>CM057339.1:134662113-144262113 GCA_030015575.1 Agapanthus africanus
TTTTCAAAAATCTCATTTTTCTTAAATGTCGTATTTTAAACCTTTCGAGACCGAATGCTCCTTGCGGAGGTCTGAATCTCGTACTACTAGCCTGCGGGTGCACGATGAACCGTACTATCCCTAACAGGTTCCCCAAATATGGGTTGTAGTGGCACTTTGCTTAGGTTTTATAAATACTTTTCATTTAGGAAAACGGTTTTATAAATATAGGGTATTTATTTGCAAAAGAGTATAGTTTTCCGTATTTTAGTTGTTAGGGTTTCCTAAGCCAACTAGCCTATTTCTAAAGTCTAAACGATGAGTCATTAGAAGCCTCAAATCGCCTCTTCACCGTCAATTGAGGCTAGGTAAGTGCCAGGTAAGTGGGAAGGAACCACAGTCGTGGGCCTAATTAAAAACCACTAGCCTAAACACACTTGCCTAGACACCATAAGACAGTTTAGATAAACGATTGATGTCCATGACCTATCGTGCTTTCATTTTATTTAAAATTTTATACAACTTAAAGCTTTCAAGTAAAGGTTATAAAGAATATGGTATTTTAGTGAAAAGTCCTGTAATATCATATTCTATGTTTTGATATTTATCAGTTAGGTTTATATTTGTGTGTGTGTAGAGGTAGGTCATTACCTCGTGACTTGTTTTAAGTTTTGATGACGTTTAGAGGTAAAACATGACATGTTAAAGTTGAAGGTATTTAAGCGCAAGAATACGGTATTTGAAAACGTTATCATTTCATGTGTGAAAATTCATTCAATTTGATTTCTACAAGTTTAGTGATCAAGATAAACTTATTTAGGAGTGAGGGAATTGATTAAACGAAGAAAAATGAACTTCATGGTATTTTTATGAAAAGAATACGATATTATAAAGAACCTATTATTTCATGTGAGAAAGTTTATTTAAATTGGTTTATGGGAGATTAATAGTCAACATGAATATATGTAGGTATTATGTATTAGGTGACAAGTGGAAATTTACAGAAAAACCGAATCGGAAATCGTTTTGTTCCGATTTCCGTCGGGTTCCAAAAAGTCGTATTTTTATATTAAAGAGAAGAGAGATAGAAGAGATGGGACTTACGGTTTTGGACAAACTAAGGAGGCTAAGGGAGGTGGTGATTGTCGGTGCGTCGAAAACGTCGCGAAGGTTTTACTACGATCGCCGGAATCCGTCGTCGGTTTCGGCAGCGCTTCGCTTCTCGCTCTTTGTACCGAGTTCTCGAGAATTTGAGAGAGTGGACTTAGAGTAGTGAGGTGAAATGGTAGAGGGTAGGGGTCTTTATATAGGGCTAGGCTAGGGTTAGGGTTAGGATTAAAAAATATTTAAAAAAATATAAAAATCATTAAAATTTCATTAAATTTGGACTTAAAGGAGGTTTAATGAAAAATTGGTAACAGTACTGGGAAAATGGACCATGCAGGGGGTTTGACCAAGTCAACACGAAGATTTTTCATGTTGACGACTCGGCCGACCGGCCGACTCGGCCGAGTCAGAGCCGAGTCGGGTCTCGTTGGACGGGGAATCTTCAGGGGGGAACTTTGGTATACTTTATTTTTTATAAATTGCATTAATTTGTGAGTTATGGCTGTTGGACTGTTTGACTTCCCAAAAAATTTAAAACAAAAGGATATAAAAAATATGTGGGGCATGGGATTCGAACTCTGGTGACTTGGTTCAGCAGTGCAAGGTGTTACCAATGAGCTACAAGCTCCTTCTTGTAATTATTGTAAGGAAATAGATACTTAAATTGTTTCCAGCAAAATCAATACTCCAAGTATACATCATATTTAAAGCAAATTTTGGTATACAAAAATTGGAGTTGTTACAGATAGAAAAGGGACTTACGGGTTTTAGATTACACTATAGAGTGAGATGGAACTAGAGAGATCGCCGATGTGTTGCGTCGTCGCCGGTAGTTCCTAAATGATCGCCGGAAATTCCGCCAGGAATTCGTTGGAGTTTCGCCTCGAGCTTGTTTTCAAAGTACACGACTTTTGGAAATTTTTTTTGAGAGAGTGGGCTCAAGATTTTGGGGTGAGAGGGTAGAGGGTAGGGGGTGTATTTATAGGGTAGGATAGGATTAGGGTAGATGAAGGGTTTTTAATAAAAAAATTTGTAAAACTGTATAAAATTCATTAAAAATTGTAGTAAATGGGGTATGTTTAACTTTCTGGAACCGATCCAATAAATTAGAGTATGCAGGGGAGTTTGGAAGATGAAAAGACAGGTTTTTGGTGTTGGGGACCCGGCCGTCCAGCCGAGTCCGGCCGGCGGCGCCGGCCCGAGTCGGCCGATCCACCGGCCGACTCGACCGAGTCGGAGATCAGGAAGGTGGGGGTCGCCGGGGTAAGACACTGGTAGTTTTAGTTTTTCAGGTTTAGTTCAAGTTTTAGGAGTTATGGTATGTGGACTGTTGGGCTTCCAAAGGATTTAAAACTAAATAATATTAAAAAATAATATGGGGCAGGGGATTTGAACTCTGGTGGCTTGGTTCAGCAATGCAAGGTATTACCAATGAGTTACAAGCTCCTTCTTGTAATTAAATTGCTAATTAATTACTTAAGTCTTGTGCTCAGGCAATAAATATCCTTTTATGGATTTTTGAAATTTTTTTGTAAAAACTCGTATAGGAAATTTTGGGTTGTTACAATATATATATATATATATTTATAAAAATAATTTTATTATTTTCTAGAAATCTCATTTTCTTAAGATATTTGTATTTCAAATCTTTCGAGACCGATTGCTCCTTGCGGAGGTCTGTATCTCGCACTACTAAGCCCAGGGATGTGTGATAATCCGCATCATCCCAGTCGGGTTCTTCCAAATGGGTTGTGGTGGCGCTTTGCAAAGATTTGTAAAAATACGTAATTTTGTAGAAAACGGTTTTAATAGTAAATGGTATTTATATGTAAAGTTTCGTTTTCTCGTATTCTATGTTCCCGAAAGGTATTGTGTTATATTGCATATGAGTGTTGTGAGGAGGTAGGTCATTATCTCATAATCTAATTAAAGATATAGCAAGATTAATGATGTTTTAAAGTCGAAACTAAACTACATGGTAATTTACTGAAAAAGAGCGGTAAAAGTTACAAAATGAAATGTTTTGCTATGAAACTTGTTCAACATCTTTTGTTAATGATTAATAGTCAAGATGCAAGAGTTTAATATGGTTGTGTTAAGGATAATTGAACTTTACAAAGAAAACCGAATCGAAAGTCGGATTTAACTCCGCTTCCGTCGGGTTTTAGAAAAAGAAGTTTTAAGAATAGATTAGAGAGGAGGGAGGTGAGACTTACGGGTTTAAATTCAAGAGAAGAGGGAGAGGAAGATGTAGGAGGCGCCGGTGCGTCGTTTCGTCGCTAGGAGCTCCTAGGGTCGTCGTCGGAAGATCGCCGGAGTTTCGCCCTTTGCTAACTCCACTTGTACACAAAATTTATATAGAGTTTTCTTGAGAGTTTGGACAGAATTGTGAGTGAAGGGGTGTGTGTTTAGGGGTGGTATTTATAGGGTAAAACTAGAGTTAGGGTAGGTGAAAAGTTGTATTAAAAATGTATTAAAAATTGTATTAAAAATATGGTTTAATGGGGTTTTAAAGAGTTCTTTTCATGTGCAGGAAATTTAAAGTATACAGGAGTTTCCAGAAGACAAAGATGCATAAGTTTCATGAAGGGTCAACTCGGATTCAGCCGAGTCAACCAGGCTTCGCTGGCCCGAGTCGGCCGAGTCGGGCCGGGGCTCGCCGTCGAAGGTCTGTCGTTGTTTGGTTAGCACAGTGGGGTAGTTTGTTTTTAGTGTGACCTTTGGTTTTACGGATTTAGCACGTGTAAAATCTTGGAATTCTAAAAAATTTAAAAAGAAATCAATATTAAAAATAATATGGATGATGGGATTTGAAGTTTGGTGCTTTGGTTCAGCAGAGCAAGGTCTTACCAATGAGCTACAAGTTCTTGCTTGCTAATAAAAAGCAAAACAAATTTATAATTTGTGCTCAGGCAAAAATACCCCTTTCTGTATTTTGAAAAAATTTGTACAGAAAGTTTAGGGTTGTTACAGTCGTATCGCTAGTATGTTTCTGTTCTTGAATTTGGTATTCAACAGGGTACCCAGCAAGTGTGCACAGACATTCTTCTCGATGTGTATGACATCCGAGTTATGGAGAAGATTAAGAAAACGCCAATTCGGCAAATCATAAAATATAGATCTCTTTCTCCAGTTTTTGATATCTCAATCGGAATAGTATGCTTATATTTATTTCCAAAAACAATATTGATGTGCTCTACGTCCACAATCGCCTTTATCCTATTTGGCTCAGGAGGATGGGGCCGATTCTCCTGCTCACCATTGAACTTAATTCCATTGCATCGATAAAGATGATCAATATCTAGCCAACGATGATGTCCGGTGTAACAGGAAATTCGATTTACGGGCGTTTCATAAACGGTGTTTTCTTGACAATAGGGGAAAGCACGATGACCTTTTGTACTCCATCCTGACAACATGGCATATGCCGGGAAATCGTTTATTGTCTAAAATAACACCGCACGCAGTGTGAAGCTCTCCTTTCTATGGACATCATAAGCAACGGTGTCGGTCTTCCATAGCTCATTCAACTCATCGATCAACGGCTTCAAATAAATATCAATCTCAATATCAAGAGAGGTTCTTCCAGGGATCAACAGAGACATTTAGATGTAAGATTGTTTCATACTCATCTACGGCGGGAGCTTATAAACTATTAGGGTAACAGGCCATACACTGTGTGATGCACCTACTTTAAACGGTTCAAATCCATCAGCCGATAAACTCTCACATTACGAGCTTCCGTAGTGAACGCGGGAAATTGAGCGTCAAATCTTTGCCACTCTTCACCATCAGCGGGATACCGTAAGATTCCATCCTTCCTGCGACCATATGCATGCTATATCATATGTTTGGCGGTTTTAGACGACAGAAATAATCTCTATAGTCTTTTCTTAATAAAAAAAAGCGTAACACCTTCACAGGAATTTTCGGAATTGACCCATCATCCCTCGGGGGCCTTTTAGGTAATATCCATCCCAATTCCCCATAAGTTTTACACTTATTTAAGTTTTTGTCATCATCTGTCATGAATAACATGCAGTCATTTGGACATGCATCGAATTTTTGATAACTGAAACCGATATCGGAAATAATCTTCTTCATCTCTTGAAAATTTGCAAGAAGATCGGAATTTAGGTATCCCTCTTTCTCAATTTTTAGAAAGTCATCAACTGACTTGTTGCAACATAAACTTTTGCATTTAAGAAGAAACATGCGAACCATCCAATCTAACTTTGTCATTGCCGCACCCTCGTAAAGAGTTTTCATAGCATTCTCCATATACTTTAAAAAACTAGTAGATTCGGAATCTAAAACCACATCACCCATAGGGGTATCATCGTTCATGCCATCATATAATTCGTCTATTATATCACTTAAACCGGTAGTTAATGGGTTCTCATAGGAGGCAGCAACAGACGATATGTACCGATTCTATAGCCCACGACTTCTCCATGCAAGTGCCAGATAGTGTAACCTTCACAGAATCCGTTAGTAAGTATATACAATTGAACCGCCTCTTAACTATCACTTCTGCCGTTACAACATTTTCTATAGGGACATGGGATCCGACTACCACCCACTCTTGACGAGAATTCCATAAACTCTTCTACATCGATTTTAAATTTAGAGTCAAACTTGTTCTTATTTATCCAAGTTTTATTCATTCTTGTCCGATACGTAAAACACAATACAGTTCATAATTAATAATTATATCATAACGAGCATTTTAAAATCATACATGATATTAACAATTTTATACCGCAGTGAAAAAGCTAAGAACGAGATGGTTATAGACAAAGAAAAGAATGACAACAGTGTCTCGGAAATACATTTGAATGGTTTATCATGGCTGGAAATAATATTAACACTTCTATCTTGGATGTCAACGGCTGTCGGAGGAAGGCTTCTATTCCATTAAAAATGTATAATGCATACACCCTTTAGACTTATGTTTTCATTCGCTTTGAAAAAATTTCGGCAACACCTCCCCTCTGTTCTCTGAGTACACGGCAATAAAAGAGATAAATATATCAATACTATCAATATTGAGATGATCATCTCAACTATATTTGTACACGGAGAACAAGCGGAAAGGTACCGACGAAACTCATATCGAAACGAATGAAAAGCATAAGTATGCAGGGAAGTGTATATATTATATATTCTTAACTTGTCCAAAACGGGACAGATCTATCGGTTATAGTGCGACTAGTATTCTCGTCGTATAAACTACGAGATGGTTGTTAACGAAGAACGATTATCGTTCGAGGTTGACAACGCACGCGTAGTTTTATGTCATGAAAATAACCGTGCGCATATAACTGACAGACGGGTTCTAAGCCGCGATATTTTTTCAATGTGAGGCACTCGATGACGATATGTATCGGTTTAATTTTTGTCATCATCGAGTAGCATGCACTTAATTAGATTGGTTTTGATGGTTATCGTTTCTATATCGTCAGTTATTGAAGTATTTAGTTTAGAGTTTTGGAATTTCAATTTGAATGGTAAATTGCTCAAACAATTGATATTATTAACGAAGTTTCTGGATTCATTAAAATAAACACGCATCCATACAACGAGTGTTACATAAAAGGGATAGAGTTGCGTACCGAAGACTGACGTATATAGAATGCGAAAAAACATGGACAATCATGCCGACGTCAACCCTACAATCACGAAAAAAATTTAATTACAATTGTTCAGTTCAACATTTTCTTTCTCTATAAATAACAACAATATTTATATTCTCCTAACTATAATTAACTGAAATTAACAACCACCTAAGTCTAACCCAGTTAACTAAAATTAACAACAAATTAACAAAATTAATCCTAACCTAACCCTAACCCTAAATTAACCCTAGCCCGAATCTTAACCATAAAATTAACCCTATCCCTGCTTAAAATTAACCATAATCCTAAATAAAATTAACTTTAAAATTAACCCTAACACTAACTCTAAAATTAACTAAAATTAACAAAATATTAACTTTAACACTATAATTAACCCAAACCCCAATCCTAAATTTAATCCTAAAACTAACTTTAAAATTAATTAAATTTAACAAAAAATTAACAAATTAACTAAATTAAAAAACTACACATCGATTTGCCGTCGGAGGCGGAGGCCGGCTCGGAGACAGTAGATCGAAGGCCAGGGATCGGAAAGGAGTTGGCTGGAAGCGAAGTGGTGGAGGAGCAGGAGAAAAGGGCTCGAAGAATGTTTGGGGAGACTCGGAGGGGATCAGAAGAGGGGGGAGGCGGAAGATCGGAGGTGCTCGGAGGGTGATCGGAGTGGGAGGCCGGATCGAGTAGAGGTGCGTGGAAATGTTTGGGAGGGGAAAAGAAATTTGGGAAAAATGAGGGGCACGGGAAATGAAAAAATGGGGAAAATTATGGGGAAAGTGGGGAAAGATCACAGGAAAATTTTGTTGAATTTGGTCAACAATATTTTGACGGTATTTAGCCGTCGAAATAATTATTGACCGAAATCAACAAAATTTCAAAAAATTTAGCCTATTTCGATAGGCATGCGTCGTCGAAATAAATCTTAAAAAAATTCCCGTCGTAATTACACTCATTTTCGTGTAGTGCATCATAATAAGACAAAGTAGTAATAATGACGAGCTCTGCTAATATTTAATCAAAAAAATAGGATGTCACAAAAATAGCTATAAGAAAGGGGAGGGGGAAAAATCATATCAAAATGAATATGTGCAAAAAAATACTAACAGTGCATGATATGTAGATGAATATTAAATAAGCCATTAATCGGACGTGGCATGGTTTGGCCGTTGAGCAACCGCCATAGTTAATTTCACCGCAACTTGCAAAGCTCGCGCACTCGCGATTCACGTGACCTACTTTAGCAGGAATAAATGACGAAAACACTCTTGAGGAAAGGGACAGCTGACATCTGCATCCCTGCAGAGATTCAGGTACGAGCGTTACACGTCAGAAACCGCTTCGTTTGCTACCAGGCGTCAGTTTTGTCTTCTTCTGCTGGGATTCGTGCGTGAGACCTTGACCGTTCAATTAAAGATTGTTTGGATTTTCCACATGACCCCTTCACATCTTCCTTGCTTACATGTTGGACCTTGTGATTAGTTATTTGTGTATATTCAGCTCTATGGACACACGCGCCACTGCAAGATTAATCAATTATCATGAAGATAATGATAAGGTTTTGGGTAACTTGGGTTATCGACATCGGGGTTTATAAAAAGCAAGCAACAGAATTTGAACATGCATGGATGACCAGAATATCCATATTAAATAGACTTCTATATAATATATTTATGTGTTGACAAGTCAAGTATTTTGATCGTTATATGTTTACGTCACGAGAAGAGTTAATTCGACATCTTTCTTTTCTCAACTTAAAAAGTTACACTCTAAATCTCGCACGGTCTATTGCATTCTTTTTACTGTCCCTTGGGTCATGACATAGGACATTAGGCTAATGGATCAATTAAACATTTAGAGTTTTAAACAGTTTTTGCTTTATAAAGCAAGAATTTGTGCTTCCTCTGTTTCACAGTGTTAAATTTCTTGCAATTTTTTCCCAATATTTTTTCCTTTTGGAATATCAAGGATCATGTTTTAGTCTGCATATGTTTTTATTACTTATTTTATTCTAGTGTAAAAGGCAGGGACTCTAATTTTGAAATTGATGCGGAGGTTTGGCTATCTAAATTGCAAGAGAACTCCATTAAAAAAGTATAAAAAAATTGACTCATAATTTGTAAGCGATCTAACCCCATACATATCTTTCAATAACCGTCTCCACAAATCAATCCCTAACTAACTTCATGCAGTTATTTTAATAAGAGTGATATGCTTCGTGCAATATACCAGTGCACTTTGAATATAAAGCTTCATGTCAAATCCTAAAGCTGTAATTATTAAAGACAATCTAGGAGTAAATTAGGAATTATGGACCCATGGCATTTGAAATTTTAGAAAAATTATACTTTTACTGATGAACGCGTAAGAGTTTTTCTATTATTACAGGCATGAAGATAATGATGAAGCATGTCAAAATAAATAGAAAATGGGAGGCTTATTTACAAAGAAGCAAGAATGTTTGCAACAGTTGCCTGAGCTCTCATTAATAATACCTCCAATTGCTGCCATGCCTTCATTCACTTCATTTAATGCTTCGGTTCTGGGTTGCTGCCTGTCGATTTCTTATCCCAAAAATTGCACTTTTAACAAATAAATCCCCCAAAAATTTCTCAAAATCTATTCTATTGATTTCTCTCATTCTTTTCTTGTCACTCTCCATCGCTTCTCTCGCTTCGATTTCTAGGGTTTTGATGTGAGAAAATGTATCGAAAGTTCGAAGAGAGGAAGAGCAGCAGCAGTTCTCGATCCAGAGAGAAGAAGGCGATCGTTGATCCTGATCCTGTTTCGATGGAAAGAGCTCAGAGAGAAGGTGAGATGTCGCAATTGTTATTCGAAATGCGATTGTTTTTGCGATTTATTTAGTTTTAGTTGATTAAATTGTGGAACTGAGATTGCGATTGATGTTTTTTTTGGGGAAATTTTGCTTGGATTATGAAAAAGGTGGAGTCTTGGGATATGTTTATTTGACAAGACAAACTTTTTATATATGTTTTTGTTAGTTAGGTACATTTGGCCTAGCTTCGATGCTCGGTTTTTATCTTTATTTTTATTTTTATTTTTATTTTTTTTCGTAAATAATTTTGCTTCTGTGTGGGAAATCTAGAATTGGAATTTGAAGGGAAAGAAAACAATTTAAAGGAAAATTTTAGCATGCTTGCTCTTATTCAACTATTTAAAAATAAAATTTAGAGTTAACTGTGATTCTTCACATGCCTAGTCTGTCTTATTGGAGTTTTAGTACTTTTAAATTGTGATTATTTTGCGAAATATCCTTTTTCCTTTTGTAGATGGTGTATTTATTCCCCCCCCCCCCCCCCCCCCCCCTTTAGGTCCTGTTTGGTATGGAGCTGGGATGACTGGAGTTTATGTTTAATTGAGGGGCAGAGGCTATGCAAATTCTAGTTTGCAAGGCCCTATCTCCACCTTAACGTTTAACTTTGATCGGGTGTTTTGCGTTGGAGTTATCTAGATCCAAGTATTGTATGGAGTTATCTAAACTGCTAAATGGATATTTCCTTCGCATCCTTTTGGAGTTTAGAGAACTTTGGTTGGATTGGAGTGTTCTAACTCATGTTATCTCAACTTTGTAGTTAACATAAGCAGAGATTTGTAAACTCCAAAATGTAAGCTAATTGGGGCATAGTTAGGATTTTGGTACTAAGTTTGGAGAACTTTATGAAATGCTACTTATCATAACTTATTCCATTTCCAAACAGGCCCTTATGGTCAAAATGTGATTTACTTTTCGTAAGAGTTAAATTTTCTTTATATACATCATTAGCCTACACCACACCAACCTAAGCTTTCGAGTTTCGACTTTCGATTTTCGATATTGTACTAGACCACCATGTTTGAAGAGGTCTTGGAGTCAAACTTCATCATGATTAAGAAGAAAATATTTTCCAAATTTTGCCATTTCAAACAAGCTGTGTTTACAGTGAAGGCCCTTCCATGTACCGATGTGCGCCCACATGAGGGAATTATTAAAAGATGATTTAGCTTGATACACACATTGTTAGCCCACAACCCACAACTTTTTTTTTGAAGGGAGCCCACTACCCACAACTTATGAGTTAATTTTTTTTGGCTAAGGTAATAGCTGCCCTAGATTATGATAACTCATCTTTAGGAGCTGTTTGTTTTACAACAATGGAAATTTCAACATAGGTTGCATGCAACATTTTTTACTAGAAAAAAGCCCAATCACTTTTGATGTAGAATTTCTTTATAAATAATACTTTTCATACCAACCTAGTAGGTTCTACAAACGCTACTAGGTTTGTGATTGGGTAAAGAAGTGAGGTAGCTTTGGGATTTGAACGTTAACCCCACCTCTCTAACCAATCACCAACCCATAGGCTGTGGAATCAACCAAGTTGGTATGTTAACTATATTTCTTCGAGCGCTGCTTTTTGTACCAGCCTGGTGCAAAAGTAGCCCATACCTGGGTTCAAATAGGGGGTTGTCCCATCAATGGAGTGTGGTCCACCCAGTTGATGGAACAACCAACCAATAAGAAGCCCGGTTTGTTATAATTTTTGTATCAGGCCGGCACAAAAAAATATTTCCTTTTATCTTCTTAAAGAATTTATTGTTAAACTTTGGTAAGCTAAAATCAATTAATCTTAAAATTCTGATATTCTTTTGTACTTTAATCACTGTGTTCAATCTTGTGGTTAAAAGGCTAGAAGTTTGTTTGCATGGGCGGTGCATGTGAATATATAATAGATGTTGTACGTTTAAAATCAATATAATTTAAATATTGAGATCCTATCGTAATGAAAAAGTCATTCACAAGTTCTTAGATTGATTTTATAGAGATGCCTCTAAAAGTAGGAAAGTAGGAAAGAATGACCTGGTCAAGATGAGAGAGAGAGAGAGAGAGAGAGAGAGAGAGAGAGAGAGATTATGGTGTTTGAAACTTGAATTTAAAGAGTCAAATAAAACATTTTAATGGGACAATGTTATGGATTATGGATAGCTTGAAATGAGGAATTCCGATTCTTTTGTTAAAAAGAAACGACCATCTATCGCTGACAGGATTTTGCATTATAACTGTAGAGCTGGTAGCACTTGGAAAAAAGTTATTACTTCTCCTCTTTTAGTTATTCAGTTTTTAGTAGTATTTTCTGAATTTTCTTGTGAATGAAGTAGTTATAGTTGTGTAATTCAGATTCTGAGAGCTGTTTTCTCTCTCTCCCTTTAGGGTTGTTTGGTTGTGTTGTGCTGCAACAACTGTTGTTAGATTGGGTTAAATCTGTGGATAATTTTGTTCTTAAAAAATACACTATTTTTTTTTTTGGAAATTGGGGAGGCATCTTTGGAGTGCTTGGTCAGTAACCAAGATGATCCATCTACAGGATTAGTTTTCTTCTTCCAAGAGGACATTCGATAAATTAATAGTAATTGACTGTGGGCAGTCACATGATGCTTATTGATACTGGTTTTCAATTATTAGTTCAAGTTATGATGTGTCCCAATGAACTTCTTTCATAAAAACAGATCCACTCTCGTGTGAGTAGAATAAGATACCTATTCTATCATTGTTACTCATCTTTCCATTTTTTCGGTTGGCATCAACATAAAGTTTCTTGCAAAAATTTGGAGAGAAGGTTCAGGGCAACTTTTCCTGATTCTGTATTTAAAGTAATATATATCTTCAGCGAATTAAATTTTATATTATCATTTATCTTATCTTGAATAAAAAGATATTTTCCATTTAATAGTTCCTTGAATAGGCTCCTCTGGGCTTTCCGCCCCTTCTTTGCTTGCCATCTTGTGTGTTCTTCTTTTTTCCTTTTTCCGTCCTCCATATAATTTAACTATTTTTTGTACCAGTTGTCCATTTGAGGTATGAAATATGCGCCAGGCACATTTTTTATTATTTAGGATATCATTAGTCATTTTTCCAAATGTTAAAGCTTAAAAGTACGTTTGTGCTCTATCTAGTTAATAGATAAAACATTACTTGGAACTGAGTTTACTAATTGTAAAATCCTCTGAGCATAACAACAATGCTTACTAAATCGTTAAACTTTTTGGCTCTTATCGTCATGTGCTCTAACGAGCTGCTATTTTTTTCCAGATAAAACATAGTTTCCCTTTCTCTCAACTTGTTTAAAATACTGAGACATGCATTGTGTCTTTTTCCTAGCCTTTATTTGTAAAAGCCTCAAAATATTCTGTTCTAAGTTTTGGTAAATTGGTGGTGTGCATCTTTGTGGACTTGGTTGGGGCATCATGTTCAACTTTTCGTTTGAAAGAGGAAGCAATTCCTCAGTAGTTTTTGGCATAGGTTGTTGCTCTTCTTCTCAGAGTTCTCTTGTTTCAAGTAAGCTTGCGATTCTTCTTGAATCTAATCCTGCTTTGCTGAATAATTCATTTGTGACTGGAGTTGCTATGTTATGGGAAATTTTACTAACCCTTTTTTCTAAGTAAGTTATTGAAATTCTCTTTTCTGAGTGCTCTCCATTAATGAACACATTTTTACTTGGCATTAGTTTATGCTAATACTTTGGAGTACCTGTACCTGCTATTTCAATTTATCCTCGCTTAACCCATTTGTTCCAGTTTGCAATTTTTCCTGTTATTTTTCACTCGTATATTTAACAAGCTTAACAATATCTATATAAATTTTTTTTTGCTACACCAAGGTTTAGATTTCCAGTAGTCTTTATTTATACCTTTAAAGTTTTTCTTTGTTCTTTATTTTCCATGAAGTTTCAATCTTTTCTCAAAGAGCTCTTCTTATATAAGTCTTGGCACAGGGCTCATCATTGTGTGATGTTTTGCCTCTTAAGAAGCAAGCTTCTGTCTCAGTTCTGGTATTTATAGCCATATTTAGAATCATTGTGAATCTAGTCACTTGTACATCATTTGGTTCTTTGAATGATGGTAGAATCCTGAGAGCTGCTGTATATCTAGCTTGATGTCAAAGTTATTTCGCCTGACTATTGGGATGAAGCTTGCTTGGATTCCTCATTATTTTGAATACTTACCATTATTTTGATCGACTTGGACGGATCGGATTGTTCAAGTATGTCGTAGACCGAGAGTTCCCGTTTCTAAAAAATGCAGACCGGTTTGCAATGGATCACTCTCCTATATATATATATAGAGAGAGAGGGGGGGGGGGTTATCAGCTAACTAGCTGATATTAAACTATCAGTTAACCTATTACATGGCCCAATCTGACCATGAAATAGACGATCTCCGGGCTCCGGCCACCTTGTTCCACATATAGAGTGATCTATGTGTGTGAAATTTTGATCGATAAGATGCGTTACAAGTGATGGATCAAGCATTTAAAAAATGGATGGCTGTTAAACACAATAAAAATGTCATATATTTGGGACACTTGATCGAAGACAGAGATGATGTCAAAGTGATTAAAATTATATACACATAGATCACTCTATGTATAGAACAACGTGGCCGGAGCAGATCGTCGATTGGACGGTCGGATTGGGTTATGTAATAGGCTAGTTGACAGTTAAATATTAGCTAGACAGCTAGCTGATATCCCGTTTCCTCATACATACATACAGCTAGACACACACGTACGCACGCGCGTACCTACGTATACGTACGCACATACGTACCAGTACAAACACGTGTGTGTGTGTTACGAAAGACTAAATTCTTTTGCTATAAAGACTGCCAATTTGTTATAAGGTTGTTCCTTGAAGTTGTCCAGGTTTTATTTATTAACTTTTTTCTTCTCTGTGGAGTTGTACTGCTGAATTCATAGATAAACTTGAATGCAGTGCATTCACCAAAATCAAATGGGCAGGTCAGAAAAGACTGCCTGTAGTGTGTGTGTAGGCCCGTATGGTCTGTGAAAAATCTAGATGTCAGATACATCCATCACATACCGTTTACTCATGACAAGACATTAATACTAATGCAGCAGTTTTCACCTTTTGATGGTTTGAATTGTACTTCTGTAGAATTTTATGTAAATATGTAATTTGAATCTCATTTCTTGATGAGCATGCACCTTTTGGCTTTTGTGCTGTTTTTGTTGTTATAATTCTGCCTACCAGCAGCCTTCATAACATCTTTCTTCCATTTATTGCTGATCCCCTCACCGCCATCATCAAATACACAGGATAAAAATCCCCACAAGAAGTGACCGGATTTATGTGGTTCGAGTCATTTGACAAACCCAGCTCCACAGGAAAAATCAAGCACAAGGACTCCACTGCAACAAGAACAATTATAGTAACTTACACCACTCTCATTTCACTCTCTCACACTCATCTCCCCTCTCTTGTGTACTAGAGCGATATATATCTGTTGACTTATGTATCTCACATAAGTGATATCTATAGTTCTTCCAATTGGGCATAGTTCATGTGGTAAGAATTTCCTCTCCAGAGTGAGAGGTCACCAAGGTCACTGGTTCCATTCCCAAAGGGGTCGCATCCAAAAAAAGATATCTATAGTGCTCAAACTCTAGCATTCCATCATCTATTGGTTGCCCATATCAATAGATAGCCCAGCCTAGATGGCCCAAGTCCAGTCCAAATATCCAATTTTGTCGATCATGCCTATGTGCACATACAGATATGAGATATAATCGTAACAGAATGTTGGAGATGAGACTTTGTTTTCTATGTCATATATAATTTTATCTCCGGATAAGGCAGAGCCCTTATTACTTTTCCTTCTATCCTGTGTTATCACTGAGACCTGGCTTAGGCGTACAGGAGGTTGGGGTGGCTTTTGAGAAGCCCGGAATTCAAGTTCTATAACTAGCAACCCTCGTGCAACACTGGTGCTGCTTTTTGATATATTTTGTCATGAAAATTTATGCAAAATATTCAATGGACGTGCTATTATAATGGGAATATTTTTGACAAGTCCATTTGCTGTATCACCTCATTTGTTTTGTAAATTAGGCCCAGTCAAGCATGTTTTGGTAAATTTGTATTAAGCAATTACCTTAATGATTTTGACCTTTTTTCTTTACAACATGTACCCAACCTTTATGCCATTGTTTATAGATGGTTTTTCTTTTCCAGTTAGAGTTCTCTGATGCAGATAATGAGTCGTTGACATTGTGATGCCATCCTGTTATTTAGCTGAATCTAGAAGAAAATGGTATAATGATAGAACTTTACCTTAACGTGTCAAACTTGTGTTTCAGGGAATGCTCAAGTGAAAGTGCAAGCAGATGCACCAGAGATAACATTGAATTTTAATCCTGGTAATAGGGCCGCCTTAAAAAAAGATTCTGTAAGTACAGCTATTCTTTGTCAGACATACAAGTTGATACAATGAACCTTGTCAATACTTTATACATTGCAAGATTTCTTTCTAGTGAATTATATGACACCAATACTAAAGTTCTCGGAACCTTTGTTGTCTGATTTTCTTCTTCCCCTTAAACTTATCCGTCTTTCCACTTCCTTTTATTCTTGTGAATTCTTGGGCATTGACTTGCGAAGACAGATTCTAACAGCTTTATGTGTTCAACTTCCAGTTTGATCCCGAGTTCAGGCGTGGCTCTTCCAAGGAAGGCAGCAGAACACCAATAAAATCACTGGTAAATAAAGAGTTGTCAAAAGAAATGGAGAGCAGACGATCCTCAACAAGTGTGGTTGCACGATTGATGGGTATAAATACACTGCCTTCTCTAGTCAATAAACATGATGAAGAAAGAGGAAATAGTTACCAAAAGACCTTAGAGGCCTATCCTCTTCACATGAGCAACAATGGGTACCAGCAATGTAAAGATGTATTCGAAGTCATGGAAATGCCAAAGGTCCAGAGACAAATTGATAAGCCAATTCTTATGGGAATATCAAACTTGGAACAAAGTGAGATTGACTTGGCTTTTACAGAACAGAAGTTCGGGGATGCAACCCATCTGTTAAGCGGTCATGAGTTTCATTACTGCAAGGAATATGATGATTCGTCTGATGACCTAGATTCCATAGAAGATTGTTTTGTGAAATTTCTCCACGAACCTAGGCCGGTATTCAAAAAGCATGTCCATGATCTGAACCATTCTCATCTCTCTCCACATGAAAGCCACTTCGCAATTCTGAAACCTTCAATAGTTGCCAAGTCTGCTAATGAATTACGTAGTAGATTCGAAAGAAATAATGGAAGGCAATCTAAACCGGTTACCGGTGATATAAATTTGACTAGCAAACCTTTGTCTAACCTTGTAAGTCATTCTGTCGAAGATCATATCTCAGAACCATTGTATGAAGAGAAAAATAAAGGAAACTTTCTTCCTAATCCAATTGTTATTCTGAAACCAAATCTGAAGGAGGTCTGGGGCCCGGCAAGGTCTGCACCTTTAGCGAAATCCCCTGAAAATGATCCATATGACCTCAGAAGGCAAGAAACAATTTCAATGTCCAGGAGATCTGTGATTTACAATGGAGAAATCGAATGGCACAGGCTATCTGATATTTCGGACCTTATGGGTAATAGGGCAAAGAGGTGTAGAGAAATTGCTAGAGATATTACTAAAAATTTGAGAGCTTCTGAAAGTAGCAGAAGTAAAATGGTATCTGCCTCGAAAAACAATGGGTACATCAGCGATGAAAGCTCACATGATATGACAGGCACAGAAATTTTGAGTCCAATAAACTCCCATAGCGATAGGCTCAGCACCTTCTCTTATTATTCAACTAAATCTTCAGTTAGCAAGGAGGCCAGAAAACGCCTATATGAACGGTGGAAGATGATGCAAAAAATTCATGAGGTAGGACCTGTCAGAAAGGGATCCGGTTGTGTAGGAGAAATGCCTATATCTGATCGAGAGATACCAAGAAATACTTTGAATAAAAAAGTTGTAGAGAGAGTTTCAGGTGAAAAGGCGGTTAGAGATGAGGCTGCAAGATATAAAGACAGGTGGTTAGGAAATTTATCGAGGCCAAGGTCTCTTTCAGCGCCATCTTCGGTGTATGAAAACCATAGAAGTTATTTCCTGGATGTGCTCAGTAAGAGCCCATATGATTTATTGGATAGAAATGATAACCAAAAAAGAAGATCTTCGATACGAATCTCAAACTATCATCATCATAGGGCTCGATTTTATTCTGGAAGAGAGGAGAAAGAGATGTCTGAATGCGAAATTCATGTGAATTCTGAAGAATTGCATGATATAAATAATGTGAGACGTCTTGGTGCAGAGGTTTGCATAAATACTGAACTCTCTAACAACTCTGTTGCTGGTAGAGGCCATGAAGCTGGCAACTTGGCTCCCCAATGTAAAGATGCAAAATTCCCTGTCATAGTTGAGGATCAGCAGGTACAGCAGACCCCAGAATTGGCAGTGCAAGTGAATGATGGAGAGTTTTCTGAGGCTGATCCAAACCGTTCAGAAAGAAAGGTCAGCTTTGACATTGATATGGTTCTTTTATTTGCTTTCTTAATTATTTATCAAAATTTGGTGCACAGTAGGTAAATTTACAAAGCAGTATGAAATGTAATAAACTTTGCTCCATTTTCTCTTTAGAGCTTGCCTGTATGAATATCTTAATTTCAGTTTACTTTCGTGGATGCAGATCGCTAAAAACATTTACTTCTTGTTTATTGATATTTGAAGTAGAATCTGCAAACTTGTGTCCTTTTGCCCTAC
Organism: Agapanthus africanus; assembly: GCA_030015575.1. NCBI lineage: Eukaryota > Viridiplantae > Streptophyta > Magnoliopsida > Asparagales > Amaryllidaceae > Agapanthus > Agapanthus africanus. Next base: position 134,680,435 of record CM057339.1, read on the forward strand.
CGCTTCTGTGCTAATTGTTGAGCAACATCACTAGACATCCATTTTCTTCACGGGCACAAGGTTCATTTTTAGAACAACTGGAAACATGTCAGCATGCATTGTTCCTATATTTTTCACGGTCTATATGCTTTTTTTCTTATATATTTCTATTCTGCTATGGGTTCAACTTCTAATAATTGCATTGTTTCCCTACTCCAAAATGGTTTCTTTGCATCCAATCATTATTGGAAAATATTTCCATATGGCTTCTTACTGGGAACTTTCTTGTGTCCTATATGGGAATTCACACGTGGATAAATGTAACAATTAACGTGGAAATTGATGGTTGAGTTTCCATGGAACAGTGCCTAAGGTGATGCATTGTAGGCTATTAGGAGTTGACAAATGGCAAATATAGACATGTTTTCATCAACTCCAAATTGTTTCTTTCCATATCATTAGGCTCATTATATAGGTCCATTTTGTGCTTGCTTGCTTCAGCTTTAATATTGTTTATCTGATCATCCTTTCATGGTTTCTTCTACTCTTTTTTTATTACATCGGTATTGATGTGGAACTGATACCCTAAGAGGCCTTTGAAATAACATAGGTCTATAATTCTATGATATGCAGCAAAATTCTCCTTGCCAAAAAATAACCATGGCCATCGGCGACCCACTTATACTTATCTTTGACACATACAAATAGAGCCACCTCTACCAACTTGACTGATTTAGATAATGCGTTCTGTGATGGTTTGACTCGACAAAATTTATGACTTTAATTGCTCATAGTTTTTAACACTTGGCAAAAATTATGACAGTGATTGCTCATTATTTTTTACCTATAAAGGTTCTTTTATATATGAGCACAAAGTATACACAAAGTACAACACATGCACACACATGCATGCAGACATAGAGGGTTTGACAACGGCCTTCATGCAAGTTTATAATTAGATTGATAACTTTGCCACCACAGGTTTTAAGGTAGTGAACACATTATTTAAATGGGTGATTCTCATATGTCAACCCCAAAACTTAGGTAGTTCCATATATCAGCGGATCAACCCCTAAATTTTATATTTTCACATATCCTAAGAGTTTTCCATTATTTAAATAAACTCATGTTTTGTTGTCAAATTAACTTGAAGTCATATCTAAACCAGTTACAGTTATAGGTTAATTGTTTAGATCGACAACGCTGTTGAAAACTAAGTACCCATGGGCGTGAGCCATGGTTTGGTGTTCAATCTCTTTCGATCAATATCAATGGGGGACGATCCGAAATAACATAGCAATCTCGATTTTGGATAGTTTCAGTCTGGAAGTATGCATCATTGGGGGAGAGGTGGACTGCACTTGAGCGAAGAGTCTAAGTCAGATCACCGGTTAATTTAATGAAGGCGAGTTTAATTTTTTCTAATGTAATTTAGAATTCGTTGATGTAAACTGGCAAATTATTTACAATTATAAGGGTAAAATGGTTATTGCCGTTATACCATCAAATTATATAGGCTACTACTTAACCGACAAATCAATGTCTTAGCTTTGTTTGTACCAATTTCCTCTCCAATGTGAGAGGTCGCAAGTTCGATCGTAGAAGTGGGTTGATATCAAAAAAATACTACTTAAGTGACTGTTAATATTCTTTATTTGTTTGTATAACTAGAGGGAGATTCAGAAAACCTAATGAGTTTTAGAGGTGATATACATGAAGTTTATATGGTGATATATCATAAATGGAAATAGCTAAGTTTATGATGTCACATGAGAGCCCCTATTTTATTTCTTCGCCTACTCTAATCAAATAAAAATACTGCATACTAGTGTAATTCATGGTGGGGAAGGTGTTAACTTCGACATATACTCAAAAACAAAACTTCGACATATACATAAAACACATGCACCAGATCTTTAACTACATAATGCTGGATTCAATATCCAAACACATTCTTTAAGTTAATAAAGGATTGGGTATTGAATCCAAACCCAACATAAAACCACCAAACCATAACTAGAACTTCCGCCTCTCTCTATCGTTCTCTCCTCTCTAAGCCCCGAACGATACATCTAGAAAGGGTACTTTGCCCACGCTCCACTTTCCCCATCTTGCATCAAAACCCTAGTACACAGCTTTAATTTATATGCAAGCCAAAACACGCAAATTGAAAATTTAGGAACTTAATACTCAAACCAAATAACTTCAATTGATTTCATCAATATTTTTACGAATCGTATTGTGATCATCTGGATAGCGATTAGAATTCCAAATTAAATCAAGTCTTCCTACTTATGGCGACATAAAAGGTTTTCTCATTGCTTTAATGAACACTAGTCTTTTCCCCCTAATATACAAGTGAAATGGCGGATTCGCGAATTTGAGACAATTAGAGCGAATCTAACTCTGACTAGCATATATGTGGAGCAAAATAAGCAATACCATATCATTAGATGATTTTCCATACCATCTCATGCTGACTTTGTCACACTATGCAACTATTTCTAGGATTAAAGATTAAAAAACTTTCCATATCAATGTTTATGGTTATCATTACAACAAATTCGTAGAATTATTAAGAGTTTATTAACACAAATTTTACTATTACTTTCATGTATTTTATGTTCATTTGCATCAGGTTCACGAAATTTTTATATATTGTTGTCAAATAAAACAATTTAGTCTCGTAGAAACCACATTTGCATTCCACAGCTATTCTCGATAGAAATTTCTTCTTCATTTCCCTACTTATGAGACCATATGACAGCTTACATTATTTCCAAACTATGAAGCATGGAAATAGACATAGGATATGACATATCGTAGAACAAAATTATATTATTTATCCATATAATTAATTTAAATTCATTAGACACAAATATAATAAAGTACGAGAAGAAACATGCGCTGACATAACTTTTAAAAGCACAATACAAATTAAATCAAAGCTTTAACTTTCATCTGTAACCATTAGTTTTTTGAGCACACACAATTATAGATATGTACAACTATAAGTAAAACGCACAAGAATTACGATCCACAAGTGTTAAGACTGTCAATCCTTCTTAATTAGACCCAACTTCCACAAACTCGACCTCATCATTTGCATCAATTTAAACCATTACTCCTAACTCTTGTACACGAGGAGAGAGATTTGAAATATTTAATATCTCGTATCCTCGAATGTATCAAAGTTGTTGATGCCTATATCCCACAATCTTATTTCTCAACCCTATGCAGTAAGTAGAAGTATCGGCCATGTCCAATTTGTGGTGACACGGTTCAAACATGTCAGATGGCATATCATAGTGTCGGTGTGTTCTATTTGTGTGAAAAATGGACACAAGCAAATAGAAGTGTCTAGGTTGTAGACCTCCATTAATATGTTTGATATATCAAGCAATATATAGTTTTTATAGCCGTATGATATGGTCAAAAATATCAGTTGTATCGTTTGGTGGATAAATTAAAGATATTTTTTTGGATATTCGTAGTTATATCGTCAGGTAGAGTTTGTTATCATCTTATCATTTAGGGGTACACCTCCGATTTGTAAGTCATGTCCTCACATACACACACAAGCGTCCATGCTAGCTAGGGGGTCAAGAGACCTGAAGCCGCATCACCCAAAAGAAATGACGATAAAAGTGGAATGCTGATGTTTTGCAAAAGGACATTCTTACAGCACCTCTCAGAATATGTTTGCAACTTAAATCCATTTTACCAGTGATGTGAGTTGAAGAGTGTTTCTCAAAGTAACCGAGTCATTGTTATCTGTCAAATTTAGTAGTTAATTTTAGTTAAATGAGTTGACTGTCATATATGGAATGAGTAGATTGTCCTTTTTAGTTGTACATCTACGCCAAACTTGTTCTTTTTTGACCTTGAATATTTAATGCTTAAAGCTTTGTGCTGTTTTTCTAATAGCCTCGCTTATGCTATGTGCTTTACCTTACCTATCATTAACTTGATGTTTATGCACATAACTCCATATTTATTTGCTTCCAAATTCAGGAAATCTCAGCCGGTAATCCTGAAATCAATTCCTCCTCTTCCCACAATGACATATCAGAATCACCTTCCCCCACAACCGTAAGCACCATTGAGGACGGACCAAGCCCTGTCTCAGTTTTAGAGCTGCTTCCGTCTGAAGAGGACAAGCCAAGCTCAGAATGCGTTGAACAGATCAGTTCAGACCTTAAAGGTAAGCGAAACCTGCTAAAACAGAAGCAATTAATTCTTTTTCACTTGTCGCAGATAACTAATTACATATTTGATGCAGAATTACGAATGCAGATTAATCTTCTTAAGTCAGAATCAAGAGGAACAGATGCTCATGACTTGGAACTTCTTATTTATAGCGACGAGGATATCGGAGGAGAGATACTAGAAGCATTTAAAGATGATGAAGATAGAGACTTCTCATACCTACTTGATGTGTTCATTGATTCAGGCGTGAATTCTACCAGTGCGAATGGACCTTTTTATGGCGAAGAAGTGTTTGAAAAGCTTGAAAAGAAGTATGTTTTGCTATCATCATGGTTGAGATCAGAGAGAAAGCTCTTGTTTGATCTAATAAGCTCTATTCTGGCCGATATCATGAAATCGATGAAGTGTTGTCTCACTTGGGCCCGTGAGGGTCTCGTTGAAGAGGTGTGGCAAATGGTGGTTAAGCGAAGGAATGACATGAGCAACAAACTCAAGGATAAACACTTGTTGGATACAAAATGGTTAGATTTAGAAGATGATGTGAATATGATTGGAAAGGAACTGGAATGGATGGTAATTGATGATCTCATTGAAGAGCTCCTTTATCCGCTGATCTAATGCTTTTAAAAAAGGGCTCGAAGATAGAAACAGTAAGGCAACTCCGCTGCATTTGTAGTGTTGAGTTGTATCAGATCCATTCAAATCTGTGCTCAGTGGCTCTGTAGCTTTGTCTAAATCATGAGGAACAAGATGAATCTAAATGTGTTATACTGATGTAGGTAAGTACTTTTTGCGAACAGACATACTGCGTAGGTATGTTTATAATCGTGTCTACATATAGATATCGTACATTTTATATTGTGATCTCCCACTTGCATCCTTTAATTCTGCATGTCAAGCATATTCGCTCTAATGAGCTCTCAAATTAGATAAAGGTCTATTATACCGTGATATGTCGAAATAAATTTCTAAATTTACTAAATTGCTAATCATCTGTTTAAGAAGATTGATATAGGACAGTTGAATATTCAAGAAACTAGTACTCTTTCGTAGCTAATTCAAGAAATGCAGTTGCAGGTCATGCTTAAAATGGATTGGAATTTCTAGCAAATTATAATTCCATAGATGTCTTAAATCAGAAATCTGTTGTTTCCTGTCATGCATGGGTGCGTGTCTCAGTAGATGATGCTTTCCATTAAAGAGGGGACAGTAATTCTTTTCCAAGTGGGTTTGCATAAAGAAAGAAGTGTTGGCTTTTTTGTTTTTGTTTTTGAGCATGAAACTTGCAGAATACTTATTTGTATGAAGTTTGCAAACCTAAATATCAAACCAAACCCTAGCTAGATGTCCTGCATGTAAATATTTCCCATATATAAAGCAAGGGGGGAAAGCATGATCATACAATATAAAATCCACAAATGTGTGCATGTATTGATGTTGTTACATCATCAATGCAGGCTTCGGCATATTTCCCTGTACATTTAACTACATCCCTAGTGGAAGGGATTATCCATAACACAATCATAATCGAAAGCAATCTAGTTTCCATATATCCAAACATTAAGTTTCTATTCGGTGGTGCATGGTCAAGAATTGTACCAATTAGCCTGAGAGTTATATAAATAGCCACACTGGTGACCAACCTTTACGATAAAGAAGGAAGAGAAGGGCATAATTCTTTTATTTTTGTGAATCCTTAACATAGCTCAATTTCCTTCTCTGAAACAAAATTCAGATTCCTTCTTTTGCTCTTTTGTGCTCCTCACACTCACTATAATTCTTAGTTTCTTACTTTGTTCACTTCAGCACCATATTGCCAGACGGACATTCCCTCTTGCTGTTAGACAAGAGGGAGCACTGCTGCTCTTTTTTTTTCTTCTATTATTTCTTCTTTCTATACCCTACGAATACTCAATAAGGAAAAGAAAGTTAGGCTTGGGGATATAAAACCTTTCTTCTTCTCCCTCTATCTACTGGCCACCAAGGACCATCATGACATTTTGACTGCAACCAGCAATAGAAAAAAGTTTTTAGTTTTCAAATTTTTAGCGTTCTCTTATTTTTTTTTGTTTTTACCAATTAATATATATTATTTACTAGTTTATATATGTCTTCTTCTTACTATTATGGAAATATTATTAGGGATTAAATATTTGATTGTCAATTTGGACTCTTGTTACTTAATTAATTCCATGGTTTGTAGCTTGTTTTTCTAATATCAGTTTGCTGAATAATTGTTGTTTCAATAGTTTACATAAGCTTTCGACATCTTGTATATTAAATACTTTTGTGGCATTCATCTACTATTGTTGAAACGAGTCATGATACACATGTTATTGGTCATTACATATTATTTTTAAAAAAATAGTATTGTAAATATTTATTGCCTCATTTTGCTAAGTTGCTCAGGAGGTCACCCTTTTTTTTGCCTCGTTTCACCTAAGGTGATACAGGACCTTGCCTTCGTACTTTTTTCTTTTCGTCTATGGAGCTTTGGCATCACTAGAGGTGGCCAGTTTAATTTGAAGGAACTTCCTACTCGATTCCTAATAATAAAGGCCATCACCAAAAAGCCATGGTTTCCTTTTTTGTGTTAATTTGGTTTAATTAGATCTTTCAACATGTAATGCTATATGTCTCTCAAAAGAAATAAATGTTTCAATATGTAGCTATGATTCTAAATAAAGTTTTGAATTGCTGCTGATTAAAATTGCTTCATCAGGCTTTTAAAAATATTGTAATTTGTTAGATTTTAGTCAAGAAAACTGTACTTTCTTGGTATTTCAGGATATCATGGGTGACACATGATTGGATTCGTGTTCGTAATATGTTTTGTAGAAAAGAAATTAGTTTGCAGGTCAAAGTTTCAAACCCGGTCGAGCCTGGGAGTGAGTTGGCATGGCTACATTGCCACTCATGGTTCGAAAAGCATCTCCAGTAACTGATGTGTTCTTTCAGCTCTGCACACCAAATCCATATTGTTATTATTAAAATGCCGCTCAATTTTATCCAGGCAGAGATGAAAAAGGGATATTCAAACTGGAAATTCATGTGAATTTGGAAGAGATAGGTTTCATGTGATCCATCTTGATTAAGAGGTTCTCATGGTTCCTGAGTACTCAACTCTGTTCCAGATGGGGCAACGAATCTGGCAACTTAGTTCCCAATGTAAAGATGCAAGATTCAGCTAGTCCTTGATGATGATCCAATGCAATGAAGCAATTTTTTTTTCTGATAGTTGATGATAAGCAGATGCAGCAGTTTGAAAGTACAAGCAAATGATGGAGAGTTTTCTGCCACTGATACGTACTGTTCAGCAAGAAAGGTTAGCTTCTGCTTCAACTATAGTTCGTTGATTTGTTTTTGTTTTTGTACCAACTGTAGGGAAAAATTATGTACAATTTGACAAATTATATGTATTATGCCATGTAGTCCACAAGTTCGTCTTGAAGATAAATAAGTCATGCTAAGTGAGCTTAACACAATTGTGCCAGCAGTAATAGCATGCATGACATCATGATTATCTTGAACTTGTGACTAAACTCCTTATCACAATTCTCACACCCATTTGGTGCCGGAAGAGGTTGTCCTGAGTTAAATGTTTCTTTGTTCTTTATGTACCATCCTGCCTCAACTTTCTTGGGATGTACCCTCATTCCTCTTGCTAGAAAGCTAAAGCTTTATCCATATGTGTAGTGGCATTCACATATTTCTTCAACTATTGCAACTTTTGACTATTTAGACAAACTGAACACTTTGTCAAGCTCGACTCTCTTCATTCATCTCTATATGCCAGCCCTAGCAAGTAAATCTGGAGCTTCTCGAGCCCATTCACGATCCTAGCAACTATCTACAAAGTGGGATGAAAGCAGGACTAGAACAGAATGTATTTTGATGTACATACAGATTGGACTATCTTTTGTCTAAGGGATTAGATAAATTTTCACGCACTAGTTTTAAATCTGGTTAGAATATCTGTTACGAGGTATTAATTACTAATAATAATTACCACTATCATTGTTTAAACAGTTTTCATTGAAATAGAGTCCCAATGAAGACTTGATGGTTTTATGACTAAAAATTGACCTAACGTCAGCCCTTGATGATGATTTAGTTGATGCGGAGCTTGGACATGATGATTATGTTGCCTAATTAAGAATTTGTGCAGTGCATTGCATTGCGCTAGGATTACATGTGTATACCACTGTATAAAAAGTATACAAAAAGAAATACCATGGGTACCTCTTCTAGCATCATCCATATGCATGCTTCAGCATATTTTCCGGAAATCTTAACTATATCCCCATGAGATTGACTATATCCACAACACATGCAATACATGGAAACAAACAAATGCTATATTCAAATCTAAATAGTAGATTCATAAAATTTTGATGCATGCATAATAAATTTAGCATAGCCAATCCAAAGTGCTTAGAATAGAAGCTTCTTATAGCTGTTGCTGTTATAAACAATGTATCAGCAAACTGCAAATTCATGAATTATATGTAAACAAACAAATAGCCATATCCAAAACATTTGATACTTGCCCATAATATTTTTATGCATCTTTTAAGAGAAGTTCCAATCGGCTACACGTTCCTATAAATAGCTATACTATTGATGACAATGGCATCATACTGAGCTCTTCTTAATCCCCAACATGGCTAAATTTAAGCTTTGTTTCTCTAATGTGTTGGCTTTGGCTTTTTCTGTGATATTTCTGGTGTTCTCTCTTTGCTCAGCACAACAACTCGGGTTGGCTGAGGGAGAATACTATTCATGGCTGCCGAAGGGGATGATTATACCAACCTCAGGTCCTTCCAATAAGGGAAATATTTGTTAGGTTTTTCGCTAGGCATGCAAGGAAGGCGCGCAAAAATAAGAACACGCAAACACCAATATTTAACGTGATTCGATCAACGGCCTACATCCATAGGGAAAATATGAGAATCTCTTCATTAATGATCAAGAATACCGATACATTTTATATTCTCTCATCGCTCTTCAAATCTCATCTCAACGCTCATATAAACACAAATACTACTTTTGGTATATCCCTCCGTCTTCATCTTTGGATAAGACTATTCATCGTCTTCGCCTCCGTCTCTTCATACAAAGACATACTGCTTTTCTGGTGCTCTACTTTCTCCTGTGGATGATTACCCTTCGTCTTTGCCTTTGTCTTCGTCTTCTCTTCATCATGTTTAGCCGCTTTTCTTTGATGAGACCCTTCTCTATTTATAGCACAAAATAATAGAACTCCTACTCGAATTAGAATCTCATCAAATCTTCAAAACAAATCTTCAATTATCTTTTCACAAATCTTCAAATAAATCTTCAATTATCTCTTCATGTAAATCTCTCAAAAGAATCACTAAAAAGGATCTTTTTAAATTAGCCCAGAATATAAGGCAATCTCAACAATATTCCACCGCTTGGCTTAGTTGACGGTGGGTACTATTCATAGCTGCTGAAGGGGCCTATACCTTCCTCAGGTCTGGCGCATCCACCTGCCTTCACCAAGGGTGGATACTATTCACGACTGCCTAAGGGGCCTATACCTCCTTCAGGTCCTTCGCATCCGCTCCTATTGGGCGGACACTATTCACGATTGCCGAAGGGGCCTATACCTCCCTCAGGTCCTTCACATCTGCCCCGAGTGGGTGGATACTATTCACGACTGCCGAAGGGACCTATACCTCCCTCAAGTCCTTCGCATCCACCTGACACTGAGGGATGATACTATTCAAGGCCGCTAAAGGGGTTTATACCTCCCTCAGGTCTTTTGCATCCACCTACGTGGACTGAGAATGGATACTATTCCCGGTTGCTTAGAGGCCTTATACCTCCATCAGGCCCTTCGCATCCGCCCGTCTTGGTTGATGGTGCTAATTATTCACGGTTTCGAAAAGGATCTATGCCTCCCTCAGGTCCTTCGTTTCCACCTGTCTTCGCTATATCAGACCTCGGGTGTAGTGACAAATATGCAAGGGTTTCATAGAATCCGTTTAGCTTATTGGAACATAGATTCTCTTACGGGTAGACTAACAAAATTAGTGGAGGGGATAATTAGGAGGAGAGTTGGTATTATGTATTTGCAAGAAGCTAAGTGGGTAGGTAAAAATGGTAGTCATAAAGCCTTGAGGTTATAAGTTTTGGTATACGGGTAGAGATAAAAATCGTAATGATGTAGGCGTAATCATAGATAGACGGTTGCTTGAGGATATAGTTGAGATTAGGAAGAAAGGTGATAGAATTTTACTGGTTAAGCTTATTTTAGGTGGGGAGATCCTTAATGTTATTAGTGCTTATGCACCACAAATAGGTCTCGATGACGCTAGTAAGCGTCTATTCTGGGAGGATTTAGACGAGATGATGCAAAAGATACCTAATGGAGAGAAGTTATTTATTGGTGATGATCTCAATGGATATATAGGTACTAGTTGTAATGGGTTTGATACTATCCATGGAGGTTTTGGTTTTGGACAAAAGAATGAAGCAGATAGCTCAATTCTAGATTTTGCCTTGTCTTATGACTTGATTTTAGTAAATCCTTGGTTTAGGAAAAAAGAGTCTCATCTTATCACCTTTAGGAGTGGATTAAGTGCAAGTCAAATAGACTTTTTTCTGATGAGAAGGATAGATAGAGATTGTTGTATCGACTGTAAGGTAGTGCCAGATAAGAGTGCAACCACTCAACATAAACTTTTAGTTCTACATTTTTGATTTAGAAGAGGACATGGGAAGATTAGACATAATGTAAAGCCTAGAATTAAGTGGTGGCGACTGAAGAAAGGTAACCAAAAGGCTTTTATAGATCGTGTAGTTTAAGAGGCGGATTGGCAGTCTGAAGATAATTCAGACAGAATATGGAATAAGATAGCTAGTTGAATCAAGAGGGTAGCTAGATATCTATTTGGTGTGTCGAGAAGTGGTGCTTCACCATCTAAGGACACATCATGGTGGAACGAAGAAGTAAAGGCTGCAATTAAAATCAAGATGGATTTTTATAAAGATTTGAAGAAAATCAGAGATGCGGAGAGATTTGAGAAGTATAAAATGGCTAAAAAGGAAGTTAAGAAAGCTGTTCGGGAAGCTAAACCTAAGGTCTACAAGGAGGTGTACGAGAAGTTGGACACTAAGGAGGCTGAAAATGATAAATACTGGATTGCTCGGATGTGGGAAAGAAAGACCAGAGATTTATGTGCGGTAAAGTGTGTCAAAGATGAAGATCAGAAGGTTTTAGTTCGAGATGAGGATATAAGAAAATGTGGATAAATTATTTTGAGCTTTACTAACAACTTGGATGAACTTCTCATTCAATCTTAAGATATAAACCGTGATTTCATGCGTAAAATAAGAATACCTGAGATTAAAAAGGTTTTGAGAAGAATGAGATCAAGAAAATCGGTTGGTCCAAACGGGATTCCTATCGAGTTTTGGAGAAGTTTAAGGGAAATAGGCATTAAATGGCCGACAGATATGTTTAATAAGATTTGACAGACTAAAAAGATGCCAAATAAGTGAAGGAAAAGTACCCTTATACTTATCTACAAGAATAAGGATGGCATTTAAAGTTGCTCAGACTATCGTGAAATAAAACTTATGTGTCACATCATGAAGTTTTGGGAGAGATTGAACACAGGCTAAAGAAGGATGTTAAGTTAACAGAGAAGCAGTTTGGGTTCATGCCTGGACGATCGACGACAGAGCCTATTCATTTGCTTCGTCAACTTATTGAGCGTTTTCGAGAGAGGCGAAGAGATTTGCATATGATATTTATTGATTTAGAGAAAACGCACGATAAGATACCTAGAGAGGTATTATGGGAGATAATGATGAAGAAGGGGTCTCCATCAAGTACATGTACGATGGAGTAGTGGCAAATGTCAGAACTTGCGGCGGCCTAACGTGTGATTTTCCGATTACAATTGGTTTACATCAAGGATTTGCATTAAGTCCATTCATGTTTACTATCGTGATAGATGGGCTTACTAGAACAATCCAAGATGAGATACCTTGGTGTATTGTATTCGATGATGATATTGTTCTAGTAAATGAGACAAAAGCAGGGGTTAATACTAAATTGGAGTTATGGAGGCAAACATCGGAATCTCAGAGATTCAGATTGAGCAGGTCCAAGACAGCATATATGCATTGCAAATTTAGCAAACTGAGAAGTCGTGACTATATTGGTATAACACTGGAAGGGCAAAAGATATTACCGAGCGATCAGTTTAGATATCTAGATTCTATCATCCAAAAGGATGGGAAGATCGATAGTGATGTTAATCAAAAGATCCAAGCTGGTTGGCTGAAATGGAGGAGTGCAACAGGGATTTTGTGCGATCGTACCTTTCCGTTAAAGTTGAAAAGGAAGTTTTATTGGAGTGTTATTCGGCCTGCCTTATTATATGGTACAGAATGTTGGGCTTCTAAGAAGTATCATACACAGAAGATGCATGATGCGAAGATGCGTATGCTTCGTTGGATGTGTGGTAACACTAGAAAAGATAAGATGCGAAATGAGGATATTCGTGCAAAAGTTGGTGTAGCACCTATTGGTATAACACCTGTGGATGGTTGGTCATGTGTGACGCAGACCTATGAAAGCACCGGTTCGACGAATGGATACTTTCGATATAGGCAATATCAAAAAGGCGAAAGAGAGACCAAAGAAAACATGGATGGAGGTAATATGAAAAGATATGGTTGCCAAAGGCCTCACTGAAAGTATATTGCTCGATAGGAGTGAGTGAAGGTGGAGGATTCATGTGCTGGACCTGGCGTGATTCTCATATTGGTTCATGTAGTCTACCCCATATGCTTGGTAGAAAAGGCTCAGTTGTTGTTTTGCTAAGGTAGGATTTTATACGAGGCTGCCGAAGGGACCTATACTTCCTTCAGGTCCTGCACATCCTCCTGCCTTAGCTGAAGGCAGATACTATTCACTACTGCCCAAGGGGACAACTATCCCTCCCGCTGGTCCTTCCGGCAGGAGAGATTATCCTCCTGGTGCTCCCTGCTTGGTTAAAAGCTGATATTATTCAAGACTTCTGAAGGACCCTATATCTTAGGTCCTTCACATCGAGGGTAGAAACCCCTGTTGGCAACTTGACTAAATGAGTAAAAACATTTGTTTAAATAATGAAACTGTTATGTTATTAGAAATGATTTGGGGGTAAATATGATGATTATGTTAACCCTTTCTCATCATCTCTGTATATATAAGCAACTACTTATTACAAATATACTCTTCATCACAATTTCATCATAATTGTTCATTACATTATTTATTCTAACACTCCACTCAAGTTGGAGCATATACATCACACATGCCCAACTTGTCACAAATAAAATGCACACGTGATCTCTCATGAGGTTTAGTGAACAAATCGGCAAGTTGGTTCAACGAACTCACAAGAATTGTATCAATGACTCCATCTTCAACCTTTTCACGAACGAAGTGACAATCAACTTCAATATGTTTTGTTAGTTTATGGAAAACGACATTGTTCGCAATATAAATCGCAGCCTTGTTATCACAGTATAGCTTCATAGGTGCAGCATGACCATATCCAAGCTCTGTAAGTAGAAATCCAATCCACACCAATTCATTTGTAGTGTTTGCCATGGCTCTATACTCTGACTCTGCACTAGATCTAGAGACCACACGTTTTTACTTTTCCAAGAAACCAAATTTCCTCCAACAAACATACAGAAATCAGTGGTCAACCTTCTATCATTGGAAGACCCTGCCAATCTGTATCTGTGAAGTCCGTGGCCTTGAATGCCCATAATTCTTATAGACGATACCTTTCCCAGGGGAACCCTTTAGGTACTTCAAGATAAGGAGAACTGCATGAAGGTGAGCCTTACAAGAATCAGACATAAACTAACTCACCATGCTAACTGGGAAGGCTATATCAGGACGAGTGATGGTCAGGCAGTTAAGTTTACCAACTAACCTCCTGTACCTTTCTGGATCAGGAACATGCTCTCCCCCGCCCATAAAGAGATTCATATTTGGATCCATAGAGGAATTGATAGACTTACAAGCAGACATACTAGCCTCTGAAAGCATATCAAGCACATATTTTCACTGAGTGGCGAAAATCCTTTCCTTCGGTGATCTTCATACCTCAATACCTAGAAAGTATTTCAACTGCCCTAGGTCTTTGGTGTAGAACTGTTCCGAAGATGAGACTTCAAGTCAAAAATCCCTCTCATCATCTCCTGTAATAACAAATGTCATCCACATATACGACCATAAGGATCCTCTTTCCATTGTGATGTCGATAGAAAACAAAGTGATCATAATCAGGCCTTCGTAAACCAAAGGTCCTAACATTTGTCAGTTTTCCAAACCATGTACGTGGAGACTGTTTGAGGCCATACAATGACCTCTTGAGCCTGCAAATAAGCCCAGACTCACCTTTAGCAACAAAACCAGGCGGTTGCTCCATATATACTTTCTCCTGCAAGGTGCCATGTAAGAATGCATTTTTTACATCAAGCTGATGTAAATGCCAATGATAAAAATATACGAACTGAGATCATCTTGGCCACATTAGAGAGTCATTATAATCAATTCCGTAGGTCTGTGAATATTTTTTGCCACTAAGCGAGCTTTAAGCCGAGCAAGTGAGCCATCAGGATTCAACTTCACAGTATATATCCACCGACAACCGACTGCGCGCTTTTCATTAGGAAGGCGAGTAAGATCCCATATGCTATTAAGGCGTAAAGCTAGCATTTCCTCATTCATAACCCTCTTCCAATCAGGATGAATCAGTGTATCGGATACTGAACTGGGAAGAGAGTAAGAATCTAAGGATGAAATAAATATATAATATGAAGGGGTCAATCGTGCATATGTGACATAATCATTGGTGGGATATCGAGAAACAATAATTCGAGTGCCTTTCCTGAGAGCAATTGGAACATCTAACTCGGAATGATCTGGATTTAGAACCAGAGCGGTGACTGGAGGCGTTAAAGCTGGAAGTTGTTGTACCCATCGGATGTACACCTGAGTAACTTCTCGTATTAACCCCTTGGTTTGATCCACAAAAGGTTCAGTAGGAATATGAGTAGGTGGGGTAGCCAAAACATCAAGTTCATTAATAGGAAAATCCTCTCAAACAGAAGAAGAGGAATATGTGGATGAAAAATATGGAGTGTTATCAGGAAAAGTAACATCTGCAGATATGAACACTCTAACTCCCGATCATAACACATATACCTTTTTGATCCTTAGAATATTCTAGGAAGACACATCGAATAGATTTTGGATCAAGTTTGGATTTCCCGGAATAACAAAACAGGTGCAACCAAACACTTTAGTAGGTAGAGGAAAGAGTGACTCAGAAGGAAACATGACAGTATAGGGTATCTGTCCCCTCAAAATAGAACTTGGCTTGTGATTAATCAAGTGGCATGCAGTAAGAACAGTATCGTCCCAAAAACGTTTTGGAACCTGCATATAAATGAACAATGTACCTGGAACTTCTAAGAAATGTCTATTCTTTCTCTCGGATACCCCATTCTGATGAGGGGTGTCAGGACATAAAGTCTGATGAACAATATCAAAAGAGTAAGAATTGCCGAAAATATGAACTGAAGTATTCTGTCATTGTTCGTTCGCAAAATTTTAACAGTTGTATCAAATTGATTTTTAATCTCAGCAACAAAATATTTAAACACGGTGAATACTTCAGCTCAAGATTTTAGCAAATATAACCATGTCACTCTAGAAAAGTCATCAATAAAAGTCGCAAAATAATGATATCCACGATTTGATACAATAGGACACGAACCCCAAATATCAGAATGAACAATGCTAAACAAATTAGTGGCCCCATTGTTAACTCTAGGAGGATAAGAAGCACAATGATGCTTTCCCATCTAACAAGATGCACAATCAAGAGAAGATAGATGGCTAAGGAAAGGTATAAGTTTCTTAAGGTTCTCTAAACATGGATGACCTAATCTACTGTGAACCTCAAGAGGAGCTGTAGACGTAGAATAAGCTGTAGGTGTGCTCCCATCAAGGTAGCATAAACCTCCACGCTGATGTCCTAAATCAATCACCTCTTTCCTTTCCAGGTCCTGCTTATGCAACCAGAAGGAGAAAATATTACCAAACATATCAAAGAGTGCACAAGTTGACTAACAGATAATAAACTAAATGGAAATGTCGGTACATAAAGAACTAAAGATACAAGGATGGAATAAGACGAGCGGATCCAACACCTTCCATTTTAGATTTGGAACCATTGATTACTGTGACAGGACTACTATATGAAGTGGAAGATAATGAAGTGAGTATACCTGACTTCTCAGTCATATAATCTGATGTACCTGAATCTATGATCCAGGATGTGAGGGATGCTAAAGAGATAAAACCGCTATTACTTTTATCCTCGGCCATAACAGATACAACCTTTGATGATGATGATGTAGAGCCCTCTGCGAGAAGACCTTACAGCTGTGATAACTTCTCCTCAGTAAGGCCCCTGAGTATGGTCATAGAGGCAGATGCAGAAACTGATGACATTGAATCAGATGTAGCAACTTTGGCAATAGGTCGAAATTCAGGGTGGAGAGTATAGCAATACTCTCGAGTATGGTTAGACATCTTACAATGAGTACACAAGTTATCACCTCTCCCTGTACCGGCCACTCCTTTGCTTCCCCGACCTTCACGGCCATGAATGCCCCATCCTTTTCCTCCACCAAAAGGTACATGAGAAGCAAAAGCTAATCTATCATCAAAGGCTTTCATGGAAGTCTCTGAAAGACCATTAGTCATAGTAGAGGGGAATGCAGTCAGAATTGCTCTATAAGTATCTGGAAGAGTAGGAACATGCGAGCTTCCTAAAATCTATGGACGAATAGTCAAGAATTCTGGGCCAATAGCCCTCAAGAAAGTCATCACCATCATCTGCTCCTGTTACCTTCTTCTCTCATTGACATCAACTGTAAGAGGGAAAATGGAGAGCAACACAGTCTCATGTCGCTTGAGTTCACCATACACAGTAGATATAGTCGTCCTTTACGCTGCAACTCGTGAAGAGACTCGATGAACTCAAATGTTCGAATAGCATTTCCCTTCCTTTCATAGGACCCTTTTAAATATGCCCAAATGGAATAGGCGTTGTCATATTTATTCACCACCTCGGCGATCTCATCTTTCATCGTCTCAGTCATCAATCGACGCAACATTGCATCCTTCAAAATCCACTCATCCGTGGAAGATAAGGGAGGCTCCTTAGTTACATGCTTCATCAACATTCGCGCTCTCATAAACATTTCAACAACCTGCTTCCATCGAGGATAATTCGTTCCATTCAATCGAATACGGGTAATATGAGTAGGAACCATGTAGGGGTTGTAAACTTCCTTCTCCCTCAAGGAGGTAGCGGAACTATTGGACTCTGCCATCGAAAACAGAAAACAACTACTAGCAACCCCACAAACTCCGTGAATCAACAACCACAAACATCTCGAAGGGTGATGGCAACACAAAATTAAAAAAAACATCTAACAACTAACTAGCACCTCAAAGTTGGTACTAAACAACCTTCGATTTTGGTGAGATCTAGCACGATCACTAGCTTCAACCCATTCACTAACAATAACGTCATCGTCCTAGATCTCATTAATCAAAGAGATAATAGGTTTTACCTTATATTGATGGTACCTTTAAGATCCAGCATGGGCGAATGTTGAGATCCAGCGAGCGAGCGAATTGGCGAAGAAATCCAACGAGCGACCGAATCAGGCGAGGGATCGATCTCAGTGAGGGGATCGATCTCAGTGAGCGAGTGAGTCGAGCGAGGGATCAATCTCAGAAAAGAGCGAAGAGCGATGATGCGAGCGATTTCCCATGGTGAGTTCGAGTCGGGCGAGGGATGCGAGTCGAGCGAGGGATGTGATCTCTGTGAGGGATCGATCTCAGAGAAGAGCGATGATGCGAGCGAGGAGCTTCGAACGGCGATGATGCGTGCGAGGGTTTCGATTGATGAGGGATGCGGTGATGTGAGTCGAGGGAATCGAGCGAGGGAAGAGGGATGATTTCGGCGAGGAGCTTCGAACGGCTATGATGCGGGGGAATGTATTCCGAACGGCTATGATGCGGGGGAATGCATTCCTACCTGGCACCTTGCAGGAGGCTAATATCTCTAGCTCACAAGCACATGGTCTTCCAAAATTTGTTCAAAGCTCCTAGGCAGTGGGCATAATTGCATAACTAGTGTATTTTTATGCATATAGGTGGAACGAACATACCAACTTTGTGTCTTGTGTTTTACAAACCTGATTACTTTCAACACTTTTGACTTTGGATACACTACTCTCTCCTATATGATTCACTTGGTGCACGGTTGCATTTCTACACTGTAGTAGTCGAAAACTTCAATCTGGATGAACATAGGCTTTCTCAATACGCATTATGTATTGCATATTATCCATAAACTTACACTGGAATAAACGTAATCACCTTCACCTATGAATATTGGCCTCTTTCAATGACCAGCATTATACTTATTAGACTTTCTTATTGCAGATTTACGAATGCAGCTTAAACTTCTTCAGTAAGACTTATAGATACAGATCTCAAGGGCTTGGAACTTGTTGTTTCTAGTGGTATGGCTTTAACGGCAGTTAGAAAATTCGTTTCTCTATTTTCTATCCGAAGTGCCCATGATTCTCCATATTTTTCCACCCATATTAGGTATTAAATACTTGCAGGATTTTGAAGAGGAAGAAAAATGGCAGTATGATATTTCTAGTGGTAGTTAAACTTAGAGATACCTGCAACATTTTGAATAGGAGTTTTTAAGGTTTGGTCTTTCTTTTTTCCTTCTTAATGCAATTTCTGCTGATTAATTCAATAGTTGCCATAATATCAGGCATGACTCCTTAGATCCAGGAGGATGGCATATAGGTATTCTATAAATTGTTCGAACATTGAATTGGTAAGATTGGATTTCTTTGCATCTATATTGGCGAGTTTACTGTTGGGACTTCACCCGCGCGCCAATTTGTAGGTTTTGAAAAGAATTGGTTTCAGAAATGGTGCGCACGCGAGCTCGGTCTCGTTTTAAAATTTATAAACCGCAAATGCACGGCGCGTTGTAGCGAGCCGGCAAGTACGGGTCGATCCACGGGGAATTGGTGATTAGATATTGTCGCTTAAGGTTAGAGAAAAAAGAATTTGGGTTTTGTCACAAAAATTAGAAAATATGGAAATGTAGAACTATTTAAGGAAAATGGCCGTGGCTCCGGTTCGGATGGTTGAATCGCGGCGAATTCTTCGACGCTCCCTTGATCATGAGTTGTCCGTCCTTGTGTTGATTCCGACGTGAAGCATGGCTTGTCATGGCGTTTGTGAAGCACAAGTCATCAAGATATCGAAGTTCGACACAAGACACGAAACGAATCCGTATTGTCTCACTTACCGTTTGTATGTCCAAGCTTGATGTATCAACACTAAGCATAAGGATTAGCAAGCATACATCAATATCAAATACACAAATTAGCATATGAGAGCAAGTGGTTTTAGCATTAAACTTGCTAAGTGAATATTGATAGTATAGGATATATGAAATGAAGAAGTGTGTCAATCAACTTGTTAACAAAATACCCTATCTAACACTTAGCAATTTTTAACACTAGTTGATTCTAATTTAAACATTGTAAAATGGAGCCTAGGAGAGAATATGGTATATGATGAGGTTACCATGTAACCATGAAATCAAAATACCATATCACACCAATACTATAAAACAATCTTGAAGTTATAATCTTATTTTAAGCACATTAACCATTCACAAGAGGAGGAGGAAGGCAAAGCCAATCATCTCACATTCTCACCATCACCATAACTATATAGAATTGCTCAAGCATTATAAAAAGAAAATGAAAAACAAAAGAAAGAACACATAAGAAAACACAAGAACAAAAGTTAAAGCAAAAGAAAGTGGCAGTTCTTTATTCACAAAATGGAAGGATTAGAGCTACAAGTCAGATAACAATCGCAACCTCTTTAATGGAGCTCTCAAATGAAACTCAAAGAGGGAAGAAGAGGAAGCTATCAAATATCACACACTCAAGTTCTCACTCCAATCTCCCCTCTCCAGAACTATATCTGTGATCTGCTATTTATAAGCAACCCAAAATAAAAAGTTGCATATGACACTGGACTAACAAGACCACCAGGGATCCACCATAATTGAACGAACCAAAATGGCTCCAACTTGGCCGCAAATTGCGGCCAAGATGATTAAATTTGTGGCCTTAGTTTGGGGAGTGGGGTCCATCTTTGGTCTGTGATCTTCTACTCTTTTGAGCATCTCGCTGTATTTGCAATTTCTTTTAATTTACATCTAAGTGTAATATGGAGGAATGTATAGAGAAGGATCAAGTGGGTGTGTGTTGTGTTCACACTTCAAATCACTACTTTTCCAAATACATATCATCATGCCTACTTGACCAAGCCACTTGTGTACTCACTTGCAAGACACTATGATTGTGTTTGCAACTTGATGTCTCATGATGGCTCATGCCTACTTGATCCATGATGGTTCATACATGAGTTTTGATATTGTATCATGTTGGACCAAAACTAAATATTTATTTGTACACAACTTTATTTGTTTGCAAAAATCAATGACTTGATCTGTTATCTGTCCCGTTTGTAGTTCAGGCTAAAAATCCGTCGTTTCTGTACATGTTGTGTAACATTTCCAGTGTTTTTGCCTGTGCACCTGTATTCTGTACTAATAAGCAGACAGAGATAAATATCACTGTTTATTAACAAAATGATAGAAAGCGAGTGGTAGTAAAAAGTAGTAAATCGTGCTGAACAAATACCCCCAAACCTATTTTTTGCTCGTCCCGAGTAAAACAAAATCTTAACCTCACTTTCGCAGGGAACGCGATTGCACCGAGCCCGATAATAAGCCGTTAAACCTCTAGGTGTCCCTAATAGGAGGAGTTTTGTCTCCTGAGGGTTTTCAGCGGATTACACCCACAAAATCCTGTCAAATTAGCATCGTGAAGAACTGTTGATTCTAATCTTAAGTTAGGTATTAAAGCTAGAAGTTCTATCACCTTAATCAGAAACGTCAAACCCTATTTTTCTCTCCTCACAATTTATTTAACATACGCTTATACACGTCTTTACGTGGTTGTGCGAATAGTGTCGATAAGTTTTTAAGAACATTGATTAGAGTTATCATGTCATAAATATAGACCAGCATAGACTTCTAAAGGATTAAACAAGTTTGAAAAGACTTAAGATTTTCTCAAGTTTCGTTCTCTAGTTAGGTTTCAAGTCAGAATTTCTATCATTTTTAACAGAGAACTAAGTCTTATTCTTCGCTCCTACTTTTCACATGTTTTTGTTCATACATACCTTTCGTGATCGTGCACAACATCTTTATAAACATAAACCTTAATGTCTCCGCGAAAAAACTATTTTAAATCGAAAACTCGTCTCCGCCAAGATTATTCTCCCACGAAGAACCGTGAGGAATTTTAATTCGGAGAGAACACTTGCTTAGCTTGTTTTATTTGACAATTGGAAACTTAGCGAGTTTTGGGTCAATGACTCCCAAACCAGATGGTTTTAGGGCATTAGGTGTGGAGACACCCCAAGGACTTAATTACCCAATTTACCAAGGCCACAAAACAAAAGACTCATTTTGTTTGCGTTTAAAATATTCTGAAAGTAGTGAAAACGGAGATATTGCCAGCTTTTCTTTTAAATCCTAAAGACATGTTCATGTGGATAACGTGTGTAATCTCTTCAACAAGGTTCCAGATGGGGTAATTTTTCAGACTTTTAGTTTATATTAAAACCTCAATAACATCCTTCATATCTACTTCACTTTGTGAACTCTTCTTGATATTACTTAACTTAGAACAAACATGTTTGATTCTAAAGATATTCATCAATTTTCAAAAAGTTTGAAGACATGTCAGACATTCATCTAATTCTCACGAACTCATGACACGTGTAAAGTGATATAAAAGACGTATATTAGCTATGGCTAAACTCAAAGGAGGGTTATCTTTCGGGTTTTCAATCTCTCGAAAAATATTTAGTTGCTTATATCTTATCAACTGAACCGTCAGATTTTGAGTCTAAGTTCCCCCCGCTAGCTAACATGACGAAAAAGTTTTTATATTTTTTGAAGAAAATTTTCAATTTTTATGGGTTTTTTAATATGTATGTAATGCAGAATATACACATGATGCTGCAAAATAAACGCAGTGCTAACCCCCAAACCTGAGTTTTACGATGTTCTCATCATTGCCCCCGTCTCCGGTAGCTAGACTTAGACATCAGGGTGGGAATTTATTCATAAAAAAGAAAATATCTAAGAACTAACTATAGTATTCACAAGTTGAGAGATTGCGTTAGTCCAGAAATTAATACCAGCCATTCAAATTTTTTGTTGATATAAGGCCAGGGCTGGTAAAAGAAAAAGTTTATAACAAAGAAAAAGGAAAAGAAAATGTATATGATAGATATTAGTGAAGGGCATGGGTGTGTAAAAGTAGGGGTCAGAAGACGCTGAATGCAGAGATGAAGTTTTGAAGGAATTAAAGACTTGTTACCCGAATGAATTGAATGTTTAAGAAGCATGTGTTGAGTTTCGAGGTCAGGTTCGTTTAAAAATTGGAGTCCATCCTTATAATGTTTAGCAAAAGAAAGGTTCTTAGGATGTTTCTAAATTGATCCTAACTCAAACCCACCAAGAATATCAAGTTCATCCGCAAATATCTTCTCAAAACTCGGCATGAAAGAATGTTTTTCAAGGCTGTCTTCCTCCCTATGATCCTCTACAATCCTACTCTCGTTGCTGCAGCTCCCTATTCCCAAAACTAGCTCTCCTTCATCACATTCATGTCTGAGTAAGTTCATGTCATCTAAAAATGTAGGTTCCCACACTAACGTTTCTTCCGAAACAATATCAATAGGTGATACAAAATTGTGGGTTTCTGATCCTTGATTTCCTCTAACAATCTATCCCAACCATACCCAATAAATTCACACGCTCCCTCTAATATTGGTGTGCAAAAAGCAGTCGATGCAAGAATTTCATCTTCAAGTGGCATATCGATGAAATCAACCTCTAGATCACTAGTGACAAGAGGTTCAATTGGTACCTGAAAGCTAGTGTCGGACTGACTCGGAGGGTTTTCTTGTTTGTCCTGATAACACTCAGTCAATTCAATTGCATCAACATTTATGAAGTCATCAAAATTTGTTTGTTTGTTTATCTCACTCAGGTGACTTTCTAGATGACAGATATTTACATTATTGGATTCCAATTGACAGTGCTCACTTCCTAGAATCCTCACAGCTACATGTTCTTTGATTCTAGCCAATGATTAAGCTTGAGCGTAAAACAATTGCTCAGATTGTTGTATGAACAAGGCTAGCGTTGCAGCTGTTTGATTCTCGACCGCAGTCATTACTTCAATACCCTTCTCTAAAGCGGCGGTCAACCTAGCATTCATCTCACTATCATACCTTAATGGAGTATCAGTTGTTTCAGGTAAGGAGGGTTGTGATGGTGGTGATGCTAAAGCTGTCATCCTGTCGACCTTTTTCTCTAAATTTTCAATCATTTGATCTAGATTTGAAGTGGGACTGGGTTCAAGAGTGTTAAGGTGTGTGACCGATATCAAAATTCTGCGACGGTTGGCCACACTAGTAAAGGACAATTTTCACAAATGTGGGAAGAATCTTGGCAATTTTCACAAATGAATTAGGAATGAGTATAAACAAAAGAATAAGGACCGTGAAAAATCGAATCGAACTGTGTATCACCCATATTAACAAGAATTCACAAAAATCACGAAAACAAAGAATATCATACCCCTAGCAGTCTATGTTATGTTAAGTCAACTAGACCTGCTCAAGAACCTGATTGTCGAAGTAAAACTGTGTCGAGAAACGGGCTCAAGATATATGGATCACGAAGCTAGGTAAGTGCAGAGATAAGGGAGGTTATCCAACGCTTTCGCGAAATTTCTTAATTAGAATAATCCTTTCTCTTTTGGCGGTTTCGCCGTGAACACTTTTTTAGACACCCCGTGAACGATATACCGTTAAGCGGTGTTCTAAACACAGTTAACTTCTCCTAATGAGCGCGAAGTCCTTAAAGTCAAAGTTCTAGTTGATTTTAAAATTACTGGGGGTATGCAAGAATGCACTTTTGTGATTTGTGGGTACGGAGAAAGGTGGTGAAATCCTTTACAGTATCTTGTTTGGTTTCGTGCCCTTAATATCTGTATTAAGATGCAAATGCACAATTCAATAAAAGAATTTAAGAAATCAATCAATCAAGCAATTCTTTTTCGTTTTAAGCTTAAGCGCTGTAACAAATACGGGTTAGTTCTCTGTTCAATTGGTGACAAATTTGTGTGAAGAATTCCGCAGAAGATAGAATGTTGGAATGCGTCGGATTTGAGCGAAGGTGTTAGAAAAATACGTACCGATGTGATTTTGGGTTTAAGAAAAACCCTTTGAAGTGATCACGAGTACTTGAATGTTCGCTTGCTCGGATCAAACTACCCGGATCTTTGGCACTGTACTTTGCCAACGCCTTGTTGAATTTGAACCTTGCCTCGCACTATCGCTGCTCATAATTTCGTTGAAAACTGAAAATGTCGGAAAATACGATATGTAGTGCAAAAAAGCGATATATATGGCCAATTAGCTGCACATATACAATTGTGAAATTTTGCATATACCAATAGATCACAAATGGGACAAAGAAGAAAACAACAAAAATTTGGAACAAATGGAGGCAAATGGGCTGCAAATTGCGGCCAGATTGAATTAATTGGCGGCCAACTCTTTGAGTTGGTGCTCCAACTTCTCACTGTGCGCTTCTTGTCCTATTAGTGTCACAATGTTATATGCAAAATCTTATAATTAAACTCAGCGTAATAACAGAGAAAAAATGTTAGGACTTTTTTTACTCTTGTCAGTTTTGCAAAAAATTTGATTACTGGTTAGCTTGTCAGTACGAACCTGAAATAACAATATCTAACGATCACCAACTCTCCGGCAACGGCGCCAAAAACTTGTTGGGACTTCATCCGCGCGCCAATTTGTAGGTTTTGAAAAGAATTGGTTTCAGAAATGGTGCGCACGCGAGCTCGGTCTCGTTTTAAAATTTATAAACCGCAAATGCACGGCGCGTTGTAGCGAGCCGGCAAGTACGGGTCGATCCACAGGAAATTGGTGATTAGATATTTTCGCTTAAGGTTCGAAAAAAAAAGAATATGGGTTTTGTCACAAAAATTAGAAAATACGGAAATGTAGAACTATTTAAGGAAAATGGCAGTGGCTCCGGTTCGGATGGTTGAATCGCGGCGAATTCTTCGACGCTCCCTTGATTATGAGTTGTCCGTCCTTGTGTTGATTCCGACGTGAAGTATGGCTTGTCATGGCGTTTGCGAAGCACAAGTCATCAAGATATCGAAGTTCAACGCAAGACACGAAACGAATCCGTATTGTCTCACTTACCGTTTGTATATCCAAGCTTGATATATCAACACTAAGCACAAGGATTAGCAAGCATACATCAATATCAAATACACAAATTAGCATATGAGAGCAAGTGGTTTTAGCATTAAACTTGCTAAGTGAATATTGATAGTATAGGGTATATGAACTTTTAAGCACATTAACCATTCACAAGAGGAGGAGGGAGGCAAAGCCAATCATCTCACATCCTCACCATCACCATAACTATATAGAATTGCTCAAGCATTATAAAAAGAAAATGAAAAGCAAAAGAAAGAACACATAAGAAAACACAAGAACAAAAGTTAAAGCAAAAGAAAGTGGTAGTTCTTTATTCACAAATTGGAAGGATTAGAGCTACAAGTCAGATAACAATCTCAACCTCCTTAATGGAGCTCTCAAATGAAACTCAAAGAGGGAAGAAGAGGAAGCTATCAAATATTACATACTCAAGTTCTCACTCCAATCTCCCCTCTCCAGAACTATATCTGTGATCTGTTATTTATAGGCAATCCAAAATAAAAAGTTGCATATGACACTGGACTAACAAGACCACCAGAGACCCACCATAATTGAACGAACCAAAATGGCTCCAACTTGGCCGCAAATTGCGGCCAAGATGATTAAATTTGCGGCCTTAGTTTGGGGAGTGGGGTCCATCTTTGGTCTGTGATCTTCTACTCTCTTAAGCATCTCTCTATATTTGCAATTTCTTTTAATTTGCATCTAAGTGTAATCTGAAGTAATGTATAGAGAAGGATCAAGTAGGTGTGTGTTGTATTCACATTTCAAATCACTACTTTTCCAAATATATATCATCATGCCCACTTGATCAAGCCATTTGTGTACCCACTTGCAAGACGCTATGATTGTGTTTGCAACTTGATGTCTCATGATGGCTCTATGCCCACTTGATCCATGATGGTTCATACATGAGTTTTGATATTGTATCATGTTGGACCAAAACTAAATATTTATTTGTACACAACTTTATTTGTTTGCAAAACTCAATGACTTGATATGTTATCTGTCCTGTTTGTAGTTCCGGCTAAAAAACCGTCGTTTCTGTACATGTTGTGTAACGTTTCCCGTGTTTTTGCCTGTGTATCTGTATTCTGTATTAATGAGCATAATGAGCAGACAGAGATAAGACAGAGATAAATAGCACTGTTTATTAACAAAATGATAGGAAACGAGTGGTATTAAAATGTAATAAATCGTGCCGAACATTTACTTATGCTGAATGGAATATATTTACAGTGTTGCATACAGTTTAAAATTCTATTCCTTATTCCTGAGTTCGACTTCATTAATTCTTATGATAACATGCTACAACTTACAAATCTGTTATAATGGCTTCGTCCTTTTCCTTAGACCTTCTCTTACTTTTGTTGGTTGCATGTCTTGAACTTGGAATCTAATTGTCACCTCATGCCATACTCCTACAACTCGCTTCAAACTCTCTTTATACGCGTGCACGCGTGCGCTCTCATGCACACACAAATGATCTAAACCCCCTCAGAGTGGCCCACTTTGCACATTATCCAATCTTTTTGGCTGTGTTTAGGTACCATATAGTTTAACTTTCACTTGATACCCTACTACAGTAATAATGGAAAATATGAAATGACAAAAAAACCCTTCCTTTATCTTCTTTTAACTACTCACTGCTTTAGCACACACCATTTCCTCCATTTTTTCTACCATTTCCTTTTATTTTATCACAATAAAGATGAACTTTTAGCCTCATCCTTTTAACCATTTTCATTTATTCTCTTCGAATTGGAGAAGTTGAGATGATCCCGAAATTCCTTCCACTATTTATCCATTGAATTAATAGATTCAAACACATGACCATATTTGACTCTAAATATTGCACCTTTCCCTTTAAAAGAAGTTATTTATTCTTGGATTGTCTTTTTCCTGAAATTGAAACAAAAAAATCTTTTTTAACATCAAAAGCTATATTTTTAGGAAAGGAGTTTGGATGTCTTTTTCTCTTTTTCTGTGTTTTTTTTGGGAGCCGGGGGGGGGGGGTGTTGGGGCGTGGGGGGTGTTTTCTTGAAGAATGAGAATGGATGGAGCTTAAAGAGATTCAGGATTATAGAGAACTAAGAGAAGCTAGATGGATGTATTAGGGTTTTGGAAGAATGACACTACTACAAATAAGGGTTGCCCCTACGGATATCTCCGTAGGGACGAAAAAATACTCTGTAGACGCAAACGCCGTAGGTGCAAGTTGAAGCCCTGAACTTGCCCCTACGGAGCTCTGTGTAGGGCCAGTTTCACCTACTGAGTAGGCCGTAGGGTAAAAAAAAGTTATTTTATTTACGTTTTTTTAAAATATATTAGCTGTACCTACGGAGATATCCGTTAGGCCAAGTACTATCCCCTACAGATTTCTGCGTAGGTACTTATCCGTAGGGGCAAAATATCAGAAATCCTGGTATTTTGCCCCTACGGATAACTCCGTAGGGGCCTTTGTTTGCCCCTACGGACATATCCGTAGGGGCAATCCCAACCCCCGGTACTGAGATCGGGGGGAAATATCAGTTACTGCTGATATTTTGCTCCTACGATGTAATCCGTAGGGGCAACATGTGTACCTACGGATTAATCCGTAGGTACACATTATCTGTAATTTTTTTAAAAAGGGGCTGCCTGATTTTTTCCCGCCCTGTACACAATAATATATATATCAATAAAATATAAAATTAATCATCACACAACATATATCGCAGTATTCATAATCACATCTCACGCATATAATATACAAAAGAAACCCAAAAACTGAATATGATATAAATATAAACCAATATCAATATCATTTCAAAATGTAGTACAATATGTATGATATAAATAAATACATGTTTCAAAAAATAAGAATAAAAAAGCTACCCTAGCTCGGTCCAGCTTCACCTCTGATAAACGATAGAATCAAGCGCGCCTGCTTCTCGGTCAATAAACCATGCAATTCAGCGCGTGCGGGAGTCTGAGCGGCCTGTGAAGCTGGCGATGTGGTCTGCGCAGCCGCCGTCGAGGTAGTCATTTGCGGAGCCGCGGCTGCGGGAGTCTGAGCGGGCGGTGGAGCTATAGGAGCTGTCTGCGGAACCGCAGCCGATGTAGTGGCTTGCGGAGCCGCAGCCGAAGGAGATGCATGTGGAGTCTCGGTCGATATACCCTGTCGCGTCTGGACCTAACGTGTGTAACAAGCGTGTAAGAACTGTGTATTATTCAAATTCGTATCATTATCAAGTTATTTCGAAACCCCATTTGGATATCTAGTTTGGAAAACCGTTGTTTATTTTAATTACATATGTATGTATGATTAATCAAACCTGCTAAGTCTAAAACCAAATAAGCTCAAGCTACGTACTAATTATGGATATGTTGATATCTATAATATGACATGATATTTTACTATAAAGTAGTATACATACCAGCATCTCCTTCAACTTCTGAACGGTGGCCTTCAAGCTCTCCAGTTCCTACTGGACACGTCGCTTACTGGAGACAGAGGAAGTAACTGCCGGGGTGGAGTCCAACCTCATATGGGCCCTGCTAGGGCCCAGTCCGCGGCCTCTCCCAACCTCCGTGGTGTCCTCCATGTGCGGCGTCCAGAACTGGGGTCAGCAGCCTCGGATCGCTCTGTCCGGTAAAATCGATCCTCGAGGCCTCGGCCTGTTCAACCACCCGCTCCTACACCCACATTAAGCAGTAAAGTATAAGTATAAAATTTAAACTTGAACCTTCCAAAACTAAAATTTCAAATATGGGTAGAATAAATATTAACACTTGCGCAATATTCCTGGGTAGCGACGTCGGGATATCGAAGCTCGCCCGTGGCGGGATCTGTCGAGGTGCCGTGGACAACAAGATATGCGGACAGCACGCTCGGTGTACCACCTTGCGCCACGGTCCGAGCTGTCTGCAATATTAGAAAATAACTCTTAATATTAGAAATATTAGAAAATAACTGTTAATATTGCAGAATATCACAAAGGTTGGTCTATTGTAATTTACCGATAACTGCATGGCTCGAGTAATATTCCTCGAGCCACCTGTGTAAGTAGGGTGATCCCTCTTCGCCGACTTCCTGTTCTCTGTATTCCGAGCGGCCTGTTTCTGCACAACGCATTAACATTTAGTTTTCTAATTAAGGAACAAAAAAAAATAAATTATATCCTAAACAATGAATTACATTTAAAATACATACCTGTTTGCGTTGGGAGTCGAAATATTCGCACAATAGAGGCCATGTCTCTACGTCGACTCTCGCAAACGCCGGAGTAGATAGGAGGGCCGCTCTCTCTGTCTCGGGGGTCGCCATCCACAGGGAGTAGCAGTCGGCCTTCAGCTCATTCCTGTTGTATCGGACCTTGGCCTGCATGTTCTTCATCAGGACATTGTACAGAGCATGAAGGTCGAGCACCCTCCCCGGGTGATCAGGGTCGGCTACAGGCTGAAAATCGTCATCCAACTGAAAATACAAAAAAACATTGTTATTAGATTGCAAGTGTTAATAATAAATATATTGGATAAATAAAATAAAAATATATATTAATACCCGAGCCTGATCAAAGAAGCGGGCGAATGAGCGCTGGTGCTGCTCGCCCCACTCAACGTGAAGTGGATAGTTCTTCACGAGCCGGCTCTCATCTCCCATATACCGGTCGAACCTCTCGGCATGAGAACCGGTATAGCGATAGTCAAGGGTAAAAAAGAGGGGGAATGCTGCCTCCCCCTAGCTCTGTCAGGCCTCAGCCTATGGGACTGATTCGGGCCTCGAGTCCTCCTCTGGGGATGGGGATGCCCTGCTTCTGCAAGAAATATCAAGACAGTCAATATTAAGACAAAGTTGTATTAAGAAATCAAGGTTAAACGAAAATTGAAGTGATATATACCTCCGGTGACTATCGCACGAGCCCGGGCCCGGGCAGCAGCACGAGCGGGACGATAGTTCCTCCGGTGAGGAACAACCGGGGTCCCGGATGCGGACGCATCCCCTCCAACTAGAAAATAAACATTGACGCTAAATTTCAATGAAGTTCATATTTATTCTATAGAGCATATGTAAAATGAATAAATATTTTATATTTATTCATACTAACCTGCAGACGATGCGGAGGGTATGGAAGCGGCAGGAGTGGCCCCTGCGGAAGATGTGGACGTACCACCTATAATTAGACAATTAAAAATAGATTATATAAGTAATTGCAAAAAGAATGTGTAGATCAATAATATAACGTTCTAAATCAATATGCATGCACTATAGGCTCTATAAACATATCCGCAGGTGCGGTGATGTCACCACCTACAGTTAGACAATAATAAAAATTGCTAAGTAAGAGCAAAAAGAATGTGTGTATTTATGATATAGCATTCTAAATCAATATACATGCACTATATGATATATAAACATACCTGGAGGAGCAGGAGTGGCCTCTGTCCCAGATGTGGACGCATCACCAACAACTTGACAATCAAATATTGACAATATAAGTAATTTTGACATAAACAGGCATGAATATCTGTAATATTACATTCAAAATGGATATGCGTGCAGTATACCTGGAGGTGTGGCAAAATCCACACGGAAGGAGGCATCCGAAGGGGTCTCCGATCTGGGTGCAAGACCGGCCCTCTGAAGCTCCCTACGGAGCTCTCCGGGCGGCAGAACCGCTCTGCCTCTGCCGCGGCTGGAGCTCTTGCCGCCGCTCGCTGCTCCCGACATCGTCATCAAATCTAGATAAACGGTTCGTGGACGCATTAGACAATCATTAAAAGTATTGACTATATATGTATAGAGCGTAAAATGTGAAGTAATAATATAACATTACTGATAACCTTTTTCGTTTCGTGGGCGCATTATATATATCTACTTGGATTTCATCGTCGATGTCATTTCTAACCCACGTAACTTCATGATCGATCGAAGACAACCCGTCCTTCGAAACAGACGGTCGGAGCACTTTAAGCCTTCTCTCTTCTTCGTCCTCATCGCTGTCCTCGAATTTTGGGACATCGTAGACATCTCTGGGTTTCCATAGGTATACAACACTCCATCCCGGTTGCTTCAAACACTGTGAGTAGTATACTTGGAACGCTTGGTTCGGAAAGATAAACGGATCTTCCTGACCGTAAAATCGAAGTGTGTTCACACTGGTCTATCCATATTCATCTTTCCAAGTCCCAAGATTGCTTCTCTACCTGTCCGTATCGGTTCGCGTATCGTACTAAGTACACTGGAATATATAAAAGGGGTCTGATCGTCCGGGATAGTGGATGCTGAGTATACAATTTAAGTACCCATAATAAATCACACCGTCCGATCCTACCGTCGCAATCCCACTATTCTGAGTGGTTCTAGATGTTTCTATGTCCTTAACTTCGAATTTGTATCCAAGGACACCAAATCCTTTGTAATATGCAACCTCCGTACTAGGAAATTGAGCTAAACATCTTGAATCACTCTCAAATGATGCAGATAAGTTCGGATCGTGGATCTAACAAAATAAATTTTACGACAAATACATAACGATACAAATTTAGATTAAAACTGATAGCAATAAAATGTTATTCGAATAAGTTATATGATCTGTGACCCAATCACAAAAATTATCCTGATGATATTTTTCCAAACGTTCATCGTTCCAATCAGGATACCCCTCACGTACCTCGTTAAAATGAATTCTGTTTTCGACAAATAATTGTGATATTAATATTATATCATTTCATACACACACAAACACAGATATAACAATTAATCCAAAAAAATTTACTCTCTAATTTGTGCAAGACATGGGCAATTAAGCAAGATAAACCGGTATATCTTATTGATAAACATAGTGTCTACCCTCTTATACTCGGCTTTACCATATGGCCCGTCTTGATTTCTTCGTGGTCGGTTAAGCCTTGTCTCAATGTTCTCGTCCAGATAGCGGGAACAAAATGTGGTTGCTTTATCAAGAAGATAACCTTGCATGATAGAACCCTCTGGTCGATTTTTATTGCGTATATACTTCTTAAGAGTGTAGAGGTACCTAATGAAAATATGTTGAATAAATAAATACGGGCATACAGGACAACAATAAATTTATAAATTGCGCGAAACGAAAAATTACACGTACCTCTCGATGGGATACATCCATCGATATTGTACCGGTCCGGCTAACTTCGTCTCAGTTGCAAGATGAACCGTCAAGTGTATTATGATATCGAAGAATGACGGTGGGAAAATACGCTCAAACTTGCAAAGTATCAACGCAATAGAATTTTCTAGTTTATCCAGCGTCACAATCTCCAGTGTTTTAGCACACAACTTCCTGAAAAAACAATATAGGTCGTTGATTACTAGACCAACCGAGTCGGGGAGAGAACTCCTGAGGGCTAATGGAAGAAGGTGCTCCACGATAACATGGTGATCATGACTTTTCAGCCCATCGATCTTACCCTTCACAATTTTTATTTTCTTGCTGAATAATCCTGAGAAACCTGTGAGAACTTTCAAATCATGCAACACCTGCATGAGTCTTTTCTTCTCCGGTTGTGACATATGATAAGCGGTATTGGGAAGTACAAATTTGCCCGGTTTATCCGCTACCGGTCTAGGGTGCAATTCACTTATTCCCGACCCTTGTAGATCCATCCGAGCATTCATGTTGTCTTTCGATTTCCCGTCTTTACAAAGAAGTAAGTTAAGTATGTGCTCTGATACTCCCTTCTCTATATGCATGACGTCCATACAATGACGCACTGAATTTGTAGACCAGTACGGAAGCTCGAAGAAAATGCTTAACTTATTCTAAAATGGTGGTTTGACCTGTTTCGTCGGATCTATCCCGAAGGTCACATTATTGTAACCATCCCATTTAGCAGTCACGTCCTCTCCGGACAATGGGGATGAAGGTCCAAGAAGCTCCTGATGACCATCAAAGTGAACCGTGTCTAACCTATAGGGGTGGTCTGGAGGCAGGAAACGTCGATGGCCGCAATAACAAACCTTTCCGCTAAAATTCAAGAATTTTGATGTATGTTCATGGCAATGAGGACATGCTTTGTGACCATGTACGGACCAACCTGATAGCATTCCATACGCTGGAAAGTCATTAATTGTTCATATTAAAGCCGCACGCAGTATGAAGATTGTATTTTTGTTTGCATCATATGTCTCTACACCATCAATGAACAAAGATTTCAACTCCTCGATCAGAGGTCGGAGATAGACGTCGATATTGTTCCCCGATGAGTTTGGTCCGTCGATAAGAAGAGGCATCATAAAGTACGATTGGTCCATAGCCAACCAAGGCGACGGATTATAAATTATCATTACAACGGGCCATGTGCTGTGACTTCCAGCCATATAGTTGAATGGGCAGAAGCCATCAGTAGCCAGTCCGAGCCGGACATTGCGAGGATCGCTACTGAATATTGCGTGCCTCCTATCGAAATCCTTCCATGTCGGTGAATCTCTTGGATGGCTCATTTTTCCATCTTCACTTGGAGGAGCACGGTGATACCAAATCATTGCCTCGGCTGTTTTCTTGCACCTGAATAGCCTCTGTAGCCTCTGTGTTACGGGAAAGTATCGTGCTATCTTCACAGGTATATCAGGCTTCTTATCAGAATCTTTCGGCTTATACCTGGCATCTCCGTATGTTGGACACTCTTTCAAATCTGAATTCTCTTTTGGTACAACACAATTTTTAGGACATGCTTGAATCTTCTCGCACTTTAGACCCAAATCAGAAATCATCTTCTGGGCTCCGTACCAGCTGTCGGGCACGTTATTTTCCTGGGGCATAGAATCTTTCAAGAACGAAAGAAGCATTGTGAATGACTTGTTGCTCCATCCATTTAGGCACTTAATCTGGAAAAGTTGGACGAATCATGAGAGCGTGGAATACTTCGCATTCTCATAAATTGGTTTTCTAGCATCATTCATGAAATTTTCATATTTATCCGCACGTGATCCTTGACCGGAAGGAATGTCATCTTCGGTACGAATAGATTCACCTAGGGCAACCTCTATCATATCCTCCATTTCTTCTGATGGAAATAAATTACCGTCTTCTCCTTCTGCCGCATTACCGAATTCTTCTTCTCCTGCCACATTATCGTGTTCTCCTTTTTCTTCTGCCGCAGTACTGCATTCTTCTCCTTCCCCGTGATATTTTCAAGTTGTATAAAGTCTAGTAAACCCATGTTTTACAATATGAAGCTCTGCCAATTCTACCTTCTGCCTGTATTTATTGCCACATCTATTGCACGGACAGAGAATCTTCTCTATTATGATCTTATTATGTACGCGTGCAAATTCAATGAAAGCAGCAACTCCTACGACAAACTTAGGTTGCATACGTTGCCAATCCACATATATCCAGTTCTTAACTCTGACGTACTCATGGGCCATGTTAGACTGTATAACATATAAATTGTAGGTTATGGTGACTATATTGAGAAATATAAGAACATGATAGTTACTGACAAATGAGAAAATCCGTGTATATGCTTTGTGTGTGCGTTTGTCGTTGAAAAGAATAAATTATCGAATGTATGTTAACCGATAGACGGGGACTAAGTGGCGCTTTTAGTTTCATATATGAGTATCGATGAGAATATGAAGGTTTCATATTATCATATATTGGTTTTAACTCGAACATCTTGAATCACTATCTAATTATGCGTTTGTTGTGTATTCTTGTTGTATGTGTGTGTTCCGGCTGTCGGGGGTAGGATTCTATCCCATTAAGAATGTATAGAGCGAACATCCATCACTTGTGCTTTCAACCGTTTCGAGTAAATTTCGGCAGCACCTCCCTGCTGTTCTCCGAGTACATTGTAATAGAATAGATAATCATTTCAAAGCTGTGAAACAACGTTGAAATGAATATCTAATCTATCTTTGTACACGGAGAACCAGCGGAAAGGTACAGACGAAATATCTCGAAACGGATGAAAACACAAGTGAGTGAAGGCGTTTGCTTTATACATTCTTAACTTGTCCACACGGGACAAATCTATGGGTTACCATACGATTGAATTTTCTCGTCGCGTAGACTATACGACGGTTGTTAATATCGAGCTATACCGTCCGATATTTAACAACCTTCGTATAGTTCTATGTCACGACGAGCATCGCACGTATGTTAACCGATAGACGGGGACTAAGTGGCGCTTTTAATTTCATATATGAGTATCGATGAGAATATGAAGGTTTCATATTATCATATATTGGTTTTAACTTGAACATCTCGAATCACTCTCTAATTATGCGTTTGTTGTGTATTCTTGTTGTATGTGTGTGTTCCGGCTGTCGGGGGTAGGATTCTATCCCATTAAGAATGTATAGAGCGAACACCCATCACTTGTGGTTTCAACCGTTTCGAGTAAATTTCGGCAGCACCTTCCCGCTGTTCTCCGAGTACGCTGTAATAGAATAGATAATCATTTCAAAGCTGTGAAACAACGTTGAAATGAACATTTAATCTATCTTTGTACACGGAGAACCAGCGGAAAGGTACCGACGAGAAATCTCGGCAGCACCTTCCCGCTGTTCTCCGAGTACGCTGTAATAGAATAGATAATCATTTCAAAGCTGTGAAACAACGTTGAAATGAACATTTAATCTATCTTTGTACACGGAGAACCGGCGGAAAGGTACCGACGAGAAATCTCGGCAGCACCTCCCCGTTGTTCTCCGAGTATACTGTAATAGAATAGATAATCATTTCAAAGCTGTGAAACAACGTTGAAAAGAACATCTAATCTATCTTTGTACATGAAGAACCGGCGGAAAGGTACCGACGAAACATCTCGAAACGGATGAAAACACAAGTGAATGAACGTGTTTGCTTTATACATTCCTAACTTGTCCACACGGGACAAATCTATCGGTTACCATACGATTGAATCTTCTCGTCGCATTGACTATACGACGGTTGTTAGTATCGAGCTATACCGTCCGATATTTAACAACCTTCGTATAGTTCTATGTCACGACGAACATCGCATGTATGTTAACCGATAGACGGGGACTAAGTGGCGCTTTTAGTTTCATATATGAGTATCGATGAGAATATGAAGGTTTCATATTATCATCGAGTATCATATATTGGTTTTAAATTGAACATCTTAAATTACTCTCTAATGATGCGTTTGTTATGCATTCGTGTTGTATGTGTAACATGATTTTAAGCCATTGAGATCACGATTGATAGAACTGATCATCCTACATTGCAATGGCATTCATCTACCAAAAACTATTATTGCAATGGCATTCATCTATAACAATCAACAATTAAAACTACAAATGTAGGATACTGATATCATAAAGCGTTATACGCAACATATGAATTCACATGACTGACACATGCATCAAAAAAACATGTTCATCCAAAAGAAAGGCCACTGTCAACAAATATAGACAAATACGTCATAAAAATAGTAACTAATTAACAAGTTGATTAGCATCTGATCAAGAAAATGATAGGAAAAACAATTGACTATGATCTATAATGACAAGTCTATTACCATGACTCTCGACTAACAAAAGTGGCTTTTCGTCCTCGGTGGCTTGATAATTGGGATTTC
This sequence comes from Agapanthus africanus, assembly GCA_030015575.1. Classification (NCBI taxonomy): domain Eukaryota; kingdom Viridiplantae; phylum Streptophyta; class Magnoliopsida; order Asparagales; family Amaryllidaceae; genus Agapanthus; species Agapanthus africanus. The sequence continues at coordinate 134,717,774 of CM057339.1, forward strand.
ATGGCGAATAAAAATATGCATATGCCGTTTGACCGGGAACTTCAATATGAAACTCAATGAGGTCGGGTGTACTGAAGTACGCTTTGTATTTCGCTATATCAGGTGATGAAGCCTAAGCCCTAGCTAGCCCCAGCCCCACCCCAATCGAACCCTATCGAAGGTAAATAACGTCCTTACACTTTCATATTTCTATTAATGATGCAAGTCTCCACCAAGTCAAATTCTTGCAATATCATTCTTTTTAAAGTATGTCTAATTTAATAGATAGAATTTTCAAAGTTGGGCAACCAAGAAAAAGTAACAAGGGATTTTACATACATGCCAAAGCTTTGATTATTTATTTATTTATTTTCCATTTCATATTAGTACTTTTATATGTTTGATGATGGTAAGAAATACAAATTATATTAGAACATTGTACATACCTAATTTCCACTTAAAATCGGTTTTTTCTTTTATCAGTACTCGTTGACATATAGTAACAAACAATATTTGATTAGAAGGACCTAAGATTTTCTCTATCAACAATAATTTTAGTAATCAAACTAGGCTAAAATTGCTGGAAATTCCTCTCAGGTTTGCCAAATTCAGCAAACCCCAACCTAACCCTAACCCCATCCCCAGCCCAGCCCCACCCTAGCCCCAGCCCAGCCCCAGCCCAGCCCCAACCTAACCCTAACCCCAGCCCAGCCCCAGCTAAACCCTAACCCCAACCCCAGCCGAACCCCAGCCCCAGCCGAACCCCAACCCTAACCCCAACCCCAACTCCTGCCGAACCCCAACTCCAACCGCAACCTCAACCCCAGCCATGAACCCTATCCCTAAAATAATCAAAAATTTGTTTAGTTGAAGATTTACTAACCTCTGCGGTGGAGGAGACAATCGATCGGAGGCGACGACGAAAACGGTGACGAGAACGGCGGTGGTGACGACGAGAACGGCGGTGGCGACGACGAGAACGGCGGGAGAGATTTGGGGATTTTGGTTCGCGCGCGATCGAGAGATAGAGAAAGAGATAATCAGCGTAGGCGATCTGTGCCTTTTTAATTAAATCGCTATTTAGTTGCCCCTACGGATATGTCCGTAGGTCCTTGGTTTGCGGCTCCGTAGGGGCAAACACCAAATTAAGATTTAATATTTTTACTCTTGAACGTCTTGGACCGTAGGGGCAACCTTTTAGCCTTACGGCTTAATCCGTAGGGCCAACATAAATCTGCCCCTACGGATTTCAATATCCGTAGGGGCAACCCCCTATTGTTGTAGTGTGAGGATGCTGAAGATAAGGATGCATTTGAGCTTTTCAGTTTAGAGGCATTAATTTCCAAAAACTAATCTCAAGAAACTCACGTGGATGCTTTTGAGAACATTCCTTTAGCCGCTAAAGGGAGGGTAGTAAAGTACTAAGAGAGTATACTTTGTGGTACTTAAATACATCAAGAATGGTACTATGTTCTATATAGTGCAAAGGTGTGTAAAGTTTAAGGTATTTTAGAGCAATTTAGGTTAAAATCGTGTTGAGCTCAGTTTTTAATAAAATCAGTTTAAAGGTGAAAACAAACTTAAATTTTTACAACTAAACCAATTTCAGTTGATTGACCTAGTTTCTCTAATGATACCCAAGCCAACAAGAACAATCCCAAACAACTCAAACCTGTATAAATATATAGGACATTGTGTGTGCTTGCGTATAAATGTATGTATGATATACGTATATGCTACACATGTTGATATAGATGTATATTATAAAATCATGGTTTAAAATTTGGTGTTGGTATCAGATGGTCACTTTTGGGGAGCGGCATTGGTCATCTCGGTCATATCGGACGTCTTGAATTGGAAAATATCAGATTTTCAATCGTTTGACAAAAAAAGATTTTTAAAAATTACTAAATTCTGTAATTCAATAGTTTAACCAACTATAAACAATTTGGAAAATTCATTCGCAATTAATTAATGATGTCTAAAATGGTTGTTTTTGTACTTGGTGAGGATAACTATATTCTTTTTTATGTAACTTTTTCAGTAATTAATAGTGTCAAATAAACCGTAACCTAGAAATCTATTCATGAACCCAGAAACTCATTGACGACCTAATACTAGAATCCTAATAATCAAATGGTAAACCCAATATAACCAGGCATCAAATGGTATCGATATAGGGAACTCGGACACTCATTTTTTGGATTAGATTCAGCTTTCCCAGAATAGGATCGGCCGAGATTTCAATTCAAAAATAAAATATGGATTGCCCTATATGATATGGTGCAGGATATCATACCATTCAAAAATAAAATATGGATTGCCCTATATGATATGGTGCAGGATATCATACCATATATGTACATGATATGCACATACAGTATCATATCATATATTTTATATGATATGTAACCGGTAACTTATATGGTATGCATAAATGATCTTTGTAGGTGTACACTTTATGGTTTATATAATATAATATGACATTAATTGTATGCATATATAATATGAATACGCAAGAAACTTAAATTCTCAGACAACAAGTGTAATTAACGCCTCCAATAAGGGTAAGATTCGCCTCCGAAGTCCATAGTTTTAGACATTGGTCGAAACCGGAATCTACCCTACTTGGGTCAACAACTCTTCAACAATGGTAATATTGATACGCTAGCTGCATATTTTCTTTAGAAATTCTTTTAATTGTTTTTCCCTAAATTTTTTTGTGGGATATATCTGAAGTGCAGTTGGCTGGAGTGACTTACCAGGGTACCATTTGTTTTTGCCATGTAGCCTAAGAGATTCCAAAGTATGTGTGAATACCAGTATTATATATCTTCATTTTTCCTCCTTAAATTTTGCTCTTCTTCCCTGTTGTTTCCTTGTATAAGCTCGTTCGAGGTAAGAGGTGGCGTAGATGACATCATCTACCGACCATGTTTTGAGATGATATTATGAAGCCCAGACTCAACTTTTCTTTGTTTTTGCTTGTTTTTAATCTATTTTGCAATCTCTATGGTTTCGAATTTTCTTGAAAAGCATGCTTAGTCCTACATTCACAGCTAGCATTTAATTTGCGATAGGAGATGGGAGATGAAATGAGAGAGAACGATTATTTGAATAAAACAGATTCGCACGTCTTACTTTTAAGGGTAAATTACACAAGAATACCCTTAACTATCATTATTTTTCACTAAACTACCTGAAACTTTTTTTAATTACAGCAAGCTACCTTAAATTGTTGCGAATCTCTGAAAAACAATAGCATTAGGGATTTTACTGTAGTAAAATGACTCCAAGGTAGTTTAGAGGAACACAGCAATAGTTCAGGGTCTCATAAGTCTTAATGTTTCATGTGTGCTATAAATTTGATCTTTTGTTGATGTAGGTAAAATCTATGGGTATCGAAATGGCATGGTCCAGCATTGAGATAGAATTTCAATTTTCGGTTTGTAAGTGCCTTTTAATTTCCTTTCAACTTTCTATTAGTTACGTTTCTTTTTTCTTTGAGGATTGAATTTCACTTTATGTACAACATTGGCCACAACTGCATCTATGACAATGCACAGTTCTGAAAATGCATTAATTGTTCAAAATAAGGTATTAGTACAGCGGTAAAACTTTGTTTTCCAAAATACGAGAGGACAACTGGTTTGATTCCTAGTATTGGTCGCATCCAAAACAAAATAATTATAACTGTTGATACAAAAAGCACATTTTATACATTCGCATGTGCATTAAATTAGCACATGCACCATTGATCTGAACTGTTGATGCAAATAAAAAGCACATCATTTGCAGGTTTGAATCAACATCTTCACTATGATGCATCTTATGTGGAATTTTTTTTCCTTACAAATTCCATGAACCTAATAAACCAAAGATCCAAGTTTTCAAAACTGTTCGTGAAACTCGCATCTATGGCTCTTGCATCAACTATGAAAATTCTCAGACCTTGGTGCATGGCTTGTATCAAGAGTTGGCGATCGTGGGCCCTGAACAAGTTTGTATAATAGATATTCAAGCATGTTTTCATCAAATGAGTCGGGATATATAGCAAATGTCCTGAAAAAAGGTTTTATAATATATGACTAAATGTTGACCAAAAGTTGACTCTTTCGAAGGTGATTTCTTTAGCGAGAAGCTTTTGGAATTTGGTCAGGAATGAATATTCTGCAGTGAATTTCCTTCTCTAGTTCAAGCATTATCCAAATCGCTACTATGAATAGGGGCTGCCCCTACGGTTAGGACCGTATGGGCAATGCACCGCCTCTACGGTCATGACCGCAGAGGCATAAAAACCATCCGTAGGTCAATAGGCCGTTGAGGCAAGTTTTTGCCCCTACGGACATAACTGTCGGGCATCTGCCCCTACGGTTTCCAACGTATGGATGGTTATTTTTTTTTAATTTATGAAAAAAATAGTAATTTCTTATCCCTACGGTTTCGGTCAAAACCGTAGGGGCAAATTAAAATTATACATAAGAGCCCGAGTGTAATCCTTTTATATTTTTTTTAAAACAAATTATAATTTGTGCCCTACGGTAGTTACCGTAGGGGCAAGTGTTTGCCCTTGCAATTTCAGCTGTAGGCTTAGACTTTCATTATAACAAAAAAATTTAATTTTTTTTTGTTATTTATGCCTCTACGGTGATGGCCCTACAGATTACACTGTAGGGGCAAAGTTTCATATTTTAAAAAAAAATGCTTTCCCCGTTTTTTCCGCGTCCTATATGCAATAATATATATATATATATATATATATATATATATATATATATATATATATATATATATATATATCGCACAATATATCATATAACCAAATACAGAAATATTTATAAACAACATTCCACACATAATATATAACGAAATAAACAAAAATAATATGAAATCAATCTAAAGTCGTGGTCATAAACATCATATACAACCGATGTCTAAAATAAACAATATGTATCAAATAAAGTACATATATCCTCCAGAAATTCAAAAAATATAAATAAATCTATGCTAACTCCGTCCAGGTGCTCCACTTCCAAGTATCTGGGAAATCTGGCACATCTTCTCGCTGCAGCCCTGTGTCGATAAAATCTCGAGTAATGAAGGAGTGACCTGTGCAGGAGTAGGAGTGTGTTGTGGAGCCGAAAGAGGGACATGCACAGAAGAACCTGGATGAGGAGTGGCCTGCGCAGCCGCAGCCGAAATAGTGACTTACAGAACCGCAGCCGAAAGAAGGGCATGTGGAGCCGCTGCCGAATAAGTGGCTCGTCAAATCTGTAAAGTTTTTAAGTTTGTGCAATAAACGAGCAAGGAGCGGTATGCTAGATTTAATCTATATGTATAGTTGTGAAATTCTAAGTTTAGAAATCAAATCTTACGAATTGAAATGATGTGTTATTGGCTCGTCGCTCAGGTTTGTTTTTGTGCTTGTTGTATGTGTCTCTGCGCGCGCGCGCGCACGCTTTTGTGTGTGTGTGTGTGTGTGTGTCTGTAACATACATACCATCATCTCCTGCAACGTGCAATGCCTTGAATTTGGAGTTAAGCGCGTTGAACCGCTACTCCAGACGTCGCTCGTGGGGATAGGAGAAGTAACCGCCGGAGAGGAGGACAACTTCAGATGGGCCTTGCTATGATTAAGTCCCCGGTCTCTTTCCCAACCAATGTGGTACCCTCAGTGTACGACGTCTAGAACAGGGATTAACATGGCCGAATCGGTCTCTGCGGTGAAATCAATTCCTGATGACTCCGCCTGCTGCATCACCCGCTTTTACACCATGTAAAGCATTGAAACATAAGTAAATCATTTAAATTTAAACTATCCAGAACAAAATTTCATTCGAATTAGAACAAATATTAACACTTATGCAATACTCTCACCCATGGCCGGATCTTTCGATGTGGTATGGACGGATAGATAATCCTTCAACACGCTCGGCGTACCACTCTAATCCAGGATCTGAGCTCTCTAACATAACTTTTCATATTGCATTATATCAAAATAGATATATTGTAATTTACCACTGCCTCCAGGGCACGAGTAATGTTCCTCGAGCAACCCATGTAGGTAGGTCGATCCCTTTTCACGGACTTCCGATTCTCCTTATTTTGAGCGGTCTGTTTCTGCACAACACAATCAGATTTATTGTCTAATTAAGTAACAAAAAAATAAATTATATGCTAAACACCGAATTACATTTAAATTACAAACATGCTTACGCTCAGACGCAAAAAAACTGGCACAAGAGAGCTCATGTATCTACATCGACCCTGTTAAAGGCCGAAGACTGTAGGAGAGCCGCTCTCTCCATCTCGGGGGTTGTCCGCCATAGCTCGTAGCAATCATTCTTCAGCTCATTCCTATGATATCGGACCTTAGTCTGCATGTTGGTCATGAGGCCCCGGTAAAGAGAGTGAAGATCAAGCACTCAATCAGGGTAATCGGGTACGAGCTGAAAGTCGTAATCCGACTGCAAATACAAGAAATTAATGTTTTTAAATTATAAGTGCCAAATGATAGTAAATTTATTTTATAAATCAAATTAAAATATATAATAATACCTGAGCATTCTCTCAGAACATGGCAAAGGAACGAGTGTGCTGCTCGTCCCAGTCAACGTGAAGAGAATACTTCTTTTGGATGCGGCTCTCATCCCCCATATATTGGCCGAAACTCTCGACATTATCGCCAGTGTAGCGATTATCGGTGGTAAAGAAGAGGGGGAATGGTCCCTGCCCTTTAGCGGTATCAGGCCTAAGCTTGTGGAACTGATTAGGCCATCGAGTCTCCCTCTCGGGCCAAGGCTGCCCATCATCTACATAATATATAGATATACAAGCAATATCAAGACAACAATATTTAGAATGCAGGAATTAACGAAAAGTGAAGTGCAATATATACCTCCGGTGACATCACCACGAGCCTGAGTCCGGGCAGCAACACGAGCGGGACTATAGTTCAACCGGTGAGGAACAACCGGTGACCCGGACATGGATGCATCCCCTCCAACTAGATAATAAACAATGATGATATAAGTAATTTCTGAATAAAATAATACATAATCAATTTGACGTATTAAAATAATACTAACTTGCAGACTGCGTGGAGGGTACGGATCGTGCGGGAGTAGCGTCTGTCCCGGATGAATATGCGTGTATATTAATAATAAGTAACTTTGAAATGAATATTTGTGTATATTAATAATATAACATTCAAAATGAATATGTGTGCAATATAGAATATATAAACGTACCTGCTGCAGGTGTTGGAGCATCCTGTGCCCCGAATGTGGAGGCTCCATCTATAACTAAAGTGTAAAAAATGACTATATAAATAACTTAAAAATGAATATGCGTGTATATCTATGATATAATATTTAAAATGAATTAATATGCGTGCAATATAGCTGGAGGTGTGGCAAAGTCCATACAGAATGACTCGACTGGAGAGGGTACAGACGGTGTGGCTGCATCCACACGTAATGGGAGATCTAGAGGGAGTACGGACGGGGGTGCAAGAGCACCCCTCTGCTGTTGGATCCGCTCTCTACACAGATCCCGGGCAGCAGAATCCCTCTGTCCCTGCCTCTACCGATGCCCCTGCCGCTACTTCTTCCCCTAGTGCCCCTTGCTGCTCCTGACGTTGCCATCACCCCTAAATAGAAGTACAATCATTACATATGCATGCAATACAAGTATAGATCGTAAAAAATGTGAATTCATAGTATAACATTAATGATAATATTTTTCATTTCATAGACGCATTAGACGTCTTAGAAACATCTACTTAGATCTCATCATCAATATCATTCCACAACCTCGATATTTTTAGCGCACAATTCCCTTAAAAAAGCGGCAAAGATTATTGATTACTAGATCAACCGATTCATGAAGGGAAGTCCTGAGGGCTAATGGGAAAATGTGCTCCATAAAAATATGGTGATCATAACTTTTCAGCCCATCGATCTTGTCTTTCACAATCTTTATCTTTTTACTAAATGATCCTGAGAAGCCTGTGGGAACTCTCAAATCGTGTAACACCTGCAGAAACCTTTTCTTCTTCGGTTGTGACATATGATACATGACATTTGGAAGTAGAAACTTGCCTGGTTTACTCGCTATCGGTTTAGAATGCAAATCACTTCTAATTTTCCAGTCTTGAAGATCCATGCGAGCACGGATGTTGTTTTTCGATTTTCCATCTTTACAAAGAAGCAAGTTAAGTACGTGTTCTCGATGTGCATGATGTCTGGACTATGACGCACTAAATTTGTTTGCCTGTAAGGTAGCTCGAAGAAAATGCTTAACTTGTTCCAGTAGGGTGGAGTGTTCTGTCTTTCCGGATCTATTCCGAAGGTCATGTTAAGCAATCACGTCCTTTTCAAAGAATGGGGCTGGAGGCCTAAGAAGCTCGTAATAACCATCAAAGTGAGCACCGTCAAATCTGCAGGGACGGCCTAGTGGTGGGAAATATCGACGATCGCAATAACAAATATTCTTGTTATAATTCAACCAAATCGATGTTGTATCTTGATGGCAATAAATGCATGCTTTGTAACTGTGCACGGATCAACCTAATAGCATTCCATATGCAGGAAAGTCATTAATTGTCCATATTAAAGCCGCACGCATCGTGAAGGTTGTATATGTGTTTGCATCGTAAGTCTCCACATTATCAATGAATAAGAATTTTAACTCATCGATTAGAGCTCGGAGGTAGACGTCAATATTGTTTTCCGGTGATTTCGGTCTGTCAATAAGAAGAGATATCATACGGTAGGACTGATCTGTAACTAACCACGACGACAGATTATAAACCATCTATTCCCGTCCAAATCGTGACGCTCTGAGCTTAAGCTCAATACACCGGCTCAAGTAAGCCGAAGAATAGCCAACCTTGGTACAAGCGTCACATGTGCAATGCACGTGGCGCTGATGCCAGCTTCTTGAGCTGCTCCTCACGTGCAAGGCATGTGGCGCTAGTGTCGAGTATTTGAAGCGCTTGCCTCGGATAGAAAATAATTTCCATCTTTGGGAAATATTTCCCTGATCTTTCTGAAAAAACGAGAAAGATTTTCTCTATTAAATAGAGAACCTTTGGATCAAGATTCAACTGTGTCAAAACATCACCGCTTGATCATGTGATCAATTGAGATCTCTCAATGAGATATTTTTTCAAACTAATTGATCATTCTCATCTCTTAAAATAGGAGCATATAAGATTGATCTCAAGAAAGAGAATCCCCTTATAAGGTTGAAAACGAGACTTAGTTCTCAGCGAAGAAGATCATCCCTTTCTTCCGCAAATTCTTAGGTAAAGAATGGAGAACAATTCTCTTTTTACCTATTTTCTTCATTAAAAGAGGCATAGTCCTCATAAGAACTTTCTATTCTTCTTCTAGATCAAAGATCTATGAGACAAATCGCTCCTAAAACGAGAAATTATATTCTCATGGAGGGATTTTTGATATCAAAATTTAGGATCTAGGGAAAAACTTAAGTTTTCCCATCATCAAAAAGAGATCAAGAGTACAAAGTTGAAGTTTTGCTGTATGGGACATAGTTCCCCTACAGAATCATGGGACATAGTTCTCCAAAGAATATGTCTGCTCAAGGACTTATGTTCTATAGATCTAAAATAATAACAAGATCTTAAGAATGGTAAAAAAGACTTGCTTTTTACAGAAGCCCAAGCTTCAAAAACATAAGTTTGATGATTAAAAGAATTATCTCCTGAAAGTTTAAGTCTTTCAAAATAGAGTTTAGACTCCCTAAAAACCCTAGCTTGGCTTGTGCCACGTGCCAGGCATGAGCACCGAGTGACAAGCTCCATATGGCTGCACCACGTGAAAAGCACGTGGGCAAGCGCCAAAGTTCCATTGAGCGACAAGCTCAATATGGCCGCGCCACGTGAAAAGCGCATGGGCAAGTGCCAAAGCCACGCTGAGCATCAAATTCTATTCTGCTGCACCACGTGAAAAACACGTGAGCATATGCTAAAGGCTTTTAGCCAACTCAAGCCGATGCTACCCTGCGCCAGCACTACGTGACACGTGCGCTTGAGCCACGCCAAGCTGATTCCATCGCACACCACGTGATATGCACGTGGGCATATACCTGAGCTGCGAGTCGATATTTGAGCCGTGAGCCATGCGCCAAGTTATATGCACCAAGCACGTTTGGGTATCAAACAGAACCAATTCTTAGTCTCAAATCGGCTAAGTCCTGAAACTTAAGCTTCATCGAGCCCATATGTTCAAAACCTTCTAAGTTGATCTTAGCCTCAAATAAGACTAACAATTCTTAGATAAAACCCAAGTTTCCTGTGAATCGATGGACTTTACAAATATGAGAAATGCGTCCTAAGTCCATTCCCGTTGGCAAATCAAAACATCAACGTGGACCCCGTCAAGCAAATGCTTGACCCAAATCTAAAATATATACGCATTTGAACTAATCCGCGCCTTACAAGCGACAACATAAATTAGTCTCTGTATACAATACAAGGCCAACCTAAAATAGACAAAACTTAAAATACACACACGAAACAAAGCTTGGAGAAGCAGAAAGTTGTTATCGCTTTGCGATAACGTAATTAGCTACATGGGCTTGCGCCTGCAGGAAACATGCGTCCCCACAATCAATAAACCTCTCATCCTGCGAGGGAATCTGAAAGTCTGCTATATCGGTCGCATTCATCCAAACCTCCGATATATGGCGCTATAAATCAACTTAGTGTTTTTGGAGAGGTTGATGAATCATACCTATGCATCTGCCTCCAAATTCAGACAAGACATTCTAACCCAGTCCGTCTGACCGGTTTTCAGAGGTGAACAGATTCTGTCACGTCCGGTAGGATCTTTTTCTCTTTCCACTGAAAACTTCGTGTGTTGTGTTTCGTGAACAAAATCGTGGTATATTATGTTTATCGTTGCTCTTGGATTCCGAGGAAGACTGAAGCTGGTGCTTTCTCCTCTATGCAGGTTTCAATGGCGTTCTGCAACAACTCCAAAACCACCATACCTCAGTTGATCTTGGTTGACCTATGAATCTTTTTATATTTTGATTATTTTACAAAACTATATTTCAAATATAGTATATGTTACTAACAATGTCAGACAAGTCAAAGTGCTACTTAACTGGAGATATTCAAGTATAAAGACAATCAACATTGCTACTGACAACTCAAAAGTAACATTGGCAAAGATCGACAAGACTCGAAAGATCTCAATGCACATTCAAAAGATATAACGGAGAAGTCGCAAATCCAAAATATTCAAGACTTTTCTACTTTATTTGAGTTAGAGTCGAATCGATCTCAAACGGATAGAATCAAAATTTTCTATCCTATTTCAATTATATTCTCAAAAACCAAAAATCTTATTTTCAAAATAATGTTATGTATCTGAATATCAGATATGGACGTCCCTAGGACGTCCATCCATCATACACGTCCATAATGGTTTTCAATTTTTCAAATTTTGAGGTATTGTTTGAAATTCAAATTTCGACGTTTTGTTTGAAATTCAAATTTCCAATGGCCAATAACTGTCCTATCTTTTTGGAGCAGTTATAATATCTGTCCCAACCGTCCATATTCAGTTTTCTATATTGAACTCATTTTCAACAAGTTTTTCATCGATTGATTCTTTAACGTTTCTATTTTCTAGTTTTTGGTGAAAACTCTGTCTCTCTACGTTCTCAAGTTATTTACTACTCATTTCATAGAGAAGATCTTTTTAGTACTTTACTTCTCTATTCATTTAGAAAAGAAAGATCACTAAAAGTTTCGAAGAAGTAATTGCTTTTAAAGTTTGTTTAATCTTTGAAAAACTTCTTTGATTTGTTTTAATCTTTTCTTAATCTCCAAATAACAATCCGTCATCTTCTTGAATCGAAAATTTGATTTATATTTTGAGATCGTTAGGATTATTAGAGTTGGTTTGTAAAGATTGTAAAATCTTTTTTTGTACGATCTAGTGAGGAAATGTCTAAATTCTTCACATTGTAAATGTTTGGACTTAAGTCTCAGGAAAAGGTCTGGGTGTTCACCGCCTGCAATTGTAAATGTTTGGATCTGAGCATGGGTAAAAGATATGGATTTCTCCACTTGTAAGAAGTCACTGGATAGGAATCCTGAGCAGGAGTTCTCAGACGGGGATTAGCTACGGAGTTGGTGAACCTGGATAACAATTATCTGTGTCCATTTACTTTTCTGCTCTTCTGCGATCGTTTCTGTGATTGTGATACTTTAGTATTTTTATATTCCGCTGCATAATTTCCATATTCACAAAATTATTCTGTATTTGCCATAAAGCCATATTCATCCCCTCTAAGCTGCTATCAATCTTCTCTGGGCATATTATGGCCCTATTGATGTAACATTTCATAATTTTAAAAGATTATTTTAGAATATTAAATAATGATAACATGAGTTTTATTTAAATGATAATAATTATGAAATGAGTTTATTATAATTTGGTATATATAAATACATATAAATATTTAAAATGGCAAAATAAATATTTTGTGTTTCATGTTAACACATGATTGGGCACGACAACAATATTTCCTTATGTTAATGTCTTCATTACTTATTCTAAATGAAAGTAGGGATTTATGTTTCTTTTTATTTCCGTGGTATGATTACATATTTTATTTGAAATTGGGTTTTTATATTGGCATGGCTACATTTGGGTTATCATATTTTGGTATGAATATATCTATAATTTGGTAATATTAAACCAATATTTTCTTAGCCTAATTGATACTAATTGGTACTTAATTGGCATGACAATTTTAATGTAACATTAAGATTTTCCTTATATTTCTTTTGTTTTTCTAATATCAAATGATTTGGAGAGAGAAAGAGAAACATGGCTCACTTATTGCCCATGCTTCCTCCATCACTCCCATTCTCTTTTCCATTCCTCCTCTTTGTTTCCTTTCTTATTTCTTCAAGCTCTCATTCACATTCTCAACTCCAATGGCACACTCCCATCCTCATTCTCAACCTCTCATAAATCCAAACACAAATTCAAGCAAACTATTTCACTCTCACTACAAACTCTACCCAGACACATATTCTTCGCATCTTCATCTCTCAAGTGAAACCAAACTCAAGACCTCAAGTACCAGAGCTCACTACAAGTTTTGATCTCCTCCTTGAAGTCCATTATATATGTATAAGATCTATATTTAACCAAATTTTAAGTTTATGGCCATGAAAGCTAAGTATTTGTAATTTCTTTAGTTGAGTTATATGCTGAAAATCAATGACATGTTAGGATTTCGAATTTTTTTGAGCATTCTCTGTTGAGAATTAGCCTTTTTGTAAAAGTAAGAAGTTGTAGATAATTGGGTTATCTTTCAGCAAAAAACTTTTGGTTGAGTTTTAAAGTAAAATGAAATTTTTACGAATTTTTAAGTGAAGGGTTTCCAAACTAGAAATTTTGTTTTCGATGGATGTTTTTCACTCGACTTATAAAAATTTTATTAATTTTTATACTAATAATTTGGAAAATGTAAAATTTTCAAGTTGTAGATAATTTTGTGTATATATCTCTTCAATTTTTATTTGCCTATTCGCTTTACGAAATCTAGAGATATAATTTTTCTAGCGCAAGGTTGTTTTCTGGTTAGTAAAAATATTCAGAAACATGTGTTGACTTTGTATTTTTTTTTATATGTTATACTTAGAAATTAAAAAAGATATTTTGGTGTATCAAAGTTAACTCATTTATCTATATGTAGAATTTTAGTTTGGGTCCAAATAATGTGTTTACTATTTTTGGTGATTTTTCAAAGTGAACCTAAAAAATGCCGTTTTCTGAACTTGCATTTTCAAACAATATGCATTCGAGCATTGTATTTTCATCGTTACATATTACCAGTAGGATAATTTTATTAATGTGCGTGTCCTTATGTTTGAAGGACTGTTAGCGGAGGCGTCAGAGGTACCGAGACGAGGAAAATAGGCTATAGGCTTTGACTAGAGCGAGTCGTATTCAGTGAGTAGATTATATCTACAAGTGGGGAATCAGGTGGATGGCATATGACACCCTCGTGAAACATGTTGATTATTATATCATTAAATTTGCTTAAGATTTATGCCATGTATGTTTAAACTTGTTCGATATGTAGTATACTTCGTTAGTATCACTTGGCAGGCTTATTATAGATACACTTGGTAGAACACTAGCACAAATACTAATGATTGCCATGTTGCACGATCACAGACTCGCATGTACACTACACATCATTAATACTGTCATGTCATATAGAATTGCCATGTCTACACATCATAATAGGATTGACGTTATAGTAGGATGATTCTATACACGATTTATATTAGGTGTGCATATGAGACTTGAAGTTCGTACCGATTGTTCGGCGAGTACACGCCTGGAGGTCCGTACTTGTCACCGTGCGTGTACGTGACACGAGGTGTTTGTACCGACCGTTGAATGGGGGCATAGACGAGATGTCCGTACCAGGGCTATGTTTGTACGTGACTAGATGTCCGTACTGTGATGTTCCGTTGTTATATGTGTACCAATCATTATTATGATATGATATAATGGAATATTTGATGGTTATCGTACGAGGCGAGATTCCGTACGGGATGATATGATGAGGATAGATGATGATGATTAGCCGGATATGACCCTATTTTTACTTGACTCGTGGAGTCTTACTATTTTACCCAATTGAGAGATTTTACAGATATGACAATATTATCCACTTTCTAAAAACGACGATTCGTTTCATGTTTTAAAAGTGATAATGAAAGGATGTACTACTTGGATTTCAAAAGGGTATATATATATATATATATATATATATATATATATATTAAAAATATCACAGTCTCCTTATTTTCAAACAACGTTTCGTTCTATTTTAAAAACATATAAGTGGGAATATTCGAAATAATTACCTATTTACTGTTTGTTTATGCATCGCCTACGTTTATGTTATTCTCTCGCGTGTTGATTATCTTATTAGTTATGCTACGCTCATTTTACCGTTATGAGGTGTTTATTTTACTCGTTTGCACTGCTATATATTACCCGTCCGTGCTATGCCTAGTTCACATGGACTAAAAAAGTACGAGTTTGACGAGATTTATATTACTAGGGATATGATGTGATGTGATATCAATCTTAAGAGATTATATATATATATATATATATATATTGATTATATATATATATATATATATATATATATATATGAAAGGAAAAGATGATTTGGACACGGTGGATATGGCCGGAGATCCATGAGATATATTTATTGTGATCAATTCATGAGAGATTGAGGCAGAGAGAGACAAGATGTCGTCCGGTGATATATTTGTAATCAATCCATGAGTGGTTGAGAGAAGTTGACACACGATGTCTCTAGGATATATGTGAGGGATCGATATAAATGCTCTACATTGTGATGTATATTATATATATATGAGGGATCGATATAGATGCCCTGCACTAATGATACATATTTATGCTATATATAGTAGCCGGACAGGACTGGTCCACGAGACAGTAGCTGAATATTATTTTCATATATCGATATATTCTAAAGAGATTTTCAAAGGAGGTATAGTCCCGCTATTTTCCATGTGTCTATGATCGACACCGACTTTTACAAAAGAAAATCCCTTTTTAAACAAATCATCTTCAAAAAGCGGGACGCATACTTTAAACGAAATGCATACCTTTCTTCACAAAATAACATTCGTTACATATGCCGCGATATATATATCATACGAATACTTTGAAAGGATTTCAAATACATACATATTCCGGCTACTTTTATATGATTGCATATGAATGAGTGCTATATATGTATTATAGGTTTGATTGTGTTATGTTTGGTCGTGTGCTATAGATATTGCACTACGGCTATGGTGATCGTGATTTGACACCGTTGTATATGTATGCAGTGAGTTATTGAAGATTGATGATTATTAGCGTTTCATTGCGCAGTATTGCATTTACTTCCGTGACTCACATACTTTCAGATACTTGTGGTTATGTTTTGCCCGTACTGGGC
The DNA here is from genome assembly GCA_030015575.1 of Agapanthus africanus. Taxonomy (NCBI): domain Eukaryota; kingdom Viridiplantae; phylum Streptophyta; class Magnoliopsida; order Asparagales; family Amaryllidaceae; genus Agapanthus; species Agapanthus africanus. The sequence goes on from CM057339.1 coordinate 134,733,806, forward strand.
CAGATACTAATTACTCGATGTCAACATGATAACCACATACAGATTCATATTTTACATGTTAGAATAGGGGTACACGAGTTGTACATGAGGGCATGAAATCATATCCCAATCTATCCAAGAGAAAAACACGGGACCCAAAACACATAGATACTAGTGCCAAACAAGTGGACCCATAACACGAGTTGTACATGAGGGCTTACTATTATTTACTCTTCTTGATGTACACATTTAACATGCTTTAATTGTTTCACCGCTTATCCATGCAACTTCTACCTTGTTATATAATTCCACTCACGAGTTGGCAACTCACCCCCGTTGTGCCATAGTTCTTGCAGGTTTGACTGCTTGGATTTGTAGCGGCTTATTTGGCACGTTTACTATCTTTTATGCATGGTTGTGTATATTTTGAGTTGGTGGGTTATATTTTGTATCGGCATTTGCCTTGTACGTATTTGTATTTAGACGTACTCCATCAAAAACCAAGTTTAGTATTGTCGAGACCTTAAGGTTCCATATTTTGTTGTTGTCGTACTCGTGTGGAGTCGACTTGATGTATATTATGTTTACTTTCCACTTTGTTTATTTTTCGTCCTTTGGCGTCGTATATTATTGCGTGGTTGTGTATCCGCCATTTGGGTGTTGATTTAGCTCCCGTATGTGGGATGTTGCTATACTTATTATCATTGTACTCGTTTTATTCAAAATTTACAAAGGAGGTGCTGTCCGTTTTTCAAACAATCTTTCAAAACAAGCTTTACTTTTTACAAAACTTCTTTAAAACTTCACTTCTATTTATTATCATCTATTTTCCACTGATATATGGTTTAGATTTTTGGTTTTGGCTTACTTGAGTTACAATGGGGTCCACTTGACTTCACTTAATTCTTGTGCCGGTCATGTGCCCTTTTCGGGTCGTGACAACTGATCGGCATATCAACAGCCCAACTTATGCAAGAATGGAATGCACTCCAATTCGGGAAAATGCCTCTACTCCTCTCTACTATTGGTGTCACAACGCCAAAGGAGAAGTTCTCAAAGAAATCAGTCCTCGATAGGCTGACAACAAACTTCGTAGGCCCTTCCGAGAAGCTTGCAAAACCAGAAAGCTTAGTCTTCCACAGGCTGAATACAAGCTCCGTGGGCAAAACCAAAAGAGACAGTCGTCAAGAGGCTGACACCTGTGACCCATGCTGCTCTCGAAGCACCAAAAGACGCTTCACCTCCAAGAAAGTCTGTTTTCCACATACTGGCACCTCAAGCTCCTGCTCTATCAAAGACGTCGGTCTTCAAGTGACTGACACCTGCGAAAGCTCCAAAACCACACAGGGGGCAAGTTTATGAAGCTTCCAAAACTGAAGAAGCTCTTGTTTCAAGATGCGCTCGACGTCACTACTGGTGTCGGCAAAGAAAGGCTGTGGTCATCTCCCCATTAGGGCTAACTCCACCGGTGCTCACTATTGATACAGCTGTCTCGACCAAAAATAGTTTCGAACCGCTCAGAAGGGTTGGGCGGAATTCGCCTATCGTCGTCCTAAAGAAGTCCCTACGACCTGTGGGGGGCATCAAATGAGCAAAAACCAAGACTTAAGCCAAAACTTTTCTTGACAATTTACAAAGTCTGGAAAGAAGTTCGTAGCTATGTTATTGACAGCAGCCCATTTCCAAATTCTGAGAAGCTCAGGAATCCTCCAAAAGATGACGACTCAGCTTCCAAGTGTAAAGTGGCCCTTCCTAAACGGTAAAGGACAGAAAGATATCTTTCGCCTAGGATAAATCCTAAAAGGCGAAATGTCAAAAGTTACGCGCAGAAGGTCGAAGTAGTCCATACCGTCGGATGGTACATCTCAACATAAGTGAAAATAATACTTCCACTAGTCATCGACCCCAAACTCGGTACTTGACTTAGGCTCAAAGGCTGCATCAGCTGCAAGAAATAGCAGTTCAAGTAGCAACACTCATTAGCCCACCGGCCAAGACGCGTCCAGAAGATGAATAAGAAGATCTTGAGAGACAAAGGTCTGAAGTTGACTCTTTGAAATGTGCTCTCGATAAGAAAAGCAAAGAAGCGACGAATATGGCCGCTAATATGAACAAAATTGCTCTCCTCAAGAAGATGTGTGGGATGATGGCACAGTCGTCGGAAACGTCGGCCGAAAAACCGTCAATAGTTCATGATAATGAGAAGGGAGGTGCTCTCTGCAGGCCCCTTCAACATCAAAGGATGAAATGATATCGAAGGCTCAGCTTAACAAGTACATAGCCCAATAGGTCAAACTCATCACTGCCAACGAAGCAAATTCCAAAGTTGGTCAAGATTGGTCGTCCATATCCAACATGGTACGACCAGAGGCAATACCCCCCGGGATATACGATCCTGAAGTTCAATGTCTTCAAAGGAAAGGGTAATCCCCACCATCATATCACACAGTTCAAAGTAATGTGCGGTAATATCGGAGGTGATGATAAGCTACTCCAGCAATTTGTCAGTAGCCTGGCGGATACTGCCTTTGAATGGTACTCGGAGCTCCCAAATGACTCCGTAGAGACCTTCGCTGATATGGAACTGCTCTTCATGCAGTGATTCTTCATTGTGAGCAAACACACCACTATCTTTACGCTGATCAATGAAGAGAGGAGATCGAATGAAACACTAGTGCATTATGCTGTTCGATGGAGAAATCTTGCATTGAAATGTGAACAACCGATGCCGAAACTCTCGCCGTCGGAATGTTCATAGGCACCTTAGATCCACGATCATAGGTTTATCCATTCTTGTCTCTTTCCAAACCAAATACATATCAAGAGCTTCTTGACAAGTTGTTCAATTGGAGCGAATCGACCACTAAGTCGTTAAACTGGGATGAGCTCTTTAACAAGCTAGTTCAATTAGAGCGAATCGACCACTAAGTCGTTAAATTGGGACAAAAAAATGGTAGTCCATAAGAAAAAATGGCATGGATAAAAATCCAAAAGGACGCCATGAGTAAAAACAGTAGGATTACCCGCGAGTTTGTGGAAACCTGAAAGGGTACAAACTCGTAAAAGAAGACGAAACGGAAAAAAGTTTCGATCAAGTCCCACTAGAGACGAGCAATCCTACCAACACGGTAAACGACACTTGTGAGTCCTCTTGAGTTGTAAGGAGAAAATACTCTTGTGAGATCCTTATGGCTCACAAGGGAAAAGACACTTAGGAGTCCCCATTACTCCTAAAGAGAAAATCTACTTACGAAATCCTCTCAACTCGTAAGAAGAAAATACTTTTATGAGACCCTCACGACTCATAAAATTGAAAAGTCTTATGTAACAGGGACCTAATCTATTTCTTAGGCTATCAATTCCTACGGCCAGTCTCCAAATTGACTACCGTAAACAATCCACGGGCGACTTGAAATAAAGTTTCATCAAAACATGCTACGTTGACAAACCAAGGTACTAATGAGGAGAAGACCCATTCATGTGTCCACACGACACCTAAAGAGAGAAAGAGCTTAGGAGTCCCCACAACTCCTAAGGAGAAAATGCACTTACGAGATCCTCTCGACTCGTAGGGAAAAAAACTTTTATGAGACCCTCACGAATCATAAAATTGAAAAGCCTTCAGTGATAAGGATCTAAACCCGTCTCTTAAGCCATCAATGCCCTGTGGTTGGTCTCTAAATTGGCCACCGTACACAATCCATGTGTAATTCGCAACAAAGGTTGCACCTTCAAAGTACCCTGGGTGAACAAATATCACTTAAATATCTGTTGCTCTGCGACCTGTTACAAAATTGACTACCGTATACAATTCAAGGGCTACCCATAGCAAGATTGCACCTTTTAAGTCCCACAGGTGAACAATGCTTCCATAAAGTATACTATGCCTTACGGTTAGTTTCCAAATTGACTACCGTATACAATTTATGGGCTACCCACGACAAAATTTCTTCCAAGACCTCATTTATTGGCCAACCAAGATACCAACGAGGAGAAGACCCACTTATGTATTCTCACGACCCATAAGAAGAACGGTACGTAAAAAATCCGGTACGTCCATAAGCAAAAAGGGCACGGATGAAAACCCGAAAGGACGTCGTGAGTAAAAACAGCAGTACTACCCGCGAGTTTGTGAAAACCCGAGAGGGCATGAACTCGTGAAAAAAGAAACCGCCCTACAATTAGTTCTATACAGACTGTTATATACAATCCATGGACATACAAAATATATGTTTCAATAAAATCCCACCAAACTTGAGCGATACTCCCAAAATGGTGAATGAAAATTGCGAGATCCTCTCGATTTGCAAAGAGAAAACACTCTTATAAGATCCTTATGACTTATGAGAGAAAACCCACTTAGATGCCCCTATGACTCCTAATGAGAAAACACACCTATGAGATCCTCTAGTCATAGGGAGAAAATAACTTTATGAAACCCTTACGGCTTATGAAGATTGAAAAATTCTTAGATGACAGAGACCAAAACCTTTCTTTTAAGCCACCATTGTCCAATGAGCAACAACAAATGATGAGTCGCTACTGACACTATTCCAGTTGTAGCGATACTGATGCCGAATCGGGTATCAAATTCTAGTTTCCCCAGGCAGATGATGAATTGTTTCTGGCACACATGCTTCAGTATTAGCAACGCTGATACCGGCCTAAAGTCCAAAATGTCGACCCCTAAGTCGTTAAACTGGGAAATAAAAAAGAAAGAAACAGAATAAAATGCTGAAATGATTGGGCAACTCGCAATAAAAATCAGCGAATAAAAATAAAATGAAATAGCTGAAATGATTGGGTAGCTTGCAATAAAAATCAGCGAGAATTTTTTTAAAAAAAAGCCGAAATGATTGGGCGACCACGAAGAAATAGTGGAAATGATTGGGCAATCACGACTTTCACGATAAGAAAAGCTAAAATTATAAGCGATCACGGATAAAAAAAAGAAAAGAAAAGAAATTTTTTTTCTGCCCTACAAGTAGTTCGATCCCGACTCGTGTATACAATCCATGGGCATAAAAAAATGTAAAAGGAGCAATGTGTTCTACCATGTTCGATTGAAACGAAGGAAATTAAGTCTTGATGGCAATGCGTACAGCCTAAAGACTACCTGGACGTCTCCTTACCACAACAGAGTACATACATGATGTCGGCAAGGACTAAATGGTCAAAAAAATGAAAATAAAGTGATGGTATATTTCTAGCTCCAGGTCTCGATGGCAGCACATACATGCCTAAAGACCTTTATATATCATTCCACCTCAGAAGGGAAGGGTACAGTTATGACTTCTCTGGGACTCAAAAAGAGTCTGATATCAAGGTAAGGCGTCATGGTGACGTCTAACGCTGAATCCTCTGACGGCAATATGGGATACCAGCCTAGGCAGATTACTTGAGACTTTGTATCCCGCTTTAAAAGGGATTGTAGATATGGAAAGTGCACGGCTACTTGAACAGTATTTGAGGGAATGCAAATCGAGAAGAAATTAGCCAAAACAACGGTGCGACGGATTACTCCCAGTACCGCAAATCTTACGACCCTTTATAATAACGGGGGTATGTTAACGCCAGTCCGAGTTTATCCATGCCTAAAAAGAAGGTAAACTGAACGCTCCGGTACAAGTAAATAAACTAAGCAAAGCCATTTCAGCATAAGCAGAGAAAAAGAAGTGCAATTTGCGAACAAAAGATGTTTTGCATTCATATGTCAAAAGATGGATTACAAAAGACAAATATTCAAAATAAAGTTCATTTCATCATTGAAAGTTTACGGTGGCAAGATACTAGCGTTGGTACAAGGATTGATGAATTCAAAGATAAAACCAACCAAGGCTTTATCAGCATCATCTTCTATCTTCTTTGTGCTTTCGTTCGCGAACAAAAGCATAGGGGCCACTGCTAATATTCTCCATCCTTGCGTATGAAGATGTGATTGCTTTCTGCCGATAAATCTGGTGCAACAGAGTAGTTGTGCGGTCCCTCCGGTTCGTATAAATCATGACCATCAGATAAACCGAGTGTACTTTGTCTTTAGTTTGATCTAGTATTTGGAGCGACCACGCCTCAGAAAGCCCAGGCGTAGCATTCTAGATGGCTTTAAAAATCATCTGCAATATGGAATAGCAGCAAGCGAGCAATTGTCCGCAATGATCCTAGAAGCGACGCAACATGGCTTCACATTGGGCATCAGTATAGCACGACCCATAAGAGAAAATGTCAGCATAAGAGATGATGTCCCTGATGGAATACAAATGACCGTCCATGGTATCTGCAAAGGAAGGTCAAATGGACATCAGCTCAAAAATACAGATCGCACTGTAAGTTTAAATCATGGAGTCATTAACTTTAGAGCCAAGTAACCCCATTGAGCAAAAATGACGGCTCACAAAGTTGGAGCCAAGATCCCGTGGTCACTGGAGCCTATACTCCAAAAATACTAAAAGGGGTGCTTAAAATTAAGCTTCAGAGATTAAACTCTTAAAAAATAGGTGAACACCACAATTTTGACAAGACAAGTCTAGTGATTAGACTTTTCAAGACGAATACTAAACTTTGGAGCAGAGACTAAGTTCTAAGACAAGAAACTAAGTTCTTAAGAGAAGAAAAGAAATAGAAGCGCGGTCCTCCCCAGAGCCTAATGCTCTATTTATAGGGATGTGGGGTTGGTTTGGATTCCCCGCATCCCTAGGAGGATTCGACGGTTCTAAGGCCGGACACCGTTGCACCCACATGCAATGCACGTGGGAGCAGTGGTGGGGGGCATTTGTTCCCGCCTAAATTGTGGCGCTATGAGCTTAAGCGCAATACCCCAGCTCCAATGCCATTTTTGGCGTTAGCCGAACCATAGCCAACCTTGGCACAAGCGTCACACGTACAATGTACGTGGCACTGATGCCAGCTCCTTAGGCTGCGCCTCACGTGTAATGCACGTAACGCTGATGCCGGCTCCTTGGGCTACGCCTCTCGTGCAAGGAACATGGCACTAGCGTCAAGTATTTGAAATGATTGCTTCAGGTAGAAAGTAATTTCTATCTTTGGGAAATATTTTTTTGATCTTTCTAAAAAAACGAGAAATACTTTCTCTATTAAATAGAGAACTCTTGGATTAAGGATCCAACGGTGTCAAAATATCACCGCTTGATCATGTGATCAATTGAGATATCTCAATGAGAGATTTTCTTAAACTAATTGATCATTCTCTTTTCCTATAAATAGGAGCAAATGAGATTGATCTTAAGAGGGAGAATCCCCTCATAAGATTGAAAACGAAACTTAGTTCTCAGCGAAAAAGATCATTCCCATCCTTCTCAAAACCTTCGGTAAAGTACGGAGAAAAATTCTCCTTTTACCTATTTTCTTCATTAAAAGAGGCACAGTCCTCATAAGAACTTTCCGTTCTTCTTCTAGATCAAAGAGACAAATCGCTCCTAAAACGAGAAATTATATTCTCATGAAAGGATTTTGATCTCAAAATATAAGATCTAAGAAAAAACTTAAGTTTTCCTATCATCAAAAAGAGATCAAGAGTACAAAGTTGAAGTTTTGCTGCATGGGACATAGTCCCCACAGAATCATGGGACATAGTTCCACAAAGAATATATCTGTCCATGAACTTATGTTCCATAGATCTAAGATAATAATAGGATCTTAAGAATGGTCAAAAAGTCCTATTTCTTACAAGAGCCCAAGGTTCAAGAACATAAATTTGATGATTAAAATAATCATCTCCTGAAAGTTTAAGTCTTTCAAAACAGAGTTTTGATTCCCTAAAAACCCTATCTTGGCTTGTGCCACGTGTCAGGCACGAGCACCAAGTGATAAGCTCCATATGGCCGAGTCACGTGAAAAGCACGTGGGCAAGCGCCAAATTTCCACTGAGCGACAAGCTTTATACGACGCGCCACGTGAAAAGCACGTGGGCAAGTGCCAAAGCCACGCCGAGCATCAAATTCTATTTGGTTGCACCACGTGAAAAAAACATGAGCATGTGCCAAAGGCCTTAGCCGACTCAAGCAGATGCCATTATGTGCCAGCACTACGTGATATGCATGTGCGCTCGAGCCACGCCAAGCCAATTCTACCGCGCGCCATGTGATATGCACGTGGGCATGCGCCTGAGCCGCGAGCCGATATTCGAGCCGCGAGCCATGCGCCGAGTTATATGAGCCAAGCTTGTTTGAATGTCAAACAGAGCAAATCCTTAGCCCTAAATCGGGTAAGTTTTGAAGCTTAAGCTTCATTGAGACCATATGCTCAAAACCTTCTAAGTTGATCTTAGTCTCAAATAAGGCCAACGATCTTTAGATATAGCCCAAGTTTCCTGTGAACCGATGGACCTCACAAATATGAGAAATGCGTCATAAGTGCAACCCTGTTGGCAAATCAAAACACCAACGTGGACTACGTCAAGCAAATGGTTGAACCAAATCTAAAATATATACAGATTTGGACTAATCCGTGCCCTACGGGCGACGACATAAATTAGTCTTCGTATACAATCTAAGGACAATCTAAAATAAATAAAACTTAAAATACACACACAAAACAAAACTTGGAGAAGCAGAATGTTAACGCTTTGCGATAACGTAATTAACTGTAGGGGCTTGCGCCTGTAGGAAAGATTCGTTCTCCCAATCAATAAACCTCACATTGAGAGGGAATCTAAAAGTCAGCTACATCGGTCGCATTCATCCAAACCTCCGATATATGGCACTATAAATCAATTTAGTGTTTTCGAAGAAGTGGATGGATCATACTTATGCATCTGTCCCCAAATTCATGCAAGACGTTCTAACCCAGTCCGTCTGATCGACTTTCGGCGGTAAACACCATCATTACAACAGGCCATATGTTGTGTCCTTTACCCATATAGTTAAATGGGCAGATGCCATCACTAGCCAGTCCGAGCCTGACGTTGTGGGATTACTACTGAATGTTGTGTGCTTCGTATCGAAATACTTCCATGCCGGCGAATCTCTTGGATGACTCATTCTTTCATATTCGCTTGGAGTAGCACGGTGATGCCAAATCATTATCTCCGCTGTCTTCTTACACCTGAATAGCCTCTGTAGCCTCTGTGTTATAGGAAAATATCGTGCTATCTTGACAGGTATATCTGGTTTCTTATCAGATATTTTCGACATACATATCATCTCCGCAGGTGGGACATTCTTTCAAATCTGAGTTCTTTTTCCGGTACAGCACGCTATCTTTGGGACATGCATGAATCTTCTAACAGTTTAGACCCAAATTAGACATCATCTTCTGGGCTTCATACCAACTCTCGGGCACGTTATTTTTCGGGGGTATAGAATCTTTCAGGAACTTGAGAAGTATCGTGAATAACTTGTTACTCCATCTATTTAGATACTTAATCTGGAAAAGTTGGACAAACCATGATAGTATGGAATACTTAGCATTCTTATAAATTGGTCTCCTGACATCATTCATGTACTTCTCATACTTATCCGCACGCTGTCCTTAACCGGAATGAATGTCTTCTTAAGTAGGATTACTCACTGAGAGCAGCGTCTACCATATATTTCCTCTCCGGGAAAGAAGTTATCTTTTTCTTCTGCTGCCGCATTACCGTCTTCTTATTCTACTTCAACCGTATTACCGGCTTCTTCTCCTTCCCCGTGATATATCCAAGTTGTATAAAATCTGGTAAAATCATGCTTAACGATGTGAAGCTCTATGATTACTATCTTCTACCAGAACTTATTCCCATACCTGTTGTACGGAAAAAAGGTTTTCCTTAACACGACCTTATTATTTTCGCGTGCAAATTCGATGAAGGCGGCAACTCTATCGAAAAATTTAGGGTTCATGCATTTTTGCCAATCCACGTACATCCGGTCTTTAACTCTGATGTACTCATAGGTCGTGTTAGACTGTATAACATATAAGTTGTAAGTTTCACAAATTGAAGAAAATAATGAAGTTATGAAAGTTAGTTTTTTATGGTGACTTGAGAAATTTAAGAACGAGATGGTTATTGACAAAGAAGAGAACGGGAAGGGCAGTCATTGATTTCAATTTATGATTTCGCTTAGGTGTAGTGTTATTATTGTGTATGTGTATGTTGTGTATGCGTTCATCATGAAAAACTATATTTTAATACCGCTCATTCGTTATCATTTTTGTGAATATCGGTGCTATTAATCCGTGTCTGCTCAATAAGTACAGGGTATATGTATTCATGACAAAACACTGGAAACACACTCAAAATACACGGATACGACATTTATGTGCCGATAATGTAACCGGAACGAAGAACCGATTTTTATTCAAGAAAATTTTGCAATAAAACAAGTGTGCACAACATTTTTTTATCCAAATGTTCCAACATATAATGATTTTCAAGTGTGAACACATGCATGTGCAAGTGGGCATGACATGAATCAATGGATCATGTATATGGTTCATGGGCCATGGCACATCACAAGTGGGCAACACGCTCATTGTGTTGTGCAAGTGGGCGCACAATCTCATGATGGTATGAAATGATCAAAAGAACATGTTTTAAGACCAAAATATTTTATATTGTGCAACTTGGTACACAAAGGGGACATGTAACAACCTTAATTTTCCTATAAAAATTTTCTTTTCAAATATTTTTTCAAAAATCCACAAAGGGGTATTTTAGCATGAGCACAAGATATAGGTAATTATTTTGTTTTTAATTACAAGCTACAAAAATATAATAACTCCATTTTTAGTGTACAAGAATTTACTTTAAATTTAATGTATACTAGGAGTATTTATTCTTGCTGCTATCAGTTTAAGTAATTAAATACCACAATAATTACAAGAAGGAGCTTGTAGCTCATTGGTAATACCTTGCACTACTGAACCAAGCCATCAGAGTTTGAATCCCATACCCCACATTATTTTTAATATTGATTTTTTTAAAACCTTTAGAATACCAAGAGTTTACACGTGCATATCTCACAAAAACCCTACTACACCCAAAGATGTAACACTTGCAGAGGGTAGATGAACCGTCGGGGGAGATCCAGGTCACCGGACTCGGTCGGGACTCGGCCAACTCGGCCTTGATCCGACCGAGTCACGGCCGAGTCACCCCCGATTCGGCCGATTCCGGCGAGGGTCACAACATGAAAGTTGTGTCTTTTTATATTCCCTACGCACCTGCAAAGTTTCAGCCTCATAACACTTCCAGAGCTCTTTAAAAACCCCAATTACTCCACTTTTAATACAATTTTTATTACATTTTATCACATTTTTATTTTTAACTTTTCATCTACCCTAACCCTAGCCTAACCCTATAAATACCAATTCTACACACTACCCTCTCACCCTCAAAAATCTTGAGCCACTCTCTCAAAAGTTTTCCAAGAAGTGTGTGCTTTGAAACCGAGTTCACGGCGAAGCCCTGACGGAATTCCGGCGACGTGCTTTGAAGCAACCGGCGACGAAACCACACCTCGGCCTTGCCCCTAGTCCTCTTTACTCTTTAGAAGAGTTTGAAAACCCGTAAGTCCCAATCTTCCCTCTTTTCTATTTCTTAAAATACGGAATTACGAACCCCGACGAAAATCGGAACAAACCGATTTCCGATTCGGTTTTTTCTACAAAATCCCACTTGTCACCTAATCCATAATACCTACCTATATTCATGATGACTATTAATCACATAGAAACTAATTTAAACAAAGTTTCTCACATGAAATGATAGCTTTCTTGTAAAACCGTATTCTTTTCATAAAAATACCATGAAGTTTATTTTTCTTCGTTTAATCAATTCCCTCATTCCTAAATATGTTTATCTTGATCAATAAACTTGTAGAAATCAATTTGAATGAATTTTCACACATAAAATGATAACGTTTAACAAATACCGTATTCTTGCGCTTAAATACCTTCAAGTTTAATATATCATATTTAACCTCTAAAACTTCATTAAAACTTAAAATAAGTCACGAGATAATGACCTACCTCTACACACACACAAATATAACGCTAATTGATAAACGTCAAAACATAGAATACGAAAATACAGGACTTTTCACTAAAATACCATTATCTTTATAAACCTTTCTTGAAAGCTTTAAGTTGTACACAATTTTAAATAAAATCTTTTATAATGAAAGCACGATATGTCATGGACATCGATCGTTTATCTAAACCGACTTTGTGGTGTCTAGACAAGTGTGTCTAGGCTAGTGGTTTTTAATTAGGCCCACTACTGTGGTTTCTTCCCACTTACCTGGCACTTACCTGGCCGCAAATGACGGTGAAGAGGCGATTTGAGGCTTCTAATGACTTGTCGTTTAGACCTTAGAAATAGGCTAGTTGGCTTAGGAAACCCTAGAAACTAAAATACGGAAATCTATACCCTTTTACAAATAAATACCTTATATTTATAAAACCGTTTTTTCCAAATGAATGGTATTTGTTAAACCTAAGAAAAGCGCCACTACAACCCACGTTTGGAGAACCCGTTAGGGATAGTACGGTTCATCGTGCACCCGAGGGCTAGTAGTGCGAGATTCAGACCCCCGCAAGGAGCATTCGGTCTCGAAAGGTTTAAAATACGGCATTTAAGAAAAAATGAAATTTTGGAAAATAAAATATTATTTTAAATTATTCTTGTATTAATTTAATTATCATTTAAACAGATATTTTATTATAAGATAAAGTTTCCATCTTTTTCTAAAATTACAAGATTAAAAGTTACATTAAAATACCATGAATTTCAAATAAATCAATTAATACTTTTATTAGGATATATTCACTAGAATAACACAAATAAAATTACACTCATTATAACAATAAAGACGAATAATAAATACTTGGGGTGTATCTTGAAAACTATGCAAAAGTATTTTTATATAAAACCCCCTCAAGTTTTATAATTTACAATAAGGACCTTAACAATTAAAGAACTTCAAATTCCATTTCTTTTAGTCTGACTCGGGTTTGAGTCTGACTATTTATGACTTGAATATGATTCAAGTCATTCTATATTTTTTAATATTCCAACTCAATATGAATACATGAATCCCAGAATCCTGTTAACAATCATTACAACTTGACTGAATCAAACCATGGATATATATCCATTATTCCGCTATTCCATTTACCTGATTATGCAGTTACAACATATTTACTGATATCATGGTTTTGATCAGTCATCCAACTTATACAATACAATACTGCAATACAATCATAACACTACGGGGTTTAAGGGGTAGACTGGTACGGAATATGTTAAAGGTGGCACGAGGTGGTCACTTAAGACGTAATTACATCCATGCCGTTGTTCCGTGGTATTATCGACGGAGCCTTGTACTACAGGTTACCAAGGTCCCCGGTGTAAGTGGGACTCCCTTCGTATACACTGGTATCTTCTGTACCAGGCTAAAAACAACAACGTTAATACAATATTATAATATTATAATACAATATTAAAAGCTACTCTCTCTCTCTTACTCTCTGTCTATTTCTCCCTTATCTTTGGGACTTACCGAGCGACCTGTTCGCTGACGACATTCTGTTTTTCTCTTCTTTGAATGTCGTTAGGTGATTTGGACCCGGCAGAGGTTGAGCCATCGCAAGAAGACTTGGAGCAGTTTACTGAAGACCCTGCACTGTAGTTTCATTGTACACTTTTCCTTTCTGTACTTTTCATTTCCTGTTATGCCACTGTTTAGGCATCTTTTATTTCAGTTATATTTCCTTTCATATATTGTACAAAGAATGTTAATAAATAAAAGTTGCTGTTCTTTTTTATTTCTTGTCTCTTGTGTATTTATTTTATATTGCTTAGATACGCTTAGCGTATGTACTTCTGAGTATATACGTAACGGACCTCGTCGCGCCCACTTCACCGTACACTGGGAAGCGGGGCATGACAGGTTTTGTTGGTGGCCCATGCAAGTCAGAGCTGTATGAATCCCTATCATGCAGTTCTGGTCTGCGTGAACAACCTAAGCAATATAAAACACAAGAACCAGCAACTAAAACATTCTTTACAATTCATGTTCCTTGAATCTTGCAATTTCATCTTCCTTGAATCTTATCATTTCATGTACTTGAATCTGTGCTAACCCAAAATTTTCTTCAAGGTTATGGATTCCCCAAACAACACCAGCACCAACGTCAACAACACACCCTCAGCACTACCTCTCACACCGACTGTTCCTGCACCACCCACTGAGCAAATAATGCTATTTGAGGCGATCCGCAGCCTTCTCGAGGGACAGCAACAACTTCTGAACCATCCTGAGACTGATGCTCCGGGAGTGAAGCGATTCAGGGCTTTACATCCGAAGCAGTTCTCAGGAAAGGGGAGCCCACTGGAAGCTGAGGAATGGGCTCAAAGCATCGAGGATGATCTGGCCGCAGCACAAGTGCCAGACGTCGCTTTGGTCCGTATAGCGAAACTACAACTCACGGACAACGCTCGCAACTGGCGGAAGGCGGAAGAAAGCCGTCTTGCGCAGCCTATTGAATGGAAGACTTTTCGCGAGAAGTTCGATGCGAAATACTTTCCAGCGACTGCCAGGTTTGCAATGGAGCAGCAGTTCATTCATCTACAACAAGGATCGATGTGGGACAAATCAGTAGATGAATACGACGTTGAATTCACCATGTTAAGCCAATTCGCAGCACACTTGATACCGACGGACGATATCAGAGCCCATCGCTTTCAACAAGGACTGGACACGGAGATTCAGGCTGCCCTAGCCACGGGAAAATTTCTGACTCATGAAGATGCTCTGGAAGCTGCACGCAGCTATGAAATAGTGATAAAGGCAAGGGGCAGGCCTCAGTCTGCAGGAGTGAAATGTCCTGCCACTCAAATGGCAGGAGGGGCCTCTTCAAGGCCAGCTGTTGAACTCAGAAGACTGGAAGAAGTTAAGGATCGGTCAAGACCCGATTTTTGCTTTTATTGCAAGAGGGAAGGTCACTTGTGGAAGGACTGTAGACGCGCAAAAGGCCTATGTTTGGTTTGTGGCGCGTCCAATCACGGAATTGGAAACTGTCCTTATAGACGCAACTCAGCACACACACCCGCCAACTACCCGCAGCAGCCAGCTATCCAGGCTCCTGCAACTCGTCCTGCACTCCCAGCACCACCTCCACGTAGATTCCCTGCTCAGCCAAATCGTCAATTCCATCAGGCACTGAGAAATATGCCTCGAGTACAAGGGAATATGCCTCCAGCTAGGAGGAACGTGCCACAGCGACAGGCTTTCACCTTAGCAGCCATAGAACCTGAAACTGTGAACCAAGGTAACCCAGGTAATTTCTTCACCACTTTGACCAAAACTTCTTTACAATCTTTAATTTTGTCACCAAACTGTTACACTTTCCTTTTACAAATTTCGAGGACGAATTTTTTATAAGGAGGGTAGAATGTAACAACCCTAATTTTCCTATACAAAATTTTTTTTCAAATATTTTTTCAAAAATCCACAAAGGAGTATTTTAGCATGAGCACAAGATATAGGTAATTATTTTGTTTTTAATTACAAGCTACAAAAATATAATAACTCCATTTTTAGTGTACAAGAATTTACTTTAAATTTAATGTATACTAGGAGTATTTATTCTTACTGCTATCAGTTTAAGTAATTAAATACCACAATAATTACAAGAAGGAGCTTGTAGCTCATTGGTAATACCTGCCATCAGAGTTCGAATCCCATACCCCACATTATTTTTAATATTGATTTTTTTAAAACCTTTAGAATACCAAGAGTTTACACGTACATATCTCACAAAAACCCCACTACACCCAAAGATGTAATGCTTACAGAGGGTAGATGAACCGTCGGGGGAGATCCAGGTCACCGGACTCGGTCGGGAATCGGCCAACTCGGCCTTGCCTCGGCCGACTCAGTGATCCGACCGAGTCACGGCCTAGTCACCCCCGATTCGGCCGATTCCGGCGAGGGTCACAACATGAAAGTTGTGTCTTTTCATATTCCCTACGCACCTGCAAAGTTTCAGCCTCATACCACTTCCAGAGCTCTTTAAAAACTCCAATTACTCCACTTTTAATACATTTTTATTACATTTTATCATATTCTTATTTTTAACTTTTCATCTACCCTAACCCTAGCCTAACCCTATAAATACCAACCCTACACACTACCCTCTCACCCTCCAAAATCTTGAGCCACTCTCTCAAAAGTTTTCCAAGAAGTGTGTGCTTTGAAACCGAGTTCACGGCGAAGCCCTGACGGAATTCCGGCGATGTGCTTTGAAGCAACCGGCGACAAAACCACACCTCGGCCTTTCCCCTAGTCCTCTTTACTCTTTAGAAGAGTTTGAAAACCCGTAAGTCCCAATCTTCCCTCTTTTCTATTTCTTAAAATACGGAATTACGAACCCCGACGGAAATCGGAACAAACAGATTTCCGATTCGGTTTTTTCTACAAAATCCCACTTGTCACCTAATCTATAATACCTGCCTATATTCATGATGACTATTAATCACATAGAAACCAATTTAAACAATGTTTCTCACATGAAATGATAGCTTTCTTGTAAAACCGTATTCTTTTCATAAAAATACCATGAAATTTATTTTTCTTCGTTTAATCAATTCCCTCATTCCTAAATATGTTTATCTTGATCAATAAACTTGTAGAAATCAATTTGAATGAATTTTCACACATAAAATGATAACGTTTTCAAATACCGTATTCTTGCGCTTAAATACCTTCAAGTTTAATATATCATATTTAACCTCTAAAACTTCATTAAAACTTAAAATAAGTCACGAGCTAATGACCTACCTCTATACACACACAAATATAACCCTAATTGATAAACGTCAAAACATAGAATACGAAAATACAGGACTTTTCACTAAAATACCATTATCTTTATAAACCTTTCTTGAAAGCTTTAAGTTGTACACAATTTTAAATAAAATCTTTTATAATGAAAGCACGATATGTCATGGATATCGATCGTTTATCTAAACCGACTTTGTGGTGTCTAGGCAAGTGTGTCTAGGCTAGTGGTTTTTAATTAGGCCCACTACTGTGGTTTCTTCCCACTTACCTGGCACTTACCTGGCCGCAAATGACGGTGAAGAGGCGATTTGAGACTTCTAATGACTTGTCGTTTAGACCTTAGAAATAGGCTAGTTGGCTTAGGAAACCCTAGAAACTAAAATACGGAAATCTATACCCTTTTACAAATAAAAACCTTATGTTTATAAAATCGTTTTTTCTAAATGAATGGTATTTGTTAAACGTTATCATTTTATGTGTGAAAATTCATTCAAATTGATTTCTACAAGTTTATTGATCAAGATAAACATATTTAGGAATGAGAGAATTGATTAAACGAAGAAAAATAAACTTCATGGTATTTTTATGAAAAGAATACGGTTTTACAAGAAAGCTATCATTTCATGTGAGAAACTTTGTTTAAATTGGTTTCTATATGATTAATAGTCATTATGAATATAGGTAGGTATTATGGATTAGGTGACAAGTGGGATTTTGTAGAAAAAACCGAATCGGAAATCGTTTTGTTCCGATTTCCGTCGGGGTTCGTAATTCCGTATTTTAAGAAATAGAAAAGAGGGAAGATTGGGACTTACGGGTTTTCAAACTCTTCTAAAGAGTAAAGAGGACTAGGGGAAAGGCCGAGGTGTGGTTTCATCGCCGGTTGCTTCAAAGCACGTCGCCGGAATTCCGTCAGGGCTTCGCCGTGAACTCGGTTTCAAAGCACACACTTCTTGGAAAACTTTTGAGAGAGTGGCTCAAGATTTTGGAGGGTGAGAGGGTAGTGTGTAGGGTTGGTATTTATAGGGTTAGGCTAGGGTTAGGGTAGATGAAAAGTTAAAAATAAAAATGTGATAAAATGTAATAAAAATGTATTAAAAGTGGAGTAATTAAAGTTTATAAAGAGCTCTGGAAGTGGTATGAGGCTGAAACTTTGCAGGTGCGTAGGGAATATGAAACGACACAACTTTCATGTTGTGACCCTCGCCGGAATCGGCCGAATCGGGGGTGACTCGGCCGTGACTCGGTCGGATCACTGAGTCGGCCGAGTCCAGGCCGAGTTGGCCGATTCCCGACCGAGTCCGGTGACCTGGATCTCCCCCGACGGTTCATCTACCCTATGCAAGTGTTACATCTTTGGGTGTAGTGGGGTTTTTGTGAGATATGCACGTGTAAACTCTTGGTATTCTAAAGGTTTTAAAAAAATCAATATTAAAAATAATGTGGGGTATGAGATTCGAACTCTGATGGCAGGTATTACCAATGAGCTACAAGCTCCTTCTTGTAATTATTATGGTATTTAATTATTTAAACTGATAGCAGCAAGAATAAATACTCCTGGTATACATTAAATTTAAAGTAAATTCTTGTACACTAAAAATGGAGTTATTATATTTTTGTAGCTTGTAATTAAAAACAAAATAATTACCTATATCTTGTGCTCATGCTAAAATACCCCTTTGCGGATTTTTGAAAAAATATTTGAAAAAAAATTTTGTATAGGAAAATTAGGTTGTTACAGGACAGCCATGGCAAGTGGGGTGCACAAGTGGGCACACAAGTTGGCTACAAAATCATGGTTTTTGCAAGTGGATCAAGGAGATAAAGTACTGAAGTGATGCATACTTTTGTGATGAAATTGCATGATCATTTGACTTCAGGACTCCAGAATAAAATCAAGTTGGATTTGGATGAAAAGAAATATTTTATAAATCAATTTAGGAGCTCAGATGACCATGGAAGCAAGACGGGCCCCACTGGCCACACGTTGGTCACAAATTGGCCGCAAATGTCGGTCCCAACCCCGCCATTCCTGCTCGAGCTCCTGCTGTCCACTCCTATTGGTCATATCAACCCACTTGTATCACTCTTTTTCTGTTTTGAGATGCCTATAAATACCAAATTAGTGGGCAAGCTTGGGAGATTACTTCATGCCATTTTAATTCTACATTTTGTAACATTAGTTCTAGATTTGTACATAATAGTTGTTAGCTTGAGTTCCTTACATTCTCTTAATCCTGTAATCTCTTCATTGAGCTTGCAAATTTAGATTTTGGTTATTGAACTCAAAACTTGTACCTTGGATTTGAAAATCAATGAAGCTTTAGTTTATTTTGCAATTGGTTCATTTGGTTCCTAGTATCTTTCTTTTACTTTACTTGCAATTTTCTTTTGATGTTGTTTAATTACTTGCAATGTTTTCGTTGATATTTTCTCTCTTGTGTTTTCTTTTCATTTTGTGATAGTTTGTGATTAGTGTATCTTCTTGTTAGGGAATGAGAAGGGTTATTGTTTAAGTTAAGATTTTCTTTACATCTTCCTTTACCCTATATCTTGTCAATTGAACTCCGTACAAACTTCAGGCAATCGCTCCGTTAGGCACCCTATCCTACCATGATAGCGGTGATTTCTAATCATGACCGGTTGCATTTGGTTTGGCCGGAGGTAAGGGTTAAAAGACAAGAACGGAAGAACATGGATCAATAAGTCGGATTTCGTGCACAATTGCAAATACTGTACTTAAGCACCCTAATCCATGTTGTTGCCAATTACCCTAGCATTAATGGTCAAGTGAGGCGCAAAGGAACAAGTACAGATTTTCCTAACTTGAACTAACCTAACTTTATCCTTAACAAGCTCACATTTGAACATATATACAACACTTAGGTTAGGGTCGAACACATTCCGACTTTTGGCTTAACTCGTGAGAATAAGAACCGAAAATGTATCTTCTCCCTGCGGACGACCCGTACTCATAATGGCTAGCTACATGCGATACCGTCTTGATTGCGGTATCTTTAAACTTAGTACGACATAGCAAATCTCATTCAATCAAATGGCGTCGTTGTCGGGGAGACGGTAACACTTTTATTTTTGTAATCTCTGGTTAATTTGTGTATATCTTGTTTATAAAACTAACACTATTCTGAAAAACAAAACAAAAATCGAAAAAATTTCAAAAACCAAAACAAAAAATTAACACATTCTAACTTTTTTCTCTGTTATTTTGATCTGCTATCACTCTGTGAATCATTGGGAAATTTAAACTATAAAATTGGAACACTGATAGAACTGGGAGTACACACTTCAAATTTGGAGGCTAAATTCCAAATTCTGGCTGCCAGATGGCCGCAATTGGCGGCCATCCCTCCTCTGTTTGCTCTAAGTTTTTTCCGTAGACTCCATTGTTCTATCATTATCCTATTTTTATAGTTTGAATTTCATAGTTGTGTGTGTGCAGGAGATTGGCAATATATATCGCATTTTCGTACTAAATATACGTTTTCTGATATCTTTAGATTTTACGGAGTTGCGAGCAGCGATCATGCGGAGCAAAATGCTAATTTCAAAACCAATGCGATAATAAAGTACAGTACCAAAGATCTGGGTAGTATGAGCCGCGCAAACGAACATTCAAGCACTCATGGATCACTTCAACGAGGGTTTCTTAACTTAAAATATCCGTACGTATTTTCTAACACATTTTTTTTTCAAATCCGACGTGTCCACTATTCTATATTTGCAGGATTCTTTGCAAGTTCGCCGCCAAAAGCTAAATTGACTAACCCGTATTTGTTGCAGTGCCGCGTTTAAATTTAAAAATGATTGCTTGATGGTTTGAACAAACTTTATATTGATTGCGCATTGCATTCATTAATACGGATTTAAGGGCAAGTGAACCCCACAACATACGGTAAAGGATTTGATCACCTTTTTCGTTGTCCACAAATTATGAAATCACGCATATCTTACTCGCATAAATTTTAAAAGAAATCAGACTTTAAGTCTTTAAGGACTTCGCGCTCATTAGGAGTAGTTAACTATATTTAGAACACTGCTTAACAGTATATCGTTCACGTGGTGTCTAGGCAAAGTGGTCACGGCGCAACCGCTAAAAGAGAAAGGGTTATTATAATTAAGGAATTTCGCGAAAACGTTGGAAAACCACTCCTTATCTCTGCACTTACCTGACCTCGTGATCAGTATATCTTGAGCCCGTTTCTCGACACAGTTTTACTTCAAAAATCAAGTTCTGGAGCGGGTCTAGTTGACCTAGATTAACCCTAAACTGTTTAGGTGTGTGGTATTTGTGTCGCGATTGTTTTTGTTTTACATTTTTGTGTGTATAATTTCTATTCGTTCTTTTATTAATAACTAACAACAACGAAAAAACAACTTTTTCATCTCCTTTTCCGTTCACTCTTCTTTTCACATTTTCATCTCATGGGTATCCCTAACAGACCTAGTATTGCCAAACTTTGGTACCTTCAACGAGATATTTCATTATATGGTTCTTGTTTTTGTAAAACTTCAAACGATCCATGCATGCCTAAAAGTTTCTAGAAACATCACTTGGACACCACGATCTACGTCATATCAACCGTTTCAATCTTTCACCCATTCTTATGTTGATACCGCTTCTGAGAGTAATGTGGCATCTTATAAACCAATGTCTATTGCTGAACACATTGAACAATCCCGTAGCGGATCTTTCGCGCCTTTCACTACTCCAAATTCTTTTAGACAACAATTCCAATCATCTTCCTATCAAAGTGTTGATCCTAATCCTACCCATTCTACATATCTATTCAATTCCTATCAATCCTACCCAAATTTTACACCTTCTCTAGACACTACGTCTGAACATCAATTTGGGAGTTTCACATATCCAAACGAATTCGAATTTTTTTATTGAAACCCCTTCACAGCCTATGTCTAGTCTTGA
This sequence comes from Agapanthus africanus, assembly GCA_030015575.1. Lineage (NCBI taxonomy): Eukaryota > Viridiplantae > Streptophyta > Magnoliopsida > Asparagales > Amaryllidaceae > Agapanthus > Agapanthus africanus. The sequence goes on from CM057339.1 coordinate 134,755,514, forward strand.
AAGAACATTGGTAGAATTTCGGGTAGGTTCGTACCGACAGAAAGAGGATTTGAACGCATCCATGGACACAGTTGTTTACACCAGAATATTCCATTTAATACCACCCATTCTTCTGCTCGTTTGTTTATAGGCAGGTGCTTTTAATCCGTGTTTGCTACATGATTACAGGTTCCTAGTTCAAAATAACACAAATCATGCAAAATCTCTACAACTATTCCAAAATACAGAACATCTGCCACAAACAGATAAAATCCGGATTCTGGTCATCCACACTCGTCAAGTACCGCTTACCAGTTCAAGAAACAAGACAAATAATAGTAGTCATTCATGTCTTGGTCAAGCACAGAGCACGAGAAGGGCAGCACAAAGATCAAGAGGTGCGCGGAGCTCGAGGGAGATCAAAGTCAAAAAGATTAAAAATGTACCCATTTTGGACTGTTGAAAATCTGAAGATATTTTGGAACCATTTTGAAATTTTAAACTTGTAGAACAGAAGAACAAAGCAACACGAGGAAGACCCAAAAAAATGACACACTAACCTCTCCAAACGACTGCGGAACCGCGACCAAGAGGCCTTTTGGGCGGCGGTTCCGCGGCCATGTCATGTCGTCTCCAGATTATATTTTAGGGGTAGTTTGGTAATTATATAGGGGCTCAGAATATGGCTCTGGGGTTTCATTTCTCTGCCTATAAATACTCCAGTTTTGAGCCAAGTTAGGAATGCTTTTTCTTTACTAGATTTTAGTGTAGTTTAGGTGTGGCTTCTTCTTCTTCATCTTTCCTCCATGAAATTATAGTGAGAGCTTTTGAGTGGAAGATTAATGAAGATGAGAGTGTTTTTATTATTTTGTACCTTTAATTTCTTGTATTGTAATTTTAATTCCTAGTGTAACTTTTATTTGTTGTTGTTAAAGTGGTTGTTGGATTTCTTTTCTTGTTTTGTTTTTTTTCTTCTTCTTATCCGTATTTTTCAAGTCATGATACTCAATAGAGTCCCTTGCTTAAGGTGAGGGCTCAAGCAGTTAGCTTGCTACCATTTTTCAAAACCGTATTTTCCTTTCTTTCTTTTCTTCCTTCTTGTTTTATTTTTCTTTTAAATGTGTGAATAAATTCCACACTTGTTAGGATTAAGGAATGTTAGTACGAGGGATGGAAAAACCCCTTGTGCTTCTCTTCGCCAAACATCTTAAAATGAACCTAGACTAAACAAACACAACCCTCTCATTTAGACGCGCTATAAGTGACATATAACCGCGACCTAAGTCGAGAAGTCCTTTGGACGCACTATAACGTGACATGTAGTTGTGATTTAATTGGATACATGGTTGGGTGCGTTTGGCTTTGGGTTGGAAATAAGCGTATGTAATGGACGGACAAGGGGCACTAGGAATGGATTTAGCGTTGAAAAGCTTACTTAAACTCGCAAATCCCATTCTTATGTCCTCCTAACCCCCGCTACTTCCGATTATCCCAATATCATTTCAAGAATGGCAAAAGACATGCACAAGGCTAATCCTAACTCTCTTAACCAAGCTTAACCGTAACAAGTTTACTTGAACATAAAATACGAACACTTAGGATAGAATTGAATATACACATATACATTCTTTAATTGACTCGTCTAAAACAAGAACGAGCATACGGACCATCTTCCAGTGGACGACTCGTACTCAACCGGCTAGCTACAAGCGAAACCGTCTTGATTGCGGTAAGTAGAGAACAAAGTAGATCGCATATCATAACACATAGCGGAGGTCATTTCCGCCGTTCAATCAACACTCATACAAGATAACGAACCATTGGTTAGTTCCCAACTAGCTCAAGATTTTACCTTGTGTGATGTGGCAATAGGACAATTTGACGATTTGAGTAGTGAAAGTGAACAATACACCCTTCAAAATCAAACCTACCCATTTCTAATTGAACTCCACATCTCCGATTCTGAAAGTCTATCGAGTAAACCAAACGATTCACCAATTGAAAATAACATGTTTGATGAGTTGTGCGACTACATTGTGTTTGATTTACCCGATTATGAAGGGACCTTTTCAAGTGAAATCGATGCCACTCACTTTGATCTCTACGTCTTCACTCTAGAGAAACAACTCGAGTGAAAACCATGCTTTTGATGAGATGTCCGAGAGTTTTAAGTTTGACTTGATTGAGGATATTGATATTGGGGATACTTTTGATGATGAAGCCATAAATTTGGGTGAGTTTTTCTCACCATTTCAGCACTTTCCTTCAGATCCGTGTGGGTGTCATCCCGAACCATTAGCTATTTTTCCTGAATCCCATTTGATTCTTGATATCATTAATGATAATTTGATCGATTGCATGGATGAGCTTAATTTTGAGGATATTTTTGAGGATAAACACGTTTTATTGGATGAGTCAGATTTTCCGATACATCATGTCTCTTCCATTTACTGTTAATATCCTCCTGAACATTTAACCAATACCATTCCTCAATCACTTCCCTTCATCATTTTCATCATTTCCAAACTGCAAGGCAACTTGATACTTTCATCTCCTACATCTGTTTCACCTAGTTCGGTCAGCCCATATTTTCTTGCGAATCTTAAGGTGTGTGATCCCATTTCTCGTAGTATTGATAAATTAGTGCAGTTAAACAATTCCAGTTTCAAATTATTACAGACTATACTAATTTATTCAATCAATTTAAAATCTCAAGTTCGTATTCCATTTCTTTCTCCCTTCCGTTCATCTTCTCATCTACCGGGACTGTATACCACTTTCATCCATCCATGGTCTTGCGTATTCTTCCTCTCTTTTCTCCATGCATTCTTTCACAAATCTTGGGCGAATCATGATAAAATCTTTGAAAGGTTGGTGTTAACCTTTGGTCTGTGTAAGGCCTTGTATAGATTGATGATAATCCCTCCCCCTAAATTTGAATTTCAATGCTTAATCGTGGAAACACTGTTTCACTTAAGTTTGGGAGGGCCTTTTTGTGTATATATATTTTTGTTTGCTTTGTCTTGAATAAAAAAAGGGGGCTGACAAATTTTGACCCCTAAACAATTTTGATCCTCTTTGTGTAGCATGACAGTAAGGACACTGTCAAGTTTAAGTTTGGGGGTGTGTTCGGTAAGCATTTCTATCTTTGCAGTCATTTGTATATTCTGCATTTGCATACATATTCAAAAACCCATAAAATTTGAATTTTTTTCCAAAAACAGGAAATTTTTGTTATCAAGTTAGCTAGTGGGAAAACATAGATTCAAAATTCCGACGGTATAGTTTGATAAGATAGGAACAAGTAAATCCTATTTTTTGGATATTGAAAACCCAAAAGATAACTCTCATTTAATATTAACTGTAACTATTATACGTCTTTGCATCACACTGCACATGTCGTGAGTTTTGAAAATCAGATGACAAGTTTGATATGTCTTAAAACTTTTAAAATTGATAAACTTTTTTTTAGGATCAAACAGATTTGTTTTGAAATAAGTAATATCAAGAATAGTTTATTAACTGAAGTAGATATGAAAGGATATTATTGAAGTTTTAATGGAAGCCAAGTCTGAAAATTAACCCATCTGAAACTTGATTGGAGTGATTACACACCTATCTACACAAACACGTGTTTTATCTTAAAAATAATTGAATAACTGATTATATCTCTGTTCGCATTGAATTGTTATGATTTTCATGTTAAAATGAGTCATTTTATTTTAGGGCCTAGGTGACTTGGGCAATTAAGTCCGCTGGGGTGTTTCTATACCTAATGCCCTAAAACCAACTAGTTTGGGTGCATTGGTCCAAAGCACGCTAAGAAGCCTAGAAAGACCTTTTTAAAACAAAATCAAGCAAGTGTCCTCTCCGAGTTAAAATTCCTTACGGTTCTTTGTATGAGAATAATTTTGGCTAAAGATGTGTTTTTTATAAATAAAATATATTTTTAACGGAGATATGCAGGTTTTACTTGATGATAAAGACCATTTGCACGTTTACGAAGGTATGTATGAAAAACAAGTAAAAAGTAGAGTGAAAAATAAGACTCAGTTTTCTCTTAAAGATGATAGAAATTCTGAATTTGAAACCAAACTGAAGAACGAAACTTGAGAAAAGCTTAACTCTTTAAAAACTCATCTGATCGTTTTGAAGTTTTATCCGGTTCATATTTTGTGACATAACGACTCTAATCGAACTTTTTAAAACGTATCAACACTATTTACACCGCACATAAAGACGCATAGGATCTTAAGTTAAACAAGAAGTGAGGTGTGAAAAATAAAGGTTCGATATTTCTAATATAGGGTGATAGAATTTCTATCTTGGATAATGAACCTTAAGATTAGAATCGATCGTTATTTTATGAAACTAGCTTAATAGGATTTTGTGGGTGTTATCTGCTGAAAAACTTCAGGAGACAAAACTCCTCCTACTAGGGACACCTAGAGGTTTAACGGACTGTTGCACAGGCTCAGTGCAATTGCATTCCCTGCGAAAGCGAGGTTAGAATTTTGTTTTGCTCGGGACGAGTAAAAGATAAGTTTGTGGGTATTTGTTCATCACGAAAAACTGTATTTTAATACCGTCCATTCATTATCATTTTTGTGAATATCGGTGATATTACCCGTATTTGCTCAATAAGTACAAAATACAAGTATTCATGACAAAATACTGGAAACACATTCAAAATACACAGATACAACATTTGTGAGCCGATACTATAACCGGAACGAAGAACCAATCTTTATTCAAGGAGATTTTGCAACAAAATAAATGTGCACAACATTTTTTTTATCCAAATGACCCAACATGACATAATGATTTTCAAGTGTGAACACATGCATGTGCAAGTGGGCATGACATGAATCAATGGATCATGTATGTGGTTCATGGGCCATGGCACATCACAAGTGGGCAACATACTCATTGTGTTGTGCAAGTGGGTAAGTGGGTGCACAATCTCATTATGGTGTGAAATGATCAAAAGCACATGTTATAAAACCAAAATATTTTATATTATGCAACTTGGTACACAAAAGGGACAGCTATGACAAGTGGGGTGCACAAGTGGGCACACAAGTTGGCTATAAAATCATGGTTTTTGCAAGTGGATCAAGGGGATAAAGCATTGATGTGATGCATACTTTTGTGGTGAAATTGTTTGATCATTTGACTTTAGGACTTTAGAATAAAATCAAGTTGGATTTGGATGAAAAGAAATATTCTATAAATCAAGTTAGGAGCTCATATGACCATGGAAGCAAGACGAGCCCCACTGGCAGCAAGTTGGCCGCAAATGTCGGCCCCAACCCCAACATTCCTTCTCGAGCTCCTGCTGTCCACTCCTATTGGTCACATCAACCCACTTGTATCACTTTTTCTGTTTTGAGATACCTATAAATACCAGATCAGTGAGCAAGCTTGGGAGATTACTTCATACCATTTAATTCTACATTTTGTAACATTAGTTCTAGATTTGTACATAGTAGTTAGTTAACTTGAGTTCCTTGCCTTCTTCTGATCTTGCAATTTCTTCACTGAGCTTGCAAGTTTAGGTTTTAGTTATTGAACTCAAAACTTGTACCTTGGATTTGAAGATCAATAAAGCTTTAGTTTATTTTGTAATTGGTTCATTTGGTTCCTAGTATCTTTCTTTTACTTTACTTGCAATTTTCTTTTGATGTTCTTTAATTACTTGCAATGTTTTCTTTGATATCTTCTTTCTTGTGTTTTCTTTTCATTTTGTGATGGTTTGTGATTAATGTACCTTCTTAGGGAATGAGAAGGGTTATTGTTTAAATTAAGATTTTTTCTTTACATCTTTCTTTGCCCAATACCTTGTCAATTGAACTCCGTATAAACTTGATGCAATCGCTCCGTTAGGCACCCTATCCTACCACGACAGTGGTGATTCCTAATCATGACCTGTTGATTTTGGTTTGGTCGAAGGTAAGGATTAAGAGATAAGAATGGAACGACAAGGGTCAATAAGTCGAATTTCATGCACAATCGTAACTACCGTACTTAAGCACTCCAATCCACGTTACCGATTACCCTAGCATCAATGGTCAAGTGAGGCACAAAGGAAAAAGTACGGATTTTCCCAACTTGAACTAACCTAACTCTATCCCTAACAAGCTCGCTTTTGAACATATATACAACACTTAGGTTAGAATCGAACATATTCCGACTTTTGGCTTAAGTCATGAGAACAAGAACTGAAAACGTACCTTCTCCCTGCGGACGACCCGTACTCATCACGGCTAGCCACACGCGACACCGTCTTGATTGCGACATCTTTAAACTTAGTACGACATAGCAAATCTTATTCAATCAAATGGCGTCATTGCTGGGGAGACGGTAACGCTTTTATTCTTGTAATCTCGGGTCAATTTGTGTATATCTTATTTATAAAACTAACACTCTTCTGAAAAACAAAACAAAAATTGAAAAGATTCAAAAACCAAAAAAAATAATTTAGACATTCTAACTTTCTTTCTTGTTATTTTGATCTGCTATCACTCTTTGAATCATTGGGAAATTTGAACTATAAAATTGGAACACTGGTAGAATAGGGAGTACACACGTGAAATTTAGACCCCAAATTCCGATGGCCGTAATTGGCGGCCATCCCTCCTCTGTTTGCTCCAAGTTTTTTCCGTAGGCTCCATTGTTCTATCATTATCCCATTTTTATAGTTTGAATTTCATAATTGTGTGTGTGCAGAAAATTGGCCATATATATCGCTTTTTCGCACTAAATATACGTTTTCTGACATTTTCAGATTTTACGAAGTTGCGAGCGACGATCGTGCGGAGCAAATTGCAATTTTCAAAAGTAAGGCAATAGTAAAGTACAATACTAAAGATCCAGATAATTTGACCCGTGAAAGCAAACATTCAAGCACTCGGGGATCACTTCAACGGGGGTTTCTTAACCTAAAATATCGGTACATATTTTCTAACACTTTTTTTTCTCAAATCCGACGTGTCCACTATTCTATCTTTGCAAGTTCGCTGCCAAAAGCTAAATTTACTAACCTGTATTTGTTGCATTGCCATGATTAAACTTAAAAAATGATTGCTTGATGTTTTGAACAAACTTTTTATTGATTGCGCATTGCATCCATTAATATCGACTTAAGTGCAAGCGAACCCCACAACATACGGTAAAGGATTTCGTTATTTTTTCCGTGGCCCACAAATCACGAAATCAAGCATATCTTACCCGCATAAATTTAAAAGAAATTAGACTTTAAACCTTTAAGGACTTCGCGCTCATTAGGAGAAGTTAACTGTGTTTAGAACACCGCTTAACGGTATATCGTTCTCGTGATGTCTAGGCAAAGTGTTTACGGCGCAACCGCCAAAAGAGAAAGTGTTATTCTAATTAAGGAACTTTGCAAAAACGTTGGAAAATCTCTCTTTATCTCTGCACTTATCTGGTCTCGTGATCAGTGTATCTTGAGCCCGTTTCTCGATACAATTTTACTTCGAAATCAAGTTCTGGAGCAGGTCTAGTTGACCTAGGTGAACCCTAGACTGTTTAAGTGTGTGGTATTTATGTCGTGATTGTTTTTGTTTTAAATTTTTTGTGTATAATTTCTATTCGTTCTTTAGTTAATAACTAACAACAACATAAAAACAACTTTTTCATCTCCTTTTCCGTCCACTCTTCTTTTCACATTTTCATCTCATGGGTACCTCTAATTGACCTACTCTTGCCGAATTTTGGTACCTTCAACCAGATATTTCATCATACGGTTCTTTCTTTGGTAAAACTTCAAACGATCCATGCATTCCTAAAATTTCTTTGAAAGATCGGATAGAAGCTTCTAGAAACACCACTTGGATACCATAATTCACGTCATACCAACCGTTTCAAACTTTCACCCATTCTTGTATTGATACCGTTTCTGAGAGTAATGTGGCGTCTTATAAACCCATGTCCATTGCTGAACACATTGAACAATCCCATAGTGGATCTTTCACGTCTTTCACCACTCTAAATTCTCTTGGACAACAATTCCAATCATCTTCCTATCAAAGTGTTGATCCTAATCCTACCCATTCTACATATCCATTCAATTTATATCAATCCTACCCGACTTTTGCACCTTCCATATATACTATGTCTGAACATCAATTTGGGAGTTTCACATATCCAAACGAATTCGAATTTTTTACTGAAACCCTTTCACAACCCATGTCTAGTCTTGAAAGAAAATTGGAAGAATTTCGGATAGGTTCGTACCGATAGATAGAGGAATTGAATGCATCTATGGCTATTCTCATACAACCTTACGAACCATCGGCTAGTTCCCAACTAGCTCAAGATTTTACCTTGTGTGATGTAGCAGTAGGATAATTTAACGATTTGAGTAGTGAAAGTGAATAATACATCCTTCAAAATCAAACCTATCCGTTTCTAATTAAACTCCACATCTCCGATTCTGAAAGTCTATCGAGTAAACCAAATGATTCATCAACTGATGATAGCATGTTTGATGAGTTGTGCAACTATGTTGTGTTTGATTTACCCGATTGTGAAGTGACACTTTCAAGTGAAACCGATACCACTCCTTTTGATCTCTACGTCTCCACTCTAGAGAAACAACCGATTGAAAACTATATTTTTGTTGAGATGTTTGAGAGCTTTAAGTTTGACTTGATTGAGAATATTGATATTTGGGATAATTTTGATGGTGAAGCCATAAATTTGGGTGAGTTTTTCACACTAATCAGCACTTTCCCTCAGATCCGTGTGAGCGTCATCCCAAACCATTATTTGTTTTTCCTGAACACCATTTGATTCTTGATATCATTAGTGATGATTTGATCGATTACATGGATGAGCTTAATTTTGAGGAGAATTTTGAGTATATCTTTGAGGATAAACACATTTTATTGGATGAGTCGAATTTTCTGATTCATTATGTCTCTTCCATTGACAGTGAAAATCCTCCTGAATATTTAACCAATACCATTCCTCAGTCACTTCCCTCCATCATTTTTATCGTTTCCAAACTGCAAGACAACTTGATACTTTCATCTCCTACACCTGTTTCACCTAGTTTGGTTAGCCCATGTTTTTTTTACGAATCTTAAGGTATGTGATCCCATTTCTCGTAGTATTGATAAATTAGTGCAGTTAAACATTTCCAGTTTCAAATCCTTACAGACTGTACTAATTTATTCAATCAATTTACAAGCTCAAGTTCGTATTCTATTTCTTTCTCCCTTCCGTTCATCTTCTCATCTACCGAGACCGTATACCACTTTCATCCATCCACGGTCTCGTGTATTCTTCCTCTTTTTTCTCTACGCATTTTTTCACAAACCCTGGGCGAATCATGATAAAATCTTTGAAAGGTTGGTGTTAACTTTTGGTCTGTGTAAGACCTTGTATAGATTGATGATAATCCCTCCCCCTAAATTTGAATTTCAATGCTTAACCGTGGAAACACTGTTTTACTTAAATTTGGGAGGGCCTTTTTGTGTATATATATTTTTGTTTGCTTTGTCTTGTTTAAAAAAGGGGGGCCGGCAAATTTTGACCCCTAAACAATTTTGATCCTCTTTATGTAGTATGACAGTGAGGACACTGTCAAGTTTATATTTGGGGGTGTGTTCGGTAAGCATTTCTATCTTTGCAGTCATTTGTCTATTCTGCATTTGTATACATATTCAAAAACCCATAAAATTTGAATTTTTTTCCAAAAACAGGAAAATTTTGTCGTTAAGTTAGCTAGTGGGAAAACTTAGATTCAAAATTCCGACGGTATAGTTTGATAAGATAGAAACAACTAAATCCTATTTTTTGGATATTGAAAACCCGAAAGATAACTCTCATTTAAGTTTAACAGAAACTATTATACGTCTTTGCATCATACTGCACATGTCATGAGTTTTGAGAATTAGATGACAAGTTTGATATCTCTTAAAACTTTTAAAATTGATAAAAATTTTTTAGGATCAAACAGATTTTTTTTGAAATAAGTAATATCAAGAATAGTTTATAAAGTGAAGTAGATATGAAATGATATTATTGAAGTTTTAATGGAAGTCAAGTCTGAAAATTAACCCATCTGGAACTTGATTGGAGCGATTACACATCTATTTACAAAAACACATATTTTATCTTAAAAATAATTGAATAACTGGCTATATCTCCATTCACATTGAATTGTAATGATTTTCACGCTAAAATGAGTCCTTTTGTTTTAGGGCCTAGGTGGCTTAAGCAATTAAGTCTGCTGGGGTGTCTGTACACCTAATGCATGAAAACCAACTGGTTTTGGTGCATTGACCCAAAAATCGTTAAGAAGCCTAGAAATTCCTTTTTAAAAAAAGTCAAGCAAGTGTTCTCTCCGTGTTAAAATTACTTACGGTTCTTTGTGTGAGAATAATCTTGGCTAAATACGCATTTTTTATAAAAAAATATTTTTAACGGAGATATGAAGGTTTTACTCGATGATAAAGACTATTTACACGTTTACGAATGTGTGTACACGTTTACGAATGTGTGTATGAACAAAAATAAGTGAAAGGTAGAGTGAAAAATAAGACTCATTTTTCTTTTAAGGATGATAGAAATTCTGAATTTGAAATCAAACCGGAGAACGAAACTTGAGAAAAGCTGAACTCTTTACAAACTCGTCTGATCCTTTTGAAATTTTGCCTGGTCCGTATTTTGTGACAACGATTCTAATCGAAAATTTTGAAACATAACAACGCTATTTGTACCGCACGTAAAAACGTATAGGATCTTAAGTTAAACAAGAAGTGAGGTGTGAAAAATAAAGGATCAATATTTCTAACTTAGGGTGATAGAATTTCTAGCTTAAGTACTGAACCTTAGGATTAGAATTGACCGTTATTTTACGAAACTAGTTTGGCAGGATTTTATGGATGTAATCCGCTGAAAACCCTCAGGAGACAAAACTCCTTCTACTAGGGACACCTAGAGATTTAACGGTTTGTTGCATAGGCTCTGTGCAATCGCGTTTACTGCAAAATTGAGGTTAGAATTTTGTTTCTCTCGGAACGAGCAAAAAATAAATTTGGGGGTATTTGTTTATCACAAAAAACTATATTTTAATACCGCTCATTTGTTATCATTTTTGTGAATATTGGTGCTGCTCAATAAGTACATGATACATGTATTCATGATAAAATACTGGAAACACACTCAAAATGCATGGATACGATGTTTGTGAGCTGATACTATAACCGGAACGGAGAACCGATCTTTATTCAAGAAGATTTTGCAACAAAATAAGCGTGGACAACATTTTTTTATCCAAATGATCCAACATGATATAATAATTTTCAAGTGTGAACACATGCATGTGCAAGTGGGCATGACATGAATCAATGGATCATGTATGTGGTTCATGGGCCATGGCACATCACAAGTGGGCAACACACTTATCGTATTGTGTAAGTGGGCAGTGGATGCACAATCTCATGATTGTGTGAAATGATCAAAAGAACATGTTTTAAGACCAAAATATTTTATATTGTGCAACTTGGTACACAAAAGAGATAGCCATGGCAAGTGGGGTGCACAAGTGGGCACACAAGTTGGCCACAAAATCATGGTTTGTGCAAGTGGATCAAGGGGATAAAACATTGATGTGATGCATACTTTTGTGATGAAATTGCATGATCATTTGACTTCAGGACTCCAGAATAAAATCAAGTTGGATTTGGATGAAAAGAAATATTCTTTAAATCAAGTTAGGAGCTCAGATGACCATGGAAGCAAGACGGGCCCCACTGGCCACAAGTTGGCCGCAAATTTCGGCCCCACCCCCACCATTCCTGCTCGAGCTCCTGCTGTCCACTCCTATCAGTCATATCAACCCACTTGTATCACTCTTTTTCTGTTTTGAGATGCCTATAAATACCAGATCAGTGAGCAAGCTTGGGAGACTACTTCATACCATTTTAATTCTAGATTTTGTAACATTAGTTCTAGGTTTGTACATAATAGTTATTTAACTTGAGTTCCTTGTCTTCTCCTGATCTTGCAAGCTTTTCATTGAGCTTGCAAGTTTAGGTTTTGGTTATTGAACTCAAAACTTGTACCTTGGATTTGAAAATCAATAAAGTTTAAGTTTATTTTGCAATTGGTTCATTTGGTTCCTAGTATCTTTCTTTTACTTTACTTGCAATTTTCTTTTGATATTCTTTAATTACTTGCAATGTTTTCTTTGATATCTTCTCTCTTATGTTTTCTTTTCATTTTGTGATGGTTTGTGATTAGTGTACCTTCTTGTTAGGGAATGAGAAAGGTTATTGTTTAAGTTAAGATTTTCTTTATATCTTCCTTTGCCCAATACCTTGTCAATTGAACTTCGTATAAATTTCATGCAATCGCTCTGTTAGACACCCTATCCTACCATGATAGCGGAGATTCTTAATTGTGATCGGTTGCGTTTGGTTTGGCCGGAGGTAAGGGTTAAGAGACAAGAACGGAAGGACAATGGTCAATAAGTCGGATTTCACGCATAATCGCAAATATTGTACTTAAGCATCCTAATCCATGTTGTTGTTGATTACCTTAGTATCAATGGTCAGGTGGGGAACTAAAGAACAAGTATGGATTTTCCTAACTTGAACTAACCTAACTCTATCCCTAACAAGGTCCTCTTTGATCATATATACAACACTTAGGTTAGAATCGAATACATTCCGAATTTTGGCTTATCTTATGAGAATAAGAACCGAAAACGTACTTTCTCCCTGCGGACGACCCGTACTCATCACGGTTAGCTACACGCGGCACCGTCTTGATTGCGGTATCTTTAAACTTAGTACGACATAGCAAATTTCATTCATTTAGTATGCGTGTTGTATGTTTGTGTTTCGGCTTTCGGGAGTAAGGTTTCTATCCCATTAAGAATGTATAGAACAGACACCCATTCGTTTGTGCTTTTATCCATTTCGAGAAAATTTCGGCAGCACCTTTTTACTGTTCTTCGAGCACGTTGTAATAGAACAGATAATCATTTCAATGTTGTGAAAACATTGAAATGAATATCTAATCTATCTTTGTACACGGAGAATATGCGGAAAGGTATCGACGAAATAAGTCGAAACGAATGAAAACACAAGTGAATGCAGGTGTTTGCTTTATACATTCATAACTTATCCATACTGAACAAATCTATCGATTATCATACGATTGAATTTTCTTGACATATACACTACACGACGGTTGTTAGTTCCGAACGATACCGTCCGATATTCGACAACTTTCGTATTGTTTTATGTCACAACGAATATCGAACGTATGTTAATCGATAGATGGGGAATAAGGCACGCTTTGATTTTCACGTGTGATTATCGATGAGAATATAAAAATTTCATATTATCATCGAGTATCATATATACATTTAGTGTAAAATTTAACTTGAATTGGTTTTACGTTTACGTTTCAATTTCACGGTTTTAAAGTTTTTAGTTTAGGATAAAGTTTTTTACGTTTATGGCAAAGTTTTACGTTTACGTTGTCATCGAGTATGATACACTTAGCTATTGTTGTTTTTTACTAAACTATCTTAAAATTTTTCCTAAGCAACCTATCTCTTCAATTTTACTAAATTATACTAAAATACCTTTAACTATTGTTGTTTTTTCACTAAACTACCATCTTAACAAAAACTTTAACACTAAAATACCCTTAACCATTGTAGGTTTTTTCACTAAAATACCCTAAACTATTGTTGCTTTTCACTAAACTATCTACAACAATTAACTACATATTACCCGAATCCTTACACTTAAACCTAATAATAAGTTTAACCCTAAACCTAAGCCTAACCGCCTAATCAGCCCTAACCCCTTAATTAACCCTAACCCTAATTAATCCGGCCCTAACCTCTAACCATAACCCTAGCAACAACAATAACACCACCACCAACAAAATTAATTGCTAAATTCCTCAAATTGAAGAAATTAAAAACTAAATTTAGGAAAATTAAAATTAAATTTGAAGAAATTAACTAGCTAACCTCTAAATTAGAGTCACCGGCGAGGGGGAGGGTGGCAGTGAGGAGGAGTGTCCCGTCCCGCTTCCCAGAGTACGCTAAAATGGGCACGTGACATAGCCAACCATGCTACCTGTGGGTAGGAAGTATCCATCCACAGTCACATTACGGCTGTAGAGATATCAAGAACAAAATAAAACTATCTAAAACATGTCCATAATCCAAGATAACATGAGTCAATAATAAATAAATGCGGAAGCAAAAGATCCAATACAAAATAACTGGAATGTATGTCCCATAATGCGGGCTCACATCAGGAAATAAATGCAGGAAATAAAACTAATTACTACTGAACTCACAGCTCAGCCTGCTGGCTGAAGTACTCCTGCTCGGACTGCAACAGCGGTACAGGATCTGGGCCATGCAAAACCCAGACGTCAGCGCGTCATGTCATCAAGTAATATAATATGAACAGTGTAACAGGCAATGCAAATTAAACATGAATACAGCAAGAATAACAAGAATATGAATCAGATCAGTACAGGGTAGTGTGCAGTGGGTAAACTAGACTGTTCTATCAGGTTTTCTATTCTAAAGTCTTTGAAACCAAATTGATGAATCATCGATGTAACTCAATAGTATCCCGTGCATGCCCGGGACCACGGTCAAGACCCTCGGGGTTGAATCCGAGACGTGCCGCTAGGCAGTAACAGGTAGTAGGATGGGCGAGTGATGTCAGCATCATCACTCCGGGGCTGGCCTAGCCCGTAAGACTGATCAGAACAGGTATCGAACTGTTGAGTTACAAGTCAGGTTTCACCTTTGATTTCCCCATACCCCCAAGTTATGTATGTCAAGTCAGGTATTCAGTAATCAAGAACTAATGCCAACACAGGAACAGGTAAAAGCAGGTTTGTCTGGATAGACAACAGGAACGGCCATGAGGACTACATGTCAGGTTTGTTGGTATTAGACACAAGATCAGGTAACGGGTCAGGTCATGGTACATCAGGTCAAGTCGAGCAGTGTACGGTACCATGTCGGGTCAATCAATATGCGTGTAGCAAGTCAAGTCAAGATATAAACAATACACAGGTGTGCTCACAATCAGTTATATAATCAAGCATGGTTATCAACAACATGGTATAAGCAATAAATTAAGCAATGGGCAGATTTACTCAATTTGCAGTACAGTAATCAGTCGTGTCACAGAGATGATTTCAAGGTTATGCGAATGCAGTATGACTACTATGGCCTTTTAATCATGTTAACGAGTTTAAGCATTGTAGAGGTGCAATGATTTAAATAAAGGTTCAATACAACTATGACAGGTTAAAAATGCATACGAGTGTCCGAATGGAACAAAACTATAGAGATAAATGCCATAAGCTATGTTAACATTGAAAATGTAATTAAACAGGTGAATATGGTTATTAGGTTCAATTTGCAACTGTAGGTTCCAAGTTTAACGGTAAAATGATATAATACAGTATTGTACATGAAAATGAGAAATAATTGTACCAAAGCTAAATTTATAGGTTTAGGGTGTCATAATGTATATGTAAATATTGTATAGCATGTAGCAAGGGGTACTTGCCTCGATGGGTCGCGAACCGGGAAAACGGAACGTGAAACGTCGGCGGGGAAAACTCGCGACGGGCGCACGGTTCACAGATTGAACCCAAACAACGAACAATGGAACTATACGGGTCGTGGTACCTCGCTGGAACGTCGGGTCACGTTGTCGGCATCGTCGGATTCCCGAGATTCAAAACAACAGTGAAAAACTCACAAGAGAAAGTATGGAATAGAAAACAACAAGGGAGGACAGAGAAGTTGAGGGAAGGAGGCTTACCCGCAGGATCTTCAGAGGCGATAGCGTCGACGGTGGTGGTCGGCAAGGCTTTGGCAAGGGTTCATGGCACTCAGTCGGGGGTTTAGGTTGCGCTAGGGTTCACTGTAAGGTAAGTGCAGTGTCTGCTGGGGGGTTGATGCAAGGGCGAGGGAGGAAACGAGATGGTGAAGATGGTGGTGTGAGGCTAGGGTCGCCGGCGATAGAGGAACGGCGACGAGGGAGGGTTTCGGCATGTGCAGGTGAGGGCTCGGGAAGGTGGTGAGGTTGATGGTGGTGGTGGTTTGTGGTGTTGGGGATTGGAGAGGGAGGTGAGGAAGGAGACGGCGGTGGCTAGGGCAGTGCTGCGATGGGGTTCTCTGGATTTTCTCGTGAGAAATAAAAAGGAGAGGAGGGAACGGGGGTTTAAATTTATAAGGGGGGAGAGAGAGAGAGATTTGAGGGGGAGAGAGGGAGAGATATGAGGGGGAGAAAGAGAATATGGGGAGAGGAGGTGGGGCCCGCGGGATAAAAGGAGGCTTGGTGATTGGCTGAAAAATAAATAGAGAAGGATTTAGGAAAGATTTTAAAGATTAAGGGGAAACAGTAATATTTATAGTTATAGAAATATATCAATGGTTAATTATATATTAAAATTTGGGATTTTGGCGCCAAATAAAATATTTCCAAATCACGGCCGGGTCGGGTCCAAAAATTTGAAATTGAAATAATAGGATTTTAAGCGGGTTCCAAATTTGAAAATTAAGTGTCATATGATTAAAAAGCATACCCCCAAAACGGACACACGTACGCGCACGTAGCCGTCCAAACTCGCCCGTTTCACTGAACGGGACGAGAACACGATACACGGACGCTACCACAAGGCTAGGGGTGTCAAGTATGCCAAGATAAATATTTTTAATTTTATTTTAGATACCAAAATTTTTTATATGCAGAAATGACTTTACCGGGTAAAAATTTACAGTAAGCAACAAACAAGCAAGCTAAATGAAACGAGTACCACATTATGCTCAAACAGTAACTGAAAATAGTAGCATTGGGCTCGGGTGTTACATTATACCCAACTACAAAAAATTTCGTCCTCGAAATTCCAAGAATACAAAGATAGATAACTACAAGAAAAGGTGAGGAAACTTCTGCCGAATTTCATCTTCTCGTTCCCAAGTGGACTCTCCATGAGAGCGATTACTCCAAGAAACAAGCACAAGAGGGATAATCTTGTTCTTAAGAACCTTTTCCCTTCGATCCACAATTTCAAAAGTCAAGTCTTCCCGTACCGTTAGCTCCGAATGATCCAAACCGTGTGTTTCATCTCGAACATACTTACGGAGTTGAGATACGTGAAACACATCGTGCACACTTGCCAAGGACTGCGGTAACGCCAAACGGTACTCTACCTCACCAACACGCTCCAAGATCTCAAAGGGTCCAACGAATCGAGGACTAAGCTTTCCTCGACTCCCAAAACGAATCACCCCTCTAGTCGGTGATATCTTCAAGAATACCAAATCACCCATGGCGAACTCTAAAGGTCTTCTTGACGTGTCAGTCCAACTCTTCTGTCTGTCTTGAGCTGACTTCATATGATTTCTGATAGTGTTAACCTTCTCAATTGTCTGCACAACCAAATCTAGTCCCAATAATTTTCGTTCACCGACATCATCCCAACACACAGGTGAACGGCACTTACGACCATACAATGCTTCAAACGGAGCCATCTGGATAGTTTCCTGAAAACTGTTGTTGTAAGAAAACTCCACCAAATGTAGATGATCCTCCGACGAACCCTTGAAGTCCAACATGCATGCTCTCAACATATCCTCAAGAGTTTGGATCGTTCTCTCCGACTGACCATCAGTTTGAGGATGATAAGCTGTACTAAACTTCAATCAAGTCCCCAAACTTTCTTGTAAACTCCTCCAGAAGTGTGATAAGAACCGAGTGTCACGATCGGACACGATGCTCACCGGTACTCCATGCAATCTTACAATCTCTTGCATGTACCGCTCTACCAAAGTCTCTGTTGATTGACCAACCCAGAAAGGAATAAAGTGAGCTGCCTTGGTCAACCGATCAACAATCACCCATACTGCATTGTTGCCTTTTGGACTCCGCGGTAAAGCCGTCACAAAATCCATGGTTATATGTTCCCACTTCTATTGAGGAATCGGAAGTGGTTGCAATAAACCAGCAACCTTTTGATGTTCAGCCTTAAATTGCTGACACACCAAGCACTTTGCCACAAAGCGAGCAATCTCCGGTTTCATGCCTTCCTACCAGAAATGCTGTCGAATATCTCGGTACATCTTTGTGCCTCCTGGATGTACAGAATAAGCTGAACTGTGTGCCTCCTTCATAAGCTTTTCATGAATATCTCCCTTTGGCACACACAAACGGCTACCATACATCAACGAACCATCTTCGTGGATCAATAAATCTGTTCGTAGTCCGGCTTCAATCTGTTCTCGAAACTTTTGCAGTCTAGGGTCCTGCGATTGTGCTGCTTTAATATTCTCGATCAACGATGACTGTACTTGCAACTGCATCAACTGTCCCGTAGAATGCGGTAGCACAACCTCCAAGTCAAATCTTCGAAAATCTGCAATGATCTCCCTCTGCGTAGTTAACGCCTGAATTGCTGGTAACCGACTAAGCGCATCCGGCACGACGTTAACCTTCCCCGGATGGTATTTAAGATCCAGATCGTAGTTAGCCATCAGCTCCAACCATCTACGCTGCCTCATATTAAGCTCCTTCTGCGTGAACACATACTTCAAGCTCTTATGATCTGTAAAAACTTCGAACCTTTCGCCTAAAAGGTAGTGTCTCCAAATCTTCAAAGCGAAAATCACAGCCGCAAGCTCCAAGTCATGAGTTGGATAATTCTTCTCACGGGTCTTCAATTGTCTCGATGCGTACGCTACAACCTTCCCATGCTGCATCAAAACACATCCCAATCCTTTCCCAGATGCGTCGCTGTGAATCACCAATCCTCCGGAATTGTCTGGCACGATCAGAATAGGGGCGGTTATCAACTTCTGCTTCAACGTCTCGAAAGCTAACGCACACTTATCCGTCCATACAAAAGGTACCTCCTTGCGCGTAAGCTTGGTCAACGGCTCTGCCAGACGAGCAAAGTTCTCCACAAATCTCCTGTAGTATCTGGCTAATCCAAGGAAAATTCTTATCTCAGCAACATTCTTTGGAATAGGCCAATCTCGAACTGCTGCAATCTTTTCTGGATCGATGACAATACCATCGCCAGATACAACATGCCCCAAAAACTTTACTTCCTCCAGCCAAAACTCGCACTTACTCATCTTCGCATACAATTTCTCCTGTCTCAAAATCTGCAGTGCGATCTTCAAATGCTCAGCATGCTCTTCAAAACTCTTCGAGTAAACCAGTATATCGTCAATGAACACCATAAAAAACTGGTCCAAGAAAGGTGAAAAGATTCGGTTCATCAAGTCCATGAATACTGCCGGCGCATTCGTTACTTCGAAGGGCATCACTAAGTACTCGTAATGTCCATACCGAGTTCGGAACGCCGTCTTGCAAATATCTTCTGCTTTCACTCGGACCTGATGATATCCAGATCGCAAATCCAGCTTCGAGAATACCCTCGCACCACTAAACTGCTCAAAAAGTTCTCCAATACGAGGGATAGGGTACTTGTTCGTAATAGTCACCCGGTTTAATTCTCGATAGTCCATGCACATTCTTCTTGTGCCATCCTTCTTCTTTACTAGAAGAACTGGAGCTCCCCCAAGGCGAGTTCCTGCTTCGGATCCAACCCTTCTCAAGCAAATCAGCAACCTGCTTCTTGACTTCTTCCAATTCTATTGGTGCCATAGGATAATACGCTTTGGATACTGGCGCTGCACCAAGAATAATATCAATTGCGAACTCCACGTCTCGCTTCGGCGTTAAACCTGATATATCTTCAAACACGTCCATAAAATCACGAACGACAGCCGGCTCTTCACTATTATCAATTTCCATTGCTGCAAGAGTATTGTTTGTCGGCCTTGCCCTAAACTCGACTGGCCCGACAGAACAGCTTCCTTACCGCAACTGCTGTCTGCTGCAAACTCCCTTCATCCCGGATAAACTCTGCTGCTCTTGGGCTGCCACAAGTACTTGTGAGAAAGTGGTCAAACCCAAGGAGACAATCTGCTTCTGGATGTCCACATCCAACCTGCGCATGAACTTCCGTGCCCTGTCTGCATCGTTGGCAACTAAAGGTCTAGCAAATCTGCTGAGTCTCGTCCATTCTGCTGCATGCACATCTACGGGTGCTCCATTCTACCTTAGCCCAATAAACTTTTCTTCCATTTCCTCCCGTGCAGTCCGCGGGAAGAACTTCTCCAGGAAACTCTTAGAAAAATCCGCCCACTTGATCGGTTTGGGCAAGCGGGTCTCCTCCACAAGCCACCATTCTCGGGCGTAGTCCAATAACTGAATGCATACCACATCAACTCTTTTGTCATCTGGAATCTGTGCCGCAATCAGCAAATTCTCCGTGTCAACTAGCCACTGCTCGGCTGGCAACGGCTCCTCCAAACCAGTAAATGTAGACGGACCCAAACGTCTGAAATCTGCTACGGTCCCTACTCGGTCGACTGGTTTAGCTCCAACATTGTTTACAGACTGCTGAACGATCTGCAAACCTTCCTGAAACGAGTCTGCTTGCTGCTGGATCAGCTCAGTCTGTCTCTTCTGATTTTCCAGCATTCCTCTTATCACTCCAAGCATGGCGTCTTCGTCTACACGCCACTGGTACGTCTTCAAATTCTTATCTGCCATATTCCTGAAATCAAAACACCCAACATTAGCATGATAGATTCAATATATAGATCAAGGCTAGAACTCCAAGATACTTAAATAGAGTACCGCATTGTAACTATGCCGCGGTATCATAGCCACAATTACTTAACTCCACCCAAGTCGCCTAAGTCCCAGAGATAACAAGAAATCAGGTTTTTTCGAGTCGATATGCAAAGGAAGTTTGCACATCGTAAAAGATATAATCTGGAAGAATGTGATTCAAGAATGGTAAACGAAAAAGTGGCAGGACATGTTTCCTAAACACGGGTATTCTGATTCGTGTATCGGGTACAATACCCAACTACAAAAGAATCAACCCAACTAACCTATGGCTTTGATACCAAAAGAACCATGTCACGCCCCGCTTCCCAGAGTACGCTAAAATGGGCACGTGACATAGCCAACCATGCTACCTGTGGGTAGGAAGTATCCATCCACAGTCACATTACGGCTGTAGAGATATCAAGAACAAAATAAAACTATCTAAAACATGTCCATAATCCAAGATAACATGAGTCAATAATAAATAAATGCGGAAGCAAAAGATCCAATACAAAATAACTGGAATGTATGTCCCATAATGCGGCTCACATCAGGAAATAAATGCAGGAAATAAAACTAACTACTACTGAACTCACAGCTCAGCCTGCTGGCTGAAGTACTCCTGCTCGGACTGCAACAGCGGTACAGGATCTGGGCCATGCAAAACCCAGACGTCAGCGCGTCATGTCATCAAGTAATATAATATGAACAGTGTAACAGGCAATGCAAACTAAACATGAATACAGCAAGAATAACAAGAATATGAATCAGATCAGTACAGGGTAGTGTGCAGTGGGTAAACTAGACTGTTCTATCAGGTTTTCTATTCTAAAGTCTTTGAAACCAAATTGATGAATTATCGATGTAACTCAATAGTATCCCGTGCATACCCAGGACCACGGTTAAGACCCTCGGGGCTGAATCCGAGACGTGCCGCTAGGCAGTAACAGGTAGTAGGATGGGCGAGTGATGTCAGCATCATCACTCCGGGGCTGGCCTAGCCCGTAAGACTGATCAGAACAGGTATCGAACTGTTGAGTTACAAGTCAGGTTTCACCTTTGATTTCCCCATACCCCCAAGTTATGTATGTCAAGTCAGGTATTCAGTAATCAAGAACTAATGCCAACACAGGAACAGGTAAGAGCAGGTTTGTCTGGATAGACAACATGAACGGTCCATGAGGACTACATGTCAGGTTTGTTGGCATTAGACACAAGATCAGGTAACGGGTCAGGTCATGGTACATTAGGTCAAGTCGAGCAGTGTACGGTACCATGTCGGGTCAATCAATATGCGTGTAGCAAGTCAAGTCAAGATGTAAACAATATACAGGTGTGCTCACAATCAGTTATATAATCAAGCATGGTTATCAACAACATGGTATAAGCAATAAATTAAGCAATAGGCAGATTTACTCAATTTGCAGTACAGTAATCAGTCGTATCACAGAGATGATTTCAAGATAATGCAAATGCAGTATGACTACTATGGCCTTTTAATCATGTTAACGAGTTTAAGCATTATAGAGGTGCAATGATTTAAATAAAGGTTCAATACAGCTATTACAGGTTAAAAATGCATACGAGTGTCCGAATGGAACAAAACTATAGAGATAAATGCCATAAGCTATGTTAACATTGAAAATGTGATTAAACAGGTGAATATGGTTATTAGGTTCAATTTGCAACTGTAGGTTCCATGTTTAAGGGTAAAATGATATAATACAGTATTGTACATGAAAATGAGAAATAATTGTACCAAAGCTAAATTTACAGGTTTAGGGTGTCATAATGTATATGTAAATATTGTATAGCATGTAGCAAGGGGTACTTGCCTCGATGGGTCGCGAACCGGGAAGACAGAACGTGAAACGTCGGCGGGGAAAACTCGCGACGGGCGCACGGTTCACAGATTGAACCCAAACAACGAACAATGGAACCACACGGGTCGGGGTACCTCGCTGGAACGTCGGGTCACGTCGTCGGCATCGTCGGATTCCCGAGATTCAAAACAACAGTGAAAAACTCACAAGAGAAAGTATGGCATAGGAAACAACAAGGGAGAACAGAGAAGTTGAGGGAAGGAGGCTTACCCGCAGGATCTTCAGAGGCGATAGCGTCGACGGTGGTGGTCGGCAAGGCTCTGGCAAGGGTTCAGGGCACTCAGTCGGGGGTTTAGGTTGCGCTAGGGTTCACTGTAAGGTAAGTGCAGTGTCTGCTGGGGGGTTGATGCAAGGGCGAGGAAGGAAACGAGATGGTAAAGATGGTGGTGTGAGGCTAGGGTCGCCGGCGATGGAGGAACTGCGACGAGGGAGGGTTCCGGCATGTGCAGGTGAGGGCTCGGGAAGGTGGTGAGGTTGATGGTGGTGGTGGTTTGTGGTGTTGGGGATTGGAGAGGGAGGTGAGGAAGGAGACGGCGGTGGCTAGGGCAGTGCTGCGATGGGGTTCTCTGGGTTTTCTCGTGAGAAATAAAAAGGAGAGGAAGGAACATGGGTTTAAATTTATAAGGGAGAGAGAGAGCATATGGGGAAAGGAGGTGGGGCCGCGGGATAAAAGAAGGCTTGGTGATTGGCTGAAAAAGAAATAGAGAAGGATTTAGGAAAGATTTTAAAGATTAAGGGGAAACAGTAATATATATATAGTTATAGAAATATATCGATGGTTAATTATATATTAAAATTTGGGATTTTGGCGCCAAATAAAATATTTCCAAATCACGTCCGGGTCGGGTCCAAAAATTTGAAATTGAAATAATAGTATTTTAAGCGGGTTCCAAATTTGAAAATTAAGTGTCATATGATTAAAAAGCATACCCCCAAAACGGACACACGTACGCGCACGTAGCCGTCCAAACTCGTCCGTTTTACTGAACGGGACGAGAACACGATACACGGACGCTACCACAAGGCTAGGGGTGTCAAGTAGGCCAAGATGAATATTTTTAATTTTATTTTAGATACCAAAATTTGTTATATGCAGAAATGACTTTACCGGGTAAAAATTTACAGTAAGCCACAAACAAGCAAGCTAAATGAAACGAGTACCACATTATGCTCAAACAGTAACTGAAAATAGTAGCATTAGGCTCGGGTGTTACAAGGAGGCCGAGAAGGAGGAGGAGGAGGCCGATGAGAAGGAGGCAACACATGCAGAGGAGGCGACACACACGAGAGCTCGATCAATGACGAGAACTGCGGCGATGGAAAAGACTGTGGCGATGGAGCTCGATCGGAAGGATTTTTTTATGAGGGACGCGAAAGGATGTGTGGGAAAATTTTTTGGAAAGGAGAAGAGACTTATCTAGTTTTATTTTTTTTTAAATAGCCTTAATTGTCTCTATGGTGCCCATCGTTGGGGGTTTTTTGCGGCACCGCTGGAGCAACGAAGTATGTTTTTAATTATTTTTTATTTAAATATGCTTCTACGGTATGAACTGTAGAGACATTGTTTGTCCCTACGATGTGAACCGTCGTAGGGGCAAACAAAAATTGCCCCTACGGATTTTCCCTTCCGTAGGGGCAACCCATGTTTATAGGAGTGAATGCAGGGTTCAGCATATTTTACCGAAAATATTTACTACCCCTTAATGAAAGGGACTAGACTCAGAGAAAACACACACACACACATATATGCATTAAGTGGTCATATTAATGAATTTTGATGCATGCATTCTTAAGAAATGCACATATTTAATCTATTAATGCATGGATTACAGGGTTCAGCATATTTTACCGAAAATATTTACTACCCCCCTTAATGAAAGGGACTAGATTCATAGAACATATATGCATTAAATGGTCATATTCATGAATTTTGATGCATGTATTCTTAAGAAATGCACATATTTAATCTCTTAATGCATGGTTTATGGCCAAGGATCCTTCTTTGTTTACTACTTAATTTACCAGCTGCACGTTCATGCATTTCAGAAGAAAATAAATAACCATATCCAAAGGTTTTTTTTTATGTTCATTGTATTTTGATGCAAGTTTTAACATTCCTATAAATAGCCACACTACTATGGATGAGGGCATCATATTGAGCTTCTTTGAATCAATAACATGGATCGTTTTAAGCATCATTTCGCTAATGTGCTGCCTTTGGCTCTTGCTGTGATACTTCTAGGGATCTCACTCGGCTCAGCGAGGAACCTTGACTTTGCGGAAGGTGAATACTATTCACGGCTGCCGAAGGGGACGATTATACCTCCGTCCGGTCCTTCACGTAAGAGCAATATTCCCCCGCCCGGCTTGGTTGAAGGCGAATTCTATTCACGCCTGCCGAAGGGGACGATTATACCTCCCTCCGGTCCTTCACGTAAAAGCAATATTCCCCCGCCCGGCTTGGTTGAAGGAGAATTCTATTCACGCCTGCCGAAGGGGACGATTATACCTCCCTCCGGTCCTTCACGTAAAAGCAATATTCCCCCGCCCGGCTTGGTTGAAGGCGAATTCTATTCACGGCTACCAAGGGGGCCTGTACCTCCCTCGGGTCCTTCACATCCGGGAGATCCACCTGTCGTCAACTTGTCTAAATAAGTAAAAACAGTTGTTTGGATTAATAATTTAATAGAATGAAACTTACTATAAGTTAGTATCCTCAAAAAACTGCTATATGGTACTTCACAAAGGCTCTTCTTTTCTTATTTAATTATTTCTCTTCATGATAAGTTTCTTTGATGTGTTTGATAGCAATTTTATTTTGATAAATTATTGTTTGCTTCTTTTTATAAAAAAAAAAAAAATAAGTTC
Source organism: Agapanthus africanus (assembly GCA_030015575.1). NCBI lineage: Eukaryota > Viridiplantae > Streptophyta > Magnoliopsida > Asparagales > Amaryllidaceae > Agapanthus > Agapanthus africanus. The sequence continues at coordinate 134,780,967 of CM057339.1, forward strand.
GCTGCTTTTAAGGTGGAAAAAAATAAAAATTAAAAAAAAGCTTGAAAAAGCACAAGGGCATATATTAGAAATTGGAGAAGTTGTATATGGCCTTAAAATATTTTCTCACACTTAATAAATTTCCATCTCTCTTGGGTAAGAGGGATTCAAACATTCAAAAATAACATTAAAAAGGTCTCATAACTTTGAGAAATAATATTATTAAAAAAATCTCATCCATATATAATATCTCAAATCTTAAACAAAGAATATTACAAACATTCAAAATTACTATTTATATTACTTATTGTTGAAAATCTTTCCATATATATATATATATATATATATATATATATATATATATATATATATATATAGGTTAATGGAGGAAAGAGGCTATAGGGGGGAATTTTCTCCTATGGCGTTGAAAAAATACACTTTTTCTCATTTTTTTCGACGATCAGCACCCACCATCTTCATCGTTATCATATAAGATGTGGGTATACCAATTTCATGTGATTCTACAACCTTTTCACCGTTGATTTAGTAGGTTCAAAATTAACGGCTTACCGACAATAGAACTTTTTACATTGCTAAATCAACGGTGAAAAAGTTGTAGAATCACATGAAATTTGGTGCACCCACATCTTAGATGATAACGATGAAGATGGCGGGTGCCGATCTTCGAAAAAAATGAGGAAGGATTATTTTTTCGACGCCACAGGAGGAAATTCCCTCCTATGGCATCTTTTCTCTTATATATATATATATATATATATATATATATATATATATATATAAGAGAAAAGATGCCATAGAAGGGAATTTCCTGCCGTGGCGTCGAAAATGTACACTCTCCTTCATTTTTTCCGACGATCGGCACATACCATCTTCATCGTTATCATCTAAGATGTGGGTACACCAAATTTCATGCGATTCTACAACTTTTTCACCGTTGATTTAATGGATTCAAAATTAACGGTTTACCGACAACAGAACTTTTTACATTGCAAAATCAACGGTGAAAAAGTTATAGAATCGCATGAAATTTGGTGTACCCACATCTTAGATGATAACGATGAAAATGATGGATACCGATCGCCGGAAAAAATAAGGGAGGGCGTACTTTTTCGACGCCATAGGAGGAAATTCCCTCCTATGGCCTCTTCCTTCCATTAACCTCATATATAGAATAATGGAGAAAAGACGTCATAAGAGGAAATTTCCTCCTATGGCGTCGAAAATGTACACCCTCCTTCATTTTTTCCGACGATCGGTACATACCATCCTTATCGTTATCATCTAAGATATGGGTATGTAGGGTTCCTAGGCACTCTTGTGAAGGTTCATAAGGTATCAAACATGCCCGGATAAAAATTTAGACGTGCCGAACAACCCAAAGCCGGGATCTTTACTAGATAATTAGGGTTTAGCATGCAAAATAATATCTTTTTATCTAAGTGTGAGGGATTACAACCTTTGTAGTCCGCTCCTTCGCTTCACAAGCTCCGAGTAGAAGTCCCTTCGCCGCGATCCTCGATCTCCCGGACTCAAGAGAGGCTCCACGACTCGAACGATCCATGCTAGCTTGAAGTGTTCCAAATCTCCGATGATCTACGTCGAAGTTGCAATAACCCAAGCTTTCTCACTCTAAAGAGATGAACATCCTAATCTCATGGGCTAGATGAGATGAGAATGAGGGAGTAGTATTTATGCTTTCTTTTTAATTCACTTTCTCACAATTTATCATCACAAATGGAATTTCTAGTGAGCTCAAAATCAAGAGAGAAGAAGATGATCATGGAAAATGATAATGATAATTTCTTTTGTGATGAATAGAAAAGAAAACTATATGATTGATATATCAACCATGGTCAAGGATGAGTGGCTAAGAGTTTGTAGAGAATAAACTAGAGTTAGGGTTTGGTTAGGTTAAGTTATGAGTCATACAAAAATATCAACCATAATATCTTAAGCATGACAAAAACAAAGCTTCTAGAAGGTGCAAGAAGAAGCTAACCCTAATCAAACCCTAATCCCTTTTAATCATCCTTAAACATGTTTAATAATAAATCATATCATGTCACAATAATATATATCACATATATATTATATATTTGCAACAAAAGAAAATAATACAATTAACATATATCGCATATATATCAATGTATCATCCAGTGAGAAAATGAAATAATAAAGCGAGCCTATATTAGATAATGTAATACAATATATCATATATATTATTATACATTAAATCATCGAATCAACACTTGATCCGACGATCCGGCTATATCGAATATTACCGACTAATATATCATGTACCGATTCATCGAATCAACACTTGATCCGATGACCCGGTTCATATCTAAATATCGCGAGAATATAATACGGTATCTCATATCACATTATTCTTGGTCCTGCACATATCACATATGTGCCTCTACTCCGTTTCGCCTGAGCCAAGAAACCTCTGTGTAGGACTCTAAAGAATCGTCAATACGCCGGTAGCAGGTGATGATCATATCAAACACCCACAAGCTGCAAGCGGTCAGCTAAACGTAACAGCCACCCAGGTATTGAGCGATCAGAAGATTAACAAGCTAGCCTGTGCGTTCTCCTGTGAATCCAATCAGTAACTCTCCCGTACAGTCCGGTCTGTTCGTCTGATATGTTGCATATCAAGTCTAGGGATGGTATACGTCAGACCCCAGTAACCGATAAGTCGTGTCGATGTATGGCTCATAACGGGTCGAGAAACTACTAGTAACACTTACCAGTAAATCTCTATATCAGCCCTGGCCAGGGACTTCCAGTTATAGCCAATCGAACACAGCATAACATCAACTCCCTATACCGGGAGAGACGAATCCCTTCTTATCGCTCATTGCCTCCATGTGATTCGGGACTGTACCCAAAAGACACCGTTTTGCACGCCCTCTTGGACGTGGTAAGGTGGAAATCAAAGCACAGTGGGAATCACACAAGACTCTATGACGATCTCGGGTCTACAGACTACCCTGTACCAGTGTCACCGGAGAACTGCCATCTGACATGTGGTATATCACCATCTGGGGGTTCTCGGCGAGTCCGTTCAGTGTACCCAGTCTCCACTGAGCACCCGTACACCATCCTTGATGTTAAACACCGATGGATATGGGATCATCCATCGCCCATCATATGGGTCAAGATGCGTATACGCTAGTCTACTCTGGTGTATCGATACCCTGTCTCGATATACCCTCGACTAGGAACTTTTATAGGATGTACTTATCGACTACCGTGGCCCCACTAGTATGATCTCATCATAATCCCAGTAGTCGAGTACAGATCCTAAGGGCTTTATCAACATGTGAGAGAAAGACAGTAAACCAATACAAGTCAACATGTTAAGATAAAGTGAAACCAAATAGTATATTATCATGACGAGCAAGAAATTCTTCTCTATATATATCCAAGCATCCATTATAATATACATCATATGTACAACAATGGCCTCTAGGGCATATACATAACTAACAATCTCCCACTTGCACTAAGGCCAGCTGCTGTAGTATCTCATACCTAGCATCCCGAATAATCTCTCAAACTGTATCTGGGGAATAGCCTTCGTGAATGGATCCGTAGTGTTGTCCTTCGTATCTACTCTCCTGACCTCGATCTCTCGGCGATCAACTATCTCCCTGATCAGGTGATACCGCCTCAGAATATGTCTGGACTTTTGATGGGATCTGGGTTCCTTGGCCAAAGCCACAGCTCCATTATTATCGCAATACAGAGGTATTGGATGCTCAATGGATGGAACCACACCAAGTTCACTAATGAACTTCTTTATCCAGACAGCCTCCTTGGCAGCATCGTTGGCAGCGATGTATTCAGCCTCCATCGTCGAGTCTGCAACGGTATCCTGTTTGGAACTCTTCTAACATACCGCCCCTCCATTGAAGGTAAAGACAAATCCCGAATGCGACTTAGAGTCGTCCTTATCACTTTGGAAGCTGGAATCGGTAAAGGACTCCACCTGGAGTTCTCCGTTACCATAGACCAAGAACATCTCCTTAGTCCTTCGTAAGTACTTGAGAATGTTCTTCACAGCTGTCCAGTGACTCTCTCCAGAATCTGCTTGATACCGACTCACTACACTTAGTGAGTATGCTACATCGGATCTGGTACATAGCATCGCATACATGATAGAGCCTACTGCCGAAACGTAGGGTATCCCTTGCATGCGAGCCCTCTCTAAATCAGTCTTGGGAGACATCTCTTTGGAGAGAGTGAGTCCAGAGATCGTGGGTTGGTTCCGACGCTTGGATTCTTCCATACTAAACCTCTTTAGTATGGTGTCAATGTACCTAGATTGGGACAATCCCAGTATCCGTTTAGATCTATCTCTATAGATCATGATTCCCAATATGCAGGAGGCATCACCTAGATCTTTCATTGAGAATCTCTGTGATAAGAAGAGCTTGACTGATTGCAGCATAGGAATATCATTTCCTATCAAGAGTATATCATCCACGTACAATACGAGGAAGACTACCTTACCCTATGCTATCTTCTTATAGATACAAGGTTCATCTATATTTTTAATGAAGTCAAACTCTTTGACTACTACATCAAAACAGATGTTCCAACTCCGCGATGCTTGCTTTAACCCATAAATGGATTTAAGCAATTTGCATACCTTTCCGCTGCTCCCACTATCTACAAAGCCCTCTGGCTGAGTCATGTACACGCACTCTTCTAAATCACCATTTAGAAAGGCGGTCTTAACATCCATTTGCCAGATTTCGTAGTCATGGTATGCAGCAATGGCAAGTAAGATCCGGATGGACTTAAACATAGCCACTGGAGAAAAGGTTTCGTCATAATCCACACCTGGTCGTTGACGAAATCCCTTTGCTACAAGTCTAGCTTTGAAAGTCTCAACTTTTCCATCTACACCAAATTTCCTTTTAAAAATCCACTTGCTCCCAACGGGTTTTACCCCTTCAGGAGCATTTTCCAAAATCCATACTTTATTGGTGTACATGGATTCCATCTCAGATCGCATTGCATCCAGCCATTTCACAGAGTCACCACTCGTGATGGCCTGCTCGAAACTAGTCGGGTCATCATCTTCCATGATGCAATCCTCGCTTCTGTTAGTTATATGTATGCCCTAGAGGCCATTACTGTACATAGGATGTATATTGTAGTGGATGCTGGGACATATATAGGGAGGACTTTCTTGCTCGACATGATAGTATGCTGTCTGGTTATCCTTTACCTTAACGTGTATGCTGATTGTCTCTCTGTTACATGTTGGTAAAGCCCTTAGGATCTGTACTTGACTACCTGGACTATGATGCGGATCATACTAGTGGGGACATGGTAGTCCATAAGTACATCCTTCAAAGTCCCTAGTCGAGGGTGTATCGAGACGGGGCATCGATATACCAGAGTAGACTAGCGTATACCTTCTCGACCCATACAGATGGGCGATGGATAATCCCATATCCATTGGTGTTTGACATCAGAGATGATATGCGGGTGCTCAGTAGAGACTGGGTACACTGGACGGACTCGCCGAGAACTCCCAGATGGTATTATACCTCACGTCAGATGGCAGTTCTCTGGTGACACTGGTACATAGTAGTCTGTTGACCCGAGATCGTCATAGAGTCTTGTGTGGTTCCCACTGTGCTTTGATTTCCATCTTACCATGTCCAAGAGGGCGTGCAAAACGGTGGTTTTTGGGTACAGTCCCGAGTCACATGGAGGCAATGAGCGATAGGAGGGGATTCGTCTCTCCCGGTATAGGGGGTTGATGTTGCGCTGTGTTCGATTGGCTATAACAGGAAATCCCTGGCCAGGGTTGTTGAGATTTACTGGTAAGTGTTACCAGTAGTATCTCGAATGGTTATAGACCTCATATCGACACGACTTATCGAGCTATTGGGGTCTGACGTTTACCACCCCTAGGCGAGATATGCGACATATCAGACGAACAGACCGGACTGTACGGTAGTGTTACTGGTCGGATTCACTGGAGTGTGAGCGGGCTTGCTCGTCGATCTTCAGATCGCTCAATACCCGGGTGGCCGTTACGTTTAGCAGACCGCTTGCGGCTTGTGGGTGTTTGATATGATCATCGCCTGCTGCCGGCGTATTGACGAGTCTTTAGAGTCCTACACAGAGGTTTCCTGGCTCAAGCGAAACGAAATAGGAGCGCATATGAGATATGTGCGGGACCGAGAATAATGCGTGTATGTGATACCGTATTCCATTCTCGCGATGAATGTATCGAATGGTTGTATGCGATATAACCTAGTTATCGATTCAAGCGTTGATTCGATAAGCCGATACATTGTATACTAGTCGGTTGTGTGCGACATGACCGGATCATTGAATCAAGTGTTGATTTAATGATTTAATGTATAATTATATATTTGATATATTACTTTGCATTAACTAGTATTGGTTCACTTTAAATGGATTTTCTCACTCGGAGGTGCGCATTACATATGCGATATGATTTTGTGCACTTGATTGTATCATGTTTGATGATACATGTTTACTTGGTTAAGTGCAAAGAATTAAACCATGGTTAAAAGAATGGCTAGGGTTTCATTTCCTTTATTATTCATTTATTTATTTATTTATTCATTTTGGAAAAGAAGAGAAAAGAATGGTTGCAAGTTTTGGAGTTTAGTTGAAGCTTCATGAAGCTTTGATAAAGTCAACCATTCTTATCTCATCCTTAACCCTAACCATTCCCACTAACCATGATTCATTCTCTACACTTGACCATGGTTAATTTTATGATAAGAATTCATTTTCTTTTCTTTTTCTTTTAACTTATCATATATTTTTCTTTCTTCTTCTTCTTCCTTGCTTCAAGTGAAGAAAAGCTTACCTCATCAATGGTGATTGATGTTTTTGAGTGAGAAATCCAATTCTAAAGTTAACCCACTTCCTATTTCTTCATCCTCTACCTCTTGCCAAGTAGTAGAGTGTGTTTCCTTCACAAGTTTTAGGGCTTGGTGAAGGTGGAGCTTGATTTAGCGATGCCTCGACGTAGATCATCTTCGGCATGGACATCGACGACCTAGCTCACTTTTTCTCCGACGAAGCCGACTCTAGAGCCCGGATTCCTTTTGGACAGCGGAGACGACTTCGTTGCGGAGCTATGGAGGTGGAGCACCGGATCTACAAAGGTTGTATTTCCGTTTTCTCATTAGTTAAGTGTTAACTAGTTCATTGTTCGCCTAGTTTTCTAGCAAACGATCCGTAGTCGGGTCTCTCGGCACCGTTAAAATTTTAATATGGCATGTTCGATGCCTTGTGTGACCTCATTAGGGTGCCTAGGAACCCTTCAGTGGTATCAGAGCCAAGCTAGAGCCTTAGGCGAAGTCTAGACGGATTTTGAAGTCCGAACGACCCAAAACCGAAACCCAAAATATGCTCTCTGTACTTTTTCTAAAAACAGGGATTTTTCAGTATTAAAAATATGCAGAAAACCCATGAGGAAAATATAAGAATTACGGTGCAAAATTGGGGCCATGAACAGTGAACTTTGGCGCGGATCCGCGGCATAAACCTTCATTAGGCGGCGGATCAGCCGCACAATGATGACGTCATCCTCCAAGATCTGCACAGTAACTCTTATTATTTTATGATGGATTTTCTGGGAATTTTTAATACTGTTTCAAGAGTTGAATTTTCTGCAGTTGTTTTGGAGATTCGGTGTTTCGATCGGGGTATCAAATTTCGTCTTTGTGGCTTTCCGGATAAATTTTAGAATATGTTAAAAAGTTCGACCGGATATAAATACCCAATTTTTCCCCTGTCGGGAAATTTCCAAGTGTTGGATTTTTCCGTAGTTTAACGACGTTCTAAGTACTGCAAGTAACTCGATGGTCCCTCTAGAAGACAACAAACCTTAACTCGATTATGTGACCGTCTTGAACTGCCCTTTGAACCTTCGGGTTTGGGGCAGTACGGCGTGCCACATGTGAGGCGTTGGCTTGACCCTTCTACGGCTGGACCGTTGGTATTGAGGTACGAACTGAATGTTGTTAGACTTATTTCATGTGTTGAGCTGTATCGGGAAAACTTGGGTGTTCGAATGTTCGATCGAAAAGTTTAACATTTTCTGTTTATCTGGAATGGGATACAATAATTGGAATTCACAATAAGTTATGAGATAACTGAATGAATGTTGTAAATCTAGCAATTTAGTCTCACTTGATCGGTTGCCACGGAATTTTGATGTGATCAAAAGTCCGTCGCAATCACGTAGCGTACGCGGATACTCGCCGGGTAAACTTAATAGACAGCCTCACTCCATAGCCCCGACCAAGTGACTGTAGGAGAACCCCGTCGCCGAAAGCATCCGTCCGGGTGCTCGCGGTAGCGGTGTTCCGCCTTGGTGCACTTCGTCGACGGCGTCGAGGGTGCGGCCGTCTACTGAAGTTTGCGACGAGCATTCGATCAGGATGTCGGGAATCTTGTTGAATTGCCCGAATCGATATTGAAAAGTGTTTTCGATTTGGAGACTAAAATGCGGGGTTTATAATTGTTAGGCATGCGATGTCTAAGAAATTCATTTGGTCAGGCATGCGATGTCTGAGGTGATTGCGGATTCCAACTGTTGTAATTTTACACTTTCTTTTCTGTGACCGTAAGTGTAATATGTGATATCGCCGGTTTCGTTGCTATATGTCAACGACAATTGGGATGCGCATATTTACTTACGTTGATGACATGCGATGTTATGTGTTGCTGGATATGTTATATTGGATCGTCGTGTTTGAATAGCCGGGGGTTTTTATGTGAGATGAGTGTTTTTCATTTTCATTCATGTAAAAACTTGTATGTAATATTCTTTTATTGGGGCGCTTCCAGGTTGCGGAAGTTGTCACCGTTTGTATATTATTTATTTTTCTGCACTAGGATAGACCCAAGGAGGGGAGCACAAGTAACCGGGTTCTGGAGTCCAGTGGGAGACCAACTCGAGGAGTCGAGTCCCGGTCTCCTAACTCTAGAATTGGTAGGGTTGCTTGCCGCTCTCGTAGGGGTCTTGGGGTGTGGGTTTGGCTATTCATCACGACCGTGGAATCCGTGTTTTATACTGGCTCATATTGAAAACACGGACGTCCTAGTATATCCAATATTTCATATGATTCTTCTGCTGCGATATCTGTGATGTGATCATGTGATGTTCTGTGATAGATACATATATAGTATATATGATATATTATATAGACGTTACTTATGTTTTACACCCGCGCTAACCCTGCCCCGCTCTGTCGTTAGTTACCTAACCTAACGGTGCACGATGGGACATCGAGGCGAATGCGGATGGCATAAGTGTACGTCGTATTTATCTGTGATGTTTAGGTAATTAAATGATGGGACTTCATTAATGTGATTAATGAAATAAAAGAAACCTAAGATGTTGTAGAATCGAATTTCAAAATAAAACAGGTAGCTACAGTTCTTGCTTTGCACAAAGGTATATGTGATATATCCTGCACCTTATTCGATGAGGAAAGGACCGAGATCCCTTCACCGGGAGTGACTCCTTTAGTAATAACTGGCAGATGCTACACACTCGGTTTGTCTTTTGATTGCTTTTAAGAGTTTTTGCTTTGCACAGTGATATATATGATATATCCCGCACCTCATTCGACGAGGAAAGGACCGACGATCCCTTCACCGGGAGTGACTCCTTTAGCAAAACAAGAAAAGCCTCAAAAGCACTCCATTTCAAAATTCATTCGATCCTACAACGATATCAAGTTCATTACGCAATAGTTTTTCAGAAAAACCTGTCGTAGCCCTCCGTCATTTCAGATAAGTAGTAGTTAGTATTCGTGCTACGTTTGTTGGCCTGCGTCAAGGCGTAGTGTGCGGTAGCTAACTGGTGCTTATCTGAATAAGCATATGATGTGATTGGATTAGGGTAGTCGTGCGACTTTGTTGGCCTGCGTCAAGGGTCGTGCGGGTGGGTTTAATTCAATCAGGAAATGACGGGTTGAACTTGACTAGCGGACTATGGTTTGTTGGCCCGCATCAAGGTCATAGGACGCTAGGGGCAAAATATTATCGGGAATTTCAAGTGTTGAAATTTGCAATGAGATTGCATACCTTCTATGAGATAGTTGGATCCCGATACCCGCTGCGAGTAAGAGTTACTCCTGGGAGAGTTTTATACATTACAATTAGCCGATCAAGTAGGTGTCTAGAAAGGTGTTAACGAGGTTACGCCTCTGGGAAAACGAGGTTTACATTAATTAGGTTCGTGCGAAAGCACGGGGGACCTCCCTCAAAGTACCGACACTGGCCTGGCTGAAAGATTGGCGAACTTGTAGTGTGTAATTAATCCCGGCTAGTCTTTCCTTTTAGGGTTTGAAGGAAGATTTGATAAAAAGAAGTGGGAGCCATCCTGATTAGATAAAATTGTAGGGTTCCTAGGCACGCTAGTGAGGTCTTCCAAGCCATCAACCATGGCAATTTCAAAAATTATGGTGCCTACAAACCCTAAAGTACGGATCGATAACTAGATGTCTAGGCGAACAATGAACTAGTTAACACTTAACTAATGAGAAAACGGAAATACAACCTTTGTAGATCCGGTGCTCCACCTCCATAGCTCCGCAACGAAGTCCTCTCCGCTGTCCAAGTCAAATCCGGGCTCTAGGATCGGCTTCGTCGGAGAAAGGGCAAGCTAGGTCGTCGATGTCCATGCCGAAGATGATCTACGTCGAGGCATCGCTAGATCAAGCTCACAACTTCACCAAGTCATGAAACTTGTGAAGTAAACACACTCTACTACTTGGAAAGAGGTAGAGGATGAAGAAATAGGAGTTGGGTTAACTTTAGAATTGGATTTCTCACTCTAATTCATCAATCACCATTGATGAGGTAAGCTTTCTTCTTCAAGTTCAAGGAAGAAGAAGAAGGAAAAATAGTTATGATAAGTTAAAAGAAAAAGAAAAGAATAATCAAAACTTATCATGACTTAACCATGGTAAAGTGTAGAGATTCAACTAGGGTTAAAACAAATGGTTAGGTTAAGCATGAGATAAGAATGGTGGACAAAGTCAAAGGTTCATGAATCTTCAACTACAATCCAAAACAAGCCACCATAATCCTCATTTCCTTTTCCAAAAAGAAAATAAATAAATAAATAAATAAATAGATAAATAAAGGAAATGAAACCCTAACCATTCTTTTAACCATGGTTTAAACCTTTGCACTTAACCAAGTAAACATGTATCATCAAACATGATACAATCAAATGCACAAAATCATATCGCATATGTAATGCGCACATCCGAGTGAGAAAATCCATCTTAAGTAAACCGATACTAGTTGATGCAAAGTAATATATCAAATATGTAAATATGCATTAAATCATTAAATCAACACTTGATTCAATGATCCGGTTATGTCGCACACAACCGACCAGTATACAATATATCGGCTTATCGAATCAACGCTTGAATCGATAACTAGGTTACATCGCATACAACCATTCGATACATTTATCGCGAGAATAGAATACGGTATCACATACACGCATTATTCTCGGTCCCGCACATATCTCATATGCGCTCCTATTTCGTTTCGCTTGAGCCAGGAAACCTCTGTGTAGGACTCTAAAGACTCGTCAATACGCCGGCAGCGGATGATGATCATATCAAACATCCACAAGCCGCAAGCGGTCTGCTAAACGTAACGGCCACCCGGGTATTGAGCGATCTGAAGATCGACGAGCAAGCCCGCTCACACTCCAGTGATCCGACCAGTAACACTACCGTACAGTCCGGTCTGATCGTCTGATATGTCGCATATCTTGCCTAGGGGTGGTAAACGTCAGACCCCAATAGCTCAATAAGTCGTGTCGATATGAGGTCCATAACCGTTCGAGATACTACTGGTAACACTTACCAGTAAATCTCAGCAACCCTGGCCAGGGATTTCCTGTTATAGCCAATCGAACACAGCGCAACATCAACTCCCTATACCGGGAGAGACGAATCCCCTCCTATCGCTCATTGCCTCCATGTGACTCGGGACTGTACCCAAAAACCACCGTTTTGCACGCCCTCTTGGACGTGGTAAGATGGAAATCAAAGCACAGTGGGAACCACACAAGACTCTATGACGATCTCGGGTCAACAGACTACTCTGTACCAGTGTCACCAGAGAACTGCCATCTGACGTGAGGTATAATACCATCTGGGAGTTCTCGGCGAGTCCGTCCAGTGTACCCAGTCTCTACTGAGCACCCGTATATCTCCTCTGATGTCAAACACCGATGGATATGGGATCATCCATCGCCCATCTGTATGGGTCGAGAAGGTACACGCTAGTCTACTCTGGTATATCGATGCCCCGTCTCGATACACCCACGACTAGGGACTTTGAAGGATGTACTTATGGACTACCATGTCCCCACTAGTATGATCCGCATCATAGTCCAGGTAGTCAAGTACAGATCCTAAGGGCTTTACCAACATGTAACAGAGAGACGGTCAGCATACACGTTAAGGTAAAGGGTAACCAGATAGCATACTATCATGTCGAGCAAGAAAGTCCTCCCTATATATGTCCCAGCATCCACTACAATATACATCCTATGTACAGTAATGGCCTCTAGGGCATATATATAACTAACAAAAATAATAACCAATCTATTCTTGACAGAGCGCACGCTGAGTGTTTTCTTCTCTCTCTCTCCAGGTAGCGACCATATCACGCCTTAATCAAGATAATAATACGGAATATTTGACCGAACCCGCTTGTTATACTGAGCTGGGGAACGTTGGTCCCGCTCCAACTTATAATTGTTATATGACAGAGCAGGAAATTGGGGAATACCAGATTTCCCGTGCCGCCCAAACGAAGACAGTGCATATGATGCATCTCCTTCGGGTATGTTCGTTACAAAGAACTATTTCTCAGTATCCTCTACATCCTGGGTATGTGATACCGGATCAGGATCTCAGATATGTAATCTGTTACATAGGGCTACAGAAAGGTAGAGAACTGAGAACGGGTGATAAGTTTCATAAGGCAGAAAACGGGGCAAGTGTTGCAGCCAAGTCTGTCGGTTACTGTCACCCTGTATTACCAATACATTGATTCTGAACGAATGTTATTAGATACCGAACCTGATATACAAAATCATATCAGTCTCTTTATCAGTAAAGAAATGATAAAATTTTGTATTGTTGGATAATGTTTTGAACATTTCCTATATCAAAAGTTGATCATATCAGGCACGTTATCTAAAAGCGTTGATGTTCTAAATCAAACTACAGTTCTTAGTATATGGAACACACACAAGAGGAAGAGTTCAGAAATGAACGAATTCTTCTTGAGGTATTGTAGACTAGGTCAGATCAATGTGACCCGACTAGCTGAAGTTACATGTAGATGCATATTTAAATCAGTTTGAATCTACATCTTGTGAAACTTGCCAGTCATGTCACAAAGATATAATGACACTAGCTCTGTTTATTGGAAAAAGAGAAAGAGTTAGTGAACTCTTGGGATGATACATGTTGATGTATGTAGGTCCCCTGTCTACACATGCCAAGACCGGTTCTTTGTACTTCGTTACATTCTCTGATAATCTCTCAAGATTCAGACCTATGTTCCTGCTGAAACACAAGTCTGAGCCTTTTGAGATATTCACAGAATATAAGTTAGAAGTAGAGAACCAAAATACGAGTATAAGTATTATGTCCTATGATGAGATCAAGGAGGAGAATACTTGAGCACGGAAATACTGGACTATTCTAAAGGAGAATGAGATTCTCTCTCAGCATTACTCCTCCGTATACACCATAGCACGATGGTATATCGGGGCGGAGCAGATACACCCTATTTGATATGGTGTGCTCTATGATGAGTATTACTGAGTCACCTATTTCCTTTAGGGAGTTATGCACTTGAGAAGCTGCATACCTATTGAATAGGGTTCTAATCAAATCAGTTGCCTACCGCTTCATATGTGATATGGAATGGGAAGAACCCATGTCTTAAGTTAGTTAAGATTTGGAATTGTCCGGCCTATGTCTGAAAGCAAAATCCGGACAAGCTCGAGGCAAGGTCTGTTGTAAATCCCCGTTCCCTTTTTACATGAAATCTTCTATTTTCTGAATTCTGGTGATTAACTTATTCTTGACTCCATATATTTTTAGTTGGTTGTTTAAACCCTATTTTTTCAGCTCTTTTGGAATTATAGTCCAAACCCTAAAAGCTAAAACCCAAAATTTAAAACCAAAATTTATCAATAAAATCCTAAACCTATATTTTAAAACCCTAAGTTTATTTAGCCATTCCCTCACTCAGCCCACTCTTGTTTTATTTATAATAAACCCTTTAAAAATTCAGCCCCCGGCCCGCTGCCCACCAGCCCAATCCTTAGGAATTAATTGTTTTATTTTTTTAACCGGCCCGCTTCGGTCTGAAGCCCACGAGATTTTTTTAGGAAAAGGAAATTTTTATGCCGGCCCATTCCCATTAACCAAGCCCACTCCCCCAACCCTCCACTGTTCTTCTTCCTTTTGAATTTTCCCCAACGGCAACCCCGTAACGCGCGCGCGAGACACGCCTCCCTCGCCGTCGCCCACGCCTTCGCCCGACCGTTGCCCCACGTGGTCAATCTCGTCGCCCTCAACTCTCTCGTACTCACAAACTCCTCACCTCTCTCCTTTACTTTCACCGAGCTCAAAAATCCACCGAGCACCCAAAAAAAAAAATTTTCTCCCGTAACCCACTGCGACCTCCACCTCCGACGACGACGACGACAATCCCTCGGCAACCTTCAACCACTCCTCTTCCACCAGCGCCCCCTCCACGACTTCACCATTCTTCTAACCGAGCCCTCTCAATTATCCCCTGCTCACTACTATTTCGGCCGAGCTCGAGGCATCACCTATACCCTCGACGCCGGCGAACTCCCCACCACATCGCCGACCTCCCCACAACATCCACACCCTCAACATCACCCTCACCTCTCCAGACCCGACCCCCCACATCTCTCCATCTCTCCAAAAACTCCAAAAAACCCAAATTTCTAACTTGTCCTCACTGTGTGTGCACTGTACACGCCGCCGGAGCGACGCCGTCGACTGTCGGCAACCCCAATACACTTGCAGTGGATCGTCAAACATCCATCAACGTCTAGTGGCTGCGCAAAGGACTCCGGACAACCCGACGCGAGATCCACATCAAGATCGAGGCTCGCGGGAATTCGATACGTGGCGTGTACCGCGCGTTCGCGACGACGCTGTTGCCGTACGACCCCGAGGCATTCTTCAGGCAAGTATTTACTTGCTTCATGCTATAATAATAGGGTTACCCACCTAGATAATGTAGTTTACAACTTACCGATTTCCTATACATGTTGAAACCTAAGTGCTCGATGTTAGTTACTAATAGAAATATTTGTCTAAATTGACGGTAACCTATACCTTCTGTTGGCCCTTTTAATGATGTATAATGTGTGAGAAATTCGCTGGAAAACACGATCGTTTGTAACAAAAATTCGATACCCCAAACATGTTGTTTAAAACTGGAATTCTCTCGTAACTGAAAATGCATAAAATCACTATAAATCATACACATATTGGAAAGATGCGTTCGAGGGCTTAAATCGAAGCCAACTCGATGAACTTTAACCCTATGTAGACTTTTAATGTTTTCTGTTCTGAAACCATGAAGATAAGTGGATTGGAACACGACTCTGGACTGCAGTCCAGAGCGTTTCTGATTAGTGCGTTCTGTCTAAAGTCCTGCGTCACCGTGTTTCCTGAAATCGCATGATACGGAACTTTCAGTAGTTATAAGATATACCTGTTAGTGAAAGAAAACAAGTGGTTTCATTCCGATTCATCGCAGTTGTTATTTTAAACTTATTTTAAAAGAGCAGAACATAAAGCTGTCCAGAACACTTTCTGGAATGACATTTGAGATTAAACTGTATATAACTTTCAACGTACAGATGCGATTGAGGATCCGTCTGTTGCGTTGAATACTTTATCGAGAACCCTAGATTTCATCTAACTGTGTCATCGCTAAATTTTGAGCCCAACTGGGTGCAATACGTGTTGCGAAACAGAAGTTCAGCTCTGAAATTGAAATTCCAGCCGTGAACACTTAAACTGAAACAGTTATATCTTGAAAACCGAAACCCCGATTGGACTGAAACAAATTTTGATGAATTACTGACTGATTATTCTATATATCTTACCTACATCATTTCTGCTGAATTTGTAATATATTAATTTGTGCAATTTACTTAAATTCATGACGTGCATGCTAATTCATAACATACCGTGTTTATTGGTAGCATACAATACATATATCATACCCTTGTCATTTACACAGTGTTAGTGCGTGTGGACATTGCATTATCGTGCGTGATAGGTGTTGATTTAAGAGTGACGAGTACACCAATGGAAAGTGAATAATCGTGATAGTGATTGGTACAGTGGACAGTGAGTGATATAGTGGACAGTGATGAAACCGTGACATTGGTATACTCGTACACAAATAGATCAATATCTTAAATAGTGTAACCTGGGGAAAAAGGGGAAATCAAAGTGGAAAGAGTATCTTATTTAGCGGGACCGTGTTTAGAGGATGATCATTCGAACTGTGATACTTATTCGTGTAGGACAGGATCTGGCGATCCGGCTGACAGGGTTATGTCCCGGGCGTGTGGGCCGTGGTCTCGGGTATGTACGAGACTCCTGTTAAACATGATCCTCCTTCCACTATGTGATTTCAAACATGACGTAGAGACCGATAGGGACACTTAACATATTCTGCATCATACTGTGATATAGTGTTTACTTGCATTATTCTCATACCAGTAATACCTCATTTACCTGTTTCATCTGTTTATAATAATATTATTATTTGTCGCTCTGACGACCTGAGTATGCATGCTCAGATTCCGCGCGAGGACCGGCACCGGAGACGGATCTATCCTTCGAGTTCACGGAGATATAGTTGGTGTCCCTCTTCATTTACTGCTTTCCATGAAAGAGATTGTGAGATCGAACTTGGTTAGTTATTGTTCTTGTTATCTGTAAAATTGTGAACAATGGGATTTTAATGTAATAAATTAGTGATGTGATTCCTTTAATACTGTGCTTTAATTACTGATTACCATGTAGTGCTAGAAGCCGAAGTGTGACTACGGCAGGATGATTCCTTGACCGTAGGAGCATGGCTGGCCTAGTCGTACCTCGTTTTCCGTATTTTGGGAAGCGGGGCGTGACATGGTTTAGTTGGTATCAGAGCCTGTGTTTAGCATCAAGGGATAACATTCACTAGGCGATATTACGTTATTCTTGTTTCACTATTCTTGATTTCTATCCTTGAATCTGAACCTATTCTTTTGAATCTTCCAGTGATATGACGTCCCCGAACGACCCCTCCTCGGACTCCAGCTCTCAGGACCGCACGGAAAGAATACTCAGTGCACTGACCACTCTCGCGGAAGCTCAGGAGAGGAAGACAGATTTGCTTACTGAGGGACTCAGAGCGATTACCGCTGCAGGAGGACCCTCCGCACTTATTACCGCCCCCGAGGGCGCTACTCCACCAGCTTATCAGGCTAGGGCTGGTACTGTGTCAGACTTCCGACGGTTACACCCAGCTGCGTTTACAGGGCTAGCTGAACCACTTGAAGCTGAGCAATGGCTGGTAAACATGGAGAATTTATTGGCAGCCGCCAGGGTTCCAGAGGAAGACAGAGTGAATGTGATAAAGATACAATTAGAAGACGAGGCTCGTACATGGTGGTCGGTAGAAGAAAGCAGACTTGAAGAGCCGATCGAATGGGACAAGTTTAAGGAGTGCTTCTTAGATCACTATTTTCCTCCCACAGCCAAGGCAGAAATGGAGGAAAGGTTTATTCTTCTGAAGCAGAATGGACGCCCAGTGGACGTTTATGCGGCAGAGTTCAACCGTCTGAGCCGCTTTGCTCCATACATGGTCAAATCAGAAGTCACCAGGGCTAGGCGTTTCCTTCAGGGGTTAGATTTTGAGTTGCAGCAGCTGATCGCATCGTTAGATCTACAGACTTTCGCACAGGTACTCAACGCAGCGAGAGTTCAGGAGCAATTGATTAACAAGTTCAGGAGACCCCCAGTCGTTCCAGCACGTACCCACGTGCCTTCTCGAGGAGCCATACCGGTTCACAGAGCAGGGACAACTCAGATGAAGCGCCCGTTTGTACCACAGCATCGCCCCCAGAGAAAGGGCGTAACTTGCGGCTATTGCGGTAGAGGAGGGCATACCCAGAAGGACTGTCGCCGTGCTAAGGGACAGTGTTTGATTTGCGGTTCCAGTCAGCACAGGATTGACAGTTGTCCTGAGCGAGCAGAAATACAGAGAGGTTCTGGACCGTCACAGCAGAGGCCGCAGGAACAGAGACAGCCATTTACAGGTCGCGGTCAGGGACGGGCTTTCACCTTGACCGCCGAGCAGGCAGAGGCATCAGGAGACGTAGTCACAGGTACTCTACTCGTACATTCCTTGCCAGCTAGAGTGCTTTTTGATTCAGGAGCATCGCATTGTTTCTTGTCTGAGCATTTCACAAATACACACTCAATACCATATGAACCACTAACCAAGGGATGGGAAATTCATACGGGTAATGGCATTATTATATCTAGTCGGGAATGTAGATTATGCCCGGTTGTAGTGTGTGGCAGGGAATTCTATGCGAATTTCCTCCTAATTGGGACAGGCAGTTACGACGCAATTCTCGGGATGGATTGGATGAGCACTTTCCATGCAGTTATCGACTGTCATGCAAGGAAGGTGATCTTCCGCATTCCCAATCACCCGGAGTTTATTTTTGAGGGCGGAAGCGAATCTTTGGAACCAGCTAAGTACAGAGCAAAGCCTAAGGAACTGACAGCTATGGAGATTGATAAGAGCCCAGCCCCAGAAATTGTTCGGGACTTTCTAGACGTATTTCCTGAAGATCTACCAGGTCTACCACCCCCTCGAATCTTGGAGTTCTCGATCGATTTGATCCCAGGTACAGCCCCAGTATCCAGGGCCCCATACAGAATGGCACCAGTGGAGTTGGCGGAATTGAAGAAACAGGTTGAAGAATTATTGGAGAAGGGATTTATTCGGCCAAGCGCTTCACCGTGGGGTGCACCAGTTCTATTGGTGAAGAAAAAGGATGGATCGTTGCGAATGTGCATAGATTACCGGGAGCTGAACAAGGTCACAATAAAGAACAAGTACCCAATCCCGCGTATCGATGACCTATTCGATCAGCTAAGTGGAGCCAAGGTTTTCTCGAAGTTGGATCTCCGTTCTGGATATCATCAAATCAGAGTAGCAGCCGAGGATGTATGCAAGACGGCTTTCAGGACCCGATACGGACATTACGAATTCCTTGTGATGCCGTTCGGCGTTACCAATGCCCCAGCAATATTCATGGACTTGATGAACAGGGTGTTCGCAAAGTACTTGGACACGTTTGTCGTTGTGTTTATTGACGACATACTTGTCTACTCGAAGACTCGGGAAGAGCACGCTGAACACTTGCGCACAGTTCTACAAATTCTTCGGGAAGAGAAGCTGTATGCGAAGCTAAGCAAGTGTGAGTTCTGGCTCGACAAGGTACAGTTTTTGGGACATATTGTTTCAGGCGAAGGCATCTCAGTGGACCCGGCAAAGATAGAATCTGTCAGAGATTGGCCGACGCCGAAATCAGTAGCAGAGATCAGGAGCTTTCTGGGATTAGCAGGCTATTATCGGAGATTCGTCCAAGATTTCTCAAGAATCGCAGAACCATTGACACGGCTGACACGGAAGGACGTGCCGTTTACATGGACAGAAGAGTGCACTCAGGCATTCGACACTCTGAAGCAGAAGTTAACCACAGCACCTATACTTACAGTACCAGATAATTCCGGTGGTTTGGTGATACACAGTGATGCCTCAGGGAAGGGTTTAGGCTGTGTTTTGATGCAGCACGGCCGAGTGGTTGCTTACGCCTCTCGACAATTGAGAAACCACGAGAAGAACTACCCTACACATGACTTGGAGTTAGCTGCGGTAGTCTTTGCGTTGAAGATTTGGAGGCACTATCTATTAGGAGAAAAAGTGGAGGTATACACCGATCACAAAAGTTTGAAGTATGTTTTCACTCAGAAGGAACTGAACATGAGGCAGCGCCGATGGCTAGAGCTAATGGCAGACTATGACTTGGACCTTCAGTATCACCCGGGGAAGGTCAATGTTGTACCAGACGCACTCAGTCGCAAACCAGCGGTCATGATGTTGACCGATCAGAGGAGTATTATTGAAGATTTCCAGAGACTTGAACTTGAGGTCATTACTCCGAACGCACTCAGTCAATTTTGGCAACTACAGGTGCAATCTTCCTTGGTGGATCGCATCAAGATTGCACAAGCGGATGATCCTCGATTACAAAAGTTCAGAGAGCAAGTGGAAGCTGGATTGAGAACGGATTTGATTATACATGAAGATGGCTCTCTGAGATTCGGTAGCAGACTCTGCGTACCTAAAGGTGATGTACGAGAAGAAGTTTTGACTGAAGCACACAGTTCAGCTTATTCTGTGCATCCAGGAGGTACAAAAATGTATCAGGACCTAAAGCAGCACTTTTGGTGGAACGGAATGAAGCGGGAGATTGCGAGGTTCGTATCCAGATGCTTGGTATGTCAGCAGGTGAAGGCGGAACATCAGAGAACAGCAGGATTATTACAACCATTGCCGATACCTGAATGGAAGTGGGAGCACATTACTATGGATTTTGTGACGGCCTTACCACGGAGCCCTAGAGGCAATAATGCTATTTGGGTTATCGTCGATCGCCTCACAAAGGTGGCACACTTTCTACCTTTCCGAGTGGGACAGTCGACTGAATCACTGGCAGAAAGATATATGCAGGAGATTGTACGACTTCACGGTGTTCCAGTCAGCATTGTGTCAGATCGGGACACGAGATTCTTGTCACACTTTTGGAAGAGCTTACAGGAGAGTTTGGGAACCCGCCTCAAATTCAGCACAGCTTATCACCCACAGACGGATGGACAATCCGAGCGTACAATTCAGACACTCGAAGATATGTTAAGAGCCTGTATGTTGGACTTTCAGGGTTCCTGGGAGGACCATCTGCACCTAGTCGAGTTTTCTTACAACAATAGTTATCAGGCTAGTATTCAGATGGCTCCTTTTGAAGCACTATACGGTCGGAAGTGTCGATCCCCAGTATGTTGGGATGATGTGGGAGAACGAAGATTACTGGGCCCCGAACTCATTGTTCAGACAGTGGACAAGGTCCAAATGATCAGGCAGCGTATTAAGACGGCTCAGGATCGACAAAAGAGTTGGGCAGATACCAGCAGAAGGGCACTTGATTTTGAAGTCGGAGATCATGTGTTCTTGAAGATTTCACCTACTCGTGGAGTTATCAGATTCGGGAGTCGGGGAAAGCTTAGTCCCTGTTTTATCGGACCTTTTGAGGTGCTAGAGCGAGTAGGAGAGGTGGCCTATCGATTGGCCTTGCCTCCATCGCTAGCTGGTGTGCACAATACCTTCCACGTGTCACAGTTGCGGCGTTACGTTCGAGATGAGAACCATGTTCTGGACCATTCAGAGTTAGTTTTGGGGACCGATCTGTCATACGAGGAGCAGCCTACTACCATTCTCGACCGCAGAGAGAAAGTGCTGAAGAATAAGGTCATTCCGTTAGTCCGAGTGTCTTGGGGCGGTCGTTCCCCAGGAGAATCCACCTGGGAGCGGGAGGAAGACATCCGTGATCGTTATCCACATCTTTTTGTTTAGTACATTGTACTCTTGTATCTTTGTTAAATTTCGAGGACGAAATTTTTGTTAGGGGGGGTATGATGTAAATCCCCGTTCCCTTTTTACATGAAATCTTCTATTTTCTGAATTCTGGTGATTAACTTATTCTTGACTCCATATATTTTTAGTTGGTTGTTTAAACCCTATTTTTTCAGCTCTTTTGGAATTATAGTCCAAACCCTAAAAGCTAAAACCCAAAATTTAAAACCAAAATTTATCAATAAAATCCTAAACCTATATTTTAAAACCCTAAGTTTATTTAGCCATTCCCTCACTCAGCCCACTCTTGTTTTATTTATAATAAACCCTTTAAAAATTCAGCCCCCGGCCCGCTGCCCACCAGCCCAATCCTTAGGAATTAATTGTTTTATTTTTTTAACCGGCCCGCTTCGGTCTGAAGCCCACGAGATTTTTTTAGGAAAAGGAAATTTTTATGCCGGCCCATTCCCATTAACCAAGCCCACTCCCCCAACCCTCCACTGTTCTTCTTCCTTTTGAATTTTCCCCAACGGCAACCCCGTAACGCGCGCGCGAGACACGCCTCCCTCGCCGTCGCCCACGCCTTCGCCCGACCGTTGCCCCACGTGGTCAATCTCGTCGCCCTCAACTCTCTCGTACTCACAAACTCCTCACCTCTCTCCTTTACTTTCACCGAGCTCAAAAATCCACCGAGCACCCAAAAAAAAAAAATTTTCTCCCGTAACCCACTGCGACCTCCACCTCCGACGACGACGACGACAATCCCTCGGCAACCTTCAACCACTCCTCTTCCACCAGCGCCCCCTCCACGACTTCACCATTCTTCTAACCGAGCCCTCTCAATTATCCCCTGCTCACTACTATTTCGGCCGAGCTCGAGGCATCACCTATACCCTCGACGCCGGCGAACTCCCCACCACATCGCCGACCTCCCCACAACATCCACACCCTCAACATCACCCTCACCTCTCCAGACCCGACCCCCCACATCTCTCCATCTCTCCAAAAACTCCAAAAAACCCAAATTTCTAACTTGTCCTCACTGTGTGTGCACTGTACACGCCGCCGGAGCGACGCCGTCGACTGTCGGCAACCCCAATACACTTGCAGTGGATCGTCAAACATCCATCAACGTCTAGTGGCTGCGCAAAGGACTCCGGACAACCCGACGCGAGATCCACATCAAGATCGAGGCTCGCGGGAATTCGATACGTGGCGTGTACCGCGCGTTCGCGACGACGCTGTTGCCGTACGACCCCGAGGCATTCTTCAGGCAAGTATTTACTTGCTTCATGCTATAATAATAGGGTTACCCACCTAGATAATGTAGTTTACAACTTACCGATTTCCTATACATGTTGAAACCTAAGTGCTCGATGTTAGTTACTAATAGAAATATTTGTCTAAATTGACGGTAACCTATACCTTCTGTTGGCCCTTTTAATGATGTATAATGTGTGAGAAATTCGCTGGAAAACACGATCGTTTGTAACAAAAATTCGATACCCCAAACATGTTGTTTAAAACTGGAATTCTCTCGTAACTGAAAATGCATAAAATCACTATAAATCATACACATATTGGAAAGATGCGTTCGAGGGCTTAAATCGAAGCCAACTCGATGAACTTTAACCCTATGTAGACTTTTAATGTTTTCTGTTCTGAAACCATGAAGATAAGTGGATTGGAACACGACTCTGGACTGCAGTCCAGAGCGTTTCTGATTAGTGCGTTCTGTCTAAAGTCCTGCGTCACCGTGTTTCCTGAAATCGCATGATACGGAACTTTCAGTAGTTATAAGATATACCTGTTAGTGAAAGAAAACAAGTGGTTTCATTCCGATTCATCGCAGTTGTTATTTTAAACTTATTTTAAAAGAGCAGAACATAAAGCTGTCCAGAACACTTTCTGGAATGACATTTGAGATTAAACTGTATATAACTTTCAACGTACAGATGCGATTGAGGATCCGTCTGTTGCGTTGAATACTTTATCGAGAACCCTAGATTTCATCTAACTGTGTCATCGCTAAATTTTGAGCCCAACTGGGTGCAATACGTGTTGCGAAACAGAAGTTCAGCTCTGAAATTGAAATTCCAGCCGTGAACACTTAAACTGAAACAGTTATATCTTGAAAACCGAAACCCCGATTGGACTGAAACAAATTTTGATGAATTACTGACTGATTATTCTATATATCTTACCTACATCATTTCTGCTGAATTTGTAATATATTAATTTGTGCAATTTACTTAAATTCATGACGTGCATGCTAATTCATAACATACCGTGTTTATTGGTAGCATACAATACATATATCATACCCTTGTCATTTACACAGTGTTAGTGCGTGTGGACATTGCATTATCGTGCGTGATAGGTGTTGATTTAAGAGTGACGAGTACACCAATGGAAAGTGAATAATCGTGATAGTGATTGGTACAGTGGACAGTGAGTGATATAGTGGACAGTGATGAAACCGTGACATTGGTATACTCGTACACAAATAGATCAATATCTTAAATAGTGTAACCTGGGGAAAAAGGGGAAATCAAAGTGGAAAGAGTATCTTATTTAGCGGGACCGTGTTTAGAGGATGATCATTCGAACTGTGATACTTATTCGTGTAGGACAGGATCTGGCGATCCGGCTGACAGGGTTATGTCCCGGGCGTGTGGGCCGTGGTCTCGGGTATGTACGAGACTCCTGTTAAACATGATCCTCCTTCCACTATGTGATTTCAAACATGACGTAGAGACCGATAGGGACACTTAACATATTCTGCATCATACTGTGATATAGTGTTTACTTGCATTATTCTCATACCAGTAATACCTCATTTACCTGTTTCATCTGTTTATAATAATATTATTATTTGTGTCGCTCTGACGACCTGAGTATGCATGCTCAGATTCCGCGCGAGGACCGGCACCGGAGACGGATCTATCCTTCGAGTTCACGGAGATATAGTTGGTGTCCCTCTTCATTTACTGCTTTCCATGAAAGAGATTGTGAGATCGAACTTGGTTAGTTATTGTTCTTGTTATCTGTAAAATTGTGAACAATGGGATTTTAATGTAATAAATTAGTGATGTGATTCCTTTAATACTGTGCTTTAATTACTGATTACCATGTAGTGCTAGAAGCCGAAGTGTGACTACGGCAGGATGATTCCTTGACCGTAGGAGCATGGCTGGCCTAGTCGTACCTCGTTTTCCGTATTTTGGGAAGCGGGGCGTGACATCTGTAATGTAGAACTGGAAAGGTTCCAGCTATACAAACTGCAGCTGATGATTTGAAAGAACCAAAGGATTCGATAGTTACCAACGAACCTCAGCCTCTCCGCCGATCTAGTAGGGTTCCTCACCCACCTGAGAGATACTTCGGTTTCTCTATGACAGTGGGAGCGAGGATTGCATCATGAGATGATGACCCAACTAGCTTCGAGCTGGCCATCAGGAGTGAGACTCTGCAAGAATGGCTGGATGTTTATCGATCTGAGATGGAATCCTTATACACCAACAAAGTATGGACTTTGGTTTCTATATCTGAAGGGTTAAATCCCCATTAGGAGCAAGTATATCTTGAGAAGATTACTTGGTGTACATCGAAAAGTTGAGACTTTCAAAGTTAGAATTGTTAAAGGTTTTCGTCATCGACCAGGCGTGGATAATGATGAAACCTTTTCCAGTAGCTATGCTTAAGTCCATCCAGATCCTACTTGTCACGGCTACATACCATGACTGCGATATCTGGTGGTTGGGTGTCTTGACTGCTTTTCTAAATGATGATTTAGAAGAGAGGGTCTATAAGTACACAGCCAGAGGGCCTCGTAGACAGTGGGAGCAGCGGAAACGTGTGCAAGATGTTTTATATGATAAAGCAGGCATCGCGGAGTTGGAACATCTGTTTTGATGGATTAGTCAAAGAAGTTGACATCATCAAAATGGTAGATGAACCTTGTATAAACAAAAAGGTAGTAGGGAGTATGGTGAAGATCCTCGTAGAGTACGTGGATGACATACTCTTGATAAGAAAAGAGTTTCTTATGCTACGCTCGGTCAATCTCCTCTTATCACTAGAATTCTCCATATGGGATCAAAGTGATACCTACTAAATCCTGGATTTTGGATCTATGAGATAGATCTAAATGGATGTTACGATTCTCACTAGTTGTAGTGAGATGGTATCAACCGATCCTGAGGAGAATCACTGGAAGTATTCCAGGGTGATAAAGACGACTGAATGTCAGTCGCAGGCATTGTCTTTACCCTCAGTAAAGGGACGGTATGTTGGAAGAGTTCCAAGCTAGATACCGTGACATACTAGACGATAAAGGCAGGATACATCGCTACTTAAGATGCTACCAAAGAGGCTGTTTGGGTGTATATTTGTTCATGAGATGAACTTTGTTCCTACCATTGTGAGACAATGGAGTTGTGGCTTATGCCAAGGAACGCCGGTCCCATTAGTGATCCAGACATATTCTAAGGCAGTGTCACTTGATCATGGAGATGGTTGATCTCCAGGGAGATCGAGGTTAGGAGAGTAGACTCAGAGGACAACACAGCGGATCCACTCACAAAGGCCTGTTCCCAGAGAGAGACTTTTATGGGATGGTTAAGTATGAGATACTGCAACCACTGCTACAAATGGCCCTAGTGCAAGTGGGAGATTGTTAGTTATATGTATGCCCTAGAGGCCATTACTGTACATAGGATGTATATTGTAGTGGATGCTGGGACATATATAGGGAGGACTTTCTTGCTCGACATGATAGTATGCTGTCTGGTTACCCTTTACCTTAATGTGTATGCTGATTGTCTCTCTGTTACATGTTGGTAAAGCCCTTAGGATCTGTACTTGACTACCTGGACTATGATGCGGATCATACTAGTGGGGACATGGTAGTCCATAAGTACATCCTTCAAAGTCCCTAGTCGAGGGTGTATCGAGACGTGGCATCGATATACCAGAGTAGACTAGCGTATACCTTCTCGACCCATACAGATGGGCGATGGATGATCCCATATCCATTGGTGTTTGACATCAGAGATGATATACGGGTGCTCAGTAGAGACTGGGTACACTGGACGGACTCGCCGAGAACTCCCAGATGGTATTATACCTCACGTCAGATGACAGTTCTCTGGTGACACTGGTACAGAGTAGTCTGTTGACCCGAGATCGTCATAGAGTCTTGTGTGGTTCCCACCGTGCTTTGATTTCCATCTTACCACGTCCAAGAGGGCGTGCAAAACGGTGGTTTTTGGGTACAGTCCCGAGTCACATTGAGGCAATGAGCGATAGGAGGGGATTCGTCTCTCCCGGTATAGGGGGTTGATGTTGCTCAGTGTTCGATTGGCTATAACAGGAAATTCCTGGCCAGGGTTGCTGAGATTTACTGGTAAGTGTTACCAGTAGTATCTCGAATGGTTATAAACCTCATATCGACACGACTTATCGAGCTATTGGGGTCTGACGTTTACCACCCCTAGGCGAGATATGCGACATATCAGACGAACAGACCGGACTGTACGGTAGTGTTACTGGTCGGATTCACTGGAGTGTGAGCGGGCTTGCTCGTCGATCTTCAGATCGCTCAATACCCGGGTGGCCGTTACGTTTAGCAGACCGCTTGCGGCTTGTGGGTGTTTGATATGATCATCGCCTGCTGCCGGCGTATTGACGAGTCTTTAGAGTCCTACACAGAGGTTTCCTGGCTCAAGCGAAACGAAATAGGAGCGCATATGAGATATGTGCGGGACCGAGAATAATGCATGTATGTGATACCGTATTCCATTCTCGCGATGAATGTATCGAATGGTTGTATGCGATATAACCTAGTTATCGATTCAAGCGTTGATTCGATAAGCCGATACATTGTATACTAGTCGGTTGTGTGCGACATGACCGGATCATTGAATCAAGTGTTGATTTAATGATTTAATGTATAATTATATATTTGATATATTACTTTTCATTAACTAGTATTGGTTCACTTTAAATGGATTTTCTCACTTGGAAGTGCGCATTACATATGCGATATGATTTTGTGCACTTGATTGTATCATGTTTGATGATACATGTTTACTTGGTTAAGTGCAAAGAATTAAACCATGGTTAAAAGAATGGCTAGGGTTTCATTTCCTTTATTATTCATTTATTTATTTATTTATTCATTTTGGAAAAGAAGAGAAAAGAATGGTTGCAAGTTTTGGAGTTTAGTTGAAGCTTCATGAAGCTTTGATAAAGTCAACCATTCTTATCTCATCCTTAACCCTAACCATTCCCACTAACCATGATTCATTCTCTACACTTGACCATGGTTAATTTTATGATAAGAATTCATTTTCTTTTCTTTTTCTTTTAACTTATCATATATTTTTCTTTCTTCTTCTTCTTCCTTGCTTCAAGTGAAGAAAAGCTTACCTCATCAATGGTGATTGATGTTTTTGAGTGAGAAATCCAATTCTAAAGTTAACCCACTTCCTATTTCTTCATCCTCTACCTCTTGCCAAGTAGTAGAGTGTGTTTCCTTCACAAGTTTTAGGGCTTGGTGAAGGTGGAGCTTGATTTAGCGATGCCTCGACGTAGATCATCTTCGGCATGGACATCGACGACCTAGCTCACTTTTTCTCCGACGAAGCCGACTCTAGAGCCCGGATTCCTTTTGGACAGCGGAGACGACTTCGTTGCGGAGCTATGGAGGTGGAGCACCGGATCTACAAAGGTTGTATTTTCGTTTTCTCATTAGTTAAGTGTTAACTAGTTCATTGTTCGCCTAGTTTTCTAGCAAACGATCCGTAGTCGGGTCTCTCGGCACCGTTAAAATTTTAATATGGCATGTTCGATGCCTTGTGTGACCTCATTAAGGTGCCTAGGAACCCTTCAGCTTCCACCATCAATGAGAAAACCGTAGTATCTCTCAGGTGGATGAGAAACCCTGCTAGATCGGCGGAGAGGCTGGGGTTCGTCGGGTACTACTGAATCTTCTGGTTCCAACAAATCATCAGTTGCGGTTTGTGGTGCTGGAACCTCTTCCATCTCTACCTCTCTGCCACTAATTTCTTTTGCAAGAAATTCCTTTTCCAAAAAAGTGGCATGTTGAGCAACAAACACTTTTTGTTCCTCAACCTGGTAGAAAAAATATCCTTGAGAATTCTTTGGATATCCCATAAATTTGCAAAGGACTGATCGTGCCTCGAGTTTGTCCGGATTTTGTCTTTTGACATAGGCCGGACAACCCTATATCTTAACCCGTTTAAAATATGGTCTCTTCCCACTCCATATCTCATATGGTGTGGTAGGTACAGATTTAGACGGAACTAGATTCAATATGTATATGGCTGTCTCAAGCGCATACCCCCAGAAGGAAATAGGTAACTCAGCATCGATCATCATAGATCGCACCATATCTAATAGGGTCCGATTCCTTCGTTCCGATACACCGTTGTGCTGTGGTGTATAAGGAGGAGTAAGCTGAGAGAGAATCCCATTCTCTTTTAGATAATCTAGGAACTCATTGCTTAAGTATTCTCCCCATCGATCAGATCGAAGGATATTAATACTTTTGCCCGTTTGGTTCTCTACTTCGTGCTTATATTCTCTGAATTTCTCAAAAGCTTCAGACTTGTGTTTCAACAGGAACACATGCCCGTATCTAGAGAGATCGTCAGTGAATGTAATAAAGTAGGAAGAACCGTTCCTGGCATGCGTAGACATGGGACCGCATACATCACTGTGTATTAGTCCTAAGAGTTCAGTAACTCTTTCTCCGTGTCTACTAAACGGAGCTTTGGTCATTTTTCCTTTGAGACATGAATGGCAAGTATCATAAGATGATAATTCGAATGAATTCAAATATCCATTTTTATGTAACTTAGCTAGCCGTGTCTCATTGATATGGCCAAGTCTACAATGCAACAAGAAAGATTCGTTCATTTCTGAACTTTTCCTCTTGTGTGTGTTTTGTATATTGAGGACTGTATTTTGATTTAAAATGAATATGCCATTATGTAACGAGCCTGATGCAATCAACTTTTGATCTAGGAATATGTTCATAACATTATCCTTTACTACAAAATTATATCCTTCTTTACTTAATAAAGAAACCGATATAATGTTGCACATCATGTTCGGTATATAATAGCACTCATTTAGAATCAGTGTATTACGATTTGGCAATACAAGGTGATATTCTCCAACTGCTTTGGCTGCAATACTTGCACCGTTCCCTAATTGAACGGAATGATCACCTTTTCCCAGTTCTCTACCTTTACGTAGCCCATGTAACTGTTTACATATGCGGGATCCTGATCCGGTATCTAATACCCAGGACGTAGGGTGAACTGAGAAACAGTTTTCAATAACTAACACACCTGAAGAAGGTGCATCAACATGCATGTTCTTTTGGGTGGCGTGAGAATCCAGATATTCTCTTGTTTCCTGTTCAGTCTTATAACTCTTATAAGAAAAAACGGGTCCAACGTTCCCCTGCTCAGTATAATAAGCGGGTTCAGTCAATACATCCATATTATTATCTTGATTATGGCCTGACATGGTCGCTACCTGGAGAGAGAGAGAAGAAAACGCTTTAGCGTATGCTCTTGCAAGATTAGATTGGTTATTATCTTATCTAATCAGGATGTCTCCCACTGTTTTTATCAAATCTACCTTCAAATCCAAAAAGGTAAGATTAGCCAGGATTAATTACACCCTACAATTTCGTCAATCTTTCAGCCAGATCAGTGTCGGTACTTTGAGGGAGGTTCCCCGTGCTTTCGCACGGACCTAATTAAAGTAAACCTCGTTTTCCCAGAGGCGTAACCCCGTTAACACTTTTTTAGACACCTACTTGATCGACTAATTGTCCTGTGTAAAACTCTCCCAGGAGTAACTCTTACTCGCAGTGGGTATCGGGATCCAACTATCTCATAGAAGTTATGTAATCTCATTGCAAATTTCAACACTTGAAATTCCCGATAATGTTTTGCCCCTAGCGATCTATGACCTTGACTAAGTCAACAAACCATAAATCACAAGTCAAGTTCAACCCGTACATTTCTCGATTGAATTAAACTCACCCGTACGACCCTTGACTGAGTCAACAAGGCCGTGCGAATACCCTAATCCAATCACATCTCATTTTTTAGCAGATATACACTACTTAGCTACCGTACACTACGCCTTGACTAGGTCAACAAACATAGCATGAATACTAAATAATATCTATCTGAAATGACGGAGGGCTACGCAGGTTTTTTCAGAAAAACCATGAGCGTAATGAGCTTGATATCGTCGTAGAATCAAGTGTTTTCGAAAAGGAGTGTTTTTGAGGCTTTTCTTAGTTTCGCTAAAGGGGTCACTCCAGGTGAAGGGATCGTCGGCCCTTTCCTCATCGAATAAGGTATAAGATATATCATATATACCGCTGTGCAAAGCAAAACACTAAAAGCATTCAAAAAACAAACCGCGTTTTGTAGCATCTGCCAGTTTCGCTAAAGAGGTCACTCCCGGTGAAGGGATCTCGGCTCTTTCCCCATCGAATAAGGTGCAGGATATATCATATATATCACTGTGCAAAGCAAAACTGTAGCTACCCTTTTTATAAAGTTTTGATTCTACAACATCTTTAGGTTTCTTTTCTTTTTATTAATCTCATTAATAAAATCCCATCAGCTTATGCTTCCTAAGCATCACAGATAAATACGACGTACACTTATGCCATCCGCATTCGCCTCGATATCCCCTCGTGCACCGTTAGGTTAGGTAACTAACGACAGAGCAGGGCAGGGCTAGTGCGGGTGTAAAACATAAGTAACATCTATATAATATATCATATATACTATATTCTGTATCCATCAGAACATATCAAATGATCACATCATAGATATCGCAGCAGAAACATAGATATAATGTGGGATATACTAGGACGTCCGTATTTAGTACTTAGCCAATAATAGAAAATACGGATTCCACAGTCGCGATGAATAGCCAAGCCCACACCCTGGACCCCTACGAGAGCGGCAAGCGACCCTACCGATTTTGGAGTTTAGGAGACCCGGTCTCGACTCCTCGAGATGGCCTCCCACTGAACCCCAGAACCCGGTCACCTGTGCTCCCCTCCTTGGGTCCATCCTAATGCGGAAAAGTAGATAATATACAACACTGGTGGCATCAACCTCAACCTGGAAGTACCCCAAATAAAAGAATATTACATTACATTTGAATTTACATGAATGAAAATATAAAACTCTCATCTCACATAAAACCCCCGGCTATTCAATCGTGACAATCCTGCACATCATATCTCAGCAACACATAATATCTCATATCATCAACGTAAGTAAGTATGCATACACCGATCGTCGCCGATGTATAGCAGCGAAGACCGGCAGTACAACTACATACTACACTTACGGTCACAGAAAAGAAAGTGTAAAACTACAATATTTGGAATCCACAATCACTTTAGACATCGCAAATCCGAAATATCACATACTTCACATTTCATGCCTAACACAATGAATTCCACATATTGTATCACATTCCAGATAAATAGACAGTATTAAACTTTTCGAACAGATAATCAAATACCCAAAATTTCCCAAAGTGCTCAACACTTGAGCCGAGTTCAAATAATCCCGAATATGTCATAGTACCAGTGATCCAGCCGTAGAAGGGTCAAGCCAACGCCTCACATGTTGGGCACGCTGTACTGCCCAAACCCGAAGGTTCAAAAGGCAGTTCAAGACGGTCACATAATCGAGTTAAGGTTGTTATCTTCTAGAGGGTCCACCGCTTAACTTGTACAATTTTTCCGAAAGATTTAAACTCGATAAAAATTCAACACTTGAAAGTTTGCCGTACCGGGAAACAGTGAGTTAATGATATTCGTTTAAATAGTTTAACAGTTTCTAAATATCCGGAAAATAAAAACGAATTTAAATATTCCGATCGAATCTATTATTACAAAACAAACCCCAGATCACTCAACCTTTGAGTCAATATAAAAATACCCATAAAATATATCTCACGGAAATATTAATTACTGTGCAAAAATGATTCCTTGATCTCTTCATACTGCCGCGGTTCCGCTGCCCAAGCAAGGTAAGGCCGCGGTTCCGCGGCGGTTTGTACGGATCAGGGGATAATTTTTTCACCGAAATTCTTATTTTTCCTTGCTGTATTTTTTAGGTCTTTTTAATTCAGAAAAATCCTAGATTTTGAAAAATTTCTAGAAAGGGGGTAAATTTTGTCGGTTCGGGTTCGATCGGAGTTTTAACTTCGTAAACACGTCGCCTAATGCTCTAGCTAGGCTCTGATACCACTGTAGGGTTCCTAGGCACTCTTGTGAAGGTTCATAAGGTATCAAACATGCCCGGATAAAAATTTAGACGTGCCGAACAACCCAAAGCCGGGATCTTTGCTAGATAATTAGGGTTTAGCATGCAAAATAATATCTTTTTATCTAAGTGTGAGGGATTACAACCTTTGTAGTCCGCTCCTTCGCTTCACAAGCTCCGAGTAGAAGTCCCTTCGCCGCGATCCTCGATCTCCCGGACTCAAGAGAGGCTCCACGACTCGAACGATCCATGCTAGCTTGAAGTGTTCCAAATCTCCGATGATCTACGTCGAAGTTGCAATAACCCAAGCTTTCTCACTCTAAAGAGATGAACACCCTAATCTCATGGGCTAGATGAGATGAGGATGAGGGAGTAGTATTTATGCTTTCTTTTTAATTCACTTTCTCACAATTTATCATCACAAATGGAATTTCTAGTAAGCTCAAAATCAAGAGAGAAAAAGATGATCATGGAAAATGATAATGATAATTCCTTTTGTGATGAATAGAAAAGAAAACTATATGATTGATATATCAACCATGGTCAAGGATGAGTGGCTAAGAGTTTGTAGAGAATAAACTAGAGTTAGGGTTTGGTTAGGTTAAGTTATGAGTCATGCAAAAATATCAACCATAATATCTTAAGCATGACAAAAACAAAGCTTCTAGAAGGTGCAAGAAGAAGCTAACCCTAATCCTTTTTAATCATCCTTAAACTTGTTTAATAATAAATCATATCATGTCACAATAATATATATCACATATATATTATATATTTGCAACAAAAGAAAATAATACAATTAACATATATCGCATATATATCAATGTATCATCCAGTGAGAAAATGAAATAATAAAGCGAGCCTATATTAGATAATGTAATACAATATATCATATATATTATTATACATTAAATCATCGAATCAACACTTGATCCGACGATCCGGCTATATCGAATATTACCGACTAATATATCATGTACCGATTCATCGAATCAACACTTGATCCGATGACCCGGTTCATATCTAAATATCGCGAGAATATAATACGGTATCTCATATCGCATTATTCTCGGTCCTGCACATATCTCATATGTGCCTCTACTCCGTTTCGCCTGAGACAAGAAACCTCTGTATAGGACTCTAAAGAATCGTCAATACGCCGGTAGCAGGTGATGATCATATCAAACACCCACAAGCTGCAAGCGGTCAGCTAAACGTAACAGCCACCCAGGTATTGAGCGATCAGAAGATCAACAAGCTAGCCTGTGCGTTCTCCTGTGAATCCAATCAGTAACACTCCCGTACAGTCCGGTCTGTTCGTCTGATATGTTGCATATCAAGTCTAGGGGTGGTATACGTCAGACCCCAGTAACCGATAAGTCGTGTCGATGTATGGCTCATAACGGGTCAAGAAACTACTAGTAACACTTACCAGTAAATCTCTATATCAGCCCTGGCCAGGGATTTCCAGTTATAGCCAATCGAACACAGCACAACATCAACTCCCTATACCGGGAGAGACGAATCCCCTCCTATCGCTCATTGCCTCCATGTGATTCGGGACTGTACCCAAAAGCCACCGTTTTGCACGCCCTCTTGGACGTGGTAAGGTGGAAATCAAAGCACAGTGGGAATCACACAAGACTCTATGACGATCTCGGGTCTATAGACTACCCTGTACCAGTGTCACCGGAGAACTGCCATCTGACGTGTGGTATATCACCATCTGGGAGTTCTCGGCGAGTCCGTCCAGTGTACCCAGTCTCCACTGAGCACCCGTACACCATCCTTGATGTCAAACACCGATGGATATGAGATCATCCATCGCCCATCATATGGGTCAAGATGCGTATACGCTAGTCTACTCTGGTGTATCGATGCCCTGTCTCGATATACCCTCGACTAGAAACTTTTATAGGATGTACTCATCGACTACCGTGGCACCACTAGTATGATCTTATCATAATCCCAGTAGTCGAGTACAGATCCTAAGGGCTTTATCAACATGTGAGAGAAAGACAGTAAACCAATACAAGTCAACATGTTAAGATAAAGTGAAACCAAATAGCATACTATCATGACGAGCAAGAAAGTCCTCTCTATATATATCCAAGCATCCATTATAATATACATCATATGTACAACAATGGCCTCTAGGGCATATACATAACTAACAGGGCATACCAAATTTCATGCGATTCTACAAATTTTTTACCGTTGATTTAATGGGTTCAAAATTAACGGTTTACCGACAACATAACTTTTTACATTGCAAAATCAACGGTGAAAAGTTGTAGAATCGCATGAAATTTGGTGTACCCATATCTTAGATGAAAACGATGAAGATTATGGGTGCCGATCGCCGGAAAAAATGAGGGAGGACGTACTTTTTCGACGCCACAAAAGAAAATTCCCTCCTATGGCCTCTTCCCTCCATTAATCTCATATATAGAATAATGGAGAAAAGATGTCATAGGAGTGTATTTCCTCCTATGGCGTCGAAAAGGTACACCCTCCTTCATTTTTTACGACGATCGGCACACACCATCTTAATCGTTATCATCTAAGACGTTGGTATACCAAATTTCATGCGATTCTACAACTTTTTCACCGTTGATTTAATGGGTTCAAAATTAACGGTTTACCGACAACAGAACATTTTACATTGCAAAATCAACGGTGAAAAAGTTATAGAATCGCAAGAAATTTGGTGTACCCGCATCTTAGATGATAACAATGAAGATGATGGGTGCTGATTGCCGGAAAAAATGAGGGAGGGTGTACTTTTTCGACGCCATAGGAGGAAATTCCCTCCTATAGCCTCTTCCCTCCATTAACTTCATATATAGAATAATGGAAAAACGATGTCATAGGAGGGAATTTCCTCCTATGGCGTCGAAAAGGTACACCCTCCTTCATTTTTTCCGACGATCGGCACACATCATCTTCATCGTTATCATCTAAGATGTGGGTATACCAAATTTCATGCGATTCTACACCTTTTTCACTGTTGATTTAATGGGTTCAAAATTAACGGTTTACCGACAACAGAACTTTTTACATTGCAAAATCAACGGTGAAAAAATTGTGGAATCGCATGAAATTTGGTGTATCCACATCTTAGATGATAACGATGAAAATGATCGATTCCGATCGTCGGAAAAAATGAAGGAGGATGTATTTTTTCGACGCCATAGAAGAAAATTCCCTACTATGGCTTCTTTCTCCGTTAACCTAAGGATGTTATGGTAATAGAAACAAGAATTTATATATATATTGCAAAATTCTTGTTTCTATTACCATAACATACTTATGGGCCTATGGCTCATATAGATAAATTTATTTCTTTTTGAACTTCATGTAAACCGATATGAATCTATCACTAATAATGGTACCAAGAACACTCGAATGCTCAAACAAAGCAAGAAAGACCAACATGCAACTGGTTTGGCTTCACTACGAGAACAAGAACAACATAAAACTAACCAAGACAGCATAGCTCCAACGGTAATACTTGAGGTTGCCGGTTCGATTGCCGAAATGGTGGTATCCAAATATAATAAAACAACATAAAACGGGACATGGACATGAACAAGAACAGGAACAAAATCAAGGTACCTAAAATTAGTTTCCTTTTATATAGTATTGCAACAAAACAACCCAAGATTAAGTAAATGAACACCATTAGAAAACAAATGATCAAGTTTTCGGTAACAAGATGTGATCTAGGATTCTGATTTGTAGCGCACCCTCAAATACATATATCATTTTATCCCAAAAAGAAATGAAAGAAATAAAGATAACAAGTATATTTAGGATGTAGTCTTCAGAATACAACCACCATGATTATCACTGTTTACTGTTCGTTTTTGCAAAAATCAATTAAGTAAAGAGCAGGACTCTAGCCCAAACCTTTTCTCTCTATATTTTTAATTTATGAATGAAATATCATGAAAATTGTTGTCACGTCCCGCTTCCTATGATACAGAAGCAGAGATGCGACGAGCCCCGCAACGTGACTATACCAAGTAGATACTCTACCAAATACAGTTATGCTAAACGTATAATATGCATGAGTATACAAAAACGAGTAAAATAAATAAACTTTTATTCATTAAACAACATTTATTACATCCGATAACTCAAGTTT
This sequence comes from Agapanthus africanus, assembly GCA_030015575.1. Classification (NCBI taxonomy): domain Eukaryota; kingdom Viridiplantae; phylum Streptophyta; class Magnoliopsida; order Asparagales; family Amaryllidaceae; genus Agapanthus; species Agapanthus africanus. Next base: position 134,818,293 of record CM057339.1, read on the forward strand.
ATCACATCATAAAGCAAGACAGGAAATAAAGCAAGCCCAAAATAGATGAAAGAATAAGAAAAATAATGAGGACTAAAACCCTAATAATGAGTTGAAAGGCGAGCATAATTTTCCTTCGTAGTTTCAACCTCTGTCGTTCTCTCCTGCTTTTCTCCTTACCCTAACGAACATTTCGGGAGAAAGAAAAAGTGAAGAAATGTTCGTCGGCGAGATAAACTCAAATAGATTCTCAAGGGATAAGTAAAATAAGGTATAATGTAAGCTCATGTAACAAGATATTGATGTGTGTGTGTAATCATGTTTTATCTTGTAAAAGTCGAAACAAGAATAGTGATGTAATATCGTGAATTTTCCATTCGCTATGTCGGAATATCATATGATAATTCTAGAGGTGACCCCCGTGGATTCGAGAGGTGGCCTCCATACAGGAACGTGGCAGTTTATTCCACATGGCACTTAGTTCCGCATACAATAGTATTACCGCCTTCCTGATATATATGGCTCTATTCCTTTCCCAACTCCCTCATTTAAAACATGTCAAAAACGGTTTACCATATCAAGCATTCAAGTGAAACACGGGATTTTAGAAACTTGAGGGTATTTTAATGCAAATACGGGTTTTCGAAACTTCAGGTATTTATGTGAAAATACGGTATTAGAAAACCTTATGTTATTTTTAGTGAAAAATATGGTTGATGGTGTTATAAAAATGACAAATAGGACGAGGAAATGTTCCTCCTGAATCCGGCAGCATTACGGCTTATAAACAGCAAAATATCGATAAAAAATCGAACGGCATAACGGCATGTTTAAGAGTTAGAGAGTAAGATGGTATTAGAATAGATAATAATGCATAGAAGAGGCGACGAGATCGAAAGGGAAGAGATGGAGATCCTACCTTGAGACGATTAACGAAAAGCATGTCGGAACGTCGTTTTATACGGAAACGCGAATAGCGTGTCGCATTTTTCCCAAAGGATTGGGCAGCACCACTGTGTCGGTGTCGAAGAAACAAAAAGGGAGGTACTTTTTCCAGAATATTTGACCGGGTGGTTTGTGAGAAAATCGAGTTGGAATGATGGGTTTTTATAGGGTGTGAAAAAATTAAACCGCGCCTCTGTTACCCCAAATCGAGCGCCCGTTATCCCGCCGCTCGATCATGGCCGTTGGATTGCAGCGTGGACGGCCAGGATGCGGCCGCATGCAAGCCAGGATGTGGTCGCGTACTCGCACGCCGCCGCCACGTGCTTGCACGTGCAAGCACGTGCCCGCACACGCACGTGGGCAGGGGCCACACGCCAGAGCGGGCCCACACGGCAGCGTGTGCTGGCGCCAACACGTGGCGGGTCGGGCCTTGGGCCTGGGTCTGGGTTTGGGCATTGTGTTTGAAGAAATGTTTTGTTATATATATTTTTCTTTATTTTTAAGAATATAAAAACTGTTTATAAATTGTTTTTCTTGAATAAAAATTAGTTTTAATACCAAAAAATTATGGAAAATTTATAGATAATTTCTAAATAATTACTTACTCGTTGTCAACCATTTCGACCTAAAAATAATTCCTTTTTCTAAAATCCACTTACTAAAATAAATCTTTGAAAATACTAAAAATCATATTTAAATTCTTTTCTACTCCCAAAATTTATATTAATTATATTTAAACTCAAAATTATCTTTTTCAAAAAATTTTCATGAAAATAAATACTAAAATAAGTACAAAGATACGAAGGAAAATTATACGAAGACTTTATTAAGGTATAGATAAAACATAGACGTTACAGTTGTTATGTATAAAAATATATTTGATATGAAATAGTACAAAAGTTGTCTTTATCCAAAATATATGAACATCTAGATATAGATATGAGATGAAATTGTAACATTAAGTCAAAGATGCAATGAAATTAACTATATGGTTTCATTGTCAAATTAAACCAATAATTGCATGATTTCATTGACCAATAAACCAAATGCATGCCAAAAACCAAACCGTAATACATATGCATGCTCAAGTTAACGGGCATAATGGCTAAATTTCAACTTCTTATCATACCATGAACTTTGGTCACTTTTTCATAAAACTACCACAAACTTCTAAAATGATGCATACCTACCATAAACATTTTTTTAGCAGAAAACTCTCTAACGTAATTATAATATGATTAACAAAAAAGATAAAATGATTAAAATACTCAATACATGTCAATTTAAATATAACTTTTTTCTAAGAATTAATATATGTTGGGTAATAATTCAGCCATTTTCTCTTTTTTGTAATCAATTGTTAACTTAGTTAAGAAGTTTTCTGGTATAAGGAAAGTGTGTGCTAGTTTTGGATCATTCTAAAAGTTTTTGGTAGTTTTGAGAGAAATGATTAAAGTTCAATGTATCAACATGAAATTTACCCAAGGAAATAACCACCATGTGCTAATACATTAAACCCAAATGAGGGTTAATGGCCATAAACATAATCAATGGTTAACAAATATTCAAGCTAAATATGATCAAATAACTATGGCCTTAACATCAATGTTAATCTATATTTATATATATAGTACTCTACTAAATGAAAATAAATAAAAAGTTTTGGTAGTCTCTTTTTTCATGACTACTCCATTTTTGTTATTTATACTCACAGTTTGCAAAATTTATTTCAGCTTTTGTAAGTTTATTTAGGCATTGATCATTTTGGGAAAATTACGGTTGGCCGCATGTTTTTATGGTGATATCTATATCTAATTTTAGCAATTTGTCCCCTTGTAGTATGTGCTATTGCCTCTTTGGATTCCTAATGGTTATGGTAAATAATTTTCACATTTATTTTTAAGTTAGATTGTTTTCATAATTACTCCCAACCAATACATTATCAATAAGTTAATAGATATCTGTTGAAAATGAAATAAATTAATAATTCATGATAATTCTTTACAATTTAAATGATGAATAATAAACGTCAATAATATCTCTTGAATGGATACATCCAATGGTAATGGACCGGACCGCCGATCCTGATCTCGGTTGCCAGATGGACGGATAAGTGAACAATAATGTCGAAAAAGGAAGGTGGAAAGATAGTTTCAAGCTTGCAGAGGATCAAAAAAATGTCTTTTTCGAGCTCTGCTATCTCATTGACTTCCACGTTTTTGGAACACAATTGGCGAAATACGTGCAAAAGTTGTTAAGCACGAGACCAACTTTTGGTTTTACCGATACTCTGAGGTATAAAGAAAGAAGATGCTGCATCAATATGTGGTAATCGTGGTTCTTGGGTCCTACGATTTTTCTGTTTTTTCTGTTTTCTACCTGCACCTGTTTGGAAATATTTGATGAGAAATCGTCGGGGACTTTCAATTCTTTCAACACACGCAAGAACCGACGCTTCTCCTCTTTGTTCATGTTGTAGATTGCTCGTGAGATATCGTAATAATGGGCAAATTTTTCAAATCATCCAAATTTGACAAACCATCCAAATTTGTCATCCATAGGCTGAGATTGCAATTCTTTTCTAATGGACAAACCATCCAAATTTGTCAAATCACGATGGGCGTTAAGATTGTCCTTCGTTTTTCCATCCTTACACAGCAGAATATTGATGATATTCTTGGAGATGCCCTTCTCGATAAGTATGGCATCTAAATTGTGGCGCAGTGGTAGATCAAACCAGTACGGAAACTGAAATAAACCACTAAGTTTCTTCCGGCCAGATAGGCAGTTTATTTCCGAATGTGATATTCTGATAACCTCTCCATTATTACAGTATGTCATTACTGGACAATAATTCAGACGGCATACCGGTCTCCATCTTGTCATTGAACATTTTTTTATTCCTTCTGAATCTGTGAGTTATATGCAAGAATCGTCAGTGACCCATAAACGACTCTTTCCCGCTAAACTTCAAGCGTACACTGCTCGTATGAATATGACAACCAGGGCAAGCAAGCTTACTTTGAGTTTTCCATCCCGACAGCATGCCGTAGGCAGAAAATCATTAATCGTCCACAACAAAGCAGCATGTATCTAACAAAATTATTTACCATCTGCGTCATAGGTTCTCACACCAGGTTTCCATAGCAACTTTAACTCATCAATCAAGGGTTGAATGTAAACGTCGATGTTTTTTCTCAAGAGACGAGGGACCGTCGATTAGAAGAGCCAAAGTAAAATAAGACTGCGTCATAGCCCTCCATGGCGGCAGCTTGTATATTGTCACCGCAACGGGCCAATAATGTGAGTATGCCCGCCGCGAACCATTCCAAATGGACTGAAATCGTCGCTCGTAATCCCTAGCCTCATGTTATGAGGGTCTGCGCTGAACGAAAGATGTTTTTCATCTAAAACTTTTCACGATATCGAATCTCTAGGATGACTCATTTTTCGCTTTTCACGAGGCGTTTTATGGTGCCACTGTATTTCGGACGTCGTCTCCTCACACTTAAATAACTGTTACAGCCTCGGTATTAATGGAAAATGATGAAGAATATTCACAGGTACATCACTCGAACGGGAGTCTTTCTTAGGCTTGAATTGGATTTTCCCGCACACTGGGCAGCTTTTGAGTGCGGTGTGTTCTTTCCGGAACAAAACGTAGTTGTTCTCGCATGCATGTATCTTCTCACACTTTAGGCCGGTATTTGTGATTATCTTTTGCGACTTGTACTAGATCGTTGGCACTTTATTTCCGCCGGGAAAAGCTTCTTTCAGCAATACTAGGAGATCGGTGAAAAACTGGTCATTCCATCTGTTCTTGCACTTGATCTGGAAGAGACGTACGGAAAAAGATAGTATCGAAAACCCTTTGCAATTTGTATATGAAGGATTCTCGAGGAAGCCATGTACTTCTCCAATAATGCGTGTCCAGTGCTTTCTGTATCATAAGAAAGTCCAGCGGCAAGTCCATCCATGTCATCGACCGGCACGAACACAGCATCATTGTCTTCGACGGCTTCGCCTTCTTCAAACTACCATTTCTCCTATTCCTTCTCTTCTTCTACATCCCTTTCCACTCTTTGGTTTCCGCTTCAATGAATCCGTTTTCCGTCTCTTGCACTGGCCCTCCATCATCCTTTTCTCCGTAAATATCCTATTTAGTGTAATCTCAAAAGAAACCGTTTTTTATAATATGTAACTCAACATCCGACTTCTTCTGCAATCACGTGTTCATACACTTATAGTAAGGACAATAGATTTCGTGCTCTTTCGGTATCCCAAAACATGCGTAGGAAAAATCGGGGAAAAAGTAAACACCGTTAAAGAAAAAATTAGTGGATCTTATAGAATCATCGACGTACATCCAACTCTTGTCATGGAGGTACGGGAATGCTATATTGGAAGAAAAAGGAACGCAGCAAGGTTCCTATAGATAAGAGCCATGGAATTAATATTTCATGACAAATACGAGATAGACGGATAAAAGAAGCGTTAGTATTGGGTTTAATTGACGACTTCGTTAAGTTTAGTTTCAATTATTATTGGATTGGGCTCTCCTCAAACTCCTATTGATAAGTTTCTCCTTCTAATCTCAAAGCACAAGAGTTAGATTCTTCTTCCAAGAAAGATGATGATAATATTAAATGTTCTTTATTGGATGTCGAGGGTAATGGCTTTAGGGGTAAGGCACATATCACATTAAGAATGTATAAAACATACACCCATTCACTTATATTTTCATCCGTTTCGAGAAAATTTCGACAGTACCTTCCCGCTGTTCTCCGAGTACATTGTAATAGAACAAATAATCGTTTCAATACTGTGAAATATCATTGAAACGAACATCTAATCTATCGTTGTACACGGAGAACCAGCAGAAAGGTACCGTCGAAATATCCCGAAATGAATGAAAAACACAAGTGAATGCAGGTGTCTGCTTTATACATTCCTAATTTGTCCACACGGGACAAATCTATCAGTTATCATACGATCGAATATTAATTCCCGTCACATAGACTACGCAACAGTTATTAAAAAACTGAACGATAACGTTCGGTGTTTAACAATCTTCTTGTAGTTTTATGTTACGACGAACACCGAACGCATGTTAACCGATAGACGGGAACCAAGTCATGTTTTCATTTTCACATATGATTAATTATAAATGAGAATATGAAATTTTCATATTATCATTGAATGCCATACACTTACTTTATGATTTAATTTGGATTTGTTTTACTTTTACGTTTTAATTTCAAGGTTTCAAAGTTTTTATTTTAGGGTAAAGTTCTTTAAACTTAAGGGTTTTCTTAATCGAGTTTAAGATTTTGGATTTAGGGTTGGTGGGATTTGAAAAGAGTTTAATGTAGAGAAGAATGATGATGAATCAAAGTTTGTGTATGTTTGTATATGTGTGTATGTGTGTGTGCATGTATGCTTGTGTGCGTGCGTGTCTATGTCTCTGTGTATGTGTATGTGTATGTGTGTGTATGCTTGTGTGTGTGTGTATGCACACACATACAGAATATGTATTTGGTAATGGTTATAACCCTAATCCTAATTAACCCGAACCCGAACCCGAACCCGAACCATTAACCCTGATCATAACCCTAACCCTAATTAACCCTAACCCCTTAAACAATTCATCTTCTTAAATTAACTAAATTATTATAAATTTCACTAAAATATCCTTACATATTGATGATTTTCCACTAAACTGCCTTAAAATTTTACTAAAAACCTATTTTTCTAAATTTTACCATTTTTCACTAAAATATCCTTAACTATTGTTGCAATTTCACTAAAATACCTTTAACTACTGTTGTTGCAATTTTACTCTAAAATACCTTAACCCCTAATCCTCCTTAATCCTAACCCTAACCCTTCCTAGTCGTAACCCTAACCCTAAACCTAAACCTCCCTCGGCTTTAACCATCAACCCATACCCTAACTCTCATGGCCCCTAGCTACAACAACACCACCAACATCAACAACTACAACACCAACACCAACAACATCACCACCAACATTAACACCAACAACATCAAAACCAACACTAACAACACCAGGAAGAACATTAAAAACAGAAGCAGCAGTAACAATTCAATAATACAAATTTTAATTTAATTTTGGAAAAAAATATAATTAAACCAAAAAAAATAAATTCATACTTACCTCTTGAAAATCAGTGGTAAGGTCTTCGACGGGGGCTCGACGAAGGAGGCTACAGTCTTCGACGGGGGCTCGACGAAAGAGGCTACAACCTTCGAAGACGACGACGACCTCACTCCAGCGAGCTCAATCGGCGACGACGACGACGGAGGCTTCGATCTCGGCTTATGGCTTTGATCTATGGGATCGGGCTTGACGACGGAGGAGAGGAGGCGAGGGCTTCGAAGGGGATGGCCACGGTGGTGACGGCAGGCAGCTCTGGCGAAGGTCGAGGCAGCGGTGGTGATCGATCGAGTAGGAGAGACGAGAGGTTTTTTTTGAAGGGAAAAATTAGGGATCAGAGAAAAAAAAGGGAGAGATTTGGATTTATCATGAGTGAGGAGTAGGCCCGGCTACTTATAGGATTTTTTCACAGTTATAACCATGACGAAAAATTAAAACCGTGATGAAATTTTGGTCCCGGTTTAAACCGTGACCAGCACTACGTGATATGCATGTGTACTCGAGCCGCGCCAAGCCGATTCCACCACGCGCCACGTGATATGCATGTGGGCATGTGCCTAAGCCACGAGTCGATATTCGAGCCGCGAGCCATGCAACGAGTTATATGCGCCAAGCATGTTTGGGTGTCAAACAGACCCAATCCTTAGCCTTCAAATCGGCTAAGTCCTAAAGCCTAATGCCTCATTGAGCCCATAAGCTCAAAACCTTCTAATTTGATCTTAATCTTAAATAAGGATAACGATTCTTAGATAAATACCAAGTTTCCTGTGCAGTGATAGACCTCACAAATATGAGAAATGCATCCTAAGTTAAACCCCATTGGCAAATCAAAACACTAATATGGACCCCGTTAAGTAAATGCTTGACCCAAATAAAAAATATATACGGATTTGGATTAATCTGCGCCCTACGGGCGACGACATAAATTAGTCTCCGTATACAATTGATTTGTGTACGAAAAAGTGTGTTGTAAATAATGGCAATCAAGACGATATCGCAAATAGCTAGCCGTGATGAGTACGGGTCGTCCACAGAGAAACGTGAATTGTTTATCTTATTTTAGACGAGTTGATAAAAGAGAGAATGGATTGTTGTCGTTTTTAAACTAGGATGGGTAGTAAATTTATAATTGAAAGTCTTGTAGGGTTTATAGGATTTAGTAGTTAATGGATGAAAAGTTAAAAATTATTATTTTATCTTTTAATTGTTTAAAACTGGATAGATAGCGATGAATGTGGATTATGGTTCTTGGAGGGAATTAGGATTTCCTACTACTGCCCCTTTGTCTTTCCATTGATCTCTATTTATTTCTTTCTATTGATCTCTATTTATCTCAAGCCCTTAACAAAAAAAGTATTAACTAAGAATCGTGGTCGTGACTGTCATTAATTGATAGCGCACCCGATAAGAGGGTTAACATTTACTTTGCTAAGATTTATAAACATTAAATTATCAAAAGAAGTTAAGCTTTATTTCATCCATTATTCTACCATATCCTACAAATCCTAGCAAGAATGAAATTACTCTCTCATGGTTATTAGCGTAGTACAATAAAGATGGAAGATGAATGAAACCATATTTGAAGTGCTGAAAGTAATGCGTAAAAGTAATGCGGAAAAAGTAATGCGGAAAAGTAATGCGAAAAAAGTAATGAGTAAAAGTAAATGCTAAAAGAATTAAAAAAGACTACCTTTATTAATTAACTACTGCATTGCAACTTTTTTCCTTCAAAAGTAGATTACAAGAACCCCAGTTTCGCTCGTAGATCTCTCTCTTGAACTTTGAGTTTGGGATCTTGAATTGATTTTTTGATAAACAGCTCTCGGTCCTTTATATAGTCTCTGAAACTAGAAACCCTAGATGCCTTATGGAAGTAGCTGATATTACGATCATGCCCCCAAAATCCTAGATCCAAAGGCCACTAAAGGACTACGGTTCTGCCGCCCATATCCCCTTTTGTCACGTCCCGCTTCCCAGAGTGTGCTAAGATCGGCACGTGACAGAGCCAACCATGCTACCTGTGATTAGGAAACATCCCTCCACAGTCACATTACGACTGTCTAGAAGATATCAAGAACAGAATAAACTATCTAGTACATGTCCATATGCCAGAATAAATGAGTCAAGAAATAATATGCGGAAGCAATAGAATCAAGTAACAATAATAATATGGAAAGTGCGGAAATAACTGAACTAACTGGATAATAACTGGATTCTCACTGCTCGGCCTGACGGCAGAAATACTCCTGATCAGCCTGCGATAAAGGTAGAGGATTTGGGCCATGCAAAACCCAGACGTCAGTGCGTCATAAAATCAATAATAATATAATCAGGGGGTAACAAGTCATGCAGGCATGGGTACGAACAGTAACAAGCCACCCTTAACAAGTAACAGTAACATGAATATAGATCAGTGAACAGAATATAAACAGGTGAAGTGCAGTGAGTAGTAGGGTTATCTACTCTAAAGTTATTCGAAATCAATTAATGTAATTCTCATCGTAACTCATCGGTCTATGTCTCGTTTAACCCCACGGGACCACGGTAACACGATGTAATAGACGGTGAGTCTATGTCCCGTTCAACCCCACGGGACCACGGTAACAAGATGTAATAGCCTTTTGAGTTACGTTCGGATACATTCTTGATTTCCCCATACCCCCAAGTTATGTGTAAGTCAGGTATTGATAAATCTGGAGCTAATGCCAACACATGATCAAGCAGGTACAGGTTTGTCTGTATAGACAATAGGATATGTCCGTAGGGACAACAGGTCAAGATTTGTCGGCATTAGAATTAAGATCAGGTATCAAGTCAAGCTGTGGTACATTAGTCATGTCAGGTAGTGCACATGTATCAAGTCATGTCAAGTAGGGTACCAGGTCATGTCAGGTAGTGCATATGTATCAAGTGGGTGCTCACAATCAACTGTAATAAGTATGGGTTGCACAAAATCAGGTATAGAGTACTAATAAAATGAAATAAACATGAATGGTATGCAAATAGATACAAAATAAATGGTATGGATGCACAACTATCGATTAGGGTTACCTTTTATATCTCCAATACTAATTAGGATGCACTTTATTTAAACATGGGGTGTTAATATCACAGTATCATAAAATAATATGGTCTCGGCATGCAACTAGAGATGTAATAAACCGTACGGATACAGACGGATACTATAAAACTGTAAATCGGTAAAATTTGTTGAATATTAAAAACACAAGCACTATTATTTATTAAATAGATATTGATATAATAATATTAATATGGATAATATATTCAAACCGATTAATAACTATAAAAGTGGTATTGATTAACCATGCACAAGAAAGTTCCGTTCAGAAATCCAGCGTCACCCTGATTTGTAAAATAGCTTAAAAATAACAAACGTTCTCCAAAAGGAACGTGTCTTATACAAAAACAAAGATAATTCAATAAGGTTTTCATTTTTATAAGTCGAAATATCTCAGGTTGTTCCCACAAAAATCCATGAACATTCGAAGTTGAAAGTTTGCTGCTGAAATTTCCCTGGACAGCAGTTTAGAGGTACTTTCATTTGTATTTTACGTTATTTAAACAATTTATTTTGCAAGTAAATATTTCATAAAGTTATATTATTCTGAGTTAGCTTCGTAACGAACTAAAGAACGTATACTAATAATTTGTCTATGATTTATAATGAATTTTATAAGGTAAGGTGTACAGTGAATTTCAGATTTATCGTATCCGCTTTGCAACGACGTTTCATGTGTAAACTATAATATTTTCAAACTATATTTTGTATAAAAATATAAAATACAGATTATAAACTAATTAAAGATAATAATAAGAAATATTACGATGATATATATTTTAAATGAGATGGATGCAAACGGGTATCCCAAAAATAGTAAAACTGTAAAATGGTAACGTGGGATGTACAACTAAGCAATATGTGATGTAAATATTCCATTGGGTGCAGTATATGTTAGTATAGTATGTAACAAGATAAGTTTTCATGACCTAGATCTGAAATGATATGAATGGATGCAAACGGAACATCGAAAAATTATAAAACTAAACATGGGGTGCATGATTTAAAATACAGGTATTCCATTTGTTAAAATAGATGCGTCTAAAGTAATGTAGCATGTATTTAAGATTGGTTTGCATGCCCTAGATCTGAAATGCACTATACAGATGTAAACGGAACGTCGAAAAGCTGTAATATGAAACATGGGATTCTTGATTTAAAATACAGGTGTGATATTTATTTAAATAGGTATATAATGAGGTATATAGCATGTAGCAAGATTAACTTGCCTCGATCGAATCACGCGACAGATACGCACGGCACGTCCGACGTCGGTAAATCGTCGCAACGCACACGCGGCACGCGGGACGGGTCCAGGCAAGGAAAGAGGGTGATCACACAGGCAATGTACGTTCACTGGATCAATCGAATCGTCAGCGACGAGCACGGCTCCGGCAGTGATCACCGGAATCAAGAAACAAGATCAAGAAAAGAAAGAAGAAGAAGAAGAAGAGGCTGTGTATTAAATAAGGAAAGAAAAAATAAATAAATAAAACATATAAAAATATATATATGCAGAGGAGAGAGAGAGAGAAAGGGGTTGTTAGTTTGTTAGGAAATTAGTTTAGATTTAAATTTAAAAAATCTTTTATTAGTTAACTAAATTTTAATTTGTATCAGTTTATAAAATTAATATTATATAAATAAAATTTGATATTCTAGTAAATACAAACATAGTCCAAAACATGCTCGGGTAGGGTCTAAAATTCAGTTTTAAAAGAAGAAAAATATACATGTCGACCAAAATTAAAATTGAATATCCGGGTAACGAAAAATGCATACCCCCAAGAGCGGATGCACGTACGTGCGCGTAGCCATCCAAACAAGTCCGTTTCACTGAACGGGACGAGAACAAGATGCGTGGATGCTACCACAGGGTCAGGGGTATCATGCAGGCCATGCAATATATTTTTAAACTATATTATGTGACTTAAAATATTATATTAAAATACAGATGCTAGATAAAATGCGAGTATGCAATGTACAAATAAATGAAAGTGCACGAGTCCATGTAACAGGCAGGATAAATCATAAACATGAATCCATACTGGTTTCAAGCATGCGGGTCGGGTCGGATGCAAATATAAATGTCAAATACACTATTCACACCCAAAACACAATAAATCAGGAAAATACCATAAATAAAGAAATACTTGAAGTAGAACTGGTATAAATGAACTAGGGAGTTACACCTTTAGACAGCGGATCTGCCACTTTATGGTGGAATGGTGACTTGAGATTTTTTCTGGCTCTTCTTCTTGATATTTGGAGATCCTTTTGATATATAGATTATGAAAATATTGCTCTTAATCTCTGTCATTGCTAGATTTCTCGATTTGCTTCTAATATTTGGCAGATTTGTATTTGATATTCCAATTTGACTTGGATCTCTTACTTAGATTTCGGACCTGAGCTAATACATGCATAATATCTCAAATCAAATTGTTAGTAGCATTTGGTATTTTTGAGATATTATTCCAACCATTTATATGATATAATACCTTAAGAATATTGATTAGGAATATTTGACATGATTTGTATATCTTAATTAATAATATTTCATTTAAATATTATATGCATATATTTTCCCTAATTATATTAATTATAAATGAAAAACATATGATAATAATTTTTTTACAAATAAACCCACATATGTTCTTTATTTACATTTAACACCTTTTATTAGTTAATAATAGTAGGAAAAATGTTCATACAAATGTACAATATTTTTGACTAATCAAATACCCCCAAACTTATCTTTGATCTTCCCGAGTAAACTATTTATTAAAAAGAAAAAGGAAAAAAACCCCCGCACACTTTCGTAGGCAACACAATTGCACTTAGCTCGTGCAACAAGCTTTTAAACCTCTAGGTGTCCCTAATAGGACTAGTGTTGTCTCCTGAAGGTTTTCAGCAGATTACACCCACAAAATCCCAAAATAAAAGAAAAAAGATAAAAATTACATACAAAGATAAGAAACATATAAAAGAAAACACTTGAAAATAAGTGTTTCCAAACTACACTAGCTTTTTGGTTGTCATGTGCCATATCTTAATAATTATGAAAAGATGTCAGAAATCATATCATCTCTCAATAAATCGTTGTCTTTAGTCTTCCTCCCTATCTTTATTCTAAATATCGATCATATACCCCTACGTGTGTATAAAAGACATCCCTACACTCGGAGAATTCAATTCAAGCTATCATACTCTTTACCCATATACCTTAGTACTTTTTTGTCGGTGAATGTTTTAGATGGATTTGCTCACATATTCTTCATGCGACCGTTAATACTTCTTGAGGTACTAACCAATCTATTACCAAATGTGCTCACTTATTAAAGTGTAATTAGCAATATCCTAGTTTTGCAACACCTAAGACTTAGCAATGACTCCCAAACTAGCTGGTCTAAGACACTAGGTGATAAGGCATCCTTTCTATATTTTTTTATGATGCCTTAAATAATTAGAAAACTAGTGTTCATTTTTCTTCACCATTTATATTTTATGTGTCAATTCTATTTTGTTGATTTATATTTTTTCTTCATACTGAGACTTCTAGACAAGAGAATTTCAAGGTATCCTCTACTATCCCAAGTTTCAAGATGTGTGCAAGTGTGTATAGAAAGATATCAATATTCAAAAGTTTGGACTTAAGAATAGTGACTATTTTTCAGACGTATTTCTATCCGCAGATTAGTGATTCCTTTCATCTTACTAACCCTTTGGACAACAGCTCATGACTACCTATTACTAGCTTTGTTTTAAAACATATAATTTTCTTACATTTCTTAAATCTCTTCCTTTCTTTCATTTGTATTTCTCACTTTCTAACTTTTATTTTCAAAAAAAATTATGCAATGCAGTATTTACATATGATACATAGACATATACAAAACATTCATACAAACCATCCCCCAGACTTGTTTGCAGCAGTGTCCTCACTGATGTTGTCCTGTAACCTAAAAACCTGAAGATTAGGAGGGACAATTCAATAAGATGGTATAAAGAAGAGGTCAAGAGTGAATGACCGTGAAATCCTCCCCAAACTTGTTTTTGGCTCATAATCGTGCAAAAATTTCTTTTCATTCAAGAGTCATTTTCAAAATATTTTTCTTCTCCCCCCAAACTTGAGTAAAACAGTGTTATCATTATTAAGCATTAAAATTTAACATAAGACGGGGGTAACCAATATATGTATATAAAGTTTTACAAAGACCAAAAGTCAACACCAACCATTCAAATATTTTATCAAGATAACACCATGGTTGGTAGAAGATCATGTTACAGATAGATGTGAAGAAGTGGGGAGGAGATAAGAGGTGTAATCGAAAGGATTTACGTCTCGTGTAGGGTTACCTAGCACGACAACAAGGTTTCGGGAGGCATCTTCCATGCCATTTTCAAAATTTTGCCATGCTAAACAATTCTAACCGTAGAATCTTAACTAGAGATTTAGACAATACAACATGTAAACTACTTTACATCTAAGTGAATATGGAATACAACCTTTGTAGACCGGTCCTTCACTTCAATAGCTCCGTGTGGTAGTCCCTTCGCTCCAAGTAGTGATCTTCCGGACTCTTGAATGACTTCACAAGAAGAAAGGAACAAGCTTGCATGAAGTCTTCGAGGCCGAAGATGATCTACGTCGAGGAGACACTAACCGAAGCTACCTCTTCACTCATTAGGGATTATTGAAGCTAACACCCTAAACTAAATGGCTAATCTAGTAGAGGATGATGAAGTAGGATTTTTGCTCACTTCAGAATTGATTTTCTCACTAATTTTCTTTTCCTCTCAAAAACCTAGAGAGTTCTCTCATAAGCAAGAAGAAGATGAAGCAAATAATGGATGAGAGAGTGAATGGCAACCATGGGTGAGAAAATATCATATACTAACTCTTGTAGAGACATAACCATGGCTAATGAGAATGGTTGGGTTAATAAATATTGTAATACCCGGTTCTTTTGTATACGCCTAAAATCCGTATTTCTCTTTAAACTATAAATTTTGTTATTTTTAATTATTTAATTATTTTTTAAAGGAACTCCATTAAACCCTAAAACCCCAGCCCATTTCTTTTATGTAAAAATTAAACCCAAACCTGTTTTCTTCCGAGCCCAATCTCCTCAGCCTTTTTTATAAAAGGAATTCATTTTTAAATCTGGCCCGGCCCTTAATTCCTTTTTCCTCACCATTATTTTTTTAAGCCCAGCCGACCCTTCATTTTCTTTTCCCTTTTTTTTTATTTCCCTGCGGCCCAACATCCAAGCCCCGGACCCATTCTTTTCTCATTTAATCTTTGAATTTCCTTTTCACTGACCGGCCCTTTCACTTCAGCCCACACCCGCTCCGCTTCACCTACCCGGCCCGGCCCACTACCCCTTTCTTCCCCAACGGCTATTTTCTTTCCCCGCGCGCTCGACCCACTTCCGTCGCCTCCGCCCACGCTCGCGCCCTCGTCGCTTGGCCGTTACTCCCCACGACGCACGCCCCTTGACCCGCTCCCACAACGTTCACTCCTCCTTACTCCCATCACTTTCCCTCATTCCTCACTCAACCCATCACGAAACCCACTGCACACCCATTTCCGATCACCGAGCACCCAACGCCGCTCGACGACGGCGACGACCCCCCACCACCTCGTACAACCCCTCGACCTCCTCCACGTCGCCAACAACCCCCTCGACCAAGCACCTCCTTCCCCCTTCAGTTCCCTCACCCGACATCTCTCTCTCTCCCCCCCTCTGATTTCCCTAACCCGACTTCTCTCTCTCTCGCCCTCTGATCTCCCTCACCCGACTTCTCTCTCTCTCCCCCTCTGATCTCCCTCACACACTCTGCTCTCTCTCTCTATCACTTTCTCTGTTCTCTCTCTCTCTCTTTCTCACCCTGCACCCACTCTCTCTCTGTTCTCTCCCTCTCTGCCTCACTTTCTCACTCCGTCTCTCTCTCTACAACTCTCTCTCCTCACCAACCTCGACTCGAACAGCACCTCATCACCATCACTCTCACCCATCCCCGGCCACCTCCTTTCCCCGAGCACCCTCACCTACACGCCCTCTCTTCTCACCCAACTCGAGCCACAACCGCTGCCGACCCAAGCACCACCGAACCCTCCTGCACCCCACTCCCCCAACGACGACGTCACGACTGCAGCCACCTCGGGCCACGTCGCCTGCTTCACGACGTCGCTTCACTACCTCCCTTCGCCACCAGCTTCCAAGCCATCAAGACCGTGCCAAGCTTGAGCCGAGGTCGAGTTACCGTGTCGTGTCTAGCCACGCTTGCGTCGTGATCGTGCCGTTTCCATTGTCGTAGATCACCGCTGTTGCCGTACCACTTCCGTGCGCCTCCAGGCAAGTATTTTACTTGCTTACATGCTAATTTACTCGTGTTACAAATTCAAAGGTACAAGTTATGAATTTGCAATCCCCGATAAAATTAAACGACATGCCTATTCGATGCATGATCCCAAAGAAAATACTTATCTAATTTGATGGAACTGGATTGTTTATATTGGCCCTTGTTGTGATGGATACCTTGTACAAATTTCGCTGGAAAATATGACCGTTAACGACTAAAACGACTACCCCCAAGTTTACTCGTAAAACTGGAATTTTCTTATACCTGAAAACCGTTAAAATCGCCATAAATTATATACACACTGGAATGATACGTTCAAGGGCTTAAATCGAAGAAACCTCGACGAACTATAACCCTATGTAAATTTCTAATTGTTTCTATACTTAAACTGTGACAATATTTGGATCGGAGTGCGACTCTGGACTGCAGTCCAGAGCGACTCCAGTTGTTGTTTACTGTCCCGTAATGAACACCACCCTGTTTCCTTAACACGTAGGTTGCGGAACTCCACTGTTTATTATAGGTGAATCTGTTAGATAGACAACACAAGTGGTTCCATCCTTTTTCGTTATCGTTTGTTATTTAATCTGCAATTTAAAAGATGGGGACGTATAACAGTCCCAACAGAATCAGAATTTACATACTGGTATTGAACAGTGTATATCTCCTGACGTACAGATGCGATTGAAGATCTGTATGTTGCGTTGAAAACTTTACTGAAAACCCTAGATTTCATTCAACTGTAGCGTCGCTAAAATCTGATCCTAACTAGTATTAAAATGCGTTCTAAAATGGACTTCCGATTCTGAAACCGGATTTCCAGCCGTGAACGCTTAAAATGAAATGGCTATAATTAATGATCCTGGAACCCGATTGGCATGAAACCAAATTCGCTGGATAGATAACTGAACATACTATTTATTCTTCGTTCATTGTTTCACTAAACTGTAACCGTATGATTTATGATAAATTATGCAAGTGGTAGATTATTGATTCATGACACCCTAATCATGCCTTACATACTGTTTACGCATCGTATCATACACATGTCACTGCATTGATAACCTAGTGATAACGTGCATTACCCAGTGTTAGATATTAGTGATGATTGTGGCAAGTACGTTAGTGTTCGTGTATCAGTGAATAGGTGAATGTGATACGTACTTGTACACAATCAGTGAACCTTATTATTCTATTGCATTGTCGACGTCTGTGGAACGCATGTACGTGTGACTATAAGTGGTATGGGACACTTATGGAAGCTCTTGCATGGGTGTCACAGATAAGACATCAGACTCTGCCATTTATCTTAGGTATTAGTCGGGACATGCTTGATGGAGGTCCTGCCTCCAATTCTCGCGCAGACTTGTCACAGACCAACTGGTATTTAGGGTTATGGTTAGCATTTGATATAGACCACGGGGTGTGGGGTAGTTTGAGTGTGAGTTCAACAGAATCTCGGGAGTCCCTTGCCGGCTTATATATATATGGAGATATATGGAGATTTACAGGGTACATGATTATTACCGTAAGTTACATGTTGGGCCCGTGGTCCCTTGCCCTTGGGTTCTACCCTTGGGTGGAGGACACTCGCGAGTGGTTGACTCTCACACTTGGACTGACAATAGGTTTAGTGACCTGTACAGTGAGACTTAGAGACTGATAGGGATAATGGCATTGATATACATTACTTACCGTTGTTGACATACCTGGCATATTATATTATTGTTTTACTGTTCACCTGATCCTTTAGACACTTCATTGATTACTGCATGTTCATATCTATACCATTCTGATTTACTGTTATATATATCTATTAGCACTGTTCGAGTTGTCACTTGTTTATATATATTATATTGCTATTGTGTCGCTCTAACAACCTGAGTATGCATGCTCAGCGTGAGGAGAGGATTTAGCCTGGACCAGGACTAGACGTACATCACGGACATTTTGATTAGCTATCCAGGGATATACCATTTTGTTTCCCATCAGGTCAGTTCTTTACGTTGTTCTGTTCAGTTATTGCATTTCTCATTACCTGCGCATTATTTACTGTTTACCATGTATAACTAGAAGCCGAAGTGTGACTACGGCAGGACATTTCCTTGACCGTAGTAGTATGGCTGGCCTTGTCAACCCCTCGTATTCCGTATTTTGGGAAGCAGGGCGTGACATGGTTTAGTTGGTATCAGAGCCAGGTTTTTCTTCGATTGGAATTGCAGTTTTCCGTGCAGAGCTTGACAATCTAAAACATCCCTCAGTCTAGATTGTAAACTTGATATCCTTGATCCATATTCACATTGAGTGTTCTGCTATCCATTCGCTAGGGTTTTGGGTGACTTGGAAAGGTTACGTGGTTGCAATTGCACTACCGTACTCTGTTTAAGTGACTTAGAATCCTACAGTTGATTTCCACTTGTAATAAATTTCATCACATCCGATGTTCTTGATTCCTTGCCAATCCACATTATAATTTGATTCTTATATCGTTCTCAAAATTATTGTTTCAGGATCATGTCTTCCAACGTCTCCTCATCTAACTCCACTCCCCAGATTCAGACCGTTGAGATCCTGAGTGTACTGCAAGGTTTGAAGGAAGCCCAGGAGCGAACGAACGACTTGCTAACTGAAGGACTGAGAAGGCAGGTGAATCAAGCACTAGTGGGAGTCCCAAATTGTAAAGGGATCCCTGTCAGACGAGGAAAAGAGAAGAAGATGAAGCGCCAAATTGTTTCACCGCGACAGAAGCAGCAGAAGACCCCATGTTGTGGGTACTGTAAGAGGCCAGGACATCTTCAGAGGGATTGTCGCCGCGCCCAAGGGAAATGTCTGATTTGCGGATCCAGCGAATATCTTATCAACGGTTGCCCAAAAAGAAAGGAGCTACAAGGAGGAGACTCATCCACACTCTCCACTTCTGCCAAGTGATGATTATTGTGTAGTTCGAACCTCGAGGATAAGGCGGACCCAACACAGGATTCAACTCGCGTGACGAGAATGCAGCGGTCTAATAATCAAAGAAGAATTTTTCATGTTTTCTACTTTCAGTAGTAATGTTGTCATCCCTTTTGTAAAATTTCCTTTCATTTGAAATCTTGTATCCGTCGAACTTTTAGTTGGGTGTAATAAAAACTTTGAATCGTAATATATGTATCATTCTCTTGCTTTCCCCTCATTCATACTATTCATTATCACAGCATTTTAATCTTGATTTTTTCAATTCCTGCCACCGCTTATCTTTCTATACTTCGTACACTTAGCTATTTTTTGATGTGTTCCACTATCTAATCACGACCCTTTCCTTTCCGGCCATGGCCCACCCTGGAGCAGCACCGCATCTTGATGAGGATGCACAGTCATGCGTTTCCTTAGACCGCACACTGATGAGTTCTGATGATGAGATCAACGGTCCCCAGGTCAATTTCGGAAACAGCGATTCAGAGGACGAAGGAGCAGCCGCCCCAGAGTTTGACATGATAGGCGATTCTGACGAAGAGGAAGGAGAACCTGAAGAGAACCCGATAGAGGAAGACCCCGATGAAGACCCGATAGAAGAAAATCCAGTGGAGGAAAATCCCATAGAAGAGAATCACATGGAATCAGACCTCGATGAAGAAGCTCCAGCTGAGAAAGAAGGACCAGAAGGACAATACCCTGCTGTGGAAGAACTCCCAATGGCGGTCCCCGCGAGGCGCTATGGAAATGGACGTCCCTACCTGAGTGCGCGAGCCTACCGCAACCTGCTGAACCTCCACAACCACGACTGACGGGATTTTAGTTGTTGTCCTTGCTGGCCAAATAAATCTGTGTATAGTTTAGGGCCATCTTTCGTTTTTGGGAATGCTTTGTTTAGAATTTTCTAGAATGAAATAAATTGTTGAGTTCGCTAATCTATCGATCTTCTTAGTCCCCTTGAAGCTTGATTATTTCTTTTATACAATTATTTTCCTACTGAAATCTGTTCACCCCTACTCCTTACATTGTTTTAACCCTCACTGAGATTAACTAGTACCGCACCCTGATCTTTGGAATAGGCCATCTTTCATCCTTCGTATATGCCTCGTTTGATATCCTTCTGGCAGGGGATGTTGATAATAAAATTTCCAAGTTGACTGACCCTTCGAAAATTTTTGATTCATATGATGTACCGACCGTCATCCTTCCCATACTTTTCCCTTGTAGTCTATGGTTACTCACCCTTACTTCCCGTGCTGACCCGATCCCAATCTTCTTGATCTTCAGCCTAAAGCCGCCACACTCCGACCTTCTGAATGAGCCACCCTTCCTTGTAATCATTACCCTAGCTAACCTTATACCTCTTTGTGTTTTTCCTGTTACCCTAACTATATTTAGGGACACTGTTATTCGAAAATTTAGTTTTCATTATTTTGTATTTATCAAAGAGTGCGTGTTATTGATTACTCCGTTTTATGTATTTTAAGTACATTATTATTATTCTCATTTTCAGTAGCGCAACCTTACACCGCGCATATTTTGTTCCATGTTTCTTATTTTCACTATATGAGTTTTCTAAGTTATTTTAAAACTATTTGATCGATACATTATCCTAAAATGTTTTAACCTACCGACTAACCTTTCACTACTTTATTGTCGTTCTTTTATTTTTTAGGTATTGTGCCTATGGTTACTATTATCAATGGTTGTGCCTTATACTTATTACTTCTGCCTTACTACTTTCAATATACTTATATGTACACATAATTAGATTTCGAGTTTACCGAACACGCCTTGAGTATTATTGCTCGTTATTGTTATCTATATTCTCGTATACTTGTAGTTACCCTTATAGTTATTCCTGCCTTATACCTATTTAGACCTACCTTTTTGTATGTTGTTCTTACATATATATATATATATATATATATATATATATATATATATATATATATATATATATACATCTTCAAATTTCTTCATCCACGTATTCCTGGTAAATCCTTACGTGTTAGTTGCAATATAATAGCTTTCGCTTATGTTTGTATAACTTATCATTTATTTTAAATTTCGAGGACGAAATTTTTGTAAGGGTGGTATGATGTAATACCTGGTTCTTTTGTATACGCCTAAAATCCTTATTTCTCTTTAAACTATAAATTTTGTTATTTTTAATTATTTAATTATTTTTTTAAAGGAACTCCATTAAACCCTAAAACCCCCAGCCCATTTCTTTTATTTAAAAATTAAACCCAAACCTATTTTTTTTCGAGCCCAATCTCCTCAGCCTTTTTATAAAAGGAATTCATTTTTAAATCTGGCCCGACCCTTAATTCCTTTTTCCTCACCATTATTTTTTTAAGCCCAGCCGGCATTTCATTTTCTTTTCCCTTTTTTTTATTTCCCTACGGCCCAACATCCAAGCCCCGGCCCCATTCTTTTCTCATTTAATCTTTGAATTTACATTTCACTGGCCGGCCCTTTCACTTCAGCCCACACCCGCGCCGCTTCACCTACCCGACCCGGCCCACTACCCCTTTCTTCCCCAACGGCTATTTTCTTTCCTCGCGCGCTCGACCCACTTCCGTCGCCTCCGTCCACGCTCGCGCCCTCGTCGCTTGGCCGTTACTCCCCACGACGCACGCCCCTTGGCCCGCTCCCCCAACGTTCACTCCTCCTTACTCCCATCACTTTCCCTCATTCCTCACTCAACCCATCACGAAACCCACTGCACACCCATCCCCGATCACCGAGCACCCAACGCCGCTCGACGACGGCAACGACCCCCACCACCTCGTACAACCCCTCGACCTCCTCCACATCGCCAACAACCCTCTCGACCAAGCACCTCCTTCCCCCTTCAGTTCCCTCACCCGACTTCTCTCTCTCTCCCCCTCTGATTTCCCTCACCCGACTTCTCTCTCTCCCTCCCTCTGATCTCCCTCACCCGACTTCTCTCTCTCTCCCTCTGATCTCCCTCACACACTCTGCTCTCTCTCTCTCTCTATCACTCTCTCTGTTCTCTCTCTCTCTATCACTCTCTCTGTTCTCTCTCTCTCTCTCTCTTTCTCACCCTGCACCCACTCTCTTTCTGTTCTCCCCCTTTCTGCCTCGCTTTCTCACTCCGTCTCTCTCTCTACAACTCTCTCTTCTCACCAATCTCGACTCGAACAGCACCTCATCACCATCACTCTCACCCATCCCCGGCCACCTCCTTTCCCCGAGCACCCTCACCTACACGCCCCCTCTTCTCACCCAACTCGAGCCACAACCGCTGCCGACCCAAGCACCACCGAACCCTCCTGCACCCCACTCCCCCGATGACGACGTCATGACTGCAGCCACCTCAGGCCACGTCGCCTGCTTCACGACGTCGCTTCACCACCTCCCTTCACCACCAGCTGCCAAGCCATCAAGACCGTGCCAAGCTTGAGCCGAGGTCGAGTTGCCGTGTCGTGTCTAGCCACGCTTGCTTCGTGATCGTGCCGTTTCCATTGTCGTAGATCACGCTGTTGCCGTGCCACTGCCGTGCACCTCCAGGCAAGTAATTTACTTTCTTACATGCTAATGTACTCGTGTTACAAATTCAAAGGTACAAGTTATGAATTTGCAATCCCCGATAAAATTAAACGACATGCCTGTTTGATGCATGATCCTAAAGAAAATACTTATCTAATTTGACGGAACTAGATTGTTTATATTGGCCCTTGTTGTGATGAATACCTTGTACAAATTTCGATGGAAAATATGACCGTTAACGACTAAAACGACTACCCCCAAGTTTACTCGTAAAACTGGAATTTTCTTGTACCTGAAAACCGTTAAAATCTCCATTAATTATATACACACTATAATGATGCGTTCGAGGGCTTAAATCGAAGCCGACTCGACGAACTATAACCCTATGTAAATTTATAATTGTTTCTGTACTTAAACTGTGACAATATTTGGATCGGAGTGCGACTCTGGACTGCAGTCCAGAGCAACTCCAGTTGTTGTTTACTGTCCCGTAATGAACACCACCCTGTTTCCTTAACACGTAGGTTGTGGAACTCCACTGTTTATTATAGGTGAATCTGTTAGATAGACAACACAAGTGGTTCCATCCTGTTTCGTTATCGTTTGTTATTTAATCTGCAATTTAAAAGATGGGGACGTATAACAGTCCCAACAGAATCAGAATTTACATACTGGTATTGAACAGTGTATATCTCCTGATGTACAGACTTTATTGAAGATCCGTATATTGCGTTGAAAACCTTACTAAAAACCCTAGATTTCATTCAACTGTAGTGTCACTAAAATCTGATCCTAACTAGGATTAAAATGCGTTCTAAAACGGACTTCCGATTCTGAAACCGGATTTCCAGCCGTGAACGCTTAAAATGAAATGGCTATAATTAATGATCCTGGAACCCGATTGGAATGAAACCAAATTCGCTGGATAGATAACTGAACATACTATTTATTCCGCGTTCATTGTTTCACTAAACTGTAACCGTATGATTTATGATAAATTATGAAAGTGGTAGATTATTGATTCATGATACCCTAATCATGCCTTACATACTGTTTACGCATCGTATCATACACATGTCACTGCATTGATAACCTAGTGATAACGTGCATTACCCAGTGTTAGATATTAGTGATGATTGTGGCAAGTACGTTAGTGTTCGTGTATCAGTGAATAAGTGAATGTGATACGTACTTGTACACAATCAGTGAACCTTATTATTATATTGCATTGTCGACGTCTGTGGAACGCATGTACGTGTGACTATAAGTGGTATGGGACACTTATGGAAGCTTTTGCATGAGTGTCACAGATAAGACATCAGACTCTGCCATTTATCTTAGGTATTAGTCGGGACGTGCTTGATGGAGGTCCTGCCTCCAATTCTCGCGCAGACTTGTTACAGACCAACTGGTATTTAGGGTTATTGTTAGCGTTTGATGTAGACCACGGGGTGTGGGGTAGTTTGAGTGTGAGTTCAACAGAATCTCGGGAGTCCCTTGCCGGCTTATATATATATATGGAGATATATGGAGATTTACAGGGTACATGATTATTACCGTGAGTTACATGTTGGGCCCGTGGTCCCTTGCCCTTGGGTTCTACCCTTGGGTGGAGGACACTCGCGAGTGGTTGACTCTCACACTTGGACTGACGATAGGTTTAGTGATCTGTACAGTGAGACTTAGAGACTGATAGGGATAATGGCATTGATATACATTACTTACCGTTGTTGACATACCTGGCATATTATATTATTGTTTTACTGTCCACCTGATCCTTTAGACACTTCATTGATTACTGCATGTTCATATCTATACCATTCTGATTTACTGTTATATATATCTATTAGCACTGTTCGAGTTGTCACTTGTTTATATATATTATATTGCTATTGTGTCGCTCTGACGACCTGAGTATGCATGCTCGGCGTGAGGAGAGGATTTAGCCTGGACCAGGACTAGACGTACATCACGGACATCTTGATTAGCTATCCAGGGTTATACCCTTTTGTTTCCCATCAAGTCAGTTCTTTACATTGTTCTGTTCAGTTACTGCATTTCTCATTACCTGCGCATTATTTACTGTTTACCATGTATAACTAGAAGCCGAAGTGTGACTACGGCAGAACATTTTCTTGACCGTAGGAGTATGGCTGGCCTTGTCAACCCCTCGTATTCCGTATTTTGGGAAGCGGGGCGTGACAAATATCTTAAGTAAAACAAAATTAGTGGGCTAAGTCAATGGATCTCCAAGCTTCTACAAGCTTCATGCCATGTGACCAATTTCTTACTAATATAGATTTACTTTAAATAAATAAACCTCACATTATCATGAGCATGGCGTGAGTCTCATACACCCATGTAGTGTGTATCATCAAGCATGACACAAAAAAGAAAACACAAATAATATATATCACATATATATTAAGTGTGCAAATGTGAGAAAGAAATGCACAAGTGGGCAAATATTAGTTAATGTAAATTAATATATCAAATATATAATTATACATTAAATTATCAAATCAACACTCGATTCAATAATCCGGCTATATCACAGATAACCGACTAATATCATATGTATCATCTTATCGAATCAACACTTGATTCGATAATCCGGCCATATCATATATAACCGACCGATATCACATATCGTGAGAATAAAATACGGTATCACATACACGTATTAATCTCGGTCCTGCACATATCGCATATGTGCTCCTACTTCGTTTCGCCTGAGCCAGTAAATCTCTGTGTTGGACTCTAAAGACTCGTCAATACGCCGGCAGTAGGTGATGATCATATCAGGCATCCACAAGCCGTCAGCGGTACTAGATGGACGTAATGGCTACCCAGGTATTCAGCGACCAGAAGATCAACAAGCAAGCCTGCTCTTACTCCTGTAAAGCCTGTCAGTAACACTACCGTACAGTCCGGTCTCTTTGTCTGTTATGTCATATATCCAGTCTAGGGGTGGTAAACGTCAGACCCCAGTAACCGATAAGTCATGCCGATGTGAGGCTCATAACGGGTCAAGAAAATACCGATAACACTTACTATTAGATCTCTGTATCAGCCCTGGTCAGGGACTTCCTGTTATGGCCAATCGAGCACTGCGCAACATCAACCCTCAATACCGGGAGAGACGAATCCCCTCCTATCGCTCATTGCCTCCTTGTGATTCGAGAATGTACCCAAAAGCCACTGTTTTTCATGTTCTCTTGAACGTGGTAAGGTGGAAATCAAAGCACAGTGGGAATCACACAAGACTACAGACTAACATGTATCAGTGTCACCAGAGAACTGCCATCTGACGATAGGTATAATACCAACTATGAGTTCTCGGCGAGTCCATTCAGTGTACCCAGTCTTCACTGAGTACCCGTATACTATCTTTGATGTCAAACACCAATGGATGTGGGATCATCCATCGTCCATCATATGGGTCAAGAAGCGTATACGCTAGTCTCCTCTGAAATATCGATGCCCTGTCTCGATACACCCTCGACCAGGAACAATTAAAGGATGTACTTGTGGACTACCCTGGCCCTACTAATATGATCTCCATCATAGTCCTAGTAGTCATGTACACATCCTAAGGGCTTTATCAACATGTGAGAGCAAGACAGTATCACAATACAAGTTTACATGTTAAAACAAAGTGCAACCAAATAGCATACTATCATGTGGAGCAAGAAAGTCCTCTCTATATATGTCCAAGCATCCACTATAATAAAATCATATGTACAATAATGGCCTCTAGGGCATACACATAACTAACAATCTCCCACTTGCACTGAGGCCAGTTGTTGTAGTATCTCATACGCAACATCTTGAAGAGTCTCTCAAATTGTATCTGGGGTATGGCCTTCGTGAGTAGATCTGCCGTTTTGTTCTTCGTGTCAACTCTCCTGACCTTGATCTCCCGGCGATCAACTATCTCCCGGATGAGGTGATACTGCCTCAGAATATACCTGGATCGCTGATGGGACCTGGGTTCCTTGGCCAAATCCACAGCTCCATTGTTATCACAATACAAATGTATTGGATGCTCGATGGACGGAACCACACCAAGTTTGTTTATGATCTTCTTCATCCAGACAGCCTCTTTGGCAGCATCGTTGGCAGCGATGTATTCAGCCTCCATCGTCGAGTCTGCCATGGTTTCCTGTTTGGAACTCTTCCAACAAACCGCCTCTCCATTGAGGGTAAAGAGAAATCCCGAAACCGAATTAGAGTCGTCCTTATCACTCTGGAAGCTAAAATCGGTAAAGGACTCCACTTGGAGTTCACCGTTACCATACACCAAGAACATCTCTTTAGTCCTTCTCAAGTACTTGAGAATGTTCTTCACAGCTGTCCAGTGATTCTCTCCAGGATCTGTTTGATACCTACTCACTACACTTAGTGGGTATGCTACATCGGGTATGGTACATAGCTTCGCGTACATGATAGAGCCTACTGCCGAAGCATAGGATATCCCTTGCATGCGAGCTCTCTCCAAATCAGTCTTGGCAGACATCTCTTTGGAGAGAGTGAGTCCTGTGATCGTGGGTAAATTCCCATGCTTGGAATCTTCCATACTAAACCTCTTTAGTATGGTGTCAATGTACCTGGATTGGGACAATCCCAGTATCCGTTTAGATCTATCTCTATAGATCTTAATCCCCAAGATGTAGAAAACATCACCTAGATCTTTCATTGAGAATCTTTGTGATAAGAAGAGCTTGACCAAGTGCAGTATAGGAACATCATTTCCTATCAAGAGTATGTCATCCACGTACAATACGAGGAAGACAACCTTACTCTCTGCCACCTTCTTGTATATACAAAGTTCATCTACGTTTTTTATGAAGTCAAACTCTTTGACTACCACATCAAAACAGATGTTCCAACTCCGCGATGCCTGCTTTAACCCGTAGATGGATTTAAGAAGCTTGCACACCTTCCCGCTGCTCCCACTGTCTACGAAGCCCTCTGGCTGAGTTATGTACACACACTCTTCTAAATCACCATTTAGAAAGGCGGTCTTAACATCCATTTGCCAGATTTTGTAGTCATGGTATGCAGCGATGGCAAGTAGGATCCGGATGGACTTAAGCATAGCCACTGGAGAAAAGGTTTCATCATAATCCACATGTGGTCATTGACGAAAACCTTTTGCAACAAGTCTAGCTTTGAAAGTCTTAACTTTTCCATCTACACCAAGTTTCTTCTTAAAGATCCATTTGCTCCCAATGGGTTTTACCCCTTCGGGAGCAACTTCCAAAGTCCATATGTCACGCCCCGCTTCCCGGTATACGGGCAGAGGATGCAACGATGCCACTACGTATTTACTGTGAAGTAAATACGCTAAGCGTATTTAAGCAATATAAAAGAAATATACACAAGAGACAAATATAATGAAACGACAACTTTATTTATTAACATTCTTTCTGTACAATCCATGGAAAGTAAATACAACTGAAATAAAGAGCAATGCCTAAACAATGGCATAACAAAATGAAAAGTACTGAATGGAAAGTGTACAATGACTAGAGCTCGGGGTCTTTACTGAACCGGTCCAAGTCTTTAGCAGTGGGCTCGATCTCTGAAGTGTCCAGATCACCTGACGACATTCAAATAAGAAAGAAAGAGAATGTCGTCAGCGAACAGGTCGCTCGGTAAGACCCAAAGATAAGGGAGAAATAGACAGAATAAGAGGTATCTTTCAAAGTTGTATTATATTGTTGTAATGTTGTGTTAACGCTGTTGTTTGTAGCTTGGTACAGAAAGATGTCAGTGTAGACGAGAGGAGTCTCTATATGCTAGAGATCAGGGCAAACTGAAAGTACAAGGCTCCATTAGAAAGCCCGGAACAACGGCACACTGAATATAGGTTAGGCGTCTTAATCTTGCAGTCTCGTGCCACTTCTAACACTTTCCGTACCAATCTACCCCTTAAACCCCGTAGTGTTTTGATTGTATTGTTGTATTGTAAACTGTATAGATTGTATAATTGGATGACTGGCCAAAACCATGATATCAGTAAATGGATGTAACTATATAATCATGTAAATGGAATAACTGTAGAATCATGTAAATAGATGTATATCCATAGTTCGGTTCAGTCAAGTTGATAGATTGAATATATGGAATAATGGATTCATGGATTCATGTTGAATTGTAATATTGTAAATCGTAGATTGTACTTGAATCATATTCAAGTCAGATTATAAAGAGACTCAAACCGAGTTAGACAATTAGAAAAGTAAATTTAAGTCCTGATTGTTTTAACGTTATCGGTAACCGCTGCACATGGGCGGCAGAATTTGTGTCTTTTTCAAAGACGATTACCGTGTTGATAATACCGTTCGTTAATTATCCACCTTAGATAGGCAAGCACCCACTTCTCCGGCTCCCTGAGGCTCAAGAGATTGGTCCCTCTTAAACCGATATTTACTAGGGTCCTTAGGGTAATTTATAGAACTTGAGGGGGTTTTATGTAAAAATACTTTTGTATAGTTTTCGAAATACATCCCAAATATTTATTATCGTCTTTATAGTTGTAATAATTGTAGATTTTATATTGGTGATATTTCTATTGAAAATATCCTATTTTCATAATAAATGGTATTTATTGGTAATATTGGTTTTGTATGGAATTCATAGTATTTTAGTGTAAAATGATTCTTGTGACATTTTTAGAAAAAGTGGAATATTTGTAATAATTCAAAATAGATATTTTTATGTTACATATACATATATTTATATGAAAATAATTTTAGTATATATATGATATTCAAGAAATCTCGTTTTCTTAAGATGTCTTATTTTAAATCTTTCGAGATCGAATGCTCCTTGTGGAGGTCTGCATCTCGCACTACTAAGCCCGAGGATGTGCGATAATCCGCACCATCCCAAACGGGTTCCCCAAATGGGTTGTAGCGGCGCTTTGCAAAGATTTGTATAAATACTAATCATTAAGGAAAAACGGTTTTATTAATTATGTTATTTATTTGTATAGATATCGATTTTCCGTATTCTATGTTCTAGTGTCTCCTAAGTCAACTAGACTGCTCCTAACTGGTCCAAAGCGACAAGTTGTGAGATATCTTTCAAATCGCCGCTTCACCGCCAATTGTGGCCAGGTAAGTACAAGTGAAGAAAGGAGAGTTCCGCTCACGAATTACCGTGAGACGGGCCTTTTAAAGTTACCTTTCTCACTTGTCTAGCCTAGGCACCACAAAGTTAGGTTTAGATAAACGACTGAATGCCTACAACCTTCCTCTGTCCTAATGAGCGCGACAGTCCTTAATTGGCTGAGTCTAGATATTTTTTATTATCTCAAAGATTATTTATTTGTAAAGATGTCGATTTCCCGTATTCTATGTTCCCGAGGGTATCATGCTATGTTGCATATGAGTGTGTGAGGAGGTAGGTCGTTACCTCGTGATCTACTTAAATGTATCAAGTTTAATGAAGTTAAATGTATAATTGAAACAATGAGGTATTTAAATGAAAATTACGATAAAGTGAAATAGCCATCATTTTATGAAATGAAACTTGATCAATTTGGTTGATTAGTATTTAATAGTCAACATGAGGGGGTTTAAGCATAATTGTATTAACGAGAAGTGAAGTTTTATAAGAAAACCGAATCGGAAATCGGATTTATTCCGATTCCGTCGGGTTTTGTAAATCCGTATTTTTAGCATGGAAAAGAAAGTTAGAAATGGGACTTACGGGTTTAGGACAACAAAGATAGGGATATTGATCGGGAGGAGTCGCCGGTGTGTCGTTTCGTCGCCGGGAGCTCCTAGGATGGTTGTCGTAAGTTCGCCGGAAAATCCGGCGTAGCTTCGCATCTTGCTCGCTTTCAAAGTACACAAGGGTTTCTAATGATTTCTTGAGAGTTGGCTCAGAGTTTTTGGGTGAGGGGATAGTGTGTACGGTTAATATTTATAGGGTTAGGGTAGATGAAAGGTTTTAAATTAAAAATGTAAAAAATGTATAAAAAGTAATTAAAATTGGGGTAAAAGAGGTATTAAAGGCTCTCTGGAAATGATCTGAACATTTAAAGTATGCAGAGGAATTGGAAAGGGGAAAAGTCACACATTTTGTGTTGACGACTCGGCCGACTCGGCCGAGTCAGGCCTAGTCGGGAGCTCGGAAGGTGGGGAGTCTCCTGATGTAGGCTCTGGTATATTTAAGTTTTCAGGTGTAGTGGGAAATTTTGGAGTTATCATGTGTTGACTGTTGGACTTCTAAAAAAATTAAAACAAAATAATATTAAAAATAATGTGGGTATGGGATGTGAACTCTGGTGGCTTGGTTCAGCAGTGCAAGGTATACCAATGAGTTACAAGCTCCTTCTTGCTATTAATTAGCAAAACAAATATTTAACTTGTGCTCAGGCAAAAGTACCCCTTTCTTTAAATTTTTAAAAATTTGCACAGAAAGTTGTACAGGAAATTTGGGGTTGTTACATTCTACCCTCCTTATAAAAATTCCGTCCTCAAAATTTGTAAAAAGAAAGTGTAACAGATTCAATGAAAGTTTGGTGACTGGAGTATGGATAGTGTATGGAAAATAACAAGGTGATACAAGGATTTTATAAATGTGAAAGAGTCTTCTTACTAGTGTTACTGTCACGCCCCACCCCCAATACAGAGAGTATTGTCCGATTTGGCCGAAGCCGCACGGTTTTTCCCTTTAGAGCGAACCGAACCCGACCAGGGGCCACTTCCCAGGAGGTCACCCATCCCAAGACTTCCCTGGTCCGAGCACGCTTAACTATGGAGTTCTCAAGCTCCTATGGTTCCGGTTCACTTAAAAGGCGCCTCTTTATTGAAGAGTGGTATCATTCCATTTATAGTACAGATCTGCCCCCTTTCGGAATGTATTTCGAAGAGTCCCCATTGTTCTACAGTGAGTCCCACGGACTCAAGAGGTGGCCCCCACGGATTCAAGAGATGGCCCCCGCCCACTTAACACGACACTTGGCGTAGCACTTTGTTCTGTGTAGCACTTTGCTCCATGAGCAAGAACCGGGTCCCGACATTCTCCCCACCTTTGAACAATGGCTCGTCCTCGAACCACAGACCTACTATTGAGGGACTAGCTCTGATACCATTCTGTCACGCCCCACCCCCAATACAGAGAGTATTGTCCGCTTTGACCGAAGCCGCACGGTTTTTCCCTTTAGAGCGCACCGGACCCGACCAGGGGCCACTTCCCAGGAGGTCACCCATCCCAAGACTTCCCTGGTCCGAGCACGCTTAACTACGGAGTTCTCAAGCTCCTGTAGTTCCGGTTCACTTAAAAGGCGCCTCTGTATTGAAGAGTGGTATCATTCCATTTATAGTACAGATCTGTCCCCTTTCGGAATGTATTCCGAAGAGTCCCCATTGTTCTACAGTGGATTTCTCACGGACTGAAAAGGTGGCCTCCACGGATTCAAGAGGTGGCCCCCGCCCACTTAACACGACACTTGGCGTGGCACTTTGTTCCGTGTGGAACTTTGCTCCATGAGCAAGAACCGGGTCCCGACAGTTACCTTAGTCAACTGTCTTGGCTTCTATGGCTGCTAAGGTGTAAGCCTGTCGCCATGGTACGTTCCTCCTAGCTGGAGGCACATTCTTCTATCTTCGAGGCATGTTCCTCAGTGCCTGATAGAATTGGTGATTTGGCTGTGCAGGAGATCCACGTGGAGGTGGTGCTGGGAGTGCATGACGAGTTGCAAAAGCCTGGATAGTTGGCTGCTGCGGGTAGTTGGTGGGTGTGTGAGCTGGGCTGCGTCTATAAGGACAGTTTCCAATTCCGTGATTGGACGCGCCATAAACTATACATAGGCCTTTTGCGAGACTACAGTCCTTCCACAAGTGTCCCTTTCTCCTGCAGTAGTAGCAGAAGTCTGGACTCGACTGGTTATTAATTTCTTCAGTCCTCTTAGGTTCGAACGATGGCCTGGAAGAGGCTCCTCCTATCATTTGAGTGGCAGGGCGTTTAAATCTAGCAGACTGAGGTCTTCCCCTCGCCTTTACCACTGCCTTATAGCGGCTGGCAGCTTTCAGAGCCGATTCATGAGTCGGAAAATCTCCTGTGGCCAGTGCAGCCTGGATTTCTGTGTCCAAACCATATTGAAATCGATGGGCTCTGATCTCGTCCGTCGGTATCAAATGTGACGCGAATCGACTGAGCATGGTGAACTCAGTGTCATGCTCATCTACCGACTTGATCCACATCGAACCTTGTTGCAGATGAATAAATTGTTGTTCCATGTCGAACCTGGCAGTCTCAGGGAAGTACTTAGCGTCGAACATGTTGCGGAAAGTCTTCCATTCAATGGGTTGTTCAAGACGGCTTTCTTCCGCCTTCCACCAGTTCCGTGCATTGTCCGTGAGCCGTAATTTTGCAACACGAACCCAAGCTAATTATGGCACTTGTGCCGCTGCCAGATCATCTTCGATACTCTGAGCCCATTCCTCAGCTTCCAGTGGGCTCTCCTTTCCTGAGAACTGTTTGGGGTGCAAAGCCCTGAATTGCTTCACCCTAGGTGCTTCTGCCTCGGGGCGGTTCATTAAAAGAGCAGTCTGCTGCTGCTGTCCCTCTAAGAGGCTTCGGATTGCCTCAAGTAGAACCATCTACTCGTTGATCGGAGCAGGAACGGCAGGTGTGTTCATACCATAATTTTGCATTCTTATAAACCCCATTCTTATGCTTTTTACAAATAAACAGGTGCTTTTGACCCATGTCTTCTACATAGTTGCAGGTTACAGGTTCTCGGAATAAAAACAATGAAATTGATGAAAAAGATGATACAAAGTGAGGCTACGAATGATAAATGGTGAAATCTTGATCGTGCCTGCATTTTGAGGGACAATGAAGATCAATGAACAAAGTTCATAAAGCACAAAGGCAGCAACACGAAGAAGCGGCAAAATTCCACTACAATGTTAACTGGAAAGATCTGGAAGAGAACTAGAAGATATTATGAAGAAAAAACTGAAGAAACAAGTACCGAAATGCAGCAGAAAACCCCCCAGAAAAAATGAAGCATCAAGCTCCTAATTTGGCCACGGAACCGCGGCCAAACCATGCTATTGGCCGCGGAACTGCGGCCGGGTTGTACCCGTGTCGGTGGAAAATATGTCGGTGCGCTGGCGGGCGTTGACTAGGTCTTTTTCTTAGGGGGTATTTTTGTAAAAGCAGATGTGACGCGATTGTAACCTAGGGTTTCTATGAATCTATAAATAGAACCCTAAAAACATGTTTTAGCTTATGCCTCTTCTCATTTCATAAATTCAGATCTGTAATTCCTGTGTTGATGTTTGGAGAGGGCCGTCAATAAAATTAGTAAGTTATCTATTTCATTGCCTTAGTTTACTTTTAATTATTTGCCCTAATTAGATAGTTAGAATGTTTTTCAATTCCCTAATGAGCGAGTAGTCTCCTCGCTTGTTAGGGTTAGCTTTAAGGAAAGGCTTGAGAGATGAAATCTTTCACCCCTTTCTTGCCCCATCACACATAATAATTAGGACTCCATGAATACATACACACACCGCTCCCTGCAGCACCCTACCCCTCGAGGTAACGGTGATACCGTAGTATAAACGACCGGTTGTGTATGTTTTCCATGGAGGTTAGGGTAAGAATTAAGAAAGGAAGGACTAGAACCTAGAGGAAGAAACACCGTTTCTTCCCGATGGAACTAATCACCTTTATTAATTGTTTCCATAACACCTAGTAGATCTAAATTAGGGCATTGAAAGCGATGGGAAATCTTTGCATTTCCAAACTTAACCTAAACCTAACCCTAGCAAGATTCTAGTCTTAATATAAATCTTAGTTTTTAGCGATAATACATTCACTATATTTGGAATTAACTCATTTGAGCAAATTAGAAAAGATACAACATCCCTGTGGACCGACCCGTACTCACCGACTATCTACCAAGCGACGCCGTTCTTGATTGCGGTTAACAAATATTTTTCATCTAACAATCATTTCAAATCAAATGGTGCCGTTGCCGGGGATGGTATTAGTTATATGTATGCCCTAGAGGCCATTACTGTACATACGATGTATATTGTAATGGATGCTTGGACATATATAGGGAGGACTTTCTTGCTCGACATGATAGTATGCTGTCTGGTTGTACTTTATCTTAACATGTACTCTGATTGTCTCTATGTTACATGTTGATAAAGCCCTTAGGATATATACTCGACTACTGGGACTATGATGAGATCATACTAGTGGGGCCACGGTAGTCGGCGAGTACATCCTATAATTGTTCCTAGTCGAGAGTGTATCGAGACATCGCATCGATGCACCAGAGTAGACTAGCGTATACGCATCTTGACCCATATGATGGGCGATGGATGATCCCATATCCATCGGTGTTTGACATCAAGGATGGTTTACGGGTGCTCAGTAGAGACTGGGTACACTGGACGGACTCGCCGAGAACTCCCAGATGGTATTATAACTCACGTCAGATAGCAGTTCTCCGGTAACACTGGTACAGAGTAGTCTGTTGACCCGATATTGTCATAGAGTCTTGTGTGATTCCCACTGTGCTTTGATTTCCATCATACCACGTCCAAGAGGGCGTGCAAAAAGGTAGCTCTTGGGTACAGTCCCGAATCACATGGAGGCAATGAGCGATAGGAGGGGATTCGTCTCTCCCGGTATAGGGAGTTGATGTTGCGCTGTGTTTGATTGGCTATGACTGGAAATCCCTGGCCAGGGTTGCTGAGATTTACTGGTAAGTGTTATCAATAGTTTCTCAAACTGTTATAGACCTTATATCGACACGACTTATCGAGCTACTGGGGTCTGACGTTTACCACCCCTAGGCGAGATTTGCAACATATCAGACGACGAGACCGGACTGTACGGGAGTGTTACTGATTGGATTCACAGGAGAATGTACATGCTTGCTTGTTGATCTTCTGATCGCTCAATACCCGGATGGCCGTTACGTTTAGCAGACCGCTTGCGGCTTGTGGGTGTTTGATATGATCATCACCTACTGCCGGCGTATTGAGGAGTCTTTAGAGTCCTACACAGGGGTTTCCTGGCTCAAGCGAAACGGAGTAGGAGCACATATGTGATATGTGCGGGACCGAGATTGATACGATATGAGATACCGTATTCTATTCTCGCGATTTGTAACATTGATCGGTTGTATGCGATATAACCGGGTTATCGGATCAAGTGTTGATTCGATAAGTTGTTACACAAAATATTAGTCGGTTATAGCCGGGTTATTAAATCAAGAGTTGATTTAATAATTTAATGTATAATTATATATTTGATATATTACATTACATTAACTAGTATTAGCTCACTTATGATTTATTTTCTCACTAAATTGTGCACATTATTTATATATGATATATGCAAGTGTACATGTTTGTATCATGCTTGATGATACATACAAGTTGGGTGTATAAGACTTAGACCAAATCAAGGTTAAATTAGGGTTTACTTATTTCCTAACAAATAACAAAAGAGATGAGACTTTGGTCAAAGTTATCAAGCTTCATGAAGCTTGAAGAAACATTGACAAAGTCAACTCTTTTGTCATTCCTTAGGATATTAGTTAACCCAACCCTTAACCTCATACCTTGGTTAATTCTCTACATGAGTTAAGCATGATAGCTTAACTCACCCATGGTTAGATTATTGAGGAGAATATAATTCATATGATCATTTTTTATTCTTTCTTCTTCTTCTTTATCAAGCTCCTAGAAAAAGCTTTCAAGCTCTAATGGTGCTATGAGGAAAAATGTGAGAAAATCAATTCTAAAGTGAGCCCACCTCCTACTTCTTCATCCTCTACCACTTGCCATGTAGTAGAGTGTGTTCTCTTCATAAAGTTCATGACCTAGTGGAGGAATAGCTTGAGTTAGTGTCTCCCCGACATAGATCTTCTTCGGCCTCGAAGTCATCGAAGCAACCACGTTCGTTCTTCTTGTGGAGCTTCTCTAGAGTCCGGGTTTCATGATCGCAGCAAAGGGGACATCTACACGGAGCTATTGAAGTGAAGGACAGGATCTACAAAGGTTGTAATCCCTCTCACTTAGAGTTAAAGCGTTTAACATGCTTGTTTTCGCATAAACTCTAGTTTAAAGATCCGGCTTTGGGTTACTAGGCACTGCCACAAGGGTCTACGAGTTCCTTTCTTATCATTTTTTTCTGGGAATTTTTTAATTCCACTCAAGTGTTGAGTTTTCTAGGGTTGTATTGGGGACTCGTTGATTCGATCGGATAATTTAACTTCGTTTAGTTTGTCCGGATAATTTTTAGAACGTGTTAAAAAGTTCGAACGGATATTAATAACTCAGCGTTGGATTTTTCCATAGTTTAAGAACGTTCTAAGTCGTGCAAGTAACGCGGTGGACCCTTTAGAAGACAACAAACCTTAACTCAATTATGTGACCATCTTGAACTGCCTCTAAACCTTAGGGTTTGGGGCAGTACGGCGTGCCACATGTGAGGCGTTGGCTTGACCCTTCTACGGCTGGACCATTGGTACTGTGGCATGTGATGGATGTTTTTAAACTGATTTCAAGTGTTGAGATATATTGGGAAAATCTTAGGTGTTTGATCATTCGATCGGAAAGTTTAACACTGTCTTTTTATCTGGAAAGTGATACAATATTTGGAATCCACAAGTAGTTATGAGATAACTAATTTGAATGTTATAAACATAGCAGTTTAGTCTCAGATGATCGGTTGCCACGGAATTTTGATATGATCAAAAGTCCATCGCAATCACGTAGCGTACGCGGATACTCGCCGGGTAAACTTAACAAACAACCACGCACCAAAGCCCCGACCAAGAGACTGTAGGAGAACCCCGTCGCCAAAAGCATCCGTTCGGGTGCTTGCGGCAGCAGTGTTCCGCCTTAGTGCACTTCGTCGACGGCGTCCGGGGGTGCGGCCGTCTACTAAAGTTTGCGAAGAGCATTCGATCAGGATGTCGGGAATCTTGTTGAATTGCCCGACTTGATATTGAAAAGAGTTTTCGATAATGAGACTAAAATGTGGGGTTTATAATTGTTAGGCATGTGATGTCTAAGGAATTCATTTGGTTAGGAATGCGATGTCTAAGGAGGTTGCGGATTCCAACTGTTGTAGTTTTACACTTTTTTTTCTGTGATCGTAAGCGTAGTATGTGGTGTATCACCGGCTGCGTTGCTATACATCAAAAACAATCGGGATACGCATACTTGCTTACGTTGATGATATGAGATATTATGTGTTGCTGTGATATGTTATATTGGATCGTCGCGTTTTGAATGGCCGGGGATTTTATGTGAGATGAGAGTTTTTCTTTTTCATTCATGTAAAATTCATTTGTATGTAATATTCTTTTATTGGGGCACTTCTGGGCCGAGGATGATGTCACCATTGTATATTATTTACTTTTCCGCATTAGGTAGACCCAAGGCGGGGAGCACAAGTAACCGAGTTCTGGGGTCTAGTGGGAGACCATCTCGAGGAGTCGAGACCGCGTCTTCTAACCCTAGAATTGGCCGAGTTGCTTGCTGCTCTCGTAGGGGTCTCGGGATGTGGGTTTGGCTATTCATCGCGACCGTGGAATCTGTGTTTTATACAGGCTCGTATTAAAAACACGGACGTCCTAGTATATCCAATATTTCATATATGTTCTTCTGCTGCAATGTTCTGTGATGAGATCATATTACTGCCTGAGACGAATGCTTATATTATATATATGAGATATATATTATATATTGTTGATTTCGTTTCATATCTGATGCTTGTGAAGCATATTAAAATGGGACTTCATTAATGAGATTAATGAAACTAAAAGAAACCTAAAGATGTTGTAGAAACATGTTTAAAAACTGGTAGCTCTAGTTCTTGCTTTGCATAGCGGTGTTCCTTGTAGAACATCCAGCACCTTATTCGATAAGGAAAGAGCCGAGATCCCTTCACCGGGAGTGACCTCTTTAGTGAAACTAGCAGATGCTACAAACTCGGTTTGTCTTTTGATTGTTTCTATAGTTTTTGCTTTGCACAGCGGTATATATGATATACCCTGCACCTTATTCGATGAGGAAAGGGCCGACGAACCCTTCACCGGGAGTGACCCCTTTAGCAAAACTAGAAAAGTCTCAAAAACACTCCATTTAAAATCACTCGTTTCTACAACGATATCAAGTTCATTACGCAAAGGGTTTTCTTAAAAACCTGTCGTAGCCCTCCGTCATTTCAGATAAGTCCTACTTAGCACTTGTGCTACGTTTGTTGACCTCCGTCAAGGCGTAGTGTGCGGTAGCTGACTAGTATTTATCTGCTTATGCATATGATGCATATTTGATTAGGGTAGTCGTGCGGCCTTGTTGACCTCCGTCAAGGGTCGTGCGGGTGGGTTTAATTCAATCAGGAAATGACGGGTTGAACTTGACTAGTAGCCTATGGTTTGTTGACCTCCGTCAAGGTCATAGGACGCTAGGGGCAAAATATTATTGGGAATTTCAAGTGTTGAAATTTGCAATGAGATTGCATACTTCTATGAGATAGTTGGATCCCGATACCCGCTGCGAGTAAGAGTTACTCCTGGGAGAGTTTTACACATTACAATTAGACGATCAAGTAGGTGTCTAGAAAGGTGTTAACAGGGTTACGCCCCTGGGAAAACGAGGTTTACTTTAATTAGGTTCGTGAGAAAGCACGGGAGACCTCCCTCAAAGTACCGACACTGGCCTGGCTGAAAGATTAGCGAACTTGTAGCGTGTAATTAATCCTGGCTAGTCTTTCCTTTCAGGGTTTGAAGGAAGATTTGATTAAAATAGTGAGAGACATCCTGATTAGATATATTAGATAACCAATCTAATCTTGCAAGAGCATACGCTGAGTGTTTTCTTCTCTCTCTCTCCATGTAGCGACCATATCACGCCTTAATCAAGATAATAATAATACGGATAAATTGACCGAACCCGCTTATTATACTGAGATGGGGAACGTTGGTCCCGCTCCAACTTATAATTGTTATAAGACAGAGCAGGAAATTAGGGAATACCAAATTTCCCGTGCCGCCCAAACGAAGAAAGTGCATGTTGATGCATCATCTTCGGGTGTGTTCATTACAGAGAACAGTTTCTCAGTATCCTTTACGTCCTGGGTATGAGATACCGGATCGGGATCCCACATATGTAATCTGTTACATGGGCTACAGATAGGTATAGAACTGAGAACGGGTGATAAGTTTCATGAGATAGAAAACGGTGCAAGTGTTGCAGCCAAGTCTGTTGGTCACTATCACCCTGTATTACCATAACACATTGATTCTGAACGAATGTTATTAGATACCAAACCTGATATACAACATCATATCAGTCTCTTTATTGGTAAAGAAATTATATAATTTTGTATTGTTGGATACTGTTTTGAACATTTCCTATATCAAGAGTTGATCGGTTCAGGCACGTTATCTAAAAGCATAGACGTTCTAAATCAAACTACAGTTCTTAGTATACAGAACACACACAAGAGGAAGAGTTCAGAAATGAACGAATCCTTCTTGAGGTATTGTAGACTAGGTCATGTTAATGCGACCCGACTAGCTGAAGTTACAGATAGATGCATATTCAAATTAGTTTGAATTTACATCTTGTGAAACTTGCCGGTCATGTCACAGAGATAAGATGACCACAGCTCCGTTTATTGGAAACAGAGAGAGAGTTAGTGAACTCTTGGGATTGATACATGCTGATGTATGAAAGTCCCCTGTCTACACATGCCAGGACTAGTTCTTTGTACTTCATTACATTCTCTGATGATCTCTCAAGATTCGAACATATATTCCTGTTGAAATACAAGTCCGAACCTTTTGAGATATTCACAGAATATAAGTTAGAAATAGAGAACCAAAAACGGGTATAAGTATTATGTCCTTTGATGAGATAAAGGAGGAGAATACTTAAGCACGGAATTCCTGGACTATTCTAAAGGAGAATGAGATTCTCTCTCAGCATTACTCCTCCGTATACATCATAGCACGATGGTATATCGGGGCGGAGCAATAGCACCCTATATGATATGGTGTGCTCTATGATGAGTACTGCTGAGTTTCCTACTTTCTTTTGGGAGTTATGCACTTGAGAAGTTGCATACCTATTGAATAGGGTTCAAATCAAATCAGTTACCTACCATTTCATATGTGATATGGAACGGGAAGAGCCCATATCTTAAATTTGTTAAGATTTGGGGTTGTCCGGCCTATGTCTAAAAAGCAAAATCCGGAAAAACTCGAGCCAAAGTCAGATCTGTGGAAGTTTGTTGGATATCCCAAGCATATACAAGGGAATATCTTCTACCTAACCGAGGAACAAAAGATGTTTTGTTTCTCAGCATGCCACCTTTATGAAAGGGAATTTCTTGTGAAGAAATTATTGGTCATGAGGTAGAACTGGAAACAGTTCCAGCAATACAAACTACTGCAGATTATTTGGTAGAACCAAAGGATTCAATAATAACCAATGAACCTCAGCCTCTCCGCCAATCTAGTAGGGTTTCTCACCCACCTGAGAGATACTTCGGTTTTTCTATGACAGTGGGAGCGAGGATTGCATCATGAGATGATGACCCAACTAGTTTCGAGCTGGCCATCAGGAGTGAGACTCTGTAAGAATGGCTGGATGATTATCGATCTGAGATGGAATCCTTATACACCAATAAAGTATGGACTTTGGTTGTTCTATCTGAAGGGTTAAATCCCCATCAGGAGCAAGTATATCTTGAGAAGATTACTTGGTGTACATGGAAAAGTTGAGACTTTCAAAGCTATGCTTAAGTCCATCCAGATCCTACTTGCCACGGCTACATACCATGACTACGAGATCTGGTGGTTGGGTTTCATGACTGCTTTTCTAAATGATGTTTTAGAAAATAGTGTCTATAAGTACACAGTAAGAGGGCTTCGTAGACAGTGGGAGCAGCGGAAACGTGTGCAAGATGTTTTATGTGATGAAGCAGGCATCGCGGAGTTGGAATGTCTGTTTTGATGTAGTAGTCAAAGAGTTTGACTTCATCAAAATGGTAGATAAACCTTGTATATACAAAAAAGTAGTAGGGAGTATGGTGGTGATCCTCGTAGAGTACGTGGATGACATACTCTTGATAGGGAAGGAGTTTCCTATGCTACGCTCGGTCAATCTCCACTTATCACAAGGACTCTCCTTATAGGATCAAAATGATACCTCCTAAATCCTGGGTTTCGGATCTATGAGATAGATCTAATTGGATGTTAGGATACTCACTAGTTGTAGTGAGATGGTATCAATCGATCCTAGGGAGAATCACTGGAAAGGTTCCAGGGTGATAAGGACGACTGAATATCAGTCGCAGGGATTGTCTTTACCCTCAGTGGAGGGACGATATGTTGGAAGAGTTCCAAGCTAGATACCGCGACATACTAGACGATTAAAGGCAAGATACATCGTTACCAAAGATGCTACCAAAGAGGCAGTCAGGATATATATAAGTTCATGAGATGAACTTCGTTCCAACCATTGTGTGACAATGGAGTTGTGGCTTATGCCAAGGAACCCCCGTCCCATCAGAAATCCAGATATAATTCTTAGGCAGGATCACCTGATCATGGAGATGGTTGATCTCCAGGGAGATCGAGATTAGGAGAGTAGACACAGAGGACAACAGCACGGATCCACTCACAAAGGCCTTTTTCCCAGTAGAGACTTTTATGGGATGGTTGAGTATGAGATACTTCAACCGCAGCTAATTGTTGGGTATGTGATACCACAACAGATGGCCCTAGTGCAAGTGGGAGATTGTTACTTATATGTATTCCCTAGAGTCCATTACTGTACATACGATGTATATTGTAATGGATGCTTGGACATATATAGGGAGGATTTTCTTGCTCGACATGATAATATGCTATCTGGTTGTACTTTATCTTAACATGTACTCTGATTGTCTCTATGTTACATGTTGATAAAGCCCTTAGGATATGTACTCGACTACTGGGACTATGATGAGATCATACTAGTGGGACCACGGTAGTCGGCGGGTACATCCTATAACTGTTCCTAGTCGAGGGTGTATCGAGACAGGGCATCGATGCACCAGAGTAGACTATATACGCATCTTGACCTATATGATGGGCGATGGATGATCCTATATCCATCGGTGTTTGATATCAAGGATGGTGTATGGGTGCTCAGTAGAGACTGGGTACACTGTACGGACTCGCCGAGAACTCCCAGATGGTATTATACCTCACGTCAGATGGCAGTTCTCCATTGACACTGGTACAGAGTAGTCTGTTGACCCGAGTTCGTCATAGAGTCTTGTGTGATTCCCACTGTGCTTTGATTTCCATCATACTACGTCCAAGAGGGCGTGCAAAAAGGTGGCTTTTTGGTACAGTCCCGAATCACATGGAGGCAATGAGCGATAGGAGGGGATTCGTCTCTCCTGGTATAGGGAGTTGATGTTGCGCTGTGTTCGATTGGCTATGACTGGAAATCCCCGGCCAGGGTTGCTGAGATTTACTGGTAAATATTATCAGTAGTTTCTCGAACTGTTATAGACCTCATATCGACACGACTTATCGAGGTACTGGGGTCTGACGTTTACCACCCCTATGCGAGATATGCAACATATCAGACGACGAGACCGGACTGTA
This sequence comes from Agapanthus africanus, assembly GCA_030015575.1. NCBI lineage: Eukaryota > Viridiplantae > Streptophyta > Magnoliopsida > Asparagales > Amaryllidaceae > Agapanthus > Agapanthus africanus. The sequence goes on from CM057339.1 coordinate 134,861,984, forward strand.
CGGGAGTGTTACTGATTGGATTCACAGGAGAATATACATGCTTGCTTGTTGATCTTCTGATCACTCAATACCCGGGTGGCCGTTACGTTTAGCAGACCGCTTGCGGCTTGTGGGTGTTTGATATGATCATCACCTACTGCCGGCGTATTGAGGAGTCTTTAGAGTCCTACACAGGGGTTTCCTGGCTCAAGCGAAACGGAGTAGGAGCACATATGTGATATGTGCGGTACCGAGATTGATACGATATGAGATACCGTATTCTATTCTCGCGATTTGTAACATTGATCGGTTGTATGCGATATAACCGGGTTATCGGATCAAGTGTTGATTCGATAAGTTGTTACACAAAATATTAGTCGGTTATAGCCGGGTTATTAAATCAAGAGTTGATTTAATAATTTAATGTATAATTATATATTTGATATATTACATTACATTAACTAGTATTAGCTCTCTTATGATTTATTTTCTCACTAAATTGTGCACATTGTTTATATGTGATATATGCAAGTGTACATGTTTGTATCATGCTTGATGATACATACAAGTTGGGTGTATAAGACTTAGACCAAATCAAGGTTAAATTAGGGTTTACTTATTTCCTAACAAATAACAAAAGAGATGAGACTTTGGTCAAAGTTATCAAGCTTCATGAAGCTTGAAGAAACATTGACAAAGTCAACTCTTTTGTCATTCCTTAGGATATTAGTTAACCCAACTCTTCACCTCATACCTTGGTTAATTCTCTACATGAGTTAAGCATGATAGCTTAACTCACCCATGGTTACATTATTGAGGAGAATATAATTCATATGATGATTTTTTATTCCTTCTTCTTCTTCTTTATCAAGCTCCTAGAAAAAGCTTTCAAGCTCTAATGGTGCTATGAGGAAAAATGTGAGCAAATCAATTCTAAAGTGAGCCCATCTCCTACTTCTTCATCCTCTACCACTTTCCATGTAGTAGAGCGCGTTCTCTTCACAAAGTTCATAACCTCGTGAAGGAATAGCTTGAGTTAGTGTCTCCCCGACGTAGATCATCTTCGGCCTCGAAGTCATCGAAGTAAGCACGTTCGTTCTTCTTGTGGAGCTTCTCTAGAGTCTGGGTTTCACGATCGCAGCGAAGGGGACATCTACACGGAGCTATTGAACTGAAGGACAGGATCTACAAAGGTTGTAATCCCTCTCACTTAGTGTTAAAGTGTTTAACATGCTTGTTTTCGCATAAACTCTAGTTTAAAGATCCGGCTTTGGGTTGTTCGACACGGATAAAATTTTAATCGGGCATGGTTGATGCCTCGTAGACCCTTGTGGCAGTGCCTAGTAACCCTACAGATGGCGTAGTATTTTCTTTTTTCAATTTCGGGCTAATATAAATTAAAAAATCATAAAAACAAAAGAAAAAAAAATTATAAAATTTTATCATTTATTGTTTGAAGTGTATTTTTGTTTGAATTTTGCAGGATCTACAATCGAGTTTGAATCTGAAAAAATCCAGAGATCAAAACAGAAAAAGGCAGATCTAAACAGCAGAGGTTTTTACCAACAGAACAACAGAAAAAATCTCGAGAACCGAACCGTCAACACGACCGCGTTTTCGCCGCCAGAACCTACTTCCCGCCGCGCATCCGCGGTCTGCTGACGTCATCAGCAGACCAGAAAAATTTTCAGGAATCGTGCCCCCCAACCTACCGCGGAACCGTTGCGAATTGCCCCTTCCGACCGCGGAACCGCCGCGGGTTGGTCGCTTCGGCACGTGGATCCTCTCTGTAAGTCTTCTGATTTTCTCCTCTGCAAATCCCGATATATCTTTTGTCAAATCTCCTGCAGGATTCTTTGTGCTAAAAAAAAATCTCTCCCCTTCCAATAATTGATCTTGTGCAGGATTCTTTGCGCCGCACTTAAAATAAAAAAATTTGATTGCAAGTGGTTGTTACTGTTTTGCATATTTTTAATCGGACTTTAAGGGGCTTGAAACCAATCCAGATTGGGTGGGGATTTCATCACCCTTCCCAGGACCCCAGAAATCACATAAGGCATATGCATTGACCATCATTAATTAAAAAATACTAGACTCAGCCCCAAGGACGTCGAGCTCAATAGGACAGAGGACTAGTTGTAGGCATCGGCCGTTGATCCTAACCTGACTTTGCGGTGTCTAGGCAAGTGTGTCTAAGGCGAGTGGTTACTTAATTAGGGCCACTACTTGTAGTGGAGAGCCTCCCACTCACCTGGCACTTACCTGGCCGCAATTGGTGGTGAAGAGGCGGTTTGGGGTCCTATTTCTAACCCTTTGGAACAGTTAGGAGCTGTCTAGCTGACCTAGGTGACCCTAGATCTAGGCCTAATTATGCATTTGTGGTTGATCGAAAGTGTGTCTAAGCCCTTTATCGAAAATCTTTTTTGCAAAAAGTTCCAAATAAAGAGAAAAAGGAAAAAGGAATTTTTTTTTATAAAAACTTGCAACTTGTCGCTTAAAATCCGTGCACCCCACCATCACCCACTTTCTTCTCATTGATATTTTCTTACCCCCACATTCTGTTTTTCACCTTTTTGACTACACTACCTCTTTAGTGTATGTCCGTGTGAATAGGGGACACTAGCGCCCGATTAGTCCGTGTTTCGTTGATACCGACCGACGAAGCTTTCGACTCCGAAGTCGAAATTCCTTCCACTTCCTTACCTCCACCTTCAAATTCTTCTTCCGAAGGTATGTCGGGATATAATCCTAACAACACCTTACCCATGGGACTGATTCCACCTCCGTTAGGTGCGAATAACCCGAATCACCCGCATGTTGAAGCGCCCCAACAAATCGCGCTCCAGGATCTCTTCTACCATGTCTGCACCGCCTTACCTACCTGTCTTTCGCTCCCACCGGCAAATAGGGACAATTTTGAGATAAAAACCCACTTCATCAATATGCTGCAAAATTTCACGGATTGGAATCCGAAGATGCCTATATCTTTATCAACAAATTCCAAAACGTTTTCGCCATGATGAAGACAACCCAATTATCAGATGATGCTATAAGGCTAAGGGTCATTCCTTTCACCTTATGTGACTTAGCCGAGAAGTGGTTATACAGCACAGCATCACATTCAATTAGAAATTGGGACGAGTTTGTTAAAGCTTTTCTTAAAAAGTTTTATCCTCATCACAAGACCGCGAGAATTCGCAATGAAATAATACAATTTTCCCAGCTTCCTTCCGAACCATTTTAGAAGTGTTTTGAAAGATTCAAAGACCTACTTGTTCAATGCCCTCACCATGGGATCGAAAATTGGGAACTTTGCCAAACATTATATGAGGGATTGAACCCAGCAACGAAGCAGTTGCTAGAAACCATTTGTCAATGTCACTTTCTAACCAAATCTAGTGAGGAAGCGTGGCAGTTTCTCGAGGATCTTACTGAACAAACACTTCAGTGGGAAAGCACCAAGACCACCTCATCTTCTTCTATTGGTCAGTCTAGGGCAGGCATACATCAATTAGATATGTCGATTTCTGTGAAGGCCGAGATGGCCACACTTACGAAAAAGCTAGAAGCCATTGAGACCAAAATCTCATCGCCTTCTCCTGTCCCTGCTTTACCCCCACGAACTGTTTGTGCTTGTTGTTCGGATCCATCACACCTTACCGAAGAGTGTCCTTACAATCCACCTGTTCAGGGACAAGATCAAGTCAATGCTGCCTTTCAGCAACGACAAAGAAATGATCCTTACTCTTCGACCTATAATCCGGGTTGGAGGAGTCACCCAAATTTTGCTTGGAATCAAAATAAACAATTTCAAGGAAACAAAAACTTTCAAAGGCCTCCTCCTCCACAACAACAAGCACCCCAACAAACTCAATACCAGCAACCTTTCCAACCACAACCTTATCCAAATCAAACGAACAATTTTGTGCCTAACAACTTTTACCCTCAAAACAATTTTGTTCAACCAAATGATGATAAGGTTATCTCGCTAGAAAAAAGTTTAGATGCGTTTCTAATTCAATCTACACAATCCGCAGCAAGGTTGGAGACTTCCATCCAGTCTTTGGTGCACAATAATGTTTCACACGATCAAAGCATCAAATCTATTGAGGCACAAATTGCACAACTAACTGCTGCGTTGAGCGAGAGAGAAAAGGGAAAGCTTCCATCTCAATCATTGCCAAATCCCGGTCACACACACAACGCACATGTCGCATATGAATATCAAAATCATAATGTAAATGTGGTGACTACGTTGAGATCTGGAAGAGTGTTGCAAAATAACGTGGGTATTAGTGATGACACCCCCGCCAGTGGTTCTTCTTCTTCATCTTCTTCTTCTTCTTCTCCATCCTCTTCTTCTTCACCTTCATCTTCTTCGCTAGAGCCTATTCTTCATTCTTCAAAAGGCTCTTCTTCTTCTAATCCGAACGGACCCACTTCTCACTTCACGAACACACCCACACTAGGATCCGTTCCAACTCCACATTCTACTCCATAGACATTGGACTCAACAGATTTTCAAAATGCTCCATTTCCAAACAGGTTGAGTCCCAATAAACCAACTCCACAAATGGAGAAGATTGTGGAGTTATTTAAGTAGGTTAGCATAAATATGCCTCTCTTGGATGCAATCCAACAAGTCCCTTCGTACGCGAAAATCTTAAAGGGCTTATGCTCCTCGAAGAGAAAATCTTAAATACCCAAGAAAGTGCTAGTGGCTAGTGCAGTGAGCAATGCTATTAACCAACCTCAACCCTTACCCCAAAAACGAAAGGACCTTGGCTGTCCTACAATTTCAATAACAATTGGGGATAAGAACATCAATCGAGCACTTTTAGATCTTGGGTCTAGTGTTAACCTGCTTCCCTACTCCGTGTATGAGCAATTAGGGGTTGGAGAGTTGAAACCCACTCGTTGTACTCTCCAAATGGCTGATCGATCAATCACCCATCCTAGGGGTGAGTTAGAGGATGTGTTGATCAAAGTAGTGGATTTTATATTCCCCGTTGATGTTATTGTTATAGACACACAACTTGTTGCTAACCCACGGAACCAAATTCCGGTGATCCTCGGTCGACCATTTTTTGCCACTTCCAATGCCGTAATAAATTGTCGCAATGGCTCCATGACTCTATCCTTCGGGAAGATATATAGTGAGTTCAATATTTACAAGATAGGAAGTCTGCCCCCGGTGCCTAAAATTAGTACACGAGAAGTTTGCTCTATTCACGAAATCACGCAGGAGGACTGCGAGCTTGAAAGATTTATGTTTGATGACACCGGTTTTGACACCACTAGTGCGTCCCTCCTTGAATCTAACACAGTTGGCACAACCGATATTGATTATGAATGTTTCATCTTTTCGGACGATTTTGACAATTCACCACCCGAATATGAGTCTTTTGAATTTTTGGATGATTTAGTTGAACCATCTGATTCGGTTGTTTGCAGTGATTTCGAACCAGTGTTAGAGTCCTTTGAGTTCGACGTAGATTCCCCAATTTTACCTTTAATTGTTTCGCCTCCGAAACTCGACCGTCTCACCTGAAATATGCTTACCTAGGTGAGAATGAGACCTTTCCCGTTATCATATCGGCCTCTCTAGCCCTCGAGCAAGAGGAAGCCCTTTTAATGGTCTTACAAGATAAGCGGAAAGCTTTCGGCTGGACTATGGCGGACATCGAGGAGATTAATTCCCCATAATTGAATATCATATGCATATGATGGATGATGCCAAGTCGATAAAAGATCCACAGAAACATCTTGGGGATAGTGTGGATAGTCAACCTCCTCCTTTAGAAGTTGAACCACCCCCTTTTCTTTTAATAAGCTACGAGAATGCCAATATTCCACTGATTTCTGATCATTCACATTCTCGTTTTGATTCATCATCACCTCCTATCTATTCACTTACACACTTTCCATACCACCACTTCTATCTTCCACAATTCTTTTGGAGCGGTACAACACGTTCTTCCACCGACCGATACTCTATACAGATAAATTTTTCAACTGGTTGGTGTTGACGTTTGGTCTTTGCAAAGTTTGGCAATGACGTTTAACATTGTTTCAACGAAGTTTGGGGGGGCCTTTTTGTATATATTTTATTTTTTATTTTTTAAAAACCCATAAAAAAATTATAAATAAATAAACAGGAGAGTGCCGACATTCTCAACCCTCTTGGTGTAGCATGACAGTAAGGACATTGTCAAGGTTAAGTTTGGGGGTATGCTCGGAAGCCTTCTTCCTTCGCATTCATATTTGCATTACTCATTTTAAAACCCATAAAAATTGAAAAATTTCAAAAATTATAAAAATTAAAGTATTCAATTTTGGCCATAATTGACTTGAGTTTGACAAATAGGTTAACTAGCTAGGAACAACTAGATCTTATACTTAGTAAATTAAAAACCCTAAAAATAACCTTTCTTAAAATTTAACGGTAGAAAGTATATGTCTTTGTAGTTTATTTAGAAATAGGCAAATTTTGAGTTCACTTCTTTGGCTAAGTTAAAATAAGGGAAGAGTATTGATATTTTTATTAAAGTATAAGTTTGAAAAATAATTCCTAAGCTTAAATCTAAATTCTGAAAATATATACCCTACAATTGCACAAACACGCACCTTGAAACTTGGAATGGTAGAGAAGACCTTGAAATGCTCTTGTCTAAAGTCCTCAGTACGAAGAAAAATAATATAAAATAAAAGTGTGAATAAAGAGATAAAAAAAAAATGAACACTGGTTTTTGTGATTAATTAAGGCTGCATTAATAGAAAAATATTTAGCAAGGGTGCTCATCACCTAGTGCCTTAGACCAACTGGTTTGGGAATCACTGCTAAAAGCCTTAAGTATTACAAGACTAGGAATTACGCCTTAATGTGCAAACACATTTTGTAATCGGTCGTTGGTGCCTCAAGAAGTAGTAACGGTCGCATGAAGAATGTGTGAGCAATTTCATCTAAAAATTCACCAATTGAAAAGTACTTTGGACGATGGACAAGAGTATGATAACTTGATTTGAATTTTCAAGTGTAGGGGTGATATATACACACACGTAGGGGTATGTGATTGGGGTTTAGATAAGATATAGGAATGAAGAATAGGACTTATATCTTTAATAGAGATGATAAAAATTCCTAAGTTGAGATGGAACCCTAGAAGGAAAACTTAAGAGATGCCAAAAGCTAAGTAAATTCACAAGAACATATATAATCTTAAATTAAATGATAAGGAAGTGTGAAGAATACGGGTGGATAATTTATGAGTCGAAAATAATAGAATTCCTTGTTGGAAAACCTAATTGGAGAATAAAAGTTAATGGGCCAAGTTGATAGGATTTTGTGGGTAGTATCCGCTGAAAACCCTCAGGAGACAACACTCCTCCTACCAGGGACACCTAGAGGTTTAACGGCTTGTTGTACGAGCTCAGTGCAATCGCGATTCCCTACGAAAGTGAGGTTAGGATTTTGTTGAGAATAAAACTAGGTTTGCTCGAGGACGAGCAAAAGATAAGTATGGGGGTATTTGTTCATACCATAATTTTGCATTCTTATAAACCCTATTCTTATGCTTTTTACAAATAAACAGGTGCTTTTGACCCATGTCTACTACATAGTTGCAGGTTACAAGTTCTCGGAATAAAAACGGTGAAATTGATGAAAAAAATGATACAAAGTGAAACTACGAATGATAAATAGTGAAATCTTGATTGTGCCTGTATTTTGAGGGACAATGAAGATCAATGAACAAAGTTCATAAAGCACAAAGGCAACAACACGAAGAAGCGGCAAAAGTCCACTACAATGTTCACTGGAAAGATCTGGAAGAGAACTAGAAGATATTATGAAGAAAAAACTGAAGAAACAAGTACCGAAATGCAGCAGAAAACCCCCCAGAAAAAATGAAGCATCAAGCTCCTAATTTGGCCGCGGAACCGCGGCCAAACCATGCTATTAGCCGCGGAACCGCGGCCGGGTTGTGCCCATGTCAGTGGAAAATATGTCGGTGCGCTGGCGGGCGTTGACTAGGTCTTTTTCTTAGGGGGTACTTTTGTAAAAGCAGATGTGACGCGATTGTAACCTAGGGTTTCTATGAATCTATAAATAGAACCCTAAAAACCTGTTTTAGCTTATGCCTCTTTTCATTTCATAAATTCAGATCTGTAATTCCTGTGTTGATGTTTGGAGAGAGCCATCAATAAAATTAGTAAGTTTTCTATTTCATTGCCTTAGTTTACTTTTAATTATTTGCCCTAGTTAGATAGTTAGAATGTTTTTCAAATCCCTAATGAGCAAGTAGTCTCCTCGCTTGTTAGGGTTAGCTTTAGGGAAAGGCTTGAGAGATGAAATCTCTCACCCCTTTCTTGCCCCATCACATATAATAATTAGGACTCCATGCATACATACACACACCGCTCCCTGCGGCACCCTACCCCTCGAGGTAACGGTGATACCGTAGTATAAACGACCGGTTGTGTATGTTTTCCATGGAGGTTAGGGTAAGAATTAAGAAAGGAAGGACTAGAACCTAGAGGAAGAAACACCGTTTCTTCCCGATGGACCTAATCCCCTTTATTAATTGTTACCATAACACCTAGTAGATCTAAATTAGGGCATTGAAAGCGGTGGGAAATCTTTGCATTTCCAAACTTAACCTAAACCTAACCCTAGCAAGATTCTAGTCTTAAAATAAATCTTAGTTTTTAGCGATAATCCATTCACAGCGTTTGGAATTAACTCGTTTGAGCAAATTAGAAAAGACACAACATCCTGGGGACCGACCCGTACTCACTGGCTAGCTATCAAGCGACGCCGTTCTTGATTGCGGTTAACAAATATTTTTGATCTAAAAATCATTTCAAATCAAAGTGTGAGTGGTAGTGATGGAGGTGTGTTATTGATATTGGTGTTGGTGTTGTTCGGAGAATCCATGACCTTGAAGAAAAATTTGGGTTAGGACATATTCAAAAATACAAAAAATGATAAGATTCAAGGAACATGAATTGTAAAGAATGTTTTAGTTGCTGGTTCTTGTATTATATTGCTTAGGTTGTTCAAGCAGAACAGAGCTGCATGGCAGTGTTCCATACAATTCTGACCTGCATGGGCCACCAACAAAACCTGTCACGCCCTGCTTCCCGGTATACGGGCAAAGGACGCGACGAGGCCGCTAGGTATTTACTGTGAAGTAAACACGCTAAGCGTATCTAAGCAATATAAAAGAAATGTACACAAGAGAAAAATATAATGAAACAGCAACTTTATTTATTAACATTCTTTCTATACAATGCCTGGAAAGTAAATACAACTGAAATAAAGAGCAATGCCTAAACAATGGCATAACAAAATGAAAAGTACTGAATAGAAAGTGTACAATGACTAGAGCTCAGGGTCTTCACTGAACTGGTCCAAGTCTTCAGCAGTGGGCTCGATCTCTGAAGTGTCTAGATCACCTGACGACATTCAAAGAAGAAAGAAAGAGAATATCGTCAGCGAACAGGTCGCTCGGTAAGTCCCAAAGATAAGGGAGAAATAGACAGAATAAGAGGTATCTTTTAAAGTTCTATTATATTGTTGTAATGTTGTGTTAACGTTGTTGTTTGTAGCTTGGTACAGAAGGATGCCAGTGTATACGAGAGGAGTCTCTATATGCTAGAGACTATGGCAAACTGAAAGTACGAGGCTCCGTTTGAAAGCCCGGAACAACGGCACACTGAATATAAGTTAGGTGTCTTAATCTTGTAGTCTCGTGCCACTTCTAACACCTTCCGTACCAATCTACCCCTTAAACCCCGTAGTGTTTTGATTGTATTGTTGTATTGTATTGTCTTGTATTGTAAACTGTATAGATTGTATAATTGGATGACTGGCCAAAACCACGATATCAGTAAACGGATGTAACTATATAATCATGTAAATGGAATAACTATAGAATCATGTAAATGGATGTATATCCATGGTTCGGTTCAGTCAAGTTGATAGATTGAATATATGGAATAATGGATTCATGTTGAATTGTAATATTGTAAATCGTAGATTGTAAATTGTACTTGAATCATATTCAAGTCAGATTATAAAGAGACTCAAACCGAGTCAGACAATAAGAAAAGTAAATTGAAGTCCTGATTGTTTTGATGTTATCGGTAACCGCTGTACATGGGCGGCAGAATTTGCGTCTTTTTCAAAGACGATTACCGTGTTGATAACACCGTTCATTAATTGTCTACCTTAGATAGGCAAGCACCCACTTCTCCGGCTCCCTGAGACTCAAGAGATTGGTCCCGCTTAAACCTATATTTACTAGGGTCCTTAGGGTAATTTATAGAACTTGAGGGGGGTTTATGTAAAAATACTTTTGTATAGTTTTCGAAATACACACCAAGTATTTATTATCGTCTTTAGAGTTGTAATAATTTTAGATTTTATATTGGTGATATTTCTATTGAAAATATCCTATTTTCATAATAAATGGTATTTATTGGTAATATTGGTTTTGTATGGAATTCATGGTATTTTAGTGTACAATGATTCTTGTGACATTTTTAGAAAAAGTGGAATATTTGTAATAATTCAAAATAGATATTTTTATGTTACATATACATATATTTATATGAAAATAATTTTAGTATATATATAATATTATAGAAATCTCGTTTTCTTAAGATGTCTTATTTTAAATCTTTCGAGACCGAATGCTTCTTGCGAAGATCTGCATCTCGCACTACTAAGTCCGAGGATGTGCGATAATCCGCACCATCCCAAACGGGTTTCCCAAATGGGTTGTAACGGCGATTTGCAAAGATTTGTATAAATACTAATCATTAAGGAAAAACGATTTTATTAATTATGGTATTTATTTGTAAAGATGTCGATTTTCTGTATTCTGTGTTCTAGTGTCTCCTAAGTCAACTAGACTGCTCCTAACTGGTCCAAAGCGACAAGTTATGAAATATCACTCAAATCGCCAATTATGGCCAGGTAAGTACAACTGAAGAAAGTAGAGTTCCGCTCACGAATCACCGTGAGACGGGCCTTTTAAAGTTACCTTTCTCACTTGTCTAGCCTAGGCACCACAAAGTCAGGTTTAGATAAACGACTGGATGCCTACAACCTTCCTCTGTCCTAATGAGCGCGACAGTCCTTAATTGGCTGAGTCTAGATATTTTTTATTAGCTGAAAGGTTATTCATTTGTAAAGATGTCGATTTCCCGTATTCTATATTCCTGAGGGTATCGTGCTATGTTGCATATGAGTGTGTGAGGAGGTAGGTCGTTACCTCGTGATCTACTTAAAGGTATAACAAGTTTAATGAAGTTAAATGTATAACTGAAACAATGTGGTATTTAAATGAAATATACGATAAAGTGAAATAGCCATCATTTTATGAAATGAAACTTGATCAATTTGGTTGATTAGTGTTTAATAGTCAACATGAGAGAGTTTAAGCATAATTGTATTAACGAGAAGTGAAGTTTTATAAGAAAACCGAATCGAAAATCGGATTTGTTCCGATTCTGTCGGGTTTTGTAAATCCGTATTTTTAGCATGGAAAAGAAAGTTAGAAATGGGACTTATGGGTTTAGGACAACAAAGAGAGGGAGATTGATCGGGAAGAGTCGCCGGTGTGTCGTTTCGTCGCCGGGAGCTCCTAGGATGGTTGTCGTAAGTTCGCCGGAAAATTCGTCGTAGCTTTGCTTCTTGCTCGCTTTCAAAGTACACAAGGGTTTCTAATGATTTCTTGAGAGTTGGCTCAGAGTTTTTGGGTGAGGGGATAGTGTGTAGGGTTAGTATTTATAGGGTTAGGGTAGATGAAAGGTTTTAAATTAAAAATGTAAAAAATGTATGAAAAGTCATTAAAATGGGGTAAAAGAGGTATTAAAGGCTCTCTGGAAACGATCTGAACATTTAAAGTATGCAGAGGAGTTGGGTAGGGGAAAAGTCACACTTTTTGTGTTGACGACTCGACCGACCGGCCGAGTCAGGCCTAGTCGGGAGCTCGGAAGGTGGGGAGTCTCCTGATGTAGGCTCTGGTATATTTAAGTTTTCATGTGTAGTGGGAAATTTTAGAGTTATCACGTGTTGACTGTTGGACTTCTAAAAAAATTAAAATAAAATAACATTAAAAATAATGTGGGGTATGGGATGTGAACTCCGGTGGCTTGGTTCAGCAGTGCAAGGTATTACCAATGAGCTACAAGCTCCTTCTTGCTATTAATTAGCAAAACAAATATTTAACTTGTGCTCAGGCAAAAGTACCCCTTTCTTTAAATTTTTAAAAATTTGCACAGAAAGTTGTACAGGAAATTTGGGGTTGTTACATTCTACCCTCCTTATAAAAATTTCGTCCTCAAAATTTTTAAAAGGAAAGTGTAACGGATTCAATGAAAGTTTGGTGACTGGAGTATGGATAGTGTATGAAAAATAACAAGGTGATACAGGGATTTTAAAAATGTGAAAGAGTCTTACTAGTGTTACCTTGGTCAACTGTCTTGGCTTCTATGACTGCTAAGGTGTAAGCCTGTCGCCATGGTACGTTCCTCCTAGCTGGAGGCACATTCATCTGTCTTTGAGGTATGTTCCTCAGTGCCTGATGGAATTGGCGATTTAGCTGTGCAGGAGATCCATGTAGAGGTGGTGCTGGGAGTACATGACGAGTTGTAGGAGCCTGGATAGTTGACTGCTGTGGGTAGTTGGTGGGTGTGTGAGCTGGGCTGCGTCTATAAGGACAGTTTTCAATTCCGTGATTGGACGCGCCACAAACTATACATAGGCCTTTTGCGAGCCTACAGTCCTTCCACAAGTGTTCCTTTCTCCTGCAGTAGTAGCAGAAGTCTGGACTCGACTGGTTATTAATTTCTTCAGTCCTCCTGGGTTCGAACGATGGCCTGGAAGAGGCTCCTCCTGTCATTTGAGTGGCAGGGCATTTAAATCCAGTAGACTGAGGTCTTCCCCTCGCCTTTACCACTGCCTCATAACGGCGGGCAGCTTTCAGAGCCGATTCATGAATCGGAAAATCTCCTGTGGCCAGTGCAGCCTGGATTTCTGTGTCCAAACCATATTGAAATCGACGGGCTCTGATCTCGTCCGTCAGTATCAAATGTGCCGCGAATCGACTGAGCATGGTGAACTCAGTGTCATACTCATCACCGACTTGATCCACATCGAACCTTGTTGCAGATGAATAAACTGTTGTTCCATGTCGAACCTGGCAGTCTCAGGGAAGTACTTAGCGTCGAACATGTCGCGGAAAGTCTTCCATTCGATGGGTTGTTCAAGACGGCTTTCTTCCGCTTTCCACCAGTTCCGTGCATTGTCTGTGAGCTGTAATTTTGCAACACGAACCCAAACTAATTCTGGCACTTGTGTCGCTGCCAGATCATCTTCGATACTCTGAGCCCATTCCTCAGTTTCCAGTGGGCTCTCCTTTCCTGAGAACTGTTTGGGGTGCAAAACCCTAAATTGCTTCACCCCAGGTGCTTCTGCCTCGGGACAGTTAATTAAAAGAGCAGTCTGCTGTTGTTGTCCCTCTAGGAGGCTTCGGATTGCCTCAACTAGAACCATCTGCTCGTTGATCGGAGCAGGGACGGCAAGTGTGAGTGGTAGTGGTGGAGGTGTGTTGTTGATATTGGTGCTGGTGTTGTTCGAGGAATCCATAACCTTGAAGAAAAATTTGGGTTAGGACAGATTCAAAAATACATGAAATGATAAGATTTAAGGAATATGAATTGTAAAGAATGTTTTAGTTGCTGGTTCTTGTATTATATTGCTTAGGTTGTTCAAGAAGAACAGAGCTGCATGGCAGTGTTCCATACAATTCTGACCTGCATGGGCCACCAACAAAACCTGTTACGCCCCGCTTCTCGGTATACGGGCAGAGGACGCGACGAGGCCGCTACGTATTTACTGTGAAGTAAATACGCTAAGCGTATCTAAGCAATATAAAAGAAATGTACACAAGAGACAAATATAATGAAACAACAACTTTATTTATTAACATTCTTTCTGTACAATGCATGGAAAGTAAATACAACTGAAATAAAGAGCAATGCCTAAACAATGGCATAACAAAATGAAAAGTACTGAATGGAAAGTGTACAATGACTAGAGCTCGGGAACTTCACTGAACTGGTCCAAGTCTTCAGCAATGGGCTCGATCTCTGAACTGTCTAGATCACCTGACGACATTCAAAGAAGAAAGAAAGAGAATGTCGTCAGCGAACAGGTCGCTCGGTAAGTCCCAAAGATAAGAGAGAAATAGACAGAATAAGAGGTATCTTTTAAAGTTATATTATATTGTTGTAATGTTGTGTTAACGCTGTTGTTTGTAGCTTGGTACAGAAGGATGCCAGTGTATACGAGAGGAGTCTCTATATGCTAGAGACTAGGGCAAACAGAAAGTACGAGGCTCCGTTAGAAAGCCCGGAACAACGGCACACAGAATATAGGTTAGGTGTCTTAATCTTGTAGTCTCGTGCCACTTCTAACACCTTCCGTACCAATCTACCCCTTAAACCCCGTAGTGTTTTGATTGTATTGTTGTATTGTATTGTCTTATATTGTAAACTGTATAGATTGTATAATTGGATGACTGGCCAAAACCACGATATCAGTAAACGGATGTAACTATATAATCATATAAATGGAATAACTGTAGAATCATGTAAATGGATGTATATCCATGGTTCGGTTCAGTCAAGTTGATAGATTGAATATATGGAATAATGGATTCATGAATTCATGTTGAATTGTAATATTGTAAATCGTAGATTGTAGATTGTACTTGAATCATATTCAAGTCAGATTATAAAGAGACTCAAACCGAGTCAGACAATTAGAAAAGTAAATTGAAGTCCTGATTGTTTTGATGTTATCGGTAACCGCTGCAAATGGACGACAGAATTTGTGTCTTTTTCAAAGACGATTACCGTGTTGATAACACCGTTCGTTAATTGTCTACCTTAGATAGGCAAGCACCCACTTCTCCGGCTCCCTGAGGCTCAAGAGATTGGTCCCGCTTAAACCTATATTTACTAGGGTCCTTAGGGTAATTTGTAGAACTTGAGGGGGGTTTATGTAAAAATACTTTTGTATAGTTTTCGAAATACACCCCAAGTATTTATTATCGTCTTTAGAGTTGTAATAATTGTAGATTTTATATTGGTGATATTTCTATTGAAAATATCCTATTTTCATAATAAATGGTATTTATTGGTAATATTGGTTTTGTATGGAATTCATGGTATTTTAGTGTACAATGATTCTTGTGACATTTTTAGAAAAAGTGGAATATTTGTAATAATTAAAAATAGATATTTTTATGTTACATATACATATATTTATATGAAAATAATTTTAGTATATATATAATATTCTAGAAATCTCGTTTTCTTAAGATGTCGTATTTTAAATCTTTCGAGACCGAATGCTCCTTGCGGAGGTCTGCATCTCGCACTACTAAGCCCGAGGATGTGCGATAATTCGCACCATCCCAAACGGGTTCCCCAAATGGGTTGTAACGGCGCTTTGCAAAGATTTGTATAAATACTAATCATTAAGGGAAAACGGTTTTATTAATTATGGTATTTATTTGTAAAGATGTCGATTTCCCGTATTCTATGTTCTAGGATCTCCTAAGTCAACTAGGCTGCTCCTAACTGGTCCAAAGCGACAAGTTGTGAGATATACCTCAAATCGCCTCTTCACCGCCAATTGTGGTCTGGTAAGTACAAGTGAAGAAAGGAGGGTTCCGCTCACAAATCACCGTGAGATGCGCCTTTTAAAGTTACCTTTCTCACTTGTCTAGCCTAGGCACCACAAAGCCAGGTTTAGATAAACGACTGAATGCCTACAACCTTCCTTTGTCCTAATGAGCGTGACAATCCTTAATTGGCTGAGTCTAGATATTTTTTATTAGTTCAAAGATTATTTATTTGTAAAGATGTCGATTTCCCGTATTCTATGTTCCCGAGGGTATCGTGCTATGTTTCATATGATTGTGTGAGGAGGTAGGTCGTTACCTCATGATCTACTTAAAGATATAACAAGTTTAAAGAAGTTAAATTTATAATTCAAATAATGTGGTATTTAAATGAAAAATACGATAAAGTGAAATAGCCGTCATTTTATGAAATGAAACTTGATCAATTTGGTTGATTAGTGTTTAATAGTCAACATGAGGGAGTTTAAGCATAATTGTATTAACGAGAAGTGAAGTTTTATAAGAAAACCGAATCGGAAATCGGATTTGTTCCGATTCCGTCGGGTTTTGTAAATCCGTATTTTTAGCATGGAAAAGAATGTTAGAAATGGGACTTACGGGTTTAGGACAACAAAGAGAGGGAGATTGATCGGGAGCAGTCGCCGGTGCGTCGTTTCGTCGCCGGGAGCTCCTAGGATGGTCGTCGTAAGTTCGCCGGAAAATTCGCCGTAGCTTCGCTTCTTACTCGCTTTCAAAGTACACAAGGGTTTCTAATGATTTCTTGAGAGTTGGCTCAGAGTTTTGGGATGAGGGGATAGTGTGCAGGGTTAGTATTTATAGGGTTAGGCTAGGGTTAGGGTAGATGAAAGGTTTTAAATTAAAAATGTAAAATATATATGAAAAGTCATTAAAAATGGGGTAAAAAAGGTATTAAAGGCTCTCTGGAAACGATCTGAACATTTAAGGTATGTAGAGGAGTTGGGAAGGGTAAAAGTCACACTTTTTGTGTTGACGACTCGGCCGAGTCCGTCCGGCGGCGCCGGCCTGAGTCGGCCGAGTCAGGCCGAGTCGGGAGCTCAGAAGGTGGGGGTCTCTTGATGTAGGCTCTGGTATATTTAAGTTTTCAGGTGTAGTGGAAAATTTTGGAGTTGTCACGTGTTGACTGTTGAACTTCTAAAAAAAATTAAAACAAAATAATATTAAAAATAATGTGGGGTATGGGATTTGAATTCTGGTGGCTTGGTTCAGCAGTGCAAGGTATTATCAATGAGCTACAAGCTCCTTCTTGCTATTAATTAGCAAAACAAATATTTAACTTGTGCTCAGGCAAAAGTACCCCTTTCTTTAAATTTTGAAAAATTTGCACAGAAAGTTGTACAGGAAATTTTGGGTTGTTACACCATACTTTGTTGGTGTACATGGATTCCATCTCAGATCGCATTGCATCCAGCCATTTCACAGAGTCCCCACTCATGATGGCCTGCTCGAAGCTAGTTGGGTCATCATTTTCCATGATGCAATCTTCGTTTCCACCATCAATGAGAAAACCGTAGTATCTCTCAGGTGGATGAGGAACCCTACTAGATCGACGGAGCGGCTGAGGTTCGTCGGGGACTATTGAATCCTCTGGTTCTACCAAATCTTCTGTCGTAGTTTGTGTCGCTGGAACTTCTTCCAGTTCTACCTCCTCGCCACAAATTTCTTTCACAAGAAATTTCTTTTCTAAAAAGGTTGCATGTAGAGCAACAAACACCTTTTGTTCCTCAAGGTGGTAGAAGATATGTCCTCGCGAATGCTTGGGATATCTTATAAACTTGCACAAAAAAGACCTTGCCTCAAGTTTGTTCGGATTTTGCTTTTTAATATAGGCCGGGCAACCCCATATCTTAACAAAATTAAGACACGGTCTCTTTCCCTCCCATATCTCATATGGAGTGGTAGTCATTGATTTGGTTAGAACTCTATTCAATAGGTATGCTGCTGTCTCAAGCGCATAACCCCAAAAAGAAATAGGTAACTCAGCGATGCTCATCATAGAACGCACCATATCTAATATGGTGCGATTCCTCCATTCCAATACACCGTTGTGCTGTGGTGTATACGGAGGAGTAAGCTGAGAGAGAATCTCATTCTCTTTTAGATAGTCCCGGAACTCTTTGCTCAAGTATTCTCCTCCTCGATCAGATTGAAGGATTTTAATACTTTTACCCGTTTGGTTCTCGACTTCGTGCTTATATTCTTTGAATTTCTCAAAAGCTTCATACTTGTGTTTCAACATGAACACATGTCCGTATCTTGAGAGATCGTCAGTGAATAATGAAGTACGAGGAACCATCCCTGGCATGTGTAGACATGAGACCGCATACATCTCTATATATCAGTCCCAAGAGTTCCATAACTCTTTCTCCGTGTCCAGTAAACGGAGTTTTGGTCATCTTGCCTTTGAGACATGACTGGCAAATTTTATAAGATGATAATTCGAACGGATTCAAATATCCATTTTTATGCAACTTAGATAGTCGTGTCGCTTTGATATGACCTAGTCTACAATGCCATAAGAAGGATTAGTTCATTTCTGAACTCTTCCTCTTGTGTGTGTTTTGTACATTAAGAACTGTGGTTTGATTTAGAACGTATATGACATTATTTAACGAGCCTGATCCAATCAACTTTTGATTCAGGAAGATATTCATAACATTATCATGTATTACAAAATTATATCCTTCTTTACTTAATAAAGAAACTGATATAAGATTGCATATCAGATTCGGCATGTAATAGCATTCGTTCAGAATCAATGTATTACCATTTGGTAATACAAGGTGATATTCGCCAACTGTTTTGGCTGCAACATTTGCACTATTCCCTACTCTTACGGAATGATCACCCATTCCCAGTTCTCTACCTTTCCTTAGCCCATGCAACATATTACATATGTGGGATCCCGATCCGGTATCTAATATCCAGGACGTAGAGTGTACTGAGAAACAGTTCTCGGTAACTAACACACCCGAAGAAGATGCATCAACATGCTTATTCTTCGTTTGGGTGGCGTGGGAATCCGGATATTCTCTTATTTCTTGCTCAGTCTTATAACAATTATAAGAAAGAATGGAACCAACGTTCCCCTGCTCAGTATAACAAGCGGGTTTAGTTAATACATCCATATTATTATCTTGATTAAGGCCTGACAGAGTCGCTACCTGGAGAAAGAGAGAAGAAAACACTTTAGCGTATGCTCTTGCAAGATTAAATTTGTTATTATTTTATCTAATCAGGATGGCTCCCACTGTTTTTATCAAATCTTCTTTCAAACCCTAAAAAGTAAGACTAGCCGAGATTAATTAAACCTTACAAGTTCGCCAATCTTTCAGCCAGGCCAGTGTCGGTACTTTGAGGGAGGTTCCCTAATTAAAATAAACCTCGTTTTTCCAGGGGCGTAACCCCATTAACACCTTTCTAGACACCTACTTGATCGGCTAATTGTGATGTGTAAAACTCTCTCAGGAGTAACTCTTACTCGCAGTGGGTATCGGGATCCAACTATCTCATAGAAAGTATGCAATCTCATTGCAAATTTCAACCCTTGAAATTCCCGACAATATTCTGCCCCTAGCGTCCTATGACCTTGACGGAGGTCAACAAACCATATGCTATTAGTAAAATTCAACCCGTCATTTCCTGATTGAATTAAATCCACCTGCACGACCCTTGACGGAGGTCAACAAGGTTGTATGACTACCCTAAAACAATCGCATCATATGCAGCAGATAAGTACCAGTCAGCTACCGCACACTACGCCTTGACGGAGG
This sequence comes from Agapanthus africanus, assembly GCA_030015575.1. Lineage (NCBI taxonomy): Eukaryota > Viridiplantae > Streptophyta > Magnoliopsida > Asparagales > Amaryllidaceae > Agapanthus > Agapanthus africanus. Next base: position 134,881,476 of record CM057339.1, read on the forward strand.
TCAATAAACGTAGCATAAATACGAAGTAGGACTTATCTGAAATGACGGAGGGCTATGACAGGTTTTTAAGAAAACCTTTCGCGTAATGAACTTGATATCGTTGTAGAATCGAGTGTTTTTGAAAAGGAGTGTTTTTGAGGCTTTTGCTAGTTTCTCTAAAGAGGTCACTCCCGGTGAAGGGATCTCGGTTCTTTCCTTATCGAATAAGCTGCAGGATATTTCACAAATACCACTATGCAAAGCAAGAACTAGAGAAGCAATCAAAAGACAAAACCGAGTGCGTTGTAGCATCTGCTAGCTTTTGCTAACGAGGTCACTCCCGGTGAAGGGATCTCGGCTCTTTCCTTATCGAATAAGGTGTTGGATATTCTACAAGGAATACCGCTATGCAAAGCAAAAACTAGAGCTACCCTTTTTGAAAATTTGATTCTACAACATCTTTTAGGTTTCTTTTCTTTCATTAATCTTATTAATGAAGTCCCATCAATTATACTTCCTAAGCATCACAGAAGAAACGAAAATACAACGTACGCTTATGCTATCTGCATTCGCCACAGTGTCCCGTTATGCACCGTTAGGTTACTTAACTAACGGGATAGCGGGGCGGGACTAGCGCGGGTGCAAAACATAAGCAACGTTTATTATATATCATATATATAATAATAAAGCAACCATCTCAAGCATATAAAGTGACCACATCACAGAATATCAGCAGCAGAAGTCCACATATGAAATATTGGATATACTAGGAATTCCGTGTTTTAAATTAAGCCGGTATAAAACACGGATTTCACGGTCGCGATGAATAGCCAAACCCACATCCCTAGACCCCCTACGAGAGCGGCAAGCAACCCTACCAATTCTAGAGTTAGGAGACCCAGTCTCGACTCCTCGAGATGGTCTCCCACTGGACTCTAAAACCCGGTTACTTGTGCTCCCTACCTTGGGTCTATCCTAATGCGGAAAAGTAAATAATATACAACAATGGTGACATCATCCTCATCCTGGAAGTGCCCCAATAAAAGAATATTACATACAATGAATTTTACATGAATGAAAATAAAAACTCTCATCTTATATAAAATCCCCGGCTATTCAAAACACGACGATCCAATATAACATATCACAGCAACACATAATATCACATGTCATCAACGTAAGTAAATATGCGTATCCCAATTGTCATTGACATATAGCAACAAAACCGACGATACACCACATATTACACTTACGGTCGCAGAAAAGAAAATGTCAAACTACAACATTTGGAATCCACAATCACCTTAGACATCATAAACCCGAAATATCACATACTTCGGATTTCATGCCTAACCAAATGAATTCCAAATATTGTATCACATTCTAAAAATAGCTAGACGATGTTAAACATTCCGATCGAATCAACAAACACCCAAAATTTTCCAAAGAGTTCAACACTTGAGCGTAGTTTAAAAATACTCAGTACATGCCACAGTACCTATGGACCAACCGTAGAAGGGTCAACCCTTGCCTCACCTATGGCGCCGCGGAACTACCGAAAACCCTAGGGTTTGGCGGCGGTTCTTACGGTCATAGAATCGAGTTAGGGTTTCGTTCTTCTAGAGGGTCCATCGCATTACTTGCATGATTTTTTAATGTTCTTTAACTTGGAAAAAATCCAACTCTTGGAAAATTTTCCGTCGAAAGAAAAATTGGGTTATTGATATCCATTCGAACTTTTTAACGCTGTCTAAATAATCCGAAACAATGTTAGAATTACGACGACGAAACACTCCGAATTGCCTTTATAGAAAGTTAACATCTCATGCAATTTCAGAAAAAACAAGCAACACCTGAAACACCAAAACCCAGAGACTGGAACACCAAACGAATACAAGCCCAAAATAACAACTGGGGGCCGGCCAGATCGGATTTTAAGGGAATGTCACCGGGTCAAAACCGGCGAAATGGGTTCTTATTTGTTCATTGTTCATGTTACATCTCATATAACATTCTGCAGTTGCTTAAAAAAATTTAGAGGCCATTTAAAAATCGACAGAAACTAGATTTCAATGTTTCATGTTACGGAGTAGTTTCGGTTTCTTAATCTAACAAATATCGTCTAATTCTCTAGCTTGGCTCTGATACCACTTTAGGGTCACCTAGCACGACAGCAAGGTTTCGAGAGGTATCGTCCATGCCATTTTCAAAATTTTGCCATGCTAAACAATCCTAACCCTAGAATCTTAACTAGAGATTTAGACAATACAATATGTAAACTACTTTACATATAAGTGAATATGGAATACAACCTTTGTAGATCGGTCCTTCACTTCAATAGCTCCGTGTGGTAGTCCCTTCGCTCCAAGTAGTGATCTTCCGGACTCTTGAATGGCTTCACAAGAAGAAAGGAACAAGCTTGCACGAAGTCTTCGAGGCCGAAGATGATCTACGTCGAGGAGACACTAACCCAAGCTACCTCTTCACTAATTAGGGATTAGTGAAGCTAACACCATAAACTAAATGGCTAATCTAGTAGAGGATGATGAAGTAGGATTTTTGCTCAGTTTAGAATTGATTTTCTCACTAATTTTCTTTTCCTCTCAAAAACCTAGAGATCTCTCTCATGAGTAAGAAGAAGATGAAGCAAATAATGGATGAGAGAGTGAATGAAAACCATGGTTGAGAAAATATCATATACTAACACATGTAGAGACATAACCATGGCTAATGAGAATGGTTGGGTTAATAAATATCTTAAGTAAAACAAAATTAGTGGACTAAGTCAATGGATCTCCAAGCTTCTACAAGTTTCATGCCATGTGACCAATTTCCTACTAATTTGGATTTACTTTAAATAAATAAACCTCACATTATCATGAGCATGGTGTGAGTCTCATACACCCATGTAGTGTGTATCATCAAGCATGACACAAAAAAGAAAACACAAATAATATATATCACATATATATTAAGTGTGCACATGTGAGAAAGAAATGTACAAGTGAGCAAATATTAGTTAATGTAAATTAATATATCAAATATATAATTATACATTAAATTATCAAATCAACACTCGATTCAATAATCCGGCTATATCACATATAACCGACTAATATCATATGTATCATCTTATCGAATCAACACTTGATTCGATAACCCGGCTGTATCACATATAACCGACCGATATCACATATCGTGAGAATAGAATACGGTATCACATATACGTATTAATCTCGATCCCGCACATATCGCATATGTGCTCCTATTTCGTTTCGCCTGAGCCATTAAACATCTGTGTAGGACTCTAAAGACACATCAATACGCCGGCAGTAGGTGATGATCATATCAGGCACCCACAAGCCGTCAGCGGCACTAGCTGGACGTAACGTCTAGCCGGGTATTGAGCGATCAGAAGATCAACAAGCAAGCCAGCTCTTACTCCTGTAAAGCCTGTCAGTAACACTACCGTACAGTCCGGTCTCTTCTTCTGATATGTCGCATATCCAGTCTAAGGGTGGTAAACGTCAGACCCCAGTAACCGATAAGTCGTGCCGATGTGAGGCTCATAACGGGTCGAGAAACTACTGATAACACTTACTAGTAGATCTCCGTATCAGCCCTGGCCAGGGACTTCCTGTTATAGCCAATCGAGCACTGCGCAACATCAACCCCCAATACTGGGAGAGACGAATCCCCTCCTATCGCTCATTGCCTCCATGTGATTCAGGACTGTACCCAAAAGCCACCGTTTTGCACGTTCTCTTGAACGTGGTAAGGTGGAAATCAAAGCACAGTGGAAATCATACAAGACTCTATGACGATCTCGGGTCTACAGACTAACCTGTACCAGTATCACCAGAGAACTGCTATCTGACGATGGGTATAATACCAACTAGGAGTTCTCGGCGAGTCCGTTCAGTGTACCCAGTCTCCACTGAGAATCCCTATACCATGTTTGATGTCAAACACCAATGGATGTGGGATCATCCATCGCCCATCATATGGGTCAAGAAGCGTATACGCTAGTTTACTCTGGAATATCGATGCCCTGTCTAGATACACCCTCGACTAGGAACAATTAAAGGATGTACTTGTGGATTACCCTGGCCCCACTAGTATGATCTCCATCATAGTCCTAGTAGTCAAGTACACATCCTAAGGGCTTTATCAACATGTGAGAGTAAGACAGTATCATAATACAAGTCTATATGTTAAAACAAAGTGCAACCAGATAGCATACTATCATGTCGAGCAAGAAAGTCCTCTATATAAATGTCCATGCATCCACTATAATATACATCATATGTACAATAATGGCCTCTAGGGCATACACATAACTAACATTTCGGTTGGTAGAGACGAAAAAGTGATGGTGGGTGAAAACTAGAATGTATAAGATAAGGAATGGGTGGAATAGTCGCATTCTCGTATGGGATAAGAAGAATGGATGGTGGTTCAACTTTTTCAGCCTCAAATAGAGGCGCACGAATTTCCAATGGAGGTTGATTCATCACAACATCCAAGTCTTTAAGGAACGTGAGTTGTTCGGCGAAAATAATTTCGAAACTTTCATCGATGATGATCTCATCGGAAAGAAAAGAATCAGTGGAATAGGCAGATTCACTAGAAAGACTGAAAGTGTCAAGGTCAATCTTTTTCACGCCGGGATTCAAAAAACTCGATCCGTCAGAAATTATGGAGGTAGGCTACATGAGAAGTCCATCTACCTTATTTTCATAATAACTATCTGGATTAAACAACAACGTACTAGTGGCTTCGAGATCATTATCGTGGAGCAAAAACTCCTCCAATTCAAAACTGTCGGAAGTTATTTTGTTGATAGAACATATATTAATTATATGAGCTGAAGGTTCGGAGGGTTGACTTCCTATCCTGAAAATGTTAAGCTCAATTGTCATCTTCCCGAAGGATAGGGTCATGGAACCGTTATGACAATTGATAACTGCATTGGAAGTTGTTAGAAAAAGGCGGCCAAGAATCACCGGGATTTGGTTTCATGGGTTCGCCACAGGCTGTGTATCTAAAACTATAAAGTCCACAGGGAATATAAATTCCCCGACTTTGATCAACACGTCCTCTAACTCACCCATAGGGCGAGTGATAGATCGATCGGCTATCTGGAGAGTGTAGTGCGCAGGTTTCAACTCTTTTATGCCTAATTGCTGATAAACAGAATACAGGAGCAAGTTAACACTAGTATCTAGATCGAGTAGAGCGCGATTGATATTTTTACCCCCAATAGTTATAGATATTGTAGGACAACCGGGGTCCTTACATTTCTTAGGCAAATGTTGGATAAAAGCATTACTCACATTACTCGCTAAGAAAACCTTTTTATGCACTTGAGTTTTCCTCTTCCTAGTGCACAAGTCCTTAAGAATTTTCGCATAAGACGGAACTTGTTGGATAGCTTCTAAGAGAGGAATATTTATGTTGACTTGCTTAAACATTTCCATAATCTTCTCCATTTATGGACTTGGTTTGTTGGGCCTCAATCGGTTTGGAAAATGAGCTTTATCAATAGGGGTTGGGTCCAACACTTGAGGAGAAGGTTGTGGAGATGGAATGGATCCCAAAATTGGATTTGGAGTGGTCTGAGATGGTAGTTCATTCAAGGAAGTGGACTAAGGATTCGAGCCTAGTGAAGAATGGAGAATAGGCTCGGAAGAAGACGTTGGATTAGACGAAGTAGGAGTAGAAGTAGTAGCCGGGGTATCATCTGAATCATCAACTTGTTCACCAATATGGTTGTTCAGCACTCTTCCCGATCTCAACGTAGTTACGGCACTCACGTTATGATTTTGTTGGTGAAGGACAATATTTGCGCTTTATAAGTGGCTGGGATTTGGTAGATGTTGAGATGGAAGTTTCCCTTTCTCTCTCTCACTCATTGCGGTATTTAACTATACAATTTGTGTTTCGATCGATTTTATGCTTTCGCAGTGGGAAGCAGTGTGTTGCATCAGCATTTGGATAGAAGACGTTAAATTAGTCGTCGTTTGTATGGATTGTTTAATAAACGTTTCTAAGATTCTTTCGAGTGCAGAGATTTTATCAGTACCGGACGTTGGAATATTATTCTATGGTTGGAAAGAATTATTATAAGGGAAAAAGTTGTTAGCGGGATTTTGGAAAGATTGCGGTTGAAAGGGCTGCTGAATTTGTTGTGGTGGCTGTTGTTGCTGTGGGGGAAGCCTTTGATAGTTATTTTGTCTTAGGAACTGATTTTGATTTTGAGATTGGTTTTGGTTCCAAGCAAAATTAGGATGATTCCTCCATCCCTGGTTATATGTGGATGAATAAGGATCGTTTCTAGGTTGTACTGAAAAGAAGCATTGGTTTGTTTATGACCTTGAGACGGAGGATTCAAAGGACATTCTTCCGTTAAATGTGATGAGTCAAAACAGCAACCACACACGGTTTTGTGGAGCGTAACTTGGTTCAAGGAGGCTGAAGAGAATTTGTTTTCCATAGCTTTGAGTTTCTTTTGCATCGCAACCATTTTGGCTTTCATTGCGATGGAAGTATCGAGCTGATGGATACCTGCCCTAGATGACGATGATGTTAGTCTAGTGCTCTCCCACTGTAATACTTGTTTGGCGAGATCTTCCAGAAATTATGTTGGGACCCGGTTCTTGCTCATGGATCAAAGTTCCACACGGAAAAAAGTGCCACGCCAAGTGTCATGTTAAGTGGGCGGGGGCCACCTCCTGAATCCGTGGGGGCCACCTCTTGAGTCCGTGGGACCTACTGTAGAACAATGGGGACTCTTCGGAATACATTCCGAAAGAGGGCAGATCTTTACTATAAATGGAATGATACCACTCTTCAATACAGAGGAGCCTTTTAAGTGAACCAGCACTACAGTAGCTTGAGAACTCCATAGTTAAGCGTGCTCGAGCCAGGGAAGTTCAGGGATGGGTGACCTCTTGGGAAGTGGCCCCTGGCCGGGTTCGGTTCACCCCGAAGAAAAAAACCGTGCGGCTTCGGCCAGAGCAGACAATACTCTCTGTATTAGGGGTGGGGCGTGACAGAATGGTATCAGAGCTGGTCCCTCAATAGTAGGTCTATGGTTCGAAGACGAACCATTGTTCAAAGGTGGGGAGAATGTCGGGACCCGGTTCTTGCTCACGGAGTAAAGTGCCACACGGAACAAAGTGTCGCGCCAAGTGTTCATGTTAAGTGGGCGGGGGCCACCTCTTGAATCCGTGGGGGCCACCTCTTGAGTCCGTAGGACCCACTGTAGAACAATGGGGACTTTTCGGAATACATTCCGAAAAAGGGTAGATCTGTACTATAAATGGAATGATACCACTCTTCAATACAAAGGCGTCTTTTAAGTGAACCGGCACTACAGGAGCTTGAGAACTCCGTAGTTAAGCGTGCTCGAGCCAGGGAAGTTCTGGGATGGGTGACCTCTTGGGAAGTGGCCCCTGGCCGGGTCCGGTTCACCACGAAGGAAAAAACCGTGCAGCTTCGGCCAGAGCGGACAATACTCTCTGTATTGGGGGTGGGGCGTGAAAAATTGCCATGCTTCGCCGTCGTATTTTGACATGAAATGACATTGACAAATGGTTTCTAGCATTTGTTTTGTAGCTGGATTAATACCCTCATACATAATTCGGCAAAGTTGCCATCTGTCAATTCCGTGATGAGGGTATAGGACAAGAAGATCTTTAAATCGTTCAAAGCATTTCCAAAAGGGTTCGTAGGGAAGTTGGGCAAACCGGTTAATCTCACCCCGAATACGGGCAGTCTTGTGATGAGGATAAAATTTCTTAAGGAATGCTTTAACGAATTCATCCCATTTAATGATAGAATGTGCGGCGGTGCTATAAATCCACTTTTCTATGAAATCGCGGAAGGTAAAAGGGAGAAGACGTAATCGCAGAGCATCTCCTGAAAGTTGGGTGGTACTCATCATTGCACATACGTTTTCGAATTTGGTTATAAAAACGTATGCATCTTCAGATTCAAGCCTGTGAAATTTTGGCAACAAGTTGATGAAGTGGGGTTTAATTTCGAAATTATCCTCATTGGCTGGTAGAAGAGACAGACACGTAGGAAGGGGTCCGTGTACGGGATAGTATTGGTCTTGAAGAGTGATGCGTGGTGGATTTTGAGTTTGCGCACCTTTGGCTAGTGGCAAGGGGGTGTTGTTAAAACCCGATGGAGATCCATCCATCTCGGAAGATGTGGTAGGTGGAAGAGAAATAGAAGATGAAGAAGTATCGATTTCGGAGTTGATAGCAAAAACGCGGACTAGACAGGCACTAAAGAACCGAGGTTCCGCCGCCCATATCCCCTTTAGACCACGGATCCGCCGCCTTATGGTGGAATGGTGACTTGAGATTTTTTCTGGCTCTTCTTCTTGATATTTGGAGATCCTTTTGATATATAGATTCTGAAAATATTGCTCATAGTTTTTGTCGTTGCTAGATTCCTCGATTTGCTTCTAATATTTGGCAGATTTGGTTTCTATATTCCAATTTGACTTGGATCTCTTACTTAGATTTCAGATCTGAGATAATACCTGCACAATATCTCAAATCAAATTGTTAGTCGCATTTAGTATTTTTGAGATATTATTCCAACAATTTATATGATATAATATCTTAAGAATATTGATTAGGAATATTTGATATGATTTGCATATCTTAATTAATAATATTTCATTTAAATATTATATGCATATATTTTCCCTAATTATATTAATTTTAATGAAAAACATATGATAATAATATTTTTACAAATAAATCCACATATGTTCTTTATTTACATTTAGCACCTTTTATTAGTTAATAATAATAGGGAAAATGTTCATACAAATATGCAATATTTTTGACTGATCAACAATCTAAGAGCAACCCAAAATAAACAAAACCTAAAACACACACGAAACAAAGGTTGGAGAAGCAGAAATTTGCTATCACTTTGCGATAATGTAATTAATTGCAGGGGCTTGCACCTGCAGGAAAGATTCATCCCCACAATCAATAAACCTCTCACCCTGAGAGAGAATCTGAAAGTCAGTTATATCGGTTGCATTCATCCAAACCTCCGATATATGGCATTATAAATTAACTTAGTGTTTTCGGAGAAGTGGATGGATCATACCTATGCATCTGCCCCCAAATTCAAGCAAAACATTCTAACCCAGTCCGTCTGACTGATTTTCGGCGGTAAACACCATCATTACAATGGGCCATGTGCTGTGGGCAGAAGCCATCACCAGCCTCCTATCGAAATCCTTCCATACCGGCGAATCTCTTGGATGACTCATTCTTCCATCTTCGTTTGGAATAGCACGGTGATGCCAAATCATTGTCTCCGCTATCTTCTTACACCTGAACAACATCTGCAGCCTCTATGTTATAAGAAAGTATTGTGCTACCTTGACAGGCATTTCTGGCTTTTTATCAGATACTTTCGGCTTATACCTATCATATCCGCAGGTAGGACACTCTTTCAAATCTAAGTTCTCTTTCCAGTACAACCTGCAATTTTTGGGACATGCATGAATCTTCTCACAGTTTAGGTCCAAATCAGACATCATCTTCTGGGCTTCATACTAGCTTTCGGGCACGTTATTTCTTGGGGGCATAGAATCTTTCAGGAACTTGAGAAGTATCGTGAATGGCTTGTTACTCCATCTATTTAGACACTTAATCTGAAAATTTTGGACAAACCATTATAGTGTGGAATACTTTGTATTCTCATAAATTGGTCTCCTTACATTATTCATGTACTTCTCATTCTTATCCGCATGCTTTCCTTGACCGAAAGAAATGTTTTCTTCCGTAGGATTACTATCACCAAGAGCAGTATCTACCATATCCTCCATTTCCTCTCCTGGATAGAAGTTATCTTCTTATTATTATTCTTCTGCCGCATTACCGTCTTTTTCTTCTACTTTCGCCGCATTTCCGGCTTCTTCTTCTTCTTTCCCGTGATATAGCCAAGTTGTATAAAATCTGGTAAAACCATGCTTAACGATATGAAACTTTACGATTTCTATCTTTTGCCAGAACTTATTCCCACCTTGTTGCACGGAAAAAAGATCTTTCCCAACACGACCTTAATATGTTCGTGTGCAAATTCGATGAAGGCAACAACTCCATCGACAAACTTAGGGTTCATACATTGTTTTCAATCCATATATGTCCAGTCCTTTACTCTGATGTACTCATGGGTCATGTTAGACTGTATAATATATAAATTGTAATTTTCACAAATTTAAGAAAGTAGTGAAGTTATGGAAGTTGGTTTTTGATGGTGACTTGAGAAATCTAAGAATAAGATGGTTATTGACAAAGAAGAGAACGGGAAGACCAAATTTGTCGTTGATTTCAATTTATGATTTCACTTAAGTGTAGGGTTGTTATTTTGTATGTGCTTTGTGTATGTATGTGCTGTGTATGCGTGTTGTATGTTTATGTTTCGGCCGTTGGGGGTAAAGTTTCTATCCCATTAAGAATGTATAGAGCAAACACTCGTTCGCTTGTGATTTCATCCGTTTTGAGAAAATTTCGGCAGCACCTCCCAGCTGTTCCCTGAGTACACTGTAATAGAACAGATAATCATTTTAATTTTATGAAACAACATTGAAATGAACATCTAATTTATCTTTATACACGGAGAATCTGCGGAAAGGTACCGACAAAATAACTCGAAACGGATGAAAACACAAGTGAATGCAGATGTTTGCTTTATACATTCCTAACTTGTCCAGACTGGAAAAATCTATCGGTTATCATACGATTGAATTTTCTCGTCGCATAGACTACACGACGGTTGTTAGCACCGAACGATATTATCCGATGTTTAACAAATTTCGTACAGTTTTATGTCACGACGAACATTGAATATATGTTGACCAATAAACGGGGACTAAGGCACGCTTTAATTTTCACATATGATTATCGATGAGAATATGAAAATTTCATATTACCATTGAGTATCATATAAACACTTAGTGTAAGATTTAACTTGAATTGATTTTACGTTTATGATTCAATTTCACGGTTTTAAAGTTTTTAGTTTAGGATAAATTATTTTATATTTACGGTAAAATTTTACATTTACGTTATTATCGAGTATCATACACTTAGCTATTGTTGTTTTTCACTAAACTACCTTAAAATTTTTCGTAAGCAACTTATTTCTTCAAACTAAATTAAACTAAAATACCTTTAACTATGGTTGTTTTTTCACTAAACTACTACCTTAACAAAAAATTTAACACTGAAATACCCTTAACCATTGTAGAGTTTTTCACTAAAATACCCTAAACTATTGTTGCTTTTCACTAAACTACCTACAACAATTCACTACATATTACCCGAATCATAGCACTTAAACGTAATAATAAGTTTAACTCTAAACCTAACCCTAACCCTAACCCTAACCCTTTAATTAACCCTAACCCTAATCGCTAAGCCTAAACCTAATTGTAACGACTCTGAAATCCCTATACAAAATTAACTTTTTTAATGTATAGAAAGGGTATTTCAGCATGATTAGAAGTTATAAGTTATTTTTGTTCAATAAAAGTAAGAAGCAAGTTGTAGTTCACGGGTAAAACCTCTATATTGCTGTGACATAACATGTGTGTTTGATTTCCATCAGTCCTAATTATTTTTAATATTTTTCTTTTTAACTTTTCGGAAGTCCAAGAGTTGCACATACAATATACGGAGAATCGAAAAATTTTAGAAAAATCAAACGGGATAAATGAGGAGTAATAATACCCATGCCAAAAGCCCTGGAGCTACGTAGCACAAATCCAACCGCCGGAATTGCCCCTTTGGCCACTACCGGTGGCTAAGATGATACCAAATGCCTCCGTGTTTCTCTCACGCGTTCCTTTAACTCTCTCTACTCCTCTGTAGTGTTTGATCACCCTGAATTAAACCAGAGACCTTTCATTTCCCTCATTAATCCTATTTTAATTCTTTTTAATTCAAATCCTTTACTCACACACCCTCATTTCTATACTATAAATACACCCCATCCCTTAGCTCTCCCCATTCTGAAAATCTCTATCAAAAATTCTCTTAAAATTCTCTAAATTCAAGAAGAGTTTAGGCTAGTCAAGTGGAGTTAGCGATCGACTTCATTCCGTTAAAGACCGGAACCTTTTCGCGACGATACCACGATCCCTGAAGGCTCCCCCTTCTGCTTTTCCTACCTTGTTAACGCTTCAAAGCCGTAAGTCCTTATTCTTCCCTTTCATTTCAACTCACATCGCATTCTAAAATCATATCAATAAAGTGGAGTTAAGCTTAAAATCTTGTCTTTTAAACACTTTTATCAATTGAAATAGGTCAAATAAATTATACCAATTCTCTAACATCACTTCTAAATATTGTTCACATTATTTACTTTTTATTGTTAACGCTTCAAAACCGTAAGTCCCTATTCTTCTCTTTCATTTCAACTCACATCGCATTCTAAAATCATATCGATAAAGTGGAGTTAAGCTTAAAATCTTGTCTTTTAAACACTTTTATCAATTTAAATAGGTCAAATAAATTATACCAATCCTCTAACATCACTTCAAAATATTGTTCATATTATTTACTTTTTATGTAGTTAAAATTTCATGTGAAATAAATACATATCGAACACTTTTCATATAAATACCATGAACTTTAAAAATACCCTTTTATTCGATAATTAGCATATATACCTCTAGAAAACTTACGGGGTAATGACCTACCCCATCACATACACTACGGTTTCATAGCACGAAGTTTTTGGATGTATGGTTAATTTAAAGAATACGGGTTTTCAATAAAATACCATCGCTTTTACAAATAAATGTTTTAATCGATATTTTTGGATCCTTTGTAATTGCGTCTCTACAACTCTTTTAGAGAAACTTATCTAAGAATTGTGCGGGTTATCGCATGTCCTTAGGATAGTAGAGTGAGATATAGAACTCCTCACTGAGAATTCGATCTCGAAAGAAAATAAAAATACGATTTAAAGAATACGACTTTTTCTAAATCAAATTAAAACTTTGAAAAAATTATATAAAATTATGAATCCATATTTTCAATAAAAACAAATTGTGAAAAAAAATCTTTTTAAAGGAAAGATTAAATTTTTAATAAAATACCGCCAAATTTACAAAAGCAGTAGTTTTCATTAAAATACCATAAACTTTAAAAAAAAACTAGGTTTTATCGCTAAAATACCACTAAAATTAAAATACATGTTCATAAAAAAACTCTTAATAATATAAATCACCCTTGAGCTTTATTTTTTAAACAAGATTAAAATATTTTTCATAAAACCCCCTCGAGAAATGCAAACAATATAAATACAAGGTAAACAACAATAATAAATATTTAAGGACTCTAAATTAATATAGGTTTAAGCGGTATCATTTCTCTTGAGCCCTAGAGAGCCGGAGAAAGTGAGTGCTTGCCTGTTCAGGTTAGACAACACTGCAAATTAACAGAATTATCAATGGTAATTATCTTGGAAAAGGACACAAATCATGCCGTCCATGTGCAGTAGTTTTCCGATTACTTCCGAACTTAAGAATTTCCACAGTTAAATCAATTTACAAAAAATGTCTATAATTCGAATCCAAACTTGAATTTAAACTCGAACTCTAATCAAACTCAAATCTAAACTTGAATGTGAACTCGAAATCAATCTACTCGACAAACTTGACTCGACCCAGAATTGCAATTGACATGACTAGTATTTTACTCGACTTACTCGACTTCATTCTTCAAATTTTGTAATCTATGGTTTCGATCAATACATGTTGTAAATCAACCAATCAAATTAATTAAGGATATCTTACAGTTATAATATATATTATACTCGGGGTGTTTGGTATAGTTTCTTATATGAATCCAACGGAGTTTCGGGAGTCCCGTATTAACCTATTTTTTATATTTACTCGAATCTCAGTCGGGTCGACTCCTCTACAGTTTGGAGTCCCGATACTAAAACATGAAATGGGCCTGTGTTTCCTTACTCCTGAGGCCCCACTCTTGAACTCCTGAATACTTTTACGGTTGCATTGACATTCACACTTGGAACTTAACGTTAACATAATGATCATATAGAGACCTATAGTACATATACCATGATCAATTACATATACTCTTACTCGACATATACATTATTCATGATTATTCTATAATTGTCACCTTCACTTTTACTCTATTTTTGGGACTTACCGAACGCTAGTTCGCTGATGGGAATTCCACCTATCTTTGTTTTTTTAGAATTTTTGTCAGATACCGAGGAGGTGGATGCTACAGAGGAGGAGTACGGTCAGATCGTGGCTCAGGCTTTAGACTAGCTACTTTTTCAGCTTATGTATGCCACCTGTTTAGGCATTTTCTTTTATAGTATTTACATTTTCAGTTGAACTCATGTATCTGTAAAATTTTCAAGTTTGAATGCAAATAAAGATGTTTGTTGAAAATTATACAGTCTCCATTTATTCTTGTATTGTGTATTATTGTTTCAATACGCTTAGTATATTTATTTAGAGAATGACCTTCTCTGAATAAATATGCCACGAGCTTGCCACGTCATCGTTTCCGTCTACTAGGAAGCGGGGCGTACAGGTTTTATTGGTGGCCCATGCAGATCAGTTCTACATGAAGTCGTAAATAATATACCATAAAAATTAATGAATTCAACAAACATTTACATTCCTTGCATTTCAAAATTCCTTGAATCTATCTTAATCTGTCCTTTATTTTAAGGTGATGGACTCTCCGAACAATACTAGCACCAACATCAACGACAACACTTCACCGCCTACTCTACCACCACCACCTACTGTTGTAGCGCCTATCAATGAGCAAACGATACTTCTTGAGACTATCAAGAGCTTATTGGAGGGATAGAGGGAGCAGACAACTCTCATACACTAAGGACTGGCTCATCCTGAGGCGGAGGCATCCGGAGTTGAGCATTTTCAGGCACTCCACCCAAAGAACTTCTAGAGTAAGAAGAGCCCGCTTGAAGCAAAAGAATGGGCTCAGGCGATTGAGGATGACCTGGCAGCTGCTCAAATGCCAGATATAGTTTGGGTAAGAGTTTCTAAGTTGTAACTGCCTGATAATGTCAAGGTATGGTGGAAGGCATAGGAGAGCCGTCTCGCGCAACCAATAGAGTGGAAGACATTTCGAGTCCTCTTTGATTCCAAGTACTTTCCGGAGACTGCCCGCTTTGACATAGAGCAGCAATTTATCCATTTACAGCAAGGCTCGATGTGGGTCAAGTCTATGGATGAATATGATGTTGAGTTTATCATGCTCGGCAGGTAAGATATAGCCTCAAGTTGAAATTTTCCTATCTTACTTACAACATTGCTAACACAAGATTGTAACAGGTTCGCCGTGCACCTCATTCCTACTACTGAGATCCGGGCACGATGATTCTAGTAGGGGTTGGACCGTGAAATCCAAGCTACACTCGCTACATGGGATTTCCCAACCCACGAGCTTGCTTTGAAGGCTGCCCGATGCTATGAGGTAGTTGTGAAGAAGAAAGGAAGACCGCAGTCGGCTAGTGTGAAACGCACTTTACACCGGATCGCAGGGGGGCCTCATCCAGGATAGCTTTCAACAGACCATCTCGGAGGCCAGGAGGTTCGTTCGCCAACAACAGGCCAGACTTTTGCAGCTACTGCAAAAGAACATGGCATTTAGTAAAGAACTGTCGAAGGGCGGACAACTTGTGCTTGATCTGTGGGTCCTCTACTCATACTATCGGAGCATGCCCCCATAACCGAGGGACTAATAAACCTCCCTCTAGACCAGCGATCCAAACCCCTCCTATTCAGTTAGCTCTACCAACACCAACTCCCCACACCCAGACCGCTCAATCTCAGCGTCGAGTGTTTAACCAGGCACAGAGAAAGGTGCCGCGACGCTAAACATTCACCATGTTGGTCGAAGAGGCCGATGCTACGGGTCAGGTTATCACCGGAAAATCTCTTCCATGTTCCTTTTCAAGTTATTTCAATTCCTAGCCATCTTATATTTGTTATACTTAAACCTGTCCCACGTGACTTAGATACAATCTTAGTAGCCACGCTACTTGCACTCGCGCTCTTCGACATTGGGGCATCGCATTGCTTCATGTCTCAACGGTTCGTAAGAACTCATGCAATCCCAGTTAAGCCGCTCGTACCCAGTTGGAATGTCAGTTCAGGGAACGGCGTTCTAAAATCAACCATGGGATACGATCTGTGTCTAGTGGTCGTCTGCAGTCGAGAATTCTATGAGGACTTCAAGATACTGGACATACCGATTTTCGACGTAGTTTTGGAAAAGGACTGGCTGGGAACTTTCTTCGCTACTATCGACTGTCGCCAAAAGAGGGTAGTGTTTTAAATACCAGATCACCCAATGTTCTATTTCAAAAGTGGAGATCGGAATTTGGAGCCTAGCATCTACCGAGCAAAACCAAAGAAGGCAGAGATTGCAGTGTTGCAAGCGGAAGGATTGAAGCCAGAGGTCGTTGGAGAGTTGGATGATGTTTTCCCTGAAGATATATCAGGTTTTCCTCCCGATCGAGCTATTGAATTCAGTATTGATTTGCAACCCGGCGCACAACCAATAATCAAAACTCCATATCGACTAAGTCCGGAGGGATTAAAAGAGATCCGTATTCAATTGGACGAACTCCTGAATAAAAGTTGGATCAGACCCAGTATTTCTAGTTGGGGATCTCCGGTGCTCCTGGTAAACAAGAAGGAAGGTACCTACCAAATGTGCATGGATTATAGAGCACTAAATGAAATAATTATTAACAAGTATCCACTACCTTACATCGATGACCTTTTCGATCAGCTGGGTGGATCTTGTGTCTTTTCAAAGCTAGATTTTCGTTCGGGTTATCATCAGGTAAAGGTCAAGGAGTCCGACATTCCGAAGATGGCGTTTAGGACTCGTTATGAACACTATGAATATCTCGTAATGCCATTTGGAGTGACTAATGCACCAGCCATTTTTATGAACCTGATGAACCAAGTTTTTCGAGAGTACTTAAACATGTTTGTTGTTATCTTCATTGACGACATCCTGATATATTCAAAGAATCGAAAAGAGTATGCCGAGCACTTACGCATTATCTTGGAGATATTACGACAACACCAGTTCTACGCCAAATACAGCAAGTGTGAATTTTGGCTAGATCAAGTCAGATTTCTCGGACACATCATTTCAGGCCAAGAAATCTCTATAGATCCAGCTAAGGTGTCAGCTGTCAGCGAATGGCCGACACCAAAGTCAGTCAAAGATATAAGAAGTTTTCTGGGCTTAGCAGGATATTATAGATGATTCATTAAAGGATTTTCAAAGATCGCAGCATCCTTGACCAAGCTTACATGTAAATACGAAGCATTCGTGTGGTCAGAAGCATGTGAGAAGGTTTTTGTAGTACTCAAATCGAGGTTAACCTCTGTATCTATTCTTGTAATACCGGATTGATCTGGCGGATTCGTTGTACATTGCGTTGCGTCCGGTAAAGAATTAGGATGTGTTCTACACCAGCATGAAAGGGTTGTGGCTTTTGCATTAAGACAGCTAAAGGTCATGAGCGCAACTATCCAACACATGATCTGGAACCGGCAGTCGTGGTCTTTGCACTCAAGATTTGGCATCACTACTTTTTGGGAGAACGAGTGGATATATACACCGGCCACAAAAGTCTGAAGTATGTATTTACTCAGAAGGAAATCAACATACGTCAGAGAAGATGGGTAGAACTTATGGCGGACTTTGACATCAACCTACGGTATCATCCTGAAAAGGTGAACGTAGTTCCTGATACACTTAGTCACCAACCTTTAACAATGAATCTCACTGCTCAGTGGAGACTATAGCAAGAACTGCACGGATTGGAGATTGAAGTAGTTATACTAGGTAATGCTTCATCATTGATGAGCTTACAAGTCCAATCTACTCTTGTCAATCAGATCAAGGCAGCTCAAGCAAATGATGCCAAGCAACAAAAGATCCGAGAACAAGTAGAAAGTGATCTTCGAACTGACTACATCATCCATGAAGATGGATCTTTACGGTATGAGAGCCGTTTATGCGTGCCAGTCGGCCCTGTTCGAGAAGAGTTGATAAAAGAAGCTCACAACTCTCCTTATTTTTGTACACCCCGACGGCACGAAAATGTACAAGGATCTACGGAAACACTACTGGTAGCATAGAATGAAACGCGAAGTGGTAAGGAGCATAGCAAAGTATTTAGTATGTCAGCAAGTGAAAGCTGAACATCACAGAACTGCAGGTCTACTTCGGTCGTTACCAATCTTAGAATGGAAATAGCAGCACATTACCATGGACTTCGTAACTGCTCTCCCTCACAGCACGAAGGGTAACGAAGCAATCTGAGTTATTGTGGATAGACTCACCAAGTCGGCTTACTTTATTCCATTCAGAGTTGGCCAGTCAACCGAGACGTTGGTAAGGAAGTACATGGAGGTGACTAGAAATCTAAAATGAGATTTAATCCTTCAAGATGTATCTACTTGTCTTGAAACCCATAAATTTATGCAAGAGATTGTGAGATTACCTAGGGTACTTGTTTGCATCGTCTCCGATCGAGATACTAGATTTCGATCCCAATTTTGGCAGAGTCTTCAAACTAGCCTGGGAACGAGTCTGAATTTTAGCACGGTGTATCATCCACAAACAGACGGACAGTCTAAGCGAACTATTTAGATCTTTGAAGACATGTTGAGAGCCTGTACGCTAGACTTCGGAAGTTCGTGGGAAGATCACCTGCACCTTGTGGAGTTTTTATATAACAACAACTACCAGCCAAGCATTGGGATGGCACCATTCTTAGCACTGTACGGACGAAAGTGTCATTCCCGTTGAGTTAGGACGACGTTGGAGATCGTGAACTTTTTAAACCAAAGATGATCGTAGAAACTGTGTTAGGAGTTCGCACGATCAGGAAGAAGATGCGCATAGCCTATAACCGACAAAAGCATTGGGAAGATGCAAAGCGTCGACACCTGGAGTTTCAACCCGGAGAGCATGTGTTCCTAAAGATCTCTCCGAATAAAGGAGTGATACGTTTTGGTAAGAAGAGTAAACTCGGTCCTAGGTACATCGGACCGTTCGACATACTCGAACGAGTTGGAGAAGTGTCATACCGTTTAGTACTACCACCCTCATTGGAAGGAGTGCACAATATGTTCTGCATATCCCAGCTATGATGATATGTGAGCGACCCTAGCCACATACTTGATTACTCAGAGATCACTATACAGATCGATCTGACTTGCGAGCAGTAACCAGTCGAGATTTTGGATCGAAAGGTGCGGAACAAGGAGTTGAACTTAGTCCGAGTGATGTGGAGAAAGGATTCGCCAGGAGAATCAACATGAGAGCGTGAAGACGATATGCATTTACGATACCCTTAACTTTTTGAAAATTAGTCTCTATGTAAATTTCGAGGAAGAAATTTTTATAAGGAGGGGAGAATGTAACGACTCTGAAATCTCTGTATAAAATTAACTTGTTTAATTTATAGAAAGGGTATTTCAACCTGATATGGAGCTATAAGTTATTTTTATTCAATAAAAGTAAGAAGCAACTTGTAGCTTACTGGTAAAGCCTCTACTCTGTTGTGACATAGCCTGTGTGTTCGATTTCCATCAGTCCCAATTATTTTTAATATTTTTCTTTTTAACTTTTCGAAAGCCCAAGAGTTGCACGTGCAATACACGGAGAATCGAAAAGTTTTAGAAAAATCAAACGGGATAAATGAGGAGTTAACAAAGAATAATACACATGCCTAAAGCTTAGAGCCACGTGGCACAAATCCAACCGCCGGAATTGCCCCTTTGGCCGCTACCGACGGCTAAGATGAGGCCAAATGCCTCCGTGCTTCGCTCACATGTCCCTTTGACTCTCCTCTACTCCTCTATAATATTTGATTGCCCTGAATTAAACCAGAGACCCTTCATTTCCCTCATTAATTCTATTTTAATTCAAATCCTTTATTCACACACCCTCACTTCTACACTATAAATACACCCCATCCCCAAGCTATCCCCATTCAGAAAATCTCTATCAAAAATTCTTTCAAAATTTTCTAAATTCAAGAAGAGTTAAGGTTGGTCAAGTGGAGTTAATGATCGACTTCATTCCGTTGAAGACCGGAGCCTTTTCCCGACGATACCACGATCCCCGAAGGCTTCCCCTCCCGCTTTTCCTACCTTGTTAACTCTTCAAAACCGTAAGTCCCTATTCTTCCTTTTCATTTCAACTCACATCACATTCTAAAATCATATCGATAAAGTAGAGTTAAATTTAAAATCTTGTCTTTTAAACACTTTTATCAATTGAAATAGGTCAAATAAAGTATACTAATTCTCTAACATCACTTCAAAATATTATTAACGTTATTTACTTTTTATGTAGTTAAAATTTCATTCGAACTAAACACATATCGAACACTTTTCATATAAATACCATGAACTTTAAAAGTACCCTTTTATTTGATAATTAGCATATATACCTCTAGAAAACTCACAGGGTAATGACCTACCCCATCACATACACTACGGTTTCATAGCATGAAGTTTTTGGATGTATGGCTAATTTAAAGAATACGGTTTTTCAATAAAATACCATCGCTTTTACAAATAAATGTTTTAATCGATATTTTTGGATCCTTTACAATTGCGCCTCTACAACCCTTTTAGGGGAACCCATCTACGGATAGTGCGGGTTATCGCATGTTTTTAAGATAGTAGAGTGAGATACAAAACTACTCACGGAGAATTCAGTCTCGAAAGGAAATAAAAATACGATTTAAAAAATACGACTTTTTCTAAATCAAATTAAAACTTTGAAAAAATTATATAAAATTATGAATTCGTATTTTCAATATAAAAAATTGTGAAAAAAATATCTTTTTAGAGGAAAAATTAAAATTTTAATAAAATACCGCCAAGTTTATAAAAGGAGTAGTTTCCATTAAAATACTGTAAACTTTTTTTAAAAACTAGGTTTCATCGCTAAAATACCACTAAAATTAAAATACATGTTCATAAAAAAACTCTTAATAATATAAATCACCCTCGAGGTTTATTTTTTAAACAAGATTAAAATATTTTTCATAAAACCCTATCGAGAAATGCAAACAATATTAATACAATGTAAATAACAATAATAAATATTTAAGGACTCTAGATTAATATAAGTTTAAGTAGTATCATTTCTCTTAAGCCTCAGTGAGCCGGAGAAAGTGAGTGTTTGCATATTCAAGTTAAACAACACTGTAAATTAACGGAGTTATCAATGACAATTGTCTTGGAAAAAAAAAACACAAATCCTGTCGTACATATGCAGCAGTTGTCCCATTACTCCCGAACTTAAGAATTTCCACAGTTAAATATATTTACAAAAATTGTCTATAACTCGAATACAAACTCGAATCTAAACTTGAATTTAAACCCGGACTCTAATCAAACTCGAATCTAAACATGAATGTGAACTCGAAATCAATATACTCGACTAACTTGACTCAACCCAGGATTGCAATTGACATGACTTTGTTTACCCCAATCAGAGCAAAGCTCTGTTCAAATTCTAAGGCGGGAAATGAAGCAACGCTTCTGTTTCCCCCAATCAGAGCAAAGCTCTATTTTAAAAATTCAAATTTTAAAGGAAGCAACGCTTCAGATGACTTGCGCTCTGCGCTGCGCGACACGTGTCAGCGCAGGTGCGCTAGCGCAGCTGTGCTCTGCGCTGAGCGACACGTGTCAGCGCAGCTGCTCTGCGCTGCGCGACACGTGTCAAGCGCAAGTGCGCTTGCGCCAACTGTGCCAGCATTTAAACAATAAAATTCTGGAAAGATCTTTCTAATCTTGTTAAAACAAGAAGATTATCTTCTGTGAAACAGAGGCCCTAGGATCAAAGATCCAACAGTGGGGAAATATCCCCAGATCAATCAGAGAAAGATCTCTGTAACCAACCTAACAAACTCATTGGCCCTATATAAAGGCCCCTAGACTCCAAGTCTAAAAAATACACAGAGATAGAGATACAAAGAGCTCTTCTAAAAACTTTGAGAATAATTCAAAGAGAAAGGAAAAAAAAAATGTAAACCTTTGAATAAAAGAAGAATTTCTTTTAAAAAGATCAATGATCTAATAACAAGATCAAGATCTAGGATAAAAAGAAAAAAGAAAAAAGATCAAAAAGAAGGTCTAATTGAAAAAAAGATAAAACAGAAGTAATTTACTTCATTGATTAGATCTTTTGATCTATATAAAGGCATTGCCTTTTGATGAACCATCGGTTCTTGAAATTTGAGGTAGAACCTCTAAAAAGATTCTTTTCTTTGATCTAAATTAGATCAAGATGCGCTCTGTACTACTGTACAGTGCCCTGCACTCCTAATTTGCGCTGTTGCGCTCTTGGATTGGCGCAAGTCACCAGAGCGCGCCACGTATCAGCAGTGCACTGCGCTAACAGACTTGCGCTCAGCAGAGCGCGCCACGTGTCAACAGCGCACTAGCGCAGCGCACTGGCACAGCGCACTGCACTAACAGACTTGCGCTCACCAGAGTGTCACTTCCACATCAGTTTGCGCCTTGCGCTCCTCAATCGGCGCAAAGCGCCTGACAGGCCACGTAGCGCGCTGTCAGACCATTGAATGCTCTGCTTTATTAAAGAAAAGGGACAGAGCCCAATTAAAAAGGCCTAACAGGACAAAATAAATGATATGCATTTAATTAAAAAGCCCAATGTTGTGCATTATTTTAAAAAGGGGGCAGAGGCCAAGCAAAGGCCTAAACAGGCCAATCATGAACAAAATGTTAAACATTTTCAAATGGACTTAACCCAATTCTGGTCGTAAGTCCTCAAATTAAATTGAACTGAGCATGACTACTCTTTCAAATCAATTTACACCCGGTTCAAGGGTACATCTCTGAACTCCTCTGATATTCGTCGTTGTAATCCCTCAACGTCGTCAGAGAGGTGACGGGTCCCGACAACCATACATTGATACGGACTGTGGGGTCCTTAAACTCATGGACTAATGCGTCCTTAAACCAATATTCGTCCCCAAAATGGGAACGACAGACCACCATGTCCCTAAACTGGTAATACGGATTGTGGGGTCCTTAAACTCATGGACTAATGCGTCCTTAAACCAATATTCGTCCCCAAAATAGGAATGATGGACCACCATGTCCCTAAACTGGTAATACGGACTGTGGGGTCCTTAAACTCATGGACTAATGCATCCTTAAACAAATATTCGTCCCCAAAATGGAAACGATGGACCACCATGTCCCTAAACTGGTAATACGGACTGTGGGGTCCTTAAACTCATGGACTAATGCGTCCTTAAACCAATATTCGTCCCCAAAATGGGAATGCTGGACCACCATTTCCCTAAACTGGAAATTGACCACTATGTCCCTAAACTGGCAACGGACCACTATGTCCCTAAACTAGAACAATAGAGCCCCCAAATGCTCTTTTGTCGGATCTAAACGATCCCGTTGAGTTGATCTTAGTCTCAAATTAGACTAACGTATTCTTAACAAACGTTTGACTTGATCTTAGCCTCAAATATGGATAACGTATCCTCAGACCAAAACCCCAAACCCAAATCTAAGAAAATACGGATTTGGACTAATCCGCGTCCTACGGGCGACGACATAAATTAGTCTCCGTATACAATCTACGGGCAACCACAAACAAAACAAACACCCACGACACGAAGTGAACATCTGGAGAAGGAGAAAGTTGTTATCGTGATGCGGTAGCGTAATTAACTGCAGGGGATTGCGCCTGCAGGGAAGAGCGTCCCTACAATCAAAAACCCCTCAAACGAAGGGGAATCTGACGAAGTCTGCTACATCGGCCGCATCCGTCTAAACCTTCGATACACGGTACCATAAATCAACTTGGCATCTTCGGAGAGGTCGACGGATAAAACCAAATAGCATCTGCCCCGAATCTCAGGCAAGACGTCTCTACGTCGCGCCGTCATTCGGAGGGGAACAGATGCTGGCATGCCCGGTGGGACCTCTTCCTCTTTCCACTCCACACTTCGTGTGTCGTGTTCGCGAATGAATCGCGGTTTGCTATAGTTGTCTGTGGATTCGAAGTACTTAGATTTGGCGTCTTGCTCCGTGCAGAAAACAGAAGATCAATGGCTTCAAACTGCACTACCTACAACTACAACTCTCACCCTGTCCTTGCTGGAGGAGTGACTTACGGGCCCCGAGCGCCCTCCCTTTTCAAGATGCCAGTGGAGCAGGTGACTCAAGCCACCACTGAACTATTCTTCGGGAACATGCTCCCACCGATGAGCTTCAATACCCCAATGACGTCGCAAGAAGCTCCAAAGAAGTCGGTCTTTGATCGGCTTACAACTATCGCGGCCCCTCTCAACGGGTCGCCCAACTCACTGCCTCAGTTTTTAACAGACTAGGCCAGAGCTCCAACGGGCCCATGAAGAAGCCTGCAATACCAGAAGGCGTTATCCCGAAGCGGATAGCCATCCTTGCTCTCGTTCCAGGCAAAATCACCAAGGTTGCTTCCTGTACTCGGAAGTCTGCTTTTGATAGGTTGGTCGCCCCCTCTCAACGGACGTCGGTCTTTAAAAGGCTGATACCAGAAAATTCTGACTAACACAGGGGGCATGAGGAGGTCACCCTAGGGCTAAACCAATTCCAATCGCGCGACATGCTCGCCGTCGCCACTGGCGCCGAGTGAGAAAAGCTGGGGGCAACTCCCCCTCTGGGCTAACTTCACCAGCCCTAGTAGTGGAAGTTGATACTGCTGTTCCAACTGGAAACAGCTTTGAGCTGCTTAATAGGGTGTGCAGAAACTCTCTTACCGCAGTGCTGAAGAGAACTCCTTCACCTGTGGAGAATGCTCCAGAGAAGAAGCTAGAGCAACCTCCTCAACGGCTGTCCTCTAAAATTTACAAGGTATGGCCTCAAGTCTAAGACTCCGTGATGGATCAAGACTATCTCCGCCGACAGAAAAAGATGAAGGTTCAGCAGGAGATGGACTACTCCGTTAAGCCAGAGAAAGCAACAGCTGGCTGGGTGCCCACTGCAACGGCTCCTTCAACGTCAATCACTCAAAAGAAAAGGAGGCCACAAAAAGCCCCTGTGAACATGGCGAACCGTAAAAGCGCTGAACACAAACGCCCCAAGTCTGGGGGCATGGTAGTGCACACTGTTTGTATGGCTTCCGGAAAGGAGGAAAGCCGTGCTTCGACGGGTCACCGACCGCTCACCCGATCCGTGACAAAAGCCCAGGAGTAGCAACAGAAGCTTCAGGAAATGATGACTGCAATGGCCGCACTCACCGGGCCAAAAGAAAGCCCGGAGGCATCATCAGAGAAGCGTCACGAACAAGAAACCGATGCTGACTTCTTACACAGAGTCCTCAAAAAGAAAGACAAAGAAGCCGCAGAGCAAGCGGCTAACATAAAGCAAATGGCGCTTCTCTTCCAAGATATGGTAGGGATGATGTTACAGCCGGATCCTCCAGCTGAAGACCCTCCAATCATTATTGGAGATGATAGAAGGGAGACATCTAATCCTCCTTCGGCTCTTTCAACAGCCAAGGAGGAGACAATTTCCAAAGCTGCTCTGGATGACTATATAGCTCAACAAATACGAGTTCATCAGGCGAATGAAGCGGCTGGGCAAATTGTTAGAACCGGACGACCCTATCCGGGCTGGTATGACCAAATCAGTTACCCGCCGGGATATACGATCCCTAAGTTTCATGTATATAAAGGGACGGGCAATCCACATCAGCATGTCGCTCAATTCAGAGCCTTATGTGGCAATACTGGAGGCGATGATAAATTGTTGCTTCGCCAATTCGTCGGCAGCTTAGCGGAAACAACCTTCGAATAGTATTCGGAGCTACCTAACGACTCTGTCAAGACATTTGCAGAGATGGAGCTGCTGTTTACACAGAGATTTGCAAGCGCTAGAGAGCGCACCCCGATCACCGCTTGATCAATGCAAGAGTAAAGCCAAGCGAAACGTGGGTTCAATACGCAATACGGTGGCGAAACTTATGGTCGAAGTGCAAACAACGCATCGAAGAAGCACCTGCGGTCGGCATGTTCGTGGGCACCCTAGACCCTCATGCAACCATCTCGCAGTTCATGATGTTCTTCAAGCCAACTACGTTCCAGGCTTTAATTGATAAGCTAGCCCAGATGGATCAAATGGGTCACAGACTGTCTCCTCCGAAGCCGGAACCCCAAAATTACAGGGGTGAAGGGAAGGCGACCTTCGTTGCGAACACCCAACAGCAGCTCAGTGCCCCAAAGCTAGCGGATCAACTGGAAGAGAGACGGCGGTATTATAATGAGAAAATGAAGTGCCCTTACTCATTCCCGCCGGATAAAACGAAGAGGCTGTTCGAGCTGGCGATGCGCTATAGGCTTATCAATCTCCCGAATCCAAGGCAACCACCGCAACCCAGCGAAGTGAATAATACCAATTATTGCCCTTACCACCAAACGGTAAGTCACCCAATCGAGGATTGCTTCGTCTTGGATGGATCGAGGATCAGTACATACAAGGCAAGTTTGCGTTGTCCGAGAAGTGGAAAATAAACCCACCATAGTCGTACGCTCCAAAGAAGACGGACACGCCGGGGGCAACTTGTTCTTTTGTTGAAGAAGCTCCATGGGAGGTCGTGCTTTCCGCCAAAACCAAAAAGATGCTGAATGATCTCCAGACATGCCCGGCGATCAGATGGAAGAACCCGTTGGAACCTAAGATCATCAAGGGGATGCTAGAGCCGTGCCCAACTCCAAAGATTGGTGATAGCCAAAATGCTCACACTCAGCCGTCAAAATCTTCGAAAAAGAAGAAGAAGTCCAAAAAGGCCGTGAAGCCTGATGACAAGCGCACGAGCCTGCAAAAACATATCGACGCACTGGAGGAATATAATCAGAAGGCGCGGGCTCCCATCACGCTCCAAGAGTTCCTCAGACACGTCTTTCAGGAGGAAGATGATGGAGAAAGCTCGTCGGATGAATCTGAGGGTTACGTAGCAAGTTGTCATGTGATCTCTCACTCGTTTACAGACGATGAAAAGGCTTCTTGCACAGAGAAACTGGGGGCAGGTCCCGAACCAGAACTTCTAGGACCATCAGACGAAATGATTGATGCATTCCTAAACAAAGCCCGTCAGGAAAGCAAAGCCAATCGAGAGCGTGAACTGGCTATATTTGAAAAGGCCAAACGCCAACGACTGGAGGAAAAGATCGAGACGCCCTGACTGGAGCAAAGCGTCCCTATCGCCAGCAAAAGCAAGCTTAAAGTAAGGAATCAATTCGCTAGGGCCCTGGCAATAGGAATGAAATTTCCCTCTCTCAAAGGAAATTCCCCTGGCAATATACGTCTTGATGAAGCAGACATACATCCTAACTTCTGCCTATACCATCAGAGGATTGCACACCCCACCGAGGAGTGCATAGCCTTTAAAAACTGGTGGCAGAGATATGTTGCCCATCGACGACACGTTCAATGAGTGAAGCGCAAGGCTCGTCGGGAACAGAAAAGCACGACAGATGAGCACGAAAGAGCTACTGACAACTGTCACATAGCACGCACCAAGGGATCGCAAGTTATCACCTTTGGAAGCGACTCTGACGAAGAAGTCTCCCTCAGCCCTCTCTTCAAGGAATCTACCTCCGGCACAAAACATGTGAAGATTTACGGCATGATTTAGCTGCGTAATCATACGTTGACTGATGACCGAAACGTCTTTAAACTACTATCGCAGCATCCTCAGGCTGGCGTGATAAAAAAATAAAAAATAAAAAAATAATAATAAAAACGGTATGTCCAGAAGCAAAATGGGCACGGATGAAAACCCGAAAGGGCTCCGTGAGTAAAAACAGCAGGGTACTAGTGAGTCTTGTGAAAACCTGAAAGGGCGCAACCTCGTTAGAAAAAAAAAGAATAAAAAGAAGAAAAAAAAGAGAGAAGACGATATGTCCATAAGCAAAATGGGCACGGATGAAAACCCAAAAAGGCTCCGTGAGTAAAAACAGCAGGGCTACCGGCGAGTGTTTGTGAAAACCCGAAAGGGCGCAACCTCGTTAAAAGACACTTACAAGATCTCTCGACCTTGTAAGGAGAAACCACCCGCGTGAGATCCTTACGATTCACAAGGGAGTAACACACTTAGGGATTCTCACGATCCCTAAGGAGAAATTACACTTGCGAGATCCTCACGACTCGTAATGAGAATTCTCTTATGGGACCCTCACGGCTCATAAGATTTGAAAGTCTTAAGTTACAGAGACCTGAACCTGTTCTTAAGCAACTCCCACAACCTTCGATATTGCCCTACAAGTGGCTCATACTGACCCTTGTATACAATCCACGGGCGCGAATAAATATTTCCCTAACAAAGTCTCATCCGTGACTAGGGATATGCTCGTACAGCAAACAACACTTGTAAGTCCTCTCGACTTATAAGGAGAAAACCCTTTTGTAAGATCCTTACGACTTACAGGGGAACATGCACTTAGGAATCCTCATGATTCCTAAGGAGAAAACACACCTACGAGATCCTCACGACTTGTAGAGAGAAATATCTTTGTGAGACCCTTACGGCTCATGAAGTCGAAAGCCTTAGTCGATAGGACCCTAACCCTGTTTGCTAAGCCACCTTTGTTCGACATTGACAAAGGCAAATGATGATTCGCTCCTGGTAAAATCCCAGTTGTAGCGATGCTGATGCCGAAATCGGTGTCTAATTCCTGGCTTGCAGCGAAAAGACAGCAAGCCACACATGCATACGAAATAGCCGAAATGATGGGGCAACTTGCAACAAAATCAGCAAGTAAAAATGTATGCATGCAAAATAGCCGAAATAATTGGGCAACTCGCAATAAAAAGCAGCGAATAAAAAAAAATAAATAGCCGAAATGATTGGGCAACTCGCAATAAAAAGCAGCGAGTAAAAATAAAATAAAGAGCCGAAATGATTGGGCACCGCGAAAAATATCCGAAATGATTGGGCAATCGCGACCTTTGCGATATAAAAGCTGAAATGATAGAGCATCGCGGAAAGAAATAAAATAAAAAATATATATATAATGAAATTTATGCCCTACAAGCGATATCACAGCAATCCCTGTATACAATCCAGGGGCACGAACAAAGAAAGACACATTTTTCCTCCCCATGCTCCATCAGAAAACGGAGCCAAGTCTTGACGGTAACTCATATAAAACCTGAAAGACGATTGGAGATCATCTCGCACCAGTGCCGAGTGGTCACCACCTCGACGTTCGTCTCGATACAGCAGACGTAACATTACCAAAAGGAGCCACGGCAAAATCCCTAGTTTCAAACCTCGACGGTTCACCGGCAATCTAGAAGACAACCGCAACATTCGTCTCGATACAACAGACGCAATGCCAGCAAACGAAGCAAAGGCCAAATTCCTAGCTTCAGGTTCTTAACGGCAAGTCATATAAAGCCTGAAAGACTATCGGAGATCATCCACACCAGTGCGGAGTGGTTATGACTCATCGGGGCTCTCTAAAATGAGCCTAACCTCAAGTAAAAAGCAGCATGGCAAAATTCCTAACGCTTGCTCTTCCGACGGTCAAACTTCCTAGGAGGATTGCTTGAAGACATCTTGTACAGCCCCCGAAGGGATCAGAGACACGACAGTCGCAAGGCTACTCGAACAGCAAGACTGCCTATCGAGGAAACACCAGCTAACGCGACGGTACAACGGACAAAACTCTAGTACCACAGACCCTAACGGACCTCTGTCGTAAAGAGCAGAGGTTAACTGTGACGTTAGGATATTCTTGCGAAAACTGCTCGATTCATCGACCCACAGAGAACTCAGTGTGTTTGCAGGAATACCTCGATTTGTTGCAACTCCGAGGAAATCAGTGTCCTTAGAAAATACCTCGATTCAGGGAAATCAGCGTCCTTGACGAGAGTATCTTGATTCGTGTCGACACGCAGCGAAATCAGTGTCTTTACAGAAATACCTCGATTCGTTTCAACTCCGAGGAAATCAGTGTCCTTGGCAAATACCTCAATTCAGGGAAATCAGCGTCCTTGACGAGAGCATCTTGATTCGCGTCGACCCGCAAAGAAATCAGTGTCTTTGCAGGAATACCTCGATTCGTTTCAACTCCGAGGAAATCAGTGTCCTTGGCAAATACCTCGATTCAGGGAAATCAGCGTCATTGACGAGAGCATCTTGATTCGCGTCGGCCCGCAGAGAAATCAGTGTCTTTGAAGGAATACCTCGATTCGTTTCAACTTCGAGGAAATCAGTGTCCTTGGCAAATACCTCGATTCAGGGAAATCATCGTCCTTGACGAGAGCATCTTGATTCGCGTCGACCCGCAGAGAAATCAGTGTCTTTGCAGGAATATCTCGATTCATTTCAACTCCGAGGAAATCAGTGTCCTTGGCAAATACCTCGATTCAGGGAAATCAGCGTCCTTGACGAGAGCATCTTGATTCGCGTCGACCCGTAGAGAAATCAGTGTCTTTGCAGGAATACCTCGATTCATTTCAACTCCGAGGAATTCAGTGTCCTTGGAAAATACCTCGATTCAGGGAAATCAACGTCCTTGACGAGAGCATCTTGATTCACGTCAACCCGTAGAGAAATCAGTGTCTTTGCAGGAATACCTCGATTCGTTTCAACTCCGAGGAAATCAGTTTCCTTGGCAAATACCTCGATTCAGGGAAA
This sequence comes from Agapanthus africanus, assembly GCA_030015575.1. Classification (NCBI taxonomy): domain Eukaryota; kingdom Viridiplantae; phylum Streptophyta; class Magnoliopsida; order Asparagales; family Amaryllidaceae; genus Agapanthus; species Agapanthus africanus. The sequence continues at coordinate 134,912,243 of CM057339.1, forward strand.
TCAGCGTCCTTGACGAGAGCATCTTGATTCGCGTCGACCCGCAGAGAAATCAGTGTCTTTGCAGGAATACCTCGATTCGTTTCAACTCCGAGGAAATCAGTGTCCTTGGCAAATACCTCGATTCAGGGAAATCAGCGTCCTTGACGAGAGCATCTTGATTCGCGTCGACCCGCAGAGAAATCAGTGTCTTTGCAGGAATACCTCGATTCATTTCAACTCCGAGGAAATCAGTGTCTTTGGAAAATACCTCGATTCAGAGAAATCAGCGTCCTTGACGAGAGCATCTTAATTCGCGTCAACCCGTAGAGAAATCAGTGTCTTTACAGGAATACCTCGATTCGTTTCAACCCCGAGGAAATCAGTGTCCTTGGCAAATACCTCGATTCAGGGAAATCAGCGTCCTTGACGAGAGCATCTTGATTCACGTCGACCCACAGAGAAATCAGTGTCTTTGCAGGAATACCTCGATTCGTTTCAACTCCGAGGAAATCATTGTCCTTGGCAAATACCTCAATTCAGGGAAATCAGCATCCTTGACGAGAACATCTTGATTCGCGTCGACCCGCAGAGAAATTAGTGTCTTTGCAGGAATACCTCGATTCGTTTCAACTCCGAGGAAATCAGTGTCCTTGGCAAATACCTCGATTCAGGGAAATCAGCGTCCTTGACGAGAGCATCTTGATTCGCGTCGACCCGCAGAGAAATCGGTGTCTTTGCAGGAATACCTCAATTCGTTTCAACTCCGAGGAAATCAGTGTCCTTGGAAAATACCTCGATTCAGGGAAATTAGCGTCCTTGACGAGAGCATCTTGATTCGCGTTGACCCGTAGAGAAATCAGTGTCTTTGCAGGAATACCTCGATTCGTTTCAACTCCGAGGAAATCAGTGTCCTTGGCAAATACCTCGATTTAGGGAAATCAGCGTCCTTGACGAGAGCATCTTAATTCGCGTCAACCCGCAAAGAAATCAGTGTCTTTGCAGGAATACCTCGATTCGTTTCAACTCCGAGGAAATCAGTGTCCTAGGCAAATACCTCGATTCAGGGAAATCAGCGCCCTTGACGAGAGCATCTTGATTCACGTCGACCCGCAGAGAAATCGGTGTCTTTGCAGGAATATCTCGATTCGTTTCAACTTCAAGGAAATCAGTGTCCTTGGCAATACCTCGATTCAGGAAAATCAGCATCCTTGACGAGAGCATCTTGATTCACGTCGACCCGCAAAGAAATCAGTGTCTTTGCAGGAATACCTCGATTCGTTTCAACTCCGAGGAAATCAGTGTCCTTGGAAAATACCTTGATTCATGGAAATCAATGTCCTTGACGAGAATATCTCGATTCGCGCCAACCCGTAGAGAAATCAGTGTCTCTGCAGGGATATACAATGTCAGCAAAGCGGAGCCGCGGCAAAGTTCCCAGTTCCATGACTCGGTGGTGCACAGACAACCCAAAGTCCTCTCGCCTTGTAAGGAAGAAAATTCTCTTGTGGGATCCTTACGACTCTCAAGAGAAAACACACTTAGGAGTCCTCACGACCCCTAAGGAGAAAATACACCTACGAGATCCTCTCGACTTGTAGGGAGAAAAGTCTTTGTGAGACCCTCACGGCCCATAAAGTTGAAAAGCCTTAGGTAGCAGATCTGAACCTGCTTCCTAAGCCATCCCTACTCCTTGAAGTATTCAAGACGGAATGTTCTATATCACCTACAGGCTACGCTTATCTAAGGAATATTCCAATAACAAAGCAGAAAATGAAAGGAAGGAGGCAAAAGATTTGTCATTCATATTTGGAAAATTCTTACATCAGTAAAGACAATAAACAAAAACAGCATTGTTGAGATGCTATTACAATGGCAAAACCTCAAATCCAAGACATGGATTGAGGAACTCAAAAGTGACCTTGTCCAGAACTTTCAAAGCCTGGCGAACCATCCTGGTGTGCTTTCTTTCGCGAGCACGAGCATCTGGATCCCCACTGATGTCCTCCACCCTCCGATAGGCAGCAAGAATGGCGGACTGTTGAAAGGCCTGGTGCAAGAGATCGACAAGATTGTCTCGCCGTCTCTTCGAGATTAGGTTCATCAGGTACACCGGGTGCACCTTATCCTCGGCGACGTCCAATGCCCCAAGTGGCACACCAGTACAGAATAAGGGAAGTGCTTCCCAGATTGCTCCCACGATAAGCTTCATGAGAGGGGAACGCCGGGGAAGCAGTTGGCCATTGTATACGTCAAAACGACTCATAATCTCGGCACACTCGGCGTTGGTAAATTCTCGGTCCTGAGAACGACCGAGTCGGCGAATGTCTCCGTAAGAGATGATCTCATCAAGGTCATACATGTGGGCGTCCATTACTCCTGCAAAAGAAAATCAACAAAATCAACAGACAGACTGGTTAAGCAATTTCTGATTTAAGACATGCACAGGAAGTTAAACTCCTCGAGAGCAATGCTCTACAGACAGGAGTGACACCTGTCAAAGTTAATTATGAAAGGAAGTTAAAGAAGGCCCCCGAGAACATTGAGAGCTCTGCTCTAAAAAGATGATATAATTCATCAAAAAATAAAATGCCATCTTTAACCTCCAAGATCCATGAAAAACTCTTAAGAGTTCTTCTATATAGTTTGGAAGGAGCAAAGCTCCATTAATGAATTAAGAAAAAACAAGAAAAATCTTTCAGAGAGCAAAGCTCTATTAATGGAACCCTAATAGGGTTCTCTTTAGTTCTCTTTAGATCCTTAGAGCAAAGCTCTTCTAGTGAAACCCTAAATGGGTTTTCTTTAGATCAGGGATCTATCAAGAGAAAAGCTCTTAAAATTAATTTAATTTAATTCTTTCCTAAAAATTCTCTAGAGTTCTAACAGTTAAAAGTTCTTGAAAACGAGAGCAAGGCTCTGGATAAAATTCTCAAGGAGGAGATGAAAATCATCTAAGGGACCAAAGGTCCTATTTATAGGCATTGAGAGCCGTTTCAACTTCCAAAAGTTGGCGCAACGGTTGGAATTCTGTCACCGCTGCGCTCACGTTTGGGGCCACCTAAGCGCAACGGTGGGGGGCATTTGTTTACCCCAATCAGAGCAAAGCTCTGTTCAAATTCCAAGGCGGGAAATGAAGCAACGCTTCTGTTTCCCCCAATCAGAGCAAAGCTCTGTTTTAAAAATTCAAATTTTAAAGGAAGCAACGTTTCAGATGACTTGCGCTCTGCGCTGCGCGACACGTGTCAGCGCAGTTGCGCTCTGCGCTGCGCGACACGTGTCAGCGCAGTTGTGCTAGCGCAGCTGCTCTGCGCTGCGCGACACGTGTCAAGCGCAAGTGCACTTGCGCCAACTGTGCCAGCATTTAAACAATGAAATTCTGGAAAGATCTTTCTAATCTTGTTAAAACAGGAAAATTATCTTCTGTAAAACAGAGGCCCTAGGATCAAAGATCCAACGGTGGAGAAATATCTCCAGATCAATCAGAGAAAGATCTCTGTAACCAACCTAACAAACTCATTGGCCCTATATAAAGGCCCCTAGACTCCAAGTCTAAAAAATACACAGAGATAGAGATACAGAGAGCTCTTCAAAAAACTTTGAGAAGAATTCAAAGAGAAAGAAAAAAAAGGTAAACCTTTGAATAAAAGAAGAATTTCTTCCAAAAAGATCAATGATCTAAGAACAAGATCAAGATCTTGGATAAAAAAAAGAGAAAAAAAATCAAAAAGATGGTCTAATTGAAAAAAAAGATAAAACAGAAGTAATTTACTTCATTGATTAGATCTTTTGATCTATATAAAGGCATTGCCTTTTGATGAACCATCGGTTCTTGAATCTTGAGGTAGAACCTCTAAAAAGATTCTTTTCTTTGATCTAAATTAGATCAAGATGCGCTCTGCACTACTGTACAGTTCTCTGCACTCCTAATTTGCGTTGTTGCGCTCTTGGATTGGCGCAAGTCACCAGAGCGCGCCACGTGTCAGCAGCGCATTAGCGCAGCGCACTGCGCTAACAGATTTGCGCTCAGCAGAGCATGCCACGTATCAGCAGCGCACTGGCGCAGCCCACTACGCTAACAGACTTGCGCTCACCAAAGTGTGACACGTGTCACTTCCACATCAGTTTGCGCCTTGCGCTCCTCAATCGGCGCAAAACGCCTGACAGGCCACGTGGCGCGCTGTCAGACCATTGAATGCTCTGCTTTATTAAAGAAAAGGGACAGAGCCCAATTAAAAAGGCCTAACAGGACAAAATAAATGCTATGCGTTTAATTAAAAAGCCCAATGTTGTGCATTATTTTAAAAGGGGGCAGAGCCCAAGCAAAGGCCTAAACATGCCAATCATGAACAAAATGTTAAACATTTTCAAATAGACTTAACCCAATTCTGGTAGTAAGTCCTCAAATTAAATTGAACTGAGCACGACTGCTCTTTCAAATCAATTTACACCCGGTTCAAGAGTACATCTCTGAACTCCTCTGATATTCGTCGTTGTAATCCCTCAACGTCGTCAGAGAGGTGACGGGTCCCGACAACCATACATTGATACGGACTGTGGGGTCCTTAAACTCATGGACTAATGCGTCCTTAAACCAATATCCATCCCCAAAATGGGAACGACGGACCACCATGTTCCTAAACTGGTAATACGGACTGTGGGGACCTTAAACTCGTGGACTAATGCGTCCTTAAACCAATATTCGTCCCCAAAATGGGAATGATGGACCACCATGTCCCTAAACTGGTAATACGGACTGTGGGGTCCTTAAACTCATAGACTAATGCGTCCTTAAACAAATATTCTTCCCCAAAATGGAAACGTGGACCATCATGTCCCTAAACTGGTAATACGGACTATGGGGTCCTTAAACTCGTGGACTAATGCATCCTAAAACCAATATCCGTCCCCAAAATAGGAATGCTGGACCACCATGTCCCTAAACTGGAAATGGACCACTATGTCCCTAAACTGGCAACGGACCACTATGTCCCTAAACTAGAACAATAGAGCCCCCAAATGCTCTTTTGTCGTATCTAAACGATCCCGTTGAGTTGATCTTAGTCTCAAATTAGACTAACGTATCCTTAACAAACGTTTCAGTTGATCTTAGCCTCAAATATGGCTAACGTATCCTCAAACCAAAACCCCAAACCCAAATCTAAGAAAATACGGATTTGGACTAATCCACGTCCTACGGGCGACGACATAAATTAGTCTCCGTATACAATCCTCGGGCAACCACAAACAAAACAAACACCCACGACACGAAGTGAACATCTGGAGAAGGAGAAAGTTATTACCGCGATGCGGTAGCGTAATTAACTGCAGGGGCTTGCGCCTGCAGGGAAGAGCGTCCCTACAATCAAAAACCCCTCAAGCGAGGGGGAATCTGACAAAGTCTGCTACATCGGCCGTATCCGTCTAAACCTTCGATACACGGTGCCATAAATCAACTTGGCATCTTCGGAGAGGTGGACGAATAAAACCAAATAGCATTTGCCCCGAATCTCAGGTAAGACGTATCTACGTCGCGCCGTCATTCGGAGGGGAACAGACTTGTATTCTACTCGACTTACTCGACTTCATTTTTCAACTTTTGCAATGTATGGATTCAATCAAGACATGTTGTAAATCAACCAATCAAATTAATTAAGAATATCTTACAGTTATAATATATATTATACTTGAGGTGTTTGGGATAGTTTCTCATGTGAATCCATCGGAGCTTCAAGAGTCTTATATTAACCTATTTTTTCTATTTACTCGAATCTTAATCGGGCCGACTCCTCCACAGATTGGAGTCCCGATACTAACACATGAAATGGGCCCGTATTTCCTTGCTCCTAGCGCCCCACTCTTGAGCTTGTGAATATTTCTACGGTTGCGTTGACATTCACATTTGGAACTTAATGTTAACATAATGACTGTTCCCCTCCGAAAGACGCGGCGGAGACGCGACGGACGTCTCGCTTGAATTTCGGGACAGATGCTAATTGGTGCTATCCGTCCACCTCTCCGAGGATACCAAGTTGATTTATGGCACCATGTATCGAAGGTTTAAACAGATGCGGCTGATGTAGCAGACTTCGTCAGATTCCTCCTCATCTGAGGGGGTTTTGATTATGGGGACGCTCTTCCCTGCAGGCGCAAGCCCCTGCAATTAATTACGCTACCGCATCGCGATAACAACTTTCTCCTTCTCCAGATGGTCACTTCGTGTCGTGGGTGTTTGTTTTGTGTTTGGTTGCCCGTGGATTGTATACGGAGACTAAGTTGTGTCGTCGTCCGTAGGGCGTGGACTAGTCCAAATCCGTACCTTTCTTAGATTTGGATTTGGGGGTTAGGTTTAAGGATACGTTAGTCTCATTTGGGACTAAGATCAACTTAAACGTTAGTTAAGGATACGTTAGTCTAATTTTTAAACTAGGATCGACTCAACGGGATCGTTTAGATCCAACAAGAGAGTAATTCGGGCTCTATTGTTTAGTTTAGTGACATTGCGGACGATAATTAGTTTAAGGACATTACGGTCCATTGTTAGTTTTAAGACATCACGGTCGAGGTTAAGGACATCATAGTCCATGGGTTAAGGACCCCACAGTCCGTTGTTAGTTTAAAGACATCACGGTCGAGGTTAAGGACATCATAGTCCATGGGTTAAAGGACCCCACGGTCCGATGTTAGTTTAAAGACATCACGGTCGAGGTTAAGGACATCATAGTCCATGGGTTAAGGACCCTACAATCCGATGTTAGTTTAAAGACATCACGGTCGAGGTTAAGGACATCATAGTCCATGAGTTTAAGGACCTCACAGTCCAATGTTAGTTTTAAGATATCACGGTCGAGGTTAAGGACATTATAGTCCGTGAGTTTAAGGACCTCACAGTCCAATGTTAGTTTTAATACATCACGGTCAAGGTTAAGGACATCATAGTCCGTGAGTTTAAGGACCTCACAATCCAATGTTAGTTTTAAGACATCACGGTCGAGATTAAGGACATCATAGTCCATGAGTTTAAGGACCCCACAGTCCATGAAATGTGTGGTTGTCGGGACCCGTCACCTCTTTGAAGACGTTGAGGAATTTCAACGACAAATATCAAAGGAGTGAAGAGATGTACCCTTGAACCAAGGTGAGGTGGTTGAAAGGGCAGATGTGCTCAATTCAAGACAAGTTGAGGACTTATGACCAGAATTAGGCTGAGTCCAATTAAAATGTTTTAACATTTTATTTTTGTTCTGGCTATTAAGCATTTATTTAGGCTCAGCCCTTTTAATAATGCTAGGCATTGGGCTCTAACATTTTTGTCTTGCATAGCATTTATCAGAAACAAAGTTTGTTCTGACAGTGCGCCACGTGGCGTGCCAGGCGCGTTGCGCCAGTCAAAGAGCGCATTGCACTTCTGTCGGGTAGCGCACACGAAGAGGACACGTGTCGCGCTTAGCGCTAAGCGCTAGTTTGTTAGCGCATTGCGCTTTTAATTTATGAGCGTGCTGCGCTAGTCTGTTGGGGCGCCAGTGAGTGACACGTGGCACGCTTGGTGCTGAGCGTCAGCCCATGAGCGCAGTGCTTTGTTTTAGAAGCGCAAAGCGTAGATTGTGTCTCTGGTTGACACGTGGCAGGTTTTGGCGATGAGCGCCGGTCCAATGAGCGCAAGGGCGCAATTCATAAGTGCAAGGCACTTTTCAATAGCGCAAGGTGCATCTGGTCAATTTTAAGATCAAAAAACAAATTTATGTTCTTCAAAGGAGGTTTTTTCCTCATGATCTAAGAACAAAAGTTCTTGTTTTTTATAAAAGGGTCTGCCTTTATAGATCAAAAGATCTGTGAATGAAGTAAAATACTTCTTTTAGCCTTTTTATGATTAGATCTTTTTGATCTTTTCTTTATTAAAGACCTTGGTCTTTTTCTTAGATCTCTGATCTTTTTAGAATATGGTTCTTCTTTTTATGAGATGGCTTCATCTCTATTATTCAAGAACATAGTTCTTTTTACCTTGAAGATGAAGAAAAATCTTCTTTTTTCTAAGAGCTTGCTCTTTTTTGCAGAGGGTTTCTCTCTCTCTTTTCTTCTCTGTATTATGTATCTCTCTATTCTGTATCGTTTAGACTTGAGGTCTAGGGTCCTTTATATAGGGCCAGATGATTTGTTAAATCAGTTTTGAGAGATTTTTCTCTGATTGATTTGGGAATATTTCCCACTGTTGGATCTTTGATCCTAAGGCTTCTGTTTTACAGAAGATAATATTCTTGTTTTAATAAGATTGAAAAATCTTTCCATAACAGAACTTTAGTTCTAATTAATTAATAATTTATTATTAGTAGATCTTTTGATCTGACGGTGGGGGAATTTTTAATTCCAGCGCTGGCGCATCTTGAGCTAGCGCACCTACGTTCGACACGTGGCGCGCAGCACAGAGCGCAACCGCGCTAGCGCACCCGTGTTTGAAGCACAGAGCGCAGCGCAACTGCGCTAGCGCATCTATGTTTGACACGTGGTACGCGGTGCAGAGCGCTGGATCTGAAGCGTTGCTTCAATTTAAATTTTGAATTTTGAAGCAGAGCTTTGCTCTGATTGGGGGAAAGGAAGCGTCGCTTCATTCCAAATCTTGGAATTTGAACAGAGCTTTGCTCTGATTGGGGGAAGCAGAAGCGTCGCTTCATTTCAAATCTTGGAATTTGAACAGAGCTTCGCTCTGATTGGGGAAACAAATGCCCCCCACCGTTGCGCTAACGTGGTCCACACGTGAACGCAGCAATGGCAACATCTGAGCCTTTGGATCAACTCAGAAGTTGAAGAGGCATCTTAGCGCCTATAAATAGGACATTTGGTCCTCAGATGATTATCATCTTCTTTCCTGAAAATTTTTATTCAGAGCACAGCTCTTTTGTTTAAGAACTTCACAAGAGTAAATATTTTTATCAAATTTTAGGTAAAAAATTTTAATAAATTTTAATGAGTTAGGGTTTTACCTATTAACAGAGCCTTGCTCTTAATAGATCTTTGATCTACAAAAAACCCATTAGGGTTTCACTAGCAGAGCTTTGCTCCATAGATCTTTGATCTAAAGAGAACCCTTTTAGGGTTCCATTAATAGAGCTTCACTCTCCAAAAGGATTTTACTCATGATCTCTTAATTCATTAATGTAGTTTTGCTCCTTTCAAATCATATAGAAGGACTCTTAAGAGTTTTTCATGGATCTTGAAGATTAAAAATGGAATTTTATCTTTAATGAATTATATCATCTTCTCAGAGTAAGGTTCTCAATGTTCTCGGGGAATTTCTTTAACTTCCCCTCATAATTGATTTTGACAGGTGTCACTCCTGTCTGTAGAGCATTGCTCTCGAGGAGTTTAACTCCCTGTGCCTGTTTTTAATAAGAATTCGCTTAATCAGTCTGTCCGCTAATTTTGTTGATTTTCTTTTTCAGGAGTAATGGACGCTCACATGCATGATCTCGACGAGATTATCTCCTACGGAGACATCCGCTCACTCGGTCGTTCTCAGAATCGAGAATTCACAAACGCCGAGTGTGCCGAAATTATGAGCCGCTTTGACGCATACAATGGCCAACTGCTTCCTCGACGCTCCTCTCTCCTGAAGCTTATTGTGGGAGCGATCTGGGAAGCGCTTCCTCTATTCTGTACCGGCATGCCGCTTAGGGCATTGGATGCCGCCGATGATAAGGTGCATTCGGTGTATCTGATGAGCTTAATCTCGAAGAGAAGGCGAGACAATCTTATCGATCTCCTGCATCAGGCTTTTCAACAGTCGGCCATACTTGCTACCTATCGGAGGGTGGAGGACATCCGTGGGGATCCCGACGTTTGTGATCGTGAAAGAAAGTATACTAGGATGGTTCGGAATGCCTGGAAGATTCTGGACAAAGTTACTTTTGAGTTCCTCAATCCATGCCCCGGATCTGAGGTTTTACCATTGTAATTGTTTGGATAATGTTTTTGTTTACTGCTTTCATAATTGTAAGAACTTTTTCGCAGTATGAATGGCAAGTTTCTCATTTCAGCCTGTTTTATTTTACATACTAAATCTTTTGCACATGCATGAACGGGTATGCCTTGAACGCTTAATTAAATGCGAATCAAATGTTCTCCTTGTCGCTTTCTTCTCCTTGCTGTGTTGCTGCCATTTGATTCTAGCAAGTGTGGCCTGTAGATAGTATATAGCTGTCAATCTTGTGCTCTTTGTAAGGTGGTGATGGCTTAGAAAACAGGGTTAGTGTAACATTTCAAAAAATAAAATATTATTTTTGGGAATTTTCATAATTTAATATTAATTTTTAATGAATATTTTAATAGTCGGTATAATTAAATACCGATAAATGGTGAAAATTCCGGAGAAAATTTTGGAAAATTCTAAAATAGGGTATTTTGTGGAAATATGTCATTTTTAAGCTTTTATGGTTACGTAAATGCTATTTTTGTGTTAATCGCGATTAAAAATCGCTAATTGGATTTTTGGTTTTTTTTGTGCAAAAATGTGCACATAACATTTTCCACACTTGTCACACTTGTTTCATGTTTTGGATTCTTGGTGGCCTAGGGTTGAACCATGCTTAGATGACCATGGTGGGTCTAAACCATTTGGTTAAATTAAGTGGGTTAATTAAGGGTTTAGCTTGTTTAGGGATTGGATTAAGTGGGGGTTGACTTGTGTTAAGGGGGGAGAGGGAGAGAGAGAGAGAGAGAGAGAGAGAGAGCGAGCCATGATGGCTTGAGCATGCAACATTTAGCAAGTGAGAGAGAGGTGGCTAGGGTGTGCCATGATCCATCTCATTCTTCATTACCCTTTGTGCTCTTCACACCCCTTCTCACTCATATCACTCCCTCTCATTTCACTCCCATCCTTCTCTCACACTCACATATACATCAGCCAACCCTACACCAGCCCTAACACCTTAGCCCAACACCTACACACTAACATCAGCACCCACACCCAACATCATCAGCACACATTCAGCCACATCTGCTGCAACAGCAGCTGATGTAATATATCAGCCCCATTTATCAACACATCAGCCCCCTTTAAAGAACACTTCAGCCCCAATATCCTCAACATCAGCTTCATAACCAACCACACCACCACACCCCAACATCAAACAACAACCACAACAGCCCCTGCCAGTAGCTGCTGCAAACAGCAATAAGGAAAAAGAGAGAAATTGCAAGCAGCAGATGCAGCATCAGCAACTGCTATGAAAACAGCAGTGCAGCAACAACTTCAAATATCAGCACCCTATTACAATTACAACTGCAGTAGCAGCTGCAATAGCAACCCAAACACTACCACAACACCAAAACAACAGCAACAAAAATACCTACAGCAGCAGCAGTATTGCAGCTTCAGCCCAGAACAGCAACAGTAACAACACTAGAAGCTGCTGCAGGAGCTCAGTAGAAGCAACTCACTCCCCTTCACCTCCTCCTTCTTCTCTTCTCCTACATCCTAGGATTTCCGTGAGGTATAATCTTGCAACCCAACTCATATCTTGTTAAGTTATGGATAATTGGCTGAAACTTAGTGTTATTAAGTAGATTAGTGCTAGTTTAGATAAATTCGAGTGAGATGTGGCCAAGTGATGGTTTTGATCATTAGGGTAATCTTATTAGGTGTATTTGAGACCAGTTTAACCAAGATTACCCCAGATTTCCAGTAAGATACCTGAAAGTTTCGACTTGGCGTAATTTAGCGATTTTGTCGACTTTGTGACCTTTCTAGAAACTGCTATCAACCCGGACCTCCTAAAATAATTTTGACTTGGCAGTAGAATGTGCAGGCAGATAGAAACCAACACCCAAAGACCTAGCCCCCAACTCCCATTTCAGGCCGCAGATATATTCCTTCTGGCCGCAATTTGAGGCCAGAGCAGGAGGAAACCCCCTCATTTTGCGTGCACAGCCTTATTTCATGTAAACTTGACCCCTGGTATGTCTACTTTTGTCTGATTCCAGTTAGGGTAGAATCTGGGATGATTTTCCTATGTTAGCGCATGATTTACGACTTGTTTTTGTATGGATTTTTGGTATTCGATGATTCATTTCTGTCGGGTGGCGTTTGGACGTCAACGGCAGTGGATATTGGCTGTGTTTGCACGCGAGGCCACAGGTTTTTACCTATGGGCGTAGCGTGCACCATTTTGGTTTCCGACATGGTTTTCATGTGTTTTAGCGTGTGATATCCTTGTAAGTACCCCACGTGGCGTCGAGGTGTTGGAGATGCAATGGCGACATCGGCACCGGCACGCATAAAGAAAGGTGAGTAGATTTATATCTACGGGAAGAAGTCGGGTGGATGGCGTATAGCACCCCCGCAGTTCGTAGTGATGTATACGGAACACTAACAATTATTATATGTTATTTGGGATTTGTGATGATGTTTAGAATGGACATTAGTGTGTTGGATGACTTAGTGTCGCAAAACCCTAGGGTAGTGGGTGCACTACACATACATATACACACATACATACTTGCATACGTCCTTATTTCATATGTGGTTATGGGATTCTATATTGATTGTGGTCACATGGGTATGGGACTCTGTGCTCATATACGGAGTTTAGGATGATTCTTGGGTTTGGGGTGAGTCGATGATATTTGATCCGAGATTATGATATCGGTGATATGGTAAAATTCATATTTGAGATACGTCTTGATGCTTTAGCGGATTTGGGGATAATGATGCCATAGGAATAGTGATATATATATAAAATGATCGACATGTGATTATGATACGAGATAGGATATGACATGATATGACAAGATTAGTATGATAGGCCGCATTCGGCGATGTACACTCCTTGAGATGATATGTGCTGATGATATGATTCATACGAGACTGTCGATCAGTAGTCAGATCATAATTATAGAGACGATATTAGCTTTGTACTAGACATAGGTCAGTACCCGGATTTGATCTTTGATAAAGAGGATACTAGATGAATGATATGACGAATGTGATATTGACCCGTACCCAGATTTGGGGATGTCGTACGACGGATTTACGTACGAGCTGTAATTTGATGTTTGATCCGCACTCTAGATTTGGGAATAACTAATTATAGAGATATGGTATCGGATGCAATATTATCGGGGCGGGATCACCGACTATGTGTGTGTGTGTGTGTGTGTGTGTGTGTGTGTGTGTGTGTGTGTGTGTGCCGACTCAGAGGTTAGGTGGTTTCCCTTACCTACTGTTAGCTTTAGCTCAGCCTTATAGTGGTGTATCTATATGACTCATATGACATTAGATGCAGTTCAGCCATCATTGTGTTAGTATTCAGCTCCCGCACTTTATTATTGTTGCTCTGCATCGCATACTGTTGTGATTCATATTCCATTATTGATATCATACTGTTAGGACACCAGCACCATTACCGATGATGCGTATGTACCACATACACTTATTTGCCGGCGCACACACATCTTCATCGGTAATTGCCATGTCACGAACACTTAGAAAATATTATTGCTTGATTTAGCTTGTTAGCTAGTAGTGACATGATATTAGTATGCTTGCCTTATATGCCAGCTTGACATTGTAGTTATTACTTGTCACATCATGCATACTGTTATTCATTATATGCTGCACTCATGGATTCTCATGCTTATATTCATGGTTTACATGCTATTGATGATTCGGATTTCCATGATATTTCCTGGATTTGGAGGAAAGCCGCAAAACATATATAACTGCTTTCACTCTTTTTAAATAAAAATGCGGTTTTCCTATGATGTATGAGTCGTCCACCATGAGTTTTGCTGATGGATTTCGAGACCCGATTCGAGGAGGCGGATGAACCGTTTTGGGTACATGGTGGGCCCGGTGCGGTACCCCGAGGCAAGAAGATCGCAGGAGATGGCGTTGAGCCTGGCAGGGGAGCATGACCTACCGGTGATATTACCCGACGCGTCGGATATCCGGAGGATACCGTCGTGGTCATGAGATGGATAGTAGGGGCCGGTCTGGACTGACGGCGCCCTAGATATTATGATTGAGACATTGAGATTCTGAGATATTGAGGTACAGAGATTGTGATACAGAGATATCGAGATATTGAGATTTATGTTTTGTGCCGATGCTAGGCACTGTTTTATGCTGATTTCATTATGATACCTCATTTTAAAATACAGAAATCTCACTAATTTATTAAAGCAGTTTTCTTCAGTACATGTATTCCGTTTCATGCATTCATACATCATCCATATGATACATTGCCACCTGATGCACTGACGCAGGCACATGGGGTTATACTTGGGTTAGATATTTACCCTAGCCATTGTTATAGGTTGTTGGTTATATATTTGAGGATTATATATTATGATCGTATGACCTAGGATTGCGTCATACATGCGATTTCTGTTCGTAGATCTTTTTCTACTCACGAGTTGGCAACTCACCCCCATTGTGCCCCAGTTTGTTGCAGGTGTTGCCGTACAGGTTTCATTACGGCTTTGCGGGCACTACTTCCTTCGGGTGACTTGCTAGTAGATGGGTTATTTGTATCATACCTATCATTAGACATTGTATATTATATTTCAGTTGTATCTAGAAGTTCCATCAACCAAACATGTATTTATTTGAGATAGAGACCAGTGATGTATATTCTTCCGACCTTAGAGTCGCGCGTTATATTTCTGTGGATTTCATGCTGTTGAGTTTCCTTTTCTGATGTGATTCTCGCCTTTAGGCGTTGTATATTATGTTGTAATTAGATGATTTAAAAATGGTTTTTCCTATACTCTACTACTTTTCTTGGTTTGGATTTCTAGGCTCGGCTTACTTAGAGCTCGTACACCTTGAGACGTTCGTAGCCTAAGTGCCGGTCATGTTCCGTACTTTCGGGTCGTGACAGTTAGGATATGTCACCTAAGACTTTTCAACTTTATGAGCCGTGAGGGTCTAATAAAGAATTTTCTCCCTACCGGTCGAGAGGATCCCATAGGTGTAATTTGTCCTTGAGAATCGTGAGGATTTCTAAGTGTGTTTTCTCTTGAAAGTCGTAAGGATCTCACAAGAGAATTTGCTCCCTTATGAGTCATGAGGACCCGCAAGTGATGGGTGAAGTTGCCCTTATCCGCATTTCATGGAGTCAGGGGTTGCTCTGGATGTTTCCCACGGGTTCACTGCCGTGTTCTGTGAGGACCAGACTCCGCTCTGGACGTTTTCCAGGATACCGTAGTTTAAAGACATCGCGGTCGAGGTTAAGGACATCATAGTCCGTGGATTTAAGGACTCCACAGTCCGTTGTTATTTTTAAGACATCACGGTCGAGGTTAAGGACATCATAGTCCATGAGTTTAAGGACCTCACAGTCCAATGTTAGTTTTAAGACATCACGGTCGAGGTTAAGGACATCATAGTCCATGGGTTTAAGGACCCCACAGTCCGATGTTAGTTTTAAGACATCACGGTTGAGGTTAAGGACATTATAATCCGTGAGTTTAAGGACCTCACAGTCCAATGTTAATTTTAAGACATCACGGTCGAGGTTAAGGACATCATAGTCCATGAGTTTAAGGACCTCACAGTCCAATTTTTGCTCTGGATGCTTCCCTTGGGTTCACTGCCGTGTTTGGAGAGGACCAGGCTCCGCTATGGATGCTTCACACGGGGTTATTGCCGTGCTCTGCAAGGACCAGGATCCGCTCTGGACGTTTTCCACGGGGTTAAGAGTGACATAATCCGCGTTCCACGTAGCCAGGAATTTTTGCTCTGGATGCTTCCCACGGGTTCACTGCCGTGTTCGGCGAGGATCAGGCTCCGCTCTGGATGCTTCACACGGGTTCACTGCCGTGCTCTGCGAGGACCAGGATCCGCTCTGGATGCTTCACACGGGTTCACTGCCGTGTTCTGCGAGGACCAGGATCCGCTCTGGACGTTTTCTACGGGGTCAGGAGTGACATACTAGAAATTTCACTTCTACAAAATATACATCTATAAAAACCCTAAAGACGATAATTAAACGCTTGAGGTGTATTTTGAAATTATACCAAAACTATTTTTACATAAAACCCACTCGAGTTATACTAAATTACAATAAGGACCTTAGTAAATATAGGTTTAAGCGGGACCAGTTCTCTTGAGCCTCAGGGAGCCGGAGAATATGGGTGCTTGCCTATCTAAGGTAGACAATCTAATAACGGTGTTATCAATACGGTAATTGTCTTTGAAAAAGACACCAATCCTGCCGTCCATGTGCAGCAGTTACCAATAGCACCAAAACAATCAGGACTTCAATTCTGTTTAAAAATCTGACTCGGTTCGAGTCATGATCTGAAATCAATCTAACTTGAATCCAATTCAAGTATAACTATAATACAACATGAATCCATGAATCCTTCTATTCAATCTATATCAACCTATATTGACTAAACTGAACCATGGATATATTCCGTTTACATGACTATCCATTTACATCCATTCCATTTACTGATATCATGGTTTTGGCAAGTCTTCCATTTACTACAAGAAAAGACAATACAATCAATACAATAAGACACTACGGGGTTTATAAAGGGGTAGACTGGTACGGAACATATTAAAGGTGGCACGATGTGGTCACTTAAGACGTAATTACATCCATGCCGTTGTTCCATGGTATTTTCGACGGAGCCTTGTACTACTGGTTACCAAAGTCCACGGTGTAAGTTGGACTCCTCTCGTATACACTGGCATCTTCTGTACCAAGGTACAAACACTACGTTAACCTAACAAACAAATATTATACTAGATATACTCTCTTTTCTGTCTATTCTACTTCTCTCATCTTTGGAACTTACCGAGCGATTGTTCGCTGACGACATTCCTATTTCTCTTATTCTTTGGAATGTTGTCAGGTGGATCAGACGCACTCTAGATCGAGACCAACCAGGAGCATTTGGAGCAGTACACTGAAGACCCGGAGCATTAGACTTTACTTGTACATATTTTCATTTCAGTTCATGCCATTGTTTAGGCATTGTTTTTCATCCATGTGTTTACATTTCCAGTTGTACTTGTAAAAAAATGTTTAATAAATAAAGTTGATGTTCATTATATTCATGTCTCTTATGTACTTTTACTTTATATAGCTTAGATACGCTTAGTGTGTTTACTTCTGAGTAAATACGTAGCGGGCCTCACCGCGTCCCCTCCCCGTACACCGGGAAGCGGGGCGTGACAGTGACCACTCCTTCGGCCTGGATAGAATGGTTGGTAAACCCCGAGAGGACGTGGGAGGTGGGCCATAGGTCGTACGGCCCTAGGCCCATACGCCGGAAGCAGTCATAAAAGAGGATGTCTGCCGAGCTCCCAGAATTGACCAATATTCTCTGTACCTCGTAACGGTGGACTCGTGTCCTTATCACGAGAGGGTCGTTGTGAGGCAAGGATATACCGTGGAGGTCTTCGTCGGTGAAGACGATAGGCTCAGTGGTCGTGCACTTCTTATGGGTTGGATCGCTTGTACCCTCGACGGGTAGGAGGTGGTGATTTTCGCCGGCTTTCCGGGCTCTTTCCGAGGTAACGACCATGATTTTCCCGATCGTTAATTGCCCTGGAGGAGGCTGGTTCTCCCATTCCCGATCCACTTGTCGCTTGTCCCGCAGATACTTCGCCAGGTGGCCAGAACGGAACAACTCCTCGATGTAGTCACGGGGTTGTTTGCAGTTTTCGGTCGGGTGACCCTGCGACCTATGGAAGGTGCAGTATGGGCCCCGGATGCGCTTAGCTGCTCTCGGGGTGACCGACGGGAGTTTGAAGAATCTCTCGCCGTTCGCTTCCTCCAACAGCTCGGTCTAAGAGATGTTAAGAGGAGTGTACTCCTGGAACTTCGGAGAGTATGGCTTTGGTCGGTCGACCCTCTTCTTCTCTTCTCTGCCCCTCTTTTTTTGGTCTTCTTGGTCACCCCGGGGCAGGTTTGCGTTCACCTCCGACTCGAGTTGGATCTCTCGTTCGGTTCAAGCTTTTACCTCGGCCATGGTCTTAGGTTGTGCTAATGCAAAAGAGCGGAGCCACTCTTTGTGCCTAAGACCCGACCTTAGTGCGGTGATAACAGTTTCATCCCGGTGTTCGGGGACCTCGAGGAGAGTGTTGTAGAAGCGAGTGACATATCCCTTAAAAGATTCCTTGTCTCCACTCTTTATGGTGAAGAGGTAATCGACAGTCCGCTTCTATCGTCTATTTCCGACGAAGTGACTAAGGAACTGGGTGGCCATCCCATCAAAGGTAGAGATGGAGCATGGCATGAGTCCTCGGAACCAGTCTCGTCCAGCCCGGACGAGGGTGGCGGGAAATGCTCGGCATTGGACAGCGTCGGAGTTATCCTGGAAGCTCATGTCCGCTGTAAATGCGTCCAGATGGTCCTTTGGGTCGGATTTCCCGTCGAAGAAGGCCACCTTGGGCTGTTTTTTCCTGGACGAGACATGCCCGGACAGCAGTTCCTCCGTAAAGGGTTTGTCAGCGAATCGGCAGGGTATCGGGCCCCTCCGCCGGACGCCTGGCCATCCCGGTGTATGCCCTCGATTTTCTTCTCGAGGGCTTCAAAGCGATTGTGGTACCCCGAGGACTCGGCGCAGTTAGAGTGGTGGCCATTTCCGCTCCTGGTTTGCGCGGTAGTGCGGCTTCGATTCCGCTCTATTAAATTTCTCAGATCCGCGGGCGACGTTCTTTTGGAGCGGTCTTAACGCGGGTTGTTTGCGTGGTCCCGGCGAGGGAGATGGCGTCAGTCGTGCCTGGAAGCGGGCCAGCTGACCGACACCTCCTCGGGTGGCGTGGGAATGCGGTGGGCGTCACGGCGATGGTCTCTTTCCCGGGATAGTGGCGTAGATTAGTGCGGCACCCAGCGGGTCATTGAATCGATCGCTGCGTGGGACCCGCGGTTGTTGGAGTCGGCATGCCTGTGTTCGGGGGCTTCGAGGGGAGTAATGTTATCCTCTCTTCTGCCGACGTTGTGATCCCTGGGAAGGGGAACAGCGATTTGAGGGGCTGGGCCCGTCGCTTGAACGCGAATGAGCGCGTCTACCATTGACGTGAGTCTGTCGATCCGAGCGGATAAGACGGCAATGGCATTGGGAGGAGGAGACGAGCCGCTCCCGCCTCCGTTGTGGGGGAGACGACGACTCGTACTGGGATCGCCACGGTTCTCGCTCGCTATTAGGTTGAAGACAGAGGATCAACTTTGATGGGGGGAAGAAACTTATGCGTTCCCACAGACGATGCCAACTGATGGAGGTCAGATCTTCTTTAGATGCAGTCCTCCGTCGATCTATAGCGAGCGCTATTGAACGGCTGAGATTTGGCTTGAAGGTTGTCTTCTTGGGCGTGTGGATCTCAATGGGTTGGTTTTGAGGTGGAAGCCGAACTACCTGCAAAGAAGTCCTGGGGTAAGTGACCACCGTAGGACCCTCCGACGATCAAGTTAGCCGAGGAAAATGGACAGAGTAGCGACTTATTGGATTAAAATTGCCTTTACCTGAGTCGTCTGGGAGAGGGGTTTTATAGTGGTCGCATGGAGCTAGCAGGCACGAGATCTTCGTCTTCGGTTACGCCCCTGACGTTACGCGTGCGTGAACGATGGGATCCCTCCATTAATGATGGGATACACTCATTAATGAGGGGGGACGTGCCAGCGTGGGACGTGGGGCGGCGGTTATCTCGCTTTGGTGAGATACGCGGAGCCGGTGCGGAGGCGCTAGGGCTCCGCAATCTCGGTTGATCGGGGGAGGCCGAGGAAGCTCGGCACATCAGGGGCTCGGAGAAAAGTGGGAGGCCGAGGAAGCTCGGCATGCTTGGAGCTCGGAGACGGGTGGGAGACCGAGGAAGCTCGGCACGAGAGAAGGCTCGGAGGCGAAGAGACTTAGGAAGCTCGGAGACGAGCTATTGGTAGTCTCCTAGATGAAGGTGGAATATCTTTCAGGGGGGTCTCCCGAAAGGTCGGGGACCTCTCTCGAGAAGGGACCCCGGAAAATATCCCCGATGCGGCTTACTTATTCCACCCCCATGGAATCCGGGACGCGTCATCTGCCACGTGTCGTAATCTAGAGGGACACCACTTGTAAGTATCATCACTTAGTTTAAAATTTTTCCGCATACATTTCCCGGTATATATATATATATATATATATATATATATATATAGAGAGAGAGAGAGAGAGAGAGAGAGAGAGAGAGAGAATAATGGAGGAAAGAGGCCATAGGAGGGAATTTCCTTCTATGGCATCGAAAAAGTACGCCCTCCGTCATGTTTTCCGACGATCGAAATCCATTATATTCATCGTTATCATCTAAGATGTGGGTACACCAAATTTCATGTGATTCTACAACTTTTTCACCGTTGATTTAGCAATGTAAAAATTTCTATTGTCGGTAAACCGTTAATTTTGAACCCACCAATTCAACGGTGAAAAAGTTGTAGAATCACATGAAATTTGGCGTACCCACATCTTAGATGATAACGATGAAGATGATGGGTGCCGATCGTCAGAAAACACAATGGAGAGCGTACTTTTTCGACGCCATAGGAGGAAATTTCCTCATATGGCATCTTTCCTCCATTATTCTCATATATATATATCCTCCTATGGCATCTTTCCTCCATTATATATATATATATATATATATATATATATATATATATATTTTTTTTTTTTTTTTTTTTTTTCCCCTGCAAAATTCTAGTTTCTACTATCATAAAATCCTTATGGCTCATATAGATAAATTTATTTCTTTTTGCCATAAAGATAAATTTATGTCATATGAGAAAACAACTAAATCTTGGTACAAATCATGTCATCTTCTTCTGACTTCCATTATTATAAGTCCATTACAAAGGAACAAAAGAGATACGGCAAGTTTGCGCCTGTAAGCAACCAAAGAGTGTCTCAAAATCCCAAGACCTCTCAAGAATTTAATTTACATGTAAACCAATATATATATATATATATGAAGAGGTTAACGGAGGAAAGAGGCCATAGTAGGAAATTTACTTCTATGGCGTTGAAAAAATACACGCTCCCTCATTTTTTCTGACGATCGGCACACACCGTCTTCATCGTTATCATCTAAAATGTGGGTACACCAAATTTCATATGATTCTACAACCTTTTCACCGTTGATTTAGTGGGTTCAAAATTAACGGTTTACCGACAATAGAACTTTTTGCATTGCTAAATCAACGGTGAAATGGTTGTAGAATCACATGAAATTTGGTGTGCCCACATCTTAGATGATAACGATGAAGATGGTGGGTGCCGATCGGCGGAAAAAATAAGGGAGAGTGTATTTTTTCGACGCCATAAGAGTAAATTCCCTCCTCCTATAGCATCTTTCCTCCATTATTCTCATATATGAATCTATACTAATGGTACCAAGAACACTCGTATGCTCAAACAAAGCAAGTACAGATCAACATGCGACTGGTTTAGCTTCACCATGAGAGAAAAAACAACATAAAACTAACCAAGGCAGCATAGCTCCAGCGATGATAATACTTGAGGTTGCCCGTTCGATTTCCAAAAGAATGGTATATAAGTATAATAAAACAACATAAAACAATACATGAACAGAAACAAAATCAAGCGTACGTAAAATTAGTTTACTTTTATATAGTATTGCAGCAAAACAACCCAAGATTAGTAAATGAACACTATTAGGAAACAAATGACGATGTGATCTAGGATTCGATTTGTAGAGCACCCTCAAATATATATCAACATTTTACAAGTAGATCATTTTATCAACAAAAAAGGAAATAAAGATAACAAGTATATTTAGGATGATCGCCTCCCAGATCCAACAGCCACGATTATCACTATTTACTCTTCGTTTTTGCACAAAGCAAAAAACAGGACTTTAGCCCACACCCTTAATTTTTCTATATATTTTTAATATATGAATGAAATACCATGAAAACTGTTGTGTATAGAATTATATTTAATATGAAATAAGGCTTAATTCTAAAAAAAACAAATCTTTTAGCCAAAATAAGAGAAACCCTCAAATAGTTTTAAAATACAAAAGAAACTACCACAAAACTTTCAAAGTACACAATAAATTATCACAAAA
Source organism: Agapanthus africanus (assembly GCA_030015575.1). Lineage (NCBI taxonomy): Eukaryota > Viridiplantae > Streptophyta > Magnoliopsida > Asparagales > Amaryllidaceae > Agapanthus > Agapanthus africanus. The sequence goes on from CM057339.1 coordinate 134,934,282, forward strand.
ACTTTCAAAAACTACGAGAAACCCCAACAATCAGGTGCCACGTCAACAATAAATAGCATAAAAGTGCATACCATTAGGATTTCTTATAATTTTGAAACTATTTGGATGGTGTATTTTAACTAAAAGGTTTGAGAGGATTTTTGGCTTTAAGCCTGTGAAATAATACAAGAGTTGTCTTTATCCAAAATAAATGAAGATCTAGATATAGATATGACATGAAATTGTAACATAAAGTCAAAGATATAATGAAAATAACTATATGATTTAATTGTCAAATTAAGCCAATAATTGCATGATTCCATTTACCAAACCATAATATGTGCTCAAGTTAACGGGCATAAAGGAAATAATCACCATATGCTAATAGATTAAACCCATGTGAGAGTTAGTAGGCATAAACATAATTAATGGCCAATAAATATTCAAGCTAAATATGACCAAATAACTGTGTCCTTAATATCTATGTTAATAATGAAATTAAATGGCTTTAACTCAGCAGCCAAATGAGGGCAATTCTGGAAAATTTATTGCATACCAAATATTTATTCTTATTTAAAATAAAATAATTAAAATGTAATATTTTATTAAAATTTTCAACAATTTTATTAAAATTTCCAACAAAATATAGTCTATAGCACGCACTTATAAAATCGAAATAAATACACGCCTTATGTCAGGCATAAAACATAATTAATTAAAAAGAATGGGAGAAGAAACTTAGTTTTCTAGCTATTTTGAGTTGTGTTACACATAAAAACAAACTTATGCAAAAAAGATGTAAAATTATAATTTTGTTGTGGGTGGGTGGGTATAGTGCCACTCTAGAAAATATTCCAAAATTTTCCGACCAAATAATTAAGTAACCATATCCCACAATTAAACTTATAAGATTTTGATCCATGCTCATGGATTAATGCACCACCCAGCTACACAATATTTCTGCTATATATAATTAGCCACACCAATAACCAAATTTTATATATAGCAAAAAGTTTAAGGAAGAGGATAGATGTAGATTTTTAAAAAAAAAAACTTATATCTAAAATGAATTTTTTTCCCTTCTCTCAAGCGTTGCTTTCATGTGTTGGCTTTGGCTCTTGCAATCATCTTCTTGGTGTTCTCTCCTTGCTCGGCTCATCCCCTTGGCAATTTCGCTAACGGTGGATACTATTCGCTGACGCCGAAGGTTCGGATACCTCCCACAGGCCCTTCGCCTCGAGGAGATTATTAGGCCCATAATCAATTAATAATGTTAAAGATCAAATGCTCGTAAATTAACTTTTGTATGATAAATGAATTGATTATCATGGAATAAAATTGTTATTTACTATTTCTTGAAGGCTAGGTGCAGTAGATTTCATATAGCTAGGCTATTGAGTTGATGATTGTCCATATAGATGGGTAGTGTAGGGAGTTAGACTGTTATTCCCACAAATGTGTTGTCCGTGAGTTGCACCCGGATAAGCAAAATGAATGTCATCCAACGGCCGCCTTCGGCAGCATAATCTAGAATGCACAAACTGAATACAAGAAATAAAAGATAATATAAAAATACCTTGAATCAAAATATATGATCATATATAACCATGAATTTTGGCTAAGAAAAAAGAAATTGCTAATTTACACAATTAACACGAACGCCACTAATATATATATATATATATATATATATATATATATGAGAATAATGGAGGAAAGAGGTCATAGGAGGGAATTTCCTTCTATGGCGCCGAAAAAGCACACCTTCCATCGTGTTTTCCGACGATCAGAATGCATCATCTTCATCGTTATCATCTAAGATTTGGGTACATCAAATTTAATGTGATTCTACAACTTTTTCACCGTTGATTTAGAAATGTAAAAAGTTCTATTGTCGGTAAACCGTTAATTTTGAACCCGCTAATTCAACAGTGAAAAAGTTGTAGAATAACATGAAATTTGGTGTACCCACATCTTAGATGATAACGATAAAGATGATGCATTCCGATCGTCGTAAAATACGATGGAGGGTGTGTTTTTTCGACGCCATAGGAGGAAATTCCCTCCTATGGCATCTTTTCTCCATTATTCTGTATATAAACAGAGTTCCAAAATGCTTCAAAAATGTAAGCTTTCAACTATTAGTCCACAGCCTCTAAAACAGAAATATCTGTAACATGTCTTAGTAATTGCTATGTCCACAATCATTAGAACATCACTTCAAGGATTCTGAATCAAGAAATTGTAATTATGTTAAACACTGTGATAAAGTTTATTATGGCTATATGATAATAAAAAAATGTTTAATACTTACACGTTCTTGCATGATCTTCTTCACATATGCCAGAACTGAGACTGGTGTATTCTCGTCACCATCTACGTTCCTGAAAATCCCCGACTTTCTCTTGCTTGTGGACTTCGCAGTGCTAGGAGCCCCACTCTATTTGTTCACATGCTCAATTTTCTTATGAATATACAAAGCATGATTTGTAAGCTATTTATTAACAAAATAAATGATATGCATATGTAACTAAGACACTAAAAAAATTTGTTATTTGATTAGAAATAAAACATATCAAATCTGGCTTCCCAAAAGATAAGTCAATATTTTGGAGTAGAGAGTTCTATGTTCATTTCAACTTTTTACTTAATGGTGTATCATAGTTCTTTAGGCCTAATTAAAATAATAAAAAATAATCATAGCTGAACGGATATGTGTAATCTATCTTAATATAACTATAAATTTATTGTGGGCCAAAAGTCATTCTTACTTGAGTAAAATTATATTGCTCCTGAAGATTTTCAACCGTATCTTTGGTCAATCGTTCCCTGAATCGTTTCGCTCAATCGTTCGATTCGCTCTCTTGTCCAGACTTTCATTGGTCACATTATCTGATAAAATTTAAATATTAGTTTCACGTCACTTTTATCATATAATAATCATCGAAAGACGATTAAGTTGTGGCCGGTGACCCAAGAGTTGTTGACCAAATCCTCCTTGGTACATATCAGCGATTTTACTCGCAAGACCCGAGCACGGAGACCCTAGGATTCCTGAAAGGATAAAAGCGTGCAGGGTGCCTCCATCCGTGTTAAACACTCTTAGGTGGTGATAGCAGATCGATGTCTTAAGGAGGGCGGTGATTGGCCTAATACTTCCGAAGAGGAGAAGCAAAAGATTGGGTCGTCGATAGGTTTCTGTTTCGAGCTGGATATTTCGGCAACCTTGCTCTGTCTCGCTTAACCGGAGGTGGACTGACACGCGGTGGTGTTCGATAAGTCCGAAGTTTGGTGGGGGATGTCTCCACTCATGGGACGATTCTGCTCATACCAAACACCGTAGTGCGGACCCAAAGACTCGTGAGGCCCCCGACATGACTGAGAAAGGTTTTAGACAGTTTTCTTAAGGGAAAAAAAAAATTTCCTTTCTCCGACCGACACTGGATCCATACCGATACATCTAAAGGAACTTTTTAGTTTTCATAGGGTTTAGTCCTCATTATCGTGTTCGCTTAATCGTTCGTGCTTGCCTTATGGGCAACCATTCTCTTGTCCGAGCTTGCCTTATGGGAAACCGCTCTCTTTTCCAAGCTCTCCAGGCTCTCCAGGATCAAGAGAACTCGATCATTCATGCTTGCCTATTAGGCAATCACTCACTTGACTTTCTTGACTTAGGGTCTCGGTCTTTCTTTCCCCCACTTTACGGGTCTTTCCCTTCCTTTTTTGGAGTACGAGAGACCCCCTCGAATGGGAAGGAAGCCGAGCCCTAACGAAGGGAAGAACAAACCGAGCTCATCGTCGAGTTCACCGGTGATTTTACGATTTTGTACACCGATACTGGGGTATCCGGTGGTGAAGCAGAAGGAAGTAAAGTCCTCTCTTCGCGTGCATGTGCGACAATAAGTACGCACGCATATACGTGTGTATGCTTGATAATCGGGCTCTTATCGAGCTTCTTAAAAAGCTCTTAGAGTGTCACGTCCCGCTCCCAAAAGAGCGGTAATGGATACGTGACAAGTCCGCGGCGTATTTATTCCAAGAAGGCGTTTGCTCGAAACAAATACGCTAAGCGTTTATAAGCAATATAAAATATACAATAATAGACAAGTGAAATAAAATCCAACATCGATATATTTACTTTCAAAGAATTTACAACTTATTACAAGATATAAAAGTACCATACCAAGAGCCTTAAATATGAGACGTACTGAAAAACTAAAATGCTGAAAGAAAACTAGTCGGCCTGTGACGACAGCTGGTTGTATTCCTCTTCTATCAGTTCTATCTCCTCTGTCTCTAAGTCATCTGACAAACATTCTCAAGAGAGAAAAGAAAACAGGATAGAATGCCCGTCAGCAAACTTGCGCTCGGTAAATTCCCATGAAAGATAGTATGTAAATGTATATAAATGAATATACAAGATGGCATGTGATATAGTATGAATGGAAATAATGAAATATGAACAAGTATAACATGGCAATATTAATGACAACTATATAAGCATGGCAATGTAACACGAGTATGGCAAACAAGTATAGTATGGCCGTATAGCGTAAGTCTAGTGAACATGAAATATACTGTCAATATGTCCTAAAGAGCTTACTGATAAGGTAAGCTAACTAACATGAGTTCAAGGTGTGAGTATCAACCAAATCTCAAGAGTGTTTTTGTCACACCCCGCTTCCCAGTAGACGGAAACGGTGACGTGACAAGGCACAACGTATTTATTATGAGAATGTTGTTTCCCTTAATAAATACATTAAGCGTAAGTAAGCAATATAACAAAGTGCAAGAATAACAAGAGTAATAAAATCCAAAATCGATATATTACATTCAAGATTTCATAATTTTCAACTGATACAATATGTCTGAACAATAAATATAAGATGAAGGTAAAGAACCTAAACATGTGGTATAATAAAAGGAAAGCTGTAATAACCGTAAAGATGAACAAAACTATTTGTCCACTTGAGATATAAGACGAAAATACTCTTCGTTGACTGCTTATAAATCATCTATCCCAAATTCACCTGACGAATATTCCAAGAAAAAAGAGATGGATGGAATGCCCGTCAGCGAACTAGCGCTCGGTATAATTCCCAAAAAAAACATGAATGTGAAATGTAAATGTATAATGACGAGTTGGAAAAGGATATCATGAAGCAATGGACTAAGTGTGGTATGGTGATTAAACATGTCATTTAATATAAGCATGGAAAATCAATGTAACATAGTAATTCTATATAACATGGTAAATAATGGTAACTATATAAGCATGACAATAGAACATAAGTATAGCAAATAAGTATAGAAATGGCTGTGTAGTATAGGTATAGTGAACATGAAGTGAATGTCAATGTGTATATATGATTATTCTAACGTGGTTGTTTGTAGTTTGATAAAAAAAAAGGTATTCATGTGTACGAGAAGAGTCCAACTTACCTCGTGGACCAAGGTAACATGTAGTACAAGGCCCCGTCATAACCCACGGGACAACGGCACTTGAATTCTTGCAGGTTTCTTTTAAAGTGATCACCCGTGCCACGATATACATCCCGTACCAATCTACCCCTTATCCCCGCGTATTGTAGTGTATATTTCAAGTTACAGGTCTTGTCTGAATCCATGAATATAAAGAGTACAAGTTTAGATTCAAGTTGTATTCAAGTATTCATGTCAAGTTGTATTAATGGTTCGGTCAAGTCAAGTCTAGTATGTAATTGGATTATGTTAAATATATAATATCTAATTATGTTTTCATGTACATGCAACAATTCAAAGATTGAGAAAAACAAGATAAATATATTCGAATAGCATAAAATGAGTCAAGTATATTATTCAAATTACGATCATAAACAATGTTGTAAAGAAATGTTGTGTACGACTAATTAATCAAGTCAATCAAATTAGGAATATAAAAAAATATAGATATAAGTGTTGTGCACGCATGAGTTCCAGTCGCGCCTAAATAAGAATATCAGTTTGAGAGATATACTCATTTTCATCATCGCGCAAAACAGATCAGAATCTGTCCAGCACCGTCGTATATTTTTAAGATATAGTTTGGATCAATTTCCATCAGGTTCAAGTTACGAATATTATTAGAAAATTGTAGGTCTTTCGATGTACTTATCTAAAACACTAAAATTTGCGCGATTTAGATTTCTGAAGCTATAGTTATGATCATTTTAACATTAGCTTTTAAAACAGAAATTCTGGACTGCAACTATATATTATATTGCAAAACCTATATCGGGTTGTTTCATGCATTTCTAAGTAATCTAATATATAGGAAATTATATATCTATCAACTATGCATCTATACATCTAAATTTTGTTACGAATGAATATCGGGAGTTCGAGTTATGTCCTATTTAAAAACAGTGTGCGGGTCAGGACAGATTCTGTCCAGATTCATTGCTTAATATTGTAACGCAGTTTTCTATATTTTATGTCGGTTTTCAGTAAAAACATAAAACTAAGAAAATATAGATCTTTCAATGTAGATATTCAAAACATCTAAAAACACTTAATTTGGATCAAAAATTATAAAGTTATGTTCTCTCGAAAAAGACCCTTAATACTAGTTTTCTAGTTTTAAAAACAGTGAGTAAAAAACTATATAACTCCTAAACCGTTATTCGGTCTGGTATAAAAATTTTACTGTAGATTTGAAATTATATCTATTATTTTATCATAATGTTCCAAGAATTTCCAAAAGTGGAAATTAATTGTAAAAAAATATTTTAAAGATAAAGGTATTTGGATCGTATTTAAAAACAATAAAACCATGGTAATAATCTGCAACTTTGTTTTCTTTATACTTGTTGGCATTCTAATTAAGAATATACATGAGAAAATACACCAATGATTCTATAAAAATCATGTCACAAATTGTAGGATATCATCGATATTTTAATCATATGATCGGGTTATAAAAGAAATACATACGACTTTTCATGAAACTACCATAAAAGCCTTTCACATATATTATTTTTAAATTCCAATGAGATACTACTTACAACATTACTTTTATTTAAAAGAATTATATTAGTATGGGACAATTATTATAGACTACGCATAAATATCACAAGTATCTAAACATAATATGTAGAATATATAGACACTTATTCATGTGCATATTTTTCACAACAAATTTCCTTTACTATAAATCAAACAAAGGTTACAGATAATCATGCAAGTCTAGATGAAGGAAGAAAACAAGATAAAGAGGATGAGAAGGAGAAGAGAAAGAGGGAGGGAGAGAGAGAGAACAAGCTGGTATCGTTACCGGGCTTGTCATCCGACGATAATCTCGTGTTACTAGCGAGACATTTTGAAAGTTTCTTCATATTCTTCCTTAAGAACTCTAGATGAAGAGGGAGAAAAAGATAATAATATTTTGTGAGGAAAAAAGAAAGGAGGTGAGTTGCTTTCTAATTTTTTTTAAGAGAAAGAAGAATAAAAAGGTAAGATGGGTATATAAAAGAATTATATCATATTAATTCAAATTAATATGAATTCATAATGGGAGTTAAAGAGAAATTGAAAGGGTGCCCATTCATTTGAAAGTTAAAGAAAATGAAAAGTCTCATTTGTAAATTATGAGAGAGTAAAAAAATAGATAAAAATGATTAAAAGATCCAAGATTCAAACATGTGGCCTATGAAATAATAATGTAAAGACTTAACTAATGAGCTACAAGGTTGTTCTTGCACAAACTTAACAAGAATTAAATATATGTTGTTGTTTGAAAAGAAAGTGGGCTTTTGGGCTCATGGTTTTATAAAAGAAAAATGAAAATGAGATTGAATTTGGGTTATGGGCTGAGTTAGGTCATGTGTTTAATTTGAAAAGGGTTAATATTTAGTTTTAAAGAAATTTGTTTGAGAAAAATATATGAAATAATAAAATAATATATTTAATATAAAATAAAATATACGGAAAATACTAAGAATAAATAAATACAATATTTTACTAAAGAAAGTTGGCATGAGACTTCGACTTCGACCGGTTCTCAAACCCAACAGGCTGTAATCCAGGCGTAAGAAACCACGGTCTCTGATGATAGTTAGTAACGGGACTTCGACCATCGTCAGAATATTTCAAACTCAACAAGCTATAATCCAGGACTAAGGAAATACGAGACCTCATGATTGTTAGTATTCGTGATTGCTTGTATTCGTGATTGTTAGCATGAGACTCTTGAGGTTTCATTGGACTCACAACTCAAACTATCCCAACATCCCACGTATATTAGTCTATAGTTAAAGTTACAAGTCTTGCCCGAATGCATGAATATATTAAGTTTTCAAGATTGAATTCATGTCAAGTTCAAGTATTCATGTCATGTTGTATTCATGGTTCGGGTCAAGTCAAGGGTATTCATGTCAAATGATATTCATTATTCAAGTTAAGTCAAGTATGTCATGCAATGGGTTTTATCACACAAGTCATGTAGATACAATAAATAAGTAGTCACAGAGCAAGATATAAGACAAGTATATTATTCAAGTAATGTCCAGAAACAGTGTTGTAAAGAAGTGATATGTGCAACTAATTAATCAAGTTGATTGAAGTCAAAATATAAATCGAAAACACAGCCTTAAGTGTTTTGCACGTGTGAGTTTCAGTCGCGCCTAAATAAGACTACTGGTTTAAAAGATATACCCATTTTCGTATCGTCGTGCAGAACAGATCAGAATCTGTTCAGCACCGTCACATATTTTTAAAATACAGTTTGGATCAATTTCCATTAGATTTCAGGTTACAAAGATTATTAGAAACTTGTAGTTATTTCGGTGTACATATCCAAACAACTAAGGTTCGTGCAATTTGGACTCCTGAAGCTTTAGTTACTATTATTTTAACATCAACATTTAAAATAGAAATTCTGATTTCTGGACAGCAACTATATATTGCATTGCAAAGCCTATATCGGATTGTTTCATGCATTTCTACGTAACATAGTATACATAAAATTATAGTTCTATCAACTGTACATCTACACATCTGAAGTTTGTCACGAACGTATATCAAGAGATCGAGTTAAATCTTATTTAAAAACAATGTGCGAATCAGGACAGATTCTGTCCAGATTCGTCACTAAATATTGTAACGCGGTTTTCTATATTTTATGTCATTTTCAGTAAAAACTTAAAACTAAGAAAATCTAGATCTTTTGATGAGATGTCTAAAACACCTAAGTTTGCTTAATTTAGATATCGTCAGACCAAGTTATGTGTTTTAGAAGTTGACCGATAAATGTCATTTTCTGTTTTTACGAACAGTGAATAAAAATGATATAATTCCTAAACCGTTAAACGATTCGATTTGAATTTTTTACAGCGTGTACACAAAAATATAGTATATCATAAATAAATTTCTTGAAATTTTCAGAAGTAAAAATTAATTTCTAAAAATTATTTTAAAGGTAAAAGTATTAATATGTTGTATGTGAGAATGAGAAAACCATGGTATTTATTCATAACTTCATTTTCTTTTACAAAAAATAAAGTAATTTAAAATACAATAACAAACGATGCAATCCTAATTGGTCTTTAAAATCTTAACATATGGATTGAGAGTGATGAAAAAGAGTTATACAAACTATATGTGTGTGTTTGTGTGTGTTCATTATTTATATATGTATCCATTTAATTAATCATTTAGACACTATGATTCAAAGAGAGAATCGAATCCATGGAGCATGACAAGAGGAGGAGAGAAGGGACTTACAAGATGTGTGGATCGATATAGGAACCGGTTCACCGATTATATTCGGTGGAAAGCGATATATTTTAGCGACAAAGTTGTGACCGGTAACGATTCTCGATTCGTCTCATCTAGAATCCTAGCGTATGGAAGTACTCCAAAAACGCCAGAATTATAATAGCTCTAAGAATAAAGGTGGATAGATTTTATTTAGGGTTTTTCTTCTTTAAATTTTTAGTATGAAAAAAGAAGAAGAGGAAAACAAATAATGATGAAATCCATATAAGAAATGGAGAGAATTATGAGTGAAGCTTTTGAAGAAAATGGAGGAGGAGCGAGAGAACATATAATGTTCACCATAATTCTAATTTATGGTGGAATTATTTTGAGAGTTAAAATAAATTGAAAAGGTGACCATTCATTTAGGAATTAAAGAAAATGAAATGTCACTTTGGAGAGTTTAAAAAATTAGATTAAAAGAATTGCAAGACTCAAAATTCGAACATATGGCTTATGGAATAACAATGTAAGAACATAACCAATGAGCTACAAGGTTGTCCATACACATATTTAACAAGAATTAAATATATGTTATTACTTTAAAAGAAAGTGGACTAAGAAAAAAAGAAAAGAAAGAAATCAAATGGAGCTGTTTTGGGTTGGGTTTTGGGCTTTGAAAAATTATAAGATAGGCAAAATAGAAGGAGAGATAAACTAATATATTTAATAGAGAATAAAATATACGAGAATAACAAATAAATACAGTATTTTATAAAAAGAATAATGATATGAATATATAGGAATTTTAGGGTCGTTATATTCTACCCTACTTAACATTAATTTCGTTCTCGAAATTACTCAAGAAGGATATTGCAACAGAGCAAGAAAACAGGGTTTGGATAAGACAGTTGTGCTTTCATTGTCGTGCTCCATCAGTTGGTACTCTAAGTAAATCGCAATAAGACAACCAGAAAGACAAGAAATTTGAAAAATCGGAATAGATGTTGTTGGGCTAATCTAGGGTAGTTTTCAAGAATGACATGAATAAACACTTGAATAGAAGAAACATAAATAGAGATTGGATTGTCAAGAATGGTACAAAGATAAAGAATGAAAATCGAATTTAAAATTAGAGAAGGATATAAATTAACAAAGAAAATAGGATTCGATAATTAAGAATAAAGATATGCAGTAGAACATAGCTGAATCAAAAAGAAAGATAATCAAAAGTAGAACTCCAAATCACTCAAGTAGAGTACCGTATTGTAACTATACTGCGGTTCATAATTACAATCACATAACTACATTTAAGTCACCCAAATTCTTCTATTAGAGTCAATGGGATAATCAAGAAAAATAAGATCAAACGAAGATGAAGGGTTCACGGTTTCGTTTTCTTTATGTCGAGACATGATTATCGGGAAAACAAAAAAAGGATTCAAAGGGATGAAATTATGGTGGAGACGTTACACAGAGCCCTAAAATCTTGACTACAACTTGTTTTTATCGTTCTCATGATAAATTCTCCATTTGGAGAATTATCTCGGGCTTTTATTAAGATAAGTTGAACAAATTGCTTATCCGTTCCTATCAGTAACAAGGGCTTTCGGTAGTACTTACTCTTTGGAAAGTAGAGTCTTGTTAACCGTTCCGCTCGTTAGTTCCTTCCTTTGCTACACTTGTCAAGGGTAACTCAATCGTTCAATTCGTTCACCTGTCGAGGTTATGATTTGGTATTTTGGAATTCTTTGACTAGAATTCCTCCGAGCTCACCGGACTCACCGAACATATGAATTATCCATTTTTGCAGCTTGACCTCAAGTGTCGTTCCGCTTCGCTTCACTCGTTGAACTGACTGGCCTCTCTAGCGCCGGGGAGGCACCCCCCTCAAGCGTCGGGGAGCTAATGCTACGTTCATTCCCTGAATCGCTTCATTCAATTATTCGCTTCGCTCTCTTGTCCGGACTTAAAGGGGGTCATTGTCTGATAAAATTTAAATGTTAGTTTCACATCTCTTTTATCATATAATAATCATTGAAAGTCGATTTAGCTGTGGCCGGTGACCTAAGAGTTGTTGACCAATTCCTCCTCAGTACATAGCAGCGATTTTACTTGCAAGACCCAAACACGGAGACCCCCGAGGGGTCCTGAAAGGATAAAAGCCTGCAGAGTACTTCCGGAGAGGAGAAGCAAAAGGTTGGGTCATCGGTAGGTTTCCGTTTCGAGTAGGATATTTCGGCAACCTTGCTCTGTCTCACTTAACCGGAGGCAGAGTAACACGTGGTGGTGTTCGATAAGTCCGAAGTTGGGTGGTGGACGCCTCCACTCATAAGACGATTCTACGCATATCAAACACCATAGTGCGGACCCAAACACTCGTGAAGCCCCCGACATGCAAGACTGAAAATGGTTTCAGACAGTTTCCCTAAGAGAGAAATTATGTTATACCAATCTCTCATCTCTCATATATCTAATATTTTATTATTCAAAATCACATATTTTAAATAGATTTCATGATTTTGAATAATATTTTGAGTGGCAGATTCATAGTAAAGATGGACGGGAGAAAATGACAGTTTCTTAATTAAGGTGTACAGTAGAAAATGGCAGTTCTGTAATATTCTGGAACTTTTTTTGAACTCAGGATTTATATTTTAAATAGATAGAGATTTTGATCAATCACAAACCCAGTTACCTAATGTTGGAATCTATATATTCGTCTGGTAGGTCAAGTATTTTTCTTTTTTAATACTTGCGTGCTATTTTACTCGTAAAACAATGCAAACACATGTCGGTTTGAAAAGAAAAACAAACTTTCCTTTACTGAATGAGTTCCCTACGTGCCAACGCATATTTACAATATGGTGAAGTGCATAAACAATAAAGAAATCTCTCTTTCAACCTGAAAGCTTGAATAATGGTGCAACCATGGTAAATTTAACTAGTAGCAATCCATTAGAATATTTACATATTTGAAAGGGTCAATGTCACAATATTGCCGAGCAAAACCCACAAAATGAAGTATATCGATCGAGTTTTGCAAAAATATTAGGAGTTCGATGGTTCGAATATATCAGTATCACAAGAGGAAACCCTGAGGAAAATGATTCATATGTCTACAAAAAAAATAAATAAGATAGAAGCGGGCTGGGGCTAGCTTGGATAAGTAGTGGCCATGTCTTGTCGTACATGTATATCTATCTTTTTATATGCAAGATATGCATCTATACATGCTTGACTATCATCCAAACTGGCATGTCATATTTGCCCGTGTCAAAAATATCCAACTTGACTTGTTTCTACATGTGTCATAAACATTTGATTAATCAATGGTTTTGTAATGGTACGATCGAATTATCTCCTGCTAGGTAATATTTATGTATAAAAGTTTGAAATTTTCACTTATTATTATTGGTTGTTAGATGTGTGAGTAGTTCAATATTATTTGTGAACATGGACCACAGTAGTAGTGTTGGCATCTGAGTTGAATGCATTGCATGAGTGAGGACAAACAAAGGGACACGCCACCATTAAAACTCAACGGCTTCTTTCATGAACAGGATGTGAGCAGAGAGATGCATGTTTTACTTTAAATCACAAAATGATGCAGCTGTGTGAATGAATATTGAATCATCAGTGCATTCATTTAAGATGCATGGACTAAATGCTGGTGGCATGTCAGATCTAACTCAAAGATACCTTGCTCTTTTTTATTTTGCTACAAAAGAAAATATAGTTTTTGTTATACACTACATTTTATTTCATTGTTGATGATTGCGCATTACTTCTTGTTGCAAGAAGTTAATCAACCATGTAATAATCGCCAAACAAGAGGTTGTCGGTAGTCGATATATATCAGAAATTATCTTGTTCTAAATTATCGTTTGCGACATACAGAATTCTCCGGGTTCAATTATTTTCTATCAGACCTTTTAATATAACAGAAATAGCTAGAATTATTAATCCAACATCTCTCTATAATAAAAATGTACACTAACCTAGAAAAAGTTGTTTTTGAAAAGTAAACAAACAAGTTACTAGAATATATCTCCATTGATTACTTTTTATTCATAAGGAAGGATTGATTACTTGTAATGTTTTTTTTATTGAATCCCAATTTGGAATATTTTTTTATTGAATCCAAATTTGGAGGCATTATATCTCGCACAATCAATCTCCATTATCTTTTTCTCTCTCTCTCTCTCCTCACCATGCATGACTCCTAATTAAACTTATGAAAGAATTCAAAGAAGCAAACCTCTCTCTCACATCACCATCTTCACCACCTTCAACAGCAGACACAGCCAAAAACACCATCAGCAGCCAATCATTGCTCTCATCTTCGAGCATCGGCGGCCGCGCCATCGACCGATGCTCTCCTCATCTCAGAGACCCGTTACGCGCAAAATCTCTCAACCCACAACCCCAAAAACATCAACACAGCAAAAGGAAAGAAAAACTCAGAGAAGAGAAGCGCTGCTTATCATGAGCAGCTCATGAGCCCTGCAAGTTCTCAGAGATATTTGTTGAGTGATAGCAATATTTCAGAGGATTTTATAGAGAGAGAGTTTGTTGTGAATGAGCCATTGAGGTTTCAGGCTACAGAGGTTGAGGAATTGAGTTTTGTGGAGACTTGGGAGCCTTCAAGGCTTCAGAGTGTTAAATTTCAAGAAGAGATTAATGATGCTACAAGTGAAAAAGAGGAAGAGGTTTGCATGATATAACTCTGATTCAAATAAATTCAAGAATTTTTTTTTTGTTATATTTATGTTTCAGTTCTAGTGCTCTGCTTTTGGCTATTTTTTTTTTTCCTTTGAAATTCTGGTCACAAGTTTAGAATTTACATTTTTATGATGCATTTGATTTTGTTGCAGAATATGAAAGTTGAAGAAATTGATGAAAAGGCTTCTTCTTCTGCTGCTGCTGCTAGCAAAATAGAGCAACAGGTTTGTATAAATTCAAGTTTTTTTTAGATATTTACACTAAAATACCCTAAACATATTTACACTAAAATACCCTAAACTATCCTTTTTGAAAATGACTTACAAGTTTTTTTAAATATGGTAAAATACGCGCTACTTTTGAATGTATTTTAGGGCATGTTTGGTTAGCAACAAAAAAAAATTGCATCATGCTTTCATGCAACAAATGCTTTTTTAAGATAATAGGTGGAATAAATCCAATTGCATGCATCATTCATTGGGCATCATTTATTGCAAAAAAAAATGTCTCAAATTAATTGTTTGGTTATCTTCAAGTTTTGCAATTGGATTTCCATTTCCAAACCTTTTTTTTGTGTTTGGTTGAACAAAAAACTAAAGAAAATGCAATAATTGTTGCAAATTTGCACATGTGGCATGTACAGAACTTATGTGGCACCCAAAATAATCAAAAATACTTTACCCGTCGCAATTTTTCTTTCCAAATGTTTACCAAAGCAATAAACATCATGTACTCATCTGTTTGACACTATTACCTAGATGTTGCGACTCCTACCATTTTGTCTCTTGGGTAAACTTTTGTGTAGAGAAATTGCAGGTAGAAAGAGTACTGCTCCATAATAATTATCATGCTCATCATTTCCAAAGTTGTAACTCTTATTACAACCAAAATGAGTGCAACAAATGTTATAAGAATTTGATATTTTTTGCATCTCCATTTCCATTTCCAACTCAAGTTGGTCGCTGACCAAGGACAGGAAATGGAGATTTTTTGCAACAAATATTGCATGCATCTCCAAATACTATCCACCAAACATCCCTTTAGTGAGAGAAAAAATTCTCATAAAAACCATGGTTTAAAGGTATTTTACTGTAATAAAAAAATTTAAGGTGTTTTAGTGAAAAATGACAGTTGAGGGTATTTTAGTGTAATTTTCGTTGTTCTATGAAAAAATAAACCTGGTTAGTGCACAGTTTACAGCTAGTTTAAATTGTTATCATTTGAAATTCATAAATATATGTATCCAATTAAAGAGGATTGAAGAAAATCGTTTTCGTTGCACAAAAAACCCAGGTTTCAACTACTATTTAAAGAATGTGAGAATATAAAAATATATTTCTCAATTCTGATCACAAGATTAGAATTTACATTTTCTTTTTGGTTGCGTTTAATTTTGTTTCAAAGGTTGAAGAGTTAAATGTTGAGGAGACATGGGGACCTTCAAGTTTTCAGAGCTTGAAAGTTGAAGAAACAAACGGTACAAGGAATTTTCCTTCTACTACTACTAGGATAAAAGGGCAACAGGTTTGCATACAACTCTGATTTATATTCAAATTTTTATTAAAAAAAATTATATTAATTTTTAGAGCTTTCACAAATTTTTAATTTACATTTTGTGCTGGCATTAAATATCTGTTTCAGATTGTGGTTTTGAGGGTGTCCTTGCACTGCAAAGGCTGTGAAGGGAAGGTGAGGAAGCATATTGCAAAGATGGAAGGTTAGAACTCTTTAATTTCATTTTTCTTTTTTTCTGGTGAAATTTATATTTATCTTTTTTCATTGTTGTTGTTGTTGTTGATGCATATATTTTCTTTCCTTCAAGCAAAGATGTTTTTTAGCACAGTGGATCTCTTAAGTTTCTAACTTATTGGAAATGTCGAGAACTTGTGTTTTCATAGAAGTTCGATGGACCGCGAATAGAAGAAAAAATTTGTGTTGTCGACAGTTATGTTGGTGTGTCATCATAGCAGCACTTTCAAGATGTGGTTTAGGAGTAGTAGTATGGGATATATATATGAGATTAATGGAGAAAATGTGCCATAAGGGGGATTTCCTTCTGTGGCGTCGGAAAAATGCACCCTCCGTGATTTTTTTCGACGATCGGCATACATCACCTCCATCTTTATCATCTAAGATATGGATACACCAAATTTCATATGATTATACCATTTTTTCACTGTTGATTAGTTGGTGCAAAATTAATGGTTTACCGACAACAGAACTTTTTACATTGCTAATTCAACGGTGAAAAGGTAGTGGAATCACATGAAATTTGGTGTATGCATATCTTAGATGATAACGATGATGATGATGGATCCCGGTCCTTGGAAAAAATGGTAGAGGTTGTATTTTTTCAACGCCATAGAAGGAAATCCCCTCCTATAGCCTTTTTTCTCCATTATTCTATATGAGATTAATGAAGGAAAGAGGCCATAGGAGGGGATTTCCTCCTATGGCGTGGAAAAAAAACAACCTCCATCATTTTTTCCGACGATCGGCACCCATCATCATCATCGTTATCATCTAAGATGTGCGTACACCAAATTTCATGTGATTCCACAACTTCTTCACCGTTGATTTAGTGAGTTCAAAATTAACGGTTTACCGACAATAGAACTTTTTACATTGCTAAATCAACGGTGAAAAAGTTGTAGAATCACATGAAATTTGGCGTACCCACATCTTAGATGATAACGATGAGGATGATGGAGGCCGATCGTCGAAAAAATTGGTGGAGGTTGTATTTTTTCCACGCCATAGGAGGAAATTTCCTCCTATGGCCTCTTTTCTCCATTATTCTCATTATATATATATATATATATATATATAGAGAGAGAGAGAGAGAGAATAATGGAGGAAAGAGGCCATAGGAGGGAATTCCCTCCTATGGCGTCGAAAAAATACTCCATCCACCAATTTTTCCGACGATCGGCTCCCATCATCTTCATCGTCATCATCTAAGATGTGTGTACACCAAATTTCATGTGATTCTACAACTTTTTCACCGTTGATTTAGCAATGTAAAAAGTTCTATTGTCGGTAAACCGTTAATTTTGAACCCACTAAATCAACGGTGAAAAAGTTGTACAATCACATGAAATTTGGTGTACGCACATCTTAGACGATGACGATGAAGATGATGGAGGCCGATCGTCGGAAAAATTGGTGGAGGGGGTATTTTTCCGACGCCATAGGAGGGAATTCCCTCCTATGGCATCTTTTCTCCATTATTCTCATATATATATATATGAAGCTGATTCGGCCTCATTTCTTATTTCGAAGTCCGATTTTCAAAAACCCAATCCCTGTATTTTTCACATATCCGCTCCGGCCACCGTGATCTACATGAGATTTGGAGATCTCTAGCACATCCATCAAGCGATCTTGTTTTTCATGCATCGTAAAACAGTCGGGTTTTTAGTCTATTTGATGGATTAGTTAGAGCTCTCCAAATCTCGTAAAATTTGATGCATGGCCTATCTAACATGTGTAGATCACGATGGCCGGAACGGATCGATGAAAAACAGTAGGGGGTTGGGTGTTTGAAAATTGGACCTCAAAATAAGAAATGAGGTCGTACCTCATGGGATCAGCTCCCTATATATATAGGGCAATGATCCAGTGGGGCGCTTTCTTATATGAGACTAATGAGACGCACTCTATAACACCCTACCCCTAGTGTATTTCACCGATCCAGACTGTTCACCGTGATCTTCACCGTGATCTGCATGTCACGCATACCCTATGTATCAATTTTCATGAGATTCTTATATCTATAGCACGCACGATCAAAGATATCATTTTTCAGACTATCGAGAGACGTTCATTTTTCGTTCACTTGATCGCATGTACTAGTGGTGTAGGAATCTCATGAAAATTGATACATAGGGTATGTGTGACATGCAGATCATGGTGAACGGTCTGGATCGGTGAAATACACGGAGGGCGGTGTGTTATAGAGTGCATCTCATTTGTCTCACATAATAAAACGTCTCACTGGATCATTACAATGTGTGTGTGTGTGTGTGTGTGTGTGTGTATATATATATATATTAAAGTAGATATTTTGCAAGTGCTGGTACTGTTATTATTCAAACTATTCCAAACTATCTTGATCTAATAATGTCAATCAACTTAGAACTATATATTGCATGACTTGTGGGAATGGTGTTGTGTGTATCTCATGAAGTTAATCCTAACTTTGTACAGAAAAACTATCAGAAACAAAAATTTCTTTTGGTCTTCTCTTGGTTTATAAGAACATCTGAAAACATCAATTGATCAAACGCCTAGTTACATCTCTCGATCGAGAATTCGGCATGCAAGGAATATATATGGCTGTAAAACTTAATTTGTCAAACTCTTGATGGCTCGAAATCCCTTTTTTTTCTCCAAATTCTTTTAAATTAATTAAAAAAATATTTTTTTTGGCAGGGGTGACTTCATTTAGCACAGATTTGGTGAATAAGAAGGTGACAGTGGTTGGAGAGGTGACCCCACTTGGTGTGCTCAACAGCATATCTAAAGTCAAGAATGCACAGCTCTGGCCTTCACAACCTTTAGCTTTTAATTAAGTGCTATCTTTATATAGTAATAATAATAATAATAATAATAATAATACCAGCTGTAAATTAATTATGCTTTTGATGATGACATTATATTTATGTCATTAATTAGCTGAAACTCTATAATTACCTATATGGATGTTTGGCAGCAATCGGTTCATTCATTTGGTGTAAATTTGTGCTGAGAGTGTGGACAGATTATTAGAGCAAGAGAGCAACATGATGAGCATCATATCACAATGGTTGTAGAATTATAAGACTTTTTTATCAGAAAAAGAAAAAGGAAAGTTAGGGAGCAGCATTTCGTAGCCAATTGTCAGCCGAATTATAAGAATATAAAAGTATCATCACAACTATCCAAATCAACAGCAAAACTATGGAAATTGGAGAGACTTGCATATTCTGAATAAAAACAGAAGTTGGTGTTCATTAAATTTGCTAGTCAAAAAGACAATCTAAAACACACACACACACACAGCCAATTGTCAGCCGAATTATAAGAATATAAAAGTATCATCACAACTATCCAAATCAACAGCAAACTATGGAAATTGGAGAGACTTGCATATTCTGAATAAAAACAGAAGTTGGTGTTCATTAAATTTGCTAGTCAAAAAGACAATCTAAAACACACACACACACACACACACACACACACACACATATATATATATATATATATATATATATATATATATATATTAGATTTTTGGATGGACAAGTAATGCCAAAATCCAAGAGAACATATTCCACAACTCACAATGATAGAGGAATGAGGCATCAAATATTGAACATGTGTTAAAGTGAATGCCAACCTAATTTGGTGAGGAAAAAAGAAAGATAGAAGGGGATTGAAAGCAACAACAAGGGTGAGATGAGCGACGTGGAGTCAAAGAAGAAAGTTGATGATGGATTGATTCTCTTCTTTGCTCAAATCAGTGAGCACAGCAGTAGGGGAAGGTGGCTACCATATAAAAAATTTATTTCTTTTGATATTGGATGTTAAAAGAGCATACATCAAGTTCAATCCTCTCTTAGTCTCTCTCTCTTTTTCTTTTTCTTTTTCTTTTTTAAGTCTCTGCATGTGGTTGTGTTATAATATTTGTATTTAAGCAACATAAAAAAAAAAGGTTATGATACATTAATGAAATGCATATAAACTAATTCATAATTACGAATTTTTCTGCATCACATGTGGACCGGATGTATAGTAGATATTGTATGATTAAAATCAATTCTATGTGATTTAAATATTGTGATTTTATACTTAAGTTCTAAAGATGTCTCTAGAAATAGGAAGGGATATGACTTATTAGTCTTGATGATGGACGGATGAAGAGAGAGAAAGAGTATTATTATGTTGTTTGAAATTTGAATTTAAAAGGTGTCGAGTAATTTTTTTTAATTAAATGATAATGTGAATAGCTTTGGAATGAGAAACAGGTTGTAAGGTTTTTCTCATCTCTTAAATTCTTTTGTTGACGGCCATTTATTGACATGATCTATCCGGCCCCTGGAGTTTGCTTTATAATAAGAGCATAGATAATAAGCAGTTGAAATATAGTTTTGCCAAGGGGTAGAGATATATAGTGATGGTTTGTATTGGAATTTCAACCAAAAAAGAGACCAAAATTGTATGTAAAGAATTAGAAATTGTAAGACTTTTTCTTTAAGAGGACTTTCTGCAAATATGAAGTGAAAATAATTCAATTTAGATAGATAGACAATACCGACATCTTCCAGAAACTGGCCTCTCAAAAGGACCAAACAAAATTTGCTACATAATGCAGAGGCTAATGTTAGAATAGACCTAAGACAAGATTACAAGCCCCACATATTTTGGTTTGGTACAGATCTGGCCACATTTACATAACAAGCCAGGCATACCCATGGTTGGGGTTTAAACAAACAATTTAAGTTTGTCTGGGCATGAATTTATAGTAATATTATATAGTTCCTGTTTGATTTAAACATTCTAATTTAGAATGAAATCTTAAAAGTCAAAAAACATTTTACTAAGATGATGAGATGTTTATCTTTAAATAATGAATAGTTTGGAAGATTTTTCTTATTACTTGAATTCTTATAATGAAATCAGTGAGACCATCAATCAATGGCATGTTCTACACCACCAGGAAAGTTTGCATTATAATAGATGAGATAATTTAAACCCTAGACCTACATATTTTTGGTCTGTTATGATTAACTGTAAAATAAATTTGCAACATTATTTGTTAAAATTAGATTTCAAAATTTAACATGCATGATGAGTAATTGTTGATAAGTGAAAACTGTAACTGAAACAGGAAAAGTGGGAGGAAAAAAATTGCGGTAAATGTCGCAATCAAACTGGCAACATTTGAAATTTGAAGAATACAGGCAAAATGTAAATTTTGAGGAATCAAAAAATGTCGACAAGATTTTACATAGCATCAATGTGCAGTAACAAAAAATTTGAACCGAGACCAACACATCCTTGGAGGAGACTGTATAGTAAATTAAAATATAGGCAATGGAGGAACTCACATAAAATTAACCATGTATGTCGAATATATGATACAGCTTTAAACGGGCTTCTTCCGTACTAATTATCCCCGTTAAGGATCCGCTTCTGAAAGTCTGATACCATTAGGGGAAGCCCTTCGTGCAATGAAATCTTTGGCTCCCAGTTTAAAAGGTCCTTCGCCTTGGAGATGTCGGGTTTTCTCTTATGTGGGTCATCTGCGGTGTTCTCTTTGAATTCAATTGTTGCACCCGGATCGATTGTTTCTTTTACAACCTGCATGTTTTGAGTTTAAAATTCAACAGAAAAAGGAAATGTTTAGAAAAAATGGGGGGGGGGGGGGGGGGGGGGCCATGATGGCAAGGCTAAATTGCAGGAAACCCTCCTCACTTTTGCTCATTTGGCAGAAAACCACCCTGAGTTTAAGAAACCGGCACTTGGCCAATAGCCCCTTCTTTTAACAATTATTTACTTTTTATGTTTTTAGGAAAAGATATTGATAACAGACCATTAATGAAACAATGTCAAAATATTATAGAAATTTAAGGGTATTTTGGGAATAACAACGTTGTTATTGTCAGGGGAGGAAAATAAAGGTTTTTTGGCTGACGGAGGATGCCTGTTAACCGGGCAGAAGTGAGGGGGAACTTCCTATAATTTAACCCCAAAAAATTTAATAATAAATGTTGTTCTCTTTTTAGGTCAAACCTCAGCAAGCTCTAACATGGTGAATTCCCCTGGATTGCCAAGGTTGAATGGTCCGATGTGCTCGCCTTCCATCAATGCTATCAACCCATCAACCTATAATTTCCAACATAAAATGGTCAGCAATTAACAATAAATTGCTCGGCGTCTCTTTGAAGAATAGTGTCTTGTATATGAACTTGAAACCTATCCATAACTGAACTTTTGAATGGCATACTGGCTCGATAACAGTATTCTGATAAAACAAATAATCATATACTTTGACAAGAGTAGCAAAATAATGACTAATGCATTTCCAACACAACAGTCTATGAGCCCATCATACCGCCCAAAAATGCTGAAACTACTTACGGCATGTCGGCATTAATAAGAAGTTAAAAGCTATGGAATGACATACTTAAATAACTCATACTTAGATTAAACGGTGCACACTCCAATGCCCTCTCTATTTTGTCACTAATAATCTCAACTTGAAACAGCAGGTAGTCCTCAGCAACAAAATTGACCAACTACTATTAGACCAAAACAACTAGTCTTTACCACACCAATGATATACATCATCAACATAGTCAATGGTTCCATCCCTGAAGGGGGATTAGCTCGGTTGGTACCAATTTCCTCTCCAACGTGAGAGTTGCGAGTTTGATCAAGTTTGATCCCCGAAGGGGGTTTGATTCCCCCCACCCACCCACCCCAAAAAAAAAAACCATAGTCAATGGTTCCAAATTTTGGGGGAGAACTATGAAACAAAAAAAAATCCAAATCTTTGGTTATCAGCTACAGGATTCTATTTCGCCATCCAACTATATTATGGATCATCACATCAATTAAGTTAATAAGTACCATGTCCTTCTCGAGTGCATACAAGCATGCTTTTTTAGGCCTTACGTCAACCATTTTTTAATCAATGGCAAATTTTTGGCCAAAAATCTTATGGACAATTGAGAGGCTTCCTATATAAAGGTGTCCTACAAATCCTACTTGAATCAGAAACATGGTTTGAAATCTCGGCTGATCCCGATCAAAGACGGCCAATTCCGATCCAAAAAATGGTCGTCCGAGTTCCGATAATGATATTGTCCAGTGTCCGCTACTAGAAAACATTGGATTTACCATTTGATTAGTGGATTTCAATGTTAAGATTTTGTTAAAGGGCTAATAATATTATAAATTAAGGGGTATTTGGCTTACGTTACCTCTCTAATAACCTACAAATATATCAAACAGTTAATGATATTTTCACTACATATTAAAACAGCCGATCTAGATATCACTAATAACTGGGAAAAAAAATTATCAGATAATTTATTATTACTCTTACTATATACAAGAATTTTACCAAGTTTCAAGAACTTTTTTTGTCAAATGATGTAAAATCCGATAATCTCAATCCGAGACAGCCAAGATGCCCGATACCGATCCCAAATATGACCGTCCGATACCGATTCTGATCCGGAGATTTCTCAGAAAAAAGTTCTGGAAGAATAGGATAGGAGATAGTATTGTGATAGTGAGTAAATTCTTCTGTGACTGAAAACTTTCAATCACAGGAATTCTTTCCTGTTCAGCGATAAAAATGACGAATAACAAATCAATATCTAGATCAAACTGACAGGTCTTGCCCAATGGACTAAGATGAAACGAACGCATTTGACTAATCAAAGTTGGTTCATGCTATAGTAGAAATTTAGGACACAATCCAGGCTCGTCTGGAATCAGGATATTATGATTGAGTACCAAGCCCCATTCTGAATTCATTCTACAGCTAATTTATGTAAATATTTTATGCCAGGCCAAACCCTAAAATTCTCCACTGCTAGGTTTAATCTATTCTAGAGCTCCAAGATAAGCAAATAAAGAATGTATATGATACTTGTTAACTAAGGCAACGGCTCACTTCTGTACAGCAGAAAAAATTGAGTTTGACAAAATAACATATATAAAGTAGGTTAATGGTAAATCTGAATACCAAGTCAGAAACAAATTGGAAACTTCGAGTTTGCTTTCCATCGCCATACACTGTCATTGGCTGCTTTCGGATGGCCTATATATAAAAATTGATAAGATTCACAAAGTTAATTGTGATATGTGTCGGTCGTTGACAAAATGAGCGAAAAATAGTTATCTGTAAAAGCAGAATTAACCTGCGCGACAAAATTGCTAACAACCCGCCCATCATCTAAGCACATTCGAGGCCCATATGTATTGAAAATGCGAGCAATGCGCACCTGGAATATAATAATTAAACTTCCATAAGCAATTGCAACTTTAAGTAAATTATAATAAACAAAATTGCTGTTATTTTCCTTAAATATGCAATAATTATTCATAGAAAGAAAACTTCCACATGACCACTAGATTTCATTACACTAGTCAAACAAGTTTTCAAATGGAGAAATGGTGTAGATTCTATCGAGACAACCAATCGTAGTTTATTTGAACTTTTTAGAATTGATTTAAATGGTTTTCTTTTACAAGTACTTCGTTGATTATTTATTTTTGGATTTGGATGTTTCTTGATAAACCGTTATTATGTAGTACGGATATAAATTCTGGGATTGTCTAAATGGACTGTACTACTGTTTGTAGAATACTTTTATATAAAAAACTTTCATAGGAAAAAAATTCCCTATTTTTTACGCCGTCCGCATTGAGAATAAATTTATAAAAGAAAAAAAATTCAATCTTTTGTTGTTTATATTAGATGTAGTAATATTTAAAACTTCATTTTAAAAATGGAGGGTTGTGTTTTTACGCTTTCTTTTATTTGAACATTGTTTGACAAATGTTAATAACAATAACAAATAAATATTTTTTCATACTTATCCATATAACCTAATATAAACATTTAAAACTTGTATACGAAGGTTCAATGTTAATCATTACGATGACAATATCGAATATCTTTTTCTAATATGATAAAAAAAAAACATGTGGATTCTCTCTCTAAAATTGTCCATCACTCATAAATTTTGTTCATTTGTGAAACTGAAATAGTAGAATAAATTATAACTTCTAATATATATTTACTCTTTAAACAAAATTTATTCATAAATTTCAGCTTTACAACATTACCGTTTTCAAAAAAAAACTGTAGGGTTTGTTTTGTTATCTTTAGTAGACAATTTTTGGTAACCACTATATTGTTGTCATCAAATTTTGTATCTTTCTTCATTAAGATATTTTTCTTGATACTATTTTTATAGATTGATATTGTTGAAATTTTTATTTTATTGTATTACAAAATTTAATCAATGGTATTTTAGATTTATGTGATTTTAATTTTTCAATGTGCTACATATAAGATATCTGTCAATTTTACTACTATTATTTAATTTATACGAATTATTATGATTATTTTACGCCGCATTGCAATCTTACATAATTTGTTAGCCTAACCCATCTCTAAATAAATAAGAAAGATAAATCCATCATATTAAGTAAAGACTTGTCAATATTACAGGCTTCTTCAAAATGTAATATTTTCCCGTATTTCTATTGTCATGTTTATGTAGATACATGGTAGGTTTACATAGATTTAGGAATTGAAGATTCTTTTGCGAATAATATTCTCTAATATTATCAAAGTTTTAATTTCTCGAAGAAACAAAGTAAATGCCAAAGCCAAAACCAAGTAGTTGAGAGTTATACAAACTTCTATTTGTATTAATATGCATCTCAGTTTCGAGAACGAAACTTATTTTAAGGGGGATGGTATGTAATATCCTTGATTTTAATATGAATATATTAAATATTATATATATAATAACTCAAAAGTATAGATGGTTGTCTTAATTAACTTAAATATATTAAAAGATTTTGAATGAAAATAAATAAAAAAGAAAGATCAAAATTGTTAACAGAATTATGATTAACATTTAAAAATATCCAAGATCTTAATAAATGGCAGGTTATTTTATAAGAAAAGAAATATTTAAAATATAGCAAAACTAAATGAGTTGTTTGTTGTGAAAATATAATAATATATTATATTGGTTTTAGTCTAATATATTATATTGGTTTTAGTCCAATCAAATCTTTGATTTATTATTTACTATAATCAAAATGTTAGGAAATAATATACATGAATAACAATAATAATAAAACAGTTAATAAAACAAAAAGTTGTCAAATATGTATCAAAGATATTATTTTATGTCTAACAATTTTATATTTATGTTTATGATGCCAACAAATTAGTTGAGTTTATATTTACTATTCTCATCTAAACCTTTATATAAGATGTAAAAGATTAAGAATTTCTTATCTAAATTTTACTAATAAAATTATAAAAGAAAGAGAAAGAAGAAGTACAAGAACAAAAGGAGTTTGAGTTCTTTTGAAGATCATTTTAAGAATATAGCGATACAGCTAAACTTTTACTTTTATTTTTATTTATGATAATTAGGATAAGGAATGTAAACATAAAAAAAAATTGTAAGACAAAAGATCTTTAATATAAATGTCAGAATATAATAAATATTTTTAACTATAATTGTATTATTAAATGAGACTATTTTTAATAGTATCATTATGCTTTATTTACATATTTACTAGAGTATTCATTTTGAGTTAGAAATAAGAAGTTGAAACAATTAAATGAGAAGAATTTGGTTTAGAATAGAAAATGATGATAATAGTTAATTTTGGAATAAAGATAATATTTTTATTTTATTATTATAATTCTTTCTCTTATAATTTTAAGGTATGATATTTGAATATTCTAAATGTAATGGATTGAAGAAAAGTTTAGGACATGCAAGCAAAAGATGTATTTTTATGTAATTGGAGACTGTCTTCGTGATAAATCTAAATATCAAATAAATAAAGAAAAAAACAGATTTCTAGTTTTACTTATATAGTATGAGTTACTTTTTTAATCTTGAATCACATATATCAAGTTTTATTTTAATGTAAAGCATATTAAGCATTTAATGCACGTACCACTGCACTTTTTAATGAGAGAAAATAGTGATTGGAAATTAATTCTAGATCTCTAGAATTTTATGTAATTCATTTCGATCGTTTATATATTTAAAAAGGAAATGTTATCATGAACTCCACATAACCTTAGATATGTTAACCCTTTAAATAAATGTTTC
Organism: Agapanthus africanus; assembly: GCA_030015575.1. NCBI lineage: Eukaryota > Viridiplantae > Streptophyta > Magnoliopsida > Asparagales > Amaryllidaceae > Agapanthus > Agapanthus africanus. The sequence goes on from CM057339.1 coordinate 134,961,572, forward strand.
ATCTATATTTATGCAAAAAAAAAATTATTTTGGGATCCCTATAAAAATAAGTATTTTGTTTTGAATCTCTTATGTAAGTTTAGATTGTAAGTTTATAACATAGAATGATTGGTAATTGTTATTCTTTACGAATTTTAATAATTTATTTTAGCACTCAGATTTCAAGTGAGAATTTAAAACACGAGAAATTGTATTTAGATCATCAATAATGTACATAATTCATTTTAGCATTTAATCACTTAAATTGAGTGCAGTAAATTTTAGAATAAACATAAATAATAAGAATATAACTTTTGAAATATCATAAAGGATTCTGAGTAGGCTTTAGTTAAATTTAAGCAATTTATGGTTGAATATTAATATTAATTGTATATCTTATTATAGGAATTTGTAATAATTAAGGTTTACTTTTGGAGTTGCGATGAGCTAGCAGGGTGGCTATTCAGGTAAGTATTAGACTTACATGTTCTAACTAATGATATCCTTATTATTTTATCATACTTGATATTTTTGGAAATGTTTCATGATCGCATACATCTCTTGGACATCTCGTTTGTTTCAACATATTTATGATCTCATAATTTATATTTTTGGATATATTTATGTTTCATTATCATATATATCCATCAGATATCTCGTTTTGTTTCGACATACTTGTGATCTTGGTTAGTTTGATTCATGATAATGATCGTTATGATGTGTATGTATTCTAAGGATTAATAAAATTTATTTGGTACGATTCCTTGTCTTTCCCTAAGGTGTACACCCGAGTTAGACTAGTTTGTAGGGCCCACATGGATAGGAGTTTCGCTGTGCCAGCGTCCTATGGATATGCAGCTGTAGGCCGCTGCTGTAAGCCCCAGGATTTTGCCATTGTAGGCCAGACCGATGGTGGGTACGTACGTGACAACCCGGCCATTGGTTCATAAGTGGTAGCACATGCCTATAAACATATTTAATTCACTCGTATACTTGATATTCATTTTTATTCCAACCGTGATTATTATGTTCATATGATTATATATGACGTTTCGATTATGATCCATGAATTCGATTTAACCTCGATTTTGTTTCTTTATACCACGAGCAACCATTTTATTTTATTTTGTTGCTCGCTTGAATAAGTTGTAGTATGTGAGTTAATACTTGCTGAGATGCGGTTTGTTCACCTCCTATATTTAACAATTTTACATATTAGCATAAAGAATTCTGAGTGAGCTAGAAGGTCGGTTCGTTGGAGTATTTAGAGTTTTATGTTTAGTTAATAATTTTAGAATTTCAAATTGTAATATAGTGATGCAATAAGAAAATTATTTAAATGTTTGTCTTTATGAGACTTGATGATATGTATTGGAATCTTTATTAATATTTTTATTTGAAGTTATTTTTTATTATGGAGATTATAAATGATTTTTTAAGCTTTGCAGTTCCCAAGGATAAGAATTGTGGCCGTGTCACACAATGATTTTATGCAAATTTAATAGCCGGATTTGAGGTGTGACACTAAGAATATATACAAGGCGAGGCGAGGCGAGTTGACTCAATCAAACTAGCCGTTACTAGCCATTATGGGACATTCGAGGTGAGGCGATGCGAGTTTTGAGGCGAATCCGACCGTTGGGTGGGGTAAGCAAGGCAAGGCAAGTCGGGTCAAAACTTGTTGTTGGAATTTGCCAACGACTAGTTAGATGACTAAGGACGAGTTGACTCGTGAATCAACGAGACGAGTTGAATCGTGAGTCAAGCGAGGGGAATCGTGAGTCAAGCGAGGTGAATTTCAGCGAATCGAATTTAAGAATTTCCCAAACCTGTTCGCCTCGTCCGACTCGCCTAGGCGAGGTGAGTCAACTCATTGACTCGCCCATGTCAACAAAATTGTGATTTTTAAAATTCACTTCTTTGCGAGGCGAAGCGAGAAGAGTCGACAAGGACTTGCCTCATTTGCTAGGCCCAGTGTAGGCCTCTCTAAACTGCTCAAATTCATACAGTGTATTTTTTTAACATTCAAAGGTTAAAGAAATAAATGGAAAAATTGGGTTTTTCTCACAAAATCACGTGGTTGCACAAAATGAAAAAAAAATCCAATTACGAACAATAGTTTGTCGAAAAACTATTGTATCGGAAGTTATATCCCAACTCCCAAGTTAGGAAATATCTTCAAGAACTATTGTAGGAGACTGCCAATATGGGGAGACCAATTACAGGCAAAAAAGAATGAACCTATTGGTTGAGAAAAATTGTACTAGAATTTTTTTAATGCTTTCTGGCCTACTCCATTTTTTTTGGGGGGGGGGGGGGGGGATAGAAGTAGGCAGGATCCCTGACTTTAATGCATTAAATTGAAAACATGTACAAGTAAAACAAACTCAAAGAAATACATATCAATCTTGGCAGGCCAACTAATAGTCAGGGAGTGAACAAGTCGTCGTCGTCATTTGTTACTGTCAGTAGGACCTGATGATGATTAGCCTACACCATGCCCAAAAAGCCTTGAGGAAACAAACAAAAAAAACAATAACTTCAAAGCATTTTAGGCAGCTTAAGATATAAATGTGTTTTGCGAAATAATCAAAGCAATAATCTTAAGATATAAATGTGTTTTGCAAGTAAAGCTTAAATTGCAAATATTATGCATTCTTTTATTACAATATTTGCTTGAATTAACAAAACACGAAAAAAAAAAAAGGAAAGTTATGATGAACAAAAAGATTTGAAGCAACATGCACATGGCTGGTTAAGTAATATTAAGGGAAACAAGTTTCTAATCACAAAGCACAAAGAAGGAATAACGGTCAATGGATTAGAAATTAAAGTAAACATTTTATGCACGCCTCCAAAGAGAGGGAAGGAAAACAGGAGTACAGAATGTCCATCCGCCGGTGATTTTAAAGTTCGTTATATGTAAACTACAAGACGGCATATATGCATTGCAAATTTAGTAAACAGAGAAGTCAAAACCATATTGGTATAACACCATATTGGTATAACATTGGACGGGCAAGAGATATCACCGAGCGATCAGTTTAGATATCTAGGTTCCATCATCCAAAAGATGGGGAGATCGATAGTGATGTTAATCAAAGGATCCAAGCTGGTTGGTTGAAATGGAGAAGTGCAACAGTGATTTTATGTGATCGTAACTTTCCGTTAAAATTGAAAGGGAAGTTTTATCGGAGCGCTATTCGGCCTGCCTTATTATATGGTACAGAATGCTGGGCTCCTAAGAAGCATCATACACAGAAGATGCACGTAGCGGAGATCGCATCCTTCGTTGGATGTGCGGTAACACTAGAAAAGATAAGGTGCGAAATGAGGATATTCGTGCAAAAGTTGGTGTAGCATCTGTGGAGGAGAAGATGCGGGAAAACCGGCTAAGATGGTTTGATCATGTGCGACGCAGATCTATGGAAGCACCGGTTCGACGAGTAGATACTCGCGATATAGGCAATGGCATAAGGGCAAAAGGAAGACCGAATAAAACATGGATGGAGGTGATACGAAACGATATGGTTGCCAAAGGCCTCAATAAAAGTATATTTTTGATAAGAATGAGTGGAGGCGGAGGATTCATGTGCTGGACCCGGCGTGATTCTCATGTTGGTTCATGTAGCCTATCCCATATGCTTGGGATAAAAGGCTCAGTTGTTGTTGTTGTTGTTGTTGTATATGTAAACTACAAGCATTCTGCTTATATAGAACAAATGAAAATATATAGTAATAATATCCAGTAACACTTAGTTACCTCAACATCTGCCCCCCGATGGTAATCCATTGCCAATGTTTCAGCTGTTCTTTTTCCTTCATCATAGCAACTCCTAACTCCTGGAAAATTATAAATAACAAAGATAATGAAATGATAATGTACTTAAAGAGGACATGAAAAAGTGTTTTCCCCTTCACAGAAAGACATGAACAATATATAAATTTTCGAGTTTCAACCTATAGGGTTAACATGGCCCCAGTATGTCTCCTTCTGAGGATGCTCAAGTGGATCACCATAAACTTCGCTGGTACTAGTCAAGAGGAACCGCGCTCCAATTCTCTTTGCCAACCCCAACATGTTCAAGGTTCCCATCACATTTGTCTTGTAAATCATGGTTAAGGATTCCAAATAAACTTGGTAAAAGAATCATGACAGAGTAAGCTAAGTTAAAAACTGGCCTAAACTAAAATATATAATACTAACAGAAGAGAACAGAGTAAATTAAAAGCCAAATTATATATCAGTCATATGTGAATAAATCCTACTCTTAAATCCAATAAGCTTCACATCTTCCATTTTTAATGAAAGAAAAAAACACATTTATGTTTAAGCAAATAATATTAATGTGACCAACTACACAACAAAAGATCTTAAAAGTATGCCATAGTCAAGGACAGGGTCTCAAATTTCAAGAACTTAGAGGAGAGTTGATAAACGATTTGCTCGTGTGATATAGCCTATAGGTTCAGTAACTGACCTTCAACATATTTAGAGGAACTTTCTTCACTGTCTTTGAGAAATGTGGGTTTCATCCATAAAGGAAATTATATATATATATAATAAATTACATATATCATAGGAAGATCAAGTACTAAAATCCACTATGGGAAGAAAATTTTCTGACCGTTTGCCTATAATTTCAATTGCAGGCCAGTCTGCCAATTAAAGATTTGCAACAAATTTTGCGTGATAAACAACTCGAAACCAAACAAAAGACTATCGAGTAAAACTTCCAAAGCATTAAAAAACCATTTTATCCAAGCAAAGAGCTCACCTTGCAAATCAAACCTCGCAAATACAAAGGCAAAAATCTTTCACAATTCACCCAATTCTGCGGTTTACTATTTCACAAAATAAAAACCCTACTAAATTAGGTAGAGGCTTCACCTTCAGTCCTAACCCAACAATAAGAAACCAAAATTTCCTATATTTCAGCTAAAAGTACAATATTTCACCAAATCTAAAACAAAGAAATTGATTGATCAACACAAGTAAACTAGACTTACCGATTCACAAAACCAAACAAACTGAACAACAGACCTAAAAAGAACCGAAAGTTACCCATACGACAAAATCAAAGAAACAAATCAATATAAGACCAATTCACCTAAAGACTAAAAATACAATTCCACATTCCACCAACCACTAGATAACCACATTTCACCAGCTAAAAATGTTCCTAAACTTCACATCAAACCCAAAGAGAGGATCCAACGTTTTTTCTAATTGAAGTAAAACTACAACTACCCGCCTCATCAAATGAACCAAAAATAACTCAAAATTCTGCTCGAATCAAAGAAAGTCTACAGACTCTTTCCCAAAATTCACCCATCATTCATAACTCACCAAGCTCTAAAGCAACTTCAGATCAAATTTGAGTGCAAAACCCCAACTTTCTCCCCACAACACATCTAAAACTACCAAATTCAATTTACACTTCAACTCAAATCTAAATTTTTTTTCAAAAAAAGGATATGATGGTCTTGATGGGATTATACTTGTAATGCACGGGGCTCGCAGGACACGCTAAATGATAAATCTGATCGACCTCGAGCAAGATCGGCTCCACGACATCGTGCCTGATCAGCTCAAACCTCGGATCCCCAAACCTATGCACCAAATTACCCTTCCGCCCAGTGAAAAAGTTATCGATCACGATCACGGAATCGCCTCGATCCAGCAGCCTATCAACCAAATGGCTCCCAACGAATCCAGCGCCGCCGGTGACGACGATCCGCTTCGAGGGCTTCTTGAGGCCGAAGGGGACCCGCTTGGGGCCGATGGGGACCGATCTGGGGCGGTTAGAGTAAGGGTTGAGGAGGTGGCGGGACTCGAGGTGGGAGGTGAGGGGAGTGGAGTAGTGGTTGGGAGTGGAGGTGGAGGTGGTGAAGAAGGGGATGAGGAGGAAGAGGGTAGAGGCGATGAGGGCGCCGAGGAGGAGGAAGAGGAGGCGGTGGGCGAAGGATTGGGGGAGGGATTGGGATCGCGGGGTCTTCGAGGGTTTCGAAGTGTATGGGATTTGAGAGGTGGAGCTCGTCGGCTGCTTGTAGAGCTGCTTCATGGCGAGAGGAGGAAGAAGAAGAAGCAGAGGAGAGAGAGAGAGAGAGAGAGAGAGGTTGGGGATCTCAATGATATCGAGGTTGACGAAAGAGTGCGGTGGAAGTTGGGCCCTGCCTTTTGTGATTTAGGTGGGATTTCACTAAAATACCATGAGCTTTAAGGGCTTTTCAGATAAATACCATGGTTTAAGGGCTTTTCAGATAAATACCATGGGTTTTGGGGGTTGCATGAAGAATTTGATGAGATTGGTAATTTACAAATAATTAGGGGAACATTCTGGCCGTCCAGTCGGGATAACTGGAGTTTATTTTTCCGGGAAATATGGTTGTATAGTTTGTGCAAACTCTGTCTGTAATAATCTGCCTTCAGTTTGTTTTGCCCTGAAGTTATTTAGACTTCAGAATGTTGTTTTCAAACTATCTAAACTCCAAAATGGAACGTTTCTTTGCGATTTTAGGGAGTTTATGAAAGTGGAGATTGGATTAGAGTTTTGTGTACTTCGATTATTTCAGTTTTTATGTGTGGACAAGTGGAGATTTCTAATATTCAAAATGAAAGTCAAACGGGACAGTGATTAGGATTCTGAAGTTAGGTTTATATAACGCTGGTTATCCTAGCTCAATTCCAAAGCCAGATGGTCCCAACAATAAGCCTTTCAACCTATCTTCTTCAATCGGTTATATGAATCCTTTATTTCATTTCATTAAGCTATATGAAAGGTTATTTTCTTAATTGAATTGACAAGTACATTATCTTCTTCTTCTTCTTTTTCATAGACTTTATTCGTGTTCTTTCGGCTTTACCATTCACTAGGATGTGCCATTGGCTTCAATTATGTCTTTAAACCACTCCTATTTGGTGCATATTCCCCCTCCCCCCACATCCCAATTTACACATTATCCAAACCATCTCAAATGGTACTCACTCATTTATATCTTTTATGTGCGCCATCTCTAACTTTCTATGATACTCTGACACACCGGCAATATACCATCATCATCATCATTATTATATTATTATTATGAACACTAGCCTGCAAGTCCTAACTTAGACATACAATACAAACATCTCTAACTTTCTATGATACTCTGCAATAAACCATTATTATTATTATTATTATTATCATCATCATCATCATTATTATTATTTTGCACATTGGCCTGTAAACCCTAACTTAGACATACAACACAAACATCACACATAAGAACACAACATATACATGCATCCAAAGAAGACGAATTTTCTTCGAAAGCGTTGATTTGTGGTCATTTCCCCTCCTGGAGTTTGAACCCCGTAGTCTTCTTTAAAAGGGAAGTGTCCATACCAACTGAGCTATAGCTCGTTTGTGGTAAATCAACTTTATTTCTATTAGACCTTTAGTTGTAAAGGTGTAGGATTGAGGATATTTTGGTTGGTTTGAATTGTTGGTAAATCAACTTCAAAGTAGATATTTTATATATGGTGAACGCAATGGCATGTTGCTATCCTACTGATAGTGCTCGATATTGGCGATCCTCAAGATCATGACACGTGGCAGGTGGCGTGCCCTAGAACTCAGAAGAAAGGGCCCGCCGGGGGCCCACCGGGCCACCCCTGTACCCGACCTGCGAGCACAAACTGGATCCCCTCGGAGCCCCTACAAATTGGCCTCCTCGGCCTCTCAGCTCGCCCCGAGCTACCGCAGGACCAAGACTCCTCCTCCTCCTTGCTCGTCCCCGAGCTCCCGCCGAGGCCGTCTTCCTCGGCCCTCCGACCAACTCCCAGGCGTAACCGCCGCTCCGCGAATCTCGCCATGCGCGGATTTTACACTAGCAACGTCCCACGTTCCACGCAATCACGATCCCCATTAATGGGCGATCCGCTCTCTACGCGGGCGTAACGTCGGGAGCGTAACTGCCGACGAGATTCTCGCGCCCGCTGCCGCGTGCTCCACCGCTATATAAACCCCCATCACAGAGGGGTCAAGTAAGCCATCTTTTACACTTTTATGCCGTTACTCTGCTCGGATCTCATCACTAACTTGAGCGTCGGAGGGTCCTTGGGGGTACCAAACCACCCCGGGACTTCTTTGCAGGTACTCGGCAACGACTTCCTCACCTCACCTCTTCCTCCAAAAATCCATTGAGACCCACACATAACGAAGGATAATCAGCTGAGTTCACTGCGAGACCAACGGAAGACAACATCTGACGGAGGCCCGAAAAGGAGCCCTATCAGTTGGCGCCGTCTGTGGGAATCAACTCCACAAAAACAAAAGTTGGCCTTCCGATCTCCGCCCACATGACAACCAATTCCCCTGAAGATCCAAACGCCCGCTGTCGCCTCCCTCGCAACGGAGACGCGGGCGAACCCTCGCCTATGGTCGTCTATCTCCCTGCTGGCTTCCGTCTCACAGGCCCCGGCGACCGCCCGAGCAAAAGGGCTAGGGGCCGAGAGCCCATCACCTTCGACGACGAAGATCTCCACGGCATATCTATGCCCCATAGCGACCCGCTGGTGATCGTAGCACAAATTCACCGATACAAGGTCCACCGAATACTCGTCGACTCGGGCAGCTCGGCGGACATCCTCTTCCACGACTGCATTTTGCGTATGGGGCTTGCCCCAGCAAACTTGAGACCGACCTCCCACGTCCTCTCGGGATTCACCAACCACTCTATCCCGGCACAAGGGATGGTCACCCTGCAGTTCACGATCAGGGAACCCGGCCGCACGCGCACACTGCCTGTGGACTTCATCGTGGCGAGGGTCCCATTGGCCTACAACGCCCTCCTCGGTCGGCCGACGCTGAACTCCCTCCAGGCCCAGATCTCAACATACCACCTGGCGATAAAGTTCCCCCTCGATCAGGGTGGGGTAAGTCGGGCATACGGGAGCCAGCGAGTCACGGAGATAGGCCTAACAGAGGCATCTTCTCCCGAGCAGCCCGCTGATAGCGCCGATGCATGCGGCGACATTAAGGGATCCCTGGACACCCGGGACGAGCGGAAGGAGCTCCGTGGAGCACCGGTCGAACCTCTAACCGAGGTGCCCTTAGCGGAAGAGACCAAGGAAAGACCGTCCAGGTCGGGTCACTCCTGACGAAAACTCAGCGGGATGACCTGACCGAGTTCCTAAGAAGCAACTCCGACGTCTTCGCCTGGGCACCGGTTGACATGCCTGGGATCGACCCCAAAATCATCTCCCACAAGCTCGGAGTTGATCCTACGGCCCGACCCGTCAGGCAGAAGAAAAGAAGCTTCGCCCCGGTCAAACAGAAGGCCATCAAAGAGGAAGTTGACCATCTCCTCGCCGCCAACTTCATCAAGAATGTGCCCTACTCGGAGTGGCTGGCAAACGTGGTCCTAGTCAAGAAGTCGAGTGGGAAACCGAGTCTCAAGGAATACTCCATCCAGGAAGGCCCCAGCTCAGCCCCGGAGTGGATCATCTGCGTCGACGGGTCTTTCCACCGAGGAAGGTTGCGGTGCCAGCCTCATCATCCGGGACCCAAACGAAACTGAGATGGAGTATTCCTTGAGACTCGGTTTCAAGGCGTCGAACAACGCGGCAGAATACAAGGCCCTCCTGGCCGGACTGCACATGGCCGTCGGGCTGGGGCTGAAGATTATTCGAATCCGCAGCGACTCGGCACTTGTTGTCGGCCAAGTGACTGGCCGCTTCGAGGCTCGAGAGCCTCTAATGATGAAGTACCTGGACGAAGTGAGGAAGCTCCGAAAAAACTTCGACGAGGTCCAAGTAGAACAAATACCCAGGCAACTGAATGCTCAAGCAGACGCCCTGAGCAAGCTGGCCTCGTCGTACTCGGCCAACAATAGGCGGTCAATACTTTTCGAAACCTTGACCCGACCCAGCGTGGGAGACGAGGCGGCAACACTCCGCGTATACTCGGCGCAGGAGAGCGACCAGGATTGGAGGAAGCCCCTCGTGGAATTCCTGAAGGACGGCATGCTCTCGGAGGACAGAGCGGTCGCGCGCCGCCTCCGGGCCAAAGCCACCCGTTTCGTCTGGAGCAACGGGAACCTCTACAAGAAGGCCTTTACCCAGCCCCTGCTCCGGTGCGTTTACTCCCACGAAGCCGACTACGTCCTGCGGAAAACCATGAAGGGGTGGGCGGCGCACACCAGGGGGCACGAACCTTGATCCAAAAGGCACTACTCTAAGGGTACTACTGGCCCACCATGCACGAGGACGCCCTGAAGCTGGTCAGGAGGTGCAAGAGCTGCCAACTCCACGGCAGCATTCCCCGCCTCCCGGCTACCGAGCTAACTGCCCTGACGTCCCCGTAGCCATTCGCCCAGTAGGGATTGGATATGATCGGCCAGTTCCCTACCGGAACTGGCGGGCATAAATACGTCCTCGTCGCGGTGGACTACTTCACCAAGTGGATCGAGACCGTTCCCATCAGACAACCGGATGCCGCCACAACCATCAAGTTCCTCCAAAACAACCTGATACACCGGTTCGGAATCCCGAGGTGCATCATCACCGACCACGGGACGAACTTCGAGAACGAGAAAGTAAGGGACTTCTGCAAAGAATACCATATCCTCATGAAGTTCGCCGCGGTCGCGCATCCCCAGTGTAACGGGAAGGCCGGGGTCGCTAACCGGGACGTCCTCCGGGGTCTCCGAACCCGCTTGGGAGGGAGACAAGGCAGTTGGGTCGAAGAGCTACCTCGGGTCTTATGGGCCCTGCGCACGTCAAAAAGGACTCCCATCGGGGAGACCCCTTTCAGCCTCTGCTACGGGACCGAAGCGATGGTCCCAGCGGAGATCGAGCTACCCAGTCACCGGGTCGAGCACTTCGACGATGACGCAAACACCATAGCACTACGAACCAATCTCGACATACTGTTCGAGAAAAGGGATCGGGCCCAGATCAGAGCCGCAGCCTATCAACAGCAGACGGCCCGATACTACAACGCTCGGGTGAAACACCGCTCCTTCAAGACTGGGGACCTAGTCCTGCGACGGAACGAATTCATCGACCAAGGCAGGCTTCACAAGATCTCCCCAAAGTGAGAAGGTCCTTTCCTCGTCTCTGAAGCGCTCCCCGGCGGAGCCTACCGCCTACAGGACGCGGACGGACGGAAGCCCCCTCGGCCTTACAACGCCGAAAAGCTCAAGCTATACCAATGGGGTCAAAGCTAGCGCAGTGTCGCACCCCAGCTATCTCTCGAGATTCCCCCTTAACAAGGTGGTGTAAAGCGTTGTCTAAAATTCCTACCCATGCGAATAGAGAAGTTTCGAATCTTTTTCCCCGGTAGAATTCCCCCTTTACAAACGAAAAAGCCCTCCCAGAGACGGTCGAGCCCGAGGTTCCCTCGCTCGGCTATCCCCTGCGGGCAGCTTCCCTGCCGCAACACCGGGGATCAAGAAGCCCTCCCAGAGGCAGTCGAGCCCGAGGCTCTCTCGCTCGGCTATCCCCTGCTGGCAGCTTCCCTGCTGCAACGCCGGGGATCAAGAAGCCCTCCCAGAGGCGGTCGAGCCCGAGGTTCCCTTGCTCAGCTATCTTTTCAGGACAAAAGCCCTCGCCAAGAGGCACCGGGCGGTAACCCTACCCGGCCAAGGGTCCTTGGTAGGCTTCTTACAGCCTTATAGCTCTTCCCGCGCCAAGGACCAAAGTCCTCCCAGAGGCAGTCGAGTCCTTGCCCGGCTATCCCCGGCTGGTAGCTTCCTACCATAACCGACAGGGATCAAAGTCCTCGCCAAGAGGCACTGGGCAGTAACTCTACTCGGTCCCCGTCCTGAAGGATCAAAGCCCTCGCAAGAGGCAACCGAGCAGCTACCCTGCTCGGTCTACTCCGGCTGGTAGCTCCCTACCCTCGACGCCAGGGATAAAATGCCCTCACAAGAGGCACCAGAGCGGCTGCCCCGCTCATTCATCCCAGGCTGGTAGTTGCCTACCCACAACGCCAGAGGTCAAAGCCCTCGCCAAGAGGCAACCGCGCAGCTTCACTGCCCGGTCATTCTCAATGGCCTTTCGCAGCCCTTCCCGCGCTAAGGCCCGAAGTCCTCCCAGAGGTAGTCGAGCCCTTGCTCGGCTATCCCCGGCCAGTAGCTCCTACCACCACCGACAGGGATCAAAGCCCTCGCATGAGGCAGCCAAACAACAACCCTGCTCGGTCAAGCCCGACTGGTAACCCCCTACCCCAACGCCAGCGATCGGTAAAACCGCTCAAAAAGTACCTGCACAACTACCCTGCCCAACCCCATACATCTGGGGATTGATGCTCAAAGTGCCCTGTGGCCAGCAAAGGACCCAAGACACCCGAGACGTCAGGTTAATCCAAGTCTGACAATCTCCCATCGACCTCGGGGGCCATGAGGACACCTCCGCGGCGGCGCTTAACACACTCGTTGGCTAGTGATTGAAGTCAACTCGACAGGAGATCGCCAGACAAATGGCCAACCTGACATGAAAACACGACAATACAAGCGAAGATATCCTACGAACGTCCTTCACACACAAAAGGCAACATGCAAACCGGCGAATCAAGGATTTTCTTTTATTGCCAAAATCAAGGTCTTTACACAGGGTATTCTGGAGGCCCCCAGCCCTACAAACCGCCCGGAGGCTTACTTCGGCCACTTCGTCGCTGGTGTCACTACCCAGGGCTCTACCACCGGAGACTTTGCCACCAGGGGCGCGCCTTACTTCCCTCGCCATCTCTCACCGGGGGCCTCGCCGCCGGGAGCGGAACCCGAGCACGGAGTTCACCATCGTCGAACTCAGGAAGCTGTTCCTTCACGGCGTCCAGAGCCTTGTTCCACGCGACGGCAGAATACTCCCCTAGCTCAGCGTAAAACTGCTCCGATGCCTTATACTCGGCCACAGCTTTCTTGGCCCGAGCCTCAGCAACTTGGGCCTTCAGCAGCGCCGCCTCAGCATCTCCCATGCTGGCGTCCTTCTCTTTTTCCAGGGCCGCGAAGCGTCCGGCCAAATCTGCCAACTTCCTATCGGCGACCCTGAGGGACGCATTCAGGCGGCGAAGGACACCCCGATTCACCGAATTGGCAAGTTCCGCAGCTTCAACCCGACCCTCCGAGACGTCGGCCCTTGCCCTTTCCGAGCGTAGGTCACGTCGCAAAATCTCGACCTCTGAAGGGAACGCTTCTACTGGCCTCGGGGCGTGGAACGCCCCCTCGGCCTCCATACGAATGGCGAGGGCACAATGTTGAAGGACCTGACAGGAAGCCGATGAGAAACTAGGAGGCCCCCGAGCCAGGGTAAGATATACCAAGAGGAATACACGCAAAGGGGTCTGTACCTGGACCGCCCCCTGGGCCATGGCCTCTAGTCGATCCCTCAGGGAGCCGTGCGGAAGCTTTCCCCCGGCCGACTCCTCCATCCCGGCCAGCAGGCCAGCGGCGACGGAAAGGCCAGACGGAACAGTGAAGACAGCGCCCCCTCCTGCACGGAAATTCCCTCAGGGGCGCTCGACGACGACGACGCGCGAGAGACCGTCCTCTTCCTCTTGAGAGAGGGCCTGCCCTCGCCCTTCCCTCTATCCCCCGTCGGGAGCTCGGGTAACTGTGAACGCCCCTGGCCGCCACCGGAGAAACCCCCGGATGCCGTCGACGAAGCGGACGGCCCTCCCGGGGGCTCGACAGCGCCACCAGCCTCCTTCTGGCGCGAACAACCCGAAAAGTAAGAGCGAACCATGTATTCGAAAGAAAGAAGAACGCCGAGCAACGACGCCTCAAGGAAAAGGGGAAAATGAAAGACTGAGGGCCCTGGGGCGGGCCCCACCCCTGTTTATTGCTGCGTACGGCCTCATACAACGGAGACCGTCATCTCCCACCAAAGCACCCCCCAGACCGGCGGTCCTGATCGCTCCATGTGTCGACCCTGCATTGGACCGCATCCCATCTGACGCCGCAGGCCTGCATACGTCACGTCAGCCAATCGACGCCTGACGCGTGGACCGTCGCTTCAGTGGCAGGGCGCACGAAACGACGCACCCTCTTCAGATGCAAAGATCTCGCCCCTATTCGCTAGCGAAAAAGACAACTTACGGCCCGAGGACTCGTCCCGACGAAACCCCGGAAGGGATCTCACCTCGGGAGGCCTGGCAGTCCACTCCTGACCCGACCACTAAATGGTCGGGACAAGAGTGGGGGGCTAATGATAGTGCTCGATATTGGCGATCCTCAAGATCATGACACGTGGCAGGTGGCGTGCCCTAGAACTCAGAAGAAAAGGCCCACCGGGGGCCAACCGGGCCACCCCTGTACCCGACCTGCGAGCACAAACTAGCTCCCCTCGGAGCCCCCTGCAAATTGGCCTCCTCGGCCTCTCAGCTCGCGCTCGAGCTACCGCAAGACCAAGACTCCTCGGCCTCCTCGCTCTTCCATGAGCTCCCGCCGAGGCCGTCTTCCTCGGCCCACCGACTAACTCCCAGGCGTAACCACCGCTCCGCGAATCTCGCCATGCGCGGATTTTACGCCAGCAACGTCCCACGTTCCACGTCATCACGATCCCCATTAATAGGCGATCCGCTCTCTACGCGGGCGTAACGTCGGGAGCGTAACTGCCGGCGAGATTCTCGCGCCCGCTGCCGCGTGCTCCACCGCTATATAAACCCCCATCACAGAGGGGTCAAGTAAGCCATTTTTCACACTTTTAAGCCGTTACTCTGCTCGGATCTCATCACTAACTTGAGCGTCGGAGGGTCCTTGGTGGTACCAAACCACCCCGGGACTTCTTTGCAGGTACTCGGCAACAACTTCCTCACCTCGCCACTTCCTCCATAACCCATTGAGACCCACACGCAACGAAAGATAATCAGCTAAGTTCACCGCGAGATCAACGGAAGACAACATCTGACGGAGGCCCGAAGAGGAGCTCCATCACCTACCATCAATGGCTAATACGAAATTGAATGATGAAGAAAAGAGGCCAAAGGAGGCATTTTAGTTAGATTGCATCAAATATCTATATTATCCACAATTGTTTTCGAGGATATCATCATCATTTTTATCATGTAAGATGTGGATATAGCAGATTTCATATGATTTCACCACTTTTCACCGTTGAATTGGCAGTGCAAAAAGTTCTATTGTCGGTAAACCGTTAATTTTGCATCCAGTAAATCAACGGTGAAAAATGATGGAATCATATGAAATTTGGTGTGTAGACGTCTTACGTGATAAAAATGATGATGATGAATTCCGATCATTGGAAAAAATCATGAAGAGTGTACATTTTCAACGCCATATGAGAAAATTCCCTCCTAGAACACCTTTCCTCCATTCTCCTCAGTAATAAATGGATTAAGATTTTCATTTAAGAGAATACAAAAAGGGAAAAAATGTGGACTAAAGTGCTGGTATTAGGGAACAAAGCTCACGATCATGTAAATTATTTCCCCAAATCCAAATTGCAGGTTCATATTTAAAGAGAGCGAGTGACTCATAGGTTTGAACCACTAATCTCCTGTACTGATGATGTTATTAAAATACATATTATAAAATCAAGTAAAAAGACTGCATACCACGCAGTCACTTAGCGCGTCTGACTTCAGATCAGAAGGTCGTGGGTTAGATTCTCACTCTGGTCGCATGCCAATTAATAAATTACTTTTTTGCGAAAATTTTAATTGCAAGGGGACAAAATTACAAAACATTTCCGTTGCCGGGACTTGAACCCGGGTCTCTCGGGTGAGAGCCGAGTATCCTGACCAACTAGACTACAACGGATTTATATAACAAGTTTTATCTTGCATCTTTAATCCATTTTCTAATTTTTTTATTGCTATCTTAGATTTTGAATATTTTATGTACAAAGTTTGGATAATGAGAAATGGTAACAAATTATTTAGGTTACTTTTCTACGGTACGACTAAAAGCATATGCAAAAACAATACACTGTCAAATTTCATTGATCCAAACCCGGCTTCCAATTTTACTTCTTTACAAAAACAAAAATATGCCGGCCATTATTCCTTAACAAGTATAAATTAGAAAATCACTATTATAAATTAAAGATATAAGGGTTAAAAATCATTCTTTTAGTTCATTATCATTTTGATCGTCTCCAATATCACATAACATATCATAACCCTTTATCCCATTCATTCTACTAAAAAGAAAAAGAAAATTGTTTGCTTTTCATGCATAATATTTCACCAGTCTTTATAATTTGTGGGGCTATACAAAGTTTATCGATCACACTATTTTGAAACGTATGAGCATGAACCGCAACAGTCGAAACTAAAATCTCATAGAGTCATGTGAACTCCTCACCTCTCAAGCGTGTACTAATCACCTAGATGGGGAATACATTTTCAGTCATCCAACTACGGTTTACCATTAAGCAGATTTTCGTTTGGATGTAAACGCCTACATTCATGCAAACAACTTTGGATGTAAATGCCTAACATTCATGCAAACAACTCGGGATTTTGAAATAAAGTACCTGGACTCCGGAAGAAAAAATTGGGCATAACTCAAAACTCATGCGGTTGAAACAAACCAATTGGACATAACACATGCTATAAGGGTGTATCACGTTCAAAGTTACTGAGACTGCATTGTTCGACAAATCCAATTTGCATTAATATTTTACCTACAGTTAAATAACAATTAGGAAATCAACTGCCTCAAGCCTGCAAGCGCCTGCATATTTGTCTACAAATGAGAGTATGGTATCTAAAAAGGGTCTCCCCTGTACCAAAAAAGCTTACCAAAAATCATAAGAGCTAGAAATGAGAAACCTTTTTATCATCATCCTACTCTTTTTCCTGTTGTAGAATTCAACATCAAAAGTGTTAAGATGCAAATTGGAGGTTTAGACATGCAATCAAAATTATAGAAAAGTAACTTCGACGCCAGTTCAACACCACCTACAGAATACCATATCAATGGAAATGGTGCTAACAAAGGTACAAAACTAATCTGAGATCCCAAGACACGAAGCAAAAAAAAAAAACTCGCAACCAGCTCTACGCTTTGATGGCATACTTCCTCATTGGAAAGTACATTTCTCGTTTCTTCTCACGCTCCGTCTTCAAGGATTCCTACAGTGTAAGAAAGCCAAAAAGGGAAAAGATTTAACTTTATGTTTTTACAAGTTTAAAATTACAAATATTGGATTATTGTCTCAAACACAAGAACATGGATGAGGAGCCTTGGTCCACAAAGAAGCAAGATCTTTACACCAATTATCATTTTAAGAGCTTAATTCAACAGAAAATTTGATAAAGAATACACAGAAAATTGGGCATCGATCTCTAATTACTCACTCTTAACATGCAGCAATATAGAAATTACTGAAAACAGAAACGTAATATAAATAGGAAAGGGAAGCAGTAGGAGAAAGGTCGGCAAGCCACAAGTGAGTGGCAGGCATTGATTTACGCACGGTAACAAAATTACAAAAACATGAAACCATCTGTAGCATGGCAGGCATCGATTTATACAAGTTATAAAGGCCATAGAATTGAATGCTGAAAGTTTACGCCATAGTTTTATATGAAAACACATGCATCTCCGCATCTCTTCATGCATCAGAAATTATAAGAGCAATGGTGCAAGAAATAAACATACTTTTGCAGGTTCAATAAATTGGAAAGCAGTTCTATCGCTTTAAATCTACAAAGCCCGGATATGGACGCAGTCACGAAAAAGGGCCAGAAAACTTGTTTAAAGGAGGAACTGTGACACTTCTACATTAATTTTTAATAATATTTAAACAGTATATAATAAAATATGAGAAAAGAAACATTTGCTAATCTAACTTTAATAGCAAAACAAAGAATAAAATCAAGGTTATAACTTTCATCCATAACCACAAGTCTTTTTTTGGAACAAACAAACATAATTCATAAAAGTTAAAACCAAAAAAATATTAACCATTTGTAGTTGAAGCCAATTTTCATAGACCCGACTTTATTGCATCGATTTGGACATATACTCCTAACTCTAATCTTTCAAGAGAAGGATTTGAAAATTTTAATATTCTTGTTTTTTCACTAACACAGGGACAACATAGGTAAGGATGAAATTCATTTTAACAGTTGAGTATACAAAATACTATGTTGCTAGGTTTATGGACAAGATCAATTTTTATAAAATAATCAAATATTATTGGCCAAAAAAATAGACAAGTTTTTTGTTAAAAGAAGTCGATTATGCAGATGTTTCAGCTTTGAATAGTTTAGAAACATACAGACCATATAAGGTCAACATACAATCCCTCTTGGAAAGTGTCAACAAAGGGATAAATAAATAAATCTAGCTATGAGGGAACATCATGCAAGCAAATACGAGATAAATGTGGCATGCATGGATCAAGGTTCCAAACCCTGGAAATTTGGATCGTTTCAGATGGGAAGTGTCGACAAAGGGATAAATAAATAAATTGAGCTATGAGGGAACATTATGGAAGCGGATACGAGATAAATGAGGTATGCATGGATCAAGGTTCCAAACACTGAAAATTGGGATTGTTTCAGATGAGTGTTTTCTCTATCAAATAGCATATATTGGAAGACAAATCCGGGAATTCTATCAAATGTTCATATCTGAGGAATTTCTGAGTACATATCAGATCTATATCGTCATTAGACTCATTACACATATTTGCATATATGATTAATTTATGCACATAACAGAAACCTAAATGTTATCTATCACAGACTTGTTGCAAACTACAGGTATAACATACAATACTATAACCAAACCAAAGAAAACACAACCCAATTGTATTAGCTAATAACTATGACACCTTACTAACTTGCTAGATGAGCTTCTCTAATAGTTATTATTATTGGACAAGTGCCGAGTTTTCAAAGCTTTAAAATCCAAACACAGTACCCAAAAAACTCATTGAACCCAATATATTGAATTGTCATATGTGAGCTGATATGAAACGGACAATATATTGATTAATATTCAAAACATAGTCATGTAGTTGAAACATCAGCAAAATGATATCCACCTATTATTACTTGTATCATATGCTAGAGGCCCCAAATTATATATCGGCTGATACAACCAATATTTGAAGTAATGGCATGCATAAAAAGGGTTCTTCAAAATATATAGAAGAATGAATGCGCATGTAAACTCTAATGTTATAGATGGTAATGAAGGTAGGGGGAAATGAAACCATTAAATGGAGAGGCCTGAAAAAATTTAAATTTTATGTAAAATCTAAAAAGTAGTATACGTATGAATTTGAATTCAGATTGGCATCATGCCAAAGAAAATTATTATGAAGGTAGAAACTTGGAAAAGTGAGAAAGTTAAATTGCATTTAGAGGCTCATGCAAAAAAGAAAAGAAAAGATGGGCATTGTTGGATAATAGTTTCCTAAATACAATCAGAGGATAGAGACTAAGATGGTTTGTAAAATTAGAGAACTTTCTCTTTTCGCTTATGGTGTTCAGATGGAAACCTACCATGTGTAAAATAGAAGCCCACAAGACATTCTCAATTTGTAAGGTATATGGTGGAGGGATGTCTTAGGGCCTGTTTGGATGAGCTTATTTTTAAGTGATTATTTGCCATAATCACCTATAAGTGATTATTTCTGGAAAAAGTGAAAAAATCACTTATAACTGCTTATGGCATATAAGTTGTTTAGTGTTTGGATGATTCTTTATGAAAAATGATTATAAGTAGATGGTGTCTTTGGATGAAAAGATAGATAAGTGATTATTAAGTGTAAAATGACAAAAAGAACGTATCATTAATGCTATCTTAAAATTTGGATGAAAAGACAGGAGGTATTATGGCATATTACTTGGTCAACTCTACTATATTCCATAATAGCTTATGGAATAAGCTAGGAATTCCTACCTTATTTTTAAGTGGGAAAAGATTCCATTTTTAAGCTAGTCATGGTCGGACCGATGGTAAAATAATCACTTATTGAATAGTAAAAGCGACATCCAAACACACTATCTACTTAGAGCCCACATTGATGTAATTTTTAATCACTTGTTGACCAAAAATAATTCAATCCAACCAGGCCCTTACTGTTTTTTGTATCCAACCCCTTAGGGAATCAAACCGGTAAACTCACTTTGGAGAGGGATTTCTTACTGCGTGTTGTATGAGTTTTTGTTGAGGTTTTTTCACCCCCTTCACTTACCGACTATTGATCTCCACGTAAATTCAAACTTCCTAGTTCAAAGTCGGAAGTATAAAAAGGTACAAATGAAACAAGCAACGTTATATAACTACTCCAAATAGTGGGCCCAAGTTACTTCTACAACTACAACTTCCCTCGACTTCAAGTAAGAAGGCCGACTAAGTATATTAATTAAAAGAAATCTACTTGTGGCACGCCCTATGATATTTTTCCCAAACTCCCTTCTCCCAAATGTGGCTGTATTTCAATAATCCCAGAAGGGCAATTAAGGTATATTTCCTATTCTTTGAACATCTAGAAAGGTGAGGTAGTTATTGCTAACTAGTAGCACCTACATAGATTAAGGTGTCTCAGATGAAGTTAAAAGGGGGCTAACGTCTTTCCTAAATTGTCCAAATATATGAGTTAGTGATTACTTTAAAACTCCATAACACTCAAACGGGATACGCTACTTTGTTACTCTTCAGGCCATTTAAATTATATTCCAGTAAATGCCTTTAAACCCTTCTAACTCGTAAGGATAATTTGGAATTAAACTCATTATTATCTAATTCCCAATTCCATGAACCAAGCAGACAGTTGTCCAAGGCCACATCATAATAGAAGACTACCGCTGAGTTAACCAATATCCTCTGCGTGTTTTCTTATAAGTTTATAAATATATTGTAGAACATGATGGTCATTTACCCACAATATTGGAGTAATAAAGTTCAAAGATATATTGCATATCATGATGGTCATTTAACCACTATATGGGACAAGTTAGTAACTTTCATTCTAGAACAAAGCAAAGGTATTGCTGACTAATATATATTAAAAGCAAAATCATGTTCGAGTTACGAATCTAAAAACGTTTCAAGGGGATAAAATTTATACCTGGTGCTTGGTGAGCTTGCGCCTAATAGCACGAGTCTTCTTCGGCCTTAGATCAAGCGGCAACAGCTTCTTCTTCTTATAAACCTCTCTCAGAGCCGCCTTCTGCTTCTGCGAAATCACAGTCAGCACCTGCGCGATCCCAAGCCTAACAACCTTGCTGCAATCGAAACAAAGCAAACTGATAAGCAGAAGATCACCCAAAAAATCCAAAAAACAAACAGGATATCAGATCACCCAAAAAATCCAAAAAACAAACAGGATATCTTTTTTTACATCTTGGAGAGCTTGTTAGGGGCGCCGCCGGTGACTTTGGCGACGCGGAGAAGCGCGAGCTCCGCCTTGAGATCATTCAGTTGGTTCAAAAGCTCGGCCTTTGACTTTCCCCTTAACTCATGGACCTTGATTCTCGCTGCAGGTTAGAATAATAAAAGGGTTGAGCTCTAGTAAATGCTTGATAATGCGTTGAGAATTTGAGATCGAGATTATACCCATTGGGGGATGATGCGCCTCTCCTCTTTCGTTCGATTGCAGAAACCCTAGAAATGAAGGCGCGAGGATGACGAGAGAGATAAGAAGGTGTGAGACCCGTGAGAAACACTAATTGTTGTGAGGGCCTCGGCTTTTGAGTCGTGGGCTTTAATAGGCTCTGCTAATCATTTATGTGTCCATAAACTCACTAGGCCGGTTGCAAGGGATCCGGCCTGCTATTTTTCTTTCCCCACAATCAACGGTCCAGAATTATCTAAAATTGAAATAACGGTCAAGATTTACATAAAACATGGAGCCTTTGGTATTGATGTATTGCATGTGCTTTGCATGTATGATATGTGGCCAAAATTGCTGAATAGGGCCCATGCTATTATTTTTCAACAGCATAGTACAGTTGTAGGACCGTTCTTCTTGGTGGGTCTTTTTCTAATAATTTTTTTTGTGCTTGCATGTGTTTTAGAAGAAGAAGTATTGTGCAAGGACTTGCATGGTACAAGCCCTTGCATAGCCCTTGAATGGACTCTCCCACATGTAAGGGGAGCTCATCCAAGGGCTCTAGAGGGGCTTGCACCATGCAAGCCCTTCTAGAGTAGTTTTTTTGGTGTTTTAGGAGAGGAGGGCGTCCTTTGAAAGCAATGGAACTCTTGTATGCTGCAGATTTAAAAGAAATATTTGTGGGAATCTAAAATTTTTTAGTTATGGAATGTTTGTTATGAACGAATAGTAACAATAGCCCCAAAATCTTCTATTTTGTTTCTTATTTACATGGCAGAAAATTAAGGGTATTTTTATTTGCACGTGCTAAATACACCTCCCGTTTGGCATTTATATAGTGGAGATGAGTGCCGGCAGTTGTGACACCGTAATTGTTTTAGACATTCTAAACACCTGTTTACCGTCCATAAAGATGGATCTACCTGATGAGAAAGCGTCGGTCACCATGTAAGCTTTTTACGATAATTTATCATCTTTTACTAAAACTAATATTGCATTCATTTATAACTGACTTAATCATCGGAAGAGATACGCTAGCTAGAGCCCTCGTTCCAGAGCTTTTTTAAATTTCTTGGCTGTTATCATGTGGACATATATATATATATATATATATATATATATATATATATATACTGTTTTGTTCTGTTCATGTCTGCCGAATCTTATCAGCGTGCTCATATAGTCTATCGTCTTTTCCAGCGTCATTGTTCGTTGTTGGGACTATTTAGATACATCATGTTACTAGAATATCGATATGTCTGCTGACCAATAAAGATTCCAACATCATTGATGATGGTACTTAGAAATGCATAAAAATTCAGTAAGATTGGGATATGTCACACATAGGATCCCTGGACAAACGGGTAAAAAAAGCTTGCAGGCCAACTGCACATGCAGACAAAAACACAAGGTCTTCTTGCGAGCACAGAAGAAATGCCGCTTACTTTATAAACGATAAAGGCTGTCGGCTTCATTCTCTTTCACGTGTTAGTTACTCTCGGTTCTGTGGCAAAATGGAATCAGCAACTGCATTGGATTTTGCTTGGGAGCACCGCCACTATAATTTTTGCACGTACGATGCACGTGTGTATGTTAAGAAAAATAATCACAGGACGTGCATCGGCTTGTTAAATTGTTTCTCATTGGTATTTTTGTACATGCGATACACATATGTATAAATTAGATGTCATGAACAAAGCCATAAAATGAAATGAAAAAGGAATATTTGAGAAATGATCTATAAATTGTTCAAATTCATGATTCATTTTATAAGTAATAAATGTGTGAGTGGGTGCGTAGGGAGGTGGGGGTTATGGTAATAGTTGCTCTCTCGGTGAAAATATAATTCCTATTTCAAAATATGAGATGATCGTTGTGTAAATTTAGAGTTTGCTGAATGACCTTTCTCTGTTTTTTCATGGCAAGGGCAAGGGCAAGAAGCCCAATTTTTTTTATATAAGATAAAATAAAACATAAGAGATACAAAAAGAAAATAAAATTACAAACAAAACAAGATCAAGGCTATTACAAAACAATATCTCAAGATCGAATTTTTAAAAAGATAGACAATGTATTTCAATTGCGAGCAATTGATCCACCGCCAAGATCTGCAGCATCGAGAAAATTTGGTATCCTAATGGAAATATTGGAGATGACATCACGGAGAATAATTTCTTTAGCCCTATAATGAAACCTAAAAATTCGGTTATTTCGCTCTTTTTATACGTTCTAAACAACGTTCGTAATCACCATACGTAGATAGCTCCGATAGGTCTTTTATTGAGGCCATACATTGAATGACATCCATTATGCCGAGAAGATCAATTGGTGGGCTATGAAACCCACAACGGGTTTATGATGCACAAACCCACCAATTAGAAATTTGATACTCAGAATAAATGGTTTTGAGTTTCGGAATCTAGATTGCAAATGTTGGCTATTGGGCTTCATCCGGCAACATATTCGCCTCTTCTAGTAGTCCCTGCACATAGATATGATATATGGGGGTAGGGTTATTATCCAATGGGGTTTAAATAATCAAGAGGTTAATTAACAATAATAACCTAGAGGGATCTAAGTGAGAGAGATCCAAATAGAGAGCTGCCATCTTCTTCCATCATTTTTGTTCTGCTACTGTTGGCTAGCGGAATGATTATGTAGGGGATTCTCGCTTGATCAAAATGTTGTTTTTCTTCGGCCGTTGCGTGGAGACGAAAGAGATTGGATCAAGTACGTGACGTGGACGAGAATAACGATTCCACCATCGGATCAGGTATATCGGTAAAACCCTTGCGTAGATGTACGATTGTTTCTGTTGTGATTGTATTTTTTTTGTGTTTCTATGCACCTTTTTACTGTAGGGTTCCTAGGCACTCTAATGAGGTCTCACAAGGCATCAACCATGCCAATTTAACATTTTACATGTGCCGAGAAATCCTAATACGGATCGTTAACTAGAATTTTAGGCGACAAAAGAAACTAGTTAACAACTTAACTACAAGAACGGAAATACAACCTTTGTAGATCCGGTCCTCCACCTCCATAGCTCCGCAATGAAGTCTCCTCGATGTCCAAATCGAATCCTGGGCTCTAGCGTCGGCTTCATCGGAAAAATGGGCGGGCTAGGTCGTCGACTTCGATGCTGAAGATGATCTACGTCGAGGCATCACAAGATCAAGCTCCCACTTCACCAAGTCATGAAACTTGTGAAGAAAACACCATATACTACTTGGCAAGAGGTAGAGGATGAAGAAATAGGAGGTGGGTTCACTTTAGAATTGGATTTCTCACTCATTTGCTCAAGTTGCCATTGATGGAGCAAGCTTTTCTTCAAGTGAAGAAGAAGAAGAAGATGAAAAGAATATGATAAGTTATATTGTAAAATGAAAATAATAAGAATACTTATCATATACCAACCATGATCAAGTGTAGAGACTAAACTAGGGTTAGTGGGAATGGTTAGGGTTAAGCATGAGACAAAATGGTCACTTAGTCAAAGCTTCATGAAGCTTCAATATCAAACAAAGAAAGCCACCATTTTCTCTCATTATCTTTTCCATAAAGAAATAAATAAATGAATGAATAAATAAATAAAAGAAAAACCCTAACCATTACACAACCATGGTTTAATCTTTACACATACTCAAGTTAGTCAAACATGATACATACTAGTGTACAAAAGTATATCACATATACAATGTGCACATCAAGTGAGAAAATCCAATTTAAGTGAACCAATACTAGTTAATGCAAAGTAATATATCAAATATATAATTATGCATTAAATCATCAAATCAACATTTGATTTAACGATCCGGTCATATCGCATATGACCGACTAATATCCAATGTATCGATTTATCGAATCAATCCTTGATTCGATAACTAGGTTATATCGCATACAACCATTCGACACATTCATCGCGAGATTGAAATACGGTATCACATACACGCATTATTCTCGGTCCCGCACATATCTCATATGCGCTCCTATTTCGTTTCGCTTGAGCCAGGAAACCTGTATGTAGGACTCTAAAGACTCGTCAATACGCCGGCAGCAGGTGATGATCATATCAAACACCCACAAGCCGCAAGCGGTCTGCTAAACGTAACGGCCACCCGGGTATTGAGCAATCAGAAGATCGACGAGCAAGCCCGCTCATACTCCTGTGAATCCAACCAGTAACACTTACCGTACAGTCCGGTCTCGTCGTCTGATATGTCGCATATCTCGCCTAGGGATGGTAAACGTCAGACCCCAATAGCTCGATAAGTCGTGTCGATATGAGGTCTATAACATTTCGAGAAACTACTGGTAACACTTACCAGTAAATCTCAGCAACCCTGGCCAGGGATTTCTGGTTATCGCCAATCGAACACAGCGCAACATCAACTCCCTATACCGGGAGAGACGAATCCCCTCCTATCGCTCATTGCCTCCATGTGACTCGGGACTGTACCCAAAAACCACCGTTTTGCATGCCCTCTTGGACGTGGTAAGGTGGAAATCAAAGCACAGTGGGAACCACACAAGACTCTATGACGATCTCGGGTCAACAGACTAATCTGTACCAGTGTCACCAGAGAACTGCCATCTGACGTGAGGTATAATACCATCTGGGAGTTCTCGGCGAGTCCGTCCAGTGTACCCAGTCTCCACTGAGCACCCGTATATCATCTCTGATGTCAAACACCAATGGATATGGGATCATCCATCGCCCATCTGTATGGGTCGAGAAGGTATACGCTAGTCTACTCTGGTACATCGATGCCCCGTCTCGATACACCCACGACTAGGGACTTTGAAGGATGTACTTATGGACTACCATGTCCCCACTAGTATGATCCGCATCATAGTCCAGGTAGTCAAGTACACATCCTAAGGGCTTTACCAACATGTAACAGAGAGACAATCAGTGTACACGTTAAGGTAAAGATCAACCAGATAGCATACTATCATGTCAAGCAAGAAAGTCCTCCCTATATGTGTCCAAGCACCCACTACAATATACATCCAATGTACAGTAATGGCCTCTAGGGCATACATATAACTAACAATCTCCCACTTGCACTAGGGCCATCTGATAGCAGTGGTTGTAGTATCTCATACTCAACCATCCCTTAAAAGTCTCTCTCTGGGAAAATGCCTTTGTGAGTGGATCCGCCGTGTTGTCCTCTGAGTCTACTCTCCTAACCTCGATCAGCCTGGAGATCAACGATCTCCATGATCAGGTGATACTGCCTTAGAATATGTCTGGATCACTGATGGGACGGACGTTCCTTGGCATAAGCCACAACTCCATTGTCTCACAATGGTAGGAACGTAGTTCATCTCATGAACCAATATACACCCAAACATCGTCTTTGGTAGCATCTTAAGTAGCGATGTATCCTGCCTTTATCGTCTAGTATGCCACGGTATTTAGCTTGGAACTCTTCCAACATACGGTCCCTTTACTGAGGGTAAAGACAATGCCTGCGACTGACATTCAGTCGTCTTTATCATCCTGGAACCCTTCCAGTGATTCTCCCCAGGATCGATTGATACCATCTTACTACTACTAGTGAGAATCCTAGCATCCAATTACATCTATCTCATAGATGATAACTCAGGATTTAGGAGGTATCACTTTGATCCTATATGGAGAATCCTTGTGATAAACGGAGATTGACCGAGCGTAGCATAGGAAACTCCTTCCCTATCAAGAGTATGTCATCCATGTACTCTACGAAGATCATCACCATACTCCCTACTACCTTTTTGTATATACAAGGTTCATCTGCCATTTTGATGATGTCAAACTGTTTGACCACTACATCAAAACAGATGTTCCAACTCCGCGATGCCTGCTTTATCCTATAAAGCATCTTGTACACGTTTCCGCTGCTCCCACTGTCTACGAAGCCCTCTGGCTGTGTACTTATAGACGTCCTCTTCTAAAACATTATTTAGAAAAGCTGTCATGACACCCATCCACCAGATATCGTAGTCATGGTATGTAGCCGTGGCAAGTAGGATCTGGATGGACTTAAGCATAGCCACTGGAAAAAGGTTTCATCATTATCCACGCCTGGTCAATGATGAAAACCTTTAACATGTCTAGTTTTGAAAGTCTCAACTTTTTCAAGTACACCAAGTAATCTTCTCAAGATATACTTTCTCCTGATGGGGATTTAACCCTTCAGATATAGCAACTAAAGTCCATACTTTGTTGGTGTATAAGGATTCCATCTCAGATCACTAAGCATCCAGCCATTCTTACAGAGTCTTACTCCTGATGGCCAGCTCGAAACTAGTTGGGTCATCATCTCATGATGCAATCCTCGCTCCCACTGTCATAGAGAGACCGAAGTATCTCTCAGGTGGGTGAGGAACCCTACTAGATCGGCGGAGAGGCGGAGGTTCGTTGGAATCTACTGAATCCTGTGGTTCTGACAAATTATCAGCTGCAGTTTGTATAGCTGGAACATTTCCAGTTCTACATAACAGACCTTGCCTCGAGTTTGTCCGGATTTTGCTTTTAGACATAGGCCGGACAACCCCAAATCTTAACTAACTTAAGATATGGGCTCTTCCCTTTCCATATCACATATGAAGTGGTAGGCAACTGATTTGATTGGAACCCTATTCAATAGGTATGCAGCTTCTCAAGTGCATAACTCCCAAAAAGAAATAGGAAACTCAGTAGTACTCATCATAGAGTACACCATATCTCATAGGGTGCTATTGCTCCACCCCGATATACCATCGTGTTATGGTGTATACGGAGGAGTAATGCTGAGAGAATCTCATTCTCCTTTAGAATAGTCCAGGAATTCCGTGCTCAAGTATTCTCCTCCTCGATCTCATCAAAGGACATAATACTTATACCCGTGTTTTGGGTCTCTGCTTCTAAATCATATTCTGTGAATATCTCAAAAGGTTCGGACTTGTGTTTCAACAGGAATATATGTCTGAATCTTGAGAGATCATCAGAGAATGTAATGAAGTACAAAGAACCAGTCCTGGCATGTGTAGACTGGGGACCTTACATATATCATCATGTATCAGCCCCAAGAGTTCACTAACTCTTTCTCTGTTTCCAGTAAACGGAGCTATGGTCATCTTATCTTTGTGACATGACTGGCAAGTTCACAAGATGTAAATTCAAACTGATTTAAATATGCATCTTCATGTAACTTCAGCTAGTCGGGTCGCATTGATATGACCT
This sequence comes from Agapanthus africanus, assembly GCA_030015575.1. Lineage (NCBI taxonomy): Eukaryota > Viridiplantae > Streptophyta > Magnoliopsida > Asparagales > Amaryllidaceae > Agapanthus > Agapanthus africanus. The sequence continues at coordinate 134,990,284 of CM057339.1, forward strand.
AGTCTACAATGCCACAAGAAGGATTCGTTCATTTCTGAACTCTTCCTCTTTTGTGTGTTCAGTATACTAAGAACTGTAGTTTGATTTAGAACATCAATGCTTTTAGATAACGTGCCTGAACCGATCAACTTTTGATATAGGAAATGTTCAAAACATTATCCAACAATACAAAATTTTATCATTTCTTTACTAATAAAGAGACTGATATGATTTTGTATATCAGGTTCGGTATCTAATAACATTCGTTCAGAATCAGTGTATTTGGAATACAGGGTGACAGTGACCAACAGACTTGGCTGCAACTCTTGCCCCGTTTTCTGCCTCATGAAACTTATCACCCGTTCTCAGTTCTCTACCTTTCTGTAGCCCTATGTAACAGATTACATATCTGGGATCCTGATCTGGTATCACATACCCAGGACGTAAAGGATACTGAGAAACAGTTCTCTGTAATGAACACACCCGAAAATGATGCATCAACATGCACTCTCTTCGTTTGGGCGGCACGGGAAATCTGGTATTCCCCAATTTCTTGCTCTGTCTTATAACAATTATAGGTTGGAGCGGGACCAACGTTCCCCAGCTCAGTATAACAAGCGGGTTCGGTCAATAATCCGTATTATTATCTTGATTAAGGCGTGATATGGTCGCTACCTGGAGAGAGAGAGAGAAGAAAACACTCAGCGTGCGCTCTTGCAAGAATAGATTGGTTATTATTTTATCTAATCAGGATGGCTCCCACTGCTTTTTATCAAATCTTCCTTCAAACCCTAAAAGGAAAGACTAGCCGGGATTAATTACACACTATAAGTTCGCCAATCTTTCAGCCAGGCCAGTGTCGGTACTTTGAGAGAGGTCCCCCGTGCTTTCGCACGAACCTAATTAATGTAAACCTCGTTTTCCCAGAGGCGTAACCTCGTTGACACCTTTCTAGACACCTACTTGATCGGCTAATTGTAATATGTAAAACTCTCCCAGGAGTAACTCTTACTCGCAGCGGGTATCGGGATCCAACTATCTCATATAAGGTATGCAATCTCATTGCAAATTTCAACACTTGAAATTCCCGATAATATTTTGCCCCAAGCGATCTATGACCTTGACTGAGTCAACAAACCATAGACCGCAAGTAAAGTTCAACCCGTCATTTCTCGATTGAATTAAACCCACCCGCACGACCCTTGACTGAGTCAACAAGGCCGCACGACTACCCTAATCCAATCGCATCATATGCTTTGCAGATAAGCACTAATCAGCTACCGCACACTACGTCTTGACTGAGTCAACAAACGCAGCACGAATACTAACTAGGACTTATCTGAAATGACGGAGGGCTACGACAGGTTTTTAAGAAAACCTTTTGCGTAATGAACTTTATATCGTTGTAGAATCGAATGATTTTAAAATAGAGTGCTTTTGAGGCTTTTCTAGTTTTGCTAAAGGAGTCACTCCCGGTGAAAGGATCGTCGGTCCTTTCCTCGTCGAATGAGGTGCGGGATATATCATATATATCACTGTGCAAAGCAAAAACTCTTAAAAGCAATCAAAAGACAAACCGAGTGTGTAGCATCTGCCAGTTATTGCTAAAGGAGTCACTCCCGGTGAAGGGATCTCGGTCCTTTCCTCATCGAATAAGGTGCAGGATATATCACATATACCTCTGTGCAAAGCAAGAACTGTAGCTACCTGTTTTATTTTGAAATTCAATTCTACAACATCTTTAGGTTTCTTTTACTTTCATTAATCACATTAATGAATTCCCATCATTTAAGTTACCTAAACATCACAGATAAATACGACGTACACTTATGCCATCCGCATTCGCCTCGATGTCCCCTCGTGCACCGTTAGGTTAGGTAACTAACGGCAGAGCGGGGCAGGGCTAGCGCGGGTGTAAAACATAAGTAACGCCTATATAATATATCATATATACTATATACAGTATCTATCACAGAACATATCACATGATCACATCACAGATATCGCAGCAGAAGAATCATATGAAATATTGGATATACTAGGACGTCCGTGTTTTAAATACGAGCCGGTATAAAACACGGATTCCACGGTCGCGATGAATAGCCAAACCCACACTCCTAGACCCCTACGAGAGCGGCAAGCAACCCTACCAATTCTAGGGTTAGGAGACCCGGACTCGACTCCTCGAGATGATCTCCCACTGGACTCCAGAACCCGGTTACTTGTGCTCCCCTCCTTGGGTCTATCCTAGTGCGGAAAAGTAAATAATATACAAACGGTGACATCTTCCGCAACCTGGAAGTGCCCCAATAAAAGAATATTACATATAAGTTTTTACATGAATGAAAATGAAAAACACTCATCTCACATAAAAAAAACCCGGCTATTCAAACACGACGATCCAATATAACATATCCAACAACACATAATATCACATGTCATCAGCGTAAGTAAATATGCGCATCCCAATTGTCGTTGGCATATAGCAACGAAACCGGCGATATCACATATTACACTTACGGTCATAGAAAAGAAAGTGTAAAACTACAATAGTTGGAATCCGCAACCTCTTTAGACATCGCATGCCTAATCAAATGAATACCTTAGACATCGCATGCCTAACAATTATAAACCCCGCATTTTAGTCTCATCATCGAAAACTCTTTCCAATATCAAGTCGGGCAATTCAACAAGATTCCCGACATCCTGATCGAATGCTCGTCGCAAACTTTAGTAGGCGGCCGCACCCCCGACGCCGTCGACGAAGTGCACCAAGACGGAACATCGCTGCCGCTAGCACCCGAATGGATGCTTTCGGCGACGGGGTTCTCCTACAGTCACTTGGTCGGGGCTATAGCGTGAGGCTGTCTATTAAGTTTACCCGGCGAGTATCCGCGTACGCTGCGTGATTGCGACGGACTTTTGATCGTATCAAAATTCCGTGGCAACCAATCAAGAGAGACTAAACTGCTATGTTTATAACATTCATTCAGTTATCTCATAACTACTTGTGAATTTTAATTATTGTATCACATTCCGAATAAGATAGAAAATGTTAAACTTTCCGATCGAACAATCGAACACCCAAGTTTTACCGAAACAGCTCAACTCATGAAATAAGTTCAAAGACATTCACTTCGTGCCTCAGTACCAACGGTCCAGCCGTAGAAGGGTCAAGCCAACGCCTCACATGTGGCACGCCGTACTGCCCCAAACCCGAAGGTTCAAAGGGCAGTTCAAGACGGTCACATAATCGAGTTAAGGTTTGTTGTCTTCTAGAGGGACCATCGCGTTACTTGCACTACTTAGAACGTCTTTAAACCTCGGAAAAATCCAACACATGGAAATTTCCCGACAGGGGAAAAGTTGGGTATTTATATCCAGTCGAACTTTTTAACATATTCAAAAATTATCCGGAAAGCCACATAGACAAAATCTGATACTCCGATCGAAACACCGAATCCCCAAAACAACCCCATAAAATTCAACTCTTGAATAAATATTAAAAATTCCCTGAAAATCCAGCATAATAAAATAGGAGTTACTGTGCAAACAGGGAATGATGATGTCATCATCTGGCCGCGGAACCGCCGCAGAAAGCAGGCTTCTGCCGCGGTTCCGCCGCGCTATGGAATCATCTCTGGGAAAATTTTGCACCGTAATTCTTAGAATTCCCTGCTGAATTTTTTAAGCATTTTTAATCTGGAAAAAACCCAGTTTTTGAAAAAAGTCCAGAGAGCGGGTCGGATTAGGGTTTCGGGGTTTGTTCGGATTTGAAATTCCGTCTACGCATCGCCTAAGGCTCTAGCTAGGCTCTGATACCACTGTAGGGTTCCTAGGCACTCTAATGAGATCTCACAAGGAATCAACCATGCCAATTTAACATTTTACATGTGCCGAGAAACCCTAATACGGATCGTTAACTAGAATTTTAGGCGACAAAAGAAACTAGTTAACAACTTAACTACAAGAACGGAAATACAACCTTTGTAGATCCGGTCCTCCACCTCCATAGCTCCGCAATGAAGTCTCCTCGATGTCCAAATCGAATCCTGGGCTCTAGCGTCGGCTTCATCGGAAAAATGGGCGGGCTAGGTCGTCGACTTCGATGCCGAAGATGATCTACGTCGAGGCATCACAAGATCAAGCTCCCACTTCACCAAGTCATGAAACTTGTGAAGAAAACACCCTATACTACTTGGCAAGAGGTAGAGGATGAAGAAATAGGAGGTGGGTTCACTTTAGAATTGGATTTCTCACTCATTTGCTCAAGTTGCCATTGATGGAGCAAGCTTTTCTTCAAGTGAAGAAGAAGAAGAAGATGAAAAGAATATGATAAGTTATATTGTAAAATGAAAATAATAAGAATACTTATTATATACCAACCATGGTCAAGTGTAGAGACTAAACTAGGGTTAGTGGGAATGGTTAGGGTTAAGCATGAGACAAAATGGTCACTTAGTCAAAGCTTCATGAAGCTTCAATATCAAACAAAGAAAGCCACCATTTTCTCTCATTATCTTTTCCATAAAGAAATAAATAAATGAATGAATAAATAAATAAAAGAAAAACCCTAACCATTACACAACCATGGTTTAATCTTTACACATACTCAAGTTAGTATGTATCATCAAACATGATACATACTAGTGTACAAAAGTATATCACATAAACAATGTGCACATCAAGTGAGAAAATCCAATTTAAGTGAACCAATACTAGTTAATGCAAAGTAATATATCAAATATATAATTATGCATTAAATCATCAAATCAACATTTGATTTAACGATCCGGTCATATCGCATATGACCGACTAATATCCAATGTATCGATTTATCGAATCAATCCTTGATTCGATAAGTAGGTTATATCGCATACAGCCATTCGACACATTCATCGCGAGAATGAAATACGGTATCACATACACGCATTATTCTCGGTCCCGCACATATCTCATATGCGCTCCTATTTCGTTTCGCTTGAGCCAGGAAACCTGTGTGTAGGACTCTAAAGACTCGTCAATACGCCGGCAGCAGGTGATGATCATATCAAACGCCCACAAGCCGCAAGCGGTCTGCTAAACGTAACGGCCACCCGGGTATTGAGCGATCAGAAGATCGACGAGCAAGCCCGCTCATACTCCTGTGAATCCAACCAATAACACTTACCGTACAGTCCGGTCTCGTCGTCTGATATGTCGCATATCTCGCCTAGGGGTGGTAAACGTCAGACCCCAATAGCTCGATAAGTCGTGTCGATATGAGGTCTATAACATTTCGAGAAACTACTGGTAACACTTACCAGTAAATCTCAGCAACCCTGGCCAGGGATTTCTGGTTATAGCCAATCGAACACAGCGCAACATCAACTCCCTATACCGGGAGAGACGAATCCCCTCCTATCGCTCATTGCCTCCATGTGACTCGGGACTGTACCCAAAAACCACCGTTTTGCACGCCCTCTTGGACGTGGTAAGGTGGAAATCAAAGTACAGTGGGAACCACACAAGACTCTATGACGATCTCGGGTCAACAGACTAATCTGTACCAGTGTCACCAGAGAACTGCCATCTGACGTGAGGTATAATACCATCTGGGAGTTCTCGGCGAGTCCGTCCAGTGGACCCAGTCTCCAATGAGCACCCGTATATCATTTCTGATGTCAAACACCAATGGATATGGGATCATCCATCGCCCATCTGTATGGGGCGAGAAGGTATACGCTAGTCTACTCTGGTACATCGATGCCCCGTCTCGATACACCCACGACTAGGGACTTTGAAGGATGTACTTATGGACTACCATGTCCCCACTAGTATGATCCGCATCATAGTCCAGATAGTCAAGTACACATCCTAAGGTCTTTACCAACATGTAACAGAGAGACAATCAGTGTACACGTTAAGGTAAAGATCAACCAGATAGCATATTATCATGTCGAGTAAGAAAGTCCTCCCTATATGTGTCCAAGCACCCACTACAATATACATCCAATGTACAGTAATGGCCTCTAGAGCCTACATATAACTAACATTTACTACATCGGTATCATAGATTGTATGCCTACGTTCGTAGATTTTAGATCCGTGTTTTTATAAAAGTTGCAACTCGAAAGTTGCGTTCTTTTGGGTCTAAACTTAGACCCAAATTTTTATTTTATTGATTTTGACAGATTTATGATTATTAAGGTTAATGTTTATGATGGATCTTTATAGATCTATCAATTTTTTTATTGTATCATAGGTCATACTAGATTAGATCTAATTTTTCGTTGACGTTTTAATGTATGGCACTTGTTTCTTGATGCGGAATTGACCACGAAACAAATTGTGAGAATAAATTTATGAAAGATTGGATCTTGGTTTTGTCAAAAAATTTATTTCTTTTGATGAGAATTTTATGACGGTTGGGTCGTAAAAGTTTCCAAATCCTAACTCTAATTTTGGATAAACTTGTGGGATTATTTTTGGATTTTGGCATGGACCAAATATTTTTTTAAGAAAAATATATTTAAAGGAAATTTTCTTTGGATTTTTTTTTTATTTGGCAAGCCAAATATTTCTTTTCAAAGAAAAAAATTAAGTTAAAATCAAAATAAGGATTTTTTTTCTGGATTTAGTATTTTTTTTGGTTTTATTCGAATTATAAAAAAGTTAAAAATTTTTTTTTTAAAAGAGGGTGTGGACCTGGGCGCCGCAGGCTGGGCCTTCGAGTGGCAGGCCAGGCCGACACCAGCAACCTGGGCTTGATGGGCCGGCTTTTAACAAATTAAAAAACAACAAAGGCTCACCAGGGCTGGGCTCGGGTGTTTGTGGCCGAGCAGGGCTCGGTCACACGGGCCAGGCCGGGTTTTTTAGAAAGATTTTTTGTTTTTTAATAATTTTTTTTAATAATTCCAGAAAAATCTTTAAAAAATAAAGTAAAATTTTTTCTTAGTTTTAAAATTTTTTTTTTGGCAACTCAAGTTTTGGGTTAGTTGTAAGGTCTTTCTTTGCCTTTAATTGTGGGACTCATTTTTTTGGAAAAAAAATTTGTTGCCCACCAAAAATTTCAAAAATTTATTCTCACATAAGATCTTAAAAATTTGATAGGTGGTTGTTCCAGTGGGAGCGTCAGGGGCGTATACCAAATTTCATGAGAAACGAAAAATCTTAATGAAAACAAACAAGATTAAATAGGTTGGTTTTAATAAGAAGAGAATTTTGTTATATTGTTTGCTGCATATTGTGATGTCACATACTTAATGAATAAAAACACATGTTAGATTCATTATAAAAATTTGACAAATTTCAAGTGGAAGATTTCATGATGAGACGTGAGTCTAAATTCAACTGCCCGATCTACTCCTTTTCTAGGAAATCTATAATCTTTTGTTCAACTATCTTAACACAATTTTAAAAATTTCAACCATCTTAACATACTACCTTATTCTCTTTTTTCGGAGTGTAGCTTTATTATTTTTGTTAAGAGCAATTGAAAACGGAATGTTCTATTTTGGAAAGAACGATATTACATTAAATGCCATGGTCTTTACACATCCATAATAAAATCCTGTTACTGTCTGCCTCACCAAGGGTGAGATGGCATATAACGACAGCCGCAATAAAAAGAAATATTAGTTTAATGTTAGTTGAACAAGCTGAAAGACTTGGGCGCTAGTGACAACAAGATGACAGTAATATAGCGGGGCTTCACGACGTCGCACCATCTAGATGCAGCGATCTTCGGAGGATTGGCGCATCTACGATCGTTCTACACGTTGGACGTAATAAGGAGCGAAGTCAGTAGTGATCATTGGATTTATTGCCGAGCACTCACAGTTTATGCTGAGCAGTGGTTATAGGGTATCTACGTGCCAAGGAATAAGTTGTGCGATGGTTACGGGGTAATCTACACGACGTGGTAACGCTACATTATTACTTGGTTTGGCCTCATTTTCACATAAGGAGTCCAACCACGTAATTTGGATACACTTAAGAGCTATATCTTCATCGATCAGGGATTTGAAGAGTGGTTCTTCAGTTAGAATGTCGAGCAATAGCAGTAGGTGGTTTCGAAATCTTGACTAAGGATCTAGTAAAATGGACTATAGTTAGCACAATTCCAAAATATTTCAGTTATGGAAAGTTTATTATGGATGAATAGCAACAATAGCCCCAAAATCTTCTATTTTATTTTCTACTGGTAGAAAATTAAGGGTTTTTTTTGTACGTGCTCAATACATCTCTCATTTTACATTAATATAGTAGATATGAGTGCTGATAGTTGTGGCAGCATAATTGTTTTAGACATTTCTAAACACCTGTTTAAAGTCTAAAAGGATGGATCTACCTCCTTTCTAATGAGAAAGCGTCGGTCACCATGTAAGCTTTATCCGATAATTTATTACTAAAAACTAATATGTCATTCATTTATAACTTACTTGATCATCGGAAGTGATAAGCCAACTAGAGCCCCCGTTCCGGAGCTTCTTTAAATTTCTAGGTCCTTATCATGGTGTATGTATATATACACTGCCTTGTTCTGTTCATGTCCGCTGAATCTTATCAGTGCGCTCATATAGTTTACCGCCTTTTGCAGCATCATTGTTCGGACAATTAGATACATCATGTTACTATATTATCGATATGTTTACTGACTAATAAAGATTCCAACATCATTGATGATGGTACCAAGTAATGCATAAAAATTCAGTAAGATTAGGATACATCATACATAGGATCCCTAGACAAAAGGGGAAAACAATATCTCAAGATCGAATTTTTTTATATAAGATAAAATAAAGCATAAAAAAGTACAAAAAGAAAATAAAATTACAAACAAAACAAGATTAAGGCTATTACAAAACAATATCTCAAGATCAAATTTTTAAAAAGGTAGGTAATGTATTTCAATTGCGAGCAATTGATCCACCACCAATATTCATAGCATCAAAAAATTTGGTATCCTTATGGTAATATCGGAGATGATATCTCAAAGAATAATCTCTTTAGTCCTACAATGAAACCTAAAAATTCGGTTATTTTGCTCTTTCTATACGTTCCAAACAACGTTCGCAATTTCCATACGTAGGTAGCTCCGATAAGTCTTTTATTGAGGTCATATATTGAATGACATCCATTATGCCGAGAAGATCGACCAGTGGGCTATGAAACCCGCAACGGGCTAATGATGCAGGAACCAACCAATTAGAAATTTGATACTCAACGAGTAAATGGTTGTGAGTTTCGGATTCTAGTCGTGAATGTTGGCTATCGGGCTTCACTCGGCAAGGTATCTATCTCTTCTAGTGGTCCCTATATATAGATATGATATATGGTGGTAGGGTTATTATTCAATAGGGGTTAATTAATCAAGAGATTAATTAATAATAATAACGTAGAGGGATCGAACGGGGAGAGAGAGGTCCAAATAGAGAGCCGTCGTCTCCTTGGTTAGCGAGGTGATTACATGGGGGATTCTCGTCTGATCAAAATATGGGTTCCCTCTGGCCTTTGCGTGGAGACAAGAGAGATTGGATCAAATATGCGACGTGGGTGAGGATAACAATTCCACCATCGGATCAAGTATATCGGTAAAACCCTTGCGTATATATACGATTGTTTCCGCTGCTATGATTATATTTGTTTGTGTATCTACGTACCTTTTTGCTACATTGGTATCAGAGCTTGTATGCCCACGTTCGTAGATCTAAAATATGTGTTTTTATAAAAGTTGCAACCCGAAAGCTGCATTTTTTTGGGTTTAAAATTAGATCAAAATTTTTATTTTATTGATTTTGACAGATCTATAATTATCAGGGTTAAGGTTTATGATGGATCTTTATAGATCTACCAATTTTTTATTGCATTATAGCTCATACTATATTAGATATGATTTTTCATTGACGCTTTGATGTATAGCACTTGTTTCTTGATGTGGAATTGACCGTGGAACAAATTGCGAGAATAAATTTTTGAAAGATTGAATATTGGTTTTGTGGAAAATTGTATTTCTTTTAGTGAGTATTTTATGGCGGTTAGATCGCAAAAGTTTCAAAACCCTAATCCTAATTTTGGATAAACTTGTAGGATTATTTTTGATAAGGACCAAATAATTTTTTAATAAAAATATATTTCTGGATAAAAGGAAATTTTCTCGGGATTTTTTTTTGATTTACAAATATTTTTTTTTGAAAGAAAAAAATTAAGTTAAAATCAAGATGAGATTTTTTTTCATGGATTTTGTATTTTTTTGGTTTTATTCAAAGTATGAAACGGTTTTTTTTAAATAGAGGGGGTGGACCTGGACGCCGCAGGCTGGGCCTGCCTTTCCCAGGCCTAGCCATGCCCTACCTGCAGGCTGGGCCTACGGGTGGCAGGCCAGGCCGAGCCCGGCAACCTGGGCTTGCTGGGTCAGCCTGGAACAAATTAAAAAAAATAAAATCTCACTAGAGCCGGGCTCGGGTGTTTGTGGCCAAACCGTGCTCGTCGCACGGGCTGGGCCGGTTTTTTAGAAATATTTTTTTGTTTTTTAATAATTTTTTTAGTCATTCCAGAAAATTCTTTAAAATATTGAGAAAAAATATTTCTGAGTTTTAAAAATATTTTTTTTGGATTTCCTACTCAAGTTTTGGGTTAGTTGTAGGGTCTTTGCCTCTAACTCTGGAACTTATCTTTTTTGAATTTCTTTTTTATTGCGCACCAAAAGTTTCAAAAATTTATTCTCACATAAAATCTTAGAGATTTGATGGGTAGTTGTTCCAGTCGGAGCACCGGGGGTGTGTACCAAATTTCATGAGAAATAAAAAACCCTAATAAAAACGAACAAGATTAAATAGGGCAGTTTTTATAAAAAGATAAATTTGTTAGATTGTTTGTTGCATATTGTGATACTGCATACTTAATGAATAAAGACGCATGCTGCATTCATTATAAAAATCTGACAAATTTCAAGTGGAAAATTTCTTGAGGAGATATGTGTCTAAATTCAACTACCCGATCTACTCCGTTTCTAAGAAATCTATAATCCGTTATTCGATTATCTTAACACAATTTTAAATTTTACACTTTTGGAAAATGTGGTTGAGGCCTTAGGCTTTCTTCACTTTCTTCGAGTATGTTTATTATTGTTGCTAAGAGGAATTGAAAACGGAATGTTCTTTTGGAAAAAAACGATACTACATTAAATACCATAGTCTTAAAACATCCATAATAAAATCATGTTATCGTTAGCCTCATTATGGGTGAGATGGCATATGACGACAGCCACAATAAAAGAATTATTAGTTTAATGTTAGTTGAATAAGCTGAAAGACTTGGGCGCTAATGACAACAAGGTGGCAGCAATGAGCGGGGATTCACAACGCCGCACTATCAAGATACAGCGATTTTCTGAGGATTAGCGTACAAACGATCGTTCTACGTGTTGGATATGATGAGGAGCGATGTCACTAGTGATCATTGGATTTATTGCCGAGCACTCGCTGTTTATACTGAGCGGTAGTTACAGGGTATCTATGTGCTAAGAGATAAGTTGTGCGATAATTACAGGATAATCTACACGACGTGGCAATGTTACATTTTTTCTTGGTTTGACCTCATTTTTACATAAGGAGTCGAACCACGTAATATGGATACACTTAAAAGCTATATTTTCATCGATCCGGGATCTGAAGAGTGTTGCTCCAGTTAGATTGTTAAGCGATAGCAATAGGCGGTTACATGTTTTCTACTTGATATATGAAACAGTTAGTTACACGGAAAGCGAATGTGATGACGTTTGCTGGTACGTTTGAGTAACTGAGGCTTAAGGTTTAATCGCCTAGGCGATGGAACCAAGAGCACTGCAGATATGTTGATGAGGTCGAAAGTGCGCAAGGGCAAGTATCCTAACACAAGAAGAGTTCAATCGAGCTAAGAAATCAGGAATAATGCGTCAACAACTTAAGTGATCTGATATGGGGAAATGTGCTGGAAATAATGAGAATAATAAGTCCAAACGTTTGACTGTGGGAATTTGAACCGCTCCACTCATCATGGTACTGAGTGGAAGTAGACCTTCTGCTGGGTGCAGAAAAGTTTATGGAAGCAAATCATATGTCGAGAACATATAAGCCTATTGTTGGTTATAGTACCCTCAAGGCAATTATTGTAATCGCAGGCATGCGATTATAATGATTGAGGGATGACCTATACGGGTAGAACAGTTTAACTCGAGATGATAGTATGCTATCTGGTTCATCTCTACCATCATGTCATATATTATGTGGTATTACGGATCACTATTATATGTTGATAGAGCCCTTAGAATTCTTGTTTGACTACCAGGATTATTGTGGCGATCACACTTGTGAGAACTGGGTAGTCTATAAGCAAATTCTTAAATGTTCCTAGTCGTAGGAATATCGAGACTGGGCATCGATATTCCAAAGTGTATTCGTTTCTTGATCCCGACGAGGGGCGATGGCTGGTCTTACAGCCATTGGTGTTAGTTAGTCACCAAAGATAGTATACATGTGCTCATTGGGTTATGCGTTATACTGGACGGACTCGTCGGGAACATGTTAGATGGCATTATACCTAGTGTCAGGTAGCAGTTCTCTGGTGACATAAGTACATGTTAGTCTGCCTACTTGAGATCGTCATTTATCTCGTGTAAGTTCCTACCGTACTTTGATTATTACCCTACCACGGCTCTACCGAGTCGTGCAAACAGATTTTAGTTGGGTACAGTCTCGAGCCATATGGAGGCAGTGAGTGGATCGTTGGGATTCGTCTCTCCCGGTATTGGGGATAGATGTCGCGTTGTGCACGGGTGGCCATCACCAGAAATTCTTGGCCAAGATAGACGAGAATTACTGATTTGGATCAGTAGTTTCTCAGTGGGTGATGGGCTTCACACCGACACGACTTATCACGTTATTAGGGGTCTAACTTTATCCACCCCCTGACCCGATATGCGATACTCTTAAACGAATAGACCGGACTGTACGGAAACTGTCACTTTTAGGCTCAGTAGGGATACAAATAAGTTTGCTTGTTGGCATTCCTTTCGTTCAATACCTGGGTAGCCGTTACGTACAGCTAGTGCCGTTGATGTGCTTGTGGTTAAACCCACTGCCAGTGTAATGTCGAGTGTTTAGAGTCACACAGAGGGTTTCCCAGCTCGGGCGAAATGATGTAGTGTACGTATTTTGATACATACTCAGGTTCAATTAAAACACGTGTTTTGTACACGTGCTTTTAATCGGACAGTTTGTTAACAATAACCGGTTTGAAAGATTGCCAAGTTATCATATTTTGGATTAAATGTGAGCTAATATTATATATCTCTTTTTAGCATATCTCTTTTCGGTATTCATACAAAATACGGTATTTATATGAATACGAGTATTAGTGTCTAGATATAAATACGTGTATTTGTATTTTATACGAATACGGTATTCGTATTTTATACGAATACGGGTGTATGTATTTATAGCATATACTTATATTAGTATATTTTGCATATATTTATATATACATATACATATGTATATGTGCGCAATAAGGTGGTATTCTCTACAACTCTCTTTTCTTTCTAGTTTCTTATAGAATATGGTGGAACTTGTGACTCACCATGGCGAGTCACAATCCACTCATATTCTAATAAGAAAGAAAAAGAAAAGAGAGTTAAAGAGATGATGAAGGATTTTCTTTAGTTACCATGCTTGAAAAACACACACCCAAAACTCCATCTTCCTACTCTCTTGGTTTTTCCTAAGTTGAGTTTGGAAAAGGATTATGAGAGAAACTTTAAAGATTGGCTACTACATCAATCCAATGATCAATTCCTAGCAAGTTTTAATCACTAGTTGCTTCACTTATGAAGCTAGAGCCTTAGCTAGGAATCCTTCGAGATGGATCATCTTCGGCAAGGAAGACCGACTCCCAAGCTCGTTCCTGATGATCTAGAAGTTAAGGAAGTGGGAAAGAAGATGAAAGACACGACTACAAAGGTTGATATCATTAATCTAGTAGCTAAACTCCTTCATATGTTTCTAGTTTAGTGTTTGGATTCGATTCTAGGTTGTAGTGTTCGTACTCCAGTTTAGAAAATTTTCGTTTTGTATTCCGCATGGCCTTTAGTTTGCGGCGCGAGCATGAGCGTCTACCTATATAGCATCATAGCCAAACCCAAACACTAGAACTGGTTTATACGATGTTTAAAGTTTCGAATAGACAAAATTCTGTATTTTCAAAACCAAAGTTTCAAGTTTCTGTCAAAAAATTGTCTCAAAAAAATATTTTGCGTATTGCAGAAAAATGATAGAATCATGAATATGAAAATGTACAAAAATGAGGCCAATCAGAGAAAATTGAACCAACAAAAAATTCTATTTTCCCGCAATTTGTGGCCTGTTTAGCTCCAAACTGGCTCTTCTTCGTACAGTGTTTTAGGTATTGAAAATGGGGATTTTTGGTAAACTTCTTTTTTGCCCAGATTTCATTTGGTGTTATCTTTGTATTCAGGTAACACGGAACGTTTTGAAATCAAAACTTTTGCATCGTTTATCTCTTTGTGTTTGTGAATGTCGTCTAATTGCTATAGGTTGATTAGACGGGGTTGCAATTACTTGTTAGTTCTGTGATGTTTATTTAGATTGGAATAGTTACGGTCGTTGTCGTGAATAGCCGGGGGGTTTTATGAGATGAGAGTTTTATATTTACATTTGTATATTCATCTTGCGGGCCGAGCATCCGACTTGTGGACTGCCGTCACTGCTTGATGTATATTCTTTTGAGGGTCACTTTCGGATTGAGATTGTGTCACATATGTATTATATTTGTTTTATCTCTTTTACCTAGGATAGATCCAGGAGGAGTGCTCAAGTAGCCGGTTTCTAAGAAGCAATGGATGGCCATCTCATGGAGTTGAGAATGGGTCATCTCATTCTAGAATTGGCGGGACTACTTGCTGCACTTGTAGGGGTCTAAGGACTAGGGTTTGGCTATTTACACGATCGTGGAATCAGTGTTTCATCCATGGCTTAAATGAAACACGGAATTCCTAGTATACCCTTTATTTCATAATGTTAGATTCTGCTGTGATTCTGTGTTTGCGATATATTATCATGTCTGAGACGAATGGTGTTGTGTATGTGTGTGTAGTAGACGCTATATATGTTTTGCATTCACGCCAGTCCTGTCCCTGTCCTCCCTTAAGTTAAGTAACCTTATGGTGAAGATCCGGGACCCTGTGGCGAAGGAGGATGGTATATATGTGAGTGCCTATTTTCGTTTCTTTTGGTGTGAAATTATTAATTGATGGGATTGCATTATTGGTTTAATGCAAGTAAAACAAACCTAATTGATGTTGTCGGAACCAATTTTTAAAGCTACTCGGTTTTCTTCAAAATCATAGTTATATTATTTTGCTTTGTATAGAGGTATTCGGTTAGGAATATCTTACACCTCATTCTATGAGAAAAGAGCTTTGATCCCTTCATGGAGAATTCGCTTTTAAGCAAAAGTTTATATTATTAGTTTTAAAAGCGGAGCCTAAACCATTCCTTTTTCAAAGCCACTCGAGTTCCTTCAACGATATCAAGTTCATTACGTTAAAGGTTTTTCGCCACAAACCAGCCGTAGCCTTCCGTCATTTCAGACGGGTAGCGCCTAGTATTCATGCTAAGTATTTTGGCTTTCATTAAGGCATAGTGTATAGTAACTATGTGTTACTTTTCTGCTGTATAGAGATGCATTAATCTAGGACAGCTGTACATCTATTTTGGCCTTCGTCAAGGGTTAGTACAGATGGATCTAGATTAATCAGGACAATGACGGGTTTAACTTGACTTGCAACTTATGATATTTTGGCTTTCGTCAACGTCATAAGACGCTTGGGGTAAAAATCCGTATCGCGAGTTTCAAACATATAGAAACCTTGCCAGGCATGCACATACCTTTTGGAGTGTGGTGACTTGAGTGGCTTCCATCAAGTCATCACACGGTGATAGTTGGGTCCCGATTCTCACTGTGAGTAGCTATTACTTTTTGGGAGATTTTCACTTCACAATTAGCTAACCTATTTGGTGTCTAGAAAGTGTTAATTAGGTTATGCCTCTGCGAAATCGGGGTTATTTAATTAGATCCGTGCGAAAGCACGGGAAGCCTCTCTCGGAGTACCAACATTGTCCTGGCTGAACAATTAGCGAACTTGTAAGGTGTATATGGTTCATACTAGTTCTTCTTTTAGGGTTTCAAGGAGAATTCGAAGATACAATGAGAGCTATCCAGATTAGATAAAGTTATTAACCAATCTAATTTAGGTTAGAGTGTATGCTGAATGCTTATTTTCTCTCTCTCTCTTTGGCAGCGACCATGACCCGCCTTAAAATAAAACTCGTAAACCAAGTTGACCGAAACTTTTTACAAACCTGGCTTTGTTTTGTCACAATTCACGACAAAGTCATATATATCCATATCACTCTTACTTTACCCTTTGCTTTCTCCAGAATATTTCGTATCACTACGAAGATCCACATAGAATGGATATAACCATCACGCATAGTTACATATGAACTCGTAGAATTTTATTTCAGTTCGAAGACGGATTTCGGTTCTAGAGAAATAGAATATGATTATTCGGATGTCTTTTCTTTTTACCTTCTTTCAGGTTTCTAGGGCTTCTAATATTAGGAGAGTACACCTATTGCGGTTATTGGATAGTTTTTTTCCAAACCTTAAACAGGTGTTGAAAGGTAGGAAAAGAAGAAAAACCAATTAACCTAAGAATGGTGTACAGAAGGTAAGAAATAAAAACATATAAAAGGATTAGAGTAAGGGCAATAAAAATTGTAACTAATGTTATGAGTCTGGTAATGGAAAAGGAATTACTATGAATACTCGTCCACCCCCTCAAAACATTTTCATGTTTCAGTTATACTGTGCGGTATTAATAGAAAACTGTTTTTCCAATAAGATTCTGACTTCATGGTATATATTTACCGGATTTAATTCTCACATCTGTATGGTATTACAGATACTGAGTGGGAGTAGAATATTGGGAATTGGATGATTAAATCCTAAAAAATCAGAATTCTTTGTAATTGGTGATATTTGAGGAAATCACCTTTGTTTTGCCTAACGATAAATATTTGGTTTTGAATATATGTTGTTATACACCAATTTCAAACTGATATATCTGTACGTTTATTTTATAAAGCGAGATATAACCTTTTGAAATTATGTTTATAACATTTATCTTTATCAGTTGATAATTAGGTAAGGTGGATTCAATAACGGTGTAATTCTTCTTAACCATAATACAGTTTTCAACCTACAACACAGAGGGTCTGAGTTATTACTCAGAGAACTTATACAAAGTTTTGTATGTTGTCCGATGTCCATTAGGACAAGGGGTTGGTACTCGTACTATATTCCGTTTATTTACGACTTCTATGGTTTTAGACACGTATTTCGTTGAAATACAAAATCTAAATTTTTAGAAGTTATAGGTATAAGAATAAAGTAGGGAACCACACGTTGGAAGTATCAGGATTTTTCGAGGTGATCGAAAATGTAGATACTTATGATAGGTATTCCGTCGTAAGTAATACATTTGAGAATTTGCTTCTCTCTCAGATACTCATTCGTGGGTATGCTCTTTGATGAGTAATGTTGTATGGCATTTTCCTCTTTGGCTGTGCACTGGGAACAGCTGCATAATTTTTGAATCTGGTTCAAATTAAATTAGCGCCTTTGTTTCTATATTGCATATAGAATGGATTCATATCTTAACGAAGTTAAGGTATATGGAGTTGTCCGGTTTATACTTAAAACCAGAATTCGGATAAACTCGAGGCACGTTTTCAGTAATGACGGTTTATTGGTTATCCCGGGCTTAGATGAGGGTTAACATTTTATCATCTGCAAGATCAATAGTTATATTATTCTTGACTCGCCACATTTTAATAAAATGAATTCTTTTCATAAAACATTAGTGGGAATATAGTAGAACTGGAAGTGATTTCAGAACCACAAACGGTTACTGAATATTTAATAGAACCTAAGGATTCAATTGGATTCGACAATACATTATCCACTCTACAGATTCAGTGGGTAACCTTAGCCACCCAAGAGGTATTTCGGTCTCCTCAAAGATGGTGACATGGAGGTTTTGATGACCCAAGCTTATCACTACTGCTGTCCTGGATTATGAGATCTGGCAGGTGGATGACTATAACGTCGTTATAAATTGAATTTAGAAGTGCACGTGTATATGACTCTGCCAGAGAGTTGCTGTAGTCAGTAGAAGCGGCGGAAGCGTGGTGGGCCAGTTGCTTATGTCTATTTATAGACTAAAGCAAGTGTAGCGGATATGGGTCATCTATTCTTGATGTGATAGTCATAGTGTTTGAATTCATCAAGAATGATAGATGGACCCGGTAAAAGGTTGAGTAGGGAGTACTGTTCTGATTTATGGATAACATTCTCCTAACAGGAAAAGTTGTTCCTATACTATGATCGGTTAAACTGTAGTTGTCACAGATATTTCTTCATAAAAAATGGATAAAATATGAGATATTCCGATGACTAGATTTATGGTTTTAGATTTAGATTTGGGAAGTGTCTCAATTCGGGTACATTAACATTATTCTAAAGTGTCCTAGAATGGATAACTCCTGGCGTGGTAGTGTACCGTAGGTGATGGAGTTTCCTTTTCTAAAAAGATATCCTTTGGACTGATGAAGAGAGAGATTTGCATGATTGACATATCACTTGCTTAGGCAATTGAGTCAATCATGAGATGTCAAGTACCACATCAGATATTGCTTTTGCACTAGTTGCAATATGCAGATATTAATCCAATTCTGGAGAAACATAGGGAAGTAGTTATAAACATGAGAGAATGTTCTTGGTATATGGTAACTACAGCCTCCTTCAGGAGGCGGCTATCATTTCAGTCTTCCAAAGTGACCTGGATGACAGAGTGACCATGAGAGTTAAAGTTTATGTTGGACAGAAGTCTAAGCAGATACTGAGGTAGGTATGGTGCAGGATACTGATTAGATTCAGTGGAAGATACAGTCTAAGAAGTTTGTTAGATTTAGAGTTCATTTATGAACTTGGTTCCATCAGATATCCGGACAAGTTCTATGACATGTATCGCTCATTTCGGGAGATAGTCATTCTCTGCGAAGTTAAGATATAGAGAGATAAAAATAGAAGCATTGGAGCGGATCCACTTACTGAGCTTATTTCTCGAACGCGATAGTTTTGCAAACATGATTTGCGAAACTGATTAGTAGAGAAGTTGGGTGTTCGGTATTACACGGGCTGTGAGTATACGATACCGCAATAATTAGCCTTAAGTGCAAGTGGAAGATTGTTGGCTATAGTGCCCTCAAAGCAATTATTGTAATAGCAGGAAGGCGATTATAATGATTGAGGGAGGACTTATACAGGTAGAACAGTCTTACTCGAGATGATAGTATACTATCTGGATCATCACTATCATCATGTACATATATTATGTGATATTACGGATCACTATTACATGTTGATAGAGTCCTTAGGATTCTTGCTTGACTACCAGGGTTATTGTGGCGATCACACTTGTAAGAACTGGGTAGTCTATAAACAAATCCTTAAATGTCCCTAGTCGTGGGAATATCGAGACTGGGCATCGATATTCCAGAGTAGACTAGTGTACACGTTTCTTGACCCTGATGAAGGGCGATGGCCAGTCTCACAGCCATTGGTGTTAGTTAGTCACCAAAAATAGTATACTTATGCTCGTTGGGTTATGAGTTACACTGGACGGACTCGCCGGGAACATGCGGTATTATACCTAGTGTTAGGTAGCAGTTCTCTGGTGACATGAGTACAGATTAGTCTGTCGAATTGAGATCGTCATTTGTCTCGTGTGAGTTCTCACTGTACTTTGATTATTACCTTACCACGGCTCTATTGAGTCGTGCAAACAGGTTTTAGTTGGATACAGTCCCGAGCCATATTGAGGCAGTGAGAGGATCGTCGGGGATTCTTCTCTTCCGGTATTGGAGGCAGATGCCGCGTTGTCCACGGGTGGCCATCACTAGAAATCCTTAGCTAAGGTGGAAGAGAATTACTAATTTGGATCAGTAGTTTCTCAGTAGGTGATGGGCTTCAAACAGACACGACTTATCGCATTATTGGCGGTTTGACTTTATCCACCCCCATACCCGATATGCGACACTCTTGGATGAACAAACCAGACTGTACGGAGACTATCACTTTCAGGCTCAGTAGGGATACCGACAATTTTGCTTGTTGGTCTTTCTTTCGTTCAATACCTGGGTAGCCATTACGTACAATTAGTGTTGCTGACGTGTTTGTGGTTAAACCCACTGCCAGCATATTATCGAGTTTTTAGAGTCCCACATAGAGGGTTTCCCAGCCTGGACAAAATAATGTATGTTCCCTTTAAAAAAGAGGGGGAAGAAACGAATTACTTCCATGTGCAAAGCACATGAGCGTTCTGGCTTTAAGAAGAATTAAAACCCACAGTTTGGTCTCACGTGTTAAACACGTGAGCGCTCACATGCAACACACATGAGTGCTAAAAGTAAATAACCAAAATCCAAATAGGCCTCACGTGTTAAACACGTGAGCGCTCATATGCAAAGCATATGAGCGCTGAATATAGACAGGTTAAAACCCACACTGGGGGTCACGTATTAAACACGTGAGCATATCATTTTGAAGCGCCAACTTCAAATAGAATTAAATTCTATTTAGGGAAATATCCTCCCGATCTTTCCAAAACGAGAAAGATTTTTCTCTGTTAAAAAGAGAACCTTTGATTCAAAATCCAACGGTGATTATAATATCACCGACCAAATCAGAAAATTAAATCAATTTCTTTGTTAGGAAAATATTTTCCTAATCTCGCTAAAATAACAGAAAATCACCGGATAAAAAATCCAATGATGGAAAAAATTCCCTGGGAGATCTTTAAGATTAATTAAATCAATTGGTATCTCTCAATGAGAGATTTTCTCGACTAATCAATAATTTTTCATTACCTATATAAAGGACCCAAGTTTTCAAGTCTCAAAAGGAGAATCGACCCCATAAGGTGATAAAAAGCTACAACTGAGAATTTAATTCTCTCGCTGAAGAAAAGTTTCTTCTTCTCTCAAACCCTAGGTAAAGAAAAAGTAGAGATAAAAAGCATCTCATTGCCTAATATATGTAAATACAAGGGTTTAACCCTCCATAAAGAACTTAGTTCTTTCTTTGGATCTGAGATTCGCAAGACAAATCTCTCATAAATTTAGAATTTAATTCTCATCGAGAAGATTTTACTCTTCAGACTCAAGGTTTAGGGGAAAAGCTAGACATGAGAAAAGAAACATGAAGAAAAGAAGTGGAGCTTATATCCCAGAAATTTAATTCCTCTAAAAACAGGGTTTAACCCTATATAAAGAACTTAGTTCTTATAAAAAAGAACAGAAGAACCCAATTCTCAAAAATCCGATCCCAGATCTTACAAAACAGAGATCTTGGAGATCATGAATGGTCAAAACACCAATAACAGAAGTTTAACTTCTTTCAAAAAATAAATAGAGATTAAATCTTTAAGGGCTCAGCGCCACACGTGAGTATCCATAAATAAGAGCTCGGCGTCTCACGTGAAGCACACTGAGCACCAATAAATGAAAGCTCAGTGCCTCACATAAAACACACATGAGCGCCCATAAATGAATACTCAGCGCCTCACGTGATACATGCGTGAGTGCTAAAAAAGAAGTGGAAGATAGCGCCTCATGTGAAACACACGTGAGCGTCCAAGAACTCAGAGCCTTACACATGTGAGCGCTCAAAAACTCAGCGTCTTACGTGATAGCACGTGAGCACTAAGAAACATAGCGCCTCATGTGGCAACACACGTGCGATAAAAAGAAGCAGCGCCTCACGTGATAGCACATGAACGCTGTACAAAAGTTCTTAGCACTATATATTCAAAGCGGCTAAGTGCTTAGCACTGTTGGATGATGAAAAAGCCTAAGACTGAGCCCAAAATTGGCTAAGTCTCTGAAATTTCACTGCAACTGAGCCCATATGCTCTGTTGATGGATCTTAAAAAAATTTAATGATTCTTAAACATATTTCTAAGTTGATCCCAGTCTCATACAAGACTAACGTATCCTTAGGTAAAATAAATTAAGCCCATATGCTCGTATATTTAAGTTGATCTTAATCTAAAACCAGATTAACGGTCCTTAAATAAAATAAAATATTTCCTGAACTGATGGAACATACAACCTAGGTTCAAACCTAGAAATATATATGTACAGATTTGGACTAATCTGCGCCCTACGGACGACGACATAAATTAGTTTCCGTATACAATTCACGGGCAACCATAATAAGCAAAAGATAACACGACATGAAGTGAGATACTGGAGCAGGAGAAAGTTGTTATTACAACGCGATAACGTAATTAACCGCGGGGGCTCGCGTTTGCAGGGAAGATCGGCCCCACAATAAAAAAAACCTCACAAATTAGGGGGAAGCTGATAAAGTCTGCTACATCGGTCGCATCTATTCAAACCTCCGATGTACGGTGCCATAAATCAACTTGGTATTTTCGGAGAGATGGATAGATATGTCCAAATAGCATCTGCCCCTAAATTCAGGCTAGGCGTCTCAACGTCTCAGTCCAGTCTTCGGCGGTAAACAGATTCTGGCACGCCCGGCGGAACCTCATCCTCTTTCCACTCCACACTTCGTGTGTCGTGTTTCGCGAATGAAATAATGGTTCGTTATATTCATGGTTTCCCTTGAATGCAAGATACTAAAACTTGGTGCTTCGCTTCTATGTAGAATCAATGGCCTCTCATTGCACTTCTTGCAAAAGCAACTCCCTCTCCTCCCCAACTGGAGGAGTGACGTACATGCCCAACGCGGCTTCCATCTTCTCAATGCCGGTAGGACTGGTCACTCAAGCCATTACCGGGCTATTCTTTGGGACCATGCTCCCACCCATAAGCTTTAGCGCCACAACGCCCCGAGAAGAAGCTTCCCGAAGGTTGGTCTTTGATCGGCTGGCTACTGAGACGGCTCCTATCAGCAAGCCGTCCAACTTTGAAATCTCAGTCTTCAATAGGCTGAAGAGAAACTCAAACGGGCTCATAAAAAAGCCCATGATTCCACAAGGGGTTGCCCTAAAATGGCTAGCCCTCCCTGCTCCTATTATTCGTGAGGTCGGAAAAAGTGCTTCACCTCCAAGACGGTTGGTCTTCAACAGATTGGCCAACTCTGCTCTAGCTCCGCCGAAAACGTCCGTCTTCAATAGATTGACACCAAGCGAAGCTCCCTGTTCCCGCCAATTTTTTTGGCTAAGTGCTATTTGTTCCTTTATAAAAAGGGGAGAGAAGAAAGAGGAAAAGAATTCCCATAGTTAGGCATCACATGTTAAACACGTAAGCGCTTATATGCAAAGCATATAAACGCTGAAAGCAAATAACAAAAAGACCAAACAGGTCTCACGTGTTAAACATGTGAGCGCTCATATGCTTTGCATATGAGCGCTGAACATAAATAACTAAAGTCCAAACAGGCCTCACGAGTTCAACACGTGAGCGCTCATATATGCAAAGTATATGAGCGCTGAAAATAAACAGACTAAAACCCACACTGGGGGTCACGTGTTAAACACGTGAGTTCTCTTGCCGCATTCTTTGGCAGTGCTCACATGCAAAGCATATGAGCGCCCCAACTTAAAATGTTCTCATTCGATAAAATTAAATTCTATTTGGGAAATATTTTTCCTGATCTTTCTAATATAGAAAGATCTTTCTCTGATAGAGAATCTTAGATTTAAAATCCAATTGTGATAAAATATCACCAGTTAAACCATCTGATAGAATTAAATCTATGTGGGAAATATTTCCCCGATCTTTCTCAAACTAGGAAGATCTTCTCTATTAAACAGAGGACCCTTGGATCAAAGATCCAACGGTGATTATAAAATCACCCATCGATCATCTGATAGAATAAAATTCTATGTTAGGAAAAATATTTTCCTAATCTTGATAAACAAACAAGAATGATCTTCTCTATTAGATAGGATAAAATTCTATATTAGGAAAATATCTTCTTAATCTTGTGATAGAATAAAATTCTATATTTTCCTAATCTTGTTAAACTAACAAGATATTCATATAACAGAATTAAATTCTATATTAGGAAAATATCTTCCTAATCTTGGTACACTAACAAGATATTCATATAACATAATTAAATTCTATATTAGGGAAATATCTTCCAAATCTTGTTAAATTAACAAGATATTCATATGATAGAATAAAATTCTATCTTAGAAAAATATTTTCCTAATTTTATTAAAACAAACAAGAAATATTCTCTGTTAAACATAGAGCCTTCGGATTAAAAATCCAACAGTGAATAAAATTCACCGATTGATCTAAAAGATCAATTGGATTGATTATGAAATCAATCATGATCTCAATAAGAGATTTTCGCAACAAATTGATTCTTTACCTTTTCCTATAAATAAGAGCAAAAAAATGAAAAGAGGAAGGAGAATTGGATATAAAAAGAAGAGGAGATCATCCCATAAGTTTCTGTAAAAATATAGAAGGCTCTAAAAAAGTTTCGGCAACAGAGAATTTAATTCTCTTCGAAAAAGATCTTTCTCCTCAAAATCCTAGGTAAAGAAAAAAGAAGAGATTAAAATATCTCCTTTACCTATTATATCACATCTAAGGGTTTAACCCTTTTAAAAGAACTTAGTTCTTTCTCTGGATTTGAGATCCACAAGACAAGTCTTCCGCGAGTTGAGAATTTAATTCTCATCGGGAAGATCTTGTTCTTAAGAATAAAAGATTTAGGGAAGAACAAAGTTAAAAAGAAAGAAGATGGAGTCCATAACACTCTAGGGACTTAGTTCTTTCAAATCAAGAACTTAGTTCTTTAAGAACCCGATTCAAGATCCTCAAAATAGTGATCTTGGTGATCGTTAATGGTCAAAATACCAGTAACAGAGATTTAACCTCTCTGAAAACATGAACAAGAGAACATGGATAAAAGAACATGAAGAAGATGGAGTCCATAACACTCCAGAAATTTTGTTCCTTCAAATTAAGAACTTAGTTTTTAAAGAACCCGATCCCAGACCCTCAAAATTGTGATCTTGGTGATCGTTAATGACCAAAATATCATCAACAGAGATTTAAGTTCTCTAAAAAACATCAGCAGAGATTAAATCTCCAAAAAACCTTAGCGCCTCACGTGAAACATACGTCAGCGCTCAAAAGAAGCTAATAATTTAGCGCCTCATGCGAAACACACGTGAGCGGCAGGCAACTCACGTGAGCGCCAGAAAATAGAAAAGTTTAATGTTTAGTACTAGTGCAGCGTCTCACGTGAAATACACGTGAGCGCTAGACGCTCAGTGCCTTACGTGAAATACACGTGACTGTCACAAAAGACTAATGCTTAGCACTATTTCAACGCCTCACATGAAACACACATAAGCGCTATATGCAATTGAGTACTTAGCACTGCTGGTTGTTACAGAAACCCAATCTTAGCCCAAATTGGCTAAGCTTATATTCATGATATCTAAATTGATATCCAAACTGATGTTAGTCCCATACACGACTAACGATCTTCATCCTATACTTTCTAAGTTAATCTTAGTCTCTAATATGACTAACGATTCTTAGATGATCCACCATGATCTTTTCCCTCAAATACTGGATTTGGTTCAAAAGTACATCTTTCCACACCTCTGATATATATCGTTGTAATTCCTCAACGTCTTCAGAGAGGTGGCGGGTCCCAACAACCAACACCTAGTTGTCCCCAAAATGGGAATAATGGACCGAAATGTCCTTAAACTAATACTCGTCTCCAAAATGGAAATGTTGGACCGAAATATTCTTAAACTAACATTCGTCCCAAACAGGGAATGTTAGACCATAATGTCCTTAAACTTATATAATTGGGCACATATGCTCATTTGTTTCTAAGTTGATTTTAGTCTCAAATATGACTAACGATCCTTAGATCAGAACCAAATATCCCATGAACTGATGGACCTCACAAATGTGAGAAATGCGTCCTAAGTTCATTCCCATTGGCAAACCAAGCTACCAATGTAGACCCCGTCAAGCAAATCCTTGATCCAAATTTAAAATATACGGATTTAGACTAATCTGCACCCTACGGGCGACTACATAAACCAGTCTCCGTATACAATCCACGGGCAACCATAACAAAGAAAATGACACACGACACGAAGTGAACTATCGGAGTAGGAGAAAGTGGTTATCACAACGAGATAACGTAATTAACTGCAGGGGCTTACGCCTACAGGGCAGAGCATCCCCGCAATCAAAAACCCCTCACAAATAAGGGGGAATCTGATAAAATCTGCAACATCGGTCGCATCTATCCAAACCTCCGATATATGGTGCCATAAATCAACTTGGTATTTTCGGAGAGGTGGATGGATAAGTTCAAATTGTATCTGCCTTCAAATTCAGGCTAGACGTCCCAACGTCTCAGTCCGGTTTTCGGTGGTAAACACTCCCCAGCAATGCCGGGGGCACGAAGAAAACGCCTCCAAAACTGAGGTAATTCCAACTACACGACATGCTCGACATCGCCACTGGCACCGAGTAAGATAGGCTAATGGCAACTCTCCCTCCGGGATTACCCCATCAGCTACTATGGTGGATATTGATGTTGTTGTTTCAACTGGGAACCGTTTCAAACAGCTTAAGAGGGTTTGTAAAAATTCCCCTACGACGGTACTGAAAAGATCACCCCTGCCCGTAGAAGCTGCAGTGCAAGCAAAGCCGGAGTAGCTTTCTCAGCACCTCTCCTAGCAAATTCATAGAGTCTGACAGAAAGTCCAAGATTCAGTTCTTGATGAAAACTACTCTCGTCAACCCAAAAATCTAAGGTTCGATAAGAAAGAGTTGC
Organism: Agapanthus africanus; assembly: GCA_030015575.1. Classification (NCBI taxonomy): domain Eukaryota; kingdom Viridiplantae; phylum Streptophyta; class Magnoliopsida; order Asparagales; family Amaryllidaceae; genus Agapanthus; species Agapanthus africanus. The sequence goes on from CM057339.1 coordinate 135,017,230, forward strand.
TCCTTCGCCATACAATGGAGGACTTCTCGTAAAGAGGCGCCTGTCATAATGGCTTCTCATGCTCTGTTCAGTCGAAAATATCGCACGTTTGATATAATATTTTCCTTACTTTTCTTAAATATCTAAAGGTGTTTATAATAAATATGAAACATATGAGGGTTTATCTGTAAAATATCTATTGTCATATGTTTATATATTATAATTAACATTACGAAGGAAAATATATGCATATAGTATTTATATAATATTTTTTTATTATGCATATCATATCAAATATTCTAATCACGATTCTTTAAAAGATATAACATCATACAAATGGTTAGAATAATATCTCTATAATAAATATTACTAACATTATTCATGGAGATATTGTGTAAGATATGGCTCAGGTCAGGAGATCGAGATATCGAGATGATGGGAATCAAAAATCTGCTGATGAAATTTAATTAAAATCGAAGAATCAATACTGGAAGAGACTCATAAAATATTTTCAGATTCCAAATATCTAGAAGATCTTCACGTGTCAACATGTATAAGCCCCAGAAGATTGAGACCCTAACTCCTCCAAGATGCGGCGCTTCCGCGACTAAATGCCCCAATACGCGGCGGATCCGCGGCCCTATGGTGGCCGTTGGATCTGAGATTTTCTGGAGGTGATCGTATCAATATATCTTAACCTTTGAGATTTAGGGTTTCTGATTTAGGGGCTATATAAAGGACCGATGACTAAACTTAGAAATCATCACCTTTTACACGAAACAAATCACCGTCAAAGAACAAGTGATCCACGACAGGTCCGCGATTCGAAATGATAAGGCGACGTGAGATTCGACGGAACATCTACTTCCTACGAGGTAGAGATCGAGAGCAACTTCTTCTTCCTCTTGTAATTTAAACCCGAAGGTTTTGTAATCGTGAAGTTGATTAATAAAGGTAGATCATTAGTTTAATTATTTAGCATTTATTTTCTGTATTTGCATTATGAATTCCTTTTCTATTATTTCTTCTTCTATCTCCATATTGCGCGAGTAATTCTCCGCTTGATAGGGTTCGTAGGATTAGGGTAGAACAATGGATGAGAAATTTTTTAACTTCTTTTAAATCTTATGAAGTTTATAAACTTTAGCAAAAGAATCGTTAACATCCTTATCGGGCGCGCTACCAATTTATTGCTAGTCTCGACCGCGATTTGAGATTATATTAACAATAATTTTGTTAAGGGATAGACATGAATATAGATCAATGAAGGGACACGGGTTAATAGTGGGGAAACCCTAGTTTCTTCCAAGAACCCTAATCCTCATTCATCACTATCAATCTAATTTTAAATCTATCAATAGATAAAATGAGTCATCTTTATTGGTCATCCATGACTACTAAATCCTAACGAACCCTACAAGTCTTCTTCTTATATATTCTATATCCGTGTTTAACATAGATCTAGGATTTACAACTATTCTCCCTATTCTTCTTCTAGTCAACTCGTCTAAAACAAAATTAGAAATTCCACGTATCCCTAAGGACGACCCGTACTTATTTCGGCTAGCTACATGCGACACCGTTATTAATTGCGGTTACTACACACTCTTTCACAGATCAATCATGCTCTAACCTTTAATAAAAATATGAAGCCAGAGAAAATTCCATCGCCTGTGGCAAAATCCAAATGAGAAGGCTCCAAATTCCCCAAGCCTGGGGGCATAACTATATATACGGTCTATATGACCAACAGAAAAGAAGAGAGCCGTGCTTCTGTGATTCACAGACCGCATACTCGGTCGCTGACGAAAGATCAGAAGCAACAACAAAAGCTCCAAGAGATGTTGACCTGTCACGATCCGGAAAAATGTATGTGACTGGCACTTGAATCATGCGAAGTCTATAGGACCCCACCTAATTCAAGTAAGCCAAAGCCTAGAAATCTAAACCTTTTTAGGGAAATAATAGAGATGAAGTTTTTAAATAAAAGATATAATGAAATCAAATTTTTTCTTTAAAATGCATAGGTAATGATTTATAAAAACGCAAGTGGATTATTCTATAGTTGAAAAAAAATTCGTCTTTAAAATATTTTGGGTAACACCTCTCTTGTTTATTTTGATCCAAAACCACATACAAGCAATATATAATGGCATCCCCAAGCGGGAGCTAGCTCTTCGCCAATTGGAGGAATCACAACCGTGAAATAAGCATATATACGACGCCCTACGACGAAGATCAAACATAGAAAGAATAAATAAGGCAAGACATCATCATCTCAAAGAAGCGAACATACACCCACCGCTCTAAGTCTCGCAAATACAAGTCTGACTAGGTCTACCAATATACAAATTCTAGTTTCTGACTGATGGAGTTTATATAGAAACAACAGGAATAATAAGTACAAGAGTGGGCACGATCCAATGTGTGTCCCACCTACCATAGCAAAACACCCTGAGTGCAAGCTGTGTGCCAGCGATACCGCTACTGATCCAAACGGTCAAACCTGCAAGAAACTGTGGCACAACGGGGGTGAGTTGCCAACTCGTGAGTAGAAAACATCAGCAGGTAGAAATCGAATAAACAATGATTCGTAGGTCATTACTGTATCATGAAGGTAATACTATGGTATCTAAGATGACCATGTATGTATATGTGTCAACAATCGAGTCAATGCAAATGACATATATAAATAAACATCTGAATCATATGCCTGATGCATGTGGATATCATCCACGTGTGTCCATAAACGATACAATCAATATCATGGAACATGAGTGTCCAACATCGACACTCGAAATATCATGAAACCCGTGTCCAGCATCGACATGTAAATCCTCATATCTCAGGCTCTGTCAATCCGGATCGGCCCATGGGCTCCGTCAGTCCGGATCGGCCCATATCCATCTGATCTCACAACCACGGTCGGCATCCTTCGGATATCCACCGTGCCAAACTATCACCGGTAGGTAGTACTCACTCTGCCAGGCTCATCGTTTACTGCACAACAATCCTTTCTTGCCCCAGGGTACTTTACCGGGTCCACCATATACCTGCAGACGGTTCGTCCAACTTCTCGAATTGGGTCTCGAAAAAAATCTCAGAACCGAGAAAACTCATGGTGGACGCCTCGAAATCATATCACGAGAAACCGTGTTTTTTAAAACAATTTATAACTTCCTTTGAAATATATCTGCGGTTTTCAAATCTAGAAATCTCATGAAAACAGTATCTCAATGCATGAAACCATAAAAGTATGATGTTTGCAAGCATAGAACAGTAACGTGAGCATATCAAGTATATCGTGCAAACGTGTCATATGATAATACTGAACAATGAATGTACTTACAATTAAGAATAATACCATGATATAACAATTCTATTGTGTAAGTGGCATAACAATTACCAACGACGAATGTGTGAGCCGGCAAATCTGTATAAGTGTAACGTGCGCATCATTGATAATTGCGCAGGTGTACTAGCAGACGATATCATAACGACCAATGAAAGCACATGTATATATATAATGCAATGAGGGTAAAATGAATGTAGCAGAAAGATAAATAGTAACGCAATAAGCTAAGATATACCTCGATATACGAGCCATACAAAATCGTATCTAATATAACACGAATCTTTATTTTTAGAAAAGTAAGAACTACGGTGTTGTTAAAGAAAAGCAGTACCTTTGAAATCTGTAGCGTTCCTAGGTTTATCCTTTGAATGTACACGATTCGTTAGTTTTGAAAATAGGTATGACTCGAACCCTATTCTAACATCTACTTAAGTAATTAAAAGACTAAAAGCTAAACTAATCCCGAGTCAAAAGTACGGATCAATCCTCATATATACATCTCGTACGGTATAGTCCGTTGTACGGCCTCCTCAAAATTGAGGGTACGGGTCAAATATCATATATCATAATTCGTACGGTATGATCCGTCATACAATATCATAAATAAGGATACGGATCTAAGGTCACGTACAACATATCACTCTTTATTCTCATATAAATACACACACACACACATATAACTCAAGTCACATCTATATCAAACTCATATCATATCTTGGCAAAATTATCTATATTCTCATATCGTCTCATATCCATATATCGGCATATTAAGCCATGTCATCTTATTTCATCACATTCTTATTTGGATGTATGTAGAATCTCATATCATCTATTGGCATACGAATATAACATGTATATTGTCTTGCATCCTTAAACCAACATATCCACTAATGTCATCTTTTATCGTATCATCTCATACTAAGACCTCTAATCATATCCGTAAGTCCGTAGCATATCTTTTCTCCAAATATAATTTATATATCGATTTTCCATATCAAAGGTTGCGGGGGTGCTATACGCCATCTACCCGATTTCCCCCGTAGATATAAATCCAATCACCTGCCAAATCCTCGTTTAGTCGAAGTCGATGTGCTTCGTCGTCTCAGAAGTCCACGCGAACCTACCTACATATCAACACACAATCGAAATGCTATTAAAATCAAGTCCGAAAACCGATACGGCACATGGATTGCTTATAAGTTAGAACCTATAACTTACGCATGCTAAAATAACCAAATAACCCTCGTCGTTGACGTACAAATGTCCAACGACCGAATCACATCAAGAAATTCATAAATCCAAATTTCAATTATCGGAAAACATAATACGGTAACTGAGAAAATCACTCCCAGATTCTTGCACAGATACATAGGGACAAAACTAACAATACAGGGGCTAGGTTATAAGGTGTATAAGCTACAGACCAAAATCCAACACCATACCCCACAATTTAGCTGGCGAGAATGCTAGTTTACCCGGTGTCTCCGGTCCCAACATGGAGTTGGTGTCTCGTTCTTCTGTGGTGATCTCCTAGTGGCCTATTAGGTCAAAGTACTTGTTTGATTTTCTTAAAAACATCCTAAGTTGCTCCAAATTCCCTGTAGTCCTCAAAGCTTCACAAAACCGACACGGGAAAATTTTAAGTTCGTGTATCGGGTTCTAGTCTCTGGTCTAGGCCATTAAACATCACCAAGGTCAAGTAAAACACTCACTACACCTCAAATACATCATCACAACTCAACTCATACCCTAAACCTTATCTAGGAATATTCAAAGATCACAAAACTACACTAGTTAGCTCTAAACTACTATAGGACGTAAAGAAACTAAAGACTTAACAAAAAGAGTAGAAATATACCTCCTTTGGCAACTCAAGAAAATTCTTGGGTTGCCCAAAGTGCTCAAAATCCAAACTTGGTTCCACTATGGGGTGTAGGATGAGGTGGGGATCAACTTTGTGAAGGGAGTATGGGGTTTTGGTGATTATTTGGGGATGAACCATGGAGGTAGAGGAGGTGGAGGAAGGATGTGAGGAAGATGAAGAAAGAGTTGAAGAATGAAGTAAAGAAAATGAAATGAAGAAGAAGACAAGGGTCTCTCTCTCTCTTTCTCACCCTCACTCTCTCACATGCCATGCCCATGCTCTCATGTCTCCTCTCCTTGACTTTTCTTTTCTTTTCTTCACTCATATAAAAGAACCAAATATCAATAATGCAAATCAAACAAATATGCAACAAAATGCAATATGTCATGGTGCACTAGCCATGGATATTTAAAAATACAGATTTAGCCTAATCGTGATTAGTAGTGCACTAATCAAGTTTAATTTAAATTTGCATATAATTAATTGCATAATTATTTATAAAATGCCAAATTCCAATAAATTTCTTTTAAATAAATAAACCATATTAATTTTCAGTAATTTTCCAAATATTGGTATATAATTATACCATTTTACTGAAAACCCCTATTCGCAAATCGAATAGTTTTTCCTGAAATATATTATTTTATTATTTAAATTCTAAAAACAATATTTTATTTTTTTGTTTCAATAGAGCCCGACGAACCGACGCCGCTCTGCAAATCTAGTAGGCTTTCTCGTCTGCCTGAGAGATACTATGGGTTTCTCGTAGATGGGGATCGAGAGGATTGTATTATCGATGATAATGAGCCTACTAATTTTCAGCAGGCTATCACGAGTAAAGACTCGGTAAAGTGGCTGGATGCTATGAGATCCGAAATGGAATTCATGTACACCAACAAAGTATTGACTTTGGATATTGCTCCTCCTGGGGTGAAACCAGTTGGATGCAAATGGATCTTCAAAAAGAAGATTGGTGCGGATGGACAAGTGGAAACCTATAAAGCTAGACTTGTTGCAAAAGGTTTTCGTCAAAGACCAGGATTGGACTATGATGATACCTTTTCTTTAGTGGCTATGCTTAAATCCATTTGGATCCTGCTTGCCATTGCTGCCTTCCATGAATATGAAATCTAGCAGATGGACGTAAAAACAGCTTTTCTAAATGGATATTTAGAAGAGAATGTTTACATGAATCAGCCAGAGAGTTTACTAGACAGTGGAAGCAGTGGAAAGGTGTGCAAGTTGCTTAAATCCATATATGGATTAAAGAAAGTATCGCGGAGTTGGAACATCTGCTTTGATGAGACGGTCAAAGAATTTGACTTTATCAAAAATGTAGATAAGCCATGCATTTATAGGAAGATTGTAGGAGGAGCAGCGGTCTTCCTAGTACTATACGTTGACGATATACTCCTGATAGGGAATGATATCCCTATGCTACAATCAGTAAAGCTTTTCTTAGCACAGAAGTTCTCAATGAAAGACTTGGGTGATGCCTCCTACATTCTGAGGATTAAGATCTATCATGATAGGTGTAAAAGAATGTTGGGACTTTCACTGTAACACCCTAGTTCATTTATACCAGTTGTACAATGCTTGGTTTGATTAATTTATATATCGAGTGGTTATTTCTTGATTTATTTCTGTTATGAGTGCAAATAGTGTAATTAGTATCTTTGTTTGCATCCGACCCGACCCGCTTGCTGGAAACCTATCTTGATTCCTGTCCCGGCTAGTTATGAGATCCGTGTACGTTCATATTGTATAACTGCATTTTATCTGGCATTTGCATTTTTCAATATAACATATAAATTCAAATAAAATATTTTAGAAATATCTAGTATGGCCTGCATCATACCCCGAATCCTGTGGTGGCATCCGTATATCGTGTTCGCGTCCCGATCGGTGAAACGGACTGGTTTGGATAGCTACGTACACACTACGTGTATCCGTTCTTGGGGGTATGCATTTTCGTTACTCGACTATTTTATTTTGGTTTTGGTTGATACGCATATTATCCATATTTTCAAATCATAACTTTAGACCCAATCCGGGCATATTTTGGAGAAATTTTTGTATTAACCAATATCTCAAATTTAACTAATATTATATTCTTATAATTTATAATTCTGTTAATATATATATATATATATATATATATATATGTTTTAAAATTTGTTCAACTAAAAATATTTTCAAATCCTAATCTACATTGAATCTCACCTGCCCCCTCTCTTTGTATTCCATAAAAAATCTCATCCCAATCAAATCCCAACTTCTCTTTGTCTCTCTTTACATATTATATATATAATTTCTTTATATATTTTTTTAAAAAAAAGAAAATTTACTTTGCTTCACCCACGTCCTCTCCCCTTCTTCCTCATCTCGTTTTCCCGCTCGAACCCACGCCGAGCCCTCGCCTCTGCCCTCGCTCGCCTTGCCTCGCCGTCGTTGCCTCGCGCCGATGACCTCCCTCACCTCTTCTCATCGCCCTCATCCCCGATGACCCAACTCCGAGAAACCCGCAACCTTCAAACCTACGCTCGTCGCCGCCCTTCGCTCGCGCGTCGTCGCTCGTCGCCGCCGATCACCTTGCCCTCATCACCATCTCCTCCTCCTCCCAACACCTCGAGTACCGTGCAACCGCGCTTGCGACGAACCCAAGAATCCAACCCATCAACCTTGCCTGCGTCTCGTCGCCGCCGGAGCTCCGATCACCCCGTAACCTCCTTGTCCTCCCAGCCAGCTTCTTCTCCTCTCTCCTCTCTTCTTCTCCAAAACCCGAGCAAGAACCCTTCACATAACCCGATCTCGACTTCAAGAAACCTACAGCCACCTAGAACACCCACTGCCTCGCCGGAAAACCCCCGTATGCATCCTCACCGTCGACGGCCCATCGTTGACGTCACCCCCTTGCCTTCCTCTTTGACTCCAGAGCCAACCCAGAGCACCAAACCCACAACCTTCTTCTTCTTCTTCTTCTTCTCTTTCTTCTTCTTAATTCTTGGTTTCCGGTGATAGCCAGAGCTGTGCTCGCCGCAGACGATCCGGGCGACCCAGTGGGCATCCCCAGCCAGCGTGGTCATCTTCTTGCTTTGCCTGGTCCTGTTCTGTACGCGCGCGTGTGCATTGCGACGTTTACCCGACGTCGGACGCTGCGTACGCACCCCGTATTGAGATCCGATCAGGCAAGTTTATATTGCTACATGCTATAATATATATTTTGCATCCATATGAATAAAAATATCATATGTTCATTGCATTGTACATCCATGTTACTGTTTTACAGTTTTTCGATACCCGTACACATCCATATCATTTATTGCATATCTAGCTGCATGCCAGATCATATCATTTCATGTTACTGTTATATTAACACCCCATGCTTGATAATGTGCATCATGCGTAGTCATGGAGTTGTATATGTAATCCCTGATAGATATTTGTGCATCCGTGTTTTACTGTGCATCCGTACTTTTATCATGCATCCGTACTTGCTATTATGAGCATCCGTTTGATACCTGTGCACTACCTGTCATGACCGGATACACCACTACTTGACCTGTTACCTGATCATGTTCCTAATGCCGACATTCCTGACTTGTCGTCCCGATGGACGTATTCTGTTGTCTATTTAGACAAAACCTGTACCTGCTTGATCCTGTGTCGGCATTAACTCCTGACTTATCAATACCTGACTTGAACACATAACTTGGGGGTAAGGGGAAATCAATGTTGAAATCTGACTTGTAACTCAACAGTTCGACGCTTATACTGATCAGTTTTGGGGGGTAGGCCAGTCCCGGGATGCTGCTGCTGACATCATTCATCTGTACATGTTTCCTGTTTTGTGCTTAGCGGCATGTCTCGGTTTCAGCCCGAGAATCTGGACCGTGGTCCCGGGCATGTACGGGATACTATTGAGTTACATCGACGATTCATTAAATTGATTTCAAAGGCTTGAGAGTAATTAACCCAGTAGCACAGTTTAGATGGATCACCGCATGTCACATACACTGATACCTTTCACTGTTCCACATCCGTGTTTACTTATTACATTCATATTACTGTTCCTACTCATGCCTGCATATCTTGTTACCTTCTGATTATATTTTATCGTTTGATATTATGATGCACTGACGTCTGGGTTTTGCATGACCCAGATCCTCTATCTTTGTCGCAGGCCGATCAGGAGTATTTCAGCCGACAGGCCGAGCAGTGAGGTTCCTGTTAGTATCTAGTTTAGTTTAGTTTTATTTCCGTACTTTCATTTCCTGATGTGAGCCTTTATTTGGGACGTACTTTCCATATGTTATTGTTTATTGGATTTATTGCTTCCGCATATTATTTTTTGACTCGTTTATTCTGGCATATGGACATGTACTAGATAGTTTATTTTTATTTTACTGTTCTTGATATCTTATAGACAGCCGTAATGCGACTGTGGAGGGATATTTCCAAGCCACAGGTAGCATGGTTGGCTCTGTCACGTGCCGATCTTAGCGCACTCTGGTAAGCGGGGCGTGGCAGGGTTTGTTTGGTATCAGAGCCATAGGATTTAGGTTAATCGGGTTTGATTCTTTTGTAGTTGGGTATTGGACCCAATACACGAGTCAGAAAACCCGTAATTAGGAACATGTCCTGCCACATTGTTATCGTGATTCTTGAATCATATCTTTCTCTTGACCCTATGTCCGTAGCTCTTGCACACTATATGTCTCAAGTGCATCAAGCTCTCTGTAGTGCTGTCGCGGAACCATGGCGATTTGCAAACTCTGATCATCTCCAGCGATGGCCTGTATTGATGGACGGACCGAAAACACCGCGTTGACGTCATCTTCAGAGTCACTGCCAAAGACCGGAATAGAGGTAGATGGTCCCGGCCTGTTGCATTGGGGTGGCCCCGAATGGACTATCTCTTCTTCCTCCTCGATATCACTCCCGAAGACCGGAATAGTGGTGATAGCTTTTTGCTTATTCTCCGGTTTATGGCATCTTTCCGTGTCTTCAAAATCTTGCAGGAAATACTTTGCATTCTCGTACTTTCGGACTTCATTTACGGAAAATGGGTTTAGTTCCCCCGTCACGGTATACTCGAGACCATCTTTGAAATACTTCATACACTGATGTTGTGTAGAAAGGATGATGTTGTATTCGTGTAACCAAGGCCTGCCGAGCAAAGCGTTGCAGCAAGTCTTGGCATCAATGACATGAAACTTGATGTCAGTGACGAGCAGCCCAAAGCGTAACGTCAATATTACAGATCCGAGCGTCCCTGATGACTGGGAGTCGAACCCGAAGATGGTGACTTTATCCCGAGCGAGGTGCTGGACACTCATGCAGATTTCTTTTAGTACCCTCACATTTAGGAGGTTGACAGAGGATCCGTTGTCAACTAAGATCTTCCCTATCTTGATGTCATGGCAGTACCCGATGAAATATAGGGGACGGTTGTGTTCGCACGTTCCGAGGATGAGATCTTCATCGCCGAAAGTGATATCAGCTGTGTGCACTTCTTCCAGCTCGTCCTTCATTTTTTCTTCGGCAAGGAAAGCTTGAAACTGCTCGGGCTCTTGTAATGCCCTGATCAGAGAATCTCGTACCTCTTTAGACAATAGAAGGGCGTCCAAAACGCTTAGTGTCTTGACCATATGCAAACAACTTTACATCTCGGCTTGAAATCTTTTTGGTTCCTTATTGTTTATTCTTTCCTATTCCTTTGATTCAGATACTAGGATTCAGACGACTTGAATGGAGTTATGTGATTGTAACTATGAACTGCAGCATGGTTACAATGCGGTGCTCTATTTAAGTAACTTGGAGTCCTAGTCTTGATTCACTTCCTTGTTTTATGGTCATTATATTACCTTGCTTCTCTCGGTTTCATTACTTACCAGCTCATGTTTTATCGCAAGATTGAATCATGTTTACCGTGCTTATCTTCTTTAGTGTTTGGCTTCAGATGAAGTCATTTCGGGTATCCTACTTGTTCATGATTTTCCCGTATTAACATTATTCGATTCTGGCGAATCCCATTGTTTTATGTCGTCCAAGTTTATTGCTGCACATTCGATTTCTTGCACGACCCTGTCTAGTTGTTGGGATATACACACTGGGAACGGGAAGATCATATCTAGTAGTGAGTGCAAGGATTGTTCTGTTGTTATTTGCGGACGAGAGTTATTTGCAGATTTCTTGGTGATCGATACCGGCAGTTATGATATTGTCTTGGAAATAGATTTTCTCGGCACTTTCCATGCTCACATTGATTGTAGGGCAAAGAAAGTGATTTACCAGATTTCCGGACATTTGGAGTTTGTTTTTGCCGGAGGTAGCAGTTTTGTCGGGCCAGTCGAGTTTAGGGCTAGGCCGACAAACAGTGTTCTTTCGTCGATGGATGTTGGTAAGGAGGAAGCTCCAGCTGTAGTTCGAGAGTTCATGAACGTGTTCGAGGACAACTTGGGTTTACCGCCAAAACGAGATGTGGAGTTCGCGATCGATCTTGTTCCGGTGCAGCGTCAATCTCAAAGGCGTACTATCCGATGGCACCAGTAGAGTTGGAAGAAGTAAAGAAGCAGGTTATTGAATTGTTAAAGAAGAGTTGGATTCATAGTAGTAATTCACCTTGGGGAGCTCCAGTTCTTCCAGTCAAGAAGAAGGATGGCACAAGGAGGATGTGCATCGATTATCGAGAATTAAACCGGGTGACTATTAAGAACAAGTACCCGATCTCTCGCGTTGGTGAATTATTCGAGCAACTCAGTAGTGCGAGGGTATTCTCGAAGCTGGATTTGCGATCCGGATATCATCAGGTTCGAGTTAAATCAGAGGATATTGGTAAAACTGCGTTTCGAACTCGATATGGACATTACGAGTATTTAGTGATGCCATTCAGAGTCACAAACGTACCGGCGATATTTATGGACTTGATGAACCGAATCTTTTCACCGTTCTTGGACCAGTTTATAGTGGTGTTCATCGATGATATTCTGGTCTACTCGAGGAGTCTAGAAGAGCATGCAGAACACTTGAGGATCACACTGCAAACGTTGAGGCAAGAAAGATTATATGCAACGATGAGTAAGTGCGAGTTTTGGCTCGAAGAAGTGAAGTTTTTGGGGCACGTCGTATCCGGAGAAGGAATTGCCGTTGATCCCTAGAAGATTGCAGCAGTTCAAGATTGGCCGATTCCGAAGAATGTAACGGAGATCAGAAGTTTTCTGGGACTTACAGGATACTACAGAAGATTTGTAGAGAATTTTACTCGATTGGCTGAGCCTTTGACCAAGCTTACGTGGAAGGAAGTACCGTTCGCTTGGACGGATAGTTGTGCGTCAGCTTTTGAGGCGTTGAAGCAAAAATTGACAACCGCTCCTATTTGACCGTACCAGACGGTTCCGGAGGATTGGTGATTCACAGCGACGCATCTGGGAAAGGTTTGGGATGTTTTTCTAAGCAGCATGGGAAGGTTATATCCTACGCATCAAGACAGTTGAAGACTCATGAGAAGAATTACCCAACTCATGATTTGGATCTTGCAGCAGTGATTTTCTCTTTGACGATTTGGAGACACTACTTATTGGGCGAAAGGGTCGAAGTATTCACCGATCACAAAAGCCTAAAGCATGTGTTCACGCAGAAGGAGCTTCATATGAGGCAGCGTAGATGGTTGGAGCTGATGGATGACTATGATCTTGATCTTAAGTACCATCCCAGGAAAGTTAATGTAGTACCGGATGCGCTTAGTCAGTTGCCAGCAATTCGGATGTTGACTACACAGAATATGCTTATCGAAGATTTTCGGAGATTCGAGTTGGAGATCGTATTACCGTATTCTTCAAGACAGTTGATGCAGCTGCAAGTACAGTCGTCATTGATTGATAATATTAAAGAAGCGCAGTCGCACGATCCAAGGTTGCAGAAGTTTCGAGAATAGGTAGAAGCGGGACTTCGAACAGACTTGTTGATTCATGAAGATGGTTCGTTGCAATTTGGTAGCCGTTTGTGTGTGCCGAAAGAAAACATTCGTGAAGAAGTTATGAAGGAGGCGCACGGTTCCGCATATTCTGTACATCCAGGAGGCACGAAGATGTACCGTGATTTACGACGACATTTCTGGTGGGAAGGCATGAAAAGGGAGATTGCCCGCTTTGTAGCGAAGTGCTTGGTATGTCAGCAAGTTAAGGCTGAACATCAAAGGGTAGCTGGTTTATTGCAACCACTTCCGATTCCTCAATGGAAATGGGAACATATAACCATGGATTTCGTGACAGCTTTACCACGGAATCCAAAGAGCAACAATGCAATTTGGGTGATTGTTTATCGATTGAACAAGGCAGCTCATTTCATACCGTTTCAACTTGGTCATTCGACGGAAGCGTTAGCAGAACGGTACATGCAGGAGATTGCGAGATTGCATGGAGTACCTGTAAGTATCGTTTCCGACCGTGATACCCGATTCTTATCGCACTTCTGGAGGAGTCTACAGGAAAGTTTGGGGACGCGATTGAAGTTTAGCACCGCTTATCATCCTCAGACAGATGGCCAGTCGGAGAGAACGATCCAAACTCTTGAAGACATGTTGAGAGCCTGCATGTTAGACTTCAAGGGTTCATGGGAGGATCATCTACACTTGGTGGAGTTTTCATATAATAACAGCTTCCAGGCGACTATTCAGATGGCTCCATTCGAAGCGTTATATGGTCGCAAGTGTTGCTCACCCGTCTGTTGGGACGATGTTGGAGAACGAAGATTGTTGGGACTAAATTTGATCGTGCAAACCGTGGAGAAAGTTAATACTATCTGGAATCACATGAAGGTAGCATAAGATCGGCAGAAGAGTTGGGCCGATACATTGAGAAGGCCTCTAGAGTTCGCCGTTGGTGATCTTGTAATCTTGAAGATATCACCGACTAGAGGAGTGATTCGTTTTGGGAGTCGAGGCAAGCTTAGTTCTCGATTCGTGGGGCCTTTCGAAATTATTGAGCGTGTTGGAGAAGTGGCTTATCGATTGGCGTTACCACCATCTTTGGCGAATGTTCATGACGTGTTTCATGTATCTCAACTCCATAAGTATGTTCGAGATGAAACACACATGCTAGATCATTCGAAGCTGACTGTAAGGGAGGATTTGACCTATGAAGAACGACCGATGTCGATTGTTGATTGAAGAGAAAAGGTTCTCAAGAACAAGGTTATCCCTCTAGTACTTGTTTCATGGGGGAATCGCTTGCATGGAGAATCAACTTGAGAATGAGAAGACGGCATTCGACAGAAATTTCCACACCTCTTTTCCTAGATTCATGCTTGTTTGTCTTTTCTTGTTCCGGGAATTTCGAGGACGAAATTCTTTTTGTAGTTGGGTATAATGTAACACCCTAGTTCATTTATACCAGTTGTACCATGCTTGGTTTGATTAATTTATATATCGAGTGGTTATTTCTTGATTTATTTCTGTTATGAGTGCAAATAGTGTAATTAGTATCTGTGTTTGCATCCGACCCGACCCGCTTGCTGAAAACCCATCTTGATTCCTATGTATGATTCATCCCGGCTAGTATGAGAATCCGTGCATGTTCATACTGTATAACTGCATTTTATCTGGCATCTACATTTTCCAATATAACATATAAAGTCAAATAAAATATTTTAGAAATATCTAGCATGGCCTGCATCATACCCCGAACCCTGTGGTGGCATCCGTACATCGTGTTCTCGTCCCGATCGGTGAAACAGACTCGTTTGGATAGCTACGTGTACACTCTACGTGTATCCGTTCTTGGGGGTATGCATTTTCGTTACTCGGCTATCCTATTTTGGTTTTGGTTGATAGGTATATTATCCGTATTTTCAAACCATAATTTTAGACCCAATCCGGACATATTTTGGAGTAATTTTTGTATTAACCAATATCTCAAATTTAACTAATATTATATTCTTACAATATAATTCTGTGAATATATATATTTATATATGTTTTAAAATTTGTTTAACTAAAAATATTTTCAAATCCTAATCTACACTGAATCTCACCTGCCCCCTCTCTTTGTATTCCATATAAAATCTCATCCCAATCAAATCCCAACTTCTCTCTGTCTCTCTCTACTTATTATATATATAATTTCTTTATATATATATTTTTTAAAAAAGAAAATTTACTTTGCTTCACCCACGTCCTCTCCCCTTCTTCCTCACCTCGTTTTCCCGCTCGAACCCACGCCGAGCCCTCGCCTCTGCCCTCGCTTGCCTTGCCTCGCCGTCGTTGCCTCGCGTCGACGACCTCCCTCACCTCTTCTCATCACCCTCGTCCCCGACGACCCAACTCCGAGCAACCCGCAACCTTCGAACCCACGCTCGTCGCCGCCCTTCACTCGTGCGTCGTCGCTCGTCGTCGCTCGTCGCCGCCG
The DNA here is from genome assembly GCA_030015575.1 of Agapanthus africanus. Lineage (NCBI taxonomy): Eukaryota > Viridiplantae > Streptophyta > Magnoliopsida > Asparagales > Amaryllidaceae > Agapanthus > Agapanthus africanus. The sequence continues at coordinate 135,032,834 of CM057339.1, forward strand.
ATCACCTCGCCCCCGTCACCATCTCCTCCTCCTCCCAACACCTTGAGCACCCTACAACCGCCCCTACGATGAACCCAAGAATCCAACCCATCAACCTTGCCTGCGTCTCGTCACCGCCGGAGCTCCGATCACCCCGTAACCTCCTCATCCTCGCAGCCAGCTTCTTCTCCACTCTCCTCTCTTCTTCTCCAAAACCCGAGCAAGGACCCTTCACATAACCCGATCCTGACTTCAAGAAACCTACACCCACCTAGAACACCCACTGCCTCGCCGGAAAACCCCTGCCTGCATCCTCGCCGTCGACGACCCATCTTTGACGTCACCCTCCCGCCTTCCTCTCTGACTCCAGAGCCAACCCAGAGCACCAAACCTACAGCCTTCTTCTTCTTCTTCTCTTTCTTCTTCTTGATTCTTGGTTTCCGGTGATCGCCGGAGCCGTGCTCATCGCAGACGATCCGGGCGACCCAGTGGGCATCCCCAGCCAGCGTGGTCACCTTCTTGCTTTGCCTGGTCCTGTTCTGTACGCGCGCGTGTGCATTGCGACGTTTACGCGACGTCGGACGCTGCGTACGCACCCCGTATCGTGATCCGATCAGGCAAGTTTATCTTGATACATGCTATAATATATATTTTGCATCCATATGAATAAAAATATCACATGTTCACTGCATTGTACATCCATGTTACTGTTTTACAGTTTTTCGATACCCGTACACATCCATATCATTTATTGCATATCTAGCTGCATGCCAGATCATATCATTTCATGTTACTGTTATATTAACACCCCATGCTTGATAATGTGCATCATGCGTAGTCAAGGAGTTGTAGATGTAATCCCTGATAGATATTTATGCATGCATCCGTACTTTTATCGTGCATCCGTACTTGCTATAGTTTTATTATGAGCATCCGTTTGATACCTGTGCACTATCTGTCATGACCGGATACACCACTACTTGACCTATTACCTGATCTTGTTCCTAATGCCGACATTCCTGACTTGTCGTCTCGATGGACGTATCCTGTTGTCTATTTAGACAAAACCTGTACCTGCTTGATCCTGTGTCGGCATTAACTCCTGACTTATCAATACCTGACTTGAACACATAACTTGGGGGTAAGGGGAAATCAATGTTGAAATCTGACTTGTAACTCAACAGTTCGACGCTTATACTGATCAGTTTTGGGGGGTAGGCCAGTCCCGGGATGCTGCTGCTGACATCATTCATCTGTACATGTTTCCTGTTTTGTGTTTAGCGGCACATCTCGGTTTCAGCCCGAGAATCTGGACCGTGGTCCCGGGCATGCATGGGATACTATTGAGTTATATCGACGAATCATTAAATTGATTTCAAAGACTTGAGAGTAATTAACCCAGTAGCACAGTTTAGATGGATCACCGCATGTCACATACACTGATACCCTTCACTGTTCCACATCCGTGTTTACTTATTACATTCATATTACTATTCCTACTCATGCCTGCATATCTTGTTACCTTCTGATTATATTTTATCGTTTGATATTATGACGCACTGACGTCTGGGTTTTGCATAGCCCAGATCCTCTATCTTTGTCGCAGGCCGATCAGGAGTATTTCAGCCGACAGGCCGAACAGCGAGGATCCTGTTAGTATCTAGTTTAGTTTAGTTTTATTTCCGTACTTTCATTTCCTGATATGAGCCTTTATTTGGGACGTACTTTCCAGATGTTATTGTTTATTGGATTTATTGCTTCCGCATATTATTTCTTGACTCGTTTATTCTGGTATATGGACATGTACTAGATAGATTATTTATTTCTACTGTTCTTGATATCTTATAGACAGCCGTAATGTGACTGTGGAGGGATGTTTCCTAGCCACAGGTAGCATGGTTGGCTCTGTCACGTGCCGATTGTAGGGCACTTTGGGAAGCGGGGCGTGACATTCACAGTCCAGGTACATTGACACCATACTAAAGAGATTTAGTATGGAAGATTCCAAGCGTAGTAATTTACCTGCTTGTCACGGGATCACCCTCTCCAAAAAGATGTCTCTAAAGACTGATGAGGAGAGAGCTCGCATGGGCATTATACTCTACGCTTCGGCAGTAAGATCTATAATTTATGCGATGTTATGTACCAGAGCAGATGTAGCTTACGCACTTAGTGTGGAAAGCAGGTATCAGTCTAACCCGGGTTAGAAGTATTGGATAGCAGTAAAGAACATTCTCAAGTACCTGAGAAGGACTAAGGAGATATTCTTGGTTTACGGTAATGGTGACCTCTAGGTCGAGACTTTTACCGACTCCAGCTTCCAAAGTGACAAGGATGACTCTAAATCCGTCTCGGGTTTTGTATTTACCCTCAATGGAGGGGCGGTATGTTGGAAGAGTTCCAAGCAGGATACCGTCGCAGACTCAACGATGGAAACTGAGTATATAGCTGCTAACGTGCCGCAAAAGAGGCTGTTTGGATGAGGAAGTTCATCTCTGAACTTCAGGTGGTTTCGTCCATTGCCAATCCAATACCTTTGTATTGCGATAACAATGGTGCTGTAGCATTAGAGAAGGAACCAAGGTCCCATCAGAAATCCAGAAATATCTTGAGGCGATATCACCTGATCAGGGAGATCGTGGATCGCTAGGAGATCAAGATGCGGAGAGTGGACACAAAAGACAACATGACAGATCTATTCACCAAGACTATCCCTCAAGTCCAGTTTGAGATGTTAGGCATGCGATACGCCGGCAACTGGATCTAGTGCAGACAATGGGTACTTATTGCACCAATTACAGTCGTTAGTGCAAGTGGGAGATTGTTGGATATATATGCCCTAGATGCCTTCATTGTATAGGATGCTAGGGATATGTATGTACAGGACAATCTTGCTCGATATGATAGTATACTATTTGGTTTGCCTTTATCTTATCATGTGATGTGTTTTACTTTGTATTTCATATCTTGTATGCATGCTGATAAAGCATGTAGGATATTTGCCTGACTACTAGCGTTGTGATGGCAATCACACTTGTGAGAGCTAGGTAGTCGATAAGCACATCCTTAAAATATCCCTAATCGACGGAGTATCGAGACTAGGCATCGATAATCCAGAGTAGACTAGTGTATACATATCTAGACCCTGACGAGGGGCGATGGATTGGTCTCACAACCGTTGGTGAGGTGCACCTAAGATTGTATACAGATGCTAACTGGGTGTGAGTTCACCGGACATGACTCGCCGAGGACCGACTAGATGGTATTATACCTAGCGTCAGATAGCAGTTCTCTGGTGACATGTGTGCAGATAGTCTGTCGACCTGAGGTCATCATTTGCTTCGTATGAGTTCCCACTATACTTTTATTGCTGCCCTACCAAGGCTCTACTGAGTCGTACAAACAGGTTTTAGTTGGGTACAGTCCCGAGCCATATGGAGGCAGTAAGCGACTGTTAGAGATTCATCACTCCCGGTATGGGGAGTCGATGTCACGCTGTGATCGGTTGGTCATCACCATTAGTCCCTGGCCAGGGCGGATTGAGAATTACTGGTGGGCGGACCAGTAGATTCTCGGATGGTCTTGAACCACACTGACACGACTTATTTGGTTATTAGGGGTCTGACGTTTTTCCACCCCTGTAACAACCCTAAACTTTCTGTACAATTTTTTTCAAAAATACAGAAAGGAGTATTTTTGCCTGAGCACAAATTATAAGTTTGTTTTGATTTTTAATATCAAGAAGGAGCTTGTAGCTCACTGATAAGACCTTGCACTGCTGAACCAAAGCACCAGAGTTCAAATCCCATCACCCACATTATTTTTTAATATTGTTTTCTTTTAATTTTTTTTGAAGCCTAAGAGGCTACACGTACTAAATCCGTAAAATCAAAAGTCACATATAAAACAAACTATCCTACTATGCAAACCAACCGACGAGCGACCCACGGCGACGATCCTCGGCTCGATTCGCCGTGACTCAGCCGGCGGCGTGGCTGGATCGGTCGGCGAGGCCGGCCGAACTGAGTCGGATCGGCCGATTCCCTTCATGACATCTGTGACTTTTTGTCTTCTTATAACCCCTGTACACTTTAAATTTTCTGCACACTAACAGAACTCTTTAAAACTCCATTAAACCAATTTTTAATACAAAATTTAATACATTTTCTTTCACACCCTTTCACCTACTCTAACCCTAGTTTTACCGTATAAATACCATCCCTAAACACACACCCCTCACTCACAAATTCTGTCCAAACTCTCAAGAAAACTCTAGAATTTTTGTGTACAAGTGGAGTTAGCGACGGGCGAAGCTCCGGCAATTTTCCGACGACGACCCTAGGAGCTCCCGGCGACGAAACGACGCACCGAAAACTACTACTAATCCCTCTTCCTTTTCTCTAATCTGAAATCCCATAAGTACCACCTTCCTCTTCTCTATTCTATTCTAAAAATTTGTAAAACTAAAACCCGACGGAAGCGGAGTTAATTCGACTTCCGATTCGGTTTTCTTTAAAAAGTACAATTTTCATTAAACACAACCATTCCAAACTCTTACATCTTGACTATTAATCATTAACAAAACATGTTGAACAAGTTTCATTGCAAAATATTTCATATTGCAATTTTTATCGTACTTTTTCAGTAAAATACTATGTAGTTTAGTTTCGATTTTAAAACATCATTAATCTTGCTATACCTTTAGATAGATCATGAGTTAATGACCTACCTCCTCACAACACTCATATGCAACATAACACGATACCTTTTGGGAAACATAGAATACGGGAATACGAATTTACAATTAAATACCTTTTACTATTAAAACCGTTTTCTACAACATTTCGTATTTTTACAAATCATTGCAAAGCGCCGCTACAACCCATTTTGGGGAATCCGTCTGGGAGGGTGCGGATTAGCGCACATCCCTGGGCTTAGTAGTGCGAGATTCAGACCTCCGCAAAGAGCATTCGGTCTCGAATGATTTAAAAATACAAATATCTTAAGAAAATGAGATTTCTAGAAAAATAATAAATTAAAATTATTTTAGAAATATATATATATATATATATATATATATATATATGTATCATCAAAATATCTAATTTTGATATAATATATATATTCCAAATCAAAAGAACCACTTTACATGAAAATACCATGAAATTCCATACAAATTCAATATTACAGATAAATACCCTATATTATGGAAAATAGGTTTATTTCACTAAAAATGTCACATATATAAAATCTACATCTATGACAACTGTAAAGATGATAATTAATTACTAGAGGTGTATTTCGAAATTATACAAAATTATTTTTACATAAACCCCCTCAGGTTTTATAAATTACAATAAGGACCCTAGTAAATATAGGTTTAAGCGGGACCAGTCTCTTGAGCCTCAGGGAGACGGAGATATGGGTGTTTGCCTATTTAAGGTAGACAGCTTAACAAACAGTGTTATCAACACGGCAATCGTCTTTGAATAAGACACAAATCCTGCCGCCCATGTGCAGCGGTTACCGATAACACCAAAACCTAATTCAGGACTTAAATTTCTTTTCTAATTGTTCTGACTCAGACTGGGTCTCATTATAATAAATATGACTTGAATATGATTCAAGTACAAACTACAATTCAACATGAATCCATGAATCTATATATTCAATCTGTTCAATCTATCAATTTATACAACTTGACTGAACCGAACCATGGATATACATCCATCTACATGATTCATACATCTACATGATTCTCCGGTTACATCCATTTACTGATATCATGGTTTTGGCAAGCCATCCATCTGTACAATCTATAATACAAGACATTACAATTTCAATACAATACAAACAATACAATCAAGATATCGCAGGGTTTAAGGGGTAGATTGGTACGGAAGGTGTTAGAAGTGGCACGAGACTGCAAGATTTAAGACACCTAACCTGAATTCAATCGCCGTTGTTCCGGGCATTCTAACGGAGCCTTGTACTCTATATTCCGTTACCTTAGTCGCTGGCATACTGAGACTCCTCTCGTATATACTGGCATCCTTCTGTACCAAACTACAAATAATAACGTTAACAATATAATACAACTTTAAAAGTTACACACACTCTCTCTCACTCTCTGTCTACTATATTTCTCCCTTATCTTTGGGACTTACCGCGCGATTGTTCATTGACGACATTCCTTCTCTTTCTTGTTGAATACCGTCAGGTGATTCGGACCTTCCAGAGATCGAGTCCAGTACCGAAGACTTGGACCAGTTTATTGAAGATCCCGAGCTGTAGTTACACTTGTACATGTCCTTTACATTCTATATTTTTCCTTTTCTGTTATGCCACTGTTTAGACATTGCTTTCATTCGGATGTATTTACTTTTCCATGTATTGTACAAAAGAATGTTAATAAATAAAGTTGATGTTCAATTATATCTATTGTTTTTGTCTCTTGTGCATTTTATTTATATTGCTTAGGTATGCTTAGCGTGTTTACTTCAGAGTAAATACGTAGCGGCTAGTCGCGCCTTCTGCCCGTGCACCGGAAAGCGGGGCGTGACAACCCCCCTAGACCTTACATGCGATACTCTCAGACGAACAGACCAGACTGCACGGATATTATCACGGACAGGCTCAGTAGGGGTTCAGATGAGTTCGCTTGTCGGCCTTCCTTTTCGACAGATACCTGGGTAGTCGTTACATGCAGCTAGTACCACTGACGTGCTTATGGTTAAACCCACTGCCAGCATACTGTCGAGTCTTTAGAGTCCCACACAGAGGGTTTCTCTGTTTCGAGTGAAACGATGTAGAGGCCGTATGATTTTTACGGCAGGGTTTCGGTCATATACATGTATTTTTGCATGGATCATGATTCGAACGGATAATACTAGTAGGCTTTGGTTTAAGCCGGATCCTAGTATTAGATTATCAGATTATTTTGTCTCTTTGTATTCGTATTGTCTGGAATACGGATACGGGTATGTATATACAGTACAGGGTATTCTTGTAATTTTGTCAAGAGTGCTTCTAGAAGAAGACACCTCATTAGATTAATAACCATTTATTTTAAATGGTTAATGAGGTGGAGGGTGAGGTGTTATTTACAATTAATAAAGCATGGCTACTTGGTGACTCATGCAGTGAGTCATGGATTACTATTGAGGCAAAGGAAAATATCTAGATATTTTGTGGAAAATATCTAGATATTTTGTGGGAAGAATTTTTGCTTAATAAGTTATCACAATGGGCCATTCTTTATTCATTCTATCATAAACACTCTCTCTCCTCCAAGCTTTCTTCTTCTTCCTCTAACCTTATCTTGTTTCATGAGTTGAGAATCCTAGGGTTCAAGAGACTAAACAAATCCTAATCACTCTCTACATCACCTAAGCTACCTAGATTAGCACACTAGGTTCTTTAGTAACCTCATATTAGAGGTAGGAGCTCAAAGTAGCCACTCTCGGGTGGATCATCTTTGACCCAAGGAGGCTAACGATCAAGCGATCCGCACACTCTCTTCTAGGAGCTTAAGAAGACGAGGAGGACAATGAAAGACGAAGGACTTGGTTCACGAAGGTATAAACTTCTTTCATAGTAGTTAGAACCTCAAAGTTCATATGTTGGTTAAGGTTTATATAAAGATCCTGTTGATTCAAGTCGTTGTTGCGAAGTTCTAAAATCATTTTTTTAAAATTCCGCCTCTCCGTGGACACGTGGGGTGCGCGACATCGACTCAGAGATGGTTCGTTACAATATGGGAGCCGCTTATGTGTGCCGAAAGGAGATGTTCATGAAGAAGTTATGAAGGAGGCGCATAGTTCTGCATATTCCGTACATCCGGGAGGCACGAAGATGTACTGAGATCTACGACAGCATTTCTGATGGGAAGGCATGAAAAGGGAGATTGCCCGCTACGTATCGAAGTATTTGGTGTGTCAGCAAGTCAAGGCTGAACATCAAAGGGTAGCTGGTTTATTGCAATCACTTCCAATTCCTCAATGGAAGTGAGAACATATAACCATAGTGTCACGACCCGAATGTGGCATGTGACCGGCACTTAAAACACGTGACATCTGAAGATGCCGACACGGTCCAATTAAGCCGAAACCCAGAATCTAAACCCTTTTTGAAAATATTAGAGGTGAAGTTTTGAAATAGTCATCAGATGAGATCGGTTTAAAATAAAGATGTAAGTCGAACTAAGTATGTTTGAAAAAGCATCTATGACATTTTGAAATTCGACAGCACCTTCTTTGTAAATTTTGATTAAAACCCGATATTAACATAACAATATAAATAACATCCCAACGGGAGCTAGCTTCCACGCACAAATGGTGGAGCAACCAAGCAAACAATATACGACGCACCATGGCGAAGAAAAGAAAAGCGAAACAAACCAATAAGTATAAAAAGAGTCGACTCCAATGAGTACGACACCCACAACACACCAATTCTAAGTCTCGCTTCTAAGTCCATAATATACAAGTTCTGAGTCGATGGATTTTTACTAGATACAAGAATATATAAATAAACAAGTGTGGGTACGAACAACAGTAGCCCACCTGCCAAAGCAATCACTGAGAAGAAGGGTGTGCCGCAATCCGCCGATAATCCGAGCAGTAACCTGCAAGAAACTGTTGCACAACGGGGGTGAGTTGCCAACTCAGTGAATAAAGTACATCACAAGGTAGAAATCGAAATGCACAACGATACCTAGGTCATAAGTATAGTACTATCATATCCTGTACTAATATAATATATGATATGCATCATAAATGTAACTCTATCCATCACATGAACCCAAAATAGAATATATCAATGCAAATGACCTGTATTTAGGTATAAGCCCAAAAGTAGCCGAAAATATATATGTAAAACCTCTTCTTGAAAATAGCCGCGGAATACATATGTCACGGCATAAAAGCAGGCGTGATAGTATGAAATATAATAGGTATCTTATTTAAGATATACGTCTTGCTGTTTTAGTGAAAAGTGTTAAGAGGTTTACAATTTAAAAGATCCCAGTGTCATATCAGACACGTCAAATAATGAGGCTATAGCTTGATTTTGAAATACTTTTTATATGCAACAATTGGTAAAAAGGTTATTCAGGTACTGTCTCCCGGATCAGTCTTGGTCGGCTACAATAACTCATAACATAACTGTATACTTCATATGATAGCAACATATCAACCTATGGATGTTCAGTATCGACACCCGAAATCAGAAATCCCTCGTGTCTATCACCGACACGCAAATCCTCAAATCTCTCGTGTCCATCACCGACACGCAAATGCAGATATCGTCGACACTGTTGGATATATATGCCTTAGAGGCCTTCATTGTATAGGATGCTGGGGATATGTATGTACATGACAGTCTTGCTTGATATGATAGTACGCTATTTGGTTTGTCTTTGTCTTAACGTATGATATATTTTACTTGGTATTTATATATATATGTTGATAAAGCCCATAGGGTGTTTGCCTGACTACCGGCGTTGTGATGGCAGTCATACTTATGAGAGCTGGATAGTCAATAGGCACATCCTTAGATGTCCCTGGTCGCAGGAGTATCGAGATTGGGCATCGATACTCCGGAGTAGACTAGTGTATACATATCTAGACCCTGAGGAGGGGCGATGGACTGGTCCCGCAGCCATTGGTGGAGTGCGCCTAAGATTGTATACAAATGCTCACTGGGTGTGAGTACACCGGACATGACTCGCCGAGAACTGACTGGATGGTATTATACCTAACGTCAGACAGCAGTTCTCAGGTGACATGTGTGCAGATAGTCCGTTGACTTAAGGTCGTCATTTGTCTCGTGTGAGTTCCCACTGTGCCTTGATTACTACCCTACCACGATTCAAAGGAGTCGTGCAAACAGGTTTTAGTTGGGCACGGTCCCGAGCCACGTGGAGGCAGTGAGCGACTGTTAGGGATTCGTCTCTCCCGGTATAGCGAGTTGATATGGCACGGTGATCGGTTGGTCATTACCATAAGTCCCTGGCCAGGGCTGATTGAGAATTACTGATGGACTGATCAGTAGATTCTCGGATGATCTTGAGCCATGCCGACACGACTTGTACGGTTATTAGGGGTCTGACGTCCACCACCTCCCTAGACTATACATGCGATACTCTTAGACGAATAGAACGGACTGTGCGGATATTGTCACGGACATACTCAGTAGGATTTCGGATGGGTTACCTCATCGGCTTTCTTATCGACAACTACCTGGGGACCGTTACGTACAGCTAGTACCGCTTGCGGTCTGTAGTTAAACCCACCGCCAGCGTAGTAGTCGAGTCTTTAGAGTCCCATACAGAGATTTCCCAAACCCAGGAGAAAAGATATAGAGGTCGTATGGTTTTACGACAAAGGTTCGGACGCATACGTGTTTAAACGCACGTACGACATTCGGACAGTTTTTACTAGCCGACTTTGGTTTAAGCCAGATTCTAGTATCAGGTTATTGGATTTATACAGTCTAAATTTTTTCCGTGTTTTCATGGATGCGAGGGGCGTTCTCGTAATTTTCCGAGAAGCTTCTAGAAGAATGGTGACATGAGGGGTTAAGGCGGCATTTTCATTAATTGCTTTTGTGACTTATTTGTGTGATTCATCACATCATTAAATGCATCATTAATGCATCATTAATTACTTAATGACTCGCATGATGAATCACTCTTGTTGAATAAATGAAGCATGGTGAATAATCATTTAATTGATTTTATTGGATAATTCATTATGCTTTATATATTCAAGTGAGAAGCTTTTCTCTTATCATTATCATCTCCACCTTCTCTCTCATCAAGCTCACTCTCTCTTCAAACCCTAATCCTACCACTCATGAGTTGAGACCAAGGATTAGTATAGACTAAACACTTCATAACCTAACTCTATATCATCTTAGTTACTTTGATTAGCAACTAAAGAAACTAAGTAACCTCAAGTTTAGAGGTTATAGCTTGGATTAGGGTTCTCGGGTGGATCATCTATCACGGATAGGAGGCCGAGGAGGACGTAGAGATCATAAAGACGAAGGACTAAAATTATTTGGTATAATCTCTTTACATAGTAGCTTAGAACTCTATGGTTGTTGTTAATTATCGTTTAGAAAAGATCTTCGGTTAGTCGATGTTTACATACAAAACAAGATCATTTTTCATATTTCCGCTTCCCCGCCACTCGTGGGGTGTTGTACATCGACTTACAGTGGTATCAGAGCCTCACTAAACAATAATTAACTCACTTGCAAAGTCGTATGAATTTCGAACGCAAAACGAACCGGAAATGATATCGTATTCACATAGTTTCTGTCGATTTTAAAATGAGGTCCAAAAATTTTTCAGGGACTTGCAGAATAACCTACATGAAATTATAAGAATACTGTAGAAATTTGGGTGCATGAATCGGCCAACCCATCGCGGAACCGCGGCCGAACCCACCGATCCGCCGCGGATCCGCGGCCGAGTTGAGACCGATTCACCCCAAATCTCCACAGTTATTCTTCTGTGAATATTTTATCTTTTCTGGAATGTTTATTTTTTGCTCAGGTTTCAGATTTACAGAGAAGTATTGGAGCAGAATCTAATAGGTTTGATCGATCGAAATTATATGATATTTGATTGTTTGATTATATCTGTGAACTGTATTATGTGTTCGTAAACTTCCCCTAACTGCTAGTATGTCGGTTGACAGGGAGTTGCACATATCTGTGATGTTTTTAACTGTTTGTGGATATGAACTGTGTTGGACTGTTGTGATGATTAGCCGGGTTATGTGATAGGTTATTGTATTAATTCATTCGATGTAATTGTAATAAGCTGTAATATTATTTTGCGGGGCACATCCAGGTTGCGGTTGTAGCCACCGTTGTATTATTTCTTTTTACTGTTTTTGCTCCTAGGATAGACCCAAGGTGGGGTGCACAAACTACCGGGTATTTCGAAGTGTTTAGTGGCCTACTCACGTTGTTGAGGGAGACCGCTTCACTTTGGGTACTTGGCGGGTAGTTTGCCGTACCCGTAGGGGTCTGGGGTGGGGTAATGGCTATTCATCACAACTGTGTAATCCGTCTTTCATTGCAGGCTCAATTGAAACGCGGATTGCTTGCAAATCCAATATTGTTTATCTGTGATCTGGAATGCCTATTATTGCGTCTGACGAATGTACAATATCTATATATGATAGCTATTTAGACGTCACTTATGTTTTACACCAGTGCTAGCCCAGCCCCCGCTCTGCCGTTAGTTAAGTAACCTAACGGGTGATGACGGGACCCAGTGGCGAATGCGGATGGCATAAGAGGACGTTGTATTTTCGTTGTTATCTGTAATGATAGGTTAATGATGGGACGCAATATTATTAATGCAAAGAAAATAAAACCTAAACTGAATCGTTGGAACAATTTCTAAAACCACTCGGTTTTCTTGAAAAAGCAAATTTTAAAATGCGGAGCTTAAACCACTCCTTTTAAACAAAAGCTATCTTTGTTCCTTCGATCATATCAAGTTCATTACGTTAACGGTTTTTTGCCAAAAACCATCCGTAACCCTCCGTCGTTTCAGATAGACAACACATCGTATTCATGCTATGCTTGTTGGCCTACGTCAAGGCATAGTGTATGGTAGCAGTGTGTTTGCCTATTTGTTGCATAGATAGATGCATTAGTTTAAGACAGACGTACAGCCTTGTTGGCCTACTTCAAGGGCATGTACGATGTACCTAAATTGATCAGGACAACGACGGGTAGAACTTGACTTGCGTCTTATGATTTGTTGGCCTATGTCAAGGTCATAAGATCTTGGGTAAAAATCATATCGGGAGTTTCAAACATAAAGGAAACTTGCAGATTTAGCATACCTTCTGGAGTGTGGTGACTAGAGTGGCTTCCATCTAGGGCATCATGCAATGATAGTTGGATCCCGATCCCACTGATGAGTAGGATTACTCTCGGGAATTTTTCTCACTTAACAATTAATGCTATAAACCAAGTAGGTGACTAGAAAGGTGTTAGAGGGGCTACGCCTCCAGGGAAAGAGGTTATTTAATTAAGGAACTTCGCGAAAGCGTTGGAAAACCTCCCTCGAAGTACCAACATTGGCCTGGCTGAAAGGTTAAGCAAGTATTGTGACGTGTGATTAAATCCTGACTAGTTCTTCTTTTAGGTTTGAAGAAGGATTTGAGGAAACAGTGGGAGCCATCCTGTTGAATAGAGTCTTGCTAAAATCAGCCGCATACCTATTGAATAGAGTTCCAACTAAGTCTTGTTAGTGTATATGCCCTAGGGGCCATTATTGTATCATACTTGTATGTATATTACTTAATGGAAGCTTGGGATATTCATAGTTGTATATACAGTCTTGCTAAAAATGGTAGTATGCTACTTGGTTTGTGTCTACTTTAATATGTGCATATGTTTCTTGCATCGTATCACTTATACATATTAGTAGAGCCCATAGGTTCTTTGCTTGATTACCAGCATTGTGATGGCAGTCACACTAGTGGGGCTGGGTAGTCTATAAGCAACATCCTATACATGTCCCTAGTCGTAGGATTATCGAGACAGGGCATCGATACTCCAGAGTAGACTAGTGTGTACGCTTCTCATCCCAGTTGGGGAGATGGTCTGTCCCATAGCCATCAGTACGTCGTACTGGAGAGAGTATACAGGTGCTCGTTAGGTTACGGGTACACCGGACAGGACTCGCAGGGGAACTGTTGGTTGGTATTATACCCACCATCAGTTAACAGTTCCCAGGTGACATGAGTACAGCATAGTCCGCAGACTTGACACTGCTACTTCGCCTTGAGTGTGTCCCACTGTTCTTAGATTGCTACCCTACCATGGCTCAAAGGAGTCGTGCAAACAGGTAGCAGTTGGGTGCAGTCCCGAGCACTTGGAGGCAGTAGTGGTTAGACAGGATTCGTCTCTCCCGGTATTGGAAGATGATATCGCGCTGTGTCAGAGAGCCATTACGCAAAGTCTCTGGCCAGGGCAAGCGAGATATACTGGTAGGTTCCAGTAGCTTCTCAGGGTGTAATGGGCTACGCTCCGACACGACTTATACAGCTATTAGGGGACTGACGCTTGCCGCCCCCTAGGCTTGATATGCGATAGTCTTAGACGAACAGACCGGACTGTACGAAGATTGTCACATCAGGCTCAGTAGGAGTTCAGATGATTTTCATCATCGGCCTTCTTATCGACATCTACCTGGGGACCGTTACGTACAGCTAGTGCCGCTTGCGGTCTGTGGTTAAACCCACTGCCAGCGTAGTGTCGAGTCTTTAGAGTCCCACACAAAGAGTTTCCCTGCTTCAGGCGAAACGATATAGAGGTCGTACGGTTTTACGACAAGGGTTCGGACGCGTACGTGTGTTTACGCACGTACAACTTTTCGGATAGTTTTTACTAGCCGGCTTTGGTTTAAGCCAGATTCTAGTATCGGGTTATTGGATTTATACAGTCTAAAGTTTTTCCGTGTTTTCACGGATTAGAGGGGCGTTCTCGTAATTTTTCGGGAAGCTTCTAGAAGAGTGGTGACTAAGGGGTTAAGGTGGCATGAGCATTAATTGCTTAATGACTCATTTGTGTGATTCATCCTTAGCATTAAATGATTCATTAATGAGTTAATGAGTCATATAATGAATCACACTAGGTGAATGAATCTAACCATGATGATTAATCATTTATATTCTTTATTTGATAAATGGTTATGGTTGTTAAATTCACATGAGCTCATGATTCATATTCATTCTCATCTTCACCTTCTCTCTCCTCAAGCTCACTCTCTCTTCAAACCCTAACCCTAACCTCTCATGTGTTGAGATCAAGGGTTAGCTAGACTAAAACATCCATAACCTCACTCTATATCCCTTAGGTAGCTTAGATTAGCACTTTAAGCAACCTAGTTATCTCAAGTTTGAAATTAAGCTTGGCGTAGGAGCTTTCGGGTGGATCGTCTTTGATTCGAGGAGGCCGTGAAGTTGCCGATGTTCCAAGGAGCCTACGAGGAGTGGAGGACAGCGATGAAGACCCGAAGGACATGTAACATGAGGTATAACTTCGAATCCGAGTAGTTAAACCTCTAGTTAATAGTTAGCAATGGTTTAGATAACGATTCATGCGCTCAAGTCCATGTTACGAAGCTTTGATAATCGTTTTTCATATATTCCGCCTCCTCGCAAGTTCGTGGGGTGCGTGACATGGACTTACAAGTCTGTACCTACCACTCCATATGAAATATGGAGCGGGAAGAGACCCTATCTCAAGTATATCAAGATATGGGGGTGTCCGGCATATGTTAAAAAGCATAATCCGGACAAGCTCGAGGCACGATCGGTTTTATGCAAGTTTGTAGGATACCCCAAGCATTCAAGGGGGTATATGGTCTACCACACTGAAGAACAAAAGGTGTTTGTCGCTCGCCACATTGTCTTCTTAGAAAGCGAATTTCTTGCAAAAGAAATTAGTGGGAGCGCGGTAGAGCTGGAAGAAATTCCAGAACCTCAAACTGCTACCGAGGACTTAGTAGAACCTCAGATTTCAATAGAACATGACGAATCAACGCCACTCCACAGATCTAGTAGGCTTTCTCATCCTCCTGAAAGATACTATGGTTTTCTTCTAGACGGGGATCGAGAGGATTGCGTCATCGATGATGATGAGCCTACTAGTTTTCAGCAGGCTATCACGAGTAGTGACTCGATGAAATGGCTGGATGCTATGAGATCCGAAATGAAATCCATGTACACCAATAAAGTATGGACTTTAGAAGTTGCTCCTCCTGGAGTAAAACCAGTTGGATGCAAATGGATCTTCAAAAAGAAGATTGGTGCATTTGGACAAGTGGAAACCTACAAAGCTAGACTCGTTGCAAAAGGTTTTCGTCAAAGACCAGGATTGGACTATGATGAAACATTTTCACCTGTAGCTATGCTTAAATCCATTCGGATTCTGCTTGCGATTGCTGCCTTCCATGACTATGAAATCTGGCAGATGGACGTAAAAACAGCTTTTCTAAATGGACATTTAGAACAGAGTGTTTACATGGATCAACCAGAAGGTTTCTTAGACAGTGGGAGCAGCGGAAGAGTCTGCAAGTTGCTTAAATCCATTTATGGATTAAAGCAAGCATCGCGGAGTTGGAACATCTGCTTTGATGAGACAGTCAAAGAATTTGACTTTATCAAAAATGTAGATGAACCATGTATTTATAGGAAGATTGTAGAAAGAGCAGTAGTCTTCCTCGTTTTGTACGTCGACGACATACTACTGATAGGGAATGATATCCCTATGCTACAATCAGTAAAGCTCTTCTTGTCACAGAAATTCTCTATGAAAGACTTGGGAGATGCATCATACATTCTGGGCATTAAGATCCATCGTGATAGATCTAATAGAATGTTGGGACTTTCACAGTCCAGATATATTGACACTATACTAAAGAGGTTAAGTATGGAAGATTCTAAGCCTGGTAATATGCCCGCTTGTCATGGAATCACCCTTTCCAAAGAGATGTCTCCAAAGACTGATGAAGAGAGGGCTCGCATGGGCATTATACCCTACGCTTCGGCAGTAGGATCTATAATGTATGCGATGTTATGTACAAGACCGGATGTAGCTTACGCACTTAGTATGGTAAGCAGGTATCAGTCTGACCCAGGTGAGAAACATTGGATAGCGGTGAAGAATATTCTCAAGTACCTGAGAAGAACTAAGGAGATGTTCTTAGTTTACAGTAATAAGGACCTCCAGGTAGAGGCTTTTACCGACTCCGGCTTCCAAAGTGACAAAGATGATTCTAAATCCATTTTGGGTTTTGTGTTTACCCTCAATGGAGGGGCGGTATGTTAGAGGAGTTCCAAACAGGATACCGTCGCAGACTCAACTATGGAGGCTGAGTATATAGCTGCTAGTGAAGCCGCAAAAGAGGCTGTCTGGATAAGGAAGTTCATTTCTGAACTTCAGGTGGTTCCGTCCATTGCCAATCCAATACCTTTGTATTGTGATAACAATGGCGCTGTAGCTTTAGCGAAGGAACCAAGGTCCCATCAGAAATCCAAGCATATCTTAAGGCGGTTTCACCTGATCAGGGAGATCGTGGATCGTCGGGAGATTGAGATACGGAGAGTGGACACAAAAGACAACATAGCAGATCCATTCACCAAGGCCATCCCTCAAGTGCAGTTCGAGAGGCTGTTTGAGATGTTGGGCATGCGATATGCCGGCAACTGGATCTGGTAGAGACAGTGGGTCCTCATTGCGCCAATTATAGGCCTTAGTGCAAGTGGGAGATTGTTGGATATATATGCCCTAGAGGCCTTCATTATATAGGATGCTAGGGATATGTATGTACATGACAGTCTTGCTTGATATGATAGTACGCTATTTGGTTTGTCTTTGTCTTAACGTATGATATATTTTACTTGGTATTTATATATATATGTTGATAAAGCCCATAGGGTGTTTGCCTGACTACCGGCATTGTGATGGCAGTTATACTTGTGGGAGCTGGATAGTCAATAGGCATATCCTTAGATGTCCCTGGTCGCAGGAGTATCGAGATTGGGCATCGATACTCCGGAGTAGACTAGTGTATACATATCTAGACCCTGAGGAGGGGCGATGGACTGGTCCCGCAGCCATTGGTGGAGTGCGCCTAAGATTGTATACAGATGCTCACTGGGTGTGAGTACACTGGACAGGACTCGCCGAGAACTGACTGGATGGTATTATACCTAACTTCAGATGATATTATACACACACACACACACACACACACACATATAACAGCTTCCCATACCACTGATATATATCATCAAAATAAAACATCCTAAAAACTCATAAGAATCAAATACGAATATCCATGTTACTGATGTTCACAAAATTTCAGCAGGTAAGGATGGTACTGTATGTAAATATAGACATGCATGCAACAAACGTATCAATTCTACTGTGTCATGGCAATACTAATGATGTGTGGTGTAGCATACGCGTCTGTGCTCGTGCAGCATGGCAATCATTAGTATTTGTGCAAGTGTTCTAAAAATGTATATAGCATACTCGTATCGACATCTACATACGCATCACGTAGTATAACAGTCGTACAGTGACATGGCAGTACCAATGAGGTGTAGTGTAACATATGCGTATGTGCTTGTGCAACATAATACTCATTGGTAGTTGTGCAGTGTTCTATCAGAGTGTTCGTATCACGGAAACATATAACATCGATAATTATATCACGAGCATGTAAGAAATTCTAAGTGTAACTATTACATGTAACTACTTGCCATGAACTATACCATTATATTTAGAAATGGAATGAAACGTTGGTTTTGAAATAAGGAAGTTGCCTTAGGTTAAAAATAGATATTCGTTTTGGAAATTGGTATCGCATCCTTGTCCTTTACCATTAAAAAGAGAAACAAATCGTTAGTGTTTAAAAGAGTATAGCTCACACAAGTATTACGTTCTAAAATGGAATAAAACATAACTCTACGAGTCTAAAGGAAACTTGGCCATTATTCGGCATGCTAATCTCGTCATCACAAGTACGGTATGATTCCTCGTACAATACTCACATTATCACAATATCCAAATCATCTCAAGTACGGCATGATCTCTCGTATAACTCCACCAAACCATGAATAAAACTATATGCACATGAACAATATACTAGATGCAATAGAAAACTAATACCATTAACTTGAATTTATACTAAGAACTAACTAGATAGCATAACTATCCTAGTTATAAGGTTGCGGGGGTGCTATACGCCATCCACCCGTAGATGTAAATTTACTCATCAACTTGTCGAGCTCGTTGAATCCACGATTGATATGTCCGCCAACTCCGTCTCGGAAACCTTCGTGATCGTACCTATAATCATAATTAAATCACATCGAAAACCAAGACAATGAGCTAAGCACCCGTAGGTTAGAACCTACAGCTCACTTACTTACAAAACGACAAGATAAACCCGTTGTTCACGTACAAACGTCAACAATTCAGTTATGGCACAGAAATACGAAAATCCATATCGGAATATCGAAAACTTTAACAAAACCCAAACTAAACATTCCCGGATTTCTCTGTATTCATATTGGGACAAATCAAACAATACAGTAACTTATAAAATATCTAAATAAAGCTACAGAAGAAAAACCAACACCAAACTCTACGAAAGACCCGGTGATACCGGTCAAAAAGAATATTTCGCCGGTCGGATCTAGGAGATAAGGGCTCGAGTTTTAGGTGAAGTCTTCTAGTAATCACTTGATACTATGGTCTTGTTAGTTTTCCTAGTGGTTACACCTAGTGGTTCCAGATTCAATTAAACACTCACAAATGTCACAAAAGTTCATGTTTTTGATACTACACATAAAACAGATATTGAACAGATTTGATATTGAAAAGAAAGAAAGAAATATACCTATGTAGATGATTCACAAGAGAACACAAGCTCAAGAATTGTATGATGGAGGCTCTTAGGGGTTGTAGTGGCTTCTAGGTTGATGGTGTGAACAAAATTGGTGAAGGAATTCATGGCTTTCTCTTTTGATATGATGAATACGTAGGAATTTTAGTGTTGGAGTTTGAAGGACTTGTTTGTTTCTGTTGGGAAAGCAAAAGGAATTTCTTTGTGTTGTGTTGTGTAGAGAGAGCATGAGGTGGAGGGTTGTAAGATGGTGATGTCAATTGAGAAGGAGGAGGTGTAAAGTTGAGAAGAAGGAGGTGGAGGGATGTGAGCATGGATGAGGTGTGCTAGAGGTGAGGGTTAAACCTAACTAACATAAACCCATTCTTAACTTAAATAAAAAGAAATCCATTTTTCTTTAATTAAAACCCTTCATGTAAAAATCTAAATTCATGTTTAAAAAAATTAAATGAAATACTTATCATAACACTTAAATATCATTATTTTAATATAAAATATCATGTCATGTTAAAATATCATTTTTATGATATCACACACTTTTCTTCATATTTACCAAAATAATTACATTTTTACGGATATCATTCCGATACCCAATTTCATAAGCGATATCATTTTTCTAAACTTATTAAATTCATATTTAAAATTATAAATTAATATTTATAATTTTCCAAAATGTTACACATAGATTTCGTGACAGATTTACCGCAGAGTCCAAAGAGCAATAATGCAGTTTGGGTGGTTGTTGATCGATTGATCAAGACAGCTCAGTTTATACCTTTCGAGTTGGTCAGTCGACGGAAGCCTTAGCAGAATGGTACATGCAGGAGATTATGAGATTACATGGTGTACCTGTGAGCATCGTTTCCGATCGTGATACTCGATTTTTTCGCACTTTTAGAGGAGTTTACAGGAAAGTTTGAGGACTCGATTGAAATTTAGCACTGTCTATCATCCGCAGACAGATAGCCAGTCTGAAAGAACGATCCAAACTTTTGAAAATATATTGAGAGCATGCATGTTAGACTTCAAGGATTCATACAAGGATCATTTGCACTTGGTGGAGTTTTCTTATAATAGCAGTTTTCAGGCGACTATACATATGGCTCCATTCGAAGCATTCTACGGCCGCAATTGTCGCTCGCCCTTCAGTTGGGATGATATTGGAGAAAGAAAATTGTTGGGACCGAATCTTATTATGCGAACAGTGGAGAAAGTCAATGTGATCCTAAACCATATGAACGCGGCGCAAGATCGACAGAAAAGTTGGACCGATACAGGACGAAGACCTCTGGAGTTCGCAGTTGGTGATCTTGTATTTCTGAAGATATCACCGACCAAAGGAGTGATTTAATTTGGTAGTTGAGGCAAAATTAGTTCTCGATTCGTGGGGCCTTTCGATATTATCGAGCGCGTTGGAGAGATGGCTTATCGATTGGCTTTACCACCATTCTTGGCGGGTGTTCATGATGTGCTTCATGTATCTCAACAAGTATGTTTGAGATGAGGCGCATGTCCAAGATCACTCAGAATTGACAGTGAGAGAAGATTTGACTTATAAAGAGCAATCGATGATGATTGTGGATTGACGAGAAAAGGTTCTTAAGAATAGGATGATCCCTCTAATGCTTGTTTCGTGGGGGAATCGTTCACACGGAGAATCAACTTGGGAACGTGAAGACAAGATTCGACAGAAGTTTCCACACCTCTTTTATTAGATTCATGTTTTCTTGTCTTTTCTTGTTCCGGGAATTTCGAGGACGAAATTCTTTTGTAGTTGGGTATAATGTAACACCCTAGTTCATTTATACCATATTCTATTTAGGTATTTTCTAATTTTTCGACAGTTTTCTTGATTAGTCTTGTTTTTGGTGCGGATAGTGCGTTTGGTATCTGTGGTTATATCCAACCCGACCAGCATGCTTGAAACTCATTATGGTTCAAGATTACATTATATCTTTACTAGTACAGATGATCCATGCACATTTAGATTTGATATATACATGTATCATATTTTAGTATCTGCATATATTTTCAAATAATACAAATTATAGTTAAATAATATTTTTTTTAACATCTAGCATAGCCTGTATCATACCCCATACCCTATGATTGCATTTAGACATCGTGTTCATGTCCAGTTTGATGAAACGGACTCGTTTGGATCATTACGTGCATTTACGTGTATCTGTCCTTAAGGGTATGCATTTTATTTAACCGGACACCGCATTATGGTTTTAGCTGATATGTATATTATCCGTATTTTAAAACTAGAATTTTAGACGAAACCCGGGTATTTTTCGGAGTATAATTGTATTAGCTGTTTAAATCTAGAATATATATTATTATATTCTTTATATATATAATAGTTTATATAACAAATATGTATAATATATTCTAAATCCTAATTAAATCCTCACGTATCTCTCTCTCCTATATATATATATATATATATATATATATATATATATATTAAAACCTAATTATTACACTCGTCACCAACTCCTTAATTATTACACTCATCACCAACTCCTTTCTCTCTCCTTCCTCTTTTCTTCTCTTCCGCCTCTTGCGAGAACCAACGAAACCTAACCCTAGCCTAGTCGCCGACCTCCCAACCTTGTCTCCTCGCCCTCGTCATCATCTCCTCGACCTCATATCCCTCTCCTCCTTTTCCTCGACTATGACCTAACCCGATAACCCACAGAACCTCAACCCTCACTTGGCCGGTGAATCGCCATCGCCATCGCCCATTGACCGTCCCAACCTCGTCACCGTCTCCCTTCTTCCCGAGCCCTCTTCCAAGAAACCCGTGACTCGAGAACACCCCACACCCTAAAGCCGTGAAGCCCACGCTTGCAACATCTCGCTGCCGATCACCTTGTTTCGCCACCCTCAACACCACCAACACCACTACCTCCTCCTTCATTCCCGAGCTCCTGTACCCCTACACCACAACCCCGACGAATTAACAACAACCCAACCAACTCAAGATACCCATCTGCCTTCGCCGTTACCCATCGCCGATGGTTGCCCACCGTCACCGTCGTCACCTTCTCTATCCCCGAACCCAGAGCTTGATCCCAGCAGCAAATCCCTCTTCTTCTCATTCTTCTTTCTTTTCTTTCTTGTTTCTTGGTATTCCGGCCGTCGCCGGAGTCACGCACATCGCCGAAGATCCGGATGACCCAAGTCATCGTCGCCATCCAGCGTGATCACGTCTTTGAGTAGCCTGGTCCAGTCCTGTGCGCGTGTGCGCGCATCGCGACGTTTACCCGACGTCGAACGTGATGTACGTACCCCGTCGTGAGATCCGATCAGGCAAGTTTATCTTGCAACATGCTATGTCAATATATTTATACCTATATGAATAAAAATAATACATATATTTTAATTGTGCATCCAATATTATAGTTTTACCGTTTTTCGATATCCGTTCGTATCCGTACTGTCAATTGCATATCTAGTTTCATGCCAGAACCTCATTATATCATATTACCTTTATATTAGTGCAACATGTTATCTAGTTGCATCACACATAATCATGAATACGTATACAGGTTATTACAGATAGACACATATACATCCCGATATCCGTCATGCTTACCGTATTCAGATATTCGTTATAGTATTACTTTTGGTATCCACTTGATACATATGCATCACATGACATGTCCTGACACACTACTAGACTTGTTACCTTGATTTGTTACTAATGCCGACAATCCTGACTTGTTGTCTAGATGGACGTAATATGTTGGCTATATAGACAAACCCGTACCTGCTTGATCTTGTATTGGCATTAGATTTACATCATCAATACCTGACTTGAACACATAACCTGGGGAGTAAGGGAAAATCAATAATGAAACCTGACTTGTAACTCAACAGTTCGATACTTATACTGATCAGTCTTTACGGGATAGGCCAGCCCTGGGATGCTGCTGCTGACATCATTCATCTGTACATGTTACCTGTTTACTGCCTAACGGCATGTCTTAGATTCAGCCCGAGAGTCTTGACCATGGTCCCGGGCATGCACAGGATACTATTGAGTTACATTGACTATTACATTAAATTGATTTCAAAGACTTTAGAGTAGATAACCTAGTAGCACCGTTTAGGTTACTCATCACACTTTACATACACATACATACCTCACCGTTCATATCCGTGTTATTCTTTATATTCATGTTTACCTATCCCGTTACATTCTGGTTATTACTATTGTTTTAATGTTATGACGCACTGACGTCTGGGTTTTGCATGGCCCAGTTCCTCTATCTTTATCACAGGCTGAACAGGAGTACTTTAGCCGTCAAGCCGAGCAGTAAGGAATTGATTCTGTGTGGTTTAGAGATGTTTAGCTTTTAGACTCTTAGCTTATTTTTCGCACTTTTATTTCTTGGTGTGAGCCCATATTGGGACGTATTTCCAGATGTTTATTAGATATTACTATCGTTTTCGCTTATACATTTTCTTGTCTCTTTTATTTTGGCAAATGGATATGTACTAGTTAGTTTTATATTTTACTGTTCTTGATATCCTATAGACAGCCGTAATGTGACTGTGGAGAGATGATTCCTATCCACAGGTAGCATGGTTGGCTCTGTCACGTGCCGTAGTTAGTGCACTCTAGGAAGCAGGGCGTGACAGGACTACTGCTGGTTATTATTTCCTTTAGTTTTTCGGACTGTTATTGCTTCCGATATTGTTTCCTGATATCGTTTATCGTGGCTATTGGACATGTTTAGAGATAGATATTTATATTATTGTTCCTGATTACTGATTAAAAGCTTTAATGTGACTATGGAAGGGTCTTTCCTTATCGTAGGTAGCATGGCTGACCGAGTTATGTCCCGAAATTTTAGTATCTTGGGAAGCGGGGCGTGACAAGATTTTGTTGGTATCAGAGCATAGGTTTAGGTTAGCCCGGCTTGATTCAATTTGTAGTTGGGTATGGTATCCAATATATTTTTCTCGAGGCCCAGAATTTTAGGAACATGTCCTACCACATTATTTTCCTTTCATTTAAATTCTCGAATCTTATCTTTCCCTTTAACTCTTTTATCTCGACGACATGGAAATGACATTGCATCTCAGCTTGGAATCATCTTGATTCCTTATTGTTTCTCTCCTCTTATTCTCTAGATTCTGATAGTAAGATTTGAGCGGCTTGAATGGAGTTATGTGGTTGTAACTATGTACCGTGGCATGGTTACAATGCGGTACTCTATTTAGGTAACCTGGAGTCCTATTTTGATTCATTTTTCTTGACTTATGTTTGTTGTACTAATTTGTTTTCTCTCGGTTTTATTGCTTACGAATTTATGTTTTATCACGAACTTGAATCCAATAACCGCGTTATATCTTTCTCTTTGTCCCGTAGTGACCAATCCGTCTGCGTTTCG
Source organism: Agapanthus africanus (assembly GCA_030015575.1). NCBI lineage: Eukaryota > Viridiplantae > Streptophyta > Magnoliopsida > Asparagales > Amaryllidaceae > Agapanthus > Agapanthus africanus. The sequence goes on from CM057339.1 coordinate 135,057,677, forward strand.
AAGAATAAGAAGAAACACAGGAGGGCATATGATGATTGCAGTAGTTCGAGATTGACCCCGACGGGAGCGAGTACAGACCACTTCAAATCCGATCGGGTGTAAGACATTTCATTGAACAAATTCTGACAGACCTGCCTCAATTTATTATAGTAGCACAGCGGAAGTGTGGTGGGCTGATAACCCACAAGTCTAAGAATAGACTTGTAAATTCATAATGAGGGGAACTATTTATCTGTACTGAAAGGTGAAGTTCGTGAACAAGTTGCAGATGAAGCGCTGATAGTATTTGGGATTTCATGAATGTGTTCAAGGACATCTCGGGGTTTACTGCCAAAAAGAGATGTGGAGTTCGCGATTGATCTTATTCCTGAAGCAGCGCCAATTTAGAAGGCTTGTTATCCGACGGTACCAGTAGAACTGAAAGAGGTGAAGAGACAAGTTTCTGAATTATTAAAGAAGGGTTGGATTTGCAGTGGTAGTTCACTGTGGGAAGCTCAAGTTCTTTGGTTAAGAAGAAAGATGGCACGCGGAGAATGTGCATCAACTATCGAGAGTTAAATCGGATGACTATCAAGAATAAGTACCCAATTCCTCGTATAGGTGTATTATTCGATCAACTCAGTAGCATGAGAGTATTCTCGAAGTTGGATTTGCGATCGGGTTATCACCAAGTTCGGGTGAAAACAGAAGACGTCTGCAAGACGGCGTTCCGAACTCGATATAGGCATTACGAGTATTTGGTTATGTCGTTTGGAGTTACCAATGCACCGGCGATATTTATGGACTTAATGAATCAGATTTTTTCACCATTTTTAGATCAGTTTATGGTAGTATTCATTAATGATATTCTAGTCTACTCGAGGTGCAAAGAAGAGCATGAAGAACACTTAAGAATCGCACTACAGACGTTGAGACAAGAAAAGATGTACACTAAGATGAGCAAGTGGGAGTTTTGACTCGATGAAGTGAAGTTCATGGGTCATATTGTATCCGGAGATAGAATTGCAGTTGACAATGAAAAGATTGCAGATGTTCACGATTGGCCGACTCCAAAGAATGTAGGGGATATCATAAGTTTCCTTCGGCTTTCTGGATACTATAGAAGGTTTGTGGAGAACTTCACTCGGAAAGCAGAACTTTTAACCAAGTTAACACGAAAGGAGATGCCGTTTGTTTGGCCTGAGAAGTGTGTGTTAGCCTTTGAGGCGCTGAAGCAAAGGTTAACAACCGCTCCTATTTTAACAGTGTCAGATGGTTCCGGAGGATTAGTTATTCACAGCAACGCGTCTGAGAAAGGCTTGGGATGTGTTTTGATACAGCATGGAAATGTTGTAATTTATGCGTCGAGACGGTTGAAGACTCATGAGAAGAACTGCCCAACTCATGACTTGAAACTAGAAGCAGTTATTTTTGAGCTAAAGATTTGGAGACACTACTTATTGGGTGAAAAGGTCGAGGTGTTTACTGATCACAAGAACCAAAAGTATATGTTCACAAAGAAAGGGCTCAACATGAGGCAGCGTAGATGGTTGGAGCTAATGGCCGACTATAATCTTGATCTAAAATATCATCCGGGTAAAGTTAATATAGTACCGGATGCTTTAAGTAGGTTGCAAGCAATACAGATGTTGATTTCACAGAAGGAGTTTATAGCGGATTTTCGGAGATTCGAGTTGGAGCTCATCTACTAGATTTTTCAAGACAGTTGATGTAGTTGCAAGTACAATCATCGTTGATTGATAGCATTAAGGCAGCGCAGTTGCACGATCCTAGATTGCAGAAATTTCAATGACAGGTAGAGGCAAGACTTCGAACGTATTTATTAATTCATGAAGATGGTTCTTTGAGATATGGAAATCGTCTGTGTGTGCCTAAAGGAGAAGTTCATGAAGAAGTCATGAAGGAGGCTCATAGTTCCGCATATTCGATACATTCAGGAGGCATGAAGATGTATAGAGATTTGCGACAACACTTTTAGTGGGAAGGCATAAAAAGAGAGATTGCTCATTACGTGTCGAGATGCTTGATGTGTCAGTAAGTCAAGATTGAACATTAAAGGGTAGCTGGTTTGTTGCAACCACTTCCGATTCCCAATGGAAGTGAACATATAACCATGGATTTCACGGCAGCCTTACCACGGAGTCCAAAGGGCAATAACGCAGTTTGGGTGATTATCGATCAACTGACCAAATCAGCTCATTTCATACCATTTCGAGTTGGTCAATTGACGGAGGATTTGGCAAAGAGGTACATGCAGGAGATTGTGAGATTGCATGGAGTACCATTGAGTATTGTTTCTGATCGTGACACCCGGTTCCTGTCACATTTTTGGTGGAGTCTATAAGCAAGTCTGGAAACTCGCTTGAAGTTTAGTACGGCCTATCATCCGCAGACAGATGGACAATCCGAGAGAACGATCCAAACTCTTTAAGATATGTTGAAAGCTTCCATGTTAGACTTCAAGGGTTCGTGAGAAGATCATTTGCATTTAGTGGAGTTTTCATACAATAACAGTTTTCAGGAGACCATACAGATGGCTCCATTCGAAGTATTGTATGGTCATAAGTGTCGCTCGCCTGTATGTTGGGACTATGCTGGAGAAAGAAGATTGTTGGGACCGGAAATTATTGTGCAAACTGTGAAGAAAGTTAACTTGATTCGTGATCATATAAAGGTGGCACAAGATCGACAGAAAAGTTGGGCTGATACTGGAAGAAGACCTTTGGAATTTACTGTTGGTGATCTTGTGTTCTTGAAGATATCACCTATTAGGGGAGTAATCCGATATAAGCTTAGTCTTCGATTCGTGGGGCCTTTTGATGTTATTGAGCGTATTGGAGAAGTAGCTTATTGATTGGCTTTACCACCATCCTTGGCAGGTGTTCATAACGTGTTTCATGTATCTCAACTTCGCAAGTATGTTCGAGATAAGACGTACGTCCTAGACCACTCGGAATTGACAGTAAGGAAGGATTTGACTTATGAAGAGCAACCGATGGTTATTGTGGATCGACGAGAAAATGTTCTCAAGAATAGAGTAATCTCTCTAGTGCTTGTTTGATGGGGAAATCGTTTGCATAGAGAATCTATTTGGAAACGTGAAGAAGAAGTTCGATAAAAGTTTCCACACCTTTTTCTTAGATCTGTATCTTCATCGTTCTTTTCTTTTCCTACTTCGTAGATTTCGATGACGAAATTATTTTTGTAGTTAGGTATAATGTAACACCCTACCATGATCGTACGATATTTAACGATTTTAATTAGTATTTTGAAATTTGTTTTATTTATCATTATGGTTGTGATTGGTTTGAATAGTATATGTTTTTAACGGACCCGACCTGCTTGCATTAAACCCGTTATGGTGCTAGATTATCTTTTATTATTATTTATCTGTATACTAAATCTATTTGAATCTCTAATAATAGATATAAAATATTTAAATTTATATATATTTTTTCTGGTAACCATACATTATGCATAGTTTTTATTTATTAATTGTCAGTATGTTTTATCTTATTCAAATATCTCATGATATTATATTGACAATTATCTATTGCAGGTAAATTTTAAACATCCTAAGATATTGTGATTAGAATATATTTTTTTCTAACCATTAGATTTATGGTTTATGTGAGCTATGTATGTGTAGATAATTTCTGGTATATTTTTGAGATTTAGTAGAGACGGATCGGGGATCTTAATATTTTTATATAATATTTTAGTTATTTAGTTATACCAAATCTATATCTATATACATATAATATATATATAACTAAACCTAATATACTATAAAAATAAAATAAAAAATATTTATACAAAAACTCTCTGCCTTACAATTCTCTTTCACTCTCTCACTTGTGCATATATCTCTCTCTCTTTTATCTCCCTTCCTTCATCGCAGCCCCATCGTTGCAATAACACCTTGAGCAAACTTGGAAATCCTACCCGAGCTTTTAAGTTTCTGTCTTGTCTTATTTGTCATCTTCGTGCGCGTGTTCGTCTCCGTGATCACGTTCGAGGCAAGATGTTAACTTGTTACATGCTATAGTTACATAATATGCACATATATTATCGTGATACTATATATATTCTATCATTTTATGCGATTGTTAGTTTATCATCTCATGTCGGTTAACTAATTTAATAAATAATCCTCAATAATAAGCTTAAATTATAATAAGTTTAGCGTATATTAATTTATAAGATATTTAATTAATATTATTTAATGATACATCGTAACTAGTAGAATAACATGCGGTAAATTTATGCTCGTTATAATTATATAACTACAGGATAAATAATGAGCAAGTATTTGATGCTTGTCGTAGTATTATTTCCGATTGGTAAGTTAACATTATGAGATAGAAGTTTAAATATAAAATATAGAAGTTAAATATAAAATAGTAGTTCAAATATATTGATGGTTACGTTTGCATTTTACAAGTTTAATAACGATCTCTTTGTTATAAGTATAAACATCGAGTATAAAATACTCATATAAATCAATCCTAAAACAAAATACTATTCTTAATTCAGTCAGATTAATATCATGAACGAGTAATAGTCGATTTGATCCTATAACTAATTAACCTTAAACATGACACGCTTGTTAAGTTATATCCGTTAGTGTTTACTGATATTCGGTTATAACTGTATTGTCTGCTATATACCATGATTTGATTGAAATATATGATTGTGAAGTAGATACCTTACCTAACTGATTATATCATCCCTGACATGCATGTACACAAATTCATGACTTGTACCCTTCCATCCTGTTACTATTACTATTATCATGCTAGTACCTATTGACTGTCATACTTACCGATGCCAACAATCATGGCTTGTTGTCCTGATGGACGTGATATGTTGTCTAAATAGACATAACGTGTACGTGATTGTTCCTGTGTTGGCATTAGGTAGATATTATATTGATACCTGACTTGAACACGAAACCTGGGGAAAAGGGAAAATCAAGAATGTAACTGAAACGTAACTCAAAAAGATATTATTATTGTCATGATTCCGGGAGTGAACGAAATAACCATTATTAATTGTACCGTGGTCCCGTGGGGAATGAACGGGATATATTGTACCGTGGTCCCGTGGGGAATGAACGAGATATTTACCGTTGAGTTACGATGAGAATCGCATTAATTGGTTTCAAATACCTATAGGATAGATAATTTAACGACATTGACCCATAGGATGTTGGCTATAGTGCCCTCAAGTCAATTATTGAATCGTAGGCACGCGATTGTGATGATTGAGGGAGAACCTATACCGGTAGAATAGTCTTACTCAAGATGATAGTATGCTATCTGGTTTGTCTTTATCATCATGTACATGCTTCAGGTGGTATTACAGATCACTATTACATGTTGATAGAGCCCATACGATTCTTGCTTGACTACCAGCATTATGATGGCGATCATATACGTGGAAGCTGGGTGGTCTATAAGCACATCCTTAAATGTCCCTAGTCGTGGGAGTATCGAGACTGGGCATCAGTACTTCAGACTAGACTAGTGTATACTGATCGAGACCCCGACGAGGGGCGGTGGCCAGGTCTCATAAGCCATTGGTGTCAGTTTGTTCACCTAAGATAGTATACAGGTGCTCACTGGGTTATGAGTACACCGGACGGACTCGCCGGGAACATGCTAGTTGGTATTATGCCTATTATCAGATAGCAGTTCCCAGGTGACATGTGTACAGGTTAGTCTGTCGACCTGAGATCGTCATTTGTCTCGTGTGAGTTCCCACTGTGCTTTGATTACTACCCTACCACGGCTCAAAGGAGTCGTGCAAACATGTTTTAGTTGGGTACAGTCCCTAGCCACATAGAGGCAGTGAGCGGATCGTCAGGGATTCGTCTCTCTTGGTAATTGGGTTGATGTCGTGCAGTGGACGGGTGGCCATCACCATAAATCCTTGGCCAAGGTAGTCGAGAATTACTGATCTAGGATCGGTAGTTTCTCAGGTGGTGATGGGTTTCATGCCGACACTAAATGTCGCGTTATTAGGGGTCTGACTTTATCCACCCTCTAGACTCGATATGCGATACTCTTAGACGAACAGACCGGACTGTACGGAGATTGTCACTGTCAGGCTCAGTAGGGGTACGGATGAGTTTGCTCGTTGGCCTTCTTTTCGCTCAATACCTGGATAGCCGTTATGTACAGCTAGTGCCGTTGACGTGCTTTTGGTTAAACCCACTGCCAGCGTATTAACGAGTCTTTAGAGTCCCATACAGAGGGTTTTCACGGTTCAGGCGATATGGTGTAGATGACGAATGTTGGTACTTACATGTGTCCAATTAAATATGTGTACAGGCTGCACAGACTTTAATCGGACGGTTGATAATACTAGCGGCTTAGGATTAAGCCGGATTATTAAATCAGGTTTTGATTTAATAATTTATATATATGTATTTTTATATATGTATTCTTGTATTATTGTTCACTATTCATTTTCTCTCTTGGCTATCTATATTTTTGTACGAATACGCGTATATGTATTTCGATACGTGTACCGGGCTGCATTCCGTATTTATACGGAATAGCTTCTAGAAGATGGCCACCTCATTATTTGATTTTCATTTTAGAAAATCAATTTGGGAAATGAGTTGGAAGGGTGAGTTGGCATGAGCATGGGCTTGGCATGTAGAGAGGCATGTCACACATTTGTTTATTGTGAAAATTGGAGAAGATATTTTCATTGCATGGTTGTAAATTGTGGGAGCCATATTCTTTACATGCCATCCAAGTATTTTTTCTTCACTTGAGGATTCTCTTCTCTCTTGTGATACTTAGCCATTTCTTTGGTTGCTCATACCACATGTTTCCTCACCTCCTCTTCATCTTCTTGAGTTGCTCTTTGAGCATTTGTGATGAGAGAAATTCATAGTGAGATAATCCTACACCTCCACTCTCCATTGTTAGCAACCTTGGAGCATTGGTTGCCTCGCTTGGTGAGGCTGAAGCTTGCGCCGGTTCCCTCGGGTGGATCATCGTAGATGGAGGAAGACCGGCAATCAAATTCGATCCGCGGCCACTAGGAGCTTAGGATGATGGTTCAAGACCGAAGGACACGGATTAACTCGGTATAACCATCTAACTCCTAGTTTTACATATTGCTAGTATAAGGTTTAGGGTAGATACGGGCATCGGGATGTGGTAGCGCCAGTTTAGAAATTTTTTGTTCCGCATTTGGTCACGGTTTGATGGCCGGGGCGCTGCCGTAACCCAACATGGTATCAGAACCAACCTGTAAACCCATTACTAGCAGTTTAGACAATGTTAACGTATCGAAGCTGAAACAACTCCGAAACAATACCCCGTATATTCCAGGTTCTGTCGATTTTTCAGAGTCTTCAAATTTTTTTTTAAACAATTGCAGAAGACTATTTGAGTGACCACTAGAACACACCACAAAGAAGAGCCCAAACAGCCGGATTTGACCCGATGAGATAGCTTAAAAAACGGGTGTGGCCGGTTTTTCTTTGGAGTTTGGGCTTAAGTTTTTTGGTGTTTTCTTATCTCTGGAATATTGGTGCAGTGGTATTGTTTATTTTGCTCAGTTTGGATATTTTGTTGTTTTTTGTTCAGGGGCAATTCGGGGTGTTTCAAAGTCGATATTTTAACACTGTTTAAATGTTTACAGTACATGCATTACTATTTGCGATCGTGAATTTCATTAGAGCGGTACAACCCGTCTAACTGCTATATGTTCTTTTAGACGAGTTTGCGAACGTGGAATTCACGTTGATGTTCTGTGTTGTGCTGTGTTGTGGCTGAATCGTCATGGTGGATAGCTTGAGTGCAATATTAGTACAATTTAGTTTCATTTGTACATTTGATATTGCGGGGCGAGCGTCGGACATGTGGACTGCCGTCACTGCCAGTTTGTATATTTTTTTTTGGGCACGACCGGGTTGAGGTCGATGTCACTCTTGTATATATTATTTTATTTTATGTACTTGGATTACCCCGCGGTGGAGTGCACGAATAGTCGGGCTCTAGAAGGCAACGGGTCCGCATCTCATGGCATTGGGACGAGGAGGCCTTACTCTAGAATTGGCGGGCTATTCGCCGCACTCGTAGGGGGTATAGGTTGACCCAAGGAGGGGTGCTCAAGTTACCGGATTTCCTGAAGTGCTGGGTGACCCATTCACGTTGTTGATTGGGATTGCCTCGCTTCTTAGATTGGCGGGTAACTTGCCGCACTCGTAGGGGTCTAGGGTTTCATTGCACAGGCTATCCATACGACAGGGAACGTCGGGTATCATTTGCGGCTCAAGTGAAACCCGAGGCTCCAGGATTATCCACCACTCCGTGTTGCTTGGTTGAGATTCTGAGATGTTACTTTATATCATGCCTGGGACGAATGTTATATAGATTTATATATATACTAGTAGATGTTGTATATGTTTTGCACCCGTGCTAGTCCAGCCCCTGCTCTGTCGTTAGTTAAGTAACCTAACGGGTGATGACGGGACCCAGTGGCGAATGCGGATGGCATATACGTACATCATATGTTTCGTTCTTTTCTGGTATGTATGTTAATTGATGGGACTGCGTTGGTTCTGATCAATGCAAGGATTAAACAAACCTATATATGATGTTGTTGGAACTAAGTTTTTAAAAACTGACATTACAGACGTTCTCTTTTGCTTTGCACAGTAGTATTCGATTGGGAATATCCTGCACCTCATTCGACGAGGCAAGGGCCGAGATCCCTTCATCGGGAGTGACCCCTTGGGCAGAAGTTTGCGTCAGCATAATAACTTCACTATAGTCAATTATTTTTTCTTTGCATCATGGTATTCAGTTTGGAATATCTTGCATCTCATTCGATGAGGAAAGAGCCGAAATCCCTTCACCGGGAGTGACCTCTTTAGCAAAAGTTTTCGCCACTATACATTTGTAAAACCCATTGTGTAACAACTCCATTTTTAGTGTACATAAATTTGATTTAAATTTAAAGTATACTTGGGGTATTTAATGTTGCTGTTACCACTTTAAGTATTTATTTTACACAATAATTACAAGAAGAAGCTTGTAGCTCATTGCTAATACCTTGCATTGCTGAACCAAGCCACCAGAGTTCAAATCCCATGCCCCACATTATTTTTTAATATTTAATTGTTTTAAATTTTATAGAAGCCCAACAGTCCACCAGCGATAACTCCCAAACTTTGAACTGAACTTGAAAAACTGGAAGTACCAGTGGCTACCCCCGGCGACCCCCCACCTACCCACGCCCTGACTCGGCCGAGTCGGCCGGCGGACCGGCCGAGTCCCCAACAGTGAAGTTGGGCCTTTTCACCTTCTTAACACCTCTGCACACTCCATTTAATTGGATCGGTTCCAGAGACTCCATTAACACCTATTTACTACAATTTTTAATGAATTTTCATATCTTTTTACATTTTTTAATTAAAAAACCCTTCATCTATCCTAACCCTAGCCTACCCTATAAATACACCCCCTACCCTCTACCTTCTCACCCCAAAATCCTGAGCCCACTCTCTCAAAATTTTTTCCAAGAGTCGTGTACTTTGAAAACAAGCTCGAGGCAAAGCTCCGACGAATTCCCGGCGGAACTTCCGGCGATCGTTTTGGGAACTACCGGCGACGAAGCAATACATCGGTGATCCCTCTAATTCCCTCTCACTCCCTTGTTTAATCTAAAACCCGTAAGTGCCTTTCTAACTTCTCTGTTCTTTTCTAAAAATACGAATTTACAAAACCCGACGGAATCGGAACAAAACCGATTTCCGATTCAGTTTTCTTATAAACTTCACTTCTCACTAATACAATCATGATTAAACTTTCTCATGTTGACTATTAAACACTAATCAAATAAATTGATCAAGTTTCAATTCTTGAAATGATAACTTTTCCATTTATTGTATTTTTTCACTTAAATACCACATTGTTCCAATTTCACATTGAACTCCATTAAACTTGCTATAACTATAAGTAGAGCACGAGGTAATGACCTACCTCCTCACACACTCCCATCTAAACATAGTACTATAATCTTGGAAATTTAGAATACAAGAAAACAAACCTTTTCATTAAAATACCCTTTACTTAATAAAACTTTTAGTATTGATACATTTTTATAAATACATAACTTTTGAAATAATAAAATATATCTAGACTCATCCAATTAAGGACCGTCGCATTCATTAGGAAAGTCGTGAACTTTCAGTCGTTTATCTAAACCTGACTTTGTGGTGTCTAGGCTAGACAAGTGAGAAAGATAACTTTAAAAGGCCCGTCTCACGGTAATTCGTGAGCGGATCCCTCCTTTATTCACTTGTACTTACCTGGCCACAATTGGCGGTGAAGAGGCGATTTGAACTTGTCACTAGAACATAGAATACGGAAAAATCGACATCTTTACAAATAAATACCATAATTAATAAAACCGTTTTCCCTTAATGATTAGTATTCATACAAATCTTTGCAAAGCGCCACTATAACCCACTTTGGGGAACCCGTTCGGGATGGTGCGGATTATCGCACATCCTCGGGCTTAGTAGTGCGAGATTCAGACCTCCGCAAGGAGCATTCGGTCTCGAAAGATTTAAAATACGACATCTTAGGAAAAACGAATTTCTAGAATATTATAAATATATAAAAATTTATTTTCATATAAATATATGTATATGTAACTCAAAAAATATCTAATTTGAATTATTATAAAAATTCTATCTTTTTCTAAAAAATGTCACAAGATTCATTTTACACTTAAATACCATGAAAATCAGTATTTCAAATAAATACCCTTATTATAAAAATAGGATATTTTCACTAGAAATACCACAATATAAATTCTATCTTCATTATAACTTTAAAGACGAATAATAAATACTTGGGGTGTATCTTCAAAACTATATAAAATTATTTTACATAAAAACCCCTCAAGTTCTATAAATTGCCCTAAGGACCCTAGTAAATATAGGTTTAAACGGGACCAGTCTCTTGAGCCTCAGCGAGCCGGAGATATGGGTGCTTGCCTATCTAAGGTAGACATTTAACAAACAGTGTTACCGATAACATCAAAATAATCAGAACTCCAATTTCGTTTTCTAATTGTATGACTCGGGTTTGAGTCTGATTATAATCTGACTTGAATATGATTCAAGTACTTTATACAATCTAAAATATTCCAATTCAATATGAACACATGAATCCATGAATCCAGTTATCAATCTATACAACTTGACTGAATCAAACCATGGATATACATCCATTATCCAGTTATTCCATTTACATGATTATGCAGTTACATCCGTTTACTGATATCATGGTTTTGGTCAGTCGGTACAATACAACAATACAATCAAAACACCATTGGGTTTAAGGGGTAGATTGGTACGGAAGGTGTTAGAACAGGCACGAGACGGTAAGATTAAGACACCTAACCTATATTCCGTTGCTGTTGTACTGTGGCTTAACGGTTCCTTGTACATTCCGTTTGCCCTGATCTCTCGCATACTGAGACCCCTCTCGTATACACTGGCATCCTTCTGTACCAAGCTATAAACAACATCGTTAACGCAATATTCTATAATATTATACAACTTTAAAAGATACCTTCTTGTTCTGTCTTTTCTATTTCTCCCTTATTTTTGGGACTTACCGAGCGATCTGTTCGCTGACGACATTCTATATCTTTCTTCTTTGAATGTCGTCAGGTGATCTGGACACCGCAGAGATCGAGCCCACCAGTGAAGACTTGGATCAGTTTCTCGAAGACCCCGAGCTCTAGACATTGTACATTTTCCATTCAGTACTTTTCATTTCCTGTTATACCATTGTTTAGGCATCACTTTTTATTCCAGTTGTATTTACTTTTCATGCATTGTACAAAAGAATGTTCATAAATAAAGTTGCTGTTATTTTTATCTCTTGTCTCTTGTGATTTATCTTTATATTGCTTAGATACGCTTAGCGTATTTACTTCACAGTAAATATGTAGCGGACCAGTCCCGTCCCCTTCGCCGTATACCGGGAAGCGGGGCGTGACAACTTGGATTCCCTCAACGATATCAAGTTCATTACGTTAAAGGTTTTCGCCAAAAACCAGCCGTAACCCTCCGTCATTTCTTATGAGTATTATTTAGTATTCGTGCTGCATTTGTTGACTTAGTCAAGGCATAGTGTTCGGTAGCTAAGTGGTGATTGTTTGTTGCATTTTAAATGCGATTGGTTAGGACAGTTGTGCGGCCTTGTTGACCTAGTCAAGGGCACGTGCTGGTGGGTTTAATGCAATCCAGGATAATGACGGGTTGAACTTGACTAGCGGTTTATGGTTTGTTGTCCTAGTCAAGGTCATAAACCGCTTGGGGTAAAAATCACATCGAGGGTTTCAAACATACAGGAAACTTACCAGGCATGCGCATACCTTCTGGAGTGTGGTGACTTGAGTGGCTTCCATTAAGTTATCATGCGATGATAGTTAGATCCCGATTCCCACTGATGAGTAGGATTACTCCTCGGGTGATTTTAGATGATCCCGACTAATTCTCCTTTTAGGTTTAGAGGAGAATTCGAAAATACAGTGGGAGACATCCTGATTAGATAAAGTGATTAACCATTCTGATCTAGATTAGAGTGCACGCTGAGTGTTTCTTTTCTCTCTCTCTTTGGCAGCGACCATGGCTCGACCCTAAACTAAAACTCATGAACCAAGATAACCGAACCTTCTTAAAACATTTTGGCTTTTGGAATGTCATTTAGTCGCATAAATCATTGCCTCTCCTTCTTTCCCTTTGCATTTCTCCAGAACACTCCATATCACTACGAAGATCCACATTTCTTGGATATTTCATCGTATAGTTACATTCGAACTCGAAGAAACTTGTTCCAGTTCGAGGATGGCTTCTGGTTCTGGAGAAATTGAATAGGAATATTCAGTTGTCTTTTCTCTTTACCTTCTCTCAGGTTGCGAGAGCTCCTGGTGTTAGGAAAGTACACCTATTATGCTTATTGGATAGTCTTCTTCTAAACCATAGGCAAGTGCCGAAAGGTGGGGAAGGAAGTGTTGGCTATAGCGCCCTCAAGTCAATTATTGAATCGCAGGCACGCGATTGTGATGATTGAGGGAGGACCTATACCGGTAGAACAGTCTTACTCAAGATGGTAGTATGCTATCTGGTTTGTTTATATCATCATGCACATGTTTCAGGTGGTATTACAGATCACTATTATATGTTGATAGAGCCCATATGATTCTTACTTGACTACCAGCATTATAATAGCGATCATATATGTGGGAGCTGGGTGGTCTATAGGCACATCCTTAAATGTCCCTAGTCGATGGAGTATTGAGACCGGGCATCAGTATTCCGGAGTAGACTAGTATACTGATCGAGACCCCAACGAGAGGCGGTGGCCAGGCCTCACAAGCCATTGGTGTTAGTTTATTCACTTAAGATAGTTACAGGTGCTCATTGGGTTATGAGTACACTGGACGGACTCACCGGGAACCTGCTAGTTGGTATTATACCTATTGTCAGATAGCAGTTCCCAGGTGACATGTGTACAGGTTAGTCTGTCGACCTGAGATCGTCATTTGTCTCATGTGAGTTCCCGCTGTGCTTTGATTACTACCCAACCACGCTCAAAGGAGTCGTGCAAACAAATTTTAGTTGGGTACAGTCCCGAGCCACATGGAGGCAGTGAGCGGATCGTCGGGGATTCGTCTCTTCCGGTATTGGGGGTTGATGTTGCGTTGTGCACGGGTAGCCATCACCAGAAATTCTCGGCCGGGGTAGACAAGAATTACCGATCTAGGATCGATAGTTTCTCAGGTGGTGATGGGTTTCAAACCGACACTAAATGTCGCGTTATTAGGGGTCTGACTTTATCCACCCCCTAGACTCGATATGTGATACTCTTAGACGAACAGACCGGACTGTACGGATATTGTCACTATCAGGCTCAGTAGGGGTTTGGATGAGTTTGCTCGTTGGCCTTCCTTTCGCTCAATACCTGGATAGCCGTTACGTACAGCTAGTGTCGCTGACGTGCTTGTGGTTAAACCCATTGCCAGCGTATTGACGAGTCTTTAGAGTCCCACACAGAAGGTTTTCACGGTTCAGGCGATATGGTGTGGATGACGTGTGTTGGTACATACATGTGTCCGATTAAATACGTGTACAGGCTACACAGACTTTAATCGGACGATTGATAATACTAGCGGCTTAGGATTAAGCCGGATTATTAAATCAGGTTTTGATTTAATAATTTATATATATGTATTTATATATATGTATTCTAGTATTATTGTTCACTATTCATTTTCTCTCTTGGCTATTCGTATTTTTGTACGAATACGCGTATATGTATTTCGATACGTGTACCGGGAAGTATTCCGTATTTATACGGAATAGCTTTTAGAAGATGGCCACCTCATTATTGATTTTCTTTTTAGAAAATCATTTTGGAAATGAGGTGGAGGGGTGAGTTGGCATGAGCATGGGCTTGAGCATGTAGAGAGGTATGGCATGCATTTGTTTATTTGGAAAATGAGGAGATATTTTTTGTGGGTGTGCATAATTGAGAGAAGGAGGGGGCAGCCACATTCTTGAGATGCTTTGCTCATTTTCTTTTCTTCACTTGATTCATTCTCACTCACTTTGAGACTTAGCCATTTCTGTAGTTGCTCATGCCACTAGTTTTCATCACCTCCTTCTTCATCTTTTATGGTTGCTCTTTTGAGCATTTTTTATGAGAGAAAACAATATTGAGATAATCCTACACCTCTACTATCCATTGCTTGCAACCTTGGAGCGTCGGTTGCCTCGCTTGGCGAGGTTGAACCTTGCGTCGTTTCTCTTGGATGGACCATCGTAGATGGAGGAAGACCGGCAACCAAATTCGATCCGCGACCACTAGGAGCTTGGGATGATGGTAGAAGACCGAAGGACACGATCCGTTTGGTATAACCATCTAACTCCTAGTTTACATATTGCTAGTATAGGGTTTAGGGTAGATCCGGGTATCGAGTTGTGGTAGCGCCAGTTTTGTAAATTTTTGTTCCGCATTTGGCCACGGTTTAATGGTCGGGGCGCTGCCGTAATCCAACATGGTATCAGAGTCAACCCTTAAACCCTTAGCTAGCTAGTTTAGACGATGTTAAAATATCAAAACCGAAACAACCCCGAAACAGTACATTGCATATTCCAGGTTCTGTCAATTTTTCAGAGTCTTCAAAAAAAAATTTAAGCAATTGCAGAAGGCTATTTTTGAGACAACTAGAACACCCTACAAAAGCGAGCCCCATTCAGCTGTTTTGACCCGGTGAGATTGCTTAAAAAATGGGTGTCGCTAGTTTTTTAAAGGAGTTTGGACTTGAATTTTATAGGGTTGTCTAGTCTCTAGAATATTGGTTCAGTGGTATTGTTTGTTTTTCCCATTTTGGATATAGTGTTATTTTTTGTTCAGGGGCAATTTGGGGTGTTTCAAAATCGATATTTTGAACACTGTTTAAATGTTTTCGGTACATACATTACTATCTGCGACCGTGAATGTCATTGGAGCGGTATAACCCGTCTAACTGCTATATGTTCTTTTAGACGAGTTTGCGAACGTGAGATTCACGTTGATGTTCTGTGTTGTACTGTGATTGTGGTTGGATCGTCATGGTGGATAGCTTTGGTGCAGTGGTAGTACAGTTTAGACTCATTTATACATTTGATATTGCGGGACGAGCGTCCGACATGTGGACTGCCGTCACTACCAGCTTGTATATTATTTGTTTGGGGCACGACCGGGTTGAGGTCGATGTCACCCTTGTACATATTATTTTATTTTCTGTATTAAGATTACCCCGTGGTGGAGTGCACGAATAGCCGGGTTCTAGAAGGCAACAAGTCCGCATCTCATGGCGTTGAGGTGGAGGGGACCTTACTCTAGAATTGGCGGGCTATTCACCTCACTCGTAGGGGGTATAGGTTGACCCACGGAGGGGTGCCCATGTTACCGGATTCCGTGAAGTGCTGGGTGGACCATTCACGTTGTTGATTGGGCTTGCCTCGCTTCTGAGATTGGCGGGTAACTTGTCGCACTTGTAGGGGTCTAGTTTTTCATTGCACAGACTATCCACACGACAGGGGAACGTCGGGTCTCATTTGCGACTCAAGTGAAACCCGGGGCTCCAGGATTATCCACCACTCTGTGTTGCTTAGCTGAGATTCTGTGATGTTGCTTTGTATCATGCCTAGGACGATTGTTATATATATTTATATATATACTAGTAGATGTTGTATATGTTTTACACCCGCGCTAGTCCAGTTCCCGCTCTATCGTTAGTTAAGTAACCTAACGAGTGATGACGGGACCCAGTGGCGAATGCGGATGGCATATACGTACATCATATTTTCGTTTTTTTCCTGGTGTGATTAATTGATGGGAATACGTTGATTTTGATCAATGCAAGGATAAAACAAACCTATATATGATGTTGTTGGAACCAAGTATTTAAAACTGACATTACAGAGGCTTTCTTTTGCTTTGCATAGCGGTATTCGATTGGGAATATCTTGCACCTCATTCGACGAGGCAAGGGCTGAGATCCCTTCATCGGGAGTGACCCCTTGAGCAGAAGTTTGCGTCAACGTAATAATTTTATTATAGTCAATTCTTTTGCTTTGCATCGTGGTATTCAGTTTGGAATATCCTGCACCTCATTCGATGAGGAAAGAGCCGAGATCCCTTCACCGGGAGTGACCTCTTTAGCAAAAGTTTTCGCCACTATATATATTTGTAAAACCACTTGGATTCCTTCAACGAGATCAAGTTCATTATGTTAAAGGTTTTTCGCCAAAAACCAGCCATAGCCCTCCGTCATTTCAGATAGGTATCTCGTAGTATTCGTGCTATGTACGTTGGTCTTTATCAAGACATAGTGTACGGTAGCTGCGTGATACGTGTCTGTAGCATGGATATGCGATTATCTAGGATAACCGCATAGTCACGTTGGTTTCTATCAAGGGCTTGTGTGGGTGGGTTTATATCAATCTTGGATAATGACGGGTTAAACTTGACTAGCGACTTATGGCACGTTGGTCTCTATCAAGACCATGAAGTCGTTAGCGGTAAAAATCACACCGGGAGTTTCAAACATAAAGGAAACTTGCCAGGCTTGCGCATACCTTCTGGAGTGTGGTGACTTGGGTGGATTCCATCAAGTTATCATGCAATGATAGTTGGATCCCGATCACCACTGATGAGTAGGATTACTCCTCGAGTGATTTTAGATGATCTCGACTAATTCTCTTTTTGGGTTTGGAGGAGAATTCGAGGAAACAGTGGGAGTCATCCTGATTAGATAAAGTGATTAACCATTCTGATCTAGGTTAGAGTGCACGCTGAGTATTTCTTTTCTCTCTCTCCCCTTAGCAGCGACCATGGCTCGACCCTAGACTAAAACTCATAAACCAAGTTAACCGAACCTTCTTAAAACACTTTAGCTTTTAGAATGTCACGGTGTCGCATATATCATTGCCACTTCTATATCACCTTTGTGTTTCTCCAGAACACCCTGTATCACTACGAAGATCCACATCTATTGAATAATCCATCGTATAGTTACATACGAACTCGAAGGAACTTGTTCCAGATTCGAGGTTGGATTCTGTTTCTGGAGAGATTGAATATGATTATTCGGTTGTCTTTTCCCTTTACCTTTTCTCGGGTTGCAAGGGCTCCTAGAATTAGGAGAGTATACCTATTACGCTTATTGGATAGTCTTCTTCCAAACCATAGGCTGGTGCCGAAAGGTAGGGAAGGAAAAAAACCAATTAGCCTAAGTATGGTGTACAGAAGGTAATAAGTAAAGACAAATAAAGGAATTTGAAAGAGGGCAAAGAAAATTGCAACTGCTATCATTTACGACGAAACCACGTATACCCCTGCCACTCCTACATCCACTTTGCATTTCTCCAGAACACTCCGTATCACTACGAAGATTCACATTTATTGAATATGCCATCATACAGTTACAAATGAACTCGAAGGAACTTATTCCGGTTCGAGGATGGTTTCTGGTTCAGGAGAAATAGAATAAGGATTATTCAGTTGTCTTTTCCCTTTACCTTCTCTCAGGTTGTGAGGGCTCCTAGTATAAGGAGAGTACACCTATTACGCTTATTGGATAGTCTACTTCCAAACCTTAGGCTGGTGCCGAAAGGTAGGGAAGGAAGAAAATCAATTAGCCTAAGTATGGTATACAGAAGGTAATGAATAAAGACAAATAAAGGGATTGGAGAGATGGTAAGAAAATATACGGTTACTGTCATGAATCTGGATAGTGGAAGAGGCATTACTAGGAATACCCGTATACCCCTTCGAAACATTTTCATGTTTCAGATTTACTGTGCAATGTTAATTGAAAACTGTTTTCCCAATTGGATTCTAACTCCAGGGTATGTATTTACCGGATTCGCTTCTCACATCTGTATAATGTTACAGATGGTGAGTGGGAGTAAGATATTGGGAATGAGGTGATTATATCCTTATTATATCAGAAATCGTTGTAATTGGTGCTATTTGAGGAAATCACCTGTTTTTTGCCGGATGGTAAATTTTTGGTTTTGAATATCCGTAGTTATGCACCAGTTTCAAACTGATATATCTGTACGTTTATTTTATAAAGTGAAATATAACTTTTTGAAATTATGTCTATGACATTTACCTATATCAGTTGATGGTTAGGTAAGGTGCATTCAACAGCGGTGCAATTCTTCTTAACCATAGTACAGTTTTCAACCTACGACGCACAAGGTTTGAGTTATAGAACTCAGGGGACTTGTACAAAGTATTGTATGTTGTCCGGTGTCTATTAGGACAAAGGGGTTGGTACTCGTACTATATTCTATTTACTCATGACTTCTCCAGTTCTAGACAAGTATTTCGTTGAAATACAACGTCCAAATTTTGAGAAGTTGTAGGTATAAGAATAAAGTAGAGAACCATATATTGCAAGTATCAAGATTCTTCAAGGTGATCGAAGATGTAGATACTTGTTTTTGGTATTCCATTGATAGTAATGGTTTTGTGAACTTGCTTCTCTTTCAGGTTACTCATATATGGATGCACTCCTAGTTGAGTAATGCTGATCGACTTCTCTCCATTTAGTTGACATGCACTGGAGACAGCTGCATGATTTGAATCTAGTTCTAATTAAATTAGTGCCCGTATTTCTATATTGTATATAGAATGGTTCATATCTTAACGATGTTAAGGTATATGGAGTTGTCCGGCTTATGCTTAGAACCAGAATTTGGACAAACTCAAGGCACGTTTCAGTAATGGCGGTTTGTGGGTTATCCCGAGCTATGACGAGGGTTAACTTTCTACCATCTGGAAGATCAATAGATATATTGTTCTTGACTCGCCACAGTTTTAGTAAAATGGATTCTTTTTAGAAAACAGTAGTTGGAGTATGGTAGAACTGGAAGTGATTCCAGAACCACAAACGATTACTGAAAATTTAATAGAACCTAAACATTCAATCGGGTTTGACATTTCATTAGCCACTCCACAAATTTGGTGGGTAATCTCAGGCACCCGAGAGGTACTTCGGTCTTCTCAGAAACGGTGACAAGGAGGTTCTTGTTTACCCAGACTTGCTAATGCTGTTGTTCTAGACTATAAGACCCGGCAGGAGGATGAGTATAGCGTCGTTCTAAACTAGCTTTAGAAGTGCACGTGTATATGACTCTGCCAGAGAGTTGTTGTAGTCAGTGGGAGCAGCGGAAGCATAGCGGATAAGTAGCTTATGTCTATTTATAGACTAAAGCAAGTATAGCGGAGATAGATCATCTATTTTTGATATGACGGTCATAGGCTTTGACTTCATCAGAATAGGAGATAGATCTGTTAAGAAGGTAGTAGGGTGGTATGTCCTGGTATTTGGATGACATACACTTTGTAGGAAGTGAAATTCCTGCACCACGATCGGTTATATTGTGGTTGTCACACGGTGGTTTCTCCATATAGGATATGGATATTATATCAAGCATTCTGGTTACTGGATCTATGGTTTTAGATCTAGATTTGGGTAGTTTCCCAATCTGGGTACTTTGACACTATTCTAAAGGTATTTTAGAATGGACGACTCCTGGAATGATGGTGTACCTGTAGGTGATGGAGTCACCCTCTTTAAATATTTCTTACAGACTAAAGTGGGGACGGATTTGCATGATTGGCATTGCTTAGGCAATTGATTCAATCATGAGATGTCAAGTACCACACCAGATATTGTTTTTGCACTAACTGCAATAAACATATATTAATCCAATCCTGGAGAAAATTTGGAAGCAGTTATGAACATAAGTGGATGTTCTTGGGATATGGTAATGGCAGCCTCCTTTATGAGACGGTTATCATTTCAGGCTTCCAAGATGACTTGGATGATAGAGTGACCGTCAGAGTTTTACTTTTCCCTCTTTTGAGGGACAGTATGTTGGACAGCCGGTCTAAGCGGATACTGAGGAATGCATGGCGCAGTATACTGATTAAGTTCAGTGGACGATACAGTCTAAGAAGTTTGCTGGATTTGGAGTTCATTTGTGAACTGGGTCTCATCAGATATCCAGACAAATTCTAAGACAGGTATTGCTTATTTCGGGAGATGGTTATTCTCCGCAAAGTTAAGATATAGAGAGATACAGAAAGAAACATTGGAGCAGATTTACTCACTGAGGCTATTTCTCGAACACAATAATTTCACAAACGAGTTTTGTGAAACTAATTAGTAGAGAGGTTGGGTGTTCGGTATCACGGGCTGTAAGTATGCGACACTGCAATAATTAGCCTTAAGTGCAAGTGGAAGATTGTTGGCTATAATTCCCTCAAGTCAATTATTGAATCGCGGGCACGTGATTGTGATGATTGAGGGAGGACCTATACCGGTAGAACAGTCTTACTCAAGATGATAGTATGCTATCTGGTTTGTCTTTATCATCATGCACATGCTTCAGGTGGTATTACAGATCACTATTACATGTTGATAGAGCCCATAGGATTCTTACTTGACTACCAGCATTATGATGGCGATCATATACGTGGGAGCTGAGTGGTCTATAGGTACATCCATAAATGTCCCTAGTCGATGGAGTATTGAGACCGGGCATCAGTATTCCGGAGTAGACTAGTATACTGATCGAGACCCCAACAAAGGGCGGTGGCCAGGTCTCACAAGCCATTGGTGTTAGTTTATTCACCTAAGATAGTATACAGGTGCTCATTGGGTTATGAGTACACTGGACGGACTCGCCGGGAACCTGCTAGTTGGTATTATACCTATTGTCAGATAGCAGTTCCCAGGTGACATGTGTACAGGTTAGTCTGTCGACCTGAGATCGTCATTTGTCTCATGTGAGTTCCCACTGTGCTTTGATTATTACCCTACCACGGCTCAAATGAGTCGTGCAAACAAGTTTTAGTTGGGTACAGTCCCGACCCACATGGAGGCAGTGAGCGGATCGTCGGGGATTCGTCTCTCCCGGTATTGTGGGTTGATGTCGCGTTGTGCACGGGTGGCCATCACCAGAAATCCTCAGTCGGGATAGACAAGAATTACCGATCTAGGATCGATAGTTTCTCAGGTGGTGATGGGTTTCATACCGACACTAAATGTCGCATTATTACGGGTCTGACTTTATCCACCCCCTATACTCGATATGTGATACTCATAGACGAACATACCGGACTGTACGGATATTGTCACTATCAGGCTCAGTAGGGGTTTGGATGAGTTTGCTCGTTGGCCTTCCTTTCGCTCAATACCTGGGTAGCTGTTACGTACAGCTAATGTCGCTGACGTGCTTGTGGTTAAACCCACTGCCAGCGTATTGACGAGTCTTTAGAGTCCCATACAGAAGGTTTTCATGGTTCAGGCGATATGGTGTGGATGACGTGTGTTGGTACATACAGGTGTCCGATTAAATATGTGTACAGGCTACACAGACTTTAATCGGACGGTTGATAATACTAGCGGCTTAGGATTAAGCCGGATTATTAAATCAGGTTTTGATTTAATAATTTATATATATGTATTTATATATATATGTATTCTTGTATTATTGTTCACTATTCATTTTCTCTCTTGTCTATTCATATTTTTGTACGAATACGCGTATATGTATTTCGATACGTGTACCGGGCTGCATTCCGTATTTATACGGAATAGCTTCTAGAAGATGGCCACCTCATTATTGATTTTCTTTTTAGAAAATTATTTTGGAAATGAGGTGGAGGGGTGAGTTGGCATGAGCATAGGCTTGAGCATGTAGAGAGGTATGACATGCATTTGTTTATTTGGAAAATGAGGAGATATTTTTTGAGGGTGTGCATGATTAAGAGAAGGAGGGGGCAGCCACATTCTTGAGATACTTTGCTCCTTTTCTTTTCTTCACTTGATTCATTCTTACTCACTTTGAGACTTAGCCATTTCTGTAGTTGCTCATGGCACTAGTTTTCCTCACCTCCTTCTTCATCTTTTATGGTTGCTCTTTTGAGCATTTTTGATGAGAGAAAACAATATTGAGATAATCCTACACCTCCACTCTCTATTGCTAGCAATCTTGGAGCGTTGGTTGCCTCGCTTGGCGAGGTTGAAGCTTGCGTCGTTTCCTTCGGGTGGATCATCGTAGATGGAGGAAGACCGGCAACCAAATTCGATCTGCGACCACTAGGAGCTTAGGATGATGGTAGAAGACCGAAGGACACGATCCGTTTGGTATAACCATCTAACTCCTAGTTTACATATTGCTAGTATAGGGTTTAGGGTAGATCCGGGCATCGGGTTATGGTAGCGCCAGTTTTGTAAATTTTTGTTCCGCATTTGGCCACGGTTTGATGGCTGGGGCGCTGCCGTAACCCAACAGGAAGAAAACCAATTAGCCTAAGTGTGATGTACAGAAGGTAATAAGTAAAGACATATAAAGGGATTAGAGTAAGGGCAAAGGAAATTGCTACTGCCATCATTCACGACAAAACCGCGTATACCCCTGCCACTCTTACATCCACTTTGGATTTCTCCAGAACACTTCGTATCACTACGAGCGTCCATAATGCTTGGATACGCCATCGTATAGTTACATACGAACTCGAAGGAAATTTTTCCAGATTCAAGAATGGTTTCCGGTTCAGGAGAAATTGAATAAGGATTATTCAGTTGTCTTTTCCCTTTACCTTCTCTCAGGTTGCGAGGGCTCTTGGTATTAGGAGAGTACACCTATTACGCTTAAATAGTCTTCTTCCAAACCATAAGCTGGTGCCGAAGGGTAGAGAAGGAAGAAAACCAATTAGCTTAAAGGTGGTGTACAGAAGGTAATAAGTAAAAACAAAATAAAAGGATTGGAGTGAGGGCATGGAACTATACGGTTACAGTCATGAATCAGGATAGTGGAAGAGGCATTACTAGGAATACCAGATTACCCCTTCGAAACATTTTTCATGTTTCAGTTTCACTGTGCGATATTAAGTGAAAACTGTTTTCCCAATTGGATTCAAACTCCAGGGTATGTATTTACCAGATTCGTTTCTCACATCTGTATGACGTTACAGATGGTGAGTGGGAGTAAGATATTGGGAATTGGGTGATTAGATCCTCTGTATATAGGAATTCTTTGTAATTGGTGATATTTGAGGAAATCACCTTGGTTTTTGCCTGACGGCAAATATTTGGTTTTGAATATCCGATTGTTATGCACCAATTTCAAACTGATATATCTGTATGTTTTTTTATAAAGTGAGATATAACCTTTTGAAATTATGTCTATGACATTTACCTATTGTTCCCCTCCGAAAGGCGGCGATGACGTTAGGACGTCTTGCCTGAGATTCAGGGCAGATGCTATTTGGTTTTATCCATCCACCTCTCCGAAAATGCCAAGTTGATTTATGGCACCGTGTATCGGAGGTTTGGACGGATGCGGCCGATGTAGAAAACTTCGTCAGATTCCCCCTCGCTTGAGGGGTTTTTGATTGTGGGGACGCTCTTCCCTACAGGCGCAAGCCCCTGCAGTTAATTACGCTACCGCATCGCGGTAGCAACTTTCTCCTTCTCCAGAATTTCACTTCGTGTCGTGGGTGTTTGTTTTGTTTGTGGTTGCTCGTGAATTGTATACGGAGACTGAGTAATGCCGTCGCCCGTAGGACGTGGATTAGTCCAAATCCGTATTTACTTAGATTTGGGTTTGGTGTTTTTTAGTTTAAGGATACGTTAGCCGTATTAAGGCTAAGATCAACTTAAACGTTCGTTAAGGATACGTTAGTCCTGTTTGAGACTAAGATCAACTTAACGTGGTGATCCATTTATTATATGGCTGTCAGGACTCATCACCTCTCTGACGTCGTTAAAGAATTACAACGATAGTTGTCAGAGGAGTTCAGAGATGTACCCTTGAACCAAAGTTGATTTGGAGTTTTATAGTCCATTTGAATGTTTAAGGATACGTTAGCCGTGTTTGGGGCTAAGATCAACTTAAACGGGACCGTTTAGATCCGGCAAAAGAGCATTTGGAGGCTCTATTGTTCCAGTTTAGGGACGTGGTGGTCCATGTTCCAGTTTAGGGACGTGGTGGTCCATCGCCAGTTTAAGGACGTGGTGGTCCATCATTAGTTTAAGGACGTTTCGGTCCATCGCCAGTTTAGAGACGTGGTGGTCCATCATTAGTTTAAGCACGTTTCGGTCTAGCATTAGTTTAAGAACGTTTCGGTCCGTCGCCAGTTTAAGGACGTGGTGGTCCATCATTAGTTTAAGGACGTTTCGGTCCATCGCCAGTTTAAGGACGTTTCGGTCCATCGCCAGTTTAGGGACGTGGTGGTCCATCATTAGTTTAAGGACGTTTCGGTCCATCATTAGTTTAAGGATATTTCGGTCCATCGCCAGTTTAGGGACGTGGTGGTCCATCATTAGTTTAAGGACATTTCGGTCCATCATTAGTTTAAGGACGTTTCGGTCCATCGCCAGTTTAAGGACGTGGTGGTCCATCATTAGTTTAAGGACATTTCGGTCCACGAGTTTAAGGACCCCGCAGTCCATATTGATGTGTGGTCGTCGGGACCCGTCACCTCTCTGACGTCGTTGAAGGATTAAAACGATAGGTCTCAGAGGAGTTCGGAGATGTACCCTAGAACCGGTCGTAAATTGATTTAGGGAGCAGCCGTGCTCAGTCAATTTAATTTGAGGACTTACGGCCACGATTGGGCTAAGTTCAATTAAAAATGTTCAACATTTTATTTGCTTTTGCATTGCATTTATTTTTATTTTTATTTAGGCTCTACCCATAAAGGATGCAGAGCATCAATTTGTTTTGGGCTCTGCCCATTTATGAGTGATGCAGAGCATCAATTTTACTTGGGCTCTGCCCTTTTTATTGCTTTGCAATTTATTCTGGCCTACTAGGTCTTTTTGACTTGGGCCTGGCCCTTTAGCAAAAGAAATGCATTGCATTTTCAGGCGCTTTGCGCCAATTAAAGAGCGCAAGCGCTTGTGGTGACGACACGTGTCATGCAAGCGCAGTGCGCTGCGCTTGCGCTGCTGACACGTGTCGCGCTCTGGTGAGTTGCGCCAATTTCAGAGAGCAAGGCTCTATCTTATAGCGCAGATGGTTCAGATGCTGACACGTGGCGCTCTCTGGTGGCTTGCGCCAACCCAAGAGCGCAACAGTGCAGATTTTCAAGTGTAGAGCACTATTAATTTGAGAATCTTTTAGATTCAAGAACCAATGGTTCATTAAAGGAAGTGCAAAGCACAATTTGATTTCTTTGATCTAATGAGAGTCAAAGAAAAACAAGTATTTCTTGTTTTTTCTTATTTAAAGAACCAGTGGTTCATAAGAAGTGCAAAGCACTGTTTATTGTGTTTAGATCCCTGATCTATTAGAAGAAATTTCTTCTATTTTTATGAAAGTTTTTACCTTTTTCTTGAAACTTTTCCAGAGTTCTCTCTGTTTGAAACTCTCGATTTCTCAATAAATGTTGATGCCTTAGAATTGAGGCCTAGGGTCCTTTTTATAGTGCCCATAAATTAGTTAAATTTGTTAAAGAGATTTTTCTCTAAGTGATTTGGGGAATTTTCCCCACCGTTGGATCTTTGATCCAAGGGCTTCTGTTTTACAGAAGAAAATCTTCTTGTTTTAATAAGAATAGAAAGATTTCTTTAAAATCTTAATTCTGTTTGGCGCAAATGCCCCAGCGCGTGACACGTGTAGACACGTGTCGCGCTGCGCAAGGCGCAGCGCAACTGCGCTAGCGCATCCGCGCTGACACGTGTCGCGCAGCGCAGTGCTTGCGCAACTGAAGCGTTACTTCCTTTTGTTTTTTAATAGAGCTTTGCTGTGATTGGGCGCGCCTTCTTGGGCGCTGCGCTGAAGTATTAGCGCCTGACACGTGGCGCGTTGCGCACAGCGCAAGGAATTTGAAGCGTTGCTTCATTTATTTTAACTTTAATTTTCACTTCAATTTTCAAAACAGAGCTTTACTCTGATTGGGAGAAACAGAAGCGTTGGTTCGTCTCCCGTCTTGGAATTTGAACAGAGCTTTGCTCTGATTGAGGTAAACAAATGCCCCCCACCATTGCGTTTACGTAGCCCCAAGCGTGAGCGCAGCGGTGGCAGAATTCCAACCGTTGCGGCAACTCAGGAGTTGAAGGGGCGCCAAGCGCCTATAAACAGGACCCTTGGTCCTCAATAGATGGTCACCATCCTCAAGACTTTTCATTTCTCGAAACTTCAGAGCTTTGCTCTTGCTTTCAAGAACTTAAGAGTTAAACTCTAGAAAACTTTTTAGGTAAAATTAACTTAAATTAAATTAAATTAATTTTAAATAACAGAGCCTTGCTCTCATAGATCTTTGATCTAAAGAGAACCCATTTAGGGTTTCATTAATAGGGCTTTGCTCGCCTTAGATCATGGTTTTTTCTTGGGACTTCTTAGCCCATGAATCAAAGCTCTGCTTTCTTGATACAAGTAGAATTTTAATCTTCTGCGAAGAACTCTTAAGAGTTTGATCATGAATAATGAAGATCAAAAATGAGGTTTTATCTTTGATGGATTTTCTCATCTTTTCATAACAAGGCTCTCAGCGTTTTCGGGGAATTTCTTTAAATTCCTCTCATTACTGAATTTGATAGGTGTCACTCCTGTTTGCAGAGCATTGCTCTCGAGGAGTTTAATTCCCTGTTTATCATTGCTAATCTTCCAAGGATGTTTTCTTCAGGCATTATGGCAGTGCGTCTGTACAGTCTGCATGAATTCATCACCTATGAGGATATCCGTGTACAGGGCCGTCAACAAGACCAGGAGTTTACGGATGCCCAGTGTGCGGAGGTCATGGGTCGTCTGAACGCACGTGCTGGTTGGCTGCTCCCCCGCCGCTCTGCTCTCTTGAAAGTCGTGCTGGGAGCAATTTGGAGAGCACTCCCGGGGTTCCACGAGGCCCTACCGCTGAATGCGCTGGATGATGCCGAAGACAAGGTGCATTCAGTGTACATGTCGGGGCTGATCTTGAAGAAGCGGTGGGATAGCCTTATCGACATCCTGCATCAAATTTTTCAGCAGACAACGATAATCGCTGCCTATCGAAGACTGGGGGGCCTCGCCGAAGACCTTGACACACAGGAGCGCGAGAGGCTACGCATAAGAATAATCAGAAAGGCCGGGAGAACCCTGGATGGCCTTACTTTTGAATTCCTCAATCCGTGCCCTGGATCTGAGGTTATTCCATTGTAATAATATTTCTCGCTTATTGCTTTATGATTGTAAGAATTTTTGGCAATATTAATGGAAAAGTTTTATCCCAGCTTGTCTTATTTTTCGTTCTGAGTCTTTTGCCTGTGCATGAATGAGTGTGTCTCGAATGCTTAATCCAATGCCAATCAGATGCTCTCTTTGTCGCTTTCTTCTTTCTTTTTTTATCCGCATGTTACCTTAGTAAACATGGTTGACAGATAATAGAGCACGCATCTTGATTTCTTCACGAGATAGCGATGGCTTAAGCCGCAGGTTCAGATCTGTCGCCTAAGACTTTTCAACTCTATGAGCCGTGAGGGTCTCATAGAGACTTTTCTCCCTACGGATAAAGAGGATCTCGTAGGTGGGTTTTCTCCTTAGGAATCGTGAGGATTCCTAAGTGTGTTTTCTCTTATAAGTCGTAAGGATCCTATAAGAGAATTTTTCCCTCTTACGAGTCGAGAGGACCCGTAAGCGGTTGTTTCCCTCCTTGTCGAAACTCGACTTTGGAGAGTGAGACCCGTGAATAGTATGCAAGAGACCGTTTTAGACCGACTTGCAGGGTCCCATTGTTCAGGAAGCAAGTTTTTTGATCCCTGCTGCCTGAGGCTTCATCTTGCAAGTTGAGACGCATCAGGAATTTCCCGCGTGGACACTGGTTTCTCTGCGAGCCGATGCGCATCATGAGGCTCTCGTCAAGGATTATTTGTTTCCCTGAGTTGAGGTATTCGCTAAGGATTATTTGTTTCCCTAGCGCTAAGGATTATTTGTTTTCCTGGAGTTGAAACGAGTCGAGAATTTCCCACGGAGACACTGGTTGCTCTGCGAGTCGACGCGGATCGGGAGGCTCTCGTCAAGGATTGTTTCCCTGAGTTAAGGTATTTGCTAAGGATTATTTGTTTCCCTAGCGCCAAGGATTATTTGTTTCCCTGGAGCTGAAACGAGTCGAGAATTTCCCACGGAGACACTGGTTGCTCTGCGAGTCGACGTGGATCAGGAGGCTCTCGTCAAGGATTGTTTGTTTCCCTGAGTTGAGGTATTTGCTAAGGATTATTTGTTTCCCTAGCGCCAAGGATTATTTGTTTCCCTGGAGTTGAAACGGGTCGAGAATTTACCACGGAGATACTGGTTGCTCTGCGAGTCGACGCGGATCGGGAGGCTCTCGTCAAGAATTGTTTGTTTCCCTGAGTTGAGGTATTTGCTAAGGATTATTTGTTTCCCTAGCGCCAAGGATTATTTGTTTCCCTGGAGTTGAAACGAGTCGAGAATTTCCCACGGAGACACTTGTTGCTCTGCGAGTCGACGCGGATCGGGAGGCTCTCGTCAAGGATTGTTTGTTTCCCTGAGTTGAGGTATTTGCTAAGGATTATTTGTTTCCCTACCGCCAAGGATTATTTGTTTCCCTGGAGTTGAAACGAGTCGAGAATTTCCCACGGAGACACTGGTTGCTCTGCGAGTCGACGCGCATCAGGAGGCTCGAGTCAAGGATTGTTTGTTTCCCTGAGTTGAGGTATTTGCTAAGGATTATTTGTTTCCCTAGCGCCAAGGATTATTTGTTTTCCTGGAGTTGAAACGAGTCGAGAATTTCCCACGGAGACACTGGTTGCTCTGCGAGTCGACGCGCATCAGGAGGCTCTCGTCAAGGATTGTTTGTTTCCCTGAGTTGAGGGGTTTGCCGAAGACACTAGTTTCTTCGGAGTTGGGATGAATCGTTGAGGTTTGGCTTCGTTTTCTGGCGGAGCCTGTTGGGAAAGTAAGGTTCCCTCTTTGTTTGCGCCCTTGGATTGTATACAGGGATCGGTGTGATCTTAACTGTAGGGCCAAAGTTTTATCATTTCTTTCTTTTTTTTTTGTTTTATTTCCGCGATGCTCTATCATTTCAGCTTTTATATCGCGAAGGTCACGATTGCCCAATTATTTCGGCTATTTTTCGCGGTGCCCAATCATTTCGGCTGTTTATTTCATTTTTACTCGCTGCTTTTTATTGGAAGTTGCCCAATCATTTCGGCTATTTTGTGTACATACGTTTTTACTCGCTGCTTTTTATTGCAAGTTGCCCCATCATTTCGGCTATTTCGTATGCATGTGCGGCCTACTGGCTTTTCGCCGTAAACCTGAAATTAAACACCGATTTCAGCATCAGCACCGCTACAACTGGGATATTGTCAGGAGCGAATCATCATTTGCCTTTGTCGATGTCGAACAAAGGTGGCTTAGCGAACAGGGTTAAGGTCCTGTCGACTAAGGCTTTTGACTTCATGAGCCGTAAGGGTCCCATAAAGGTATTTCTCCCTACAAGTCGTGAGGATCTTGTAGGTGTATTTTCTCCTTAGGAATCGTGAGGATTCCTAAGTGTTTGTTCCTCTGTAAGTCGTAAGGATCCTACAGGAGGGTTTTCTCCTTGTAAATCGAGAGGATTTACAAGGGTTGTTCATCATGCGAACATATCCCCAGTCACGGATGGGACTTGGTTAGGGAAATGTTTATTCGCGCCCGTGGATTGTATACAAGGGCCAGTATTGAGCCACTTGTAGGGCAAAATCAGAAATTATGGGGGTTGCTTAAGCACATGTTTAGGTCTCTGTAACTTAAGATTTTCAAATCTTATGAGTCGTGAGGGTCTCATAAGAGAGTTCTCCTTACGAGTCGTGAGGATCTCGCAAGTGTATTTTCTCCTTAGGAATCGTGGGGATCCCTAAGTGTGTTGTTCCCTTGTGAGTCGTAAGTATCTCACGCGGGTGGTTTCTTCTTACAAGGTCGAAAGGACCCTATAAGTGTCTTTTAACGAGGTTGCGCCCTTTCGGGTTTTCACAAACACTCGCCGGTAGTCCTGCTGTTTTTACTCACAGAGCCCTTTCGGGTTTTCATCCGTGCCCATTTTGCTTATGGACATACTATTTTTTTTTCTTCTTCTCTTTTTTTTTACGAGGTCGCGTCCTTTCGGGTTTTCACGAACACTCGCCGGTAGCCCTGCTGTTTTTACTCACGGAGCCCTTTCGGGTTTTCATCCGTGCCCTTTATGCTTATGGACATACCGTTTTTTTATCATTCATCATTTTTTTTTCTTTTTCTCTTCTCTCTCTTTTTTTTATTCATCTTGTCAGCCTAAGGATGATGCGGTAGTACTTTAAAGACGTTTCGGTCTGTCATTAGTTTAAGGAAATTTCGGTCCGCCATTAGTTTAAGGACGTTTCGGTCCGTCTAAGAAACGGCTGACTACTGCTTATAAAGTTTGACCTTAGGAAGATAGTGAGCGGACATAGTCGTCGTCATCTACCATTGACCTAGGCTGTGGCTCATTAAGCGTAGTATTTCTTTAGGAATCTACCGTTTATTGGCCTGAAAGGCCTTTCACCGTGCATATCCATGAGCAGATAGGCTCCACCCTGGTAGACCTTGTCTATGATGTACGGGCCTTCATAGTTTGGTTCGAATTTTCCCCGCTTGGCGCGATTGGGAATCATAGGCCTTTTGACCACTAGCACAAGTTCGCCTTGGCGGAATGTCCTCGGTCGGGTCAATCTTTCATACGAGCGCGTCATCTTCGCTTTATAAGCTTCTAAATTTTGTTGCTCTATGAGCCGGGTTTCATCAAGGGCGTCAAGCTCCTCAAGCCGAAGGTGAGCATTTTCTTCGTCCGTCAGCTCGTAGTGGACTGCCACTCGCAGAGAGGGTAACTCTATCTCGAGGGGGAGTACTACTTCAGTACCGAATACCAACGCATATGGCGTCGTGTTCATGGCCGTCTTGAACGTGGTTCGATACGCCCAAAGAGCTTCTTGCAGCCTTTCATGCCAGTCCTTCTTATTTCGGGATACCGTCTTCTTTATGATCTTTGTCAAGGTCTTGTTGAAGGTTTCGGCTAGACCATTAGCTCGCGGATTATAAACCGAGGAGTATCTCCAGTCTATATTATGCTGCTGCGTGAAGCGACTGATCTTGTGGCCTCTGTAGGCTGGCCCGTTATCGGAGATGATCCGTCTTGGAGTTTCAAACCGATAGATGACGTGCGTCTTGAAGAAATGGAGGATATTCTCCGTCTTCACTTCCCTCAGCGGCACTGCCTCTGCCCATCTGGAGAAGTAGTCGGTCGTCGCCAGGATGAAACGATGTCCCCTGGACGATGCTGGTTCGATGGGGCCGACTATGTCAGTTCCCCACATTTCGAATGGCCAGCTAGCCACTGTTGGATGGAGCGGATTTGGATACTGATGGATGAAGTCCCCATGGATTTGGCATGAGTGGCATTGCTTCGCATATTCGAGGCAATCCTGAATCATCGTGGGCCAGTAGTATCCCATCCGTTTGATCTTCAACTTCATCTTTGGGCCTGCTTGATGAGAACCGCAGATTCCGTCATGAACTTCCTGAACGACTCTTTCTGCTTCTTTAGGTCCTAAGCATCTCAGCCACAGAGAATCGAATGACCTCTTGTATAGAGTATCATTGACGAAGGCGAAAGACAGAGCTCGTTTCATGAGCTGATGTCTTGTGGACGATTCTTCAGGTATTCGGTGGGACTTAAAGTAGTCTATGAAGACTTTCCTCCAATCCTCAGCCTTTTCCCGGTCTTCTATCTGCAAGGTCGTCTGTTCAGTCGCTCCCTTCTCTTCGGATGATTCCGGAGATATTTCTGCTGGGGCAAGCACCCGACGGCTTTGTACCACGATTCTAACGTCATCGAGGTTCTCGTCAGCCAGTTCTTTAGCAAGTTTGGCCAACGCGTCTGCTTTGCTGTTTTCCGCATGCGGTATGCTTTCCAAAATATAGGAGGGAATTTGGGTCAACAGTTGTTGCACCTTTTCACCGTACTTCACCAACTTCGGTTTGCAAGTTTGGTAGTCGCCGTTTACTTGACTAACGACCAGTTGAGAATCTCCGTATATGAGAAGGTTTTCAATTCCCATGTCAATGGCGATCTCGAGGCCTGCTATCAAAGCTTCATATTCGGCTTCATTATTCGTCCTCGGCTCTGTTAAGGAGAAAGCGAAGCGCATTATTCCTCCTTGTGGGATCACAAAGATGAGGCCTACCCCCGACTTGATTATAGGTGTACTTTGTTTGCGTTTCTTCATGGAAGATACTCCATCGAAATAAAGCTCCCATCGGGTATCACCACCGTCGATCGCATCAAACGCATGTTCGTCTGGAAGATCCCAATTTAGAGGAGAATCGGCAGGTATCGGATGCTCAGCGAGGAAATCGGCAATGGCTTGGCCTTTCACTGCCTTGAGGGGCTGATAGGTTATCGAGAACTCCATCAAGAGCAGGGCCCATTTAGCGAGTCTCCCTGTCAGTATGGCCTTTGACATCAAATATTTAAGGGGGTCCACCTTCGAGATGAGACGGACTTCGTGCGCCAATGCATAGTTCCTGAGCTTTGTTGTCACGAAGATCAATGCCAGACAGTGTTTTTCAATGGGAGAATAGTTGCTTTCTGCCCCCAGTAGAACTTGACTTAAATAGTATAGTGCTCTTTCTTTCCCTTGATCGTTCTCTTGTGCCCATAATGCGCCTAAAGAACTTTCGAGGACGGTTGTGTAAAGAATGAGAGGCTTTCCCTTAACCGGAGCAGCCAACACTGGCGGGTTCTGCAGGTACTGTTTAATTTCGTCCAGCGCGTCCTGGCATTTTTGATCCCAGACGAATGGAGTTCCCTTCTTCATCAGGTGACTGTAAGGACGACACTTGCCCGAAAGGTTGGCTATAAATCGCCGTATATATGCGAGCTTCCCTTGGAGAGACCGCAACTGTTTGAGAGTTCTCGGGGAGGCATTTCCATGATCGTCTTGATCTTTGACGGATCTATCTCGATACCTCGGTGTCGGATGATGAATCCCAGGAATTTGCCCGAAGAAACTCCGAATGCACACTTGAGAGGGTTCATCTTCAAGTTGTATTGTCGAAGACGTCGAAATACGGTCTTTAAATGCTCGAGATACTCCTCGTATGATTTGCTCTTGACCACGAGGTCGTCGATATAGCACTCGACGATTTCATGTATAAGGTCATCGAAGATCTTCGTCATGGCCCTCTGATAGGTGGCACCGGCGTTTTTTAAACCGAAGGGCATCACTTTATAACAGAATATTCCCAAAGGGGTCCTGAAGGCGGTGTGCTTCTGGTCTTCGGGATGCATCTTTATCTGATTATACCCTGATGAGCCGTCCATGAAGGAGAAAACCTCATGAGTGGACGTATTGTCTATCATTAGTTCGGTGACTGGTACCGGGAAATCATCCTTCGGGCAGGCTTTATTGAGATCCCGAAAGTCCACGCATATGCACACCGTCCCATTTTTCTTCATCACCGGGACGATGTTAGCGATCCATTCAGGATATTGAACCTCCTGGATAAAACCAGAGTCGATTAACTTCTTGACCTCGGCGTTGATACTCATCTCAAGCTCGAGCCGCATTCTCCTCGGCGCCTGTTTGACTGGCTTGATGTCCGGAGATATCGCCAATCTGTGCACAGCAATTTCTGGATCTAGTCCCGGCATTTCGGAATAGTTCCATGCGAAGCAATCTCTATGCTGTACAAGGACGTCTTTTAACGCAGTCACCCTTTCTTCAGAGAGCAGTACACTGACAAATGTCGGTCGCGGATCGTTAGCTATCCCCAACTCAATTTTCTTGAGGTTATCTGCAGTGGTATGTATTCCATCCTCTAGTTCTTTCGGAGCTGGCGGAAACTCTGAGATCACCTCATCATTGCTGTTTTCAAAGCACCAGGGAAGGCTGTCCATGTTCTCGGACTCTTCTTTTAATATTGTTATCATGTGACAAGTGCGAATCCGCTTCCAATCCCAATGTGGAGTTGGTTCTGTTCTTGTGGCTTTGGGTTCGTACTTCTGTGGCGGCGCTATCTTCCAGTTGTCAGACAGAGCGAACTTGCCGAGCTGGTACCGATCTTCAACCCAATTCTTGAAGGTGAAGCAATCTTCCAGAGGATGCCCTATTACTTGATGGTAAGAGCAATAGTTTGGGTCAGAGACTTCGCCTGCTTGTTCGGGGTTTCTGGACTCCGGCAGTGTAAGCATTTGATGTTTTAGAGCAAGATCAAGTATCTTCTTCGTCTTGTCCCGAGGAAACGAGTACGCTCAACCCATTTTCTTCATGAGGGATAGATCAATAACGCTCGACTCCCGCTTGCGTGGCCTCTTAGCCCCGCTTTGTTGCTGTTGAGCGCCTTTTTGGCCTTTCGATTTATTCCTGCCTCTGCGTCGAGCCTTTTTTATAACAGGCTGACAGGGAGTGGCACTCTCATCTTTAACGGCCTGTTGAAGGAGGCGTTGTTTTTTGGCTTTCTCGTAGATTGCCATTTCACGATTGTGATCATCTCGGACTTTTTGACCAGCTTCCCTTATAAGCTTGTCCATTTGTTCTTCAAACGACGGACTGGGCACTTTTGCATCAGGAACTTTTACTGGTTCAGGATTAGCGTCCTCCTGTTGAGCAT
Organism: Agapanthus africanus; assembly: GCA_030015575.1. Classification (NCBI taxonomy): domain Eukaryota; kingdom Viridiplantae; phylum Streptophyta; class Magnoliopsida; order Asparagales; family Amaryllidaceae; genus Agapanthus; species Agapanthus africanus. The sequence continues at coordinate 135,092,904 of CM057339.1, forward strand.
CTGCTTCTTCATTGAAGTCACGCACGATGTAACAGTCATGGAGCAGCCCTCGTTTCTTGGGGCGAATGTATCCGAGCCCGATCGTCTCCATCCTCCCACTAGGCAGCTTGTGCCGAGTTCCGGGGACGTTCCAGACCCTGTCATAAAATTTGGCCTTTCTAACGGTCTGTTTGAAGGGTATCCCCTGGCGTTTCAGTAACCTTTTCAAGCCTTCTGTATAATATCTGGGTAGACGGATGGGTTGAAGCCTGTCTAGCGTAGGATCCGCCCCGTGCAAGATTTCTTTCTCTGCTTTGTTTTCTTCAGAGCGGTAGAATAGAATTGCCTTCTCGCCTTCTCGCCTGGGAGGGATATAGAATGTCTGCAGCTCCTCTACACTGTCGGTATCAAGCGCATCCAGTTCTTTATAATGTTTAAGCGGCACCATGGCGACTTGCAGACTTTGCTCTTCGTCAACAAAAGCTCGTATTGAAGGTCGAGCGGAGAACACAGCATGGACTTCATCCTCCGAATCACTACCAAAGATCAACGTAGGAGCAGATGGTCCCGGCTTGGTGTATTGGGGCGGACCCGAATAAACTATCTCCTCTTCCTCCTCGGTATCACTGCCGAAGACAGGGATGGTAGCGTTAGTTTTATTCTCCGGCTTGCGACACCTTTCCGTGTCTTCGAAATTCGGCAAGAAATATTTGGCATCTTCATATTTGCGAACTTCGTTTACGGAAAACGGATTCAGTTCTCCCGTCACGGTATACTCGAGACCATCCTTAAAATATTTCATACACTGATGCTATATAGAAGGGATGATGTTGTACTCGTGTAACCATGGCCGGCCGAGCAGAGCATTGTAGCATGTCTTGGCATCTATGACGTGGAATTTAATATCCGTGACGAGCAGCCCAAAGCGTAGTGTCAGTATCACAGATCCAAGAGTCTTTGATGATTGGGAGTCGAACCCGGAGATGGTGATCTTGTCCCGAACAAAGTGTTGGACGCTCATGCAGATTTCCTTTTAACACCCGCACATTGAGGAGATTAACAGACGATCCGTTATCGATCAGGATTTTGCCTATCTTTATATCATGGCAGTATCCTGAGACATTGAGGGGACGATTGTGTTCGCACGTCCCAAGGAGAAGGTCTTCGTCGCCAAAAGTGACATCGGCCGTGTGCACTTCTTCCAGTTCATCCTTCATCTTTTCTTCGGCCAGGAAAGCTTGGAACTGCTCCGGGTCCTGTAGTGCCTTAATTAACGAATCTCTCGCTTCCTTTGATAGTAAAAGGGCGTCAAGAATGCTGAGTTGCGAGGATAGCTTCCTCAGATGTGCTAAGACGTTGTAATCCACCTTATTCTTTTTCGGCGGGTCTTTGGCAGTTAGCTCTTCCATGACTTGGTCGTCTAGGGCGATGTCCTTAGAGACCTTTTCTTTCCCTTTATCTTTTTTGTTTGGGGGTCCGAGATTCTTTTCGGGCAACATGCGATTACGCAGCCGGATATTTTCATAAATCTTCGGCTCTTCTTCTTTTCCCGAAGTGGACTCTTTGAAGAGGGGGTTAAGCTCCAACTCCTCATCGGAATCGCTCCCGAATGTGAGCACTTGTGAACCACCGGCGTTGACCATGCGACAATTGCCGGTGGTTCTGTTAAGCCCTTCGGTCGTACCGTTTTGCTCCCGGCGAGTCTTGCGCTTCTCCCGCTTAACCTGTTGTCGGTGAGCAACATATCCTTTCCAACATCTATCGAAAGCTTTGCACTCCTCGGTGGGGTGCGAAATCTTCCGATGATACAAGCAATAGGTGGGGTGAATTTCCGCTTCGCCAGTAACGCTTCCCTCAGAGGATGGTAGCTTCATACCCATTGACACGGCTTTAGCAAACCTCTTCCTCGTCTTGAATTTGATTTTGTCCGCCGTGGGTGTATTTTGCTCCAGCGGGAGTATCTCAATTCTTTCATCAAGGCGCTGGCGTTCGGCCTTTTCGAATATGACTGCCTCGCGCTCCCGATCAGCTTTACTTTTTAAGAGAGCTTCATTGAGGAATGCGTCAATTACTTCATCCGATGGCTCTAGAATTTTTGGTTCAGGATCTGCCCCTAGCGTTTCAGTACAAGGAGTCTCTTCATCGTTCATGAACGAATGGGAAATCACATGACAGCTCGCCACGTATTCTTCAGATTCATCAGATGAACTTTCTCCCTCATCTTCCTCTTGAAAGACGTGATTGAGGAATTCTTGGAATGTAATGGGAATCTGTGCCTTCTAGTTGTATTCCTCCAGTGCGTCAATTTGTATTTGTAAATTCATGCGCTTGTCGTCAGGCTTCACGGGCTTCTTTGATTTCTTTTTCTTCTTCTTTGAAGATTTCGACAGCTGGTTGTGAATGCATGGGATACCTCCATCGATCTTTTGAGTTGGACGAGGCTTCAACATCCCTTCGATGATTTGCGGCTCCAACGGGTTCCTCCACTTGATTGCTGGGCATGTTTGAAGATCATTTAGCATCCTTTTTGTCTTGGCTGATAATACAACCTCCCAAGGAGCTTCTTCAACGACAGAGCATGTTGCCCCCGGCGTATTCATCCCCTTAGAGATGTGGGGTTGGGTGGATTCACCTTCCATTTGTCGGACAATGCGAATTTGCCCTGTCGGTACTGGTCTTCAAGCCAATTTTTGAAGATATAGCAATCCTCGATCGGATGACCCAATACTCGATGATAAGGACAGTAGTTGGGTTTATTGACATCACTTGGTTGCGACGGTCGTTTTGGATCCGGCAGATTTATGAGTCGGTTGCGCAACGCCAGGTCGAATAACCTTCTCGTTTTATCTCGGGGAAACGAGTAGGAACGCCCCATCCTCTCCTCAAGGGGTACGTACGGGTGCTTATGATTTTGACGAACGACTGGCTTCGGGTTGCTCGGCTGTTGCTGAGCATTAGCAACAACGATCGCTTTCCCCTTCCCTTTCTCATTTTGGGAGTCCGGCTTTGGAAGAGGAGGTTTATGGCCCATCTGATCCATCTGCGCTAGCTTGTCGATTAGTGCCTGAAAGGTGGTTGGCTTGAAGAACATCATAAATTGCGAGATGGTTGCTTGCGGATCGAGAGTTCCCATAAACATACCCACTGCAGGAGCTTCTTCAATGCGTTGCTCGCATTTTGACCATAAATTACGCCACCGTATAGCATATTGGACCCATGTCTCGCCTGGCTTTACCCTGGCATTAATCAATGCCGTTATCGGGGTACACTCGCTGGTACTCGCGAAACGTTGGGTAAATAGCAGTTCTATTTCAGCAAAGGTCTTGATAGAGTCATTCGGGAGCTCGGAATACCACTCGAACGCCGTATCTGACAAGCTACCAACAAACTGGTGGAGCAACAATTTATCATCACCACCAGTGTTGCCGCAAAGCGCCCTGAACTGGGCGACATGCTGGTGAGGATTGCCAGTCCCCTTATACACATGGAATTTTGGTATCGTATAACCTGGCAGATACTTGATCTGGTCGTACCAGCCCGGATACGGTCGCCCCGTTTTTACCACCTGACCCGCTGCTTCAGTCGCTTGATGAACCCGGATCTGCTGAGCTATGTATTCGTCCAGGTCGGCTTTGGAGATTGCCTCCTCCTTGGCCGTTGACAGAGCCGGAGGAGGATTCGACGTTTCTCCCCTATCATTTTCAAGGATGATCGGGGAATCTTCAGCAGGTGGATCCTGTTGAATCATCATGCCCACCATGTCCTGAAACAGGAGGGCCATTTTCCTTATGCTGGATGCCAGTTCCGTAGCTTCTTTATCCTTCTTCTCCAGTATGCGACGAAGGAATTCGGCGTCAGTTTCTTGTTCCTGACGTTCATCCGAGGACGTTTCAGGGGTTTCTTTTGGCCCAGTGAGTGTGGCCATCACGGTCATCATCTCCTGGAGCTTTTGTTGTTGCTCCTGAGCCTTGGTCACTAACCGTGTAAGCGGTCTATGACCTGTAGATGCATGGCTGTCTTCCTTTCCCGACACCATGTATACTGTATGAACTGTTATGCCCCCGGACTTAGGGCGTTTAGGCTCACCACCTTTGGCATTTGCCGCGGGCGCGGGGGTTTTCTCCGGCCTTCTTCTTTTGTGGGCCGTTGAAGTGGAGGGGGCCGTTGCAGTGGGCACCCTGGTGATTGTTGTCCTCTGCTGTTTAATAGGACGGTCCTTTTCTTTTTGCACCTTCACCTTCTTCTGTTGACAAGAATAACCTGGGTCAATCACGGAGTCTTGAACCCTCCGCCAAATCTTGTATATTTTTGAGGACAGCCGTTGAGGGGGTTGTTCTTGCTTTGTTTCTGGAATTCTCTCTACGGGCGGAGGAGATCTTTTCAATGTAGCGGTTGGAGAGTTCTTACGTACCCTCCTCAGCAGTTCAAAACTGTTCCCAGTTGGGATAGCAACGTTGACTTCCACCTCTGGAGCCGGTGGAGTTAGCCCTGAGGGGGAGTTTCCCCCTGCCTTCCTCACTCGTCGCCAATGGCGACGTCGAGCATGACGAGCCGTTGGGACTGGCTCGGAGATAGAGACAGCTTCTTTTTGCCCCCTGTCTGAATGAGGCGTCGCTGGTGTTAACCTCTCAAAGACTGAGGTTGTCCTTTGAGGGATGATATCCAACCTGTCAAAGACATATCCTTGGGCAGGGGCAGGAGCAGGGATAGTCAATCTTGAAAAGACTGACTCTTTGATAGGGGAAGCCGCCTTGACGACTTCTGGAGCAGCGGCTATTGCCTTCCTTGGGACAGTCACCTTGGGATTCACAGGCTTCTTGGTGGGCCCCTCAAAGTTTTGATCCAGCATAGCAAAGACAGAGGCTGTTGGCTTGGTAATGGACGACCCGTTGACAGGGGCCGTCGTAGCAGCGAGCCGGTCGAAGACTGACTTCTTGTTCACTTCCGGTGCAGGTATTGGCATAGGGAAGCTTGAAGGCGGGATCATGGTCCCGAAAAATAGGCCGGTGGTGGCCTGGGTCACCTGTTCAACCGGCAAAGCGAGGAAGGAGGCCGCTTGGGGCCCATATGCTACACCTCTAGGTGAGGTGGAGCGTCCGTTGCAGTAGCACTTCGAGCAGTTGGTGCGGTTAGAGGCCATGGATGCTTGAGTTCTGCACCAGACAAAAGACCAAATCTTAGTAACTTGAAAATCCAAAGGCAACCATTAACAAACCGCGATTCGTTCGCGAAGATGACACACGAAGTGTGGAGTGGCAAGAGGAAAAGGTCCCACAGGGCGTGCCAGAATCTGTTCCCCTATGAAAGGCGGCGACGACGTTAGGACGTCTTGCCTGAGATTCGGGGCAGATGCTATTTGGTTTTATCCATCCACCTCTCCGAAGATGCCAAGTTGATTTATGGCACCGTGTATCGGAGGTTTGGATGAATGCGGCCGATGTAGCAAACTTCGTCAGATTCCCCCTCGCTTGAGGGGTTTTTGATTGTGGGGACGCTCTTCCCTACAGGCGCAAGCCCCTGCAGTTAATTACGCTACCGCATCGCGGTAACAACTTTCTCCTTCTCCAGAATTTCACTGTGTCGTGGATGTTTGTTTTGTTTGTGGTTGCCCGTGGATTGTATACGGAGACTGAGTAATGTCGTGGCCCGTAGGACGTGGATTAGTCCAAATCCGTATTTACTTAGATTTGGGTTTGGTGTTTTTTAGTTTAAAGATACGTTAGCCGTATTAAGGCTAAGATCAACTTAAACGTTCGTTAAGGATACGTTAGTCCTGTTTGAGACTAAGATCAACTTAACGTGGTGATCCATTTATTATATGGCCGTCAGGACTCATCACCTCTCTGACGTCGTTGAAGAATTACAACGATAGTTGTCAGAGGAGTTCAGAGATGTACCTTTGAACCAAAGTTGATTTGGAGTTTTATAGTCCATTTGAATGTTTAAGGATACGTTAGCCGTGTTTGGGGCTAAGATCAACTTAAACGGGACCGTTTAGATCCGGCAAAAGAGCATTTGGAGGCTCTATTGTTCCAATTTAGGGACGCGGTGGTTCATGCTCCAGTTTAGAGACGTGGTGGTCCATGTTCCAGTTTAGGGACGTGGTGGTCCATCGCCAGTTTAAGGACGTGGTGGTCCATCATTAGTTTAAGGACGTTTCGGTCCATCGCCAGTTTAGGGACGTGGTGGTCCATCATTAGTTTAACGATGTTTCGGTCCATCATTAGTTTAAGGACGTTTCGGTCCGTCGCCAGTTTAGGGACGTGGTGGTCCATCATTAGTTTAAGGACGTTTCGGTCCATCATTAGTTTAAGGATGTTTCGGTCCATCGCCAGTTTAGGGACGTGGTGGTCCATCATTAGTTTAAGGACGTTTCGGTACATCGCCAGTTTAGGGACGTAGTGGTCCATCATTAGTTTAAGGACGTTTCGGTCCATCATTAGTTTAAGGACATTTCGGTCCATCGCCAGTTTAGGGACATGGTGGTCCATCATTAGTTTAAGAACGTTTCGGTCCATCATTAGTTTAAGGACGTTTCGGTCTATCGCCAGTTTAGGGACGTGGTGGTCCATCATTAGTTTAAGAACGTTTCGGTCCATCATTTGTTTAAGGACATTTCGGTCCAACATTAATTTAGGGACGTTTCGGTCCACGAGTTTAAGGACCCCGCAGTCCATATTGATGTGTGGTCGTCGGGACCCGTCACCTCTCTGACGTCGTTGAAGGATTACAATGATAGGTGTCAGAGGAGTTCGGATATGTACCCTAGAACCGGTCGTAAATTGATTTAGGGAGCAGCCGTGCTCAGTCAATTTAATTTGAGGACTTACGGCCACAATTGGGCTAAGTTCAATTAAAAATGTTCAACATTTTATTTGCTTTTGCATTGCATTTCTTTTTATTTTTATTTGGGCTCTACCCATAAAGGATGCAGAGCATCAATTTGTTTTGGGCTCTGCCCATTTATGAGTGATGCAGAGCTTCAATTTTACTTGGGCTCTGCCCTTTTTATTACTTTACAATTTATTCTGGCCTGCTAGGTCTTTTTGACTTGGGTCTGGCCCTTTAGAAAAAGAAATGTATTGCATTTTCAGGCGCTTTGCGCCAATTAAAGAGCGCAAGCGCTTGTGGTGACGACACGTGTCATGCAAGCGCAGTGCGCTGCGCTTGCGCTGCTGACACGTGTCGCGCTCTGGTGAGTTGCGCCAATTTCAGAGAGCAAGGCTCTATCTTATAGCGCAGATGGTTCAGATGCTGACACGTGGCGCTCTCTGGTGGCTTGCGCCAACCCAAGAGTGCAACAGTGCAGATTTTCAAGTGGAGAGCACTATTAATTTGAGAATCTTTTGGATTCAAGAACCAATGGTTCATTAAAGGAAGTGCAAAGCACTATTTGATTTCTTCGATCTAATGAGAGTCAAAGAAAAACAAGTATTTCTTGTTTTTTCTTATTTAAAGAACCAGTGGTTCATAAGAAGTGCAAAGTACTGTTTATTGTGTTTAGATCCCTGATCTATTAGAAGAAATTTCTTCTATTTTTATGAAAGTTTTTATCTTTTTCTTGAAACTTTTCCAGAGTTCTCTCTGTTTGAAACTCTCGATTTCTCAATAAATGTTGATGCCTTTGAATTGAGGCCTAGGGTCCTTTTTATAGTGCCCATAAATTAGTTAAATTTGTTAAAGAGATCTTTCTCTAAGTGATTTGGGGAATTTTCCCCACCGTTGGATCTTTGATCCAAGAGGTTCTGTTTTACAGAAGAAAATCTTCTTGTTTTAACAAGAACAGAAATATTTCTCTAAAATCTTAATTCTGTTTGGCGCAAATGCCCAGCGTGTGACACGTGTCAAGCAGCGCAGCGCAACTGTGCTAGCGCATCCGCGCTGACACGTGTCGCGCAGCGCAAGACGCAGCGCAACTGCGTTAGCGCATCCGCGCTGACACGTATCACGCAGCGCAGTGCTTGCGCAACTGAAGCGTTACTTCTTTTTGTTTTTTAATAGTGCATTGCTCTGATTGGGCGTGCCTTCTTTGGCGCTGCGCTGAAGTATCAGCGCCTGACACATGGCGCGTTGCGCACAGCGTAAGGAATTTTAAGCGTTGCTTCATTTATTTTAACTTTAATTTTCACTTCAATTTTCAAAACAGAGCTTTGCTCTGATTGGGGGAAATAGAAGCGTTGCTTCGTCTCCCGCCTTAGAATTTGAACAAAGCTTTGCTCTGATTGGGGTAAACACCTATATCAGTTGGCATTAGGTAAGGTGCATTCAACAGCGGTGTAATTCTTCTTAACCATAGCTCAGTTTTTAACCTATGACGCACAAGGTTTGAGTTATTAAATTCAGGGGGCTTATACAAAGTATTGTATGTTGTCCAGTGTCCATAAGGACAAAGGGGTTGGTACTCATACTATATTCTGTTTACTCACGACTTCTCCAGTTCTAGACACGTATTTCGTTGAAATACAAGGTCCAGATATTGAGAAGTTATAGGTATATGAATAAAGCAGAGAACCATTTGTTGGAAGTATCAGGATTCTTTGAGGTAGTCAAAGATATAGATACTTGGTATTCCGTTGATGGTAATGGTTTTGAGAACTTGCTTCTCTTTCAGGTTACTCATATGTGAATGCACTCCTAGATGAGTAATGCTGCTTAGCCTCATTCCACTTAGTTGACATTCACTGGAGACAGCTGCATGATTTGAATCTGGTTCCAATTAAATTAGTGCCTATATTTCTATATTGTATATAGAATGATTCATATCTTAATGATGTTAAGGTATATGGAGTTGTCCGGCTTATGCTTAAAACCGGACTCTAGATAAAATCAAAGCACGTTTCAGTAATGGTTGTTGACTTATCCCGGGCTATGTCGAGGGTTAACTTTCTACCATCTAGAAGATCAATAGATATATTGTTCTTCACTAACCACAGTTTTTAGTAAAATGGATTTTTTTCAGAAAATATAAGCGGGAGTATGGTAGAACTGGAAGTGATTCCAGAACCACAAACGATTATTGAAAATTTAATAGAACCTAAAGATTCAATTGGTTTTGACATTCCATTAGCCACTCCGCAGATATGATGGGTATCTCAGGTACCCGAAAGGTACTTCGGTCTTCTCAGATACGGTGACATGGAGGTTCTTGTTTAGCCAGACTTGTCATTGCTGCTGTTCTAGACTATGAGACCCGGCAGGAGGATGAGTATAGCGTCGTTCTAAACTAGCTTTAGAAGTGCACGTGTATATGACTCTGCCAGAGGGTTGTTGTAGTCAGTGGGAGCAGCCGAAGCATAATGGACAAGTAGCTTGTGTCTATTTATAGATTACAGCAGATATAGCGGAGATAGATCATCTATTTTTGATGTGACAGTCATAAGCTTTGACCTCATCAGAATAGAAGATGGATCTGGTAAGAAGGTATTAGGGTGTGATGTCCTAGTATTTGGATGACATGCACTTTATAGGAGGTGAAATTCCTATACTACGATCGGTTATACGGTGGCTGTCATAAAGTTGTTTCTCCACATAGGATATGGATATAATATCAGGTTTTCTGGTTACTAGATCTATGGTTTTAGATCTAGATTTGGAAAGTGTCCCAATCTGGTTACTTTGACATTATTCTAGGGGTGTTTTAGAATGGTTGACTCCTGGTATGGTGGTGTACCTGCAGGTGATGGAGTCACCCTCTCTAAAAGATGTCTTTCAGACTGAAGGGGAGAGGGATTTGCATGATTGGCATATCACTTGCTTAGGCAATTGAGTCAAATCATGTGATGTCAAGTACAACACCAGATATTGTTTTTGCACTAGCTGCAATAAATATATATTAATCCAATCCTGAAGAAACATTGGGAAGCAGTTATGAACATAAGTGGATGTTCTTGGTATATGGTAACGGCAGCTTCCTTCGGGATGCAGCTATCATTTCAGGCTTCCAAGGTGACCTGGATGACAGAGTGACTGTCAGAGTTATATTTTTCCCTCTTCTGAGGGGCGGTATGTTGGACGGGTGGTCTAAAGGGATACTGAGGCAGGCATGGCACAAGATACTGATTAAATTCAGTGGATGATACAGTTTAAGAAGTTTGTTGGATTTGGAGTTCATTTGTGAACTGGGTCCCATCAGATATCCAAACAAATTCTAAGACAGGTATTGCTCATTTTGGGAGATAGTCTTTCTCCGCGAAGTTGAGATATAGAGAGATAAAGATAGAAACACTGGAGCGGATCCACTCACTGAGGGAATTTCTCGAACGCAATAGTTTCGCAAACGGGCTTTTCGAGACTGATTAGTAGAGAAGTTGGGTGTTCGGTATCATATGGGCTGTGAGTATGCGACTCCGCAATAATTAGCCTTAAGTGCAAGTGGGAGATTATTGGCTATAGTGCCCTCAAGTCAATTATTGAATCGCAGGTATGCGATTGTGATGATTGAGGGAAGACCTATACCGGTAGAACAGTCTTACTCGAGATAATAGTATGCTATCTGGTTTGTCTTTATCATCATGTGCATGCTTCAGGTGGTATTACAGATCACTATTACATATTGATAGAGCCCATAGGATTCTTGCTTGACTACCAGCATTATGATGGCGATCATATACGTGGGAGCTGGGTGGTCTATAAGCACATCCTTAAATATCTCTAGTCGTAGGAGTATCGAGACTGGGCATCAGTACTCCAGAGTAGACTAGGGTATACTGATCGAGACCCCGACGAGGGGCGGTGGCCGGTCTCACAAGCCATTGGTAACAGTTTGTTCACATAAGATAGTATACAGGTGGTCATTGGGTTATGAGTACACCGGACGGACTCGCCGGGAACATGCTAGTTGGTATTATACCTATTGTCAGATAGCAATTCCCAGGTGACATGTGTACATGTTTGTCTGTCGACCTGAGATCGTCATTTGTCTCGTGTGAGTTCCCACTGTGCTTTGATTACTACTCTACCACGGCTCAAAGGAGTCGTGCAAACATGTTTTAGTTGGGTACAGTCCCTAGCCACATGGAGGCAGTGAGCGGATCATCGGGGATTCGTCTCTCCCGGTATTAGGGGTTGATGTCGCGCAGTGCACGGATGGCCATCACCAGAAATCCTTGGCCAAGCTAGTCGAGAATTACTAATCTATGATCGGTAGTTTCTCAGGTGGTGATGGGTTTCATGCCGACACTAAATGTCGCGTTATTAGGGGTCTGCTTTATCCACCCCCATAGAATCGATATGCGATACTCTTAGACGTACAAACTGGACTGTACGGAGATTGTCACTGTCAGGCTCAGTAGGGGTATGGATTAGTTTGCTCGTCAGCCTTCCTTTCGCTCAATACCTGGGTAGCCGTTACGTACAGCTAGTGCCGCTGACGTGCTTGTGGTTAAACCCACTGCCAGCATATTGAAGAGTCTTTAGAGTCCCACACAGAGGGTTTTCACGGTTCAGGCGATATGGTGTAGATAACGTATGTTGGTATTTACAGGTGTCCGATTAAATATGTGTACAGGTTGCACAGACTTTAATCGAACGGTTGATAATACTAGCGGCTTAGGATTAAACCAGATTATTAAATCAGGTTTTGATTTAATAATTTATATATATAATTTATATATATGTATTCTAGTATTATTGTTCACTATTCATTTTCTCTCTTGGTTATTCGTATTTTTGTATGAATACGCGAATATGTATTTCGATACGTGTACTGGGCTGCATTCCGTATTTATACGGAATAGCGTCTAGAAGATGGCCACCTCATTATTTGATTTTCATTTGAGAATATCAATTTGGTAAATAAGGTGGAGGGATGAGTTGGCATGAGCATAGGCTTGGCATGTAGAGAGGCATGGCACATATTTGTTTATTGTGAAAATTAGAGAAGATATTGTCATTGAATAGTTGTAAACTGTGGGAGCCATATTCTTTACATGCCATCCAAGTATTTTTTCTTCACTTGAGGATTCTCTTCTCTGTTGTGAGACTTAGTCATTTCTTTGGTTGCCCATGCCACATGTTTTCTCACCTCCTCTTCATCTTCTTGAGTTGCTCTTTGAGCATTTGTGATGAGAGAAATTTATAGTGAGATAATCCTACATCTCCACTCTCCATTGTTAACAACCTTGGAGCGTCGGTTGCCTCGCTTGGCGAGGCTGACGCTTGCGCCATTTCCCTTGGGTGGATCATCGTAGATGGAGGAAGACCGGCAACCAAATTCGATCCGCGACCACTAGGAGCTTGGGATGATGATTCAAGACCGAAGGACACGGATCAACTCGGTATAACCATCAACTCCTAGTTTTACATATTGCTAGTATAGGGTTTAGGGTAGATCCGGGCATCAGGTTGTGGTAGCGCCAGTTTAGAAATTTTTTGTTCCGCATTTGGTCACGGTTTGATGGCCGGAGCGCTGCCGTAACCCAACATAGGATACACGTGACATGATTGGCTCCCTATATCTTACTTGTTACATTACATGTTATTATTATTGCTTACCGTTTATACTCATGACATCTAGTTCTTGCACATGGTATACTATATCATATACTGTAAGTCAATGTACTACACCCCAATACTTGTGGGGAGGCGGAAATTTCAAAAACGAACTTGTTTAGTGAACGAACATCGACTAACCGCTTGAATCGAAGCTAAACTATAAATAACCAAACACAAAGTGTTTCTAAACTACTGTGTTTAGGGATTATACCTAATGAACCAACTCCTTCGTTTTTACGATCTCCTTGTCCTCCTCGGCCTTCTCTAGGTAGTAGACGATCCACCCGAGAGCAAAACTCCAAGCTAAACCTCTAAACTTGAGGCAACTAACCTTCTTGGATTGCTAATCAAAGAAGCTAGGATGAAATAGAGTGATGGTTATGGATTGTTTAGTCTAACTAATCCTAGATCTCAACACATGAGGGTGAGGATTAGTCTTTTGAAGAGAGAGAGCTTGAGGAGAGAGAATGTATAGATGATAATGATGAATAAGTTATGAGTATCATAATAGATATGAAGCATTTTCTAATAAGAAGAAAAGAATAAAGAGTGATGAATAATCATGCTTCATAAAATATCAAGTGGTGATTCATTAGCATGAGTCATTAAGCAATAAATGTGCATTAATGAGATGAATGAATCACCACCATGAATCATATAACTCATTCAATGTATATGACACATAACCCTCCTTAGTCACCATCTTCTAGAAGCTTCTCGTACAATTACGAGAACGCCCCTCCAATCCACAAAAATACGGAAAAACTTTAGACTGTAAAAATCCAATAACCGGATACCAGTAACTGGCTTAAACCAAATCCGACTGGTAAAAACTGTCCGAAAGTCGTACGCGCGTAAACGCACGTATGCGTCCGAACCCTTGTCGTAAAACCATACGACCTCTATATCGTTTCGCCTGGAATAGGAAACTCTCTGTGTGGGACTCTAGAGACTCGACTACTACGCTGGCAGTGGGTTTAACCACAGACCGCAAGCGGCACTAGCTGTACGTAACGGTCCCCAGGTAGTTGTCGATAAGAAGGCCGATGAAGAAGCCCATCCGAACTCCTACTGAGTCTGATGTGACAATCTCCATACAGTCCGGTACGTTCGTCCAAGACTATCGCATATCGGGCCTAGGGGGGCGGCAAGCTTCAGTCCCCTAATAGCGGTATAAGTCGTGTCGGAGTGAAGCCCATTACACCCTGAGAAACTACTGGAACCTACCAGCAAATCTCGCTTGCCCTGGCCAGGGACTTTGCGTAATGGCTCTCTGACACAGCGCGATATCTACTCCCAATACCGGGAGGGACGAATCCTGTCTAACCGCCACTGCCTCCAAGTGCTCGGGACTGCACCCAACTGCTACCTGTTTGCATGACTCCTTTGAGCCGTGGTAGGGTAGCAATCTAAGAACAGTGGGATACACTTGAGGCGAAGTAGCAGTGTCAAGTCTGCGGACTATGCTGTACTCATGTCACCTGGGAACTGCTTACTGACGACTGGTATCAAACCAACCAACAGTTCCCTGTGAGTCCTGTCCGGTGTACCCGTAACCTAACGAGCACCTGCATACTATCTCCAGTACGACGTACTGACGGCTGTGGGACAGACCATCTCCCCAACTGGGATGAGAAGCGTACACACTAGTCTACTCCGGAGTATCGATGCTCCGTCTCGATAATCCAACGACCAGGGACCTGAATAAGGATGTGCTTGTAGACTACCCAGCCCCCACTAGTGTGACTGCCATCACAACGCTGGTAGACAAGCAAGATCCTAAGAGCTCTATCAATACGTACACTCACATATTAAGATAGAAAAACCAAGTAGCATACTACCATGTTTAGCAAGACTGTTATATACATGTGAATATCCCAAGCTTCTATTAAGTAATATACAAACTAGTATGATACAGTAATGGCCTTCTAGGGCATAAACACTAACAATCTCCCACTTGCACTAGGGCCATGTACTGGCATATCGTAGACCAATGATCTCGAGTAGCCTCTCGAACTGAATCTGGGGTAGGGCCTTCGTGAATGGATCAGCAATGTTCTCTTCAGAAGCAACTCTCCGAACCTCGATCTCCTGACGATCAATGATCTCCCTGATCAGGTGATACCGCCTTAAGATGTGTCTGGACTTTTGATGGGACCTTGGTTCCTTCGCTAAAGCTATAGCTCCGTTGTTGTCGCAATACAGAGGTATTGGATCAACTATGGTAGGAACCACCTGAAGTTCTGTTAGGAACTTCTTCATCCAGACTGCTTCTTTTGCGGCATCGCAAGCAGCTATATACTCCGGTTCCATCGTCGAGTCAGCAACGGTGTCCTGCTTGGAGCTCTTCCAGCACACCGCCCCTCCATTGAGGGTAAAGACATAACCCGACATGGACTTGGAATCGTCCTTATCACTCTGGAAGCCGGAATCAGCAAAGGCCTCCAACCTGAGGTCTTTTCCGCCGTAAACCAAGAACATCTCCTTAGTCCTCCTCAGGTACTTGAGAATGTTCTTTACTGCTATCCAGTGCTTCTCCCCTGGGTCTGACTGATACCGGCTTACCACGCTCAGTGCGTAAGCTACATCTGGTCTGGTGCACAACATCGCATACATTATAGAGCCTACCGCAGAAGCGTAGGGTATAATAGACATGCGTTCCCTTTCCAAATCAGTCTTGGAAGACATCTCTTTGGAGAGGGTGATTCCGTGACAAGCCGGTAAATTACCGTGCTTAGAATCTTCCATACTGAATCTTTTCAGTATAGTGTCGATATACCTGGACTGCGAAAGTCCCAACATCCTCTTGGATCTATCACGATAGATCCGGATCCCCAGAATGTAAGAGGCATCACCCAGGTCTTTCATGGAGAACCTGTGTGACAAGAATCCTTTGACAGATTGTAGCATAGGAATGTCATTTCCTATTAATAGAATGTCATCCACGTACAAGACGAGGAATACGACACTTCTGGCTACAACTTTACTATATATGCACGGTTCATCTGGATTTTTGATAAAGTCATATTCTTTGACTGTCTCATCAAAACAGATGTTCCAACTCCGCAATGCCTGCTTTAGTCCATAAATGGACTTAAGCAGCTTGCATACTTTCCCGCTGCTCCCACTCTGATTGAAACCCTCTGGCTGATCCATATAGACGCACTCTTCTAAATTTCCATTCAGAAAAGCCGTCTTTACGTCCATCTGCCAGATTTCATAATCATGGAAGGCAGCAATAGCAAGAAGGACCCGAATGGATTTGAGTATAGCCACTGGAGAAAAAGTTTCGTCATAGTCCAAACCAGGTCTTTGACGAAAACCCTTTGCAACAAGTCTAGCCTTATAGGTTTCCACCTGCCCATCTACACCAATCTTTTTCTTGAAGATCCATTTGCATCCTATGGGTTTTACCCCATCTGGAGCAAAGTCCAAAGTCCATACTTTGTTGGTGTACATGGACTCCATTTCGGTCCGCATTGCATCTAGCCATCGTACCGAGTCGCCGCTCTGGATGGCCTGCTGGAAGTCAGTAGGTTCATCATCATCTATGATGCAATCCTTTCTATCCCCATCTATGAGAAAACCTTAGTATCTCTCAGGCGGATGAGATGGCCTACTACTCCTGCGGAGGGGTGCGGGAATGTCCTGTTCTTCTTGAACTACTGGTTCTACCAAACTTTCAGTATTAGTTTGTGGTTCTGGAATTTCTTCCAGTTCTATTTCGCTTCCACTTGATTCCTTTTCTAAAAACTGATGTTCTAGAAAATGGGCATTACGAGAAACAAATACCTTTTGTTCCTCTGCGTAATAGAATAGATATCCCCTGGAGTTCTTTGGATATCCCACAAAACTACACTTTACTGATCGTGCCTCGAGCTTGTCCACATGCTGCTTTTTAACAAAAGCTGGACATCCCCAAATCTTTATATACTGTAGATGGGGTTTCTTCCCGCTCCACATCTGATATGGAGTGGTAGGCACAGTCTTGGTAGGAACCATGTTCAAAAGATATGCCGCTGATTCTAGCGCATAACCCCAGAAAGATCGCGGTAACTCAGCATTACTCATCATGGATCGTACCATATCCAATAGGGTTCGATTCCGTCTTTCCGATACACCGTTATGCTATGGAGTGTATGGAGGAGTAAGCTGAGAGAGAATTCCTTTCTCTTTTAGGTAACCAAGGAACTCGGCACTCAAGTATTCACCACCTCGATCAGATCTAAGTGTCTTGATACTTTTGCCGGTTTGGTTTTCTACTTCATTCTTATACTCTCGGAATTTCTCAAAAGCCTCGGATTTATGTTTCATAAGATAAATGAATCCGTATCTTGAGTAATCATCCGTGAAAGTAATGAAATAGGAAAAACCACCTCTTGCATGTGTAGACATCGGACCGCATACATCGCTGTGTATGAGTCCTAAGAGCTCGCTCGCTCTTACTCCTTGTCCAGTAAATGGAGTCTTTGTCATCTTTCCTTTGAGACAAGATTGACAAGTGTCATAAGATTGATATTCGAACGAGTCTAAATATCCTTCTCTATGCAACTTAGTCAACCTTCTCTCATTGATGTGACCCAGTCTACAATGCCATAAGAAAGCTTTATTTAAATCTGGAGACTTTCTTTTTAGTGTGTTCTGGACATTGAAAATTTGGAGTTGGTTTAAAACATATATGCCGTTATTTAGAGTACCGGACCCAATCAAACCATGATTAAGGTGGATGTTAACAACATCTCTTACAAACGTGAAATCATAACCTTTATTTGATAACAAGGAAACTGATATGATATTACACGTTAAGCTTGGTACAAAATAACAGTTATGCAAAACCAAAATATGTCCACTCGTCAATCCTAGGTGATAATCCCCGACGGACGCAGCTCCCACGCTAGCTCCGTTAGCAACCCTGAGGATCATATCACCTTCTTTCAGCACTCTACGGTTTCTCAGTGCCTGCAATGAATTGCAAATATGAGATCCTGATCCGGTATCCAATACCCAGGAAGTAGAGTTGATTGACAGACAATTCTCAATTACAAACACACCTGAAGTCGAAGCCACAGCTTGCTTCGGTTCCTGGTTCTTGGCGATCCACGCCTTGCAATCCTTCTTCCAGTGCCCTTTCCTGTGACAATGGAAGCACTCATCCTGGCCAACTATCGGTACTGCTATCTTTTTCTTTCCCTTCTTTCCCACCTTACTAACACCTCCTCTAGGTTTGGGTGCGGCCTTCTTCTTCCTTCCTTTGGCCCTAGCCTTGGACCCGGAAGAAGATGCACCGCCAACAAACATAGCGGGTGTTTCCCTTGCCTTCTGCAAGGTGCCCTCTGCACTCCTTAACATGTTCAGGAGTTCCGCAAGTTCAACTTCTTTTCCTTGAAGATTGAAGTTGAGGATAAACTGGGCGTAGGTGGGAGGAAGGGACTGGAGAATAAGGTCTGTATAGAGCTCATTATCCAAAGTCGTCCCAAGGTCTGCGAGCTCTTCAATATAGCCGATCATCTTTAGGACATGTTCACCTACCGATGACCCGACAGCCAACCTCGCTCGAAACAAGTTCTTAGAGGTCTCGTATCTTGCTATACGAGATCGCTCTCCATAAAGTTCCTTTGTATGGAGAAATATGCCATCTAGGGACATATCCTCGTGCCTCCTCTGATGTTCATTGTTCATTGAGGCAAGCACGATACACTTGGCTCTCGCGCAATCTAAATCCCAGGTTTTGCGGATTTCCTTATCCGCATTGCTGGATTTGGGACCAGGGACAGCAGGTGCCGTAGCGGTGAGGATGTACCCCAATTTGTCATAGGTCAAAGCCATTTTGACATTCCGCAGCCAATCTTTATAGTTTGGCCCTGTCAGTATATTTTTCTCTAAAAGTAACTTAAGTCCAGTCATTTTCAGGGTCGCTGCAATTAGGAGAGAGAGAAGAAAACACTTTAGCATGATGCTCTTGCAAGTTTAGAGTGGTTTTTAGTTTATCTAAACTGGATGGCTCCCACTGTTTCTCGAATCCTTCCTCAAACCATAAAAGAAGAATTAGCCAGGACTATTCTCACCGTACAATACTTGCTTAACCGTTCAGCCAGGCTGGTGTCGGTACTTCGAGGGAGGTTTTCCAAAGCTTTCGCGAAGTTCCTTAATTAAATAACCTCTTTTCTCTGGGGGCGTAACCCCGCTGACACTTTTCTGGACACCTACTAGGTTTATAGCATTGATCGTTAAGTGACGAATATCCTGATAAGTAGCATATACTCACAGTAGGATCGGGATCCAAATATCATCGTCTGATAATGTTGTAGGAATGCTACCAACATTCATCAAACTCAAAATGGTATGCATCTCTTTGCAAATTTCAGTTTCTTTAGAAATTCCCGATATAAGTTTTTGCCCCATGCTCTTATGACCTTGGCGTTAGGTCAAAATGTCATAAGTCACATGTCAAGTTCTACCCATCATTATCTTGTCAATTTGAACCCATCCGTATATATCCTTGACGTTCGGCCAAAATGATAATACGACTGTCCCAAACTAACTCATCTATCTATGCAATAAATGAATACCCAGTAGCTACCAAACACTATGCCTTGGCGTTAGGTCAAAATACATAGCTTGAATACAACTGAATACCCAGATGAAATGACGGAGGGCTACGAATGGTTTTGGCGAAACCGTGAACGTAGTGAACTTGATATAACCGAAGGAACCTGATAGCTTTTAAAAGGAGTGGTTAAAGCTCCGCATTTAAAAATATCTGTTTTAAAAATAACCGAGTGGTTTCTTTTAAATTGTTCCAACGATTTAAACTTGGTTTATTTTCTTTGCATTATAGATAATGCGTCCCATCATTAACCTATCATTGCAGAAAACAACGAAAATACAACGTCCTCTTATGCCATCCGCATTCGCCACGGGGTCCCGTCATCACCCGTTAGGTTACTTAATTAACGACAGAGCGGGGGCTGGGCTAGCGCGGGTGTAAAACATAAGTGACGTCTAAATAGCTATCATATATATAGATATTTTACATTCGTCTGACGCAATGATATACATTCCAGAACACAGATAAACAATATTGGATTTGCAAGCAATCTGTATTTCTTTTGAGCCTGCAAGAAAAGACAGATTACACAGTTGTGATGAATAGCCATTACCCTACCCTCGACCCCTACGGGTACGGCAAACTACCCGCCCGGCAGTTTGTGTACCCCACCTTGGGTCAGTCCTAGGAGCAAAAACAGTAAAATGAAATAATACAACGGTGGCTACAACCGCAACCTGGATGTGCCCCGCAAAAATAATATTACAACAAATTACATTTACAACAAATGAATTAAACAATAACCCATTGCAAACCCCGGCTATACACCACAACAGTCCAATACAGTTTATATGCACAAACAGATATAACCATTACAGAAATGTGCAACCCCCTGCCAACTGACATACTAGCAGTTAGGGGAGGTTTACGAACACATTTAACAATCACAGATATAATCCAATATGCAAATACTGTACAATTTCGATCGATTAAACATCTTTAATATTGCTCCAAAAACTGCTCTGTAAACTGGAAACCTGAGCAAAATTAAAATATTCCAGAAAACACCAAATACCAGAGAGGACCCACACATGAAAAATGAGTCCATGACTCGGCAACTCGGCCGCGGAACAGCGGCGGCTCAGTAGGGATCCGCCGCTCTTCCGCGGCTCATTAGCCGAGTCATGGGCTCAAATTTCATGGGTGTTCTCCTGGACCCTTTTCAAGCTTTCTGAGCAACCCTGAAAAATTTTTAGACTTCATTTTAATTTCGACAGAAACTTGACAGATTTAGGGTTTTCCGGCTTCGTTTTTCCGTTCGAAATTCGTACAAATTTGCAATTAAGTTATTTATTGTTTAGCGAGGCTCTGATACCACTGTAAGTCGATGTACTACACCCCAATACTTGTGGGGAGGCAGAAATTTCAAAAACGAACTTGTTTAGTGAACGAACATCGACTAACCGCTTGAATCGAAGCTAAACTATAAATAACCAAACACAAAGTGTTTCTAAACTACTGTGTTTAGGGATTATACCTAATGAACCAACTCCTTCGTCTTTACGATCTCCTTGTCCTCCTCGGCCTTCTCTAGGTAGTAGACGATCCACCCGAGAGCAAAACTCTAAGCTAAACCTCTAAACTTGAGGCAACTAACCTTCTTGGATTGCTAATCAAAGAAGCTAGGATGAAATAGAGTGATGGTTATGGATTGTTTAGTCTAACTAATCCTAGATCTCAACACATGAGGGTGAGGATTAGTCTTTTGAAGAGAGAGAGCTTGAGGAGAGAGAATGTGTAGATGATAATGATGAATAAGTTATGAGTATCATAATAGATATGAAGCATTTTCTAATAAGAAGAAAAGAATAAAGAGTGATGAATAATCATGCTTCATAAAATATCAAGTGGTGATTCATTAGCATGAGTCATTAAGCAATAAATGTGCATTAATGAGATGAATGAATCACCACCATGACTCATATAACTCATTCAATGTATATGACACATAACCCTCCTTAGTCACCATCTTCTAGAAGCTTCTCGTACAATTACGAGAACGCCCCTCCAATCCGCAAAAATACGGAAAAACTTTAGACTGTAAAAATCCAATAACCGGATACCAGTAACTGGCTTAAACCAAAGCCGACTGGTAAAAACTGTCCGAAAGTCGTACGCGCGTAAACGCACGTATGCGTCCGAACCCTTGTCGTAAAACCATACGACCTCTATATCGTTTCGCCTGGAATAGGAAACTCTCTGTGTGGGACTCTAGAGACTCGACTACTACGCTGGCAGTGGGTTTAACCACAGACCGCAAGCGGCACTAGCTGTACGTAACGGTCCCCAGGTAGTTGTCGATAAGAAGGCCGATGAGGAAACCCATCCGAACTCCTACTGAGTCTGATGTGACAATCTCCATACAGTCCGGTCCGTTCGTCCAAGACTATCGCATATCGGGCCTAGGGGGGCGGCAAGCGTCAGTCCCCTAATAGCGGTATAAGTCGTGTCGGAGTGAAGCCCATTACACCCTGAGAAACTACTGGAACCTACCAGCAAATCTCGCTTGCCCTGGCCAGGGACTTTGTGTAATGGCTCTCTGACACAGCGCGATATCTACTCCCAATACCGGGAGGGACGAATCCTGTCTAACCGCCACTGCCTCCAAGTGCTCGGGACTGCACCCAACTGCTACCTGTTTGCACGACTCCTTTGAGCCGTGGTAGGGTAGCAATCTAAGAACAGTGGGATACACTCGAGGCGAAGTAGCAGTGTCAAGTCTGCGGACTATGCTGTACTCATGTCACCTGGGAACTGCTTACTGACGACTGGTATCAAACCAACCAACAGTTCCCTGTGAGTCCTGTCCGGTGTACCCGTAACCTAACGAGCACCTGCATACTATCTCCAGTACGACGTACTGACGGCTGTGGGACAGACCATCTCCCCAACTGGGATGAGAAGCGTACACACTAGTCTACTCCGGAGTATCGATGCTCCGTCTCGATAATCCAACGACCAGGGACCTGAATAAGGATGTGCTTGTAGACTACCCAGCCCCCACTAGTGTGACTGCCATCACAACGCTGGTAGACAAGCAAGATCCTAAGAGCTCTATCAATACGTACACTCACATATTAAGATAGAAAAACCAAGTAGCATACTACCATGTTTAGCAAGACTGTTATATACATGTGAATATCCCAAGCTTCCATTAAGTAATATACAAACTAGTATGATACAGTAATGGCCTTCTAGGGCATAAACACTAACATATACTAGTTATATTATTATTATGATATTTATGACGCACTGACATCTGGGTTTTGTATGGCCTAGATCCTATGATTTTAGCACAGGAGGATCATGAGTATTTCAAGAAGCTTGTCAATCAGTGAGGAGCATTCCGCTGATCTAGTTGTTAGCTATGATTTAGTTTCTTTCTAGTTTCAAACTTGTTGGAAGTATTGTTGTGATCCCATAAGGGACAGCTGCTAGTTATTATTTCCTTTAGTTCTTCGGACTATTATTGCTTTCGATACCATTTCTTGTTATTGTTTATCGTGGCTATTGGACATGTTTAGATATAGATATGTATATCATTGTTCTTGGTTACTAATTGAAAGCCTTAATGTGACTATGGAAGGATATTTCCTTACATGTCTGGCCGACTTATGTCCCGAAATTTTGGTATCTTGGGAAGCAGGGCGTGACACGGGGCCTTCTCAATACGATGTTCCCATTTGGACCACAGATTCCGCCATCGGATCGCATACTAAACACATGTCTCGCCTGGCTTTACCCTCGAGTTGATTAGCACGGTGATTGGAGTGCGTTCACTCGCACTAGTAAACCTCTGAGTAAACAGCAGTTCCATCTCAGAAAATGTCTTGACGTAGTCATTTGGGAGCTCTGAGTACCATTCAAAAGGCGTCTATGATAGACTTCCGACGAATTGACGAAGCAGCAGCTTGTCATCACCCCCGGTGTTGCCACACAGGGATTTAAACTGTGCAACGTGCTGATAATGGTTACCCGTTCCTTTATATATATGGAATTTCGGGATCGTATATCCCGGAAGGTATTTCATCTGGTCGTACCATACTGGATATGGTCGACCAGTCTTGATCGGCTGGTTCGCTGCTTTATTCGCTTAGTAATCCTTGATCTGTTGGGCGATGTTGTCATCCAACTTCGCCTTTGAGATCGTTTTTTCTTTGGCCGTTGATAGGGCCTGATGAGGGTTTGAAGTTTCCCCCTTATCATCTTCAATAATCACCGACAGTTCTTCTGCCGGCGGTTCTGGCTGGATCAGCATTCCAACCATGTCTTGCAATAGGAGAGCCATCTGACTCATATCAGTAGCTTGCTCTACCACCTCCTTGTCTTTCTTTTCGAGCACCCGTCTCAGGAAATCGGTATCGGTCTCCTGCTCTTAGCACTCTTCTAGTTCTTTGTCCGGACCTTCTTTAGAGCCGGTGAGAACTGCCACCTTGGCGAGTATATCGTGGAGCTTTTCTAGTTACTCCTGTGCTTTCGTCAGCGACCCAGTATACAGTCTGCGACAGACGGAGGTGCGACTTTCGTCTTTACTGCCAACCATATAGACTGTGTGAATCATTATGCCCCCAGACTTAGGGCATTTGGAACTCTGGCCTTTGGATTTTGCCTTAGGCGCTCGAACCTTTTCTGGCCTCGCTTTCTTGTGGGAAGCCATAGTAGGAGGAACCATTATGACAAGAACTACCTTTGGAGAAGTCTCCCACTGTATAGCAGAAGAGTTGTTGTTCTTGTCGACCCTTAAACTTTTTCGGCCGGCGGGAGTAGTTGTCATCAACGACGGATTCGTGGACTTTCTTCCAGACTCTCTGAATTTTTGAAGAAAGCCGCTTATATGAATGCTCCGGCTTCAGTTGATTTGGTGCCTCTGCAGGAGGTGGTGATTTCTTCAGTATAGCAGTGGGCGAGTTTTGACGAACCCTTCTGAGCGGTTTGAAGCTGTTCCCGGTTGGAACAACAGCATCGATAGCTATTACAGAAGCTGGTGGAGTCAGTCCAGAAGGGGAAATGCGCCCAGCTTGTCTTACTCGATGCCAATAGCGATGTTGAGCATGTCTTGTAGCAAGAACCTCCTTAGTATCAGAGGCTTCTTCATCATGCCCCTGCGTCGTTTGGGGATTTCACTAAGTGTCAGCTTGTGAAAGACCGATGCCTTTGGTTGAGTAGGAGAAGGGGTGGTCAGTCTGTTGAAGCACTCTTATTTGCTTCACGCGGAGCAGGAGCGGGGGCTGGCCAGTTGTTTAGGGACATCCCTATCGGGGATCATGGGCTTCGTATTGGTGCCTATTGAGCTTCTCTTCAGCCTGTTGAAGACTGAAACTTTGGAGCTGGCAGGCTTGTCAGCAGGGCCCACCGGGATGGTTAGCCGATCGAAGATCAACTTTCTTAGAGCTTCTTCCCTTGGCGTTGAGGCATCAAATGTGAAGGATAGGGGCATGGTCCTAAAGAAAATCCCAGCCAAATTCTGGGGTGGCCGGGACGCAGAGAACTGAGGCCGCTTCTGAGCCATATTGGATTCCGCTAGATGGGGTGGAGTCAGTATGAGACTTGTCATTGCAGTTGTTGCAGGTGAAAGCCATTGAATCAAGAAGAAGGTGAAACACCAAATTTTAGTATCCCAAATTGCAAGAGCAACCATAAACACAGCGAACCGTGATTTTGTTTGCGAAACACGACACATGAAATGTGGCGTGGAAAGAGAAAAAGGTCCCACCGGGCGTGGCAGAATCTTTTTACCATCGGAAACGAGGAACTGAGGAGCGGGAAGCGTGTCCAGCCTGAATCTGGGGGCAGATACTATATGGAATATATCCGTCCGCCTCTCCAAAAATACCAAGTTAATTTATGGCACCATATATCGGAGGTTTGGATAGATACGACCGTTGTAGCAGACTTATCAGATTTCCCCTCAGATATGAGGGTTTTTTGATTGTGGAGATACTTTTTCCTGCAGGCGCAAGCCCCTGCAGTTAATTACTTTATCGCAAAGCGATAATAACTTTCTCCTTCTCCATATATATCACTTCGTGTCATGTTATATATATTGTTTATTTGGGGGTTGCACTTGGATTGCAAACGGAGACGAACATTGTCGTTGCTCATAGGGCGTGGATTAGTCCAAATCCATACATCTCAGATTTGGGATTGATCATAAGCTATATCTTCCATCAGTTTAGAGGTTTAAGGATCGGGAATTTTGTTTTAGACTAAGATCGATTTAAAATATGGTTAGAGACCGTTAATCTTGTTTTAGATTAAGATCGACTTAAAATATATGAATATATGAGCTCGATTGATTTTTAAAGACAAAGAAGTTTAAAACTTCAGGGACTTAGTCCATTTTAGTCTAAACATTGGGCTTTATGTTACCCAACAATGTTAAGCACTAGGCCATATTTTTTATTTTGGGTTTTACATAACCCAACAGCGCTAAGCACTAGGTCCGGAAACTTAATCTTTATCATACGATATAATATCCTGCCTGTTTCAGCGCTCACGTGTTATCACGTGAGATGTTGTCTTCTTTGGCACTCATATGCTATCACGTGAGCAGTGCTAAGCACTAAACCGTTTCCTTCTCTGGCGCTCACATGCTATCACATGAGCAGTGCTAAGCACTAAACCGTTTCTTTCTCTGGCGCTCACATGGTGGGCCATTGTTTTCTTGGGCACTCACGTGCTATCATGTGAGCCCTGTTTCCTTGGATGCTCACATGCTATCACGTGAACCATTGTTTTCTTAGACGCTCATGTGCTATCATGTGAGCCCTACCCCCAGAGATTATACTATACTTTTATTAAGAGTTAAACTCTTGTAGAGAGAAAAAACTCTAAGGTAGTGTTTTTTCCTTCTGTCCTTTTCTTTCTCATAAGAATTAAGTTATTTTAATTTCTTCATAAAAGAACAATCTTTTTTTTTTTATGAAAATATATTTTGAAGGAACTAAGTTCCTGGAGTATAAACTCCCTCTTTTTTTTTGTTCTTTCCTTCGGTTCGCATGGAGATGGTAAAATAATATTATTCTCCCCTGGATCTTTGAGTTTGAAGAACGAGATTTTTCTTATGAGAATTAAATTCTCTTTATTGAAGATCTGTCTTATGGATCTCAAATCCAGAGGAGAAACCAAGTTCTTTTAAAGGGCTAAACCCTTATATATGTATATAATAGGTGAAGGAGATTCTTTTATCTCTATAATTTTTTTACCTAGGGTTTGAGCAGGGAGATGATCTTCTTCTTTATATAGAATTAAATTCTTGGTTTTTGCAGAGTTTATGGAGGGGTCTCTCTTATATAAGACTTGGACTCTCAGGTCCTTTATATAGGAGGGGACAACTATCAATTAGTTCGAGTAAATCTCTCATTGAGAGATATCAATTGATTTAATTGATCTTAAAGATCACTTGGGGAATTTTATTCACCGTTGGATTTTTGATCCAGTGACTTTCTGTTTAACAGAAAATATTTCTTATTCGTTTTAATAAGATTAGGAAAATATTTTTTTAATATAGAATTTAATTCTATCTTCTGATTAACCAATGATTTTTTATACCATTGGATTTTTAATCCAACGGTTCTCTATTTAACAAAGAATCAATCTTTCTTGGTTAAGAAAGGCTAGGGAAATATTTTCCCTAAATAGAATTTAATTCTAGCGTTGATTTTTTTTAATTACCATTAGATCTTTGATTCGAAGGTTCTCTGTTTAACAGAGAAGATATTTCTTATTTTAGAAAGATCAGGAAAGTATTTTCCCATTTAGAATTTGATTCTATTTGAAGCGAACCACTCCGATTTTGGGCTCCAGTGCTCACGTGCTCTGCACGTGAGTGCTCACATGTTTAACACGTGAGAGCTATTATAGGATTTAATACTATCTGAAACCGGTACTCACGTGCTTTGCACATGAGTGCTCACGTGTTTAATACGTGGGAGCTACCCTTCTATTTTTTTTTATAGGGAAACGATTTTGGGCTCCAGCGCTCACATGCTCTGCACGTGAGTGCTCACGTATTTAACACGCAGATGCTATTATAGGATTTAGTCGGTACTCACGTGTTTTGCATATGTATACTCACGTGTTTAGCACGTAGGGGTTGCCTTTCTATTTTTTATAAGGGAACAAACTCCAAAGATGAAAACCGGGCTTCTGTTTCTCACAGACCAATTACTTGGTCTCTAAGTAAAGATCAGCAGAAGCTCCAAGAGATACTCGCTCAAGTGGCGGAACTTGCTAACCCATTGCCTGATGCGCACTCAGGAACCCGAAGAAAGAACAGGACAGGAGTCTGATGTTGACTACCTGAAACGCATCCTTGAGAAGGAATATAAAAGAGCGGCGGAGATGACTGCCAGGATGGACAAGATGGCCTTCCTATTTCAAAGCATGGTTGGGATGTAATTCAACTGGAAGCAACGGCAGATGAACGACCGGTAGTCATTATTAACGATAAGGGAGATACTTCAAATCCTCTACAAGTCCCATCAGCGGCTAAAGAGGAAATGATCTTAGAAAAACCTGGACGGATATATCGCTCAGCAGTTTAAAGCTCATCAAGCAAATGAAACAGCAAGTCGGCTGAGCAAGGCTGATCGACTATATCCAGCATGGTATGACCAGATGCTATACCCACCATGATACATGATCCCGACGTTCACTATATACAAAGGGACCGGCAATCCTAAACAGCATACTGCGCAGTTTAAGTCAAAATGCGGTAACACATGAGGCAATGATATGCCGCTTCTCCATCAATTCGTCAGCAGTCTGTCGAACAGTGCTTTTGAGTGGTACGCAGAGCTTCCAAACGACCCGTCAAGAATTTTACTGAGATGAAAGTATTTTTTCGTTCAGAGGTTCGCTGGTGCGCACAGTGCAGTGGATCATCCACTAAAAGTTAATTATAATCCTTTGTCATGAATGAATAATTAATTATAAGTGATTCATGTGAGTCAAAAATAGAGACAAGTGATTTAATGGTTCTTTGGCAAAAAAGATGTAATGGTTGTATTATCAATGAGCAAAAACTCAGTTGGTCATGGTATTTTCCTTTAGGAAAGAATGCGGACCTAAAGAATCTAAGGAGGAGAAGTATCCATAAATTAATGTTTTCGGGACAAATTCATTGATTTCCTATATATGCACATGGACGCTTGAGTTAGGTTAGGATACCAATGCCAAAAACAAAGATACAATGGTTCTATCGTTAGTTTGCTTGGACCATTCACGGTAAATCTATCAAAGTCGAGATAAGGACAATACGCAACACAGTGGGTGTGGAGTTAGTTTTACTTGGAATTAGATTTATGGCACGTGCTTTTGGATTTGGATATATCCCTTGATTGGTGGTAGGCTAATTATATTAGCATGTATTTTTAATGGTTTTTTGGGTAATTTGATAAAGCACTACAAACTTTCTAAATATTATTAGATAACATCAGTTGAACTTTAAATAGGCCAATCCTTTTAGAATTAACAATATTATATGAAAATGTTATTTTCTTTAACCTTTTAAGGCATGTGTGGATTAAATAATCCCAAAATGATCTTATACGTGGCTGAATAACCAAAATAAACCGAATATGACATTTTTAGAGAAAATATCCATGTGAGGAGGGTTTATGGCATTTTTAATATTATTTCAAAAACTTTAAAAGCCCATATTGCTTTATAAAATTTACCCTTTTCTTCTATCTATATAACCTTTCATATGTGTCCCTGCAATCCTTACAAATTAAGGGGTACAACATTTTCATAAATAAATATAACTTTTTTGTATATTCATTACAATAGAAGAGATGAATCATAAAGAATTTGATAATAATGATGGATAATCGACATTACAGAAATATATTGTCTGCCAAAAGAGAGAAGACAGAAAAATCAAAACAATTATTTTAAGTTTTATTATTTATTTTTGATGAAATACAAATGAATACTTGAATGCAAAATTTTGATAAAAGAAAGGCAATTTCCACCAAAGAAGCTTTCACCGAGTCAGTTTGGACCCGTTACCCGTCCCAACCCGTCCGCTTTAGACAGATAAAATGACCGTTCTAACCCGTCCGAAAGTGACTGGTTCAAAACCCGTACCCGTCCGCATTTGAATAGGACGGGTTTTAGATTTGTTATAACCTGTCCGAACCTGAACCCACACCCGCACGGGACCCTTACCGTCCCTCAACCGACCCGAATCCGCCCGCTTAAAAAGCATTCTAGTCGTTGATAAACTTAATTATACGGCTAAGATCAAAATACTCTACACATGATCTAAGCCCTTATACTTAGTTCTTTCATCTAAAGTTTAATATAATTAAGCCAAGTGCTTTTTTATCTTATTCTTTTTCCTATTAAATCTTCCTAATACCAAATCTTTTTATTTCTCGGTCATATGATCCAAACTAAGATTTCAACTTCTAATATCAAGAGAGGATAGAAAACCATGGTTTAATTAAGATCAAGTTATGGGTTTATGGCAAATTTAATATGTGAAACCCGCGGTTACCCAAAACCGTGTTTAACCCGTCCGAACTAATGAAACCCAAACCCGAGCCCGAAACCTGCCCGAAACCGTTGGGATCGGGTTCAGGCTTATCTACCCATTCCAACAGGCAGGTTTAAAGTGGTTAGAAAACCCACCGGTTCTAACGGGTTCCTGTTTATTTATGGTCCAAAATCCGTCCAGCCCTGCCTGCGCCACCCCGCAAGCATCCCAAAAGCGAGTGGTTATTAACGTGCTTCACCAAATGGGGAAAATAGCAAGTAATATTCCTTAAATAGGGGGCAAATGCAAAAATAAAACAGCATGCGGGTCCGATCAATTGCTGCGTCAACGGTCAACTTTTGTTTATCTCATGGGATGTGCTCCACCACTGCTGTCATATCATTCATCATCTCCTTATGGGTTTTTTTTGAAATAGGATACAATAAAATTAAAATTATTAAAATAAAATTATTATTTTTTAATTATCGAAATAGGACGGTTTTGAGTCCGGTCCCACCCTTGAATTTAGAGGGCGGGTTCTTGGAACCCGCCCTCTGCCCATTTTTAATTAAAAAAATTAATTAATTAAAACCAGAAATTTAAATATCGAATAAAAAAATAAAACAATAATATTAGTGTTGTTTAAATATGAATCTTGTATACACTGTAATGAATCCGTCAAATTTATAATACAAAAAAATCATCTGTTTGTAAAAGTATACAATTATCGCTTTCCCTTTTCTTTTCCCTTTCCCTTTCCCAATTCGAGGATGCTTGACATAAGCCTATGCCTCTTGGGATGACTGAACGACCATCCCGTTTCTTAGGTATATGGCGGCGGCAGTGGCGTATGCTCTTCTGCTTCGTCTTTATCATCGTCTTGGACATGCTGTTGTTCCGCAAATCCTGAATGTGGGACAGGTGTCGAATATGTGCTGCCTCCCAACAACTATATATATGACGAAAAATCCGTCTCCCAACTGGGTTGTTGTTACGAAGAACCTGTCCCGGTTTTATGCTGCTGCTGTTGCACAAAACCTGGCCCCCATAGCTGCGCAAATCCTGACCCCCAAGACTGTTGTTGTTGCGCAAAACCTGACCCCCAAGACTGCTGTTGTTGCGCAAATCTGGTCCCCCAAAACTGTTATTCCTCCGGTTGTTGCGCTTGTTCAGTGTGCCAGGGTTGCTGCTGACAGTATGGTGTTCCAAACCACTGATCCCGCTGCTCTGGATCTCCCTGATGCTGCTGCTCTAGTGCCGGCTCATGCTGCTGCTCTGGTGCCGACGATAAATATGGAAGCATATTATATGAACCGAATGTACCACCAATATATGAGTCTATATTTGAAAATAAAGCCTGAGTATCTGGACCAGCATCAGTCGGATATGGATCCTGCATCATTGATTGCATATGATGCAACCCACGAGCCTGTCGTTACATTAAAAATAAGAAATAATTATTAACTCATACCGCCGGATGTTAAAAACTAATATAATTTAAAAAATTTAACTTACCATTTCTCGTTCCACATGGCCTCTAGGCTCGTACTGCTTGATGTTTGGAAAGTCGTTAGGGAGAGCAGAAAGATATCTTATAGTGACACGCTTTAACCATTGTAGATATGTTTCGGTAGCGTCGGTGGTTGTTTGGTCACCTATTTGCTGTAAGGCAATATTACGCTGCATGTCCTCCCATCTCAGCAAATATTGATGATGATGCTCCCTCCAATCACGCTCCGCCTTTCCTCCTCGCATGTTTCCCTGTCACGCTCCGCTTCCCAATATACGGGCAGAGGACGCGACGAGGCCGCTACGTATTTACTGTGAAGTAAATACGCTAAGCGTAACTAAGCAATATAAAAGTAAAGCACAAGAGACAAGATATAATAAAACAGCGACTTTATTTATTCACATTCTTTCTGTACAATATATGGAAAGTAAATACAACTGAAATAAAAAGCAATGCCTAAACAATGGCATAACAGAAAAGAAAAGTACTGAAAGGAAATGTGTACAATGAAACTAAAGCTCTGGGTCTTCAGCAAACTGATCAAGTCTTCAGCAGTAGGCTCGATCTCTGACGTGTCCAAAACACCCGACGACATTCAAAGAAGAAAGAAATAAAATGTCGTCAGCAAACAGGTCGTTCGGTAAGTCCCAAAGGTAAGAGGAAGGTAGAATAGACAGAATAAGAAGGTATGTTTTAAAGCTGTATTATATTGTGGTAATATTGTATTAACGCTGTTGTTTGTAGCTTGGTACATAAGAATGCCAGTGTATACGAGAGGAGTCTCTATACTCCAGAGACTAGAGGCAAGTATAGTACAAGGAACTGTTTATGCCACGGTACAACAGCAACTGGATTCATGTTAGGTGTATTAAGTCTTACAGTCTCGTGCCACTTCTAACACCTTCCGTACCAATCTACCCCTTAAACCCCGAAATGTCTTGTTTGTATTGTTTGTTTTGTAAACTGTATTGATTGTATAATTGATTGACTGACCGAAACCATGATATCAGTAAACGGATGTAACCGTAGAATCATGTAAATGGATGTAACTAGAGAATCATGTAAATGGAATGTATATCCATGGTTCGGTTAAGTCAAGTTGTATAATGGATTCATGGAATCATGTTGAATTGGAATATTGTAAATTGTACTTGAATCATATTCAAGTCAGATTATAACGAGACTCACTATGAGTCAGACAATTAGAAAAGTAAATTGAAGTCCTGATTGTTTTGATGTTATCGGTAACCGCTGCACATGGACGGCAGGATTTGTGTCTTTTTCAAAAACGATTACCGTATTGACAACACCATTATTAAGTTGTCTAACTTAAATAGGCAAGCACCCAATTCTCCGGCTCCCTGAGGCACAAGAGATTGGTCTCGTATAAACCTATGTTTAGTAGGGTCCTCAGGGTAATTTATAGAACTTGAGGGGTTTTATGTAAAAATACTTTTATATCTTTTCAAAATACACCCCAAGTATTTATTATTCGTCTTTAGAGTTGTAATGAATGCGGATTTTATATTGTGATATTTCTAGTGAAAATATCCTAATTTCATAAATAAAGGCATTTATTTGTAATATTGGTTTTGCATGGAATTCATAGATTTTAGTGTGAAATTGATTCTTGTGATATTGTAGAAAAGGTAGAATATTTATAATACTTCAAAATTAGATATGTTTATGTTACATATACATATATTTATATGAAAATAATTTTTGTATATATCTATAATATTCTAAAAATATCGTTTTCTTAAAATGTCGTATTTTAAATCTTTCGAGACTGAATGCTCCTTGCGGAGGTCTGAATCTCGCACTACTAAGCGGGAGGATGTGCGATAATCCGCACCATCCCGAACGGGTTCCCCAAATGGGTTGTAGCGGCGCTTTGCAAAGATTTGTATAAATACTAATCATTAAGGGAAAACGGTTTTATTAATTATGGTATTCATTTGTAAAGATGTTGATTTCCCGTATTCTATGTTCTAGGGTCTTCTAAGTCAACTAGACTGTTCCTAACTAGTCCAAAGCGACAAATTGTGAGATATCTCTCAAATCGCCTCTTCACCGCCAATTGTGGCCAGATAAGTACAAGTGAAGAAATGAGGGATCCGCTCACGAATCACCGTGAGACGAGCCTTTTAAAGTTACCTTTCTCACTTGTCTAGCCTAGACACTACAAAGTCAGGTTTAGATAAACGACCGAATGCCCACAACCTTCCTCTGTCCTAATGAGTGCAACAGTCCTTAATTGGCTGAGTCTAGATATTTTTTATTAGCTCAAATATTATTTATTTGTAAAGATATATCAATACTAAATCTTTTAGAAATGGTTTTATTAAGTAAAAGGTATTTAAGTGAAAATGTTTGTTTTGCCGTATTCTAAGTTCTCGAGGGTATCGTGTTATGTTGCATATGTGTGTGAGCAGGTAGGTCGTTACCTCGTGATCTACTTAAAGGTATAGCAAGTATTGTGATGTTAAAGATGGAATTGAAACTATGTGGTATTTACATGAAAAATGCGGTAAAATGAAATAGCAATTGTTTTGTGATATGAAACTTGATCAATTTGGTTGATTAGTATTTAATAGTCAACATGAGAGAGTTTAAGTATAATTGTATTAACGGGAATTGAAGTTTTATAAGAAAACCGAATCGGAAATCGGATTTGTTCCGATTCCGTCGGGTTTTGTAAATCCGTATTTTTAGCATGGAAAAGAAAGTTAGAAATGAGACTTACGGGTTTTGGACAACCAAGGGAGTAAGATGGAAGGAGAGGAATCGCCGGTGCGTAGTTTCGTCGCCGGGAGCTCCTAGGATCGTCGTCGGAAATTCCGCCGGAGAATTCACCGGAGTTTCGCCTTTCGCTCACTTCGATTGCACACAAGAATTTCTTGAGAATTCTAGAGAGTTGGCTCAGAGTTTAGGGGTGAAAGGGTAGAGGGTAGGGGTGTATTTATAGGGTTGGGCTAGGGTTAGGATAGATGTAGGGTTTTAATTTAAAAAAATGTAAAAGTGTAGGAAAATTGTATTAAAAATGAAGTAAATGAGAGTTAATGAGCTTTCTGGAATTAATCTCAGAAATTGAAGTATGCAGGGGAGTGGGGGAGCTCAAAAGACACCTTTGCTCTGTTGATGACTCGGCCGACCGGCTAAGTCCGGACGGCGGCGCCGGCCCGAGTCGGCCGGTCCACCGGCCGACTCGGCCGAGTCGGGGTCTCGGGAGATGGGGTGTCGCCGGGGGTAGCCACTGGTACTTTCAGTTTTTCAAGTGTAGTGAGAAAATCTGGAGTTATCTTGTGTGGACTGTTGGGCTTCTAAAGAATTTAAAGCAAATAAATATTAAAAATAATGTGGGGCATGGGATTTGAACTCTGGTGGCTTGGTTCAGCAATGCAAGGTATTACCAATGAGCCACAAGCTTCTTCTTGTAATTATGGAGTGAAATAAATACTTAAAGTGGTAACAACAATATTAAATACTCTAAGTATACTTTAGATTTAAATCAAATTTATGTACACTAAAAATGGAGTTGTTACACTCCCTCTATTGTCATAGGCGCAGGCGGCGGAACATGAATATGCTGTAATCTACTGAACTGTCGCAACACCCTGTCCGGTAAGTGCATGACCACGATATTAATGCAGAGTAGGGGGTATCAAGCCCGCCAAACCGGCTCTCCTTCGATACAAATGCCGGGTAATCCTTGCAGACGATATGCTGTATAAGGCGTTCACATGAACTGCGCAAATAACATAGTACAAAATTGTAATGAAGCTAATTTAAAATTTTCAAACAAAGTTAATTACTTAGGTGTGGTTACCTGAGTCGCCTCCATGCGATCCAACTTATCTCTATAATACCTAAGTACTCGACGAGGAGCCTTATAAGATTTCTTGCCACTCCACCAAGAGCCGAGAGGCTTTCCAGTGGTATCCACGGCAGAAATATTAATGCGATCTGGTCTTCCCATACACATGTGCTCTCATGACCAAATCTATATATAAAGTGTCAGATGATAAGAGAAAGAACCAATATTACAATTTTGCAAATGTCTAGCTGTTAAAAATAAGGAATGTATCTGAAGTAATGTAATGCAGCCACGAATTTTATTGTTCGTAGGAGCACATGCCTTATCTAGTTCCTTATAAAGATAGGCCAGGACCCTTGCTCTCCAAACATACTGGCCATACACATCAAAGTCCGTAAGAAACCCAAGGTATAAAGGATGGACATGCATTGCCGATTGGTCCGGCATCAACTAAGAACCGATCATGTACAGAATGTAGGCACGTGCATATCTATCCAAGACTTCATCGGTAGTTTCATCGGGGATATTAGTAAATGTATCTTTGAACCAGTTTAAACTGATCTTATACCTCTCAGAATAGCCTCCTGGTGCCTGAATTTTACAAATAATTGTTAATTAATATCACTGTAACATGCTTAAACTTTTGATTTAAAAAATTACGAATTATACCTGTCCAAGAGCAGACTCGGCATATGTATCCCAGTATGGGTGCTCGGTATCTGGACCCACAATTTTACCTCCGACCAATCCAAGACCATTCACCCGTAAATCAAGTATGAGGCCAATATTCTGGAGTGTGATAGTGGCCTCACCCCATCTAAGATGAAAAGTGGGTCTCTTTTCTCCAACGCTCAACAAAAGAGGTAACGAGACTGTGGTTGATTTGGATATAACGAAGCAATGAAGTTTGATAAAATCCGGCTCGTCGAATCCGCTCGATTATACAGTAATCGGTAACTTTCCACTTGTCAGAACTATGACTGGCGACTGTAAGATTATCTCCACCCTGCAAAATTTAATCATATTATTTTCAAATATTAGAATTTAAAGAAATGGGGAATTAAAACAAATTGAATAAGTTTTGAATCTTTCCTCCCCGTGTAATATACTGAAAGATCTATATTCGTTTTAATCTACGAGCAGTGATTTGTCGAATGATTGATTCTCCATTGAAATTATTTTGATATTATGGTCACTGAAAATTTAGATAGAAAACAGAGGTTTAGAAGGGAATTTCGATACAGATAGTGAAATAATTTTAGCGAAAATCATAGTGAAGAGGGCGGGATTTTATAGGGAAAGGAACCCGCCCTCATCTTTGCAAACAGAACGGTACACTATTTTCTCCATATTATGTTGTTGTTGTCATGTCAAATCAAATTGTCGTTTATGTTTTTTTTGCGTTTTTTTTGTGTTGTCATATCCCTTCAATAATAATTATCATTTATGTGTTATCAAATCCCTTCAATAATAATTATCATTTTGAAAAGAAGAGGGTGGGTTCTTAGAACGCGCCCCCTTCAATATTTTTATGCGGGCATGTTCCAAGAACCCGCCCTCATCTCTTCTGTGGTTTTTTTGTGTTGTCAAATCCCTTCAATAATAATTATCATTTATGTGTGGTCAAATCCCTTCAATAATAATTATCATTTTGAAAAGAAGAGAGCGGGTTCTTAGAACGCGCCCCTTTCAATATTTTTATGCGGGCGTGTTCCAAGAACCCGCCCTCATCTCTTCTATGGTTTTTTTGTGTTGTCAAATCCCTTCAATAATAATTATCATTTCTGTTTTTTGTGTTGTCAAATCTCTTCTGTTTTTTTGTGTTGTCAAATCTTGCTGATAATAATTATCATTTTGCAAAGAAGAGGGCGGGTTCTTAGAACGCTCCCCCTTCAATAATAATTATCATTTCTATTTTTTTGTGTTGTCAAATCTCTTCTGTTTTTTTGTGTTGTCAAATCTTAATGATAATAATTATCATTTTGAAAAGAAGAGGGCAGGTTCTTAGAACGCGCCCCCTTCAATAATTTTATGCGGGCGTGTCCCAAGAACCCGCCCTTATCTTTTCTGTTTTTTCCTGTCAAATCTTTTGTTTTTTTTTAAAATTGTGTTGTCAAATCTTACTGATAATAATTATCATTTTGAAAAGAAGAGGGCGGGTTCTTAGAAAGCGCCCTCTTCAATAATTTTATACCAGCGGGTTCCAAGAACCCATCCTCTTAATATTTTAAATAATTTTAATTAATCCAAGACAAACCCGTGACCCCTTTACCACCAAACACCTATAAAAACAGCTCTCTCTCCTCTCCATTTGCTTTTCATTCCGCTCCAATTTGCATCTACACTCTCCTCCCATTTGCTCTCCATTCTGCTTCGATTTGCATCTACACCTCCTACAAAATCTCATCCTGTTCCGATTTGCATCTGCACCTCCTACAAAATCTCATCTGCACCCCTTCAAATGTACGAAAATTTATTTTAACGAACAAAATTATTTTTCAATGAATATAATCATTATATAAGTTGTTGACACTTTTTTTTATTGTTGGCTTGATATTGTTTGATGCAGATAATGGTAAGTTCAAGTTTATTTGTTGTATGTAAATACGATGGCCAGATTGTCACAAGTGCACAAGGTCCCGAGTATAGGGGCGGGTGCGCAAGAATTATGCGATTAGAACAATCAACGACTTATAATGAAATCGAGAATAAAGTGTTTAAAATCACGAAATACGATCCTGTGAAATTAAGCTTAAGTTAAGTTGTATATGGCCTATATTTAGTGGAAATGTATTGGTTGAAATTATAGACAATACATCAATATCTTCGATGATAGACTTCGGTCTGGCAAACGCTCAGCATTCTTTTGAACTTTTAGTTCATAAGAAACAATTGGAAGTATCAGATGTTGCTCCAAAGGTTAATTTTGATGGTAATGCTGGAGGTAGTTCCTGGTGGTACTGTCCCCATGATTAACGATGATACCGTTAGTCTCAGTGGATACGACTATACACAACATTATTTAAATATTCAAACTCAAGTGTAAACATTTTATAAATCCACTTTTTATAATACCAAAATACTTTTATATATTGTTTACAGGTTTTCCCAATCGACTGCTGCAGTTACATGCACCCCTGAAGAACAGAAAGGATTACCATATACAACCTTTCTAAGGTAAATAAATCTGAAACAAGTGGTGATTATGTTTATATTCTTCGTAATACGAAAAATTATATAAGAACAATTTATATACTAAACGCAGATTTTCCAATACCTCCGCATCATTCCAACACGATCCAAGTAGTGCATTCCAAGCATGTCCGTGTTGTATATAGTGCCCTCAAAGTCAATTATGGGATCGCAGGCACGCGATTGCAATGATCGAGGGAGGACCTATGCCGGTAGGACAGTCTTACTCAAGATAATA
The DNA here is from genome assembly GCA_030015575.1 of Agapanthus africanus. NCBI lineage: Eukaryota > Viridiplantae > Streptophyta > Magnoliopsida > Asparagales > Amaryllidaceae > Agapanthus > Agapanthus africanus. The sequence continues at coordinate 135,131,222 of CM057339.1, forward strand.
GTATGCTATCTGGTTTATCTTTGTCATCGTGTACATACTTTAAGTGATATTACAGATCACAATTACATGTTGATAGAGCCCCTAGGATTCTTGCTTGACCACCAGCAGTATGATGGCGATCATATACGTGAGAGTTGGGTAGTCTATAAGCACATCCTTAAAAATGTCCCTAGTCGTGGGAGTTTCGAGACCGGGCATCGATACTCCATTAGTAGACTAGTGTATACAGTCGAGACCTCGACGAGGGGCGGTGGCCGGTCTCACAAACCATTGGTGTCAGTTGGTTCACCTAAGATGTATACAGGTGCTCATTGGGTTATGAGTACACTGGACATGACTCGCCGGGAACCTGCTAGTTGGTATTATACCTAGCGTCAGATAGCAGTTCCCTGGTGACATGTGTACATGTTAGTTCATCGACCTGAGATCGTCATTTGACTCGTGTGAGTTCCCACTGTGCTTTGATTACTACCCTACCATGGCTCAAAGGAGTCGTGCAAACAGGTTTTAGTTGGGTACAGTCCCGAGCCACATGGAGGCAGTGAGCGGATCGGCAGGGGTTTCGTCTCTCCCGGTATTAGGGGTGAGATCGCGCTGTGTCTAGGAGAGCCATTACACGAAGTCCTTGTCCAAGGCAAGTGAGATTTGCCGGTAGGTATTCCAGTAGTATCTCAGGGTATTCTGGGCTACACACCGACACGACTTGTACCGCTTTTGGGGGTCTAACGTTTACCAGCCCCCTAGGCCCGACATGCGATACTCATAGACGAACGGACCAGACTGTACGGATATTGTCACTGACAGGCTCAGTAGGGTTCCAGGATGAGTTCGCTTATTGGCTTCCCTTTTGGTCAATACATAGGTAGCCCGTTACGTACAGCTAGTACCACTGACGTGCTCGTGGTTAAACCCAATGCCAGCGTATTGACGAGTCTTTAGAGTCCCCCACAGATAGTTTCCCAAGTTTCGAGCGAAATGTTGTAGAGGTCGTATGGTATTATGGCAGAGTTCGATGATATACGTGCACTCGTGCACGGATCATGATCGGACGAATCATACTAGTGGGCTTTGGTTTAAGCCGGATCCTAGTATTAGATTTATTGGATTACTTTAGTCTCATTGCATTCGCATTCAGTCGGAATGCGGATGCAGGTATGTATATACAGGTGAGGGGTATTCTTGTTATCCGTCACGAGTTTACTTTAGTTGTTGCCATATCTTATTGTTGGACTAAATATTTGGATTAATGTTTAGATGGTGGAAATTGTGAGTGGATGTCATGATTTAGTGCATTAAATGTGCCATGTGCTTCATTGGTGAGTTATGGTATTATTTTTTGTGCTAATGTCACATTTGTGATTGATTATTGTGTTGAAATGAGAAGTGGAGAGAGAGTGGACAGCCACTTAGCCTTGGGCTGGCTCTTGGGATTGATATGGGTGCTCTCATTTTTCATTTCCAACACAATAGAAAAGAAAACCCTCTTCTTCTTCTTTCTCTAGCTCACAAGTTCCACCATGGCTTCATCTTCAACCTCCATCCATACACTCTCATGTGTTGAGAATCAATAGATGCTTGAGACAAAGTGATCACACACATTCTCTACATCATCTTGGACATGTCGGCTAGCAAACTTCATGTCCGAGTTGCTTCGGTTTGAAGCGGGAGCCCGTAAAATGACTTCTTGATGTGGTGCCCTTTTCGACGAGGAGACCGGAGATCGAGCGAGATCGGAGATTCCGCGAGGAGGTAGGGATGGTGGCTAAAGACCGAAGGACACGGATCGATCGGTATAGCCATTCTAACTTCTTGTAGATAGCTAGTTTAGTGTTAATGGTACGATCCGGGTGAAAGACTGTGTTAGCGCCAGTTTCGTAAAAAGTTTTTGTTTCCGCATTTGGCCTCGGTTCGACGGCCGGGGCGCTACCTTAGACTTACATGGTATCAGAGCCACCCATTAACCCTTAGCTAGCTTGTTTAGACAATGTTAAAGTATCGAAATCGAAATGACTACAATACACTGCACTGAACTTTCTAGTCTCTGTTGTTTTTTAAAATGTCCAGAAAAATTATTTAAACTTGTGCAGAAGACTACTGAAGAGAATCCAAGCCTTCACCCCAAAAACGACACCTACCCCTCGGTTTTTGGCCGAGAACATGGCTCCCAAAACCGGGGAGGCCGGCCAAAATAGGGCTTCGGGGTTGTATTTTTTGGTGCAGTCAGGTCTATGTAAAGTTGGTGCAGTGGTGTTGTTTGTGTAGCTCAGTTTGGATAAAGTTTTATCAGTTTGTTTGGGCTAATCGGGGGTTATTTCGAAGTCGATATTTTCTAATATTGTTTAAAGTTTACAGTACATTACATTGCTATTTGTGACTGTGAATGTCATTCGAGCGGTAAATCTTGTCTAATTGCTATAGCTCTTTTAGACAGATTTGCGAACGTGACATTCACATTGATGTTCTGTGTTGTGCTGTGTTGTTGCGGATTGTCGTGGTGGATAGCTTGGTGCAATGTTAGTGCAGTTTAGATATATTTGTACATTTGATATTGCGGGGCGAGCGTCCGATATGTGGACTGCCGTCACTGCCTGTTTGTATATTATTCTTTTGGGGCACGACCGGGTTGAGGTCGATGTACCCGTTGTACATATTTTATTTTATGTACTAGGATTACCCCGCGGTGGGTTGCACGGATAGCCGGGTTCTTATGGGCAACAGGCCCGCATCTCATGGCTTTGAGACAGAGGGGGCTTCACTCTAGAATTGGCGGGCTATTCGCCGCACTCGTAGGGGGTACAGGTTGACCTAAGGAGGGGTGCTCAAGTTACCGGATTCCGTAAAGTGCTGGGTGGCCCATTCACTTTACTGAAGGGGGATGCCTCTCTTCTGGTTTTGGCGGGTAACTTGCCGCGTCTGTAGGGGTCTAAGTTTTCATTGCACAAGCTATCCACACGACCAGGGGAACGTCGGGTTTCACTTGCGGCTCAAAGAAAACCCTGGGATCCCAGATTATCTGTATTGTTCTGTGATGCTTATTACTTTTCTGTGATGTTGCATTTATCACGCCTGGAGCGATTATTATATATTGATATATATACTAGTAGATGTTGTATATGTTTTACACCTGCGCTAGTCCAGTTCCCGCTCTGTCGTTAGTTAAGTAACCTAACGGGTGATGACGGGACCCAGTGGCGAATGCGGATGGCATATACGTACATCATATTTTCGTTCTTTATTGGTGTGATCAATTGATGGGACTGCATTGATTCGGATCAATGCAAGCTAAACAAACCTGTTCGACGTTGTTGGAACAATTTTCAAAAAGCTGTTATTGCAAAGTCGTTTTCTTTTGTTTTGCACAGTGGTATTCGGTTATGAATATCCAGCACCTCATTCGACGAGGCTAGGGCCGAGATCATTTCATCGGGAGTGACCACTTGGACAGAAGTTTGCGTCAAGGTAATAGTTTCACTATAGTCGATTTCTTTTTGCTTTGCATCGCGGTATTCGGTTGGAATATCCTGCACCTCATTCTACGGGGAAAGAGCCGAGATCCCTTCACCGGGAGTGACCTCTTTAGCAAAGGTTTTCGCCACTATATATTTGTAAAAGGCTATCCGATTCCTTCAATGATATCAAGTTCATTACGTTAAAGGTTTTTCGCCAAAAACCATTCGTAGCCCTCCGTCATTTCAGACGGGTAGCACTTAGTATTCATGCTATGTTTGTTGGCCTTGGTCAAGGCATAGTGTATGGTAGCTATTTGTTACTTTTCTGTTGCATAGATAGATGCGTTGGTTTGGGACAGTCGTACAACCTTGTTGGCCCTAGTCTAGGGCTTGTACGGGTGGGTTCAAATTAACCTGGACAATGACGGGTAGAACTTGACATGTGACTTATGATTTGTTGGCTTTAGTCAAGGTCATAAGAGTATGGGGTAAAAATCACATCGGGAGTTTCAAACATACAGGAAACTTGCCAGATATGCGCAAACCTTCTGGAGTGTGATAACGTGAGTGGATTCCATCACGTTATCATGCGATGATAGTTGGATCCTGATTCCCACTGATGAGTTGGTTTACTCCTCGGGTGATTCCGACTAATTCTTCTTTCAGATTTGGAGGAGAATTTGAGGATACAGTGGGAGGTTTCCTGATTAGATAAAGTGATAATCATTCTGATCTTGGTTAGAGTGCACACAGAGTGTTTCTTTTCTCTCTCTCTTTGGCAGGGACCATGGCCTGACCCTAGACTATGATTCAGTGACCAAGTTAACCGAACTTTCTTAAAACACTGGCTTTTGGATTTTCTGGGTTGCATACATCATTGCCACTTCTTCTTTTACCCTTTGCATTTCTCTAGAACACCCCGTATTACTACGAACATCTACTTCCATTAGATAAATCCATCGTATGGTTATATACGAACTCGAAGGAACTTGTTCCAGATTCGATGATGGATTCTGGTTCTGGAGAAAATGAATAGGACTATTCAGTTGTCTTTTCTTTTTACCTTCTCTCAGGTTGTGAGGGCTCCTAGGATTAGGAGAAGGTACACTCATTGCGCTTATTGGATAGTCTTCTTCCAAACCATAGGCAGGTGCCGAATGGTAGGGAATGAAGAAAACCAATTAGCCTAAGTGTGGCGTACAGGAGGTAACAAGTAAAGACAAATAAAGGGATTAGAAAGAGGGTAAAGTAAAATGCGACTACTATCATTCACGACCAAACCAAGTATTCCATCGCCACTCCTATTTCACCTTTGTATTTCTCTAGAACACCTCGTATCACTACGAAGATCCACAGTTTATTGGATAATCCATCGTATGGTTATATACGAACTCGAAGGAACGTGTTCCAGTTCGGAGATGGATTCTGGTTCAGGAGAAATAAGAATAAGGTTTATTCAGTTGTCTTTCATCTTTACCTTCTCTCGGGTTGCGAGTGCTCCTAGGATTAGGACAGTACACCTATTACGTTTATTGGATAGTCTTCTTCCAAATCATAGGTTGGTGCCGAACGGTAGGGAAGGAAGAAAACCATTTAGCATAAGAAGGTGTACAGAAGGTAATGAGTAAAGACAAATAAAGGGATTTGGAGAAATAACAAAGAAATATACGGTTACAGTTGTGAATCTGGATAATGGAAGGGGCATTACTAGGAATACCCGGATACCCCTTCGAAACATTTTCATGTTTCAATTTCACTATGCATTGTTAATAGAAAACTAATTTCCCAATTAAGCTCTTACTCCAGGGTATGTACTTACCAGGTATGATTCTCACATCTGTATGATTTTACAGATGATGAGTGGGAGTAAGTTTTTGGGAATTAGGTGATCATCCTCATTATATCGGGATTCGTTGTAATTGGTGATATTTGAGAAAATCGCCTGGGTTTTTGCCGGACGACAAATATTTGGTTTTGAATATCCGTTGTTATGCACCAATTTCAAACTGATATATCTGTACGTTTATTTTATAAAGTGAGATATAACTTTTTGAAATTATGTCCAAGACATTTACCTATATCAGTTGATGGTTAGGTAAGGAGTATTAAACAGCGGTGTAATTCTTCTTAACCATAGTACAGTTTTCAACCTACGACGCACAGGGTTTGAGTTATTCAACTCAGGGGACTTATACAGAGCATTGTATATTGTCCAGTGTCCATTAGGACAGAAGGGTTGGTCCTCGTACTATATTCTGTTTACTTGTGACTTCTCTAGTTTTTAGACAAGTGTTTCGTAGAAATACAAGGTCTAAGTTTTGAGAAGTTGTAGGTATAAGAGTAAAGTAGAGAACCACGTGTTGCAAGTATCAGGATTTTTCAAGATAATCGGAGATGTAGATACTAGTGTTTGGTATTCAGTTGATAGTAATGGTTTTTGAAAAACTTGTTTCTCTTTCAGGTTACTCATGTTTGGATGCACTCCTAAGTTGAGTAATGCTGATCGGCCTCTTTCCATTTAGTTGACATGCACTGGAGACAGCTGCATGATTTGAATCTGGTTCCAATTAAATCAGTGCCTCTGTTTCTATATTAGATATAGAATGACTCATATCTTGACGACGTTAAGGTATATGGAGTTGTCCGGCTTATGCTTAAAACCAGACTCTGGATAACTCAAGGCACATTTCTGTAATGGCAGTTTGTGGGTTAATCCGGGCTATGACGAGGGTTGACTTTCTACCATCTAGAAGATCAATAGTGATATTGTTCTTGACTCGCCACAGTTTTAGTAAAATAGATTTTTTTTCAAAAAACAGTAGTGGGAGTATGGTAGAACTGGAAGTGATTCCAGAACCACAAACGATTACTGAAAATTTAATAAGAACCTAAAGATTCAATCAGATTTGACATTCCATTAGCCACTCCGCAGATATGGTGGGTAAGCTCAGGCACCCGAGAGGTACTTCGGTATTCTCAAAGACGGTGACATGGAGGTTCTTGTTTACCCAGACTTGCCATTACTGATGTTCCGGACTAAGAGACCCGGTAGGAGGATGAGTATAGCATTGTTCTAAACAAGCTTTAGAAGCGCGCGTATATATGACTCTGCCAAAGGGTTGTTGTAGTCAGTGTGAGCAACGGAAGCATAGTGGACAAGTAGCTTGTGTCTATTTATAGACTAAAGCAGATATAGCGGAGATAGATCATCTATTTTTGATGCGACAGTCATAGGTTTTGACTTCATCAAAATAAGAGATGGATCTGTTAAGAAGGTAGTAGGGTGTGATATCCTGGTATTTGGATGACATACACATAGTAGGAAGTGAAATTCCTATACTACGATCGGTTATACTGTGGTTGTCACACAGTGGTTTCTCCACATAGGATATAGATATAATATCAGGCATTCTAGTTACTAGATTTATGGTTTTAGATCTAGATTTGGGAAGTGTCCCAATCTGGGTACTTAGACAGTATTCTAAAGGTATTTAGAATAGACGACTCCAGGCATGGTAGTGAACCTGCAGGTGATGGAGTCACCCTCTCTAAAGATGTCTTACAGACTAAAAGGGAGAGGGATGTGCATGATTGGCATATCACTTGCTTAGGCAATTGAGTCAATCATGAGATGTCAAGTACCACACCAGATGTTGTTTTTGCACTAGCTACAATAAGTTGATATTAATCTAATCCTGGAGAAACGTTCGGAAGCAGTTTTAGAACATAAGTGAATGTTCTAAGGATTTGATAACGACAGCCTTCTTCGGGAGACGGTTATCATTCCAGACTTCCAAGGTGACCTGTATGACAGAGTGACTGTCAGAGTTATAGTTTTCCCTCTGACGTGGGGCAGTAGTTTGGACAAGTGGTCCAAGCGGATACTGAGGGAGGCATGGTGCATGAAACTGATTAAATTCAGCTGACGATACAGTCTAAGAAGTTTTCTGGATTTGGAGTTCATTTGTGAACTATGTCCCATCAGATATCCAGACATATTCTAAGATAGGTATTGCTTATTTCGGGAGATGGCTTTCTCCGCGAACTTGAGATAAAGAGAGACATAGAAAGAAACATCAGGGCAGATCCACTCACTAAGGCTATTCCTCGAACGTAATAATTTCACAAACGGGCTTTGTGAGACTGATCAGTAGAGGAGTTGGGTGTTCGGTATCACGCGGGCTGTGAGTATGCGACATCGCAATAATTAGCCTTGAGTGCAAGTGGGAGATTGTTGGATATAGTGCCCTCAAAGTCAATTATTGGATCGCAGGCATGCGATTGCAATGATTGAGGGATGACCTATGCCGGTAGGACAATCTTACTCAAGATGATAGTATACTATCTGGTTTATCTTTATCATTGTGTACATGCTTTAGGTGATATTACAGATCACTATTACACATTGATAGAGCCCTTAGGATTTTTGCTTGACTACCAGCAGTATGATGGCGATCATATACGTGAGAGTTGGATAGTCTATAAGCACATCCTTAAAAGTGTCCCTAGTCGTGGGAGTTTCGAGACTGGGCATCGATACTCCATTAGTAGACTAGTGTATACAGTCGAGACCCCGACGAGGGGCGGTGGCCGGTCTCACAAACCATTGGTGTCAGTTGGTTCACCTAAGATGTATACAGGTGCTCATTGGGTTATGAGTACACCGGACATGACTCGCCGGGAACTTGCTAGTTGGTATTATACCTAGCGTCAGATAGCAGTTCCCTGGTGACATGTGTACAGATTAGTTCATCGACCTGAGATCGTCATTTGTCTCGTGTGAGTTCCCACTGTGCTTTGATTACTACCCTACCACGGCTCAAAGGAGTCGTGCAAACAGGTTTTAGTTGGGTACAGTCCCGAGCCACATGGAGGCAGTGAGCGGATCGGCAGGGGTTTCGTCTCTCCCGGTATTGGGGGTGAGATCGCGCTGTGTCTAGGAAAGCCATTACACGAAGTCCTTGGTCAAGGCAAGTGAGATTTGCTAGTAGGCATTCCAGTAGTATTTCAGGGTGTTCTGGGCTACACTCCGACACGACTTGTACCGCTTTTGGGGGTGTGATGTTTACCAGCCCTCTAGGCCCGGCATACGATACTCATAGACGAACGGACCGAACTGTACGAATATTGTCACTGACAGGCTCAGTAGGGTTCCAGGATGAGTTCGCTTATCAGCTTCCCTTTTGGTCAATACATGGGTAGCCCGTTACGTACAGCTAGTACCACTGACGTGCTCGTGGTTAAACCCACTGCCAGCGTATTGACGAGTCTTTAGAGTCCCCCACACATAGTTTCCCAAGTTTCGAGCGAAATGTTGTAGAGGTCGTATGGTATTATGGCAGAGTTCGATCATATACGTGCACTCGTGCACAGATCATGATCGGACGGATCATACTAGTGGGGTTTGGTTTAAGCCGGATCCTAGTATTAGATTTATTGGATTACTTTAGTCTCATTGCATTCGCATTCAGTCGGAATGCGGATGCAGGTATGTATATACAGGTGAGGGGTATTCTTGTGATCCGTCACGAGTTTACTTTAGTTGTTGCCATATCTTATTGTTGGACTAAACATTTGGATTAATGTTTAGATGGTGGAAATTGTGAGTGGATGTCATGATTTAGTGCATTAAATGTGCCATGTGCTTCATTGGTGAGTCATGGTATTATTTTTTTTGCTAATGTCATATTTGTGATTGATTATTGTGTTGAAATGAGAGGTGGAGAGAGAGTGGACAACCACTTAGCCTTGGGCTTGCTCTTGGGATTGATATGGGTGCTCTCATTTTTCATTTCCAACACAATAGAAAAGAAAAGCCTATTCTTCTTCTTCTTCCTCTATCTCACAAGTTCCACCATAGCTTCATCTTCAACCTCCATCCATACACTCTCATGTATTGAGAATCAATGGATGCTTGAGACAAAGTGATCACACATATTCTCTACATCACCTTGGATATGTCGGCTAGCAAACTTCATGTCCGAATTGCTTCGGTTTGAAGCGGGAGCCCGTAAAAAGACTTCTTGATGTGGTTCCCTTTTCGACGAGGAGACCGGAGATCGAGCGAGATCGGAGATTCCGCGAGGAGCTAGGGATGGTGGCTAAAGATCGAAGGACACGGATCGATCGGTATAGCCATTTTAACTTCTTGTAGATAGCTAGTTTAGTGTTAATGGTACGATCCGGGTGAAAGACTGCGTTAGCGCCAGTTTCGTAAAAAAAATTTGTTTCCGCATTTGGCCTCGGTTCGACGGCCGGGGCGCTACCGTAGACTTACAGTCCGTCCACATCTTTTCGGTCTTTTCATCCCGAACCATCTACATTACAACGACCTCAACCGTCATATATTGCACCCGAGCCTTATATTGCTACGGGTGACATTGATATATGTGGCAGTGATGATGATGAAACTGATGAAGGTCATCAAGGGGAGGATAGCGTAGAATATGCTGCCGGATTGAATGAAGTAGTATTGATTGATGATATGGCTGCGAATAATGATTTTGTAGAACTAGAAGATCCTGGTCTCGATCCGCTGGAAGATGATAGTTGGGTAGACTTAGCCATGGTAGAAGTAAATACTGAACCCTATTTAGAAGTGACCATAGCAAGCGAAGATTGCGTTACTGTTGGAGATATGTTTCAGGAAAAAGAAGATCTTATTTGTAAGCTAAAGTCGTGGCTATTCAAAAAAACGTTACATTTAAAACCGAAAAGTCAAATAAGACATACTATACCGTGGTATGTACGAAAGCTCCTGAATGTAAGTGGAGATTGCATGCATGTTGAGCCAAAGCTTAGTGTCACGCCCCGCTTCCCAGTGTACGGCGAAGTGGACGCGACGAGGTCCGCTACGTATGTATTCAGAAGTACATACGCTAAGCGTAGCTAAGCAATATAAATACACAAGAGACAAGAGTATAAAAAGAACAGCAGCTTTTATTTATTAACATTCTTTGTACAATACATGGAAAGGAAAATACAACTGAAATAAAGATGCCTAAATAGTGGCATAACAGGAAAAGAAAAGTACTGAAAAGAAAAGTGTACAATGAAATTATACTGTTGGGTCGTCGGCAAATTGCTCCAAGTCTTCTTCTGTTGGCTCTACTTCTGCCGGGTCCAAGTCACCTGACGACATTCAAAGAAGAGAGAACAGAATGTCGTCAGCGAACAGATCGCTCGGTAAGTCCCAAAGGTAAGAGGGAAGTAGAGAAGACAGAATAAGAAGATATATTTTTACAGTGTAAACTATTGCTGTAACGCTGTTGTTTGTAGCTTGGAACATAAGAATACCAGTGTATACGAGAGGAGTCTCACTTGCCAGAGACTAAGGCACGTGTAGTACAAGAAACCGTTATGCCACGGTACAACAGCAATGGGATTCAGGTTAGGTGTATTAATCTGACCACCTCGTGCCACCTTTAACATCTTCCGTACCAATCTACCCCTTAAACCCCGTAGTGTTTTTAACAGTATTGTTATCTTGTAAAATTGTATTGATTGTAAGAATGATTAACCGACTGTCCGAAACCATGATATCAGGAAACGGTTATAACCGTAGAGTCATGTAACTGGAATACTGGGAAACATGTAAAAGGAATATGTCCATGGTTCGGTTCAGTCAGATTATATAGATTGTTAACTGGATCCTGGGATTCATGTATTCATCTTGAGTTGAAATATACAGAATATAGATTGACTTGAATCATATTCAAGTCAGAAAAAGTCAGACTCTAACCCGAGTCAGACTAAAAGAAAGATAATTTAAAGTTCTATATTTTTTAGGGGCCTTATTGTAATTTATAAAACTTGAGGGGGTTTATTGTAAAAAGTAATATTGTATAGTTTTCAAAATACACCTCAAGTAATTATTATTCGTCTTTATAGTTATAATGAGTGTAAATTTTATTTGTGTTATTCTAGTGAATATATCCTAATAAAAGTATTAATTTATTTATTTGAAATTCATGGTATTTTAATGTAACTTTTAATCTTGTAATTTTTAGAAAAAAGTGAAAACTTTATCTTATGATAAAATAGGTGTTTAAATGATAATTATATATATATTAACACATGAATAATTTTAAATAAATATTTTATTTTCCCAAAATCTCATTTTTCTTAAATGCCATATTTTAAACCTTTCGAGACCGAATGCTCCTTGCGGAGGTCTGAATCTCGCACTACTAGCCCGCGGGTGCACGATGAACCGTACTATCCCTAACGGGTTCCCCAAAGTGGGTTGTAGTGGCACTTTGCTTAGGTTTAACAAATACTATTCATTTAGGAAAACGGTTTTATAAATAAAAGGTATTTATTTGTAAAAGAGTATAGTTTTCTGTATTTTAGTTTCTATAGGGTTTCCTAAACCAACTAGCCTATTTCTAAGGGTCTAAACGATAAGTCATTAGAAGCCTCAAATCGCCTCTTCACCGCCAATTGTGACCAGATAAGTACAAGTGAGGAAGGAGGGATCCGCTCACGAATCGTGAGACGGGCCTTTTAAAGTTGCCCAAGCTCACTTGCCTAGCCTAGACACCACAAAGTCAGTTTAGATAAACGATCGATGTCCATGACATATCGTATTTTCCTATTAAAAGATATTGTTTTAAAAATTGTAAACAACTTAGAACTTTTTAGAAAAGGTTTATAAAGAAAAGGGTATTTTAGTGAAAAGTCTTGTATTTTCGTATTCTATGTTTTGACGTTTATCAATTAAGATTATATTTGTGTGTGTGTAGAGGTAGGTCATTATCTCGTGACTTATTTTAAGTTCTGATGAACTTTAGAGGTAAAACATGATATATTAAACTTAAAGGTATTAAAGCGCAAGAATACGGTATTTGAAAACGTTATCATTTTATGTGTGAAATTTCATTGAAATTGATTTCTACAAGTTTAGTGATCAAGATAAACATATTTAGGAGTGAGAGATTTATTTAGAACAATAAAAACAAACTTTATGGTATTTTTATGAAAAGAATACGGTTTTACAAGAAAGCTATCATTTCATGTGAGAAACTTTGTTTAAATTAGTTTCTATATGATTAATAGTCATCATGTATATGGGTAGGTATCATGGATTAGGTGACAAGTGGAATTTTGTAGAAAAACCGAATCGGAAATCGGTTTGTTCCGATTTCCGTCGGGTTTCATATTTCCGTATTTTAAGAAATAGAAAAGAGAGAGAGGGATGGGACTTACGGGTTTTAAGCTCTTCTAAAGAGTAAAGAGAACTAGGGAGAAAGACCGAGGGGTGGTTTCGTCGCCGGTTGCTTCAAAGCACGTCGCCGGAATTCCGTCAGAATCTCGTCGGAGCTTCGCCGTGAACTTGTTTTCAAAGCACACACTTCTTGGAAAACTTTTGAGAGAGTGGCTCAAGATTTTGGGGGTGAGAGGATAGTGTGTAGGGTTGGTATTTATAGGGTTAGGCTAGGGTTAGGGTAGATGAAAAGTTAAAAATAAAAATGTGATAAAATGTAATAAAAATGTATTAAAAGTGAAGTAATTGGGGGTTTTTAAGAGCTCTGGAAGTGGTATGAGGCTGAAACTTTGCAAGTGCGTAGGGAATATGAAAAGACACAACTTTCATGTTGTGACCATCGCCGGAATCGGCCGAATCGGGGGTGACTCGGCCGTGACTCGGTCGGATCACTGAGTCGGCCGAGTCAAGGCCGAGTTGGCCGATTCCCGACCGAGTCCGATGGCTTGAATCCCCCCCAACGGTTCATATAACTCCTGCAAGTGTGACATGTTTGGGTGTAGTGTGGTTTTTGTGAAATATGCACGTGTAAACTCTTGGTATTCTAAAGGTTTTAAAAAAATCAATATTAAAAATAATGTGGGGTATGGAATTTGAACTCTGGTGGCTTGGTTCAGCAGTGCAAGATATTACCAATGAGCTACAAGCTCCTTCTTGTAATTATTGTAGAGAGATAGATACTTAAAGTGTTACAGCAATATTAATACTCCAAGTATACTTCAAATTTAATTCAAATTTAAGTATACAAAAATTGGAGTTGTTACAATCTACCCTCCTTACAAAAATTTCGTCCTCGAAATTTATAACTTTTATTTGAGGACTAGTTTACAAAAAGGTGCGGATATCTTGCACGCATCTCATCTTCCCTTTCCCACGTGGATTCTCCTGGAGTGTCTTTTCTCCACATTACCCGGACTAAGTTAACTTCCTTGTTCCGAAGTGTCTTCACTTTTCTATCCAGAATTTCCACAGGTTGTTGCTCACAAGACAAGTCGGGCTATATTGTGAGCTCGGAATGATCAAGTACATGGCTGGGGTCACTCACATACCTTCTGAGTTGGGATATGTGGAACACGTTATGCACTCCTTTCAATGAGGGTGGAAGCGCTAAACGGTACGCCACTTCACCGACTCGTTCGAGTATGTCGAACGGTCCAATGTATCTCGGACTTAGCTTACCCCGTCTTCCAAATCGGATCACTCCGCGGTTCGGAGATATCTTCAAGAATACATGGTCTCCTGGCTGAAATTCCAAGTGTTATCTTTTTGCATCAGCCCAATGTTTCTGTCTATCTTGGGCTATGCGCATTCTTTCCTTGATAGTACGAACCACATCAACGGTCGCTACTATCATCTCTGGTCCAAGGAGTTCCCTATCTCCGATGTCGTCCCAACTTAATGGTGATCGACACTTCCTTCCATATAATGCTGCAAAAGGTGCCATTCCTATACTTGCTTGGTAGCTGTTGTTGTATGCGAACTCCACAAGGTGCAGGTGATCTTCCCACGATCCTTTGAAGTCGAGCATACATGCTCTGAGCATATCCTCCAAGATCTGAATAGTTCGTTCCGACTGACCATCTATTTGTGGATGATAAGTCGTGCTGAAGTTCAGACTTGTTCCCAAGCTAGCTTGCAGACTCTGCCAAAATTGCGATTAGAACCTGGTGTCACGATCGGAGACAATGCAGACCGGTACTCCATGAAGTCTCACAATTTCCTGTATGAGTTCATGGGTATCAGAGATAGTACATTATGAAGAGTTTTTAAATCTAAATTAGATTATTACCTCCATGTACTTCTTCGCTAGTGTCTCAGTTGATTGGCCAACTCGAAATGGGATGAAGTGAGCCGACTTTGTGAGTCGATCCACAATGACCCAAATCGCATCGTTACCCTTTGTGCTGCGAGGAAGGGCAGTTACAAAGTCCATCGTGATATGCTGCCACTTCTATTCTGGGATTGGTAACGGTTGAAGTAGTCCAGCTGTCCTGTGATGTTCAGCCTTTACTTGCTGACACACCAAGCATTTTGCGACACTTCTGGCTACTTCACGCTTCATTCCATGCCACCAATAATTCTGACGTAGATCTTTGTACATTTTGGTACCTCCAAGATGTACTGAATAGGGAGAGCTGTGAGCTTCTTTCATTAACTCTTCCTGAACAGGACCCTTTGGTACACACAATCTGCTGCCGTATCTCAAAGATCCGTCTTCATGGATGATGAAATCTGTTATGAGTCCATTCTCCACTTGTTCTCTGATCTTTTGCAACTTAGCATCGCTGGCTTGTGCTGCCTCGATCTGATTGACAATGGTTGATTGAACTTGTAGATTCATCAAACTTGAAACATCACCTGGCATGACTAGCTCGATCTCCATCTGGTGTAGGTCTTGCTGAAGCTTCCGCTGGACGGTGAGATTCGTTGCTAATGGTTGGCGACTAAGAGCATCAGGTACTACATTCACCTTTCCTGGATGATATTGCAAATTGATGTCAAAGTCCGCCATGAGTTCTAACCATCTTCTCTGCCGCATATTCAACTCCTTCTGAGTAAACACATACTTCAGACTTTTATGATCTGTGTAGATGTTCACTCGTTCACCAAGTAAGTAGTGGCGCCAAATTTTGAGAGCAAAAATGACGGCTGCCAACTCCAGATCATGCGTCGGATAATTGCGCTCATGAGTCTTCAGTTGTCTTGAAGCATAAGCTACAACCTTACCGTACTGATGTAGAACACATCGTAGTCCCTTACCGGATGCATCGCAATGCACTTCGAATCCTCCAGATTGATCCGGTATTACGAGAATAGGTGCAGATGTCAGTCTTGACTTGAGTTCTACGAAAACTTGCTTGCATGCTTCTGACCATACAAATTCTTCATCTTTTCGTGTGAGCTTGGTCAGGGGTGTTGCTATCTTCGAAAAGCCTTCAATGAATCTTCTGTAATATCCAGCTAATCCCAAGAAACTCCGAATATCCTTCACTGATTTTGGCGTAGGCCATTCGCTGACTGCTGAAACCTTTGCTGGATCCACAGAAATTCCTTCTCCTGATACGATATGTCCAAGAAAACCAACTTGATTTAGCCAAAACTCGCACTTGCTGTACTTAGCATAAAGCTTATGTTGTCGAAGAGTTTCCAGGACAATTCGTAGGTGCTCCGCATGCTCTTTCCGATTCTTAGAATATACCAGGATGTCGTCGATGAAGATGACAACGAACCTGTCTAAATATTCCCGGAAAACTTGGTTCATAAGATTCATGAAGATTGCTGGTGCATTGGTCACTCTAAATGGCATTACTAGAAATTCGTAATGTCCATAGCGAGTTCTGAAAGCTGTTTTGTGAATATCAGCTTCCTTGACCTTCACTTGATGATAACCTGAACGAAGATCTAGTTTAGAGAAGACACAAGATCCACTTAGCTGATCGAATAAATCGTCGATGCGCGGAAGTGGATATTTGTTCTTTATAGTAACTTCGTTCAAGGCCCTATAATCGATGCACATTCTGTATGAACCTTTCTTCTTCTTTACCAGTAGTACAGGTGCTCCCCAACTTGAAGTGCTGGGACGAATCCATCCTTTCGCCAGTAATTCGTCCAACTATGTTCGAACTTCCTTCAAACCTTCCGGACTTAGTCTATAAGGTGCTTTGATCACTGGTTGTGCTCCTGGTACTAAGTCAATACAGAATTCAAGAGCTCGATAGGGAGGCAAACCTGATATATCGTCAGGGAATACATCATCGAACTCTCGAACTACCTCCGGTCTTGATTCTTTCTCTGCTTGAGCTGCTTCAACTATTGCTTCTCTTGGCTTCGCTTTGTAAGTACTTGGTTCCAGTGTACGATCTCCACTCTTGAAATAGAAGACCGGATGATCTGGAATCTCAAATACTACCCTCTTTTGACGACAGTCGATGGTAGCATAAAAGGTTCCAAGCCAATCCATTCTTAGAACCACATCGAAGTTCGGTATGTCCAGTACCTTGAAATCAGCATAAAACTCTCGACTGCAGACGACGACTGGACACATGCTGTATCCCATAGTTGCCTTTAGAACACCATTTCCGGAACTGACGTTCCAGCTGGATACAAGCGGTGAGACTGGAATCGCATGGGTTCGGACAAACCGTTGCGACATAAAGCAATGGGATGCTCCAGTATCAAACAGTGCAAGTGCAGGTAGTGAAGCTACTAGGATTGTACCTAAGGTATATGAGATAGGTTTTAGGTATAGGGAAAGTGTGTAGATAAACAAGACTAAAAGATAAGTTTGAGAAGGAAAGTTTATCAGTAATGACTTGGCCAGTGGCCTCAGCTTCTTCCACAGACATCATGAAAGCCTGGCGCTTTGGCACATTCCTCCTGGCCTGAGGAGCATTCCTCGGAACGTTCCTTTGAGCTTGATGGAACTGTCGAGGAGGTGGTACAGCTTGTGGTTCCCTAGGTGGTGCAGGCAGTGCAAGTCTGGGAGCAGGTGCCTGAAGAGCTGGTCGCTGCTGATAAGTATTTGCTGGCCTGGGTGCAGCAACTGGGTTCTGTCTTTAGGGACAAGACCCAATACCGTGAGTAGCTGAACCGCAGATTAAGCAGAGGTGGTTGGCTCGACGGCAGTCCTTCATCATATGTCCAGTTCTCTTGCAGTAGGTGCAAAAGGCTGGGCTAAGACGATGGGTTGGTACTCCAGGTCGGCTTGGCACGAAAGGAGGTCTGGACGAGGCTCCACCTGCCATCTGATTGGCAGGGCATTTGACTCCAGCATACTGAGATCTGCCCCTCTCTTTTATCACTGCCTCATAACTGCGGGCAGCTTCTAAGGCTTCCTCGTGAGTCAAAAACTTTCCTGTGGCTAGAGCAGCCTTAATCTCTGTGTCCAAACCTTGCTGAAAGCGACGGGCTCTGATCTCGTCCGTCGGTATCAGGTGTGCCGCGAATCTGTTTAAAGATTGTGTTAGCTGTGTAGTATTGATAATTAAAATGGAACTATTGTGACATATCTTACCGGCTCAACATGGTGAATTCAGCGTCGTATTCATCTACCGATTTGTCCCACATTGATCCTTGCTGTAGATGAATAAACTGCTGCTCCATTGCAAACCTGGCAGTCACAAGGAAATATTTCGCGTCGAACTTCTCGCGAAATGTCTTCCATTCAATTGGCTGTACCAGATGGGTTTCTTCCATCTTCCACCAATTGCGAGCATTATCCGTGAGCTGTAGTTTCGCTACTCGGACCGAAGCGTGGTCTGGCACTTGAGCTGCTGCCAGATCGTCTTCGATGCTTTGTGCCCATTCTTCCGCTTCAAGAGGGCTTCCTTTACCAGAGAACTGCTTTGGGTGCAAAGCTCTGAATTGCTTTACTCCCGGTGCATCGGTCTCAGGACAATTCAAAAGTTGTTGTTGTCCCTCGAGAAGACTGCGGATCGCCTCAAATAGCATCGTTTGCTCAGTGGGTGGTGCAGGAACAACTGGTGTGAGAGGTAGTGCTGGAGGGGTGTTGTTGACGTTAGTGCTGGTGTTGTTTGGGGAATCCATGACCTTGAAGAAAAATTTGGGTTAGGACAGATTCAAATATATGAAATGATAAGATTTAAAGAATAGAGATTTGCAAGATTCAAGGAATATGAATTGTAAAGAATGTTTTAGTTGCTGGTTCTTGTGTTATATTGCTTAAGTTGTTCACGCAGACCAGAACTGCATGATAGGAATTCATACAGCTCTGACCTGTATGGGCCACCAACAAAACCTGTCACGCCCCGCTTCCCAGTATACGGCGAAGTGGACGCGACGAGGTCCGTTACGTATGTACTCAGAAGTACATACGCTAAGCGTAGCTAAGCAATATAAATACACAATAGACAAGAGTATAAAAAGAACAGCAGCTTTTATTTATTAACATTCTTTGTACAATACATGGAAAGGAAAATACAACTGAAATAAAGATGCCTAAACAGTGGCATAACAGGAAAAGGAAAGTACTGAAAAGAAAAGTGTACAATGAAATTATACTGTTGGGTCGTCAGCAAATTGCTCCAAGTCTTCTTCTGTTGGCTCTACTTCTGCCGGGTCCAAGTCACCTGACGACATTCAAAGAAGAGAGAACAGAATATCGTCAGCAAACAGATCGCTCGGTAAGTCCCAAAGGTAAGAGGGAAGTAGAGAAGACAGAATAAGAAGATACATTTTTACAGTGTAAACTATTGCTGTAACGCTGTTGTTTGTAGCTTGGTACAGAAGAATATCAGTGTATACGAGGGGAGTCTCACTTGCCAGAGACTAAGGCACGTGTAGTACAAGAAACCGTTATGCCACGGTACAACAGCAATGGGATTCAGGTTAGGTGTATTAATCTGACCACCTCGTGCCACCTTTAACATCTTCCGTACCAATCTACCCCTTAAACCCCGTAGTGTTTTTAACAGTATTGTTATCTTGTAAAATTGTATTGATTGTAAGAATGATTAACCGACTGTCCGAAACCATGATATCAGGAAACGGTTATAACCGTAGAGTCATGTAACTGGAATACTGGGAAACATGTAAAAGGAATATGTCCATGGTTCGGTTCGGTCAGGTTATATAGATTGTTAACTGGATCCTGGGATTCATGTATTCATCTTGAGTTGAAATATACAGAATATAGATTGACTTGAATCATATTCAAGTCAGAAATAGTCAGACTCTAACCCGAGTCAGACTAAAAGAAAGATAATTTGAAGTTCTATATTTGTTAGGGGCCTTATTGTAATTTATAAAACTTGAGGGGGTTTATTGTAAAAAGTAATATTGTATAGTTTTCAAAATACACCTCAAGTAATTTTTATTCGTCTTTATAGTTATAATGAGTGTAAATTTTATTTGTGTTATTCTAGTGAATATATCCTAATAAAAGTATTAATTTATTTATTTGAAATTCATGGTATTTTAATGTAACTTTTAATCTTGTAATTTTTAGAAAAAAGTGGAAACTTTATCTTATAATAAAATAGGTGTTTAAATGATAATTATATATATATTAACACATGAATAATTTTAAATAAATATTTTATTTTCCCAAAATCTCATTTTTCTTAAATGCCGTATTTTAAACCTTTCGAGACCGAATGCTCCTTGCGGAGGTCTGAATCTCGCACTACTAGCCCGCGGGTGCACGATGAACCGTACTATCCCTAACGGGTTCCCCAAAGTGGGTTGTAGTGGCACTTTGCTTAGGTTTAACAAATACTATTCATTTAGGAAAACGGTTTTATAAATAAAAGGTATTTATTTGTAAAAGAGTATAGTTTTCTGTATTTTAGTTTCTAGGGTTTCCTAAGCCAACTAGCCTATTTCTAAGGGTCTAAACGACAAGTCATTAGAAGCCTCAAATCGCCTCTTCACCGCCAATTGTGGCCAGGTAAGTACAAGTGAGGAGGGAGGGATCCGCTCACGAATCGTGAGACGGGCATTTTAAAGTTACCCAAGCTCACTTGCCTAGCCTAGACACCACAAAGTCAGTTTAGATAAACGATCGATGTCCATGACATATCGTATTTTCCTATTAAAAGATATTGTTTTAAAAATTGTAAACAACTTAGAACTTTTTAGAAAAGGTTTATAAAGAAAAGTGTATTTTAGTGAAAAGTCTTGTATTTTCGTATTCTATATTTTGACGTTTATCAATTAAGGTTATATTTGTGTGTGTGTAGAGGTAGGTCATTACCTCGTGACTTATTTTAAGTTCTGATGAAGTTTAGAGGTAAAACATGATATATTAAACTTAAAGGTATTAAAGCGCAAGAATACGGTATTTGAAAACGTTATCATTTTATGTGTGAAATTTCATTGAAATTGATTTCTACAAGTTTAGTGATCAAGATAAACATATTTAGGAGTGAGGGATTTATTTAGAACAATAAAAACAAACTTTATGGTATTTTTATGAAAAGAATACGGTTTTATAAGAAAGCTATCATTTCATGTGAGAAACTTTGTTTAAATTGGTTTCTATGTGATTAATAGTCATCATGTATATGGGTAGGTATCATGGATTAGGTGACAAGTGGAATTTTGTAGAAAAACCGAATCGGAAATCGGTTTGTTCCGATTTCCGTCGGGTTTCATATTTCCGTATTTTAAGAAATAGAAAAGAGAGAGGGGGATGGGACTTACGGGTTTTAAGCTCTTCTAAAGAGTAAAGAGAACTAGGGAGAAAGACCGAGGGGTGGTTTCGTCGCCGGTTGCTTCAAAGCACGTCGCCGGAATTCCGTCAGAATCTCGTCGGAGCTTCGCCGCGAACTTGTTTTCAAAGCACACACTTCTTGGAAAACTTTTGAGAGAGTGGCTCAAGATTTTGGGGGTGAGAGGGTAGTGTGTAGGGTTGGTATTTATAGGGTTAGGCTAGGGTTAGGGTAGATGAAAAGTTAAAAATAAAAATGTGATAAAATGTAATAAAAATGTATTAAAAGTGGAGTAATTGGGGTTTTTTAAGAGCTCTGGAAGTGGTATGAGGCTGAAACTTTGCAGGTGCGTAGGAAATATGAAAAGACACAACTTTCATGTTGTGACCATCGCCGGAATCGGCCGAATCGTGGGTGACTCGGCCGTGACTCGGTCGGATCACTGAGTCGGCCGAGTCAAGGCCGAGTTGGCCGATTCCCGACCGAGTCCGATGGCCTGGATCCACCCCGAGGTTCATCTAACTCCTGCAAGTGTTACATGTTTGGGTGCAATGGGGTTTTTGTGAGATATGCACGTGTAAACTCTTGGTATTCTAAAGGTTTTGAAAAAATCAATATTAAAAATAATATGGGGTATGAGATTTGAACTCTGGTGGCTTGGTTCAGCAGTGCAAGATATTACCAATGAGCTACAAGCACCTTCTTGTAATTATTGTAGAGAGATAGATACTTAAAGTGTTATCAGCAACATTAATACTCCAAGTATACTTCAAATTTAATTCAAATTTAAGTATACAAAAATTGGAGTTGTTACACTTAGAACGTCACGAAATACAACCAATAACATACTTGCATCAATTCTATTATGTTAAAAGATCACAGGAATTGCACTTCATCTTACATTTGCTCACTAATCATGCCACTAATCCGTACAGATGTGGCGATGACTCTCCGAGAGATACGGCTCTACGTCAGCGGAGAGCACAAAATTCAGATTTCGTATGTGAAGACATGTGATGCTCGTAGAAAGGCTTTATGCAAGATATTTAGGAATTGTGAAAGCTCGTACAACTCACTAGTCCCTTTTATGGAAACCATGAAAGCTTCAAATCCGGGGTCCGTATACCGGTTAAAAACCACAGAAACTGATCTCGATGGTTGTGTCAGGTTTCAAAGAATTTTCTGGTGCTTTGCTCCTTGTGCGACTGGTTTCACACACTGTCGGCCGGTATTGTGCATGGATGGGACGTATCTATATAGTAAGTACAGAGGTTGTATGTTAATTGCTAAAGGTGTTGATGCTAATAACGGTATATTTCCATTGGGATTTTCTATTGTCGAGGGTGAAAATGCATCATCCTGGTCATGGTTTTTCCGTCAACTCAAAAGTATCCCATCTGTTATTGATAAAACAAATTTATGCATCATATCTGATAGACATCTAGGAATACCAGCTGCAATGAGAGCTGTATTTCCGATGACCCCACATAGCTTTTGCCTGCGGTACTTGAGGCAAAATTTTGATAGAAAATTAAAAAATTTAGATCTATATAAGCTTATATACAAAGCCGGTGAAGCGTCTGACTCTAATGTTCATGACATGTACATGACAAAAATTGGAGAGATGAGTCAAGCCGTGAAAGCATGGTTAGATGAGTATCCAGTATGCATGTGGTCATAAGCACATGATAATGCATGCAGATATCTACTAATGACAACTAATATGTCTGAAAGCTTCAACGGGGTCTTTAAAGGTATTAGAGCCTTACCGATACAGGTGTTGATTGTTCGAACCTTTTTCAGAGTGAATACTTACTTTGTGCAAAAAAGGGAAAAGTCCTTGGCGATGGAGACTCCACTCACCGCGTATTACGAAGATATATTCCGGAAAAGAGAGCGCAGAGCACAATACTACAGATCTGAAAGGTTTGACACAACGGAGTTTCAAGTAACGGGGAGTAATGGAAATCAATATACCGTAAATTTTAGAGATGAAGGGCTCTCTTCGTGCACATGCAGTGTTTTCCAGCAACAACATTTACCTTGTGCCCATGCAATTGCTACTGCAAGCAATTACAATTTTGCTTCCCGTTACTATACAGTTTCCAATTACCAAGGCGCATACGATCCAAATTTTCATCCTATACCAGACAGTCGCTATTGGCACTATTATACTGGAAACAGACAAATACCGACTATATTACCGCCAGAAAAAATATAGGGCCCGGAAGTCCTAAGATGTGTTGAGATCGAATAACAATGGATGCTGATCCTCAGCAAAGGCACGGCAGATGTAGCCTATGCAAACAACCAGGTCATTATAGGACCAGATGTTCAGGACAGTCAACAGGGGCGGGACCTTCGTGTTGGATATGTATGCCCTAGAGACCATTATGGTATAGCACTATTTTGTATAATACATTTTGGAAGCTTGGGATATATACACGGGTTTGCGACAGTCTTGCTCAATATAGTAGTATGCTATTTGGTTTGTTTCTATCTTAATATGTGTATATGTTTCTTTTAATATATCGTTAATACATATTGATGGAGCCCTTAGGATCCTTGCTTGACTACCGGCGTTGTGATGGCGATCACACTAGTGGGGGCTGGGTAGTCTATAAGCACATCCTTATTTTGATCCCTAGTCGTAGGATTATCGAGACAGGGCATCGATACTCCAGAGTAGACTGTTGCATACGCTTCTTATCCCAATAGGGGAGATGGTCTGTCCCACAGCCATCAGTACGTCGTACTGGAGATAGTATGCAGGTGCTCGTTAGGTTACGAGTACACTGAATAGGACTCGTCGGGAACTGTTGGTTGGTATTATACCTATCGTCAGTTAACAGTTCCCAGGTGACATGAGTACAGCTTAGTCTATTGACTTGACACTGTCACTTCGCCTCAAGTGTGTTCCCACTGTTCTTAGATTACTACCCTACCACGGCTCTATTGAGTCGTGCAAACAGGTAGTAGTTGGGTGCAGTCCCGAAGCACTTGGAGGCAGTGACGGTTAAACAGGATTCGTCTCTCCCGGTATTGGGAGTTGATATCGCGTTGTGTCTAGGAGAGCCATTACATATAGTCGTCCCTGGCCAGAGCAAGCGAGATTTACTGGTAGCGTTTCCAGTAGTTTCTCAGGGTGTTCTGGGCAACACTCCGACACGACTTGTACCGCTATTAGGGGACTGACGTTTACCGCCCCCTAGGTCCGACATGCGATACTCTCAGACGAATAGACCGGACTGTACGGAGATTGTCATATTGAGGCTCAGCAGGAGTTCGGATGGGTTCACCTCATCGGTCTTCATATCGGCATTTACCTGGGGACCGTTACGTACAGCTGGTACCGCTTGCGGCCTGTGGTTAAACCCACTGCCAGCGTAGTGTCGAGTCTTTAGAGTCCCACACAGAGGGTTGTTCGCCTTTGGGAAAAACAGAGTAGAGGTTGCATGGTTTTGCGACAGGGTTCGTTCACATACGCGCACTTGTGCACGTTTGGTGTCGGGGCAGTTTTTACTAGCGGGCTTTGGTTTAAACCAGATCCTAGTATTTTTTTTAGGATTGGTTTTGTCTCATTGTATTCGTGTTCCTCGGAACACAGATACGGGTGTGTATGCACAGTTGACAGAGGCAGAGGAATCTCATTAGGATTTTTGACCATTGACTTTTTCTAAACCCTAATGAGAATGAGAAATATGATTAATAATATTAATTAAGGATAATTGTGCTATGGTTGCGGTTGGGTTAACCATTTGACTTTTGTTGACCATTTGAGTTTTGTTGCCCATTTGACCATGATCATTTCTTTTGCAAGATACTTCTTGATTCTTGCAAATTGCATTAAATGTGAAATGATAATTGTCATTTCAACTAACCATCACAATTTTCTTTAGTAGTTATTATTATTATTATTATTATTATTATTATTATTATTATTATTCTCATATGAGAGCATGGTTGTGTTAGGCTTGCTCATTCTCTCTTGCTTTTTCTCTCTCATGCTAAGCTCTCCCTCTTCCTCTCTCAAATCTCTCTTCTTTCATGTGTTGAAAACCATGAGCTTTGTGAGATAAAACCATCAAGACATCTCTCTACGCATTCTAGGGTTCTTAGTTTAGCAAGCCAAACACTCTAGTTACCTCTTGGTTGAGGTAGGAGCTCAAGGTAGAGGCTCTCGGGTGGATCTTTTTTCGGCAAAGAGAAGACGATGAGGAGGAGCCGTCTACACCACTCTAAGGAGCAAGTAAGAAGGAGGACAACAACAAGAAGAGAAGGAGTTCAAGATATAGGTATAACCATCTAACCTAGTAGCTAGAATTTGTAGTTAGTTTGTTAGTTTTTGTTTAGCAAAGATCCTTCATGGTTGGTCTATATTTTCTTGTGAGAAAATTTTGATTTTTACCTATTCCGCCTCCCCGAAAGAACCGGGGTGGGTAACATAGACCTTTCAGTGGTATCAGAGCCAGGCTAAACAACAACTAACATGTTAGCAAAGTGTTTAGAACTTCGATCCAGAAAAAATCACAAAATACGTCAATTTTTAGTGTTTTCTGCCGATTTCAAAAACAGGTCCAAAAATATTTCCACAGACCTAAAAAATACGTGCAGGGTTTTCTTGGAACACCCAAGAAAAACGAACTCCTGAATCGTTCAAACCGCCGCGGAAGCGCGGCGAAACCAAGCGTTTCGCCGCGGATCCGCGGCCGAGTCGACTCGGTCGCGACTCATTTTTCCTGCAGTGTGTTCAGGCTGATGTTTTGTGATTTTTAAGATGATTTGTTTCTGCCCAGATTCTTCAGAGAACAGTATTATTTTTGGGGTAGTTTCAAATTGGAATATTGATCGAAATTCTATAAAATTTAGCTAATTGGTTATTTCTGTAATGTGATATATGTACTGAACGTCGACTAATCGCTATACGTCGATTAGTGGGAGTTGTGCATATCTGTGATCTGTGATGTTGGATTGTGTATATGAACTTGTTGGATTGTCGCGGATGAATAGCCGGGGTTGTGAGATGAGAGTTTCTTTATCTTTCATTTGATGTAAATTGTAAATTGATGTAATATTATTTTTATGGCCGCACATCCAGGTTGAGGTTGTAGCCGCCATTGTATATTATTTCTTTTACTGTTTTTGCTCTTAGGATAGACCCAAGGAGGGGTGCATAAACTACCGGGTACTTTGAAGTGCCGAGTGGCCTACTCACGTTGTTGAGGGAGGTTGCTTCACTTCGGGTACTTGGCGGGTAGTTTGCCGCACCCGTAGGGGTCTATGGTGGGGTTTTGGCTATTCATCGCGACCGTGTAACCCGTTTTTCGTTGCAGGCTCGAATGAAACGCGGATTCCTAGCATATCCAATGTGTTCATCTGTGATCTGGAATGGCTATCATTGCATCTGACGAATGTATATATCTATATATGATATCTAGTAGGCATTGCTTATGTTTTGCATCCGCGCTAGTTCAGCCCCCGCTCTGTTATTAGTTAAGTAATCTAACAGGTGATGACGGGGCCCAGTGGCGAATGCGGATGGCATAAGCGTACGTTATATTTTCGTTGTTTTCTGTAATGGTAGGATTAACTGATGGGAAACATTATATTAATGCAAAGAAAAACAAACCTAAAAAATGTTGTTGGAACAATTTTCAAAAAAGCTGTTATTGCAAGGACGTTCTCTTTTGTTTTGCACAGAGGTATTCGGTTATGAATACCCAGCACCTCATTCGACGAGGCAAGAGCCGAGATCCCTTCATCGGGAGTGGCCCCTTAGACAGAAGTTTGCGTCAGGGTAATAACTTCACTATAGTCGATTATTCTTGCTTTGCATCGCGGTATTCAGTTGGAATATCCTGCACCTCATTCTACGAGGAGAGAGCCGAGATCCCTTCACCGGGAGTGACCTCTTTAGCAAAAGTTTTCGCCACTATATATTTGTAAAACCACTCAGGTTTCTTCAACGATATCAAGTTCATTACGTTAACGGGTTTTTCGCCAATAACCCAGCCGTAGCCCTCCGTCATTTCTTACAAGTAACACTTAGTATTCGTGCTGCGTTTGTTGACTCCGTCAAGGCGTAGTGTACGGTAGTTGAGTGGTGCTTGTTTGTAGCACTATATGGGATTGGTTAGGACAGTCGTATAACCTTGTTGACTCCGTCAAGGGTTATGCGGGTGGGTTTAATGCAATCCAGATAATGATGGGTTGAACTTGATTAGGACTCTTTAATTTGTTGACTCCGTCAAGGTCACTAGGGTCCTAGGGGCAAAAACCACACCGGGAGTTTCGAACATACAGGAAACTTGCAGATTCAGCATACATTCTGGAGTGTGGTGACTAGAGTGGATTCCATCTAGGTCATCACACAATGATAGTTGGATCCTGATCCTACTGATGAGTTGGATTACTCTCGGGAGATTATTTCACTTAACAATTAATGCTATAAACCAAGTAGGTGTCTAGAACGGTGTTGCGGAGCTACGCCTCCAGGGAAAAGAGGTTATACAATTAAGGAATTTCGTGAAAGCGTTGGAAAACTTCTCTCGAAGTACCAACACTAGCCTGGCTGAAAGGTTAAGCAAGTATTATGACGTGCGATTAATCCTGACTAGTTCTTCTTTTAAAGGTTTGAAGAAGAATTTGAGGAAATAGTGGGAGCCATCCTGGTTAGATAAATTAATAACCAATCTAATCTTGTAAGAGCGCACGCTGAGTGTTTCTTTTCTCTCTCTCCAGGTAGCAACCATTTCACGCCCTAATCAAGATAATAAAATGTATCACTTGACCGATCCGAATTCTTATTCGAGGCTGGGGAACGTCGGTTCGGCTCTAACTTATGACAACAGTCACAAGTATGAGCAGGGGAAAGAGTATTGTATGGATTCCAAGGAGACCCAGTTGAAGAAGAATCATAGTTTTGCATCTACTTCAGGTGTTCTTGTAATTAAGAACTGCTTTTCGGTCAGCCCTACCTCCTCGGTACTTGATACCGGATCAGGATCTCATATCTTTAATTTATTGCAGGGACTGAGAAAAAGTAGGAAAGTTGCACCTGGTGATATGTCTCTTAGGGTAGGGAACGGAGCACTAGTTAATGCTGCAGCCGTCGGTGAATATCACCTAGTTTTGCCAAATGGCAATACTATAGTTTTGAACAATTGTTACTATGTACCTTCCATGGTTTGCAACATCATATCAGTTTCTTTACTCAATAAAGATGGATATAACTTTGTTCTTGATAGAAATATCATGAACATTTACCTTGATAAGGTACTGGTTGCAGAAGGTACACTGTGTAATGGTATCTATGTTCTAAATCAGAATACAGTTCTCAATGTACAAAACACACGCAAGAGGAAGAATTCAGATACGAATGAATCTTACTTGTGGCATTGTAGACTTGGTCATATCGGAGAGAAAAGACCAAGTAAGTTGCATACAGATGGACTCTTGAATACGTTCGAGTTTTCATTTTATGAAACTTGTCAGTCTTGTCTCAAAGGAAAGATGACCAAATCTGCGTTCACCGGACATGGAGAAAGAGAAACAGAGCTCTTGGGACTCATACACAGTGATGTATGTGGTCCAATGTCTATACATGCAAGGGGTGGGTTCTCATTCACTGACGATCTCTCTAGGTTCGTATATGTGTATCTGATGAAACACAAATCAGAAGTTTTTGAGAAATTCTGAGAATTCAGAAACGAAGTGGAGAACCAGATTGGCAAAAGTATCAAGATCCTCCGATCGGATAGAGGAGGGGAGTACTTAAGCACGGAATTCCTAGATTACTTAAAAGAGAATAGAATTCTCTCTCAGCTTACTCTTCCTTATACACCACAGCACAACGGTATATCGGAGCGGAGGAATCATACCCTATTGGATATGGTTAGCTCCATGATGAGTAATGCTGAGTTGCCTCTTTCATTCTGGGGACATACGCTTCAGACAGCGGCATACCTACTGAACTACGTTCCATCCAAATCTGTGCCTAAGACTCCATATGAAGTATGGAGTGGACGAAATCCATATCTTAAGCGATTTAAGATATGGGGTTGTCCGGCCTATGTGAAAACACAGAAACCGGACAAGCTAGAGGCACGGTCAGTTCTATGTAAATTTGTGGGATATCCTAAAGATTCACTAGGATATCTGTTCTACCACACTGAGGAACAGAAGGTGTTTGTATCTCGCCATGCTACCTTTTTAGAAAGGGAGTTTCTTGCAAAAGAAACTAGTGGGAGTTCGGTAGAACTGGGAGAAATCCATGAACCACAAAATGTAACTGAAGATTTGGTGGAACCGCTAAATTCAGTTATACCCAACGAACCTCAGCCACTCCGCAGATCTGGTAGGATTTCTCATCCGCCCAAGAGATACTACGGTTTTCTTTTAGACGGGGATCGAGATGATTGCATCTTGGAAGAAGATGATCCTACCAGTTTCAGGCAGGCCATTATCAGTAGGGACTCTGATAAGTGGCTGGATGCTATGCGATCAGAAATGGAGTCCATGTACACCAATAAAGTGTGGACTTTGGATATTGCTCCACCTAGGGTAAAATCCGTTGGATGCAAATGGATCTACAAAAGAAAACTTGGTGTAGATGGGCAGGTGGAAAACTATAAGGCTAGACTCGTTGCAAAAGGTTTTCGTCAAAGACCTGGTGGACTATGACGAAACTTTTTCTCCAGTGGCTATGCTCAAATCCATCCGGATCCTAATTGCCATTGCTATCTTCCATGACTATGAAATCTGGCAGATGGACATAAAAACGGCTTTTCTAAACGGCAGTTTGGAAGAATGCATTTATATGAATCAGCCAGAAGGTTTTGTAGACAGTGGGAGCAGCGGGAAGGTGTGCAAGTTGCTTAAATCCTTTTATGGATTAAAGCAGGCATCGCGGAGCTGGAACATCTGTTTTGATGAGGCAATCAAGGAATTTGATTTCATCAAGAACGAAGATGAACCTTGTATATATAAGAAGATTGTAGGACGAACTGTCGTGTTCCTAGTCATGTACGTGGACGACATTCTTTTGATAGGAAATGATGTTCCTATGCTACAATCGGTCAAGCTATTCTTGTCACAACGGTTCTCCATGAAGGACCTGGGTGATACCTCGTACATTCTGGAGATCAAGATCTACAAAGATAGATCCAAGAGACTACTGGGACTTTCGCAGTCCAGGTACATAGAGACCGTACTAAAGAGATTTAGTATGGAAGATTCCAAGCGCGGTAATATACCCGCATTGCACGGAATCACCCTCTCCAAGGAGATGTCTCCCAAGACTGACGAGGAGAGGGTTCGCATGAGCACTATACCCTACGCTTCGGCGGTAGGATCTATAATGTATGCGATGCTATGTACAAGACCGGATGTAGCTTACGCGCTGAGCGTGGTGAGCCGGTATCAGTCAGACCCACGTTAGAACCACTGGACGGCAGTGAAGAACATTCTCAAGTACCTGAGAAGGACTAAGGAGATGTTCCTGATTTACGGTAATGGAGACCTCAGGGTCGAGTCCTTTACCGATTCAAGTTTCCAGAGTGACAAGGATGACAGCAAGTCTGTCTCGGGTTTTGTGTTTACCCTCAACGGAGGGGCGGTGTGTTGGAGGAGTTCCAAACAGGATACCGTCGCAGACTCGACGATGGAGGCTGAATACATTGCCGCAAGTGATGCCGCAATAGAGGCGGTCTGGATGAAGAAGTTCATTAGTGAACTTCAGGTGGTTCCGTCCATTGTTGACCCAATACCTTTGTATTGCGATAACAATGGGGTTATAGCTTTAGCAAAGGAACCAAGGTCCCATCAGAAGTCCAGACACATCTTAAGGCGGTATCACCTGATCAGGGAGATCATTGATGGCCAGGAGATCGAGGTACGGAGAGTGGACACAAAAGACAACACGGCGGATCCATTCACAAAGGCCCTCCCTCAAACACAGTTCGAGCGACTTTTTGAGCTATTGGGTATGCGGTACGCCAGCAGCTGACTATAAGGCAGACGTTGGGTATGTGGTACACCAATTACCGGCCTTTAGTGCAAGTGGGAGATTGTTGGATATGTATGCCCTAGAGGCCATTATTGTATAGTACTAGTTTGTATAATACATTTTGGAACCTTGGGATATATACACGGGTTTGCGACAGTCTTTCTCAATATAGTAGTATGCTACTTGGTTTGTTTCTATCTTAATATGTGTATATATTTCTTTTAACATATCGCTAATACATATTGATGGAGCCCTCAGGATCCTTGCTTGACTACTGGCGTTGTGATGGCGATCACACTAGTGGGGGCTGAGTAGTCTATAAGCACATCCTTATTTTGGTCCCTAGTCGTAGGATTATCGAGACAGGGCATCGATACTCCAGAGTAGACTGTTGCATACGCTTCTTATCCCAGCAGGGGAGATGGTCTATCCCACAGCCATCAGTACGTCGTACTGGAGTTAGTATGCAGGTGCTCGTTAGGTTACGGGTACACTGGATAGGACTCGTCGGGAACTGTTGGTTGGTATTATACCTATCGTCAGTTAACAGTTCCCAGATGACATGAGTACAGCTTAGTCCGTTGACTTGACACTGTCACTTCGCTTCGAGTGTGTTCCCACTGTTCTTAGATTACTACCCTACCACGGCTCTATTGAGTCGTGCAAACAGGTAGTAGTTGGGTGCAGTCCCGAAGTACTTGGAGGCAGTGACGGTTAGACAGGATTCGTCTCTCCCGGTATTGGGAGTTGATATCGCGCTGTGTCTAGGAGTGCCATTACACATAGTCGTCCCTGGCCAGGGCAAGCGAGATTTACTGGTAGTGTTCTGGGCTACACTCCGACACGACTTGTACCGCTATTAGGGGACTGACGTTTACCGCCCCCTAGGCCCGACATGCGATACTCTCAGACGAACAGACCGGACTGTACGGAGATTGTCACATTCAGGCTCAGTAGGAGTTCGGATGGGTTCACCTCATCGGTCTTCTTATCGGTATCTACCTGGGGACCGTTACGTACAGCTGGTACCGCTTCGGCCTGTGGTTAAACCCACTGCCAGCGTAGTGTTGAGTCTTTAGAGTCCCACACAGAGGGTTGTTCGCCTTTGGGTAAAACAGAGTAGAGGTCGCATGGTTTTGCGACAGAGTTCGTTCACATACGCGCACTTGTGCACGTTTGGTGTCGGGGCAGTTTTTACTAGCGGGCTTTGGTTTAAGCCAGATCCTAGTATTTTTTTTGGGATTGGTTTTGTCTCATTGTATTCGTGTTCCTCGGAACACGGATACGGGTATGTATGCACAGTTGACAGAGGCAGAGGAATCTCATTAGGGTTTTTGACCGTTGACTTTTTCTAAACCCTAATGAGAATTAGAAATATGATTAATAATATTAATTAAGGATAATTGTGCCATGGTTGAGGATGGGTTGACCATTTGACTTTTGTTGACCATTTGACCATGATCATTTCTTTTGCAAGATACTTCTTGATTCTTGCAAATTGCATTAAATGTGAAATGATAATGGTCATTTCAACTAACCATCACAATTTTCTTTAGTTATTATTATTATTATTATTATTCTCATATGAGAACATGGTTGTGTTAGGCTTGCTCATTCTCTCTCATGCTAAGCTCTCCCTCTTCCTCTCTCAAAACTCTCTTCTTTCATGTGTTGAAAACCATGAGCTTTGTGAGATAAAACCATCAAGACATCTCTCTACTCATTCTAGGGTTCTTAGTTTAGCAAGCCAAGCACTCTAGTTACCTCTTGGTTGAGGTAGGAGCTCAAGGTAGAGGCTCTCGGGTGGATTTTTCTTCGGCAAAGAGAAGACGACGAGGAGGAATCGTCTACACCACTCCAAGGAGCAAGCAAGAAGGAGGACAACAAGAAGAAGATAAGGAGTTCAAGATCTAGTTATAACCATCTAACCTAATAGCTAGAACTTGTAGTTAGTTTGTTAGTTTTTGTTTAGCAAAGATCCTTCATGGTTGGTCTATATTTCCTTGTGAGAAAATTTTGATTTTTACCTATTCCGTCTCCCCGAAAAAACCGGGGTGGGTAATATAGACCTTTCACTTCGAGATCGTGACAAGTGCACCGGAAGAAAATCGGTTAGCGCTTGTAAAGAAACTTGTACAATTTACCATTTACAAACAGATATGATTTTTTTGTATTTTAAATTTGACTTATTCATTTTGTTATTGGAGTGTATACAAGATTCATATTTATAGTAATTCTATATGAATTGTAATAACAATTTTACGGAACCAAAACAACACTAATATTATTGTTTTATTTTTTTATTCGATATTTAAATTTCTGTTTGTAAATAAAAATGAGGGGCGACCATCACTCTCCTTTATAAAGAAGAGGGCGGGTTCAAGAAGAGGTCGGGTTCTGGAAACCCGCCCTCTGCCTTTCCCTATAGAGGGCGGGTTCTGGGAACTCACCCTCTAAATTCGAGGGTGGGTCCAGGCTCAAAACCGTCCTATTTCGATAATAATTTTTTTTATTTTAATAATTTTAATTTTATTATACCCTATTTCGGAAAAAAAAACGCTACTTATTCATGCTTCATATTTACGTCATAGCCCATGGGTTTTATTAAGGACATTTATCACATTTGTTACCTAATTATTAAACTAAATAAATGCCTATGCCCATGCTTTGAATGGATTTAATTATCATCTCATTCATTATCTCATCATCACAATCACAAGAAGGAGAAGGAGAAGGAGAAGGAGAGGACCCATTTCTCCATTTCAGTTGGGTCCTTGCTTCTAGTAATTTGGCAAACAAAAATGTATCATTTTTAAATTGCATTTTATAAGTTTTTAATCCTATCATTAAATGGGGTTTTTGTCTGGAAAGTTTTGGAGCAACCCATGCGAATGGTCATTTGTTTCTCCTTTGTCCTCTCTCTCAAATCTATATTCATTTGGAAGGCACACCACATATTTGTTCCTTTGCCCATATGAGTTACATTTGTTTAGATTGGGAGAGCGGGGAGCACTATTAATACCATTTTCCTTTCCCCCCCTTTCCACCTCGATTAGTGTAAAGATGAGGAGTCCTGAAAGTGATTGGGGAACAAGGATTCTTGAATATTATAAATGTGGGTCAGAATATAAAATATATTCCCTTGATTATCAATTTAAGAACGATTAGATTATAGAAGATAGTTTTGATGCGGGACATTTAGGATGGTTCAAGAGGCTTTATATTTGCTTTGGATGCATTTGTTTAGATTGCCAATATGTCCGAATTCTACCAAACTCATTGGCTTTGGATGCAGGGTTTCATCATGTGGAAATCACAACACAAGCATCTTCCAATGTGTATGATTGGGCTCTTGACATTCTCAGAGATGGCACTTTTATGAAGAGGAGATGTGTATAATTGAGTTCTGTTGGTGATTCAGTAAGATTCAAAAATGTATTCTGCAGTAAGGCAACAGAGTTTTCGGAGGAAGAAGATGACGAAGCAGCTGACCATGAAAAAGGACGACGACACACCCCTTCATTCATCTGCAAGGCATGGGAATCTGGCTTTGGTTAATAAGATAATTTCAGAGACTAAGGAAGAGGAATTGATGGATTTGTTGATGAAGCAGAATCAAGCAGGAGAGACTTCTTTGTTTGTCACCGCACAGTATGGGTATATTGATGCTGTGAATGGGATGGATCAAGTATTATGATTCTGTGATGGCCGAGGTGAAGACGAAGAATGGGTTTGATGCTTTGCATATAACAGCCAAGCAAGGGGATGTAGGTATGCCCTTCACAAGATTTTTGGTTTTTTGATGTTATAATGTCATCTATCATATAACTATTATGTCTTATTGACTGAAAAGAGAAATATATAATATGCTAATATTTCATTATTTTTCAAAATCAGTTTCTCATTGATTCATCAAACTTTACAATATTCTTGTGAGAGAAATATTGATGATACAAGTGACTGCAATTACATAGCACTTCATTTTATCGCATTTTGAGTTGGAGATTTTTCGATTCATGAAGTTGATCTTGACCTTTGCTGTTTAGCCCTTAGTTTGTAAAGGCAGCTGGTTTTGCTGTCATCTCTACATATTACTCATTGATGTTTCATCTCTGACATCAATCAAAACGACACTCGCATAATCTCTCTACTTTAGAAACTATCATAATATCTAGAATGAAGTAAATAACAATGTTCTAAATTTCGAATGTAGGTTTCATGTCGGCCCGAAGATTTTGTTGTCAGATATCAGATATCGTGAAATATCGGATGGTATTATCAAATATCGGGTTCTACATTTTTGTAATGTAAACGTTATTTATATAACTTATATTTTAAAAATATTAACTTATTTAAATTTTTTGTTTTATTAAATTTATATTTTCAACAATACCTCAGTAGTAAGCGAACAGTTGTAAGTTCGAATCCTACAAGAGAGATGAAACGAGATTTCTGCAAAGTAAGTTGGTCCAAACGGACTGGATTATTAACAAAGCCCAAAAAAGAAAATCACCCTCAATTTTTTTTCCACATAATGGTAAATGTCGGCCTAAACACCGACATCATGACATTTCAGCCAAAATCATAAAATGTTGGCCAACATTCACCAAATATCGTTACCCGAAATCCTTTTGCATGTCTGTGTCGTCTTCTTCCCAAAACCAATATTTCGGCCATATCGGCAGAAACGTAGAGCATTGGTAAATAATCAACATTAAACTAAACAATGTCATTTGTTGGTAGACATTGTGAAGGAGCTTCTCAAGGTTCTTCCAGAACTCTCCATGACCGTTGAATCATCAAACACAACAGCATTACACTCCGCTACAACACAAGGCTACATCGAGGTGGTGAATCTCTTAATGGAAGCCGATTCAAGCTTGGCCCTCATTGCAAAGAGCAGTGGTAAAACTACCCTTCATTCTGCTGCGAGAAATGGCCATGCTGAAGTTGTGAAAGTCCTTTTAAGCAAAGAACCAGGAATAATTACTAGAATTGATAAGAAAGGGCAGACGACACTTCATATGGCGGCCAAGGGAACGAGCCTAGAGATAGTGAAGGAGCTTCTAAAGAGTGAGACATCGATAGTAAATTTTGTTGACACAAAGGGGAACACCGCGTTGCATATAGCTGCTAGAAAGGGGCGTGATCAGGTAAACACTAACGTTTTTTTTCCTTTACCTCAAGTGTTTTTTAGCAGAAAGTTGCACACCATCTGTCCATCAACGAGAACCCTTAAAAACACTCAAATTTAACCAACAATTCAAATTTTTGTCTAATTTGTTCTAGAACTCTGTTGTTTTGTTTAGAGCGGTATTTGAATTTTGAGGGTTTTAGACAATTAATAAGGCGATTTACTGCTATGTATTGTAGACATCCTAATTCTTACTCGTATAGCAGTTTATCGCCCTCTCTTTTCAAAAGCTGCACTTTTCCCATACGCTAAAAGCCAATTTTTTTTTTTTTTTTTTTTTTTGATTTTGTAATTTTTGTTACTCCAAGATACCCTAGGCTAAAAGTATTAAATATCCAGTGTGATGGAAAATGGCAGAAGATCAGGGTAACAAAATGAGAAGAAACAAACAGATGTTGAAGTAGGGAAACACAGTGCAGCATTTGGAAAGAGAGGGCGGCAGTTGTACAGGCCAAAGTTAGGGAGGTCGCATGCAATTTTTTTTCTTTTTTGCAACAGCCCATAGGCTTTCGGGGGGGGGGGAGGGTTGGGCCTCTAGGCCCATGAAAACTTTCTTCAATTAATAGGTTGAAATCCCTCTTGCCCACCGCAAGTGAGCAGTTTCGGACCCAACACCTCCCACCAAGTGGAGGAGTGTCATTGCCGCTCGAGCAAAGGCTTCTATTAGTTTATCATCTAATGGTCTGGCACATGAATATTGTCATTGCTACTTATAGGTATTCCTAATCATAAAATTATGTTGGAGAAAATATTTGAATCAAATGGTTTAAATCAAAAGATGACTAGAATATGCTTCATTAATATGATAAGAGGGATTAGAATGGGAATCGAAAATAAGATAACTATGAGAATTCTCTATCCAATAAGATGGATACTTTCTCACCCAAAGATACCTTTTTATTCAAATACTTACCCCGGCATCATAAAATAATCACAATACTTCAATTGGGCTTGGAGTAGCACATGGGGGAGACCCGGGTTCGAGTCCGGGGTACCCCATTAATGAGGGGTGGCTAATTTATCCTGCTTATTATCTCAAAAAATAATCACAATACTTTATGAAGATGATGCCTTGGCATTTTATTAATGTTTATCAGGAGAAATTTTCTTAGTGATTACTTCATAACAATTCAGTTTAGGACTTGTTTTTCGTAGTAAATTATCACACAATTCTCTAGAAGTATTGTTGTTCTGGTAGGATTTTATGTCTAATAATTGACGACATTTATAGGTTGCATTCAACTTTTCTCATCCTTCATCAAAAGGTGAAAAATATTGAATATCGTTTCCTAATTGTTGAACAATGGGACAAATCATACGGGAGCATCAGTAAAATGATTGTGTGAAGTAGTCTATATTTCGGGCTTATTTTTTATTCTAGGAGGAAACAGGGATATCATCCCCCTTGCTTCATTAAAAAATATTTAATGAGATCGAAAAGTCTCCAAAGAGTACATTGTAATAAGTACAAGAATAAACAATACACAAGGTGTAGGGCCTAAACAAGTCTGAGAGTATCCAACGCCTAACAACTGAACAGACATTA
This sequence comes from Agapanthus africanus, assembly GCA_030015575.1. Lineage (NCBI taxonomy): Eukaryota > Viridiplantae > Streptophyta > Magnoliopsida > Asparagales > Amaryllidaceae > Agapanthus > Agapanthus africanus. The sequence continues at coordinate 135,168,853 of CM057339.1, forward strand.
TCAGGTTATGAATGAAAGGATGAGTGATTCAGTGGTGAACCATGTCGCACAAATTCGCTGCCGAGGAGATGCATCCAGATGCATCCTGTATCAGATTTACAATCAGATTCGTTTTTATATTGGAATCTTTCATATTTATATCTGTCGAGGATACTTGTAGAACTCTTTCGGCCACATCCTAAATCTATATTATATTCCAGATGTAAAGAATGTATAGCAATCGGATTATATACTTGACTATTGGAAAATTGTCAGCCAACATATCCGACTCATACTGTGTCCATGCTACTTAGGAGGCGAGTCCCTGATTTCAGGCACTTCTACCTTGAGTATCTTATGAACATTAGCTTGCAGCTTCTCCAGACATTGATGTTAATTGAAATCTATGATGAAGAACTCACTTCTATCTGCATTTTCCTATAAGGGCTTGAATGTGCTGAAGTAGCCCCTAACTTGAAATCCATTTTTACTCAAAACATGTGGGATGCAAGGAACTAAGTTATATTAGGGAAGAGTGAAGTTACCCACCTTATTATAAAAAAAAAAGGATAAATTGCAGGCTCGATTAGCTGGAAACCACCTTGAATTCGAAAAACCTGCATATCCCTATTTTAACGACCGTTAATTTGTTTTTTTCCTATTAAGTTTTTATTCAAAAAATAACCCTCCGAAGACATTAATTGCGAAATGATAATGGAACAATGCCGAAAATATGATAGAAGTTTAGGGTATTTTTGCAATCATTGTTGGAAGTAATAACGGCATTAGGGCCAGAGGGGTAAAGTGTTGGTTGTAAAAAGACTCAAAACTAAGGGTGGTCTCCTGCTATCCGGAAAAAGTGAAGGGGGTTTCCTGCAATTCAGCGTTAGAAAAAGGGTAAATGGCGAAATGATCACAAATTGGATTTGGTTAGCAATTTAGGAGGCAGATCATCTTTCACCAACCTTTAGATGGAGCTACGCTTTTTCGTATTTCAAGCAGAGATTCAACTTAACGTTTATGTTTTTGCTCTATTTCAATTTTCAAACTTGAGTGTTGCATAATGACTGCCGGTTCCTTTTAGTTTCAAGGGTTAATGCTACAGAATGAAACAGTTCCTATATGGAACATCAAAGATAGAATCTGCTACAAGAGTTGATAAGTTTTTTTCTTGATGCGAAGAGAGTTGATAAGTTGTTACAACTTAATGAATTTGTTCACCCAGAAGCATATTATATGCATATCATGTATTAAACCTTCCACATATAAGGATAAAAATACCAGTTTGGGTATTCAATATTTTCCACTTTTTTCTTTCAAAAAATAAAAAAATACTGCATATCACTTGTTTCGTTTGCTGGTTAGAGCATTGAACTAGAAACACGCACGCACACATGCACACAAATATGCTTAATTACTTGGTGATTTTATATCTATGATTTGTGTGAGAGACCAATTTACGTAATATATACAGAGTTGAGTAATTATTGATTTATATTTGTATACTTTGTTGATGACCAATTTAAGTCACATGCACACATACTGACACACTTCTGGATCGATAGAGCATATCTTAAGTAATTAGTGATTTCATATTTGTACAGTTTGTGTGAGCGACTATTTTAAGTTTTACTCAAAACAGAACCTTTTTCTCTCTAGATATAAAAGGCCTATAGTTTATCCCGTGGGTTTTTTCGAAATAGGGTATTTTTATATTAAATTTATTAGAGTAGGGTAGAAAAATTTTAAATTATGAGAATAGGGCACTTTGGTATTTTAAATTTTAAATTATGAGAATAGGGCACTTTGTTGATGACCAATTTAAGTCACATGCACACATACTAACACACTTCTGGATCGATAGAGCATATCTTAAATAATTAGTGATTTCATATTTGTACAGTTTGTGTGAGCGACTATTTTAAGTTTTACTCAAAATAGAACCTTTTTCTCTCTAGATATAAAAGGCCTATAGTTTACCCCGTGGGTTTTTTCGAAATAGGGTATTTTTATATTAAATTTATTAGAGTAGGGTAGAAAAATTTTAAATTATGAGAATAGGGCACTTTGGTATAGGACCCCACCCCCTCTAGGAGAGGGCGGGTTTTAGGAACCCGCCCCCTACCTTATATAGGGGAGGGCGGGTTCTAGGAACCCGCCCTCTCCTATTTTGTGAAGAGGCGGGTTGGCGGGTTCCCAGAACCCGCCCTATTTTTTTTTAAAAAATTAAATAATAAATTAAAATATCGAATAAAATACTAAAAATTGTATAATATTAGTGTTGTTTAAATATGAATCTGGTATACACTATAATAACAAAATGAATCCGTCAAATTTATAATACAAAAAAATCATATCTGTTTGTAAAAGTATATAACTATCGCTTTTCCTTTCCCTTTCCCAATCCGAGGAGGCTTGACATAAGCCTATGCCTCTTGGGATGACTGGAGGACCCTTCCGTTTCTTGGATATATGGCGGCGGCGGCGTCTGCTCTTCTGCTTCGGTTTCGGTTTCAGCTTCGGCTTTAGCAGCGTCTTGGACAGGCTGTTGTTCCGCAAATCCTGAATGTGGGACAGGTTTCGGATATGTGCTGTCTCCCAACAACTGTATGTAGGACGAAAAATCTGTCTCCCAACTGGGCAGTTGTTACGAAGAACCTGTCCCGGTTTCATGCGGCAGCTGTTGCACAAAACTTGGGCCCCATGGCTGCGCAAATCCTAACCCCCAAGATTACTGTTGTTGCGCAAAACCTGACCCCCAAGACGGCTGTTGTGCAAAACCTGACCCCTAAGACTGCTGTTGTTGCGCAAAACCAGTCTCCAAAACTGTTGTTCCTCCGGTTGTTGTGCTTGTCCGGTATGCCAGAGTTGCTGCTGACAGTATGGTGATCCAAACCACTGATCCTGCTGCTCTGGATTTCCCTGATGATGTGGCTCTGGTGTCGGCTCATGCTGCGGCTCTGGTACCGGTTCATGCTGCTGCTCCGGTGCCGGCTCATGCTGCTGCACCGGTGCCGGTGATAAATGTGGAAACATATTATATGAACCGAATATACCACCAATATATGAGTCTACATTTGAAAATAAAACCTGAGTATCCGGACCAGCATCAGTCGGATATGGATCCTGCATCATTGATTGTATATGATGCAACCCACGAGCCTGTCGTTACATTAGAAATAAGAAATAAGTATTGACTCATACCGCCGGATGTTAAAACGTAATATAATTTAAAGAATTTAACTTACCATTTCTCGTTCCACGCGGCCTCTAGGCTTGTACCGCTGGATGTTTGGAAAGTTGTTAGGGGGAGCAGAAAGATATCTTATGGTGATACGTTATACCACTGTAGATATGCTTCGGTAGCATCGGTGGTTGTTTGGTCACCTATTTGCTGTAAGGCAATATTACGCTGCCTATCCTCTCATCTCAGCAAATATGATAATGATGCTTCCTCTAATCATGCTCCGCCTTTCCTTCTCACATGTCTCTCTATTGTCATAGGCGCAGGCGGCGGGATAGGAATATATTGCAATCTACTGAACTGTCGCAACACCATGTCCGGTAGATGCATGACAACGATATTAATGCAGAGGAGTAGGCATCAAGCCCGCCAAACCGGCTCTCCTTCGATACAAATGCCGGGTAATCCATGCAGACGATATGCTGTATAAGGCGTCCACGTAAACTGCGTAAATAACATAGTACCAAATTGTAATGAAGGTAATTTAAAATTTTAAAACAAAGTTAATTACCTAAGTTATGGTTATCTGAGTCGCCTTTATGCGATCCAACTCATCTCTATAGTACCTAAGTACTCGGCGAGGAGCCTTATAAGATTTCTTGCCATTCCACTAACAGCCGAGAGCTTTTTCAGGGGTATCCACGGCAGAAATATTAACTCGATCCGGTTTTCCCATACACATGTGCTCGCATGACCAAATCTATAAATAAAGTGTCAGATGATAAGAGAAAGAACCAATATTACTATTTTGCAAATGTCTAGCTGTTAAAACTAAGGAATGTACCTGAAGTAATATAATGCAGCCATAAATTTTATTCTTCGTTGGAGCACATGCCTTATCGAGTTCCTTGTAAAGATAGGCCTAGGACCCCTGCTCCCCAAGCATATTGGCCACATATCAAAGTTTGTAAGGAACCCAAGGTATAAAAGATGGACATGCGTTGTCGATTGGTCCGGCATCAACCAAAAACCGATCATGTACAGAATGTAGGCACGTGCATGTCTATCCAAAACTTCATCGGTGGCTTCATCAGGGATATTAGTAAATGTATTTTTCAGCCAGTTTAAACTGATCTTATACCCTTTACTATAGCCCCTGGTGCCTGATATTAGTATTTTTTCCCATACCTCCGTATCATTCCAACACGATCCAAGTAGCGCATTCCAAGCATGTCCATCCACATCTTTCCGGTCTTTTCATCCCGAACCATCCACATTACACCGATCCCAACCATCATATATTGCATCCGAGTCTTATGTTGCTACGGGTGACATTGATATGTGTGGCAGTGATGATGATGAAACTGGTGAAGGTCATCAAGGGGATGATAGTGTAGAATATGCCGCTGGATTGAATGAAGTAGCATTGTTTGATGATATGACTGCGAATAATGATTTTGTCGAACTAGAAGATCCCGGTCTCGATCCTCTGGAAGATGATAGTTGGGTAAACTTAGCCGTGACAGAAGTAAATATGGAACCCTATTTGGAAGCGACAGTAGCAAGCGAAGACTGCGTCACTGTTGGGGATATGTTTCAAGAAAAAAAAGGATCTTATTTATAAGCTGAAGTCTTGCGCTATTCAAAAAAACGTTATATTTAACACCCAAAAGTCAAATAAGACGTACTATACCGTGGTATGTACGAAAGCTCCTGAATGTAAGTGGAGATTGCATGCATGTTGTTCCAAAAGTGCCAAAGCTTGGAAGGTCACGAAATACAACCAAGAATATACTTGCATCAATTCTATTATGTTAAAAGATCACAGGAATTGCACTTCATTTTACATTTGCTCACTAATCATGCCACTAATCCGTACAGATGTGGCGATGACTCTCCGAGAGATACGGCTCTACGTTAGCGGAGAGCACAAAATTCAGATTTCGTATGTGAAGCCATGGGATGCTTGTAGAAATGCTTTATGCAAGATATTCGGGATTGGGAAAGCTCGTACAACTCACTGGTCCCTTTTATGGAAGCCATGAAAGTATCAAATCCGGGGTCCGTATACCGGTTAAAAACCACATAAACAGATGTCGATGGCTATGTCTGGTTTCAAAGAATTTTCTGGTGCTTCGCTCCTTGTGCGGCTGGTTTCACACACCGTCGGCCAGTATTGTGCGTGGATGGGACGTATCTATATGGTAAGTACAGAGGTTGCATGTTAATTGCTACAGGTGTTGATACTAATAACGGTATATTTCCGTTGGGATTTTCTATTGTCGAGAGTGAAAATACATCATTCTGGACATGGTTTTTCCGTCAACTCAAAAGTATCCCATCTGTTATTGATAAAACAGATTTATGCATCATATCTGATAGACATCTAGGAATACTAGCTGCAATGAGAGCTGTACTTCCGACGACCCTACATAGGTTTTGCCTGTGGCACTTCAGGCAAAATTTTGATAGAAAATTTAAAAATTTAGATCTACATAAGCTTATGTACAAAGCCGGTGAAGCGTCTGACCCTAATGTTCATGACATGTACATGACGAGAATTGGAGAGATGAGTCAAGCCGCGAAAGCGTGGTTAGATGAGTATCCAGTACGCATGTGGTCACAAGCACATGATAATGGATGCAGATATCTACTAATGACTACTAATATGTCTGAAAGTTTCAACGGGATCCTTAAAGGTGTTAGAGGCTTACCGATACAGGGGTTGATTGTTCGAACCTTTTTCCGAGTGAATACTTACTTTGTGCATAGAAGAGAAAGGTCCTTGACGATGGAGACTCCACTCACCGCGTATTACGAAGATATATTCCGGAAAATAGAGCGCAGAGCACAATACTACAGATCTGAAAGGTTTGACACGGCGGAGTTTCAAGTTACGGGGAATAATGGGAATCAATATACCATAAATTTTAGAGATGAAGGGCTCTCTTCGTGCACATGCGGTGTTTTCCAGCAACAACATTTATCTTGTGCCTACGCAATTGCTGTTGCAGGCAGCATGCATAACTCACATTACAATTTTGCTTTCCATTACTATACAGTTTCCAATTATCAAGGCGCATACGATCCAAAATTTCATCCTATACCAGACAGTCGCTATTGGCACTATTATACTGGGAACATACAAACACCGACTGTATTACCGCCGGAAAAAATATAAGGCCCGGAAGACCTAAGGTGCGTCGAGATCGAATGACAATGGATGTTGATCTTCAGCAAAGGCACGCCAGATGTAGCCTATGCAAACAACCAGGTCATTATAGGACTGGATGTTCAGGACAGTCAACAGGGACGGGACCTTCGAGATCGTGACAAGTGCACAGGAAGAAAATCAGTTAGCGCTTATAAAGAAACTTGTACAATTTATATTTTACAAACAGATATGATTTTTTTGTATTATAAATTTGAGAGATTCATTTTGTTATTAGAGTGTATACCAGATTCATATTTAAACAACAATAATATTATACAATTTTTATTCTTTTATTGGATATTTAATTCATTTCGTTGTTAAACTGTTTTTTAAAAATTTTTTTTTTTAAAAATAGGGCGGGTTCTGGGAACCCGCCCTCTCCGGCGGGTTCTAGGAACCTGCCCTCCCCTGTATAGGGTAGGGGGCGGGTTCCTAGAACCCGCTCTCTCCTACAGGGGGTGGGGGCCTATACCAAAGTGCCCTATTCTTATAATTTAAAATTTTTCTACCCTACTCTAATAAATTTAATATAAAAGTACCCTATTTCGGAAAAAAAACACTTACCTCGTATATCCCTTATATATGTCGAGTGATTTATCACTGCAAACACACCCTTTGATTGTTGATCGGAAACTTTAAAGACACTCAAATTCAATTCTAAACAACTCAGTGATTTTCTGATTAAAGTGTATATAACTTTTTTGTGGTGTTTAGAATGGAATTTAAGTATTAGTCTCTTTTCAGGGTTTTGGTTATAATATATACTTCTAAATTATATGCAGATTGCAAAAAGACTGCTCGAACCCACCGAAATCGACACAAAATTCATCAACAAACCTGGCGAGACCGCCCTCGACACCGCCAACAAGATGAGCGCCTCTGACGTCGCCGCCATCCTCCTTGAGCATGGCGTCCAGACTGCACGCGCCCTCCAACCCCAGAACAACCCTGCGCACAAACTAAAGCAGACCGTCAGCAACATCAAGCATGAGGTCCACAACCAGCTCGAGCACACCCGCCAGACCCGCAAACGGGTCCAGGGCATCGTGAAAAAAATCAACAAGCACCATCTAGAAGGCCTCAACAACGCGATCAATTCTACAACTGTTGTAGCTGTTCTCATAGCAACCGTAGCATTCGCCGCCATTTTCACAGTGCCTGGCCAGTACGTTGACCATGATGAACTATCGCCAGGGCAATCACTGGGCGAGGCACATATTTCGAATCAAACCAATTTCATGATTTTTTTTGTGTCAGACTCTGTGTCATTGTTCATATCCTTAGCAGTCGTGGTGGTGCAAACTTCGGTGGTGGTTATTGAAACCAAGGTGAAGAAGCAGATGATGATGATCTGGCTGGCCTGTGTTCTAATAAGCATGCTGTTTCTTGCGCTTTCGTTTATTGTGGTGAGGCCTCGAGGAAAATGGTTGGCGATTGGGGTTACTATTATTGGCACCATGATATTGGTGACGGCGCTGGGGACGATGCTGTATTGGGTGATTGCGCATAGGATGGAGGTGAAGAAGTTAAGGAATATCAAGAGGTCGGGCCTTAGTAGGTCGAGGTTGTGGTTGGTGGGGGGGGGGGGCGGCGGATGTGGATGATTATAAGAAAATGTATGCTATATGATCATAAGAAAAAGTAAAATTTTTGGTGTAATTATTGTTCTTCCCCTTGCACTAGTCCTTGTTTTTTTTTTTATATTGAAGGATGAGGTTCAGAATGTGGGGGGCCGGGGCGGGGGCGGGGGTGGGGGTGGAATGTGACTTTAAATTTGAGCTTTTAAAAGGCAAAATTGTTGCTTTCGTTGTCTTGCTTCTTTTCTTTTCAAATATAGGCTTGAAGTATGCTTCTTATAGTGTTTGCCTTTTATCAGGATTCTTTATTTTTAAATGTAACCAATGAGCAATAGTATGGGTATTTCCCCTCCTGGGGAAAGTGGCGGGGTTCAAACCCTAGAAGGGAAAGCGGTCGCAAATAATCTCTTTCGGGAAAAATTCATGGGTCTCGTGTGTGTGGTTGTGTTTGTGTGTAGTATGCATAGGTTAGGACTCACGGGTGAGTGTGCCGAAATATTTGTATTTTTAAGTGTATATGTCATGATGTTCTGCAGCTGCTTGTGGTGGTGTAGGAAGGAGATTGCACATGTGGGAGGAGTTTAAGCAAACAGGGACTGTATTGGGAAAAAATCAAATGTCGTGTTGCATTATGTAAATTGTTTGTCTATTATTATATTTTACAGTTAATTTTAGTTATGTCCATGCCCTTAATTTTTAAGGTTTTGTTGTTGTTGTTTTTCAATTTTTTTTATAAACCCATCATAATCAGCAAAATTTGCTTTATCCGTTAAAAATCCATCTATAAGCACATAAAACCCCACTCAAAACTCGTCCAGACTTTAGTGTTAAATTTGGTTTTACTTTTTTTTTTTTCAAGCGAGCGGGTATGATTGTTGGACCTCTTGCAACTACGAGAGCCTTTAAAACAACAGCCATTAGCTATTAGCATTAACTATTTTATTTTTTGCATTAAAAATGTCTAGTAAATAGCTAAATTATACTAGATTTTACATCAAAACTGTCATTTTCTATCCCCCAACATCACCCCTCTTCTTCCACTGACAAAATTAACTTGGGTTATACTAGCTCCATACCCAAATAGGGCCTTAAAAGTGTTTTGGTCAGAAAAAAAGGGCAAATTACACTAAAATACTCTAAACTATCATGTTTTTCACTACAATTACTTAAAGCTCTATATTTACAACAAAGCACCTTAATTACTACTTCTCAGGGTATTTCAATGAAATAGTTCTATTCAAAACCTTAGTTTAAGCTATTTTACTGTAAAAATAAGGTATTTTAGTGAAACACGTTGTGGGTATTTTAGTGTAATTTACCCAAAAGAACAAGGAAAAAAATTCTTACAAAACAAGGTTTAAGGGAATTTATTGTAACAAAATAAAAACTTGAAGGTAGTTTAGCGAAAAAACAGTGATAGTTAAGGGTAGTTTTATGTAATTTTAGCCCCATTTAATAAAGAGAGATTTTGAACAGGTTTTGGTCTAGGGTTCCTTCCAAAATCCAAACAGGAACAATGGTGGCGATTCATGTGAAAGGGGAATCAGAGGATCAACAATTTCTGTTCGAATGCTCTTCCAATTCTAAGATTGATGAGATTTCCGATTCAATCTTAGAAATTTTCAGTCTCCAATCAAAAATCCAAACCCTAGCTCTCTCAATCAGAAACGATCTGCTCGCTGATCATTTCAGAGGTACTTTCTCATCTCTATATTTGATCGAGGGCATGGAATTTTGGGGGAAAGATTTGGTTTTTCGTTCTCCTGTGTAAATTGATGAAGATTTTGTTATTGCATTCAGAAAATTGTCCAGATGCTGCGCTTGCTCTTGATAGAATCTTATCAGAAGCTGAAATTTATGCCTCAAAGGTTAGAAGTTGGAGTATCTAGATGATGGTTTCTCTATTTAGAGTTTTGTTTGTTTATTTATTTATTTATTTTGGGATAAAAATTCCAAGATTTGCTGTAGGATCAAGTTATACATAAACAGGCATTAGCACCTCACGTTCTCAGAGATCATATTCGGAGGATAGAGAAGGAAATTAGGGCTGCTTGCTCGAAGGGTTTGATCGATGAAGATATGCTCCAAGTCTTTTCAGGTACATGCTTTTGCTAATAGACGTTAACTGGCGAACACAATTGACATGGGTGCAAAACTTGAAGTAGCAACCTGATTAATAAAATCTGAAATCTCTAGTATTATAATTAGAAAACTAGGGGCATGGACTAAAGTTCTCCCCTTTTTCCATAAATAATTGCAAAAAAATGGAAAAATGATTCATGAGAGAACTGTAAAGTTAACGCATGTGAACTCATCCTCTCATATGCATATAACCTCCATACCCTTTATCACATTCTAATTTAAAGGTTTTCTAAATCAGTTAGCCTCACAATCTGTAAAAGAAAGTATCTTGCTCAAGAATTTTTCTTTGCTAAAGATACCATAAATGGGGAGAATGCACGCTCATTAATTTTTTTGTTACACGTGTGCCGCATGTGCATGAATTTAGTTTATGATAACTATAACCTAAAGTGTTGACCTTGAGATTGTATATATTTTCTAAAACTAATTGCGGAAACAATGAAATAATATGTTGCAATTATAGCTTCCAATTTGTATTTCAGGAAGTTTACAACTAATCTTGTTTTTTCCTTTGTGGGTCATATTGCTTGGGGGACAATTTTGGGAATTAATGATTTTTAAAAATAATTAGCAAAATGGTGTTGGTCTCAAAATATTTAGCATTATGGTGTTGGTGGGATGGTTAGTTGAGTTAAGCGATTTTTAACCAAAAGTATGTAGGATATCTAAAACCGCACTTCTTTAGTGCGGTTTTGTTTTAGGGACTCCTCCCCTCCTGTTTCAGCCACTCTCCCTCAACTATTTTCTCTCTCTACGATCTACAATGCCCATCATCATCTTCCTCTTCCTCTCTCTCGTCCCCCTTTCTCTCTCATAGCCAACATACATTCCCTCCACCGACGTTGCGGCCCTCCTCAATGTGACCCTCCCCCTCCCAACATGGTCCTCCCTTGCCAATAGGAGAAATGTGTTGTTCAAGAAAGCTTATGAGCTCTCGGTTCTCTGCGATTGCGAGGTCGCGCTCATCATTTTCTCGAATGAGGGAGGCTCTCTGAATTTTGCAGCGGCTCGAGTTAATTTTTGCTTGATTTTTCTTGTTTTGGTTGTAATTTGATAGCTAGGGTTTGGTTTTGTGGTTCGTGGGAATGATAGGAAAAAGATTAATAGGACTGAGATAGTAATTAATTGGAGTTGACCCAGAGGTATAGGAGGGAGTTGGAGGAGGCGATGGGGGGGAGGGAGTTGGAGGAGGCGATGGGGGGAGGACCGAAGGGGAGGCGATGGGGGGAGGACCGAAGGAGAGGTAGGAGTCGAGGCAGCGGTCGAAGGCGGTGAGGTGGTTGTGATTGGGGCGGTGGTAAGAGGCACGGAGGGCGAGGAGAGGGAAAGGCGGCGGCGACTGCGACTGCAGGGAGAAGAGTGAGTGAGGTATCTTAGCCAAAACAAAACCGTAATTTAGAAGTGCGGTTTTGGGAAAATACACTTTTTTTTTGAAAAGTGAAACCACACTTTAAAAGTGTGGTTTTTCGTTAAAACTCGCTTAATTCTCTTAATCAACCCATCACCACCATATTGCTAAGTATTTTGTCCCCAACACCATCTTGCTAATTATTTTCTAAAAAATTGTTAATTCCCAAAAATTGCCCGTTGTTTGGGCCGTGTCATGGTTCTAATCAAACACGGCGGGAAACACATATGACTAGTCATATTGTTAAAGGAATTGGTGTGTTTAATCCTACTTCAAAATTATAGGACTGATATTAACATATGTAATTTGGTACAAGTCTTAGTAGGCTGACCTTTGGGGTCAAAGATGCTTCCAAAAACCTCCTCAACACCAAAGTCACTAACACATTGTTAACAAGGAATGCTAGGCTAACCTTTTGGCTGAAAGTTGGTTCCAAAAATATCTTCAAGACCAAAGTCACAAACCTAGTGTTAAAAGGAATGCCAGGCCTCCCGTTATGATAGACGCCGCTACAGGCTGCCCATCAAAACATACATTGTTGTTGGTTTGTATTTCGCTTCAGTTTATATGTGGGAAATAATTACACTTTAGAAAAAGACAAAAAAAAAGTTGAAGGCTATTTATAACTTGAATAAAACGGCTCATGTGCCAAGCGGTTTCATATCTAGTGGGCTTTTATATATAAAAAAATATTAAGTCTTTGATAGGGCACTTGGCACTAAGAATTTGATTTATTAGCAGAGTTTACTATTTGAATTTCGAATTTTCAATTTTTGGGCTTTTGAATTTCAAATCCTTGAAGGTTGTTGCAAACTGCCAAATGCAGTTACTCCTCTGATAGTTGTAAGGTTGTAACTTTTCTTAACAGTTGTATCTATTCAAACTTATAAAATGAACTCTTTACAAATTAGGATCTTCTTTTCATTATTTGTTTAGAGCATAGTCACATCATTCACGAATTATTTGCCGAATTCGCGAATAATTCGTGAATTTTTGATCAGCCGACTTAATCGCCGAATTAATCGGTGGGTCGAATAATTCGCGAATTATTCCCGAATTATGTGAAAAAACAGCGAATAATTCAAAAAACAGCAAATAATTCACAAAATCAAAACCTAGCGTCTTATATATTAATTTCTTGCTCGAAATCCTTCCCGAACATTTTCCGAACACTTACCGAATCTTTCCCGAATACCTGCCGTTTTTTCCTAATAGTTCTCCGAATCTGAATTTTCGACCTTGCCGAATTATACTCGAACGACGAATTTGTGACTATGGTTTAGAGAGGTCCAGGGTCTTTGTTGTCCAAGGTTGTGGAAAACAGAAAAACGTGGTAGGACAGAGATTAGGCTCAAGCAGAAAAAACTTCTAAACTATTCTCTAATTATAAAAAAAATATTTAATGAATATATAAATAATTGGAAAATATAAAAAATAGAAAAATGAGAAAAATAATTTCGATAATAAAGGAAATGTAAAACGACTTATCATAACATACTAGCACTAGTTACAATAGTGAAACTTCAGTAAAGCCTAATAAGATTTAAGCATTTATATTATCAGACAATTCAAACTTCAAGCTTTTAAACAAATAAATGTGAAGATGTAAAATAAGTATGTGCATATTGATCTTTGTGGGCCCTAGTGCAACCTCATGCTTCTAAATTTCCCTCTTTTCTGAGTGTGAAGACCTTCGCAACACTTTTTGCATCAACTCTTCATTTGTGTTTTGGCAGATGAAGGTATGCATATGTGGATTCATGCGTGTCAGCAATCACCATCATTAGTTGGTATTCCTTTTAGGGTGTGGATGCATGGCTTTTGTTGGGGAGGGGAGGTGGTGCAGGCTAGTATGTAGTAATGTTTGGCTATGCATTGCATACATGCGTGCGATTACTTGCTTGCATAAATCCTATATTATGTTGCTTGCCTGAGTTACTTTTGATTTTCTTTTAACTTCACTATTTCCCCCTCATTTCATGTACGTGTATAATTAAATTTCAGCATGGACACATTTGTATAGCTTGATTGATTTGATGCCTGCTCAAACTAAAATACTCTCTCTTATGTTCTGAATTATTAATTTATTTCATGTTTAGTCTCAACATTTGTTATATCCAGATCATGGAGGTCAAGAAGATATCCAGCTTTGGTGGGCAGGAAAAGAATTATTGAGAGGAAAGAAGTTATCTGAATATATTGGTGAAAATGAGAAAACAAAGGTTCCAATATCTCGCTTTACATTCTCAAATTAACTTCTTTTCATTTTTAGAGAAAACTATAACATGAGACTGTACAATTGATGGCAGATCTTAGTCAGATTGAAGTCGGCTTATTCAAACCAATAACATCAATTGGAAGAACTTCACTTAAATTAATAGGTAATCTGTGAAGATCAAACCCATCTATTCATAATACTAGTCTCGTATATTATAGCTATCCATATTTTTTGTTTGGTCATTATTCATAAACCAGTTGCTGACCATATTTCCTTTTTGCTCCCCTCATTTTGTCCTAGATATTTACCTCACCAGCAAAGTGATGTTTGATGAGAAAAGCTGGAGTACTATCTGATTGAGAAAAAAATATGTAATAGGTAACTTGGTATCCTCTATCAGCTCATAATTCCTTCTGCCTTGAGCACATGCATTGCAACTTTTGAGGTTTTATATTTTGTATTATATTTTGTACCATGAGTTTCATATGTGAGGAAATAAATGGTGGGACCCATACCATAGGTATTGTTCTCCAGTTGTGAAGATAATATAGATAAATTTGCACTGGATATTTCTGAGAATTGTTTGCTTATCACAATTTCTGAATGTTTCTGGCAGTAATTCCATAGCAAAATAAAGTTTTATGCACTTGAAATTCTTAAATGCCGTTGGAATTCGATTCATTAATTTATTTCATTCCCTGTCCATTGACAAATGTATATACTTGCCGGTGATCAGTGACACCAAGGATTTCTGGTTACATCTTAGTTTGAGGTATCATACAAATTTAGTGTGTGAAAAAGTTAAAAGGGCTACTAAAGTAACATCTTATGTATAATTTTTGCTTTTTTACCAATTAAAATGGTTGACTATATATGAGAGAAGCAAAACCATGGATATGCATGCAAACAAGGATATGGTTTATCTCCATTGTTCGAGATACCTAGATGGCTAGATGGATAATGGACTTTAGAGATGATGTATGAAAGCTTGATGAAGTATGAGGACAGCTACTTCGTAAATGATTCAATGTTAAATATTGTTTAATGCATCAGTGACATGACAGCATGACTGCATAAGTTATTTGAGCTAATACATATTATCTTATGCGCTTAGAATAATGGATCTGATTTTGCATAACAGGTAATTCCCATGACAATTACATAATATGAGTCAACTTCTATGTTATCATCGGTTGAAAATTCATACTTAACTTCAATTTATCTTATTCATCATCTTTTTGACAGCATCATTTTACCAACAAATAATTGTAATTGATACGTAAAAGGGTAAAATACCCCTTTGCCCCTATAGTTCCATTTGTCAAATATAGATGTCACTTGCTGAAAATTGAAAAGAAATCGTAGTGGAGTGCCAAGGGGTATTAATTGATATCTCAGGTATTTAGAGCATCCATTATATATACATATTTGTGTTTATACTTCAAACACCTGTATATTATCTGTCATCTGTCTTTCAATTTTATGTATTGAAGTACGGGATGCCTGTAATTAATGATAGCATATTCGAATTCATTTCACTTGTTTTTTTGGCTGTTAAAGGTAAGAAATGAACTGTGTAGCATATTTATGGTATTATTATTCTATTTTCTGATGCTTTTTATATACTAGTTAAAAGTAAATTGGTTGAAGTCTGAATAATGAAGCGTGAGTGGATGAATGGGAAGTGACAATATTAGGATCTTAGACACAATACCAATAAGAATATATTCAGACAATTAATCTTTATAACGAAATTTAAGCATTTTGCATACAAAATCAAGACAATAAATCAACCCATACAAAGTCTTGGCTTCTCTTGACTCTCACAAACATCAACAATCCTTAAACCCAACACTAAACAGACCTTGACATCACTTGTACCTTTTCTTGAACCAACCAGAGGTTTTTTTTTATATACTATTGACAGTAACCAATCGCCCCTTTGATGGAGATCTCACACTGCTGGTCCTGTTCAGCAATCCATGTGATTTCACACTCGAGGCCGAGGATGAAGAAGAAGACCGTGATGAGATCAAATGGTAGTGTTGATTGCACCTGAGACTGACTTTCTGTAGGCACGTTCTTCTTCTAACATCGTTTCCCTTTCAACGCTTCCCATGAGAGTTGTAGCAAATGGGTTCTTTTTCTTTGCCTTGAAATCATCAGAACTTTAGGATTTTGTGGTGAACGGAGACTTGAGATAAGTTTTTGATGCTGAGAGAGTTTTGCGTAATCAACTTGAGTTGTGTTTTTTGGGACATGACTTGCTCTGGATGAATCTGAGACGAGCTCTGTATGGACTTCGCTAGAAATTGCTTGTGAGGTATTGGGAGATTAAAACGTGGTGGTGGTGGCTAAATTCGAGGAGTTTTCAAGGACTTTTTCAACCGTTTTGAGTGGAGGCGGGAGATGTGGAGCTTGCCTTTGTAAAAAGCATATCAGCTGTGGTTTGTTTCTCTTGTGTGTTACAAGACATTTGGGATTCAAATTCTCTACGATGCAGAGAACTGGTAGAGCTTATATCCATTTCCATATAATCATCTTCTACAATACTACAACATAATGGGAGGGGGAGAAGCAAGTGCATTCTTGAAAGCAACAAATACGGCCAAATAAGAAAGAATTGTTGGGGGACTCAGGAATTGGAAACAGGGGGAGACATGCAGTACTTCAAATGAGTCCCAAACTCTAATATTTGTCTGGACTCTTGACCCGTATTTTGATCCCATTGATGCATGGTTCTCATTCCGCCATTTATGGTTCTGTTCAGTCTATTTTTAATTTTTACATTGTTGTCGAGTACAGTGGGTATTGCCAAAAGCTGAATTTTGTTTGTCATGCAGTGAATTGCGGGCATCCACTGGTGCTAAAAGAGATGATCATGACAAGGTTGGGGCAATAAAACTAAATCCTAAATGCGAAGGATTGGACTAATTATTTAGGGTCCGGTCCGAGATACAACATTGGATAAAAAAAATTATTCTACAAATCAGGACTGTTCAAAGAACCGATTCTTTAAAAAGCGGTTAAAATCTAATTGTCGTTATTTAACCGCTACTTTTAAAATAGTGGTTAGCATCAAAAGTTAATTTATCCAACAAATCTGGACCGTGCAAACTCAACCGTTGGTTTAAGAAACGGTTAAAATTCAATAGGTCTTATTTAAACCACTTAAAGTAGTGGTTAAAAATAAATATCAAACCGCTGCTTAAGTAAAAAAAATTTCTAGCAGTTGAGGAATATATCACCAATCAATTTTGGAACCCTGGCTTCTGTCAGAGTACTCTGTGTCTTACTCATCGAAGTTTTTTGAAGTAATCTCTTGATTTTGGAATCCTAGTTTCCGCTAAAACACGTCTTCCTCAACGAAGTTTTTCAAAGCAGCTGTGGTAAAGTTTTTCAAAGGAAATTTTTTTACTTCTACGTTTACATATGCCAGTATGTTGATTAATTTAGCCTATGAGTGGATTATCTCTGAAGTAGAAAAAGAATGAATAGTAGTTGAAACAGACGAAGATCAATATTTGAAAAAACCTATTATTTTTATCGATTTAGCAACTCCTGAAAAAAAATGCTGAGTTTATATCATCAACTAATGGAAGCAAATATAAAAATGTTCAGTCTTCTAAAGTCAGTTCTTATGAGAATAACGAAAGAGTTATAACAAGTGATTCAAAGTATGAAAATTTTGAGAACCTGAAATTGGCATGATATTCAATTCATTAGATCATGCTTATAGTTGTTATTTGGTTTATGTTCGAAATATTGGGTTTGCTATCAGAGTTTGTTCTACTCGTCGTGCAGTTCGCAGTAATTCTGCAATCTCTAGACTTGAATGTAATAAGACCGCAAAACCTAAACAGTTGAAACTCGATGTAAAACGTAAAATATCTTTTTCGGGGTTCCGGAGATGTAATTATATTGGACCCAACTGCAGAGCTCATATGTTTGTTGTTAAAAGGAAAGATCAGTGGATAGTAACTTCTTACAAAAGAGAGCACAACCATTCATTTGTACCGCAGTCAATGGTGCAATACCTATCTTGTCACAAAAGAATTTTCAAATACGACAGAAGTCAAATTCATAATTTGAAGGATAGTGTGGTTGGTTCAAGCAAAACATATACGATACTAAGATAAGATCATGGCGAGGTAGAGAATCTTGGTTACGGATTAAACGATATAAAGAGTGTACTAAGAAAAATACGTTATCAATCTATGGACGTATCGGACGTCCAAACTACTTTAGCTTATTTATAATCCATTCAAGATGAGAAGCCTAATTTTACTTGCGTTTTAAAATATGACGAAGAATTATATCGATACTCTCTTATTCGTAAATGCGCACACTAAAGCTTCCTATAAAACTTTCGTTGATGTAATTACTTTAGATATCACGTATCGAACTAAAAAATATCAAATAATCTTTGCCTCATTCACCGGTGTTAATCATCATTATAAATCACAAATATTTGGTTTGACGTTACTGTGGAATGAGCCTAAAGAATCTTTCACCTGGTTGTTTCAACAATGGTTAATTACGATAAATAATAAGACACCGTTATCTATAATCACTGATCAAGATCAAATTATGACAAATTCTATTGCCAAGGTATTTCCAGATACAAGACATCATCATTGCATATGGCACATTAGTCATAAGTATCCTGAGAAATTGCAGAATTTATATCATCAGTATACCGGTTTTCAAAACGACTTCAAATATTGCGTAGATAAAAGTTTGACAATTGAGTAATTTGAAGATAAGTAGTTTGCACTAAATGAAAAATATCAAGTTAGCAGACATAAATGGCTTTCAATAATGTAAGGTATAAGGGAGAAATGAATACCGGCTTATACATCAAGAAACTTTTCTACAGTAATGTGAACAACGGGGCGTAGTGAGAGCATGAATATTTTTTTTGATACTTATCTTACTTTGAGCACTACAATTAAAGGGTTATAAAAAAGAGTAGTGCACTACAAATGTATTACGAGCGTGAGAAAAGAATGAATTTTAATGCGCTGTGTAAAAATCGTATGTGTGCAACAAATATGCAACTGGAATTAGACGCTTCCAAAATTTACACCAAAAACATTTTTGAAAAGATTCAAGTAGAGCTCCAGAAATCTCAATCATTTAATATCTAGAATGTTTCAAAAGTCGATTGGACAACCAGATATAAAGTTCACAACGTACCCGGTCTGAAGAAAGACAAGCGAAGAGTATTTTATATCCAATTTATGACAAAAGGGCAATTTTCCAAGTGTATTTGCAATCATTTTGAATCAACCGGACTATTATGTAGGCATATATTCAGAGTTTTTTTTTATCTAAAAGTGAATAGTATACCGTCTCAATATATTTTGCCAGGATGGATGAGAAATGTTAATCAAAACACTATCATGATGAGTATCGTACCACCTTCGGTACAGATGACTGAAACGTCGCGTATAATCATTTATGCAACGAGGTTAATCTAATTGTCGTGAAAGATGCTGCGTCACAGAATGGATACAACAGTATGTTTAGGGAATTGTTCAAACTTGCAATACGAATATCTGAACTTCCAGTTGAAATACCGAATGTGAAAGAAGACTTGGTAGATGAAGCAACAGATGATTTGAAATCCGTGAAAGATGATATTTCAAAAATACAAAATCCTTTACCAACTTATCCTGGAGGTCGTAAAAAGAATCGGATTAAATCTTGGATCAATAACAAAAATAGCGATGAGAAAAAAAAGAAGAGGCTTTGCACAGGATGCAACCAATTAACATTCCATAACAAAAGAACTTGTCCGATGAGACAAACACAACATGTAGAAGACATACATCCCGATCAACCGAATCACATATGTCTTGCGCTGTCATGGGATTTTAACCAACCGTCTGGTTGGTCAGAATAGTTTGTTGTAAATGAATGACATTTGAAGTAAATGAATGATATTTGATGTAAACTATAACATATTTTTTGATTTGTTGGTAAATGAATGACATTTGTTGTAAATGAATGATATTTGATATAAATGAACGATACTTGATATTTATTTATTAGTTGTTGATATTGGTTGTGTCAATTAATGATTTTGTTAAATATGTTGATATTTGTTGTGTCAATCAATACTGTTGTTAAATTTGTTGGTGCAGAAAAGATAACCGCTACTTAAAGCAGCAGTTACATAGTGTGCTCTCTGTTCCTGGAGTGAGCTCAAAATATAACCGCTATTTTAAATAGCGGTTAAATAGTCAGTGAGCTCAAAATATAACGGTTATTTAAAGTAACGGTTACATGGTGTGCTCTCTGTTCCTAGAGTGAGCTCAAAATATAACCGCTACTTTAAGTAGCGGTTAAATAGCAGTGAACTCAAAATATAACTAGTTCAAAATATAACCGCTACTTAAAGCAGCGGTTACATAGAGTGCTCTCTGTTCCTGGAGCGAGCTCAAAATTTAACCGCTAGTTTAATTGGCGGTTAAATCGTCGGTGAGCTCAAAATATACAGAAATGTAGATCATTTACATATAAATGTACATCGTTTTCTCACAAATTTATATCATTTACAGAAATCAAATATCAGAGTTCAGATACAAACATTAACACACATCATATATACTTATGAAATCTAAAAATTTATTGTTCAACACACAACAACACATAATATACACATGCAAAATCTATAATTTATTACATCATTTGGGTAATTTCTGATTAGCTTACCTCATAACGCATCCTATATCTAAAATTTTCTATAGCATTTGTGTCCTGGTTTTGTGAGTTCAAAGGAAGTCTCAACAACAAACAATCCATGTATTTCATTACAAATACACCACAATCGAGTGATCCAGTGTCTTGTCTCGGATAGCCTTTATTCTCACCAAATTTCCAAGCCTTTGTTAAACCAATTTTGCTGGAATTGCGTACATCCTTCAGCATATGCCTAACAAAATGATTTTGCTTCTAAAAAATTATTGAATTAAACAAATTATTACAACTCATTAGCAAATAAAAATAGTAATCGTTTTAAAATTGGACTAACCAGTGCTTCACATTCAAGCTTAAATAGTTTCATGACATTTTTGAACATTGGATCATATGGCACAAAAATTTTCTTTGTAATATACCAGACACACAAAATCCAATGATCTTCGTGATGCATGGGAATATAAAGCTGGGATTAAAATTTTAATTCATCACTATAAATCATATTTGTTGCAAATAAAACAAAAATGAGAAAAATAAATTACAGACTTACCGTGTCGCGCTGTAGTACAGACTTCTGGAAAGTATTTTTCCATTTGATCCATTACAGTAAGCTAGATCTGCACTTGTGTTTGCTCTTAACTTTCTCCACTTTATATTCTTGATAACAATCACGGAGTATCGTCTAGAAAATAAAAAGTAGAATGAATAACACGATATTGAATATTATTTAGTTGATGTACAAAACGTATTGAATAACAATGACTTACACAAATCAGGATAAAAAAAGAAGAAGCTATTGACGGAAGATTCGCGTCGACGTAACAAATCGATATAAGCCGTTGTCACTTCTCCTCTAACTTGCTCACAAATTCGTAGCGAGAGAAAGTCGGAAAAATATACAATTGCTCATTCTCTTGTATGAAGGTATTCAACTTTTCTGGAGGTTATCAAAACATGAATATTTAGTATTTAACTTTTAAATATGAAATTATAATCAATTCATTAAAAGTAGATAAACCTTATTTTCCCTTTCTCGTCATAGTGTTAGATCCATAGTTTCGTCCTCACGTACTTTTTTCGATTCTGAGATGTGATATTTAATTCCTTATACGGGTTTCTTTTCTTTCTTTTTCTTCTTGTCTGGATTTGTGTAGGGCGAGTGCAAGAAAGAACTTGGTTTCTTTAGTCTCCTCGATTCTTCCATTGCATCTCTTAAAATTTCTTGTCCTATTGGATCAGTCGGATTTATACCCGCATAAATGAATCCTTTAATTATAGAATCATCTTCTATTTCTTCCGCGACATCTGTCCGACTGCCCAGGGACGGAAAATCCATCACAATAGCTTGTTCAAGCGGTAAT
Organism: Agapanthus africanus; assembly: GCA_030015575.1. Lineage (NCBI taxonomy): Eukaryota > Viridiplantae > Streptophyta > Magnoliopsida > Asparagales > Amaryllidaceae > Agapanthus > Agapanthus africanus. The sequence continues at coordinate 135,190,641 of CM057339.1, forward strand.
TCCTTAGAAATACACTCCGCCGCTTCAATTTTTTCAATAGGTTTTTCTACTTTAAATTTAGGGATTATTGTTCCCCTCCGAACGGCGGCCGAGACGTTAGGTCGTCCGTGGCCTGAGGTTCGGGGCAGATGCTATTTGGTTTTATCCGTCTATCTCTCCGAAGATGCCAAGTTGACTTATGGCACCGTGTATCGGAGGTTTAGACGGATGCGGCCGATATAGCAGACTTCGTCAGATTCCCCCTCAGGGTGAGGGGTTTTTGATTGTGGGGACGCTCTTCCCTGCAGGCGCAAGCCCCTGCAGTTAATTACGCTACCGCATCGCGGTAACAACTTTCTCCTTCTCCAGAATTTCACTTCGTGTCGTGTATGTTTGTTTTGTTTGTGGTTGCCCGTGGATTGTATACGGAGACTTAGTGATGTCGTCGCCCGTAGGACGTGGATTAGTCCAAATCCGTGTTTGCTTAGATTTGGGTTTGGTGTTTTTTTTAGTTTAAGGATGCATTAGTCGCGTTGCGGCTAAGATCAACTTAAACCTTCGTTAAGGATACATTAGTCATGTTCTAGACTAAGATCAACTTAACATAGTGATTGATTTAATTATCTGGCCGTCGGGACTCGTCACCTCTCTGACGTCGTTGAGGGATTACAACGACAGGCATCAGAGGAGTTCAGAGATGTACCCTTGAACCAAAGTTGATTTGGGGTTTTATTGTTTATTTAAATATCTAAGGACACATTAACCGTATTTGGGGTTAAGATCAACTTAGACGGGACCGTTTAGATCCGACAAAAGAGCATTTGGGCTCTATTGTGCCAATTTAAAGACGTGGCGGTCCCTTGCCAGTTTTAGGGACGTGGTGGTCCATTATTAGTTTAGGGACGTTTCGGTCCGTCGCCAGTTTAAGGACGTAGCGGTCCATATTCCAGTTTAGGGACGTAGTGGTCCATCGCCAGTTTAGGGACGTGGTGGTCCGATATTAGTTTAGGGACGTTTCGGTCCGATATTAGTTTAGGGACGTTTCGGTCCACCGCTAGTTTTAGGGACGTTTCGGTCCGATATTAGTTTAGGGACGTTTCGGTCCGATATTAGTTTAGGGACATCTCGGTCCATCATTAGTTTAAGGACGTTTCGGTCCACGAGTTTAAGGACCCCGCAGTCCATATCGATGTGTGGTCGTTGGGACCCGTCACCTCTTTGACGTCGTTGAGGAATTACAACGACGGATGTCAAAGGAGTTCGGAGATGTACCCTCGAACCGGATGTAACTTAATTTGTGAGAGGCATTTAATTTAAGGACTTACAGCCAGGATTGGGTTAAGTCCAAATTTTATTTTAGGCTTTGCCTGATTAGAAGAATCAATCTAAACAGGGCTTTGCCCCCTTTTATTATTTTGCAAGTCTGATTTGGGCCAGGCCCTTTTAAATAATGAGTTACAAAAACTCAGGAATGCTCCACACAGGGCCTTGCCCTTTTATTTATTCTGCAATTGGGCTAGGCCCTTTTAAATAATGAGTTGCAGAAACTCAATAATTTTCTTGAGTTGGGCCAGGCCCTTTTAATGAGTTTGCAGAAACTCAGGAATTTTCCAAACAGGGCCTTGCCCTTTTATTTATTCTGCAATTTAATTTGGGCCAGGCCCAAAACAAGGGGTTTCAGAAACCCTAGAAACCTTTAGGTTTAAGAACACAAGTGCATGGCACTTTTGATTTGAATTTGGATCTAAGAAAAAACAAGTTCTTGTTTTTTCCTGATCATACAGAACCAAGGGTTCATATCAAGTGCAAGGCACTAATTTTTTCCTTATTCTTTTATTATTATTATTATATTTTTTTTTCTTTTTAGAACCAGGGGTTCATCTCAAGTGCAAGGCACTAATTTTTGTTCTTTTTATTTTTCTTATTTCTTTTTTTTTTTTATTTTTTTCTTTTCAGAAATTCTACCTCTTTTCTTTGTTTCTTCTTCTCTGTTCTTAATCTTCACCAGCTCTCTTTTTTCTCAGAAGTTGATCCCTTTTTAATGAGGTCTGGGGTCTTATTTATAGTGCCCACAAAGTTGTTGGATTTGTTAACAAAATCTTTCCTGAATTATTTTGGGAATTTTCCCACCATTGGATCAGAGATCCAAGGGTCCCTGTTTTACAGGAGAACAAAAAAGATTTATCTAAATCTTCATTCAGTTGCTGCGCAACTCACCAGCGCGTGACACGTGTCGCGCATCCGTGCGCTTGCGCAGTTGCGGTTGCGCAACTGCGCAGACACGTGTCGCGCATCCGAGCGCTTGCGCAGCTGCGACTGCGCAACTGTGCAGACACGTGTCGCGCATCTGTGCGCTTGCGCAGACACGTGTCGCACATCGGTGAGTTTGCGCAGCTGCGATTGCGCAACTGCGCAGACACGTGTCTCGCATCCGTGCGCTTGCGCAGACACGTGTCGCGCATCCGTGCGCTTGCGCAGTTGCGATTGCGCAACTGCGCAGACACGTGTCGTGCATCCGTGCGCTTGCGCAGACACGTGTCGCGCATCCGTGCGCTTGCGCAGTTGCGATTGCGCAACTGCGCAGACACGTGTCGTGCATCCGTGCGCTTGCGCAGACACGTGTCGCGCTGTCATGCATTTGCGCAGTTTAAGTCTTAATTTTGTTTTCTGAAGAGCCTTGCTCTGATGGGACGCTCTGTCTCGGGCGTTACGCCGCCGAATCAGCTTCTGCCATGTGGCAAATTGCGCGCTGCGCACGGAAACCGAAGCGTTGCTTCAAATTTTGAATTTTCAAAATTCAGTAGAGCCTTGCTCTGATTGGGGGAAACAGATGCCCCCCCACCGTTGCGCTCACGTGGCGCGCACGTGAGTGCAGCGGTGGCAAGATCCTGACCATCGGATCGAAGGGTCAGGTGAACAGGCGCAGGCGCCTATAAATAGGACCCTTGGTCCTTGGTAATTTTTACCATTCTCAAGAATTTTTACCCAGAGCCTTGCTCTTGTTTAAAACTTCAGAGCCTTGCTCTTGTGATTTCCTTAAGAACTTCTCAGTTCTAACTTCAGAACCATTTAGGTAAATTAATTTAAATTAAATTTAAATAATCAGAGCCTTGCTCTTATAGATCTCTGATCTAAAGGAAACCCCTTTGGGGTTTCTTCAACAGAGCCTTGCTCTTATAGATCTTTGATCTAAAGGAAACCCCTTTGGGGTTTTTATTCACAGAGCCTTGCTCTCAAAAATTTGCAGAGACTCTGTTCTTAGGTTTTAACCCATGAACAAAGCTCTGCTCACAGGTCAACTAGAAAACTTTTTAAAAGTTTCCATGGATTTTTTTTTTTTTTTAAGACCCCAAAATTTTAATCCTTAGGAGTTGTGAATTTTTATCACTGCTACAGAGTTAGGCTCCTTTTTTAAGAAGTTTTATTCTTTTGAAATAGGAGTTTGACAAATGTCACTCTGTGACAGAGCTTTGCTCTGAAAAGAGGAGATCTTCTCTTTGTCTCTAGGGGCTTTCCCACCAATGGGTGTATCCTATTGGGAATTTTTTTATGAATCGATAGTCCCATCTAATGATGGGATTGTCTTATTAAATGATGCACATCATCCAGATTTTGTGGGTCCCCCTTTGGTCCCCTACCTACTGCATCACAGTGTGGAGTAAAATATATATATATATTTTTTTTAAATGCCAAGCGTTAGGCCACTAATGATGTATGTTTCTTTGTCTTTCCACAGAAAAGATGTCTGACGACTTGTCTTTCCCCTTCGTTCGCTCGGAAGGAGGGTTCCCCCATGCGCCAGTGGATCGGGTGGTACTCGCTCTTATTAAAGACCGCGATCCTAAGTGCAAAAAGCTTCATCTGTGGGGAAGGTGGTATAGCCAGATCATCCAAGGCCGCCGTAGTTTTAGTTCCGCCGTGCCCTCTGAGCCCACAGTCACGATCCCTTATGCGGACGAACCCCCGGTGAAGTATGCCGTGGAGGTTAAGAATTGGAATTCTGATAACCTCCTTCAACCTGCAATCGGCGCCATCCCCGTGCAGCCGCCGCCGGCGATAGATATCCTGGGGAGGCGAATCTGTCAGGGCGAAGCACGCCCTTGGGGGCAGGCTTACAACATTGGAATGATCCCGCGACCCCCCGCCGGATATTTGCAGTGGGCCCGGTACATTCTATCGGCGAAGAGGACCCACCTAACGAAGATTGGTCTATACTCAGCCGTCTTCGTCTCGCTCTTCGAGTACCCCTCTCCTCCAACGTGGTGGATAAAGGCTTTTGTTGAACAATGGAATATCCCCACCCATACCTTTCTGATGGCGGATAAGGAAGTTTCTATCTCTTTGGAGGAATTTGCCGAAATTTCAGGCCTGCCAATGAGGGGAGAGCATTACGAGGAGTTGCTTCCTCCTGATGAGTATGTCTTTGCCACTAAGCAGCTGGTATTTGACTTAACCCCGGAGAATGCCATTCAGCATCAGTATCCGGGTTTGGTGAAAGTGTTGGAGATCTATGAGGAACTCCATTTGGAATCGGGGGATAAGGGCGTCAGTTTCGCAGCTTTCATTGCTCGCTTTATCCGCCCGGAGTTCTTATCAGAGCAGAGCGAGAAGTTCGCTCAGCTTGACGACCCTTTCGGTTTTGGTTTGGATCGCCGACCCGTATCGGAGAATAACCAGAGGGATTTCTATCTCCCCAATGCTGCCATCGTTGCTTTCTCGGAAATCGCCGTCCCCGGTATGGATGAGGAAACTTTCTTTATTGGATTCCTGGGCCTGTGGTTATGCAACTTTGCGCTCCCTATGCACCCGCGCTTCATGCGGCCCTCTGTTTTTTACCCGGCACATCGGATGGTGGCCGGTCTGCAGTTGTCGGTAGGGATTGCTGGGTTAGCTTATCTTTATCATGGACTCAGCGTAGCGGCGGACGCTAATGATCCTGGGACACAGCCTGCTAACTTCCCAATGCATTACTTCGTTTCTTGGATGGAGATGCATGTGCGAGGGGTGTTTGGCGCCCACAAGACTCCCCCATTCTTCGAGAAGTACAGACTCCCGAGAGTCGTACGGTTAATCGGAGCTTCAATTGTGTTCGCATCCCCGCGGGATTCTAGGGGACTCCTCCTGCGCCCACATTTGGTCGGAGCGACGATTTCTTTCGTGGATAAAGTTGTCACCATAGGCTCGGAGACTACTAAGTCGGTGGTGCCCCTACGTGACGAGTTTAAGGGCGGGGCTTCTGTACTGAAGGCTCGGGAAATCGTCCATCTCTATTCCATTCGGCCGGGCTACCTAGTGTTTTGGCAGAATGAGACGGCTTTATTCATGAGGTATAATCCACATCGATTTGCCCAGCAATCAAGCTACAACCAGGGGATCCCGATGGAAGCCTTTTTGGAAACGCCTGTGGTTGGCCCAGAGGGGGTAAAGAATGCGATGCATCACTTTATACGGCTTAACACGGGTTCTTATTTCTTCATTAGTGAACCCAGCTGTGTCTCTAAGATGCTTAATTCATATGTGGCATGGTATGCGCACGCTATGGGTCCAATCATTTTGATGGAGAGACGCCTATTGGTTAACCGTAAGGGTGCGCCTCCTGGCGGTGATCGCAAGGCCCCTTTGCAGCCAAGGCTCCCGGTCGTCCTTCCGCTAAAAGATGCTGGAGTCGATCGACCACGCGTGTTGAGTCCTCCGCGGGGATTGCCGTTGCCTGCTACGGTGGATGTACCATCGGTGCCTCGTGCTCCCACGAAGGCGACTAAAGTAGTATCGCCAGAGTCAGGCGTAGGGGCAGATGTTGGGACCCGCCGCCCTAAAGTGGCTTCCAAGCGCAAATCCGCTCCAGGTGGATCTAAAGCTGGTGGACAGCAGAAAAAGAAAAAGTCCGCCCTTTCCCTTGATGCGATCCTCGGGTTAAAGCCTGCGGCTTCTCCAGCCAAGACCATATGCGAGTACGGCAGCAATGAGGGCTTTGTGGTGGACCCTGCGGACACCAATTTGGCTGCCGCCATTGCAGCTTCAGAGCGATCGGCGAGGCTTGAAGCGATGTTGAACAAACTCGCTGAGTCCGGTAATTATCAAACGCCTTATTTGTCGTTTTATTGCATTTTATATTGTTATCCTTAACTAATATTCGCTCCATTTTCAACAGGTGTCTCTACTGAAGAGGCTATTGCTGCCTCCCTGAAAACCTTTCAGGAAGAGGAGGAGAAGCGTGCCTTAGCAGGCGTTGGTATGTTTCACCCCTTTCTCTTTTACAAGGAAAGTTTGTTGTCCTTTTTTTTTCTGATAATCAACCTGACCTTCTTTTGTTTCTTTGCAGGCGCTGTATCAATTGACGCAGGGGTCCCCTCCAAGTCTGTTATCGAAGTCCCGGCTTCGTCAAAATTGCCACAAGAGCCTCGGCTTGACAAGACGATGAGGGATGCTTTGAAGAATCTAGAGGCATCCCTATATACGGACGAGGGAGCCTCACTCAAGGAAGCCCTAGTGGCATCTGTCTTAACGGCTCAAGAGGAGCGGAAGCGGTTGAGACGCGAAGCAAGGGCATGCAGAGCTGCTTTGGCCGCGGGAGCGGGCCCTAGCACTCTTCTTTATGCCGACACTCCTTCTGAAGCAGAGGCGAGCGGAGCTGCTTTGGCCACGGGAGCGGGCCCTAGCACCATTCCTCGCGCTGATACTCCTTCTGAGGAGGCCCATATCGCCCTATCTACTGCTTATAGGCGAGCGGCGCGCGCGGCCCGAAGTGCAAATGGTAAATCTTCTTCAGGTAGTACTTCTTTCAGAGCTTTGTTGTTAGAATTATAAAGCCATTGGCTCACATGCATTTCATCTGGCAGGGCCTAGTCCGACTGAGGGGGAGGCGGAGACCGTTGGACCCCAGGAAACGGCGGAGGCGGCGCCTGCCGAACCTGAGCCGACGGTGGGCACCGTCGTCGGGGCCACGGTGCCTGAAACCGAGATTGAGGAACCTGCCGCGGAGAGGGCCATTGATGTCGCGCCTGAAGTGGCGGCAAATGAGATGGTTGTCTCAACCGAGCCGAAAGCGGTAGAGGGCGAGGTACTTGAGGCTGGGGACCTCGTGGTGCCGGTGGACGGGGCAGCTGTAATCGCTGATCCTGAGGGAGCAGCAGGTGAGGCTGCTATGATTCCTGAGGACGAGCTAGGCGCTCCTTCTCAGGAATCTGGCAATGTTCCTATCTTGGCCCTCCCTGTCTATGGTTCCCCACCGCCTGCAGAGCTTAAGAGCGTAACAACGATTCCCCTTGAATCGGGTGATGAAGCTACAGGCGGTGGTCTTCCGTCAGTGGAGGAGGGGACCGCCTCAGTTTCTGCTGGCAGCTCGTCAGGTAAAAATTTTTTATCGCCAGCATTCCCCCCCTTTTTTTTAATATATCTTGTGATCTCTTCTAACAAATTTGTTCTTGCAGGTGCGGCCAGTACCGATGCTCCACTGCTCGAGGGGGCACCGTCAACCACTGCTTTGGCAGTAGTCGCCTCTCCGTCTTCCCTTGTGCCGTCACGGATGTTGGAAGGTATGGATTTACGACTCATGCATTAATCTTTCGAAAATGCAGCTTTTGTACTAACGTTACACCATTGTGCCTTTGCAGGAGTGCTTTTTGATCACTTGTATCAAGTGTTGCTCCCGCACTTTTCTTTCCCGTCCGAACTCGCTTCTCCTTCTAGTGGCGCCGGTAATATCTTTATTTATTCCCTTTTTTTTTTTTTTTTTTTTTTAGCAATGGGATGATTTCTGACTTTTCCTTTTCTTTATTGTAGTGCCACAAATCGAAGGAAGGGATGTAAGCCCTGTCGCGCTACCGGCCCTTCCGGCTCTGCCGTCCGTTGCTGCTGGTATAGTAGATCTCCTTTTTGGTAATCCTTTAACATCTTTTGAACCATCGCTTAACCCTGTTTTGTTTTGCAGCTATCGTTCCGGTTCCGGTCCCCTTCGAGGCTCGAGTCCTTTTACCGGCAGGCCCCTTTCTGAGACGTCCGTCTTCAAAGGGTGCGGTGATGAGTCTAGGCATGCTGAGCGGGTATATTGAAGAGCTCAGCATGGACGCCCTCCCTTCTGCTGTCGATTTCGCTGCGGATGTTAACCCAATGTTAGCGGCGCTCGTAACTTTTCATGACGAGGGCGTCGTTGAATCTTGGGTTAACTACTGCAGGGCGATCGAGGCCTGCTTGTATCGGTTGGAGTTGACGCGCCCTGCTCCCGAAGTTTTAGCTCTGACCGCCCAACGCACAACTTGGCTCGAGCAAAGCACTTCGCACTCCCGCCACTTGGAGCAAGAAGCAGCTTGGAGACTAAGGGAATGCCAAAAGACCTCAAACGAAACGGCCCATCTGCGCGCTGAGGTTGAGGCAAATGTTGCCCAAGTGAAGACTATCTTTGAGGGTCTCTTGGAGCGCATCTCCCACGGGCTAAATTTGAAAAGGCAGCTTGACGTGGCTGAGCGCCATATCCCAAGTCGGGAGGCTGCTTATCAGGGCGTGAGGGAGCAGCTTGCAGTGGTCTTGCGGCAGCGGGCCCAAGTGGAGGCAGAGTTGACGGCGGTAGCCGAGCAGGAGAAGGCGTGGAAGGAGGTATGCGAGCAACTGATAAAGCTACTTAAGACGCTTCCTTCCCAGTAGCTGCTTTTGTATCAATGTATTTGTAAAATTTTTCTTTAAAATAATATGTATCTATTCTTTATTCTTTTGTACGATTCGTCTTGTATTTGATTGAAGTCAATGAATAAAGATACACATTTTCTTTTTCAATGTCTTGTATGCACTTTTTCTTTCTGCGTTCTCTTATTATCAGCATGTTGTCTTTGATAAACATAATTGGCAGATAACTTAGTTTTTTTTCAAGAGATAGCGATGGCTTAGGCCGCAGGTTCAGGTCTGCTATCTAAGACTTTTCAACTCTATAAGCCGTGAGGGTCTTATAGAGACTTTTCTCCCTGCGGATCGAGAGGATCTCGCAGGTGGATTTTTCTCCTTAGGAATCGTGAGGATTCCTAAGTGTGGTTTTCTCTCATAAGTCGAAAGGATCCTATAAGAGAATTTCTCCCTCTTGCGAGTCGAGAGGGCTCGCAAGCGGTTGTTTCCCTCTTTGTCGAGAATCGATTTCAGAGAGTGAGATCCGTGGATAGTATGCAAGAGACCATTTAGGATTGACTTGCAGGATCCCATTGCCCCTCTTACGAGTCGAACAGGCTCGCAAGCGGTTGTTTCCCTCTTTGTCGAGAATCGACTTCAGAGAGTGAGATCCGTGGATAGTATGCAAGAGACCATTTAGGATTGACTTGCAGGATCCCTTGTTCAGGAAGCAAGTTTTTGAATCCTTACTGCCCGAGATATGAGTCAGAGAAGCTCTCGTCACGGAGTGTTTGTATCCGTGAGTTGAGAAGTTTTGCGAGGGATTATTAGTTTCCCAAGCACCAAGGATTATTTGTGTCCTTGGGGTTTGAAGCGAATCGATGGTTCCTACGGAGGCAATGGTGGCTCTGCGGGTCGACGCGGATCAGAAGGCTCTCGTCAAGGAGTGTTTGTATCCGTGAGTTGAGAAGTTTGCTGGGATTATTTGTTTCCCAAGCGCTAAGGATTATTTGTGTCCTTGGGGTTTGAAACGAGTCGATGGTTCCCACGGAGGCGCTGGTGGCTCTGCGAGTCGACGCGGATCAGAAGGCTCTCGTCAAGGAGTGTTTGTATCCGTGAGTCGAGGAATTTGCTGGGATTATTTGTTTCCCAAGCGCCAAGGATTATTTGTGTCCTTGGGGTTTGAAACGAGTCGATGGTTCCCACGGAGGCGCTGGCGGCTCTGCGAGTCGACGCGGATCAGAAGGCTCTCGTCAAGGAGTGTTTGTATCCGTGAGTCGAGGAATTTTGCGAGGGATTATTTGTTTCCCAAGCGCCAAGGATTATTTGTGTCCTTGGGGTTTGAAACGAGTCGATGGTTCCCACGGAGGCGCTGGTGGCTCTGCGAGTCGACGCGGATCAGAAGGCTCTCATCAAGGAGTGTTTGTATCCGTGAGTTGAGAAGTTTTGCGAGGGATTATTTGTTTCCCAAGCGCCAAGGATTATTTGTGTCCTTGGGGTTTGAAACGAGTCGATGGTTCCCACGGAGGCGCTGGTGGCTCTGCGAGTCGACGCGGATTAGAAGGCTCTCGTCAAGGAGTGTTTGTATCCGTGAGTTGAGAAGTTTTGCGAGGGATTATTTGTTTCCGAAGCGCCAAGGATTATTTGTGTCCTTGGGGTTTGAAACGAGTCGATGGTTCCCACGGAGGCGCTGGTGGCTCTGCGAGTCGACGCGGATCAGAAGGCTCTCGTCAAGGAGTGTTTGTATCCGTGAGTTGAGAAGTTTTTGTCGAAGTCATTGGCTTCTTCGGTTGAAATGAACCTTTGAGGTTTGGCTTTGTCGTTTGACGGAATCCGCTGGGGAAGTATGGTTCTTTCTTTGTTTACGCCCTTGGATTGTATACAGGGATCGATGTGACCTCGACTGTAGGGCAAAAGTTTCATTCTTTCATTTTTTTTTATTCTTTCCGCGATGCTCTATCATTTCAGCTTTTATATCGCGAAGGTCGCGATTGCCCAATCATTTCGGCTATTTTTCGCGGTGCCCAATCATTTCGGCTATTTTTTCTTTTTACTCGCTGCTTTTTATTGCGAGTTGCCTAATCATTTTGGTTATTTATTTTATTTTTACTCGCTGTTTTTTTATTGCGAGTTGCCCAATCATTTCGGCTATTTTGCATGCATACATTTTTACTTGCTGATTTTGTTTGCAAGTTGCCCCATCATTTCGGCTATTTCGTATGCATATTTTCTTTCTTTTTTTTTTTTGCGAGTAGGGGATTTGGGATCTGATACCAATCTTGGCATCAGCATCGCTGCGACTGGGATATTGCCAGGAGCGAATCATCATTTGCCGTGAAAGGACTTGGAATTTGATACCGGTTTAGGCATCAACATCGCTACAACTGGAATATTGCCAGGAGCGAATCATCATTTGCCTCGGTCGATATCGAACAAAGGTGGCTTAGTAAACAGGGTTAAGGGTCCTGTCGGCTAAGGCTTTTGACTTCATGGGCCGTAAGGGTCTCACAAAGGTATTTCTCCCTACAAGTCGTGAGGATCTTGTAGGTGTGTTTTCTCCTTAGGGATCGTGAGGATTCCTAAGTGTATGTTCCCCTGTAAGTCGTAAGGATCTTACAAAAGGATTTTCTCCTGGTAAGTCGAGATGACTTACAAGTGTTGTTTGCTGTACAAGCATATCCCTAGTCATGGATGGGACCTTGTTAGGGAAATATTTATTCGTGCCCGTGGATTGTATACAAGGGTCATTATGAGCCGCTTGTAGGGCAATATTGGAAGTTTGTGGGGGTTTGCTTAAGCACAGGTTTAGGTCTCTGTGACTTAAGACTTTCAAATCATATGAGCCATGAGGGTCACATAAGAGAGTTCTCCTTACGAGTCGTGAGGATTTCGCAAGTGTATTTTCTCCTTAGGAATCGTGGGGATCCCTAAGTGTGTTGCTCCTTTGTGAGTCGTAAGGATCTCACGCAGGTGGTTTCTCCTTACAGGGTCGAGAGGATCCTATAAGTGTTTCTTAACGAGGTTGCGCCCTTTCAGGTTTTCACAAACACTCGCCGGTAGCCCTGCTGTTTTTACTCACGGAGCCCTTTCGGGTTTTCATCCGTGCCCTTTTTGCTTATGGACATACCTTTATTATATATTTTTTTTCTTCTTCTTTTTTCTTCTTTTTTTTTTTTACGAGGTCGCGCCCTTTCGGGTTTTCACGAACACTCGCCGGTAGCCCTGCTGTTTTTACTCACGGAGCCCTTTCGGATTTTCATCCGTGCCCTTTTTGCTTGTGGACGTACCGTTTTTTTTTGTTTTTTTTTTAATCTTTTATTTTATACTTTTTTTTATTCTTTTTTTTTTTAAACGAGGTCGCGTCCTTTCGGATTTTCACGAACACTCGCCGGTAGCCCTGCTGTTTTTACTCACGGAGCCCTTTCGGGTTTTCATCCGTGCCCATTTTGCTTGTGGACGTACCGTTTTTTAACACGTCAGCCAGAAGATGCTGCGGGTTGGGGGTAGTTTAACGACGTTTCGGTCATTTGCAAGTTTTAGGACATTGCGCTCCGTCGTTAGTTTAAGGACATCTCGGTCCGTTGTTAGTTTAAGGACGTTTCGGTCTGTTATCCAGTTTTAGGACGTAGTGGTCCGTTAGGCTTTCTCTATGAATGAGCATGATGCCCCCGGCGTGTCCATATTTTTCGGAGCATGCGGTCGTGGCGGGTTCACCTTCCAAATTTCGGACAACGCGAACTTGCCCTGTTGGTATTGGTCTTCAACCCAGTTCTTGAAGACGTAGCAATCCTCGATCAGATGACCTACCGTTTGGTGGTAAGGGCAATAATTAGGATTATTAATATCGCCTGGCCACAACAGACGTTTTGGACTCGGCAGATTGATGAGTCTGTTGCGTACTGCCAGCTCGAACAGTCCCCTTGTTTTATCTTGCGGAAACGAGTAAGGACGTTTCAACTTTTCCTGGAGGGATTGCCGCTTGTTGCTTTGGCAAGCAACCGGTCTAGGGTCATCTGATTGTTGGTGAGTGCTGGCGACAAGGGCCTTTTTTCCTTTTCTTTTATCCTTTTTGTTCGATCCTTTGTTTACGGGGCCGAGATTTTTTCCGAGTAGCATGCGATTGCACGGCTGAACGTTCTCGCAGCTTCTCAATTCCTTTATTTTTGAAATAGATTCCCCGATGGAAGAGTTGGGGGTAGCTTCTTCGTCAGAGTCGCTCCCAAAGGTGATAATTTGTGATCCCTTGAAGTCGGCTATATGACAGTCGGCGGTGGCTCTTTTGCGCTCATCTATCGCATTTTTCCGATGTCCACAAGATTCACACTTTGTCTTGTCGAAGTGTTGCTTTTGAGCGACATACCCTTGCCACTAACAGTTAAAGGACTCGCAGTCTTCGGTAGGATGTATGATCTTCTGATGATATAAACAGAAGTTAGGGTGCATCTCTACCTCAGAGAAAGAATTTTCTTCAGAGGGCGGTAGCTTCATTCCTACTGATAGAGCTTTGGCGAACCGTTTCCTCGTCTTGAATTTGTTTTTACCCGCAGTGTATGGCTTTTGATTTGACAGGAATACCTTGGTTCTTTCCAGTATGGCCATTTCATGCTCTTGATTGGCTTTTGCTTTCAGACGAATTTCATTTAGGAAGGCATCGATCAACTTGTCTGACGGCCGCGGAATTTCTGTTTCAGGGTCCGCCATTGATTTCTCAGCGCGAGGATCCTCCTCATCATCCGTCAGTGAATGAGAAATCATATGACAAGTCGCTACGTAGTCTTCGGATTCATCCGATAAGTTTTCTCCATCGTTTTCATCCTCGACGAAAGAACAAGTTGCCCCCGGCGTGTCCGTCTTCTTTGGAGAGTGCGGTTGTGGGGGGTTTACCTTCCAGCTTTCAGATAGCGTGAACTTGCCTTGCAGGTATTGATCCTCGATCCATCCCTTAAAGACGAAACAATCCTCAATCGGGTGACTTACCGTTTGGTGGTAAGGGCAATAATTGGGATTATTAAGATCGCCTGGCTGCAACGGACGTTTTGGATTCGGCAGATTAATGAGTCTGTTGCGCACTGCAAGTTCGAACAGTCTTCTCGTTTTATTATGAGGAAACGAGTAATGACGTCCTAGCCTCTCTTCGAGGGATGGGCGTGGACGCACGTTGTTTTGGCGAACGACCGGCTTTGAGTTGCTCGACTGTCGTTGAGCATTGGCGACGACGATCGCTTTCCCTTTTCCTTTCTCATCTCGGGAATCTGATTTTAGAGGAGACGGTCTATGGCCCATCTGGTCCATTTGGGCTAATTTGTCAATCAAGGTCTGGAAGGTGGTCGGCCTGAAGAACATCATGAATTGTGAGATGGTCGCCTGCGGATCGAGAGTGCCCACAAACATGCCTACCGCAGGTGCCTCTTCTATGCGTTGTTCGCATTTCGACCATAGGTTTCGCCATCGTGTTGCGTATTGGACCCACGTTTCGCTTGGCCTTATCCTGGCATTTATTAGTGCTGTTATCGGGGTGCGTTCACTAGCACTCGCGAATCTTTGCGTAAACATCAGTTCCATCTCTGCAAATGTTTTGACAGAGTCGTTAGGCAGCTCCGAATACCATTCAAAGGCAACAATTTGTCATCGCCTCCAGTATTGCCGCATAAGGCCCTGAATTGAGCGACATGCTGATGCGGATTCCCTGTCCCTTTATATACGTGGAATTTAGGGATCGTATATCCTGGCGGGTAATTGATTTGGTCATACCAGCTCGGATACGGTCGTCCGGTTCTAACAATTTGCCCAGCCGCTTCATTCGCCTGATGAACCCGGATCTGCTGAGCTATATATTCGTCTAGGTCAACTTTGGAGATTGCCTCCTCCTTGGCTGTTGATAGAGCCGGCGGAAGATTTGACGTTTCTCCCCTGTCGTCTTCAAGGACGATAGGAGGATCTTCAGCAGGAGGGTCCGGCTGTAACATCATCCCTACCATATCTTGGAAGAGGAACGCCATCTGTTTTATGTTAGCCGCTTGCTCTGCAGCTTCTTTGTCCCTCTTTTCGAGGACTCTGCGTAAAAAGTCAGCGTCGGTTTCTTGTTCTTGACGCTCATCCGAAGACGTTTCAGAGCTTTCTTTTGGCTCGGTGAGTGCAGCCATTGTAGTCATCATTTCCTGAAGCTTTTGTTGTTGCTCCTAGGCTTTCGTCACGGATCGGGTGAGCGGTCGGTGGCCCATAGAAGTGCGGCTTTCCTCCTTTCCAGAAGCCATATAAACAGTGTGCACCACCATGCCCCCAGACTTGGGGCGTTTGTGTTCGGTGTCTTTGCGATTTGCCGAAGACACAGGGGCTTCTTGCGGCCTCCTTTTTTGAGTGATTGGAGTTAAGGGAGCCGTTGTAGTGGGCACCCAAGTAGCTTTTGCTTTTTGTGGTTTGACAGAGTAATCCTTCCCCTGCCGAACCTTCATCTTTTTCTGTCGTCGGAGGCAGTATTGATCGATCACCGACTTTTGGACCTGTCGCCAGACTTTGTAAATTTTAGAGGACAGCCGTTGAGGGGGCTGCTCTAGCTTCTTCTCTGGAGTATTCTCTACAGGTGAAGGAGTTCGTTTCAACATCGCAGTAGGAGAGTTTCTGCGCACCTTGTTGAGCAGTTCAAAGCTGTTCTTGGTTGGAACAGCAGCATCGATCCTCACCATTGGAGCTGACGGAGTTATCCCAGAGGGGGAGTTGCCCCCAGCCTTCCTCACTCGGCGCCAGTAGCGACGTCGGGCATGTCGTGCTGATGGAGTTGTTTCAGCTATAGGGGTGACATTCTCATGCCCCCTGTGTTGGTCAGAATATACTGGTACCAGCTTTTTAAAGATCGACGTCCGTTGAACGGGGACGGCCAACTTGTCAGAAGCGAACTTCTGAACATGGGAAGCAACCTTGGTGATTTTGCCAGGAACGTGAATTGGAATGGCTATCCGCTTCGGGATAACGCCTTCTGGTATGGTAGGCTTCTTCATGAGCCTGTTAGAGCTCTGGCCTAGTCCGTTAAAAACTGAAGCAGTGGAGTTGGACGACCCGTTGAGAGGGGTCGCGGCAGTGATAAGTCGATGGAAGACCGACTTCTTTGGAGCTTCTTGCAATGTCATTGGGGCGTTGAAGCTCATTGATGGGAGCATGGTCCCAAAAAATAGTCCAGTGGTGGCTTGAGCCACCTGCTCCACCGGCATTTTGAAAAGGGAGGCCGCTTGGGGCCCATAAGTCACTCCTCCAGTAATGACGGAGCGAGAGTTGTTGCTGCAGGCGATGCAGTTCGAAGCCATTGATCTTCTGTTTTCTGCACGGAGCAAGACACCAAATCTTAGTACCTTGAATCCACAGGCAATCACAGCAAACCGCGATTTGTTCGCGAACACGACACACGAAGTGTGGACTGGAAAGAGGAAGAGGTCCCACCGGGCGTGCCAGAATCTGTTCCCCTCCGAATGGCGGCCTGCGACGTTAGGACGTCCGTGGCCTGAGGTTCGGGGCAGATGCTATTTGGTTTTATCCGTCTATCTCTCCGAAGATGCCAAGTTGACTTATGGCACCGTGTATCGGAGGTTTAGACGGATGTGGCCGATGTAGCAGACTTCGTCAGATTCCCCCTCAGGGTGAGGGGTTTTTGATTGTGGGGACGCTCTTCCCTGCAGGCGCAAGCCCCTGCAGTTAATTACGCTACCGCATCGCGGTAACAACTTTCTCCTTCTCCAGAATTTCACTTCGTGTCGTGTATGTTTGTTTTGTTTGTGGTTGCCCGTAGATTGTATACGGAGACTTAGTGATGTCGTCGCCCGTAGGACGTGGATTAGTCCAAATCCGTGTTTGCTTAGATTTGGGTTTGGTGTTTTTTTTAGTTTAAGGATGCATTAGTCGCGTTGCGGCTAAGATCAACTTAAACCTTCGTTAAGGATACATTAGTCATGTTCTAGACTAAGATCAACTTAACATAGTGATTGATTTAATTATCTGGCCGTCGGGACTCGTCACCTCTCTGACGTCGTTGAGGGATTACAACGACAGGCATCAGAGGAGTTCAGAGATGTGCCCTTGAACCAAAGTTGATTTGGGGTTTTATTGTTTATTTAAATATCTAAGGACACATTAACCGTATTTGGGGTTAAGATCAACTTAGACGGGACCGTTTAGATCCGACAAAAGAGCATTTGGGCTCTATTGTGCCAATTTAAAGACGTGGCGGTCCATTGCCAGTTTTAGGGACGTGGTGGTCCATTATTAGTTTAGGGACGTTTCGGTCCGTCGCCAGTTTAAGGACGTAGCGGTCCATATTCCAGTTTAGGGACGTAGTGGTCCATCGCCAGTTTAGGGACGTGGTGGTCCGATATTAGTTTAGGGACGTTTCGGTCCGATATTAGTTTAGGGACGTTTCGGTCCACCGCTAGTTTTAGGGACGTTTCGGTCCGATATTAGTTTAGGGACGTTTCGGTCCGATATTAGTTTAGGGACATCTCGGTCCATCATTAGTTTAAGGACGTTTCGGTCCACGAGTTTAAGGACCCCGCAGTCCATATCGATGTGTGGTCGTTGGGACCCGTCACCTCTTTGACGTCGTTGAGGAATTACAACGACGGATGTCAAAGGAGTTCGGAGATGTACCCTCGAACCGGATGTAACTTAATTTGTGAGAGGCATTTAATTTAAGGACTTACAGCCAGGATTGGGTTAAGTCCAAATTTTATTTTAGGCTTTGCCTGATTAGAAGAATCAATCTAAACAGGGCTTTGCCCCCTTTTATTATTTTGCAAGTCTGATTTGGGCCAGGCCCTTTTAAATAATGAGTTACAAAAACTCAGGAATGCTCCACACAGGGCCTTGCCCTTTTATTTATTCTGCAATTGGGCTAGGCCCTTTTAAATAATGAGTTGCAGAAACTCAATAATTTTCTTGAGTTGGGCCAGGCCCTTTTAATGAGTTTGCAGAAACTCAGGAATTTTCCAAACAGGGCCTTGCCCTTTTATTTATTCTGCAATTTAATTTGGGCCAGGCCCAAAACAAGGGGTTTCAGAAACCCTAGAAACCTTTAGGTTTAAGAACACAAGTGCATGGCACTTTTGATTTGAATTTGGATCTAAGAAAAAACAAGTTCTTGTTTTTTCCTGATCATACAGAACCAAGGGTTCATATCAAGTGCAAGGCACTAATTTTTTCCTTATTCTTTTATTATTATTATTATATTTTTTTTTTCTTTTTAGAACCAGGGGTTCATCTCAAGTGCAAGGCACTAATTTTTGTTCTTTTTATTTTTCTTATTTCTTTTTTTTTTATTTTTTTCTTTTCAGAAATTCTACCTCTTTTCTTTGTTTCTTCTTCTCTGTTCTTAATCTTCACCAGCTCTCTTTTTTCTCAGAAGTTGATCCCTTTTTAATGAGGTCTGGGGTCTTATTTATAGTGCCCACAAAGTTGTTGGATTTGTTAACAAAATCTTTCCTGAATTATTTTGGGAATTTTCCCACCATTGGATCAGAGATCCAAGGGTCCCTGTTTTACAGGAGAACAAAAAAGATTTATCTAAATCTTCATTCAGTTGCTGCGCAACTCACCAGCGCGTGACACGTGTCGCGCATCCGTGCGCTTGCGCAGTTGCGGTTGCGCAACTGCGCAGACACGTGTCGCGCATCCGAGCGCTTGCGCAGCTGCGACTGCGCAACTGCGCAGACACGTGTCGCGCATCTGTGCGCTTGCGCAGACACGTGTCGCACATCGGTGAGTTTGCGCAGCTGCGATTGCGCAACTGCGCAGACACGTGTCTCGCATCCGTGCGCTTGCGCAGACACGTGTCGCGCATCCGTGCGCTTGCGCAGTTGCGATTGCGCAACTGCGCAGACACGTGTCGTGCATCCGTGCGCTTGCGCAGACACGTGTCGCGCATCCGTGCGCTTGCGCAGTTGCGATTGCGCAACTGCGCAGACACGTGTCGTGCATCCGTGCGCTTGCGCAGACACGTGTCGCGCTGTCATGCATTTGCGCAGTTTAAGTCTTAATTTTGTTTTCTGAAGAGCCTTGCTCTGATGGGACGCTCTGTCTCGGGCGTTACGCCGCCGAATCAGCTTCTGCCATGTGGCAAATTGCGCGCTGCGCACGGAAACCGAAGCGTTGCTTCAAATTTTGAATTTTCAAAATTCAGTAGAGCCTTGCTCTGATTGGGGGAAACAATTATATCTTCCAAACTTATGTTCAAGTTTGCATCGGCAGCAGTTAAATCAACCTCAAATTCATCATATGTCTCCTCCTCCACCTTTTTTCCAATGTCTCTCCGAGATTTTCATTCCCCACCTTTTTTTCAACGTTCTCCTCCCCCACATTTGTTTCAGCAGCCTCCTCAACATTTTCAACTTCGAGGTTTTCAGTCCCGACAATTTCATCCCTTTTTGAGGCTTCATCCCCTTTCTCATCAATCTCACTCTTTAGAACTAGTTTGATCTCTTCGTGTAATCTATTAAAATTGTCATCATCCAATAAAAATTTATTAAGTTCAACCGAATTTACCAACAAATAATAAGTAATAAATATCAATAATTGGATCTAATATGTTAAAGGTGATATAAAACAAAACAAAACATAAACAATACTTACATAATCGAGAAGTAACCGACAGCTAATCTCGATGTTAGGCCTGTATATCGTAGTTGGTTGACTGTGGGGTGTATTACCTTCCTAATAATAACAGTGTACCAAGCGAAGTAATCGCTAGTCACATCCTGACCTTCTCCTATACTAGCATCAAATTCAACTCCTTTTGCTTCGATATCAATTTGGGCTTTGTCTTACAAATTGATATACTCCAAAATCACATCGTATATTGGTTTCTTCTCGGTTGGCTTCTCCTTCTCAGTTTGTCAAGCTTGACGTTAATGGGTACACTTTGAATACTGTCAAACTGTCGGATTATACTTTCAGGATATTGCCACTGGACAATATCGAAACAAATGAGAGGAACACGTAACAATCCAGAGTATTTACTGAGAATGAAAAAATCTTCGGATGCACCAACATACTCAATGTATGGATCCTATGTGAACTGTCATTAAAGATAAAATAGTTATCATTGTTCATAAAGAATTAAAAAAATGTCGTTAAATTAAGTAATGAAATAGTAATTACCTGTAATTCATTCAAATTATCAACCATACCGTGGTAGAAAGTTTTATGACGATGGGGAAATCGATGTGTGCGCACACCCTATTGTCTAGCAAGGGGTTTTCTCTTCTTGATGATAGTATCGGAAATAGGCCGAATGACTGAAATTCTAGTATATGCCCAACACTGAATAAAAATTAATTGTTAGATTCTCTACAATTATCTTTACAGTAAAAGAAAATAGTTATACAACTAATATGATACCTGCAAAATTGTAAGACAACCCTTTATCGCTCTCGTATTTGACAGTGCTGCTTCGTTCAATCCATTTATCAAATACAACAAAACCCCCGCCCCCAAGCGTATGTGGAGATGAGTTTCTCGTCGCGCAATAATCGAAGCCATTTTGGATGGACTAGGTTCTTGGAGCGTGTAGGGAGTAATGCCATCCAAATGGTATACAAAACACAAGCTTTTGTACATTAAACCATTTTCTCATGACCGGCATTAGTGTCGAGACTACTAAAAGTCTCATACACCCACGTCGCAAGTACGACACCGTCTTTCCTATTCTCCTTTGGAGGATCAACTCCTAATACGTCGTAAAAATATATGAAGGAACTCACGCATTCTTCATAAACAATTGGAGAACCTATGACCGGGAGACCGAGAATCCATGATACGTCTTGAAGAGTGATCGACACCTCTCCATTGGGTAAATGAAAAATGTTCGTCTCGGGTCACCATCTCTCAACTAATGCAAAAATCAATGGTAGGTCATGTTGTTGGTAACCGACTTTACGATACTCACCAAAGCCTCATTCGTCTAACAATTCAATTTGTTGATCCGTCGGAGACCATTGCGCAGACATGCTCGTAGATTCGAGCGCAATAAGGTTTCCCCCATCTTTTCCACTCCAAATAGTTTTGTAAATGTGATTTGCTTGATTATACAATACAACATTCTTTATGGGGTCAGGGTTGTATTGAATAGATGATGTCTGAGATGTTGATGGCTGGATACGAAGGATTGACTACATTCACTTTTGATTGTATTTTCCTTCGTTTACTGCGTTATTGGAGTTCTTTACGAATTTTTTTGGCGGCGGAGGAGGAGTCGATGTAGCCCTTTTTTGTGTAGCCTTCTTCGGTATAGCCCTCTTGGGTGCATATTTACATTTACCGGTCATTATAACTACATAATAAACGCTCAAAATCCCAAATATATAAACAAAAAACCCTATATCAATAAAATCAAACCCTAAACTAATAAAGCTATTTATTTATGTTATTTAATCAATGCAAGAAACATGAGAATACTCGGCAACAATCGTAATTCAAATCACAGGAAAAAAGGCCTCAATTTACATATGAAAATCCTAACAAAAATCACCCAAAAAATACCAAACTCTATACTAATTAAAGTAATTAATTTACCAGATCGATCCACGAATCAAGAGAATCTCAGCAAGAATCACAGTTCAAATCACAGCAAAAATCACCCAATTTCGATGTTTATCTCTTAATCCGCTGAAACTGTGCTGAAACTGTTCGGGCGATGGCTCTTTTTATTAAATACTTTAGCAAAAACCGCTACTTTAAGTAGCGCTTAAATGTGAACCGTTCAATTTTAACCGCTAGTTAAAGTAGCGGTTTAAATTAACGGTTCAGATTTGTTGGATAAATCAATTTATCCAACGCTGTACCGTCACGTATTATTTATGGGTGTAAGTTCCTCACTGCTTTTATTTGATTTTGGACACAAGAAAATATAAATGAAATGATGATATGAATACTAATTTTAATTTTTTACTTTTTTAATTTCTTGAATTATATTATTAAAAAGGATCAACTTCGTGATTTGCAACGTCTGGACTTTGCATTTTAAGAGTAAAAGAAGATACCTAGTATTGTAATTATGGTCATGTGATTATTTGTTGTGCTCATAATGTATTGCAACTGGTCATCTTATGTTATCTACTGATTTGGATATGCATGGAATATTCTTCCATACAAAAATCCATCATGTTTTCATGTTAGCTAATCAAGTAATGACTTTGCTAATACTCTTCTATGGTGTTTTCATCTAAGCTAACAAATGAATGACTTTACTAATACTTTTTTGGGTTTTTCTTACATACCACCCCCAAAAATATGTATTTCCAAAAATCACCCCAAAAAATCCGCAATTCTATATATCACACATAAAATTCATAAGTTGTCCAAAAAACTCCTAATTAGTTTACTTGGTATCTATTGCAATTGTTCTTTTATGTTAGTTTGGAGCTGTTTGAACATTAGCAAAAGACCAAAATGACCTCAAAAAGCCATGTCTTCCGCCTCTTGAATGTCATAAAGGAACTAGTGTTAGATATTTTGCCCCAAATTAAAAAGTAGGGCTTTCCATAACATGAAAAATTAAAACTTTTCCACTTAACCGAAATATAATGCTTTGATGAAGGAAAATGCGATTGACATCTTTCCCCAATTTTCAAGCCTTAGGATTTTTTTTTTCTGATTTTGTTTAAATCAAGTAATTTGCCTTGCATGTTGTTCAATTGACACTTAGAATGGATTGAAATAAGATTAAAGAGCTCAAATGTGAATCCTATACATGTTGTAAATGCCAATTTTAGTAGTTTACAAGTATTAATTCTTAGAATTGAAGCTACATTCGCTCGTTTAGTTAAATTAGAGATGTTGGATATAGTGCCCTCAAAGTAATTATTATAATTGCAGAAAGGCAATTATGGTAATTGAAAGAGGATATATACAGGTAGAGCAGTTTTGCTCGAAATGATAGTATGTTATCTGATTTATCTTTATCATTCATGTGCATATGTTTTACTTGCTATTACGTATCGCTAATACATAATGATAAAGGTTGTAGGATCCTTACTTGACTACCAGCATTATGATCGCGATCATACTTGTGGAAGCTGGGTAGTCCATAAGCACGTCCTTAAATGTTCCTAGTCGTGCGAGTATCAAGACTGGGCATTGATATTTCAGACTAGACCAGTGTATACGTTTCTTGACCCTGATGAGGGGCGGTGTCCGGTCTCACAGCCATTAGTGTATGACACCAAAGATTGTATACAGGTGCTCACTAGAGGTGAGTACATCAAACGGACTCGCCGAGAACTCTTAGATGGTATTATACCCATCGTCAGATAGCAGTTCTCTGGAGACGTGAGTACATGGTAGTCTGTAGACCTGAAATCGTCATTTGTCTCATGTGAGTTCTCATTATATTTTGATTATTACTCTACCATGGCTCTACTGAGTCGTACAAACAGGTTTTAGTTGGGTACAGTCCCGAACCACATGGAAGCAGTGGGCAATCGGAAGAGATTCGTCTCTCCTGGTATATGGAGTTGATGTCGCACTATGTTCGATTGGCCATCACCATAAGTCCCTGACCAGGGCGGATGAGATTTACTGATGTGAGATCAGTAGTTTTCTCGGTTGGTCATGATCCTGACATCGGTACGATTTATCGGGTTATTAGGGATTTCCACCCCCTAGACTCAGTATGCAAAATACTCTTAAACGAAGAGACCGGACTGTACGAAGATTGTCACTTATAGGCTTAGTAGGGTATCCACGGACTTGATTGTCGACCTCCCTTTCGACATATACCTGAATAGCCGTTATGTACAGTTGTTGCTGACGTACTTATGGTTATGGATT
This sequence comes from Agapanthus africanus, assembly GCA_030015575.1. NCBI lineage: Eukaryota > Viridiplantae > Streptophyta > Magnoliopsida > Asparagales > Amaryllidaceae > Agapanthus > Agapanthus africanus. The sequence goes on from CM057339.1 coordinate 135,214,017, forward strand.
TTATCTAGTAAATCATTTCGAGCGTATTGTCGAGTCTTTAGAATTCCACACAGAGGGTTTTTCCGGTTCAGGAAATACAATGTAGAGGCCGTATGTTGATACGTGTAGGAGTCCGATTAAATACGTGTACTGGCTATACGAATTTTAATCAGATGTAATATGTGTACCGGCTACACGAATTTTAATCAGACGTTTGATAATACTAGCCAGCTTAGGTTTAAGCCTGATTATTAAATCAATTATTGATTTAATAACACACACACACACACACACATACATTCTTGTATTTTGTTCACTATTTATTTTCTCTCTTTGGCTATTCGTATTTTTATACGGATTTGCGTATATGTATGCGATACATATACCGGGGTTGTATTTCGTATTTATACGGAATATTTCTAGAAAGAGGACACATCATTATCAATTTTTCTTTTTAGAAAAGAAAAGATATGAGATGGAGGGTGAGGTGTAAAGAGTGCATGGTAGCGAGGGATGGTGAGAGAAATGGGCTTGCATTTTTTATTGCAAAATGTTTTGTTAAAACTATTATTGATATGGCTCATTTCTCTCTTTAGCTTTCATTCTCTCATTCTCACACTCTTGCATGCTCCCATCTCCTTCTTCATTCTTCTTCTCATATGTTGAGAATCAAAAGGAAAAATGAGAAAGAAAAACGATAGTGATATTTTCTACATCTCTCACACTCTATTCCTGGCGAGTCTAGAGTATTAGTTGCTTCCTCAAAGTTCACTTTGAAGTGAAGCTGGAGCTTGGATCGGTTTCTCTCGGGTGGATCATTTTCGGCAAGGGAGATCGCCTCTTAAGCTCGTTTCTGGCGGCCTAGGAGCCTAGAAGGGGTCTTCCACGATTGGATGGACACGCTACAAAGGTTGTATGCTCACATCCTTATAGCTAGCTGTTTAGTTTGTTTGCTAGTTTAGTGTTTGGACGATTTCTAGGTTGTAGTTGCTAGAACTTGCATAAAAAATTTCGTTTTCACTTCCACCTTGGCCGCGAGTAAAGCGGCATGAGCATTAGGAACTACTTACATAGTATCAGAGCCACCCAAACACTAGAACTAGCCATAGACGGTACTTATGTTTTGAAACAGAATTTTAAGCATATTTTATTTCTAAAAATCTAGTTTTTGTTCGATTTTTAAAACAAACTCTGAAAAAAAATTGATGCATACATTTGAACTGGAAATGCTTTTAAATTGACATGGCAAGAAGACGAGGCCAAACTGGTTTACTCCGACTGCCTAGGTCGGCTCTTTGGCAGCCTGGGTCGGCCAGAGCACGCCAGTATGTCTCGTGCTTCTTGCAGAGACTTGGTGTTTTAGAAATATGATTTTTGGCACATGTCATTTTTGCTCAGATTTCAGTTTGTGCACTTTGTGTTTTTGGGCAACACGGAAAAGTTTTCGTCGAAACTAAAGTATCGTTTATTATCCATATTTAGTTATATGTGTTGATAAACATTGTCTAATTGTTATATGGTCAATTAGACGGGGTTTCACATATGTTACTTGTGATGTTGATGTGTGTATATTATTGTGATGGTATAGCCGGATTGTCGTGATAGATAGCCCCTCGTGTAATGATGTATGTACAATATTGTTGTATTTATTTATTCGAGACGAGCGACCGGTTTGTACTGTCGTTGCCGGTGTATGTATATTCTTTTATTGAGACGTGTCCAGGATACGGGCATTGTTGCCATTGTATATTTTTCATTACATGTTTTAGGATGAACCTGCGGAGAAGTGCTCGAGTCACCGGGTTCTAGAGTGCTGTAGGTGGCCATCTCATGGAGTTGAGACCGGGCCGCCTCGCTCTAGAATTGGCAGGTTTCTCGACGCACTTGTTGGGTTTTAGGATTGACCCACGGAGGAGTGTTCAAGTTACCAGATTCTAGAAAGTGTCGGGTGGCCCACTCATGACATTGAGGCCGGGTTTTCCCATTTCTAGAATTGACGGGTAGCTTGCCGCGCTCATAGGGGTCATGGATCGATATTGTACGAGCTATCCACACGACTGGGGAACGCCGTGTTTCATTTGCGGCTCAAATGAAACGTGGGGCTCCTAGTTTATCCGCTATTCCATATTATTTGTCACATGCCTATGATGATTATTACCTGCCTGCGATGATATGTGTGTGTGTGATACTTCTCTATGTTTTGCATCCGCACTTGCCTTGCGTCCGCCCTGCCGTAAGTGAAGTAACCTTACGGTGAAGACCCGATGCCCCGTGGTGAATGCGGATGACATATAAAAGCATGTTATTTTGGTTGTTTCTGGCGTGACTAGAAACTTAAATGATGGGACTGTATTATATGTTTAATGCAAAAGAAAAAAACTTAAATTGATGTTGTAGGAACCAACTTTTTCAAAAGAAACTATAGTCTTATTTATTTGCTTTGTATAGAGGTATTCGGTTAGGAATATTCTGCACCTCATTCGATGAGGGAAGATCCTTAATCGTTTCACAGGGAATTCGCTCTTAAGCAAAAGTTTATGTTACTATAAACCACTCGGTTTTCTTCAAAACCACTCATTTTAAAAACGGAGCCTAAACCACTCGATGAAGATAAAGCCCTTTAGCAAGCTACAAGGGCTTGCTTCTTTCGGTTTTCAAAACCACTCGGTTTCTTCAACAATATCAAATTCATTACGTTCAGGGTTTTCTAAAATCAGCCATAGCCCTCTGTCATTTCCTACGAGTATTGCTTAGTATTCGTTCTACGTTTGTTGACCTCATCAAGGCGCAGTGTGTGGTAGCTAAGTGATACTTGTTTGTAGCATACTATGCGATTAGTTAGGACAGTCGTACGACCTTGTTAATCTCATCAAGGATTGTGCGAGTGGATCTAAATTAATCAAGATAATGACGGGTTGAACTTGACCAGCGACTTATGGTTTGTTGATCTCGTCAAGGTCATAAGACGTTAGGGGTAAAAACCATATCGGGAGTTTCATTTATAAGGGAAACTTACCAGGTGTATGCATACTTTCTGAAGTGTGGTGACTTGTTGGCTTCCATTAAGGTTATCACACGATGATAGTTGGGTCCCGATTCCTACTGTGAGTAGGTATTACCCTCGGAAGATTTTCGCTTCATAACTAGCTAACTCATTTGGTGTGTAGAAAGGTGTTAACGGGGTTATGCTTCTGCGGAAACGGGGTTATTTAATTAGGTCCGTGCGAAATCATGGGGAGCTTCCCTCGGAGTGCCGATATTGGCATGGCTGAACGGTTAGCGAACTTGTAAGGTGTAAATGATCTTGGCTAGTTATCCTTTTAGGGTTTGAAGGAGAATTCAACACAATAGTGAGACCCATTCTGATTAGATAAATTAATAAACCAATCTAATCTTGCAAGAGCGCACGTTGAATGTTTCTTTTCTCTCTCTGGCTGCGACCATGACTTGCCTTAAACTAAAACTCGTAAACCAAGATTAACCGAACCTTTTACTATCTGGCTTTAGAATGTCATGATTCACGAAAAAATTGCATATGTTCTTGCCACTCCTACTTCCTCTTTTCATTCTCCAGAATACTTCGTACCACTACGAAGATGCATATTACTTGGAAAGGCCATCTCGTATAGTTACATACGAAGTCGAAAAAGTTATTTCAGTCCGAAAATAGTCACCGGTTCTGGAGAAAGTGAATTGTATAATTTAGTTGTCTCTTTCCTTTAGCTTCTCTCGAGTTGAGAGCACCTTGTATTAGGAGAGTATACCAGTTATGTTTGTTGGATAGTCTTCTTCCAAATTTTAGGATGGTGTTGACAGGTAGGGAAGGAAGAAAACCAACTAGCCTAAGTATGGTGTATAGAAAGTAAGATGTAGAGACATATAAAAAGGTTGAAATGAGGGCAAGGGAAATTGCAACTAGTGCTATGAATCTGGGCAGTGAAAGAGGCATTACTAGGAATACCCGGCCACCCCTTGAAATATTTTTTATGTTTCAGTTTTCCTGTGTGGTTGTAATTGAAAACAATTTTTCAATTAATTCTGACTCCTGGGTATGTGGATATCGGATGAGAATCACATATATGTAGTGAGTTACAGATATTGAGAAGAGGTAGAGTATTAGGAAAGGGTGATTTGATTCTCAATGTCAGAATTCGTAGCAATTGGTGCTATTGAGGAAAATCATCTGGTTTTACCTAACAACAAATATTTGGTTTTGAATAACCGTTATTATGCATAAATTTTTAAAACTGATATATCTGTCTCTTTATTTTATAAAGTGAGATATAATTTTTTTAAAATATGTTCTTAACGTTTACCTTGATTAGGTAAGGTGCATTGAATAACGGTATAGACGTTCTTAACCAAAATACAGTTCTCAATTTACAATAAACAGAGTTTGAGTTAGTATACTCATAGGACTTATACAAAGTGATGTATGTTGTCCAATGTCTATACGGACAAGAGGTTGGTACCCGTACTTCATTCCGTTTTACCTATGAGTTCTCTGATTTTAGACACGTATTCTTGTTGAAATACAAAGTTCAAAGATTTTGAGAAGTTCATAGGGTATAAGAATAAAGTAGAGAACCGTACGTTGGATGTATCAAGATTCTTCGAAGTGATCGAAAATGTAGATACGTATACTAGGTATTCTGTAATTTTATAATTGAGAATTTATTCTCACTCAGATTACTAATCCGCGGGTGCACTCCATGATGAGTAATGTTGTATGGCCTTTTTCATTTGGAGATATGCACTAAAAGCATTTGCATACCAATTGAATATGATTCCATCAAAATTTGTGCCTCAGATTCTATGTGTGACATAGAAAGGTAATATATCTTAAAGGTTGTTAAGATATGGGGTTGTCCAATTTTTGTTTAAAAACCGAATCCGGATAAACTCAAGGCACGTTTCGGTAATGAGCAGTTTGTGGCTTATCCCAAGTATTCGTAAGGGTTCAACTTCTACCATTTTTAAGATCAATAGTTGTATTGTTCTTGACTAGCCATTTTTTTATAAAAGGATTTTTTGTAAAAAAATTAGTAGAGTATGGTAGAACTGGAAGTGATTCCAGAACCACAAACAATTACTGAAAATTTAGTAGAAGCTAAGGATTTAATTGGACAAGACAAACTATAGCCACTCCGCTGATTTTAGCATGTAATATCAGTCACCCGAAAGATAATTCGGTTTTCTCGTAGACGGTGACAGGGAGGTCAGGATCATGGAGATAATGACCATACTAGATTATCAGCAGGCCATAGGAAGCGGTGACTTCCGACTGATGGTTAGATACATTATATCCAAGTTAGGCCCCATGCACTCCAATGAATTATGAACTTTGCTGGATGCTCTTAATAGACCCATTAGGAGCAAGTAGATCTTTCGAAATCAGTGCAAATGGAAAGATAGTAATCTAATAAAGCTAGACTTGTAGTAAATTTTTTTCATCAAATACCCATTGTGGATTGTGATGAAACTTTTATTTCAATGTCTGTGTTGAAGTCAATACGGATATAACTTACCCTAGCTGCTATTCATGACTATGAGATCTGGCAGGTGGATGACTATAACGTCTTTCTAAATGGAAATTTAGAAGTACACGTGTATATGACTCTGCCAGAGGATTATCATAGTCAGTGGGAGCAACGAAAGGTGTGCAAGTTGCTTATTACTATTCATAAACTAAAGCAGGCATAATGGAGATAGATCATCTGTTTTAATGTGACGGTCAAAGTGTTTGACTTCATCAAAATAACAGATGAACCTAGTAAGAAAGATGTAGGGAGTACTGTCATATGATATATGGACGTTATATTCTTGATAGAAAGTGATGTTCCTACACTACAATCGATCAAACTATGGTTGCCACGGATTTTTCTCCACAAAGGATCTGGATTGTGTATCAAGATTTCTGATTACTAGACCTATGGGATAGATCTAGATGGATTCGAGAATTATCCTAATCTGGGTACTTTGACACCATTCTAAAGGAGTTTAGAATGGACAACTCCTAGCGTAGTAGTGTACCCGTTTGTGATAGAGTCGCCCTCTCTAAAGAGATATCTTTTAAACTGATGAGAAGAGGGGCTAGTGTGCATGGCATTCCACTTGCTTTGGCAGTTGGGTTAGTCATGCGATGTCATGTAACAGACCAGATGTTACTTTTGCACTTGCTGTAGCAAGCAGATATTAATTGTAACGACTCTGAAATTCCTGTACAAATGTAACTTGTTTAATGCATAGAAAAGATATTTCAGCTTGATTAGGAGTTATAAGTTGATGTTCTTCAATAAAAGCAAGAAACAACTTGTAGTTCACTGGTTAGTACTCTTTACTGCTGTGCAATAACCTGTGTGTTCGAATCCCAACAGTCCCAATTATTTTTATATTTTTTCTTTTTAACTTTTCGGAAGCCAAAACGTTGCACATGCAATACACGGAGAATCGAAAAGTTTCAAAGAAATCAAACATGATAAATGAGGAGTCAAGACCGATTAAAACACATGGCACGAGTCTCGAGACACTTGGCCAAGATCTGACCGCTCAAACTTGCCTCTTCGCTGCCACCGGCAGTTGAGATGCCCCTAAAATCCTCCATTCTTTGCCCATATGTCTTTTTGACTCCTCTCTACTCTATTTTATTGTTTGATTTTTCTGAATTTAACCAGAGAGCCGCTCACCCTTTCATCTACCTCATTAACACTATTTTAATTTTTTTTAATTCAATTTTTTAATTCCTATGCTCTCAAATTTTCCCTATAAATACCTAGCCCTACTACCCTATTCCTCATTTCTGAAAATTTCATAAATACTCTAAAATTCCTAAGTCCAAGTAAGAGGAGTTGAGCCTTTCTCAAGTGAAGTTGCCGAAGTCGAAGCGCCATCGATTGATTCTTTCCACATGTCTTGGTCTCGGTTCTACCAACCGAGGCATCCTCTTACCTCTTCTCAACGCTCCAAAACCCGTAAGTCCATTCTTTTCTCTTTCGTTTCATCTCAAGATGATTTTTTAAATAAAAAATCAACAAAGCGGAGTTAGCGTTAATATCACTTCTTTTAAACATTTTTATAATTTTTGATAGGCCAAATATGTCACACAAATACTATAATATCGCTTTACAATATTTTTCACATCATTTACCTTTTAATGAAATTAAAATTTCATGTGAATAAATACATATCGAATACTTTTCATATAAATACCATGAGCTTTAAAAGTACCCTTTTAACCTGTCATGCGCCGTTTCCCAGTAGACGGAAACGGCGACGTAGAAAGCCCGCAACGTATTTATTACAAGAAGGGCATTTCACTTAATAAATACATTAAACGTATGTAAGCAATATAACAATGTGCAAAAATAACAAGAGTAATAAAATTAAACGACAACTTTATTTACATTCAAATTTCAAATACAACTGTCGGAAATAAAAGATACAATGATTAAAAATTCCTAAACAATGGAGCGGAAAAGGAACTAGTAGCCAGGCTGGGTAGTGAACTGGTCCAAGTCTTCTTGACTCGGCTCGATCTCCCCATAGTCCGGTCCTCCTGACGAACATTCTAAAAAAAGAAATAGAGATGAATGTCGTCAGTGAACTAGCGCTCGGTGAGTCTCCAAAGGAAGTAAATAAAAATGACTGATAGATATATAAAGTGAATAGAAACCAAGTAAATGTGAACATGTAAGGTTATATATGAGAGTATCTAAACATGATCATTTACATGTATAAGATAGCTATTCTAACGTGGTTGTTTGTAGTTTGATAAAGAAGGTATTCATGTATATGAGAGGAGTCCAACTTACCCCGTAGATTATGCTAATATGTAGTACAAGGCCCCGTCATAACCCACAGGACAATGGCACGTGAATTCATGCAGATGTCTTTTAAAGTGACATCTCATGCCACGATATACGTTCCGTACCAATCTACCCCTTATCCCTGTGTATTGTAGTGTATAGGTCAAGTTTACAGGTCTTGGCCGAATCCATGAATATAAAGAGTACAAGTTCATGTTCAAATTATAATTATGTATTTAGGTATTCATGTCAAGTTCATGTCAAGTTATATTCATGGTTCGGTCAAATCAAGTCAATTATTCAAGTTCAAGTTTGGGTGTTCAAGTTCAAGCGTTCAAGTTCAAGATCATGTGTTCAAGTTCAAGATCAGGTGTTCAAGTTTGGGTTTGAATTGGATTCGAGTGGAGTTTGTATTCAGGTTATAGTCAATATCTTGTGAATGGATTAACTTTTGAAATTCTTAAGTTCGGGAATAATCGGACAACCGCTGCAGATGGACGACAAGATTTGTGTCCTTTTCTAAAACGATTGACATTGATAATTCCGTTAATTTGCAGTGTTGTCTAACCTGAATATGCAAGTACTCACTTTCTCTGGCTCCTTAGGGCTTAAGAGAAATGATACCACTTAAACCGCTGCAGATGGACGACAAGATTTGTGTCTTTTTCCAAAACGATTGATATTGATAATTCCGTTAATTTGCAGTGTTGTCTAACCTGAATATGCAAGTACTCACTTTCTCTGGCTCCCTAGGGCTTAAGAGAAATGATACCACTTAAACCTATATTAATGTAGGGTCCTTAAAGATTTATTCTTGTTATTTACATTGTATTTCCATTGTTTTTATTTCTCGATGGGGTTTTATGTAAAATGTTTTAATATTGTTTTAAAAACAAACCTCGAGGGTGTTTTAGATTATTAAGAGTTCTTATAAAAATGTAATGTCACGCCCCACCCCCAATACAGAGAGTATTGTCCGCTCTGGACAAAGTCGCACGGTTTTGTCCTTCGGGGCGAACTGGACCCCACCAGGGGCCACTTCCCAGGAGGTCACCCATCCCAGAACTTCCCTGGCTCGAGCACGCTTAACTACGGAGTTCTCAAGCTCCTGTAGTGCCGGTTCACTTAAAAAGCGCCTCTGTATTGAAGAGTGGTATCATTCCATTTATAGTACAGATCTGCCCTCTTTCAGAATGTATTCCGAAGAGTTCCCATTGTTCTACAGTGGGTCCCACGGACTCAAGAGGTGGCCCCTGCCCACTTAACACGACACTTGGCGTGGCACTTTGTTCCGTGTGGCACTTTTGCTCCGTGAGCAAGAACCGGATCCCGACATTCTCCCCACTTTTGAACAATGGTTCGTCCTCGAACCACAGACCTACTATTGAGGGACCAGCTCTGATACCATTCTGTCACGCCCCACCCCCAATACAGAGAGTATTGGCCACTTCCCAGGAGGTCACCCATCCCAGAACTTCCCTGGCTCGAGCACGCTTAACTACGGAGTTCTCAAGCTCCTGTAGTGCCGATTCACTTAAAAAGCGCCTCTGTATTGAAGAGTGGTATCATTCTATTTATAGTACAGATCTGCCCTCTTTCAGAATGTATTCCGAAGAGTTCCCATTGTTCTACAGTGGGTCCCACGGACTCAAGAGGTGGCCCCTGCCCACTTAACACGACACTTGGCGTGGCACTTTGTTCCGTGCGGCACTTTGCTCCGTGAGCAAGAACCGGATCCCGACATTCTCCCCACTTTTGAACAATGGTTCGTCCTCGAACCACAGACCTACTATTGAGGGACCAGCTCTGATACCATTCTGTCACGCCCCACCCCCAATACAGAGAGTATTGTCCACTCTGGCCAAAGCCGCACGGTTTTGTCCTTCGGGACGAACCGGACCCGACCAGGGGCCACTTCCCAGGAGGTCACCCATCCCAGAACTTCCCTGGCCCGAGCACGTTTAACTACAGAGTTCTCAAGCTCCTGTAGTGCCGGTTCACTTAAAAGGCGCCTCCGTATTGAAGAGTGGTATCGTTCCATTTATAGTACAGATCTGCTCTCTTTCGGAATGTATTCCGAAGAGTTCCTATTGTTCTACAGTGGGTCCCACGGACTCAAGAGGTGGCCCCCACGGATTCAAGAGGTGGCCCCCGCCCACTTAACACGACACTTGGCGTGGCACTTTGTTCTGTGTGGCATTTTGCTCCGTGAACAAGAACCGGGTCCCGACATGTAATTTAGTTTTAGTGGTATTTTAGTGATAAAATCTAGTTTTTAAAAGTTTATGGTATTTTTTATGAAAACTATAATTTTGGAAACTTGGTAATATTTTTGTGTAACTTTAATATTTTTCGTTTTAAATTTTTTTTTAAATAATTTGCTTTCATTGAAAAGATGAATTCATGACTTTTATAATTTTCCAACGTTGTAATTTGTTTTAAAAAAAATTATATTCCTTAAAATCGTATTTTTTTTTCCTTTTGAGGCAGAATTCTCCGTGAGGAGTTCTGCATCTCACTCTACTAGCCCAAGACCGTACGATAACCCGCACCATCCTTAACAGGGTTCCCCTAAAAAGGTTGTAGAGGCGTAATTGCAAAGGAAGGATTATTTTTAATACTGAAGGATATTTTAGTGTAAAACTTATGGTATGGAAGTTAATGTTACATTTTATGGAAAACTTAACTTTTAAAATTAATGGTACTTTAAATGTGAACTTAACTTTCCTAAGTGAAGGTATTATTATTTTATTATTATATATGTTATTTTAGCTGCATTATTACACACCAGTAAGTTTATGTAGTATTTGTTACATCTGTGTCCAAACCATGCATAATAGATCCTTAAATTTACAGTAGTCAACGGCATAATTAGTTCTAATTATAGTATATTGTGTTATTAATATAAATTGTGTTAGGTGTGTTCTGTGTTTTGAGATATGTTGCTTATTAGATATAGGTCATATACCTACTTATACAAATTGTATAACTCACAGTGATATATTGAAATATACAATAAATTTGAATATAGTAACTTTATACTAAAAAGACTTGTATAACCATTATCAATGCCACTGTAATATATAAAAAATTTCCAAAAATTCTACTTATTGAATACTTTATGGAAACGAGGTAGAGCCTAACAAGCATCGATATAATGACGACTTGGAAATAAGGAGGTAGTATATATCAAGAGGGCAAAGGAGAGGAGAGACGGGGATTTACGGGTTTTGGAGTATTGAGAAGAGATAAGAGAATGCCTTGGTTGGTAGAATCGAGACCAAAACGTGTGGAAAGAATTGATCGACGGCGTTTCGACTTCGGCAACTTTACTTGAGAAAGGCTCAACTCCTCTTGCTTGGACTTGGGAATTTTAGAGAGTATTTGTGAAATTTTCAGAAATGAGGAATAGGGTGGTAGGGTTAGGTATTTATAGGGAAAATTTGAGAGTGTGGAAATTAAAAAATTGAATTAAAAAGAATTAAAATAGTGTTAATGAGATAGATGAAAGGGTGAGCAGCTCTCTGGTTAAATTCAGAAAAATCAAACTATAAAATAGAGTAGAGGGGAGTCAAAGGGACACACGAACAAAGAATGAAGGATTTTGGGGGCATCTCAACCGCTGGTGGTGACCCAGAGGCAAGTTTGGGCGGTCGGATCTTGGCCAAATGTCTCGAGACTCGTGCCATGTGTCTTAATCGGTCTTAACTTCTCATTTATGCTGTTTGATTTCTTTGAAATTTTTCGATTCTCCGTGTATTGCACGTGCAACTCTTAGGCTTTCGAAAAGTTAAAAAGAAATAATATAAAAATAATTGGGACTGATAGAATTCGAACACGCAGGCTATAGCACAGCAGTAGAGAGTACTAACCAGTGAGCTACAAGTTGTTTCTTACTTTTATTGAGCCACATTAACTTATAACTCCTAGTCAGGCTGAAATACCCTTTCTATGCATTAAATTCGTTGCATTTGTACAGGGATTTCAGAATCCTTACATTCTACCCTCCTTGTAAAAATTTTGTCCTCGAAATTTACGTTAAGACAAATTTTCAAAAAGGTGAGTGTATCGTGCATGCATATCGACTTCTCGTTTCCAGGTTGATTCTCCTGACGAATTCTTTCTCTACATCACTCGGACTAAGTTCACCTCCTTGTTCCGTAAAGTCTTCATTTTTCGATTTAAGATCTCAACTGGTTGCTGCCCACAAGTTAGATCGATCTGTACAGTGAGCTATGAGTGATCAAGTATGTGGCTGGGGTCGCTCACATATCGTCATAGTTGTGATATGTGGAACACGTTGTGCACTCCTTTCAATGAGGGTGGTAGTGTCAGATGCTATGCCACTTCTCCTTCTCGTTCGAGTATGTCGAACGGTCCGATGTACCTTAAACTAAGTGTAAATTCCCGGTTCCGTCAATAAAACTTTTCTAAAATTTTTCCAAGTCTCCTGAATATTTTCTATTTTTCCCGTTAATTTTTGGGGGAATTTAGAATTCTTGTGTTTTCTCTAATTTTCAAGATTTAATTCTCCTAAACATTTAAACTAAAGCCCAAAAGAAAATAAAAACCAAAAAAATCTAAACAAATGAATAAATCTCCAAGAAGCCAAGCCCAGCCCATGTCCTCTCCCGGCCCATGCCCAAACCCGCGCCCGACCCGACCGTTTCACCCTTTCTTCCCCACTCCTTTCTTTTTCTTTCTTTCCCTACGTGCCCCACGTCGTCACCGCACACCCCACGCCCCCGCGTCGTCGCCCCACGTCCCCGCTCGTCGACCACGACCTCGCGCGCGCCATCCAAGCCCCTCTTCGTCTCCCTCTCCCCATACAAGGTCGAGCTTTCACCCCACTGTTTTTTTTCTTTTCACCTCACCAACCTCCCCTGCAACCGCGCCCCGAGCCATTACCTCCTCTCTCCTCCTTCCTCCCATCTCCGAGCCTCCTCAGAACCACCGTCCACACCTCCCCACTGAGCCCCCACGACAACGACGACGACCACCGACCACTACCTTAACCCATCGCGACTTCTCACCTCGTCGGAGCCATCTCTGCACCGTCGCTACCCCGAGCTCCTCGATCCCCTCTCGACTCCACCTTAACTCATTACTAACCCGAGCAACACCCTTGTTTCCTCCCTCTCTCCTCGGCCACCAAGCACCCGAGTCGACCCCCTCGCTGCACCCTCTCCGGTGACCACCGCCTGCAAGCTCCGGCCATCCACCATCGTCAAGCTCTCCCTACAACCTCCTCAACCACTCGACGCCAACAGAGCCATCCCCCGAGCAACTCCGACGACGAATCCAAACTCGAGCCGAGGCCGCGAACCCTAACCGTGCTGTTCGTTGCGCGTTCATACCGCTGCCGCTGCCGTACGTCGTCAACGCGTCATCAGGCAAGTTACCATTTGCTTCATGCTGATTTTATCTGTGACAATTAGAAATACCGTTAAATTCCGTATATATACTTCATGCAATTTAATATAATGTATGTGTTTGACACAAAACCCGAGAGGAAAACTCCCATTAAACTGACGGAAATTGATCACATAAGTTGGCCCAATTGTAATGAACATCGCGTTAAAATTTGGCTGAAAAAATACAGTCGTTACTGACGTGATCGATGATCCCCATTTACACCCGTTAAAACTGAAAATTTTCCGCGTCTAAAACTTGTAAAAATCATAACTAATTGTTTATAAACTGGAATGATACGTTCGAGGGCTCAAATCAAAACTGACTCAACGACCTAGGACCCCATAAGAGTTTTAAATTTTTTCTATACTGAAAAGATGACGGAAACTTGTGCGGAGTGCGGATCTGGACTGCAGTCCAGAGCAGCTCTGGCCGTTGATTCCCATCTTGTAATGCTTACCCTCTATTGCTTGAACATGTTATATTGCGGAACCCTACACCATAGGGAATATGAAACAGTTAGCTAACTGATGAAAGTGATTTCATCCTTTTTCACTGTCGTTTAATATTTAAACTGTATTTCAGATTAACAGGACGTATAGCAGTCCCAAACAGAAACAGAACTTATGCCCCATTGTTGTACAGTACATAACTTCTGACGTAGAGACTCGATTGAGAATCCGTCTGATGCGTTGGAAACCTAATTTAAAAATCTAAATTTCGTTCAACTATAGCATCGCCAATTTTTGATCCCAACAGGGTGAAAATTGTATTATGAAATGGAAGTTCAGTTCAGGAACTGAATTTCCAGCAGCGAACACTTAAAATGAAACGGCTGTAACTTGCAAACCCAAAATCCGATTGCACTGAAATAAATTTTGTTAAACTGCTGACTGAGTTTACTTGCTACCGCCTTTGTATCATTTTACTGAATTGTGAATGTATGATTTAATGCAATTTTTATAAATTCATAAGATGCATAATAGTTCGTATTACACATGATTTGTTAACTGCATAGATGCATATATGTTACCCGATTGCCATACTTCTAGTGATAGCGCGCGTTATTATTCAGTGTACAATGCATTGTCGTGCGAGAATGGTATTGGTTTAGGAGTGTCATGTATGCCAGTGAAAAAGTGAATGATTCGTGACAGTGAACAATACAATGAACAGTGAAAAAAACAGTGTTATTGGTGCATACTTGTACACGACTAGATCATACTCATAAATAGTGTAAACCTGGGGAAAAAGGGGAAATCGAAGTGGAAAGAGTATTGTATTTAGCGAGGACAGTGATTTAGAGGATGATCATTCGAACAACGACTCTTATATATATTAGGTTGGGCCTAGCGGTCTGGCTGACAGGGTTATGACCCGGGCAATAGCGGGTCGTAGTCTCGGGTATGTACGAGACCCTCGTTAAAGATGATCCTCCTTTCCACAACTCAATTTCGAAGATGACTTAGAGACTGATGGGGACACAGATTATACATTGCATCAGTTAGTGACATATTGATTACCTGCATTTTACTGTCATTACCTTCTTTGTTTGTTTCTTGTCACTATTATATTATTGCTATTACATCGCTCTGACGACCTGAGTATGCATGCTCAGACCTCGGGGAAGAACCAGTACAGGAGTCAGACTTGCCCTTCGAGCTTGCGGAGATTTAGTCGGGAGTACCTCCTTCACCTTTACTGCTTTCCCTAAAGAAACCTTGTATTCGAACTTGGTTAGTAGTTCTTTTCCTTGCTTTATTGTAAGTTGTGAACAATGAATGTTGATGTAATGATTTAGTGATGTATTTCCTTTACTTCTGTGTTTTTTTTACTAATTACCATGTAATGCTAGAAGCCGAAGTGTGACTACGGCGGGATTATTCCTTGACCGTAGGAGCATGGCTGGCCTAGTCATCCCTCGTTTTCCGTATTTTGGGAAGCGGGGCGTGACATGGTTTTGTTGGTATCATAGCCGCGTTTAGTAGTAAGGGATAACATTAACTACACTTTATTACATTATTTTCGCTTCACTATTCCTGACTTTCATCCTTGTATCTAATCATATCCTTTTTAAATATCTTCCAGCGATATGACGTCCCCAAACGACCATTTCTCGGACTCAAGTTCTCAGGATCGCACGGAGAGGATCTTGAGTGCACTGACGACCCTCGCAGAAGCTCAGGAGAGAAAGACAGACCTACTCACCGAAGGACTCAGGGCTATTACCGCAGTAGGGGGACCATCCGCTCTCATTACCGCCCCCGAGGGCACTGCTCCACCAGCTTTTTCTGCCAGGGCTGGCACCGTGTCAGATTTTCGGAGGTTACATCCAGCTGTATTTACGGGACTAGCCGAACCACTCGAGGCCGAGCAATGGCTGGTCAATATGGAGAACCTACTGACGACCGCAAGGGTACCCGATGAGGAGAAAGTGAATGTGATAAAGATCCAGTTGGAAGACGAAGCACGCACTTGGTGGTCAGTTGAAGAAAGCAGACTAGAAGGGTCAATCGAATGGAGCAAATTCAAGGAGTGCTTCTTGGACCACTATTTCCCTTCCACCGCCAAGGCAGAGATGGAAGAAAGATTCATCTTACTGAAGCAGAAGGCCGTCCCGTGGACGTATACGCGGCAGAATTCAACCATCTGAGCCGATTTGCTCCATATATGGTCGCTTCAGAGGCCACCAGGGCCAGGCGCCTCTTACAGGGACTTGATTTTGAGCTACAGCAGTTGATCGCGTCACTCGAGTTGCAGACTTTTGCGTAGGTACTCAACGCGGCACGAATCTAGGAGAAGCTGATCAATAAATTTAAGAAGCCCCTAGTTGTTCCAGTGCGTACTCACACACCGTCTCGAGGAGTCATACCAGTTCACAGGCCAGGAACGACACAGATGAAGCGTCCATTCATGCCCCAGCATCGCCCCCAGAGTAAGAACTTAGTTTGCGGCTACTGCAACAAGGATGGGCACACCCAGAAGGACTGTCGCCGCGCCAAGGGACAGTGTTTGATTTGCGGATCCAGCCAGCACCGAGTTAGTGGTTGCCCCGAGCGAACAGAGTTACTGGGAGGGTCTGGACCGCAGCAGCAGAGATCACAGGAGCAGAGGCAACCCTACACAGGACGCGGTCAGGGACGGGCTTTCACCTTGACCGCCGAGCAGGCAGAGGCTTCAGGCGAAGTTGTCACGGGTATTCTACTCGTACATTCCATACCAGCTAGATTACTATTTGATTCTAGAGCATCGCACTGTTTCATATCTGCGCATTTCGTTGATACGCACTCCATACCACATGAACCATTAATCAAGAGTTGGGAAATACATACGGATAATGGTGTTATAGTATCTAGTCGAGAATGTAGATCCTGTCCAGTTGTAGTGTGTGGCATGGAATTCTATGTGAATTTCCTTTTGATCGGAACAGACAGCTATGACGCAATTCTCGGGATGGATTGGATGAGTACCTTCCATGCAGTTATTGATTGCCGAGCAAGGAATGTGAATTTCCGCATTCCCAATCACCCAGAGTTTATTTTCGAAGGCGGAAGCGAATCTTTGGAGCCAGCCAAGTATAGAGCCAAGCCAAAAGAGTTGACAGCTATGGAGATTGATGAGAGCCCAGGCCCAGAGATTGTTCGGGATTTTATGGACGTGTTTCTTGAAGATTTACCAGGCCTACCACCTCCACGCGTCTTGGAATTCTTGATTGACTTGACTCCAGGTACAACACCAATTTCTAAGGCCCCGTACAGAATGGCACCGGTTGAGTTGGCAGAATTGAAGAAGCAAATTGAAGAACTCCTGGAGAAGGGGTTTATCCGGCCAAGTGTTTCACCGTGGGGTGCACCAGTTCTGTTAGTGAAGAAGAAGGATGGATCGCTGCGAATGTGTATAGACTATCGAGAGCTGAAGAAAGTCACAATAAAGAACAAGTACCCAATTCCGCGCATCGACGACTTATTCGATCAGTTAAGTGGGGCCAAGGTATTTTCGAAGTTGGATCTCCGTTCTGGCTATCATCAGATCAGAGTAGCGGCCGAGGACATATGCAATACGGCTTTCAGGACCCGATACTGACATTATGAGTTCTTTGTGATGCCGTTCGGTGTTACTAATGCTCTAGCGATATTCATGGATTTGATGAACAGGGTGTTTGCGAAGTACTTGGACACATTTGTCGTTGTATTTATCAACGACATACTAGTCTACTCGAAGACCTGGGAGGAGCACGTTGAGCATTTGCGCACGGTTCTACAAATTCTTCGGGAAGAGAAGTTGTACGCAAAATTGACCAAGTGTGAGTTCTGGCTCGACAAGGTTCAGTTCTTGGGACACATTGTTTCGGGCGAAGGCATCTCAGTGGACCCGGTAAAGATAGAATCTGTCAGAGATTGGCCAACACCGAAATCAGTGGCCGAGATCAGAAGCTTTCTGGGACTGACAGGGTATTATCGGCGGTTCGTCCAAGACTTTTCAAGAATCGCTGAACCTTTGACGAGGCTGACACGGAAGGAGGTACCGTTTGTGTGGACAGAGGAGTGTACTCTGGCATTTGAGACACTGAAGCAGAAGTTAACCACGGCGCCCATTCTTACAGTACCAGATGATTCCGGTAGTTTGGTAATACATAGCGATGCCTCAGGGAAGGGCTTAGGCTGTGTTTTGATGCAGCACGGTCGGGTGGTTGTTTACGCCTCATGACAGCTGAGAAATCACGAGAGGAACTACCCTACGCGTGACTTGGAGTTAGCCGCAGTGGTCTTTGCATTGAAGATCTAGAAGCATTACCTGTTGGGCGAGAAGGTAGAAGTGTACACAGATCACAAGAGTCTGAAGTACGTCTTCACTCAGAAAGAACTAAATATGAGTCAGCGCCGATGGCTAGAACTGATGGCGGACTACGACTTGGACCTTCAGTATCATCCAGGAAAAGTAAATGTTGTACTAGATGCTCTCAGTCGCAAGCCAGCGGTCATGATGTTGACCAGTCAGAGGAGCATCATTGAGGATTTTCAGAGACTCGAGCTTGAAGTCATCACACCGAGCGCAATCAGGCAGTTTTGGCAACTACAGGTGCAATCTTCTCTTGTGGATCGCATCAAGGCTGCGCAAGCGGATGATCCTCGATTGCAAAAGTTCAGAGCGCAGGTAGAAGTCGGGCTGAGAACGGACTTACTCATACATGAAGACGGTTCTCTGAGATTCGGTAGCAGACTCTGCGTACCCAAAGAGGATGTTCGAGAAGAGGTACTGGATGAGGCTCATAGTTCAGCTTATTCTGTGCATCCGGGAGGCACGAAGATATATCGAGATCTAAAGCAGCACTTTTGGTGGAATGGGATGAAGCGAGAAATTGCGCGGTTTGTATCCAGGTGCTTGGTATGCCAGCAGGTGAAGGCGGAACATCAGAGGACAGCAGGACTGTTGCAACCGCTTCCGATACCAGAATGGAAGTGGGAGCATATTACTATGGATTTCGTGACGGCCTTACCCTGGAGCCCTAGGGGCAACAACGCCATTTGGGTTATCGTCGACCACCTCACGAAAGCTGCACACTTCTTACCATTCTGAGTGGGACAGTCGACAAGGTCCAAATGATCAGGCAGCGCATTAAGACGGCTCAAGATCGACAGAAGACTTGGGCGGATACCAGCAGGAGAGCACTAGAATTTGAAGTCGGAGATCACGTATTCCTGAAGATTTCCCCTATCCGCGGAGTTATCAGGTTCGGAGGTCGGGGGAAACTCAGTCCCCGTTTCATCGGACCTTTCGAGGTGCTAGAGCGAGTAGGAGAGGTGGCCTATCGACTTGCCTTGCCTCCATCGCTAGCTGGTGTGCACAATACCTTTCACGTGTCTCAGTTGCGGCGTTATGCTCGGGATGAGAGCCATGTTCTGGACTATTCGGAGTTAGTTTTGGGTACCAACCTATCTTACGAGGAGCAACCCACCACCATTCTCGACCGCAGAGAAAAAGTGATGAAGAATAAAGTCATTCCGTTAGTCCGAGTGTCTGGGGGCGGTCGTTCCCCAGGAGAATCTAACTGGCAGCGTGAGGAAGATATCAGTGCACGTTTTCCACATCTATTTGTTTAGTGCTGTTGTTTCGTTGTCTCTTTTAAAATTTCGAGGACGAATTTTTTGTAAGGAGGGTATGATGTAAATTCCCGGTTCCGTCAATAAAACTTTTCTAAAATTTTTCAAGTCTCCTGAATATTTTCTATTTTTCCCGTTAATTTTTTGGGGAGTTTAGAATCCTTGTGTATCCTTTAATTTTCAAGATTTAATTCTCCTAAACATTTAAACTAAAGCCCAAAAGAAAATAAAAACAAAAAAAACTAAACAAATGAATAAATCCCCAAGAAGCCAAGCCCAGCCCATGTCCTCACCCGGCCCGTGCCCAAACCCGCGCCCAAACCGACCGTTTCACCCTTTCTTCCCCACTCCTTTCTTTTTCCCGCTCGTTCTTTCCCTACATGCCCCACGTCGTCGCCGCACACCCCACGCCCCCGTGTCGTCGCCCCACGTCCCCGCTCGTCGACCACGACCTCGCGCGCTCCATCCAAGCCCCACCTCGTCTCCCTCTCCCCATACAAGGTCGAGCTTTCACCCCACTGTTTTTTTTCTTTTCACCTCACCAACCTCCCCTGCAACCGCGCCCCGAGCCATTACCTACTCTCTCCTCCTTCCTCCCATCTCCGAGCCTCCTCAGAACCACCGTCCACACCTCTCCGCTGAGCCCCCACGACGACGACGACGACTACCGACCACTACCTTAACCCATCGCGACTTCTCACCTCGTCGGAGCCATCTATGCACCGTCGCTGCCCCGAGCTCCTCGATCCCCTCTCAACTCCACCTTCACTCATTACCAACCCGAGCACCACCCGCCGTTTCCTCCCTCTCTCCTCGGCCACCAAGCACCCGAGTTGAACCCCTCGCTACACCCTCTCCGGTGACCACCGCTGTTTCCTGATTTAAAATCAGGAAAGCTTATGGGAAAAGCTTCAGAAAAGGGTCACGTGCTTACACGTGACCAGCAGTCACGTGTGGGCACGTGACATCTAAAAGCATCATCAAGGCAGATTCGGCTTCCTGACTACATCAAAGAAAAAGAGCTTCAAAAGAGGTCACGTGCTCCCACGTGACCAGGGTCACGTGTTGGCACGTGATGATCAAAAGCAGCAGACTTGTTCTCCAGTTAAAACAAAAAAAAGAGTCCAGACCAGGGTCACGTGCTCACACGTGACCAGGGGTCACGTGGTGGCACGTGACGGTTAAGCAGCAACCAGAGGACAGCGCAAAAAGAAAGAAGAAGGCTCATTCCAAAGGGGGTCACGTGCCCACACGTGACCATGGGTCACGTGGTCACACGTGACCGGCTTTCAAAGCCCATTTTGTCAACAGAATTAAATTCTGAAAGAGATTCAAATCTTTCCAAAGGAAAGCGACTATCTGGAACCAATCGAATTAAAGATTTAAAGATGATTGAATATCATTTATCTATGGGAAAATCTCGGGTTTGGAAAGATTTCCCCTTTAAATCTAACCGAAATAACAAAGGAGAATCCCGGGACTTGAAATCCAATGGTGAATAAAATTCACCCAATAATCCAAAGGTCAAAAACGAATGATGGATGCAAATCAAACCTCTCATTGAAGATTCGTCAAAAACTAATTGATTCGGCTGCTTCTCCTATAAATAGGAGCCAAGAGACAAAAAAAGAGGGATATAAAAATATAGAGAGACACACGCAGAGGAAAAAAAGGGAGAGAGCTAGATACTTTGAGGAACTTGGATCTTCTGCAAAAGAAAACCCTAGGTAAGAAAGGGAAGGCTCCTTGAAGGAAAAGAGAATTTAATTCTCAACAGAGTTTAACTCTGATATATAAAACAGAAGAACATATTTCTTCTCTCTTTGATAGAGGATCTGCAAAGTGCACATCTCCCCTTGAGGTTGAGAATTTAATTCTCAATGGGTCGAGATCCTGCCATGCAGATCCAAAACATAGAGAGGGAATGGAAGCACGAGAATTTAATTCTCACAGAACTATAGGAATTTAATTCCTTTAAAATAAAACTAGGGCCTGACCCTGTGTTATGGGAATTTAATTCCTTCAGAACAAAAAGAAACAGGGTTTAACCCTAATTAAGAACCTAGTTCTGTTGAAACAGCAGGGATTTAATTCCCTTGATCATAACTTAACAGAAAGTGGGAATTTAATTCTGTAAGAGCTTTTATTAGGGTTTAACCCTATTCAGTTCTTCACATGTATGAGGAATTTAATTCCTACAGAAAATTCAGGGTCCAACCCTATTCAGAATATAAATCTTTAAAAGGAAGTAGGAATTTAATTTCTCTGAAATTATTGTCAGGGTTTAACCCTACGAGGAATTTAATTCCTGGAAAAGATTAACAGATCCTCTAAACAACATACATAGAGGCAGGGTCATGTGTCACCACGTGACCCCCCCAAGAGATCTACAGAAAGCCCCTTTGAGGCAGCACCCCCACGTGACCCACGTGACCTTCGGCAGAAGCTTTAACATATAGACATTTGAATGCCCGTCACGTGATGACACGTGATGCTCTGAAAGATGCGATAGTCTCAGCAGAATAAATGAAGGGAGGGCGCTCTCACGTGCTGCCACGTGACCCCTCTTGCCTTAGTGTTTAACACTAAATTGAAACTCCCGAACCCAGTGTTAAAACACTGTTGGGCCTTAGTGTTCAACACTAATCAAAAAACTTTATTTGCAGTGTTCAACGCTGATTACCTTAATATTTAACACTGATCTGAGATCTCCATTGCCAGTGTTCAACACTGATCTGTTTTAGTGTTTATGATAATAGCCTTGTTGCTGGTGTTTAACACCAATTATCTTTTAGTGTTAAACATTAACTTGTCAACCCCATTCCCGGTGTTCAACACTGATTGCTCTGTAGTGTTTAACACCAGGCTTTAGCCCAATTGGCTAAATGGATAGAGGCAAAGCCTCTCCTTCAATGGACCAACAAGAAGCCAATATTCCAGACCTGATTGGACTTAGCCCAAGCTGGCCATAAGTCCTCAATTCGTAATCAACTGGGCTAATGGGCTCATAACATAATTAATCGGTCTTGATCCCAAATTGGGTCAAGGACTATTTAAGCCATTCCGGTTCTAGGGTACATCTCTTCACTCCTTTGATATTTGGCATTGTAATCCCTCAATGTCTTCAAAGAGGTGACGGGTCCCGACGACCACACATTGATATGGACTCGGGGTCCTTAAACCCGTGTCTAATGCAAAATTCCTGGTTACGTGGAACGCGGATAATGTCACTCTTTGACCCCGCGGAAAACGTCCAGAGCGGATCCTGGTCCTCGCAGAGCACGGCAGTGAACCCGTGTGAAGCATCCAGAGCGGAGCCTAGTCCTCGCCGAGCGCGGCAGTGAACCCGTGTGAAGCATCTAGTGCAAAATTCCTGGTTACGTGGAATGCGGATAACGTCACTCTTTGACCCCGCGGAAAACGTCCAGAGCGGAGCCTGGTCCTCGCAGAGCACGGCAGTGAACCCGTATGAAGCACGCAGAGCACATACTGGACCGCAATGTCCTTAAACTACCCATGGACCGCAATGTCCTTAAACTACCCATGGAACGCGATGTCCTTAAACTAGAACAATAGAGCTCCCCCTGCATGCTCTTTTGTCGGATCTAAACGGTCCCGCTTAAGCTGATCCTAGCCTTAAAGATGGCTAACGTATCTCTAAACCTTCAAACAGACTGGACTATGAATCCCCCAATTAACTCTGGCTCAAGGGTACATCTCTGAACTCCTCTGACATCTGTCGTTGTAATCCTTCAACGTCGTCAGAGAGGTGATGGGTCCCGACGGTCATACATTCAATGGACCACTAGGTCCCTAAACTGGAACAATAGAGCCCAAATGCTCTTTTGTCGGATCTAAACGATCCCGTTAAGTTGATCTTAGTCACAAAGTTAGACTAACGTATCCTTAACAAACGTTTGAGTTGATCTTAGCCTCAAGTATGGCTAACGTATCCTCAAACTAAACCCCCAAACCCAAATCTAAGATAATACGGATTTGGACTAGTCCACGCCCTACGGGCGACGACATAACTCAGTCTTCGTAAACAATCCACGGGCAACAAAATACAAAACAAACACCCACGACACGAAGTGACCATCTGGAGAAGGAGAAAGTTGTTACCGCAATGCGGTAGCGTAATTAACTGCAGGGGCTTGCGCCTGCAGGGAAGAGCGTCCCCACAATCAAAAACCCCTCAAACGAGGGGGAATCTGACGAAGTCTGCTACATCGGACGTATCCGTCTAAACCTTCGATACATGGTGCCATAAATCAACTTGGCATCTTCGGAGAGGTGGACGGATAGCCCCAATTAGCATCTGCCCCGAATCTCAGCGCCAAGACGTCGCAGTCCTGCGCGCCGCCGTTCGGAGGGGAACAACCGCCTGCAAGCTCCGTCCATCCACCATTGTAAAGCTCTCCCTACAACCTCCTCAACCACTCGACGCCAACAGAGCCATCCCCCGAGCAACTCCGATGACTAACCCAAACTCGAGCCGAGGCCGCGAACCTTAGCCATTCCGTTTGTTACGCGTTCGTGCCGCTGCCGCTGCCGCTGCCGTGCGTCGTCAACGCATCATCAGGCAAGTTACCACTTGCTTCATGCTAATTTTATCTGTGACAATTAGAGATATCGTTAAATTCCGTATATATACTTCGTGCGATTTAATATAATGTATGTGTTCAGTACCAAACCCGCGAGGAAAACTCCCATTAAACTGACGAAAATTGATCACATAAGTTGGCCCGATAGTAATGAACATCGTGTTAAAATTTGGCTGAAAAATACAGTCGTTACTGACGTGATCGATCATCCCTATTTACACCCGTTAAAACTGAAAATTTTCCGCGTCTGAAACTTGTAAAAATCATAACTAATTGTTTATAAACTGGAATGATGCATTCGAGGGCTCAAATCGAAGCCGACTCGACGACCTAGGACCCCATAAGAGTTTTAAATTGTTTCTATACTGAAAAGATGACGGAATCGAAGCCGACTCGACGACCTAGGACCCCATAAGAGTTTTAAATTGTTTCTATACTGAAAAGACGACGGAAACTTGTGCGGAGTGCGGCTCTAGACTGCAGTCCAGAGCAGCTCTGGCTGTTGATTCTCATTTGTAATGCTTACCTTCTACTGCTTGAATATGTTATATTGCGGAAACCTACACCATAGCGAAGATGAAACAGTTAGCTAACTGATGAAAGTGATTTCATCCTTTTTCACTGTCGTTTAATATTTAAACTGTATTTCAGATTAACAGGACGTATAGCAGTCCTAAACAGAAACAAAACTTATACCCCATTGTTGTACAGTACATAACTTCTGACGTAGAGGTGCGATTGATAATCCGTCTAATGCGTTGGAAACTCAATTGAGAAACCTAAATTTCGTTAAACTATAGCATCGCCTAGTTTTGATTCCAACAGGGTGAAAATTGTGTTGCGAAATGGACGTTCAGTTTAGGAACTGAATTTCCAGCAGCGAATATTTAAAATGAAACGGCTGTAACTTGCAAACCCAAAATCCGATTGCACTAAAATAAATTTTGTTGAACTGCTGACTGAGTTTACTTGCTACCTCCTTTGTATCATTTTACTGAATTGTGAATGTATGATTTAATGCAATTTTTATAAGTTCATAGAATGCATAATAGTTCGTATTACACATGATTTGTTAACTGCATAGATGCACATATGTTACCCGATTGCCATACTTCTAGTGATAACGCGTGTTATTATTCAATGTACAATGCATTATCGTGCGAGAATGGTATTGGTTTAGGAGTGTCAAGTACGCCAGTGAAAAAGTGAATGATCCATGACAGTGAACAATATAGTGAACGGTGACAAAAACCGTGTTATTGGAGCATACTTGTACATGACTAGACCATACTCATAAATAGAGTAAACCTGGGGGAAAACGGGAAATCGAAGTGGAAAGAGTATTGTATTTAGCGAGGACAGTGATTTAGAGGATGATCATTCGAACAACGACTCTTATATATATTAGGTTGGGCCTAACGGTCCGGCTGACAGGGTTATGTCCCGGGCGATAGCGGGCCGTAGTCTCGGATATGTACGAGACCCTAGTTAAAGATGATCCTCCTTTCCATAACTCGATTTCAAAGATGAGTTAGAGACTGATAGGGACATGGATCATACATTGCATCAGTTAGTGACATATTGATTGCCTGCATTTTACTGTCATTACCTTCTTTGCTTGTTTCTTGTCACTATTATAATATTGCTATTACGTCGCTCTGACGACCTGAGTATGCATGCTCAGACCTCGGGGAAGAACCAGTACAGGAGTCAGACTTGCCCTTCGAGCTTGCGGAGATTTAGTCGGGAGTACCCCCTTCACCTTTACTGCTTTCCCTAAAGAAACCTTGTATTCGAACTTGGTTAGTAGTTCTTTTCCTTTCTTTATTGTAAGTTGTGAACAATGAAAGTTGATGTAATGATTTAGTGATGTATTTCCTTTACTTCTGTGCTTTGTTTAATGATTACCATGTAATGCTAGAAGCCGAAGTGTGACTACGGCGGGATTATTCCTTGACCGTAGGAGCATGGCTGGCTTAGTCATCCCTCGTTTTTCGTATTTTGGGAAGTGGGGCATGACGCTAAGTTTACCCCTCTTGTCAAAACGTATCACTCCTCTGTTCGGGAAGATCTTCAGAAACACATGCTCTCTGGGTTGGAACTCCAGGTGTTGACGTTTTGCATCTGCCCAATACTTCTGTCGATCCTGAGCTATGCGCATCTTCTCCTTGATCGTGCGAACCACATCTATAGTTGCCACGATCATCTCTGGCCCAAGAAGTTCACAATCTCCAACGTCGTCCCAACTCAGCGGGGAACGACACTGTTCCCCTCCGAAAGACGGCGCGATAAACGTCTTGCCTGAAATTCGGGGCAGATGCTAATTGGTGCTATCCGTTCACCTCTCTGAAGATTCCAAGTTGATTTATGGCGCCATGTATCGAAGGTTTAAACGGATGCGGCCGATGTAGCAGACTTCGTTAGATTCCCCCTCGTCTGAGGGGTTTTTGATTGTGGGGACGCTCTTCCCTGCAGGCTCAAGCTCCTGCAGTTAATTACACTACCGCATCGCGGTAACAACTTTCTCCTTCTCCATATGGTCACTTCGTGTCGTGGGTATTTGTTTTGTGTTTGGTTGCCCGTGGATTGTATACAGAGACTAATTTATGTTGTCGCCCGTAGGACGTGGATTAGTCCAAATCCGTATTTTCTTAGATTTGGGTATGGGGTTTTGGGTTTAAGGATACGTTAGTCTCATTTTGGACTAAGATCAACTTAAACGTTTGTTAAGGATACGTTAGTCTCATTTTTGGACTAAGATCAACTTAAGCGTTTGTTAAGGATACGTTAGTCTAATTTCCAGACTAAGATCAACTTAACAGGATCATTTAGATCCAACAAGAGAGCATTTGTGCTCTATTGTTTAGTTTAGAGACGTTGCGGTCGATTGCCAGTTTAAGGACAAGGTGGTCCATTGTTAGTTTAAAGACATCCCGGTCAAGGTTAAGGACATCGTAGTCCGTGGGTTTAAAAAGACCCCACGGTCCAGGTTAAAGACATCGTAGTCTATAAAGTTTAAGGACATCGTAGTCCATGAGTTTAAGGACCCCACAGTCCATGAAATGTGTGGTTATCGGGACCCGTCACCTTTTTGAAGACGTTGATGAATTACAATGACAAATATCAAAGTAGTGAAGAGATGTACCCTTGAACCAAGATGGATTAAGTGATCTGTAGTCCAATTTGGAACTAAGATCAGTTAATTATATTGTGAGCACGTTGGCTCCGTTGAGTCTGAGTTGAGGACTTATGTCCAACTTGGGCTAAGTCCAATTGGATTTGAAGTGTTGGTCCTTTGCTGGACCATTAGACATTTGTCTGGGTTCAAGCCCACATTATTTAGCAATGCTAAACATTTTCATCTTCGATTTTCTCAATTTTGAGATTCATTTGGAGGAGGGACTTTTGTCTCTGGAAAATTAGCCAATTTGGCTAAAAGTAGTGTTAAACACTGGAAATAGATCCCTCAAATTAGTGTTAAACACTAAAAGACAATCAACGTTAAACACTGGAAATATAGTCCCCAAAATTAGTGTTAAACACTAGCAAACAACAGTGTTAAACACTGGAAATGAAGTTGTCAAATTAGTGTTACACACTAGAAAACACCAGTGTTAAACACTAGGTATAAAGTTCTCGAATCAGTGTTAAACACTAAAGAAAGAGGGGTCACGTGGGGACACGTGAGAGCGCCCAAAGGTGGGACCAGATCCCCTTTTACCTCGTTCTGCAATTAAGTGTTAAACACTTTTTATTATTTTTATTTTGAGCATCACGTGTTGACACGTGATGGGGATTTATGCGTTGGCTGTTAAAGCGTTTGCCAAGGGGTCACGTGTTAACACGTGAGAGCGTCCAAAGCCTTCATTTCCTTTGCTTTTTCTTTCTGCGTTTTGGGAGTCACGTGGGAGCACATGAGGCATTGCCTCAAACCTGTTTCCTTTTTATTTTTGGGGATCTTTTTAGGGGTCACGTGGGGATACGTGACCTAGTTTTATTCCTTCTTTTCTGATCACTGCGGATTGGGGCCAGGTGTCATCACGTGACCAATATTCTTTATGTGCATGGAGATCTTTCAAGTCTCTTTATTTTAAGAATTAAATTCTCTGTAGGGTTAAACCCTAATCATGATTTTGGAGGAATTAAATTTCTATTATGAAAGAATTAAATTCTTATGTAGGGTTAAACCTAATTTCTTTTAGAGGAATTAAATTCCCATATATGTAAAAGAATTAAATTCTTGTATAGGGTGAAACCCTAATTTCATTTTAAGAGGAATTAAATTCCTGTAATTTTGAGAGAATTAAATTCTCAATTAAGGTTAAACCCTAGTTTTGTCCATCTTGAAGGAATTAAAATCCTATGAGTTTGGGAGAATTAAATTCTCATATAGGGTTAAACCCTAACTTTGTTTTGGGAGAATTAAATTCTCTAAACTCAATTCCCCCTCTAAGTTTTGGATCTGCATGGCAGGATCTCAACCCGATGAGAATTAAATTCTCAACTTATGGGGAGATGTGCTCTTTGCAGATCTTCAACCAGAGGGAGAACTAAGTTCTTTGTGCAGAAGAGTTAAACTCTTAGATTTGAGAATTAAATTCTCTTTTTTGAAGTTTTGATCCCCTTTCTTTTCTCACCTAGGGTTTTTTTTTCTTGAGAATTAAATTCTCCTTTCTTTTCTCTCTGCTATTTTCCTTTAGAAAATTTCAAGATCCCAAAATTCTCTCCCCCCTTTCTCTCTCTTCTCTTGGCTCCTATTTATAGGAGAAGGAAAAGAATAAATTTGTTTAGTAAATCTTTCGTTGAAAGATTTTGTTTGTTTTCATAATTAATATGATGCTTTAGATCATTCGGTGAATTTTATTCACCGTTGGATTTTAAATCCAAAGATATTCTGTTTGTTATTTCTGGTGAGATTTAGGGAAATCTTTCCTTGTCTAAGATTTTTCCATAAATTGGTGATATTTAATCACCCCTGAATTTTTAATCCAATGGTTCTCCTTAATCCTTTCCCATTTGGAAAGATTTTAGAGAAATTTAGAATTTAATTCTATTAAACTGTAAGGCTTTCGAAGCCAATCACGTGCTGACACGTGACCCTTGGTCACGTGTGAGCACGTGACCCCCAATTGAGTCCTTTTCTCAGCGTTTATTTACGCTTCATTTTTAACCATCACGTGTCAACACGTGACCATTGGTCACGTGTGAGCACGTGATACCTTATTGGGGTATTTCCTTCAGCCATTTGTTTTTATTTCTGTTTTAACTATCACGTGTCAACACGTGACCATTGGTCACGTGTGAGCACGTGACCCCCAATTGGGTCCTTTTCTCAGCGTTTGTTTTTATTTCTGTTTTAACTATCACGTGTCAACATGTGACCATTGATCACGTGTGAGCACGTGATATCTCATTGAGGTAATTCCTGATTTTTAATCAGGGAACAGTGCATAGCATATTTGCTCATAACTTTTGATCCCGGAGTTGCCGTCAAGACCCTGAAGCTAGGAATTTGGTCTTTGCTTCGTTTGCTTTGGCATGTCCGAATCCTGTTAGAGGAAGGACGCTGTGGTGGCATCTCGTCTACTGTATCGAGACGAACGTCGAAGTGGTGACCACTCCATGCTGGTGTGAGATGATCTCCGATGGTCTTTCCGGTTTTATATGAGTTGCCGTCAGGACCCTGAAGCTAGGAATTTGGCCTTCGCTTCATTTGCTTTGGCATTGCGTCTGCTGTATCGAGACGAACGTCGAGGTGGTGACCACTCCGTACGGGATGATCTCCGGTAGTCTTTCAGGTTTTATATGAGTTACCGTCAAGACCATGAAGCTAAGAATTTGGCCTTCGCTTCGTTTGCTTTGGCGTGTCCGAATCCTGTTGGCGGAAGGATGCTGTTGTTGACATTGCGTCTGCTGTAACGAGACGAATGCTGAGGTGGAACTAGGATTTTGCCGTCACTCGGCTTTGTTTCGACCATGGGGTCTTTCGTTAATGTTGCATCTGCATCCTGCCGGACTGCGAAGGAACGCCGTTGTTGACATTGCGTCTGCTGTAACGAGACGAATACTGAGGTGGACCTAGGATTTCGCCGTCACTCCGCTTTGCTGACCATGGGGTCTTTCGTTGACGTTGCATCTGCATCCTGACGGACTGCGAAGGACGCTATTGTTGACATCTCGTCTGCTGTATAGAGACGAATGCTGAGGTGGAGCCGGGATTTTGCCATCACTCCGCATTATTTCGACCATGGAGTCTTTTGTTGATGTTGCATCTGTATCCTGCTGGACTGCGAAGGAACGCCATTGTTGACATCTCGCCTGCTGTATCGAGACGAATGCTGAGGTGGGGCTTGGATTTTGCCGTCACTCCGCATTATTTCGACCATGGGGTCTTTTGTTGACGTTGCATCTACATCCTGCTGGACTGCGAAGGAATGCCATTGCTGACATCTCGTCTGCTGTATCGAGACGAATGCTGAGGTGGAGCTGGGATTTTGCCGTCGCTCCGCTTTGTTTCGACCGTGAGATCTTTTGTTGACGTTGCATCTGCATCCTGCTAGACTGCGAAGGAACGCCGTCGTTGACATCTCGTCTGCTGTATCGAGACGAATGCTGAGATGGTCTCTAGGTTGTCTGTGAACCGTCGAGATTTGGAACTAGGGACTCCGAATGCCGTGGCTCCGTTTGATGGTGTAACATCTGTGTCTTACTGGAATGAGGAGACACACCGTTGTTGGTCTCCAGGCTGTAGGTGTGGCCATTGAGATTTGGAACTAAGGACTTTGCCACGGCTCCGTTTCTTTGCGACTCTGAGGTCGGTTGTTGACGTCACTTCTGCATCTGGTTGGTGTGAGGAGAAACGCCGTTGGTGATCTCTAAGTTATCGATATCGAAGTCGAAACCCTTAAGCTAGGGATCTTCCTTTGCTTCGTTTGTTGACATTGTGTCTGCAATATTGCGACAAATGTCGAGATTATCTCTAGGTTGTCTATGAACCGTCGAGATTTGGCTTCGCTTTCTGATGGAGCCTGTTCGGAAGGTATGGTTCCCTCTTTGTTTGTACCCCTGGATTGTATACAGGGATCGATGTGATCTCACCTGTAGGACAAAAAGTTTCATTCTTTCATCATTCATTTTCATTTTTTTTATTCTTTCCGCGACGCTCTATCATTTCAGCTTTTTATATCGCGAAGATTGTGATTGCCCAATCATTTCGGTTATTTTTCGCGGTGTCCAATCATTTCGGCTATTTTTCTTTTTACTCGCTGCTTTTTATTGCGAGTTGCCCAATCATTTCGGCTGTTTTTTTATTTTACTCGATGCTTTTTATTGCGAGTTGCCCAATCATTTCGGCTGTTTTTGTATGCATATATTTTTACTTGCTGATTTCGTTGCAAATTGCCCCATCATTTTGGCTATTTCATATGCATTTTTGGCTCGCTGATTTTTTTTTATCGCGAGTGTGGAATTTGGAATCTGATGCCAATCTTAGCATCAGCATCGCCACGACTGGAATATTGCCAGGAGCGAATCATCATTTGCCATGAAAGGACTTGGAATTTGATACCGATTTAGGCATCAGGATCACTTCACCTGGGATATTGCCAGGAGCGAATCATCATTTGCCTCTGTCGATGTCGAACAAAGGAGGCTTAGCAAACAGGGTTAGGATCCCATCGACTAAGGCTTTTGACTTAATGAGCCGTAAGGGTCTCATAAAGATGTTTCTCCCTATGAGTCGTGAGGATCTCGTAAATGCTTTTTCTCCTTAGGAATCGTGAGGATTCCTAAGTGTGTGTTCTCTTATAAGTCGTAAGGATCTTACAAGAGTGTTTTCTCCTTGCAAGTCGAGAGGACCTACAAGTGTTTGTTCACCGTGTAAACATATCCCTAGTCACGGATGGGACTTTGTTAGGGAAACATCTATTCGCGCCCGTGGATTGTATACAAGGGTTAACATTGAGCCACTTGTAGGATAGTATTGGAGGTTGTGGGGGCTGCTTAAGAACAGGTTCAGGTCTCTGTAACTTAAGACTTTTGAATCTTATGAGCCGTGAGGGTCCCATAAGAGAGTTCTCCTTACGAGTCGTGAGGATCTCGCAAGTGTAACTTCTCCTTAGGAATCGTGGGGATCCCTAAGTGTGTTGCTCCTTTGTGAGTTGTAAGGATCTCACGCGGGTAGTTTCTCCTTACAAATTCGAGGGGACCTTGCAAGTGTCTTTTAACGAGATTGCGCCCTTTCGGGTTTTCACAAAACTCGCCAGTAGCCCTGCTGTTTTTACTCACGGAGCCCTTAAGGGTTTTCATCCGTGCCCATTTTGCTTATGGACATACCGTTCTTTTTTTTTTAACGAGGCTGCGCCCTTTTGGGTTTTCACAAAACTCGCCGGTAGCCCTGCTGTTTTTACTCACGGAGCCCTTTCCGGTTTTCATCCGTGCCCATTTTGCTTATAGACATACTGTTCTTTTTTTTAACCCTTTTTTTATCAGCTTTGGGACGTTGCAATCCATCGTAGTTTATCAACGTCTCGGTCAACGGCTAGTTTTAGGACATAGTGGTCCGTTGTTAGCTTAGGGACGTTTCGGTCCGCAGCCAGTTTTAGGACATAGTGGTCCACCGTCGTCGTATTTGAGGCGAATCTCTAGTTTACTGACTTTTCGGTCTATGGGGCTTTCCCTGTGAAGGAGCATGATGCCCCTGACATATCCATCTTTTTCGGAGCATGTGGTTGTGGCGGGCTCACCTTCCAGTTTTCGGACAGCGCGAACTTGCCCTATTGGTATTGGTCTTCAACCCAGTTTTTGAAGACATAGCAGTTTTCGATCGGATAGCCCAATACTTGGTGGTAAGGGCAGGAATTAGGATTGTTGACATCATTCAGTTGTAGCTGGTGTTTCGGCTCAAGTAGAGTGATAAGCCTGTTGCGCACTGCTAGTTCGAACATCCTCCTTGTCTCATCCCGGGGAAATGAGTAAGGACGTTTCAGCTTCTCATTGAAGTAGCGTGGCTTGTTGTTTTGACGACCAAACGGTCTCGGCTTGCTCGGCTGTTGTTGAGCGTTGGCGACGAAGGTCGCTTTTCCATTCCCCTAATCCCTTTTGTTCGATCCCTTATTTGCGGGTCCGAGATTCTTTTTGGGTAGCGTGCGATTGCACAGTTGAACGTTCTCGCAGCTCTTCTTTTCTTCCTCTTTTCCTGAGGTGGATTCTTTGAAAACAGGGCTGAGAGTCATTTCTTCTTCAGAATTGCTCCCGAAGGTGAGGGCTTGCGATCTTCTGCCGTCAACCATGTGACCATTGCCGGCAGTTTTCATATGCTCATTTGTCGTGCTTCTCTGTTTCCGACGAGCTTTGCGCTTCAATCGCTGAACGTGCTGCCGGTGAGCAACGTATCCCTGCCGTCCGGCGTTGGGGATCGTATATCCCGGCGGGTAACTTATTTGGTCATACCAGCCCGGATATGGTCGCCCAGTTTTAACAACTTGGTCGGCCGTTTCGTTCGCTCGGTGAGCTCGTATTTGCTGAGCAGTATAATCATCAAGCGTGGCTTTTGAGATGGTTTCCTCCTTGGCTGCTGAAAGAGTCAGATGAGGGTTCGATGTCTTCCCTCTGTCGTCTTCAATAATGATCGGAGGGTCTTCAGCTGGAGGTTCCGGCTGTAACATCATCCCGACCATGTCTTGGAAGAGAAGTGCCATTCGCTTTATGTTAGCCGCTTGTTCTGCGGTTTCTCTGTCCTTCTTTTCGAGAACTCTGCGAAGGAAGTCAGCATCGGTTTCTTGTTCATGACGCTGCTCCGATGACGCCTCCGGGCTTTCTTTTGGTCCGGTGAGCGTTTAGTAGGGTTTCAACGTTCAAATGTTTGGCTTCCAGAATAGGAACTATTTTTCAGGCTTATTTTTATCCTCAGATTAGTAATTTCCTTCATCTTACTAACCCTTGGGACAACAGCTTATAACTACTTATTACTAGTTTCATTTAAGAAAACATCTAACTTTCTTGTTTTTCTTAAACTATTCCTATTTTTTAAATATAATTTTTCACTTTCTACTCTTTTATTATCACAATTTTTTGTGTGTGCTTATATATAGTAAAATGCAAAGTAGGGCGTAAATAAGCACAGGAGCGCTGAAAAATGACTTCTTGGGAGCTTCTTGCGATGGTACAGGAGCGCTGAACCTCATTGGCGGGAGTATGGTCCCGAAGAATAGCCCAGTGGTGGCTTGGGTTACCTGCTCCACTGGCATAGTGAAAAGGGAGGCCGCTTGGGGCCCGTAGGTTACTCCTCCAGATGGGACAGAGTAAGAGTTGCTGTTGCAGTTAGTGCAGTTTGAAACCATTGATTTCTTGAAGAGCTTGAATATTCTGCCCCCTGCGTCGACCTTGGTCTTTGGCATGTACCAGTTGTTTAAGGACCGATTCCGTCGGCAAGGCTGCTGCTTGGGGAGCCTGCCTGTGGACGACAGACATCCTCTGGGCTTCCTCCATCGGCGTTGAGGCACCGAGGGTGGGAGGTGGGAGCATCGACCCAAAAAGAAGCCCGTTGATTTCTTGAAGAGCCGGATTGCAGAGATTTGAGGCTGCAAGTGACCCATACTTGACTCCGCCGGATATGACAGAGCCTGAGTTGCTAAGGTGGGAGAAAATGCCATTCTTCATAGAGACGAAATGCCGGCTTCAATATCCACTCCCCTAAGGGCAACCAAAAACATACACACCGCGATTATTTGATCGCGGGAAAAACACGACACACGAAGTGTGGAGTGGAAAGAGGAAAAGGTCCCACCGGGAGTGCCAGAATCTGTTCCACTCCGAAAGATGGCGCGACAGACGTCTTGCCTGAAATTCGGGGCAGATGCTAATTGGTGCTATCCGTCCACCTCTCCGAAGATGCTAAGTTGATTTATGGCACCATGTATCGAAGGTTTAAACGGATGCGACCGATATAGCAGACTTCGTCAGATTCGCCCTCGTCTTAAGGGTTTTTTATTGTGGGGACGCTCTTCCCTGCAGGCGCAAGCCCTTGCAGTTAGTTACGCTACCGCATCGCGGTAACAACTTTCTCCTTCTCCATATGGTCACTTTATGTCGTAGGTGTTTGTTTTGTGTTTGGTTGCCTGTGGATTGTATACGGAGACTAATTTATGTTGTCGCCCGTAAGACGTGGATTAGTCCAAATCCGTATTTTCTTAGATTTGGGTTTGGGGTTTTGGGTTTAAGGATACGTTAGTCTCATTTTGGACTAAAATCAACTTAAACGTTTATTAAGAATATGTTAGTCTCATTTTTGGACTAAGATCAACTTAAGCATTTGTTATGGATACGTTAGTCTAATTTCCAGACTAAGATCAACTTAACAGGATCATTTAGATCCAACAAGAGAGCATTTGGGCTCTATTGTTTAGTTTAGAGACGTTGCGGTCGATTGCCAGTTTAAGGACATGGTGGTCCATTGTTAGTTTAAAGACATCCCGGTCAAGGTTAAGGACATCGTATTCCGTGGGTTTTAAGGGACCCCACAGTCCAGGTTAAAGACATCGTAGTCTATAAAGTTTAAGACATCGTAGTCCATGAGTTTAAGGACCCCACAGTCCGTGAAATGTGTGGTTATCGGGACCCTCACCTCTTTGAAGACGTTGAGGAATTACAACGACAAATATCAAAGGGGTGAAGAGATGTACCCTTGAACCAAGGTGGATTAAGTGATCTGTAGTCCAATTTGGAACTAAGATCAGTTAATTATATTGTGAGCACGTTGGCTCAGTTGTGTCTGAGTTGAGGACTTATGGCCAACTTGGGCTAAGTCCAATAGGATTTGAAGTGTTGGCCCTTTGCTGGACCATTAGACATTTGTCTGGGTTCAAGCCCACATTATTTAGCAATGCTAAACATTTTCATCTTCGATTTTCTCAATTTTGAGATTCATTTGGAGGAGGGACTTTTGTCTCTGGAAAATTAGCCAATTTGGCTAAAAGTAGTGTTAAACACTGGAAATAGATCCCTCAAATTAGTGTTAAACACTAAAAGACAATCAGCGTTAAATACTGGAAATACAGTTCCCAAAATTAGTGTTAAACACTAGCAAACAACAGTGTTAAACACTGGAAATGAAGTTGTCAAATTAGTGTTACACACTAGAAAACACCAGTGTTAAACACTGGGTATAAAGTTCTCGAATCAGTGTTAAACACTAAAGAAAGAGGGGTCACGTGGGGACACGTGAGAGCGCCCAAAGGTGGGACCAGATCCCCTTTTACTTCGTTCTGCAATTAAGTGTTAAACACTTTTTATTATTTTTATTTTGAGTATCACGTGTTGACACGTGATGGGGATTTATGTGTTGGCTGTTAAAGCGTTTGCCAAGGGGTCACGTGTTAACACGTGAGAGCGCCTAAAGTTTTCATTTCCTTTGCTTTTTCTTTCTGCGTTTTGGGAGTCACGTGGGAGCACGTGAGGCATTGCCTCAAACCCGTTTTCTTTTTATTTTTGGGGATCTTTTTAGGGGTCACGTGGGGATACGTGACCTAGTTTTATTCCTTCTTTTCTGATCACTGGGGATTGGGGTCACGTGTCATCACGTGACCAATATTCTTTATGTGCATGGAGATCTTTCAAGTCTCTTTATTTTAAGAATTAAATTCTCTGTAGGGTTAAACCATAATCATGATTTTAGAGGAATTAAATTTCTATTATGAAAGAATTAAATTCTTATGTAGGGTTAAACCCTAATTTCTTTTAGAGAAATTAAATTCCCATATATGTAAAAGAATTAAATTCTTGTATAGGGTGAAACCCTAATTTCATTTTAAGAGGAATTAAATTCCTGTATTTTGAGAGAATTAAATTCTCAATTAGGGTTAAACCCTAGTTCTGTCCATCTTGAAGGAATTAAATTTCTTTGAGTTTGGGAGAATTAAATTCTCATATAGGGTTAAACCCTAAATTTGTTTTGAGAGAATTAAATTCTCTAAACTCAATTTCCCCTCTAAATTTTGGATCTGCATGGCAGGATCTTAACCCGATGAGAATTAAATTCTCAACTTATGGAGAGATGTGCTCTTTGCAGATCTTCAATCAAAGGAAGAACTAAATTCTTTGTGCAGAAGAGTTAAACTCTTAGATTTGAGAATTAAATTCTCTTTTTTGAAGTTTTGATCCCCTTTCTTTTCTCACCTACGGTTTTCTTTCTTGAGAATTAAATTTTCCTTTCTTTTCTCTCTGCTATTTTCCTTTAGAAAATTTCAAGATCCCAAATTTCTCTCCCCCCTTTTTCTCTCTTCTCTTGGCTCCTATTTATAGGTGAAGGAAAAGAATCAATTTGTTTAGTAAATCTTTCGTTGAAAGATTTTGTTTGTTTTCATAATTAATATGATCCTTTATATCATTCAGTAAATTTTATTCACCGTTGGATTTTAAATCCAAAGATATTCTGTTTGTTATTTCTGGTGAGATTTAGGGAAATCTTTCCTTGTCTAAGATTTTTCCATAAATTGGTGATATTTAATCACCCCTGAATTTTTAATCCAATGGTTCTCCTTAATCCTTTCCCATTTGGAAAGATTTTAGAGAAATTTAGAATTTAATTCTATTAAACTGTAAGGCTTTCGAAGCCAGTCACGTGCTTACACGTGACCCGTGGTCACGTGTGAGCACGTGACCCCCAATTGAGTCCTTTTCTCAGCGTTTATTTACGCTTCATTTTTAACCATCACGTGTCAACACGTGACCATTGGTCACGTGTGAGCACGTGATACCTCATTGAAGTATTTCATTCAGCCATTTGTTTTTATTTCTGTTTTAACTATCGCGTGTCAACACGTGACCATTGGTCACGTGTGAGCACGTAACCCCCAATTGGGTCCTTTTCTCAGCGTTTGTTTTTATTTCTATTTTAACTATCACATGTCAACACGTGACCATTGATCACGTGTGAGCACGTGATACCTCATTGAGGTAATTCCTGATTTTTAATCAGGAAACAGTGCATAGCATATTTGCTCATAACTTTTGATCCCGGATGAATTATGAAGCCCATAATATATCAAATCGAAGGATTTTTCGAGATGCTTTCGATACCATCAGAATTTAACAGTTCCTCCTTCGGGAGTTTATCAAAATACAGGCCGGAAGATACTGGTTCGCATTTCCTTAAGTGTATCGCTGCCATTTGATACCTTGGACTCTTTTGCGCAGAAATTTTTGGCAGGAACAGACACTTACGTCCGTATAGTGCTGCGAAAGGTATCATCCCAATACCTACCTGATAGCTATTATATGAAAACTCCACAAGATGTAGATGATCTTCCCACGAATCTCCGAAGTATAGCATACAGGATCTCAACATATCTTCCAGGATCTGAATTTTTCGCTCGGACTGTTCGTCTGTTTGGGGATGATATATCGTGCTGAAGTTCAGACTCGTTCCCAGGCTGGCTTGAAGACTCTGCCAAAACTAGGATCGAAATCTAGTATCACGATCGAAGACTATGCAGACAGGTACCCCATGTAATCTCACAATCTCCTGCATGAGTTTATGGTTATTATGGTATATCTTAAAGGTTTAAATCTTACTTTAGATTTTTACTCACTCTATGTACTTTCTTACCAACGTCTCGGTTGATTGGCCAACTTTGAAGGGAATAAAGTGAGCCGACTTAGTGAGTCGATGCACAATAACCCAAACTACGTCGTTACCCTTCGTATTGCATGAGAGAGCTAGAGATGATCGCGGAAACTGTAGATGTGGTTCGCACAATCAGGGAGAAGATGTGCATATCTCATGATCGACAGAAGCATTAGGCAGATGCAAAGTGTCGATACCTGGAGTTCCAACCTAGAGAGCATATGTTTCTGAAGATCTCCCCGAACAGAGGAGTGATATGTTTTAGCAAGAGGGGTAAACTTAGTCCAAGGTATATCGGACCGTTCGACATACTCGAACGAGATGGAGAAGTGGTATACTGCTTGGCACTACTACCCTCATTAGAAGGAGTGCACAAGGTGTTCCTCATATCCCAACTACGACGATATGCGAACAATCCCAGCCACATACTTGATCACTCAAAGCTCACTGTACAGACCGATCTAACTTGCGCGCAGCAACTAGTTGAGATTTTGGATTGAAAGGTGAAGACTTTAAATGTGGACTTAGTTCGAGTGATGTGGAGAAATGATTCACCAGGAGAATCAATCTGGGAACGAGAAGACGATATACGTGCACGATACCCTCACCTTTTTGAAAATTAGTCTTAATGTAAATTTTGATGATGAAATTTTTATTAGGAGGGTAGAATTTAACGACTCTGAAATCTCTATACAAATGTAACCTGTTTAATGCATAGAAAATGTATTTCAGCATGACTAAGAGTTATAAGTTAATGTGGTTCAATGAAATCAAGAAATAACTTGTAGCTCACTGGTTAGTACTCTCTACTGTTGTGCCATAGCCTGCGTGTTCGAATCCCAATAGTTCCAATTATTTATATTTTTTCTTTTTAACTTTTCGGAAGCAAAAGAGCACCATTCTTTGCTCGTGTGTCCTTTTGACTCCCCTCTATTCTATTTTATTGTTTGATTTTTCTGAATTTAACCAGAGAGCTGCCCACCCTTTTATCTACCCATTAACACTATTTTAATTCTTTTTTAATTCAATTTTTTAATTCCCATACGCTCAAATTTTCCCTATAAATATCTAGCCTTATTACCCTATTCCTCATTTCTGAAAATTTCATAAATACTCTCTAAAATTCCCAATCCAAGCAAGAGGAGTTGAGCCTTTCTCAAGTGAAGTTGCCGAAGTCGAAGCGCCGTCGATCGATTCTTTCCACACGTCTTGGTCTCGGTTCTACCAACCGAAGCATCCTCTTATCTCTTCTCAACGCTTCAAAACCCGTGAGTCCCTTCTTCCTCCATCTCCCTCCTTCCTTGTCTCTGTTATGACTTCAATAAACCGATATCCCCTCTCGTTGTAAGTCCCACTTTTGATCCGTCTCTCCTTCTTCTTCTCTCTTTCATGTTGTGTTTCCACCATATTATATATACAGGCATAATTATACAACTAAATAAAAAGAGTGAAACGCAACTATACCAATTTTACTTTTTGAACAATTTTATATGTTCATGCCTCCGTCCTTATGTTGGAATTTGCTGGAATCAGCAATTAGCACCTCATCATGTACAACCAGATCAACTTTTTGGCCTATGGATACTATTCTAGGAAGCTCAGTGAGAATGACGAAGGAATTTGAAAAACATTCAAGTTGTTATGGGGGTTTTGAATGCATGGAATATATACCATGATGTAACATAGCTATGCTAGTGCAATAATACACATCCCTACATACAAAATTTTAAATTTAAATTATAGACTTAAAACATTTATAGTTACAGAAGATATATGGTTTTACATGTTGGAGATGCTAAGGAGTTGCACTTAGTTGTAACAATTTCTAACTTTTCAAAATGGTTTATAAGTGTAAGACATTTGATAATAGCTTCCATCTACAGAGGCAACCTCGATTTGTATGCACCTATCTGGGAAAAAAATGTAATTATTATTAGTAGGCAAATTTTGTGTTATTAGCGATCAATACTTATGCTTTATACAACAAACTACACATATAATAGTTGAATACGAAAATAATATTTTGTTGATATGGTTAAACTCTAGCCGTGGATAACGCACGGGATAACGACCTATCCCATCACATACACCATGGTTGAATAGCACGATATTTTAGATTACAAAGTTTTATTCTAAATGAAACAATTTTCATAAAAATACCCTCACTTTATGAAATGCTTTTATCGTTGTTTTTAAGCCTTTTGCAATTACACCTCTACAACTCTCGTTAGGGGACCCGTTTTTGAATGGTGCGGATTGTCGCACGTCCTTGGGATAATAGAGCGAGATGCAGAAGTCCTCACGCAGAATTTGGTCTGGAAAGGAATAAATAAAAATACGATTTAAAAGAATACGAATTTTTAACAAATTAAATCATTTGAAAATTTTCATAACACATAAATCCGTATTTTTCTATGAAAACTAATTTTTGAAAAAAAATATTATTAAAATGAAAAATTAAAATTACACAAAAATACCACTAAGTTTCCAAAAATATAGTTTTCATACAAAAACCACAAACTTTTAAAAGCTAGGTTTTATCATTAAAATACCATTGAAACTAAAATACCATTTTATAAAATCTCTTTATATTATAAATTACCCTCGAGATTTATTTTTACAACAATATTATAACATTTTTCATAAAACCCCCTCGAGAAATGCAAATTGTTGGATATAGTACCCTCAAAGTCAATTATTGGATCGCAGGCACGTGATTGCAATGTTGAGGGAGGAGCTATACCGGTAGAACAGTCTTACTCAAGATGATAGTATGCTATCTGGTTTATCTTTATCATCGTGTGCATGCTTCAGGTGACACTACAGATCACTATTACATGTTGATAGAGGCCTTAGGATTCTTGCTTGACTACCGGCAGTATGATGGCGATCATATACGTGAGAGTTGGGTAGTCTATAAGCACATCCTTAAAGTGTCCCTAGTCGTGGGAGTTTCGAGACTGGGCATCGATGCTCCATTAGTAGACTAGTGTATACAGTCGAGACCCCGACGAGGGGCGGTGGCCGGTCTCACAAGTCATTGGTGTCAGTTGGTTCACCTAAAATGTATACAGGTGCTCATTGGGTTATGAGTACACCGGACAGACTCGCCGGGAACATGATAGTTGGTATTATACCTATCGTCAGATAGCAGTTCCCTGGTGACATGTGTATAGGTTAGTCTATCGACTTGAGATCGTCATTTGTCTCGTGTGAGTTCCCACTGTGCTTTGATTACTACCCTACACGGCTCAAAGGAGTCGTGCAAACAGATTTTAGTTGGGTACAGTCCCGAGCCACATGGAGGCAGTGAGCGGATCGGCAGGGGATTCGTCTCTCCCGGTATTGGGGACGAGATCGCGCTGTGTTTAGGAGAGCCATTACACAAAGTCCCTGGCCAGGACAAGTGAGATTTACTGGTAGGTATTCCAGTAGTTTCTCAGGGTGTTCTGGGCTACACTCCGACACGACACATACCGCTATTGGGGGTCTGACGTTTACAAGCCCCCTAGGTCCGATATGCGATACTCATAGACGAACGGACCGGACTGTATGGATATTGTCACTGACAGGCTCAGTAGGGTTTCAGGATGAGTTCACTCATCGGCCTCCCTTTTACTCAATACCTTGGCAGCCATTACGTACAGCTAGTATCACTGACGTGCTTGTGGTTAAACCCATAGCTAGCGTATTGACGAGTCTTTAGAGTCCCCCACAGAAAGTTTTCCCAAGTTCGGGCGAAACGTTGTAGAGGCCGTATCGTTTTATGGTAAGGTTCGATCATATACATGCACTCGTGCACGGATCATGATCGGACGGATCATACTAGTGGGCTTTAGTTTAAGCCGGATCCTAGTATTAGATTTGTTGGATTACTTTCGTCTCGTAGTATTCGTATTCAGTCGGAATACGGATGCAGGTATGTATATACGAATGAGGGGTATTCTTGTGATCCGTCACGAGATTACTTTAGTAGATGCCATTTCTTTTTTGGATTAAACATTTAGATTAATATTTGATTATGTGGAAATTGTGAGTGCAAGTTTTAACCTAGGGCATTAAATATAGCATGTGCAACTTTGGTGACTCATGGTGTGATTTTTTGTGCCATGACTATTTTATTTATTGTTTTTGGGTGTGGGATATTTTGTGTAGAGAGAGAGGGCAGCCACTTAAGGTTGGGGTTGCTTCTTGATTTGTTTCTAGAGCTCACACAAAAGATCTCACACAAAAATATCAATGCCATTTTTTCTTCACAAGCTTTTCTTGTGCTCACAACTCTTCACTCATGGCTTCATCTTTAACCTCCACTCTATCCCTCTCATGTGTTGAGAATCCTAGAGTGTATTGAGACAATGTAATCACACACTATCTCTACTTCACCTTGGACATGTCGGCTAGCAAACTTCATGTCCGAGTTGCTTCGGTTTGAAACGGGAGCCCGTATAAAGAATTCTCGACGTGGAGCCACTTCGACGAGCGAGATCGGAGAGCGAACTTCGTCGGAGCAGCAGCGAGGAGCTTAGCGTAGAGATTGAAGACCGAAAGACACGGATCGATCGATATAATCTCTCCAAACTCTTTTACAGTTTACTAGTTTACGGTTAATGGAACGATCCAGATTTTAGGGTTACGATAGCGCCAGTTTAAAAAGTTTTTATTCCACATTTGGTCTCGGATTAATGGCCGGGGCGCTGCCGTAGCCTTACATGGTATCAGAGACAAACCATTAACCGCATACTAGTTGGTTTAGACAATGTTAAACTATCGAAACCGAAACAACTACAATACACTTCCCTGCACATTTTAGGTTCTGTCGATTTTTAAAGCGTCTTCTAAAATTATTTAAACAACTAAAGAAGAATACTGACATGACTACTAGACTACACACCAAACACGACACCCTAACTCCAAATTTAGACCGGCCACATTGGCCTAAAATCCGAGCTGGCCGACCACTTGGTGGAATTGGGGCTTCGTTTTTGTAGTGTCGTTTGGTCTCTGAAAAATTGTTTCAGTGGTATTGTTTGTTTAGCCCAATTTGGATATGGTTTTATCTAGTTGTTTGGGGCTATTCGGGGGTTATTTCGAAGTCGATATTTTCTAACATTGTTTAAAGTTTGCAGTACTTACATTACTATCTGCAACCGTGAATGTCATTCGAGCGGTACAACTTGTCTAATTGCTATAGTCCTTTTAGACGGGTTTGCAAACGTGACATTCGCGTTGATGTTCTGTGTTGTGCTGTATTGTTGCGGATTTGTCATGGTGGATAGCTTGTGTGCAATGGTAATGTAGTTTGAATATATTTGTACATTCGATATCGCGGGGCGAGCGTCCGACATGTGGACTGCCGTCACTGTCTGTTTGTATATTATTCTTTTGGGGCACGACCGGGTTGAGCTCGATGTACCCGTTGTACATATTTTTTTTCTGTACTATGATTACCCCACGGTGGAGTGCACGGATAGCCGGGTTCTAGAGGGCAACGGGCCCACATCTCATGGCTTTGAGACGGAGGGGGCTTCACTCTAGAATTGGCGGGCTATTCGCCGCACTCGTAGGGGGTACAGGTTGACCCAAGGAAGGGTGCTCAAGTTACCGGATTCCATGAAGTGCTAGGTGGTCCATTCACTTTGCTGAAGGGGGCTGGCTCGCTTCAGGGTTTGGCGGATAACTTGCCGCACTCATAGGGGTCTAGGTTTTCATTGCACAGGCTATCCACATGACCAGGGGAACGTCGGGTTTCAGTTGCAGCTCAAAGGAAACCCGGGGCTCCCAGATTATCTGTACTGTTCTGTGATGCTTATTACTTTTCTGTGATGTTGCATTTATCATGCCTGGAGCGATTATTATATATTGATATATATACTAGTAGATGTTGTATATGTTTTACACCCGCGCTAGTCCAGTCCCCGCTCTGTCGTTAGTTAAGTAACCTAACAGGTAATGACGAGACCCAGGGGCGAATGCGAATGGCATATACGTACATCATATTTTCGTTCTTTGTGGTGTGATTAATTGATGGGACTGCATTGATTCTGATCAATGCAAAGAAAACAAACCTATTCGATGTTGTTGGAACATTTTTCAAAAAGCTGTTATTATAAGGACGTTCTTTTTTATTTTGCACAGTGGTATTCGGTTATGAATATCCAGCACCTCATTCGACGAGGCAAGAGCCGAGATCCCTTCATCGGGAGTGACCCCTTCGACAGAGGTTTGCGTCAGGGTAATAACTTCACTATAGTTGATTACTTTTTTCTTTGCATCG
The DNA here is from genome assembly GCA_030015575.1 of Agapanthus africanus. NCBI lineage: Eukaryota > Viridiplantae > Streptophyta > Magnoliopsida > Asparagales > Amaryllidaceae > Agapanthus > Agapanthus africanus. The sequence goes on from CM057339.1 coordinate 135,258,815, forward strand.
CGGTATTCAGTTGGAATATCCTGCACCTCATTCTACGAGGAAAGAGCCGAGATCCCTTCACCGGGAGTAACCTCTTTAGCAGAGGTTTTCACTACTATATATTTATAAAAAGCTATCTTGTTCCTTCAACGATATCAAGTTCATTACGTTAAAGGTTTTTCGCCAAAAAACATTCGTAGCCCTCCGTCATTTCATACGGGTAGCACTTAGTATTCATACTATGTTTGTTGACCTTCGTCAAGGCATAGTGTATGGTAGCTGTTTGTTACCTTTCTGTTGCATAGATAGATGCGTTGGTTTGGGACAGTCGTACAGCCTTATTGACCTTCGTCAAGAGCTTGTACGGGTGGGTTCAAATTAACCTGGACAATGACGGGTAGAACTTGACATGTGACTTATGATTTGTTGACCTTCGTCAAGGTCATAAGAGCATGAGGTAAAAATCATATCGGGAGTTTCAAACATACAGGAAACTTGCCAGGCATGCGCATACCTTCTGGAGTGTGATATGTAAGTCCACGTTGCCCACCCCGGTGCTTGCGAGGAGGCGGAAAACGGAATAAAAATCGGATTTTTACTACTCTAGGCAACATGGACTAGACAAAGTCGGGATCTTTACTAAACAAAACTAACTAAAAGCTAACTAGAAATTAGCTACAAGGAAGAATGGTTATACCTAGGGCTTTATGTCCTTCTCTCCTTGCTCCTTGGAGTGTAAGAAAGAGATCGCCTTGTCGTCTTCTCCAGTCGAAGAAGGATCCACCCGAAAGCCTCAACCTTTGGCTTCAACTTCAAGCTAGAAGTAACTAAGGTGCTAGAAGTGCTAATCCTAGAACCCTAGATGAGAGTAGAGATTATCTAGAAGAGATTTTCTCTCAAGCTCAAGTGTTTCTCAACACATGAGAGGGGAGAGCTTGAGGAAGAGGAAGAGCAAGAGAGAGAAAGTATATGATAGAATGAGAAAATAATAAGCCATTCTCACATATATGTGTGAATTATAAAAATAGATAATTAGCTAGATAATTGTCATGGTTAATCAAGACTTGACCATTATCATTTCACATTAAATGAAAATTGCAAGGATCAAAGAGCATCTTTTATATGGAATGATGATGGTCAAAATGTCAACTAAGGTCAACAAGTCAAGTATGGTCAAAATGTCAACAACCCTAACCATGCACAATTATATATAGCTAATATCAATTAATTATAATACACACATAAGCATTAGGGTTAATAAAATGACAATGGTCATTAACCCTAATCAAAGTCCTCTTCCTCTGTCTCAATCAACTGTGCATACGCACCCGCATTCGTGATCCGAGGAACACGAATACAAAGAGATAAAACCAATCCCAAATCATATACTAGGATCTGGCTTAAACCAAAGCCCTCTAGTATAAACTGTCCGGACAGCAAACGTGCACAAGTGCGCGGATGTGAATGAACCCTGTCGCAAAACCATGCGACCTCTACTCATTTTGCCTAAAGACGAATAGCTCTGTGTGTGGGACTCTAAAGACTCGACACTACGCTGGCAGTGGGTTTAACCACAGACCGCAACGGCACTAGCTGTACGTAACGGTCCCCAGATAGATGCCGATAAGAAGACTGACGAGGTGACCCCATCTGAACTCCTACTGAGCCTTTATGTGACAGTCTCCATACAGTCCGGTCTGTTCGTCTGATACAACGCATGGCGGGCTTAGGGGGGCGGTAAACGTCAGTCCCCTAATAGCGGTACAAGTCGTGTTGGAGTGAAGCCCAGAACACCCTGAGATAACACTGGAAACCTACCAGTATATCTCGCTTGCCCTGGCCAGGGACTACTCGTGTAATGGCTCTTCTAGACACAGCGCGATGTCAACCCCCAATACCGGGAGAGACGAATCCTGTCTAACCGTCACTGCCTCCAAGTGCTTCGGGACTGCACCCAACTACTACCTGTTTGCACGACTCCTTTGAGCCGTGGTAGGGTAGTAATCAAAGTACAGTGGGAACACACTCGAGGCGAAGTGACAGTGTCAAGTCAGCGGACTAAGCTGTACTCATGTCACCTGGGAACTGATAACTGACGATAGGTATAATACCAACCAACAGTTCCCGACGAGTCATGTCCAGTGTACTCGTAACCTAACGAGCACCCGCATACTATCTCAATTACGACGTACTGACGGCTGTGGGACAGACCGTCTCCCACGCTGGGATGAGAAGCGCATACGCCAGTCTACTCCGGAGTATCGATGCCCTGTCTCGATAGTCCAACGACTAGGGACCTGTATAAGGATGTGCTTATGGATTACCCAGCCCCCACGAATGTGAGCGCCATTACAACGCTGGTAATCAAGCAAAGATCCTAAGGGCTCTACTAATATGTATAAGCGATATGCTAAAAGAAACACATGCACATATTGAAGTAGAGACAAACCAAGTAGCATACTACCATTTTGAGCAAGATTGTCTATACAACTGTGAATATCCCAAGCTTCCATTTAGTAATATACAAGCTAATATGATACAGTAATGGCCTCTAGGGCATATACACTAACAATCTCCCACTTGCACTAAGGCCATGTACTGGCGTATCGAAGACCTATCATCTCGATCAGCCGCTCGAACTGAGTCTGGGGTAGGGCCTTCGTGAGTGGATCTGCAGTGTTATTCTCCGTATTTAATCTCTTCACCTCGATCTCCCGGCGATCTACGATCTCCCTGATCAGGTGGTACCGCCTCAAAATGTGCCTGGACTTCTGATGGGACCTGGGTTCCTTCGCTAAAGCTATAGCTCCGTTGTTGTCGCAATACAGCGGTATTGGATCAACAATGGTAGGAACCACCTGAAGCTCCGTGAGGAACTTCTTCATCCAGACAGCTTCCTTTGCGGCATCGCAAGCAGCTATGTACTCCGCTTCCATAGTTGAGTCAGCAACGGTCTCCTGCTTGGAACTCTTCCAGCAAACTGCCCCTCCATTGAGGGTAAAGACATAACCCGACATAGACTTGGAGTCATCCTTGTCACTCTGGAAGCTGGAGTCAGCAAAGGCCTCGATCTGGAGGTCTTTTCCGCCATACACCTAGAACATCTGCTTAGTCCTTCTCAGGTACTTGAGAATGTTCTTTACCGCTATCCAGTGTTTCTCCCCTGGGTCCGACTGATACCGGCTTACAACGCTCAATGCGTATACTACATCTGGTCTGGTACATAACATCGCATACATTATAGAGCCTACCGCAGAAGCGTAGGGTATAATAGACATGCGATCCCTTTCCAAATCAGTCTTGGGAGACATCTCTTTGGAGAGGGTGATCCCGTGACAAGCCGGTAAATTACCGCGCTTGGAATCTTCCATACTGAATCTTTTCAGTATGGTGTCAATGTACCTTGACTGTGAAAGTCCCAATATCCTCTTAGATCTATCACGATAGATCTGGATCCCCAGAATGTAGTTGGCATCGCCCAGGTCCTTCATGGAGAACCTCTGCGACAAGAATCCTTTGACTGACTGTAGCATAGGAATATCATTTCCTATTAGGAGAATGCCATCCACGTACACGACGAGGAATACCACAGTTCTCCCAACAATCTTACTGTAAATGCATGGTTCATCTGGGTTTTTGATAAAGTCGAATTCTTTGACAGTATCATCAAAGCAGATGTTCCAACTCCGCTGTAGGGTGTTTTTCGTCACCCCATTGAGATGAGAATACACGGGCGCTTGTCAGGCGTACTACAGATTCCTCCTGCCTAGGGTAGGCCGGGGGTTTAATGATTATGGGGATCCGAATCTCCGGCAGCCGCGGACTAAGCTGCCGTTAATTACCCTCTTCCTTTGAGGCGAGGGAACCTCCGATTAACGGGTTAAACTGGTCATGCGAACTCAATGTGCAGTGTACGTGTGTTTTGTTTTGGAGGGGGGTTTGGATATATCGGGAGCCACGCAGTGTTTTTACGGGGGTCCCGCTACCCGGATAGCAGGCTGGGGGTCAAGAGGGCTAGCAGCCCCCTTGCGGGGTGCGGGGCAGCGCCCCGTTAGAAATTTTTTTCTAACAGGGACAGTGTCGTGGAGTATGTGTATGTGTACATATGTATACATATGTATATATATACATGTATATATAAAAAAAAAAGGGGAAAAAGACATCCAAAGGATGCGTGGGGCAGCACCTTGGGCGCTGTGCGCCTAGGTGCTGTGCGCTCAGGCGCTAGAGTGCCACGTGTCGGCACGTGGGCGCTCTGCGCTGGGCGCTTGAGCGCAAGCACGCCACGTGTCGGCACGGGGGCGATTTGCGCTTAAGCGCTGGGCGCTTGAGCGCAAGCGCGCTACGTGTCGGCACGGGGGCGACTTGCGCTCGAGCGCTTGCGCTGGAGCGCAAGCGCGCCACGTGTCGGCACGCGGGCGCTATGCGCTTGAGCGCCGGCGAGAAAAAGAGGCTTTTAGCCTAAAAAAATTTCTCTGAAGAGAAATCAGAGAGGAGTTGGACTCTTGAGTGTTTTTTTTTTTTGGGTTAATGGGAAGGGTTCTTCTTCTTCTTCTTCTGTTGGCTGGATCTTGAAGATCAAGAGATATGAGATTTTTTAAAATCTCTCCTTTTTGAGATCTAGTGACAGATCCAAGTTCCCCTTCGTGGGTTTGGTGGTGAAAAACTATTTTGTTTTTTAAAAAGAAGAGTAAAACTCTTGATTTAATTCAAGAGTAAGAAGAAGGTTTTGGAACCTTGAAGAAGAAGGAAAGATCTCAGATCTGGAAAAAAATTTAGAGAGAGAAAAAAAGTTGTTTAGATATTTCATTATCTTTGCCTTTATAGGCTATACACTTTACACATAGCCCCTTGGGCTTCACAAAATGGCATTTTGCCTATCCCATGGCTCATGTGCCTTTCTTTTTACACATAAGCCATGGGCTTTACAAAAATTTGGCTTTATGCCTATAAAATGCAACAAAATTATTTATTACAAAATTTTATCTTGGCATGGGGGGAGGCCGACCGCTTCATGTTCGGGCTCGACCCGGGCATGGGCCCACTGGATCTGTGCTTGGGCCCACTTAGCTTGGGGTTGACTTTGATTTTGACTTGGTCAACAGGGGTGTAAATTTTTACCCCAACAAATTCCCCCCCATCAATAAATGCACACCACATATGTGGGTCGTGTGCATAAAATTGATGGATCCTCTTTTACTTGGAGGCAACCTGATTTGGTTCCCGCTTTTTGGGAAGTTGGCACTGCCCTTTTTACAACATGGACGGTCGGTTCTGCCCTTTTTGCGACTTGGACGGTCGGTGCTGCCCTTTTTGCGACTTGGACGGTCGGCGCTGCCCTTTTAGCGACGTGGACGGTCGATGCTGCCATTTTAGCGACGTGGACGGTCGATGCTGCCATTTTTGGGACTTGGACGGTCGATGCTGCCATTTTAGCGACGTGGACGGTCGGTTCTGCCATTTTAGCGACGTAGACGGTCGGTTCTGCCCTTTTTGCGACTTGGACGGTCGATTCTGCCCTTTTTGCGACTTGGACGGTCGGTGCTGCCCTTTTAGCGATGTGGACGGTCGGTGCTGCCCTTTTAGTGACGTGGACGGTCGGTTCTGCCCTTTTTGCGACGTGGACGGTCGGTTCTGCCCTTTTTGCGACGTGGACGGTCGGTGCTGCCCTTTTAGCGACGTGGACGGTCGGTTCTGCCCTTTTTGCGACTTGGACGGTCGATGCTGCCCTTTTAGCGACGTGGACGGTCGATTCTGCCCTTTTTGCGACGTGGACGGTCGGTGCTGCCCTTTTAGCGACGTGGACGGTCGGTTCTGCCATTTTTGCGACTTGGACGGTCGATGCTGCCCTTTTAGCCACGTGGACGGTCGATGCTGCCCTTTTGGCGACTTGGACGGTCGGTTCTGCCCTTTTTGCAACTTGGACGGTTGGTGCTGCCCTTTTAGCGACGTGGACGGTCGGTTCTTGATTTGACTTGCTCTGCTTCTTGCAGTGTCAGGGGTAGACTTGACTTGCTCCGCTTCTTGCGGTGTCGAGATTGGATTCTGACTTGCTCCGCTTTCTGCGGTGTCGGAGTGGAAGTTGACTTGTTGATTTTGATTTGGGTTGACATCAGCATCGCTATACTGGAATATGGTACCAGAAGCGAATCATCATCTGTCATTGAGATGATTTTGGGATTTTGGTTTTTGTTTGGCATCGGCATTGTTGCACTGGAACAATGACAGGAGCAACTCATCATTTGCCCCGGGAGGATTTTGGAATTGGTTTTTTTTTATTATTATTATTTTTTATTTTTTTGGTGGGACTTTGAATGTGGTCTCACCGGTAGGACTTAGGAGAGGTTGGGATTGTTTTACGCCCGTGGATTGTATACGGTTTTGCAGGATGTATGATCCAGACCGTATGGCCGGAAAAATTTCGGGACTTTGTCGGCGTCTGCATCGCTGCACTGGAATATGGTACCAGGAGCGACTCATCATTCACCGTTGGGGTATGGGATTTAGAATTTGGTTAGCGTATGCATCGCTGCGCTGGAATATGGTACCAGGAGCGACTCATCATTCGTCATTTGGGGATTGGGGAGCGATGGCTTAGGAGACAGGTTTAGATCCTTATCACCTAAGGCTTTTCAATTTCATGGGCCGTGAGGGTCCCATAAAAGCATTTTCTCCCTACGAGTCGTAAGGATCCCGCAGGTGTATTTTCTCCTTAGGAGTTGTGAGGACTCCTAAGTATGTTTTTCCTTTATGAGTCGTAAGGATCCCACAAAGGTTTGTTCTCCTCATATATCGTGAGGACACATGAGTGGATCTTATCAATGGAGCATCATTCCCAAAGCGGAGACCAGCCGCGTAACTGGTGATTACAGTGGGGCATGGGTATGATGAGAATTATTTGAGCCCGTGGATTGTATACGATGGTCAACTTGGGGACCCACCGTAGGGCCGGGAGAATTTTGAGAAATTGGATTTTGGTTGGCGTCTGCATCGCTGCACTGGAATGTGGTACCAGGAGCGACTCATCATTCGCCGTTTGGGGACTTGGAATTTGGATCTTGTTTGGTATCAGTATTGCTGCACTGGAATAATGCCAGGAGCAACTCATCATTTGCCTTGGGAGAACTTGGGATTTGGGTTTTTGGTCGGCATCAACACCGCTAACACTGAAGCGAAATTCCAGGAGCGACTCATCATTTGCTGTTGCCCGTTGGGGAATGATAGCTTAGGAGACAGGTTTGGGTCCCTATCACCTAAGGCTTTTCAATTTTTAGGGGCCGTGAGGGTCCCATAAAAGCGTTTTCTCCCTGCGAGTCGTAAGGATCCCGCAGGTGTATTTTCTCCTTAGGAATCGTGAGGATTCCTAAGTATGTTGCTCCTTTGTGAGTCGTAAGGATCTCAGGCAGGGTTTTCTCCTCACAAGGTCGAGAGGACTTTGCGAGTGTAATTCATCTCCTTTCACGAGTTTGCGCCCTTTCGGGTTTTCACAGACTCGCCGGTAGTCCTGCTGTTTTTACTCACGGAGCTCTTTCGGGTTTTCATCCGTGCCCGTTTTGCTTGTGGACATACCGTTTATTTTTTTTTATTTCTTTTATTATTTTTTTTCTCTTTTTTTTTGCCGCTGGTGGGACTTTAAAAGTAGTCTCACCGGCAGGATTTGGGAGAGATAGGGGTCATTTACGCCCGTGGATTGTATACGGTTTTGCAGGATGTATGATTCAGACCGTAGGGCTAATGTGCTCAATTCGCCTGCGACTTGGAGCATTCACGTGTAGTATTTCTTGAGATATCGGCTATTGATGGGTGGCATGGGCCTTTCTCCCTCGGCACTTATCAGTTGGTAGGATCCTCCGTCGAACACTTTCTCAATGACGTATGGTCCTTCCCAGTTTGGCTCGAATTTTCCCTTGGCATGTCGATTGGGGATGATCGGTCTTTTGAGGACCAACACCAATTCACCTTTCTTGAAAGCGCGGAGACGGGTTATCTTGTCATAGGCCCATGACATTTAGGCTCGGTATAGCTCCAAATTTTGCTGTACCGCGAGCCTCTTTTCTTCGAGGGCATCGAGCTCTTCAAGTCGAAGGAGCACGTTTTCCTCCTCCGTCAACTCGTGCTGAACGGCCATTCTTAAGCTTGGAACTTCGACTTCGAGGGGGAGGATCGCCTCCACTCCGAAGAGCAATGAGTATGGAGTGGACTGAGTTGGAGTACGGTGCGTGGTACGATATGCCCACAACGCCTCGTGAAGTTTGAGATTCCAGTCTCTCTTGTTGGCTGAAGCATTTTTCCTCAGGAGCTTGCATAGAGTCTTATTGAAGGTTTCGGCTAGCCCGTTGGCTCTTGGATTATAGATGGAGGAATATCTCCAGTCTATCATGTGCTGAGTAGCGAACCTTGAGACATTGAAGCTCTTGAAAGAAGGCCCGTTGTCAGAAATGATTCTTCTTGGTGTACCGAAGCGGTATAGAATATTATGCTGGAAGAATGTCAGAATATCTTTTGTCTTGACTTCTTTTAGCGGGACAGCTTCAGCCCATCTGGAGAAGTAGTCTGTCGCGGCCAATATGAACCGGTGGCCTTTGGATGATGGAGGATCAATTGGGCCAACAATGTCGGTGCCCCAGACTTCAAAGGGCCACGACGCCACCGTTGGATGCAACGGATTGGGATGCTTGTAAATGAAATCACCATGGATTTGGCAGATCTGACATTTCTTTGCATGCTCTCCGCAATCCCGTATCATGGTGGGCCAGTAATACCCAAGCCGTTTGATTTGAAGTCGCATCTTGGGGCCAGATTGGTGAGCACCGCAAACGCCCGAGTGAACATCTTTCATGACCTTTTGGGCTTCGGCCAATGACAGACACCTGTGCCAGAGTTGGTCATATGACCTGCGGTATAACGTGTTATTTACAAACACGTATCGGAGAGCTCTTTTCTTCAGCTGAATCCTCGCAGATTTTTCTTCGGGCAGCTTGTCGTATCGGAAGTACTCTATGAAGGGTTCTCTCCAATCGGGCTCGTCTTGGATGATCGAAGCTTCTTCGACAGGACTGCTCTTCTGTTCCGCGCTTTCCTCTTCCCGTAGAGAGAATGGGGGTAGAATTTGTCGGCTCCTAACTGTGATCAGAATTTCGTCCATGTCAGGATCAGCCAGCTCCTTGGCTAGGCGAGCGAGTATGTCGGCTTTTCCGTTAAACGCTCTGGGGATTCTCATTAGTTCAATGTGAGTGAACCGTTTTATGAGTTCCACCGCTCGGCCTCTGTACCGAGCTAACTCGGGTTTGTATATCTTATAGTCGCCGCTTATTTGGTTGACAACAAGCTGGGAGTCACCGTAAACCCGTAGCCGAAGAATTTCCATTTCTATGGCGAGCTCCAAACCAGCTATCAGGGCTTCATACTCAGCTTCATTGTTTGTCCGAGGCTCGGTGAGAGCGAAAGAACGCCGTAGGGTTCCCATTGATGGCGTGATGAACACCAATCCTATCCCCGCTTTTACCTCTGGGATGCTTGATCGGCCGGAGCTTCTTATTGATGAGGCCCCATCGAAGTAGAGCTCCCAACATGGCTCGTCATTCTCTAGGTGCAGCACTTGTTCGTCGGGCAACTCGCAATTGAGTGGTGACCCCTCTGGTATAGGATGAGCGGCGAGGAAGTCTGCAAGAGCTTAACCTTTTACTGCTTTTTGAGGAGTATATACTATGTCAAACTCAAGTAGCATGACGGCCCATCTTGCCATTCTGCCGGCTAGGCTTGCTCTGGTCATCAAGTGTTTGAGCGGGTCGACCTTGGAGATTAGCATAACCCGGTGAGCCAGCAGATAGTGCCTCAGTTTCTTCACAGCAAATATCAGAGCCAGGCATTGCTTTTCGATTGGGGAATAGTTGTGTTCCGCCCCGACTAGAGTTCGACTGAGGTAGTAGAGGGCATTTTCTTTTCCCTCCTCATTATTCTGGGCAAGGAGCGCACCGAGTGACTCATCCAGCGCGGCAGTATAGAGAATCAGCGGTTTATTTGGAATGGGAGCGACCAGCACTGGAGGGTGCAACAAGTACTGTTTGATGCTTTCGAACGCTGCTTGACATTCAGCATCCCGGATAAAAGGAGCTCCTTTCTTCATGAGCTTCGAGAAGGGCCTACATCTCCCCGATAAATTTGAGATAAACCTCCGTATATAAGCAAGCTTGCCTTGAAAAGATCTTAGCTGCGTCAGACTCTTCGGAGGGGGCATCTCCATGATGGCCTTTATCTTTGATGGGTCAACTTCGATCCCTCGATGTCGGACTATGAAGCCCAGGAATTTTCCCGATGACACGCCAAAAGCGCATTTCAAAGGATTCATCTTCAGGTCAAATTCCCTCAGTCTGGTGAGAACGGTCCTAAGATTCTGGATATGATCGGCCTTGGTTTTAGTCTTAACGACCAGATCATCAACATAACATTCGACGACTTTATGAATTAGGTCATCGAAGATATTGGTCATTGCCCTTTGATATGTAGCACCTGCGTTCTTCAATCCGAACGGCATCACCTTGTAGCAATATATTCCGATCGGGGTTCGAAATGCTGTGTGCTTCTCATCCTCAGGCGACATCTTGATCTGATTGTATCCAGACGAGCCATCCATAAAGGTGAACAGCTCGTAATTTGAAGTGTCATCGACCATCATTTCCATGACCGGTAGCGGGAAGTCGTCTTTAGGACATGCCTTGTTGAGGTCCCTGAAATCGACACAAACTCGGATCTGCCCATTTTTCTTCTTCACTGGGACTATGCATGCGATCCAGTCCTCATATTTCTCTTCCCTGATGAAGCCGGCATCGATGAGCTTCTTGGTTTCCTCGATGACTTTTTCTTCTAGTTCTCTTCTCATTCTTCGAGGAGCTTGTTTGACTGGCTTAGCATCAGGAGATATAGCCAGCTTATGCACAGCCACTTCAGGGGAAAGGCCTGGCATTTCTTTGTATGTCCACGCGAAGCAGTCGACGAACTCATGCAGCAGGGCAATTATCTGCGCTTTCATTTCCTCTGAACAGAGCGAGCTGATGTAGGTCGGCCTTGGATTATCGGGCGTTCCTAAGTCAATCTTGGTTAGCTCGTCAAAGGTTGCTTGTCCACCATCTTCGAGCTCTTGAGGAGCTTCTTCTGGCTCGGCTATCTCGTCATCATCATTTGATCTTTCGCTGGCCTCACCAACATGGATCATGTAGCACGCTTTGGAATCAGGTTGAATGTAGCCTATGCCCCGTCTATCTGGAATTCGCCCATCGATGAGTGCTCGGACCTGGGGCGGATACCATTGCCCTTCGTAAAACTTTGCTTCGGACTCCGTTTGATATAACCGGCATCCGCACTTCTTAAAGTATTCCCGCATCTCGGGCGCATAGTATCTGGGATTGAGGACGGCTCTTATGCCTCTCTCATAGGGAAGGCATGCGACAGAAAGATCGTCCGGGTGCACAACGGGGGTTGACCCGTAAAATAGGATGCCCTTCTGTCCATTTTTCCTCCCGGGGACGTAGAAAGTTTTCAGCTGGTCCACGGTGGAGACTGACAACGCATCGAGCTCTTTGCACATCTGGTCTGGCACCCTTGTGACGGCTAGGGACCCTTCTGCGATTTCGAAGGTCTCTCGTAGTTTCGCTTGCTGCATGGGGGGCCAATCTGCACAGCTGTTGCACGGCAGGTCCTCTTCTTCTGACTCTTCAGTGTCACTGCGAAGATGAAGGCGGACTTTGCTGCTAGATGGGCCTTCAGTAACAGATTCGTCCGTATCACTGCCGAAATGAGGGCGAGTTTTACGGAAGGACGGGCTTCCAGCATCGGACTCATCAGTGTCGCTACCAAAACGAGGGCGAACTTGGGCGTTTTTGCTTTTGAAAGTGATAGCCGGCTCAGATTTGCTTTTGAGTCTTAGGGCCGGTCTATCCTCAGTCAGTTGTGGCTTAGCATTTTGGTGGTTCATAAAGTACCGAGAATCTTCATATCGGACTTTATGCACACCGAACGGCTGGATGTCTCCGTCAATGCGTCTTTCTTCGCCATTTTTAGTATACTTCATGCATTGATGGAGAGTTGACGGAATGATGCCGTAATCGTGGAGCCACGGCCGCCCCAAGAGAATCTTATAAGATGTGTCGGCGTCGATCACATATATCTTAGCTTCAGTTTGCAAATCCCCAAATTTGATTGGCAAAGCTATAGACCCCAGAACTTGCTGGCAATTTTGGTTGAAGCCTTGAATGACAATCCTTTCCCTTGACAGGTGTCGGACGTCCATTGACAAACTCTTCAGAGTTCGCAAGTTCATGATGTTCACTTAGGACCCCGGATCAATCAATATGCGATTAATTCGATCTCCGTCGCTGTACCCGGTCACGTAAAGCGGCCGATTATGCTCAGCCGTTCCCAGTAGCAAGTCTTCATCCTTAAATGTGACTGCGGCGGCATGCAAAGCGTGCTGGGCTTCTTTCATATTAATTTCAGCAAAGTGAGCCTGATACCGCTCGGGGTTTTGTAGAGCGTGAATGAGAACATCTCTAAGCTCCTTAGATAAGACCAAGGCGTCGTAGATGCTCAGGAGAGACGGAAGCTTCCGGAGATGTGCCAAGACATTATAGTCCACCGAGGAAGGACTTATGTTTTCATCAGCCGGTTCTCTGCCATCTTCTTCATTAGCGACTTGTTTTTCCTTCCCTTTTGGGGCGTTGCCCTGATTTGGCAGTAGAGCCCTGCCGCTTCTGAGCTGGATTTGATTGGCCTTTGTGGTGAGCTCCTCGTCCTCTTCGGGAAAACAGAGCTCATCCTCGGAGTCGCTGCCAAGATGGATGGTGTAACAGGTCACTACTGGGATCTCTTCATTGGAGTCTTCTTCTAACACCTCCAGAATTTCAGCCGCTTGTACAGGGAAGAACTCCTTCAATTGAATCAATGTTCTTTCCCTTTGTTCATATTCTTCGAGGGAATCGATATATTTTTGAATGGTCGATCTCCCTGCAGACTCTTTTTCGCGCCGAGCTGCACTTTTCTTCTTCTTGAGCTTCTTGGATTTTGAGCCTGATGGAGCCGCATTGGCAGCTGGACTGGTAGGCTTCTTCTGCCCTTCCCATTCCGTCCTGGGTTCCTTCCGAAGTAGCTTCATCATCTTCTTCGTCTTATTAGATATGTGCGTACTCCACGGAGGCCGCGATGAGTCCGTTTCATTTCTCAGGGCAGCGGGTTCGGCTGTCTGCTCCCAGAAGGCTTCAGTTTCTGTCTGTATAAAGTTGGTGGTTGCAACTTGATTGTTCACCAACACACTTTTGGACAGTTCGATCTCTCCAGCCTTGTACTGCTTCTCGACCCAATCTTTGAAGATATAGCAATCCTCGATCGCATGGCTCACTACTCGGTGGTACGGGCAATACAGAGGATTGTCGGTCATTTTTGCTTCTTGGGGTCTTTTCGACTCCGGCAATTGGAGGCCGTTGTTCAAGGCATCTTTAAATATCTTGCGGACTTTGTCCCTTCTGAAAGAGTAAACCTTGTTCTTTTTCTCCTCTAGGGAAGGCCCATCTCCTCCCAACAATGGCTTTCGAGACCGGTTAGTTTTGGATTCGGCCGCCCTTCACTTTTCTTCATTGTCGGACGCATTGAAGACATTGGTACTGCTGGAACTCCCGCTTCTACGGCTGTCGTCCTGCTTGCTTTTCCAAGTTTTGTCTCTCTGAGAGTCCGGCGGGGACTCTTGCTTCGAGCGTTCCAGCATTTGGACTTTCTTGGTTAGCTCTTGAAACGTCTTGAGGCCTGCTGTACACAAGAATGGGACCATCCAATTGCTGAGGTTCCCAATGAGAAGGCTGACGGACTGGTCCTGCTCCAGCGGCGGTTCGCACTTGACCGTGAGATTACGCCATCGGGCAATAAAGTCGGTGTTGCTTTCATTCTTCCCCGGCTTGGTCCTCACAAGGTCGGCAATGGAGATTTTATCACTGACACTCATGAACCTTTGCCGAAACAGGGACTCCATTTGGGCAAAGGTAATGATGGACCCGTCCGGTATACTCGCATACCAGTCGAAGGCGACACCGGTCAGGCTATTGACAAACTGACGAAGAAGGAGCGCTTCATTGCCCCCTGTATTTCCGCACGATGCTTTGAAGTGGGCGACGTGCTGATTTGCATTCCCCGTTCCATCAAATCTTCCGAACTTAGGAATAACGTAGCCGCTTGGGAACTCAGTCAGATCGTACTGCGCGGGATATGGCCGTCCACTACTGCCGATTTCTTTCTGAGCTTCAGCTTCGGCCACCAATGTTTTAACCTTGCTGGTGACCAAATCCATTATCCGATCCTGTGTTAGCGGGATAGTGCTATCTGGGGCCAAGGCGTCCCCAGAAGCGGAGTGTGGCCGGCTTTCATGTGGCTCGACCAGTCTCGGACCCGAAGGAACATGCATTGGCTGCCTCGGATTGTCATCACCCGGCTGATTAGTAGCGGCTTGTGCTTGATTGGGAGGCGCTCAAGCAATTTGAGCCGTAAGCTGCATCACCACGTTCGTTAAGTCGTCAATCTTCAAATAGAGCTTGGCCATCTCTTTATCTTTGCTCCTGAGCTGTTTTTGAAGCTCTTGAAACAGCTCTTGCTCCGCAGTCCTGGGGCGGAAAGTCGGCTCTTCCTCGCTGTCCGAGCTTGACTCTGCATGGACCGAGGGGTCTTTCTGCCTATCATCCTCATCGAGAGGGTTTTCTTCATCCAGCGGGGGAGGCTGTTCTTGGGCAGCGGCAACCACATTCAGGCTAGATTGGGCTTGGGATGTGGTGGCCCCATCCTTGCTTTTGCTGCGAAGGTTGTCGCTGGGGCGCCCGCCCGCCATATAGACCGTATGGATGATATATCCGGCCGTCTTTCTATCATTGGCAGCTGATTTCATGGATCGCTGTCTTGACCCCCTTGTTTCGGTAGCTGGTAGTCGATTGAAGGCGGCTGGCCTAACCAGGTTCTTGAATGGTGCTGGCACTTCTTTTCTGGGTTTGCCCCGCTGCTTTCGTGCGGCATAGAGTGCTTGATAGACTCTTGAAGAGACAGTGTCATACTTTTTCTGTTGGGGCCGGGACACGTCTCTTTGTGGCACTATTCGGACCGCTGTCATCTTGATTTTGGCGGTCATGGCATTTTTCTGAACCCACTTCAGAGGCTCGAAGGAATTGCTGATTCTTACGTCGGACTCATCCGTCATCGCGGGGCAACCCTGCACTTGGAACTTCACACGATTCCATTTGGCCGAAGCCTTGGCCCTTTTGTTGGCTCGATACCTGAGCCGCTTCTGCCTTAACTTCTCTGTTCTAAGCACCTGGCAGACTTCGGCTCTTTGGGAAGACGCCGCAGACCGGTCGATGGAGGTCCTTGGAGATACGCTCGATTGTGCATTTGTTGGAGTCATCGCCTGAGCTCGTCTGCAACATTTGATGTTTCCCTTTGTACCGAAGTTTTTTCCCCCCGCTGGAGCACCAGAGAATCGTTCAGATACCGTCTTAAGTTTCGGTTGTGGTGCCTTGGCGATCACGACATTCGGCCTCTTACCCCTTGAGACTGGCTTGGCCACCTGTTCTACCGGGATCTCCGCCAGATGAGCGCTTCCGGCAGGGTAGATGATGACGGAGCCAAACTGGCGGGGCGGTTCCTCCCACTGTCGACTGAGGCTTGCGGGGAGGACCACACGAGCGTTGATCTTGACCACGTACGGAATCGGGGTCATATTGGAAGCTGAATTCGTCTGGGGAGACATTGTCATCGAAGGTTGATTGCTGCACAGAAAAAAAAACATCATTTCAGTATAGACAATCGATATGTATATTGATTGAGTTCGCATGAACGTTTAACCCGAAATATGGGAGGAGAGATTGGTCCCACCGGGCGTGCCAGAATCTGTAGGGTGTTTTTCGTCATCCCATTGAGATGGGAATACGCGCGCGCTTGTCAGGCGTACTACAGATTCCTCCTGCCTAGGGTAGGCCGGGGGTTTAATGATTATGGGGATCCGAATCTCCGGCAGCCGCGGACTAAGCTGCCGTTAATTACCCCCCGTCTTTGGGGCGAGGGAACCTCCGATTAACGGGTTAAACTGGTCATGCGAACTCAATGTGCAATGTACGTGTGTTTTGTTTTAGAGGGGGGTTTGGATATATCGGGAGCCACGCAGAGTTTTTACGGGGGTCCCGCTACCCGGATAGCAGGCTGGGGGTCAAGGGTGCTAGCAGCCCCCTTGCGGGGTGCGGGGCAGCGCCCCGTTAGAAATTTTTTTCTAACAGGGACAGCGTCGTGGAGTATGTGTATGTGTACATATGTATACATATGTATATATATACCTGTATATATAAAAAAAAAGGGGGAAAAAGACATCCAAAGGATGCGTGGGGCAGCACCTTGGGCGCTGTGCGTCTAGGTGCTGTGCGCTCAGGCGCTAGAGTGCCACGTGTCGGCACGTGGGCGCTCTGCGCTTGAGCGCTGGGCGCTTGAGCGCACGCACGCCACGTGTCGGCACAGGGGCGACTTGCGCTTAAGCGCTGGGCGCTTGAGCGTAAGCGCGCCACGTGTCGGCACGGGGGCGACTTGCGCTCGAGCGCCGGCGAGAAAAAGAGGCTTTTATCCTAAAAACATTTCTCTGAAGAGAAATCAGAGAGGAGTTGGACTCCTGAGTGTTTTCTTTTTTTTGGGGTTAATGGGAAGGGTTCTTCTTCTTCCTCTTCTATTGGCTGGATCTTGAAGATCAAGAGATATGGGATTTTTTTAAATCTCTCCTTTTTGAGATCTAGTGACAGATCCAAGTTCCCCTTCGTGGGTTTGATGGTGAAAAACTATTTTGTTTTATAAAAAGAAGAGTAAAACTCTTGATTTAATTCAAGAGAAAGAAGAAGATTTTGGAACCTTGAAGAAGAAGGAAAGATCTGAGATCTGGAAAAAATTTTAGACAGAGAAAAAAATTGTTTAGATATTTCATTATCTTTGCCTTTATAGGCTATACACTTTACACATAGCCCCTTGGGCTTCACAAAATGGCATTTTGCCTATCCCATGGCTCATGTGCCATTTCTTTTTACACATAAGCCATGGGCTTTACAAAATTTTGGCTTTATACCTATAAAATGCAACAAAATTATTTATTACAAAATTTTATCTTGGCATGGGGGGGAGGCCGACCGCTTCATGTTCGGGCTCGACCCGGGCATGGGCCCACTGGATCTGTGCTTGGGCCCACTTGGCTTGGGGTTGACTTTGATTTTGACTTTGTCAACAGGGGTGTAAATTTTTACCCCAACATCCGCGATGCCTGCTTAAGTCCATAGATAGACTTTAGCAACTTGCACACTCTACCGCTGCTCCCACTCTGAATGAATCCTTCTGGCTGATCCATATAGACGCACTCTTCCAAATTTCCATTTAGAAAAGCCGTCTTTACGTCCATCTGCCAGATTTCATAATCGTGGAAGGCAGCAATGGCAAGAAGGATCCGAATGGATTTCAGCATAGCCACTGGAGAAAAGGTCTCGTCATAATCCAAACCAGGTCTTTGATGAAAACCATTTGCAACAAGTCTAGCTTTATAGGTCTCAACCTGCCCATCTACACCAATCTTCTTTCTGAAGATCCATTTGCAGCCTACGGGTTTTACCCCTTCTGGAGCAAAGTCCAAAGTCCAAACTTTGTTGGTGTACATGGACTCCATTTCGGCCCGCATTGCATCCAGCCATTTTACCGAGTCACCGCTCTGAATGGCTTGCTGGAAGCAAGTAGGCTAACCATAATCCATAGTGCAATCCTCTCTATCCCCGTCTATGAGAAAACCGTAGTATCTCTCGGGCGGATGAGACTGCCTACTACTCCTGCGGAGTGGCGCTGGGATGTCCGGTTCTCTTGAAACTTCTGGTTCTTCCAAGCTTTCAGTAATAGTTTGTGGTTCTGGAATTTCTTCCAGTTCTACTACGCTCCCACTTGCTTCTTTTTCTAAAAACTGATGTTCCAGAAAGTGGGCATGACAAGAAACAAAAACCTTTTGTTCCTCTGCGTAATAGAAAAAATACCCCTGGAGTTCTTTGGGTATCCCACAAACTTAAACAGTACTGAGCGTGCCTCGAGCTTGTCCGCATGCTGCTTTTTTACAAAAGCTGGACATCCCCATATCTTCAGGTACTTAAGACAGGGTTTCTTCCCACACCATATCTGATATGGTGTGGTAGGCACAGTCTTGGAGGGAACCTTGTTCAAAAGATATGCAGCTGATTCTAGTGCATAACCCCAGAAGGATCGCGGCAACTCAGCCTTACTCATCATGGATCGAACCATATCCAATAGGGTTCGATTCCTTCTTTCCGATACACCGTTGTGTTGTGGTGTGTATGGAGGAGTAAGCTGAGAGAGAATTCCATTCTCTTTTAAGTAGCCCAGAAACTCGGCACTCAAGTATTCACCACCTCGATCAGATCTCAGTGTCTTAATACTTTTGCCTGTTTGTTTTTCAACTTTATTCTTGTATTCCTGAAATTTCTCAAAGGCCTCGGATTTGTGCTTCATCAAGAAGACATGCCCATACCTAGAGAAATCATCTGTGAAAGTAATGAAGTATGAATAACCACTTCGCGCATGTGTAGACAATGGACCACACACATCACTGTGTATGAGTCTCAAGAGCTCACTTGCTCTTTCTCCGTGTCCAGTGAACGAAGTCTTTGTCATCTTTTCCATGAGACAAGATTCACAAGTGGCATAAGACTGGTACTCGAACGGATCTAAGTATCCTTCTTTATGTAACTTTGTCAACCGTGTTTCATTAATGTGACCCAGTCTACAATGCCATAAGAAAGCCTGATTTAATTCCGGAGACTTTCTTTTAAGTGTGTTCTGGACACTAAAGACCTGAGCTTGATTCAAAACGTATATACCGTATTTCAATGTACCTGACCCAATCAGTACTTGATTTAGGTGGATGTTTACTACATCGCTTACAAAAGTAAAATCATATCCTTCCTTAGAAAGTAAGGATACAGATATGATGTTACAAGTCGCACCTGGTACATAAAAACAGTCACGCAGAATCAATATCTGCCCAGTTGTCAGTCCTAGATGATATTCCCCTACGGATACAGCATACATGCTCATTCCGTTAGCAACCCTGAGAGTCATATCACCTTTCCTGATAACCCTACGGTTTCTCAGAGCCTGTAACGAATTACAGATATGAGATCCTGATCCGGTATCCAATACCCAGGAAGTAGGGTTAACTGACATACAGTTCTCTATTACAAACACACCCGAAGCCGAAGCCACAACATGCTTCGAATTCTGGCTACTGGCTTTGCAAGCCCTGCAATCCTTCTGCCCATGTTCATTCCCGTTACAATAGGAACATCCCTCTTTTACTACATCCAGTCCCGAAACTTCTGCCCTTCCCTTTCTTTTTACTTCCCTGGTTTCCTTCAGGGTAGTAGGTAGGGACTGTTGAACTAAGTCAGCATCTGACCCGTTCTTCAACGTGGTCTTCAGGTCCGAGAGCTCAAAAGAGCTGGTCTCTGTAAGGACGTTGTCCCCTACAGATGACCCGATAGCCAACCTCGTTGGAAGCAATTTGTTCGAGATCTCATATCTTGCGATACGAGATTGCACAAACTTTGTTATGGAGGAAGATAGAAGCTGAGTCCATCTTCTCGTGCTGCCTCTGGTATATACCATTAACTGAGGCTAACACGAGGGACTTGGCTTTCGCATAGTCTTCTTCCGATGTCCTACGGATATCAATATCCGTGACATGGGAAACTGGACCTGAGACGGCAGGGGTTGGATCAGTCAAGAGGTGTCCCAGCTTGTCATGGGCAATGGACATCTGGACAGACCTTTGCCAGTCATAACAGTTAGATTCAGTCATTTTATTATCTAGATGCAACCTAGGTGCGGTCATTGGGTCGCTACAATTAAGAGAGAGAGAAGAAAACACTTAGCATGATACTCTTGCAAGTTTAGATTGGTTTTTAATTTATCTAAACAGGATGGCTCCCACTGTCTCTCGAATCCCTCCTCAAACCATAAAGGAAGAATTAGTCAGGATCAATCTCACCGTACAATACTTGCTTAACCGTTCAGCCAAGCCAGTGTCGGTACTTCGAGGGAGGTTTTCCAACGCTTTCGCGAAGTTCCTTAATTAAGTAACCTCTTTTCCCTGTGGGCGTAGCCCCGCTAACACCTTTCTAGACACCTACTAGGTTTATAGCATTGATCGTTAAGTGAGAGTTTTCCCGAGGAGTAGCATATACTCATAATAGGATCGGGATCCAAATATCATCGCGTGATAAAACCGAAGGAATCCTACCAGAATCATCACACTCCAAATGGTATGCAGCGCTAGCAAGTTTCAGTACTTTTGAAACTCTCGATGTGGATTTTTGCCCCATGCTCTTATGACCTTGACGAAGGCCAACATATCATAAGTCACATGTCAAGTTCTACCCGTCATTATCCAGGTTAATTTGAACCCACCCGTATATACCCTTGACTATGGCCAACAAAGCAATACGACTGTCCCAAACCAACGCATTCTATCTATGCAACATATGAATACCCACCAGCTACCAAACACTGTGCCTTGATTAAGGCCAACAAACACAGCTTGAATACTGTTGAATATTCATATGAAACGACGGAGGGCTACGGATGGTTTTGGCGAAACCGTGAACGTAGTGAACTTGATATAATCGATGGAACGAGATAGTTTTTAAAAGGAGTGGTTCAAGCTCCGCGTTTAAAAGTTTAGTTTTGAAAAGAACCGAGTGGTTTTCAAAGTATTCCAATCGACTTTTACTTGGTTTATTTTCTTGCATTAGTTCTTTTAATGCGTCCCATCATTTAATCCTACCATTGCAGAAAACAACCAAAATATGACGTACGCTTATGCCATTCGCATTCGCCACGGGGCCCCGTCATCACCCGTTAGGTTACTTAACTAACGACAGAGCGGGGGCTGGGCTAGCGCGGCTGTAAAACATAAGCAACGCCTAAATAGTTATCATATATAAATATATAGCAATGATAGACATTACAGATCACAGATGAATACATTGGATATACTAGGAATCCGCAATCCGTTCGAGCCTGCAACGAAAAGCGGATTACACGGTCGCGGTGAATAGCCAATACCCTACCCAAGACCCCTACGGATGCGGCAAACTACCCGCCAGGTACCCGAAGCGAAGCAACTTCCCTCAGCACCGTGAGTAGGCCACTCGGCACTTCGAGATACCCGATAGTTTGTGCACCCCCTCCATGGGTCTATCCTAGGAGCAAAAACAGTAAAAAGAATTATACAATGACGGCTACAACCCCGACCCGGTTGTGCGGCCAAACAAATAATAATACATCAATTTACATATTACATGAATGAAAGAAAAAGAAACACTCATCTCACATCCACCCCGGCTATTCACCCGCGACAATCCAACGCATTCATATACACATACCATCATCAAACACAGATCACAGATATGTATAACACCCACTAATCAACGTATAGCGTTTAGCCGACGTTCAATACATATAAACATCACAGATATAACCCATTAGTCAAAGTGTAGTGAAGTTCGATCAAAAATACGGATTTATAGGCCCCCAAAAACAAATTTCTTTTCTGGAAAACCTGGGCACAAATAAACCATCTTAAAAATCCCAAAACCATGTCAGAAGAACACTGCACCAAACTCGGACCAGAACCGAGTCAAAACGGCCGCGGTTCCGCGGCAATAGGCATGCTTTTGCCGCGGAACCGCCGCGCTTTGAGCGATTCACTAGATCGTTTTTGGTGGTTTTCTTCACAAAACCCTGAGATGATTTTTGACGTATGATTTTTTATTTTTAGAGCAGAAAAAATTTCAACAGAAACTTAGGGTTTTGATGTTTAGGTTTTCTGATTTTTCCGATCAAACTTCCATACACTTTACTACCTAGCTAGTTTATGTTTAGTTAGGCTCTGATACCACTGTAAGTCCACGTTGCCCACCCCGGTGCTTGCGGGGAGGCGGAAAACGGAATAAAAATCGGATTTTTACTACTCTAGGCAACATGGACTAGACAAAGTCGGGATCTTTACTAAACAAAACTAACTAAAAGCTAACTAGAAATTAGCTACAAGGAAGAATGGTTATACCTAGGACTTTATATCCTTCTCTCCTTGCTCCTTGGAGTGTAAGAAAGAGATCGCCTTGTCGCCTTCTCGAGTCGAAGAAGGATCCACCCGAAAGCCTCAACCTTTGACTTCAACTTCAAGCTAGAAGTAACTAAGGTGCTAGAAGTGCTAATCCTAGAACCCTAGATGAGAGTAGAGATTATCTAGAAGAGGTTTTCTCTCAAGCTCAAGTGTTTCTCAACACATGAGAGGGGAGAGCTTGAGGAAGAGGAAGAGCAAGAGAGAGAAAGTATATGATAGAATGAGAGAATAATAAGCCATTCTCACATATATGTGTGAATTATAAAAATAGATAATTAGCTAGATAATTGTCATGGTTAATCAAGACTTGACCATTATCATTTCACATTAAATGAAAATTGCAAGGATCAAAGAGCATCTTTTATATGGAATGATGATGGTCAAAATGTCAACTAAGGTCAACAAGTCAAGTATGGTCAAAATGTCAACAACCCTAACCATGCACAATTATATATAGCTAATATCAATTAATTATAATACACACATAAGCATTAGGGTTAATAAAATGACAATGGTCATTAACCCTAATCAAAGTCCTCTTCCTCTGTCTCAATCAACTGTGCATACGCACCCGCATTCGTGATCCGAGGAACACGAATACAAAGAGATAAAACCAATCCCAAATCATATACTAGGATCTGGCTTAAACCAAAGCCCGTTAGTATAAGCTGTCCGGACAGTAAACGTGCACAAGTGCGCGGATGTGAATGAACCCTGTTGCAAAACCATGCGACCTCTACTCATTTTGCCTAAAGGCGAATAGCTCTCTGTGTAGGACTCTAAAGATTCGACACTACGCTGGCAGTGGGTTTAACCACAGACCGCAAGCGGCACTAGCTGTACGTAACGGTCCCCAGGTAGATGCCGATAAGAAGACTGACGAGGTGACCCCATCTGAACTCCTACTGAGCCTGTATGTGACAGTCTCCGTACAGTCCGGTCTGTTCATCTGATACATCGCATGGCGGGCCTAGGGGGGCGGTAAACGTCAGTCCCCTAATAGCGGTACAAGTCGTGTCAGAGTGTAGCCCAGAACACCCTGAGATAACACTGGAAACCTACCAGTATATCTCGCTTGCCCTGGCCAGGGACTACTCGTGTAATGGCTCTCCTAGACACAGCGCGATGTCAACCCCCAATACCGGGAGAGACGAATCCTGTCTAACCGTCACTGCCTCCAAGTGCTTCGGGACTGCACCCAACTACTACCTGTTTGCACGACTCATTTGAGCCGTGGTAGGGTAGTAATCAAAGTACAGTGGGAACACACTCGAGGCGAAGTGACAGTGTCAAGTCAGCGGACTAAGCTGTACTCATATCACCTGGGAACTGATAACTGACGATGGGTATAATACCAACCAACAGTTCCCGACGAGTCCTGTCCAGTGTACTCGTAACCTAACGAGCACCCGCATACTATCTCAAGTACGACGTACTGACGGCTGTGGGACAGACCGTCTCCCACGCTGGGATGAGAAGCGCATACGCTAGTCTACTCCGGAGTATCGATGCCCTGTCTCGATAGTCCAACGACTAGGGACCTGTATAAGGATGTGCTTATGGATTACCCAGCCCCCACAAGTGTGAGCGCCATCACAACGCTGGTAATCAAACAAAGATCCTAAGGGCTCTACTAATATGTATAAGCGATATGCTAAAAGAAATACATGCACATATTGAAGTAGAGACAAACCAAGTAGTATACTACCATTTTGAGCAAGATTGTCTATACAACTGTGAATATCCCAAGCTTCCATTTAGTAATATACATGCTAGTATGATACAGTAATGGCCTCTAGGGCATATACACTAACAATAACGTGAGTGGATTCCATCACGTTATCATGCGATGATAGTTGGATCCCGATTCCCACTGATGAGTTGGTTTACTCTTCGGGTGATCCCGACTAATTCTTCTTTCAGATTTGGAGGAGAATTTGAGGATACAGTGGGAGACATCCTGATTAGATAAAGTGATTAACCATTCTGATCTCGGTTAGAGTGCATGCAGAGTGTTTCTTTTCTCACTCTCTTTGGCAGCGACCATGACCCGACCCTAGACTATAACTCAGTGACCAAGTTAACCGAACTTTCTTAAAACACTAGCTTTTGGATTGTCTGAGTTGCATACATCATTGCCACTCCTTCTTTTACCCTTTGCATTTCTCCAGAACACCCCGTATCACTACGAACATCCACTTCCATAGGATAATCCATCGTATAGTTACATACGAACTCGAAAGAACTTGTTCCAGATTCGAGGATGGATTCTGGTTCTGAAGAGATTGAATAGGATTATTCGGTTGTCTTTTCCTTTTACCTTCTCTCAGGTTGTGAGGACTCCTAGGATTAGGAGAGGGTACACCTATTACACTTATTGGATAATCTTCTTCCAAACCATAGGCAGGTGTCGAAAGGTAGGGAATGAAGAAAACCAATTAGCCTAAGTGTGCTGTACAGAAGGTAGTAAGTAAAGACAAATAAAAGGATTAGAAAGAGGGCAAAGTAAATTGCGACTGCTATCATTCACGAACAAACCACATATTTCATCGTCACTCCTACTTCACCTTTGTATTTCTCCAGAACACCCCGTATCACTACGAACATCCATTTCCATTGGATAAATCCATCGTATGGTTATATACGAACTCGAAGGAACTTGTTCCAGTTCGAGGATGGATTCTAGTTTTGGAGAAATAGGAATAAGGTTTATTCAGTTGTATTTTATCTTTACCTTCTCTCAGGTTGCGAATGCTCCTAGGATTAGGACAGTACACCTATTACGCTTATTGGATAGTCTTCTTCCAAACCATAGGCTGGTGCCGAACGGTGGGGAAGGAAAAAAACCATTTAGCCTAACGATGGTGTACAGAAGGTAATGAGTAAAGACAAATAAAGGGATTTGGAGAGATAGCAAAGAGATATACGGTTATAGTCATGAATCTGGATAGTGGAAGAGGCATTACTAGGAATACCCAGATACCCCTTCGAAACATTTTCATGTTTCAATTACACTGTGCGTTGTTAATAGAAAATTGATTTCCCAATTAGATCCTTACTCCAGGGTATGTATTTACCATGTATGATTCTCACATCTGTATGGTTTTACAGATGATGAGTGGGAGTAAGTTATTGGGAATTAGGTGATCATCCTCATTATATCGGGATTCGTTGTAATTAGTGATATTTGAGGAAATCGTCTGGGTTTTTGCCGGACAGCAAATATTTGGTTTTGAATATCCGTTGTTATGCACCAATTTCAAACTGATATATCTGTACGTTTATTTTATAAAGTGAGATATAACTTTTTGAAATTATGTCCATGACATTTACCTATATCAGTTGATGGTTAGGTAAGGAGTATTAAACAGTGGTGTAATTCTTCATAACCATAGCACAGTTTTCAACCTACGACGCACAGGGTTTGAGTTATTCAACTCGGGGGACTTATACAGAGTATTGTATGTTGTCCAGTGTCCATTAGGACAGAGGGGTTGGTCCTCGTACTATATTCTGTTTACTTGTGACTTCTCAAGTTTTAGACACGTGTTTCGTAGAAATACAAGGTCCAAGTTTTGAGAAGTTATAGGTACAAGAATAAAGTAGAGAACCTTGTGTTGCAAGTATCAGGATTCTTCAAGGTGATCGAGGATGTAGATACTTGTGTATGGTATTCAGTTGATAGTAATGGTTTTGAGAACTTGCTTCTCTTTCAGGTTACTCATGTTTGGATGCACTCCTAACTTGAGTAATACTGATCGGTCTCTCTCCATTAAGTTTACATGCACTGAAGACAGCTGCATGATTTGAATCTGGTTCAAATTAAATCAGTACCTATGTTTCTATATTGTATATAGAATGGATCATATTTTAACGATGTTAAGGTATATAGAGTTGTCCGGCTTATGCTTAAAACCAGACTCTGGATAACTCAAGGCACGTTTCTGTAATGGCTGTTTGTGGGTTAACTCGGGTTATGACGAGGGTTAACTTTCTACCATCTGGAAGATCAATAGTGATATTGTTCGACTCGCCACAGTTTTAATAAAATGGACTTTTTCAGAAAACAGTAATGGGAGTATGGTAGAACTGGAAGTGATTCCAGAACCGCAAACGATTGCTGAAAATTTAATAGGACCTAAATTCAATCAGGTTTGACATTCCATTAGCCATTCCGCAGATACGGTGGGTTATCTCAGGCACCTGAGAGGTACTCCGGTATCCTCAAGGACGGTGACAGGGAGGTTCTTGTTTACCCAGACTTTTCATTACTGCTGTTCCAGACTATGAGACCCGGCAGGAAAATGAGTATAGCGTCGTTCTAAACTAGATTTTAGAAGTATACGTGTATATGATTCTGCCAGAGGGTTGTTGTAGTCAGTGGGAGCAGCGGAAGCGTAGTGGACAAGTAGTTTGTGTCTATTTATAGACAAAAGCAGATTTAGTGGAGATAGATCATCTATTTTTAATGTGACAGTCATGGGCTTTGACTTCATCAGAATAGGGGATGGAACTATTAAGAAGGTCGTATGGTGTGATGTCCTGGTATTTGGATGACATACACATAGTAGGAAATAAAATTCATATACTACGATCGGTTATACTGTGGTTGTCACACAATGGTTTCTCCACATAGGATATGGATATAATATTAGGCATTCTGGTTACTAGATCTATGGTTTTAGATCTAGATTTGGGAAGTATCCCAATCTGGGTACTTAGACAGCATTCTAAAGGTGTTTTAGAATGGACGACTCCTGGCATGGTGGTGTACTTGCAGGTGATGGAGTCAACCTCTCTAAAGGTGTCTTACAAACTAAAGGGGAGAGAAATGTGCATGATTGGCATATCACTTGCTTAGGCAATTGAGTTGATCATGAGATGTCAAGTACCACACCAGATGTTGTTTTTGCAATAGATACAATAAGTTGATATTAATCCAATCCTGGAGAAACGTTCGGAAGCAGTTTTAGAACATAAGTGGATGTTCTAGGGATTTGATAACTACAGCCTCCTTCGGGAGACAGTTATCATTCCAGGCTTCTAAGGTGACCTGGATGACAGAGTGACTGTCAGAGTTATAGTTTTCCCTTCGACGAGGGGCAGTAGTTTGGACAGGTGGTCCAGACGGATACTGAGGAAGGCATGGCGCAGGATACTGATTAAATTCAGTTGACGATACAGTCTAAGAAGTTTGCTGGATTTGGAGTTCACTTGTGAACTAGGTCCTATCAGATATCCAGACATATTCCAAGACGGGTATTACTCATTTCGGGAGATGGCTTTCTCCGCGAACTTGAAATAAAAAGAGACATAGAAAGAAACATCAGAGCGGATCCACTCACTGAGGCTATTTCTCGAACGCAAATAGTTTCACAAACAAGTTTTGTGAGACTGATCAGTAGAGAAGTTGGGTGTTCGGTATCACACGGGCTGTGAGTATGCGACATCGCAATAATTAGCCTTAAGTGCAAGTGGGAGATTGTTGGATATAGTGCCATCAAAGTCAATTATTGGATCGCAGGTTGCAATGATTGAGGGAGGACCTATACCGGTAGAACAGTCTTACTCAAGATGATAGTATGCTATCTGGTTTGTCTTTATCATCATGTATATGCTTCAGGTGACATTACAGATCACTATTACATGTTGATAGAGCCCTTAGGATTCTTGCTTGACTACCAGCAGTATGATGGCGATCATATACGTGAGAGTTGGGTAGTCTATAAGCACATCCTTAAAGTGTCCCTAGTCGTGGGAGTTTCGAGACTGGGCATCGATACTCCATTAGTAGATTAGTGTATACAGTCGAGACCCCGATGAGGGGCGGTGGCCGGTCTCACAAGCCATTGGTGTTAGTTGGTTCACCTAAGATGTATACAGGTGCTCATTGGGTTATGAGTACACCGGACAGACTCGCCGGGAACATGCTAGTTGGTATTATACATATCGTCAGATAGCAGTTCCCTAGTGACATGTGTACAGGTTAGTCCATCGACCTGAGATCGTCATTTGTCTTATGTGAGTTCCCACTGTGCTTTGATTACTACCCTACCACGGCTCAAAGGAGTCGTGCAAACAGATTTAGCTGGGTACAGTCCCGCGCCACATGGAGGCAGTGAGCGGATCGGCAGGGGATTCGTCTCTCCCGGTATTGGGGGTGAGATCGCGCTATGTTTAGGAGAGCCATTACACAAAGTCCCTGGTCAGGGCAAGCGAGATTTACTGGTAGGTATTCCAGTAGTTTCTCAGGGTGTTCTGGGCTATACTCCGACATGACTTATACCGCTATTGGGGGTCTGACGTTTACCAGCCTTCTAGGCCCGATATGCGATACTTATAGATGAACGGACCAGACTGTATGGATATTGTCACTGACAGACTCAGTAGGGTTTCAGGATGAGTTCGCTCATCAGCCTCCCTTTTACTCAATACCTTGGCAGCCGTTACGTACAGCTAGTACCACTGACGTGCTTGTAGTTAATCTCACTGCCAGCGTATTGACGCATCTTTAGAGTCCCCCACAGAAAGTTTTCCCAAGTTCTGGCGAAACGTTGTAGAGGCCATATGGTTTTATGGCAAGGTTCGATCATATACGTGCACTCATGCACAGATCATGATCGGACGGATCATACTAGCGGGCTTTGGTTTAAGCCGGATCCTAGTATTAGATTTGTTGGATTACTTTCGTCTCGTAGTATTCGTATTCAGTCGGAATACGGATGCAGGTATGTATATACGGATGAGGGGTATTCTTGTGATCCGTCAAGAGATTACTTTAGTAGATGCCATTTCTTTTTTGGATTAAACATTTAGATTAATGTTTGATTATGTGGAAATTATGAGTGCAAGTTTTAACCTAGGGCATTAAATATGGCATGTGCAACTTTGGTGACTCATGGTGTGATTTTTTGTGCCATGACCATTTTATTTACTGTTTTTGGGTGTGGGATATTTTGTGGAGAGAGAGAGGGCAGCCACTTAAGGTTGGGGTTGCTTCTTGATTTGTTTCTAGAGCTCACACAAAAGATCTCACACAAAAAGAGCAATGCCATTTTTTCTTCACTAGCTTTTCTTGTGCCACAACTCTTCATTCATGGCTTCATCTTTAAGCTCCGCTCTATCTCTCTCATATGTTGAGAATCCTAGAATGTATTGAGATAATGTAATCACACACTATCTCTACTTCACCTTGGACATGTCGGCTAGCAAACTTCATGTCCGAGTTGCTTCGGTTTGAAGCGGGAGCCCGTATAAAGAATTCTCAACGTAGAGCCACTTCGACTAGCGAGATTAGAGAGTGAACTTCGTCGGCGCAGCAGCGAGGAGCTTGGCGTAGAGATTGAAGACCGAAGGACACGGATCGATCGGTATAATCTCTCCAATCTCTTTTACAGTTTACTAGTTTACGGTTAATGGAACGATCCGGATTTTAGGGTTACGATAGCGCCAGTTTAAAAAGTTTTTATTCCGTATTTGGCCTCGGATTGATGGCCGGGGCGTTGCCGTAGCCTTGCACAAACAATGTAAACAACAAGAATAAATCTTTAAGAGCCCTAAATATAATATAGGTTTAAGCGGTATCATTTCTCATGAGCCCCAGGAAGCCGGAAAAAGTGAGTGCTTGCCTATTCAGATTAGACAACACTGCAAATTAACGGATTAATCAATAGCAATCGTCTTGAAAAAAGACACAAATTCTGCCGTTCATGTGCAGTGGTTGTCCGATTATTTCCGAACTTAAGAATTTCAAAAGCTAAATCCATTCATAAGGTATTGACTATAACTTGAAAACACACTCGAACTTGTTATAAACTCAAACTCGAATCTAAATCAAACTCAAACTTGAACACTTAATCTTGAACTTGAATATCTGAACTTAAACTTGAATATCCAAACTTGAACTTGAACACTTGACTTGACTTGACCGAACCATGAATATAACTTAACACGAATACCTAAATATATGATTACACCTTGAACCTGAACTGGTACATCTTTATATTCATGGATTCGGCCAAGACCTGTAAACTTGAACTATACACTACAATACACGGGGATAAGTGGTAGATTGGTACGGAACGTATATCGTGTCACGAGAGGCCACTTTAAAAGACACCTACATGAATTCACGTGTCGTTGTCCCGTGGGTTATGACGGGACCTTATACTACATGTTACCATAGTCCACGGGGTAAATTGGACTCCTCTCGTATACATGAATACCTTCTTTATTAAACTACAAAAAACTACGTTAGAATAGCTATCTTATACTTGTAAATGATCATACTTAGATACTCTCATATACAACCTTACATGTTCACATTTACTTGGTTTCTATTCACTTTATACATATGTCAGTCATTTTTATTTACTTCTTTTAAGGTCTTACCGAGCGCTTGTTCGCTGACGACAGTCTTCTATGTTTCTTTCCTTGAAATGTTCGTCAGGGGGACCGGACTCTGGGGAGATCGAACCGAGCCAGAAAGACTTGGACCAGTTCGTTACCCAGCCTGACTACTAATTCCTTTTTTGCACTTACTTGCTGTATGCCATTGTTTAGGCATTTTAATCATTGTATCTTTTATTTCCGACAGATATATTTGAAATTTGAATGTAAATAAAGTTGATGTTTAATTTTATTATTCTTGTTATTCTTGCACATTGTTATATTACTTACATACGCTTAATGTATTTATTAAAGGAAATGTCCTTCTCATAATAAATACGTTGCGGGCTTGCCACATCACCGTTACCGTCTACTGGAAAGCGGGGCTTGACAGGTTTTATTGGTGGCTCATGCAAGTTATTTTAATGAAAATCGTATTCTTCAAATTAAACATATATCTAAAATACCGTGCTATAAAACCATAGTGTATGCGATGGAGTAGGTCGTTACCCCGTGAATTTTCTATAGTTATATATTCTAGTTATCGATAAAAGGGTATTTTTAAAGTTCATGGTATTTATATGAAGAGTTTTTGATATGTGTTTATTTCATATGAAATTTTAATTTCATTAAAAGGTAAATGATGTGAAAAATATTGTAAAGCGATGTTATAGTATTTGTATGACATATTTGGCCTATCAAAAATTATAAAAATGTTTAAAAGAAGTGATATTAACACTAACTCCACTTTGTCAATTTTTGATTTAAAGAATCGTCTTGAGATGAAACAAAAGAGAAAGGAAAGATGTACCGGTTCAGGTTCAAAATGTAATCATGTATTCAGGTATTCATGTCAAGTTATATTCATGGCTCGGTCAAGACCTGTAAACTTGAACTATATACTACAATACACAGGGATAAGGGGTAGATTGGTACAGAACGTATATCGTGGCACGAGAGATCACTTTAAAAGATATCTACATGAATTCGCTTGCCGTTGTCCCGTGGGTTATGACGGGGCCTTATACTACATGTTACCATAATCCACGGGGTAAGTTGGACTTCTCTCGTATACATGAATACCTTCTTTATCAACTTACAAACAACCATGTTAGAATAGCTATCTTATACATGTAAATGATCATGCTTAGATACTCTCATATACAACTTTATATGTTCACATTTACTTAGTTTCTATTCACTTTATACATTTGTCAGTCATATTTATTTACTTCTTTTGGGGACTTACCGAGCGCTAGTTCGCTGACGACATTCCTCTTTGTTTCTTTCCTTGGAATGTTCGTCAGGGGGACCGGACTCTGGGGAGATCGAGCCGAGCCAGAAAGGCTTGGACCAGTTCGCAATCCAGCCTGACTACTGGTTCCTTTTCTGCACTTACTGTATGCCATTGTTTAGGAATTTTTAATTATTGTGTCTTTTATTTCTGACAGTTATATTTCAAATTTGAATGTAAATAAAGTTGTTGTTTAATTTTATTACTCTTGTTATTCTTGCACATTGTTATATTCCTGATATATACTTAATGTATTTATTAAGGGAAATGCCATTCTCGTAATAAATACATTGCGGACTTGCCACGTCACCGTTTCCGTCTACTGGGAAGCAGGACGTGACATTAATCCAATTCTGGAGAAATAAAGGGAAGCGGTGAAGGACATAAGAGGATGTTCTTAGTGTATGGTAATTGCAGCCTCCTACAGGAGGCGGTTACCGATTCTGGCTTCCAAGATGACATGGATGACAGAGTATCTATCACGAGTTATAAGTTTACCCTCTTCTGAGGAGAAGTATGTTGCAAAGTGTTCCAATCAGGGATACTGAGGTAGACATGACGCTGGATGTTGATTATGACTCAGCAGAGGATACGACCCAAGAAGTTTCTTGGATAAAATTGTTCGTTTGTGAACTTAGTCCCATCATCTATCAAGAAAAATTCTAAGGCAGATATCGCTCAATACGAGAGATAGTAGATCTCCGCGAAGTTGAGATATAGAGAGATAAAGTTAGAAACATTGTAGCGGATCCACTCACTGAGGCTATTTTTCGAACACGGTTGTTTCTCAAACATGCTGTGTGTAACTGTTAGTAGAGAAGTTGGGTATTCGATAACACACGAGATTTGTGGGTATGCGGTGTCACAATAATTGGCCTTAAGTGAAAGTAGGAGATATTTGAATATAGTGCCCTCAAAGCAATTATTGTAATTACAGGAAAGCAATTATGGTAATTGAAGGAGAATCTATACAGGTAGAACAGTCTTTCTCGAGATGATAGTATGTTATTTGATTTGTCATTATCATTCATGTGTATACATGTTACTTACTATTACGTGTCACTAATATATAATGATAAAGCTCATAGGATACTTACTTGACTACCAGCATTATGATAAGATCATACTTATGGAAGCTGGGTAGTCCATAAACACATCCTTAAATGTTCCTAGTCGTGAGAGTTTCGAGACTGGGTATCGATATTTTGGAGTAGACTATTGTATACGTTTCTCGACCCCGACGAGGGGCAGTGGCCAGTCTCACAGCTATTGGTGTATAACACCAAAGATTGTATACAGGTGCTCACTGGAATTGAGTACACTGAACGGACTCGCCGAGAACTCTTAGATGGTATTATACCTGTCGTCAGATAGCAGTTCTCTGGTGACATGAGTACATGGTAGTCTGTAGATCTGAGATCGTTATTTATCTCGTGTGAGTTCCCACTGTACTTTGATTACTACCCTACCACGGCTCTACTGAATCGTGCAAACATGTTTTAGTTGGGTACAGTACCGAGCCACATGGAGGCAGTGAGCGAAAGGAAGAGATTCGTCTCTCCCGGTATAGGGAGTTGATGCCGCACTATATTCGGTTGACCATCACCATAAGTCCTGGCCATAACGGATGAGATTTACTGATGTGAGATCAGTAGTTTCTCGGTTGGTCATGAGCCTGACATCGGCACGACTTATCAGGTTATTAGGGGTCTAAAGACTTCCACCCCTAGACCCGGTATGCGACACTCTCAGACGAAGAGACCGGACCGTACGAAGATTGTCACTTATAGCCTCAGTAGGGTACGGACGGACTTGATTGTCAACCTCCCTTTCGACATATACCTGGATAATCGTTATGTACAGCTAGTGCCACTAACGTGCTTGTGGCTATGGATTTTATCCAGTAACTCACTGCCAGCGTATTATCAAGTATTTAGAATCCCACACAGAGAGTTTTCCCGGTTCAGGCGATACGATATTTATAAAGGTCGTATGTTAATATATGCAGAAGTCCGATTAAATATATATACTAGTTACATGAACTTTAATCGAACGTTTGATAATACTAGTCGGCTTAGATTTAAGCCGGATTATTAAATCAATTATTGATTTAATAATTTATATATATATATAATGTTCAGTATTCATTTTCTCTTTTTTGGATATTCGTATTTTTATACGAATACGCGTATATGTATGCGATACATATACCGGGTTGTATTTCGTATTTATACGGAATACTTCTATAAGGAGGACACCTCATTATTGATTTTCCTTTTAGAAAAGAAAAAAAATGAGATGGAGGATGAGATGTAAAGAGAGCATGGTGTAAAGGGATGATGAGAAGAATGGGCTTGCATTTTTTATTGCAAAATGTTTTGTTAAAACCATTATTGATATGGCTCATTTCTCTCTCTAGCTTTCATTCTCTCATTCTCACTCTCTCTCATGCTCCCATCTCCTTCTTCATTCATTTTCTCATGTGTTGAGAATCAAAGAGAAAAATGAGAAAGAAAAAGGATAGTGATATTTCCTACATCTCTCACGCTCTATTCCTAACGAGTCTAGAGAGTCAGTTTGCCTTCTCAAAGTTCACTTTGGAGTGAAGTTAGAGCTTGGATCGGTTTCTCTTGGGTGGATCATCTTTGGTAAGAGAGATCGTCTCTCAAGCTCATTCCCGACGGCTTAGGAGCCTAGAAGGGGTCTTCCATGATTTGATGGACACATTATAAAGGTTGTATGCTCACATCCTTGTTGCTAGTTCTCTAGTTTGTTTGCTAGTTTAGTGTTTGGACGATTTCTAGGTTGTAGTTGCTAGTGTTTGTTATAAAACTTTTATTTTGCGTTCTGTCTTAGTCGCGAGTTTAGCGGCATGAGCACTAGGAACTACTTACTAGAGATTCCTTCACTTGGCAGGTTATTCTTTAAAGTTCCTAATGAGAATATTTTTGTTATTGGGATTTTTAGGGTTTTATTTGAAAATTGACAAGAATTAAGAAGCTTGGGAAACTGGGAGGGAGGGAGGGAATCTTAACTGATGAAGAGAACAAAGAGTTTTTTGGACTGATTTTAACTAAGGTTGAAACCCAACCAACCCAATTTAAGAACAAACATAAAATGATAATGGAAAGTGTTTTTTGAGCAACGGACAACTAAAAAACCCTGCATTTTAATATGTCATTTTCAATATTTCTAAATTCCAAATTTATGCTAATCTCCTTGGATGAATCAATTAGTTGATTAGATTAGAAAAAGAAAACAAATGTTTCCAAGTGAAGGACGTCTAAATTTTTAAATTGCCATTGACGTTGTAGTGAAAGACTATGCTAATTTTTTCTTCAAAAAAATAAAGAGAGAGACTTCGCAAATTTATAAAATATGTTAATTTTTTTTTTGCAAAGCATAAAATATGTTATTTAAGCCTATCAAACAAATATAAAGGGCTTTTTGGTTGGATGTATTTGGAAACTTATGTAACTCTGCGGTAACTATGAAAAGGAAAAGAAAAAATTATTTCCCTTCATGACTTGCATCATCATTTTTTATTTTCATTGAAGAATGGGAATCGATGGACTCCAATCTCCATCCGATGAATGATTGTTTGTTCTTGCTTAATTACCGGATGACTACACTTAAAGGGACTGCATCAAATTTAAAACAATATGTTTGGTTCGTATTTATTTATCTCTCAACACGTAGCTGTAACTACAATATGAACCTGCTCTCAAATCTAACACCTTTCCATTTCTCTATTGAAAAACTCAGAATAAAAGTAGCTACAACCTTGCAGCCACAACAAACATGTGATGTATACAACATGAACATTAGAAACATGCTTCCAAACAAGTAAAAATTTACACGGTTCATATTGCCATTTATCGACATGCATGTGGATGCCTAACCTCAAAAGAACCACACTGCAAAAACAACGAAACATCTAAGTATTTTCTACATTCCACTTTCTCCTTGCGAAATTCTTACATTTCTTAACAGTTGCTAGTTCATATAAGTTATAACCGCCAATTTTGTTTACTTCATTGTTCGTCAAGACATTTCTATAGAGCCAAAAAGAACATGATATATAAGCACAGAACATCACAATATGCCAGAAAATTCTACATGTCCACACATCATAACTTCTTTTAATCAGAGCTATTTTCATGTCACAAAAGGAAGGGGGGAAAATTAAAAAAATAAAAAAATACAAGGAAATGACATGCCATGATTCTAAGGACACAATTTGACAAAAATATCCCCATGTGGAGACTACGCTATAATTTCCGCTAAATGAATGTCTAATTCTCAAGCTATACAATAACCCCTCGACATAAATAACAATATGTACAATTTTTTTTTACAATGCATCATTCAATCCATTAATGTAAAGCGTCTGTAGCAGATGATATATGAAGTAGAGCCTTGGGTTCTTTACAAATAATTAGTAATATTCAAGTTGTTTCACCCCAATAATGTCAGGATGGCTGCTGGTCTATGATCTGTGGGGAAATCTTCCAATAATTCCACGAGTTGTAATCCTCCTGAACACAACACAAATAATTACAAATTGTCATCAATAGTCAGTTAACACCCAACGCTATAATTTCTCAAAGATTTTAAAATTTTAAACCCTAATTTAATAAATAAAAAAAAAGCAGCTTGCAAACAGTCGAGGAGTAATGGTTGAGAAAGAACTTGTTATATGGCAAACTCTGTTTTGCCCAAGTTTGGAGTTCTCCTTCGCGGCTAAAAATAATGGCACGGCTTTGATAAGATAAGATCTTATTAAAAGATGTGCGTGATCAAGGACGAGTGCACCATTTGCAGAGGACATTAAAGAGACAAATTGACTATTTTGTTTTTTTGTGTGCACTAGGGCTTAGAATTATCTGGTGCTGGAAAAAACATCAGGGTCAGTATGAGAAAGAGGGAACCCCCCCCCCCCCCCCTTCTCCTTCCCCCAACATTAACATTAATAGACAGGAACATGTTTTCATATAAATAAATGCGAGCAGGTGATAAGCTGTTAGTGGACTATCTAAATCATCTAAAACATATCTTCAAAGTTCTGTAATTCACCATGTATATGATTTCAGGATTTCGGTGTTCATGTGTGTACGCAGCATTTGGTATTTTCAGTAACTGGGTAAAAATTTAGTAGTATGAAGTAGTTGATTCAGGATCACAAACCTGCTCAGCCAATGAAGTTGGTGGAAACATATCATCAACCAAAGAGTGCAGCGATGTATATGATTTCACATTGCTGCAGCTATTAACTACTACTTCGCCCTGCACATGGAGACAATAAGCATGCAAAAAATAATTTTGAATATCACAATTTTTGTAATTATAACTATCATTCTTATACTATAATTACTTGGAGTCGACCAACCTCTTCCCCTAAATATAAAGGAACTCATGTTCTGTTTTGTCGGTCGAATATGTTTATCTTATGACCTATTGGAGAAGAAATATTTTGGTCATTTGTGACCCCGTCAACTCGAAATGAAAAGGAAAGGAGAAACTACCTTCGGATTAATGATGAATATTTTCCCTTTCGGGATTCCAATCTTCTGGTAAGTAATCTCATCCGTGTCTCGATTACCAAAGCCCGCATAGAATGGGTTATAATCAGAAGGAAAAAGCGCTCTTATGTCCTGTCAAATAGCAGGAGGTATGTAAACAAACAAGAACATTGATCTCTATGGCAAGCTTGATCATTGTTTATCTATTTCCTATGGCTATGCATCACCAACAGGAACTACCTAGGCACTATAAATGCCCAAATAGGCAAAGTTCAAATGTTTAAAATGCCTTCTATTGTATAGAACAATAAAGATATGCTTTCAGTTCATTCTAATATTAGTTAAAGAAGTGTTGTTTTTTTGGGTCGGGGGGGGGGGGGGGGGGGATACCTGCAAGCAAGCAATCTTGAACTCATGAGGTGCCCTTCTTATAACTGTCGTCATATTTATAACACCCAGTTAGAAGACTGATCACTTAGAAACAGCATATAAATTGACTTCAGGAAATTGATATTGTTGTCCTCATAAGCATATCCAATTTAAAGAGGTACACTATGAAGCAAAGCTCCAATAAATATTTGATAGAATTTTATGATCGACTGTCAACCTGATGAGTGATGTCAACATATCAACCCTCTCTTCATTAGCGTCAAATACCTGGTTGAGAAACATATGACAAGAAAGGGGCTCTCTATAGTCCTAAACAACGGGCAGATATCCTTCAAATTCTTCTAAAATAGGAAGTAGTCCAAAAGAAGGGGAGAGATGATATTATCGGCTATAGAGTATTATGTTAAGCCTAAGTGATAGGTGTAATTTATTACACATTTTTCTACCTCATTTATCATTTTATTGTCATATATTATGCTGTTCCGAGTATCTTTTGTGAATTATTACAGATAACAGGGCTTGGATGCAAAAGGACGGAAAATTGTGCTAAAATGAGAATTGCGTGCGTACAATGGAGACGTAAGGAAGTTATTCAGAAAATCAAAAGAATAATTTGCAAATTTGGAACAAATTTGGGAATATCATTACAAATCAACAAAGGTTGCAACAAATAGAGATGAATCAATCATCACAACAACAAATCAGTTGGAGACACCAAATCAAATCAAAAGAAACAAATCAACCTGCCTAATTATATGCCAAATTTTGAAACAATTCGGAGATCCACGCAACTACAGAAAGACAGCGATATATTCAAGATTTGATGAGCTCAAAAATCATCTAAATTGACGATAAAACCACAGAAAAAATCTGGAGCCACAAAACCAAAATTCGGCGGCGGATCAAGTCGGATTAGCGGTCGATTTTGGGCCATTCGATGAGATTTTTTATGGGCGTGAGCGTCTTTCCATATAGATTAATATGAGATGTAGGGTTTCGTCTTTCGAAGATTCTGAAGGCACGCAACAATATCCAACAGAGCAACTAGATTCTCATAGATTAGATTTTCATAGTTGTTAGCAAGTTGATTCTCTTGTATCTTTTATTACTTATTCTCTAAACTTTCTTAACCCTATATAAGCACCTGTATAGCTCTAGGGTTTGATATATCTCTCATATGCTTAAAAATTAAGGTTTATTCTTGATGAGGGAGCAATCAAGAATAATTGTAGGTACATTTATTATAAATAAAGTTTTTCTTTTTTATAATATGAGTAATTAATCTATTTTTCTAGAGTTTGTATTTGCGTAATTTCGATGGTTGGATGTTTTATCTCTTATCTTTCATGTGTTTAATGTTGAATTTATTTTAATATAATTCCTTTCTTTTAAGTTTTTATCATATGAACTAGATTGTAATAAGGATAATTGACAATTTGAATGGATCCAGAGATAGGTAATTCAGCTAAAAACTGATTAGGATGATAAAGGTTTGACAAACTAGGATCCTGATTAGGGACGGTAAAAATATGATTTTTATTAAAATAAATTCAAACTAGGTCATTATTCTTAATAACCTAGAACTAAGTTTTTAATATGATATCTAGATGATCTTTTATAATTGATAGACAATTGTTAATTAAGTTTTCATAACCTATGTTTTTATACTAAGTAATAAAAAACATATTAGAAAGAGATCTAGAGAAGAAGTGGTATCTTTTAAACCAAACATTGAAAGGTAAGCAAAACAAAAACCCTAGATTCTTTTCTAATAAAAAAAACCCACCTTTTTAATTCCTTGTTACTTAGTTTTAAATCAGCTATCTTTTTAAACTTGTATTTAAAGTAGTTAACACATTTCTATGTGGGAACGATTCTCAAGTAATACTGCGATAAGCTGTATACTTACGGTTAAATTTGAAGACTAATAAAATCCCTATCAAGTTTTTGGCACCGTTGCTGCGGATGTGTAGTTTAATTACATTTAAATTTAAGTTTTAGATTTTAGTTGTAAATTAAACTAGATTTCCTTAAGTTCATTTGATTCGGCAAAATTTCTATTTAAAATTTCAGGAATCGAGACGAACATACTAGAAGAGAAGATCGAGACGAACATGAGGCAAATCTAGGTAAGATCTCGTTCTTCCCAAAATCTCGATTTTATTCCAACTAACAGATTTTTGCAGGATCTTTGCGCCGTAAAAATAAAAATAAAAAATTAGTTTAGATATTAGATTTTTGATTGTTTTAGATTCATTGCATATTTTAAAAGATTCTAGAGGGCAACCCAAATTCAGATTAGGTGGGAATTTCATCTCCCTTCCTAGGCCCCACAAATCACAACTGAGCATCCGCATTAAGCTATTTTAAATTAAAAAATATCAAGACTTCAGCCCTTTAAAGGTATATCGCACTCAACAAGACAAGAGGTTGTAGCTAATCTAACGGTTATTAGATTCAATCTTGAGGTATCTAGTGGCGTGTGACTAGTTATGGTTATTTAATTAAGGCCCGCTATTTCGGTGATTCGTATCGAAACCCTCCCATCTAACTGGCATTGATCTAGCTTCAAGGTTGTTAAAGAGCTGTTAGAAGATCTATCCCGCAATTTGTCTCTTGACAGTTAGGAGCGGGTCTAGTAACTGGACCTAGGTAATCCGAGATCTAAAGTTTGTTTGCGCATTTTTGTTTGTGATCTGTTAGAATCTTTATTTATTTTTTAAAAAAATAGGTGACGAACATGCTAAACCAACTTTATATGAAATTTGCTATCTAGTTAACCCAACACTTTCTGATTGCATTCGAATGAATAAATAAAGGAGCGATTACAATTCACCTTACACATCCACAACCGAACCAACATTCACTTATTCCAATTTCATAGACCAACACCAATTTCAATCATACCCATACTATGATATTGGCCCTTCTTATGACAAATCTAATTAGATTATTATCAACCATACCAAACTTTCACGCCTTCATTAGACGTTGATAATGATGAGGAGACGAGACTTGCTAAAGTTGAAATGCAGTTGGCCACTTTTATGAAAAAAGCTAGTGCTATCAAACAATCAATGACTGATATTGAAATTCTTCTTAGCCAAATAACTGCTGTAATAGCCAACAGGAAAGAGCAAGATGCCATCCAAATGCAAACCCACCTAAGCCCGATTGTTCCAAACGGCTTAGAACATCATAGCAAACTTATTGAGGAAGTGGTTGAGAATAACTATGATTTGGAATGTATAACCGAAGAACGTTTAAGTCATAAGTGTCCTATGTGCGGGTGCGAATTTACGTCAAGAAAGATTGAGTCATATAAGGAGTGCCCAATTTGTAAATCTATGTTTGAATCTTGTGGTTTAGATGAGTCTGATTTATTGATATATAAGGGAAGTGATGATGAGCCTCCTTCTAGTGAGTTTGAAACCTACCATCAAAATTTTGAATTTCCAATTTGGCCTCCAACAACAAATTTATATAAAGATAATTTAATTGATAATACGTTTAAAGTTAACATGTTCGATTTAACCGATTGCAACATTTTTGAGAAAGATATTTCTGATGGATTAACAGTAGCAGATATAAATTTTGAGAAAATTTTGGATATAGAAACCGCTTCTGTAAAGGAAACTTGTGATTTTGATGGGGCTGGCCTAGATATAATATCTGACAAAACTATTGATAGGGAATTCACAGCTTTAGTTAGAACAAACAGTGAAATTTTTGAAGAAAATTTTGAATGGGATCCCATAATTATAAAAGATAAAAGTCAACCCATAAGTGAATTTAAGGAGGAGGTGAAAGAATTGTTGGAGAAGGTATTTGATGATATTTTTGAAGGAGATTCACCTATTATAATAGAAGAAATGAATGATGAGGAGGTGGTTAATTTTGAAGATGGATATTTTGATTAAAGTTTTGAGAAATTTTTTAAGGATGAACTTAATCTTATAGATGATTTAGATTCCCCAAACTATCCTAAAAACTGAGTATGCTGTGTAACCGTTACCAGTTGAACCAAATCTTCCACCACTTTCGGTCATTATTGAAACCAATTCTATTGAAAAGCAAGTTGAAGTTGAGCTTTTAACTGATATAACTGGATATTTTATTTATACTTCGCATGTTGAAACCTTTGATCCAATAATCCAATATTTTGACAAGATAGCGCAATTGCACGATTTTTTTAGATTTAAATCTTTTATTATTGCGCTAGTTTTTTCAGCAAAACACGGATCACAATTTTCTTCACCCACGTACAAACACCGTACCAATATTTTGCATATCCATTTTAGAGTGTTTATTGATACTTACTGCTACAACTTATTTTACTACTCTTGCATAATTAAAAATAAAAAATTTGAGTGGTTAATATTAACCTATGGGTTAGCAAAAGTATTATGTAAATTATTTTTTGAGTGGTTAATAATTTCATGAATACGAGGTAGAAGAAAGTGTGAACATTATCTAAAATAAGTGTGGGATGGTTTTGTACAGAGGTTCTAAAAAAATTTTGAAAATTTTGAAAAAAGATATAAAAACGTAAAAATATATATAAAAGAAAGATTTTAAGAAAAATAAGAAAAAGATGGTTAAATGGATCTAGTAATAAGTTGTCATGAGCCCGTTCCCAAAAGGCTAGTATCATGAAGGAGTTATTAGGTTTGAAAAGATATAAATGGAGCCTATTTTTTAGTCCAAACATTTGAACGTTGATACTTTACTATACGCATATGCATTCATCTTGAAACTTGGGATAGTAAAAGAAACCTATTATGCTCTTGTCTGTAATGCCCTAGTACGAAAAAATATTTAAACACTGCCTTACAATTATCAAGATAGCATAAAAATTTTCAGCAATGGTGCTTCATCATCTAGTGACTTAAACCAACTGGTTTGGGATCATTTGTTGTGCCTTTGGTGTTGCAAGATTAGCATAATGCTATTTACGCCCAATAAATGATCGCATTCGGTAATCGGTTGGTTAGTGGATCACGAAGTATTAACAGTCGCATGAAAAATGTAGGAACAAATCCATCAATTTGATCAATTAAAAAGTAATAGGGAGCTAAGGGCAAGCGTATGAAAGTTGAATTGAATTTTTCGAGTGTAGGGATGATTTTACACACGTAGGGGTATATGATTATATTTGGAAGCAAGATAGGTAAGAAAGATTGAAAGAATGCTGAGAAAGTAATTTTCGGCATAGATCAAAATTTATTAAGGCATGGTTCATGACGAATGAAAATCTGGTAAGGTTTAAACTCTTGTTTTTCGTATTTTTCTTATCTATTCCCATCTTTGTATATAGTTCTCATTTTCTTATTTTTGTTTCCTTTATTTTCTTTTATAGGAATAGGAATAGGATTTAGCTGGATTATAGTTTAGTTTAGTAAAGTTTGGAACCCTGGATTTGCTCGAAGACTAGCAAAAGATAAGTGTGGGGTATTAGATAGGTATAATTTATTGTACATTTTTCTAACCCATTTATCATTTTATTGTCATATATTATGTTGTTCTGGGTCTCTTTTGTGAATTATTACAGATAACAGTGCTTGGATGCCAAAGGACAAAAAATTGTGCTAAAATAAGGATTAAGTACGTACAATGGAGACTCAAGGGAATTATTCAGAAAATCAAAAGAATAATTTGCACATTTGGAACAAATTTTAGAATATCATTACAAATCAATAAAGGTTGCAATAAATGGAGGTGAATCAATTATCACAACAAATCAGTTGGAGAAACAAAATCAAATCGAAAGCAACAAATCAACCTGCCTAATTATATGCCAAATTTAGGAACTATTCGGAGATCCATGCAACTACAGAAACACAGCGATAAATTCAAGATTTTATAAGCTCAAAAATCATCTAAATTGACGATAAAACCACAGAAAAAACCTGGAGCCACAAAGCCAAAATTCGGCTGCGGATCAGCGGCGAATGAAG
Organism: Agapanthus africanus; assembly: GCA_030015575.1. Taxonomy (NCBI): domain Eukaryota; kingdom Viridiplantae; phylum Streptophyta; class Magnoliopsida; order Asparagales; family Amaryllidaceae; genus Agapanthus; species Agapanthus africanus. The sequence goes on from CM057339.1 coordinate 135,302,576, forward strand.
TCAATTAGGGGCGGATCAACGGTCGGTTTTAGGCCGTTCGATAAAGATTTTTTATGGGCACGATCATCTTTCTACATAGATTAATATGAGCTGTAGGATTTCGTCTTTCGAAGATTCTGAAAGCACGCAATATCCAACAGAGCAACTAGATTCTCATTGATTAGATTTTCATAGTTGTTAGCAAATTAATTCTCTTGTATCATTTATTACTTGTTCTCCAAACTTACTTAACCCTATATAAGCATCTGTATAGCCTTAGGGTTTGATTTCTCTCTCATATGCTTAAAAATTAAGCTTTACTCTTGGAGAGGGAGCAATCAAGAATAATTGTAAGTACTTTTATTATGAATAAAGTTTCCTTTTTTATAATACGACTAACTAATTTATTTTTTTAGGGTTTGTATTTGCGTAATTTCTATGGTTGGATGTTTTTTCTTTTCTCTTCCTTGTGTTTAATGGTGAATTTATTTTAATACAATTCATTTCTTTTAAGTTTTCATCATATGAACTAGATTTTAATAAGGATAATTGACAATTTGAATGGATTTAGGAATAGATGATACACCTAAAAACTAATTAAGATGATGAAAATTTGACAAACTAGAACCCTAATTAGGGACGATAAAGATATGATTTTTATTAAAATAAATTTAACCTAGGTCATTATTTTTAATAACCTACAACTAAGTTTTTAATATGGTATCTAGATGATCATTTATAATTGATTGGTTATTGTTAATTAAGTTTTCATAACCTATGCTTTTATATTAAGTAATAGAAAACATGTTAGAAAGAGATCTAGAAAAGTAGTATCTTTTAAACCAACCATTGAAAGATAAGCAAAACAAAAACCCTAGATTCTTTTCTTATAAAAAAACCCACCTTTTTAATTCCTTGCTACTTAATTTTAAATCAACTATCCTTTTAAACTTGCATTTAAAGTAGTTAATACACCTCTATGCAGGAACGATCTTCAAGTACGACTGCAATAAGCTATATGCTTACGGTTAAATTTGGAAACTAACAAAATCCCTATCACCAAGGCACGGTAAGACAAGGGGCGAATTGAACATACTAGATGACATTATAAAATAATGAAACAAATCCAAGCAAATATCCAGGGATTAAATTATAATAAGAGAAATATGTTACCTTCACGATAAAGTGAAGGGAGCAAACCATCAGGTGAAATTACAACAGGCCCATCAGGTAGTGCTTTTCCATCCTGCAATCATCCGGAAAAGTTGGTATAAAATGCAAAAGGAAAGTAACATTAAAAAAATAGACTCAGACAACCGATTGTTGAGTATTCATACTGAGAATAATAGCATTCTTCTTTTTTTTATAATATTTTTTTTCTTTTTTGACTAATATCAATTTATCGGAGCTCAAAAAAAAGAGTGAAGAAGGGTTGATGCTGTACACCATGAACAAAGGCCTATATAATACAAGACAATCCAATAGTGGGCTGGGGGCACATTTCATGACAACTTAAAACAATAGTTTATGAGCATATTTCAACAGAGAACTTATTCCAGGATTTACTGGATAAGTTAGAAACACCTATGACATCTAGAGAAAGACAAAAGGGGGGAAAACCAAAAAGAAAATACAAAATAAAAAACCAAGGATACATTTTGTACCTGCTTCAGGTTGAAGAGAGCTTTTTGTTAGGTATGCCTGAACAATAGCTCTTGCACTTAGGAACAGTAGCTGATAACCGTTTTCCTGATTAAAACAGAACAAATTCAGAACCATTTTCAAGTAACACAAATTAACTGATGACTCCAATGAAAGGCAAAATAAGTTATCTCCTAAAGCTCTAGGCCTTTTTCCTTTGAGGTATAAGGTGGATTCATGCTGTAGGACTGTATTGATGACATAGAAAGACAGGAATAGCATAGACTCCAAAATTGCTCCCCCCCCAACCCCCAACCCCCACCCCGTTCCCCCCCCCTCCCCACCCAAAAAAACCTGCCAAAAGAAAAACAAATGAATAGAGGTGAAAAAAGAAAAGCATAGCCCCTAAAAATGTTGTGATTTCCAACATAATCTTTCATTGCTTTCGAGATCCACTCTACCATATAGGGTCAAAAGGCCAAAATAAGTGATTCGTTTTTAGCCCTTATAAAAAGAAAACTCTTTTTTGAACCTTTTTCCCGCTCATGTCACGTTGAGGTACTGTAGAAGAATAGATAGAAAATTTCATGAACACTTTTGGATCCTGAAATTAGGCACACAGTTGAACAAGGGAGAGATCATACCAACCTCCCAGAGACTTCTCAACATTTGCATGCCTCTCTATCTCAACATTTTGCATGGCGCACACACTTTACATTCCTTTTCTCATATAATCAAAGAAGCAATGCATAAGCCTCAAGCACTTAATAAAAGAACCTCTATTCGTGACACACACACATGAAAAACAAAATTTATTCAAGCAACACTAGTAAGCTGAAAACTCTATTAACTTCAAGCTCGTTCATACGGAAATCATCAGCGATAGAGAGAAAAAATTACCGTGTGGCTAAAGTTGCATACTTGAGAATATATATGTTATGGCTTTAAGGGTAGTTAAGTCCCTAACAGGCTCATGTGATATCACTCCCAACAAATCTGGTATTTGATAGAAGTCCCTAACAATGTGGAGTTATGAGTCCAATTTAAAGACTAATATGAGTATAGATACAGCATTTCATGTACATATTCAAATCAATTTTTTCTCTGCACATTGGAGAGTCACATATAAACACATTTTACAGTAGGTTAGTCCACTCAATACTTGAGATTAAAAGGTCTTGCACAATTATACTGAAGGTGTTCCTTCCCTAAGCAGTCTAACACAAGGGCAGAAGGTCCCATTCTACAGTTATTTAGCATATTAAATACACGCCTTCAAATGGTTGAGTGAAGCTAAATGAAAAGTATGACAACTAAATATTAAAAAAATTATGAAAATTTATGGACTTCAAAATAATTGCCCTCATCAACATAGTTGCATACCTTAATTGCAGAAAAAAGGCGTGCTACCCCAGACTGTGTCCAATCCCTTCCAACCAAAGGCATAACCTGGCCTAGGACATCAGACCTAAAATGCACAAAACAAACTATGTAAAAAAAGTAAGAGAAGCAATAAGCGGTCGATTGATTTCAAACAGGTAAAACACAAGTAGACACGCTGATCCATCTACTAAGGATACATGCAGACTCAATTTCGATTAAGCGTTTCTGGACAAATAGAACCTACAAATGCTCATGCCGAGAAAACTTTTATGATGAATTATAGAAAAAGAATAAGAATAAGAACTTGCTGTGACATCAAGCTCGCAGTTTGATACAGAAAATCCATGGAACTTCAGCTTAACTTTGTTTTAGAGATATTGCTCAGGGATGGCAATATAACATATACATGTTAGCACATATAACAGCAAGGAGAAGTACATGGAAAGATTTGCCAAATTCATGAATGTTGATTATGAACTGCTACCAAACAAATGGAATCTTTCACTATAGGTCACCACATTCACACATGTGATGTAACCGGTGACTAAGCAAGTGGTCTAGTTAAAATTGTCGAAGCACGTCTACAACTAATCTAACCTACACTATCAACACTGTGATGGTTCTGAAGTTGACAAACTGATATATCGAACCCCATTCTTTTCAATCACCATTACAGACGGCCACTACAAATCTCCTCGAACATCTTTTCTTCCAGAACCACATGTCCCTAGGTCAAAACCAACATACTCAGCTACTTAAAGTATCGCTTCGTCCTACACTACCATATTATTTATTTCATTTAATGCTGGATAATACGAGCAATGAGAATTTTAGTTTCCATCATGCGCAACAGTGAGTATTAACCATTATCGTCACATATATCACTGGCAAGGTGAAAGAAAATTACAATGAATGGTGATCAAGGTTTAATTTGAAGGTAATCCAAGGGGTTATATTGTTATACTATTGAGGTTTCAAACAAGTTGAAAGGATATCATATTCAATATAGAAAGGCGGCAACTGATGAAACATAAGCAATGCTCTGTTGGTCACTGTAGGTAGAAAAGTTGGAACACACCTATAGAAAGGGGTAAAGCATGAAGACGGGGGCTGCATTTATTTCACACTGCCTATGAGATCAGATATCTAATTCAATGGCAGCACGCATCGAGTTGCCATCATGTAAAATTTCAAGTATAGTAGTCAAAGGATAATAATATATTTATTGAGAAACAAGTGACAGGCAACTATTGGACAACATATTTACTAAACAGAATTTTAGACCATTTCTCACTGATAATCAGACATTCTGAACCTGGATGTAAGGCATGACATAATTTAGAAATAAATGGATTTCAGGGAGCAATTGATTAATTTAGGACAAAATTTGGGATTTAGCACTAATTTGAAACTAATTAGGGAATTAGACATCTTTTAAAACTATTTAGGAATTTAGCTCATTCGGGTCACATCAGTGACACGTAGACGCCACATAGACTGGCAGTTGGTGGGTGGATTGTGGATTGTGGCTTATGCCGCACTTGCAAAGTGTAGACAAAACCTTGAGCTCGTTTCACCCCAAATTCCCTAAATGTGAGCTCGTTTCATCCCAAATTCCCTAAGTGGCTGGGGTTTTAACCCGCACTTGCAGAGTGCGGGTTAAAAACCCAGCCACTTGCAGAGTGCGGGTTAAAAACCCAAAACCACCGACCATCCCAGAATTCTGAACTGTTCGGTAAATTTTTTGACACCAAACGGCTTTAAACACTAGACACTAAATTGCTGGGTTGGCCCTAAACATGACATGAATATAAGTCGAGTTAGCTCCCGTGTGGGGATGAGTTTATTTTACTGATGTAGTACAGAAATTTAAGTCAAAATTTGCAAAGGAGGCGCTGTCCGTTTTCAATTCGTTTTGTAGATTATCAAGGCTTCAATTTGTATATTTCTTGAATCGTTCCATCGTATATTTCTTGAATCGTTCCGTATAAGTGTTCCATATGAATTTTTGGCAACACTATTAAATCCATGATCCAATTCTGCTATATTTTTGGCAACACTATTAACCCCATGATCCAATTCTGATATATTTTTGGCAAGGTGGCTTTATTTTTAATCCTCACTTTCAAAGTGAGGATTAAAACTTGGCACCAAGTTTTAGTCATTCAGTTTGCAGGGTGGAGTCGTTCAGTTTTAATCCCCACTTTCAAAGTGAGGACTAAAACTTGGTGGCGAGTTTTAGTCCTCACTTTGAAAGTGGGGATTAAAACTGATCGACTCCACCCTGCAAACTGAATGACTAAAATTTGGTGCCAATTTTTAATCCTCGCTTTGAAAGTGAGGATTAAAACTTGCCTCTCAAAACGATCAATTCATAGTCCGCACTATGAAAGTGCGGATTATTACATCCCACAACCCTCAACTGTCAATCCTACATGGCGCCTATGTGTCATCGATGTGACATGAATGTGCTATTTCTCTAAATAGTTTTAAAACTATGCTAAATCCCTAATTAGTTTCAAAATTTCGCTAAATCCCAAATTTTGTCCGATTAATTTAAGAATGCATCTATGCATTTAAGATCTAACTAGAAGGAGCATGATGTGAATAATAACTTTATAAATTTCCAGTAAAGGAATTCATTTACATTTGTTGAAGCAATCATTGTTAATTAAAATTTTTAATTAGCTAACAAGTCAGTAATGCAAATAAGAAGTGATTAGTTCTCTCCTATGTTCGAATCCGGGAGCTTAAACGAAACATTTTGAGTATAAGATCCAACAAGTTGTTGGGTGATTTTGCTCTTGAAATATCAAAATGTGAAACTATTAAACACGTGTAGAATGATATAATTAAAAATTCACCCGAACAATTATAAATATAATATAATTAGTTGTAGGATAATCTTTCTCTGTAAATATATAAAATTCAAAACAAAAAAATCTGTTGAACACACACACACACACACACACACACACACACACACACAGAGTAACCTGGTAATTGTCCCATCAACATCGGATATGACTATTCTTGCATTCCACTTCCACAAGTATATATGTGCATCAACCTGTAGAGGAAGTGATTATATCAAAACATCATTATTCACCCAAAGATATTCCTCAGTCAGTTTCATGAAAGCAGACCTGTTGTTTTCCTAAAACTCTGGTGGTGAAACGGAAGGTTATTGTGTTCTGGCCATCTTTTAAATTCAAGGATGCAACTTGATCACTAGTAGGCATATTTGTCCGAATCAAATTCTTTTGGGGAGACAGATCATTACTACTGCTTTTTGTTTGTTCTTCGCATGTGCTCTCCAAGCAAGATACTGAATCAAAGAAAAGGTCATCACTGGAACAGTTACTATTGGAATGCTGAAAGGATTTGACCCTCCTAAATGGAATAGGCCAAAGTCTCCATCTACTGCTAGAAGTATATGGGGAAATTCCACGTGTTTCAACAGGGATTGAATCAGTTGGCTCTACAAAAAAATTTAATCCAAACAGAACCATCCCAACAATGATATGAGCGATCTTATCCCATGAAAAGTACTCCTCTTTATATCTGGCTACAAGGTTCCCGTTCTTAATAATATCTGGCCCAGAGGTCTTGAACTCATCCTCAGATATCTGATGGGCCTCAAATGCTTCTTTAGCGGCAGTGCGTCCCATACCAGGGCTGAGTAAATGACCGCATAGTGAAATCTCAAAACCTGTTAAGAATACATAAACGTGGTTAAATAAGATTGGGGAGGAGTGTTTTAGAGGATAATAAGATTGACATTGCGTGCTTGGTAGAAACAAAGTTAATGGACCCAATTAACAGAGTTCTTCATAGTATTGGTGGGGTTTATCTCAATAGCTGGCGTATTAAACATGCTTCGGGTGCGTCGGGAGGTATTTTGGTTGGGGTTAACCAAAATATTTTCCGAATTTTAGATGAATGGGTTGGGAGCTTCTCGGTCACATTGGTTTTGGGAAATCAGAACAATGGGTGGATCCACACTGTTCCTACGGTGTATGGACCTAATAAACATGAACTTAGACCTAGCTTTTTTGAAGAAATAGGGGAAATTAGAGATAGATGGCCTTTTCCTTAGGTGATTGGAAGGGATTTTAATGTTATAAGGTTTAGTGGGGAGAGAAGGGGAGGGGAGGCTAATGGGTATGACCGTCAAGCTTTTAATGCCTTCATTAATGACTTGTCCCTTATGGAGATTCCTTTCTATGAGAGAAAATTCACGTGGTCTAACTGTAGATCCAATCCTTGCTTAGCTAAGTTGGATACAATTCTTGTTTCGGCAGATTGGGAATCTAAATTCCCACAGGCTTTCTTAAAGGTGGTGCAACGTCTGACTTCGGACCATGTTCCGATTTGCTTATGCCCCAATGTTAATGTTCCTAAGAGTAACAAAGGTTTTCGATCTGAGAAGATGTGGTTTGAGGATGCCTCATTTGAAAATATTGGTAAAGCGGGATGGAATTGTTCTAGAAGTGGACGTAAGTCGGCGTCGGCAGTGTTGATAGATAAATTAGATCGCTTTGTAAACATATTACCTCATAGGCAAGGAATAAGTTTGAGAATGTTAATGCACTTAAACATGACATTATGAAAGAGGTGGATTGCCTAGAAAAATTAGAAGAGAACAATGACCTTTCAGAATTTGAGTTGATTAGACTTAAAGAATGCCGCCTAGAATTAAATGATGTGTTCAAAAAGAAGGAAATTATGTGAAGTCAGAGATTCAGAATCACTTGGCTTAAAGAAGGCGATTTGAATGCTAAATTATGTGGAATCAGAGACTCAGAATCACTTGGCTAAAAGAAAACGATTTAAATACTGGTTTTTTTATATCATAATGAATGGTAGGAAAAGACGGAACACCATTAGGTCAATGTGGATTGAAAGAGAAGAGGTGGAGGATGAACAATGAATCCGTAATCATATTGAAAATACGTATAAGAACCTCTTTGGCAAGTCGGAAGTAATTCGGATAATTCGGAATTCGGATAAGATAACCTTTGGGCGGATAATTCGGAAGAGATCACAGGGCAATTAGAAAGGCTTGAGAAACGGTTTACCATAGAGGAGATTAATCTTTAGGTGTTTGGCTTAGGTGCAGAGAAAGCCGCCAGACCAGATGGAATCCCGATGTTATTTTATCAAAAGTTTTGGGATCTCGTTAAAGATGATTTGTTTTGCATGTTTAACGATATTTATGAAGGGGAAGGAGAGCTTAACAGGCTCAACTAGGTAAAGATATCCTTATTCCTAAGGTTGGTGAGCCTATGGGCGTAGGAGACTTTAGGTCGATTAATCTAGTCAACTGTTCTCTTAAAATTTTACGAAGGTCTTCGTCAATAGATTGAGTGGAGTCCTTCAAAAGATGGTCGGGGATAATCAAACCGGGTTTATTGCCGGTAGAAATATTTAAGATGGTGTTGCTATTGCTCAAGAGGTTATCCAACAAACCACTGGGAAAAACTTAGATGGCTATCTTCATAAATTGGATTTTGAGAAAGCATATGATAGAGTTGACTGGAATTGTATCTTGGAACTTACGTGAATTAGGAAATTGGGACCCCAATGGCGAAATTGGATTGTTGAATGGCTCTCGTCAGCTAAATCTATGATCGAGCTTAATGGAACCCAAACCAAAAAAATCAAATGTATATGTGGACTCAGACAATGGGATCCTCTCTCTCCGCTCATCTTCACCCTAGCTGACGATGGCCTTAATAGAATGATAGACCGATTTAGAGGGAAAGGTATCATTGAGGGCATAGGGTACAATAGGCGGCATTCAAAAGTAATAAATTTGCAGTGTACGGATGACACACTGATCTTTGGTAAAGCTTCTCGAAGCCAGGTGAAATATATGAAATGGATCCTATATTGTTTTCAGCTATGGTCAGGGTTAAAAATTAACCACCATAAGAGTTCGATCATTCGATTAGGTCATGGAATACAAGATAAGGCTCTGGTCAATGAGTTTTTTAATTGTAAAGAATCCACTTTTTCACTCATGTATCTGGGACTCCCAATGCGACCGGGCAAGCTGAAAAGAAATGATCGGCTTCCGATGGTGAAGAAAATAGAGAAAAGGCTTGATAGATGGAAAGGAGATTTTCTCTCGTTAGGTGGACGCATTACCCTAATTAATTCAGTCCTCTCGACTATTCCTACTAATTTTTTAGCCTTTTTTGAATTGTCTGGATGGATAGAAAAAAGGATTGATAAAACTAGAAGACGTTTTTTTTTGGAAAGGTTGTGGACAAAATCATAAAGGATATCTAACCAAGTGGAATGAGGTTTGTAGGAAAATGGAGATGGGAAGATGGGGTGTTATGAACCTTAAAGAGATGAGCCAGGCATTGTTGACAAAATGGTAGTGGAAGTTGTATAGCGAACACTCGGCTATTTGGAAAGACTTGATTAACGATAGTTACTTCAAAACAAATTGCTTACAGGGAAAAGAAAAGAAAATTGGAACAATGGCGGGCTTTTGACAAGGAGTGCGCAGAGTTAATACTTTATTCTTTGTCGGGTTGTCTATGATGTTAGGTAATGGCAAAAATAACACCTTTTGGCATGACAGATGGTGCGATGATGTGGCCCTCAAATATAAATTCCCAGATTTATTTGAGCGAGCTAGGGATCAAAGAGCGTCGGCTGCTAATCTATCGAGTGGCAAGGATTGGACATAAGACTTCGAATATGTAGGAATTTCCCGCTGATGCTAAGAACGGAGGAGTTACTTCTACATATCCAAGGCAAACAGCCCAATGAAATAAGAAGAGATAAAATATTTTGGAGATAGTCCAAAGATGATTGTTTCTCTGTTAAATCATAGTATCGGGTGATTAACATTGGTGGGGGAAAGTTTTGAGTCCGGCCTTTATTTGGAAAGTTACAGCCCCTCTAAAATTCAAGGATTTCACCTGGCTCGTGTTCCGGAATGCTATCCTCACTAAAGATAATTTTACGAAAAGTGGCAAGGACCGAATCAATGTTGCATTTATAAATCTCAGGAAGAATCGGTTAACCATTTAATGCCACTGCCCGAGTATTAAGCGGATGTGGAAGTTTTTTATCTTGAGGTTTAACCTTCGTGGATTTCCGAGTGCTTGTAAAGCTTTATGGGGTAAATGGAGGGTCGATATGGTACCTTGGGGTTACGTAAAGCTTGGGGCATTGTGAGTATGGCTTGTGGTTGGGGTATATGGCTTGTGCGTAATAATGTCATTTTTAGAGATAAAAAGATACGTATAAGTATATTACTGCTCTATTCTCGAATATTTGCTCGTTCATTGCTAATTGGATGCCTCTTGCCTCAGTGGATACTAGAAGGAAGATTTGGAAGATCATTCCGGAAGTGGTACTTGATTCGCAAGGTGATACCCCCAAGGAACGAGGATGAGGATGGGTCCGCTGACGAGCAAGAAATTGGGTGATAGCTCATGATGTTTGTTGGGGTCAAAAATTACACCCCACAGTCGAGATCAACAAGTCAAAGCCCAAAAAGTGGGCCCAGACCCAAGGCCGAATCCAAGTCAAGTGGGCCCAAGCCCGAACCCAAGTTCAAGCAGACGGGCCCAAGCCTGAACCAGTCCAAACTCAAGCATGGGAGCCGGCCCTGTCTCAAGAAGAGAGAGAATGCAATAAAATAGATTTAATATGTAATAAATATGAATGATGTAGAAATAATGGGCAGAAAGCAAATTTTGTAAAGCCCAAAGGGCTATGTGAAAAATGAAAGCCTATATAAGGCAAACATGATGAAGAATAATCAATTCCCCAAAATCTTTTCTAGGGTTTCAAGCCTACTCTCTTTTATTTTTCTTCGTCTCTTTTTTGAACTAAATCAAGAGGAAAGCCTCTCTTTTTTCAAAACTAAATATATTTTGGCCACAAACCAATTGAAAATAGAGTGAATCTCTCATCAAAATCCCAAAAGGAGAGATTTTTGCCTACCTTCTTCCTCTTGAAGATCCAATTTGAAAAAGGAAGAAGAATGAGAACCCACCTCCAAAAACTCCATTGAGATAAGGTCTAAAGCACGGGAAAGGGAAAAGAAGCCCTATTTTCACCATTTAAGATCCAAGATCCAAAACTTTGAAGGTTCAAGAGAGCATTCTTGGACTGAAATAGGTGAAGATTTGGGGTGACCCCATCAAAGAGAACCCCTTTGGGTTTTTCCCTTAGGGAAACCCCCGGACCGCGAGCTCAACATATGCATGCGCAGCCCCCCGGCGCAATGCGCACCTTTTTGTGCCATGCACGCCCCTGTTGCGCAATGTGCACCCCTGTTGCGCAATGCACAGCCCTTTCGTGCCACAAGCACAGGGTCCTTGACACACTTAAAACACTTCCCTTCCAAGAAAAATTTTCAACGGGGAGTGCCCCGCACCTCGCAAGTGACCCCAGCCCGTTATCCGGGTTGCGGGACCCCCATAAACTCTACGAGACTCCCGATATGTCCAAAACACTCTCAAATCTGCCTTCAAAACACAACAAACGCATATTTCACGTTGAGTTCGCATGGCCAGTCAATCGGAGGTTCCCTCGCCTTAAGACGAAGGATAATTAAAGGCGGTTTTGTCCGCGGCTGTCGGAGATTTGGATCCCCACGATCAATAAACCCGTTTACCCTATGTAGGAAGAATCTGTACACACCCGAAGCACGTGCACATCAATCTCAATAGGATGACAAAAAACACTACAGATTCTGGCACGCCCGATGGGACTGCGTCTCTCCTCCCATATCTCGGATCAAATGCTCATGTGAACTCATTAATATATATTGATATTTGTACTGAAATAATGCTCTTTCATGCAGGTTAATAACTTTCAACCGCAATCCCAAATTCAACGACGATATCTCCAACAACAGAACCGTTTCACAGACATGCTCCATAAAGCATGTCCGAAATGACATTAAACTAAAATTTCTCAAATTTTCAAGTGGTGTTCGAAATGACATTAAACTAAAATTTCTCAAATTTTCAAGTGGTGATCGAAATGACATTAAACTACAATTTCTCAAATTTTCAAGTGGCGTCCGAAATGACGTTAAACTAAGCTCGACCCCTAAGTCATTGGGAGTTAAAAAAATAATAAATAGCCGAAATGATGGGGCATCCATGAATAAATAGCTGAAATGATAGGGAAATCGCGATCTTCGCAATAAGAAAAGCTGAAATGATAGAACATTCACGGTAAAAATAAAAAAATAAAAATAAAAATACCTGCTCCATAAGTTCACGCCCGAAATGACATTAAACTAAAAATTTTCAGGTTTTCAAGTTGTGTCCGAAATGACATTAGACTAAAATTTCTCAAGTTTTCAAGTTATATCCGAAATGACTTTAAACTACTGCTTATGTCCGAAATGACTTTAAACTAATGTATGTTAAATTTACCGGAAAACAAGCTCAGCTTCCAACACGACCACCGTCGCATACACAATCAAGGCTACCGCCAAAGTGACTCCAGTCAAGCCTCGTCAGGAAGGGGCAGGACGTCCAATCCAATCCAGGCTGAACATCATAACCGCAAGGGTGCTCGAACCAAAGTATAAATCGGTGTTCGAGTGGCTTTCTATCTCTCCATCTAAGGTCAAAGCCGTCAACTCATATAGGGCAACTAGACATCCTAGTCCAACCCAGGCAAGGCCCATGAAGACCGCAAATGCAAGGGTCTTTCTAGACTGTCTATCGGTCAACCCAAAACGGCTGCCAAAGAAGCAGATGCCTGCCAAGCCTATAAAAATGAAGAGTTGAAGCAGAAACGGCTCAAATATAGAGCCAATAAGAGGTCTAAGCTTCCCGCTAAATCGAAGTTCGTCGGGTTCCAAGAACGTGGCTATCCCGCGACAAAAACCAAATCCGCCGTGTAAAATGAAGAGAAATAACTCAAACAACGGGTACCAGCTGTATCCAAAACCCCGGTTGGAACAACTCAGTCGTTTGTCCTTTCTTGAAAGGGGCAGACTACAAAAATGGTCCAAAAGCCCAGCAAATATCTCTGTCGATGATATGACAATGGAATGATACACAATCCACACAGTTTATATGGTAGGATCCAAAAGAACAAGTCTTCCTACACTTCACAACCATGATAAAGATATAGTTGTTGCTGCCCAATCTCGGCTTGGTTCAAATGATGATAAAGACGTCAACAAAGCCAAATAAAAAATAAGTGCAACTTTGACTCCTAAGTCGTTAAACTGGAAATAATTGACCCTTAAGTCGTTAAACTGAGAATAATTGACCCCTAAATCGTTAAACTAGAAAATAAAGATGGAAAAGAAAAAGGAAAAAGAAATAAAGGGTCGGTCCACAAGCAGAGGGGCACGAATGAAAACCTAAAAAAGTTTCGTGAGTAAAAACAGAGAGACTATCCGCGAGCTTGGAAAACCCGCAAGAGGGCAAACTCGTTAAAAAAAATTCCCAAACGGCGAATGATGAGTCGCTCCTGGTACCATATTTCAGTATAGTGATGCAAACGCGAACAAAATTTCAAATCCCCAAATTTCCAAACGGCGAATTATGAGTCACTTCTGATACCATATTCCATTGTAGCGATGTAGACGCCAAAACCAAAATCCAAATCCTCCAAGTTCTCCCATCCCTGCGGCCGGTCTCCAAATTGACTGTCGTATACGATCCATGGGTTACTTGTAATAAAGTTGTGCCAAAAACATCCTCTGTTTGGAAACCAAGCTACCGACGAGGAGAAGACTCGCTCATGTGTCCTCACGATACATGAATAGAATGACACTTACGAGATCCTCTCGACTCATAAGAAAAATATACCTTCATGAGATCCTTAAGACTCACAATGGGAAAACACACTTAAGAATCCTCACGACTCCTAAATAGAAATATACTTACGAGATCCTCTCGACTCGTGGGGAGAAAATACTTTAATAAGACCTTTACGGCTCATAAAATCGAAAAGGCTTAGGTGACAGGGACCTAAACCTGCCTCCTAAGCTATTGTTTCCCAACGGGTAAAGGTAAATGATGATTCGCTCCTGGTACCATATTCAAGTGTAGTGATGCTGATACCAAACCAAAACCAAAATTCCAAATCCCCCAAATGCAAATGATGATCCACTCCCGGTACCATATTTCAATGCAGCGATGTTGAAGCAAGACAAAAACCCAAATTTCAAGCCCTACTCGGCAAATGCTTCCAAGCTCAACGGTCCTGCTGAACAAGACAGGAATCAAACAAACCAAATTAAAGTCCCGCCCGACGGCGCTTCCAAGCTCCAAAGTCCCGGTGGACGGATAGGAAACTCCTAAAACAAATCAAATCAAGAAGTAAAGCAATGTCTACCTCCGCATCGGAATCATGCTTCACCCGGAATCAACCTCTGCATCGGAACCATACTTCGTTCAGAATATCTACCTCTGCGTCGGAACCATGCTTCGCCTCAAAATATATCCCCTTGTCGGAATTATGCTTCGTCCGGAATCAACCCCCGCATCGGAACAATGCTTCGTTCAGAATATCTACCTTAGCGTCGGAACCGTGCTTCGCCTTAGAATATATCCGTGTCGGAATTATACTTCGCCCGAAATCAACCTCTGTATCGAAACCATGCTTCGTTCAGAATGTTTACCTCTACGTCGGAACCATGCTTCGTCTCAGAATATATGCTCCCGGAATGATGCTTCGTCCCTGGAATGATGCTGCGCCCCTGGAATTATGCTCCCGGAATTATGCTCCGCCTTGGAATGATGCTCCCGGAACGATGCTCCGCCCCTGGAATTAAGCTCTGCCTGCTGCGTCGGAATCAAGCTCCGTCTCAGAATCAACCCCTGCCGGAATGCTCCGTCCCGAAATCAAGCTCCGCCTGCTGCGTCAAGCTCCGTATCCCTATGTTAGAATCAAGCTCCGTCTCAGAATCAATCCAATCCGCCCCAGGAATTATGCTCCACACCGGAATCAAACTCTGCTTGCAGCGTCGGAATCAAGCTCCGTCTCAAAATAAACCTCCCGCGCCGGAATCAAGCTTCGCCTCATGACCAAACCAACCATCTACCTTCCCGTCGGAATCAAGCTCCATTGTGAAATATATGCACCCGCGTCGGAATCATGCTCCGCCTGGGGACATCAATCTCTACGTCACTAAAAAGGAACCAAACCAACCTCTCCGCAAAGGAAGATCAATCAATTTCATACACACGACTTATATATGAAGTGTGCATTCGTTGATGGTGGCACTTTGTTGGGGTCAAAAATTACACCTCACAGTCGAGATCAACAAGTCAACGGGTCAAAGTCAAAACCCAAAAAGTGGGCCCGAGACCGAACCCAAGTGGGCCCGAGCCCGAACCCAAGTCCAAGCAGATGGCCCGAGCCCAGACCAGTCCAAACTCAAGCATGGGAGCCGGCACCGTCTTAAGAAGAGAGAAAGTCCAATAAAATAGATTTAACATGTAATAAATATTTATGATGAAAAAAATAATGGGCAAAAAACCAATTTTGTAAAGCCCAATAGGCTATGTGAAAAATGTAGGTATATATAGGACAAACATTATAAAGATATGAAGAATAATCAATTCCCCAAAATCTTTTCTAGGGTTTCAAGCCTCCTCTCATCTTCTTTTTCTTCATCTCTTTTTTGCATTAAATCAGGAGAAAAACCTCTCTTTTTTCAAAACTGAATAAATTTTGGCCACAAACCCATTGAAAAGAGAGTGAATCTCATCAAAATCCCCAAGGGGGAGATTTTTGCCTACCTTCTCCTTCCTCCTTAAGATCCAATTTGAAAGAGGAAGAAAGATAACCTCCAAAAACTCCATTGAGACAAGGTCTAAACCTTGGGAAAGGGAAAAGAAGCCCTTTTTTCACCATTCAAAATCCAAGATCCGGAATTTTGAAGATTAAAGAGAGCATTCTTGGAATGAAATAAGGGAAGATTTAGAGTGACCCCATCAAAGAGAACCCCTTTGGGTTTTTCCATTGGGGGAACCCCAGGAGCGCAAGCTCCACAGACGCATGTGCAGCCCCCCAGGCGCCATGCACCCCCTTCGAGCCATGCGCACCCCTTTCATGCCACGAGCGTCGGGTCCTTGACACACTCAAAATACTTCCCTTCCAAGAAAAAAATTTCTAGCAGGGCGATGTCCTGCATCCCGCAAGGGGGCTGGTAGTCCCCTTTGACCCCCAGCCTGCTATCCAGATAACGGGGCCCCCGTAAACTCTGCGAGGCTCCTGATATGTCCAAAGCATCCTCAAATCTGTCTTCAAAACACAACAAACGCATATATCACTTTGAGTTCGCATGGTCCGTCAATCGGAGGTTCTCTCGCCTCAAAGTGAGGAGTAATTAACAGCAGTTTTGTCCGCAGCTACAGGAGATTTAGATCCCCACGATCAATAAACTCCTGTCTACCCTAGACAGGAGGAATCTATACACGCCCGAAGCACGTACGCATCCATCTCAAAAAGGTGAAGAAAAACACTCTACACTGATTACTTGGAGGACCAAAGCTTGGCTCTTGATCTCAGCATCCTCTCTCTTCAATTTTGTGGATGGATGCCCCGCCTTTTGTTTTATGACCATGGGATGACGCTTACATCCATTTTTGGTAGCTGATGTAGTTATGTTTCTTTTGTCCAGTGCAGAACATTCGTTAGCACTGATTAGCATGTTGTTATTATACTTTTGTTGCTACATTTCTTTTTATGATGTTTCTGCACTAGTGTTGTTGTATGGGGAACTTGCTTGTCATTAAAAACTTTTTAATGAAATCCTGGGGGGCTCATTTGAACCCACCATTTCTCTCAAAAACGTAGCTTAATAAAAGAAAATTTCCATGAGATACTTACTTTGACAAGATTGCAAATTCTTTTTTCAGGATTCCAATTTGTTTCGTATTCTTTGAATGGAATGCAACGTGGTCATCTATTTATATGCCTCCTGGCACCCACTACAAATGGCAAAATTTATTAATGCGTTGAGAGTAAAATAAAGTGAATCCACCTTTTTTAAATGCAAAAAGAGAAGGTGCCTTCCATATTTTAACCTACTCCTTCCATATTTTAACTTACACATGTATGCATAATTTAGTTCTTTGGCTATTCTTAGGAAATAATTGAATTTATCTAAACATTTGTTTATTAAATTCAAAATAGAATTATCCTTAAATATAACGGATGCCAACCTTTTTGTTGCACGTGTGGGGAATGTACCAGAAAACTAGTTAAATATGCACATAGATACTCACCAAATCCAGGGATTCTCTGCATTGAAACAATATCAGGTTTAATGCATTCTACTTCAATATCACTCCTCTCTGGTTCTGGGCTGGATCCCACATGTGTATCATTACTTAATGGATGGGCAGAAATAAATTCAGAACCATCATGAATTGGGTTTTCAGATCTTAAAGCTTCCTGAGTAGTGTTATCACTGACATTGTTTCCCAAGTGTTTTATTTCTATGTCTACAGCTCGCACATCTGCACTTAATGGAAGATCAGAATTTGGAAGAGGCATAGATGCAGAAAGTTTCAACTTATGGTCAAGATTAGCTGCCATCTCCTCAAGTATTATCTCATGGGAAAAAGATTCGTCCTCTGAACACCTAGATTCTTCCTTTTCCCCTAACTTAACGACTGTTAGATCTGTACTCATACCTTTACCTGTCTCTTCCACTCTACTGTCAACGTCAATATGTTCAATGTTGTTAGCCTCTGATTCATGAAATAAATCTCTTCTTGCATCTTCATTCCACACATCTATATTGGTGTCAAATTCTTCACCAGAGCCTTTACTGGGGCCAAGATGAAACTGCGGAATGCTTAACTGGACATTTTCTGCACTATCTTCTTCCTTCGAGAATGGTGCTGTGATAACATGGCCATCCACACTCATCAGTACCACTTCTGAATTGGACTCCTCAGATGATTTGACCAGATTCATACTATCATCAACTTCCTCATTGTCATCATCATCATCAATATTTTCAAGATCATCATCTTGAATAGATTTAAAAGAGCCGAAATCATTTGCAACTTGATCATGAGACTCCATATCTTCACTTCCTGGAACGACTTCTCTTAAAAAATAAGCCTCCCCAGAGTTATCAAGCAACATGTGGAAATTGGCTTCGACGTCATTCACAGAAACATGAACTATCTTCTCAGCACCTTTGAGGACCCCTTGGAATTTCCCAAATCGTACATACCATGGTGTACTGCGATAGGTACTGTCTTTTTGCTCGACAACAATGATATCAACGGCTCCCCCGAATGGATGGAAAGGAGTGGCAACAGAGTAAACACCTTGGGATAATAGGCTTCCAACTTTTCCTACCACATTCATCTTGATTGCCACAATAGGAAAGAGAATTACCAAGACTAGCAATCTTTATTCTTCACATATACACTCCTGAACCACAATCACAGGATGCAAAAAAGAGATAGCTAAAGGTACTACCACTATACAAGGTGTATTATTCGATAGTCGTCGAGTACTTTTGTTTATTCCGAGAAACCAACTCGAAAAATCATATCCAGTTTCTACAGTTGAATGATGTCAGTGTGCATGCAAGGGTTCCTGCCATTTAAAAAAAAAGTGATTCGTGTTAGAATCTTGCTTACTTTCTAATAAGATTAAAACTACAGTGACAGTAATATATGAGTTGGGCATATCAGTCATTAAAAAATGAAATATATGCTTATACTGCTTTCTTCCGAAATCCAATGTGAAAGAAACATGACGGAAGAAACCATTATCCCGTAAAGGCGTAAACATATATACCGTAATTCTACGTATGGAACTAATGGGCTCGTGTTTTCATATTTTTCTATGTTTCTTTTTATTATAAAGTTGAGCGTGGGTTCCACCATCTCTCCTAAATATATAGGGTTCTCTCCTCTCCATGGTCCTCATTGTGCTAGTCACACGCATTGAATTCTTCAACCTGTGACGTCCTTCCACCATTATCATGTCCAACCAACTCTCCTCACATACTTTTTTTATGGACTCTTATTAACATTCCAAAGGGGGGGAAACTCCACATGTTGTGAATTTATTATTTATGTTTATTTCAAAACCAAAATATATGTAAATATAATAAAATTGTGACCAGGTAAAGTATTAAAACCCACCCTAAAAACAATGGCCCCGTCAATGAGTTCTACAGTTATGTTAACCAGCAGTAATCAAGGATTCTAAAGGCAAGTTGGAGTTCTCTATTGTGAAACTCTTCAATCAATAAAATAAATTATTTCTCACTAGCTCCATCTCTCTTGTTTAAATTATCTCCTAATTTTCTTGAGTCTTCTCCAGCATCACTAACACCATTCCAATTTCATCATTTATACCAACTCATTTATAAAATGAAACATGTTCTAGTGAATATAAGTTTTGATCAATGGTTTTTCACAGTTATACCGATGGAAATAAATCTTGTTCTGGATAATTGCCCAAAAAGAACCCATTCATTACTAACTATCTAAAATTAGGCAGAAATGGTTAGCAAAAACTAAATGAAAGAACAGTCCCATCACAAGAACAAAGGGGGCAACATCAAGATACTCATAATTGAAAACAAATTCGGAAAAAAAAACATCACACGACATTACAATGTTCAAAAACGAAATATGCAAACGAGATCTCTCAGTTTAAGGAGTTACGCCAGTAGAAATGGATCTAGTTCTGGATAATTGCCCAAAAAGAACTAATCTTTGACTAAATTTACTAAAATTAAGCAGAATTTTCGCAAGAACAAACAGCGAATCATGTTAGTAACAAGTAAATCGAGCATTTCGAAACCTTAATCGCAAGGTACTCAAGAACGAAAACAAGATTCGTGAAAAGAAAAGATACCTGCTTGAAATTACGAAATTACGAGAACGAAGCGTGCAAGCTGAGATCGATTATCGAAACCCTAGCTTGAGTATTTGAATAGAAATGGAGAAAAGAAATGTGATGTTGCAGAAATGTGATGTTGCAAGTAAGGTCGAATGAGGAAAGAATTGCGTTGTCGCAAGCAATTGGGAGCTGGTCGCGGTTTAAAATGAATAGGGGGTCAGCTTTTAGAAATTGGAAGAGGAAGGAGAAAAGTCAATTGCGTACTTGTGCATTTATAACTGCTATCATTTTTCTACGAGTCTGATTGTTTTGCATTATTTTAAAGTTGGGAAAACACTCTACAAGCGACCTTTTAATCTATTTCAGAAATTTGAACTTCATGGTTTACTTTCTTCTTCTGAAAATTTGCAAGTAAACTTAACAAGTAACTTCCGTGACACTTTTAAACCAGTTATTTTAACGTGTACTTTTAAGCTCTTTTTATACTTTCGGTTATCCAAACAATTCCTCAGGTTAAAACGAAACCAAGTTTTGTTTATGTACACACCGATCTTTTAGGGCCTGTTTGGGAATGGAGTTTAGTTTTCTAAACTAGAGTTTCATAAAGTTTGCAAAACTTAACTCCAAGATGCGACTTTGCCATGTTAGGCATCCATTTTGGAGTTTAGATAACTATGGCTGTTTTAACTCTAAAATTGAGATAACTATGGTTATCTATACTCCAATATGATCTAAGTTTACTAAACTGCATTTTTCCAAACACGTCTTTACAAACAAAACCTTAATTTATTTCAAAATGGAGTTTAGGGTCGTAAACCATAATTTGCATCCCCTTTGCCTTCACTTGAAAAAACCCATCGTTGCCGGTCCCAAGTCCGGATGAGAAAGGGTGAGGGTTGTGGTAGGCTTGTGACAGCCAACGTAAAACTTTGTCACATTCTATGACATGAACCAGAATCAGAATATCGTTGGGGCGTCCCCTACTCAGCGACGCGCTACATCGGATCCCGGGTGTAGTGTTAAATATGCAAGGGCTTGGTCGTCGTCCAGATGCGGCGCGCTACATCGGACCCCGGGTGTAGTGACAAATAAGCAAGGGTCGTCGTCCAGAGACGGCGCGCTACATCGGACCCCGGGTGTAGTGACAAATAAGCAAGGGTCGTCGTCTACAGACGGCGCGCTACATCGGACCCCGGGTGTAGTGACAAATAAGCAAGGGTCGTCGTCCAGAGACGGCGCGCTACATCGGACCCCGGGTGTAGTGACAAATAAGCAAGGGTTTCATAGGATCCGTCTAGCTTCCTGGAATATAGGTTCCCTTACGGGTAGACTAATAGAATTAGTGGAGGTGATGATTAGGAGGAGAGTTGGTATTATGTGTTTGCAAGAAACTAAATGGGTAGGTGAAAAGAGTAGAGTCATAGAGCCTTGGGGTTATAAGCTTTGGTATACGGGTAGAGATAAAAATCGTAATGGGGTAGGTATAATCATAGATAGACGGTTGCTTGAGGATGTAGTTGAGATTAGGAGAAAAGGTGATAGAATTTTACTGGTTAAGCTTATTCTAGGTGGAGAGATCTTTAATGTTATTAGTGCTTATGCACCACAGATAGGTCTTGATGACGCTAGTAAGCGTCTATTCTGGGAGGATTTAGACGAGGTGGTGCAAAGTATACCTAGTGGAGAGAAGTTATTTATTGGTGGTGATCTTAATGGACATGTAGGTACTAGTCGTAGTGGGTTTGATACTATCCATGGAGGTTTTGGTTTCGGACAAAGGAATGAAGTAGGTGACTCGATTCTAGATTTTGCTTTATCTTATGACTTGATCTTAGCAAATACCTGGTTTAGGAAAAGAGAGTCCCACCTTATCACTTTTAGGAGCGGATCAAATGCTAGTCAAATAGACTTTTTTCTGACGAGAAGAATAGATAGAGGTTGTTGTATCGACTGTAAGGTAGTGCCAGGTGAGAGTGTAACTACTCAACATAAACTTTTAGTTCTAGATTTTCGATTTAGAAGAGAACCTAGGAAGATTAGACGTAAGGTAGAGCCTAAAATTAAATGGTGGCGATTGAAAGAAGGTAATCAAAAGGCTTTTATAGATCGTGTAGTACAAGAAGCGGATTGGCAGTCGGAAGATGATCCAGACAAAACATGGAACAAAATGGCTAGTTGTATCAAGAAAGTAGCTAGAGATCTACTTGGTGAGTCGAGAGGTGGTGCTCCACCATCTAAGAACATATCATGGTGGAATGAAGATGTAAAGGCTGCTATTAAAATTAAAAGAGATTCTTATAAAGATTTGAAGAAAAGTAGAGATGTGGAGAGATTTGAGAAGTACAAAATGGCTAAAAAGGAAGTTAAGAAAGCTGTTCGGGAAGCTAAATCTAAGGTCTACAAGGAGGTGTACGAGAAATTAGACACTAAAGAGGCTGCAAATGATATATACCGGATTGCTCGAATGCGGGAAAGGAAGACTAGAGACTTATGTGCGGTGAAGTGTGTCAAAAATGAAAATCAGAAGGTTTTAGTTCGAGATGAGGATATCAAGGAAAGATGGAGAGATTATTTTGACAAATTGTTCAATGAGAGCTTTACTAAGAATTTGGATGGACTTGTCATTCAATCTCAAGATATAAATCGTGATTTCATGCGTAAAATAAGACTTACTGAGGTTAAAGAAGCTTTGAACAGAATGGGTTTAAGAAAAGCGGTTGGTCCTGACGGGATTCCTATCGAGATTTGGAGATGCTTAGGAGAAATAGGCGTTAAATGGCTGACAGATCTGTTTAATAAGATTTGGCAGACAAAAAAGATGCCAAATGAATGGAGGAAAAGTATCCTTGTACCTATCTACAAGAATAAGGGTGACATTCAAAGTTGCTCAAACTACCGTGGAATAAAACTAATGTGTCACACCATGAAACTTTGGGAGAGAGTGATTGAACACAGGCTAAGGAAGGATATTAAGATAACAGAGAACCAATTTGGTTTCATGCCTGGACGATCGACGACAGAGGCGATCCATTTGCTTCGTCAACTTGTCGAACGCTTTCGAGAGAGGAGAAGAGATTTGCATATGATATTTATTGATTTAGAAAAAGCGTACGACAAGGTACCTAGAGAGTTATTATGGGGGACAATGATGAAAAAGGGGGTCCCCGTCAAGTATATTGACATAATCAAGGATATGTACGACGGAGTAGTGGCAAATGTCAGAACTTGCGGTGGCTTAACAAGTGATTTTCCGATTACTATTGGTTTACATCAAGGATCTGCATTAAGTCCATTCCTGTTTACCATCGTGATGGATGAGCTTACTAGAACTATCCAAGATGAGGTCCCTTGGTGTATGCTATTCGCTGATGATATTGTTCTAGTAAATGAGACGAAAGCAGGGGTTAATGCCAAATTGGAATTATGGAGACAAACATTGGAATCTCGGGGATTCAGATTGAGCAGGTCCAAGACAGCATATATGCACTGCAAATTTAGTAGCCAGAGAAGTCAAAACCATATTGGTATAACATTGGAAGGGCAAGAGATATCACCGAGCGACCAGTTTAGATATCTTGGTTCCATCATCCAAAGGAATGGGGAGATCGATAGTGATGTTAATCAAAGGATCCAAGCTGGTTGGTTGAAATGGAGGAGTGCAACAGGGATTTTGTGTGATCGTAACTTTCCGTTAAAATTGAAAGGGAAGTTTTATCGGAGCGCTATTCGGCCTGCCTTATTATATGGTACAGAATGCTGGGCTCCTAAGAAGCATCATACACAGAAGATGCACGTGGCGGAGATGCGCATGCTTCGTTGGATGTGCGGTAACACTAGAAAAGACAAGGTGCGAAATGAGGATATTCGTGCAAAAGTTGGTGTAGCACCCGTGGAGGAGAAGATGCGGGAAAACCGGCTTAGATGGTTTGGTCATGTGCGACGCAGACCTATGGAAGCACCGGTTCGACGAATAGATACTCTCGATATGGGTAATGGCAAAAGGGCAAAAGGGAGACCGAAGAAAACATGGATGGAGGTGATACGAAACGATATGGTTGCCAAAGGACTCAATGAAAGTATATTGTTCGATAGAAGTGAGTGGAGACAGAGGATTCATGTGCTGGACCCGGCGTGATTCTCATGTTGGTTCATGTAGCCTACCCCATATACTTGGGATAAAAGGCTCAGTTGTTGTTGTAGTTGTTGTTGTTGCCTTCACTTGAAAATAAACTCTAGTTTTCCTAACTCCATACCCAAGCATGGCCTTAAAGTTTAGGGTTCATTGACTGCATGGTTTATTGTTTTGTTGAAACAACGGTTTCGTCTATGTTAATAGAAGTAATTTAACCTCTTCTATTTAAATGAAATGAGATATATACATCAAACATAATTCTTAAAGTTCAAATTTCTGGAAGCACAATAAGTACAATAAGGAAAATAAGATAACATGGGTTGTGAATGTTCACAGGGAAAAAACATGAAGGATGGTTCCTGCGTTTAAGCAGTAGCAGGATCCATCTAAGGATTGTGTCTTGCATTCACACAGCTCCATTTCCCCCTAGAAAACATATACCTATTTAAATCTTCAATTATATCTAAGATTATTATAATATAGTTTTTAACAAATTGAACTTTTTTTCAAATCGATTTGCCATTTCATGACGGTGAAATCGTACTTTCTTTTTCTTTTCTTTTTTGGTTGGGGATGGTAGGGAAGGCGCTAATAAGACTATTACATAACTCATCTCTCTTCATAAATCACAATATTGGGCAATCATGTCCGAGAAATGAGTTCATAGATGTAAGAGAATTTTGAGATGGACCTATGAACTGTTGGGGTCAAAATTTGCACCCCGGTTGACCGAGTCAAAGTCAAGGTCAATCCCAAGCCAGGTGCGCCCAAGCCCAGGTCAAGCGGGCTCATGCCCAAGTCGAGCCCGTGGCCAGCCTCCCCATGCCAATAATAAAATCATGTAATAAATAATTTTTATGTAATTTTTTATGCATGAATGGGCATAAAGCCAAATTTTTGTAAAACTCATGGCTTATGTACAAAAAGAATTAGCACATGAGGCATGAGATAGGCCAAATGCCATTTTGTAAAGCCCAAGGGGCTATATGTAAATATGTAAGCTTATATAAGGCAACATGATGATGAATAAAGCGCATACTTTTCATTCCCTCAAAAAAAAATCTAGGGTTTGTGCCTATTTCTCCTTTCTCAAGATTCTAAAACCTTATGCTTTCTTTTGAATTAAATCAAGAGTTTAACTCTTCCTTTCTCAAAAATAAATAGTTTTTCACCACAAAACCTACGAAGGGGAGTTCAGATCTCCAATCAGATCTCGAAAAGGGGAGACTTTTAAATCTCACCCTCTTTTTCTCCAAGATCCCGCTTATCAAGAGAAGGAAGAAGGAGACCCACCTCCAAAAATCTAACTTTGGACAGATCCAAGGCTCAAAAGAAGAGCAATAAATTCCCAAGAGTTTAACTCCTTTCTAAATCTGTTGGAGTTTAATTCCATAAATTAGTTTATGTTAGGAGTTCAACTCTAAAACACAAAAAAACCCTTGGGAGTTCAACCCCCCAACCTAGGGGCTAGGCCCTTCCCGCGGGTGTTTCCCACGGTCACATGCGCGCCACGTGACCACATGACCCCGGGGCTCCCCCATCGGTCACGTGCGCGCCACGTGACCCCGGGGCGCCCATCGGTCACGTGCGCGCCACGTGACCCCGGGCGCTGAGGCGCCTATCGGTCACGTGCGCGCACGTGACCCCGGGCGCTGAGGCGCCCATCGCCCATGTGCGCGCACGTGACCCCTGGCACCATGCGCCCACGTGCCACGCACGCGTCTTCAAAACGCTTCCCCCCATTTTTTTATTCACTCCACACTAAATATACCTTCCCGTTATAAAATATTTCTAACGGGGCGCTGCCCCGCACCCCGCAAGGGGGCTGCTTGCCTCCTTGACCCCCAGCCCGCTATGCGGGTAACGGGACCCCCGTAAAAACTCTGTGGTGCCCCCGATATATCCAAAACCCCTTTCAAAACACACACACCCCAACGCACTACACATCGAGTTCGCATGACCAGTTTAACCCGTCAATCGGAGGTTCCTTCGCTCCAAATGCGAGGGGTAATTAACGGCAGCTTAGTCCGTGGCTGCCGGAGATTCGGATCCCCACAATCATTAAACCCCAGCCTATCTTAGGCAGGGAGAATCTGTACTGCGCCCGATAAGCGCGCGCGCATTCCCATCTCAATGGGGTGACGAAAAACACCCTACAGATTCTGGCACGCCCGGTGGGACTTATCTCTCCTCCCATATTTCGGGTTAAATGTTCATGCAAACTCAATCAATATACATATCTATATTCATACTAAAATAATACTCTTTCATGCAGGTTTTCAAGCAATCACTTCTCAACAATATCTCCAAAGATGAACTCAGCTCCCATCTCCTACACGATGAAGATAGACTCCAGGACGGTCCTTCCGGCCAGTCTCGGGCGACAATGGGTGGAGCCGCTGCTACAGTTCGGCTCTATTCTGTTCGTGTCAGCTAACGTCATCCCAGCTCCTCAAGCTCCGGTAACAGACAAGCCGGTCTCGAAAGGCAAGAGGCCAAATGTGGTGGTCTCGAAAGCACCCCAACTCAAACGCAAGTCGGTGTTTGAGCGGCTCTCCTTGGTCCCAGCTGGGGGCAAGGCCATCAACACCAACAAAGCAACAAGGCGTCGAGCAAGCTCCAGCGGTGCCCCTGACAACTGCTCGATCGGGTGTCTTCTCTAAGCTCCCCGCTAATCGACTCACGGTGGCTTCCCAGGAAGCAGATACCCGCCAAGCCCTTAAAATTGAGAAGCTAAGGCAGAAAAGGCTCAGATATAGAGCCAACAAAAAGGCTAGGGCTCCTGCTAGGCTGAACTTCATGAGGTTCGAGGAACAGGGTTACCCCGCCAAAGATAAAGAGATGGCTGGATATGTAGTCCACACTGTCTATATGGTAGGCACGCGCAACAAGAGCAAGGACGGGGCCACCACATCTCAAATCTAACCTGGTGTGAATATAGTTGCCGCTTCTCAAGAACAGCCACCTCCGCTGGATGATGAAAACCCTCTCGATGAGGGCGATAGGCAGAAAGACCCTTCGGTCCATGAGGAGTCGGGCTCGGAAAGCGAAGATGAGCCAACTTTCCATCCTAAGACTGCAGAGCAGCAACTTTTCCAAGAGCTTCGAAAACAGCTCAAAAGCAAAGACAAGGAGATGGCCAAGCTCTACTCAAATATCGAAGACTTGAAAAATATCGTCTTACGGCTTACGGCCCAACTTGCCTCTCAGCCGCCCAATCAAACGCAGGGCTCTGCTCATGAACCGGGAAACGGTGTCCTGAGACAGCCGACGCCTCTTCCCTCAAATCCAAAGGTGGGCGGACCGCACGAAAGCCAGTCGCATCCTATCTTAGGAAATTTCTTGGCTACCGATGACAGTAGCCCGCTAACTCAAGATCAAATCATGGATTTGGTTGCCAATAAAGTCAAAACATTGGTAGCCGAAACCGAAGCACAAAAAGATATCAGCAGCAATGGGAGACCATATCCTGCTCAGTATGATCTGGTAGAATTTCCTAGCGGTTATGTCATCCCTAAATTCGGAAGATTTGATGGGACGGGAAATGCGAATCAACACATCGCCCACTTCAAAACCTCATGCGGGAATACTGGGGGCAACAATGCGCTTCTCCTCCGCCAGTTCGTTAACAGCTTGACCGATATTGCTTTTGAATGGTACGCGAGCATACCGGATGGCTCCGTTACTATTTTCGTCCAAATGGAATCTTTGTTTCGACAAAGGTTCATGAGCGTCAGCGATAAGATCACCATTGCCGAGCTCGTAAGGACCAAGCCCAAGAACAACGAAAGCAGCACAGATTTTATAACCCGATGGCGCAATCTCTCCGTCAAATGTGAACCGCCGATAGAGCAGGACCAATATGTCAGTCTCCTCGTCGGAAATCTCAACAATTGGATGGCCCCGTTTCTATGCACTGCGGGTCTCAAAACATTCCAAGAGCTGACCAGGAAAGTCCAGATGTTGGAACGCTCAAAGCAGGAGTCCTCCTCTGACTCCCAAAATAACAATAGGTCCTGGAGAAACCGAAAGGACGAAAATCGCAAGGGCGGAAATTCCGACGATACTGAATCTTTCAATGCCTCGGCTAACTGAAATAAGCAAGGGTTGAGCGAGACTAATGCCAACCATCTTCGGAAGCCAATGTTCGGAGAGGGAGGAGAATCTCCACTGAAAGAGAAGCTGGACAAGATCTATTCCTTCAGAAGGGACAAAATCCGTAAAATATTCAAAGATGCCCTGAGGAACGGTCTACAACTGCCAGAGTCAAAAAGACCGCAGGAAGCGAATAGGACCAACGACCCCAAATACTGTCCCTATCACAGAGTGATAGGTCATGCCATTGAGGACAGCTTCGTCTTCAAAGATTGGGTCGAAAAGCAATACAAGGCAGGAGAGATAGAACTGTCTAAAGGCGTGTTAACAAACAGTCAAGCCGCAATCGCCAATTTTATACAAACGGAGACCGAAGTTCTTCGTGAGACTGATTCTCTCAGACATCTGCCTTTCTCTGAAAACAATAGACCGCTAAGTCTTTAAACTGGGAATAGTCGACCTCTAAGTCGTTAAACTGGGAATGTAAAAAAAATGTGTAAATAAAAGAAAAATAAAGAAAAACCGAAATGATGGGGCAACTCACAATAAAAATCAGCAAGTAAAATAAAGATGAAAATAAAGCCGAAATGATGGGGCAACCGCGAATAAAAGCCGAAATAATAGGGCAATCGCGATCTTCGCGATAAGAAAAGCTAAAATGATAGAGCAATCGCGGTAAAAAAAAACAACAAAAATCCAATTTCCCAAAATTTCTTCCAGCCCTACGGCCAGTCCCCAAATTGACTATCGTATACAATCCACGGGCTCAAATAATTCCCATCATACCCATGCCCCACCGCAGTCACCACTCCAGCGGCCGGTCTCCGCCCTTGGAATTATGGTCCATTGGAAAGACCCACTCATGTGTCCTCACGATACATGAGGAGAACAAACCTTCGTGGGATCCTTACGACTCACGAAAGAAAAACACACTTGGGAGTCCCCACGATTCCTAAGGAGAAAATGCACCTGCAGGATCCTTACGACTCGTAGGGAGAAAATGCTTTTATGGGACCCTCACGGCCCATAAAATTAAAAAGCCTTAGGTGATAGGGATCTAAACATGTCTCCTAAGCCATCGCTCCCCAATAGGCAATGGCGAATGATGAGTCGCTCCTGGTACCATATTCCAGTGCAACGATGCAGACGCCAACCAAATTTCAAATCCCATACCCAAACGGCGAATGATGAGTCGAACCTGGGACCATGTTCCAGTGCAGCGATGCAGACGCCAACAAAGTCCCAAAAATTTTCCGGCCCTACGGTCTGGATCATACATCCTGCAAATCCGTATACAATCCACGGGCGCAAAACGATCCTAATCCCTCCCAAGTCCTGCCGATGAGACCACATTCAAAGTCCCACCAGCGGTGAAGATTCAAAAAAAAGGGTATATCCACAAGCAAAATAGGCACGGATGAAAACCCAAAAGGGCTCCGTGAGTAAAAACAGCAGGACTGCCGGCGAGTTTGTGAAAACCCGAAAGGGCGCAAACTCGTGAAAAAGAGATGAAATGCACTCACAAAGTCCTCTTGACTTTGTGAGGAGAAAATTCTCACGTGAGATCCTTACGACTCACAAAAGAGCAACACACTTAGGAGTCCCCACGACTCCTAAGGAGAAAATACACCTACGGGATCCTTACGACCCATAGGGAGAAAATGCTTTGTGAGACCCTTACGGCTCACAAAATTGAAAAGTCTCAGGTGATAGGGACTTAAAACCTGTCTCCTAAACCGTCGCTTCCTGATAAACAAGCGCAAATGATGATTCGCTTCTAGTACCATATTCTAGTGTAGCGATACTGATGCCAAACAAAAACCAATTCTCAAATCCTCCCGGGGCAGATGATGAGTTGCTCCTGGCATTATTCCAGTGCAGCAATGCAGATGCCAAACCAAAACCAATTCCTGAATCCTCTTATGACAAATGATGATTCGCTTCTGGTACCATATTCCAGTATAGCGATGCTGATGTCAACCCAAATCAAATCAAACCAGCAACCTCTGTAGCGGAATCATGCTCCGTCCCAGAATTTACCCCGTGTCGAAATCATACTTCGCCTCGGGATATCTACCTTCCCTGCCGGAATTATGCTCCGCCTTGGAATCAAATCAACCAACCAGCTCTGCATCGGAATCATACTTCGTCTCAGAGTGTACCCCGCGTTGAAATCAAGCTTCGCCTCGGTGTATCTGCTTTCCCCGTCGGAATTATGCTTCGGCTCGGAATCAACCAGCGACCTCCTCGTCGGAATGAAGCTCCGCCTTGGAATCAAATCAACCAACCAGCTCTGCATCGGAATCATACTTCGTTTCAGAGTGTACCCCGTGACGAAATCATGCTTCGCCTCGGCGTATCTGCCTTCCCTATCGAAATTATGCTTCGTCTCGGAATCAAGTCAGCCAACAAGCTCTGCGCTGGAATCATGCTTCGTCTCAGAGTGTACCCCGCGTCGAAATCAAGCTTCGCCTCGGAGTATCTGCCTTCCCTGTCGAAATTATGCTTCGTCTCGGAATCAAGTCAGCCAACAAGCTCTGCACCGGAATCATGCTTCGTCTCAGAGTGTACCCCGCGTCAAAATCAAGCTTCGCCTCGGAGTATCTGTCTTCCCTGTCAGAATTATACTTCGCCTGGGAATCAACCTCTGCATCGAAATTATGTTTCGGTCAAAATGTCTGCCACTCGTCGGAATTATGCTCCAACCTTTCGGAATGATGCTCCGATCCTTGGAATCATGCTCCGCTCTTCGGAATGATACTCCGATCCTTGGAATTATGCTCCGCAAATCGGAATGATACTCCGATCACCGGGAATCATGCTCCCCGAGGGATACTCCGACCCTGGAATTATGCTCTGTGAATCAGAATGATGCTTCGATCCCCGGGAATCATGCTCATCGGGGTGATGCTCCGCCCCCGGAATGATGTTCCACATCGAAGTTCAGCTCCAAGATCCATCAATTTCATGCACACAACTCAAATGTATGGTGTGCATTCATTGATGGGGGGCTTTGTTGGGGTCAAAATTTGCACCCCGGTTGACCGAGTCAAAGTCAAGGTCAACCCCAAGCCAGGTGGGCCCAAGCCCAGGTCAAGCGGGCCTATGCCCAAGTCGAGCCCGCGGCCAGCCTCCCCATGCCAATAATAAAATCATGTAATAAATAATTTTTATGTAATTTTTTATGCATGAATGGGCATAAAGCCAAATTTTTGTAAAGCCCATGGCTTATGTGCAAAAAGAATTAGCACATGAGGCATGGGATAGGCCAAATGCCATTTTGTAAAGCCCAAGGGGCTATATGTAAATATGTAAGCCTATATAAGGCAACATGATGATGAATAAAACACATACTTTTCATTCCCTCAAAAAAAAATCCAGGGTTTGTGTCTTTTTCTCCTTCCTCAAGGTTCTAAAACCTTCTTCTTTCTTTTGAATTAAATCAAGAGTTTAACTCTTCCTTTCTCAAAAATAAATAGTTTTTCACCACAAAACCCACGAAGGGGAGCTCGGATCTCCAATCAGATCTCGAAAAGGGGAGACTTTTAAATCTCACCCTCTTTTTCTCCAAGATCCCGCCTATCAAGAGAAGGAAGAAGAAGACCCATCTCCAAAAATCTAACTTTGGATAGATCCAAGGCTCAAAAGAAGAGCAATAAATCCCCAGGAGTTTAACTCCTTTCTAGATTTATTGGAGTTTAACTCCATAAATTAGTTTCTGTTAGGAGTTCAACTCCAAAACACAAAAAAAAACCTTGGGGGTTTAACTCCCCAACCTAGGGGCTAGGGCCTTCCCGCGGGTGTTTCCCGCGGTCACGTGTGCTCCATGTGACCCCGGGGCGCTGAGGCGCCCATCGGTCACGTGGGCGCCACATGACCCCGGGCGCTGAGGCGCCCATCGATCACGTGTGCCCCACGTGACCACGGGCGCTGAGGCACCCATCGGTCACGTGCACGCACGTCACCCCGGGCACTAAAGCGCCCATGTGCGCGCACGTGACCCCGGGCACTATGCGCCCACGTGCCACACACGCGCCTTCAAGACGCTTCCCCCCATTTTTTTATGCACTACACGCTAAATATACTAGAAAAAATTTCTAACGGGGCGCTGCCCCGCACCCAGCCCGCTATCCGGGTAGCGGGACCCCCGTAAAAACTCTGTGGAGCCCCCAATATATCCAAAACCCCTTTCAAAACACACACACCAACGTACTGCACATTGAGTTCGCATGACCAGTTTAACCCGTCAATCGGAGGTTCCTTCGCTCCAAATGCGAGGGGTAATTAACGGCGGCTTAGTCCGCGGCTGCCGGAGATTCGGATCCCCACAATTAATAAACCCTAGCCTACCTTAGGCAGGGGGAATTTGTACTGCGCCCGACAAGCGCGCGCATTCCCATCTCAATGGGGTGACGAAAAACACCCTACATGAACAATAATACAGTAAAAGATAAGATAATGAGAAAGCTTCCATTAAAAATAAAATACAATTAATTGAGATGTTTGAACATGTACAACAAATTTGATATATACGACTTGCCAGAAGAACAACAACATGGTAGTTAATATATGGTACAGGAAGTGATGGAGGCTGTGATCTCCTTCAGATGTTATCTTCCGCTAATCTGTAGCAAGCATCGATGGATGGCTGAAATTGAGTTTGAGGGTTGTCTCTTGGTGCGTGTGGTTCTCAATGGGCTTGATTTGGGAATGAAACCGAGCTACCTGCAAAGAAGTCCAGGGGTGGTTGTACCCCCGTGGACCCTCCAACGATCAAGTTAGTCGGGGTATTTTGATAGAGTAACGGCCTATTGGGGTAAAATTGTCTTACCTGAGTCGTCTGAAAAGGGGTTTATATAGTGGCAGCCATGGGCTGGCGGGCGCGAGATTCACACCGGCCGTTACGCCCCTGGGCGTTACGCCTGCGTGAAAGGCGGGATCCCCTATTAATGACGAGATACGCTCGTTAATGGGGGGAACGCGATGGCGTGGAACGCGGGATCGTGGGCGGCGGATATCTCACGACCGGCGAGATTCACGGAGCCGTGGTGGAGACATCTGTGATCTGCGCAGTTGGTCGATCAGTGATACCGAGAAAGCTAAGCTCGGCGGAAGGCTCGGGAACAAACGGGAGGCCGAGGGAGTTTGGTTCTGTGATAGCTCGGGGGCGAGCTAGGAGGGCTGAGAGAGCTCTGCGTGCGGGAGGGCTCGAAGGCGAGCCAATGGTTGTTTGTAAGACGAGCATAGGAGAAGCCTGGGAGGCCATCGAAGGTACCCTTCTTGCTTTTCTCTCGTCAGCTTTAGGACGCGTCATCTGCCACGTGTCATGATCTGGGGAGTCCTCAGTACCGAGCATCATCATTAACCCCCCACTCTCGGACTGACCTATTCATGGGTCGGATCGAGAGTAGTCTGATCGGTCGCCTGAGCCAAGTTCTTATTTGAAGACCTCGTCGGTACGGATTCCCGGGCAATTAGTCGTATTTTTTTATGTCGTTAACGGATCAGGGGAGAGATCTTTCATTAAAGAGGAAGCGTCGATACAGGCATACGTTTGCCAAAACGGCAGGCCACGTGTCCGGCGCTGGTTGGCTGACGTGACGAGCCGCCGGTGTCCTTCGCGCTAGACGTGACGCGCCCAATGCGTGTGCGACATGTGGAACGTTGACGGCCGTTGAATGCGAAATGTTGTTTTGGCGGGAGACGATCGGCGCCGTAGGATGCGTCCACCGACTGCTATAAATAGAGGTGGGATCCCCCCAGGGTCCACACTTCGCCATAATTTCCTCAGCCCTTCGTGTGTTAGCTCGGTGCTCTTCCCCTTAGATCGGATTTCTTGCGTTCTTTCCTCGGCAGACTCCTTCCTTTGCTCAGGTTAGATGTCTTCCTCTGGGGAGTCCGTAGAAATAGTTCAGGTAGAGTCTAGGGAGTCTTCTGCAGCTTCCTCTTCTGCTTCTTCCTCTTCCTCGCCCGAATCAGAATCCCCCCGGGAAGTTAGGGCTAGTCATGCTCCCCCGGGCCGTGCGGTGAGGACGGTCCCCAAAGCGGGAGTCAAGAGTTTTAGTGACGCGCCTTCCCTCCTGGGGCATGCGGACGATCTCGCCACAATCCGGGCCGCTTCCACATTCCCCCCGGCTTCTCTCTTCGCTTGGCCGGGGAGGGAAAGAGGGCAGACCAGGTACGGGGCAAGGAGGTTGCCTTGTATTTAGAGGCCTTTTGGGCCGGCATGCGTCTTCCCTTCTCCCCCGAGGTGAGTGCGGCGTTATGTTGCTTTCAATTATCCCCGGGCCAGTTAGTGCCGAACTCGTGGAGGATTCTCCTCGGGTTCCTGGGCCGGTTGAGACTGCAGGAGATCCCTTTCAGCATGAACGTTCTTGTTTCCTCCCTCTGCTACAAAAATCACCCCGGCACTCGTAGGGACGAGCCTAGCTGGGTATATATTTCTTTTAGAAAACACAGAGGAGGGGCGGTCGGGTCGAGGGTCGTAGCAATATCTTCATCCATTCACGAATGGAAGGAGAAGTTCTTGTTCGTCGGGCCACCTGAGGGTGGGGATTGGCCTGTGCCCGTCCAGTGGCACATGGCCACCTGCCCTCGGATGAAGCGGTCGAACGATCCTGATGCAGTGGCGGTGTCGAAGTGGGAGCCCATCCAACGGGCCGATGTGTTGCTGTCCGAGCAGGCCCTCAGTTGGGTCGGGCTCAACCTCGCTCAGTTTGCGGGTAAGTTGGGAGTTTAGGTGACCCGTTTAGACTTGTGTGCTCTTCTATTTTTTGCCGATGGACCGATCAAAATTCTGGGCTGCCCTGGCCAAGAAGAAATGGAGGAATGCCGGAGGAGTCGGCCCGTTACGCCCTGCCGCGAACTCGGTTCCGCCGGCGGCCGCTTCGGTCAGGCGTTCCAGCATGCCCCGGGCCTTGGAGCCCTCCTGCCCGCAGAGCCGCAGGCACGCTCAGGAGCCGGAGCCCCGGGTTTTAGAGGTGGGAGGCGAGGAAGATGTTCCCGCGCCCCTCCTCAAGAGGCACCATAGGACGGTGCCCCGTTCTCCGGCTGCCCCGATCTTCGTGGATGTAGAGGATCTTCGCTTCGAGGTGCCCTCGGGAATTTCCGTTGTCGACAGCCTGCTCTCGGAAATAGAAAGGTCGGCTGGGGGCAAAATCCTCCGGGGAACCCTCAGGGCCCAAATGGTGGCCATAGACCAGGAGGCCATGCAGGTCAGTGTCCGCCTCCCGCTCGGGTTTTTATTAAGTACTTTTTGTTCGCAGGATTGGGTGTCTTCTTTTTTAACCCCTTCTTAGTTTTCCTCAGGTTCTCCAGCACCGCGCCCTCGTCGTCAACATGGAGGACGAGGAAATTGCCCCGGCGATGCAGGTCGCCGGCGAGTTTTCCTCGCGGGAGGAGTGCTTGAGCTGGGAGCTGCGCGAGGCGAAGGAGAGAATTGCCGCCCTCGAAAACCGGGTGGCAGCCGAGGATCGGGTGAACTCTAACTGCCGGGAGACCATCCGGGTTATGATGGAGTCCAACAAGGCTATTGAGGCCAAGTTGGAGGATGCCAGGGTGCCCGCCGCCACCCTGAAGAAGACGTGGGACACCCTCAAGAGGGAAAACGAGGCAATGAAGGAAGCGGTGAGGCGCGCCGACCTCCGGGCCGCGAAGACGGTGAAGAGGTACAGAACGTCAGACCAATTCTATGCCGACCTCGTCGAAGCCGCGGTCCTCGTCTGGCATGATGCCCTCGACGTCGTCAAGGCGTTGATGCCAGAGTTTCCCAACGCCAAGCTCCGGCTCGAGTACCCCCTCGAGGGTGATGTGCAGGGGGACGCCGCCGGGAGCGTCGCCGGGGGAAGGACCTTGCTGTGGGCGGCGGGGAGAAGGCGGTTACCCCAGCTCCCAGTGCCGAAGCCCCCGTGGTAGGCGCCGACCCACAACCAGCCACCCCAACTCCCGATGTGGCACCGGAGCACGTCGAGGTCCTTCCCGGCCCTGAGGCCTGAGTCTCCCTGCCCTCCTTTTTTGCATATTTTTTGTTTTCGTCTTGGAATTTTGTAGGCCTTCGGGCGATTTCGTAAGGTTGAGGAGCCCACAACACCGTTGTAGAAACTTCCGAGCTGTAAATAAAACCCTTTTTCAGGAATTTGTGTTGCAACCTTTTCATTTTTTGGTAATGTCTCATTTTGTTTGCCTGATGACCGTTAAGTCAGCGGCCGGTCCTTTAGTTGGCGATCGCACGTCGAGTTAAACCCAGTCATCCGTCAAGTGTGCAAAGACCGGTGTAAGGTCGGCGTCTTTATGGCCCCGAAGTCGAGGTGGCGATCGATTGGTGAAAATACGTCGAGTTGGACTCGCTGTTTCCCCAATTGAGAGCAAAGCTTTATTCAAAATTTGAACTGAGGCAGCGCCTCACGTGCAAAGCACGAGAGCGGAGAGCGCCAAGAGCGCTAGCGCTGAAGAGTCAAAGACTCTGAGGCAGCGCCTCACGTGCAAAGCACGAGTGCGCTCGCGCTAGGAGTGCCAGCGCTAGGAGTCAAAGACTCTGAGGCAGCGCCTCACGTGCAAAGCACGAGAGCGCTCGCGCCAGGAGCGCCAGCGTTAAGAGTCAAAAACTCTGAGGCAGCGTCTCACATGCAAAGCATGAGAGCGCTGGCGCTCATGAGAGCGCTGACGCCAGGAGCGCCAGCGCTAAGAGTCATAAACTCTGAGGCAGCGCCTTACGTGCAAAGTACAAGAGCGCCAGCGCTAAGAGTTAAAGCCTCTGAGTCAGCGCCTCACGTGCAAAGCACGAGAGCGCCAAGCGCTAGAACTAAATGTTCTCCACCATTGGATCAAAGATCCAACTAAGATGAATAAATTATCAAATTACAGAATAAAATTCTCTTAAGGAAATACTTCTCAAATCTTTCCAAACAGGAAAGATTGTGCTCTGTAAATCAGAGAACCGTTGGATCAAAGATCCAATGGTGATTAAAAATCATTAAGATACAGAATGAGTTCTGTATGGGAAAATATTTCCCAATCTTGTTAAAAACAAGAACATTGTCTTCTGTAAAACAGAAGCCCTAGAATCAAAGATCCAACGGTGGAAAAATCCCCAAATCAATTAGAGAAAAGATCTCTTCAACTGATTCAACAAATCAGCCTACCCTATATAAAGGACCCAAGACTTCAAGTCTTACACAGAGGAACCCTCCACAAACTTTGAGAAATTTCAAAGAGAAGAGCAAGCTCTCGGAAGAAGAATTTCTTCAAGGTAAATAAAATAGAGAGATCAAAACATCTCATCAAAAAAGGAAGAAGAACCTAGTTCTTTTTCTTGATCATAGATCTATAAGACAGATGTCTTTCACAAAAAGAGATCATAGCATCTCATCATAAAAAGAGGGAAGAAGAACTTAATTCTCTTCAGATCACAGATCCATAAAGACAAAGTCTTTCACAAAAAAATAATAACAAGAGATTGTAACATCTCCTATAAAAATAAGAACCTTGTTCTTAAAGCCATGAGACAAAGTCTCATATAAACAAGAGTTTAATTCTCAGATCGCAGAACTGATCAAAGCTGCCTAAAAAGGTCCTTAGCGCTGCAATTGAAAAGAAGCGCCTTAGTACTCCAAGACTGGCGCAAAGCGCCGCTGTAGTCTTAGCGTTCCAATATAAAGAAGTGCCTCGGCGCTCCAAGTCTGACGCACAGCGCCGCAAAGTCGTAGCTCTCCAATTTAAAGAAGTGCCTTAGCGCTCCAAGCCTGGTGCTCAGCGCCCAGCGCTCCAACCGCTATTTTAAAAGAAGCGCCCAGCGCTTCAAGGTTGGCGCTCAGCGCCAAGCGCATCACGTGCTCCTCACATGGGCGCTATTTTATAAAGAGCGCTCTGCACTCATTGACTGGCGCTCAACGTCAAGCGCCCTACGTGCTCCTCACGTGTGCGCTATCTCACAGGAAGCGCCTTAGCGCTCTAGGTCTGGCGCTCAGTGCCAAGCGCGCCACGTGCTCCTCACGTGCGTGCTGAGAGAACAAAAACTGTTCTTTAAATAAAGCCCAGAGCCATAATGAGGGCTCAACACTCAATAAAAGACAAAAGGTTGTCAGAACCCAAACCAATGCTCAACATTGAAAAAAGACTGAGCCTAATTAAATGTCCAACATTTTAACTGAGTGGGCCAAGCCCAAGTTGGCTACAGATCCCTAATTTAGATTAATTGAGCACATATGCTCATAAATCTTTTTAACTGATCTTAGTCCCAAACTTGACTACAGATCTTCCAACCCACATTGGTTCAAGGGTACATCTCTTCATACCTCTGATATATGTCGTTGTAATTTTTCAACGTCTTCAGAGAGATAGAGGGTTCCAATAACCAATAACTTTTGGTGCATCCCCAAACGGTTGAACCAAAACCACATGGACTATGATGTCCTTAAACTTTATGGACTGTGAGGTCCTTAAACTCATAGACTATGATGTTTTTAAACTTTACAGACTATGACGTTTTTAAACTGTCACGGACTATGATGTCCTTAAACCCTATGGACCGCAATGTCCTAAAACTAAAAATGGACCGTAATGTCCTTAAACTAACTATGGACCGTAAACTAACTATGGACCGCAATGTCCCTAAACTAAAACGATAGAGCCCAAATGCTCTTTTGTTGGATCTAAATGATCCTGTTGAGTAGATCTTAGTCTAAAATTTGACTAATGTATTCTCAACAAACGTTTAAATTTATCTTAGTCTCAAATGAGAATAACGATCTTTAAACCCAACCCAAACCCAAATCTAAAAAAATACGGATTTGGACTAATCCACGCCCTATGGGCGACAACATAAATTAGTCTCCGTATAGAATCCACGGACAACCAAAAATAAAATAAACACACACGACATGAAGTGACCATTTGGATAAAGAGAAAATTGTTACCGTGATGCGGTAGCGTAATTAACTGCAAGGGCTTGCGCCTGCAGGGAAGAGCGTCCCCCACAATCAAAAATCCCTCAAATGAGGGGGAATATGACGAAGTCTGCTGCAACGGCCGCATCTGTCTAAACCTCCGATACACGGTGCCATAAATCAACTTGGCATCTTCGGAGAGGTGGACGGATAAAACCAAATAGCATCTGCCCCCAAAATTCAGGCCGGACGTCCCAACGTCCCGGTCGCGTCTTTTCGGCGGAGAACAGATTCCAGTACGCCCGGTGGGACCTTTTCTTCTTTCCACTCCACACTTCGTGTGTCGTGTTCGCGAACGAATCGCGGTTTAATGTGGTTGCCCCTGGAATCAAGGTACTAAGATTTGGTGTCCTGCTCCCATGCAGAGAAAATGGCTTTCAACTGCACCAACTGCAACAACGGCAATAACTCCCACTCCGTCCTTGCTGGAGGAGTGACCTATGGGCCTCAAGCGGCCTCCGTTTTTACGATGCTAGTGGAATAGATGACTCAGGCCACCACTGGACTGTTCTTTGGGACCATGCTCCCACCAATGAGCTTCAACGCCCCACTGCCGCCGCAAGAAGCTCCGAAGAAGTCGGTTTTTGATCGGCTTGCAACTACCGTGGCCCCTCTCAACGGGTCGCCCAAATCCAACGCCTCGGACTGTTTCCCCAATCATAGCAAAGCTCTGTTTGAATTTCAAAAATTCAAAAAAATTAAAGCAACGCTTCAAATTCCTTGCGCTGCGCGCAACGCGCTACGTGTCAAAAGCTGACACGCCAGCGCTGCGCCCAAGGCAGCGCACCCAATCAGAGCAAGGCTCTATTTAAAACAAAATAAAGGAAGCAACGCTTCAGATGCTTTGCGCTCTGCGCTGCGCGATACGTGGCAGCGCAGTTGCGCTGCGCTCTGCGCTGCGCGACACGTGTCAAGCGCAGGTGCGCTTGCGCCAACTGTGCCAGCATTTAAACAGAAAAATTCTAGAAAAATCTTTCTGATCTTATTAGAACAAGAAGATTGCCTTCTGTAAAACAGAAACCATTGGATCAAAAATCCAACGGTGAGGAAAAATCCCTAAATCACTCAGAGAAAGATCTCTGTAACCAACATAACAAATCAATTGGCACTATATAAAGGCCCCTAGACTCCAAGTCTAAAACACATTAACATTGAGATTCACACAGAGAGAACTTGCAGAAATCTTCTGAAAACTTTGAGAAAGAACTCAGAGAAAAGAAAAAGGTAAACCTTTGAAAAGAAGAATTTCTTCTAAAAAGATCAATGATCTAAAAACAAGATCAAGATCTTAAATAAAAAAGAAAAGAAAAGATCAAATAATGAGAATAAAAAAAGAAGTAATATACTTCTTTATTAGATCTTTTGATCTACATATAAAGGCACAGCCTTTTGATGAACCGTTGGTTCTTTAAATCATGAGGTAAAACCTCTTGAAATAAGAAAAAACTTATTTTCTTTGATCTAAATTTGATCAAGAAATTAAACAGTGCCCTGCACTTGTAAATTTGCACTGTTGCGCTCTTAGGTTGGCGCAAGCCACCAGAGAGCGCCATGTGTCAGCCCAGAACAAACTGCGCCTTGCACTTTAAAAAATGAGCATTGCGTTCTTGGATTGGCGCAAGCCATCAGAGCGCGCCACGTGTCAGCAGCGCAATAGCGCAGCGCACTGCGCTTGCGCTCACCAGAGCGTGGCACGTGTCACCTCTACATGAGTTTGTGCCTTGCGCTGGCGCAAAGCGCATGACAGGCAACATGGCGCACTGTCAGAATATTAAATACAGCGCATTATTAAAGGGCAGAGCTGAATTAAGAGGTCCAATGGACCAAAACAAATGCTCTGCATTATAAAAAAATGGGTAGAGCCCAAACAAAGGTCTGTCAGACCAAAACAGATACTGTGCATCATTTAAAAAAGGGCAGAGCCCAATTAAAAGGGCCTAATAGGCCAGAAAAAATGCACTGCATTATTAAACAAGGGGCAGAGCCCTAATAAAGGCCTAACAAGCCAAATACAAATAAAATGTTGAACATTTTCAACTGGACTTAACCCAATTCTGGCCGTAAGTCCTCAAATTAAATTGAACTGAGCACAAATGCTCTCTCAAATCAATTTACACCCGGTTCAAGGGTACATCTCCGAACTCCTCTGATATTTGTCGTTGTAATCCTTCAACGTCGTCAGAGAGGTGACGGGTCCTGACAACCACACATCGATACGGACTGTGGGGTCCTTAAACTCATGGACTAATGCGTCCTTAAACTAATATCCCTCCCTAAAATGGAAATCATGGACCACTATGTCCCTAAACTGGTAATACGGACTGTGGGGTCCTTAAACTCATGGATTAATGCGTCCTTAAACTAATAATACGGACTGTAGGGTCCTTAAACTCATGGACTAATGCGTCCTTAAATCAACAATACGGACTGTGGGGTCCTTAAACTCATGGACTAATGCGTCCTTAAACCAACATTCGTCCCCAAAACAGGAATGTTGGACCACCATGTCCCTAAACTGGTAATGGACCACTATGTCCCTAAACTGGAACAATAGAGCCCAAACGCTCTTTTGTCGGATCTAAACGATCCCGTTAAGTTGATCTTAGTCTCAAACCGGATTAACGTATCCTTAACAAACGTTTAAGTTGATCTTAGCCTCAAATACGGCTAACGTATTCTTAAACCAAAACCCCAAACCCAAATCTAAGAAAATACGGATTTGCCCTAATCCACGTCCTACGGGCGACGACATAAATTAGTCTCCATATACAATCCACGGGTAACCACAAATAAAACAAACACCCACGACACGAAGTGAAATTCTGGAGAAGGAGAAAGTTTTTACCGCGATGCTGTAGCATAATTAACTGCAGGGGCTTACGCCTGCAGGGAAGAGCGTCCCCACAATCAAAAACCCCTCAAGCAAGGAGGAATCTGACGAAGTCTGCTACATCGGCCGCATCCGTCTAAACCTTCGATACATGGTGCCATAAATCAACTTGGTATCTTCGAAGAGGTGGACGGATAAAACCAAATAGCATCTGCCCCGAATCCCGGGGGAGATGTCCCTGTCTTGGCCGCCATTCGGAGGGGAACATATTCTGGCACGCCCGGTGGAACCTTTTCCTCTTTCCACTCCACACTTCGTGTGTCGTCTTCGCGAACGAATCGCGGTTTGTTAATGGCTGCCTTCGGGTTTCAAGTTACTAAGATTTGGTATCTTGCTTGGCGCAGAAATTAAACAGCAATGGCGTCCAACTGCTCAAACTGCTCCAAATGCAACTGCAACTGCAACCGACGCTCCGCCTCACCTAGAGGTGTGGCTTACGGGCCTGAAGCGGCCACCATCTTTGCTATGCCGGTGGAACAAGTGACTCAGGCTACCACTGGTCTGTTTTTCGGGACCATGCTCCTGCCAGTGAACATTTATGTTCCGCTACCGAAGGAAGCGCAAAAGAAGTCGGTCTTCGATCGGCCCACTACTATCACGGCCCCTCTTAACGGGTCGTCCAATTCCAACTCCGATGGGCCTGCCAAGAAGCCCATAACCCCTGAAGTGGCCATCCCGAGGAAGACAACCATCTCTGCTCCTAAAGTCGTCGAGACGGCTTCTCCTGCAAGAGGGTCGGTCTTCGCAAGGCTGACTGCTCCCAGTCCCGCTCCCGTTCAGAAATCTGTGTTTGACCGGTTGGACACGGCTTCTCAACGGGCGTCAGTCTTCAAGAGGCTGACACCGGCAACAGCCCCTCACCTGAACAGGGGGCAAGATAAAGCCGTCGCTGAACCAATACCGACAACTCGTCATGCCCGACGACGCCACTGGCGCCGGATAAGGAAGACTGGGGGCAACTCCCCCTCTGGGCTAACTCCACCAGCTCCAACGGTGGAAGTTAATGCTGCTGTTCCAACTGGGAACAGCTTAGAGCTGCTGAACAGGGTACGCAGAAATTCACCAACTGCGGTGCTCAAAAGATCTCCTCCACCGATAGAGACCGTCGTGGAAGCAGAACCAGAAAAGCCGGAGCAGTCTCCTCAACGGCTATCTTCCAGGATCTACAAGACCTGGCGACGAGTCCGAGAATCGGTGATTGATCCGAATTTCTCTCACCAGCACAAGAAGTCGAAGGTCCGACAGGAGGAAGACCGCCCCGTTAAGCAACAGAAGACGACGGCCACCTGGGTGCCCAAAGCAACGGCCCCCTCAAATTCGACGGCCCACAAGAGAAGAAGGCCGGAGAAAGTCCCCACGCCTGCAGCGAATGTCAAAGGCAGTGAGCCCAAACGCCCTAAGTCTGGGGGCATTGTGGTACACACCGTCTATATGGCGTCTGGGAAAGAGGACAGCCGTATATTCACAGGTCATAGACCGCTTACGCGAGCGGTGACTAAAGCTCAGGAGCAGCAGCAGAAGCTCCAAGAAATGATGACTGCGATGGTCGCACTCACTGGGCCAAAAGGGAGCCCAGAAGCATCCTCGGATCAGCGCTAGGAGCAAGAAACCGACGCCGAATTCCTTCACAGGATACTGGAAAAGAAGGACAAAGAGGCTGCAGAACAAGCAGCCAATATAAAACGAATGGCCCTTCTGTTCCAGGACATGGTGGGTATGATGATCCAGCAAGATCCTCCTGCTGAAGATCCTCCGATCGTCCTTGAAGATGACAAAGGAGAAACGTCAAATCCTCCACCGGCTCTTTCAATAGCCAAGGAGAGACAATTTCCAAAGCTGACCTGGATGAATATATAGCTCAGCAGATACGGGTTCACCAGGCAACTGAGGCAGCCGGTCAAGTTGTCAGAACGGAGCGACCGTATCCAAGTTGGTATGATCAGATCAAGTACCCGCCAGGCTATACAATACCGAAATTCCATGTCTATAAGGGGATTGGCAATCCCCATCAACATGTTGCCCAGTTCAGGGCCCATTGCGGTACACCGACGGCGATGATAAGCTCCTGCTTCGCCAGTTCGTCGGCAGCTTGTCGGAGACGGCGTTTGAATGGTACTCCGAGCTTCCGAACGACTCCATCAAAACCTTCGCTGAAATGGAGTTGTTGTTTACTCAGCGATTCGCTAGCGCCAGCGAGCATACGCCAATAACAGCTTT
This sequence comes from Agapanthus africanus, assembly GCA_030015575.1. Lineage (NCBI taxonomy): Eukaryota > Viridiplantae > Streptophyta > Magnoliopsida > Asparagales > Amaryllidaceae > Agapanthus > Agapanthus africanus. The sequence goes on from CM057339.1 coordinate 135,346,695, forward strand.
GATCAATGCAAGAGTAAAGCCGGGCGAAACCTGGGTTCAATATGTAATCCGGTGGCGGAACTTATGGTCGAAATGCGAACATCGCATCGAAGAAGTGCCAGCGGTGGGCATGTTCTGTAGGGTTCCTAGGCACACTCAAGAGGTTTCACAAGGCATCAACCATGCCAAAATCAAATTTTTCTATGTGCCGAGAAACCCTAATGCGATCGTTAACTAGAGGATAGGCGAAAAGCAAGCAAGTTAACAACTTAACTACTAAGTGAATGGAAATACAACTTTTGTAGATTCGGTCCACCACTTCTCTAGCTCCATGTTGACGTCCTTCCGCTGCGATCATCGGAATCCCGGACTCTAGCGTCGGTTTCATCGGAGAAATGGGCGAGCTAGGTCGTTGACTTCGATGCCGAAGATGATCTACGTTGAGGCAACTCAAACTCAAGCTCCACCTTCATGAAGTCATGAAACTTGTGAAGAAAACACCCTATACTACATGGCAAGTGGTAGAGGATGAAGAAATAGGAAGTGGGTTCACTTTTGATTTGGATTTCTCACTTGGATTCATCACTTGAAAATTTCTAGCAAAGGTTTTCTTTCTTCATCAAGAAGAAGAAGAAAGAAATGAAAATGAATGAATTAATAAAATAGAAAATCAAGTGATGCCTTATCATAATGCAACCATGGGTGAGGCTAACACATGTAGAGAATAAACTAGGGTTTAGGTTTAATGGTTAGGTTAAGGCAAAAGACAAAATGGCTAGACTTATGAAAGCTTCATGAAGTTTCAAGAGAAAAACAAAGAAAGCCACCATATTTGTTTTTGCCAAAATGAATAAAGAAAATAAATAAAAACAAAATAAAACCTAACCATTAACCTAAAGATGGTTTAAACAAACATACACCCAACTTTGCATGTATCATCAAACATGATACAATCTAGTGCACAAAAATATATCACATATACTACTTGTGCACTTCAAGTGAGAAAATCCATCTTAAGTGAACAAATACTAGTTAATGTAAAGTAATATATCAAATATATAATTATACATTAAATCATTAAATCAACACTTGATTTAATGATCCGGTCATATCGCATATAACCGACTAATATCAAGTGTATCAATGTATCGAATCAACACTTGATTCGGTAACCCGGCTATATCATATATAACAGTCCAATGATACAAATCGCGAGAATAGAATACAGTATCACATACTGGTATTATTCTCGGTCCCGCACATATCTCATATGCGCTCCTATTTCGTTTCGCTTGAGCCAAGAAACCTCTGTGTAGGACTCTAAAGACTCGTCAATACGCCGGCAGCAGGTGATGATCATATCAAACACCCACAAGCCGCAAGCGGTCTGCTAAACGTAACAGCCACCCGGGTATTGAGCGATCAGAAGATCAACGAGCAAGCCCGCTCACACTCCTGTGAATCCGACCAGCAACACTTACCGTACAGTCCGGTCTGATCGTCTGATATGTCGCATATCTTGCCTAGGGGTGGTAAACGTCAGACCCCAGTAGCTCGATAAGTCGTATCGATATGAGGTCTATAACAGTTCGAGAAACTACTGGTAACACTTACCAGTAAATCTCAGCAACCCTGGCCAGAGATTTCCGGTTATAGCCAATCGAACACAGCGCAACATCAACTCCCTATACCGGGAGAGACGAATCCCCTCCTATCGCTCATTGCCTCCATGTGATTCGGGACTGTACCCAAAAACCACCGTTTTGCACGCCCTCTTGGACGTGGTAAGGTGGAAATCAAAGCACAGTGGGAATCACACAAGACTCTATGACAATCTCGGGTCTACAGACTAACCTGTACCAGTGTCACCAGAGAACTGCCATCTGACGTAAGGTATAATACCATCTGGGAGTTCTCGGCGAGTCCGTCCAGTATACCCAGTCTCCACTGAGCACCCGTATATCATCTCTGCTGTCAAACACCAATGGATATGGGATCATCCATCGCCCATCTGTATGGGTCGAGAAGGTATACGCTAGTCTACTCTGGTATATCGATACCCCGTCTCGATATCCCCACGACTAGGAACATTGAAGGATGTACCCATTGACTACCCAAGCCCCACTAATATGATCTGCATCATAGTCCTGGAAGTCGAGTACACATCCTAAGGCTTTATCAACATGTAACAGAGAGACAGAAAGTATACATGTTAAGATAAAGAGCAACCAGATAGCGTACTATCATGTCGAGCAAGAAAGTCCTACCTATATATGTCCCAGCATCCACTACAATATACATCCAATGTACAGTAATGGCCTCTAGGGCATATATATAACTAACATGTTCGTGGGCACCTTAGATCCTCATGCAACTATTTCACAGTTCATGATGTTCTTTAAACCAACCACGTTCCTGATCGACAAGCTAGCTCAAATGGACCAGATGGGCCATAGGCCGTCTCCTCCAAAGCCGGACTCTCGAAATGAGAAGGGGAAATGAAAAGCGATTGTCGTCGCTAATGCTCAACAACAGCCAAGCAACTTGAAGCCGGTTGTCCGTCAAAACAATATGCGTCCACGCGTACCCTTTGAGGAGAGGCTAGCACGTCCTTACTCGTTTCCTCAAGATAAAACGAGAAGACTATTCGAGCTGGCATTGCGCAACAGACTTATCAATCTGCCGGATTCAAGACGCCCATTGCAGCCAAACGACGTTAATGATCCCAATTACTGTCCCTACCACCGAGTGTTGGGTCATCCGATCGAAGATTGCTACGTCTTCAAAAACTGGATTGAAGATCAATATCAGCAAGGCAAGTTCGCGTTATCCGAAAGATGGAAGGTGAACCCGCCGCAACCTCATACCCCGAAAAGGGTGAATACGCCGGGGGCAACGTGCTCCCTGGTTGAAGAAGCTCCGTGGGAGATTGTGCTATCAGCCAAAACCAAGAGAATGCTTAATGATGTCCAGACATGCCCGGCGATCAGGTGGAAGAGCCCACTAGAACCCCAGATCATCAAAGGGATGCCGAAGCCGCGCCCAACTCCAAAGATCGGTGGTGATGGCCCAAGCACTCACACCCAGCCGTCGAAATCTTCAAAGAAGAAGAAAAAGAGATCCAAAAAGCCCGTGAAGCCTGGCGACAAGCACACGGACTTACAGAAACAGATTGACGCGCTGGAGTAGTATAATCAGAAGGCACGGACTCCCATCAGGCTCCAAGAGTTCCTCAGCCACGTCTTTCAGGAGGAAGATGATGAAGAAAGCTCGTCGGATGAATCTGAGGGTTACGTGGCGAGTTGTCATATGGTCTCCCACTCGTTTATAGACGATGAGAAAACTCCTTGCACTGAGAAGCTGGGGGAAGATCCTAAACCGGAACTTCCGGGGCCATCAGATGAAGCAATTGTTGCATTCCTCAACGAAGCTCGGTTGAAAAGTAAAGCTGATCGGGAACGCGAGACGGTCATATTTGAAAGGGCCAAGCGCCGGCGACTAAACGAAAGGGTTGAGACACTCCCATCAAATCAAAAGACATCCGTTGCGGATAAAAAAAAATTCAAGACGAGGAAAAGGTTTGCTAAAGCCATATCGATGGGGATGAAGCTACTACCCTCTGAAGGAAACATTGCCGGCAAAGCAGAGATGTACCCTTCCTATTGCTTGTATCATCGGAAGGTTTCACACCCCACCAAAGAGTGCAAAGATTTCAATAGATGGTGGCAGGGGTATGTTGTTCACCAGCAACATTTTAAGCGGGAGAAGCGCAAAACTCGTCGGGAGTGGAAAAGTACGACCGAGGAGCTTATAAGAACTACCAGCGATTGTCGCATGGTTAACGCCAGGGAAGCGCAAATTCTCACGTTCAGGAGCGACTTTGATGAGGAAATGGCTCTTAGCCCTCTCTTTAAAGAGTCCACCTCGGGAAAAGAGGAAGAGCCGAAGGCCTGCGAAAATATCCGGCTGCGTAATCGTACGCTACCCGAAAAGAATCTTGGACCCTCAAATAAAAAATATAAGGGAAAAGAAAAGGTCTCTGAGGATATCGCCCTAAATGACCAAGTCATGGAAGAGCTAACCGCCAAGGACCCGCCAAAGAAAAATAAGGTGGACTACAATGTTCTGGCACACTTGAGGAAGTTACCCTCGCAGCTCAGTACTCTCGATGCCCTCTTACTATCAAAAGAGGCAAGAGATTCATTGATCAAAGCGCTACAAGAGCCGGAGCAATTCCAAGCTTTTCTCGCCGAAGAAAAGATGAAGGACGAGCTGGAGGAAGTACACACGGTCGATGTCACCTTCGGTGTCATGCCCCGCTTCCCAGAGTACGCTAAGGTAGGCACGTGACACAGCCAACTATGCTACCTGTGGGTAGGAATTATCCTTCCACAGTCACATTACGGCTGTAGAGATATCAAGAACAATAATAAAACTATCTAGCACATGTCCATAAGCCAAAATAAAATGAATCAAGAATAAATAATGTGGAAGCAAGAGATCCAATACAAGAATGACTGGAATGTATGTCCCATAATGCGGGCTCACATATGGAATAAAATGCTGAAAAGTAAAAGAACTAACTACTACTGAATCCTCACTGTTCAGCCTGCTGACTGAAGTACTCCTGCTCGGACTGCAGCAAAGGTACGGAATCTGGGCCATGCAAAATCCAGACGTCAGCGCGTCATGTCATCAAGCAATAAAATATAAACAGGGTAATCAAGACATGCAAGTATACTCATGAAAAGTAAAGCAGGTGTAACATCAATCTAAATCAGGACAGTGAAAGGTAGTGTGCAGTGAGTAAACTAAACTGGTCTATTGGGTTATCTACTCTCAAGTCTTTGAAATCAATTTGATGAATCATCGATGTAACTCAATAGTATCCCGTGCATGTCCGGGACCACGGTCTAAGACTCTCGGGATGAAACCGAGACGTGCCGCTAGGCACTAAAAGGAAAAGGATAAAGACTAACGATGTCAGCAGCATCGTCACGAGGTGGGCCTAGCCTCTAAAAACTGATCAGTATAAGCAAGCAATTGTCGAGTTACAAGTCAGGATTTCATCATTGATTTCCCCATACCCTCAAGTTATATGTGTTCAAGTCAGGTATTAAGTAATCATGAATTAATGCCAACTCAGGATCAGGTAGGTGCAGGTTTGTCTGGATAGACAACAGGAACGGTCCGTAAGGACTACATGTCAGGTTTGTTGGCATTAGACCCAAGATCAGGTAACAGGTAAAGCCATGGTACATCAGGTCAAGTCGAGTAGTGTATTTAGATGTCATGTCATGTCAAGAGTGTACGGTACCATGTCAGGTCAAGTAATATGTGTAGCAAGTCACATACTCTACGAGAACGATGGAGTAATCCATCAAAACCCTAAAAAAGCAAAGCTTTTTACAAAGTAAAAATTCTGAGATCTTTAAGATCTACAAAATGAACTCTAAGAGTTCTTCATTAAAGTGTTAAGAAACCCTAAAAAAGAATGGTTTTTCTGATCTATGATCAAAGAAGAGCAAAGCTTTGGTTTTTAATTAACGGGTTAAGAAACCCTAAGAATCTTTAGGATCTGTGAATCTAAGTAGAGCAAAGCTCTGTTAATGGGTTCAAATCTTACCAAATTTTTAGACAGAGTTTTAACTCTTAAGGAATTTCCTTTGGGCAGAGAGCTGTGCTCTGAAGGAGAATTAAATTCTCAGAAAAAAAATAAGAAGGGAAGAAGATGAAAAGAAATCATCTCAAGCGCCAAAAGCCCTATTTATAGGCGTTGGAAGTTGATCCAACTTTCAAGTTGATTCGACGGTGGTAAAGCTGCCACCGCTGCACTCACGGGTAAGCCGCGTGAGCGCAACGGTAGAGGGGGCATTTGTTTCCCCAATTAAGAGCAAAGCTCTATTCAAAATTCAAAATTTGAACCGAGGCAACGCCTTACGTGCAAAGCACGAGAGCACTGAGCGCCAAGAGTGCCAGCGCTGAAGAGTCAAAGACTCTGAGGCAGCGTCTCACGTGCAAAGCACGAGAGCGCTGGCGCCAGGAGCGCCAGCGCTAAGAGTCAAAGACTCTGAGGCAGCGTCTCACGTGCAAAGCACGAGAGCGCTGGCGCCAGGAGCGCCAGCGCTAAGAGTCAAACAAGCACTAGAACTAAATGTTCTCCACCATTGGATCAAAGATCCAACTAAGATGAATAAATTATCAAATTATAGAATAAAATTCTGTTGAGAAAATACTCCTCAAATCTTTCCAAACAGGAAAGATTGTGCTCTGTAAATCAGAGCACCGTTGGATCAAAGATCCAATGGTGATTAAAAATCACTAAGATACAGAATGAGTTCTGTATGGGAAAATATTTCCCAATCTTGTTAAAAACAAGAAGATTGTCTTCTGTAAAACAGAAACGCTAGGATCAAAAATCCAACGGTGGGGAAATCCCCAAATCAATTAGAGAAAAGATCTCTTCAACGGATTCAACAAATCAGCCTCCCCAATATAAAAGACCCAAGACTTCAAGTCTTACACAGAGGAACCCTCCACAAACTTTGAGAAATTTTAAAGAGAAGAGCAAGCTCTCGGAAGAAGAATTTCTTCAAGATAAATAAAATAGAGAGATCAAAACATCTCCTCAAAAGAGGAAGAAGAACCTAGTTCTTTTTCTAGATCATAGATCTATAAGACAGAGGTCTTTCACAAAAAGAGATCATAGCATCTCATCATAAAAGGGGTGGAGAAGAACTTAATTCTCTTCAGATCACAGATCCATAAAAACAAAATCTTTCACAAAAAAAACAATAATAAGAGATGGTAACATCTCCTATAAAAATAAGAACCTTGTTCTTAAAGTCATGAGAAAAAGTCTCTTATAAACAAGAGTTTAATTCTAAGATCGCGGAACTGATCAAACCTGCCTAAAAAGAGCCTTAGCACTCCAATTGAAAAGAAGCGGCTTAGTGCTCCAAGACTGGCACACAGCGCCGCAGCGCTCTTAGCGTTCCAATATAAAGAAGTGCCTCAGCGCTCCAAGTCTGACGTACAGCGCCACAGAGCCTTAGCGCTCCAATTTAAAGAAGCGCCTTAGCGCTCCAATTTAAAGAAGCGCCTTAGTGCTCCAAGCCTGACGCTCAGCGCCCAGCGCTCCAAGCGCTAATTTAAAAGAAACGCCTAGCGCTTCAAAGTTGGCGCTCAGCGCCAAGCGCAACACGTGCTCCTCATGTGGGCGCTATTTATAAAGAGCGCTCCGCACTCATTGACTGGCGCTCAGCGCACTACGTGCTCCTCACGTGTGCGCTATCTCACAGGAAGCGCCTTAGAGCTCTAGGTCTGGCGCTCAGCGCCAAGCGCGCCACGTTCTCCTCACGTGCGCGCTGAGAGAACATAAACTATTCTTTAAATAAAGCCCCAGAGCCATAATGAGGGCTCAACACTCAATAAAAAACTAAAGGTTGTTAGAACCCAAACCAATGCTCAACATTGAAAAAAGACTGAGCCTAATTAAATGTCCAACATTTTAACTGAGTGGGCCAAGCCCAAGTTGGCTACAGATCCCTAATTTAGATTAATTGAGCCGATATGCTCATAAATCTTTTTAACTGATCTTAGTCCCAAACTTGACTACAGATCCCCCAACCCACATTAGTTCAAGGGTACATCTCTTCATACCTCTGATATATGTCGTTATAATTCTTCAACGTCTTCAGAGAGATAGAGGGTCCCAATAACCAATAACTTTTGGTGCATCCCCAAACGGTTGAACCAAAACCACATGGACTATGATGTCCTTAAACTTTATGGACTGTGAGGTCCTTAAACTCATAGACTATGATGTCTTTAAACTTTACAGACTATGACGTCTTTAAACTGTCACGGACTATGATGTCCTTAAACCCTATGGACCACAATGTCCTAAAACTAACAATGGACCGTAATGTCCTTAAACTAACTATGGACCGCAATGTCCCTAAACTAAAATGATAGAGCCCAAATGCTCTTTTGTTAGATCTAAATGATCCTGTTGAGTAGATCTTAGTCTAAAATTAGACTAATGTATCCTCAACAAACGTTTAAGTTAATCTTAGTCTCAAATGAAATTAACGATCCTTAAACCCAACCCAAACCCAAATCTAAGAAAATACGGATTTGGACTAATCCACTCCCTACGGGCGACAACATAAATTAGTCTCCGTATACAATCCATGGACAACCAAAAATAAAATAAACACACACGACATGAAGTGACCATCTGGAGAAGGAGAAAATTGTTACCGCGATACGGTAGCGTAATTAACTGCAGAGGCTTGTGCCTGCAGGGAAAAGCGTCCCCCACAATCAAAAATCCCTCAAATGAGGGGGAATCTGACGAAATCCGCTACAACGGCGCATCTGTCTAAACCTCCGATACACGGTGCCATAAATCAACTTGGCATCTTCAGAGAGGTAGACGGATAAAACCAAATAGCATCTGCCCCCAAAATTCAGGCCGGATGTCCCAACGTCCCGGTCACGTCTTTTCGACGGAGAACACTCGCGACCACCGCTTTTAACATTGGTCGGCGTTGTCGAGGTTGAGGTCTGACCTTAGCATAGACGGGCAAGGAGTTACCCACTAAGGATGGACCGAGCAGGGAAGCTGATCGGTGGCCTCTAAAAGAGGGCTTCGATCCCTGGCGCCGGTCGGTAGTGAAATAACAGCCATGGATGGACCAAGCAGGGTAGCTGCTCGGTTGCCTCTCGACGAGAGCTTTGATCCTTAGCGTAGATGGATAAGAAGTTACCCGCTAAGGATAGACCGAGCAGGATAGCTGCTCGATTGCCTCTTGGCGAGGGCTTTGATCCTTGGCGTCGGTGGGTAGTGAACTACCAGACATGGATGGACCGAGCAGGGTTGTTGCTCGGTTTCCTCTTGGTGATGGTTTTGATCCTTAGCGTAGATGGGTAAGAAGTTACCCGCTAAGGATAGACCGAGCAGGGTAGCTGCTCGGTTGCCTCTTGGCGAGGGCTTTGATCCTTGGCGTCGGTGGGTAGTGAGCTACCAGCTATGGATGGACCGACCAGGATAGCTGCTCGGTTGCCTCTTGGTAAGGGCTTTAATCCTTAGCGTAGATGGGTAAGAAGTTACCCGCTAAGGATAGACCGAGCAGGGTAGCTGCTCAATTGCCTCTTGGCGAGGGCTTTGATCCTTGGCGTCGGTGGGTAGTGAACTACCAGCCATGGATGGACCGAGCAGGGTAGCTGCTCGGTTGCCTCTTGGTGAGGGCTTTGATCCTTAGCGTAGATGGGTAAGAAGTTACCCGCTAAGGATAAACCGAGTAAGGTAGCTGTCCGGTTGCCTCTTAGTGAGGGCTTTGATCCTTAGCGTCGGTGGGTAGTGAACTACCAGCCATGGATAGACCGAGCAGGGTAGCTACTCGGTTGCCTCTTGGTGAGGGCTTTGATCTTTAGCGTAGATGGGTAAGAAGTTACCTGCTAAGGATAGACTGAGAGCTGCCCAGTTGCCTCTTGGAGAGGGCTTCGATCCTTAGCGTAGATGGGTAAGATGTTATCCGCTAAAGATAGACCGAGCGGGGTAGCTGCTCGGCTGCCTCTTGGTGAGGGCTTTGATCCTCGGCATCGGTGGGTAGTGATCTACCAGCCATGGATGGACCGAGCTTCCGAGATGTTTGAATATCGGGGAGAGTGACCGTCGCGGGCGGCACATGGCAGAAACGCATAGGTAAGGCGAAGTGTTCGAAGATTTGTGTCGCTCCGACTTCAATTCGCCGAGAAATACGGGATATCCGCCACGTGGCGGTATAGCATTGGAAGAATCGAGCGAATCCTGGGATTCACGCCCATGCACGTGCAAATCTGGACTCTTGGGGGCGCTATGGAGGCTATAAAATAGAGAAGGTGTGTTGCTCATTCCTAGCTTTGCACCCCGAAACATAAGAATGGACGAATTCCCTTTCTCCATCCCCGATATCATTTCTTTCGAAGATGTATACTTGTACGACCAGCTGAGCTGTGAAGAGACGCTTCGGGCAATGGTTCGGCGTGTGGAGGACCATTTCGGCCGCCTGCTTCCCCGGCGATCATCCCTTGTCATGACCCGAAATGGCACGTGACTGGCACTTGAATCATATGAAGTCTATAGGACCCCATCTAACTTAAGTAAGCCAAAAATCCAAGAAATCTAAACCATTTTAAGGAAGAAGTGAAGAAAACATGTTTTAAAACAAGTGGTTTTAAATAACATAAGCCGAAGTATTGCATTTTAAAATCTCTCTTTTCTGAAAATTTCGGCAGAGTTTTCTTTATAAATACTGGCCCTAAAAGGGTACAACATGCATAATATGAATAAAGGCATCCCCAAGCGGGAGCTAGCTCTTCGCCAATTGGCGGTCACAACCACGCAAGCAATATAATATACAATGCCGAAGGGCGAGAATCAAAACTCAAAAGGAAACTCAAAATCATCAAGAAAACCATAATAATACAACGCGCGACTCTAAGGTCGAAACAATAACAACTGGTTTTCTAAGTCTGAAATAATATACAAGTCTGGTTGATGGAGTTACTAGATACAACTGAAATAATAAATGTACAATGGTGGTCACGATGCAAGTGAACCCACCTACCAAAGCAATCACCCGGAATGGAAGCAGTGTGCCAGAAAGCCGCAATGAAACATGTACGGCAAAAACCTGTAAGAACTGTAGCACAACGGGGGTGAGTTGCCAACTCGTGAGTAGAAAACATTATCGAGCAGAAATCGTATGTATGACTTAATCCTAGGTCATACGATCATAATATATATCCTCAAAATGATAAAGCCTGAAGCATCTAATAATGGCATTGGTAAACATCTATACATAAGTGTAATACCAAGTGCTCGTGTCAGTGCCTCAGGTAGCAAAATATCATAAATATGAGGTATGAATGAATTAAATAAAAACAGAATATATCATGAATGAGAAAACTGTTTTCTTTATATAATGAGATTTTTGTATATATAAATCGAGATATTATCAATGAAATCAACAGAAAATCAGTGTTAAGTATCAACACAAAATATATATCTCAATATCTCAATATCTTAGGCTCCGGCTATCCGGACTGGCATGTATCATCAAATCTCAATATCTCAGGCTCCGGCTATCCGGACTGGCCTGTATCATCAAATATCAATATCTAGAGCTTCGGCTATCCGGACTGGCCCAAATCCTCAAATAAAAGACCACGTCGGTATCTTCCGGATATCCGGCGCGTCACAATAAAATCACCGATCAGTAGTGCTCCCCTGTCTCAGGCTCAACGCCAACATCTGCGACCTTCTCGCCCCGGGATACCGCACCGGGTCCACCATGCACCCATAGACGGTTCCTCCTCCTTCTCGAATCGGGTGTATGATATCGCTTAAGAGCCGAGACAATTCATGGTGGACATATCTCAAATCATATCAGGAGAAAACCGCACTTTTGTATCTTTGAAAATGATAATATGTTTTATAAATCCTTGCGGTTTCTCCAAATCCAGAAATCTCATGGAAATACGAAATAACAATCTCTAGTGTAAATAACAGTGAATACTGGACTCCGGCAATCCAGACTGGCCCATAATATTGCATGACAAATGAATATAAAATGCATGGGTATCTAAATAAAGAATGCAATATCTAAACTAGCACATGAAAGCAATAACATATAGGAACTATCAGCTAGTAAGCTATGTCAATGAAATAATATTCTCTAAAATGTACATGATATAGCAATTACCGATGAAGATGTGTGTGAGCCGGCAAGCAAGTGTACATGGAGGATACGCATCATCGGTAATGGTGCTGGTGTCCTAATAACAGGTTTCATAATTATTAACGAAAATACATATAAGCATGCAATGCAATGCGAACAGCAGAATAAATGGCAAATGAATAGTAAATGCAGCAATAAAGAAATAACATTCCTATATACGAGTCATACAGTTTTCGGTATCTGAAATCGCACGAATTGTGGTGTTTAGAAAATAGGGCTATGATGTTTTTATGAAAATGTACATCCTTTGAAATATCCGTAGGCCTGTCTTTAAAATACTTACGATTCATGGTTTTGGAAATAAGTATGACTCATGCCCAGTCTAACATCTACTAAGTAAACTACAGTACTAAACTAACAGACTAATCGAAAGGGGTAAGGAAAACCATCTAAGTCTGAGTCGATATATATACATCTAGTAGTCGGTGATCTCGCCTTAATAGTATCACGTATGATACAATATATATAATATGACATTCTCGAGTCAAGAGTGTGGATCTATCATCATAGTTATATCTCGTACGATAAATCCATCGTACGACATCCCAAATCAGGGTAAAGGTCGAATATCACATTTATCTCATTACTCATCTGGTATCCTTATCATCATATATCATGAACTGGGGTACTGATCTAAGTCTAGTACATACTGATGCCATCGACACAGACACACACACACACACACACACACATATATGCATGTGTGTGAAAACGCATCGCCTAAAGACCCGCTATAATATCATGTCGTGTCTCATCACACGACCCAAATCACATCACTGATCTCATGGCATCGTGCTCAATCACATCGACTCATCTCCAAATATCATATACTATCCTCATCATCCAGGTATATGTATATGTATATATATACATACTCACATACATATATGTATATATATATATACATATATATATACATATCCCCATATACACACAAGAAAATAACATGTATGCGTATGTGTGTGCGTGTATACAAATCACTACTCTAGGGTTCGCGACTAAGAAACTAACTAACGACACTATTTTACGAATACGCTAACACTAACCCAAAGTCATCTAAAGCCTGTCTTACTATATATATGCATCTCAATAAATACACAAGTGTGTGTGTGTGTGTGTATATATATATATATATATATAACATAACGCATTCACGTTCTATACTACGAAACTGCGGGGGTGCTATACGCCATCCACCTGACTTCCCCCATAGATATATATCTACTCACTTGATTCTCGCTTGCCGAAGTCGTCGCCATCCTCTTCTTCATCGTCCGAAATCCACGTGAGGGGTACCTATATGCAAACATATAATATCGTAAACCGAAATCGCGGACAAAAACCAAAACGGCATACGAAACGCGCATAGGTTAAAACCTATGACCCGCTCATGCAAAAGGACCAAATAACCCTCGACATCGGCGTACAAACGCCGATTGATCGAGAAAAACCCAAACGTACCAATCGTGGTTTCACAACTCACTAAATATATATGAAATAGGGTGCAAATCATCAAAACCTTAAAATTGATCAAATCGATTTATTTCAAGAAACCTAGTAAGCATCAATTAGCCGTTTTAGTACAAAACTTGATATTTTAATAAAACTAGTGGCCACACTGCTCACTAAATATCTTAATTAGGCTTCACAACTCTTAACTAAATTTTAATTTTATCTAATCACACAATAATTAAAAACCTAGTATGCAAAATAGCTTAGTTTGGACAATTTAAAAGTAGCAATTTGTAATATAGCAACTAGTTTAGATTTTTGCATGTTATAACATGTTAATCAACTCATCACAACTATAATCCAATGATCAAAACCCTAACTTGATCCAAACCCTAACTTGAATTTCCAAACTTGAAATTAAAATTATAATAACATCTAATTAAAATTGGATCTAAGCATATAATTAGCAAGTAACACCTTGGGTGATGTTTTATACCTCAAGATCAAGAATCAAACATGCAAATTTAGCCTCCCAATTTGATCTCCTTGCTCCAAGATCCATGCTAGAGTGAACAAGGAATAAAGGGTAGGTTTAATTAGGAGTTTGCAAGGTTTTAATTTGGATTTTTGAGGAATTTTTCATGATTTTTGAGGTGAAAATGAGATGGGCAAAGAGAGGGGCAGCAGCAGCAGGAGTGCTCGGCCATGAGGGGAAAGAGGTGAGTGTGTGGGGTTTGTGTGGAAATTTCCAAGAAAAACCCTCCCCAACTCAAGTCAACAAGCCATACTTATTTGTTTAATGTTTTCTTATTTTAATTTCATTCCATTTAACCTTTGAAGTGGAGAAATAAGTGGGGTAAGTTTGGGGAATGGCTGCTGGTTTCGGCCAGGTGTGTGTGTATGTGTGTGTGTTGGGGGAGAGAGGAATTTCCAAGTAAAGAAAACCCACCACTCATGTCAACATGTCAATACTTCTTTTCTTTATTAGTTTCCTTTTTCTATTTAACCTTTTCTATGCAAATATAACTAGAACCATCCCAATTTTTTTTTGAAAGAACATGTTACAAGGTGAGTGTTAGATGTGTCATGGTGCACTAAACTTGTATTAACCCATTTTAATTTGTAATTTAACACCAATTAAATGTATAAGTGAAGGCTTAAAATAATATTTAAAATAATTAATTTGGAAAAATATTTAATTAAACTAGTAATTTATAAGTGACCATTTAAATACCAAATACTAGCAATTACATAGCTAGAATAGGTATAATTAATTCTATGTTGGAAAATAATTATATCTTGGTTTTTACGGAAAACACCCGTTATTTACCGATTATCGGAAATTTCACCTAAACGATTTTCGAAACGTTACATCCCTGCTCGAGCTGCTGATGTACTCGATTTGGAGGGCATCGCCGGAGCCGCACAACCCCTTCTCCGAGCAACTGAAGGATGAGGCGGTTGGCAAGTTGAGATCGCTATGTCGTTTCGGCCTGATCTCGAAAAGTCGGCGCAATCGCTCGGTGGCCCTCGTCCTCGAGTGTTACCAACTAAGGCATCTCGCCGATGGGTGCCCGGATGGTGAGTCCTCCGGCCCGTACGTGGCGTCGAGGGTTCGCGGGTAGCACCGGAGGCAGAGGTCCGAGGCGGCAAGGGCTCGGCTGGCGGCAATTTCTTCGGAGTACCACGAGCAATACTTCCTGCACCCCCTTCCTCCGCTGTTGTAATTTCAACTTTTATGTAAAGCTGAGAAGCCCGCAATACCTCTTGATGAATAAATAAAGTTCTCCTTTTTGCGAAGTTCTACTGTTTCTTCTTGTCTTCTGGGTTCATTTGAGTATTTCAGCGAAACGGAATTCGTAAGCTATGAACTGAGGAAGAGTGAAACATATAGGGGAAGTTCCTTCTTTATATAAAAAAAAAACTTAGCAAAATTTACATCACTTTGAAAAAGGAGAAACGTGTATTCATAGATATGTTTTTTTAAAGTTACAACTTGAGCTTCTCGGCAATGTAGGGCTGTGGAAATTTGCGACCCGTTGCATCTTGTAAGCGATAAGCCCCACCGGGCAGGACCTCGAAGACGAGGAATGGGCCGTCCCACTTTAGAGAAAACTTGTGCAGCCTGCCCTGATCAACGAACTTGTTCCACCTTAGGATCAAGTCCCGGCCCTAAAGGCGCGATGCTTGACTCGCGCGTTGTAGTAGCGGGCAGTTTGCTGTTGGTAAGCGGCAGCTCTAATCTGTGCCCGGTCCCGCTTTTCTAACAAGACGTCCAAATTTGTCCGGAGTGCCGAGGTGTTCGCTTCGTCATCGAAATGCTCGACTCTGTGACTGGTTAGCCTGATCTCTGCTGGGACCATTGCCTCAGTACCGTAGTAAAGACTGAAAGGGGTCTCTCCGGTGGGGGTCTTCTTCGATGTGCGCAAGGCCCATAAGACCCGAGGTAATTCGTCGACCCAACTGCCTTGCCATCCTTCAAGGCGAGCTCGAATTCCTCGAATGACGTCCCTGTTAGCGACCTCGGCTTGCCCGTTGCACTAAGGGTGCGCGACGGCGGCGAACTTCATCAGTATATGGTATTCGCTGCAGAATTCATTAACTCTTTCGTTCTCGAAATTTGTCCCGTGGTCGGTGATGATACACCTCGGGATCCCGAACCGGAATATTACGTTATTCTGCAGGAACTTAATGGTCGTGGTAGTGACCAGTTTTCTGATGGGGACGACCTCGATCCACTTCGTAAAGTAGTCCACCATGACAAGGATATACTTATGCCCGCCCGTACCTGTACCGTACTTGTAGGGAGTTGGCCTATCATATCCATTCCCTACTGGGTAAACGGCCATGGGGAAGTCAGAGTAGTCAGCTCGGTAGCCAGAAGGCAGGGTATGCTGCCATGGAGTTGGCAACTCTTGCACCTTCTGACGAGGTTCTGAGCGTCGTGATAAATGGTCGGCCAGTAATACCATTAGAGGAGTGTCTTATTGTAACGTTTCAAAATAATAAAATATTAATTTTGGGAAAATTTTATAATTTAATATTATTTTAATGAATATTTTAATATTCCGGTATAATTAAATACAAATAAATGGGGAAAAATTATGGAAAATTCTAAAATAGGGTATTTTATGGAATTATACCATTTTAAAGTTTTTATGATTTGTTTGACACTAATTTAGTGCTAATCGCGATTAAAAATCGCTAATCGGATTTTTGGCATTTTTGTGTAAAATATGCACATATCTTTTTCTACACTTGTGTTACATTTTTCTTACCATGGTTGTTCATTTGGGTTCACTATTGGGGTGAGAAGGAATTAGGGAAAAAGGAAAAGACAAGAAAAAGGAAAAGGGAATATATTATGAAGCATGGTGAGAGAGAGAAAGAGTAGGTGAGGTGTGTTGACTTGAACCATTCTTCCATCATTCTTCAACTCATTTCTCCCTCCCTCTTCATCAGTTGCTGCCGCTGCCCCCTTGCTCTCCCTCCTCACTAAAATCATCTCCATTACACTCAAATCAATTCCAAAACCCCATCTTCCCTTCACTAAAAAGGTGCACGAGCTCGAGAGGAACGCTTTGGACTAAGGAAGAGTGGATCTTGAGGACTTTGGGCAACTCAAGATTTTTCTTGAGTTGCCAAAGGAGGTAATTTCTGCACCTATTAGAGTAGTATTTCATTTCTTGTGCATCAATATTAGTTTCATATCGATATGGTGTCGTTTGGTGGATTTGTGAAACATCAAGTTAGGGTTTAGGGTTTGATCTGAAATCAAAGTGAAATTGAGGCTTTTTGTGACCTTAGAACCCTTGTGTGATGTTAAATTGGACCCAAACCTGAAGCTAGAAACCAGAATACGGATTTACGGAATCGATATCGAGAAAAACAGTGAATCTGTGATCGTATTTAGGAATCTGCTATCACCCCGAGATCCCAAAAATAAAACTGAGTTGACAGTGAGATGTGCAGGCACCATGGAACCACCACCCCAAACCCTAGCCCCCAACTCCAAACCCCGGCCGTCAATTAATTCCTTCTGGCCGCAATTTGCGGCCAGAGCAGGAGGAAACCGTCTCGATTTTGGTGCATGGCCCTATTTCCAGTAGTCTTGACCCTGGGTATGTCTAGTTTTGACTGATTCCAGTTTGGATAAAATCTGGGTTGATTTTCTTGAGTTGGCGTATGATTTACGACTTGTTTTAGCATGGATTTTGGTATTTGGTGATTCGTTTCTGCCGGGTGGCGTTTGGACGTCAACGACAAGTGGATATTGAACGTGTTTACATGCAAGACGATATGTTTTTACCTATGCGAGTAGCGTGTGCTATTTTGGTTTTCGATGTGATTTTCACGTGCTTTAGCGTTGTGATATACTTGTAGGTACCCTACGTGATGTTGAGGCGAAGAAGATGAAGATGGCGACATCGGCATCGGCACACGAGAAGCAAGGTGAGTAGATTTATATCTACGGGGAGAAGTCGGGTGGATGGCGTACAGCACCCCCGCAGTCCATGGTGATGTATACGAATACGTATACACCCCTATATTTATTATGTGTTGTTAGGATTATTGATGGTGATAATGGAATTATTGATGATAACGATGTACTGGTGTAGTATAGTGCAAAACCGTAGAGTAGTGGTTGCACTCACACATACACGTACACATATACTTGCATACATTCTTTCATTTATCTGTGCGCATTTGGAGGTTTATATATCTACACATGGGTATGGGACTATGTGTTTATATACGGGATTTGAGGATGATACGTGGGATTACGATGAATCGATGAGGTTTGATTGAGGCCGTGAGATTCGGCGATATGACTGAGTTCGTATTTGAGCTGTGATATGATGGTAGTGATACCTGTTATGTGATGGGATAATGTGATATTGACTCAGATTTAGGTGGTTTTCATACCCCTCCCAATTGACTGATAGTTGGGTCTGTAGTTCGCATAGTAGGCGTTAAACTAGACCCGAGTCATACCTATTTCAAAACTAACGAATCGGGAATATTTTAAAGATAGGCAAAAAGGGATTCTATGGATATTTTCAAACGACGCATCTTTTCTTAAAACCCCGTAGCCCTTATTTTACCAAAAACCCCGATTCGTCTTATTTCAAAAGGCAAGGCTGCATGATCTATTTATTGAGGCAGGTTCTTTACTGTTGCGTTGATTATTCGATTCCGCATATTCATGCTATTTGCATTGCATTGCTTGTGTTTATTGATATATTACAATCATGCTGCTGGGACACCAGCACCATTATCGATGATGCGTATGTTCCACGTACACTTGTTTGCCGGCTCACACACTTCATCATCGATAATTGCCATGTCACTACACTGTAGCACTGTTGCATTCGGTATATGATCTTGCATGACAGACTGATATGCTTACATTTCTTTTACATGTCATATACATTATGCTTTCTGATTATACGCATTGAGAATTGCTATTTCCATGATATTTCTGGATTTGGGAACCGTGGGTATTTCAAAAGAGAATATGTCATTGCTTTAAAAACCCGGTTACCCTTGATATGATATTTCAGTGCGTCCACCATGTGTTTTCTCGGTGCTGAGAGCGACATGTGAAACCCGATTCGAGGAGTGGACGAGCCGATTGCGGGTACATGGTGGACCCGGTATGGTTCCCCTCGGCAAGATGATCAAAGGATTTTGCCGATTGAGCCTGGAGGCGGGCGAGTACCTACCGGTGATTGGTTGGACCTGGCGGTTATCCGGAGGATACCGACCAGAGTCGATAGATGGATATGGGCGTCCTGCTGGGGCCGAGGGCCGATTCCGCAGATGGAGCCCGATATATGAGGATTTACGTGCCGATGCTGGGCACAGTTTTCATGATGTTTTTGAGTGTCGATGCTGGGCACTCCGGTACCATGATTTTGACGTGTCGCGAGGGACACAGGTGGTTTATATCCTCATATTTCCATGCATATGCTGATAATATTTACATGCATGATGGTTATTGTCATTGGGTGACGAGTGGACGGGATCCACGTACATGCAGATTGGTTTCATTGATCATACCTCACATTTATGATATGCTATTACCTGAGGCACTGGCACGAGCACATGGCACTACACTCATGTATAGAGATTACATTGCCAGTTTAGCATACTGCAGACTTATTTGTATTGAGGTTTATATATATCTGATCGTATTGACCTAGGATGGGTCATACATTCGATCTCTGCTTGTAGATATTTTCTATTCACGAGTTGGCAACTCACCCCCGTTGTGCCACAGTCCTTGCAGGTTTTTGCCGTACAGATTCCATAGCGGCATTTCTGGCACACTGCTTCCATATGGGTGACTTGCGTTGGTAGGTGGGTTCTTTTGCATCAGAACCACCCATGTACATGTACTTTCAGTTGTATCTAGTTATTCCATCAACCAAAACTTATATATTGTTTCAGACTTAGAGACAGTGTTGTATTATTTCGACCTTAGAGTCGCGCTTGTAGTATTATGGTTTTCTGGCTGTTTTTGAGTTTCTTTTTCGGTTTTGATCCTCGCCCTTTGGCGTTGTATATTATTATTGTTTGCGTGGTTGTGACCGTTGATTGACGAAGAGCTAGCTGCCGTTTGGGGATGCATTTTATCATTTCATATATATATTTCTTGTTGTACCCCGTTCGGGGCCAGTTTTTATAAAGGAAACTCTGCCGAAATTTTCAGAAAAATGCTACACATTTTTTTAAAAATGCATATTCGGCTTAGTTATTTAAAAACTTGATTTTCAAAACATGATTTCTTTACTTCTTAAACCAGTTTTCCTTATTTACTCCTTAAAATGATTTTAAATTTCTGGGCTTTTGGCTTACTTGGATCAGATGGGGTCCTATAGACTTCATATGGTTCAAGGGCTAGTCACGTGCTCTTTCGGGTCGTGACACTTATGGACTAAGGTGCGGGCCCCTTGATGTGCTCCGCCGACCCCTTCATGGACCTCACGGAGGACATAGTCAGCTTCGTGGGGGTCGACGCACCGAAGCAGGGGTTGAGCGAATGACTTTTTGTAGAGATTTCCATTACTCCAGACGAAATGGCAAAATTTGGCTCGGAGGCGACGGGCCTCCCCACGATCTCTGGGGAGTGTACCCTCCTTCAGGAATTCCACGATGGGCTTCCTCCAATCTTGATCCTCTTCCCGGGCCGTGTAAACTTGGAGTGATGTCGCCTTGTCTTCCACACTGGGCCGCGGCAGGACCTCGAAGAGGATATTTCTCTTGTTGTGGGCCAAGTAGGAGGAAGCTACCTTGCTCAGGACGTCGGCCTGGGTGTTTAGGTGTCGGGGGATCTGCTCCACTTGAACTTCGTCGAAGTCCTTTCGTAGCCTTCTTACTTCGGCTAAGTACTTCACCATCAGGGGCTCCCGAGCCTCAAAATGGCCGGTCACTTGGCCGACAACCATAGCGGAGTCGCTACGGATTCAGATCGTCTTCAGCCCCACTCCGGAGGCGATCCGCAGTCCAGCGAGCAGGGACTCATACTCCGCTGCGTTGTTCGAAGCTTTGAACCCGAGCTTTAAAGAACACTCCATCCCTGCTTCGTTTGGGCCCCGAATGATGAGGCCGGCACTACAGCCTTCTTCGGTTGATGACCCGTCAACGTAAAGGACCCAATCAGGGACGGAGTCGGGCCTCTCTTCGACCGAGGGTTGTGATCCGGGGGCCGGCACGGGCTCTGCCTCCTTGTTAGGGATAGTGCATTCGACGATAAAATCGGTCAGGACTTGTGCTTTGATAGCTTTTCTTGGGCGGTATTTGATGTCGAATTGGGATAACTCCCACCTCCACTTCTCTAAACGACCAGAAGACTCGGGGGAGGTGAGAATAGCCCCTAAGGGGCGTTCGGTGAGGACGAGGATGGTGTGCACCTGGAAGTAGTGCCTTAATTTCCTCGAGGCCACGATGAGTGCCAGGACAATCTTCTCTATGGCCGGGTACCTTGTTTCCGCATCCTTGAAGACGTGGCTTACATAGTAGATCGGCTTTTGGACACCCTCGACTTCTCGGACGAGCACCAAAACTG
This sequence comes from Agapanthus africanus, assembly GCA_030015575.1. Classification (NCBI taxonomy): domain Eukaryota; kingdom Viridiplantae; phylum Streptophyta; class Magnoliopsida; order Asparagales; family Amaryllidaceae; genus Agapanthus; species Agapanthus africanus. The sequence continues at coordinate 135,367,986 of CM057339.1, forward strand.
CAGATTGATCGGACACCGTCAGGTACAGTGACATCTCATCTCCTTCGACCGGCCGGGTGAGTAGTGGGGAAGTCGCCAGGTGCGCTTTCAATTGCTCGAAGTCGATCTGACACTCCTCCGATCATTCGAACCTTGGGATCTTCCTTAGGGCCTTGAAGAATGGGAGGCACTTTTCCCCGGATCTTGACATGAAACGACTCAGAGTGGCTACCCTCTCTGTGAGTCACATGATTTCGACGTTAGTCTTAGGCACGGCCATGTTGAGGATGGCGCTGATTTTCTCCGGGTTAGTCTCGATTCCTCGGTGGGTGACCATGAACCCGAGGAACCTTCCACTAGTGACCCCGAACGCGCACTTGGCGGGATTCAGTTTCATCTTATATTTGCGGAGGACGTCTAAAGCCTCGCCCAGATCTTTGGCGTGCTGATCTGAGGAGGTCGATTTGACGAGCATGTCGTTGACGTAAACCTCCATGTTCCTGCCGATCTGAGGCTTGAACATCCTGTTGACTAAGCGTTGGTATGTAGCCCCGGTGTTTTTGAGACCGAAGGACATCACTTTATAGCAGTATACCCCCCGGTCCGTTGTGAATGCGGTGAGCTTCTCGTCTGCCGGATTCATATGGATTTGATTGTAGCCGGAGAAGACGTCCATAAAGCTGAGTAGCTCGTCGTCTGCCGAACTGTCGGGGTTGATCTATCCGAGGGAGGGGATAGTTGTCTTTCGGGCAGGCCTTGTTGAGGTCAGTGAAGTCGACGTACATGCGCCACCTCCCGCTGGCCTTTTTAACCATGACTGCATTCGCCAACCACTCCGAGTAAGTCACGTTCCGAATGAAGTTGGCTGCGAGCAACCTGTCGATCTCGTCCTCGATCGCCCTTTGCTTCATCGGGACGAAGCTTCGTTTCTTCTGCCTGACGGGTCGGACCGCCGGGTCTATCCCGAGCTTGTTTGATATTATTTTGGGGTCGATCCCGGGCATGTCGGCGGGCGCCCAGGCGAAGACGTCTGAGTTTCCTCTGAGGAAGTGGACCAGGTCGTCGCGCCGAGCCCCCATTAATAGTGACCCGATTTGGACGGTTCGTTCATTGTCCCCTTTGACGAGGGGAACCTCTGTCAACGGATCCACCGGGGCTCCTCGGATCTCTTTATGCTCGTCCCGAGAATCTAAAGATTCCCTGAAATCATCCGTGCTCTCAAGATCATCGTTTCTCTCCTCTGGCATAGACGTCACTATGAAGCAAATCTTCGCGGTTTGCTGGTTCCCGTAGGCCCGACCTATCCCACCTTGGTCGAGGGGAAACTTGATTGCCAGGTGGTAGGTTGATATTTGGGCACGGAGGGAATTCATCGTTGGACGTCCCAGGAGGATATTGTAGGCTGATGGAATTCTGGCGACGATGAACTCTACAGGCACGGTACGCGTATGGCCTGTCTTCCCGATGTTAAGCAGGAGGGTGACCACCCCTTCTGCCGGGATGGAGTGGTTCGTGAATCCCGACAGGATGTAGGCGGTCGGCCTCAGGTCTGACGGGGTAAGTCCCATACACAGGAAGCAGTCGTAGAAGAGGATGTCTGCCGAGTTTCCCGAGTCGACCAATATCCTTTGCACTTCGTAACGGTGGACCCGTGCAGTGATTACCAGAAGGTCGTTGTGAAGCAGGGATATCCCGTGGAAGTCGTCGTCGGTAAAGATGATGGGTTCGGCTGCTTTTACCCTCTTCATGGGTTGGCCGCTATTCTCTTCGACCGGCAAGGAGCGCCGTGTCTCATCGGCCTCAGGTGCACCCCCCGTTGATACGACCATGATTTGGCCGATCGTCAACTTGCCGGGAGAGGGGTGCTCTTGTTCTCAGTCGGCTTGTCGTTTGTCCCGCAAGTACCTGGCCAGGTGTCCCGAGCGAATCAACTCCTCGATATAGTCTCGGAGCTGTTTGCAGTTCTCGGTGGGGTGTCCCTGCGACCTGTGGAAAGCGCAATAGAGGCCTCATGTCCGTTTGGCCGCCTTATGGCTGACCGGGGGAAGTTTGAAGAATCTCTCTCCCTTTGCCTCTTCCAACAACTCTGTCTCGGAGACGTTGAGCGGGGTATACTTCTGAAACTTTGGGGAGTAGGGTTTTGGCCGCTCAATCTTCTTTTTTTCCTCTCTTGCCCTCTTCTTCTGGTCGGTCTGGTCTGTCCGAGGTAAGTTAAGCTCGGCGGGAGGCTCAGGAACGGGCGGGAGGCTCGGGAACGGGCGGGAGGCCGAGAGAGCTTGGTTCTATGATAGCTCGGAGGCGAGCTAGGAGGGCTGAAGGAGCTCAACGTGCGGGAGGGCTCGGAGGCGAGCCAATGGTTGTTTGGAAGACGAGAATAGGAGAAGTCCGGGAGGGCTCGGAGGCGAGCCAATGGTTGTTTGGAAGACGAGAATAGGAGAAGTCCGGGAGGCCATCGAAGGTACCCTTCTTGCTCTTCTCTCGTCAGCTTTGGGACACGTCATCTGCCACGTGTCATGATCTGGAGAGTTCTCAGTACCGAGCACCATCAGGAAGACTTGCTAGCCGCATGTGCAAACAAAGATTGGATGGAGACATTTGTAAAAATACAAAAATGAAAAGATCTTTAGTTGTCAATTTAACCAAATAGATGACCCTTAGAGTGAAAAATTAGTCAGCATTGTGCCTAACATCTTTTCATGCTGCAGCAATAAATAAAATAATAATAACAACAACAACAACAACAATAATAATACAAATACAGAAGAAAGAATGGTCGTCTTAGATATGCTGACAACATGCATAAACTTTGTCTAATGACTTGGAAATATAGATTAGCTCCTTAAATAAATCAAATAGGATGGTACAAAAGTTCCAAATCAGCAGAAACTTTTTTTTTTCACTGGCCCGTAAACCCTAACCTATGCACACAAGCCACACAAGCCCCACAAGCCACACAAGCATGAGACCCACAAACTTGCCCCGAACACATTACACTTCCCCTCCTGGAGTTCAAACCCTGCACTCTCCTCCAGAGAGGGAAGTGCCCATATCAACTGAGCTATAGCTCATTGGTAGCACAGCTTCGATTGAACTGCTAACGAATAAGGGATGAGAAAACAGGCAGCCCAGGACAGAAAAACACCTGGTTGGAATTCAAACAAGAACCAAGTATATTACAATTTATTGAACTAAAAAATAGGACATGTGCTTGGATTTTCTATCAACATAGCAACAACAAGAGAACATATATACAAGCCAATGTCATAAAATAATTGAATTTCAGAGAAAACCAAGATTATTCCCCTTTCCTATCATATGTAGCGTACATTTGTTTCTCAACCATAAAGTGCATACAAAGCTTCATATATGGTAACTGGGATGAAGTTTTTTCTCTCATGATTAAATTGCTAAGTGAAGTCTTGAGTTTAAGCTACAAAATGGGAGAAAGGTGTGCTTGTCGAGAAAAAACTATTTTGGTTGTGTTTCTATTGCTTATGTTCGGAAACCATGTCGTCTCTCGGTGTAAATCTCGCAATTCGTCTCTGCTTGATGGTTTATTTTGCATGTACTCTGTTCCATACCATAATCCTTGTGATTTAATATCAAACATCACTTAGAAGCACAAATGAAGATAATAAGTAGAAGCTTAAGCTAGCTGACATGTTTCCGGTCCTAATTTACCATTTATTATATTTCCTATTCTTGTGATATAGGACTATATTCACAGACGTATACATTGCGAGTAACAAGGATATACCACGAAAAAAATTGAAGTTCTTAATTTAAGTTTACAAGTAGTAGTTTCATGAGAAAAAAAATTGACCTTCAGTTGTCAATTTAACCAGGCTTTTGATCTGGTGTTTCATGAGAAAAAAATGGGTCACGAATCGACGCTCCAATGGACCAACCAGTTGTCTTCGAGATGATTCATGCAGCACCAGGAGATTCAACCAATATATGTGTTGCAAGAAGTCTTGACCCACAAAGTAGTTCAAATACACAGAAAAAACTAACGAAAAACCAAGATGCATACAATCCAAAGAATTGAAAAACAAAACTACATAGCGTGACAAACTAAGTAGGAGAATAAGTATATGCATGGCTGTTGATGACAAGCAGATATGTATTTGTGCGCGCGCGCATGACAAGAAGAACAAAGGAGCTTTAACCAAGACATCCAGAAACTGATTAGGCTAAGACTGAAAGACTATTGTTCTCTCATAAAATCAATTCTACCTGAATGTTTAAAGAACATAGAAATAATCACTAGATCCAACTTGAAGAAAATGGAAGTTACAAGCCAGTACAGAGGACAAAAATAAAGGTCATTGGATCATATGTCAAGCTTAAAATATAATAAGAGAAGAAAAAAAAGTTTCCAATATAGCACCAACGGAGATTATTCTTAAGTACACAAACTTTACAAGATCTCACATTGGTGCTCTGGTAGGAATTGTAAAGCTTAGCATCATTTGGCGGAGTATCGTCATCATCTGATCCTTCAAGACCTCTGTATCTCTTTGGTCGATTTATTTCCAAAAGAAAACAGCGAGTATATGACTTTGTACGCAAAATTAAGCAAAATATAAAAGTAATACACAATAAGACTTTCTATGCACCATTATACAAAATATGAATATATTCAATATATTAAAGCATTTACTGTGGCTCTTGGTGTGCAGTAAAGTGGATTCTGACGAAGCAACTCTGGTTGATGAAAGTTGAAAGAAACTAGGACAGAACATGTAGCATATATGAATGTCTGATTAACTGGCAAGGATGTTGCTCTTACTTGCCATTCTTATAATTTAGGGGTTCTTTCGTTTGCATATAGCATTTGTTGCAAGAGAACCCAAATCTATTGTTTGTTCGTTTGCAACTTTCGTTGCAAGATTCGAAAATCCAAAGCACTGTGTTTGGTTGAACAAAAAGAACATAATAAAAGTCATGAAATGCGATATTTCCCACAGATTTGTAAAAGGAGTAAATGTAGGATGTTGTGGCAGCCTTGATAATTGCCTAATCTATATCTCCCAAAGTTGCAATGTTTTGGCTGCAACAAATATGACGAAAAACTATTCTGTTTTGCAACTAATTTTCCACATTATAATTCTTATACTGCTTATCCAATACTGCAAATGGAAATCAAGACGCAGATTTTGCTTTTGTAGCTCCATTTTCATCCAACTAAATAGCCTTTACATATGAGTAATATGTTTTAGCTGCCTATTGGCGGTCTAACCCAAAGTTATCTAAAACACGGAATGTAATGGTATGTGCAATGAATGCTGAATGTGATACACTAGAGGTGGACTTCTTCAAAATGTTGAGGTTGAACGAAATACAATATGTAGAAACGAAAAAATATTTTCAAGGACCAAGTTATTATTAGCAAATATTTTTAATTATTGAACAACTATTTCTCATTGTAATGCTATTGGAATATGCTCATGATGTAATTGTAGGTTGTGAAATAGCTATCACAGAAACTAAAAGATTATCTTATATATCAATATGCACTACAAATATGTCCACGTTGTAATCATTATACAGAGCATCAAATTTATAGGTTTGCAATGAAACAAATTCACATTTTGGATGGACATTTCCAAAACGGGAAAGGTAGGGATAGATAATTTTCTAGTTACCCAAACCTAACAGGGTACACCTTTATCATGGCTAAACAAACAGGCTGCACTTGGTGCAAAAAAATATTTAAATGACTTTTTTTGTTGCTTAGGATCAATAATTAACCGCTGCAGTAAGGTCGATAAAGATGTCTGATGATGCTCAATATTGGCGATCTTAATAGATAAGGACACGTGGCAGATGACATGTCCCAAGACCCAGAAGAAAGGGCCTACGGAAGCCGACCAGGCCACTCTCGTACCCGACCTGCAAGATCAAGCTGGCCCTCCTCGGGGCCCCGGCAAATTGGCCTCCTCGGCCCCTCAGCTCGCCCCGAGCTGCCACGGGACCAAGACTCCTCGGCCCTCTTGCTCGTCTCCGAGCTCCCCAGCCGAGCCCGTCTTCCTCGGTCCTTCCCACCGACCAACTCCACCACTCACAAGCGTAACCGCCGCTCCGCGAATCTCGCCATGTGCAGATTCTACGCCAGCAACATCCCACGTTCCACGCCATCACGATCCCCATTAATGGGCGATCCGCTCTTTACGCGGGCGTGACGTCAGGAGCGTAACTGCCGGCGAGATTCTCGCGCCTGCTGCTGCGCGCTGCCGCCTCTATATAAACCCCCATCACTGAGGGGTCAAGTAAGCCATTCTTGACACTTTTATGCCGTTACTCTGCTCGGATTTCCCCTCTAACTTGATCGTCGGAGGGTTCTCGGTGGTACCAAACCACCCCGGGACTTCTTTGCAGACACTCGGCGTCAAACTCCTCGTACAACCTCAAATCACCAATTTCCTCAAACCCATTGAGACCCACACGTAGCAGGAGATCACCTTCAAAATCCACCGGGAGATCGACGGAAGACAACATCTGACGGAGACCCGAAAAGGATCTCCATCAGTTGGCGCCGTCTGTGGGAACCGAAACTCCACAAAAAACAAAGTTGGCCTTCCGATCTCCATCCCCATAGCAAGCGATCATCCTGAAGATCCAGATACCAGCTGCCGTCTCCTCCTCACCGGAGGCGCGGGTGAACCTCCTCCGGCGACCGTCATCAACGCCATCGCCGGCCGAATAGACCGACACCCCCTCCCTTGACGGGGTCGCACAGAGGGGGCTCGCCACGGCGGCTCGAGGGCCACCTCGTCTAAGGATCTAAGCCATCACTAAGAGGCAGCCCAACAGCTACCCTGCTCGGCTATCCCTGGCGGGTAGCTTCCCTACCGCAACGCCAGGGATCAGAAAGTCCTCCCAGAGGTAGTCGAGCCCGAGAATCCCTCGCTCGGCTATCCCTGGCGGGTAGCTTCCCTACCGCAACGCCATGGATCAAAAAGTCCTCCCAGAGGCAGTCGAGCCCGAGAGTCCCTCGCTCGGCTATCCTTGGCGGGTAGCTTCCCTACCGCAACGCCAGAGATCAGAAAATCCTCCCAGAGGCAGTCGAGCCCGAGGATCCATCGCTCGGCTATCCCTGGCGGGTAGCTTCCCTACCGCAACACCAGGGATCAGAAAGTCCTTTCAGAGGCAGTCGAGCCCGAGGATCCCTCGCTCGGATATCCTTCAGGACAAAAGCCCTCACTAAGAGGCACCGGGCAGTAACCCTGCCCGGCCAAGGGTCCGTGGTAGGCTTCTTACAGCCCTATAGCTCTTCCCGCGCCAAGAACCAAAGTCCTCCCAGAGGCAGTCGGGTCTTTGCTCGGCTATCCCCGACCGGTAGCTTTCTACCACAGCCGACAGGGATCAAAGTCCTCGCTAAGAGGCACTGGGCAGTAGCCCTGCTCGGTCCCGTCCTGAAGGATCAAAAGTCCTCCCAAAAGCAGTCGAGCCCGAGGATCCCTCGCTCGGCTATCCCTGGCGGGAAGCTTCCCTACCGCAACGCCAGGGATCAGAAAGTCCTCCCAGAGGCAGTCGAGCCCGAGGATCTTTCGCTCGGCTATTCCTAGCGGGTAGCTTCCCTACCGCAACGCCAAGGATCAGAAAGCCCTCGCCAAGAGGCACCGACCAGCTATCCTGCTCGGCTATCCTTCGCAGGCCTCTCACGGCCCCTCCAGCGTCAAGGATCAAAGCTCTCGCCAAGAGGCACCAAGCAGCTACCCTGCTCGGCCATCCTTCACAGGCCTCTCACGGCCCCTCCAGCATCAAGGATCGGGCATCCTCCTGCCCATCAGATACTGAGGATCTCAAGCCCCCATCGTGAGGCCGCCGAGTTCCTTCCTGCTCGGCGCATCCCAGCGGGCATCCTCCTACCCATCAGACGCTGATGGTCTGAAGCCCTCATCACGAGGCCACCGAGTTCCTTCCTGCTCGGCGCATCCCCAGCCGGCGTCCTTCTGCCCATCAGACGCTGCATGTTTATAGTCCTCATAACGAGGCCACTGAGCCCATCACATGCAGCGGACCCAAAGCCCCAACAAAAGACATCAAGTGATCGAAGTCAACTCGACGACCGATTGCTCCACTTGTCGTTCCCACACTGGACCGCGCCCCATCAGACGCCACAGGTCTGCATACGTCGCGTCGACGGTCAACCGACGCTTGACACGTGGACCGTTGCTTCAGTGGCAGGATGCACGAACCGACGCACCGTCCTTAAATGCAGAGATCTCGTCCTAATTCACTGGCAGAAAAGACAGCTGACAGCCCGGGGACGCGTCCCGACGAAACCTTAGGAGGGAGCTTACCCCGGGGGCCCGGCAATCCACTCCTGACCCGACCCGCTAACTGGTCGGGACAAGAGTGGGGGGATAATGATGATGCTCAATATTGGCGATCTTAATAGATAAGGACATATGGCAGATGACATGTCCCAAGACCCAGAAGAAAGGGCCCACGGAAGCCGACCAGGCCACCCTCGTACCCGACCTGCAAGCACAAGCTGGCCCTCCTCGGGGCCCCCGGCAAATTGGTCTCCTCGGCCCCTCAGCTCGCCCCGAGCTGCCACAGGACCAAGACTCCTCGGCCCTCTTGCTCGTCTCCGAGCTCCCCAGCCGAGGCCGTCTTCCTCGGTCCTTCCCACCGACCAACTCCACCACTCACAAGCATGACCGCCGCTCCGCGAATCTCGCCATGCGCAGATTCTACGCCAGCAGTATCTCACGTTCCACGCCATCACGATCCCCATTAATGGGCGATCCGCTCTTTACGCGGACGTGACGTCAGGAGCGTAACTGCCGGCGAGATTCTCGTGCCTGCTGCTGCGCGCTGCCGCCTCTATATAAAACCCCATCACTGAGGGGTCAAGTAAGCCATTCTTGATACTTTTATTGCATTACTCTGCTCGGATTTCCCCTCTAACTTGATCGTCGGAGGGTCCTCGGTGGTACCAAACCATCCCGGGACTTCTTTGTAGATACTCGGCGTCAAACTCCTCATACAACCTCAAATCACCAATTTCCTCAAACCCATTGAGACCCACACGCAACAGGAGATCACCTTCAAAATCCACCGGGAGATTGACGGAAGACAACATCTGACGGAGACCCGAAAAGGACCTCCATCAATGTCATTCCAAATATCCAAGCATGAATGTTCGGTAGTGGATAAGTTCATCCACTTCCTCAAAATAGTGGTAGCAGACACCTATTGAATTTAAGAAAAGGTTTCGATGGACTAATATATGACTAGTTTCTCTTAATGGATCACAATATTTGGCAATTAAGAAACATCCTCGGTTTAGATGCAATGAGAATTTTGGGGTGGATGAGTTGCAATATGCTAAGAGATAAGGTAATAAGTACAACCCTTAAGACTCGTCCATTTCATATCAATGAATAAGTGGAAATGTTTACCACAAGGCAAACCAGGAGAGAGAAGGCCTGCCTGTAATCTGAACAAGGAAACACTTATATTAAAATTTACTGAATTAGACATCATTAAATAAAAGCACATGTACTAGCTTTGCTATCAAAGCAACAATAACAAGAAAGTATATATACAAGTCAACGGCATAAAGTAGTTAAATATCAGCAGGACAAAGAATATTCTCCTTCCCTGTTATCTGTAGCATACATTGGTTACTCAGTCATAAAGTGCTACAGCCTCATCCTCCGATTCAAATTTTGTCAACACTAGGTATTCATAGTTATTTATGAAACTAATGGAAAGTCTTCTATGTTACGATTTGCAAGTAAATTTTTGGCTTCAAATTTCAGAAGCCTGTTGGTAGCTCCGAGAGCTAGAAAATGGGAAAAAGACATGCATATCGAGGAAAAACTCTTTTGGTTATCTTTCTATTGCTTGTGTTTGAGAATCATGTCATCTCTCAGTGTAAGTCCAGCAATATGCCTCCGCTCGGTGTGTTTATATTGCATGTCTATATCATTGTATCATGTATTAGGACTATTTGATCAAAAGTAATCCATTAAAGCTTGATTGTAAGTATGAGCTTAAGCTGAAGGGATTGTGGTCCCAACTTCCTGCTATATAAGCAGATTGGCAGATAGCCTTTCTCTAGTCAACTATACCCACACATGAACACATAGTGAGTAACATAAATCCAGAAATGTTCAACAATTTTTATCCAAAAGTTTAAGTTGTTAGGTTTTATTCCTTGTCACTGTCGGACTATACTCATGGAATTCCTCAACACTTGGGCATTAAATCTAACATCTTTCTCCGATAGAATTTTTAGAAAAACCATTTGGAATCCTGTTATGTTCTTGTTTCCAAGTTATCTACTCTAATCTGCTAACTATATATGTCCTATAGCCACATACAACTCGGTGAACATTGATTGTGGAGCACAGAGCGGCTACAAAGACAGCACTGGAATACAATGGAAAACAGATGACGGCTATGCCAAATTAGGTCAAAACAAACAAGTGGCCAATAATGGGCTCGACGTCTCAGAACAAATGGATAATCTCCGGGTCTTTAAATACCCGAAAAAGAACTGCTACTCGATCCCCACCCCTGACAAAGTCAAATATTTAATCCGGGCAGGATTTTTCTATGGAAACTATGATGGGCTAGCGAAGCCTCCGGCTTTTGATTTAGTGTTTGATGGAAACAAATGGGTAACGGTTGTCACTTCCATGGACCGACCGGTTTTTCACGAGATGATTTATGCCACACCAGGGAATTCGATAGATATATGTGTTGCTAGAACAAGCGATGATCAGATTCCGTTCATATCATCGATTGAAGTGGTGTCGTTGGATGTAACAATGTATGCTAACATGAATAGGAACTATGCCTGGTTCATGAGCAAAAGAGGCCATTTTGGAGGATCTGATGCTATAGGGTAAGTGTTTTTCTTAAAGGAGTGTTAAATGCAAAAAAAAACAAAACAAAAAAACCTATAGTTTATACTATAGCACTTGCAAATCAAATTGTTTAGAGTAGAGTTTGAGTGTTTCGTAGGGTTTTAGTCGAAGATCAAATGGGAGCTGTGCTAATTTAATTACTTGAAGGAGGCATAAGTGATATATTGATAAACTACAGGGTGGTGTGTGCAATTAATCCTACAACATTACCAAAAAGAGTTCAAGTTATTTACAAAATTAAGGGATCTTAGGAAAACCCTGATTTGACTTACAGATCAAGGGACGGGTAGTTTTACATTGTATGAAATTGACAATACAGATAGTCATCTTCATTAAAGCTTATTCGCATTAAAATAGGACTGGTCTGTAGCAGACTGAAGGTCCCAAAAAACGGACTAAAAAAGCTCAACTTGTTATGTTGATGTCTAATTCTAAACAAGTTAGCTCACGAATCACTGAACAACCATGAATGAAAGTACAGAAATAAGTAGGATGATATGATATTTATAAGTGGATTGTATCCAGTCTCTAGGTAAGGAAATAACCAAGTATACCAGATGAATTCACATCATCAAACATTTAATATTATCAAATCTATTATATTCTGTATGTGTGGCATACATCTCAAAGTGTTCCAGAAAGGTTTTTGTTCTCCACAGATTATCTGATGTTTTATATAAAATAAAGATGCATGTTGGTTAGCAGCAAATTATATGTTATATAGACTATAACACAAAACTACAACGAAAGGATTAACATAGAAATATATAAATAAAAAAAAACTTATCTAGAGAACTAAAATTGATAAGTACCTTTTTTATCCCTTGTTAAAAAGAGTGCTTGAAATTTCACAGGTACCCAGATGATCATTACAACCGAAAATGGAATCCAATATCAACACCAAGTTTAGAATCGGTAATTGCTGATTACGATGAAGTAACAAATAATTGTCCAGATGATCCACCACCCTCAGTGATCCTCCATGGTTCTCAGTCATCAGATGAAAACACTTCTATCTCACTCCTGTTTGATTTCCCTGAAACCAGCAGGATCAACTATTTAGCTCTATATTTCACCGAACTAATCCAAGTTAGCGATGATGAGAAAAGATCATTTAGTATGAGCATTGATGGTCAAGATTATGGACCAACAGTCACGCCTCAATACAAAATCTGCAAGGAAGTCAATGTAACCACCGATCCAGCGAGTGGAACAATGAATTTAACCATTTCTCCTACCGATGATTCAACGCTTCCACCGCTCATTAATGCTGTTGAAGTGTTCACTGTGAGCCCAACGATCGTTCTGGGGACCAATCAAGACGACAGTATGTATCTGCTCTGTCCACATCAGTGAATTATCATTGCTTATAAATGCTCGTCTTCGATTTTCTACCTCATAGTATTATGGATAGTCTTGAACATTCAGTCATTATAAATGTTAGAATATAAAAGTTTTTCCCACAACCCTCACTTATGAAGCTGAACCGCTTCCAATGTAGTGTCATGTCCATGTATGACATGTATCGGACACTTGTCCCACACGTGTCAGACACGCCATATACATGTCATATGAGTGTCATGTGTGTGTGTTTTACATGTCTTTGTTATAATAATATGTTGGCATCATAGTTTTTGTCAAAACCTAATTCATGTATAATTCTAGAAAACTTTCTTGGTTGATCAATATATACCTTTAGTTAATAACTTCATTTTGTTAAATAAGATTCCAGTTCACTGTTTTATCAACTTGTTAGGTGTTTATAAAACATTCTAGTTACTATATATGGGCATTCGTCTTTTCTAAGGATAGACATGTCTTCCTAGAGTTCAGGTGGATTTTTATAACTTGTCACTTGTGACATAAATATCAGTGTATAATATTAGTTGTTGAGTCCTACTTCTTGAAACACAGTTTACTTGTAGTTTCCAATACATGTACGTGTCTTGTGGTAATACTTCCAGTATTGAGAAGTGACTTATTTTTAAACCCATGTATTTCCAAAATTGTTTTAAAAAAAACCCAATACATAGAATATACGAATGTTTCAAGCCCATACGTATTCAAATTGAATTTTTTTTTCAAAAACACCAGCTTTACCCTTTCTCAAGCTCTACACATTCTAACTTTAGTAACTTTATTGTATTCAACTATAACTGTTATTTTTCAAATCATAATACCAATCATCAAACGATAACGTTGTTTATCAAAACATAACACTATTTATCATGACATAACTTTATTTATCAAATTAAAGCACATATTTTATGAAACATAAAAGGGTATTATTGGCAATAATTACTCAAATACGTATATGAATCAAGATTGGACTTTAAAAGAAATTCAATAACATACTTTCGGGTTTTCCACAATTTTGTAACCTTTTGGGTTAAAAAAAATTAAATCAAGTTAAGAATGTCGGTCCAGAAACAATTTTCCCTAGTTTATTTTCTGTCACGCACGCACGCACGCATGCATATATATGATAAAAAAAATTGTTGTATAGCTGTGTTCTCATGTCCTATATCTTGCATAATTTGTTGTGCCGTGCCGTGCCGTGCCGTGTCTGTACCTTGTGTTTGTGTCCATGCTTGCATAAACTTATGCAAGAGGATTAACTCTAGACTAGAACCTACAAAATACATTGAATCTGAAATCTGTCTGCATGCAGCCAGAGGCAAGTTTAAGAGTATCTCGGTCCCAATCCCAAAGGTCAAATTTAACAATTAATATATCGCTGGAAAGATAATTAAGTCTATTTTCCAATGCAAGAAACGATTTGTGGTTTGGAGCCTCCTAGAGGAAGCCATGGCAATATTAACTAGAGTAGTGCAGAGAAAAATGCATGTGACTGTCTGTGTCTACAAGTGATGATTAATGTTCAAATTTGACCTGTGATTGACGGGTTGTTTCAAAACTTACAATTAAACACCTATAGTGCAGAAAGAAACAAGTTTTGAATTTGATTATAATATTAAGCATTGTGCTTCGATCCTACTTCGTTTGGCTTTGGTGGATTCCATTGTGTGGTGAGTTATCTTCTGCTTAAAGGTCGTGCATCTGCATCCTTCGAGTGGTTGGTATTTATCTTCATCTATTTCTAAGGTGGTATATTTGTAGTGGTCAACCGTCTTCAATTCCTTAGTGATGTATGGGTATCCTTTGAGCAGTTGAGAAATCCTATATATTTTGTATATCTAAGGTAGCGTTCTTGAATATTTAGTAGAGTTGTTTTATCCCAATCTGTGTTCCATTCCCTATCACACTATTCTCAGCACATTTCCGGCGTCATAGATCCCTATCATAGGTCCATAGCTTAATGTTTCTGGTGCGCAGCAGCTTTAAGGGTATTTCCAACCATCGGCTGCATATTAACAAAAGCTGAATAAATGTCTCTGCGAAAGGTTTAGATCCGGGTCACCAAAGGGCCTTCAGTGTTGGAATATAGAAATTGTTTTTTGAAAGGAACAGTAAGAATATAGGAACATTTCCCTCAACCTTCACCATAACTTGGAATTCTAGTTAGGAGGGAGGGTTATCGAATAAAAACAAGTTGACATTTCCAGGATTCCTTACAGTATTATTCAGTTGCATTATTCTCTGACCGGGCTTCCGGTTTTCAGTGTCTGGACTCCAAACAATTATGGGAAGATTCTATAGGCTGCAAGAGTGGACAGGCGATCCATGTCTTCCTAACAACACAATATGGGAATGGGTGGGATGCAATGCAGACGATCCTCCAAGAGTTATTTCTCTGTAAGTTCCCCTATCATATGACGAAATTCTTCTATACTCTAGAGTCTATATTGTGTGATTACTCAATTCGGTTCCCTCTGTAGGTACCTCTCCGGTTATGGACTGCAAGGTGAAATCCCAGATTTTAGTCAGATGCAAGCCCTTGAAATCATGTGAGTAAAAGTCTTGAGCAAGTACAGCACACTAAATAGATGGTATAATTTATTTTTTTCTTCACAGAAATATGGACCATAATCAGCTGACTGGAAAAATCCCTGACTTCCTCGGTACCCTCCCGAACTTAAAGCTCCTGTAAGTTTCAGATATAGTTAGTACACTTCAATTCAAAATCATATAGACATGCAATTAGAGTTCAGACTTCTAATGTCATTAGTTCCAGGAACCTCTCTTATAACAATCTCGACGGCGAAGTTCCGTCATCACTCACTAATAGCAAAATCATATATGAGTAAGATTTTTGGTAACGCTCTGACTACGATTTGTAAAATATTTATAGAATGATTTAACTCTTTAAAAGAGCTAAGATAATATCATTCTCCTGTTCAGTTTGACGAATCAGGGCGATAACAACCCACAACCGAAAAAGAAAAAGAACCCACTGAAGGCGCTGTGGTCTCTTTCAGGTATTCCAGGTATAGGTTTCGCCATATGGTGGCTGTGGTGTTGCTGTAGCGAGTAGACCAGCTTTGTTGTGGTTGAAGTTGTTTCCGTAGGATAGCTCTCGAAGATTGACAATCTCTTCAAGTTCTTGTATTTTGAATTGTATAAGACAATAAAACTTAAGTTATGTAAATCTGAACCTTTGATGGAGGATTAAGTTGCGGCTTGAAAATTATTTACCAAAACTTATTTATGTTACATGAACAACAACGCAGAACAATGGCGATTGATAAGGGCGTCTGTGGTGCACAAAATTTTGGTAATGCAACAAGTTTATATCAGGGAATGGCCTCAGACAGTGTTCATTGCAAAAAGATAAATAAATGCAAATTTCAGATGATTTCTTCGTGTTCAACCAAAAAATAACAATTCCACCTTTAGAAAAAAATATTATTTATGTGCTACAGCATATTATTTTTATTTAACTTGATGAATTTTCTACATTATAATAAAATTTAGTTTCGCATAGACTCATATTTTTTGTCTACGGAGAGACAAGATATTTTCTTTGACTGTAGGTTAACTGTTCATGTGAGTGTTAAACTACCAGGACATGCCATAATGAAGATTGATGCAATATCTATCATCAAATATAAAGCGGATGCAAGTATCAAATATGTAAGCATTAGTAATACTGTATAATCGGGGAAGATATGGATACCACTAAGCTATACTCATATATTTTTGTATTTATGGATATAGAGATGAATACATATATGCATCATTATATGCTAAAAACAACATGCATATTCTGGTGTAAACGAATTAGATGTGTATTGGATGGGATAGAAACTATATTTCATTTGAATTGATATATCATATATGGATATGAAACTATACTAAACTAATAGAGTTTATAAAGCATTTTAAGAGATTGATCTATTTGTATATTTACAGTGCATATTCGATCAATTACAAACTGAGATGGAAAATTAATATAGCGTCAAGGAGAAGCAAGATGTGAAGTAATTCTCATTTGCTTATGACACTTGATCATATACATCAAAAGACAAGGGCAGTGCGGGGGGAGGCAACACATGCGCACGCCCCCCCCCCCCCCCCCCCCAAATATAAAAATAAAATAAGAGAGAGAGAGAAGACAACTTTCAGGATATCTCTGTAACATTTTGAAAATTATAAATATTATTTTATAATTAAAATATAATATTATGAGTTTTATGGAAATAATACTGAGTATGAATTTGGGTTTTCATGGAATGGTATAATTACCTTTATCTTTGGAATATGATATTATGAGATATTTGGCATAATAAATATTTTGTATTATGAAAAGATATGGGATTTAGTGTTAACTGATAGATTATATTTTAAAACCATACTTAGTGTATGTTGATTTGGGAGTGTGGAAGGCGGGCATGGAGTACTAAAATATTGAGAGAGGCATGGAGAGGCATGGGTGAGCCATAACCTTTTGTTTAATCACATACACCCTCTCTCCTTCTTCTCCACCTCTTCTTCATTTTCCCTCTCTCTCTTTTTCACTCCCTCACTCTCACATACATACACAAACAACTCTCTCCCTCATTCTCTAACCAAAAATCCTAACTCCAAATAATCAACCCAAAACCACACTTCTTCATTTCTTTGTAACAACCAAGAGATTAAGTCTTCAAGTAAAGACCGTCATCAAGTCTCTAAGTGGCTTCATCAAAGATTGGATCTTCTATTTAAAAAGTCCCTCTCTTTAGGTATAAATCCCATCTTTATATATGTTTGGTATTAAACTTGCCATGAAAAGTATGTTTATTTAACTAAAGTTCAAGTTTTTATGGTATAACTCTCTAAACTTAGGTTTTTAAAGTGATCTAGCAGTTGTAGTTATGTTAGAATGGTTCCTTGATAGTTACCACTTATTTGAGATGGTTAAGGGTATTTTGATGTAAGGATTCTTGGTTTAAAGTGTTTTAAAGTTTTAAAACATGGGTTTCATTGAGTTTTGGTGTTAGAATAAGATCTGGTGTTCACCGGGTTCTTTGGAATTTAAAAGAAAATTATTTTGAACTCCTGAGGGATCCCCCAGAACCCCCCCCCCAGAAGCTCGGGGCCCCCAGCCGCCACTTGACGACCCCAGAAGCTCCGGGAGCATTTTGATTGAGTTTTGACGATGTTCTATAGTTTTTAAACTTGGTTTTTGGATTTCCATATCTTGACTTGGTCATTTGACGTTTATACGTCGACGCCGGGATATTTATCGTATTTAGCGTACGTTGACTATAAATTCTAACCTATGCACGCGAAACTCGTTTGCATCATTTTTTATTTATATTTTCATATGGTTGCGTTGTGGTTTCGATTGTAGATACGATCGCGAGAACTTCCGAGACAGCGAGGAAAGGCAAGACGGTCGTAGGTGTCGACCAGCTCGAGGAGCGTCGATGAGTAGATCTATATCTACGGAGGAAGTCGGGTGGATGGCGTATAACACCCCACAACAAAGTAGAATACATGTTATGATATACTCGTAGTTTATATTTATATAATTCGTATACTTATACTGTAACTAGGTAGTTAGTCTATGTTCATAACTAGTAGGTTTTATATATGTGTGTGTGCGCGCGCGTGCGTGCATGCGCGCGCGCGCTTGTGGATATATGATTATTGTTATGTGCCGTACGCGGCTAGATGTCCGTACAATATCGATTGGATGATTGGATAATATCGTACGAGAGATGATTCCGTACTAGATGTGTGATGAGGATAGATCGTCGATTGCGGTTTATGTTTATTTGACTCATGGAATCTTGCTAAATCCCGATTGCGACTTTATAATATGTTTAGAGCTATACTCTTTTAAAAATCAACAATTCATTTCCTACTTTTAAATGATAATGTCAAGAACGCGGTTCTAATTTCAACGAAAATCTATTTTTAAAATATCGCAGCTTCCTTATTTCCAAAATAACGTTTCGTTCTATTTTAAACTATAATCAAATAACTCATGGGTAAGTAACTAGGTTTAACGCTTGTTCACGTTAGGATTATTTTACACTCGCTCTCCGATTACTTATGATGCATACAACGTTTATACCTTTAGCTCTATCTAGCTTCGTATGCTAGTTGTGTTGCTATGCTTATTTGAATACACTGATAAAATACTGTATAACTACCAATGATTGCTATATTGCACAAATCACAAACTCACATGTTACACTACACATCATTGGTGCCGTCATGACACTGTAGGATTGCCATACTAAATCATATCCACGTAAATGTCAATACTGGCTATTATGACTTCGATATGCAAATACATGTGTGATTGATTGATATTTATATATATGTTGTTGATGGGATTTGAAAGCTATTATCGTACGGACACACTTGATAGAACACATGCTCGAAAACTGATGATGGTCATGTTGCACGATCACAGACGCATATGCTACACTACACATCATCAGCATTACAATTACACGGTAGAAACTGCCGTCCTTGCTCGTGTGTTAATTATATATGCTCGAGTACATAATACTTACTGATTTGATATACGAATACCATTGTCATGGATATTCGTATATGATTGACATATGATATTTTATTTATGATGATATATCCCAATGGTGTGGGACACTGATACACATATATATATGATACATCCTCAAAATGAATTATGCAAATGTTGTTCTTCGGAACTTAATACTTTCCATGGATTTAAGAATCCGCGGTGTGATTTATAAAACTTGAGTATATTTTAAAAAATATGGTTTTCTCTTGACATACGATGATACGTCCACCATGAGCTTGATGTTTTCTGACTTGATTTTATTCCGAACCGAGTAAGGGAAATATGCGGTCGCGGATGTGCTACGTTATCCGAACTGAGTGGGAGAGTATACATTCGGATATATGGTGGACCCGATCGAGGCCGAGGAGAAGAAAAGCCGCATGTAAAGATGGGAAGTCTAGCGAGAACACTCGATACCGAAGATAGATTAGAAAACACGGCGGATATCTAGATGATACCGACCGGTGTTGTTTGATGACAGGACCGTTCTGAAAAACAGTGCCTGCAATATCTGGAAGTTAGTGTCGATGCTGGATACGGATTTAATGATGATTCGAGTGTCGATGTTGGACACTCAGTTGGTGATATATATGTTATGGATGATATATTTCCATATATTGATGATCTTGTGGATCATGTGTATTGTGCGCAATCCGATATGATGCGCTTATGGATACTGATGATATATATATATATATTCGTTTCACATAGTACGATAGTATTATACTGTATGACCAAGGTAGATCGTTGTGAATTTCGATTTCTACCATACGATATATTTTTATTCATTGAGTCAGTAGCTCATCCCCGTTGTACCTTAATTTCTTATAAGACCGATCGTTCGGATCAGTAGCGGCTTGCCGGCATACTTCAATCTACGGTGATTGCTTTTGGTAGGCGGGTTATAAATTTGCATCGTAACCACCTTTTGTATATGTATATTCTTTTGGATTTAATTAAAAACTTTATCGCCCAAAACTTGTATATTTTTGGATTTAGAAACGAGACTTGTATGTTTATTCTTTTGGATGTCGAGTTAGGATATAGTCGAATTGATGATGCTTATGGTATTTTCTATCTTGTTCTTGTGATGATCTTCGCTTTGGGCATCATATATTAACTTCATGGTTGCTTCGCCGTTTGAACGTGGAAGCTAGCTCCTATTGGAAATGCTTATTATATATTATGTTTTGTATGTAGTTTTATTCAAAATTAACAAAGGAGGTGTTGTCCGATTTTTAAACGACATATGTGTTTTCAAACAAACTTTACTTACACTTTCAAAAAGAACTTGATTTCATTCAATAACATTTTTCAAAACTTCACCTCCTCTGTTTCTTTAAAAAGGTTCATATTCTGGGTTTTTGGCTTACTTGGGTTACGGTGAGATCCTATAGACGTCACGTGATTCAAGTGCCGGTCATGTACTTTTTCCGGATTGTGACAATATCCTACTAAAGTGTGCGCGCATACCCCAAAATATAAAAATAAAATAAAAGAGAGAGAAAGCGAAAAAGGTTCCAAGATATCCTACTAAAGTAGTATCAACCTTCCGGTTCCTATGTAAATTATTATAAAGGTGAATATTAATAAAAATTATCTAAATAGACATTAGTCTAATGATAGGGCAATGTAATTTGGGCTTAAAGGGCTTAGGTTGCAATCCTCTGTAACCTCACTTTATTCTCCATTTTGGAAGCCACATGTTGGGTACTTTAACAATAAATTTCAAAGAAAACCCTAGCCTTTTCATATATACATTTAATCCCTTATGTTTATTTTTATTAATTTATAACCACTTGAAAACTTTTAAATTAGCAATTAGTGTGACAAGTAAATTTACTAGGATATATTTTGTCTTTGATAGACGCATTCTATTTATTTCAACTATAAATGTTATATTTTACAAACAAAAATAGTAAACAAAATAATCTTGTATATAATGAGCTGTTAAGAAAAATATTTTAATTCAAGTCGGTATAATTTAGACCCAACTAAGTCACTTATTATGCAAGCATCATTTTATGATTTTATGTCTAATGATGTAAAGTAAAATATGTGGTTTTTTTGAATTTAAACCTTTACAATTGCATTAATATTGTAAAAATATAAAATATAAGTACACTAATGAATTATGGTTTCAAAAAACATTTAGTGATATTTTTCAATATATAGAGAATATGCCCCCACCCCCATCCCCCACCCCACCCACACACACACACACACAAACCCAAAAAGGAAAAAATAAACTTTCTGGCTCTGCCCCTGAACTCAAGCAAACAAACTATAGAAAGAGTGATTAATAAACTAACAGCCTTGCAAAGATGGAATTTATCCTTCAAATAACATAAAATGTTTGCAAATACCAGAATTCTTCTTTCTACAGAGGTAACAAGATATAACACTTGCCAAGATGGAATTTATTCTTTGAGTAGCATAAAATGTTTGCAAATACAAAAAAATTTCTTTCTACAGAGGTGACAAGATATAACACTTTGCAAGTAGGCTTTGTCACGCCTCGCTTCCCGAAATGCGGAATACGGAGAGCGACGAAGGCCAGCAGTGCTATCTACGGTAATGAAAGATCTTTCCATAGTCACATAATGCTGTCTAGATTAACCAGTCAAAAATAAAATCCAATACCAAAAGGAATAATACTGATAAGCATGCCGCAATGAAACCACAAGGAATACTAAAAATGAGTCCGCTAGATAATTGATGCAATTAAAGATCTGATACAATAGCTTCGAATAAAATAAGATCCAAAAAAGATACATAAGTCCTAATGTCTCATAAGGACGCACATACTAAAAACTAATTGAAAAGGAAAATAAACCTACGGGTTACTGATCTTCAGCAAAGTCCTGGTAGTCGTTGCGGTCCTGCTCGGCCTGAAAATCTGTATCTAAACCTGAGATGGCAAATCTCAGGGAAGTCAGAATATCGTAGCAAGCACTCAACGTATAAGGTATGTGTATGGTATGATAGCATGAATAAGTGAATGTAATAAAGCCCGTGTGCACAAGTAAAAATAGATATATATATATATAAATAGATACATTACTACTATGAACAAACAGGTAACGAGATTAAGTCACAACCTAACTGGTCACTAAAAGGTAAACTACTCTATCGTAAGGTTGAGTGTGTGCGTCAACCTCTGCAGAAATATTCCTAACCCAAGAGTGGTGCCCCAGGGGCTAGGAAACACGGGCCCAACTGTGGAATGAACATGAGACCGATATAGCCCGGTATGAGCTATAAACATAAGACCGATATAGCCCGGTACGAGCTGCCAGTATGAGACTTCTGAGATCCTGCTGTACGAACGCACACTCAAACTACCCCAACACCCGCGTATTTATAGCTACTATGGTAATGTCTAGATCAATAATTAAGAATGCTGAAAAGACTGAAAATTATAATATCATGTTAATTGAATAAAAAAGAAACTTGTAAACAGTATAGTTATATTATGTCATGTAATTCAGCATTCAAATTAGAGAACTCGTTTTCATATGAATAGTCTGGAATAATGAGTAGTCACGGTATGTCAAGTACAATAGTTATAAAATGATAGTGTCCATAAACAAGAATAGCATGTTAAGCTTTCTCAAGCATGCCGACAATGATAGTCTCAAGTAAAATATTGAATATAGACGATAGGATATGATAAGGTCAAAAATGTAAACAAGACTCAACATAAATATGCAAGCATCTGTATTTAACATCCGGGTTTATTTATTGAAAAGAATTATAAATTGAAATATGGCTTTAAAGAGTTAATATAGTTCAATAAGAATGGCAAATTACAGATGCATAAAGCGGATAGTGGTAATAGTATAATTACGAGATAATAGTAAGTAAGATAAAATAAATGACAGATTGACTAGTTATCATGTAAGTGCTAATAATAAGTTTTATAATAATGTGATAATAGAAAATATTAATACAAATTATAGTATCAAAATAATTTATATCATTAGGGCACATAGAGTGCAGCGATATTATAAGGAGTGATAGTGTAGAAAAGTTTAATTTATATATATATAATATTAAGCCCAAAACGTTTATTGATTAATAGTAATAATGGTATATTTTTATATTTTAGATTAGGATATAAGTGTTGACATTTTGCATGCTAGTGTATACCAATATTGTTGCAACAGAAACATATAATTACTTATAAAGTTTTTTATATATTAAATCATATTTACATGTTAATAGTTATTTTATTACGCTTGCACTTTTACAGTTGTTCACTTGATGAAAAGATTAATAGGTATTCTAGATCCTAGCGTTTTCATCATATATTCAAATATTATAAGATATATTAATAAAGCGGCAAAATATTACAATTTTATTTAAATATTGTAAATTAATAATTTATTTAGAGAATTGCCGATGTTGTATCGACTAAAAAAAATAAAAGAGTAAGAGTACTTGCCTCGGAGATAGATAAACATGACGACACGAAGAACAACTCCAAGGTTTGATTGCTCGTCTAATTTTAAAGAAGAAGAAAATACTGTGATGGGAAAAAAAGAAGGTTGATTTATATGAGAAAGGGGAGAGATGATAATAATTAGATTGTTATTTATAGGAAAGAGAGATGTTAAAGATTGGAGAGAGAAATATTCTGATGAGATGAGATTTGGATTTAATTTTATAAAAGAGAGATATGATGGATTGTTATATACTTCTATAAGATATTAGAAAGGTTGTATATATACATATTAGTTTGTATATATTTAGAATAATAGAAAAGTATATGTATATATCACTAGTAAAATAGGGGGTTGCCCCTACGGATGGCAATATCCGTAAGGGCATATTTAACTTGGCCCTACGGATTAATCCGTAGGGCTAAAAGGTTGCCCCTACGGGCACTGACGTCCAAGAATAAAAATATTAATTCTTAATTTGGTGTTTGCCCCTACGGAGCCGCAAACAAAAGACCTACGGGTATGTCCGTAGGGGCAAGTAAATATCGTTTTAAAATAAAGTCAGATCGATTGCCTACGCTCACTTTCTCTCTCTTCCTCAAACGCGCGAGAAAAAACCCCAAATCGCCTAGCCGTCGTTGCCACCGTCGCCACCGTCGTCGCCACCGCCGATTTCGTCGCCACCGTCGTCGCCACCGCCGGTTTCGTCGACAAATCGCCACCGTCGTCGCTCCGGCCCACCAGCAGCCGTTCAGGTATAAATCTCGAGGTAAATTAAAGCATTTTTGGATTATTCATGGCTGGGTCTGGGTTGCGCGCGCGAGAGTTGGGTTTGGGCAGGGGTTACGCGCGCGAGAGTTGGGTTTGGGCAGGGGTCGCGGTGGCGGTCGGGGTCGGGGTCGGGGTCGGGGTAGGGTTAGGGTTGGGGTTCGGCTGCTGCTGGGGTGGGGCTGGGGTTAGGGTTACTGTGGGGCTGGGGTTAGGGTTACTGTTGGGTTGGGGTTAGGGTTACGGCACCTGTTCTTCATTTTGTGCTCTATTTGCATGAGATATGGTCCCTTGTGAAGTGCAAGTAAAACGCTTAATTCATTCGAGATATTAATTGAATATCTTTTGTAAGATTTCTATCTAAGATTTTATGGTAATTCGTATCGCGTCCATTTGCCTATATCTTGTGAATCCAATCTACACATTAGTATATACTATGATGGTCCCTTTTCTATCGGAAAATACATAAAGTTAAAAAAGAAGAAAAACGGGAAAAAAAATAATAATGATAACTGATATGTCAATAAATATTTAAGACATAGGTCAGCCCGCAGAAAGAATCTCCAAATTGGATTGGAGGTAGCCACTAATTCGACCCTCTAGCCCTAAGGAGGTCACCAAGATGGTTTTTTCCCAAAGGCCGTAAAGATAGTTACTTTTATTTATTGTCTTATGAATTTTGGTAAGCTAATAGCGGTAGAGGAAACAATCTTTGCACCTGCCATTCAGTACTACTAACCGTCCAAGACATACGGCCAAAGTTCTCCCAGCTCAGCTGCTAACAAACAAAATGTTAAAGAGCATGCCATTTCTTTTCCAAGAACTAGAGATGTAAACGGACCGAATTATCTGTTTTGGTCCATCTCACCCGACTTGGCATCCTATGGTCTTCCAACAAGGTCGGATGGTCTGATCCTGGAATCGTTAGCAATCGTCGGATATGGTGTTACCATATCCGCATCCGGCAATCCTATATGGTGTATAATATCTAGTAGCAGATGCTAGGCATATAGACTAAAGAATAGTTGTAAATGAACCGCTAGCAAGAAAATCCTATAATTATACACATCGCTTGACGCATGAAGCCTGAAGCTCTTTCTTTTGGGGGATAAAACTAGTTATATTCCTGCATTGCCTAGAAATAGCAGTGAGTTGGTTAAAACCTTTCAAACACAACCCCCCACCCCCAAAAAAAAAGAAAGAAAGAAAGGGCAAGGAAAAAAAAGAATAGCAACAAGCAATACAGGCTAGCAACCATAAATAACTGCTGAGATTATGTCTACCTTGGCAATTTGAACAATGACGGTCTTGTCTGGATTGTTAAGATCCACTTTATGGGGGTGAGGAACACATTTTGCAACTGTATTTATAATTTTCATTCTGTCAAGTGTTGAAATAAAAATCAACACTTGAAAATCAATCCAAGATGCTCAATAACTTGCTTCAAAACCATAATCTAATCTTGATGATGCTCAATATTAGCGATTTCTATGATCACGACACGTGGCAGATGACGTGTCTCATAACGCTTTATGATATCAGTATCCTATATTTATAGTTTTAATTGTTGATTGTTATAGATGTATACCATTGCAATAATAGTTTTTGGTTGATGAATACTATTGCAATGTAGTATGATCAGTTCTATCAATCTTGATCTCAATGATTTAAAATCATGTTACACATACAACACGAATGCACAACAAACGCATAATTAGAGAGCGACTCGAGATATTCAGGTTAAAACCAATATATGATACTCGATGATAATATGAAACCTTCATATTCCCATCGATACCCATATATGAAACTAAAAGCGCCACTTAGTCCCCGTCTATCGGTTAACATACGTGCGATACTCGTCATGACCTAGAACTATACGAAGGTTGTTAAATATCGGACAGTATAGCTCGATACTAACAACCGTCGTATAGTCTACGCGACGAGAAAATTCAATCGTATGGTAACCCATAGATTTGTCCCGTGTGGACAAGTTAAGAATGTATAAAGCAAACGCCTTCATTCACTTGTGTTTTCATCCGTTTCGAGATATTTCGTCGGTACCTTTCCGCTGGTTCTCCGTGTACAAAGATAGATTAGATGTTCATTTCAACGTTGTTTCACAGCTTTGAAATGATTATCTATTCTATTACAGTGTACTCGGAGAACAGCGGGGAGGTGCTGCCGAAATTTACTCGAAACGGTTGAAAGCACAAGTGATGGGCGTTCGCTCTATACATTCTTAATGGGATAGAAGCCTACCCCCGACAGCCGGAACACATACATACAAACGCATAATTAGAGAGCGATTCGAGATGTTCGGGTTAAAACCAATATATGATAATATGAAACCTTCATATTCCCATCGATACCCGTATATAAAACTAAAAGCGCCACTTAGTCCCCGTCTATCGGTTAACATACGTGCGATGCTCGTCGTGACCTAGAACTATACGAAGGTTGTTAAATATCGGACAGTATAGCTCGATACTAACAACCATCGTATAGTCTACTCGACGAGAAAATTCAATCGTATGGTAACCCATAGATTTGTCCCGTGTGGACAAGTTAAGAATGTATAAAGCAAACGCCTTCGTTCACTTGTGTTTTCATCCGTTTCGAGATATTTCGTCGGTACCTTTCCGCTGGTTCTCCGTGTACAAAGATAGATTAGATGTTCATTTCAACGTTGTTTCACAGCTTTGAAATGATTATCTATTCTATTACAGTGTACTTGGAGAACAGCGGGGAGGTGCTGCCGAAATTTACTCGAAACGGTTGAAAGCACAAGTGATGGGCGTTCGCTCTATACATTCTTAATGGGATAGAAGCCTACCCCCGACAGCCGGAACACATACATACAAACGCATAATCAGAGAGCGACTCGAGATGTTCGGGTTAAAACCAATATATGATAATATGAAACCTTCATATTCCCATCGATACCCATATATGAAACTAAAAGCGCCACTTAGTCCCCGTCTATCGGTCAACATAACGTGCAATAATTTATTCTTTTCAACGACAAACGCACACACAAAGCATATACATGAATTTTCTCCTTTGTCAGTAACTATCCCGTTCTTATATTTCTCAATATAGTCAGCATAACCTACAATTTATATGTTATTCAGTCTAACATGGCCCATGAGTACGTCAGAGTTAAGGACTGGATGTATGTGGATTGGAAACAACGTATGCAACCTAAGTTTGTCGCAGGAGTTGCTGCTTTCCTTGAATTTGCACGAGCACATAATAAGATCATAATAGAGAAGATTCTCTGTCCGTGCGATAGATGTGGCAATAAGTACTGGCAGAAGGTAGAATTGGCAGAGCTTCATATTGTAAAATATGGGTTTACTAGACTTTATTCAATTTGGAAATATCACGGGGAATGAGAAGAATGCAGTACTGCGGTAGAAGAAGGAGAACACGATAATGAGGCAGGAGAAGAAGAAGAATTCGGTAATACGGCAGGATACGGAAATTTATTTCCATCAGAAGAAATGGAGGATATGGTAGAGGCTGCCCTAGGTGAATCTATTCGTACCGAAGATGACATTCCTTCCGGTCAAGGACCGCGTGCGGATAAATATGAAAATTTCATGAATGATGCTAGAAAACCAATTTATGAGAATGCGAAGTATTCCACCCTCTCATGGTTCGTCCAACTTTTCCAAATTAAGTGCCTAAATGGATAGAGTAACAAGTCATTCACAATGCTTCTTTCGTTCTTGAAAGACTCTATGCCTCCGGGAAATAATGTGCCCGAAAGCTGGTACGAAGCCCAGAAAATGATGTCTGATTTGGGTCTAAAGTGCGAGAAGATTCAAGCATGTCCTAAAAATTGCGTGTTGTACCGGAAAGAGAATTCAGATTTGAAAGAGTGTCCAACATGCGGAGAGGCCAGGTATAAGCCGAAAGATTCTGATAAGAAGCCTGATATACCTGTGAAGATAGCACAATATTTTCCCATAACACAGAGGCTACAGAGGCTATTCAGGTGCAAGAAAACAGCCGAGGCAATGATTTGGCATCACCGTGCTCCTCCAAGCGAAAATGGAAAAATGAGCCATCCAAGAGATTCACCGGCATGGAAGGATTTCGATAGGAGGCACGCAATATTCAGTAGCGATCCTCGCAATGTCCGGCTCGGACTGGCTGCCGATGGCTTCTGCCCATTCAACTATATGGCTGGAAGTCACAGTACATGGCCCGTTGTAATGATAATTTATAATCTGTCGCCTTGGTTGGCTATGGACCAATCATACTTTATGATGCCTCTTCTTATCGACGGACCAAACTCACAGGGGAACAATATCGACGTCTATCTCCGACCTCTGATTGAGGAGCTGAAAACTTTGTTCATTGATGGTGTAGAGACATATGATTCAAACACAAATACAACCTTCATACTGCGTGCGGCTTTAATGTGGACAATTAATGACTTCCTGCGTATGGAATGCTTTCAGGTTGGTCCGTACATGGTCACAAAGCATGTCCTCATTGCCATGAACACACAACATCAAAATTTTTGAATTTTAGCAGGAAGGTTTGTTATTGCGGCCATCGACGTTTTCTGCCTCCAGACCACCCCTATAGGTTAGACACGGTTCACTTTGATGGTCATCAGGAGCTTCTTGGGCCTCCATCCCCATTATCCGGAGAGGACGTGACTGCTAAATGGGATGGTTACAATAACGTGACCTTCGGGATGGATCCGACGAGACAAGTCAAACCACAATATTGGAACAAGTTAAGCATTTTCTTCGAGCTTCCGTACTGGTCTACAAATTCAGTGTGTCATTGTCTGGACGTCATGCATATAGAGAAGGGAGTATCAGAGCACATACTTAACTTGCTTCTGTGTAAAGACGGGAAATCGAAAGACAACATGAATGCCCGGATGGATCTACAAGAGTGGGGAATAAGAAGTGAACTGCACCCTAAATCGGTAGCGGGTAAACCGGGCAAGTTTGTACTTCCCAATGCCGCTTATCATATGTCACAACCGGAGAAGAAAAGATTCCTGCAGGTGTTGCATGATTTGAAAGTCCCCACAGGTTTCTCAGGATCATTCAGCAAGAAAATAAAAATTGTGAAGGGCAAGATTGATGGGCTGAAAAGTCATGACCACCATGTTATCGTGGAGCACCTTCTTCCATTAGCCCTCAGGACTTCTCTCCCCGACTCGGTTGGTCTAGTAATCAACGACCTATGTTGTTTTTTCAGGGAGTTGTGTGCTAAAACGCTGGAGGTTGCGACGCTGGATAAAATAGAAAATTCTATTGCGTTGATACTTTGCAAGTTTGAGCGTATTTTCCCACCGTCATTCTTCGATATCATAATACACTTGACGGTTCATCTTGCAACTGAGGCGAAATTAGCCGGACCGGTACAATATCGATGGATGTATCCCGTCGAGAGGTACGTTAAATTTTTCGTTTCGCGCAATTTATAAATTTATTTTTGTCATGTATGCCCGTGTTTATTTATTCAACATATTCTCATTAGGTACCTTTACACTCTTAAGAAGTATATACGCAATAAAAATCGACCAGAGGGTTCTATCATGCAAGGTTATCTTCTTGATGAAGCAACCACATTTTGTTCCCGCTATCTGGACGAGAACATTGAGACAAGGCTTAACCGACCACGAAGAATTCAAGACGGGCCATATGGTAAAGCCGAGTATAAGAGGGTAGACACTATGTTTATCAACAAGATATACCGGTTTATCTTGCTTAATTGCGTATGTCTTGAACAAATTAGAGAGTAAGTTCTTTTGGATTAATTGTTATATCTGTGTTTGTGTGTGTATGAAATGACATAATATTAATGTCACAATTATTTGTCGAAAACAGAACTCATTTTAACGAGGTACGTGAGGGGCATCCTGATTGGAACGAAGAGCGTTTGGAAAAATACCATCAGGATAATTTTTGTGATTGGGTCACAGTGCATGTAAGTTATTCGAATTACATTTTATTGTTATCAGTTTTAATCTAAACTTGTATCGTTATGTATTTATCGTAAAATTTGTTTTGTTAGATCCACGATCCGAACTTGTCTGCATCATTTGAGAGTGATTCAAGATGTTTAGCTCAATTTCCTAGTATGGAGGTTGCACATTACAAAGGATTTGGTGTCCTTGGATACAAATTCAAAGTTAAGGACATAGAAACATCTAGAGAATAGTGGGATTGCGACGGTAGGATCGGACGGTGTGATTTACTATGGGTACTTAAATTGTATACTCGGCATCCACTATCCCGGACGATCAGAACCCTTTTATATATTCCACTGTACTTGGTACGATCCGCGAACCGATACAGACAGGTGGAGAAGCAGTCTTGGGACTTGGAAAGATGAATATGGATTGACCAGTGTGAACACACTTTGATTTTACGGTCAGGACGATCCGTTTATCTTTCCGAACCAAGCGTTCCAAGTATACTACTCACAGTGTTTGAAGCATCCGGGGTGGAGTGTTGTATGCCGATGGAAACCTAGAGATGTCTACGATGTCCCAGAATACGAGGACAGCGATGATGACGAAGAAGAGAGAAGGCTTAAAGTGCTCCGACCGTCTGTTTCGAAGGACGGGTTGTCTTCGACCGATCATGAAGTTACGTGGGTTAGAAATGACATCGACGATGAAATCCAAGTAGATATGTATGATGCGCCCACGAAACGAAAAAGGTTATCAGTAATGTTATATTATTACTTCACATTTTACGCTCTAGATCATATATAGTCAATACTTTTAATGATTGTCTAATGCTTCCACGAACCGTTTATCTAGATTTGATGACGATGTCGGGAGCAGCGAGGGGCGGCAGGAGCTCCAGCCGCGGCAGAGGCAGAGGCAGAGGCAGAGCGGTTCTGCCGTCCGGAGAGCTCCGTAGGGAGCTTCAGAGGGCCAGTCTTGCACCCAGATCGGAGACCCCTTCGGATGCCTCCTTCCGTGTGGATTTTGCCACACATCCAGGTATACTGCACGCATATCCATTTTCAATTTAATATTACAGATATTCATGCCTGTTTATGTCAAAATTACTTATATTGTCAATGTTTGATTGTCTAGTTGTTGGTGATGCGTCCACATCTGGGACAGAGGCCACCCCCGCTCCTCCAGGTATGTTTATATATCATATAGTGTATGTATATTGATTTAGAATGCTATATCATAAATATACACATTCCTTTTGCTCTTACTTAGCAATTTTTATTATTGTCTAGCTGTAGGTGGTGACACCACCGCACCTGCGGGTATGTTTATATGTCCTATAGTGCATGCATATTGATTTAGAACGTTATATTATTGATCTACACATTCTTTTTGCAATTACTTATAAAATCTATTTTTAATTGTCTAGTTGTTGGTCCTGCGTCCACATCTGGGACAGAGGCCACCCCCGCTCCTCCAGGTATGTTTATATATCATATAGTGTATGTATATTGATTTAGAATGCTATATCATAAATATACACATTCCTTTTGCTCTTACTTAGCAATTTTTATTATTGTCTAGCTGTAGGTGGTGACACCACCGCACCTGCGGGTATGTTTATATGTCCTATAGTTCATGCATATTGATTTAGAACGTTATATTATTGATCTACACATTCTTTTTGCAATTACTTATAAAATCTATTTTTAATTGTCTAATTATAGGTGGTGCGTCCACACCTTCCACAGGGGCCACTCCTGCCGCTTCCGTACCCTCCGCATCGTCTGCAGGTTAGTATGAATAAATTTAAAATATTTATTTATTTTACATATGCTATATAGAATAAATATGAACTTCATGGAGATTTAGCGTCGATGTTTATTTTATAGTTGGATGGGATGCGTCCGGGTCCGGGACCCCGGTTGTTCCTCACCGGAGGAACTATCGTCCCGCTCGTGCTGCTGCTCGGGCCCACGCTCGTGCGCTAATCACCGGAGGTATATATCACACTTGAATTTTTGTTTAACCTTGATTTCTTAATACAACTTTGTCTTATTATTGATTGTCTTGATATTTCGTGCAGACGCAGGGCCTCTCCATCCCCAGAGGGGGACTCGAGGCCC
Source organism: Agapanthus africanus (assembly GCA_030015575.1). NCBI lineage: Eukaryota > Viridiplantae > Streptophyta > Magnoliopsida > Asparagales > Amaryllidaceae > Agapanthus > Agapanthus africanus. Next base: position 135,400,088 of record CM057339.1, read on the forward strand.
GAATCAGTCCCATAGGCTGAGGCCTGATAGAGCTAGGGGGAGGCAGCATTCCCCCTATTTTTTACCCTTGACTATCGCTATACCGGTCCTCATGCCGAGAGGTTCGGCCGGTATTTGGGAGACGAGAGCCGGATCGTGAAGAACTATCCACTTCACGTTGAGTGGGGCGAGCAGCACCAGCGCTCATTCGCCCTCTTCTTTGATCAGGCTCGGGTATGTATTAATATATATTTTCATTTGATCTATCCAATATATTTATTATTAACACTTGCAATCTAATAACAATGTTTTTTTTTTGTATTTTCAGTTGGATTACGATTTTCAGCCTGTAGCCGACCCTGATCACTCGGGGCGGGTGCTCGACCTTCATGCTCTGTACAATGGCCTGATGAAGAACATGCAGGCCAAGGTCCGATACAACAGGAATGAGCTGAAGGCCGACTGCTACTCCCTGTGGATAGCGACCCCCGAGGCAGAGAGAGCGGCCCTCCTATCTACTCCGGCGTTTGCGAGAGTCGACGTAGAGACATGGCCTCTATTGTGCGCTTATTTCGACTCCGAACGCAAACAAGTATGTATTTTAAATTTAATTCATTATTTATGATATAATTTATTTCTTTGTGTTTCTTAATTAGAAAACTAAATGTTAATGCATTGTGCAGAAACAGGCCGCTCAGAATACGGAGAACAGGAAGTCGGCGAAGAGGGGTCGCCCCACTTACACAGGTGGCTCGAGGAACATTACTCGAGCCATGGAGTTATCGGTAAATTAAGAGTTATTCTCTAATATTCTGCAATATTAAGAGTTATTCTCTAATATTTTTAATATTAAGAGTTACTTTCTAATATTGCAGACATCTCGGACCGTGGCGTCAGGTGGTACACCGAGCGTGCTGTCCGCATATCTTGCCGTCCACGGCACCTCGACAGATCCCGCCACGGGCGAGCTTCGATGTCCCGACGTCGCTACCCAGGAGTACTGCGTAAGTGTTAATATTTTTTCTACCCAAATTTGAAATTTTAGTTTTGGAAGGTTCAAGTTTAAATTTTATACTTATACTTTACTGCTTAATGTGGGTGTAGGAGCGGGTGGTTGAGCAGGCCCAGGCCTCGGGGATCGATTTTACCAGACAGAACGATCCGAGGCTGCTGACCCCAGTTCTGGACGCCGCACACGGAGGGCACCACGGAGGTTGGAAGAGAGGCCGGGGATTGGGCCCTAGCAGGGCCCATATGAGGTTGGACTCCACCCCGGCGGTTACTTCCTCCGTCTCCAGTGACCGGCATGTCCATCAGGAACTGGATAACTTGAGGGCCACCGTTCAGGAGTTGAAGGAGATGCTGGTATGTATACTACTTTATAGTAAAATATCATTTCATATTATATACATATCAACATATCCATAATTAGTACGTAGCTTGAGCTTATTTGGTTTTAGACTTAAGTTTGATTAATCATACATACATATGTAATTAAAATAAACAACGCTTTTCCAAACTAGATATCCAAACAGGGTTTCGAAATAACTTAATAATGAAACGAATTCGAATAATACACAGTTCTTACACGCTTCTTACACACGTTATGTCCAGACACGACAGGGTAGATCGGCCGAGCCTCCACATGCATCTCCTTCGGCTGCGGCTCCGCAAGCTACTACATCGGCTGCGGTTCCGCAGACAGCTCCTGTAGCTCCACCGCCCACTCAGACTCCCGCAGCCGCGGCTCCGCAAGCGACTACCTCGACGGCGGCTGCGCAGACCACATCGCCAGCTCCACATGCCGCTCAGACTCCCTTATATGCAGCATTGGAGAGTGTATTTACCGAGGAGCAGGCGCGCGTTATTCGAACGTTATTCGGAGGTGGAGCTGGACCGAACTAGGGTAGCTTTTTGGTTCTTATTTTTTGAAACATGTATTTATTTATATCACATTGTACTACATTTTGAAACGATATTGATATTGGTTTGTATTTATATCATATTCAGTTTTTGGGTTTCTTTTGTATATTATATATATGCGTGAGATGTGATTATGAATACTGCAATATCTGATTTGATTGATGTATATAGTATTGTGCACAGGGCGGGAAAAAATCTAGCAGCCCATTTTTTAAAAAAAAACACAGACAATATGTACCTACGGATTACGCCGTAGGTACACATGTTGCCCCTACGGAGTTATCCGTAGGGGCAAACTATCAGGAAACCTGATATTTTCCCACCTGATATCAGTGCAGGGTGTTATGGGTGCCCCTACGGATATGTCCGTAGGGGCCACTGTTTATCCCCTACGAATTTATCCGTAGGGGCAAAATATCAGGTTTCCTGATATTTTTTCCCCCGATCTCAGTGCAGTGTGTTGGGAGTGGCCCCTACGGATTGAACCGTAGGGGCTACTTTATATCCCCTACGGAGTTATCCGTAGGGGTATAAAAAAGACCTACGGATATATCCGTAGGTATATACAATATTCAAAAAAAAAAATTACATATATGATTTTATTACCCCTACGGGGTACTCCGTAGGGGCTATAGCACCTACTGATATATCCGTAGGGGCATAAATTTGTCCGTAGGGGCAAGTTCAGGGCCTCAACTTGCACCTGCGGCCTTTGCACCTACGGGGTCTTTTTTCATCCCTACGTATATATCCGTAGGGGCAGTGGGTTGCCCCTACGGATAAATCCGTATGGGCAACCCTTATTTGTAGTAGTGTATACATATTAGTATATAATGAAAATATATGTAGATATATATATGGTTATGAGTTAATGAAAATAAATATAATTAGTTATATATATAGGATTTTATGATATCAAACAACTAAAATATATTTTCAGTTAAACTATCATAACAATCTTCAATTATATATATATAGGTTTATAGAAAAATAATTAAAGAGAGAGTAGATTTAAGAAAGAGAATCTGCTGAGAGAGATTAGATTAGATTGGAGAGAGAGGAATTTTGTTAGGGAATATATATAGAAAGAGAGCGGGGGTTTGATGAAATATAGTTAGTGATATAGAAAAATATATGTAGATACAATAGAATATGGAGAGAAAGAAATCTGTTGGAAAAAATATTTGTTCGGAGAGAGGGAATAGTATTTGTTTTAAAAGAATAAAGTTATCAGGTGAGACATATATCGTGATTGGAGAGAGAAAATTGAGTTGTTAGTTTAGGAAAAATATTTATATGATTAAAACATTTAACATGGGCTCTCATGACCTTTCAAAATTAAATATTTTAACCAAATAAATATCGTAAGACAAAATAAATAGAATTTAAAAGGGGTAAAATCTTATGTATATGTATTGTTTAAAGAAATACCAAATAAAATATCTTTTATTTAAATTATGATACTAAAATATAAATATGGTTATAAAATAGTGTTAGACAAATAAATATTTAAATACTAATAATATGAATATTTAACAAACTTGAAAAACCATAATTATATGTATATATCTTGATTAAAAGTATTAAACTCCAAGTTATAATAATAAAAATAAAACAAAACCCAATATATCCAAAAGAAAAAGAAACGTATGATCGAACTAGAATGTTACATCCTACCCACCTTACAAAAATTTCGTCCTCGAAATTTGAAGAACGAAAATACATGATCGTGAACTAATTACAAGGATCAATGAAAATAGATGGGTATGAAAAATTAAGGATCAAGGAAGCAAATAAGGGTATTAAAAGTCACGGTTTGGGCTCGAAAAATCGGCATGTGAAAGGAAATCAAATCATTGGAAACAAATCAGGTAGAACTCTAAATTACTCAAACAGAATAACGTATTGTAACCATGCCGCGGTACATAGGTACAATATCGTAATTCTATCTCATTCGCCTGAATCCTATAATCAGAGTCAAGGGAATATGCAGCATGACATACTAGGGAAAATCTAGACATGTGTGTTCCCCGTCGAAACACGGAGACCCGACCGCGCGGGTTCGTCTTGCCTGAATTTCGGGGCAGATGCTAATAGGTGCTATCCGTTCATCTCTCCTAAGATACCAAGTTGATTTATGACACCATGTATCGAATGTTTAAACAGATGCGGCCGATATAGCAGACTTCGTCAGATTCCCTTCAATTGAGGAGTTTTTGATTGTGGGGACGCTTTTCCCTGCAGGCGCAAGCCCCCGCAGTTAATTACGATACCGCATCGCGGTAACCACTTTCTCCTTCTCCAAATGGTCACTTCGTGTCGTGGGTGTTTGTTTTGTTTTTGATAGCCCGTGGATTGTATACGGAGACTAATTTATGTTGTCGCCCGTAGGACATGGATTAGTCCAAATCCGTATTTTCTTAGATTTGGGTTTGGGGTTTTGGTTTAAGGATACGTTAGTCTCATTTGAGACTAAGATCAACTTAAACGTTTGTTAAGGATACGTTAGTCTAATTTTAGACTAAGATCAACTTAACGGGATCGTTCAGATCCAACAAAAGAGCATTTGGACTCTATTGTTTAGTTTAGGGACTTTGCGGTCCATTAGTTTAAGGACATTACGGTCCAATATTAGTTTAAGGACATCTTGGTCCAATATTAGTTTAAAGACATTGCGGTCGAGGTTAAGGACATCATAGTCCGTGAGTTTAAGGACCTCACAGTCAAGGTTAAGGACATTATAATCCGTGAATTTAAAGACCTCACAGTCAAGGTTAAGGACATCATAGTCCATGGGTTTTAAAGGACCCCACAGTCCGTGGAATGTTTGGTTGTCCGGACCCGTCATCTCTCTGAAGACGTTGAAGGATTACAACAACAAATATCAGAGGAGTAAAGAGATTTATCCTCGAACCGATGTGAGTTGGTTGAAAGATCTGTAGTCCAATTTTGGGCTAAGATATGTTAACATATTTATGAGCAGATGAGCCCAATTAATATGAGTTAAGAACTTATGGTCAATCTTGGGCTAAATCAAATAAATGTTTAACATTTTTATTCTGGGCTGTTGAGCCTTTATTTGGGCTTGGCCCTTTTTAAACGATATTGGGAATTGAGTTGCATTTTGACAGTATTTCTGTCTTTTAGTACTGAGCACTCATAATAGCTCTGAGGCTTATTAGAGAACAATTTACGTTCTGTCAGCGCCCACGTGAAGGACACGTAGTGCTCTTGGCGTTTTGCGCCAATTAAAGAGCGCAGTGCGCTTCTGCTGAGTAGCACACACGTGGGTGACACGTGGCACACTTGGCGCTGAGCGCTAGATGATGAGCGCATTGCGCCAGTTTATGAGCGCAGAGCGCTGGTTCATGAGCGCATTGCGCTTCTGGTTTAATGGCGCATACGTGAATGACACGTAGCGCGCTTGGCGCTGAGCGCCAGCCCATGAGCGCAGTGCGCTATTTCAAGAGCGCAAAGCGCTAACTGTTAAGTTAGCGCATGTGCGATTGACAAGTGGTGCATTTGGCGCTGAGCGCCAGTCTAAGAGCGCAGAAGGGCAGTTCAAGAGCACAAAGCGCTAACTGTTAGTTGGCGCATGTGTGATTGACACGTGGCACATTTGGTGCTGAACGCCAGTCTAAGAGCGCAGAAGCGCAGTTCAAGAGCGTAAAGCGCATCTAATCAATTTTATGATCTAAGAAACAATTTATGTTCTTTTTTTTAAAAAGACTTTGTCTCAGGATCCAAGAACAACCGTTCTTATTTTGTTTCAATCTCTTATATTGATGAAAGGCTTTGCCTTTATGGATCTATGATTCTTAAGAGAATTGAATTATTCTCCCCTCCTTTTTATAATGAGATATTCATGATCTCAGAAAGACAATTTGTCTTATAGATCTATGATCTGTGAAAGAAGTAAGTACTTCTTTGTTTTATGATGAGATTCTCTGATCTTTTTAGAAAAGACCTTGGTCTTTATAGATATATGATCTTTTAAGAAGAGAATTCTTCTTTTTAATTATGAGATGATTTCATTTCTTTATTCATCACCATTCTTTTTACCTTGAAGAAAAAATCTTGGGATATACTTCTCTTCCTGAAAACTCAAAGCTTATGGGGGGTTTTTTCTGTACAAAAATTGAAGTCTTGGGTCCTTTATATAGGGAAGGTTGATCTGTTGAATCAGTTAAGGAGATCCTTTCTCCAATTGATTTGGGAAATTTCCCATCGTTAGATCTTTGATCCAAGGGTTTCTGATTTACAGAAGGCAATCTTCTTGTTTTTAACAAGATTGGAAAATCTTTCCATACAGAATTTATTCTGTCTTTTGGTAATTTTTATTTACCATTGAATCATTGATCCAACGGTGTTCTGATTTACAGAGCACGATCTTGTTATTTGGAAAGATTTTTGAGAAATCTTTTCTTAACAGAATTTAATTCTGATTAATTAATGACTTATCATTATTATTAGATCTTTAATCTAACGGTGGGGAATTTTTAATTCCAGCGCTAGCGCACCTGTGTTTGACACGTGGTGCGCTGCTCGGAGCGCAGCGCGCCTGTGTTTGACACGTGGTGCGCTGCTCGGAGCACAGCGCGCCTGTGTTTAACACATGGTGCGTTGCTCAGAGCGCAGCGCACCTACCGCTAGCGCACACATGGTGCGCTGCTTAGGGCGCAGTGCACTTGGCGCTGCATCTGAAGCGTTGCTTCATTTTTAAAATTTGAATTTTGAACAGAGTTTTGCTCTGATTGGGGGAAACAATGTGATTATAACTTAAAAGGTCGGAAGAACCAGGGCTAATCTTGAGGTCAGCCTGGCTCTGATACCAACAAAACCTTGTCACGTCCCGCTTCCCGAAATACAAAATACGGAGAGCGACGAAGGTTAACCGTGCTACCTACGGTAAGGAAAGATCCTTCCATAGTCACATAAGGCTGTCTAGATTAACCTGTCAAAAATAAAATCCAATACCAAAAGGAATAATACTGGTAAGCATGCTGCAATGAAACCACAAGGAATACTAAAAATGAGTCCACTAGATAATTGATGCAATTAAAGATCTGATACAAAAGGTTCGAAATAAAATAAGATTCAAAAGAGATACATAAGTCCTAATGTCCCATAAGGGCACACATACTAAAAACTAACTGAAAAGGAAAATAAACCTACGGGTTACTGATCTTCAGCAAAGTCCTGATAGTCGCTGCGGTCCTGCTCGGCCTGAAAATCTGTCTATAAACCTGAGATGGCAAATCTCAGGGATGTCAGAATGTCGCGCCCCGCTTCCCAGATTGCGCTAAGATAGGCACGTGACATAGCCAACCATGCTACCTGTGGATAGGAAAAATCCTTCCACAGTCACATTACAGCTGTAGAGATATCAAGAACAGGAAAGTAAACTAAACTATCTAGTACATGTCCATAAGCCAGAATAAACGAGTCAAGAAATAATAATATGCGGAAGCAAAAGATCCAATAAATAAAACACCTGAAAAGTAAAACTGGATACCAACAGAATGCTCACCGCTCGGTCTAACAGCGGCAATGCTCCTGATCAGTCTGCAACAAAGATAGAGGATCTGGGCCATGCAAAACCCAGACGTCAGCGCGTCATAATATTAAGCAATAATATATAAACAGGGTAGCAAGACATGCAAGTATGATTTTAAAAGGGTAAAACAGGTGTAACAGTAATATAAATCAGGGCAGTGAAAGGTAGCATGCAGTGAGTAATCTAAACTGGTCTATTGGGTTAACCACTCTCAAGTCTTTGAAATCAATTTGATGATCATCGATGTAACTCAATAGTATCCCGTGCGTGCCCGGAATCACGGTGAAGATTCTCGGGCTGAATCCGAGACATGCCGCTAGGCACTAAAGGAAAAGGGGTAATGAGGAATGATGTCTGCAGGATCATCCCAAGGCTGGCCCAGCCTTTAAAAAGGTAGTGGATAACGATGGATGATGTCAGCAACATCATCCCAAGGCTGGCCTAGTCTCTAAAACTGATCAGTAAAGGTAGCGAACTGTCGAGTTACAAGTCAGGTTTCATCATTGATTTCCCCATACCCCCAGGTTATATGTATTCAAGTCGGGTATTAAAATAATCTGGAGCTAATGCCAACACAGGATCAGGCAGGTACAGGTTTGTCTGGATAGACAACAGGAACTGTCCGTAACGACAACAGGTCAGGTTTGTTGGCATTAGTCACAAGATCGGGTAATAGGTAAAGCATGATACATCAGGTCAAGTCAAGTGATGTATATAGGTGTCATGTCATGTCAAGAGTTGCATGGTACCATATCGTGTCAAGTAAAAGGTGCAACAAGTCATGTCAGGGTGCACAAGATGTCATATGGGTGCTCATAATCAACTAGCATAAGCATGGGTATACAAAACAAGCATGGGTACTACTAGAACAATAAACTGGAATATTGTAATGTGATATGCAAATAGGTACAGATTAAATTATATCGATGCACGGTTATCAGTTTGGGTTTAAGCGATAGTTTCAACATTACATAAATACAGTATAACAAATATGGATGTTAAAATCATGTTAATATGTACTAAATAATCTAGTGATGCAATTGAATATAAATTAAGCTAGATGTATGCAAACGGTCGTCCGATAGGGTATAAACTATAAAAGGGGTACTATGGGCTATGCAAATAATTGTTATTTGATTTAAATATGGATGTTGGAACTATATATAGTAAACTAAAATGCAACATGGTATGTTTTGAGCTATAAATCTAAAATGATATAATGGACATCTAAAAGTAAAATGGAACATGTGGCACTTTATGTAATTTACAGATTTACTATGCAATTAAATAGTTATAAAACCATATAGATAGCATGTAGCAAGTTTTACTTGCCTCGATGGATCATACGATGGGGTGCGCACGCAATAAAAAGCGAGCAATGACGGAAATCTCGCTTGAAGCATTTCATCGAACACTTCACACAAAAATCGAAACTTTGTTGGAACGGAGATCCTGAGGCATGGAAACGATCGTCACACTATCATGGACTCGGGCCAAACCCTGGAGCCTCGGTTCATGTCTCTGAACAATATCTAACAGGCTTTTGAAGTCGAGATTGGTGTTGCCGCGGTGACCGCTACTGCTGTTGATGTCATGGTTGACGATGGCAACGACGGAGAACGAGGAGATGATGGCTGGAGTTGAAGAAGGAGGCGATGGTCTCGACGGATGGAGTAGCACCAGAGGAAGAAGAAGACGATGAAGATGCAGTAGCCCCAATGGTGGAGGGGAAAAGGGTTCGGTGTGCAATGGGTTGTAGTTGATGGTGGTGATGGTTGGAGACGGGGAAGAGAAGGTGGAGACAAGACGATGGAGGCGAGTTGACGAGGGTCGGCCGACGAGATGGTCGGCAGCAGCGAAGGCTGAGTCGAGGATGGTTGCAGGAAACTTTAAACGAAGGTGGAGGTGAATGAGAAGAGAGGAGAGGGATAGAGACGAGGTGGAGGGGATGACGAGGGTGAGGAGGCGGCAATGAGGTGATGAGGGTGATGGGGTACGGTCGTCGACGGCGAGACAGGCGAATCGGCCGGCACGCGATTAGGTTAGGGTTAAAGTGGGTTGTAAGGCTCGGGAGGAGAGAGAGACGGGAAGGTTGGAGGCGAGGGTGTTGGCTACGAGGGGCTGAGGAGAGGGCAGAGGCGAGGCGAGGCGGTCGGGGTCGCAGGCATGGGTTAGGGCAGCAGCGAAAAAGAAAAGAAGAAGAAGACAGAGAGAGAGAGACGTGCTGATTTGTTAGGGGAAAAGAAAATATATGAAAGAATATTTAGAGAGAGAGAGAGAAATGGAGAGAGAGAGAGAGAATAAAACTCACGAGAGAGAGAGAGTCAGGGGAGAGAGAGAAAGAGAGAGAGATTTAGGATGAAAGAGAGAGAGAGATATGAGAGATAGATTTAGGATAAAATATATATTTTTTAGTTAAAGAAAATTTAAAGAATATAATATTATAATATTAGTCCGTTTTGAGATTTTGGCAAATACAAACTTACTCCAAAACATACCCGGGTCGGGTCTAAAAATTCAGATTAAAAATATGAAAAATATATGCGACGTCCAAATTTTAAAACAAGTACTCAAGTAACGAAAATGCGTACCCCCAAGAACGGATGCACGTACGTGCGCGTAGCCATCCAAACACGCCCGTTTCACTGAACGGGACGAGAACAAGATGCGCGGAAGCTACCACAGGGTTTGGGGTATCAAGCAGGCTATGTTAACTATTTTTAAAATATTTTATGTGACTCAAAAATGTTATATGATAAAAAATGCGATACTAGATAAAATACCAGTATGTACTAAACATGAGATACACGTGTCCATGCAATAAGTCAAGGTAATCTATAAATAAGAATCAAACAGGTTCAAGCAAACGGGTCGGGTCGAATGCAAAGTAATATGTAAAATACCATTCGCACCCGAACACGCTAAATCAAGAAAATAACATGGATAAGTAAATACGGAAACTGAAATTGGTATAAATGAACTCGGGTGTTACACAGAACATCCCAGTAAGTACTCAACGTATAAGGTATGTGTATGGTATGATAACATGAATAAGTGAATGTAGTAAAGCCCGTGTGCACAAGTAAAAACAGATATATATATATATATATATATAGATACATTACTACTATGAACAAACAGGTAAAGAGATTAAGTCATAACCTAACTAGTCACTAAAAGGTAAACTACTCTATCGTAAGCTTGAGTGTGTGTGTCAAGCTCTGCAGGAGTATTCCTAACCCAAGAGTGGTGCCCTAAGGGCTAAGAAACACGGCCCAACTGTGGAATGAACAAGCGACCGATATAGCCCGGTACAAGCTGTAAACATGAGACCGATATAGCCCGGTACGAGCTGTAAACATGATACCGATATAGCCCGGTACGAGCTGTAAACATGAGACCGATATAGCCCGGTACGAGCTGCCGGCATGGGACTCCCGAGATCCTGCTGTACGAACGCACACTCAAACTACCCAAACACCCGCGTATTTACAGCTACTATGGTAATGTCTAGATCAATAATTAAGAATGTTGAAAAGACTGGAACTTATAATATCATGTTAATTGTATAAAAAAGAAACTTGTAAACAGTATAGATTGTGTCATGTCATGTAATTCAGTATTCAAATTAGAAAACTCGTTTTCATATGAGTAGTCTGGAATAATGAGTAGGCATGGCATGTCAAGTACAATAGTTATAAAATGATAGTGTTCATAAACAAGAATAGCATATTAAGGTTTCTCAAGCATGCCGACAATGATAGTCTCAAGTAAAATGTTAAATATAGACGATAAGATATGATAAGGTCAAAAATGTAAACAAAACTCAACATAAATATGCAAGCATCTGTATTTAACATCCGGGTTTATTTATTGAAAAGAATTATAAATTGAAATATGGTTTTAAAAGGTTAATATAGTTCAATAAGAATGGCAAATTACAGATGCATAAAGCGGATAGTGGTAATAGTATAATTACGAGATAATAGTAAGTAAGATAAAATAAATGACAGATTGACTAGTCATCATGTAAGTGCTAATAATAAGTTTTATAATAATATGATAATAGAAAATATTAATACAAATTATAGTATCAAAATAATTTATATGATTAGGGCACATAGAGTGCAGTGATATTATAAAGAGTGATAATGTAGAAAAGTTTAATTTATATATATATAATATTAAGCCCAAAACGTTTATTGATTAATAGTAATAATGGTATATTTTTATGTTTTAGATTAGGATATATGTGTTGACATTTTGCATGCTAGTGTATACCAATATTGTTGCAACAGAAACATATAATTACTTATAAAGTTTTTTATATATTAAATCATATTTACATATTAATAGTTATTTTATTACGCTTGCACTTTTACAGTTGTTCACTTGATGAAAAAATTAATAGGTATTCTAGATCCTAGCGTTTTCATCATATGTACAAATATTATAAGATATATTAATAAAGCGGCAAAATATTACAATTTTATTTAAATATTGTAAGTTAATAATTTATTTAGAGAATTGCCGATGTTGTATCTGTTAGTGTATATGCCCTAGAGGACATTACTGTATCATACTAGTTTGTATATTACTTAATGGAAGCTTGGGATATTCACAGTTGTATAGACAATCTTACTCAAAATGGTAGTATGCTACTTGGTTTGTTTCTAGTTTAATGTGTGCATGTGTTTCTTTTAGCATATTGCCTATACACATTAGTGGAGCCCTTAGGATCTTTGCTTGATTACCAGCGTTGTGATGGCAGTCACACTAGTGGGGGCTGGGTAATCTACAAGCACATCCTTATACAGATCCCTAGTCGTAGGATTATCGAGACAGGGCATCGATACTCCGGAGTAGACTAGCGTATGCGCTTCTCATCCCAGCAGGGGAGATGGTCTGTCCCACAGCCATTAGTACGTCGTACTTGAGATAGTATGCGGGTGCTCGTTAGGTTACGAGTACACTGGACAGGACTCGTCGGGAACTGTTGGTTAGTACTATACCTATCGTCAGTTATCAGTTCCCAGGTGACATGAGTACAGCTTAGTCCGCTGACTTGACACTGTTATTTCGTCTCGAGTGTGTTCCCACTCTTCTTAGATTGCTATCCTACCACGACTCAAATGAGTCATGCAAACAGGTAGCAGTTGGGTGCAGTCCAGAAGCACTTAGAGTCAGTGACGGTTAGACAGGATTCGTCTCTCCCGGTATTGGGGGTTGATATCACGCCGTGTCTAGGAAAGCCATTACACAAAGTCCCTGGCCAGGGCAAGCGAGATATGCTGGTAGGTTTTCCAGTTTTATCTCAAGGTGTTCTGGGCGACACTCCGACACGAGTTGTACCGCTATTAGGGGACTGACGTTTACCGCCCCCTACGCCCGCCATATGATATTCTGAGACGAACAGACCGGACTGTACGGAGATTGTCACATTCAGGCTCAGTAGGAGTTCGGATGGGTTCACCTCATCGGTCTTCTTATCGGCATCTACCAGGGGACCGTTACGTACAGCTAGTACCGCTTGTGGCCTGTGGTTAAACCCACTGCCAGCGTAGTGTCGAGTCTTTAGAGTCCCACACAGAGTGCTATTCGCCTTTGGGCAAAACAGAGTAGAGGTCGCATGGTTTTGCGACGGGATTCGTTCACATCCGCGCACTTATGCACGTTTGGTGTCCGGGCAGTTATTATTAGCGGGCTTTGGTTTAAGTCAAATCCTAGTATTTATTTTGGGATTGGTTTTGTCTCATTGTATTCGTGTTCCTCGGAACACGGATGCGGGTGTGTATGCACAGTTGACAGAGACAGAGGATTCTCATTAGGGTTGTTGACCGTTGACTTTTTCCAAACCCTAATGAGAATAAGAAATATGATTAATGATATTAATTAAGGATAATTATGGCATGGTTAGGGTTGTTGACTATTTGATTTTGGTAGACCAGTTGACTTATGTTGACATATTGACCATCACATTTCACATGGAAGATGCTTCTTGATTCTTGCAAAATTCATTTAATGTGAAATGATAATGGTCATTCCAAATGAACCATCACAATTTCTTTAATTATTATTATTATTTTCATAATTCACTCATATGAGAGTATGGTTGTAAAAAGGTATTCATTCTCTCTTGCTCTTTCTCTCTCATATGTTTGAGCTCTCCCTCTTCCTCTCAAAGCTCTCATCTCTCATGTGTTGAGAACCATGAGCTCTTGAGATAAAACCTTCAAGACTTCGCTCTACACATTCTAGGATTCTAGGTTTAGCAAGCCAAGCACTTTAGTTACCTCTAGGTTGAGGTAGGAGCTCAAGGTAGAGGCCTTCGGGTGGATCCTTCTTTGGCAAAGAGAAGACGACGAGGAGGAGCCGTTCACACCACTCTAAGGAGCAAGAAGAGAAGGAGTTCAAGACCTAGGTATAACCTTCTAACCGAGTAGCTAAATTTATAGTTAGTTTGCTAGTTTTTGTTTAGCAAAGATCCTCTAGTTCTAGTCCATGTTACCTTACGTCAAAAATCGTTTTTTTACCCATTCCGCCTCCTCGTAAGCACCGGGATGGGTAACGTAGACTTACAGTGGTATCAGAGCCTAGATAAACAACAACTAGCATGTTAGCAAAGTGATTAGAACTTCGATCCGAAAAAAAATCGCGAAACATGTCAAAAATTCATACTTTCTGCCGATTTTTAAAACAGCTCTAAAAATATTTCCACATACCTTAAAAATCAGTGCAGGGTTTTTTTAGAAACAACCAGGAAAAACGAGCCCACGACTCGGTCAATGCGCCGCGGAAGCGCGGCGAAACCACGCGTTTCGCCGCGGATCACGGCTGAGTTGACTCGGCCGCGACTCGGGTTTCCTGCACTTTGTCCAGTATGATGTTTTGGGATTTTTAAGATATTTTGTTTCTGCCCAGATTATCCAGAGAACAATGTTATGTTTGGGGTAGTTACAAATTGGTATTTTTATCGTAGTTCTACAAACTTTTGCTAAATGGTTATATCTGTAATGTGATATATGCACTGAACGTCGACTAATCGCTATACGTCGATTAGTGGAGGTTGTGCATATCTGTGATCTGTAATGTTGTTGAATTGTGTTTATGAACTTGTTGGATTATCGCGAATGAATAGCCGGGGGTTGTGAGATGAGAGTTTTCTTTATCTTTCATTTGATGTAATGTAAATTGATGTAATATTATTTTATGGCCGCACATCCGGGATGAGGTTGTAGCTGCCATTGTATATTATTTCTTTTACTGTTTTTGCTCCTAGGATAGACCCAAGGTGGGGTGCACAAACTACCGGGTACTTTGAAGTGCCGAGTGGCCTACTCACGTTGTTGAGGGAGGTTGCTTCACTTCGGGTAGTTTGTCGCACCCGTAGGGGTCTTGGGTGGGGTTTGGTTATTCATCGCGACCGCGTAATCCGTCTTTCGTTGCAGGCTCGAACGAAACACGGATTCCTAGCATATCCAATGTGTTCATCTGTGATATGGAATGGCTATCATTGCATTTGACGAATGTATATATCTATATATGATATCTAGTAGGCGTTGCTTATGTTTTGCATCCGCGCTAGTCCAGCCCCCGCTCTGTCGTTAGTTAAGTAACCTAACGGGTGATGACGGGGCCCCGTGGCGAATGCGGATGGCATAAGCGTACGTCATATTTTCGTTATTTTCTGCAATGGTAGGATTGATTGATGGGACACATTAAATTAATGCAAGAAAATAAACCAAAGTTAAGTCGTTGGAACAATTTCAAAACCACTCGGTTTCTTTTCAAAACAGAAAACTTTTAAAACGAGGAGCTTGAACCACTCCTTTTAAAAGCAATCACGTTCCTTCGATTATATCAAGTTCACTATGTTCACGGTTTCGCCAAAACCATTCGTAGCCCTCCGTCATTTCATATGGATAGTCAATAGTATTCAAGCCGTGTTTGTTGACCAAAGTCAAAGCATGGTGATTGGTAGCTATTGGATATTCATATGTAGCATAGATAGATACGTTGGTTTGGGACAGTCGTACTGCCTTGTTGGCCAAAGTCAAGGGTAGGTACGGGTGGGTTCAAATTAACCTGGAAAATGACGGGTAGAATTTGACATGTGACATATGATTTGTTGGCTAAAGTCAAGGTCATAAGAGCATGGGGCAAAAATCCACATCGGGAGTTTCTAAAGAAACTGAAACTTGCTAGTGCTGCATACCATTTGGAGTGTAATGATTCTGGTAGGATTCCTTCAGCTTTATCACACGATGATATTTGGATCCTGATCATACTGTGAGTATATGCTACTCCTCGGGAAACTTTTTCACTTAACGATCAATGTTATAAACCAAGTAGGTGTCTAGAAAGGTGTTAGCGGGGCTACGCCCATAGGGAAAAGAGATTATTTAATTAAGGAACTTTGCGAAAGCGTCGTAAAACCTCCCTCGAAGTACCAACACTGGCCTGGCTGAACGGTTAAGCAAGTATTGTACAATGAGATTGATCCCGGCTAATTCTTCTTTTTTGGTTTGAGGAAGGATTCGAGAAACAGTGGGAGCCATCCTGTTTAGACAAACTAAAAACCACTTTAAACTTGCAAGAGTATCATACTAAAGTGTTTCTTCTCTCTCTCCTAATTGCAGCGACCAAACATCATGACCGGACTTAAGTTACTACTAGATAAAAATATACTGACAGGGCCAAACTACAAAGATTGGCTCGGGAATGTCAAAATGGCAATCACTTATGACAAGTTGGGGTATCTTCTTACCACCAAAGCTCCCCCTGTCCCAGGACCTCAATCCAGCGTCGCGGATAAGGAAATCCGTAAGACCTGAGAGATTGATTGCGCGAAATCCAAGTGCCTTGTGCTTGCCTCTATGGACAATGAACATCAGAGGAGGCACGAGAATATGGACCTTGAATACATATTTCTCCATACTAAGGAACTATATGGAGAGCAATCCCGTATCGCCAGATACGAAGTCTCGAAAAAGTTGTTTTCGGCGAGATTGGCCATCGGATCATCTGTAGCGGAACACGTGCTTAAGATGATTGGCTACATTGAAGAGCTCGCGGACCTCGGACCACGTTAGAGAACGAGCTCTACACTGACTTGATTCTTCAGTCCCTTCCTTCCACTTACGCCCAGTTTATCCTGAACTTCAACATGCAAGGAAAAGAAGTTGAACTTCCGGAACTCCTCAACATGTTGAAGAGTGCAGAGGGCACCTTACAGAAAGTAAGGGAAACATCCACTTTTTTTGTTGGAGGACCTTCCTCTTCTAGGTCCAAGGCGAAAGCCAAGGGAAAGAAGAAGAAGACCCCCACCAAACCAAGGAGCGGTGTTAGTAAAGTGGAAGCCAAGAGAAAGGCAAAGATAGCAAAGGTAGCGGGACAGCTTGTGGAAAAGGAAAAGTGCATCTATTGTCATAAGAAAGGACACTGGAAGAAAGATTGCAGGGCTTGGAAGGCCAAGAACTAGGACCCCAAGCAAGTTGTGGCTTCGGCTTCAGGTGTGTATGTTATTGAAAACTGTCTATCAGTAAACTCTACTTCCTGGGTATTGGATACCGGATCAGGATCTCATATCTGTAATTCTTTGCAGGCACTGAGAAAGCGTAGGGTTTTGAAGGCAGGTAATATGACCCTCGGAGTTGCAAACGGAGCTGGCATGGATGCTGAGTCCGTGGGGGACTATCACTTGGGATTGTCAGATGGACATGTTTTGGTTTTGCGTGACTGTTATTTTGTACCCAGTGCGACTTGTAATATCATATCTGTATCTTTAATGTCTAAAGAAGGTTATGATTTTGCATTTGTAAGCGATGTTTTAAACATTCATCTTAATTATGTTCTGATTGGGTTTGGTACATTAAGCAACAGTATATACGTTTTGAACCAACCACAGATTTTCAATGTCCAGAATACACATAAAAGAAAGTCTCCAGAAATAAATCATGCTTTCTTATGGTATTGTAGACTAGGTCACATCAATGAGACAAGGTTAACTAAGTTGCATAAAGAAGGATATTTGGATCCATTCGAATATCAATCATATGCAACTTGTCAATCATGTCTCAAAGGAAAGATGACGAAGACTCCGTTCACTGGATACGGAGTAAGAGCGAGCGAGCTCTTGGGACTCGTACACAGCGATGTATGCGGTCCAATGTCTACACATGCGCAAAATGGTTATTCTTACTTCATTACTTTTACGGATGATTTTTCAAGGTACGGATATGTCTTCTTAATGAAACATAAATCTGAAGCTTTCGAAAAATTCCAGGAATACAAGAATGAAGTAGAAAAACAAACAGGCAAAAATATCAAGACACTGAGATCTGATCGAGGTGGTGAATACTTAAGTGCCGAGTTCCTGTATTACTTAAAACAGAATGGAATTCTCTCTCAACTTACTCCTCCATACACCCCACAACATAATGGTGTATCGGAGAGAAGGAACCGAACCCTATTGGATATGGTATGTTCCATGATGAGTAACGCTGAGTTGCCGCGATCATTCTGGAGATATGCACTAGAATCAGCTACATATCTTTTGAACCGAGTTTCAACTAAGACAGTGCCTACCACACCATATCAGATATGGAGTGGGAAGAAACCCTATCTTAAGCACATTAAGACACGGGGATGTCCAGCTTTTGTCAAAAAGCAGCATGCGGACAAACTCGAGGCACGCTCAGTACAGTGCAAGTTTGTGGGATATCCAAAGAACTCCAAGGGATATTTCTTCTATTGCGCAAAGGAACAAAAGGTTTTTGTTTCTCGTCATGCTTGCTTCTTGGAAACTGAATTTTTGGAAAATCAGATAAGTGTGAGCGCAATAGAACTGGAAGAAAGTCTAGAATCACAAGCTATTACTGAAAGCTTAGTAAAACCAGAAGGTTCGAAAAAATAGGACATTCCTGCGCCGCTCCGCAGGAGTAGTAGGCAGTTTCATTCGCCCGAGAGATACTACGGTTTTCTCATAGACGGGGATAGAGAAGATTGCATCATTGATAATGATGAGCCGACTAGCTTCCAGCAGGCCATTCAGAGCACTGACTCGGTAAAATGGCTGGATGCAATGCGGACCGAAATGGAGTCCATGTACACCAACAAAGTATGGACTTTGGACGTTGCTCCAGAAGGGGTAAAACCCGTAGGCTGCAAATGGATCTTCAAAAGGAAGATTGGTGTAGATGGACAGGTTGAGACCTATAAGGCTAGACTTGTTGCAAAGGGTTTTCGTCAAAGACCTGGTTTGGACTATGAAGAAACCTTTTCTCCAGTGGCTATGCTCAAATCCATTCGGATCCTTCTTGCTATTGCTGCCTTCCACGATTATGAGATTTGGCAAATGGACGTAAAGACCGCTTTTCTAAATGGAAATTTAAAGGAGTGTGTCTATATGGACCAGCCAGAGGGTTTCATTCAGAGTGGGAGCATCGGGAAGGTGTGCAAGTTGCTTAAGTCCATTTATGGACTGAAGCAGGCATCGCGGAGTTGGAACATCTGTTTTGATGAGACGGTCAAAGAATTTGGCTTTATCAAAAAATCCAGATGAACCATGCATCTATAGTAAAATTGTAGCACGAACTGTCGTATTCCTCGTTTTATACGTGGATGACATTCTCTTGATAGGAAATGACATTCATATGCTACAATCTATCAAAGGGTTCTTGTCACACAGGTTCTCCATGAAAGACCTGGGTGATGCCTCTTACATTCTGGGGATCCGGATCCATCGTGATAGGTCCAAGAGGATATTAGGACTTTCACAGTCTAGGTACATCGACACTATACTGAAAAGATTCAGTATGGAAGATTCCAAACGCGGTAATTTACCGGCTTGTCACGGGATCACCCTCTCCAAAGAGATGTCTCCCAAGACTGATTTGGAAAGGGATCGCATGTCTATTATACCCTACGCCTCTGCGGTAGGCTCTATAATGTATATGATGTTGTGTACCAGACCAGATGTAGCTTATGCACTGAGTGTGGTAAGCCGGTATCAGTCAAACCCTGAGGAGAAGCACTGGATAGCGGTAAAGAATATTCTAAAGTACCTGAGAAGGACTAAGGATATGTTTTTGGTTTACGGCGGAAAAAACCTCCAGATGGAGGCCTTTGCTGACTCCAGCTTCCAGAGTGACAAGGATGACTCCAAATCCATGTCGGGTTATGTCTTTACCCTCAATGGAGGGGCGGTGTGTTGGAAGAGTTTCAAACAGGAAACCGTTGCTGACTCGACGATGGAAGCGGAATATATCGCTGCATCTGATGCCGCAAAAGAAGCCGTCTGGATGAGGAAGTTCTTGACAGAACTTCAGATGGTTCCGTCCATTGTTGATCCAATACCTCTGTATTGTGACAACAACGGGGCTATAGCTTTAGCGAAGGAACCCAGGTCCCATCAGAAGTCCAGACACATCTTGAAGCGGTATCACCTGATCAGGGAGATCGTGGATCGCCGGGAGATCGAGGTTCCGAGGGTTGCTATAGAAGATAACACTGCGGATCCATTCAAGAAGGCCATACCCCAGACTCAGTTCGAGCGGCTGATCGAGATGATAGGTTTTCGATACGCCAGTACATGGCCTTAGTGTAAGTGGGAAATTGTTAGTGTATATGCCCTAGAGACCATTACTTTATCATACTAGTTTGTATATTACTTAATGGAAGCTTGGGATATTCACAGTTGTATAGACAATCTTACTCAAAATAGTAGTATGCTACTTGGTTTGTTTCTACTTTAATGTGTGCATGTGTTTCTTTTAGTATATCGCCTATACACATTAATGGAACCCTTAGGATCTTTGCTTGATTACCAGCGTTGTGATGGCAGTCACACTAGTGGGGGCTGGGTAATCTACAAGCACATCCTTATACAGGTCTCTAGTCGTAGGATTATCGAGACAGGGCATCGATACTCCGGAGTAGACTATCGTATGTGCTTCTCATCCTAGCAGGGGAGATGGTCTGTCCCACAGCCATTAGTACGTCGTACTTGAGATAGTATGCGGGTGCTCGTTGGGTTACGAGTACAATGGACAGGACTCGTCGGGAACTGTTGGTTGGTACTATGCCTATCGTCAGTTATCAGTTCCCAGGTGACATGAGTACAGCTTAGTCCGCTGACTTGACACTGTCATTTCACCTCGAGTGTGTTCCCACTGTTCTTAGATTGCTACCCTACCACGGCTCAAATGAGTCATGCAAACAGGTAGCAGTTGGGTGCAGTCCCGAAGCACTTGGAGGCAATGACGGTTAGACAGGATTCGTCTCTCCCGGTATTGGGGGTTGATATCGCGCTGTGTCTAGGAGAGCCATTACACAAAGTCCCTAGTCAGGACAACTGAGATATACTGGTTGGTTTTCCAGTGTTATCTCAGTGTGTTCTGGGCTACACTCCGACACGAGTTGTACCGCTATTAAGGGACTGACGTTTACCGCCCCTAGGCCCGCCATGCGATATTCTCATACGAACAGACCAGACTGTACGGAGATTGTCACATTCAGGCTCGGTAGAAGTTCGGATGGGTTCACCTCATCAGTCTTCTTATCGGCATCTACCTGGGGACCGTTACGTACAGCTAGTACCGCTTGCGGCCTGTGGTTAAACCCACTGCCAGCGTAATGTCGAGTCTTTAGAGTCCCACACAGAGGCTATTCGCCTTTGGGCAAAATAGAGTAGAGGTCGCATGGTTTTGCGACGGGGTTCGTTCACATCCGCGCACTTGTGCACGTTTGGTATCCGAGCAGTTATTACTAGCGGGCTTTGGTTTAAGCCAGATCCTAGTATTTGTTTTGGGATTGGTTTTGTCTCATTGTATTCGTGTTCCTCGAAATACGGATGCGGGTGTGTATGCACAGTTGACAGAGACAGGGGATTCTCATTAGGGTTGTTGACCGTTGAGTTTTTCCAAACCCTAATGAAAATAAGAAATATGATTAATGATATTAATTAAGGATAATTGTGGCATGATTAGGGTTGTTGACTATTTGACTTTGGTTGATCGGTTGAGTTATATTGACATATTGACCATCATCATTTCACATAGAAGATCCTTCTTGATTCTTGCAAAATTCATTTAATGTGAAATGATAATGGTCATTCCAAATGAACCATCACAATTTCTTTAATTATTATTATTTTTTTCATAATTCACTCATATGAGAGTATGGTTGTAAAAAGGTATTCATTCTCTCTTGCTCTTTCTCTCTCATATGTTTGAGCTCTCTCTCTTCCTCTCAAAGCTCTTATCTCTCATGTGTTGAGAACCATGAGCTCTTGAGATAAAACCTTCAAGACTTCACTCTACTCATTCTAGGGTTCTAGGTTTCGCAAGCCAAGCACTTTAGTTACCTCTAGGTTGAGGTAGGAGCTCAAGGTAGAGGCCTTCGGGTGGATCCTTCTCGGCAAAGAGAAAACGACGAAGAGGAGCCGTTCACACCACTCCAAGGAGCAAGAAGAAAAGGAGTTCAAGACCTAGGTATAACCTTCTAACTGAGTAGCTAAACTTGTAGTTAGTTTGCTAGTTTTTGTTTAGCAAAGATCCTCTAGTTCTAGTCCATGTTACCTTATGTCAAAAATCGTTTTTTTACCCATTCCGCCTCCCCGTAAGCACCGGAGTGGGTAACGTGGACTTACAGTATCGACTAAAAATAATAAAAGAGTAAAAGTGTCACGCCCCGCTTCCCAGTGTACGGCGAAGTGGACGCGACGAGGTCCGCTACGTATGTACTCAGAAGTACATACGCTAAGCGTAGCTAAGCAATATAAAATAATCACAAGAGACAAATGATATTGAAATAACAGCAACTTTTATTAATAACATTCTTTGTACAATGCATGAAAAGAAAATACAACTGGAATGAAAAGCAATGTCTAAACAGTGGCATAACAGAAAATGAAATAAACTGGAAAGAACAAGGTGCAGTATCTAGAGCTCTGGATCTTCCTGGAACTGCTCCAAATCTTCACCGGTGGGCTCGATCTCAGCTTGGTCCAACGCACCTGACGACATTCAAAGAAGAAAGAAATAGAATGTCGTCAGCGAACAGATCGCTCGGTAAGTCCCAAAAAATAAGAAGAATGAGAATGACAGAGTAACAGTATTTTCTAAAGTATTATATTGTTGAATATTATGGAACATTGTTTAACGTTGTTGTTTGTAGCTTGGTACAGAAGAATGCCAGTGTAACACCCGAGCCCAATAATACTATTTCTGTTACTGGTTGAGTGTTTGGCATTGCTCATTTCATTTATCTTGCTTGTTTGGTTCTTATTGCAAAATTTTAACCGGCTAAGTGATTCTGCATATAACAAATTTTAGCACCTAAAATAAAATTGAAAATATTCTTCTTGGCCTACTTGACACCCTTAGCCTCGTGGTAGCGTTCGTGCATTGTAGTCTCGTCCCGTTCAGTGAAACGGGCGAGTTTGGATGGCTACGTGCACGTGCGTATGTCCGTTTTGGGAGTATGGTTTTTAATAACAAAACATTTCATTTTAAAATTTGGAACCCGCTTAAAATCCTATTATTTGAATTTCGAATTTTTAGACCCAACCCGGACGCAATTTGGAAATGTTTCATTTGGCGCCAAAATCCCAAATTTTAATATTATTAAAACCATCGCATATATTTTCTAACTAACCTGATATCTTACTGTTCATTACCTATCTTTTAAATCTTTAAGTTAACCATATAATATTTT
The DNA here is from genome assembly GCA_030015575.1 of Agapanthus africanus. Lineage (NCBI taxonomy): Eukaryota > Viridiplantae > Streptophyta > Magnoliopsida > Asparagales > Amaryllidaceae > Agapanthus > Agapanthus africanus. The sequence continues at coordinate 135,423,264 of CM057339.1, forward strand.
TACAATCTTTTATATCCTTCTCAATTTATTCTCTCAGCCAATCGCAACCTCCCCTTTAACCCTATGGGCCCCACTTTCTCTCTCTCCTTCTTCTCTCTCTCCTCTTTCTCTCTCTCTCTACCCCTTATATATTCTCTCGTACTTCTCTTTATCATTTTTCTCTTCTTGCTTCATGTCTCGTTTCTCATTTCTTTTAACTGTTCTTTTGTTACCGGAATTCCGTCGTGCCGGTGACGTTTCTCGACGTTCCAGCGAGATACCCCGACCCGTGTGGTTCCTTTGTTCGTCGTTTGGGTTCATTCCGTGAACCGTGCGCCGTCGCGAGTTTTCCCCGCCGACGGTTAACGTTCCGTTTTCCCGATTCGCGACCCATCGAGGCAAGTTAATCTTGCTACATGCTATATACTTTTATAATCTTCATTTTATAATATTATACATTTGAAAATCTTATAGTTTACATATGAAATGTCGTTGAAAAATCGGATATGACAAATCTGAAATTTACTGTACACCTTATCTTATAAAATTCATTATAAATCATAGAAAAATCATTAGGATACGTTCTTTAGTTCGTTACGAAGATAATTCAGAATACTATAACTCTATGAAATATTTACTTGCAAAATAAATTGTTTAATTAACGTAAAATGCAAATGAACACGTCTCTAAACTGCTGTCCAGGGAAATTCCAGCAGCAAACTTTCAACTTTGAATATTCATAACTTTTTGTAGGGATAACCTGAGATGCTTATACTTATAAAACTGAAAACCTTATTAAATTATCTTTGTTTTGGTATAAGATACGTCTCTTTTGGAGAACATTTGTTATTTTTAAGCTATTTTACAAATTAGGGTGACGCTAAATTTCTGAACGGAACCTTCTTGTGCATGGTTAATCAATACATCTTTTATAGTTACTAATCGCTTTGAATATGCTATCCATATTAATATTATTATATCACATATTGTTTAGTTGTACATCCCACATTACCATTTTATAGTTTTATAACTTTTCGGATACCCGTTTGCATCCATCGCATTTAAGATACATATAATTGCATCCATAGATCACATCACTACATAATAATGTGATATTAACACTCCATGTTTAATAAATTGTATCCTAATTAATATTGGAACTATAAATGTAACCCTAATCGATAACTGTGCATCCATATCCTTGAAATTATATCTGTTGGCATATCATATTACATGTTCCAGTTATTGTTCTGATAGTACTCATGCTTGTTTATTTATATACATGTTTATATTAGTTTGATTATGAGCACCCACATGACATCTTGTGCTTCCTGACATGACCTGTTACACTTCCTACTTGACATGACATGGTACCGTACACTCTTGACATGACATGACACCTTTATACATTACCTGGTTGACCTGATGTACCATGGCTTTACTTGTTTCCTGATCTCGTGCCTAATGCCGACAAACCTAACCATTCCTGCTGTCGATCCAGACAGACCTACTTTTACTTGACTTTGCTTTGGCATTAGTCCTTGACTACTGAATACCTGACTTGACATACATAGCTTGGGGGTATGGGGAAATCAAAGGTGAAACCGACTTGTAACTCAACAGTTCGATACTTGTTCTGATCAGTCTTACGGGCTTGGCCAGTCCGGGAGTGATGATGCTGACATCACTCGTCTATCCTACTACCTTTTACTGCTTAGCGGCACGTCTCGGACTCAGCCCCGAGGGTCATGACCGTGGTCCCGGGCACGCACGGGATACTATTGAGTTACATCGACGATTCATCAATTGATTTCAAAGACTATAGAGTAGAAACCTGATAGGACAGTTTAGTCACCATTGCACATTACCCTGCTCTGTTATTTCTTAGCACTGCTTTATTCATGTTCATACTTGCATTGCTTATTACCATGTTTATACCATATACTTGATATCATGACGCGCTGACGTCTGGGTTTTGCATGGCCCAGATTCCGTACCTTTGTCGACGACCGAGCAGGAGTACTTCAGCCAGCAGGCTGAACAGTGAGTCCTTAGGGTTTAGTTTATTTATTGCTTTTCATTTCCAGATGTGAGCCCGCATTATGGGACGTACTGTTTATTCATTGTATTGGATCATTAGCTTCCGCACTTATTGTTTATTGATTCTTGTTATTATGGATTTGGACATGTATTAGATTAGTTTATTATCTTGTTCTTGATATCCTTACAACCGTAATTTGACTGTGGATGGATACTTGCTACCCACAGGTAGCATGGTTGGCTATGTCACGTGCCCAATCTTGCGTACTCTGGGAAGCGGGGCGTGACATGGTTTTTTTTGGTATCAGAGCCATAGGTTAATTGGGTTGATTCTTTGTAGTTGGGTATTGCACCCGATACACGAATCATAATACCCGTGATTAGGAAACATGTCCAGCCACCTTGACCGTTTTACCATCCTTGAATCATTCTTCCGGATCATGTCGACATGCAAACTTACTTTGCATTGTCAACTCGAAAACCTGATTTCTTGTTATCCCTAGGACTTGGGCGACTTGGGTGGAGTTAAGTAATTGCGGCTATGATACCGCGGCATAGTTACAATGCGGTACTCTATTTAAGTATCTTGGAGTTCTAGCCTTGATCTATATTCAGAATCTATCATCATGCTAATGTTGGGTGTTTTGAGTTCAGGATTATGGCAAGTAAGAAATTGAAGACATACCAGAGGCGTGTGGACGAAGCCGCCATGCTTGGAGTGATAAGAAGAATGCTGGAGAATCAAAGAAACAGACCGAGCTGATCCAGCAGCAAGCGAACTCGTTTCGGGAAGGTTTGCAGATCGTTCAGCAGTCTGTAAACAATGTTGGAGCTAGACCAGTTGACCGAGTAGGGACCGCAGCAGATTTCAGGTGGTTGGGTCCGTCTACATTTACTGGTTTAAAGGAGCCGTTGCTAGTGAAGCAGTGGCTAGTTGACATAGAGAATTTGCTGATTGCGGCACAGATTCCAGAGGACAAAAGAGTTGATGTGGTGCGCATTCAGCTAGTGGACTACGCCCGAGAATGGTGGCTTGTTGAGGAGACCCGCTTGCCCAAGCCGACCCAGTGGGCGAATTTTTTCTAAGAGTTTCCTGGAGAAGTTCTTCCCGTGGACTGCACGGGAGGAAATGGAGGAGAAGTTCTTCCTGTGGACTGCACGGGAGGAAGTTCATCGGACTAAAGCAGAAGGGAGCACCCGTAGATGTGCATGTTGCAGAATGGACGAGACTCAGTAGTCTCGCTGGACCTTTCACGGCCAACGATGCAGACAGCAGTTGCGGTAAGGAAGCAGTTCTGTCGGGCCGGTCGAGTTTAGGGCTAGGCCGACAAACAATATTCTTGCATCAATGGAAGTGATGAAAGTAAAGAACCGGCTGTTGTTCGTGATTCTATGGACGTGTTTGAAGATATATCGGGCTTTCTACCGAAGCGAGACGTGGAGTTCGCGATTGACCTTATTCCTGGTGCAGCGCCAGTATCTAAAGCGTATTATCCAATGGCACCAGTAGAATTGGAAGAAGTTAAGAAACAATTTACTGAATTGCTTGAGAAGGGTTGGATTCGAAGCAGCACCTCGTCTTGGGGAGCTCCAGTTCTTCTAGTAAAGAAGAAGGATGGCACGAGAATGATGTGGATCGATTATCGAGAATTGAACCGGGTGACTATTAAGAACAAGTACCCGATCCCTCGCATTGGAGGACTTTTGAGCAGCTTAGTGGCGCGAGAGTATTCTCGAAACTGGATTTGCGATCCGGATATCATTAGGTCCGAGTGAAAGCAGAAGACATTTGCAAGACGGCGTTTCGAACTCGGTATGGGCATTTCGAGTATTTAGTGATGCCCTTCGGAGTGACTAATGCGCCGGCAATATTCATGGATTTGATGAACAGGATCTTTTCACCGTTCTTGGACCAGTTTATTGTGGTATTCATTGACGATATTCTGGTGTACTCGAGGAGTCCGGAGGAGCATGCTGAGCACTTAAGGATCGCACTGCAGACGCTGAGACGAGAGAAATTATTTGCGAAGATGAGTAAGTGCGAATTCGGGCTGGAAGAAGTGAAGTTTCTGGGGCATGTTGTGTCGGGCAATGGAATCGCCGTTGATCCCGAGAAGATTGCAGCAGTTCGAGATTGGCCTATTCCGAAGAATGTTGCGGAGATAAGGAGTTTTCTTGGACTCGCCGGATACTACAGAAGATTTGTGGAGAACTTCGCTCGCGTAGCTGAGCCGTTGACCAAGCTCACCCGAAAGGAGATACCGTTCGTTTGGACGGATGGATGTGCTTTAGCCTTCGAGACGTTGAAGCAGAAGTTGATAACCGCCCCGATCCTGACCGTACCAGATAATTCAGGAGGACTTGTGATTCTCAGCGACGCATCAGGAAAGGGATTGGGATGTGTTCTGATGCAGAATGGGAAAGTCGTTGCGTACGCATCAAGACAACTGAAGACTCATGAGAAGAACTATCCGACTCATGACTTGGAGCTTGCGGCCGTGATCTTCGCCTTGAAGATTTGGAGACACTACCTTTTGGGCGAGAGAGTCGAAGTCTTTACAGATCACAAGAGTTTGAAGTATGTGTTCACTCAGAAGGAGTTGAACATGAGGCAACGCAGATGGTTGGAGCTGATGGCCGACTACGACCTTGATCTTAAGTACCATCCGGGAAAAGTTAACGTCGTGCCGGATGCGCTTAGTCGGTTACCAGCAATTCAGGTATTGACCGCACAAAGGGAGATCATTGCGGATTTTCGGAGATTTGACTTGGAGGTTGTGCTACCACATGTTATGGGATAGTTGATGCAATTGCAAGTACAGTCGTCCTTAGTTGAGAAGATTAAAGCGGCACAATCGCAGGATCCTAGACTGCAAAAGTTTCGAGAGCAGGTTGAAGCCGGACTGCGAACCGATTTACTGATCCACGAAGATGGTTCGTTGAGGTATGGTAGCCGTGTGTGTGTGCCAAAAGGGGATGTGCGTGAAGAGCATATGAAGGAGGCACACAGTTCAGCTTACTCTGTACATCCAGGAGGAACAAAGATGTACCGAGATATTCGACAGCACTTCTGGTGGGAAGGTATGAAACGGGAGATTGCTCACTTCGTGGCTAAGTGCTTGGTGTGTTAGCAAGTCAAGGCTGAACACCAAAGGGTTGCTGGTTTGTTGCAACCATTTCCGATTCCTCAGTGGAAGTGGGAACATATAACCATGGATTTCGTGACGGCTTTACCGCGAAGTCCAAAGGGCAACAGTGCTGTATGGGTGATTGTCGATCGGTTGACCAAGGTAGCTCACTTTATTTCTTTTCGGGTTAGTCAATCGACAGAGACTTGGCAGAGCGGTTCATGCAGGAGATTGTCAGATTGCATGGAGTACCGGTAAGCATCATGTCCGATCGGGACACTCGGTTCTTGTCGCACTTTTGGAGGAGCTTACAAGAAAGTTTGGGGACTCGATTGAAGTTTAGCACAGCTTATCATCCTCAGACTGATGGACAATCAGAGAGATCAATCCAGACCCTTGAAGATATGTTGAGGGCTTGCATGTTAGACTTCAGAGGTTCTTGGGAGGATCATCTACACCTGGTGGAGTTTTCGTACAACAATAGCTTCCAAGCAACTATTCAGATGGCCCCGTTTGAAGCACTGTATGGTCGTAAGTGCCGTTCACCTGTTTGTTGGGATGATGTTGGTGAACGAAGGTTACTAGGACCAGATTTGGTGGTGCAGACAGTCGAGAAGATGAATACAATCAGGAAGCATATGAAGGCAGCTCAAGACAGACAGAAAAGTTGGGCCGACACGTCAAGAAGACCTCTAGAGTTCGCCGTGGGTGATTTAGTATTCCTGAAGATATCACCGACTAGAGGAGTGATTCGCTTTGGAAGTCGGGGAAAGCTCAGCCCCCGATTCGTTGGACCCTTCGAGATATTGGAGCGTGTTGGAGAGGTATCGTACCGGTTGGCGTTACCACCGTCATTAGTAGGAGTTCACGATGTGTTTCATGTGTCTCAACTACGGAAGTATGTTCGTGATGAGACTCATGTTTTGGATCATTCGGAGCTGACTGTGCGAGAGGACCTGACTTTTGAGGAGCGACCCGTCGAAATCAAGGATCGAAGAGAAAAGGTTCTTAAGAACAAGGTTATCTCTCTTGTGCTTGTTTCTTGGGGTAATCGATTGCATGGAGAATCCACTTGGGAGCGAGAAGACGAGATCCGGCAGAAATTCCCTCATCTTTTCCAGTAGTTAGCTATCTTGTATTCTTGGAATTTCGAGGACGAAATTCTTTTTGTATTTGGGTATGATGTAACACCCGAGCCCAATAATACTATTTCTGTTACTGGTTGAGTGTTTGGCATTGCTCATTTCATTTATCTTGCTTGTTTGGTTCTTATTGCAAAATTTTAACCGGCTAAGTCATTCTGCATATAACAAATTTTAGCACCTAAAATAAAATTGAAAATATTCTTCTTGGCCTACTTGACACCCTTAGCCTCATGGTAGCGTCCGTGCATTGTAGTCTCGTCCCGTTCAGTGAAACGGGCGAGTTTGGATGGCTACGTGCACGTGCGTGTGTCCGTTTTGGGAGTATGCTTTTTAATAACAAAACATTTCATTTTAAAATTTGGAACCCGCTTAAAATCCTATTATTTGAATTTCGAATTTTTAGACCCAACCCGGACGCAATTTGGAAATGTTTCATTTGGCGCCAAAATCCCAAATTTTAATATTATTAAAACCATCGCATATATTTTCTAACTAACCTGATATCTTACTGTTCATTACCTATCTTTTAAATCTTTAAGTTAACCATATAATATTTTTACAATCTTTTATATCCTTCTCAATTTATTCTCTCAGCCAATCGCAACCTCCCCTTTAACCCTATGGGCCCCACTTTCTCTCTCTCCTTCTTCTCTCTCTCTCCTCTTTCTCTCTCTCTCTACCCTTTATATATTCTCTCGTACTTCTCTTTATCATTTTTCTCTTCTTGCTTCATGTCTCGTTTCGCATTTCTTTTAACTGTTCTTTTGTTACCGGAATTCCGTCGTGCCGGTGACGTTTCTCGACGTTCCAGCGAGATACCCCGACCCGTGTGGTTCCTTTGTTCGTCGTTTGGGTTCATTCCGTGAACCGTGCGCCGTCGCGAGTTTTCCCCGCCGACGGTTAACGTTCCGTTTTCCCGATTCGCGACCCATCGAGGCAAGTTAATCTTGCTACATGCTATATACTTTTATAATCTTCATTTTATAATATTATACATTTGAAAATCTTATAGTTTACATATGAAATGTCGTTGAAAAATCAGATATGACAAATCTGAAATTTACTGTACACCTTATCTTATAAAATTCATTATAAATCATAGAAAAATCATTAGGATACGTTCTTTAGTTCGTTACGAATCTAATTCAGAATACTATAACTCTATGAAATATTTACTTGCAAAATAAATTTTTTAATTAACGTAAAATGCAAATGAACACGTCTCTAAACTGCTGTCCAGGGAAATTCCAGCAGCAAACTTTCAACTTTGAATATTCATAACTTTTTGTAGGGATAACCTGAGATGCTTATACTTATAAAACTGAAAACCTTATTAAATTATCTTTGTTTTGGTATAAGATACGTCTCTTTTGGAGAACATTTGTTATTTTTAAGCTATTTTACAAATTAGGGTGACGCTAAATTTCTGAACGGAACCTTCTTGTGCATGGTTAATCAATACATCTTTTATAGTTACTAATCGCTTTGAATATGCTATCCATATTAATATTACTATATCACATATTGTTTAGTTGTACATCCCACATTACCATTTTATAGTTTTATAACTTTTCGGATACCCGTTTGCATCCATCGCATTTAAGATACATATAATTGCATCCATAGATCACATCACTACATAATAATGTGATATTAACACTCCATGTTTAATAAATTGTATCCTAATTAATATTGGAACTATAAATGTAACCCTAATCGATAACTGTGCATCCATATCCTTGAAATTATATCTGTTGGCATATCATATTACATGTTCCAGTTATTGTTCTGATAGTACTCATGCTTGTTTATTTATATACATGTTTATGTTAGTTTGATTATGAGCACCCACATGACATCTTGTGCTTCCTGACATGACCTGTTACACTTCCTACTTGACATGACATGGTACCGTACACTCTTGACATGACATGACACCTTTATACATTACCTGGTTGACCTGATGTACCATGGCTTTACTTGTTTCCTGATCTCGTGCCTAATGCCGACAAACCTAACCATTCCTGCTGTCGATCCAGACAGACCTACTTTTACTTGACTTTGCGTTGGCATTAGTCCTTGACTACTGAATACCTGACTTGACATACATAGCTTGGGGGTATGGGGAAATCAAAGGTGAAACCGACTTGTAACTCAACAGTTCGATACTTGTTCTGATCAGTCTTATGGGCTTGGCCAGTCCGGGAGTGATGATGCTGACATCACTCGTCTATCCTACTACCTTTTACTGCTTAGCGGCACGTCTCGGACTCAGCCCCGAGGGTCATGACCGTGGTCCCGGGCACGCACGGGATACTATTGAGTTACATCGACGATTCATCAATTGATTTCAAAGACTATAGAGTAGAAACCTGATAGGACAGTTTAGTCACCATTGCACATTACCCTGCTCTGTTATTTCTTAGCACTGCTTTATTCATGTTCATACTTGCATTGCTTATTACCATGTTTATACCATATACTTGATATCATGACGCGCTGACGTCTGGGTTTTGCATGGCCCAGATTCCGTACCTTTGTCGACGACCGAGCAGGAGTACTTCAGCCAGCAGGCTGAACAGTGAGTCCTTAGGGTTTAGTTTATTTATTGCTTTTCATTTCCAGATGTGAGCCCGCATTATGGGACGTACTGTTTATTCATTGTATTGGATCATTAGCTTCCGCACTTATTGTTTATTGATTCTTGTTATTATGGATTTGGACATGTATTAGATTAGTTTATTATCTTGTTCTTGATATCCTTACAACCGTAATGTGACTGTGGATGGATACTTCCTACCCACAGGTAGCATGGTTGGCTATGTCACGTGCCCAATCTTGCGTACTCTGGGAAGCGGGGCGTGACAGCCAGTGTATACGAGGGGGATCTCTATATGCTAGAGATCAGGGCAAAAGGAAAGTACAAGGAACCGTTATGTCACGGTACAACAGCAATAGGATTCAGGTTAGATGTCTTAATCTGACCACCTCGGGCCACCTTTAACATCTTCCGTACCAATCTACCCCTTAAACCCCGTAATGTTTTAACAGTATTGTAGTATTGGAATATGTAAATTGAGTGACTGACTAAAACCATGATATCAGTAAACATGTTGTAACTGTGTAATCAGGAAAATGGAATATCAGGATAATGGATGAATATCCATGGTTTGATTCAGTCAAAAGAATATATTGTTAACTGGATTCAGGGTTTCATGTATTCAAATTGCGTTGGAATATAAAAGAATATAGATTGACTTGAATCGTATTCAAGTCAGAAATAGTCAGACTCTAACCCGAATCAAACTAAAAGAAGATAATTTGAAGGTCAATATTAGTTAGGGGCCTTATTGTAATTTGTAAAACTTGAGGAGGTTTTATATAAAAATACTTTCGTATAGTTTCAAAATACACCTTAAGTATTTAATAATCGTCTTTATTGTTATAATGAATGTGAATTTTATTTGTGTTATTCTAGTGAATATATCCTAATAAAAGTATTAATTGTTTTATCTGAAATTCATGGTATTTTAGTGTAACTTTTAATCTTGTAATTTTTTTAGAAAAATGTGGAAACTTTATATTATGATAAAATAGATGTTTAAATGATAATTATATATATATTAACATATGAATAATTTTATATAAATATTTTATTAAAAAAATCTCATTTTCCCTAAATATCGTATTTTGAACCTTTCGAGACCGAATGCTCCTTGCGGAGGTCTGAATCTCGCACTACTAGCCTGCGGGTGCACGATGAACCGTACTATTCCTAACAGGTTCCCCAAAAGTGGGTTGTAGCGGCGCTTTGCTTAGGTTTAACAAATACTTTTCATTTGGGAAAACGGTTTTATAAATATAAGGTATTTATTTGCAAAAAGTATAGTTTTCCGTATTTTAGTTGTTAGGGTTTTCTAAACCAACTAGCCTACTTCTAAGGTCTAAACGATGAGTCATTAGAACCCTTAAATCGCCTCTTCACCGTCAATTGCGGCCAGGTAAGTGCCAGGTAAGTGGGAAGGAACCACAGTCGTGGGCCTAATTAAAAACCACTAGCCTTAGACACACTTGCCTAGGCACCACAAGACAGTTTAGATAAACGATCGATGTCCATGACCAATCGTGCTTTCATTTTATTAAAAGATTTTATTTAGAAATGTTTACAACTTAAAGCTTTCAATAAAGATTATAAAGATTAGGGTATTTTAGTGAAAAGTCCTGTAATTTCGTATTCTGTGTTTTGATATTTATCAATTAGGGTTATATTGAGTGTGTGTAGAGGTAGGTCATTACCTCGTGACTTATTTTAAGGTTTAATGAAGTTTAAAGGTAAAACATGCTATGTTAAACTTAAAGATATTATAGCGCAAGAATACGGTATTCGAAAACGTTATCATTTTATGTGTGAAATTTCATTCAAATTGGGTTCTACAAGTTTAGTGATCAAGATAAACCTATTTAGGAGTGAGAGAATTTATTAAACTAAGAAAAATGAACTTCATGAATTTTTATGAAAAGAATACGGTTTTGCAAAGAAGTTATCATTTCATGTGAAAAAGTTTGATTAAATTAGTTTATGGGTGATTAATAGTCAACATGAATATGGGTAGATAATATGTATTAGGTGACAAGTGGAAATTTATAGAAAAACCGAATCGGAAATCGGTTTGTCCGATTTCCGTCGGGTTCCAAAAAGTCGTATTTTTACCTTAAAGAAAAGGGAGATAGAAGAGATGGGACTTACGGTTTGGACAAGCTAAGGAAGCTAAGGGATGTGGTGGTTGTCGATTCTTCGAAAACGTCGCGAAGGTTCTGATCCGGTCGCCGGAATCCGTCGTCGATTTCGGCAGCGCTTCGCTTCTCACTCTTCGTACCGAGTTCTCGAGAATTTAGGAGAGTAGACTTAGAGTGGTGAGGTGAAATGGTAGATTGTAGGGGTCTTTATATAGGGCTAGGCTAAGGTTAGGGTTAGGATAAAAAATATTAAAAGAAAATATAAAAAACATTAAAAATTCATTAAAAATCATTAAACTTAGGAGTAAAAGGGATTTATTGGCCAAATCAAAACCGATCCAGGTATAATAAGTGTGCAAGAGGGTTGACCAAGTCAAGAGCCAACTTTTCTCAGTTGGTGACTCGGCCGTCCGGCCAAGTCCGGCCAAGCGGCGCCGGACCGAGTCGGCCGAGTCGCCGGCCGGCGGCGCCGAGTTGGGCCGAGTCAAGGGTCCAATGGTCGGGGGTTTTTCTGAGGAACAACTTGGTATTTTTATTTTTTGTTGTCCAGTACATATTTTGGGAGTTATGGCCTTTTTACCGTTGACTTCCAAAAAAAATAAAACAAAATAAATAAAAAAATAATGTGAGGCATGGGATTTGAACTCCGGTGGCTTGGTTCAATAGTACAAGGTATTACCAATGAGCTACAAGCTCCTTCTTGTAATTATTGTAAGGAATTAGATACTTAAATTGTTTCCAGCAACATTAATACTCCAAGTATACACTATATTTAAAGCAAATTTTTGGTATACAAAATTGGAGTTGTTACAAAGAGTACTTGCCTCGGAGACAGATAAACACGACGACACGAAGAACAACTCCACGGTTTGATTGCTCGGCTAATTTTGAAGAAGAAAATATTGTGATAGGAAAAAGAGAAGGTTGATTTATATGAGAAAGGGGAGAGATGATAATAATTAGGTTGTTATTTATAAGGAAGAGAGATGTTAAAAATTGGAGAGATTATTATAATTGGAGAGAGAAATATTCTGATGAGATGAGATTTGGATTTAATTTTATAAAAGAAAGATATGATGGATTGTTATATACTTCTATAAGATATTAGAAAAGTTGTATATATACATATTAGTTTGTATATAGTTAGAATAATAGAAAAGTATATGTATATATACATATTAGTATATAGTGAAAATATATGTAGACATGTATATGGTTATGGGTTAATGAAAATAAATATAATTAGTTATATATATAGAATTTTATGATATCAAACAACTAAAATATATTTTCAGTTAAACTATCACAACAAAATATCTTCAATTATATATATGTATGTATATAGGTTTGTAGAAAAATAATTAAAGAGAGAGTAGATTTGAGAAAGAGAATCTGCTGAGAGAGATTAAATTAGATTGGGGAGAGAGGGATTTTGTTAGGGAATATATATAGAAAGAGAGCGGGGTTTGGTGAAATATAGTTAGTGATATAGAAAAATATATGTAGATAGAATAGAATATGGGGAGAAAGAAATCTGTTGGAAAAAATATTTGCTTGGAGAGAGAGAATAGTATTTGTTTTAAAAGAATAAAGTTATCAGGTGAGACATATATGGTGATTGGAAAGAGAAAATTGAGTTGTTAGTTTAGGAAAAATATTTATATGGTTAAAACATTTAACATGGGCTCTCATGACCTTTCAAAATTAAATATTTTAACCAAATAAATATCATAAGACAAAATATCTTATAAATAGAATTTAAATGGGGTAAAATCTTATGTATATGTATTGTTTAAAGAAATACCAAATAAAATATCTTTTGTTTAAATTATGATACTAAAATATAAATATGGTTATAAAATAGTGTTAGACAAATAAATATTTAAATGCTAATAATATGCATATTTAACAAACTTGAAAAACCATAATTATATGTATATATCTTGATTAAAAGTATTAAACTCCAAGTTATAATAATAAAAATAAAACAAAACCCAATATATCCAAAAGAAAAAGAAACGTATGATCGAACTAGAATGTTACATCCTACCTACCTTACAAAAATTTCTTCCTCAAAATTTGAAGAACGAAAACACAAGATCGTGAACTAATTACAAGGATCAATGAAAATAGATGGGTATGAAAAATTAAGAATCAAGGAAGCAAATGAGGGTATTAAAAGTCACGGTTTGGGCTCGAAAAATCGGCATGTGAAAGGAAATCAAATCAGTGGAAACAAATCAGGTAGAACTCTAAGTTACTCAAACAGAATAACGTATTGTAACCATGCCGCGGTACATGGATACAATATCGTAATTCTATCTCAGTCGCCCAAATCCTATAAACAGAGTCAAGAGAATATCCAGTATGACATACTAGGGAAAATCTAGACATGTGATTCTAACCTAAAAGGTTGGAAGAACCAGGGCTAACCTCGAGGTCAGCCTGGCTCTAATACCAACAAAACCTTGTCACGCCCCGCTTCCAGAAATACGGAATACAGAGAGCGGCGAAGACCAGCCGTGCTACCTACGGTAAAGAAAGATCCTTCCATACTCACATAAGGCTGTCTAGATTAACCTGTCAAAAATAAAATCCAATACCAAAAGGAATAATACTGATAAGCATGCTGCAATGAAACCACAAGGAATACTAAAAATGGGTCCACTAGATAATTAATGCAATTAAAGATATGATACAATAGGTTTGAAATAAAATAAGATCCAAAAGAGATACATAAGTCCTAATGTCCCATAAGGGCGCACATACTAAAAACTAACTGAAAAGGAAAATAAACCTACGGGTTACTGATCTTCAGCAAAGTCCTGATAGTCGCTGCGGTCCTGCTCGGCCTAAAAATCTGTCTCTAAATCTGAGATGACAAATCTCAGGGATGTCAGAACATCCCAGCAAGTACTCAACGTATAAGGTATGCGTATGGTATGATAACATGAATAAGTGAATGTAGTAAAGCCCGTGTGCACAAGTAAAAACAAATATATATAAATAGATACATTACTACTATAAACAAACAGGTAAAGAGGTTAAGTCATAACCTAACCGGTCACTAAAAGGTAAACTACTCTATCGTAAGCTTGAGTGTGTGCGTCAACCTCTGCAGGAGTATTCCTAACCCAAGAGTGATGCCCCAGGGGCTAGGAAACAACAGCCCAACTGTGGAATGAATAAGCGACCGATATAGCCTGGTACGAGCTGTAAACATGAGACCGATATAGCCCGGTACGAGCTGCCGGCATGGGACTCCTGAGATCCTGCTGTACGAACGCACACTCAAACTACCCCAACACCCGCGTATTTATAGCTACTATGGTAATGTCTGGTTCAATAATTAAGAATGCTGAAAAGACTGGAACTTATAATATCATGTTAATTGTATAAAAAAGAAACTTGTAAACAGTATAGATTGTGTCATATCATGTAATTCAATATTCAAATTAGAGAACTCGTTTTCATATGAGTAGTCTGGAATAATGAGTAGGCATGGCATGTCAAGTACAATAGTTATAAAATGATAGTGTCCATAAATAAGAATAGCATGTTAAGCTTTCTCAAGCATGCCGACAATGATAGTCTCAAGTAAAATGTTAAATATAAACGATAAGATATGATAAGGTCAAAAATGTAAACAAGACTCAACATAAATATGCAAGCATCTGTATTTAACATCCGGGTTTATTTATTGAAAAAAATTATAAATTGAAATATGGTTTTAAAGGGTTAATATAGTTCAATAAGAATGGCAAATTACAAATGCATAAAGCGGATAGTGGTAATAGTATAATTACGAGATAATAGTAAGTAAGATAAAATAAATGACAGATTGACTAGTTATCATGTAAGTGCTAATAATAAGTTTTATAATAATGTGATGATAGAAAATATTAATACAAATTATAGTATCAAAATAATTTATATGATTAGGGCACATAGAGTGCAGCGATATTATAAAGAGTGATAGTGTAGAAAAGTTTAATTTATATATATAAAATATTAAGCTCAAAATGTTTATTGATTAATAGTAATAATGGTATATTTTTATGTTTTAGATTAGGATATATGTGTTGACATTTTGCATGCTGGTGTATACCAATATTGTTGCAACAGAAACATATAATTACTTATAAAGTTTTTTATATATTAAATCACATTTACATATTAATAGTTATTTTATTACGCTTGCACTTTTACAGTTGTTCACTTGATGAAAAAATTAATAGGTATTCTAGATCCTAGCGTTTTCATCATATGTACAAATATTATAAGATATATTAATAAAACGGCAAAATATTACAATTTTATTTAAATATTGTAAGTTAATAATTTATGTAGAGAATTGCCGATATTGTATCGACTAAAAAAAATAAAAGAGTCAGAGTATTTGCCTCGGAGACAGATAACACGACGACACGAAGAATAACTCCAAGATTTGATTGCTCGGCTAATTTTGAAGAAGAAAATATTGTGATGGGAAAAAGAAAAGGTTGATTTATATGAGAAAGGGAAGAGATGATAATAATTAGGTTGTTATTTATAGGGAAGAGAGATGTTAAAGATTGGAGAGATTATTATAATTGGAGAGAGAAATATTCTGATGAGATGAGATTTGGATTTAATTTTATAAAAGAGAGATATGATGGATTGTTATATACTTCTATAAGATATTAGAAAAGTTGTATATATACATATTAGTTTGTATATAGTTAGAATAATAGAAAAGTATATGTATATATACATATTAGTATATAGTGAAAATATATGTAAATATGTATATGGTTATGGATTAATGAAAATAAATATAATTAGTTATATATATAGGATTTTATGATATCAAACAACTAAAATATATTTTCAATTAAACTATCATAACAAAATATCTTCAATTATATATATGTATGTATATAGGTTTGTAGAAAAATAATTAAAGAGAGTAGATTTGAGAAAGAGTATCTGAGAGAGATTAGATTAGATTGGAGAGAGAGTGATTTTGTTAGGAAATATATAGAAAGAGAGCGGGATTTTGATGAAATATAGTTAGTAATATAGAAAAATATATGTAGATAGAATAGAATATTGGGAGAGAAAAATCTGTCGGAAAAGATATTTGGTTGGAGAGAGAGAATAGTATTTGTTTTAAAAGAATAAAGTTATCAAGTGAGACATATATGGTGATTGGAGAAAAAAAATTGAGTTGTTAGTTTAGGAAAAATATTTATATGGTTAAAACATTTAACATGGGCTCTCATGACTTTTCAAAATTAAATATTTTAACCAAATAAATATCGTAAGACAAAATATCTTATAAGTAGAATTTAAAAGAGGTAAAATCTTATGTATATGTATTGTTTAAAGAAATACCAAATAAAATATCTTTTGTTTAAACTATGATACTAAAATATAAATATGGTTATAAAATAGTGTTAGACAAATAAATATTTAAATACTAATAATATGCATATTTAACAAACTTGAAAAACCATAATTATATGTATATATCTTGACTAAAAGTATTAAACTCCAAGTTATAGTAATAAAAATAAAACAAAACCCAATATATCCAAAAGAAAAAGAAACGTATGATCGAACTAGGATATTACAGGCTTCAATCAATGTTTACCTTCGCAAAGAATAATTGTCATCAATAGCCTGTGCAACGTGAAAGTTATTAGTTTTACTCCCCAATTTATACTCATAATATGTGGTTAGCTTTTAACAATTAAGTAAACTCATATGCCATTGAGAGAGAAATAGGCTGCTCCTAGGATTCAAAATTTAGCAACTATAAATTTTGGTTATGTAACCAGTGAAGTATCAACCCGTTATTCCAAATCTCGCCTTCAATCTCAATTAACAGTCTAAATATGCATGTTGCTATAGCTTTCGCGCTAAAATATTAAGCTTGAAGTTCTTGTCTGCTTATGTTAGATTTGTCAAGCTTAGCATCATCCGGTTCCTCCAAGTCCTCGGTGACACCACTATCGCCAAAAAGACTTTAGAGAAGTTGATCCAATTAGAATTTTGGGCTCTCTCTCTCTCTCTCTCTCTCTCTCAGAGAGAGGGGGAGAGAGGGAGCAGCTTAAGACTTTGTATGCACCATTATGCAAACTAAGAAAGTAAAGCATATGATATTTGGGCTGATATGAAGCGACCAACGTATCGGCCAATAATTAGGCAAAACAATATGATATCAAACTATCATCTCTTGGGCCGTATCGATAGAGGTACTGAATCAATACAGCAGCCAACATGACCGATATTCACTTGACCTTATCGCCGCTGTAATGGCAAAATTATATTATTCTAAGACGATAGCCCTCAAAAGTAATCCATTCAATCTTAAAGGACAAGACTTAAAAAGAAAACAAAACACGAAAATGGAGATATAAAAACATGTCTGGAAGCTAAACAAGGAATCGGTTATATTATTATTTAGTGAGTTAGGAAGGGGGGGGGGGGGGGGTGTTGTTATATACATGTGCTGGATTTTCATATCACAAGAAGAAGAAACCTCCGAATCCTTGAATCAATGGCACTCAGCAAAACCAAGACTGTTCTCCTTCATCATATGAAGCATGCATATGTTTCTCAGGCATAAGTTCAGACATAACTTCTTAAATGTGAATCAGTTAACAATACATAGTTATTTGACATACTAGCAAAAAAGTCTTCTTATACTATTTCCTTGTTAACTACCTTTGTCCATGTTCGTTTAGGGCTATACTAGTTTCATTGCTCCATACCATTATATATAATTCTATGATTCTATTAGCCGCCTTCTAATTAGTGTTAATCTCAATAGACCATCTAAATAAGCCACCTCAACTTCTTATAGATGCACCTCTTCTTTCTGACTTTTAGAGTTTCTCCACTCATTTATTTCAACATTTTCCATTTCATCCGTACTTATTTTTGAATATGTTGTGGATTAATTTTCAAGATCTAAGCATAAAAATATCCAAAAGAAAATATCTAACCATAAAGCATATATAGTTCTCCAGCAGTTCTGTAAAAAAATTGTCTTCAGATTTATGAGTAATTTACAATCACATAACACTATTGAACCCACAAAGTAGTTCCAAATTTCCAATACACAATAAAACAAAAGAATACCCAAGATACTGAAAACATATATTTAATCTGAAGGATTTCTAGTGCGACATATAACTAGAGGGCGCTAATCTATAGGATGTATATGCATGCTGAGTATGACAAGAAGAAAAGATTCTTATTTCCTTTTTCAACTAACATATTTGGTTTTTCTATTCAAACATGAACAAAGGAGATATAACCAAGACTGGAAAACAATTGTTCTCAGGATAAATCAGTTCTATCTGAATATAAAAAGAACATGTGTAGAACAAAACAACAAATCCAACCTGAAGCTAATGCTCGATTGGTCCTAACAGACAAAGGTCATTGCATCATATGCCAAGCATATATATATATATATATATATATATATATATATATATATATATATATAGTAAGGGGGAAATTAAAGATTTTTAAAATAGCACAAGAGAAGCTTATGCATACGAAAATGAACTTTCAAGAACACACGTTGATGTTCTGATAGGAACTCACGCTTAGCATCATTTCGCAGAGTATCATCATCATCATCGTCTGATCCCTCCAAGAGTTGGATGAAGTTGATCTAATTAGACTTTTAGGTCTCTTTGTGTGAATTATTCCAAAAAGAAATCAGTGAGAATAATAGTAGCACAAGACTTTGTATGCGCCATTAAGCAAAATATGAAAGTAATACACAATAAGACTTTGTACACACCATTATGCCAAATATGAAAATAATGCATATGATGAAGCATTAACTATGGTTCTTCGTGTTTGGTATATTGGATATTGAAGAAGCGACTCTAATTGATGAAAGCTGCAAGTACTAACTGAGGATAAATATGTAGCGTATACGCATGTCTTGGTATTTGGCAAAATGATTCCACTATGTACTTTAGGGGTTGTTTTGTTTGTTGCAACAGTGCATGTGACACAAGCGAACCGAAGTCCAGTATTTGGTTGTTTGTGACTTTTGTTGAATGATTTGCAGATTCAAAGCACATTCTGTGCATGGTTGAACAAAAGAACAAGAAGAAATGCAGCATCTGCTGCAAATTTGTAAAGAGAGTAAATGCAGGCTGATGTGGCACACCCTTGATAAATGCCTAAGCATTACTCAAGATTGCAACATTAGTTAGTTGCAACAAATATTGAGAAACGTTTATTTTCCAAATAATTTTACAGTTTATATTTCTTATTTGTTGGTTACCAATCTTTAAAAATGGAAATCAAGCTGCAAATTTTGCTTTTGCATCTCCATTTGCATTTAACCAAATATCACCTTAATTATGTGTTTGTTTAGAGTTCATAGAGACCTGACTACATTTTTTCTGGTGATCGGCTATGATTCAACCCTCTTTTATAATAGCTTGGAAGATGCATCTTTCTTTATTATTAATGTAAAAGGGGAGGGGGTCTTCGATTTGAAATTGCCAATTTATTATTAGAATTACACGTGGCAAGAAAAATAATCATAATTTTCAGAAAAATATTAAAGAAAACCATGACTAACCTTTCAGATCTTTAAAATCTCTAATAAAAGTCTTTGTTTACATTTCTTTAACTAAAATACTTTTAAAATGTTCTCAAATCTTTGATCATGACAATAAAATATACACACGTGCATTGCACATGTAGAGCGTTAGTTTTGAGTATAGTGTAACCTGGTGGCCAAGAAATATTTAGAAATGACTATTTTCATTATGTAGGATCAATAATTAACCATGACGGTTAGACCGAGAAAGATGAGATTCATGAAATAAAAGCAGGACGTTAGAAGTGAAGAAGTGCTTTCTGATTATTATTATTATGTGGTTATAGAATACTTATGCAATTGAAGAAAAAATCTATAAGACAACTATGATCAATATTTCTTTATGGAGCAATATGTGTGGCTGTTAATAAACATGTCCATGAAATGAGGTTGGATGAAATGAGAATGTTGAGCTGGATGAGTGGCAATACTTGTAAGAGACATGCCATGAGAATGTATACATTCGGCAAAAAAGTTGGAGGGATCTCTCATAGAAGATAAAACGGTTAATGACTGATTGGGATGGTTTGGATGCGTGCGTCATAGGGTGATAAATACACAAATTTGAACTGTGACAACGTTTTAGTTAATGGTACAACAAAGTTAGAGGTAGGTGAAAGTGGACGTGAATGAAGACTCAAGACGGTCAAAAAATATATGTCAGTTGCCAATTTAACCATGAAGACGACACTTGAAGTGAAAACTCCGCCATGGTAGTGCTTAGCACCTTACTCATGTCCCAAATAAGAACAGAAAGGATATAATATTAAATAACCGACAACTGGTATAAACTTATTTGGACATCTTGAGAAACATAGATTTGGAAAGTTCTTTAAATAAGTCAAATAGGCTATTTGGGTTCCAAATTAGCATAGATTTTACCCACTTAAGTTGATGATCAGCCCTCACTATGCCAGGCAGCAACCATATTATTTAATTGATGACGACCCTCATTTCGAATCAATTAGCAAGTTGAAATCAAAACAGGGAAACCATTTTATAATATATTATTGAACTTAGGAATTATTAAGATAACAAGGGAATGTACTAGTTTGATACCAACATAGTTATAACAAGAAAGCATATATACAAATCAATGGCATAAAATGGGTGAATATCAGCAAAACCAAGATTGTTGTCATTTTTTAGGGGAAAATGGGTCCAACTCCCTGTACTCAAAAAGCAACATGTTGTGGAAAACTCCCAATCCAAAAAAAAGCAATATGTTTAAGTACCTGATTTACTTATATTTTCCCATATTTCTATACCACCCTTCTAAACTATTATATTAAGAGAAGTGTAACTTACTACATATACTTGGTAAGTAATATATATACCCGGTAAATTACTACATATAATTAAATAACTACTACATATAATTAAATAACTACTACATTTTATAATACTTATGATTTACATAATTAATTTGAGAAAAACCAACACTTCAAAATAACCATAGAGAAAAATTATTATAATACAGAAAATATTTTGGGGTGTTGGTATTTTTCCAAAATCAATTATATAACCCGTAAGTATTTTAAATGTAGTAATTATACAATTATATGTAGCACTTGTTCAAATACATGTAGTACTTACATGATATATGCAGTACTTAATCAGATATACATAGCACTTTCACGGTATATGTAGTACTTATTCAGATATATGTAGTACTTATAGGGTATATGTAGCATCTTTTTAGCTGAGGGTAAGATAGGAATATTGCAAAATATATAGTGGTTGAAGTACATATAAGGACTTAAACATGTTGCTTTCTTAAGAGAGGGAGTTTTTCGCAAAGGTTTTTGGTCAGGGACTTAAACATATTGCTTTTTTGAGTTTAAGGAGTTTGACCCATTTTTCCCTTTTTTTTATTAGTAGAATACATTTGTTTCTCAGCCATTAAGTGCAGACAATTTTCTCCCTCCAACAATGTAAACATGCTAACTCTTGATTATTCAGTCATTTATGATAACTGGAGAAAAGCTCCCTCAGTATGATTTTGCAAGTAAGGTTGGCTTCAAATTTCATAAGCATGTGGTAACTTTGAGAGCTAGAAAATGGGAGAAAGGCATGCATGCCTAGTAAAAGTTCTTTTGATCATCTTTCTATTGCTTGTGTTTGGCAACCATGTCTTTTCTCAGTGTAAGTCTGGCAATTCATATTTGCCTGATGTTTATTTTCCATGAATTTATCATTTTGCCGTGATTTACGACTATTCACTTGAAAGTGAATGTTTAAAGATTGATAGTAAGCAAAAGCTTTCACTGGCAGGCTCACCTTTTCTAGTCGACTGTACTCACACGAGTGCATTGTTTGCCACATGGATGATGAAAGTTTCTGGGAACAATCTTGACGCAAAGGCCAAAAGTTTAATCTGTTAGGTCCATAACCTCAGTATTCCTTTTCAATATGGGACTAACAAATTCCACATGGCATTCAATCTAACATCTTTTTCCTAACAAGAAAATACATTGGAAGTAAAAGTATCTAGTTAATAGGAGCATCCAATGCATTTATGCCCTCTTTAACATAACTAAAATCTACATCGTTTGCTGTCTGCATTAATTAAGGCCGCTGCAGTAATTTGAGTTTCACACCCAATGTACACTAGTTTAATGATTAAACTTAGTAACGCTGTAAAGTGTCGATTTTCCTTCTTTTATTTATTGTTCTTGCAAGGAAAGCCTTCTACTTGGAAATCTCAAATGTGAGTTTTGTTATATGGTTAAAGCTCACCAAGTTGTATGAGGAACCTTATCTTGTTATTCTTTTGCTTAGATCAGCTGTTAAGAATCAAAGTTACAGCCAGTACTCTGTCATAAGTCGCTGATTCTCTCTTTTTTACCTATAGAAGTTTAACTGCTATTATTTGAAATCCTATCAGAATCTTGTTTCTATGTTATCTACTCAAGTGATGCTAATTACATAATTCCAATAGCCACATACAACTGGGTGAACATAGACTGTGGAGCCGAAACTGGCTATAAAGACAGCACCGGAATAGAATGGAAAACCGATGAAGACTACACCAAAACAGGCGAAAACAAACCAGTAACCAATAACGGCCTCGTTGTCTCAGAACAGATGGATAATCTCCGCTTCTTCAAAAATCTGAAGAAGAATTGCTATTCAATTCCAACCCCCGACAAGGTTAAATATTTAATTCGAGCAGGATTTTTCTACGGAAATTATGATGGGCTTGCGAAGCCTCCGACTTTTGACTTGGTATTTGATGGGAACAAATGGGGAACGATTGTAACTTCAATGGATTCCCAACCAGTTATTTACGAGATGATTTATGCGGCACCAGGGGATTCAATTGATATATGTGTTGCAAGAACAAGCGATGATCTACCATTTATATCGTCACTTGAAGTGGTTCCTTTGCAGGTGACAATGTATGATAAGATGAATAGGAACTATGCGTGGTTCTTAAGCCACAGAGTCCATTTTGGAGGATCTGATGTTATAAGGTAAGTGATTAATTAGATAGGGTTGCACAAAATACCCCTGAAGTTTACATTATCGCATTTACAACTCAAATGATTGTCTAATTCAACTCTTGAACTTGTTTATGTTGTTTAAAGTAGAGTTTGAGTGTTTTTTCCTTTGTTCTTTTTTCTTTTTCTTTTGTGTGTGTGTGTTTGGGGTGGGGTGGGGGGGGGGGGGGGGGGGCGACGATCAGAGGCGGTTCTGCGCTAATAAATTACTTGAAGGGGGTATAAGTGCTACACACGATAAACTACAGGGTGATGTGTACAACTAATCCTACATGGTATTACCACAAAGAGTATCACTGTATCAGCTATTTACAGCAAAACCAACGGTCCTTAGGAAGACCCTGATTTGACTAACAGATCAAGGGACAGACAGTTTACATTGCGTAAAATTGATGATATGAATAATCGTCTTCATTACAGTTTATTCCCATAAAAATAGGATTGGTTTGAAGCAGACTGGAGGTTGAAAAAAGAACCAACTAACTGAAAAGGTTCAACCTTTATTGCTGGTGCCTAATTCTAATCGAGTAAGCTCACGAATCACCAAATAACCATGAACCATACTTGAAAAATAAATAGGATGACATGATATCTAAAGGAAACTGTATTTAATCTCAGAAGCAGGAAATAAACCATATGCATCTACATTAGTAAACGAATACATACATCTCAAAGTGTCCGAAAAAAGTTTTTTGTTTTGCACTGAATATATGATGTTTTGATTTTTTTTAGCAACAAATTGTAGGATATATAGAGTATAATACAAAAGGTGTTGTAAAAAACACGAAAAGATTAGTATAGAGGTATGAAGAAAAGCTTTTCTAGAGAACTAAATTGATAAGTACCTTCATTAAAAGTGAGTGCTTGGAATTTCACAGGTACCCAAATGATGATTACAACCGAATATGGAATCCAATATCGACACCAGCACTTGAATCACTTGTTGCAGATTACGATGAAGTAACAAACAATTGTCCAGATGATCCACCATCTTCAGTGATTCTTCAAGGAGCTCAGACATCAGATGCTAAAACTTCTATCTCAGTCCAGTTTGATTTCCCTGAAACCAGCAGGATCAACTACCTAGCTATATATTTTGCTGAACTAATCCAAGTTAACAACGATGAGAAGAGATCGTTTAGTATAAACATTGATGGTCAAGATTACGGACTAACAGTCACTCCTCAGTATAAAATTTGTGACGAAGTCAACGTAACCACCGATCCATCAACTGGAACAATGAATATAACCATTTCTCCTATTGATGATTCAACACTTCCTCCGCTCATTAATGCTGTTGAAGTGTTTACTGTGAGCCCAACACTTGTTCGCGGGGCCAATCATGATGACAGTATGTATCCGCTCTATCCGCACCGTGCAAATTATTTGTAGATGTCCATCTTCAAATTTCCACCTGCTTTTAAATTGTTGATAGTCCTCAAATATCAAGAATTATAAGAGATTAATGGAGGACAAAGGTCAATGCCCCTCCTATATCGGTCATACAGTCGACTATACACCTTTTTTTGTTGAAAAAATCATCTTGATCTTCATGGTCCAAAACATACCTATGTAGTTTCACATGATTTTCACATTACTTTCCTTTCATCAAGTGGGTACAAAATTAATTGTTATCCAATAATACGACATTTCGGGCCACTGGATCAATGGGTAAAAAATATCAAAATCATATTAGATTTGGTGTATTCTACACCATGAAGATCAAAATGGGCATTGTCGGTCATCCAAAAAATATATAAGGTTGACTTTTGGCGGATTTTCCTCCTATTGCCTATGTCCTCCATTATTCTCTAGTTGTAAAAGCCAGAATATCAATGTACCTCAATCCTCATCATACTTGGGAGTTTTGGTGCCAGGGCAGGAATTTCATGAAGGTATCAAACACACAGGTTCAAATCCTGCAAGCCCATAGAACACTAGGAATTTCATGAAGGTATCAAGCGCACATTAAAAAGAAGGCACATAAAACACTAGGGAAAACTGTGTTTAGCGCATATCCCATATAGGAGCGTATAGTCTCTGGATCCACAAACGTAGCTAAAAACTCAAAGCTTCAGTTTCTAGTTTACAAGTCGCTGCATAATTCAATATTTGTATCTGGTATTTGTATATTTCAAATTTACCCACACCTCCCTCCCTTTTCTCTCATTCATTGTTATGATAAACCATATGTTCTTAAATTTTTGTTCTTCTTTCCGAAGACATTTTCCCATGGCCTCCTTTCTTTTTAAAGGGAAAAAACCCTTCAAACCAACAACCCATTTGATGGGATTTAGGTATCAGGGAGTTTTGAAGGAGATGAGAGACGAAGAGAAGGTGATGGGGAATGAGTTTTGGGTTTGATGAGTTTGTAGAAGAAGATGAGGGAGGTGAGAGGAAATAAATTCTGGGTTTAGAAGGTTATAAATAAGACTTTTGAAGAGAAGAAAATGTGTTTTTTGTTTGATTGGGTATTGGAGTAGGAAGATGAAGGGATATGGGTTATGGATATAATAAAGTCCTGGATGTGAGGTTTTGGAGGAGAGAGAAATGGGGTTTGGTTTCAATGGAGTTCTGAAGAAGAGATGATTTGAAAGAAAGGGCAAATATGTTTTCGAGTTTGATAGGGTTTGGCTGAAGGAGGTGATGGCCTAGGAGAGAGGGAGAGAAAGAGAATGAGCAGAAGAAAGAATGTGAGATAAATGCAGTGGATTTTTGTAGCAATTTTACGGAGAAATGTAACTGTTTAGAAAGAAATATAGTGGTTTCAGCATATCTGCAGCGTTTAAATTGAAAAAGGACAAGATTAGTGTATAAAAATGTTCACAGCATAGACTCAAACAAAGGAATCTTTAAACTGACGTAGTTTTTGGCAAATATTTTTGACCTAAAGACTAACCCTATTTCCTTTGGGCAGTAGGACCCTAAACACATTTTCCCCAAAAAAACCTATCACCGCAAAATAGCCCATCTTAGCCCATAAGAGAACACCTAATCTCCAAGCATTAGAATTCAATAGTATTGTCCTCGTGGCTCTCGATAGCTTTCTCATCAAAATTCAAAGTTTTAGTGCGGTGGTAGAGAAGTTACGAATAAAAACAAATCGAGATTTCAATTAGTACTTACAGTATGAACCAGACTTTATTTACTAAATGAGTTCCAATCTTCAGTGTCAGGGCTCCAAACAATTGCGGCAAGTTTCAATCGGCTACAAGCTTGGACAGGAGATCCATGCTTACCTAACAACACGGTATGGGAATGGCTCGGATGCAATACAGATGATCCACCGAGAGTTATTTCATTGTAGGTTCCTCTAAAGCATGACAATATACTACTTTGCTCTTCATTGTGTGACCGATCGATTCATTTCCTTCTGTAGGCACCTCTCGGGTTATGGATTGCAAGGTGAAATCCCGGATTTTAGTCAGATGCAAGCCCTTGAGATCATGTAAGTAAAAATCGAAACAAGCAGAACTCACAAAATAAAATACTATAATTATTTATTTTCCGTATCAGAAATATGGACCATAATCAGCTCAATGGAGAAATCCCTGATTTCCTCGGAACCCTGCCCAACTTAAAGCTCCTGTAAGTAACAGATATAATTCATTGCACCTTTATTCAAAATCATATAGAGATGCAATTAGAGTTCTCATGTCTTTATTCCAGAAACCTCTCTTATAACAATCTCGACAGCGAGGTTCCATCATCACTCACTAACAGCAAAATAATATACGAGTAAGATTTATAGTAGTGCTCTCATTTCGAATTGTAAAATATATAATATTTTATACACTTTAAAAAGGTGCTAAGACGATATAATTCTCCTCAGTGTGACAAATCAGGGCAATAACTCACCACATGGGAAAGGGAACCCACTCGAGGCGCTCTGGTCTCTTTTAGGTCTTTTGCTCATAGGCTATGGCATATGGTGGTGTTGCTGCAGACCAGTTGTTGTGATTGAAGAGCGGCACACCGTGATTGCAGCTCTATAAAGATTTAGTATCTCTTTAAGTTCATGCCTTTTCGATTGAATGAGATGACAAAACTTAAAATTTAATGCAAAATGGTTATGTTGCCTGGATATACCTAATGGGTGTACTACGTAACAGCTTGGATTAAGCTTATAGATTAAACTGTTTATCGAGTATGATATTATGATATCATCAAGTCAGGATACTCGCACTTCCGGGCTTGTATTACTGAAAATTAATTATAGCTTACATGGAATGCAGAAACATGGTGATTGGTAAGTACATAAGCAGTTGTTCAAAGGTGTGGCAAAAGGTTATAACAGAGACATTACTCATTGCCTTGGACAATTCCCATTGCCAAAGGAATAAATTAAAGAAGCGCAAATTTCAAATGGCTCCTTAATATTTCTTCTTCTGTGTTGAAGCGGAATAGGAAGAAGCCATGCATTCTTTCAAGAATCTCATACTTGCTTACTCGTGCCGGGTAAGCAAGTCAAGCCAATAATACCTAGACCAAAAAAATCAACAAAATCTCTTGGAAAAAAAGGTATCAATGCCCTACATATTACAGAACTGAGGAGAGATTTGGAACTAATCAAAAGCATTCAAGTTCCTATCGAATTTTTAAGAGATTTCATGATTTCAGTTTATAGTCAATGCCGCCCAAAAAAAAATTCAAATCCTCTTACCCACCCAGGCCACGCTGTATGGACTTGAAGGGGTGAGAGATTTGGTGATAAAATTAACTTAAAGGGATCGATGAAAACGGGAAGAATTTAGCTTCAGTTGGACTAAAAAGGAACATTTTTGTCAAGGAGAAACAAATGATATTATTTTCTGACTGTTGGTTCGCATGTTACACGTTAAACTACTGGTTTGGCATGTCATAATGGGAACAGATGCAATCTCTATCATCATCAAATATAAAGGGTCCATAATCATCGAAAATGAACGAATTGTAAAAGGCTTTTATATATGGAGCAGATACAGATACTGCCATATTATACTCAGTTATAATTTTGTATTTGCATATATAGAAATGGGTAAACAATATAAAATAAATAAGATACATGTTGGATATGGTAGAAACTAAATTTCTTTATTTTAAGTGATTCGGGTTTGAACGCTAGGGACAAATTAAAGAGGCGGCTTACTTTGTGGAAGAATCATCGGCATAGGAGGAAATTCTCTAGAACATATTGGATTCAGTGTAGGATGCTAAAGACCTTTTGTGATTTTGCCCTCACCGATTTCTGTAGAACATATTGGTTTCTGTGTTTGATCAGCGGAAATTTCCACAAAATGGAAGATTTAGAAAATAAACCTTCAAGCTTAATTGGAGTTATGCTAAGTTTATGGCGGAAAACACCTGTTTTAGTCACCAGCATAATTAAGAGACTCTTGGGAAGTTGATCTGGTAATAATTTTGCGCTTCTTTGGTTGATCTATTTGAGGGAGGAAATAGAGAAAAATAGTAACATAATACTTTGTATGCACCAGTAAGCAAACTAAGATAGTAAAACATATGATAAAGCATATACCAACAGTCATCATGTGTGGTCTATTGGAAAGTGAGAAATGGGTCTATTTAATAATAAGTTGTAAGGAATAGCTAAAGATAACTGTCAGAACTCAGGTAATATTAGAATAGTCCCACTGGAAGTTAAGTTAAATGAAAAAATAAAGGGCATAGTGTTGAAGTTGGACATTGACAAATCAGCAACAATGTTTGGGTCAGATTGGGTCTCAGCAAATAGATGTCTTTACTAGTCAACTCACCATAGCGCCAATGGCATTCTAACAATTACCATTAAGCCCAATAATTTATCTAATTGAGAATTTGGATCACTTTTGAGTCTCAGCTCATATATGATGTCTTCAGCGAAGTTGATCTACTAGAATTTGACTCATTTATTTGATCTATTTCCGTGTGCACGTGCGGGAGGGGGGATAATAGAAGCACAAGCCTTTGGTATTACCATTGAGCAAACTAAGAAATTAAAACATGAGATAAAGTGCATATTGACACTCATCATGTGTGGTTATTGAGAATCCAATCATGTCGATAGAAGTAGTAAAGCATAACTGAATATAAATGTTAAGAACCCAACTCAAATTGAAGTGGTGCTAGACTCCTACTCCTGCATGGGAAGTTGAATGAAAAATAAAGGACATAATATTGAGTTGGCAGTCGACATATCTGCTTAAACGTTTGGATCAAATGGTCAGCCCATAGACGTCGTAACTGGTTAAGTCACCAGAGCTTTGATTGAATTCTATCAAGTATCATAAACCCCAATGATTGTCAAGTTAAGAATTTGGATCAACTTGAGTATCAGCTAGCTCTTGCAGTAAACTTTACTCTCCGATGTGAGAAGCCGCCGGTTCAATTCCTGAATGGGTCGCATCCAAAAGAAATAAGGGCAGAAAAACTCAGAGTCGCAGCGCATATACTTTAGTGACTCGCCAGGGCCAGGATTGAACCCCAAGAGTAAATATGCATCATATATGCATGTCTTAGTAGTTGGTATTACGTATTATCATTCCCCTTTTAAAATAAGTGTTGAACATAGTACGATCAAGAGGCAGAACTCTATGGACCATACTCTTGTTCTATCGGATGCCAACCCTTTTGAGAATCAAACCGGTGATCTCTCACTTTGGAGAAGAAAGTTTTAAGCTATGTTTCTTTGGTTATGGGCCATGGTCTTGTCTTTTGTTGGCTTGGTTATTTTCTTGGATATACTCGTATACAAGGTGCTCCACTACTTAGCAGTTCAATTAAGCTTTTAGATAAGAGTGATTTTCTATATAGTATCCTTCAGTAAAGATTCTCGTATTCTCGGTATTATCTTAATTGAAAATAATGTATTCACATGGATTGCAACACTGCAGTGGTAATTGGTCTGGTGGTAAGACCTCAAGTGGTTGTCAAAGATTGGGTAATCAGACGTCATATGACAAATGACCTTTGACAATCCTTTTATCTATAAAAGAGAAGTTTGAGATTTCAAATGACTCCTTCACACTGATCTTTAGACCTTTAGGCAGCTTATTTACCTGAGCAAAAGGTCCATTTTTTTAATGAAAAGCATTTGAATTACCTTGATCATCAAATTTAAGAGAAATAAAGATATCAATATTTCAGTGAGGGCCTTAAAAAAATAGTACCTGTAGTAGCCCTCGACACTCCCTCCATCAATAGAGACTGTACAGCTACATCCAGGAATAGTGGTCGAGACCCTGAGGCCTGAGGTCATCACAGATTCACAATACTTGAAAACCAAAAGAAATTTAAAATGATAGGCCAAGGATACAGAAGAACAACCAATCTGATAGCGCCATTGACTATGTCCCAGACTCTCGAGTATTCAACACACCTCTCTACATATCACCATCATCTAAAGCTTTTTGGGGAAAATGACCATTATATCCCTTCTTTTGCCCATCTCCCTTCTTTATGAAAATCCATGCCATTTCAGTTCCTCTACAAACCAAGAACATACAAAACTGATGAAAATGGAAGACGGAAATTTAAAATAAAAAAATAAAATCAGAACTATAAAAAAAACTTTGGACAAACAGGCAAATGACTAGCATCACGTGTCAGAGAAGTCAGCCTCACATCAATCTTGATTGTGAACGGTTCTGCGGTCAAATAAGTCTGATCACGCCAAGGCAAAGCATGATAATTAAACTAGTCAAGGACTGTTAACGTGAATATCATTACCTGTAATTTGTAAGGGGCAAGAACATATTCCAAAGGTTGACTCACCTCCTGATTATAGATGTTTAAACTAAAAAGACAAACAGTTATTGAACATTCTTTACAATTGGACCAGCACAGAAGCCTCTAATACAATATAGTGTGTTCATGACAATAATGAGCATGAGGCTGATAAGCATACAAAAGGTAAAATTATTGCTAAAGAACTTTCAGGATAGAATAATGTCAGCACTTCCCTTATTCTATGAAGAACTGCTACTATATCAGTTATATGAATCCACACATCCAAGATAAAACATATGCTTCCCTCTTTAACTCCTACTACTGTATTAGTGTCTCAACTAAATATCCTACCACTTGAGAATACACTTGAGCCAATTTCCTTGATAATTAATGTCCTGCCCCCAGCTCAGTGTTTTAGTTAATCACTTAATCTTAAATATCGAAAGATACAGTCAAAACTTACAACCACCAAAATCTCCACAGTATCAGTGAACAATAAATCATTGTTGGTGTACTGAAAAAAGAAGGTTATTTGTCGTAGCCCTCAGTTTGCTTATAATTAAACAATAGTTATGGTGCCCCTTCCGATAGGCGATAGCCCATATCATAATAATAAAATTTACTCAAGTAGTTATTAAAAAAAATATGGTTTTTTACTAAATGGTCTCTCAAAAGTTGGCTAATTACTATTAAAAAAACCAATACATGATAATTGTTATTTAACCCCCCCCCCCCACCCACCCACCCACCCACCAAAAAATGCTAAATGATTTCCAAAAGGTCCCCCGACTTGCCAAAAAGATTCTCTTTCTTTCACTTCATTAGGCATGTAACGGAGGGATGTCGGGGCTAGGGATTTAAGCCCCAAACCCTTCTCCTACATCTAAAATCCCCAAATTCAGCCCCAATTCAAAATTAGGATTAGGAATTTGCTCTATCAAAACTCAAAACACGATCTTCTTCCTCAACCTTCTCTTCCCATGCACTAGTGGAATGCAAATATAGTCAAATTTGCAAACTAATGATAGGTGGAAAACCTAAATCGAAAGGAGAGAAGTCGAGAGTACTTAGGGAGAAAGCTTTGAAATAGAAAAAAAGATTGATTCTCAAACAAAGTCAAGTAATCGAGGAGGTATTAAAAAATTCCTATCAGCGGCGTTATCTTTGGATGGAAATCTTGGATGGGGAGTAAAAAAGTTAACAACTTAACGGTTTTGGGAGAGTAAATAGTGATTATCAAGTATTGGGGACTTTTCGTAATTAGCCAAGTTTTGAGAGACCATTTAGTAAAATACCCCAAAAAAATTAACAAAAGAGAACATTGTCTGTGTCACCTTGTTTGACATTTTTATAAAATATGTACAGTAAAAAAAACTTACCACTCAGGCATATGTTATAAACTCGAAACCACGGAGATATCTCCTAAATCATAATATAAAATATAACCTCTCTAAGGTCAACCAGTGACAGAAGCAACAGCAATTGTTAAGCAGTAACCCTTCTTGATGGGCAATGAAAAGAACGAAGCAGATCTCATAGTGAGCCTATACCTTTCGTTGGAAAGGTTCTGCGCTAGACACTTGAAGATGATAGGAACTTGAACACTAATAAGAAGTTCAACATAGAATATTTTGTCAACAGATAAATTTGTTAGGAAGTAAGATATCTTCATACCTGACAAGTATGTGTTTTGTATTCGTGCATAACTTCTCCAATTGGCATGTCACTGACTATAGAAGCATTTAGAAGAATTATCACAAATTTTTCAACAGGCCGCTTATAATGGCAACCAACTAATTAACTTATGGTCAACATCATTCAAAAGTTGGAGACAGCTAACAGGCTGCCAAAATCACACAGAAGTTCTTTCTATCACAGGAATAATCCATCAGAACAATATTGTCACTGCTTTTAGTTAGGATTCAAAAATTAACAAACCAGTATAAGTTTAAGCCCGAGTTCAAATAACCACAAAAATAATGATATACTAAGCTAGATTTCATCAATCCAAACTTAAGAACGAAATATCATTTTAAGTAAATACACAGGATTTCCATCGTTCCCAGATTCCTAAGTCGATAGTTTAGCATGAGATCTTCACTCAAGGCGCATTTTTGTCCATCATCACCACACCTACAACAGAGTAGAACAAAATAATGCAAACATATGATATGATGATTCGAAAATGATTAACTATTCCCAGATCTTCTACCCTTTAAGTATTCGCTCAAAAAAAACTCTTGACTATCTATTCACTATTATGTCTACCCTTTAAGTATTCGCTCAACCAAAAAAACTACCTATATATTCACTATTATGTCTACCCTTTAAGTATTCGCTCAACCAAAAAAACTCTTGACTATATATTCACTATTATGTCTACCCTTTAAGTATTCGCTCAACCAAAAAAACTACCTATATATTCATCAACCAAATTGGAAGAATTGAATCCTGGACTAGCATCTGTTCAGAATAATTACATGTTTAGATATATGTAATAAAACCAAACGGTTATAAAATAACAAACCAATGTACCTGCATAAGAATCACCATGAAACCAATCATGTGCACATATTAAAGACTCTACCATAACTGGAGCCAAATAGGGGCTACACTGATCAATAAGTCTGTTACATGCACTGAAAACTGGCTTAGATGCAAAAGTAGAAACTGGAATAGCGAGGGCATTCCGAGCCATCTTTGATGAAATTGGATACATTTCTGCACTCTTTTTCCACCAACTCAAAACACTAAAGTCTTCATCTTCCATGGTGGCAAGCACATCATCATCTAAGTAAGCATCTAATTCATTCCTTTTGACCTTTTCGGGACATTTTGTGACAAGTATGTTGCAAATTCCGATTCAATCTTTCTCTTGACTGTATGCTCTAAAGCACTCAAGCCTCCACTGCCTTTGTTGGGACTCATCCATAACCATCTTTGTATGCTGAATGCTTCGCTATATTTTCTGCCCTCTCGTAGTCATTATAAAGCTTAGAAAGACAATCCTCAATTTCTTTGACCTTTTTCTTTGCTTCATTTACACCAAATGCCTTTTCGTAGCAAAATTGAATGAATACAATCTTGAACCGGGGATCTAAAATAGATGCAATTGCTAGAATCATATTGTATTTATTCCGAAACATAATTAAATTTTGTTTGCATTTCCGATGTCAAGTTCCTTATCACTTCATCATGGTTGGCCATTTCATCTTGCAACAAGCGTTGAATAGTCCAAACTTCTCTTACATACAAATTTGTGGTGGGATACTTAGTTGCTGAAAAGACATGAATTGCATCGATGAAAGCTTTTAGGAGTTTCATTATCGCTTCAGTCTTCTCCCGGTCATCAATGGTGGGAGCATCAGTACCAGGCTACCAGCAAATCTAATAAATGCTTCCTTATAGGCTAATGCACTTTGAAGCATACAGTATGTAGCATTCCCATTTGTGGAAACATCTTGGACGAACCCCTTGCTAGTATCAAGCCCATAATGTTGTGCAATTTCATTAAACGCTTGGATGAGAGATGGAGCGGTGGTCGCATATTTAATGCAAGAAATTTCCATTAACAAAAAGCTTTTTTCACCGATTTTCCTTGATCCTTGCCACCACAACATCATTACTAGTGGAGTTATCAAGTGTGAGTGCAAAAACTTTCTCATTAAGATCCCAATCAGCTGTGCACTTTCCAATTTCTTCGTCAATCATATAAAGTGTAAATGGGGAATTAATGCTTTTAAAGTTTAATCGCTTCTTCTTTAATATAAAATCACCACGGATAAAGTGTGCAGTGAGGGCCATATATACAACATTCTGGTCCGGTATCCACAAATCAGATGAGAAACTCACAAGCATATCTAACTTGTTCAGCATATCGTGAACCTTGTTCTTTTCTTCTTTATACAGAACAACGTAATTGCCCGGGTCAACAAATTGAAAGGAAGGCTGAATTTTGCAAATGCAGGATGTTCCACGATTCGAAAAGGCAGTCCCGCACAAATCACCAATTTTGCAAGATTTTTTTGACTGATGTCTTGATTGATATGAAACCCTTCAAATCACAACCAAGCTCTTTAGTAGAAAATGAGCATAACATTCGTTTCACAAGACAATGCAGATTAATATGGTGACGTGGATGGCTAGTCCCTGCATTTTTACCCGCAGATAATATAGCGTTGCAGCGTTTGCACCTTGCCTCGTGTGATCCATCTGGTTTCTTCTCCTTGGTAAATTCTTTCCAAACGTCCTACCGTCTTCTATGCCTTGTTTCAGTATTCTCAACATCTCCATTAAAATCATTCACACCAACATCATTTTGACGTATCTGTAATAAAATGCCCATATGTGGAAAATATTCATTTCATGCAACTATGCAACAGCTATAAAATTGTAGGTATGTGCCCTTTTTTCTTTTTCCCCTCCCATTTCTTGGCTTTATTCATAACCTTACGATTGATGTTGGAACATAATCTCTACATTTCCTCATCTATCAAAATTATGAGGAAACCAATATATCATCTTAGATTATTGAGAGAGCCTCTCGTTTTGCATAGCGAGCAAAAGTTTACGAAGCCTTGCCTCATACCCGGCCCCATTTTCATGGGAAAGAATTACAGAAAGCTTCGCATTTCAATCAGCAAAATGCATTGTAAGTTCTTTTTTTCCAAAATTAGTAAATTATACCTCCATTCTGATAGTGTTTGGCGGCGGATTCGATCCCTCTGTTGGATTAAAGATTCCAGGACTGCAAATAATTCACATATAAACAGAATGCGACTATAAAAATAGTGTACGAATCGATCGAAATCAGGCTACTGTCTTGGTTCTTAGAACAGACCTCGCTACTTGATTCTCTTCTAGCTTGACAACTGGCACCTGCGTCTCATACAAATGCTGAGGTTTAGACTCGTCTTCCTTCTGTCTGCTCTCAACCCTAGGGTTAGGGTTCAATTGAAAGAAGAAGAAGAAAAATTGAGATTTGGAATGCAGGCTTCATTTTTTATTTAAAAAAAATTCAGCTTTAATACACAAAAAAGTAAGGGTTACGGTTAGGGTTCGTACCTTGAGGTTTTCCCGTTTGTTTGCTCCGTTTTAGAGGAGAGTGAAGCTTTAAATCCCAAACTCACAAACAAAGCCCTTCCGTTTAAATCCCACGAGGTCGGGTCGGGTTCTTGGATAGATCCGAACCCGGATCCGAAACCTTTTTTTTGCCCTTTTTGGTTAGATGCATCTGCTTCTTAAAATGATTGTTTACCGGTGCGGTGGAATCCCTATAGGCTGCATGAATTTCCATTGGATACAAAACAGGCCGTGTTATTCACTGCCAGGGTATTTGTATCATATACCTCATCTTCCATCTTGTATCTAATAGGAATTCATACATGCAGCCTGCAAGGATTCGACCGCAGCGCTAGGAAAAATATTACTCTTGTTTTATCCTTGTGCTTGTAATTTTGTTCTTGAAGCACATTCTAAGCAAACAATTTGAATTTGTTTATGTTTCTCTGGACTTTGCTGAGATGTCTAAGGTTAAGAAAAGGCCCCTCTTGTCATTTTTTTTTTCTGACCGATCTCTGGGGCCAAAAGAATGGGTCGTTTAATTTTGACATTGATTGGTGATGCGGTGTCTTTTTTCAAAAAAAATCAAACAAAAAAACACCATCATTTTATGTGCTATGCACGTAATTAACTGTCTCTTGTTATTATTTTACAAAGGCAATGCACACAATTAAATTGTCACATTGTCATTATTTTTAAGTACAACAAACAAATGTAGTTAAATTAATTTTAAAAAATATAGGTTTTTTTTCTATATATCATCCCGAAAACCTGCCTATTTCTAAATACCATCCTCAAAACATTGATGTGCCATATATCACCCCCAAAACATATAAGTTATCCAAAAATCACCCCCAAAACATATAAGTTATCCAAAAATCACCGTCAAAATATATGAGTTCTTAAAAAAAACACCCTCGATTTGTCATTATCCAAAAAAAATTGCGCTTAGGTTCCAACTTCAAATTTTTTACTCAAATTGGATAATTGGATTAGCTTAGCTGAGGTTTATGAAATAGAAAATCATAATTAGCCTATTCCCTTTTATTTTCCTTTCTTAATGTCTCTCTTTCTCCTTTTTAAATTCACTTTATTCAATCCTTTAGATTGCATTACACCCTTAATTTTTTGGCAAAACCGAAGGCAGACATCATATTTGCGTCATTAAAGTTAGAAAAATGGTCATTTTCATTGTTAAGAAGTATTTCATTCAAAATCTAGCTTTGGGCGAAAATATGACAACTTTCGAGTATTTGAGATGATATATGGAATATCAATGTTTTCGGGCGATATTTAGAAATAAGCAAGTTTGGGGGATGATATGTAGAAAAACCCCAAAGTAATATCATAAAAATTTATATAATCGCGTGCAACGCAGGCGCAAAAAATGCAAGTTAAAGGTTTGTTACGGTTTAGGGTCAAAGGGTGATGACCGGGGGTGTTAATTGAACGAGCCGGCTCGGGATTGTTTAGGGTTCGGCTCGATATCAGCTTGTGTTCAGCACGCTTTATTACATTTTAATACCACTCAATTCCTGTCATTTTTATCAATAAACAGTGCTATTTATCTCTTTCTGCTCATTAGTACAGAACACAGGTACACAGACAAAAACACTGGAGATGGTACACAACATGAACGGAAATGACGGTTTTTAACCAGAACTGCAGACGGGCAGAATACAGATCAAGATTTAAATGAGTTTGCAGCAAAGAAAGTGTGTGACCAAGTGTGAACATGTGTAAACATGGATTTACCCATGATTTGTTCTCTGTTCATTGCTCCAGAATTCACCCACGTGAGAACTAGACTAAATTGCAATTACAGGAAGACATTCAACCAACTAGAAGACTAATGTACCAAGGTGGGCCCCACACTCTTCAAGTCGGCCGCAAATTTATTCATAATAGCCACAATTTGCGGCTCAGACTGTGTCATATTGGTTCTTTTTCTTTTTATGGGTCCTCCATTGTGTATTTAGTCCACATGTGGTTGTATCTTTTTAATTTGAGTTGCCTACAAATAGCAGATCTGAGATGTAGTTCAGGAGGTGATTTTGGAGAAGAAA
This sequence comes from Agapanthus africanus, assembly GCA_030015575.1. Taxonomy (NCBI): domain Eukaryota; kingdom Viridiplantae; phylum Streptophyta; class Magnoliopsida; order Asparagales; family Amaryllidaceae; genus Agapanthus; species Agapanthus africanus. The sequence continues at coordinate 135,461,250 of CM057339.1, forward strand.
TTCTGATATTCTTGCATACTTGCACACTTTTTAACATTCTTGTAGCTCTTGGATTTGGGTTGAGTTCTTTGGCCTCCTCTGGTCTTGCAACCTCTCTTTTTGAGCTTGCAATATTAGATTTTGGTATTTGAACTCATTACATGTATTTTGAACCATTGCAATAAATCTATATTATCAAGTTTGAACCTTGTATCTCTTTTTCTTATTTTTGTCACTTCTTCTCATTATTCAGTTGTGTATTGTTATGATAATGTGTGAGTAGTTATTCTTGGGCTATGGTGAGGTAGGATGTGGAATGACTTTACTTCCAACCCCTCCCTTTTTTATTCTTGCACTTTTTTTCACTTCTTAACATCGCAAGTTTATCATGTTTTGCTTGATAGGATATATCATTTTGAATGGTTGCAAATCAACCTTTAACATATATCATATCCTTTCTTTATATTTTATCAATGCTTTGTTACGATTTGAAGTAGGCGTGAATACGGAATTAAGTTACGTGTTGCAACTAGCTAGATAGGATATATAGCATTCTTGCATATATTCTATACTTGCTACTTCACTCAACTAATTCCATATCCACTCCATTATCAATCTCATTTTTGTTAGTTTCTGTTTTTCTAACCTTGATATCATATTTCATCCCGATACATTTTTCGGATAAATACGGTATGCTTTCGGTATTCTAATGGAAACTAAAAAGAAATAAATCTTGAATCAAAAAATGAAGAGTTGGGGGTAAATGTCATATTTCACTCTTACTGAACCTTAGCTTAAGTTTTTATCCCAAACCTTGTTTCTTTTAGGTATTACACTAAAACGTGACAAAACACCATCTTCCAACTTTTGATCCATAACTCAATTTGATGTCGTGATGTCCACTCCTTGTGGTTAGACCCGTGCTTGCCGGCTCGCTACAACGCGTCGTGCACTTGCGGTATTTTTAAAACTCGATACTCACGTCGTGCACTATTTTTCCGACAAAAACCGACATATCCGATATTGACCTCATTTTCCATAAAGCACGTCACCGTGGGTTTCGAACAACTTGTTCAAACTCGGTTCATATTAATTAGCTGAACATGAGCCAGAAAGCATGGTTCGTTTATTAAACGAGTCGAGCTCGAGTTCGAGCTCAGCCAGACTCGTTCAGTATTGGCTTTAGTTCGGCTCGGTTACACCGTTTAAAAAAAGGGTTAGAGCGGTAATATGTAATGTAGGGCAGATTCTATATAACTCTTAGGACGCTTAATTCAATTAAAGAATATCAAGTGCAACAGAGATGAATATAAAATCCAATACTTAAACCCATCCCATAGATATCAACTTTTCTTTATTAATCTCTTCATATCTTAAAGCCTCGTGTCCTAGGCTCTATGATTGCCATCACCATCCCAGCTTCTCTTTTAAGTGAAGAAGACTAGTTATCAACCTCCTCACAAAATACTTTCATATTTTCTTCTCAGGCCTCTTTAATGGTCATCGACTCATTCTCAACCTCCACCCAAACGTCTCTTTCCCGTTTACCTTTCAGAGATCGTCCAATAAAAGAAGCAACCGAGCTCGACTTGGACTCGTTTACGGCTCGGTAAGATCACGAGCTGAACATGTGCCAGATCTGTTCAGCTCGAGACGAATTCAAGCCAAGTTTGAGCCGGCATAAAATAAGCCGAGTCGAGTTTGGACAAGGGTCAGCTCGTTCAAGCTCGACTTGGTTACACACCGAAGGATGATAATGCATACCAGGCTAGGACAGTTAGGTGGATTTTGAGTACCTTGCAACAAATATTTGGAATATTACATACTACAATTTAAATAGGTTTGGAGGAAGACGATATCATATCAGTTAATTAAATAGCAAGGTTTTTCTTAGCTCAGTTCTCATAAAGAAGGAAACTATTAAACTACGTAAGCAATTTTGAACACCCAATGAGGCCGAATATCCACATGTAATACTCAGTCGAACAACCAATTGCTTGTTTATATGGCGTCGGAAAAATGCATCCTCCATGACCTTTTTCGACGGTCAGTATGCATCATCTTCATCTTTACCGTCTAAGATGTGGATACACCAAATTTCATGTGATTATACCATTTTCTCACCGCTGATTTAGTTGGTGCAAAATTAATTCTTGACAATAGAACTTTTTACACTGCTAATTCAACGGTGAAAAAATGGTGGAATCAAAAGAAATTTGGTGTATGCACATCTTAAATGATAACGAAGATGATGATGGATGCCGATCGTCGGAAAAAATGGTGGAGGTTGTATTTTTTCTACGCCATAGACGGAAATCCCCCCGGCCTCTTTTCGTCCATTATTCTACATATATACATTTGTGTATATATCCAAATTTATTACGTTTGATGAACCTGTTTGAATCCAGTTTCCCTGCTTGATATGAATTCACAACTATCTAGGTTAATGAATGTGGCTTGATGTATCGAGATCATTTAGCCACTTGTGTAATAATCCTGCAAAATTTCTAGCTCACCCGTTCTATTTATTTTGCATATCCGCCTTCCTATTGGTGTTCAAAGTTTGATTTTCAAAAATAGCATTTTTTGGCTTGTGTGATTATAGAAATTTTTATGATAGATTATTTTATTAATTTAACTACCTGTATCACACAGATAATAATAATACGACAATTTAATTACATGCATGACACTTATAAAATAATAATGACACGGCGTTTAATTATGTGCGTTGCACATAAAATAATGGTGTTTTCTGGCTTGATTTCTTTAGAAAGATAAGAAGTCATATCATAAATACATTTTAAAATTAAACGAACTGTTTCTTTACGTAGCCATGTATAACAAATTAAAATGATTGGGATTGCCTACAAACTAAAATACATAATGAGGGCTTCATATGAGGGCCGATAATTGGCAAGCCCAATTTATCGTCAGCAATTAACATAAATTCTCAAGAAATAACAAATTAAATATCTCAAATCTTTATTTCTTGGCAGTTTGTCTAGCTTTATTTATTTATTTTCCTGTAATTAAATTAGTGGCATTAATTAAACTCAGACATAATGGATCCAAGGAAATATATATCATTACACAGCTGTTTTTATTTGTTTGTTTCATTGTTTGTTATTTCTTAATATAAAAAGCCCTTTTTTGAGGCAGCTGTGCCAAATTGACATCCTTCATATGAAAACGAAACCAAAAAAAAATCTAAAAGAAAGTTAAAAAGAATCCAATAATCCTCATCCTTAGGTGTTTCTCCCCAAACTCTATTAATGGAATATTTCAATTCAACTATTGATTATATCATACCTAATCATTGGAACATGTTCTTCCAACTATATTCTCAATCCACGGACATATTTCTACGCAGGCCATCTCATTCCCCAAGGCCACCTCATTTTTTCAAATCTAACCGATATGTATTTTAAAGACAGATCAAATTATAAGAATTGAAATTCTATATTTGGTCACACAGACAGAACGTCTTTAAATTAAAGAGAAAGGTCTTAAGAATATTGGATTTCAATCTCTATATGAGTAGACTTGAAGTTGGCGTATCTAATCGGGTAAATAAAGTACTCAGTAACTGATGGAGGTCCTTTTCGGGTCTCCTTCAGATGTTGTCTTCCGTCGATCTCCAGGTGAATCTTGGAGGTGATCTCCTGTTGCGTGTGGGTCTCAATGGGTTTTGAGGAGATCGGTGATTTGAGAAGTTTAGCGCCAGGTACCTGCAAGGAAGTCCCGGGGTGGTTTGGTACCACCGAGGACCCTCCGACGATCAAGTTAGTACTAGATCCGAGCAGCGTAACGGCTAAGTGGAATTAAAATGGTTTACTTGACCCCTCTGTGATGGGGGTTTATATAGTGGCGGTAGCACGCGGCAGTAGGCGCGAGAATCTCGCCGGCAGTTTTGCTCCCGACGTCACGCCTGCGTAACAAACGGATCGCCCGTTAATGGGGATCGTGATGGCGTGGAACGTGGGATGTTGCCGGCGGAGAATCCACGCATGGCGAGATTCGCGGAGCGGCGGTTACGCCTGTGAGTGATGGAGTTGGTCGGTCGGAGAGACCGAGGAAGATGGCCTCGACGGGAGAGCTTGGGAACGAGCGAGGGAGCCGAGGTATCTTGGTCCTGTGGTAGCTCGGGGGCGAGCTGAGAGGCCAAGGATGCCAATTTGCGGGGGGCTCTGAGGTGAGCCAGCTTGTGCTTGCAGGTCGGGTACAGGGGTTGCCTGGTCGGTCCCTGTGGGCCCTTTCTTCTGAGTTCTGGGACACGTCATCTGCCGCGTGTCCTGATCCGGAGGTCGCCAATATGGAGCATCATCATTAGCCCCCCACTATTGTCTCGACCAGCTGGAGGGTCGGGTCAAGAGTGGACTGCCGGGCCGCCCGGGGGGAGCTCCCTCCTAAGATTTCGTCGGGACGCGTCCCCGGGCTGTCAGCTGCCTTTTCTGCCAGAGAATCAGGGCGAAATCTCTGCATTTAAGGAAGGTGCGCCGGTTCGTGCATCCTGTCACTGAAGCGACGGTCCGCGTGTCAAGCATCGGTTGGCCGACGCGACGTGTGCAGACCTGCGGCGTCTGATGGGATGCGGCCCAGTGCGGGAACGACAAGCGGAGCAATCGATCGTCGAGTTGATTTCGATCACTTGCCAAGTGTGCCAAGCGCTGCTGAGAAGGAGGCATCTCTATGGCCCCGAAGTCGAGGGGGGATTACTCAGACTTGGATAGACCTGATGTATCTTGTTGGGGCTTCGGATCCGCTGCATGTGATGGGCACAGTGGCCTCGTTATGAGGGCTACAAACCCGCGGCGTCTGTTGGGCAGGAGGATGCCTGCTGGGGATGACCGAGCAGGGAAGCTGCTCGGTTGATATTGGCGAGGGCCTTGATTCCTGGCGTTGCGAGTAGGGAAGCTACCGGCCAGGGATAGCCGAACAGGGAAGCCGCTCGGCTGCCTCTGGGAGGACTTTGGTCCTTAGCGTTGGAGGGGATGTAAGAAGCCTACTAAGGATAATCGGGCAATGAAGCAGCGTGGTTGCCTCTCAGCGAGGGCTTTGATCCCTGGAGTTGCGACTAGGGAAGCTACCGGCCAAGGATAGCCGAGCAGAGAAGCCGCTCGGCTGCCTCTAAGGAGGACTTTGATCCTTAGCGTTGGAGGGGCCGTAGGAGGCCTGCTAAGGATAACCGGGCAGTGAAGCTGCGTGGTTGCCTCTTGGTGAGGGCTTTGATCACTGGCGTTGCGAGTAGGGAAGCAATCGGCCAAGGATAGCCGAGCAGGAAAGCCGCTCGGCTGCCTCTAAGGAGGACTATGATCCTTGTCTTTGTTGGGTAGGAAGCTACCCGTTGGGATGCGCCGAGTAGGAAGGGGCTCGGCGGCCTTGCGAAGAGGGCTTCAGATCCTCAGCGTCTGATGGGCAGGAGGACGCCCGCTGGGGATGCGCCGAGCGGGAAAGAACTCGGCGGCCTTACGATGAGGGCTTCAGACCCTCAGCGTCTGATGGGCAGAAGGATGTCCGCTGGGGATGTACTGAGCAGGAAGGAACTCGGCGGCCTCACGATGAGGGCTTGAGATCCTCAACGTCTGATGGGCAGGAGGATGCCCGCTGGGGATGCGCCGAGCAGAAGGAACTCGGCGGCCTCTGTCACGCCCCACTTCCCAGTGTACGGCGAAGGGGACGCGACGAGACCCGCTACGTATGTACTCAGAAGTACATACACTAAGCGTAGCTAAGCAATATAAAATAAATACATAAGAGACAAGAGTATAAAAAGAACAGCAACTTTTATTAATAACATTCTTTGTACAATACATGAAAAGGAAATACAACTGAAATGAAAAGCGATGCCTAAACAGTGGCATAACAGGAAATGAAAATACTGGAAAGAACAAGGTACAATATCTAGAGCTCGGGGTCTTCGTGGAACTGCTTCAAATCTTCACCGGTGGGCTCGATCTCAGCTTGGTCCAACACACCTGACGACATTCAAAGAAGAAGGAAATAGAATGTCGTCAGCGAACAGATCGCTCGGTAAGTCCCAAAGATGGGGAGAAATAGACAAGAGTAGGGGAGAGAGAGAGCGCTTTTAATATTGTATTGTATTGTTGTAATGTTGTATATTATATTAACGCTGTTGTTTGTAGTTTGGTACAGAAGAATGCCAGTGTATACGAGAGGGGTCTCTATATGCTAGAGACCAGGGCAAACGGAAATAGAGTACAAGGCTCCGTTATACAACCCGGAACAACGACAATTGGATTCAGGTTAGGTGTCATAAATCTGACCGTCTCGTGCCACTTTTAACACCTTTCGTACCAATCTATCCCTTAAACCCCGCGATGTCTTGTTTGTATTGTTATCTTGTAAAATTGTATTGATTACATGATTGACTGACCGACTGACCGAAACCATGATATCAGGAAACGGTTATAACCGTAGAGTCATGTAAATGGAATACTGGGAAACATGTAAAAGGAATATATCCATGGTTCGGTTCGGTCAAGTTATATAGATTGTTAACTGGATTCTGGGATTCCTGTATTCATATTGAGTTGGAATATTAAAGAAAATAGATTGACTTGAATTATATTCAAGTCAGAATTAGTCAGACTCTAACCCGAGTCAGACTAAAACAAAGGTAATTTGAAGTTCTATAATTTGTTAGGGTCCTTATTGTAATTTATAAAATTTGAGGGAGTTTTATGTAAAAAGTACTTTTGTATAGTTTTCAAAATACACCTCAAGAATTTATTATTCGTCTTTATAGTTATAATGAGTGTGGATTTTATTTGTGTTATTCTAGTGAATATATCCTAATAAAAGTATTAATTTATAATATTGATTTATTTGAAATTCATGGTATTTTAATGTAACTTTTAATCTTGTAATTTTAGAAAAATGTGGAAATTTTATCTTATGATAAAATAGGTTTTTAAATGATAATTATATATATACTAATACAAGAATAATTTTAAATAAATATTTTATTTTCCAAAATCTCATTTTTCTTAAATATCGTATTTCAAATCTTTCGAGACCGAATACTCCTTGCGGAGGTCTGAATCTCGCACTATTAGCCCGCGGGTGCACGATGAACCGTACTATCCCTAACGGGTCCTCCAAAGATGGGTTGTAGTAGCGCTTTGTATAGGTTTAACAAATACCATTCATTTAGAAAAACGGTTTTATAAATATAAGGTATTTATTTGTAAAAGAGTATAGATTTCCGTATTTTAGTTTTTAGGGTTTCCTAAGCCAACTAGCCTATTTCTAAGGTCTAAACGATAAGTCATTAGAAGCCTCAAATCGTCTTTTCACCGCCAATTGCGGCCAGGTAAGTGTCAGGTAAGTGGGAAGGAACCACAGTAGTGGGCCTAATTAAAAACCACAAGCCTAGACACACTTGCCTAGACACCACAAAGTCAGTTTAGATAAATGATCGATATCCATGACAAATCGTACTTTCATTTTAAAAGATTTTGTTTTAGAATTGTGTACAACTTAAACCTTTAGAAAAGGTTTATAAAGAATATAGTATTATAGCGAAAAGTCTTGTATTTTCGTATTCTAAATTTTAACGATATCAATTAAGGTTGTGTTTGCGTGTGTGTGGAGGTAGGTCATTACCTCGTGACTTATTTTAAGGTATTGTGCTGTTTAGGGGTTAAACATGATAAATTAAACATAAGGGTATTTAAGTGTAAGAATACGGTATTTGAAAACGTTATCATTTCATGTGTGAAAACTCGTTCAAATTGATTTCTACAAGTTTATTTATCAAGATGAACATGTTTAGGAATGAGGGAATTAATTAGAAGAGGAAAAATAAACTTTATGGTATTTTTATGAAAAGAATACGATATTACAAGAAAGTTATCATTTCATGTGAGAAACTTTGTTTAAATTGGTTTTTATGTGATTAATAGTCATCATGAATATGTTTAGGTATTATGAATTAGGTGACAAGTGGAATTTTGTAGAAAAACCGAATCGGAAATCGGTTTATTCCGATTTCCGTCTGGTTCTAAAAAGTCGTATTTTTTTCTTTCAAAGAAAAGAAAGATAGAAAGAGTGGGACTTACAAGTTTGGACAAGTTAGGGAGGCTAAGAAAGTAGTAGGTTGTCGGTGCGTCTAAACGTCGCCAAGGATCCTAGTACGGTCGTCGGAATTCGTCATCGGTTTCTGCAGCGCTTCGCTTCTCGCTCGTACCGAGTTCTCTTGAGAATTTGAGAGAGTGGACTTAGAGTTGTAGGGTGAAATGGTAGAGGGTAGGGGTGTTTATATAGGGCTAGGATAGGGTTAGGGTTTGGATTAAAATAAATATTAAAAAATGTAAAAGTTCATTAAAATATCATTAAATTTGGGAGTAAAAGAAGTTTAATGAGAAAATGATAACTGTTCTGGAAAAATGGAATATACAGGGGTGAAGACCAAGTCAACATGGAAAAATTCCGTGTTGACGACTCGACCGACCGGCCGAGTCCGGCCGGCGGCGCCGGCGGATCCGGCCGATCCGCCGGCCGACTTGGCCGAGTTGGGCCGAGTCGACGGCTTGTTGGGTGGGGTTTCACTTGGGGGGAATTTTGATGTACTTTATTTTTTGTGTGCAGCATTAATTTTGTGAGTTATGGCTGTTTGACTGTTGACCTTCCAAAAAAATTAAAACAAAATGATATAAAAAATATGTAGGGCATGAGATTCGAACTCTGATGGCTTGGTTCAGCAGTGCAAGGTATTGCCAATGAGCTACAAGCTCCTTCTTGTAATTACTGTGTTATTTAATTACTTAAAATGATAGCAGCAAGAGTAAATACTCCAAGTATACATTAAATTTTAAAGTGATTTCTTGTACACTAAAGATGGGGTTATTTCATTCTTGTAGCTTGTAATTAAAAACAAAAATAATTACCTAAATCTTGTGCTCAGGCTAAAATACCCCTTTGTGGATTTTAAAAATATTTTGAAAAAAATTTGTATAGGAAAAAGTGTATAAGAAAATCAGGGTTGTTACAACCTCGCGGTGAGGGCTTTGATCCTCAGCGTCTGATGGGCAGGAGGACACCCGCTGGGGATGCGCCGAATAGGGAGGAACTCGGCGGCCTCACGATGAGAGCTTAAGATCCTCAGCGTCTGATGGGCAGGAGGATGCCCGATAGGGATGCGCCGAGCAGAAGGAACTCGGCGGCCTCACGGTGAGGGTTTTGATCCTCAGCGTCTGATGGGCAGGAGGACGCCCGCTGGGGATGCGCCAAGCAGGAAGGAACTCGGCGGTCTCGCGAAGAGGGCTTCAGACCCTCAGCGTCTGGTGGGCAGGAGGATGCCCGCTGGGGATGCGCCGAGCAGTAAGGAACTCAGCGGCCTCACGATGAGGGCTTGAGATCCTCAGCGTCTGATGGGCAGGAGGATGCCCGCTGGGGATGCGCCGAGCAGAAGGAACTCGGTGGCCTCGCGGTGAGGGCTTTGAATCCTTAGCGTTGGAGGGGCTGTAAGAAGCCCTCTAAGGATGACCGGGCAGGAAAGCTGCGCGGTTGCCTCTTGGCGAGGGCTTTGATCTCTGGCGTCGTGGGTAGGCAACTACCAGCCTGGGATGACCAAGCGGGGTAGCCGCTCGGATGCCTTTTGCGAGGGCTTCGATCCCTGGCGTTATGGGTAGGGAGCTACCAGCCGGAGATAGCCGAACAGGATAGCTGCTGAGCTGCCTCTAAGGAGGACTTTGATCATTAGCGTTGGAGGGGCTGTAAGAAGCCCACTAAGAATGACCGGGCAAGGAAGCTGCGCGGTTGCCTCTTGGCGAGGGCTTTGATCTCTGGCGTCGTGGGTAGGCAACTACCAATCTGGGATGACCGAGCGGGGTAGCCGCTCGGATGCCTTTTGTGAGGGCTTCGATCCCTGGCGTCATAGGTAGGGAGCTTCCAGCCGGAGATGACCAAGCAGGGTAGCTGCTTGTTTGCCTCTTGCGAGGGCTTGGATCCTTCAGGACGGGGACCGAGCAGGGTTACTGCCCAGTGCCTATTGGCGAGGACTTTGATCTCTGTCGGTTGTGGTAGGAAGCTACCAGTCGGGGATAGCCGAGCAAGGACTCGACTGCCTCTGGGAGGACTTTGGTCCTTCGCGTGGGAGGGGCTGTAAGAAGCCTACCAAGGACCCTTGGCCGGGCAGGGTTACTGCCCGGTGCCTCTTGGCGAGGGCTTTTGTCCTGAAGGATAGCCGAGCGAGGGATCCTCAGGCTCGACTGCCTCTGGGATGGCTTTTTGATCCCTGACATTGCGGTAGAGAAGCTACCCGTCAGGGATAGCCGAGTGAGGGTCAGGCTCGACTGCCTCTGGGAGGACTTTCTGATCCCTGGCGTTGCGGTAGGTAAGCCACCCGCCAGGGATAATCGAGCAGGGTAGCTGCTGGGCTGACTCTGGGAGGACTTTCTGATCCCTGGCGTTGCGGTAGGGAAGCTACCCGCCAGGGATAACCGAGCATGGAAGCTTCTAGGTTGCCTCTTAGTGAGGGCTTAGATCCTTAGCGGTGGAAGGGACTTAGGAGACCTGCTAAGGATAACCGGACAGTGAAGCTGCGCGGTTGCCTCTTGGCGAGGATTTTGATCCCTGGTGTTGCAAGTAAGGAAGCTACCGGCCAGGGATAGCCGAGCAGGGAAGCCGCTCGGCCGCCTTTAAGAAGGAATTTGATCCTCAGTGTTGGAGGGGCCGTAGGAGTCCTGCTACGGATAACCGGGCAGTGAAGCTGCGCGGTTGCCTCTTGGCGAGGGCTTTGATCCCTGGCGTTGCGAGTAGGGAAGCTACCGGCCAGGGATAGCCGAGCAAGGAAGCCGCTCGGCTGTCTCTAAGGAGGAATTTGATCCTTAGTGTTGGAGGGGCCGTAGAAGGCCTGCTAAGGATAACCGGGCAGTGAAGCTGCGCGATTGCCTCTCGGCGAGGGCTTTGATCCCTAGCGTTGCAAGTGGGGAAGCTACCGGCCAGGGATAGCCGAGTTGGGAAGCCACTCGACTGCCTCTAAGAAGGACTTTGATCCTTAGTGTTGGAGGGGCCGTAAGAGGCCTTCTAAGGATAACCGGGCAGTGAAGTTACGTGGTTGCCTCTTGGCGAGGGCTTTGATCCTTGACATTCCAAGTAGAGAAGCTACCGGTCAGGGATAGCCGAGCAGGGAAGCCGCTCGGCTGCTTCTAAGGAGGAGTTTGATCCTTAGCGTTGGAGGGGTCGTAGGAGGCCTGCTAAGGATAACCAGGCAATGAAGCCGCGCGGTTGCCTCTCGGCGAGGGCTTTGATCCCTGGCGTTGCGAGCGGGGAAGCTACCGGCCAGGGATAGCCGAGCAGGGAAGTCGCTCGGCTGCCTCTAAGGAGGACTTTGATCCTTAGCGTTGGAGGGGTCGTAGGAGGCCTGCTAAGGATAACCGGGCAGTGAAGCTGCGAGGTTGTCTCTTGGCGAGGCCTTTGATCCCTGGCGTTGAGAGTAGGGAAGCTACCGACCAGGGATAGCCGAGCAGGGAGGCCGCACGAGCCGCCGTGGCGAGCCCTTTCTGTGCGACCCCGTCGAGGGAGGGGGTGTCGGTCATGCCTGGGAACAGGCGAGGTGACCGACATCTCCTCAGTTGGTGAGGGTCACGAGGAGGCTCGAGGCGAGGCGCCCTGGAGGCGGATCTTGGTGTGGAGCTGTGGGGCGCCCAGCGGGCCTCAGAGAGTATCGGCCCATGGGATCTGTGGCCATAGGACGTAACCCGCCGGCGGTTAGCCGTGCCGACGAGGGCTGGGGTCCTGGCCCGGCTATTTGGACGCGGACGAGCGCCTCCATGATGGACCGTAGTCGGTCTATTCGGCCGGCGAGAGCGTTGATGACGGTCGCCAGAGGAGGTTCATCCGCGCCTCCGGTGAGGGGAGGCGGCGGCTCGTATGTGGATCTTCAGGGTGATCGCATGCCGTGTGGATGGAGATCGGAAGGCCAATTTTTGTTTTTGTGGAGCTTTAGTTTCCCACAGACGGTGCCCACTGATGGAGGTCCTTTTCGGGTCTCCTTCAGACGTTGTCTTCCGTCGATCTCCCGGTGGATCTTGGAGGTGATCTCCTGTTGCGTGTAGGTCTCAATGGGTTTTGAGGAGATTGGTGATTTGAGGAGTTTAGCGCCATGTACCTGCAAGGAAGTTCCGGGGTGGTTTGGTACCACCGAGGACCCTCCGACGATCAAGTTAGTACTAGATCCGAGCAGCGTAACGGCTAAGTGGAATTAAAATGGCTTACTTGACCCCTCTGTGATAGGGGTTTATATAGTTGCGGTAGCACGCGGCAGCAGGCGCGAGAATCTCGCCGACAGTTATGCTCCCGACGTCACGCCTGCGTAACAAACGGATCGCCCGTTAATGGGGATCGTGATGGCGTGGAACGTGGGATGTTGCCGGCGGAGAATCCGCGCATGGCGAGATTCGCGGATCGGCGGTTACGCCTGTGAGTGGTGGAGTTGGTCGGTCGGAGGGACCGAGGAAGATGGCCTCGGCGGGAGAGCTTGGGAATGAGCGGGGGAGCCGAGGTATCTTGGTCCTGTGGTAGCTCGGGGGCGAGCTGAGAGGCCGAGGATGCCAATTTGCGGGGGGCTCTGAGGTGAGCCAGCTTGTGCTTGCAGATCGGGTATAGGGGTGGCTTGGTCGGTCCCTGTGGGCCCTTTCTTCTGATTTCTGGGACACGTCATCTGCCACGTGCCCTGATCTGGAGGTCGCCGATATGGAGCATCATCGGTAACTTTAATGTTTAAATACCCAAAATACCAGCAAAATTGCAAGCTTCCCTCCTGCTATACATCTGTCAAGATGATATAATTACTCTCTATTATCTGTTGAATATTGGATGTTGAGATAGAAAACATAAGGGTAAGTCAGTTGCCGCTTGAGAAAAGTAAACACAAGAGTTTTACTGTTCTTTATTTATCAAATCGTTTCTCAAGACAATAAACAGATGGAAGAGTTGGCAAAACATTGCAACCGGCGGAGAGTTCACACTTCCAGAAAAGTAATAAAAAAGATAGCAGGGTTAACCCGAAGTAAGTGCCCAACTATATCCTTTTGTTTTTTAAAAATAAAAGATAAGAAAATAAAAGAAAAAAGAAATGCCACTCCTTACCATCCGACAAGGAAGCAAGCAATCCTTAAACTTTTAAACCAATTTAGAAACGTCAACTTATCATAACAGCATATACTACTAAAGTTTCCATAAATTGGCAAAATAAAACTCCACCGTTTTTCTTTTCAGGAGATACTCAAAAATCAAAATTTTTAAGCAACTACTATATATTAGACGATTTATATGTGTCTTCAAGCACTCCAATGATAGAAGAAATCTTTTTAAGGAGTTTTTCATTGACTAAGATTGGTCCTTTATTACTTGACGATTGTTAAAAAAATGGGCGATTAAAAAAGGGCAAGGAACAAATAAAACCAGCACCCAAAAATATTTCAATAAAATGAAATGAAATAAAATAGATGGGGCAATGAAGTCAAGCACCAATCTCTGCACAGTTGTTCCTCGTTTTTGTTTCGATTTTTATTTTGTCTCGTTGTTTATTTTGGAATCTTGGTATTGGTTTTTTCTTTTTTAAACTCCCACTTGAGTGGCTTTGATGAGATGAGAATGCATGTCACGCAACCGCGTTCAATTGTTGGATGAAATTTTTTTTATACTTATATTTTGCAAGCGTGATACACCTGAGTATATAAGTAGATGTCATACAAAAAGATACGGCAAATTTTTAAAAACAAAAAATAAGAAATATTTGAGGGGGTATTTATAAATTGTTCAAAAAATTTCTCCATTTTTTCAATAAGATAATTCAAAAAAATACAAGAAAACTCCCTCATGAAACTCAAGCCTCTCAACTCATACACTTAACCCATGAATTTATCCTTTTACCCATTTAACATTCAAAGCAATGATAGTCGGTCAACTAGGTTCGATTTTTTTCCATCAAAAGAACCCCAATAATTAATATATTTCCAAATAATAGTTTAAACAAGTTTATTACCTAAAAATATTTCTGCATAACTCACAAATGGCTCATATTAATTTTTAAAAGCATTATAAATATCTTATATTTAACTAAATTCATGTGATTATATTCAGAATAAACCTTTTCTAAGGATATTCATTTCCATAATCCCCTTTTCGTTTTATTATATGTAATACAGTAATTCTAAAAAATCAAATTGGCGTTAATTTAGATATTTGTTAGCGTAACCAAAAACAAAATTGGTCATAAAATGCAAAAAGAAATCTTATTTCTTATAGAAATTAGATTTCATATATTTCAAGAATAAAAATTAATTAAATATGTAATTTATGTTTATATTTCATACACATCTTAATATACATATGCACATTGCACGTACAAACTGCTGGTTGCTAATACATGTGAGTGCATGTATGTGTGAGAGAGGGAGGGAGAAGGAGAGAGGGAGGTTTGAATTTCGAATTCAAAATTACATTTTAAAATGCTAAGTGTGATGATGTTGGCATCGAAAGAATATATTTTATTTATTTATTATTAAGGTGAGGTGTACAACCTGGCTGATCATATTTGCTTGTAGGAATTTTCTTCTTTTTTCTAATTATTTCTTTTTTTAAATGATGCAATAATTTGATCGCCAACCCAAGAATTTGGGATATAATAGTATAGATTTTTTTGTAATAAACTGAGGTTTGGGTGCTGGATGAAGCAAAAATCTATCTCATGATTAGGCCTTTGTTGCATTAATGATTGGTATTAATATGTTGATCATTAAAGACAAAACATTGCATTTTACATATAAAAAGTATTTTGGGTTATTATGTTTTTTAGCGCCGCAACATAAACTTACAAACTGCCGGTCCGTCTATCCACACGAAAATATCATAAGTCTCTACTAATGACATGTAGGAAAACTTTGATGCCCGACTCTGTAGAATAATATACGAGCAAGATACATCCATTCGAGCCGGCGAAGTGTTTTTTAAGAAAGAATCTTTTACCAGATTGAAAATAGAATCCATGATGAAATTCGAACTTAACCGTTATCTGTATGAAGGGTGAAGTGTTTTATAATACATCACAAATATTTTATCAAATCTTATAGAGAGATGGTAATACGGCATGATCGAGAAGCAATTTATATCACCCCTCGCCTTCCTTTAATGTTTGAGATGGTTGAACAGTAATTACGATACAAACGGCGTCTCTCGGTATTGTGGTTAACCAAGATGCCATGTCAATAATTATATTTAAATTTATTGTTTTATTTTATTGGTTATTACTGCAATTAAAAATATTTTAAAATGATTATATTGTCTTTTATTCTTTACCATGCCATTGGTTATCGCTAAATAGTCAGCAATCGGTATAGCCGTAACATTAATTCTAGTCTACTAAGACATTGGCCGTCTATCATTCAGATGTGGTGCAGTCAAGTAAATTTCAAGGGACATAGATGGCTTAAATATTATATAATTGCTTAGGGTAGGTAAAGAATTCTACACTCTTCTTTATTATCAGCACCACCGTCTTAAATCGAAAGCAGAGCGTGTTGAATTACAAAAAGCGAAACCAAAAATTTTTCTATCTTCTATATTTGAAGAAACAGACTTAAAACTTTATTTCTAATAATTAAAATCATTCTCTGCAACATCAATTAAAATCCTCTTCTTTTTTTTTTTTTGAAAAAAGCTTTTTCAAATCTATTGTCATTAACAATAAACAAGAAAAGGATGCAAACAAGGGTTTTTTTTGGAATAGGATGGTTTGAATTTAAAATTATAAAAATAGGGTAGATAGATTTATATTTGTGAAAATAGGACGGTTTGGTGGACCCCATCCTCCTTCCCAGTTTAGAGGGTGGGTTCCTAGAACCCGCCCTCTATCTATCATAGGGGAGGGCGGGTTCCTAGAACCCGCCCTCCCCTCAATATTGAAGAGAGCGGGTTCGACCCGCTGAATCCGCCCTCTATTATAAAAAAAAAATTAAAGTATGGAGGATCCACAAACCATCCTATTATGATAAATATAAAACAAACTACGCTATTTTTATAATTTTAAAATCAAACTAACCTATTTCAGAAAAAAACCCTGCAAACAATTATTAGCAGCAAGCACATACTAAGTTATTTATTAGTCCATATTTTCAAATCTAGGTATCAAATTAACAATAAAGTTAGTTCCAAAAAAACTAACAAAAAAAATTAATCAAATTTGCTGCAATCTCGCGCCAGCAGCCGCGTTTCTCTCCTGCCTCCAAAATTTGACTTTGATCGATCAATCAAAGCATTCCTGCGTTGAATATTTCCCAATCATCAACAAACATGTGCTCACTCACTTTTTTATTATTGTTTTCTTTTTCTTTTTACAACACAAGTAACAAAAGCCAAGATATATAAATAACACAAAGATATTCGAAGAAAATCTTTAGCATTTTTAAATTCCATTTGAATCTCAAAAGGAAAACGAAAATGACGGGTTTGACTTTCTGCGGCACCCGTACTGTTTACGTAAATTTACCGGTTGGGATTCCATTTTCTCATTATAATAACTAGCATTTTTGGTAGCACCTAATTACAAAAATTTTCATGGCAAATTCCTTTGTTAATTTAACTACCTACACTGCAGTTGTAAATAATAATGTTGTGGTAACTCAACTACGTGCATCGCACTTGTAAAATAACAACGACGTGGCATTAAACTGCGTGTATTGCCCATGAAACAACGGTGTTTCTTTGTTTAATTTCTCTAAAAACGTATGAAGCCACGTCATCAGTCAATTTCAAAATTAAATGATCCCAAGCCTTTTGCCCTGTAACAACATAGATTATAAAAAATTGAAAGATGTTTGTTTGACAAATAAATTGGAAGGTATTAATCATATAGAAACAAGTACATGGGGTCCATGAATGAACGGCAACGATGTGAGGAAACGGGTCGAACTATTTTGACCCGGAGTTTAATTTATGAAGGAGCCGTTAACGTCAAACTGAGGTTGCCATATCTTCTAGAACTCAGGTGGCTAGCCTACACATAGGCTGCTCTTGTCGGATTTTGTTCCGACTGCATGCGACATTAACATCATGAACAAATATTTTAAGAATATTTTAGTTAAGACAACAAATGTTCTGCGCATGTGTATTTTTACAGGGATGGTCAAAGGTTTAATAAATTTTAAAAAAGAATTGAAATTAAAATATAAGATTTTTGAATGACTTTTAGTATGAATTTTAGGGATTTAAGTAGGTCGTAAAGTTTGTTATTATTTTATTGGGTTTCTTTGATTTTGCGACTCCAAGTATTTGGTATTTCTAAAATACACCCCAAAAAATGTTGGACCCTCCTACCCAAAAAAAATATGTAAAAAATATAAAATAAAACAATCCAATTCTTCAAACGAAACCCGAAACTTTAAATCTTTGAACCACCGTCTATTCCAAAGCCATATCCTTTCTTTTAAGTTGATAACGAAAATAGTCGGTGAGAATGAGAGGAAAAAGAAGAAAATGAATTTTTTCGAAAAAAACGAACAAGACGGATCAAAAATAGATGATGCAATCAGTCTTACAATCTATCGATGGTCGACTTACGTAAACCACTACGCTAAACCTAAATATGAAAGCATTTGTTTCTGGATAACAGAGAAATAGTGGGTGTTTATGTTTCAAAATTGTGAAGTCTTAGATATGTTATTAGAAATATTAAACGATCTGAAGCTGCAAAATCAACAAAACCCTTTTATTTAATATCTAGCTCAGAATTATGAAGTTTTTCTTGCCACGGATAGTTCGAAGTTTGAAGATCTCTTCTCCTGTCGTATAAATTATGAAGAAGACACTTTTTATTAATTGCTCTATTTTCTATAGTTTTTCAAGCTGTTATGATCAATCATTTGCGAAAAAACCAATCGGTAATCCCTACTTTGATCTCGAACTTTGTGGCCCCTTCTGGTTTCGTCTTAACATCCATCCTTCTCTTGGTTAATTGCCAAATAACATCCAAATATTGACGATTTGTGTCGCGTCCCACTTCCTAAAAGACGGAGAGCGAGAATGGACAAGACTCGTAACGTATTCATATCGAGAAGCATCCCTTCTTGACATGAACACGCTAAGAGTAATTATCGGGTGAAAGATAATAAATATAAGAATTTAAAGCAATAACAATGTCCAATAACATTTATTACAGTTCAGATAAATAACTGAACAAGTTCGAGAATTTGAAAGAACTAAGAATAAAAAAGTAGTCTTAAAGCAACATGCATACTGTGAAAACACTAAAACCCGGCTTGACACGAACGCCAGTACGAATGTATGAATAGTTGAGAACTATAGATACATGTCAAATTCACGAGTTCACGGATTCTTGTAATCACGGAGTCATGTATTCATCGAGCCATGACAAGTTCAAGATGCAATGTCAAATATTTTACACACACAGTATGAATTTACAATCATATATCTGTTGAATTTCGGGCTAGAAATCAGTCACAAGTTCACACGCAGAAACGAACAGTTTTGAGTTGGAATTAGAAGTTATTGCCCAAAGAGCAAATTCTAGTTCAGGATATCATGTAAATTAAGATACCAAGTTTACCTCGATCGGGTTCCATGTGAGGGATTATGGGTGTTTTCGTAACGCTGTGTAAAGCAGTACAGTGCAGATTTCAGAATGCATGTATCGGTGGTATTTTGCATTTCTGAGACGTTTCTGTTCAGTTTATGGTTTTAAAACATAAAATAAGAAATAAGCGTCTATGTGTTGTGAACAATTCCCAATAAGAATTTCGGGGTTTCAATTACCAGATAGGGAGTTATGCCTATTTTACGAAAGCTGCGCAGATATTTCATGCTGCTGTCCAGATTCGACATATTTTATAAAAACACGTTTTAATGTTGTTTACATAAGTTTTCAGGAAAATTGATATAGGAGAAAACTGTAGCTGTTTCTCTATAGATATTCCAGAAATTTGAGTTTGCTCAATTTGAATTTCAGAGCTAAGAGTTATGTCCATTTGAAAACAGTTGTAAAATAATTTCAGCATACAAGGAATAACAGATTTCAAAGTTGGAGGAAAAACAACGTAACAATCCGACTTAATTTAAATTATAAATTTCATACTGACCACATGGAGACATAATCGCTCGTAGGTTAGATAACTAAAACAAAACAGCCGCAGGATCAATACGACGCCGCAATCATAGTTAAGTTTTCCTATGTAGAAATATATAGCGGGTGTATAATCGCTTATATACACATAATTATCCTTAACAATCAAAATATAAGGTACAAACACCAATATGCAATCGGTTAAATATGGATTGATCATGACATCAACACCCGTGACATAAGGTGTGAATATACCAGAAAATAAAACGAATGAACGATAGAACACTTGTGGCATAAAATGTTGAAACATAGCAACCAAGCAATCCACAATACAACATTGATATCATTACACCCCTGACATAATGCGGATGGCATCACACATTTAAATACATAAATATCTATAAAAAACATAGGCATGGTAATATTTTCCACGTGACACAGGGGTATCAAGAAAGAAAATGATAAATATGATTTGGATTTTTGTTTACCTTTTAGGTTTGAAACATTTCTTAATATTAGGATATTACAAACATAAAAATATCATTCCGAAAGACAATCGAAGAAAAATCTGAAATTACGGAAAAATTATGGATATACAAAAAAAATGAAGCTATATGTATCTTTTATGCTCTCGCACACACATAAAAGGGAGTGATCTATTGCAAACCGGTCCGCGTTTATTAAAAACGGGGACTTCCAATATATGACATATTTTAACGATCCGATCCATTCAAGTTGATCACCCTACCCTCAAATATAAGTGTATGAAAAATCAAAGGAACTGAAGATTTTTAGCCCATACATCGGATGGAGTTTATGTTGGGTTATCCAAAGACGTTCATTTTTGCACCCATCGATATATAGGCTAGAGATTTTCAAATCCTTTTATTTTTCATACACACATTTGAGGACATGGCGATCAACTTGAACGGATCGGATCGTCAAAATATGTCGTAGATTGAGAGTTCCCGTTTTTAAAAAACGCGTACCACAATAGAGCACTCCTTTATATATATATATATATATATATATATATATAACGGAGAAATGTGCCATAGGAGGGAATTTCCTCCTACGGGGTCGAAAAAATACACCCTCCACGATTTTTTCGACGATCGGCACTCATCATCATCATCTTTATCATGTAAGATGTTAATATACCAAATTTCATGGGATTCCATCATTTTTTCACCGTTGATTTAGTGGGTACAAAATTAACGGTCTATCGCCAATAGAATTTTTTAATTCATAATAGCAAAGGGACTCCATCCCCTGAAACACCAAAATCATCAATCAATTAATATCATTCCAGGCTCTACCAAAATAATAAGGGTAAATTGCAAAAACCCTCCGAGCACCTTTTTCCTTTTTCAAAACCCATAGGGTTTAATCAACAGCCTTTTAAAAAAAATTTTGGTTCTCAAAAAACCCCTTACCTGTGATATCCAGTAGCTTCATGCTATATCTAGTTTTCTGTGATATCTAAGTAGTGGGCTACGATATCTAAACCGTTTCCTGTGATATCTAAATAATTTGTATGAATTGGTTAGATATAGCAGGCTACTATGCAGATACCACAGGAAAAATTTCCAGCGGTTTTGACTACCGCTTCGAGGCCAGGGGATTTTCGACAGCGGAAAATAACGCTTGAGTTTTTATTTTTGACAATTTACCCAAAAAATAAATATTTAGACCAAATATAAAATGTATGTTGAGAAAATGACATATTTTAGTGGGATGAACATGGACCCTTACAGTTTTTGTTCGCCAAATTTCCAGAAGCGGGCCCCAGTCCATGGGATTTATAAGTGGGTGCATGAAATACATGTCCCCTTGCAAAATGGCAACATAATGGCTGTAGTGAGGCATACAATGAAATGAACTGTTTCCTTGTATGGACAGAAAAAAGCAATGATATTGAAATCTCCACTGAGAGACCAAAAAACCAAATAGGTAATGAAACATTTAATAATATAGGCAATGAAACATTTTAAACAACTGAAAGGTTTTTTGGAATGAAAAAAGGAAAACACAAAGTTTCGTGTATAAAATATGAAAATATCAAGGTTATGGGATGGAATATGAAAATGCAAAATTTTGGAGACGGAATAATTTCTGGGTGTTGCATAATAAAACAGGAAACTTTACTTTAACTTTCACACCTCTGTATTATTGAACTGGAGATATTTTTTAATTTTTTTTGGCACTGTAATTTTTAATTTTTTTTTGAATGGCTCATGTTGGACTCCTCCTCAATTAGCTGCCCCCAGTTGTTTATTCATTTTATTTTTCTCTTTATTTTTGTATAGCAACATATTCATCAAGCAGCAGTTTCAGCAAACTCGACCCAGCTCTCATCTCCATTACTTTAACCCCCTCTCTCTCTCCTCTCTCTCTCTCTAAAAACTCAAAGCTCAAATTGGGGCTGCTTCCATTTGCAGCTTCCACAAGATTGGAGCAGAGACAAGACAAAGAATCCCTTGTATCAATTTTGCTGCAGATCTATCAAAATTAGCAATCACCCATACTCAGAAGAGCTCCAAAGGTGAAATCTTTATCCCTTTTTTGGTCAAAACCCTATTGCAAACAAGCCCAAAATTGGATCTTTACTCGTTTTTCATCTTCTTCTCATCATGTTTCTTCCTGTTTTGATTGCTAGAAGAAATGTGTATCCCTTAAAATTGAATTATTTGATCAAGAATTAGGGTTTCTACCTCAAAGTTGACATCTTTAGAGATATATGATTGATATGGGTATGAAAACCTATGAATTGGGCTTCGTTCTCTTGTCAATTGGATCAATAATTTGTGCCTGTAATGCCTTTGTGCCTCCTGATAACTACTTGATAAACTGTGGCTCTTCAACAAACACAACCGATGGCAATCGAGTTTTCGCACCCGATTCGCCCAATTCAGTCACCGTGACAACCCCTCGAACAATCTTTGCCAATACTAGCTCAAACTCGGTATCGACTTTCAGTTCTCCAAGTCTTTACCAAACTGCCCGGATTTTCACTGACCTCTCATCCTACACTTTCCCCATTCGGAAGCCCGGCCGCCATTTCATTCGCTTCTATTTCTTCCCGTTTAGATTCCAATCCTACAACCTTTTGAGCTCCACTTTCTCCGTTTCGACCCAAGACGTAGCTCTTTTGAACAATTTTACCCCCAATTCAACCGCGGTTATATTGGAATTCTCGGTGAGCATTGATATGAAAACCCTCATATTATCCTTTGTTCCTTCGGGGTCGTCTTCATTGGCCTTCATCAACGCATTAGAAGTTGTATCGGTTCCCGATGGCCTTATAGTCGATAGCGTGCAAAGGATAAACCCTGCTGGATCTTATCAGGGTTTATCGAAGCAAGCCCTGGAAACAGTTTATAGGGTTAATATGGGAGGTCCTACTGTTACACCCGATAACGATACTCTTTGGAGAACCTGGGTCCCCGATAAGAAGTTTTTACTCGATGCGAGCCTTGCTCAATTCAAAACCTTCAACGGCCGGATCAATTATATGCAAGGAGGAGCAACACAAGATGACGCACCAGATCTTGTATATTCTACTTGTACTGAATTGGCGTCTGCGGGTAACGTTACTAACAATGCTATGTTCAATGTGACTTGGCAATTCGATGTGGATGATGCCTCTTCTTTGTATTTGGTGAGATTGCATTTTTGCGATATCGTGGGTCAGGCGTCTTACAATCTCTTGTTCAACGTTTATATCGGGAACTATTATGCTGTACCTGATCTTGACCTTTCTGCTCTTACTTTCAATACGCTGGCCACTCCGTATTACGCAGACTTCATTGTTGGGGCCACCGATGGATCGGGTAAAATTAGGGTTAGCATTGGACCGTCCACTTCACCTATTGCTCAACCTGATGGGATCTTGAATGGGCTCGAGATGATGAAGTTGATGAATAGCTCCGGTTCGATTACTGTCGTTTCTCCCCCAGGCTCAAAGTCTCATGTGGGTGTCATCTTGGGTGCTGTTCTTGGCGCAATCGCTTTGATAGTTGTGGTGGTTGTGCTTGTTCTATTTATACTCAAGAAAAGGAAACAAGCAAGAAAGCAACATTCGAAAACGTGGGTTCCGTTCTCGATCGATGGCATGACTATGAATAGTATCGGAAGCGTTCTCTCCAATGGAACCGCTGCGTCAGGGCAAAATGCAAATTTTGGCTATCGATTTCCGTTTGTTGTGGTGCAAGAAGCTACCAACAACTTTGATGAGAACTGGGTCATCGGGGTTGGAGGTTTTGGCAAGGTCTACAAAGGAACTCTAAGAGACGATACCAAAGTGGCAGTTAAACGAGGAAACCCTAAATCTCAACAAGGCTTAAATGAGTTTCGAACCGAAATCGAGCTCCTTTCTCGATTACGGCACCGTCACTTGGTCTCTCTTATAGGTTTTTGCGATGAAGGAAACGAGATGATTCTTGTATATGAATACATGGAGAATGGAACGCTTAAAAGCCATTTATACAGCTCGGACCTTCCTAATCTCAGCTGGAAGCAGAGGCTCGAGATTTGCATCGGGTCAGCTCGAGGGCTCCACTATCTCCACACGGGCTCCACACAGGCCATCATTCACCGAGATGTCAAGTCAGCAAATATTCTTCTTGATGAGAATCTTTTAGCAAAAGTCGCGGATTTCGGGCTTTCCAAAACCGGGCCTGAACTCGACCAGACCCACGTTAGCACCGCAGTCAAAGGAAGTTTTGGGTATTTAGACCCTGAATATTTTCGAAGGCAGCAATTAACAGAAAAATCTGATGTGTACTCTTTCGGCGTCGTTTTGCTTGAAGTTTTGTGTGCGAGGCCTGTTATAGACCCTACATTGCCTCGAGAAATGGTGAATTTGGCCGAATGGGGTCTAAAATGGCTTAAAAGAGGCGAACTGGGTCAAATCGTGGATGCTCGCATCGCAGGCAGCATAAAATCGGATTCCTTGAGGAAATTTGGCGAAACTGTGGAAAAATGTTTGGCTGATTATGGAGTTGAGAGGCCATCAATGGGCGATGTGTTGTGGAATTTAGAATATGCTCTTCAGTTACAAGAGGTGGATTCGGGTGTTTCGGAGGTCAATAGCATTAACAGGATTGTTGAGCTTTCCTCGCAAGTTCGAAATATCGGTAATGTTGAGAATTATCAGGCCGGGGGCAATGCAGACGTCGATAATGATCTTTCGGATGTTTCGATGAGCAGGGTTTTCTCGCAGTTGATTAAATCCGAAGGGAGGTAGAGCGGTTTATGATTTTTTTTAAAAATTAATGGAAATTTACTAGTTTATTTTCGAGTATAATCGCACTCTTGATAAATATGTTTAATATGTGTCTTTGTTGTTTGGTTTCTTCATCTTTGAATATAAGGCTTGATAGCATCTCCTATGTAATTAGATCATGTAATGAGTGAAATCTTTTGTGGATGCTTGTTTAATTGCAGAGTTGTTCATTGTGTTTGTATCTTTGTTTGCAGCATATTCAATTTCTTCATGCTGTTCAACCTCCAATTCTTGTTAATGTATTTATTTCGTTCTAATCACAAGAAAGTAATTATTGTTGATGCAGGACACATTGATAAGAATTGGTAGTGTGTTTATAGTATTAGATTAAGATTTTTGGGATATTTGAAAGATGTGAGGATAAATTATGAAGAAATAGTTATGGTTTTAATTAAAGGAATCAATAACAGTGGGAATCACATCAAATTGAACAAAACTTGGGAAACTAATAATCCATATGCAGAACCAAACTATGTTAACAGGGATCATCAAAATATACCACCCCCCCCCCCCCCCCCCACTCCCCCCTCCCCCCAACCCCACCAAAAAAAAAAGAAAGGAAAAGAAAAAGGAAAGGAGAATGGAAAAATGTTTCAGCTTGAAATTGTTTCAAGTTCCCTTCATTTATCCCAAGACTCTTCTCCTTGATTTGTAAACAGTACAATGTCTAATGTTCCATTGGTTAAATACCACCAAATTTCCTTGAAGCAAAATTTCCCTATCAAATACCACCGAATTCCCTTGAAGCTGAATTCACCATCAAATTTCCATGAAGAAAAATACCATCAACAGAAGGGCATGCAGAAGAAATCTTTAGGCACAATGGCAAGAATAAAAAAAACTTGGAGAAAAAAAATCCTGATTTTGATATCAAGATTCATTGAGAGGCATGGCTAGAGGCGAATGCATACGAAGCCGAAGTGAACCCTTATTTCGATAATTTCTTCTTCTTGCTCACCGTCTTCTTAATATCATACTTCTTTTGTTCATCAAAACCTACACCAGCGATTCCGGTAGCAATCATGTTCTTGATCCTGTTAAGCCATTTTGCCGCCTTTTTTGAGATGCTCTCCTTCTTCTTCTTGAATGTGTAGCTTCTTAAATACATCTGCCTGCATGAACCGCCACGGACGAACCCTGAGCTCGATCCGTGCTTTGCCACCGACTTCAAGAACTCGGCATCAGACTCAGGCCACTTGTATCGGTCGGTGTAGGTTTGCCTCGGTTGCGGGCGCGGATTGACGACGAAGCAGTCGATAGCGGATTTGCAACTGCAAGTCATTCTTATGATGGAAGTCTTTCCTGTTTCTTGTGTTTGTAAAGAAATGAGAGGGTTCTTTCTTGTAGAGGAGCTTTAGGTTTCATTGAGTTTTGTAGGATGAAGGAGGTGTGTTTATAGGGAAATATGAGAGGAAGAACAAGGATTTAAATTCGTTTTCCTTTTAAAATATATGGGCCTGAAGTTGGTTTTATACTGGGCCTTTGTGTTGATTTGGGCAAGGCAAACAGAATAGTTACATTTCAGGGCCTCGGCAAGTGGAAGGAAAGTTTTTAATTATTATTATTATTTATATTTATAAAGGGTAAATTGTTAAAAAGCCCCTGGCCGGCTTCAAACTTGTGTAAAAATCCCTGGGCTTTTTTCTCTTGTTAAAAGACCCCTGGGCCCAATAAAACCCCATGTATATCTGCATGTAATATCTGCGTGCTTGCCTATAATATGTAAACAGTTGCAGTTGCAGTTGCCTGTACTATCCAAGTAGTTGAGAGAATATAAGGCCTAAATGAAATAAAGCTCAGAGGTTTTTGCCCAAAGATTTTGAACAATTGGCCCTTTTCAATAATTTTGAAAATTACAGGAGTTTTTAGACAACTTATGAGTGGGCCGGGGGCTTTTGACAATTTACCCTAAAATAAACTAATAGCAGTTCAGTAAGAAAGCAGAAAGAAAGAATTTGAAATAGATTATTTTTTCCCTTGTAATTTTATGTTTAGAATAAAAAAAGTGAGAGAGAAGTTGAATTGGGCGCTCATTTGGCAATAAAAAAAGGACTCATTGCTTGATACCAAGAGTTCACATTTTACACAACAATTATTAATAGAAAAAGAGACACGAGTGTCAATAAACAATGTACATCCACATTCTTCACTTTACATCCGCTTTCTAGATTTTAGTTAGAAATTGAAATCGGAAAAGGATATCATGTGGCAAAAGCGAAACCTACTCGGTTAATTTTTTCTGGGAGTCAAAAATAGGAAAATAGAAAAATAGCCATCTACAATTTAAACTTGGTCATCAAATAAATATGGAGGGTTGCACATAAGCATGTTTAAAATTATTGATTTGAGATTGTCAACCGTACATCTCTTGTGAGCATAGCATTCTAATAGCATGTTAGGTAACTAGCTTATTCAAAAGCTAAAGTAGACCTTTCTCCGCATTTTCGGCATGTGCGATGCAGTATCTCTTGTTTAAAAACTATCTTTTTTATACTTTAACGGTATCGATTCTCAAAGATTCCTCTTATAAGAAGGTCGATGAAGTCTCATATTATTTTTCCTATGTTGTGTGTTTAAACTTGTTCGACTGTGCTTGGAATGCAATTTTCTATGCCAAAGCCCGTGTATTATTGTTTGGCGAGGTTTGCATTTTAATGTCATTTTGTTTAATGTATCATTATGTCTGTAATCTTTATTTGATAATTAATTACACGCACTAGAATTGTTCCTCCCTAATTCTTATTTTCTAAAACCTAGTTTTAAACAAGCTTTAATTAAGCTGTACATGAGTTAAAGAAGCCGGGCCCAAATTAAGATAAGCGAACCGAGCCAGAAATAGGGTTAACGAGCCGATTTTTTTACATAAGCCGAATGAGCCAAGCCTTTTGTGAGCTTAAGCCGAACTTGAGCCCAATTTCAGCTAAATGAGCCCGGACAGAACAAGCCCATGTTTGACTTGTTTGGCTTGTTTAATGGGCCTAGTTAACAAAAATGTTTAGAAGTTGTCGGCTGTCACGCCCGCTTCCTAAAATACGGAATACGGAAGCCGACTAGGCCATCCATCCTCTTACGGTCACGGAATAATCCTGCCGTAGTCACACTTCGGCTTCTAACACCACATGATAATCAGTAATTACAGTACAGAAGTAAAGAAAACGCATCACTAGTTTATTACACAAACTTCCATTGTTCACAATTTACAACAGAACGAAAGAAAAGAAACTACTAACCAAGTGCGAATACAAGACGATTTATGGAAAGCAGTAAAAAGTACTGGAGGCACGGCCATCTAAATCTCTGCGAGCTCCAAGGATAGGTCTGACTTCTGAACCGGTTCTTCTCCAAGGTCTGAGCATGCACACTCAGATCGTCAGGGCGACACCATAGCAATATATTATAATAATAACAACGAGGCAAGGAAAATAAAGTAAAAATGGCGGAGACAATAAATGCAGGTAATCAGTAAGTCATTAAACAATGCAATGAATAATTATGTTCCTATCGGTCTCTAAGTCACTTTTGAAATCGAGTCGTGGAAAAGAATGATCATGTTTAACGAAGGTCTCGTACGTACCCGAGACTACGGCCCGCTGTAGCTCGGGACATAACCCTGTCAGCCGGACCGCTGGGTCCAAACTTAATATATAAGAGTCGCTGTTTGAATGATCATTCTCTAAATCACCCTCTAAATCACTGACCTCGCTAAATACAGGTTCCTTTCCACTTCGATTTCTCCTTTTTCTCCAGGTTTCACTATCTATGAGTATGAGCTAGTTGTGTACAAGTATGCACTAATAACACTGTTTTATTCACTTTTCACTGTATCATTCACCATCACGAATCATTCACTTTTCACGGGCGTACTTGACACAATCAAACCAACTATTCACGTTCGACAATGTATTATACACTGAAGATTAATAAGGACACTCACTATCTCTAGAGGTATTACAGTCGGTTAATTATGAATCATGCCGCTAAACAATTTACATGCAATACAAGTCATTATGCGTCTCATGAACTTATAAAAATCGCATTAAATCATACGTACAGAATTAAGTAAAATGATGCAAAAGCGGTAACAAGTAAACTCGGTATGCAGTTCAACGAAATCAGTTTCAAGTCAACCGGGTTTCGGGTTCACAAGTTCCAGTCGTTTCATTTTAAGTGTTCTCTGCTGGAAATTCAGTTCCTGAACTGAAATTCCATTTTGTAACACAGTTTTCATTCTGTTGGGATCAAAATTAGGCAACGCTATAGTTGAACAATATTTAGAGTTATCAGTTAGATTTCCAAAGAACCATACGGATCAATAATATCCATGGTGTACTGGAAGTTATGCATTATATAGTGTTGGGGTATACGTTCTGTCCCTGTCTGGGACTGCTGTATGTACTGATGATTTAAAATACAATTAAAATAGTAAACGACCGTGAAAATGAATGAAACCACTTCCAACGGCTGGATAACAGATTTATCTTCTCTACGATACAAGGTTCCGCATAATACCATTTTCACACAGGAACACGAGAGTCTTTCAAATCAGGTATCAACAAGCAGTGCTGCTCTGGACTGCAGTCCAGAACAATAAATCTATTCAGTTTTCACTATTTAAACCACATGATATTCAGTAACCGTATACATGGATTCATAGATTATTCAGTTCTATTTAAAACGAGCGTAAGTACACCACGATCCGACTTATATATAATTTATTATGAAGTTAACGAGGCTGCATGATCAGAAAATTCAGTTTTGACGATGCATCCTGAGTGCATCATATCATGTTTGGAATTTCAATATTTTAACACTAGTTTTATACACATTACTAGATAACAGTACAGGGATCTTTTAATCGTAAATTTTAGGAATTTCAAACGAGATTTTGGTTCAAGATATTTGATCGAGAACGTAGTATACATATGAAACTATCGATCGGAACTTCGAGTTTCGTCTAATCAATTCAAACGGGATTTGATCCCCACGATCCCTACATGTCTTAGCTCCGGGTTTTAGACCCGATTCCAAATGATCACGCATAACTCCAAACAATTACAGGTCATAGTAGAAAACTAGTTGGTAACAATAGGACAAACACACACACACGCAATTTCAATTGTCTCATTTGTATCTAATTGAAATTAAAGAATACCAATATCAACTGTCTAATCCATTTCAATTGTCTCATATGTTCAAGATATAGCATGATAAGCAAGTAGGAGATACTTGCCTGTGACGACCGACGGTAACGAAGACGATGATGGCGGTGACCCACGATGACGGTACGCACAAGGCTACACACGGCTAGGATTCAGGCTTGGCCTCGGCGATGGAGACGGGTTGCTGGGCGGAGTCGCAGCTGATCGGCAGTGGGGGATGAGGCTCCGGAGCAGGGGAAGCTCGGGGTAGACGTTGGCGTTGAAGGTTGAAGGAGGAGCTGGGGTCGATGGAGGGGTTGTGCGGTGGTCGGAGGTGGCCCGTGGAGGTAGGGGATGAGGGCAGTGGAGGAGCTCGAGGGTTGTTGATGGAGATGGATCACGGTGGTGGGAAGGAGGTGCAGGGATTTGCTCGAGTTTTGCAACGGAGGAGAGAGAGGTGAGACGAGGTCGAGCTCGGTGGTGGGATGAGGTGCTGAGTGGAGGAGGTAAGGGGACTTGGGGTTGCGGATTGCAGAGGAGGTGGAGTTTTGTAGGGCGAGACGAGGTCGAGGGCGAGTGAGGTTCGCGGTCGTAGGCGAGGAGCGTCATGGCCGTTGGTGGGTGCGAGGTTCACAGTCGTGGGTGAGGAGTGAGAGGCGTGGGGGAAGCAGCCGTTCGGGAAGCGAGCGGGGCGCGCGTTGCAGAGGCGTGGGCGTGAGGAGTGAGCGCGAGAAACGGTTGCGAGGGAAATGGCGGGAAAAAGGAGACGAGGGAGGAAGAAGGAGAAACGGGTGCTGGTCGGGTCGGGTCGGGTCTGGCATGGGTTTGGGCCGGGTAGAATTATTATTGGGTTTAGAATTTAGGTAATAATTGGGAAAAATACGGAAAATTTTTATTCGGAACCGGGATTTACATCAGTCTTCAAATTATGTAAGTTTTTAATTAATTAATTTGTGGGTATCTCTTTTCTGACTTTCATCTAGAAACTTCAAATCAGGTGGCTTTTATTATAGTTAAGCACGCACATGACTTATGGATGTAAAGTGGATGGAAATCTGTTACTCTCATGGGAGATGATTGAGATTGGAAAATAAAAAGAAAATAGAAAAATAATAAGAAAGTAATATAAAAGTGAAATAAAAAAAATGAAGGAAAAAAATACTATTTAGTTTTGCTAAAAAGAAAATAGGAAAGAATAGTTGTCACACAACGGAAAATAAACCGAATTGTTCGTTTGAAATAATAGAACGTAAGAAAATAGTTCTAAATAATTAAGGTTTTTTTTGATTTGCAACCTCTAAAAATTAAAAAAACAGCTCTTAAAAGAAGGTATTTTGCAAAACAATCCTTGAAACTACTAACTTAACTGAATAGGCCACTCAGCTTAAATTTGTGTTATGACGATGTTAATATGGCAGTGCGTTTTTTTTGGGGGGGCGGGGTTGCCCAATCAACCCTCAACAAAAGAACCCAACCCTCCCTTGTTCTTAAATGAAGCTTTGCTTTTCACTTCACCCTTTTCTAGATCTTGATCTTGAAAGAGAAATCAAAATGGAGTAATTAGATAAGAATTAAGATTTCTAAGGTTAATCCATCACTTCCATTATAAAAAGAAAGAAAGGTAATTCCTCATACCATGAAACAAACAAAAAAGTCCACCAATTTAAATTAAGTATGAGAAAAAATCATGAGAAATTACAAGAGCATAGAGAGGATTGAGATTCATTGATGCAAATGTAATAAGCTCTTGCATTGTTCTTGATTCTTGAGGGAGGGAGGGTTAGGTCATTTTACATTATAAGTTAACCATGTTAAACTTAATTCAAAGCTGAAGTAAGTTGACAAAATGTTCTATTTAGTTAACATACATGTATTAAGGGTTGTTTTTCAAAATACTTTTTTAAGAGTCGTTTTACAAAATAGATGATTTTTAAGGGTTGCATATATAAAAAACCCAATAATTAAATAGGCAAGAATGGAAGAATATAACATAATTTCCCCCCCTTTTTGTCACTTGCTTTTAATTTTCTATGAGTTTGGAGATAAAATGAAAGATGCCAAAAATCCTATATGATTAAAAAGTTGATTTTACTTTCTACATTCTTCTTAAATGAAAAATATAGTTACACCGACTGGTTGCTATGCAATCAGTTATGCAACATACTAAGGAGCCGGGATGACCCCACATTTCGGCTCCTGATGGAGCTCTGGATCTCCTTTAGATGTTACCTTCTATTGATCTGCAGTGAGTGGAGACGAGCGACTGAGATTGAGTTGGAGATTGCCTTCTGAAGCGTGTGGATCTCAATGAGTTTAAAGTGGTTGAGGCCGAGCTACCTGCAAGGAAGTCCCGGGGTGGTGGTGCCACCGAGGACCCTCCGACGATCAAGTTAGACGGGCTAAATGGGCAGAGTAACGGCCTATTGGGGTAAAATTGGCTTACCTGAGTCGTCTGAGAGAGGGGTTTATATGGTGGCAGCCATGGGCAGACGGGTGTGAGATTCACGCTGGCCGTTACGCCTCTGGCGTTACGCCCGCGTGAAAGGCGGGATATCTCATTAATGGCGAAATATGCTCGTTAATGGGAGAACGCGATGGCGTGGAACGCGGGATCATGGGCGGCGGATATCTCGCGTTTGGCGGGATTCGCGGAGCCGTGGCGGAGGCGCCCGTGATCGGTGCTGTGGGTCGGTCGATGAGACCGAGGAAGCTAGGCTCGGCGGGAGGCTCGGGAACGAGCGGGAGGCCAAGCGAGCTTGGTTCTGTGATAACTCGGAGGCGAGCTGGGGGTTGAGGGAACTCAGCGTGTGGGAAGGCTCGGAGGCGAGTCAACGATTGTTTGTAAGGCGAGCATGGGAGTGGTCTGGAAGACCGCCGAAGGTCGGGAACATCCTCGGGTCGGAGGCCAGGGATATGCTTCCAACGTACCGTTCTTGATCCTTTCTTGTAAGCTCTGGGACACGTCATCTGCCATGTGTCATGATCTGGGGAATCACCAGTATCGAGCATCATCATTAGCCCCCCACTCTCGTCTCGACCCATTCATGGGTCAGGTCGAGAGTGGTCTGACCGGTCACCCGGGGTAGGCTTTTATTTGAAGATATCGTCGGTGCGTATTCCCGGGCAATTAGTTGTATTTTCTCGATGACGTCAGCGGATCATGGGAGAGATCTTGCATTAAAGAGGGAAGCGCCGATTTGTGTGTACGTTCGTCGAAGCGCCAGCCCATGTGTCTGGCACTGGTTGGCTGACACGATGGGCCGCTGGTGTTCTCGCGTCCGATGGGACGCGCCCAATGCGCGTGCGACAGGTGGAGCGCCGATGACAGTTGAATGCGAAGTTTTGTTTTGGCGGGAGACGATCGGCGCCGTAGGATGTGTACACCGGCTGCTATAAATAGAAGCGGGATCCTCTTCGGGGTCCATACTTCGCCATAATTTCCTTGCCCTTTGCGTGTTAGCTCGGTGCTCTTCCCTTTAGGTCGGTGTTCATATCAGATTTTTGCATTTTCATATCGCCCATTCTTGATCGCATTGCATATAGGTAGGTATTTTTGATCCGTGTTTGCTAAATAATTGCAGGTTACAGGTTCTCAGTTCTTTACAGTGAAATTCATGAAAAGTCGCAACAAATGCAGGACCACGACCAACAACAGATAAATACTGATCTCCGCTCACTATCCGTATGATGCTGCATACCAGTTCAAGGGACAAAATGGCAAATCATTGGTCATTTCATGCACAAAGCACAAGGGCAGCACAAGATCCAAGACTTCAATGCGGAGCTCAAGAAAATCAAGGCAAAAGTCCACATCATTTCATCTTTTGCACTGTTGAAAATCTGGAAGAAAACTGAAAAGATTCTGAGAAACCAAGTATACCAAACAGAAAATAAAAGCAACATGGAGAACTCCAGAAAAGACGAGCCGCGGCTAATATGGCACATATGCGGCGGATCCGCGGCCGAGTCAACTCAGTGTTGACTCAGTTTTTGAGGGTATTTTTGTAACTTCATTTTGGCTCAGATTGTAGCCCCAGGGTTTCATTTGCCTGCTTATAAATAGCCCAGATCAGAGCCAAGTAAAGAGTGTGCTTTTCTTGGTATTAGATTTTTAGGATAAGAGTTTGTAGTTCTTCTTCCTCTTCATCTTTCTCCATTAACATTGTAGTGAGTTTTATGAGGATGATGAATAAAAGAAAGAGTTCTTTTTATTAACTTGCATATCTTGTAATTATGTTCTATCATCTTGCTTGTAATTTTCTTTTGTTAAATTAGTTGTTGTTATTTGTATATTTGTTTGCTCTCTTCTTCTATTTTCCTTTATCCTTACAACAATGATACTTAAGTATGATCTTTGCCAAAGTAAGGCCTCAAATAGCTAGTTGTAATTTTCTAACCCATTTCTTTCTATCTTCCTCCTTTGTTTTATTTTCTTTTTTTTGTAATGGGTGAGTAGTTTCTCACTTGTTAGGGTAGGATAAGAAAAGTTTAAGAGAAGGAAATCTCTCTCACTCTTTTGTTTGCCCAACATCTTGATTCGGACTCCCGCTAATTGAACCACAATTCGCTCCCTATCCTACATGATAGCGGTGATTCCCTAGTGAGACCGGTTGTGGTTGAATTAACCGGAGGTTAAGACTAAGAGCTAAGAACGGATGGATAAGGACCAAAAGGAAGGAACTACGCGTTGGAAAATCTAGTTTATACTCACAAGTTTCCTTCCTAGCCGTGCTAATCCCCGTTGTTGCCGATTACCGTAACACCGATATTAAAAGTGACAACAAAAGAAGCGATCGACTCCTAACTCAAACTAACCTAATCCCAATCCTAACAAGCTTTCTTTATACATATTTTAGCACATAGTTAATCTCAAACAAACCTGGACAAATTGGACTTAACTCGTTAAAACACAAAGAAAACGGTTCCCATTTCCCTGCGGACGACCCGTACTCAACCGGCTAGCTACCAAGCGAAACCGTCTTGATTGCGGTAACTAAAACTAAGCACGCAAAAACTCTAACAATCAAATGGCGCTGTTGCCGGGGAGACGGTAGTTTATTTCTTTGTGTAATTTCGGGTTAATTTGTGAATAAATATATAACCTAAAACAAAACAAAAAAATATTGTAAAAAATCATCTTGTTATTTTTGATTCGTTTTTGTGCAAGTGTGCAGGATAGAAAGAAGGTCAAGTTCAGTGCCCAAGTCGTGGGGAGTTAGACCCATATCTCACGGCTACACCACGGTGGATCAAGACGGAACCATGGTCTATTGTAAAATTCTG
Organism: Agapanthus africanus; assembly: GCA_030015575.1. NCBI lineage: Eukaryota > Viridiplantae > Streptophyta > Magnoliopsida > Asparagales > Amaryllidaceae > Agapanthus > Agapanthus africanus. The sequence continues at coordinate 135,496,042 of CM057339.1, forward strand.
GAGCAAATTCAGTGACCAAATCAAGATTCAGAGGTTCTAACTACGAAGAGGAGACTGAAGTCAGCACAGGGAAGAAATTTGAAGCTCCAACTCAACTGTAGAGCCGCGGCACAAGTGCTTGTTTGACCGTGGAACCGCGGTCAAACAGTGATGTTAGCATCCAAAAACTCTCAGTGAGTATCCCAATCCTCTTCTCATCTCCTCTGAACTCCACCGAACTATTTTTCCTGCAGCATTCTTTGCACCAACTCTCTTCCCCTCTCCAATAAAACTGTTTTTGTGCAGAATTTTTTGCGCCGCCGCCAAATAAATTTTTTGCAAGTGTTTTAGATTTTTGTTTGTTACTGTTTGCATAAATAATGTAACACCCTAGTTTATTTATACCGGTTCTATTTTGGGTATTTCTTTATTTATGGCTATTTCTTGATTTATTGTGTTTTGGGTGCGAATAGTATAATTGGCATCTGTATTTGCATCCGACCCGACCCACTTGCTGGAAACCCGTCTTGATTCTTGTTTATAATTTATCCCAGCTAGTTACGAAGATCCGTGCACTTTTAATATTGTTTATACTGCATACTTGCATTATATCTGACATCTGCATTTTTTAATAAAATAAATAAAGTCAAATAAAATATTTTAAAAATATTTAGTATGGCCTGCATCATACCCCTGACCTTGTGGTAGCATCCGTATATCGTGTTCTTGTTCCGCTCAGTGAAACGGACTTGTTTGGATATCTATGTACACGCTACGTGCATCCGTTCTTGGGGGTATGCTTTTTCGTGACTCGGATATTCTATTTTGGTTTTGATTACTACGTATATTATTTGTATTTTCAAACTGTAATTTTAGACCCAACCCGGGCATTTTCTAGAGTAAGTTTGTATTATCCAAAATCTCAAATCTAACCAATATTATATCCAAATCATATTTTAATTGTTAACATATATATAATAAGTTTATAAATTTTTTTCTTTAACAAAATAAATTTTTTAAAAATATTTTCCCTATATCCTAACAACTCACAGATCACTCTATCTCCCTCTCTCTTTTTCATTATTAAAAATATTTTCCCCAACTAATCTCATCAGCCTTCTTTCTCTCTCCTTCTGCTATATATTCATAAGCACGAGATCCCGTCATCTCTTTCCCCACTATTCTCACCGCTTCCTCTCATCTTCATCGCGAAGCCTTGGAGCTCGAACCCATGCTGCGCTCGCCTCCCGCCATCGCCGACTCCCTCGTCGGCCTCGTCACCATCGCAGCCAACGCCTCCACCTCCTCACCCTTTTCCACACCACCATCCCGACACCACGAACCTAAGAACACACTAACCCTACACACTCGAAACCCATTGCCAGCACCCTCACCGCCGACCACCCTCGTCGGCTTCCCCTCGTCATCTGCATCCCGACTCCACCTCGTCGACCACCTTCACTTCTCCATTTCCCCTTCTTTCCCCCGACGAACCCCGAGCCTGCAACCTCACGCCAACCTCGCCTGCGACCCAACCCTGCGTACCGCCTCACCTCCGCCTTCGTCGCCGTCATCGGCCCACCCATCGCCACCACATTCTCCTCCACTTCCCTTCATCACCACCACCATCTGCAACTCTCCCCGGCAACCTAAGAAACCCATGCCAAGCCCCTGCTCTCGTCACTGCACCTTGCCGGAGCTCTGACCCTGTCGGCCTCACCCCATCACCACGACCTCCTCTAACCCGAGACAACCCCATTGAACCACCACAGCCTCTTCTTCTTCCTTCTTCTTCTCTTTTCTTGTTTCTTGGTTTTCCGGTGATCGCCGGAGCCAGGCCCGTCGCCGATGATCCGGACAACTCAGCGGACGTTCCCAGCCAGCGTGGTCGTGTTCTTGTTTTGCCTGGTCCTTTCCTGTGCGCGTGTGGTTATTGCGACGTTTACCCGACGTCGGACGTGCCATATGCACCCGTCATGAGATCCGATCAGGCAAGTTTATCTTGCTACATGCTATGATATATATGTTGCATTCATATGAATAAAAATATTACATGTTTATTTTATTGTGCATCCATATTACAATTTTACAGTTTTTCGATACCCGTATGCATCCATACCGTTATTTACATATCTAGTCGCATGTAAATTTATCTTGCTACATGCCATGTTATATATTTTGCATCCATATGAATAAAAATATCACATGTTGATTGCGTTGTACATTCATATTAATGTTTACTATTTTCGGATACTCGTGTGCATCCGTATCATTTATTATATATTTAGTTGCATCTACAGATCACATTATTTCATGTTACTGTTATATTAACACCCCATGCTTGATAATGTGTATCCTACGTAATCATGGAATTGTAGATGTAATCCCTAATAGTTATTTGAGCATCCGTGTGATGTATGCACCACATGACATGACCTGATACACCACTGCTTTACCTGTTACTTGACCCTGTTACTAATTCCGACAATCTTGATCTGTTATCCCGACGGACATATCATGTTGTCTATTCATACAAAACTTGTAGCTGCTTGATCCTGTATTGGTATTAGCTCCAGATTTATCAATACCTGACTTGAACACATAACCTTGGGGGTAAGGGAAGATCAATGATGAAACCTGACTTGTAACTTAACAGTTCGACACTTATACTTATCAGTTTTACGGGCTAGGCCAACCCCGGGATGCTGCTGCTGACATCATTCATCTGTACATGTTTTCTGTTTAATGCCTAGCGGCATGTCTCGGATTTCAGCCCGAGAATCTGGACCGTGGTCCCAGGCACGCACGGGATACTATTGAGTTATATCGACGATTCATTAAATTGATTTCAAAGACTTGAGAGTAATTAACCCAGTAGCATAGATTACTCACCGCATGCACGTACACTTCACTGTTCCATATTCGTGTTATTGTTATACACTCATGCCTGCATATTTTGTTACCTCCTGATTATATTTTTTTGTTTGATATTATGACGCACTGACGTCTGGGTTTTGCATGGCCCAGATCTTTTATCTCTTTCGCAGGCCGACCGGGAGTACTTCAGTCGACAGGCCGAACAGTGAGGAGCAGTTTGGTATTTTGTTTAGTTTAGTTTAGTTTAGTTTTCTTTCAGCATTTTCTTTTCCTAATATGAGCCCGTATTTGGGACGTACTTTCCAGATGTTTTGCTTATTTGATTTATTGCTTCCGCATATATTATTTCTTGACTCGTTTATTCTGGCATATGGACATGTACTAGATAGTTTATTTTATTTCTACTGTTTTTGATATCTTATAGACAGCCGTAATGTGACCGTGGAGGGATGTTTCCTAGCCACAGGTAGCATGGTTGGCTCTGTCACGTGCCGATCTTAGCGCACTCTGGGAAGTGGGGCGTGATAAATAATATGGATTTTAAGGGGCTATAACACCAATTCAGATTGGGTGGGGATTTCATCACCCTTCCTAAGACCCCAAAAATCACTAAAAGCATACGCATTATCCTTGAGCTTAATAAAAAATATCTAGACTCAGCTAATTAAGGACTGTCGTGCTTAATAGAACAGAAGAGGGTTGTGGGTATTCGATCGTTTATCTAAACTTGATTTTGTGATGCCTGATTTGTATGTGTTTTGTTATCAAAGAATAGTTTACCGCAATCAAGAACGGCGTCGCTTGGTAGCTAGCCGGTGAGTACGGGTCGGTCCACAGGGATTTTGTGTATTCTCAATTTGTTCTAACGAGTTAATTCCAAACGATGTTGGATTGATTATCACTAAAAACTAAGGTTGATTTAGACTAGGATTAAAATCTTGTTAGGGTTAGGTTTAGGTTAATTTTCGAAAGTCAATATTCCTCACCGCTTTCTATGCCCTAATTAAGATCTATGAGGTGTTATGGTAATAATTAATAAAGTGGATTAGTACCATCGGGAAGAAACTAGTGTTCTTCCTCCAGGTTCTTGTCCTTCCTTTCTTAATTCTTACCCTAACCTCCATGGAAAACATACACAATCGGTCTTTTAAACTACGGTATCACCGCTACCTCGTGGGATAGGGTGCCGTAGTGAGCGGTGTGTGTATATATGCATAGAGTCCTATAAAAATATGTGATGGGTAAGAAAGAGGTGAGAGATTTTCATCTCTCAAACCTCTCCTATTCCTAACCCTAACAAGTGAGGAACTACTCACATATTAGGGAATTGATAAAAAGAGACATTTTTATGATTTTTAATTCAATAACCTAATTATCTAAACTAGTGCAAATAATTAAAATTATAAGTAGGGCAGATAAAGAAAAATCTATACTAGGGCAGGAAAGAAAATTTAACTAGGGTAAGATAAAGAAAAAGACTTACTTTATTTGATGCACTCTTCAACATTACAAGAATTGAAAATTCTGAAATAGATGAATAAAATGAGGCACAAGAAGAGGCATACCTCAAAAAGAGGTTTAGAGCTTCTATTTATAGATCATAGAAACCCTAGGGTACATTCGATGCATATCTGCATTTACAAAATTACCCCTAAGAAACCTAGTCAACGCACCGCCACGCCGTCACAAAAATGCACCGACACGTGCTCCATATGGCCGCGGATCCGCGGCCAGAAGGCATGTTTGGCTGCGGTTCCGCGGCCATATTGTGGGATCATGGGCTGAATCTTTCTGGGCTTCTTCTGGTTAAATTTGGCTTCTTGTCTCTTTATTTGGTTTCTTAGATTGTCTTCTAATTTTCTTCCAGATTTCCACAGTGCATAATGTCGTGGAATTTTACCGTTTGCTTCGTGTTGAAGTCTTGAATCTTGCACTACCTTTGTGCTTTGTGAAATTGTCCATTGATCTTCGTTTATTCTTCAAACTGTAGGCATGATCAAGATTCTTCCATTTGTTGGTCGTAGTCTCACTTTTGTTTCATCTTTTCATCATTTTCACTGTTTTTGTTCCAAGAACCTGTAACCTGCAAGTATGTAGCAGACATGGATTAAAAGTAGCTGTTTATTTGTAAAATGAATAAGAATGGGGAATATAATAATGCAAAATTATGATATGAACAAATACCCTCAAACTTATCTTTTGCTCGTCCTCGAGCAAAACTAGTTTTATTCTCGAAAAAGACCTAGCCTCACTTTCGCAGGGAAACGCGATTGCACTGAGCTCGTGCAACAAGCCGTTAAACCTCTAGGTGTCCTTAGTAGGAGGAGTGTTGTCTCCTGAGGGTTTTCAGTGGATACTACCCACAAAATTCTATCAATTCGGCCTATTGACTTTTATGCTCCAATTCGGTTTTCTAACAAGAAATTCTATTATCTTCAACTCAGAAATTATCAACCCGTATTTTTCACGCTTCCTTATCATTTAACTTAAGATTGTATATGTTCTGTAAATTTACTTAGCTTTTAGCATCTTTTAAGTTTTCCTTCTAGGGTTCTATCTCAATTTAGGAATTTTTATCATCTCTACTAAATATATAAGTCCTATTTTTCATTCCTATCTCTTATCTAAATCCCAATTATATACCCCTACGTGTGTGAATATATCACCCCTACACTTGGAAATTCAATTCAAACTCTTATACTCTTGTCCATTGTCCAAAGTACTTTAGTTTGTGAATTTTAGATGATATTGCTCACACATCCTTCATGCGACCGTTAATACTTCTTGAGGTACTAACGACCGATTACAAAATGTGTTCGCGCAATAAGGCGTAATTCCTAGTCTTGTAACACCTGAGGCTTTAGCAGTGACTTCCAAATTAGTTGGTCTAAGGCACTAGGTGATAAAGCACCCTCGCTAAATTTTTTCTATTTATTCAGCCTTAAGTAATTACAAAAATCAATGTTCATTTTTTTATCTCTTTATTCACACTTGTAATTTTATTTTATTTTCCTTCATACTAAGGACTTTAGACAAGAGCATTTCAAGGTCTCTTCTACTATTCCAAATTTCAAGGTTCGTGTTTGTGCAATTTGTAGGGTATATATTTTCAGAATTTAGACTTAAGCTTAGGAATTATTTTTCAGACTTATACTTTAATAAAAATATCAATACTCTTCCCTTTATTTTGACTTAGCCCAAGAAGTGAACTCAAAATTTGTCTATTTCTAAATAGACTATAAAGACATATACTTTCTACCGTTAAATTTTAAAAAAGGTTATTTTTAAGGTTTTTTATTTACTAAGTCTAAGATCTAGTTGTTCCTAACTAGTTAACCTTTTTGTCAAACTCAAGTCAATTATGACCAAAATTGAAAATTTCAATTTTTATAATTTTTAAAATTTTTCAATTTTTATGGGTTTTAAAATAAGTATGCAAATGCAAAAATATACATATGAATGCGAAGGAAGAAAGCTTACCGAGCACACCCTCAAACTTAAACTTGACAGTGTCCTCACTGTCAGGCTATACCAAAAGGGTCAAAATTGTCGGTACTCCCCTGTTTATTATTTTTTATTTTTTATTTTTTTTATAATTTTTTATATTGTTAACAGAAAAACAAAACAAAATATATATACAAAAAGGCCCCCCCAAACTTAAGTGAAACAGTGTTTCCACTGTTTAAATGTTAAAGTTCAGAGTTAGGGAGGAGAAAAACACAGTATCAAGCTATACAAGGCCTTACACAGGCCAAAGGTTAGCACCAACCATTCAAAATTTTTATCGTTATAATGGTGGGGTTGGTGAAAGAATGGAGTGTGGAGAAAAGAAATGAGAAACACACGAGACCGTATGGGAAGAAAGGTGGAATATGGTCTCGTATAGAAGAAGAATGGCGGAAAAGAGAAAGAAGTGTAGTACGAATTTGAGGGTGTAAATTGAGTGAATAAATTAGCACAAATTGTGATGACCGATGTGTTAAAAGCGATTGTGCTAATCTATCAACCCGTCGAGAAATGGGGTCAAATCCCTCAAGATTCGCGAGAAAACATGGGTACGTTGAACTTGGTAAACCATCTATTGCAAATGGAAGCGTGACAGATTCTTGCGCGGTCGAAACGATGGAAAGGACGAAGGAGAGTGATTTAGGAAGGGTCTCATTCTCACCTAAGTAAACGTATTTAAGATGAGACGGCAACAGCTCGAGTTCGAGTTTTTGAGGTGGTAAAATTGGTGAGAATGTCTCGAACTCGAAAGATTCCATCAATGGTTCGAAATCACTGTAAGCAATCGAGTCGGATGGTTCAACTGACTCATCCAAAAATTCAAAGGACTCAAACTCGGGCGGTGAGTCTTCAAAATCGTCCGAAAAAGTGAAACACTCATAATCGTTATCGGTTGTGCAAACTGTGTCAGATTCAAGAAGGAACGCACTAGTGGCGTCAGAACTGCTGTGATCGAATAGAAAATTTTCAAGCTCACAGTCCTCCTGCGTGATTTCTTGCATGGTCGGAACGATGGAAAGGATGAAGGGGGGTGATTTAAGAAGTATAACAGTTAAAGATTCAGGAGGATGAATTGGAAAATCCGACTCATCAAACAAAACCGGTCCATCCTCAATACTATCCTCATAATTCTCCTCAAAGGTTATCTCATCCATGCAATTATCATCAAAATCAAGACGCATATGAAGTTCGGGAGAAACATTTAATGACTCGGGATGATGAATTGGAGAGAAAAATTCAGTCAAATCTGCGGGTTCATCATCCAAAATATTCCCTGCGTCAATATCCTCAATCAAGTGAAAATCAATTTTTTTGGACACCTCATCAAAAGCATGGATATTTATCAATTCAGGTTCTAGACTGGAGGTGTAGAGGTCGAAAGGATTGGTGATGGTTTCACTCGAAAGGGACCCTTCACAATCTGGCAAATTAAGCACTACAAAGTCACACAACTCATTAAACGTTTTATTTTCAACTGGTGAATCATTTGGAACACTTGATAGACATTCAAAACCGGAGCTGTGGGATTCAATTGGTGATGGGTAGGTTTGATTTGGAAGGGTGCACAGCTCACTCTCTCCGCTCAAATTCTCAATCTGTCCAACCGCCTCATCATACATTGGAATTTTTGGAGCTAGTTGGAAACTAGCTACCGGGTCACTAGGTTGCATAAGGGCGGCAATGGAAGCATCCAAATTCCTTATCTGTTGGTTTGTCGCTACAATATAAGCTTCCAACGATTGTTCCAGACTGGACATGTGTTGTGAAGGGGTTTCAGTAAAAAGTTCAAAATTGTTTGGATTCTGGAAACTCCCAAATGGCTGTGTAGAAGCAATGTCTAGGAAAGGTGCGAAAGTCAGATAGGACTGGTAGGAATTGAATGGTTGGACAAAAGTTGGATCAACATTTGGATAAAAAGGTGAATGGAATTATTGATCCCAAGAACTAGAAGTGTTGAAAGGAGTGAAAGATCGGTTACGAGATTATTCAATATGTTCAGCAATAGACATGGGTTACGGAGTTACAACAGGACTTGAAGAAGGAGTATCAACGTAAGAAGGTGGTGAAGGTTGAAACGGTTGATACAAAGTGGATTGCGGAGTCCAACTGTTTCTCCTAGATACTTCTATTCGATCTTTCAAAGAAATTTTAGGTATGGAGGGGTCGTCCGTAATTCGACTAAATAATTCGCGTATGAAGCAATGTTTGGATGAGGGTACCAAAGTTCGGCAAGAGTTTTGTGAGGTGGGGTACCCATGATGTAAGAAAGGAGAAGAAAAAGAATGTGGGTGCAAGTGGGGTGCACGGATTTCTTAACAACAAGTTGCAAGTTTTTGTAATTTTTTTTTCCTTTTTGTGTTTTTTTATATATAAGGAGCTTTTTGCAAAAAGATTTTCAATAAAAGGCTTAGACACACTTTCAATCAATCACAAATGCATAATCAAGTCTAGATCTAGGGTCACCTAGGTAAGCTAGACTGCTCCTAACTGTTCCAAAGGGCAAGATGTGAGGACCTCAAACCGCCTCTTCACCGCCAATTGTGGCCAGGTAAGCACAAGTAGAGAAAGGAGGGATCCGCTCACGAATCACCGTGAGACGGGCTTTTTAAAGTTACCTTTCCCCTCCTGTCTAGCCTAGGCACCACAAAGTCAGGTTAGGATCAACGGTCGATACCTACAACTATTCCTTTGTCTTATTGAGCGCGAAGTCCTTAGGGCTGAGTCTAATCTTTTTTAATTAACTTGATGGTCAATGCAATATGCTTTATGTGATTTTTGGGGTCCTGGGAAGGGTAATGAAATCCCCACCCAATCTGGATTGGTGTTCAAGCCCCTTAAAGTCAATTTAAAATATGCAAAGCAGTAAACACAATCACTTGCAAACAATTTTTTTTAGCGCGGCGCAAAGAATCCTGCACAAGATCAAGTTATTGGAGAAGGGGAGAAGTTTTTGCGCAAAGAACTCTGCAGGAAATTTTTACAGAGGAGATAATAAGGTTACAGAGAAGAAGAAAAGAAGCTTACAGAGGGACTTCGAGTTGCAGACGTCAGCAACCCGCGGCGGATCCGCAGCTAAAAGAGGTTCTGGCGGCGGAAACGCGGTTGACTCATTGACTCAGGCCTCCAAACTTCTTCTGTTGCTCTGTTGTGGTACTCCTCTGTTGTTCAGATCTTCTGTTTTCTGTTTCGCTCTCTGGATTTTTCCAGATCTGAATCCGTTCGTTGATCCTGCACAATTCAAAAAAAATACCCTTCAAAAAATAACAAGATGATAATATATATATATATATATATATTTATGATTTTTATGTTTTATATTAACCCGAAATTGCAAAAAGAAAATATTACGCCATTCCCGGCAACGATGCAATTTGATTTGTATGTGTTTTGTTATCAAAGAATAATTTACCGTAATCAAGAACGGCGTCGCTTGGTAGCTAGCCGGTGAGTACGGGTCGGTCCACAGGGATTTTGTGTATTCTCAATTTGTTCTAACGAGTTAATTCCAAACGGTGTTGCATTGATTATCACTAAAAACTAAGGTTGATCTAGACTAGGATTAAAATCTTGCTAGGGTTAGGTTTAGATTAAGTTTGGAAAGTCAATATTTCTCACCGCTTTCTATGCCCTAATTAAGATCTATGAGGTGTTATGGTAATAATTAATAAAGTGGATTAGTACCATCGGGAAGAAACTAGGGTTCTTCCTCTAGGTTCTTGTCCTTCCTTTCTTAATTCTTACCCTAACCTCCATGGAAAACATGCACAACTGGTCTTTTAAACTACGGTATCAACGCTACCTCGTGGGATAGGGTGCCGTAGTGAGCGGTGTGTGTATGTATGCATGGAGTCCTATAAAAATATGTGATGGGCAAGAAAGGGGTGAGAGATTTTCATCTCTCAAACCTCTCCTATTGCTAACCCTAACAAGTGAGGAACTACTCACTTATTAGGGAATTGATAAAAAGAGACATTTTTATGATTTTTAATTCAATAACCTAATTATCTAAACTAGGGCAAATAATTAAAATTATAACTAGGGCAGATAAAGAAAAATCTATATTAGGGCAGGAAAGAAAATTTAATTAGGGCAAGATAAAGAAAAAGACTTACTTTATTTGATGCACTCTTCAACATTACAAGAATTGAAAATTCTAAAATAGATGAATAAAATGAGGCACAAGAAGAGGCATACCTCAAAAAGAGGTTTAGGGCTTCTATTTATAGATCATACAAACCCTAGGGTACATTCGATACATATCTGCATTTACAAAATTACCCCTAAGAAACCTAGTCAATGCACCGCCACACCGTCACAAAAATGCACCGACACGTGCTCTATATGGCCGCGGATCCGCGGCCAGAAGGCATGTTTGGCCGCTGTTCCGTGGCCATATTGTGGGATCATGGGCTGAATCTTTCTGGGCTTCTTCTGGTTAAATTTGGCTTCTTGTCTCTTTACTTGGTTTCTTAGATTGTCTTCTAGTTTTCTTCCAGATTTCCACAGTGCATTGTTTCCCCCAATCAGAGCAAGGCTCTACTGAATTTTGAAAATTCAAAATTTGAAGCAACGCTTCGGTTTCCGTGCGCAGTGCGCAATTTGCCACGTGGCAGAAACCAATTCGGCAGCGTAACGCCCGAGACGGTGCGTCCCATCAGAGCAAGGCTCTTCAGAAAACGTATTTAAAGACTTAACTGCGCAAATGCATGGCAGCGCGACACGTGTCTGCGCAAGCGCATGGATGCACGACACGTGTCTGTGCAGTTGCGCAATCGCAACTGCGCAAGCGCACGGATGCGCGACACGTGTCTGCGCAAGCGCACGGATGCGTGACACGTGTCTGCGCAGTTGCGCAATCGCAGCTGCGCAAACGCACCGATGTGCAACACGTGTCTGCGCAAGCGCACAGATGCGTGACACGTGTCTGCGCAGTTGCGCAGTCGCAATTGCGCAAGCGCACAGATACGTGACACGTGTTTGCGCAAGCGCACAGATGCGTGACACGTGTCTGCGCAGTTGCGCAATTGCAACTGCGCAAGCGCTCGGATGCGCGACACGTGTCTGCGCAGTTGCGCAACCGCAACTGCGCAAGCGCACGGATGCGTGACACGTGTCACACGCTGGTAAGTTGCGCAGCAACTGAATGAAGATTTAGATAAATCTTTTCTGTTCTCCTGTAAAACAGGAACCCTCGGATCAGAGATCCAATGGTGGGAAAATTCCCAAAATTATTCAGGAAAGATTTTGTTAACAAATCCAACAAATTGGTGGGCACTATAAATAAGACCCCAGGCCTCATTCAAAGGGCATCAGAGAATCAATCATCATCGAGAGAGGGAAAAAGCTTCTGGAAAAAAAAGAGAGCTCTTAAAGATTAATCAAGAACAAAAAAAAAGAGAAGGTAAAATTTCTGAAGAACAGAAAATAAGAAAATAAATAGTGCCTTGCACTTGATAGGAACCCCTGGTTCTAAAGAAAAAAAATATAAATAAAAGAATAATAAATAGTGCCTTGCACTTGATATGAACCCTTGGTTCTAAAAAAAAAAATAATAATAAATAGTGCCTTGCACTTAATATGAACCCTCGGTTCTGTATGATCAGGAAAAAACAAGAACTTGTTTTCCTTTGATCCAAATTCAAATCAAAAGTGCCATGCACTTGTGTTCTTCAATCTGAAGATTTCTAGGGTTTCTGCAACCCCTTGTTTTGGGCCCGGCCCAAATTAAAAGGGCAAGGCCCTGTTTGGAAAAATTCCTGAGTTTCTGCAAACTCGTTATTCAAATGGGCCTGGCCCAAACTAAATTACAGAACAATAAAAGGGCAAAGCCCTGTTTGTAAAAAACCTCTTGAGTTTCTGAAACTCATTATTTAAAAGGGCCTAGCCCAATTGCAGAAAAAAATAATAAAAGGGCAAGGCCCTGTTTGGAGAATTCCTGAGTTCTTGTAACTCATTAATTAGAAGGGCCTGGCCCAAATCAGACTTGCAAAATAATGAAAGGGGCAAAGCCCTATTTAGATTGATTCTTCTAATCAGGCAAAGCATAAAATAAAATTTGGACTTAACCCAATCCTGGCTGTAAGTCCTTAAATTAAATGCCTCTCACAAACTAAGTCACGACCGGTTCGAGGGTACATCTCCGAACTCCTTTGACATCTGTCGTTGTAATTCCTCAACGACGTCAAAGAGGCGACGAGTCCCAACGACCACTCATCTAAAATCGGACCGAAACGTCCTTAAACTAATATTGGACCGAAACGTCCCTAAGCTAATGACGGACCGAAACGTCCTTAAACTAATATCGGACCGAAACGTCCCTAAACTAATGACGGACCGAAACGTCCCTAAACTAATAATGGACCACTACGTCCCTAAACTGGCGACGGACCGAAACGTCCCTAAACTAATGACGGACCGAAATGTCCCTAAACTAATAATGGACCACTACGTCCCTAAACTGGCGACGGACCGAAACGTCCCTAAACTAATAATGGACCACCACGTCCCTAAATCTGGCAATGGACCGCCACGTCTTTAAATTGGCACAATAGAGTCCAAATGCTCTTTTGTTGGATCTAAACGGTCCCGTCTAAGTTGATCTTAGCCCCAAATACGGTTAATGTGTCCTTAGATATTTAAATAAACCATAAAACCCCAAACCAACTTCGGTTCAAGGGTACATCTCTGAACTCCTCAGACGCTTGTCGTTGTAATCCCTCAACGACGTCAGAGAGGTGACGAGTCCCAACAGCCAGATAATTAAATCGATCACTGCGTTAAGTTGATCTTAGTCCAAAACAGGACTAAAGTATTCTTGACGAACGTTTAAGTTGATTTTAGCCGCAACGCGACTAATGCATCCTTAAACTAAAAAACAACAAACTCAAATCTAAGCAAACACGGATTTGGACTAATCCACGTCCTACGGGCGACGACATCACTAAGTCTCCGTATACAATCCACGGGCAACCACAAACAAAACAAACACACACGACACGAAGTGAAATTCTGGAGAAGGAGAAAGTTGTTACCGCAAAGCGGTAGTGTAATTAACTGCAGGGGCTTGCGCCTGCAGGGAAGAGCGTCCCCACAATCAAAAACCCCTCAAGCGAGGGGGAATCTGACAAAGTCTGCTACATCGGCCGCATCCGTCTAAACCTTCGATACACGGTGCCATAAATCAACTTGGCATCTTCGAAGAGGTGGACGGGTAAAAACCAAATAGCATCTGCCCCGAACCTCAGGCACGTGACGTCCTAACGTCGCAGGCCGCCGTTCGGAGGGGAACAGATTCTGGCACGCCCGGTGGGACCTTTTCCTCTTTCCACTCCACACTTCGTGTGTCGTCTTCGCGAACCAATCGCGGTTTGTTAAATGGTTGTCCTCGAATTTCAGGTTGCTAAGATTTGGTCTTTTGTCTGGCGCAGAACTCAAGATTCAATGGCCACCAACTGCTCGAAATGCCATTGCAGAGGACGTTCCACCTCACCGCGAGGTGTAGCATATGGGCCCCAGGCAGCTTCCTTCCTGACTCTGCCGGTAGACCAAGTGACTCAGGCCACCACCGGCTTGTTTTTCGGGACCATGATCCCACCTGCAAGCTTCTCCATGCTGATATCCGCACCAGAAGCGAACAAGAAGTCGGTGTTCGACCGGCTCACTGCTACCACGACCCCTGTCAACGGGTCGCCCGCTACTAAGCTGACAGCCTCTGTTTTCACCAGGCTAGGTCAGGATCATAAAGTGGCTGTCCCAAAGAGGGCAACGGCCACAACTTCGGAAGTCGTTGAAGCGGCTTCTCCTATCAGAAAGTCAGTCTTCACAAGATTGACGGTTCCTACTCCTCCTCCAGCTGGTCAAAAAGCATCAGTCTTTAATAGGCTGACATCGGCAGTTACCCCACACTCAAACAGGGGGCAACAAGAAATTGTATCGATTTTCGAGCCAGTCCCAACGGCCCGTCGTGCACGACGTCGCCATTGGCAGCGAATAAGGAAAGCAGGAGGCAACTCCCCTTCAGGGCTAACCCCGCCTGCTCCAGTGGCGGAGGTCAACGCTGCTGTTCCAACTGGGAACAACTTTGAATTGCTGAGGAAGGTGAGAAAGAACTCCCCAGTTGCTACATTGAAAAGGTCTCCTCCACCCATGGAAAAAGCTCCGGAGACGAAACAGGAACAGCCCCCTCAACGGCTGTCATCAAAAGTTTATAAAATATGGCGCAGGGTTCAAAACTCTGTGATCGATCCGGACCACTTGCGTCACCAGAAAAAGGCGAAGGTGGAGAAAGACAAGAACCCCCCCATTAAACAGCAGGGGGAAACAAATGCTAGGAGGCCCACTTCAACGGCTCCTTCAACCTCAAAGGTCCATAAAAGGAAAAGACCAGAGAAAGCTCCCGCGACGATGACAAAATCTAAAAGCGGCGAACCGAAACGCCCCAAGTCAGGGGGCATAATAGTTCATACGGTCTATATGGCTTCAGGAAAAGAAGAAAGTCGTACTTCTACGGGTCACCGACCGCTTACCCGGTCAGTGACCAGGTCTCAGGAGCAGCAACAAAAGCTCCAGGAGATGATGACTACAATGGCTGCACTCACGGGGCCAAAAGAGAATCCTGAGACGTCCTTAGATGAACGCCAAGAGGAGGAGACCGATGCTGAGTTCCTCCGCCGAATACTGGAAAAGAGAGACAAAGAGGCTGCGGAACAGGCGGCCAACATAAAGAAAATGGCCCTTTTGTTCCAGGATGTGGTGGGTATGATGATTCAACTAGATCCACCTGCTGGAGATCTCCCGATCATTCTTGAAGATGATAGAGGAGAGACATCGAATCCTCCACCGGCTCTATCCGCAGCTAAAGAGGATACCATATCAAAAGCTGATTTGGATGAATATATTGCTCAACAAATACGGGTGCATCAGGCGGTTGAAGCAGCCGGTCAGATCGTGAAAACGGGGCGGCCATATCCGGGCTGGTACGACCAAATCAAGTACCCGCCAGGTTACAAAATTCCTAAGTTTCATGTCTACAAGGGGACCGGCAATCCCCATCAACATGTTGCCCAGTTCAGGGCGCTTTGTGGTAACACTGGAGGCGACGACAAACTCTTGCTGCGCCAATTCGTTGGAAGCTTATCAGACACGGCTTTCGAGTGGTATTCCGAGCTCCCCAACGACTCTATTAAAATCTTTGCGGAGATGGAGCTGCTCTTCACCCAACGTTTTGCAAGTGCCAGCGAGCGTACTCCGATGACGGCGCTGATTAACGCCAGGGTAAAGCCCGGCGAGACGTGGGTTCAATACGCTATACGGTGGCGTAATCTATGGTCTAAGTGTGAACAACGCATAGAAGAAGCTCCAGCGGTGGGAATGTTTGTTGGAACGCTTGATCCACAGGCAACCATCTCGCAGTTCATGATGTTCTTCAAGCCGACTTCCTTCCAGGCTTTGATCGACAAATTAGCGCAGATGGACCAGATGGGCCATAAACCCCCTCTCCCGAAGCCGGACCCCCGAAACGATAAAGGAAAGGGAAAAGCGATCATCGTCGCCAATGCCCAACAACAACCGAGCGACTCAAAGCCGGCTGCTCGTCCAAACAATACACGCCCATACGTACCCCTTGAGGACAGGATGGGACGTGCTTACTCCTTCCCCCGTGATAAAACAAGGAGGCTATTCGAGCTGGCGTTGCGCAACAGGCTCATAAATCTGCCAGATCCAAAACGTCCGTCACAACCGAATGACGTCAACGATCCTAATTACTGCCCTTATCACAGAGTGTTGGGACATCCAATCGAAGACTGTTACGTTTTCAAAAATTGGCTTGAGAATCAATACCGTCAGGGCAAATTTGCGCTGTCCGACAAATGGAAGGTGAACCCTCCGTAGCCCCACACCTATAAGGGGACGAATACGCCGGGGGCAACATGCTCCGTTATTGAAGAGGCTCCCTGGGAGGTTGTATTATCGGCCAAAACGAAGAGAATGCTAAATGATCTTCAAACCTGCCCAGCGGTCAAGTGGAAGAACCCCTTGGAACCGCAGGTTATTGAAGGGATGTTGAAGCCACGACCGATTCCGAAGACCGATGGTAGCAGTTCAAGCGTTCATAGCCAGCCGTCAAAATCTTCGAAAAAGAAGAAGAAGAAATCTAAGAAGCCCGTGAAGCCTGGCGACAAGCGCACGGACTTACAAAAGCAAATCGATGCGCTGGATGAATATAACCAAAAGGCGCGAACTCCCATCACGCTCCAAGATTTCCTTGATCACGTCTTCCAAAAAGAAGATGAAGGAGAAAGTTCATCGGATGAGTCTGACGAATATGTAGCAAGCTGTCATATGATCTCTCATTCGGTCACGAATGATGAAGGGACTTCTGGCACTGAAACGCTGGGGGCAAATACCGAATCAGGAACCCCAGGGTTACCAGTTGAAACGATCAGCGCGTTTCTTAATGAAGCTCGGTTGAAAAGCAAGGCTGATCGAGAGCGCGAGACGGCTATATTCGAAAGGGCCAAGCGTCAGCGACTTGAGGAAGGAGCCGAAATGATCCCGTTGGAGCAAAATGCCTCCACCACTGACAAAAGCCAATTCAAGATAAAAAAGAAATTTGCTAAGGCCATATCGATGGGCATGAAGCTACCACCCTCTAAAGAAAAAGTTACTGGCGCGGTAGAAATGCACCCCTCTTATTGCTTATACCATCAGAAGGTCTCGCATTCCACCCAAGATTGCAAAGCTTTCAATGGATGGTGGCAAGGATACGTCGCTAATCGACAACGATTTAAACGGGAAAAACGTAAAATTCACCGAGAGCAAAGAAATACGACTAAAGAACTTGAAAGAACTGCCGGCAATTGTCACATGGTTAACACTACCGGGTCACAAGTGCCTACATTTGGGAGCGACTCCGATGAAGAGCTAGAGCTTGGCCCCCTCTTCGAAGAATCCACTTCAGGAAAAGAAAAAGAACCGAAGGCCTGCGAGAATATACAGCTGCGCAATCGAACATTACCCGAAAAGAACCTCGGACCCTTGAATAAGAAAAACAAAGGGAAAGAGAAGGTTTCTGAAGACATCGCTTTGGATGACCAAGTTGCGGAAGAGTTAACCGCCAAGAATCCCCCAAAAAGGAATAAAGTAGATTACAATGTCTTGGCACATCTGAGAAAGCTACCCTCACAACTCAGCATTCTCGATGCCCTATTGCTATCAAAAGAGGCGAGGGATTCTTTGATTAAGGCCCTACAGGATCCGGACCAGTTCCAAGCCTTCTTAGCCGAACAAAAGATGAAGGATGAATTGGAAGAGGTGCACACAGCCGACGTTGCTTTTGGTGATGAAGACCTTCTCTTCGGGACGTGTGAACACAATTGCCCCCTTTATGTCTCGGGATACTGCCATGACATAAAGATAGGAAAAATCTTGGTCGATAACGGATCGTCTGTCAATTTACTCAATGTGCGAGTGTTAAAGGAGATTTGCATGAGTGTCCAACACCTCGCCCGGGACAAAATCACCATCTCCGGTTTCGACTCTCAATCCTCAAAGACTCTTGGATCTGTGATATTGACGCTACGCTTCGGGGTGCTCGTCACAGACATCAAATTCCATGTTATAGACGCCAAGACGTGCTACAATGCTCTGCTCGGCCGACCATGGCTACACGAATACAATATCATCCCTTCTACACAGCATCAGTGCATGAAGTATTCTAGGGACGGCCTCGAGTACACAGTGGCAGGAGAGTTGAATCCATTCTCCGTGAACGAAGTTCGCAAGTATGAAGATGCCAAATACTTCTTACCGAATTTCGAAGACACGGAAAGGTGTCACAAACCGGAGAACAAAACTAACGCAACCATCCCTGTCTTCGGCAGTGACACCGAAGAGGAGGAAGAGATAATTTATTCAGGTCCGTCCCAATCCACCAGACCAGGACCATCCGTTCCTTCATTGATCTTCGGCAGTGATTCAGAGGATGAAGTTCGCGCTGTATTCCCTGCTCGGCCTTCGATACGGGCTTCTGCCGATGAAGAGCGAAGTCTACAGATAACCATGGTGCCGCTTGAACATTACAAAGAACTGGATGCACTTGACACCAACAGCGTAGAAGAATTGCAGACATTCTATATCCCTCCCGGACGAAAAGGCGAGAAAGCAATCCTATTCTACCGTTCTGAAGAAAACAAGGTGGAAAAAGAAATTTGGCACGGCGCGGATCCCACGCTCGACAGGCTCCAACCTATCCGTCTTCCTAGATATTACACCCAAGGTTTAAAGAAACTGCTGAAACGCCAAGGGATGTCCTTCACACAGACCGCTAGAAAAGCCAAATTCTATGACAAGGTCTGGAACGTTCCCGGGACTCAGTGCAAACTGCCTAACGGGAGAACAGAGACGAAAGGACTCGGGTATATTCGCTCAAAGAAACGTGAGCTAATAAACAGCTGTTATGTCATGTATGACTTTGATGAAGAAGCAGACGCTCACTGGGAAGACGCTAATCCTGAATCAGTAAAAGTTCCCGATGCGAGACCTCCTAACCCATCGTCTGAAGGCCAAATGAGCAAACCTACAAGGGATGCCAGTCGAGAAGCCCGAGATGATCACGATCGTGAAATGGCAATCTATGAGAAGGCCAAGACACGGCGCCTCCTTCAGCGGGCGATGAAAGACGAAAACGCCACCCCTTGTCAACCTGCTATGAAGAAGGTTCGACTCGAAAGCAGAAATAAGTTGAAAGGCAAGAGAAGCGCTCGACAACCACAAAGCAAAGCTAAGAAGCCACGCATCCGAGAGTCGAGAGTTGTTGACCAGGCCATCATGAAGAAAATGGGTCGAGCATACTCATTTCCTCAGAACAAAACAAGGAAAATACTTGAGCTTGCTCTGAAACATCGAATGCTTACTCTGCCAGAGTCTAAACACCCTGAGCAAGCAGGCGAAGTCTCCAACCCAAAGTATTGCTTTTACCATCGAGTAATAGGGCATCCGCTCGAAGATTGCTTCACCTTCAAGAATTGGGTCGAAGATCAATATCAGCTTGGCAAGTTCGCGTTGTCTGATAACTGGAGGGTAGCACCACCACAGAAGCACGAGCCCGAAACCGCGAAAGAAAAACCAGTTCCACATCGGAGTGGACAGAAAAGTCACACCTGTCATGTGATAACAATATTAAAAGAAGGGTCCGACGATATGAACAACCTCCCTTGGTGCTTTGAAAGCGGCAGCGATGAGGTGATTTCAGAATTTCCCCCAGCTCCGAAAGAACTAGAGGACGGAATCCATACCACCGCAGATAACCTCAGGAAAATCGAGTTGGGGACAGTAGATGATCCGCGACCGACATTCGTCAGCGAGCTGCTGTCTGAAGAGAGGGTGGCTGCGTTAAAAGACGTCCTTGTGCAGCATAAAGATTGCTTCGCATGGAACTATTCCGAGATGCCGGGACTAGATCCAGAAGTTGCTGTACATAGACTAGCAATATCCCCAGACGTCAAGCCGATCAAACAGGCGCCGAGAAGAATGCGACTCGAGCTTGAGATGAGCATAAACACCGAAGTCAAAAAGTTAATCGACTCTGGCTTCATTCAGGAAGTTCAGTACCCTGAATGGATTGCCAACATCGTCCCAGTAATGAAGAAAAATGGGACAGTGCGCATATGCGTAGACTTTCGGGATCTTAATAAAGCCTGCCCAAAAGATGATTTCCCAGTGCCAGTCACTGAACTTATGATAGAAAATACATCCACTCATGAGGTTTTCTCCTTCATGGACGGCTCGTCGGGGTATAACCAGATAAAAATGCATCCCGAAGACCAGAAGCACACAGCCTTCAGGACTCCTCTTGGTATATTTTGTTACAAAGTGATGCCCTTCGGTTTGAAGAACGCCGGTGCTACTTATCAGAGGGCCATGACAAAAATCTTCGACGACCTCATACATGAAATCGTTGAATGCTATATCGACGATCTTGTGGTTAAAAGCAAATCATACGAAGAACATCTCGAGCATTTGAAGATCGTGTTTCAACGCCTTCGGCAATACAACTTGAAGATGAATCCTCTTAAATGTGCGTTCGGGGTTTCCTCGGGCAAATTCCTAGGATTCGTCGTTCGACATCGGGGTATTGAAATAGATCCGTCGAAGATTAAAGCGATTATGGAAATGCCCCCGCCGAGGACTCTCAAACAGCTGCGGTCTCTCCAAGGGAAGCTCGCGTATATAAGGCGATTTATAGCTAACCTTTCAGGAAAGTGCCGTCCTTATAGTCACCTGATGAAAAAGGGAACCCCATTCGTTTGGGATCAAAAATGCCAAGGCGCACTGGATGAGATCAAGCAATACCTGCAGAACCCGCCGGTGTTGGCTGCTCCGGTTAAGGGGAAGCCTCTTATTCTTTATACAACCGCCCTCGAAGGTTCCTTAGGCGCATTATGGGCACAAGAAAACGATCAAGGGAAAGAGAGGGCGCTCTACTACTTAAGTCGAGTGCTGCTGGGGGCAGAAAGCAACTATTCTCCCATTGAAAAATACTGCTTGGCATTGATCTTCGCAATAACAAAGCTTAGGCACTATGCGTTGGCGCACGAGGTCCGTCTGATTTCAAAAGTGGACCCTCTCAAATATTTAATGTCAAAAGCCATATTGACAGGACGACTCGCTAAATGGGCCCTGCTCTTGATGGAATTTTCCATAACATATCAACCTCTCAAGGCGGTAAAAGGCCAGGCCATCGCTGACTTCCTTGCTGAGCATCCCATACCTGCCGACTCTCCTTTAAACTGCGATTTTCCAGACAGACATGCATTTGATGCAATCGACAGTGGTGATACCCGTTGGGAGCTTTACTTCGATGGAGCGTCCTCTATGAAAAAGCACAAACAAAGTACGCCAATGATCAAATCGGGAGTAGGACTCATCTTCGTGACTCCACAAGGAGGGATAATGCGCTTCGCCTTCTCCTTGACGGAGCCGAGAACGAATAATGAGGCTGAATATGAGGCTTTGATAGCAGGCCTCGAGATCGCCATCGATATGGGGATTGAAAGCCTCCTCATATACGGGGACTCCCAACTGGTCGTCAGTCAAGTAAACGGCGATTACCAAACATGTAAACCGGAATTGGTAAAATACGGTGAAAAAGTGCAGCAACTGCTAACCCAAATTCCCTCCTACACTTTGGAGAGCATACCGAGAGCGGAAAACAGCAAAGCGGACGCACTAGCCAAACTTGCTAAAGAACTGGCTGACGAGAACCTCGACGACGTTAGAATCGTGGTATAAAGCCGTCGAGTGCTTGCCCCAGCAGAAGTATCTCCAGAATCGTCTGAAGAAAAAGGAGCGAACGAGGAGACGACCCTACAAATAAAAGACCATGGGAAGACCGAAGACTGGAGAGAAGTTTTCATAGATTACTTCAAGTTCCACCGAATACCTGAAGAAGCGTCCACAAGACATCAGCTCACGAAACGAGCTCTGTCTTTCGCCTTCGTCAATGATACTTTGTACAAGAGGTCATTCGATTCTCTGTGGTTGAGATGCTTAGGACCTGATGAAGCGAGAAGGGTCATCCAAGAAGTTCACGACGGACTCTGCGGTTCCCACCAAGCAGGCCCTAAGATGAAGTTGAAGATAAAGCGGATGAGCTACTACTGGCCCACGATGATGCAGGATTGCTTCGAATATGCAAGGCAATGTCATTCATATCAAATTCATGGGGACTTTATCCATCAGCATCCCAATCCATTGCATCCAACAGTGGCTAGTTGGCCATTTGAAATGTGGGGAACTGACATAGTCGGTCCCATCGAACCAGCATCGTCAAAGGGACATCGTTTCATCTTGGCGACGACTGATTACTTCTCCAAATGGGCAGAAGCGGTACCGTTGAGGGAAGTGAAAACGGAAAACATCCTCCATTTCTTCAAAACGCATGTCATATACCGGTTTGGAACCCCGAGAAGAATCATCTCTGATAATGGGCCAGCCTACCGAAGTCATAAGATTAGCCGCTTCGCACAGCAGCACAATATAGACTGGAGATATTCCTCAGTTTATAACCCCCGAGCTAACGGTTTAGCTGAGGCCTTCAACAAGACCTTGATGAAGATCATCAAGAAAACGGTGTCACGAAATAAGAGAGATTGGCACGAAGGATTGCAAGAGGCTCTTTGGGCGTATCGAACTACGTTTAAAACGGCCACAAACGCAACGCCGTACGCGTTGGTATTTGGGACGGAAGCAGTACTCCCCCTCGAGATAGAATTACCCTCTCTACGAGTGGCAGTCCATTACGAGTTGACGGACGAAGAAAATGCTCACCTTCGGTTTGAAGAGCTTGACGCCCTCGATGAAATCCGGCTTCTAGCACAGCAAAATTTGGAAGCTTATAAAGCAAAGATGACGCGCTCATATGAAAGATTGAGCCGCCCGAGGACATTCCACCAAGGCGAACTCGTGCTAGTCGTCAAAAGGCCCATGGTCCCCAATCGCGCCAAGCGGGGAAAGTTTGAGCCAAACTATGAAGGACCGTACATCATTGATAAGGTCTACCAGGGCGGGGCCTATCTACTCATGGACATGCACGGTGAAAGGCCTTTCAGGCCAATAAACGGTCGCTTCCTAAAGAAATACTACGCTTAACGAGCCTTAGTTTAGGTCAATGATAGATGACGACGACTATGTCCGCTCGCTATCTTCCTAAGCTCAGGCTTTATAAGCAGTAGCCGGCCCTCTCAACGGTGGACCGAAATGTCCTTAAACTAATATCAGACCGAAACGTCTTTAAACTACTACTGCTGCATCTTTAGACTAACGAGATAAAAAAAAAAAAAAAAAAAGGTATGTCCATAAGCAAGATGGGCACGGATGAAAACCCGAAAGGGCTCCGTGAGTAAAAACAGCAGGACTACCGGCGAATGTTTGTGAAAACCTGAAAGGGCGCAACTTCGTTAAAGAACCCTTACAGAGTCCTTTCGACCCTGTAAGGAGAAACCACCCGCGTGAGATCCTTACGACTCACAAGGGAATAACACGCTTAGGAATCCCCACGATTCCTAAGGAGAAAATACGCTTGCGAGATCCTCACGACTCGTAAGGAGAACTCTCTTATGGGACCCTCACGGCTCATGGGATTTGAAAGTCTTAAGTTACAGAGACCTAAACCTGTGCTTAAGCAAACCCCCACAAACTTCCAATGTTGCCCTACAAGTGGTTCAATATTGACCCTTGTATACAATCCACGGGCGCGAATAAACATTTCCTTAACCAAGGTCCATCCGTGACCGGAGATATGTTCGCATAACCCTTGTAAGTCCTCTTGATTTACAAGAAGAAAACCCCCTGTAAGATCCTTACGACTTACAGAGGAACAAAACACTTAGGAACCCTTACGATTCCTAAAAAAAAAATACACCTACAAGATCCTCACGACTTGTAGGGAAAAATACCTTTATGAGGCCCTTACGGCTCATGAAGTTAAAAGCCTTAGCCGACAGGACCCTAACCCTGGTCGCTAAGCCTCCTTTGTTCGACAACGACGGAGGCAAATGATGATTCGCTCCTGGCAATATCCCAGTTGCAGCGGTGCTGATGCCAAAATCGGTGTCTAATTTCAGGCTTACAGCGAAAAGCCAGTAGGCCGCACATGCATACGAAATAGCCGAAATGATGGGGCGACTTGCAATAAAAAAAAAGCAGCAAGTAAAAATATATGCATGAAGAAATAGCCGAAATGATTGTGCAACTCGTAATAAAAAACAACGAGTAAAGATAAAATAAATAGCCGAAATGATTGGGCACCGCGAAAAATAGCCGAAATGATTGGGCAATCGCGACCTTCGCGATATAAAAGCTGAAATGATAGAGCATCGCGGAAATAAAATAAAACAAAAATAAGAAATGATGAAACTTCGGCCCTACAGTTAAGATCACATCGATCCCTGTATACAATCCAAGGGCGCAAACAAAGAAGAAACCATACTTCCCCAGCGGATTCCGTCAAACGACGAAGCCAAACCTCAACGGTTCATTTCAACCGAAGAAGCCAGCAAATTCCTCGACTCACGGATACAAACACTCCTTGACGAGAGCCTTCTGATCCGCGTCGATTCGCAGAGCCACCAGCGCCTCCGTGAGAGCCATCGACTAGTTTCAAACCCCAAGGACACAAATAATCCTTGGCGCTTGGGACACAAATAATCCCTCGCGAAAATCCTCGACTCACGGATACAAACACTCCTTGACGAGAGCCTTCTGATCCGCGTCGACTCGCAGAGCCACCAGCGCCTCCGTGAGAGCCATCGACTCGTTTCAAACCCCAAGGACACAAATAATCCTTGGCGCTTGGGACACAAATAATCCCTCGCAAAACTTCTCAACTCACGGATACAAACACTCCTTGACGAGAGCCTTCTGATCCGCGTCGACTCGCAGAGCCACCAGCGCCTCCGTGAGAGCCATCGACTCGTTTCAAACCCCAAGGATACAAATAATCCTTGGCGCTTGGGAAACAAATAATCCCTCGCAAAACTTCTCAACTCACGGATACAAACACTCCTTGACGAGAGCTTCCTGATCCGCGTCGACCCGCAGAGCCACCAGTGCCTCCGTAGGAGCCATCGACTCGTTTCAAACCCCAAGGACACAAATAATCCTTGGCGCTTGGGAAACAAATAATCCCTCGCAAAACTTCTCAACTCACGAATACAAACACTCCGTGACGAGAGCTTTTCTGACTCACATCTCGGGCAGTAAGGATTCAAAAACTTGCTTCCTAAACAATGGGACCCTGCAAGTCAATCCTAAATGGTCTCTTGCATACTATTCACGGGTCTCACTATCTGAAGTCGATTCTCGACAAAGAGGGAAACAACCGCTTACGAGCCCTCTCGACTCGTAAGAAGGGCAATGGGATCCTGCAGGTCAATCCTAAATGGTCTCTTGCATACTATTCACGGGTCTCACTCTCTGAAGTCGATTCTCGACAAAGAGGGAAACAACCGCTTACGAGCCCTCTCGACTCGTAAGAGGGAGAAATTCTCTTATAAGATCCTTTCGACCTATGAGAGAAAACCACACTTGGGAATCCTCACGATTCCTAAGGAGAAAGTCCACTTACGAGATCATCTCGATCCGTAGGGAGAAAAGTCTCTATAAGACCCTCACGGCCTATAGAGTTGAAAAGTCTTAGGCAGCAGATCTGAACCCGCGGCCTAAGCCATCGCTATTTCTTAAGAAGGTCAGAGATACTCGTCCTAATCATCCGCCAATCATGGTTACTAAGGTGGCATACTGATAATAAAAGAAAGAAAAGACGGAGAAATGACACAAGACATTACAAAAATGTACATCTTTTATTCATAAATATTGATCGAGTACAGGATACATTGTGCTAAAGGAAAAAAAAATATATACAAAGGCAAATGATACAAGGAGAATTACTGGGAAGGAAGCGTCTTAAATAGCCCTATCAATTGCTCGCGTACTTCTTCCCACGCCTTCTCTTGATCAACTACCACTGCCAGTTCAGCCTCCACTTGAGCCCGCTGCTGCGCGAAGGATGTAAGCTCTTCCCCAATAACTTGCTGAGCTGCTTCTTGGCCTTGGACGTCACGCTCAGCAGCATCAAGTTTCCGCCTCAGAGCTAGCCCATTAGATATACGCTTGAGAAGACCTTCGAAGACAGCTTTCACCTCAGCCGCATTCGTCCTAACTTCAGCACGAAGGCAAGCGGTCGCGTTTGAAGATTCCTGATGCGCCTTTAGCCGTAAAGCTGCCTCCTGCTCCAAGTGGCGGAGATAAGAGGCGCCTTGCTCAAGCCAAGCTGTCCGTTCGGCGCTAGCGGCCAAAACCTCAGGAGAAGGGCGTGTCGACTCCAACCGATGCAGACGGGCCTCGATCTCTCTGCAGTGGTTAACCCACGATTTGACGACGCCTTCGTTATGAAAAGTTACGAGTGCCGCCAACATCGGGTTAACATCCACCGCGAAATCTATGGCAGAAGGTAGGGCATCCATGTTGAGCTCTTCGATGTACCCGCTCAGCATACCCAGGCTCATCACAGCACCCTTTGAAGATGGGCGTCTCAAGAAAGGACCCGCCGGCAAGAGGACGCGAGACTCAAAAGAGGTCAGAACTGGAACAATGGCTGCAAAACGAAACATGGTCAAACAATGGTTCGAAAAGTCGGTGGAAGATCATATAAAAAGGGGAAAGGAATATCTGTACCGGTTGCAACGGACGGCAAAGCCGGAGGCGCCGATGGCAGCGCAGGCCTGGTGTCCCCTCCCTCGATTTGAGGCACTGCAATCAAGAAGAGGAAAAGTCAGATGCGAGCCTATATTCCTTCAAAAGAGACTAAGACAGCACTTACCGGCACCCCTAGAGGAAGAAGCTAGCTCGGATGGGAAGGGGAAGTGTGGGAGCAACACTTGATACAGATGATCGAAGAACACTCCTGAAAAGAGCATAATGGTATAACGTTAGTACATAGGCTACACGTTAAAAGATTAATGCACAAGTCATAAATTCATACCTTCCGACATCCGCGATGGCACAAGGGAAGGCTGAGGAGTGACTACTGCCAAGGCAGTAGTTGACGGTGCCCCCTCGAGCAATGGAGCATCAGTGCTGGCCGCACCTGCAAGAACAAGCCTGTTAGAAGAGATCATAAGATACATACAAAAAAAAAGGGGAAACGCTGGTGACTAAAAAAAATTTTACCTGACGAGCTGCCAGCAGAAACTGAGGCGGTCCCCTCCTCCACTGACGGAAGACCACCGCCTGTAGCTTCATCACCCGATTCAAGGGGAATCGTTGTTATGCTCTCAAGCTCTGCAGGCGGTGGGGAACCATAGACAGGGAGGGCCAAGATAGGAACATTGCCAGATTCCTGAGAAGGAGCGCCTAGCTCGTCCTCAGGAATCATGGCCGCCTCACCTGCTGCTCCCTCAGGATCAGCGATTACAGCTGCCCCGTCCACCGGCACCACGAGGTCCCCAGCCTCAAGTACCTCGCCCTCTACCGCCTTCGGCTCGGTCGAGACAATCATATCATCTGCCACCGCTTCGGGTACGGCATCAATGACTTTCTCCGCGGTAGGTTCCTCAATCTCGGCTCCAGTCCCCACGGCCTCGACAAAGTTGTCCACTGTCGGTTCGGGTTCGGCGAGTACCGCTTCTTCCGCTCCCTTGGGTTCGACGGTCGTCTCCGCCTCCCCC
Organism: Agapanthus africanus; assembly: GCA_030015575.1. Classification (NCBI taxonomy): domain Eukaryota; kingdom Viridiplantae; phylum Streptophyta; class Magnoliopsida; order Asparagales; family Amaryllidaceae; genus Agapanthus; species Agapanthus africanus. The sequence goes on from CM057339.1 coordinate 135,523,632, forward strand.
TCAGTTGGACTTGACCCTGCAAGATGAGATATGTATAAGCCAATAGTTTTACAAGTCATACAACAAGGCTCTGAAAGGAGTACTACCTGAAGCGGATTTATCATTGGCGTTCCGAACCGCGCGCGCAACTTGCCGACTAGCGGTAGACAGGGCCACAGGGGGCTCTTCAGAAGGAGTACTAGCGCGAGGAACAGTGCTGGGGCCCGCTCCTGCGGCCAGAGCAGCTCTGCGCGCCTTAGCTTCGCGTCTGGACCGCTTCCGTTCCTCTTGAGCCGATGAGACAGATGCCATCAGAGCTTCCTTGAGCGAAGCCTCCTCATCCGTGTAGAGGGATGCCTCCAGATTTTTCAGAGCATCCCTCGTTGTTGCATCAAGCCGAGGCTCTCGCGGCAGCTTCGACGGAGCTGGGACTTCGATGACGGGCTTGGGAAGGGTCCTTGCGCCGATTAATACCACCCCTGTAAAGAAACAAGAGAAGGTCAGGTCGACTATCGTAAAAAGACAACAAACTTTCCTTATAAAAGAGAAAGGGATAAAACATACCGACGCTTGCCAGGGCTCGTTTCTTCTCTTCCTCTTGGAAGGTCTTCAAGGATGCAGCGATAGCATCTTCAGTGGAGATGCCTGTTAAAAAAGGGAGCAAAAGTTAGTTAAATGTAACAATATAGAGTGCAATGAGATAACAAATAAGGCGTCTGATGATTACCGGACTCGGCGAGTTTACTCAGCATCGCTTCGAGCCTCGCTGATCGCTCTGATTCTGCAATGGCGGCGGCTAGGTTGGTGTCCGCAGGATCCACCACGAAACCCTCGTTGCTGCCGTACTCACATATGGTCTCGGCAGGATGAGCCGTGGACTCTAAGTTAAGAATCGCGTCGAGGGATAAAGTGGACTTCTTCTTCTTTTGCCCGCCAGCCTTGGACCCACTGGGAGCAGCTTTGCGCTTGCCAGTTTTGGCAGTCACTTTCGGGCGGCGAGTCCCGATGTCCGCTCCTGCACCCGACTCCGGCGATGCCGCTTTAACCGTCTTTGTCGGAGCACGGGGCGCCGTTGGGGCATCCACCGTAGTAGGCAGTGGCAGTCCACGCGGAGGGGCCAACACCCGTGGTCGATCAGCTCCGGCATCTTTCGTCGGAGGGATAACCTGAACCCTGGGCTGCAATGGAGCCTTGCGATTGCCGCCGGGAGGCGCAGCCCTACGATCGACCAGTAGACGTTTCTCCATCAAGATAATTGGGCCCATCGCGTGCGCATACCAGGCTACATACGAATTGAGTATCTTAGGGGTACAGCTGGGCTCACTGATGAAAAAGTAGGAGCCGGTGTTCAGCCGGATGAAGTGATGCATTGCATTCCGTACCCCCTCTAAGCCGACTGCAGGTGTTCCCAAGAAGGCTTCCAACGGGACCCCTTGGTTATAACTCGATTGCCGAGCAAATCGATGCGGATTATACCTCATGAAGAGGGCCGTTTCATTTTGCCTAAAGACCAAGTAGCCCGGCCGAATGGAATAAAGGTGGAGGATTTCTCGAGCCTTCAACACGGAAACACCGCCCTTAAAGTCATCACGCAGCGATACCACCGACTTAGTGGTCTCGGAACCTATGGTGATGACTTTATCCACAAAAGAGGTCTTCGCCCCGACTAGATGCGAACGCAGAAGCAGTCCCCGAGACTCCCGCGGAGGTGCGAACACGATGGAAGCCCCAACCAATCGCATGATTCTCGGAAGTTTAAATCTCTCAAAGAACGGAGGAGTTTTGTGGGCACCAAACACTCCTCGAACATGCAGCTCCATCCAAGAAGTGAAGTAGTGCATCGGGAAGTTAGCAGGCTGTACCCCAGGCTCACTAGCGTCCGCCGCTACGCTAAGTCCATGGTAGAGGTAAGCCAACCCAGCGATCCCCACTGATAATTGCAGACCAGCCACCATTCGATGCGCCGGGTAGAAAACAGAAGACCGCATAAGGCGTGGGTGCATGGGAAGCGCGAAGCTGCATAGCCACAGACCTAAGAATCCGATGAAGAAGGTCTCCTCGTCCACGCCAGGAACGGCGATCTCTGAGAAAGGGACGCTGGCAGTGCCGGGAAGGTAAAAACTTCGCTGGTCAATGTCCGATGAAGGCAGGTGGTCCAGGCCGAAACCAAAAGGATCAGTGAGTTGGGCAAACTTCTCATCCTGCTCTGATAAAAATTCCGGGCGAATAAAACGAGCAATGAAGTCCGCAAAACTAACTCCTCGGTCGCCCAATTCCAAATGAAGCTCCTCGTAAATCTCCAACACCCTCACCAGGCCCGGATGCTGATGTTGGATGGCATTTTCCGGAGTCAAGTCGAGTACCACTTGCTTGGTGGCAAAGACGTACTCATCAGGAGGAAGCAGCTCTTCGTAGTGCTCCCCCCTCGCCGGTAAACCAGAAAGCTCAACGAATTCCTCTAGAGAAACTGAAACTTCCCTATCCGCTGCCAGGAAAGTATGCGTGGGGATATTCCATTGTTCGATGAAGGCCTTTGTCCACCACGTTGGAGGAGTAGGATACTCGAAAAGAGAGACGTAGACGGCGGAATATAAACCTATCTTCGTCAGGTGAGCTCTTTTCGCCGCTAAAATGTACCGGGCCCATGGCAGGTATCCAGCAAGCGGTCGCGGATTTAATCCAATATTGTAAGCCTGTCCCCAAGGGCGTGCTTCACCCTGACAGATTCGCCTTCCCAAGATATCTATGGCCGGCGGCGGCTGTACCGGAATAGCGCCGATTGCAGGCTGGAGAAGGTCGTCTGAATTCCAATTTTTTACCTCCACGGCATACTCCACCGGGGGTTTGTCCGCATAGGGGATCGTAACTATGGGTTCGGAAGGCGAGGCGGAACTAAAACTGCGGCGGCCTTGGATAATCTGGCTATACCACCTCCCCCATAGGTGAAGTCTCTTGCACTCAGGATCGTGATCTTTGATCAGAGCAAACACCACCCGGTCCACTGGTGCATGTGGGAACCCTCCTTCTGAGCGAACAAAGGGGAAAGACAAATCTTCAGACATGTTTCCTGTAGATAAAAAAAAAAATAATAACAACTGTTAGTGTTCCAATGCTTCACATATCAATGGCATACATCACACTGCAATGCAGTGGGTTGGGGACCAAAGGGGGACCCACAAAATCAAGATGACAGCGCATCATTTGATAAGACAGTCCCATCATTGGATGAGACTGTCAGTTAATAAAAAGGACCCCCAAGAGAATATCCTCACTGGGGGATCTCTAGAGACAAGGAGAAAATCTCCTCTTTTCAGAGCAAAGCTCTGTCACAGAGTGACACTTGTCAAACTCCTGTTTCAAAAGAATAAAACTTCTTAAAAAAAAAAAGAGAGCCTAGCTCTGTAGCAGTAATAAAAAATTTATAACCAAGGATTAAAATTTTGGGATCTTAAAGATCCATGGAAACTTTTAAAAAGTTTTTTAATTAACCTAAGAACAGAGTCTCTGCAAATTTTTGAGAGCAAGGCTCTGTGAATAAAAAAAAAAAACCAAAAGGGTTTCCTTTAGATCAAAGATCTATAAGAGCAAGGCTCTGTTGAAGAAACCCCAAAGGGGTTTCCTTTAGATCAGAGATCTATAAGAGCAAGGCTCTGATTATTTAAATTTGATTTAAATTAATTTACCTAAAATGGTTCTGAAGTTAGAACTTAGAAGTTCTTAAGGAAATCACAAGAGCAAGGCTCTGAGTTTTAAACAAGAGCAAGGCTCTGGGTAAAAATTCTTGAGAATGGTAAAAATTACCAAGGACCAAGGGTCCTATTTATAGGCGCCTGCGCCTGTTCACCTGACCCGTCGATCCGATGGTCAGGATCTTGCCACCGCTGCACTCATGTGCGCGCCACGTGAGCGCAACGGTGGGGAGGCATCTGTTTCCCCCAATCAGAGCAAGGCTCTACTGAATTTTGAAAATTCAAAATTTGAAGCAACGCTTCGGTTTCCGTGCGCAGTGCACAATTTGCCACGTGGCAGAAACCAATTCGGCAGCGTAACGCCCGAGACGGTGCGTCCCATCAGAGCAAGGCTCTTCAGAAAACGTAATTAAAGACTTAACTGCGCAAATGCATGGCAGCGCGACACGTGTCTGCGCAAGCGCATGGATGCACGACACGTGTCTGTGCAGTTGCGCAATCGCAACTGCGCAAGCGCACGGATGCGCGACACGTGTCTGCGCAAGCGCACGGATGCGTGACACGTGTCTGCGCAGTTGCGCAATCGCAGCTGCGCAAACGCACCGATGTGCAACACGTGTCTGCGCAAGCGCACAGATGCGTGACACGTGTCTGCGCAGTTGCGCAGTCGCAATTGCGCAAGCGCACAGATACGTGACACGTGTTTGCGCAAGCGCACAGATGCGTGACACGTGTCTGCGCAGTTGCGCAATTGCAACTGCGCAAGCGCTCGGATGCGCGACACGTGTCTGCGCAGTTGCGCAACCGCAACTGCGCAAGCGCACGGATGCGTGACACGTGTCACACGCTGGTAAGTTGCGCAGCAACTGAATGAAGATTTAGATAAATCTTTTCTGTTCTCCTGTAAAACAGGAACCCTCGGATCAGAGATCCAATGGTGGGAAAATTCCCAACATTATTCAGGAAAGATTTTGTTAACAAATCCAACAAATTGGTGGGCACTATAAATAAGACCCCAGGCCTCATTCAAAGGGCATCAGAGAATCAATCATCATCGAGAGAGGGAAAAAGCTTCTGAAAAAAAAAGAGAGCTCTTGAAGATTAATCAAGAACAAAAAAAAAGAGAAGGTAAAATTTCTGAAGAACAGAAAATAAGAAAATAAATAGTGCCTTGCACTTGATAGGAACCCCTGGTTCTAAAGAAAAAAAATATAAATAAAAGAATAATAAATAGTGCCTTGCACTTGATATGAACCCTTGGTTCTAAAAAAAAAAATAATAATAAATAGTGCCTTGCACTTAATATGAACCCTCGGTTCTGTATGATCAGGAAAAAACAAGAACTTGTTTTCCTTTGATCCAAATTCAAATCAAAAGTGCCATGCACTTGTGTTCTTCAATCTGAAGATTTCTAGGGTTTCTGCAACCCCTTGTTTTGGGCCCGGCCCAAATTAAAAGGGCAAGGCCCTGTTTGGAAAAATTCCTGAGTTTCTGCAAACTCGTTATTCAAATAGGCCTGGCCCAAACTAAATTACAGAACAATAAAAGGGCAAAGCCCTGTTTGTAAAAAACCTCTTGAGTTTCTGAAACTCATTATTTAAAAGGGCCTAGCCCAATTGCAGAAAAAAATAATAAAAGGGCAATGCCCTGTTTGGAGAATTCCTGAGTTCTTGTAACTCATTAATTAGAAGGGCCTGGCCCAAATCAGACTTGCAAAATAATGAAAGGGGCAAAGCCCTGTTTAGATTGATTCTTCTAATCAGGCAAAGCCTAAAATAAAATTTGGACTTAACCCAATCCTGGCTGTAAGTCCTTAAATTAAATGCCTCTCACAAACTAAGTCACGACCGGTTCGAGGGTACATCTCCGAACTCCTTTGACATCTGTCGTTGTAATTCCTCAACGACGTCAAAGAGGCGACGAGTCCCAACGACCACTCATCTAAAATCGGACCGAAACGTCCTTAAACTAATATCGGACCGAAACGTCCCTAAACTAATGACGGACCGAAACGTCCTTAAACTAATATCGGACCGAAACGTCCCTAAACTAATGACGGACCGAAACGTCCCTAAACTAATAATGGACCACTACGTCCCTAAATTGGCGACGGACCGAAACGTCCCTAAACTAATGACGGACCGAAACGTCCCTAAACTAATAATGGACCACTACGTCCCTAAACTGGCGACGGACCGAAACGTCCCTAAACTAATAATGGACCACCACGTCCCTAAAACTGGCAATGGACCGCCACGTCTTTAAATTGGCACAATAGAGTCCAAATGCTCTTTTGTTGGATCTAAACGGTCCCGTCTAAGTTGATCTTAGCCCCAAATACGGTTAATGTGTCCTTAGATATTTAAATAAACCATAAAACCCCAAACCAACTTCGGTTCAAGGGTACATCTCTGAACTCCTCAGACGCTTGTCGTTGTAATCCCTCAACGACGTCAGAGAGGTGACGAGTCCCAACAGCCAGATAATTAAATCGATCACTGCGTTAAGTTGATCTTAGTCCAAAACAGGACTAAAGTATTCTTGACGAACGTTTAAGTTGATCTTAGCCGCAACGCGACTAAAGCATCCTTAAACTAAAAAACACCAAACTCAAATCTAAGCAAACACGGATTTGGACTAATCCACGTCCTACGGGCGACGACATCACTAAGTCTCCGTATACAATCCACGGGCAACCATAAACAAAACAAACACACACGACACGAAGTGAAATTCTGGAGAAGGAGAAAGTTGTTACCGCAAAGCGGTAGTGTAATTAACTGCAGGGGCTTGCGCCTGCAGGGAAGAGCGTCCCCACAATCAAAAACCCCTCAAGCGAGGGGGAATCTGACAAAGTCTGCTACATCGGCCGCATCCGTCTAAACCTTCGATACACGGTGCCATAAATCAACTTGGCATCTTCGAAGAGGTGGACGGGTAAAAACCAAATAGCATCTGCCCCGAACCTCAGGCACGTGACGTCCTAACGTCGCAGGCCGCCGTTCGGAGGGGAACATGCATAATGTCGTGGACTGTTACCGTTTGCTTCGTGTTGAAGTCTTGAATCTTGTGCTACCTTTGTGCTTTGTGAAATTGTCCATTGATATTCGTTTATTCTTCAAACTGTAGGCATGATCAAGATTCTTCCATTTGTTGGTCGTAGTCTCACTTTTGTATCATCTTTTCATCATTTTCACTGTTTTTGTTCCGAGAACCTGTAACCTGCAACTATATAGCAGACATGGATTAAAAGCACCTGTTTATTTGTAAAATGAATAAGAATGGGAAATATAATAATGCAAAATTATGATATGAACAGTGCCTAGGCTAGACAAGTGAGAAAGGTAATTTTAAAAGGCCTGTCTTATGGTGATTCGTGAGCGGAACCCTCCTTTCCTCATTTGTGCTTACCTGGCCACAATTGGCAGTGAAGTGACGATTTGAGAGTTATCTCACAACTTGTCACTTTGGAACAGTTATGAGCAGTCTAGTGGACTTTGAAGACCATAGCTCTAGGTATGATTGTGTATGTTTTGACTGTGATTGTTTGAAATTGTGCCATAAGTCCGTACATATTTTTGCTAAAACTCTTTCTAACAAAAAAGAAAAACAACAAAACAAAAACTTTTATAAAAACTTACCCTTTGTCGCCAGAATTTCATTTCACCCACCTTTCATCCGTATTTCTCTATTGACGTTTTCTTACCCTCACTTTCTATGTTTTGACTATACTAAACTCGTTTAGTGTATGTCCGGTTGGACTCGGGACACTAGTGCCTGCCTAGTCCGCGTTACGTTAGTCGCTACCGACTACGCGATCGACTCAGACGTCGAAACTCCCTCCACACCTCTTTCACCCTTACCTTTGCCGGCCAACTCTGACGTTGACCGGGATTCTGTTCATACATCCGCACCTTCACCATCACCATCACCATCACCAAATTCTTCTTCTGAGATGTCAGGATTTCCTCCTAACATCCCTTTACCACCCCCGGGACTGATTCCACCTCATCTGGGTGCGAATAACCCGCAACCACCTCCTGTTGTAGCGCCACAGCGAATCGCGCTCCAGGATCATTTCTATCCTACCCGCTCTGCACTTCCAACCTGCCTTTCACTTCCGTCGGCCATTGGGAATAATTTCGAAATTAAGCCCCACTTCATCAACATGTTGCCCAAATTTCACAGGCTGGAATCCGAAGATGCCTACATCTTCATCAACAAATTCCAGAATGTCTGTGCAATGATGAAGACAACCCAACTGTCCGACGATACTATACGGCTACAAGTCATTCCTTTCACTCTGTGTGACCTTACTGAGAAGTGGCTGTATAGCACCGCATCGCATTCCATAACCAGTTGGGATGAGTTTGTAAAAGCGTTCCTTAAAATTTTTTATCCAAATCACAAAACCGCGAGAATCCGAAACGAAATCAACCAATTCTCCCAGCTTCCTACCGAACATTTTTGGAAGTGCTTTGACCGATACAAAGACCTTCTTGTTCAGTGCCCTCATCACGGTATTGAGAGATGACAACTTTACCAGACCTTATATGAGGGCCTGAATTCAGCAACTAAGCAGTTGCTGGAGGCCATTTGTCAAGGCCATTTCCTATCTAAATCTGACGAGGAAGCTTGGCAATTCTTCGACGATCTTGCGGAACAGACGCTTCAGTGGGAGAGCACACGACCGAACACTTCTTCTACTTCTTCTGGTCTTTCTAGGGCAGATGTTCATCAACTCGATATCTCAATTGCAATGAAGGCCGAGATGGCAGCAATCACACGAAAACTGGAAGCAATTGAGAGCAAATTCACATCTCCTTCTCCTGCCCCTGCTCTTCCCCCACGTACCATTTGCGCTTATTGTTCTGATCCATCTCATTTGACCGAAGAGTGTCCTTACAACCCACCTTCTCAAGGGCAGGATCAGGTCAATGCTGCATTTCAGCAAAGACCAAGAAATGATCCATACTCTTCCACTTACAATCCCGGCTGGAGGAACCACCCCAATTTCGTCTGGAATCAAAACCAGCATCAATTCCAAGGCCACAACAACTTCCAGAGGCCTCCTCCTCCTCAACAATAAGCACAGCAGCAAACTCAACATCAATATCAGCAGCCATTCCAACCCCAACCTTTTCAAAATCAGACGAACAACTATGCACCCAACAATTCTTTTCCTCAAAACAACTTTGTTCCATCAAACAATGATAAGGTTTCCTCGCTAGAACGGAGTCTGAAGGCATTTGTAAAGTAATCGACTCAATCCACTGCCAACATCCAGTCTTCTATTCAGTCTCTGGTGCAACACACCGCTGCTCACGGGCAAAGCATAAAGACCATCGAAGCCCATATTGCACAGCTGAATGTGGCGTTAAGCGAGCGAGAGAAAGGGAAACTTCCATCTCAACCACTCCCAAATCCTAGTCACCCACATAATTTACATGTTGCTCTTGAACAACAGAACCATAATGTGAGTGCCGTGACTACGTTGAGATCTAGAAGGATGCTGCACAACAACACTGGCACGCAGATAGATGACGACACCACGGCCGCTTCTTCTTCTTCTTCTTCTGAGCCTATTCTCCATTCTTCAAAAGGCTCTCCTTCTTCTTCCGCTGCTCCGAACGGACCCACATCTCACTCCACTAAAACTCCAGTTCTGGGATCCGTTCTAACTCCGCAATCTCCTCCACAAGCATTGGACTTAACCAATTTAAAAAACGTTCCATTTCTAAACCGGATGAGATCCAATAAGCAAAATCCACAAATGGAGAAGATTCTGGAGTTGTTTAAACAGGTTAACATTAACATTCCCCTCTTAGATGTAGTCCAACAAGTCTCTTCCTACGCAAAAATTTTAAAGGACTTGTGCACTAAGAAAAGGAAATCTCAGGTACCAAAGAAAGTTTTCTTAGCTAGTGCCGTGAGTGATGCTCTTACCCAAGCTTTACCTTAAAAATGGAAGGACCCTGACTGTCCTACGATTTCAATAACCATTGGGGATAAGAACATCAACCGCGCACTTTTGGATCTTGGTGCCAGTATTAACCTGCTTCCGTATTCTGTATATAAGCAACTAGGTGTAGGAGAGCTGAAACCCACTCACTGTACTCTCCAAATGGCCGACCGATCTATCACCTATCCTAGGGATGAGCTAGAGGATGTGTTAATAAAGGTAGCGGACTTCATATTCCCCGTTGACTTCATTATTTTAGACACACAACCTGTAGCTAATCCCCGGAATCAAATTCCGGTGATACGCGGTCGCCCATTCCTTGCAACCTCGAATGCTGTGATCAATTGTCGAAATGGTTCGATAAACCTATCTTTTGGAAACATGACAATTGAACTCAATATTTTTGGTTAGGGAATCAGCCATCCAAACCTAATGTTCATATACTTGATGTTTGTTCGATTCAGGGGATCGCCCCTGAGGACTGTGAGTTCGAGGAATTCTTGTTCGATCACAGCAATCTTGACGCCACTAGTGCGTTTCTCCTTGAACCTGCTGCTGCTTCTGCTCCCGACAATGATTATGAGTGTTTCACTTTTTCGAACGATCTTGGCTTGTCGCCACCCGAATTTGAATCTTTCGCATTTTCGGATGCGTTAGTTGAACCATCTAACTCGGTCGCATACACTCGTTTTGAGGCTCTGTTAGAATCCTTTGAGTTCGAGACATTTTTGCCAACCTTGCCTTCAATCGTTTCACCTCCAACGCTCGAACTCAAACCGTTGCCGTCACACCTTAAGTATGCTTACTTAGGTAAGAACGAGACCCACCCTGTCATCATCTCGGCCTCTCTAGCTTTAGAGCAGGAGAAAGCCCTTCTCACGGTCTTGCAAAGCAATCGGCAAGCTTTTGGCTGGACAATGGCGGATATCAAGGGGATTAGTCCCCTGATCGTTGAACATCATATTCATATGATGGATGATGCCAAACCAGCCAGGGATCCACAGAGACGACTTAATCCAGTCATGAAGGAGGCTGTGAAAAAAGAGATCGTCAAATGTCTTGATAGTGGTATCATTTACCCTATCTCTGATAGCTAGTAGGTCAGTCCTATACATGTTGTCCCCAAAAAGTCAGACATAACGGTCATCACCAATGAGGCGAATGAGTTAATCCCTACTCGCACCCAAACTGGGTGGTGAGTATGCATTGATTATAGAAAACTCAACGCCGCAACGCGGAAAGACCACTTTCCGCTACCATTCATTGACCAAATGCTCGAACGATTGGCTGGACATGAGTACTACTGCTTTTTGGACGGCTACTCTGGCTACAACCAAATTCCCATCACCGAGAAAGATCAGGACAAAACTACGTTCACCTGCCCTTTCGGCACGTTTGCATATCGCCGCATGCCCTTTGGGTTATGCAATGCTCCTTCTACCTTCCAGCGATGTATGATGGGAATTTTCTCGGACATGTGGAGAAATTCTTAGAGATATTCATAGACGATTTCTCCATTTTTGGCGATTCCTTTGACGAGTGTTTGCAACATCTCGACGCTGTCCTTACCCGATGTAAGGATAAAAACCTTATTTTAAACTGGGAGAAGTGCAGCTTTATGGTGCGTGAAGGTATTGTCTTAGGACATATCATCTCACAAAATGGCATTGAGGTGGATAAAGCGAAGATTAAGGTCATTTCCAATCTCCCTCCTCCTAGATGCGTCAGTGACATCCGAGCTTTCCTTGGCCATGCCAGTTTTTATAGACGGTTTATCAAGGACTTTAGCAAGATTGCTAGACCCTTGACTCTTCTGCTGGCCAAGGACACCACATTCGACTTCAACTCGAGCTGTGTGACTGCGTTAGAATCACTGAAAAGCTCACTCACCTCTGCTCCCGTTCTTTTTTCTCCTGACTGGACGTATCCCTTTGAGATTATGTGCGATGCATCTGACTTTGCTATCGGTGTGGTCCTTGGACAGCACATCGATAAAAAGCCGCACGTAATCTACTATGCTAGCCGGACCCTGAATGATGCCCGACTGAATTACAAAACAACCGAGAAGGAATTATTGGCTGTTGTGTTTGCATTAGAGAAATTCAGGCCTTACTTGATCGGCTCTCCAATCATTGTCTAAATAGACCATTCAGCATTACGACATCTTTTTGCAAAGAAGGACGCAAAATCTAGGTTAATACGTTGGATCCTCTTACTTTAAGAGTTTGACCTTGTCATTAAGGATAAAAGAGGATGTGAAAACATAGTGGCCGACCATCTTTCACGACTTCCTTCTTCGTCGCCGCTTCCACTTTCCATCAACGACGTTTTTCCGGATGAACAACTCTTGACAGTATCGTGCGAACCCTGGTTCGCAGATATTGTGAACTATTTGGCAATAGGATTACTACCGAATGAACAGTCAAGTCAGGACAGACTTCGATTCTTATCCCAAGTAAAACACTTTTACTGGGACGAACCCTATCTGTTCAAGTACTGTCCCGACCAGATTATTCGTCGGTGTGTTCCTAATAATGAGTTCAAGAGTATGCTGTCGTTTTGCCACGATCAAGCGTGTGGCGGGCATTTTGGCCCAAGAAAGACAGCCGAGAAAGTCTTGCATTATGGTTTCTACTGGCCACAAATCTTCAAAGATGCTCATGATTACTGCAAGACTTGCTCCCGGTGCCAATGCTTGGCCGGATATCCAGGAGAAACGAGATGCCGTTCCAACCAATCTTGGTTGTTGAGATTTTCGATATTTGGGGAATTGATTTCATGGGGCCGTTTTCCAGCTCTTTTGGGAACCTGTATATTCTTCTAGCTGTTGATTATGTCTCTAAATGGGTTGAGGCTGTGCCAAGCCGGACGAACGACAACAAGGTTGTCGTTCGATTCCTTAAAGAAAACATCTTTTCCCGGTTCGAGCACCCTCGCACGATCATTAGCGACAATGGAACGCATTTCTGTAATAGGACTTTCGGGGCCTTGATGCGGAAATACTCCATTAATCATAAGCTATCCACACCCTACCACCCCCAAACATGTGGGCAAGCCGAAGTGTCTAATCGGCAAATCAAACAAATTTTGGAGAAAACGGTTTCCAAGAACCGTAAGGATTGGTCTTTGAAACTCACTGATGCTCTTTGGGCATTTCGAACTATTTATAAGACTGATCTTGGCATGTCTCCTTATCAGCTTGTTTACGGAAAGGCTTGTCACCTTCCAGTGGAAATCGAGCATCGCGCATTTTGGGCAATCAAAGAGCTGAATCTAATCCTGGAAGATGCGGGAAGCTATCGGAAGCTGCAGCTCAACGAATTGAACGAGTTTCGGGATGAAGCTTATAAAAACGCAGTTGTCATTAAGAACCGAACGAAAGTGTTTCATGATAAACACCTTACGCGCAAAACTTTCACACCTGGACAGCAGGTGCTTCTTTACGACACCCGACTATATTTCTATCCCGGTAAGCTCAGATCTCGCTGGAAAGGACCTTTTTTTGTGCGGACTGTATATCCGCACGGCGCGGTGGATTTGGAAAATCCAGAGGACGGTTCACCATTCAAAGTGAATGGACACAGGGTAAAACCGTTACTCACCGCAGACCCATCGGAGGAGCTCCTGATGTTGCAAGAGCCGGTTTACATTGACTAATCTTCCTCCGTTTACCACCAGACTTCGGTTATCCAGACATAAACAGTAGAAACACTGTTTCAAATAAGTTTGGGGGTATGTTTATACCAATTTTTTTAATTTCCTACTTGTAATAATTTGTAAATAAAAAAAATAAAAAAAATTTTCGGGGGGGGAGGGGGGAGGGTGTTTTTGTAAATATTCAGCACTATTATATAAATAAATAAATAATAATACATTTTTTTTCTTTACAATAAAAATTCTTTTTTTTGGGGGGCTTTTGTACATATAACCAACAGCCCCTATAAATACATCTCGACCCCCTCTCTGAAATTCACGAGCCCTCATTCTCACCTTAAAACAAAACGCTAGCCGCCACTCCAACATTGCAGAGAGATCGCCTCAAGCTGCCGCGCAGCCGCCGCCAACTTGAGCATTCTGCCGCCGATCCGCCGCCGCTAGGTCTCCTCTCCCTCTGAAATCTTCAGAGGAGCTTTGCATTTCTCTTATCCTCTCTGTAAATTTCTTACTTTCTGCATTTGCTCTCTGTCATGGCCCCTACATTGCAATTTGAACGGGATTTCTTCCACTTATTCGCCCATGATATTTACGGTAGTTATTTCGGCGACTAGATCCGAAAACGCGGATGGAATTTTCTATTATTTAACCATCCAAATGCGTTCGCGCTTCCGGATCTCGTTGCGCGTTTCTTTGATAGTATGGAAGAGGGGTGTTTAGCAAATCATGGGTTCATACGTTTATTGTGTGGGGATCGCGAAATTATTATCAATAAGGACTTCATTCACGAAGTCACTTTAATACCACGAATCCCCGTACACGAACAACCCCTCCGCTTTGAGGACTACCTACCATTAATGGGTGACGACTGTTCTAGGGAGCCTAGGAAGGGCATTCAGGCTTGCATGTTTTATGAGAATGTTTTAACAGTGTGCCGTTGGGCACAAAATAACATTTTCGGCAGTTCGCACAACACCACATTTTTTACCCCACCCCTTCATATAGTGCACACATTAATGACCAGAAACCCTAGCTATGACATGTGCACTGTGTTGCTGCACTCGATTGGCGCCGGCAAGAGGGCTGCCAATTATCCATGCCCGATGTTGGTGACACAACTGTATCGCTATTTCCTTCCTGTTGAGAAATTTGAAATTTACATACATGGTAGGGTTCCCATTCGACCCCTTCTTGAGGGTGTCTCCACATCCTACACACAACTTCATGGTTTATGGTCGCGCACCGAGCCGGTCGAAGATGTGATGGCCAAGACACCCAGCTCGAGCTCCACAGCGAGTGATGAAGAGCTAACCCCCGCTGCGCAAGCACGCTTAATACGACGAACCCATAAAGGGGTAGAACGAGTGCTAGGGATACTGATAAACTTTGATCAGCGACTGACGAGTCTGGAATAGGGAATGTCCATCCTACTGTCAAGAGAGGAACGAGCACGATCGAGAGGTCGGGGGACAGATAGGGGTGAGGCTGGGACAAGTGAGGCCGCGTCTAGGAGACGCCGCAGGGAGCAGTGAGGACACTGCTGTCAGTAAGGTTGGTTGTAAATAGTTATTTTTGCATTGCATCTGCACGTTTTTGTTATTTTTATGTAAATATTTGTTTTTTTTTTGCATATTTAATTTCGTATCGCATTTTTCTGCATTGCATCTTTATAAAAAAATATAAAAAATATAAAAAAATAAAAAAAATGTAAATTTCAATATTGGCCATATTTGACTCGAGTTCGACATGATGGTTGACTAGTTAGAAAAAAAAACTAGCTCCTAAACTTAGTAAATTAAAAACCCTAAAAATAATCTTCCTTGAAGTATAACGGTAGAAAATATACGTTTTTACAGTTTATTTAGAAATAAGCAATTTTGAGTTCAGTTCTTGGGCTAAATTGAAATGAGGGAAGAGTATTGAAAGCTCTATTTGAAGTGTAAGTCTGAAAAATAATTCTGAACCTTAAGTCCAAATTCTGAAAATAGATACCCTACAAATCGCACACACACTCACCTTGAAACTTGGGATAGTAGAGGATACCTAGAAATACTCTTGCCTGAAATCCTAGTATGAAAGAAAAAACGGTATTTAAAGCTAACCACCAAAAGAGTATCACCGAAAAATATATCTGGTCTTGAAAAAAATAAAAAAATAAAATACAAGACTTGGAAACTGCTATTTACGTTTTAAGTTCATACATTTAGTAATCGGATGTTAGTGTCTCAAGAAGCATTAATAGTCGCATGAAAGATGTATGAGCATAACCGTCCATCATTAATGAAAAGAAGTAGTACTAGGTATTAAGGTAAAGGTATTATAGCTTGAATTGAATTTCCAAGTGTAGGGGTGATAAATACACACACGTAGGGGTTTATGATCGGAGTTTGGAGGAGAGCTAGAAATGAAAAATAGGGCTTATATCTTTAGTAGAGATGATAAAAATTCCAGATTTGAGATGGTGTTTTAGAAGGAAAACTCAAAAGATGCTGAGAGCTTTATAAACTAGTAAAACGTATAAGATCTTAAGTTAAATGAAAAGGAAGTGTGAAAAATACGGGTTGATGATTTCTAAGTTAAATATGATAGAGTTTCTTGCTAGAATGCTGAACTGTAGAATTAGAGTCGACGGCCAATTTGATCGGATTTTGTGGGTAGTATCCGTTGAAAACTCTCAGGAGACAACACTCCTCCTCTAGGGTAACCTAGAGGTTTAACGGCTTGTTGCACGAGCTCAGTGCAATCGCGTTCCCTGCGAAAGTGAGGTTAGGACTTTTTATGAATAACATGGCTTTGCTCGGGACGAGCAGAAGATAAGTTTGGGAGTATTTGTTCATATCAGATTTTTGCATTTTCATATCGCCCATTCTTAATCGCATTGCATATAGGTAGGTACTTTTGATCGGTGTTTTCTAAATAATTGCAGGTTAGAGGTTCTTAGCTCTTTATAGTAAAATTCATGAAAAGTCGCAACAAATGCAGGACTACGACCAACAACAGATAAATACTGATCTCCGCTCACTATCCTTATGATGCCGCGTACCAGTTCAAAGGAAAAAATGGCAAATCATTGGTCATTTCATGCACAAAGCACAAGGGCAGCACAAGATCCAAGACTTCAACGCAGAGCTCAAAAAAATCAAGGCAAAAGTCCACATCATTTTATCTTTTGCACTGCTGAAAATCTGGAAGAAAACTGAAAAAATTCTGAGAAACCAAGTATACCAAACAGAAGATAAAAGCAACATGGAGAACTCCAGAAAAGACGAGCCGCCAATTCCACCAAATGGCCGCGGAACCGCGACCAATATGGCACATATGCGGCGGATCCGTGGCCGAGTTAACTCAGTGTTGACTCGGTTTTTGAGGGTATTTTTGTAACTTCATTTTGGCTCAGATTGTATCCCTAGGGTTTCATTTGCCTGCCTATAAATAGCCCAGATCAGAGCCAAGTAAAGAGTGTGCTTTTCTTGGTATTAGATTTTTAGGATAAGAGTTTGTAGTTCTTCTTCCTCTTCCTCTTTCTCCATTAGCATTATAGTGAGCTTCATGAGGATGATGAATAAAAGAAAGAGTTCTTTTTATTAACTTGCATGTCTTGTAATTGTGTTCTATTATCTTGCTTGCAATTTTCTTTTGTTAAATTAGTTGTTGTTATTTGTATGTTTGTTTGCTCTTTTCTTCTATTTTCCTTTACCCTTACAACAATGATGTTTAAGTATGATCCTTACTAAAGTAAGGTCTCAAATAGCTAGTTGTGATTTTCTAACCTATTTCTTTCTATCTTCCTCCTTTGTTTTATTTTCTTTTTTTTGTAATAGATGAGTAGTTTCTCACTTGTTAGGGTAGGATAAGGAAAGTTTGAGAGAAGAAAATCTCTTACTCTTTTCTTTGCCTAACATCTTGCTTCGGATTCCCGTTAATTGAACCACAATCCATTCCCTATGGCACCCTATCCTACATGATAGCGGTGATTTCCTAGTGAGACCGGTTGTGGTTGAATTAACCGGAGGTTAAGGCTAAGGGCCAAGAACGGACGGATAAGGACTAAAAGGAAGGAACTAAGCGTTGGAAAGCCTAGCTTATACTCGCAAGTTTCCTTCCTAATCGTGCTAATCCCTATTGTTGCCGATTACTGTAACACCGATATTAAGAGTGGCAACGAAAGAAGTGAGTGACTTCTAACTTAAACTAACCTAATCCCAACCCTAACAAGCTCTCTTTATACATATTTTAGCACATAGTTAATCTCAAACAAACCTGGACAAATTGGACTTAACTCGTTAAAACACTAAGAAAAAGATTCCCATCTCCCTGCGGACGACCCGTACTCAACCGGCTAGCTACCAAGCGAAACCGTCTTGATTGCGGTAATTAAAACTAAGCATGCAAAATCTCTAACAATCAGTCGGGATCTTTGCGTTTTCTTTTCCGAGGATTCATCCTTTTGATCAGGTTAGATGTCTTCTACCGAGGAGTCTGTAGAAATAACCCGGGTAGAGTCTAGGGAGTCTTCTGCAGCTTCCTCTTCTGCTTATTCCTCTTCTTTGTCTGAGTCGGAGTCCCCCCGGAAGGTTAGGGTTAGTCACGCTTCCCGGGGTCGTGCGATGGGGGCGGTCCCCAGAGCGCTAGTTAGGGGTGTTCGTGACATGTCATCCATATTGAGGCATGCGGACGAGCTCGCCACCATCCGAGCTCGCTTCCACATTCCTCCCGGCTACTCGTTTCGTCTGGACGGGGAGGGGGAGAGGGCAGACCAAGTACGGGGTAAGGAGATTGCCTTGTACCTGGAAGCCTTTTGGGTCGGGATGCGCCTGCCTTTCTCCCCCGAGGTGAGTGCAGCATTGAATTGTTTTGAGTTAGCCCCAGGCCAGTTAGTGCCGAACTCTCGGAGGATTCTCCTCGGGTTCCTGGTTCAGTTGAAATTGCGGGCGATCCCTTTCAGGCGGAGCCTTCTCATATCCTCTCTCTGCTACAAAAACCATCCCATCACTCGGAAGGGCGAGACGAGCCGGGTATACATTTCTTTTAGAAAACACCGAGAAGGTGCTGCCGGGTTAGGGGTTGTCGTAGTACCTTCTTCTATCCACGAATGGAAGAAGAAGTTTTTGTTTGTCGGGCCACCCGAGGATGAGGATTGGCCTGTGCCCATCCAGTGGCACAGGGCCAACTGCCCGCGACGAAGCGGTCGAATAATCCCGACGTGGTGGCGGTGTCGGAGTGGGAGCCCCTCCCCTGGGCCGATGTGCTGCTGTTTGAGCAGGCCCTTATTTGGGCTGGGCTCAGCCCCGCTCAACCTGCGGGTAAGTTGGGAGTTCTTAGGCAACCTGTTTAGACTTGTCTGTTCTTCCACTTTTTCTGGTATTGCTAACTCCTTTGCACTTTCTTCTTATGCAGGACCCATGGACCTAGGTAAATTCCGGGCAGCCCTGGTCGAACAGAAGAAAGGGAGGAAGGTCGGAGGTGCAGGCCCCTCTCGCCCGTCATCGGCCCCGGCTCCACCGGCGGCCGCTTCAGTTAGGCGCTCAAGCGCGCCTCGGGCCCCGGAGTCCAGCCATGCGCCGAGCCGAAAGCGCGCTCGGGAGCAGGAGCCCCGGGGCTTGGAGGTGGGAGGCGAGACTGGTTCTCCTGCGTCTCTCCTCAAGAGGTACCATAGGATGGTACCTCGATCCCCGGCTTCCTTGATCATCGTGGATGAAGGGGAGCTTCACTTTGAGGTGCCCTCGAGGATTTCTGTCGCCGACAGCTTGCTCTCGGAGATAGAGAGGTCGGCCGGGGGCAGAATCCCTCGGAGGACCCTTGGGTCCTAAATGGCGGCCATAGCCCAGGAGGCTGTGCAGGTCAATGTTCACACATCACTCCGGTCTTTATTCAGTATTTTTGTTCACGATATTGGGTACCCTCTTCACTAGAGGATGTGTTGATAAAAATCGGGGAATTTGTATTCCCTGTAGACTTTATTGTACTTGATACACAGCCTGTAGCAAACCCACGGAATCAAATTCCGGTGATCCTTGGTCGCCCCTTTTTGGCCACTTCCAATGCTATAATCAACTGTCGTAATGGCTCTATGACCCCATCCTTCGGGAATAGGTCAATTGAGCTGAACATTTACAAGTTGGGAAGTGTACCCTCCGAACCTACTGCTCAGGTCTGTACTGTCGAATTAATGGATGTCGACAGCAGCGAATTTGATCAGCCTCATGATACTGATCTTGACTCTTTTCATATGTTGTTGTTTGACCCAATTATGTATCATACACATACGGACCCTTCCACCGAGTTGTCCGGGTCAACAACTAACACTGATTATGAACCGTTTTTGGAGTATGAAGATCACCCTGCCCTTTGTGATGACATTATTTTTCGGGGTATCGATGAGAGTTTTGAGGAAATTTTCGCTGAAGAACTCGCATTTTTGAATGACACGGGTGTTGAGAAGAATCATCTTCAATACAAAGAAATTGAATCTCCACCCCTTCTTCTGGACTATAAAGAAAATGCGAGTAATCCATCAAAATCACTGAGTCGTCTCTCCAAAACGGGACGCAAACACATTCTATTCCACTACTTACCCTTTCCCTACTTCTTATTCCACCAACCTGTGCACTACACGGATAAAATCTTCGAATGGTTGATATTGACTTTCGGTCTTTGCAAAGCTTGGCATTGACCAGTAATTTTTGACCCCCTCTTGTGATTTTCAAAAGATAAACATTGTTTAACTCAAGTTTGGGGGGAGGGGTACAATCTGGCTCTTGAAAAGAAAATTTTCACACAAAATGGTGCGCCAAAAATAAATTTGGGGGAGGATTTTCACTTTAATATATATTGCCTCCATTATTAAATTTCCTCCCAGGCTTACAGGTTTTTTGAGATCTAGCAGAAGACAACAGTGAGGACACTGTCGAAAACAAGTTTGGGGGAGGTTTGTGCTTATTTACACATCACTTTACATCATACTTTGCATAAGCACAAAACATAATTTTTTTTGTGTACATAAATAAGATAATAAAAGATTAGATAGTGAAAAATTACATCCAAAAGATCGGAAAAATTTAAGAAAACCAAGAAAATTAGAAGTTTTCTTAAACAAACTAGTAATAAGTAGTTATGAGCCGTTGTCCTAAGGGTTAGTAAGATGAAGGAAGTTACTAATCTGAGGATAAAAATAAGTCTAAAAAATAGTTCCTATTCTGGAAGCCAAACATTTGAATGTTGATACCCTACTATTCGCACTTACACACGTCTTGAAACTCGGGATAGTAGAGGATACCTTGAAATGCTCTTGTCTAAAAGCCAAAGTATGAAGGAAATAAAAAATGAATAAAATATAAAAATGATAAAGAAAAATGAACACTGGTTTTGTTATCGCCAAGGCAGTAATAAAAAAATATAGCGAGGGTGCTTCATCACCTAGTGCCTTAGACCAACTGGTCTGGGAGTCACTGCTAAGCCTTAGGTGGTGCAAGACGAGGAAAATACTAATACACTGTATAAACAAGCACATGAGTAATCGGTCGGTTAGTACCTCAAAAAGTATTAACGGTCGCATGAAAAACGTGTGAGCAATTTCATCTAAATATTCATCGATTAAAAAGTACTGAGGCAGATGGACAAGAGTATGATAGCTTGAATTGAATTCTCCGAGTGTAGGGATGTTCTTTACATACACGTAGGGGTATATGATCGATGTTTGGAAGAAAGATAGGAATGAAGAATAAAGACGATATTTTATTGAGGGATTATGTGATTTCTAATATCTTTTCATGAGTATTAAGATAGAGCTCATGACAACCGAAAAGCTAGTATAGTTGGAAACTCTAATTTTCAAAGTCTTTCTTTTACAATTCTTATTTTTATATGTAACTTTCACGGTCTTCCTTTTATTATTGGATTTTGTGGTGCAATCCGCTGAAAACCCTCACGAGACAACACTCCTCCTACTAGGGACACCTAGAGGTTTAAAGGCTTGTTACACGTGCTCAGTGCGATCGTGTTGCCCACGAAAGTGTGCTAGTTAGTTTTTCTTTTTCTTTTTAATATAACCTTCTCTTTTTAATAAAACAAGTTTGCTCGAGACGACCAAAATTAGGTTCGGGGGAATTTGATCAGTCGAAAATATTGTATTTTTAACACATCAATTTCCCTCATCTAAAGGTGTTCGGTATGAATATAGCACATATTAGCAAACTGTCTGTAAAATACCAAATAATATGTGTTATACATTATAACCGGCATTTTGAGGGAAATTGAGTGTTTATGATTGCACGCATAATCTATTGTATATCGCAACACTTGTCTCGAGATTATATGCAGGAAATTCCAGGAAAAGAGCCGAAACTGCTAAAAGTGCTGATAAATATACGCCAAGTCCAAGACTTGAAATCTGGCAGTGAACAAGAAAGATTTATGAGATTCCAGATATCAGAAAACAGCACCAAATCCAATACAAGAATTAACATTGATATTCCATGCAGTAAACCCTCAAAAGGGCCGCGGATCCGCGGCCATGATGACACGTCAGCAGAAAATTTCTATCTCAGGTTTCTCCTTTCAAATGCCAAACTTCTTCAAGCCAATGTAAATTCCAGAGATCTCCAGAAGTTTCTGTCCGAACAGCCAAAGCTTTTTGTACAAGCTAAACACCTTCAAGCTTCTCAAGCAAGCCATATAACTAACTCAACCTAGAACCTTCTTCCTAACCTCCAAGCTTCTAAAGGAAGCTAGCTAACTAACTAACTCTAGAAGTTTCTACTCAACTACCAAGCTTGTAAGAGAAGCTAAATCTAGCTTAACTTCTAAAGGAAACTGATCCTAATCAAGCTTCTAGGGGAAGCTAAAAGAGAAAGGCTATAAAAAGGGACCCAAGGGCTTGGTTGGTTGTTGAAAATTGAGCCAAAAATCCCACAAGTTGAGTGACACAACTTGTGCACCCAAACCCTAATCCAATCACCAAAAGCCAAATTCAAGATCTCCGAGTACAAATCAAGCAAGAAGCCTTCAATTTTTTAGAAGCGACGCCGATTTTCAACCGAGCAAGTGATCCAAGACGATCCGCGACTCACGGAGACTATGCGAAGCTAATTCGATGATAGAGTTCTTTTCTCAATTCTTGTAGTCTTGAGCAAATTGTAACGAAATTGTTGGAAAATAAAAGGTGAAATTTCTTAATCTTGCTTTTCTTTATATTTGAGCATTATGATGAGATTTCAATTCTTGATTGTTTTCTTTGTTATGACGCTTGAGTAAAAACTCCGCTCGTGGAGGAATCGAGAAAATTGATAGTTGACGATGATTAAATTCTTGAAACGATTCTTAAGTCCTATGAGTTTTGTAAACTCTAGAAAATTGAATCATTGACAACCTAGTTTTGAGCGAGATACTTTATTGAATGTTTTCGTTCTTAATTAGAGATCAACGATCGATAATTGAATTTCCTAAAGGCTAGTTTTTGAATGATAATCAACGAAAGGACAAGGGATGATGATGAAGAAACCCTAGTTTCTTCAATAGATCCCTAATTCTCGTTGATCGTCATCGATCTAGCAACAAATCATCAATGGATAAGAATACGTAATCACAAGTTTTCATCCTCACTATCGATTCGATCGATTCTTACGAGCCTCATTACAAATCTTGATAATTCATTTGATTTGGACAATTCTTGATTCTTGATTTTTAGTATTTCTTGATATTAGATCTAGTTTTTTATAATTCTTGAAACTAAAATTCAAAATTCTTGAATCGTTTTCTTTTCTTCTTTAATTTTCGACTCAACTAAAACAAATACGAGCAAATCTCACTTTCCCTGTGGACGATCCGCACTCGCTAACGAACCTACAATTGACACCGTTATTGATTGCGGTTTACAAATTTCTTTGGTTGTGATCTTTACACTTTTCTTATATACACACTGAGATTCATTCAATCAGAGGGCATGGAGTGGCCTGCTAAGAATGGACCGAGCAGGGTTGCTGCTCGGTGGCCTCCTGATGAGGGCTTTGATCCTTAGCGTCATTGGGTAATAGATTACTAGCCAAGGATGGACCGAGCAGGGTTGCTGCTCAGTGGACTCTTGGTGAGGGCTTTGATGCTTAGCGCGGGAGGTTAAGAAGTGGTCTGCTAAGGATGGACCGAGCAGGGTTGCTGCTCGGTGGCCTCTTGGTGAGGGCTTTGATCCTTAGCGCGGAAGGGTAAGGAGTAGCCTACTAAGGATGGAACGAGCATGGTTGCTACTCGGTGGCCTCTTGATGAGGGCTTTGATCCTTGGCGTCGTTGGGTAAGAGATTACTAGCCAAGGATGGATCGAGCAGGGAAGCTGCTTGGTGGCCTCTTGATGAGGGCTTTGATCCTTGCTGTCGTTGGGTAAGAGATTACTAACCAAGGATGGACTGAGCAGGGAAGCTGCTCGATGGCCTCTTGACGAGGGCTTTGATGCTTAGTGTCGTTGGGTAAGAGATTATCAGCCAAGGATGGACCGAGTAGGGAAGCTGCTCGGTGGCCTCTTGATGAGGGCTTTGATCCTTAGCGCGGGAGGGCAAAGAGTGGCCTGCTAAGGATAGACCGAGCAGGGTTGCTGTTCGATGGCCTCTTGACGAGGGCTTTGATCCTTGGCGTTGTTGGGTAAGAGATTACCAGCCAAGGATGGACCGAGTAGAGAAGCTGCTCGGTGGCCTCTTGACGAGGGCTTTGATCCTTGGCGTAATTGGGTAAGAGATTACCGGCCAAGGATGGACTGAGCAGGGAAGCTGCTCGGTGGCCTCTTGACGAGAGCTTTGATCCTTGGCTTCGTTGGGTAAGAGATCACTAGCCATGGATGGACCGAGCAAGGAAGCTGCTCGGTGGCCTTTTGATGAGGGCTTTGATCTTTGGCGTCGTTGGGTAAGAGATTACCAGCCAAGAATGGACCGAGCAGGGAAGCTGCTCGGTGGCCTCTTGATGAGTGCTTGATCCTTGGTGTTGTTGGGTAAGAGATTACCAGCCAAGGATGGACCGAGCAGGGAAGCTGCTCGGTGGACTCTTGATGAGGGCTTTGTTCCTTGGCGTCGTTGGGTAAGAGATTACCAGCTAAGGATGGACCTAGCAGGGAAGCTGCTCGGTGGCCTCTTGATGAGGGCTTTGATCCTTGGCGTCATTGGGTAAGAGATTATCAGCCAAGGATGGACCGAATAGGAAAGCTGGTCGGCTTTGCGAGGTTCGGTCTAACCTTCCTTGGTGTGCAAACATCGGGAAGAGTGACCGTCACGGACGACACGTGTCAGGAACGCATGGGGAAGGCGAAGCGTTTTGAAGAGCTGTGTTGCTCCGATTTCAGTTCGCCGAGAAATACGGGATATCCGCCGCATGGCAGTACGGTATTGGAAGAACCTAGTGAGTATTGGACTCTTGGGGGCGCTGCGGGGGCTATAAAACAGAGAGGGTGCGTTGCTCATTCCTTTCTCCATCCCCAAAACGTAAGAATGGACGAATTCCCTTTCTCCTTCCCCGATATCATTTCTTTCGAAGACGTATACTTGACGACCATCTGAGCTCCGAGGAGACGCTTCAGGCAGTGGTTTGGTACGTGGAGGACCATTTTGGCCGACTGCTTCCCCGGCGATCACCCCTGCTTCAGCTGCTGATGTACTCAATCTGGAGGGTGTCGCCGGGGCTGCACAACCTCTTGTCCGAGCAACTGAAGGACGAGACAATTGGTAAGTTAAGATCGCTATGCCATTTTGGCTTGATCTCGAAGAGTCGGCGTGATCTTTCGGTGGCCCTCATCCTCGAGAGTTACCAACTGAGGCATCTCACCGATGGGTGCCCGGCTGGAGAGTCTTCTGGCCTGTCCGTGGCGTCGAGGGTTCGCGGGCAGCACTAGAGGCAGAGGTTGGAGGCGGCAAGGGCTCGGCTGGCGGAAATTTCTTCCGAGTACCATGAGCAATGCTTCCTGCACCCTCTTCCCCCGCTGTTGTAAGAATTTTTCTTATTCTTTTTCTTTTTGATGTAAGGCTGAGGAGCTCACAATACCTTTGAATAAATAAGATTTCCCTTTTTGCGATACTCTATTGTTTCCCTCTTATTGTTAAATATAAAGAACCCAAAAAAGATTTACGTCGCTTTTGTTAAAGAAGAAATATACATTTGATTAACCAAGCGTTGGTATGTAGCCCCTGCGTTTTTGAGGCCGAAGGGCATCACCTTATAGCAGTATACCTCCCGGTCCATTATGAATGCGGTGAGATTCTCATCCGCCGGATTCATACGGATCTGGTTGTAACCAGACCAGACCAAGAAAAGACATTGAAGAAAAGTTTAGGCGCATCTATGAAGCTAAGTTGCTCGTGGCCTGCCGAACTTTCGACGAACTGATCTATCCGAGGGGGAATATCCTGTAGAGGTCCTCGTTGGTAAATATGATCAGCTCGGCCGCTTTAGCCTTCTTCCTTGGGTGGCTACCAGTCTCCTCGATCGGTAAGGGGTGCCGTGCCTCGTCGGTTCCCGTCGTACCCCTTGCTGACACGACCATGATTTGGCCGATTGTCAACTCGCCGGAAGGGGGTGGTGCTCTTGTTCACGGCTGGCTTGCCGCTTGTCTCGTAAGTACGTTGCCAGGTGCCCCGAGTGGATTAACTCCTTGATGTAGTCTCGGAGCTGCTTGCAGTTATCGGTGGAGTGGCCCTGCGACCTTTGGAAAGCGCAGTAGGGGCCTTGGGTATGCTTTGCCGCCTTATTCGAGACTGGGGGGAGTTTGAAGAACCTCTCGCTCTTAGCTTCCTCCAACAGTACCGTCTGGGAGACGTTGAGCGAGGTGTACTTCTGAAACTTCAGGGAGTAGGGCCTTAGCCGCTCAATCTTCTTTTTCTCCTCCCTGACCCTTTTCTTCTGATCGTCTTGCTCTGTCCGGGGCAGGTTGGCGTTCACCTCGGACTCAAGTTGGACCTTATGTTCGGTCCAGGCCTTTACCTCGGCCATGGTCTTAGGTTGCGCTAATGCAAAGGAGCGTAGCCACTCTTTGTGCCTAAGACCCGACCTAAGGGCCGTAATGACCGTCTCGTCCTGGTGCTCTGGGACCTCAAGGGGGCGTTGTAGAAGCGGGTGACGTATCCTTTGAAGGATTCTTTGTCCCCGCTCTTTATGGTGAAGAGATGGTCAACGGTCTGCTTCTGCCGTCTGTTTCCAAAGAAATGACCGAGGAATTGGGTGGCCAGCTCATCGAAGGTAGAGAGAGCGTGGCGCGAGTCCTCGGAACCAGTCTCGTCCAGAGCGGATGAGAGTGGCGGGGAAAGCGCGGTATTGTGCGGCGTTGGAACAGTCCTGGAAACTCATCCCGGCTATGAACGCGTCCAAATGGCCTTTCTGGTCGGACTTCCCGTCGAAGAGGGAGACCTTCGGGGGCTTGTTCTGGAAGGAGACGTGGACGACGAGTAGCTCTTTGGTAAAGGGCTTCGTGAGCGATTCGGCGGCATCTTTAACCCCGTCGCTTGAAGGATGATTTTCCAGATGCATGCCTTCGATCTTCTTTTTGAGGGCGTCGAGTCGGCCGTGGTATCCCGATGACTCGGAATACTTTGATTTTTGGCCTCTACTGCTGAAGACCTGCGCCTGGCCACGGCCCCGGTTTCGTTCGATGAGGTTCCTTAGGTCCCCTGGCGAGGTCGTCTTCGAGCTACCATGGTGAGTCCCGTCCGCGCGACCCCGTCGAGGGAGGGGGTGCCGGTCGTGCCTAGGTGTAGGTGATCTGATCGACACCTCCTAAGGAGGGACAGGAGCATGATGGGCCTTAGGGCAGGGTGCTCTGGCAAAAGACCTCGGTGTCGAGCTGTGTGGCGCCCATCGGGTCATTGAATTGGTTGGCCCGGGGGATCTGCATCCGCCGGAGACAGCGAGGCGGTGTTCGGTCGTGCCGACGCGGGCAGAGTCTTCTTTTCCACTATAGGGGTCCTGGTTCCGAGGTGGGGGAGTGGCGACCTGGAGAGCTTGTCCGGCCGTTTGGGCACGGACGAGCGCATCCACGACGGACGCTAGCCGATCTATCTGAGCAGATAGGGCGTGAATGACGTTCGGGGGAGGAAGGGATCCATCTGTGCCTCTATTGTGGGGAAGGCGGCGGCTAGTGCTTGGATCGTCGCGGTGATCGCTCGCCATGAAGTTAAGACCGGAAGGTGAACTTTCGTTGAGTGGAACTAAGTTCCTATAGACGGCGCCAACTGATGGAGCTCTGGATCTCCTTCAGATGTTACCTTCTGTTGATCTGCAGCGAGTGGAGACGAGCGGCTGAGATTGAGTTGGAGGTTGCTTCCTGGAGTGTGTGGATCTCAATGGGCTTGAAGTGGTTGAGGCCGAGCTACCTACAAGGAAGTCCCGGGGTGGTGGTGCTACCGAGGACCCTCCGACGATCAAGTTAGACGGGTTAAATGGGCAGAGTAACGGCCTATTGGGGTAAAATTGGCTTACCTGAGTCGTCTGAGAGAGGGGTTTATATGGTGGCGACCATGGGCAGGCGGGCGCGAGATTCACGCCGGCCTTTATGCCCCTGGTGTTACGCCCGCATGAAAGGCGGGATACCCCATTAATGGCGAGATATGCTCGTTAATAGGGGAACGCGATGGCGTGGAACTCGGGATCATGGGCGGCGGATATCTTGTGTCTGGCGAGATTCGCGGAGCCGTGGCGGAGGCACTCGTGATCAGTGCTGTAGGTCGGTCGATGAGACCGAGGAAGCCAGGCTCGGCGGGAGGCTCGGGAACGAGTGGGAGGCCGAGCGAGCTTGGTTCTGTGATAGCTTGGAGGCGAGCTGGGGGGCTGAGTGAACTCAGCATGTGGGAAGGCTCGGAGGCGAGCCGACGCTTGTTTGTAAGGCGAGCATGGGAGTGGTCTGGAAGGCCGCCGAAGGTCGGGAACATCCTCGGGTCGGAAGCCCGGGGTATGCTTCCAACGTATCGTTCTTAATCCTTTCTTGTAAGCTCTGGGACACGTCATCTACTACGTGTCATGATCTGGGGAATCACCGGTATCGAGCATCATCAGCTCCTGAGTGTGTTGCGTAGCCCCACTAAGCAGCATCTTTTTCCTCTCTTCTTACTCATCCAAACAACATCTCTATTCACCTCCGAAAAGGAATCCCGGAAAAATCTTAAGACTCTTAAGGGAGGTTTACGGGGTCAGATCGATACAAATCCGCATGGCTCCTCAGCGAGATGGATTGCTGCGACACAATGTGGTTAAGGGTTCAAGCGGATACGACTGATGTAGCGTGACTTCTCAGATTCACCTTTTGGAAAGGGTTTTTTAATTGTGGGGACTAGATTTCCTACAGGCGTAAACCCCTGTAGTTAATTACCCCTCTGTATTAAACGGATAGAACTTTCTACGAGTGGTTTATTTCTGATTGCATTAAATACAAGAGCAACATAAACAACAACGGCATGCATATATGTATAAACAATAAATGAAAGTATGTAAAGACGAAAATTAGAATGAGTATTGCATTATTCATCATATACAGCATTGTACATCTCAGTTTACACCTGTCTCTGCCGCGGGGAAAACTTGTTCTCGAACTGCTATTCACACCCGTGAATTGCATACGGTTTTATAAGATGTATCATCCAGACCGTATGGCAGCTATAGGAGAACATGTAACATGTGCCTGTAAGGAAAAACCTGCAAATGGTGTACACCAGGTGGGACGAATGGTATATTTTCCGAGTTCCGTGTCACAACGGATGCCCGTGGATTATATATGACAAGCTATTTTGCTTGTCATAGGGCAATTTAACACGCTCAGTGGGACAGTTGACTTCTATGTCATGGATGGTTGCCCGTGGCTTATATGTGACAAGCTGTTTTTGCTTGTCATAAGGCAAGGTTTATGGTCTTTGGGGGTTTTTGACTTCAATGTCACGAAAGTTGTCCGTGAATAGTATATGGCGCGCTTGAAGCGTCAGGCCCGTAGGGCGATTTTAGTTTAAAGTCATTTCGGACGTGGGTATTAGTTTAAAGTCATTTCGAACATGGATATCAATTTAAAATCAACTTGGACATGGGTATTAGTTTAAAGTCATATCGGACTTGGGTATTAGTTTAAAGTCATTTCAGACTTTGGTATTAGTTCAAAGTCATCTCGGACATGAATATTAGTTTAAAGTCATCTCGGACGTGAGTTATCTCGGACATGGGTATTATTTTAAAGTCATCTTGGACATTGGCATTAATTTAAAGTCATCTCGGACATGGGTATGTTCGTTTTGGGGATTTGTATGGGTTGACTTCCATGTCACGACAGTTGGTTTCTATGCCACGATGGTAGCCCGTGAATTGTATATGGTAGGTTTATATTATGTCAACTTGCCATATGACAATAGGATAGTACAATAGTTGACTTTTGTGTCACGACAGTTGGTTTCTATGCTACGACAGACGTCCGTGGATTGTATACGGAATGCTAATATAGAATAGCTTGCCGTAGGACATGTATATTGCTGACTTCTATATTACGATGGTAGCCCGTGGATTGTATATGGTAGGTTAATATTATGTCAACCTACCATAAAGCTATAGAGTGGTTAGGAATATAGATTTGTTGACTTCTTTGTGACGACAATTGGTTTCTATACCATGATGGTTGCCCGTGGATTGTACACAGTAGGTTGATATAATGTAGCCCACTGTAGGGCAGGATAAGTTTTAGTTGTAATATGTTTGTTGACTTCTATATCACGATATACACCCATGGATTGTATATGGAAGCCAATTTTAGACTAGCCATAGGGCAGCAAGGAGTTTTAATATAGTTGGCTTCTATGCCATGACGGTAGCCCGTGGATAGTGTATGGTAGACTGCTATGATGCAATCCCCCATAGGACATATTTAAATGTATTAGTTTAAAGTCATTTCGGACATGAGTATTAGTTTAAGGTCATCTCAGACCATTCCAGTTTAGGGACATGGTAGTCCAACTTTGGTGATTTTAGCAGAGTTTTCCAGTTTAAAGGCGTAAAGGTCCATCAGATACAGTTTAGGGACTTGAAGGTCCAAATTTGATAGGGGCAGAGACCTTTGGGGGATGCCTGACATTGCTTTTGATGGGGACAGGGATCTTTGGGGGTTTCCGCCGTTGAATTTGGTAGGGACGGGGACCTTTGAGGGTCTTTGCCATGTAATTTGTGGGGGCGGGGACCTCTGGGTGTCTCTGCCATTGAATTTGATGGGGGCAGGGCTCTCTGGGGGTCTCCGCCATTGAATTTTGGTAGCTACGAGGACCTCTGAAAGGTCACCGCTATTGGTTGCATAGATAGCGGGGACCTCTGATGGTGTCACCATTGGTTTGGTAGACATGGGGCCCTCTGGGGGGTCTCCACCATTTGTTTTGTAGGGCGTGGAGGCCTCTTGGGGGATTGCCGTAGTAGTTTACTTTGTCAACAAACGTTCAAGTCTTTATCATATGGTTCATGTCTAGTATGTATGTATGTATGTAAGTAGGTATGTGCATTTGTTCATTTTTCACCCATGTATACACTCGTGGAGTTTGTTATGGGGACAATCTCATGGTGGATAACTCAAATGAACATCCATATACAAGGGGATAACTCCGAAGAGTATCCGAAAGAGGATAACTTTTGCAAGTATCCTGTAATTTAATTTTACAGCCATCATGAGGCATTGTAAAGATTTTCGAGTCATCAAACAGTTCGCAATGGAGCCAAGTAACTTTGCATTTTGGGGATAACTCTTTATCGAGCATCCTATGGATCCTTTGCTTTAAATCAATTGAAGAGAGCATCATTTGAATTGAGTGAGGATTTGCAGAGAAGAGGAGCCTTGTTGCTCCATACTTACATGAGTTCAAACTCTTCTCCTTTTCTTCTTTGAGAAAACTTGATCTTTTAAGTGCTTTCGGTGCTCTCCAGTGATTCAATAGTGGTACTTGGTGGGTTTTTTTTGTGATCGGTGTGATTACAAACTTCTCAAAGGCACATAGGGGCTTTTATAGCCTCAGGGACATTTAAAATCGTGGCCATGAAACGTGGGCCACGATTGGGGACGTGGGATCTGTTAGTTATATGTATGCCCTAGATGCCATTACTATGCATAGGATGTATATTGTAGTGGATGCTTGGACATATATAGGGAGGACTTTCTTGCTCGACATGATAGTATGCTATCTGGTTGCTCTTTACCTTAACGTGTACACTGATTGTCTCTCTGTTACATGTTGGTAAAGCCCTTAGGATGTGTGCTTGACTACCTGAACTATGATGCAGATCATACTAGTGGGGACATGGTAGTCCATAAGTACATCCTTCAAAGTCCCTAGTCGTGGGTATATCGAGACAGGGCATCGATATACCAGAATAGACTAGCGTATACCTTCTCGACCCATACAGATGGGCGATGGATGATCCCATATCCATTGGTGTTTGACATTGGAGATGATATACGGATGCTCAGTGGAGACTGGGTACACTTGACGGACTCGCCGAGAACTCCCAGATGGTATTATACCATACGTCAGATGGCAGTTCTCTGGTGACACTGGTACAGAGTAGTCTGTTGACCCGAGATCGTCATAGCGTCTTGTGTGGTTCCCACTGTGCTTTGATTTCCACCTTACCACATCCAAGAGGGCGTGCAAAACGGTGGTTTTTGGATACAGTCCCGAGTCACATGGAGGCAATGAGCGATAGGAGGGGATTCGTCTCTCCCGGTATAGGGGGTTGATGTTGCGCTGTGTTCGATTGGCTATAACCAGAAATCCCTGGCCAGGGTTGCTGAGATTTACTGGTAAGTGTTACCAGTAGCTTCTCGAATTGTTATAGACCTCATATCGACACGACTTATCGAGCTATTGGGGTCTGACGTTTACCACCCCTAGGCGAGATATGCGACATATCAGACGATGAGACCGGACTGTACGGTAAGTGTTACTGGTTGGATTCACAGGAGTGTGAGCGGGCTTGCTCGTCGATCTTCTGATCGCTCAATACCCGGATGGCCGTTACGTTTAGCAGACCGCTTGCGGCTTGTGGGTGATTGATATGATCATCATCTGCTGCCGGCGTATTGACGAGTCTTTAGAGTCCTACACAGAGGTTTCCTGGCTCAAGCGAAACGAAATAGGAGCGTATATGAGATATGTGCGGGACCGAGAATAATGCGTGTATGTGATACCGTATTTCATTCTCGCGATGAATGTATCGAATGGTTGTATGCGATATAACCTAGTTATCGAATCATGGATTGATTCGATAAGTCGATACATTGGATACTAGTCGGTTATATGCGATATGACCGGATCGTTAAATCAAGTGTTGATTTAATGATTTAATGTATAATTATATATTTGATATATCACTTTGCATTAACTAGTATCGGTTCACTTAAGATGGATTTTCTCACTCGGATGTGCGCATTGTATATGCGATATATTTTTTGTGCACTTGATTGTATCATGTTTGATGATGCATGTTAACTTGGTTAAGTGTAAAGATTAAACCATGGTTAAGTTAATGATTAGGGCTTTCCTTATCTTATTTATTTATTTATTTATTCTGGAAAAGATTAAAGAGAAGAATGGTGGCTTTCTTTGGATGGATATTGAAGCTTCATGAAGGTTTGACCAAAGCTACCATTCTTGTCTTCTTCTCCTAACCCTAACCATTCAACTAACCTTGGTTAATTCTCTACACTTGACTATAGTTAATGTTATGATAAGTATTCTTTTTCTTTTCTATTCTAATTAACTTATCATAATATTCATTTTCTTCTTCTTCTTCTTCAAGATGAAGAAGCTTGACTTCATCAATGGTGGATTGATGAAATGAGTGAGAAATCCAATTCTAAAGTGAACCCACTTCCTATTTCTTCATCCTCTACCTCTTGCCAAGTAGTAGAGTGTGTTTTCTTCACAATTTTCATGACTTGGTGAAGTGGGAGCTTGATCTTGTGATGCCTCGACGTAGATCATCTTCGGCTCGAAGCCGACGACCTTGCCCGCCCATTTCTCCGATGAAGCCGACGCTAGAGCCCGGGTTTCCATTTGGACAGCGAGGAGACTTCATTGCGGAGCCATGGAGGTGGAGGACCGGATCTACAAAGGTTGTATTTCCGTTCTCTTAGTTAAGTAGTTAACTAGTTTCATTGTTTCGCCTAAAATCTAGTTAACGATCCGTATTAGGGTTTCTCGGCACCCGTAAAATTTGAAATTGGCATGGTTGATGCCTTGTGAGACCTCATTAGTGTGCCTAGGAACCCTACAGTGGTATCAGAGCCTAGCTAGAGCCTTAGGCGAAGTCTAGACGGAGTTTGAAGTTCGATCGACCCGAAACCCGAACTCAAAACTTGCTCTCTGGACTTTTTCTAAAAACTGGGATTTTTCCAGATTAAAAATTCTTAAAAAATTCAGCAGGAAAATCTAAGAGTTATGGTGCAAAACGACATCCTAATTCATCTAAACCACCGCGGTTCCGCGGCATGAGCATGGCTCATGCGGCGGTTCCGCGGCCGTACGGTCGTATCTCACTGTCATTGTTGCACAGTAACTCCTCTTTTCTGATGCTGGATTTTATGGGAATTTTTAAATTTTATTCAACAGTTGAATTTTCTGGGGTTGTTTTGGGGATTCGGTGTTTCGATCGGAGTATCAGATTTTGTCTATGTGTCTTTCCGGATAAATTTTAGAATATGTTAAAAAGTTCGACCGGATATAAATACCCAATTTTTCCCTTGTCGGGAAATTTCCAAGTGTTGGATTTTTCCGTAGTTTAACGACGTTCTAAGTAGTGCAAGTAACTCGATGGACCCTCTAGAAGACAACAAACCTTAACTCGATTATGTGACCGTCTTGAACTGCCCTTTGAACCCTCGGGTTTGGGGCAGTACGGCGTGCCACATGTGAGGCGTTGGCTTGACCCTTCTACGGCTGGACCGTTGGTACTGAGGCACGAACTGAATGTTGTTAGACTTATTTCATGTGTTGAGCTGTATCGGGAAAACTTGGGTGTTTGACTGTTCGATCGAAAAGTTTAACATTTTCTGTTTATCTGGAATGGGATACAATAATTGGAATTCACAAGAAGTTATGTGATAACGGAATGAATATTATAAACGTAGCAGTTTAGTCTCACTTGATCGGTTGCCACGGAATTTTGATGTGATCAAAAGTCCGTCGCAATCACGTAGCGTACGCGGATACTCGCCGGGTAAACTTAATAGACAGCCTCACTCCATAGCCCCGACCAAGTGACTGTAGGAGAACCCCGTCACCGAAAGCATCCGTTCGGGTGCTCACGGCAGCGGTGTTCCGCCTTGGTGCACTTCGTCGACGGCGTCGGGGGTGCGGCCGCCTGCTGAAGTTTGCGACGAGCATTCGATCAGGATGTCGGGAATCTTGTTGAATTGCCTGACTTGGTATTGAAAAGTGTTTTCGATAATGAGACTAAAATGCGGGGTTTATAATTGTTAGGCATGCGATGTCTAAGGAATTCATTTGGTCAGGCATGCGATGTCTGAGGAGGTTGCGGATTCCAACTGTTGTAGTTTTACACTTTCTTTTCTGTGACCGTAAGTGTAATATGTGATATCGCCGGTTTCGTTGCTATATGTCAACGACAATTGGGATGCGCATATTTACTTACGTTGATGACATGTGATGTTATGTGTTGCTGGATATGTTATATTGGATCGTCGTGTTTGAATAGCCGGGGGTTTTTATGTGAGATGAGTGTTTTTCATTTTCATTCATGTAAAAACTTGTATGTAATATTCTTTTATTGGGGCACTTCCAGGTTGCGGAAGATGTCACCCTTTGTATATTATTTACTTTTCCGCACTAGGATAGACCCAAGAAGGGGAGCACAAGTAACCGGGTTCTGGAGTCCAGTGGGAGACCAACTCGAGGAGTCGAGTCCGGGTCTCCTAACTCTAGAATTGGTAGGGTTGCTTGCCGTTCTCGTAGGGGTCTAGGGGTGTGGGTTTGGCTATTCATCACGACCGTGGAATCCGTGTTTTATACTGGCTCGTATTGAAAACACGGACGTCCTAGTATATCCAATATTTCATATGTTTCTTCTGCTGCGATATCTGTGATGTGATCATGTGATGTTCTGTGATCGATACAGTATATAGTATATATGATATATTATATAGGCGTTACTTATGTTTTACATCTGCGCTAGCCCTGCCCCGCTTTGCCGTTAGTTACCTAACCTAACAGTGCACGAGGGGACATCGAGGCGAATGCGGATGGCATAAGTGTACTCGTATTTATCTGTGATGTTTAGGTACTTAAATGATGGGACTTCATTAATATGATTAATGAAATAAAAGAAACCTAAGATGTTGTAGAATCGAATTTCAAAATAAAACAGGTAGCTACAGTTCTTGTTTTGCACAGCGGTATATATGATATATCCTGCACCTTATTCGATGAGGAAAGGACCGAGATCCCTTCACCGGGAGTGACTCCTTTAGCAATAACTGGCAAATGCTACACACTCGGTTTGTCTTTTGATTTCTTTTAAGAGTTCTGCTTTGCACAGTGATATATGTGATATATCCCGCACCTCATTCGACGAGGAAAGGACCGACGATCCCTTCACCGGGAGTGACTCCTTTAGCAAAACTAGAAAAGCCTCAAAAGCACTCCATTTTAAAATCATTTGATTCTACAACGATATCAAGTTCATTACGCAATAGGTTTTCAGAAAAACCTGTCGTAGCCCTCCGTCATTTCAGATATGTACTGGTTAGTATTCGTGCTGCGTTTGTTGACCTCTGTCAAGGCGTAGTGTGCGGTAGCTGATTAGTGCTTATCTGTATAAGCATATGATGTGATTGATTTAGGGTAGTCGTGCGACCTTGTTGACCTCTGTCAAGGGTCGTGCGGGTGGGTTTACTTCAATCAGGAAATGACGGGTTGAACTTGACTAGCAGCCTATGGTTTGTTGACCTCTGTCAAGGTCATAGGACGCTAGGGGCAAAATATTATCGGGAATTTCAAGTGTTGAAATTTGCAATGAGATTGCATACCTTCTATGAGATAGTTGGATCTCGATACCCGCTGCGAGTAAGTGTTACTCCTGGGAGAGTTTTATACATTACAATTAGCTGATCAAGTAGGTGTCTAGAAAGGTGTCAACGGGGTTACGCCTCTGGGAAAACGAGGTTTACAATTAATTAGGTTCGTGCGAAAGCACGGGGGATCTCCCTCAAAGTACCGACACTGGCCTGGCTGAAAGATTGGCGAACTTGTAGTGTGTAATTAATCCCGGCTAGTCTTTCCTTTTAGGGTTTGAAGGAAGATTTGATAAAAAGCAGTGGGAGCCATCCCGATTAGATAAAATAATAACCAATCTATTCTTGACAGAGCGCACGCTGAGTGTTTTCTTCTCTCTCTTTCCAGGTAGCGACCATATCACGCCTTAATCAAGATAATAATACGGATTATTGACCGAGCCCGCTTGTTATACTGAGCTGGGGAACGTTGGTCTCGCTCTAACTTATAATTGTTATAAGACAGAGCAGGAAATTGGGGAATACCAGATTTCCCGTGCCGCCCAAACAAAGAAAGTGCATATGATGCATCTCCTCTGGGTGTGTTCGTTACAAAGAACTGTTTCTCTGTATCCTCTACGTCCTGGGTATGTGATACCAGATCAGGATCCCGCATATGTAATTTGTTACATGGGCTACAGATAGGTAAAGAACTGAGAACGGGTGATAAGTTTCATGAGGCAGAAAACGGGGCAAGTGTTGCAGCCAAGTCTGTTGGTCACTGTCACCCTGTATTACCAATACATTGATTCTGAACAAATGTTATTAGATACCGAACCTGATATACAAAATCATATCAGTCTCTTTATTAGTAAAGAAATGATAAAATTTTGTTTTGTTGGATAATGTTTTGAACATTTCCTATATCAAAAGTTGATCGGATCAGGCACGTTATCTAAAAGCGTTGATGTTCTAAATCAAACTACAGTTCTTTAATATACTGAACATACACAAGAGGAAGAGTTCAGAAATGAACGAATCCTTCTTGAGGTTTTGTAGACTAGGTCATATCAATGCGACCAGACTGGCTGAAGTTACATGAAGATGCATATTTAAATCCTGTTTGAATTTACATCTTGTGAAACTTGCCAGTCATGTCATAAAGATAAGATGACCATAGCTCCGTTTACTGGAAACAGAGAAAGAGTTAGTGAACTCTTGGGATGATACATGTTGATGTATGTAGGTCCCCTGTCTACATATGCCAGGACCGGTTCTTTGTACTTCATTAAATTCTCTGATAATCTCTCAAGATTCAGACATATGTTCCTGTTGAAACACAAGTCCGAACCTTTTGAGATATTCATAGAATATAATTTAGAAGTAGAAAACCAAAACACGGGTATAAGTATTATGTCCTTTGATGAGATCAAGGAGGAGAATACTTGAGCACGGAAATCCTGGACTTTTCTAAAGGAGAATGAGTTTCTCTCTCAGCATTACTCCTCCGTATACATCATGGCACGATGGTATATCGGGGCGGAGCAATCACACCCTATATGATAAGGTGTGCTCTATGATGAGTATTACTGAGTTACTTATTTCCTTTTTGGGAGTTATGCACTTGATAAGCTGCATATCTATTGAATAGGGTTCAAATCAAATAAGTTGCCTACCACTTTATATTTGATATGGAAAGGGAAGAGCCCATATCTTAAGTTGGTTAAAATTTGGGATTGTCCGACCTATGTCTAAAAGCAAAATCCGGACAAGCTCGAGGCAAGATCTGTTATGTAGAACTGGAAAGGTTCCAGCCATACAAAACTGCAACTGATGATTTGACAGAACCAAAGGATTCAATAGTTACCAACGAACCTCAGCCTCTCCGTCGATCTAGTAGGGTTCCTCACCCACCTGAGAGATACTTCGGTTTCTCTATGATAGTGGGAGCGAGGATTGCATCATGAGATGATGACCCAACTAGCTTCGACCTGGCCATCAGGAGTAAGACTCTGTAAGAATGGCTGGATGCTTAGCGATCTGAGATGGAATCCTTATACACCAACAAAGTATGGACTTTGGTTGCTATATCTGAAGGGTTAAATCCCCATCAGGAGCAAGTATATCTTGAGAAGATTACATGGTGTAGATGGAAAAGTTGAGACTTTCAAAACTAGACTTGTTAAAGGTTTTCGTCATCGACCAGGCGTGGATAATGATGAAACCTTATTCCAGTATCTATGCTTAAGTCCATCCAGATTCTACTTGCCACGGCTACATACCATGACTACGATATCTGGTGGTTGGGTGTCATGACAGCTTTTTCTAAATGATGTTTTAGAAGAGGGAGTCTATAAGTACACAGCCAGAGGGCCTCGTAAACAGTGGGAGCAGCGGAAACATGTGCAAGATGTTTTATGTGATAAAGCAGGCATCGCGGAGTTGGAACATCTGTTTTGATGTGGTAGTCAAACAGTTTGACTTCATCAAAATGGTAGATGAACCTTGTATAAACAAAAAGGTAGTAGGGAGTATGGTGGCGATTCTCGTAGAGTACGTGGATGACATACTCTTGATAGGGAAAGAGTTTACTATGCTACGCTCGATCAATCTCCGCTTATCACAATGATTCTCCACATAGGATCAAAATGATACCTACTAAATCCTGGGTTTTGGATCTATGAGATAGATCTAAATGGATGTTAGGATACTCATTAGTTGTAGTGAGATGGTATCAACCGATCCTGGGGAGAATCACTGGAAAGGTTCCAGGGTGATAAAGACGACTGAATGTCAGTCGCAGGCATTGTCTTTACCCTCAGTAAAGGGACGGTATGTTGGAAGAGTTCCAAGCTAGATACCGTGACATACTAGACGATAAAGGCAGGATACATCGCTACTTAAGATGCTACCAAAGAGGCTGTTTGGGTGTATATTGGTTCATGAGATGAACTATGTTCCTCCCATTGTGTGACAATGGAGTTGTGGCTTATGCCAAGGAACGACGGTCCCATCAGTGATCCAGACATATTCTAGGGCAGTGTCACCTGATCATGGAGATGGATGATCTCCAGGGTGATCGAGGTTTGGAGAGTAGACTCAGAGGACAACACAGCGGATCCACTCACAAAGGCCTGTTTCCAGAGAGAGATTTTTATGGGATGGTTGAGTATGTGATACTACAACCACTGCTATCAGATGACCCTAGTGCAAGTGGGAGATTGTTAGTTATATGTATGTCCTAGAGGCCATTACTATGCATAGGATGTATATTGTAGTGGATGCTTGGACATATATAGGGAGGACTTTCTTGCTCGACATGATAGTATGCTATCTGGTTGCTCTTTACCTTAACGTATACACTGATTGTCTCTCTGTTACATGTTGGTAAAGCCCTTAGGATGTGTGCTTGACTACTTGGACTATGATGCAGATCATACTAGTGGGGACATGGTAGTCCATAAGTACATCCTTCAAAGTCCCTAGTCGTGGGTATATCGAGATAGGGCATCGATATACCAGAATAGACTAGCGTATACCTTCTCGACCCATACAGATGGGCGATGGATGATCCCATATCCATTGGTGTTTGACATCGGAGATGATATACGGGTGCTCAGTGGAGACTGGGTACACTGGACGGACTCGCCGAGAACTCCCAGATGGTATTATACCTTACGTCAGATGGCAGTTCTCTGGTGACACTGGTACAGAGTAGTCTGTTGACCCGAGATCGTCATAGAGTCTTGTGTGGTTCCCACTGTGCTTTGATTTCCACCTTACCACGTCCAAGAGGGCGTGCAAAACGGTGGTTTTTGGGTACAGTCCCGAGTCACATGGAGGCAATGAGCGATAGGAGGGGATTCGTCTCTCCCGGTATAGGGGATTGATGTTGCGCTGTGTTCGATTGGCTATAACCTGAAATCCCTGGTCAGGGTTGCTGAGATTTACTGGTAAGTGTTACCAGTAGCTTCTCGAATTGTTATAGACCTCATATCGACACGACTTATCGAGCTATTGGGGTCTGACGTTTACCACCCCTAGGCGAGATATGCGACATATCAGACGATGAGACCGGACTGTACGGTAAGTGTTACTGGTTGGATTCACAGGAGTGTGAGCGGGCTTGCTCGTCGATCTTCTGATCGCTCAATACCTGGGTGGCCTTTACGTTTAGCAGACCGCTTGCGGCTTGTGGGTGATTGATATGATCATCATCTGCTGCCGGCGTATTGACGAGTCTTTAGAGTCCTACACAGAGATTTCCTGGCTCAAGCGAAACGAAATAGGAGCGCATATGAGATATGTGCGGGACCGAGAATAATGCGTGTATGTGATACCGTATTTCATTCTCGCGATGAATGTATCGAATGGTTGTATGCGATATAACCTAGTTATCGAATCATGGATTGATTCGATAAGTCGATACATTGGATACTAGTCGGTTATATGCGATATGACCGGATCGTTAAATCAAGTGTTGATTTAATG
Source organism: Agapanthus africanus (assembly GCA_030015575.1). Lineage (NCBI taxonomy): Eukaryota > Viridiplantae > Streptophyta > Magnoliopsida > Asparagales > Amaryllidaceae > Agapanthus > Agapanthus africanus. The sequence continues at coordinate 135,564,385 of CM057339.1, forward strand.
ATTTAATGTATAATTATATATTTGATATATCACTTTGCATTAACTAGTATCGGTTCACTTAAGATGGATTTTCTCACTCGGATGTGCGCATTGTATATGCGATATATTTTTTGTGTACTTGATTGTATCATGTTTGATGATGCATGTTAACTTGGTTAAGTGTAAAGATTAAACCATGGTTAAGTTAATGATTAGGGTTTTCCTTATCTTATTTATTTATTTATTTATTCTGGAAAAGATTAAAGAGAAGAATGGTGGCTTTCTTTGGATGGATATTGAAGCTTCATGAAGGTTTGACCAAAGCTACCATTCTTGTCTTCTTCTCCTAACCCTAACCATTCAACTAACATTGGTTAATTCTCTACACTTGACTATAGTTAATGTTATGATAAGTATTCTTTTTCTTTTCTATTCTAATTAACTTATCATAATATTCATTTTCTTCTTCTTCTTCTTCAAGATGAAGAAGCTTGACTTCATCAATGGTGGATTGATGAAATGAGTGAGAAATCCAATTCTAAAGTGAACCCACTTTCTATTTCTTCATCCTCTACCTCTTGCCAAGTAGTAGAGTGTGTTTTCTTCACAAGTTTCATGACTTGTTGAAGTGGGAGCTTGGTCTTGTGATGCCTCGACGTAGATCATCTTCGGCTCGAAGCCGACGACCTTGCCCGCCCATTTCTCCGATGAAGCCGACGCTAGAGCCCGGGTTTCCATTTGGACAGCGAGGAGACTTCATTGCGGAGCCATGGAGGTGGAGGAATGGATCTACAAAGGTTGTATTTCCGTTCTCTTAGTTAAGTAGTTAACTAGTTTCATTGTTTCGCCTAAAATCTAGTTAACGATCCGTATTAGGGTTTTTCGGCACCCGTAAAATTTGAAATTGGCATGGTTGATGCCTTGTGAGACCTCATTAGTGTGCCTAGGAACCCTACAGGATCGCCGTTATAGCCGCCTCCTCACATTCTGTGAGGAGTTCCCCGACGTCGGGGATTCCTTTGGAGAATGGCGGGGACCCCTTCAAGTGTGGCGGAGGCCTTATGTCGGGGACTCTTGCTTGAGGATGTAGTGGGAACCCTATAACATTGGGGACCCTATTTGGAACAGCGGGGACTCTTTTGAGTGTGGCGGAGACCCTCTTTTGGCATGACGGGGGCCTCTTTTTAACATAGCGGGAGCCTTCATGTCGGGGACCCCTTTTGGGTATGTTCCTGGGGTTTTGAACCATGTTTTATGGCTTAGGTATATTTATCAAGTGGTTGTACTCTTTCCGAGACCGCAAGTTTGGGGAGCGGATACAGACGCCGTCATCCAAAGCGGAACCGGTCTCATCCAAAATGGGCCCACTCAATAAAATAGTTAGAGTAGCTCTGCCTGGTATTTTTATAGAGGTCAACAAATGCCCCTCACTGATCTTTGCATGTGTCCTAAACACGTGGGAAGAACAATGTTCCCATTGACTTTTATGTCTGGTGTGTTGCATTCTGCACAAGTTTTTTTTGAAATATTGGTTTCCATACTATATGGTTTCCATATCATGCTTTTGGTTTCTATACCATAATTTTTGATTTCCATACCACAATATTGGTTTCCATACCACAGGGTTTTCATACCACGCTTTTGATTTCTATATCATAATATTTGATTTCTATACCACGATATTTGTTTCCATATCAAAGGGTTTCCATACCACGCTATTGGTTTATATACCATGATATTGGTTTCCATACCATAGGGTTTCCATACCACGCTTTTGGTTTCTATACCACGATATTGGTTTTCATACCACAGGGTTTCTATACCATGCTTTTGGTTTCTATACTACGATATTGGTTTCCATACCCTTAGGTTTCCATACCACGCTATTGGTTTCTATACCATGATATTGGTTTCCATACCATAGTTAAGGATTTGATGATGTAGTTTCGCACACCTTCATCCATTTATCCTGTAGGTCTATAATCATAGATCGTAGGAATTGACCCTACTGTTTAGGATGCTTATAGGTCAATCATTTTACCCTTGGGATTTTGAACAATATACATACCGACGTTGGAACGCAACACGACAGATATAATATCCCGTGAGTCGATAACCCGGTCTTCTTTTTTTTGACTTGTTGGATTATGGGAATTAACTCCATCTTTTTGGATACTTATGAGACAATCGCCTTACTCTCAGGATCTTCAGAATCCGGTTGGTCGTAGTTTCCATGCGTTGACATATAACGAGGCAAATACATCATCCATTGGATACATAGTCTGGTCTTTGTGACGCATTAGACTATAAGAAACAACTCCTCCTTCATGGATGCTTACGAGTCGATCATTTTATCCTCAGGATCTTCGGAACTAGTGATAGTAGTGTACTTTCCAATTGGCATGAAATTAAGACAAGCGTATTTTTGATTAGGCCTTTGTGGCTTGTTGAATCATTTGCTTCATATCATCGACACTGGAACGCAACTCGATGAGCTTGTATGTCTGATTCAGTCTTTTTGACTTGGTGAATCATAAGCTTGGAATCTTTGACATTGGAACACAATGCGACAGACCTAGTAGCAGATGGATTCAGCCTTTGTGGCTTTTCAATCTCAGATTGGTATCTTCAACATTAGACCATAATGTGATAGACATATTTGCAGACAGAATGTAGCATTGGTATTATTTATGCCCTTGGATTGTATATGGCACGCTTAAAGCATCAGGTCTGTAGGGCAGTAACATTTTGGTAGATTTTTGTCATTGATATATATCTTTGGGGCTTTGGCATAGATTGAATTCAATGTCACGTTGTACAGGTAGCGTCCAGTGGGACTTTTTAGGTTTGTTTTCTCATGAATCGAGAGGACTTCATGAGGGTTAATTCTCCAGTGAGTCATGAGGATCTCATTATGTAGTTTCCTAGTAAGTCGAGAGGATCTCGTAGGATGTTGACTTCTATGTCATGGTGGGGCATTACTGGTGTAGAGCATCGATGGGATTTTATAACTTACGAAGTGTCACAGTAAGTCACAGGTGTACACCGTTAGTGGGACTTTGTAGTCTCGTTTGATTCCTGCTTTATTCGGCAGGACCCTTGAGTTTGGAGGTATTGCCGGGTGCGACTTTAATTTGATCGTTCTGACGGCATCACGAATGTTTTTTTGCACGCCGCAGTGGAACTTTGTAGTTTTTTGGTAAACATTGTGTCATGGGTTATCCGTGGATAGTATATAGAAGATGCTCATTTCATCTTGTATAAGGTAAAATTCCAGTTTTAGGGACATAGTGGTCCATTGGCAGAAGTTTTGTATTTCCATTTTAGGAACCTGAGGGTCCATATTGCTGATATTTTATACATATATTAGTTTAAATTCATTTCAGACATGAATTTTAGTTTAAGGACATCTCAGACCAATTCTAGTTTAGGGACGTAGCAGTCCATTCCAGTTTAGGGGCTTGGAGGTCCATTTTGCGGATATTTTATACATATATTGGTTTAAAGTCATTTCGGATATGAAATTTAGTTTAAGGTCATCTCAGACCAATTCTAGTTTAAGGACGCAGCGATTCATTCCAGTTTAGGGACTTGGAAGTCTGTTGAGTACTTTCGGAGCTTGAGGCAAATTATCCAAGCTCTTGCTAGGCGCACTTTCAGCTTTATTAACTTCACAACAGTCATCAATCCCAGGGGAATTTAAGGGTAATGAAAGTTGTTTATGCCCGTGGATTGTATACGGTGCACTTGAAGCGTCAGGCCCGTAGGGAAATATTATTTCAGATGTTTTTGGTCGGGGAGGCATGTTCGAGAGACATATGTTTCTGTCCTTTCGCACACTTATTTCTTACAATTTGTCATGCCCCGCTTCCCAAAATACGGAATACGAGGGTGACTAGACCGGCCATGCTCCCACGGTCAAGGAATAATTCTGCCGTAGTCACACTTCGGCTTCTGGTAGTACATTTTAGCAGTAATATAACACAGATAATGAGATAATACGGTCATTAAAACTATCAGGTGAAAAGGAAACTGAGCGCAGCAAATACAACAACTAATCAGTGATAATGAAAGGAACGACATGGCGGCTCACTAGTCTGGATATCCACGATCTCCTCAAAATCAGACGGGTCCACTTCTTTCACTGAGCATGCATGCTCATGTCGTCAGAGCGACAAAATAGTAATATATAATATGTGCAATGATGATAAACATAAAGTGGCGAGCATAGGTTAAAGGATGAGCATGAAATAGCAGGCACATGTACACACTATACATGAATATCAGACTAGTAAATCGATGTAAGTCCATGTCACTAATCCTATCAGTCCCTAGGTCTCAATGTCCATGTCACTATCTTATTGTCAGCTTGAGCGTAAGAGCCGACCATTAGAAACACATGACCCTCTCCTGTAATTAGTAATAATCAATAACACGCGTTCACGTAATAGGACCCTGAGGGGCCCTCTCCTGTATTCAGTACACGCTCATGTAATGGGACCCCAGGATTCCGTTGACTGAACTCACACTCAAACTATCCCAACACACACGGTCTATATCAAGGTCCAACCACGATCCAAAATACCGGTTAGCCATGACAAGTCTACTCGAGAATTGGAGACTGATCTCCATCAAGCATGACTAGGCCGGTACTTTAGACAAGCGGACATCTCCCAATGTCTTATCTATGGCAATAATATAAATGCTTCCATAACTACCCCATTCCAGTTATAGTTACACTTATCTATGTCCTACAGACGTCGATAATGCAATAATAAAATAGTCGTGCTGATTGTGTATAAGTACGTGCCATGATCACTATTCGTTCACGTTTTTATGCTAATGTACTTACCACAATCTAAATACCGATACTTCAGTAATCTAAGAACAGTCGGTAGAGTATCGATGCAAATGACCACTGGTTACAGAGGGTATAAGAGTCATGCAACATGATGGAGATGCAATAAAATGCACTACTAATAATATATGAGCAGCCGATATCGTTTAGATTAGAAAAATCACATTAAATCACACGTGCATAATTTGGCAAAACAATATAAAAGAAGTAAACAGTATATTTAATTATATACACAGAAAAATTAGTTTCGAGTCAATTAGGTTTCTGGTTTGGGAGATACGGTTGTTTAAATGCGAGTGTCCGGAATTACGGTTTCTGAACTGAAAGTCCATTTTAAAACGTGTTTTGCCTAGTTACAGTCAATATTAGGCATCATTATGGTTGAATAATATTTGGGGTTATCAGTCAGGAGTTCAACGCACAAAACGGATCAGAAATAGCCATCGTTTACTTGGAGTTATACTAAGTTTACTGTTGCTACGTAAAACTGATACTGCAGTAATCAGCCGTACCTATCAACAGTGTAAAATATATTATAAATATCAAACAACATTGGAATTTGGTGAAACTAGGGTCACTAGAAATATAACTCAAAACCCTACGCCTCGATGTATGTTTCCTCACACTTTCACACTTAAACAATGAGATATATGCATTCTAAAACAGGTAAAGACAGAGATTCCTGCTCTGGACTGCAGTCCAGAGTCATGCATCGCCTCAGTTTTCGTTGTCATAACTTATTAAAAATTCATAGATCAACTAAGGGGTACTATAGGTTTATCTATTGGATTTGATACGAGCCCTAGAACATTAGGTTATGAGTTGTATTCAATTTAATATAGATTTTGCAAGGCGACAAGTACGGTAGATTCCAGGTTTAGTTAATTCATCGAACATGTTGTATACTTATTAACTTCGAACGAGAATTAAATTTCGGCTATCCAAACAGAGCGGAAATCAATTCCTACAAATTCTACACGACTTAAGACGTAGTTTTTGTAAGTCCATGCTACCTCTCCCGGTACTTTCGGGCATGCGGAATTTGGTGAAAAACAATTTTCTAGAGGTGGTAACATGGACTCAAAACCGGATCTTTGTTAAACATCTAACTAACAACCTAACTAGGAGTTGTTAATTACTCGGTTAGGGGGTTATACCTTTCTTTCACTTGAACTCCTTCGTCTTCAAGCCTCGATGGTTGTCCAGATCGGCTTCTCCCCGTCGTCTCCTTGCGCCGAAGATAGATCCACCTGAAAGCTTCTACCTTTGGCTCCTTCTTCGAACTTTGAAAAAACTAGTTCACTCGGTTTGCTAAACCTTGTGAACTAGAGTGAGTAGAGAAGAGTTTGTTTGGGATTTTATCTATGGTTCTTGGTTCTCAACTCATGAGACAAGTGAACCATAGACTCAAGAGAGGGAGAGCAAGAGGAGGAAGATGAGAGCTCAAGAACAAGAGAGAGAATGAGAATGAAAGAATGAGAGAAGACTTTTCTCATTTGGCTCTCATAATCCATAACCATCATAACACATCATAGCAATCAAGTATTATGTGATGGTTTAATCAACAATAGCCATATCATTTCATGCACTCATTTTGCACAAGAGAGCAAGCAAGCAAAAGTCTTTGCCATGAAATGATAGCTATTGTTATCATGATGGTCAACTAGTCAAGCATAGTCAACCGGTCAACAAAGTCAACAAGTCAACAAAGTCAACAAGTCAACAAAGTTAACCCCTCAACAATCATGTCACCATAATAATTAATTAATATAATTGTTAATCATATATCATATTCTCATTAGGGTTGAGTAAAAAGTCAATAGTCAACGGTCAACGGTCAACAACCCTAATGAGAATCCTCTGCCTCTGTCTCTCCGTCAACTGTGCATACACACCCGCATCCGCGTTCCGAGAAACACGAATGCAAACTGGATAAAACCAATCCCAAAAGGTACACTAGGATCTGGCTTAAACCAAAGCCCGCTAGTGTAAACTGTCCGGACACTGTACGTGCACAAGTGCACGGATGTGACCGAACCCTGTCGCAAAACCATGCGACCTGTTGCAAAACCATGCGACCTCTACTCTTTTGCCTAAAGGCGAATAGCTTTCTGTGTGGGACTCTAAAGACTCGACACTACGCTGGCAGTGGGTTTAACCACAGACCGCAAGCGGCACTAGCTGTGCGTAACGGTCCCCAGGTAGATGCCGACAAGAAGACTGACGAGGTGAAACCCATCTGAACTCCTACTGAGCCTGAATGTGACAATCTCCGTACAGTCCGGTCTGTTCGTCTGATACATCGCATGGCGGGCCTAGGGGGTGGTAAACGTCAGTCCCCTAATAGCGGTACAAGTCGTGTCGGAGTGAAGCCCAATACACCCTGAGATAACACTGGAAGCCTACCAGTATATCCCGCTTGCCCTGGCCAGGGACTACTCGTGTAATGGCTCTCCTAGACACAGCGCGATGTCAACCCCCAATACCGGGAGAGACGAATCCTGTCTAACCGTCACTGCCTCCAAGTGCTTCGGGACTGCACCCAACTACTACCTGTTTGCACGACTCCTTTGAGCCGTGGTAGGGTAGTAATCAAAGTACAGTGGGAACACACTCGAGGCGAAGTGACAGTGTCAAGTCAGCGGACTAAGCTGTACTCATGTCACCTGGGAACTGATAACTGACGATAGGTATAATACCAACCGGTCAGTTCCCGACGAGTCCTGTCCAGTGTACTCGTAACCCAACGAGCACCCGCATACTATCTCCAGTACGACGTACTGACGGCTGTGGGACAGACCGTCTCCCACACTGGGATGAGAAGCGCATGCGCTAGTCTACTCCGGAGTATCGATGCCCTGTCTCGATAGTCCTGCGACTAGGGACCTGCATAAGGATGTGCTTATAGATTACCCAGCCCCCACTAGTGCGACTGCCATCACAACGCTGGTAATCAAGCAAAGATCCTAAGGGCTCTACTAATGCGTATAGGTGATATAATAAAATAAACACATGTACACATTGAAGCAGAAACAAACCAAGTAGCATACTACTATTTTGAGCAAGATTGTGTATACAAGGTGAATATCCCAAGCTTCCATTAAGTAATATACAAACTAGTATGATACAGTAATGGCCTCTAGGGCATATACACTAACAATCTCCCACTTGCACTAAGGCCATGTACTGGCGTATCGAAGATCTATCATCTCGATCAGCCGCTCGAACTGAGTCTGGGGCAAGGCCTTGGTGAATGGATCTGCAGTGTTATCTTCTGAAGCAACCCTCCGAACCTCGATCTCCTGGCGATCCACGATCTCCCTGATCAGGTGATACCGCCTCAAGATGTGTCTGGATCTCTGATGGGACCTGGGTTCCTTCGCTAAAGCTATAGCCCCGTTGTTGTCGCAATACAGAGGTATTGGATCAACAATGGACGGAACCACCTGAAGTTCTTTCAAGAACTTCCTCATCCAGACAGCTTCTTTTGAGGCATCAGATGCAGCGATGTATTCCGCTTCCATCGTCGAGTCTGCAACGGTTTCCTATTTGGAACTCTTCCAACACACCGCCCCTCCATTGAGGGTAAAGACAAAACCCGACATGGACTTGGAATCATCTTTGTCACTCTGGAAGCTGGAGTCAGCAAAGGCCTCGATCTGGAGGTCTTTTCCGCAATACACCAAGAACATCTCCTTAGTCCTTCTCAGGTACTTGAGAATGTTCTTTACCGCTATCCAGTGTTTCTCCCCAGGGTTTGACTGATACCGGCTTACCACACTCAGTGCATAAGCTACACCTGGTCTGGTACACAACATCACATACATTATAGAGCCTACCGCAGAAGCGTAGAGTATAATAGACATGCGATCCCTCTCCAAATCAGTCTTGGGAGACATCTCTTTAGAGAGGGTGATCCCGTGACAAGCCGGTAAGTTACCGCGCTTGGAATCTTCCATACTGAATCTCTTCAGTATGATGTCGATGTACCTGGACTGTGAAAGTCCTAATATCCTCTTGGATCTATCACGATGGATCCGGATCCCCAGGATGTATGAGGCATCACCCAGGTCTTTCATGGAGTACCTGTGTGACAAGAACCCCTTGACAGATTGTAGCATAGGAATGTCATTTTCTATTAAGAGAATGTTATCCACGTATAAAACGAGGAATACTACAGTTCTCGCTACAAATCTACTGTAGATGCATGGTTCATCTGGATTTTTGATAAAGCCAAATTCCTTGACCGTCTCATCAAAACAGATGTTCCAACTCCGCGATGCCTGCTTTAGTCCATAGATGGACTTAAGCAACTTGCACACCTTTCCGCTGCTCCCACTCTGAATGAAACCCTCTGGTTGGTCCATATAGACACACTCCTCTAAATTTCCATTTAGAAAAGCGGTCTTTACGTCCATTTTCCATATCTCATAATCGTGGAAGGCAGTAATGGCAAGAAGGATCCGAATGGATTTCAGCATAGCTACTGGAGAAAAGGTTTCGTCATAGTCCAAACCAGGTCTTTGACGAAAACCCTTTGCAACCAGTCTAGCTTTATAGGTCTCAACCTGTCCATCTACACCAATCTTCCTTTTGAAGATCCACTTGCATCCTACGGGTTTTACCCCGTCTGGAGCAATGTCCAACGTCCATACCTTGTTGGTGTACATGGACTCCATTTCGGTACGCATTGCATCCAGCCATTTTACCGAGTCAACGCTCTGAACGGCCTGCTGGAAGCTAGTAGGCTCATCATAATCTATGATGCAATCCTCTCTATCCCCATCTATGAGAAAACCGTAGTATCTCTCGGGCGGATAAGACTGCCTACTACTCCTGCGGAGCGGCGTAGGAATGTCCTGTTCTTTTGAACCCTCTGGTTCCACTAAGCTTTCAGTAATAGCTCGTGGTTCTGGAATTTCTTCCAGTTCTACTGTGCTCCCACTTATCTAGGTTTCCAAAAACTCAGTTTCCATGAAGTAGGCATGACGAGAAACAAAAACCTTTTGTTCCTCTTCGCAGTAGAAAAAATATCCCTTGGAATTCTTTGGATATCCCACGAACTTGCATTGAACTGAGCGTGCCTCGAGCTTGTCCGCATGCTGCTTTTTAACAAAAGCTGGACATCCCCATGTCTTAATGTGCTTAAGATAGGGTTTCTTCCCACACCACATCTCATATGGTGTAGTAGGCACAGTTTTAGTGGGAACTCGGTTCAAAAGGTATGCAGCTGATTCTAGCTCATACCCCCAGAATGATCATGGTAACTCAGCGTTACTCATCATGGACCGTACCATATCCAATAGGGTTCGGTTCCGTCTCTCCGATACACCGTTATGTTGCGGAGTGTATGGAGGAGTAAGCTGAGAGAGAATTCCGTTCTCTTTTAAATAGTCCAGGAACTCGGCACTTAAGTATTCACCACCTCGATCCGATCTTAGGATCTTGATACTTTTGCCGGTTTGTTTTTCTACTTCATTCTTATATTCCTGGAATTTTCCAAAGGCTTCGGACTTATGTTTCATTAAGAAGACATAACCGTACCTTGAAAAGTCATCCGTAAAAGTAATGAAGTAAGAATAACCGCTTCGCGCATGTGTAGACATTGGACCGCACTCGCTGTGTACGAGTCCCAAGAGCTCGCTCGCTCTTACTCCGTGTCCAGTAAACGGAGTCTTTGTCATCTTTCCTTTGAGACAGGATTGACAAGTGGTATACGATTGATATTCGAACGGATTCAAATATCCTTCTGTATGTAACTTCGTCAACCTTCTCTCATTGATGTGACCCAGTCTACAATGCCACAAGAAAGTCTGATTTATTTCCGGAGACTTTCTTTTGTATGTATTCTGGACATTGAAAATCTGTGGTTGGTTTAATACGTATATACCATTGCTCAATGTACCCGACCCAATCAGAACTTGATTAAGGTGAATGTTTACAACATTACTTACAAACGCAAATTCATAACCTTCTTTAGAAACCAAAGATACAGAAATGATATTACAAGTTGCGTTGGGTACAAAAAAGCAATTACGCAAAACCAAAACATGTCCATCTAACATTCCCAGGTGATAGTCCCCCATGGCCTTAGCATCCATGCTAGCTCCGTTTGCAACTTTGAGGGTCATGTCACCTGCCTTCAAAACCCTACGGTTTCTCAACGCCTGCAAAGAATTACAGATATGAGATCCTGATCCGGTATCCAATACCCAGGAAGTAGAGTTTATTGAAAGACAGTTTTCAATAACATACACACCTGAAGCTGAAGCTGCAACCTGCTTCAATTCCTGTGTCCTGGCTTTCCAAGCCCTGCAATCATTCTTCCAGTGTCCTTTCTTATGACAATAGAAGCATTCTTCCTTATCCACAAGCTTTCCCACTTTCTTTGTTGCTTTTGCCTTTCCCTTTGTATCCACTTTACTAACACCGCCTCTTGGTTTGGCGGGGGCTTTCTTCTTCTTTCCCTTGGCTTTCGCCTTGGACCTAGAAGAAGAAGATCCTCCTACAAACAAAGTGGATGTTTCCCTACCTTTCTGTAGGGTGCCCTCTGCGCTCCTCAGCATGTTGAGGAGTTCTGAAAGTTCAACTTCCTTTTCTTGTAAGTTGAAGTTCAGTATGAACTGGGCGTAAGTGGAAGGAAGGGACTGGAGAATCAAGTCCGTATAGAGCTCATTCTCCAACGTGGTCCTAAGGTCCGCGAGCTCCTCAATGTAGCCAATCATCTTAAGCACGTGTTCCGCTACCGATGATCCAACGGCCAATCTTGCCGAAAATAACTTCTTCGGCACTTCGTATCTTGCGATATGAGATTGCTCTCCATACAGTTCTTTTGTATGAAGAAATATGGATTCCAGGTCCATATTCTCGTGCCTCCTCTGATGTTCATTGTCCATAGAGGCAAGCACGAGGCACTTGGCCTTCGCGCAGTCTAGTTCCCAGGTCTTACGGATTTCCTTATCCGCGGCGCTGGTTTTGGGACCTGGGACAGGGGGAGCTTTGGTGGTAAGAAGATACCCCAGCTTGTCGTAAGTGATTGCCATCTTGACATTCCTGAGCCAATCTTTGTAGTTTGGCCCTGTCAGTATGTTTTTATCTAGAAGTAACTTAAGTCCAGTCATGTCGATTGGTCGCTGCAATTAGGAGAGAGAAGAAACACTCAGCTTGATACTCTTGCAAGTTTAGAATGGTTTTTAATTTGTCTAAACAGGATGGCTCCCACTGTTTCTCGAATCCCTCCTCAAACCAAAAAGGAAGAATTAGTCAGGATCAATCTCACCGTACAATACTTGCTTAACTGTTCAGCCAGGCCAGTGTCGGTACTTCAAGGGAGGTTTTCCAACTCTTTCGCGAAGTTCCTTAATTAAATAACCTCTTTTCCCTGGGGGCGTAGCCCCGCTAACACCTTTCTAGACACCTACTTGGTTTATAGCATTGATCGTTAAGTGAGAAATTTCCCGAGGAGTAGCATATACTCACAGTAGTATCGGGATCCAAATATCATCGCGTGACGAAACTGAAGGAATCCTACCAGAATCATCACACTCCAAATGGTATGCAACACTAGCAAGTTTCAGTTCTTTTGAAACTCCCGATGTGGATTTTTTTGCCCCATGCTCTTATGACCTTGACTTTGGCCAACAAATCACAAGTCACATGTCAAGTTCTACCCGTCGTTCTCCAGGTTAATTTGAATCCACCCGCACCTACCCTTGACTTTGGCCAACAAGGCAGTACGACTGTTCCAAACTAACGCATTTATCTATGCTGCACATGAATACCCAATAGCTACCAATCACTATGCCTTGACTTTGGCCAACAAACATAGCTTGAATACTATTGACCATCCATGTGAAACGACGGAGGGCTACGAATGGTTTTGGCTAAACCGTGAACGTAGTGAACTTGATATAATCGATGGAACGAGATAGCTTTTAAAAGGAGTGGCTCAAGCTCCGCATTTAAAAGTTAGTTTTGAAAAGAACCGAGTGGTTTTTTCGAAAGTGTTCCAACGATTTTTACTTGGTTTATTTTTCTTGCATCAGTTCTTTTAATGCGTGATATTCTTGCATTAGTTCTTTTAATGCGTCCCATCATTTAATCCTACCATTGCAGAAAACAACCAAAATATGACGTACGCTTATGCCATTCGCATTCGCCACGGGACCCCGTCATTACCCGTTAGGTTACTTAACTAACGACAGAGCGGGGGCTGGGCTAGCGCGGCTGTAAAACATAAGCAACGCCTAAATAATATCATATATAGATATACTGCAATGATAGCCATTTCAGATCACAGATGAACACATTGGATATACTAGGAATCCGCAATTCGTACGAGCCTGTAACGAAAAGCAGATTACACGGTCGCGGTGAATAGCCAATACCCCACCCAAGACCCCTACGGGTGCGGCAAACTACCCGCCAAATATCCGAAGCGGAGCAACCTCCCTCAACGACGTGAGTAGGCCACTCGGCACTTCGAGATACCCGGTAGTTTGTGCACCCCCCTCCATGGGTCTATCCTAGGAGCAAAAATAGTAAAAAGAAATTATACAATGACGGCTACAACGCCGACCCGGTTGTGCGGCCAAACAAATAATTATTACATCAATTTACAAATTTACATGAATTGAAAGAAAAGAAAACTCTCGTCTCATAACCCCCGGCTATTCACCCGCGACAATCCAATGAATTCATATACACATTCCAATAACATTACAGATCACAGATTTGAATAACCCCCACTAATCGACATATAGCGATTAGCAGACGTTCAATACAAATATCACATCACAGAAAAAACCCGTCAGCTTAAGTCTTTTAGAAGTTCGATCAAAAATACGGATTTTCAGGCCCCAAACACAAAATTTTCGTTCTGGAAAATCTGGGCAGAAAATACATATTTCAAAAATCCCAAAATACCCCACTGAACAAACTGCAACCAAAATTTCCCACTACCGAGTCAACTCGGCCGCGGAACCGCGGCGGGAGCACGCTCCCGCCGCGTTTCCGCGGCGCTTTGATCGGTTCAGTGGACGAAATTTTGTCAGTTTGTTATAAAAACCCTGAGCCGAATTTTAAAGTATGATTTATCATTTTTGGAACAGAGGAAAAATTCGACAGCAAGCATGATATCGGGGTTCATTTCGGGACTTTTTCTTTGATCGATCTTCTAGCTACTTTGCTAACATGTTAGATAGAGTTTAACCTGGCTCTGATACCACTGTAAGTCCATGCTACCTCTCCCGGTACTTTCGGGCATGCGGAATTTGGTGAAAAACAATTTTCTAGAGGTGGTAACATGGACTCAAAACCGGATCTTTGTTAAACAACTAACTAACAACCTAACTAGGAGTTGTTAACTACTCGGTTAGGGGGTTATACCTTTCTTTCACTTGAACTCCTTCGTCTTCAAGCCTCGATGGTTGTCCAGATCGGCTTCTCCCCGTCGTCTCCTTGCGCCGAAAATAGATCCACCTGAAAGCTTCTACCTTTGGCTCCTTCTTCGAACTTTGAAGAAACTAGTTCACTCGGTTTGCTAAACCTTGTGAACTAGAGTGAGTAGAGAAGAGTTTGTTTGGGATTTTATCTATGGTTCTTGGTTCTCAACTCATGAGACAAGTGAACCATAGACTCAAGAGAGGGAGAGCAAGAGGAGGAAGATGAGAGCTCAAGAACAAGAGAGAGAATGAGAATGAAAGAATAAGAGAAGACTTTTCTCATTTGGCTCTCATAATCCATAACCATCATAACACATCATAGCAATCAAGTATTATGTGATGGTTTAAGCAACAATAGCCATATCATTTCATGCACTCATTTTGCACAAGAGAGCAAGCAAGCAAAAGTCTTTGCCATGAAATGATAGCTATTGTTATCATGATGGTCAACTAGTCAAGCATAGTCAACCGGTCAACAAAGTCAACAAGTCAACAAAGTCAACCCCTCAACAACCATGTCACCATAATACTTAATTAATATAATTGTTAATCATATATCATATTCTCATTAGGGTTGAGTAAAAAGTCAATAGTCAACGGTCAACGGTCAACAACCCTAATGAGAATCCTCTGCCTCTGTCTCTCCGTCAACTGTGCATACACACCCGCATCCGCGTTCCGAGGAACACGAATGCAAACTGGATAAAACCAATCCCAAAAGGTACACTAGGATCTGGCTTAAACCAAAGCCCGCTAGTGTAAACTGTCCGGACACTGTACGTGCACAAGTGCACGGATGTGACCGAACCCTGTCGCAAAACCATGCGACCTGTCGCAAAACCATGCGACCTCTACTCTTTTGCCTAAATGCGAATAGCTTTCTGTGTGGGACTCTAAAGACTCGACACTACGCTGGCAGTGGGTTTAACCACAGACCGCAAGCGGCACTAGCTGTGCGTAACGGTCCCCAGGTAGATGCCGACAAGAAGACTGACGAGGTGAAACCTATCTGAACCCCTACTGAGCCTGAATGTGACAATCTCCGTACAGTCCGGTCTGTTCGTCTGATACATCGCATGGCGGGCCTAGGGGGCGGTAAACGTCAGTCCCCTAATAGCAGTACAAGTCGTGTCGGAGTGAAGCCCAATACACCCTGAGATAACACTGGAAGCCTACCAGTATATCCCATTTGCCCTGGCCAGGGACTACTCGTGTAATGGCTCTCCTAGACACAGCGCGATGTCAACCCCCAATACCGGGAGAGACGAATCCTGTCTAACCGTCACTGCCTCCAAGTGCTTCGGGACTGCACCCAACTACTACCTGTTTGCACGACTCCTTTGAGTCGTAGTAGGGTAGTAATCAAAGTACAGTAGGAACACACTCGAGGCGAAGTGACAGTGTCAAGTCAGCGGACTAAGCTGTACTCATGTCACCTGGGAACTGATAACTGACGATAGGTATAATACCAACCGGTCGGTTCCCGACGAGTCCTGTCCAGTGTACTCGTAACCAAACGAGCACCCGCATACTATCTCCAGTACGACGTACTGACGGCTGTGGGACAGACCGTCTCCCACACTGGGATGAGAAGCGCATGCGCTAGTCTACTCCGGAGTATCGATGCCCTGTCTCGATAGTCCTGCGACTAGGGACCTGCATAAGGATGTGCTTATAGATTACCCAGCCCCCACTAGTGCGACTGCCATCACAACGCTGGTAATCAAGCAAAGATCCTAAGGGCTCCACTAATGCGTATAGATGATATAATAAAATAAACACATGTACACATTGAAGCAGAAACAAACCAAGTAGCATACTACTATTTTGAGCAAGATTGTGTATACAAGGTGAATATCCCAAGCTTCCATTAAGTAATATACAAACTAGTATGATACAGTAATAGCCTCTAGGGCATATACACTAACAGTTTTAGACCCCATCATGTCCAAACCAACACCACTAAACAACCAAGGCTCGTATATTTCCATTTGTCGATAAATTACAATATATATGTATACATACAATTATAAATAATATCGATTGATCTAACTACTATAATTATAGCATGAATAAGCAAGTTTATAACTTCGTGCCAACGAAACGATATGGCGAGATGGCGATCGGCGGCAACGCCACGGAGCGACAACAACACAAGCAGAGAACCCATCGCAGCGAAAACCTTCATTGTCGTCGTCGCTGATCTCAAGCCCAAGCCCTCTGCAGTTCCAGAGCACGAGAAGCCAACTCCCAACGCTATCCCATCGTCGCAATTGCTCAAGTTCAGGCCGAAACTTTGATTGCGTCGTGTTTTACGTCGTCGTCGTCGTCCGGTGTTCGTAGTGTGGATGTCCGTTTGCCGTCGTATTTTTACCGATCGAGGCAAGTTTCTAACTTACAACATGCTAGTTTACACACACACACACACACACACACACACACACACATATAATATATATATAGTAATAATGTAGCAAATTATTACCAATATACAATTTTATAGAAATAATTCGTATTTTATCATTTATTAACTCTATCATGTGTGTGGTTACAATTGATAAAGTTATGCGAAATTACATATATAAATGGACTTAATATGGTTTAATTTATTTAATAGTAAAACACTATTACAAATACGGTTAGATATATATTTAAACAAGTAATAATGAATATATCAAATTCATTACTGCTATGTATAGTGTTTTTCGTCATCCCATTGAGATATAAATACGCGTCGCTGGTTAGGAATATTATAGATTCCCCCTATCTGGGGTAGGCTGGAGTTCATTGATTGTGGGGATCCGAATCTTCGGCAGCTGCGGACTAAGCTGCAGTTAATTACCCCCGCCTTTGGGACAAGAGAACCTCCGATTGACTGGTAAAACTGGTCATGTGAACTCAATGTGCAGTATGCGTAGGTTGTGTTTTGAAGGGGTTTTGGACGTATCGGAGACCTCACAGAGTTTACGGGGAAGTATTTTTAGTGTGTAATGTTTGAAAAAAAGGAGGGGTGAGGAGCATCCTAAGGACGCGTGAGGCAACACGTGACCGCTGGGCGCCAGTGGGTCACGTGCGTGACGCATGGGTGCTAAGAGCTAGCGGGTTACGTGCCAGGAGCGTAGGCGCTGGGAACCAGCGGGTCACATGCTTGGCATGTGGACGCTAGGCGCCAGCGGGTTATGTGCCCTGCACATGGCCGCTGGGTGCTAGCGTATCACGTGCACAGTACGCAGTCGCTGGGTGCCAGCGGGTCACGTGCGCGGCACGCGACCGCTGGAAACACCAGCGGAAGAAGGGGCTTATCCCCTGGGCTGGGAGTTGAACCCGGGAGGGGATTTGGAGTTAAACTCCTGAAAAATAAATTGGATGTGGACTTGGAGTTAAACTCTTAAGAGATTTGGATTTGGAGTTAAACTTCTAAAAGGTCTGGATTTGGAGTTAAACTCCTTTGAGAATTTGGATTTTGGAGTTGAACTCCTCAAAGATTGATTTGGAGTTAAACTCCTAAATGATTTAAATCTTGGATGGTGAAAGCAGATCCCTTTTCGTCCTCTTCGAGTCTTAAACTTCCCTAAAATGGGTTCTTCTGAGATGGGTTCTTTCTTCCTCCTCTCTTTTTGTTGGATCTTGGAGAAAAGGGACGTTGAGATTAAAAGTCTCCATTTTAGAGATTTGATGGAGGGGTATGAGCTCCCCTTCGAGGGTTTTATGATGAAAAACTATTTCTTTTGGGGAAAAGAAGAGTTAAACTCTTGATTTATTTCAAAAAAAGAGAAAATGTTTAAAATCTTGAGAAAGAAGAAAGAGGCACAGAACCCTAATTTTTTAGGGCAATGAAAAAGTTGTTTTATTTCATCATAATGTTATCTTATATAGGCTTACAAATTAACACATAGCTTCTTGGGCTTTACAAAATGGCATTTTCCCCATCCCATGCCTCAAGCACTTATTTCTTTTTGCACATGAGCTATGGGCTTTACAAAAATTTAGCTTTTTGCCTATATATTTAAACATTACATTTATTTGTTGTACTTTCTTGGCATGGGACCAATCTGGGCTTGGGCCCACCTGTTTGGACTTGGGTTTGGGCGTAGGTGTCATGACCCGGAATTGGCACGTGACCGGCACTTGAATCACGTGAAGTCTATAGGACCCCACCTTAATCCAAGTAAACCGAAAGCCCGGAAATCTAAATCTTTTTAGGAAAATAATGGAGGTACAGTTTTGAAATAAAGGTATCATGGATTCAAATTCTTTCTTGAAAAGTATTAGTAATGTTAAATGGAAATACAAGTGAGTTATATACTATTTTTGAAAACATTTTCGTCTTTTGAAATTTGGGCAGCACCTCCTTTGTAAATTTTGATCCAAAACCAACACATAGCAATAATAATAGGCATCCCCAAGCGGGAGCCAGCTCTTCGCCAATCGGCGGAATCATAACCACACAATAAAGATATATGACGCCCAAGGCGAAGATAAATCAAAGAAAACAAGATAAAGAAAATCAAAGTATCATCAAACCTAAAAAATAAAGAATAACACATATACGTGACTCTAAGTCTGAAAGAATATACAAATCTGTGGTTTCTAAGTCTAGCAAATATATATAGTCTGGTTGATGGAGCTTTTAACTAGATACAACTGAATAAATATATACAAATGGCGGTCACGATCCAAAGTGTAACTCACCTACCAATGCAAATCACCCGGAAGAAAGCTGTGTGCCAGCAAGTCGCTACTGAATCTATGCGGTCAATCCTGCAAGAAAACTGTGGCACAACGGGGGTGAGTTGCCAACTCGTGAGTAGAAGACATAATCAGGTAGAAATCGAATGTATGGCGATCTCCTAAGTCATACGGTAATATAATAATATCGAGTGGTAACAAGGGTGATAGTAAAAACATACGTATAATAATACTAATATAATCGTGTCCATGTTATAATGTGGTACCATCTCATCTGTATCATATGTAACTGTATAGGTGTATCATCCAACGTGTGTCCATCAACGACGCATCAAATCATCATAAAAACCTGAGTGTACTACATCGACACTCGAAGACATCATAAAACCCGTGTCCAGCATCGACACGTAAATTCTGATATCTCGGGCGTTGTTTCATTGGATCGGCCCTCAAATCCATCTGCTTACACGACTCTGGTCGGTATCCTCCGAAAATCCGTCGAGCTAAAACTATCACCGGTCGGTAGTGCTCCCTTACCGGGCTCAACGTCTCTCTATACGATCTTCTTGCCCCGGGGTATTGTACCGGGTCCACCATGTACCTGCAGACGGTGCCTCCTCTATTCTCGAATCAGGTATACACATAACTCAGAACCGAGAAAACTCATGGTGGACGTCAAACATCATATCAAAAGAAACCGTGTTTTTAAAACAATCATAAGTTTTCAAAATGTATCTGCGGTTTCTCAAATTCAGAAATCTCATGAAAACCGAAATCTCATAAGTATGAAACAATAATGAAACAATGAGTATAGACACAGAACAAATCCGTAATGCATAACCAGTGTGTTTATATGAGCGTGGCATCTAACTAGGTAAGAAAATGCGATAACTGAACTAGTAAGTGTGGTATGGGTACTAAATAATAACTAAAAAGCTATATGTTACTAGGTTATATGGTGAAGTAATGATTTCTAATATGTGCATGGCATAGCAATTACCAATGATGAGTGTGTGAGCCAGCGAGTATGTATGTGTGCAACATGCGCATCATCGGTAATGGTGCGTGTGTCCTAGCATATGATATCATATAAGATAAGGAAAAGCACGTGGTATGTATACCGAAAAAATGAGAATAATACAAATATAGCAAAAAAAGGAAATTTGTAAACGCAGCAGTATAAAATATATAGCTACATATGAGCCATACAGTTATACTTTAAAATAGTACGAATCGTTCTTTTTAGAAAAATAGGGGCTACGGTGTTTTTGAGAAAATGATACCATTTGAAAATCCGTAACGCCCCTTGAGATTGTCATTTAAAAATGCATAACGATTCATTAGTTTTGAAAATAGGTATGGCTCTAAATATATTCTAATATCTACTTAAATGATTAGAAAATAATAATTTCCGAGTCGATACATCTATAAGTCGGCGATCCAGCCTCAAAGTATCACGTACGGTATAATCCATAGTATGGCATCATCAAGTCAAGAGTGCGGATCAATCATCATGTACATCATATCACACACGATATAATCCATCGTACGATATCATCAAGTCAAGTGTGCGAATCAATCATTTTGTACATCATTTCACGTACGGTATAATCCATCGTACGATATCATCAAATTAAGTGTATGAGTCTATGGTCACGTACATCATATCATCTCATCTAGTCATATATCGTCACATGTTATATCATCTTGTATTGCATTAAGAGCGTATATATCGCCTAATATTCATATAATATATCATATAATATCATGACAGTTCATCTCATATCATATAATATAGCCTCGTGACATCATGTCCAATCATATCGACTCATATTATTATAACTTGTCATATCCTCATCTCGTGATGTCATATCAAAGTTATCCTCAAACTTACATATACACACACACACATATCTGTGTGTGCGTGTAACAACATATATACCAATGGCTCAAGGCTAAGAAAATAAGAACTAAGGACATACCTCCCTACGAGTACGCTTACTTTCGCCTATAGCCTCCTAGAACCCTATTAGCTAAGTATACATATCTAATATTATATATATATAACTATATACCTAGTACCCTACTACTATGGCTACGGGGGTGCTATACGCCATTCACCCGACTTCCCCCGTAGATATACATCTACTCACCTACTATCCTCGCTCTAGCCAAAGTCGATGAACGCCTTGTCCTCCTTCGTCGCCCTGAAAGTTTACGCAAATGTACCTACAACTTAAAGACATCGTGTCGAAATCAAAACAACTCTTGAAAATTGATACGGCAAGATAAGTGTACATAGGTTAGAAGCTATGGTCCACACATGCAAGAACAACTAAACAACCCCCGGCGTTGACGTACAAACGTCAAACGAACGAGTCAAAACTCAAATATCAAAAATCTAGTTTTCAAAAGTTGTAAAATAAAATCTGAAACATAGTAAAATACTCCTAGATTTTACCTAAGATGAAATTAGGACATTTTGCACATTGGATGGACCTAGAAATTTAGAGATTGAGTTATGGACCCAACCTGGGACCCAAATTCCTAGATCAGGCCACAAATTGCGGCCATACGGGATAAATTGGCAGCCAAGTATGGGAGATGGGGGCTCGGGTTTCTAGGGTAGCTTCCTAATTGCCTGCACATCCTACGGTATCTGCAAAATATTTTTCAGGGTCTTCGAGTTATTCCAGATTCCATTTGAACACCACAATTTCATTGAAACCTGATGTTGGAAAATTCTAAGTTAGTATTTTGAGACTTCTAAACTCTCTTAGACCAAGGATTCTATCACTAAAGCCTAGTAGTCACTCTCTAAACTCCCTACTATAACTCTACTACTCATTCAAACCACCAAAGATCACCCAAGAATTTTCCAAGTTCATTAAACATAACTTGTTTAACTCTAAACTAATATAGGAGGTTAGAAGTGTGAGGATTACCTTAAAAGAGCAACTCAAAAAAAATTCTAAGATGGCCAAATGAGCTCAAGACTAGAAATTGATCCCACCATGATACTTGTAGTGAGCTTAGGAATAATTTTTGTGAAGTTTGTATAAGGTTTTGGTGGAGTTTTGATGGTGTTGTATGGTGGTAGTGAGGGTGGAGTGAGTTGAATGTTCATCGCCGAAAACAGAGACGAACCGGGATGGATCGTCGGTCCTGAGTTTTGGGGGCAGATGCTATTTGGATTTATCCGTCCACCTCTCCGAAGATGCCAAGTTGATTTATGACACTGTATATCGGAGGTTTGGATGGATGCGGCCGTTGTAGCAGATTTCGTCAGATTCCCCCTTATTTGCGAGGGGTTTTTGATTGTGGGGATACTCTTCCCTGCAGGCGCAAGCCCCTGCAGTTAATTACGTTACCGCATCGCGATAACCGCTTTCTCTTGCTCCAGAAGTTCATCTTGTGTCGTGTGTATTTGTTTTATTTTTGGTTGCCCGTGGATTGTATATGGAGATTAATTTATGTTGTCTCCCGTAGGGCATGGATTAGTCCAAATTCGTATATTTTTAGATTTGGGTTTGGGTTTATTTAAGGATCGTTGATCCGTTTTGAGATGAAGATCGAATTAAATGTATACGAGCAGTTGGGGCTTGGTTGGTTTTTTGTTAAGGATACGTTAGTCCAATTTGAGACTTAGATCTACTTAACATGGTGTTAGGATTATTTTTTTTTCAGATCCAACAAGAGAGCATTTGGGCTCTGTTTTTTTTAGTTTAAGGACGTTTCGGTCCCTTATCGCCATTTTGGAGGTGAAGTTGTAGTTTGAGAACATTTCGGTCTGTTGATCACCATTTTTGAAGTGAGGTTTTAGTTTAAGGATGTTATGGTCCGTCGTTAGTTTAGGGACATCTCGGTCCATTGTCGCCATTTTGGGGTGACGGTTTGATTTGGGGTGTGCACGTCAGTTTGGGCAGTGCACCAAAAAGCTGCTGGTTGTCGGGACCCGCCACTTCTCTGAAGACGCTGAGAAATTACAATGACATGTATCGGAGGTGTGGAGAGATGCACCCTTGAACTAATTCCCGTATTTGAGGGAAAAAGGAATCGGTGGTAAACCCAGAAATCATTAGTTGTATTTTGAGACTAAGACTTCCTTAGGGGAATGTGGGACGAATATCGTTTTGGGATATCATCAGTTGGAAGATCGATAGTCGTATTTGGGACTAAGATCATTTTGGGAAGTATTGAGCACATGGGTTCGGTCCACTCAGTTTTCTTTTTATTTGAAAAAGAGTGCTAAGCACTTGTTTGGGCTCGGTCCCTTTTTTTATGCAAAAAGTGCTGAGCACTTATGTAACTTCTGACGCTCACACATAACCATGTGGGGTTTTCATTCATGGGGATTTGCCTAATAAGTGTTAAAAACTTTACCCTTTTTTGTCTCTTTATGGAGTGCTGAGCACTCTTTATGGCGCCCACGTGCTAAGCATGTGAGGCGCTAGGCGCTGCCTAATGAGTGTCAAGCACTTTTTATTCTGTGGCGCCTACGTGAGGGACACGTGAAGCGCCGGGCGTTGCCTGGTGAGTGTCAAGCACTTTTTATTCTGTGGCGCCCACGTGAGGGACATGTGAGGCGCTGGGCGCTAGGCGCCGCTCACTGAGTGCTAAGCACTCCTTTATTTTGTAGCGCCCACGTGAGAGGCACGTGGGGCGCTGGACGCCGGTCACTGTAACAATCTTAAACTTTCAGTACAAATTTTTTCCAAAATACAGAAAGGAATACCTTAGCCTGAGCACAAGTTATAAATTTGTTTTGTTTTTGAACAGTAAGAAATCACTTGTAGCTCATTGGTAAAGCCTTGCACTGTTGTGATGTAGCCCCTGTGATCGAATCCCCCCAGCCACATATATTTTTATTGTATTTTCTTTTAATCTTTTAGAAGCCCAAGGGTTTACACGTGCACTACACGTAAGATGAAGAGTTACAGAATAAACAAACATGTGCACTAGGTTATACCAACAGATACCAACAGGTGGCGAGCATCCTATACCCCGACTCCATTTCTCGACCGGCGAGATCTCCATTTCGACCGGCACCGCTGGGCCATCCGTAAGGGATAGTCCCCATTTTTTACCCCTTGCATCTGTTGGCCTACCCCACTTCTCTCATGTTGTTTATTTTCTCTGCACATTTTTGTTAGTGTAATATGCCCTAGAGGCCATTATTGTATAGTACTAGTTTGTATATTACATTTTGGAAGATTGGTATATATACACGGATTTATGACAGTCTTGCTCTATATGGTAGTATGCTACTTGGTTTATATCTATCTTAATATGTGTATATGTTTCTTTTGACGTATCGCTAATACATATTGGTAAAGCCCTTAGGATCTTTGCTTGACTACCAGCGTTGTGATGGCAGTCACATTAGTAGGGGCTGGGTAGTCTACAAGCACATACTTACACAGGTCTCTAGTCGCAGGATTATCGAGACATGACATCGATGCTCCAGAGTAGACTAGTGTATATGCTTCTCATTCCAGCAGGGGAGATGGTATGTCCCACAGCCATCAGTACGTCGTACTGGAGATAGTATGCAGGTGCTCATTGGGTTATGAGTTACACTGGACGGACTCGTGGGGAACTGCTGGTTGGTACTATACCTATCATCAGGAAGCAGTTCCCAGGTGACATGAGTACAGCTTAGTCCGTCAACTTGACACTGCTACTTTGCCTCAAGTGTGTTCCCACTGTTCTTAGATTACTACCCTACCACGGCTCTGTTGAGTCATGCAAATAGGTAGTAGTCGGGTGAAGTCCCGAAACACTTAGAGGCAGTGGCGGTTAGATAGGATTCGTCTCTTCCGGTATTGTGGGTTGATGTCGTGCTGTGTTCGGAAAGCCATTATACAAAGTCCCTGGCCAGGGCAAGCGAGATTTGCTGGTAGGGATTCCAGTAGTTTCTCAGGATGTTTTTGGCCGCACTCCGACACGACTTATTGCACTATTAGGGGTCTGACGCTTGTCGCCCCCTAGGACTGATATGCGACACTCTTAGACGAACAGACCGACTGTACGGAGATTGCCACAGACAGGCTCAGTAGGGGTACGGATGAGTTTGCTCGTTGACCTTCTTGTCGACAGATACCTGGGTAGCCATTACGTGTAGCTAGTACCGCTGACGCGCTTGTGTTTAAACCCACTGCCAGCGTTTTGTCGAGTCTTTAGAGTCCCATACAGAGGGTTTCCCAGTTTCCGGCGAAACGTGTAGAGGTCGTATAGTTTTACGACAGGGTTCGATCACATACGTATACTTGTGCGTATATAATGTTTGGGCGTACAATACTAGTGGGCTTTGGTTTAAGCCGGATCCTAGTATATGATTATTAGATTAGTTTCGTCTCATTATATTCATGTTTCTCGGAATACGGATGCAGGTATGTATATACGGATGAGAGGGACATTCTTGTAATTTGATCAAGATTGTTTTTGGAGAATGATACCTCAATTAGGGTTTTTCTTTTTTTGATTAATTCTTTTGTGAGGTGGAAGAAATGAGAGAGAAACTTTGTTGTATTTTAGTGAAATGGGATTAGGGTTTCATATTGACTTTTTGGGCTCATTTGAGATTGGTTGACATAGATATTTTGTGATATTTTTGTGAGATATTTTCTTATGGTTTAAAGTCTAAAACTCTAGCCATTTTTCACTTAATCTTTTTCACTTTAGAAAACTACAGATGCTTTTCTCCCTCTCATTTCCTCAAGCTTTCTCCATCTCATTTCAAACCCTAACCATCTCATGAGTTGAGAATCCTAGGGTTTGTGAGACTACGAGACTCCTAATCACTCTCTACACATCCTAGGCTATTTAGTTTAGCACACCAAGTGACCTGGTTACCTCATGTTAGAGGTTAAGCTCAAATTCGGAACTCTCAGGTGGATCTTCTACGATTTGGAGAAGCTGACGAGGAAGCACGATCCGTTCTCATATCGAGGAGCTCACGAGGTGGAGAAGGACAGCGAGGAGGTGAAGGACAAAAAGAACTTGAGGTATAGCTTTCTCACATACTAGTTAAACCTCTAAGCTAGATTGTTAGTTAGGGTTTAGTATCGATCCTGAAGTTTAGTCAATGTTACGAAGCTTATATAAACCGTTTTTGCAAACTCTGCCTCCCCGCGACCACGCGTAGTACGTGGCATCGACTTATAGTGGTATCAGAGTCGACTAAACCAAAACTAACAGATTAAACGACAACTAAAACTACGAAACTGAAATAAACCGAAAACATCAAACGTAGATCCTAATTTCTGTTGATTTTTTATGAGGCTCTAATAATTATTTTAGCAACTGCAGAGTACTCCTTCAGCTGTAAAATAAACACTCACCAAAAATGAGACAATTCCCTCGGATAATAGCCGTCCACATCGGCTAAAATTCCGGCCTCACTCGTTTTCCTGAGAGGGAATACTTCGTGTTTTGGTATGTGGTCTTGTTGTTAGTTGTATGTATGCCCTGGAGGCCAGTATTGTACAGATGATGTATATTATATTGGATGCTTGGACATATATAGAGAGGACTTTCTTGCTCGACATGATAGTATACTATCTGGTTGCTCTTTATCTTAACATGTATACTTGTCTCTTGATACTGTCTTATAGTTACATGTTGGTAAAGCCCTTAGGATGTGTACTTGACTACCTGGACTATGATGCGGATCATACTAGTGGGGACATGGTAGTCCATAAGTACATCCTTCAAGGTCCCTAGTCGTGGGTGTATCGAGACGGGGCATCGATATACCAGTGTAGACTAGCGTATACCTTCTCGACCTATACAGATGGGCGATGGATGATCCCATATCCATTGGTGTTTGACATCAGAGATGATATACGGGTGCTCAGTGGAGACTGGGTACACTGGACGGACTCGCCGAGAACTCCCAGATGTATTATACCTTACGTCAGATGGCAGTTCTCTGGTGACACTGGTACAGGTTAGTCTGTAGACCCGAGATCGTCATAGAGTCTTGTGTGATTCCCACCGTGCTTTGATTTCCACCTTACCACGTCCAAGAGGGCGTGCAAAACGGTGGTTTTTGGGTACAGTCCCGAATCACATGGAAGCAATGAGCGATAGGAGGGGATTCGTCTCTCCCGGTATAGGGAGTTGATGTTGCGCTGTGTTCGATTGGCTATAACCGGAAATCCCTAGCCAGGGTTGCTGAGATTTACTGGTAAGTGTTACCAGTAGTTTCTCGAACTGTTATAGACCCCATATCGACACGACTTATCGAGCTATTGGGGTCTGACGTTTACCACCCCTAGGTAAGATATGCGACATATCAGACGACGAGACCGGACTGTACGGTAAGTGTTATTGGTTGGATTCACAGGAGTGTGAGCGGGCTTGCTCGTCGATCTTCTGATCGCTTAATACCCGGGTGGCCGTTACGTTTAGCAGACCGCTTGCGGCTTGTGGGTGTTAGATATGATCATCACCTACTGCCGGCGTATTGACGAGTCTTTAGAGTCCTACACGGAGGTTTCCTGGCTCAAGCGAAACGAAATAGGAGCGCATATGAGATATGTGCGGGACCGAGAATAATGCGTGTATGTGATGCCGTATTCTATTCTCGCGATGAATGTATCGATTGGTTGTATGCGATATAACCTAGTTATCGAATCGAGGATTGATTCGATAAGTCGATACATTGGATATTAGTCGGTCATATGCGATATGACCGGATCGTTAAATCAAGTGTTGATTTAATGATTTAATGTATAATTATATATTTGATATATTACTTTGCATTAACTAGTATTGGTTCACTTAAGATAGAGTTTCTCACTTGATGTGCACATTGTATATATGATATAGTTTTGTGCACTAGTTTGTATCATGTTTGATGATGCATGTAAACTCGGGTGAATGTATACTTTAAACTATGTTTAGGTAAATGGTTAGGGTTTTGCTTAATATTTATTTTATTTCATTTATTTTTGCAAGAAATAAAATGGTGGCTTTTTGTTTCTTATGAAGCTTCTAGCATCTTTGAAAAAGTCTAGCCATTTTGGATTTTCCCTTGACCTAACCATTCACCTAACCCTAGTTTATTCTCTACATTAGTTTACTTCACCCATGGTTACATATATGATAAGAATCACTTGATTTATTTTAAGAGATAATTCATTTTTCTTTCTTCTTCATCTTCTTGTTCAAGTGAAGAAACCATTCTTGAAAAATATCAAGTGATGATTTCAAGTGAGAAATCCAAATCCAAAGTGAACCCACTTCCTATTTCTTCATCCTCTACCACTTGCCATGTAGTATAGGGTATTTTCTTCACAAGTTTCATAACTTGGTGAAGATGGAGCTCGAGTTAGAGTTGTCTCGACGTAGGTCATCTTCGGCATCGAAGTCAACGATCTAGCCCGATCTTTTCTCCGATGAAACCACCGCGAGAGTCCAGGATTCCGATGGTTGCAGCGGAGGGACGTCATTTCGGATCCGAGGAAGTGGAGGACCGGATCTACAAAGGTTGTATTTCCATTCACTTAGCAATAAAGTTGTTTAATTGCATGTTTCGCCTTTGCCTCTAGTTATCGATCTATCATTAGGGTTTCTTGGCACAAGAAAAATTTGATTTTGCCATGGTTGATCAGTTGTGGAACCTCTTGAGTATGCCTAGGAACCCTACAGTGGTATCAGAGCCTAACTAGAGCCTTAGGCGATGGGTAGACGAAGTTAGAAACCCGATCGAACCCGAAACCCTAATCCAAATCCACTCTCTATACATTTTTTTAAATTGGGGATTTTTGTAAATTAAAAATATGCAGAAAATTAAGCAGGGTTTTCTATGAATTACTGTGCAACACGAGGTCCTAAGTCCATCAAATCGCCGCGGAACCGCGGCAAGAGCTGGCTTGTGCGGCGGTTCCGCGGCCGTACGGTCAGTTCTTTCACCAAGTTTTGCACAGTAATGTCACTATTTTATTCCTGAGTTTTCTGGGTATTTTTATTTTATACTCAACAGTTGAGTTTTCTGGGGTGTATTGGGGACTCGATGATTCGATCGGATCATTCAACTTTGTCTATGTGTTTTTCCGGGTATTTTGGAATATGTTAAAAAGGTCGACCGGATAGAAATACCCACTTTTTCCCCTGCCGGGAAATTTCCAAGTGTTGGATTTTTCCGTAGTTTGAAAACGTTCTAAGTAGTGCAAGTAACGCGATGGACCCTCTAGAAGACAACAAACCTTAACTCGATTATGTGACCGTCTTGAACTGCCCTTTGAACCTTAGGGTTTGGGGCAGTATGGCGTGCCACATGTGAGGCGTTGGCTTGACCCTTCTACGGCTGGACCGTTGGTACTGAGGCATGAAGTGAATGTTTTTAAACTTATTTCATGTGTTGAGCTGTTTCGGGAAAACTTGGGTGTTTGACTGTTCGATCGAAAAGTTTAACATTTTCTATTTATCTGGAATGTGATACAATATTTGGAATTCATAAGTAGTTATGAGATAACTAATATGAATGTTATAAACATAGCAGTTTAGTCTCACTTGATCGGTTGCCACGGAATTTTGATGTGATCAAAAGTCCGTCGCAATCACGTAGCGTACGCGGATACTCGCCGGATAAACTTAATAGACGGCTACATCCCTTAGCCCCGACCAAGTGACTGTAGGAGAACCCCGTCGCCGAAAGCATCCGTTCGGGTGCTCGTGGTAGCGGTGTTCCGCCTTGGTGCACTTCGTCGACGGTATCGGGGGTGCGGCCGTCTACTAAAGTTTGCGACGAGCATTCGATCTGAATATCGGGAATCCTGTTGAATTGCCCGATTTGATATTGAAAAGTGTTTTCAATAATGAGACTAAAATGCGGGGTTTATAATTGTTAGGCATGTGATGTCTAAGGAATTCATTTGGTCAGGCATGCGATGTCTGAGGAGGTTGCGGATTCCAACTGTTGTAGTTTTACACTTTCTTTTCTGCGACCGTAAGTGTAATATGCGATATCGCCGGTTTCGTTGCTATATGCCAACGACAATTGGGATACGCATGTTTACTTACGTTGATGACATGTGATGTTATGTGTTGCTGGATATGTTATATTGGATCGTCGTGTTTGAATAGCCGGGGTTTTTTTATGTGAGATGAGTGTTTTTCATTTTCATTCATGTAAATGTAAAAACTTGTATGTAATATTCTTTTATTAGGGCACTTCCAGGTTGCGGAAGTTGTCACTGTTGATGTATATTATTTACTTTTCCGCACTAGGATAGACCCAAGGAGGGGAGCACAAGTAACCGGGTTCTAGGGTCCAGTGGGAGACCATCTCGAGGAGTCGAGTCCGGGTCTCCTAACCCTAGAATTGGTAGGGTTACTTGCCGCTCTCGTAGGGGTCTAGTGGTGTGGGTTTGGCTATTCATCGCGACCGTGGAATTCGTATTTTATACTGGCTCGTATTAAAAACACAGACGTCCTAGAATATCCAATATTTCATATGATATTTTCTGCTGCGTTATCTGTGATGTGATCATTTGATGTTCTGTGATAAATTCTGTATATAGTATATACGATATATTATATAGACGTTATTTATGTTTTACACCCGTGCTAGCCCTGCCCCGCTCTGCCGTTAGTTACCTAACCTAACGGTGCACGAGGGGACATCGAGGCGAATGCGGATGACATAAGTGTACGTCGTATTTATCTGTGATGTTTAGGTGCTTAAATGATGGGACGTCATTAATGTGATTAATGAAAGAAAAGAAACCTAAAAGATATTGTGGAATCGAATTTCTAAATAAAACAGGTAGCTACAGTTCTTGCTTTGCATCGCGGTGTTCCTTGTAGAACATCCTGCACCTTATTCGATAAGGAAATGACCGAGATCCCTTCACCGGGAGTGACTCCTTTAGCAATAACTGGCAGATGCTACACCCCTCGGTTTGTATTTTGATTGCTTCTATAGTTTTTGCTTTGCACAGAGGTATATATGATATATCCTGCACCTCATTCGACGAGGAAAGGGCTGACGATCCCTTCACCGGGAGTGACCCCTTTAGCAAAACTAGAAAAGCCTCAAAAACACTCTATTTCAAAATTATTTGATTCTACAACGATATCAAGTTCATTACGCAATAGGTTTTCAGAAAAACTTGTCGTAGCCCTCCGTCATTTCAGATAAGTACTACTTAGTATTCGTGCTGCGGTAGTTTGGCATTCGTCAAGGCGTAGTGTGCGGTGGCTAACTAGTACTTATCTGCTTATGCATATGATGCAGATTGGATTAGGGTATTCGTATGGCATTCGTCAAGGGTCGTGCGGGTGGGTTTAATTCAATCAAGAAATGTACGGGTTGAACTTGACTAGTGGACTATGGGTTGTTTGGCATTCGTCAAGGTCATAGAACGCTAGGGGCAAAATATTATCGGGAATTTCAAGTGTTGAAATTTGCAATGAGATTGCATACCTTCTATGAGATAGTTGGATCCCGATACCTACTGCGAGTAAGAGTTACTCCTGGAAGAGTTTTACACATTACAATTAGCCGATCAAGTAGGTGTCTAGAAAGGTGTCAACGGGGTTACGCCTCTGGGAAAAACGAGGTTTACATTAATTAGGTTCGTGCGAAAACACGGGGGACCTCCCTCAAAGTACCGACACTGGCCTGGCTGAAAGATTGGCGAACTTGTAGTGTGTAATTAATCCCGGCTAGTCTTTCCTTTTAGGGTTTGAAGGAAGATTTGATAAAAACAGTGGGAGCCATCCTGATTAGATAATGCAATAACCAATCTGATCTTGCAAGAGCGCACGCTGAGTGTTTTCTTCTCTCTCTCTCTCTCTCCAGGTAGCGACCATATCACGCCTTAATCAAGATAATAATACGGATGTATTGACCGAACCCGCTTGTTATACTGAGCTGGGGAACGTTGGTCCCGCTCCAACTTATAATTGTTACAAGACCGAGCAGGAAGTTGGGGATTACCAGAATTCCTGTGCCGCCCAAACGAAGAAAGTGCATACCAATGCATCATCTTCGGGTGTGTTCGTTACATAGAACTGTTTCTCAGTATCCTTTACGTCCTGAGTATCTGATACCGGATCAGGATCCCCAATATGTAATATATTACATGGGCTACAGAAAGATAGAGAACTGAGAACGGGTGATAAGTTTCATGAGGCAGAAAACGGTGCAAGTGTTGCAGCCAAGTCTGTTGGTCACTGTCGCCCTGTATTACTAGGATACATTGATTCTGAACGAATGTTATTAGATACCGAACCTGATATACAAAATCATATCAGTCTCTTTATTAGTAAAGAAGGATATAATTTTGTATTGTTGGATAATGTTTTAAACATTTTCTATATCAAAAGTTGATCGATTCAGGCACGTTATCTAAAAGCATTGATGTTCTAAATCAAACTACAGTTCTTAGTATACGGAACACACACAAGAGGAAGAGTTCAGAAATGAACGGATCCTTCTTGAGGTATTGTAGACTAGGTCATATCAATGCGACCCAACTAGCTGAAGTTACATATAGATGCATATTTAAATCTGTTTGAATTTACATCTTGTGAAAACTTGCCGGTCATGTCACAAAGATAAGATGACCACAGCTCTGTTTATTAGAAGCAGAGAAAGAGTTAGTGAACTCTTGGGATGATACATGTTGATGTATGTAGGTCCCCTGTCTACATATGCCAAGACTGATTCTTTGTATTTCATTATATTCTCTGATAATCTCTCAAGATTCAGACACATGTTCCTGTTGAAACACAAGTCCGAAACTTTTGAGATAATCACAGAATATAAGGTAGAAGTAGAGAACCAAAATACGGGTATAAGTATTATGTCCTTTGATGTGATCAGGGAGGAGAATACTTGAGCACGGAATTCTTGGACTTTTCTAAAAGTGAATGAGATTCTCTCTCAGCATTACTCCTCCGTATACACCATAGCACGATGGTATATCGGAGCGGAGCAATTGCACCCTATTCGATATGGTGCGCTCTATGATGAGTACTACCGAGTTACCTGTTTCCTTTTGGGGGTTATGCACTTGAGAAGCTGCATACCTATTGAATAGGGTTCAAATCAAATCAGTTGCCTACCACATCATATGTGATATGGAAAGGGAAGAGCCCATATCTTAAGTTTGTTAAGATTTGGGGTTGTCCGGCCTATGTCTAAAAGCAAAATCTGGACAAGCTCGAGACAAGGTCTGTAATGTAGAACTGGAAAGGTTCCAGCTATATATACTACAACAGATGATTTGATAAAACCAAAGGATTCAATAGTTACCAACGAATCTCAGCCTCTCCGCCGATCTAGTAGGGTTCCTCACCCACCTGAGAGATACTTCGGATTCTCTATGACAGTGGGAGCGAGGATTGCATCATGAGATGATGACCCAACTATTTTCGAGCTGGCCATCAGGAGTAAGACTCTGTAAGAATGGCTGGATGCTTAGTGATCTGAGATGGAATCCTTATACACCAACAAAGTATGGACTTTGGTTGCTTTATCTGAAGGGTTAAATCCCCATCAGGAGCAAGTATATCTTGAGAAGATTACTTGGTTTACATGGAAAAGTTGAGACTTTCAAAGTTAGACTTGTTAAAGGTTTGCATCATTGACCAGGTATGGATTATGTTGAAACCTTTTCTAAGGATCTATGCTTAAGTCCATCCAGATCCTACTTGCCACGGCTACATACCATGACTACGACATTTGGCGGTTGGGTGCCATGACTGCTTTTCTAAATGATATTTTAGAAGAGTGCGTCTATAAGTACACAGTCAGAGGGCTTCGTAGACAGTGGGAGCAGCGGAAACGTGTGCAAGATGTTTTATGTGATAAAGCAGGCATCGCGGAGTTAGAACATCTGTTTTGATGTGTTAGTCAAAGAGTTTGACATCATCAAAATGGTAGATGAACCTTGTATAAAAAAAAGGTAGTAGGGAGTATGGTGGTGATCCTCGTAGAGTACATGGATGACATACTCTTGATGGGGAAGGAGTTTCCTGTGCTACGCTCGGTCAATCTCCGCTTATCACAAGGATTCTCCATATAGGATCAGTGTGATACCTCTTAAATCCTGGGTTTTGATCTATGAGATAGATTTAATTGGATGGTTGGATACTCACTAGTTGTAGTGAGACGGTATCAATCGATCCTGGGAAGAATCACTGGAAAGGTTCCAGGGTGATAAGAACGACTGAATGTCAGTCACAGGCATTGTCTTTACCCTCAGTAAAGGGACGGTATGTTGGAAGAGTTCCAAGCTAGATACCGTGGCATACTAGACGATAAAGGCTGGATACATCGCTACTTAAGATGCTACCAAAGAGGAAGTCTGGGTGTATATTGGTTCATGAGATGAACTTAGTTCCTCTCATTGTGTGACAATGGAGTTGTGGCTTATGCCAAGGAACGTTCGTCCCATTAGTGATCCAGACATATTCTGAGGCAGTGTCACCTGATCATGGAGATGGTTGATCTCCAAGGGATCGAGGTTAGGAGAGCAGACTCAGAGGACAACACGGCGGATCCACTCACAAAGGCCTTTTCCCAGAGAGAGACTTTTATGGGATGGTTGAGTATGAGATACTACAACAACTGCTATCAGATGGCCCTAGTGCAAGTGGGAGATTGTTAGTTATATGTATGCCCTAAAGGCCATTGCTATACAAAGGATGTATATTGTAGTGGATGCTTGGACATATATAGGGAGGACTTTCTTGCTCGACATGATAGTGTGCTATCTGGTTGCCCTTTACCTTAACGTGTACACTGATTGTCTCTCTGTTACATGTTGGTAAAGCCCTTAGGATGTGTACTTGACTACCTGGACTATGATGTGGATCATACTAGTGGGGACATGGTAGTCCATAAGTACATCCTTCAAGGTCCCTAGTCGTGGGTGTATCGAGACAGGGCATCGATATACCAGTGTAGACTAGCGTATACCTTCTCGACCTATACAGATGGGCGATGGATAATCCCATATCCATTGGTGTTTGACATCAGAGATGATATACGGGTGCTCAGTGGAGACTGGGTACACTGGACGGACTCGCCGAGAACTCCCAGATGGTATTATACCTTACGTCAGATGGCAGTTCTCTGGTGACACTGGTACAGGTTAGTCTGTAGACCCGAGATCGTCATAGAGTCTTGTGTGATTCCCACTGTGCTTTGATTTCCACCTCACCACGTCCAAGAGGGTATGCAAAACGGTGGTTTTTGGGTATAGTCCCGAATCACATGGAGGCAATGAGCGATAGGAGGGGATTCGTCTCTCCCGGTATAGGGAGTTGATGTTGCGCTGTGTTCGATTGGCTATAACCGGAAATCCCTGGCCAGGGTTGCTGAGATTTACCGGTAAGTGTTACCAGTAGTTTCTCGAACTGTTATAGACCTCATATCGACACGACTTATCGAGCTATTGGGGTCTGACGTTTACCACCCCTAGGCAAGATATGCGACATATCAGACGACGAGACCGGACTGTACGGTAAGTGTTAATGGTTGGATTCACAGGAGTGTGAGCGGGCTTGCTCGTCGATCTTCTGATCGCTTAATACCCGGGTGGCCGTTACATTTAGCAGGCCGCTTGCGGCTTGTGGGTGTTTGATATGATCATCACCTACTGTCGGCGTATTGACGAGTCTTTAGAGTCCTACACAGAGGTTTCCTGGCTCAAGCGAAACGAAATAGGAGCGCATATGAGATATGTGCGGGACCGAGAATAATGCGTATATGTGATGCCGTATTCTATTCTCGCGATGAATGTTTCGATTGGTTGTATGCGATATAACCTAGTTATCGAATCGAGGATTGATTCGATAAGTCGATACATTGGATATTAGTCGGTCATATGCGATATGACCGGATCGTTAAATCAAGTGTTGATTTAATGATTTAATGATTTAATGTATAATTATATATTTGATATATTACTTTGCATTAACTAGTATTGGTTCACTTAAGATAGATTTTCTCACTTGATGTGCACATTGTATATATAATATAGTTTTGTGCACTAGTTTGTATCATGTTTGATGATGCATGTAAACTCGGGTGAATGTATGCTTTAAACTATGTTTAGGTAAATGGTTAGGGTTTTGCTTAATTATTTATTTTATTTCATTTATTTTTGCAAGAAATAAAATGGTGGCTTTTTGTTTCTTATGAAGCTTCTAGCATCTTTGAAAAAGTCTAGCCATTTTGGATTTTCCCTTGACCTAACCATTCATCTAACCCTAGTTTATTCTCTACATTAGTTTACTTCACCCATGGTTACATATATGATAAGAATCACTTGATTTATTTTAAGAGATAATTCATTTTTCTTTCTTCTTCATCTTCTTGTTCAAGTGAAGAAACCATTCTTGAAAAATATCAAGTGATGATTTCAAGTGAGAAATCCAAATCCAAAGTGAACCCACTTCCTATTTCTTCATCCTCTACCACTTGCCATGTAGTATAGGGTGTTTTCTTCACAAGTTTCATGACTTGGTGAAGATGGAGCTCGAGTTAGAGTTGTCTCGACGTAGATCATCTTCGGCATCGAAGTCAACGACCTAGCCCGATCTTTTCTTCGATGAAACCACCGCGAGAGTCCAGGATTCCGATGGTTGCAGCGGAGGGACGTCATTATGGAGCCGAGGAAGTGGAGGACCGGATCTACAAAGGTTGTATTTCCATTCACTTAGCAATAAAGTTGTTTAATTGCATGTTTCGCCTTTGCCTCTAGTTATCGATTTATCATTAGGGTTTCTCGGCACAAGAAAAATTTGATTTTGCCATGGTTGATCAGTTGTGGAACCTCTTGAGTGTGTCTACCTACAGTGGTATCAGAGCCTAACTAGAGCCTCAGGCGATGGGTAGACGAAGTTAGAAACCCGATCGAACCCGAAACCCTAATCCAAATCCACTCTCTGTACATTTTTTGAAATCGGGGATTTTTGTAAATTAAAAATATGCAGAAAATTAAGCAGGGTTTTCTATGAATTACTGTGCAACACGAGGTCCTAAGTCCATCAAATCGCCGCGGAACCGCGGCAAGAGCTGGGTGATGCCTCCTGCATACTGGGAATTATGATCTATAGAGATAGATCTAAAAGGATATTGGGATTGTCCCAATCCAGGTACATTGACACCATATTAAAGAGGTTTAGTATGGAAGAGTCCAAACGTGGGCTTTTACCCACGATCTCTGGACTCACTCTCTCCAAAGAGATGTCTCCCAAGACTGATTTGGAGAGAGCTCGCATGCAAGGGATACCCTATGCTTCGGCTGTAGGCTCTATCATCTATGCGATGCTATGTACCAGACCCGATGTAGCATACTCACTAAGTGTAGTGAGTAGGTATCAAGCTGATCCTGGAGAGAGTCACTGGACAGCTGTGAAGAGCATTCTCAAGTACTTACGAAGGACTAAAGAGATGCTATTGGTGTATGGTAACGGAGAAATCCAAGTGGAGTCCTTTACCGATTCGAGCTTCCAGAGTGATAAGGACGACTCTAAGTTGCACTCGGAATTTGTCTTTACCCTCTACGGAGGGGCGGTTAGCTGGAAGAGTTCCAAGCAGGAAACCGTGGCAGACTCGACGATGGAGGATGAATACATCGCTGCCAACGATGCTGCCAAAGAGGCTGTCTGGATCAAGAAGTTCATTACCGAACTTGGAGTGGTTCCATCCATTGAGCATCCAATACCTTTGTATTGTGATAACAATGGAGCGGTGGCTTTGGCCAAGGAACCCAGGTCCCATCAGCGATCCAGGCATATTCTGAGGCGTTACACCTGATCCTGGAGATACTTGATCGCCGGGAGATCGAGGTCAGGAGGGTTGACACGAAGAACAACACTGCGGATCCACTCACGAAGGCCATTCCCCAGATACAGTTTGAGAGACTCTTCGGGATACTAGGTATGCGATACTACAACAGTTGGCCCTAGTGCAAGTGGGAGATTGTTAGTTGTATGTATGCCCTAGAGGCCAGTATTGTACAGATGATGTATATTATATTGGATGCTTGGACATATATAGAGAGGACTTTCTTGCTCGATATGATAGTATGCTATCTGGTTGCTCTTTATCTTAACATGTATACTTGTCTCTTGATACTGTCTTATAGTTACATGTTGGTAAAGCCCTTCGGATGTGTACTTGACTACCTGGACTATGATGCGGATCATACTAGTGGGGACATGGTAGTCCATAAGTACATCCTTCAAGGTCCCTAGTCGTAGGTGTATCGAGACGGGGCATCGATATACCAGTGTAGACTAGCGTATAAGCTTCTCGACCCATGAGATGGGCGATGGATGATCCCATATCCATTGGTGTTTGACATCAGAGATGGTATACGGGTGCTCAGTGGAGACTGAGTACGCTGGACGGACTCGCCGAGAGCTCCCAGATGGTATTATACCTCACGTCAGATGGCAGTTCTCTGGTGACACTTGTGCAGGTTAGTCTGTAGACCCGAGATCGTCATAGAGTCTTGTGTGATTCCCACTGTGCTTTGATTTCCACCTTACCACGTCCAAGAGGGCGTGCAAAATGGTGGTTTTTGGGTACAGTCCCGAGTCACATGGAGGCGATGAGCGATAGGAGAGGTTTCGTCTCTCCCGGTATTGGGGGTTGATGTTGCGCTGTGCTCGATTGGCCATAATAGGGAAGTCCCTGGCCAGGGCTGATTTAGAGATTTACTGGTAAGTGTTACCAGTAGTTTCTCGACCCGTTATGAGCCTCACATCGGCACGACTTATCGGTTGTTGGGGTCTGACGTTCACCACCCCTAGACTTGATATGCGACATATCAGACGAGGAGACCGGACTGTACGGGATGTGTTACCGTTTGGCTTTTACAGGAGTTGGAGCGGGCTTGCTTGCTGATCTTCTGATCGCTCAATACCCGGGTAGCCGTTACGTCCAGCTAGTACCGCTGACGGCTTGTGGGTGCTTGATGTGATCATCACCTACTGCCGGCGTATTGACGAGTCTTTAGAGTCCTACATAGAGGTTTTACTGGCTCAGGCAAAACGAAATAGGAGCACGTATGTGATATGTGCGGGACCGAGAATAATGCGTGTATGTGATACCGCATTCTATTCTCACGACTTTATGTATCGGTCGGTTATATATGATATAGCCGGGTTATCGAATCAAGTGTCGATTCGATAAGTCGATACAATGTTTTTTAGTCAGTTATATGATATATGACCGGATTATTAAGTCAAGTGTTGATTTAATAATTTAGTTTATAATTGTATATTAGATATGCTAATTTACATTAACTAACACTTGTTCACTTAGGGTTTTTTCTCACATGTACACAACTTTAATATATATGTGATATATATTAAAATGTGTTTTCTTTTTGTATCATGGTTGATGATACATCATTCATGGGTGTATGAGACTTACACCATGCTATTTATTAGTTTGGGTTTTAATATTTAAAGTAATTACAACATTAGTGGAGGATTAGAAAAATGCATGAAGCTTGTGGAAGCTTGTGGATGCATTGACTAAGTCCACTTGAGTTTGTTTTTACTATGGATATTTGTTAACCCAACCATAAGGATTAGCCATGGGTTAAGTTTCTACATGAGTTAGTATATGATACTCACTCACCATGGTTAACTTTCTCACTTGATCATTATCCTCATCTCTTTCTTTTGTTCATCTTCTTCTTCTTTGTTCAAAAGAAAAGCAACCTAGGGTTTGATCCAAAGTGAGAAACATTGTGAGAAATAAAATTCTAAAGAGAACCCACTTCCTATTTCTCCATCCTCTACTAGACTAGCACTTTAGTTTAGGGTGTTTGCTTCACTAATTCTCTAGTTAGTGAAGTAGAAGCTTGAGTTGGCATCCCCTCGACGTAGATCATCTTCGGCCTCGAAGACTTCAAGCAAGGACGCTCTTTAGCCTCGTGAAGCCATGCAAGAGTCCGGGAGAACTACGATCGCAGCGAAGGGACTTCAACAAGGAGCTAAAGAAGTGAAGGACCGATCTACAAAGGTTGTATTTCGTATTCACTTAGTCGTAAACGTAGTTTACTAGCATGTGAAACCCTAATTTTCTAGCAAAGATCTTGTTTAGGGTTGTTAGGCACGGGTAAAATTTTAATCGGGCATGTTTGATACTTCCTTAACCCTTGTTAGAGTGCCTAGTAACCTTACACTTGTGACTTGGATCTAGGGTTTTAGGAGTTGTTTATTTTTGCCAATTTTGAATATACTGTCAATTCTTCACTGTGGTAATACGGGGTGTTTCGAAGTCACAGTTTAACGTTGTTTAATGTTTCGAGTTGTGATATATATGTTCGTAAACTTCCGCTAATTGCTATATGTCGGTTAGTTGGGGGTTTCACATTTCTGTGATGTTTAGTTTGTGTATATGGACTTATTGCATCGTCGTGAATGAATAGCCGGGGATGTGAGACGAGAGTTTCTTTCATTCAAATGTAAATTGTAATTTGTTGTAATATTTTTTCGCGGGACACATTCGGGTTAAGGTTGTAGCCACCGTTGTATTATTTCATTTACTGTTTATTGCTTCTAGGATAGACCCAAGGTGGGGTGCACAAATTACTGGTTACTTTGAAATGCCGAGTGTCCTACTCATATTGTTGAGGGAGGTTGCTTCATTTCGGGTATTTGGCGTGTAGTTTGCCGCACCCGTAGGGGTCTGGGGTGGGATTTGGCTATTCGTCACGACCGTGGAATTCGTCTTTCGTTACAGGCTTAAACGAAACGCATAATTCCTAGTATATCCAATGTGTTCATCTGTGATCTGGAATGTCTATTATTACGTCTGACGAATGGATATTATTATATATATATATATTATATAATATACGTTGCTTATGTTTTGTATTCGCACTAGACCCCCAGCTTTGTCGTTAGTTATCTAACCTAACGGTGTAAGACGGGGCCCCATGGCGAATGCGGATGACATAAGCGTATGTTGTATTTTCGTCTTTTTCTGCAATGGTAGGCTAATTGATGGAACTGCATTATATTAATGCAAAGCAAACAAACCAAAGCTGAATCGTTGGAACAATTTTAAAACCACTTCTTTTTTTCATAACAGTAAAACTTTTAAAATGCGGAGCTTAAACCACTCCTTTTAAAAGCTATCAGTTCTTTCAATTATATCTAGTTCACTACGTTCACGGTTTCGCCAAAACCATTCGTAGCCCTCCGTCATTTCAGTTGGACATTCAGTAATATTCAAGCTATGTATTTTGACCTTCGCCAAGGCATAGTGATTGGTAGTTGCTGAATATTCACATGTAGTATAGATAGATGTGTTGGTTTGGGACAGTTGTACTGCTATTTTGGCCTTCGTCAAGGGTATGTACGGGTGGGTTCAAATTAACCTGGACAATGACGGGTAGAACTTAACATGTGACTTATGATATGTTGGCCTTCGTCAAGGTCATAAAAGCATGGGGCAAAAATTAACATCGGGAGTTTCTAAAGAAACTGAAACTTACTAGTGTTGCATACCATTTGGAGTGTGATAATTTTGGTAGGATTCCTTTGACTTTATCACACGATGATATTTGGATCCCAATCCTACTGTGAGTATATGCTACTCATCGGGAGATTTTTTTCACTTAACGATTAATGCTATAAACCAAGTTGGTGTCTAGAATAGTGTTAGCAGGTCTACGCCTCCAGGAAAAAAATGTTATTTAATTAAGGAACTTTGCGAAAGCGTTGTAAAACCTTCCTCGAAGTACCGACATTATCCTGGCTGAAAGGTTAAGTATTGTACAGTGAGATTAATCCTGACTATTTCTTCTTTTATGGTTTGAGGAAGAATTCGAGAAACGGTGGGAGCCATCCTGTTTAGATAAACAAAAAACCAATCTAAACTTCCAAGAGTATTATGCTAAAGTGTTTCTTCTCTCTCTCCTAATTGTAGCAACCAAAGATGACGAGGCTTAAGTTCTATTAGATAAAAATATATTGACAGGGCCAAACTACAAAGATTGGTTCAGAAATGTCAAGATGACAATCACGTATGACAAATTGGAGTATATCCTCACTACTAAAGCCCCCGCCGTCCTAGGTCCAGACTCCAGTGTCGCGGATATTGAGATCCGTAAGAGCTGGGAGATTGACTACGCGAAGGCCAAGTGCCTCGTGCTGGCCTCTATAGACAATGAACATTAGAGGAGGCACGAGAATATGGACCTTGAATCCATATTCCTCCATACCAAGGGATTATATGGAGAACAATCTCGTATCGCAAGATACGAGACCTCGAAAAAGCTATTTCAGGCGAGGTTGGCCGTCGGATCATCTGTATGGGAACACGTCCCTAAGATGATTGGCTACATTGAGGAGCTCGCGGACCTTGGGACCATGTTAGAGAATGAACTGTATATAGACTTAATTCTGCAGTCCCTCCCTTCCACCTACGCCCAGTTTATCTTGAATTTTAATATTCAAGGTAAAGAAGTTGAACTTCCGAAACTCTTCAATATGTTGAGGAGTGCTGAGGGCACCCTACAGAAAGCCAAGAAAATACCCGCTCTACTTGTTGGTGGAGCTTCCTCTTCTAGATCCAAGGCGAAAGCCAAACGAAAGAAAAAGAAGGCCTCCACTAAGCCGAGAGACGGTGTTAGTAAGGTAGAAGCAAAGGGCAAGGCAAGGGTAGTGAGGCTGACAGTAGAAAAAGAAGAATGCTTCTACTGTCATAAGAAGGGCCATTGGAAGAAAGATTGCAGGGCTTGGAAGGCCAATAACCAGAACCCGAAGCAAGTTGTGGCTTCGGTTTCAGGTATGTTTGTAATTGAAAACTATCTGTCATTCAACTCTACTTTCTGGGTATTGGATACCGGATCAGGATCTCATATCTGTAATTCTTTGCAGGCACTGAGAAGCCATAGGGTTCTGAGGACCGGTGATATGACCTTCAGGGTTGCTAACGAAGCAAGCGTGGATGCTGTGTCCATAGGGGAATATCACCTCGGATTGACGAGTGGACATATTTTGGTTTTGCGCAACTGTTTTTGTATACCTGGTATGACTTTTAATATCATTTTTGTATCTTTGTTATCTAAACAAGGTTATGATTTTACATTTGTAAGCGATGTCGTAAACATCTACCTTAATCATG
The DNA here is from genome assembly GCA_030015575.1 of Agapanthus africanus. Lineage (NCBI taxonomy): Eukaryota > Viridiplantae > Streptophyta > Magnoliopsida > Asparagales > Amaryllidaceae > Agapanthus > Agapanthus africanus. The sequence goes on from CM057339.1 coordinate 135,607,478, forward strand.
GTCTGATTGGGTCAGGTACTCTAAACAACGGTATATACGTATTAAACCAACTACAAATTTTCAATGTCCAGAACACACATAAAAGAAAGACTCCAGAAATAAATCATGCTTTCTTATGGTATTGTAGACTAGGTTACATCAACGAAACAAGGTTGACCAAGTTACATAAAGAAGGATATTTGGATCCGTTTGAATATCAATTTTATGCAACTTGTCAATCATGTCTCAAAAGAAAGATGGCAAAGAATCCGTTCACTGGACGCGGCGAGCGGGCTCTTAGGACTAATACACAGCGACGTATATGATCCAATGTCTACACATGCAAGAAGTGGTTATTCTTATTTCATTACTTTTACGGATGATTTCTCTAGGTATGGACATGTCTTCTTGATGAAACACAAATCTGAGGCCTTTGAGAAATTCCGAGAATATAAGAATGAAGTGGAAAAATAAACCGGCAAAAGTATCAAGACACCGAGATCTGATCGAGATGGTGAATACTTGAGTGCCGAGTTCCTGGATTACCTAAAAGAGAATGGAATTCTCTCTCAGCTTACTCCTCCATACACACCACAACACAACGGTGTATCGGAGAGACGGAATCGAACCCTATTGGATATAGAAAGTTCCATGATGAGTAGCGCCGAGTTACCACGATCATTCTGGGGCTATGCACTAGAATCAAGTGCATATCTTTTGAACAAGGTTCATACCAAGACTGTGCCTACCGCACTATATCAGATGTGGAGTGGGAAGAAACTCTATCTTCAGTATTTGAAGATATGGGGATGTCCAGCTTTTGTTAAAAAGCAGCATGCAGACAAACTCGAGGCACGCTTAGTACTGTGTAAGTTTGTGGGATACCCAAAGAACTCCAGGGGGTATCTTTTCTATTACGCAGAGGAACAAAAGATTTTTGTTTCTCGTCTTGCCCACTTTTTGGAACATCAATTTTTAGAAAAAGAAACTAGTGGGAGCGCAATAGAACATGAAGAAATTCCATAACCACAAGCTATTACTGAAAGCTTGATGGAACCAGAAGTTTCAGAAGAACAGGGCATTCCCGCACCACTCCACAGGAGTAGTAGGCTATTTCATCCGCCCGAGAGATACTACGGTTTTCTCGTAGATGGGGATAGAGAAGATTGCATCATTGATAATGACGAGCCAACTAACTTCCAGCAATCCATTCAGAGCATATACTCGGTAAAATGGCAGGATGCAATGTGGACCGAGATGGAGTTCATATACACCAACAAAGTGTGGATTTTGGACATTGCTCCAGAAGGGATAAAACCCATAGGCTGCAAATGGATCTTCAGAAAGAAGATTGGTGTAGAGGACAGGTTGAAACCTATAAGGCTAGACTTGTTGCAAAAAGATTTCGTCAAAGACCTGGTTTGGACTATGATGAAACCTTTTCTCCAGTGGCTATGCTCAAATCCATTCGGATCCTTCTTTCCATTGCTGACTTCCACGATTATGAGATTTGGCAGATGGACGTAAAGACCGCTTTTCTAAATGGATATTTGGAAGAGTGCGTCTGTATGGACCAGCCAGAGGGTTTCATTCAGAGTGGGAGCAGCGGAAAAGTGTGCAAGTTGCTTAAGTCCATCCATAGACTAAAGCAGGCATCGTGGAGTTGGAACATCTGTTTTGATGAGACGGTCAAAAAATTTGACTTTATCAAAAATCCAGACGAGCCATGCATTTATAGTAAGATTGTAGCATGAATTGTTGTATTCCTCGTCTTGTAAGTGGATGACATTCTCTTGATAGGAAATAACATTCCTATGCTACAATCTGTCAAAGGGTTCTTATCACAAAGGTTCTCCATGAAATACCCAGGTGATGCCTCTTACATTCTTGGGATCCAAATCTATCGTGATAGATCTAAGAGGATGTTGGGACTTTCACAGTCCAGGTATATCGACACCATACTGAAAAGATTCTGTATGGATGATTCAAAGCGCGGTAATTCACCGGCTTGTCACGAAATCACCCTCTCCAAAGAGATGTCTCCCAAGACTGATTTGGAAAATGATCGCATGTCTATTATACCCTACGCTTCTGCGGTAGGCTCTATAATGTATGCGATGTTGTGTACCAGACCAGATGTAGCTTATGCACTAAGCGTGGTAAGCCGGTATCAGTCAAACCCTGGGGAGGAGCACTGGATAGCAGTAAAGAACATTCTTAAGTACCTGAGAAGGACTAAGAAAATGTTCTTGGTTTACGGCGGAAAAGACCTCCAGATCGAGGTCTTTGCTGACTCCAGCTTCCAGAGTGACAAGGATGACTCCAAGTCCATGTCGGGTTATGTCTTTACCCTTAATGGAGGGGCGTCTGTTAGAAGAGTTTCAAGCAAGACACCATTTCTGACTCGACGATGGAAGCGGAGTATATCGCAGCTTCAGATGCCGTAAAAGAAGCAGTCTGGATGAGAAAGTTTTTAACAGAACTTCAGATGGTTCCATCTATTATTGATCCAATCCTCTGTATTGTGACGACAACGGGGCTATAGCTTTAGCAAAGGAACCCAGGTCCCATCAGAAATCCAGACACATCTTGAGGCGGTATCACCTGATCAGGGAGATCGTGGATCGCCGGGAGATCGAGGTACGGAGAGTTGCTACTGAGGACAACACTGCAGATCCATTTACAAATACCATCTCTCAGATGCAGTTCGAGAGGCTATTCGAGATGATAGGTCTGCGATATGCCAGCATATGGCCTTAGTGCAAGTGGGAGATTGTTAGTGTAATATGCCCTAGAGGCCATTATTGTATAGTACTAGTTTGTATATTATATTTTGGAAGCTAGGGATATATACACGGATTTATGACAGTCTTGCTCGATATGGTAGTATGCTACTTGGTTTGTATCTATCTTAATATGTGTATATGTTTCTTTTGACGTATCGCTAATACATATTGGTAGAGCCCTTAGGATCTTTGCTTGACTTTCAGTGTTGTGATGGCAGTCACACTAGTGGGGGCTGGATAGTCTACAAGTACATCCTTACACAGGTCCCTAGTCACAGGATTATCGAGACAGGGTATCGATGCTCCAGAGTAGACTAGTGTATACGCTTCTCATCCCAGCAGGGGAGATGGTATGTCCCACAGCCATCAGTATGTCGTACTGGAGATAGTATGCAGTTGCTCATTGGGTTATGAGTTACACTAGACGGACTCGTGGGGAATTATTGGTTGGTACTATACCTATCGTTAGGAAGCAGTTCCCAGATAACATGAGTACAGCTTAGTCTATCGACTTGACACTGCTACTTTGCCTCAAGTGTGTTCCCACTGTTCTTAGATTACTACCCTACACGGCTCTGTTGAGTCATGCAAACAGGTAGTAGTTGGGTGCAGTCCCGAAGCACTTGGAAGCAGTGGCAGTTAGATAGTATTCAAATCTCCCGGTATTGGTGGTTGATGTCACGCTGTGTTCGGAAAGCCATTACACAAAGTCCCTGGCCAGGGCAAGCGAGATTTGCTGATAGGGATTCCAGTAGTTTCTCAGGGAGTTTTTGGCCGCATCAGACATGACTTATTGCACTATTAGGGGTCTGACGCTTATCGCCCCTAGGACCGATATGCGGCACTTTTAGACGAACAGACCGGACTGTACGGAGATTGCCACAGACAGGCTCAGTAGGGGTACGGATGAATTTGCTCGTCGACCTTCTTATCGACAGATACCTAGGTAGACGTTATGTGCAGCTAGTACCGCTGACGCGCTTGTGGTTAAACCCACTGCTAGCGTACCATCGAGTCTTTAGAGTCCCACACAGAAGGTTTCCCAGCTTCTGGCGAAACGTGTAGAGGTCGTATGATTTTACGACAGGGTTCGATCACATATGTGTACTTATGCGCATATGATGTTCAGGCAGACAATACTAGTGGGTTTTGGTTTAAGCCGGATCCTAATATATGATTATTGGATTAGTTTTGTTTCATTGTATTCGCGTTTCTCGGAAAACGGATGCGGGTATGTATATACGGATGAGAGGGACATTCTTTTAATTTGATCAATATTGTTCTTGGAGAATGACACCTCAATTAGGGTTTTTCTTTTTTTGATTAATTCTTTTGTGAGGTGGAGGAAATGAGAGAGGAAACTTTGTGGTATTTTAGTGAAATGGGATTAGGGTTTCATATTGACTTTTTGGGCTCATTTGAGATTGGTTGACTTAGATATTTTGTGATATTTTTGTGAGATATTTTCTTATGGTTTAAAGTCTAAAACTCTAGCCATTTTTCACTTAATCCTTTTCACTTGAGAAAACTACAAATGCTTTTCTCCCTCTCATTTCCTCAAGCTTTCTCCATCTCATTTCAAACCCTAACCATCTCATGAGTTGAGAATCCTAGGGTTTGTGAGACTACTAGACTCCTAATCACTCTCTACATATCCTAGGCTACTTAGTTTAGCACACCAAGTGACCTAGTTATCTCAAGTTAGAGGTTAAGCTCAAAATCGGAACTATCGGGTGGATCTTCTACGATTTGGAGAAGCCGACGAGGAAGCACGATCCGTTCTCACATCGAGGAGCTCACGAGGTGGAGAAAGACAGCGAGGAGGTGAAGGACAGCAAGAACTTGAGCTATAACTTTCTCACATAGTAGTTAAACCTCTAAGCTAGATTGTTAGTTAGGGTTTAGTATCGATCCTGGAGTTTAGTCGATGTTACGAAGCTTATAAAAATCGTATTTTGCAAACTCCGCCTTCCCGCGAACACGCGGGGTGCATGGCATCGACTTACAATTTTCCAGAGAATTAAAATTGAGCATTACTCCATGATTAAATGCATTTTAATTCTCAAATTCATACCCTAAACCATAATCCTACCCTATAAATACAACCCTACCCTTTAGCACTCCTCATTCTGAAATCAAGTGCCAAAACTCTAAAAAATTCTCAAGTCCATATAGTTGTGCAAGTGGAGTTAGCAAAGGGCAAGATTCCGACGACGTTTCGAGGAGATTCCGATGACGAAACGATGCCCCGACACTTTCCTAAGCTTCCCTCTTCTCCCCTCTATCTTGATAGCTTGTAATTTCCCTTTTCCCTCCTCTTCTACTATTCTAAAACCTTCACTTTTCAAAACTCGTCGGAAGTGGAGTTATTCCGACTTCCAACTCTCTTTTCTTTAAAAATTCTATTTTTCTTAAACCATAAAATACCATATTTTCATATAATGTTTAACAAACATAAATAAACATATTAGAACAAGTTTCATCTTAAAATGATTCATGTTACAATCTTTATTTCACTTTTACAATAAAATACCACCAAGTTTACAAATGATATTGTTATCCACTTTGAACTGTATTACCTTTAGATAACTCATGAGGTAAGGACCTATCTCATCACAACACACATATTGGATATAGCACAATTTACTTTTGGAAAATATTTGTGGGAATATTACGAGTTGCAATAAAATACCCTAAACTATTACAAAACCGTTTTCTTTAGAAAGAGTGTTAATCAATTCTTTGCAAATACGCCTCTACAACCCAATTTGGGGAACCCCGGTCGGGATGGTGCGGGTTATCGCACGTTCTCGGGCCTAGTAGAGCGAGATGCAGATCTCCGCAAGGATCATTCAATCTCGATGGAATTTTTAATGCAATTTTAAGAAAAATGTGATTTCTATTTAATAAATAAATTCTATATTTTTATAAATATTAGATATATATAAATACTATAAAAATATCTACTTTAAGTATACAATATATATATTCCATGTTTTCTAAATCAAAGAAATCACCATTACATGAAACTACCATTTCAATACAGTAAAAATTCCAATATTTCATTAAAGTATCATGTACAACGGAAACTAGGTTCTACTCATTAGAAATTTCGCTTTTATAAAACATACATCTATGAAAATCCTAAAGACGATAATTAATTACTTGAGGTGTATTTTGAAAATATATCAAGACTATTTTTACATAAAACCCCCTCAAATTATACTAAATTACAATAAGGACTCAAGTAAACATAGGTTAAAGCGGGGCCGGTTCTCTTGAGCCTCAGAGAGCCGGAGAATATGAGTGCTTGCCTATATAAAGTGGAAAATTTAATAACGGTGTTATCAATACGATAATTGTCTTTGAAAGAGACACAAATCCTGCCGTCCATGTGCAGCAGTTACTGATAACTCCAAAACAATCGGGACTTCAATTATGTGTAAAAGTCTAACTCAGTTCGAGTCATGATCTGAAATCAATCTGACTTGAATCCAATTCAAGTATAAACTGCTATTCAACATGAATCCGTCTATACCAGAATTCAATCTGTATATGAATCCATGAATGCCAGAATACAATCTATATCAATATGAACTTGACCGAACCGAACCATGGATATACTCTGTTTACATGACTATCCATTTATATCCATTCCATTTACTGATATCATGGTTCGACAAGTCTTCCATTTACTATAAGACAATACAATACAATCAGTACAAACAGTACAATCAATACATAAGACACCACGGGGTTTATAAAAGGGTAGACCGGTACGGAATATATTAAAGGTGGCACGAGGTGGTCACTTAAGACGTAATTTCATCCATGCCGTTGTTCCGTGGTATTTTCGACCGAGCCTTATACTACAGGTTACCAAAGTCCACGGTGTAAGTTGGACTCCTTTCATATACACTGGCATATTCTGTACCAAGGTATAAACAACTGCGTTAATATTATAATCAAACATTACTAGTTATATTCTCTTTCTGTCAATTCTATCTCTACTCATCTTTGGGACTTACCGAGCGATTGTTCGCTGACGACATTCCTTTCTTCTTTCTTTGGAACTTTGTCAGGTGATTCAGACTCACTGGAGATCGGGCCCAGTACTAAAGATTTGGAGCAGTTAGCCTTTGACCCAGAGCTATAGTCACTTGTACATATTTTCATTTCAGTTATGCCATTGTTTAGGCATTGCATTCCAGACTTGTATTTACATTTCTAGTTGTACCTGTAAAAGAATATTTAATAAATAAAATTGATGTTCATTTATACTCCTGTCTCTCGTGTATTTTTACTTTATATTCCTTAGATACGCTTACCGTGTTTACTTTGGAGTGAACACGTAGCGGGCCTCGCCGCTTCCCTTCCCCGTACACCGGAAAGCAGGGCGTGACAGTCACTGAGTGCTAAGCACTCCTTTATTTTATTTACCTAATTTTTCAAGAAGAGAGTTCTTCTCCTTCGAGAATTTAATTCTCTGGTCTTTCTGAAGCTTGGGGGGGGGGGTTCCTCCTCTTTTGGACTTGAAGTTTTGGGTCCTTTATATAGTAGAGATAGTTTATTAATTAGTTGAAGAAATCTCTCATTAAGAGATCCTAATTGATTTTGGGGATTTACCCATTGTTGGATCTTTGATCCAAGGATTTCTGTTTTACAGAAAATATTTTCTTGTTTTTAACAAGATTAGGGAAATATTTACCCATTAAGAATTTATTCTATAGATCGGTGATTCTTTTGATCACCATTGGATTTTTAAATCAACGGTACTCTGTTTTACAGAGGGCAACCTTTCTTGTTTAGAAAGATTTGAGAAATATTTCCTCTAAACAGAATTTAATTCTGCATCCTGATGATTTATCGTCTCAGATGGATCTTTGATCCAACGGCTCTGCTTAATAGAGAGTAGAATTTAATTATACAAGGTACCGACGTTCACATGCTGTGCACGTGGGTGCTGCTTAAGGATTTTGTGTGCTTTGCACACAGGCGCTGCTCATATAAGAGTTTTTAACTCTGGCGCTGGCGCCCTCGTGGAAGGCACGTGAGGCGTTGCTTAAGATTTTTGTATGCTTTGCACACGGGCGCTGCTCATATAAGAGTTTTTAACTCTGGCGCTGGCGCCCTCTTGGAAGGCACGTGAGGCATTGCATCTTGAGTTTTGAACAGAGTTTTGCTCTTTTATTGAGGGAAACAAATGCCTCCCACCGTTGCACTCACGTGGCTCATACGTGAGTGCAGCGGTAGCACCTTTTCCACTGTTTGATCTTCTTGGAAGTTGAACCGTCTTCCTGTGCCTATAAGTAGGGCCTTTTGCCCTTGAGATGACTGCTGTTCATCTTCCCTAACCTTCTTCTTTCTCTAAGAATTTAATTCTCTTTTCAGAGCTCAGATCACTGTTCAAAGAAACTCTCTTTAGAGTCAAAACTCTGTTAAAGTTTTGGTAAGAACCATGACCATGTCCTATTGTTTAAGGAATCTCTTCATGTTTTAGGGTTTTAACCCGTTAATAGAGGTTTTCTCTTCTTTTGTAGTGATTAGATCGTAGATCTAAAAAAATGTTTTAGGATTTCTTAACTCGTTAATCAGAGCTTTGCTCTTCATTTATAAAGATCTCTTAGAGTTCTAAGATTTTTCTTACAGATCTTGAAGTTCTTAGGATTTAACTTTGCCTTTTGAAGGTTCTGGGATATTATCCCACTGTTCTACAGAGCTTGGATCTAAAAATATTTAGGGAATTTTATCCCCTTCTTAATTTTCTTGACAGATTTGAAATCTGTTTGCAGAGCACAGTTCTCGAGAGAGTTTAACTCCTCAGTCCAATGATGTTTTCTCATTAAATGAGAATTCTTTTGGATTCTATTCTTAATAAGTGACCGCCCCATCATTGATGGGGCGTTACGTTAATTTTGTGGGCTTCCCTTGTTCCTTTCTTTTGAACTGCGGTGCATGATTGATATGAGTTTCTCGTTGTGTCGGTATTTAGAAAATTTTATAAAGAATTCACAACCAAAAATTATTTGACCGCAATCAATAACGGTGTCGGATGTAGCACGTTAGTAAGTGCGGATCGTCCACAGGGTAAGTGAGTTCCGTTCAATTCTTGAATTAGATGAGTTGAAAATTTAAGCAAAAGAAAAGAAAACAATTCATGATTTGTAATTGTAGATCAAAAAGTAAGAAAAATCTAGATTTAAAAGAAATATTAAAGAGCAAGAATAGGGATGAGAGATAATTTCCAACCAACAATCAAGACTAGAAGTATGGCTCGTAGGAGTAGATCGGATCTATAGATGTGATGAGATCTAAAGATTACTAATTCTTATCCATTAATGAATTGATACTAGATCGATGCAAAATTCATCGAGGTTTAAGGATCTTTGCGAGAAAATTAGGGATTCCGCAACTCATCCTTTATCCTTTCGATGGATCGCATTCAAATTCTAGCTTCTAATTAATCAAATGTTTAATAGTTGTTCCCTAGTTTCGAGTGAACACGATCAAGAAAGCATCATCTCGAAGCTAGGTTATTAATCATTTGATTAACTAGAATTTCCAAACATTATAGGATTTAAGAATTGTAAAAATATCTAAATCATCATCATCTAAAGATCGTCACAACTCCTACACGAGCGGAGATTACTCAAACATCATGATCACAAACACAATCACAAATTGAGATCTAATCATTATGCTTGAATTAAAAGATAAGCGAGAATATAGAAAATTCACCTTTATTTATCGACAAATTTCGTTACAACTCTCTTGAATTTACAAAAGGAAGGAACTAGATCGTCGATTTCGGCTTCGCTCGGCTCCTTGAGTCGCGGATCGGCGTGGATCTCTTGCTCCGTTGGAAATCCGGCGTCGCTTGCTAAAAGTTGAAGGCTCTCTTGCTCAAATTGATCTCGGGATCTTGATCTTGATTTTGAATTGGAGATGGGAATTGAATTTGGCACAAGCTTTTGTCACTAAACTTGTGGGTAGAAGATGGTGGTGATTCTTGAACAATTTGCACCCTAGATCTATGCTCCTTTTTATAGACCAAATTCTAGATCTAGGATTTGAATTTTCCCTCCACAAGTTAGTTAACCCAAAACTTGAATTTCCCTCCAAAAGTTTGTTAAGCCAAAATTTGAATTTCCCTCCAAGAGTTTGTTAAGCCAAAATTTGAATTTGAATTTTCCCTCCAAAATGAACTATCTCATTTGAATTTTCCCTCCAAAATGAACCGCCTCATTTGAATTTTCCCTCCAAAATGAACCGCCTCATTTGAATTTTCCCTCCAAAATGAACTACCTCATTTGAATTTTTCCTCCAAAATGAGGTTGTTAGAAAGAATCTTCTAGAAGAAGTTTGTTGGAGGGAATATTCTAGAATGAGGTTGTTATAAGGAGGCTTCTAGAATGAGGTTGTTATAAGGAGGCTTCTAGAAGAAGTTAGTTAGAGGGAGGCTTCTAGAAGAAGTTAGTTGCAGGGAGGCTTCTAGAACTAGGTTGTTAGGCCGAGCCTTCTAAATGAAGCCACGTGGAATTTCTACAATGTTCTGGAAGCTTTAGCCGTTATTTGAGAGCACGTGAGGAAATTTGGGGAATTGCTGACGTCATCACGCCGCGGATCCACGGCGCAAGCAGGCTCCCGCCGCGGATCCGCGGCTCTTTATGGGCCTGAGGGCTTGAGATTTCTGGTAAATGTTTGAGCTGATATTTAGGCCATTTTCTGATATGTTGAATCTTGTAATTAGCCTTTGATCACTTTCAGATCTTTAGCCTTTGAGTTGGCGTATCAGCACTTTTCACAATTTTGGCCCGGTCTCTGCAATTTCCTGCACAATTTCTCGAGACAAGAGTTGCGCTATACAAGAATAATGCGAATTCATGATAAACACTCAATTTCCCTAAAAGTGTCGGTAAAAGTGTCGGTTTAAAAGTCTAACACATGCAATCTGGTATTTCAGAGATGTTTTGCTAATATGTGTAATATGAATACCAAACACTTCTATATGAGTGCAAATGATAGGGAAATTGCCGTGTTAAAAATGCAGTATTTTCGACTGATCAAATTCCCCCAAACTTATTTTCGATCGTCTCGATCGAACAGTTTTATTAAAAAGAGAAGGAGAAAATAAAGAAAGAGAAAAGCACACTTTCGTAGGCAATCACGATTGCACTGAACACGTGCAACAAGCCTTTAAACCTCTAGGTGTCCCTAGTAGGAGGAGTGTTGTCTCCTGAGGGTTTTCAGCGGATTGCACCCACAAAATCCAATAATAAAAGGAAGATCATGAATATTACATTTAAAGACAAGAATTGTAAAAGAAAAGCCTTGAAAATTAGGGTTTCCAACTAAGCTAGCTTTTCGGTTGTCATGAGCCCTATCTTAATGGTCATGAAAAGATGTTAGAAATCACGCCCTCCCTCAATAAAACATCGTCTTATTCTTCATTCCTATCTTTATTCCAAACATCGATCATATCACCCTGCGTGTGTGTAAAGGACATCCCTACACCCGGAGAATTCAATTCAAGCTATCATACTCTTGCCCATCAGCCTCAGTACTTTTTTAATTAATGAATATCTAGACGTGCTTACACACTTTCATGCGACCGTTAATACTTCTTGAGGTACTAACCGACCGATTACTCATGTGTTTGCTTATTTGGTGTATTTTCCTCGTCTTGCACCACCTTAAGCATAGCAGTGACTCCCAGACCAGTTGGCCTTAGGGCACTAGGTGAAAAAGCACCCTCGCTATAAATTTTTTATTGCCCTTGGCGATAACAAAACCAGTGTCCATTTTTCTCACCACTTTATATTTTATTCATTTTTTTTTATTTCCTTCATACTTTTGGCTTTAAGACAAGAGCATTTCAAGGTATCCTCTACTATCCCGGGCTTTAAGACGTGTGTAAGTGCGAATAGCAGGGTATCAACGTTCAAAATGCTTGGCTTTCCAGAATAGAAACTATTTTTCAGACTTATTTTTATCTCAGATTAGTGACTTCCTCCATCTTACTAACCCTTGGGACAACGGCTCATAACTACTTATTACTAGTTCGTATAAGAAAACTTCTAATTTTCTCAGTTTTCTTAAATTTTTCTAATCTCATGGATGTAATTGTTCATTATCTAATCTTTTATTATCATAAATATTAAATATTTTTATATTTTGAAAATTTTTAAGTTTTTATATTTTGAAATTTTTTGAATTTTTATAGGTTTTTATGGGTTTTGAAAAACTATTTAAAAAAAAAAATGATGAACCAAAAGAAAAATATTTACACAAAATTTTTATAGGTTTTGAAAAATTTTAAATTTTTATGGTTTTTAAAGAAATGTTTTGTGCTTATGCTAATGATATGCAAATGATGCAATACTAAGCACAAACCTCCCCCAAACTTGTTTTCAACAGTGTCCTCACTGTTGCCAACCGCTATATCTACCAAACCTGTAAGCTTGGGAGGAATTTATTAGTTGGGGCAAAATATATAAGTGAAGACCCTCCCCCAAACTTATTCTTGGATTAAAATTTTTGTAAAAATTTTCTTTCCAAGAGCCAGAAAAATTGTTCCCCCCCCAAACTTGAGTTATGCAATGTTAAGCTTTGAAAATCACATGAGGGGGTCGAGAATCATTGGTCGATGCCAAGCTTTGCAAAGACCGAAGATCAACACCAACCATTCGAAGATTTTATCAATGCAGTGCTCGGGTTGGTGGAAGAAGAAGTGGGGAAAGGGTAAGGGGTGGAAGAGAGTGTGTGTGCGTCTCATTTTGGAGAGATGAAGTAGTGAATGTGATGGATAACTCACATTCTTTTTACAGTTCAGAAGAGGGGGTGGAGGTTCAATTTCAGTGATTGGGACATGATTCATCTCAACACCCGTGTTATTCAGAAATGCGAGTTCATCAGCGAATATTTCCTCAAAAGTTTCATCAATACCCCGAAGAATAATGTCATCAAAAAGTGCGGGGTGATCTTCAGACTCTAAAAGCAATTCATAATCGGTGTTAGTTGTTGACCCGAACATCTCGGTGGAAGAGTCCGTATGTGTATGGTACATAGTTGGGTCAAACAACAACGTATGAAAAGAGTCAAGATCGGTATCAGGAGGATCATCAAATTCGCTGCTGTCGACATCCATTAAGTCGACAGAACAGATATGAGCAGTAGGTTCGGAGGGTACACTTCCAATCTTGTAAATGTTCGGCTCTATTGACCTATTCCCGAAGGATAAGGTCATAGAGCCATTACGACAGTTGATGATAGCGTTGGAAGTGGCCAAAAAGGGGCGACCTAAAATCACCGGAATTTGATTCCGGGGGTTCGCTACAGGCTGTGTATCAAGTACAATAAAATCCACAGGGAATACAAATTCCCCGATTTTTATTAACACATCCTCCAGTTCACCCCTAGGTTTGGTGATTGATCGGTCAGCCATCTGGAGAGTGCAATGGGCTGGTTTCAACTCTCCGATCCCTAGTTGCTCATAAACCGAGTATGGAAGCAGGTTAACACTGGCGCCAAGGTCTAAAAGAGCACGATTGATGTGTTTATCCCCAATAGAAATCGATATCGTAGGACATCCTGGGTCCTTACGTTTCTTTGGTAGCGGAGGGATAAAAGCAGTGCTAATGCTATTAGACATGAAGACCTTCTTTGGCACTTGAGTCTTCCTCTTCCTATTGCACAAGTCCTTAAGAATTTTCGCATAAGCGGGGACTTGTTGAATGGCCTCTAGGAGAGGGATGTTGATGTTAACTTGCTTGAACATGTCCATAATCTTCTCCCTATGTGGACTCGATGTGTTAGCCTTTAACCGATTAGGATAAGGTGCTTTAGCAATAAGCGCTGGGTCCATCATAGTAGAAGGAAGTGTGTGTGGCCCCGATCCCAAAATAGAAGTGGGGATCGTCTGTGGAGGAGTAAAAGAGGTGGGCTGAGGTGTTGAGCCTAGAGGGAAATGGAGAATAGGCTCGTGAGAAGGCGGTGGGATAGAAGAACAAGAATCAGAAGCAGAAGCGTGTGTGTGAGGAAAGGTCTCAGCCGGGGTGTTGATAGGATCATCAATATCATCAACTTCTTCCCCAACATGGTTATCCAGCACTCTCCCAGATCTCAACGTGGTGATTGCATTCACATGATGTGAATAGCCAGGATTGGGTACAGGTTGAGCTGGGAGTTTCCCTTTCTCTCTTGCACTCATTTTGGCCTTAAGTCGTGCAATTTCAGCTTCCATCGTTTTGATACTCTCAGCTTGGGACGCTGAGTTTTTCTTTATCTCACCAACGGAAGACTTAACCTCGGCCGACACTTCCATGAAATTTGACATGAGTGATTTCATGGTTTGAGCGAATTGAGAGAACTCATCAGAACAGGTCGACTGCATAGGATTAGAAGGTGCAGGAGTGTTGACCTGGTTTTGGAAATTTAGGGACTGGTAGGGGTGCTGGGTGAGCTGAAATGGTTGCTGTTGTGGAGGAAGAGCCCGTTGGAATTGATTAGGGTTTGGAACCGTGTTTTGGGATTGGTTCCAGGCAAAATTCGGGTGATTCCTCCAACCCTGATTATATGTGGAAGAAAAAGGGTCGTTTCCAGGTCTTTGAAATGCGGCATTGGTATGCTCGAGACCTCGAAACTGGGAGTTTAATGGACATTCTTCTGTCAAGTGAGAAGAGTCAGAACAGCACCCACAAACGGTTTTGGGGAGCGACATTGCGTTTAGGGAGGCTGCTAGGAATTTGTGTTCCCTGGCGTCGAGCTTCTTTTGCATTGCTGCCATCTCAGCTCGAACACCTATGGACACGTCTATTTGGTGTACGCCACCCCTACTCGATGGCTGGGTTCCAGTCTCCCACTGAAGTGACTTTTCAGCGAACTCTTCTAAAAATTTCCACTCTTCCCCATCATTCTTGGTCATAAAGGTGCCTTGACACATGTTTTCAAGGTTTTGTTTAGTGGTAGGGTTACTGCCCTCATATATGATTCGGCAAAGTTCCCGTCTCGGGATGCCGTGATGTGGGCATTGAACCAAAAGATCCTTGAATCGGTCAAAGTATTTTGAAAATGGTTCAGCCGGAAGCTAGGAGAATTGATAGAGTTCGCTACGGATTCGAGCTGTCTTTTGCATAGGGTAGAATTTCTTAAGGAATGCCGCAACGAATTCTTCCCAATTCGTGATGGAGTGTGCGGTGGTGTTATATAGCCACTTCTCGGCTAAATCGCACAAGGTAAATGGAAGAAGTCGTAGACGCATGGTATCCACAGAAAGTTGTGATGTACCCATCATTGCGCATACGTTTTCAAATTTGGTAATAAAAACGTACGCGTCTTCAGTCTCGAGACCGTGGAATTTGGGTAGAAGGTTGATGTACTGGGGCTTGATCTCAAAGTTATCCCCGTTGGCTGGTGGAATGGATAAGCAGGTCGAGAGAGGACCTCGCAAAGGGTAACACCTCTCTTGGAGAGAGATGCGGGATGGAATCTGCGCACCAACGGACGGCGGCAGAGTAGCGGTAAAGAGGTTTGATGGAGACTGATCCATCGGTGTGGGTGTGGTGGGAGGTAAAAGAAAGGTAAATGGAGAAATACCGACTTCGGAGTCGATCGAGGGGACGCGGACAAGTCGGGCACTAGAATCCCGTGTCCAGCCTATCTTGCACTAAAAGGGGTTAGTACAAGTGGCAGCGTGATTTATAATTAGGGGAAATGAAGTGAGTGTGGTGTTTGTTTTGAAAAATGATACGGATTTTGAAAATATGATGCAACAAGCAATACCCTAAAATTCTATGGTCACCTAGGTCCAATCTCTAGACCGCTCCTAACTGCCAGAAGACAAGACGCAGGATAGAATCCTCCACTGCCTCTTTGTCCCTCCTGTGGCCAGGTAAGTGCCAGGTAAGTGGGAGGTTCTCCACTACGTAAGTAGTGGGCCTAATTAAGTAACCACTAGCCTTCGATACACTTGCCTAGGCACCACAAGAGAAACGCGGATAAGCAATGAATTACCCACGGCCTTCTTCTGTCCTAAGTGAGCGTGACGGTCCTTAGAGTCATCTCTAGATATTTTTTAATTAATGAGGGTAATGCGGATGCAGGTTTGTGATTTTTGGGGCCTAGGAAGGGTAATGAACTCCCCACCTAATCTGGATTTGGCCGTGCCCCTTAATTTCCATATTAGTTATGCAAACAACCACAAAATAAAAAACAAGCACACTTTATTTTGCTTTTTGCGGTGTAGCGATTATTTGCAAAGAAACCTGCAACAAATTGTTAGTTGGAGCAGATTTTAGAGAGGAGATAAGAAAGTTAGAGATTACCTGCAAAAGATTTTACAGAGAGCTCCTTAATGGGCCGCGGAACCGCCGCGTAATGGGGGTATATGCCGCGGAAACGCGGTGGAATGGTGGGGTCTCTGCACAAAAATTCTTCAGCAAGCTCCTGATCTCTTCCTCAATCCTCTGGAATTCACCAAATAATTTTCCAATTTTCCAGTAAGCTCCAGATCTCCTTGCAATTAACCACAACAACACGTATTAGTATTTCGTGCAAGTTTTGATCTAAAAAATATTGATGGAATAAACTTTTCAACTCAAATTTCAAAAACCGAACAAATAGCACACGATCCCCGGCAACGGCGCCATTTTGATTTTATGATTTTCCGATTGTGTAGTGTTTTTGAGAAACTAGATTTTAGAAATCACAACCAAAAGAATTATTTTGACCGCAATCAATAACGGTGTCGGATGTAGCGCGTTAGTAAGTGCGGATCGTCCACAGGGAAAGTGAGTTCCGTTCAATTCTTGAATTAGATGAGTTGAAAATTTAAGCAAAAGAAAAGAAAACAATTCATGATTTGTAATTGTAGATCAAAAAGTAAGAAAAATCTAGATCTAAAAGAAACATTAAAGAGCAAGAATAGGGATGAAAGATAATTTCCAACCAACAATCAAGACTAGAAGTATGGCTCGTAGGAGTAGATCGGATCTATAGATGTGATGAGATCTAAAGATTACTAATTCTTATCCATTAATGAATTGATACTAGATCGATGCAAAATTCATCGAGGTTTAAGGATCTTTGCGAGAAAATTAGGGATTCCGCAACTCATCCTTTGTCCTTTCGATGGATCGCATTCAAATTCTAGCTTCTAATTAATCAAATGTTTAATAGTTGTTCCCTAGTTTCGAGTGAACACGATCAAGAAAGCATCATCTCGAAGCTAGGTTATTAATCATTTGATTAACTAGAATTTCCAAACATTATAGGATTTAAGAATTGTAAAAATATCTAAATCATCATCATCTAAAGATCGTCACAACTCCTACATGAGCGGAGATTACTCAAACATCATGATCACAAACACAATCACAAATTGAGATCTAATCATTATGCTTGAATTAAAAGATAAGCAAGAATATAGAAAATTCACCTTTATTTATCGACAAATTTCGTTACAACTCTCTTGAATTTACAAAAGGAAGGAACTAGATCGTCGATTTCGGCTTCGCTCGGCTCCTTGAGTCACGGATCGGCGTGGATCTCTTGCTCCGTTGGAAATCCGGCGTCGCTTGCTAAAGGTTGAAGGCTCTCTTGCTCAAATTGATCTCGGGATCTTGATCTTGATTTTGAATTGGAGATGGGAATTGAATTTGGCACAAGCTTTTGTCACTAAACTTGTGGGTAGAAGATGGTGGTGATTCTTGAACAATTTGCACCCTAGATCTAGGCTCCTTTTTATAGACCAAATTCTAGATCTAGGATTTGAATTTTCCCTCCACAAGTTAGTTAACCCAAAACTTGAATTTCCCTCCAAAAGTTTGTTAAGCCAAAATTTGAATTTCCCTCCAAGAGTTTGTTAAGCCAAAATTTGAATTTGAATTTTCCCTCCAAAATGAACTATCTCATTTGAATTTTCCCTCCAAAATGAACCGCCTCATTTGAATTTTCCCTCCAAAATGAACCGCCTCATTTGAATTTTCCCTCCAAAATGAACCACCTCATTTGAATTTTCCCTCCAAAATGAGGTTATTAGAAAGAATCTTCTAGAAGAAGTTTGTTGGAGGGAATATTCTAGAATGAGGTTGTTATAAGGAGGCTTCTAGAATGAGGTTGTTATAAGGAGGCTTCTAGAAGAAGTTAGTTAGAGGGAGGCTTCTAGAAGAAGTTAGTTGCAGGGAGGCTTCTAGAACTAGGTTGTTAGGCCGAGCCTTCTAGATGAAGCCACGTGGAATTTCTACAATGTTCTGGAAGCTTTAGCCGTTATTTGAGAGCACGTGAGGAAATTTGGGGAATTGCTGACGTCATCAAGCCGCGGATCCGCGGCGCAAGCAGGCTCCCGCCGCGGATCCGCGGCTCTTTATGGGCCTGAGGGCTTGAGATTTCTGGTAAATGTTTGAGCTGATATTTAGGGCATTTTCTGATATGTTGAATCTTGTAATTAGCCTTTGATCACTTTCAGATCTTTAGCTTTTGAGTTGGCGTATCAGCACTTTTCATAATTTTGGCTCGGTCTCTGCAATTTCCTGCACAATTTCTCGAGACAAGAGTTGCGCTATACAAGAATGATACGAATTCATGATAAACACTCAATTTCCCTAAAAGTGTCGGTTTAAAAGTATAACACATGCAATCTGGTATTTCAGAGATGTTTTGCTAATATGTGTAATATGAATACCAACACTTTTATATGAGTGCAAATGATAGGGAAATTGCCGTGTTAAAAATGCAGTATTTTCGACTGATCAGTGCAGTACAATTTTTAAGTACCAAAGAGTGTTAGAGTCCTGAACATAGTGTCGATAGCTAACCCTTCTCCTTTTGTACAGGTACTATGGCATTTGATTCCTCCTTTCATTTCATACGTTCGGAGAGTGATTTTGCCGACGCGCCCGTGGATCGGAAAGTCTTTGCGCTTATTAAGGATCATGACCTAGAGCAAAAATCTCTTCACCTGTGGGGGTCATGGTATAGTCAGATTATCCGGGGTCGGCTCAGTTTTTCTTGTGCAGCGCCTTCAGAGCTAATCCCAGCTATTCATTATGCTGATCCGCCTCAAGTAACTTACGCCGCAGAAGAGGTTAACTGGACCTCGGAAGGTCGTCTTCAACCTTCCATGGCGTCGATACCCTTACAGCCACCGACGGCCTTGGACATTTTAAGGCGACGCATATAATAAGGAGAGTCGCGCCTTTAGGGGCAAGTTTATATGATAGGATTGATGCCCCGTCATTCGGCCTGCTATCTACAGTGGGCCCGGTATATCCTGTCGGCCAAGAAGTCGTTGCTATTAAAGACCGGGTTGTACCCCGCAATCTACGCGTCTCTCTTTTATTACCACGCTCCTCATGTGTGGTGGATCAAGTCTTTTTTGGAACAATGGAATATCCCGACCCATACCTTTCTCTTAGCAGATCGGGAAGTTTTGATTTCATTAGAAGAGTTTGCGGAGATCTCCGGCTTACCTGTTAGAGGGGAGCACTATGGGGAGATTCTTCCCCCCGATAAGTACATCTTCGCCACTAAGTCAGTCGTAATGGGCCTGACCCCGGAGAACGCCATTCAACATCAGTTCCCCAGCTTGATCAAGGTGTTGAACATGTACGAGAATCTATTCCTGGAGTCTGGCGGGCATAGGGTTAGCTTCGCGGATTTTATCGCTCGTTTTCTTCATCCGGAAGATCTGTCTAAGCAGGCCGCGAAATTAGCTAAACTCGACGACCCGTTCGGGTTTGGTTTAGATAACTTGCCGATGGCGGAAGTGGATCTAAAGAATTTATTTATTCCGGACACTCCAGTTGTCTCTTTTGCGAAGATCGCTGTCCCGGGTGTTGACGAAGAGTCGTTCTTTTTGGGGTTCATTGGCCTGTGGCTGAGTTGGTTCGCCCTTCCCACGCACCCCCGCTATATGAGGTCGTCTGTCTTTTATCTGGCCCATTTCATTGTCGCGGGGACGCGCGTGGCTGTTGGGATCGTAGGGTTAGCTCATCTATACCACGGCCTGAGTTTAGCAGCTGACACTACTCAGCCGGGGGTAAAGCCTGCGTATCTTCCATTGCATTACTTCACATCATGGATTGAGATGCACGTGTGCGAGCCTTTGGCATTAACAAACGACCCCAGTTCTACGAAAGCTACAACTTCCCCCGGGTCATGTACCTAGTTGACGCTTCCGCTCCAGACCCGTCACAGCGAGAGGCTCGGAGATTGCTCCTTCGACCACGCATGGTTGGGGATAGTATGGCCTTTGTCGATAAAGTCTTGACTATCGGCAAAGAATCTACCAAAGTAGTCCAACCGTTGCGCGATACTTTTAAGGATGGGGCTTTTGCATTGAGGGCCCGGAAGTTTATACACATGTACTCTATCAGGCCGGGCTTCCTAGTGTTTAGAAAGAACGCATCGGTGCTGTTCATGAGGTACAACCCACACCGCTTCGCTCAACAGCTGGGTTATAATCAAGGTGTTCCTCTTGAGGCATTCTTAGTCGAGCCAGCTGCTACGGAGGAGGGTATTTGTAGTGCGCTGCATCATTTTATGCGATTAAATACGGGGTCCCATTTCCTTGTCAGTGAACCGAGCTATGTGCCGAAAGCTTCGAACGCATATGTGGCATGGTACCAGCATGCGATCGGTGCTGTTGTTAGGGAGGAGAGGTGGCTGCTACTCGACCATAAGGATGCCGTCCCAGCCGGTAATCCAGCGGTCGCTTTGAAGCGACGAATAGCCGTTCACCCTTCTTCAAGAGAAATCTCTACGGCTATAGTCCCATGAGCTTTTCCTGATAAGCTTC
The DNA here is from genome assembly GCA_030015575.1 of Agapanthus africanus. Taxonomy (NCBI): domain Eukaryota; kingdom Viridiplantae; phylum Streptophyta; class Magnoliopsida; order Asparagales; family Amaryllidaceae; genus Agapanthus; species Agapanthus africanus. Next base: position 135,628,037 of record CM057339.1, read on the forward strand.
GGCCGGATGTTCCTACGGCTGCGGTTGCCGTGGCGTCCCCGGATTCGGCCATTGATTTGGAGATCGGGACCCGCCGTCTGAAGGTGCCTGTCAAGCGAAAGCTTTTACCGTCAGCTGTTGGTGTCCGTTCACAGAAGAAGAAGAAGTCTCTATTCTCTGCTGATGTGGTATTCGGCTAGGAGCCCTATGCTCCCTATAGTGAGAGCTTGTGCGAATATGGCACCAATGAGGGTTTGTTTGACACGCCCGCAACCGATACTTATCTTTAGGCTGTTATCGCAGCTTCCAAGCGACTGGCCCGCGAGGAAGCATCGTTGGTCTCTATTGCGGAGTCGCGTATACTTCATTTACATTCTTGTGCACCTATCTCTTCTCCCCTTATTATGCTTTGATTAACGCTCTCTTCTTCAATAGGTATTTCCGCCGAAGAGGCTCTCGCGGCTTCCCTTAAGACGTTCGAGGAGGAAGGGAGGCTCTGCGCTTCTTTGGGCCTTGGTATCATTCGTTTCATTAGAACTTTACTCATTTTATTCATGATTTGACCCTTTTCTTCACCTTATTGCAGGAACTACCAAAACCCAAGTCGTTTCAAGTATAGTGCCAATTCCAAGCGGTGATGTAGAAAAGCTTCCAGAGCCACCTATCATGGCCGCGGCCCTCCAAAGGCCACCATAGAAGGCATTGCTGAAGCAGCCGATGATGGATGCCATAGCGGATCCGGAGGCTGAACTCGATTTAGACGACGACGTCCCCCTGTTAGAAGTATTAAGGAGGTCGGTTCATATGGTCTAGGTCGATAGGAAGCGTAAAAAGCGCGCCGTGAGGGAACGCGAAGCTGTCTTAGCCATGGGTGTAGGTTCGAGCGATGTCCCATCTTCTAACATCTCTCTGGTGGACGCTCCTTCCGCTCTATCTACCGCCCATAGATAGCTTGCGCGTGCAGCTCGGGAGGAAACTGAATAGCTACTTCAAGGTAACGTGATGCCCAGTCCCTTATTAGAACTTAGTCTTTAAATCATGTCATACGCATTTTCTTTTAAGCAGGGCCAAGTTCTGACGGTGGCATAGCAAGTGAGACGCCGATGATTACAGAGCCCGAAGCGGCCACTCTTTCTCGGGAATCTGGGACTGCCCAGACTGCTGCTCTTTCTTCTTGTGGCTCCTTGGTATCGGCGGGTGTCGCAAGCATTACGACGACCCTTGTTGAGTCAGGGGATGAAGCTATGGGTGCGGAATCTACTCCCCTGAGGGAAACTGAGGAAGCCATTACACTTGGTGATGCTTTTGGCACGGTTTCGGTCTCTGACCTATCAGGTACTCCTTGGGTTATTATCTTTTAGTTTTTAATTCTGTTAAGCCCCTCTAATGATATTTCTTTTGTCTTGAGCGTAGGCGCGGTAAATCCTGAAGCTGTGCCGGCTGAAGAATTATCGCCGGCCGCCACTTTGACGGTCACGGTTCCTTCGCTTTCTTTTATGCCTCCTCAAATTTTGGAAGATAAGGGTTTCTCACTTATTTGCTTTACTGTGGATACAATTCTCTTTGCATTGACTATATATTGTTGCGACTCTGCAGGAGTACTCTTTGATCACTTATACCAAGTGTTACACCCGCACTTTTCCTTCCAATCGAAAGTCGTTCCCTCTTCCAGCAGTGGTCGGTATATTCTTTGTTTAGTGTTTCTCTTTTCTGTGAGTAAACTTTCTGATGATAAGCCTTCCTTATATTGACCCCAGTATCACAGTTCAAAGGAGGAAGCGAAAGAATAGCCACGCCTCCGATGCTCCCTGTTTTGCCACCTTCAATAGCTGGTACGGTAGATCTTGTCCGTCAAGTGTCTTCTTTCAAGTTGAAATCTGACCGTGATTTATTTTGCAGCGATTACACCGGCTTCAGCTCCTTTTGAGTCCCACATTCCTACTCCCACGGGGCCTTTTGCTAAACGTCCATCTTCCAGGGGCGTAGTGAATAGCCGGCGAATGTTAGGCGAGTTTATTGAAGATCTCGACGCCGAGGCCCTCACCTCTGCTACGGATTTTGCTGACGAAGTCAATTCAATGCTGGCGACGCTCATGAATTTCCATAATAAAGATCTTATCGGTTCTTGGGTTGATTATTGCAGGAAGATCGAGGCTTGCCAGCGTGAGATCGAGCTTAAACGTCTCGCTCCCGAGGTATTGACTTTGAACTCTCAGCGGGCTGTGTGGGTTGAGCAGAGTGTCTCTTTCATTCGATATTTTGAACAAGAGGCGGCCCTTAGGTGGAAGGAGCATGAGGCGGCTTCCGGCGAATCCGTCCAATTGCACGCCCAGGTTGAAGCGAATGCTGCGCAGCTGAAATCTATTTTTGAAAACCTCCAACAATATATTTCTGACGGGCCGACGCTAAGGCAAAAGCTTGACTTCACTGAGCGAGTCACACAGGATTACGAAACTGCCAAGCAGGAAATTGATGAGAAGCTTTCATCCTGCTTGCAACAACGGGGGAAAATCGAAGCAGAGTTGGTCGCCGTAGATGAACACGAGAAGGAGTTGAGGGGAGCGTGCGAGCGGTTCGTCAGTTTGTTGAAAACGCCTCCTTCTTAATAAGTGTCATTGTACCCCCTTCTTGTATTGATTGTATTTCTTAAACTTCTGATTCATGAATAACATGTATTCATTTTGATTCCTGAATGAAATGTATCTCGTATTCACTTAAATTCATGAATAAAAGACATATTTTATTTCATACTGGCATTTCTCTTTTTTTCGATATCTTGATTTGGTGTGAAGTGGTTTATATACTCATTTCAGAGTTTGTAGTTTATTCACTCTTCCCGGAGTCTCTAGTTTATGGACTCATTTCGGAGTTTATAGTTTATTTACTCATTCCGGAGTCATTAGTTTATGAACTCATTTTGGAGTTTGTTTAGCTTACCTCCCTTGGGCTTGTAGGCAAACTTATCCTAACGTCATAGATAACCCCTGCTCTTTGCGACAGAGGTCCGTTAGGTTTTTGTGGTACTAGGGTTTTTGTCCGTCGTACCATTGCGTTGGCTGATGCATTCCCCGATATGCAGTCGTTACGCTGCTGTACGAGTAGCCCCGTGACTGTCGTATTTCTGATCCCTTCAGGGTCTGGACAAGACGTCTTCAAGCAATCTCTTTAGACAGTTTGACCGTCGGAAGAGAAAGCGTTAGGAATTTTTCCATGCCTCTTTTTACTTAAGATTATGCTCAGTTTGGGAGCCCCGATGAGTCATAACCACTCCGCACTGGTGTGGGATGATCTTTGATATTCTTTCGGATTTTTTTTGAGCTGTCGTCAAGACGCTGAAGTTAGTAATTTGGCCTTCGTTTCCTTTGTTGACACTACGTCTACTGTGATGAGATGAATGTCGAGGTGATCTCTAGGTTGTTTTGTGAACCGTCAAGACTTGGAACTAGGAACTTTGCCATGGCTCCATTTTGTTTTGACCCTGGGGTCGTTTGTTGACGTTGCGTCTACATCCTGCTTGAGTGGAAAGAAACGCCGTTGTTGACACTATGTCTGCTGTAACGAGATGAGTGTCGAGGTGGTCTCTAGGTTGTTTGTGAACCGTCGAGACTTGGAACTAGGGACTTCGCCATGGCTCCGATTTGTTTTGACCCTGGGGTCGTTTGTTGACGTTGCGTCTGCGTCCTGCTGGAGTGAGAAGAAACGCCGTTGTTGATACCGCGTCTGCTATAATGAGACGAATGTCGAGGTGGTCTGTAGGTTGTTTATGAACCATTGAGGCTTGGAACTAGGGACTTTGCCATGGCTCCGCTTTGTTTCGACCCTGGGGTCATTGGTTGACGTTGCGTCTGCATCCTGCTGGAGTGAGAAGAAATGCCGTTGTTGACACTGCGTCTGCTGTAACGAGACGAATGTCGAGGTGGTCTCTAGGTTGTTTGTGAACCGTCGAGGCTTGGAAGTAGGGACTTTGCCATGGCTCCGCTTTTTTTGACCCTTGGGTCGTTTCTTGATGTTGCGTCTGCATCTTGCTGGAGCGAGAAGAAACGCCGTTGTTGACACTATGTCTGCTGTAACGAGATGAGTGTCGAGATGGTCTCTAGGTTGTTTGTGAACCGTCGAGTCTTGGAACTAGGGACTTTGCCATGGCTCCGCTTTTTTTCGACCCTGGGGTCATTTGTTGACGTCGCGTCTGTATCCTGCTGGAGTGAGAAGGAACGTCGTTGTTGACACTATGTCTGCTGTAACGAGATGAGCGTCGAGGTGGTCTCTAGGTTGTTTGTGAACCGTCGAGGCTTGGCTCCCCTTTTGACGGAGCCTGGTGGGAAAATATGGTTCCCTTTTCATTTATGCCCATAGATTGTATACAGGGGTCAGCATAGACTCACCTGCAGAGCAAAAGTTTCATCATTTTTTAATTTCTTTCCGCGATACTCTATCATTTCAGTTTTTTATATCGCGAAAGTAGCGATTGCCCAATCATTTCGGCTTTTTATCACGGTGCCCAATCATTTCGGCTTTTTATCACGGTGCCCAATCATTTCAGCTATTCTTTTCTTTTTACTCGCTGTTTTTTATTGCGAGTTGCCCCATCATTTCGGCTATTTCATATGAATTTTTTTTGCTCGCTGATTTTTGTTGCGGGTATGGAACTTGAGATCTGATCCCAATCTTGGCATCAGCATCGCTGTGACTGGAATATTGCCAGGAGCGGATCATCATTTGCCGTGAAAGGACTTGAAAATTGACACATGTTCAGGCATCAGCATCGCTGCGACTGGAATATTGCCAGGAGCGAATCATCATTTGCTTTGAAAGGACTTAGAATTTGATACCAATTTAGGCATCGGCATCGCTACCACTGGAATATTGCCAGGAGCGAATCATCATTTGCCTTTGCTGATTTGAACAAAGGTGGCTTAGTAGACAGGGTTAGGATCTTATCGACTAAGGCTTTTGACTTTATGAGCCGTAAAGGTATCATAAAGGGTTTTCTCTCTACGAGTCGAGAGGATCCTGCAGGTGTAGGTTTTCCCTAGAAGTCGTGAGGACTCCTAAGTGATATTTTCTTTTGCAAGTCGTAAGAATCTTACAAGTGTGTTTTCTCCTTACAAGTCGAAAGGACTTATAAGTGTCGTTCACCATATGAGGACATTCTTCGTCATTAGTGGGACTTGGTGGGGGAAATCGTTTATTTATGCCCGTGGATTGTATACAAGGGCCGGCATTGTTCTGCCTGTAGGGCAACTTAGAGGATATGATGGCTTAAGAACAGGTCCAGGTCCCTATAGCTTAAGGATTTGAATCCTATGAGCCATGAGGGTCTCATAGGGGGAGTTCTTCTTACGAGTCAATAGGATCTCGTAAGTGAAAATTTTACGAGATTGCGCCCTTTCGGGTTTTCACAAGCTCACCGGTTGCCTTACTGTTTTTACTCACGGCACCCTTTTGGGTTTTTATCCATGCCCATTTCGCTTGTGGACGCACCGCTTTTTTTAACAACGAGATTGCGCACTTTCAGGTTTTCACAAGCTCGCCGGTAGCCCTACTGTTTTTACTCACGGCGCCCTTTCGAGTTTTCATCCGTGCCCATTTCGCTTGTGGACGTACCATTTTTTTTGGGTTGCAGTCTTTGCCGTTGGAGTTTTGATTGCAACATAGATCCCAAAAGAAGATATCGCCATATTTGGGACGATGTGCCATGTTTGAGGCGGAGTACTAGTTTAGGGACATTTCGGTCCATTGCCAACTTAATGACGTAGAGGTCTATTGCCAGTTTAAGTACGTAGTAGTCCACTACCAGTTTAAGGACGTAGTGGTCCACTATCACCATTTTTGAGTTGAAGTTTTAGTTTAAGGACATTACGGTCCATTATTAGTTTTGGGACATCTCGGTCCATAGTGTTTGAGGCAACATTTTAGTTTAAGGACATTACGGTCCGTTGTCGCCATCTTTGAGGCAACAGTTAGGTTAAGGACATTTCGGTACGTTGTCTCCATGTTTGGGGCGGAGATTCTATTGGATACTACTTTTAGAATGCTGACTCAGGAAGATAGCGAGCGGATACGAGCGTCGTCATCTATCATTAACCTGAGTCGTGACTTTTCAAGCGCAGTATTTCTTAAGGAACCGGCCGTTTTTTGGCCGGAAGGGTCTTTCGCCATGCATATCCATGAGCAAGTAGGCCCCACCTTGGTAGACTTTGTCTATGATATAGGGGCCCTCATAGTTTGGGTCGAATTTCCCCGTTTTGCACGGTTGGGGATCATAGATGTTTTGACAACTAGCACGAGTTCGCCTTGGCGGAATGTTCTTGGCCTTGTTAGTCTTTCGTATGAGCGCGTCATCCTTTCTTTGTAAGCTTCTAGGTTTTGCTGCGCTATGAGGCGAGTTTCATCGAGGGCATCGAGCTCCTCAAGCCGAAGATGGGCATTTTCTACATCCGTCAGCTCGTGTTGAACTGTCACTCTTAGAGAGGGTAGCTCTATCTCTAAAGGAAGTACCGCTTCCGTGCCGAATACCAACGAGTATGGTGTTGTATTCGTGGCCGTTTTGAACGTAGTTCGATACGCCAGGAGAGCTTCATGCAGTCTCTCGTGCCAATCCTTTTTATTCTTGGACACTGTTTTCTTTATGATCTTCGTCAATGTCTTGTTGAAAGCCTCAGCTAGACCGTTAGCTCGGGGATTATAGACTGAAGAATATCTCTAGTTTATATTATGCTGCTGTGCGAAGCGGCTAATCTTATGGCTTCTGTAGGCCAGCCCATTATCCGAGATGATCCGTCACGGAGTGCTGAACCGGTAGACGACATGTGTCCTGAAGAAATGGAGGATGTTCTCCGTCTTCACTTCCTTTAGCGGTACTGCCTCTGCCCACTTAGAGAAGTAATCAATTGTTTCCAATATGAACCGATGTCCCTTGGATGGCGCTGGTTCGATGGGCCCAATTATATCGGTTCCCCACATTTCAAACGGCTAACTAGCCAGTGTTGGGTGTAGTGGATTTGGATGTTGGTGGATGAAGTCCCTGTGAACCTGGCACGAGTGACACTGCTTCGCATATTCGAGACAGTCCTGAATCATTATGGGTCAATTGTAACCCATTCTCTTGATTTTCAGCTTCATCTTTGGCCCGGCTTGGTGAGAACCGCAGAGTCTGTCGTGGGTTTCTTGGATGACTCTCCTTGCTTCTTCTGGTCCCAGGCACCTTAACCACAAACTGTCGAACGATCTCTTATATAGAGTATCATTAACGAAAGCAAAAGACAGAGCTCGTTTCATGAGCTGATGTCTCGAAGATGCGTTTTCGGGTGTTCGATGGGATTTGAAGTAGTCTATGAAGACTTCTCTCCAATCCTTAGCCTTTTCTTCATCCTCTAATTCAATGGCTGCTTGTTTGGTCGCTTCCTTTCTTTCAAATGACTCCGGAGATATTTCTGCTGGCGCGAGAATCCGGCGGCTTTGCACAATGATCCTTACGTCATCGAGGTTTTCGTCGGCCAGTTCTTTAGCGAGCTTGGCAAACGCATCCGCCTTGCTATTTTCCGCATGCGGTATGCTTTCTAGAATGTATGAGGGAATTTGAGTCAGCAGTTGCTGCACTCTTTCGCCATATTTTACCAGCTTCGGTTTACACGTCTGATAGTTGCCATTTACTTGGTTAACGACTAGCTGAGAGTCTCCATATATGAGAAGGTTTTTAATTCCCATGTTGATGTTCCCGCCAAAATTTTCGGCCAAGAGCTACTTGTTCTCTTACAAAAAAGGGGGAGAATCCTCAAAAAACAGGCATCACGTGTAAAGCACGTGGGCGCACATATGCAAAGCATATGAGCGCTGAACATAAATAATCAAGGGCCAAACAGGTATCACATGTAAAACACGTGGGCGCTCATATACAAAGCATATGAGCGCTGAACATAAATAACCAAGGTCCAAACATGCCTCACGTGTTACACACGTGAGCACTCTGAACATACACAGGCTAAAACCCACACTAGGGGTCACGCGTTAAACACATGAGTGCTTTTGCCAATCACATGCAAAGCATGTGAACACCCTAATTTAAAATGTCCCTATCAAATTCTAGAATTAAATTTTATTTGGGAAATATTTTCTTAATCTTCCTTAAACTAGAAAGATCTTCTCTGTTAAACAGAGGACCCTTGGATCAAAGATCCAGCGGTGATCATTTGATAGAATAAAAATCTATCATATGAAAATATTTTCCTAATCTTATAACAAGAATAAAATTCTATGTTAACAAGATATCCATATTAAGAAAATATATTTCTGATCTTGTTAAACTAAAAAGATATGATAGAATAAAATTCTAATCTTATTAAAACTAACAAGATATTCATAATCTTGTTAAACAAACAAGAAATCTTCTCTGTTAAATAAAGAGCCTTTGGATTAAAAATCCAACGGTGAATAAAATTCACCAATTGATCTAAAAGATCATGGAATCAATCATGATCTCTCAGTGAGGGATTTTCTTAACAAATTGATTCTTTTTCTTCTCATATAAATAGGAGCAAGGGGAGGAGGAAAAAGGGGACACAGAGGGAGAGGGGAAGAAAAATAGAAAGAGAATTTAATTCTCTAAAGAAGAGGAACCCCTTCCAAAAGCTCCCACAAAAAGAGAATTTAATTCTCAAACCATGAGTTTAACTCTTCTCAAAGAACTTAGTTCTTCCTCTGGTTAAGATCTGCAGAAGCAGATCTCCCCACAAGTTGAGAATTTAATTCTCATCGGGGAGATTCTGTTATGCGGATTCAAAACCTAGGGGAAAGAACTGAATCCAAAAGGGTATAACTCTTACAAAGCATATAGGAAATTAATTCCTTTGAAACAAGGGTTTAACCTTTTAAAAAGAATTTAATCCTTACAAAGAACAAAAGGAGAACTTGATCCCTCGGAATTATAGATGAACAACTAGGTGATTCATTAGCGTTCAATGCTACATAATAAAAAACTCACGTGACCCCACGTGACCCCTGAGAGGTGCTCAGCACTTTTAAAAGAGAAAAGGGAATAAACCCTATTTTTGGAGCGCCTCACGTAACTCCACGTGACCCCTGAGAACTGCTCAGCAGTTATAAAAGAGAAAAGGGAATAAAATTTATTTTTTGAGCACTTCACGTGACCCCATGTGACCCCCAAGCAGTGCTTAATTTTTATAAAGCAGAAAGGGAATAAATCAAAGGGTAGTTTACATTCTTGGGGAGCTTCACATGATCCCACGTGACCCAATAGTGCTTAGCATTCAGAAAAGAAACAAGGGAATAAACCTAAAGGAGTAGCGCCAACTTCAACCGCCTCACGTGACCCCACGTGAGCGCATCAAATTCTTAGTGTTTAACACTACTTCAAGCGTCTCACGTGACCCCACGTGAGTGCATCAAATTCTTAGTGTTTAACACTACTTCAAGCGCCTCACGTGACCCCACGTGAGCGCATCAAATTCTTAGTGTTTAACACTATTTCAAACGCCTCACATGGGAGCACGTGAGCGCTGATCATACATTAGTGTTTAACACTATGAGAGGCCAACATTAGCCCAAATTTAACCAAGTCTCCTGAAGCCAAAACCCTTTTTTTGGTCATCAATTAGCCGAGCCCTCATTATACTCAGGTTATCTCAAAATTGATCCGAGTCTCAGAAATAGCTAATGAACTCCTGGCATCTAGGATGATGTTCATCCCACCATGATCTTTCCCCTCGATCTGGAATTTGGTTTAAGGGTACATCTCTCCACACCTCCGATACATGTTGTTATAATTCTTCAACGTCTTCAGAGAGGTGGAGGGTCCCAATAACCAATAACTCTTGGCGCACCACCGAACAAACTTTTCAAAAAGGGGAGTAAATCTAAAACACATCTCAATTTGGGGGCACCTCACGTGATCCCTTGATAGTGCTTAGCACTCAGAAAAAGAAAAGGAGAATAACGCAAAGGCAATTTTCATTCTTCAGAGTGCCTTATGTGATCTCACGTGACCCAATAGTGCTTAGCACTCAGAAAATGAAAAAGGGAATAAACCCAAGATAGCTCCCATTTTAGGGGCACCTCATGTGTTCCTACGTGACCCCCAAACAGTGGTGTATAAAAGAGGGAGAAAATTCAAAAGACAACGCTCGCATTTTGAAGGCACCTCACGTGTCTGCACGTGACTATTTGATGAACCAAGTGCTTAGCACTTATAAATGAAAGAGGAACAAAATCCAGAGAACAATTCTCATCTCGGGCGCCTTACGTGCTCACACGTGAGCCAAGTGCTCAGCACTTTTATATATATATGAGGGAATAAACTCAAGGAACAATGCCCACTTCGGGGCCTTCACGTGTTCATACGTGAGCTCCTCTAAAGTCCAGTGTTTAACACTGATTCAGTGCTTAGCACTATGAGATGATTAAGGAAAATCAACCTTAGCTCAAATTAGCTAAGTCTTTCGAAACTAAGACTTTTTTTGTCACCAATCAACTGAGCCCCCATGTTCAAGTCGCCCCAAACAAATCCTAGTCCCAAAGATAACTAGTGTTCTCCTAACAGATGACATCTAAACTGATGTTCATCCCATTCCCCAAATCGGGATATTGGTTCAAGGGTACATCTCTTCATACCTCTGATATATGTCGTTGTAATACTTCAACGTCTTCAGAGAGATGGAGGGTCCCAATAACCAATAACTTTTAGCGCATCCCCAAACCGTGGAGTCAAAATACCATGGACTATGATGTCCTTAAACTTATGGACCGCAACGTCCCTAAACTAAACCCTACAGACTATGATGTCTCTAAACTAGACTATGATGTCTCTAAACTATGGACTATGATGTCCTTAAACTCCATGGACTATGATGTCCTTAAACTTATAGACCGCAATGTCCCTAAACTAAAACAATAGAGTCTAAATGCTCTTTTGTTGGATCTAAATGATCCTGTTAAGTAGATCTTTGTCTAAAATTAGACTAACGTATCCTTAACAAATCTTTAAGTTGATCTTAGTCTCAAATGAGATTAACGATCCTTAAACCCAACCCAAAACCAAATCTAAGAAAATAAGGATTTGGACTAATCCACGCCCTACGGGCGACAACATAAATTAGTCTCCGTATACAATCCACGGGCAACCAAAAATAAAACAAACACACACGACACGAAGTGACCATCTGGATAAGGAGAAAGTGGTTACCGCGATGCGGTAGCGTAATTAACTGCAGGGGCTTGCACCTGCAGGGAAGAGCATCCCCACAATAAAAAAACTCCTCGTACACGAGGGGGAATCTGACGAAGTCTGCTACAACAGCCGCATCTGTCTCCGCTACACGGTGCCATAAATCAACTTAGCATCTTCGGAGAGGTGGACGGATAAACCCAAATAGTATCTGCCCCCAAATTCAGGCTAGGCGTTTGTCTTTCCCGGCTTTCGGCGGCGAACAGTTGACAACAATCTCAAGACCCACTATCAAAGCTTCGTACTCAGCCTCATTGTTTGTTCTCGGCTCTGTTAAGGAAAGGGCGAAATGCATTATCCCTACTTGCGAAGTTACGAAGATAAGGCCCACCCCAGGTTTGATTATGGGGGTACTTTGCTTTCGCTTTTTCAAGGAAGATGCTCCGTCGAAGTATAGTTCCCATTGGACATTATTTTCTTCCTTCCCTCTTTCGATTGTATCGAACACGTGTTCATCTGGAAATTCGCAATTTAAGGGAGAATTGGCTGGTATTGGATGCTCAGCAAGAAAGTCGGCGATGGCCTGGTCTTTCATTGCCTTGAGGGGTCAATACGTTATCAAGAACTCCATCAAGAGGAGAGCCCATTTGGCAAGCCTTCCTGTTAGTATGGCTCTTGACATCAAATATTTGAGGATGTCCACCTTTGATATGAGATGGACCTTATGTGCCAAGGCATAATGTTGAAACTTCGTTATCGCGAAGATCAGTACCAGGAAATGCTTTTCAATGGGGGAATAGTTGTTTTCTGCCCCCAGAAGAACTCAACTCAAATAGTAGAGAGCTCTCTCCTTCCCGTGGTCGTTCTCCTGTGCCCATAACGCGCCTAAAGAACCTTCAAGGACTGTTGTGTACAGGATGAGGGGATTTCCCTTGACCGGAGCGGTCAGTACCGGCGGGTTCTGCATATATTGCTTGATTTCGTCCAGTGCACTTTGGCATTTATGATCCCAAACGAACGGGGTCCTCTTCTTCATTAGATGGCTGTAGAGGCGGAGTTTTCCGGAGATGTTAGCTATGAACCGTCGGATATATGTGAGCTTTCCTTGGAGAGATCGAAGTTGTTTGAGAGTTCTTGGCGTAGGCATCTCCATAATCGCCTTGATCTTCGATGGGTCTATTTTGATGCCTCGGTGTCGTATGATGAATTCTAGGAATTTTCCTGAGGAGACTCCAAACGCGCATTTCAGAGGATTCATTTTTAGATTGTATTTCCGAAGACGTTGAAACACTATGTTCAGATGCTCTCAATGTTCCTTGTACGATTTGAGTTTTACCACAAGGTCATCAATATAGCATTCAACAATCTCATGTATGAGGTTGTCGAAGATCTTCATCATGGCCCTTTGGTAGGTAGCGCCTGCATTCTTCAAACCAAAGGGCATCACCTTATAGCAGAATATGCCTAGCAGAGTCCGGAAAGCGGTGTGCATTTGGTCTTCAGGATGCATTTTTATTTGATTGTAGCCTGAAGATCCATCCATGAATGAGAAGACCTCATGAGTGGACGTGTTATCGATCATCAGCTCGGTAACAAGTACTGGGAAGTCATCCTTCGGACAAGCTTTGTTAAGGTCCCGGAAGTCCACGCAGATGCGCACTGTCCCATTTTTCTTCATCACTGGAACAATGTTGGCAATCCAGTCAAGATGCTGAACTTCTTGGATGAAGCCGGAGTCAATTAGTTTCTTGACTTAGGAATTGATACTCATCTCGAGTTCGAGCCGCATTCTTCTTGGCACCTGTTTGACTGGCTTAACGTCCGGCGATATAGCCAGTTTTTGTACCACTACTTCTGGATCTAGTCCCGGCATCTCGGAATAATTCCATGCGAAGCAGTCTTTATATTGCATAAGCACGTCCTTTAGTGTGGCCACCTGTTTTTTAGAGAACAGCTCACTGACGAACGTGGGTCTCTGCTCATTTTCCGTGCCCAAGTCGATTTTCCTCAGGTTGTGTGTCGTGATGTGTATCCCACCTTCCAGCTCTTTTGGTGCCGGTGGAAACTCTGAGATCACCTCTTCCTCGTCCTCATTTACGAAGCACTTGAAGAAGTCATCCATATTCTCATACTCTCCCTCCTTTAAGAGTGTTATCATGTGGCAAGTACGAGTTCGCTTCCATTCTTCGTGTTGAGCTGGTCCCCCCTTCGCGATATAGGTTCTCTTTGGCTCATGCTTTTGCGGTGGGGTCACCCTCCCACTGTCGGATAAAGTAAACCTGCCATGTTGATATTGGTCTTCGACTCGGTCTTTGAAGGTGAAACAGTTTTCAAGGGGATGACCTATTTCTCGGTGGTAGGAGCAATAATCCGGGTGATGGACCTCGTTTATCTATTCGGGGTACCGAGGCTCTGGGAGCATCATCATTTGATGCTTAATGATAAGGTCGAATATTTTCCTTCTCTTGTCTTAGGGAAAAGAGTATTTCCGACCTATCTTCTTCATAAAAGACGGATTCCAGCTAATTTTCTCTCGATTGTGTGGCTTTTTGGATCCGCTTCGCTATTGTCGAACGTCATTCTCGTTCTTCACCTTGTTGTTGCCTTTGCGTCGGGCTTTTTCCTTGCTACGAGAGCGCACGGCAGGCTAAGGGTGAAAGGCATCATAGTTTTCTCTTTCCGCAGACTGCTGAGTGGGACGCTGTGTCCTGGCTTTCTCGTAAATGGACATTTCGCGACTGTGGTCATCCTGAACCTTTTGACCTGCTTCCCTTATTAGCGTAGCAACCTGCTTTTCGAACGACGGACTTAACGTTTTTATGGCGGGATCCCGCTCTGGTTCAATGTTATGACCATTTGGAAAAACGTTCCCTTCTTTACCGAAGCCATTTATGATGCGGCAATTGTGGAATCGCTCTCGTTTATTTGACCGAACGTATCCAAGTCCAATCGTCTCCATTCTCCCATTGGGCATCTTTCGCTAAGTCCCAAGAACGTCCCAAATCTTTTTGTAGAACTGGGCTTGTCGAGCGTTTTGTTTGAAGGGTACACCTTAGCATTTTAATAGCCTTTTCAATCCCTCTATGTAATATCTGGGTAGACGGATTGGTTGAAGCCTGTCAGGCGCAAGCTCGGCACCATGCCGGACTTCTTTTTCCACTCTGGTTTTTGCAGATTGATAGAAGAGGATCACTTTTTCATCTCTTCGTCTGGAAGGGACGTAGAAAGTCTACAGCATGTATTGATCGCATCAAGTTCTTTATAATGCCGTGGTGGAACCATGGTGATTTGTAAGCTTTGATCAGCTCCAGTAAGGGTTTATTTTAATGGGCGAATGGAGAACACGACATTGACTTTGTCCTCAGAGTCACTGCCAAAGACCAAAATAGGAGTAGATGGTCCTGACCTGTTGCCTTGAGGTTGCCCCGAGTAAACTATTTCTTCATCTTTCTCGGTATCACTCCCAAAGACCGGGATGGTGGCGACGGCTTTTTGTTTATTCTCCGGCTTATGACATCTTTCTGTGTCTTTGAAGTCTCGTAGGAAGTAATGTGCGTCTTCATATTGGCGGACTTCATTTACAGAGAATGGATTTAGCTCCCCCGTGACGGTGTATTCAAGGCCGTTTTTGAAATACTTCAAACACAGGTGTTGTGTAGAAGGGATGGCGTTGTACTCGTGTATCCAAAGCCGACCGAGCAGGGCGTTGTAGCAAGTCTTAGCGTCAATGACATGAAATTTGATGTCGGTGACGAGCATCCTAAAGTATAATGTCAATATCACGGACCCAAGCGTCCGTGATGATTGCGAGTCGAAGCCGAAGACGGTAATTTTCTCCCGAACCAGGTGCCGAACGTTCATGCAGATCTCCTTCAGCACCTTCACATTAAGAAGGTTGATGGAGGACCCGTTGTCGACCAGGATCTTCTTTATCTTGATGTCGTGGCAGTACCCGGTGACATATAGAGGGCGGTTGTGGTCGCACGTTCCGAGGAGGAGATCTTCATCGCTGAATGTAATGTCAGTTGATGGACCTCTGCCAGCTCGTTCTTCATTTTTTCTTCTGCAAGGAAAGCTTGGAACTGATCAGGCTCTTACAATGCTTTAATCAGAGAATCTCGTGCCTCTTTGGATAAGAGGAGAGCATCTAGTATGCTCAGTTATGAGGGTGTCTTCCTCAGATGTGCCAGGATATTGTAATCTACCTTGTTTTTCTTAGGTGGATCCTTGGCTGCGACCTCTTTGACGACTCTATCATTGAGGGCAATTTCCTCAGGGACTTTTTCCTTCCCCTTGCTTCTTTTGCTCAAACATTTGTTTGTAGGCCCGAGGTTCTTTTCAAGAAACGTATGGTTACGCAACTGAATGTTCTTGCAGTTCTTCTCCTCCTCTTCTTTTCCAGAGGTGGATTCTTTGAAGAGAGGATCGAGAGTTATTTCTTCCTCAGAATCGCTCCCGAATGTAAGAACTTGAGAATTTCCTTTTGTTGAACTGGTATCAACCATATGATAGTTGCCAGTCGTTCCTTCACGCTCGTCTATCGCACTTCTTTTTTGTCGACAGGTTTTGCGCTTCATCCGCTTGAAATGTTGACGGTGAGCAACGTATCCTTGTCACCACTTCTTGAAGACATTGCACTTTTCGGTGGGATGTGTGACCCTCCGATGGTATAAGTAGTAGTTCAGATGTACATCCGCTTCGTCGAGGCATGTACTCCCAGGAGTGTTTTCCATGAGAAGGGGCAGCTTTATTCATATTAATAAGGCTTTGGCGAACTGCTTCTCCGCTTTGAGCCTGCTCTTGTTTGTAGCAGGTGTGCTTTGGCTTGGGTAGAGTACTTTTCGACTCACCCTTACCGCGGCTTCTTCATCCTAACGCCGACGCTTGGCCTTTTCGTATATGGTCGTTTCACGTTCTCGGTCAACTTTGCTCTTTTGAAGGGCTTCGTTTAGCAGCCTATCAATTAGGTCTTCTGGCAGCTCCGGATTTTAGCATCAATCCTGCCACCAGTTCCTCTGCGTTGCTTTCTGACACCGAGGGAGTTTCTTCATTATTTAATGACGAATGAGAGACCATGTGGCAACTTGCTACATAATGTTCGGTTTCTCCCGACGAGTCATTTCCCTTATCGTCATCACTATCTCCGTTCTCAAGGATATGGTTGAGAAACTCTTCGAGGGTGACTGGGGTCCGTGCATTCTGGTTGTATTTCTCCAGCGCGTCGATGTATTTTTGCAGGTCCGTGCGCTTGTCGTCATACTGCGTGGGCTTCTTGGTCTTCTCCTTTGCCTTCGAAGACTTCGAAGGCTTGGCCTGGAGGTCTTGCCCATCGTTACCAGTTTTCGGTGTTGGGTGCAGTATAAGTATCCCCTCAATGATCTCGGGCTCCAGCGGGCTTTTCTATTTGATCGCCGGACATGCTTGAAGATCCTTCAGTATTCTGTTAGTTTTAGCTGAAAGGACCACTTCCCAAGGAGCTTCTTCCATAAATGAGCATGACGCCCTCAGCATGTCTACCTTTTAGGAGTGTGCCTCTGTGGCAGGTCCACCCTCCAGTTTTCGGACAGCGCAAACTTCCCTTGTTGGAACTAGTCCTTGACCCAGTTTTTGAAGACATAGCAATTCTCAATTAGGTAGCCCACTATTCTGTGGTAGGAGCAGTAATTGGGATTGTTGACGTCGCCGAGCTGCAGTGGACGTCTCGAATCCGGCAGTGTGATGAGTTTGTTGCGCATTTCCAGTTCGAACAATCTCGTCGTTTTATCATGGGGGAACGAGTAAGCACATCCTAGCTTCTCTTCCTGGGATTGGCGCCAGCACACGTTGTTTTGGCGAGCAACTGGTTTCGGGTCACTCGGCTGTTGTTGAGTGTTGGCAACGAAAACCGCTTTCCCTTTACCCTTTGCGTTCCAAGGTTCAATTTTTGAAGAAGAAGGCCCATGGCCCATTTGGTCCATTTGGGCCAGCATGTCGATCAAAGCCTGGAAGGTGGTCGGCTTAAAGAACGTCATGAACTGGGACACAGTCGTTTGAGGATCGAGAGTCCTTATGAACATGTCCATGGCAGGAGCCTCTTTGATGCGTTGTTCGCATTTCGACCATAGGTTCCGCCACCGAATTGTGTATTGAATCCAGGTCTCTCCTGGATTCACCCTGGCATTAATTAGTGCCGTGATTGAGGTGTGTTTGCTTGCGCTTGCGAACCGCTGCATGAATAGCAATTCCATTTCCGTGAATGTTTTGACGGAGTCAAATGCTGTTTTCGATAGGCTGCCAACGAACTGGCGAAGTAGCAATTTGTCGTCGCCTCCAGTATTGCCACATAGAGCTCTGAAATGAGCGATGTGCTGATGAGGATTGCCTGTCCCCTTATACACATGGAATTTGGTGATCATATATCCCGGCGGGTACTTGATCTGATCATACCATCCCGGATACGGTCGCCCAGTTCGGACGACTTGGCCAGCTATTTCACTCGCTTGATGAGCTCGTATTTGTTGAGCTATGTAATCGTCAAGGGCAGCTTTGGAGATCATTTCCTCCCTGGCCACTGATAGCGCCGGAAGAGGGTTCGATGTTTCTCCTCTGTCGTCCTCGATGATTGTCGGTGGATCTTCGGCTGGAGGTTCTAGCTGGATCATCATTCTAACCATTTACTGGAATAAAAGTGCTATCTGCTTTATATTAGCAGCTTGTTCCACGGCCTCCTTATCTTTTCTTTCTAGCACCTTTCGCAAGAACTATGTATCGGTCTCCTGTTCCTGGTATTGTCCGGGCGCTGCTTCCGGGCTTTCTTTTTGTCCGGTGAGTGCTTCCATTTTTGTTAGCATCTTCTGGAGCTTTTGTTGTTGCTCCTGAGCCTTTGTTAACGACCGAGTTTTTTGTCGATGACCCACGGAAGCACGGCTTTACTCTTTCCCGGAATCCATGTAAACCGTGTGCACGATCATGCCCCCAGACTTGGGGTGTTTGGACCCATCACCTTTGGGATTTGCCGTCGGTGGTGGGAGATTCTCCGGCCTTCACTTTTTTTGAGAGGTCGAAGTTGAAGGAGCCATTGCAGCAGGCGCCTGTGTGAAAGAAGTCCCTCGCTGTATGGTGGAGGGATGACTTTCCTCTTGTCGAACCTTCATTTTCTCTAGTTGACGAGAGTAGTTCTTGTTGATCACAAAATTTTGGACTTTCCGCCAGACCCTGTGGATTTGGAAGGACAGCCGCTGAGGGGGCTGCTCCGATTTTGCTTGCGTCATGTTTTTTGCAGGAAGTGGAGATTTCTTCAGCATTGCCGTCGGAGAGTTCTTTCGCACCCTCCTAAGCAGTTCAAACCTGTTCCCGGTAGGAACAGCAGCATCAACTTCCACCATTGGAGCTGGTGGAGTAAGTCCAGAGGGGGAGTTGCCCCCAGCTCTTCTCACTCGGCGCCAGTAGCGATGTCGAGTGTGCCTTGCAGATGGGATTACCTTAGTTGTGGAAGCGGTTTTGTCATGCCCCTTTCTTTGGTGAAGGGCTATTGCTGGTGCCAGCCTATTGAAGACCGACGTCCGTTAAGAGGGGATGGCCAATCTTTCGAAGGCCGACTTTCTGGTAGGGGAAGCACTTTTGACGACTTCACCCGTAACAGGAATTGTAACGGCTATCCATTTCGGGATAACCCCTTCAGGTATCGCGAGCTTCTTTACGGGCTCACTTGAGCTTTGGCTCAGCCTGTTGAAAACTGAGGTGGCATACTTAGACGACCCGTTGAGAGGGGCCGTAGTGGTTGCAAGTCGATCGAAGACTGACTTCTTTGGAGCTTCCCGTAGTGGCACTGGGGCACTGAAGCTCGCTGGCAGGAGCATGGTCCCGAAGAATAATCCAGTGGTGGCCTGAGTTACCTACCCCACCGGCATTGAAAAGATGGAAGCTGCATTAGGCCCGTGAGTCACTCCTCCAGTCGGGGCAGAGCGGGAGTTGCTGTTGCAGTTGGTGCAGCTGGAAGTCATTGATGTTCACTTCTTCTTTCTGCATAGGAGCAAGACACCAAATATTAGTACCTCGAATCCAAGAGCAACCAGAGCGAACCGCGATTTTGTTCGCGAAACACGACACACGAAGTGTGGAGTGGAAAGAGGAAAACGTCGCACCGGGCGTGCCAGAATCTGTTCATCGCCGAAAACAGAGACGAACCAGGATGGATCGTCTGTCCTGAGTTTTGGGGGCAGATGCTATTTGGATTTATCCGTCCACTTCTCCGAAGATGCCAAGTTAATTTGTGGCACCGTATATCAGAGGTTTGGACGGATGCGGCCGTTGTAGTAGACTTCGTCAGATTCTCCCTCATTTGTGAGAGGTTTTTGATTGTGGAGACGCTCTTCCCTGCAGGCGTAAGCCCCTACAGTTAATTACATTACAGCATCGCGATAACCACTTTCTCCTGCTCCAGAAGTTCACCTCATGTCGTGTGTGTTTGTTTTAATTTTGGTTGCCTGTGGATTGTATACGGAGACTAATTTATGTTGTCGCCCGTAGGGCATGGATTAGTCCAAATCCGTTTATTTTTAGATTTGGGTTTGGGTTTATTTAAGGATCGTTGATCCGTTTTGAGATCAAGATCGACTTAAATGTATACGAGCAGTTAGGGGCTTGGTTGGTTTTTTGTTAAGGATACATTAATTCAATTTGAGACTAAGATCTATGATTGATCTGATTTGTGTGTAGTAGTTAACCGCAATCAATAACGGTGTCGCGTGTAGCTAGACCGAGATGAGTACGGGTCGTCCTCAGGGAAACGTTGAATCTTTTAATCTTACTTTAGACGTATTGATTAGGAAATGAGGAAGAATAAAGAATGGTGAAGAATGGTTGTAGGTTCTAGATCTACGTCAAACACGGATGCAGAATATAGATCTAGATTAACTACGGATGTAGGTTTTATAGTAGAAGGGGGCTTGTAGGGTTGTTAAGATTTAGCAGTCATGGATGATTAATTAAAAATTACTCCTTTTATCCTCTAATAGATTTAAAACTAGATCGACAGTAATGCATGTAGATTAGGGTTTTTGGAGGGAAAAGGGTTCCCACTCTTAACCCCTATCTGGACATGGATCTCCGTTCATGTCTAGCTTTTACCAAAACAATCATTAATCTAATCTCTAATCGCGGTCGAGACTAACAATAAATTGGTAGCGCGCCCGATTAGGATGTTAATGATTATTTTGGTAAAATTTATAATCTTTATAGGACGTAAAAAGAGTTTAAAGATCTTCATCATCCATTAATCTACCCTAATCCTACGAACCCTAATAAGCGGAGAATTACTCACGCATGATGGGGAGAGAAGAACGGATAGAGATCATGAAGAAAATAAAATGCAGTAAGAATAAAACAACTACCTTTATTAATCAACTTGATCAATTACACTTTGTTCTTTTAGAAAGTGATTACAAAATCCTAGTTTGCTTCTCGATCTCTTCTTAAGGAGGTAGATGAACAACTGATGATCAACCTGGATTCTTGAGCCGTCTTGGACTTCGTAATCTCGTCGGTTTGATGATTTTTCCAAGAGGCTTTCGGTTCTATTTATAGTCACAGAAGTTGAAAACCCTAAGATCGTGTTAGTTAGAGTTTGTTGATAAAATCCTGCGTAGAAAATCCAATATCCCAACTCCCCTAACAGGCCGCGGATCCGCCGCCAATAGTGGGTTTTGGCCGCGGAACCGCCGCTCTCTGGTGGGATCTTGGGCTCCAATTTCTGGGCTTCATCTCTGTAGCACTTAGTGATCTTTTGAATATATAGACTTTGAAAATCTTCTCTACGTTTCTGCCAGAATTGGTTTCTTCAATTTACTTGAATATCTTCGGCAGATATGATCTTGCCAACTCGGATTTCCTTGATTTCAGTCATGATATAATTCCTGCACAATTATCTCAATAAATGATGTTAGTAGAATTTGTTTTTATTGACATATTATCTTAACCATTTGTCATGATATTTTAATTTTAAGAGAATTGGTCAAAGATATTTAATAAGGTAAGCATATTTAAATAGACCAAATATTACATGAATATTATATGCTTACATTTTCCTTCATAATGTTAATTATAATATATAAACACATGAAAATAGTATTTTTACGGATAAACCCTTATATGTGTCATATTTATAATAAATATCTTTTATTATATAGAAATAGTGAGGAAAATGTCACATCAATAGTGCAGTTTTATCAACTGAACAATGTACTTAAGAGGATGTTAGGATCATTTTTGTTTCAGATCCAACACGAGAGCATTTGGGCTCTATTTTTTTTAGTTTAAGGACGTTTCGGTCCCTTATCGCCATTTTGGAGGCGAGATTATAGTTTGAGTACATTTCGGTCTGTTGATCACCATTTTTGAAGTGAGCTTTTAGTTTAAGGAAGTTACGGTCCATCATTAGTTTAGGGACATCTCGGTCCATTGTCGCCATTTTGGGGTGACGGTTTGATTTGGGGTGTGCACGTCCGTTTGGGCAGTGCACCAAAAAGCTGCTGGTTGTCGGGACCCGCCACCTCTCTAAAGACGCTGAGGAATTACAACGACATATATCAGAGGTGTGGAGAGATGTACCCTTGAACCAATTCCCGTATTTGAGGGAAAAAGGAATCGGTGGTAAACCCAGAAATCATTAGTCGTATTTTGAGACAATGACTTCCTCAGGGGAATGTGGGACGAATATCTTTTTGGGATATCATCAGTTAGAAGATCGATAGTCGTATTTGGGACTAAGATTAGTTTGGGAAGTATTGAGCACATGGGCTCAGCCCACTCAGTTTTCTTTTTATTTGAAAAAGAGTGCTAAGCACTTGTTTGGGCTCAGCCCCCATTTTTTATTCAAAAAATGCTGAGCACTTATGTAAGTTCTAACGCTCACACATAACCATGTGGGGTTTTCAATCATGGGGATTTTCCCAATAAGTGTTAAACACTTTACCCTTTTTTGTCTCTTTATAGAGTGCTGAGCGCTCTTTATGGCGCCCACGTGCGAAGCACGTGAGGCGCTAGGTGTTTCCTGGTGAGTGTCAAGCACTTTTTATTTTGTGGCGCCCACGTGAGGGACATGTGAGGCGCTGGGTGCTGCTTGGTGAGTGTCAAGCACTTTTTATTATGTGGCGCCCATGTGAGGGACACGTGAGGCTCTGGGCGCCGCTCACTGAGTGCTAAACACTCCTTTATTTTGTAGCGCCCATGTGAGAGGCACGTGGGGTGCTGGGTGCTGAGCGTCAGTCACTGAGTGCTAAGCACTCCTTTATTTTATTTACCTAATTTTCCAAGAAGAGAGTTCTTCTTCTTCGAGAATTTAATTCTTTGTTCTTTCTTAAGCTTATGGTTGGGAGGGGTTCCTCCTCTTTTAGACTTGAAGTCTTGGGTCCTTTATATAATAGAGATAGTTTGTTAATTAGTTGAAAAAATCTCTCATTAAGAGATCCTAATTGATTTTGGGGATTTACCCACCGTTGGATCTTTGATCCAAGAACTTCTGTTTTACAGAAAGTATTTTCTTGTTTTTTTACAAGATTAGGGAAATATTTACCCATTCAGAATTTATTATATAGATCGGTGATTCTTTTAATCACCATTGGATTTTTAATCCAACGGTATTCTGTTTTACAGAGGGCAACCTTTCTTGTTTAGAAAGATTTGAGGAATATTTCCTCTAAACAAAATTTAATTCTGCATCCTGATAATTTATCGTCTCCGTTGGATCTTTGATCCAACGGTTCTGCTTAACAGAGAGTAGAATTTAATTCTACAAGGCGCCGGCGCTCACGTGCTGTGCACGTGGGCGCTGCTTAAGATTTTTGTGTGTTTTGCACACGGGCGCTACTCATATAAGAGTTTTTAACTCTGGCGCTGGCGCTCTCATGGAAGGTACGTAAGGCGCTGCTTAAGATTTTTGTGTGCTTTGCACACGGGCGCTGCTCATATAAGAGTTTTTAACTCTGGCGCTGGCGCCCTCGTGGAAGGCACGTGAGGCGCTGCCTCTTGAGTTTTGAACAAAACTTTGCTTTTTTATTGGGGAAAACATTGAAGAAAAATGAAGGAGGAGATGAAGAAGGGATGAAAAGGTTGTAGAAACCTCTCTCACTCTCTCTCACCCCCATACTCTCTTGTCCCCCCTCTCTCATATATTCTTTTCTTTTCTTTTCACGATAAAACTAAACAAATTTAAAAGTAAACTAAAATGGAACCATGGTGATAAATTTGAACAAATGTTACAAAATGGAATGTAGCATGTCATGATACATAAATATGGTTTAATACATAATTAGTAAAATACTAATCAAGTTTAGAATAAACTTGTATGTAAATAATTGCGTAATAATTTATAAAAGCTCAAATCCAATAAATGCTTCCATAAATAATAATTCATATTAATTTCCAAATATTTTCCAAAATATAGATATATAATTATACCATTCCATTAAACTAATTTCCATATTTTTATAATATTCATAAAATTTATTATTTTATTATTTAAATTCCCAAAATAATATTTTATGTTTTCTGAAATGTTACAGTGGGCCCGACTTGATTCAACGGTAGGGTCTGTTTGCTTTGGTTTGGGCCTATTTATCCACGGTTTGATCTTGACTTTGGCCTTTAGCCAATGGGTGTAAATTTTAACCCCAACAAGCTAGATAACCATGACCATTGTATTTTTGCTTTTATTATGATTTGTTATAAGATTGAATACTTCACCTATTTAATACATAATACCTGACATGTGTGCGACACATTATCTTGCCATTGCTATAGTTGTATTGTCTATACATGTTAAATGTAATAGCTACCGATACCAACAATATTAAATTGTTATCCTGATTGATATGACTTGTTGTCTTGCTATCTTGCTAGACAAGATCTGCATATGATTGTTCCAGTATCGGCATTAGATAGAAATTCTATTGATACTTGACTTGAACATGAAATCTGGGGAAAAGAGGGAAATCAAGAATGTAACCGAAACGTAACTCAAGAGAATATTATTATTGCCGTGATTCTGGGAGTGTACGGAATAACCATTGTTTATTGTACCGTGGTTTCGTTGGGAATGAAAGGGATATATTGTACTGTAGTCCCGTGGGGAATGAACGGGATATATACTGTTGAGTTATGATGAGAATTATATTAATTGGTTTCAAATACCTGTAGGATAGTAAACTTAGAAACACAGATTTTAGGATACACGTGACATACCTACAGCCTGGTATTATATCACCTGTGATTGTTTGGTTTATGATTATACCTCAATTTGCACATGACACCCTATATAGTACATTGCTTAGTTTATTATTATTATTATTATTATTATTATTATTATTATGATGATGATGATGATGATGATGATGATGATGATGATGATATTTATGACGCACCGACGTCTGCGTTTTGCATGGGCCAGTTCCTTTAACCTTATCGCAGGAAGATCGAGAATATTTTGACAGGCAAGCTGAGCAGTAAGGAGCTTTGCTGATTAGTTTAGTGATATTTAGTTTTATTTTCTAGTCATGGTTTAACATTGTGATCTCATAAAGGACGTGGTTAGGATATTATTTAATTGTTGGATCTTTATTCGTTTCCACTACTTTTCTTGGTATTATTTATTATAGCAGTTGGACATGTGATAGTTAGATTTTATTTACTGTTCTTGATATCTGATTGACAGCCGTAATGTGACTATGGAAGGATTTTTCCTCACCATAAATAGCATGGGTGTCTTTGTCATGTTCTGTATTTACGTATTTTGGAAGCGGGGTGTGGCAATGTTTTGTTGGTATCAGAGCATAGGTTTTAGGTTATCTGGGTTTGATTTATTTTGTAGTTGGATATAGAACCCAATGCACTGACCAGAAAACCCGAAATTAGGACCGTGTCCTGCCACATTACCACATTTCTTGTCTTGAATCTATAGTTATCTACTTCCTGTTTTATTGAATCATGTTTTCGTTACTAATCCTCTTCAGTGTCCTTGGCTTCAGAATAATGGCATAAAGAGATTCATGAGCATACCAGGGGCGTGTAGAAGACGCCGCATTACTTGGGGTTGTACGTGGTATGCTAGAGAACCAGAAGCGTCAAACAGAGTTGAACCAGTGACAGGTCGATGCCTTCCAAGAGGGCCTGAGGATGACCCAACAGACTGCTATCACAGCAGCTAAGAGGGCAGCAGCTCCCAGACTAGCACAGCGTGAGGGCACCATGGAGGACTTCAGGAAGCTCGGTCCGGCTATATTTGCAGGATTGGAGGAGCCATTACTAGTGGAGCAATAGCTAGTAGACACAGAGAATCTTCTTGTTATTGCACAAATTCTAGATGAGAAAAAGGTGGATGTAGTACGCATCCAGTTGGTACATTATGCTCGCGAGTGATGGCTTGTTGAGGAGACCCGTCTGACCAAGCCGATCAGCTGGGTGACTTTTTCGCGAAGTTTTTTGGAGAAGTTCTTTCCGCAATCTGCTAGAGAGGAAATGGAAGAGAAGTTCATTAGCTTAAAACATAATGACGGATCTGTAGATACACATGCAGCTGAGTGGACCCGGCTCAGTCGATTTGTGGGGCCCTTGGTTACCAACGAGGCAGATAGGGCAAGACGGTTTATGCGTAGTTTGGATGTGGAGATTCAGAGGCACATTATATTGTTGGGATTGACCACCTTCTCTCAAGTTCTCAAGACGGCTAGAGAACAACAGAGTTTATCAGTAAGAGTAAAATCTGGTGCCTTAGCTCGCGTCTGATCCTAGAACAACAGAGTTTATCACTTGCGCGCTTCACTAGCTCATTTGAAAAGGGTACTCAACAGTAAGAACTTGTGGTGCAGAAAACTCTGTATGCACCAACCAGAGCTCCTGGACGTAGAGCCATTCCAGTTAACAGACATGGGACAATACTTATGAAAATGCCTTTTGTACCAAATCAGAAATGGAGTGCGATTTGTGATTTCTGCCGCCTACCTAGCCATATGCAGAAGTATTGTCGAAGGAGGGTTCGACTTTGTTTAGTTTGTGGATCAGCTGACCATACCATTGGTACGTGCCCTTCGAAACTTTGATTGAGAGATGATATTCAAAAACCACCGCAGAAGCAGACTTATGGGCAGGCCTCATCAGGGGCGGGCCTTCACCTTGACGGCCGAGGAGGCTAAAGCTTCAGATGATATTGTTTCAGATATCCTACTTGTTTATAATTTTCACGCATTCACATTATTCAATTCTGGTGCATCTCATTGCTTTATGTCATCCAAGTTTATTAGTTCACACTCTATCCTACACACGACCCTATCTAGATGTTGGAACATACACACTGGGAATGTGAGAATTATATCTAGTAGGGAGTGCAAGAGTTTTTTGATTGTTATTGCGGGCGGGAGTTATTTGCGGATTTCTTGGTGGTGGTTACGATGTTGTCTTGGGAGTGGACTTTCTTGGCATTTCCACGCTCATATTGATTGTAGGGCGAAGAAAGTGATTTTTTAGATTTCCGGACATCCGGAGTTCTTATTCTTGGGGGGCAGCAAATCTGTCGGGCTAGTCGATTTTAAGGCTAAGCCGACAAGTATCGTTTTTCAGTCGATGGAAGTAATCAAGGAGGAAATACCAGTAGTAGTTCGGGATTTCATGGATGTGTTCGAGGGCATCTCGGGTTTACCGCCAAAATGAGATATGGATTTCGCGATAGATTTTATTCCAGGAGCAGCGCCAATTTCAAAGGCTTATTATCCGATGGCACCGGTGGAACTAAAAAAGGTAAAGAGACAAGTTTTTGAATTACTAGAGAAGTGCTGGATTCACAGCAGTGGTTTGGAACTGAAAGAGGTAAAGAGACAAGTTTTCGAATTACTAGAGAAGTGTTGAATTCGCAGCAGCGGTTTACCGTGGGGAGCTCTAGTTCTTCTAGGCAAGAAGAAAGATGGCACGCGGAGGATGTGCATCGACTATCGACAGTTAAATTGGGTGACTATTTAGAATAAGTACCCAATCTCTCACATAGGCGAATTATTCGATCAACTTAGTGGTGCGAGAGTATTCTCGAAGTTGGATTTGCGATCAGGGTATCATCAAGTTCGGGTGAAAGAAGAAGACATTTGTAAGACATCGTTTCGAACACAATATGGGCATTATGAATATTTAGTTAGTTATGCCATTTGGAGTTACTAACGCACCGACTATATTTATGAACATGATGGACCTGATCTTTTTACTATTTCTAGATCAGTTCGTGGTAGTATTCATTGATGATATTTTGGTTTATTCAAGGAGCAAAGAAGAGCATGAAGAATATTTAAGAATTATACTGCAGACGTTGAGACAAGAAAAGTTATATGCTAAGATGAGCAAGTGAGAGTTTTGACTCGAAGAAGTGAAGTTCTTGGGTCATATTGTATCCGGAAATAGAATTGCAGTTGACCCTAAAAAGATTGCAGCTGTTAGCGATTGGCCAATTCCAAAGAATGCAGGGAAGATCAGAAGATTTATTAGGCTTGCTGGATACTATAGAAGGTTTGTGAAGAACTTCGCTCGGATAGTAAAACCCTTGATGAAGCTAACATGAAAGAAGATACCGTTTGTTTGGTCCAAAAAGTGTACGTAAGTTTTTGAAGCGGTGAAGCAAAAGTTGACAACCGCTCCTATTTTAACAGTGCCAGATGGTTCCGGAGAATTAGTTATTCACAGCGACGTATCTGGGAAAGGCTTGGAATGTGTTTTGATACAGCATGGAAAGGTTGTAACTTATATGTTGAGGCAATTGAAGACTCATGAGAAGAACAACCCAACTTACAACTTGGAACTAACATCAGTTATTTTTGCGCTAAAGATTTGGAGACACTGCTTATTAGGAGAAATGGTAGAGGTGTTTACTGATCACAAGAGCCTAAAATACCTGTTCACACTGAAAGAGCTGAACATGAGGCGGCATAGATGGTTGGAGCTGATGGCCGACTATGATCTTGATCTAAAGTACCTTCCAGGGAAAGTTAATGTCGTCCATATGTTTTAAGTCGGTTGCCAGGGATATGGATGTTGATTGCACAGAAGGAGATTATAACAGATTTTCAGAGATTCGAGTTAAAGATCGTACTACCATACTCTTCGGGACAGGTGATGCAGTTGCAAGTAGTCATCATTGATTGATAGCATTAAGACGGCACAGTTGCACGATCCTAAATTATAGAAATTTCGGGGACAAGTGGAAGCGGGAATTCGAACGGATTTATTAATTCATGAAGATGGTTCGTTAAGATATGGAAGTCGTTTGTGTGTACCTAAAGGAGAAGTTCGTAAAGAATTCATGAAGGATGCTCATAGTTCCGCATATTCGGTACATCCATGAGGCACGAAGATGTATAGAGATTTGCGAAAATACTTTTTGTGGCAAGGCATGAAAAGAGAGATTGCACGTTATGTATCGAGGTGCTTGGTGTGTCAGCAAGTCAAGGCTGAACATTAAAGGGTAGCTGGTTTGTTGCAACCACTTCCGATTCCCCAATGGAAGTGGGAACATATAACCATGGATTTCATTACCGCCTTACCACGAAGTCCAAAGGGTAATAACGCAGTTTGGGTGATTGTCGATCGATTGATTAAAGCAGCTCATTTCATACCATTTCAAGTTGGACAGTCGACGGAGGCTTTGACAGAGCGGTACATGCAGGAGATTGTGAGATTGCATGGAGTACCAGTGAGTATCGTTTTTGATCGTGACACCTGGTTCCTATCACATTTTTAGAGGAGTCTATAAGAAAGTTTGGAAATTCGCTTGAAATTTAGTATGGCCTATCATCCGCAGACAGATGGACAGTCCGAGAGAACGATCCAAACTCTTGAAGATATGTTGAGAGCTTGCATGTTAGACTTCAAGGGTTCATGGGACGATCATTTGCATTTAGTGGAGTTTTCATACAATGAAAATTTTGGGCGACTATACAGATGGTTTCATTCGAAGCGTTGTATGATTGTAAGTGTCGCTCACCTGTTTGTTGGGACGATATTGGAGAAAAAAGATTATTGGGACCGGTACTCATTGTGCAAACTATGGAGAAAGTTAACTTGATTCGTGATCATATGAAGGTGGCACAATATCGACAGAAAAGTTTGGTAGATACTGGAAGAAGACCTTTAGAGTTTTCTGTTGGTGATCTTGTGTTCTTAAAAATATCACCGACTAGGGGAGTAATCTGATTTGGTAGTCGAGACATGCTTAGTTCTCAATTTGTGGGGCTTTTTGATATCATTGAGCGTATTGGAGAGGTAGCTTATCGATTGGCTTTACCATCTTCCTTGGCGTGTGTTCATGACGTGTTTCATGTATCTCAATTTTGCAAGTATGTTCGAGATGAGACACACGACCTAAATCATTCGGAACTGACTGTAAGGGGGTATTTGACTTATGAAGAGCAACCTATAACTATTGTGGATCGACGAGAAAAGGTTCTGAAGAATAAAGTAATCCCTTTAGTACTTGTTTTATGGGGAAATCGTTCACGTGGAGAATTTACTTAGGAACGTGAAAACAAGATTTGACAAAAATTTCCACACCTCTTTTCTTAGATCCATATCTTCATTGTTCTTGTCTTTTCCTGTTTCATGAATTTCGAGAACGAAATTCTTTTGTAGTTGGGTATAATGTAACATCCTAGTACTGTCATATGACATTAATTGGTATTTTAAATTTTGTTTTATATTTTATCTATTTGGGTTGCGATTGATTCGAATAGTAGAAGTGGTTATTCGACCTGACTCGCATGTGTGAAACCCATTATGGTGATAGATTATATTTTATTTAATATTTATCAGTAAACTAAGTATATGAGAATCTAGTATAACTGATATTTATAGCATTAAAATTATATGCACATATCTTTTGGTAGTCACAAGTTAAGGATAATTTATATTTGTTAACTGCCATCATATGGTTAAGCATTCCATATCTTATTTTTGGTTTTTATCTAGTACGTTTAAATCTCATGAAATCTAGATACCGAATATTTTTTAGATTTATATATATTTAAATCTTTTTAGATCTTAAATAAGGGATATAAGTTATCTAAATAATATTCTTGCATTATGGTTAAAAGGGTTACGTATATGTATTATTTTCCAAAATATAATTACCGTGAGATTTTGGTGGAGACGGATAGTGATTGATGATGTTTTAGGATTTGTGAAAATAAGTTTGTCGTGAATAAAGTTAACTGCAATCAATAACGGTGGTGTCGTGAGTAGCTCGCCGAGATGAATACGGGTCGTCCTCAGGGAAACGTCGAATCTTTTATCTTTCTTTAGATGAGTTGATTGAAATTAGGGTGATTGATTGTAGGTCTATGTTGAACACGGATGTAGAATCTATGAAGAAGAGGCTTGTAGGGTTCATAGAATTTAGTAGTAGTGGATGATTAATTAAAGATAACTCCTTTTATCTTTTAATAGATTTAAAACTAGATCGATAGTGATGAATGTGAATTAGGATTCTTTTGGAAGAAACTAGGGTTCCCCACTCTTAACTCTTATTCTTGCATTGATCTCTATTCATGTCTAGCCTTTACCAAAATAATTGTTAATCTAATCTCAAATCGCGGTCGAGACTATCAATAAATTGGTAGCGCGCCCGATAACGATGTTAACATTTATTTTGCTAAAATTTATAAATTTTATAAGATGTAAAAAAAGTTAAGAGATTTTTTCATCCATTGATCTACCCTAATTCTACGAACCCTAGCAAGCACAGAATTACCCACGCATGTTTTGAGAAGAAGAAGAAAGGATAGAGAAAGAAATCATAATGCAGAATGCAGAAAGTAAATGTGAAATAATTAAACAAATAATCTACCTTTATTAATCAATGTTACAAATACAAATCCTTCGAATTTAGATTACAAGAAAAAGTTGCCCTCGATCTCTGCCTCGTAGAAAGTAGATGTTCTTTCGATATTCATGTCGCTCGATCACGTCGAATCGCGGACCTGTCGTGGATTTTTTGTTCTTTGACGGTGATTTGCATCATTTTAAATGTAATGATTTCTAATTTTAGTCCTCGGTCCTTTATATAGCCCTTAAATCAGAAACCTTAGATCCCATATATAAAGATTTATTATTGCGATCCTGATCACAAAATCACAGATCCTACGGCCACAGAAGTGCCGCGGATCCGCCGCGAAATGTAGGATTTAGCCGCTAAACCGCGGCTATTTGGGGAAGTTAGGGCTCCAAAATTCACGTGCCTTTTCATGTTGACACGTGGAGATTTTTTCAATACCTGGATTCTTCAAATATTTCCTGAGTCTCTGTCGTTATTGATTTTACGATTTTATCAACAGATCTTGCTCCTGACATCTCGAATATCTCGATCTTCGGACCTGAGCTAAATTTGCATAATATCTCCATGAATAATATTAGTAATATTTGTTATATTAGAGATATTATCTTAATCATTTTATATGGTATTAAATCTTTAAGAAATTTTATTAAGATTATTTGATATGATATGCATAATAAAAATATTATATAAATATTATATGCATATATTTTCCTTCATAATCTTAATTATAATATATAAATATATGATAAAGAGTAAATTTGCAGATAAACCCACATATGTTCTATATTTATAATAAACACATTTAAATATTTAT
Organism: Agapanthus africanus; assembly: GCA_030015575.1. Lineage (NCBI taxonomy): Eukaryota > Viridiplantae > Streptophyta > Magnoliopsida > Asparagales > Amaryllidaceae > Agapanthus > Agapanthus africanus. Next base: position 135,659,843 of record CM057339.1, read on the forward strand.
CAAAAGTAAGGAAAATGTTATATCAAAAGTGCAATATTTTCGACTGAAGAAATACCCCAGACTTAACTTTGATCATCCCGAGCAAACTAATTATTCAAGAGAGATAGAAAGAAAAGAGAAAAAAAACCAGCACACTTTCATAGGCAATCACGATTGCACTGAGCACGTGTAACAAACCTTTAAACCTCTAGATGTCCCGAGTAGAAGGAGTGTTGTCTCCTGAAGGTTTTCAGCGGATTACACCCACAAAATCCCATAATAAAAGAAAGAAAATTAAAGTTACATACAAAGATAAGAATTATAAAAGAAAGAACTTAAAAAGAAGAGTTTCCAACTATACTAGCTTTTCGGTTGCCATAAGCCCTATCTTAATGGTCATGAAAAGATGTCAGAAATCACATCATCCCTCAATAAAATATCGCCTTTAGTCTTCCTCCCTACTTTTCTTCCAAACATTGATTATATACCCCTACGTGTGTGTAAAAGACATCCCTACACTTAGAGAATTCAATTCAAGCTATCATACTCTTGTCCATCTTTCTTAGTACTTTTTAGTCGGTTAATATTTTAAATGGAATTGCTCACACATTTTTCATACGACCGTTAATACTTCTTGAGGTACTAACCGACCGATTACCAAATGTGCTCACTCATTTAGGCGAATATCCTCATCTTGTAACACCTAAGGCTTAGCAGTGGCTCCCAAACCAGTTGGTCTAAGGCACTAGGTGTAAAGCACCCTCGCTATATTTTTTTATGCTATCTTAAACAATTACAAAACCAGTGTTCATTTTTATTCACTATTTTTTTATTTATATTTTTTTTGTTTGTATATTTATTTTCCTTGATACTAAGGCTTTTAGACAAGAGCATTTCAAGGTATTCTATACTATCCCAAGTTTCAAGATGTGTGCAAGTTCGTATAGTAGGGTATCAACGTTCAAATGTTTGGACTCAAGAATATGGACTATTTTTCGGACTTATTTTTATCCTCAGATTAGTAATTTCTTTTATCTTACTAACCCTTGGGACAACGGCTCATAACAACTTATTACTAACTTTGTTTAAGAAAACATCTAACTTTCTTGATTTTCTCAAATTATTCCTATATTTTATATGTAATTTTTCACTTTCAAACTTTTATTATCAATAAAAAATTTTATGCTTATATTTATGATAATGCAAAAAAAATGATGCGTGAATAAGCACAAACCTCCTCCAAATCTGTTTGCAGCAGTGCCCTCACTGATGTCATCTATTAAGCTTAAAAAAACCTGTAGATTTGGGAGGAAAAGTTAGCAACAGGGACATGAATTAATGATAGTGAAATCCTCCTCCAAACTTATTTTTTGCTCATAATTTTGTAAAAATTTATTTTCAAGAGCCAAAATATTTTTCTTCCCTCAGACTTGAGTAAAATAGTATTCAGCATTTAAAATTATGAGGGGGTTAAAGTTATTGGTCTATGCAAAGCTTTACAAAGACCAAAACTCAACACCAACCATTCAAATATTTTATCAATGTAACAATATAGTTGGTGGAAGATCAGAGATTTGAAGAAGTGAGGAGATAGGAGGCGGAGTCGATCGGGTTTACGTCTCGGTTTGTAGAGACGGAACGGTGATGGTGAACGAAAACGAGAATGTGAATGATTAGGAATGGGTAGAATAGTCGCATTCTCGTATGGGATAAGAAGAAAGGGTGGTGGTTCAACTTCTTCAGGTGTAAGTTGATTTATCATAACTTCCGTGTCGTTTAGGAATGCGAGTTCGTCGGCGAAAATATCTTCGAAACTTTCATCGATGGTCTGAGTGAACTTTTCAATGTCAATCTGTTTAGCGCCCTAATTCAACACACTTGATTTGTCAAAAATTATGGCGGTAGGAGACTCGAAAAGCTCATCTACCTTATTCTCAAAAGAGTATAAATTAAGTTGTCTTTCTATAATTATCGAACTCGAAATATCGGAGTGTGATTCACCAAAACTCGATAGAATTAAAAGAAGATTAGAAGAAGAACCAGAGAAAGTGGGAGATGAAATGGGTAAACAAAGTTGTGTGTCGAGCATTGTTGAACCAGATGTGGGAAATGAAGGCTGAATATCGTTCTGCTTCTCAGATAGGTCGGTAGTAAGAATATGGTCGATTAATTGTACAGGAAGATGTTCATATTCAATAGAAGGGATATGATGGGTCGGAGAATCCAACTCATCCAACAAAACGGGTTCATCTTCTACGATATTCTCATCACCGCTAACACCTTCGGTCAAATCAAACGAATAGGTATCTAAAAATTCATCAATTATACTATCCTTAATCGAAAACCAATATCGCGCTAGCGCTCACTCCGTTGTTTGGGTAAGGAAGAATCACTTGATTCACTTGATAGAGTTGGAAGGTTTGAAATATCAAGTGTAGTCGATTAAGGATCGATTTGATTTGGAAGGACATAAGGCTCTCGTGCACACTCTCTATTGGAAAAGTCAAACATGTTATTCTCGGGCACCTCATCACTAAGATTAGGAAGTGGTTGAACATCAAATATAGGATGGAAGGTGTCGAGATCAAAAGAATCGGTTTTGTTTTGACTTTGAAGGATCTCTTGTTCTTTCTCACGATTCAATTCCAACTTTCTTCCGAACTAGACATGATTTGTGAAGATGTTCCGATGAAGGATTCTCTTTGAACCGTGGAACTTCCTAATTGATTTTCAGAAACACTGTCTAGATAAGGTGAGAAAGTTGAGTAAGGTTTGCAAGTGTCTAATTGTTGGTTATGGACGAGTTCAATATGTTTCGCAATTGACATACGTTTATGATTTGCCGTATTAGCCTAATGAGAAATTCTAAGAAGATATGCCCTTACTTGTTGGCTACGGGCAAGGTCAATGTGTTCCGCAATCGACATACGTCTATGACTTGTCCCATTAGCCTCGAGAGAAGTGTCAACTTGAGAGCGTGTGAAATTTTGGTACTGCGAATAAGCATTAGAAGGGTGGGCCCAAGTTTCAGGAAAAGGTGTAGGATCAACACTGTGATATGAAGAATATTGAGATTGGTCGGTTAGTTGGTGACTGGCAACTGCTATTCGTTCAGCAATGGTCATGGATGTAGCAAATGTCATATTCGGCCCAAAATGAGTATCAATATTTTCATATGGAAATGAGGGTGTTTGTTGTCCTAACGGTTTTGGATTAGTGAAAGGATTGAAACTTTGGCGTTCAGCCTTCGCAATATGCTCAGCGATGGACATGTGTTTAGAAGTTTCCTCACTAGCTTTAAACGACTTATCAACATAAGAAGATGTTGAATTTTGATGCGGTTGATAGGGTCGTGAGGGAGGTGCCCAACTGTTTCTTTCCGCTTACTCTATCATATCCCTTAAAGACATGGTAGAGTCGGATTTTTTACCGAAGCAATTACGAAAACAAGAGATATCTGGTTCTGGATAGCAAAACTCGGCAAGAGTTCGTCTATTTGGGTTACCCATTGTGAGAAAGTGTAAAGAAATGAGGATGAAAGGGGTGAGATTTAAGCTCTAGTTGGATTATTTTGCTTTGGAAGAGGGATTTGAGGGTTGACTCAACAAATCACAAAATGCACAATCAAATCCTAGAACTAAGGTCACCTAGGTCAAGCACTAGACCGCTCCTAGACTTCGAAAGGACAAGTCTCAGGATTAATCCTCTACCACCTCTTTATCACTCTTGTAGTCAGGTAAGTGCCAGGTAAGTAGGAAATATCCGCTATACGAATCACCGAAAATAACGGGCCTAATTAAGTAACCACTTTCCTTAGTCACACTTTTCTAGACACCACAAGAGAAATGCGGATAAGCGATAGATTATCCACGACCCCCCTCTATCCTAATTGAGCGCGACGGTCCTTAGAGGGTTGGTCTAGATATTTTTTTATTAATGTAGGGTTATGCAGATGCTCATTTTGTGATTTGTGGGGCCTAGAAAGGGTGATGAAATTCCCACCTAATCTGAATTTGGGTTATTGCCCCTTAATGTCCGGTTAAAAATATACAGAAACAATCCAATAACAAAACACACAAAATGATTTTTGAGCGGCGATATTTTGCAAAGAATCCTGTAGAAAATCAAATTATTGGATTTCAGAGGAGAGAGAAAGAATTAGAGAAGATACCTGAAGATTTTTGGCGACCTAACTCATCCACAGAGCCGCGGTTCCGCCACCAATAACCTACTATTGCCGTGGTTCCGTGGCAGAAATTAGGTTTCTTCTGCTAATTTTTTCTTCAGTCGCCTCCTTTGCTCCCATGGGCTTTGCTTGATGTCTCTGAATCTCTGTTTTCTCGTTTCAGTGACACCAGATTCTCTCGCAAAAATTTGCACAATAATCGTTAAATATACAATTTGCTATTTTTAATTTTTTATTTTATGGAACGGATAAGAATTCAACCCGAATAGCAAAAAAAAATTACGCACGTATCCCCGGCAACGACGCCATTTGATTGATGATATTTTAGGATTTATGAAAAGAAGTTTGTTGTGAATAAAGTTAACCGCAATCAACAACAGTGTCGCGAGTAGCTAGCCGAGATGAGTACGGGTCGTCCTCAGGAAAACGTCAATTTTTTTTATCTTGCTTTAGACGAGTTGATTGAAATTAAGGTGATTGGTTGTAGATCTATGTTGAACACGGATGTAGAATCTATGAAGAAGAGGCTTGTAGGGTTCATAGAATTTAGTAGTAATGGATGATTAATTAAAGATAACTCCTTTTATCTTTTAATAGATTTAAAACTAGATCGATAGTGATGAATATGGATTAGGGTTCTTTTGGAAGAAACTAGGGTTTCCCCACTCTTAACCCTTATCCTTGCATTGATATCTATTCATGTCTAGCTTTTACCAAAACAATTGTTAATCTAATCTCAAATCGCGGTCGAGACTATCAATAAATTGGCAGCGCACCCGATAAGGATGTTAACATTTATTTTGCTAAAGTTTATAAAGTTTATAAGATATAAAAGAAATTAAGAGATTTTTTCATCCATTGATCTACCCTAATTCTACAAACCCTAGCAAGCGCAGAATTACTCACGCATGTTTTTAGAAGAAGAAGAAAGGATAGAGAAGGAAATTATAATGCAGAATGCAGAAAGTAAATGCGAAATAATTAAGCAAATGATATACCTTTATCAATCAACATTACAAGTACAAATCCTTCGAATTTAGATTACAAGAAGAAGTTGCTCTCGATCTCTGTCTTGTAAGAAGCAGATGTTCCGTCGATATTCACGTCGCTCTATCATGTCGAATCGCAGACCTGTCATAGATCTCTTGTTCTTTGACGGTGATTTGCATCGTGTTAAAGGTGATGATTTCTAACTTTAGCCATCGGTCCTTTATATAGCCCTTAAATCAGAAACCCTAAATCTCATGTATAAAGATTTATTGTTGCGATCCTGATCACAAAATCACAGATCCTACGGCCACAGAAGTGCCGCGGATCCGCCGTGAAATGTACGGTTTGGCCGCTAAACCGTAGCTATTTGGGGAAGTTAGGGTTCCAAAATTCAGGTGCCTTCTCATATTGACACGTAGAAATTTTTTCAATACCTGAATTCTTCAAATATTTCCTGAGTCTCTGTCGTTATTGATTTTACGATTTTATCGACAGATCTTGCTCCTGACATCTCGAATATCTCGATCTCTGGACCTCAGCTAAATCTGCACAATATCTCCATGAATAATATTAGTAATATTTGTTATATTAGAGATATTATCTTAATCATTTTATATGGTATTAAATTTTTAAGAAATTTGATTAAGATTATTTGATATGATATGCATAATAAAAATATTATATAAATATTATATGCATATATTTTCCTTCATAATATTAATTATAATATATAAACATATAATAAAGAGTAAATTTGCAGATAAACCCACATATGTTCTATATTTATAATAAACACCTTTAAATAGTTATCAAAAGTAAGGAAAATGTTATATCAAAAGTGCAATATTTTTGACTGAACAGATAAAAGTTTAGTATTATCTTTTACACACTATGATTTATTTTAAACTATGTAATACACACACACACACACACACACACACACTATATATATATATATATATATATATATATAGACACACACACACACACTGTATTTTATATTTAGAAAAATAAAAGCCTCTCTCTCTCCTTCTCTGTTCTCTCTCTCCCCCATCATCCCTCATCTCACCCAGAACCCCGAGCACCATCCATCATCATTATCATCAACACCTTCTTCTTCTTCCTTCATCTTCACCGAAGCCGATCTTATATGTGCACCGCCACCTACACCTTGTCTTCTCTCGCCTTCGATCACAACCCTGACCCTATCTCCATCAACCACCTCCTCACAACCCCAACACCATCTCGCAGAGAACCCATCGCAGCGAAAACCCTCATCATCGTCATCGCTGATCTCAAATCCGAGCCCTCTGTTGTTCCAGAGCACGAGTAGCCCAAGTTCAGGCCAAGACTTTGATTGCATCGTGTTTTATGTCGTTGTCGTTCGGTGTTCGTAGTGTGGATATCCGTTTGTCGTCGTATTTATACCGATCGAGATAAGTTTCTAACTTGCAACATGCTGGTTTATCTATACGAATACACACACACACACACACATACACACACCAATATATATATATATATATATAATATACATATAGTTATAATGTTGCAAATTATTACCAATATACAATTTTATAGAAATAATTCATATTTTATCATTTATTAACACTATCACGTGTGTAGTTACAATTAATAAAGTTATGCGAAATTACATATATAAATGGACTTAATATGGTTTAATTTATACCGTTTAATTTATTTAATCGTAAAACGTTATTACAAATATGATTAGATATATATTTAAACAAGTAATAATGAATATATCAAATTCATTACAACTAGATAACCATGACCATTATATTCTTGCTTTTATTATGATTTCTTATACGATTGAATACTTCACCTGTTTAATACACAATACCTAATATGTGTGCAACACGTTATCTTGCCATTTCTATAGCTGTATTGTCTATATCTGTTACCTTTAATAGCTACCGATACCAACAATATTAAACTGTTATCTTGACTGACCTGACTTGTTGTCTTGCTAGACAAGATTTGCACATGATTGTCCTGGTATTGGCATTAGATAGACATTCTATTGATACTTGACTTGAACATGAAACCTGAGGGAAAAGAGGAAATCAAGAATGTAACCGTAACGTGACTCAAGAGGATATTATTGTTGCCGTGATTCCGGAAGGTACGGAATAACCATTGTTTATTGTACCGTGGTCCCGTGGGAAATGAACGTGATATATTGTACCGTGGTCCCGTGGGAAATGAACGGGATATTTACTGTTGAGTTATGATGAGAATTATATTAATTGGTTTCAAATACCTATAGGATAGTAAATTTAGAAACACATACTTTAGGATATACGTGACATACCTACAGCCTGCTGTTCTATCACCTGTGATTGTTTGGTTTATGATTATACCTCAATTTGCACATGACACCTGTTCAGTCGAAAATATCGTATTTTTATATGACATTTTCCTTATTTTTCTTAAATATCTAAAAGTGTTTATTATAAATATAGAACATATTTTGGTTTATCTGTAAAAATACTATTTACCATATGTTTATATATTATAATTAATATTATGAAGGAAAATGTATTCATATAATATTTATATAATATTTTGATAATTTAAATATGCATATCATATCAAATATCCTTAATCAATATTCTCAAAATATAATATCATATAAAATGGTTAGGATAATATCTCAAAAGTACCAAATATTACTAACATTATTCATTGAGATATTGTGCAAGTTTTAGCTCAGGTTAGGAGATCGAGATGTTGAGATGTCGGGAATCAAAAATCTGCCGATGAAGTTAAATAAAATCAAAGAATCAATACTGGCAGAGACTCAGAAAATATTTTCAAGTTCCAGACATCAAATAAATCTCCATGTGTCACAATGAAGCAGTCCCAGAGTTTTGAAGCCAAGTTGCCACCAAACGGCCGCGGTTGCGCATCCAAAAGCCCATTATTGCGGCGGATCCACGGTGTGATTGGGGAATTAGGGTTTGAGATTTTCAGGTTAGATTGTTAACAACAAACCCTAATTTTAGAGATCTTTGGTTTCTGGTTTTGGGACTATATAAAGGACCGAGGGCTAAACTTATCAATCATCAATCTTTTACACGAAGAAAATCACCGTCAAAGAACAAGTGATCCAAGACAGGTCCGCGATTCGACCTGATAAGATGACGTGAAATTCGACGGAGCATCTACTTCCTATAAGCCAGAGATCGAGAGCAACTTTTTCTTCCTCTTGTAATCTAAACTTGAAGGCATTGTACTTATGAAGTTGATTAATAAAGATAGATCATTAGATTAATTAGTTTGCATTTATTTTCTGTATTTACATCATGATCTTTATCCGTTCTTCTTCTATCTCCATCATGCGCGAGTAGTTCTCCGCTTGATAGGGTTTTTAGGATTGGGGTAGAACAATAGATGAGAAAATATTTTAACTTCTTTTAAGTCTTATAAAGTTTATAAACTTTAGCAAAAGAATCATTAACATCTTAATCGGGTGCGCTACCAATTTATTGCTAGTCTCGACCGCGATTTGAGATTAGATTAACAATTATTTTGTTAAGGGCTAGACATGAATAGAGATCAATGAAACGACAAGGGTCAATAGTGTGGAAACCCTAGTTTTTTCCAAGAACCCTAATTCTCATTCATCATTATCTATCTAGTTTTAAATCTATCAATAGATAAAATGAGTAATCTTCATTAGTCATCCATGACTACTAAATCTGAACGAACCATACAAGCCCTCTTCTTATAAAATCTACATCAGTATTTAAACTAGATCTGTATTCTACATCCATGTTTGACGTAGATCTAGAAACTATTCTTCACCATTCTCTATTCTCCTTCCTCTTTTCTAATCAACACGTCTAAAGTAAGATTGAAAGATTCCACATATCCCTGAGGACGACCCGTACTCATCTCGGCTAGCTACACGCGACACCGTTATTGATTACTATTACTACACTCTAAAATAAGAAACCAATCAATACCCTATATAGTACATTGCTCAGTTTTTTTATTATTATTATATTTATGACGCACTGACGTCTGGGTTTTGTATAGCCCAGTTCTTTTAACTTTATCGCAGGAAGATCGAGAATATTTTGACAGGAAAGCTGAGCAGTGAGGAGCTTTGCTAATTAGTTTAATGATATTTAGTTTTATTTTCTAGTCATGGTTTTAACGTTGTGATCCCATATGGGACGTGATTAGGATATTATTTATTTGTTGGATCTTTATTCGTTTCCGCTACTTTTCTTGGTATTATTTATTGTGGCAGTTGGACATGTGATAGTTAGATTTTATTTATTATTCTTGATATATTATTGATAGCCGTAATGTGACTATGGAAGGATTTTTCCTCACCATAGATAGCATGTTTGGTTTTATCACGTTCTGTATTTACATATTTTGGGATGCGGGACATGACAGATGCTATCAGGTTTTGTCCGTAGATGGTATACGACACGCTTTGTGCGTTTGTGCCATAGTGTAGTTTTGTGATATTGAGTCATGGATCACCCGTGGATAATATATAGAAGGCGTTCATTCTACCTTCTATAGGGTAAATTCCAATTTAGGGACGTAGTTGTCCATTAGCAGAAATTTTGCAGATCTAGTTTAGAGACTTAGGGGTCTAATGGCAGAAATTTGACAGAGTTTTAGTCTAAAGACGTAGAAATCCATTTTAGAAATTCTAGCAGAGTTTCCAGTTTAAGGATGTAGAGGTCTATGGTTTTGAGAGGCAAACATGCTGCTGTCTTTTCAAACATTTATTTTCTACGTGTCATGAGGATCTCGCAAGAAGTTTTATCCTGATGGATCGTGAGGATCTTATAGGATTATTTGAACCTCGATGAGTTAAGAGGACTTCATGAGGTGTCGGTTGGATCTAGTCTTTCTAGACCAGCTACTTTGTCAATCAGGTCTTGGATGGTAATGATTTTAGATGATAGAAAGAATAGTAATATCCAACCGTCGATGTTGCCCATGACGAATCCGACGGCTTGAGATTCATCTAGGACTTGTTTGCACTTCATGCTCAGGGTGCGCCATTGTGTGATATATTTAGCCATCATTTCATCTTTTCTTCATTTTTCAGCGATTAGATGGGAGATAGTTATCTTCTTAGTTGCATTAACAAACCATTGTACAAATTGAGCTTCTGGCTGGGTAAATGTTTTGATAGAATCATTTGGTAACCCTAAGTACCACTCAAAGGCTATTCCAGTCAAGCAGATGACAAATTGCCTGAGCAATAGGGCGTCGTTGCCCCCAGTATCGCCATAAATTGCATTGAATTGTGCGATGTGTTGTCGGGAGTTCCCAGCACCATTGAAAAGATTAAACTGGTGAATTATGTAGATCTTTGGATACGGTACTTGGTTGTATTTAGCTGGGTAGGGTCTTGATCATATTTATAGCATATTTTTACTATCATTTCTATTAATTAATTAATGATGTTATTTGTAATTTGAGAACATATATGGAGTTATGTGTAAAAAGATATATTCATGTGTTTCTTAAATTACTATCATTTCTACCCCTCTTCAGCAATGAATTGGAAGGAAATCATCAAATAGAAGTAGAGTAATGGCAAAATCTTAGCTCCAGGTCTCGATGGTAATGTATGCGGCCTAAAGACTAATTAACGTCTCTCGTACTCCAGTAAAGCACAGACGGGGTGTCGACAAGGCTTCAAGGAGCTAAATCGAAAAGGAGTAATGGCAAATCCTAGCTCCTGCTCGACGTTCCTTCTCAGTGCAGACATAACGTCAACAGAGACCAAAGGGTGAAACATATAAAAGTGGAGTGACGGCATGTCATGCCCTGCTTCCCAGTATATGGGCAGAGGACGCGACGAGGCCGCTACGTATTTACTCTGAAGTAAACACGCTAAGCTTATCTAAGCAATATAAGTAATATACACAAGAGACAAAGACAATAGATATAATTGAACAACAACTTTATTTATTAACATTCTTTTTTACAATACAACTGAAAAGTAAATACATGGAATGGAAAGCAATACCTAAACAGTGGCATGACAGAAATGGAAAATACAGAATGTAAATGTGTACAAGTAACTAGAGCTCCGGGTCGAAGGCTAGCTGATCCAAGTCCTCGAAGGTGGGCTCGATCTCCTGTGAGTCTGAATCACCTGACGACATTCCAAAGGAAAAAAAAAGAATATCGTCAGCGAACAAATCTCTTGGTAAGTCCCAAAGAGAAGGGAAAAGTAGAATAGACAGAGAGAGAGTATAACTATTATAGTGTTGTTTATTATGTTAACGTAGTTGTTTGTACCTTGGTACAGAAGAATGCCAGTGTATACGAGAGGAGTCCTACTATTCCGGAGACTAAGGTATACGGAGCACAAGGAACCGTTCAGCCACGGTATAACGACAATTGAATTCAGGTTAGGTGTATTATGGTTATAGTCTCGTGCCACTTCTAACACTTTTCATACCAGTCTACTCTTTATAAACCCCGCGATGTCTTGATTGTATTGATATATTATTTGAATTGTATATTGTATATAGATGGATGACTTGCCGAAACCATGATATCATTAATGGAATAGATATGATGGATGATCATGTAGATGGAATATATCCATGGTTCGGTTCAGGTAATGTAGTTTGATATAGATTGAAAAGACGGATTCATTGTTCCATGTTGAATTGTAGTTTGATACTTGAATTATATTCAATTCAGATTGATTATATTGAGACTCAGTCCGAGTCAGACAATTAGAAAATAAATTGAATTCTGAATTAGGTTTTGGTGTTATCGGTAATTGCTGCACATGGACGGCGGGATATGTGTCTTTTTCAAAAACAATTACCGTATTGATAACACCGTTTGTTAAGTTGTCTACTTTAAATAGGCAAGTACCCATATCTCTGGCTCCCTGAGGCTCAAGAGACTGGTCCCACATAAACCAATGTTTACTAGGGTTCTTATTGTAATTTAGTATAACTTGAGGGAGGTTTATGTAAAAATAATTTTGTATAATTTTCAAAATACACCTCAAATATTTTATTATTGTCTTTAGAGTTTTCATTGATATATATTTTATCAATGTGATATTTCTAGTGAATAAAACCTACTTTCATAATATATTGTATTTATTTGTAATATTGAAATTGTATGGTATTTTATTGTAAATGAGATATTTTTCTTGAATTTTGGAAATGTGAAATATTATAAATATTAAAAATAGATATTTTGATATTAATTACACATATATTTATTTATTAAAATTATAAGTTTTATTTATATTAGAAATCACATTTTCTAAAGAAAATTGTATTTTAAATCTTTCGAGATCGTATGCTCCTTGCGGAGGTCTGCATCTCACTGTACTAAGCCCGAGGACGTGCGATAATCCGCACCATCCCGAACGGGTTCCCTGAAATGGGTTGTAGAGACGCAATTGCAAAGATTTGTTAAAATACATATCTTGTAAAATAAGGTTTTTATAAGTCGGAAGTAGTTATGTGTAAAATCGTATTTTTCCCAAATTTTATCATGCTATGTTACATATGAGTGTTGTGAGGAGGTAGGTCATTACCTCGTGAGTTTTCTAAGGTAATACGGTTTTAAAAAAGTTCAAGTATGTCGAAATGAAACATAAGGGTATTTTAATGTAAAAGTGGAATAAAACTTGCTACGGTTATTATTTTGATGCCAAACTTATTCTATTATCTTCGTTAATGTTTAATGGTCATGACATAAGAGTTTGGTATTATTGTGTTTAAGAAAAATAGAACTTTTTAAGGAAAAACCGAATCGGAAGTCGGATTAACTTCGCTTCCGTCGGGTTTTAGTTTTGAATATTTTTTAGAATAAAGAAAAGAAGAAGAATTAGGGACTTATAGGTTATTAGACTAGAAGAGAGAAGGAGGAAGAGGTAGGAGGTGCCGGTGCGTCGTTTCATCATCGGAATCTCTTCGGATCGTCGTCTGAAGTTCGTCGGAGCTTCGCCCTTTGCTAACTCCACATGCACACAAAAAGTCTTGGGAATTTTCTTGAGAGTTTAGACAGGGATTTGTGAGTGAGGGGGGTGATTTAAGGGTGGTATTTATAGGAAAAATATAGGGTTTAGGGTAGTGAAAGGGTGTGATAAAAATTGTATTTAATTTACATTAAAAAATTTAAAATGAGGTATTTTAATTCTCTGGTTAATTGCAGAGAATTTAAATAATGCAAGGGGAGTGGGGTAGTCCAAAGGGTGTAGGGGAATGAAGAAAAGTTGGGATCGGGACGAGTTGACCCGGTGCCGCCGGCCGAGTCGGGCGAGTCGGGGCTCGTGTCTTCGCCACGTGTCCCTGACGGTTGGTCTACCCTCGTGGTTACGTTTATTTATTCTGTAACTTACCCTATTACGTGTAGTGCACGTGTAGGCTCTTGGGCTTCTAAAATATTAAAATAATTTTAAATAAAAATAATGTGTGTCTAATGGGATTTGAACTCTGGTATTTTGGTTTAGCAGTGCAAAGTCTTACCAATGAGTTACAAGCTCCTTCTTGCTGTTCCGAAGCAAAACAAACTTATAACTTGTGCTCAGACTCAAGTACCCTTTTCTATATTTTTGAAAATTTTGTATAAAAAGTTTAGGGTTGTTACACGGCAAAATCCTAACTCCAGATCTCGATGGCGACATCAGCCTAGAGATCAGCTTGACGTTCTATCTCAGTGCAGATATAACGTCAACAAAAACCCAAGAGTCGAACAAAAGAAGAGTGATGACAAAATCTTAGCTCCAGCTCGACGTTCCTTCTTAGTGCAGATACGATGTCAACAAGGACCCTGTAGGGTGTTTTTCGTCACCTCATTGAGATGGGAATACGCGCGCGCTTGTCAGGCGCATTACAGATTCCCCCTGCCTAGGGTAGGCCGGGGTTTATTGATTGTGGGGATCCGAATCTCCGGCAGCCGCGGACTAAACTGCCGTTAATTACCCCTCGCATTTAGAGCGAAGGAACCTCCGATTGACGGGTTAAACTGGTCATGCGAACTCAATATGCGGTGCGTTGGTGTGTGTATTTTTTTTTTGGTTTGTTCTACTTGTAAAAAAAAGATATATATACATATATATATTTTCTATATATAAAAACAAAAATAAGTAAATAAATATTTAGAGATTTTTTTTAATTTTTAAAAATTTATTTTTATTATTATTTTTTAAATTTTAAAATATTATTTATAATTTATTTAATATTTTTTTAAATAAATAAAGAATTAAATAAAGAAAAGAAGGAAGAAAAGAAAATAATTATGTTTTTTTTAATTTTTAAATATTATTTATAATTTATTTTTATTTATTTAATATTTATTTATTTTTATTTTAAATAAAAAAAAAGGAGGAAGAAAGAAGAAAAGAGAATTTTGTTTTTTTTTCTTTAAAAAAAGTGGGGTCACATGTTAGCATGTGACCCCTCATGTGAGGGGGGTCACATGCTAGCATGTGACATGGAGGGTCACATGTTAGCATGTGACCCCTCATGTGAAGGGGGGTCACATGCTAGCATGTGACCCCTCACATGCTAAGGGGGAGTCACATGCTCAGCATGTGACCCCTCATATGAGGGGGGTCACATGCTAGCATGTGATATGGGGGGTCACATGCTAGCATGTGACCCCTCACATGCTAAAGGGGGAGTCACATGCTCAGCATGTGACCCCTCACATGCTCAGCATGTGACGCCCGTCACATGCTCTGTATGTGACGCCCGTCACATGCTAAGCATGTGACCCACATCACATGTTAAGCATGTGATGGGGCCGTCACATGCTTAGCATGTCACCCCGTCACATGCTTTGCATGTGACGCCCATCACATGCTTAGCATGTGACCCCGTCACATGCTTTGCATGTGACGCCCATATTTTTATTTTTATTTATTTATTTATTTATTTTTTTTTTTTAGAGAACGTGGAGTTCATCTCCAAAATAATTTTATATGGCTAAAAAATGTAATGTGGAGTTAGACTCCCCAAAAAAAGTATTTTTTTGTGGAGTTAAACTCCAAAAGAATTTCTGTAGTGGAGTTAAACTCCAAAGGAATTTTATTTGTGGAGTTGAACTCCAAAAGAATTTGTGTAGTGGAGTTAAACTCCAAAATAATTTTTCTGGTGGTGGAATTGAACTCCAAAAAAATTTTATTTGTGGAGTTGAACTCCAAAAGAATTTTATTTTCTCCTTTCTTCTCTGAGAAGAAACCCAAAATGGGTTCTCTTGAAACTCCAAGATCTAGATCTTGGATGATAAAAAAAAAAGAGACCCTTTTTCTTCTCTTGATGAAGTTTTGGGAGATGGGTTTATGGTAAAATTTTATTTAGTTTTAAAAAAAGAGAGCTAAGCTCTTGATTTATTTTGAAAATAAAAAGGAAGAGGAAGAACTTGAAGAAGAGAGAGTGGAGGCACAAACCCTAGTTTTTTGAGGGAATGAAAAAGTGTATTCTTTATTCATCATCATGTTGCCTTTTATAGGCTTACATATTTACATATAGCCCCTCGGGCTTTACAAAAATGGCATTTTAGCCATCCCATGGCTCATGTGTCATTTCATTTTTGCACATAAGCCATGGGCTTACAAAATATTGGCTTTATGCCCATTTTGTTTACATTCATGCATAAAAAAATTACATAAAAATTATTTATGACATGATTTTGTTGTTGGCATGAGAGAGGCTGGCCGCGGCCTTGACTTGGGCATGGGCCCGCTTGACCTGGGCTTGGGGGTTGACCTTGACTTTGACTCGGTCAATCGGGGTGTAAATTTTTACCCCAACAAATTGCCCCCCATCAATAAATGCACACCGCATATGTGGGTCGTGTGTATGAAATTGATGGATCTTCTTTCACGTGGAGGCGACTTGCTTTGGTTCCCACTTTTTGGGATGCACTGCCATTTTTACGACATGGACGGTCGACGCTCTGATCCGAAGCGATTTGGTAGACGTGTCCCCGGCACGGAGTGTCGCTGGTCGACGTTTCCCCGAGGCGGAGTGTCTGCTGTAGGACGTTTCCCCGAGACGGAGTGCCTGTGGTAGGACGTTTCCCCGAGACGGAGTGCCTGTGGTAGGACGTTTCCCCGAGACGGAGTGCCTGTTGTAGGACGGTTCCCCGATACGGAGTGCCTGTTGTAGGACGTATCCCCGAGACGGAGTGCCTGTGGTAGGACGTATCCCCGAGACGGAGTGCCTGTGGTTGGACGTATCCCCGAGACGGAGTGCATGTTGTAGGACGTATCCCCGAGACGGAGTGCCTGCGGTAGGACGTTTCCCCGAGACGGAGTGCCTGTGGTAGGACATATCCCCGAGACGGAGTGCCTGTTGTAGGACGCATCCCCGAGACGGAGTGCCTGTTGTAGGACGCATCCCCGAGAGGGAGTGCCTGTGGTAGGACGTTTCCCCGATACGGAGTGCCTGTTGTAGGACGTATCCCCGAGACGGAGTGCCTGTGGTAGGACGTATCCCTGAGACGGAGTGCCTGTGGTAGGACGTATCCTCGAGACGGAGTGCCTGTGGTTGGACGTTTCCCCGAGACGGAGTGCCTGTGGTTGGACGTATCCCCGAGACGAAGTGCCTGTGGTGGGACGTTTCCTCGAGACGGAGTGCCTGTGGTAGGACGTATCCCCGAGACGGAGTGCCTGTGGTTGGACGTTTCCCCGAGACGGAGTGCCTGTGGTAGGACGTATCCCTGAGACGGAGTGCCCGTTGTAGAACGTATCCCCGAGACGGAGTGCCTGTGGTAGGACGTATCCCCGAGACGGAGTGCCTATGGTAGGACATATCCCCGAGACGGAGTGCCTGTGGTAGGACGTATCCCCGAGACGGAGTGCCTGTTGTAGGACGTATCCCCGAGACGGAGTGCCTGTGGTAGGACGTTTCCCCGATGCGGAGTGTCACTGGTTGACGCAAATGTCGATGTTGGAATTGGTTGGTTTGATTTGTTTGATTTGAGTTGACATCAGTATCGCTGTACTGGAATATGGTACCGGGAGCGAATCATCATCTGTCTTTGAGAGGATTTGGGAATTGGGATTTTTGTTTGGCATCTGCATTGCTGCACTGGAATAATGCCAGGAGCAACTCATCATGTGCCCCGAGAGGATTTGGATTGGGTTTGTTTGGCATTAGTATCGCTATACTGGAATATGGTACCAGGAGCGAATCATCATTTGCAGCGAGAGGATTTGGGAATTGGTGGCTTAGGAGACAGGTTTAGATCCCTATCACCTAAGGCTTTTCAATTTTATGGGCCGTGAGGGTCCCATAAAAGCATTTTCTCCCTACGGGTCGTAAGGATCCCGCAGGTGTATTTTCTCCTTATGAGTCGTGGGGACTCCTAAGTGTGTTGCTCCTTTGTGAGTCGTAGGGATCTCACGCGGGAATTTTCTCCTCACAAAGTCGAGAGGACTTTGCGAGTGCATTTCATTTCTTTTTTTTTACGAGTTTGCGCCCTTTCGGGTTTTCACAAACTCGCCGGCAGTCCTGCCGTTTTTACTCACGGAGCCCTTTCGAGTTTTCATCCGTGCCTGTTTTGCTTGTGGACATACCGTTCTTCTTTTTTCTTTTTTTTGGAGAGATCGGGATTGTTTTACGCCCGTGGATTGTATACGGTTTTGCAGGATGTATGATCCAGACCGTAGGGCCGGAAAAATTTTGGGACATTGTTGGCGTCTGCATCGCTGCACTGGAATATGGTACCAGGAGCGACTCATCATTCGCCGTTGGGGATTGGGATTCGGAATTTGGTTGGCGTCTGTATCGCTGCACTGGAATATGGTACCAGGAGCGACTCATCATTCGCCACTTGGGGATTGGGGAGCGATGGCTTAGGAGACAGGTTTGGATCCCTATCACCTAAGGCTTTTCAATTTTATGGGCCGTGAGGGTCCCATAAAGGTATTTTCTCCCTGCGAGTCGTAAGGATCCCGCAGGTGTATGTTCTCCTTAGGAGCCGTGAGGACTCCTAAGTGTGCTTTTCCTTTGTGAGTCGTAAGGATCCCACAAAGGTTTGTTCTCCTCATGTATCGTGAGGACACATGAGTGGGTCTTCTCAATGGAGCATAATTCCAAAGACGGAGACCAGCCGCTTAACTGGTGATTGTGGTGGGGCGTGGGTATGATGAGAATTATTTGAGCTCGTGGATTGTATACGGTAGTCAATTTGGGGACTGGCCGTAGGGCCGAAGAATTTTGGGAAACTGGATTTTGGTTGGCGTTTGTATCGCTGCACTGGAATATGGTACCAGGAGCGACTCATCATTCGCCACTTTTTTTTGTGTTTTTTTTGTTTGTTTCTTTTTTTTTGGAGAGATCGGGATTGTTTTACGCCCGTGGATTGCATACGGTTTTGCAGGATGTATGATCCAGACCGTAGGGCCGAAAAAATTTTGGGACATTGTTGGCGTTTGCATCGCTGCACTGGAATATGGTACCAGGAGCGACTCATCATTCGCCGCTTGGGAATTTGAGTTTGGAATTTGGTTGGCGTCTGCATCGCTGCACTGGAATATGGTACCAGGAGCGACTCATCATTCGCCGTTTGGGGTATGGGGATATGGAATTTGGTTGGCGTCTGCATCGCTGCACTGGAATATGGTACCAGGAGCGACTCATCATTCGCCACTTAGGGATTTGGATTTGGAATTTGGTTGGCGTCTGCATCGGTGCACTGGAATATGGTACCAGGAGCGACTCATCATTCGCCACTTGGGGATTGGGGAGCGATGGCTTAGGAGACAGGTTTAGATCCCTATCACCTGAGACTTTTCAATTTTATGGGCCGTGAGGGTCGCATAAAGGTATTTTCTCCCTGCGAGTCGTAAGGATCCCGCAGGTGTATGTTCTCCTTAGGAGTCGTGAGGACTCCTAAGTATGCTTTTCCATTGTGAGTCGTAAGGATCCCACAAAGGTTTGTTCTCCTCATGTATCGTGAGGACACATGAGTGGATTTCCCTCGTTCCAAGTTTAATGACTTAGAGGTCGACTGTTTCCAGTTTAACGACTTAGAGGTCATATGTTTCCAGTTTAAAGACGTAGAGGTCATCTGTCTCCAGTTTAACGACTTAGAGGTCATCTGTTTCCAGTTTAACGACGTAGTGGTCATCTGTTCCAGTTTAACGACTTAGCGGTCATCTGTTTCCAGTTTAAAGACTTAGGGATCTGCTGTTTCCAGTTTAACGACTTAGAGGTCATCTGTTTCCAGTTTAACGACATAGTGGTCATCTGTTTCCAGTTTAAAGACTTAGAGGTCATCTATTTCCAGTTTAACGACATAGTGGTCATCTGTTTCCAGTTTAAAGACTTAGAGGTCATCTATTTCCAGTTTAACGACATAGTGGTCATCTGTTTCTAGTTTAACGACTTAGAGGTCATCTGTTTCCAGTTTAAAGACTTAGGGGTCTGCTGTTTCCAGTTTAACGACTTAGAGGTCATCTGTTTCCAGTTTAACGACTTAGAGGTCATCTGTTTCCAGTTTAAAGACTTAGGAGTCTGCTGTTTCCAGTTTAACGACTTAGAGGTCATCTGTTTCCAGTTTAACGACATGGTGGTCTGTTGATGGTGAGCTTGGAATTTTGGGGTAGGGGCCGACATCGGCGTTGCTAACATTGAAGCACATGTGCCAGGACACATAAGTAGGTCTTCCCAATGGAGCATAATTCTGAGGGCGGAGACCAACCGCTGGACTGGTGATTGCAGTGGGATATGGGTATGATGAGAATTATTTGAGTCCGTGGATTGTATACGGTAGTTAATTTGGGGACTGGCCGTAGGGCCGTAAGAATTTTGGAAAATTGGATTTTGGTTCGGCGTCTGCATCGCTGCACTGGAATATGGTACCAGGAGCGACTCATCATTCGCCCTTTTTTTGTTGTTTTTTTTTACCGCGATTGCTCTATCATTTCAACTTTTCTTATCGCGAAGATCGCGATTGCTCTATCATTTCGGCTTTTATTCACTGTTGCCCCATCATTTCGGCTTTATTTTCATCTTTATTTTACTCGCTGATTTTTATTGCGAGTTGCCCCATCATTTCGGCTTTTCTTTATTTTTCTTTTATTTACACATTTTTTTGTCTATTTACATATATATATATATATATATATGTTTTTTTTACATTCCCAGTTTAACGACTTAGAGGTCGACTTTTCCAGTTTAATGACTTAGAGGTCATCTGTTTCCAGTTTAAAGACGTAGAGGTCATCTGCTTCCAGTTTAACGACTTAGAGGTCGACTATTTCCATTTTAACGACTTAGAGGTCATCTGTTTCCAGTTTGAAGACGTAGAGGTCATCTGCTTCCAGTTTAACGACTTAGAGATCGACTGTTTCCAGTTTAACGACTTAGAGGTCGTCTGTTTCCAGTTTAAAGACGTAGAGGTCATCTGTCTCCAGTTTAACGATTTAGAGGTCATCTGTTTCCAGTTTAACGACGTAGTGGTCATCTGTTCCAGTTTAACGACTTAGCGGTCATCTGTTTCCAGTTTAACGACTTGGTGGTCATCTGTTTCCAGTTTAGAGACTTAGAGGTCTATTGTTCCCAGTTTAATGACGTGGCGGTCGATTGTTTCCCAGTTTAACGACGTGGTGGTCCTGTTTCCAGTTTAAAGACTTAGGGGTCTATTGTTTCTAGTTTAACGACTTAGAGGTCATCTGTTTCCAGTTTAAAGACGTAGAGGTCTATTGTGCCCAGTTTAACGACTTGGCGGTCATCTGTTTCCAGTTTAAAGACTTAGGGGTCTACTGTTTCCAGTTTAAAGACTTAGAGGTCATCTGTTTCCAGTTTAAAGACTTAGAGGTCATCTGTTTCCAGTTTAAAGACGTAGTGGTCATCTGTTTCCAGTTTAACGACGTAGAGGTCATCTGTTTCCAGTTTAACGATGTGGAGGTCATCTGTTTCCAGTTTAACGACTTGGTGGTCATCTGTTTCCAGTTTAACGACGTAGAGGTCATCTGTTTCCAGTTTAACGACTTAGAGGTCTGCTGTTTCCAGTTTAATGACTTAGAGGTCATCTGTTTCCAGTTTAAAGACGTAGAGGTCATCGGTTTCCAGTTTAACGACTTAGAGGTCATCTGTTTCCAGTTTAAAGACGTGAAGGTCAGAGAAGATACCTGATTGAGTAGCTGTAAGGGGCACCGCTGGAGTTTGCCCGAGATGCCTTATTACTTTGTCAGTGTTGATGGCCTTGCCCCCAGCTGGGGCCAAGAAAAATCGTTCAAATACCGACTTGCATCGAACATGGCAATTGGAAATTGTTTACCTGCAAATAGAAACATTATTTCAGTATAGGTAATCGATATGTATATTGATTGAGTTCGCATGTACATTTAACCCGAAATATGGGAGGAGAGATGGTCCCACCGGGCGTGCCAGAATCTGTATGGTGTTTTTCGTCACCCCATTGAGATGGGAATACGCGCGCGCTTGTCAGGCGCATTACAGATTCCCCCTGCCTAGGGTAGGCCGGGGTTTATTGATTGTGGGGATCCGAATCTCCGGCAGCCGCGGACTAAGCTGCCGTTAATTACCCCTCGCATTTGGAGCGAAGGAACCTCCGATTGACGGGTTAAACTGGTCATGCGAACTCAATATGCGGTGCGTTGGTGTGTGTATTTTTTTTTTTTGGTTTGTTCTACTTGTTAAAAAAAGATATATATATACATATATATATTTTCTATATATAAAAACAAAAATAAGTAAATAAATATTTAGAGATTTTTTTTTAATTTTTAAACATTTATTTTTATTATTATTTTTTAAATTTTAAAATATTATTTATAATTTATTTAATATTTTTTTTAATAAATAAAGAATTAAATAAAGAAAAGAAGGAAGAAAAGAAAATAATTATGTTTTTTTTTCTAAAATATTATTTATAATTTATTTTTATTTATTTAATATTTATTTATTTTTATTTTAAATAAAAAAAAGGAGGAAGAAAGAAGAAAAGAGAATTTTGTTTTTTTTTTCTTTAAAAAAAGTGGGGTCACATGTTAGCATGTGACCCCTCATATGAGGGGGGTCACATGCTAGCATGTGACATGGAGGGTCACATGTTAGCATGTGACCCCTCATGTGAGGGGGGTCACATGCTAGCATGTGACCCCTCACATGCTGAGGGGGAGTCACATGCTCAGCATGTGACCCCTCATATGAGGGGGTCACATGCTAGCATGTGATATGGGGGGTCACATGCTAGCATGTGACCCCTCACATGCTAAAGGGGGAGTCACATGCTCAGCATGTGACGCCCGTCACATGCTCTGCATGTGACCCACATCACATGTTAAGCATGTGATGGGGCTGTCACATGCCCGTCACATGCTTTGCATGTGACGCCCACATTTTTATTTTTATTTATTTTTTTTTTTTTTTAGAGAACGTGGAGTTCATCTCCAAAATAATTTTATATGGCTAAAAAAATATAATGTGGAGTTAGATTCCCCAAAAAAGTATTTTTTTGTGGAGTTAAACTCCAAAAGAATTTCTGTAGTGGAGTTAAACTCCAAAGGAATTTTATTTGTGGAGTTGAACTCCAAAAGAATTTTATTTGTGGAGTTGAACTCCAAAAGAATTTTATTTTCTCCTTTCTCCTTTGAGAAGAAACCCAAAGTGAGTTCTCTTGAAACTCCAAGATCTAGATCTTGGATGATAAAAAAAAAAGAGACCCTTTTTCTTCTCTTGATGGAGTTTTGGGAGATGGGTTTATGGTAAAATTTTATTTAGTTTTAAAAAAGAGAGCTAAGCTCTTGATTTATTTTGAAAATAAAAAGGAAGAGGAAGAACTTGAAGAAGAGAGAGTGGAGGCATAAACCCTAGTTTTTTGAGGGAATGAAAAAGTGTATCCTTTATTCATCATCATGTTGCCTTTTATAGGCTTACACATTTACATATAGCCCCTTGGGCTTTACAAAAATGGCATTTTAGTCATCCCATGGCTCATGTGTCATTTCATTTTTGCACATAAGCCATGGGCTTACAAAATTTTGGCTTTATGCCCATTTTGTTTACATTCATGCATAAAAAATTACATAAAAATTATTTATGACATGATTTTGTTGTTGGCATGAGAGAGGCTGGCCGCGGGCTTGACTTGGGCATGGGCTCGCTTGACCTGGGCTTGGGCCCACCTAGCTTGGGGGTTGACCTTGATTTTGACTCGGTCAATCGGGGTGTAAATTTTTACCCCAACAGACCCAAAAGTCAAATAAAAGTGGAGCAACGGCATATTCCTAACTCTAAATCTCGATGGCAACATCTACAACTTAGATATCAACTTGATGTGCTTCTCATGCCAATAGGATACAGATGCGACGTCAACCGGGATCCAAGGGTCAAATAAAATTTGAGTGACGGTATATTCCTATCTCCAGACCTTGATGGCGATATATACGGCCTAGAGGTTATATGGTTGTCTACCTGACTTTAGCGAAGAGTCGGCGCGACATCATCAAAACAAAAGTGATGGCATATTACTAGCTTCGGGTCTTAACGACAATACGTATAAAGCCTAAAGATCACTGGATATCGTCCCACCCAAGAAGGGTGCGGTTATGACTCACCGGGCTTCAAATTAAGTCTAATCTCAAGTAAAAAGCGCTACGGCAAATACTTAACGCTTCATCTTCGGACGGTAATATGGATATTCCAACTTAAGAAGATTGCTTGAAGACATCTTGTCCAGCCTAAGAAGGGATCAGAGACACGACAGTCGTATGGCTACTCAAGCAGCAACCTAAAGGACTGCATTTCGAGGAATACATCAACCAACACGACGGTACGATAAACTTAAACCTAGTACCACAAACCTAACGGACCCCTGTCATAAAAAAGTAGCGGTTATCACGTTTGGATACACCTGCGAGATCCTCTCGACTCGTTTCGACTCGTAGGAAGAAGTATCTTTACATGACCCTCGAAGCTTATAAAGGTGAAAAGCCTTAGGCAACGGGGATATCAACCTGTTTCCTAAGCACTGTTGCCCTACAAGTAGTTCAATATCGACTCTTATATACTATCCATGGACCACATTCTCCAAAGTTGCATCCAACGAGGAGGAGAAGCCACTTATGGGTCCTCTCGACTCGTAAGGGGAAAATACTCTTGTGAGATCCTTATGATTTATAAGAGAAAAGACACTTAGGAGTCTTCACGACTGCTAAGGAGAAAATACACCTATAAGACCCTCTCGACTTGTAGGGAGAAACATTTTTATGAGATCCTTACAGCTCATAAAGTTGAAAATCCTTAGGCGATAGATCTAAAGTTGTTTCCTAAGCCATCGCTGCCTTACAAGGAGATCAAGATTGACTCTTATATACTATCCACGGGCCACATTCTTTAAAGTCGCATACTGATGAGGAGAAGAAGCCACTTACGGGTCTTCTCGACTCGTAAGGAGAAAATACCTGCGTGAGATCCTTACGACTCACGAAGGCGAAAGACACTTAGGAACCCCCATGATTCCCAAGGAGAATATGCACCTGTGAGATCCTCTCGACTCATAGGGAGAAAAACCTTCTCGAGACCCTTACGACTCATGAAGATGAAAAAGCCTTAGACGACAGGGATCCTAAACTTGTCTCCTGAGCCATCAATTCTATGGCGATGCATTACTTTGCACTACTTAACCCATGTACAAACCTACATGGGTAAAGTAGTAGAGGCATTTGTTTCCGCCAAAATTTTTGGCTCAAACCTTGCCGTTCTATTTATAAAAATAGAGGACTGCCCCTACGTGCAAAGCATGTGAGCACTCACAAGCAAAGTATGTGAGTATCGGTTTCAAATAGGATTAAATTCTATGATAGCCTCCACGTATAAATACGTGCGCACCCATATACAAAGCATGTGAGTGCCGCTTCTGATAGGATCAAATCCTATATTAGTTCCTACATGTTAAATGCGTGAGCGCCTCATGTGATATCTGCGTGAGTGCTAGTGCTAATATCTTAGCAGCGCTTCATATGATATCCATATGAGCGCACTCACCGGTCTCTTGGTAGCGCCTCATATGATATTTACGTGAGCGCTATAGGCCAGCGCTCCACGTGCAATGCACGAGAGTGTTATTTTTGGTAACATTAAATTCTATATAGAATTAAATTCTACGGGGAAAATATTTCCCTGATTTTTCTCAACCTGACAAAATCATCTCTGTTAAACAGAGGACTCTTGGATCAAAAATTCAATGGTGATTATAAAATCACCAATTAAACCATATGATAGAATTAAATTCTATTTGGGAAATATTTTCCCTAATCTTTCTAATATAGAAAGATTTTTCTTTAACAAAGAATGTTTGGATTTAAAATCCAATGGTGATAAAATCACTAATTAAACCATCTGATAGAATCAAATTCTATGTGGAAAATATTTTTCTGATCTTTCTCAAATTAGAAAAATCTTCTCTGTTAAACAGAGGACTCTTGGATCAAATATCCAATGGTGATTATAAAATCACCGATCGATTATTTGATAGAATAAAATTCTATCTTAGGAAAATATTTTCCTAATCTTATTAAACAAATAAAAATGATCTTCTCTGTAAAATATAGATCATTTGATTAAAAATCTAACGGTGGATAAAATTCACTGATTGATCTAAAAGATCAATTTGATCAATTGTAAAATCAATCATAATCTCTCAATGAGATATTTTCTCAGCAAAATGGATTTTTCTCTTCTCCTATATAAAGGAGAAAAGAGATTAAATCTAAAAGGATGAGACCTCCCATAAGCTTCTGTAAAAATACAGAAGACTCTCCAAAAGGTTCCACAAAAAACAGAGAATTTAATTCTCAATAAAGAAAAAAGATCATCTTCCTCTTAAAACCTTAGGTAAAGAAAAAGGCAGATCAAAACATCTCCTTTATCTATCATATCATATCTGAGGGTTTAACTCTTTTAAAAGAACCTAGTTCTTTCTCTGGATTTGAGATCCACAAGACAAGTCTCCCACAACTTGAGAATTTAATTCTCATCGGGAAAATTTTGTTCTTGAGAATCAAGGATTCAAAGAAGAATAAGGTTGAAAAGGACATAAGAGAATAACATGAAGGAGTCTATAATATTCCAGGAACTTAGTTCCATCATAAATCAAGAATTTAGTTCTTAAAGAATATAATCCCGGATCCTCAAAATAGTGATCTTGGTGATCATTAATGGTCAAAATACCATTAACAGATATTTAAGTTCTTTAAAAATATCAACAGAGATTAAATCTCTAAAAGAACTCAGCACCTCACGTGAAAAGCACGCGAACATCCAAGGCCAAGTTATATAGCGCTTCACGTGAAACACGCATGAGCGCCTGAAAAAATTAGCGCTTAGCACTATTGTAGCATCTCATGTGAAATACACGTGAGCGCCAAAACTCAATGCCTCACGTGAAATACATGTAAGCGCTCAAAAGAAACCAAAAGTTCAGCACCTCATATGAAATACACATGAGCACCATAAAAAACTAGTGCTTAGCATTATCTCAGCAGCTCACGTGAAACACACGTGAGCGCTGTATATTTTTGTGCTTAGCACTGCTGGATAGTACAGAAACCCAATCTTAGCCCAAATTTGCTAAGTTTCCTGAAATTAAATCTCTTTGATTTTAAATCAAGCGAGCCTTTATACTCATGATTTCCAAACTGATTTTATACAAGGGTCAGTATTGAGCCACTTGTAGGGCAATATCGAAGGTTGTGGGGGTTGCTTAAGAACAGGTTCAAGTCTCTGTAACTTAAGACTTTCAAATCTTATGAGCCGTGAGGGTCCCATAAGAGAGTTCTCCTTACGAGTCGTGAGGATCTCGCAAGTGTAATTTCTCATTAGGAATCGTGAGGATCTCTAAGTGTGTTGCTCCCTTGTGAGTCATAAGGATCTCACGCGGGTGGTTTCTCCTTACAAGATCGAGAGGACCCTGTAAGTGTCTTTCAACGAGGTTGCGCCCTTTCGGGTTTTCACAAACACTCGCCGGTAGCCCTGCTGTTTTTACTCACGGAGCCCTTTCGGGTTTTCATCCGTGCCCATTTTGCTTATGGACATACCGTCTTTTTTTTATTCTTTTTATTCTTTTTTTTTCTAACGAGGTCGCGCCCTTTCGGGTTTTCACGAACACTCGCCGGTAGCCCTGCTGTTTTTACTCACGGAGCCTTTTCGGGTTTTCATCCGTGCCCCTTTTGCTTATGGACATACCGTTCTTTTTCATTATTTTTTTTATTCTTTATTCTTTTTTCTAACGAGGTCGCGCCCTTTCAGGTTTTCACGAGACTCGCCGGTAGCCCTGCTGTTTTTACTCACGGAGCCCTTTCGGGTTTTCATCCGTGCCCATTTTGCTTATGGACATACCGTTTTTTTTCATTATTTTTTTTATTCTTTATTCTTTTTTCTAACGAGGTCGCGCCCTTTCGGGTTTTCACGAGACTCGCCGGTAGCCCTGCTGTTTTTACTCACGGAGCCCTTTCGGGTTTTCATCCGTGCCCATTTTGCTTATGGACATACCGTTTTTTTTATTTTTATTTTTTGTTTTTTTTTACACCACGTCAGCCTGGGGATACCGCGGGTTGGTAGTAGTTTAATGACGTTTCGGTCATTTGCAAGTTTTAGGATATTGCGGTCCGTCGTTAGTTTAGGGACGTTTCGGTCCGACGCCAGTTTTAGGACATAGTGGTCCACCGTCGCCGTATTTGAGGCAAATCTCTAGTTTACCGACTTTTCGGTCTACAGCCAGTTTTAGGACATAGTGGTCCATCGTTAGTTTAATGACGTTTCGGTCTATCGTCGCCGTATTTGAGGCGAATCTCTAGTTTACTGACTTTTCGGTCTATAGGGCTTTCCCTATGAATGAGCATGATGCCCCCGGCATATCCACCTTTCTTGGAGCATGTGGTTGTGGCGGGCTTACCTTCCAGTTTTCGGACAACGCGAACTTGCCCTGTTGGTATTGGTCTTCAACCCAGTTTTTGAAGATATAGCAATTTTCGATCGGATGGCCCAATACTTGGTGATAAGGGCAGTAATTAGGATTGTTGACCTCATTCAGTTGTAGCT
This sequence comes from Agapanthus africanus, assembly GCA_030015575.1. Taxonomy (NCBI): domain Eukaryota; kingdom Viridiplantae; phylum Streptophyta; class Magnoliopsida; order Asparagales; family Amaryllidaceae; genus Agapanthus; species Agapanthus africanus. The sequence goes on from CM057339.1 coordinate 135,688,064, forward strand.
GGTATTTCGGCTCCGGTAGAGTGATAAGCCCGTCGCGCACTGCTAGTTCGAACAGCCTCCTTGTTTCATCCCGGGAAAATGAGTAAGGACGTTTCAACTTTTCATAGAGGGGTTGCCGCTTGTTGTTTTGGCGAACAACCGGTCTAGGGCCACTCGATTGTTGTTGAGCGTTGGCAACGAAAACCGTTTTTTCGTTCCCTTTATCCTTTTTGTTCGATCCCTTGTTTGCGCGTCCGAGATTCTTTCCGAGTAGTGTGCGATTGCACGGCTGAATGTTCTCGCAACTCCTCAACTCTTTCGTTTTAGAGATGGACTCCTTGAAAAGAGGGTTGAGGGCTACTTTTTCGTCGGAATTTCTTCTGAATGTGAGAACTCGCGGTCCCTCGGGATCAACCCTATGACAATTGCCGGCAATTCTTTTACGCTCATCTGTCGCATTTTTCTGCTGTCTACGAGCGTCACGCTTTGTCCTGTTGAAGTGTTGCCTGTGAGCGACATACCCTTGCCACCAACACTTAAAGGAGTCACAGTCTTCAGTAGGATGTGCGATCTTCTGATGATATAAGCAAAAGTTAGGATGCACGTCCGCTTCATCAGGATGTATACCACCAGAAGAATTTTCTCTGAAAGAGGGCGGCCTCATCCCCATTGATATGGCTTTGGCGAATCGTTTCCTTGTCTTGATCCTGCTTTCATTTGCGGCGGATGTACTTTGTGTTGGAGATAGTGCCCTCATAGTCAATTATTGGATCGCAAGTACGTGATTGCAATGATTGCGGAGGACCTATACCAGTAGGACAGTCTTACTCGAGATGATAGTATGCTATCTGGTTTGCCTTTATCAGTCGTGTACATGTTCAGGTGACTGATTACATGTTACACTTTGATAGAGCCCTTAGGATCTTGCTTTATTACCAACAGTATGATGGAGATCATATACGTGAGAGTTGGATAGTTTATATGCATATCCTTAATTGTGGTCCCTAGTCGTGGGAGTTTCGAGACAGGGCATCGATACTCCGGAGTAGACTAGTGTATACAGTCGAGACCCCGACGAGGGGCGGTGGCCGGTCTCACAAGCCACTGGTGTCAGTTGGATCACCTAAAATGTATACAGGTGCTCATTGGGTTATGAGTACACCGGACAGGACTCGCCGGAAATCTACTAGTTGGTATTATACGTATCGTCAGATAGCAGTTCCCTGTTGACATGTGTACATGTTAGTTCATCGACCTGAGGTCGTCATTTGTCTCATGTGAGTTCCCACTATGCTTTGATTTCTACCCTACCACGGCTCAAAGGAGTCGTGCAAACAGGTAGTTTTTGGGTACAGTCCCGAGCCACATAGAGGCACGTGAGCGGATCGGCAGGGGATTCATCTCTCCCGGTATTGGGGGCGAGATCGTGCTGTGTCTAGGAGAGTCATTACACAAAGCCCACGGCCGTGGTAGGAGATTTACTGGTAGGTACTCCAGTAGTATCTCAGGGTGTTATTGTGCTACACTCCAACATGACTTATACTGCTATTGGGGGTCTGACGTTACTAGCCCCCTAGGCAGATATGCGATACTCATAGACGAACGGACTGGACTGTATATACATTGTCACTGTTAGGCTCAGTAGGGTTTCCGGATGAGTTCGCTCATCGGCCTCCCTTGAGGTCAGTCCATGGGCAGCCGTTACGCATAGCTAGTGCCGCTGACGGTTTGTGGTTAAACCCACTGCCAGGGTACTGACGAGTCATTAGAGTCCCTCACAGACAGTTTCCCAAGTTCGGGCGAAACGTTATAGAGGCCGTATGGTTTTATGGCAGGGTTCGGAAAATGCACGTGCGTTTACGCACGTGTCATATTTCGGGCAGATGATACTGGTCGGCTTTGGTTTAAGCCGGGTCCGAGTATTATATTGAGTAGATATAATATCTTTGCCTCGGTTGTATTTGTATTCGGTCGTAATATAAATGCGGGTATATTTATACAGTTACAGGGTTATCCTGAAATTCGTTTCGGGATCACTTTTGGAAGTTGCCAGTTTCCAGTTTTCTATCAGCCGTCTTTTAACATTCGGTTAAAGACGGATTTATCTTTTCTTGGATGAGGGTGAGTCATGCTTCTAGAAGTTTCTAGAGAGGGTGACTTGGCTTGATGAGTCATTAGTGCATTAATGGAGCCATTAATGCTTGATGACTAAGGTTTAGGTTCAATGTTTGTATTTATTGTGTTCACACTTGATATTTATCTTATTGTCACCTCCCCCTCTCCTACCATCACCACCCCACCTCCATATATCTTGGCCGACCACCATTGTGAGAGTAAGAGAGAGATTGATTTCATTTTTGGGAAAAAGACTATGGTTTATGGTGCATGGAAATTTCATAGCCTCTTTCATTCTATCACCCGATAAAAATGGCAACTTCATTAACTGATCGTCCACGGCTTTGGACGAAGTGAGACATAGTAATCTACTCATTCTCTACATCATTCTTGGTCGTCTCTTTTGGCAAACTTGACGACCGAGTTGCCTCGAGTCAGAGGCGGGAGCCCGTTTAAAGAATCGTTGACGTGGTGCCACCTGGACGAGCAGATCGGAGATCGACGAGATCGGAGCAGCTGCAACGGAGCGTGGGATGATGGTTAAAGAATGAAGGACTCGGGTCGTTCGGTATAACCTTTCTACACTCTTTACAGTTTGTTAGTTTAGCAATAATGGCTGATCCGGGTTATAGTATACGATAGCGCCAGTTAAAAAGTTTTTTGTTCCGCATTTGGCGTTTGCAGACGGCCGGGGCTCTACCGTAGACTTACAGTGGTATCAGAGCCTCACCATTATGCTATACTAACTTGTGCTAACGCGTTTAAAATATCGATCGAACCGAATTTCGAAAGACACAATTTTCAAGCTTATCAGTTTCTGTCGATTTTAAATGATATCCTAAAATTATTTTGCATATCACAGAAGACAAAGAATGGATATATAAGAATACTGGTGAAATTTGGTGACCCAAATCCACAGTACTGCCGTGGATCCACGGCCCAAACCATGGTTTGGCCGCGGATCCGCCGCCAGAATGTGAGATTGGGGTACCAAATTTCTACAGTAGATTATACTAAGGAAATTGTGGCTTTTGGGAATATTCTTTTGGGCCCAGATTTTGTTACTGTACAGCAGATGTTCGTGGGGCCCACTTCGTGATATTTAGTCGATCGAAATTTTAAATTTGTTAGTATGCAATATTTACATTATATCTCCGACCGGGAATGTCATTTGATCAGTAAACTGCGTCTGATTTCTATAGTTCTTTTAGACGGGTTTGCGAACGTGACATTCGCGTTGATGTTCTGTGTTGTGCTGTGATGTTGCGGATTTGTCGTGGTGGATAGAAGTGTGCAATGGTAGTGCAGTTTGGATTTATTTGTACATTTGATATTGCGGGGTGAGCGTCCAACATGTGGACTGCCGTCATTGCCTGTTGTATAATATTCTTTGGGGGCACGACCAGGTTGCGGTCAATGTACCTGTTGTACTATTTTTCATTACTGTACTAGGTTTTGCCCCGCGACGGAGTGCACGGATAGCCGGGTTCTGGAGGGCAACGGGTCCGCATCTCATGGCTTTGAGAGGCAGAGGGCCCTCACTCTAGAATTAGCAGACTATTCGCCGTACTCGTAGGGGGTACAGGTTGACCCAAGGAGGAGTGCCCAAGATTACCGGATTCCGTGAAGTGTTGGGTGGTCCATTCACTTTGCTGTAGGGGGCTGCCTCGCTTCAGGTTTTGGCGGGTAACTTGCCGCACCCGTAGGGGTCTAGGTTTCATTGCACAGGCTATCCACACGACAGGGGAACGTCGGGTTTCAGCAGCGGCTCTGTGAAACCCGGGGATCCCAGATTATTTGTATTGTTCTGTGATGCTTATTACTTTTCTATAATGTTGCATATTATCATGCCTGGAGCGATTATTGTATATTGGTATATATACTATTAGATATTGTATATGTTTTACACCCGCGCTAGTTCAGTCCCCGCTCTGTCGTTAGTTAAGTAACCTAACGGGTGATGACGGGACCCAGTGACGAATGCGGATGGCATATACGTACATTTTATTTTCGTTCTTTTCTGGTGTGATTGATTGATGGGACTGTGTTGATTCTGATCAATGCAAAGGAAAGCAAACCTATTTGGTTGTTGTTGGAACGAATTTAAAAAGTGTTATTGCAAAGACGTTTCCTTTTGTTTTGCATAGCGGTATTCAATGGAATATTCTGCACCTTATTCGACGGGGCAAGGGCCGATATCCCTTCACCGGGACTGACCCCTTGGGCAGAAGTTTGCGTCAGGGTAATAACTTCACTATAGTCGATTACAAGTTGATTTGCATCGTGGTATTCAGTGGAATATCCTGCACCTCATTCCACGGGGAAAGAGCCGAGATCCCTTCACCGGGAGTAACCTCTTTAGCAAAAGGTTTTCGCCACTATATTTTAAAAAGCTATCAGGTTCCTTCAGCGATATCAAGTTCACTACGTTAAAGGTTTTTCGCCAAAAACCAGCCGTAGCCCTCCGTCACTTCTTTTGGGTATTCAGTAGTATTCAAGCTATGCATTTTAGCCAAAGTTAAGGCATAGTGTTTGGTAGCTGCTGGGTATTCATTTGTTGCATAGATAGATGAGTTGGTTTGGGACAGTCGTTCTGCCATTTGGCCAAAGCCAGGGGCATGTGCGGATGGGTTCAAATTGACAAGATAGTGACGGGTAGAACTTGGCATGTGACTTATGACATTTTGACCAAAGCCAAGGTTATAAGAGCATAGGGCAAAAATTATATCGGGAGTTTCTAAAGAAACTGAAACTTGCCAAGTATGTGCATACCTTCTGGAGTATGAGTAACGTGGATGCATTCCATCACGTTATCATGCGATAAGTGTTGGATCCCTATTCCCACTGATGAGTTGGTTTACTCTTCGGGTGATCCCGATTGATTCTTCTTTCAGATTTGGAGGAGAATTTGATAGGACAGTGGGAGGTTTCCGGATTAGATAAAGTGATAACCATTCTGATCTAGGTTAGAGTGCACGCAGAGTATTTCTTTTCTCTCTCTCTTTGGCAGCGACCTTTGACCAACCCTAGACTATGACTCAGTGACCAAGTTGACCGAACCTTCTTAAAATACTGGCTTTTGGATTGTCTGAGTTGCATAAGTCATTACCACTCCTTCTTTTACCCTTTGAATTTCTCAGAACACCCCGTATTACTACGGACATCCATTTCCATTGGATAGATCCATCGTATAGTTATATACGAACTCAAAGGGACTTCTTCGAGGATGGATTAAGGTTCAGGGGAAATAGAATTGGTTTATTCAGTTGTCTTTTATTATCACCTTCTCTCAGGTTGCGAGGGCTCCTTGGTTTAGGAGAGTACACCTATTACGCTTATTGGATAGTCTTATTCCAAACCATAGGCAGGTGCCGAAAGGTAGGGAATGAAGAAATCCAATTAGCCTAAGTAGGGTGTACAGAAGGTAATATGTAAAGACAAAATAAAGGGATTAGAAAGAGGGCAAAGTAAATTGCGACCGTTATCATTCACGACCAAACCGCATACTTCATCGCCACTCCTATTTCACCTTTAAAAAGAATAAGGTATTATTCAATTGTCTTTTATCATCACCTTCTCTCAAGATGTGAGTACTCATTGGTTTAGGAGGGTACACCTATTATGCTTACTGGATAGTCTTCTTCCAAACCATAGGCTGGTGCCGAACGGTAGGGAAGGAAGAAAACCATTTAGCCTAACGAAGCTGTACAGAAGGTAATGACTAAAGACAAATAAAGGGATTTGGAGAGATGGCAATAAAATATACGGTTGAAATCATGAATTGGATTATGGAAGAGGCATTACTAGGAATACCAGGATACCCCTACGAAACATTTTCATGTTTCAGTGCATTGTTAAACGAAAACTGTTTTCCCGATTAGATACTTACTTCAAGGGTATGTATTTACCAGGTTTCATTCTCATATCTGTATGGTTTTACAGATGATGAGTGGGAGTAAGTTATTGGGAATTATGTGATTATCCTCATTATATCGGAATTCGTTGTAATTGGTGATATTTGAGGAAATCGCCAGGGTACAGTTTTCAACCTACGAAGCATAGGTTTTGAGTTATTCAAATCAGCGGACTTATACAGAGTATTGTATGTTGTCCAGTATCCATCAGGACAAAGGGGTAGGTCCTCGTACTTTGTTCTGTTTACTTATGACTTCTCTAGTTTTTAGACAAGTGTTTCGTAGAAATACAAGGTCTAAGTTTTGAGAAGTTGTGGGTATAAGAATAAAGTAGAGAACCAGGTGTCACAAGTATCGGGATTCTTCAAAGAGATCGAAGATGTAGATTCTTGTGATTGGTATTCAGATGATAGTAATGGCTTTGAGAAACTTGTTTCTCTTTCAGGTTACTCATAATTGGATGGATTCCGAAGTTGAGTAATATTGATTAGTCTCTTTCCATTAAGTTGATATGCACTGGAGACAGCTGCATGATTGAATATGGTTTCAATTAAATAAGTGCCAAAGTTTCTATATTGGATATAGAATAGTTCGTACCTTAAAAGATGTTAAGGTATGGGGAGTTGTCCAGCTTATGCTTAAAACCAGACACTGGATAACTCAGGGCACGTTTCTGTAATGGTTGTTTGTGGGTTGACCCTGGCTATGACGAGGGTTGATATTCTACCATTTGGAAGATCAATAGTGATATTGTTCTTGACTCGCCACAGTTTTAGTAAAATGGATTTTTTCAGAAAATAGTAGTGGGAGTATGGTAGAACTGGAAGTGATTCCAAAACCGCGAACGATTACGGAAAATTTAATAGGACCTATATATTCAATCAAGTTTGACATTCCAATAGCCACTCCGTAGATATGGTGGGTAACCTCAGACACCCGAGAGGTACTTTGGTAGCCTCAAGGACGGTGTCAGGGAGGTTCTTGTTTATCCGGACTTGACACTACTGTTGTTCCAGACTATGAGACCAGGCAGGAGGATAAGTATAGCGTCGTTCTAAACTAGCTTTAGAAGTGCACATATATATTATTCTGCCAGAGGGTTGTCGTAGTCAGTAGGAGCAGCGGAAGTATAGTGGGCAAGTAGCTTATGTCTATTTATAGACTAGAGCAGTTATAGCGGAGATAGATCATCTATTTTTGATGTGATAGTCATGGGTTTGACTTTATCAGAATAGGGGATGGATCTGTTAAGAAGGTAGTAGGGTGTGATGTCATGGTATATGGATGACATACACAGAGTAGGAAATAAAATTCCTATACTACGAACGGTTGTACTGTGGTCGTCACACAGTTGTTTCTCCAGACAGAATATGGATATAATACTTGACATTCTGGTTTCTAGATCTATGGTTTTAGATCTGGATTTGGGTAGTTTCCCAATGTGGGTACTTTGACAGTATTCTAATAGTTTTTAGAATAGATGACTCCTGGCATGGTGGTGTACCTGCAGGTGATGGAGTCACCCTCTCTAAAGGTGTCGTATAGACTAAAGGGGAGAGGGCTGTGCATGATTGGCAGATCACTTGCTTAGGCAATTGAGTCAATCGTGAGGTGTCAAGTACCACACCAGATGTTGTTTTTGCACTAGATGCGATAAGTTTGTATTAATCCAATCCTGGAGAGACATAAGGAAGCAGTTTTAGAACATAAGTGGATGTTCTACGGATTTGATGACGGCAGCCTCCGTCGGGAGACGGTTATCATTCCAGGCTTCAAAGGTGACATGGTTGACAGAGTGATTGTCAGAGTTTTAGTTTTCCCTCTGATGAGGGACAGTATTATGGACAGGTGGTCTAAGAGGATACTGTGGGAGGCTTGGTGCTGGATACTGATTAGGTTCAGTGATCGATACAGTCTAAGAAGTTTGGATTTGGAGTTCATTTATGAACTAGGTCCCATCAGATATCCATACATATTCTAAGACAGGTATTACTCAATTCGGGAGATGGTTTTCTTCGCGAACTTGAGATTAAGAGAGATATAGAAAGAAACTTCTAGGCGGATCCACTCACTGAGGCTATTTCTCGAACACAATAGTTTTACAAACGGGTTTTGTGAAACTGATTAGTAGAGGAGTTGGATGTTCAGTTTCACACGGGCTGTGAGTAGTCGACATCGCAATAATTAGCCTTAAGTGCAAGTGGGAGATTGTTGGAGATAGTGCCCTCATAGTCAATTATTGGATCGCAGGTACGTGATTGCAATGATTGCGGAGGACCTATACCAGTAGGACAGTCTTACTCGAGATGATAGTATGCTATCTGGTTTGCCTTTATCAGTCGTGTACATGTTCAGGTGACTGATTACATGTTACACTTTGATAGAGCCCTTAGGATCTTGCTTTACTACCAACAGTATGATGGCGATCATATACGTGAGAGTTGGGTAGTTTATATGCATATCCTTAATTGTGGTCCCTAGTCGTGGGAGTTTTGAGACAGGGCATCGATACTCCGGAGTAGACTAGTGTATACAGTCGAGACCCCGACGAGGGGTGGTGGCCGGTCTCACAAGCCACTGGTGTCAGTTGGATCACCTAAGATTTATACAGGTGCTCATTGGGTTATAAGTACACCGGACAGGACTCGCCGGGAATCTGCTAGTTGGTATTATACATATCGTCAGATAGCAGTTTCCTGGTGACATATGTACAGGTTAGTTCATCGACCTGAGGTCGTCATTTGTCTCGTGTGAGTTCCCACTATGCTTTGATTTCTACCCTACCACGGCTCAAAGGAGTCGTGCAAACAGGTAGTTTTTGGGTACAGTCCCGATCCACATGGAGGCACGTGAGCGGATCGGCAGGGGATTCGTCCCTCCCGGTATTGGGGGCGAGATCGTGCTGTGTCTAGGAGAGCCATTACACAAAGCCCACGGCCGTGGCAGGAGATTTACTGGTAGGTACCCCAGTAGTATCTCAGGGTGTTATTGGGCTACACTCTGACACGACTTATACTGCTATTGGAGGTCTGACGTTACTAGCTCCCTAGGCAGATATGCGATACTCATAGAAGAACGGACCAGACTGTATATACATTGTCACTGTTAGGCTCAGTAGGGTTTCCGGATGAGTTCGCTCATCGGCCTCCCTTGAGGTCAGTCTATGGGCAGTCGTTACGCATAGCTAGTGCCGCTGACGGTTTGTGGTTAAACCCACTGCCAGGGTACTGACGAGTCATTAGAGTCCCCCACAGACAGTTTCCCAAGTTCGGGCGAAACGTTGTAGAGGCCGTATGGTTTTATGGCAGGGTTTGGAAAATTCATGTGCGTTTACGCACGTGTCATATTTCGGGCAGATGATACTGGTCGGCTTTGGTTTAAGCCGGGTCCGAGTATTATATTGAGTAGATATAATATCTTTGTCTCAGTTGCATTTATATTCGGTCGTAATACAAATGCGGGTATATTTATACAGTTACGGGGTTATCCTGAAATTCGTTTCGGGATCACTTTTGGAAGTTGCCAGTTTCCAGTTTTCTATCAGCCGTCTATTAACATTCGGTTAAAAAAGGATTTATCTTTTCTTGGATGAGGGTGAGTCATGCTTCTAGAAGTTTCTGGAGAGGGTGACTTGGCTTGATGAGTCATTAGTGCATTAATGGAGCCATTAATGCTTGATGACTAAGGGTTTAGGTTCAATGTTTGTATTTATTGTGTTCACACTTGATATTTATCTTATTGTCACTTCCCCCTCTCCTACCATCACCACCCCACCTCCATATATCTTGGCCGGCCACCATTGTGAGAGTAAGAGAGAGATTGATTTCATTTTTGGGAAAAAGACTATGGTTTATGGTGCATGGAAATTTCATAGCCTCTTTCATTCCATCACCCGATAAAAATGGCAACTTCATTAACCGATCGTCCACGGCTTTGGACGAAGTGAGACATAGTAATCTACTCATTCTCTACATCATTCTTGGACGTCTCTTTTAGCAAACTTGACGACCGAGTTGCCTCGAGTCAGAGGCGGGAGCCCGTTTAAAGAATCGTTGACGTGGTGCCACCTGGACGAGCAGATCGGAGATCGACGAGATCGGAGCAGCCGCAACGGAGCGTGGGATGATGGTTAAAGAATGAAGGACTCGGGTCATTCGGTATAACCTTTCTACACTCTTTACAGTTTGTTAGTTTAGCAATAATGGCAGATCCGGGTTATAGTATACGATAGCGCCAGTTAAAAAGTTTTTGTTCCGCATTTGGCGTCTGTAGACGGCCGGGGCGCTACCGTAGACTTACACTTTGATATGGTGGGAGTGTTTCGACCCTTTTGTCCAGTCGCCGGCGTTTGGCCTTTTCAAATATGGCCATCTCGCGCTCCCGATCAGCTTTACTTTTTAGACGAATCTCATCTAGAAAAGCGTCGATCATTTCGTCTGACGGCCACACGAATTCCGGCTCAGGCTCTGCCCCCAGTTTCTCAGTGCAAGGAGTTTTTTCATCGTCCGTAAATGAGTGGGAGATCACATGACAAGTTGCCCCCGGTGCGTCTGTCTTCTTTGGAGTGTGCGGCTGTGGTGGGTTTACTTTCCACTTTTCAGACAGCGCGAACTTTCCTTGTAGGTACTGATCCTCGATCCACCCCTTAAAGACGAAACAATCCTCGATCGGGTGACTTACCGTTTGGTGGTAAGGGCAATAATTGGGATCGTTGACATCGCCTGGTTGCAACGGACGTTTTGGACTCGGCAGATTGATGAGTCTGTTGCGCACTGCCAGTTCGAACAGTTTCCTTGTTTTATTCTGAGGAAACGAGTAAGGACGTCCTAGTCTCTCCTCGAGGGATGGGCGTGGTCGCACATTGTTCTGGCGAACAACCGTCTTTAAGTGGCTCGGCTGTTGTTGAGTATTGGCGACGACGATCGCTTTACCTTTCCCCTTTTCATTTCGAGAGTCCGGTTTTGGAGGAAACGGTCCATGGCCCATCTGGTCCATTTGGGCTAATTTGTCGATCAAGGCCTGGAAGGTGGTCGGCCTGAAGAACATCATGAATTGCGAGATGGTCGCTTGCGGATCAAGAGTGCCACGAACATGCCTACCGCAGGTGCTTCTTCGATGCGTTTTTCGCATTTCGACCACAGATTCCGCCATCGTGTTGCGTATTGAACCAACGTTTCGCCTGGCCTTATCCTGGCGTTGATCAATGCCGTGATCGGGGTGCGTTCGCTAGCACTCATGAATCTTTGTGTAAATAGTAGCTCCATCTCCGAAAATGTTTTGACAGAGTCGTTAGGTAGCTCCGAATACTATTCAAAGGCCGTCTCCGATAAGCTGCCGACGAATTGGCGAAGCAACAGTTTGTCGTCGCCTCCCGTGTTGCCGCATAAGGCCCTTAATTGAGCGACATGCTGATGTGGATTCCCCGTCCCTTTATATACATGGAACTTAGGGATCGTATATCCCGAAGGGTAACTGATTTGGTCGTACCAGCCCAGATAGGGTCGTCCGGTTCTAACAATTTTTCCAGCCGCTTCACTCGCCTGATGAGCTCGTATTTGCTGAGCTATATAGTCGTCCAGGGCGGCCTTGGAGATAGTTTCCTCTTTGGCTGTTGAAAGAGCCAGAGGTGGATTTGATGTTTCTCCTCTGTCGTTTTCGAGGATAATCGGAGGATCTTCAGCTGGAGGATCCGGCTGTAACATCATTCCTACCATGTCCTGGAAGAGGAGCGCTATTTGCTTTATGTCAGCCGCTTGCTCTGCGGCTTCTCTGTCCTTCTTTTTGAGGACTCTGCGTAAGAAGTCAGCATCAGTTTCTTGTTCGTGACGCTGCTCTGATGATGCCTCCAGGCTTTCTTTTGGCCCGGTGAGTGCAGCCATTGCGGTCATTATCTCCTGAAGCTTCTGTTGCTGCTCCTGGGCTTTTGTCACAGATCGGGTGAGCGGTCGGTGACCTATCGAAGCGCGGCATCCTCTTTCCCGGATGCCATATAGACAGTGTGCACCACCGTACCCCCAGACTTGGGGCATTTGTGATCAGCACTTTTACGGTTCGCCATGTTCACAGGGGCTTTTCGCGGCTTCCTTTTCTTTTGAGTGATTGATGTTGAGGGAGCCGTTGCAGTGGGCACCCAGGTGGCCGTCATCTTTTGTGGCTTAACAGGACGGCTTACTTCCTGTTGGACCTTCAGCTTCTTGTGCTGGCGGGAGGAATTTAGATCGATCACCGAGTCTTGGACCTGCCGTCAGACTTTGTAAATCTTGGAGGACAACCGCTGCGGGGACCGTTTTGGCTTGGCTTCCGTAGCCTTCTCCTGTGGATGAGGAGTCCTTCTCAGTATAGCGGTAGGAGAATTCCTACGCACCTTATTCAATAGCTCAAAGCTGTTCCCGGTTGGAACTGCGGCATTAATTTCCGCTATCGGTGCTGGTGGAGTTAGCCCAGAAGGGTAGTTGCCCTCGGCTTTCCTCACTCGGCGCCAATGACGACGTCGAGCATGTCGCGCTGATGGAATTGTTTCAGCTATAAGGTCTGACTTCGTCATGCCCTCTGCTTTGAGGAGAGACTGTTATTGGTGTTAGCCTGTCGAAGACTGACACCCGTTGAGAAGCAGTGTCTACTCTGTCAAAAACAGACCTCTGGACAGGGGAAGCAGCTTTGAGGACCTCCCCTGGAGCAGCAACCGGAATGGCCAGCCTTTTAAAAACTGACTTCTTGGAAGGAGGAGCCTTCCTAATGATTTCATCCGCTTGAGCCGGGATGGCTATCCGCTTTGGGATGGCAACTTCGGGTATCGTGGGCTTGTAGACGTTCTGGCCCGGTCTATTAAAAACTGAGGCATTGGGCTTGGGCGACCCGTTGAGAGGGACCGCGATAGTTGTAAGCCGATCGAAGACCGACTTCTTCGGAGCTTCTTGCGATGGTAATGGGGCATTGAAGCTCATTGGTGGGATCATGGTCCCGAAGAATAGCCCAGTGGTGGCCTGAGTCACCTGTTCCACCGGCATAGCGAAGATGGAGGCCGCTTGGGGCCCATAAGTCACTCCTCTAGCAAGGACGAAGCGAGAGTTGCAGTTGCAGGTAGTGCAGTTTGAAGCCATTGATCTTCTGTTTTCTGCACGGAGCAAGACACCAAATCTTAGTACCTCGAATCCACAGGCAACCACAGCAAACCGCGATTCGTTCGCGAACATGACACTCGAAGTGTGGAGTGGAAAGAGGAAGAGGTCCCACCGGGCATGCCAGAATCTGTTCCCCTCCGAAAGACGGCCGAGACTGACGTCTCGCCTGAAATTCGGGGCAGATGCTAATTGGTGTTATCCGTCCACCTCTCCGAAGATGCCAAGTTGATTTATGGCACCATGTATCGGAGGTTTAGACGGATGCGGCCGATGTAGCAGACTTCGTCATATTCCCCTCGCTTGAGGGGTTTTTTATTCTGGGGACGCTCTTCCATGCAGGCGCAAGCTCCTGTAGTAAATTACGCTACCGCATCGCGGTAACAACTTTCTCCTTCTCCAGTATTTCACTTCGTGTCGTGGGTGTTTGTTTTGTTTGTGGTTGCCCGTGGATTGTATACGGAGACTAATTTATGTTGTCGCCCGTAGGACGCGGATTAGTCCAAATCCGTATTTTCTTAGATTTGGGTTTGGGGTTTTGGTTTGAGGATACGTTAACCATATTTGAGGCTAAGATCAACTCAAACGTTTGTTAAGGATACGTTAGTCCAATTTGAGACTAAGATCGACTTAACTGGATCGTTTAGATCCGATAAAAGAGCATTTGGGGGCTCTATTGTTCCAGATTAGTGACATAGTGGTCCATTGCATGTATGGCCGTCGGGACCCGTCTCCTCTCTGACGATGTTGAAGGATTACAACGACAGATATCAGAGGAGTTCAGAGATGTACCCTTGAACCAAAGTTGATTGGGAGATCTATACTCCAATTTGGGACTAATGTCTGTATGAGGGTTTAAGGATACGTTAGCCATATTTGAGGCTAAGATCAACTTAAACGGGATCATTTAGATCCGACAAAAGAGCATCTGGGAGCTCTATTGCTCCAGTTTAGGGACATAGTGGTCCATTGCCAGTTTAGGGACATGGGGGTCCATTGCTAGTTTAGGGACATGGTGGTGCAATAAAATGTATGGCTGTCGGGACCCATCACCTCTCTGAAGACGTTGAAGGATTACAACGACAAATATCAGAGGAGTTCAGAGATGTACCCTTGAACCAATGAGTTGGTTGAAAGAGCAGATGTGCTCAGTTCAAAATGATTTGAGGACTTATGGCCAGTTTGAGCTAAGTCCAATTATGTTTGAAATATTGGCCCTCTGTTGGTTCTTTGAGGGAGAGGCTTTGCCTCTAGAAACTTAGCCAATTGGGCTAAAGCTAGTGTTAAACACTAAAGACCAACAGTGTTGGACACTGGGAATAAGATTAACAAGTTAGTGTTAAACACTAAAAGATAATCAGTGTTAAACACTAGCAACAGGGCTTTCAAATTAGTGTTAAACACTAAAGCAAATCAGTGTTAAACACTGCAAACAGAGATTTCAAATTAGTGTTAAACACTAAAGCAAATCAGTGTTAAACACTAAGGAGGGAGGGGTCACGTGCGGACGCATGAGTGCGCCCAAAGCTTTCATTTCCTTTGCTTTTTCTCTTTCTGCGTTTTGGGAGTCACGTGGGAACACGTGAGGCATTGCTTCAAAGCTTCTTTTCTTCAGCGATCTTTTCAAGGGTCACGTGGGGGCACGTGACCCTAGTTATTTTCATGAACAGAGATCTTTTAAGTCTCCTAATTTTAAGAATTGAATTCTCTGTAGGGTTAAACCCCAATTATGATTTTGGAGGAATTAAATTCCTATTGTGAAAGAATTAAATTCTTATTTAGGACAAAACCCTGATTTCTTTTTAAAGGAATTGAATTCCCAGATATGTAAAAGGATTAGGGTTAAACCTTAGTTTTGTTTTAGGAGAATTAAATTCTCAAAACTTAATTCCCCTTCTAAGTTTAGGATCTGCATAGCAGGATCTCGACCCAATGAGAATTAAATTCTCAACTTATGGGGAGATGTGCTCTGTGCAGATCTTCAACCAGAAGAAGAACTAAGTTCTTTTTTGTATAAGAGTTAAACTCTTGGATTTTGAGAATTAAATTCTCTGTTTGAAGTTTCGATTCCCTTTCTTTTCTCACCTAGGGTTTTCTTTGTTGAGAATTAAATTCTCCTTTCTTTTCTTCCCTCTTGAAAATTAAATTCTCCTCTCTCTGTTTTTCTCTCCAAAAAAAAGTAGATCCCTTCTCTTCTTTTCTTGGCTCCTATTTATAGGAGAAGGAAAAGAATCAATTTGTTTAATAAATCTTTCATTGAAAGATTTGATTTGTTTTCATATTTAATATGATCCTTTAGATCATTCAGTGAATTTTATTCACCGTTGGATTTTAAATCCAAAGATATTCTGTTTGTTATTTCTGGTGAGATAGGGGAAATCTTTCCTTGTATCAAATCTTTCCATAAATTGGTGATTTTTAATCACCCTTGGATCTTTAATCCAACGGTCCCCATAATCCTTTTCCATTTGGAAAGATTTAGAAAGATTAAGAGAAATTTAGAATTTTAATTCTATTTCGAAAGATTTTAGAGAAATTTAGAATTTTAATTCTATTAAACTGTAAGGCTTTCAAAGCCTGTCACGTGCTGGCACGTGACCCTTGGTCACGTGTGAGCACGTGACCCCCAATTGGTTCTTTTTTCAACGTTTATTTATGCTTCAATTTTAAACATCACGTGTCAACACGTGACCATTGGTCACGTGTGAGCACGTGATACCTCATTGAGGTATTTTCTTCAGACATTAGTTATTTTATTTCTGTTTTAACTGTCACGTGTCAACACGTGACCATTGGTCACGTGTGATCACGTGACCCCTAATTGTGTTCTTCTTCAGTCGTTATTTTTATTTCTGTTTTAACTATCACGTGTCAACACGTGACCATTGGTCACGTGTGAGCAAGTGATATCTCATTGAGGTAATTCCTGATTTTTAATCAGGGAACAGTGCACAGCATATTTGCTCATAACTTTTGATCCCGGATGAATTATGAAGCCCATAATATATCAAATCGAAGGGGTTTTCAAGTTGCTTCCAATATCATTAGAATTTAGCTGTTCCTCCTTCGGGAGTTTATCAAAATACAGGCCGGAAGATACTGGTTCGCATTTCCTTAAGCGTATCATTGCCATTTGATACCTTGGACTCTTTTGCGCAGAAATTTTTGGCGGGAACAAATGCCCCTCACCACTTTGCCCCCGTAAGTATGTACGTGGGTGAAGTAGTGCAGAGTTATGCAGAGTTATGCATGGCGTATGACCAGTTTCGGGTTGGTATATAACTTTCAGAATTTTGATCTGAGAAGATAACGAGCGGACACAAGCGTCGTCATTTATCATTGACTCAAATCTCAACTCTTAAGGGATATAGTTCCAAACCCTCATCCCTATGAGCCGCACCCTTCCATTTCTTTATGTCTTACTCTGGCATGAAGTAGTTTATACGCTCATGAGTAAGTTCTCCATTTCAGTGGCGTGTAGCTTTGGCAAGTGTGGCTCATAGATGGTCCATCTTGACCTCTTTGCAGGGCAGTGATGGCTTAGGAGACAGGGATAGGATCTGCCACCTAAGACTTTTAACCTTTATGAGTCGTGAGGGTCTCATAAAGACTTTTCTCCCTACGAGTCGTGAGGATCTCATAAGTGTCTTTTCTCCTTAGGAGTCGTGAGGATTCCTAAGTGTGTTTTCTCTTGAGAGTCGTAAGGATCTCACAAGAGAATTTTCCCTCTTACGAGTCGAGAGGACCCGTAAGTGGTTGTTTCCCTCCTTGTCGAGATTCGACCTTGGAGAGTGAGACCCGTGGATAGTATGCAAGAGACCGTTTTGGGCCGACTTGCAGGGTCCCAGTGCTTAGGAAACATGTTTCTTAATCCCTACTGCCTAAGGCTTTTCCTCACAAGTCGAGACGAATCGAGCAGTTCTCGCGAAGACATCAATTTCCTCACGAGTCGAGATGAATCGAGCATTTCTCGTAAGAATATCCTAACGTCACAGTTAACCTCTGCTCTTTACGACAGAAGTCCGTTAGGGTCTGTGGTACTTAGGGTTTTGGCCGTCGTACCGTCGCATCAGCTGATATATTCCTCGATAGGCAATCATGCTGTTCGAGTAGCCCTGCGACCGCCATGTCTCTGATCCCTTCGGGGGCTGGACAAGACGTCTTCAAGCAATCCTCCTTGGCAGTTTGACCGTCGGAAGAGCAAGCGTTAGGAATTTGCCATGCCGCTTTTTACTTGAGGTTAGGCTCATTTTGGAGAGCCCCGATGAGTCATAACCACTCCGCGCTGGTGTGGGATGATCTCCGATAGTCTTTCAGGCTTTATATGACTTGCCGTTAAGACCCTGAAGCTAGTTATTTGGCCTTTGCTTCGTTTGCTGGCATCGCGTCTGCTGTATCGAGACGAATGTCGCGGTTGTCTCTAGGTTGCATGTGAACCGTTGAGGTTTGGAATTAGGGATTTTGCCATGGCTCCGTTTGTTTGAGTGTCGCGTCTGAACCCTGCTGGAGGAAGGATGCTAGGGTGACATTTCATCTGCTGTATTGAGATGATCGTCGAGGTGGTGACCACTCCGCACTGGTGTAAGATGCTCTCCGATTGTCTTTCAGGCTTTATATGACTTGCCGTCAAGACCCTGAAGCTAGGAATTTGGCCTTTTGCTTCATTTGCTTTGTCACGTCCGAATCCTGTTGGAGGAAGAACGCTGGGGTGACATCACGTCTGCTGTATCGAGACGAACGTCAAGATGGTGACCACTCCGCACTGGTGCAAGATGATCTCCGATCGTATTTCAGGCTTTATATGACTTGCCGTTAAGACCCTGAAGCTAGGAATTTGGCCTTTGCTTCGTTTGCTTTGTCACGTCCGAATCCTGTTGGAGGAAGAACGCTGGGGTGACATCACGTCTGCTGTATCGAGACGAACGTCAAGATGGTGACCACTCCGCACTGGTGTGAGATGATCTCCGGTTGTCCTTCAGGCTTTATATGACTTGCCGTTAAGACCTTGAAGCTAGGAATTTGTCCTTTGCTTCATTTGCTGGCATCGAGTCTGCTGTATCGAGACGAATGTCGCGGTGGTGACCACTCCGTGCTGGTGCGAGATGATCTCCGATTGTCTTTCAGGCTTTATATGAGTTGCCGTCAAGACCCTGAAGCTAGGGATCTTCTTTTGCTTCGTTTGTTGACATTGTGACTGCAATATTGCGACGAATGTCGCGGTGGTGACCACTCCGTGCTAGTGCAAGATGATCTCCGATTGTCTTTCAGGCTTTATATAAGTTGTCGTCAAGACCCTGAAGCTAGGAATTTGGCCTTTTGCTTCATTTGCTTTGGCGTTGCGTCTGCTGTGTCGAGACGAACGTCGAGGTGGTGACCACTCCGTGCTGGTGCGAGATGATATCCGATTGTCTTTCAGGCTTTATATGAGTTGCCGTCAAGACCCTGAAGCTAGGAATTTGGCCTTTGCTTCGTTTTCTCGCACTGCGTCTGCTATATCGAGACGAATGCTGAGGTGGAGCTGGGATTTTGCCGTCACTCCGCTTTGTTTCGACCATGGGGTCTTTTGTTAACTTTGCATGTACATCCTGCTGGACTGCGAAGGAATGCCGTTGTTGACATTGCGTCTGCTGTAACGAGACGAATGCTAAGGTGGAGTTGGGATTTTGCCGTTACTCCGCTTTGTTTCGACCGTGAGGTCTTTTGTTGACGTTGCATCTGCATCCAGCTGGACTGCGGAGGAACTCTGTTGTTGACATTGCGTCTACTATATCGAGACGAATGCTGAGGTGAAGCTGGGATTTTGCCATCACTCCGCTTGATGGTGTAACATCTGTGTCCTGCATAAATGAGGAGGCACACCGTTGTTGGTCTCCAGGCTGCAGATGTGACCATTGAGATTTGGAACTAGGGACTTTGCCATGGTTCCATTTCGTTGCGATTCTGAGGTCGGTTGTTGACGTCATGTCTGCATCTAGTTGGAGTGAGGAGAAACACCGTTGGTGATCTCTAAGTTGTCGATGCTGACGTCGAGACCCTGAAGCTAGGGATCTTCTTTTGCTTCATTTGTTGACATTGTGACTGCAATATTGCGACGAATGTCGAGGCTGTCTCTAGGTTGTCTATGAACCGTCGAGATTTAGCTTCGCTTTCTGGTGGAGCCTGTTGAGAAGGTATGGTTCCCACTTTGTTCGTGCCCCTGGATTGTATACAGGGATCGATGTGATCTCACCTGTAGGGCAAAAAGTTTTATTCTTTCATCATTTTTTATTCTTTCCGCGATGCTCTATCATTTCAGCTTTTACATCGCGAAGGTCGCGATTGCCCAATCATTTCGGCTGTTTTTCGCGGTGCCCAATCATTTCGGCTATTTGTTTTATTTACTCGCTACTTTTTATTGCGAGTTGCCCAATCATTTCGGCTGTTTTTGTATGCATATATTTTTACTTGCTTATTTTGTTGCAAGTTGCCCCATCATTTCGGCTATTTCATATGCATTTATTTTTGGCTCGCTGATTTTTTTCTCACGAGTAGGGGATTTAGGATCTGATACCAATCTTAGCATCAGCATCGCTGCGACTGGAATATTACCAGGAGCGAATCATCATTTGCCGTAAAAGGGCTTGGAATTTGATACCGTTTTAGGCATCAGCATCGCTACAACTGGGATATTGCCAGGAGCGAATCATCATTTGCCTCTGTCGACGTCGAACAAAGGTGGCTTAGCAAACAGGGTTAGGATCCCGTCGACTAAGGCTTTTTACTTCATGAGCCGTAAGGGTCTTATAAAGGCGTTTCTCCCTACAAGTCGTGAGGATCTCGTAGGTGTGTTTTCTCCTTAGGGATCATGAGGATTCCTAAGTGTATGTTCCCCCGTAAGTCGTAAGGATCTTACAAAAGGGTTTTCTCTTTATAAGTCGAGAGGACTTACAAGGGTCGTTCACCATATGGACATATCCCTAGACACGGGTGGGACTTAGTTAGGGAAATGTTTATTCGCGCCCGTGGATTGTATACAAGGGTCAGTTTTGAGCCACTTGTAGGGCAATATCGAAGGTTGTCGGGTTGCTTAAGAACAGGTTCAAGTCTCTGTAACTTAAAACTTTCAAATCTTATGAGCCGTGAGGGTCCCATAAGAGAGTTCTCCTTACGAGTCATGAGGATCTCGCAAGTGTAATTTCTCCTTAGGAATCGTGAGGATCCCTAAGTGTGTTGCTCCCTTGTGAGTCGTAAGGATCTCACGCGGGTGGTTTCTCCTTACAAGGTCGAGAGGACCCTGTAAGTGTCTTTCAACGAGGTTGCGCCCTTTCGGGTTTTCACAAACACTCGCCGGTAGCCCTGCCGTTTTTACTCACGGAGCCCTTTCGGGTTTTCATCCGTGCCCATTTCGCTTATGGACATACCGTCTTTTTTTTTATTCTTTTTATTCTTTTTTTTTCTAACGAGGTCGCGCCCTTTCGGGTTTTCACGAACACTCGCCGGTAGCCCTGCTGATTTTACTCACGGAGCCTTTTCGGGTTTTCATCCGTGCCCCTTTTGCTTATGGACATACCGTCCTTTTTCATTATTTTTTTTATTCTTTATTTTTTTTTCTAACGAGGTCGCGCCCTTTCGGGTTTGCACGAGACTCGCCGGTAGCCCTGCTGTTTTTACTCACGGAGCCCTTTCGGGTTTTCATCCGTGCCCATTTTGCTTATGGACATACCATTTTTTTTCATTATTTTTTTTATTCTTTATTCTTTTTTTTAACGAGATCGCGCCCTTTCGGGTTTTCACGAGACTCGCCGGTAGCCCTGCTGTTTTTACTCACGGAGCCCTTTCAGGTTTTCATCCGCGCCCATTTTGCTTATGGACATAACATTTTTTTTAACACCACGTCAGCCTGGGGATACCGCGGGTTGGTAGTAGTTTAACGACGTTTCGGTCATTTGCAAGTTTTAGGACATTGCGGTCCATCGTTAGTTTAGGGACGTTTCGGTCCGATGCCAGTTTTAAGACATAGTGGTCCACCGTCGCCGTATTTGAGGCGAATCTCTAGTTTACCGACTTTTCGGTCTACAGCTAGTTTTAGGACATAGTGGTCCATCGTTAGTTTAATGACGTTTCGGTCTATCGTCGCCGTATTTGAGGCGAATCTCTAGTTTACTGACTTTTCGGTCTATAGGGATTTCCCTATGAATAAGCATGATGCCCCCGGCATATCCACCTTTCTCGGAGCATGTGGTTGTGGCGGGCTTACCTTCCAGTTTTCGGACAGCGCGAACTTACCCTGTTGGTATTGGTCTTCAACCCAGTTTTTGAAGATATAGAAATTTTCGATCGGATGGCCCAATACTTGGTGGTAAGGGCAGTGATTAAGATTGTTGACCTCATTCAGTTATAGCTGGCATTTCGGCTCCGGTAGAGTGATAAGCCCGTCGCGCACTACTAGTTCGAACAGCCTCCTTGTTTCATCCCGGGGAAATGAGTAAAGACGTTTCAACTTTTCATAGAGGGGTTGCCGCTTGCTGCTTTGGCGAACAACCGGTCTAGGGCCACTCGATTGTTGTTGAGCGTTGGCAACGAAAGCCGTTTTTTCCTTCCCTTTATCCTTTTTGTTCGATCCCTTGTTTGCGGGTCCAAGATTCTTTCCGGGTAGTGTGCGATTGCACGGCTGAATGTTCTCGCAACTCCTCAACTCTTTCGTTTTAGAGATGGACTCCTTGAAAAGAGGGCTGAGGGATACTTTTTTGTCGGAATTGCTCCCGAATGTGAGAACTCGCGGTCCCTCGGGATCAACCCTATGACAATTGCCGGCAATTCTTTTACGCTCATCCGTCGCATTTTTCTGCTGTCTACGAGCTTCACGCTTTGTCCTGCTGAAGTGTTGCCTGTGAGCGATATACCCTTGCCGCCAACATTTAAAGGAGTCGCAGTCTTCAGTAGGATGTGCGATCTTCTGATGATATAAGCAGAAGTTAGGATGCACGTCCGCTTCATCAGGATGTATACTACCAGGAGAATTTTCTCTGAAAGAGGGCGACCTCATCCCCATTGATATGGCTTTAGCGAATTGTTTCCTTGTCTTGATCCTGCTTTCATTTGCGGCGGATGTACTTTGATATGGTGGGAGTGTTTCGACCCTTTTGTCCAGTCGCCGGCGTTTGGCCTTTTCAAATATGGCCATCTCGCGCTCCCGATCAGCTTTACTTTTTAGACGAATCTTATCTAGAAAAGCGTCGATCATTTCGTCTGACGGCCGCACGAATTCCGGCTCAGGCTCTGCCCCTAGTTTCTCAGTGCAAGGAGTTTTTTCATCGTCCGTAAATGAGTGGGAGATCACGTGACAAGTTGCCCCCGGTGCGTCCGTCTTCTTTGGAGTGTGCGGCTGTGGTGGGTTTACTTTCCACTTTTCAGACAGCGCGAACTTTCCTTGTAGGTACCGATCCTCGATCCACCCCTTAAAGACGAAACAATCCTCGATCGGGTGACTTACAGTTTGGTGGTAAGGGCAATAATTGGGATCGTTGACATCGCCTGGTTGCAACGGACGTTTTGGACTCGACAGATTGATGAGTCTGTTGCGCACTGCCAGTTCAAACAGTTTCCTTGTTTTATTCTGAGGAAACGAGTAAGGACGTCCCAGTCTCTTCTCGAGGGATGGGCGTGGTCTTACATTGTTCTGGCGAACAACCGGCTTTAAGTGGCTCGGCTGTTGTTGAGTATTGGCGACACGATCGCTTTACCTTTCCCCTTTTCATTTCGAGAGTCCGGTTTTGGAGGAAACGGTCCATGGCCCATCTGGTCCATTTGGGCTAATTTGTCGATCAAGGCCTGGAAGGTGGTCGGCCTGAGGAACATCATGAATTGCGAGATGGTCGCTTCCGGATCAAGAGTGCCCACGAACATGCCTACCGCAGATGCTTCTTCGATGCGTTGTTCGCATTTCGACCACAATTCCGCCATCGTGTTGCGTATTGAACCCACGTTTCGCCTGGCCTTATCCTGGCGTTGATCAATGCCGTGATCGGGGTGCGTTCGCTAGCACTCGCGAATCATTGTGTAAACAGTAGCTCCATCTCCGAAAATGTTTTGAAAGAGTCGTTAGGTAGCTCCGAATACCATTCAAAGGCCGTCTCCGATAAGCTGCCGACGAATTGGCGAAGCAACAGTTTGTCGTCGCCTCCCGTGTTGCCGCATAAGGCCCTGAATTGAGCGACATGCTGATGTGGATTTCCCATCCTTTTATATACATGGAACTTAGGGATCGTATATCCCGGAGGGTAACTGATTTGGTCATACCAGCCCAGATAGGGTCGTCCGGTTCTAACAATTTGCCCAGCCGCTTCACTCACCTGATGAGCTCGTATTTGCTGAGCTATATAGTCATCCAGGACGGCCTTGGAGATAGTTTCCTCTTTGGCTGTTGAAAGAGCCGGAGGTGGATTTGATGTTTCTCCTCTGTCGTTTTCGAGGATAATCGAAGGATCTTCAGCTGGAGGATCCGGCTGTAACATCATTCCTACCATGTCTTGGAAGAGGAGCGCTATTTGCTTTATGTCAGCCGCTTGCTCTGCGGCTTCTCTGTCCTTCTTTTTGAGGACTTTGCATAAGAAGTCAGCATCAGTTTTTTGTTCGTGACGCTGCTCTGATGATGCCTCCAGGCTTTCTTTTGGCCCGGTGAGTGCAGCCATTGCGGTCATCATCTCCTTAAGCTTCTGCTGCTGCTCCTGGGCTTTTGTCACGGATCGGGTAGCGGTCGGTGACCTATCGAAGCGCGGCCATCCTCTTTCCCGGATGCCATATAGACAGTGTGCACCACCGTACCCCCAGACTTGGGGCGTTTGTGATCAGCGCTTTTACGGTTCGCCATGTTCACAGGGGCTTTTCATGGCCTCCTTTTCTTTTGAGTGATTGATGTTGAGGGAGCTGTTGCAGTGGGCACCCAGGTGGCCGTCATCTTTTGTGGCTTAACAGGACGGCTTACTTCCTGTTGGACCTTCAGCTTCTTGTGTTGGCGGGAGGAATTTGGATCGATCACCGAGTCTCGGACCTGCCGCTAGACTTTGTAGATCTTGGAGGACAACCGCTGCGGGGACCGTTTTGGCTTTGCTTCCGTAGCCTTCTCTAGTGGATGAGGAGTCCTTCTCAGTATAGCGGTAGGAGAATTCCTACGCACCTTATTCAACAGCTCAAAGCTGTTCCCGGTTGGAAAAGCAGCATTAATTTCCGCCATCGGGGCTGGTGGAGTTAGCCCAGAAGGGGAGTTGCCCCTGGCCTTCCTCACTCGGCGCCAATGACGACGTCGATCATGTCGTGCTGATGGAATTGTTTCAGCTATAAGGGTGACTTCGTCATGCCCCCTGCTTTGAGGAGAGACTGTTATTGGTGTTAGCCTGTCGAAGACTGACACCCGTTGAGAAGCAGTGTCTACTCTGTCAAAGACAGACCTCTGGGCAGGGGAAGTAGCTTTGAGGACCTTCCCTGGAGCAGCAACCGGAATGGCCAGCCTTGTAAAAACTGACTTCTTGGAAGGAGGAGCCTTCCCAATGATTTCATCCGCTTGAGCCGGGATGGCTATCCGCTTTGGGATGGCAGCTTCGGGTATCGCGGGCTTATAGACGTTCTAGCCCAGTCTGTTGAAAACTGAGGCATTGGGCTTGGGCGACCCGTTGAGAGGGGCCGCGATAGTTGTAAGCCGATCGAAGACCGACTTCTTCGGAGCTTCTTGCGATGGTAATGGGGCATTGAAGCTCATTGGTGGGATCATGGTCCCGAAGAATAGCCCAGTGGTGGCCTGGGTCACCTGTTCCACCGGCATAGAGAAGATGGAGGCCGCTTGGGGCCCATAAGTCACTCCTCTAGCAAGGACGGAGCGAGAGTTGCAGTTGCAGGTAGTGCAGTTTGAAGCCATTGATCTTTTGTTTTCTGCACGAAGCAAGACACCAAATCTTAGTACCTCGAATCCACAAGCAACCACAGCAAACCGCGATTCGTTCGCGAACACGACACACGAAGTGTGGAGTGGAAAGAGGAAGAGGTCCCACCGGGCATGCCAGAATCTGTTCCCCTCCGAAAGACGGCCGAGACTGACGTCTCGCCTGAAATTCGGGGCAGATGCTAATTGGTGCTATCCGTCCACCTCTCCGAAGATGCCAAGTTAATTTATGGCACCATGTATCGGAGGTTTAGACGGATGCGGCCGATGTAGCAGACTTCGTCTGATTCTTCCTCGCTTGAAGGGTTTTTGATTGTGGGGATGCTCTTCCCTGCAGGCGCAAGCCCCTACAGTTAATTACGCTACCGCATCGCGGTAATAACTTTCTCCTTCTCCAGAATTTCACTTCGTGTCGTGGGTGTTTGTTTTGTTTGTGGTTGCCCGTGGATTGTATACGGAGACTAATTTATATTGTCGCCCGTAGGACACGGATTAGTCCAAATCCGTATTTTCTTAGATTTGGATTTGGGGTTTTGGTTTGAGGATACGTTAGCCATATTTGAGGCTAAGATCAACTCAAATGTTTGTTAAGGATACGTTAGTCCAATTTAAGACTAAGATTGACTTAACTGGATCGTTTAGATCCGACAAAAGAGCATTTGGGGGCTCTATTGTTCCAGTTTAGGGACATAATGATCCATTGCATGTATGGCCGTCGGGACCCGTCACCTCTCTGACGACGTTGAAGGATTACAACGACAGATGTCAGAGGAGTTCAGAGATGTACCCTTGAACCAAAGTTGATTGGGGGATCTATAGTCCAATTTGGGACTAAAGTCTGCTTGAGGGTTTAAGGATACGTTAGCCATATTTGAGGCTAAGATCAACTTAAACGGGATCGTTTAGATCCGACAAAAGAGCATCTGGGAGCTCTATTGCTCCAGTTTAGGGACATAGTGGTCCATTGCCAGTTTAGGGACATGGGGGTCCATTGCCAGTTTAGGGACATGGTGGTCCAATAAAATGTATGGCTGTCGGGGCCCATCACCTCTCTGAAGACGTTGAAGAATTACAACGACAAATATCAGAGGAGTTCAGAGATGTACCCTTGAACCAATGAGTTGGTTGAAAGAGCAGATGTGCTCAGTTCAAAATGATTTGAGGACTTATGGCCAGTTTGGGCTAAGTCCAATTATGTTTGAAATATTGGCCCTCTGTTGGTTCATTGAGGGAGAGGCTTTGCCTCTAGAAACTTAGCCAATTGGGCTAAAACTAGTGTTAAACCCTAAAGACCAACAGTGTTGAACACTGGGAATAAGATTAACAAGTTAGTGTTAAAAACTAAAAGATAATCAGTGTTAAGCACTAGCAACAGGGCTTTCAAATTAGTGTTAAACACTAAAGCAAATCAGTGTTAAACACTGCAAACAGAGATTTCAAATTAGTGTTAAATACTAAAGCAAATCAGTAACACTAAGGAGGGAGGGGTCACGTGCGGACGCGTGAGAGCGCCCAAAGCTTTCATTTCCTTTGTTTTTTCTCTTTCTGCGGTTTGGGAGTTACGTGGGAGCACGTGAGGCATTGCCTCAAAGCTTCTTTTCTTCAGGGATCTTTTCAAGGGTCACGTGGGGGCACGTGACCCTAGTTCTTTTCATGAACAGAGATCTTTTAAGTCTCTTTATTTTAAGAATTGAATTCTCTGTAGGGTTAAACCCCAATTATGATTTTGGAGGAATTAAATTCCTATTGTGAAAGAATTAAATTCTTATTTAGGATAAAACCCTGATTTCTTTTTAAAGGAATTAAATTCCCAGATATGTAAAAGGATTAGGGTTAAACCCTAGTTTTGTTTTAGGAGAATTAAATTCTCAAAACTTAATTCCCCTTCTAAGTTTAGGATCCGCATGGCAGGATCTCGACCCGATGAGAATTAAATTCTCAACTTATGGGGAGATGTGCTCTGTACAGATTTTCAACCAGAAGAAGAACTAAGTTATTTTTTGTATAAGAGTTAAACTCTTGGATTTTGAGAATTAAATTCTCTGTTTGAAGTTTCGATTCCCTTTCTTTTCTCACCTAGGGTTTTCGTTGTTGAGAGTTAAATTCTCCTTTCTTTTCTTCCTTCTTGAGAATTAAATTCTCCTCTCTCTGTTTTTCTCTCCAAAAAAAAGTAGATCCCTTCTCTTCTTTTCTTGGCTCCTATTTATAGGAGAAGGAAAAGAATCAATTTGTTTAATAAATCTTTTATTGAAAGATTTGATTTGTTTTCATATTTAATATGATCCTTTAGACCATTCAGTGAATTTTATTCACCGTTGGATTTTAAACCCAAAGATGTTCTGTTTGTTATTTCTGGTGAGATAGGGGAAATCTTTCCTTGTATCAAATCTTTCCATAAATTGGTGATTTTTAATCACCCTTGGATCTTTAATCCAACGGTCCCCATAATCCTTTTCCATTTGGAAAGATTTAGAAAGATTTAGAGAAATTTAGAATTTTAATTCTATTTCGAAAGATTTTAGAGAAATTTAGAATTTTAATTCTATTAAACTGTAAGGCTTTCAAAGCCTGGCACGTGCTGGCACGTGACCCTTGGTCACGTGTGAGCACGTGACCCCCAATTTTCAGCGTTTATTTATGCTTCAGTTTTAACCATCACGTGTCAACACGTGACCATTGGTCACGTGTGAGCACGTGATACCTCATTGAGGTATTTTCTTCAGACATTTTTTATTTTATTTCTGTTTTAATTGTCACGTGTCAACACGTGACCATTGATCACGTGTGAGCACGTGACCCCCAATTGGGTTCTTTTTCAGTCGTTATTTTTATTTCTGTTTTAACTATCATGTGTTAACACGTGACTATTAGTCACATGTGAGCACGTGATACCTCATTGAGGTAATTCCTGATTTTTAATCAGGGAACAGTGCACAGCATATTTGCTCATAACTTTTGATCCCGGATGAATTATGAAGCCCATAATATATCAAATCGAAGGGTTTTTCGAGATACTACCAATATCATTAGAATTTAGTTGTTCCTCCTTTGGGAGTTTATCAAAATACAGGCTGGAAGATACTGGTTCGCATTTCCTTAAGCGTATCGCTGCCATTTGATACCTTGGGCTCTTTTGCGCAGAAATTTTTGGCGGGAACAAACTTCTTTCTGGTTCCAACTTAATATGAAATTTCATCAAGACAGGGAACGATACATCCCATATTGATACACTTCCACATTGATGTGCACACCTCAAATTGGATCGCACCCCAAATTGGGCGCATTCCATGTCACCATCGTTCACTTCGCTACGTAACAAATAAATGTGTGCGCAAGATGAATGTTGGACTGAAATGTCCTTAAACTAATATTCGTCCCAAACCGGGAATGTTGGACCGAAATATTCTTAAATTAATATTCTCCCCAAACACGAAAATAATGGACCGTGATGTCCTTAAACTAATATAATTGGGCCCATATACTCATTTGTTTCTAAGTTGATCTTAGTCTCAAATATGACTAACGATCCTTAGATAAAATTCAAATATCCCATGAACTGATGGATCTCATTTATATGAGATTTGCGTCCTAAGTCTATTCCCGTTGGCAAACCAAGCTACCAATGTGGACCTCGTCAAGCAAATCCTTGACCCAAACCCATATCCCAAATATACGGATTTGGACTAATCCGCGTCCTATAGGCGACGATATAAATTAGTCTCCGTATATAATCCATGGGCAACCAAAATAAACCAAATATAACACGACACGAAGTGCCTAACTGGAGCAGGAGAAAATTGTTATTGCAACACGATAGCATAATTAATTGCAGAGGCTTGCGCCTGCAGGGAAGAGCGTCCCCACAATCAAAAACTCCTTATAAATGATGGAGAATATGCCAAAGTCTGCTGCATCGGTCGCATCTATCCAAACCTCCGATGTACGGTGCTATAAATCAACTTGATATCTTCAGAAAGGTGGATGGATATATCCAATTAGTATCTACCCCCAGATTCAGGCTAGATGTCCTCCGCGTCTTAGTCCAGTTTTTGGCGGTAAACAAAGGTAGTTTCTCTTTTAATTTTGTCTCTTTACTTTCCACGTTACTTTCTGCATTTATTTTTCGCATTACTTTCTGCATTTATTTTACGCACTTTTCTTTTTGTTTTTCTTATGGCTTTCTTATTCTTCCACCTTTCTTCTTTTACTTCGTTTTTCCCAATGAGCGAGTAAATTCTCGCTTGTTAGGATTTGTAGGATAGGGTAGTATAATAGATGGAAAAATCGCTTATCCTCTTCTTATATTTTAATTTTTATAAATTTTAACAAAGGGAGTCTTAACCCTCTTATTCGGGTGTGGTACCAATTCATGATAGTTGCGTCCTCGATTTCATTCGTTAACACTTGTTTTATTGAGGGCTTGAGATCAACAGGGATCAATGAAAAGACAAGGGTCAGTAGAGCGAATCCCTAATCCCTCCAAGTATTCCAATCCATATGCATCGCTATTTCTCCAGTATTAAATAATTAAAAGATAAAAAGAATTATCTTTAAAACTTAATCCTTCAATTACTTAATCTGAACATCCTAATAAGCCATGTTCAGTCGAAAATATCGCGCATTTGATAAGACATTTTCCTTACGTTTCTTAAATATCTAAAGGTATTTATTAAAAATATGACACTTATGAGAGTTTATCTATAAAAATACTATTTTCATATGTTTATATATTATAATTAACTTTATAAAGGAAAATATATGCATATAATATTTTGATAATTTAAATATGCATATCATATCAAATATCCTTAATCAATATTCTTTAAATATAATATCATATAAAATGGTTAGGATAATATCTCAAAAATACCAAATATTACTAACATTATGTGTTGAGATATTGTGCAGAAATTACATCAGGACTAGAATCAAGGAAATCCGAGATATCGAGATCAAATCTGCCGAAATATTAAAGTAAATCATGAAATCAATTCTGGCAGAGATTTAAAGAAGATTTCCAAAATCCAGATATTCAAAAGATCACCACATGTCAGCTAGATGAAGCTCCAGAAGTTTGAAGCAACGAGGATATCAAACGGCCGCGGTTGCACGGCCAAAAGCACATTATTGCGGCGGATCCGCGATTCATTCAGGGAGTTAAGGTTTTGGATTTTTATGTTAGGATCATCTCAACAAACCCTAATTTATTGGATCTAAGGATTGCAATTTCTGTGACTATAAATAGAACCCAGAGCCCCTCTTGGAAGTTCATCAAACCGAAGAGATCACGAAGTTAAAGTTGACTCATGCATCCAGGTTGATCAATCGGCTGTTCAGTTACCTCATTCAAGATAGATCGAGAAGCAAACTAAGGTTTTGTATTCCACTTTCTAAAGGAACAAAAAGTGTAATTGATCAAGTTGATTAATAAAGGTAGTTGTTTTATTCTTATTGCATTTATTTTCTTTATTTATATCATGATCTCTATCCGTTCTTCCATCTCCATCATGCGCGAGTAATTCTCCGCTTAATAGGGTTCGTAGGATTAGGGTAGATCAATGGAAGATGAAGAATTTCTTAACTCCTTTTAAGTCTTATGAAGTTTATAAATTTTAGCAAAATAAATATTAGCATCCTTATCGGGCGTGCTATCAATTTATTGATAGTCTTGACCGCGATTTGAGATTAGATTAACAATTGTTTTGTTAAGGGCTAGACATGAATAGAGATCAATGAAAATACAAGGGTCAATAGTGTGGAAACACTGCATCACTATCAATCTAGTTTTAAATCTATCAATAGATAAAAAGAGTCATCTTTATTAGTCATCCATTACTACTAAATCCGAACGAACCCTACAAGCCCTCTTCTGATATAAAATATACATCTTTATTTAAACTAGATCTATTTTCTACATCCGTATTTTGACGTAGATCTAGAAACTATTCTCCACTATTCTTTATTCTTCTACTCTTTCTCTTTTCAACACGTCTAAAGTAAGATTGAAAGATTCAACGTTTCCCTGAGGACGACCTGTACTCATCTCGGTCTAGCTACACGCGACACCGTTATTGATAGCGGTTATTCTACAAACACTTCTTTAAAACAGATCAATCAAATGGCGTCGTTGCCGGGGATACATGCGTAATATTTTTTTTCTTACTATTTGTGTTGAATTCTGATTCGATCAATATCATAAATAAAACAAAACAGCAAATTGTGTATTTAACGATTAGTGTGTGATTTTTGCGAGAAAATCTGAAGACAATAGAACGAGAAAATCAAGATTTAGGGACTTTCAGAGAGCTCCAGAGGAGCATAGGAGGGCACAGGAGCAATTATTTTCAAACGATCCCATCAAGTCGCGGCGGAACCGCGGCAACAAGGGCATTTTGGCGGTGGAACCGCGGCGGTCTTGAGGGATCGTGCATCCAAAATTCTCTGGTAACTTTCCTACATCTTTCTTTCTCCTCTGAAAAATCCAATAATATATTTTCTGCAGGATTTTTTGCAAAATATCGCCGCTTAAAAAATAATCTTTTTGCTTGTTTTGTAATTGGTTTGTGCATATTTTAATACGGACATTAAGGGGCAAAGACCAAATTCAGATTAGGTGGGGATTTCATCACCCTTCCTAAGCCCCACAAATCACAAAACGAGCATTCGCATCACCCTGCATTAATTAAAAAATATCTAGAACAAGAGCCAGAGGACCGTCGCGCTCAATTAGGATAGAGGAAGGTCGTGGTTAATCAATCGATTATCCGCTAGGCAAGTGTGTCTAAAGCAAGTGGTTACTTAATTGGGCCCGCTATTTTCGGTGATTCGTATAGCGGATACCTTCCACATACCTGGCACTTACCTGGCCACACGAGTAATAAATAGGCGGTACATGATTAATCCTGCGGCTTGTCCTTTGAAAGTCTAGGAGCAGTCTAGAGACTTGACCTAGATAACCTTAGTTCTAGGGTTGATTGTGCATTTTTGTGTGATTTGTCTCACGTCCGACATTTTTCAAAACAAACCAATTTTAAACCACACATACGCTGCCACTTGCGCTAAACCCGCTTAGTGTATGCTCGGCTGGACATAGGATTCTAGTGCCCGTCTTGTCCGCATTTCTGCTATCGACTCCGAAGTCGGTACTTTTTCATCTTCTTTTTCCCTTCCACCCACCACATCGACCGAGATGGACGGTTCTCTATCAGATTATAACACCACCCTGCTTCCACCCGTCGGTGTGCAGAACCCACCGCGTATTTCTCTCCAAGAGAGATGCTATCTTATACGCGGTCTCTTTCCTACCTGTCTATCCCTTCCACCAGCCAATGGGGATAATTTTGAAATTAAACCCCACTTCATCAACCTGTTGCCCAAATTTCACGGGCTTGAGTCTGAAGACGCATACGTTTTTATCACCAAATTCGAAAACGTATGCGCAATGATGGGTACGTCACAACTTTCAGTGGATGCTATGCCCTTGCGTCTTCTCCCTTTCACTTTGTGCAATTTAGCAGAAAAATGGCTTTATAACACTGCTGCACACTCTATTACCAATTGGGATGAATTCGTTATAGCATTCCTTAAGAAATTTTACCCCAATCATAAGACCGCTCGTGTTCGGAGCGAAATCAACCAATTTACCCAGCTTCCCAATGAACCATTTTGGAAGTGCTTTGAACGGTTTAAGGATCTGCTTGTCCAATGTCCTCATCACGGAATAAATAGT
Organism: Agapanthus africanus; assembly: GCA_030015575.1. Taxonomy (NCBI): domain Eukaryota; kingdom Viridiplantae; phylum Streptophyta; class Magnoliopsida; order Asparagales; family Amaryllidaceae; genus Agapanthus; species Agapanthus africanus. The sequence goes on from CM057339.1 coordinate 135,720,833, forward strand.
TGGTATCTATGCCGAATTATATATGAGGGCATTACTCCAGCGACAAAGCAGATACTTGAAACCATGTGTCGATGCAATTTCATGTCCAAAGATGATGGTGAAACTTGGAAATTTCTGAAAGATCTCGCTGAACACACTTTGCAGTGGGAAAGCGTTAGACCATCATCTAGGGGAGATATCCATCAGCTCGATATTTCCATCGCAGTAAAATTCGAAATGGCAGCAATGCAAAAGAAACTCGACGCTATGGAGAACAAATTCTCATCAATCTCCCTAAACCAGGTTACGCTTTCCAAAACTGTGTGTGGTTGTTGTTCCGATCCATCACATCTGACGGAAGAATGTCCTATGAATGCATCGTTTTAAGGTCAAGAACACTCTATGCTACTTTTCAGCAGCGACATAGAAACGATCCTTATTTTTCCACGTATAATCAGGATGGAGGAACTATCCTAATTTTGCTTGGAACCAAAACCAAACCCAAAATCAAAACCAGTTCCAATACAATTATCAAAGACCTCCTCCACAGCAGCAGCAACCACACCTACAGAGTCAGCACCCCTTTCAATCGCAACCTTTTCAAAATCCGGCCAACAATTCTACACCTTATAATATTTCTTTCCAAACGGCCGGTAACGAAAACTCATCTGCACTCGAACGAATCGTGGATATGTTTATTAAACATTCCATGCAATCGATGGATGAAATAAAGTCTTCTATCCGAGCATTAACACAGACCACCACCTTCCACGGTGAAAGTATAAAATCGATAGAAGCACAACTTACATAAATAAATGCCGCGATGAGTGCGATAGAAAAAGTGAAACTTCCATCTCAACCCCTACCGAATCCTGGCTACTCACAAAGTCATAATGTGAGTGCCGTTACCACATTGAGATCGGGAAGAGTGTTGAACAATCAAGTGGGTGAACAGATTGATGATGAGGAATCAATTGAAACCCCGGCTTCCACTTCTTGCCCTATTTCGTCTAGTCGTCCACCTTCTTCCGAGCCTATTCTCCGTTTTCCCCAAGGTTCGAACCCTTCGCCCACTTCTTCGAGTCAACCTAAAACGACCACTTCTCCAATTCTGGGATCGATTCCATCCCTACAAACTTCTCCACAAATGTTGGACCCAAAACTTATTGATAAAGCACCTTATCCAAACAGATTGAGGGCCAACAAACCTAGCACACAAATGGAGAAGATTGTGAAAATGTTTAAGCAAGTTAACATAAATATCCCTTTTCTAGATGCTATTCAACAAGTTCTGTCTTATGCAAAAATCCTTAAGGACTTGTACACTAGGAAGAGAAAAACTCAAGTGCCGAAAAATGTATTCATGACAAGTAACGTGAACACGGTTTTTACCGGACAATTGCCTAAGAAACGTAAAGACCCCGGTTGTCCTACAATATCTATAACTATTGGGGGTAAAAATATCAATCGTGCTCTACTTGACATCGTCGCTAGTATTAACTTTCTTCCATATTCCGTCTATGAGCAGCTAGGTAAAGAAGAGTTGAAGCCTGCCCACTGCACTCTCTAGATGGCAGACCGATTTATCGTCCAACGTAGGGGTGAGCTAGAGGATGTGTTAATCAAAGTCGGGGAATTCATATTCCCTGTGGACTTTATTGTTTTAGATACACAGCCTGTGGCGAACCCACGTAATCAAATCCCGGTGATACTCGGTCGACCTTTCCTAGCAACTTCCAACGCTTTCATTAATTGTCGTAACGGCTCTATGAACTTATCCTTCGGGAAGATGACATTGAGCTTAATATTTACAAGCTAGGAAGTCAACCATCTGAACCTTCTGCTCATTTAATCGATGTCTGTTCCATCAACGAGATAGCTTCCGACAGCTACGAAGCTGAATTACTTTGCTATGATGATCTCGACAACACTGGTGCGACATTATTTAATCTGGCAAATTATTATAGTAAGGATATCTTCGATGAGTCCATCCCCGAGTTTGAATCCTTTAACTCATCGCAAAAGTCAGTAGCTCTTTCCGAGTCAATATCCTACGCAAGTTATGAATATCTTAAGGAGTCCGAGTACTATTTCGTTACCCTACCTTCTATCGTCTCTCCACCGACACTAAATCTCAAACCGCTATCTTCTCATCTTAAATATGCATATTTATGTGAGAATGAGTCTTTGCCTATGATCATATCCGCTTCTCTAGCTTTAAATCAAGAGAACGCACTTTTGGCGGTATTGAGATCAAATTGGCAAGCATTTGGTTGGACAATGGCTGACATCAAAGGAATTAGTCCCTTGATTGTTGAATATTATATACATCTGATGGATGAAGCCAAACCAACCCGAGACCAACAAAGACGGTTAAATCCCGTTTTGAAGTAGGCGGTAAAGAAAGAAATCGTCAAGTGCCTAAATAGTGGTATAATTTACCCAATATCTGATAGCCAGTGGGTAAGTCCTATTCATATGGTCCCTAAAAAGTCTGGCATCACGGTCATAACTAGTGAGGCTAATGAATTGATCCAAACACGCACCCAAACTTGGTGGCGTGTATGTATTGATTACAGAAAATTCAATACCGCAACGAAGAAAGATCACTTCCCTCTGCCTTTCATTGACTAGATGTTAGAACGATTAGCTGGACATGAATATTATTGTTTCTTGGACGGATACTCCGGTTATAACCAGATCCCCATCGCCGAAAAGGATCAAGATAAAACAATATTTACTTGTCCTTTCGGTACTTTTGCTCATAAACGCATGCCCTTTGGGTTATGCAACGCTCCCGCTATATTTCAGCGGTGTATGATGGGGATATTCTCAGACATGGTCGAGAATTTTCTTGAGATATTTATGGACGATTTCTCCATATTTGGGGACTCTTTTAAGGAATGCCTACGTCATCTTGACGCGGTTCTTACCTGCTGTAAGGATAAGAACTTAAGTTTGAATTGGGAAAAATACCATTTCATGGTCCAAGAAAGTATTGTCCTTGGACATATTATTTCACGAAAAGGCATTGAGGTAGACAGAGCTAAAATTGATGTCATCTATAACCTTCCTCCTCCCAAATGCGTTAAGGATATACGATCCTTCCTTGGTCATGCAAGATTTTATAGGAGATTCATTAAGGACTTTAGCAAAATTGCTAGAGGCTTAACTCTTCTCTTGGCCAAGGATACAATATTTCATTTCGATTCGGATTGCGAGGCTGCTTTTGAATCGCTTAAAAGATATCTCACTACAGCCCCCGTTCTATCATCTCCAGATTGGAACCACCCGTTCGAGCTTATGTGTGATGCATCAGATTTTGCTATTGGTGCGGTCTTAGAACAGCACATTGATAAAATACCACATGTAATTTCCTATGCAAGTAGGACCTTGAACGATACCCAAATTAATTACACAACTACCGAGAAAGAACTCTTGGCAGTTGTATTTGCATTAGAAAAATTCAGGCCCTACTTGATTGGCTCGGCAATAGTGGTTTACACCGATCACTCCACCCTACGACACCTTTTATCGAATAAGGATTCTAAGGCCAGGCTAATACGTTGGATCCTGTTATTACAAGAATTTGATCTTGTCATACGAGACAAGAGTGGATATGAAAACGTTGTAGCCGACCATCTTTCACGCATCAATTCTTCACCAACGTTGACCGTGCCAATAAATGACTCAATCCCAGACGAACAGCTCTTGACCGTATCCTGCGACCCTTGGTTCGTGAATATTGTGAATTATCTAGCGACGGGACTTATTCCTAGCGATTGGTCGTAATAAGACAATTTTCGATTTCTATCCCAAGTAAAGCACTTTTACTGGGATGAAACTTATTTGTTTAAGTATTGTTCCGATCATATCATTCGCAGATGTGTCCCTAACGATGAATTCAAGAGTGTATTGTCTTTTTGTCATGATCAGGCATGTGGCGGTCACTTTGGTCCACGTAATACGTCGGAGAAAGTTTTGCAATGTGGCTTTTATTGGCCAACATTATTTAAAGATACATATGATCATTGCAAAACTTGTCTATGGTGTCAACACATGGGTCGAATTTCATGAAGAAATGAGATGTCGCTCCAAGCTATCTTAGTTGTGGAGATATTCGATATTTGGGGTATTGATTTTATGGGCCATTTTCCCAACTCCTTTGGGAATTTATATATCTTGTTAGCGGTTGATTATGTATCAAAATGGGTGGATGCAATACCGTGTCGCACTAATGGCAAAAAGGTTGTTATTAAGTTCCTTAAAGAAAATATCTTTTTGCGATTCGGGCACCCTCGCGCTATAATTAGCGACAACGGGACGCATTTCTGTAATCGGTCTTTCGAGACTTTGATGCGGAAATATTCAATCAACCACAAACTTTCTACGCCCTATCATCCCCAAACGAGCGGGCAAGCTAAGATTTCCAATAGGCAGATCGAACAAATTTTGGAGAAGACGGTTTCTAAAAACTGTAAATATTGGTCAACCAAATTGATGAATGCTCTTTGGGCATTTCGTACCGCTTATAAGACCGATCTTGGTATGTCTCCATACCGCCTAGTGTTTGGAAAGGCATGCCACCTTCCTGTCGAAATCGAACATAAAACAATGTGGGCTATTAAAGAGCTTAATTTCGATTTTGATCAAACTAGCAGCTATCGGAAGCTGCAATTAAATGAGCAAAGTGAACTCTGCGATGAAGTTTACGATAATGCGGTTATAATAAAGAACCAGACTAAAGTGTTCCACGATAAAAATCTTTTTAGAAAAACTTTCACACCGGGACAACAAGTCCTTCTTTACGATTCCTGTCTCCATCTTTATCCGGGTAAGCTAAAATCTCGTTGGAAAGGATCTTTTGTGGTGCGGTATGTATATCCGCACGGGGCAGTAGATGTTGAAAATATTAAAAACGGTTCAATTTTAAAATAAATGGGTATAGATTGAAACCGTATTTTTCTGCTGACCCAGCGGAGGAGCTCCTATTTTTACAAAAGCCGCTTTATTATAACTAAATTCCTCCACATCATCTCCATGTCTTGGTAACATTGTCTCACCTTAAAAATGGAGGTGAGTGAAAAAGGGCTTAACGGAATATCCGTGCGTGTCAAAGTACAAGTTTGGGGGTAGTTTTCATTTAACTGTTATTATACCCCTATTACTTTCTCTCCCCAAGTTTATAGGTCTATGCGCTCAAAGAACAATATCAGTGAGGACACTGCTGAAAACAGGTTTGGGGGAAGGTTTGTATTCATTGAATTATCTTTTAGCACTAGGCACTATACAAAATTTTCTTTTGATAATAAAAGATTAGAAAGTGAAAAGTTACATATGAAATATATGAATAGTTTGAGAAAAGCAAGAAAATTAGATGTTTTCTTAAACGAAGCTAGTAATAAGTATGAGCCATTATCCCAAGGGTTAGTAAGATGAAGGAAATTACTAATCTGGGGATAAAAATAAATCTGAAAAATAATCCCTATTATTGAGGCCAAACATTTGAACGTTGATATCCTACTATACGCACTTGCACACATCTTGAAACTTGGAATTGTAGAGGATACCTTGAAATGCTCTTGTCTAAAAACCTTGGTATGAAGAAAAATAAAAATATAAGTGGTGAAGAAAAAAATGAACACTGGTTTTGTAATTACTTAAGGCAGCAAAAAAAATATAGCGAGGGTGCTTTATCACCTAGTGCCTTAGACCAACTGGTTTGGGAGCCACTGCAAAGCCTTAGGTGTTACGAAACGAGGAATTACGCTTAAATGCGCAAGCACATTTTGTAATCGGTTGGTTAGTACATCAAGAAGTATTAACGGTCGCATGAAAGATGTGTAACCAATTTTATCGAAAATATTCACGTACTATAAAGTAATAAGGAAGTTGGACAAGAGTATGATAGCTTAAATTGAATTCTCTAAGTGTAGGGATGTATTTTACACACACGTAGGGGTATATGATCCATATTTGGAAGAATGGTAGAGAGAAAAACTAAAGACGATATTTTATTGAGAGATGATGAGATTTCTAACATCTTTTCACGACCATTAAGATAGGGCTCATGACAACTGAAAAGCTAGTGTAGTTGGAAACACTTATTTTCAAGTTCTTTCTTTTATAGTTCTTATCTTTGTACGTAATTTTTATCTTCTTTCTTTTATTATAGGATTTTGTGGGTGTAATCCGCTGAAAACCCTCAGGAGACAACACTCCTCCTACTAGGGACACCTAGAGATTTAACGGCTTGTTGCACGTGCTCAGTGCAATCGTGTTGCCTACGAAAGTGTACTACTTAGGTTTTTCTTTTTCTTTTTCTCCTTCTCTTGAATAACTAGTTTGCTCGGGACAATCAAAGTTAAGTTTGGGGGTATTTGTTCAGTCAAAAATATCGCACATTTGATATGACATTTTCCTTACGTTTCTTAAATATCTAAAGGTGTTTATTATAAATATGACACATGTGAGGGTTTATCTGTAAAAATACCATTTTCATATGTTTATATATTATAATTAACATTTTGAAGGAAAATATATGCATATAATATTTATATAATATTTTGATAATTTAAATATGCATATCATATCAAATATCCTTAATCAATATTTTTAAAATATAATATCATATAAAATGGTTAGAATAATATCTCAAAAATACCAAATATTACTAACATTATTTGTTGAGATATTGTGCAGAAATTACATCAGGACTGGAATCAAGGAAATCCGAGATATCGAGATCAAATCTGCCGAAATATTAAAGTAAATCATGAAATCAATTCTGGTAGAGATTTAGAGAAAATTTCCAAAATCCAGATATTCAAAACATCACCACATGTCAACTAGATGAAGCTCCAGAAGTTTGAAGCAACGAGGATACCAAACGGCTGTGGTTGCGCGGCCAAAAGCACATTATTGCGGCGGATCCGCGGTTCATTCAGGGAGTTAGGGTTTTGGATTTTTATGTTAGGATCGTCTCAACAAACCCTAATTTATTGAATCTAAGGATTGCAACTTCTGTGACTATAAATAGAACCCAGAGCCCCTTTTGGAAGTTCATCAAACAGAAGAGATCATGAAATTCAAGTTGACTCACGCATCCAAATTGACCAATCGGCTGTTCAATTACCTCCTTCAAGATAGATCGAGAAGCAAACTAGGGTTTTGTATTCCACTTTCTAAAAGAACAAACAGTGTAATTAATTAAGTTGATTAATAAAGGTAGTTGTTTTATTCTTATTACATTTATTTTCTTTATTTATATCATGAACTCTATCCGTTCTTCTATATCTATCATGCGCAAGTAATTCTCCGCTTAGGGTTCGTAGGATTAGGGTAGATCAATGGAAGATGAAGAATATCTTAACTTTTTTTAAATCTTATGAAGTTTATAAATTTTAGCAAAATAAATGTTAACATCCTTATTGGGTGCGCTATCAATTTATTGATAGTCTTGACCGCGATTTGAGATTAGATTAACAATTGTTTTGTTAAGTGCTAGACATGAATAGAGATCAAGGAAAGCATAAGGGTCAATAGTATGGAAACACTAGTTTCTTCCAAGAACCCTAATTCTCATTCATCACTATCAATCTAGTTTTAAATCTATCAATAGATAAAATGAGCCATCTTTATTAGTCATCCATTACTACTAAATCCGAACGAACCCTACAAGCCATCTTTGATATAAAATCTACATTTTTATTTAAACTAGATCTATTTTCTATATCAGTATTTTTACGTAGATCTAGAAACTATTCTGTACTATTTTTTATTCTTCCATTCTTCCTATTTTTCAACACGTCTAAAGTAAGATTTAAAAATTCAATGTTTCCCTGAGGACGACCCGTACTCATCTCGGTCTAGCTACACGCGACACCGTTATTGATTGCGGTTATTCTACAAACACTTCTTTAAAGCATATCAATCAAGCCCTTTTGTAAATTCTTCTCTTTAAATCTCTTTTAGTTTTAAAACTAAACAAAAATCCAATCTTTTTTTATCAACTTGTCAAAACCAAAATTAGTAATTTACCATCTTCCCGTGGACGACCCGTTCTCATCACGGCCGGCTATTTGCGACACCGTCTTGATTGCGATATTTTAGGACACATAAAAACTCATTTTTTCATATCAATCAAATGACGCCATTGCCGGTGAGACGGTAGTATTATTTTTCTTATTATTCGGATTGATTTCTTTTTATTTCAAATTTTTTTTATAAAAAAAACATAAAAATAATAAAAACCGCATCTCGATATGATTTACGATATTTGTTCAAGTTTTGCAGGAAATATAGAGCATCTGGGGTGAGCCTATAGTGAATCTAATTACTTGAACCAGAAGAACAAGTAATAAGAAGATCGGTGCCAAAATTTTGGGCAGGTTGGCACAAGGTAGGCGGCGGAAACATGGTTGTGGAGGCGCTAGCGACGGCGGAAATGCGGCCGACTTGTGTCTTCAGACTCTCAAATTTCTATGGTATCTTCCTTTCTTCCTTCTACCCCTTCTGAACTTCAATAAACTATTTCTACCTGCAGGATTCTTTGCAAACAGCGCCAATAAAAAAATATTTTTGCGTGTTTTAAATTTTGGATTGTTATTGCTTTGCACATTTAAAACGGAAATTAAGGGGCAAGAGACCTAAATTCAGATTAAGTTGGGATTTTATCACCCTCCCCAGGCCCTAAAAATCACAAACGAGCATATGCATCACCCTCAATTAAATAAAAAAATCTAGACTCGGCCTCTAAGGACATTCACGCTCATTAAGGACAAGTGAAGGTTGCGGGGAATCTGCTGTTTATCTAAACTTGACTATATGGCCATATTTGGCAGTGAAGAGGCAGTTAGAGAGTATATCCTATAATTTGTCACTTGGAAGTCTAGGAGCGATCTAGTGAGTTGACCTAGATGACCTTAATTTTAAGGATTGTTTGTGCATGTTTATTGTGATTGGTTGAGTCAAGTTTTTCTTAGCCTAAAGCAAAACATATCCAATTTTTTTTTACCATTTCACCCTCTTTCTTTTCATCTTAATCATGGTAACCCAAAACGACCAACTCTTGCAGATCTTTGCTACCCTGAACCAGACATTTCATTCTATCGTTCTTGCTTAGATAGACCTTCCAACGTTAAACCCAAACCCATCATCTCTTTGAGAGACGTGATAGAGGCTTCTGGAAAAAACAGCTAAACACTATACTCAACTGCCTATCAACCATTTCAAACGGTCACCCCTTCTTATGTTGATACTCTTTTTGAGGCTAATGAGGAAACATTTAAACCCATGTCTATTGCTGAACATATTACGAAAGCTTGTAGTCAAAGTTTCACACTATTCACTACTCCAAAATCCTTAGAACAACAATTACAATCATTTCCATATGAAATTGTTAATACTCCTTTTGAGGCGAATGTGGCAACTTCTAAACCCATAACCTTTGCTAAGCAAATTGAAAAATCCAGTCACCAACAATTCAACCAATTTCAATCATCTTCATATCAATGTATTGATCATAATCCTCTCTATGACAAATGGACACCTCCATCCAATTCTTACAATAATATCAAATTTTCACACCTTCTCATGTTGATACTTCTCTTGAAGCTAATATGGCAATTCGTAAGCCCATGTCCATTTCGAAACATGTTGAACACGCACGTACCCAACAATTCAACCAATTCCAATTCTACCTAACTTTCACACCTTTCCTAAACATTGCTTCTGAACATCAAATAGGAAGTTCCACATTTCTAAATGAATTTGACTCTTTTGAAACTCCTTCATAAACAATGTCTAGTCTTGAAATAGAATTGGAAGAATTTTTTCGAAAAACAGAGGAATTGACTTCATCCTTAACCGCATTGATACAATCGACTGAACCATAAGCTAGTTACCAAAAGGAGATAGGGCAAACTGATGATTTGAGTAGTGAAGAAAAACGATGCACCCTTCCAAATCAAACCTATTCTTTTCCGACCGAACTCCACATTTCAAATTCTGAAAACCTGTCAAATGATTCTTCAATTAAAAACAATATGTTCGAAGAGTTGTGTAAGTACGAAACGTTTGATTTACCGAATTGTGAGGGGACCCTTTCAAGTAAAACCAATACCATTCCTTTTGATCTCTAAATCTCCACTGTTGAAAACAAACCGATTGAAGACCATATCTTTGATGAGGTGTTTGAGAAACTTAAATTTGACTTGATTGATGATATCAATGTTGGGGATATTTTTGAAGATGAACCTATAATTTTGAATGAGTTTTTCTCACCAATTCACCGCCTACCATCGATTCCATGTGGAGATCATTCCGAACCTTTAACTGTTTTTTCCGAATCTTATTTGCTACTTGATATCGTTAACGACGGTTTGACCGAGTATATGGATGTGCTTAATTTTGAAGGTAATTTTGAGCATATCTTTAAGGATGAACTAGCTTTCTAAGATGAGTTGAATTCCCCGACTCATCTTGTCCCTTGCATCGAATGTGAACATCGTTCTGAATACTTAACTGATATTATTCCTCAATTATTTCTCTCCATCTTTTCCAATAATCTATCCAAATTGCAAGACGACTTTTCATCTTCATATCCCACATCTGATTCACCAATTTTTTTCTTCCCATGCTTCCTTACGAATTTTGAGAAAGTTGATCCCATTTCCAAAAATATTGATAAATTAGTATAGTTGAAAAATTCTAGATTAAGACATCAATCATTAAAAACTGTACTAATGTATTCCATCAATTTAAAACCTCAAGTTTGTATCCCATTTTGTAACACCCAGCCCCTTTTATACGCCTACTTCCGTAGTTCTTTTTCATCTATAAAATTTATTTATAACCATTTATTTATTTTCGAAACTTCACTAAACCCTAAGCTTCCAATCCATTTTTCCCCCGTAAATTTCCCAAACACTAATTCCAATCCCTTATTTTCGTTTCCCCATTTTCGTAAACCTCGATTTCAGTCCAGAACTCCATCTCGTTTTGATTGTCTCCTTAACCAAGTTAAAGGGCAAAATTTTAAATATAAACCCAAATCCTAAACCAAACTATATTTTATTTCACTCAGCCCATTTCTTTTATTTAAACTAAACCCAGCCCATTCTCTAGTTAATAAACTTTATTTTCTTTATTATTCTTAAATCCTAAGCCCACTCCCTTATTTTTCCATTAATTATTTTACCTCTAAAACCAAAGCCCGGCCCTTTCCCTTCTTATCTATTTTTGTTGTTTTATTTCCTCGGCCCATCTCCTAAATCCATTCCCCTAACTTAAATTTAATTATTTTAAAAACCCTAGCCCAGCCCAACTCAGCCCGGCCCGGCCCCATCCTTTTCTTATTTATTTCTGATTATTTCCGGCCCACTTCCATTAATTATAAATCCTTTTATCAAAAAAAAATCCCAAGCCCATTCCTTGGCCCGGCCCACTGTATTCCTTCTCACCCGACCCGATACTGTGCTTCTCCTCTAACGGCTCTCGCGCAAAATTTCCGCGCGCGATCCCCCTTCTCCGCCGCCTCCCTCGCCCACGTCGCGATCTTGTCGCCCCCGCTCTTGCACGTTACACCGCGACGCGTGTCTCTCTCTCTCCTCTCAATATTACCTCCCTCTCTTCCACGTCTCTCCTTTCTCTTTCCCTCCCCGTTTCTCCTCAACCCAAAACCCACAGCACCCCGAGCTCGCCATCGCTCTCCTCTCGTTCTCCCATTCTCTCTCGATCTCACGCCCACCGCCGTCTCCTCACCACCGCTAGCCTCCACCCTCGTCCCCAACCTCATCGCACCCTCAACTCGAAACTCCGCCACCTCCTACAACTCCAGCAACCATCGCCCCGAGCTCCCCACTACGACTCGTCGACCGCAGCTCATCGTCGTCGTCGTCGTCGTCGCCACCTTCTCTTTCCCCTCCCTCTTGTCTCTCTGTATCTCCCCTCTCTCTAGCTCCCTCAGTTCTCTCTCTCTCTCACTCTGTTTTCTCTCTCTCTCTCTCTCTCTCTCTCTCTCTCTCACACACAGTCTTCCCCCTCTCTCTCAGTTCTCTCTCTCTCTCTCTCACTGTTCTCCCTCTCTCTCTCTCTCTTTCACACTTCTCTCTCTCTTTCTCACTCTCTCTCCCTCTCTGTCCCCATCTCTCCCCTCTCTTCCTTCTCTACAATTTCCCTCTCTCTCTCTACATTTTTCTCTCTCTTGATCCCTCTCACCCAACCTGAACCACAACCGTTGCCGACCCATCACCGGCCACCCAAACCCACTACAGCTCCGCCATCAAAGAGCTTCGACCACCACAGACACCCCGACGAGCCCCACTGCCCGAGAACAGACCCGGGCTCACTCGGAGCCGTAGCCGTCGCGGTGATTGCCCGTCGCGCGTTCGTGCCTTTACCACTGCCGTGCATCGCCTAGACGCCTCCAGGTAAGTTTTCTACTTGCTTCATGCTGTTCTATTTATGTTACAAATCCAAATCATATAAATTGTTGTATTACCATTCCTGAAAACATACACTTTTTACCTGTTCGACGTGTGTTCCCAATGGGAAACCTTTCCCAATTTGGCGGAACTAAATAGTATTGTTTTGCCCGTATGGCTGGGAACCTAGTGCATGAATTTCGTTGGATAATTTGATCGTTAATGACCAAAACGACTACCCCCAAGTTTAATCGTAAAACTGAAATTTTATTGTACCTGAAAATCGTTAAATTCACCATAAATCATATACATACTAGAATGGTGCGCTCGAGGGCTCAAATCGAAGCCAACTTGACGAACTTTAACCCTACACTAGTTTCCAGACATTCCTGTACTTAAACAGTGATGATAATTGGATCGGAGTGCGACTCTAGACTGCAGTCCAGAGCGACTTCAGTTGTTGCTCGCTGTTCCGTAATGGGTACCACAGGATTTACTTAACTCGTAGGTTGTGGAACTCCACTGATTATTATAGGTAAATCTGTTAGCTAGACAACACAATTGGTTTTATTCTGTTTCGTTACCGTTTGATATTTAATCTGTAATTTAATAGATCGGGACACATAACAGTCCCAGCAGAATCAGGACTGACATATTAGTGTTAAACAGTGTATATCTCCTGACGTACAGATGCGATTAAAGATCCGTCTATTATGTTAAAAACCTTACTGGAAACCCTAGATTTCATCCAACTGTAGCATCGCTAAAATCTGATCCCAACTGGGATTAAAATGCGTTGCGAAACGGACTTCTGATTCTGAAACCGGATTTCCAGCCGCGAGCGCTTAAAATGAGATGGTTATAACTAATGATCCTGGAACCCGATTGGCTTGAAACCAAATTAGATGGATAGATAACTGAACATACTGATTATTACCTGTTTATCGTTTCGCTAAACTGTACACGTACGTTTCATGATAAATCGTGCAAGTGATAGAATACTATTTTTATGACACCTTAATCATGCTTCATATACTGTTCATGCATCATATCATACCCATATCATCGCAATGATTACCTAGTGATATCGTGCATTTACCCAGTGTTAGATTTTAGTGATGATTGTGGCAAGTACGTCAGTGTTCGTGTACTCGTGAATAAGTGAAAGTGATACGTACTTGTGCACAATCAATGACCCTATTATTCTATTGCATTGTCGACGTCCGTGGGATGTGTATACGTGTGACTATAGGTGGTATGGGACACTTATGGAAGCGCTTGCACGGGTGTCACGGATAAGGCATCTGACACTGCCATCTATCTTAGGTATTAGTCGGGACGTGCTTGATGGAGGTCCTGCCTCCAGTTCTCGCGCAGACTTGTCACGGATCGATTAGTATTTAGGGTTATGGTTAGCGTTTGATGTAGACCATGGGGTGTGGGGTAGTTTAAGTGTGAGTTCAACAGAATCTCGGGAGTCCCATGCCGGCTTATATATTTAGGGAGTTATATGGAGATTTACAGGGTATGTGATATACACCGTGATATACATGTTACATGTTGGGCCCGTGGTCCCTTGCCCTTGGGTTCTACCCTTGGGTGGAGGACACTCGCGAGTGGTTGACTCTCACACTTGGACTAACGATAGGCTTAATGACCTATACAGTGAGACTTAGAGACTGATAGGGATACTGGCATTTACATTCCTTCTATACTGTGTTGACATTCGTGACATATCGTTCTACTACTTTACTGCTCCGCTGCATCGATTACTGTACATTCATATTCATGCTGTCATTGATTTATTGTTATTCATATCTATTACTACTGTTAGAACTGTCACTTGATTTTACATATATTATATTGCTATTGTGTCGCTCTGACGACCTGAGTATTCATGCTCAGTGTGAGGAGAAGATTTAGCCTGGACCAGTGCATCACAGACTTCTTGACTTGCCATTCCGAGTCACATCCGTTTGTTCCACTTCAGGTCAGTCTTTACATTGTTTCCTTCAGTTACTGCATTTATCATTACCTGCGCATCATTTACTGTTTACCATGAAAAACTAGAAGCCGAAGTGTGACTACGGCAGGACATTTCCTTGACCGTAGGAGCATGGCTGGCCTTGTCTACCCCTCGTATTCCGTATTTTAGGAAGCGGGGCGTGACATGGTTTAGTTGGTATCAGAGCCCAGGTTTTGCTTCGATTGGGATTGCAGTTTTCCGTGTAAATTTTGGCAATCTAAGACATCCCTCGGTCTAGGTTGTAAACTTGTCATTCTTGATCCATAATCACATCGTGTGTTCAGCTATCCATTCGCTATGGTTTCAGGTGACTTAGCAAGGTTTTGTGGTTGCAATTGCACTACCGTACTCTATTCAAGTGACTTAAAGTCATACAGTTGATTCCCCACTTGTAATAAATTCGCCACTTCTGATATTCTTGAATCTTTGTCCCATCCATAGTATATTCTGATTCGTTTAGCTCGTGACTTATATCATTCTCAAAATTGTTGTCTCAGGATCATGTCTTCCAACGACTCTTCATGTATATCCGCTCCCCAGAATCAGACCGTTAAGATTTTGAGTGTACTGCAAGGTTTGAAAGAAGCTCAGGAGCGAACAAACGACTTGTTAGCTGAAGGACTGAGAAGGCAGGTGAATCAGGCATCGGCGGGAGTCTCTAATCATAGAGGGATCCCTATTAGACGAGGAAAAGAGAGGAAGATGAAGCGCCAATTTGTTTCTCCGCGGCAGAAGCAGCAGAAGATCCCATGTTGTGGGTACTGTAGGAGGCCAGGACATCTTCAGAGGGATTGTCGCCGCGCCTAAGGGAAATGTCTGAGTTGTGGATCAAGCGAACATCTCATCAACGGTTGCCCAGAAAGGAAAGAACTACAAGGAGGAAACTCTTCCACACTCCCCATGCCTGCCAAGTGAGGATTATCGTGTAGTTAGAACTTCGACGATAAGGCGGACCTAACGCAGGAATCAACTCACGTGACGAGAATGCAACGTTATAGTAGTCGAAGAAGGATTTTTCATGTTATTTACCTTCAGTAATAATGTTGTCATTTTTTTTATGAATATTTCTTTCCATTTGAAATCTTGTATCCGCTGAACTTTTGATTGAATGCAATAAAAGTTGAATCATAATATATACATCATTATCTTGTTTTCTCCTTATTTATATTATTCGTTATCACAGCGTTTCTATCCTGATTTTTCAGTTCCTGCAATCGCATATTTACCTATATTTCGTACCCTGAGCTTTTTCCTTGATGTATCCCACTATCTAATCATGACTTTTCTTTTCAGGCCATGGCCCACCCTGGAGCAGCGCCACATCTAGACCAGGATGCACAGTCTTGCGTTTCCTTAGACCGCACGCTGATGAGTTCTGACGATGAGATCAACGGTCCCCAAGTCAATTTCAGAAACAACGATTCAGAGGACGAAGGAGTAGCCGCCCCAGAGTTTAACGTGATAGCTGATTCCGACGAAGAAGAAGAAGACCCTGAAGAGAACCCGATAGAGGAAGACCCCGAGGAAGAACCAATAGAAGAAAATCCAGTTGAGGAAAATCCCGTGGAAGAAAATCCAGGAGAAGAGAATCACATGGAATCGGACCTCGATGAAGAAGCTCCATCCGAAGAAGAAGGACCAGAAGATCAAGACCCTGCTGTGAAAGAACTTCCAATGGCGATGCCCGCGAGGCGATATGGAAATGGACGCCCCTACCTGAGTGCGCGAGCCTACCGCAACCTGCTGAATCGCCGCAACCGCGACTGACGAGATTTCTTTGATGCTGTCTTTGGCCAAATAAAATCTGTGTATAGTTTAGGGCCACATTTCGTTTTGATGATGCTTTGTTTAAAATCTTTTGGAATGAAATAAATCTTCTGAATTCGTAAACCTCTTAATTATTGGTTCGCTTGATACTTGTTTATTGCACATATCCATTTATTTTCTGCTGAGATTCCGGACTGTCCACCCCTACTCATTGTATAGTTTTCACCCTCGTTTCGATTAGAAAGTACTGCACCCTGATCCTTGGAATGAGCCACCATTCACCCTTCGTCTGTGCCTCGATTGAGATCCTTCTGGGAGGAGGACCTTTCTTATGAAATACCGAGTTCATTAACTTTTCAAATTTTTGATTCACATGATTTACCGACCAGTATCCTCCCCATACATTTTTCTCCTTAAAATCCTTTATTGCTCACCCTTATTTTCTGTGCTGACCCGATCCCAATCTTCTTGATCTTCAGCCTAAAGCCGCCGCACTCCAACTTTCTGATTGAGCCACACTTCCTTATAATCATTACCCTATCTAGCCCTATATCTATTTGTGTTCTTCCTATTACCCTAACTATATTTAGGGACACTGTTATTCAAAAAAAAAAAATTTAGTTTTCAGTATTTTGAATTTATCAAAGAGAGTGCGTTATTGATTACTCTGTTTCATGCATTTTAAGTACACTATTATTAATCTCGTTTTCAGTAGCGCAAACTTACACTGCGCATATATTGTTCCATGTTCCCCGTTTTCGTTATGTGAGTTTTCTAAGTTGATTCAAAACTATTTGATCGATACATTATCCTAAAACGTTTTAACCTACCGACAAATCTTTCACTGCATTATTTTAGTTACTTTATTTCCGGACATTGTACCTAGGTTTACTATTATAAATGTTTGTGCCGTACACTTATTATTTTCGGCCGTGCTACCCTTGATATATTTATACATGCACATATTTGGGTTTCGAATTTATCTAGTATATCTTGAATATTATTGTTCGTTACTGTTATTATTTCTATTCTCGTATAAATGTAGTTATTTTATTAACTGTTCTTACATTATATTTTTGGTATGTTAGTATTACACATATATACCTTCAAAATTTATCCACCCGTTTAAAGTAAACCACTAGTGTTCAATTTAGTAACTTTTCGCTTATTTGTTTATAGCTTGTCGTTCTTTGAAATTTCGAGGACGAAATTTTTGTAAGGGTGGTATGATGTAACACCCAGCCCTTTTTATACGCCTACTTCCGTAGTTCTTTTTCATCTATAAAATTTATTTATAACCATTTATTTATTTTCGAAACTTCACTAAACCCTAAGCTTCCAATCCATTTTTCCCCCGTAAATTTCCCAAACACTAATTCCAATCCTTATTTCCGTTTCCCCATTTTCGTAAACCTCGATTTCAGTCCAGAACTCCATCTCGTTTTGATTGTCTCCTTAACCAAGTTAAAGGGCAAAATTTTAAATATAAACCCAAATCCTAAACCAAACTATATTTTATTTCACTCAGCCCATTTCTTTTATTTAAACTAAACCCAGCCCATTCTCCAGTTAATAAACTTTATTTTCTTTATTATTCTTAAATCCTAAGTCTACTCCCTTATTTTTCCATTAATTATTTTACCTCTAAAACCAAAGCCCGGCCCTTTCCCTTCTTATCTATTTTTGTCGTTTTATTTCCTCGGCCCATCTCCTAAATCCATTTCCCTAACTTAAATTTAATTATTTTAAAAACCCTAGCCCGGCCCAACTCAGCCCGGCCCGGCCCCATCCTTTTCTTATTTATTTCTGATTATTTCCGGCCCACTTCCATTAATTATAAATCCTTTTATCAAAAAAAAATCCCAAGCCCATTCCTTGGCCCGGCCCACTCTATTCCTTCTCACCCGACCCGATACTGTGCTTCTCCTCTAACGGCTCTCGCGCAAAATTTCCGCGCGCGATCTCCCTTCTCCGCCGCCTCCCTCACCCACGCTCACGATCTTGTCGCCCCCGCTCTTGCACGTTACACCGCGACGCGCGTCTCTCTCTCTCCTCTCATTATTACCTCCCTCTCTTCCACGTCTCTCCTTTCTCTTTCCCTCCCCGTTTCTCCTCAACCCAAAACCCACAGCACCCCGAGCTCGCCATCGCTCTCCTCTCGTTCTCCCATTCTCTCTCGAACTCACGCCCACTGCCGTTTCCTCACCGCCGCTAGCCTCCACCCTCGTCCCCAACCTCATCGCACCCTCAACTCGAAACTCCGCCACCTCCTACAACTCCAGCAACCATCGCCCCGAGCTCCCCACTACGACTCGTCGACCACAGCTCATCATCATCGTCGTCGTCGTCGCCACCGTCTTTTTCCCCTCCCTCTTGTCTCTCTGTATCTTCCCTCTCTCTAGCTCCCTCAGTTCTCTCTCTCTCACTCTGTTTTCTCTCTCTCTCTCTCTCTCTCTCTCTCTCTCTCACACACAGTCTTCCCTCTCTCTCTCAGTTCTCTCTCTCTCTCTCTCACTGTTCTCCCTCTCTCTCTCTCTTTCACACTTCTCTCTCTCTTTCTCACTCTCTCTCCCTCTCTGTCCCCATCTCTCCCCTCTCTTCCTTCTCTACAATTTCCCTCTCTCTCTCTACATTTTTCTCTCTCTTGATCCCTCTCACCCAACCTGAACCACAACCGTTGCCGACCCATCACCGGCCACCCAAACCCACTACAGCCCCTCCATCAAAGAGCTTCGACCACCGCAGACACCCCGACGAGCCCCACTGCCCGAGAACAGACCCGGGCTCACTCGGAGCCGTAGCCGTCGCGGTGCTTGCCCGTCGCGCGTTCGTGCCTTTACCACTGTCGTGCATCGCCTAGACGCCTCCAGACAAGTTCTCTACTTGCTTCATGCTATTCTATTTATGTTACAAATCCAAATCATATAAATTGTTGTGTTACCATTCCTGAAAACATACACTTTTTACCTGTTCGACGTGTGTTCCCAATGGGAAACCTTTCCCAATTTGGCGGAACTAAATAGTATTGTTTGGCCTGTATGGCTGGGAACCTAGTGCATGAATTTCGTTGGATAATTTGATCGTTAATGACCAAAACGACTACCCCCAAGTTTAATCGTAAAACTGAAATTTTATTGTACCTGAAAATCGTTAAATTCACCATAAATCATATACATACTAGAATGGTGCGCTCGAGGGCTCAAATCGAAGCCAACTCGACGAACTTTAACCCTACACTAGTTTCCAGACATTCCTGTACTTAAATAGTGATGATAATTGGATCGGAGTGCGACTCTGGACTGCAGTCCAGAGGGACTTCAGTTGTTGCTCGCTGTTCCGTAATGGGTACCACAGGATTTCCTTAACTCGTAGGTTGCGGAACTCCACTGATTATTATAGGTAAATATGTTAGCTAGACAACCAAATTAGTTTTATTCTGTTTCATTACAGTTTGATATTTAATCTGTAATTTAATAGATCGAGACACATAACAGTCCCAGCAGAATCAGGACTGACATATTAATGTTAAACAGTGTATATCTCCTGACATGCAGATGCGATTGAAGATCCGTCTATTACATTGAAAAACTTACTGGAAACCCTAGATTTCATCCAACTGTACACGTAGATGGATAGATAACTGAACATACTGATTATTACCTGTTTATTGTTTCGCTAAACTGTACACGTACGTTTCATGATAAATCGTGCAAGTGATAGAATACTATTTTTATGACACCTTAATCATGCTTCATATACTGTTCATGCATCATATCATACCCATATCATCGCAGTGATTACCTAGTGATATCGTGCATTTACCCAGTGTTAGATTTTAGTGATGATTGTGGCAAGTACGTCAGTGTTCGTGTACTCGTGAATAAGTGAAAGTGATACGTACTTGTGCACAATCAGTGACCCTATTATTCTATTGCATTGTCGACGTCTGTGGGATGCGTGTACGTATGACTATAGGTGGTATGGGACACTTATGGAAGCGCTTGCACGGGTGTCACGGATAAGGCATCCGACACTGCCATCTATCTTAGGTATTAGTCGGGACGTGCTTGATGGAAGTCCTGCCTCCAGTTCTCGCGCAGACTTGTCACGGATCGATTAGTATTTAGGGTTATGGTTAGCGTTTGATGTAGACCACGGGATGTGGGGTAGTTTAAGTGTGAGTTCAATAGAATCTCGGGAGTCCCATGCCGGCTTATATATTTAGGGAGTTATATGGAGATTTACAGGGTATGTGATATACACCGTGATATACATGTTACATGTTGGGCCCGTGGTCCCTTGCCCTTGGGTTCTACCCTTGGGTGGAGGACACTCGCGAGTGGTTGACTCTCACACTTGGACTGACGATAGGCTTAATGACCCGTACAGTGAGACTTAGAGACTGATAGGGATACTGGCATTTACATTCCTTCTATACTGTGTTGACATTCTTTACTGCTCCGCTGCATCGATTACTGTACATTCATATTCATGCTGTCATTGATTTATTGTTATTCATATCTATTACTAATGTTAGAACTGTCACTTGATTTTACATATATTATATTGCTATTGTGTCGCCCTGACGACCTGAGTATGCATGCTCAGTGTGAGGAGAAGATTTAGCCTGGACCAGTGCATCACAGAATTCTTGACTTGCCATTCCGTGTCACATCCGTTTGTTCCACTTCAGGTCAGTCTTTACATTGTTTCCTTCAGTTACTGCATTTCTCATTACCTGCGCATCATTTACTGTTTATCATGAAAAACTAAAAGCCGAAGTGTGACTACGGCAGGACATTTCCTTGACCGTAGGAGCATGGCTGGCCTTGTCTACCCCTCGTATTCCGTATTTTGGGAAGCGGGGCGTGACACATTTCGTTCACCCATTTCCTTTCTTCCTTCCTTCCGTTCTTCCTTTTATTTCTGTTTGCCGAGTTTCATACCACTTCTGTCCGTATACAGTCTCGCGTGTTTTTCATTTTCTACATCTACACGTTCTTCCACCAACCAGTGTATCATTGTTCCCTTATAAAAATGGGGAAGAAAAGAAAAAAGGAAAAGAGTTCTCACAACTTGGCATCACGTGTTAAACACGTGAGCGCTTATATACAAAGTATATAAGTGCTGAAAAAAATAACTAAAGGCCAAACTGGCTTCACGTGTTAAACACGTGAGCGCTTATATGCAAAGCATATAAGCGCTGAAAAAAATAACTAAAGACCAAACTGTAACACGTGAGCGCTTATATGCATAGCATATAAGCGCTGAAAATAAGCAACCAAAAGGGGCAAACTAGTCTCACGTGTTAAACACGTGAGCGCTCATATGCAAAGATATGAGCGCTAAATATAAGCAGGTTAAAACCCACATGTTAAACACGTGAGAATATACCTTTTGAAGCACTAGTTTCAGATAGAATTAAATTCTATATAGAATTGAATTCTATTTTGGAAGAAATACTTCTCCTGATCTTTCTAAAATGAGAAAGATATTCTTTGTTAAACAGAGAGCTTTTGGATCAAAAATCCAATAACAGAATTAAAGTCTAATATGGAAAAATACTCTTCCTAAATAAGAAAGATATTCTCTGTTAAACAGAGAACTGTTGGATTAAAAAATTCAATGGTGATTAAAAAATTATCAAATATAGAATTAAATTCTATTATGGGAAAATATCTCCCTGATTTTTCTAAATGAGCTGTTGGATCAAAGATCCAATATTAGAATAAAATTCAAATTTGGGAAAATACCTTGGATAAAAAATCTAATGGTGATTAAAAATCACCGTTTGATAGAATTAAATTCTATCTATGGGAAAATATATCCCTAATCTTGTTAAAAATAAGAATATATATTCTGTAAAACAGAAATTCTTTAGATCAAAAAATTCAACGGTGGATAAAATCCCTCAAATAATCTTTGAGGCCAATTAAATCAATCGGTATCTCTTAAATGAGAGATTTTCTCAAACTAATTAACAATTTACCTCCTCTATATAAAGAACCCGAGACTTTAAGTCTAAAAAAAAAAAGAATCGACCCCACAAGTTTTCTACAAACTGAGAATTTAATTCTCCTTCAAAGAAGGTCTCATCGTTCTCCCCAACCGTAGGTAAAGAAAAAGTAAAGATAAAATATATCTTCTTTGTCAGGCATAAATAAAAACAAGGGTTTAACCCTCTATTAAAAGAACTTAGTTCTTTCTCTTGATATGAGATCTGTAAGACAGATCTCTCCACAAGTCGAGAATTTAATTCTCATCGGGGAGATCCTGTTTTTCAAACTCAAAATCTAGGGGAAAGAATTCGATAAAAAAATAAAGAGAAAAGATATATGTTCTAGGAATTTAATTTCTCTGAAAACAGGGTTTAACCTTATATAAAGAACTTAGTTCTTACAAAAAGAACAGAAGAACTTAGTTCTCCAATAAAACCGATCACAGATCTACAAAACAGAGATCTTGGTAATCATCAATGGTCAAAATGTCATTAACAGAAGTTAAAACTTCTTTAGAAAACATTAACAGAGATTAAAATCTCTAAAACAAAAGATTCAACGTCTTACGTACTTCCTACGTGAGCGCCCAAAAATATGAGCTCGGCGCCCCACGTGAAACACACGTGAGCGCCCAAAAACAACTGCTTAGCACCTTACGTGAAATACACATGAGCGCTTTATAAAAGTGCTTAGCACTATATATAGTCAAAATGACTAAGTCCTTAGCACTGATTGGGCAGTGCCTATATCTGAGCGCCTCACGTGCTTCCCACGTGAGCGTCAGAGCCACAAATAAGTGCTTAGCACTTCTGAATAAAGGGAGAAAGCCCAAGACCGAGCCCAAATTGGCTAAGTCTCTGAAGTTGCTTGCAGCTGAGCCCAAATGCTTCGTTATTGGATCTTAACTAAATTTAATGATCCTGAAAATATCTCTAAGTTGATCTTACTCTCAAATAGTACTAATGTATCCTTAGTTAAAATAAACTGAGCGCAAATGCTCATATATTTAAGTTGATCTTAATTTAAAACACAGATTAATGGTCCTTAATAAAAAATATAATATTTTTTGAATTAAAGGATCATAAAACATTAGTTCAAACCCAAATCTAAAATATACGGATTTGGACTGATCTGCGCCCTACGGGCAAAAACATAAACTAGTCTCCGTATATAATCCACGGGCAACCAAAATAAAATAAAACACACGAAACGAATTGAACTACTGGAGCAGGAAAAAGTGGTTATTGCAACACGATAACGTAATTAACTGCAGGGAAGAGCGTCCCCATAATTAAAAACCCCTCACAAACGAGGGGGAATCTGATAAAGCCTGCTACATTAGTCGCATCTATCTAAACCTCCTAATATACAGTACCATAAATCAACTTGGTATTTTCGGAGAGATGGATGGATATGTCCAAATATTAGTTGCCCCCAAATTCAGGCAAGACGATCAATTCCAGTTCGTCTCTGTTTTTGGCGGTAAACAATCATCATGATAAAATATTTGAATAATTGGTGTTGACTTTTAGTCTGTGTAAAGCCTTATATAGACCAATGATGTTCTATCCCCTCTCATTTTAAACTTCATAAGCATAAACTGTGGAAACATTGTTTCAAATAAGTTTGGGGGGTATGTATATTATTTTTTCTTTTTCTTGACGCATATTTTTCCTTTTTTCTTTAAAAAAAAGTCATGCACAGTTGTGTGCTAAGAACAAGTTTGGGGAAGGATTTCACTGTAATTCACTCTTGACCCCTTCTTTAAAACATCTTCTTGAACCTTTCCTCCTAGCATTCAGGTTTTGAGCTCAACGGTCGACATTAGTAAGGACACTGCTACAAACAAGTTTAGGGAAAGGTTTGTATGTATCCACGCATCATATGTAAATTTTGCATTCCATAAAAAAACTAGAAGATTTTGAAAATAAAAGTTAGAAAGTAAAATATATATATAAAAGAGAGGAAGAGACATAAGAAGTGCAAGAAAATTAGATGTTTTAGAACGAAGCTAATAATACAAGATCATGAGCTGTTGTCATAAGGGTTAGTAAGATGAAGGAGTCACTAATCTGCAGATAGAAATAAGTTTGAAAGATGGTCTCTATTCTTAAGTCCAAACTTTTGAACGTTGATACCCTACTATATGCATGAATACAAATCTTGAAGTTTGAGATAATAGAGAATACCTTGAAATACTCTTGCCTGAAAGGCTTAGTATGAAAGAAAAAAATATAAATCAACAAAATATAAATGACGCATAAAATAAAATTTTAAAAAAATGAACACTGGTTTTGTAATTACTTAAGGCAGTATATAAAAAAAATACAGCGATGGTATCTTATCACCTGGTGCCTTAGACCAACTGGTTTGAGGGTCACTGTTAAACTTTAGGTGTTGCAAAATTAGAATATTGCTAATTACGCCTTAATAAATGAGCACATTCAGTAATCGGTTGGTTAGTGTCTCAAAAAGCATTAACGGTTGCATGAAAAATGTGTGAGCAAATCCATCTAAAATATTCACCGACTAAAAAGTACTAAGGACTATAGGCAAACGGTATGATAGCTTGAATTGAATTCTCTATATGTAGGGATGACTTTTACACACACGTTGGGGTATATGATCGATATTTGGAGGAGAGGTAGGGAGGAAAACTAAAGACGATATTTTATTGAGAGAGAATGTGATTTCCAGCATCTTTTTAAGACCATTAAGATAGGGCTCACGATAACTGAAAAGCTAGTGTAGTTCAAAACTCTTATGTTTCAAGTTTTTTCTTTTATATTGTCCTTTCTTTATATGTAATTTTCGTTTTCATATTTTCGTTTCCTTTATTTCTACAATTTTGGAATTTTGTGGGTAGTATTCGCTGAAAACTCTCAGGAAACACAACTTCTCCTGCTAGGGACACCTGGAGATTGAAAGGCTTGTTGCACGAGCTAAGTGCAATCGTGTCGCCTACGAAAGTGAGTTTAGTTTTTCTTTTTCTTTCAAATATAACTGTTTTTGCTTGAGACGACCAAAAGATAAGTTTGGGGGTATTTGATCAGTAATATTTATTGCACATTTTTACTATCATTTCTATTAATTAATTAATGATATTATTTGTAATTTGAAAACATATGTAGAGTTATGTGTATAACGATATATTCATGTGTTTCTTAAATTATAAGTAATAATATTATTAATAAAATGTACATATCATATTTAAACAAATATACTTGAGTTTCTTAAATATTAAGTCATATGATTGTGATTAAATTGTTGGAATATTTTTCCAAATGGAATAAATGCTACTAATAATTTAATTTGAGATATTGTATAGGTTTACTGGTAGCAAATCAGTTCAAGACTATAAATAGGATTTAAGAGATCAAATCATATCAAATTCAACAAATCAAGCTGCCAAGTTTAGGAGCAAACTGGATATCCATGCAACTGCAGAGATACGAGAATATTTGCAAGAAATTATCATCTAAGAAATCTCCAAAAATCAAGACAAGAAAGCAGAAAAAAACTGAAGAATCAATTTCAAAAGATTTATTAGAAATCTATTAGAATTAGAATTGAAGATTGATTGGAAAAATTGTATCTTTTATTACTTAATCTCTAAACATCATATCCTTATATAAAGAGATGTAATTTTAGGGGTGGAGGTATCCTCTCATGGCACAAATTGAGGGCTAATCATTTAGGGTTTTAGTTTTCGTTTTTATAATGGAGTTAATTTTTAATAAGAGGTAGTTTCTTTTTTAATTTTGCCTCTTTAGTTTCTGCATTTATTTTCCACACTTTTCTTTTTATTTTTCTTATGGTTTTCTTATTCTTCTACTTTTTTTCTTTTATATCATTTTTCCCAATGAACGAGTAAATTCTTACTTGTTAGGGTTTGTAAGAGATGGTAGTATAATGGATGAAAAAATCCTTTATCTTCTTCTTATATTTTAATTTTTATAAATTTTAACAAAGGGAGTCTTAACTCTTTTATTCGAGCGTGCTACCAGTTCATGATAGTTGCGATCTCGATTTGAGATTTGTTAACACTTATTTTATTAAGGGTTTGAGATCAATAGGAATCAATGGAAGGACAAGGGTCAGTAGAGAGAATCCATAATCCCTCCAAGCACCCTAATCCACATTAATCGCTATTTTTCTAGTATTAAATAATTAAAAGATAAAAAGAATTATTTTTAAAACTCCAACCTTTAACTACTTAATCTGAACACCCTAATAAGCTCTTTTCTAAATTCATCTCTTTAAATCTCTTTTAGTTTTAAAACCAAACAAAAATCCATCCTTTTCTTATTAACTCGTTTAAAACAAGATTGGTAATTTACTTTCTTCTTGTGGACGGCCCGTACTCATCGCGGATAGCTATTTGCAAGACCGTCTTGATTGCGGTATTAGGACACATAAAAACTCACTTTTTCATATCAATCAGGTCTTCCTTTCCCAATGAGCTGTTGGGCAACTTCTGTCACCATTAGGGTTTTCACCTGAACAACAATCAAGTCATTAATTTGTGACTTAATTATCGCTTCAGTGTTTCCCATTTGGGTGGTTGTTGGCTAGGCCGACCCTACAATGACATTGATCCCGTCATTAACGGCTAGCGGCGGAGTAGGCATAACAGTTGATGCATCCGTCTGTCGTCCAGGCTAGGCTACTTCAGCTGGCTTGGATATTTGTGCCATTATTATTTTTGTTAAATTCTTAACCATTGCGGAAATTTCTTCTACTTGTTATTATAGCGAGCCCGTTTTATCATATTTCTGTCTTGCTTCAAAAGTAGGGTTATTGATGACTCGGACTAAATTGTCTTCATCTTCATTACAATCAATTAGGCGGGAGTGTGTTGATTCGGCTGCATCATTGAATGTGTGCCTTCTTTGGTATATTTGTATGACCGGTACAGGAGGATCTGCTTGAATAGGGGGATCCGCCAGCAAATTGATGGCCATATAAACCGTATGTACCTCTGTAGCAGCGTTGCACTTGAAATAAATCTCCGATGAGGCAGACTATTCTTGCCTTCTTCATCAACGATTACAGAAGAAGGCCTCCTTTCAACAGGAGTGTTGCAGTTTTCATCTATTTGTTCGAAGACAATAGACCGTGATGACTTCCAGCATCGGATGGATCCTTGTTCTCCTTTCTTGTCCAGACTTGAATTGATCTGGGCTATGGTTGACTCCTCTCTTCTTAGGTTTTTTGAGAGCCCTTCTTATATTGTCGAGATTTCACAGTTTTTAGAACCTAGTATACTCGAGAGGAAATGGTCTGATTATGAGAGCGTGATTTACGCTCCTTATTTCTTCTGCTCGGAGGAAGTGGATGCTTGAGGACCGCAGTGGAGGCGTTCTTGCGAAGCATTTTCAATACCGCGAAGCGTTTATTGAGGCCAACATTAGCAACATAAGAGCTTTTATCTTGAGCCCAGACCCTGTTAGCACGAGTTTGTGGCGCAGCGGTCATTAATTTGTGCTTCCTCTTTTCATGAGCTCTTCTTCCCATCTTTATAGCGATGGCATCAATAGGGGTATTGGGCGCTCCTTGCCGTCGGTGCTCATCTCTGCTGGTTTGGTAAGTGACGGCATCTACAGGGGTGTTTGAAGACATTTTCCCCCAGCGCACGTCTCTACTGGTCCGGTGAGCGATGGCATCATCGGAGGTATTTGGCGACATTTGCCCCCAGCGCACATCCTTGCTGGGCTGGTAAGAGACGGAGTCATCAGGTGTGTTCGGTGATATTTGCCCCCGGACTTTATGCCATGCCCTACTTCCTAGAGTGCGCTAACTACGACACGTGACAGAGCCAACCATACTACCTGTGGATAGGAATCATACATCCACAGTCACATTATGATTGTCTATAGTATATCAAGAACTGTAAAATATAAAAACTAGCTAATATATGTCCATTTGCCAAATAAAAGAGTCAAGAAAATGTATAAGCAGAAACGATATTAATATACAATAAATAACATCTGAAAACACGTCCTAATATGGGCTCACATCAAGAAATAAAAACCGCGGAAAATAACTAAACTAAACATCACTAAACACAATTCCTTATTGCTCGGCTTGATGACTAAAGTACTCCTGCTGAGCCTGCGATAGAGATAGAGAAACTGAGCCATGCAAAACCCAGACGTCGGTGCGTCATAATACCAAAATAGCAGTAATAACCAGAATGTAGTAAGATATGTAAACATGAATATAAATCATAATATAAATATAAATAGTGAGGTACGTGTGTGTATGTGATGTGTAACCTAAAATGGACTTCTAGGTTATTTATTCTAAAGTCTTCGAAATCAATTAATATAATTCTCATCGTAACCCATCAGTCTATGCCCCGTTCATTCCCTACAGGACCACGGTAACAGGATTATCCGTAACGCCCAGAAAAATGGAAAACAGGATATTCCGTAACGCCCGGAAAAACAGCAAACATATAATTATTCCGTAACGCTCGGAAAAACGGCAAACAAGATATTCCGTAACGCTCGGAAAAACGACAAACAGGATATTCCATAACGCCCGGAAAAACGGCAAACATGTAATAATAACCTTTTGAGTTACGTTTCGATTACATTCTTGATTTTTCCTTTATCTCCAGGTTTGTGTTCAAGTCAGGTATTGCCAATATAGATCTAATTCCAACACAAGATCAAGCAGATACGGTTTTTGTCTATGAAGACAACAAGTAACGTCCGTCAGGACAACAAGTCAGGATTATTGACATTAGTAATTAGATCCAAGTACCGAGTCAAGTAGTGTGTCGTGAATATGTCATGTGATGCATATGTATCAGAGGGATACCAAATGTAATACTGTAACGAATATCTGAACATGGTAAGCACGACGGATATCAGGATGCATATGTGTCTATCTGTAATAACCTATATACGTATTCATGTCTGTGTATGATATAACTAGATAGCATGTTGCACTAATATAGAAGTAATATAATATAATGAGGTTCCGGCAGGCAACTAGATATGCAATTGTCAGTACGGATATCGACCAACGGTAAAACTATAACATTGGATGCATAATACCACACGTGTGTTATTTTTAGTCATATATAAATAGATATTTTAGAACATAGCATGTTGCAAGATAAACTTGCCTGATCGGATCTCACGACGGGGTACGTACGTCACGTTCGACGTCGGATAAACGTCGCGATACACACGCGCGCGCACAGGACTGGACCTGGCTACTCAAAGACGTGATTACGCTGGATAGTGATGATGGCTGGGTCGCCTGGATCGTCGGCGACGTATGCGACTCCGGTGACAGTCAAGAGCCGAGAAAGCAAGAAAAGAAAGAAGAAAGAAAAGAAAGAAGGAAGAAGAGAAAGGAGAAGGAGAGTGGGGCTGCTCTGGGCTCTGGGGACAGAGGGAGACGAGGAGGTGACGACGGCGATGATGGGCAGCCGTCGATAGCAAAAGGGCAGAGGGGTTTCTTGAGTTGTTGTTGTGGTTCTGGAGGTTGTCGGGGTGGTGGTGATGGCCTGAGGTGTCGGGGATGGAGAGGGAGAGGAGGTGAGGGTGAGGTC
The DNA here is from genome assembly GCA_030015575.1 of Agapanthus africanus. Lineage (NCBI taxonomy): Eukaryota > Viridiplantae > Streptophyta > Magnoliopsida > Asparagales > Amaryllidaceae > Agapanthus > Agapanthus africanus. Next base: position 135,750,599 of record CM057339.1, read on the forward strand.
ATGATCGGCGGCGAGGTGAGGGTGAGATCAAGGTCGGGTTCTTGGGTTGCTCGGGGTGTGCAAGGATGGGTGCTTGGGATTCTTGGGGTTAGAGAAGGAAGAGGAGGTGTAGGTGGCGGGGTGATGCAGGCGACGTCAGGGTGAGTTCGACGAGGTGAGTGGCGTCGGGGATTTACAGGGATGGGTGCTCGGGGGTTGTGGGTCGTCGGGTTTGCAGGGAGCTCGGGAAATGAGAGAGGATGAGGAGAGGAGAAGGTGGAAGCGGTGGAGGTTTTGAGGACGAGGGCGAGGAGATGGTGATGAGGTTGGAATGGTGGCGGCGACGGCGAGGGCAGGCTAGGGTTAGGGCTTCATCGCGGGGCAGGGAGAAGAGAAGAGGAAGGAGAGAGAGAGATGGGTTATTTAGTTAAAAATATTAGGTTAATATACTATATATATATATATATATATATATATATATATATATATATATATATAACGGGGGGAGAAAGTGATTGCTGTGAGAGAGAGAAAGAGAGTAGAGAGCGAGAGGGGAGAGAGGGAGTGCGAGAGGGGAGAGAGAAAAAGATACGGGATGAGAGAGAGATGTGAGGATATAATTAGGATTTAAAATATAAAATATACATTCGTTTAAACGGTTAATATATAAAAAAAATATTATAATATATTTTTGTAAGATTATATAGCTAATACAAAAATACTTCGAAAAATACCCGGGTCTCATTTAAAATTCTAGTTTTAAAATATGAAGAATATACGTATCAGCCAAAACCATAACGCGATATCTGGTTAAATAAAGTACATATCCCCAAGAACGGATACACGTAGCAATCCAAACGAGTCTGTTTTAGCAATCTGGACCGGAATACGATATATGGATGCACTCACAAGATATGAGGTATGATAACCGGCCATCCTAGACATTAAAATATATGTTTGGTTATAATTTGTATTATTAAAAATATATGCAGATACATGTATATGGAATCTAGATGTGCATGAATCTTCTGTACTAGTAATTATATTACGTAATTTAGAACCATAATGGGTTTCAAGTATGCATGTCAGGTCAGAAACTAATCACAGATACCAAATGCACCATCCGCCCCCAAAAACGATAATCAGCAAGAAGTTGTCGTAAAATTGGAAAAACCCCAATAAAATATGGTATAAATACACTAGGGTGTTACACTTTGTCATCATAGGTCTGTGGTACAGTAGCTCTCAACCTCCGATCACTTTGTCGGAGAGTCTTCTTTCCTACTTCTCTTTTGATGATATTGTCAGGGTTATCCATTGACTTTTGCCCCCGGCGCGCGTCTTTATATATTTGGTAAGAGATGGCATCCATATGGATATTTGATGAATTTGATGATGTTTTCCCCCGGCGCACATCTTCTTGATTTGTCCCCGATGCAAAGGCTAGACCGATCAGACCGTTGAGTTGGAGGTGAACAGCGTAGTGAAGACCGACCTCCTAGCAGCTTTAACAATCTCTTTTTGTGGCCCCGAAAATATTGGGTGCTTCGGTTGCCGTCAGCCTGAGAGTTGCTGGGGACGATCACATTTGGCCTACGACCCTTGCTAGGAAGCTTAGCAGGGCTGGCTTGAATGACAGTAGATGCACCGTCCTTCGTCTTACCAGGACCCACAAGCTCAGCAAGAGCCTCGGGGATCACAACAATTTTGGCGAAATGGACGGGCGTGTAAGTGCTAAATTGGATGGTGCAGCCCGATCCTCCAACTTCGACATGGCTATGGGGAAGCTGAATTACAGATCACAGCGATATCGTCATGAAGTAGGTAAAGGCAGCAGCTGGTTCAGTTACGACATACTAGGGATTCGTGGATCTGGACCCATGAGTCAAAAACCCTAAGTTGCTATGGGGTCTTGATGTACTTGGAACAGAGACCGCTTACCTGAGTATGGCGGTTCGGTAGCCGTTCAATGTTAGCATAAGATCCTCGCTTCGGTTCCGGGCTAGATAGGGCCATATCCCTGCAAGTTCTGTTACATCCTGCCCAACTGTGGTTAAGATGTCTAGTGCCAGTGGAAAGCCAGTCTTAATATCTCTTTTTTCCTTCTGGCTGTAAGTGAAAAAGCCAGTTAGAGATTTGAAAGATAGTTAGATCAGTAGAGAGAATGTGAAAGCAGAATAGTCAATAGCCCATCACATCTCCCTAACGCCAGTTGGAGAAAGCTTAATGGAGTTGGAGTGCCAGATATATAGTTTGAACAGTCCTAATAGTTTCCCTCAACCTTTCGTACGAGTTAGAACATCCCTGAAGTCCTGCCCTTTACTTTTACTCTTTATCTTTATCCTTGCCTGCCTTGAGGTTTGAGTTCTCTCGAGTATCAATGGGAGCAGTTTATGAATTCTCAGTATCAATAGTAGCTCTTCTTTCTTTATTCTCAGTGTAAGTGTAAGAGTCTTTACTAGTGGCAGTCCTTCTGTCTTCCCCTTTGTAAGCCAGTCTATGGCGTGTGTTGTTATTGGATGCCATTGCTCTGCTCGAAGGAACATATGTTAAAATTCTCTTTGTATGACATGAATAAACCATAAGAAAAGATAAATCTGTCCCACTAGGCGTGCCAGAATCTGTTCGCCTCCGAAAAAGGATCTTGGAAAAATCTTAAGACTCTCAAGGGATGTTTACGGGGTCATATCAATGCAGATCTGCATGGCTCCTTGGCGTGACGCATCGCTGCGACGCAATGTGGCTAAAGGTTCAAACGGATACGACCGATGTAGCGTGACTTCTCATATTCACCCTTCGGAAAGGGTTTTTTAATTGTGGTGACTAGATTTCCTACAGACGCAAGTCTCTATAGTTAATCACTCCTCCATATTAGATGGAGAGAACTTTCTGCCAGTGGTTTATTTCTAATTGCAATAAATACAAGAGCAACACAAACAACAACGGCATGCATATATGTATAAACAACAAATGAAAGTATGTAAAGCTGGAAATTAGAATGAGTATTTCATTATTCATCATATACAGCATTGTATATCTCGGTTTACATATGTCTCTTCCGCTTGGAAAACATGCACTCGAACTGCTATTAACGCTCGTAGATTGTATATGGTTTTATAGAATGTATCATCCAGACCGTAGGACAGTTATAAGAGAACATGTAGCATGTGCCTGTAAGGAGAAGCCTGCGGTGGTGTATGCCAGGTGGGACAAATAGTATATTTGTCGACTTCTGTGTCACAACGGATGTTCGTGGATTGTATTTGACAAGCTATTTTGCTTGTCATAAGACAGTTTAACACTCTCGGTGGGATAGTTGACTTCTATGTCATGGATGGTTACCCGTGGATTGAATGTGACAAGTTGTTTTTGCTTATCATTGGGCAAGGTTTATGGTCTTTGGGGTTTTTGACTTCAATGTCGCGAAGATTGCTCGTGGATAGCATACGGCGCGCTTGAAGCGTCATGCTCGTAGGATGATTTTAGTTTAAAGTCATTTTAGACGTGGGTATTAGTTTAAAGTCATTTCAAATATGGGTATTAGCTTAAAGTCATCCCGGACGTAGGTATTAGCTTAAAGTCATCTCGGACGTGGGTATTAGTTTAAAGTCATGGGTATTAGTTTAAAGTCATCTCGTACATAGGTATGTTCGTTTTGGGGATTTGTATGGGTTGACTTCTATGTCACGACAGTTGGCTTCTATGTCACGACAGTTGGTTTCTATGCTACGATTGTAGCCCGTGGATTGTATATGGTATGTTTATATTATGTCAACTTTCTATAGGACAATAGGGTGGTATAATGGTTGACTTCTGTGTCACGGCAGCTGGCTTTTATGCCATGACAGACGCCCGTGGATTGTATACGGAATGCTAATATAGAATAGTTTGCCATAGGGCATGTATATTGCTGACTTCTATGTCATGATGGTAGCCTGTAGATTATATATGGTAGGTTAATATTATGTCAACCTGCCATATGGCAATAGGGTGGTTAGGTATATGGATTTATTGACTTCTGTGTCACGATAGTTGGTTTTTATGCCACGATAGTTGCCCGTGGATTATATACAGCATGTTGATATAATATAGCTCACTGTAGGACATGATAGGTTTTGGTTGTAATATATTTTTTGACTTCCGTGTCACGATATACGCCCGTGGATTGTATATGGAAGCCAATTTTAGACTAGCCATTGGGCAGCATAGAGTTTTAATAAAGTCGGCTTCTATGCCACAACGGTAGCCCGTGGATAGTATATGGTAGACTGTTATAATGCAATCCCCCGTAGGACATATTCAATTGTATTAGTTTAAAGTCATTTCGGACATGAGTATTAGTTTAAAGTCATTTCAGACGTAGGTATTAGTGTAAGGTCATCTCGGATCATTCCAGTTTAGGGACATAGTGGTCCAACTTTGATGATTTTAGCAGAGTTTTCCAATTTAAAGACGTAAAGGTCCATCAGATACAATTTAAGGACTTGAAGGTCCAAATTTGATAGGGGTGGAGATCACATGGGGGGTGCCCGGCGTTGTTTTTGATGGGGACAAGGACCTTTGGGGGTCTCCGTTGTTGAATTTGATGGGGGCAGGGACCTCCGGGGGTCTCCGCCATTGAATTTGATCGGGGTTGGGCTATCTGGGGGTCTCCGTCATTGAATTTTGGTAGGTGCGAAGACCTCTGAAGGGTCACTGCTACTGGTTGCATGGGTAGTGGGGACCTTTGAGAGTGCCGCCATTAGTTTGGTAGACATGGGGCCCTCTAAGGGGTCTTCACCATTTGTTTTGTAGAGTGCGGAGGCCTCTGGAGGGTCGCTGCAGTAGTTTACTTTGTCAACAAACGTTCAAGTCTTCATCTTATGGTTCTTGTCCAGTATGTATGTATGTATGTATATATGTGCATTTGTTCATTTTTCACCCATGTTTATGCCTTTGGAGACCATTACGGGGACAATCTCACGGTGGATAACTCAAATGAGCATTCATATACATAGGGATAACTCTGAAAAGCATCCGAAAGAGGATAACTTTTGCAAGCATCCTGTAATTTAATTTACAGCCATCATGAGGCATTTTAAAGGTTTTCGAGTTATCAAATAGTTCGCGATGGAGCCAATTAACTTTGCATTTTGGGGACAACTCTTTATCAAGTATCCCATAGGTCCTTTGCTTTAAAGCAATTGAAGAGAGTATCATTTGAATCGAGTGAGGATTTGCAGAGAAGAGAAGCCTTGTTGCTCCATACCTACATGAGTTCAAACTCTTCTTCTCTTCTTCTTCTAGAAAACTTGATCCTTTAAGTGCTTTGGGTGCTCTCCAATGATTTTATAGTGGTACTTTGTGGTTTCTTTTTTATAATCAATGTGATTATATAAACTTCTCAAAGGCATACGAGGGCTTTTATAGCCTCAAGGATGTTTAAAATCGTGGCCATGAAACGTGGTCCATGAATGGGGACGTGGGGCCGCCATCATGGCCGCCTCCTCACATTCTGTGAGGAGGTTCCCGACGTCGGGGACTCCTTTGGAAAATGGCAGGGATCTCTATGTTGGGGACCCGGCAGAGGCCTCATGTCGGGGACTCTGCTTAAGGATATAGCGGGAACCCTCTAACGTCAGGGACCCTATTTGGAACAGCGGGGACTCCTTTGAGTGTGGCAGAGGCTCTCTTTTGTCATGGCGGGAGCCTTCATGCCGAGGACCCTTTTGGGTATGTTTCTGGGCTTTTGAATCCTGTTTGATGGCTCATGTAGCTTTATCAAGTAGGTGTACTTTTTCCGAGACTGCAAGTTTGAGGAGCGGATATAGACGTCGTCATCCAAAGCGAAACCAGTCTCATCCAAAATAAGTCCACTCAATAAAATAGTTGTAGTAACTCTGCCTGCTATTTTTATAGAGGTCAACAATCTCTTTCCTCTCTACTTACTCATCCAAATAAGTAAAAAGAGAAAGCGGGTGTTATCACTTTCTCACTTAATTTTCTCTTTATCTTCCACGCGGACGACGTGCCCCAAATAAAAATAAAAAGGAATCAAATTTGAAAAGAGAATAAATTTTATAAATAAAAAAAAACCAAAGAGCACCTTTGACCAATGCATGTTCCCGTCATATTCTAATTAAACGGAATTCAAATTAAAATATGTCCTACCAAGCAAAGAGTCAAGAGCCCAGGTATCGCGCGCGCACACAAATCAAAATCATAGAAAATTTGCAAATGAAAACATTAATAATCTTAAATCCAATCATAACTCTCTAATCTAATTGCGCGTGTATAGATCAAGTCTCATTACCACAAAGGGCCTCATAGGAAACAATGGACGGGACCGTTCCCTAAAGACTCCTTGTAGTAGTGACTACCGTTTACAATGAATTAAAAGAAGTCACTACACAAAATGTATAGCCAACAACAACAACAACAAGGCCTTTGATGATGCTCTATATTGGCGACCTTTCAGATCAGGTCACGTGGCAGATGACGTGTCCCAAAACTCAAAAAAGAGGGTCCACAGGGGCCGATCAGGCCACCCCTGTACCCGACCTACAAGCACAAAGCTGGCTCATCTCAAGGCCCCCTGCAAATTGGCCTCCTCGGCCTCTCAGCTCGCCACCGAGCTACCGCAGGACCAAGATATCTCGGCCCTCTCGCCCGTTCCCGAGCTCTCCCGCCCGTTCCCGAGCTCTCCCGCCGAGACCATCTTTCTCGGTCCCTCCGACGACCAACTCCACCACTCACAGGCGTAACCGCCGCTCCGCAAATCTCGCCATGCGCAGATTCTCTGCCAGCAACGTCCCACGTTCCACGTCATCACGATCCCCATTAATGGGCGATCCGTTCTCTACGCGGGCGTGACGTCGGGGGCGTAACTGCCGGCGAGATTCTCGCGCCTGCTGCTGCATGCCACCGCCGCTATATAAACCCCCATCACAGAGGGGTCAAGTAAGCTATTTTTTACTCTTCTGTTACTCTACTCGGATATCATCACTAACTTTGATCGTCGGAGGGTCCTTGGTGGTACCAAACCACCCCGGGACTTCTTTGCAGGCAGTCGGTACCAAACTCCTCATTCCACTTCTTCCTCCACAAACCCATTGAGACTCACACGCAACAGGAGATAATCAACAAAGTCCACTGGGAGATCAACGGAAGACAACATCTGACGGAGACCCGAAAAGGACCTCCATTAGTTGGCGCCGTCTATGGGAAACTAAAACTCCACAAGAACAAAAGTCGGCCTTCCGATCTCCATCCACATGGCATGCGATCACCCTGAAGATCCAGATACCAGCCTCCGCCTCCTCCCTACCGGAGGCGCGGATGAATCTCCTCCGACGACCGTCATCAACGCCCTCACCGGCCGAATGGACCGACTACAGTCCATCGTAGAGGCGCTCGTCCGCGTCCAAACGGCCGGGCCAGGGCCCCAGATCGCCGCTCCTCCTCCAGGAGACTCTGCCCTCGTCGGCACGATTGACCACCGGCAAGCTACGTCCCATGGCCACAGGTCTCACGGGCCGATACTCTCTGAGGCCCGCTAGGCACTCTACAGCTCCACGCCGGGCTCGCCACGGCGGCTCGAGGACCACCTCGCCCGGGGATCAAAGCCCTCGCCAAGCGGCAACCGTGTAGCTTCACTGCCCGGTTATCCTTAGCAGGCCTCGTATGGCCCCTCCAAAGCTAAGGATCAAAGTCCTCCTTAGAGGCGGCCGAGTGGCTTCCCTCCTCGGCTATCCCTGGCCGGTAGCTTCCCTACTCGCAACGCCAGGGATCAAAGCCCTCGCCAAGAGGCAACCGCGCAGCTTCACTGCCCGGTTATCCTTAGCAGGCCTCCTACGGCCCCTCTACCGCTAAGGATCTAAGCCCTCACTAAGAGGCAGCTCAGCAACTACCCTGCTCGGTTATCCCTGGCGGGTAGCTTCCCTACCGCAACGCCAGGAATCAGAAAGCCCTCCCAGAGGCAGTCGAGCCCGAGGATCTCTCGCTCGGCTATACCTGGCGGGTATCTTCCCTACCGCAACGCCAGGGATCAGAAAGCCCTCCCAGAGACAGTCGAGCCCGAGGATCCCTCGCTCGGCTATCCTTCAGGACAAAAGCCCTCGCCAAGAGGCACCGGACAGTAACCCTGCCCGGCCAAGGGTCCTTGGTAGGCTTCTTACAGCCCCTCCCGCGCTAAGGACCAAAGTGCTCCCAGAGGCAGTCGAGTCCTTGCTCGGCTATCCCCGGCTGGTAGCTTTCTACAACAACTGACAGGGATCAAAGTCCTCGCCAAGAGGCACTAGGCAGTAACCCTGCTCGGTCCCCGTCCTGAAGGATCAAAAACCCTCACAAGAGGCAACCGAGCCCGACCCTTGCTCGGTCATCTCCGTCTGGTAGCTCCCTACCCACGACGCCAGGGATCAAAGCCCTCACAAGAGGCATCCGAGCGGCTACCCCGCTCGATCATCCCAGGCTGGTAGTTGCCTACCCACCTCGTCCGGGGATCAAAGCCCTCGCCAAGAGGCAACCGCGCAGCTTCACTGTCCGGTATCCTTAGCAGGCCTCCTACGGCCCCTCCAACGCTAAGGATCAAAGTCCTCCTTAGAGGCGGCCGAGCGGCTTCCCTGCTCGGCTATCCCTGGCCGGTAGCTTCCCTACTCGCAACGCCAGGGATCAAAGCCCTCGCCAAGAGGCAACCGCGCAGCTTCACTTTCCGGTTATCCTTAGTAGGCCTCCTACGGCCCCTCTACCGCTAAGGATCTAAGCCCTCACTAAGAGGTAGCACAGCAGCTACCCTGTTCGGTTATCCCTGGCGGGTAGCTTTCCTACCGCGACGCCAGGGATCAGAAAGCCCTCCCAGAGGCAGTCGAGCCCGACCCTCGCTCGGCTATCCCTGGCGGGTAGCTTCTCTACCGCGATGCCAGGGATCAGAAAGTCCTTCCAGAGGCAGTCGAGCCCGAGGATCTCTCGCTCGGCTATCCCTGGCGGGTAGCTTCCCTACCGCGACGCCAGGGATCAGAAAGCCCTCCCAAAGGCAGTCAAGCCCGAGGATCCCTCGCTCGGCTATCCCTGGCGGGTAGCTTCCTTACCGCAACGCCAGGGATTAGAAAGCCCTCCCAGAGGTAGTCGAGCCCGAGGATCCCTCGCTCGGCTATCCCTGGCGGGTAGCTTCCCTACCGCAACGCCAGGGATCAGAAAGCCCTCCCAGAGGCAGTCGAGCCCGAGAATCTCTCGCTCGGCTATCCTTTAGGACAAAAGCCCTCGCCAAGAGGCACCGGACAGTAACCCTGCCCGGCCAAGGGTCCTTGGTAGGCTTCTTACAGCCCCTTCCACGCTAAGGACCAAAGTCCTTCCAGAGGCAGTCGAGTCCTTGCTCGGCTATCCCCGGCTGGTAGCTTTCTACCACAACCGACAGGGATCAAAGTCCTCACCAAGAGGCACTGGGAAGTAACCCTGCTCGGTCCCCGTCCTGAAGGATCAAAAGCCCTCGCAAGAGGCAACCGAGCCCGACCCTTGCTCGGTCATCTCCGTCTGGTAGCTCCCTACCCACGACGCCAGGGATCAAAGCCCTTACAAGAGGCATCCGAGTGGCCACCCCGCTCGATCATCCCAGGATGGTAGTTGCCTACCCACGATGCCAGAGATCAAAGCCCTCGCCAAGAGGCACCGAGCAGCTACCCTGCTCGGCCATCCTTCGTAGGCCTCTCACGGCCCCTCCAGTGTCAAGGATCAAAGCCCTCGCCAAGAGGCACCGAGCAGCTACCCTGCTCGGCCATCCTTTGTAGGCCTCAAACGGCCCCTCCAGTGCCAAGGATCAAAGCCCTCACGAAGGGGCAGCCCTGCAGCTACCCTGCTCGACTATCCCTGGCTGGTAGCTTCCCTACCCCACAACGCCAGGGATCAAACCCTCATCGCGAGGCCGCCGGGTCCCTTCCTGCTCGACGCATCCTCAGCGGGCATCCTCCTGCCCGTCAGACGATGAGAACCTCAAGCCCTCATCGCGAGGCCGCCGAGTTCCTTCCTGCTCGACGCCTCCCCAGCGGGCATCCTCCTGCCCATCAGACGATGAGGACCTCAAGCCCTCGTCGCGAGGCCGCCAGGTTCCTTCCTGCTTGGCGCACCCCCGGCAGGCATCCTCCTTTCCATCAGACGCTGAGGATCTGAAGCCCTCATCGCGAGGCCGCCGAGTTTCTTCCTGCTCGGCGCATCCCCAACGGGTAGCTTCTTACCCAACAAGAGACATCAGGTCTATCCAAGTTCGAGTAATCCCCCCTCGACTTCGGGGCCATGGAGATGCCTCCTTCTCAGCAGCGTTTGGCACACTTGGCAAGTGATCGAAATCAACTCGGCGACCGATCGCTCCGCTTGTCGTTCCCGCACTGGGCTGCATCCCATCAGACGCCGCAGATCTGCACACGTCGCGTCGGCCAAACCGACGCTTGACACGCAGACAGTCGCTTCAGTGACAGGATGCACAAACCGGCGCACGTTACTTAAATGCAGAGATTTCGTCCTGATTCGCTGGCAGAAAGGGCAGCTGACAGCCCGGGGACGCGTCCTGACGAAATCTTAGGAGCGAACTCTCCCCGGACGGCCCGGCAGTCCACTCATGGCCCGACCTGCCAGCTGGTCGGGACAAGAGTGGGGGGCTAATGATGATGCTCTTTAATGGCGACCTTCCAGATCAGGACACGTGGCAGATGACGTGTCCCAGAACTCAGTAGAGAGGGCCCACAGGGGCCGATCAGGCCACCCCTGTATCCGACCTACAAGCACAAAGCTGGCTCACCTCAGGGCCCCTTGCAAATTGGCCTCATCGACCTCTCAGCTCGCCTCCGAGCTACCGCAGGACCAAGATACCTCGGCCCTCTCGCTCGTTCCCGAGCTCTCCCGCCGAGACCATCTTCCTCGGTCCCTCCGTCCGACCAACTCCACCACTCACAGGCGTAACCGCCGCTCCGCAAATCTCGCTATACGCAGATTCTCCGCCAGCAACATCCCACGTTCCACGCCATCACGATCCCCATTAATGGGCGATCCGTTCTCTACGCGGGCGTGACGTCGGAGGCGTAACTGCCGGCGAGATTCTCGCGCCTGCTGCTGCATGCCACCACCGCTATATAAACCCTCATCACAGAGGGATCAAGTAAGCCATTTTTTACTCTTCTAAGCCGTTACTCTGCTCGGATCTCATCACTAACTTGATCGTCGGAGGGTCCTTGGTGGTACCAAACCATCCCGGGACTTCTTTGCAGGCAGTCGGCACCAAACTTCTCATTCCACTTCTTCCTCCAAAAACCCATTGAGACCCACACGCAACAGAAGATAATCAACAAAATCCACCGGGAGATCAACGGAAGACAACATCTGACGGAGACCCGAAAAGGACCTCCATCATCCTTTATGCATGTTTTATATAATAGAAAGACAATCAATCAACTTGCGAGAGAGACGTTTGTTTTACCGTCTATGCAACTTTAGAACTGTGGTTTTTTTATAAATAAAACCTATGTAGAGCCTGGATGTGTGTGTGGTAAATGGATGGTGGATGAAGACTAACAATTAAGAATGCTAAAGATTGAGACCAAGTTAAAAATTCAAAAAAAGTAACAAAAGGCATTTAAACATAGAAGAAACTTCAAAAATGAGTTAAATGAGAGCATGCATGCTTGTGTGTTAGCTGAAATATAGCCATCATATATACGGTCCATTGCTCATACAATAGCACCAAGCACGTTCTTCTTCTTTCTCTTGCTTCTTCAATTTGCATTCTTTTTCTTTTTCTTGAGATATCTACATGGCTGAGAAAGGTACTGTTTGTGTAACCGGAGCCGCCGGCTTCTTCGGATCATGGCTCATCATGCGGCTCCTCGAGTAAGGCTACTCTGTAAACGCAACAGTTCATGATCTAAGTAATTTCTCTAACACAATAATTATATAGATAGTTTGTGGTAAAACCTTCTTACAGTTGGATGGGAGGTCTAGAGTTCAAACCCTGCTTGGATCATGTTTATGGTTTTATTATATTCAAAAAAAATTATAGATAGTTTTTAGTTAACTATAGATTCTTTAGTAACTAAAATGAAATTTTCGTGAAATATGAAGAAAGTTGAGCATTTATTGGATCTTCCCATTGCTAGCAAGAGGTTGACTTTGTGGAAAGCTGACCTGGCCAATGAAGGGAGCTTTGATGAAGCCATTGATGGATGTGTTGGAGTTTTCCATGTAGCTGCGCCGATGGACTTTGAGACCAAGGACCCTGAGGTGAGATTTTACAGGCAATTTCCATATGTTTGCTGCAATAAAAAAATACAGCATTTATGGCAAGAAAATGGTCCCAATATCATCGCTTGCTTGTTTGCTACTATTCTTGCAATCAATATTTTGATATAACAAAGCGAATTTTGTGTTTGCTTGAACAAAAAAGACAACTCCAAATGCAAAATTTGTTGTAATTATGGAAAAAAGAAGAAGAGAGCAAATGAATGAGCCGAGTGGCACCTCCAACAAATACTTTACTATATTCCCCAAACTGGTAACATGTGCTGTAACCAAAGTTTCCAAACTGATTACAAATACTAAATACATTTTAATTATATTGAATCTCATTTAATAACTTATATTTTTAATCAATTTGAAAATGAAAATTACCTTTCAAATCTATTATCATTATTGTAAAGAAATATGTGTGGTTTCAGAATGAGATGGTCAAGCCAACAATAGCTGGAATGCTGAATGTATTGAGATCTTGCGCATTAGTTAAGTCATTGCGTTGCTAGTCCATAATCTATGGGTTCGAAGCTTATATCTAGAAATTATTTTAGCATGCCTCATATGCTTGGGATAAAAGGCTTAGTTGTTGTTGTATTGAGATCTTGCGCAAAAGCTCACACGGTAAAAAAAAGAGTCGTGTTCACGTCATCAGCAGGAACCGTGAATGCTGAAAAGCATCGAAGGCCAGTTTACGACGAGAGCTGCTGGAGTGATGTCGAGTTCTGCGGAGCTACAAAAATGACCGCTTGGGTCTGTACAACTTAATTATATAAGAAAATTGTTATCATAAGTTAAAATTATATAACAAAGATATTGATGTACTTTTATGTTTTTTGCTTGATTGTGCAGATGTATTTTGTTTCCAAGACATTGGCAGAGCAAGCTGCATGGAAATTTTCTGAGGAGCATAATTTAGATTTTATCGGCATTGTACCAATCTTAGTGAATGGGCCTTTCATTATGCAATCTTTGCCTCCAAGCATATGCTCACTGCATTGGCTATAGTCACAAGTATGGCCCCACAAAATATTTATTATATTTTTATATATAAATATTTATTATTTTCTTTTCAATAATAATTTGTTGGTGCTGACTACATTATTCTATTTCCACAATTATTTACTTTTAGAATATTTCCAAATTTAGCATGATCTAGATATTCTATATAAAAAAGGCTATATGAAGAAAGCTATATATATTTTATCATTTAATTGTTTGTTAGATTTTAACACATGCATATTTTGAATCATCATGTATGAGTAAATATATAAGAAAGAATTGTAACTGATCTTATGATTGCATACGATTTCTGACGATTCCTTATTTCATAATTTTCAGAAAACACACCACGTTACTCTATTCTAAAACAAGTTCAATTTGTTCATGTGGATGATCTCTGCATGGCGCATATCTTCCTTTTTGAGCATCCTGAAGCAGAAGGAAGATACATTTGTTCTTCTCACGACATGACCATTTATGAACTTGCAAATATGTTAAAGGAGAAGTATCCCGAATTCGATAGCCCTACTGAGTAAGCATCAAAGCTCACTTATAATTTCTTTTTTCAAATCTCGATTCTTGTATTACATAATATTGACAGGAAAAATTCAAAATTCTTTATAGGTTTGAAGGCATCGATCCAAACATAGAAATCAACAGTTTCTCATCAAAGAAGCTAATTGATCTTGGATTTGAATTCAAGTATACAGTGGAGCAAACGTATGAAGGAGCTATTCAAACTTGTAGAGAGAAAGGAATGCTGCCTCTTGTTAATGAAGGAGGCAAGCCAAATGGAAATTAAATAGCTAGACTTTTAATCATGAGATTATTTTCTCTTTTTGAATAATTGTTGTATGCATCAAGATATAGTGTGAAAAATAAGAAGCGTCCCACTTTTTGGGCATTTTATCTGTCAAGGGCTTGTTTGTTTACAAAGAGTTTCTAAAATCAGGAGTTCGGAATCCTGATTTTAGACCAGAGTTTGAAGATTTTCGTTTGTTTTGTCAGAGAAGCCTGTGACTTCAAACTTTTAATTTCCTATGTGGATGGGGTGAAATCAAGAGTTCGAAATCAGAGTTTTTTTGGATGGAGTTGGGTTGGAGTTTGTCACACCAACTATTTTTTTTATTTATTACTTCATCTGTTTTAACTGCCCTGCTTCCCTTAATATTCATTAAAAACTCCTAATTTTTTAAATGCTCTGCTAAACACTAACTTCAAACTCCTAATTTAAAGTGCATCTAACTTTTTCTAAACAAACACAAAAGCACGAGAATTCAATGTTTGCATTCATTTTCTTGCATGGCTTTTATAAACAAAAAGACCCCAGTAGAGCTTAAATGCAAGAAAAATTTTACATATTGGAAAATGCTTAATTTACCCACGTGCAACCTCAACGTCAGTAGCTGGACATGATGGTCCGCTACATGTCAATCATGTCAATGGATGGCCCTCATCATATGAATCTTTAAGTTGGCATGTTTGAGTAACCAAAATACAACTCTTGCTCAATGACCAAAAGAAAAAGGAAAAATACTTAATCTACCAGTCCGCTGATAAAAAAATTATAACTCTATAAATTATTATGTGCATTTGCCGAAGAACAATTATTTTTCTACCAGGTTTGAGTCTGGTAGTAGATATTCATGGCATCCTACTAAAGGCCAAGTGCAATAAAGACCCTTATGTTGGACTTTATATTGGAGCCCAGGGACAACATCCTGTGGCTACATGGCTGGTAGGAAAAATATTGCTTTTTGCCGAATGTCATTTATATGTCAATGGGTTTATCCTTTTCTATGACATAAGATCCACGCTGGAACCAATATATGTCAAACCTCTTGAATTGCACCCAATCACCAGTAAAATAGAGGACATGGATTCAAAAAAAAATTGATCAAGAAAAGCACAGCTTCCATTTTATTGTATATCACACCTAACTGTAGATGACATCATTGAGGTTCATAATATCATCTAAATAATAATTGATCAAGAAAAGCACAGCTCCTTTCATTTTATTATATACCACACCAAACTGTAGATGACTTCATTGATGTTTCATAATATCATCTAAAAAACTTGAGGGAATATTTTGCTATGGGTTGAAGATCATGAATCTCTCTCTCTCTCTCTCTCTCTCTCTCTCTCTGTCGCTAATGGAAAAAGAAACTCACTAATCACCTTGATCATGAGACCATCTATAAAACAAAATGCAATCAATGTTGACATGCTAATGAGAAGTGTTGTCACTGAAAATGAAGGAGTGCATTTGCAAAGTCAACAAAATGGTGCAGCACACCTATGACTACTTGTTTGCAGAGCTAAATTGCAACAGAAGTCAATAATTGAGAATTTTACCTGAACATCATTTTAGCTTCTTTAAACTTTGACAAATTCTTGAAAACATCATGCATCAGGAGAATTAAATGCATCACTTCTCCCTTGGACATTGCAGAGGACAGGCCTGCAATACATGAGAATCAAGCTGAATTTAGGACCTAATATCAGTGGACTGAACATAAGAGAACTAAGATTTCCAATTTGATCAAACCAAAACAGAATCAGCTCTCCTTAAAATCCAACTTAAACATACAACATTTCAATAAGCATGTACCCCGGGGAAAAAAACTGCACACAACAATATAAACATAAAAAAATGGAGTGCAAGTTGTTGCAACTGGGATTGCAGCTACATTTTCATTAATCAAACAAATTCTTGACATATAAAAAAAATGTATTAAGTAACAATGATAGTGAATCTGCATCAGCTGAAATGATGCAAAGTATTTGATAACAAGTAAATCACTAGAATGAAAGTAAAAGAAAGGAAGAGAGAACATAAATAAGGTATGAATATTTATTGAAACCACAGCTGCTGGGGAATCTACTATTGTCTGGTAATTAATTACACAGGAAACTGATTGGTTACCGAAGTGAGGGATTATACATTATTCACCCAATAGTACAATTAGTACAAGTAGTGATGCAGGAGATCTGTATCGAATATAAGATTTTATATAATATTATTTTATTTTCATTAATTTCTAGGATTTAATTAAGATTATATTAGTTAGGGAGTTAATTAAATAGACTTTGTTTTTAGAATATTTTGTAAGAGATTTATTTAGATGGCTATTTAAAACGCCATAATGTATCCTTTGTATGAAGATTCGTAGTATAAATATAGAGTTGTTCTGTGCTTCCTAGTTGATCTAAGGTTTACCTTCCCGTCTAATAGCACAATAGCTATTTCCCTCATGCCTGAAGAGCGATATCTACCATGTCGTCGCTATGCCAAGTAGCCGGAGAACTAGGTTTGTAATACCCAGTTTATGTTGTACTCTAATATCCGTATTTCGTATGTTTTTCTATTTAATTTTTCCCAAATATTTTCCACATATTTTCCCTTGTATTTTCTAAAAATTTTAAGCCTAACCCTTCACCCAAAACACAGTCTTTTCCTTTTCTTTTCTTTCAACCCGACCCGACCTACCCTACCCTACCCGACCCGTTCCCATTCCCCTCTTTCTCTCTCCTCTTTTCCCTTTCCATCGTCTCACCTCTCGATCCCCCACGTTTCCTTCTTCCTCGCAACACCACCTCGTCACCCGCTCGTCTCTCTTCCTTCACCCACGATCCCAACAACCCGCGCACGACCCGCGCTCACCCACGACGAGCTCCTCCATCTCTCTCGCCAACCACCCGCGACACCCGCTCCTCCCCACGACCGAGCCTCACCCCAATGTTCCTCCTCGCCTTCATCACCATCTCCATCATCCATCGCCTGCGCCATCACCATCCCCTGCCTCCTTGTCTCCGTTCACTACACCGCCGACCTTCCTTCAGCACCCCTGCCGGCCTGCTCTCCCGCTGCCAACACCACCACCCCCACCACATCCGAGCACCCATAGCCGTCCACTGCACTCTCGACGATCGCTTCTACCTCACTGCCGGAGACCACCTCACACTGCTTCTCCAACGATCGCGTCGTCCCCCACGAGACCGCCGCCGCCACCAGCTTCTCTTGCACCTTCCCCTACTTCCACACCGAGGCCTCCCCTCTGCGACACCACCACCGCTGCCCCATATCACCTCTGGCAGACCTCATCACCACCGTCTTCACCATCACCATCAACAACACCCTCGCCACTGCGCAATCTTATCCCCTCCTTCCTCTCAAACCCCCTCACTACCTCCCCTCGATCCAAGCCGTGTCGCCGCCAATCGTAGCCTCGAGCACTTTCGTCTCCTTATCGCGTCGCCATTGCTCCATCACCGGAGCCACCAACGTCGCCGAAGAACTCCCCAGCTCCTCCTCCTTCAGCTCGAGCTACGCCCCAAGTCTACTACACCGAGCCAACTCCTAGCCATCGCCTGAACCCCTGCCACATAGCCGAGTCCTCACGGAGCCACTGCCTGAGCTCCGAGCCCAACCGCCATCGCCATCATCTTGCCATTTCCCCTGGAATGTCATCGCCACTGTGCCATCGCTAAGCTCCTCCTCATTGCCCAACATGCCTACAGCAAAGAGGAACCCAAGCCACGTCGTGTCCGTGCCATCCGCTGTCGTCGCTGCCCGTGATCGTGCCGCTGCTCTGTGCCGCGTTGTTGTGCTGCGTCATAACCACTACCGCGTCCTCATCACCATCGTTACATCGTCAAAGGCAAGTGTCATCACTTGCTTACATGCTATGTAAAGAAAATTAGATTAACATATATAGTTATTTTACATCGAAAATACCTTAGTATTTTCATAATAACCGCCGCTAATACTTGCATTGAGTTGAGAGATAAAAGTGTCCAAAACCTAGTGATAACGTCATATGGAAATCGTAGAATCAGATAGTATGGTGGATTTGGTCAAGAAAACGAATGTTCGATCACTAATCGTATGCTTAACTTAGATGTTCGATGCGAACCCTATGCAAACTCATGTCAAAATAGCGGAACTCATGATCGATGAATCCCTGTGTTGTTAACGAACACTGTATAAAAATTTGGTTGTAAAATTAAGTTGGTTACCCAACAAAACGACATCCCGATAACCCTTGTGAAAGCAGAATTTTCTCGGACAGGCTGAACGGTTAAAATCATAATAAATCATCTATATATCGGATTTCGGAGTGCTATGGCCCGTATCGAGGCCAACAGATAAACCTACAACATCTCATAGTTCTTCTTTGCATTTTAATAAGTTATAACAACGAATACTGAGGCGATTCATGGCTCTGAACTGCAGTCCGGGGCAAGAATCTCCGCCTTTGTTTGTTTTAGAACGCATATATCTCGCCGTTTAAATGTACAAGTGTGCGGAACCATACATAGAAGCGTAGATAATTGAATTAGCTTTCTAACGGTGATGGTCTCGTTGAATTCCAGTGTCGTTTGATATTTATAACACCTTTTAAACCGTCGATATGTTCTGCAGTTTCATGCAAAGACAGAATGTATATCTTAAATCTTAGACAGTGCATATCTCCCTACGTACAACGGATATTATTGATCCATTTGGTGCGTTGGAAACATAACAGTTAAATCTAAATATTATCTAATTGTAGTGTCGCCTAATTATGCTCTCAACAGGGAGTAAAACGTGTTACGAAACGGATTTCCAGTTCAGAAATTGGATTTCCAGCAGTAAACACTTATAATGAAATGACCGTAATTCGCAAACCTGAAACCCATTTGACTTGAAACCAATTTTAATACTTAGATAAACAAGTATACTTCATACGCCTTTTATATTATTTCACCAAATTATGCACGTGTGATTTTATATGATTTTTCTAATCCAACCGACACCGGTTGC
This sequence comes from Agapanthus africanus, assembly GCA_030015575.1. Taxonomy (NCBI): domain Eukaryota; kingdom Viridiplantae; phylum Streptophyta; class Magnoliopsida; order Asparagales; family Amaryllidaceae; genus Agapanthus; species Agapanthus africanus. Next base: position 135,769,635 of record CM057339.1, read on the forward strand.
TCATATGTTTTTAGCAGTGCATTTACTGTATTCCCATCATGTTGCATGACCGATATACCCTTGTAAATAGTGTTCATTGCATTGACATCCTAATGACCGTGTTACTCTATCAAGTGATAAATTTTAGTGATTGGATTGTGGCAAGTACGTTAGCGTAAAAGCATGAATGAATAAGTGAAGTGACACGTACTTGTACACGATCAGCATAATCAGTTAATTATTGCATTGTCAATGCCTATGAGACATATATAAGTGTAACTAAAACTGGTATGGGACGATTATGGAAGCACTTATATTAGTGCCATAGGTAAGACATCGAGCGCTGTCCATTTATCTTGGATACCAGTCGAGACATGCTGGATAGAGGCCCTGTCTTCAGTTCTCGCATAGACTTGTCATGAAGCGACTAATATTTGAGTTCATGGTCGGTGTTCAATGTAGACCGCGGATGTGGGGTAGTTTGAGTGTGAGTTCGATCAACGGAATCTCAGGAGTCCCACTGCCGGCATATACAGTAATTTTGAGAGTCGTATGGATGGTATTGCTGATTATTAACGAGCGTGATTCGGGCCCTTGTTCCCTTACCCCTGGGGCCTACCCTTTGGTTGGGGATACTCCTGCGGTGGTTGACGCTCACACTTAGACTGACGATAGGTTTGGTGATTTGGACAGTGAGACTTAAAGACTGATTGCTTTAGTGACATGGACATTGTATTGATTACTGATTCGATACACTTGCTTTATTGTTTACCTGTACCGATTATTTCATGCTCGTGTCATTACTCTATGTTACTGCTTCATGTTTATCATCATTGCACATATTACATATTCATACATATTGCTATTGTGTCGCTCTGACGACCTGAGTATGCATGCTCAGAGTGAGAAGGAGACTTAGCTCGGATCAGGATCTGTCTTACCTCGAGAATATTGTGGACATCTAGATCAGCGACGTCAGCGCTATCTTTTCCTCGATTTCTATATGGTTAGTTTTCTATCTTTTTTTATAGAATTAGTGACTGCATTTCTCATTACATGTGCTATAATTACTGATTACCACGTAGTGCTAGAAGCCGAAATGTGACTACGGCAGAATATTTTCTCGACCGTAGGAGAATGGCTGGCCTTGTCACCCTTTATATTCCGTATTTTGGGAAGCGGAGCATGACATGGTTTAGTTGGTATCAGAGCGCCAGGTTTGGTTTAGAATGAGATTACAGTTTCCGACTAGGGCTTGAAAATTTAATTCGCTCATATAGTCTAGATTATAAACTTGTTATCCTTGAATAGGTTCCCTATAATTTGTCAAGTTACTTTTTGACTCAATTCGCTAGAGTTTTAGGTGACTTAGTAGAGTTATGTGATTGTAACTATGAACTGCAGCATAGTTACAAGGCAGCACTCTACTTGAGTGACTTGGAGATTCTATATTTGATTTCCGCTCAATTGAGTCTCACCTCACCTCATATTCTTGTTTCGTTGTCAATTTTATGTCTTATTCTGATTCTTATACCTTGTATCTTATGTCGTCCGAAAATTTGTTGTTTCGGAATCATTGCTTCCCACGACTCTCCTTCCACCTCCGCTTTCCAGGATCACCCTGCCGAGATTTTGGACGTACTGCAAGGACTGAAAGAAGCTCAGGATAGGACGAGCGATCTTTTAGCTGAGAGGACTAAGAAGGAAAATGGCTCAGGCGCCAACGGGAGACCCCGATCGTGAGGGAATCCCTGTTAGTAAAAGAGGAAGTGTGCACATAAAGCGTCTATTGGTTTTCAGCAGAAGGAGCAATGGAGGACTCAAGTCTGCGGTTATTGCAAAAGGCCGGGGCACCTTCAGAGGAACTGTCGCCAGGCTAAAGGACGGTGTTTGGTTCAGGGATCCGGTGAGCAGCATCCAACGGTTGCCCTCAAAGAAAAGAGCTGCAAGGAAGAGATCCATCGACGCCCTCCACATCTAGTTGAGAAACTCGGTTGTTTCATTGTTTTGTACTTTAAATTTCAAGGATGATATGGGCCCAGCACATGATTCAGGCTTGCCTTACAAGATTATAGAGATTCAGACATCGACGCGGAGTTGTCACCTTTCCTGCTTTCAACAAAGATATTGTTTTTTCAGTTGTTCCTTTTCGTTCAACTCTTATATATGTGGAACTTCTTGGTTTGAATACAATAAAGTTGTGAAATGCGACTGACTATTTTTGTTTGGCTCCCTATATTTAGATTCTAAACTTAATCGATATCATGGTTCATCACCGCACCCCCTGACTCTTTTCCCAAATTAGATTGTATCTTGCCGCATACTCTGTCTGAAACTGTCAAACCCTATTCTCATTGTAAATTTATATCTTTCCCAGATTTTAAATACAAATTTCATCCTTATATCTTTGTGTCATTCTGGACAACCCAATTCCTATTTATGTTTCTTTCATTCGAGTGCTTACTTGCGGCGTCGACCTTCGAAGTATATACCTTAATACTTCCTCTAGCTGGTCTACCATATATTACTGGTGTTATTTTTCCTGTTAACATAGTTATAACTAGTAGTGCTTACTATATTAAATTTAGAATTTTGCCTATTTATAGTTACTTAGATTTCCAGTATGTGTTAGTGAGTATTTTAGTTTTACTCACTGCCTTGAAATACTCTACTATTTTTTTCTCGGTAGTTCAAACTTACACCGTATATTCTATTTCAAGTAAATCGTTCATATTAATACTTTTCATACTATCGTTCTTTTATTATGAAGTTCCATTCTTCGTGCCTTTTGTCTTAATTTTTTTATCTACTCTAATTACAGGATATTATTTTGAGTTATTTTCTACTCTATATTTCTTTTAATGTTTTATTGTTAATTATACTGTTATCATTTCTATTCATTTCGTTTATTGGCGTTCTTTTGATTAACTTTCAAAATTTATATTATTAGCGGTTTGTGTTTTCTTTAAAATGAGTTTCATATCGATTTTTTATATAGCATTTCCTTTTCTTTATTCATATTTATGACAACTATCTTTTGTTTTCTTATTTACGTTTACTTACGTATTCTTATGTTCCAATCGATTTAAATTTTCTATTTACTGTAATATAAATTATGGTTATCTTGTATACTAATACATTTTATGTATTTGTACATATATCATTATCTCGGTATTATCTTAGTTTCTCTTGTGTTGTATTATCACCGCACTTTTGCAAATACAGTTTAGTCTTAGCCATTACGTTAATTGTTAATATCGAGTTCGTTTACCAGTCCACTTATTTTTTCGTTTTATTTTTCTTCTGTATTTTACCGTATGAGTATTCTCAAGTTATTTTATAATTGATTGGTTTGTAGTTTTACTAAAATAGTTTTGATTCTTAAGACTTATCAGTCAATCATTCACTATTACTTATTATTGTCATTCTAAAAAATTTCATTGTAATTGTATATATATAGTTTATTACTGTTATTTGTTATTTATTTTGACCTTACATATGATTTTTCCTGCACTGTTTGCTTACATATAAATGTTCGATTTTTCTAGTGGTTACTTTTCACATGACTTTTATAGCTTATTGTTTATTTTAATTTTGAGGACGAAATTTTATTTAAATGGGGTATGATGTAATATCCAGTTTATTTTTTACTCTAATATCCGTATTTCGTATGTTTTTCTATTTATTTTTTCCCAAATATTTTCCACATATTTTCCCCCTATTTCCTAAAAATTTTAAGCCTAACCCTTCACCCAAAATCCAGTCTTTTCCTTTTCTTTTCTTTGAACCCGACCCGACCTACCCTACCTGACCCATTCCCTTTCCCCTCTCTTTCTCTCTCTTCTTTTCCCTTTTCCTTCTCTCTCCTCTCGATCCCCCACGTTTCCTTCTTCCTCGCAACACCCCCTCGTCACCCGCTCGTCTCTCTTCCTTCATCCACGATCCTAACAACCCGTGCACGACCCGCGCTCACCCACGACGAGCTCATCCATCTCCTTCACCAACCGCCCGCGACACCCGCTTCTCCCCACGACCGAACCTCACCCCAACATTCCTCCTCGCCTTCATCACCATCTCCATCACCCATCGCCTGCGCCATCACCACCCCAACTCCTTGTCTCCGTTCACCACACCGCCGACCTCCCTTCAGCACCTCTGCTGGCTAGCACTCCCGCTGCCAACACCACCTCCTCCACCGCACCCGAGCACCCATAGCCGCTGTTCATATCATAATATTGCAATTCATACGTCCCACTTTTATGCATTTTATAAGTAAACAGATACTTTTGACGCTTGTTTGTTGCATGTTACAGGATACAGGCTCTTGGAGCAAATACAGTAAAAAAGACGAAAGATGCTACAGAAAAGAGACTTTTGACCAACAAGCAGACGGATCTTACCCAAGCCGAGACGAAGAACAGTGCAAGGTCCAAAAGACGAAAGTGAAATGGTCAAAACATCCTTACAAGTTTTCACTGGGGATCTGGAGAAAACTAAGAAGCCCAACAGAGAAAAGAAGTATAAAATAGGAAGCCCAAGAAAATATAAACCAATACCAGAAAATATGGTGAGCTAAGCCCACCAAAGGGCCGCGGAACCGCGGCCCAAGCACCCCATTGCCGCGGTTCCGCGGCCATCTCAGGCCCGTGTCGGTGGAAATTCTCCCTGTCAGTGTATCGGTGCAGATGTTGGGATTTTTAGGAGGCAAATCAGTAATTGCATATCTACGAAAGTCTGTAACCCTAGCTTCACTGTTTGCTTATAAATTGTACTCAAAATCTGTAAAATGTTATGCCTCTTTTCAATCAATAAAAATCAGATTTGTTGGGAGATCTAGAGCATCACTTTCTTGTAAGTTTTAATTCTTTTCATTCCTGCCTTAGTTCTAATTTTATTACTTGCCCTAGTTAACTAGTTTAGCTATTTTTAATCTGCAGTAAGTTATAACACAAGATCTGAACAAACACTTTAAAGCACAACAACAAAATGTCGTTTTTAGATAATTCCCTAATGAGCGAGTAAAATCCTCGCTCGTTAGGGTTAGGAATAAGGGAGGGAGTGAGAGATGGATATCTTTCACCTCCTTCAATGCCAACATATTTTCAAAACAAGAACTTCATGCACGCATGTATGATCCGCCCCCTACGGCACCCTACCTACGAGGTAACGGTGAACCGTAGAATAAAAGGCCGGACATACATGACGTCCATGAAGATTGCAGCAATTAATAGGAAAGGACGGACAAGGATCTAGAGGAAGAAACTTCGTTTCTTCCCAATCATCTTAATCCCCTTTGCTAATAATTGTTGTGATTTTCTAAAAATCTTTAATCAAACGGCATTGAAAGAGGTGACAATATTGATCTCATCAACCCTACCTTAGACCTAACCCTAACGAGTTCTTTCATATCATATAAATTAGTTTTTAAATCAATCGACAAAAAAACTAAACAACCAACGGAATCAACTCGTGAAAACACAAAAACAGAAATTTACACATCTCTGCGGATCGACCCGTATTCACCGGCTAGCTGCAAAGCGACGCCGTTTCTGATTACGGTAAACTTAAAATTTTTGGATTAATCAAATGGCGCCGTTGCCGGGGAAAACTTATTATTTTACTTGTCCCTTTGGCACGTTTGCTTATCGTCGCATGCCCTTTGGGTTATGCAATGCACACGCGACATTTCAATGGTGTATGATGGGGATCTTTTCAGACATGGTTGAAAAGTTCTTGGAGATCTTTATGGATGATTTCTCCATTTTTGGCGACTCCTTCGACGAGTGTTTACGCCATCTTGACGCTGTTCTTACCCGCTGCAGGGATAAGAACCTCACATCGAATTGGGAGAAGTGTCATTTCATGGTACGAGAGGGCATTGTCTTAGGACATGTCATCTCGCAAAACGGCATCGAGGTAGATAGAGCAAAAATCGAAGTGATTTCTAACCTCCCTCCCCCAAAATGCGTCAAAGATATTAGAGCCTTCCTTGGCCACGCCGGTTTTTACAGACGGTTCATCAAGGACTTTAGCAAGATTGCTAGACCCTTGACTCTCTTACTGGCCAAGGACACAACTTTTGCTTTTGACTCCACTTGTATTGAAGCATTCGAGTCCTTGAAGCATTCCCTCATCACTGCGCCCATCCTCTCATCTCCCGACTGGACGCACCCTTTTGAAATCATGTGCGACGCATCAGACTTTGCTATTGGCGCTGTTCTTGGACAGCACATTAATAAGATGCCGCACTTGATTTATTATGCTAGCCGAACACTAAATGAGGCCCAACTCAACTACACAACAACAGAGAAAGAGTTTTTAGCTGTTGTGTTTGCACTCGAAAAATTTCGCATCGAGAAAGCAATAGAACTCGTGCCCTGCCAATCGCTCGAGCATTTGGTTAATGAAAGGTAAAGGAAAGTGGTCTTTCCTTGTTGCGGCATTGAGTTTCCTATACTCTATGCAGACTCGCCACCCAGTTTGGATGCGAGTGGGAATCAACTCATTTGCCTCATTGGTAATGACCGTAATGCCCGATTTCTTTGGCACGACGTGGATTGGGCTAACCCATTGGCTATCCGAGATAGGGTAAATGATACCGCTATCCAGACACTTGACAATTTCCTTCTTAACAGCCTCTTTCATGATGGGGTTGAGGCGCCTTTGTGGATCCCGTGCTGGCTTGGCATCATCCATTAAGTGTATATGATGTTCGACTATGAGGGACTAATCCCCTTAATGTCCGCCATAGACCAGCCGAAACCTTGCCGATTATTATGTAAGACCATAAAAGGAGCCTTCTCTTGCTCAAAAGCTAGAGAGGCTGATATAATGACAGGTAAGGTCTCATTATCACCTAGATAAGAATATTTTAGGTGTGTCGGCAAAAGCTTTAATTCGAGTTTAGGAGGTGAAACAATAGATGGTAACAATGGTGTAGTTGTTTCAAACTTGAAGGATTCCATCAAAGGTTCGAACCGAGTGTACGCAACAGTGTCGATGGTTCAACTAACTCATCCGAAAAAGCAAAAGACTCCAATTCAGGTGATGAGTCTTCAAAGTCATCAACGAAGGTAAAGCACTCAAAATCATTATCCGCTGTGAAAGCTGCGTCGGATTCTAGGAGGAACGCACTAGTGGCGTTAACATTGCTGTGATCGAACAAAAAATTCTCGAATTCACAGTCCTCCTCCGCGATCTCATTGATCGAGCAAACATCGAGGACGCTAGCATTAGGCTCAGCCGGCTGACTTCCCAACTTGAAAATATTGAGCTCAATTGTCATATTACCGAAAGATAGGTTCATTGAACCATTACGACAATTGATCACTGCGTTGGAAGTAGCCAGAAATGGTCGACCAAGTATTACCGGAATTTGGTTCCGGGGGTTAGCAACAGGTTGTGTATCCATCACAATAAAGTCAACGGGGAAAATGAAATCCCCTACTCTAATTAACACATCCTCCAGCTCTCTCCTAGGATGGGTTATTGACCGGTCGGCCATTTGGAGAGTACAGTGAGTGGGCTTAAGCTCTCCAACACCCAATTGCTCGTACACAGAATAGGGTAGCAAATTGACACTCGCACCAAGATCTAGTAGTGCTCTATTTATGTTCTTGTCCCCAATTGTTATCGAAATGGTGGGACACCCGGGGTCCTTTTGCTTTGGGGGTAAGGAATTTACAAGAGCATCGCTAATAGCACTAGCCACAAAAACTTTCTTTGGCACTTGCGACTTCCTCTTTTTGGTGCATAAGTCTTTTAAAATTTTTGCATATGAAGGAACTTGCTGAATTGCATCCAAAAGAGGGATATTTATGCTAACCTGTTTGAACAACTCGACAATCTTCTCCATCTGAGGAGTTGGTTTATTGGATCTCAACCGATTAGGAAAAGGAACATTTTGAAAGGTGGTTGAGTCCAATTTTTGCGGATCAGATTGTCGAGTTGGAACGGCACCCTGTGTAGATGTGTTCGTGTTGTGAGAAATGGGTCCGTTCAAGCTAGAAGAGGTAGAGCCATGTGAAGGGTGGAGAATAGGCTCTGAATAAGAAGGTGAAGAAGATGAAGAAGTCCCACCGGCAGGGGTGTCATTGTTCATGCCCACATTTTTCTGCAACACTTTTCCCGATCTCAACGTGGTCACGGCATTTACGTTATGATTCTGCTGTTGATATGCAGCGTGTGCGTGACCGGGGTTGGGCAGTGATTGAGACGGGAGTTTTCCTTTTTCGCGCTCGCTCAAAGCTGCATTGAGTTGTGCAATTTGTGCCTCAATAGATTTGATACTTTGATCGTGTGAGGCACTATTTTGCACTAAAGATTGAATAGAAGTCTCAAGTCTTGCTGTAGACTGTGTAGATTGCTTAAGGAACGCATCTAGACTTCTTTCGAGCGAGCTAACCTTATCATTATTAGGTTGAACATAATTATTTGGCTGGTAAGCATTGTTAGGCACAAAATTGTTCACCTGATTAGGGTAAGGTTGTTGAAATTGTTGCGGTTGAAATTGAGTTTGTGAGGGTGCTTGTTGTTGTTGTTGTTGTGGAGGAGGTCTTTGAAAGTTGTTATTTCCTTGGAATTGTTGATTTTGGTTCTAAGCGAAATTTGGGTGACTCCTCCACCCTGGATTATATGTCGAAGAGTACGGATCGTTTCTTTGTCGTTGCTGAAATGCAGCATTGACTTGATCCTGTCCTTGAGTGGATGCATTATAAGGACACTCTTCGGTTAGGTGCAATGGATCCGCACAACAAGCACAGACAGTTCGTGGGGGCATAGTAGGGGCAGGAGAAGGTGATGAGATTTTGGTCTCAATCGCTTCTAGCTTTTTCGTAAGAGCGGCCATCTCGGCCTTCATGGCAATCGACATCTCTACTTGATATATGCCTGCCCTAGATTGACCACTAGAAGATGATGTGGTCTTGGTACTCTCCCACTGTATTGTTTGCTCACTAAGATCCTCAAGAAACTGCCATGCTTCATCACTAGACTTAGAGAGAAAATGACCTTGACAGATGGTTTCTAGCAACTGCTTCGTTGCCGAGTTCAATCCTTCGTATAATGTTTGGCAAAGTTGCCAACTTTCGATCCCATGATGAGGGCATTGAACTAGTAGGTCCTTAAATCTCTCGAAGCACTTCCAAAATGGCTCGGAAGGAAGTTGTGAGAATTGAATTATTTCATTGCGGATTCTGGTAGTTTTGTGATGAGGATAGAACTTTTTCAGAAAAGCTTTCACAAACTCGTCCAAATTTCTTATGGAATGTGATGCGGTGCTATATAGCCACTTCTCGGCTAGGTCACATAAGGTGAAAGGAATGACCCTTAGCCTTATAGCGTCATCACTTAATTGGGCTGTCTTCATCATAGCGCACACATTTTGGAATTTATTTATAAAGATATATGCGTCTTCAGATTCCAAACCATGAAATTTTGGCAGCTTATTGATGAAATGTGGTTTTATCTCAAAATTGTCCCCATTTGCCGATGGGGGTGAAAGACAAGTTGATAAAGAAGTGCGGATGGGGTAAAAGAGATCCTGGAGCGCAACTCGTGCGGGCGCTTCAACAGGCGGCTGGTTCGGGCCATTCGCACCTAACGGAGGTGGAATCCTTCCCGTCGGTAAGGTATTGTTGGGGTTGAATCCCGACATACCTTCGGTGAAAGAATTTGAAGTTGAGGGTAAGAAAGTGGACGGAGTGTCGACTTTAGTGTCGAAAAGTTCGTCGGTCGGTACCAACGAAACACGGACTAATCGGGCGTCAGTATCCCTAATCCAAAGTGACATACACTAAAGGGTAGTGCAGTCAGAAAAAAAAAGAAAAAGACAGAATGTGGAGATAAGATAACGTCAGTGAGGGAAAGTGGTGGAAGTGAGTTGCAAGTTTTCTTAGCGGCAAGTTGCAAGTTTTGAAAAGATTTTTCTTTTTCTTTTTTTATGTGAGAGTTTTGCAAAAGGTTTTTGAAAAGGGACTCGTGACACAGATGTATCAACCACACATACACAATCAGGCCTAGATCTAGGGTCGCCTAGGTCTGCTAGACAGCTCCTAAGTAGGGCTAGAAATAGGACCTCAAACCGCCTCTTCACGGACAAGTACGGCCAGGTAAGTGGGAAGGAACCACCACTACAGTGGGCCTAATTAATAACCACTAGCCTAGACACCGCAATGTCGGTTAGGATAAACGGCCGATGCCTATACTACTGTCCTTTTCCTATTGAGCTCGATGTCCTTAGGTCTGAGTCTAGTCTTTTTTAATTAACTGTGGTCAATGCACATGCTTTAGGTGTTTTCTGGGGTCCTGAGAAGGGTGATGAAATCCCCACCCAATCTGAGTTTGGTCAATTAGCCCCTTAAAGTCCGATTAAATTATGCAAAACAGTAAAATTCACTTGCAATCAACTTTTACCGCGGCGCAAAGAAACCTGCAGAAAATCTGTTATTTAGAAGGGGGAGAAAGAGTTTTTAGCGCAAGAATTCCTGCAGAAAGGTTTTACAGAGAGAGATATGGGAGGTTGCAGAGGGGAGAATGAGGGAGCAAACCATGCAATTTTGAAGAGCTGATGGGGCAAAAATGCGGCGGAAGCGCGGTCTGGGGCACCAATATGCGGCGGAAGCGCGGTCCTTTAAGGGAATCAGGCTCTGAAAGTTTTTGTACTGTTCCTGTTCACCAATTCTACTCTGTTCTGATGTTCCCTTTTCTGTTTTGCTCTCTGTAAAATTCCAGATTCACAATCCTTTGCTGTTCCTGCAAGATTCAAAATATAGAACCCTTCAAACAGATAAAAATCGCTAAATGTTTTTGTATTTTGTATTTTCTGATTTTTCAAAATTTATATCAACCCGAAATCATACAAAACAAAAAAAATTACGCCATCCCCAGCAACGGCGCCATTTGATTAATCCAAAAATTTTAAGTTTACCGTAATCAGAAACGGCGTCGCTTTGCAGCTAACCGGTGAATACGGGTCGATCCGCAGAGATGTGTAAATTTCTGTTTTTGTGTTTTCACGAGTTGATTCCGTTGGTTGTTTGGTTTTTTTGTCGATTGATTTAAAAACTAATTTATATGATATGAAAGAACTCGTTAGGGTTAGGTCTAAGGTAGGGTTGATGAGATCAATATTGTCACCTCTTTCAATACCGTTTGATTAAAACTTTTTAGAAAATCACAACAATTATTAGTAAAGGGGATTAGGATGATCGGGAAGAAACGAAGTTTCTTCCTCTAGATCCTTGTCCGTTCTTTCCTATTAATTGCTGCAATCTTCATGGAAGTCATGTATGTCCGGCCTTTTATACCACGGTTCACCGTTACCTCGTAGGTAGGGTTGCCGCAGGGGGCGGATCATACATGCGTGCATGAAGTTCTTGTTTTGAAAATATGTTGGCATTGAAGGAGGTGAGAGATATCCATCTCTCACTCCCTCCCTTATTCCTAACCCTAACGAGCGAGGATTTTACTCGCTCATTAGGGAATTATCTAAAAACGACATTTTGTTGTTGAGTTTTAAAGTGTTTGTTCAGATCTTGTGTTATAACTTACTGCAGATTAGAAATAGCTAAACTAGTTAACTAGGGCAAGTAATAAAATTAGAACTAAGGCAGGAATGAAAAGAATTAAAACTTACAAGAAAGTGATGCTCTAGATCTCCCAACAAATCTGATTTTTATTGATTGAAAAGAGGCATAACATTTTACAGATTTTGAGTACAATTTATAAGCAAACAGTGAAGCTAGGGTTACAGACTTTCGTAGATATGCAATTACTGATTTGCCCCCTAAAAATCCCAACATCTGCACCGACACACCGACAGGGAGAATTTCCACCGACACGGGCCTGAGATGGCCGCGGAACCGCGGCAATGAGGCGCTTGGGCCGCGGTTCCGCGGCCCTTTGGTGGGCTTAGCTCACCATCTTTTCTGGTATTGGTTTATATTTTCTTGGGCTTCCTATTTTATACTTCTTTTCTCTGTTGGCTTCTTAGTTTTCTCCAGATCCCCGGTGAAAACTTGTAAGGATCTTTTGACCATTTCACTTTCGTCTTTTGGACCTTGCACTGTTCTTCGTCTTGGCTTGGGTAAGATCCGTCTACTTGTTGGTCAAAAGTCTCTTTTCTGTAGCATCTTTCGTCTTTTTCACTGTATTTGCTCAAAGAGCCCGTATCCTGTAACATGCAACAAACGAGCGTTAAAAGTACCTGTTTACTTATAAAATGCATAAAAGTGGGGCGTATGAATTGCAATATTATGATATGAATAAAACCATTGCCGCTGAAAGCTCGGGATCACGACCGTCGGTTGACGGAAATTGAGAGGGGAATCCAAACACTTTTGGCTAGAGGGGAACGATCACGGTCACGCTCACGAGCGCGACGTGGGGCCGGGCAGTGAGGGCACCGCTTTGCTCAAGTTTGGGGGAGAGGGTAATGTATATAGTTATATTTTGCAGTGCATATTGTATATATTTTCTTTTCCTTTTGCATATTTAATTTCTGCATTGCATCTTTATATAAAAAATTCATAAAAATTTGAAAATTTGAAAAATAAAAAAAATTAGAAAACTGAAAAACCCATAAAAATTGAAAAAATTCAAAATTATAAAAATTATTGTAGTCAATTTTGGTTAATTAACTTGAGTTTGATAAAAAAGGTTAATTGGCTAGGAAAAACTAGATCTTAGACTTAGCAAATTAAAAACCCTAAAAATAACTTTCCTTAGAGTTTAACGGTAAAGAATATATGTCTTTGTAGGTTATTTAGGAATAGGCAAATTTTGGGTTCACTTCGTGGGCTAAGTCAAAATGAGGGAAGAGTATTAATATTCTTATTAGAGTATAAGTTCGAAAAATAGTTCCTAGTTTAAGTCAGATTCTGAAAACATGTACCCTACAAAATGCACAATCACACACCTTGAAACTTGGAGTAGTAGAAGAGACCGTGAATTACTCTTGTCTAAAGTCCTTAGCACAATGAAAATAAAAAGAAAAAAAAGTGAATAAAAAAAATGGACACTGGTTTTTGTGATTACTTAGGGCTAGAAAATTAATTAGCGAGGGTGCTTCATCACCTAGTGCCTTTGACCAACTGGTTTGGGAGTCACTGCTAAAAGCCTTGGGTGTTGCAAAACAAGGAAATACGCTTTAAAGGGCTAACGCATCTTGTAATCGGCTGTTGGTACCTCAAGAAGTATTAACGGTCGCATGAAGGATGTGTAAGCGAAAGTTAAGAAAAATTCACAAATTAATAAGTGCTTTGGACAATGGGCGAGAGTACGATTGCTTGATTTGAAATTTCCAAGTGTAGGGGTGACATTTACACACACGTGGGGATATGTGATTAGAGTTTAGATAAGAGAAAGGAATGAAGAATAAAACTTGTATCTTTAATAGAGTTGATAGAAATTCCTAAGTGGAGATGAAACTCTAGAAGAAAAACTTAAGAAATGCTGAATTCTAAGTAATTTTATAGAACATGTACAATCTTAAGTTACATAATAAGGAAGTGTGAAGAATATGGGTGGATAATTTGCGGGACGACGATAATAGAATTCCTTGTTAGAAAACCTATTTGGAGAGCAAAAGTCGAAAAACCAAATTGATAGGATTTTGTGGGTGAATCCGCTGAAAACCCTCAGGAGACAACACTCCTCCTACTAGGGACACCTAGAAGTTTAACGGCTTGTTGCACGTGCTCAGTGCAATCGCGTTTCCCTGCGAAAGTGCGGGTAGGATAAAATAAAATAATAAGTTTGCTCGAGGACGAGCAAAAGATAAGTTTGGGGGTATTTGTTCATATCATAATATTGCAATTCATACGCCCCACTTTTATGCATTTTATAAGTAAACATGTACTTTTGACGCTCGTTTGTTGCATGTTACAGGATACAGGCTCTTGGAGCAAATACAGTGAAAAAAACGAAATATGCTACAGAAAAGAGACTTTTGACCAACAAGCAGACGGATCTTACCCAAGCCGAGACGAAGAACAGTGCAAGGTCCAAAAGACAAAAGTGAAATGGTCAAAAGACCCTTACAAGTTTTCACTAGGGATCTGGAGAAAACTAAGAAGCCCAACAGAGAAAAAAAGTATAAAATAGGAAGCCCAAGAAAATATAAACCAATACCAGAAAAGATGGTGAGCTAAGCCCACCAAAGGGCTGCGGAACCGAGGCCCAAGCGGCCCATTGCCGCGGTTCCGCGGCCATCTCAGGCCCGTGTCGGTGGAAATTCTCCCTGTCGGTGTGTCGGTGCAGATGTTGGGATTTTTAGGGGGCAAATCAGTAATTGCATATCTACGAAAGTCTGTAACCCTAGCTTCACTGTTTGCTTATAAATTGTACTCAAAATCTGTAAAATGTTATGCCTCTTTTCAATCAATAAAAATCAGATTTGTTGGGAGATCTAGAGCATCACTTTCTTGTAAGTTTTAATTCTTTTCATTCCTGCCTTAGTTCTAATTTTATTACTTGCCCTAGTTAACTAGTTTAGCTATTTCTAATCTGCAGTAAGTTATAACACAAGATCTGAACAAACACTTTAAAACTCAACAACAAAATGTCGATTTTAGATAATTCCCTAATGAGCGAGTAAAATCCTCGCTCGTTAGGGTTAGGAATAAGGGAGGGAGTGAGAGATGGATATCTCTCACCTCCTTCAATGCCAACATATTTTCAAAACAAGAACTTCATGCACGCATGTATGATCCGCCCCCTACGGCACCCTACCTACGAGGTAACGGTGAACCGTAGAATAAAAGGCCGGACATACATGACGTCCATGAAGATTGCAGCAATTAATAGGAAAGGACGGACAAGGATCTAGAGGAAGAAACTTCGTTTCTTCCCGATCATCCTAATCCCCTTTGCTAATAATTGTTGTGATTTTCTAAAAAGCTTTAATCAAACGGCATTGAAAGAGGTGACAATATTGATCTCATCAACCCTACCTTAGACCTAACCCTAACGAGTTCTTTCATATCATATAAATTAGTTTTTAAATCAATCGACAAAAAAACCAAACAACCAACGGAATCAACTCGTGAAAACACAAAAACAGAAATTTACACATCTCTGCGGATCGACCCGTATTCACCGGCTAGCTGTAAAGCGATGCCGTTTCTGATTACGGTAAACTTAAAATTTTTGGATTAATCAGCCGCCCACTGCACCCTCGACGACCGCTTCAACCTCACTGTCGGCGACTACCTCACACTGCTTCTCCAACGATCGCATCGTCCCCCACGAGACCACCGCCACCACCAGCTTCTCCTGCACCTTCCCCTACTTCCACACCAAGGCCTCCCCTCTACGACGCCACCACCGCTGCCCCATCTCACCTCCGGCAAACCCTATCACCACCGTCTTCGCCATCACCATCAACAACACCCTCGCCACTGCGCAACCTTATCCCCTCCTTCCTCTCAAACCCCCCACTACCTCCCCTCGATCCAAGCCGTGCCGCCGCCAATCATAGCCTCGTGCACTTTCGTCTCCTTGTTGCGTCACCATTGCTCCATCACCGGAGCCACCAACGTCGCCGAAGAACTCCCCAGCTCCTCCTTCAGCTCAAGCTATGCCCCAAGTCTTCCCCGAGCCAACTCCTAGCCATCGCCCGAGCCCCTGCCATCTAGCCGAGTCATCGCGGAGCCACTGCCTGAGCTCCGAGCCCAGCCGCCATCGCCATCATCTTGCCATTTCCCCTGGAATGTCATCGCCACTGTGTCATCGCTGAGCTCCTCCTCATTGCCCAACATGCCTATAGCAAAGACGAACCCAAGCCACGCCGTGCCGTGTCCGTGCCACCCGCTGTCGTCGCTGCCCGTGATCGTGCTGCTGCTCTGTGCCGCGTTGTTGTGCTGCGTCATAGCCACTACCGCGTCCTCATCACCATCGTTACATCGTCAAAGGCAAGTGTCCTCACTTGCTTACATGCTATGTAAAGAAAATTAGATTAACATATATAGTTATTTTACATCGAAAATACCTTAGTATTTTCATAATAACCGCCACTAATACTTGCATTGAGTTGAGAGATAAACGAGTCCAAAACCTAGTGATAACGTCATATGGAAATCGTAGAATCAGATAGCATGGGTTTAGTCAACGAACATTCGGTCACTAATCGTATGCTTAACTTAGATGTTCGATGCGAACCCTGTGCAAAAACTCATGTCAAAATGGCGAAACTCATAATCGATGAAACCCTGTGTTGTTAACGAACACCGTATATAAATTTGGTTGTAAAATTAAATTGGTTACCCAACAAAACGACATCCCGATAACCCTTGTGAAAGTTGAATTTTCTCGGACAAGCTGAACGGTTAAAATCATAATAAATCATCTATATATCGGATCTCAGAGTGCTATGGCTCGTATCGAGGCTAACTAGATAAACCTACAACACCCCATAGTTATTCTTTGCATTTTAATAAGTTATAACAACGAATACTGAGGCAATTCATGATTCTGAACTGCAGTCCGGGACAAGAATCTTCGCCTTTGTTTGTTTTAGAACACATATACCTCGCCGTTTAAATGTACAAGTGAGCGGAACCATATATAGAAGCGTAGAGAATTGAATTAGCTTTCTAACGGTGCTTGTCTCGTTGCATTCCAGTGTCGTTTGATATTTATAACACCTTTTAAACCGTCGATGTGTTCTGCAGTTTCATGCAGAGACAGAATGTATATCTTAAAACTTAGACAGTGCATATCTCCCTACGTATAGCGGATATTATTGATCCATCTGGAGCGTTGGAAACATAACAGTTAAATCTAAATATTGTCTAATTGTAGCATTGCCTAATTATGCTCCCAACAGGGAGTAAAACGTGTTAAGAAACGGATTTCCAGCAGTAAACACTTAAAATGAAATGACCGTAATTCGCAAACCTGAAACCCGTTTGACTTGAAACCAATTTTAATGCTTAGATAAACAAGTATACTTCATACGCCTTTTATATTGTTTCGCCAAATTATCCACGTGTGATTTTATATGATTTTTCTAATCCAACCGACACCTGTTGCTCATATGTTTTTAACAGTGCATTTACTGTATTCCCATCATGTTGCATGACCGATATACCCTTGTAAATAGTGTTCATTGCATCGACATCCTAATGACCGTGTTACTCTACCAAGTGATAAATATTAGTGATTGGATTGTGGCAAGTACGTTAGTATAAAAGCGTGAATGAATAAGTGAAGTGACACGTATTTGTACACAATCAGCGGAACCAGTTAATTATTGCGTTGTCGACGCCTATGGGACATATGTAAGTGTAACTATAACTGATATGGGACGGTTATGAAAGCACTTATATTAGTGTCATAGGTAAGACATCGAGTGCTGTCTATTTATGTTGAATACCAGTCGAGACATGCTGGATGGAGACCATGTCTCCAGTTCTCACGTAGACTTGTCATGGAGCGACTGGTATGTGGGTTCATGATCGGTGTTCGATGTAGACCACGGGTGTGGGGTAGTTTGAGTATGAGTTCAATCAACGGAATCTCAGGAGTCCCACTGCCGGCATATACAGTGATTTCAGAAGTCGTATGGATGGTATTGCTGATTATTAGCGAGCGTGATTCGGGCCCGTGTTCCTTTGTCCCTGAGACCTACTCTTGGATTGGGATACTCCTGCGATGATTGACGCTCACACTTGGACTGACGATAGGTTTAGTGACTTGGACAGTGAGACTTAAGACTGATTGCTTTAATGACATGGACATTGCATTGCTTACTGATTCGATACACTTACTTTATTGTTTACCTGTACCGATTATTTCATGCTCGCGCCATTACTCTATGTTACTGCTTCATGTTTATCATCATTGCACATATTATATATTCATACATATTGCTATTGTGTCGCTCTGACGACCTGAGTATGCTCAGAGTGAGAAGGGGGCTTAACTCGGATCAGGGTCTGTCTTACCTCGAAAATATTGCGGACATCTAGATCAGCGACGACAGCGCTATCTTTTCCTCGATTCCTATCTGGTTAGTTTTCTATCTATTTTGATAGAATTAGTGACTGCATTTCTCATTACCTGTGCTATGATTACTGATTACCATATATTGTTAAAAGCTGAAGCGTGACTACGGCAGGATATTTCCTCGACCGTAGGAGCATGGCTGGCATTGTCACCCCTCGTATTCCGTATTTTGGGAAGCGGAACGTGATAAGGTTTATGCAACAGAAATAAACAGTGACCTGGTTGAAATAATAATGACAACCATCGTAAGAAGATCTTTCATCCTCGTTCCACTATGCAAGTATAATGCATTTTCAACAACATTATGGGAAACATATAGGAATTGAAGAACTTCAAACATGCATGCTACTGACAGTAATTAAAGCGATACCTTTGTATGATCTTAATTAAATACAGATATGAATCAGCTTCTGATGGATCAATTATGTCTTATAAGATCAGGCCTGCTAAACTTAATCAAAAAATTAAAAGCAAAAGCAAAGGAACATATCCAGAAGAGTTCAGTTTGTCTCTGAAAAAGAAAAAAAATTGATTCTATTCTTCACACCCCTAGCGATATACAGCAAGTACAAAACTTAGACACAGCCCCTGAGAAATTACATGTAAATACCTCTTAGAACCACAAGGAGAGAAAGGGAAAAACCAAGATTAACAAATCACCACCAAGAAGAATTTATAACAACAGATATGAAAGATATGATATTTGAAACTACCACTGCACAAAAACTCCAATATTATGATGAGGATTGATGAATATATCGTTATATTCTAACTTTTGGCACAGTTCATGAAGGCAGACGTCGATCAACGACCTCGACACCTGTAGTGCAGGAAAGCAACTTGCGAAAGATCGAATAAATCGCAGTATAAGACACTTCTCTAAACCTTTTCAGTCCCACACAGCTCTTCTTCTTCATTCTCTTCTTCTTGTTCTTTCTTTCTACACGTTTACCACTGCTACTCTCCCTCTTCTGACGAGCAACAAAAGCGAGCTCAGAAGCCCTCTCCATAACCTTTTCGAGGCACTTTCTTGTCTTTTCGAGCACGCTCTCCTTCTTTGAGAAAGTGTAGCTCCTCAGATACATCTGCCTGCAAGAGTAGCTATCGACTACTTGCGGGCTAGGCCCCCACTTCCTCGGATTCTTCTCATCACCTATCATCACCGACTTCACGAACTCTGCATCGGATTCAGGCCATTTGTAGAGATTTACATATGTTGCCCTCATCGGGACTCTAGCATCGATGCATTCAATGGCATATTTGCAAACAGAGGCCAAAGACTCTTCCTTGCTATTAGGCCTAAGCTGAATATGGAAAGAAGAAGACTAAGAGGAGTTTTTATTTCTTTCCTTTCCTTTGTGGGTGTGAAAGGAATGATGTGGTATGATCTGTAGTGAGTGATGGTGACTTAATGCTCCCTCCAATTCTTATTATTATCATTAATTATAACGAAGCTAGTGCTTTCGGGCACCTGTAAAGGAGAGGTGTGGATGGATTAGGATTTCTAATCGCCAAACAGTCATCCACTTGAAAGATATGATTAATCAGGTCCTTAGATAGGTGAACCTCCCAAAGAATTCTGAACCTTTGGACCACAGGAGTCTTAAGATTCAAAGCAAATGATCACTATGTGTCATAAAAGTATGTTGATTGTATGTGCTAACCCAAATAAACAATAAAAACACCTTTTGTCTCTGTCTAGGCTATACTCATTTCTCTATCCAAAAGACGATCAGATTAGACCTCTACAGATCACAAATATAGAGATGGTATGAAACCTATCTATACAGATAGTCGAAATAAAGATACAAAAATAAAATAGAATTATTGAACAATAATGAGATAAAAACAAATTCACGCTTAATCTGTATCATGGATGACTGTAGATTACCTCCCTGATGAGTATAGTTTATCACAAAGGAATGTTTTTGTTATGGTTTGGAGAATATGGATAGTCATTGATGTATATGGGATCATTTAAATAGATCAGAAAAAAGTTGTGGGAGTAAAGAGTAGGATAGATGTCACTAAAGGTGATGGCGCTCATTCGCAGTGATAGTCAAGAAGAGAGTGCAACAGGCTGATGACTGTTAACAGAATTCAAAGCAAATTTAATAGTTTAGGATTTCAGCTAAATGTTCATTGGCTTCTATTAAACATCAATGACTTTTTGCACTTCTTTATGGGGAGGCAAAGTTAATTCTCAACTTAAACTTTTAGACTTTGCCACAAGCTGAAAGAAACCATAGAAGCAAAGAAAGGCCAAGTCCACTAAAGCATAAGAATCAAGTTTAATGCATTAGGCTGATGACCTTTTCTATCTATGATATAAGGTAGAAGTTGTATAGACATCGATCTTGTGCTTAAAACATTGGCCAACCGAGATTTAATGAAAACCAGATCCCCGTTTTCAAGTAAGTTGGATCTCTCCTGTCTCACCCTCTCATACTATTTGTTTAGGCTGAAGAAGAAATATACTTGAAGAAAAGGGTTGATTCAGTTTTTCAATCATAGTCATGATAATCAAAATTCACTGTCCTAAAATGAGAGGGTCGACATTGAATAAGCACAAGGGCTATCGATCATTCACCCACAGCGCAAAAGTATCTTAAGAGTTCAGACACAATTAAGTAAAACAGATAATATTGATCATAAAATGACCTGGTCAAGGACAGCAACCAAATGTTGTAATGATGATGACTTTTCCATCCTTGTTTTATACTTCAAGTATAGGGCATTGCAGACAAAATAATGACAAACATATAAAAAGTCAAAGAACTTCATTATATCAAAACATGCATGCTACTCTTCTATATGAATTGGCAGTAATACCTGTGCATGATTATCTTACAGATATTCATCACATCTTCTTCATGGTAAGTACGCACCCATAAATATGATCATAAGTGAACAATCTGCAATAAGTTCCCGTCCTAAATTAAGATCCACAGCTTAAATATGCTAATTTGTTATTATAACTTAAAAATGTGATTTGCATGAATTCAAGCTATGAGTCAGTAATTGGTCGCGTCCAATCAGCTATAGTGTAGACGAGGTTTATCAGAAAACATACCTATAGTATCAAGAACGATTTATATCTTTCCTTCCTCTGCATATAGGGACTCTGTATTAAAGCTGCAGTACTTACTTTTCCCAAATATAAAAAAAGGCAATACTTTTCTTCAAATAATCTCTGATAACCCTGTATGAAAATTGCACAATAACCCCAGATTGAGATAAAGTTTAAGCAATCTAAGATAGAAAAAAATCTATTATACGTTTCAGAAGAAAGAATTAAAAGATCTCATATGTACAAAAGAATAGATAATATTACCTCTACTTCAAGCTTCTTACTCCCTTGCTGTGAAGTTCCCACAACAAAACAACAACTGAGCCTTTTATCCCAAGCATATGGGGTAGGCTACATGAACCAACATGAGAATCACGCCGGGTCCAACATGAGAATCACGCCGGATGCGACCATACCAGCACTAAAGCACCGGATCCCATCAGAACTCCGCAGTTAAGCGTGCTTAGGCGTGAGTAGTACTAGGATGGGTGACCTCCTGGGAAGTCCTCGTGTTGCATCCCTTAAACCCACCGTTGCCGGTCCCAAGTCCGGATGAGAAAGGGTGAGGGTTGTGGTAGGCTTGTGACAGCCAACGGAAAACTTTGTCACATTCTATGACATGAACCTTGCTGTGAAGTTCCCATGACTTACAAATGAAAGAAAACAAATAATAGAATATAGAAGTAATAGAATCTGCAATAAATGAAGGAACAAAAATAGTTCTTACTATTGTATACTCTCATAGTTGCGAGACAATTGAACAACCCAAAAGATTATATAAGATCTTTTTGAATGTTTTGATACACAACAACTAAGGAATGCGTGTTGTAACGCATTAACACTTCAAACCAAACATGCCTTATCCCTCTGACATAGCATAAATTTACAGGGTATCTAAGGAGTTCAATAATCACAGAAGCACTCAAATATGCTGTGGATGATATATCTATGATCTATCTTGATTGAAAGGAAGGACAACAGACATATCCTAGAATAAAACCCCAAATTAATGCAATGCGATATTATAAGGATGACAACGCAGACGAGAGACAATAATGCTGCAACGAAAACATAAGGTAGGAGATGCAATCAAAGCACTCAAAACAAGTTTGAATAGCTAGTTAATTATGAAATAAGGAATATGCTCAATCCAGCAACAAGCATGAAATGATATACAGGCATGTCAAATTTAAATAATGAAGTGTTTGATTGGAGATATACATCATCTAATAAATCAGTTGCATAAGCTTTCTCGAGTCTGAGCATTATACCTTGGGATGGCTTAGGTTGACAACTCCTCCAATCTAAACTTCCTAGCAGGTCATCTTTCGTCAGACAAATATTGTACTTGGGATTTGGATTTTAGTAGGCGACTAAACTAGGATTGTGTGTTCAGGCTTGGGGTGTTGTTGGACTAGCAGATATATGGTTCTGATTAGGGTTTTGGCTCAAATAAGGTTGTAAGCGGACTAATTTTGCTGTGTACTGAATTAAGAAATAGGAAATTATAACCTCAATGGACTTTGACCAGATAATTGGCTCGCCGAGCCAGTACTTGTCTGATTTTGCTGTCAAATGAAAACAGGGAGATGTAGGGTTCATTAGTACATACAATATTATTCTTTATTAATGCCTGCCAGAGGTTGATGCAGACGGGATCTGAAACCAATGCCTAGTTTGCTAAATCGAGCAAGAAGCTTTACCAGTATGTTAAGGTGGCATTTGCCACAAAAAATAACATTGGTTCCAATGAAATTTAACTCTTACTTTGAATAGACAATTGGAAAACTACGCAAGTAGAAGCAAAAGACGGCATCAATATTCCCCTGATGATAATGACACGAATAACTATACTATCTAATCGTTTAACCTGAGATGATAATCTAGTTTATTCTGATTAGAGGATACGATGTACACGTCGTGGCACAAGACGGGCAGAGATCAAAATACGAAGCTGCCAATGTAGGATCACTAGAGAATGATCACTCTATTCCAACCATTAATTTACTTATCACTACAACTATAATCTATATAATTGCAAATTGACATAAATTTAGAGCCATAAGAAATAAGAACATACCACAACAAATATCACATTCATCGGCTCGCAGCAACAATTAGCTCCAGTTACTGCGAATAATCACGCACATCCAAAAGTAATTGCAAAGAATTTTATTTTTTACCAATTAAACAGCGATCAATCTCACGAGCTCATGCTCATGCGTCAAAATCTCAACTTGCAAGATCATCATTGCCGATTTTTCACTAATGGATACAAAATTCATCGGACTCCCAACTTATACTCTAAAAATTAGGGCTATCTGGGGTTTGGATTAGGGTTTCGAATGTGAAGAGGAGATTGGAGATTGAAAAAGGGTTTTAAGATGGCAAGAGTTGGAAGCGATTTTTAGGGTTTTGTCGAATCTAAAATGCGATCGAGAGCGGGAGGAAAAGGAGAGAGAATTAAGCGCGTTTGTGGGTTTGAGTCTGAATACGGAATTCGTTTTGGTTATCGGATCTGGCTGGTGATGCTAATAGTTCATTATTAAAGGGGATTTGTTTAGCAGTTGGGCCACTCGATGGGCTGGCCTATTTATTCATTTCACTTTGCATTCACAGTACATGGCCCCTAGATCCACCGTATTGTCCCAATTCCCTCAAACATTTATTTTTGGGTAAATTATTGAAAAGCCCCCCATCCAAGAAAAAGAGATCAAAAAGTCCCGGTATTTTCGAAATAGGAGGAAAGGGCCAACTATTCAAAAACTTGGTCTAAAAACCTTGGCCCAAGGCCTGGGTCTTTTATTTTGGTGCAGAGACCAAAATACCCCCATTCATTCACCGCTGCTCAAAATTTCTCTCTCTCGCTCGCTCACATCTCCTCAAATCCCCGAGCCTACTCTCTCCCATAAGGCGAGCCCTAGATTCTCCTGCGAGCCACTGTCTTCGATCGCCTCTCCACTCTTCATATCACTGTCGTCTCTCTTGTCACAATCCCGCCTCCTCAAGTCGACATCCCAATATCTTTTTTTAAAACTCATGCTCTTCTTCTTGTCTTTTTAATTTCATTTCTCTTCTCAGCATCTTTTTTCCACACATTCATTATTTCTTTCTCACACACACAAATACCTCTTCAACACAAACAATTCAACAATTAAGAAGCTTAATAGGTTGTGTTGGAAAAGGATGAAGATGAGGGGAGCAAAATATTGATGGTTTATGTTGGAATTGCAAGAAAAGAAAAAAGAAAAAAACCAGAATAGATAATAGGAAATTAAAAAGAAAAAGTTTTGAGTTGTTAAGTGGAAGAAGAGAGAGAATTTACAAGTATCTGCTTAGAAATTACAGACAACTGGTTGGAAATTATATGCAACTGCTTAAAAATTATATGCAAATTATTAGAAGTAACAATCAATTGCTTAGAAATTACATGCAACTGCTTAGTGGAGAAAATGAAAGGTTTAATTTTGTAAGTTATTAGCAGATTGTGTTGGAAAATATTGATGGGTTGTATTAGAAAAGAACGGTGATGAGGGGAGCAAAATATTGATGGGTTGCGTTGGAATTGTAAGGAGAAAAGAAAAAAAGTTACATGCAACTCAAAATTTAATTCCATTCATTTTCTCTGCATCCTTTTCCAACACATCATTCTCTGTCTCTCTCTCTCTCATATACACATATCTCCTCAACACCAACAACTCAACAACAAGAAGCTTAAAGGGGAAAAAATAGGAAGACGCTCTTATTGCTACAAGCAGAATCATTTGTCTATAACTTCTGATAAGTTGCCTGCAAGTTGTAAGCAGTTATCTGTAATTTCTAATTAGTTATCAGACGTTTGGAGCCAGACGTCTGTAGTTCAAAAATTCCTATAAACGTCTGCCCCAGACGTCTCATTTTATAAACAGAAATTGACATATTGAAAATTTCTTATACCAGACGTCTGAAGCTCAAAAATATCTTAAGGAGACGTCTGGTACAGACGTCTACTGAAGGAAATTTTCATTTTTAAATCTCTGTTTCTTTTTCAGAGACGGCTAAGCAGATTTCTCCTTAAGAAATTTTTGAACAACAAACGTTTGGTACAGATGTCTGGTACGGGCAGGTGATTGAAAATTAAAGGCAAGTGTATAGAACTTATATGCACGTGGTTAGAAGTTAAAGACAAGTGCATAAAATTTATAGGCAACTTATTAGAAATTACATGCAAGTGCTTAAATATTAGATGCAACTAATTAGAAATTGCAGATAAATTATTGGAAGTTACAGGTAAGCGCTTACAAGTTACATACAACTTATTAAAAGTTGCATGCAACTAATTAGAAGTTACAGCTGGTGAGTGGTTAGAAAATAAAGAGCAAATTAAGCAATTTTGAGCTCTGCAAATCTAATTACAAGAACCCAAAACCTCACATCCAAATCCAAAACCTACATTGTAAAAGATAAAAAAAAACAGCAAACAACCAAGCTACCCATTACTGAGAATGAACGAAAAAACAAATTTTTAATGAAGGAAGCAGCAGAATACAACCAATTGTAAGGAGCCATCTCCATTTTTGTTTTTTGTTTTTTGTTTTTTGGGGACTTGTTGTGTTGAGGTGTGATTGGGATATTTAAATGAGGTGGGTATGAAGATAGAGAGCAACCGACGAGGATGAAGATAGTTCGCTTAGGATTCTAGCTGCGTCGGTGATGAAGACGAAGGGACCAAAGAGGGTAGAGAAGAGAATAACGATGGATTGAGGTCGAGACGGTGATCGAGATGGGAGAGAAGAAGATAACGATGGATTGAGATCGACATGGGAGAGAAGAAGGCGGCGAGAATCGTCCTTGGTGATGGCGCTGACGGGGGAAGGAACAGAGGAGGTGAGAGAAAAAAGAGAAAGAGGGATTTTTTAGAGAGTGGCATGTGAGAAGAAGGAGAAGGGTATTTTTGGGATATACTAAAATACCCACTGTTGTGAGTATGTGAGGGAAAAAATGTCACGCCCCTCTTCCCGGTGTACAAGGAAGGAGACAGGGCGGGCTTCGACATATTTACTCAGAAGTAAACACGCTAAGCGTAAATAAGCAATATAAATAAATAACACAAGAATGACAAGAGATATAATAAAATAACAACTTTTTATTGATAAACATTCTTTGCATACAACTGAAAAGTAAAGTACAATGAAAGAAAGCGATACCTAAACAATGGCATATGAACTGAAAGAAAAGTAAGTACAAGTAGGAGCTAGAACTCTAAATCCTCTGTAAACTGCTCCAAATCGTCCTGGCTGGGATCGATCTCCTGAGAGTTGGGTTCTCCTGACAACATTCCAAAGATAGAAGAGAAAGGAATGTCGTCAGCGAACTAGCGCTCGGTAAGTCCTAAAAGATAGAATGGAATAGACAGAGAATTAAACAAGTAAATTATATGTTTGTTATGATAACGTAGTTGTTTGTACTTTGGTACGGAATGTATCAGTGTATACGAGAGGAGTCCAACTATCCCGTAGACTATGGGAAACGGAAAATATAAGGCCCCGTCAAAACCCCCGGGACAACGGCACGGATGTTCATGTAGGTGTCTTTTAGTGTCCATCATCGTGCCACTTTAAACACATTCCGTACCAGTCTACCCCGTTAAAACTCCATAATGTATATTGTATTGATTGTACTGATTTGTAGTTATCAGACTTTCCGAGTCCATGGTATAAGTTGTTCATGTAAATGGATTCAGGCAGTAAACGGTAGTCATATAAGCAAGTCAAGACATAGCCATGGTTCAGTCAAGTCAAGTCATATTGATATTGTTCTGGTATTCATGTTCAGGTTCAAGTGTTCATGTTTGGTATATTGGATTCATGTTGAATTGGTGTTATGATTGGATTCATATTTGGATTGTATTCAGATTAGACTGAGACTCAGATTGAGTCAGACACTTAAACAGATTTGGATCCTGAATTAGATTTTGGTGTTATCGGTAACTGCTGCACATGGACGGCAAGATTTGTGTCTTTTTTCAAGACAATTACTATTGATAACCCCATTTTAGTTTTCTACCTTAAATAGGCAAGTACCCACTTTCTCCGGCTCGCTGAGGCTCAAGAGAATTGGTCCCGCTTAAATCTATATTTATTAGGGTCCTTAATGTAATTTAATATAACTTGAGAGGGGGTTTTATGATAAAATATATTTTTATACTTTCAAAATAAACTTCAAGTATTTATTTATGTTATATAGGGTTTTCATAGATATACATTTTATAGAATGAGGTATATTAGTGAATATATATATAACTTGAATAGTTCAAGATATTTTAATGTAAAGTATGACTTGTATTGATTCTTGATGGTATTTTCATAAAACTTGTAATTCTTTTATTTTGTTTAGAAAACAAGGAATTTAATAATATCTTAAAAATATGTGGTTTTATAATATTTATATAATTATTAAAAATAAATTTTTATTATTAAATAGAAATCCTCGTTTTTTCTTAAAAATTGTATTAAAATTTCATCTTCGTATGCTCCGTGAGGAGGTTTGCATCTCGCCCTACTAGCTCGTGGATGTGCGATAATCCGCACCATCTAATAGCGGGTTCTCCGAAATGGATTGTAGAGGTATAATCGCAAAGAATTTAAATAATACTATTTACAAGAAAACAAGTTTTATAGTTCGAGGTATTTTATTGAAAAGCCGTATTTTACCACAAAAATGTTGTTCAAGAGAATCGTGCTATGTCAAGATGTGTGTATGTGAGAGGTAAGTCATTATCTCGTGAGGTTATCTAAAGGTATGCTAAACAAAAGTATTAAAAGATGTCGTATGTAAATTTCATAGTATTTAACTGTAAAAGCTTAAATAAAGTTGTTCTACATGGAGTTTTATGGTGAAACTTGTTTCAAAATATAAGTTAATGGCTAACAAGCAAGGTATAATGATATTGACGTGTGATTCTTAAGAAAAAATTGCGGTTTTCAAAGTTTTAGAAACAAAAACCGATATAACTTCATTTACCGACATGTTTTGAAAATAGATCATTTTAATGTAGGAAGAGAAGAAGAGAGATGGGAATTACTTACTAGAAAATTAGAGGAGAGGTATAGGAAGAAATTGATAGTTTCGTGGAGTCGCGGGATCGACGGAAGTGTCTCGAATTCTCGTCGGAAATGGAACTAGGGCTAACTCCCCTTGTACTCTTCTTTGACTTAGAAAATTTTTAGAATTTTTGACAAGAAATTTTAGAATGAAGAGGGCTAGGGTATGGGCTTGTATTTATAGGGTAAAATTAGGGTTTTGGAATTGAAGAGAGAATTAAAAATACATTAAAAATAGGATTAAATGGTGAATTTAAACTCTCTGGATAAATGCATGATAAACAAACAGCACTAGGGTAGTGGGGGTAGGCCAAGAGTCATGTGGGCAAAGCACGGGGGCTTTTACCCATGGAGGGGCCATCGGCGCCGGGAAAATGGCCGATCTCGCCGGTTGGTTTGTTGCCTTGGCTCGTCGAATTGATGCCATCTGTCCTACTCAGTGTACACAATATTTTACATATCTTTATTTTTTCTGACTTTTCATTTTTACATGTATTGCACGCGTTAATTTTGGGGCTTCCAAAAATTTTAAAAGAAAAACCAGTAAAAATAATATGTGGCTGATGGGATTCAAACACATAGGCTACGTCACAGCAGTATAAGGTTTTACCAATGAGCTACAAGTGCTTTCTTATTGTTCTTAAATAAAAACAACATTTAATGTATACTCAGGCTTGCAACCTCCATTCTGTACATTAACTTGAAATTTTTTTTTTGTACAATAAAAACAGAGTCGCTACAAAAAGTGATGGGCCCAGGGTTCTTTTAATATGTTCAAAAAGCCTCAGACCCTTTTTTCTTGGGCCGAGATTTTTTCAACAATATACCTTTCATATTTATATTTCTCTCTTATTTTATTGCATCTGCAAAAACTGAATAATCTATCATCCCATTGATTTTTAGATGTCTTCTTGGTGCACAACAAACAGGAGCCTTTATGATGGCATGTTGTTATCTGCATGTATCCCAATATTCGTTTTCGTAAGTTATATAGACAAACTAATCATAAATATGTCATCTCATCAATAAAATATGAGGTTAGGATGCCTGTGAAGCCCCCTGTGAATACCTGGCGAGTGAGGATAAAAAGTAGCCATGGGTCCAGCTGGGGCATGCGGGGATCGGCTCCTAGTCCTCCACTCAAGAGGGACTTCACAGGAGCCTATTCGCAGGCCTTTTTTTCCTTCTAAAATACATCATGCATCGGAATTCTGTAACTACATTAAGATTTACGACGTATTTGTTGGGATTTGCTAGCGTCCTGGCCATCTACCGTATCCGATACGGAACAAAAATGGTATTTTCTTCCAGCCTTGCATGGAGATGGGTTCATCTTGAACAATAGGCTCAGATTCCAGCAAGAGGTCAAGCAAGCCAGCAACTATTTTCTTCCTTCTTTTCGAGCTGGAGCTAACACTAGAAGAAAATCGCTTCCTTCCCCTCGGCGCTTTGGCGCGACGTTGGCCAACCACGCTTCCGGTATCCCCTTTTGGTGATACCACCGCTGATGACACCGCTACTGATGGCACTACCGCTGACGCTCCATCGGAGGCCTTTGCTTGAGCTCTAGTGCGTACTGGCATTCCAGCAGTTCGAGGAGTCAATTCTGTTTCTGTGGCTTTCGGGATAAGAACCACGCCGCTATCTCTTGATGGAGGGCGAACCACTGTCCGCGGCCACAACGGAACACCAGTTGCTTGGACCGGAGCCGACGATCGACACTCAAAGAGTATCCGCCTCTCATCGACAATGACGGGACCGACTCGATGACGATACCAACCCGTGAAAGACCCTACACACCTTGGAATATGGTCAGCCTCGGGGATCACGAAACGGGAGCCGGTATTCAGCCGCATAAAGTAATAGGCGACGTCACGCGTGACTTCCAGAGACGGAGTAGGCTCAACTAAGAACGTCTCGAAAGGGACATCCTGCTTATAACCCAACTGCTGGGCAAAGCGATGCGGATTATACCGCATAAAAAGGGCCGCGTTATTTTGCCGGAACACCAAGTAGCCCGGCCTAATCGAGTACAAGTGCATGATCTCCTTAGGCTTTAAAGACAATGCTCCACCTTTCGACAATCAAACAGCTGCTGGATAGGCCCCACGGGAGCAGAGAGGACTCGGTCGCTAAAAACCATCCCGCCCTCGTTGGAGTATGGATTAAGCAGCACGCGGAGGGCTCCTAGCTGGGTTGGATCGGGAACGGAAGCATCCACCAACCTCATAACCCGTGGAAAGGTATAGGAATCATAGAAATCTGGCCGTCGATGCGCTGCGAACGCTCCCAATACATGCATCTCGATCCACGACGTGAAGTAGTGGAGGGAGGAATTCATGAAGTCTGTATATGGGGTTGAAGTGTTGGTTGCAACACTTAATCCATGATAAAGATGCGACAATCCCGCGATGCCAACGGCCAACCGTGCCCCTTCGGCTACGCGATGAGCGGGGTAGAAGACGGAAGCTCTCATGAAGCGTCGATGCGTCGGCATGGCGAACCAACTGAGCCAAAGACTGATGAAGCCGACGAAGAAGGTCTTTTCGTCTATACCAGGGGCCGCAATTGAATCGAAAGGCACGGCCGACGAAGCCGGAATGTAAAACTGCGGCAAGTCCTCTTCTTTGGCCGGCAGCTTATTCAGCCCAAACCCAAAGGGTCATTAATGTTCGCAAATTTCGGAGCCTCTTTTGATAAAACATCTTCACGGAGAAAACAGGTGATGAAACTCTTAAAGGTGACGCCCTGTCCTTCTGACTCTGCGAACAGCTTCTCGAAAATACCCAGAGTCTTGATTAGACTAGGATACTTATGACGGACGGCGTTGTAACAACTCCATTTTTAATGTACAAAGAATTGATTTAAATTCAATGTATACTTGGAGTATTTATTGTGGCTGATATCTCTTTAAGTATTTATTTCACTCCATAATTACAAGAAGGAGCTTATAGCTCATTGGTAATATCTTGCACTGCTGAACCAAGCCACCAGAGTTCAAATCCCATACCCCACATTATTTTTGTATTTATTTTTTTTAAAATCCTTTAGAAGCCCAACAGTCAAAACGTCATAACTCATAAAACTTGAACTGAACGTAAAAAACTAAATATACCATAATTCACTCCTCGAGATTCCCCGGCCCCCGACACCCCGACTCGGCCGGACTCGGCCGGACGGCCGAGTCGTCAACATAGAAGAGGAGCATCTTGACTTGGTCTTCCCCCCTGCACACATTAAATTCCTTGACCGGTTACAGAAAGCCCAATAAATCTCTTTTACTCCAAAGTTTAATGATTTTTAATGATTTTTTAAATATATTTTTACATTTTTTTAATTGAAAACCCTAACCCTACTCTAACCCTATATATACCCCCCATACTCTCTACCCTCTCATCCTAAATTCCTAAGTCCACTCTCTTAAAATTCCAAGAGAACTTTAGTACGTTGGAAAATGAGCGAAAGGCGAAACGCTGACGAAATCGACGGCGAAATTCCGGTGATCGTGCTAGGATCTCTCAACGACGATTCGACGCACCGGCAAACCCTCTACTTCCCCTTCACTCTCTAGTGTTGTCCAAACCCGTAAGTCTCTCTTTTCTACCTTTCTTTTCTTTCATAAAAATACGACTTTACAAACCCGACGGAAATCGGAACAAACCGATTTCCGATTCAGTTTTCTATAAAATCTCACTTATCACCAATTCCATAATGCTTAAACATCTTCATGTTGACTATTAATCACTTAACAACTAATTTGAACAAGTTTTCTCACATGAAATAATCGCTTTTACAATATATCGTATTCTTTCACTTAAATACCATAATGTTTAGTTTTCACATTTAACCCTTTAACATTGCTATACCTTAAAGTAGTTCACGAGGTAATGACCTACCTCCACATATACTCATATGCAAACATAACACGCTACCTTGAAAACTTAGAATACGATAAAACAAGATTTTACAATTAAATACCATTTTCTTAATAAAACCTTTTCTAAAAGTTTTAGGTTGCTACACTTTTAAAACAAATATCTTTTAATAGGAAAATACGATAAGTTGTAGACATCGATCGTTTATCTAAACCTGACTTTATGGTGTCTAGGCTAGGCAAGTGAGCAAAGATAACTTTAAAAGGCCCGTCTCACGATTCGTGAGCGGATCCCTCCTTCCTCACTTGTACTTACCTGGACACAATTGGCGGTGAAGAGGCGATTTGAGGCTTCTAACAACTTGTTGTTTAGATCATTTAAAATTAGTCTAGTTGAAATAAGAAACCCTAAAACCTAAAATACGGAAAATTAACTTTTGCAAATAAATACCTTTTACTTTAATAAAACCGTATTCTAAAGGTTTAGTATTTATAAATTTTTGCAAAGTGCCACTACAACCCATCTTTGGGGAACCCGTTAGGGATAGTATGGTTTATTGTGCACCCTCGGCTTAGTAGTGCGAGATTCAGACCTCCGTAAGGAGCATTCAGTCTCGAAAGGTTTAAAATACGATATCTTAAGAAAATGATATTTTTTATATAAAATATTTATTGAAATTATTTTTGTATAAATATATGTATAATTATCATTAAAAGATCTATTTTTTTATAATATAAATATTCCACTTTTTCTAAAAAAAATCACAAGACAAAATTTTACATTAAAATACCATGAATTTCAAATAAATCAATATTACAGATAAATACCCTTATTTATGAAACTAGGATATTTTCACTAGAAATATCACAAAATAAAATTACACTCATTATAACTATAAAGACGAATAATAAATACTTGTGGTGTATCTTGAAAACTATACAAAAGTATTTTTATATAAAACCCCCTCAAGTTTTATAAATTACCCTAAGGACCCTAGCAATTATAGAACTTTGACTTACATTTCTTTTGGTCTGACTCAGGTCTGAGTCTGATTATTTTTGACTTGAATATGATTCAAGTCAATCTACATTCTTTAATATTCCAACTCAATATGAACACATGAATCCCAGAATCCAGTTAACGATCTATACAACTTGACTGAATCAAACCATGGATATACATCCATTATTCCGTTATTCCATTTACCTAATTATGCAGTTACAATATGTTTACTGATATCATAGTTTTGGTCGGTCATCCAACTTACACAATACAATACAACAATACAATCAAAACACTACGGGGTTTAAGCGGTAGATTGGTACGGAAGGTGTTAGAAGTGGCACGAGACGGTAAGATTAAGACACCTAACCTATATTCCGTTGTTGTTGTACCGTGGCTTAACGGTTCCTTCTACATTCTGTTTTCCCTGGTCTCTAGCATACTGAGATCCCTCTCGTATACACTGGCATCCTTCCGTACCAAGCTACAAACAACAGCGTAAACACAATATCCTATAATATTATACTTTAGAAGATACCTCTTATTCTGTAATTTCTAATTCTTCCTTATCTTTGGGACTTACCGAGCGACCTGTTCGCTGACGATATTCTATTTCTTTCTTCTTTGAATGTCGTCGGGTGTTTTGGACCCGTCAGAGATCGAGCCCACCGGTGAAGACTTAGATCAGTTCCATGAAGACCCCGAGCTCTAGACATTGTACCTTGTTCTACTTAGTATTTTTCATTTCCTGTTATGCCATTGTTTAGGCATCGCTTTTATTTCAGATGTATTTACTTTTCATGCATTGTACAAAAGAATGTTATTAATAAAGTTGATGTTATTTTTATATCTCTTGTCTCTTGTGATTTACCTTTATATTGCTTAGATACGCTTAGCGTATTTACTTCACAGTAAATACGTAGCGGACCTTATCGCGTCCCCTTCGCCGTACACCGGGAAGCGGGGCGTGACAGGCGTTTTCAGTTGTCAAGCCGTCAAGCGTAGCAGACACGGTCGTGAACACATACTCATCGGGAGGCAGCAACTCTTCATAATGCTCTCCCCTGATCGGTAATCCGGAGATCCCGCGGAACTCTTCCAGTGAAATCGAGACCTCACGATCCCCTAGCAAGAAGGTGTTGGTGGGAAGATTCCATTGGGTTAGGAAAGCTTTAACCCACCAGATGTGAGGAGCCGAGTAATGAAAAAGAGACGTGTACACCGCTTGATATAACCCAACCTTCTGCAACCGTTCACGGTAAGCGGAGAGAACATATCGAGCCTAAGGAAGATAGCCGATTGGGTGGCGAGGGGTAAGCCCTACCTTATAAACTTGTCCCCACGGTTGGGCTCTACCTTGACAGATGCGGCGCCCCAATATATCTATAGCCGGCAAAGGCTGGTTGGGTATTCCGGTTGTTGATGGCTCAAGCCGGCTCGTAGGAGTCCAATTAGCCACCTCCACCGCATAAGCGATCTGCGGACACTCCATCAGCGATATTGGGCGGAGAGGGTCTGTTGGCATCTCACAAGTAAAGCAGCGGCGGCCCCGGATGATGTGCCTATACCAAACTCCCCATAGGAGAAAACTAGTACAGTCCCTGTCATGGGCCCTGATCATTGCCACAGCCTCCTCATCCAATGGCGATTGTGGAAAAGTGGTGTCTGAGCGAGTAAAAGGAAAGTAGGGAAGAGAAGTCATTGTTCCTGAAAAAGGGGGGAAAGCCGTTAATGAAATATCTATATATATATATATATATATATATATATATATATATATAACAATAGAGGGAAACGACAGGAAGTTTGTTCCATGGGATTACTGATTGCAAAACTAATGGATCCCACAAAATCAATATGGCAGCTCATCAATGATGAGACAGGAAATCATTGTGAGAATCAAAAAAGATTCTCATTAACGGACACGGGAGTTTAAACAATTCTTGACATCCTCATAGAGAAAATAAGTTTTGTTAAAATACCCAACAAAT
The DNA here is from genome assembly GCA_030015575.1 of Agapanthus africanus. Classification (NCBI taxonomy): domain Eukaryota; kingdom Viridiplantae; phylum Streptophyta; class Magnoliopsida; order Asparagales; family Amaryllidaceae; genus Agapanthus; species Agapanthus africanus. Next base: position 135,804,640 of record CM057339.1, read on the forward strand.
TTGAATTTGTGCAAATAAGGAAAAACCCTATGAAAATATGCTCAAGAACACCAGGGAATGAAATTCCTGAGGGGCCCTCCTGATCTTCAGAGCAAAACTCTTTGGTGTGGAATTAAATTCATTTTATGCGATGGAATTAAATTCTAGAAACTCCCATGATGGGGAAACGAAAATTAAAAATGCAATGAATCCTTAAAGGCCAGAAGAGGAATGCCCAAGACATTGAGGTTTACTACTCAAAGATCATGTCTTTGGATCTCTGAGAGATGGGTTTCAGAAGAGAGCAAAGCTCTTATGGTGGATTTAAAATCCCGAATTTTTTTTAAGAAAAGGGTTTCTTTGTTATTCAAGATCGTTACCTGAAAAGCGTTTCTTTTTCTGACAGAGTTTAACTGTGGAATTGCAATGGGCAGAGAACTAAGCTCTGAAGAAGAGAATTAAATTCTCAAAGAAGACAGGGAAGGAAAAAGATGAAAGAACAGTGGCTTCCCGAAGACCAAACCCTTGCATTTATAGAAGTGACAAAGGCGGTTCGTCTCCCCTCTCCCCCAGGCAATCCAACGGCTGTAAAGGTGACAGCATTGCACTCACATACAAGCCACGTGAGAACAACGTTGTGGGGGCATTTGTTCCCTTATAAAAAAAATAAAAATAAAAAGTGATGGGAAAAATTCCCCCAAATAGAGCATCACGTGCCCACACATGATGCGCCTTGGAGAAAAGATTATAGGCATTGCGCTTAACAAATAAGGCTGAAATTGAGCCTCACGTGCAGGCACGTGAGCATCTATATACAAACTATATAGGCACTTTTCTAAAACAAATAACAGGCCAGAAAAGCTCACGTGTCAGCACGTGATGCTTTTTGTTGGGCTTAACTTCGTGGGGGTCACATGCCACACGTGACATTCCTGAACAGCAGTCCACGTGCCAACACGTGATGCTTTTCCCTAGAACTGCTGCATATAAGCAAACCGGTTTAATGCTATGGGTCACATACTACACGTGAGGGTTCTTAATGCCTTCTGAGTCGATAGAATTAAATTCTAAATAGGAAGGATCAAAGCTCTGTATGGGAAAATATTTCCGCAATCTTTCGAAACAAGAAAGATTACGTTCTGTAAAATAGAGCATCATTGGATTAAAAATCCAATGGTGATTAAAAATCACCAAGCTACAGAATAAGCTCTGTATGGGAAAATATTTCCCCAACCTTTCTGAACAAGAAAGATTATGCTCTGTAAAACAGAGCACCGTTGGATTAAAAATCCAATGGTGATTAAAAATCACTAAGCTACGGAATAAGCTCTGTATGGGGAAATATTTTCCCGATCTTGTTAAAAACGAAAAAAATATCTTCTGTAAAATAGAAGTTTTCGGATCAAAGATCCAACGGTGGATAAAATCCCCAAATCAATTAAGATCTCTCAACGAGAGATTTTCTTAACTAAATCAACAAACTTGCCGCTACTATATAAAGGACCTGAGACTTTAAGTCTAGAGAGAGGAGACCCCTCATAAGATTTGAGAAACAAAAAAAGAAGAAGAAGAGTTCTCTTTGGAAAAAAAGAAACCCAAGGTAAGAAAAAAGACCTGGAGGTCATTTTATCTCCTCTTACAAGAGTTTAACTCTTCAAAAAAAAAGAACTTAGTTCTTCCTCTGGTTGAGGTCTGCAGAAGCAGATCTCCCCACAAGTTGAGAATTTAATTCTCATCGGGGAGATTCTGTTATGCAGTCCCAAAACTTAGAGGAAAGAACTAAGTTTGAAGAATTTAATTCTTCCAAAAGGTATAGGAATTTAATTCCTCCGAAAAAACTAGGGTTTAACCCTGCATTAAAAAAAACAACTGAGATCGACTCACATGTTCTCACGTGACCCCTTAAGAGAAGTGCTTAGCACTTATAAAAAAAGGTAATAAACCCAAAGACAGTTCCCATTTTGGGGCGCCTCATGTGATCCCACGTGACCCCCAATAGTGTTTAGCACCTAGAAAAGAACAGGAGGATAAATCCAAAGGAGGCAGTGCCCAACACGGGGGCGCCTCACATGTCCACACGTGATGGCGACAAGATTTAAGTGTTTAACACTTATATGTATTGACGGGGATTTGAACCCAAGGGCACCACACCAACTTTCGGGTGCCTCACGTGCCACACGTGAGCGCTCCAAATTGCAGTGTTTAACACTGCTTTAGAGCCTCACGTGGGAGCACGTGAGCGCCAAGAAAATATCCGTGTTTAACACTGTGAGAGGTCAACCTTAGCCCAAATTAGCCAAGTCTACCGAGACCAAAACCTTTTGACCATCAATCGACCGAGCCCTCCTATACTCAGATCTTCCCAAATCGATCTTAGTTCTAAAGATGACTAATGATCCCCTGGCATATGGCATCTAAAATGATGTTCGTTCCATCATGGTCTCTCCTTTCAATCTGGAGTTCGGTTCAAGGGTACATCTCTTCACACCTCTGATACATGTCGTTGTAATTCTTCAACGATGTCAGAGAGGTGGAGGGTCCCGACAACCAACATCTCTTGGATGCACTCCCAAACCCATGAGCATACCCCAATGGACCGTAACGTCCTTAAACTAGCTGCGGACCGCAACATCCTTAAACTAAACCCTCATACCAAAAATGGTGATCTACGGACCGTAACGTCCTTAAAATAAAGCAATAAAGCCCAAATGCTCTTTTGTTGGATCAGAATGATCCAAAATCATGCTGAGTAGATCTTAGTCTAAAATTAGACTAACGTATCCTCAACAAACCTTTAAGTTGATCTTAATCCCAAATAAGATTAACGATCCTTGAATCAAACCAAACCCAAATCTAAAAAAATACGGATTTGGACCAATCCACGCCCTACGGGCAACAATACAAATTAGTCTCCGTATACAATCCACGGGCAACCAAAAATAAAACAAACACACACGATACGAAGTGAACATCTGGAAAAGGAGAAAATGGTTATCGCTACACGGTAACGTAATTAACTGCAGGGGCTTGCGCCTGCAGGGAAGAGCGTCCCCACAATCAAAACCCCCTCACAACGAGGGGGAATCTGACGAAATCTGCTACAACGATCGTATCTGTCCGAACCTCCGATACACGATGCCATAAATCAACTTGGCATCTTCGGAGAGGTGAATGGATAAATTCAAATAGCATCTTCCCCCAAATGCAGGCAAGACGTTTGTTTTTCCCGGCTTCCGGCGGTAAACAGATTCTGGCACGCCCGGTTGGACCTTTTCGTCTTTCCACTCCACACTTCGTGTGTCGTGTTCACGAACGAATCGCGGTTTAATATGGTAGCCCCTGGATTCGAGGTAGTAAGATTTAGTGTCTTGCTCCATGCAGAAGAGAAGATGACATCGATGGCTTCCAACTGCACTAACTGTAACGGCAACTCCCACTCTGTCCCTGCCAGAGGAGTGACTTATGGGCCCCAAGTGGCCTCCATCTTCGCAATGCCAGTAGAACAGGTGACTCAAGCCACCACTGGATTGTTTTTCGGGACCATGCTCCCGCCAATGAGTTTCAATGCTTCAATATCATCACAGGAGGCTCCAAAGAAGTCGGTCTTCAATCGGCTTGCAACTACCATGGCCCCTCTCAACGGGTCGTCCAAATCTGCCGCATCAGTCTTCGACAGGCTGAGCCAAAGCTCAAGTGGGCCCGCAAAGAGGTCCGCGATACCTGAAGGGGTTATCCCGAAGCAGATAGCCATTCCAGCTTCGGTAAACGAAGTTGCCAAAGGGGTTTTTCCTGCTAAAGGATCGGTCTTCATAAGACTGTCCGTTCCAACTCCCGCTTCGAGCGAAGTCACCAAGGCTACTTCCCCGGCTAAAAAGTCGGCCTTTGCAAGATTGACTGTTCCCTCTCAGCGGACATCTGTCTTCGACATGCTGACGCCGACAACAGCTTCTCATCAAAGCAGGGGGCATAACGAGGTCGCTTCCACAACAGAAGTGATCCCATCCGCAAGACATGCTCGACTTCGCCATTGGCGCCGAGTGAGGAAAGCTGAGGGCAGTTCCCCCTCTAGACTTACCCCGCCAACTCCAATGGTGGAAATTGACGCTGCTGTTCCAACTGGGAACAGTTTCGAGCTTCTTAGGAGGGTGCACAAGAACTCTCCAACCGCCATACTGAAGAAATCTCCTCCGCCTGTCGAAAACACAACACAGGTGAAGCCGGAACAACCTCCTCAACGGTTGTCCTCCAAGATCCACAGAGTTTGGCGGAAAGTCCAAGACTCTGTAATTGACAAAGATTACTCTCGCCGGCTGAAGAAGACGAAGACTCGGCAAGAGGAGGACCATCCCTCAGCCATACCACGAAAGGTATCATCTGCATGGGCGCCTGCCGCAACGACCCCCTCAACTTTGACCTCCCATAAGAAGAGAAAGCTGGAGAAGATCCCCATGTCGGCAGCAAATATTAGAGGCAGTGGACCCAAACGCCCTAAGTCTGGGGGCATGGTGGTATACACGGTGTACATGGCTTCCGGGAAAGAGGAAAGCCGTGTTTCCATGGGTCATCGATCACTTACACGGTCTATGACAAAGGCTCAGGAGCAGCAACAAAAGCTCCAGAAGATGCTAACAAAGATGGATGCACTCACAGGGCAGAAAGAAAGCTCGGAAGTATCGTCCGAACAGCACCAAGACCAGGAAACCAATACGGAATTCCTGCGGAGGGTACTAAAAAGAAAGGATAAAGAGGCCGCGGAACAAGCCACTAATATGAGGCAGATGGCGCTTCTGTTCTAAGACATGGTCGGGATGATGATTCAGCCGGAACCTCCAGCCGAAGATCCGCCAATGATCATTGAAAACGATAGAGGAGAGACATTGAACCCCCTCCGGTTTTATCAGCAGCCAGAGAGGAGATGATCTCCAAAGCTACCCTTGATGACTACATAGCTCAACAAATACGAACTCATCAAGCGAACGAAGCGGCAGGACAGGTCGTTAGAATTGGGCGACCTTATCCAGGCTGGTACAACCAAATTATGTACCCACCAGGATATACAATCCCCAAATTCCATGTGTATAAGGGGACGGGAAATCCGCATCAACACGTTGCTCAATCCAGAGCTTTGTGCGGTAATACCGGGGGCGATGACAAACTGTTATTTCGCCAGTTTGTTGGCAACTTATCGGAGACAGCATTTGAATGGTACTCTGAGCTCCCAAATGACTCTGTCAAGACATTTACGGAGATGGAATTATTATTCACACAGCGGTTCGCGAGCGCAAACGAGCGTACCCCGATCATGGCATTAATCAATGCCAGAATGAAGCCAGGAGAAACCTGGGTTCAATACGCAATTCGATGGCGTAACCTATAGTCAAGAAGCGAACAACGCATAGAAGAAGCACCTGCCGTGGACATGTTCGTGGGAACCCTTAATCCCCAGGCAACTATATCCCAGTTTATGATTTCTTCAAACCGACCACCTTCCAAGCTTTGATTGACAAACTGGCCCAAATGGACAAGATGGGCCATAGGCCGTCCTTTTCAAAGACAGATCTTCGGAATGAAAAGGGCAAAGGGAAAGCGACCTTCGTCACCAACACTCAACAACAACCGAGTGACTTGAAACCGGTAGCTCACCAAAACAACAAACCAAGATCCCTCGAAAAAAGTTGAGACGTTCTTACTCGTTCCCCCGGGATAAAATGAGGAGACTATTCGAACTGGCGGTGCGCAACAGGCACATCACTCTGCCGGTCCCGAGACGCCAACTGCAATTGGGCGATGTCAACAATCCCAATTACTGCCCCTACCACCGAATAGTGGGCCACCCAATCGAAAATTGCTAAGTCTTCAAAAACTGGGTTGAAGACCAGTACCAACAGGGCACGTTCGCGTTGTCCGAAAATTGGAAGGTAAACCCGCCACAGCAGCACGCTCCTAAAAAGGTGGATACGCCGGGGGCATCATGCTCATTTGTAGAGGAAGCTCCGTGGGAAGTTTTCCTTTTGGCTAAAACTAAAAGAATGCTGAAGGATCTTCAAGCATGTCCGGCGATTAGGTGGAAAAGCCCACTGCAGCCTGAAATTATTGACGGAATGCTGAAACCGCGGCCAACGCCAAAAGTTGGTAACGATGGACAAAACCTCCAGGCCAAGCCTTCGAAATCTTTGAAGAAAAAAAAGAAGGCCAAGAAGCCCGTGCAGCACGACGACAATCATACCGGTCAGCAAAAGTACATCGACGTACTGGAGGTATACAACCAAGAAGCGTGGACCCCAGTCACATTGGAAGAATTCTTCAAGCATGTTCTTGAGAACGGAAACAGTGACATTGATGAAGGAGACGATTCTTCAGAAGAACCCGAGGATTATATGGCGAGTTGCTACATGATCTCTCACTCGTCAATAAATGGGAAAGAAGCTCCTGACATAGAGAAACTGGGGGCAGACCAGAACCAAAATCCATGGGACCGTCAGATGACCTGATAGACAAGTTGCTGAACGAAGCCCTCCAAAAGAGCAAAGTTGACCGAGGACGTGAAACGGCCATATACGAAAAGGCCAAGCTTCGGTGTCAAGAAACCGCGGTAGGGATAAGTCACAAAGCACTGTAGCCGGATCGAAGCGCACCTGCCACCAGCAAGAGCAGAATCAAGATAGAGAAGCAGTTCGCCAAAACTCTGTCAACAGGAATGAAGCTACCTCCTTTCGAAGGAAATACTCCAGGGAGTACGTGCCCCGACGAAGCGAATGTACATCCGAACTACTGCTTATACCATCGAAAGGTCACGCACCCTACCGAAGAGTGCAATGCCTTCAAGAAGTGGTGGTAGGGATACGTTGCCCATCGACAACGCTTCAAGCGAATGAAGCCCAAAGCCCGTCGGGTGTAGAGAAGCGCGACAGACGAGCGTGAAGGAACAGCCGGTAACTGTCATATGGTTGATGTCATCCCAACAAAAGTGAAGTCTCAAGTTCTTACCTTCGGGAGCGATTCGGACGAAGAAATGACCCTCGGCCCTATCTTCAAGGAATCCACCTCTGGAAAAGAAGAAGAGATGAGAAACTGTGAGAACATTCAGCTGCGTAACCGTACGTTGCCTGAAAAGAATCTCGGACCTTCAAACAAATGTGGGACAAAGGGAAGGAAAAAGTCCCTGAGGAGATTGCCCTCGATGACAGAGTCGTCGAAGAGCTCACAGTCAAGGACCCGCCCAAGAAGAACAAGGTGGATTACAATGTCCTGACACATTTGAGGAAGATACCCCCACAATTGAGTATTTTGGATGCCCTTCTCCTATCTAAAGAGGCACGAGATTCCCAGATCAAGGCGTTACAAGAGCCCGATCAGTTTCAAGCCTTCCTGGGGGAAGAAAATATGAAAAATGAGCCGGAAGAAGTTCTCACGGTAGACATCACCTTTAGCAATGAAGACCTCCTCCTTGGAACGTGCGAGCACAACTGCCAGCTATATGTAACCGGGTATTGCCACGGCATCAAGATAGGAAAGATCCTGGTTGACAATGGGTCCTCTGTCAACCTTCTCAATGTAAGAGTACTGAAGGGGATTTGCATGAACGTTCAGCACTTGGCTCGGGATAAAACTACCATATCCGGTTTTGACTCCCAATCATCACAAACGCTCGGGTCTGTAATACTGACATTACGCTTCGGGCTGCTCATCACTGATATCAAGTTCCATGTTATTGACGCCAAGACTTGCTACAACGCTTTGCTCAGCAGGCCTTGGTTACATGAGTACAACATCATCCCTTCTACATAGCATCAGTGTATGAAGTACTTCAAGGATGGCCTCGAGTACACAGTTACAGGGGAGCAGAACCCATTTTCCGTAAATGAAGTCCGCAAATATGAAAACACCAAGTACTTCTTACCAGACTTCGAAGATATGTAAAGATGTCGCAAACCGGAGAATAAACAAAAAGACATCATCCCGATCTTCAGGAGCAATACCGAGGAGGACGAAGAGATGGTCTACTCGGGACAACCCTAAGGCAACAGGCCAGGACCATCTACTCCTATTCTAGTATTTGGCACTGACTCTAAGGACGAGGCCAACACAGTGTTCTCCGTCCGCCCGTCAATACAGACCTTTGCTGGAGCTGACCAGAGTTTACAAATTACCATGGTTCCGCAGCGGCATTAAAAGAACTTGATGCACTTAATACGTACAGCGTGCAAGAGCTGCAAACCTTCTACGTCCCTCCTAAGCAAAAGGGTGAGAAGGCGATTCTTTTCTATCAATCCACGGAGACCAAAGTGGAGAAAGAAGTATGGCACGGTGCTGAACCTGCACGCGACAGATTTCAACCAATCTGTCTGTCCAGATACTACGCAGAGGGACTGAAAAGGCTATTAAGATGCCAAGGCGTACCCTTAAAACATACTGCTCGACAAGCCCAATTCTATAACAAGATTTGGGACGTTCCCGGGGCTCAGCGGAAGATGCCTAACGGAAGAATGGAGACGACTGGCCTTGGATATGTTCGGTCCAAGAAACGGGAGCGGTTCCATGGCTGCCATGTCATAAATAACTCTGGTGGAAAAGCGAATGCATTTCCAGATAGCGTTGATGTCGAACCAGAGCGAAATCCCGCCGTGAGAATACCAAGCCCGTCATTCGAATAACAGATTGACAAGCTGATAAGAGAAGCGGGTCAAAAGGTTCGGAATGACCATAGTCGTGAAATGGCCATTTACGAGAAATCCAGGACGCAACGTATCATTCAGCAGGTTACTGAACGAGAAGACAACGATGCCCTTCACCCCCAGCCTGCTGTGTGCTCTCGTGGCAAGAAAAAAGACCGACGTAGAAGTAAAAGCAAGGTGAAGAACAGGGACGGCGTTCAAAGACAGTGAAGCGGATCCAAGAAGCCACACGAATGAGAAAAAGTCAGCTGGAACCCATCTTTTATGAAGAAGATGGGTCGGGAGTACTCTTTCCCTCAAGACAAGACAAGAAAGATATTCAACCTTGTCATGAAGTATCAAATGATGACGCTCCCAGAGTCCCGATACCCCAAGCAGATGAACGAGGTCCATCACCCGGATTATTGCTCCTACCAACGAATAGTGGGACATCCTCTTGAAGATTGCTTCACCTTCAAAGACTGGGTTGAAGATCGGTATCAGCAAGGCAGGTTTGCTTTATCCCCACCATGAAAGCATGAGCCGAGAGCAACCTACATTGCGAGGGAAAGTTTAAATCAGCATCAAGCTTAGAAACGAGCTCGTACCTGCCATATGATAACATTCTCAAAGGAAGGAGAGCACGAGAATATGAACGACCTCTCCCAGTGCTTCGCAAATGAAGATGAGAACGAGGTGATCTCAGAATTTCCACCGGCGCCAAAAGAGCTGGGAGATGGGATACACACCACAGCAGACCACCTGAGAAAAATCGACTTGGGGACGGCAAACGAGCCAAGTCTAACGTTCGTCAGTGAGCTGCTATCTAAGAAATAGGTGGCCACGTTAAAAGACTTGCTTATGCAGTATAAAGACTATTTCGCATGGAACTATTCTGAGATGTCGCGATTAGATTCAGAGATACCAGTGCATAAACTGGTGATATCGCGGGACGTCAAGCCAGTCAAACAGGCGCCAAGAAGAAATGCGGCTCGAGCTTGAAATGAGTACCAATGCTGAAGTCAAGAAGCTAATCGACTCCGGCTTCATCCAAGAAGTTCAATACCCTAACTGGATCGCCAATATCGTTCCGGTAATGAAGAAAAATGGGACAGCACGCATCTGCATAGATTTTCGGGATCTCAACAAAGCTTGTCCGAAAGATGACTTCCCAGTGCCTGTTACCGAGCTGATGATCGATAACACATCCACCCATGAAGTCTTCTCCTTCATGGAAGGATCCTCAGGACACAACCAAATTAAGATTCATCCTGAAGACCAAAAGCACACTGCTTTCCGGACTCCGCTAGGCATATTCTGCTATAAGGTGATGCCATTCGGTTTGAAGAATGCAAGCGCCACCTACCAGAGGGCCATGACGAAGATCTTCAACGACCTCATACACGAGATTGTCGATTGTTATATCGACGACCTCGTGGTGAAAAGCAAATCGTACGAGGAGCACTGGGAGCATCTGAAGATAGTGTTCCAGCGCCTTCGGAAGTACAACCTGAAGATGGACCCTTTGAAATGCGTGTTTGGAGTTTCCTCAGGCAAATTCTTAGGATTCATCGTACGACACCGAGGTATCGAAATAGACCCATCAAAGATTAAGGCGATTATGGAAATGCCCGCGCTAAGAACTCTCAAACAACTGCGGTCTCTTCAAGGAAAGCTCGCGTATATCCGGCGGTTCATAGCTAACCTCTCCGGCAAATACTGCCCCTACAGTCATCTAATGAAGAAGGGGACCCCATTCGTTTGGGATCGTAAATGCCAAAATGCACTGGACGAAATCAAGCAATATCTGCAAAACCCGCTGGTACTGACCGCTCCGGTCAAGGGAAAGCCCCTCATCTTGTACACAACAGCCCTTGAAGGTTCTTTAGGCGCGCTATGGGCACAGGAGAATGACCAGGGGAAGGAGAGAGCTCTCTATTATTTGAGTCGAATTCTCCTGGGGGCAGAAAACAACTACTCCCCCATCGAAAAGCATTTCCTGGCACTGATCTTTGCGATAACGAAGTTTTGACATTATGCCATGGCACATGAAGTCCATCTCATATCAAAGGTGGATCCTCTCAAGTATTTGATGTCGAGAGCCATATTAACAGGAAGGCTTGCCAAATGGGCCCTCCTCTTGATGGAGTTCTCGATAGTATATTGACCCCTCAAGGCAATAAAAGGCCAGGTCATCGCCGACTTTCTCGCCGAGCATCCGATACCCGCCGACTCTCCCTTAAAATGCGAATTTCCGGACGAATACGTGTTTGTCACAATCGACGGGGAGAAAGAAGGAAGTGATACCCGATGGGAACTTTATTTCGATGGAGCGTCCTCCTTGAAGAAGCGAAAGCAAAACACCCCCATGATTAAAGCCGGGGTGGGCCTTATCTTCGTAACCCCACAAGGAGGGATAATGCGTTTTGCCCTTTCCTTAACGGAGCCAAGAACAAACAATGAGGCTGAGTATGAAGCTTTGATAGTAGGTCTCCAGATTGCTGTCAACATGGGGATCGAAAACCCCCTCATAAATGGAGACTCCCAGCTGGTCGTTAGCTAAGTAAATGGCGACTACCAAATGTGCAAGCCAGAATAGATCAGGTATGGTGAAAGAGTGCAACAATTGCTGACGCAAACCCCCTCCTACATCCTGGAAAGTATACTGCATGCGGAAAATAGCAAGGCAGATGCATTAACCAAACTCGCTAAGGAACTGGCCGACGAAAACCTCGATGACGTAAAGATCATTATGCAAAGCCGCCGGATTCTCGCACCAGCAGAGATATCTCCAAAGACGTCTAAAGGAGAGGAAGCAACCGAATAAGAGGCCTTCCAAATAGACGATGAAGAAAAGGCGAAGGATTGGAGAGAAGTCTTCATAAAATACTTCAAATCCCATCAAACGCCCGAAAACGCATCATCGAGATATCAGCTCATGAAGCGAGCCCTGTCCTTCGCCTTCGTCAATGATACTCTATATAAGAGATCGTTCGACTGTCTGTGGTTGAGATGACTAGGACCAAAAGAAGCAAAAAGGATCGTTCAAGAAACTCATGATGGACTCTGCGGTTCCCATCAAGCTGGGCTAAAGATGAAGCTGAAGATCAAAAGAATAGGCTACTATTGGCCCACAATGATTCAGGACTGTCTCGAATATGCGAAGCAGTGTCACTCGTGCCAAATTCACGAGGACTTCATCCATCAGCATCCGAATCCGCTACACCCAACACTGGCTAGCTGGCTATTCGAAATGTGGGGAACCGATATAATCGGGCCCATCGAACCAGCATCATCCAAGGGACATCGGTTCATACTAGCAACAACCGATTACTTCTTTAAATGGGCAGAAACAATACCGTTAAGAGAGATGAAGACGAAGAGCATCCTCCATTTCTTCAAGACACATGTCATCTACCGGTTCGGCACTCCGTGACGGATCATCTCGAATAATGGACCGGCTTACAGAAGCCACAAGATCAGCCGCTTCGCACAGCAGCATAAAATAGATTGGAGATACTCTTCGGTCTATAATCCCCGAGCTAACGATCTAGTTGTGGCTTTCAACATGACCTTGACAAAGATCATAAAGAAAACGGTGTCCAGAAATAAAAAGGACTGGCACGAGAGATTGCATGAAGCTCTCTGGGCCTATCGGACCACGTTCAAGACGACCACACACACAACGTCATTTGCGTTAGTATTCGGCAAGAAAGCGGTACTTCCCTTGGAGATAGAGCTACCCTCTCTACTAGTGGCGGTTCGGTACAAACCGACGGATGAAGAAAATGCCCATCTTTGGCTTGAGAAGCTCGACGCCCTTGATGAAACTCGTCTCATGGTGCATGAAAACCTAGAAGCTTACAAAGCAGGGATGACACGCTCATACGAAAGATTGACTAGGCCGAGAACATTCTGCCAAGGCGAACTTGTGCTAGTCATAAAAAGACCTATGATCCCCAATCGTGCTAAAGGGGAGAAATTCGAGCCGAACTATGTGGGCCCGTACATCATAGACAAGGTCTACCAAGGCGGGGCCTACTTGCTCATGGATATGCATGGAGAAAGGCCTTTTCGGCCAATAAACGGCCGGTTCCTTAAGAAATACTACGCTTAACAAGTCACGGCTCAGGTTAATGATGGATGACGATGCTCATGTCCGCTCGCTGTCTTCCTGAGTCCAAACTCTATAAGTAGTATCTAGCGAAATCTCGCCTCAAAATCCATGGACCGCAACATCCTTAAACTAGCTACGGACCGCAACGTCTTTAAACTAGCTGCGGACCGAAATGTCCCTAAACTAACAATGGACTGCAACGTCCTTAAATTAGCTGTGGACTGAGATGTTCTTAAACTAACAATGGACCGAGATGTCTTTAAACTAATAAAGGACCGAGATGTTCTTAAACTAATAACGTCGCCTCAAACACGGCGATAGTGGAATGCAAGTCCATAAGTCCCAGCGGTGAGGACTGCAACTCAAATCCCACCGGCAAACAAATGGGTCACATGCGGTGAAACTATTCTGGAGAGTTTGATCGCCAAAAAAAAGGTACGTCCACAAGCGAAATGAGCACAGATGAAAACCCGAAAGGGCACCGTGAGTAAAAACTGCAGGACTACCGGCGAGTTTGTGAAAACCCGAAAGGGCGCAATCTCGTTAAAATAAATATACCTGCAAGTTCCTCTCGACCTTGTGTGGAGAAAACACCTGCGTGAGATCCTTACGACTCACAAGGGAGCAACACACTTAGGGACCCCTACGATTCCTAAGGAGAAATTACACTTACGAGATTCTCAAGACTCGCAAGGAGAATCCCCCTTATGAGACCCTCACGGCTCATAGGATCCGAAAGCCTTAAGTTATAGGGATCTGAACCTATTCTTAAGCCATCACATTCCCCAGGTTGCCCTACAAGCGGTTCAATATTGACCCTTATATACAATCCATGGGCACAAATAAACGTTTCCCCCACCAAGTCCCACCAATGACAAGGAACGTTCTCATGTGGTGAACGACACTTGTAAGTCCTCTCGACTTATAAGGAGAAAACACTCTTGTAAGATCATTACGACTTATAAGAGAACACACACTTAAGAATCCTCACGATTCCTAGGGAGAAAACACACCTACGAGATCCTCACGACTCGTAGGGAGAAACACCTTTATAAGACCCTTACGGCTTGTAAAGTCGAAAAGCCTTAGTCAACAGGATCCTAACCCTGTTTGCTAAGCCGCCTTTGTCTAAATCGAAAAAGGCAAATAATGATTCGCTCCTGGCAATATCCCAATTGTAGCGATGCCGATACTTAAATCAGTATCAAATTCTAAGTCTTTTCACGGGAAATGATGATTCGCTCCTTTCCATATTCTAGTCGTAGCGATACTGATACTAAGATTTATATCAGATCTCAAGTTCCATACTCGCAGCAAAAAATCAGCGAGCCAAAAATGCATATGAAATAGCTGAAATGATAGGGCAACTCGCAACAAAAATCAGCGAGTAAAATATATGCATATAAAAATAGCCGAAATGATTGGGCAACTCGCAATAAAAAGCAGCGAGTAAAGAAAAATAAAAATAGCCGAAATGATTCGGCACCGCAAAAAAATAGCCGAAATGATTGGGCGACCACGACTTTCACGATATAAAAAGCTGAAATGATAGAGCATCGCGGAAGGAAAAAAAATGAAATGAAACTTTTTCCCTGCAGGTGAGATCACATTGACCCCTGTATATAATCCATGGGCACAAATGAAAAGAGAACCACATTGTCCCACTAGGCTTCGTCAAAGGGAAGCTAGATCTCAATGGCTACAACTACAGCCTAGGAATCAACAACGACATTCCTTCTTGTTCCAACCAGAAGCAGATACGACGTCAGCAAAACAGAGCCACGGCAAAGTCCCCTAGTTCCAAATCTCGACGGTTCACAGACAGCCTAGAGACTACCTCGGAGTCACGGCAAAGTCCCCTAGTTCCAAATCTCGACGGTTCACAGACAATCGAGAAACAACCTCGACATTCGTCGCAATATTGCAGACACAATATCAACGAACGAAGTAAAGGAAGATCCCTAGCTTCAGGTTCTTGACGGCAACTCAAATGAGACCTGAAAGACCATCGGAGATCATCCTGCTCCAGCACGGAGTGGTCATGACTCATCGGGACTCCCAAACTGAGGCTAGACTCAAGTAAAAAGCGACATGTAATATCCCTAACGCTTGCTCTTTCGATGGTAATATTACCTGGAAGATTACTTAAAGACGTCTTATCCAGCCCCCGAAGGGATCAGAGACACGATAGTCGCGGGGCTACCCGAACAGCAAGATTGCATAATAGGGAATATATCGGCCAGCGCGACGGGTAAAAAACCCTAGTACCACAGACCCTAACAGACTTCTATTATTAGGAGTTAATTATGACGTTGGGACACCCTTGCGAGAACTTCTCGATTCGTCTCGACTCGTGAGGAAATTAGTGTCCTTGCGAGAAATTCTCGTTCGTCTTGACTCGTAGGGAAAAGCCATAGGCAATGGGGATAAGGACCTGTTTCCTAAGCACTGGGGCCCTGCAAGTCGGTCCAAGATGGGCCATTGCATACTATTCATGGGCCATACTCTCCAAAGTCGAAACAAGACAAGGAGGGAAACAACTACTTACGAGTCCTCTCGACTTGTAAGGGGAAAAATTCTCTTATGAGATCCTTACGACTCTCAAGAGAAAATGCACTTAGGAGTCCTCACGACTCTTAAGGAGAAAAGACACCTACGGGATCCTCTCCACTCGTAGGGAGAAAAACCCTTTATGAGACCCTCACGGCTCATAAAGTTGAAAAGTCTTAGGCGGCAGATCTGAACCTGTCTTCTAAGCCACCGCTGCTCTGCAAGGAGATCAAGATGGACTATCTACAAGACGCATTTTCTAAAAGGGACACACCAGTATGAAATAAAATATGCTTTTATTCATGAATCAAAATGAATACAAGATACTCTCATTCAGGAGTAAATACAAAAAAGGAGGATATAAAAAAAAATCTTTAAGCCGGTGGATGGTGCAATAAGCTCATCAGTTCATCGTTCTTCCGCTGGGCCTCGGCTTCAAGCTTTGTTATTGCTACAAGACGGGTCTCCGCCTGAGACAATAGAGTCTGATACGAAGCGAACCGACTCTCAAGCTCCTTTTCAACAACTTTATGAGCTTCAACCATCTCACGGGTAAACATAACGGCTTTATCAAGAGCTACCACCTCTGTGATAGCTTCTTGAAGCACCCGCCAATCGTATGCACGGGTGGTCTTAGTAGTGAGTTGAGCCTAGAGTTCCCCCAAAGCATTTGAAGCTAGCTCCCTCTCTAAAAATTTTCGGTTGAGTTTCTTCTCGCAAGACTGTAGATTAGCAGCGCACCGCTCAATCCACCCCCGCAGGCTCGCCTTTGCAGTTAGGAGCTCGGAAGGAAGGCGTATGCACTCAAGATCATGTAAGCAAGCCTCCACTCGATGACAATACTCAACTCAAATATGCACCAATGTTTTGTCATGATAAGTGGCAAGGAAGGGTAAAGAAGTATTGGCTTCGGCAGCAAATTCTTCGGCCGTAACAGAACTACCAGCACGAAGATCTTCAATGAGGGCCGACAAGGAGTGAATGCTTTGCCTCGCCATCCTTTCAGACGCACGTCGGGCATATGGGCCTGGTGGCATAAGATTCGGGACTCTAACGGAGCCAGAGCTGGTAAAACTGTCAAAATTTATGAATAGTTAGCAAGACTGGCAAACATAGAATAAAAAAAACAATGCCAAGGGTAAAGCGTTACTTACCCACAGTCATGCAAATGGGGTTTGAAAGATCCCCAGGCCCATCAAGGATCTCCACTTCGTCATCAGCTTTCAGAACTGCAGAGGGTATATTAGCATCGTTGTAAAAAATGATAATAAAGCAAAGGGGTCAAAGAACACCGATCTTGCCCGGAAGAAAGGACGATGCTTTGCGGGGATATCGCCTGTAGGGCCGTTATATCAAGTAGGCACTGGAAGGATTTCTGGGAGATAGGTCCACTATAGAAGCCGCCAATTCCCGCAGTTCTGAAGGAAAGAACAGTTCAGATAACGAGGGGATCATTAACATAAAATGTAAGAGATCACCTTCGATGCTCCGCTCTCCTTGAACAGGAGGGATAGTAGTTTCGGCAGCCTCCTCCGCGCCCTCAGGTACATCACCGGGGATATTTGCTGGTGTGGTAGCTTCCAGTTGCGGAACAACAGCCGCCACTTCAGACTCGAAAGAGGGAACATTGGCCTTGGTGGTCCTTCATACAATCTTCAAGATGCCACCAGAAAGATCCATTGGGTCCACGACCGGCAAGGTCGCCTCTATGGAAAGTACAGACGCCGAAGAGACGAAGGTCATCATCGGGAGCTCTAAGATAGAACTAACAGCTTCAACAATCTCTTCTACACCTTTCGGTGCATCACTAGAGACATCCATAGGGTCTGCGGCCAATGGGGTCACCTCCGCTCGAGGAATGGACACTGAAGGAACAAGAGCCACCACCGGAAGCTCCAACAGGAATGGCGGCCGTAGTGATCCCTTCTGCACCTGCCGATGCGTCATGGGAGACATCTATAGAATCTACGGTCATGGCACGACCTGGGCTTAGATCCTCTTTCGTTGCTGAATTCCTTGCAAAGTTTTCGTAAAGATAAAAAGATATAAAAAGCGATACAAATTACTTGCCAAAATAAAAAAATGGAAAACACGCATACTGATACGCCAGGATGCTTATAGTATGGCTTTTTCAAGCCGTCGTTCCTTCCTGAGAAAATGTGCTCGCCGGCTTCAAATGCAGATTCATGCCCACCGGTCTTCAGTGCCAGCTCATCTTCAAAAGGAGCCGAGATGGGCTGCTTGAAGGCTCTTTCGTCTTCCTTTTGTAGATGACCCATATGTACTCTCCGTAGCGAAGGGGATCTTCGTAGAAGATAACCGGGGAGGGGGGGAGGGCTTTTTCGAGATGTGCACATTTTCAGTCTCATCCTGCGAGCGCCTTAAAGCTTCAGCCAATTGTGCGGCTTCCTCAGCAGACGAGCCAGGGTAAATAAGACCATCATCCGGCTCTTGCATGGAGATGAGTTCGTCTTGAACAATAGGCTCAGATTCCAGCAAGAGGTCAAGCAAGCCAGTAACTGTTTTCTTCCTCCTTTTCGAGCTGGAGCTAACACTAGAAGAGGATTGCTTCTTTCCCCTCGGCGCTTTGGCGCGACGTTGGCCAATCTCGCTTTCGGTATCCCCTTTTGGCGATACAACCACTGATGACACCGCCACTGATGGCACTGCCGCTGACGCTCCATCGGAGGCCTTTGCTTGAGCTCTAGTGCACACTGGCATCCCAGCAGTGCGAGGAGTCAATTCTGTTTTTGCGGCTTTCAGGATAAGAACCATGCCGCTATCTCTCAATGGAGGACGAACCACTGTCCGCGGCCGCAACGGAACACTAGTGGCTTAGACCAGAGCCAATGATCGACACTCAAAGAGTACCCAACTCTCCTCGACAATGACGGGACCGACTCGATGACGATACCAACCCGTGAAAGACCCCACACACCTTGGAATATAGTCAGCCTCGGAGATCATGAAACGGGAGCCGGTATTCAGCCGCATAAAGTGATGGGCGACGTCACGTGTGACTTCCAAAGACGGAGTAGGCTCAACTAAGAACGCTTCGAAAGGGACACCCTGGTTATAGCCCAACTACTGGGCGAAGCGATGCGGATTATACCACATAAAAAGGGCCGCGTTATTCTGCCGGAACACCAAGTAGCCCGGCCTAATCGAGTACAGATGCATGATCTCTTTAGGATTTAATGGCGACGCTCCACCTTTCGGCAAATCAAACAGCTGCTGGATAGGTCCCACGGGAGCAGAGAGGACTCGGTCGCTAAAAACTATCCTGCCCTCGTTGGAGTATGGATTAAGCAGCACGCGGAGGGCTCCTAGCTGGGTCGGATCGGGAGCGGAAGCATCCACCAACCTCATAACCCATGGGAAGGTGTAGGAATCATAGAAATCTGGCCACCGATGCGCTGCGAATGCTCCCAATACATGCATCTTGATCCACGACGTGAAGTAGTAGAGGGAGGAATTCAAGACGTCTGTACCTGGGGTTGAAGTGTTGGCCACAACACTTAATCCATGATAAATATGCGACAGTCCCGCGATGCCAACGGCCAACCGTGCCCCTTCGGCTACGCGATGAGTGGGGTAGAAGACGGAAGCTCTCATGAAGCGTCGATGCATCGGCATGGTGAACCAACTGAGCCAATGACTGATGAAGCCGACGAAGAAGGTCTCTTCGTCCATGCCAGGGGCCGCAATCGCATCGAAAGGCACGGCCGACAAGGCCGGAATGTAAAACTGCGGCAAGTCCTCTTCTTTGGCCGGCAGCTTATTCAGCCCAAACCCAAAAGGTTCATTAATGTTCGCAAATTTCGGAGCCTCTTTTGATAAAACATCTTCACGGAGAAAATAGGCGATGAAACTCTTAAAGGTGACGCCCTGTCCTTCTGACTCCGCGAACAGCTTCTCGAAAATACCCATAGTCTTGATTAGACTAGGATACTTATGACGAACGGCGTTTTCAGTCGTCAAGCCCTCAAGCGTAGCAAACACGGTCGTGAACACATACTCATCGGGAGGCAACAACTCTTCATAATGCTCTCCCCTGATCGGAAATCCGGAGATCTTGCGGAAACTCTTCCAGTGAAATCGAGACCTCACGATCCCCTAGCAAGAAGGTGTTGGTGGGAAGATTCCATTGGTTCAGGAAAGCTTTAACCAACCAGATGTGAAAAGCTAGGTAATGAAAAAGAGACGCGTACACCGCTTGATATAACCCAACCTTCTGCAACCGTGCACGGTGGGCAGAGAGAACATATCGAGCCAAAGGAAGATAGCCGATTGGGTGGCGAGGGGTATGCCCTACCTTATAAACTTGTCCCCACGGTTGGGCTTCACCTTGACAGATGCGGCGCCCCAAGATATCTATAGCCGACAAGGGCTGGTTGGGTATCCCGGTCGTTGATGGCTCAAGCCGGCCCGTAGGAGTCCAATTAGCCACTTCCACCGCATAAGAGGTCTGCGGACGCTCCATCAGCGATATTGGGTGGAGAGGCTCCATTGGAATCTCATAAGTAAAGCTACGGCGGCCCCGGATGATGTGCCCATACCAAACTCCCCATAAGAGCAAACTAGTACAGTCCCTGTCATGGGCCCTGATCATTGCCATAGCCTCCTCATCCGACGGCGATTGCGGAAAAGCGGCGTCTGAGCGAGTAAAAGGAAAGTAGGGAAGAAAAACCATTGTTCCTGAAAAAGGGGAAAGAATAGCCGTTAATGAAACCTATATATATATATATATATATATATATATATATATATATATATATAAAACATTAAAGGGAAACGACAGAAAGTTTGTTCCATGAGACCACTGATTGCAAAACTAATGGACCCCACAAAATTAATATGGCGGCTCACCAATGATGAAACAGGACAATCATTGTAAGAATCAAAAAAGATTCTCATTAAACGGACACTGGAGTTTAAACAACTCTTGACATCTTCATAGAGAAAATAAGTTTTGTTAAAATACCCAACAAATTTGAATTTGTGCAAATAAGAAAAAACCCTATGAAAATATACTCAAGAACACCAGGGAATGAAATTCTCGAGGAGCCCTCTTGATCTTCAGAGCAAAGCTCTTTGGTGAGGAATTAAATTCCTTTTATGCGATGGAATTAAATTCCAAAAACTAACATGATGGGGAAACAAAAAATAAAAATGTCATAAATCCTTAAAGGTCAGAGGAGGAATGCCCAAGACACTGAGGTTTACTACTCAAAGATCATGTCTTTGGATCTCTGAGAGATGGGTTTCAGAAGAGAGCAAAGCTCTTATGGTGGATTTAAAATCCCGGAATTTTTTTTTAAGAAAAGGGTTTCTTTGTTATTCAAGATCGCTACTTAAAAATGGTTTCTTCTTATGACAGAGTTTAACTCTGGAATTGCAATGGGCAGAGAACTACGCTCTGAAGAAGAGAATTAAATTCTCAAAGAAGACAAGGAAGGAAGAAGTTGAAAGAACAGTGGCTTCCCGAAGACCAAACCCTTGCATTTATAAGACGTGATAAGGGTGGTTCACCTCCCCTTTCCCCTAGGCAATCCAACGGCTGTAAAGGTGACAGCGTTGCACTCACGTGCAAGCCATATGAGAACAACGCTGTGAGGGCATTTGTTCCCTTATAAAAAAAATAATAATAAATAAAAAGCGATGGGAAAAATTCCCCCAAATGGAGTATCACGTGCCCACACGTGATGCGCTTTAGAGAAAAGATTATAGACATTGCGCTTAACAAATAAAGCTGAAATTAAGTCTCACGTGCAGGCACGTGAGCATCTATATACAAACTATATAGACGCCTTCCTAAAAGAAATAACAGGCCAGAAAAGCTCACGTGTCAGCACGTGATGCTCTTTGTTGGGCTTAACTTCGTGGGGATCACGTACCACACATGACATTCCTGAATATCAGCTCACGTGCCAACACGTGATGCTTTTCTCTGGAACTGCTGCATATAAGCAAACCGGTTTAATGCTATGGGTCACATGCTACACGTGAGGGTTCCTAATGCCTTCTGAGTCAAAAGAATTAAATTCTAAATAGGAGGGATCAAAGCTTTATATGGGAATATATTTCCCCAATCTTTAGAAACACGAACGATTACGCTCTGTAAAACAGAGCACCATTGGATTAAAAATCTAATGGTGATTAAAAATCACTAAGCTACAGAATAAGCTCTGTATGGGAAAATATTTCCCCAATCTTTCTAAACAAGAAATATTACGCTCTGTAAAATAGAGCACCGTTGGATTAAAGATCCAATGGTGATTAAAAATCACCAAGTAACAGAATAAGCTCTGTAGGGGGAAATATTTTCCCAATCTTGTTGAAAAAGAGAAAAATATCTTCTGTAAAACAGAAGTTTTTGGATCAAAGATCCAACGGTGGATAAAATCCCCAAATCAATTAAGATCTCTCAACGAGAGATTTCCTTAACTAAATCAACAAACTTGCCTCTACTATATAAAGGACCCGGGACTTTAAGTCTAGAGAGAGGAGACCCCCCATAAGATTTGAGAAACAAAAAAAAAGAAGAGTTCTCTTTGAAAAAAAAAAAAGAAATCCTAGGTAAGAAAAAAGACTTAGAGGTCATTTTATCTCCTCTTACAAGAGTTTAACTCTTCTAAAAAAAAGAACTTAGTTTTTCCTCTGGTTGAGGTCTGCAGAAACAGATCTCCCCACAAGTTGAGAATTTAATTTTCATCGGGAAGATTCTGTTATGCAGTCCCAAAATTTAGAGGAAAGAACTAAGTTTGAAGAATTTAATTCTTCCAAAAGATATAGAAATTTAATTCCTCCAACAAAACTAGGGTTTAACCCTGCATTAAAAAAACAACTGAAATCGACTCACGTGTTCCCACGTGACCCCTTAAGACAAGTGCTTAGCACTTATAAAAGAAAAAGTCAATAAACCCAAAGACAGTTCCCATTTTGGGGCACTTCACGTGATCCAACGTGACCCCCAATAGTGCTTAGCACCTATAAAAGAACAGGAGGATAAATCCAAAAGAGGCAGTGCCCAACTGGGGGCGCCTCACGTGTCCACACGTGATGGCCACAAGATTTAAGTGTTTAACACTTATATGTATAGACGGGGATTTGAACCCAAGGGCACCACACCAACTTTCGGGTGCCTCACGCGCCACACGTGAGCGCTCCAAATTGCAGTGTTTAACACTGCTTTAGAGCCTCACGTGGGAGCACGTGAGCGCCAAGAAAATATCAGTGTTTAACACTATGAGTGGCCAACCTTAGCCCAATTTAGTCAAGTCTCCCGAGGCCAAAACCTTTTGAACATTAATCGACCGAGCCCTCCTATACTCAGGTCTTCCAAAATCGATCTTAGTTCCAAAGATGACCAATGATCCCCTGACACATGGCATCTAAAATGATGTTCGTTCCATCATGGTGTCTCCCTTCAATCTGGAGTTCGGTTCAAGTGTACATCTCTCCACACCTTTAATAATCCGGCTCAATTCCGAGCCGGCTAGTATTATCAACCGTCCGATCGAAAGTGCGGGTAACTAGTACAATTATTCGATCGGAACCCTGCACGTATCAAAATACGGCTACTACATCATTTCGCCTGAACCAGGGAAACCTTCTGTGTGGGACTCTAAAGACTCGTCAATACGCTGGCAGTGGGTTTAACCACAAGCACGTCAGCGGCACTGGCTGTACGTAACGGCTACCCAGGTATTGAGCGAAAGGAAGGCCGACGAGTAAACTCATCTGAACCCCTACTGAGCCTGTCTGTGACAATCTCCATACAGTTCGGTCTGTTCGTCTAAGAGTATCATATATCGGGTCTAGGGGTGGATAAAGGAAGACCCCTAATAACACGATATTTCGTGTCGGTATGAAGCCCATCACCCACTGAGAAACTACTGATCCAAACCAGTAATTCTCGTCTACCTTGGCCAAGGATTTCTGGTGATGGCCACTCGTGCACAACGCAACATCAACCTCCAATACCGGGAGAGACGAATCACCGACAATCCGCTCACTGGCTCCATGTGGCTTAGGACTGTACCCAACTAAAAGCTGTTTGCACAACTCCTTTGAGCCGTGGTAGGGTATAATCAAAGCACAGTAGGAACTCATACGAGACAAATGACGATCTCAGGTCGATAGACTAACCTGTACTCAGGTTACCTGAGAACTGCTATCTGACAATAGGTATAATACCATCTAGCATGTTCCCGGCGAGTCCGTCCAGTGTAACTCATAACCCAATGAGTATCTGTATACTATCTTAGATGACTAACTGACACAAATGGATTGTGAGACCGGCCACAGCCCCTCGTCGGGGTCTCGAAAAGTATACACTAGTTTACTCCAAAGTATCGATGCCCAGTCTCGATACTCCCTCGACTAGGGATATTTAAGGATGTTCTTATAGACCACCTAGCTCCCACTTATATGATCGCCGTCATAATGCTGGTAATCAAGCAAGAATCCTATGGGCTCTATCAACATGTAATAGTGATCTGTGATACCATATAATGCATATATACGATGATAAAAACAAACCAGATAGCATACTATCATTTTGAGTAAGACTATTCTACCCGTATAGGTCTTCCCTCAATCATCACAATCGCGTGCCTGCAATTACAATAATTGACTTGAGGGCACTATAGCCAACAATCTCCCACTTGCACTTAAGGCTAATTATTGCGGTATCACATACTCACAGCCCGTATGATATCGAACACCCAACTTCTTTATTAATCAGTCTCGCAAAGCCCGTTTATGAAACTATTGCGTTCGAGAAATAATCTCAGTAAGTGGATCCGCTCCAATATTTCCATCTTTATCTCTTTATATCTCAACTTCACGGAGAAAAACTATCTCCCGAAATGAGCGATACATGTCTTAGAATTTGTATGGATATCTGATGGGACGCGGTTCACAAATGAACTCCAAATCCAACAAATTTCTTAGACTGTATCTTCCACTGAATTTAATCAGTATCATGCGCCATGCCTTTCTCAGTATCCGCTTGGACTACATGTCCAACATACAGCCCCTCAAAAGAGGAAAAACTATAACTCTGACAGCCACTCTGTCATCTAGGTCACCTTGGAAGCCTAAAATAATAATCGCCTCCAGAAGGAGGCCGTCGTTACCATATACCAAGAACATCCACTTATGTTCATAACTGCTTCCCAATGTTTCTCTAGGATAGGATTAATATATATTTATTGCAGCCAGTGCAAAAGCAATATTTGGTGTGGTACTTGACATTTCATGATTAACTTAATTGCCTAAGCAAGTGATATGCCAATCATGCAAATCTTTCTCCTCATCAGTCTAGAAGACATCTCTTTAGAGAGTGTGGCTTCATCATCTGCGGGTACACCACCATGTCAGGAGTCGTCCATTCTAAAACACTTTAAAATAGTGTCATAGTACCCAAATTGGGACACTTCCTATCAATAGATCTAGTGCCCAGAATTTCTGATATTTTATCCAGATCCTATGTGGAGAAACACCTTATGACAACTACAGTATAACCGATCTTAGTATAGGAATATTACTTCTTATCAAGAGCATGTCATCCAAATACTAGGACATCACTCCCTACTACTTTCTTAGCAGGTCCATCTATTGTTCTGATGAATTCAAACTCTATGACTGTCACATCAGAAAATAGACGATCTATCTCCGCTGTACTCGCTTTAGTCTATAAATAGACATAAACTACTTGCCCACCATGCTTCCGCTGCTTCCACTGAGTACAATAACTCTCTGGCAGAGTCATATACATGTGCACTTCTAAAGCTAATTTAGAACGACGTTATACTCATCCACCTGCCAGATCTCATAGTCTAGAACAGCAATAGTGGCAAGCTTGGGTCATCAAAGCCTCGCTGTCACCGTCTTTGAGGAGACCGAAATACCTCTCGGGTGGCTGAGATTACTCACCAAATCTGCGGAGTGGCTAATGAATTGTCTAGTCCAATTGAATTTTTAGGTCCTACTAAATTTTCAGTAATCGTTTGTGGTTCTGGAATCACTTCCAATTCTACCATACTTCCACTAATGTTTTCCGAAAAGAATTCATTTTACTAAAACGGGTGGCGAGTCAAGAACAATATAACTATTGATCCTCTAAATGATAGAATGTTAACCCTCGTCAAAACCCGGGATAACCCACAAACTGCCATTATTGAAACGTGCCCAGAGTTTATCTGGATTCTGGTTTTAAGCATAAGCCGGACAACTCCATATACCTTAACATCGTTAAGATATGAATCCATTTTATATCCAATATAGAAACAAATGCACTAATTTAATTAGAACCAGATTTAAAAATTAAGCAACTGTTTCTAGTGCATATCAACTAAATGGAAGAAGGCCAAGCAGCATTACTCATCAAGGAGCGTACTCACGGATGAGTAACCTGAGAGAGAAGCAAATTCTCAAATATATTACTTACAATGGAATACCTAGTATAAGTATCTATATTTTCGATCACCTCGAAGAATCCTGATACTTGTAACATATGGTTCTCTACTTTATTCTTATACCTATAACTTCTCAAAATTTGGATCTTGTATTTCAACGAAATACTTGTCTAAAACTAGAGAAGTCATAGGTAAACATAATATAGTACGAGTACCAACCACTTTGTCCTAATAGACATCGGACAACATACAATACTTTGTATAAGTCCCCTGAGTTTTATAACTCAAACCCTATGCATCGTGGGTTGAAAACTGTGCTATGGTTAAGAAGAATGACACCGCTGTTGAATACACCTTACCTAACCATCAATTGATATAGGTAAATATCATAGACATAATTTCAAAATGTTATATCTCACTTTATAAATAAACGTACAGATATATCAGTTTGAAATTGGTGCATAACGACGGATATTCAAAACCAAATATTTGCCGTTAAGCAAAACCTAGATGATTTCCTCAAATATCACCAATTACAAAGAATTCTGATATATAGAGGATCTAATCACCCAATTCCCAGTATCTTACTCTCACTCAGCATCTGTAACGCCATACAGATGTGAGAATCAAGTCTGGTAAATACATACCCTGGAGTCAGAATTTAATTGGGAAAACAATTTTCAATTAACCCCGCACAGTAAAACTGAAACATGAAAATGTTTCGAAAGGGATGGCCGGGTATTCTAAGTAATGCCTCTTCCACTATCCAGATTCATAACAGTAACCATATATTTCCTTGCACTCGCTCCAATCCCTTTATATGTTTTTACCTTCTGTACACCATACTTAGGCTAATTGGTTTTCTTCCTTCCCTACCCTTCGGCATCGGCCTAAGGTTTGGAAGAAGACTATCCAATAAGCGTAATAGGTGTACTCTCCTAATACTAGGAGCTCTCGCAACCTGAGAGAAGGTAAAGAGAAAAAACAACCGAATAATCCAATTCAATTTCTTCCGAACCGGAAACCATCTTCAAACTGAAACAAATTCCTTCGAGTTCGTATGTAACAATACGATGGTATATCCAAGCAATATGGATCTTCGTAGTGATACGGAGTGTTCTGGAGAAATGCAAAAGGGAAGTAGGAGTGGCAGGTATATACGCGACTTCGTCGTGAATGATAGTAGTCGCAATTTCCTTTGCCCTCAATCTAATCCCTTTACATGTCTTTACTTATTACCTTATATACACCATATTTAAGCTAATTGGTTTTCTTCCTTCCCTACCTTTTGGCACCTGCCTAAGGTTTGGAAGAAGACTATCCAATAAGCGTAATAAGTGTACTCTCCTAATAGTAGGAGCCCTCACAACCTGAGAGAAGGTAAAGAGAAAAGACAACCGAATAATCTTTTTCAATTTCTTCAGAACCGGAATCTATCCTCGAACAGAAACAAGTTTCTTCGAGTTCGTATGTAACTATACGATGGAATATCCAAGCAGTATGGATCTTCGTAGTGATAGGAAGTGTTCTGGAAAAATGCAAAGGGAAAGTAGGAGCGGCAAGAATATATGTGACTTAATAACAATCCAAAAGCCAAAGTGTTTAAGAAGGTTCGGTTAACTTGGTTCATGAGTTTTAGTTTAAGATCAGGCCATGATCGCTGCCAAAGAGAGAGAGAGAAAAGAAACACTCAGTATGCACTCTAATCTAGATTAGATTGGTTAATCATATTATCTAATCAGGATGGCTCCCACTGTTTTCTCGAATTCTCCTTCAAACCCTAAAAGGAGAATTAGTCAGGATCATCTGAAAATCATCCGAGGAGTAACACCTACTCATCAGTGGGAATCGGGATCCAACTATTATTGCATGAAAACTTGATGGAAGCCACTCAAGTCACCACACTGCAGAAGGTATGCACATGCCTGGCAAGTTTCTTGTATATTTGAAACTCCCGATGTGGTTTTTACTTCTAGGATCCAAATGACCTTGACATTGCCAACATATTAAAGGGTCCTAATCAAGTTCAACCCGTCATTATCTTGATTGCTTTAAACCCACATGTACGAATCCTTGACAGTTCTAACATGATCGTATGCCTATCTTAACCAATCACATCTAATGCTACAAACAAGCAATACTCAGCTACCGCACACTACGCCTTGACAATGCCAACATATGCAGCATGAACACTGAGCACTACTCATAGGAAATGACGGAGGGCTACGGCTGGTTTTTGGCCAAAAACCTTTAACGTAATGAACTTGATATCGTTGAAGGAACCGAGTAGTTTTGAAAATATATAATGGCGTAAACTTTTGCTCAAGAGGTCAATCCTTATGAAGGGATCTAGGCTCTTTCCTCGTCAAGTGAGGTGAAGGATATTCCTAACTGAATACTACGATGCAAAGCAAAAGAATCGACTATAGTGAAGATATTACAAAGACGCAAACTTTTGCCCAAGAGGTCACTCCCTATAAAGGGATCTCGGCTCTTGCCTAATCGAATGAGGTGCTGGATATTCAGAACCGAATACCGCGGTGCAAAGCAAAAAGAAACGTCTGTAATAACAGTTTTCAAAAATTGGTTCCAACAACATCATTTAGGTTTATTTTTTCTTGCATTAATCAAAATTAACGCAGCCCCATCAATTAATCCATATCACACCGGAAAAGAACGAAAATACATTGTACGTATATGCCATCCTCATTCGCCACGGGGGCCTGTCATGCACTGTTAGGTTACTTAACTAACGGCAGAGTGGGGGATGGACTAGCGCGTATGCAAAACATATACAATATCTACTGGTATATATAACATTCGTCCCAGGCATGATGTAAGCAACATCACAGAAAATCGATAAGCAACATAGAATAATGGATAATCTAGGAGCCCCGGATTTCCTTTGAGCCGCATATGAAACCCGACGTTCTCTGGTCGTGTGGATAGCCTGTGCAATGTATAACCAAGACCCCTACGAGTGCGGAAAGTTACCCGCCAATCCAAGAAGTGAGGCAACCCCAATCAACAAAGTGAATGGGTCACCCATCCTTCACGGAATCCGGTAACTTGAGCATCCCTCCGTGGGTCATCCTATACCCCCTACGAGTGCGACGAATAGCCCGCCAATTCTAGAGTGAGGCCCCCTCCATCTCAACGCCACGAGATGCGGGCCCGTTGCCCTCTAGAATCCGGCTATTCGAGCACTCCAACGTAGGGTAATCTTAGTACAAAAAAGAAAAGTATATATACAATGGCGACATCGACCTCAACCTGGTCATGCCCTAATAAAAGAATATACAATCTGGCAAAAACATCGGTCCACATGTCGGACGCTCGCCCCGCAATAACGAATATACAAATGAATCTGAACTGCACTACTACCATTGCACTATAGGCTATCCACCACGACAATCCAACCACAATATCAGCACAATACAGAACATCAACGTGAATGTCATGTTCGCAAACCCGTCTAGTTGAACATATAGCAACTAGTCGAGTTGTACCGCTCAATGATATTCACAGTCGCAGATATTAATATATGTACTGATAAACTCGTATTCAAAATTTCGATCGACTAAAACTTTTCCACATTGGCCCCAAATGCAAAACAACACTCAAACAAATCTGGGCCAAAAACATATATCCCAAAAATCGCATTTCCACATAATAGAGTGCCAAAAGAAATTTGGCGCACAATGGCGACACATCGACCGTGAAACTTGGAAAAGGTGTTTTACAAAACCATGCTTGATGTTTTTGTAACATTTCAGAAAATATAAAATAATATTTTTGGAATTTAAATAATAAAATAATATATTTCGTGAAAACTAGTCGATTTACGAATTGGGGTTTTCGTAAAATAGTATAAGTATATACCAATATTTGGAAAATATTTGGAGATTAAAATGATTTATTTAATAAAAATGTATTTATTTGGATTTGGGCATTTTATAAATAATTATGCAATAATTACATGCATGTTTAAATTAAACTTGATTACTGCACTACTAATCACGATTAAGCCAAATCCGTATTTTCATATTTTCCATGGCTAGTGCACCATGTCATGTTACTTTTTTTGTTGCATGTTGTTTTATTTTGTTTGTTTATATGTATTTGGTTTATTATGTGAGAAGAGAAAAAGAAAAGAAAGAGATGCCATGATTGAGAGAGGAGAGAGAGAGAGGGGACACACTCATGATGAGGCATGGCATGCCATATGAGGGTATGAGAGAGAGAGAGAGAGGGTATAGCTCCACCCCTCACCCATTCTTCTTCCTTCTTCATTTCTTCACCATTTTCTTCATCTCCTTCTCCTCCTCCTTCACCCTTCTCTACCTCCATGAAACCACCTCAAATCTTCACCAAAACCTCATGCCACCTTCATTAAAAATGATCCCGGCCTCTTTCTAAACCCTATGGACCTTTCAAGTTTGGATTTTGGAGACTTTGGGCATCTAGGGTTTTTCTTGAGTTGCTCCCATAAGGTATAATTCTCACTTCTCGCCTTGTAATTAGTTTCTTTACTTCTTAATTTAGTTTAGTGTTCGATTTAGCATGTTTAGTGATCTTAGAATTTTCTAAGTTGATGATTAGTGGGAGACTTGACTTGTAGAGTTGCAATTAAAGTGTAGTGAGTGTTTATAAGGCCTTAGTGATGATTTCCTAGCCAAGACTAGAACACTAGAACCTAAAACCAGAACTTAGATTTTCCCGACATTGGAATTTCTACAGATTGTGATGATGTTTTGGAATCTGGGATGACCCGAGACCACCATAAAATAAGTTCCCATGACCATGAGACGAGAAGGCAACCTAAAAGCACCACCTAAAACCCGAGCCCAATTGCCCAAAAAATTGGCCGCAGATTTATTTGATTTGGCCGCAAATTGCGGCCAAGTCGTGGTGGATTCATACGATTTTTGGACCATGGCTTGGTTATGTGATATCTAGAGCAACCCTATATGCAAAATTCCTTAGTTTGGCCTAGGGTGAAATCTGGGAGTGATTTCTTCGTTGCTGATTTTGGTTTTCCGATTTCTGAACTTAGGTTTTGGTATTTGATATTGTATTTGGTCGTTGGAAGTTTGTACATCAACGACGAAGGTTATTGGGTTGTTTTTGCATGCGTAAGCTATAGGTTCTAACCTATAAGCAATTCATGTACCGTATCGGTTTTCAGACTTGATTTTAATGGTATTGCGATTGTGTATTTATTGTAGGTACCTTCGCGTGGATTTCCGAGACGACGAAGCACATCAACTATGGATAATAAGGAGTTTAGCAGGTGAGTAGATTTATATCTATGGAGGAAGTCGGGCGGATGGCGTATAGCACCCCCGCAATTATAAAATGGAGACCGATATATAGAATATAGTCGGAAAAACCTATACTAGGAAATTATGGATATGATCAAAAATTTAGTTGGAGATGATATAAATAATTGAATACATACCAAGATATGAGATGAGATCTATATGGATATGACATGAGATCGATGAATATAATAAGATTGAGATAGATGTGTTACGGGATCGGTAAAATATGATAAATATATATAAGATTACTTGATGTGAGATATTGATGTGATGAAAAGAGAATATGATGAAATAAGATGACTTGGCTTAATATGTCGATATACGGATGCGAGGCAATATGAGAATATAGATACTTTTGCCAAGACATGATATGAGATTGATACGGATGTGACTTGAAAGATATGGGTACATATAGATAATTATGAGAATAACGAGTGATTTGTCGTACGAGACTTTAGATCCGTACCCTCATTATTGTATAGGTCGATAGAATCCCTATTTGTTTAATGACGCCGTACGATGGATTACCGTACGTGATGAGTTTTATCGGATGTTTGATCCATACCCTTGACTCGAGGATGCCGTACGATGGATTATACCGTACGTGGTGCTATGAGGCTGGATTGCCGATTGATTGATTCATCAACTCGGATATGTTATAGATATTTTAATCCCTTTCTACACTGCCTTAGTTAGTCCCTTATGTAGATGTTAGATTAGATAAGTATATTTTATAATGTGGCGCTTACGGTTTACTTTTCTGCTACATTTATGATATTCTCATTGCATTGTATATACTTGTGCTTCCATTATTTGTTATGATATCATCTGCTAGTACACTTGCACAATTATCGATGATGCGCATGTTACACTTATACAGATTTATCGGCTCATACACCATTATTATCGGTAATTGCTATGTCACTTACACAGTAAAATTGCTATATCATGCTATTCCTTTTAATTGTAAAGTACATTCGTTGTTCAGTACCATCACATGACTCGTAGGCATGATATACTGATGTGCTCACATTTCTGTTCTATATTTGCATACATCATGCTTTATGATTATATGCATTGAGATGCCGTTTTCATGAGATTCTGGATTTGAGAACCGTGGTTATATTTCAAAAGAAAATATGTATTGTTTTAAAAACCCGGTTTCTCTTGATATAATATTTCGATGCGTCCACCATGAGTTTTCTCGGTTCTGAGATTGTTTTCGAGACCCAATTCGAGCAGTTGGACGAACCGTTTGCGGGTACATGGTAGACCCGGTATGGTACCCGGGGCAAGAAGGGTATGTTGTGCAGTAGACAATGAGCCTGGCAGAGAGACTACTACCTACCGGTGATTGGTTCGACCCAGCGGTTGTCCGGAGGATACCGGCCATAGTCGTAAGATGGATATGAGGACCGATCAGAGTATGCGGCGCCTGAGATTAGATAGATATGAGGGCCGATCTGAGTATGTGGCGCCTGAGATATGAGGATTTACGTGTCGATGCTGGACACGGGTTTTCTTGATGTTTCGAGTGTCCTCAGGTTCCATGATTTTGATGTGTCGTTGATGGACACACGTGGTTGATATCTTCATACATACAGGCATATGTTTTCATGATGATTCGAGTGTCGATGTTGGACACTCAGGTTCCATGATATTGTTTGTGTCGTTGATGGACACGTGGATGATATCCACATGAATGCAGGCATATGTTTCAGATGTTATTTATATATGTCATTCGTATTGATTCGATTGTTGACATATAGGCGTACATGGTCACCCTAGATATCATAGTATTACCTTTATGATATAGTATGACCTAGGAAATCATTGTTATATTCGATTTCTACCTGCTGAAGTTTTCTACTCACGAGTTGGTAACTTACCCCCGTTGTGCCACAGTTCTTGCAGGTTTGACCGTTTGGATCAGTAGCGGTATCGCTGGCACACAGTTTCATTCAGGGTGTTTTGCATTGGTAGGTGGAACACATATTGGATCGTGCCCACTCTCGTACTTATATTCTGTTGTATCTAGATAAACTTCATCAATCAGAAACTAGAATTTGTATATGGATAGACTAGAATACTTGAGTTGCGAGACTTAGAACGATGGGTGTATGTTCACTTTTCTTGAGGTTTTGATGTCTTGCTTATTACTCTTTCTGTGTTGATCTTCACCATTGGGCGTCGTATATATCTATTGCTTACTTGCGTGGTTGTGATTCTGCCGTTCGGCAAAGAGCTAATTCCTGCTTGGGGATGCCTTTATATATTGCTTGTATGTGGTTTTTGGATCAAAATATAAAAGGGAGGTGCTGCCCAAATTTTTAAAAACGAAAAATGTTTTCAAATATAGTATAATCCACTTGCATTTTCATGTTTCATTATCTATGCATTTAAAAAAAACTTGATTTCTATTATACCTTTATTTCAAAACCGCACCTCCACTATTTTCCGCAAAAGGTTTAGATTTCTGGGCTTCGGGTTACTTGAATTACGTTACGTCTTTAGACGTTGCGTGATTTAAGTGCCGGTCACGAGCTAAATTCCGGGTCGTGAAAGTTTTTCTCTCTCTAGGGTTTTTACTCACTTGTTTCTGTAGGGTTCCTAGGCACGCTAGTGAGGTCTTCCAAGCCATCAACCATGGCAATTTGAAAAATTATGGTGCCGAGAAACCCTAAACTACGGATCGATAACTAGATGTCTAGGCGAAAAAGAACTAGTTAACACTTAACTAATGAGAAAACGGAAATACAACCTTTGTAGATCCGGTGCTCCACCTCCATGGCTCCGCAACGAGGTCCTCTCCGCTGTCCAAATCAAATCCGGGCTCTAGAGTCGGCTTCGTCGGAGAAAAAGGGAGCTAGGTCGTCGATGTCCATGCCGAAGATGATCTACGTCGAGGCATCGCTAGATCAAGCTCGCAACTTCACCAAGTCAAGAAACTTGTGAAGTAAACACACTCTACTACTTGGCAAGAGGTAGAGGATGAAGAAATAGGAAGTGGGTAGACTTTAGTTTTGGATTTCTCACTCTTTTCCAACAATCACCATTGATGGACCTTGGTTTTCTCCACTTGAAGAATGAAGAAGAAGAAGGAAATAGTTATGATAAGTTAATAAGAAAAAGAAAAGAATAATCAAAACTTATCATGACTAAACCATGGTAAAGTGTAGAGATTGAACTAGGGTTAAATCAAATGGTTAGGTTAAGCATGAGATAAGAATGGTGGACAAAGTCAAAGGTTCATGAATCTTCAACTACAAAACAAAGAAAGCCACCATTCTTCTCATTTCCTTTTCCAAAAAGAAAATAAATAAATAAATAAATAAATAGATATGAAAAACAAAACCCTAACCATTTAAATAACCATGGTTTAATCTTTACACAAAAACCCTAGCATAAGATGTATCATCAAACATGATACAATCAAGTGCACAAAAATATATCACATATACAATGTGCACTCCCGAGTGAGAATATCCATCTTAAGTAAACCGATACTAGTTGATGCAAACTAATATATCAAATATATAATTATGCATTAAATCATTAAATCAACTCTTGATTTAACGATCCGGTCATATCGCATATAACCGGCTAGTATCCAATGTATCGGCTTATCGAATCAATCCATGATTCGATAACTAGGGTATATCGCATATAACCTAATCGATACATTCATCGCGAGAATGGAATACGGTATCACATACACGCATTATTCTCGGTCCCGCACATATCTCATATGCGCTCCTATTTCGTTTCGCTTGAGCCAGGAAACCTCTGTGTAGGACTCTAAAGACTCGTCAATACGCCGGCAGCAGATGATGATCATATCAAACACCCACAAGCCGCAAGCGGTCTGCTAAACGTAACGGCCACCCGGGTATTGAGCGATCTGAAGATCGACGAGCAAGCCCGCTCACACTCCAGTGAATCCGACCAGTAACACTACCGTACAGTCCGGTCTGATCGTCTGATATGTCGCATATCTCGCCTAGGGGTGGTAAACGTCAGACCCCAATAGCTCAATAAGTCGTGTCGATATGAGGTCTATAGCAATTCGAGAAACTACTGGTAACACTTACCAGTAAATCTCAGCAACCCTGGCCAGGGATTTCCTGTTATAGCCAATCGAACACAGCGCAACATCAACTCCCTATACCGGGAGAGACGAATCCCCTCCTATCGCTCATTGCCTCCATGTGACTCGGGACTGTACCCAAAAACCACCGTTTTGCACGCCCTCTTGGACGTGGTAAGATGGAAATCAAAGCACAGTGGGAACCACACAAGACTCTATGACGATCTCGGGTCAACTGACTACTCTGTACCAGTGTCACCAGAGAACTGCCATCTGACGTGAGGTATAATACCATCTGGGAGTTCTCGGCGAGTCCGTCCAGTGTACCCAGTCTCTACTGAGCACCCGTATATCATCTCTGATGTCAAACACCAATGGATATGGGATCTTCCATCGCCCATCTTCATGGGTCGAGAAGGTACACGCTAGTCTACTCTGGTATATCGATGCCCCGTCTCGATACACCCACGACTAGGGACTTTGAAGGATGTACTTATGGACTACCATGTCCCCACTAGTATGATCCGCATCATAGTCCAGGTAGTCAAGTACAGATCCTAAGGGCTTTACCAACATGTAACAGAGAGACAGTCAGCATACACGTTAAGGTAAAGGGTAACCAGATAGCATACTATCATGTCGAGCAAGAAAGTCCTCCCTATATATGTCCCAGCATCCACTACAATATACATCCTATGTACAGTAATGGCCTCTAGGGCATACATATAACTAACAGTTTCTTCACTTGAGTTTACACTCACTTGAGTTTTCTTCACTTGAGAGTTTGGGCATGATTTTGCGGCGGTTCCACGGCCATATAGTTGACTCACGTGCCCAAATTTCTTGAGGTGCTGCTTGCACTTATTTTTAACACAATCTGAATAATTTTTTGAACAAGTTATAAAAACGACAACAACCATATCAAAATGGAATTGTGATTCGGAAAATTTGGTCGATCGATATTTTAACCTTGTGTAAACTAGCTAGTAAAGGTTTATAGGATGACTCTGATACCATGTTGGGGTTTGCTAGCGTCCTGACCATCTACCGTGGTCGATGCGGAACAAAAATGGTGTTTAAAAAACTTTTGGCGCTAAAAAATCCATTCTAGAATCGAATCATAACCCTAAACTAACTATAAAGATAGAAGTTGTATACCGAATGTTTCGTGTCCTTCGGTCTTTTGCCCTTTTCTTTGGCTCCTTGAGGTGTCCTTGATTGAAATTGGCCGCCGTTCTTCCTCCGTCGGAGATGATTCGCCCGATAGATGTAGCTCATAACTCTGGCTCCACACTAAGAATCTAGTGAAGTGACTAAGGACTCTAGATTGCTAATCTAGAGTGTCTAGAGATATAATGAGTTGCTATAAGTGTGTATCTATCTCTTTTCTACCCTTAATTCTCAACACATGAGATGGTAGAGTAGAAGATGAAGAAAAAGGAGGAAGAGCTCAAGAAAGGTAGTGAAGAGAAAAGAAGCAAAATGGTGAAAGTGTTTTTCCAAATGACCATGCCCAAACTTTCAAGTGAAGAAAACTCAAGTGAGTGTAAACTCAAGTGAAGAAACAAGGGAGCAAAAACTTTAGAGAGAGAAAAACATCAAGTATGGTTTTGTAAAACACGTTTTCCAAATATAATATTGCAACCATACTTGAATAGTGAGCTCAAATGAATTAACAATTCATTTTTCAACACTATTCAATTATGGGTCTCACCATACTCTCTTCTTTACCTTTACACCTCATTTCCATTTAATTTAATAAATGGATAAACCAAAATGAGGTATCCACCTTTTAGAATATTTTCCGTATAAATACGGATTACATTCAACTGTATATACATACATTTATTCGTACCAAAATACGAATACCCAAAGAGATAGAATAACACAAAGAATATAATACTAGAATATACATATCGAAATACATATACGTAAATTATTAAATCGATGCCTGATTTAATAATCCGGCTCAGTCCCGAGCCGGCTAGTATTATCAACCGTCCGATCGAAAATTCGGGTAACTAGTACAATCATTCGATCGGAACCCTGCACGTATCAAAATACGGCCACTACATCATTTCGCCTAAACCAGGAAAACCCTTTGTGTGGGACAATAAAGACTCGTCAATACGCTGACAGTGGGTTTAACCACAAGCACGTCAGCGACACTAGCTGTACGTAATGGCTACCCAGGTATTGAGCGAAAGGAAGACCGACGAGCAAACTCATCTGAACCCCTACTGAGCCTGTCTGTGACAATCTCCATACAGTCCGGTCTGTTCGTCTAAGAGTAACGCATATCGGGTCTAGAGGGTGGATAAATTCATACCCCTAATAACACGATATTTCGTGTCGGTATGAAGCCCATCACCCACTTGTTGGATATAGTGCCCTCAAAGTCAATTATTGGATCGCAGGCACATGATTGCAATGATTGCGGAGGACCTATACCGATATAACAGTCTTACTCGAGATGATAGTATGCTATCTGGTCAGTCTTTGTCATCATGTAGATGTTGATAGAGCCCATAGGATTCTTGCTTGACTACCAGCAGTATGATGGCGATCATATATGTGGGAGCTGGGGTCTATAAGCACATCCTTAAAAGTGTCCCTAGTCGTGAGAGTTTCGAGACAGGGCATCGATACTCCAGAGTAGACTAGTGTATACATTCGAGACCCCGACGAGGGGCGGTGGCCGGTCTTACAAGCCATTGGTGTTAGTTGGTTCACCTAAGATGTATACATGTGCTTATTGGGTTATGAGTACACCGGACATGACTCGCCGGGAACTTGCTAGTTGGTATTATACCTAGCGTCAGATAGCGGTTCCCTGGTAACATGTGGACAGGTTAGTTCATCGATCTGAGGTCGTCATTTGTCTCGTGTGAGTTCCCACTGTGCTTTGATTTATACTCTACCACGGGTTAAAGGAGTCGTGCAAACAGGTATATTTTGGGTACAGTCCCGAGCCATATGGAGGCCGTGAGCAGATCTTCGGGGATTCGTCTCTCCCGGTATTGGGGGTGAGATCGCGCTGTGTTTAGGAGAGCCATTACACGAAATCCCTGGCCAGGGTAATTGAGATTTACTGGAAGGTATTCCAGTAGTATCTCAGGGTGTTATGGGCTGCTCTCTGACACGACTTATGCAGCTATTGGGGGTCTGACGTTTACCGGCCCCCTAGGCTTAATATGCGATACTCATAGACGAATGGACCGGACTGTACGGATATTGTCACTGTCAGGCTCAGTAGGGTTTCTGGATGAGTTCGCTCGTCAGCTTCCCTTCTAATCAATACATAGGCAACCGTTACGTACAGCTTGTACCTCTGACGTGCTAGTGGTTATACCCAGTGCCAGTGTATTGATGAGTCATTAGAGTCCCCCACAGACACTTTCCCAAGTTCGGGCGAAACGTTGTAGATGTCGTATGGTATTATGGCAGGGTTCGAAAAATGCACGTGCGTTTTCGCACGTGTCATTTTTCGGGCAGATAATACTGGTAGGCTTTGGTTTAAGCCGGATCCAAGTATTATACTGTGTAGATATAATATCTTTGTCTCAGTTGCATTTGTATTCGGTAGTAATACAAATGCGGGTATGTTTAGACTATTACGGGGTTGTCCTGAAATTCGTTTTGGGATCGCTTTTGGAAGTTGGCAGTTTCCAGTTTTCTATCACCCGTCTTTAACATTCAGTTAAATGCGGATTTATATTTTCTTCAATTGGGTGAGTCATGAGGTGAGTCAGTGTTCTAGAAGGTTCTAGAGAGGGTGACAAGGCTTGTGTGTCATTAGGTCATTAATGGTGCATTTAATGACAAGGTGACTAGGTTAATTGTGATTGGTTTGCATTTAATGATTTCTAGTGATTCATGCTTTGATGTTATGTTGTGATAAGTATGAATGCTTATGGTCACCTAATGTTAGCTCCTACACTCACCTCCCCCCTCTCCTTAAATGGCCGGCCCCTTGTGGGAATTGATAATTGATTCATTTTTGAGAAAAAGATACAAGAAATTTAGTTCATGGAAATTTCATATAGTTCAATTTCCATTTACCCGATTCCAATTGGCAACTTCATTAACCGTTCGTCCATAGCGTTGGACGTAACGAGATAAAGTGTTCTACTCATTATCTACATCAATCTTGGTCGTCTCTTTTAGCAAACTTGACGATCGAGTTGCCTCGGTTCAGAGGCGGGAGCCCGTTTAAAGATCCGTCGACGTGGTGCCACCTGGATGACGAGACTGGAGTTTCAGAAGATCGAAGCCGCCGCAACAAAGCGTGGGATGATGGTTAAAGACCGAAGGACTCGAATCGTTCGGTATAACAATTCTACCCTCTTTACAATATGTTAGTTTAGTTTTAATGGCAGATCCGGGTTATAGTATGCGATAGCGCCAGTCGTAAAAGTTTTGTTCCGCATATTGGGGTCTGTTAGACGGCCGGGGCGCTACCGTGGACTTACAGTGGCATCAGAGCCTCACCATTAAGCTATACTAAGTTGTGCTAACACGTTTAAAAGATCGATCGAACGGAATTTCCGAAATTACATTTTTCTGTACAAAAAGTTTCTGTTGATTTTTAAACTGTTCTAAAAATTATTTTGAGCACTTCAGAAAACAGAGCAGGCTTTTTGAAGCATACCGTACAAATTTGGTCACGTGATCCAATATAACAGCCGCGGATCCGCGGTCAAACCTAGGGTTTGACCGCGCATCCACGGCCGTTTAATTGGAACAGTGTTTCAAAATTGTACAAGGGCTTCTTTACAGGAAATTGTGGTTTTTGGTAATATTTTTTTGGGCCCATATTTTGTTACTGTACAGCAGATGTACGTGGGGCCCACTTCGGGAAGTTTTGACGATTGAAATTTTAAACTTGTTAGTTTACAGTTCTTACTTTATATCTCCGACCGGGAATATCATTTGATAGGTAAACCGCGTCTGATTGTTATAGTTCTTTTAGACGGGTTTGCAAACGTGACATTCGCGTTAATGTTCTGTGTTGTGCTGTGATGTTGCGGATTTGTCGTGGTTGATAGCAGTGTGCAATGATAGTGCAGTTTGGATTTATTTGTACATTTGATATTGCGGGGCGAGCGTCCAACATGTGGACTGCCGTCACTGCCTGTTGTATAATATTCTTTTGGGGCACGACCGGGTTGAGGTCAATGTACCCGTTGTACATATTTTTATTTCTGTACTAGGTTTATCCCGCGAAGGAGTGCACGGATAGCCGGGTTCTGGAGGGCAATGGGTCCGTATCTCATGGCTTTGAGAGGCAAAAGGACCTCACTCTAGAATTGGCAGACTATTCGCCGCACTCGTAGGGGGTACAGGTTGACCCAAGGAGGGGTGCTCAATTTACCGGATTCCGTAAAGTGCCGGGTGTTCCATTCACTATGTTGTGGGGACTACCTCGCTTCAGATTTTGGCGGGTAACTTGCCACACCCGTAGGGGTCTAGGTTATATAGCACAGGCTATCCACACGACCAGGGGAACGTCGGGTTTCAGTAGCGGCTCTGTGAAACCCGGGGATCCCAGATTATCTGTATTGTTCTGTGATGCTTATTATTTTTCTGTAATGTTGCATATTATCACGCCTGGAGCGATTATTGTATATTAGTATATATACTATTAGATGTTGTATATGTTTTACACTCGCGCTAGTCCAGCCCCCGCTCTGTCGTTAGTTAAGTAACCTAACGGGTGATGACGGAACCCAGTGACGAATGCGGATGGCATATACGTACATTTTATTTTCGTTCTTTTCTGGTGTGATTAATTGATGGGAATGCGTTGATTCTTATCAATGCAAGATAAAACAAACCTATATTTGATGTTGTTGGAACAAATTTTAAAAGGAGTTATTACAAAGACGTTTCCTTTTGTTTTGCATAGCAGTATTCAGTTAGAATATCCTGCATCTCATTCGACGAGGCAAGGGCCGAGATCCCTTCACCGGGAGTGACCCCTTGGGCAGAAGTTTACGTCAAGGTAATAACTTCAATATAGTCGATTACAAGTTGCTTTGCATCGCGGTATTCAGTTAGAATATCCTGCACCTCATTCCACGAGGAAAGAGACGAGATCCCTTCACCGGGAGTGATCTCTTTAGCAAAGGTTTTCGCCACTATATTTTTATAAAAAGCTATCAGGTTCCTTCAACGAGATCAAGTTCATTACGTTAAAGGTTTTTCGCCAAAAACCAGCCGTAATCCTCCGTCATTTCTTATGGATGGTCAGTAGTATTCAAGCTATGTTTGTTGGCCTACGTCAAGGCGTAGTGTTTGGTAGCTGCTGGGTATTCATTTGTTGTATAGATAGATGCATTAGTTTAGGACAGACGTACAGCCTTGTTGGCCTACGCCAAGGGCATGTACGATGACCTAAATTAATTAGGACAATGACGGGTAGAACTTGACATGTGGCTTATGATTTGTTGGCCTACGTCAAGGTCATAAGAGCATGGGATAAAAATTATATCGGGAGTTTCAAACATACAGGAAACTTGCCAGACTTGCGCATACCTTCTGGAGTGTGGTAACTTGAGTGGCTTCTATCAAGTTATTATGCGATGATAGTTGGATCCCGATTCTCATTGATGAGTTGGTTTACTCTTCGGGTGATCCCGACTAATTCTTCTTTCAGGTTTGGAGGAGAATTTGAGATTACAGTGGGAGGTTTCCTAATTAGATAAAGTGATAACCATTTTGATCTAGGTTAGAGTGACGCAGAGTGTTTCTTTTCTCTCTCTCTTTGGCAGCGACCTTTGACCGACCCTAGACTATAACTCAGTGACCAAGTTGACCGAACCTTCTTAATATATTGGCTTTTGGATTGTCTATAGTTGCATAAGTCATTGCCGCTCCTTCTTTTACCCTTTGTATTTCTCAGAACACCCCGTATTACTACGGACATCCACTTCCATTGGATAGATCTATCGTATGGTTATATACGAACTCGAAGGGACTTCTTCGAGGATGGATACAGGTTCAGGAGAAATAGAATTAGTTTATTCAGTTGTCTTCTATTATCACCTTCTCTCAGGTTGCGAGGGCTCCTTGGTTTAGGAGAGTACACCTATTACGCTTATTGGATAGTCTTCTTCCAAACCATAGGCAGGTGCCGAAAGGTAGGGAATGAAGAAAACCAATTAGCCTAAGTAAGGTGTGCAGAAGGTAATATGTAAAGACAAAAATAAAGAGATTAGAAAGAGGGCAAAGTAAATTGCGGCTACTATCATTCACGACCAAACCGCGTACTTCATCGCCACTCCTATTTCACCTTTGCTTTTTTCCCCAGTTCGGGAGAAATTGTCACGCCCCGCTTCCCAGTGTACGGTGAAGTGGACACAACAAGGTCCGCTACATATGTACTCAGAAGTACATACGCTAAGCGTAGCTAAGCAATATAAAATAAATCACAAGAGACGTAAGATATAGAAATAACAGCAACTTTTATTAATAACATTCTTTGTACAATGCATGAAAGGAAAATACAACTGAAATGAAAAGCAATTCCTAAACAGTGGCATAACAGTAAATGAAAATACTGGAAAGAACAAGGTACAATATCTAAAGCTCTGGGTCTTCGTGGAACTGCTCCAAATCTTCACCGGTGGGCTCGATCTCAGCTTGGTCCAACGCATCTGACGACATTCAAAGAAGAAAGAAATAGAATGTCGTCAGCGAACAGGTCGCTCGGTAAGTCCCAAAGATAAGGAGAATTAGGAAGACAGTGTAAAAGTATTTTCTAAAGTATTACATTGTTAAATATTATGGAATATTGAGTTA
The DNA here is from genome assembly GCA_030015575.1 of Agapanthus africanus. Taxonomy (NCBI): domain Eukaryota; kingdom Viridiplantae; phylum Streptophyta; class Magnoliopsida; order Asparagales; family Amaryllidaceae; genus Agapanthus; species Agapanthus africanus. Next base: position 135,847,578 of record CM057339.1, read on the forward strand.
ACACTGTTGTTTGTAGCTTGGTACAGAAGGATGCCAGTGTATACGAGGGGGATCTCTATATGCTAGAGATCAGGGCAAAAGGAAAGTATAAGGAACCGTTATGCCACGGTACAACAGCAATAGGATTCAGTTTAGGTGTCTTAATCTGACCACCTCGTGCCACCTTTAACACCTTCCATACCAATCTACCCCTTAAACCCCGTAGTGCTTTAACAGTATTGTAGTATTGGAATATGTAAGTTAGGTGACTAACCAAAACCATGATATCAGTAAACATGTTGAAACTGTATAATCAGGCAAATGGAATATCAGGATAATGGATGAATATCCATGGTTTGATTCAGTCAAAATGAATATATTGTTAACTGGATTCAGGGATTCATGTATTCAAATTGTGTTGGAATATAAGAGAATATAGATTGACTTGAATTATATTCAAGTCAGAAATAGTCAGACTCTAACCCGAGTCAGACTAAAAGAAAGATAATTTGAAGTTCAACATTAGTTAGGGGTCTTATTGTAATTTGTAAAACTTGAGGGGGTTTTATGTAAAAAGTACTTTTGTATAGTTTTCAAAATGCACCTCAAGTATTTAATAATCGTCTTTATAGTTATAATGAGTGTGAATTTTATTTATGTTATTCTAGTGAATATATCCTAATAACAGTATTAATGGATTTATCTGAAATTCATGGTATTTTAATGTAACTTTTAAATCTTGTAATTTTAGGAAAAAGTGGAAACTTTATATTATAATAAAATAGGTGTTTAAATGATAATTATATATATATTAACACATGAATAATTTTTAATTGAATATTTTATTTTCAAAAATCTCATTTTTCTTAAATGTCGTATTTTAAACCTTTCGAGACCGAATGCTCCTTGCGGAGGTCTGAATCTCGCACTACTAGCCTGCGGGTGCACGATGAACCGTACTATTCCTAACAGGTTCCCCAAAGGTGGGTTGTAGTGGCACTTTGCTTAGGTTTTATAAATACTTTTCATTTAGGAAAACGGTTTTGTAAATATAAGGTATTTATTTGCAAAAGAGTTTAGTTTTCCGTATTTTAGTTGTTAGGGTTTTCTAAGCCAACTAGCCTATTTCTAAGGTCTAAACGATGGGTCATTAGAAGCCTCAAATCGCCTCTTCACCGTCAATTGTGGCCAGGTAAGTGCCAGGTAAGTGGGAAGGAACCACAGTCGTGGGCCTCATTAAAAACCACTAGCCTAGACACACTTGCCTAGACACCACAAGACAGTTTAGATAAACGATCGATGTCCATGACCTATCGTGCTTTCATTTTATTTAAAATTTTATACAACTTAAAGCTTTCAAGTAAAGGTTATAAAGAATATGGTATTTTAGTGAAAAGTCCTGTAATTTCGTATTCTATGTTTTGATATATATCAATTAGGGTTATATTTGAGTGCGTGTAGAGGTAGGTCATTACCTCGTGACTTATTTTAAATTTTGATGAAGATTAGAGGTTAAACATGATATGTTAAACTTGAAGGTATTAAAGCGCAAGAATACGGTATTTGAAAACGTTATCATTTCATGTGTGAAATTTCATTCAAATTAATTTCTACAAGTTTAGTGATCAAGATAAACATATTTAGGAGTGAGAGAATTGATTAAACGAAGAAAAATAAACTTCATGGTATTTTTATGAAAAGAATACGGTTTTGCAAAGAAGCTATCATTTCATGTGAGAAAGTTTGTTTAAATTGGTTTATGGGTGATTAATAGTCAACATGAATATATGTAGGTATTATGTATTAGGTGACAAGTGGAAATTTGCAGAAAAACCGAATCGGAAATCGTTTTGTTCCGATTTCCGTCGGGTTCCAAAAAGTCGTATTTTCTATTTAAGGAAAAGAGAGATAGAAGAGATGGGACTTACGGGTTTGGACAAGCTAAGGAGGCTAAGAGAAGTGGTGGTTGTCGATGCGTCGAAAACATCGCGAAAGTTCTAGTCCGATCGTCGGAATCCGTCGTCGGTTTCGGCAGCGCTTCGCTTCTCGCTCTTTGTATCGAGTTCTCGAGAATTTGGGAGAGTGGACTTAGAGTTGTGAGGTGAAATAGTAGAGGGTAGGGGTCTTTATATAGGGCTAGGTTAGGGTTAGGGTTAAGATTAAAAAATATTTTAAAAAATATAAAATTCATTAAAATTTCATTAAATTTGGACTTAAAAGAGGTGTAATGGAAATTGGGTAACAGTTCTGGGAAAAAGGACCATGCAGGGGGGTTGACCAAGTCAACACGAAGATTTTTCGTGTTGACGACTCGGCCGACCGGCCGACTTGGCCGAGTCAGGGCCGAGTCGGGTCTCGTTGGGTGTGGTTTTGCCTGGGGGGAATTTTGGTATACTTTATTTTTTATATATTGCATTAAATTGTGAGTTATGGCTGTTTGACCGTTTGACTTCCCAAAAATTTAAAACAAAAAGATATAAAAAATATGTGGGGCATGGGATTCGAACTCTGGTGGCTTGGTTCAACAGTGCAAGGTATTACCAATGAGTTACAAGCTCCTTCTTGTAATTATTGTAGGGAAATAGATACTTAAAGTGTTATCAGCAATATTAATACTCCAAGTATACACCTTATTTAAAGCAATTTTTGGTATACAAAAATTGGAGTTGTTACAGAAATAGAATAAGGTTTTTATTCAGTTTTCTTTTATCATCACCTTCTCTCAAGTAGCGAGTACTCCTAGGATTAGGAGAGTACACCTGTTATGCTTACTGGATAGTCTTCTTCCAAACCATAGGCTGGTGCTGAACGGTAGGGAAGGAAGAAAACCACTTAGCCTAATGATAGTGTACAGAAGGTAATGAATAAAGACAAATAAAAGGATTTAGAGAGATGACAAAGAAATATACGGTTATAGTCATGAATTGGATTATGGAAGATGCATTACTAGGAATACCAAGAAACCCCTACAAAACATTTTCATGTTTCAATTATACTGTGCATTGTTAATTGTAAACTGATTTCCCAATTAAACCCTTGCTCCAGGGTATGTATTTACCAAGTATGCTTCTTACATCTGTATGGTTTTACAGATGATAAGTGGGAGTAAGCCATTGGGAATTAGGTGATCATCCTCATTATATCGGAATTCGTTGTAATTGGTGATATTTGAGGAAATCGCCTGGGTAAAGTTTTCAACCTACGATACACAGGTTTTGAGTTATTCACACTCAGCGGACTTATACAGAGTATTGTATGTTGTCCAGTGTCCGTTAGGACAAAGGGGTAGGTCCTCATACTATGTTCTGTTTACTTATGACTTCTCTAGTTATTAGACAAGTGTTTCGTAGAAATACAATATCTAAGTTTTGAAGTTGTGGGTATATGAATAAAGTAGAGAACCAGGTGTCGCAAGTATCGGGATTCTTCAAAGAAATCGAAGATGTAGATTCTTGTGATTGGTATTCAAGTAATGAATTTGAGGAACTTGTTTCTCTTTCAGGTTACTCATAAGTGGATGAATTCCTAAGTTGAGTAATGCTGATTAGCCTCTCTCCATTAAGTTGATATGCACTGGAGACAGCTGCATGATTTGAATATGGTTCTAATTAAATAAGTACCAAAGTTTTTATATTATATAGAATGCTTCATATCTTAACGATATTAAGGTAAGGGGAGTTGTCCAGCTTATGCTTAAAACCAGACACTGGATAACTCAAGGCACGTTTCTGTAATGACAGTTTGTGGGTTGACCCTAGATTCGACGAGGGTTGATTTTCTACCATCTGGAAGATCAATAGTGATATTGTTCTAGACTCGCCACAGTTTTAGTAAAATGGATTTTTTTAGAAAACAATAGTGGGAGTATGGTAGAACTGGAAGTAATTCCAGAACCACAAACGATTACGGAAAATTTAATAGGACCTATATATTCAATCAGGTTTGACATTCCAATAGCCACTCCGCAGATATGGTGGGTAACTTCAGGCACCCGAGAGGTACTCCGGTAGCCTCAATGACGGTGACATGGAGGTTCTTGTTTACCCAGACTTGACACTACTGTTGTTCCAGACTATGAGACCCGGCAGGAGGATATGTATAGCGTCGTTCTAAATTAGTTTTAGAAGTGTACGTATATATTATTCTGCCAGAGGGTTGTCGTAGTCCGTGGGAGCAACGGAAGCATAGCGGGCAAGTAGTTTATATCTATTTATAGATTTGAGCAGTTATAGCGGAGATAGATCATCTAATTTTGATGTGATAGTCATAGCTTTGACTTCATCAGAATAGGGGATGAATCTGTTGAGAAGCTAATAGGGTGTGATGTCTTGGTATTTGGATGACATACACATAGTAGGAAGTAAAATTCCTATACTACGATCGGTTGTACTGTGGTCGTTACACAATTGTTTCTCCACAAGGGAAATGGATATAATATTTGACACTCTGGTTACTAGATCTATGTTTTTAGATCTAAATTTGGGTAGTTTCCCAATGTGGGTACTTTGACAGTATTCTAATAGTATTTTAGAATAGATGACTCCTGGCATGGTGGTGTACCTGCAGATGATGGAGTCACCCTCTCTAAAGGTGTCTTACAGACTAAAGGGAAAAGGGACGTGCATGATTGGCAGATCACTTGCTTAGGCAATTGAGTCAATCGTGAGATGTCAAGTACCACACCAGATGTCATTATTACACTAGATGCGATAAGTTTATATTAATCCAATCCTGAAGAAACATACGGAAGCAGTTATAGAACATAAGCATATGTTCTACGGATTTGATGACGACAGCCTCCTTGAGGAAACGATTATCATTCCAGGCTTCCAAGGTGACCTAGATGACAGAGTGATTGTCAGAGTTATAGTTTTTCCTCTGACGAGGGACAGTATTATGGACAGGTGGTCCAAGAGGATACTGTGGGAGGCATGGTGCTGGATACTGATTAGGTTCAGTTATCAATACAGTTTAAGAAGTTTGGATTTGGAGTTCATTTATGAACTAGGTCCCATCAGATATCCAGACATATTCTGAGACAGGTATTACTCGATTCGGGAGATGGCTTTCTCCGCGAACTTGAGATTAAGAGAGACATAGAAAGAAACATCGGGACGGATCCACTCACTGAGGCTATTTCTCGAACACAATAGTTTTACAAACGGGCTTTGTGAAACTGATTAGTAGAGGAGTTGGATGTTCGGTATCACACGGGCTGTGAGTATGCGACATCGCAATAATTAGCCTTAAGTGCAAGTGGGAGATTGTTGGATATAGTGCCCTCAAAGTCAATTATTGGATCGCAGGCACGTGATTGCAATGATTGCGGAGGACCTATACCGATATAACAGTCTTACTCGAGATGATAGTATGTTATCTGGTCTGTCTTTGTCATCATGTAGATGTTGATAGAGCCCATAGGATTCTTGGTTGACTACCAGCAATATGATGGCGATCATATATGTGGGAGCTGGGGTCTATAAGCACATCCTTAAAAGTGTCCCTAGTCGTGGGAGTTTCGAGACAGGGCATCGATACTCCAGAGTAGACTAGTGTATACATTCGAGACCCCGACGGGAGGCGGTGGCCGGTCTCACAAGCCATTGGTGTTAGTTGGTTCACCTAAGATGTATACATGTGCTCATTGGGTTATGAGTACACCGGACAGGACTCGCCGAGAACTTGCTAGTTGGTATTATACCTAGCGTCAGATAGCGGTTCCCTGGTGACATGTGTACACGGTAGTTCATCGACCTGAGGTCGTCATTTGTCTAGTGTGAGTTCCCACTGTACTTTGATTTATACCCTACCACGGGTCAAAGGAGTCGTGCAAACAGGTATATTTTGGGTACAGTCCCGAGCCACATGGAGGCAGTGAGCAGATCTTCGGGGATTCGTCTCTCCCGGTATTGGGGGTGAGATCGCGCTGTGTTTAGGAGAGCCATTACACGAAATCCTTGACTAGGGTAATCGAGATTTACTGGAAGGTATTCCAGTAGTATCTCAGGGTGTTATGGGCTGCTCTCTGACACGACTTATGCAGCTATTGGGGGTCTGACGTTTACCGGCCCCCTAGGCCTAATATGCGATACTCATAGACGAATGGACTGGACTGTACGGATATTGTCACTGTCAGGCTCAGTAGGGTTTCTGGATGAGTTCGCTCGTCAGCTTCCCTTCTAATCAATACATAGGCAACCGTTACGTAAAGCTTGTACCTCTGACGTGCTAGTGGTTATACGCAGTGCCAGTGTATTGACGAGTCATTAGAGTCCCCCACAGATACTTTCCCAAGTTCGGGCGAAATGTTGTAGATGCCGTATGGTATTATGGCAGGGTTTGGAAAATGCACATGCGTTTTCGCACGTGTCATTTTTCGGGCAGATAATACTAGTAGGTTTTGGTTTAAGTTGGATCCAAGTATTATACTGTGTAGATATAATATCTTTGTTTCAGTTGCATTTGTATTCGGTCGTAATACAAATGCGGGTATGTTTATACTATTACGGGGTTGTCCTGAAATTCGTTTCGGGATCGCCTTTGGAAGTTGTCAGTTTCCAGTTTTCTATCACCCGTCTTTAACATTCGGTTAAATGCGGATTTATATTTTCTTCAATTGGGTGAGTCATGAGGTGAGTTAGTGTTCTAGAAGGTTCTAGAGAGGGTGACAAGGCTTGTGTGTCATTAGGTCATTAATGGTGCATTTAATGACAAGGTGACTAGGTTAATTGCGATTGGTTTGTATTTAATGATTTCTAGTGATTCATGCTTTGATATTATGTTGTGATAAATATGAATGCTTATGGTCACCTAATGTTAGCTCCTACACTCACCTCCCCTCTCTCCTTTAATGGCCGGCCCCTTGTGGGAATTGATAAGTGATTCATTTTTGAGAAAAAGATACAAGAAATTTAGTTCATGGAAATTTCATATAGTTCAATTTCCATTTACCCGATTCCAATTGGCAACTTCATTAACCGTTCGTTCATAACTTTGGACGTAACGAGATAAAGTGTTCTACTCATTCTCTACATCAATCTTGGTCGTCTCTTTTAGCAAACTTGACGATCGAGTTGCCTCGGTTCAGAGGCGGGAGCCCGTTTAAAGATCCGTCGACGTGGTGCCACCTGGACGACGAGACTGGAGTTTCAGAAGATCGAAACCGCCGCAACAAAGCATGGGATGATGGTTAAAGACCGAAGGACTCGGATCGTTCGGTATAACAATTCTACCCTCTTTACAATATGTTAGTTTAGTTTTAATGGCAGATCCGGGTTATAGTACGCGATAGCGCCAGTCGTAAAAGTTTTGTTCCGCATATTGGCGTCTGTTAGACGGCCGGGGCGCTACCGTGGACTTACACCACTGAGAAACTACTGATCCAAATCTGTAATTCTCGTCTATCTTGGCCAAGGATTTCTGGTGATGGCCACCCGTGCACAGCACGACATCAACCCTCAATATCGGAAGAGACGAATCCCCGACGATCCGCTCACTGCTTCCATGTGGCTCGGGACTGTATTCAACTAAAACCTATTTACACGACTCCTTTGAGCCGAGGTAGGGTAGTAATCAAAACACAGTGGGAACTCACAAGAGACAAATGACGATCTCAAGTCGACAAACTATGCTGTACTCATGTCACCCGAGAACTGCTATTTGACAATATGTATAATACCATCAAGTATGTTCCCGACGAGTCCGTCCAGTGTAACTCATAACCCAATGAGCACCTGTATACTATCTTAGGTGACTAACTGACACTAATGACTTATGAGACCGGCCACCGTCCCTCAATGGGGTCTCGAAAAGTATACACCAGTCTACTCCGGAGTATCGATACCCGGTCTCGATACTCTCTCGACTAGGGACATTTAAAGATGTGCTTATAGACCACTTAGCTCTCACGTATATGATCGTCATCATAATGCTTGTAGTCAAGCAAGAATCTTATGGGCTCTATCAACATATAATAGTGATCTGTATTGCTATAATGTATGTACATGATGATAAAGACAAACCAGCTAGCATACTATTATTTTGATTAAGACTGTTCTATCCGTATAGGTCATCTCTCGATTATCACAATCGCGTGCATGCGATTACAATAATTGGCTTGAGGGTATTATAGCCAACAGTATTAGTCTCATCTAACAAGAATATTTAATTAGAAACTTCCAACATAAATATGAAAAGCGGGAAATCATTTGACTTGTGATTATAAAGTAAGAACACATGACTTGTGCACGAACATGTGAGAAACATTAATGCTTGAGTTAACTAGTGGAGTAAATGCAAATGTTTTTGCTGTCCAGTGCACTAAGAGCATGTTTGGTTGCATGATTATGAATTTTGGATTCCAAAACTGTAGGGTTGAAAATTTCTGGATTTGGTAATTTGTTTTTTGATTTCTAGTATTGGATTTATAGATTCTTGTAATTTTTTTTGGTTGGTGAAAATAAAGCGGGATTTGGATTTGAGGATTTTAGAGAGAGATAGATAGAGAGAAGATTATTAAATAAATAAAGTACACGGGTCCTATCTAAAAGTAGAATGAATAGTGCTAAATTCTTGAAAATCCTTACAAAATTTTAGGATTCAGAAATCCATGTTTTGTGGTCCCTCCCAAAAAAAAAAACAAAGAAATCCTAAAAATCCAAATTCCCAACCAAACATAAAATTATGAAATTCTAGAATTGCGCAATCTAAATCCTAACAAATCCCGCAACCAAACAGGCCCCAGGGATACTCGTCAAAATCTCAATGTCCATTATTGTTGGAAAGAAAAGAAATCTAATTAATGCACTGCCTGTTTTTCAATGCACACAAAAGTACTTCGTCTAATGCCATAGAAACCTTTTAAAGTGTTTCCTTTTATTTTTTGTTGTGTTGTATATATGTAGCACCCTTGTAATTTATCTCTTTTCCAATTTATTTATTTTTTTGGTAAAATCTTATCCAAATTATTTGTCTACGTTTTTTATTTCTTTTTCTTTAAAATGGTGAAAAATAACTCGGTATTCGATTTTTTAAATTTGCTGTAGTTTAAGGTATTTAATTTTTTTTATTTTGTTACAACTTAGATTAAAATTAAACTCAACAATTTTTGTCCATATAAATACAATGAAATGTGATTTAGCAGGTATGCATATACCTTATCAAAATATGGCTTACACAGAATTTGGTCTATACATCGACTTATTTCCAGATTTGTTGTTAATCAAAAAAGGAAGGGAAATCCAGATTAAATTATATACTAAATGCCAGCAATTCAATTTTCTTAAAAAAAAAATTTTATATTCCATATTTTAGTTAGAAAAGAGATTTCATTTGCTTAAAAAAGAATATTTAGTTTTTAAAATAAATACTCTAAATTTTTAGGATGAACGCGGAAAGAAAGATGAATAGACTGAGGAAATAAAATTAAACTTAGAAGAGAAGGGTAATTTGGGAACAAAAGAAAAATCAAATTCAACATTTATATCAGTTGCATAAGTTATAATAAAGAGCATCATGAAAAGCATTGATTAGTTTTGGAACAAGAGAAAGTTAGGCCATCAATTGGGGTTTAACGGATGCCCCTTAATGTACTCATTAGCAAAACCCAATGTTAAGTACTCCCTCCGTCCCTTTTTACTTGTCATTTTAGAGAAATGCGTATCGATTAAGAAAAGTATTATCTTTTCCATTAATATCAACAATTAATCTACTACCACATCACTAATAAAATATCATAATATTTATGTTCTCAACCATTAAGGAAAGCATTATCACTTTTTTAACATCAGAAATTAATTTTCTAGACTATTTTTGGTATTATATCATTTATTGATATTTTTATCATTAATGATTTTCTCGTTATTCTAAAATATTAAGTAAAATAAGACACTTTTTTTTCTACAAAATGGCAAGCAACAGGTGACCAGTGCGAGATATTTATGTGAACCGTATTCAATAACTGGCTTCTTCAAGTCGAGGACAAGTTCGTCCTTTGTTCAAAGCCCTCTTCTAGAATGACAGCAAAAACGAAAAGAAAAGAAAAACTAATTATATTTCCCATGAAATCCAAATTGACTTCAATTGACTGAAGTACTGCTATTTTGGCCAAGAGCAATAAAAGTTTTAGCAATCCTTTTGAGTTGTGAGCTGCAAAACTAGACGAGGCTGTGAGCTATTCTATGTATTGTTCGTGATTGCGAATGTTGTTGGAACATATGAAAAGAGCGAAACAACCGAATCTTTAGGTCCATTGTAGGACAAGAGAGATTATTCTTCGTGGTGTCATCTCCGATACTTCCATAAGGATAGCAAATTTTTTTGATGCTATGGATCTTGGTGGTGGATCAATTGCTCGCAATTAGAATGTATTGCCCACCTTTTTAAAAGTTTGATCTTGAGCAATCGTTTGTCCGTATAGTGTTGATCTTGTTTTGTTTGTATTTTTATTTTCTTTTTTTAACCTTTTTATTTTTTATTTTAACTTATATAAAAAATTGGGCTTCTTGCCCTCACCTTCTGCAACAAAAAAAAGACGAGGTTGTCGATCGTTTTCGGCTTCTCGGCTTCTGCACTATGGACTTCGTGGAAAGCTAGAAAAAAAAGAAATCCAGAATGGTTTTGTGTGTGACATAGTAAAATCGGCTTTCTTCTATTTTTGAGCATATTAGACTCACATGTCAGGAATTGGATTGATTTGTATTTCAACAAGAGCTAGGGGAAAAAAAATTACTTTTGAGTGGTGGTAGCTCTAATACACTCATGAAGAAGTGCGGTTAACCTAATTATGAACAACAACACTAGTTATTTACGATTCAAGTATTCATTTTCAATGAATTTTCTTAAATGTCACAAAATAACCTTCTCGAGTAGGAAAAGCAACTGAGCAGACGAAATATATTACGACAGATAAAATGCATATTTTGGCAAAGAAAACCAACCCAATCACAACTCAACAAGCAAGCGGCATCATACTATACAATATTTGTATGAAATCTATTTCTGGCAAAATCTTTTCAAGAAAGAGACATTTACCTTCTTGAACGGTTTTTTTTCCCTTCAGCGGCACGACTATCGCAACAAAATTAATTCTCAACAAACACGGATTGCACATGCATGTCTTGATGATTCATATCACGTGCACTCCTACCTTTGGAAATTTGAATTTTGATACTAAAGATAGTAAGACTACGACAAATAGAGATAACAGAATGCCCTCACATTGCTTGTATTTTTCTCGTACTTCGACCAAAATCAATTAGGTTTGTTACTCCACATTCATAGCTACGCATAACTACTACCCAATAACGTACACATCACATGTTCACATTTCAACACTCAATAGTCACTTCAAAATTAAGGTTTAAAAAATAGAATGGCTAATCATTTTGCAAGACTCTAGTCCTGTTTAGAGTTACAATGGAGTTACCAGCTCTTAAAATTTTTTGAAACCTGATTTGGAAAATTCTATTTTAATTGGCAAAATGATATCAGTAATAATTTTTGGAGTTTAGCCGCAAAACCCTTCAAAGCCATGATTTTTGGAAACCATAACCCTATTACAAAAGGAGCCCTCAATGGTCAAGTCAAAGTTAGCTTTTGTAAAATCCACTTTTATTTTCCTTTTAATTCGATCGTCTCTAAAAATACGAGGTTTAATCTTCTTGAACCTTCGTTCACGTTGTCGTATGTACATCGTATATGCATAAGTACTGGTCATCTAAAATTATCAGGTACTAAATAATTAAACATTGGGGATCTCAAGGGAAACTTAAAAGACCAGAATGTGAATGAGAATTATCTTTAGATCTGAGGGGTTTGTTAGATCGATGTAATTTTAGCATCGAGAATTTATAAATGAAACGAGTTACTTTGATAAAATTATTTTGTATATAAAATGATAGTCATTGGTTTTTTACTTCATAGGAATCATATATATGTTGGGACGCTAACGATAGTGTTAGAGAAATGTGGTGCCGGGACCGATCATAGACAGCGGCGGCTGGACGATGAATGGTCAACGATCGACGTTCTTTCAGTGGCAACTAGTCAACGGTGATCGGCAGCAATGGGTCGGCGGTTGGTTATAAATGGAGCTGAGTTGGCAACGGATGGGTGGTCAACAGCAACATGTTTGGTTGATGGGGCAAAGTGGGTGCGGTAGCGTGATGTTGGCCGACAATGAAGGCTGATCAACGACGGGTCGGCGGTCAACAATAGCAGGTTCGTGACGGTTTGTCAAGAACCATTTTACCCAAAAGCTTAACTTGTACGGTTGTGAGATAACAATGTGTATCAATACAACATATTACTTTTAAATGATTGGTGGTTAACGGGCAGAGTGGCGGGCGGTAGCAGGATGGTGGCCGATAGTGATCAGTCAGCAACGGGCCGGACTCAGCGGCAATAGGTTTGCGACGATTAATGGGGCGGAGTGGAATGGTGGCCGACAACGAAGCCAGTCGACGACTGGTTGATGACAGCAACAGGTCAATTGCCGTGGCGACAAAATGTTAGCGGTTGGTGCGCGGCGCAATGGCATAGAATTCAATGTTGATCGATTATGTACACTCTGGAATTATAGAAATGCTAGTCTTATTTGGTGATTTTAAAAGTGATGGATTATAAAGGCTTAATTCCAAAAAGCTACCAAATTCTGTGCCTCGCTTATGAGAAACTATCAAATTCTCTTTAAATTATGAGAAGCTGCTGTACTTTGAAAGTTTTGTGATAGTTGTTTGTAACTATTGCTGACGCGACATCTTATTTATAATAGTTTTTCATAATTTTTGGAAGTTTTGGAAAGCTTATCGTGTATTTAACAAGAATTTGGTAGTTTTTCGTAATAATTCCAAAGTATTTGGTATTTATTTTTTGGAACTAAGCCTTTTTTGAAAATAAATTGAATGATGAATTTTAAAATTCTAATTCTAGCATTACAGAATGTCAATTTCCTTTAACATTTTATCTGTAAAGTAATTTCAATTTCAGACTGGTTTAGTTTATGGTATCTCTCAATCTATCCTCACTACTAAAGAATATGTATTTGGTAACGGTTGGAGCCGTTACTGAAATCCATATTGATAATGGTTCCAACTGTTGCAAAACCGTTACGATAACCCCGTCACCAGAAATTTGAAACGGTTTAAACCGTTACTATAGACCTAATTTGGTAGCGGTAGAAACCGTTACCATATACGTTTCAGTTACCAATATCCAGCAGACATCTGAAACATATCGGTTATCTGCTACCTCTATGGTAACGGTTTTAGCGGTGACTATAGATTTGTTAATGGTTCTAACTGTTACTATATACAACATTTGGTAACAGTTAGAACTGTTACCATATAGGTTGTCGTGACCAAATATAGCAGTTATCCGATATATTTCAAATATCATTGCACAGATAACCGTTACCAAATGATATGGTAATGGTTCTAACCGTTACCACAGAGTTTTGGTAATGGTTAAAACCGTTACCAATTTATTCACATATTTTTTTAAAATCTGAAAAACCCCGCGCCCCACGTTCGCTGATTTCATTTACAACTAGCAATAGAGAATAATAATATCATCAAATTTCATACAATTATAATAATCAATAAGTAATATGATTCGATTACACGCAATTATAATAATCAATAAATCAATAAATCGCGCACGATTATAAACAAAATATATATACAAAAAATATAATAAATAAACCAACAAAACAAATGTTTATATCTATGGTCGTTGGGACGATCCGCCTCCATCGTCCCGTGACCTGAAGATGTCCCTATCTCGTCTCGTAACAATCGTCGGATAGACTCCTCATTCGTCTGCGTCAGTTTCTCAACCCGCGCTGTAAACGTGTGCAGCTGCTGTTGCTTCTGCTGATGAACCTGATGCTGTTGCACCATCTGCTCCTGCTGCTGTGCTATCTGCTCGCAGAGCTGACGAATCTTCTCTGCTGATGCAGTCATGCAAAATTCTATAGACAAAACACCACAGGTTTAATTATATGCTCAAAATTTTTGTAAATAATAACTATACAACCTAAGCGGTTACCTTACCCGGCACAAATAAAAATTAGTTTTGTAACAAAAGTTCCTTTTTCTCTTGTAATTTCAATATCCTTTCCTCAATTGTGTTCTCAATCACAAATCTCACGATTTTAGTAAATATGTGTAATATGATCAATAGACGAGTATTAGTACACAATATTCTCGATAATTTTATGAAAATTGTATTGAAACTAAGAATTATCAAACTTACATCTGGTACTTTTTTCTCTTAAGACCTCAAGCTATAGATGATCTGTATCTTCGCCTCAAGAGTGCTAATGACTTCTTCCGACATCCCCCTTCGTGAACTCGAAACCGACGAGGGTCTAGATGCAGGAGGAGAAGAGAAGACGCGTGCTCGAGAACCTGGGGATGGATAGAGAGTGAGACACAGGACACAAAACAAACTAGATAGTAGATCTCTTGCCCTAAATTAACCAAGCAACCATCCCAGTCTCTCTCCATCTATCCACTTGTTTTTCACATCCAAAAGATTGATAAAGAGTGAGACACAATGCACAACACTCGCCGACGCTCGATGACATACTTTCACTTCAAATTCAAAGTGTCGGCGAGTGCTATGCCTTGTGTCTCTCTCTCTGTTCATCTTTTAGATATGAAAAATGAGCGAATAGAGTGAGAGAGACTGGGATAGTTGCTTGGTTTATTTGTGATAAGAGATCTACTAGCTAGTTTATTTTTAGAACCATTGATAGAACCTGCAATCAACAGTAGAATATCACATCCTTAACGTTGTCTTTGATTTTCGGGAGAGATTTAACTACTGCATTGTTGGTCTTTATACCACAATCAGCTCCCGCCGATCTCCTATGCATCAGAGTCCCCTTCAATATGATATCTTGCTCTCAATGCAGCAAAACGTGCAAAATAAGCCTGAGGCACTGCAAATGAGAAACAAATCGATAAATCTTCATTTTAATCTCGGGTATAAAAACGAAAATGCATATAAGATGCAATTTTAAAGATTTGGGTCATTTAAGTAACAGAGGTCAGGCAACTTTTATCTAAAAGCCTTTAGGATTAAAAAAATCGTTTGATCAATACATCTCTCATCTCTAATCTTCTGATATTGTTGAATGTGCATATACAAGTGCAAACACATTTCAGATAATTTGTACAATATATAGAAGAAGTAGAGAACAATTACCAAATAATTGTAGAGTGTTTTTGTCACTTTATTGAGATAGGAATATACGCGTTTGTCAGGCGTATACAGATCCCCCCTGCTCAGGGTAAGCTGGGATTTATTAATTATGGAGATCCGAATCTCCGGCAACCGCGGACTAAACTGTCGTTAATTACCCCTCGCTCTTAGAGCAAAAAACCTCCGATTGACGGGTCAAAATAGTCATGCGAACTCAATGTGAAGTGTCGGTGTTTGAAAACAATGCAGAAGGGCATGTTTATTTCATTTATCCTATTTGTGACAAGGGATTTTTTTTATTTAAAGAAACACGTTTTTTTTATAAAAAAAAGGTTTTATTTTATTTATTATTTATATGTTTTTTAATTAATTAATTTAATTTATTTTATTTTATGAGAAAAAAGGGGAAAGCCCCCTCCTACTCACATTAGAGGGAGCAGGAGCTCCTACTAAGTGGGAGCCTCCCCCTCACGTGAGGGGGGAAACTCCCACTCCTCCTCAAGTGAGGAGGGAAGCTCCCACGTGGGAGCCTCCCTCCCCCTCATGTGAGGGAGCAGGGGCTCCCACTAAGTGGGAGCTTCCCCCTCACGTGGGGAGGCGGAGGATGCCCGTGGGGCACGTGTCCGCGAAGCACAAGCGTGGACCGGAAAGAGGGCTAAGCCCTCGGATAAGGAGTTAAACTCCAAAAAAATGTAACGACTCTGTTTTTAATGAACCAAAATTTGTTTAAACTTAAAGTACTAAATGGAGTATTTGCAACCCTGAATATGCTATAAGTATTTAATTTGTTTTAGAACAACAAGAAAGCACTTCTAGCTGATTGATAAAGTCTTGCACTGCTGTGACATAGCTCCTGTGTTCGATCCCCTCAGCCACATATTATTTTTAATGATTTTTCTTTTAAAATTTTTGGAAGCCCAAAAGTTTACACGTGCAATACAAGTAAAATTGAAAAGTCACTAAAATTAAACATGTGGAAAATATTATATGTACAGACTAAGACACGTGGTAAGCATTCAAAGACCTAACTCACCAATATGGCCGGTGAGATGGGGCTCTGGGCCGGTGCCGCCGGGCCCCCCAAACTTTGCTCAAGTGACTCTTCCCCTACCCCACTACTCCTCTTCTGTTTGTTTTTCCTGAAATTAAACAGAGAATTAAAATGTGACATTAATCCAAAATTTTAATGCATTTTAATTTCATTCTTCAATTCTCAAAACCCTAATTTCTTATACAAATACAACATCACACTCTAACCCTCTCCAACCTGAGATCTATCATCAAAACTCTCAAATTTTTCCAAGTCAAATTAGTTGTACAAGTGGAGTTAGCCAAGGTCATCTTCCGGCGACGACTCGGGACAAATATGTCGACACCGCGACTCCACGAAACTCTCAAACCCTTTCTCTACCTCTTCTCTCTCATCTAATCTAGTAAGTCCCATCTCCTCTCCTCTCATTCTATTCCAAAAAGATCTCTTTTCAAAACTCGTTGGAAGTGGAGTTATTTCGACTTCCGATTTTAATTTTGATTAAAACACAACTTTTCTTAATAACCAAACATCCACATTGCTACATCTTGTTTAGTAATCTTAAAACAAACATTTAGAACAGGTTTCAATTCAAAATACAATGTTATACAACTTTTATTTCAATTTTACGGTTAATTACCACAAAGTTTACTTACAACATCATTTCATCATATTTGCTCATATTACCTTTAGAAAACTCACGAGGTAATGACCCACCTCATCACAACACACATCTTGACATAGCACAATTGCTTGAAAACCATATTTTTGTGGCCAATAAAATTTTACATTAAAATACTCTAAACTATTAAAAACCGTATTTTTTAAAATTGTTTTAATTAGATTCCTTACGATTATGTCCTTACAACCCACTCTTGGGAAATCCGATTTAGTTGATGCGGGTTATCGCACATCCAATGGACTAGTAGGGCGAGATGCAGACCTCCTCACGGAGCATACGATCTCGATAGAATTTTTATTACAATTTTTAAGAAAACGTGATTTCTATTTAATAAATAAATTTATTTTTAATAATTATTTATAATATTATCAAACTATTTATTTTATATACATATAATAAATTTCATGTTTTCTAAACAAAGGAATCACAAATTTCATGAATATACCATCACAAATCCATACAATTCCAATTTACACTAAAATACCATATACTATTTAATCTAGGTTTATATTCACTAGAATACTTCACATTTAAAAATTATATCCATGAAAACCCTAAATACGACTAATAAATACTTGATGTTTATTTTGGAATTATATCTAAACTATTTTTCATAAAACCTCCTCAAGTTTATTAATTTAAAATAAAGATCCTAGTAAATATAGGTTTAAACGGGATCAATTCTCTTGAGCTTTAGCGAGCCGGAGAAAGTGGGTGCTTGCCAATTTAAGGTAGAAAACTAAAACGGGGTTATCAATGATAATTTGCTTGGAAAAAGTCACAAATCCTGCCGTCCATGTGCAGCAGTTACCGATAACTCTAAAACCTAATTTAGGAATCAAATTCTGTTTAAGATTCTGACTCAGACAGAGTCTTAGTCTAATCAGAATACAATCTAAACATGAATACAATCCAAATATAACTCCAATATATCATGAATCCATATATACTGAATACTATCAAATATCAACATGACTTGAACTGACCGAACCATGAATATACATTGACTTGATTACATGACTATCCGTTTACATCCTTATCCGTTTACATGAGCAATTGATATCATGGTTTTGGCAAGTCTTACATCTATAAAACAACACAATAAACATTACGAGATTTTTAAGGGGTAGATTGGTTCGGAATGTATTAAAAGTGACACGATGATGGTTATTTTAATACACCTAACCTGAATATTCATTGCTGCTGTCTCGTAACTTAACGGTTCCTCATGCTCCGTATACCTTAGTCCACGGAATAGTTGGACTCCTCTCATATACACTGGCATATTCTGTACCAAGCTACAAACAACTGCGTTAACATAACAATCATATATATTCTCTTTACCTGTTCAGTCTATTTCTATATGTCTTTGGGACTTACCGAGTGATTGTTCGCTGACGACATTCCTTTTTTATTCTTTCTTTGGAATGTTGTCAGGAGGACCCGACTCTTTGGAGATCGAGCCCAGCTCAGAAGACTTGGAGCAGTTCATCGAGAACCCCAAACTCTAGTCACTTGTATATACTTTTACTTTCAGTTCATGCCATTGTTTAGGCATTGCTTTCCACATTGTATTTACTTTTCAGTTGTATTGTAAAGAATGTTTAATAAATAAGAAGTTGCTGTCATTTACATCTCATGTCTTTCTTGTGTACTGTTTCCCCCAATCAGAGTAAGGCTCTGTTTGAAATTCAAATTTCAAAATTGAAGCAACGCTTCAGATGCAGCGCCAAGTGCGCTGCGCCCTAGGCAGCGCATCATGAGTGCGCTAGCGCTAGGCGCGCTGCGCTGCGCGCCACGTGTCAAACACGGATGCGCTAGCGCAGGGTGCGCTGCGCTCTGAGCAGCGCATCACGTGTCAAACACAGGTGTGCTACGCTCTGAGCAGCGTACTACGTGCAAAGCACGGGTGCGCTAGCGCTGAAATTAAAAAACTCCCCACCGTTAGATCAAAAGATCTAATAATAATGATAAATTATTAATTAATCAGAATTAAATTCTGTTATGGAAATATTTTTCAATCTTGTTAAAAACAAGAAGACTGCCTTCTGTAAAACAGAAGCCCTAGGATTAAAGATCCAATGGTGGGGAAACATCCCCAAATCAATCAGAGAAAAATCTCTTTAACCGATTCAACAAATCAGCTTGCCCTATATAAAGGCGTTAAGACTTCAAGTCTGATATAGAGAAACCCCCCCATAAACTTTGAAAAATTCAAAGGAAGAGAAGCATAGCTCTCAGCAGAAGAAGATTTTTTCTTCAAGGTAAAAGGAATGATGATGAACAAAGAGATGAAATCATCTCATAATTAAAAAGAAGAATTATCTTTTTAACAGATCATAGATCTTCAAGACAAAAAGGCTTTCATAAAAGAGATCAAAAGATCTCATCATAAAATAAAAGAAGAACATAATTCTTCTCACAGATCATGGATCTATAAAGGCAAAGCGTTTTATCGAAATAAGAGATTGAAAATCTCTCCTGCAAAATAAGAACGGTTGTTCTTGAATTTTGAGACAAACTCTTTTTTAAAAGAACATAAACTCGTTTTCCAGATCATAAAATTGATCAAATGCGCCTTGCGCTCATGAAATGCTCCTTGCGCTCTTGAACAGCGCTTCTGCGTTCTCTGGACCGGCGCTAAGCGCCAAATGCGCCACGTGTCAACTACGTATGCGCCAATTAACAATTTGCGCTTTGCGCTTCTGAAATAGCGTGTTGCGCTCATGGGCCGGCGTTCAGCGCCAAGCGCACCACTGTCATTCACGTGTGTGCCACTAAATTGAAAGCGCAATGCGCTCATGGATTAGCGCTCAGCGCTCATAAACTGGTATCATGCGCTCATCATCTAGCGCCTAGCGTGGAGTGCGACACATGTCCCTTACATATGCGCTACTTGGTAGTAGCGCACTGCGCTTTTTGATTGGCGCAAAGCGCCTGGCGCGCCACGTGTTGTGCTGACAGAGCATAAATTGTTCTTTAATAAGCCTATAGCTCTGGTGAATGCTCAGCATTCAATAAAAGACAAAAATATTGTCAGAAGGGCCAAGCTCAAATGAAGGCTCAATAGCCAGAATAAAATGTTAAACATTTATTGGACTTAGCCCAATATTGATCATAAGTCCTCAACTTATATTAATTGAGCCCACCTGCTCATAAATATTTCAACAGATCTTAGTCCCAAATTGGACTACAGATCTTCCAACCAACTAACATCGGTTTAACGATACATCTCTGAACCCCTCTGATATATGTCGTTGTAATCCTTCAACATCTTCAGAGAGGTGATGGGTCCCGACAACCATACATTTCATAGATTATGACGTCTTTAAACTGGACTGTGGGGTCCTTAAACCCATGGACTATGATGTCCTTAACCTTGGACTGTGGGTCCTTTAAAACCCATGGACTATGATGTCCTTAATCTCAGACTGTGGGGCCCTTTAAAACCCATGGACTATGATGTCCTTAACCTAGACCGCAATGTCCTTATACTAACGTTGTACCATAATGTCCTTAAACTAATCGACCGCAATGTCCCTAAACTAAACAATAAAGCTCGAATGCTTTTTTGTTGGATCTAAACGATCCCGTTAAGTTGATCTTAGTCTAAAAATCAGACTAACGTATCCTTAACAAACGTTTAAGTTGATCTTAGTCCCAAATGAGACTAACGTATCCTTAAACCCAACCCCCAAACCCAAATCTAAGAAGATACGGATTTGGACTAATCCACGCCCTACGGGCGACAACATAAATTAGTCTCCGTATACAATCCACGGACAACCAAAAACAAAATAAACACCCACGATACGAAGTGACCATCTGGAGAAGGAGAAAGTTGTTACCGCGATGCGGTAGCGTAATTAACTGCAGGGGTTTGCGCCTGCATGGAAGAGCGTCCCCACAATCAAAAACCCCTCAAATGAAGGGGAATCTGACGCAGTCTGCTACATCGGCCGCATTCATTTAAACCTTCGATACACGGTGCCATAAATCAACTTGGTATCTTCGGAAAGGTGGACGGATAGCACAAATTAGCATCTGCCCCGAAATTCAGGAGAGACGTTTATCGCGTCTCCGCGTTTTCGGTGGGGAACAGATTCTGGCACGCCCGGTGGGACCTTTTCCTCTTTCCACTCCACACTTCGTGTGTCGTGTTCGCGAACGAATCACGGTTTCATATGGTTGCCCTTGGGTTCGAGGTACTAAGATTTGGTGTCTTGCTCCGTGCAGAAAACGAAAGATCAATGGCGTCTACTTGCACGAAATGTTCCAGCTGCAACTGCAACTTCCGTTCCACCTCATCTGGAGGTGTAACTTATGGGCCCCAGGCGACCTCCCTGTTTACAATGCCGGTAGAGCAGGTGACGCAGGCTACCACCGAGTTGTTCTTCGGGACCATGCTTTCACCAGTGAGCGTTAACATTCCTCTGCCGCAAGAAGCGCAAAAGAAGTCGGTCTTTGATCGGCTCACCACCACCACGGCCCCTCTCAATGGGTCATCCAATGTCAAGCCATTAGCATCAGTCTTCGATAGGCTGAGCCTGAACTCTAATGGGCCCGTCAAGAAGCCCATGATACCTGAAACGACCATCCCAAAACGGATGGCCATTCCTGCTCTCGAGGTCACTAAAGAAGCTTCTCCCGTCAAAGGATCAGTCTTTACGAGGCTGGCCACTCCGGCTCCCGTTCCTGGTCAAAGGTCTGTCTTTGACAGATTGGATATTGTTGCTCAACGGACGTCGATCTTCAAGAGGCTGGTACCAGAAGCACCTCACCAGAACAGGGGGCATGACAAAACCATCCCCATAACTGAACCAACACCATCTGCGCGACATACTCTCCGTCGTCACTGGCGCCGAGTAAGGAAGGCTGGGGGCATCTTCCCTTCTGGACTAACTCCGCCAGCTCCGATGGTGGAAATCAATGCTGCTGTTCCAACTGGAAACAGCTTTGAACCGCTTAGGAGGGTTCGCAAGAACTTCCCGACTGCCATGCTAAAGAGGTCTCCTCCACCTATGAAGGTTACTACAAAAAAGAAGACAGAGCAGCCCCCTCAGCGGCTGTCCTCTAAAATTTATAAAGTCTGGCGACAGGTTTAGGACTCAGTAATTGATCAAGACTACTCTCGCCGACAGAAAAAAGTGAAAGTTCAGCAAGAAGAGAACCGTCCTGTCAAGCCACAAAAGGCAACAGCTGTTTGGGTGCCCACTGCAACGGCCCCTCCAACGTCAACTACTCACAAGAGAAGGAGGCCAGAAAAAGCCCCCGTGACTGCGGCGAACCGGAAAGGCGCTGAATCTAGACGCCCCAAGTCTGGGGGCATGATGGTGCATACCGTTTATATGGCTTCCGGAAAAGAGGAAAGCCGTGCTTCTACGGGTCATCGACCGCTTACCTGGTCAATAACGAAGGCTCAAGAACAACAGCAACAGAAGCTTCAGGAGATGCTGACTGCGATGGCCACACTCACTGGGCCAAAAGAAAATCCAGAGACCTCGGAGCAGCGTCGGGAACAAGAAACTGACACCGAGTTCCTCTGAGGAATGCTCGAGAGGAAAGAAAAAGAGGCTGCGTGAACATGCAGCCAATATAAAATGAATGGTTCTCTTGTTCCAAGACATAGCTGGGATGATGTTACAGCCAGAACCTCCAGCTGAAGACCCTCCGATCATCATTGAAGACGACAGAGGGGAGACATCGAACCCTCCTCCAGCTCTTTCAGCAGCCAAAGAGGAAACCATCTCCAAGGCTGCTCTGGATGACTACATTGCTTAGCAAATACGAGCTCACCAGGCGAATGAAGCGGCCAGCTAAGTTGTTAAAACTGGGCAACCATATCCAGGATGGTATGACCAAATAAAGTACCCGCCGGGATATACGATCCCTAAATTTCATGTATACAAAGGGACGAACAATCCCCACCAGCATGTCGCTCAGTTCAGGGCTCTATATGGCAACACCGGAGGTGATGATAAATTGCTACTTCGCCACTTCATAGGCAGCTTGTCGGAAATGGCATTCGAGTGCTACTCTGAACTTCCGAACGACTCTGTCAAGATATTTGCGGAGATGGAGCTGTTATTTACGCAAAGATTCGCAAGCGCTAGCGAGCGCACCCCAATCACAGCATTGATTAATGTTAGGGTAAAGCCAGGCGAGACATGGGTTCAATACGCAATACGATGGCGGAATCTGTGGTCGAAATGCGAACAGCGCAAGAAGCGCCGGCGGTGGGCATGTTCGTAGGCACTCTTGATCCGCAGGCGACCATCTCCCAGTTCATGATATTTTTTAAGCCGACTACTTTCCAGGCCTTGATTGACAAGCTGGCCCAAATGGACCAGATGGGTCATAGACCGTCTTCCTCGAAAGCAGAGCCTCAGAACGGAAGGGAAAGGGGAAAGCGGCCGTCACCGCCAATGCTCAACCGCAGCCCAGTGGTCTGAGACCAGTTGATCGCCAAAATAATAGAACACGATCTCTTGGAGATAAAATGAGACGCCCTTACTCGTTCCCTCGAGACAAGACAAAGAGGTTATTCGAGATAGCACTGCGCAACAGGCTCATCACTCTGCCGGAGCCAAGACGCCTAGCGCAACCAGGCGACATTAGCAATCCTAACTATTGCCCTTATCACCGAATGTTGGGCCATCTGATCGAAATTTGTTACATCTTCAAAAGCTGGATAGAAGATCAGTACCAGCAGGGCAAATTCGTATTATCCGAGAATTGGAAGGTGAACCCGCCTCAGCCGCACGCTCTCAAGAAGACGGATACACCGGGGGCATCGTGTTCTTTCGTAGAAGAAACTCCATGGGAGGTCGCACTTTCAGCCAAAACTAAAAGAATGCTGAAGGATCTCCACACATGTCCGGCAATTAGGTAGAAGAATCCACTGAAACCTGAGATCATCGAGGGGATGCTGAAGCCGCGCCCAACTCCAAAAATTGGTGGTGATAGCCAAAGCATTCACACCTAGCCGTCAAAATCTTCAAAGAAGAAGAAGAAGACCAAAAATCCCGTGAAGCCTGGTGACAAGCGCACGGACCTGCAAAAACAGATTGACGCGTTAGAAGAATATAATCAAAAAGCGCGGACTCTAGTCACACTCCAAGAATTTCTCAGCCATATCCTTGAGGACGGAGATGATGACAATGGAGAAGACTCGTCAGATGAATCTGAAGGTTATGTAGCAAGCTGACATGCGATTTCTCACTCATCGATAGACGATGACGAAGCTCCTTACACAAAGAAACTGGGGGCAAATCCTGAACCGGAACTTCTAAGGCCATCAGGCGAAACGATTGATGCATTCCTGAACGAAGCTCTTCTTAAAAGCAAAGCTGCTCGAGAGTGTGAAATGGCCATATTTGAAAAAGCCAAATGCCGGCGACTGGACGAAAGAGTTGAAACACTCCCGCCAGATCAAAGTACATCCGTCGCAAATAAAAACAGGTTCAAGACGAGAAAAAGGCTCGCTAAAGCCATATCAATGGGAATGAAGCTGCCACCCTTCGAAGGAAACATTCTTGGTGAAGCGAAAATATATCATAGCTATTGCTTATATCATCGTAAGATTGCGTATCCCACCGAAGAGTGCAACGCTTTTAAAAGATGGTGGCAGGGATATATTGCTCACTGGCAACATTTCAAGCGGATGAAACATAAAACTCATCGGGAGTAAAGAAGTACGACCGAGGAGCGTAAAAGAACTACCGGCAATTGTCGCATGGTCAACACCGGGAGATCGCAAGTTCTCACCTTCGGGAGCGACTCTGACGATGAAATGACTCTTGGCCCTCTCTTTAAAGAGTCCACCTTAGGAAAAGAGGAAGAACTGAAGACCTGTGAAAATATTCAGCTGCGCAATCGTACGCTTCCCGAAAAGAATCTTGGGCCCTCGAACAGTGGGTCAAGTAGAAAAGATAAGGGAAAAGAAAAAGTCCCTGAGGATATCATCCTTGATGACCAAGCTTTCGGAAAGCTGATAGCCAAGGACCCGCCAAAGAAAAGTAAGGTGGACTACAACGTTCTGGCACACTTGAGAAAGCTACCTTCGCAGTTAAGCATTCTTGACACCCTTTTGTTATCCAAAGAAGCAAGAGATTCTTTGATCAAGGCATTACAAGAGCCCGAGCAATTCCAAGCTTTCCTCACCGAAGAAAAGATGAAGGACGAGATGGAAGAAGTACACACAGCCGATATCACCTTCGACGATGAAGATCTCCTCCTTGGGACATGCGAGCACAACCGTCCCCTATATGTCTCCGGATACTGTCATGACACCAAGATAGGTAGAATCCTGGTCGACAATGGGTCCTCCGTCAATCTCCTTAACGTAAGGATGTTAAAGGAAATCTACATGAGTGTTCAACACCTCGCTCGTGATAAAATCACCATCTCCGGATTTGACTCCCAGTCATCACGGATGCTTGGGTCTGTGATATTGACACTACGCTTTGGGCTGCTTGTCACGGACATTAAGTTTCACGTCATTGACGCCAAGACATGCTACAATGCTTTGCTTGGTCGGCCCTGGTTACACGAGTACAACATCATCCCTTCTACACAACATCAGTGTATGAAGTGTTTCAAAGATGGTCTCGAGTATACTGTGACAGGGGAACTAAACCCATTCTCCGTGAACGAAGTCCGAAAGTACGAAGATGCAAATTACTTCCTGCCAGATTTCAAGGACACAGAAAGATGTTGCAAACCGGAGGATAAGAACAAAGCTATTGCCACTGTTCCGATCTTCGGGAGTGATACTGAGGAGGAACAAGAAATAGTTTATTCAGGTCCGTCCCAGTGCAACAAGCCGGGACCGTCCACTCCTATGTTGATCTTCAGCAGCGACTCGGAAGATGAGGTCAATGCCGTATTCTCTGCTCGGCCATCAATACAAGCCTTCGCTGATGAAGATCAAAGTTTGCAAGTTGCCATGGTTTTGCCAAAGCATCATAAAGAGCTAGACGCGCTTGATACCTACAGTGTGGAAGAACTGCAGACATTCTACGTCCCTCCCAGGCGAAAAGGTGAAAAAGCGATCCTATTCTACCGATCCGGGAAAACCAAAGTGCAGAAAGAAATCTGGCATGGCGCGGATTCTACACTTGACAGGCACCAGCCCATCCGTTTGCCCAGATATTACACAGATGGACTAAAGAGACTCTTGAGATGCCAAGGTGTACCCCTTAAGCAAACTGCTCGACAAGCACGGTTCTACAACAAGATCTGGAACGTCCCCAGAACTCAGCGGAAGTTACCCAATGGGAGAATGGAAACGGTCAGGCTTGGATATGTTCGATCCAAGAAACGGGAGCTGTTCCGCGACTGCTACGTCATACATGACTTTGATGAAGAAGGAGATGCTCTGTGGGATGATGCTAACCCCGAACCAGAACGAGCTCCCACCGTGAAAATGCCCAGTCCGTCGTTTGAAGAACAAATGGAAAAGCTTATAAGGGAAGCAGGTCAAAAGGCTCGAGACGACCATAATCGCGAAATGGCCATCTACGAGAAAACCAGGACACAACGCCTCCTTCAACAGGCTGTGAAAAATGAAAATGCTCCTCCTTGTCAACCCGTCATATAAAAAGCCCGACGCAGAGGCAGAAATAAACCCAAGAACGAAAAAAACATTCGACAGCGACAAAGCGGGACCAAGAAGCCACGCGATCGGGAATCGAGCAATCCGGATTCGTCTCTTATAAAGAAGATGGGTCGAGCATACTCTTTTTCCCAGGACAAAACACAGAAGATACTTGATCTTGCTATAAAACATCAAATGATTACCCTCCCGGAGTCCAAGCACCCCGAGCAAGCAGGTGAAGTTAATCATCCAGATTATTGCTCCTATCACCGAGCAATAGGACATCCTCTCGAAGACTGCTTCGCATTCAAAGACTGGGTAGAAAACCAGTATCAGCAAGGTAGGTTCGCCCTATCCAGCAGCTGGAAGGTAACTCCGCCACAGAAGCATGAACCAAAAGCCGTGCCCGCAGCGAGAGTAGAACCAGATCAACATCGGTCTTGGAAGCGATCTCGTACTTATCATATGATAATATTGTCAGAAGAAGAGCTCGAGAATACGGATGAACTCCCCTGGGGCTTCGAAAACAATGATAACGAGGTGATCTCAGAGTTTCCACTGGCGCCAAAAGAACTGGAATATAGAATACATACCTCTGTAGATAACCTCAAGAAAATTGATTTGGGGACGGCAAGTGACCCGCGACTGACATTCGTTAGTGAGCTGCCGTCTGAAGAAAGAGTGGCTACACTAAAGGACGTGCTTATGCAGCATAAAGATTGCTTCGCATGGAACTATTCCGAGATGCCAGGACTAGATCCAAAGATTGCTGTCCACAAATTAGCAATATCTCCGGACGTCAAGACGATCAAACAAGCGCCGAGAAGAATGTGGCTCGAGCTTGAGATGAGCATCAATGCCGAGGTCATGAAACTAATTGACTCCGGTTTTATCCAAAAGGTTCAATATCCTGATTGGATCGCCAACATCGTCCCGGTGATGAAGAAGACTGGGACGGTGAGCATATGTGTGGACTTTCGGGATCTCAATAAAGCCTGCCCGAAAGACGACTTCCCAGTACCGGTCACCGAGCTGATGATAGACAATATGTCCACTCATGAAGTTTTCTCCTTCATGGACGGCTCGTCAGGATACAATCAGATAAAGATGCATCCCGAGGACCAGAAGCACACTGCTTTCCAGACCCCTTTGGGCATATTCTGCTACAAGGTGATGTCCTTCGGTCTAAAGAACGCCGGCGCCACCTATCAGAGGGCCATGACGAAAATTTTCGACGACCTCATACATGAAATCGTCGAATGCTATATCGAAGACCTCGTGGTAAAAAGCAAATCATACGAGGAACATTTAGAGCATCTGAAGACCGTATTTCAACGCCTTCGGCAATACAACTTGAAGATGAACCCTCTCAAGTGCGCGTTCGGAGTTTCCTCGGGCAAATTCCTAGGATTCATCGTACGATATCAAGGCATCGAGATAGACCTGTCGAAGATCGAGGCAATCATGGAAATTCCCCCGCCAAAGACTCTTAAGCAGCTGTGATCTCTTCAAGGAAAGCTTGTATATATCCGGCGATTCATAACTAATCTCTCCGGCAAGTGCAGCCCCTACAGTCACTTGATGAAAAAAGGAACCCCGTTCGTCTGGGATCATAAATGCCAAAGCGCACTGGACAAAATCAAGCAATACCTGCAGAATCCACCAGTGTTGGCCGCTCCCGTTAAAGGAAAACCTCTCGTCCTGTACACAACAACCCTCGAAGGTTCTTTAGGCGCGCTGTGGGCACAAAAGAATGATCAAGGGAAAGAAAGAGCTCTTTACTATCTGAGTCGAGTTCTCTTGGGGGCAGAAAGCAATTACTCTTCTATTGAAAAACACTGCCTGACCTTGATCTTCGCAATAACAAAGCTCAGACACTATGCATTGGCACATGAGGCCCATATCATATCAAAGGTGGATCCCCTCAAATATTTGATATCAAAGGCCATATTAACAGGACGACTCGCTAAATGGGACCTGCTCTTAATGGAGTTCTCGATAACTTATCGACCCCTCAAAGCAGTAAAAGGCCACGCCATCGCCGACTTCCTCGCTGAGCATCCGATACCTGCCGACTCTCCCTTGAACTGCGAATTGCCAGACGAACATGCGTTTAACACGATCGACGGAGGGAGAAGAAAGAATGACACGCAATAGGAACTTGTTCATATCAGATTTTTGCATTTTTATACCGCCCAATTTTTATCACATTGCTCATCGGTAGGTACTCTTGAGCCGTATTTGCTAGTCAATTGCAGGATACATGTTCTCGGCTCTAAACGGTGAAATTCATGGAAAAGCACGACAAAATCCGGATTACTGCCAACCACAGATAAAACACGGGTCTCCGCTCTCTATCCGTATGTTTCCGCACACCAGTTTAAAGAGACAAAATGGCAAATCAATGTCATTTTCATGCACAAAGCTCAATGGCAACACAAGATCCAACATATCTACACGGAGCTCGAGGAAATCATGACAAAAGATCCACATCCAATCACCTTTTGATCTACTAAAATTCTGGAAGAAATATGGAAAGATTATCAGAAAAAACATATGCCAAACTACAAACAAGAGCAGACCAGGGAACCCCACAAAGCCCGAGAAGCCAACTCCTCTATATGGCCGTGGATCCGCGGCCAATAGGGGGTCTAGGCCGCGGATCCGCGGCCGTACAGGCTCATCAGATGGAGATATTTCAGGGGTATTTTGGGAATTTTATCTTATGGCAGATTGTTGCCCTAGGTTTCTATTTCCCTGCCTATAAATCGCCCAGAACATTGCCAAAGCCAAGTGTGCTCATTCTTGTATTTAGATTTTAGGTTATATGTTGTTGTTCTTCTTCCTCCTCTCATCTCTTCTCCATTAAAAAACTTGTAGTGAGCTTTTGTGAGTGAAGAATGAATAAAGGAGTTCTTGTTCTTACCATGCTTATCTTGTTGTAATTGTTAATTATATTTGCTTGTATTTTTCTTTTGCTAATCTAGTTGTTGTTATTTGTTGTTTGTTTCTTTCTTGTTCTCTTTTCCTTTATCCTTAAACAACCATGATGCTTACGCTTGATCCTTGCCGAGGTGAGATCGCAAATAGCTAGTTGTAATCTTCTAACCTCTTTCTTTCTATCTTCCTCCTTTGTTTTATTTTCTTTTCCTTATAATGGGTGAGTAGTTTTCATACTTGTTAGGGTAGGATAAGGAAAGTTTGAGAGAAGGAAATCTCTCTCACTCTTTCCTTACCCAACATCTTAAATCGGACTCCCGTTAATTGAACCACAATCCGCTCCCTACGGCACCCTATCCTACATGATAGCGGTGATTCCGTAGTGAGACCGGTTATGGTTAAATTAACCGGAGGTTAAGGATAAGAGCCAAGAACGGACGGACAAGCACCAAAAGGAAGAACTTATGCGTTGGAAATCCTACCTTATACTCGCAAGTTCCTTCCTAGTCGTGCTAATCCCCGTTGTTGCCGATTACCGTAACACCGATATTAAGAGTGGCAACGAAAGAAGTGAGCGACTCCTAACTCAAACTAACCTAATCCTAACCCTAACAAGCTCTCTTTACATATCATTTTAGCACATAGTTTATCTCAAAACAACTCTGGACATTTGGACTTAACTCGTTAAAGCACATAGAAAAAGATTCCTATCTCCCTGCGGAAGACCCGTACTCAACCGGCTAGCTATAAGCGAAACCGTCTTGATTGTGGTAACAAACTTAGCACGCAAAAACTCTACCAATCAAATGGCGCCGTTGCCGGGGAGACGGTAGTTTATTTCTTTGTGTAATTTCGGGTTAATTTGTGAATATAAACATAACCGAAAAACAAAAAAAATATACATTGTAAAAAACCATCTTGTTATTTTTGATTAGTTTTTGTGCAAGTGTACAGGATAAAAAGACGGTCGAGTTCAGTGCCAAAGACGTGGGAAGTTAGACCCATATCTCGCGGCTACATCGCGACGGATCAAGACGGAGCCAACGGTCTACTGTAAAATTCTGGAGCATATTCAGTAATCAAATCAAGTTTCAGGAGCTCCAGAAAAGAAGGGGACAGCCAAGGCAGCACACACAAAAATTTCGGCGGACCAATCCTACCTTACTGCCGCGGAACCGTGGCATAAGCAAGCTTAGGCCGCGGAACCGCGGCCATTTGGAGCCCTCATTAACTCAAAACTTCTGTAAGTGTCTCTTGCCTCTCTCCCACTCCTCTGAACTCCATTGAACTGTGTTTTCTGCAGTATTCTTTGCGCAAATTCTCTTCCCCCTTCCAATAAATTGTTTTTGTGCAGGATTCTTTGCGCCGCGCTAAAAAAATAAAAATTGATTGCAGTTGATTGATACTGCTTTGCATATATTAATACGGACTTTAAGGGGCTTGAAACCAATTCAGATTGGGTGGGGATTTCATCACCTATCCCAGGACCCCAAAAATCACAAAAAACATATGCATTGACCATTGTTAATTAAAAAATACCAGACTCAGCCCTAAGGACTTCGCGCTCAATAGAACAGAGAACTAGTTACAGGCATCGGCCGTTTATCCTATTCTAACTTTGCGGTGTCTAGACAAGTGTGTCCAAGGCAAGTGGTTACTTAATTAGGACCACTACTTACGTAGTGGGGAGCCTCCCATTTACCTGGCACTTACCTGGCCGCAATTGGCGGAGAAGAGGCGGTTTGAGGTCCTATTTCTAGCCCTTTGGAACAGTTAGGAGCTGTCTAGCTGACCTAGGTGACCCTAGATCTAGGTGTGATTGTGCATATCTTGTTTGTGATTGCTTGAAGCCGTAAGTCCGTACATATTTCTGTAAAGCTCTTTCCAAAAAAAAAAAGAGGAAAAAAATCAAAAACTTTTATAAAAACTTGCCCTTTGTCGCCAAAATCCCATTTTTCACCCACCACCCATCATATTTCTCCATTGACGTTTTCTTACCCTCACCTTCTCCGCTTTGACTATACTAAACTCGTTTAGTGTATGTCCGCTTGGACTCGGGACACTAGCGCCCGTCTAGTCCGTGTTATGTTAGTCGCTACCGACTACGCGATCGACTCAGACGTCGAAACTCCGTCCACGCCTCATTCACCCTTACCTTTGCCGGTCAACTCCGACGTTGACCGGAATTCTGCTCATACATCCTCACCTTCACCATCACCAACCTCTTCTTCCGCGATGTCAGGATTTAATCCAAACATCCCTACAACTCCCCCGGGATTGATTCGACCTCCTATGGATGCGAATAACCCACCACCACCGTCTGTTGTAGCGCCACAGCGAATCGCGCTCCAGGATCGTTTCTATCCCATCCGTTCTGCACTTCCCACCTGTCTTTCCCTTCCACCGGCCAATGGGGATAATTTTAAAATTAAGCCCCACGTCATTAACATGCTCCCGAAATTTCATGGGCTTGAATCTGAAGATGCCTATATCTTCATCAACAAATTTCAAAACGTTTTTGCCATGATGAAAACCACCCAGCTGTCGGACGATGCTATACGGCTATGAGTCATTCCGTTCACTTTGTGCGATCTTGCTGAAAAATGGCTGTATAGCACCGCTTCCCACTCCATAACCACTTGGGACGAGTTTGTTAAAGCGTTTCTCAAGAAATTCTATTTGAATCATAAAACCGCGAGGATCCGTAATGAAATCAACCAATTCTCCCAGCTTCCTACCGAACCCTTCTGGAAGTGCTTTGACCGGTATAAAGACCTTCTTGTTCAGTGCCCTCACCATGGTATTGAGAAATGGCAACTTTGCCAAGCCTTATACGAGGGCCTGAACCCAGCAACCAAGCAGTTGTTGGAAACCATTTGTCAGGGCCACTTCCTATCGAAATCTGACGAGGAAGCGTAGCAATTCTTCGACGATCTTGCGGGACAAACGCTACAATGGGAGAGCACCAGACCGACTTCTTCTTCTTCTACCTCCACTTCTACCGGTCAGTCTAGGGTAGGAATTCACCAACTTGATGTCTCTATTGCGATGAAAGCTGAAATGGCTGCAATAACGAGAAAACTTGAAGCGATAGAGAGCAAATTTTCATCTCCTGCCCCTGTTCTTCCCCTTCGTACCATATGTGCTTGTTGTTCCGATCCTTCTCACTTAACCGAAGAGTGTCCTTACAATCCACCATCTCAAGGACAGGGACAGGTTAATGCTGCATTTCAGCAAAGACCAAGAAATGATCCATACTCTTCCACCTACAATCCCGGTTGGAGGAACCATCCCAATTTCGTCTGGAATCAGAATCAGCATCAATTCCAAGGCAACAATTTCCAAAGGCCCCCTCCGCCGCAACAACAAGCGCAACAACAAACTCAACATCAGTTTCAGCAGCCCTTCCAACCCCAACCTTTTCAAAATCAGACGAACAACTTTGCACCTAACAATTCTTTTCCCCAAAACAACTTTGTTCCGTCAAACAACGATAAGGTTTCCTCGCTAGAACGAAGTCTGGAGGCGTTCGTTAAACAATCGACACAATCCACCGCCAACATCCAGTCGTCTATTCAGTCTTTGGTGCAACACACTGCTGCACACGGGCAAAGCATCAAGACCATCGAAGCCCAGATTGCACAGCTGAATGCGGCGTTAAGCGAGCGCGAAAAGGGGAAGCTTCTGTCCCAACCACTCCCAAATCCCGGTCACCCACATAATGTACATGTTGCTCTTGAACAACAGAACCATAATGTGAGTGCCGTGACTACATTGAGATCGGGAAGGATGCTGCAAAACAACATTGGCACACGGATCGACGATGACACCCCGGCCGCTTCTTCTTCTTCTTCGTCTTCTGATCCTATTCTCCATTCTTCCAAAGGCTCTTCCTCTTCTTCTGCTCTAAACGGACCCATTTCTCACTCTACGAAAACACCAGCTCTGGGATCCGTTCCAGCTCCACAATCTCCTCCACAAGCATTGGACTCAACCAATTTTAAAAACGTTCCATTTCCAAACCGGTTGAGGTCCAATAAACAAAATCCACAAATGGAGAAGATTCTGGAGTTGTTTAAGCAGGTTAACATCAACATTCCCCTTTTAGATGCTGTCCAACAAGTCCCGTCCTATGCGAAAATCTTAAAGGACTTGTGCACGAAAAAGAGGAAGTCTCAGGTACCCAAGAAAGTTTTCTTGGCTAGTGCTGTGAGTGATGCTCTTACCTAATCTTTACCGCAAAAACGGAAGGACCCTGGCTGTCCTACGATTTCTATTACCATTGGGGATAAGAACATCAACCGCGCACTATTAGATCTTGGTGCCAGTGTTAACCTGCTTCCGTACTCAGTATATGAGCAATTAGGTGTAGGAGAGCTGAAACCCACATACTGTACTCTCCAAATGGCCGACCGATCAATCACCCATTCTAGGGGTGAGCTAGAGGATGTGTTAATCAAGGTTGGGGACTTCATATTCACCGTTGACTTCATTGTTTTAGACACACAGCCTGTAGCTAACCCCCGGAATTAAATTCCGGTGATACTCGGTCGCCCATTCCTTGCAACCTCAAATACTGTGATCAATTATCGAAATGGTTCGATGAACCTATCTTTTGGAAACATGATAATTGAATTCAATATTTTTAGGTTGGGGAATCAGCCCTCCGAACCTAATGCTCATATACTAGACGTTTGCTCGATCCAGGAGATCACCCCAGAAGAGTGTGAATTCGAGGAGTTTCTGTTCGATCACGATAACCTTAACGCCACTAGTGCGTTCCTCTTCGAACCTGCTGCTGTTTCTGCGCCCAACAATGACTACAAGTGTTTCACCTTCTCGAACGATCTTAGCCCCTCACCACCTGAGTTTGAATTCTTCGAATTTCCGGATGAGTTACCTGAACCATCCAACTCAGTCGCTTACACTCGTTTTGAACCTTTGCTGGAATCCTTTGAGTTCCAGACCTTTTCACCAATCTTGCCTTCAATCGTTTCACCTCCAACGCTCGAATTCAAGCCTTTACCGTCTCACCTTAAGTACGCTTACTTGGGTGAGAACGAGACCCTCCCTGTTATCATCTCGGCTTTTCTACTTCCAGAGCAAGAGAAAGCCCTTCTTGTGGTCTTGCACAGCAATAGGCAAGCTTTTGGCTGGTCCATGGCGGACATCAAGGGGATTAGTCCCCTGATCGTTGAACATCATATTCATCTGATGAATGATGCCAAACCAGCCAGGGATCCACAAAGGCGTCTCAACCCAGTCATGAAGGAGGCTGTGAAAAAGGAGATCGTAAAATGTCTAAATAGTGGTATCATTTACCCTATCTCTGATAGCCAGTGGGTTAGCCCCATTCACGTTGTCCCCAAGAAATCAGGCATAACGGTCATCACTAATGAGGCGAACAAGTTAATCCCTACTCGCACCCAAACTGGGTGGCGAGTATGCATCGATTACAGAAAACTCAACGCCGCAACGCGGAAGGACCACTTTCCACTATCTTTCATTGACCAAATGCTTGAACGATTGGCCGGGCACGAGTACTACTGCTTTCTTGATGGCTACTCCGTCTATAATCAAATTCCCATCGCCGAAAAAGACCAGGACAAGACCACATTCACTTGTCCTTTCGGCACGTTTGCATATCGTCGCATGCCCTTTGGGTTATGCAATGCGCCCGCTACCTTCCAGCGGTGTATGATAGGAATCTTCTCAGACATGGTGGAAAAATTCCTGGAGATCTTCATGGACGATTTCTCCATCTTCGGCGATTCCTTTAACGAGTGTTTGCTGCATCTCGACACTGTCCTTACCCGATGTAAGGACAAGAATCTCACTTTGAATTAGGAGAAGTGCCACTTCATGGTGCGCAAAGGTATTGTCTTAGGACATATCATTTCGCAAAATGGCATAGAGGTTGACAAAGCGAAGATTGAGGTCATTTCCAATCTCCCTCCTCCCAGATGCGTCAGAGACATCCGAGCCTTCCTTGGCCATGCCGGTTTCTATAGACGGTTCATCAAGGACTTTAGCAAGATTGCTAGGCCCTTGACACTTTTGCTGGCCAAGGACACGCCATTCGACTTCAACTCGAGCTGTGTGACAGCATTCGAGTCATTAAAAAGCCCACTCACTTCTGCTCCCGTTCTTTCTTCACCTGACTGGACGCACCCATTTGAGATTATGTGCGATGCATCCGACTTTGCCATTGGTGCTGTTCTTGGACAACACATCAACAAGATGCCGCACGTAATCTATTATGCTAGCCGAACCTTGAACGACGCCCAACTTAATTATACAACAACTGAGAAGGAATTCTTGGCTGTTGTATTTGCTTTAGAAAATTTCAGGCCCTACCTCATCGGCTCTCCAGTCATTTTCTACATAGACCATTCTGCTCTGCGCCATCTTTTTGCGAAGAAAGATGCAAAATCTCGGCTGATACGTTGGATCCTCTTGCTTCAAGAGTTTGACCTTGTCATCAAGGACAAAAGAGGATGTGAAAACGTAGTCGCCGACCATCTCTCACGACTTCCTTCTTCGCCTTCGCTTCATATTCCGATCAACGACGTTTTTCTGGATGAACAACTCTTGACAGTATCTCGCGAACCCTGGTTCGCAGATATTGTGAACTATTTGGCCACAGGGCTACTACTGACTGAATGGTCAAGTCAGGATAGACTTCGATTCTTATCTCAAGTAAAACACTTTTACTGGGACGAACCCTATCTGTTCAAGTACTGTCCCGACCAGATTATTCGTCAGTGTGTCCCTGACGATGAATTCAAGAGTGTGCTGTCATTTTGCCATGATCAAGCATGTGGCGGGCATTTTTGCCCCAGAAAGACAGCTGAGAAGATCTTGCAATGTGGTTTCTACTGGCCACAACTCTTTAAAGACGCACATGACTATTGCAAGACTTGCTTCCGGTGCCAACACTTGGGCCGGATATCCCGGAGGAACGAGATGCCGCTCCAACCAATTTTGGTTGTGGAGATTTTCGACGTTTGGGGGATAGATTTCATGGGGCCGTTTCCCAGCTCTTTTGGGAACTTGTACATCCTTCTCGCTGTTGATTATGTCTCTAAGTGGGTCGAGGCTGTGCTTAGCCGGACTAACGACAACAAGGTTGTCGTTAGGTTTCTTAAAGAAAACATTTTCTCTCGTTTTGGGCACCCCCGAGCGATCATTAGCGACAATGGAACTCATTTCTGCAATAAGACTTTCGAGGCCTTGATGCGGAAATATTCCATCAATCATAAGCTATCCACGCCCTACCACCCCCAAACCTGTGGGCAGGCCGAAGTTTCAAATCGGCAAATCAAGCAAATACTGGAGAAGACGGTTTCCAAGAACCGTAAGGATTGGTCGCTAAAACTCACTGATGCCCTTTGGGCATTTCGAACCGCTTATAAGATCGATCTTGGCATGTCTCCCTATCGGCTTGTGTATGGAAAGGCTTGCCACCTCCCTGTCGAAATAGAGCATCGCGCATTTTGGGCGATAAAAGAATTGAATCTGTCTCTCGAAGATGCGGGCAGCCATCGGAAGCTGCAGTTGAACGAATTGAGCAAGCTTAGGGATGAGGCTTACGATAACGCGGTTGTCGTTAAGAACCGAATGAAGGTGTTTCACGATACACACCTTTTACGCAAAACTTTCGTACCTGGTCAACGGGTACTGCTTTACGACACCCGGCTACACTTCCATCTAGGAAAGCTCAGATCTCGCTGGAAAGGGCCGTATTTTGTGCGGAATGTGTATCCGCATGGCGCTGTGGGTTTGGAGAATCCAAGGGACGGTTCATTTTTCAAAGTAAATGGACACCGACTTAAACCGTACCTTAGCGCCGAACCAACAGAGGAGCTCCCGGTCTTACAGGAGCCGATTTACCCTGCATAATCTTCCTCTGCCTACCACCAAACTTCGTTTATCCAGCCAAGAACAGTGACACTGTTCCAAATAAGTTTGGGGGTATGTATATACCATTTTGTATATATTTGTGGATATTCTTTTCCATTTTTGCTAATTTTCTTTTCTTTAAAAACAAAAACAAAAAATTGTGTATATCTAACCGACAATTTTGACCCTTCAATGATCTCTTCATGCAACGACAGTGAGGACACTGTCCAGTTTAAGTTTGGGGGTACGCTAGGTACGCATTTCTAACCTTTGCATTCATATGTATATTTTGCATCTGCATACTAAAATCCATAAAATCCATAAAAATCAGAAAATTTTCTAAAAACATAAAAACTTTTTCGTCAAGTTAGCTAGTGGGAGAACTCTGATTCAACATTTCAATGGTTTTGTTTGATAAGATAAGAATAACTAAATCTTATTTTTAGATTTTGAAAACCTGAAAGATAACTCTCCTTTGAAGTTAACTATAGCTGATATACGTCTTTACATCACACTACACGTGTCGTGAGTTTTGGAAACTAGATGACAAGTCTTTTATGTCTAAAAACTTTTAAATGGACAAATGATTTTCTGAGGATCAAATAGGTTTGTTCTGAAATAAGTAATATCAAGAATAGTTTATGAAGTGAAGCGAATATGAAGGAATGTTATTGATGCCTTAATTGGAACTAAGTCTGAAAAATAACCCATCTGGAACTTGATTGGAATGATTACACACCAAACCCATTAAAACACGTCTTTTATCCAAAAAATAAATTGAACTTCCGGTTATATCTCCGTTCGTATTGAATCATCATGATTTTCACGCCAAATTGTCTTTTGTTTTTGGATCTAGGTAACTTGAGTAATTAAGTCCGCTGGGGTATTTCTACACCTAATGCCCTAAAACCAACTGGTTTGGGTGCATTGGCCCAAAGCTCGTTAAGAAACCTAGAAAGTCCAGATTAAAACAAAGTCAAGCAAGTGTTCTCTCCGAGTTAAAATTCCTAACGGTTCTTTGTGTGGGAATAATCTTGATAAAAGACAGGCTTTTATAAAAAAAAATTTTAGTGGAGATATGAAGGTTTTATTCTATGATAAAGACTATTGCACGTTCACAGAGGTGTGTATGAAATGAAAACAAGAAAAAGGTAGAGTGAAAAATAAGACCTAGTTTCCTGTTTAGGAAGATAGAAATTCTGAAGTTGAAACCTTACTGGAGAACGAAACTTGAAAAATGCTTAACTCTTTATAAAACTTATGTGATCCTTTCAAAATTCTTATCTGGGCTTTATTGTGTGACATGATGACTTTATTCGACCCTTCTAGAACTTAACGACACTATTTGCACTACACGTAAAGACATATAAAATCTTAAGTTAAATAAGAAGCGAGATGTGAAAAATAAGGGTTCGATAGTCTAGACTTAGGATCATAGAATTGTTATTTTCTGAAACAAAACTTCAGGGTTTGAATCATAGTTATTTTGCAAAACTAGCTTGACCGGATTTTGTGGGTAGTATCCGCTAAAAACCCTCAGGAGACAACACTCCTCCTACTAGGGACACCTAGAGGTTTAACGGCTTGTTGCACATGCTCAGTGCAATCGCGTTCCCTGCGAAAGTGAGGTCAGGAATTTTTTGTGAATAAATTGGCTTTGCTCGGGACGAGCAAATGATAAGTTTGGGGGTATTTGTTCATATTAGATTTTTGCATTTTTATACCGCCCAATTTTTATCACATTGCTCATCGGTAGGTACTCTTGAGCCGTATTTGCTAGTCAATTGCAGGATACATGTTCTCGGCTCTAAACGGTGAAATTCATGGAAAAGCACGACAAAATCCGGATTACTGCCAACCACAGATAAAACACGGGTCTCCGCTCTCTATCCGTATATTGCCACACACCAGTTTAAAGAGACAAAATGGCAAATCAATGTCAATTTCATGCACAAAGCTCAATGGCAACACAAGATCCAACATATCTACGTGGAGCTCGAGGAAATCATGACAAAAGATCCACATCCAATCATCTTTTGATCTACTAAAATTCTGGAAGAAATGTGGAAAGATTATCAGAAAAAATATATGCCAAACTACAAACAAGAGCAGACCAGGGAACCCCACAAAGCCCGAGAAGCCAACTCCTCTATATGGCAGCGGATCCGCGACCAATAGGGGGTCACGGCCGCGGATCCGCGGCCGTACAGGCTCATCAGATGGAGATATTTCAGGGGTATTTTGGGAATTTTATCTTATGGCAGATTGTTGCCCTAGGTTTCCATTTCCCTGCCTATAAATAGCCCAGAACATTGCCAAAGCCAAGTGTGCTCATTCTTGTATTTAGATTTTAGGTTATATGTTATTGTTCTTCTTCCTTCTCTCATCTCTTCTCCATTAAAAAACTTGTAATGAGATTTTGTGAGTGAAGAATGAATAACGGAGTTCTTGTTCTTACCATGCTTATCTTGTTGTAATTGTTAATTATATTTTCTTGTATTTTTCTTTTGCTAATCTAGTTGTTGTTATTTGTTGTTTGTTTCTTTCTTGTTCTCTTTTCCTTTATCCTTAAACAACCATGATGCTTACGCTTGATCCTTGCCGAGGTGAGGTCGCAAATAGCTAGTTGTAATCTTCTAACCTCTTTCTTTCTATCTTCCTCCTTTGTTTTATTTTCTTTTCCTTATAATGGGTGAGTAGTTTTCATACTTGTTAGGGTAGGATAAGGAAAGTTTGAAAGAAGGAAATCTCTATCACTCTTTCCTTGCCCAACATCTTAAATCAGACTCCCGTTAATTGAACCACAATCCGCTCCCTACGGCACCCTATCCTACATGATAGCGGTAATTCCGTAGTGAGACCGGTTGTGATTAAATTAACCGGAGGTTAAGGATAAGAGCCAAGAACGGACGGACAAGCACCAAAAGGAAGAACTCATGCGTTGGAAAGCCTAGCTTATACTCGCAAGTTCCTTCCTAGTCGTGCTAATCCCCGTTGTTACCGATTACCGTAACACCGATATTAAGAGTGGTAACGAAAGAAGTGAGCGACTCCTAACTCAAACTAACCTAATCCTAACCCTAACAAGCTCTCTTTACATATCATTTTAGCACATAGTTTATCTCAAAACAAATCTGGACATTTGGACTTAACTCGTTAAAACACATAGAAAAAGATTCCCATCTCCCTGCGGACGACCCGTACTCAACCGGCTAGCCACAAGCGAAACCGTCTTGATTGCGGTAACAAACTTAGCACGCAAAAACTCTACCAATCAGAACTCTACTTCGATGGAGCATCTTCCATGAAGAAGTGCAAACAAAGCACCCCTTTAATCAAATCAGGGGTAGGCCTCATCTTCGTAACTCCACAAGAAGGGATAATGCGCTTTGCCTTCTCTTAACAGAGCCGAGGACGAACAACGAAGCCGAGTATGAAGCTTTGATAGCAGGTCTCGAGATTGCTATCGACATGGGAATTGAAAACCTTCTCATATACGGAGACTCCCAACTGGTCGTTAGTCAAGTAAACGGCGACTATCAAACGTGCAAACCGGTGCTCGTAAAGTACGGTGAGAGAGTACAAAGTTGCTGACTCAAATCCCTTCCTACACGCTGGAAAGCATATCGCGTGCGGAAAATAGCAAAGCGGATGCATTAGCCAAGCTCGCTAAAGAACTGCCTGACAAAAACCTCGATGACGTGAGAATCGTTGTGTAAAGCCGTCGGGTTCTTGCACCGGCAAAAATATCTCCAGAGTCATCCGAAGAAAAGGGGGCGACCGAGCAAATGACTCTGCAAATAAAAGACCAGGAAAAGGTTACGGATTGGTGAGAAGTCTTCATAGACTACCTCAAATCCCGTCGAATACCTGAAAATGCGTCCTCGAAACATCAGCTTATGAAATGAGCTCTGTCTTTTGCTTTCGTCAATAATACCCTGTATAAGAGATCATTTGACTCTTTATGGCTAAGATTCCTGGGACCTGAAGAGGCAAAGTGAGTAGTCCAAGAAACTAACGACGGAATCTGCGGTTCTCACCAAGCCGGGCCGAAGATGAAGCTGAAGATCAAACGGATGGGTTATTATTGGCCCACGATGATCCAAGACTGCCTCGAATACGCGAAGAAGTGCCATGCGTGCCGGATTCATGGAGACTTTATCCATTAGCATCCAAATCCACTACATCCAACAGTGGCTAGCTGGCCGTTCGAAATGTGGGGGACTGACATAATTGGCCCCATCGAACCAGCATCGTCCAGAGGACATCGATTCATTTTGGCGACAACTGATTACTTCTCCAAATGGGCAGAAGCAGTACCGCTGAAGGAAGTGAAGACGGAGAATATCCTCCATTTCTTCAGGACACATGTCATTTATCGGTTTGGAACTCCGCGACGGATCATCTCCGATAACGGGCCAGCCTACAGAAGCCACAAGATTAGCCGCTTCGCACAACAGCATAACATAGACTGGAGATATTCCTCAGTCTATAATCCCCGAGCTAACGGTCTAGCTGAGGCTTTCAACAAGACCTTGACAAAGATCGTGTGAAAGACGGTGTCTCGAAATAAGAAGGACTGGCATGAACGATTGCATGAAGCTCTCTGGGCATACCGAACTACGTTCAAAACGGCCACTAACACAACGTCGTATGCATTGGTATTTGGTACGGAGGCGGTACTCCCCCTCGAGATAGAGCCACCCTCTCCACGGGTGGCAGTTCACTACGAGCTAACGGACGAAGAGAATGCTCACCTTCGGCTTGAGGAGCTCGATGCCCTTGATGAAACCCGGCTCATGGAACAACAAAACCTGGAGGCTTACAAAGCAAAGATGATGCGCTCATACGAAAGATTGACTAGGCCGAGGACATTCCGCCAAAGCGAACTCGTGCTAGTGGTCAAAAGACCTATGATCCCCAATCGTGCCAAACGGGGGAAATTCGAGCCGAACTATGAAGGCCCATATATCATAAACAAGGTCTACTAGGGTGGGGCCTATCTACTCATGGACATGCATGGCGAAAGACCCTTCAGGCCAATAAATGGTCGCTCCCTGAAAAAGTACTACGCCTGACGAGGCACGACCTAGGTCAATGATAGATGACGACGACTATGTCCGCTCGCTATCTTCCTAAGCCCAAACTCTATAAGTAGTAGCCGGCCAACGGATCAAAACGTCCATAAACTAACAACGGACCGAAACGTTCTTAAACTAACAACGGACCGAAACGTCCTTAAACTAACGATGGACCACTATGTCCTAAAACTAGCTGCTGACCGAACGTCGATAAACTACTGTAGACTGTAGCATCCCAGGGCTAACACAAAAAAAGAGAAAAGAATAAAAAAAAAAGGAGAAAGAAAAAGAAAAAACGGTATGTCCATAAGCGAAAAGGGCACGGATGAAAACCCGAAAGGGCTCCGTGAGTAAAAACGGTAGGGCTACCGGCGAGTTTTGTGAAAACCCGAAAGTGCGCAATCTCGTTAAAAGACACTTGTAAGGTCCTCTCGACCTTGTGAGGAGAAACCACTTGCGTGAGATCCTTACGACTCACAAGGGAGCAACACACTTTGGGATCCCCACGACTCCTAAGGAGAAATTACACTTGCGAGATCCCCACGACTCATAAGATTCAAAAGTCTTAAGCTACAGGGATCTGAACCTGTTCTTAAGCGGCCACCACAACCTCCAATTTTTCCCTACAAGCGGCTCAATGCCGACCATTGTATACAATCCACGGGCGCGAATAAACATTTCCCTAACAAAACCCTATCCGCGACTAGGGATATGTTTACACAATGAACAGCCCTTGTAAGTCCTTTTGACTTAAAAGGAGAAAATACTCTTATAAGATTCTTACGACTTACGAGAAGCCATACACTTAGGAGTCCTCATGATTCCTAAGGAGAAAACGCACCTACGAGATCCTCACGACTCGCAGGGAGAAATACCTTTATGAGACCCTTACGGCTCATGAAGTCAAAAGCCTTAGTCGACAGGATCCTAACCCTGTTTGCTAAGCCACCTTTATTCGACATCGACAAAGGCAAATGATGATTCGCTCCTAGCAGTATTCCAGTTGTAGCGGTGCTGATGCTGAAATCGGTGTCTAACTTCAAGTTTGCAGCAAAGAAGCTAGCGAGCTACACATGCATACGAAATAGCCGAAATAATGGGGCAACTTGCAACAAAATCAGCAAGTAAAAATGTATGGATGCAAAATAGCCGAAATGATTGGGCAACTCGCAATAAAAAGCAGCGAGTAAAAATGAAATAAATAGCCGAAATGATTGGGCGCCGCGAAAAATAGCCGAAATGATTGGGCAATCGCGACCTTCGCGATATAAAAGCTGAAATGATAGAGCATCGTGGAAAAAAATAAAGAAAAATGAAATTTATGCCCTACAGGAGATATCACATCAATCCCTGTATACAATCCATGAGCGCAAACAAAGAAGAAACCACACCGTCCCTCTCTAGGCTCCATCAGAAGAAGAAGCCAAATCTCAACGGTTCACAGACAATCTAGAGACCACTTCGATATTCGTCTCATTATAACAGACGCAACGTCATCCACATGACCCCGTCGCGGAAACACGTCATCCACATGACCCTGTCGCGGAAATACGTCATCCAAATGACCCCGTCTCGGAAATACGTCATCCACATGACCCCGTCTCGGAAATATGTCATCCACATGACCCCGTCGCAGAAACATGTCATCCACATGATCCCGTCACGGAAACACGTCATCCACATGACCCCGTCGCAGAAATACGTCATCTACATGACCCCGTCACGGAAAAACGTCATCTACATGACCCCGTCGAGGAAATACGTCATCCACATGACCCCGTCACGGAAACACATCATCCATATGACCCCGTCAAGGAAACACGTCATCCACATGACCCCGTCTTGGAAACACGTCATCCACATGACCCCGTCGCGGAAACACGTCATCCATATGACTCCGTCGCAGAAATACGTCATCTACATGACCCCGTCTCGGAAATACGTCATCCACATGACCCCGTCGTGGAAACACGTCATCCACATGACCATGACCCCGTCGCGGAAACACGTCATCCACATGACCCCGTCGCGGAAAGACGTCATCCAAATGACCTCGTCTCGAAAATATGTCATCCAAATGACCCCGTCGCGGAAACACGTCATCCACATGACCCCGTCTCGGAAATACGTCATCCACACGACCCCGTTGCGGAAACACGTCATCCAATGACCCCGCTTCGGAAATACATCATCCACATGACCCCGTCGCGGAAATACGTCATCTACATGACCTCGCCGCGGAAATACGTCATCCACATGACCCC
Source organism: Agapanthus africanus (assembly GCA_030015575.1). Taxonomy (NCBI): domain Eukaryota; kingdom Viridiplantae; phylum Streptophyta; class Magnoliopsida; order Asparagales; family Amaryllidaceae; genus Agapanthus; species Agapanthus africanus. Next base: position 135,892,261 of record CM057339.1, read on the forward strand.
ATCGTGGAAACACGTCATCCACATGACCCCGTCTCGGAAATACGTCATCCACATGACCCCGTCGCGGAAACACGTCATCCACATGACCCCGTCTCAGAAATACGTCATCTACATGACCCCGTCGCGGAAATACGTCATCTACATGACCCCGTCGCGGAAACACGTCATCCACATGACCCCGTCTCGGAAACACGTCATCCACATGACCCCGTTGCGGAAACACGTCATCCAATGACCCCGCCTCAGAAATACGTCATCCACATGACCCCATCGCGGAAACACGACATCCACATGACCCCGTTGTGGAAATATATCATCTACATGACCCCGACTCGGAAATACGTCATCCAACGACTCCGGGGAACACGGCCAAAGTTAACCTTGACCCCGTGGGAAATGCCCGGAGCAACTTCTGATGCCGTGAAATGCGGATAATGTCAACCTCATTAAACACTTACGGGTCCTCTCGACTCGTAAGGAAGAAAACACTCTTGTAAGATCCTTACGACTTATAAGGGAAAACGCACTTAGGAATTCTCATGATTCCTAAGGAGAAAATACACCTACAAGATCCTCTCGACTCGTAGGGAGAAAAGTCTTTATGAGACCCTCACGGCTCATGAAGTTGAAAAGTCTTAGGCAGCAGATCTGAACCTGCTTTCTAAGCCATCAATACCCCTCGAAGAAGCCAAAACAAGATACTCACTCTATCATCTGCCGGCTATACTTGCTAAAGTGACATACTGATAACAAAAGAAAGAAGAAAGCAAAGAGATGATACAAGACATTGCGAAAGAAATGTATCTTTTATTCATGAATTCAATTGGGTACAAAATACATCGTATGAAAGAATAAAAAATAGGATACATTTTATTCAAAATTACAAATGGTACAAAAAACAATTATTGAGAGGGAAGCGCTTTCAATAGTTCGATCAGCCGCTCGCGTACTTCCCTCAGCCCCTTTTCTTGATTAGCTGCCGCGGCCAACTCTGCTTCGACTTGGGCTCGATGCCGCAAGTAAGACGAAAGTCGCTCATCAACGACTCGCCGGGCTGCCTTACGACTCTGTGCATCCTGCTCGATGAGGTCGAGCTTCTACCTCAGCGTTAGCCCATCGGAAATATATCGTAGAAGGCTCTCAAGGATTGTTTTCAACTGCACAGCATTGGCGTCAACCTGAGCATGCAGTCGGGCAGATTCGCTTGAAGTCTCTTCACATTCCTTATGCTTTAAGGCCGCTTCTTATTCAAGATGGTGGAAGTAAGAAGTGCTCTGCTCGACCCACGCAGCCCGTTGAGAGTTCACAACCAAGACCTCAGGAGCAGGACGTCCGACCTTGAGCTCATACAGACAAGCCTCAATTTTCTTGCAGTGACTAACCCAAGACTCAATGACGCCCTCACTATGAAAGTTCATGAGCGTCGCCAGCATAGGATTAACCTCCGTGGCAAAATCCGCAGCGAATGTGGGAGTCTCCACGTCAAGCTCCTCAATGTAATCGCTCAACATGCGCAGACTATTCACAGCGCCTTTGGAAGATGCACGTCGAGAAAAGGGGCATGCTGGCATTATGACTCAAGACTCGAACAGAGCTGAAGTTGATATCACCGCTGCAAAACAAATCACAGTCGAATGACGGTTCAAGAAGTAGAAGAGGTTCATGAACAATGGAGTTTACTATACCGGCTGCAGCAGGTGGCAAGGCCGGGAATACCAGTGGCGCAACTGTTCTCTCGTCTCCTTCTTCGATCTGTAGTACTGCAATCAAAACAGAGAAGAATTAGAAATGATTTGACTGCCGGTAAAAAAAGAGACATTAGCTGAAGCCTGTACTCACCAGCGCCACTAGATGAGGCAATCTTTGACTGGATAGAGAAGTGTGGGTGTAGCACCTGATACAGGTGATCAAAAGGACTCCTGCAAGGATGCAGTAATGCAATGCTAGTACATAAATTATACAGCCTAGAAATAAAACTGATGGGTCACAAATTCGCACCTTCCAGCATTTGAGATGGTACGAGAGAAGGTAGAAGAGTGGTCACCGTTAAAGCATCAACCGAAGATGCTTCCTCGGGTGGCACAACCCCAACGCTCATCATACCTGCATTAGAAATAAGAGAAATGCTGTCAAAAAAGAAATTAAAAGGGGATTGCAGAATAAAGGGGAAAGCGATGACCCAAAATCTACCTGGTGAGTCGCCGGTCGAGACCGCGACAAGAGTGTCACTGGATGCAGCGAATGCTCCACCCTCCTCCATCGGAACGGTCTCGCCACCCGTAGCCTCATCCCCCGATTCCATGAGAATCGTCGTGACACTCGCAGCGCCCGGCAGCGGCAGGGAGCCGCAAGGGGAAAGATCGATGATTGGAGTACTGCCCGACTCTTGAGAAAGAGTGGCAACCTCAGGCTCTGCGGCTGTAGCCATCTCACACACCGCTACCTTGAGCTCAACAATGGTAGCCATCTCATCTACCGCTACCTCGGGCTCGGCGATTGTGGCTGTCTCACCTGCCGCTACTTCAGGCTCGGTGGCTGCCGCTATGACACCCACCACCTCCTCGGCAAGACTTGGCCCTGTAAGATAGGATATATGAGAACCTGAAAGTTAAAACTTTGACAGAACAACCCAATATCACGTTACCTTGAGTTGACTTTCCGATTGCTTCCCGAGCGGCACGTGCTGCCCGTCTGTGGGCGGTGGACAAGGCAGCCGGAGCATCCCCTGAAGGAGTAGGGGCAGGGGTAGCGGTGCTCGAATCTGCATCCGCGGCTAAGGCGGCACTACGCTCCCTTGCCGCGTGCATTCTACGTTTCCTTTCCGCTCGGGCCATGAGAGCGGATCTTCTAGAAGCCTCCATCAATAGTACGTCATCGTCTGCGCCAAGGGTTACCTCTGGAGCCGTTATGGCATCCATCATCGGTCATTTGAGTAAGGCCTCTTTTGGCAGTGCTGAGGAGGCCGGGACTTCGATGGCTGGCCTGGGAAGCATCTCTGCATCACCATGCGGGATTGACATTGTAGTCCCTGCGATAAGATAAAGAAGGGGTCAGATTGTCCATAAGAAAGGAGAATGAAGATGCAATGAGCCGAGATATACCAACTCCCAACGAAGCACGAATCCTCTCCTCCTCCTCGAAAGTCTTGACGGAAGCCGCTAGAGCCTCTTCAGTGGAAATGCCTGTTAAAGAAGGAAAAGTGTCAGTCAAAACATGATAATAAAAATATAATGCAATAACAGAAGATACGACTGATGTTTACTTGATTGCGCGAGGATGGCCAGTCCCGCTTTGTGGCTTGCCGATCGTACAGAAGCTGCAATAGCAGCCTCCAGATCAGTATCGTCCGGCGTTATGAATAAACCTTCATTGGTCCCATATTCGCCCAAGCCCTCACTATAAGGAGCATAAGGCTCCTGACCAAATACAAAATCGGCAGAGAAGATCGACTTCTTCTTCCTCCTTTGCGAGCGAGCTCCGGTCGCCGCAAACACAAGTTTATGTTTAGCTGGCACCTTGGGGCGATGAGTCCCGATGTCTGAACCCACGCCAGAATCGGGAGAAGCTACAGTCACCTTTTCTACAGGAGCCCGGGGTATCGATAGCTCGGGCCTGTCATGCGGGACTTCGATCACCGCAGCTTCTCTTAAGGGATGCGGGACAATGGTCCGTCGCTTCAGAGGGACATTTCGATCACCAGCAGGTGGTACACCTTTGCGATCGAGCAACGGTTTCTTCTCTTCCCTGGTAATGGCACCCATTGAATGTTGGTACCAGGCCACGTGTACATTAAGGGCCTTTGGGATATAGCTCGGTTCGCTGATAAAGAAGTGAGACCCTGTGTTTAGGCGCATAAAATGATTCAGTGCGCTCCTCATTCCCTCTTCGATAGCAGCAGGTTCTGCCAAAAAGGCCTCAAGTGGGACGCCCTGATTATAACTCAGCTGCTGGGCGAAATGATGCGGGTTGTATCTCATGAATAATGCCGCATCATTTTTCCTGAATACGAGAAAGCCCGGCCTGATGGAGTACAAATGAAGAATCTCCCGGGCTTTCAATACAGATGCTCCGTCTTTAAAGATGTCTTGCAATGGCAGCACCGCTTTTGAAGTTTCTTGGCCGATGGTCAAGACTTTGTCTGTGAAAGACATACCATCTCCAACCGTGCGCGGACGAAGAAGCAAGCCCCTAGCTTCCCGCGGTGACGGACTCACGATGGAGGCGTCAACCAGCTGCATTATCCGTGGAAACCTGCATCTATCATAAAAAGAAGGTCTTTTGTGGATACCGAAGACCCCAAGCACGTGCGGCTCCATCCATGAAGTGAAGTAATGCATTGGGAAATTGGCAGGATGCACCCCCGGTTCAGTGGTATCCGCTGCTAAGCTGAGGCCGTGATATAGGTGGGCTAACCCGACGATCCCGATGGCCACTTGTATTCTGGCAACCATGTGATGCGCGGGGTAGAAGACAGAAGGCCTCATGTAACGAGGGTGCATAAGAAGCGCTAACCAGCTTAACCATAAATTGAGAAACCCGAGAAAGAACGCTTCTTCATCAATGCCCGGAGTGGCAATTTCTGACAGGGGGACGATCGCGACGTCGGGAAGAAAGAAACCCTTTTGATCAGCTTCCAGTGTTGGCTGACGGTCTAAGACAAAGCCGAAAGGATCGTCGAGTTTAGCAAACTTTTCGCCTTGTCGTGACAAAATTTCTGGGCGAAGAAAATGTGCAATGAAGTCAGCAAAGCTGACCCCCCGGCCTCCGGATTCAAGAAAGAGGCTCTCATACATGTTCAACACCTTTATCAGACTTGGGAACTGGTGCTGAATGGCATTCTCTGGGGTAAGGCCCATTACCACTAGCTTGGTGGCAAAAACATATTCATCCGGAGGAAGCAGCTCCTCGTAGTGCTCCCCCCTAACTGGTAAAACAGAAACCTCGGAAAATTCTTCCAAGGAAATAGAGACCTCTCTATCCAATAGGAGGAAGGTATGGGTCAGAATGTTCCACTGCTTTAAAAACGCCTTGATCCACCATGTGGGAGGTGCAGAATACTGGAACAAGGAAGCGTAGACCGCAGAGTATAAGCCAAGCTTCAGCAGCTGCGATTTCTTTGCCGATAAGATATACCGGGCCACTGCAAGTATCCGGCCGGATGACGGGGAGTTAGCCCGATGTTGTAGGGCTGTCCCTAAGGGCGCGACTCATCCTGACATATGCGCCGCCCTAGGGTATCCAAAGCCGCCGGCGGGTGCACAGGAATTGTAGCCATAGAAGGCTGAAGGAGAACCTCCGAAGTCCAATTAACCACCTCCACGGTATAGTTCACCGGGGATGCATCTGCATAAGGAATCGCCGAGATAGGCTCCGAAGGCGTCGCACAAGAAAAGCTCCGGCGGCCTCTGATAATCTGATCATACCATCTACCCCATAGGTGAAGATTCTTGTATTCCGGGTCGTGGTCTCTGATCAGCGCGAGAACCTCTCGATCTACAGGCGCCTCAGGAAATCCGCCTTCTGAGCGGATGAATGGAAAAGAAGTGTCGAAAGACATATTGCCTGCGCGAAAAGGGACAAAAGTTAACTGTCAGTGCTCTAATTTAATTTAAATTCTGACACTTAGTACTTTAGAATTTGTATCACACTGCAATGCAGTGGAAAGGGGACCGAAGGGGGGACCCACAAAATCTAGATAACAATTCATCAATTAATAAAACAGCCTCATCATTTGATGAGACTGTTAATTAAATGAGGAGATCCTCAAGAAAATTCTTATTAAATAAGAGATCTCTCGGGAAGAGGAGTAAATCTCCCTTTGAGAGCAATGCTCTATGACAGAGTGATACTTGTCAAACTCTGATCATGAAAGAATAAAAATTCCTCAAGAGCTTGGCTCTGTAAAGAAGATGGAAAAACCCATCAGAAAAAAATTAAAATCAATTTTTTTATGAATTAAAAATTCTGAGATTTTCAAGATCTATGGACAAACTCTAAGAGTTTTTTTATGAGCAAAACTCTGTTCATGGGTTAAGAAACCCTGAAACAAGATCTCCTTAGATCTATGGGTTCAAAAGAGCAAAACTCTATTAATGAAATCCTGAAAGGGTTTTCTTTAGATCAAATATCTATGAAGAGCAAGGCTCTGTTAATGGGTAAAACCCTGGATTATTAAAAGATTTAATCTTTACCTAAGTTTTGGCAGAGCTTTGACTCTTAAAATCTCTTAAGATGAAGAGTTATGCTCTGAATAAAAATTCTCAAAGAAAAAAGATGAACAGAACCATCTAAAGGACCAAAAGTCCTATTTATAGGCATTGAAATGCCTCTTCAACTTCTGAGTTGATCCAAGGACGCAGATGCTGCCACCGCTGCACTCACATGTGGGCCACATGAGCACAACGGTGGGGGCCATTTGTTTTCCCCAATCAGAGCAAGGCTCTGTTTGAAATTCAAATTTCAAAATTGAAGCAACGCTTCAGATGCAGCGCCAAGTGCGCTGCGCCCTAGGCAGCGCATCATGAGTGCGCTAGTGCTAGGCGCGCTGCACAGCGCGCCACGTGTCAAACACGGGCGTTTCAAACACAGGTGCGCTAACGCAGGATGCGCTGCGCTCTGAGCAGCGCACCACGTGCAAAGCACGGGTGCGCTAGCACCGGAATTAAAAAACTCCCCACCGTTAGATCAAAAAATCTAATAATAATGATAAATCATTAATTAATCAGAATTAAATTCTGTTATGGAAAGATTTTTCAATCTTGTTAAAAAGAAGAAGACTGCCTTCTGTAAAACAGAAGCCCTAGGATCAAAGATCCAATGGTGGGGAAACATCCCCAAATCAATCAGAGAAACATCTCTTTAAATGATTCAACAAATCAGCTTGCCCTATATAAAGGCCCCAAGACTTCAAGTATGATATAGAGAAACCCCCCATAAACTTTGAAAAATTCAAAGGAAGAGAAGCATAGCTCTCAACAAGAGAAGATTTTTTTCTTTAAGGTAAAAGGAATGATGATGAATAAAGAGATGGAATCATCTCATAATTAAAAAGAAAAATTATCTTCTTAAAAGATCATAGATCTTCAAGACAAAAAGTCTTTCATAAAAGAGATCAAAAGATCTCATCATAAAATAAAAGAAGAACATAATTCTTCTCACAGATCATGGATCTATAAAGGCAAAGCCTTTCATCGAAATAAGAGATTGAAAATCTCTCCTGCAAAATAAGAACTGTTGTTCTTAAATCTTGAGACAAAGTCTCTTTTAAAAGAACATAAACTCGTTTTCTAGATCATAAAATTGATCAAATGCGCCTTGCGCTCTTGAACAGCGCTTCTGCGCTCTCTGTACCGGCGCTAAGCGCCAAATGCGCCACGTGTCAACCACGTATGCGCCAATTAACAACTTGCGCTTTGCGCTTCTAAAATAGCGCACTGCGCTCATGGGCTGGCGCTCAGCGCCAAGCACACTACGTGTCATTCACGTGTGTGCCACTAAATTGAAAGCGCAATGCACTCATGGATTAGCGCTCAGCGCTCATAAACTGGCATCATGCGCTCATCATTTAGCGCTTAGCGCTGAGTGCGACACGTGTCCCTTACATATGCGCTACTTGGCAGTAGCGCACTGCGCTTTTTGATTGGCGCAAAGTGCCTGGCGCACCACGTGTTGCGCTGACAGAGCATAAATTGTTCTTTAATAAGCCCAGAGCTCTGGTGAATGCTCAACATTCAATAAAAGACAAAAATATTGTCAGAAGGGCCAAGCCCAAATGAAGGCTCAATAGCCAGAATAAAATGTTAAACATTTATTGGACTTAGCCCAATATTGTCCATAAGTCCTCAACTTATATTAATTGAGCCCACCTGCTCATAAATATTTCAACAGATCTTAGTCCCAAATTGGACTACAGATCTTCCAACCAACTCACATCGGTTTAAGGGTACATCTCTGAACCCCTCTGATATATGTCGTTGTAATCCTTCAACGTCTTCAGAGAGGTGACGGGTCCCAACAACCATACACTTCATAGACTATGACGTCTTTAAACTGGACTGTGGGGTCCTTAAACCCATGGACTATGATGTCCTTAACCTTGGACTGTGGGGTCCTTTAAAACCCATAGACTATGATGTCCTTAACCTCGGACTGTGGGGTCCTTTAAAACCCATGGACTATGATGTCCTTAACCTGGACCGTAATTTCCTTAAACTAACGTTGGACCGTAATGTCCTTAAACTAATCAACCGCAATGTCCCTAAACTAAACAATAAAGCTCGATTGCTCTTTTGTTGGATCTAAATGATCCCGTTAAGTTGATCTTAGTCTAAAAATCAGACTAACGTATCCTTAACAAACGTTTAAATTGATCTTAGTCCCAAATGAGACTAACGTATCCTTAAACCCAACTCCCAAACCCAAATCTAAGAAGATACGGATTTGGACTAATCCACGCCCTACGGGCGACAACATAAATTAGTCTCCGTATACAATCCACGGGCAACCAAAAACAAAACAAACACCCACGACACGAAATGACCATCTGGAGAAGGAGAAAGTTGTTACCGCAATGCGGTAGCGTAATTAACTGCAGAGGCTTGCGCCTGCAGGGAAGAGCGTCCCCACAATCAAAAACCCCTCAAATGAGGGGGAATCTGAAGAAATCTGCTACATCGGCCGCATCCGTTTAAATTTTCGATACACTATGCCATAAATCAATTTGGCATCTTCGGAGAGGTGGACGGATAGCACCAATTAGTATCTGCCCCGAAATTCAGGAGAGACGTTTATCGCGTCTCCGCGTTTTCGGCGGGGAACATGTACATTTATATTATATTGCTTACGCTTAACGTGTTTATTTCTAAGTAAATACGTCACGGGTCTAGTCACGTCTCCTTATCTGTACACTGGAAAGCGGGGAGTGACAAAAAATATTGTTTTCTGTACACTGGGAAGCGGGGAGTGACAAAAAATATTGTTTTGGAGTTAAATTTCTGAAAATACCTTAATATAGAGTTAAACTCTAAATGATTTTAAATGGAGTTGAACTCTCAAGAGAATTTGTATTGTGGAGTTAAACTCCCAAAACGATTTTATATGGGGTTAAACTCCCCAAAAAAATTATTTGGAGTTAAAACTCCTAAAATAATTTTATTTGGAGTTAAACTCCCAAAAGTTTTTATACAGAGTTAAACTCCTAAAAAAAATTTAAGCGGAAGCTCCTTCTGAATGGGACCTTCCATCCCCTCACGTGAGGGGGAGGCTCCCACTCACGTGAGGAGGGTGTTTCCCCCAATCAAAGCAAAACTCTGTTCAAAATTTGAAATTTGAACTGAGACAGCGCCTCACGTGCAAAGTATTAGAGCGCTAGAACCAAGAGTCAAAGACTCTGAGGCAGCGCCTCACGTGCAAAGCACGAGAGCGCTGACACTAAAAACGCCAGCGCCAAGAATCAAAGACTCCGAGGCAGCGCCTTACGAGCAAAGCACGAGAGCTCCAACGCTAGAACTAAATATTCTCCAACCTTGAATCAAAGATCCAACGAAGATGAATAAATCATCAAATTACATAATTAAAATTCTGTTGAGGAAATACTTCTCAAATCTTTCCAAACAAGAAAGATTGTGCTCTGTAAATTAGAGTACCGTTGGATCAAAAATCCAATGGTGATTAAAAATCACCAAGATACAGAATAAGTTCTGTATGGGAAAATATTTTCCCAATCTTGTTAAAAACAAGAAGGATCTCTTTTGTAAACAGAAGTCCTTAGATCAAAAATCCAACGGTGGATAAAATCCACAAATCAATCAAAGATCTCTCAATGAGAGATTTCTTTAACAGATTCAACAAATCAGACTCCTCTATATAAAGGACCCAAGACTTCAAGTCTTGTACAGAGGAACCCACCATAAACTTGAAGAAACTTCAAAAAAAAAAAAACGAGAGCAAGCGCTAAGAAGAAGAATCTTCTTCAAGGTAAATAAAAAGAAGAGAGATCATAACATCTACTCCATATTTGAGAGTTTAACTCTCACAAAAGAAGAACTTAGTTCTTAGATCCATGAGACAAAGTCTCTCTTCATAAAAAGAAGAACTTAGTTCTTCGGTCCATGAGACAAAGTCTCTCATAAAGAAAAACAAAAGAAATCATAGTATCTCCTCATAAAGAAGAACTCAGTTTTTAAATCCATGAGATAAAGTCTCTTATAAACGAGAATTTAATTCTCAGAGCACAGAATTAACCAGAACTGCCAAAGAAGCGCTTCAGCGCTCCAAGTCTGGCGCTCAGCACCAAGTGCTCCACGTGCTCCTCATGTGGGCGCTGTTTTTATAAGGAGCGCTCTGCACTCATTGGTTGGAGCCAAGCGCCAAGCGAGCCACGTGCTCCTCACGTGGGCGCTGTTTTTATAAGGTGCGCTCTGCACTCATTGGTTGGCGCTAAGCACCAAGCGCGCCACGTGCTCCTCATGTGGGCGCTGTTTTTATAAGAAGCGCTCTACATTCATTGATTGGCGCCAAGCACGCTACGTGCTCCTCACGTGGGCGCTTCTTGACATAGAGTGCTCTACATTCATCACACAGAACCCAGTGCCATAATAAAAAGTGTTCAACACTCAATAAAAGACAAAAAGAAAAAGGGGTGTCAGAACCCAAATCAATGCTCAGCATTGTTGAATAAAAGATGACTGAGCTCGAACAAATGTTTAACATTTTATTCAAAACTGAGTGGGCTGAGCCCAAGTTAGCCACAAGTCCCTAAGTCAGATTAACCTAGCCCATGTGCTCACAATCTTTTTAATTGGTCTTAGTCCCAAACCTGACTATAGATCTCCCAACCAATATTGGTTCAAGGGTACATCTCTTCATACCTCTGATACATGTCATTGTAATTCTTCAACGTCTTCAGAGAGGTGGAGGGTCCTAATAACCAATAACTTTTGGTGCATCCCCAAACGGTTAAACCCAAACCTTATAGACTATGATGTCTTTAAACCAGACTATAATGTCTTTAAACTGTACAGACTATGATGTCTTTAAACCAGACTATGATGTCTTTAAACCGTACAGTCTATGATGTCTTTAAACCGTACAGACTATGATATCTTTAAACCAGACTATTGTTGGAGATAGTGCCCTCAGAGTCAATTGTTGGATCACAGGCACGTGATTGCAATGATTGAGGGATGACCTATACCGGTAGGACAGTCTTACTCAAGATGATAGTATGATATCTGGTTTATCTTTATCATCGTGTACTGCTTTATGTGACCTTATAGGTCACTATTGCGCGTTGATAGAGCCCTTAGGATTCTTGCTTGACGGCCAGCAGTATGATGGCGATCATATACGTGGGAGCTGGGATCTATAAGCACATCCTTAAAAGGTCCCTAGTCGTGGGAGTTTTCGAGACAGGGCATCGATACTCCAGAGTAGACTAGTGTATACAGTCGAGACCCCGACGAGGGGCGGTGGCCGGTCTCACAAGCCACTGGTGTCAGTTGGTTCACCTAAGATGTATACAGGTTCTCATTGGGTTATGAGTACACCGGACAGGACTCGCCGGGAACATGCTAGTTGGTCTTATACCTGATGTCAGATAGCAGTTCCTTGGTGACGTGTGTACAGGTTAGTTCATCGACCTGAGATCGTTATTTGTTTCGTGTGAGTTCCCACTGTACTTTGATTACTACCCTACCACGGCTCAAAGGAGTCGTGCAAACTGGTTTTAGTTGGGTACAGTCCCGAGCCACATGGAGGTAGTGAGCGGATCGGCAGGGGTTCGTCTCTCCCGGTATTGGGGGTGAGGTCGCGCTGTGTCTAGGAGAGCCATTACATGAAGTCCTTGGCTAAGGCAGGAGATTTACTGGTAGGTATTCCAGTAGTATCTCAGGGTGTTATGGATTACACTCCGACACGACTTGTACCGCTTTTGGAGGTCTGACTTTTACCAACCCCCTAGGCCCGCCATGCGATGCTCATAGACGAACGGACCGGACTGTACGGATATTGTCACTGACAGGCTCAGTAGGGTGTCGGGATGAGTTCGCTCATCGACGTCCCTTTTGGTCAATACCTGATAGCCCGTTACGTATGGCTAATACCTCTGACTTGCTAATGGTTAAATCCACAGCCAAAGTATTGACGAGTCTTTAGAGTCCCCCACAGACAGTTTCTCAAGTTTCGGACGAAACGCTGTAGAGGCCGTATGGATATATGGCAGGGTTCGATCATGTACGTGCGGTATTGCACGGATCATGATCGGACGGATAATACTAGCGGGCTTTGGTTTAAGCCGGATCCTAGTATTGTACAGTGTAGATTTTGTCTCATTGCATTTGTATTCAGTCGCAATACAAATGCGGGTATGTATATACAGTCGTGGGATTTTCCTGTAATTTATTACGAGATCAGTTTTTTGAATTTGCCAGTTTGCATTCCGTTTCGGCCACTTTCCTTTGTTTCCTTCTTTGGCTGAAAATTGGTGTGGAGGGGCTTATTTGCAAATGTGCAAATTAGCAAAGAAGAGGGTGGTTTTTGTAACTAGTTGTTTCATGATGGTTTTACCATCCTTTGACTTCATTGGTTCATCATTGCTTGCGTTTTGGTGATGGGAGTTGATTTGACTTTGGGGTGATGGTTATTTTCTCATCATCACTCATCATTTTCTCTTGCATTATTTTGGACCTCCCCCCTCTCTCCATCATATGAGGCCGGCCACTTCTTTGTGGGGTTGACACAATTTTTGGGTGTGACATTTTTGTTTCTCATTTGCTTGCAAAGGCTCTCTAGTTCATCTCCATATCTCATTCCTTCACCCAAAAGGCAACTTCACAACCCTTTGAGACAAAGTAATCCACACTTAGCCTACAGCATTCTTGGACACGTCGACTCGCCACCTTCGTACCCGAGTTGCCTCGGTCCAGAGGTGGAAGCCCGTAAAAGAACCCGGCGATGTGGTGCCCTTCCGACGAAGAGATGAAGACCGGAGATTCCGCGGGGAGATCGGGATGACGACGAGAAGACCGAAGGACACGGATCACTCGGTATATCTCTCTACCCCTTCTCTAGTTAGCTAGGATTAGGTTAATGGCCCGATCCGGGTTTTAAAGTCCGCGGTAGCGCCAGTTACAAGTTTTGTAAAAGTTTCGTTTCCACATTTTGGCCTCGTTCAGACGGCCGGGGCGCTGCCGTGCACTTACACTGGTATCAGAGCCACACCATTAACCCAGTCTAGCTTGCTCTAACGTGTTTATAAGTTCGATTGAATGAAAATTCCAAAAACCGCGTTTTCATGCATCAGTTTTCTGTCGAATTTTTTTTGGCTCGAAAAATTATTTGGAGCATTGCAGAAATACGTGCAGGAAATTCTAAGAGTTCTGCAAAAATTTGGTGGCTTGACTTTACTGTTTTACCGTGGAACCGCGGCCAAACCCATGCATTGGCCGTGGTTCCGCGGCCATAGTGACTCCTTGTAGCACCAAATTTTTACAGAGGGTCTTGGACTTGGAAATGGGGGTTTTGGAAAATTTTGTTTGGGCCCACATTTTCTTTGAGTGCTACAGTTGTGCTTGGGGCCCACTTCGATAAATTTAGTCGATCGAAAATTTTAAACACGTTAGTTCACAGTATTTACATTATATCTGCGATCGTGAATGTCACTTGATCGGTAAATCCTGTCTAACTGCTATAGCCCTTTTAGACGGATTTGCGAACGTGACATTCACGTTGATGTTCTGTGTTGTGCTGTGATGTTGCGGATTTGTCGTGGGGATAGCCTGGATGCAATGGTAGTACAGTTTGGTTGTATATGTACATTTGATATTGCAGGGCGAGCGTCCGACATGTGGACTGCCGTCACTGCCTGTTTGTTTATTATTCTTTTGGGGCACGACCGGGCTGAGGTCGATGTACCCGTTGTATGTATATTTTACTTTCTGTACTAGGATTACCCCGCGGAGGGGTGCACGGGTAGCCGTATTCTAGAGGGCAACGGGCCCACATCTCATGGCATTAAGACGGAGGGGGCTTCACTCTAGAATTGGCGGGCTATTCGCCGCACTCGTAGGGGGTTCAGGTTGACCCAAGGAGGGGTGCCCAAGTTACCGGATTCCGTGAAGTGTTGGGTGGTCCATTCACGTTGTTGAAGGGGGTTGCCCCGCTTCAGGTTTTGGCGGGTAACTTGCCGCGCCCGTAGGGGTCTAGGATTTCATTGCACATGCTATCCACACGACCAGGAGAACGTCGGGTTTCAGTAGCGGCTCTATGAAACCCGGGGATCCCTGATATCTGTATTGTTCTGTGATACTTATTACATTTCTGTGATGTTGCATTTTATCACGCCTTGAGCGAATATTATATATTGATATATATACTAGGTAGATGTTGTATATGTTTTGCATCGGCGCTAGTCCAGTCCTCGCTCTGTCGTTAGTTAAGTAACCTAACGGGTAATGACGGGACCCAGTGGCAAATGCGGATGGCATATACGTACATCATTAATTTCGTTCTTTTGTGTTGTGATCAATTGATGGGACTGCGTTGATTCGGATCAATGAAAGATAAACAAACCTATTCTGATGTTGTTGGAACAATTTTTCAAAAAGCTGTTATTGCAAGGACGTTCAGTTTTTTTTGCACAGTGGTATTCGGTTATGAATATCCAGCACCTCAGTCGACGAGGCAAGGGCTGAGATCCCTTCACCGGGAGTGACCCCTTGGACAGAAGTTTGCGTCAGGGCAATAACTTCACTATAGTCGATTACTTTTGCTTTGCATCGTGGTATTCAGTTGGAATATCCTGCACCTCATTCTACGGGGAAAGAGCCGAGATCCCTTCACTGGGAGTGACCTCTTTAGCAAAAGTTTTCGCCACTATATTTTTATAAAGCTATCCAGTTCCTTCAATGATATCAAGTTCATTACGTTAAAGGTTTTTCGCCAAAAACCATTCGTAGCCCTCCGTCATTTCAGACGGGTAGCACGTAGTATTCATGCTATGTTTGTTGGCCTTAGTCAAGGCATAGTGTATGGTAGCTGCTTGTTACCTTTCTGCTGCATATATAGATGCGTTGGTTTGGGACAGTCGTATAGCCTTGTTGGCCCTAGTCAAGGGCTTGTATGGGTGGGTTCAAATTAACCCGGACAATGACGGGTAGAACTTGACATGTGACTTATAATTTGTTGGCCTTAGTCAAGGTCATAAGAGCATGGGACAAAAATCACATCGGGAGTTTCTAAAGAAACTGAAACTTGCCAGATATGCGCATACCTTCTGGAGTATGATAATGTGAGTGGATTCCATAACATTATCATGCGATGATAGTTGGATCCCGATTCCCACTGATGAGTTGGTTTACTCCTCGGGTGATCCCGACTAATTCTTCTTTCAGGTTTGGAGGAGAATTTGACGATACAGTGGGAGGTTTCCAGATTAGATAAATTGATAACCATTCTGATCTAGGTTAGAGTGCACGTTGAGTGTTTCTTTTCTCTCTCTCTTTGGCAGCGACCATGACCCGACCCTTGACTATGACTCAGTGACCAAAATTAACCGAACCTTTTTAAACACTGGCTTTTGGATTGTCAGAGTTGCAAACCTCATTGCCACTCCT
This sequence comes from Agapanthus africanus, assembly GCA_030015575.1. Lineage (NCBI taxonomy): Eukaryota > Viridiplantae > Streptophyta > Magnoliopsida > Asparagales > Amaryllidaceae > Agapanthus > Agapanthus africanus. The sequence goes on from CM057339.1 coordinate 135,907,872, forward strand.
ACTTTTACCCTTTTCTCCAGGACACCCCGTATTACTACGAACGTCCACTTCCATTGGATAAAACCATCGTATGGTTATATACGAACTCGAAGGAATTTATTCGAGGATGGTTTCTGGTTCTGGAGAAAACGATAGGACTATTCAGTTGTCTTTTCCTTTTACCTTCTCTCAGGTTGCGAGTGCTCCTTAGATTAGGACAGTACACCTATTACGCAAATTGGATAGTCTTCTTCCAAACCATAGGCAGGTGCCGACCGGTAGGGAATGAAGAAAACCAATTAGCCTAACGATGGTGTACAGAAGGTATTATGTAAAGACAAATAAAGGGATTAGAAGGAGGGCAAAGTAAATTGCGACTGCTATTCACGACCAAACCAAGTATTTCATTTCCACTCCCACTTCACCTTTGTATTTCTCCATAACACTCCGTATCACTACGAAGATCTACAGTTATTTGGATACTCTATCGTATGGTTATATACGAACTCGAAAGGAACTTGTTCCAGTTCGGGGATGGATTCTGGTTCAGGAGAAATAGGAATAAGGTTTATTCAGTTGTCTTTTATCTTTACCTTTTCTCGGGTTGCGAGTGCTCCTAGGATTAGGACAGTACACCCATTATGCTTATTGGATAGTCTTCTTCCAAACCATAGGCTGGTGCCGAACGGTAGGGAAGGAAGAAAACCATTTGGCCTAAGAGGGTGTACAGAAGGTAATGACTAAAGACATATAAAGGGATTTGGAGAGATGGCAAAGAAATATACGGTTACAGTTGTGAATCTGGATAATGGAAGAGGCATTACTAGGAATACCAGGATACCCCTCCGAAACATTTACATGTTTCACTTTCACTGTGTACTGTTAAAAGAAAACTGATTTCCCAATTAGTCCTTACTCCAGGGTATGTATTTACCAGGTATGATTCTCACATCTGTATGGTTTTACAGATGATGAGTGGGAGTAAGTTATTGGGAATTGGGTGATCATCCTCATTATATCGAGATTCGTTGTAATCGGTGATATTTGAGGAAGTCACCTGGTTGTTTGCCGGACGGCAAATATTTGGTTTTGAATATCCGCTGTTATGCATCAATTTCAAATTGATATATCTGTATGTCTATTTTTATAGAGTGAGATATACCTTTTTGAAATTATGTCCATGACTTTTACCTATATCAATGGATGGTTAGGTAAGGAGTATTAAACAGCGGTGTAATTCTTCTTAACCATAAGTATAGTTTTCAACCTACGATATACAGGGAATGCGTTATTAGATTTAAAGGACTCATACAGAGTATTGTATGTTGTCCAGTGTCCATTAGGACAGAGGGGACGGTCCTCGTACTATATTCGGTTTACTTATGACTTCTCTAGTTTTTAGACAAGTGTTTCATAGAAACACAAGGTCCAAGTTTTGAGAAGTTATAGGTATAAGAATAAAGTGGAGAACCAGGTGTTGCAAGTATCAGGATTCTTCAAGGTGATCGAAGATATAGATACTTGGGTATGGTACTCAGTTAATAGTAATGATTAGGAGAACTTGTTTCTCTTTCAGATTACTCATAATTGGAAGTACTCTTAAGTTGAGTAATGCTGATCGGCCTCTTTCCATTTAATTGACATGCACTGGAGACAGCTGCATGATTTGAATCTGGTTCAATTAAATCAGTGCCTCTGTTTCTATATTGGATATAGAACAGTTCATATCTTGACATTGTTAAGGTACGGGGAGTTGTCCGGCTTATGCTTAAAACCAGACTCTGGATAACTCAAGGCACGTTTCTGTAATGGCTGTTTGTGGGTTGACCCGGGCTATGACGAGGGTTGACTATCTACCATCTGGAAGATCAATAGTGATATTGTTCTTGACTCGCCACAGTTTTAAAAGAAATGGATTTTTTCAGAAAACAGTAGTGGGAGTATGGTAGAACTGGAAGTGATTCCAGAACCGCAAACGATTACTGAAGATTTGATAAGAATCTAAAGATTCAATCTGGTTTGACATTCCATTAGCCACTCTGCGGATATGGTGGGTAACCTCAGACTCTCGAGAGGTACTTCGGTATGCTCAAAGACAGTGACAGGGAGGTTCTTGTTTACCCAGACTTGCCATTGCTGTTGTTCCAGACTGTGAAACTCGGCAGGAGGATGAGTATAGCATCATTCTGAACTGGCTTCAGAAGTGCACGTGTATATGATTCTGCCAGAGGGTTGTCGTAGTCAGTGGGAGCAGCGGAAGCATTGGTGGACAAGTGGCTTGTGTCTATTAAGAGACTAAAGCAGATGTAGCGGAGATAGATTATCTATTTCTGATGTGACAGTCATAAGTTTGACTTCATCAGAATAGGGGATGGATCTGTTAAGAAGGTAGTAGGGTGTGATGTCCTGGTATTTGGATGACATAAACAGAGTAGGAAGTGAAGTTCCTATACTACAATCGGTTATACTTTGGTTGTCACACAGTGGTTTCTCCATAAAGGATATAGATATAATATCAGACATTCTGGTTACTAGATCTATGGTTTTAGATCTAGATTTGGGTAGTATCCCAATCTGGGTACTTAGACAGCATTCTAAAGGTGTTTTGGGATGGACGACTCTTGGCATGGTAGTATACCTGCAGGTAATGGAGTCATCCTCTCTAAAGGTGTCTTACAGACTAAAGTGGAGAGAGATGTGCATGATTGGCAGATCACTTGCTTAGGCAATTGAGTCAATCATAAGATGTCAAGTACCACACCGGATGTTGTTTTGCACGGGATGCAATAAGTTGATATTGATCCAATCCTGGAGAAACATTCGGAAGCAGTTTTAGAACATAAGTGGATGTTCTAGGGATATGATAACGTCAGCCTCATTCGGGAGACGGTTATCATTCCAGGCTTCCAAGGTGACCTGGATGACAGAGTGGCTGTCAGAGTTATAGTTTTTCCTCTGACGAGGGGCAGTATTTTGGACAGGTGGTCCAAGTGGATACTGAGGGAGGCATGGCGCAGGATACTGATTGGTTTCAGTTGACAATACAGTCTAAGAAGTTTGGATTTGGAGTTCACTTGTGAGCTAGGTCCCATCAGATATCCAGACATATTCTAAGACAGGTATTGCTCATTTCGGGAGATGGGTTTCTTCGCGAACTTGAGATTAAGAGAGACATAGAAAGAAACATCTGGGCGGATCCACTCACTGAGGCTATTCCTCGAACGCAATAGTTTCGCAAACGGGTTTTGTGAGACTGATTAGTAGAGGAGTTGGGTGTTCGGTATCACACGGGCTGTGAGTATGCGACATCGCAATAATTAGTCTTGAGTGCAAGTGGGAGATTGTTGGAGACAGTACCCTCAGAGTCAATTATTGGATCACAGGCACATGATTGCAATGATTGAGGGAGGACCTATACCGGTAGGACAGTCTTACTCAAGATGATAGTATGCTATCTGGTTTATCTTTATCATCGTGTACTGCTTTAGGTGACCTTACAGGTCACTATTGCGCGTTGATAGAGACCTTAGGATTCTTGCTTGACGGCCAGCAGTATGATGACGATCATATACATGGGAGCTGGGGTCTATAAGCACATCCTTAAAAGGTCCCTAGTCGTGGGAGTTTTCGAGACAGGGCATCGATACTCCAGAGTAGAATAGTGTATACAGTCGAGACCCTGACGAGGGGCGGTGGCTGGTCTCACAAGCCACTGGTGTCAGTTGGTTCACCTAAAATGTATACATGTGCTCATTGGGTTATGAGTACACCGGACATGACTCGCCGGGAACATGCTAGTTGGTCTTATACCTGACGTCAGATAGCAGTTCCCTGGTGACATGTGTACAGGTTAGTTCATCGACTTGAGACCGTCATTTGTCTCGTGTGATTTCCCATTGTACTTTGATTACTACCCTACCACGGCTCAAAGGAGTCATGCAAACAGGTTTTAGTTGGGTACAGTCCCGAGCCACATGGAGGCAGTGAGCGGATCGGCAGGGGTTCGTCTCTCCCGGTATTGGGGGTGAGGTCGCGCTGTGTCTAGGAGAGCCATTACACGAAGTCCTTGGCCAAGGCAGGAGATTTACTGGTAGGTATTCCAGTAGTATCTCAGGGTGTTCTGAGCTACACTCCGACACGACTTGTACCGTTTTTGGGGGTCTGATTTTTACCAACCCCCTAAGCCCGCCATGCTATGCTCATAGATGAACGGACCGGACTGTACGGATATTGTCACTGACAGGCTCAGTAGGGTGTCGGGATGAGTTCACTCATCGACGTCCCTTTTGGTCAATACCTGGTAGCCCGTTACGTATGGCTAATACCTCTGACGTGCTAGTGGTTAAATCCACAGCCAAAGTATTGACGAGTTTTTAGAGTCCCCCACAGACAGTTTCTCAAATTTCGGGCGAAACGCTGTAGAGGCCGTATGGATATATGGCAGGGTTGGATCATATACGTGGGGTATTGCACGGATCATGATCGGACGGATAATACTAGCGGTCTTTGGTTTAAGCCGGATCCTAGTATTGTACAGTGTAGATTTTGTCTCATTGCATTTGTATTCGGTCGCAATACAAATGCGGGTATGTATATACAGTCGCGGGGTTTTCCTGTAATTTATTACGGGATCAGTTTTTTGAAGTTGCCAGTTTGCATTCCGTTTCGGCCACTTTCCTTTGTTTCCTTCTTTGGCTGAAAATTGGTGTGGAGGATGTGCAAATTAGCAAAGAAGAGGGTGGTTTTTGTAACTAGTTGTTTCATGATGATTTTACCATCCTTTGACTTCATTGGTTCATCATTGCTTGCGTTTTGGTGATGGGAGTTGATTTGACTTTGGGGTGATGGTTATTTTCTCATCATCACTCATCATTTTCTCTTGCATTATTTTGGACCTCCCCCCTCTCTCCATCATATGAGGCCGGCCACTTCTTTGTGGGGTTGACACAATTTTTGGGTGTGGCATTTTTGTTTCTCATTTGCTTGCAAAGGCTCTCTAGTTCATCTCCATATCTCATTCCTCCACCCAAAAGGCAACTTCACAACCCTTTGAGACAAAGTAATCCACACTTAGCCTACAGCATTCTTGGATACGTCGACTCGCCAACTTCGTGCCCGAGTTGCCTCGGTCCAGAGGTGGGAGCCCGTAAAAGAACCCGGCGATGTGGTGCCCTTCCGACGAGGAGATGAAGACCGGAGATTCCGCGGGGAGATCGGGATGACGACGAGAAGACCGAAGGACACGGATCGCTCGGTATATCTCTCTACCCCTTCTCTAGTTAGCTAGGATTAGGTTAATGGCTCGATCCGGGTTTTAAAGTCCGCGGTAGCGCCGGTTCTAGTTTATAGAAAAGTTTCGTTTCCGCATTTTGGCCTCGTTCAGACGGCCGGGGCGCTGCCGTGCACTTACAACTATGATGTCTTTAAACCTTCCATACTATGATGTCTTTAAACCTCACAGAATATAACGTCTTTAAACCAGACTATAATGTCTCTAAACCTTACGGACTATGAGGTCCTTAAACTCATGGACTATGATGTCCTTAAACCCAATGGACCGCGATGTCCCTAAACTAAAATGATAGAGTTCAAATGCTCTTTTGTTGGATCTAAATGATCCCAAAACCCTTGTAAGTAGATCTTAGTCTAAAATTAGACTAACGTATCCTTAACAAACATTTAAGTTGATCTTAATCTCAAATGAGATTAACAATCCTTAAACCAATCCAAACCCAAATCTAAAAAATACGGATTTGGACTAATCCCCGCCCTACGGGCAACAACATAAATTAGTCTCCGTATACAATCCACGGGCAACCAAAAATAAAACAAACACACACGACACGAAGTGACCATCTGGAGAAGGAGAAAGTGGTTACCGCGATGCGGTAGCGTAATTAACTGCGGGGGCTTGCGCCTGCAGGGAAGAGCGTCCCCACAATCAAAAACCCCTTACAATGAGGGGGAATCTGACGAAGTCTGCTACAACGGCCGCATCCGTCTAAACCTCCGATACATGGTGCCATAAATCAACTTGGCCGACGGATAAATCCAAATAGCATCTGCCCCCCAAAATTCAGGCCGGACGTTCCAATGTCCCGGTCGCGTCTTTCGGCGGAGAACAGATTCTGGTACGCCCGGTGGGGCCTTTTCCTCTTTCCACTCCACACTTCGTATGTCGTGTTTTTCCGCGATCAAATAATCGCGGTATATATATTTTTGGTTGCACTTGGGTGATGGGATACTGAAGCTGGTGTATCGTCTCTAAGAAGAATGGCGTTTTCTTTCACCGCAACTCAGGCTCTGTCGCATCTGGCGGAGTCAAGTATTGGTCACTTGCAGCCTCAAATCTCTGCAATCCGGCTCTTTAAGGAATCAACTGGCTTCTCTTTGGGTCGATGCTCCCACCTCTCGACCTCGGTTCTTCAACGCCGATGGAGGAAGCCCAGAGGAAGTCTGTCCTCCACAGGTTTGCTCCCTAAGCAGCAGCTTTGCCGACGAAATCAGTCCTCAAACAACTGGCACATACCAAGGACCAAGGTCGACACAGGGGGTAGAATATTCAAGCTCTCAAAGGAAACAGGGGGCAGGCTCGGCAAAATCCTGAAGCTAATCAAATCCCGGCCGTAAGAAACGGTCGACATCGATATCAGCATCATACAAAATGAGCTGGGGACAGTTCTCTGTATGGTCCTGTTTCAACCCCAGTGGTGAATGTTATTGTTCCAACTGGGAACAGGTTCAAACTGTTGAGAAGGGCCGGACAAAATTCTCCTACCGCAATATTGAAGAAGTCTCCGCAGCCCATAGAGATCCTATGAGAGCAGAAACCAGTTCGCTCCCTGAGACAACTTTCCTCATCTATATATAAGGTGTGGAAGCAGGTGAAGGGGACTCATCCGAAGACGGATCCTGATACAACGGTTCCTCCCAAAACCAAAACGGCTTTTCAAAAAAAAAAAGAGGCCTATTAAAGCTCAAGTGTCCAGAGCAAACTCCAAACATCCCAAGCCTGGGCGCATGATGGTTCACATAGTCTATGTGGTGAATTCCAAAGACGAAGTTCAAGCTTCTACTAGTCACCGACCTCAAATTCGGTCCCTGAAAAAAGTTCAACTGCAACGTGAAAAGCTGCAGGAGATGCTCGCTCAGGCGGCATCAAACGCTAATCCACCACCTAAGGAATATCCCGAGGACACACCCGAAGAAAGAGTAAAGAAGGAGTCGGATATTGATCTCCTAAAGCGTACTCTGAAAAAAAAAGAGATGAAGAAGCGGCAGAAATGTCCACTAAAATGAACCAAATGGCCCTTCTGCTTCAGAATATGGCTGAAATGATGGTTCAATTGGAACCACTGGCAGATGAACCGCCGGTAGTCGGTTTTAAAGATAAGGATGACATTTCAAGTCCTCTGCAAACCTCGTCAACGGCTGAGGAGCGAATGATTCCTAAAGAAAGCTGGACACATATATCGCTCAGCAATCAAAACTCACTACGCCAGTGAAGCCGTAAATAGACCAATCAAGACTGGTCGACCGTATCCGACGTGGTACGATCAAATACAGTACCTGCCAGAGTACACACTTCCAACGTTCTACATGTATAAAGGAACTAGGAATCCTCGCCCGCACATTGCGTGATTTAAATCCATGTGCGGAAATACTGGAGGAAATGACATACTACTCCTCTGACAGTTTGTTAGCGGTCTGGCGGGCATCACCTTCAAATGGTATGCGGAACTCCCAAATGATTTCGTGAAGGGCTTCGACGAAATGGATATGCTCTTCTGTCAGGGATTCGCTAATGAGAACGAACGTACTACCGTGATGGCGCGGGTCAACGAAAGGATTAGACCAAATGAGACTTGGGTTCAATATGTTACCCGATGGCGAAATATTTGGTCAAATGCGAGCAACGCATCGATGAATTAAGTTGCAGCCATGGGAATACTCATAGCCACACTGGACCCAAATTCAAAGGCGTTCCTGACCTTCCAAGAACTCATGGATAAAATGGCTCGATTGGATCAAATGGGTCAAGAATCTTTCTCATCCGATGATGACGAGTAAAAAAGCGGAGGCAAGATGGCGTTTTTCGCCTACGCTCAACAAAAATAAGCGGCTCTGAAGCAACCTGTCGCCAAAATAGCGACGGCGTGGGTACTTGTTCCCCCCGAGATATACACAGGGGACATATTTCTCACTGACGGAAGAATCTCTATGTAGAATGGTCCTTTCTTCTCAAAGGACAGGAAGGATACTAAGGGTCTTACAAACAGGTCCCACAATCTAGAGGAATGCCCCCACTTAAAAAAATTTAAAAAAACCAAAAAAAACGGTACGTCCACAAGCAAAAATGGGCAGGATGAAAACCCGAAAGGGCGCCGTGAGTAAAAACAGCAGGACTGCGGCGAGCTTGTGAAAACCCAGAAGGGCGCAACCTCGTTAAAGTAAATACACTTACGATATCCTTACGACTCGTGAGGAGAATCCCCCCTGTAAGATCCTCACGGCTCATAGGATTCAAGAGTCTTAAGTTACAGGGATCTAGACCTGTCCTTAAGCCGTCATATTTCTCAAATTGCCCTATAGGCATGGGCACGAATAAATATTTCTTTGCCAAATTCTACAAATGGCAAGAAATGTCCCTATATGGTGAATAACACTTGTAGGTCCTCTCGACTTATAAGGATAAAGCACTCTTAGAAGATCCTTACGACTTACAAGAGAAGACATCACTTAGGAATTTCCACGATTCCTAAGGAGAAAATACGCCTACGAGATCCTCACGACTCGTAGGGAGAAAACCCTTTATGAGACCCTTACAGTTCATAAAGTCAAAAGTCTTAGTCGACAGAGTCCTAACCCTGTCTACTAAGCCACCTTTGTCCAAATCGACAGAGGCAAATGATGAGTCGCTCCTGGCGATATCCCAGTTGTAGCGATGCAGATACCTAAACAGGTGTCAAACTCCAAGTCAACCTCTCCGGAAAATGTCGTCTCTACAGTCATCTGATGAAGAAGGGAACCCCGTTCGTTTGGGATCGTAAATTCCACAGTGCACTGGACGAAATCAAGCAATATCTACAGAATCCGCCGGTACTGACCGCTTCAGTCAAAGCAAAGACTCTCATCCTGTTCACAACCGCCTTTGAAAGTTATTTAGGCGCGCTATGGGTAGAGGAGAACGACTAAGGGAAGGAGAGAGCCCTCTACTATTTGAGTTGAGTTCTACTGGGGGAAGAAAACAACTACTCTCCCATCGAAAAACACTACCTGGCGTTAATCTTCGCGATAACGAAACTTCGGCATTATGCGTTGGCGCATGAGGTCCATCTCTTATCAAAGGTGGATCCTCTCAAGTATTTGATGTCAAGAGCCATACTAAAAGGACGACTCGCTAAATGGGCCCTCCTTTTGATGGAGTTCTCGATAACATACCGACCTCTCAAGGCGGTGAAAGGCCAGGCCATCGCCGACTTCCTCGCTGAACATCCGATACCCGGCGACTCACTTTTAAATTGCGAACTGCCAGACGAGCACACATTTGACACGATCAATAGGCAGAAAGGAGGGAATGATACCTGATGGGAACTCTATTTCGACGGAGCATCTTCCATGAAGAAGCGACAACACAACACCCCTATAATCAAATCTGGGGTAGGCCTCATCTTCGTAACTCCACAAGGAGAGATAATGCACTTTGCCTTCTCCTTAACAGAGCCGAGGACAAACAAAGAGGCATAATATGAGGGTTTGATAGCAGGTCTTGAGATCGCCGTCGACATGGGAATCGAAAACCTCCTCATATACGGAGATTCCCAGCTAGTCGTTAGTCAAATAAACGGTGACTATCAGACGTGCAAGCCAGAGCTGGTAAAGTACGGCGAGAGAGTGCAATAGTTACTAACTCAAATTCCCTTTTATATCCTGGAAAGCATACCACGAGCGAAGAATAGCAAGGTGGCCGCATTAGCCAAGCTTGCTAAGGAACTGGCTGACGAAAACCTCGATGACATGAGGATCGTTGTACAAAGCCGTCGGGTTCTTGCGCTAGTGGAAATATCTCCGGAGTCGTCTGAAGAAAAGGAAGCGACCAAGCAAACAGCCCTACAAATAGAGGACCAAGAAAAGACTAAGGATTGGAGAGAAATATTTATAGACTACTTCAAATCCCGTCGAACAACTGAAGATGCATCCTCGAGATATCAGCTCATAAGACGAGCTCTGTCCTTCGTCTTCGTCAATGATACTCTATATAAGAGATCATTTGACTCTCTGTGGCTAAGATGCTTGGGACCGGAAGAAGCAAGGAGAGTCGTTTAAGAAACTCACGACGGACTCTGCGGTTCTCATCAAGCTGGGCCAAAGATGAAGCTAAAGATTAAAAGAATGGGCTACTATTGGCCCACGATGATTCTGGACTGTCTCGAATACGCGAAGCAGTGCCACTCGTGCCAAATTCACGGGGACTTCATCCACCAGCACCCAAATCCACTACATCCGATAGTGGCTAGCTGGCTATTCGAAATGTGGGGAACTGACATAATTGGGCCCATCGAACTAGCGTCATCCTGAGGACATCGGTTCATATTGGCAACAACCGATTACTTCTCTAAATGGGCAGAAGCATTACCGCTGAAAGAAGTGAAGATAGAGAATATTCTCCATTTCTTCAAGACACACGTCATCTATCAGTTCGGCACTCCGCGACGGATTATCTCCGATAACGGGCCGACCTACAGAAGTCACAAAATCAGCCGCTTCGCACAGCAGCATGACATAGACTGGAGATACTCTTCTGTCTACAATTCCCGAGCTAACGGTCTAGCTGAGGCTTTCAACAAGACCTTGACGAAGATCATGAAGAAAACGGTGTCCAAAAATAAGAAGGACTGGCACGAGAGACTGCATGAAACTCTCTGGGCGTATCGTACCACGTTTAAAACAGCCACAAAGACAACACTGTATGCATTGGTATTTTGTGCTGAAGCAGTACTCTCCTTGGAGATAGAGCTACCCTCTCTACGAGTGGTAGTTCATTACAAGTTAACAGACGAAGAGAATGCTCATCTTTGGCTCGAGGAGCTCGACGCCCTCGATAAAACCCGGCTCATGGCGCAACAAAACTTGGAGGCTTACAAAGCGAAGAAGACGTGCTCATATGAGAAATTGACTAGGCCGAGAACATTTCGCCAGGGCGACCACGTACTAGTGGTCAAGAGACTTATGATCCCCAATCGTGCCAAACGGCGGAAATTCGAGCCGAACTATGAGGACCCGTACATCATAGACAAGGTCTACCAAGGTGGGGCTTACTTGCTCATGGATATGCATGGTGAAAGACCCTTCAGGCCAATAAACGGTCGGTTCTTGAAAAAATACTAAGCCTAACCGAAACGTCTTTAAACTACTACAAACCGCAACATCCTAGGGCTGACGCAAAAAAATAATAATAATAAAATAATAATAAAAAACGGTACGTCCATAAGCGAGATGGGCATGGATGAAAACCCGAAAGGGCTCTGTGAGTAAAAACAGCAGGGCTACCGGCGAGTTTGTGAAAACCCGAAAGGGCGCAATCTCATTAAAAGACACTTGCAAGGTCCTCTCGACCTTGTAAAGAGAAAATACTTGCGTGAGATCCGTACGACTCACAAAGGAGCAACATACTTAGGGATACCCACGATTCCTAAGGAGAAATTACACTTACGAGATCCTCACGACTCGTAAGGAGAATTCCCCCTACCCTCATGGCTCATAGGATTCAAAAGCCTTAAGCTATAGGGATCTGAACTTGTTCTTAAGCCATCACGTTCCCCAGATTGCCCTACAAGCGGTTCAATATTGACCCTTGTATACAATCCACATGCACAAATAAACGTCTCCTTTCACCGAGTTCCGCCAAGGGTGTGAAATCCCCCTATTCGGTGAACAAACACTTGTAAGTCCTTTCGACTTATAAGGAGAAAACACTCTTATAAGATCCTTACGACTTATAAGAGAAAACACCACTTAGAAGTCAGCGAATTTGTGAAAATGTCTCTCTTTACATAATTTGGGTTTGTTACCCATTTTATTACATTTATTCATAAAAATTACATTAAGCCTATTTGTGCTTTAACAATTATTCCTTTGGCATGGGGGGCCAGTCTTTTCATACTTGGGTTCGACCTGGGCATGGGTCCATTTGCTTGGACTTGGGTTTGGTCTTAGGCCCACTTGGCTTGGGGTTGACTTTGACCTGGTCAACCGGGATGCAATTTTTGACCCCAACAAAGTGCCTCTCATCAATAAATGCACACCGCATGTGGCTGTATGCATGAAATTGATGGACCTTGTTCTATATGGGGATTGATTTGGTTTGGTTCCCTATGGAGGGTCGGCGCTGCCATTTTTGTGATGTGGCCGATCGGTGCTGCCCTTTCAACGAATTGGACGGTCGGTGCTGCCGTTTTTGCAACGTGGACGGTCGGTGCTGCCATTTTTGCCACATGGGTGGTCGGTGCTTGATTTGACTTGCCCCGCTACGTGCGGTGTCAGGATTTGATTTGATTTTCTCCGCTTTCTGCGGTGTCGAGATTTGATTTGTTTCCGAAGTGGATCTTGATTCCGCAATGTAGGTCATTGGTTGACTGGTATTTTGATTTTTTTTGGGAGTTCTCTACCCGTCCGGTGAAACTTTTAAGCTTGAAAGTGGTGTCAGGTAGGACGTTGATTTGATATGTTTGATTTCTTCCTTTTTGGCAGGACTTTTGAATTTGAGAGGAACTCGGAATTTAGATTTTGTTTGGCATCAGTATCGCTGCACTGGAATAATACCAGGAGCAATTCATCATTTGTCCAGGAAGGACTTAAGATTGGGTTTTTGGGGCGGCATCAGCACCACTAACACTGAAGCGTAGTGCCAGGAGCGACTCATCATTTGCCTTTCGGGAAAACTTAGGATTTGGGTTTTGGGTCAGCATCAGCACCGCTAACACTGAAGCGTTGTGCCAGGAGCGACTCATCATTTGCCTTTTGGGAAAACTGTCACGACCCAAATTTAGGCACGTGACCGGCACTTAAAACACGTAACGTCAACAGGCGTACGCAATTTAAGTAAGTCGAAACCTAGAATCTAAACCACCCCAAAAAAAGATAAGTGGAGAAAAACATATTTAAAAACATTCGGAAATCTCAAGTAAATTCTTTAACTTTAGTTTACTTTCTTAAAAATTGCGACAGCACCTCCTTTCTAAAAACTAGTCCCGAAAACGGGTACAACATAGAATACAAATAAAGCATCCCAAATAGTAGAAAATCACGCCCAACGGCGGAGACAACCACCACAAGCATATATACGACGCCGAAGCGAAGAAAAATAAATGAAAACAGCATAAGGAGGTAAAACTTTACATCAAGACCGGCTCCCACAAGCACGGCACCCAAAGTCACCAAAAATAATACAACACTGATCCTCACAACTCGTCTCTAAGTCAAATACATGAAGTGGTAGATGGAGAATACTAGATCCAACAAAAGTGATATACAATGTACATAAACGGATAACCGCGAACCCACCTAAAAGCAAAGTCCCCACAGCCAACCGTAGCGGTATCCGCAAAAGTAGAGATAACAAGAAGTCCTGCAACGACCACTCTGAGGGTAAGTCCTGCAAAACACTGTGGCACAACGGGGGTGAGTTGCCAACTCGTGAATAGAAAATAATATCATACTGTAATTGTAAGTATGCACTGACAGCGATAATCTATCACATGTAATCTGATAGCATAAGTATGGCCATATGAATATGCAACTATCATGATCAGGGTACACCACCAGGGTACTACATCTACATGAATTAAATGCATATCAACTAAATCCCGAGTGCAGGATAATTAATAATCTCATGCACAAATCATCATCATGGAAAAACCGGGTGTAAATCAACAACACCCCAAATCCCAAAATCCTCAGACGCCGTCACTAAGACTGGTCCCCCATATCCTGAAAATCTCATGGAACCTGAGTGCCCAACATCGGCACTCGAAAACATCATGAAAATACTCGTGTCCAATATCGACACGTAAAAACCACATATCATATCTGTACATCTCGCGGAACATGAGCACCCAATATCGACTCTCGCAATCCTCGGAACATGAGTGTCCTACACCGACACTCGCAATCCCCATAGCCATATATATCTCACGGAACATGAATGTCCAATCTTGACATTCGCAATCCACGGAACATGATTATCAAACCCTGACACTCGCAATCCCCATATCCATACGTCTCACGGAACATGAATGTCAAACACCGACATTCAAAATCTAAATCCATATATCTCACGGAATATAAGTGCCCAACATCGACACTTGAAATCCCCAAATTTGCATGAACAACAAATCTCAATGAGTAAATCCATGTAATATGATATATGCAACATAGAACAACAATATGCTCATATCAAGGGAAAATCCGCTATCTAATTGCATTAAGTCATTTAAATATATCACGCGGTTCCTAATTATCCGAATCCAATAATATATATATATATATATATACATACATACATATATAATAGCGTCCCATACCACTGATATATATCATATGAAACTGAACAAACAACTATAGCAAGGAATATATGTGAGCATGTAGGTATAATAAGGTATATGTGTAAGCATGTAAGTGTACAGGTATGCTATATTTCATATGCGCCATCGCACAAGATTAAATGCCTCAATATCGCTAACCAATAGCAAGGTATATCATATGAATATTTGTGTTGTGCGTATCATGGCAATTACTGAGGGTGTGTGTGTAGCATACAATGAGTCCTCATACAACATGGACTGTCAATAATAGTGCAGTGTACAAAGGGTACAGCTTCAAGCACAACAAGTAACTATATGCAATGAAGTTCATGTATCATCTCTATATGTGCATATAAACAAGCGGCTAATATCATATCATATCTAGCCCTGACGCTTAATGCCATACGGGTGATTTCCCCGTAGATGTTAAATCTACTCACCGATGATCTCGAGCTACGAATATCCGACCACCTGCTTCCTGTTGGAGATAGTGCCCTCATAGTCGATTATTGGATCGCAAGTATGTGATTGCAATGATTGCGGAGGACCTATACCGGTAGAACAGTCTTGCTCGAGATGATAGTATGCTATCTGGTTTGTCTTTATCAGTCGTGTACATGTTCAGGTGACTGATTACATGTTACACTTTGATAGAGCCCTTAGGATCTTGCTTTACTACCAACTGTATGATGGCGATCATATACGTGAGAGTTGGGTAGTTTATATGCATATCCTTAATTGTGGTCCCTAGTCGTGGGAGTTTCGAGACAGGGCATCGATACTCCAGAGTAGACTAGTGTATACAGTCGAGACCCCGACGAGGGGCGGTGGCCGGTCTCACAAGCCACTGGTGTCAGTTGGATCACCTAAGATGTATACAGGTGCTCATTGGGTTATGAGTACACCGGACAGGACTCGCCGGGAATCTGCTAGTTAGTATTATACATATCGTCGATAGCAGTTCCCTGGTGACATGTGTACAGGTTAGTTCATCGACCTGAGGTCGTCATTTGTCTCGTGTGAGTTCCCACTGTGCTTTGATTTCTACCCTACCACGGCTCAAAGGAGTCGTGCAAACAGGTAGTTTTTGGGTACAGTCCCGAGCCATATAGAGGCGCGTGGGCGGATCGGCAGGGGATTCGTCTCTCCCGGTATTGGGGGCGAGATCGTGTTGTGTCTAGGAGAGCCATTACACATAGCCCACGACCGTGGCAGGAGATTTACTGGTAGGTACTCCAGTAGTATCTCAGGGTGTTATTGGGCTACACTCCGACACGACTTATACTGCTATTGGGGGTCTGACGTTGCTAGCCCCCTAGGCAGATATGCGATACTCATAGACGAACGGACCGGACTGTATATACATTGTCACTGTTAGGCTCAGTAGGGTTTCCGGATGAGTTCGCTCATCGGCCTCCCTTGAGGTCAGTCCATGGGCAGCCGTTACGCATTGCTAGTGCCGCTGACGGTTTGTGGTTAAACCCACTGCCAGGGTACTGACGAGTCATTAGAGTCCCCCACAGACAGTTTCCCAAGTTCGGGCGAAACGTTGTAGAGGCCGTATAGTTTTATGGCAAGGTTCAGAAAATGCACGTGCGTTTACGCACGTGTCAGTTTTCGGGCAGATGATACTGGTCGGTTTTGGTTTAAGCCGGATCCGAGTATTGTATTGAGTAGATATAATATCTTTGTCTCAGTTGCATTTGTATTCTGTCGTAATACAAATACGGGTATATTTATACAGTTACGGGGTTATCCTGAAAGTCGTTTCAGGATCACTTTTGGAAGTTGCCAGTTTCCAGTTTTCTATCAGCCGTCTTTTAACATTCGGTTAAAGACGAATTTATCTTTTCTTGGATGAGGTGAGTCATGCTTCTAGAAGTTTCTAGATATGATGACTAGGTTGATGAGGTGGCTAATGACTCATCTTGATATTAATTGTTGCATTAATGACTTGATGAGGTGTATTAGTGACTCATGCTTTCATTAATGTGTTTTGTTTTGCCTAAGGATATTTGTTGTTGATATTTATCCTTATGCTCACCCCCTTTGCTCTTACACTCACCCTCCTCCTCCCTATATATGGCCGGCCCCCTTTCCTCTCCTCTCTTGCTCTCTCTCACTTGAAAAAGATGGTTGAAAAAGATATGATAGATTTTGGGGTGCATGGAATTTCACAGCTCATTTCATTCCATCACCCGATTCCCACGGCAACTTCATTAACCGTTCGTCCATAGCTTTGGACGGAACGAGACAAAGTCTTCCACTCATTCTCTGCATCAATCTTGGTCGTCTCTTTTAGCAAACTTGACGACCGAGTTGCCTCGAGTCAGAGGCGGGAGCCCGTTTAAAGAATCGTTGACGTGGTGCCACCTGGACGAGCAGATCGGAGATCGAAGAGATCGGAGCAGCCGCAACGGAGCGTGGGATGATGGTTAAAGAACGAAGGACTCGGATCGTTCGGTATAACCTTTCTACACTCTTTACAGTTTGTTAGTTTAGCAATAATGGCAGATCCGGGTTAAAGTATACGATAGCGCTAGTTAAAAAGTTTTTGTTCCGCATTTGGCGTCTGTAGACGGCCGGGGCGCTAGCGTAGACTTACACTTCCCTTGCTTCGCAGCGTCCGAAGTCCCCACTTGCGATCCTAAAATTTCACAAATACATCACATAAGGCTAAATATCCTACGCCGACACAAAGATAACGAAACTCAAGGATAATGCCCATAAGATAATTACACTGTGCACCTAGTGCACAAAACGCATACGACATCGGCACAACCCTAGCTAGGATCGCTAAACTACGCAACCGCCAAGCCTAGACCCTGATCGTACCGATCGCGCATTCACAACACAATATATCGCGAGGAAGATAATAAATATCACATCACAACGTCCATTAGGACACACGTCCAACTTTTACCGAAACCTAGTAAGCAACTTTATCACATATTAGCTCAAGTCTAATAGTTAACACAATTCTAGCGAACATAAACATCGCAAAGTAGTTTAACTAAGTCACCCAAACCATTAACACAATTTTAATCTCATCCAATTATGATTTAACAAAAGTTAGTTTGCTAACAAACTCAATTAGACAATTTAAGAAATAACAATTAACATTCTCCCACTAGGTTAAGTTTTTCCCAAGTCTTCACTTAACAATTAACCATTTCAACCAAATCAAACCCTAACTTGATCTTCACAAAACCATCATGAATCATCTAAACATGCAATTAAAGGTATATTGAACATCTAATAAGCTAGCTTAATGATTTAAACAACAAATAAAGATTAGGGTTAGAATTTTATACCTCCTCAAGATCACAAATTAGCAACTAAACTCATCATTTTAGCCTCCAAAATGATGTCTTTCATGAAGATCTATGCTAGTTTAGTGTTGAAGAATGATGCGTAGGGATTTATTTATGAGTTTATGGGATTATTTGAGTATTTGTAAAGATTTATTTGAGCTTGGAGAGAGTGAAAATGAGCAAGGATCAAGAGAGGGCAGCAATGGGGGAGTCTTGACCAAAGCAAGAGAAGAGGGGGTTTTGTGGAAATGTGTGGAAAATTCTAGCTAAAAACAAATTAAAGTTCATTAATGCAATAAATATCTTATGCCACCTCAATTCTTTTCTTTTAAAATTTCATTTTAAATCACAAATATCTAGATATTTTGCATGGATGGATTAAGCTTAATCTAGTGATTAAATTAGCATTGATTCACTTTAGAAATAATTAACCCAAACCAAAATTGTAATTACCACTAATTAAGTGCATAATTAACAACCTATAATAATATTTTTATTAGGGAAAAAATATTTAAGAGAACCAAAATTTTCAAGTGACCACAAAAACCCGCAAACTAGCAATATTCTAATTAAACTAGGTGCAGTCAAGTCTGTACTGAAAATTGATCACCTCCGGATTTTTATGGAAAACACCGACTATTTTACCCCAAAACGGAAAAATTCGCTCAACGATTTCTAAAACGTTACGAAAACTTGGGATTTGGGTTTTAGGTCGGTATCAGCAATGCTAACGCTGAAGCATAATACCAAGAGCGACTCATCATTTGCCTTTGGGGAAAACTTTGGATTTGAGCTTTGGGTCGGTATCAGCACCGTTAATATTGAAGCGTAATATTAGGAGCGACTCATCATTTGCCTTTGCCCGATGGAGGGAGCGATGGCTTAGGAGACATGTTTATGTAACATCGTAGTACATTTATACTATATTTTGGGTATTTTAAATATTGCGGTAAAATTCTTTGCTATTGTTATTTTTGGGTTACGAATAATGCAATTAGTAGCTGTGGTTATTATCCGATCCGACCCACATGTATGAAACCTAATATGGTGTAAGGTTATATCAAATATTTGCTAGTACAGTGTACCCATGTGAATCGTGTACTAAATAGATATATAATATATTTTAAGCTCTGCATATCTCTTTATAATACACTATAAAAACAAATAATATTATTTTCTTATCTAGCCTTACATGGTAAATTATCCCATATCAGGTGGTTCGTCCATATATCATGTTCATATCCTAAGAGTTAGACAGACAAATAATTAGAAATTTCTACGTATATTTACGTAGATTTTATTTGGGGTATACATATTTAATTATAGGATATTGCATTAAAGTTAAAATTCTTACGTATGCTCTTTATATTTTAAAACTATATTTTTGAAGGGAGACGGGTAATATTTGGAGTAATCTGGTATTATCTATAAAATTCTACAATATATATATATATATATATATATAATTTTACTATAACTAAAATATATAACAGTGTATATACACACAAATATAATTATTATAATCTCCTTCTCCCCCGTCCCTATCTCTCTATTTCTGTAAATCCCCGTTTCCACTTTATTAAAAGTTTCCTATTCTCTTAATCCCAGTGGTTTCTTTTCTTTTTCCTTTATATTTTGAATTGGTTGTTTAAGCTTAATAGGTATATTTTTCCAAACCCTAAAAGTTAAAACCCAAGATTCAAAATCCAAGCTAAATAAAACTAAAACCAAATTTTAATCAATAAAATTAAACCCAGCCCAAACAAATTTCTTAAAACAAATAATAAAAGCCCCGGCCCCTTCCTCTCTCAACCCTCAGCCCATTCACAAGTTTTAAAACAAAAAAAAAATCCTTTAATTATTCTCAGCCAGCCCGCTTACCATCCCTCAGCCCACTTCAGATTTTTCTTTTAAAGGGAATATTTTTACGGGCCCGGCCCAGCTCAGCAGCCCAACTCCTTTCCCATTCTCCACTTCAGACCCGACCCGCCACTACTGTTCCTCTTCTTCAAAATTCCCAACGGTAACATCCCTGTTCACGCGCGCGATCGTTTTCTCCGCCGCAGCCCGCGTCCTTGCGCACGCCCATTACTGTGACGTTACACCCACGTTTTCAACCTCGTCTCCAACTCCTCTCGTCACTCTCCCTCTTCAAACTCACTTCTCAAACTCCTCTCTACATCCACCAACCTCTCCCAACTCCCAGTCCCACAACCCACTGCAACCTCCACCCTCGACGACGACGACGAACTTTCCTTCGATCCCCTTCTGCATCACCTCACCCTAACCTCCTCCTAAATCCCTCCACGACTCCTCCTTCACTAACCCGAGCCCCCTGCACACCCACTCCCCTGTGCACAGACCTACTTCAACCAAGCTCGGCCACCTTACGACCGACGCCGACGAGCCCCCTTTGACCTGAACCACCCTTGCGACCCTCGACATCCTTAGCACCATCCTCATCACTCCAAACCCGTCCCCACTGCTCTCTCTCTCTTTCTCACCTAAAACCCACATTCTTCCCGTACTGCGCATTCACTGTGCACATCGCCGGAGCGACCATCGCCGACATCGTCGACCCCAGCAAGTCCCAGGCCAACCACAGAGCACCACCTCCGCTTCCAGCAAGCACTTGACGGCTCCGGGGAACTCCGACTTCAAACCTGTGTCTCGAGCCAAGCTTGCGCGAACTTGTTTCGCGGCGTACAACGTGCGTTCGCGACATCGTTGCTGCCGTGCGACCCCGAGACATTTTCTAGGTAAGTGTTTACTTGCTTCATGCTATAATAATAGTAGTACAAACTTAAATAATCTCGTTTACGAATTTACCGATTCCCGATACGTATTGTGACCTAAGTGTTCGATGCTAGATCCCAATGGAAATAATAGTTTATTTTGACGGAAACTGATATTTTCTATTGGCCCATTTGATAATAAATATTGTGTATGAATTTCGCTGGAAAATATGATTGTTCGTGACAAAAATTGATACCCCCAAATATGCCGTTAAAACTAGAATTTTCTCGTACCTGAAAACGAATAAAATCACCATAAATTATATTCAAACTGGAATGCTGCGTTCGAGGACTTAAATCAAAGCCGACTCGACGAACTTTAACCCTATGTAAAATTCTAATGATTTATGTTCTGTAACCGTGATGATAATTGGATCGGAATGCGACTCTGGACTGCAGTCCAGAGCGTTTCTGATTATTGCGTTCTGTCCAAAGACCTGCGTCACTGTGCTTTCTGAAGTCGTATGTTAAGGAACTCTACAGTAGATTAAAGATAATTCTGTTAGCTAAATAAAACAGGTGGTTCCATTCCGTTTCATCGCCATTTGCTATTTTAAACTGTATTTAAAAGGACAGAACGTATAACTGTCCAGAATAGATTCAGAAATGACATATTGAGATTAAACTGTGTATAACTTTCAACGTACAGATGAGATTGAGGATCCGTCTGTTGCGTTGAATACCCTATCGAAAACCCTAGATTTCATTTTACTGTGACATCGCTAAATTCTGAGCCCAACTGGGTGCAATTCATGTCGCGAAACGGACGTTCAGTTCTGAAACTGAATTTCCAGCCGCGAGCACTTAAAATGAAATAGCTATATCTTGAGAACCGGAATCCCGATTGAACTGGAACAAATTTTGATGAATTGCTGACTGAGTGTTCTATTTATCTTACTTGTATCATTTTACTGAATTCTTAACATATTAATTTATGCAAATTATTTTAGTTAATGACGTGCATGTTGATTCATAACATACAGAGCTTATTGGTAGCATACAATACATATATCATACCCTTGCCATATACTCAGTGTTAGTGCGTGTAGACATTGCATTATCGTGCGTGATAGATATTGGTTTAGGAGTGACGAGTACACCAATGGAAAGTGAATATTTGTGACGGTGATTGATACAGTGAACAGTGATGAAACCGTGCCATTGGTATACTTGTACACGACTAGATCAAGATCATAAATAGTGTAAACCTGGGGAAAATGGGGAGATCAAAGTGGAAAGAGTATCGTATTTAGCGGGACCGTGTTTAGAGGATGATCATTCAAACCGTGATACTGATACGTGTAGGGTAGGATCTAGCGATCCGGTTGACAGGATTATGTCCCGGGCATGTGGGCCGTTGTCTCGGGTATGTACGAGACTCCTGTTAAACATAATGCTCCTTCCACTATGTGATTTCAAACATGACCTAGAGACCGATAGGGACACATAACATATTCTGCATCATATAGTGACATAGTGATTACTTGTATTGTTCCTACACCAGTATTACCTCATATACCTGTTTCATCTTATTATAATAATATTGTTATTGTGTCGCTCTGACGACCTGAGGATGCATGCTCAGATTCCGCGGGAGGACCAGCACGGGAGACGGATCTACCCTTTGAGTTCACGGAGATATAGTTTGGTGTACCTTCTTCATTTACTGCTTTCCATAAAAGTGATCGTGAGATCGAACTTGGTTAGTTATTGTTCTTATTATCTGTAATTTTGTGAACAATGGAATTTTAATGTAATAAATTAGTGATATGATTTCTTTAATACTGTGCTTTATTTACTGATTACCATGTAGTGCTAGAAGCCGAAGTGTGACTACGGCGGGATGATCCCTTGACCGTAGGAGCATGGCTGGCCTAGTCATACCTCGTATTCCGTATTTTGGGAAGCGGGGCGTGACAATTTCTCTCCACACACACACACACACATATAAGAAAATAATGGAGGAAAGAGGCCATAGGAGGGAATTTCCTCTTATTGCGTCGAAAAAACACCATCTCCCATTTTTTCCGATGATCGGCACCCACCATCTTCATCGTTATCATCTAAGATGTGGGTACAACAAATTTTATGTGATTCTACAACTTTTTCACCGTTGATTTAGCAATGTAAAAAGTTCTATTGTCGGTAAACCGTTAATTTTGAACCCACTAAATCAACGGTGAAAAGGTTGTAGAATCACATGAAATTTGGTGTACCCACATCTTAGATGACAACGATGAAGATGGTGAGTGCTGATCGTCGGACAAAATGAGGGAGAGGGTATTTTTTCGACGCCATAGGAGTAAATTCCCTCCTATGGCATCTTTCTTCCATTATTCTCTCTCTCTATATAAAATAATAATAATATTATTATTAAAAACACACACACTCTCTCCCTCCCTCGTCTTCTTCTATCTCTCCCTCGTCGAACCCTAACCGTGCCAAAACCCCATGCCATCGCCGTCCCCACTCCTTCATCCTCACCTTCTCATCACTACCACCGGCCACACCCCCTCTTCTTCTTTCCTCGAGGACTCACCTAGCCGACCCCGACGCCGAGAACCCATCACCTCCCCCTCGTCGTCGACCTCGCAGCCTGACTCGACCACTTCCATGACCTTCCTCGTCTCGTCGGCAACACCAGAGCACCCACACCCCACCTTCTTCTTGTCCTTCTCATTTCCCAATCACCATCAACCCCTCACGGCTACGACACCTCGTCGTCGACCGTGTCTTCCCGTCACCTCCTCGTCGACAATCTCTCTCTTCTTCCCCATCCACACTAAAACCCCAGAACCCCGGCAACCCCATCTCTTTTTCTTTCTTCTTCTGTTCTTTTCCGACAAGTTAGCCGGAGTTGTTCACCGCCGACGAGCACGATCCAGACGACCCAGTTACCGTTGTCGTCTAGTCCAGTTACTACGTCATGCAGTTGCTCAATCAGGTCAAGTCCTACGTACGTGGGTTTGGCATCGGGACGTTGTTCGGCGTTCGGAACGTGATATCCATATATTCGTCGTGAGATTTCAATCGGGCAAGTTCTAAACTTGCAACATGCTACTTTGTTTATAATTATATGATTAATTATAATATATGTGTTTTAATATTCAGCAAGAACTTGCAACATGCTACTTTGTTTATAATTATATGATTAATTATAGTATATGTGTTTTAATATTCAGCAAATATTATCAATCTACAGTTTTATAATATCAGTTTGTATCCGTACCAATAATGGTTTTATCTATTTGCATGCCGGATCATCACAATATTATTATAATTTTATATCCGTTTAGTAATCCTTATCTAGATTGCCATATACCTAGTAACAGACGTAAAACGGTCATTACAGATAGATACATATACATCCCGGCGTTAGTCATGTTTACCATATTTAGGTATTGGTTACGGTTTCCGTTTTGTATCTATTTTGGTTAATATATATTATGTAGCATGTTCACGACACATTACTAGACCTGTTACTTGGATTATTACTAATATCGACAATCCTGACTGGTTGTCTTGATGGATGCGACTTGTTGTCTACATAGATAAGACCTGTACCTGCTTGATCCTGTATTGGCATTAGATTTATATCATCAATAGCTAACTTGAACACAAAACCTGGGGGTAAGGGGAAATCAATAATGAAATCTGACTTGTAACTCAACAGTTCAATAATTCCAGAGACTGATCAGTCAATACGGGCTTCGGCCCCGGAATGATGCTGCTGACATCATTCGTCTGCACATGATACATGTTTTTACTGTTTAGCGGCACGTCCCGGGCTCGCATGGGATACTATTGAGTTATATCGACGATTCCATTTAATTGATTTCAAAGACTTGTAGAATAGATAACCTAGAAGCACAGCTGTAGGGTGTTTTTTGTCACCCCATTGAAATGGGAAATACGCGTCGCTTGTCAGGCGTATAGAGATTCCCCCTTCTTAGGATAGGCTGGGGTTTATTGATTGTGGAGATCCGAATTTCCGGCAGCCGTGGACTAAACTGCCGTTAATTACCCCTTGCCTCAGAAGCGAAGGAACCTCCAATTCGCGGGTCAAACTAGTCATGCGAACTCAATGTGCAGAATGTGTATGTGTGTGTCTTGAGGGGTTTTGCGTATATCGGAGGCCTCACAGAGTTTACGGGGGTCTATGTTTTGAGTGTGGAGTGTATGAAAAAAAAGAAAAAAGAAAGAAGAAAAAAAAGGTGGGTAACGTCCTAAGGATGTGTAGGCGCTAGGCGCCAGCGCCTCACACGCCCGACACGTGGGCACTGGGCTCTCGCAGAAAGAAAGGGCTTAACCCCGAAATGACGAGTTGAACTCCCGAAAGGGATTCTTATCTATGGAGTTAAACTCCAAAAAAAAGATTTTTATTTATGGAGTTAAACTCCAAAAGATGTTGAATGGAGTTAAACTCCTAAAAAGGGTTTTATTTATGGTGTTAAACTCCAAAGAATTTTGACAAATGGAGTTGAACTCCCAGAAATATTTGGAGATGATACAAGGGGACCCCTTTCTTCTCCCATTTAGTCCTGGATCTTCTTTTGAGCCTTGGATCTTCCCGAAGTGGGGATTTTGGAGATGGGTCTACTTCCTCCTCCTCTTTGTTTGCTGGATCTTGGAGAAAAGGGGGATGAGACTTAAAAATCTCCGCTTTGGGGATTTGGTGGAAGATCCGAGCTCCCCTTCAAGGGTTTTATGGTGAAAAACTGTTTTTATTCGGAAAAAGAAGAGTTAAACTCTTGATTTAATTCAAAAAAAGGAAGAAGGTTTAGAACCTTGAGAAAGGAGAAGGAGGCACAGAACCCTTTTTTTAAAGAATGAAAAATTTGTTGATTTTTCATCATGTTTACCTTTATAGGCTACACACTTTAAATATAGCCCCTTGGGCTTTGCCAAATAGCACTTGTGTCACCCCATGCCTTATGTGCTTATTTCTTTTTGTACATAAGCCATGGGGTTTACAGAATTTTGGTTTACTGCCCATTTTTCAAACATTTATTTTTAAAAAATTGTATTGAACCAATTTATTGCTTCATTCTTGGCATGGAGCCAGCCCTTTCCATGCTTGGTCTTGATTTAGGCTTAGGCCCACTTCGCTTGGGCTTGGGCCCGCTTGATTGGGCGTTGACTGACTTTGACTTGGTCAACCGGGTGTAATTTTTGACCCCAACAAAATGCCCCCATCAATAAATGCACACCACATATATGGGTCGTGAGCATGAAATTGATGGATCTTCTTTCGCATGGAGGTTGACTTGATTTGGTTCCCGTTTTGTTGGCGTGGAGGTCGATACTGCCCTTCTCGTGACGTGAACGATTGCTGCTGTCCTTTTAGCGATGTGGACGGTCGGTGGTGCCATTTTAACGACGTGGACGGTTAGTGCTGCCATTTTAGCGATGTGGACGGTTGGTGCTGCCCTTTTCGCGACTTGGACGGTCGGTGCTGCTATTTTGCGACTTGGATGGTTGGTGCTGCCATTTTCGTGACGTGGACGGTCGGTGCTACTCTTTTTGCAACTTGGACGGTCGGTGCTGCCCTTTTTGCTATGTGGATGGTCGGTACTGCCCTTTTTACGACTTGGACAGTCGGTGCTGCCATTTTCGCGACATGGACGGTCAGTGCTGCCCTTTTTGCGACTTGGACGGTCGGTGCTGCCCTTTTTGCGACATGGACGGTTGGTGCTGCCCTTTTTGCGACGTGGAAGGTCGAGGTTTGATTTGACTTAATCTGCTTCTTGCGGTGTCGGGATTGAAATCGACTTGCTCCGCTTTCTGCGGTGTCGAGATTTAATTTGACTTGCTCCGATTTCTGTGGTGTCGGAATTTTTTTTGTTTTGGGAGTTCCCTACCCGTCTATCGAGACTTTTGAGCTTAGAAGCACTGCCGGGAGGGACGTTGATTTGATCTGTTTGATTTCTGCCTTATTTGGCGGGACTTTTGAATTTGAGAGGAACTTGGAACTTGGAATTTGTTTAGCATCAGCATTGCTGGACTGGAATAATGCCAGGAGCAACTCCGGGAGGACTTGGAATTTGGTTTTTGGGTCGGCATCAGCACCGCTAACACTGACGCGTAGTGCCAAGAGCGACTCATCATTTTCCTTTAGGAAAACTTTGGGTTTGAGTTTTGGGTTGGTATCAGCACTACTAACACTGAAGCGTAGTGCTAGAAGCGACTCATCATTTGCCGTTATCCGTTGGAGAGCGATGGCTTAGAAGACAGGTTTAAATCTCTATCACCTAAGACTTTTTAATTTTATGAGCCGTAAAGGTCTCATATTAGTATTTTCTCTCTACGAGTCGAGAGGATCTCGCAGGTGTATGTTCTCTTTAGGAATTGTGAGGATTCCTGAGTGTGTTACTCCTTTGTGAGTTGTAAAAATTTTACGCTGGGATTTTCTCCTCACAAGGTCGAGAGGACTTTGCGGGTGTATTTTATCTCTTTTGATGAGTTTTCACCCTTTCGGGTTTTCACAAACTCGTCGGCAGTCCCGCCATTTTTTACTCACGGAGCCCTTCCGGGTTTTCATCCGTGCCCATTTTGCTTGTGGACATACCTTTTTTTTACATTGGTGAAGCTTCATCGCCGGTAGGATTTTAAATGTAGTCTCGCTGGTAGGACTTGGGAGAGATATGAGTCATTTATGCTCATGGATTGTATACGGTTTTACAGGATGCATGATCCGGACGGTAGGGTCGGTATGCTCAATTCGTCTGCGACTTGGAGCATTCATACGCAGTATTTCTTGAGATATCGGGCGTTGATGGGTGGCATAGGCCTTTCTCCCTCGGTACTTATTAGTTGGTAGGATCATCCGTCGAACACTTTCTCAATGACGTATAACCCTTCCCAATTTGGCTCGAATTTTCCCTTAGCATGCCGATTAGGGATGATCGGTATTTTGAGGACCAACACCAATTCGTCCTTCATGAAAGCACGTAGACGAGTCGTCTTGTCATAGGCCCATGACATTTGGGCTCGGTACAGCTCTAGATTTTGCTGTACCGCGAGCCTCTTTTCTTCGAGAGCGTCAAGTTCTTCGAGCTGAAGGAGAACGTTTTCCTCCTCCGTCAAATTATGCTGGAAGGCCATACTGAGTCTTGGAACTTCGACTTCGAGGTGGAGGATCGCCTCCACTCCGAAGAGTAATGAGTATGGAGTGGACCGAGTTGGAGTGCGGTACGTAGTACGATATACCCATAACGCTTCATGAAGTTTGAGATTCTAGTCTCCCTTATTGGCTGAAACATTTTTCCTCAGGAGCTTGTATAGAGTTTTATTAAAGGTTTCGGCTAGCCCATTAGCCTTTGGATTATAGATGGAGGAATATCTCCAGTCTATCTTGTGCCGAGTAGCGAACTTTGAGATTTTGAAGCTCCTGAAAGAAGATCCGTTGTCAGAAATGATCTTTCTTGGTGTACCGAAGCGGTATAGAATATTATGTCTGAAGAACGTCAGAATATCATCTGTTTTAACTTCTTTTAGCAGGACAACTTCTACCCAACCGGAGAAGTAATCAGTTGCGGCCAATATGAACTGGTGGCCTTTGGATGACAGGGGATCAATTGGGCCAACTATGTCGGTGCCCCAAACTTCGAAGGGCCATGACGCCACTGTTGGATATGTATGCCTTAGAGGCCATTTTTATATATGTATACATGTGGATGCTGGGGATATGTATGTACAAGACAATTTTGCTCAGTTATATAGTATATTATTTGAGTTGTCTTTATCAGGATATGTACATTTGTTTCTATTGATGTTTTATCGAACTTGCACATATTGATAAAGACTCAATACAGTAGTATACTATTATGGTTTAACTTTCTCTTAACATGTACATATGTTATATATTTCGATCACATGTTGATAAATCCCGTAAGATCTTGCTTGACTATCAGCTTTATGATGGCGATCATACTTATGCAAGCTGGGAAGTTTATAAGCACATCCTTAAATGTCCCAAGTTGCAGGAGTATCGAAATCGGGCATCGATACTCCAGAGTAGACTTGCATGTACGTTTCTAGACCTCGATGAGGAGCGGTGGTTGGTCCCACAACCATTGGTGTGATCGCCTAAAATTATATACAGGTGCTCACTGGGGGTGAGTACATTGGACGGACTCGCTGAGAACCTCTAGATGGTATTATACCTATCGTTAGATAACGGTTCTCTTATGACATGTGTACAGGTTTCTTTGGACCTGAGATCGTCATTTGTCCCGTGTGAGTTCCCACCGTTCTTTGATCACTACCCTACCACGGCTCTACTGAGTCGTGCAAACAGGTTTTGGTTAGGTACAGTCCCGAGCCAAATGGAGGCAGTGAGTGATTGTCAGGGATTCGTCTCTCCAGGCATTGGGAGTTGATATTGCACTGTGTTCGATTGGTCAGGACCATAAGACCTTGGCCAAGGCAGTTGGGATTTACTGATAGGTTAATCAGTAGTTTCCCGGATTGGTCCTGAGCCGAATTAGCATGAATTATTGGGTTATTAGGGTCTGACGCTTACCATCCCTATATCCGGTATGCGATACTCTTAAACGAAGAGACCGGACTGTACGGATATTGTCACGGATAGGCTCAGTAGGGATCCGTATGAGTTTGCTCGTCGGCCTTCCTTTTCGAAAGGTACCCGGGTAGCCGTTATGTACAGCTAGTGCCGCTGACGTGCTTGTGGCTATGGATTTATCCAATAACGCACTGCCGGCGTACTGTCGAGCCTTTAGAGTCCCACACAGAGGGTTTCCCTACTTCGGGCGAAACGATGTAAAGGCCGTATGATTTTACGGCAGAGTTCAATCACATACGTGTACTTGTGCACGTATGATGTTTGGGCGGATAATAGTAGCGGGCTTTGGTTTAAGCCGGATCCTAGTATTATATTGTTGGATTATTTTCGTCTCTTTTGTATTCATATTTTTCGGAATACGGATACGGGTATGTATATACGGATGAGAGGCATTCTTGTAATTTTTGATAAGAATGCTTCTAGAAGAAGACACCTCATTTGTTATGTAATCTTTTTGTTTAAATGTTAAATGAGGTAGAGGTATGAAGTGTTAACTTTCATTAAATGAAACATGGCTACTTGGTGACTCACTTAGTGAGTCATGGTTTACTATTGATGCAGGTGGAATCTAGATATTTTGTGGAAAATATCTAGATATTTTGTGGTAAAGATATTTTGAGGAGCTTGCTTTATTAATCATAAGACTCAGCCATTCTTCATTCTATTCTTTTTATGCTCACTACAACATTCTCATCTTCTCCAGGCTTCTCTTCTTCTACCTTAAACCCTAATAGTCTCATGTGTTAAGAAATCTAGGGTTCTTGAGACAAAACAATCCATCATCACTCTCTACATTATCTAGGCTAGTTAGACTAGCATACTAAGTAACCAAGTTAGCTCGGTTTAGAGGTAGGAGCTCAAAGTAGACACTCTCGGGTGGATCATCTTTGACGTGAGGAAGCCGTCGATCAAGCTCGATCATGGAGGCCACTAGGAGCATGCTAAAGGAGAGAAGTAAAGACCCGAAGGACTTGAGCCTCTTGGTATAAACTCTTTTCATAGTAGATAGCTACTTTAGTTGCTAGTTAGGTTTATGGTAGATCCGGTTTAGGGTTATTCTAGCGCCAAGTTTACATCGTTAGAAAAAAAATTTATTCCGCAATCGGCCACGGATGATGGCCATAGCGTTAGCGTAACCTTTTAGCCACCATAGGATGCAGCAGATTGGGATGCTTGTGAATGAAGTCACCATGAATTTGGCAGAGATAACACTTCTTTGCATGCTCTTCGCAATCTTTTATCATGGTAGGCCAGTAATATCCAAGCCGTTTAATTTGAAGCCGCATTTTTGGGCCGGACTGGTGAGCTCCGCAGACGTCCGAATGAACTTCTTTCATGACCTTTTATGCTTCGGCCTAGGACAGACACTTGAGCCAGAGTTGGTCATATGATCTGCGGTATAATGTATTATTTACAAACATGTATCGAAGAGTTCTCTTCGTCAGCTGAATCCTCGCAGATTTTTCTTCGGGCAGCTTATCGTATTGGAGGTACTCTATGAAGGATAGTTGGTTTGTTGCAACCTTGAAGTGCTTGGTGTGTCAGCAAGTCAAGACTGAACATCAAAGGGTAGATGGTTTGTTGCAACCACTTCCGATTTCTCAATTGAAGTGGGAACATATAATCATGGATTTCGTGACAGTATTACCACAGGGTAATAACACAGTTTGGGTGATTGTCGATCGATTGAATAAGGTAGCTCATTTTATACCGTTTCGAGTTGGTCAGTCGATGAAGACATTGGCAGAGCGGTACATGCAGGAGATTGTGAGATTGCATGTAGTACCCATGAGTATCGTTTCAGATCGTGATACTCGATTTTTATCACACTTTTGGAGGAGTCTACAAGAAAGTTTGGGAACTCGCTTGAAATTTAGCACAGCCTATCATCTCCAGACAGATGGCCAGTCTGAAAAAAAGATCTAAACTCTTGAAGATGTGTTGAGAGCATGCATGTTAGACTTCAAGGGTTCATGAGAGGATTATTTGCACTTAGTGGAGTTTTCATACAATAAAAGTTTTCGGGCGATTATACAGATGGCTCCATTTGAAGCATTGTACGGTCGTGTCGATCTCCTGTCTGTTGGGACGATATTGGAGAAAGAAATTTATTAGGACCGGATCTTATTATTCAAATGATGGAGAAAGTTAACGTGATCCGAAATCATATGAAGGTGGCACAGGATCGACAGAAAAGTTGGGCTGATACTGGATGAAGACCCCTGGAGATCGCAGTTGGTGATCTTGTATTCTTGAAGATATCACCGACCAGAGGAGTGATCCGATTTAGGAGTCGAGACAGGCTTAGTCTTCGATTCGTGGGGCCTTTCGATATTATCGAGCATGTTGGAGAGGTAGCTTATCGATTGGTTGTACCACTATTCTTGGTGGGTGTTCATGACGTGTTTCATGTGTCTCAACTCCGCAAGTATGTTCAAGATGAGACACACGTTCTAAATCACTCAGAACTGACAGTTAGGGAAGATTTAACATATGAAAAGCGACCAATGGCGATTGTGGATCGATAAGAAAATGTCCTCAAGAATAAAGTTATCCCACTAGTACTCGTTTCATGGGGGAATCGTTCGCACGGAGAATCTACTTGGGAACGTGAAGACGATATCCGACAGAAGTTTCCACACCTCTTTTCTTAAAATCCGCGTCTTCTTGTCTTTTTCTTGTTCTGGGAATTTTGAGGACGAAATTCTTTTGTAGTTGGTTATAATGTAACACCCTAGTATATTTATACTATATTTTTAGGTATTTTAAATCTTGCGATAAAATTCTTTGCTATTGTTGCTTTTGGGTTGCGAATGATGCAATTAGTAGCAGTAGTCATCGTTCAACCCGACCCGCGTGTTTAAAAGCCAACATGGTTCGAGATTACATCAAATATTTGCTAGTACAGTATATCCATGCAAATCTAGAATATATATACACATAATATTTTTAGAATCTACATATCTTTTTTATGATACAATATAAAACCAAATAACATTTTTCTCATATAGCCTTGCATGTCATAGTACCCCATATCAGGTGGTTACACCCATATATCATGTTCGTATCCTAAGGGTTTGACAGACCGATTATTTGATCGCTACGTATATTTACGTAGATTCGTATTGGGAGGTATATGTTTTTAATTATATACATTTGCTTCATGGTTTAAATTCTTATGTATATTCTTCATATTCAAAAACTAGATTTTTAAATGGGTACGGGTAATATTCAGAGTAATCTGGTATTATCTGTAAAATCACACAATATATATATATATAATATATTATATATAACTAATATATATTAGTTAAATATATTTAAATTTTTAAATAAAACTTTCTCTCTCTCTCTCTCATCTTTTTCTGTCTATATCTCTCTCTCTATCACTCCCCATCCCCACATCCATCTCTTTCTATCCCTATATATATATATATATAATATAAATTATAAAACACACACTCTCTCTTCTTTCTCCAGCTCCCTTGCGAACCCTAACCCACGCTTCGCCGCTCCTTCTCGTCGTCGCCCCTCTCGTCCTCATCATCACCTCCTCTTCCTCGCTACTACACCTCCTCCTCCTCCTCCCTGTTCCCTAGACCTCGACTGAAGAACCCCGACACCAGAACCCATCTTCAACCTCCCCTCATCGACCTCGTCACCGGAACCCGACCACCACCATCACCCCGTCACCTTCCCTCCTCATCAGCAACCCCAGAGCACCACATCACACCACACCGTACCCTCTTCTTCATCCCCTGCACTTTCCCCGATCACACTAACCCTCATGGCCACCCACCTTGTCGGCTTCGCCGTCACTTCGCCACCACCATCTCTACCGTCATCACCTACCCCCAGAACACCAGCAAACCCCCGTCATCACCTTCTTCTTTCTTCTTTTCTTCTTCTTCTTTTTCTTTTCTTCTGTTCTTTTCCGATCATTCTCTCCGGAGTTGCACAAATCGCCGACGATCCAGACGACCCAGTCACCATGTCACGCAGCTGCTCAGCCAAGTCAAGTCCTGCGTGCGTAAGTTTTGTGTCGTGAGTTTATTTCGGCATGGGAACGTGACATCGGTATCTCGACATGAGATTTGATCATGCAAGTTTTAAACTTGCAACATGCTACTTTATTTATATTTATATGATTAATGATAGTATACGTGTTTTAATATTCAGCAAATATTATCGATTTACAGTTTTATAGTGTCCATCGGTATCCGTACCGATAATAGTTTATCTAGTTGCATGCCGGAACATCATAATATTTTTATAATACTATATCAATCCAGTAGTTTATTTAGATTGCAATATACATGGTAATGGACGTATAACGGTCATTACAGATAGATACATATAGATCTTATCATTAGTTGTGTTTACCATATTTTGATATTGGTTACAATTTTATATTTGGTGCCTATTTTGGTTAATATATATTGCATGACATGTTTACGACACACTACCACACTTATTACTTGGATCTTTTACTAATACCGACAATCCTGATTTATTGTCCTAACGGATGTGACTTGTTATCTACATAGACAAGACCCGTACCTGCTTGATCCTGTGTTGGCATTAGTTTTATATCATCAATACCTAACTTGAACAGAAATCATGGGGGTAAGGGGAAATCAATAATGAAACCTGACTTGTAACTCAACAGTTCGATACTCCAGATACCGACCAGTCTTTACGGGCTTGGCCAGCCCCGGAATGATGCTGCTGACTTCATTCATCTGTACATGTTACCCGTTTACTGCTTACCGGCACGTCTCGGATTCAGCCCGAGAATCTTGACTGTGGTCCCAGGCACGCACGGGATACTATTGAGTTACATCGACGATTCCGTTAAATTGATTTCAAAGACTTGTAAAATAGATAACCTAGAAGCACAGACTCTAGGATAAACATCACATACATATATCTCACTGTTTTATACCTGTGTTTATTATTTTTATTCATGTTTAATCATAGCATCCTATCCTGGTTATTACTATTATTTTGATATTATGATGCACTGACGTCTGGGTTTTGCATAGCCCAGTTCCTCTGACATTATCGCAGGCAGATCAGGAGTATTTTAGCAAGCAAGCCGAGTAATGAGGAGCTAGACGTTTAGTTTAGAGATGCTTAGTTTCTTTTATTTTCTTAGTTTTATTTTTTATCGATGTGAGCCCGTAAGGGATGTGATTCAGAGATTGTTTTTATTTGGATCATGATTCGTTTCCGCTATACGCATTTCTTGATTTTATTTACTCTGTCAGATGGACATGTGTTAACTAGATTTTATTTTACTGTTCTTGATTCACTTTGACAGCCGTATTGTGACTATGGAGGGATTATTCTTAACCATAAGTAGCATAGTTGGATTTGTCGCATGCCGTGTTTACGTATTTTGGGAAGCCGGGCTTGACAACCAGTTTAAAATGAAGGATCTAGGATTTCTTCGCTATTTATTGGGAATTGAGGTTGCATTTTCCTTCTGGGGCTATCTCCTCACTCAATAGAAGTACATTTCCGACATTCTTCAGCAAACCGCTCTCACAGACTCCACTACAGCTTCCACATCAATAGAGCTGAATTTGAAACTTCGTCCAACTGATGGTGACCTTTTGTTACAACCGACTCGTTATTGGGAACTAGTAAGCGCCCTCATATACCTATATATCACTCGTCCGGATATCGCTTATGAAGTGCATAATTTAAGGCAGTTTGTTAGTGCCCCTACATCTACACACTATGCTGCTCTACTGCGTGTTTTACGCTATCTTCGAGGCACCATTTCTCGGTCCTTTCTCTTTCCCTCGGGTTCGTCTCTTTCTCTTCGTGCTTACTTAGATGCTGGGTAAGCGGATAATCCCGACACCCGGTGCTCCGTTACTGGATATTGTATTTTCTTGGGCTCTTCACTTATATCTTGGCGAAGTAAGCGTTAAGATACTGTCTCCGGCTCCAGCACTGAAGCAAAATATCGAGCCATGGCTGACACTGCTGCTAATCTGAAATGGCTACGAAGTCTGCTCCAAGACATGGATGTCACTACACCTCCTGACATTTCTTTATATTCTGACAACCAAAGTGCAATTCATATTGCAATTAATCCAGTATTTCATGAGCGCACAAAGTATATTGAAGTGGACTGTCATCTTGTTCGTCAGGAATATCAAACTCATCCACTTTTCCTTTCTTATGTTTCTTCCAAAGGATAAGTGGCTGACTTTTTCACCAAGGCTAAGACATAATTTCAGTTTTTCTTATCTAAACTTTCGGTTTTCAATGAGTTTGAGGGGGATGTAAAATATGGTATAGAATCGCTTTATTTAGTCGATTATATTTGATTATATATTTCTTGCTTTTATTCCTTTTCTATTTGGGTGTCTCCCAACTTGTATAAATAGGACATATATACACTCATTTAATCATCAAAAAAAATCTCTCTTTTCCACCAATTATTTGTTCTAACACTGATGATATTTCATTTTCTTTGTGCATCAAGAAAAAAATGTTTCTGTTTATTCAGTTTATTATTTACCAATTAATTGTCTAAACTATTTGAGAGTTAGGATTTTTTTCTTTTTTAGATTATATTTTTATGTTTCATGCCACATTATCTTAATCTTTCCCATGGAAATCAAGATTTCGAGCACTCTCTAGATTAAACTCCTTACTTTAGGAGCTTATGTAAGTGTACATTCACTGTTTGGATTATTTTTTATCTATTTTTTTTCGTGCAATTTTTGCCATTCAATTTCATATTTGTCGAAATAATTAAATTTTTGGGAATTTATTCTTGATTCTTATTATTTTTAAATTTTAATTAAACGAGGTAGTTTACAAAATATATAACAAAATTAAAATTTAAAAACTAACAAGATTATTCTTCATTAGGAGCATTTGCATTGCTCTTATTGCATATTGGAACTCAAAATGCAGGAAACATAGATACATTTTAACATGGATAAATATTATTTTTTTCTTTGTGCTTTTAAGTTTTTGCAAAAGTTGATAAAATTTAAATGCTTTGGAATCGATGAAACAGAGATGATTTTCATGTCTTTTAATGTGTATTATAATATATATTTTAACTTTTGTTTTTATAAACGTGTAATTTTCTTTCATTTCTTTTATTGCAAGTATAAATTTAGTATAAAGAATCAAATGAACTCTTGTTAGAAAAATATATTTTGTACAAAAGAAAATCTTTTATTGAGAAATAAATCATGCATATTCTACTCGAGTTTTATATGCTATTTAAATTTTCTGAAGCTCAAATTTATGATTAAAAATCAAATCAAATCTTATTATATCAATATTTTTGTAACAAATAATTTATTGATAAATAAATCATGCATATGCTATTTAAATTTTATGGAAATCAAATTTGTGATGTAAAATCAAATCATATTTTATAAAATCAAATTAATTTTTTTTATAAAATCCAAATCATATTTTGTCATAAACTAAAGTTTTATAATGATTAACTTCACAAACCTACTAGTAACAGTTTTTAAAACACAAAAATAACTTTTTAAGAAGAAAATTAAATTATTGTATTTGTTGAAATTTTTTATAATTTACATTGTTACAGTGTCATGTGCACAACAAGTGTAAAAAAAGTATATACTATTTAAGATTACGTTTTTGTTAGTGTGAAATGGATGAAGGTATCTACATCATAGTTAGATGGTTTCAAAGCATGGATCACAAAAATAATCAATTTTGGATATATTGTCTTTTTAATGGATAAAAAAAAATCATAGTCATTTCATTCTTCGTTATATCCCTGTCTTTAATGGTAAAGGAAAAGAAGTCTTCTAATTGAATTATATTAAACTAATTAAAAAAAATCATAATTTGGAAAAATATTTTTTATTTCTGGACGCTATATCCTTACTGTTATCAATATGACATACGGTAACAAAACCATTCATTTTCTAATTAATTTTTTGAAATCATTAAAATATCTATTAAAACAACTAAAATTTTATAACTTATAAAAAACTAAGATTTTGTTATTAATAAGGATTAAATTGTAAACAAAAATCAGCATTTAATTAATCAGTCGTTGAATTGATCATAGAATCTTTTTATATGAAGGTAACAAAAAAAAAATAACTGGCATTTTTTTATTTTCTTTTAATCGTATACATGTATCGCACGTGCAAATATTAGTTGTTTGTATATCAATAATCTAGAATCACATCTTAGAAAGATTGTTAATTCAATTTTTCTAAACTTAATATTTAATTTCTTATGAACTTAATAAAAATTTTCTAAACTTAATTTCACACAAGTAAAAATATTTTTATGAAAAAACTTATTTTAAAAAAATAAAAAATATTTATCTAATAAAAAAGTTAAAAATATCTTGTATTAAAAGATATAAAAACCATCTTTCTTTGCCATTCTCATTTGATATTTTTTTTGTGATGATTCATATAAGAAACACTCAAAAACCATATTAATTTATTAAATCTATCTACACAATCAACAATCCATATAAAATATTAAAAAATGAATTAAAATTTAATATTTTTCAAGATAAATACTAATATTTTTTTCTCAGCATAATTTTATAAGCTTTATATAAACTATTTCTAGAGTTTAATTATTTTTTATTACATATCCTAAAGAAGATATTACGGGGGAGATCGATGGTTAGGCTAGATTTTAAGAAAACCCTAAACTTGCCTTAGGTCATATTTCTTTTGCTTGATTTTGATTCTACTTGCAAATACATATAGTTATAATAACTACACTCCTAAAAAAATTTGACTTTGTTTTCGTCTATATTAAAAGTTTAGTATAGGAAATCAAATCAAATCAAATATTGTTATATCAAAATATTTTCAAGAAAAGAAAATCTTTCATTGATAAATAAATTATGCATATGTCATTTAAATTTTATGAAAATCAAATTTGTGATCAAATCTTTTTAGTATCAATAATTTTGTAACAAAAAGAAATTCTTTTATTGATAAATAAAAGATTCATATGCTTTTAAATCTTATGGAAATCAAATTTGCAATATAAAATCAAACCAATTTTTTTTTATATAAAATATAAATCAATTTTTTGGCATAAATCTAAATTTTATAAAATCTAAATCTTATTTCTGAAACAACGCCGATTTCAAAGGCTTATTATTCAATGGCACTGGTGGAATTGGAAGAGATAAAGAAATAAGTTGCTGAATTAAAAGAGAAGGGTTGGATTCGTAGCAACGGTTCACCATGGAGGGCTCCAGTTCTTCTAGTCAAGAAGAAGGATGGCACGCGGAGTATGTGTATTGATTATTGAGAATTAAATTGGGTGACTATTAAGAACAAGTACCCAGTCTCTCGCATCGGCGAATTATTCGATCAACTCGGTGGTGTGAGAATATTCTTGAAGTTGGATTTGCGATCTGGGTATCATCAAGTTCGGGTGAAATCAGAAGACATTTGCAAGGCGGCATTCCGAACTCGATACCGGTATTACGAGTACTTAGTGATACCATTTGGAGTTACTAACGCACCGGTAATATTTATGGACTTGATGAACCGAATCTTTTCACCATATTTGGACCAGTTCGTAGTGATGTTTACTGATTATATTCTGGTCTATTCGAGGAGTAGGGAAGAACATGAAGAACACTTGAAGATCGCACTGTAAACGTTGAGATAAGAAAAGTTATATATTAAGATGAGCAAGAGCGAGTTTTAGCTCGAAGAAGTGAAGTTTTTGGGTCATATTGTATCCGGAGATGGAATCGTCGTTGGCCCTTAAAAGATTGCAGCTATTCACGATTGGCCAATTCCGAAGAATGTAAGGGAGATCAGAAGCTTCCTTGAGCTTGCCGAATACTATAAAGGTTCGTGGAGAATTTCGCCCGAATCGCAGAACTATTAACCAAGCTTACACAAAAAAGGGTACCGTTCGTATGGACTGAGAAGTGTGCATCAGTTTTGTTAGTTATATGTATGCCTTAGAGGCCATTATTGTACATATTATGTATATTATAGTGGATGCTTGGACATATATAGAGAAGAATTTCTTGCTCGACATGATAGCATGCTATCTGGTTACTCTTTATCTTAACATGTACACTTATTGTCTCTCAATTACATATTGATAAAGCCCTTATAATGAGTGCTTGACTACCAGGATTATGATGCAGTTCATATTAGTGGGGCAACGGTAGTCGTTAAGTACATCCTTTAATAGGTCGTAGTCGTGGGAGTATTGATTTAGATGGATTTTTTCGATCAAAAATATATTACCGCAATCAAGAACGGCGTCGCTTGGTAGCTAGCCGGTGAATAAGGATCGGTCCACAGAGATGTTGTAAATCTCCTAAATGTTCTTACGAGCTAATTCCAAATGGTGTTGGGTCCTTTAATTAAATCTAAAAACGAAGTTGAGTTCTAATAGGATTAGGAAACTTGCTAGGATTAGGTTTAGGTAAAGTTTGGTAAATAAAAATCTATACCTCTTTCCAATGCCTTAAATTAGATATTATATTAGGGGTTATGGTAAATATTAATAAAGGGGATTAGGATGATTGGGAAGATGTTTCTTCCTCTAGATCCTTGTCCTTCCTTTCTTAATCTTTACCCTAACCTCCATGGAAAACTTACAGATCCGGTCTTTTATATAATGGTACCACCGTTACCTAGTGGGTAGAGTGCCGTAGGGAGAGGAAGATGAAAGTATGCATGGAGTCCTATTGTTCATAAGAGATTGGCAAAGAAAAGAGATGAGAGATCTTCATCTCTCAAACCCTTCCCTATTCCTAACCCTAACAAGCGAGAAAACTACTCGCTCATTGAGGGATCTACGAAAGACATAATTTTTATTTTGTTTTGATTTAAGAGATGAAAGATCTACTACAGATTAAAAGAAATTCTAAACTAGATTAAAGTAGGGCAAGAAGAGAAATTACCTAGGGCAGAAATTAAACCTACTTACGAATTGATGCTCTCCAACTTCAAAGAAAATCTGAAATTTTATTGATGAAAAGAGGCATGAGAAAATACAATGACTTGGGTCTCTATTTATAGGAGATAGAAACCCTAGGTTACAATTGATTCGCACGTCTGCATTTACAAAAATACCCTTAGGAAATCTTTTCAGCGCCGCCTCCAAGTTATGGTAAAATCTTTACCAAGCACGGGCTTTTGATGGCCGCGGAACAGCTGCGGGAGTAGGGGTTGGGCCGCGGTTCCGCGGCCCAATAGTAAGGTCATTTGCTGAAATTTTTGGGGCTGATTCTGGGCTTCTTATGCCTTTTATTTCTTTGGTTCTTTTCTCTATTTGGCTTCTGGGTCTTCTCCAGATCTTCCAGTGAATACTTGTAATGGAATTTTAACCGTTCGCTCTGACATCTTGAACCTTGCGTTGCCTTGTATATTGTGAACTGTTCTTCACCTAGGCTTGATTAAGATCCTTCTATTTGTTGGTCAAAAGTCCCTCTATTGTATCGTCTTTTATCTTTTTCACTGTTTTTTCTCCAAGAACCTGTAACCTGTACTATGTAGCAGACATGGGTCAAAAGCACCTGTTTTATTGTAAAATGCATAAGAATGCGGAATGTAATAATTCAATATTATGATATGAACAAATACCCCCAAACTTATCTTTTGCTCGTCCTCGAGCAAACTTATTCTTGACAAAAAAACTAACCGCACTTTCGCAGGGAATCGCGATTGCACTGAGCTCGTGCAACAAGCCGTTAAATCTCTAGGTGTCACTAGTAGGAGGAGTGTTGTCTCCTGAGGGTTTTCAGCGGATACTACCCACAAAATCCTATCAATTCGGCTTTTCAACTTTTGTTCTCCAACTAGGTTTCCTAACAAGGAATTCTATTATCGTCGACTCGTAAATTATCCGCCCATATTCTTCACACTTCCTCATCATTTAACTTAAGATTATATACATTCTATAGACTTACTTAGCTTTCGGCATTTCTTAAGTTTTCCTTCTAGGGTTCCATCTCCACTTAGGAATTTTTATCAACATTACTAAAGATACAAGTTCTATTCTTCACTCCTTTCTCTCATCTAACTCCAATCACATACCCCTACATGTGTGTAAATATCACCCCTTCACTTGGAAATTCAAATCAAGCAATCATACTCTTGTCCGTTGTCCAAAGCACTTATTAATTGGTGAATTTTTAATTGAATTTTGCTTACACATCCTTCATGCGACCGTTAATACTTCTTGAGATACCAACAAC
This sequence comes from Agapanthus africanus, assembly GCA_030015575.1. Lineage (NCBI taxonomy): Eukaryota > Viridiplantae > Streptophyta > Magnoliopsida > Asparagales > Amaryllidaceae > Agapanthus > Agapanthus africanus. Next base: position 135,949,352 of record CM057339.1, read on the forward strand.
CGATTACAAGATGCGTTAGCACCTTAAAGCGTACTTCTTAGTCTTGCAACACCCAAGGTTTTAGCAGTGACTCCCAAACCAGTTGGTCTAAGGCACTAGGTGATGAAGTACCCTCGCTAAATATTTTTCTATTTTTTTTAGCCTTAATTAATCACAAAAATCAGTGTTCATTTTTTTTCTTTATTCACACATATATTATTATTTTTTTCATTTTTTTCGTACTAAGGACTTTAGACAAGTGCATTTCAAGGTCTCCTCTACTATTCCAAGTTTCAGGGTGCGTGATTGTGCAATTTGTAGGGTATACATTTTCAGAATCTAGATTTAAGCTAGGAATTATTTTTCAAACTTATACTCTAATAAAAATCTCAATACTTTTCTTTTGTTTCGACTTAGCCCAAGAAGTGAACTTAAAATTTGCCTATTTCTAAATAAACTATAAAGACATATACTTTCTACCGTTAAACTTTAAGAAAGGTTATTTTTAGGGTTTTTAATTTACTAAGTCTAAGATCTAGTTTTTCCTAACCAGTTGCCCTATTTGTCAAACTCAAGTTAATTAGCCAAATTTGAATACATTAATTTTTATAATTTTTGAAATTTTCAAATTTTTATGGGTTTTTCTTTTTCTAATTTTTTTATTTTTCAAATTTTTCAAATTTTTATGATTTTCATATAAAGATGCAATGCAGAAATATACATATGAATGCGAAGGAAGAAAACTTACCGAGCATACCCCCAAACTTAAACTGGATAGTGTCCTCACTGTCATGCTGCACCAAGTGGGTCGATAATGTCGGCAATTTCCTGTTTATTAACATATTTACAAATGATACACACCCCCAAACTTATTTGAAAAAATAATTTTGGAAAAATTGATTGGAAATTCGGGGGTGAAAGTGGAGGAAAATCAATCGGTGTAAATCGGTTCCTGTAAAAACAGGAGCTCCTCCGAATGGTCCGCTGTGAAGAACGGTTTCAATCGATGTCCATTTACTTTGAATAAGGTACCGTCCTCTGAATTTTTAAGATCGACTGCACCGTGCGGATAAACGGCGCGAACTACAAATGGTCCTTTCCACCTAGAACGGAGCTTGCCGGGGTGATAATGTAACCGAGTGTCATAGAGTAAAACATGTTGACCAGGTTTAAATGTTTTTCGCAAAAGGTGTTTATCGTGGAACACCTTAGTTCGGTTTTTAACAATTACAGCATTATCATAAGCCTCATCCCGCAGCTCTTCTAGTTCATTTAATTGCAGCTTTCGGTTGCTGCCCGCATCTCCTAATGATAAATTCAACTCTTTGATAGCCCAAAATTCCTTATGCTCAATCTCTACTGGGAGGTGGCAAGCCTTCCTGTAAACAAGCCGGTATGGAGACATGCCAAGATCGGTCTTGTATGCAGTACGGAAAGCCCATAGTGCATCGATCAGTTTGAGTGACCAATTTTTACGGTTTAGAAACCGTTTTCTCCAAGATTTGCTTGATTTGCCGATTTGAAGCCTCGGCTTGCCAACATGTTTGGGGATGGTATGGCGTTGACAGCTTGTGGGTGATAGAATATTTGCGCATTAAAGACTCGAAAATCCTATTGCAAAAGTGAGAACCATTATCACTTATTATCGCTCGAGGGTGCCCAAATCGAGAAAAAATATGTTCTTTAAGAAATCGAATGACAACCTTTATTTCATTCGTTCGGCTAGGCACAGCCTCGACCCACTTAGAAACGTAGTCAACAACCAACAGAATATAAATATTCCCAAAAGAATTGGGAAATGGTCCCATGAAGTCTATTCCCAAACATCAAAAACATCCACAACCAGAATTGGTTGGAGCGGCATTTCGTTTCTCCGTGATATCCGGCCCAAGTTGGCACCGGAAGCATGTCTTGCAGTATTCATATGCATCCTTGAAGAGTCGTGGCCAATAGAAACCACACTGCAAGACTTTCTCGGCTGTCTTCTTTTGGCCAAAGTGCCCGCCACATGCTTGATCGTGGCAAAAAGACAGCACACTCTTAAACTCGTTCTCCGGTACACACGGACGAATGATTTGGTTGGAACAGTATTTAAAAAGATAAGGTTCATCCCAGTAAAAATGCTTTGCTTGGGACAAGAATCGAAGTTTATCTTGTTTCGACCAATCTTTAGGTATCAAGCCGGTGGCTAAGTAGTTTACGATATCAGCGAACCATGGTTCGCAAGAAATGGATAAGAGTTGCTCATCGGGAAAACATCTTTTATTGGAAGTTCAAGTGTAGGCGAAGAAGGAAGTCGTGAAAGGTATCGGTCACTACGTTTTCACATCCTCTTTGTCCCTTATAACAAGGTCAAACTCTTATAGCAAGAGGATCCAACGTATTAGCCTCGATTTAGCATCCTTCTTTGCAAAAAGATAGCGAAGAGCTGAATGGTCCGTGTACACAATAACTGGAGAGCCGATTAAATAAGGCCGAAATTTTTCAAGTGCAAACACAACTGCTAAAAACTTTTTTTCTGTTGTTGTGTAGTTTAGTTAGGCCTCATTTAATGTACGGCTAGCGTAATAAATCATGTGCGGCATCTTATTAATGTGCTGTCTGAGAACAGCACCAATGGCAAAATCTGATGCGTCGCACATAATTTCGAAAGGATGCGTCCAGTCTGGAGATGAAAGAATGGGCGCAGAAATTAGGGAGTGTTTTAATGACTCGAATGCTTCCATACAAGTTGAGTCGAAATCAAATGTTGTGTCCTTGGCCAATAGGAGAGTCAAGGGTCTAGCAATCTTGCTGAAATCCTTGATGAACCGTCTATAAAAACCGGCATGGCCAAGAAAAACTCGGATGTCTTTGACGCATTTAGGAGGAGGAAGATTAGAAATGACTTCAATTTTTGCTCTATCAACCTCTATGCCGTTTTGCGAGATGACATGTCCTAAGACAATGCCTTCTCATACCATAAAGTGGCACTTCTCCCAATTTAAAGTTAGGTTCTTATCTCTACAGCTGGTAAGAACTGCGTCAAGGTGTAGCAAACACTCGTCGAAGGAGTCACCAAAAATGGAGAAATCATCCATAAAGATCTCCAAAAACTTTTCAACCATGTCTGAAAAAATCCCCATCATACACCGCTGAAATGTAGCGGGTGCATTGCATAACCCAAAGGGCATGTGACGATAAGCAAAAGTGCCAAAAGGAAAAGTAAATGTGGTCTTGTCTTGATCCTCTTTGGCTATGGGGACTTGGTTATAGCCGGAATAGCCATCTAAAAAGCAGTAGAACTCGTGCCCAGCCAATCGTTCTAGCATTTGGTCAATGAAAGGTAAAGGATTATGGTCTTTCCTTGTTGCGGCATTGAGTTTTCTATAGTCGATGCAAACTCGCCACCCAGTTTGGGTGCGCGTAGGAATTAACTCATTTGCCTCATTGGTAATGACCGTGATGCCCGATTTCTTTGGCACAACATGAATTGGGCTAACCCATTGGCTATCCGAGATTGGGTAAAGGATACCACTATCAAGACATTTAACAATCTCCTTCTTGACAGCCTCTTTCATGATGGGGTTGAGGCGTCTTTGTGGATCCCTTACTGGCTTGGCATCATTCATCAAGTGTATATGATGTTCGACTATGAGGGGACTAATCCCCTTGATGTCTGCCATAGACCGGCCAAAAGCTTGCCGATTATTTTGTACGACCATTAAAAGGGCCTTCTCTTGCTCGAGAGCCAGAGAGGCCGATATGATAACGGGTAAGGACTCATTATCTCCTAGATAAGCATATTTTAGGTGCGACGGCAAAAGCTTTAGTTCGAGTTTAGGAGGTGAAACAATAGATGGTAACAATTGAGTAACTGTTTCAAACTCGAAGGATTCCATCAAAGGTTCAAATCGAGTGTACGCAACCGAGTCGGATGATTCAACTAACTCATCCGAAAAAGCAAAAGACTAAAACTCGGGTGGTGAGTCTTCAAAATCGTCTACAAGGGTGAAACACTCATAATCGTTGTCCGTCATGAAAGCTGTGTCGGATTCTAGGAGGAACGCACTAGTGGCGTCAACAATGCTGTGATCAAACATAAAATTTTCGAACTCACAGTCCTCCTCCGCTATCTCATTGATCGAGCAAATATCAAGTACGCTAGAATTAGGCTCGCAAGGCTGACTTCCCAACTTGAAAATGTTGAGTTCAACTGTCATATTGCCAAAAGATAGATTCATTAAACCGTTACGATAATTGATCACCGTGTTAGAAGTCGCAAGGAATGGGCGACCAAGTATCACCGGAATTTGACTTCGGGGGTTAGCGACAGGTTGTGTATCCATAACAATAAAGTCAACGGGGAAAATGAAATCCTCTACTCTAATTAACACATCCTCCAACTCTCCCCTAGGGTGGATGATGGATCGATCGGCCATTTGGAGAGTGCAATGAGTGGGCTTAAGCTCTCCAACGCCTAATTGCTCGTACACAGAATAAGGTAGCAAATTGACACTAGCACCAAGATCTAATAGTGCTCTATTGATGTTCTTGTCCCCAATTGTTATCGAAATAGTAGGACAACCGGGGTCCTTGTGCTTTTAGGGTAAAGATTGGACAAGAGCATCGCTAACAGCATTAGCCAAGAAAACTTTCTTTGGTACTTGTGACTTCCTCTTTTTAGTGCATAAGTCCTTTAAGATTTTTGCATATGAAGGAACTTGTTGGATTGCATCCAAGAGAGAGATGTTTATGCAAACCTGTTTGAACAACTCTACAATCTTCTCCATCTGTGGAGTTGGTTTATTGGATCTCAACCGATTTGGAAAAAGAACATTTTGAAAAGTTGTTGAATCCAATTTTTGCGGATCAGATTGTTGAGTTGGAACGGAACCCCGTGTAGATGTGTTCATGTTGTGAGAAGTGGGTCCGCTCGAGCTAGAAGAAGTAGAGCCATGTGAAGGATGGAGAATAGGCTCTAACGAAGAAGGTGAAGAAGAAGGTGAAGAAGATGAAGAAGGACCACCGGCAGGGGTGTCATGATTAATACCCACATTATTTTGCAACACTCTTCCGGATCTCAACGTGGTCACAGCATTTACGTTATGATTCTGCTGTTCATATGCAACGTGTGCGTGACCGGTATTTGGCAGTGGTTGAGATGGAAGCTTTCCTTTTTCTCGCTCTTTCAACACAGCATTTAGTTGTGCAATTTGTGCCTCAATAGATTTGATGCTTTGATCGTGTGAGACACTGTTTTGCACCAAAAATTGAATAGAAGTTCCTAACCTTGCTGCGGATTGTGTAGATTGCTTTAGGAACGCATCTAGACTTCTTTCGAGCGACTTAACCTTGTCATTCTGAGGTGGAACAAAATTGTTTGGCGGGTAAGAAGTGTTAGGCACAAAATTGTTCACTTGATTAGGGTAAGGTTACTGTTGGAAAGGTTGTTGAAATTGAGTTTGTGGAGGTGCTTGTTGTTGTGGAGGAGGAGGTCTTTGAAAATTGTTGTTTCCTTGGAATTGTTGATTTTGGTTCCAAGCGAAATTTGGGTGACTCTTCCAACCCGGATTGTATGTCGAAGAGTATGGATCATTTCTTTGTCGTTGCTGAAAGGCAGCATTGACTTGATCATGTCCCTGAGTAGATGCATTGTAAGGACACTCTTCGGTGAGATATGATGGATCCGAACAACAAGCACAAATAGTTCGTGGAGGCACAACAGGGGCAGGAGAAGGCGATGATATTTTGGTCTCAATTGCTTCTAGCTTTTTCGTAAGAGCGGCCATCTCGGCCTTCATAGCAATCGACATATCTAAGTGATGTATGCCTGCCCTAAATTGACCAATAGAAGAAGATGATGATGTGGTCTTGGTGCTCTCCCACAGAATTGTTTGTTCACTAAGGTTCTCAAGAAACTGCCACGCTTTCTCACTAGACTTGGATAGAAAGTGACTTTGACAATGGTTTCTAGCAACTGCTTCGTTGCCGGGTTCAATCCCTCGTATAATGTTTGGCAAAGTTGCCAATTTTCGATCCCATGGTGAGGGCATTGAACAAGTAGGTCTTTGAATCTTTCAAAACACTTCCAAAATGGTTCGGAAGGAAGCTGTGAAAATTGTATAATCTCATTACGGATTCTAGCAGTTTTGTGATGAGGATAGAACTTTTTAAGAAAGGCTTTCACAAACTCTTCCCAATTCTTAATTGAATGTGATGCGGTGCTGTATAACCACTTTTCGGCTAAGTCATATAAGGTGAAAGGAATGGCCCTTAGCCTTATAGCGTCATTACTTAATTGGGTCGTTTTCATCATAGCGCAAATGTTTTGGAATTTATTGATAAAAATATATGCATCTTCGGATTCCAAACCATGAAACTTAGGCAGCATATTGATGAAGAGGGGTTTGATCTCAAAATTGTCCCCATTTGCCGGTGGGAGGGAAAGACAAGTAGGAAGGGCGGTGCGGATGAGGTAGAAGAGATCCTGGAGCGCGATTCGTGTGGGCGCTTCAACAGGCGGGTGATTCGGGTTATTCGCACCTAACGGAGGTGGAATCATTCCCGTCGGTAAGGTGTTGTTAGGATTGTATCCCGACATACCTTCGGAAGAAGAATTTGCAGGTGAAAGTGAAGAAGTGGAAATGATTTCGACTTCGGAGTCGAAAGGTTCGTCGGTCGGTACCAACGAAACGCGGACTAATCGGGCGCTAGTGTCCCTAGTCCAACCGGACATACACTAAAGAGGTAGTGTGGTCAAAAATCGAAAGACAGAATGTGGAGATAGGAGAATGTCTTTGAAAGAAAGTGGTGTAAGTGGAGTGCAAAGATTTCTTTAGCGACAAGTTGCAAGTTTTGAAAAGATTTTTTTTTCTTTTTTTTTATGTGAGATATTTACAAAAAGATTTTTAAGAAAAGACTTTTGACACAAATGCAATTAACCACAAATGCACAATCAGGCCTAAATCTAGGGTTACCCAGGTCAGCTAGACAGCTCCTAACTGTTCCAAAGGACTAAAGATAGGACCTCAAACCGCCTCTTCACCGCCAATTGCGGCCAGGTAAGTACCAGGTAAGTGGGAAGGAACCACAGTAGTGGGCCTAATTAAAAACCACTAGCCTTTAACACACTTTCCTAGGCACCGCAAAGTCAGGTTAGGATAAACGGCCGATGCCTATAACTAGTCCTCTGTCCAATTGAGCGCGACGTCCTTAGGGCTGAGTCTAGTATTTTTTAATTAAGAGTGGTCAATGCAAATGCTTTAAGTGATTTCTGAGGTCCTGGGAAGGGTGATGAAATCCCCACCCAATCTGAATTGGTCAAAAGCCCCTTAAAGTCCGATTAAAATATGCAAAGCAGTAAATCACTTGCAATCAATTATTTTTTAGCGCGGCGCAAATAATCCTGCAGAAAATCAATTATTGGAAGGGGGAAGAAGATTTTTAGCATAAAGAATCCTGCAGAAAATCAATTATTGGAAGGGGGAAGAAGATTTTTAGCGCAAAGAATCCTGCAGAAGATTTGACAAAAAGATATATGGGGATTTGCAGAAAGAAGAAAGAGAAACAAACTGAGCAAATTTCGCGCGCTGAAGTCAACAGGGGACCGCGGATGCGTGGCACTAGCAGGCTCCCGCGGCGGAAGCGCGGTGAGATGGTGGGTCCAGGTCTCCGGATTTTCTCTGCTGCTCTGTTGTTGACTTCTCCCTCTGTTTTGATGTACCCTTTTCTGTTTCGCACTCTAGATTTTTCCAGATCCGTCAATCCTGCAAACATTCACAAAAGAAACCCTTCAAACAATAAAAGATGATAAAATTTTTATATTTTTGATTTTTCAATTTTTATGGTTTTTTATATTTTTATATTAACCCGAAATTACAAAAAGAAAATTTTACGCCATCCCCGGTAACGGCGCCATTTGATTTAGATGGATTTTTTCGATCAAAAATATATTACCGCAATCAAGAACGGCGTCGCTTGGTAGCTAGCCGGTGAATACGGGTCGGTCCACAGGGATGTTGTAAATCTCCTAAATGTTTTTACGAGGTAATTCCAAATGGTGTTGGGTCTTTTAATTAAATCTAAAAACGAATTTGAGTTCTACTAGGATTAGGAAACTTGCTAGGATTAGGTTTAGGTAAAGTTTGGTAAATAAAGATCTACACCTCTTTCCAATGCCTTAAATTAGATATCATATTAGGGGTTATGGTAAATATTAATAAAGAGAATTAGGATGATTGGGAAGATGTTTCTTCCTCTAGATCCTTGTCCTTCCTTTCTTAATTTTTACCCTAACCTCCATGGAAAACTTACAGATCCGGTCTTTTATACTATGGTACCACCGTTACCTCGTGGGTAGAGTGCCGTAGGGAGCGAAAGATGAAAGTATGCATGGAGTCCTAATATTCATAAGAGATTGGCAAAGAAAAGAGATGAGAGATCTTCATCTCTCAAACCTTTCCCTATTCCTAACCCTAACAAGCGAGGAAACTACTCGCTCATTAAGGGATCTACGAAAGACATAATTTTTATTTTGTTTTGATTTAAGAGATGAAAGATCTACTACAGATTAAAAGAAATTCTAAACTAGATTAAACTAGGGCAAGAAGAGAAATTACCTAGGGCAGAAATTAAACCTACTTACGAATTGATGCCCTCCAACTTCAAAGAAAATCTGAAATTTTATTGATGAAAAGAGGCATGAGAAAATACAATGACTTGGGTCTCTATTTATAGGAGATAGAATCCCTAGGTTACAATTGATTCGCACGTCTGCATTTACAAAAATACCCTTAGGAAATCTTTTCAGCGCCGCCTCCAAGTTATGGTAAAATCTTTACTAAGCACGGGCTTTTGATGGCCGCGGAACCGCTGCGGGAGTAGGGGTTGGGCCGCGGTTCCGCGGCCCAATAGTAAGGTCATTTGCTGAAATTTTTGGGGCTGATTCTGGGCTTCTTATGCTTTTTATTTCTTTGGTCTTTTCTCCATTTGGCTTCTGGGTCTTCTCCAGATCTTCCAGTGAATACTTATAGTGGACTTTTAACCGTTCGCTTTGACATCTTGGACCTTACGTTGCCTTGTACATTGTGAACTGTTCTTCGCCTAGGCTTGACTAAGATCCTTCTATTTGTTGGTTAAAAGTCCCTCTTTTGTATCGTCTTTTATCTTTTTCACTGTTTTTGCTCCAAGAACCTGTAACCTGTACTATGTAGCAGATATGGGTTAAAAGCATCTGTTTTATTGTAAAATGCATAAGAATGGGGAATGTAATAATCCAATATTATGATATGAACAAGTATCGAGACGGGGCATCGATATTCTAGAGTAGACTGGCGTATACGCTTCTTGACCCTTATGATGGGCGATGGATGATCCCATATCCATTGGTGTTTGACATTAGAGATGGTATACGGGTGCTCAGTGGAGAATGGGTATACTGAACAGGACTCGCCGAGAACTCCTAGATGATATTATACCTCACGTCAGATAGCAGTTCTCTGGTGACACTGGTATAGGTTAGTCTGTCGACCCGAGATCGTCATAGAGTCTTGTGTGTCTCGCACTATGCTTTGATTTTCACCCTACCACGGCTCTACTGAGTCGAGAAAATAGGTGGTTTTTGGGTACAGTCCTGAGTCACATGGAGGCAATGAGCGATAGGAGGGGATTTCGTCTCTCCCGGTATTGGGGGTTGATATTGCGCTATGCTCGATTGACCATAACAGGAAATCCCTGGTCAGGCTTGCTGAGATTTACTGGTAAGTGTTATCAGTAATTTCTCGAACCGTTATGGGCCTCATATCGGCATGGCTTATTAGGCTATTGGGGTCTGACGTTTACCACCCTCCAGGCTGAGATATACGACATATTAGACGAAGAGACCGGACTGTACGGCAGTGTTACTTATTGGATTCGCACGAGTATGAGCATGCTTGCTTGTTGATCTTCTAATCGCTCAATACTCGGGTGGCCGTTACGTTTAGCAGACCGTTGACGGCTTATGGTTGACTGATATGATCACCACCTACTGTCGGCGTATTGACGAGTCTTTAGAGTCCTATATAGAGGTATCCTGGCACAGGCGAAACGAAGTAGGAGCACATATGTGATATGTGCGGGACTGAGATTAATACGTGTATATGATGTCGTAGCCTAATCTAGCGATATATAGTATCGTTCAGTTATAAATGATATAGCCGGGTTATCGAATCAAGTGTTGATTTGATAAGTTGATTCATATGATATTTGTCGGTTATATGTGATATAGCCGGATTATTAATCAAGTTTTGATTTGATAATTTAATGTATAATTATATATTTGATATATTAACATACATTAACTAATATTAGCTCACTTAAATATTTCTTTTTCTCACTTGTGACACATTTAATATATATATATGATATATGTTATTGTGTCATGCTTGATTATACATGCAACATGGGTGTATGAGACTCACACCATGCTTTGGATAAATTAGGGTTTTACTTATTTAAAGTAATTCAAAATGAAGTGGAAATTAGTCATGGTTGGAAGCATGGAGAAGCTTATGTTAACCATTGACTTAGTCCACTTAATTTGTATTACTTGAGATATTTATTAACCTAGCCATTATCCTTAGCCATGGTTTATTCTCTATATGAGTTATATAAGATATAAACTCACCCATGGTTGCAATTCTCACATGATTGATTCACCATTTCATCATCTTCTTCATCTCCAAAAAGCTTTCTAGATTTTGAGGAGGTGAAGAATCCTAGTGAGAAAAATAAATCTAAAATGAGCGAAAATCCTACTTCATCATCCTCTACTAGACTAGCCATTTAGTTTAGGGTGTTTGCTTCACTAATCCCTCATTAGTGAAGGGATAGCTTGGGTTAGAGTCTCCTCGACGTAGATTATCTTCGGCCTCTAAGACTTCAAGCATGCTCGTTCATTTCTCTTTGTGAAGCCTACCTTGAGTCTGGGAGATCACTACTTGGATCGAAGGGACTTCTACTGGGAGCTATTGAAGTGAAGGATCGGTCTACAAAGGTTGTATTCCTTGTTCACTTTCTATGTAAAGTTGTTTACACTCTAGTTAACTCCTAAAACTCTAGCTAGATCCTTGGTTAGGTTGTTTGGCACACTAGAAATTTTAAAATACGCCATGTTTGATGCCTTCCGAGACCTTGTGGTAGTGCCAAAGAACCCTACAGTGGTATCAGAGTCGAGCTAGAGTATTAGGAGTTGTCTTGACGAAGTTAGAAATACGAAACTGAAACAACTCCAAAACAATCGAAACATAACCCCAGTTTCGGTCGAAATTTTCAGAGCCTCTAAAAATTTTTTAGCAGTTGCAGAGTGCTCTTTATTGTATTGTATGAACACTAGACAAAAACGACCCCCTCTGCCGGATTTGACCCGGCGAAGACCCTGCAACGAACTGGCATCACCGGTTTTTTGGTGAGCTATGGGCCACGTTTTTGTTTGGTGCTCTGGTATCTGGGGTTTGGTATTTCAGGTGTTGCTTGTTTTTACTGAGATTGCATGTGATGTTATCTTTAATGTAAAGGCAATTCGGAGTGCTTCGTAGTCGTAATTTTAATATCGTTTCGGGTTATCTTGACGACATTAAAAAGTTCGAATGAATATCAAGTATCCATTTTTCTCCCTCGCTGGAAATTTTCCAAGAGTTGGATTTTTCCAAATTTAAAATTTTTAGAAAATCATGCAGGTGATTCTATGGATGCTCTAGAAGAACGAAACCCTAACCCGATTCTGTGACCGCCAGAACCACCGCCAAACCCTAGGGTTTACGGTAGTTCCGCGGTGCCATAGGTGAGGCAAGGGTTGACTCTTCTACGGTTGGTCTATAGGTACTGTGGCATGTTCTGGGTAATTTTTAAATTGTGCTCAAGTTTTGAGCTCTTTGGGAAATTTTGGATGTTTGTTGATTCGATCGAAAATTTTTACATCGTCTTGCTGTCTGTGAATTGTGATACAATATTTAGAATCCATAATATTTAGTTTTGTTAAAACTAATTTGAATTTTGTAAATCTAGCAATTTAGTCTCAAGTGATCGGTTGCCACGGGATTTTGATGTGGATCAAAAGTCCGTCGCATTCACGTTGCGTACGTGGATACTCCCCGGGTAACCCTACTAGATTGCCACGCCCCATAGCTCCGACCAAGTGACTGTAAGAGAACCCCATTTCCAAAAGCATCCGTTCGGATGCTTGCGGTCGCGGTGTCCCGCCTAAGTGCACTTCGTCAACGGCATCGGGGGTGCGGCCGTCTACTAAAGTTTCCGACGAGCATTGGATCAGGTTGTCGGAAATCTTGTTGAATTACCCGACTGGTTATTGAAAAGTGTTTTCAATATCGAGACTAAAATGTGGGGTTTAATTGTTAGGCATGCGATGTCTAAGGAATTCATTTGGTTAGGCATGAAATCCGAAGTATGTGATACATTGGGTTTATGATGTCTAAGGTGGTTGCGGATTCCAATTGTTGTAGTTTTCACTTTCTTTTCTGCAACCGTAAGTGTAATATATGGTGTATCGCCAGTTTCGTTGCTATATGTCAACGACAATTGGGATACACATATTTATTTACATTGATGACATGTGATGTTATGTGTTGTTGTGATATGTTATATTAGATCATCGTGTTTGAATAGCCGGGGTTTTTATGTGAGATGAGAGTTTTTCATTTTCATTCATGTAAAATTCAATGTATGTAATATTCTTTTATCGGGGTACTTCCGGGTTGAGGATGATGTCACCATTGATGTATACTATTTACTTTTCCGCATTAGGATAGACCCAAGGAGGAGAGCACAAGTAACCGGGTTCTAGGGTCCAGTGGGAGACCATCTCGAGGAGTCGAGACCGGGTCTCTTAACTCTAGAATTGGTAGGGTTGCTTGCCGCTCTCGTAGGGGTCTAGGGATATGGGTTGGCTATTCATCGAGAACGTGGAATCCGTGTTTTTTACTGGCTTAATTTAAAACACGAAAATCCTAGTATATCCAATATTTCATATGTTGTTTTCCGCTGCTGATATTCTATGATGTGATCACTGTATATTCTGAGACGAATGGTAATTATTATATATATGATATATAATAAACGTTGCTTATGTTTTGCACCCGCGCTAGTCCCGCCCCGCTATACCGTTAGTTAAGTAACCTAACGGTCCATAACGGGACACTGTGGCGAATGCGGATGGAATAAGCGTACATTCTATTTTCGTTTCTTTTGTAATGCTTAGGAAGTATAATTGATGGGAATTCATTAATGAGATTAATGAAAGAAAATAAACCCAAATGATGTTGCAGAATCGAATTTGAAACTCACTCGGCCTTTTTATGAAAAAGCAAGTTTCAAAATGCGGAGTTTAAGTTACTCCTTTTAAAACCATTCGATTCTACAACAATATCAAGTTAAAAGCGTTAAAGGTTTTCTTAAAAACCATCCACAACCATCCGTCATTTTAGAAAGTAGAGTACTTGGTATTTGTGCTGCGTATGTTGACCATAGTCAAGGCGCAGTGTCGGTAGTTAAGTGACGTCTTCCTACACAGCATATGATGCGTTTAGTTAGGACATTCACGTGATTATGTTGACTATAGCCAAGGTTCATGTAGGTGGGTCTAATTAATCATGAAATAACGGGTAGAACTTGACTTAAACTTATGATATGTTGACCATAGCCAAGTCATAAGTTCTAGGGGTAAAAACCATTATCGGGAATTTTAAGTGTTGAAATTTGCAATGAGATTGCATACCTTCTATGAGATAGTTGGATCCCGATACCCACTGCGAATAAGAGTTACTCCTGGAAGAGTTTTGCACTTTACAATTAGCTAACCTATTAGCTTTCTAGAAAGGTGTTAACGGGGTTATGCCTCTGGAAAAATGAGATTTACTTTAATTAGATCCGTGCGAAAGCACGGGGAACCTCCCTCAAAGTACCGACACTAGTCTGGCTGAATGGTTAGCGAACTTGTAGAGTGTAATTAATCCCGGGTAGTATTTCCTTTTACGGTTTGAAGAAAGATTTGATAGAAACAGTGGAAGCCATCCTGATTAGATAAAATAAATAACCAATCTAATCTTGCAAAAGAGCGCACGCAGAGTGTTTTCTTCTCTCTCTCTCTTTCTCCTGGTAGCGACCGTGACATGCCTTAATCAAAATAATAATATGGATGTATTAACCAAACCTGCTTATTATACTGAGCTGGGAAACGTTGGTTCCGCTCTATCTTATAATTGTTATAAGTCTAAGCAGGAAATAGGGGAATATCCGGATTCCCACGTGACCCAATCAAAGAAAGAGCATGTTGATGCACCTTCCTCGGGTGTGTTCGTTTCCAAGAACTGTCTCTCGGTATCCTCTACGTCCTAGGTATGAGATACCAGATAAGTATCCCATATATGTAATCTGTTACATGGGCTACAGAAAAATAGAGAACTGAGATTGGGTGATATGTCTCTAATTGTAGAGAACGGTGCAATTGTTGCAGCCAAGTTAGTTGGTAAATATCACCTTGTATTACAAAACACCTTGATAATGAACAAATGTGATTACATACCGAACCTGATATACAACATTACATCAGTTTCTTTATTATGTTAAAGAAGGATATAATTTTGTATTGGAAAATAATGTTGTGAACATTTTTCTTAATCAAGAGTTGATTGGATCAGGCACGTTATGTAATGGCATATACGTTCTAAATCAAACCACAGTTCAAAGTATATAGAACACACACAAGAAGGGTAGTTCAGAAATGAACGAATCCTTCTTGTGGTATTGTAGACTAGGTCATATCAATGCGACGCAACTAGCTAAGTTACATAAGGATGAATATTTGAATCCGTTTGAATTTCATCTTATGATACTTGCCAGTTGTTCCCCTCCGAAGGATGGCGCGACAGGGACGTCTTGCCTTAGATTCGGGGCAGATACTAATTGCTGCTATCCATCTACCTCTCCGAAAATGCCAAGTTGATTTATGGCACCATGTATCGAAGGTTTAAACAGATGCGGCCGATGTAGCAGACTTCGTCAGATTGCCCCTCGTTCGAGGGGTTTTTGATTGTGGGGACGCTCTTCCCTACAGGCGCAAGCCCCTGCAGTTAATTACGCTATCGCACCGCGGTAACAACTTTCTCCTTCTCCAGATGGTCACTTCGTGTCGTGGGTGTTTGTTTTGTTTGTGGTTACCCGTGGATTGTATACGGAGACTAATTTATATGGTCGCCCGTAGGACGTGGATTAGTCCAAATCTGTATTTTCTTAGATTTGGATTTGGGATTTTGGTTTAAGAATACGTTAGCCATATTTGAGGCTAAGATCAACTTAAACGTTAGTTAAGGATACGTTAGTCTAATTTTAGACTAAGATCAACTTAACGGGATCGTTTAGATCCGACAAAAGAGCATTTGGGGGCTCTATTGTTCCAGTTTAGGGACATAGTGGTCTATTGTTCCCATTTTGGGGACGCATATTGGTTTAAGGACGCATTAGTCCATGAGTTTAAGGACCCCACAGTCCGTATTACCAGTTTAGGGATATAGTGGTCCAACATTCCCATTTTGGGGACGAATATTGGTTTAAGAACGCCTTAGTCCATGAGTTTAAGGACCCCACAGTCCGTATTACCAGTTTAGGGACATGGTGGTCCAACATTCCCATTTTGGGGACGAATATTGGTTTAAGGACGCATTAGTCCATGAGTTTAAGGATCCCACAGTCCGTATTAATGTGTGGTTGTCGGGACCCGTCACCTCTCTGACGACGTTGAAGGATTACAACGATAAATATCAGAGGAGTTCAGAGATGTACCCTTGAACCGGGTGTAAATTGATTTGAGAGAGCAGTCGTGCTCAGTCAATTTAATTTGAGGACTTATGGCCAGAATTGGGCTAAGTCCAGTTGAGAATATTCAACATTTTATTTGTGTTTGGCCTGTCAAACCTTTATTTGGGCTCTGCCCTTTTTAATAATGCACTGCATTTTTTATTTGGTCTGATAGACCTTTTAATTGGGCTCTGCCCTTTTTTAATAATGCATTGCATTTTTATTTCGTCTGATAAACCTTTTAATTGGGCTCTGCCCCTT
Source organism: Agapanthus africanus (assembly GCA_030015575.1). Taxonomy (NCBI): domain Eukaryota; kingdom Viridiplantae; phylum Streptophyta; class Magnoliopsida; order Asparagales; family Amaryllidaceae; genus Agapanthus; species Agapanthus africanus. The sequence goes on from CM057339.1 coordinate 135,965,423, forward strand.
TTAATAGTGCACAGCACTTTTGTTTGGTCTGATAGACCTTTTTTTATTGGGCTCTGTCCTTGATAATGCATTGCATTAAGTGCTCTGACAGCGCCCCACGTGGCTTGTCAGGCGCTTTGCGCCAGCGCAATGCGCAAGCGCATGTGGAGGTGACACGTGTCACGCTCTGGTGAGCGTAAGCGCAGTGCGCTGCGCTGTTGCGCTGCTGACACGTGGCGCGCTCTGGTGACTTACGCCAATTTAAGAGAGCAGTGCTCTGTTTTAGAAGCGCGTAGCGTAGTTTGTTCTGGGGCCGACACGTGGCGTTCCTTGACGGCTTGCGCCAATCCAAGGAGCGCAACAGTGCAAACTCAAAAAGTGCAAGGCACTGCTTAATATCTTCATCCAACTTTGGATTAAAGAAAAGAATCTTTTAAGATTCCAGAACCAATGGTTCATCAAAAGGCAATGCCTTTATGTAGATCAAATGATCTGTGAAGTAATACTTCTCTTTTTTTTTATCTTTTTGTGATTGGATCTTTTTGATCTTTTTAATCGAAGATCTTGATCTTGTTTTTAGATCATTGATCTTTATAGAAGAAAATTCTTCTTCTTTTTTTTAAAGGTTTTTACCTTTTTTTTCTCTGAGTTCTTCTCAAAATTTTCTTTAGAGGAGTTCTGTATGTTAATGTGTTTTAGACTTGGAGTCTAGAGGCTTTTTTATAGTGCCATTTGATTTGTTAAATTAGTTAAAGAGATCTTTCTCTGAGTGATTTAGAGATTTTTCCCCACCGTTGGATTTTTAATCCAAGAGCTTCTGTTTTACAGAAGAGAATCTTATTGTTTTTATAAGATCAGAAAGATCTTTCAAGAATTTTAATTTTGTTTTAGTGCTGGCACAGTTGGCGCAAGCGCACCTACGCTTGACCCGTGTCGCGCAGCGTAGAGCGCAGCGCACTTGCGCTAGCGCAACTGCATTGCCACGTGTCACGCAGCACAGAGCGCAGCGGCGCTGCCACGTGTCGCGCAGCGCAGAGCGCAAATCATCTGAAGCGTTGCTTCCTTTATTTTTATTTTAAATAGAGCCTTGCTCTGATTGGGTGCGCTGCCTTGGGCGCTGCGCTGGCGTGTCTGTTTTTGACACTTGGCGCGCTGCGCACAGCTCAAGGAATCTGATGCGTTACTTCAATTTTTGAATTTTTGAAATTCAAACAGAGCTTTGCTCTGATTGGGGGAAACAAATGCCCCCCAACCGTTGCGCTCACGTGACGCACACGTGAGTGCAGCGGTGGCAAAATCTCAACCGCCAGATCAACTGAGGAGTTGAAGGGGCGCAAGCGCCTATAAATAGGACCTTTGGTCCACCTCAGATGTTCATCATCTTCAAGAATTTGAGTTTCAGAGCCTTGCTCTTCCTTTTAAGAACTTCAGAGCCTTGCTCTCGTTTTTCAAGAACTTCAAAGTTCAAACTTTAGCAAAAAACTTAGGTAAAATTTAATTTAACTTAAATTAAATTAATTTTAATTGACAGATCCTTGCTCTCATAGATCTTTGATATAAAGAAAACCCCTTTGTGGTTTTATCAACAGAGCCTTGCTCTCAAGAATCCATAGATCTAAAGAGATCTTGTTTCAGGGTTTTTAACCCATGACAAAGCTTTGCTCATGGACCAAACATAGATCTTTTTGATCTAAAAATGAAGAATCTTTTAAAAGTTTTCATGGATCTTTAAAATCCCAAATTTTTAATCTTTAGGAGTTAATAATTTTTTTCTTTTAATAGATTTTCTCATCATTATTACAGAGCTAGGCTCTTTTAAGGAATTTTATTCCCTTGAGACCAGAGTTTGACAAGTGTCACTTTGTGACAGAGTTTTGCTCTGAAAGGGGAGATTTTCTCCTTGTCTCTAGGGATTTCTCATTAATGAGAATATTCTTTTAGGGATCTCCTCATTAATTGACAGTCCCATCCAATGATGGGCTGTCTTATTAACTGAAGAATTGTCATCTAGATTTTGTGGGTCCCCCTTTGGTCCCCTATCCACTGCATTGCAGTGTGGTACAAATCTTGAAGTTCCAAGTGTCAGGTCTTTTTTTAAAATTAAATTAAGATACTGATGGCTGAATCTTGTTTTTCTTTGCAGGCAATCATGTCTGCTAATCTGTCATTCCCGTTCGTTCGCTCAGAGGAAGGATTCCCTGAGGCGCCAGTGGACCGGGAGGTTCTCGCTCTGATTAAGGATCATGACCCAGAGCATAAGAGCCTTCACCTATGGGGCAGGTGGTACAGTGAAATCATCAAGGGTCGCCGAAGCTTCGGTTGCGCGATGCCATCAGAGCCCATCTCGTCGATCCCCTATGCAGATGAACCCCCGGTGAAGTATGTCGTGGAGGTCGTGAACTGGAATTCGGAGGATCTTCTCCAGCCTTCGATTGGCCCCATTCCCGTGCAGCCGCCGCCGGCCGTGGACATTTTGGGGCGGCGCATATGTCAGGGTGAGGCACGCCCTTAGGGACAACCTTACAATATTGGATTGACCCCTCGACAACCGGCCGGATACTTGCAATGGGCCCGGTATATCCTATCAGCGAAGTGGACGCATCTGATGAAGATTGGTTTGTACTCCGCAATCTACGTCTCCTTGTTCGAGTACCCCGTTCCTCTGACGTGGTGGGTTAAGGCATTCATAGAACAATGGAACATCCCCACCCACACCTTCCTTCTATCGGACAGGTAAGTCTCCATCTCCCTGGAAGAGTTCGCTGAGATCTCGGGTTTGCCGGTGAGAGGGAGCATTATGAGGAGCTGCTTCCTCCTGACGAGTACGTCTTCGCTACCAAGCCGCTGGTATTTGATTTGACGCCGGAGAATGCTATTCAGCAACAATTTCCGAGTCTAGTGAAGGTGCTGAATATATATGAAGGTCTCTATCTGGAATCGGGAGTCCAGGGAGTCAGTTTCGCAGATTTTATCGCCCACTTCCTTCGACCGGAGATTTTAGCACGGCGGAGTGAAAAGTTCGCCAAGCTCGATGACCCTTTCGGCTTCGGCTTAGATCGTCGACCATTATCGGAAGACGATCAAAAGGATTTCTATCTCCCTGATGCCTCCATCATGCCCCTATCAGAAATCGCCGCCCCGGGCATTGATGAGGAGACCTTCTTTTTGGGGTTTCTGGGATTGTGGCTGTGCTGGTTCACGCTCCCCATGCACCCGCGATACATGAGGCCATCCGTTTTCTACCCAGCGCATCAGATGGTGGCTGGCCTACAGTTGTCGATCGGAATCGCCGGGCTGGCTCACCTATACAATGGACTCAGCGTGGCGGCAGACGCCAATGAACCTGGGGTGCAGCCTGCCAATTTCCCGATGCACTACTTCACTTCATGGATGAAAATGCATGTGCTCGGGGTATTCGGCATTCACAAAAGTCCCTTGTTCTTCGAGAAGTGCAGACTCCCCAGAGTCATGCGGTTGATCGGCGCCTCGATTGTGAACCTGCCTCCGCGGGAGGCTAGGGGGTTGCTCCTTCGTCCACACTTGGTCGGAGCGAGAATTTCTTTTACGGACAAAGTCGTGACCATCGGCTCGGAGACCTCTAAGGCGGTGTTGGCGCTGCGTGATGGTTTTAAGGACGGGGCTTCCGTATTGAAGGCTCGGGAGATTCTTCACCTCTACTCCATCCGGCCGGGCTTCCTGGTATTCAGGCAAAATGACATGGCGCTCTTCATGAGGTACAACCCCTATCGGTTTGCCCAACAATCAAGCTACAACCAGGGAATCCCGCTGGAGGCGTTTTTGGAAGAGCCCGCGGCCACCAAGGAGGGGATACGGAATGCGTTGCACCATTTTATGCGGCTGAATACGGGCTCCCACTTCTTCATCAGCGAGCCGAGCTGCGTCCCATGGGTACTTAACGTGTACGTGGCTTGGTATGGGCACGCCATGGGTTTAGTCATCCGTGAAGAGAAGCGCATTTTGGTCGACCGCAAGGGTGCTCCTCCCGGCAGCGATCGCAAGGCTCCCCTAAAGCCAAGGACCCTGGTCATTCCTCCGTTGAAAGATGCTGGAGCTGGACCACCGCGCGTGCTTAGCCCTCCGCGCGGATTGCCGCCTCGTGATACCGAGGACGTGCCCTCAGTGCCCCGTGCTCCAGTGAATGTAGTTTCGCCCGAGTCCGGAGTGGGCACGGACATTGGGACCCGCCGCCCTAAGATGCCCGCAAAGCGTAAGATGATTTTGGCCTTGAAGGCTCTGGAGGCAACTCTAGACGCGGACGATGATGCCTCAATGAAGGAAGCTTTGAAGAGGTCCGTCGTGACGGCACGGGAAGAGAGGAAGCGCTTGAGGCACGATGCGAAGGAGTGCAGAGCTGCTTTGGCCGTAGGAGGGAGCTCAAGCGCCGTTCCTCGTGCTGCTACTCCTTCGGAAGAGTCTCTGGTCGCCCTGTCCACTGCTCATAGGTGGGCGGTGCGTGCAGCTCGGGGGGCCAACGATCAATCCACCTCAGGGATACATGTTTTTCAAGGCTTTATTGTAAGAGTTGTAAAATTATCGTTTCTGATACATCTTTTCTTGCAGGGCCAAGTCCAACTGAGGGAGCAGCGGAAACCGTCGAGCCTGAGGTGACACTGGGGGAGGCACTGGCTGAACCCGAGCCAACGGTGGGCGACGTAGCCGGGGTTGCTGGACCCGAGCTAGTGGCTGACGAAACGGTCACGCTTACTATGCCTGAGAAGGCCACCGATGCCGAGCCCGAGGTAGCGGCAGATGAGACGGCTGCTACGGCCGAGTCTGAGGCAGCAGCGGAGGGAGCGGCTAAGACTGACGACTTTATGGCAACGGCGGACGAGACGGCTGCCACCGCCGAGCCCGAGGGGGTAGCGGGTGAGACGGGTATGATTCCCGAGGAAGAGCCGGCCGCTCTTTCTCAAGAGTCTGGCAATGCTCCGATCATTGCTCTCCCCGTCTACGGTCCTCCGCCGTCTCCTGGCCTCGCTAGTACGACGACGACTCCCGTAGAGTCTGGCGATGAGGTGTCGGGAGGTGGTCTCATGTCAATGGAAGGAGATGCCGCCGTTTCGACCGGATCATCATCAGGTAAATTTCGGGTTACCGTCCTTCTTTTATTCCGCAACCTTTCCTAACAGGGCTTATCTTGTTTCTAATGCAGGTGCGGCCAGTGCCGATGCTCCATTGCTCGAGGTAGCACCGTCAGTAACTGCCTTGACGGTGACTACCTCTCTACCTTCTCTCGCGCCATCGCAAATGTTGGAAGATATGGATTTATAACCCATCAGTTTCATCTTTAGGTTGCATAATTCATGTACTGATGTTGTACTACTGCATCTTTGCAGGAGTGCTTTTTGATCACCTTTACCAGGTGCTGCATCCACACTTCTCCTTCCCGTCGGAGCGTGCTTCCTCCAGTGGCGCCGGTGAGTATGGTTTTCAATTAATATCCTTCCTTTTTTCAGTAATGGAATTATTTCCGATTCTTCCTTGCCCTGACTACAGTGCTACAGATCGAAGGAGGAGATAAGGGATCAGCCGCGCCACCGGTCCTCCCAGCCTTACCGCCTGCTGCAGCTAGTATAGTAAACTCCCTCATTGATGACTTTCCTATATTTCCTGAACCGTCATCTGATTGCGTTTTGTCTTTTCAGTTGTCGTTCCGGTTCCGGCCCTTTTTGTCGCATCATGATGCTGGCAGGCCCCTTCTTGAGACGTCCATCTTCAAAGGGTGCCGTGATGAGCTTGGGCATGCTGAGCGGATACGTCGAAGAGCTTGACGCAGACGCTCCCCCATCTGCCACAGATTTCGCTGCGGAGGTTAACCCGATGTTGGCGGTGCATGTAAATTTTCAAAATGAAGGCGTCGTCGAGTTTTGGGTTAAGGTCTGCAGGGAAATCGAGGCCCGCCTGCATCAACTGGAGTTTATGCGTCCTGCCCCCGAGACCTTAGCCGCAAGCACTCAACGAGCGGCATGGATCGAGCAAAGTGCTTCTTACTTCCGCCATTTGGAACAAGAAGCGGCTTTAAGGCTGAGGGAATGTCAAGAGACCTCAAGCGAAACTGCTCGCCTGCGTGCTGAGGTTGAGGCGAATGCTGCCCAGGTGAAGGCTATCTTCGAGGGCCTTCTGCAAAGTATTTCTGATGGGCTAGCACTGAAGCTGAAACTCGATGCCGTTGAGCGTGATGCCCAAGGTCGTGAAGCTGCTCAGCGGGCAGTTGAGGAGCAGCTTTCATCCTTCTTGCAGCAGCGGGCTCAAATGGAAGCAGAATTGGCGGTGGCCGCCGGTCAGGAGAAGGCATGGAAGGAAGTGTGCGAGCAATTGATAGGGCTATTTAAGACGCTTCCTTCCCAGTATCTGCCTTTGTATCAATTATATACTTGTAATTTTTGAATAAGATGTATCCATTCTTTTATTCTTTTATACGATTCACCTTGTACTTGATTGAATTCATGAGTAAAGATACACATTTTTTTTGCAATGTCTTGTGTCATCTCTTTGCTTTCTCCCTTCTTCTATTATCAGCATGCTACCTTAGTAAACATAGTTGACAGATGCTAGCGCGAGCATCTTGTCCTGGCTTCTTCAAGAGGTAATGATGGCTTAGGATACAGGTTCAGATTTGCTGCCTAAGACTTTTCAACCTTATGAGCCGTGAGGGTCTCACAAAGAATTTTCTCCCTACGGACCGAGAGGATCTCGTAGGTGTATTTTCTTCTTAGGAATCGTGAGGATTCCTAAGTGCGTTTTCTCTTATAAGTCGTAAGGATCTTATAAGAGAATTTTCCCTCTTACGAGTCGAGAGGACTCGTAAGCGGTTGTTTCCCTCCTTGTCGAGATTCGACTTTGGAGAGTGAGACCCGTGGATAGTATGCAAGAGACCGTTTTAGACCGACTTGCAGGGTCCCAATGCTTAGGAAACAAGTTTTTTAATCCCTGCTGCCTAAGGCTTTATCTTGCAAGTCGAGACGAATCGGGAAATCCTCATAAAGACACTAATTTCCTCACGAGTCGAGACGAATCGAGCAGCTCTCGTCAGGGACACTAATTTCCCTGAGTCAGGGTATTTGCCAAGGACATCGATTTCCCTGGGGTTGAAACGAATCGGGGTATTCCTGCAAAGACACTGGTTTCTCTGCGGGCCGACGCGAATCAAGAAGCTCTCATCAAGGACGCTAATTTCCCTGAGTCGAGGTATTTGCCAAGGACACTGATTTCCTCGGAGTTGAAACGAATCGGGGTATTCCTGCAAAGACACTGGTTTCTCTGCGGGCCGACGCGAATCAAGAAGCTCTCATCAAGGACGCTAATTTCCCTGAATTGAGGTATTTGCCAAGGACACTGATTTCCCTGGGGTTGAAACGAATCGAGGTATTCCTGCAAAGACGCTAGTTTCTCTGCGGGTCGACGTGAATCAAGAAGCTCTCATCAAGGACGCTAGTTTCCCTGAGTCAAAATATTTTGCCGAGGACACTGGTTTCCTCGAGATTGAAATGAATCGAAGTGCTCCTGCAAAGACACTGGTTTCTATGCGGGTCGACGCGAATCAAGAAGCTCTCATCAAGGACGCTAGTTTCCCTGAGTCGAAGTATTTTGCCGAGGACACTGGTTTCCTCGAGGTTGAAACGAATCGAAGTGCTCCTGCAAAGACACTGGTTTCTCTGCGGGTCGACGCGAATCAAGAAGCTCTCTTCAAGGACGCTAGTTTCCCTGAGTCGAAGTATTTTGCCGAGGACACTGGTTTCCTCGAGGTTGAAACGAATCGAAGTGCTCCTGCAAAGACACTGGTTTCTCTGCGGGTCGACGCGAATCGAGATGCTCTCATCAAGGACACTAATTTCCCTGAATCGAGGAGGTTGCCAAGGACACTGATTTCCCTGGGGTTGAGACGAGTCGAGGTATTCCTGCAAAGACACTGGTTTCTCTGCGGGTCGATGCGAATCGAGGTGCTCTCGTCAAGGCCATTAGTTTCCCTGAATTGAGGTAATGTGTCTTTCGGGTTTTATATGAGTTACCGTCAAGACTTGGCTCCGTTTTCTGATGGAGCATGGGGACGAAAGGTGTGATTCCTTCTTCGTTTGTGCCCCTGGATTGTATACAGGGATTGCTGTAATATCGCCAGTAGGGCATAAATTTCATTATATATATATATATATTTATTTTATTTCTTTCCGCGATGCTCTATCATTTCAGCTTTTATATCGCGAAGGTCGCGATTGCCCAATCATTTCGACTATTTTTCGCGGTGCCCAATCATTTCGGCTATTTATTTTATTTTCACTCGCTGTTTTTTATTGCGAGTTGCCTCATCATTTCAGCTATTTTGCATGCATACATCTTTTTACTTGCTGATTTTGTTGCAAGTTGCCCCATCATTTTGGCTATTTCGTATGCATTTTTAGCTCGCTGATTTTTATCGCGAGTGTAGAACTTGGAATCTGGTGCCAATCTCAGCATCAGCATCGCTACAACTGGAATATTGCCAGGAGCGAATCATCATTTGCCATGAAAGGACTTGAAACTTGATACCGGTTTAGGCATCAGCATCGCTAAAACTGGGGTATTGCCAGGAGCGAATCATATTTGCCTCTGTCGACATTGAACAAAGGTGGCTTAATAAACAGGGTTAGGATCCTGTCGACTAAGGCTTTTGACTTCATGAGCCGTAAGGGTCTCACGAAGGTATTTCTCCCTACAAGTCGTGAGGATCTTGTAGGTGTATTTTCTCCCTAGGGATCGTGAGAATTCCTAAGTGTATGTTCCCCTATAAGTCGTAAGGATCTTACAAAAGGGTTTTCTCCTTATAAGTCGAGAGTGCTTACAAGGGTTGTTCATCGTATGGACATATCACCAGTCATGGGTGTGACTTGGTTAGGGAAATGTTTATTCGCGCCCGTGGATTATATACAAGGGTCAGTACTGAGCCACTTGTAGGGTAATATCGAAGATTGTGGGAGTTACTTAAGAACATGTTTAGGTCTCTGTAACTTAAGACTTTCAAATCTTATGAGCCGTGAGGGTCCCATAAGAGAATTCTCCTTATAAGTCGTGAGGATCTCGCAAGTGTAATTTCTCCTTAGGAATCGTGAGGATCCCTAAGTGTGTTGCTTCCCTGTGAGTCGTAAGGATCTCACACGGGTGGTTTCTCCCTACAAGGTCTAGAGGACTTTGTAAGTGTCTTTTAACGAGGTTGCGCCCTTTCGGGTTTTCATAAACACTCGCCGGTAGCCCTGCTGTTTTTACTCACGGAGCCCTTTCAGGTTTTCATCCGTGCCCATTTTGCTTATGGACATACCGTCTCTTTTTTTTTATTCTTTTTATTCTTTTTTCTAACGAGGTCGCGCCCTTTCGAGTTTTTATGAACACTCGCCAGTAGCCCTGCTGTTTTTACTCACGGAGCCCTTTCGGGTTTTCATCCGTACCCATTTTGCTTATGGACATACCGTTTTTTTTATATTTTATTTTTTTTATTATTCTTTTTATTATTCTTTTTTTTATCTCGTCAGCCTGAGGATGCTGCGGTAGTAGTTTGAAGACGCTACGGTCGTCAGCTAGTTTTAGGACGTAGTGGTCCGTCATTAGTTTAAGGACGTTTCGGTCCATTATTGAAGAAGACCAGCTACTACTTATAGAGTTTTGAGCTTAGGAAGATAGCGAGCGGACATAGTCGTCGTCGTCGTCTATCATTGACCTAGGCTATGACTCATTAAGCGTAGTATTTCTTTAGAAAGCGACCGTTTATTGGCCTGAAAGACCTTTCACCGTGCATATCCATGAATAGATAGGCTCCACCCTAGTAGACCTTGTCTATGATATACGGGCCTTCATAGTTCGGCTCGAATTTTCCCCGCTTAGCACGATTGGGGATCATAGGTCTTTTGACCACTAGTACGAGTTCGCCTTGGCGGAATGTTCTCGGCCTGGTCAATCTCTCATATGAGCGCGTCATCTTTGCTTTATAAGCCTCCAGATTTTGTTGCGCTATGAGCCGGGTTTCATCAAGGGCATCAAGCTCCTCAAGCCGAAGGTGAGCATTTTCTTCGTCCGTCAGCTCGTAGTGGACTGCCACTCGTAGAGAAGGTAATTCTATTTCAAGGGGGAGTACTGCTTCTGTACCGAAGACTAACGCGTACGGCGTTGTGTTCGTGGCCATCTTGAACGTAATTCGATACGCCCAGAGAGCTTCTTGCAGTCTCTCATGCCAGTCCTTCTTATTTCGGGACACCGTCTTTTTCACAATCTTCGTCAAGGTCTTGTTGAAAGCCTCAGCTAGACCGTTAGCTCGGGGATTATAAACTGAGGAATATCTCCAGTCTATGTTGTGTTTTTGCGCGAAGCGGCTGATCTTGTGGCTTCTGTAGGCTGGCCCGTTATCAGAGATGATCCGTCGCGGAGTTCCAAACCGATAAATGACGCGCGTCTTGAAGAAATGGAGGATATTCTTCGTCTTCACTTCCCTCAGCGGTACTGCTTCTGCCCATTTGGAGAAGTAGTCAGTCGTCTCCAAGATGAATCGATGTCCCCTAGACGATGCTGGTTCGATGGGGCCGATTACGTCAGTCCCCCACATTTCGAACGGCCAGCTTGCCACTGTCGGATGTAGAGGATTTGGGTCCTGATGGATAAAGTCCCCATGAATTTGGCACGAGTGGCATTGCTTCGCATATTCGAGGCAGTCCTGAATCATCGTTGGCCAATAGTAGCCCATCCGTTTAATCTTCAACTTCATTTTCGGGCCTACTTGGTGAGAACCGCAGAGTCCGTCGTGAACTTCCTGAACGACTCTTTTCGCTTCGTCAGGTCCCAGACATCTCAACCACAGAGAATCAAACGACCTCTTATGCAGAGTATCATTGATGAAGGCGAAAGACAGAGCTCGTTTCATGAGCTTATGTCTTGAGGACGCATCTTCATGCGTTCGACTGGATTTGAAGTAGTCTACAAAGACTTCTCTCCAATCCTAAGCCTTTTTCCTGGTCTTTTATTAGCACAGCCATTTTCTCAGTCGCTCCCTTTTCCTCGGATGATTCCGGAGATATTTCTGCTGGGGCAAGCACCCGACGGTTTTGTACCGCGATTCTTACGTCATCGAGGTTTTCGTCGGCCAGTTCTTTGGCGAGCTTGGCTAACGCGTCCGCCTTGCTATTTTCTGCACGCGGTATGTTTTCCAAAGTGTAGGAAGGAATTTAGGTCAACAGTTGTTACACCTTTTCGCCGTACTTCACCAACTCTGGTTTGCACGTTTGGTAATCGCTATTTACTTGACTGACGACCAGTTGGGAATCTCCGTATATGAGGAGGTTTTCAATTCCCATGTCGATGGCGATCTCGAGGCCTGCTATTAAAGCTTCGTATTCGGCCTCATTGTTCGTCCTCGGCTCTGTTAAGGAGAAAGCAAAGCGCATTATCCCTCCTTGTAGAGTTACGAAGATGAGGCCTGCCCCCGATTTGATTATAGGGGTGCTTTGTTTGCGCTTCTTCATGGAAGACACTCTATCGAAATAGAGTTCCTATCGGGTATCACTACCGTCGATCGCGTCAAATGCATGTTTGTCTGGCAGCTCGCAATTCAAAGGGGAATCAGCCGGTATCGGATGCTAAGCGAGGAAGTCGGCGATGGCCTATCCTTTCACTGCTTTAAGAGGCTGATAAGTTATCGAGAACTCCATCAAGAGCAGGGCCCATTTTGCGAGTCTCCCTATCAATATGGCCTTCGACATTAAATATTTAAGGGGGTCCACCTTCGAAATGAGACGGACTTCATGCGCCAACGCATAGTGCCTGAGCTTTGTTATCGCGAAGATCAATGCCAGGCAGTGTTTTTTGATGGGGGAGTAGTTGCTTTCTGCCCCTAGGAGAACTCGACTTAAGTAATAAAGAGTTCTTTCTTTCCCTTGGTCGTTCTCTTGTGCCCATAATGCCCCTAAGGAACCTTTGAGGGCGGTTGTATAAAGAATGAGAAGCTTTCCCTTGACCGGAGCAGCCAACACTGGCGGATTCTGCAGGTATTGCTTGATTTCGTCCAGCGCGCCCTGGCATTTGTGATCCCAAACGAAAGGGGTTCCCTTCTTCATCAGGTGACTGTAAGGGCGGCACTTGCCTGAAAGATTGGCTATAAATCAACGGATGTACGCAAGCTTCCCTTGGAGAGACCGCAATTGCTTGAGAGTCCTTGGCGGAGGCATTTCCATGATCGCCTTGATTTTTGACGGATCTATCTCGATACCTCGGTGTCGGACGATGAATCCTAGAAATTTGCCCGAGGAAATTCCGAATGCGCACTTGAGAGGGTTCATCTTCAAGTTGTTTTTCCGAAGGCGTTGAAATACGGTCTTCAGATGCTCTAAATGCTCATCGTATGATTTGCTTTTTACCATGAGGTCGTTGATATAGCATTTGACGATTTCATGTATAAGGTCATCGAAGATCTTTGTCATGGCCCTTTGATAGGTGACACCGGCGTTCTTTAGACCGAAGGGCATCACCTTGTAGCAAAATATAGCTAAAGGGGTCCGTAAAGCGATGTGCTTCTGGTCTTCGGGATGCATCTTTATCTGATTATATTCTGATGAGCCGTCCATAAAGGAGAAAACCTCGTGAGTGGACGTGTTATCTATCATCAGCTCGGTGACTGGCACTGGGAAATCGTCCTTCGGGCAGGCTTTATTGAGATCCTGAAAGTCTACGCAGATGCGCACCGTCCCATTTTTCTTAATCACCGGGACAATGTTGGCGATCCAATCAGGATACTGAACTTCTTGGATAAACCCAGAGTCGATCAGCTTCTTGACTTCGGCGTTAACGCTTATCTCAAGCTCGAGCCGCATTCTTCTTGGTGTATGTTTGATTGGTTTAACGTCCGGGGATATCGCCAATTTATGTACAGCGATTTCTGGATCTAGTCTTGGCATTTCGGAATAGTTCCACACGAAGCAATCTTTATACTGCATAAGCACGTCTTTTAATAAAGCCACCCTTTCTTCAGATAGCAGTTCACTAACGAATGTCGGTCGTGGGTCGTTTGCCGTCCCCAACTCAATTTTCTTGAGGCTATTCGCAGTGATGTGTATTCCATCTTCCAGTTCTTTCGGTGCTGGTTGGAATTCTGAGATCACCTCGTCATCGCTGTTTTCGAAGCACCAGGGAAGGTCATCCATATTCTCGGGCTCTTCTTTTGATATTGTTATCATATGACAAGTACGAGCTCGCTTCCACGATTGATGCGGGTCTGGTTCTGCTCTCATGGTTTTGGGTTCATGCTTCTGTGGCGGCATTACCCTCCAGCTGTCAGATAAAGCGAACTTGCCGCGCTGATACTGATCTTCGACCCAATTCTTGAAGGTGAAGCAATCTTCGAGAGGGTGTCCTATTACCCTGTGATAAGAGCAATAGTTCGGGTGTGAGATTTCGCCTGCTTGTTCGGGGTGCTTGGACTCCGGAAGTGTAAGCATTTGGTACTTTATAGCTAGGTCAAGTATCTTCTTTGTCTTGTCTTGAGGAAAAGAGTATGCTCGACCCATCATCTTCATAAGGGATAGATCTGGACCGCCCGATTCTTGACTGCATGACTTCTTGTTCCCGCTTTGTCGTTGTTGAATGCCTTTTCTGCTTTTCGACTTGTTTCTGCCTCTGCGTCGGGCCTTTTTTACAACAGGTTGGCAGGGAGCGACACTTTCATCTTTCACAGCCTGTTGGAGGAGGCGTTGCGTCTTAGCTTTCTCGTAAATTGCCATTTCGCGATTATGGTCGTCTCGAACTTTTTGACCAGCTTCCCTTATAAGCTTGTTCATTTGTTCTTCGAACGACGGGCTAGGCATTTTTGCTTCAGGAACTCTTTCTGGCTCAGGATTAGCATCTTCCCATTGAGCATCTCCTTCTTCATCAAAGTTATGCACAACATAGCAGTCGCGGAGTAGCTCCCATTTCTTGGACCGAACATATCCAAGCCCGATTGCTTCCATTCTCCCGTTAGGCAACTTATGCTGAGTTCCGGGAACGTTCCAGACGCTGTCATAGAATTTGGCTTTTCGAGCAGTTTGTTTGAAGGGTATCCTTTGGCACTTCAATAGCCTTTTCAAGCCTTCTGTATAATATCTAGGCAGACGAATGGGCTGAAGCCTGTCAAGCGTAGGATCTGCACCGTGCCAGATTTCTTTTTCCACTTTGGTTTCCCCGAAGCGGAAGAATAGAATCGCCTTTTTGCCTTCTCACCTGGGAGGGACATAGAACGTCTGCAGCTCTTCTACACTGTAAGTATCAAGCGCATCCTGTTCTTTATAATGTTTAAGTGGAACCATGGCGACTTGCAGACTTTGCTCTTCATCAGCGGAAGCTTATATTGAAGGCCGAGCAGAGAATATAGCATGGACTTCATCTTCTGAGTCACTGCCAAAGATTAACATAGGAGCGGACGGTCCCAGCTTGTTCTGTTAGGATGGCCCGGAATAGACTATCTCTTCGTCCTCCTCGGTATCACTCCCGAAGACAGGGATGGTGGCGATAGCTTTGTTCTCCGGCTTGTTACATCTTTCTGTATCCTCAAAATCCGGTAAGAAGTATTTTGCATCTTCATATTTTCGAACTTCGTTCACTGAGAACGGGTTCAGCTCTCCTGTTACAGTATACTCGAGACCATCCTTAAAATATTTCATACACTGATGCTGTGTAGAAGGGATGATGTTGTATTCGTGTAACCAGGGTCGGCCGAGCAAAGCATTATAGCATGTCTTGGCGTCTATGACGTGGAATTTAATGTCCGTGATGAGTAGCCCGAAGCGCAACGTCAGTATCACAGACCTGAGAGTCCGTGATGATTGAGAGTCGAATCTGGAGATGGTGATCTTGTCCCGAGCAAGGTGCTGGACGCTCATGCAGATTTCCTTCAATACCTGTACATTGAGGAGATTGACGGAGGACCCATTATCAACCAAGATCTTGCCTATCTTTATATCGTGGCAGTACCCTAAGACATAGAGGGGCCGATTGTGTTCGCATGTTCCAAGGAGGAGGTCTTCATCACCGAAAGTGACATCGGATGTGTGCACTTTTTCCAGCTCGTCTTTCATCTTTTCTTCGGCGAGAAAAACTTGGAATTGCTCAGGCTCCTGTAGCGCTTTGATCAATGATTCTCTCGCTTCTTTTGATAGTAAGAGGGCATCGAGAATACTGAGTTGTGAGGGTAACTTCCTCAAGTGTGCCAGAACGTTGTAGTCCACCTTATTTTTCTTTGGCGGGTCCTTGGCGATTAGCTCTTCCGTGACTTGGTCTTCTAGGGCGATATCCTCAGAGACCTTTTATTTTCCCTTATCTTTTTTATTTGAGGGTCCAAGATTCTTTTCGGGTAGCGTACGATTACGCAGCCGGATATTTTCGCAGGCCGTCGGCTCTTCCTCTTTTCCCGAGGTAGACTTTTTAAAGAGAGGGCTGAGCTCCATTTCTTCGTCAGAGTCACTCTCGAATGTGAGAATTTGCACTTCCCCGGCGTTAACCATGCAACAATCGCCGGTAGTTCTTCTAAGCTCCTCGGTCGTACTTTTCCGCTCCCGACGAGTTTTGCGCTTCTCCCACTTAAAATGTTGCCGGTGAACAACATACCCCTGCCACCATCTATTGAAAGCTTTGCACTCTTCGGTGGGGTGCGAAACCTTTCGATGATACAAGCAATAGGAAGGGTGCATTTCTGCTTTGCCGGCAATGTTTCCTTCAGAGGGTGGTAGCTTCATCCCCATTGATATGGCTTTAGCAAACCGTTTTCTCGTCTTGAATTTTTTTTTATCCGCAACGGATGTCTTTTGATTTGAAGGGGATGTCTCGACTCTTTCGTCTAGTCGCTGGCGCTTGGCCCTTTCAAATATGACCGTCTCGCGTTCCCGATCAGCTTTACTTTTCAAAAGAGCTTCGTTGAGGAATGCGTCAATTGTTTCATCTGATGGCCCCAGAGGTTCCGGTTTAGGATTTGCCCCCAGCTTCTCAATGCAAGGAGTTTTCTCATCGTCTGTAAACGAGTGGGAGATCATATGACAACTCGCCACGTAACCTTCAGATTCATCCGACGAGCTTTCTCCATCATCTTCCTCCTGAAAGACGTGGCTGAGGAACTCTTGGAGCGTGACGAGAGTCCGTGCCTTTTGATTATACTCCTCCAGCGCATCAATCTGTTTCTGTAAGTCCGTGCGCTTGTCACCAGGTTTCACGGGCTTTTTGGATCTTTTCTTCTTCTTCTTTGAAGATTTCGATGGCTGAGTACAAGTGCTTGGGCCATCACCACTGATCTTTGGAGTTGGGCGCGGCTTTAGCATCCCTTCAATGCTCCCTTGTTGAAGAAGCTCCATGGGAGGTTGGGCTGCTGCCGGGGGTTCTTCCACCTGACTGCCGGGAAAGTATTGAGATCATTCAGCATCCTTTTGGTTTTGGCTGATAGAACAACCTCCCATGGAGCTTCTTCAATAAGGGAGCATGTTGCCCCCGGCATATTCACCTTTTTAGAGGTATGAGGTTGCGCCGGATTCACCTTCCATCTTTCGGATAACGCGAACTTGCCTTGCTGATATTGGTCTTCAATCCAGTTTTTGAAGACGTAGCAATCCTCGATCGGATGTCCCAATACTCGGTGGTAAGGACAGTAATTGGGATCATTGACGTCGTTTGGCTGCAACGGGCGCCATGAATCTGGCAGATTGATAAGTCTGTTGCGCAATGCCAGCTCGAATAGTCTTCTCTTTTTATCTTGAGGAAACGAGTAAGGACGTCCTAGCCTCTCCTCAAGGGGTACGCGTGGACGCATATTGTTTTGACGGACAATCAGCTTCAAGTTGCTCGGCTGTTGTTGAGCATTGGCGACGACGATCGCTTTTCCTTTTCCCTTCTCATTTCGAGAGTCCGTCTTTGGAGGAGACGGCCTATGGCCCATTTGGTCCATTTGAGCTAGCTTGTCGATCAGGGCCTGGAATGTGGTTGGTTTAAAGAACATCATGAACTGTGAAATAGTTGCATGAGGATCTAAGGTGCCCACGAACATTCCTACCGCTGGCGCTTCTTCGATGCGCTGTTCGCACTTCGACCACAAGTTCCGCCATCGGATTGCATACTGAACCCAAGTTTCGCCCGGCTTTACTCTTGCATAAATCAAAGCTATTATTGGAGTACGCTCGCTGGTGCTTGCGAAACGCTGGGTAAACAACAACTCCATTTCAGCGAAGGTTTTGATGGAGTCATTCGGAAGCTCGGAGTACCATTCAAACGCCGTCTCCGACAAGCTACCGAAGAACTGGTGAAGCAGGAGTTTATCATCGCCACCGGTGTTACCGCAACGAGCCCTGAACTGGGCAACATGTTGATGGGGATTGCCTGTCCCCTTGTAGACATGGAACTTTGGGATCGTTTAGCCCGGCGGGTACTTGATCTGATCATACCAGCTCGGATATGGTCGCCCCGTTTTGACAACTTGCCCGGCTGCCTCAGTTGCCTGGTGGACTCGTATCTGCTGGGCTATATATTCATCCAGGGCAGCTTTGGAAATTGTCTCCTCCTTGGCTGTTGACAAAGCCGGTGGAGGGTTCGACGTTTCTCCTCTGTCATCTTCAAGGACGATCGGAGGATCTTCGGCAGGAGGATCTTGCTGGATCATCATACCTACCATGTCCTGGAACAGAAGGGCCATTCGTTTTATATTGGCTGCTTGTTCTGCAGCCTCTTTGTCCTTCTTTTCCAGTATCCTGCGAAGGAATTCGGCGTCGGTTTCTTGCTCCTGGCGCTGATCCGAGGATGCTTCTGGGCTTTCTTTTGGCCCTGTGAGTGCGGCCATCGCAGTCATCATTTCTTGGAGCTTCTGCTGCTGCTCCTGAGCTTTATTCACCGATCGCGTAAGCGGTCTATGACCTGTGGATATGCGGCTGTCTTCTTTCCCGGACGCCATGTAGACGGTGTGTACCACAATGACCCCGGACTTAGGGCGTTTGGGCTCACTCCCTTTGACATTTGCAGCAGGCGTGGGGACTTTCTCCGGCCTTCTTCTCTTGTGGGCCATCGAAATTGAGGGGGTCGTTGCTGTGGGCACCCAGGTGGCCGTCATCCTCCGTTGCTTGACAGGGGGGTTTTCCTTCTGTCGGCCCTTCGACTTCTTATGCTGGTGAGAGAAATTCGAATCAATCACCGATTCTCGGACTCGTCGCCAAGTCTTATAGACTCTGGAAGACAGCCGTTGAGGAGACTGCTCTGGCTTTTCTGATTTTGCTTCCACGACGGTCTCTACCGGTGGAGGAGATCTTTTGAGCACCGCAGTAGGCGAATTTCTGCGTATCCTGTTTAGCAGCTCAAAGCTGTTCCCGGTTGGAACAGCAGCATTAATTTCCACCGTTGGGGCTGGTGGAGTTAGCCCAGAGGGGGAGTTGCCCCCAGTCTTCCTTATCCGGCGCCAGTGGCGACGTCGGGCGTGACAGGTTGTTGGGATTGGTTCAGCGACGGCTTCATCTAGCCCCCTGTTCTGGGGAGGGGCTGCTGCCGGTGTCAGCCTCTTGAAGACTGACGTTCGTTGAGAAGCTACGTCCAACCGGTCAAAAACAGATTTCTGAGCGGGAGCGGGAACGGGAGCAGTCAGTCTCGCGAAGACCGACCCTCTGGGAGGAGAAGCCGCCTTGACGACTTCAGGAGCAGCTATTTTTTTTGGGATGGCCACTTCAGGCATTATGGGCTTCTTGGTAGGCCCTTTAGAGCCCGAGCTCAGTCTTGTGAAGACCGAGGAGTTGGAATTGGATGACCCATTGAGAGGGGCCGTGGTAGTAGCAAGTCGATCGAAGACCGACTTCTTTGAAGCTTCCGGTACGGGCACTGGGATGATGAAGCTTGCTGGCGGGAGCATGGTTTCGAAAAACAGACCGGTGGTAGCCTGAGTCACTTATTCCACTGGCATAGCGAAGAGGGAGGCCGCTTAAGGCCCATAGGCTACACCTCCAGGTGAGGCGGAGCGTCGGTTGCATTTGTATTTGGAGCAGTTCGACGCCATTGCTGTTTGATTTCTGCGCCAAGCAAGAGACTAAATCTTAGTAACTTGAAACCCAAGGGCAACCATTAACAAACCACGATTCGTTCGCGAATACGACACACGAAGTGTGGCGTGGAAAGAGGAAAAGGTCCCACCGGGCATGCCAGAATCTGTTCCCCTCCGAAGGACGGCGCGATAGGGACGTCTTGCCTTAGATTCGGGGCAGATGCTAATTGGTGCTATCCGTCCACTTCTCCGAAGATGCCAAGTTGATTTATGGCACCGTGTATCGGAGGTTTAGACGGATGCGGCCGATATAGCAGACTTAGTAAGATTCCCCCTCGCTTGAGGGGTTTTTGATTGTTGGGACGCTCTTCCCTACAGGCGCAAGCCCCTGCAGTTAATTATGCTACCGTACCGCGGTAATAACTTTCTCCTTCTTCAGATGGTCACTTCGTGTCGTGGGTATTTTTTTTATTTGTGGTTGCCCGTGGATTGTATACGGAGACTAATTTATGTGGTCGCCCGTAGGATGTGGATTAGTCCAAATCCGTATTTTCTTAGATTTGGGTTTGGGGTTTTGGTTTAAGGATACGTTAGCCATATTTGAGACTAAGATCAACTTAAACGTTAATTAAGGATACGTTAGTCTAATTTTAGACTAAGATCAATTTAACGGGATCGTTTAGATCCGACAAAAGAGCATTTGGGGGCTCTATTGTTCCAGTTTAGGGACATAGTGGTCTATTGTTCCCATTTTGGGGACGCATATTGGTTTAAGAATGCATTAGTCCATGAGTTTAAGGACCCCATAGTCCGTATTACCAGTTTAGGGACACAGTGGTCCAACATTCCCATTTTGGGGACGAATATTGGTTTAAGGACGCATTAGTCCATGAGTTTAAGGACCCCACAGTCCGTATTACCAGTTTAGGGACATGGTGGTACAACATTCCCATTTTGGGGACGAATATTGGTTTAAGGACACATTATTCCATGAGTTTAAGGACCCCACAGTCCGTATTAATGTGTGGTTGTCGGGACCCGTCACCTCTCTAACGACGTTGAAGGATTACAATGACAAATATCAGAGGAGTTCAGAGATGTACCCTTGAACCGAATGTAAATTGATTTGAGAGAGCAGTCGTGCTCAGTCAATTTAATTTGAGGACTTATGGCCAGAATTGGGCTAAGTCCAGTTGAGAATATTCAACATTTTATTTGTGTTTGGCCTGTCAAACCTTTATTTGGGCTCTGCTCTTTTTAATAATGTACTGCATTTTTTATTTGGTCTGATAGACCTTTTAATTGGGCTCTGCCCTTTTTTAATAATGCATTGCATTTTTATTTGGTCTGATAGACCTTTTAATTGGGCTCTGCTCCTTTTAATAGTGCACAGCACTTTTGTTTGGTCTGATAGACCTTTTTTTATTGGGCTCTGCCCTTGATAATGCATTGCATTAAGTGCTCTGACAGCGCCCAACGTGGCTTGTCAGGCGCATTGCGCCAGCGCAAGGCGCAAGCGCATGTGGAGGTGACACGTATCACGCTCTGGTGAACGCAAGCGCAGTGCACTGCGACAGTGCGCTGCGCTGTTGCGCTGCTGACACGTGGCACGCTCTGGTGACTTGCGCCAATTTAAGAGAGCAGTGCTCTGTTTTAGAAGCGCATAGCGCAGTTTGTTCTGGGACCGATACGTGGCGCTCCCTGGTGGCTTGCGCCAATCCAAGGAGTGCAACAGTGCAAACTCAAAAAGTGCAAGGCACTGCTTAATATCTTGATCCAACTTTGGATTAAAGAAAAGAATCTTTTAAGATTTCAGAACCAATGGTTCATCAAAAGGCAATGCCTTTATGTAGATTAAATGATCTGTGAAATAATACTTCTCTTTTTTTTTTATCTTTTTGTGATTGGATCTTTTTGATCTTTTTAATCGAAGATCTTGATCTTGTTTTTAGATCATTGATCTTTATAGAAGAAAATTCTTCTTCTTTTTTTAAAGGTTTTTACCTTTTTTTCTCTGAGCTCTTCTCAAAATTTTCTTTAGAGGAGTTCTGTATGTCAATGTGTTTTAGACTTGGAGTCTAGGGGCCTTTTTATAGTGCCATTTGATTTGTTAAATTAGTTAAAGAGACCTTTCTCTGAGTGATTTAGGGATTTTCCCCCACCGTTGGATCTTTTGATCCAAGGGCTTCTATTTTACAGAAGAGAATCTTATTGTTTTAATAAGATCAGAAAGATCTTTCCAGAATTTTAATTCTGTTTTAGTGCTGGCACAGTTGGCGCAAGCGCACCTGCGCTTGACACGTGTCGCGCAGCGACACGTGGCAGCGCAACTGCGCTGCCACGTGTCGCGCAGCGCAACTGTGTTAGCGCAACTGCGCTGCCATGTGTCGCGCAGCGCAGAGCGCAAATTATCTGAAGCGTTGCTTCCTTTATTTTTATTTTAAATAGTGCCTTGCTCTGATTGGGTGCGCTGCCTTGGGCGCTGCGCTGGCGTGTCTGCTTTTGACACGTGGCGCGCTGTGCGCAGCGTAAGGAATCTGAAGCGTTACTTTAATTTTTGAATTTTTGAAATTCAAACAGAGCTTTGCTCTGATTGGGGGAAACACCAGTCTTGTCTCAAAGGTAAAAATGACCAAAACTCCGTTTACTGGAAACGGAGAAAGAGTTACTGAACTCTTGAGACTGATACATGGTAATGTATACGGTCCTAAGTCTATAAGTGCCAGGGTTGGTTCCTCGTACTTCATTATATTCACTTACCATCTCTCAAGATTCGGACATATGTTCCTGATTGAAACACAAGTCTGAAACTTTTGAGAAATTCAAGGAATATAAGTTTGAAGTTAAGAACCAGACGGATAGAAGTATTAAACTCCTTCGATGTAATCGGGGAGAAGAATACTTGGGCATGGAGTTCCTGGATTTTCCAAACAGAGAATGAGATTCTCTCTCAGCTTACTCCTTTGTATACACCACACCACAACGGTGTACCGGGGTGGAGATATTGCACCCTATTAGATATGGTGTGCTCTATGATTAGTACTACTGGGTTGCCTATTTCCTTTTGGAGTTATGCACTTGAGAAGCTGCATACCTATTGAATAGGGTTCCTATCAAATCAGTGTCTACCACTCCTTATGCGATATGGTATGGGAAGAGACTGTCTCTTGTTAGTTATGTATATGCCCTAGAGGCCATTGTTGTACATGTGATGTATATTATAATGGATGCTTGGATATATATAGAGAGGACTTTCTTGCTCGTCATGATAGTATGCTATTTGGTTTTCCTTTATCTTAACATGTTGACTTGTATTGGTTTACTGTTTTTCTCTCACATGTTGATAAAGCCCTTAGGATCTGTACTCGACTACTGGGACTATGATGAAATCATACTAGTGGGGCCACGGTAGTCGATGAGTACATCCTATAACTGTTCCTAGTCGAGGGTATATCGAGACAGGGCATCGATACACCAGAGTAGACTAGCGTATTCGCATCTTGACCCATATGATGGGCGATGGATGATCCCATATCCATCGGAGTTTGACATCAGAGATGGTGTACGGGTGCTCAGTGGAGACTGGGTACACTGGACGGACTCACCGAGAACTCCCAGATGGTGATATACCACACGTCAGATGGCAGTTCTCCGGTGACACTGGTACAGGGTAGTCTGTAGACCCGAGAACGTCATAGAGTCTTGTGTGATTCCCACTGTGCTTTGATTTCCACCTTACCACGTCCAAAAGGGCGTGCAAAACGGTGGCTTTTGGGTACAGTCCCGAATCACATGGAGGCAATGAGCGATAGGAGGGGATTCGTCTCTCCCGGTATAAGGAGTTGATGTTGTGCTGTGTTCGATTGGCTATAACTGGAAGTCCCTGGCCAGGGCTGATATAGAGATTTACTGGTAAGTGTTACCAGTATTTTCTCGACCCGTTATGAGCCACACGTCGACACGACTTATCGGTTACTGGGGTCTGACGTTCCCCTAGACTAGATATGCGACATATCAGACGAACAGAACGGACTGTACGGGAGTGTTACTGATTGGATTCACAGAAGAACGGACAGGATAGCTTGTTGATCTTCTGATCGCTCAATACCTAGGTGTCTGTTACGTTTAGCTGACCGCTTGCAGCTTGTGGGTGTTTGATATGATCATCACCTGCTACCGGCGTATTGACGATTCTTTAGAGTCCTACACAGAGGTTTCTTGGCTCAGGCAAAACGGAGTAGAGGCACATATGTGATATGTGCAGGACCGAGGATAATGCGATATGAGATACCGTATTATATTCTCGCGATATTTAGATATGAATCGGGACAACGGATCAAGTGTTGATTCGATGAATCGGTACATAATATATTAGTCGGTTATATTCGATATAGACGGATCGTTGGATCAAGTGTTGATTCGATGATTTAATGTATAATGATATATATGATATATTGTATTACATTATCTAATATTGGCTCGCTTTATTATTTCATTTTCTCCCCGGATTAATACATTGATATATATGCGATATATATTAATTGTATTATTTTCTTTTGTTGCAAATATATAATATATATGTGATATATATTATTGTGACATGATATAATTAATAATGAAACATGTTTAGTGATGATTAAATAAGGTTAGGGTTTGATTATGGTTAGTTGCTTCATGCACCTTCTAGAAGTTATTCTTTTGTCATGAAGAAGATATTGTGATAGATATTTTCTTATGACTCATATCTTAACCCAACCAAACCCTAGCCTTAGTTAACTCTCTACAAAGGTTATCCTAGTCATCATTAAACATGGTTGCATTATTATTGATATACTCTTTTCATTATTCATGACAAAAGGAATTATCTCATTATTCATCTTCTTCTTCTCTCTTTAGCTTTGAGAAATCTTACTAGAAATTCCTTTTGTGATGTTTTCATGTGAGAATTTGAATTAAAAGATAGCATAAATACTACTCCATCATCCTCATCTAATCTAGCCCATTAGATTAGGGTGTTCACCTCATTAGAGTGAGAGAGCTTGGGTTATAGCAACTTCGACGTAAATCATCGGAGAAACGGAACACTACAAGCTAGCATGGATCGTTCGAGTCGTGGAGCCTCTCTTGAGTCCGGGAGATCGTGGATCTCGGCGAAGGGACTTCTATTCGGAGCTTATGAAGCGAAGGAGCGGACTACAAATGATGTAATCTCTCACACTTAGTAATAAAGTTTTCATCTTGCATGTTAAACCCTAATAATCTAGCAAAGATCCCGGCTTTGGGTTGTTCGGCACGTCTAAAATTTTATCCGGGCATATTTGATGCCTTATGAACCTTCACAAGAGTGTTTAGGAACCCTACAGTGGTATCAGAGCCTAGCTAGAGCATTAGGCGACGTGTATACGAAGTTAAAACTCCGATCGAACCCCGAAACGACGAATCGACCCCCTCTCTGGATTTTTTTTTTCAAAACTGTGATTTTTCAGAATTAAAAATTCTTAAAAATACAAGCAGGGAAATATAAACACAGAACTGAAAAACGAGCGCCCAATACGTACAAACCGCCGCGAATCCGCGGCCGTACCACGCTTGGACCGCGGATCCGCGGCCGAATGGAAGGATTGTGCACTAATTTTTCAACCGTAATATTATATTCTGTGATTTATATTTTCTGGGTATTTTTAATATGACTCAAGTGTTGAGTTTTCTGGGGTTTATTTTGTAATCGTTGATTCGATCGGAAAATTTAAATTCGTTATTATTTCCGGATATTTAGAAACTGTTAAAATGTTCGAACGGATATCATTAACTCACTTTTTCCCGGCACATAAAACTTTCAAGTGTTGAATTTTTATCGGATTTAAATCTTTCAGAAAATTGTACAAGTTAAGCGGTGGACCCTCTAGAAGACAACAAAGCTTAACTCGATTATGTGACCGTCTTGAACTGCCTCTAAACCTTAGAGTTTGGGGCAGTACGGCGTGCCACATATGAGGCGTTGGCTTGACCCTTCTACGGCTGGATCACCGATACTGTGACATATTCTGGGATTATTTGAACTCCGCTCAAGTGTTGAGCAATTTAGGAAATTTTGGGTATTTGATTATCTGTTCGGAAAGTTTAATACTGTCTATTTATCTGGAATATGATCCAACATGTGGAATTCATAGAGTTAGGCATGAAATGCGAAGTATGTGATATTTCGGATTTACGATGTCTAAAGTGATTGTGGATTCCAAATGTTGTAGTTTTACACTTTCTTTTCTGTGACCGTAAGTGTAATATGTGATATCGCCGGTTTCGTTGCTATATGTCAACGACAATTGGGATGCGCATATTTACTTACGTTGATGATATATGATATTATGTGTTGCTGTGATATGTTATATTGGATCGTCGTGTTCTGAATAGCCGGGGGTTTTATGTGAGATGAGGGTTTTTTATTTTCATTCATGTAAAATTCATTTGTAATGTAATATTCTTTTATTTGGGGGCACTTCCGGCTTGAGGTTGATGTCACCAGTGTTGTATATTATTTACTTTTCCGCATTAGGTAGACCCAAGGAGGGGAGCACAAGTAACCGGGTTCTAGGGTCCAGTGGGAGGCCATCTCGAGGAGTCGAGACCGGGTCTCCTAACACAAGAATTGGCAGTGTTACTTGCCGCTCTCGTAGGGGTCTTGGGATGTGGGATTGGCTATTCGTCGCGACTGTGGAATCCGTGTTTTATACAGGCTCATATTGAAAACACGGACGTCCTAGTATATCCAATATTTCATATATATTCTTCTGCTGCAATGTTCTGTGATGAGATCATATTACTGCCTGAGACGAATACTTATACTATATATATATATATATATATATATATATGCTGATATATAAATATTACTACTTTCGTTTCTTCTGTGATGCTTAGGAAGCATAAGTTGATGGGATTTTTATTAATAAGATTAATAAAAGGAAAAGAAATCTAAAAGATGTTGTAGAATCAAAACTTTATAAAAAAAAGGGTAGCTACAGTTTTGCTTTGCATAGCGGTATATATGATATGCCCTGCACCTTATTCGATGAGGAAAGAGCCGAGATCCCTTCACCGGAAGTGACCTCTTTAGCGAAACTGGCAGATGCTACAAACTCACGGTTTAGTTTTTGACAGCTTATATATAGTTTTTGCTTTGCACAGCGATATATACGATATATCCTGCACCTTATTCGATGGGGAAAGAGCCGAGATCCCTTCACTGGGAGTGACCTCTTTAGCGAAACTAGGAAAGCCTAAAAAACACTCCTTTTTCAAAAACCACATGATTCTACGACGATATCAAGTTCATTACGCTCATGGTTTTCTGAAAAACCTGCGTAGCCCTCCGTCAATTCAGATAAGTAATATTTAGTATTCGTGCTGCGGTAGTTTGGCATGCGTCAAGGCGTAGTGTACGGTAGCTGATATTACTTATCTGTAGCATGAGATGCGATTGGATTAGGATATTCTTACGGCGTTGTTTGGCATGCGTCAAGGGTCGTAGGGTGGGTTTAATTCAATCACGAATTGTACGGGTTGAACTTGACTAGCGGACTATGGGTTGTTTGGCATGCGTCAAGGTCATAGCACGCTAGGGGCAAAATATTATCGGGAATTTCAAGTGTTGAAATTTGCAATGAGATTGCATACCTCCTATGAGATAGTTGGATCCCGATACCCACTGCGAGTAAGAGTTACTCCTGGGAGAGTTTTACACAGGACAATTAGCCGATCAAGTAGGTGTCTAGAAAAGTGTTAACGGGGTTACGCCTCTGGGAAAATGAGGTTTACTTTAATTAGGTCCGTGCGAAAGCACGGGGAACCTCCCTCAAAGTACCGACACTGATCTGGCTGAAAGATTGACGAAATTGTAGGGTTTAATTAATCCCGACTAATCTTACCTTTTAGGGTTTGAAAGAAGATTTGATAAAAACAGTGGAAGACATCCTGATTAGATAAGATAATAACCAATCTAATCTTGCAAGAGCATACGCTAAAGTGTTTCCTTCTCTCTCTCTCCAGGTAGCGACCGTGTCAGGACTTAATCAAGATAATAATATGGATGTATTGACTAAACCCGTTTATTATATTGAGCAGGGGAACGTTGGACCCGTTCTTTCTTATAAGAGTTATAAGACTGAACAGGGAATAGGAGAATATCTGGATTCTCAAGCCGCCCAAAAGAACATGCATGTTGATGCATCTTCTTCAGGTGTGTTAGTTATTAAGAACTGTTTCTCAGTTCACCCTACGTCCTGGGTATTAGATACCGGATTAGGATCCCACATATGTAAATTGTTACATGGGCTGAGGAAAGGAAGAGAACCGGGAAGGGGTGATCATTTCGTTGAAGTAGGGAATGGGGCAAATGTTGCAGCCAAAACAGTTGGCGAATATCACCTAGTATTACCAAATGGTGATACACTGATCCTGAATGAGTGCTATTATATACCGAACATGATGTGCAACATTATATCAGTTTCTTTATTAAGTAAAGAAGGATATAATTTTGTAGTACAGGATAATGTTATGAACATCTTCCTAAATCAAAAGTTGATTACATCAGGCTCGTTACATAATGGCATATTCATTCTCAATCAAAATACAGTCCTCAATATACGAAACACATACAAGAGAAAGAGTTCAGAAATGAACGAATCCTACTTGTGACATTGTAGACTTGGTCATATCAATGCGACACGGCTGGCTAAGTTACATAAGGATAGATATTTGAACCCGTTCGAATTATCATCTTATGATACTTGCCATTCATGTCTCAAAGGCAAAATGACCAAAGCTCCGTTTAGTGGACACGGAGAAAGAGTTACCGAACTCTTAGGACTGGTACATAGTGATGTATGCGGTCCCATGTCTACACAGGCCAGGAACGGTTCTTCCTACTTTATTACATTCACTGACGATCTCTCAAGATTCGGATATGTGTTCCTGATGAAACACAAGTCTGAAGCTTTTGAGAAATTCAGAGAATATAAACACGAAGTAGAGAACCAAATGGGCAAAAGTATTAAGATTCTTCGATCTGATCGAGGAGGTGAATACTTAAGCATTGAGTTCCTAGATTATATGAAAGAGAATGGGATTCTCTCTCAGCTTACTCCTCCTTATACACCACAGCACAACGGTGTATCGGAATGGAGGAATCGCACCCTATTAGATATGGTGCGCTCAATGATGAGTACAGCTGAGTTACCTATTTCCTTTTGGGGGTATGCGCTTGAGACAGCCATAGACCTATTGAATAGAGTTCCTACCAAATCTGTGCCTACCACTCCATATGAGATATGGAAAGGGAAGAGACCACATCTTAATTATATTAAGATATGGGGTTGTCCGGCCTATGTCAAAAGACAAAATCCGGACAAACTCGAGGCAAGATCTGTCTTATGTAAGTTTGTTGGATATCCCAAAAATTCACAAGGGTATATCTTCTACCAACCCGAGAAACAAAAGGTGTTTGTTTCTCGACATGCCACTTTCTTAGAAAAAGGTTTTCTTATGAAACAGAATAGTGGGATTGAGGTAGAACTGGAAGAGGTTCCAGCAACACAAACTATAACAGAAGACTTGGTTGAACCAGAGGATTCAGTAGTACCCGACGAACCCCAGCCTCTCCGCCGATCTAATAGGGTTTCTCATCCACCTGAGAGATACTACGGTTTTCTCATTGATGGTGGAAGCGAGGATTGCATCATGGAAGATGATGACCCAACTAGTTTCGAGCAGGCCATCACGAGTGGTGACTCTGTGAAATGGCTGGATGCAATGCAATCTGAGATGGAATCCATGTACACCAATAAAGTGTGGACTTTGGAAAATGCTCCTGAAGGGGTAAAACCCATTGGGAGCAAGTGGATTTTTAAAAGGAAATTTGGTGTAGATGGAAAAGTTGAGACTTTCAAAGCTAGACTTGTAGCAAAAGGTTTTCGTTAACGACCAGGTGTGGATTATGACGAAACTTTTTCTCCAGTGGCTATGCTTAAGTCCATCCGGATCTTACTTGCCATTGCTGCATACCATGACTACGAAATCTGGCAAATGGATGTTAAGACCGCTTTTCTAAACGGTGATTTAGAAGAGTGCGTGTACATGACTCAGCCAGATGGTTTCATAGATAGTGGGAGCAGCGGAAAGGTGTGCAAGCTGCTTAAATCCATTTATGGGTTGAAGCAAGCATCGCGGAGTTGGAACATCTGTTTTGATGTGTAGTCAAAGAGTTTGACTTCATCAAAAATATAGATGAACCTTGTATCTATAAAAAGGTAGCAGAGAGTAAGGTTGTCTTCCTCGTATTGTACGTTGATGACATACTCTTGATAGGAAATGATATTCCTATGCTGCAATCAGTCAAGCTCTTCTTATCACAAAGATTCTCAATGAAAGATCTAGGTGATGCCTCCTGCATTTTGGGAATCAGGATCTATAGAGATAGATCTAAACGGATACTGGGATTGTTCCAATCCAGGTACATTGACACCATACTAAAGAGGTTTAGTATGGAAGAATCCAAGCGTGGGAACCAACCCACGATCTCTGGACTCACTCTCTCTAAAGAGATGTCTCCCAAGACTGATTTGGAGAGAGCTCGCATGCAAGGGATACCATATGCTTCGGCGGTAGGCTCTATCATGTATGCGATGCTATGAACCAGACCCGATGTAGCATACTCACTAAGTGTAGTGAGTCGGTATCAAGCAGATCCTGAAGAGAGTCACTGGATAGCTGTGAAGAACATTCTCAAGTACTTACGAAGGACTAAGGAGATGTTCTTGGTGTATGGTAACGGAGAACTCCAGGTGGAGTCCTTTACCGATTCCAGCTTCCAAAGTGATAAGGATGACTCTAAGTCGCACTCGGGATTTGTCTTTACCCTCAATGGAGGGGCGGTATGTTGCAAGAGTTCCAAACAGGATACCGTTGCAGACTCGACGATGGAGGCTGAATACATCGCTACCAACGATGCTGCCAAAGAGGCTGTCTGGATAAAGAAGTTCATTAGTAAACTTGGAGTGGTTCCATCCATTGAGCATCCAATACCTCTGTATTGCGATAACAATGGACCTGTGGCTTTGGCCAAGGAACCCAGGTCCCATCAGAAGTCCAGACATATTCTGAGGCGGTATCACCTGATCAAGGAGATAGTTGATCGCCGGGAGATCGAGGTCAGGAGAGTAGATACGAAGGACAACACTGCGGATCCACTCACGAAGGCTATTCCCCAGATACAGTTTGAGAGATTATTCGGGATGCTAGGTATGAGATACTACAGCAGCTGGCCTTAGTGCAAGTAGGAGATTGTTAGTTATGTATATGCCCTAGAGGCCATTGTTGTACATGTGATGTATATTATAATGGATGCTTGGATATATATAGAGAGGACTTTCTTGCTCGTCATGATAGTATGCTATTTGGTTTTCCTTTATCTTAACATGTTGACTTGTATTGGTTTACTGTTTTTCTCTCACATGTTGATAAAGCCCTTAGGATCTGTACTCGACTACTGGGACTATGATGAGATCATACTAGCAGGGCCACGGTAGTCGATGAGTACATCCTATAACTGTTCCTAGTCGAGGATATATCGAGACAGGGCATCAATACACCAGAGTAGAATAGCGTATTCGCATCTTGACCCATATGATGGGCGATGGATGATCCCATATCCATCGGTGTTTGACATCAGAGATGGTGTACGGGTGCTCAGTGGAGACTGGGTACACTGGACGGACTCACCGAGAACTCCCAGATGGTGATATACCACACGTTAGATGGCATTTCTCCGGTGACACTAGTACAGGGTAGTCTGTAGACCCGAGATCGTCATAGAGTCTTGTGTGATTCCCACTGTGCTTTGATTTCCACCTTACCACGTCCAAAAGGGCGTGCAAAACGGTGGCTTTTGGGTACAGTCCCGAATCACATGGAGGCAATGAGCGATAGGAGGGGATTCGTCTCTCCCAGTATAGGGAGTTGATGTTGTGCTGTGTTCGATTGGCTATAACTAGAAGTCCCTATCCAGGGCTGATATAGAGATTTACTGGTAAGTGTTACCAGTAGTTTCTCGACCCGTTATGAGCCACACGTCGACACGACTTATCGGTTACTGGGGTCTGACGTTTACCACCCCTAGACTAGATATGCGACATATCAGACGAACAGACCGGACTGTACGGGAGTGTTGCTGATTGGATTCACAGGAGAACGGACAGGCTAGCTTGTTGATCTTCTGATCGCTCAATACCTGGGTGGATGTTACGTTTAGCTGACCGCTTGCAGCTTGTGGGTGTTTGATATGATGATCACCTGCTACCGGCGTATTGACGATTCTTTAGAGTCTTACACAGAGGTTTCTTGGTTCAGGCAAAACGGAGTAGAGGCACATATGTGATATGTGCAGGACCGAGGATAATGCGATATGAGATACCGTATTATATTCTCGCGATATTTAGATATGAATCGGGACATCGGATCAAGTGTTGATTCGATGAATCGGTACATAATATATTAGTCGGTTATATTCGATATAGCCGGATCGTTGGATCAAGTGTTGATTCGATAATTTAATGTATAATGATATATATGATATATTGTATTACATTATCTAATATTGGCTCGCTTTATTATTTCATTTTCTCACCGGATTAATACATTGATATATATGCGATATATATTAATTGTATTATTTTCTTTTGTTGCAAATATATAATATATATGTGATATATATTATTGTGACATGATATAATTAATAATGAAACATGTTTAGTGATGATTAAATGAGGTTAGGGTTTGATTAGGGTTAGTTGCTTCATGCACCTTCTAGAAGTTATTCTTTTGTCATGAAGAAGATATTATGATAGATATTTTCTTATGACTCATATCTTAACCCAACCAAACCCTAGCCTTAGTTAACTCTCTACAAAGGTTATCCTAGTCATCATTAACCATGGTTGCATTATTATTGATATACTCTTTTCATTATTCATGACAAAAGGAATTATCTCATTATTCATCTTCTTCTTCTCTTTTTAGTTTTGAGAAACCTTACTAGAAATTCCTTTTGTGATGTTTTCATATGAGAATTTGAATTAAAAGATAGCATAAATACTACTCCATCATCCTCATCTAATCTAGCCCATTAGATTAGGGTGTTCACCTCATTAGAGTGAGAGAGCTTGGGTTATAGCAACTTCGACATAGATCATCGGAGAAACGGAACACTACAAGCTAGCATGGATCGTTCGAGTCGTGGAGCCTCTCTTGAGTCCGGGAGATTGTGGATCGCGGCGAAGAGACTTCTACTCGGAGCTTATGAAGCGAAGGAGAGGACTACAAAGGTTGTAATCCCTTACACTTAGTTATAAAGTTGTCATCTTGCATGTTAAACCCTAATAATCTAGCAAAGATCCCGTCTTTGGATTGTTCGACACGTCTAAAATTTTATCCGGGCATGTTTGATGCCTTATGAACCTTCACAAGAGTGCCTAGGAACCCTACATCTCTTAAACGAGTTAAGATATGGGGTTGTCCGGCCTATGTTGAAAAGCAAAATCCGGAAAAGCTCGAGGCAAGGTCAGTTCTGTATAAGTTTGTTTGATATCCCAAACATTTGCGAGAGAATATCTTCTACCACACTGAGAAACAAAAGGTGTTTTGTTTCTCAGCATGCCACCTTTTTTGAAAAGAAATTTCTTATGGAAGAAATTTGTTGTCATGAGGTAGAACTGGAAGGAGTTCCAGCTAGACAAACTAACAGCTGATGATTTGGTGAAACCAAAGGATTCAATAGTCTCCAATGAACCTCAGCCTCTCCGCGAATCTGGTAGGGTTCCTCATCCGCTTGAGAGATACTAAGGTTTTCTCGATGACAGTGGGAGCGAGGATTGCATCATGGTAGATGATGACCCAACTAGGTCAGGCAAGCCATCATGAGTAGCGACTCTGTGAAATGGCTGGATGCAATACGATCAGAGATAGAATCCATGTACACCAACAAAGTATGACCTTGAATGTTGCACCTGAAGGGGTAAAACTTATCGGGAGCGAGTGGATCTTGAGAAGATTCTTGGTGTAGATGGAAAAGTTGAGACTTTCAAAGCTAGACTTGTAGTAAAAGGTTTTCGTCATACAACCAAGTATGGATTATGATGAAACCTTTTCTCCAGTGGCTATGCTTAAGTCCATCAGGATCAAAGCATGCATCGCGGAGTTGGAACATTTGTTTTGATGTGGCAGTCAAAGAATTTGACTTCATCGAAAAGGTAGATGAACCTTATATATACAAGAAGGTTGTAGAGAGTAAGGTTTTCTTCCACGTATTGTACGTAGATGACATACTCTTAATAGGAAATGGTTTCCTATGTTACACTCGGTCAAGCTCCTCTTATCACGAGGATTCTCCATGGAAGATCTGGATGATACCTACTGCATCTTGTGGATTATGATCTATAATGATAGATCTAAATGGATGTTGGAAGTGTCTCAAATCCAAGTACATTAACACCATACTAAAGGAGTTTAGTATGGAAGATTCTAAGCGTAGTGGTTCGCCCACTTACTAAGGAATCACTCTCTCCAAAAAGATGTCTCCCGAGACTGATTTGGAGAAAGCTTGCGTGCAAAAGATACCCTATGCTTCGGCACTAGGCTCTATCATGTATGTTATGTACCATACTAGATGTACATAACTCACTAGGTATAGTGATCAGGAATCAATCGGATCTTGGGAGAATCACTGAACAGCTGTGAAGAATATTCTTAAGTACTTGAGAAGCATTGAAGAAATGTTCTTGGTATTTGGTAATGGTGAACTCCAGTGGGAGTCTTTTATCGATTCGAGCTTCCAGAGTGATAAAGTTGACTGAAAGTCAGTCACAAGCTTTGTCTTTACCCTCAGTGGAGGGACGGTATGTTGGAAGTGTTCCAAGCAAGATACCATGGCAAACTAGATGATAAAGGCTGCATATATCGCTACCAACGATGCTGCTAAAGTGGGTGTCTGGACATTTATTGTTCATGAAATGAACATAGTTCCTACCATTGAGCGTCCAATAACAGTTATTGTGATAACAATGGAGTTGTGGCTTTGGTCTAGGAACATCGGTCCCATCAGTGATCCAGACAAATTCTAGGGCAGTATCACCTGATCATAGAGATGGTTGATCTCCAAAGGATCGACGCAAGGATAGTTGACTTGAAGAAAGACACGGTGGATCCACTAACGAAGACCTTTTCCAAGAGAGACTTTTATGGGACGTTGGGTATGAGATACTACAACAAATAGCCATAGTGCAAGTGGGAGATTGTTAGTTATATGTATGCCCTAGAGGCCATTATTGTACATATGATGTATATTAAAATGGATGCTTGGACATATATACGAAGGACTTTCTTGCTCGACATGATAGCATGCTATCTGGTTGCTGTTTATCTTAACATGTACACTTATTGTCTCTCTATTACATGTTGATAAAGTCTTTAGGATGAGTACTTGACTACCAGGATTATGATGCAGTTCATACTAGTGGGGCAACGGTAGTCGGTAAGTACATCCTTTAATAGTTCCTAGTCGTGGGAGTATCGAGACGGGGTATCGATATTCCAGAGTAGACTAGCGTATACGCTTCTTGACCCATATGATGGGCGATGGATGATCTCATATCTATTGGTGTTTGACATCAGAGATGGTATACGGGTGCTAAGTGGAGACTGGGTACACTGAACAGGACTCGCTGAAAACTCCTAGATGGTATTATACCTCACGTCAGATAGCAGTTCTCTGGTGACACTGGTAAAGGTTAGTCTGTCGACCCGAGATCGTCATAGAGTCTTGTGTGTCTCCCACTGTGCTTTAATTTCCACCCTACCACGGCTCTACCGAGTTATGCAAACAGGTGGTTTTTGGGTACAGTCCCGAGTCACATGAAGGCAATGAGCGATAGGAGGGGATTTCGTCTCTCCCGGTATTGGGGGTTGATGTTGCGCTATGCTCGATTGGCCATAACAGAAAATCCCTGGCCATGGTTGCTGTGATTTACTGGTAAGTGTTATCAATAGTTTCTTGAACCGTTATAAGCCTCACATCGGCATGGCTTATCAGGCTATTGGGGTATGATGTTTACCACCCCCAGGCTGAGATATGCGACATATCAGACGAAGAGACCGGACTGTACGGTAGTGTTACTTATTGGATTCGCACGAGTATGAGCATGCTTGCTTGTTGATCTTCTGATCGCGCAATACCCGGGTGGCCGTTATGTTTAGCAGACCGCTGACGGCTTGTGGGTGACTGATATGATCACCACCTACTGCCGGCGTATTGACGAGTCTTTAGAGTCCTACACAGAGGTTTCCTGGCACAGGCGAAACGAAGTAGGAGCACATATGTGATATGTGCGGGACTGAGATTAATACGTGTATATGATGCAGTATCCTAATCTAGCGATATATAGTATCATTCGATTATATATGATATAGCCGGGTTATCGAATTAAGTGTTGATTCGATAAGTTGATACATATGATATTAGTCGGTTATATATGATATAGCCGGATTATTAAATCAAGTTTTGATTTGATAATTTAATGTATAATTATATCTTTGATATATTAACATACATTAACTAATATTAGCTCACTTAAATATTTCTTTTTCTCACTTGTGACACATTTAATATATATGTGATATATTTTATTGTGTCATGCTTGATTATACATGCAACATGGGTGTATGAGACTCACACCATGCTTTGGATAAATTAGGGTTTTACTTATTTAAAGTAATTCAAAATGAAGTGGAAATTAGTCATGGTTAGAAGCATGGAGAAGTTTGAGTTAACCATTAACTTAGTCCACTTAATTTGTATTACTTGAGATATTTATTAACCTAACCATTATCCTTAGCCATGGTTTATTCTCTACATGAGTTATATGAGATATAAACTCACACATGGTTGCAATTCTCACATGATTGATTCACCATTTAGTTTAGGGTGTTTGCTTCACTAATCTCTCATTAGTGAAGACATAGCTTGGGTTAGAGTCTTCTCGACGTAGATCATTTTCGACCTCGAAGACTTCAAGCATGCTCGTTCATTTCGCTTTGTGAAGCCTACCTTGAGTCCGAGAGATCACTACTTGGAGCGAAGGGACTTCTACACGAATCTATTGAAGTGAAGGACTGGTCTACAAAGGTTGTATTCCTTGTTCACTTTCTTTGTAAAGTTGTTTACATTCTAGTTAGCTCCTAAAACTCAAGCTAGATCCTTAGTTAGGTTGTTTGGCACACTAGAAATTTTAAAATACGGCATATTTGATGCCTCCCGAGACCTTATGGTAGTGCCTAATAACCCTACAAGTTTTTGAAGTGCTGAAGCAAAGATTGACCACCGCTCATATTCTGACAGTGCTAGATGCTTCCGGAGGGCTAGTTATTCATAGCGATGCATCTGGGAAAGGCTTGTGATGCGTTCTAATGCAGTATGGGAAGGTCATAGCATATGCATCAAGACAATTGAAAACTCATGAGATGAACTACCCAACTCATGATCTGGAGTTAGCAGTAGTGATTTTTGCTCTGAAGATTTGGAGACACTACTTATTGGGCGAAAGGGTAGAAATATTTACCGATCACAAGAGCCTAAAATATGCGTTCACACAGAAAGAGCTCAACATGAGGCAGCATAGATAGTTAGAGCTGATGGCTGACTATGATCTTGATCTAAAATACAATCCGGAGAAAGTTAATGTAGTGCCGGATGCTCTAAGTCGGTTGCCAGCGATACGTATGTTGATTACACAGAGGGAGATTATCGTTGATCTTCAAAGATTCAAATTGGAGATTGTACTACCAAATACTCAGGGGCAGTTGATCTCTTTATGAATCACCAAATCTGTTCGGATGTACAGTCATCCTTGATTGATAATATTAAAGCAGCACAGTCGCACGATCTAAGATTGCAAAAATTTTGAGAACAAATAAAAGCGGGACTTCGAATAGATTTGGTGATTCATGAGGATGGTTCGTTACGATATGGTAGTCATTTATGTGTGCCTAAAGAAGATGTTCGTGAAGAAGTCCTGAGGGAGGCTCATAGCTCCGCATATTCCGTACATCCGAAAGACACGAAGATGTACCGAGACTTACGACAACATTTCTGGTGGGAAGGCATGAAAATGGAGATTGGTCGCTACGTATCGAAGTGCTTGGTGTGTTAGCAAGTCAAGGCTGAACATCAAAGGGTGGATGATTTGTTACAACCACTTCCGATTTCTTAATGGAAGTGGGAACATATAACCATGGATTTCGTGACAGCTTTACCATGGAGTCCAAAGGGTAATAACACAGTTTGGGTGACTGTCGATCGATTGACCAAGGCAGCTTATTTTATACCATTTCGAGTTGGTCAATTGACGGATGCTTTGGCAGAGCGGTACATGCAGGAGATTATGAGATTGCATGGAGTATCTGGGAGTATCATTTCCGATCGTGATACTCGATTTCTATCACACTTTTGGAGGAGTCTACAGGAAAGTTTGGGAACTCGCTTGAAGTTTTGCACAGCCTATCATCCTCAGACAGATTGCCAGTCTAAATGAACGATCCAAACTCTTGAAGATATGTTGAGAGCATGCATGTTAGATTTTAAAGGTTCATGGGAGGATCATTTGCACTTAGTGGAGTTTTCATACAATAACAGTTTTCAGGCGACTATACAGATGGCTCCATTCGAAGTATTATATGGTCGTAAGTGTCGCTCGCCTATCTATTGGGACGATATTGGGAAAAAAGATTATTAGGATCGGATATTATTGTGCAAACGGTGGAGAAAGTTAATGTGATTCGAAATCATATGAAGGTGGCACAGAATCAACGGAAAAGTTGGGTTGATACTGGACGAAGAGCTTTGGAGTTCGATATTGGTGATCTTGTGTTCTTGAAGATATCAATAACTAGAGGAGTAATCCGATTTGGTAGTTGAAACAAGCTTAGTCCTCGATTCGTGGGGCCTTTCAATATCATCGAGCGTGTTGGAGAGGTAGCTTATCGATTGACTTTAGCACCATCCTTGGCGGATGTTCATGACGTGTTTCACGTATCTCAATTCAGCGAGTATGTTAGAGATGAGAAGCACGTCCTAAATCACTCGGAACTGATAGTAAGGGAAGATTTAACGTTTGAAGAGCGACCAATGGCGATTGTGGATCGATGAGAAAAGGTCCTCAAGAATAAAATTATCCCACTAGTACTCGTTTCATGGGGGAATCGTTCATATGGAGAAACTATTTGGGAACGTGAAGACGGGATCTAACAGAAGTTTCTACACCTCTTTTCTTAGATTCGTATCTTCTTGTCTTATTCCGTGAATTTCGAGAACGAAATTCATTTGTAGTTGGGTATAATGTACCACCCTAGTACATTTATACTATATTTTTGGTGTTTTAAATCTTGTGGTAAAACTCTTTACTATTGTTGCTTTTGGGTTGCGAATAATGCAATTAGTAGCTGTGGTTATTATCCGACCCGATCCGCATGTATGAAACCCAACATGGTCTAAGGTTATATTAAATATTTGCTATTACAGTGTACCCATGTGAATCGTGCACTAAATCGATATATAATATATTTTAAGCTTTACATATCTCTTTATAATATATTATAAAAACAAATAATATTCTTTTCCTATCTAGCCTAACATGGCAAATTACCCCATATCAGGTGGTTGTGCCCATATATCATGTTCATATTCTAAGAGTTAGATAGAAAAATAATTAGATATTTCTACGTATATTTATGTAGATTTTATTGGGGGTATATGTATTTAATTACATGATATTGCATTAAGGTTAAAATTCTTACGTATGCTCTTTATATTTAAAAACTATATTTTTGAAGAGAGACAGGTAATATTTGGAGTAATCTGATATAATCTGTAAAATCCTACAATATATATATATATATATATATATATATTATATTTTACTATAACTATAATATATAACATTATATATATATATATATACACACACACACACACACAAATATAATTATTATAATCTCTCTCTCCCTGTCCCTATCTCTCTATCTCTCTCCATATATATATATATATATATATATATATATATATATATATATATATAATTATTATTATTATAAACACATTCTCTCCCTCTCCCTCTCCCTCGTCTTCATCTCTCTCTCCCTCGCCGAACCCTAACTGCGCCAAAACCCCACGCTGTCGCCGTCCCTCTCTCGTCGCCATCCCCACTCCTTTATCCTCACCTCCTCATCACCACCACCGACCACACCTCCTCTTCCTCTTTCCCCAAAGGCCCACCGAGCCGACCCCGACACCGAGAACCCATCACCTCCCCTTCGCCATCGACCTCACTGCATGAACCGGCCACCTCCATCACCTTCCTCGTCTCGTCGGTAACACCAGAGCACCCATACCCCACTACCGCACCTTCTTCTTCTTCTCCCTCTCGTTTCCCGATCACCATCAACTCCTCACGGCCCTGACACCTCGTTGTCAACCGCGTCTCCCCGTCACCTCCTCGCTGACAATCTCTCTCTTCTTCCCTGTCCACACTAAAACCCCAGAACCCCGGCAAATCCATCTCTTCTTCTTCTTTCTTCTTATGTTCTTTTCCGACTAGTTCGCCGGAGTTGTTCACCGCTGACGGGCACGATCTACATGACCCAGTCACCGTCGTCGTCTAGTCCAGTTACCACGTCACGTAGTTGCTCGGTCAGGTCAAGTCCTACGTATGTGGGTTTGGCATCGTGACGTTATTCGGCGTTCGAAACATGGTATCCGTATATTCGTTGTGAGATTTCGATCAGGCAAGTTCTAAACTTACAACATGCTACTTTGTTTATATTTATACGATTAATTATAGTAGATGTGTTTTAATATTCAGCAAATATTATCAATCTACAGTTTTATAGCATCAGTCTGTATCCGTACTAATAATGGTTTTATCTAGTTGCATGCCGGATCATCACAATATTATTATAATTTTATATCCGTTCAGTAATCCTTATCTAGATTGCCATATACCTGGTAACAGACGTAAAACGGTCATTACAGATAGATACATATACATCCGGGCATTCGTCATGTTTACCATATTTAGGTATTAGTTATGATTTCCGTTTGATATCTATTTTGGTTAATATATATTACGTGACATGTTCACGATGCATTACTATACCTGTTACTTGGATTATTACTAATGCCGACAATCTAGACTGGTTGTCCTGATGGACGTGACTTGTTGTCTATATAGATAAGACCTGTACCTGCTTTATCCTGTGTTAGCATTATATTTATATCATCAATACTTGACTTGAACACAAAACCTGGAGGTAGAAAGAAATCAATAATAAAATCTGACTTGTAACTCAACAGTTCGATAATTCTAGAGACTGAGCAGTCGATACGGGCTTCGGCCCTGGAATGATGCCGCTGATATCATTCGTCTGTTCATGGTACCTGTTTTTACTGCTTAGCGGCACGTCTCGGATTCAGCCCCGAGAGTCTTGACCGTGGTCCCGGACATGCACGGGATACTATTGGGTTATATCGACGATTCCATTTAATTGATTTCAAAGACTTGTAGAATAGATAACCTAGGAGCACAGCCTTTAGGATACACATCATGTACATATAGCTTACTGTTTTATACCTGTGTTTATTATTCACACTCATGTTTAATCATAGCATCATATACTGGTTATTACTATTATTTTGATATTTATGACGCACAGACGTCTGGATTTTGCATGGCCCGGTTCCTTTGACATTGTTGCAGGCAGATCAGGAGTATTTTAGCAAACAAGCCGAGCGATGAAGAGCTTGATATTTAGTTTTAGAGATACTTAGTTTATTTTATTTCCGTAGT
Organism: Agapanthus africanus; assembly: GCA_030015575.1. Lineage (NCBI taxonomy): Eukaryota > Viridiplantae > Streptophyta > Magnoliopsida > Asparagales > Amaryllidaceae > Agapanthus > Agapanthus africanus. The sequence goes on from CM057339.1 coordinate 136,006,346, forward strand.
TTTATTTATCGATGTGATCCCATAAGGGACGTGTTTCAGAGATTATTCTTTATTGGATCTTTATTCGTTTTCGCTACATACATTTCTTGACATTTATTTATCACGGCAGATGGACATGTATCAGTTAGCTTTTATTTACTGTTCTTGATATCTGATTGACAGTCGTAATGTGACTATGGAGGGATTATTCCTAACCATAGGTATCATGGTTGGCACTGTCACGTGCCATATTTACGTATTTTAGGAAGCGGAGTGTGACAGTTTAGGTTCCTATCATCTAAGGCTTTTCAATTTTATGAGCCGTAAGGGTCTCATAAAAGCATTTCCTTCCTACGAGTTGAGAAGATTTCGCAGGTGTATGTTCTACTTAGAAATCATGAGGATTCCTAAGGAGTGTTGCTCATTTGTGAGTCGTAAGGATCTCACGCGGGGATTTTCTCCTCACATGGTCGAGAAGACTTGGCGAGTGTATTTCCTGTCTTTTTGCGAGTTTGCCCCCTTTTAGGTTTTCACAAACTCGCTGGCAAACCTGCTGTTTTTACTCACGGAGCCCTTTCGGGTTCTCATCCGTGCCCATTTTGCTTGTGGACATATCTTTTTTTTTAGTTTCATCGCTGGTAGGGCTTCAGATGTAGTCTTACCGGTAGTACTTAGGAGAGATAGTGTTGGAGATAGTGCTCTCAGAGTCAATTATTGGATCACAGGCACGTGATTGCAATGATTGAGGGAGGACCTATCCCGGGACGACAGTCTTACTCGAGATGATAGTTTGCTATCTGGTTTACCTTTATCATCGTGTACTGCTTTAGGTGACCTGACAGGTCGCTATTGCACGTTGATAGAGCCCCAAGGATTCTTGCTTGACGACCAACAGTATGAGGGCGATCATATACGTGAGAGCTGGGGTCTACAAGCATATCCTTAAAAGGTCCCTAGTCGTGGGAGTTTCGAGACAGGGCATCGATTCTCCAGAGTAGACTAGTGTATACAGTCGAGACCCCGACGAGGGGCGGTGGCCGGTCTCACAAGCCACTTGTGTCAGTTGGTTCACCTAAGATGTATACAGATGCTCATTGGGTTGTGAGTACACCGGACGGGACTCGCCGGGAACATGCTAGTTGGTCTTATACCTGACGTCAGATAGCAGTTCCCAGGTGACATGTGTACAGGTTAGTTCATCGACCTGGGGATCGTCATTTGTCTCGTGTGAGTTCCCACTGTGCTTTGATTACTACCCTACCACGGCTCAAAGGAGTTGTGCAAACAGGTTTTAGTTGGGTACAGTCCCGAGCCACATGGAGGCAGTGAGCGGATCTTCGGGGGTTCGTCTCTCCCGGTATTGGGGGTCTGACTTTTACCGCTTTTGGGGGTCTGACTTTTACCCACACCCTAGGCCCGACATGCGATGCTCGTAGACGAACGGACCGGACTGTACGGATATTGTCACTGACAGGCTCAGTAGGGTGTCAGGATCAGTTCGCTCATCGACGTCCCTTTTAGTCAATAGCTGGTGGCCCGTTACGTATTGGCTTATACCTCTGACGTGCTAGTGGTTAAACCCACAGCCATAGTATTGACGAGTCTTTAGAGTCCACCACACTTTCAGTTACTCAGCTTTCGGGCGAAACGCTGTAGAGGCCGTATGGAGATATGGCAGGGTCCGATCAGATATGTGCGGTATTGCACGGATCAGGATCGGACGGTTTGTACTAGAGGCCGTATAGTTATATGGCAGGGTTCGATCAGATTCGTGCGGTATTGCACGGATCAGGATCGGACGAACATTACTAGCCGGCTTTGGTTTAAGCCGGATCCTAGTTTAGTACAGTGTAGATTTTGTCTCTTTGCATTTGTATCCGGACGGAATACAGATGCGGGTGTGTATGCACAGTATCGGGGTTTTCCTGTAATTTATTACGGGACCAGTTTTCTGGAGTTGCCAGTTTGCATTCCGTTCCGGCCGGTTTTTCTTTGTTCTTTCCCGGCCGGACTTTTCCGATGGAGGGGGTTATTTGCAATTGTGCAAATAACATTTGTGGAGGGGGTTTCTTGCAATATATTCATTATGATATCTTTCATCCATGATCTTGCATTTAATGAGATTAGAAAGGGTATGGTTTGGATGTGCTTTTATCATGATGATGTTTATGATGTGGTCACGTCTTGCTTCATCCTACACTCACTCTCCTTCATGGTTTAAGTTTGGTTGATTTCTTTTTTCCTCCACCATTCTCACATGACTTTGGCCGGCCACATTTTGTGGGAGAGGGGAGAGAGTTCATTTTGAGAAAAGATTGGTTCATATCATTTTCATGCTTGCAAAATTCTACACTTCATTCCAAAGTCCATTCATGATCCCTCCATCCTCCAAAGCAACATAACCCCAAAGAGATAAAGCACTACACTTCCTACAGCACATCTTGGGCATGTCGACTTGCCAGCTTCATGCCCGAGTTGCCTCGGTATTGAGGCGGGAGCCCGTAAAAGATGCAGGCGATGTGGTGCCCTTCCGGCGAGGAGGCGACGACCGGAGTTTCCGCGGGAGATCGGGACGATGACGAGAAGACCGGAGGACTCGGATCACTCGGTATATCTCTTCCCTATCTTGTTAGTTAGCTAGTACAAGTTTAATGGCCCGATCCGGGGTTTAGTGCGCGGTGGTGCCGGTTTGCAAAGTTCGCAAAATTAAAGTTTATCACCGTTTCCGCATTTGGCCGTCGGATTGACGACCGGGGCGCCGCCGTGCACTTACAGTGGTATCAGAGCCTCGCCATTAACTTCGTCTAGCTTCGTTTGATGTGTTTTTCATTTCCGATCGACCAAAATTCCAAAATCTACAATTTAGTTCACATCAGTTTTCTGTTGAAATTTTTTGGTCTCGAAAATTTTTTCAGGTTGTAAAATATTGATGTACTGGATATTCTAAGACTACTGGGAAAATTCGACACATTCAGTCGACCACCTAAGCGCGGAACCGCGGCCAAACCCCCCCTTGGGCCGCGGTTCCGCCGCACATTGGTGTCTTCACTGCGTCGTATTTTTCCAGTGGGCTTCTAGGCTTATTTTAGGGGTTTTGGAATATTAAAATTGGGCCCAGATTTTCTGTGAGTGCTATAGTATTGCTTGGGGGCCCACTTGTTAATTTTTGATCGATCGGATATTTTAAACACATTTTTCACAGTATTTACATTATATCTGCGACCGTGAATGTCACTCGATCGGTAAATCCGGTCTAACTGCTATAGCCCGGTTAGACGGATTTGCGAACGTGACTTTCACGTTGATGTTCTGTGTTTTGCTGTGTTGTTGCGGATTGGTCGTGGGGGATAGCCTGGATGCAATGCTAGTACAGTGTTGTTGTATTATGTACATTTGATTTTGCGGGGCGAGCGTCCGACATGTGGACTGCCGTCACTGCCTGATTGTATTATTATTTTGGGGCACGACCAGGTTGCGGTCGATGTACCCGGTGTATGTATATTTTACTTTCTGTACTAGGATTATCCCGCGGAGGGGTGCACGGATAGCCGGGTTCTAGAAGGCAACAAGCCCGCATCTCATGGCATTGGGACGGAGGGGGCTTCACTCCAGGATTGGCTGGCTATTCGCCGCACTCGTAGGGGGTATAGGATTTCATTGCACAGGCTATCCACACGACCAGGGGAACGTCGGGTTTCAGCAGTGGCTCTGTGAAACCCGAGGATCCCAGATATCTGTATTGTTCTGTGATGCTGTACATTTCTATGATGTTGCATTTTATTCACGCCTTGAGCGAATATAATATATTGGTATATATATTAGTAGATGTTGTATATGTTTTTCATCCGCGCTAGTCCAGTCCCCGCTCTGCCGTTAGTTAGCTAACCTAACGGGTGATGACGGGACCCAGTGGCGAATGCGGATGGCATATACGTACGTCAGTATATTTTCGTTCTTTGTGGTGTGATCAATTGATGGGACTGCGTTGATTCGGATCAATGCAAGTTAAACAAACCTAATCTGATGTTGTTGGAACACTTTTCAAAAAGCTGTTACTGCAAGGACGTTCACTTTTGTTTTGCATCGTGGTATTCATTTGGAATATCCTGCTCCTCAGTCGACGAGGCAAGGGCCGAGATCCCTTCACCGGGAGTGACCCCTTGGACAAAAGTTTGCGTCAGGGCATTAACTTCACTATAGCCGATTACTTTTGCTTTGCACCGTGGTATTCAGTTGGAATATCCTGCACCCCATTCTACGGGGAAAGAGCCGAGATCCCTTCACCGGGAGTGACCTCTTTAGTAAAGGTTTTCGTCACTATATTTTCTAAAAAGCTATCCGTTCCTTCAACGATATCAAGTTCATTACGTTAAAGGTTTTCGCCAGAAACCATTCGTAGCCCTCCGTCGTTTCATATGGATAGTCAATAGTATTCAAGCTGTGTATGTTGGCCAAAGTCAAGGCACAGTGTTTGGTAGCTGTTGGTTATTCATATGCAGCATAGATAGATGTGTTGGTTTGGGGCAGTCGTACTACCATTTTGGCCAAAGTCAAGGGTATGTACGGGTGGGCTCAAATTAACCTGGAGAATGACGGGTTGAACTTGACATGTGACTTATGATATGTTGGCCAAAGTCAAGGTCATAAGAGCATGGGGTAAAAATCACATCGGGAGTTTCAAAAGAACTGAAACTTGCCGGATATGCGGATACCTTCTGGAGTGTGATACCGTGAGCGGATTCCGTCACGTTATCATGCGATGATAGTTGGATCCCGATTCCCACTGATGAGTTGGTTTACTCCTTGGGTGACCCCGACTAATTCTTCTTTCAGGTTTGGAGGAGAATTTGAGGTACAGTGGGAGGTTTCCAGATTAGATAAAGTGATAACCATTCTGATCTAGGTTAGAGTGCACGCTGAGTGTTTCTTTTCTCTCTCTCTCTGGCAGCGACCATTGACCCGACCCTAGACTTTGACTCAGTGACCAAGTTGACCGAACCTTCCTAACACTGGCTTTTGGATTGTCAGAGTTGCAGACCTCATTGCCACTCCTACTTTACCCTTTTCTCCAGGACACCCCGTATTACTACGAGCGTCCACTTCCATTGGACAAAACCATCGTATGGTTATATACGAACTCGAAGGAATTTATTCGAGAATGGTTTCCGGTTTTGGAGAAAACGGATGGGATTATTCAGTTGTCTTTTCCTTTTACCTTCTCTTAGGTTGCGAGTACTCCTTGGCTTAGGAGATAGTACGCCTATTATGCAAATTGGATAGTCTTCTTCCAAACCTTAGGCTGGTGCCGACCTGTAGGGAATGAAGAAAACCAATTAGCCTAAACGGTGTACAGAAGGTATTAAGATTAAGACAAAGCAAGGGATTAGTAAGAGGGCAAAGTAAATTGCGACTGATATTTCACGACCAAACCAAGTATTTCTTCGCCAATCCTAAATCACCTTTGTATTTCTCCAGGACACACCGTATCACTACGAAAATCCACAGTTTATTGGATACTCCATCGTATGGTTATATACGAACTCGAAAGGAGCTTGTTCCAGTTCGGGGATGGATTCTGGTCCAGGAGAAATAGGAATAAGGTTTATTCGGTTGTCTTTTATCTTCACCTTCTCTCGCATTGCGAGTGCTCCTAGGATTAGGACAGTACACCCATTATGCTTATTGGATAGTCTTCTTCCAAACCATAGGCTGGTGCCGAACGGTAGGGAAGGAAGAAAACCATTTGGCCTAAGAGGTGTGCAGAAGGTAACGACTAAAGACATATAAAGGGATTTGGAGAGGTGGCAAAGAATTATACGGTTATAGTTGTGAATCTGGATAATGGTAGAGGCATTACTAGGAATACCAGGATACCCCATCGAAATATTTCAATGTTTCAGTTCTACTGTGTACTGTTAAAAGAAAACTGATTTCCCGATTAGACACTTGCTCCAGGGTATGTATTTACCATTTTTGATTCTCACATCTGTATGGTTTTACAGATGATGAGTGGGAGTAAGTTATTGGGAATTGGGTGATCATCCTCATTATATCGGGATTCGTTGTAATCGGTGATATTTGAGGAGATCATCTGGGCTATTTGCCGGTCGGCAAATATTTGGTTTTGAATATCTGCTGTTGTGCACCAATTTCAAATTGATGTATCTGTACGTCTATTTTCATAGAGTGAGATATACCTTTAGATATTATGTCGATGATATTTACCTATATCAGTGGATGGTTAGGTAAGGAGCATCAAACAGCAGTGTAATTCTTCTTAACCATAAGTACAGTTTTCAACCTACGACACACAGTGAAAGAGTTGTTAGACTCGGCGGACTTATACAGAGTATTGTATGTTGTCCAGTGTCCATTAGTACAGAGGGGTTGGTCCTCATACTATATTCTGTTTACTTTTAACTTCTCTAGTTCTTAGACATGTGTTTCGTAGAAACACAGGGTCTAAGTTTTGAGGAGTTATAGGTATTTGAATAGAGTAGAGAACCAGGTGTAGCAAGTATCGGGATTCTTCAAGGTGATCGAAGATGTAGATACTTGTGTATGGTATTCAGTTGATAGTAATGATAAAGAGAAATTGCTTCTCTTTCAGGTTACTCATAATTGGAAGCATTCCTAAGTTGAGTAACGCTGATCGGCCTCTCTCCATTTTGTTGACATGCACTGGAGACAGCTGCATGATTTGAATCTGGTTCAATTAAATCAGTGCCTCTGGTTCTATATTGGATATAGAACAGTTCATATCTTAACGTTGTTAAGGTACGGGGAGTTGTCGGCTTATGATTAAAACCAGATTCTGGACAGCTCAAGGCACGTTTCTGTAATGGCTGTTTGTGGGTTGACCCAGGCTATGACGAGGGTTGACTTTCTACCATCTGGAAGATCAATAGTGATATTGTTCTTAACTCGCCACATTTTAAAAGAAATGGTTATTTTTCAAAAACAGTAGTGGGAGTATGGTAGAACTGGAAGTGATTCCAGAATCGCAAACGATTACTGAAGATTTGATAAGGAACCTAAAGATTCAATCTGATTTGACATTCCATTGGCCACTCCGCAGATAAGGTGGGTAACTTCAGGCACCCGAGAGATACTCCGGTACCCTCAAGGACGGTGACAGGGAAGTTCTTGTTTACCCACACTTGCCATTGTTGATGTTCCAGGCTGCGAGACCCGGCAGGAGGATGAGTATAGCGTCGTTCTAAACTAGCTTTAGAAGTGCATGTCTATATGACTCTGCCAGAGGGTTGTCGTAGTCAGTGGAAGCAGCGGAAGCATTGGTGGACATCAGGCTTATGTCTATTTGTAGACTAAAGCAGATGTAGCGGAGATAGATCATCTATTTCTGATGTGACAGTCATAGGTTTGGCGTCATCAGAATAGGGGATGGATCTGTTAAGAAGGTAGTAGGGTGTGATGTCCTGGTTTTGAATGACATACACAGAGTAGGAAAGGAAATTCCTATACTACGATCGGTTATACTTTGGTCGTCACACGGTGGTTTCTCCACAAAGGATTTGGACATTATATCAGACATACTGGTTATTAGATCTATGGTTTTAGATCTAGATTTGGGTGGTTTCCCAATCAGGGTACTTAGACAACATTCTAAGAGTATTTAGAATGGACGACTCCTGGCACGGTAGTGTACCTGCAGATGATGGAGTCACCCTCTCTAAAGGTGTCTTATAGACTAAAGTAGAGAGGGATGTGCATGATTGGCAGATCACTTGCTTAGGCAATTGAGTCAATCATGAGATGTCAAGTACCACACCAGATGTTGTTCTTGCACTAGATGCAATAAGTTGATATTGATCCAATCCTGGAGGAACAGTCGGAAGCAGTTTTAGAACATAAGTGAATGTTCTAGGGATATGATAACGACTGCCTCCTTTAGGAGACGGTTATCACTCCAGGCTTCCAAGGTGACATGGACGACAAGGAGGTTGTCAGAGTTATAGTTTTTCCTTCTGACGAGGGGCAGTGTTTTGGACAGGCAATCCAAGGCAATACTGAGGGTGGAATGGCGCAGGATACTGATTAAGTTCAGTTGACGATACAGTCTAAGAAGTTTGGATTTGGAGTTCATTTATGAGCTAGGTCCCATCAGGCATCCAGACATTCTAAGACAGGTATTGCTCATTTCGGGAGATGGCTTTCTCCGCGAACTTAAGATATAGAGAGACATAGAAAGAAACATCTAGGCGGATCCACTCACTGAGGCTTTTCCTCGAACGCAATAGTTTCGCAAACAGGCTTTGTGCGACTGACTAGTAGAGGAGTTGGGTGTTCGGTATCACACGGGCTGTGAGTATGCGACATCGCAATAATTAGCCTTGAGTGCAAGTGGGAGATTGTTGGAGATAGTGCCCTCAGAGCCAATCATTGGATCACACGCACGTGATTGCAATGATTGAGGGAGGACCTATCCCGGGACGACAGTCTTACTCGAGATGATAGTTTGCTATCTGGTTTACCTTTATCATCGTGTACTGCTTTAGGTAACCTGACAGGTCGCTATTGCACGTTGATAGAGCCCCTAGGATTCTTGCTTGACGACCAGCAGTATGAGGGCGATCATATACGTGAGAGCTGGGGTCTACAAGCATATCCTTAAAAGGTCCCTAGTCGTGGGAGTTTCGAGACAAGGCATCGATTCTCCAGAGTAGACTAGTGTATACAGTCGAGACCCCGACGAGGGGCGGTGGCCGGTCTCACAAGCCACTGGTGTCAGTTGGTTCACCTAAGATGTATACAGGTGCTCATTGGGTTATGAGTACACCGGACGGGACTCGCCGGGAACATGCTAGTTGGTCTTATACCTGACGTCAGATAGCAGTTCCCAGGTGACATGTGTACAGGTTAGTTCATCGACCTGGGGATCGTCATTGGTCTCGTGTGAGTTCCCACTGTGCTTTGATTACTACCCTACCACGGCTCAAAGGAGTCGTGCAAACAGGTTTTAGTTGGGTACAGTCCCAAGCCACATGGAGGCAGTGAGCGGATCTTCGGGGGTTCGTCTCTCCCGGTATTGGGGGTGAGGTCGCGCTGTGTCTAGGAGAGCCATTACACGAAGTCCTTGGCCAAGGCAGGAGATTTACTGGTAGGTATTCCAGTAGTATCTCAGGGTGTTCTGGGCTACACTCCGACACGACTTGTACCGCTTTTGGGGGTCTGACTTTTACCCATACCCTAGGCCCGACATGCGATGCTCGTAGACGAACGGACCGGACTGTACGGATATTGTCACTGACAGGCTCAGTAGGGTGTCAGGATCAGTTCGCTCATCGACGTCCCTTTTAGTCAATAGCTGGTGGCCCGTTACGTATTGGCTTATACCTCTGACGTGCTAGTGGTTAAACCCACAGCCATAGTATTGACGAGTCTTTAGAGTCCACCACACTTTCAGTTACTCAGCTTTCGGGCGAAACGCTGTAGAGGCCGTATGGAGATATGGCAGGGTCCGATCAGATATGTGCGGTATTGTACGGATCAGGATCGGACGGTTTGTACTAGAGGCCGTATAGTTATATGGCAGGGTTCGATCAGATTCGTGCGGTATTGCACGGATCAGGATCGGACGAACATTACTAGCCGGCTTTGGTTTAAGCCGGATCCTAGTTTAGTACAGTGTAGATTTTGTCTCTTTGCATTTGTATCCGGACAGAATACAGATGCGGGTGTGTATGCACAGTATCGGGGTTTTCCTGTAATTTATTACGGGACCAGTTTTCTGGAGTTGCCAGTTTGCATTCCGTTCCGGCCGGTTTTTCTTTGTTCTTTCCCGGCCGGACTTTTCCGATGGAGGGGGTTATTTGCAATTGTGCAAATAACATTTGTGGAGGGGGTTTCTTGCAATATATTCATTATGATATCTTTCATCAATGATCTTGCATTTAATGAGATTAGAAAGGGTATGGTTTGGATGTGCTTTTATCATGATGATGTTTATGATGTGGTCACCTCTTGCTTCATCCTACACTCACTCTCCTTCATGGTTTAAGTTTGGTTGACTTCTTTTTTCCTCCACCATTCTCACATGACTTTGGCCGGCCACATTTTGTGGGAGAGGGGAGAGAGTTCATTTTGAAAAAAGATTGGTTCATATCATTTTCATGCTTGCAAAATTCTACACTTCATTCCAAAGTCCATTCATGATCCCTCCATCCTCCAAAGCAACATAACCCCAAAGAGACAAAGCACTACACTTCCTACAGCACATCTTGGGCATGTCGACTTGCCAGCTTCATGCCCGAGTTGCCTCGGTATTGAGGCGGGAGCCCGTAAAAGATGCAGGCGATGTGGTGCCCTTCCGGCGAGGAGGCGACGACCGGAGTTTCCGCGGGAGATCGAGACGATGACGAGAAGACCGGAGGACTCGGATCACTCGGTATATCTCTTCCCTATCTTGTTAGTTAGCTAGTACAAGTTTAATGGCCCGATCCGGGGTTTAATGCGCGGTGGTGCCGGTTTGCAAAGTTCGCAAAATTAAAGTTTATCACCGTTTCCGCATTTGGCCGTCGGATTGATGACCGGGGCGCCGCCGTGCACTTACAAATAGGGGCGTTTGCGCCCGTGGATTGTATACGGTTTTACAGGATGTATGATCCAGACCGTAGGGCCGGTATGCTTAATCCGTCTGCGACCTGGAGCATTCACGCGTAGTTTTTCTTGAGGTATCGGCCGTTGATGGGTGGCAAGGGCCTTTTTCTCTCGGCACTTATAGTTGGTAGGATCCTCCGTCGAACACTTTCTCGATGACATGTGGCCCTTCCCAATTTGGTTCGAATTTTCCCTTGGTATTTCGATTGGGGATGATCGGTCTTTTAGGACCAACACGAATTCGCCTTTATTGAAAACACGGAGATGGGACATCTTATCATAGGGCCGTGACATTTGAGCTTGGTATAGCTCCAGATTTTGTTGTACTATGAGCCTCTTTTCCTCGAGAGCATCGATCTCTTTGAGCCGAAGGAAAGCGTTTTCCTCTTTCGTCAGATTGTGCTGGACAGCCATCTTCAGGCTTGGAATTTCGACATCTAGGGGGTGGATTGCCTCCACTCCGAAGAGTAGTGAGTATGAAGTGGACTGCATCGGAATGCGGTGCGTGGTACGATATGCCCACAACGCCTCATTGAGTTTCAAATCCCAGTCTCGTTTATTGGCTGAGGCATTTTTCATCAGGATCTTGCACAAGGTTTTGTTGAAGGCTTCGGCTAACCCATTCGCCCTTGGATTATAGATGGAAGAATATCTCTAGTCTATCTTATATTGAGTAGTGAACCTTGAGACTTTGAAGCTCTTAAAAGAAGGCCCGTTGTCAGATATGATTCTTCTCGGCGTACCGGAGCAATATAGAACATTATGCCGAAAGAATTTCAAAACGTTTTCTGTCCTAACCTCTTTTAGCGGGATAGGTTCAGTCCATTTAGGGAAGTAGTCTGTCGTGGCTAATATGAACCAGTGTCCTTTGGATGACGGAAGATTAATCAGGCCAACCATATCGGTGCCCCAAATTTCGAAGGGCCAGGACGCCATGGTAGGGTGCAGCGGATTGGGGTGCTTGTGAATGAAGTCACCGTGAATTTAGCATAGATGACATTTCTTTGCATGCTCTTCGCAATCCTTTATCATGGTAGGCCAGTAATATCCAGTCCGTTTTATTTGAAGCCGCATTTTGGGGCCGGATTGGTGAGCTCTACAGACGCCCGAGTGAATTTCTTTCATAATTTCTCGAGTCTCGGCCGGGGACAAACACCTGAGCCAAAGCTGGTCGTATGACCTGCGGTATAGCGTGTCATTCACAAACACATATCGGAGAGCTCTCTTCTTCAACTGAACCCTCATGAATTTTTCCTCAGGCATCTTATTATATCGGAGATATTCTACTAAGGGTTCTCTCCAATCTGGCTCATCCCTGACGACCTAAGTTTCTTCAGCGAGACCGTTCTTTCGTTCTACGATTTCTTCTTCTCGTAAAAAGATGGGAGGCAGGATTTGCCGGCTCGTGACTGTGATCAGAATTTCATCCATGTCGGGATCAGCTAGCTCTTTGGCTAAGCGAGCGAGTACGTTGGCTTTAACGTTCAGCACCTTGGGAACTCTCGTCAGTTTAATGTGTGTGAAACGCTTCATGAGTTCCACCACTTAGTCTCTGTATCGAGCTAATTCAGACTAATATATCTTGTATTCGCTGCTTACTTGGTTGACGACTAGCTGGGAATCGCCGTAGACAAGCAGTTGAGGGATCTGCATTTCTATGGCGAGCTCTAAACCAGCTATCAGTGCTTCATACTCAGTCTCGTTGTTTGTGCGAGGATCGATAAGAGCGAAAGAACGTCGCAGGGTTTCTCCCGATGGTGTGATGAACACTAATTCTATTCCTACTTTTATTTGTGGGATGCTTGATTTGCTGAAGGTCTTTATTGATGAGGCTCTATCGAAATAGAGCTCCTAGCATGGCTCTTCATCTTCGAAGTGTAACACTTATTTGTCAGCACTCACAATTTAGCGGTGACCCTTCAGGTATAGGATGAGCAACTAGAAAGTCGGCGAGAGCTTGCCCTTTTACTACTTTCTGAGGAGTGTAGACTATGTCAAACTCAAGCAGCATGACATCCCATCTGGCCATTCTACCAGTTAGACCCGCCTTGGTCATCAAATAGTTCAGCGGGTCGATCTTGGAGTTTAGCATAACCCGGTGAGCAAGCAGATAATGCCTCAACTTTTTTACAGCAAATATTAAGGCTAAACATTGCTTTTCAATCGGTAGTATTTATGCTCTGCCTCGATTAATGTTCGGCTGAGGTAGTAGAGTGCATTTTCATTTCCCTCCTTATTGTTTTGAGCGAGGAGGGCATCGAGTGATTCGTCCAGCGTGGCGGTGTAGAGCATCGGCGGTTTATTTGAAATGGGGGCAGCGAGCACTAGAGGTGCAACAGGTACTGCTTGATACCATCGAATGTTTCTTGATATTTGGCATCCCAGACAAAAGGGGCTCCCTTCTTCATGAACTTTGAAAAAGGTCGACATCTTCCTGATAGGTTTGAGATGAACCTTCTTATGTACAAGAGCCTGTCTTGGAAAGATCTTAGTTGCGTCAGATTTTTTGGAGGAGGCATCTCTACAGTTGCTTTTATCTTCGACAGGTCGATCTCGATCCCTCGGTGCCGGACTATGAAGCCCAAGAATTTCCCCGATGATACACCAAAGGCGCACTTTAGAGGATTCATTTTCAGATTGTACTCTCACAGTCTGGTGAAGATAGTTTAGAGATCTTGGATGTAATTGGCCTTGGTTTTAGTCTTGACGACCAAATCATCAACATAACATTCGACGACTTTATGGATTAAGTCGTCAAAGATCATGGTCATTGCCCTTTGATATATGGCACCTGCATTCTTCAGTCAAAACGACATCACTTTGTAACAGTATATGGCTATCGGGGTTCGAAATGCTGTATTCCTCTCATCCTTAGGCGACATTTTTATCTGATTGTACCTAGACGAACCATCCATGAAAACGAACAGCTCGTAATTTGATGTGTTATCGACCATCATTTTTATGACTGGAAGCGGAAAATCATCATTAGGGCATGCTTTGTTAAAGTTCCTAAAATCGACACAAACTCGGATCTGTTCATTTTTCTTCTTTACCAGGATGATGCATGCGATCCAGTCTGCGTATTTCTCTTCTCTAATGAAGCCGGCATCGATGAGTTTCTTGGTTTCCTCAATGATCTTTTCCTCTAACTTCCTCCAACTCCCTTCCCATTCTTCGAGGAGCTTGTGTGACTGACTTGGCATCAGGAGAAATAACCAGCTTATGCACGGCCACTTCGGGGGAGAGTCCAGGAATTTTTTTGTATGTCCATGCGAAGCAGTCAACGAACTCACGTAGCAAGGTGATTATCTGCTCTTTCATTTCCTCTAACAAGAGTGAGCTGATGTAGTTCGGCCTTGGATAATCGGGCGCCCCCAAATCAATCTCGGTTAGCTCATCGAATGTTGCATGTCCGCCATCTTCGAGCTCTCGAGGGGCTTCTCCTGGCTCAGTTAGCTCTCCGTCATCATTCGACCCTTCGCTGGCTTCGCTGACGTGGATCATGTTGCATGATTTGGCGTTGGATTGCACATAAACTAGGCCCCGTCTATCTGGGACTCACCCCTTGATGAGCGATCGGACCTGAGGCGGGTGCCATAACCTCTCATAAAACTTTGCTTCGAAGTCTGTCTGGTATAACTGACATCCACACCTTTTAAAATATTCCTGCATCCCGAGCGCATAATATTTAGGGTTTAAGATGGCTCTTATTCCTCTCTCATAAGGAAGGCATGTTGCGAACAATGTTAGTTATGTATATGCCCTAGAGGCCATTATTGTACATATGATGTATATTATGGTGGATGCTTGGATATATATAGAGAGGACTTTCTTGCGCGACATGATAGTATGCTATCTAGTTGCTCTTTTTCTTAACACGTAAACTTGTATTGTGATACTGTCTTGCTCTCACATGTTGATAAAGACTTTAGGATGTGTACTTGACTACTAGGACTATGATGGAGATCATACTAGTGGGGCCAAGGTAGTCCATAAGTACATCCTATAATTATTCCTAATCGAGGGTGTATCGAGACATGGCATCGATATTCCAGAGTAGACTAGCGTATATGCTTCTTGACCCATATGATGGGCGATGGATGATCCCATGTCCATTAGTGTTTGACATCAAAGATGGTATACGGGTGCTTAGTGGAGACTGGGTACACAGAACGGACTCGCCGAGAACTCCTAGTTGGTATTATACCTATCGTCAGATAGCAGTTCTCGGATGACACTGGTACAAGTTAGTCTGTAGACCCGATATCGTCATAGAGTCTTGTGTGATTCCCAATGTGCTTTGATTTCCACCTTACCATGTTTATGAGAACGTACAAAACGGTGGCTTTTGGGTACAGACCCGAATCACATGGAGGCAATGAGCGATAAGAGGGGTTTTGTCTCTCCCGGTATTGGGGGTTGATATTGCGCTGTGTTCGATTGGCTATAACAGGAAGTCCCTGACCAGGGCTGATATGGAGATCTATTAGTAAGTGTTATCAGTAGTTTCTCGACCCGTTATGAGCCTCATGTCGGCACGACTTATCGGTAACTGGGGTCTGACGTTCACCACCCCTAGACTGGATATACGACATATCAGACGAAGAGACCGGACTGTACGGTAGTGTTACTAACAGGCTTTACAGGAGATGAGAAGGCTTGCTTGTTGATCTTCTGATCGCTCAACACTCGGGTAGCCGTTACGTCCAGCTAGTTCCGCTGACGGCTTGTGGGTGCTTGATATGATCATCATATACTGCCAGCATATTGACGAGTCTTAGAGTCCCACATAGGAGTTTCCTAGCTCAGGCGAAATGATGTGGTGTGCATATGAGATATGCGCGGGAGCTCGATTAAATGCGTGTATATGATACCGTATTTTAATCGGGTATTTTTCTATTGGTCAGGTCGTATGTGATATGACCAGTTTATTAAATCAAGTGTTGATTTAATATTGACTTTTAGCTCACTTCTTTAAACCTTTTCTACTTTGGATGTGTGTGTGTGTGTGTGTGTGTGTGTGTGTGTGTGTGTGTACACACACACACACACATGCACATGATGATGTGAATGCTTACATGCATACATATTTGTCATGGTTGTTGATACATAGGAGATGGCAAAGCAAGACTCACATGGAATGAATATATGTATATTTTTGTTATTTGAGAAAAGGAAAAAGGAAATTAATCATGGTTGAATTTTCTTATACACTATTCTTTACTTGACCAAAGTATGACCATGATTTAATTTCCTTTGTTCATTAACTCATCTATAAAAGTATCTAGATATTTATTTACCATGGTTTGTTGTGAGTGTGACCCATATACATATATTTTCTTTTCTCATTTTATTATGAGAATTATCATTATAACAAAAGAGCTCAAGCTAGCCATCTCCTTCATCTTCATCCTTCATGCTCTTTTGATTTTTCTAGTGAGTGTAGAAAAGAAAAAGAAAAGGTTTTCAAGTGAGAATACAAACCACATCACCAATCTATACTAGTCTAGCACTTTAGTGTAGGTTGTTTGCTCCACTTCATCATAGATCAAGTGAAGCTAGGAGCTTGAGCAAAAGGACTCCGGGTGGATCTTCGTGGACTTAGAAGGATTCTAGCAAGCCGGCCCAAACCCTAGTTGACCCAAGGAGTCAAGGAGGGGGGTCTACAAAGGTTATATTTCTCCCCATTTAGTGTTAGAAACTACATAGTATGTGATACTATATGTTGTTACCCTAGATTTCTAGTTCGATTCATGGTTGGAATTATTTAGCACCCCCTAAATTTTTGTTATAGCATGTGTGATGCAACCCTAATCCATGTGATGGTGCTAAAGAATCCCTACTGTTCCCCTCCGAACATAGAGACACGACCGCACAGGTTCGTCTTGCCTGAAATTCGGGGCAGATGCTAATTGGTGATATCCGTCCACCTCTCCGAAGATACCAAATTGATTTATGACACCATGTATCGAAGGTTTAAACGTATGCGACCGATGTAGCAGACTTCGTCAGATTCCCCCTCGTTTGAGGCGTTTTTCATTGTGGGGACGCTCTTCCCTGCAGGCGTAAGCCCTTGCAGTTAATTACGCTACCGCATCGCGGTAACAACTTTCTCCTTCTCCAGATGGTCACTTCGTGTCGTGGGTGTTTGTTTTGTTTTTGGTTACCCGTGGATTGTATACGAAGACTAATGTATGTTGTCGTCCGTAGGGCGTGGATTAGTCCAAATCCAATCTTCTTAGATTTGGGTTTGGGGGTTGGGTTTAAGGATACGTTAGCCTCATTTGAGACTAAGATCAATTTAAACGTATGTTAAGGATACGTTAGTCTCATTTTAGACTAAGATCAACTTAACGGGATCGTTTAGATCCAACAAGAGAGCAATTGGGCTCCATTGTTTAGTTTAGTGACATTGCGGTCGATTAGTTTAAGGACATTACGGTCCAATGTTAGTTTAAGGACATCTCGGTCCTTTGTTAGTTTAAAGACATCGCGGTCAAGGTTAAGGACATCATAGTCCGTTGTTAGTTTTAAGACGTCACGGTCGAGATTAAGGACATCATAGTCCATGAGTTTAAGGTCCCCACAGTCCATTGTTAGTTTTAAGACATCACGGTCGAGGTTAAGGACATCATAGTCCGTGAGTTTAAGGACCCCACAGTCCAATGTTAGTTTAAAGATATCACGGTCAAGGTTAAGGACATCATAGTCCAATGATTTGAAGGACCCCACAGTCCATTGTTAGTTTTAAGACATCACGGTCGAGATTAAGGACATCATAGTCCGTGAGTTTAAGGACCCCACAGTCCAATGTTAGTTTAAAGACATCACGATCGAGGTTAAGGACATCATAGTCCGTGAGTTTAAGGACCCCACAGTCCGTTGTTAGTTTTAAGACATCACGGTCGAGATTAAGGACATCATAGTCCGTGAGTTTAAGGACCCCACAGTCCATTGTTAGTTTTAAGACATCACGGTCGAGGTTTAGGACATCATAGTCCGTGAGTTTAAGGACCCCACAGTCCGTTATTAGTTTTAAGATATCACAGTTGAGGTTAAGGACATCATAGTCCATGAGTTTAAGAACCCCACAGTCCATTGTGAGTTTTAAGACATCACGGTCGAGATTAAGGGCATCATAGTCTATGAGTTTAAGGACCCCACAGTCCGTGAAATATGTGGTTATCGGGACCCGTCACCTCTTTTAAGACGTTGAGGAATTACAACGACAAATATCAAAAGAGTGAAGAGATGTACCCTTGAACCAAGGTGAGTTGGTTGAAAGAGCAGATATGCTCAATTCAAAATAAGTTGAGGACTTATGGCCAGAATTGGGCTAAATCCAATTAAAATGTTTTAACATTTTATTTGTTCTAGCTATTAAGCCTTTATTTGGGCTCAGCTCTTTTAATAATGTTAGGCATTGAGCTATGACATTTTGTCTTGTATCAGAAACAAAGTTTGTTCTGACAGTGCGCCACGTGGCGCGCCAGACGCGTTGCGCCAGTCAAAGAGCGCATTGCGCTTCTGTCGGGTAGCGCACACGAAGAGGACGCGTGTTGCGCTCAGCGCTAAGCGCTAGTTTGTTAGCGCATTGCGTTTTTAATTTATGAGCGCATTGCGCTAGTCTGTTGGCACACCAGTGAGTGACATGTGGCACGCTTGGCGCTGCCCATGAGCGCAGTGCTCTATTTCAGAAGCGTAAAGCGCATGTAGTGTATATGGTTGACACGTGGCATGTTTTGGCGCTGAGCGCCGGTCCAAGAAACGCAAAAGCACAATTCATGAGTGCAAGGCACTTTTTAATAGCGCAAAGCGCTTCTGATCGGTTTTAAGATCAAAGAACAGATTTATGTTCTTCTTAAAGGGGGCCTTGCCTCAAGATCCAAGAACAAAAGTTCTTGTTTTTATAAAAGGGCTCTGCCTTTATAGATCAAAGATTTGTGAATGAAGTAAAATACTTCTTTTATTATTATTTTCTTTATGATTTGATCTTTTGATCTTTTGCTTTTAAATCAAAGACCTTGGTCTTTTTTATAGATCTAAGATTTTTTTTAGAAGAAGATGATTCTGCTTTTTACGAGATGGTTTCATCTCTATTATTTAAGAACATAATTCTTTTTTACCTTGAAGATGAAGAAAAATCTTCTTTTTCTTGAGAGCTTGCTCTTCTTTTTCTCCAAGTTTGCAGAGGGTTTTTCTCTTTTTTTTCTATATCTCTAACTTAAAGTTTAGGGTCCTTTATATAGGGCCAAATGATTTATAAAATCAGTTTTGAGAGATCTTTCTCTGATTGATTTGGGAATATTTCCCACCGTTGGATCTTTGATCCTAAGGTTTCTGTTTTACAGAAGATAATCATCTTGTTTTAATAAGATTGAAAAATCTTTCCATAACAGAATTTTAGTTCTTAATAATTTATTATTAATAGATCTTTTGATCTGACAGTGGGGAATTTTAAATCCCAGCGCTGGCGCTAGCGCATCTACGTTCGACACGTGGCGCGCAGCGCAGCGCAACTGCGCTAGCGCACCCGTGTTTGACACGTGGCGTGCAGCGCAGAGCGCAGCGCAACTGCGCTAGCGCACCCGTGTTTGACACGTGGCGTGCAGCGCAGAGCGCAGCGCAACTGTGCTAGCGCACCCGTATTTGATACGTGGCGCGCAACGCATCTGGCGCTGGATTCGAAGCGT
Source organism: Agapanthus africanus (assembly GCA_030015575.1). Taxonomy (NCBI): domain Eukaryota; kingdom Viridiplantae; phylum Streptophyta; class Magnoliopsida; order Asparagales; family Amaryllidaceae; genus Agapanthus; species Agapanthus africanus. Next base: position 136,025,638 of record CM057339.1, read on the forward strand.
TGCTTCAACTTTTAAATTTTGAATTTTTAAAACAGAGCTTTGCTCTGATTGGGGGTGCGCTGCCTAGGGCGTAGCGCACCTGGCGCTAGCGCGTCTGCGCTAGACACGTAGCACGCAGCGCGCAGCGCACGGGATCTAAACCGTTGTTTCAACTTTTGAATTTTGAAATTCAAAACAGAGATTTGCACTGATTGGGGGAAACAAATGCCCCCCACCGTTCGCTCACGTTGCGCACACGTGAGTGCAGCGGTGGCAACATCTGAGTCCTTGGATCAACTCAGAAGTTGAAGAGGCGGTTCAGTGCCTATAAATAGGACCTTTGGTCCTCAGATGATTATCATCTCCTTCTCAAGAATTTTTATTCAGATCCTTGCTCTTCTGTTCAAGAACTTTCAAGAGTTAGAACTTTACCAAACTTAGGTAAAACTAAATTAATTTTAATAAATTTGGGTTTTTATCCATTAACAGAGCATTGCTCTTCATAGATCTTTGATCTAAAGAAAACCCTTTTAGGGTTTCATAAACAGAGCCTTGCTCTCAAGAATCCATAGATCTAAATAGATCTTTTCTTAGGGTTTCTTATCCCATGCATCAGAGCTCTGCTCTTTTAATAATATGTAGATCTTTCGATCTTTTGATGAAGAATTCTTAAGAATTTTTTCATGGATCTTGAAGATCCCAGAATTTTTAATTCTCAAGAATTAATTTTAATTTTAATTAATCTTTGATGGATTTTCCATCATCATTACAGAGCTAGGCTCTTTAAGGAATTTTATTCCTTCATGACCAAAGTTTGAAAAGTGTCACTCTGTTGCAGAGTTTTGCTCTCAAAGGGAGATTTTCTCCTTTTTCCAAGGGATTTATCATTCAATGAGAATATTCCTTGAGGATTTCCTCATTAATTGACAGTCGCATCCAATGATGAGGCTGTCTTATTAATTGATGCATTGTCATCTGGATTTTGTGGGTCCCCCTTTGGTCCCCTTTCCACTGCATTGCAGTGTGATACAAATTTTAAATTGCCAAGCGTCGGGATTTTAAAATTAAATTATAGTACTGACGATCGAATTCTGTTCTTTCTCGCAGGAGACATGTATTCCGATCTCTCTTTCCCATTTTTCCGTTCAGAGGGAGGATTCCCTGAGGCACCTATGGACCGGGAGGTTCTCGCGCTTATCAGAGACTATGACCCGGAACACAAAAACCTTCACTTATGGGTTAGGTGGTACGACCAGATAATCAGAGGTCGTTGAAGCTTCTCTTGTGCGACGCCGTCAGAGCCGATCTCGTCGATCTCGTATGCAGATGTTCCCCCAGTGAACTATGCCGTGGAGGTCGTTAATTGGACTTCGGAGGGTCTTCTTCAACCTTCGATTGCCGCCATACCCATGCAGCTGCCGGCAGGTTTAGATACTTTGGGGCGGCGCATATGCCAGGGCGAGTCGCGCCCTTCTGGACAACCTTACAACATCGGGTTAACTTCCCGACATTCGGCCGGGTATTTGCAGTGGGCCAGGTACATTCTGTCGGCGAAGAAAATGCACTTGCTGAAGCTCGGCCTATATCCCGCGGTTTACGCTTCATTGTTCCAATATTCTGCTCCTCCGACATAGTGGATTAAGGCGTTCTTGGAGCAATGGAACATCCCAACCCATACCTTTCTTCTACTAGACAGAGAAGTCTCCATCTCCTTAGAAGAATTTGCCGAGATTTCCAGTCTGCCGGTTAGGGAGGAGCACTATGAGGAGCTGCTTCCTCCAGATGAATATGTTTTTGCCACCAAGCTGGTGGTGATGGGCCTAACGCCGGAGAATGCCATCCAGCACCAGTTTCCTAGCTTGATCAAGGTGCTAACATGTACGAGAGCCTCTTCTTAGAATCCGGAGGCCGAGGGGTCAGTTTCGCGGACTTCATTGCCCGGTTTCTTCGTCCGGAGATTTTATCGCAACAGGGTGAAAAATTTGCCTAGCTCGACGATCCCTTCGGTTTCGGCTTGGACCGTCGACCAGTATTGGAAGATGATCAGAAGGGCATTTACCATCCCGATGCTGCGATCATTTCTCTGTCAGAAATCGCCGCTCCGGGCATTGACGAGGAGACTTTCTTTCTCGGGTTTCTAGGGTTATGGCTGTGTTGGTTTGCGCTCCCCATGCACCCTCACTATATGAGGCCGTATGTCTTCTACCCAGCACATCGAATGGTGGCTGGAATACAAGTGGCTATCGGGATCCCCGGGCTGGCCCAACTGTACCATGGTCTTAGCGTGGCGGCGGATACAACCGAACCGGGGGTGCAAGCTGCCAACTTCCCGATACACTACCTTACTTCATGGATGGAAATGCATGTGCTCGGGGTATTTGGTATTCATAAAAGACCCTCGTTTTTCGAGAAGTGCAAATTCCCTAGAATTATGCGGCTGGTTGACGCTTCCATCGTGAATCCATCTCAGTGGGAGGCTAGGGGGTTGCTTCTTCGTCCGCGCACGGTCGGAGCCGGTATGTTTTTTACGGACAAAGTCTTGACGATTGGCCAGGAAACTTCCAAGACGGTGCTGGCACTATGCGACACCTTTAAGGACGGGGCCTCCGTGTTGAAAGCCCGGGAGATTCTACACCTATACTCCATTAGGCCGGGCTTTCTCGTATTCAGGCAAAATGATGCGGTGCTTTTCATGAGATACAACCCCCATCATTTTGCCCAGCAGCTAAGTTATAACCAGGGGGTCCCACTGGAGGAATTTTTGGAAGAACCTGCTGTCACCGGAGAGGGAATACGGGGTGCGCTGCATGTTCATATCAGATTTTTGCATTTTCATACCGCCCAATTTTTATCACATTGCATATCGGTAGATACTCTTGAGCCGTGTTTGCTAGTCAATTGCAGGATACAGGTTCTCGGTTCTAAAATGGTGAAATTCATGGAAACCACGACAAAATCCGGGTTCCTGCCAACCACAGATAAAACACGGTCTCCGCTCTTCATCCGTATGTTGCCAGATACCAGTTTAGGGAGACGAAATGTCAAATCACTGTCGTTTTCATGCACAAGGCTCAATGGCAACAACAAGTTCCAAGAAATCTACGCGGAGCTCGAGGCAATCATGACAAAAACATCCACAAAAAGTCCACCTTTCCTCAACAGAAATTCTGGAAGAAATGTGAAAGCATTTTCAGAAAATACATATACCAGACAAGAGGGGACAGAAGACCAGGGAAGTACACAGAAGCCGACACCCCAACTCACCCATAGGGCCGTGGATCCGCGGCCGTACTGGCGCCGTTGGAAGTTAAACTTCAGGGGTAGAATTTTCTTTTCATTTGTGTTCTGGTGGTTGCCCTAGGTTTTCATTTTTTGGCCTATAAATAGCCCAGAACTTTGTGAAGGAAAGGGTCCATTCTTGTATTTTCATTTTGCCTAGGTTTAGTGTTTTTCTTCTTCCTCTTCTCATCTCTTCTCCATTAAACTTGTAATGAGCTTGTGAGTGAAGAGTGATGAATAAAGAAGATCATTTTATTATCATGCTTGTCTTGCCTTTTTTATAATTGTTGTAATTTTAATTCGTTAAGTAGTTGTTGTTATTTTCTTGTTCTTCTCTCTTTTTCTTTATCCTTAATACGACAATGATGCTTACGCTCGATCCTCGCCAAGGTGAGGTCGCAAATAGCTAGTCGTATTCTTCTAATCTCCTTCTTTCTATCTTCCTCTTTGTTTTGTTTTATTTTTCCGTATCATGATATGTGAGCAGTTCATACTTGTTAGGGTAGGATAAGGGAAGTTTGAGAGAAGGAAATCTCCCTCACTCTTTCCTTGCCCAACAGCTTAAATCGACTCCCGTTAATTGAACCACAATCCGCTCCTTACGGCACCCTATCCTACATGATAGCGGTGATTCCGTAGTGAGACTGGTTGTGGTTGAATTAACCGGAGGCTATGGCTAAGAGCCAAGAACGGACGGACAAGCACCAAAAGGAAGGACTTATGCGTTGGAAAGCCTAGCTTATACTCGCAAGTTCCTTACTAGTCGTGCTAATCCCCGTTGTTGCCGATTACCGTAACACCGATATTAAGAGGGGCAACGAAAGATGTGGAGACTCCTAACTCAAACTAACCTAATCCTAACCCTAACAAGCTCGCTTTAAATATCAACTCAACACTTAGATAATCACAAACAAAATATGAACTCTCGGACTTAACTCGTTAATACACATTGAAAAAGACTCCCATCTCCCTGCGGACGACCCGTACTCAACCGGCTAGCTACAAGCGAAACCGTCTTGATTGCGGTATTTAAACTAGAACTTGAACATACAGAACCTCCAACAATCAAATGGCGCCGTTGCCGGGGAGACGGTAGTTTATTTCCTTGTGTAATTTCGGGTTAATTTGTAAGTATAAAAAAAACGAAAAAAATATACATTGTAAAAAAACCATCTTGTTATTCTTGATTAGTTTTTGTGCAAGTGTGCAGGAAAATACGAGGTTCAAGATCGGCGCCAAAGACGTCGGATAATACGGAGTTCAAGTACAGTGCCAAAGACGTGGGAAGATAGACCCATATTTCGCGGCTACACCACGACGGACAAAACGAAGCATCCGGTCTACTGTAAAAATCTGGAGCAGATACAGTGAGCAAATCAGAATTCCACACATCCAGACAAGCAGAGGAGACCCACACCAGCACCCAAACCAAAACTGAAGCCCCAATCTCCCCTTACTGCCGCGGATCCGCGGCAATAGAGGGCTTAGGCCGTGGATCCGCGGCCACTTGGTGCCTTTGGGCTGCCATCTTCTCTGTAAGTTTTCCTCCTCTCTCTCCCACTCCTCTGAACTCCACTGAACTGTGTTTTCTGCAGCCTTCTTTGCGCAAATTCTTCTCCCCCTTCCAATAAACTGTTCTTGTGCAGGATTCTTTGTGCCGCAAATAAAAATTGTTTGCAGTTGATTTGTTACTACTTTACATTTCTTTAATACGGACTTAAGGGGCTTGAAACCAATCCAGATTGGGTGGGGATTTCATCACCCTTCCTAGGACCCCAAAAATCACTAAAGCATATGCATTATCCATTGTAAATTAAAAAAATACAAGACTTCAACCCTAAGGACTTCGCGCTCATTAGGAGAAGATAAACCGTGTTTAGAACCTCGCTTAACGGTATATTGTTTACGGGGTGTCTAGGAAAGTGTTAAAGGCGCAACCGCCGAAAGAGAAAGGGTTATTTAATTAAGGAACTTCGCGAAAGCGTTGGACAACCTCTCCTTATCTCTGCACTTACCTGGCCTCGTGATCAGTGTATTTTTAAGCCCGTTTCTCGACACTGTTTAACTTTGACAATCAAGTTCAGGAGCAGGTCTAGTAGACCTAGGTTACCCTAGATCTATGTGTGATTGTGCATATCTTGTTTGTGATTGCTTAAGCCGTATATCCATACATATTTCTGTAAATCTCTTTCTAAAAACAAAACAAAAAAAAAGAAAAAAATCAAAAACTTTTATAAAAACTAGCCCTTTGTCGCAAAATCCATTTTTTACCCTCCACCCATCGCCTTTCTCAATTGACGTTTTCTTACCCTCACCTTCTCCGCTTTGACTATACTAAACTCGTTTAGTGTATGTCCGCTTGGACACGGGACACTAGCGCCCGTCTAGTCCGCGTTACGTTAGTCGCTACCGACTACGCGATCGACTCCGAAGTCGATACTCCGTCCACTCCTCTTTCACCCCTTCCTTTGTCGGCCAACTCCGACGTTGACCGGAATTCTGTTCGTACATCTTCACCTTCACCTTCACCAACCTCTTCTTCCGCGATGTCGGGATTTAATCCGAACATCTCTTTGACCACCCCTGGATTGGCTCCACCTCCTACGGAGACCAATATCCCACCACCACCTCCTGTTGTAGCGCCGCAGCGAATCGCGCTCCAGGATCGTTTTTATCCCACCCGTTCTGCACTTCCCACCTGCCTTTCTCTTCCTCCGGCCAATGGGGACAACTTTGAAATTAAGCCCCACTTCATCAACATGCTTCCACGTTTTCATGGGCTTGAATCTGAAGATGTCTATATCTTCATCAACAAATTTCAAAACGTCTGTGCCATGATGAAAACCACCCAGCTGTCGGACGATGCTATACATCTACGGGTCATTCCGTTCACTTTATGCGATCTCGCTGAAAAATGGCTGTATAGCACCGCTTCCCACTCAATCACCAGCTGGGACGAGTTTGTTAAAGCGTTTCTAAAAAAATTCTATCTGAATCATAAGACCGCAAGGATTCGAAATGAAATCAACCAATTCTCCCAGCTTCCTTCTGAACCCTTCTGGAAGTGCTTTGACCGGTACAAAGACCTTCTTGTTCAGTGTCCTCACCACGGTATAGAGAAATGGCAACTCTGCCAAACCTTATACGAGGGACTGAACCCAGCAACGAAGCAGTTGTTGGAAACCATCTGTCAGGGCCACTTCCTATCGAAATCTGACGAGGAAGCGTGGCAGTTCTTTGACGACCTTGCGGAGCAAACGCTACAGTGAGAGAGCACCAGACCGACTTCTTCTTCTTCTACCTCCACTTCTACCGGTCAGTCTAGGGTAGGAATCCACCAACTTGATGTCTCTATTGTGATGAAAGCTGAAATGGCTGCAATAACAAGAAAGCTTGAAGCGATAGAAAGCAAATTCTCTGCTCCTGCCCCCACCCCTGTTCTCCCCCTTCGTACCATTTGCGCTTGTTGTTCCGATCCTTCTCACTTGACCGAAGAGTGTCCTTACAATCCACCCTCGCAAGGACAGGATCAGGTTAATGCTGCCTTCCAGCAAAGACCGAGGAATGATCCATACTCTTCTACCTACAATCCCGGTTGGAGGAACCACCCCAATTTCGCCTGTAATCAGAATCAGAATCAATTCCAGGGCAACAATTTCCAAAGGGCCCCTCTGCCGCAACAACAAGCGCAACAACAAACTCAACATCAATATCAGCAGCCCTTCCAACCCCAACCTTTCCAAAATTAGACGAACAACTTTGCACCCAACAATTCTTTTCCACCAAACAACTTTGTTCTGTCAAACAACGATAAGGTTTCCTCGCTCGAACGAAGTCTGGAGGCGTTTGTTAAACAATCGACTCAATCCACCGCCAACATCCAGTCTTCCATTCAATCTTTAGTGCAACACACTGCCGCACACGGGCAAAGCATCAAGACCATCGAGGCCCAGATTGCACAGCTGAACGCGGCCTTAAGCGAGCGAGAAAAGGGGAAGCTCCCGTCCCAGCCACTTCCAAATCTCGGTCACCCACATAATGCACATGTTGCTCTTGAACAACAAAACCATAATGTGAGTGCCGTGACCACACTGAGATCGGGGAGGATGCTGCAAAACAACATTGGCAAACGGATCAATGATGACACCCCGGCCGCTTCTTCTTCTTCTTCTTCTTCTTCTTCTTCTTCTTCTTCGTCTTCTGAGCCTATTCTCCGTCCTTCACAAGGCTCCCCTCCCTCTTCTTCTGCTCTGAACGGACCCACTTCTCACTCCACGAAGACACCTATTCTAGAATCCGTTCCAACTCCACAATCTCCTCCTCCAGCATTAGACTCAACCAATTTTCAAAACGTTCCATTTCCAAACCGGTTGAGGTCTAACAAACAAAATCCTCAAATGGAGAAGATTCTGGAGTTATTCAAGCAGGTTAACATTAACATTCCTCTTTTAGATGTTGTCCAACAAGTCCCATCCTACGCGAAAATCTTAAAGGACTTGTGCACGAAAAAGAGGAAGTCTCAGGTACCCAAGAAAGTTTTCTTGGCTAGTGCTGTGAGTGATGCCCTTACCCAATCTTTACCACAAAAACGGAAGGACCCTGGCTGTCCTACGATTTCAATTACCATTGGGGATAAGAACATCAACCGCGCACTATTAGATCTTGGTGCCAGTGTTAACCTGCTTCCTTATTCAGTATACGAGCAATTAGGCGTCGGAGAGCTGAAACCCACACACAGCACTCTCCAAATGGCCGACCGATCGATCACCCATCCTAGGGGTGAGCTAGAGGATGTGTTAATAAAAGTCGGGGACTTCATATTCCCCGTTGACTTCATTGTCTTAGATACACAGCCTGTAGCTAACCCCCGTAATCAAATTCCGGTGATACTCGGTCGCCCATTTCTCGCAACCTCAAATGCTGTGATCAATTGTCGCAATGGTTCGATGAACCTCTCTTTTGGAAATATGACGATTGAACTCAACATTTTTAGGTTGGGGAATCAGCCCCCCGAACCTAATGCTCATATACTGGACGTCTGCTCGATCCAGGAGATCACCCCAGAAGAGTGTGAATTCGAGGAGTTTCTGTTTGATCACGATAATCTTGACGCCACTAGTGCGTTTCTCTTCGAACCTGCTGCTGTTTCTGCGCCCGACAACGACTACGAGTGTTTTACGTTTTCGAACGATCTTAGCCGCGTACAACCCGAGTTTGAATCCTTTGACTTTCTGGATGAGTTACCTGAACCATCCAACTCGGTTGCCTACACTCACTTTGAACCTTTGCTGGAGTCTTTTGAGTTCGAGACCTTTGCACCAATCTTGCCTTCCATCGTTTCACCTCCAACGCTCGAACTCAAGCCTTTGCCGTCTCACCTTAAGTACGCTTACTTAGGTGAGAACGAGACCCTCCCTGTCATCATCTCAGCTTCTCTAGCTCCCGAGCAAGAGAAAGCCCTTCTCGCGGTCTTGCACAGCAACAGGCAAGCTTTTGGCTGGTCCATGGCAGACATCAAGGGGATTAGTCCCCTGATCGTTGAGCATCACATTAATCTGATGGAGGATGCCAAACCAGTCCGGGATCCACAAAGACGGCTCAATCCAGTCATGAAAGAGGCTGTGAAGAAGGAGATCATAAAATGTCTCGATAGTGGTATCATTTACCCTATCTCTGATAGCCAGTGGGTTAGCCCCATTCATGTTGTCCCCAAGAAGTCGGGCATCACGGTCATAACCAACGAGGAGAACGAGTTAATCCCTACTCGCACCCAAACTGGGTGGTGAGTTTGCATTGATTACAGAAAACTCAACGCCGCAACTCGGAAAGACCACTTTCCGCTACCTTTCATTGACCAGATGCTTGAACGATTGGCCGGACACGAGTACTATTGCTTTCTTGATGGCTACTCCGGCTATAATCAAATTCCTATCGCCGAAAAAGACCAGGACAAGACCACTTTCACTTGTCCTTTCGGCACGTTTGCATATCGTCGCATGCCCTTTGGGTTATGCAATGCGCCCGCTACCTTCCAGCGGTGTATGATGGGTATCTTCTCAGACATGGTGGAAAAATTTCCGAAGATTTTCATGGATGACTTCTCCATCTTCGGCGATTCCTTCAACGAGTGTTTGCTGCATCTTGACGCTGTCCTTACCCGATGTAAGGACAAGAATCTCACTTTGAACTGGGAGAAATGCCACTTCATGGTGCGCGAAGATATTGTCTTAGGACATATCATCTCGCAAAATGGCATAGAGGTTGACAAAGCAAAGATTGAGGTCATTTCCAATCTGCCTCCTCCCCGATGCGTCAGAGATATCCGAGCCTTCCTTGGCCATGCCGGTTTCTATAGACGGTTCATCAAGGACTTTAGCAAGATTGCTAGGCCCTTGATTCTTTTGCTGGCCAAGGACACACTATTCGACTTCAACTCGAGCTGTGTGACTGCCTTCGAGTCATTGAAAAGCTCACTCACTTCTGCTCCCGTTCTTTCTTCACCTGACTGGACGCACCCATTCGAGATTATGTGCGATGCATCCGACTTTGCCATCGGTGCTGTCCTTGGACAACACATCAACAAGATGCCGCACATAATCTATTACGCGAGCCGAACCCTGAACGACGCCCAACTCAATTATACAACAACTGAGAAGGAATTCTTAGCTGTTGTATTTGCTTTAGAAAAGTTCAGGCCCTACCTCATCGGCTCTCCAGTCATTGTCTACACAGACCATTCAGCTCTGCGCCATCTTTTTGCGAAGAAAGATGCAAAATCTCGGTTAATCCGTTGGATCCTCTTGCTTCAAGAGTTTGACCTTGTCATTAAGGACAAACGAGGATGTGAAAACGTGGTTGCCGACCATCTCTTACGACTTCCTTCTTCGCCTTCGCTTCCAATTCCGATCAACGACGTTTTCCGAGATGAACAGCTCTTGACAGTATCGTGCGAACCCTGGTTCGCAGATATTGTGAACTATTTGGCCACGGGATTACTACCGACCGAATGGTCAAGTCAGGACAGACTTCGCTTCTTATCCCAAGTAAAACACTTTTACTGGGACGAACCCTACTTGTTCAAGTACTGTCCCGACCAGATTATTCGTCGGTGTGTCCCTGACGAGGAATTCAAGAGTGTGCTGTCATTTTGCCACGATCAAGCGTGTGGCGGTCATTTTGGGCCCAGAAAGAGAGCTGAGAAGATCTTGCAATGTGGTTACTACTGGCCACAACTCTTCAAAGACGCTCATGACTATTGCAAGACTTGCTCCCGGTGCCAACACATGGGCCGGATATCCCGGAGGAACGAGATGCCGCTCCAACCGATCTTAGTTGTGGAGATTTTCGATGTTTGGGGGATAGACTTCATGGGGCCGTTTCCCAGCTCTTTTGGGAACTTGTACATCCTTCTAGCTGTTGATTACGTCTCTAAATGGGTCGAGGCTGTGCCCAGCCGAACGAACGACAACAAGGTTGTCGTTAGGTTCCTTAAAGAAAACATTTTCTCCCGGTTTGGGCACCCCCGAGCGATCATTAGCGACAATGGAAGTCATTTCTGCAATAAAACTTTCGAAGCTTTGATGCGGAAATACTCCATTAATCATAAGCTCTCTACGCCCTACCACCCCCAAACCTGCGGGCAGGCCGAAGTTTCAAATCGTCAAATCAAGCAGATACTGGAGAAGACGGTTTCCAAGAACCGTAAGGATTGGTCTCTGAAACTCACTGATGCCCTTTGGGCATTTAGAACCGCTTATAAGACCGACCTTGGCATGTCTCCCTATCGGCTCGTGTACGGAAAAGCCTGCCACCTACCTGTCGAAATAGAGCATCGCGTATTTTGGGCGATAAAGGAGCTGAATCTGTCTCTTGAGGATGCGGGCAGCCATCGGAAGCTGCAGTTGAACGAATTGAATGATCTTAGGGGTGGGGCTTACGATAACGCGGTTGTCGTTAAGAATCGAACGAAGGTGTTTCATGATAAACACCTTTTGCGCAAAACCTTCGTACCTGGTCAGCAGGTACTGCTTTACGACACCCGACTTCACTTTCATCCTGGAAAGCTCAGATCTCGCTGGAAAGGGCCGTATTTTGTGCGGAATGTGTATCCGCAGGGCGCTGTGGATTTGGAAAATCCAAAGGACGGTTCACTTTTCAAAGTAAACGGACACCGATGCAAACCGTACCTTAGCGCCGAACCAACAGAGGAGCTCCTGTTCTTACAGGAGCCGGTTTACCCTGCATGATCTTCCTCTGCCTACCTCCAAACTTCGGTTATCCAGCCAAGAACAGTGGACACTGTTCCAAATAAGTTTGGGGGTATGTATAAACCATTTTTTATATATTTGTATATATTCTGTTTCTTTTCTTTAAAAACAAAAATAAATAAAAATTTGTGTATCGCTAACCGACAATTTTGACCCTTCAAATAATCTCTTCATGCAACGACAGTGAGGACACTGTCCAGTTTAAGTTTGGGGGTATGCTCGGTACGCATTTCTTACCTTCGCATTCATATGTATATTTTGCATCTGCATATTAAAATCCATAAAATCCATAAAAATCTGAAAATTTTCTTAAAAAAAAAACATAAAAACTTTTCTGTCAAGTTAGCTTGTGGAAGAACTCTGATTCAATATTTCGACGGTTTTTGTTTGAAAAAATAGGAATAACTAGATCTTATGTTTGGATTTTGAAAACCTGAAAGATAACTCTCCTTTGATGTTAACTATAGCTGATATACGTCTTTACATCACACTACACGTGTCGTGAATTTTGGGAATTAGATGACAAGTCTTTCATGTTTAAACTTTTAAACAGATAAATGATTTTCTGAGGATCAAATAGGTTTGTTCTGAAATAAGTAATGTCAAGAATAGTTTATGAAGTAAAGCGAATATGAAGGAATGTTATTGATGCCGTAATTGGAGCTAAGTCTGAAAAATAACTCATCTGAAACTTGATTGGAATGATTACACACCAAACCCACTAAACACGTCTTTTATCCAAAAAAAAATAATTGAACTGCCGGTTATATCTCCGTTCGTATTAAATCATCTGATTTTCACGCCAAACTGTCTTTTGTTTTTGGACCTAGGTAACTTGAGTAATTAAGTCCGCTAGGGTGTTTCTACACCTAATGCCCTAAAACCAACTGGTTTGGGAGCATTGGCCCAAAGCTCGCTAAGAAGCCTAGAAAGTCCAGTTTTAAAACAAAGTCAAGCAATTGTTCCCTCCAAGTTAAAATCCTAACGGTTCTTTGTGTGAGAATATTCTTGATAAAAGACAGGCTTTTATAAAAAAATTTAGCGGAGATATGAAGGTTTTATTCTATGATAAAGACTATTGCACGTTCACAGAGGTGTGTATGAAATGAAAACAAGAAAAAGGTGGAGTGAAAAATACGACTTAGTTTCCTGTTATGGAAGATAGAAATTCTGAAGTTGAAACCTTACTGGAAAACGAAACTTGAAAAATGCTTAACTCTCTATAAAACTTATGTGATCCTTTTAAAATTGTTATCTGGGCTTTATTGTGCGACATGATGACCTTAATCAATCCTTCTGGAACTTAACGACACTATTTGCACTGCACGTAAAGACATATAAAATCTGTAGTTAAAGAAGAAGCGAGGTGTGAAAAATAAAGGTTCGATGGTCTAGACTTAGGATTATAGAATTGTTATTTTCTAAAACAAAAACTTTAGGGTTTGAATCTTAGTTATTTTACAAAACCAACTTGACCGGATTTTGTGGGTAGTATCCGCTGAAAACCCTCAGGAGACAACACTCCTCCTACTAGGGACACCTAGAGGTTTAACGGATTGTTGCACATGCTCAGTGCAATCGCGTTCCCTACGAAAGTGAGGTTAGGAAATTTTTTGTGAATAAATGGGTTTTGCTCGGGACGAGCAAATGATAAGTTTGGGGGTATTTGTTCATATCAGATTTTTGCATTTTCATACCGCCCAATTTTTATCACATTGCATATCGGTAGATACTCTTGAGCCGTGTTTGCTAGTCAATTGCAGGATACAGGTTCTCGGTTCTAAAACGGTGAAATTCATGGAAAACACGACAAAATCCGGGTTCCTGCCAACCACAGATAAAACACGGTCTCCGCTCTTCATCCGTATGTTGCCAGATACCAGTTTAGGGAGACGAAATGTCAAATCAATGTCATTTTCATGCACAAGGCTCAATGGCAACAACAAGTTCCAAGAAATCTATGCGGCGCTCGAGGCAATCATGACAAAAACATCCACAAAAAGTCCACCTTTCCTCAACAGAAATTCTGGAAGAAATATGAAAGCATTTTCAGAAAATACATATACCAGACAAGAGGGGACAGAAGACCAGGGAAGTACACAGAAGCCGACACCCCAACTCACCCATAGGGCCGCGGATCCGTGGCCAATAGGGGGTCTAGGCCGCGGATCCGCGGCCGTACTGGCGCCGTTGGAAGTCAAACTTCAGGGGTAGAATTGTCTTTTCATTTGTGTTCTGGTGATTGCCCTAGGTTTTCATTTTTTGGCCTATAAATAGCCCAGAACTTTGTGAAGGAAAGGGTCCATTCTTGTATTTTCATTTTGCCTAAGTTTAGTGTTTTTCTTCTTCCTCTTCTCATCTCTTCTCCATTAAACTTGTAGTGAGCTTGTGAGTGAAGAGTGATGAATAAAGAAGATCATTTTATTATCATGCTTGTCTTGCCTTTTTTATAATTGTTGTAATTTTAATTCGTTAAGTAGTTGTTGTTAATTTCTTGTTGTTTCTTTCTTCTCTCTTTTTCTTTATTCTTAATACGACAATGATGCTTACGCTCGATCCTCGCCAAGGTGAGGTCGCAAATAGCTAGTCGTATTCTTCTAATCTCCTTCTTTCTATCTTCCTCTTTGTTTTGTTTTATTTTTCCGTATCATGATGTGTGAGTAGTTCATACTTGTTAGGGTAGGATAAGGGAAGTTTGAGAGAAGGAAATCTCTCTCACTCTTTCCTTGCCCAACAGCTTAAATCGACTCCCGTTAATTGAACCACAATCCGCTCCTTACGGCAGCCTATCCAACATGATAGCGGTGATTCCGTAGTGAGACCGGTTGTGGTTGAATTAACCGGAGGTTATGGCTAAGAGCCAAGAACGGACGGACAAGCACCAAAAGGAAGGACTTATGCGTTGGAAAGCCGAGCTTATACTCGCAAGTTCCTTCCTAGTCGTGCTAATCCCCGTTTTTGCCGATTACCGTAACACCGATATTAAGAGGGGCAACGAAAGATGTGGAGACTCCTAACTCAAACTAACCTAATCCTAACCCTAACAAGCTCGCTTTAAATATCAACTCAACACTTAGATAATCACAAACAAAATCTGAACTCTCGGACTTAACTAGTTAAAACACATTGAAAAAGACTCCCATCTCCCTGCGGACGACCCGTACTCAACCGGCTAGCTACAAGCGAAACCGTCTTGATTGCGGTATTTAAACTAGAACTTGAACACGCAGAACCTCCAACAATCACTGCATCACTTTATGCGCTTGAATACAGGCTCCCACTTCTTCATTAACGAGCCAAGTTACATCCCGAGGGCCCTTAACGTATACGGGGCCTGGTATCAGCACGCGATGGGTGCTGTTGGAGGGTTCCTAGGCACTCTCAAGAGGTCTCACAAGGCATCAACCATGCCAATTTCAAATTCTAACGGTGCCGAGAAACCCTAATACGGATCGTTGGCTAGAAAACTAGGCGAAACATAACTAGTTAACACTTAACTATAAGAATACGGAAATACAACCTTTGTAGATCCGGTCCTCCACCTCCACGGCTCCGTGATGAAGTCATCTCCGCTGTCCAAATCAAAATCCGGGCTCTAGCGTCGGCTTCATCGGAGAAAGAGCAGGCTAGATCATCGACGAGGTGCCGAAGATAATCTACGTCGAGGCATCGCTAAATCAAGCTCCAACTTCACCAAGTCAAGAAAACTTGTGAAGGAAACACACTCTACTACTTGGAAAGAGGTAGAGGATGAAGAAATAGGAAGTGGGTAGACTTTAGAATTGGATTTCTCACTAGTTTTCATCAATCACCATTGATGAAGTAAGGTTTCTTCATGTGTCAAGATGAAGAAGAAGATAGAAAATGTGTTATGATAAGTATATATTAAATAGAAAATAAATCAAATACTTATCATAAACTAACCATGGTCTAGTTTAGAGAATAAACTAGGGTTAGGTCAATGGTTAGGTTAGGCATGCAACAAAAATGGTGGACTTTTCAAACCTTCATGAAGTTTCAATGTAAAACAAAGCGAGCCACCATTTCTTTTCTTTTGCCAAAATGAAATAAATAAATAAATAAATGAGTAAGTAAATAAAAACATAACCCTAACCATCACATAACCATGGTTTAATCTTAACATACACTTAAACAATCATGTATCATCAAACATGATACAATCATATGTACAAATGTATATCACATATACAATGTGCACAAACCAAGTGAGAAAATCCATTTAAAATGAACCAATACTAGTTAATGCAAATTAATATATCAAATATATAATTATGCATTAAATCATTAAATCAACACTTGATTCAATGATCCGGTCATGTCGCACACAACCGACTAGTATACAATGTATCGGCTTATCGAATCAATCCTTGATTCGATAACTAGGTTATATCGCATACAACCATTCGACACATTCATCGCGAGAATGAAATACGGTATCACATACACGCATTATTCTCGGTCCCGCACATATCTCATATGCGCTCCTATTTCGTTTCGCTTGAGCCAGGAAACCTCTGTGTAGGACTCTAAATACTCGTCAATACGCCGGCAGCAGATGATGATCATATCAAACACCCACAAGCCGCAAGCGGTCTGCTAAACATAACGGCCACCCGGGTATTGAGCGATCAGAAGATCGACGAGCAAGCCCGCTCACACTCCAGTGAATCCAACCAATAACACTACCGTACATTCCGGTCTCGTCGTCTGATATGTCGCATATCTTGCCTAGGGGTGGTAAACGTCAGACCCCAATAGCTCGATAAGTCGTGTCGATATGAGGTCTATAACAATTCGAGAAACTACTGGTAACACTTACCAGTAAATCTCAGCAACCCTGGCCAGGGATTTCCTGTTATAGCCAATCGAACACAGCGCAACATCAACCCCCTATACCGGGAGAGACGAATCCCCTCCTATCGCTCATTGCCTCCATGTGACTCGGGACTGTACCCAAAAACCACCGTTTTGCACGCCCTCTTGGACGTGGTAAGATGGAAATCAAAGCACAGTGGGAACCACACAAGACTCTATGACGATCTCGGGTCAACAGACTACTCTGTACCAGTGTCACCAGAGAACTGCCATCTGACGTGAGGTATAATACCATCTGGGAGTTCTCGGCGAGTCCGTCCAGTGTACCCAGTCTCTACTGAGCACCCGTATATCATCTCCGATGTCAAACACCAATGGATATGGGATCATCCATCGCCCATCTGTATGGGTCGAGAAGGTACACGCTAGTCTACTCTGGTATATCGATGCCCTGTCTTGATATACCCACGACTAGGGACTTTGAAGGATGTACTTATGGACTACCATGTCCCCACTAGTATGATCCGCATCATAGTCCAGGTAGTCAAGTACACATCCTAGGGGCTTTACCAACATGTAATAGAGAGACAATCTGTGTACACGTTAAGGTAAAGTGCAACCAGATAGCATACTATCATGTCGAGCAAGAAAGTCCTCCCTATATATGTCCAAGCATCCACTACAATATACATCCTATGTATAGTAATGGCCTCTAGGGCATACATATAACTAACAATCTCCCACTTGCACTAGGGCCATCTGATAGCAGTGGTTGTAGTATCTCATACTCAACCATCCCATAAAAATCTCTATCTGGGAACAGGCCTTTGTGAGTGGATCCGTTGTGTTGTCCTCTGAGTCTACTCTCCAAACCTCGATCACCCTGGAGATCAACCATCTCCATGATCAGGTGACACTGCCTTAGAATATGTCTGGATCACTGATGGGACCGACGTTCCTTGGCATAAGCCACAACTCCATTGTCTCACAATGGTAGGAACGTAGTTCATCTCATGAACCAATATACACCCAAACAGCCTCTTTGGTAGCATCTTAAGTAGCGATGTATCTTGCCTTTATCGTCTAGTATGTCACGGTATCTAGCTTGGAACTCTTCCAACATACCGTCCCTTTACTGAGGGTTAAGACAATGCCTGTGACTGACACTCAGTCGTCTTTATCATCCTGGAACCCTTCAAGTGATTCTCCCCAGGATCGATTGATACCATCTCACTACAACTAGTGAGAATCCTAACATCCAATTAAATCTATCTCATAGATCCAAAACTCAGGATTTAGGAGGTATCATTTTGATCCTATATGGAGAATCATTATGATAAACGGAGATTGATCGAGCGTAGCATAGGAAACTCCTTCCCTATCAAGAGTATGTCATCCATGTACTCTACGAGAATCACCACCATAATCCATACTACCTTTTTGTATATACAAGGTTCATCTACCATTTTGATGATGTCAAACTCTTTGACTAATCCATCAAAACAGATGTTCCAACTCCGCGATGCCTGCTTTATCACATAAAATATCTTGCACACGTTTCCGCTGCTCCCACTGTCTACGAGACTCTCTGGCTGTGTACTTATAGACGCTCTCTTCTAAAACATCAT
The DNA here is from genome assembly GCA_030015575.1 of Agapanthus africanus. Classification (NCBI taxonomy): domain Eukaryota; kingdom Viridiplantae; phylum Streptophyta; class Magnoliopsida; order Asparagales; family Amaryllidaceae; genus Agapanthus; species Agapanthus africanus. The sequence continues at coordinate 136,043,627 of CM057339.1, forward strand.
TTAGAAAAGCAATCATGACACCCAACCGCCAGATATCGTAGTCATGGTATGTAGCCGTGGCAAGTAGTATCTGGATGGACTTAAGCATAGGTACTGGAAAATGTTTCATCATTATCCACGCCTGGTCGATGACGAAAACCTTTAACAAGTCTAGCTTTGAAAGTCTCAACTTTTCCATCTACACCAAGTAATCTTCTCAAGATTTACTTGCTCCTGATGGGGATTTAACCCTTCAGATATAGCAACCAAAGTCCATACTTTGTTGGTGTACATGGATTCCATCTCAGATCACTAAGCATCCAGCCATGCTTACAGAGTCTTACTCCTGATAGCCAGCTCGAAGCTAGTTGGGTCATCATCTCATGATGCAATCCTCGCTCCCACTGTCATAGAGAAACAGAAGTATCTCTCAGGTGGGTGAGGAACCCTACTAGATCGGCGGAGAGGCTGAGGTTCGTTGGAATCTACTGAATCCTTTGGTTCTATCAAAACATCTTCTGTAGTTTGCATAGCTGGAACCTTTCCAGTTCTACATAACTAACCTTGCCTCGAGATTGTCCGAATTTTGCTTTTAGACATAGGACGGACAACCCCAAATCTTAACTAACTTAAGATATGGGCTCTTCCCTTTCCATATCACATATGAAGTGGTAGGCAACTGATTTGATTGGAACCTAATTCAATAGGTATGCATCTTCTCAAGTGCATAACTCCCAAAAGGAAAATAGGAAACTCAGTAGTACTCATCATAGAGCACACCTTATCATATAGGGTGTGATTGCTCCACCCCGATATACAATCGTGCTATGGTGTATAAGGAGGAGTAATGCTGAGAGAGAATCTCATTCTCCTTTAGAATAGTCCAGTATTTCCGTGCTCAAGTATTCTCCTCCTTGATCACATCAAAGGACATAATACTTATACCCGTATTTTGGTTCTCTACTTCTAACTTATAATCTGTGAATATCTCAAAAGGTTCGGACTTGTGTTTCAACAGGAACATAGGTCTGAAACTCGAAAGATCATCAGAGAATGTAATGAAGTATTAAGAATCAGTCCTGGCATTTGTAGACTGGGGACCTACATACATCAACATGTATCATCCCAAGAGTTCACTAACTCTTTCTCTGTTTCCAATAAACAGAGCTGTGGTCATCTTATCTTTATGACATGACTGGCGAGTTTCACAAGATGTAAATTCAAACTAATTTAAATATGCATCATTATGTAACTCTAGCTAGTCGGGTCACATTACCTCAAGAAGGAATCGTTCAATGGTGAACTCTTCCTCTTGTGTGTGATCCGTATACTAAGAACTGTAGTTTGATTTAGAACATCAACGCTTTTAGATAACGTGCCTGAACCGATCAACTTTTGATATAGGAAATGTTCAAAACATTATCCAACAATACAAAATTTTATCATTTCTTTGCTGATAAAGAGACTGATATGATTTTGTATATCAGGTTCGGTATCTAATAGCATTTGTTCAGAATCAATATATTGATAATACAGGGTGACAGTGACCAACAGACTTGGCTGCAACACTTGCCCCGTTTTCTGCCTCATGAAACTTATCACCCGTTCTCAGTCCTCTACCTTTCTGTAGCCCTATGTAACATATTACATATCTGGGATCCTGATCTGGTATCACATACCCAGGACGTAAAGGATACTGAGAAACAGTTCTGTATAATGAACATACCCGAAGATGATGCATCAGCATGCACTCTCTTCGTTTGGGCGGCATAGGAATTCTGGTAATCCCCAATTTCCTGCTCTGTCTTATAACAATTATAAGTTGGAGCGGGACCAACGTTCCCCAGCTCAGTATAACAAGCGGGTTCGGTCAATATTCCGTTTTATTATCTTGATTAAGGCGTGATATGGTCGCTACCTGCAGAGAGAGAGAAGAAAACACTCAGCGTGCGCTCTTGCAAGAATAGATTGGTTATTATTTTATCTAATCAGGATGGCTCCCACTGCTTTTTATCAAATCTTCCTTCAAACCCTAAAAGGAAAGACTAGCCGGGATTAATTACACACTACAAGTTCGCCAATCTTTCGCCAGGCCAGTGTCGGTACTTTGAGGGAGGTGCCCCGTGCTTTCGCACGGACCTAATTAATGTAAACATCGTTTTCCCAGAGGCGTAACCTCGTTAACACCTTTCTAGACACCTACTTGATCGGCTAATTGTAATGTGTAAAACTCTCCCAGGAGTAACAATTACTCGCAGTGGGTATCGGGATCCAACTATCTCATAGAAGGTATGCAATCTCATTGCAAATTTCAACACTTGAAATTCCCGATAATATTTTGCCCCGAACGATCTATGACCTTGACAAGGTCAACAAACCATAGACCGCAAGTCAAGTTCAACCCGTCATTTCTTGATTGAATCAAACCCACCCGCACGACCCTTGACAAGGTCAACAAGGCCGCACGACTACCCTAACCCAATCTGCATCATATGCATAAGCAGATAAATACTGGTTAGCTACCGCACACTGCGCCTTGACAAGGTCAACAAACGCAGCACGAATACTAAACAGGACTTATCTGAAATGACGGAGGGCTACGACAGGTTTTTCTAAAAACCTATTGCGTAATAAACTTGATATCGTTGTAGAATCAAATGATTTTGAAATGGAGTGCTTTTGAGGCTTTTCTAGTTTTGCTAAAGGAGTCACTCCCGATGAAGGGATCGTCGGTCCTTTTCTCGTCGAATGAGGTGCGGGATATATCATATATATCACTGTGCAAAGCAAAAACAGTTAAAAGCAATCAAAAGACAAACCGAGTGTGTAGCATCTGCCAGTTATTGCTAAAGGAGTCACTCCCGGTGAAGGGATCTCGGTCCTTTCCTTATCGAATAAGGTGCAGGATATATCATATATACCGCTGTGCAAAGCAAGAACTGTAGCTACCTGTTTTATTTTGAAATTCGATTCTACAACATCTTAGGTTTCTTTTATTTCATTAATCATATTAATGAAGTCCCATCATTTAAGTACCTAAACATCACAGATAAATACGACGTACGCTTATGCCATCCGCATTCGCCTCGATGTCCCCTCAAGCACCGTTAGGTTAGGTAACTAACAGCAGAGCGGGGCAGGGCTAGCACGGGTGTAAAACATAAGTAACGCCTATATAATATATCATATATACTATATACTGTATCCATCACAGAACATCACATGATCACATCACAGATATCGCAGCAGAAGAATCATATGAAATATTGGATATACTAGGACGTCCGTGTTTTCAATACGATCCAGTATAAAACACGGATTCCACGGTCGCGATGAATAGCCAAACCTACACCCCAAGACCCCTACGAGAGCGGCAAGCAACCCTACCAATTCTAGAGTTAGGAGACCCGGACCCGACTCCTCAAGTTGGTCTCCCACTGGACTCCAGAACCCGGTTACTTGTGCCCTCCTCCTTGGGTCTATCCTAGTGCGGAAAAGTAAATAATATACAAACGGTGACATCTTCCGCAACCTGGAAGTGCACCAATAAAAGAATATTACATACAAGTTTTTACATGAATGAAAATGAAAAAACACCCATCTCACATAAAACCCCCCGGCTATTCAAACACGACGATCCAATATAACATATCCAGCAACACATAACATCACATGTCATCAACGTAAGTAAATATGCGCATCCCAATTGTCGTTGACATATAGCAACGAAACCGGCGATATCACATATTACACTTACGGTCACAGAAAAGAAAGTGTAAAACTACAACAGTTGGAATCCGCAACCTCCTCAGACATCGCATGCCTGACCAAATGAATTACTTAGACATCGCATGCCTAATAATTATAAACCCCGCATTTTAGTCTCATTATCGAAAACACTTTTCAATACCAAGTCGGGTAATTCAACAAGATTTCCGACATTCTGATCGAATGCTCGTCGCAAACTTCAGTAGACGGCTGCACCCCTGATACCGTCGACGAAGTGCACCAAGGCGGAACACCGCTACCGCGAGCACCCGAACGGATGCTTTCGGCGACGGGGTTCTCCTACAGTCACTTGGTCGGGGCTATGGAGTGAGGCTGTCTATTAAGTTTACCCGGCGAGTATCCGCGTACGCTACGTGATTGCGACGGACTTTTGATCACATCAAAATTCCGTGGCAACCGATCAAGTGAGACTAAAGTGCTATGTTTATAACATTCATTCAGTTATCTCATAACTCATTGTGAATTCCAATTATTGTATCCCATTCCGGATAAATAGAAAATGTTAAACTTTCCGATCGAACAGTCAAATACCCAAGTTTTCCCGAAATAGATCAACTCTTGAAATAAGTCTAAAAACATTCAGTTCGTGCCTCAGTACCAACTGTCCAGCCGTAGAAGGGTCAAGCCAACGCCTCACATGTGGCACGCCGTACTCCCCCAAACCCTAAGGTTCAAAGGGCAGTTCAAGACGATCACATAATCGAGTTAAGGTTTGTTGTCTTCTAGAGGGTCCATCGAGTTACTTGCACTACTTAGAACGTCTTTAAACTACGGACAAATCCAACACTTGGAAATTTCCCGACAGGGGAAAAATTGGGTATTTATATCCGGTCGAACTTTTTAACATATTCTAAAATTTATCCGGAAAGCCACACAGACAAAATTTGATAATCCGATCGAACATTCGAATCCCCAAAACAACCCAGAAAAATTCAACTCTTGAATAAATATTAAAAATTCCCAGAAAATCCAGCATAATAAAATAAAAGTTACTGTGCAAACATGGAATGATATGTCACCAAATGGCCGCGGAACCGCCGCAGAAGCCAAGCTTCTGCAGCGGTTCCGCCGCACGTTGTACTGTTCATGAGAAACTTTTTGCGCCATAATTCTTAGATTTCCCTGCTGAATTTTTTAGCAATTTTTAATTTGGAAAAATCCATGTTTTCATAAAAAGTCCAGAGAGCGTGGAAAAGTGGGGTTTCGGGTTCGATCGGACTTCAAACTCCGTGTAGACTTCGCCTAAGGCTCTAGCTAGGCTCTGATACCACTGTAGGGTTCCTAGGCACTCTCAAGAGGTCTCACAAGGCATCAACCATGCCAATTTCAAATTCTAACGGTGCCGAGGAACCCTAATACGGATCGTTGGCTAGAAAACTAGGCGAAACATAACTAGTTAACACTTAACTATAAGAATACGGAAATACAACCTTTGTAGATCCGGTCCTCCACCTCCATGGCTCCGTGATGAAGTCATCTCCGCTGTCCAAATCAAAATCCGGGCTCTAGCGTCGGCTTCATCGGAGAAAGAGCGGGCTAGGTCATCGACGAGGTGCCGAAGATGATCTACGTCGAGGCATCGCTAAATCAAGCTCCAACTTCACCAAGTCAAGAAAACATGTGAAGGAAACACACTCTACTACTTGGAAAGAGGTAGAGGATGAAGAAATAGAAAGTGGGTAGACTTTATAATTGGATTTCTCACTAGTTTTCATCAATCACCATTGATGAAGTAAGGTTTCTTCATGTGTCAAGATGAAGAAGAAGATAGACAATGTGTTATGATAAGTATATATTAAATAGAAAATAAATCAAATACTTATCATAAACTAACCATGGTCTAGTGTAGAGAATAAGCTAGGGTTAGGTCAATGGTTAGGTTAGGCATGAAACAAAAATGGTGGACTTTTCAAACCTTCATGAAGTTTCAATGTAAAACAAAGCTAGCCACCATTTCTTTTCTTTTGCCAAAATGAAATAAATAAATAAATAAATGAGTAAGTAAATAAAAACATAACCCTAACCATCACATAACCATGGTTTAATCTTAACATACACTTAAACAATCATGTATCATCAAACATGATACAATCATATGTACAAATGTATATCACATATACAATGTGCACAAACCAAGTGAGAAAATCCATTTAAAGTGAACCAATACTAGTTAATGCAAAGTAATATATCAAATATATAATTATGCATTAAATCATTAAATCAACACTTGATTCAATGATCCGGTCATGTCGCACACAACCGACTAGTATACAATGTATCGGCTTATCGAATCAATCCTTGATTCGATAACTAGGTTATATCGCATACAACCATTCGACACATTCATCGCGAGAATGAAATACGGTATCACATATACGCATTATTCTCGGTCCCGCACATATCTCATATACGCTCCTATTTCGTTTCGCTTGAGCCAGGAAACCTCTGTGTAGGACTCTAAAGACTCGTCAATACGCCGGCAGCAGATGATGATCATATCAAACACCCATAAGCCACAAGCGGTCTGCTAAACATAACGGCCACCCGGGTATTGAGCGATCAGAAGATCGACGAGCAAGCCCGCTCACACTCCAGTGAATCCAACCAGTAACACTACCGTACATTCCGGTCTCGTCGTCTGATATGTCGCATATCTTGCCTAGGGGTGGTAAACGTCAGACCCCAATAGCTCGATAAGTCGTGTCGATATGAGGTCTATAACAATTCGAGAAACTACTGGTAACACTTACCAGTAAATCTCAGCAACCCTGGCCAGGGATTTCCTGTTATAGCCAATCGAACACAGTGCAACATCAACCCCCTATACCGGGAGAGACGAATCCCCTCCTATCGCTCATTGCCTCCATGTGACTCGGGACTGTACCCAAAAACCACCATTTTGCACGCCCTCTTGGACGTGGTAAGATGGAAATCAAAGCACAGTGGGAACCACATAAGACTCTATGACGATCTCGGGTCAACAGACTACTCTGTACCAGTGTCACCAGAGAACTGCCATCTGACGTGAGGTATAATACCATCTGGGAGTTCTCGGCGAGTCCGTCCAGTGTACCCAGTCTCTACTGAGCACCCGTATATCATCTCCGATGTCAAACACCAATGGATATGGGATCATCCATCGCCCATCTGTATGGGTCGAGAAGGTACACGCTAGTCTACTCTGGTAAATCGATGCCCTGTCTCGATATACCCACGACTAGGGATTTTGAAGGCTGTACTTATGGACTACCATGTCCCCACTAGTATGATCCGCATCATAGTCCAGGTAGTCAAGTACACATCCTAGGGGCTTTACCAACATGTAATAGAGAGACAATCTGTGTACACGTTAAGGTAAAGTGCAACCAGATAGCATACTATCATATCGAGCAAGAAAGTCCTCACTATATATGTCCAAGCATCCACTACAATATACATCCTATGTATAGTAATGGCCTCTAGGGCATACATATAACTAACAGCTGTCATCAGGGAAGAGAGGCGGTTGCTGCTCGATCGTAAGAGTGCGCCCCCTGCCAGCGATCGCAACATCCCTTTGAAGCGACGGATCGCTGTCCCTCCTCCGCTAAGAGAGGCTGCTGCAGCTGAGCCACCACGTGTGCTAAGCCCCATGCGTGGATTGCCCCGTGATCCTGTGGACGTACCATCGGCGCTCTGTGATCCCGTGGAGACGGTAACCGTAGCTTCACCCGAACCTGACGTGGGCTCGGATATCGGGACTCGCCATCCCAAAGTGCCCACGAAGCGCAAGCTGGTTTTGGCTGCGACCGGAGTTCGCGCGCAGAAGAGGAAGAAGAATTCGATCTTCTCTGCTGACGTTGTATTTGGTCAGGAACCTCATGCTTCTTACGGCGAGGGCTTAAGTGAGTACGGGACCAACGACGGCCTATTTATGCCACCAGATGACACTGATCTGGCGGCTGCCATCACAGCTTCCGAGCGATTGGCAAGACCCGAAGAGTGGTTGGCTAACCTCGCACGATCAGGTAATTATTAGTTGCATTTTTTTTGCCATTGCATCATACCTCTATCATTGTTTTTTGACTAACGCTTTTCCTTCTTTAATAGGCATTTCTACCGAAGAAGCTCTCGCTGCTTCTCTCAAGACTTTTGAGAAAGAGGAACGACTTCGACCATCCTTAGGCCTTGGTACATTTCGGTTCGCCATGTTTCTACTTCCGTTTCTTAAGAGTAATCTGACTCTTTCTTTGTCTTATCGCAAGGATCATAATGCCTATCCCGCAAGATGATGCGGAAATTCTCCCCGGGCCAGCTACCGAAGCCCCGGCCTCTTCGGCACTGCAGCGAGAGGCCTTACTTAGAAAACCGATGACGGAAGCCTTGATGGCTCCAGAGGTAACCCTGCTTGCGGATGACGATGTCCTGTTGAAGGAGGCTTCTAAAAGGTCTTTTTTGATGGCTCGGGAAGAAAGGAAGTGCCTGAGGCGCGCAGCAAGGGAGCGTAGTGCTGCTTTAGCTGCGAGAGCAGGTTCGAGCGCCGTTACCCTTGCTGCTACTCCTTTGGAGGAGTTTCCGGTTGCCTTGTCTACTGCTCACAGACGGGTGGCACGTGCGGCTCAGGAAGCGAACGGTAAATCAACTCCAGGTAATGTGCCTTGAGGCTCCGTTGTCAAAGTTTTAAACTATCAGTTCTCATATATCTTATCTTTGCAGGGCCGAGTCTTCCTGAAGAAGTGGCGGCGACCGCTGAGCCTGAGAGAGCAGTGGAGGAGGTAGCTGTTATTTTCGAATCCGGGGCGGTGGCAGGCGATGTGGTCGCAATTGCCGGGCTCGAGGTAGTGGCCGACGAGACGGCTACCACGGCCGAGCCTGAAGCAGCGGTGGATAAGACGGCCGCAATTACTGAGCCTGAGGTGGTGTTGAGCGAAACGGGTGCAATTGCTGGGTCCGATGTGGTCACTCTTTCTCAAAAGTCGGGCACCGCTCCAATCGTCGCTCTTCCTGCCTACGGTTCTTTATCGTCTCCTGGCGTCGCAAGTGTGATGACGGCTCTCGTGGAGTCAGGGGATGAGGCGACGGGAGGTGAGGCCACCCCAATGGAGGTGGGAGACACCGTTGTTGAATCAAGTGACGCCCTCGTCACGGCTCCGGCTGGAGACACTTAAGGTAGATTTTAGGTTACCGCCCTTCTTTTGATTCAGCAATCTTTCCTAACAAGGTTTATCTTGTTTCTAATGCAGGTGCGGCTAGTGCTAAAGTCGAGCTACTTGAGACAGCGCCATCAGTTACCGCCCTGAAGGTGACCACCTCTCTTCCCTCTCTCGTACCGTCGCAGATGCTGGAAGGTATAGATTTGTGACCCATTAGTCTTACCTCTTGGTTGTGTAATTCATGTATTAATGTTGTGTCATCGCGTTTTTGCAGGAGTCCTTTTGACCAACTGTACCAGGTGTTGCATCCTCACTTCTCCTTCCCGTCGAAGATTGCTTCACCCAGTGGCGCTTGTGAATACAGCTTTCAATTAATGCTCTTTATTTTACCGATAATGAAATTATTTCTGATTCTTCTTTGCCTTGATTGCAGTGCTACAGATTGAAGGAGGAGATAAGAGATCAGTTGCGCCACCGGTCCTCCCGGCTTTGCCACCTACTGCAGCCGGTATAGTAAATTCCGGTCCTCCCGGCTTTGCCTAGATCCGTCATCTGATTGTGATTTGTTTTGTAGCGGTCACTTTGACTCCGAACTCTTTCGAATCTTTCATTATGATGCCGACAGGCCCCTTCTCCAGACGTCCATCCTCAAAAGGTGCTGTGACGAGTTTGCGCATGTTGAGCGAATACGTCGAGGAGCTTGACGCGGAAGCTCCTACATCTGCCGTAGATTTTGCTACCAAGGTCAATCCGATGCTGGAGACACTTGTAAATTTCCATAATGAAGGCATCGTCGAGTCTTGGGTTAGTCACTGCAGGAAGATCGAGACATGTCTACATCAGCTTGAACTTATGCGTCTTGCCCCTGAAACTCAGGCTTTGAACTCCCAGCGGGCCGCATGGGTCGAGCAGAGTGCGTCCTTCCTTCGCCATTTCGAACAAGAAGCGACTTTGAGGCGGAAGGAATGCGAAGAGGCTTCTGCTGAGTTTGTCCAGTTGCGTGCCCAAGTTGAAGCGAACGTCGCACAACTGAGAGCTGTCTTTGACACTTTGCAGCAATGTATCTCGGATGGGCTTGTATTGAGACGGAAGCTCGACTCTATCAAGCGGGTTACGCAGAGTCGCAAAGCTGCCCAACGGGAAATTGATGAGAAGATTTCATCATGCTTGCAGCAAAGAACTCGAATCGAAGCGGAGCTAGCCGCGGCGGCTGATCATGAGAAGGCACTGAAAGAAGTGTGAGAGCAGCTTACGGACCTATTGAAAACGCTTCCTTCTCAGTAGCTGCCTTTGTATCAATCATACACTTGTAATCTCTGAATAATATGTATCTATTTTTTATTTTATTTCCTTTATATGATGTATCATGTATTCAATTGAGTTCATGAATAAAGACATTCATTTTGTTATATTGTTGCTTTCTTTCTCCTTGATGTGTTGTTGCCGTGTGATTTTAGCAAGTGCGGTCGGTAGATAGTATATAGCTGTCAATTTTGGATTCTTTGTAGAGTGGTGATGTCTTAGAAAACAGGGTTAGGATCATTCACCTAAGACTTTTCAACTTTATGAGCCGTTAGGGTCTCATAAAGAATTTTCTCCCTACCGGTCGAGAGGATCCCGTAGGTGTAATTTCTCCTTAAGAATCGTGAGGATTCTTAAGTGTGTTTTCTCTTGAAAGTCATAAGGATCTCACAAGAGAATTTGCTCCTTTATGAGTCGTGAGGACCCGCAAGTGATGGGTGAAGTTGCCCTTATCCGTATTTCACGGAGTCAGGGGTTTCTCTGGATGCTTCCCACAGGTTCACTACCGTGTTCTGCAAAGACCATGCTCCGCTCTGGACGTTTTTCAGGATACCGTAGTTTAAAGACATCGCGGTCAAGGTTAAGGACATCACAGTCCGTGGATTTAAGGACTCCACAGTCCGCTGTTAGTTTTAAGACATCACGGTCGAGGTTAAGGACATCATAGTCCGTGGATTTAAGGACTCCACAGTCCGTTGTTTAGTTTTAAGACATCACGGTCGAGGTTAAGGACATCATAGTCCATGGGTTTAAGGACCCCACAGTTCAATATTGTTAGTTTTAGGACATCACGGTCAAGGTTAAGGACATCATAGTCCATGGGTTTAAGGACCCCACAGTCCGTCGTTGTTAGTTTTAAGACATCACGGTCAAGGTTAAGGACATCATAGTCCGTGAGTTTAAGGACCTCATAGTCCAATGTTAGTTTTAAGACATCACGGTCGAGGTTAAGGACATCATAGTCCGTGAGTTTAAGGACCTCACAGTCCAATTTTTGCTCTAGATGCTTCCTACAGGTTCACTGCCGTGTTTGGCGAGGACCAGGCTCCGCTCTGGATGCTTCACACGGGTTCACTGCCATGCTCTGCAAGGACCAGGATCCACTCTGGACGTTTTCCATGGGGTCAAAAGTGACATTATCCGCATTCTACGTAGCCAGGAATTTTGCTCTGGATGCTTCCCACGGGTTCACTGCCGTGTTCGGCGAGGACCAGGCACTGCTCTGGATGCTTCACACGGGTTCACTGCCGTGCTCTGCGAGGACCAGGATCCGCTCTGGACGTTTCACACGGGTTCACTGTCGTGCTCTGCGAGGACCAGGATCCGCTCTGGACGTTTTCCACGGGGTCAGAAGTGACATTATCCGTGTTCCACGTAGCCAGGAATTTTGCTCTGGATGCTTCCCACGGGTTCATTGCCGTGTTCAGCGAGGACCAGGCTTCGCTCTGGATGCTTCACACGGGTTCACTGCCGTGCTCTGGGAGGACCAGGATCCGCTCTGGACGTTTTCCACGGGGTCAGAAGTCACATTATCCGCGTTCCACATAGCCAGGAATTTTGATCTGGATGCTTCCCACGGGTTCACTGCCGTGTTCGGCGAGGACCAAGCTTCGCTCTGGATGCTTCACATGAGTTCACTGCCGTGCCCTGCGAGGACCAGGATCCGCTCTGGACGTTTCCCACGGGGTCAAGAGTGACATAATCCGCATTCCACGTAACCAGGAAGGGTTGACTTTATCCGCATTTCACGGAGTCGGGATTTGACTCTCGGTCATCTGTGCACCGCCGAGTCATGGAACTGGGGGTTGCCGCTGTTCCGCTTTGTTGTTTCTGTTGTAATAAGACGTTTGTTGAGATGGTCTCTAGGCTGTCTATGAATCATTGAGATTTGGCTTCTCCTTCTAATGAAACTTGGGAAGGAATGGTGTGATTCCCTCTTTGTTTGCGCCCCGGATCGTATACAGGGACTGATGTTATATCACCTGTAGGGCGTAAATTTCATTCATTTTTTTTTATTTTTTTATTTCCGCGATGCTCTATCATTTCAGCCTTTTGTATCACGAAAGTCACGATTGCCCAATCATTTCGGCTATTTTTCGTGGTGCCCAATCATTTCGGTTATTTGTTTTATTTTTACTCACTGCTTTTATTGCGAGCCGCCTAATCATTTCGGCTATTTTGCATGCATGCATTTTTACTTGTTGATTTTGTCTGCAAGTTGCCCCATCATTTCGGCTATTTCATATGCATGTGCGGCTTGCTGGCTTTTCGCTGCAAGCTCGGAATTAGACACTAATTTCGGCATCAGCACCGCTACTACTGGGACATTGCCAGGAGCGAATCATCATTTGCCTCTGTCGATGTCGAACAAAGGTGTCTTAGTGAACAGGGTTAGGATCCTGTCGACTAAGACTTTTGACTTCATGAGCCGTAAGGGTCTCATGAAGGTGTTTCTCCCTACAAGTCGTGAGGATCTCGTAGGCGTGTTTGCTCCTTAGGAGTTGTGAGGACCCCTAAGTGTATGTTCTCCTGTAAGTTGTAAGGATCCTACAAGAGGGTTTTCTCCTTATAAATCGAGAGGACTTACAAGGGTTGTTCACCATATAGACATATCCCTAGTCACGGATGGGACTTCGTTAGAGAAATGTTTATTCGCACCCGTGAATTGTATATAAGGGTCAACATTGAGCCGCTTGTAGGGCAGTATCGGAGGTTGTGGGGATGGTTAAGAACAGGTTCAGATCCCTGTAGCTTAAGACTTTCAAATCTTATTAGCCGTGAGGGTCCCATAAGAAGGTTCTCCTTACGAGTCGTGAGGATCTCGCAAGTGTGTTTCTCCTTAAGAATCGTGGGGATCCCTAAGTGTGTTGTTCCCTTATGAGTCGTAAGGATCTCACGCAGGTGGTTTCTCCTTACAAAGTCGAGAGGACCTTGCAAGTGTCTTTTAACGAGATTGCGCCCTTTCGGGTTTTCACAAAACTCGCCGGTAACCCTACTGTTTTTACTCACGGAGCCCTTTCGGGTTTTTATACGTGCCCATTTTGCTTATGGACATACCGTTTTTCTTTTTATTTTTTTATTCTTTTTTTTATCATCTTTGGGATGCTGCAATCCACCGTAGTTATCGACATCTCGGTCAACGGCTAGTTTTAGGACATACTGGTCCGTTGTTTGTTTAAGGACGTTTCGGTCCATTGTTAGTTTAAGGACGTTTCGATCTGTTGTTAGTTTAAGGACATTTCGGTCCGTTGTTAGTTTAAGGACGTTTCAGTCCGTTGTTAATGAAGCCGGTACTACCTATAGAGTTTGGGCTTAGGAAGATAGCGAGCGGACATAATCATCGTCATCTGTCATTGACCTAGGCCGTGACTCATCAGGCGTAGTATTTCTTCAGGAAACGACCATTTATTGGCCTGAAGGGCCTTTCGCCATGCATGTCCATGAGTAAATAGGCTCCACCCTGGTAGACCTTGTCTATGATGTACGGGCCTTCATAATTTGGCTCGAATTTCCTCCGCTTGGAGCGATTGGGGATCATAGGTCTTTTGACCACTACCACGAGTTCGCCTTGGCGGAATGTCCTCGGCCTAGTCAATCTTCCATATGAGCGCGTCATCTTTGCTTTATAAGCCTCTAGATTTTTTTGCGCTATGAGCCGGGTTTCGTCAAGGGCATTGAGCTCCTCAAGCCGAAGGTGAGCATTCTCTTTGTCCGTCAGCTCGTAATGAACTGCCACTCGTAGAGAAGGTAGCTCTATCTCAAGGGGGAGTACCGCCTCTGTACCGAATACTAATGCGTACGGCGTTGTATTCGTGGCCGTTTTGAACGTAGTCCGATATGCCCAGAGAGCTTCATGCAGTCTCTCGTGCCAGTCCTTTTTATTTCGAGATACCGTCTTCTTTACAATCTTCATCAATATCTTGTTAAAAGCCTCAGCCAGACCGTTAGCTCGAGGATTATAAACTGAGGAGTATCTCCAGTCTATGTTATGTTGTTGTGCGAAGCGGCTGATCTTGTGGCTTCTGTAGGCTGGCCCGTTATCGGAGATGATCCGTCTCGGAGTCCCAAACCGATAAATGACCTGCGTCTTGAAGAAATGGAGGATATTCTCCGTCTTCACTTCCCTTAGCGGTACTTCTTCTGCCCACTTAGAGAAGTAATCGGTTGTCGCCAAAATGAACCGATGTCCTCTGGACGATTCTGGTTCGATGGGTCCGATTATGTCAATTCCCCATATTTCGAACGGCCAGCTAGCCACTGTCGGATGTTGATGGATGAAGTCCCATGAATCTGGCACGAGTGGCATTGCTTTGCATACTCGAGGCAGTCTTGAATCATCGTGGGCTAATAGTAGCCCATCTTTTTGATTTTGAGCTTCATCTTCGGCCCGGCGTGGTGAGAACCGTAGAGTCCATCGTGAGTTTCTTGGACGACTCTTTTTGCTTCTTCAGGTCCTAGGCATCTTAACCATAAAGAATCAAATGACCTCTTGTACAGAGTATCATTGACGAAAGCGAAAGATAGGGCTCGCTTCATGAGCTGATGTTTTGAGGACGCATCTTCAGGCGTTCGACGGGATTTGAAGTAGTCTATAAAGACTTCCCTCCAATCCTCGGCCTTTTCCTGGTCCTTTGTTTGCAGGGTCGTTTGCTCGGTCGCTCCCTTTTCTTTGGACTGCTCCGGAGATATTTATGCCGGTGTAAGAACCCGACGGCTTTGAACAACGATCCTCACGTCATCGAGGTTTTCGTCAGCCAGTTCTTTAGCGAGCTTGGCTAATGCATCCGCCTTGCTATTTTCCGCATGTGGTATGCTTTCCAAGGTGTAGGAAGGTATTTGGGTCTGCAGTTGCTATACCCTCTCGCCGTACTTCACCAGTTCTGGTTTGCACGTTTGATATTCGCCGTTTACTTGACTAACGAACAGTTGGGAATCTCCGTATATGAAGAGGTTTTCAATCCCCATGTCAATGGCGATCTCGAGACCTGCTATCAAAGCTTCGTATTCGGCTTCATTGTTTGTCCTTGGCTCTATTAAGGAGAAGGCAAAGCGCATTATCCCTACTTATGGAGTTACGAAGATGAGGCCTACCCCTGATTTGATTATGGGGGTGTTTTGTTTACACTTCTTCATGGAGGATGCTCCATCGAAGTAAAGCTCCCACCGAGTATCACCCCCGTCGATCGTGTCAAACGCATGTTCGTCTGGCAATTCACAGTTCAAAGGAGAATCGGCGGGTATCAGATGCTCAGCGAGGAAGTCGACGATGGCTTGGCCTTTCACTGCCTTAAGAGGCTGATAGGTTATTGAGAACTCCATTAAGAGCAAGGCCCATTTAGCGAGCCGCCCTGTCAATATGGCCTTTGACATCAAATATTTGAGAGGATCTACCTTCGATATGAGACGGACTTCATGCGCCAACGCATAGTGCCTGAGCTTCGTTATTGCGAAGATCAATGCCAGGCAGTGTTTTTCGATGGGAGAATAATTGCTTTCTGCCCTCAACAGAACTCGACTCAAATAGTAGAGCACTCTCTCCTTCTCTTGGTCGTTCTCTTGTGCCCATAATGCACCTAAGGAACCTTCAAGGGCCGTTGTATAAAGAATGAGAGGCTTTCCCTTGACCGGAGCGGCCAGTACTGGCGGATTATGTAGGTTCTGCTTGATTTCGTCTAGCGCGCTTTGGCATTTACGATCCCAGACGAAAGGGGTTCCATTCTTCATCAGGTGACTGTAAGGACGACACTTGCCTGAGAGATTGGCTATAAATCGCTGAATATACGCGAGCTTCCCTTGGAGAGATCGCAATTGCTTGAGAGTCCTTGGCGGGGGCATCTCCATAATTGCCTTGATTTTTTACGGATCTATCTCGATGCTTCGGTGTCGGACAATGAATCCTAGGAACTTGCCTGAAGAAACTCCGAACGCACATTTTAGGGGGTTCATTTTCAAGTTGTATTTACGAAGGCGTTGAAATACGGTCTTCAGATGCTCTAAATGCTCCTCGTATGATTTGCTCTTAACCACAAGGTTGTCGATATAGCATTCGACGACTTCATGTATGAGGTCATCGAAGATCTTCGTCATGGCCCTCTGATAGGTGGCACCGGCATTCTTTAGACCGAAGGGCATCACCTTGTAGCAGAATATACCCTAAGGGGTCCGGAAAGCGGTGTGCTTCTGGTCTTCGGGATGCATTTTTATCTGATTGTATCCTGACGAGCCGTCCATGAAGGAGAAAACCTCATGGGTGGACGTATTGTCAATCATTAGCTCGGTGACCGGTACTGGGAAGTCATCTTTTGGGCATGCTTTATTGAGATACTGAAAGTCTACACATATGCGCATCGTCCCATTTTTCTTCATCACTGGGATGATGTTGGCGATCCATTCAGGTTACTGAACCTCTTGGATGAAACCAGAGTCGATCAGCTTCTTGACCTCGGCGTTGATGCTCATCTCAAGCTCGAACCGCATTCTCCTCAGTGCTTGTTTGATTGGCTTGACGTCCGGGGATATTGCCAGTTTGTGGACAGCAATCTCCGGGTCTAGTCCTGGCATCTCGGAATAATTCCACGCGAAACAATCTTTATGCTGCATGAGCACGTCCTTTAGTGGAGCCACCCTTTCTTCAGACAGCAACTCGCCAACGAATGTCGGTCGCGGATCACTTCTTGTCCCCAAATCAATTTTCTTGAGATCGTCTGCAGTGGTATGTATTCCATCTTTCAGCTCTTTCGGCGCCGGCAGAAACTCCGAGATTACCTCGTCATCACCGTTTTCGAAGCACCAGGGATGGTCATCCATATTCTCGGGCTCTTCTTTTGATAGCGTTATCATATGACAAGTACGAGCTCGCTTCCAAGACCGATGTTGATCTGGTTCTATCCTCGCTATATGCGCGGCTTTAGGTTCATGCTTCTGTGACGGGGTTACTCTCCAGCTGCTGGATAGAGCGAATTTGCCGAGCTGATATTGGTCTTCGATCCAATTCTTGAAGGTGAAGCCGTCTTCGAGAGGATGTCCTATCTTTCGGTGATAAGAGCAATAGTCTGGGTGAGAGATCTCATTGGCTTGCTCGGGGTGTTTAGACTTCGGAAGTGTAATCATTTGATGTCTTATGGCGAGATCAAGTATTTTCTGTGTTTTGTTCTGAGGAAAAGAGTATGCTCGACTCATCTTCTTTATAAGAGACGAATCTGGATTGCTTGGCTCCTGATCGCGTGGCTTCTTAGACCCGCTTTGTCGCTGTCGAATGCCTTTCCCGTTCTTTGGTTTGTTTTTGCCTCTGCGTCGGGCCTTTTGCACAACAGGTTGACAGGAAGGAGCATTTTCATCTTTCGCAGCCTGTTGAAAAAGGCGTTGCGTCCTGGCTTTCTCGTAGATGTCCTTTTGGCGATTATGGTCATCTCGAACCTTTTGACCTTCTTCCCTTATAAGCTTGTCCATTTGTTCTTCGAACGACGAACTGGGCATTTTCACAGTGGGAGTTCTTTCTGGTTCAAGGTTAGCATCTTCCCACAGAGCATCTCCTTCTTCATCAAAGTCATGTATGATGTAGCAATCGTGGGATTGCTTCCGTTTCTTGGACCGAACATATCCAAGCACGATCGTTTCCATTCTCCCATTGGGCAACTTGCGCTGAGTTCCGGGAACGTTCTAGATTCTGTCAAAGAACTTAGCTTTTCGAGCGGTCTGTTTGAAAGGTACGTCTTGGCGCCTTAACTCGTGTAATATCTGGGCAAACGGATGGGCTGGAGCCTGGCAAGTGTAAAATCCGCGCCGTGCCAGATTTCTTTCTTCCCTTTGGTTTCCCCGGATCACTAGAATAGGATCGCCTTTTCACCTTCTCGCCTGGGAAGGACATAGAACGTCTGCAGCTCTTCCACACTATAGGTATCAAGCGTATCTAGTTCTTTATGATTTTTGGGCGGAACCATGGCAACTTGCAAACTTTGCTCTTCATCAGCGAATGTTTGTATTGAAGGCCGAGCAGAGAATATAGCATGGACCCCATCTTCCGAGTCGCTGCCAAAGATCAACATAGGAGCGGACGGTCCCGGCTTGTTGTACTGGGGTGGACCTAAATAAACTATCTCTTCCTCTTCCTCAGTATCACTCCCGAAGACCAGAATGGTGGTGATAGCTTTGTTCTCTAGTTTGTGACATCTTTCTGTGTCCTCAAAATCTGGTAAGAAGTATTTTGCATCTTCATACTTTCAGACTTCGTTCACGGAGAATGGGTTCAACTCTCCCGTCACAGTGTACTCGAGACCATCTTTAAAATACTTCATACACTGGTACTGTGTAGAAGGAATAATATTGTACTCATGTAACCAAGGCCTACCGAGCAAAGCATTGTAGCATGTCTTAGCGTCAATAACGTGAAATTTAATGTCTGTGGCAAGCAGCCTGAAGCGCAGCGTCAGTATTACAGACCCGAGGGTCCGTGATGACTGGGAGTCGAACCCGGAGATGGTGATCTTATCACGAGCGAGGTGTTGAACGCTCATGCAGATTTCTTTCAACACTCGCACGTTGAGGAGATTGACGGAAGACCCATCGTCGACCAGGATTTGGCCTATCTTTATATCGTGGAAGTATCCTGAGACATAGAGGGGACGGTTGTGCTCGCACGTCCCAAGAAGGAGGTCTTCATCGCCGAAGGTGATATCAGCTGTGTGTACTTCCTCCAGCTCGTCCTTTATCTTTTCTTCGGTGAGAAAAGCTTGGAACCGCTCTGGCTCTTGTAGCGCCTTGATCAATGAATCTCTTGCTTCTTTTAATAGTAAAAGAACGTCGAGAATGCTGAGCTACGAGGGTAACTTCCTCAAGTGCGCCAGAACGTTATAGTCCACCATACTTTTCTTTGGAGGGTCCTTGGCTGTCAGCTCTTTGATGGCTTGGTCATCAAGGATGATATCCTCAGGGATCTTTTCTTTTCCCTTGTCTTTTCTATTTGACCCACTGTTCGAGGGCCTAAGGTTCTTTTCGGGTAGCGTGCTATTACGCAGCTAAATGTTTTCACAGGCCTTCGGTTCTTCCTCTTTTCCCAAAGTGGACTCTTTAAAGAGAGGGCTAAGAGTAATCTCTTCTTCGGAGTCACTCCCGAAGGTAAGAATCTGCGATCCCCCAGCGTTGACCATGCGACAGTTACCGGTAGTTCTTTTATGCTCCTCTGTCGTACTTCTCTGCTCCCACCGAGTTTTGCGTTTCATCCGCTTGAAATGTTGCCGGTGAGCAACGTATCCCAGCCACCATCTTTTAAAAGCGCCGCACTCTTCGGTAGGGTGCGAAATCTTTCGATGATATAAGCAGTAGCTAGGATGTGTTTCTGTTTCACCAAGGGCGTTCGCTTTGGAGGATGGTAGCTTCATCCTCATTGATATGGCTTTGGCGAACCTTTTCCACGTCTTGAACTTGTTTTTATCCACAACAGATATCCCTTGATTCGGCGGGAGTGTCTCGCCTCTTTCGTCCAGTCGCCGGGGTTTGGCCTTTTCAAATATGGCCATCTCACGCTCCCGATCAGCTTTACTTTTCAGAAGAGCTTTGTTTAGGAATGCGTCGATCAT
Source organism: Agapanthus africanus (assembly GCA_030015575.1). Lineage (NCBI taxonomy): Eukaryota > Viridiplantae > Streptophyta > Magnoliopsida > Asparagales > Amaryllidaceae > Agapanthus > Agapanthus africanus. Next base: position 136,063,404 of record CM057339.1, read on the forward strand.
CTCGTCTGATAGCCCTAGAAGTTCCGGTTCAGGCCCTGCCCCCAGTCTCTTGGAGCAAAGGGCTTCTTCATCGTTTATTGATGAGTGAGAGATCACATGGCAACTTGCTACGCAATCCTCAGATTCATCCGACGAGTTTTCTCCATCATCTCCATCTTCAAGGACGTGACCGAGAAACTCTCGGAGCGTGACTGGAGTCCGCGCCTTCTGGTTATACTCTTCCAGCGCGTCAATTTGTTTCTGCAGGTGCGTACGCTTGTCGCCAGGCTTCACGGGCTTTTTGGATTTCTTCTTCTTTTTTGAAGATTTTAGCGGCTGGATGCGAGTGCTTTGGCTATCACTACCAATTTTTAGAGTTGGGCGCGGCTTCAGTATCCCTTTGATAATCTGGGGTTCCAGCGGATTCTTCCACCGGATCGCCAGGCATGTCTGGAGATTATTTAGCATTCTTTTATTTTTCGCTGAAAGAGCGACCTCCCATGGAGCTTCTTCAACAAAAGAGCACGTTGCTCCCGGTGTGTCCATCTTCTTAGGAGTATGCGGTTGTGGTGGGCTCACTTTCCACTTCTCAGACAACGCAAACTTGCCTTGTTAGTACTGATCCTCGATCCATCCTTTAAAGACGAAGCAATCTTTGATTGGATGGCTTACCGTTTGGTGGTAAGGGCAATAATTGGGATTATTCGCTTCGTCGGGTTGTAATGGCCGCCTTGGATTTGGCAGATTGATAAGCCGGTTGCGCATCGCCAGCTCGAAGAGTCCCTTCATTTTGCCCCGTGGAAATGAGTATGGGCGCTTCATTTTCTCATTATAATAGTGTCGTCTCTCTTCCAATTGATCCGCTAGTCTTGGAGCACTGGGCTACTGTTGGGTGTTCGCAACGAAGGTTGCTTTCCCTTTACCCTTTCCGTTCCGCGGCTTCGACTTCGGAGGAGACGGTCTATGACCCATCTGATCGGTCTGGGCTAGCTTGTCGATTAAAGCCTGGAATGTGGTCGGTTTGAAGAACATCATGAACTGTGAAATAATTACATAAGGGTCTAGGGTGCCCACGAACATGCCCACTGCTAGTGCTTCTTCGATGCGCTGTTCGCACTTCGACCACAGATTCCGCCATCGGATCGCGTACTGAACCCACATCTCGCCCAGCTTCACCCTGGCATTGATCAGTGCCGTTATTGGGGTGCGTTCACTAGCACTTATGAATCACTGGGTGAATAACAACTCCATTTCTGCGAAAGTTTTGACGGAGTCGTTTGGAAGTTCGGAGTACCACTCAAACGCCATCTCCGATAAGCTGCCGACGAATTGGCGGAGCAAAAGTTTATCATCGCCACCGGTGTTGCCACAAAGAGCCCTGAACTGGGCGACATGTTGATGGGGATTGCCTGTCCCCTTGTACACATGGAATTTCGGGATCGTGTAGCCTGGCGGGTGCTTTATCTGATCATACCAGCCTGGATACGGTCGCCCAGTTCTAACAATTTGCCCAACCGCTTCGTTCTCCTGGTGGACTCGTATCTGCTGAGCGATATAATCATCCAGGGCGGCTTTTGAGATGGTCTCCTCCTTGGCTGCTGATAGAGTATTTGATGTCTCTCCTCTGTCATCTTCAATTATTACTGGAGGATCTTCGGCTGGGGGATCTGGCTGGATCATCATACCCACCATATCTTAGAATAGAAGGGCCATTCGCTTTATATTAGCTGCTTGTTCTGCTGCCTCTTTGTCCTTCTTCTCAAGTATTCTCCGAAGAAATTCGGCATCAGTTTCTTGCTCATGGCGTTGCTCCGAGGATGCCTCTGGGCTTTCTTTTGGCCCGGTGAGTGCGGGCATCGCAGTCATCATCTCCTGAAGCTTCTGCTGCTACTCTTGAGCTTTTGTCACGGATCGCGTAAGCGGTCGATGACCTGTGGAAGTGCGGCTTTCCTCTTTTCCGGAAGCCATGTAAACAGTATGTACCACCATGCCCCCAGATTTAGGGCGTTTGGGCTCGGTGTTTTTATGGTCTGCCACGTTTACAGGGGCTTTCTCTGGCCTCCTTTTCTTTTGAGTATTCTACGTGGAGGGGGTCGCTACAGTGGGTACCCAAGTAGCCGTCGTCTTTTGTGGATTAACAGGATGGTTTTCTTCCTGTCGGACCTTCAGCTTTTTCTACCGGTGGGGATAGTCTTGATCAACCACCGACTCTCGGACTTGCCGCCAGATTTTGTATACTTTAGAAGATAGTCGTTGAGGGGACTGTTCCGGCTTCTTTTCTGTGATAGTCTCCATTGGCGGCGGAGATCTTTTTAGTACGGCGGTAGGCGAATTCCTGCACACCTTATTCAGCAGCTCAAAGCTGTTCCCGGTTGGAACAGCGGCATTAACTTCCACCGTTGGAGTTGGTGGAGCTAGCCCAGAGGGGGAGTTACCCCCGGCCTTCCTTACTCGACACCAGTGGCGACGTCGAGCGTGTCGAGCCGTTGGGGCTGGTTCAGCGATGGGGATGGCTTTGTCTTCCCCCCTGTCTAGATGAAGCGCCGCTAGTGCCAGCCTCTTGAAGACTGACGTCTTTTGAGTAGCGGTATCCAATCTGTCAAAGACAGACCTTCGAGCAGGAACGGGAGCCGGAATAGTCAATCTCGTAAAGACTGACTCTTTGGCAAGGGAAGCCGCCTTGACGACTTCAGGAGCAGAGATGGATATCTTCTTTGGGATGGCCACTTCAGGTGTCATGGGCTTCTTGGCAGGCCCATCGGAGTTCAGGCCCAGTCTGGCGAAGACCGATGAGTTGGAGCTGGACGACCCGTTGAGAGGGGCCGTGGTAGCAGCAAGCCGATCGAAGATCGACTTCTTGGGAGCTTCCGGTGCTGGCATAGGAACGCTGAAGCTCGTTGGCGGGAACATGATCCCGAAAAATAATCCTGTGGTGGCTTGGGTGACCTGTTGCACCTGCATCGTGAACAGGGAAGCCGCCTGGGGCCCGTAAGCTATGCCCCCAGTTGAGGCAGAACATGGGTTGCAGTTGCATGTGGAACACTTCGAGCAGATGAACGCCATTGATCTTTGCTTTCTGCACCAAGCAAAACGCCAAATCTTAGTATCTCGAACCCAAGGGCAACCATTAGCAAACCGCGATTCGGTCGCGAACACGACACACGAAGTGTGGAGTGGAAATAGGAAAAGGTCCCACCGGAAGTGCCAGAATCTGTTCCCCTCCGAACACAGAGACCCGACCGCGCAGGTTCTTCTTGCCTGAAATTTGGGGCAGATGCTAATTGGTGTTATCCGTCCACCTCTCCGAAAATGCCAAGTTGATTTATGACACCATGTATCGAAAGTTTAAACGGATGCGACCGATGTAGCAGACTTCGTCAGATTCCCTCTTGTTTGAGGGGTTTTTTATTGTGGGGACGCTCTTCCCTGCTGGCGTAAGCCCCTGCAGTTAATTACGCTGCCGCATCGCGGTAACAACTTTCTCCTTCTCCAGATGATCACTTCGTGTCGTGGGTGTTTGTTTTGTTTTTGGTTGCCCGTGGATTGTATACGGAGACTAATGTATGTTGTTACCCGTAAGGCGTGGATTAGTCCAAATCCGTATCTTCTTAGATTTGGGTTTGGGGGTTGGGTTTAAGGATACATTAGCCTCATTTGAGACTAAGATCAACTTAAACGTATGTTAAGGATACGTTAGTCTCATTTTAGACTAAGATCAACTTAACGGGATCGTTTAGATCCAACAAGAGAGCAATTGGGCTCCATTGTTTAATTTAGTGACATTACGGTCGATTAGTTTAAGGACATTACGGTCCAATGTTAGTTTAAGGACATCTCGGTCCCTTGTTAGTTTAAAGACATCGCGGTCGAGGTTAAGGACAACATAGTCCGTGGATTTAAGGACTCTACAGTCCGTTATTAGTTTTAAGACGTCACAGTCGAGGTTAAGGACATCATAGTCCATGAGTTTAAGGACCCCACAGTCCATTGTTAGTTTTAAGACATCACGGTCGAGGTTAAGGATATCATAGTCCATGAGTTTAAGGACCCCACGGTCCAATGTTAGTTTAAAGACATCACGGTCGAGGTTAAGGACATCATAGTCCAATGAGTTTAAGGACCCCACAGTCCATTGTTAGTTTTAAGACATCACGGTTGAGGTTAAGGACATTATAGTCCGTGAGTTTAAGGACCCCACAGTCCAATGTTAGTTTAAAGACATCACGGTCGAGGTTAAGGACATCATAGTCCGTGAGTTTAAGGACCCCATAGTCCGTTGTTAGTTTTAAGACATCACGGTCGAGGTTAAGGACATCATAGTCCGTGAGTTTAAGGACCCCACAGTCCGTTGTTAGTTTTAAGACATCACGGTCGAGGTTAAGGACATCATAGTCCGTGAGTTTTAGGACCCCACAGTCCGTTGTTAGTTTTAAGACATCACGGTCGAGGTTAAGGACATCATAGTCCATGAGTTTAAGGACTCCACAGTCCATTGTTAGTTTTAAGACATCACGGTCGAGGTTAAGGACATCATAGTCCATGAGTTTAAGGACCCCACAGTCCGTGAAATGTGTGGTTATGGGGACCCATCACCTCTTTGAAGACGTTGAGGAATTACAACGACAAATATCAAAGGAGTGAAGAGATGTACCGTTGAACCAAGGTGAGTTGGTTGAAAGAGCAGATGTGCTCAATTCAAAATAAGTTGAGGACTTATGGCCAGAATTAGGCTAAGTCCAATTAAAATGTTTTAACATTTTATTTGTTCTAGCTATTAAGCCTTTATTTGGGCTCAGCCCTTTTAAAAATGCTAGGCATTGGGCTCCGACATTTTTGTCTTGAATCAGAAACAAAGTTTGTTCTGACAGTGCACCACGTGGCGCGCCAGGCGCGTTGTACTAGTCAAAGAGCGCATTGCGCTTCTGTCGGGTAGCGCACACGAAGAGAACATGTGTCGCACTCAGCGCTAAGCGCTAGTTTGTTAGCGCATTGCGCTTTTAATTTATGAGCGCATTGCGCTAGTCTGTTGGCACACCAGTGAGTAACACGTGTCGCGCTTGGCGTTGAGCGCCAGCCCATGAGCGCAGTACTTTGTTTCAGAAGCGCAAAGTGCAAGTAGTGTCTATGGTTGACACGTGGCATGTTTTGGCGCTGAGCACCGGTCCAAGAAGCGCAAAAGCTCAATTCATGAGTGCAAGGCACTTTTTAATAGCGCAAAGCGCTTCTGATCGGTTTTAAGATCAAAGAACAGATTTATGTTCTTCTTAAAGGAGGCCTTGCCTCAAGATCCAAGAACAAAAGTTCTTGTTTTTATAAAAGGGCTCTACCTTTATAGATCAAAGATCTGTGAATGAAGTAAAATACTTCTTTTATTATTATTTTCTTTATGATTAGATCTTTTGATCTTTTGTTTTTAAATTAAAGACCTTGGTCTTTTTTATAGATCTAAGATTTTTTTTAGAAGAAGATGATTCTTCTTTTTACGAGATGGTTTCATCTCTATTATTCAAGAACATAATTCTTTTTTACCTTGAAGATGAAGAAAAATCTTCTTTTTCTTGAGAGCTTGCTATTCTTTTTCTCCAAGTTTGCATAGGGTTTTTCTCTTTTTTTTTCTATATCTCTGACTTGAAGTCTAGGGTCCTTTATATAGGGCCAAATGATTTGTTAAATTAGTTTTGAGAGATCTTTTTCTGATTGATTTGGGAATATTTCTCACCGTTGGATCTTTGATCCTAAGGCTTCTGTTTTACAGAAGATAATCTTCTTGTTTTAATAAGATTGAAAAATCTTTCCATAACAGAATTTTAGTTCTTAATAATTTATTATTAGTAGATCTTTTGATCTGACGGTGGGGAATTTTTAATCTCAGCGCTGGCGCTGGCGCTCCTACGTTCGACACGTGGCGCGCAGCGCAACTGCGCTAGCGCACCCGTGTTTGACATGTGGCACGCAGCGCAGAGCGCAGCACAACTGCACTAGCGCACCTGTGTTTGACACGTGGCATGCAGCGCAGTGCAACTGCGCTAGCGCACCTGTGTTTGACACGTGGCATGCAGCGCAGTGCAACTGCGCTAGCGCACCTGTGTTTGACACGTGGCATGGAGCGCAGAGCGCAGCGCAACTGTGCTAGCGCACCCGTGTTTGACACGTGGCGCGCAGCGCGTCTGGCGCTGGATTCGAAGCGTTGCTTCAACTTTTAAATTTTGAATTTTTAAAACAGATCTTTGCTCTGATTGGGGGTGCGCTGCCTAGGGCACAGGGCTCCTGGCGCTAGCGTATCTGCGCTAGACACGTGGCACGCAGCGCGCAGCGCACGGGATCTGAAGCATTGCTTCAACTTTTGAATTTTGAATTTCAAAACAGAGCTTTGCTCTGATTGGGGGAAACACCTACAAACAAATCATTCGAGTGAATGATAGGGTTCGACCCATAAAACAGGATGTCATTTTGTCCATTGTTCCTTCCGGGGACGTAGAAGGTTGTCAGTTGGTCTACGGTGGAGACCGACAACACGTCGAGCTCATTAAACATCTGTTCTGGAATTTTGGTGATGGCCAGGGATCTCTCTATGACTTTAAAGGTCTCTCTTAGCTTTGCTTTTTGTATGAGAGTTCGGTCTGCGAAACTGTTGCAAGACGGGTCTTCCTCTGACTCTTCGGCATCGCTGCCGAGATGAGGGCGAGCTTTGCTGCCGGATGAGCCCTCAATATCGGACTCGTCCGTATCGCTATCGAAATGGGGGTGATTTTTACGGAAGGATGGACCTCCACCGTCAGACTCATCAGTGTCACTGCCGAAATGTGGGTGCACTTGGGGATTTTTACTTTCAAGGGAGACGAACGGCTTAAATTGGCTTTTGAGACTTTGGACCTTCTTGTTTTTAGTCGACTGCGGCTCAGGATTGCTTTTTAGACTCTAAGTCCTCTTGTCTCTAGTCGACCACAGCTCAGCATTCTAGGGTTTCATAAAATACCAAGAATCTTCATATCGGACTTCATATACACCAAACGGCTGTATATCTCCATCAATGAGACTTTCTTCACCATTTTTGGTATACTTCATGCATTGATAGAGTGTTGACGGAACGATACCATAATCATGAAACCACGGTCGTCCCAGGAGAATCTTATAAGACGCGTCGGCGTTGATCACGTATATCTTAGCTTCGGTTTGCAGGTCCCCAAACCTGATTGGCAAAGCTATAGATCGCAGGACTTGCTGGCAGTTTTAATTAAAGCCCTGGATGAAAATCCTCTCCCTTGACAGGTGTTGGACATCCATTGATAAACTCTTTAGAGTCTGTAAGTTCATGATGTTCACTGGGTACCCCGGATCAATCAATATGCGATTAATCCGATCTCCGTCGCTATACCCTGTCACGTAAAGCAGTCGGTTATACTCAGCTGTCCCTAATAGCAGGTCTTCATCTCTAAATGCGACTGTAGCTGTATACAAAGTGTACTAGGCCTCTTCTATATTGATCTCCGTGATGCGCGCCCGGTACCTCTCGGGGTTTTGCAAGGCATAGATAAGGACGTCCCTAAGCTCCTTGGATAGTACCAGAGCATCATAGATACTTAAGAGGGATGGAAGCTTCCAGAGATAAGCCAAGACGTTATAGTCTACCAAGGGAATCAGATCTCAGTCGTCTTCTTCATTAGCTACCAGATTTTCCTTTTCTTTTGGTGTGTTTCCTTATCTTGGCGATAGAGCCTTACCGCTTCTAAGATGGATTTGGTTGGCATTTGTGGCAAGCACATCGTCCTCTTCAGGAAAACAGAGCTCCTCCTCAGAGTCACTGTCAAGATGGATGGCATAGCTTTTCACAGTAGTGGCCCCATCATAGGCACCATCTTCCTATTCTTCCAAGATTTATGCGGCTTCTATTGGGAAGAACTCTATCAGTTGGATAAGAGTTCTTTCCTTTTGTACATAGTCTTCGAGAGAATCGATGTATTTTTGAACGGTCGTTCTCTTCACACACACTTTTTCGCGTCGAGCCGCGTCTTTCTTTTTCTTCTTTCTGAACTTCTTGGACTTCGAGCCTACCCGTCTCGGATTGGTGGACGGGACAGTGTTCTTCTTTTGCCTTTCCTACCCGACTCTGAGTTCTTTCTGGAACAGTTTTAGCATCCTCTCTATCTTCTTGGATATGCATACATCCCATGGAGGTTGCGACACGTTGTCCTCATTTCTTGGGGCATACGGTTCAGCGGGATGCCCCCAAAGGGCTTCAGCTTCTGTCTGTACGAAGTTGGTGATTCTGGCTTGATCGTTTGGCAACACGCCAGGGGACAATAAGATTTCTCCCGCCTTGTACTGTTTCTCGACCCAATTTTTAAATACTTAGCAATCCTCGATGACGTGACCCAGCATTCTGTGGTATGGGCAATACTGTAACAATTCCAATTTCAATGTACAGAAAATTGTTTAAAAGTTAATGCATAAATGGAGTATTTGCAATCCTGTGTACATTATAAGTATTTGTTTTACTTTTGAACAGCAAAAAAGTACTTGTAGCATATTGGTAAAGCCTTGCACTGCTGTGACGTAGCCCCTGTGATCGAATCTCCCCAGCCACATTATCTTTTTATTAAATTTTCTTTTAATCTTTTAGAAGTCCAAGGGTTTGCACATGCACTACACGTAGAATGAAGAGTTACAGAGTAATCAAATACATTCACTGGAGAAAACCAAGCGACACCAACACGTGGCTAAAGATCCAAGCTCCTTCACCGGTATTGAACCGGCGAGATTGCCTTAGGGACCGGTACCGCCGGGTCCCCCCGTAGGTAATGCCTTGAAAATTTCACCCTAGCACCTCTTCGCCTACCCCACTAACCCTATATTATTTGTTTACTCTGAATTTATCCAGAGAACAATAAAATACCATTTAATCCAATTTTTAATGCTTATTTTTAATGCATTCTTTAACTCTCTAAACCCTAATTTTCCCTATAAATACCACACTCCATTTTACCCCTTCTCACTCAGAATTTCATTGCAAAAACTCTCAAAAATTCTCAAGTCCTTATAGTATGCAAGTCGAGTTAGCAAGGGGTGAAGTTCCGGCGACGTTCCGAGGAGATTCCGGCAACGAAACAACGCCCCGACACTTCCCTAGTCTTCTTCTACCTCTCTTCTTTTTTAATAGCCGGTAAGTCCCCTTCCCTATATCTTCTTCTATTTTAAAAAGTTTCATTTCTAAAAGCCGACGGAAGCGGAGTTAATCCGACTTCCGATTCGGTTTTTCTTTAAAAATTCTATTTTTCTTTAAAAATTCTATCTTTCTTAATCAATAAAATATCATACTCTCATATAATGTTTAACAAACATTAAAAAACACATTAAAACAAGTTTCAACTCAAAAGAATCATTTATGCAACTTTTATCGTATTTTTACGGTAAAATACCATATACTTTATTTTCGACACAAATCAACATAATACTTGTATTACCTTTAGACAACTCACGAGATAATGACCTACCTCATCACAACACATATCTACGATGAAAGTTTGGGACATTAGTATGGGATAATACGACATTACATATAAATACCATCAACTTGCAAAACCATTTCTTTAAAAAGTGTATTAATCAATTCATTGCAATTGCACCTCTACAACCCACTTTTGGGGACCCCGTTCAGGATGGTGTGGGTTATCGCACGTCTTCGGGCCTAGTAGAGCGAGATGCAGACCTCCGAAAGGAGCATTCGATCTCGATGGAATTTTAATGCATTTTTCTTTAGATAATGTGATTTCTACAAAGATAAATAGAATATATTTTTATTATATATATAACTATTATCAAAATATCTATTTTAATTATATTATATAAATATTCCAAGTTTTCTAAATCAAAGGAATCGGCATTACAGGAAAATACTATTACAGTTCAATGCAAAATACCAATATGTCAATAAAATACCACATACAATGAAAACTAGTTTCTACTCACTAGAAATTTCACTTTTATAAAATATACATCTATTAAAACCCTAAAGATGATAATTAAATACTTGAGGTGTATTTTGAAAATATATCAAAACTATTTTTACATAAAACTCCCTCAAGTTATACTAAATTACAATAAGGACCCTAGTAAATATAGGTTTAAGCGGGACCAATTCTCTTGAGCCTCAGAGAGCCGGAGAATGTGGGTGCTTTCCTATCAAAGGTAAACAATCTAACAAACGGTGTTATCAATACGGTAATTGTCTTGGAAAAAGACACAAATCCTGTCGTTCATGTGCAGCAGTTACCGATAACATCAAAACTAATTCAGGATTTCAATTTCTTTTCAAAGTGTCTGACTCAGACTAAGTCTCAATATAATCAATCTTACTTAAATATGATTCAAGTATAAACTACAATACAGCATGAATCTATGAATCCGTCTATTCAATCTATATCAATCTATATTGACCGAACCGAACCATGGATATACTCTGTCTACATGACTCTCCATTTATATCCATTCAGTTTACTGATATCATGATTTTAGAAAGTCATACATCTATATAACAAAACAATACAATCAGTACAAAAGACATCACGGGGTTTATAAGGGGTAGATTGATACGGAATGTGTTCGAAGTGGCACGAGACTGTAACCTTAATACACCTAACCTGAATATCCATTGCCGTTGTACCGTGGCTGAACGGTTCCTCGTGCTCCGTATACCTTAGTCTCCGGAATAGTTGGACTCCTCTCGTATACACTGGCATATTCTATACCAACTCACAAACAACTGCGTTAACATTATAATAAAACATTACTAGTCTTATTCTCTTCTGTCTATTCTATCTCTACTCATCTTTGGGACTTACCGAGCGATTGTTCACTGACGACATTCCTTTCTTCTTTCTTTGGAATGTTTTCAGGTGATTCGGACGCATTAGAGACCGAGCTCAGTACTGAGGATTTGGAGCAGTTTGCTTTTGTTGGATATACGTATGCCGTAGAGGCCATTATATGATAGTGTATGTACCGGTATGTGTGTGTGTGTGTGTATTCAGGGGACATTCTTACTCGACATGATAGTATGCTATCTGGTTGTACATTATCTTGACATGTTCACTTTATCATGCTTTTACTCATTTGGTACATGTTGATAAAGCCCTTAGGATATTTGCTTGACTACTGAGATTATGATGCGGATCATACTAGTGGGACGTGTGTAGTTTATAAGCATATTCTTAAAATGTTCCTAGTCGTGGGTGTATTGAGATAGGGCATTGATATTTCCAGAGTAGAATAGCGTATACGTTACTTGTCCCATATGATGGACGATGGATGATCCCATATCCATTGGTGTGGTGACACCAAAGACTGTATACGGGTGCTCAGTGAGACTGGGTACACTGAACGGACTCGCCGAGAACTCCCATGTGGTATTATATCTATCGTCGGATAGCAGTTCTCAGGTGATACTGGTACAGGTTAGTCTGTAGACCCAAGATCGTCATAGAGTCTTGTGTGTCCTCTCACTGTACTTTGATCTCCACCTTACCACGGCTCTACTGAGTCATGCAAACAGGTGGATTTTGGGTACAATCCCGAAGCACATGGAGGCAATGAGCGATAGGAGGGGTTTCTTCTCTTCTGGTATTGGGGGTTGATATTGGGCTATGTACGATTGGCTATAACAGGAAGTCCCTGGCCAGAGCTAATGAGATTTACTGATAAGTGTTATCAGTAGTTTCTCGATATGTTATGAGACATATACCGGCATGACTTATTAAGTTAATGGGGTCGACGATACCATCCCTAGACTTGATATGAAACACATTTGACGAAGAGACCGGACTGTACGGTAAGTGTTGCCAGTTGGCTCGACGGGAGTTTTAGCACGTTCGCTTGTGTTTCTTCTGATCGCTCAATACCTGGGAGCCGTTACGTGCAGTGATTGATCTGTAAAGAGTGTAGTAACCGCAATTAATAACGGTGTCGCGTATAGCTAGACCGAGATGAGTACGGGTCGTCTTTAGTGAAACGTTGAATCTTTTAATCTTACTTTAGGCGTGTTGATTAGGAAAGGAGGAAGAATAAAGAATGGTGAAGAATTGTTGTAGATTCTAGATCCACGTCAAACACGGATGCAGGATATAGATCTAGATTAACTACGGATGTAGGTTTTATATTATAAGGGGGCTTGTAGGGTTCGTTAAGATTTAGTAGTCATGGATGATTGATTAAAAATTATCCCTTTTATCCTTTAATAGATTTAAAACTAGATCGACAGTGATGCATGTAGACAAGGGTTTCTGAAGGGAAAAAGGGTTCCTACTCTTTACTCCTATCTTGACATGGATCTCCGTTCATGTCTAGCCTTTACCAAAACAATTTTTAATCTAATCTCTAATCGTGGTCATGACTATCAATGAATTGATAGCGCGCCCGATTAGGATGTTAACTATTCTTTTGGTAAAGTTTATAAATTTTATAGGATGTAAAAAGAGTTTAAAGATCTTCATCATCGATTAATCTACCCTAATCCTACGAACCCTAACAAGCAGAGAATTACTCGCGCATGTTGAGAATAGAAGAAGAAAAGACAGAGAGGGAAAACATAATGTAAAATACAGAAAAATAAAACAATATAAGAGAACAATTACCTTTATTAATTAACTTGATCAAATACACTTTTGTTCCTTTAGAAAATGATTACAAAAACCTAGTTTGCTTCTCGATCTCTTCTGAAGGAGGTAGATGAACAGTTGATGATCAGCCTGGATGCATGAGCCGTCTTGGACTTCGTGATCTCGTCGGCTTGATAATTTTTCCAAGAGGCTCTCGGTCCTTATTTATAGTCACGGAGTCAGAATCCTAATTTCCTAATAAGGAAACTAGCTGTTAAGATCCTACCCAAAAAATCCCATATCCCAACTCTCCAAATCGGCGGCGGAACTGCCGCAATATACGTGTTTTGGCCGCGGAAGGGCCGCACTATGTTGGGATCAGTTGATGAAATTTTCTCTGGTCTCTTGTGTTGACATGTGTAGACTATTTTGATATCTGAAATCTGAAAATCTTCTATACGTCTCTGCCAGAATTGATTTCTTCAATTTACTTTCCTATTTAGGCAGATTTGATCTCGCCAACTCGGATTTCCTTAATTTCAGTCTTGATATAAATTCTGCACAATAACTCAATAAATAATATTAGTAGAATTGTTTTTATTGAGATATCATCTTAACCATTTGACATGATATTATAGTTTTTTTTAAGAGAATTGGTCAAAAATATTTAATAAGGTAAGCATATTTAAATAGAACAAATATTGCAAAGATATTATATGCTTATATTTTCCTTCATAATGTTAATTATAATATATAAACACATGAAAATAGTATTTTTACAGATAAACCCTCATATGTGTCATATTTATAATAAACACCTTTTATTATATAGAAATAGTAGGAAAAATGTCATATTAAAAGTGCAGTTTTATCAACTGAACATACAGCTTGTGCCACTGACAGTTTGTGGGCATGTGATGAGATCACTGCCTACTGCTAGTGTATTGATGAGTCTTAGAGTCCCATAAAGGGGTTTCCTAGCTCAAGCGAAAAGATGTGGGGATGGGATATGCACGGGAGCTGGATTAAATGCGTGTACTTGATACCGTAATTTAATCGGGCGTTTACTATTGAACGGGTCGTGTGTGATATGACCGGGTTATTAAGTCAAGTGTTGATTTAATATTAAGTCCATTAGCTCATTTATTAAAACATATTTCTTTATGATGCATGCATGAGTGTATGTATATGTTGATATGGATGCACACATGCAAGTATACATGTGTCATGGTTGATGATACATTGGTGGTGGCAATGCAAGACTCACATGGTAACATATTTATATATTTTGTTTATTTGAGAAAAGCAAAATGGCAATAAAATCATGGTTGACTATTCAACTCTCTTCTCTTGTGTTGACCAGAATCAATACCATGGTTTCATTGCCCATGATTTTGTAGCCCATGGTTTTGCTTAATCTCAAGTCACAAAATATCTAGATATTTTGTGACCATAGTTTAGCATGACATAATTCTAACTCTATTGGGATTATGTTGCATTATTCTTACTAGAGTCAAGTTTAGCCTCTCATCTTCTTCTTCCTCCTTCAAGCTCTCTAGGGTTTCAAAAGTGAGAGAAGAAAATAAAAAGAAAAGGTTTTTAAGTGAGATCCAAACCCACATCACCAATTTATATTAGTCTAGCCCATTAGTGTAGGTTGTTTGCTCCACTTATTCATAGATCAAGTGAAGCTAGGAGCTTGAGCAAATGGACTCCGTGGTGGATAATCGTAGACTTGGAAGGATTCAAGCGAATCGGTTCAAACCCTACTCAATCCAAGGAGTAACAAGAGGAGGTCTACAAAGGTTGTATTACTTACCTCTTAGTGTTAGACACTACTTAGTATGTGATACTATATGTTATTACCCTATTTTTCTAGTGTGATTCATGGTTGGTATTGTTTAGCACCCCCTAAAATTTTAACATAGCATGTGTGATGCAACCCAAAACTTAGGATGGTCCTAGAGAATCCCTACAGGGGTATCAGAGCCAAGCTAAAAGTTTAGACGATGTTAGATTTATTATGAAAACGACTCCGAAATACGATATTCTGGAACCCTGAAATATTGCTCTCTGTCGATTTTTAAATGGGCTCGAAAATTTTTTTTAGCAACTGCAGAAGTTTGTATGTGATGCACTGAGAACACCAGAGAAAAACGAGGGGATTCTACCGGTTTTGAACCAGACACACACCGTAAAATTCCGGCGTGGCCGGACCCCCGCTCCAGAATTGCCTTGTTTTCCTCTGGTGCTCTGGTCTGTAGATTTTGGGGTTTCAGGTGTTGCTAGTTTAGCCCAAAATTTCATGTGATGTTAATTTTTCTTAGGGGCTAATTCGGAGTATTTCGTAGTCGTAATTTTAACATTGTTTTTGGTAACCTGGACGACGTTAAACAGTTCGAACGAACATTACACACCAACTCATTGCCCTCGCTGGAAATTTTCCAAGTGTTGGAATTTTCCAAATTAAAGATATTTTAATGTTCATGCAAGTGACCTTATGGACCCTCTATAGGAACATAACCCTAACTCGATTCTATGACCATGGAACCGCGGCCGAACCTTAGGGTTTGCCGAAGTCCTGTGGCGCCATAGGTACGGCAATGGTTAACCCTTTTACGGTTGGTCCATAGGCACCGTGGCACGTTTTTGGGTACTTTAGCTTTGCTCAAGTGTTTAGCTTTCTGGGCAATTTATGGGTGTTTGTTGACTCGATCGAAACGTTTAATATTGTCTAGATATTTGTGAATGTGATGCAATAATTGGAAGCTACACTAATTAGTTTTGTGAAAAGTAATTAGTTGCGTGTAAACATAATATTTTGGCCTCGGTAGAATCGGGAATATTGTTGAATTACCCGACTTCTTTTGAAAAGGTGTTTTCATGGTTGAGACCTAAATATAAGATTTGCATTGTTCGGCATAAAATCCCGAATATGTGATATTCCGGGTTTATGATGTCTAAAAGCAATGTTGATTCCAATTGTTGTAGCTTTTCATTTTCTTTTCTGCGACCGTAAGTGCAGAATATGGTGTATCGCCAGTTTCGTTGCTATACATCAATGACAATTGGGGTACGCATATTTGCTTACATTGATGATATTTGATATTATGTGTTGCTGAGATATGATATACATGATTGTCATGAATGAATGGCCGGGGGTTTTATGTGAGATGAGAGTTTTTTATTTTCAATCATGTAAAATTAATTGTATGCAATATTCTTTTATTAGGGCACTTCCGGGTTGAGAATGATGTCACCATTGTTGTATATTATTTACTTTTCTGCATTAGAATAGACCCAAGGAGGGGAGCACAAGTGACCGAGTTCAAGGGTTCAGTGGGAGGCCATCTCGAGAAGTCGAGACCGGGTCTCCTAAACTCTAAAATTGGTAAGGTCACTTGCCGCTCTCGTAGGGGTCTAGGGGTGTGGGCTTGGCTATTCATCGCGACCGTGGAATTCGTATTTTCTATTGTTGGCTATATACAAAATACGGACCTCCTAGTATATCCTGTATTTTCATATATATACTTCTGCTGTTGATATTTTGTGATGTGATCACTTTATATGTTGAGACGAATGATGTATTATATATATAATATATAATAAACGTTTCTTATGTTTTGTATCCGCGTTAGTCCCGTCCCGCTATGCCGTTAGTTAAGTAACCTAACGGGACATTATGGCGAATGCGGATGACATAAGCGTAGTTCTATTTTCGTTTCCTTTCTGTAATGGCTTAAGGACTTAAATGATGGGACTACATTAATAAGATTAATGTAAACAAAAAGAAACTTAAAAAGATGTTGTAGAATCAGATTTGAAACCTACTCGGATTTTTATGAAAAAGCAAGTTTTCAAATTGCGGAGCTTAAGCCACTCCTTTTAAAACCATTGGATTGTACAACGATATCAAGTTTGAAGCCTTAAAAGTTTTCTTAAAAACTATTCGCAGCCCTCCGTCATTTTAGGAAGTAGAGTACTTAGTATTCGTGCTGCGTATTTTGACTATAGTTAAGGCGCAGTGTACGGTAGCTAAGTGATGACTTCCTACACCGTATACGATGCGATTAGTTAGGACATTCATATGATTATGTTGACTATAGTTAAGGGCCATATGGGTGGGTCTAGTTAATCACAAAATGACGGGAAGAACTTGACTAGTACTTGTGATATGTTGACTATAGTTAAGGTCATGAGTGCTAGGGGTACAAACCATATCGGGAGTTTCAAGAGTTGAAATTTGCAATGAGATTGCATACCTTCTATGTGATAGTAGGATCTCGATCCCATTGAGAGCAATAGTTGCTCCTGGAAGAGTTTTGCACTTTACAATTAGCTAACTCATTAGGTGTCTAGAAAGGTGTCAACGGAGCTACGCCTCTAGGAAAATGAGGTTTATTTTAATTAGGTCCGTGTGAAAGCACGGGGAACCTCCCTCAGAAGTACCGGCACGGGCCTGACTGAACGGTTAGCAAAGTTGTAGAATGTAATTAATCCTGGCTAATTTTTTTCTTTTAAGGTTTGAAGGAAAATTTGATAAAAACAGTGGGAGATATCGATTAGATAAGATAAATAAACCAATCTGATCTTTGCAAGAGATTTCGCTGAGTGTATTCTTTTCTCTCTCCAAATCGCAGATAACCATGACTAGACTTAAGCTACTATTAGAGAAAAATAAGCTTACCGGGCCGAACTATAAAGATTGGCTGAGGAACATTAATATTGCTCTCACATATGATAAAGTATCATATGTCTTCACTGCCTCAGCCCCGCCCACCCCAAGTCCTGAATCTTCTGTTGCGGATAGGGAGATCCGAAAAACGTGGGATATTGACTATGCTACTGCTAAATGTCTCGCGCTTGCATCGATGGACAATACACATCAAAAGCAGCACGAGGAGATGGATGTTCAATCCATCTTTCCCCATACAAAAGAGTTATATGGGGAGCAATCTCGTATCCTACGATACGAAACGTCTCGAAAGCTATTTCAGATGCGGATAGCTCTTGTCACACCAGTAGGTGACCACGTTTTGAAGATGATAGCTCTTATTGAAGAGCTTGAGGGTCTCGGATGGACGATGGACAATGGACAACTAGCAATATCCTGATATTGTTCTACAGTCTCTTCCCTCTGCCTTTTCTCCATTCATAGTGAACTTCAACATGCATAACATAGAGAAGTCACTACCCGAACTTCTCAATATGTTGAGAAATGCGGAGAGCACGCTTAAAGTAAAGTCTTCCTCTATGCATGTTGGACAATCTTCCTCTTCCGTCCCAAAAGCCAAGACCAAGGGAAAGAATAAGAAGAAATCCATCAAACTGAAAGGTAGAATTAAGAAGGCACAAGGGAGAGACAAATCCAAGGCTGACAAGTCGGGAAAAGGAGAATGTTTCGATTGCAAGAAGACGGGTCATTGGAAGCGAAATTGTATATTGCTGATCTCAACAAGAAGAAGCACGGTGATGCTTCTGCTTCAGGTGTGTTTGTGAATGAAAACTGTTTTTCTATAAACTCTACTTCTTAGGTATTGGATACCGGTTCGGGTTTTCATATCTGCAATTCTGTGCAGGGCTTGAGAAATAGTAGAGTTTTGAAAACCGGTGATCACACTCTCCGAGTTGGAAATGGTTCCAATGTACATGCAGTTTCAGTGGGAGAGTATCACCTCGGATTTCCATCGGGTTGTATATTAGTTTTGAACCCATGTTATTTTGTACCTAGCATGCTTTGTAATATAATATCCGTTTCATTGTTGAACAATGAAGGATATCATTTTGTATTGCAGCATAATGTTATGAACATTAAACTAAATCAAGAGTTGATTGGTTCTGGTATACTTAATAAAAGAAAATTTTCAGATATAAATGAAGCTTTTTTTTGGTATTGTAGACTTGGTCATATTAATGAAACAAGACTAAACAAGTTTCATAAAGATGGATATTTAAATTCTTTTGAGTATAAATCTTATGCGAGTTGTCTGTCTTGTATCAAAGGGAAAATGACCAAAACTCCATTTACTGGACACGGAGAAAGAGCTATTGAGCTCTTAGGCCTCATACATAGTGATGTATGTGGGCCAATGTCTACACATGCAAGAGGCGGTTTTTCTTACTTCATAACTTTTACTGATGATTTCTTAAGATTCGGTCATGTGTTTTTATTAAAGCATAAGTCTGAAGCTTTCGAGAAATTCAAGGAGTACAAACTTGAAGTAGAAAAACAAACTGGAATGAGCATCAAAACACTTCGATCAGATCGAGGTGGAGAGTATCTTAATATAGAGTTTTCGAACTTCCTAAAAGAGAATGGGATTCTCTCTCAGCTCACTCCCCCTTACACACCACAGTACAACGGTATGTCAGAGCGGTAGAATCGCACCCTATTGGATTTGGTACAATCCATGATGAGCGATACTGAGTCGCTTCTCTCCTTTTAGGGGCATACATTGGAGACTGCAGCTTTTCTATTGAACAAAATTCCAACCAAGACCGTGTCTACCACTCCATATGAGATATGGTATGGGAACATACCATCTCTTAAACGGGTTATGATTTGGGGTTGTCCGGCTTTTGTTAAAAAGCAGAATCCAGACAAACTCGAGACACGATCGGTCAAGTATATATTTGTGGGATATCCGAAACATTCGTTTGGGTATCTTTTCTACCACAAAGAGGAATAAAAGGTGTTTGTTTCTCAGTATGCCACGTTTTTAGAAAATGAGATTTTTCCAAATGATGATGATAGCAATGTAGTAGATCTAGAAGAGGTTCTAGAGACACAAGGTACAAATGACGACTTGGTTGAACCTGAAGTTGCAACAGACCCTTATGAACCTCAGCCACTCCGGAGATCTGGTAGGACTTCTCGCCCACCGGAGAGATACTACGGTTTTCTCGTTGATGGTGATGGAGAAGATTGCATCATGGATGATGATGACCCTACCAGTTTTCAGCAAGCTATCACGAGTGGTGACTCTGTGAAGTGGCTGGATGCCATGAGATCCGAAATGGAGCCTATGTACACCAACAAAGTATGGACTTTGGATGTTGTACCCTCTAGGGTAAAACCCGTAGGGTGCAAATGGATCTTTAAGAGAAAGATTGGTGTAGATGGACAGGTGGAGACCTATAAGGTAAGGCTTATGGCGAAAGGATTTCAGCAAAGACCAGGATTGGACTATGACGAAATCTTTTCTCCTGTAGCCATGCTTAAATCCATTCGGATCCTACTTGCTATTGCTGCTTACTACGACTATGAAATCTGGTAGATGGATGTTAAAACTGCTTTTCTAAATGGTGATTTAGAAGAAAGCGTTTATATGGATCAGCCAGAGGGCTTCATTGATAGTGGGAGCAGCGAGAAAGCATGTAGGTTGCTTAAATCCATTTATGGATTAAAGCAGGCATCATGGAGTTGGAACATCTGTTTTGATGATGTTATCAAAGAGTTTGATTTCGTCAAAAATCCAGATGAACCTTGTGTTTATAAAAAAATTGTAGGAACGTGGATGACATTCTTTTGATAGGAAATGATGTTCCTATGCTACAATCGGTCAAACTATTTTTATCACAAAGGTTCTCATGAAGGACCTGGGAGATGCCTCGTACATATTGGGCATGAAGATCTATAGGGATAGATCTAAAAGGTTGTTGGAAAATTCCCAAACCAGGTACATTAACACCATCCTAAAGAGCTTTAGTATAGAAGACTCCAAATGGGGTGCCTTACCCGCTAGCCATGGAGTCACTCTCTCCAAGGACTTTTGCCCAAAGACTGATGAAGAGATAGCTCACTTGAGCATTATACCCTACGCTTCAGCAGTAGGATCTATAATGTATGCGATATTATATACACACCCTGATGTAGCTTATGCACTAAGTGTAGTAAGCAGGTATCAATCCAACGCAGGGGAGAATCACTGGACAGCTGTGAAGAACATTCTTAAGTACTTACGAAGGACTAATGAAATGTTCTTGGTGTATGCTAATGGAGATCTCCAAATGGAGGCCTTTACCGATTCGAGCTTCCAGAGTGATAAGGATGACAGCAAATCTATCTCAAGGTTTGTGTTTACCCATAATGGAGGGGCGGTATGTTGGAAGAGTTCCAACAGGATACCATTGCAGACTCCACGATGGAAGCTGAGTATATTGCTACAAATGATGCTGCCAAGAAAGCCGTCCGGATGAGGAAGTTCATCTCGGAGCTAGGAGTAGTTCCAACCATTATTGATCCAATACCATTGTATTGTGATAATAATGGGGCTATGGAGTTAGCCAAAGAGTCCAGGTCCCATCAGCGATCCAGACACATTCTCAGGCGATATCATCTGATCCGGGAGATAGTTGATCGCCGTGAGATCGAGATTCAGAGAGTAGATACAAAGAATAACACTGTGGATCCACTCACCAAGGCCTTCCCTTTGCCGCAGCATGAGCGAATTTTTGAGATGTTGGGTATGAGATACGCCAATAATTGGCCTTAGTGAAAATGGGAGATTGTTGGATATATATATGCCCTAGAGGCCATTACATGATAGTGTATATACCGGTATGTGTGTGTATATATATATATTCAGGAGACATTCTTGCTCGACATGATAGTATGCTATCTGGTTGTACTTTATCTTGACATGTTCATTTGATCATGCTTTTACTCATTTGGTACATATTGATAAAGCCATTAGGATATTTGCTTGGCTACTGATATTATGATGCAGATCATACTAGTAGGACGTATGTAGTTTATAAGCATATCCTTAAAATGTTCCTAGTCGTAGTGTATCGAGACGGAGCATCGATATTTCCAGAATAGACTAGCGTATACGTTACTTGTTCCATATGATAGGCGAGATCCCATATCCATTGGTGTGGTGACACCAAAGATCGTATACGGGTGCTCAGTGAAACTGGGTACACTGAACGGACTCGCCGAGAACTCCTATCTGGTATTATATCTATCGTCGGATAGCAGTTCTCAGGTGACACTGGTACAGGTTAGTCTGTAGACCCTAGATCGTTATAGAGTCTTATGTGTCCTCCCAGTGTACTTTGATCTCCACCCTACCACGGCTCTACTGAGTCGTGCAAAAAGGTGGATTTTGGGTACAGTCCCGAAGCACATGGAGGCAATGAGCGATAAGAGGGGTTTCTTCTCTTCCGGTATTGGGGTTTGATGTTGCGCTATGTACGACTGGCTATAACAGGAAGTCCCTGGCCAGGGCTAATGAGATTTACTGATAAGTGTTATCAGTAGTTTCTCGATCTGTTATGAGACATATACCGGCATGACTTACTGAGTTAATGGGGTCGACGATACCATCCCTAGACTTGATATGCAGCATATTTGACGAAGAGACCGGACTGTACGGTAAGGGTTGCCAGTTGGCTCGACGGGAGTTTTAGCAGGTTCGCTTGTGTTTCTTCTGATCGCTCAATACCTGGGAGCCGTTACGTACAGCTTGCGCCACTGACAGTTTGTAGGCATATGATGAGATCACGGCCTACTGCTAGCGTATTGACGAGTCTTAGAGTCCCACAAAGGGTCTCCTAGCTCAGGCGAAAAGATGAGGGAATGAGACATGCGCGGGAGCTCGATTAAATGCATGTACTTGATACCGTAATTTAATCGGGCGTTTACTATTGGACGGATCGTATGTGATATGACTGGGTTATTAATTCAAGTGTTGATTTAATATTAAGTCCATTAGCTCATTTATTAAAACATATTTCTTTATGATGCATGCATGAGTGTATGTATATATTGATATGGATGCACACATGCAAGCATACATGTGTCATGGTTGATGATACATTGGTGGTAGCAATGCAAGACTCACATGGTAACATATTTATATATTTTATTTATTTGAGGAAAGCAAAATGGCAATAAAATCATGGTTGACTATTCAACTCTCTTCTCTTATGTTGACCAAAGTCAATACCATGGTTTCATTGCCCATGGTTTTGTAGCCCATGGTTTTGCTTAACCTAGCATGACATAATTCTAACTCTATTGGGATTATGTTGCATTTTTCTTACTAGAGTCAAGTTTAGCCCCTCATATTCTTCTTCCTCCTTCAAGCTCTCTAGGGTTTTAAAAGTGAGAGAAGAAAATAAAAAGAAAAGGTTTTTAAGTGAGATCCAAACCCACATCACTAATCTATAGTAGTCTAGCCCATTAGTGTAGGTTGTTTGCTCCACTTCTTCATAGATCAAGTGAAGATAGGAGCTTGAGCAAAGGGACTCCGTGGTGGATCATCGTGGATTTGGAAGGATTCAACTGAACCAGTTCAAACCCTACTCAATCCAAGGAGTCATAAGAGGAGGTCTACAAAGCTTATATTACTTACCTCTTAGTGTTAAACACTACTTAGTATGTGATACTATATGTTGTTACCCTATTTTTCTAGTTCGATTCATGGTTGGTATTGTTTAGCACCCCCTAAAATTTTAACATAGCTTGTGTGATGCAACCCAAAACCTAGGATGGTTCTAGAGAATCCCTACAGCTTTTGACCCGGAGCTTTAGACACTTGTACATATTTATTTCATTTCAGTTATGCCATTGTTTAGGCATCACTTTCTTTTCATGTATTTACATTTCAGCTATACCTGTAAAAGAATGTTTAATAAATAAAGTTGTTGTTCATTTATATTCTTGTCTCTTGTGTACTTTTACCTGATATTGCTTAGATATGCTTAGCGTGTTTACTTCTGAGTAAATATGTAGCGGGCCCATCATGCCCTCTTGCCATACACCGGGAAGCGGGGCGTGACAAATACAGAAGGTTGTCGGTCATGCTTGCTTCATGTGGCCTCTTTGGGTTTGGCAGTTGTAAAACCTTCCTCAAGGCGTCCCTGAATATCTTTCGGACCTTTTCCCTTCTAAAGGAGTAGACCTTTCATTTTCTCTCTTCTAGAGTCGGTCCTTCTCCTCGCAGTACTGGCGTTTGCGATCGGTTGGTTTTTTGTCCGCCCGTTCTTCTCTTGTCTTCATTGTCATACGCATTGAAGACATTGGAATTGTTGGAGTTCCCACCTTTACGATGGTCATCCTTTCGGCTCTTCCAAGGTTTGTCAATTTGAGAGTTCTGGGTAGTGTCTTGTTTTGAACGCTCCAACATCTGAAACTTCTTGGTCAGCTTCTGGAACGTTTTGAGGCCCACTGTACATAACAACGGGACCATACAATTGCTGAAGTTCCCAAAGAGGAGGCTGACGGATTGGTCCTGTTCTAATGGCGGCTCGCACTTGACGGTGAGATTGCTCCATCAGCCAATGAAGTCCGTGTTGCTTTCATTCTTCCCCGGCTTAGTCCTCATAAGGCCAGCAATGGAGATTCTGTGCTGATACTCATGAATCTTTGCCGAAATAGAGACTCCATCTGGGCGAAAGTAGTGACGGAACCGTCTGGTATGCTCGCATACCAGTCGAAACTGACACCTGTTAGGCTGTTGATAAACTGGCGAAGAAGAAGCGCATCGTTGCCCCCTGTATTCGCATATGATGCTTTAAAGTGGGCAACATGTTGATTCGCATTTCTCGTCCCAACGAATCTCTCGAATTTATGGATGACGTAACTGCTAGGGAACTCAATCAGGTCGTACTGTGCGGGGTACAGCCTTCCACTGCTGCCAACATCTTTCTGAGCCTCAGTTTCGGCCACCAATGTTTTAACTTTGTTGGTGGAATGGCACCATCTGGGGCCAAGGCTTCCCCAGAAGTGGAATATGGTCAATTTTCGTGTAGCTCGCCCATATTCAGACCTGAAGGGACATGCATCGGTCGCTTCGGGTCGTTATCGCTCGGCTCATGAGTAGAGACTTGCACTTAATTGGAGAGCGCCCGAGCAAATTGAGTGAGATGCATCATGACATTCGTCAAGTTATCAATTTTGGAGTATAGTTTGGCCATCTTCTTATCTTTGCTTCGATGTTGTTTTCGGAGCTTTTGGAGGAGCTCCTGTTCTGCTGTCCAAGGGCAAAAGGTCAGCTCTTCCTCGCTGTCCGAGCTTGATTCCACATGGACTGAGGCGTGCTTTTGCATATCGATCTCATCGAGAGGATTTTCATCATCCCGCGGAGGAGGCTGATCTTAGGAAGGGGCAGCTACATTCAAGCCAGATTGGGCTTGGGATGTGGTGGCCCCATCCTTACTCTTGCTGCGGAGGTTTTTACTGGGGCGCATCCCCGCTATATAGACCGTGTGGATAACATGGATCGCCACCTTTTTACTTCTAGTGGCCGGTTTTGCAGACCGCGGTCGTGGCCTTTTCGCTTCAGGAAAGAACAATCGACTGAAGATGGTTGGCCTGACATGGTTATCGAGTGGCACTGGCGCTTCTTTTCAGGCCTTGCCCCACTACTTTCGCACTGCACGGAGTGCCTGGTAAACGCTTGAAGAGACGGTGTCAGGTTTTCTATGTTGTGGTTTAGATACGTCCCTTCGCCGTATAGTACGAATTGTTGTCCTTTTGATTTTCGCAGTCATAGAGTTTCTCTTGACCCATATCAGAAGTTCAAAAGAGTTGCAGATTTTTACGGCCTAGGCGGTCGTCTTTACGGGATAACTCGGCTCTTGGAACATCACAAAATCCGGCTTGGCCGGAGTTCGCGCCTTTTGTTGGCTCTATACCTGAGCCGCTTCTGCCTTAGCTTTTCTATTTTGATTGCCTGGAGGGCTTCTGCTCTTCGGGAAGCCGCTGTGGGTCGGCCGGTAGAGCGTCTTGAAAAGACATCCGGTTGTGCACTCGTCGAAGGCATCACCTGAGCTTGCTCGCGACGTTTGGCGACTTCTTTCATTCCGACGGCCTTGTCCCTAGCCAGGGCCAAGAAGAGCCGTTCGAATACCGACTTACGTTTGGGTTGGGGCGCCGTCGAAAACACCACATTTAGCATCTTGCCTTTAGAGGCTAGTTTGTCTGTTACCGGAGCTTGAGAAGCTTGGATGGTGTTAGCTGGCACGAACAGAATAGAGCCGAATGTAGCAGTGGCTCCTCCTGCTGTCGTTCAAGACTGGTCGGGAGGACCATCATGGTGTCCATCTTCATCGTGCAGGAGATGGGAGTTGTGTCGAGAGTTGAGCTTTTCCTTGGAAACATCTTTGTTGCGTCCGAAAATTATTAATCTGCGCAAAAGAATACAATTTCAGTACAAACAATCAATATATATTAATTGAGCTCGCATTAATCTTTGACCCGAAATATGGGTGGAGAAAGAAGGTCTCACAGGGCATGCCAGAATCTGTAGATTGTTTTTCGTCGCCCTATTGAGATAGAAATACACGCGCTTGTCAGGCGTGTACAGATTGCCCATGTCCAGGATAAGTTGGGGTATTGATTGTGGGAATCCTAATCTCCGGCAGCCGCGTACTAAACTGTAGTTAATTACCCCCTCGCTCTTAGAGCGAAGAAATCTCCGATTGATGGGTCAAATTAGTTATGCGAACTCAATGTGAAGTGTCGGTGGTTAAAAGCAATGCAGAAAGGCATGTTTATTTTATTTTTTTATTTATCCTATTTGCGACAAGAGATTTTCTTTATTCAAAGAAACTCGTTTTTTTTATAAAAAAGGTTTTATTTTATTTATTATTTATATTTATTTTATATTTATTTTTAATTCTTTTACAAGAAAAAAAGGCAAAACCCTCCTCCCACTCCTGTGAGAGGGAGGAGGGGCTCCCACAAAGTGAGTACCTCCCCCTCACATGAGTTTCCCCCTCTCATGAGAGGGAGTAGGGGATCCCACTAAGTGGGAGCCTACTTTTCACGTGGGGAAGTGGAGGGTGCCTGCAGGGCACGTGCCCACGGAGCATGAGCACAAACCGGAAAGAGGGCTAAGCCCTCGGATATGGATTTAAACTCCAAAAAAAATAATAATATTGTTTTGGAGTTAAACTTCCGAAAAAGACCTTATTATGGAGTTAAACTCCAAAAGATTTTAAACAGAGTTGAACTCCCAAGAGAATTTGTATTATGGAGTTAAACTCCCAAAACAATTTTATTTGAAGTTAAACTCAAAAAAAATTATATGGAGTTAAACTCCCAAAAGTTTTTATATGAAGTTAAACTTCCAAAAAAAATTTATTTGGAGTTAAAACTCCCAAAACTATTTTATTTGGAGTTAAACTCCCAAACGTTATTATATCGAGTTAAAACTCCCCAAAAAAAAAATTTTAAGCAGAAACTCCTACTGGGTGGGTCTTTCCATCCCCTCACGTGATAGGGAGAAAGGGGCTCCCAGTGGGAGCCTCCCCCTCGCGTGATGGGGAGAAAGGGGCTCCTACAATCCCCCATCTTGTGGGAGCCTCCCCTCATGTGATGGGGAGTAGGGAGCTCCCACTTTGTGGAAGCTTCCCTCCCCTTAAGGGGAACCCCCACTCACGTAGGGGGAAAGGGGAATAGGGTGTGCCCACGGGTTTGAAGTTAAACTCTTTTGGAGTTAAACTCCAAAAGATTCTCTTTTTCTTATTCTTATTGCGGAGTTAAACTCCAGAAAAGAAAATTTAAAATATGGAGTTGAACTCGCAAAACAATTTTATTTGGAGTTAAACTTCCAAAAGTTTTTATATAGAGTTGAACTCCCAAAACAATTTTATTTGGAGTTAAACTCCCAAAAGATTTTATATGGAGTTAAACTGCCAAGAAATTTTATTTTGAAGTTAAACTCCTTAAAAGGATTTTATTTGAAAAGAAGACCAAAAGGGATTTTCTTGAAACTTCAAGATCTATGTCTTGATTGATTGGAAAGATGCCCTTTTCTTTTCTTTGAGCTTTAGATCCACCCCAAAGTGAGGTTTCTTTTTTGTAGGGATTGGTCTTCTTCTTCCTCCTCTTTTTTTCGGATCTTGGATAAGAGTGGTGAGATTTAAAATCTCCCCTTCTAGGGATTCAACGGGATATTTGGGCTCCATTTCAAAGGTCTTATGGTGAAAAACTATTTGTTTTTGAGAAAACAAGAGTTAAACTTTTGATTTAATTCAAAAAAAATAGGATGAAGGCTTTGAATCTTGAAGAAGGAGGCACAAAATCCTAGTTTGATATGGGAGGAATCTTATATGTTATCATTCATCATGATGCCTTATATAGACTTTACATTTTAAATTTGGTCCATTGGGTTTTTTTTTTAAATGGCACATGTGTCTATCCCATGTCATGTGCTTTTTTTTTCTTTTGCACATAAGCCATGGGCTTTTACATAATTTGGGTTTATTGCCCATTTTACTGCATTTATTTATAAAAATTATATTAAGCCTACTTATGCTTTAACAATTATTCCTTTAGCATGGGGGCCGGCCTCTTCATGCTTGGGCTCGACCTGGGTATGGGTCCACTTGCTTGGACTTGGGTTCAGCCTTGGGTGTAACGACTTTGAAATCCCTGAACTACAATTTCTTATTTATTGTACAGAAAAGGGGTATTACAGTCTGTGTAAGAGTTAAAAGTTATTTTTGTTAAATAAAAGTAAGAAGCAATTTGTAACTCACTGATAAAGCCTCTACACTGATGCAACGTAGCCTGTGTGTTCGATTCTCATCAGACCCTATTATTTTTAGATTTTTTCTTTTTAATTGTTGGAAGCTGAAGAGTTGCATGTGTAATACACGGAGAATGAAAAGTTTCAGAAAAATCAAACATGCGCAAAATGGAGTACACACCTAAATACCCACGTGGCACGAATCTCGAGGCGATTGCCTCAATCTCGACCGCCCAAATTCCTTCATGGGCCGGCGCCGACTGTTCCAATAGCTCCAAATCACCCCGTGCTTTGCACACTTGTCCCTTCGACTCCCCTTAACTCCCCTGCACAATTTGATTTTCCTACAATCAAACAGAGACCCTTAAATTCACTATTTAATATCTTTTTAATGCTTTTTAATCAAAAATTTTAATTCCCAAATCCTAATTCTCGACTATAAATACCACCCAATACCCTAGCTCCCATCTATTCTGAAAATTTCTAGCAAAATCACCTCAAAAGTTCCTAAGTGCAAGATGAGTTAAGTGGAGTTAGAAACCAAACTCTTTCCGTCGAAAATTGAAGCCGTTTTCGGAGCTCCCGCAACGCCACGAAACCACTCCCTTCTTCCTTACCGTTTTCTCGATATTACCAAACTGTAAGTCCCCCTCATCTTTTCTTCTTTTCATCTCAATTTATCTTCTAAAAAGATATCGGTAAAGTGGAGTTTCTCCCGATACTTTTCTTATAAAACTTGAAACTCTCTTTTTATTTATATTTTGGTCAAACTAATGTTACCACCCTACTTGTAAATTTAATTACAAATGTTTAGCTTCAAGTTTAACCAAAATTCTCATGTAAAACGAACATAAACGAACTTTTTCATTAAAATACCATGAATTTTAGTGTAACCTCTTTTCGATGTCTAGTATAACCAAACCCTAGAACCTTCATGGGATAATGACCTACCCCACACGCATACTATGGTTTCATAGCATGTTATTCTAAGAATATGGATAATTCAAAATAAAAGCTTTTCATTAAAATACTACTCTTTTTCAAAACGGGTTTCTTTAAATCAGTATTTTAAACTACTTGGCAATTATGCCTCTACAACCCTCGTCAGGGGACTCGCTAATGGATGATGCAGATTATTGCACATTCTTGGGACAGTAGAGCGAGATGCAGAACTCCTCACGAAGTGTTCGGTCTCGAAAGGAATAAAAATACGGTTTTTAAGAAACGTGACTTTTTCTAATAAAAACTAATTTTTGGAAAATTATATAAAATCATAAATCCGTACTTTCAATAAAAGCATATTAAGAAACCATATTTTTTTAAAAGGAAAGATTAAAATTGTTAATAAAATACCACAAAGTTTCCAAAAATAGTAGTTTTCATAAAAATACCACAAATTTTCAAAAAGCTAAGTTTTATCACCAAAACACCGCAACAAATAAAATACATGTTATGAAAATCCTAAATATTATAAATCACCCTCGAGATTTATTTTTAAACTATACTAAAGTATTTTTCATAAAACCCCCTCGAGATATACAAACAATATTTAAGAACTCTAGATTAATATAGTTTTAAGCGGGATCAATTCTCTTGAGCCTCAGGGAGCCGGAGAAAGTGAGTGATTGCCTATTCAGGTTAGACAATTTAACGGAGTTATCAATGGCAATTGTCTTGGAATTGTTTTGGAAAAAAACACAAATCCTGCCATTCTTGTGCAGCAGTTACATTTACGGCAAGTGGGGCGTTACATTTATGGTGGCCCATGCAGGTCCCTTAGTAGTAGGTCTATGGTTCAAGGGCAAACCATTGTTTAAAGGTGGAGAGAATGTTGGGACCCAGTTCTTGCTCACGGAACAAAATACCACACGGAACAAGTGCCACACCAATTATCATGCCAAGGGGGCGGGGGCACTTCTTGAATCCATGGAGGCCACCTCTTGAGTCCGTGGGACCCACTGTAGAACAATGGGGAATCTTTGGAACGCATTCTGAAAGAGAACCGAACTGTATTATAAATGTAATGATACCACCCATAATTACAGGAGCGCCTTTTAATTGAATTGGTACTATAGGAGCTTGAGAACTCCATAGTTAAGCGTTTAAGCGTACTCGGGCCAGGGAAGTCTTAGGATGGGTGACCTCCTGGTAAGTGGCCTCTGGTCTGGTCCGGTTCGCTCTAA
Organism: Agapanthus africanus; assembly: GCA_030015575.1. Classification (NCBI taxonomy): domain Eukaryota; kingdom Viridiplantae; phylum Streptophyta; class Magnoliopsida; order Asparagales; family Amaryllidaceae; genus Agapanthus; species Agapanthus africanus. The sequence continues at coordinate 136,093,641 of CM057339.1, forward strand.
AGGGTAAAACCGGAGCTGACCAGGGGCCACTTCCCAAGAGGTCACCCATCCGAGGACTTCCCTGGCCCGAGCACGCTTAACTATGGAGTTCTCAAACTCTTGTAGTGCCGATTCACTTAAAAGGCATCTGGTATCATTACATTTATAATGTAGTCCAGTCCTCTTTCGGAATGTGTTCCAAAAATTCCCCATTGTTCTATAATGGATCCCACGGACTCAAGAGGTGGCCCCCATGGATTCAAGAGGTGACTCCCGCCCCCTTGGCATGACAATTGGCGCGGCACTTTATTCTGTGAGCAAGAACCGGGTCCCGATATTAACACTTGACACGAATACTTGATATTGATATGAACTCAATTTTTCATGTTGATATATTCTTGGATTCGAGCAAGGCTAGTGATTTTTAATTGTAACCTGGAATACATAGGGTGTTGGGGTAGTTCATGTATGAATCTAACGAAATCTCAGGAGTTCCCCTAGATCATGAATTCATGTCTACTAACACAAGAAAGCTATTATGAGGGCCCGTGTTTTCTTACTCCTGGATTATAGCCTGTTGAGTTTGGAATACTTCAATATTAAGTTGAAGTCCCGTTACTAACACTTGATTCGGGCCCGTGGTTTCTTACCCCTGGAATACAACCTGTTGGGTTCGAAAATACTCTTGAGATTGGTTGATATTCACCCTTGAACTTACGTTACATTAGTTTATCCATGTAAAGACCTTTTAGGACACTTACATTCACTTCATGTCCTTTACATCTACACTATACGGCCATACTATACTATACTCATATTATTTTACCATGATATATATAGAATTGCATGCTAAATAGAATTGCCATGTTTATATTAAATGACATGTTTAAACAACATATCTCCTAGTCCATTGCTTTAAAATATACATTTTCTTTATCATTATACTTTTATACTTCACATCCATTTCTTGGGGACTTACCGAGCGAAAGTTCGCGACGAGCATTCCACCCATCTTTGTTTTTTGGAATGTTCATCAAATACTGTGGAGACTGAGGAGGTGGACACCACCGAGGAGGAGCATGATCAGATCGCGACTCAGGCCTAGACTAGTTATCCTCTCTTTCAATTTTTGTATGCCACCTATTTAGACATTTCTCTTCTTATATTTTTGTTCAGTTGAACTCATGTATTGTAAATTTATCAAGTTGAATGTAAATAAAGTTGTTGAAATTTAAATCCCATGCTAATTTCTTGTCATTTTATATTGCTTATTTTATGCTTGGTGTATTTACTCTGGGAAGTGACCTTTTCGAAATAAATACGCCACGGGCTTGTCATGTGCCTGTTTCCGTCTTTTGGGATGCGGGGCATGACATTGGGCCCACTTGGTTTAGGGTTGATTTTGACTTTGACCTGGTCAACCAGGGTGTAATTTTTGACCCCAACAACAATAACTTAATGAAAGGAAACAATCTAAAAGAATAGAAAACATACCAATAGAGACGTAGCGGGTACATCGGGCATAAGTGAAATTTATACACAAACTTATAGAAAAGAATAGGTTAACAGGAAAAAGAGAACAAACTCAATAACTGACCCAGGTAAGAGCACGATGTGCATCGAACGATACATGCACGCCATCCTCGCCGGGAACGCCGATGAACCTGTAATGTCGCCGGGTCTGAAATTACAAAATTTTAAATAAATATATATTTATATAACAATAGTTGAAATTTAAATGTTTAAAAGTATATATGATACCGTTTCTAACTTGGTGGCGTTGTCGCCAACAAGTACACCTCGCTTGTTGAACAATTCACTTGGTTAATTTCTTTTCACATATATCTTGCATTTGTTGTTCAAATGATAATTTCTCTCTTTTTCATGGTGAACCAACAATTAGAGAATTGGATTGGTTTTGAAGGACTACTAACTGGAGTAGATGATCAGTTAGATTTAAGGTAATGTTATATATATAAATGTTATTTTAAGTTTCTTTATCGAAATACCAATCGATTGTAAGTGTATGCTAAATAGCATGTATTCGGATACAGGACATAATACCTTAAAATTTGCTCAATTTTTCAAAACGCTATAAATTTGTCCAATTTTACTAATTACACTAAAATACCCATAACTAATGCTATTTTTTACTAAACCACCTTAAATTTTTTCCTAAACAACCTACTTCTTCAATTTTATTAATTTCACTAAAATACACTTAACTATTGTTGTTCTTTAACTAAACTATATTTAAAATTTTAACTAAAAACCCCATTTGTTTAGTTTTACTTTTTTCACTAAAATACCCTTAACTATTGTAGATTTTTCACTAACATACCCTTAACTACTGTAATCTTCACTAAACCACCTTGAAAAAATTCACTAAAATGCCCTAACCCGAAAACTAATACACTAACAACAGCAGTAATAACGGCAACAGTAACAACAGCAACAGCAACAGTAACAGCAGCAAAGAATAAGAATAGCAGCAGCAACAATCAATCCTAATATTCTTAGATTTAAAAAATAACTATTTTTTACAAATCAAATTCAAATTACTACGTACCTTCAGACGATTCGGCTGAGTTGTTGGTGGCCACGGAAGCACGGCGGCTAAGGAGGCAGCCGAGGAGACGAGGCGGCACGATGGCTCAATCGTGAGGTAGGGCTTCGACAGGGGCTCCACCATGAAGGCGAGACGATGGAGGACTCGATCGCGAGCTAGGGCTTCGATCAACGGGGGTTCGACCACGCAGGCGAGGCGGCGGGGCTCGATTGCAATCTAGGGCTTCAACGAGGGCTTGACCATGGAGGCGAGGCGGCAGAGGCTCGATCAGGGAGGCACGGTGGTGGAGGAAGAGAGGAGATGAGGCGGGAGATTTGAGCTCCGATAATTTTTGGTAGAAGGAAAAAGGAGGGCGTTTACCGCCGAAAGCCGGAAAGACAAACGTCTTGCTTGAATTTGGGGGCAGATACTATTTGGTTTTATCCGTCCTCCTCCCCGAAGATGCTAAGTTGATTTATGGCACCGTGTATCGGAGATTTGTACGAATGCAGCCGTTGTAGCAGACTTCGTCGGATTCTGTCACGCCCTGCTTCCCGGTGTACGGGCAGAGGGCGCGACGGGTCCGCTACGTATCTACTCAGAAGTAAACACGCTAAGCGTATCTAAGTAATATAAAATAAAATGTACATAAGAGACAAGATATAAATGAACAAAAAGTTTATTTATTAAACATTCTTTTTACAATACAATTGAAATGTAAATACATGGAATGAAAGTAATGCCTAAACAATGGCATAACAGAAATGAAAATGAAATGTACAAGTAAACTAGAGCTCTGGGGCAAAAGCTAGCTGATCCAAGTCCTCGCCGGTGTGCTCTGTCTCCAGAAGGTCCGATCTACCTGACAACATTCCAAAGAAAGAAGAAAGGAATGTCGTCAGTGAACAATCGCTCGGTAAGTCCCAAAAGTAAGAAGAGACAGAATAGAAAGAGAAGACTGTAACTTTTAAAGTTGTATTTTGTTGTTAACGCTGTTGTTTGTAGCTTGGTACAGAAAATTCCAGTGTATACGAAAGGAGTCTCATTATCCCGGAGACCAAGGTATACGGAGTACAAGGAACCGTTCAGCCACGGTACAACGGCAATGGAGATTCAGGTTAGGTGTCTTATGGTTACAGTCTCGTACCACTTTTAACACCTTCCGTACCAATCTACCCCTTATAAACCCCGTGATGTCTTGATTGTATTGCATTTTCTTGTATTGTAAATTGTATATGGATGACTTGCTGAAACCATGATATCAGTAATGGAACGGATATAATGGATGAATATGTCGGTTCAGTCAAGTTGTATAGATTGAATAGATTGAATAAATTGATTCATATTGAATTGTGGTTTTATACTTGAATCATATTCAAATCAGATTGTTTATATTTAGACTCAGTTTGGTTCAGAAAATTTTAAGAAGAACTTGAAATCCTAATTGTTTTGATGTTATCGGTAACTGCTTCACATGGACGGCAGGATTTGTGTCTTTTTCCAAGACAATTACCATGTTGATAACACCGTTTATTAGGTTATCTATGTTAGATAACCAAGCACCCATATCTCCGGCTCCGTGAGGCTCAAGAGACCGGTCCCGCTTAAACCTATGTTTACTAGGGTCCTTATTGTAATTTAATATAACTTGAGGGGGTTTTATGTCAAAATAGTTTTGGCATAACTTCAAAATACACCTCAAGTATTTAATTATCGTCTTTAGGATTTTCATAGATGTATATTTTATAAATGTGAAATTTCTAGTGAATAGAACTTAATTTGATGGTATATGGTATTTTCTTAAAATATTGTACTTGTGTTGTATTTAGATGATATTTTCATGTAATAGTGATTCCTTTGATTCTAGAAAACTTGGAATATTTATATTATTAAAATAGATACTTTAATAATAGATATTTATATTTAATGAAAATAATTTATTTATTTTCTTGTAGAAATCTCATTTTCTAAATAAAAAAATGCATAAAATTCCATCGAGATCGAATGCTCCTTGCGGAGGTCTGCATCTCGCTCTACTAAGCCCGAGAATGTGCGATAATCTGCACCATCCCGAACGGGGTCCCCAAAATGGGTTGTAGAGACGCAATTGCATGAAAATATTTAATACACCTTTTTATAGAAAACAGTTTTGTAAGTTTAGTGAATTTATTTATAGAGTCGTATTTCCCGTATTCTATTGTCCCAAAATCAATCGTACTATAATATAGATGTGTGTTGTGATGAGGTAGGTCATTATCTCGTGAACTATCTAAAAGTATAGCAAGGAATAAATGTTATAATGTCGAAATGAATAGTTTGTGGCATTTTTATGTAAAAATGCGATAAATGTCACAAAAATGATTATTTAGATGTGAAATTTGTTTTATTGAGTTTGTTAATGTTTAGTAATCAATATATAAGACTATGGTTTTATCTTGTTAAAGAAAAATGTAGTTTTTAAAGAAAACCGAATCGGAAGTCGGACTAACTCCGCTTCCGTCAGGTTTTAGGAATGGAACTTTTTAAAAAAAAGATGATAGGGGAGATGGGACTTACAGGATTGGGATCAAGTGTTAGTTATGTGTATGTCCTAGAGGCCATTATTGTATATACAATGTATATTGTAATGGATGCTTGGATATATATAGGGAGGACTTTCTTGCTCGACATGATAGTATGCTATCTGGTTGTACTTTATCTTAACATGTACTCTGATTGTCTCTATATTACATGTTGATAAAGCCCTTTGGATATGTACTCGACTACTGGGACTATGATGAGATCATACTAGTGGGGCCACGGTAGTCAACGAGTACATCCTATAACTGTTCCTAGTCGAGGGTGTATCAAGACAGGGCATCGATGCACCAGAGTAGACTAGCGTATACGCATCTTGACCCATATGATGGGCAATGGATGATCCCATATCCATCGGTGTTTGACATCAAGGATGGTGTACGGGTGCTCAGTGGAGACTGGGTACAGTGGACGGACTCGCCGAGAACTCCCAGATGGTATTATACCTCACGTCAGATGGCAGTTCTCCGGTGACACTGGTACAGAGTAGTCTGTTGACCCGAGATCGTCATAGAGTCATGTGTGATTCCCACTGTGCTTTGATTTCCATCATATCATGTCCAAGAGGGCGTGCAAAAAGGTGGCTTTTGGGTACAGTCCCGAATCACATGAAGGCAATGAGCGATAGGAGGGGATTCGTCTCTCCCGGTATAGGGAGTTGATGTTGTGCTGTGTTCGATTGGCTATAACTGGAAATCCCTGACCAGGGTTGCTGAGATTTACTGGTAAGTGTTATCAGTAGTTTCTCGAACTGTTATAGACCTCATATCGACACGACTTATCAAGCTACTGGGGTCTGACGTTTACCACCCCTAGGCGAGATATGCGACATATCAGACGACGAGACCGGACTGTACGAGAGTGTTACTGATTGGATTCGCAGGAGAATGTACAAGCTTGCTTGTTGATCTTCTGATCACTCAATACCTGGATGGCAGTTACGTTTAGCTGACAGCTTGCAGCTTGTGGGTGTTTGATATGATCATCACCTACTGCCGGCGTATTGACGATTCTTTAGAGTCCTACACAGAGGTTTCTTGACTCAGGCAAAACGGAGTAGGGGCACATATGTGATATGTGCAGGACCGAGAATAATGCGATATGTGATACCGTATTATATTCTCATGATATTTGATATCAGCCGGGTCATCGGATCAAGTGTTGATTCGATGAATCGGTAAATGATATATTAGTCGGTTATATGCGATATAGCCGGATTGCCGGATCAAGTGTTGATTCGATAATTTAATGTATAATAATATATGTGATATATTAAATTACATTAACTAATATAAGCTCACTAAAAGATTCTTTTTCTCACTCGGGTAATACATTGATATATATGCGATATATGTTAATTGCATTATTTTATTTTGTTACAATAAATATTATATATGTGATATATAATATTGTAACATGATATGGTTATTAATGCAACATGTTTAGTGGAGAATAAACACGGTTAGGGTTTGATTTGGGTTAAGCTTTTCTAGAAGTTTCTAGAAGCTTTCATGTTTTGTTTTGTGTAAGATATTTTGTGAAGATATTTGCTTAACCAAACCCAAATCCTTGACCATGGTTGTTTCTCTAAAAGGGTTAAGGATTCATTCTTAACTATGGTTGCATTTCTAACCTCACATATGGGTTATTCATTATTCATCACAAAAGGATTCCTTCTTCTTCTTCCTTCTCGCTTCATGGAAAAGCTTTCTAGGTTTTTCCTAAGTGATGAAAATAAGTGAGAAATAGAAAAAAAAATGAGAGCAAAAATCCTACTTCATCATCCTCCTCTACCCTTGCCATTTAGATGAGGGTGTTCACTTCATTTAGTGAGTGAGAGCTTGTGTTAATGAAACTTCAAGGTAGATCATCTTTGTTATCGAAGATCGGAAGCAAGCTTGCATCTTTCTCTTCGTGGAGCCTCTCAAGAGTCCGGAACACGATGATCGCAGCGAAGGGACCTCAACACGGATCTTAAGAAGTGAAGGACCGGATCTACAAAGGTTGTAATCCCTCTCACTTAGTGTTAAAATGTTTAATATGCTTGTTTTCGTCTAAACTCTAGTATAAAGATCTTGGTTAGGATTATTCGGCACGGCTAAATTTTAAGTCGGGCATGGTTGATACCTCGTAGACCCTTGTGCGTGTGTCTAGTAACCCTACAGTGGTATCAGAGCCAAGCTAGAACTTTAGGAGAAGTCTTGACGAAATTTAAAATCCGATCGAACTCCCAATACACGATATAACCTAGTTTCTGGAAATTTTTCAAAACTGTTGATTTTTTCATATTAAAAATGCTCAGAAAATTAAGCAGGTAAATCTAAGAATTACTGTGAAGTACGGCCCATTAATGCGCTCACGTGACCGTGGAACCGCGGCCAAACCATGGGTTTGGCGGCGGTTCCACGGTCAAAATTTTGATTTGGTCCCTAGTACTTCAGGTATTTATTCTTAGGTCCTTTTTAATTGTTCTGGGAATTTTTAATTCCACTCAAGTGTTGAGTTTTCTGGGTTGTATTGGGGACTCGTTGATTCGATCGGATAATTTAACTTCGTTTAAAGTTTTTCCGGATAATTTTAGAAACTGTTAAAAAGTTTGAACGGATATCAATAACTCACTTTTTCCCCTGTCTGAAAATTTTTCAAAAGTTGGATTTTTTCTCGAGTTTGAAACTTCCGGAAAATCATGCAAGTAATGCGGTGGACCCTCTAGAAGAACACAAACCTTAACTCGATTATGTAACCGTCTGAACCGCCTCTAAACCTTAGGGTTTGTGGCAGTACGGCGTGCCACATGTGAGGCGTTGGCTTGACCCTTCTACGGCTGGACCATTGGTACTGTGGCATGTGATGGATAAATTTTTGAACTCCGCTCAAGTGTTGAGCTATTTGGAAAATCCTGGGTGTTTGATTATTCGATCGAAAAGTTTAACACTGTCTATTTATCTGGAATATGATACAATATTTGGAATCCACAAGTAGTTATGAGATAACTAATTTGAATGTTATAAATCTAGTAGTTTAGTCTCAGATGATCGGTTGCCACGGGATTTTGATATGATCAAAACTCCGTTGCAATCACGTAGCGTACGCAGATACTCGCCGGGTAAACTTAATAGACAGCCACGCCCCAAATCCCCGACCAAGTGACTGTAGGAGAACCCCGTCGCCAAAAGCATCCGTCCGGGTACTCGCGGCAGCGGCGTTCCGCCTTAGTGCACTTCATCGACGGCATCCGGGGGTGCGGCTGTCTACTAAAGTTTGCGACGAGCATTCGATCAGGATGTCGGGAATCTTGTTGAATTGCCCGACTTGATATTGAAAAGAGTTTTCGATATAGAGACTAAAATGCGGGGTTTATAATTGTTAGGCATGCGATGTCTAAGGAATTCATTTGGTTAGGCATGCGATATCTAAGGAGGTTGCGGATTCCAACTGTTGTAGTTTTACACTTTCTTTTCTGCGACCGTAAGTGTAATATGTGGTGTATCGCCGGTTTCGTTGCGATACATCAACGAAAATTGGGATACGCATATTTACTTACATTGATGATATGTGATATTATGTGTTGCTGTGATATGTTATATTGGATCGTCGTGTTGTGAATAGCCGGGGGTTTATGTGAGATGAGAGTTTTTCTTTTTCATTCATGTAAAATTCATTTGTATGTAATATTCTTTTATTGGGGCACTTCCGGGATGAGGATGATGTCACCATTGTATATTATTTACTTTTCCGCATTAGGTAGACCCAAGGAGGGGAGCACAAGTAACCGGGTTCTAGGGTCCAGTGGGAGACCATCTCGAGGAGTCGAGACCGGGTCTCCTAACCCTAAAATTGGCAGTGTTGCTTGCCGCTCTCGTAGGGGTCTAAAGATGTGGGTTTGGTTATTCATCGCGACCGTGGAATCCGTGTTTTATACAGGCTCGTATTAAAACACGGACGTCCTAGTATATCCAATATTTCATATGTGTTCTTCTGCTGCAATGTTCTGTGATGAGATCATATTACTGCCTGAGATGAATGTTTATATTATATATATGAGATATATATTATATATTGTTGATTTCGTTTCATACCCGATGCTTGTGAAGCATAATAAAATGGGACTTCATTAATGAGATTAATGAAATAAAAGAAACCTAAAGATGTTGTAGAAATTTGTTTAAAAACCGGTAGCTCTAGTTCTTGCTTTGCATAGCGGTGTTCCTTGCAGAACATCCAGCACCTTATTCGATAAGGAAAGAGCCGAGATCCCTTCACCGGGAGTGACCTCATTAGCGAAACTAGCAGATGCTGCATACTCGATTTGTCTTTTGATTGCTTCTATAGTTCTTGCTTTGTATGGTGGTATTTGTGAAATATCCCGCACCTTATTCGATGAGCAAAGAGCCGACGATCCCTTCACCGGGAGTGACCTCTTTAGAAAAAACTAGAAAAGCCTCAAAAACACTCCATTTAAAATTCACTCGATTCTACAACGATATCAAGTTCATTACGCAAAGGGTTTTCTTAAAAAGCTGTCATAGCCCTCCGTCATTTCAGATATGGACTGTTTAGTATTCGTGCTGTGTTTGTTGGCCTTTATCAAGGCGTAGTGTGCGGTAGCTGAATAGTACTTATCTGCTTATGCATATGATGCAGATTGGATTAGGGTAGTCGTGCGACCTTGTTGTCCTTTGTCAAGGGCCGTGCGGGTGGGTTTAATTCAATCAGGAAATGACGGGTTGAACTTGACTAGCAGCCTATGGTTTGTTGGCCTTTATCAAGGTCATAGGAGGCTTGGGATAAAATATTATTGGGAATTTCAAGTGTTGAAATTTGCAATAAGATTGCATACCTTCTATGAGATAGTTGGATCTGATACCCGCTGCGAGTAAGAGTTACTCCTGGGAAATTTTTACACATTACAATTAGCCAATCAAGTAGGTGTCTAGAAAGGTGTCAACGGGGTTACGCCCCTGGGAAAACGAGGTTTACTTTAATTAGGTCCGTGCGAAAGCACGGGGAACCTCCCTCAAAGTACCGGCACTGGCCTGGCTGAAAGATTGGCGAACTTATAGCATGTAATTAATCCCGGCTAGTCTTTCCTTTTAGGGTTTGAAGGAAAATTTGACTAAAACAGTGGGAGACATCCTGATTAGATATATTAGATAACCAATCTAATCTTGTAAGAGCATACGTTGAGTGTTTTTCTCTCTCTCTCTCCAGGTAGCGACCAAATCACGCCTTAATCAAGATAATAAAACGGATGTATTGACCGAACCCGCTTGTTATACTGAGCTGGGGAACGTTGGTCCCGCTCCAACTTATAATTGTTATAAGACAGAGCAGGAAATTGGGGATTACCAGAATTCCCGTGCCGCCCAAACGAAGAAAGTGCATGCTGATGCATCTTCTTCGAGTGTGTTTATTACACAGAACTGTTTCTCAATATTCTTTACGTCCTGGGTATTTGATACCGGATCAGGATCCCACATATGTAATTTGTTACATGGGCTACAGATAGGTAGAGAACTGAGAACGGTGATAAGTTTCATGAGGTAGAAATGGTGCAAGTGTTGCAGCCAAGTCTGTTGGTAACTATCACCCTGTATTAGCAAATACATTGATTCTGAACGAATGTTATTAGATACCGAACCTGTTATACAACATCATATCAGTCTCTTTATTAGTAAAGAAGGATATAATTTTGTATTGTTGGATAATATTTTGAACATTTCCTATATCAAGAGTTGATCGGTTCAGGCACGTTATCTGAAAACATTGACGTTCTAAATCAAACTACAGTTCTTAGTATACTGAACACATACAAGAGGAAGAGTTTAGAAATGAACGAATCCTTCTTTAGGTATTGTAGACTAGGTCATATCAATGCGACCCGACTAGCTGAAGTTACATTAAGATGCATATTTAAATTTGTTTGAATCTACATCATGTGAAACTTGCCGGTCATGTCACAGAGATAAGATGACCACAGCTCCGTTTATTGGAAACAGAGAAAGCGTTAGTGAACTCTTGGGATTGATACATGCTGATGTATGAAGGTCCCCTGTCTACACATGCCAAGACCGGTTCTTTGTACTTCATTACATTCTCTGATGATCTCTCAAGATTCAGACATATGTTCCTGTTGAAACACAAGTCCAAAGCTTTTGAGATATTCACAGAATATAAGTTAGAAGTAGAGAACCAAAAACGGGTATAAATATTATGTCCTTTGATGAGATCAAGGAGGAGAATACTTTAGCACGGAATTCCTGGACTATTCTAAAACAGAATGAGATTCTCTCTCAGCATTACTCCTCCGAATACACCACAGCACCTCGGTGTATCGGGGCGGAGCAATAGCACCCTATGTGATATGGTGTGGTTTATGATGAGTACTACTGAGTTTCCTATTTCCTTTTGGGTGTTATGCGCTTGAGAAGCTGCATACCTATTGAATAGGGTTCCAATCAAATCAGTTGCCTACTACTTCATATATAATATGGAATGGGAAGAGCCCATCTCTTAAGTGTATTAAGATTTGGGGTTGTCCGGCCTATGCCTAAAAAGCAAAATCCAGACAAGCTCGAGGCAAAGTCAATTTTGTGGAAGTTTGTTGGATATCCCAAGCATTTGCAAGGGAATATCTTCTACCAAACCGAGGAACAAAAGATGTTTTGTTTCTCAGCATGCCACCTTTGTGAAAGGGAATTTCTTGTGAAGAAATTATTGGTCATGAGGTAGAACTGGAAACAGTTCCAGCTATACAAACTACAGTAGATGATTTGGTAGAACCAAAGGATTCAGTAGTTTCCAACGAACCTCAGCCTCTCCGCCGATCTAGTAGGGTTCCTCACCCACCTGAGAGATACTTCGGTTTCTCTATGACAGTGGGAGCGAGAATTGCATCATGAGATGAGGACCCAACTAGTTTTGAGCAGGCCATCAGGAATGAGACTCTATAAGAATGGCTGGATGCTTAGCGATCTGAGATGGAATCCTTATACATCAACAAAGTATGGACTTTGGTTGCTTTATCTGAAGGGTTAAATCCCCATCAGGAGCAATTATATCTTGAGAAGATTACTTGGTGTACATGGAAAAGTTGAGACTTTCAAAGCTATGCTTAAGTCCATCCAGATCCTACTTGCCACTGCTACATACCATGACTATGATATCTGGTGGTTGGGTGTCATGACTGCTATTCTAAATGATGATTTGGAAGAGAGCGTCTATAAGTACACAGCCAGAGGACTTCGTAGATAGTGGGAGCAGCGGAAACATGTGCAAGATATTTTATGTGATAAAGCAGGTATCGCGGAGTTGGAACGTCTGTTTTGATGTAGTAGTCAAAGAGTTTGACTTCATCGAAATGGTAGATGAACCTTGTATACACAAAAAGGTAGTAGAGAGTATGGTGGTGATTCTCGTAGAGTACGTGGATGACATACTCTTGATAGCGAAGGAGTTTCCTATGCTACGCTCGGTCAATCTCCGCTTATCACAAGCATTCTCCATATAGGATCAAAGTGATACCTCCTAAATCCTGGGTTTTGGATCTATGAGATAGATCTAATTGGATGTTAGGATACTCACTAGTTGTAGTGAGATGGTATCAATCGATCCTAGGGAGAATCACTGGAAAGGTTCCAGGGTGATCAGAACGACTGAATGTCAGTCGCAGGCATTGTCATTACCCTCAGTGGAGGGACGGTATGTTGGAAGAGTTCCAAGCTAGATACCGTGACATACAAGACGATTAAAGGCAAGATACATCGTTACCAAGGATGCTACCAAAGAGGCAGTCTGGATATATAAGTTCATGAGATGAACTTCGTTCCTACCATTGTGTGACAATGGAGTTGTGGCTTTAGCCAAGGAACTACCGTCCCATCAGATATCCAGATATAATTCTTAGGCAGTATCACCTGATCATGGAGATGGTTGATCTCCAGCGAGATCAAGGTTAGGAAAGTAAACGTAGAGGACAACAGCGCGGATCCACTCACAAAGGCCTTTTTTCCCAGTAAAGACTTTTATGGGATGATTGAGTATGAGATACTTCAACCACAGCTAATTGTTGGGTATGCGATACCACAACAGATGGCCCTAGTGCAAGTGGGAGATTGTTAGTTATATGTATGCCCTAGAGGCCATTACTGTACATACGATGTATATTGTAATGGATGCTTGGACATATATAGGGAGGACTTTCTTGCTTGACATGATAGTATGCTATCTGGTTGTACTTTATCTTAACATGTACTCTGATTGTCTATATATTACATGTTGATAAAGCCCTTAGGATATGTACTCGACTACTGGGACTATGATGAGATCATACTAGTGGGGCCACGGTAGTCGATGAGTACATCCTATAACTGTTCCTAGTCGAGAGTGTATCGAGACAGGGTATCGATGCACCAGAGTAGACTAGCGTATACGCATCTTGACCCATATGATGGGCGATGGATGATCCCATATCCATCGGTGTTTGACATCAAGGATGGTGTACGGGTGCTCAGTGGAGACTGGGTACACTGGACGGACTCGCTGAGAACTCCCAGATGGTATTATACCTCATGTCAGATGGCAGTTCTCCGGTGACACTGGTACAGAATAGTCTGTTGACCCGAGATCGTCATAGAGTCTTGTGTAATTCCCACTGTGCTTTGATTTCCATCATACTACGTCTAAGAGGGCGTGCAAAAAGGTGGCTTTTGGGTACAGTCCCGAATCACATGAAGGCAATGAGCGATAGGAGGGGATTCGTCTCTCCCGGTATAGGGAGTTGATGTTGTGCTATGTTCGATTGGCTATAACTGGAAATCCCTAACCAGGGTTGCTGAGATTTACTGGTAAGTGTTATCAGTAGTTTCTCGAACTGTTATAGATCTCATATCGACACGACTTATCAAGCTACTGGGGTCTGACGTTTACCACCCCTAGGCGAGATATGCGACATATCAGACGACGAGACCGGACTGTACGGGAGTGTTACTGATTGAATTCGCAGGAGAATGTACAGGCTTTCTTGTTGGTCTTCTGATCGCTCAATACCTGAATGGCTGTTACGTTTAGCTGACCGCTTGCAGCTTGTGGGTGTTTGATATGATCATCACCTACTGCCGGCATATTGACGATTTTTTAGAGTCCTACACAGAGGTTTCTTGACTCAGGCAAAATAGAGTAGGGGCACATATGTGATATGTGTAGGACCGAGGATAATGCGATATATGATACCGTATTATATTCTCGTGATATTTGATATCAGCCAGGTCATCGGATCAGGTGTTGATTCGATGAATCGGTAAATGATATATTAGTCGGTTATATGCGATATAGCCGGATTGCCGGATCAAGTGTTGATTCGATAATTTAATGTATAATAATATATGTGATATATTAAATTACATTAACTAATATAAGCTCACTAAAAGATTCTTTTTCTCACTCGGGTAATACATTGATATATATGCGATATATGTTAATTGTATTATTTTATTTTGTTACAATAAATATTATATATGTGATATATAATATTGTAACATGATATGGTTATTAATGCAACATGTTTAGTGGAAATAAACATGATTAGGGTTTGATTTTGGTTAAGCTTTTCTAGAAGTTTCTAGAAGCTTTCATGTTTTGTTTTGTGTAAGATATTTTGTGAAAATATTTGCTTAACCAAACCCAAACCCTTGACTATGGTTGTTTCTCTACAAGGGTTAAGGATTCATTCTTAACTATGGTTGCATTTCTAACCTCACATATGGGTTATTCATTATTCATCACAAAAGGATTCCTTCTTCTTCTTCCTTTTTGCTTCATGGAAAAGCTTTCTAGGTTTTTCCTAAGTGATGAAAATGAGTGAGAAATAAAAAACAAATGAGAGCAAAAATCCTACTTCGTCATCCTCATCTACCCTTGCCATTTAGATGAGGGTGTTCACTTCATTTAGTGAGTGAGAGCTTGTGTTAATGAAACTTCAAGGTAGATCATCTTTGTTATCGAAGATCGGAAGCAAGCTTGCATCTTTCTCTTCGTGGAGCCTCTTGAGAGTCCCGAACACGATGATCGCAGCGAAGGGACCTCAACACGGAACTTAAAAAGTTAAGGACCGGATCTACAAAGGTTGTAATCCCTCTCACTTAGTGTTAAAATGTTTAACATGCTTGTTTTCGCCTAAACTCTAGTATAAAGATCTTGGTTAGGGTTGTTCGGCACGGATAAATTTTAAATCGGGCATGGTTGATGTCTCATAGACCCTTGTGCGTGTGCCTAGTAACTCTACATCAAGAGAAGAGAGAGGGGGTCCTAAAGAAAGCTTCACGGTGCCGTTTCGTTGCCGGAATCTCCTCGGAAGTTCGTCGGAGTTTCGCCCTTCGCTAACTCCACTTGTACACTAAAGACTTGAGAATTTTGTATAGTTTTTGTACTAGAATTCTGGGTAAGAAGGGTGTAAAATGGATTGGTATTTATAGGGAAACATTAGGGTATAGGGGTGATAAATTTGAGAATTAAAAATGCATTTAAAAGGAATTAAATAGGTGATTTAAAGTTCTCTATGTGAATGCAGAGAAAAACAAGCAGTGTGAAAGGAGTGGGGTAGATGAAAGGTTGCAGAAATGAAAAGATGGGGGCAATGCCGTCGGTTTAGACCGGCGGTGCCGGGTCTTTATGTGTGTGTCTTCGGTTTTGTACCGTCGGGTGGGGTTGGGGTTGGTTGCCACGTGTTCTAGTCGATTGGTCCTCTACAGTGCACTTGTTTAAATTATTTGTAACTCTTCAGTTTACGTGTTGTGTACTTGTAGACTCTTGGGCTTCTAAAAAGATTAAAAGAAAAAAAAGAAGATAATGTGGCTGATGGGATTTGAACTCTGGTGTTTTGTCTCAGCAGTGTAAGGTCTTACCAGTGAGTTACAAGCTCTTTATTCCTATTCAAAAGCAAATCAAACTTAGAACTTGTGCTCAGGCTAAGGTACCCCTTTTTGTATTTTTTTGGAAAAAAAATTGTACAGAAATTTTAGGGTTGTTACATTCTATCCTCCTTATAAAAATTTTGTCCTCGAAATTTGTAAAGAGAAAGTGTAACAGATTCAAGAAAAGTTTGGTGATAGAAATACTGATAGTCTATGTAAAAAATAACAAAGTGATACAAGGGTTTGAAAATGTTGAAGAGAAATACCAGTGTTACCCTGGTCTACAGTCTCGGCTTCTACGGCTGCTAATGTGAAAGCCTAACTCCGGGGTACATTCTTCCTAACTAGGGGCACATTCATCTGTCCTTGGGGTATGTACAGTCGAAAATAGTGCACTTTTAACATGACAATTTCCTTACTTTTCTTAATCATCTAAAGGTATTTGCTATAAATATAACACATATTAGAAATTCATCTGCAAAATATCATTTATCATATGTTATACATTATAATCAATATTATGAAGGAAATTGTATGTTTAATATTTTTACGTATAATATTTTGTATCTCACATTCTTCATTAAGATCTTGTGCAAGATTAGCTCAGGTCAGTTATCGGGAATCATGAATCTGCCGATAAAATATAAGAAAGTCAAAGAATTAAATTCTGGAAGAGACTCAGAAAAGATTAGAAGATTCCAGATATCACAAGAAGACCCAAAGACCAACAGAAGGAAACACCTGAAGTTTCAACCAATGAAGCCACCAATTACCGTGAAACCACGGCTGAGTCAGGTCGAGTCTTCGCGGATCTGCGGCCGAGTCGTGGAGTTCGGGGTTAGGATCTCTCTGGAAACTTCTTCTCAATGCCCTAACTTGTTGGGGAAGTCTCGTTATAACAATCTTGTTCTGGAAACTTCTCTATAACAATCTAGCTTGTTGGGGAAGTTTGAAGAGGGGGCTATAAAAAGGACCAATGGCTTAAGAAAAAGGTTCTGAATTAGATCCTAACTTTTAATCCGGAATTTTCATCCAACTCAACACAAATCCAAGAACAACATCAAATCCAAGATCCAAAATCAAGAATCATCGATAAGTTCATCAAGCGATTCAATAAAAGATCCTTTATACGAAACCGATCATTATCAACGAGCACGCGATCCACGTCATGTCCAAGACTCACTGTTCCCCTCCGAATGACGGCGCGACAGGGACGTCTTGCCTGAGATTCGGGGCAGATGCTATTTGGTTTTATCCGTCCACCTCTCCGAAGATGCCAAGTTGATTTATGGCACCGTGTATCGAAGGTTTAAACGGATGCGGCTGATCTAGCAGACTTCGTCAGATTCTCCCTCGTCTGAGGCGTTTTTGATTGTGGGGACGCTCTTCCCTGCAGGCGTGTAACACCTTAGGATATGTTTAGGGAATAATTATATTTAAATATTGGGTTTTTAACAAAAAGTTTACCAAATTGTGTTTTAAATATTTTTCCTAATTTAATAAATATTTTCCAAAATTTTCCTAGGCTTGCACACACATGTGCATGTAAACTAGGTTTTTTTTAAAATGAGTTATTACCATAATTATTAACCATGGTGGGTTAATCATGGGATTAAGCCTTTTGGGTTTTAAGTGGGTTAATTAGCTAATTAAAAGTTACTTTAATTTGAATTGTTGCAGGTGTTGACTTGTGAGAGAGAGAGAAGGAGGGTGCATCATGGCTCAAGCCATGCTTGCATTAAATGAAGAGAGAGAGAGGAGGGTTGACACTTGAGTGATGGTTGTTTTTCCCCTCATTTCTTTGTTTCTCTCTTAACTCACACACACACACACACACACACACACACACACACACACACAAACACTTACCTCTCCAACCTCAGCAGAACCCCCAGCAGCAGCAACAACAGCAGCAAGCACAGCAGCAGCACCAAGCACAGCAGCAGTGGCAGCAAGAAGCAGTAGCAGTAGCAGCAGCAGCAAAGTTCAGCAGCAGTGAGCACCAACAGCAACAACAGCAAGTGCAGCCCCTTCCCTTCACTTCTTCATCTTCCTGCTGCTCCCTAGGGTTAAGTGTGAGGCATATTTCCTAACTTGCTTCCCTAGTTTGCTTGGTTGGCGTTGATTTGCATCGGTTAATGGTTTTTAGTGCGTTTTAGTGTGATATGGAGTGTTTAGTGGGAACCTTGTGCTAATGAGGTGTAAATTGGTTTCAGTAGGATAATTGAGGTTTGTTGAGACCCTATTAGCTTAGCTTAACCCCTATTACACTAAAATACCACCAGCTTCCCTATTCGATGCAAATTGTCGTTTTTAAGCAAATTTGAGGTTTTCTGGATCTGCTTTTGACCCGATGAGATCTGAGTGAAATTGGGAAGACTGCAGTGTAGTGGAGATGTGCTGATACCATAGCTTGAACCCGACCCCCTAATTGCTACAGTAGGCCGCCAATTTTCTCTTTCTGGCCGCAAATTGCGGCCAGATGGGTAGGTTTTGGGTTGGTGTTTGGTCATGTAGGTGTCTGCTAGTGTGTAGGGTGTTGTTATATATATAGTTTTGTAAATCTAGTTCTGTATAGAAATCTGGGACCAAATACCTATTTTGCCGTTTTTCTAAACCTTCGCGACACGCGTGATACGTGAGTAGGTTTGGGGTTTTTGCGTATCGCGACGCGTCGGGGTAGTTTCAGGCGCGTGATCACACGTTTTAGCGTATCGCCACACGCGCGATTGGTTTGCGACACGGGTTTCTAGTTGGACCGTAATGTCGCGTTTCTGTGAAATTGAGCTTATGTGTGATATATGTTATGTGATTCTAGGTTCGCAGGCCAGTGAGACGGACGCTGCGAAGAAGGGCAAGCAAGTGGTTGGATACACTTAGCGCGAGACACGGTGAGTAGATTTCACATCTACGGGGATATCGCCTGCATGGGTTATGCGTCAGGGCTGATAGGACCTTAGTATATATATTGCATTTACCCCATGGATTGTCATTGCATATTGCATTTCCTGCTGTAATTATAGATATATGCTTAGAACTGATAGAACACCGCACTATTACTAACGGTTTATGTTGCACGAGCACTATTTGCATGCTACACACACACCGTTAGTAATTGCCATGCCACACTCACTGTAGAGCTGCCATGATTATATTGTTATAGTTTATCTTACTTATGATTGGTGATGAATTCCTGGAAATTGGGAGCCGCATGACATCTTTAAAAAACGGAAACTATTTTTAAAAGCGGTTTTCCCCTTATGCTCATACCATGGATTGATTTACATTGTACCTCGCATTGGATTTACTTATTGGTGTTGGATTTCATGCGATTTCTGGTTTTGAGGACCGTGGAAATATTTAAGAAAAGATGCACTATTTTGAAAAAACCGGTACCTCGTGATATGATATTTTGGTGTGTCCACCACGCGTTTTCTCGGTGCTGAGACGTGTGCTTGAAACCCGATTCGAGGAGTGGATGTTCCGTTTGCGGGTTCGTGGTGGGCCCGGTATGGTTCCCCTCGGCGAGATGATCGATGGGATTTGCCGATTGAGACTGGAGGCGGGCGAGTACCTACCGGTGATTGGTTGGACCTGGCAGTTGTCCGAAGGATACTGACCAGAGTTGAGAGATGGATGCGGGATGATCCGTACTGCCGGGGCCAAGGGCCGATACCGCAGATGGACCCTGTGGGCCGATCCGGACTGACGGAGCCCGATATACGAGGATTTGCGTGTCGATGCTGGACACGAGTATTTTATGATATTTTGGGTGCCGATGTTAGGCACTCGTGATTTCTCAGAGATGTACAGGATTTGAGGGCCGATGGGTGTGCCGGCGCCTGAGTGTATTTGGGATTTGGGTGCAGTCTGAGGCACCGATTATTGCTTTCCATGTTGACATATCCATGTAGATGTTATTTATCCCATGCTCAGTATTGATTACCATATATCTCATCCTGTAGTTATTTTACCTGATAGAGCATCTGCATGGTTATTGCACATACTGTTTATCATGCATTGACATCATCTGATGGCATTAGTAGAGCCACGCTATATGTGCATGCTCGCGATCACCTTTATATGTTATCTCTATTCACGAGTTGGCAACTCACCCCCGTTGTGCCACAGTACTTGCAGGTTGCCCTTGGGAGTAGTCACGGCTGGCTGTTTACCGCATCTTTTGGCACAGATACCCTTTTGAGGCGAGATAGCCTTTTTGCTGATAGGTGGGTTTTTGTACGGTATCTGTCATCTTTCAGTTGTATATTGATGTATCTAGTATTCTCCATCTACCTTTCTGTATTGACTTAGAGATAGTTGTGAGAACGATATGTATGATTTTGTATTCTGGTGTCGAGCTCGCATGTGAGCCGACTTTATGTTATGCAGTCTTATCTTTGTGATATTTGTCCTTACTTTACTGTGTATTCTTCGCTACGGCGTCGTATATCATATTGTGATGCTTTATTCATTTCACTTGTTATTTCTGCGACACCTTCCCTTTACCCGACTTGCGGGACAAATGTTTTAAAAAGGAAATGTTGCCAAAATTATAAAATTTATAACTCTTGAACTAAAAGGGATTTCTACTAAATAAATGGAAGTTTCTCAGATATGTATGATTGTTTTTACAAAAATGTTTCAATCACTCTATATTTATTGGTTTTGATTTCTGGGTTCGGCTTACTTAGCCACGTTACGCCTGTAGACGTTGCGTGGTTAAGTGCCGGTCACGAGTCGAAATTCTCGGGTCGTGACAAAGTTGGTATCAGAGCGTAGGTTTTACCTTCGGAGTGTAGGATGACCCTGGTATGATGGAGTAGGTAGCTGCAGTAGGGTAGCGTAGCGTGTGTATGTTCCGCGGCATACTCACGACACGGTACTCCGCCTACGCGACCTTAGGACTTGTTGATTTAAATTCCTCCTTGATTACATATGTTCTTGCGATTCGATTTCCGTGTTCTTATCGAATCCAAATTTTCTTTCAGCCATTATGCCGCCTAAGACTATGAGGGCATAGAGAGCGGCCGCGAGGGCCGAGATTCGTGTTGACTCGTCCGAGACGAGGACTGATCCGGGCAGTGCACCCGTTGTACCCGAGCAGACTGTTCCTCCTGTGACAGATCAGATCGCCACGCTAGGGGCTGGTATGCAGGAGATGCGCCAGACGGTGGGATCTAGCATGCAGGAGATGCGCCAGATGATAGGGTTGCTAGTTGAGACGCTTCGAGCGCAGCGACCAGAGATAGCTCCACCTGTTCCAGAGACCATAATGGTACCTACCGCACAGCCAGTTGCCCCTGCAGCCACGGAGGTGATCACAGTATCGCTATCAGAGTTCATGAGGCTGAAGCCTCCGGTCTTCACAGGCACCGATACAGCCAAGGACCCACAGTCTTTCATCGACAGGATGGCCAGGATATGTCATTCCCTCAGATGCGCAGATGCGAGATGGGTCGAGTTCGCGAGCTTTCGCCTGGAAGGTCTTGCGCAGAAGTGGTGTGATTCAGTTGAGAAGGGCAGAGCAGCAGGTCTTCCTCCTATGACCTGGACGGAGTTCGTGACCATATTTCTAGCTCGTTTCCTTCCCCAGAGTGTTAGGGATGCCCAAGCACGCAGATTTGAGTCCTTGCGCCAGACGCCAGGGATGACAGTGGCAGAGTATGACGTGCTGTTTACAGAGCTAGCAGTCTACGCCCCATATTTAGTGGCTACCGAGGAGTTGCGAGTCAGGAGATTTGTTCGAGGCTTGCTTACACCACTGTTCCTCGCGATCAGCGCGCAGCACTACGAGACCTATGCAGCAGCTGTAGACGCAGCCCTAGTAGTGGAGGAGCACCTTGCTGAGACTTTGGTAGTTCCAGAGCCGAAGAGAGTTCGTACCAGTATTTCCGCACGGAGGCAGTCATTCAGACGCCGCGACAGGTATCGTTCTGGTACGAGGAGTAGCAGAGATTCGGGACGAGGCCGGATGTTTAGTTCGTATCCCCAGGAAAGTCAGCAGTCGCCGCGGGGTTGCTTCAGATGTGGCAGCCTACTTCACCTCGTTCGAGATTGTCCAGAGACACACCGGAGGGAGGCGGCAGCACCGCATGTTACTTTACCACCTTCACCACCCCAGAGGGCGTTGCCCGTTGTACCTACCGTTGCTCCGCGCCAGACTCACGCACAGAGAGGTCGTGGGCGTGGAGGAGTTGCTCAGAGAGGACGAGATGACCGAGGCAGAGGGCAGTCAGTTACAGGTGGTGGACAGGCACGGGTTTTTGCTTTGACACATCAGGACGCGCAGGCGTCCAATGCAGTGGTTTCAGGTATCCTTCCTGTATGTTCAGTTGATGCACACGTGTTGTTCGATCCCGGATCCACACACTCGTACGTATCCACACACTTTGTGCCGAGTTTGGGTAGAGAGTCCGGCTTGCTTGATCAGCCGCTTGTGTTAACCACTCCTGTGGGAGAGTCGTTTGTTGCTAGGCACGTGTTCCGATCCTGTATCGTCTGTATTGACGAGAGAGAGTTGCCTGTCGAATTGATCCTTCTGGAGATGTTGGACTTCGACGTTCTTTTGGGCATGGATTGGTTAGCCACGTGCTATGCTTCTGTGGACTGCCGTGAGAAGACAGTTAGATTCTGCTTTCCCGGCGAGTCGGTTTTTATTGTGTTGGGGGACCGTGGTGCCGCCCCTCACAGTGTGATTTCTTCTTTTCGCGCTGGACAGCTTTTGAGGAAGGGATGTCAGGGATTTCTTGCCTATGTTTGCGATGCTCGCGCTACAGAGGTTCCATTGGATCAGGTTTCGGTTGTTAGCGAGTTTCCTGATGTGTTCCCTACAGAGCTTCCAGGGTTGCCGCCCGAGCGCGACATTTCTTTCTGTATTGATTTGGTTCCTGGCTCGGGGCCTATTTCCATACCGCCTTATCGAATGGCCCCGGCGGAACTTAGAGAATTGAAGGGTCAGTTGCAAGATTTGCTGGACAAGGGACTTATTCGACCCAGTGTTTCTCCTTGGGGTGCTCCAGTCCTGTTCGTCAAGAAGAAGGACGGCAGTTTGCGTCTGTGTATCGACTACCGCCAGCTGAACAGGGTGACAGTGCGGAACAGGTATCCTTTGCCGCGCATCGACGATTTGTTCGACCAGCTTCAGGGGGCAGGGTACTTTTCGAGGATCGATTTACGATCGGGCTATCATCAGCTGCGGGTTCGACAGGAGGACATTCCCAGGACAGCTTTCCGTACGCGCTACGGCCATTACGAGTTTTTGGTAATGTCATTCGGACTCACCAATGCGCCAGCAGCCTTCATGGACTTGATGAACCGTATTTTCCGGCCATACTTAGATCTGTTCATCATAGTCTTCATTGACGATATCTTGGTGTATTCCCGGAGTAGTGAGGAGCACGAGCAGCACCTGCGGATCACATTGCGGACCTTGAGGGAGCACCAGCTCTATGCGAAATTCTCCAAGTGTGCTTTTTGGCTGGACAGCGTAGCTTTCTTGGGGCATGTGATTTCACGATACAGTATATGTGTAGACCCGAGGAAGATCGAGGCCGTTCAGCGTTGGCCCAGACCCACATCGGTGACGGAGATTCGCAGCTTTTTGGGGTTGGCCGGTTACTATAGATGTTTTGTGCAGGACTTCTCCCGTATTGCTACACCGTTGACCGGGTTGACCCGGAAGGGAGTTCCTTTCGTTTGGACGGAGGAGTGCGAGCACAGTTTACAGCAGTTACGGACACGGCTGACGACGGCACCGGTGTTATCTTTACCTTCCGGATCGGGCGGATTTGTGGTCTTTTGCGATGCTTCTCGAGTGGGGTTAGGGTGCGTACTGATGCAGCATGATAAGATGATCGCGTATGCCTCGCGACAATTGAAGAAGCATGAGCAGAACTACCCCACTCACGATTTGGAGATGGCAGCAGTGGTCTTTGCACTTAAAATCTGGCGACATTACCTATACGGCGAGTCGTGCCAGATATTCACGGATCACAAAGGTCTGAAATACATATTCCAGCAGCGGGATCTGAACCTTCGACAGCGCCGATGGATGGAGTTAGTGAAGGATTATGACTGCGAGATCTTATATCACCCGGGCAAGGCAAATGTGGTGGCTGATGCTTTGAGCAGGAGGCCCGGGAGTAGTCTATCTTGTTTGAGCGCAGTACAGGAGCAGTCGTCAGCAGATTGGCAGATATTATGCGACAGCCGGATACAGTTCGAGTTCACGCCGATTGGAGGACAGATAGCGCATGTCCGTGCATGCCCACAGTTGATCGATCGTATACGTGAGGCACAGCTCAGTGATGACCGATGTTCAGAGATCATAGCGCAGATTGGACAGGGCAGATTTTCCGAGTTCATGATCGATGATCAGAGGGTACTACGATTTGGAGTCAGACTGTGTGTACCATATGCTGAGGGACTGAGGCGCGAGATTCTTGAGGAGGCGCATCGATCAGTATATAGCGTCCATCCTGGTTCCACCAAGATGTATCATGATATGAGAGGTGTTTACTGGTAGGACGGGATGAAGAGGGACATCGCAGATTTTGTGGCAAGATGCCTGACTTGTCAGCAAGTCAAGGCTGAACACCAGAGGCCCGCGGGAGAGCTACAGCCGTTACCCATTCCGGAGTGGAAATGGGAACAGATTTCAATGGACTTCATTGTGGGACTACCCAGGACTGGTCGGGGGTATGACTCCATCTGGGTGATCGTGGATCGTTTGACGAAAGCGGCTCACTTCCTACCGGTGAAGACGACTTTCGGATTTACTCAGTATGTCCAGATCTACATTGACGAGATAGTACGACTACACGGAGTCCCGACTTGTATTGTGTCCGACAGAGGCACCCAGTTTACCAGTAGACTATGGCAGAGGCTTCAGGAGGCTTTGGGCACTCGCTTGAGTTTCAGCACAGCATTTCATCCGCAGACCAACGGACAGTCAGAGCGGACCATTCAGACTCTCGAGGACATGCTCAGAGCTTGTGTATTGGATTTCGAAGGTAGCTGGGATCACCATTTGCCCTTAGTAGAGTTCTCCTACAATAACAGCTACCAGGAGACCATACAGATGGCACCATTTGAGGCTCTTTATGGGAGGAGATGCAGGTCGCCCACTTGTTGGACAGAGCTCAGTGAGAGCAGTATCTTAGGGCCACAGATCGTTGAGGAGACGACAGCGAAGATCCAGTTGATTCGCGATAGGATGAGAGCAGCCCAGAGTAGGCAGAGATCTTATGCGGACCGTCGGCGACGCAGACTTGAGTTTTCTGTTGGTGATCATGTTTTCTTGAGGGTCTCCCCAATGAAAGGTGTGATGAGGTTTGCGAAGAAGGGGAAGCTCAGTCCCAGGTATGTGGGCCCCTTCAAGATCCTCGAGCATGTTGGTGCAGTAGCCTACCGTTTAGCCCTTCCGCCCAGCTTTCCAGATGTGCATCCCGTATTTCATGTCTCGATGCTCCGCAGATATCTTCATGATCCTTCGCATGCGATTCAGCATCCGACGATCCAGCTTGAGCGTGACCTTTCCTATGCAGAGCAGCCGGTGATGATCTTGGATCGGCAAGTAAAGAAATTAAGATCGAAGGACATTCCATCAGTCAAGGTACTTTGGCGTGGCCAGAACCGTGAGGAGGTCACTTGGGAGACCGAAAGCGAGATGATGAAGACGTATCCCCATCTTTTTGAAGGTACGTGTAGTTAGATTTTTGAAATTCGGGGACGAATTTCTTTAAGGGGGAAAGATTGTAACACCTTAGGATATGTTTAAGGAATAATTATATTTAAATATTGGGTTTTTAACAAAAAGTTTATCAAATTGTGTTTTAAATATTTTTCCTAATTTAATAAATATTTTCCAAAATTTTCCTAGGCTTGCACACACATGTGCATGTAAACTAGGTTTTTTTTAAAATGAGTTATTACCATAATTATTAACCATGTTGGGTTAATCATGGGATTAAGCCTTTTGGGTTTTAAGTGGGTTAATTAGCTAATTAAAAGTTACTTTAATTTGAATTGTTGTAGGTGTTGACTTGTGAGAGAGAGAGAGAGAGGGAGGGTGCATCATGGCTCAAGCCATGCTTGCATTAAATGAAGAGAAAGAGAGGAGGGTTGACACTTGAGTGATGGTTGTTTTTCCCCTCATTTCTTTGTTTCTCTCTTAACTCACACACACACACACACACACACACACACACACACACACAAACACTTACCTCTCCAACCTCAACAGAACCCCCAGCAGCAGCAACAACAGCACCAAGCACAGCAGCAGCACCAAGCACAGCAGCAGTGGCAGCAAGAAGCAGCAGCAGCAGCAAAGTTCAGCAGCAGCAGCAGTGAGCACCAACAGCAACAACAGCAAGTGCAGCCCCTTCCCTTCACTTCTTCATCTTCCTGCAGCTCCCTAGGGTTAAGTGTGAGGCATATTTCCTAACTTGCTTCCCTAGTTTGCTTGGTTGGCGTAGATTTGCATCGGTTAATGGTTTTTAGTGCGTTTTAGTGTGATATGGAGTGTTTAGTGAGAACCTTGAGCTAATGAGGTGTAAATTGGTTTCAGTATGATAATTGAGGTTTGTTGAGACCCTATTAGCTTAGCTTAACCCCTATTACACTAAAATACCACCAGTTTCCCTATTCGATGCAAATTGTCGTTTTTAAGCAAATTTGAGGTTTTCTGGATCTTCTTTTGACCCGATGAGATCTGAGTGAAATTGGGAAGACTGCAGTGTAGTGGAGATGTGCTGATACCATAGCTTGAACCCGACCCCCTAATTGCTACAGTAGGCCGCCAATTTTCTCTTTCTGGCCGCAAATTGCGGCCAGATGGGTAGGTTTTGGGTTGGTGTTTGGTCATATAGGTGTCTGCTAGTGTGTAGGGTGTTGTTATATATATAGTTTTGTAAATCTAGTTCTGTATAGAAATCTGGGACCAAATACCTATTTTGCCGTTTTTCTAAACCTTCGCGACACGCGTGATACGTGAGTAGGTTTGGGGTTTTTGCGTATCGTGACGCGTCGGGGTAGTTTCAGGCGCGTGATCACACGTTTTAGCGTATCGCGCACACGCGCGATTGGTTTGCGACACGGGTTTCTAGTTGGACCGTAATGTCGCGTTTCTGTGAAATTGAGCTTATGTGTGATATATGTTATGTGATTCTAGGTTCGCAGGCCAGTGAGACGGACGCTGCGAAGAAGGGCAAGCAAGTGGTTGGATACACTTAGCGCGAGACACGGTGAGTAGATTTCACATCTACGGGGATATCGCCCGCATGGCGTTATGCGTCAGGGCTGATAGGACCTTAGTATATATATTGCATTTACCCCATGGATTGTCATTGCATATTGCATTTCCTGCTGTAATTATAGATATATGCTTAGAACTGATAGAACACCGCACTATTACTAACGGTTTATGTTGCACGAGCACTATTTGCATGCTACACACACACCGTTAGTAATTGCCATGCCACACTCACTGTAGAGCTGCCATGATTATATTGTTATAGTTTATCTTACTTATGATTGGTGATGAATTCCTGGAAATTGGGAGCCGCATGACAACTTTATAAAACGGAAACTATTTTTAAAAGCGGTTTTCCCCTTATGCTCATACCATGGATTGATTTACATTGTACCTCGCATTGGATTTACTTATTGGTGTTGGATTTCATGGGATTTCTGGTTTTGAGGACCGTGGAAGTATTTAAGAAAAGATGCACTATTTTGAAAAAACCGGTACCTCGTGATATGATATTTTGGTGTGTCCACCACGCGTTTTCTCGGTGCTGAGACGTGTGCTTGAAACCCGATTCGAGGAGTGGATGTTCCATTTGTGGGTTCATGGTGGGCCCGGTATGGTTCCTCTCGGCGAAATGATCGATGGGATTTGCCGATTGAGCCTGGAGGCGGGCGAGTACCTACCGGTGATTGGTTGGACCTGGCAGTTGTCCGGAGGATACTGACCAGAGTCGAGAGATGGATGCAGGATGATCCGTACTGCCGGGGCCAAGGGCCGATACCGCAGATGGACCCCATGGGCCGATCCGGACTGACGGAGCCCGATATACGAGGATTTGCGTGTCGATGCTGGACACGAGTATTTTATGATATTTTGGGTGCCGATGTTGGGCACTCGTGATTTCTCAGAGATGTACAGGATTTGAGGGCCGATGGGTGTGCCGGCGCCTGAGTGTATTTGGGATTTGGGTGCAGTCTGAGGCACCGATTATTGCTTTCCATGTTGACATATCCATGTAGATGTTATTTATCCCATGCTCAGTATTGATTACCATATATCTCATCCTGTAGTTATTTTACCTGATAGAGCATCTGCATGGTTATTGCACATACTGTTTATCATGCATTGACATCATCTGATGGCATTAGTAGAGCCACGCTATATGTGCATGCTCGCGATCACCTTTATATGTTATCTCTATTCACGAGTTGGCAACTCACCCCCGTTGTGCCACAGTACTTGCAGGTTGCCCTTGGGAGTAGTCACGGCTGGCTGTTTACCGCATCTTTTGGCACAGATACCCTTTTGAGGCGAGATAGCCTTTTTGCTGATAGGTGGGTTTTTGTACGGTATTTGTCATCTTTCAGTTGTATATTGATGTATCTAGTATTCTCCATCTACCTTTCTGTATTGACTTAGAGATAGTTGTGAGGACGATATGTATGATTTTGTATTCTGGTGTCGAGCTCGCATGTGAGCCGACTTTATGTTATGCAGTCTTATCTTTGTGATATTTGTCCTTGCTTTACTGTGTATTCTTCGCTACGGCGTCGTATATCATATTGTGATGCTTTATTCATTTCACTTGTTATTTCTGCGACACCTTGCCTTTACCCGACTTGCGGGACAAATGTTTTAAAAAGGAAATGTTGCCAAAATTATAAAATTTATGACTCTTGAACTAAAAGGGATTTCTACTAAATAAATGGAAGTTTCTCAGATATGTATGACTGTTTTTACAAAAATGTTTCAATCACTCTATATTTATTGGTTTTGATTTCTGGGTTCGGCTTACTTAGCCACGTTACGCCTGTAGACGTTGCGTGGTTAAGTGCCGGTCACGAGTCGAAATTCTCGGGTCGTGACAAGGCGCAAGCCCCTGCAGTTAATTACGCTACCGCATCGCGGTAACAACTTTCTCCTTCTCCAGCTGGTCACTTCGTGTCGTGGGTGTTTATTTTGTTTGTGGTTGCCCGTGGATTGTATACGGAGACTAATTTATGTTGTCGTCTGTAGGACGTGGATTAGTCCAAATCCGTATTTTCTTAGATTTGGATTTGGGGTTTTGGTTTAAGGATACGTTAGCCATATTTGAAGCTAAGATCAACTTAAACGTTTGTTAAGGATACGTTAGTCTAATTTTAGACTAAGATCAACTTAACGGGATCGTTTAGATCCGACAAAAAAGCATTTGGGCTCTATTATTCTAGTTTAGGGACATAGTAGTCCATTGCCAGTTTAGAGACATGGTGGTCCATTGCCAGTTTAAGGACATGGTGGTCCATTAAATGTATGGACGTCGGGACCCGTCACCTCTCTGACGACGTTGAGGGATTACAACGACAGATATCAGAAGAGTTCAGAGATGTACCCTTGAACCAAAGTTGGTTGGGAGATTTATAGTCCAACTTGGGACCAAAGTCTGTTTGAAAGTTTGTAAGCATATGGGCTCGGTTGATATGAGTTGAACATTTTGTTGTTCTGGCTGTTTGAGCCTTTATTTGGGGCTCAGCCCTTTTATTGATGCATAGCATTGGGCTCTTTAATTAAATGCACAGCATTTAGATTAGCCTGTTAGGCCTTTTAATTGGGCTCTACCCTTTTTTAATAATGCGCAGCATTTAATGGTCTGACACTGCGCCACGTGGCCTGTCAGGCACTTTGCTCCAATTAAAGAGCGCAAAGCACTAGCGCATGTGAATATGACACATGTCACGCTCTGGTGAGCGTAAGTTTGTAAGCGCAGTGCACTGCGCTAGTGCGCTGCGCTAGTGCGCTGCTGACACGTGGCGCGCTCCGGCGACCTACGCCAATCCAAGAGCGCAGCGCTCTGTTTTTAGGAGCGCAAGGCGCAGATTGACACGTGGCGCTCTGTGGTGACTTGCTCCGGTACAAGGAGTGCAACAACGCAAATTAAGAGTGCAAGGCACTGTTCAATAGCGCACAGCGCATCTTGATCAAATTTAGATAAAAAAAAAGAATCTTTTTAGTTCTAAAGAGGTTCTATCTCAAGATTCAAGAACCAATGGTTCATCAAAAGGTTGTGCCTTTATGTAGATCAAAAGATCTAGGGATGAAGTAAATTACTTCTTTTTATGATTGG
This sequence comes from Agapanthus africanus, assembly GCA_030015575.1. NCBI lineage: Eukaryota > Viridiplantae > Streptophyta > Magnoliopsida > Asparagales > Amaryllidaceae > Agapanthus > Agapanthus africanus. Next base: position 136,124,012 of record CM057339.1, read on the forward strand.
ATCTTTTTTGATCTTTTTTTCTTTTTATTGAAGATCTTGATCTTGTTCTTAGATTTTTGATCTTTTTAGAAGAAATTTTTCTTTTTTCAAAGGTTTACCTTTTTTCTCTTTGAATTTTTCTCAAAGTTTTTAGAGGAGCTCTCTGTAGACTTGGAGTCTAGGGGCCTTTATATAGAGCCAATTAGTTTGTTAGGTTGGTTATAGAGATCTTTCTCTGATTGATCTAGGGATATTTCCCCACCGTTGGATCTTTGATCCTAAGGCCTCTGTTTTACAGAAGATAATCTTCTTGTTTTAACAAGATTAAAAATATCTTTCTAGAATTTTAATTCTGATTAAATAATTCATTATTTAAGTTTTAGTGCTGGCGTAGTTGGCGCAAGTGCACCTGCGCTTGACACGTTTCGCGCAACGCAGAGCGCAGCGCAACTGCGCTAGCGCACTTGCGCTGACACGTGTCGCGCAGCGCAGAGCGCAGCGCCACTGCGCTGACAAGTGTCGCGCAGCGCAGAGCGCAAGTTACCTGAAGCGTAGCTTCCTTTATTATTTATTATTAAAATTTTCTTAAAACAGAGCCTTGCTCTAATTGGGGTGCGCTGCCTTGGGCGCAGCGCCCCTTGCGCTGGCGTGTCTGCTTTTGACACGTGGCGCTCTGCGCGCAGCGCAAGCGATCTGAAGCGTTGCTTCACCTTTTGAATTTGAAATTCAAACAGAGCTTTGCTCTGATTGGGGGAAACAAATGCCCCCCCACCGTTGCGCTCAAGTGGCGCATACGTGAGTGCAGCGGTGGCAAGATCTAAACCGTTAGATCAACTCAGGAGTTGAAGGGGCGCTTAAGCGCCTATAAATAGGACCCTTGGTCTTCCTCAGATGTTTATCATCTTCTCAAGATTTATATTTTCAGAGCCTTGCTCTCGTTTTCAAGAACTTCAGAGCCTTGCTCTCATTTTCAAAGTTAGAACTTTTAGAAAAATTTTAGGTAAAAATTAACTTAAATTAAATTAATTTTAATTAATAGAACCTTGCTCTCATAGATCTTCTGATCTAAAGAAAACCCCTTTGGGGTTTCATATACAGAGCTTTGCTCTCAAGGATCCATAGATCTAAAGAGATCTTGTTTCAGGGTTTCTTAACCCATGAACAGAGCTTTGCTCACGGACAAAATATAGATCTTTTTGATCTTTTGATGAAGAACACTTAAGAGTTTTCATGGATCTTTAAGATCCCAGATTTTTAATTTTTAGAAATTAATTTTCCTTTGATGGATTTTTCCATCATTATTACAGAGCTAAGCTCTTTAAGGAATTTTATTCCCTTGAGACCAGAGTTTGACAAGTGTCACTCTGTGACAGAGTTTTGCTCTAAAAGGGGAGATTTTCTCCTTATCTCTTGGGATTTCTCATTTGATGAGAGTATTCTTTTGGGGATTTCCTCATTAATTGACAGTCTCATCCAATGATGAGGCTGTCTTATTAACTGATGCATTGTCATCTAGATTTTGTGGGTACCCCTTTGGTCCCCTCTCCACTGCATTGCAGTGTGGTACAAATTTTAAAGTATCAAGTGTCAGGCTTTTAAAATTAAATGATGATACTAATAACAGAACTTCGCTTTCTCTTACAGGCAACATGTCTGCTGATCTTTCGTTCCCATTCTTCCGCTCAGAGGGAGGATTCCCTGAGGCGCCGGTGGACCGGGAGGTTCTCGCTCTCACTAAGGATCACGACCCGGAGCATAAGAACCTTCATCTGTGGGGCTGATGGTACAATGAAATAATCAAGGGTCGCCGAAGCTTCTCTTGTGCGACGCCGTCAGAGCCAATCTCATCGATCCCATATGTGGATGCACCCCCGGTGAACTATGCCGTGGAGGTTGTAAATTGGAACTCAGAGGATCTTCTCCAGCCTTCGATTGCTGCCATCCTTATGCAACCGCCGGTAGCCGTGGACATTCTGGGACGGCGCATATGCCAGGGTGAGGCGCGCCCTTGGGTACAAGCTTATAACCTCGGATTGACCCCTCGACAATCAGCCGGGTATTTGTAGTAGGCTAAGTATACCTTGTCAGCGAAGAAGATGCACCTGATGAAGATTGGTCTGTACCCTGCAGTCTACGCCTCGCTCTTTGAGTACCCTGCTCCTCCGACGTGGTAGGTTAAGGCATTCGTGGAACAATGGAACACCCCCACCCATACTTTTCTTCTGACGGACAGGGAAGTCTCCATCCCCCTGGAAGAATTTGCTGAGATCTCCGGTCTGCCGGTGAGGGGGGAGCACTATAAGGAGTTACTTCCTCCGGATGAGTATGTCTTCGCCACCAAGCTTTTGGTAATGGGCCTAACGCCGGAGAATGCTATTCAGCACCAGTTTCTGAGTCTGGTAAAGATGCTGAATATGTATGAGAGCCTCTACTTGGAATCGGGGGGACGGGGAGTTAGTTTTGGAGATTTCATCGCCCGCTGCCTTCGACCGGAGGTTCTATCGCAGCGGAGCGAAAAGTTCGCCAAGCTCGACGACCCCTTCGGCTTTGGCTTAGATTGTCGACCAGTATCGGAAGACGATCAAAAGGGTTTTTATCTTCCCAATGCCGCCATCATGCCCCTATCGGAAATCGCTGCCCTGGGCATCGATGAGGAGACCTTCTTTCTCGGGTTTCTGGGATTATGGCTGTGCAGGTTCGCGCTCCCCATGCACCCGCGCTACATGAGGCCGTCCGTTTTCTACCCAGCGCATCGGATGGTGGCTGGCATACACTTATCGATCGGAATGGCCGGATTGGCCCACCTGTACCATGGACTCAGCGTGGCGGCGGACGCAAATGAACCTGGGGTGCAACTCGCCAATTTCCCGATGCACAACTTCACTTCGTGGATGGAAGTGCATGTGCTCGGGGTATTTGGCATTCATAAGAGCCCCTCGTTTTTTGAGAAGTGCAGACTCCCAAGAGTTATGCGGCTGATTGGTGCCTCTATTGTGAATCCGTCTCCGTGGGAGGCTAGGGGGTTGCTTCTTCGTCCGCGCATGGTCGGAGCGAGAATTTCTTTCCAAGACAAGGTGATGACCATCGGCCCAGATACCTCCAAGGCGGTGTTGGCGCTGCGTGATGGTTTCAAGGACGGGGCCTCCGTGTCGAAAGCCCGGGAGATTCTTCACTTATACTCCATCCGGCCAGGCTTCCTGGTGTTCAGGCAAAACGATATGGCGCTCTTCATGAGGTACAACCCCCATCGGTTCACCCAACAATCAAGCTATAACCAGGGGGTCCCACTGGAGGCGTTTTTGGAAGAGCCTGCGGCCACCAGGGAGGGGATAAGGAGTGCGCTGCACCATTTTATGCGGCTGAACACGGGCTCCCACTTCTTTATCAGCGAGCCGAGTTGCGTCGCACGGGCCCTCAACGTGTACGTGGCTTGGTACGCGCACGCAATAGGTGCCTTCATCCGGGAAGAGAAGCGGTTGTTGGTTGAACGCAAGGGTGTGCCCCCTGGCAGCGACCGCAAAACTCCCCTGAGGCCAAGGATCCCTGTCGTTCCTCCGCTAAGAGATGCTGGAGATAAGCCTCCGTGTGTGCTAAGCCCCCCACGCGGATTGCCCCGTGATACCGTGGACGTGCCCCCAGGGCCCCGCGTTCCCGTGGAGACGGTGAACGTGGTTTTGCCTGAATCCGGTGTGGGCTCGGACATCGGGACCCGCCGTCCCAAGGTGCCCGTGAAGCGTAAGCTGATTTTGGCGGCGACCAGGGTTCGCGCGCAGAAGAGGAAGAAGAAGTCCGTTCTTTCTCTTGATGCTGTGCTCGGCTTAGAGCCTCAGGCCTCTCTTACCGAAGGCCTAAGTGAGTACGGAAGCAACGAGGGTTTCTTCGTAGAGCCAGAAGATTCCGATTTGGCGGCCGCCATCGCGGCTTCTGAGCGATCGGCAAGGCTCGAAGCGTGGTTGTCTAAACTCGCTCAATCAGGTAATCACTAGTTGCATTCTTCGTTATTTCATCGTACTTTTATCATTGTCTTTGACTAATACTTTTCCTTTTTAAACATGCATTTCTACCGAAGAAGCCATCGCTGCTTCCCTGAAAACCTTCCAGGAGGAAGAGATGAAACGCACTCTATCGGGTGTTGGTATGTCTCGGCTCACTGAGTCTTTATTCTCCTTTTTATGGCCAATCTAATCTTTTCTTTGTCTCTTTGTAGGGGCCGTGGGATCTACTGTGCAAGCCGATACGGGGATTCTCCCCGGGCCAGCTACCGAAGTCCCGGCCTCTTCGGGGCTGCCGCGAGAGACCCAACTTAAAAAGCCAATGATGGATGCCTTGAAGGCTCTGGAGGCAACTCTGAACGCGGAAGACGACGCCTTGCTGACGGAGGCTTCCAAAAGGTCCATCGTGACGGCCCGGGAGGAGAGGAAGCGCTTGAAGCGCACGGTGAAGGAGCGCAGCGCTGCTTTGGCCGTGGGAGCGGGCCCAACCGTCGTTATTCCCGCTGCCGCTCCTTCCGAGGAGCCCTCGGTTACCTTGTCTACTGCTCATAGACGGGTGGTGCGTGCAGCTCGGGAAGCTAACGATCAATCCACATCAGGTAATGTGTTTTTCGAGGCTTTTGTTGTAATAATTGTAAAACTATCGGTTCTTATACATCTTTTCCTGCAGGGCCGAGTCCAACTGAAGGAGCGGCGGAAACCATCAAGCCTGAGGGGACGGTGGAGAAAGTAACAGGTGATCCTGAGGCGATGGTAGGCGGTGCAGCCGTAGTCACCGGGCCTGAGCTAGCGGCTGACGAGACAGTCACGCCTACTATGCCCGAGAAAGTTGCCGATGCTGAGCCCGAGGGGGCGTTAGGTGAGATGGCTGCTACGACCAAGCCTGGGGCAGTAGCAGACGGAGCGGCTGTGACCGATGAACCTATAACAGCGGTGGACGAGACAGTCGCGACTGCTGAGCCCGAGGGGGTAGCGGGTGAGACGGGCATGATCGTTGAGGACGAGACGGCCGCACTTTCTCAAGAGTCGGGTGCCGCTCCGATCATCGCTCTCCCTGTTTTCGGTTCCTTGTCGTCTTCTGGCGTCGCGAGCGTGACGACGGCTCTTGTAGAGTCGGGCGATGAGGCAACGGGAAGTGAGACCGTTTCAATGGAGGAGGAAGACGCCGCCGTTACATCAAGTAACGCCCTCGTTAGGGCTCTGGCCGGCGACTTTTCAGGTAAATCTTGGGTCACCGCCCTTCTTTTTTTATTCTGCAATCTTTCCTAATAAAGTTTATCTTGTTTTTAACACAGGTGTGGCTGGTGTTGATGCCGCGCTGCTCGAGACAGCGCTGCCAGTTATCGCCCTGACAGTGACCACCCTTATGCCTTCTCTCGCACCATCTCAAATGCTGGAAGGTATGGATTTGTGACCCACCAGTCTTATCTTGGCTGCATAATTTATGTACTGACATTATACTATTGCGTCTTTGCAGGAGTGCTTTTTTATCACCCGTACCAGGTGCTGCACCCACACTTCTCCTTCCCGTTGGAGCTTGCTTCCTCCAGTAGCGCTGGTGAGTATAGTTTTCAATTAATGCCCTTTCTTTTTTCAATAATGGAATTATTTCTGATCCTTCCTTGCCCTGCTTGTGGTGCTACAGATCGAAGGAGGAGATGTAAGATCGATCGCGCCACCAGTCCTCCCGGCTTTGCCGCCTGCTGCAGCTGGTATAGTAGATTCCGTCATTGATGACCTTTCTATATTTCTAGAACCGTCATTTGATTGTGTTTTGTTTTTTGCAGCTGTCGTTTCGATTCTGGCCCCTTTCGAGTCCCACATTATGATGCCGGCAGGTCCATTCTCCAGACGTCCATCCTCAAAGGGTGCTGCCATGAGTCTGAGCATGCTGAGCGGATGCATCGAGGAGCTTGACGCAGAAGCTCCTGTATCTGCCGCAGATTTCGCTGCTGAGATTAATCCGATGCTGGCGACGGATGTAAATTTCCACAATGAAGGCATCGTCGAGTCTTGGGTTAACCACTGCAGGGAGATCGAGGCCCGCTTGTATCAGCTGGAACTTATGCGTCCTGCCCCCGAGGTTTTGGCCACGAGTGCTCAACGGACGACATGGATCGAGCAGAGCGCTTCTTACTTCCGCCATCTGGAACAAGAAGCGGCCTTAAGGCGGAGGGAATGCCAAGAGACCTCAAGCGAGTCTGCTCGACTGCATGCTGAGGTCGACGCGAACGCTGCCCGGGTGAAGGCTATCTTCGAGGGCCTTCTGCAAAGTATTTCTGATGGGCTAACACTGAAGCAGAAGCTCGATATCGTTGAGCGTGATGCCCAAGGTCGCGAAGCAGCTCAGCGAGCCGTCGAAGAACAACTTTCATCTTATATGCAGCAGCGGGCCCAGGTGGAAGCAGAGTTGGCTGAGACAGCCAATCAGGGGAAGGCGTTGAAGGAAGTGCGAGAGCAGCTTGCGGATTTGTTGAAGACGCTTCCTTCTCCATGAACATTTTGTATCATTTGCAATTGTAAATAAAATGTATTTGTTTCTTTTATTCTTTAACACAATGTATCTTGTACTCAATCGAATTCATGAATAAAAGATATACATTCTTCATAATGTCTTGTGTCATTTCTCCGCTTTCTTCTTTCTTTTATTATTAGCATGTTACCTTAGTAAACATGGTCGATAGATGATAGAGCGAGCATCCTGTCTTGGCTTCTTCAAGAGGTAGTGATGGCTTAGGAGGCAGGTTCAGATCTGCTGCCTAAGACTTTTCAACTTTATGAGCCGTGAGGGTCTCACAAAGACTTTTCTCCCTACGGATCGAGAGGATCTCGTAGGTGTATTTTCTCCTTAGGAATCGTGAGGATTCCTAAGTGTGTTTTCTCTTATAAGTCGTAAGGATCTTATAAGAGAATTTTCCCTCTTACGAGTCGAGAGGACCCGTAAGCGGTTGTTTCCCTCCTTGTCGAGATTCGACTTTGGAGAGTGTGACCCGTGAATAGTATGTAAGAGTCCATTTTGAATCGAATCGCAGGGTCCTAGTGCTTAGGAAACAGGGTTTTTTTTAATCCCCGCTGCCTAAGGCTTTATCTCACAAGTCGAGACGAATCGAGAAGTTCTCGCAAAGACACTAATTTCCTCACGAATCAAGACGAATCGAGCAGTTCCCGCAAGAATATCCTAACGTCGCAGTTAACCTCTGCTCTTTACGACAGAGGTCCGTTAGGGTCTGTGGTACTAGGATTTTGTCCGTTGTACCGTCGCATTGGCTGATGTATTCCTCGATAGGCAATCTTGCTGTTCGAGTAGCCTTACGATTGTCGTGTCTCTGATCCCTTCGGAGGCTGGACAAGACGTCTTCAAGCAATCCTCCTAGGCAGTTTGACCGTCGGGAGAGCAAGTGTTGGGAATTTTTCCATGCCGCTTTTTACTTGAGGTTAAGCTCATTTTGGAGAGCCCCAATGAGTCATAACCACTCCGCGCTGGTGTGGGATGATCTCCGATAGTCTTTCAGGTTTTATATGAGTTGCCGTCAAGACCCTGAAGTTAGGAATTTGGCCTTCGCTTCGTTTGCTGGCATTGCGTACGCTATATCAAGACGAATGTCACGGTTGTCTCTAGGTTGTTGGTGAACCGTCGAGATTTGGAACTAGGGATTTTGCCGTAGCTCCATTGTTTGATTATCGCATCTGAATCCTGCTAGAGGAAGAACGCTGAGGTGACGTCTCGTCTGCTGTATCGAGACGAACGTCGAGGTGGTGACCACTCCGCGCTGGTGTGAGATGATCTCCGATGGTCTTTCAGGTTTTATATGAGTTACCGTCAGGACCCTGAAGCTAGGAATTTGGCCTTCGCTTCGTTTGCTGGCATTGCGTCCGCTATATCGAGACAAATGTCGCGGATGTCTCTAGGTTGTTGGCGAACCGTCGAGGTTTGGAACTAGGGATTTTGCCGTGGCTCCGTTGCTTGATTGTCGCGTCTGAATCCTGCAAGAGGAAGAACGCTGGGGTGACATCTCGTCTGCTGTATCGAGACGAACGTCGAGGTGGTGACCACTCCGCGCTGGTGTGAGATGATCTCCGATGGTCTTTCAGGTTTTATATGAGTTACCGTCAAGACCCTGAAGCTAGGAATTTGGCCTTCGCTTCGTTTGTTTTGTCATGTCCGAATCCTGTTGGAGGAAGGACACTTTTGTTGACATTGCGTCTGCTGTAACGAGACGAATGCTGAGGTGGAGCTGGGATTTTGCCGTCATTCCGCTTTACTGACCATGGGGTCTTTTGTTGACGTTGTATCCATATCCTGCTGGACTGCGAAGGAACACCGTTATTGACTCTTAGGCTGTAGATATTGCCATTAAGATTTGGAACTAGGGACTATGCCGTGGCTCTGTTTCGTTGCGACTCTGAGGTCGGTTGTTGACGTCATATCTGCATCTGGTTGGAGTGAGGAGAAACGCCGTTGGTGATCTCTAGGTTGTCGATATCGACATCGAGACCCTGAAGCTAGGGATCTTCTTTTGCTTCGTTTGTTGACATTGTGTCTGCAATATTACGACAAATGTCGAGGTTGTCTCTAGGTTGTCTATGAACCGTCGAGATTTGGCTTTGCTATCTAATGAAGCTTGGGGAGGGAAGGTGTGATTCGTTCTCTGTTTGCGTCCCTGGATTGTATACAGGGATTGATGTGATATCACCTGTAGGGCAAAAAGTTTTACTTTCTTTCATCATTTTTTTTATTCTTTCCGCGATGCTCTATCATTTCAGCTTTTATATCGCGAAGGTCGCGATTGCTCAATCATTTCGGCTGTTTTTTTGTGGTGCCCAATCATTTTGGCTATTTATTTTATTTTTACTCGCTGCTTTTTATTGCGAGTTGCCCAATCATTTCGGCTATTTTGCATGCATACATTTTTACTTGCTGATTTTGTTGCAAGTTGCTCCATCATTTCAGCTATTTCGTATGCATGTGTGGCTTGCTGTCTTTTCGCCGCAAGCTTAAGATTAGACACCAATTTCGGTATCAGCACCGCTACAACTGGGATGTTGCCAGGAGCGAATCATCATTTGCCTCTGTCGATGTTGAACAAAGGTGGCTTAGTAAACAGGGTTACGATCCTGTCGACTAAGGCTTTTGACTTCATGAGCCGTAAGGGTCTCATAAAGGTATTTCTCCCTACAAGTCGTGAGGATCTCGTAGGTGTGTTTTCTCCTTAGGAATCGTGAGGATTCCTAAGTGCATGACTCCTTATAAGTCGTAAGGATCTTACAAGAGAGTTTTCTCCTTATAAGTCGAGAGGACTTACAAGGGTTGTTCACCATATGGACATATCCCTAGTCACGGGTGGGACTTTGCTGGGGAAATGTTTATTCGCGCCCGTGGATTGTATACAAGGGTCAGTATCGAGCCACTTGTAGGGAAATATCGAAGGTTGTGGGGGTTGCTTAAAAACAGGTTCAGGTCTCTGTAACTTAAGACTTTCAAATCTTATGAGCCGTGAGGGTCCCAAAAGAGAGTTCTCCTTACGAGTCGTGGGGATCTCGCAAGTGTAATTTCTCCTTAGGAATCGTGAGGATCCCTAGGTGTGTTACTCCCTTATGAGTCATAAGGATCTCACGTGGGTGGTTTCTCCTTACAAGGTCGAGAGGACTCTGTAAGTTTCTTTTAACGAAGTTGCGCCCTTTCAGGTTTTCACAAACACTCGCCAGTAGCCCTGCTGTTTTTACTCACGGAGCCCTTTCGAGTTTTCATCCGTGCCTATTTTGCTTATGGACATACCGTCTTCTTCTTTTTTTTTTTATTTTTATTCTTTTTTCTAACGAGGTTGCGCCCTTTCAGGTTTTCACAAACACTCGCCGGTAGCCCTGCTGTTTTTACTCACGGAGCCCTTTCGGGTTTTCATCCGTGCCCATTTTGCTTATGGACATACCGTTTTTTTTTACCACGTCAGCCTGGGGATGCCGCGGGTTGGTAGTAGTTTAACGACGTTTTGGTCATAGGTCAACGTACGATTACGCAGCTAGATTCTGTCATAAATATTCGCATGTTTTGTGCCGGAGGTGGATTCCTTGAAGAAAGGGCTGAGGGCGATTTCTTCGTCAGAGTCGCTTCCAAAGGTGATAACTTGCGATCCCTTGGTGTCGGCTATGTGACAGTTGCTAGCAGCTCTTTCGTGCTCATCTGTCGTGCTCTGTTCCCAACGAGCCCTGCGCTTCACTCGTTGGACGTGTTGTCGATGAGCAACATATCCCTGCCACAGGTTTTTAAAGGCTATGCACTCCTCGATAGGGTGTGCAATCCTCTGATGGTATAGGCAAAAGTTAGGATGTATTTCCGCTTCATCAAGACATATATTGACAGGGGAATTTCCTTTGAAAGAGGGCAACTTCATTCCTATTGCCAGGGCCCTAGCAAATCGTTTCCTTACTTTAAGCTTGCTTTTGCTGGCGATAGGGATGCTTTGCTCCAGTTGGGATGTCTCGACCTTTTTCTCCAGTCGTCGGAGTTTGGCTTTTTCGAATATAGTCAGTTCACGCTCTCGATTGGCTTTGCTTGTCTAACGGGCCTCATTTAGGAATGCATCAATCATTTCGTCTGATGGTTCTAAAAGTTCAGGCTCAGGATTTGCCCCCGGTTTCCTTGCGTCAGGAGTTTCTTTACTGTCTATCGACGAATGAGAGATCACATGGCAACTTGCTACGTAATCTTCAGATTCGTCTGACGATTCTTTTCCATCATCTCCGTTTTCAAGGACGTGGCCAAGGAAATCTTGGAGCGTAATTGGAGTCCTCACCTTCTGGTTATACCCATTCAGCACATCGATTTGTTTCTGTAAGTCCGTGCGCTCGTCGCCAGGCTTCACGGGCTTTTTGGATTTCTTTTTCTTTTTCGAAGATTTTGACGGCTGGGTGTGAGCACTTTGACTATCACCACCAATTTTTGGAGTTGGGCGCGGCTTTAGCATCCTTTCGATGATCTGGGGTTCTAGCGGATTCTTCCACCTGATCGACGGACATGTCTGGAGATCATTCAGCATCTTTTTGGTTTTGGCCGAAATTGCCACCTCCCATGGGGCTTCTTCAACAAAAGAGCACGATGCCCCCGGCGTGTCCACCTTTCTAGAAGCATGAGGTTGTGGCGGGTTCACCTTCCAGTTTTTGGATAATGCGAACTTGCCTTGTTGATACTGATCTTCGATCCATCCCTTAAAGACGAAGCAATCTTCGATTGGATGGCTTACCGCTTGGTGGTAAGGGTAGTAATTAAGATCGTTGACATCGCCTGACTGCAACGGACATTTTGGACTCGGCAGATTGATGAGTCTGTTGCGCACTGCCAGCTCGAACAGTTTCCTTGTTTTATTCTGAGGAAATGAGTAAGGACGTCCCAGTCTCTCTTTGAGGGATGGGCGTAGACGCACGTTGTTTTGGCGAACAACCGGCTTTGAGTTGCTCGGTTGTTATTGAGTATTGGCAACGACAATCGCTTTCCTTTTTCCTTTCTCATTTCGAGAGTCTGGCTTTGGAGGGGACGATCTGTGACCCATCTGATCCATTTGGGCCAACCTGTCGATCAAGGCCTGGAATGTAATGGGCTTGAAGAACATCATGAATTGCGAGATGGTCGCTTGCGGATCAAGAGTGCCCACGAACATGCCTACCGCAGGTGCTTCTTCGATGCGTTGTTCGCACTTCGACCATAAGTTTCACCACCGTATTGCGTATTGAACCCACGTTTCGCCTGGCCTTACCCTGGCATTAATCAGTGCTGTTATCGGGGTGCATTCACTAGCACTCACAAATCTTTGTGTAAACAGTAGCTCCATCTCTGCAAATGTTTTGACAGAGTCGTTAGGTAGCTCCGAATACCATTCAAAGACTGTTTCTGCTAAGCTGCCGACGAATTGGCGAAGCAGCAGTTTGTCGTCGCCTCCAGTGTTGCCGCATAAGGCCCTGAATTGAGCAACATGCTGATGGGGATTCCCTGTCCCTTTATATACATGGAACTTAGGGATTGTATATCCCGGCAGGTAACTGATTTGGTCATACCAGCCCGGGTAGGGTCGTCCGGTTCTAACAATTTGCTGTAGGGTTCCTAGGCACACTAATGAGGTCTCACAAGGCATCAACCATGCCAATTTCAAATTTTACAAGTGCCGAGAAACCCTAATACGGATCGTTAACTAGAATTTTAGGCGACAAAAGAAACTAGTTAACAACGTAACTACAAGAACGAAAATACAACCTTTGTAGATCCGGTCCTCCACCTCCATAGCTCTGCAATGAAGTCTCCTCGCTGTCCAAATGGAAACCCGGGCTCTAGCGTCGGCTTCATCGGAGAAATGGGCGGGCAAGGTCGTCGGCTTCGTGCCGAAGATGATCTACGTCGAGGCATCACTAGATCAAGCTCCCACTTCACCAAGTCATGAAACTTGTGAAGAGAACACCCTATACTACTTGGCAAGAGGTAGAGGATGAAGAAATAGGAAGTGGGTTCACTTTAGAATTGGATTTCTCACTCTTTTTCATCAATCACCATTGATGGTCCAAGGTTTCTTCATGTTGAAGATGAAGAAGAAGAAGAAGAAAATGTTATGATAAGTATTAAGTAAAATGAAAATAATAATAATACTTATCATCTACCAACCATGGTCAAGTGTAGAGACTAAACTAGGGTTAGTGGGAATGGTTAGGGTTAAGCATGAGACAAAAATGGTCACTTAGGTCAAAGCTTCATGAAGCTTCAACTAGAATACAAATCAAGCCACCATTTTCTTTTCATGCCTTTTATTTTCCAATAAGAATAAACAAATAAATAAATGAATAAATCAAAACCCTAACCATTAACATGTAACCATGGTTTGATCTTTACACAAAAACCCTAGCAAACATGTATCATCAAACATGATACAATCAAGTGCACAAAAGTATATCACATATACAATGTGCACATCCAAGTGAGAAAATCCATTTAAAGTGAACCAATACTAGTTAATGCAAAGTAATATATCAAATATATAATTATACATTAAATCATTAAATCAACACTTGATTTAACGATCCGGTCATATCGCATATAACCGACTAGTATCCAATGTATCGGCTTATCGAATCAATACTTGATTCGATAACTAGGTTATATCGCATACAACCATTCGACACATTCATCGCGAGAATGAAATACGGTATCACATACACGCATTATTCTCGGTCCCGCACATATCTCATATGCGCTCCTATTTCGTTTCGCTTGAGCCAGGAAACCTCTGTGTAGGACTCTAAAGACTCGTCAATACGCCGGCAGCAGGTGATGATCATATCAAACACCCACAAGCCGCAAGCGGTCTGCTAAACGTAACGGCCACCCGGGTATTGAGCGATCAGAAGATCGACGAGCAAGCCCGCTGTAGGGTTCCTAGGCACCCTAGTGAGGTCTCACAAGGCATCTAACATGCCAATTTCAAAATTTATGGGTGCCGAGAGACCCTAATACGGATCGTCGGCTAGATATTTAGGCGAAAATGCAAACTAGTTAACACTTAACTAAGGGATACGGATATACAACCTTTGTAGATCCGTTTGTCCACCTCCATAGCTCCATGAAGAAGTCATCTCCGCTGTACAAATCTGAAATCCTGGCTCTTGCGTCGGCTTCATCGGAGAAGAAGCGGGCTAGGTCATCGACGACGTGCCGAAGATGATCTACGTCGAGGCATCGCTAAATCAAGCTCCGACTTCACCAAGTCAAGAAACTTGTGAAGTAAACACACTCTACTACTTGGCAAGAGGTAGAGGATGAAGAAATAGGAAGTGGGTTCAATTTAGAATTGGATTTCTCACTCTTTATCATCAATCACCATTGATGACCTCAAGGTTTTCTTCTTGAGTTCAAGGAAGAAGAAGAAGAAAAATATGATAAGATAATTCAAAAATAAAAGAAAATGAATTCTTATCATAAAATTAACCATGGTCAAGTGTAGAGACTAAACTAGGGTTAGTGGGGATGGTTAGGGTTAAGGATGAGATAAGAATGGTTGACTTGATCAAAGCTTCATGAAGCTTCAACTAAAGAACAAATAAAGCCACCATTCTTTTCTCTTTTCCATTTATTTTCCAAAATGTATAAACAAATAAATAAGTAATGGAAAATAAAACCCTAACCACTCTCACAACCATGGTTTAATCTTCACACAAATCCAAGTTAACATGTATCATCAAACATGACACAATCAAGTGCACAAAAGTATATCACATATACAACTTGTGCAAAGCAAGTGAGAAAATCCATTTAAAGTGAACCGATAATAGTTAATACAAAGTAATATATCAAATATATAATTATGCATTAAATCATTAAATCAACACTTGATTCAATGATCCGGTCATGTCGCACATAACCGACTAGTATCAAATGTATCGGCTTATCGAATCAATACTTGATTCGATAACTAGGTTATATCGCATATAACCAATCGATACATTTATCACGAGAATGAAATACGGTATCACATACACGCATGATTCTCGGTCCCGCACATATCTCATATGCGCTCCTATTTCGTTTCGCTTGAGCCAGGAAACCTCTGTGTAGGACTCTAAAGACTCGTCAATACGCCGGCAGCAGGTGATGATCATATCAAACACCCACAAGCCGCAAGCGGTCTGCTAAACGTAACGGCCATCCGGGTATTGAGCGATCTGAAGATCGACGAGCAAGCCCGCTCATACTCCAGTGAATCCAACCAGTAACACTACCGTACAGTCCGGTCTGATCGTCTGATATGTCGCATATCTCGCCTAGGGGTGGTAAACGTCAGACCCCAATAGCTCGATAAGTCGTGTCGATATGAGGTCTATAACAATTCGAGATACTGCTGGTAACACTTACCAGTAAATCTCAGCAACCCTGGCCAGGGATTTCCTGTTATAGCCAATCGAACACAGCGCAACATCAACCCCCTATACCGGGAGAGACGAATCCCCTCCTATCGCTCATTGCCTCCATGTGACTCGGGACTATACCTAAAAACCACCGTTTTGCACGCCCTCTTTGATGTGGTAAGATGGAAATCAAAGCACAGTGGGAACCACACAAGACTCTATGACGATCTCGGGTCAACAGACTACTCTGTACCAGTGTCACCAGAGAACTGCCATCTGACGTGAGGTATAATACCATCTGGGAGTTCTCGGCGAGTCCGTCCAGTGTACCCAGTCTCTACTGAGCACCCGTATATCATCTCTGATGTCAAACACCAATGGATATGGGATCATCCATCGCCCATCTGTATGGGTCGAGAAGGTATGCGCTAGTCTACACTGGTATATCGATGCCCCCGTCTCGATACACCCATGACTAGGGACTTTGAAGAATGTACTTATGGACTACCATGTCCCCACTAGTATGATCCGCATCATAGTCCAGGTAGTCAAGTACAGATCCTAAGGGCTTTACCAACATGTAACAGAGAGACAATCAGCATACACGTTAAGGTAAAGGGTAACCAGATAGCATACTATCATGTCGAGCAAGAAAGTCCTCCCTATATATGTCCCAGCATCCACTACAATATACATCCTATGTACAGTAATGGCCTCTAGGGCATACATATAACTAACACCCGCTCACACTCCTGTGAATCCAACCAGTAACACTTACCGTACAGTCCGGTCTGTTCGTCTGATATGTCGCATATCTCGCCTAGGGGTGGTAAACGTCAGACCCCAATAGCTCGATAAGTCGTGTCGATATGAGGTCTATAACAGTTTGAGAAACTACTGGTAACACTTACCAGTAAATCTCAGCAACCCTGACCAGGGATTTCCGGTTATAGCCAATCGAACACAGCGCAACATCAACTCCCTATACCGGGAGAGACGAATCCCCTCATATCGCTCATTGCCTCCATGTGACTCGGGACTGTACCCAAAAACCACCGTTTTGCACGCCCTCTTGGACGTGGTAAGATGGAAATCAAAGCACAGTGGGAACCATACAAGACTCTATAACGATCTCGGGTCAACAGACTACTATGTACCAGTGTCACCAGAGAACTGCCATCTGACGTAAGGTATAATACCATCTGGGAGTTCTCGGCGAGTCCGTCCAGTGTACCCAGTCTCTACTGAGCACCCGTATATCATCTCCGATGTCAAACACCAATGGATATGGGATCATCCATCGCCCATCTGTATGGGTCGAGAAGGTATACGCTAGTCTACTCTGGTATATCGATGCCCCGTCTCGATACACCCACGACTAGGGACTTTGAAAGATGTACTTATGGACTACCATGTCCCCACTAGTATGATCGGCATCATAGTCCAGGTAGTCAAGTACACATCCTAAGGGCTTTACCAACATGTAACAGAGAGACAATCAGTAGACACGTTAAGGCAAAGAGTAACCAGATAGCATACTATCATGTCGAGCAAGAAAGTCCTCCCTATATATGTCCCAGCATCCACTACAATATACATCCTATGTACAGTAATGGCCTCTAGGGCATACATATAACTAACAATCTCCCACTTGCACTAGGGCCATCTGATAGCAGTGGTTGTAGTATCTCATACTCAAACATCCCATAAAAGTCTCTCTCTGGGAATAGGCCTTCGCGAGTGGATCCTCCGTGTTGTCCTCTGAGTCTACTCTCCTGACCTCGATCCCCTGGAGATCAACCATCTCCATGATCAGGTGATACTGCCTTAGAATATGTCTGGATCACTGATGGGACCGGCGTTCCTTGGCATAAGCCACAACTCCATTGTCACACAATGGAAGGAACAAAGTTCATCTCATGAACCAATATACATCCAGACTGCCTCTTTGATAGCATCTTAAGTAGCGATGTATCCTGCCTTTATCGTCTAGTATGCCACGGTATCTAGCTTGGAACTCTTCCAACATACCGTCCCTTTACTAAGGGTAAAGACAATGCCTGTGACTGACATTCAGTCGTCCTTATCACCCTGGAACCTTTCCAGTGATTTTTCCCAGGATCAATTGATACCGTCTCACTACAACTAGTGAGAATCCTAATATCCATTTAGATCTATCTCATAGATCCAAAATCCAGGATTTAGGAGGTATCATTTTGATCCTATATGGAGAATCATTGTGATAAGCGGAGATTGACCGAGCGTAGCATAGGAAACTCCTTCCCCATCAAGAGTATGTCATCCACGTACTCTATGAGGATCATCACCATACTCTCTACTACCTTTTTGTATATACAAGGTTCATCTACCATTTTGATGATGTCAAACTGTTTGACTACTACATCAAAACAGATGTTCCAACTCCGCGATGCCTGCTTTATCCTATAAAGTATCTTGTACACGTTTCCGCTGCTCCCACTGTCTATGAAGCCCTCTGGCTGTGTACTTACAGACGCTTTCTTCTAAAACATCATTTTAGAAAAGCAGTCATGACACCCAACCGCCAGATATCGTAGTCATGGTACGTAGCCGTGGCAAGTAGGATCCGGATGGACTTAAGCATAGCTACTTGAAAAGGTTTCATCATTATCCACGCCTGGTCGATGACGAAAAGCTTTAACAAGTCTAGCTTTGAAAGTCTCAACTTTTCCATCTACACCAAGTAATCTTCTCAAGATATACTTGCTCCTGATGGGGATTTAACCCTTCAGATATAGCAACCAAAGTCCATACTTTGTTGGTGTACATGGATTCCATCTCAGATCGCTAAGCATCCAGCCATTCTTACAGAGTCCCACTCCTGATGGCCAGCTCGAAACTAGTTGGGTCATCAACTCATGATGCAATCCTCGCTCCCACTGTCATAGAGAAACCGAAGTATCTCTCAGGTGGGTGAGGAACCCTACTAGATCGGCGGAGAGGCTGAGGTTCGTTGGTAACTATTGAATCCTTTGGTTTTATCAAATCATCTGCTGTAGTTTGTATAGCTGGAACCTTTCCAGTTCTACATTACAGACCTTGCCTCGAGCTTGTCCGGATTTTGCTTTTCAGACATAGGCTGGACAACCCCAAATCTTAACTAACTTAAGATATGGGCTCTTCCCTTATCATATCATATATGAAATTGTAGGCAACTGATTTGATTTGAACCCTATTCAATAGGTATGCAGCTTCTCAAGTGCATAACTCCCAAAAAGGAAATAGGTAACTCAGTAGTACTCATCATAGAGCACACCTTATCATATAGGGTGTGATTGCTCCGCCCCGATATACCATCGTGCTATGGTGTATACGGAGAAGTAATGCTGAGAGAGAATCTCATTCTCCTTTAGAATAATCCAGGATTTCCGTGCTCAAGTATTCTCCTCCTCGATCTCATCAAAGGACATAATACTTATACCCGTGTTTTGGTTTTCTACTTCTAAATCATATTCTGTGAATATCTCAAAAGGTTCAGACTTGTGTTTCAACAAGAACATATGTCTGAATCTTGGGAGATTATCAGAGAAGGTAACGAAGTACAAAGAACCAGTCCTGGCATATGTAGACAGGGGACCTTACATACATCAACATGTATCATCCCAAGAGTTTACCAACTCTTTTTCTATTACCATTAAACAGAGTTGTGGTCATCTTATCTCTGTGACATGACTGGCAAGTTTCATAAGATGTAAATTCAAACAGATTTAAATATGCATCTATTTGCAACTTAGCTAGTCGGGTCGCATTGATATGACCTAGTCTACAATACCTCAAGAAGGATTCGTTCATTTCTGAACTCTTCCTCTTTTGTGTGTTCAGTATACTAAAGAACTGTAGTTTGATTTAGAACGTCAATGCTTTTAGATAACATTCCTGAACCGATCAACTTTTGATATAGGAAATGTTCAAAACATTATCCAACAATACAAAATTTTATCATTTCTTTACTGATAAAGAGACTGATATGATTTTGTATATCAGGTTCGGTATCTAATAACATTCGTTCAGAATCAATGTATTGGTAATACAGGGTGACAGTGACCAACAGACTTGGCTGCAACACTTGCCCCGTTTTCTGCCTCATGAAACTTATCACCCGTTCTCAGTTCTCTACCTTTCTGTAGCCCTATGTAACAGATTACATATCTGGGATCCTGATCCGGTATCATATACCCAGGATGCGGAGGATACTGAGAAACAGTTCTTTGTAACGAACACACCCGAAGATGATGCATCAGCATGCACTCTCTTCGTTTGGGCGGCACGGGAATTCAGGTAATCCCGAATTTCCTGCTCTGTCTTATAACAATTATAAGTTGGAGCGGGACCAACATTCCCCAGCTCAGTATAACAAGCGGGTTCGGCCAATAATCCGTATTATTATCTTGATTAAGGCGTGATATGGTCGCTACCTGGAGAGAGAGAAGAAAACACTCAGCGTGCGCTCTTGCAAGATCAGATTGGTTATTATTTTATCTAATCAGGATGGCTCCCACTGTTTTTATCAAATCTTCCTTCAAACCCTAAAAGGAAAGACTAGCCGGGATTAATTACACACTACAAGTTCGCCAATCTTTCAGCCAGGCCAGTGTCGGTACTTTGAGGGAGGTCCCCCGTGCTTTCGCACGAACCTAATTAATGTAAACCTCGTTTTCCCAGAGGCGTAACCTCGTTGACACCTTTCTAGACACCAACTTGATTGGCTAATTATAATGTGTAAAACTATCCCAGGAGTAACAATTACTCGCAGCGGGTATCAGGATCCAACTATCTCATAGAAGGTATGCAATCTCATTGCAAATTTCAACACTTGAAATTCCCGATAATATTTTGCCCCTAGCAGCTATATGACCTTAACATAGTCAACAAATCATAAGTGCTAGTCAAGTTCAACCCGTCATTTCTCGATTGAATTAAACCCACCCGCACGACCCTTAACATAGTCAACAAAGTCGCACGACTACCCTAATCCAATTGCATCATATGCTTATGCAGATAAGCACTAATAAGCTACCACACACTACGCCTTAACATAGTCAACAAACGTAGCATGAATACTAACTAGTACTTATCTGAAATGACGGAGGGCTACGACAGGTTTTTCTGAAAACCTATTGCGTAATGAACTTGATATCGTTGTAGAATCAAATGATTTTAAAATGGAGTGCTTTTGAGGCTTTTCTAGTTTTGCTAAAGGAGTCGCTCCCGGTGAAGGGATCGTCGGTCCTTTCCTCGTCGAATGAGGTGGGGGACATATCACATATATCACTGTGCAAAGCAAAAACTCTTAAAAACAATCAAAAGACAAACCGAGTGTGTAGCATCTGCCAGTTATTGCTAAAGGAGTCACTCCCGGTGAAGGGATCTCGGTCCTTTCCTCATCGAATAAGGTGCAGGATATATCACATATACCTCTGTGCAAAGTGAGAACTGTAGCTACCTGTTTTATTTTGAAATTCGATTCTACAACATCTTAGGTTTATTTTATTTCATTAATCATATTAATAAAGTCCCATCATTTAAATACCTAAACATCACAGATAAATACGACGTACACTTATGCCATCCGCATTCGCCTCAATGTCCCCTCGTGCACCGTTAGGTTAGGTAACTAACGGCAGAGCGGGGCAGGGCTAGCGCGGGTGTAAAACATAAGTAACGTCTATATAATATATCATATATACTATATACAGTATCTATCACAGAACATCACATGATCACATCACAGATATCGCAGCAGAAGACTCATATGAAATATTGGATATACTAGGACGTCCGTGTTTTCAATACGAGCCAGTATAAAACACGGATTCCACGGTCGTGATGAATAGCCAAACCCACACCCCTAGACCCCTACGAGAGCGGCAAGCAACCCTACCAATTCTAGAGTTAGGAGACCCGAACTCGACTCCTCGAGTTGGTCTCCCACTGGACTCCAGAACCCGGTTACTTGTGCTCCCCTCCTTGGGTCTATCCTAGTGCGGAAAAGTAAATAATATACAAAGGGTGACATATTCCGCTACCTGGAAGTGCCCCAATAAAAGAATATTACATACAAGTTTTTACATGAATGAAAATGAAAACACTCATCTCACATAAAAACCCCCGGCTATTCAAACACGACGATCCAATATAACATATCCAGCAACATATAACATCACATGTCATCAACGTAAGTAAATATGCGCATCCCAATTGTCGTTGACATATAGCAACGAAAACGGCGATATCACATATTACATTTACGGTCACAGAAAAGAAAGTGTAAAACTACAACAGTTGGAATCCGCAACCACCTCAGACATCGCATGCCTGACCAAATGAATTACTTAGACATCACATGCCTAACAATTATAAACCCCGCATTTTAGTCACAAAATCGAAAACACTTTTCACTACCAAGTCGGGTAATTCAACAAGATTCCCGACATCCTGATCGAATGCTCGTCGCAAACTTCAGTAGACGGCTGCACCCCCGATACCGTCGACAAAGTGCACCAAGGCGGAACACCGCTGCCGCGAGCACCCGGACGGATGCTTTCGGCGACGGGGTTCTCCTACAGTCACTTGGTCGGGGCTATGGAGTGAGGCTGTCTATTAAGTTTACCCGGCGAGTATCCGCGTACGCTACGTGATTGCGACGAACTTTTGATCACATCAAAATTCCGTGGCAACCGATCAAGTGAGACTAAAGTGCTATGTTTATAACATTCATTCAGTTATCTCATAACTACTTGTGAATTCCAATTATTGTATCACATTCCGGATAAATAGAAAATGTTAAACTTTCCGATCTAACAGTCAAACACCCAAGTTTTCCCGAAACAGCTCAACACATGAAATAAGTCTAACAACATTCAGTTCGTGCCTCAGTACCAACGGTCCAGCCGTAGAAGGGTCAAGCCAACGCCTTACATGTGGCACGCCGTACTGCCCCAAACCCGAAGGTTCAAAGGGCAGTTCAAGACGGTCACATAATCGAGTTAAGGTTTGTTGTCTTCTAGAGGATCCATCGCATTACTTGCACTACTTAGAACGTCGTCAAACTACGGAAAAATCCAACACTTGGAAATTTCCTGACAGGGGAAAAATTGGGTATTTATATCCGGTCGAACTTTTTAACATATTCAAAAATTATCTAGAAAGCCAAATAGACAAAGTTAAATAATCCGATCGATTCATCGAATCCCCAAAACAACCCCAGAAAATTCAACTCTTGAATAAATATTAAAAATTCCCAGAAAGCTCAACACCTAAAAACATGAATTACTGTGCAAAAATTAAACAGTGATAACATATAAGAATAAACAAATAAATAAATGGTTAGGGTTAAGCATGGTAAAGTGTAGAGACTAAACTAGGGTTAGTGGGAATGGTTAGGGTTAAGCATGAGACAAAAATGGTCACTTAGGTCAAAGCTTCATGAAGCTTCAAGTAGAATACAAATCAAGCCACCATTTTCTTTTCATGCCTTTTATTTTCCAATAAGAATAAACAAATAAATAAATGAATAAATCAAAACCCTAACCATTAACATGTAACCATGGTTTGATCTTTACACAAAAACCCTAGCAAACATGTATCATCAAACATGATACAATCAAGTGCACAAAAGTATATCACATATACAATGTGCACATCCAAGTGAGAAAATCCATTTAAAGTGAACCAATACTAGTTAATGCAAAGTAATATATCAAATATATAATTATACATTAAATCATTAAATCAACACTTGATTTAACGATCCGGTCATATCGCATATAACCGACTAGTATCCAATGTATCGGCTTATCGAATCAATACTTGATTCGATAACTAGGTTATATCGCATACAACCATTCGACACATTCATCACGAGAATGAAATACGGTATCACATACACGCATTATTCTCGGTCCCGCACATATCTCATATGCGCTCCTATTTCGTTTCGCTTGAGCCAGGAAACCTCTGTGTAGGACTCTAAAGACTCGTCAATACGCCGGCAGCAGGTGATGATCATATCAAACACCCACAAGCCGCAAGCGGTCTGCTAAACGTAACGGCCACCCGGGTATTGAGCGATCAGAAGATCGACGAGCAAGCCCGCTCACACTCCTGTGAATCCAACCAGTAACACTTACCGTACAGTCCGGTCTGTTCGTCTGATATGTCGCATATCTCGCCTAGGGGTGGTAAACGTCAGACCCCAATAGCTCGATAAGTCGTGTCGATATGAGGTCTATAACAGTTTGAGAAACTACTGGTAACACTTACCAGTAAATCTCAGCAACCCTGGCCAGGGATTTCCGGTTATAGCCAATCGAACACAGCGCAACATCAACTCCCTATACCGGGAGAGACGAATCCCCTCATATCGCTCATTGCCTCCATGTGACTCGGGACTGTACCCAAAAACCACCATTTTTCACGCCCTCTTGGACGTGGTAAGATGGAAATCAAAGCACAGTGGGAACCACACAAGACTCTATGACGATCTCGGGTCAACAGACTACTCTGTACCAGTGTCACCAGAGAACTGCCATCTGACGTAAGGTATAATACCATCTGGGAGTTCTCGGCGAGTCCGTCCAGTGTACCCAGTCTCTACTGAGCACCCGTATATCATCTCCGATGTCAAACACCAATGGATATGGGATCATCCATCGCCCATCTGTATGGGTCGAGAAGGTATACGCTAGTCTACTCTGGTATATCGATGCCCCGTCTCGATACACCCACGACTAGGGACTTTGAAGGATGTACTTATGGACTACCATGTCCCCACTAGTATGATCGGCATCATAGTCCAGGTAGTCAAGTACACATCCTAAGGGCTTTACCAACATGTAACAGAGAGACAATCAGTATACACGTTAAGGCAAAGAGTAACCAGATAGCATACTATCATGTCGAGCAAGAAAGTCCTCCCTATATATGTCCCAGCATCCACTACAATATACATCCTATGTACAGTAATGGCCTCTAGGGCATACATATAACTAACATTTGCCCAGCCGCTTCATTCGCCTGGTGAACTCGTATCTGTTGAGCAATATAGTCGTCTAGTGCAGCTGTGGAAATGGTTTCCTCCTTGGCTTATAAAAGGACCGGAGGAGGATTAGATGTCTCCCCTCCGTCGTCTCCAACAATGATCGGAGGGTCTTCAGCTGGAGGGTCCGGCTGTAACATCATTCCTACCATGTCTTGGAAGAGAATCGCCATTTGTTTTATGTTAGCCGCTTACTCTGGGGCTTCTTTGTCCTTCTTTTCGAGGACTCTGCATAAGAAGTCAGCATCGGTTTCTTGTTCGTGACGCTGCTCTGATGATGCCTCCGGGCTTTCTTTTGGCCCGGTGAGTGCGGCCATCGCAGTCATCATCTCCTGAAGCTTCTGTTGCTGCTTATGGGCTTTTGTCACGGATCGGGTGAGCGGTCGGTAACCCATCGAAGAGCGGCTATCCTTTTTCCCGGATGCCATATAAACAGTATCCACCACTATGTCCCCAGACTTGGGGCGTTTGTGCTTAGCGCTTTTACGGTTCGCCATGTTCATCGGGGCTTTTTGCGGCCTCCTTTTCTTTTGAGTGATTGACGTTGAGGGAGCCGTTGTAGTCGGCACCCAAGTAGCTGTTGCTTTTTCTGGCTTGACAGAGTAGTCCTTCTCCTGCCGAACCTTCATCTTATTCTATCGGTGGAGATAGTCTTGATCTATTACGAAGTCTTGGACTTGGCGCCAGACCTTGTAAATTTTAGAGGACAGCCATTGAGGGGGCTGCTCCAGCTTCACCTTCAGGGCATTATCTACAGGTGTAGAAGATCTTTTCAGTACGGCAGTTGGCTAGTTTTTGCGCACCCTTCTTAGCGGTTCAAAGCTATTCCCGGTCGGAACAGCAGCATTGATTTCCACCATTGGGGCTGGCGGAGTTATCCCAGAGGGGGAGTTACCCCCAGCTTTCCTTACCCGGCGCCAGTGACGATGGCGAGCATGTCGTGCGATTGGAGTTGGTTTAGCCGTAGGGGTGACCTTCTCATGCCCCCTGTGTTGGTCAAAATTCGCTGGTATCAGCCTTTCAAAGACCGACGTCCGTTGAATGGGGACGGCCAACCTATCAAAAGCAGACTTCCGAGTAGGGGAAGCAACCTTGGTGATTTCGCCTGGAACGGGAGTAGGGATGGCTATCTGCTTCAGGATAACGCCTTCTGGTATTGCAGGCTTCTTCGTGGGCCTGTTGGAGCTCTGGCCTAGTCTGTTAAAAACTGAGGCAGTGGAGTTGGGCGACCGTTGAGAGGGACCGCGGTAGTCATAAGCCGATTAAAGACCGACTTCTTCGGAGCTTCTAGTGTTGGTACAGGGGCATTGAAGCTCATCGGTGGGAGCATGGTCCCAAAGAACAGTCCAGTGGTGGCCTGAGTCACCTGTTCCACCGGCATAGCAAAGATGGAGGCCGCTTGAGGCCCATAAGTCACTCCTCCGGACGGGACGGAGCGAGAGTTGCAGTTGCAAGTAGTGCAGTTTGAAGCCATTGATCTTCTGTTTTCTGCACGGAGCAAGACACAAAATCTAAGTACCTCGAATCCACAGGCAACCACAACAAACCGTGATTCGTTCGCGAACACGACACACGAAGTGTGGAGTGGAAAGAGGAAGAGGTCCCACCGGGCGTGCCAGAATCTGTTCCCCTCCGAATGACGGCGTGGCAGGGACGTCTTACCTGAGATTCGGGGCATATGCTATTTGGTTTTATCCATCCACCTCTCCGAAGATGCCATGTTGATTTATGGCACCGTGTATCGAAGGTTTAAACGGATGCGGCCGATGTAGCAGACTTCGTCAGATTCCCCCTCGTCTGGGGGATTTTTGATTGTGGGGACGCTCTTCCCTGCAGCGCAAGCCCCTGCAGTTAATTACGCTACCGCATCACGGTAACAACTTTCTCCTTCTCCAGCTGGTCACTTCGTATCGTGAGTGTTTGTTTTGTTTATGGTTGCCCGTGGATTGTATACGGAGACTAATTTATGTTGTCGTCCGTAGGACGTGGATTAGACCAAATCCGTATTTTCTTAGATTTGGGTTTGGGGTTTTGGTTTAAGGATACGTTAGCCATATTTGAGGCTAAGATCAACTTAAACGTTTGTTAAGGATACGTTAGTCTAATTTTAGACTAAGATCAACTTAACGGGATCGACGGGATCGTTTAGATCCGACAAAAGAGCATTTGGGCTCTATTGTTCTAGTTTAGGGACATAGTGGTCTATTGCCAGTTTAAGGACATGGTGGTCCATTGCCAGTTTAGGGACATGGTGGTCCATTGCCAGTTTAAGGACATGGTGGTCCATTAAATGTATGGCCGTCGGGACCCGTCACCTCTCTGACGACGTTGAGGGATTACAACGACAGATATCAAAGGAGTTCAGAGATGTACCCTTGAACCAAAATTGGTTGGGAGATTTATAGTCTAATTTGGGACCAAAGTCTGTTTGAAGGTTTGTGAGCATATGGGCTCGGTTGATATGAGTTGAACATTTTGTTGTTCTGACTGTTTGACCCTTTATTTGGGGCTCAGCCCTTTTATTAATGCATAGCATTGGGCTCTTTAATTAAATGTACAGCATTTAGATTAGCCTGTTAGGCCTTTTAATTGGGCTCTGCCCTTTTTTAATAATGCGCGGCATTTAATGGTCTGACACTGCGCCACGTGGCCTGTCAGGCGCTTTACGCCAATTAAAGAGCGCAAGGCGCTAGCGCATGCGGAGATGACACATGTCACGCTCTGGTGAGGGCAAGTTTGTTAGTGCAGTGCGCTGAGCCAGTGCACTGCGCTAGTGCGCTGCTGACACGTGGCGCGCTCCGGCGACTTGCGCCAATCCAAGAGCGCAGCGCTCTGTTTTTAGGAGCGCAAGGTGCAGATTGACACGTGGCGCTCTCTGGTGACTTGCGCCAGTCTAAGAAGAATGCAGAACACTGTTCAATAGCGCAGAGCGCATCTTGATCAAATTTAGATCAAAGAAAAGAATCATTTTAGTTCTAAAGAGGTTCTACCTCAAGATTCAAGAACCAATGGTTCATCAAAAGGCTGTGCCTTTATGTAGATCAAAAGATCTAGGGATGAAGTAAATTACTTCTTTTTTATGATTGGATCTTTTTTGATCTTTTTTTCTTTTTATTGAAGATCTTGATCTTGTTCTTAGATCTTTGATCTTTTTAGAAGAAATTCTTCTTTTTTCAAAGGTTTACCTTTTTTCTCGTTGAGTTTTTCTCAAAGTTTTTTGAGGAGCTCTCTGTATATCTGAGACTTGGAGTCTAGGGGCCTTTATATAGGGCCAATTAGTTTGTTAGGTTGGTTATAGAGATATTTCTCTGATTGATCTGGGGATATTTCTCCACCGTTGGATCTTTGATCTTAAGGCCTCTGTTTTAAAGAAGATAATTTTCTTGTTTTAACAAGATTAAAAAGATCTTTCTAGAATTTTAATTCCTATTAAATAATTCATTATTTAAGTTTTAGTGCTGGCACAGTTGGCGCAAGCGCACCTGCGCTTGACACGTGTCGCGCGGCGCAGGTGAGCGCGGCGCAACTGCGCTAGCGCACCTGCGCTGACACGTGTCGCGCAGCGCAACTGCGCTGACACGTGTCGCGCAGCGCAGAGCGCAAGTTACCTGAAGCGTTGCTTCCTTTATTATTTATTATTAAAATTTTCTTAAAACAGAGCCTTGCTGTGATTGGGGTGCG
The DNA here is from genome assembly GCA_030015575.1 of Agapanthus africanus. Taxonomy (NCBI): domain Eukaryota; kingdom Viridiplantae; phylum Streptophyta; class Magnoliopsida; order Asparagales; family Amaryllidaceae; genus Agapanthus; species Agapanthus africanus. The sequence continues at coordinate 136,151,618 of CM057339.1, forward strand.
CTGTCTTGGGCGCAGCGCCCCTTGCGCTGGCGTGTCTGCTTTTGACACGTAGCTCTCTGCGCACAACGCAAGAGATCTGAAGCGTTGCTTCATCTTTTGAATTTGAAATTCAAACAGAGCTTTGCTCTGATTGGGGGAAACACTCACGGTGATCGAGCAACGTGAAGATCGACGGAAAAATTACCTCTTCAAGGAAATAATCGAGAGCAATTCTTCTTGTTATCTCGGATTGAAGAAGTTGTAATTTGAAGTTGAATAATAAAGGTGATAATTAGTTTCAATGTCACTTTCTTTTAAATTCCGTATTATGAGTTCTTTTTCTAATCTTTCTTCGATTTTCATGATGCGCGAGTAAATCTCCGCTTGATAGGATTCGTAGGATTAGGGTAGATCGATGGATGATAGAATTCTATACTTTTATTTAGTCTTATGAAGTTTACAAACCTTCGTAAAAGAATCGTTAACATCCTCATCAGGCACGATATCAAATTCTTGATTATCTTGACCACGATGTGAAATAAGATTGACGATCTTTTTGTGAAGGGCTAGAAAATAAATGGGATCAATGAAAAGACAAGGGACTATAGTGAAGAAACCCCAGTTTCTTTCAAAAAACCCTAATCTGCATTCATCGCCATCAATCTAGCGATAAACTGTCAATAGAAAAGATGAGTTACCTTTATTAGTCATCCATGACTACTAAATCCGATCAAATCTTACAAGCCTTCTTCATATTTTCTTGATAATTAGATCTTGAACATTTTCTTGATTTCCTTTCTTGAAAACAATTTCTTGATTTTCTTGAAACTATTATTTCAACTAAATGTTAAACGATATTTCTTGAATTTCTTTACTAGTTCTTTCGACTCATCTAAAATAAGAATTTACGAATTCCTCGAATCCCAGAGGACGACCCGTACTCACTAAAGGTCTAGCTACATGCGACACCGTTATTGATTACCGTTACTTTACTACTTTTTTTTTATCAATCAAATGGCGCCGTTGCCGGGGATACGTGCGTAATTTGTTCTTTCTTGCGATTTGGGTTGAAGTATTATTATTCTATCGAAATATAAATCAAGAACGCATCATGTGCTTAACGATTAGTGTGTGAATTTTTGCGAGGGGATCTAGAATCACTGTAGCAGAGAGATAAAGATTCGGTAGTATTCATCAAGACCAGAGGAGCAAGGCAAAAAATCGTACCAAAAAGAATTCAAAGAAGCATCATCTTGACCGCAGAACCGCGGCAATAAGCTCCTTTTAGCCGCGGAAGCGCGGTGTACTTGGTGAATTAGGGTTTCAAGTCACTCTGATATATTTCCTACCTTCTCATCTCTCCTCTGAAATACCCAATAACAATTTTTCTGCAGGATTCTTTGCAAAAATTCGCCGCTTAAAAAATTCTTGTTGCGTGTTTTGATATTGGCTATGTTTTTGCATATTGTAATACGGAAAATTAAGGGACAAAGACCAAATTTAGATTTGGTGGGGATTTCATTACCCTTCATAAGCCCCACAAATCACAAAACGAGCATCCGCATCACCCTTCATTAACTAAAAAAATATCTAGACCAAGACTTTAAGGACCGCCGCGCTTAATGAGGACAGAGGAAGGTCGTGGGTAATCTACTGTTTATCTGTATTTCTTTTGTGGTGTCTAGGCAAGTGTGTCAAAGGCAAGTTGTTACTTAATTAGGCCTGCTATTTACATAGCGGATACCTCCCACTTATCTGGCACTTACCTGGCCACAAGAGGGATAAAGAGATAGTAGATGATTGATCCTGCGATTTGTCTTCTGGAAGTCTAGGAGCGGTCTAGTGACTTGACCTAGGTAACCTTAGTTCTAGGATCGTTTGTGCACTTTTGTGATTTTGTGAGTCAACCCTCAAATCCCACTTTCAAATCAAAACAAACCAATTAGATATTAAATTTTTTCTTTTCCCTTTTTACCCTCCCTTCTCTTTTCTTCTTATAATGGGTAACCCAAATAGATGAACTCTTTCCGATCTTTGCTATTCAGAACCAAATATTTCTTGTTTTCGTAATCGCTTCGATATACTATCCGACTCTCCCATGTCCTTAAGAGATCGGATAGAACAAACGGATAGAAATAGTTGGCCACTTTAGTCCAGGTCTTATCAACCGCATTCTAGTTCTACATCTTTTTATGTTGATACTCCGAGTGAGGAAACTCCTAAACGCATGTCCATCGCTGAGCATATAGCGAGGGCTAATGGCCAAAGTTTCAATCCAGTCAAACCATTAGGACAGCAAACACCACCACTTTCTAAAGAAGATTTTCATACTCGGTTTGTGGCGTATATGATGTCTGTTGAAAATCGCCAACCAACCAACCAATATCAATATTCTTCTTATTTTAATGCTGATCCTACTCCTACCCAATTTTCGCAACCATTCAATTCTTATCAATCCTACCCGACTTTTACACCTTCTCTAGACAGTCTTTCTAATCAGTTATTTGAGAGTTTCACCTATCCACAAGAATTTCAATCTTATGCTGAAACCCCTTCACGACCCATGTCTAGTCTTGAGCGGACATTAGAAGAATATGTAGTAGTTACGATCCGCATCAGAAAGGAATTGAAGGAGTCCATGGCCGTCTTTAATAAACAAAAAGAACAAGCAACTAGTTTCGAACCAGCTCAAAATCTTTCAATGTATGATACGGCCATCGGACAAATTGAGAATTCGGGTAGTAAGAGAGAACGATACACCTATCCTAATCAAACCTCCCCATCCTAAATTGAAATCCACAACTCCAGTTTCACCGATCTATCGAGTGCACCAATTGAAGATAGAATGTCCGATAAGTTGTGTGACTTTGTAATGTTTGATTTACCCGATTGTGAAGGGTTCATTCCAAGTGAAACCACACCCAATCCTTGTGATCTCCACACATCCACTCTAGATCCGAAATTGATTGAAAACCATATTTTAGATGAGATGTCTGAGACTTCTAACCTTCACTTGAATGAGATTGACGTTGGGGATATATTGGATGATGAACCCGGAATTTTGGATGAATTTGTCCCACTAATTCATCAAGTCCTTTCACTCCCGTGCGGTCATCATCTCGAGCTTTTAACTATTCTTCCGGAACCCCATATGCATCTTGAAGTTGATGATAATTGTATAACCGAAAAGCAAAACGAAATTCAGCCTTCATTTCCCATATCTGGTTCAGCGATACTCGACACACCAATTTATTTACCCATTTCATCTTCCACTTTCTTTGGTTCTTCTATTCTTCTTTTAAGTTTAGCGAGTGTTGATGAATCACAATTCGATATTTTGAGTTCGATAATTCTAGAAAGCCAACTTGATTTAGATACTTTTGAGAATGAGGTAGATGAGTTTTTTGAGTCTCCTACCTCCATAATTTTTGACAAATCAAGTATGATAAATTCTGGCACAATACTTATTGACAGTGAAACGTTCAATCAAACCATCGATGAAAGTTTCGAAGTTATTCTTCGGGATATCGATGAAAGCTTTAAAGAATTTTTTGCTGACGAACTCGCATTACTAAACAATACGGATTTTGTGATTAATCAACCTCCACCTATAGAAGTTGAACCACCACCCTTTCTTCTTATAAAATATGAGAATGCAAATATTCCTAATCATTCACATTCTCGTTTTTATCCATCATCATTAAGTCGTCTCTACAAACAGAGACGCAAACCCTTTCCATACCATCACTTATCTCTTCTCCACTTCTTTACGTCGATAGGTGACGTGTTTTTCTACCAATCAGTGCATTATATTGGTAAAATATTTGAATGGTTGGTATTAACTTTTGGTCTTTGTAATACTTTATATTGACCAATAACTTTACCCCCTCTTATAATTTTAAAAGCTTAATATTGTTTAAATCAAATTTGGGGGGTATATTTTTGGCACTTGAAAATAAAATTTGTACACAAAATTGTGAGCCAAAATTAAGTTTGGGGGAGGTTTTCACGTTCATTTATCCTTGTACCCCGTTAATAACTTTTCCTCCAAAGTCTACAGGTTTTTGAGATTTAAAAGATGACAACAATGAGGACACTGCTGTAAACAGCTTTAGGGGAGGTTTGTGCTTATTTACGCATTACTTTGCATTACACTTTGCATAAGCATAAAATTTTCAAATTTTTTTCTTTTATAATGAAAGATTAGAAAGTGAAAAATTACACTTGAAAGATGGGAAGAGTTTGAGAAAAACAAGAAAGTTAGATATTTTCTAAAACGAAACTAGTAATAAGTAGTTATGAGCCGTTGTCCCAAGGGTTAGTAAGATGAAGGAAGCCACTAATCTGAGGATAAAAATAAGTCTGAAAAATAGTTCCTATTCTGAAAGCCTAACATATGAATGTTGATACCCTACTATACGCACTTACACACGTCTTGAAACTCGGGATAGCAGATGATACCTTGAAATGCTCTTATCTAAAAGCCAAAGTACGGAAAAAAATAATAAATGAAGTATAAAAATATAAAATGGTGAATAAAAATGAACACTGGTTTTGTAATCACCATGGCAGCATAAAAAAATATAGCGAGGGTGCTTCATCACCTAGTGCCTTAGACCAACTGGTTTGAAAGTCACTGCTAAGCCTTGAGTGTTGCAAGACGAGAAAATTGATAATTACGTCTAATAAGTGAGCACATTTAGTAATCGGTCGGTTACTATCTCAAGAAGTATTAATGGTCGTATGAAGAATGTGTGAGCAATTCCATCTAAAATATTCACCGACTAAAAAGTACTGAGGTAGATGGACAAAAGTATGATAGCTTGAATTGAATTTTCCGAGTGTAGGAATGTTTTTCACACACGTATGGGTATATGATCGGTGTTTGAAAGAAAGGTAGGGATGAAAAATAAAGGCGATGTTTTATTGAGGGATGATATGATTTCTAATATCTTTTCATGACTATTAAGATAGGGCTCATGACAACCGAAAAGCTAGTGTAGTTGGAAACACTGATTTTCACGTTCTTTCTTTTATAATTCTTATCTTTATATGTAACTTTCACAGTCTTTCTTTTATTATGGGATTTTGTGGGTGTAATCCGCTGAAAACCCTCAGGAGACAACACTCCTCCTACTACGGACACCTAGAGGTTTAAAGGCTTGTTGCACGTGCTCAGTGCAATCGTGTTGCTTACGAAAGTGTGCTGGTTAGTTTTTTTATTTTTTCTCCTTCTCTTGAATAAACAAAGTTTGCTCGGGACGATCAATGTCAAGTTTGGGGGTATTTGTTCAGTCGAAAATAGTGCACTTTTAACATGACAATTTCCTTATTTTTCTTAATCATCTAAAGGTATTTGCTATAAATATAAAACATATTAGAAGTTCATCTGCAAAATATCATTTACCATGTGTTATACATTATAATCAACATTATGAAGGAAATTGTATGTTTAATATTTTTACGCATAATATTTTGTATCTCACATTCTTCATTGAGATCTTGTGCAAGCTCAGGTCAGATATCGGGATTCAGGAATCTGCCGATAAAATACAAGAAAGTTGAAGAATTAAATTATGGCAGAGACTCAGAAAAGATTAGAAGATTCCAGATATTACAAGAAGACCCAAAGACCAACAGAAGGAAACACCTGAAGTTTCAACCAATGAAGCCACCAATTAGCCGCGGAATTGCGACCCAGTCAGGCCGAGTCACCGTGGATGCGCGGCCGAGTCGTAGGCTTCGGGGTCGGGAACTCTCTCTGGAAATTTCTTCTCAACGTCCTAGAATGTTGGGGAAGTATAGTTGTAACAATCATGTTTTAGAAACTTCTCTATAACAATCTAGCTTGTTGGGGAAGCTTGAAGAGGGGGCTATAAAAAGGACCAGGGCTTAAGAGAAAGGTTCCGAATTAGATCCCAACTTTTAATCCAGAATTTTCATCCAATTCAACACAAATCCAAGAACAACATCAAATCCAAGATCCAAAATCAAGAATCATCGAGAAGTTCATCAAGCGATTCAACAAAAGATCCTTTATACGAAGTCGATCATCATCAACGAGCACGCGATCCACGACAGGTCGAAGACTCACGGTGATCGAGCGACGTGAAGATCGACGGAAAAATTACCTCTTCAAGGGAGTGATCGAGAGCAATTCTTTTTGTAATCTCGGATTGAAAAAGTTGTAATTTGAAGTTGAATAATAAATGCGATAATTAGTTTCAATTTTGCTTTCTTTTAAATTCCACATTATGAGTTCTTTTTCTAATCTTTCTTCGATTTTCATGATGCGCGAGTAAATCTCCGCTTGATAGGATTCGTAGGATTAGGGCAGATCGATGGATGATAGAATTCTATACTTTTTTTTAGTCTTATGAAGTTTACAAACCATCGCAAAAGAATCGTTAACATCCACATCGGGCGCGATATCAAATTCTTGATTATCTTGAGCACGATGTGAGATAAGATTGACGATCTTTTTGTGAAGGGCTAGAAAATGAATGGGATCAATGAAAGGACAAGGGACTATAGTGAAGAAACCCTAGTTTCTTCCAAAAAAACCCTAATCTGCATTCATCGCCATCAATCTAACGTTAAACTGTCAATAGAAAAGATGAGTTACCTTTATTAGTCATCCATGGCTACTAAATCCGATCGAATCCTACAAGCCTTTTTCATATTTTCTTGATAATTAGATCTTGAACATTTTCTTGATTTCCTTTCTTGAAAAAAATTTCTTGATTTTCTTGAAACTATTACTTCAACTAAATCTTAAATGATATTTCTTGAATTTCTTTACTAGTTCTTTCGACTCATCTAAAGCAAGAATTTACGAATTTCTCGAATCCCAGATGATGACCCGTACTCACTAAAGGTCTAGCTACATGCGACATCGTTATTGATTGCGGTTACTTTACTACTTTTATTTGATCAATCAGGGCATGTTCCTCCATGCTTGATGGAATTGGCGAGTAGGCTGTGCAGGTGGTAGAGCTGGGAGTGCAAGACGAGGTGCAGAAGCCTGGATAGCTGGCCGCTGCGGATAAGTGTTGTGTGTGGGAGCTGAGTTGCGTCTATAAGGACAGATTCCAATTCCGTGATTGGATGCGCTACAAACTAAGCACAGGCCTTTTGCGTGCCTACAGTCCTTCCACAAGTGTCCATCTTTCTTGCAGTAGAAACAAAAACCTGGACTTGACCGGTTAATTGTTTCTTTCTGTATCTTGGGTTTAGAAGGTTGTATAGGATGGGCTCCTCCTGCCATCTGGATGGCAGAGCGCTTTATACCGGTTGCTTCTGCTTCTGAACGGTTCAATAATATAGCAGTCTGCTGCTGCAGTCCTTCCAGGAGGCTACGGATCGCCTCAAGCAGTACCGTCTGCTCATTGATCGGAGCAGCTACGGCTGGTGCAATTGGTAGGGGTGGTGGAGTGTTGTTGAAGTTGGTGCCGGTGTTGTTTGGGGAATCTATAACCTTGAAAGAAAAAATTAGGTTATAGCAGATTCAAAATATTGGAAGATTCAAGAAATATGAGTTGTAAAGAATATTTTCAGTTGCTGGTTCTTGTGTTATATTGCTTAGGTTGTCCACGCAGAACAGACATGCATGTCCATACAGAGCTGACCTGTATGTCCATACAGAGCTGACTTGCATAGCCATACAGTGCTGACCTGCATGGGCTACCGACAAAACCTGTCATGCCCCGCTTCCCGGTGTACGGACAGAAGGCGCGACGGGTTCCGCTACGTATCTACTCAGAAGTAAACACGCTAAGCGTATCTAAGCAATATAAAATAAAATGTACATAAGAGACAAGATGTAAATGAACAACAACTTTATTTATTAAACATTCTTTTTACAATACAACTAAAATATAAATACATGGAGTGAAAGAAATGCCTAAATAATGGCATAACAGAAATGAAAATAAAATGTACAAGTAAACTAGAGCTCCGGGTCAAACCTTAGCTGATCCAAGTCCTCGCTGGTGGGCACTGTCTCCAGAAGGTCCGATTCACCTGACAACATTCCACAGAAAGAAGAAAAGAATGTCGTCAGCGAACAATCGCTCGGTAAGTCCCAAAAGTGAGAAGAGACAGAATAGACAGAAGGAGACTGTAACTTTTAAAGTTGTATTATGTTGTTAACGCTGTTATTTATAGTTTGGTACAGAAAATGCCAGCGTATACGAGAGGGGTCCCACTATCCCGGAGACTAAGGTATACGGAGTACAAGGAACCGTTCAACCACGGTACAACGGCAATGGAAATTCAGGTCAGGTGTCTTATGGTTACAGTCTGGTGCCACTTTTAATACCTTCCGTACCAATCTACCCCTTATAAACCCCGTGATGTCTTTATTGTATTGCATTTTCTTGTATTGTAAATTGTATATGGATGACTTGCCGAAACCATGATATCAGTAATGGAACGGATATAATGGATGAATATGTAAATGGAGTATATCTATGGTTTGGTTCAGTCAAGTTGTATAGATAGAATATATTGATTCATATTGAATTGTTGTTTTATACTTGAATCACATTCAAGTCAGATTGTTTAAATTTAGACTCAGTCTAAGTCAGATAATTTTAAGAAGAACTTGAAATCCTGATTATTTTGATGTTTTCGGTAACTGCTGCATATGGACGGCAGGATTTGTGTCTTTTTCCAAGACAATTACCGTGTTGATAACACCGTTTGTTAGGTTGTCTGTCTTAGATAGGTAAGCACCCATATCTCCGGCTCTCTAAGACTCAAGAGATTGGTCTCGCTTAAACCTATGTTTACTAGGGTCCTTATTGTAATTTAATATAACTTGAGGGGGTTTTATGTAAAAATAGTTTTGGCATAATTTCAAAATACACCTCAAGCATTTAATTATTGTTTTTAGGGTTTTCATAGATGTATATTTTATAAATGTGAAATTTCTAGTGAATAGAATCTAATTTGATAGTATATGGTATTTTCTTGAAATATTGTACTTGTATTGTATTTGGATGATATTTTCATGTAATAGTGATTCCTTTGATTTTAGAAAACTTGGAATATTTATATATAATTAAAATAGATACTTCAACAATAGATATTTATATTTAATGAAAATAATTTATTTATTTTCTTGTAGAAATCTTATTTTCTAAATAAAAAATGCATAAAAATTCCATCGAGATCGAATGCTCCTTGCGGAGGTCTGCATCTCGCTCTAATAATCCCGGGAATGTGCGATAATCTGCACCATCCCAAACGGAGTCCCCAAAATGGGTTGTAGAGGGGCAATTGCACGGAAATATTTAATACTCCTTTTTATAGAAAACGGTTTTGTAAGTTTAGTGTATTTATTTGTAAAGTCGTATTTTCCGTATTCTATTGTCCTAAAATCAAACGTACTATGATAGAGATGTGTGTTGTGATGAGGTAGATCATTACCTCGTGAACTATCTAAAGGTATAGTAAGGAATAAAGGTTATAATGTCGAAATGAATAGTTTATGGTATTTTTATGTAAAATTACGATAAATGTCACAAAAATGATTATTTTGATGTGAAATTTGTTTTATTGAGTTTGTTAATGTTTAATAATCAACATATAAGAATATGGTTTTATCTTGTTAAAGAAAGTGTAGTTTTTAAAGAAAACCGAATCGGAAGTCGGACTAACTCCACTTCCGTCGGGTTTTAGAAATGGAACTTTTTAAAGAAAAAGATGAGAGGGGAGATGGGACTTATAAGCTTAGGATCAAGAGAAGAGAGAGGGGGTCTTAAAGAAAGATTCGGGGCGTCGTTTCTTCGCCGGAATCTTCTCGGAAGTTCGTCGGAGTTTCGCCCTTCACTAACTTCACTTGTACACTAAGGACTTGAGAATTTTGTATAGTTTTTGTACTAGAATTCTTGGTGAGAGGGGTGTAAAATGGAGTGGTATTTATCCGGAAACATTAGGGTTTAGGGGTAATGAATTTGGGAATTAAAAATGCATTTAAAAGGAATTAAATGGGTGATTTAAAGTTCTCTGTGTGAATGCAGAGAAAACAAGCAGTGTGAAAGGAGTGGGGTAGATGAAAGGTTGCAGAAATGAAGAGATGGGGGAAATACCGGCGGTTTAGACCGGCGGTGCCAGGTCTTTGTGTGTGTGTGTCGCCGGTTTTGTACCGTCGGGTGGGGGTGGGGTTGGTTGCCACGTGTCCTAGTCAATTGGTCTTCTATAGTGCACATGTTTAAATTATTTGTAACTCTTCAGTTTACGTGTTGTGCACGTGTAGACTCTTGGGGTTCTAAAAAGATTAAAAAAATAAAACAAAAAGATAATGTGGCTGATGAGATTTGAACTCTGGTATTTTGTCTCAGCAGTGCAAGGTCTTACCAGTGAGTTACAAGCCTTTTCTTGCTGTTCAAAAGCAAATCAAATTTATAACTTGTGCTCCGGCTAAGGTATCCCTTTTTGTATTTTTTTGGAAAAAGAAATTGTACATAAAGTTTAGGGTTGTCACATTCTATCCTCCTTATAAAAATTTCATCCTCGAAATTTGTAAAGGGAAAATGTAACGGATTCAAGAAAAGTTTGGTGATAGAAATACTGATAGTCTATGAAAAAATAACAAAGTGATACAAGGGTTTGAAAATATTGAAGAGAAATATCAGTGTTACCCTGGTCTACAGTCTCGGCTTCTACGGCTGCTAATGTGAAAGCATGACGCCGGGGTACATTCTTCCTAGCTGGGGGCACATTCCTCAGTCCTTGGGGCATATTCCTCCATGCTTGATGGAATTGGCAAGTAAGCTGTGCAGGTGGTGGAGCTGGGAGTGCAAGACGGAGTGCAGGAGCTTGGATAGCTGGCCGCTCCGGATAAGTGTTGTGTATGGGAGCTGAGTTGCGTCTATAAGGACAGGTTCCAATTACGTGATTGGATGCGCCACAAACTAAGCATAAGCCTTTTGCGCACCTACAGTCCTTCCACATGTGTCCATCTTTCTTACAGTAGAAACAAAAACCTGGACTTGACCAGTTAATTGTTTCTTTCTATCTCTTGGGTTTAGAAGGTTGTATAGGATGGGCTCCTCCTGCCATCTAGGTAGCAGAGCGCTTTATACCAGTTGCTTCCGTTTCTGGACGGTTCAATAATATAGCAGTCTGCTGCTGCAGTCCTTCCAGGAAGCTGCAGATCGCCTCAAGTAGTACTGTCTGCTCATTGATCGGAGCAGGTATGGCTGGTACAATTGGTAGGGTTGGTGGAGTGTTGTTTAAGTTGGTGCTAGTGTTGTTTAGGGAATCCATAACCTTGAAAGAAAATTTTGGGTTATGACAAATTCAAAATATTGGAAGATTCAAGGAATATGAATTGTAAAGAATGTTTTCAGTTGCTGGTTCTTGTGTTATATTATTTAGGTTGTCCACGTAGAACAGACATGCATGTCCATACAGAGCTGACCTGTATGTCCACACAGAGCTGACCTGAATGGCCATACAGTGCTGACCTGCACGGGCCACCAACAAAACCTGTCACGTCCCATTTCCCGGTGTACGGGTAGAGAGCACGACAGGTCCGCTACGTATCTACTCAGAAGTAAACACGCTAAGCGTATCTAAGCAATATAAAATAAAATGTACACAAGAGACAAGATGTAAATGAATAGCAACTTTATTTATTAAACATTCTTTTTACAATACAACTGAAATGTAAATACATGGAATAAAAGCAATGCCTAAACAATGGCATAACAGAAATGAAAATGAAATGTACAAGTAAACTAGAGCTCCGGGTAAAAGGCTAGCCGATCCAATTCCTCGCTGGTGGGCTCTGTCCCCAGAAAATCCGATCCACCTGACAACATTCCAAAGAAAGAAGAAAGGAATGTCGTCAGCGAACAATCGCTCGGTAAGTCCCAAAAGTAAGAAGAGACAGAATAGACAGAAGGAGACTGTAACTTTTAAAGTTGTATTATGTTGTTAACGCTGTTGTTTGTAGCTTGGTACAGAAAATGCCAGTGTATACGAGAGGAGTCTCACTATCCCGGAGACTAAGCTATATGGAGTATAAGGAACCGTTCAACCACGGTATAACGGCAATGGAGATTCAGGTTAGGTGTCTTATGGTTACACTCTCGTGCCACTTTTAACACCTTCCGTACCAATCTACCCCTTATAAACCCTACGATATCATGATTATATTGTTTGTGCATTGTCTTATATTATAAATTGTATATGGATGACTTGCCGAAACCATGATATCAGTAATGGAACGGATATAATGGATGAACATGTAAATGGAGTCTATCCATGGTTCGGTTTGGTCAAGTTGTATAGATTGAATAGATTGAGTATATGATTCATATTGAATTTTGGTTTCATACTTGAATCACATTCAAGTCGGATTGATTATATTTAGACTCAGTCTGAGTCAAACAATTAGAAAAGAAATTGAAGTCCTGAATTAGTTTTTGATGTTATCGGTAACTGCTGCACATGGATGGCAGGATTTGTGTCTTTTTCCAAGACAATTACCGTATTGATAACACCTTTTGTTAGGTTGACTATCTTAAATAGGCAAGCACCCATATCTCCGGCTCCCTGAGGCTCAAGAGACCGGTCCCGCTTAAACCTATGTTTACTAGGGTCCTTATTGTAATTTAATATAACTTGAGGGGGTTTTATGTAAAAATAGTTTTGGTATAATTTCAAAATACACCTCAAATATTTAATTATCGTCTTTAGAGTTTTCACAGATGTACATTTTATAGATGTGAAATTTCTAGTGAGAAAACCTAATTTTCATAGTATATGGTATTTATTTGTAATATGGATATTGTTTTGAATTATCATGGTAGTTTCATATAATATTTGAATTCTTTTCTTGAGTTTTGGAAACATGGAATATTATATATATTTAAAATAAGTATTTTGGTAATAATTATATATACATATTTAATGAAAATAATTTTATTTATTTTCTTGTAAAAATCTCATTTTCTAAAGAAAAATGTATAAAAATTCCATCGAGATCGAATGCTCCTTTCGGAGGTTTACATCTCACTCTACTAAGCCCGAGGATGTGTGATAATCCTAACCATTCCGAACGGGGTCCCCAAAATGGGTTGTAGAGACGCAATTGCATGGAAATCGTTAATACATCTTTTTATAGAAAACAGTTTTATAAGTTCAGGGTATTTATTTGTAAGATCGTATTTCCCGTATTCTATTGCCTCAAAATAAATCGTGCTATGATAGAGATGTGTGTTGTGATGAGATAGGATATTACCTCGTGAACTATCTAAAAGTATAGCAAGGTATAAACGTTTTAATGTCGAAATGAATAGTATGTGGGGTTTTTTATGTAAAAATGCGATAATTGTCACAAAAATGATTATTTTGATGTGAAAATTGTTTTGTTAAGTTTTTTAATGTTTGTTAAGAAATATACGAGAATATGAAGTTATCTTGATTAAGAAAAATATAGTTTTTAAAGAAAACCGAATCGGAAGTCAGACTAACTCCGCTTCCGTCGGGTTTTAGAATTGAAACTTTTTATAGAATAAGATGAGAATGGGAAATGGGACTTACTGTCTTATAAGATAGAGGGGAGAAATAGGAAGAGTGGGGAAGCTCTGGTGCGTCGTTTCGTTGCCGGAAACTCCTTAGGTCGTTGCCGGAACTTCGTCGGAGCTTCGCCCATCGTTAACTCCACTTGCACACTATACGAACTTGGAAATTTCTTGAGAGTTTTGGCAGGGAATTGTGAGTGAGGAAGTGTGAAATGAGGGTGGTATTTATAGAGAAAATTAGGGTTTAGGTTGTTTAAAGAATGCATTAAAATTGGATTAAATGGGCATTTTATTGCTCTCTGGAAATATTCAGAGTAAACAAGTAATGTGGGGTTACTGGGGGTAGCTGAAAGGGTGCATGGGGGAAAGTTTGGGAGAATTTGGGACGGTTCAACCCGATGGTGCCAGTTTTTCCATGGGTTTCGCCGGCCAAGTTCCGACGGGTGGGCTTGGTTCTTTGGCCACGTGTCCATGTCGTTTGGTCTACCTCGTGCACATGTTTGATTAAGCTGTGTTTCTTCAGTTTAAGTATAGTGCACGTGTAGACCCTTGGGCTTCTAAAAATATTAAAGGAAAATAAAGCAAAAAGATAATGTGGCTGATGGGATTTGAACTCTGGTGCTTTGGTTCAGCAGTGCAAGATCTTACCAGTGAGTTACAAGCTCTTTCTTACTGTTCTAAAGCAAAAAAAATTCTTATAGCATTCACAGGATTGCAAATATCCCAATTGTACATTGACTTTAAATAAATTTTATGTACACAGAATTTGGAGTTGTTACAGTTAAAGACACCTCCTCCTTGACAACCGTCTTTGTACCCCCTTTTTGTACTGACTGTAAACTTGTGATCCATGAATAACATGTTTTCATTTTGATTTTTTTATGAAATGTATCTTGTATTCACTTGAATTCATGAATAAAATACATATTTTATTTCATATTGGCATGTTACTTTTGGCAAACATGTGGTAAATAATCCATCTTGACCTCCTTGTAGGGTAGCGATGGCTTAGGAAGCAGGTTCAGATCTACCGCCCAAGACTTTTCAACTTTATGAGCCGTGTAGGTCTCATAAATACTTTTCTCCCTATGATTCATGAGGATCATAGCGTGTTTTCTCTTGAGAGTCGTAGGGATCTCACAAGAGAATTTTCCCCCTTACGAGTCGAGAGGACTCGTAAGTGGTTTTTTCCCTTCTTGCCGATATTCGACTTTGGAGAGTGTGGCCCGTGAATAGTTTACAATAGTCCATCTTGGACCTACTTGCTGTAACAATCCTAAATTTTCTGTACAAATTTTTCAAAAAAATACAGAAAGAGGTATTTTTTCCTGAGCACAGGTTATAAATTTGTTTTGCTTTTTAATAGCAAGAAGGAGCTTGTAGCTCATTGGTAAGACCTTGCACTGCTGAACCAAAGCACCAGAATTCAAATCCCATCCCCCATATTATTTTTAATACGGGTTTCTTTTAATATTTTTAGAAGTCCAAGGATCTACACGTGCATAACTCGTAAAAAACCCCACTACACATGTAAAACAAAATGGACCAGGGAAAGACCAAGAGACGACGGACCCACGGCGATAACCCCGGCCCTGACTCGGCCGACTCGGCCGCCGCCGCTGGCCGGACTCGGCCGGACCGCCGAATCCCCGACATGAAAAGTCTGACTCTTGACCTCCCCAGTACCCCTGTATACTTTAATTATCCTGCACGGTAACAGAACCCCTTTAAAACCCTATTTACTCCATTTTAATACATTTTTAATATATTTTAATACAATTTTCAATTCACCCTTTCACCTACCCTAAACCCTAGCCTTACCCTATAAATACAACCCTTAGACACACCCCCTCACTCTAAAATTCTGATCAAAACTCTCAAGAAATTCCTATAGAAATTTTAGTGTGCAATTGAAGTAGTGAAGGGCAAAACTCCGGCGAATCTTCCGACGACAACCCTAGGAGCTCCCGGCGACGAAACGACGCACCGGCGAATCCTACTTCCTCCTCTCCCTCTTCTATAACCTCTAAACCCGTAATTCCCACCTCCCTCCTCTCTAATCTATTCTTAAAACTTCTTTTAATAAAACCCGACGGAAGTGGAGTAAAATCCGACTTCCGATTCAGTTTTCTTTATAAAGTTCAATTTTCCTTAACACAACCATATTAAACACTTATATCTTGACTATTAATCATTAACAAAACATGTTGAACAGGTTTCATAGCAAAACATTTCATTTTATAACTTTTACCGCTCTTTTTCAGTAAAATACCATGTAGTTTAGTTTCGACTTTAAAACATCACTAATCTTGCTATACCTTTAGATAGATCACGAGTTAATGACCTACCTCTTCACAACACTCATATACAATATAGCACGATACCTTTTGGGAAATATAGATTCGGAAAATACCGTTTATACAAAACTACCTTTAACTTATAAAAACCGTTTTCTACAAGATACGTATTTTTACAAATCTTTGCAAAGAGCCGCTACAACCCATTTTGGGGAATCCGTTCGGGATGGTGCGGATTATCGCACATACTCGGGCTTAGTAGTGCGAGATGCAGATCTCCGCAAGGAGCATTCGATCTCGAGAGATTTAAAATACAAATATCTTAAGAAAATGAGATTTCTAGAAAAATAATAAATTAAAATTATTTTTATAAATAAATATATATGTATCATAAAATATCTATTTTTGATATCCTATAAATATTCCAACTTTTCTAAATCACAAGAATCAGTTTACATGAAAATACCATGAAATTTCCATACAAGTTCAATATTACAATTAAATACCCTATATTATAAAATTATGTTATTTTCACTAGAAATATCACAAATATAAAATCTATATCTATGACAACTCTAAAGACGATAATTAAATACTTGGGGTGTATTTTGAAAATCATACAAAAGTATTTTTACATTAAACCCTCTCAAGTTCTATAAATTACCCTAAGGACCCTAGTAAAGATAGGTTTAAGCGGGACCAATCTCTTGAGTCTCAGAGAGCTGGAGAAGTGGGTGATTGCCTATTTAAGGTAGACAACTTAACAAACGGTGTTATCAACACGGTAATCGTTTTTGAAAAAGACACAAATCCTGCCGCCCATGTGCAGCGGTTACCGATAATATCAAAACAATCAGGACTTCAATTTCTTTTCTAATTGTTCTGACTCAGACTGAGTCACATTATAATAATCTGATTTGAATACAATTCAAGTACTATCTACAATATTACAATCCAACATGAATCCATGAATTCATATATTCAATCTATTCAAACTATTCGATCTATATTGACTGAACCGAACCATGGATATACTTCTATTTACATGATTCTCCAGTTATATCCATGATTCTCCAGTTACATCCATTTACTAATATCATGGTTTCGGCAAGTCATCCAATTATACAATCTATATTACAAGGCAATACAAGTCTTCCATTTACATTTACAAACCAGTACAAACAATACATTTACAATTCAAACAATACAAACAAGACATCGCGGGGTTTAAGGGGTAGATTGGTACAGAAGGTGTTAGAAGTGGCACGAGACTGCAACCATAAGACACCTAACCTATATTCCATTGCTGTTGTACCGTGGCATAAACGGTTCCTTGAGTTCCTGATACCTTAGTTTCCGGGGAAAGTGAGACTCCTCTCGTATACACTGGTATCCTTCTGCACCAAACTATAAACAACAGCGTTACATACACTCTCTCTCTCTCTCTCTGTCTATTCTACTTCTCCCTTATCTTTGGGACTTACCGAGCGATTTGTTCACTGACGACATTCTCTTTCTTTCTACTTTGAATGTCATCAGGTGATTCGGACCTTTCAGAGATCGAGCCTAGCACTGAAGACTTGGACCAGTTTATTGAAGATCCCGAGCTGTAGTTACACTTGTACACATTTCATTTCAGTACTTTCCATTTCTGGTATGCCATTATTTAGGCATTGCTTTCATTCAGATGTATTTACTTTTCCATGTACTGTAAAAGAATGTTAATAAATAAAGTTGTTGTTTCATTACATTTGTCTCTTGTGTATATTTCTTTTATATTGGTTAGATACGCTTAGCGTATTTACTTCAGAGTAAATACGTAGCGGCCTCGTCGCATCCCCTTCGTCGTACACTGGGAAGCGGGGCGTGACACTTGCAGGGCCCCAGTGCTTAGGAAATAGGTTCGGATCCCCGTTGCCTAAGGCTTTTCCCTACGAGTCAAGAAGTTCTCGCAGGAACATTATTTTCCCTACGAGTCGAGACGAATCGAGAAGTTCTCGCAAGGATGTCCTAACGTCATAGTTAACCTCTGCTGATAGAAGTCCATTAGGATCTGTGGTACTAGGGCTTTTATCCATCGTACCGTCGCGTTGGCCGATGTATTCCCCGATACGCAATCTTACTGTTCGAGTAGCCCCGCGACTGTCGTGTCTCTGATCCCTTCGGGGGCTGGACAAGACGTCTTCAAGTAACCTTCTAGGTGATATTACCGTCGGAAGAGCAAGCGTTAGGGATATTTCATGCCGCTTTTTATTTGAGGTTAGGCTCAGTTTGGGAGCCCCGATGAGTCATGACCACTCCGCGCTCGTGTGGGATGATCTCCAATAGTCTTTCAGGTCTCATTTGAGTTGCCGTCAAGACCCTGAAGCTAAGGATCTTCCTTTGCTTCGTTTGTTGATATTGTGTCTGCAATATTACGACGAATGTCAAGGTTTTCTCTAGGTTGTCTATGAACCGTCGAGGCTTGGAACAAGGTACTTTGCCATGGCTCCGTCATTTTGACCCTGGGGTTGGTTGTTGACGTTGCATCCGCATCCTGCTGGAGTGAGAAGGAACGTCGTTGTTGATCTCTAGGCTATAGATGTCGCCGCCGAGACCCTGGAGCTAGGGATCTTCTTTCGCTTCGTTTGTTGACATTGTATCTACTATATTGCGACGAATGTCGAGGTTATCTCTAGGTTGTTGGTGAACCATCGAGACTTAGAACTAGGGACTTTGCCATGGCTCCGTCGTTTTGACCCTGGGGTCGGTTGTTGACGTTGCATCCACATCCTGCTGGAGTGAGAAAGTGCCGTTGTTGATCTCTAGGCTGTAGATATCGCCGTCAAGACCTGTCTCTCTTTCTGATGAAGCCTGGTGTGAAAATGCGGTTCCCTTTTCGTGTGTGCCCATGGATTGTATGCAGGGGTCAATGTGGACTCACCTGCAGGGCAGAAGTTTCATTTTTTTGTTTCTTTCCGCGATGCTCTATCATTTCAGCTTTTATATCGTGAAAGTCACGATTTCCCAATCATTTCGACTATTTTTCGCGGTGCCCAATCATTTCGGCTGTTTTTTCTTTTTACTCGCTGCTTTTTTATTACGAGTTGCCCAAACATTTCGGCTGTTTTTATATGCATATATTTTGCTCGCTGATTTTTATTGCGAGTTGCCTAAACATTTCGGCTATTTCATATGCATTTTTTTGCTCGCTGATTTTTTTATTGCGAGTATGGACCTCAAGATCTGATACCAATCTTACCATCAGTATCGCTGCGACTGGAATATTGTCAGGAGCGAATCATCATTTACCGTGAAAGGACTTGGAATTTGATATCGATTTAGGCATCAGTATCGCTACAACTGAGATATTGCCAGGAGTGGATCATCATTTGCCTTTGTCGATTTGAACAAAGGTGGCTTAGCGAACAGACCCTGTCGACTAAGGCTTTTCGACTTTACGAGCCGTAAGGGTCTCATAAAAGTGTTTCTCCCTATGAGTCGTGAGGATATCGTAGGTGTATTTTCTACTTAGGAGTCATGAGGATTCCTAAGTGATATCCTCTCTTGTAAGTCGTAAAGATCTCACAAGAGTATTTTCTTCTTACAAGTTGAGAGGACCTACAAGTGTTGTTCACCAAATGGGGAAATTTCACGCCATTGATGGAACTAGGTGAGGAAACGTTTATTTGTGCCCGTGGATTGTATATAAGGGCCAATATGGGACCGCTTGTAGAGCAATTTAGGGAATGTGATTGCTTAAGAACAGGTACAGATCCCTATAGCTTAAGGCTTTTGAATCCTATGAGCCGTGAAGGTCTCACAGGGGGAATTCTCCTTACGAGTCTTGAGGATCTCGTAAGTGTAATTTCTCCTTAGGAATCGTAGGGATCCCTAAGTGTGTTGCACCCTTGTGATTTGTAAGGATCTCAAGCAGGTGTTTTCTCCTTATAAGGTCGAGAGGACCTTGCAAGTGTTTTTTTTTATTTTAATGAGATTGCGCCCTTTCGGGTTTTCACAAACTCGCCGGTAGCCCTGCTGTTTTTACTCACGGAGCCCTTTCGGATTTTCATTCGTACCCATTTTTCTTGTGAACGTACCCTTTTTTTACCCCTTTGTTCGCCAATGGAACTTATGGGGGACTTCGCCACTGGGGCAGCCAGCAGGACTTGAGTTGCAATCCTTACCGCTGGGACTTGTGGACTTGAATTCCGCCGTCGCCATGTTTGAGGTGACGTATTTAGTTTAAGGACATTATGGTCCATTGTTAGTTTGGAGACATTTCGGTCCATTGTTAATTTAGGGACATCTCGGTCCGTAGCTAGTTTAAGAACGTTGCGGTCTAAGGGGATTTTGAGGCGAAGTTTTGCCGGATACTACTTACAGGGTCTTGACTTAGGAAGATAGCGAGCGAACACAAGTGTCGTCATCTATCGTTAACCTGAGTTGTGTCTCGTCAGGGGTAGTATTTCTTAAGGAATCGGCCGTTTATTGGCCTGAAGGTTCTTTCGCCATGCATGTTCATGAGCAAGTAGGCCCCACCTTGGTAGACCTTGTCTATGATGTACGGGCCCTCATAGTTCGGCTCGAATTTCCCCCGCTTTCCACGGTTGGGGATCATAGGTCTTTTATGACTAATACGAGTTCGCCTTGGCGGAATATTCTCTGCCTAGTCAGTCTTTTGTATGAGCGCGTCATCCTTGCTTTGTAAGTTTCCAGTTTTTGCTGCGCTATGAGGCGAGTTTCATCGAGGGCATCGAGCTCCTCGAGCCGAAGATGGGCATTTTCTTCATTCGTCAGCTCGTATCGAACCGCTACTCGGAGAAAGGGTAGCTCTATATCTAAGGGAAGTACCGCTTCCATCGAATACCAACGCGAATGGCGTTGTATTCGTGGCCGTTTTGAACATAGTTTGATACGCCCAAAGAGTTTCATGCAATCTCTCGTGCCAGTCCTTTTTGTTTATGGACACTGTTTCCTTTTTGATCTTCGTCAAGATCTTGTTGAAAACCTCCGCTAGACCGTTCGCTCAGGAATTATAGACCGAAGAATATCTCCAATCTATTTTATGCTGCTGTGCAAAGTGGCTGATCTTATGGCTCCTGTAAGCCAACTCATTATCCGAGACGATTCGTCGCGGAGTGCCAAACCGGTAGATGACATGTGTCCTGAAGAAATGGAGGATACTCTCCGTCTTCACTTCCCTTAGCGGTACTGCTTCTGCCCACTTAGAGAAGTAATCGGTTGTTGCCAATATGAACCGATGTCCTCTAGATAACGCTAGTTCGATGGACTCAATTATATCGGTTCCCCACATTTCGAACGGCCAGCTAGCCAATGTTGGGTGTAGCGGATTTGGATGCTAGTGGATGAAGTCCCCGTGAATTTGTCATGAGTGACACTGCTTCGCATATTCAAGGCAGTCCTGAATCATCGTGGGCCAATAGTAACTCATTCTTTTGATCTTCAGCTTCATCTTTGGCCCGGCCTGATGAGAACCGCAGAGTCCGTCGTGAGTTTCTTAGACGACCTTTTTTGCTTCTTCTGGTCCTAGGCACCTTAGCCACAAACTGTCGAATGACCTCTTATATAGAGTATCATTGACGAAGGCGAAAGATAGGGCTCGTTTCATGAGCTGATGTCTTGACGACGCGTCTTCGGGTATTCGATGGGATTTGAAGTAGTCTATGAAGACTTCCCTTCAGTCCTCGACCCTTTCTTTGTCTTCTATTTGGAGGACCGCTTGTCTGGTTTCTTCCTTTCCTTCAGACGACTCCGGAGATATTCTGCTGGCACGAGAATTCGGCGGCTTTACACAATGATCCTCAAGTCATTGAGGTTTTTGTCAGCCATTTCCTTAGCAAGCTTGGCTAATGCATCCGCCTTGCTATTTTCCGCACGCGATATACTTTCCAAAATATAAGAGGGGATTTGAGCCAGCAGCTGCTGCACTCATTCGCCATATTTTACCAACTCTGGCTTGCACGTCTGATAGTCGCCATTTACCTGGCTAATGACCAGCTGGGAGTCTCCATATATGAGGAGGTTTTCGATTCCCATGTAAACAGTGATCTCAAGACCCGCTATCAAAGCTTCATATTCCGCTTCGTTTTTTGTTCTCGGCTCTGTAAGGAAAGGGCAAAAAACATTATCCCTCCCTGCGGAGTCACAAAAATAAGGCCTACCCCAGTTTTGATTATAGGGGTGTTTTGCTTTCTCTTCTGCATGGAAGACGCTCCGTCGAAGTAGAGTTCCCATTGGACATTATTTCCTTCCTCCTCTCTGTCGATTGTGTCGAACGTGTGTTCATCTGGCAATTCGCAATTTAAGGGAGAATCAGCTGGTATCGGATGCTCAGCGAGAAAGTCAGCGATGGCCTGGCCTTTTACTGCCTTGAGGGGTCGATATATTATCGAGAACTCCATCAAGAGGATGGCTCATTTGGCAAGCCTTCCTGTTGGTATGGCTCTTAACATCAAATATTTGAGAGGGTCCACCTTTGATATGAGATGGACCTCATATGCCAAGGCATAGTGCCTGAGCTTCGTTATTGCGAAGATCAATACCAGGCAATGCTTTTCAATGGGGGAGTAGTTGTTTTCTGCCCCCAGAAGGACTCGACTCAAATAATAGTGAGCTCTCTCCTTCCCCTGGTCGTTCTCCTGTGCCCATAGCGCGCCTAGAGAACCTTCAAGGGCTGTTGTATACAGGATGATAGGCTTTTCCTTAACCGGAGCGGCCAGTACTGGTGGGTTCAGCAGATATTGCATGATTTTGTCCAGTGCACTATGGCATTTACGATACCAAATGAACGGGGTTCCCTTCTTCATTAGATGGCTGTAGGGGCGGCATTTTCCGGAGAGGTTAGCTATGAACCGTCGGATATACGCGAGCTTTCCATGGAGAGACCGCAGTTGCTCAAGATTTCTTGGCGAGGGCATTTCCATAATCGCCTTGATCTTTAATGGATCTATTTTGATGCCTCAGTGTCGTACGATGAATCCTAGGAATTTGCCCGAGGAGACTCCAAACGGGCATTTCAAAGGGTTCATTTTCAGATTAAATTTCTGAAGACGCTAGAACACTATTTTCAAATGCTCCCAGTGCTCCTCGTATGATTTGCTTTCCCCCACAAGGTCGTCAATATAGCATTTAACGATCTCATGGATGAGGTCATCAAAGATCTTCATCATGGCCCTCTGGTAGGTAGCGCCAGTGTTCTTCAGTCCGAAAGGCATCACCTTATAGCAGAATATGTAGCGGAGTCCGAAAGGCGGTATGCTTTCGGTCTTCGGAAAGCATCTTCATTTAATTATACCCTGAAGATCCATCCATGAAGGAGAAGACTTCATGAGTGGACGTGTTATCTATCATCATCTCGGTAACTGGTACTGGGAAGTCATCCTTCGGGCAAGCTTTGTTGAGGTCCCGGAAGTCCACACAGATGCGTACTGTCCCATTTTTCTTCATCACTGAGACAATGTTGGCGATCCAGTCGGGGTATTGAACTTCTTGGATGAAGCCAGAGTCGATTAGTTTTTTGACTTCGACATTGATGCCCGTCTAGAGTTCGAGCCGCATTCTTCTTGGCGCCTGCTTGACTGGCTTAATGTCTGGCGATATAGCCAGTTTATGCACAGCTATCTCCGGATCAAATCCCGGCATCTCAGAATAGTTCCATGCGAAGCAGTCTTTATACTGCATAAGCACGTCTTTTAGTGTAGCCACCTGCTCTTCAGACAGCAGCTCACTGACGAACGTTGGCCTCGGATCGTTTGTCGTCCCCAAGTCGATTTTCCTCAGATTGTCCGCCGTGATATGTATCCCATCCTCCAGCTCTTTTGGCGCCAGTGGAAACTCTGAGATCACCTCGTCTTCATCTTCATATGCAAAGCACTGGGAGAAGTTGTCCACATTCTCATGCTCCCCTTCCTTTGATAATGTTATCTTATGGCAGGTACGAGCTCGTTTCCAAGCTCGATGTTGATCTGGGCTTGCCCTCGTATTGTAGGTTGCTTTTGGCTCATGCTTTCGTGGTGGGGCTACTCTCCAATTGTCGGACAGAACGAACCTGCCTTGCTGATACTGATATTCAACCCAGTCTTTGAAGGTGAAGCAGTCTTCAAGCGGATGTCCTATGACTCGGTGGTAGGAGCAATAATCCGGGTGATGGATCTCGTTTATTTGCTCAGGGTGCCGAGATTCCGGGAGCGTCATCATTTGATGCTTCATGAAAAGGTTGAATATTTTCCTTGTCTTGTCTTGAGGGAATGAGTACTCCTGACCCATCTTCTTCATAAAAGACGGGTTCCAGCTGACCTTTTCTTGATACCGTGGCTTCTTGGATCCACTTCGCTGTTTTTGAACGTCATTCCCGTTCTTGATCTTGTTGTTGCTTCTGCGTCGGGCTTTCTTCTTGCCACGGGAGCGCACGGTGGGCTGAGGGTGAATGGCATCGTCATCCTACGTAGCCTGCTAAATGATACGTTGCGTCCTAACTTTCTCGTAAATGGCCATTTCGCGACTGTGGTCATCCCGAACCTTTTGACCCGCTTCCCTTATTAGCTTGTCAATTTATTTTTCGAATGACGGGCTTGGCATTTTTACGACAGAATCCCGCTTATCGGCGCTATTTGGAAAAGCATTCCCTTCTCCTCCGGGATTATTCATGACGTGGCAGCCGTGGAATCGCTCCCGTTTCTTGGACTGAACGTATCCAAGCCCGGCCGTCTCCATCCTCCCGTTGGGCATCTTTCGCTGAGTCCCGGAAACGTCCCAAATCTTGTTGTAGAACTGGGCTTGTCGAGCAGTTTGTTTGAAGGGCACACCCTGGCGTTTTAGTAGCCTTTTCAATCTCTCTGCGTAGTATCTAGGCAGACGGATTGGTTGAACCTTGTCAGGCGCAAGATCGGCACCATGCAAGACTTCTTTCTCCACTTTGGTCTCCATGGATTGATAGAAGAGGATTGCCTTTTCATCTCTCCACTTAGGAGGAACGTAGAAGGTATGCAGCTCTTGCACGTCGTATGTATCGAGAGCATCGAGTTCCCTGTAATGCCGTTGCGGAACCATGGTAATTTGTAAACCCTGATCAGTTCCAGCGAAGGTTTGTGCTGATGGGCGAGTGGAGAACACGGCGTTAACCTCATCCTCAGAGTCACTACCAAAGACTAACGTAGGAGTAGCTGGCCCTGGCCTGCTGTCTTGGGGTTGCCCCTAGAAGACTATCTCTTCATCCTTCTCGGTATCGCTCCCAAAGATCGGGATGGTGGCGACGGCTTTTTGTTTATTCGCCGGCTTACGACATCTTTCCGTGTCTTCGAAGTCTGGTAAGAAGTACTTAGCGTCTTCATATTTGCGGACTTCATTTACGGAGAATGGGTTTAGTTCCCCTGTAACTGTGTACTCGAGGCCATCTTTGAAGTACTTCATAAACGGATGTTGTGTAGAAGGGATGATGTTGAACTCGTGTAACCAAGGTCGGCCGAGCAGAGCGTTATAGAAGGTTTTGGCGTCGATGACATAAAACTTGATGTCAGTGATGAGTATCCCAAAGCGTAATGTCAGTATTACAAACCCGAGCATCTGTGATGACTGCGAGTCAAACCCAAAGATGGTAATTTTGTCCTGAGCCAGGTGCTGCACGTTCATGCAAATCTCCTTCAACACTCTCACATTGAGAAGGTTGACGGATGACCCGTTGTCAACTAGGATCTTCCCTATCTTGATGTCGTGGCAGTACCCGGTGACATACAGAGGACGGTTGTGCTCGCACATTCCGAGGAGAAGATTCTCATCGTCGAATGTGATGTCGGCTGTGTGAACTTCTTCAAGCTCGTCCTTCATCTTTTCTTCCGTAAAGAAAGCTTAGAACTGATCAGGCTCTTGCAGCGCCTTGATCAGAGAATCTCGTGCCTCTTTGGATAGGAGGAGAGCATCCAGTATGCTCAGTTGTGAAGGTATCTTCCTCAGGTGTGTCAGGACATTGTAATCCATCTTGTTTTTCATAGACGGGTCCTTAGCTGTGAGCTCTTCGACGACTCTATCATCGAGGGCAATTTCCTCGGGGACTTTTTCCTTCCCCTTGTCTCTCTTACCCGAACCTCTGTTTGAGGGTCCGAAATTCTTTTCAGGAAACGTACGATTACGCAGCTGAATGTTCTCGCATTTCTTCACCTCTTCTTCTTTTCCAGTCGTGGATTCCTTGAAGAGAGGGCCGAGGGATATTTCTTCGTCGGAATCGCTCCCAAAGGTAAAAACTTGAGATTTCCCTTATGTTGAAATTGCATCAACCATATGACGGTTACCAGCTATTCCTTTATGCTCATTTGTCGTGCTTTTCTGTTCCCGACGGGTTTTGCGCTTCATTCACTTGAAGTGTTGTCGGTGGGCAACGTATCCCTGCCACCAGTTCTTGAAGGCATTGCACTCTTCGGTAGGGTGTATGACTCTCCGATGGTATAAACAATAGTTCGAATGTTCATTTGCTTCATCGAGGTACGTACTCCAGGGAGTATTTCCTTCGAGAGGTGATAGTTTCATCCCCATCGACAGGGCTTTAGCGAACCATTTTCCTATCTTAAACCTGCTTTTGTCTGCCGCCGGTGTGCTTCGATCTGGTTGGAGTACTTTGTGACTCTTCCTCAACGCAGCTTCTTCGTCCTGAAGCCGACGCTTGACCCTTTCGTATATGTCCGTTTCACGCTCTCGGTCCGGTTTGCTCTTCTGAAGGGCTTCGTTCAGCAGTTTATCGATAAGGTCGTCTGACGGTTTTAGGGATTTTGATGCCGGTCCTGTCCCCGGTTCCTCTGCGTTGCTTTTCGATGTCGAGGGAGCTTCTTCGTCTTTTAACGAAAGGTGAGAGACCATGTCGCAACTTGCTGCATACTCCTCAGGTTCTTCTGACGAGTTGTTCCCCTCATTATTGTCACTTTCTCTGTTCTCAAGAATATACTTGAGGAACTCTTCGAGAGTGACTGGGGTCCACGCCTTTTGGTTGTATTCTTCCAGCGCGTCAATGTACTTTTACAGGTCCATGCGCTTGTCGTCAGGCTGTGCAGGCTTCTTGGTCTTCTTCTTTCCCTTCGAAGACTTGACCTGGGTGTTTTGCCCATTGTTACCAGCGTTCAGTGCCAAGCGCGGTTTAAGCATCCCCTCAATGATCTCGGGCTCCAGCAGGCTTTTCCACATGATCGCTAGGCATGCTTGAAGATCCTTCAGCGTTCTTTTAGTTTTAATCGAAAGGACAATTTCCCACGGAGCTTCTTCTATAAATGAGCATGATGCCCCGGCATGTCCACCTTTTTAGCAGCGTGCTGCTGTGACGGGTTTACCTTCCAGTTTTCGGACAGTGTGAATTTGCCTTGTTGGTACTGGTCCTCAATCCAGTTTTTGAAGACGTAGCAATATTCAATTGGGTGGCCCATTACTCTATGGTAGAGGCGGTAGTTGGGACTGTTGACGTCACCAGGCTGCAGTGGGTTCCTCGGATTCGGCAGGGTGATGAGCCTGTTGCGCACCATCAGTTCGAACGGTCTCCTCATTTTATCCCGAGGAAATGAGTAAGGACGACTCAACTTCTCTTCGAGGGACCGGCTTGTGTTGCTTTGACGAGCAACCGGTTTCGGATCACTCGGTTATTGTTGAGCGTTGGCAATGAAGGTCACTTTCCCTTTGCTCTTTTCATTCCGGAGATCCGTTTTTGAAGAGGACGGTGTTGGGGTCGAAAATTGCACCCCGGTTGACCAAGTCAAAGTCAAGGTCAACCCCAAGCCAAGTGGGCCCAAGCCCGGATCAAGTGGGCCCATGCCCAGGTCGAGTCCGAACAAGAAGCGGACGGCCCTCCTCCATGCCAAAATAAAAATCATGTAATAAATAATTTTTATGTAATTTTTTATGCATGAATTTATGCAAAATGGGCATAAAGCCAAATTTTAGTAAAGACCAGGCTTATGTGTAAAAAGAAATGGCACATGAGCCATGGGATGGGCAAAATGCCATTTTTGTAGAGCCCAAGGGGCTATATGTAAAGTGTATAGCCTATAAAGGCAAGAATAATGAAAATACCCCAAGAACTTTTTTTTCTCTCTAAAAGAATCAAAATCAGTGATCTTCTCCTTCCTCAAGGTTCTAAAGAAACCTTCCTCTTTCTTTTGAATTAAATCAAGAGTTCTACTCTTCCCTTTATAAAACTAAATAATTTTTCACCACAAAGCCCACAAAGAGGAGCTTAGATCTCCCATTAGATCTCAAAAATGGAAGATCTTTAAATCTCACCCCCCCCCCTTTCTTCAAGATCCAGCCAAAAGAAGAGGAAGATAGAGACCCATCTCCTAAAAATCCCACTTTGGGAAGATCCAGAGCTCAAGAGAGAAGCCCGTTTCAGCATCTCCAAAAACATCTTATGAGTTTAACTCCCCTCTAATTTCTCTTTCGGGAGTTTAAATCCCATTTTCGGGGCTAAAAGCCCCTTTTCCTCGTCGGCGCCCAAGCGCCCGAGCGCCTAGTGCCCCAAGCGTTCAAGCGCCTAGCGCCCACATGCCGGGCACGTGGTGCGCTAGCGCTCGAGCGCCTAGCGCTCAAGCGCCCAGCGCCCATGGATAGGACATGCTTAAGCGCTAGCGCTTAAGCGGGCAGCGCCTAAGAGCACAGCGCCCACGTGTCGGACACGTAGTGCGCTAGCGCTTAAGCGCACAGCGCCTAAGCGCACAGCGCTCAAGCGGACAGCGCCCACGTGTCGAACACGTGGTGCGCTAACGCTTAAGCACACAGCGCCCAGCGCTCAAGTGTTAGGCACGTGAGTCGCTAGCCCCACGCGTCCTTTGGGCGTTTTTCCCTTTTTATATATATGTATACATGTATATATATAGATACACACACACTCTACAAAAATATCCCTCTCAAAAAAATTTTGGGCCGGGACGCTACCTCGCACCCCGCAAGGAGGCTGCTAGCCCCCTTGACCCCCAGCCCGCTATCCAGGTAGCGGGACCCCCGTAAAAAACTCTGCGGGGCCCCCGATATATCCCAAACCCTTTCAAAACACACGTACACTGCACATTGAGTTCGCATGACCAGTATAACCAGTCAATCGGAGGTTCCCTCGCTCCAAAGGCGAGGGGTAATTAACGGCAGCTTAGTCCGCGGCTGCCGGAGATTCGGATCCCCACAATCAATAAACCCCAGCCTATCCTAGGTAGAGGGAATCTGTAGTACACCTGACAAGCGCGCGTGTATTCCCATCTCAATGGGGTCACGAAAAATACCCTACAGACGGCTTATGGTACATCTGGTCCATTTGGGTCAGCTTG
Source organism: Agapanthus africanus (assembly GCA_030015575.1). Taxonomy (NCBI): domain Eukaryota; kingdom Viridiplantae; phylum Streptophyta; class Magnoliopsida; order Asparagales; family Amaryllidaceae; genus Agapanthus; species Agapanthus africanus. The sequence continues at coordinate 136,180,721 of CM057339.1, forward strand.
TCAATCAAGGCCGGGAAGGTGGTCGGCTTGAAGAATATCATGAACCGTGATATGGTCGCCTGAGGATCAGGGTCCCTACGAACATGCCTACGGTAAGAGCTTCTTTGATACGTTGTTCGCATTTTGACCATAAGTTCCGCCACCTGTTTCCCCCAATCAGAGCAAAACTCTATTTTGAATTTCAAAATTCAAAAGTTGAAGCAACGCTTCAGATCCCGTGAGCTGCGCACTGCGTGCCACGTGTCTGGTGCAGACGCGCTAGCGCCAGGTGTGCTGCGCCCTAGGCAGCGCACCCCCAATCAGAGCAAAGCTCTGTTTTAAAAATTCAAAAGTTAAAAGTTAAAGAAACGCTTCGAATCCAGCGCCAGACGCGCTGCGCGCCACGTGTCAAACACGGGTGCGCTAGCGCAGTTGCGCTGCGCTGCATATCACGTGTCAAACACAGGTGCGCTAGTGCAGTTGCGCTGCGCTCTGCGCTGCGTGCCACGTGTCAAAATGGGTGCGCTAGCGCAGTTGTGCTGCGCTCTGCGCTGCGCGCCATGTGTCGAACATAGATGCGCTAGCGCCAGCGCTGGGATTAAAAATTCCCCATCGTCAGATCAAAAGATCTACTAATAATAAATTATTAAGAACTAAAATTCTGTTATGGAAAGATTTTTCAATTTTATTAAAATAAGAAAATTATCTTCTGTAAAATAGAAGCCTTAGGATCAAAGATCCAACGGTGGGAAATATTCCCAAATCAATCAGAGAAAGATCTCTCAAAACTGATTTAACAAATCATTTGGCCCTATATAAAGGACCCTAGACTTCAAGTCAGAGATATAAAAAAAGAAAGAGAAAAACCCTCTGTAAACTTGGAGAAAAAGAAAAGCAAGCTCTCAAGAAAAAGAAGATTTTTCTTCATCTTCAAGGTAAAAAAGAATTATATTCTTGAATAATAGAGATGAAACCATCTCGTAAAAAGAAGAATCATCTTCTTCTAAAAAAATCTTAGATCTATAAAAAGACCAAGGTCTTTGATTTAAAAACAAAGATCATAAGATCTAATCATAAAGAAAATAATAATAAAAGAAGTATTTTATTTCATTCACAGATCTTTGATCTATAAAGGCAGAGCCCTTTTATAAAAACAAGAACTTTTGTTCTTGGATCTTGAGGCAAGGCCTCTTTTAAGAAGAACATAAATCTGGTCTTTGATCTTAAAACCGATCAGAAGCGCTTTGCGCTATTAAAAAGTGTCTTGCACTCATGAATTGCGCTTTTGTGCTTCTTGGACCGGCGCTCAGCGCCAAAATATGCCACGTGTCAACCTTAGACACTACTTGCGCTTTGCGCTTCTGAAACAGAGCACTGCGCTCATGGGCTGGCGCTCAGCGCCAAGCGCGCCACATGTCACTCACTGGTGCGCCAACAGACTAGCACAATGCGCTCATAAATTAAAAGCGTAATGCGCTAACAAACTAGCGCTTAGCGCTGAGCACGACACGTGTCCTCTTCGTGTGCGCTACCCGACAGAAGCGCAATGCGCTCTTTGACTGGCGCAACGCGCCTGGCGCGCCACGTGGCGCACCGTCAGAACAAACTTTGTTTCTGATACAAGACAAAAATGTCAGAGCCCTATGCCTGGCATTATTAAAAGGGCTGAGCCCAAATAAAGGCTTAATAGCTAGAACAAATAAAATGTTAAAACATTTTAATTGGACTTAGCCCAATTCTGGCCATAAGTCCTCAACTTATTTTGAATTGAGCACATCTGCTCTTTCAACCAACTCACCTTGGTTCAAGGGTACATCTCTTCACTCCTTTGATATTTGTCATTGTAATTCCTCAACGTCTTCAAAGAGGTGACGGGTCCCGACAACCACACATTTCATGGACTTTGGGGTCCTTAAACTCATGGACTATGATGTCCTTAACCTCGACCATGATGTCTTAAAACTAAAATTGGACTTTGAGGTCCTTAAACTCATGGACTATGATGTCCTTAACCTCGACCGTGATGTCTTTAAACTAATATCAGACTGTGGGGTGCTTAAATCCACGGACTATGATGTCCTTAATCTCGACCGCGATGTCTTAAAACTAACAACGGACTATGGAGTCCTTAAATCCACGGACTATGATGTCCTTAACCTCGACCGCGATGTCTTAAAACTAACATTGGACCGTAATGTCCTTAAACTAATTATCGACCGCAATGTCATTAAACTAAACAATAGAGCCCAATTGCTCTCTTGTTGGATCTAAACGATCCCGTTAAATTGATCTTAGTCTAAAATTAGACTAACGTATCCTTAACAAACGTTTAAGTTGATCTTAGTCCCAAATGAGGCTAACGTATCCTTAAACACAACCCCCAAACCCAAATCTAAGAAGATACGGATTTGGACTAATCCACGTCCTACGGGTGACTACATAAATTAGTCTCCGTATACAATCCACGGGCAACCAAACACAAAACAAACACCCACGACACGAACTGACCATATGGAGAAGGAGAAAGTTGTTACCGCGATGCGGTAGCGTAATTAACTGCAGGGGCTTGCGTCTGTAGGGAAGAGCGTCCCCACAATCAAAAACCCCTCAGACGAGGGGGAATCTGACGAAGTCTGCTATATCGGCCGCATCCGTTTAAACCTTCGATACATGGTACCATAAATCAACTTGGTATCTTCGGAGAGGTGGACGGATAGCACCAATTAGCATCTGCCCCGAATTTCAGGCAAGACGGACCTGCGCGGTCGCGTCTCTGTGTTCGGAGGGAAACAGATTCTGGCACGCCCGGTGAGACCTTTTCCTCTTTCCACTCCACACTTCGTGTGTCGTGTTCGCGAACCAATCACGGTTTGCTGATGGTTGCCCTTGGTTTGAGGTACTAAGATTTGGCGTTTTGCTTGGTGCAGAAAGCGAAGGATCAATGGCGTTCACTTGTGCAAAATGTTCCAGCTGCAACTGCAACGTACGCTCCGCCTCATCCAGAGGCATAGCCTACGGGCCTCAAGCGGCTTTGCTGTTCACAATGCCATTGGAACAGGTCATCCAGGCCACCACAGGATTGTTTTTCGGGACCATGCTCCCACCAGAGAGCTTCACCGTTCCTATGCCAGCACCGGAAGCTCCCAAGAAGTTGGTCTTCGATTGGCTTGCTACTACCACGGCCCCTCTCAACGGGTCGTCCAGCTCCAACTCCTCGGTCTTCGCCAGACTGAGCTTGAACTCCGATGGGCCTGCTAAGAACCCCATGACACCTGAAATGGCCATCCCAAAGAAGATAGCCATCCCTGCTCCTGAAGTCGTCAAGGCGGCTTCTCCTGCTAAAGAGTCGGTCTTTACAAGACTGACTATTCCGGCTCCCATTCCTTCTCAAAGGTCTGTCTTTAACAGATTAGATACCACTACTCAAAAGATGTCAGTTTTCAAGAGGCTGGCACCAGCGGCACCTCATCTGGATAGGGGGCAAGACAGCCATCCCCATCGCCGAACCAACGCCAACAACTCGACATGCTCGACGTCACCACTGGCGCCGAGTAAAGAAGGCCGAGGGCAACTCCCCCTCTGGGCTAACTCCACCAGCTCCAACGGTGGGAGTTAATGCTGCTGCTCCAACCGGGAACGGCTTTGAGCTGCTGAGCAAGGTGCGCATGAATTCGCCTACCGCCGTACTAAAAAGATCTCCGCCGCCGGTGGAGACTGTCACAGAAATGAAGCCGGAACAGTCCCCTCAACGACTGTCTTCTAAAGTTTACAAAATCTGGCGACAAGTCCAAGAGTCGGTGGTTGATCAAGACTATCCCCGCCGGCAGAAGAAGTTGAAGGTCCGACAGGAAGAAAACCGTCCTGTTAAGCCACAAAAGACGATGGCTACTTGGGTGCCCACTGCAACGGCCCCCTCAACTTCGACCGCTCATAAGAGGAGAAGGCCGGAGAAAATCCCCATGCTTGTGACAAATGTCAAAGGCACTGAGCCCAAACGCCCTAAGTCTGGGGGCATGGTGGTGCATACCGTCTATATAGCATCCGGAAAAGAGGATAGCCGTATTTCCACAGGTCATCGACCGCTTACGCAATCAGTGACCAAAGCTCAGGAGCAACAACAACAAAAGCTTCAGGAGATGATGACTGCGATGGCTGCGCTCACAGGACCGAAAGCAAGCCCAGAGGCATCCTCGGAGCAACGCCGCGAACAGGAAACTGATGCCGAGTTCCTTCGGAGAATGCTTGAGAAGAAGGAAAAAGAGGCTGCGGAACAAACGGCCAATATAAAGCAAATGGCCCTTCTATTCCAAGATATGATGGGCATGATGATCCAGCCGAATCCCCCAGCCGAAGATCCTCCAGTAATAATCGAAGATAATAAAGGAGAAACATCGAATCCTCTGCCGACTTTTTCAGCAGCCAAGGAGGAGACAATCTCCAAAGCTGCCCTGGATGATTACATCGCTCAGTAGATACGAGCTCACCAGGCGAATGAAGCGGCCGGGCAAATTGTTAGAACTGGGCGACCGTATCCAGGCTGGTATGATCAAATAAAGTACCCACCGGGCTACACGATCCCCAAATTCCATGTGTACAAAGAGACAGGCAATCCCCATCAACATGTCGCTCAGTTCAGGGCTCTCTGTGGCAATACTGGTGGCGATGACAAGCTTTTGCTCCGCCAATTCGTCGGCAGCTTATCGGAAACGGCGTTTGAGTAGTCCTCCGAACTCCCAAACGACTCCGTCAAAACTTTCGCAGAAATGGAGTTGTTGTTCACCCAGCGATTCGCGAATTCTAGTGAACGCACCCCAATAACGGCATTGATCAATGCCAGGGTGAAGCCAGGCGAGATATGGGTTCAGTACGCAATCCGATGGCGGAATCTGTGGTCGAAGTGCGAACAGCGCATCGAAGAAGCACCAGCGGTAGGCATGTTCGTGGGCACCTTAGACCCTCATGCCACTATTTCACAGTTTATGATGTTCTTCAAACCGACCACATTCCAGGCTTTAATCGATAAGCTAGCCCAGATGGATCAGATGATGCATAGACCGTCTCCTCCGAAGCCGGAGCCGCGGAACGAAAAAGGTAAAGGAAAGGCGACCTTCGTTGCGAATACCCAACAGCAGCCCAGTGCTCCAAGACTGGCGGATCAATTGGAAGAGAGACGGCGCTATTATAATGAGAAAATAAAGCGTCCTAACTCGTTCCCACGGAATAAAACGAAGAGACTCTTCGAGCTGGCGATGCGCAACCAGCTTATCAATCTGCCGAATCCAAAGCGGCCATTGGAACCCGGCGAAGCGAATAATCCCAATTATTGCCCTTACCACCAAACGGTGAGCCATCCAATCGAAGATTGCTTCGTCTTTAAGGGATAGATCGAGGATCGGTACCAACAAGGCAAGTTTGCGTTGTTTAAGAAGTGGAAAGTGAGCCCACCACAACCGCATACTCCTAAGAAGATGGACACACCGGGGGCAATGTGCTCTTTTGTTAAAGAAGCTCCATGGGAGGTCGTTCTTTCTGCCAAAACCAAAAGGATGCTGAATGATCTCCAGACATGCCCGGCGATCAAGTGGAAGAATCCGTTGGAACCTGAAATCATCGAAGGAATGCTAAAGCCGCGCCCAATTCTAAAGATTGGTGGTGATAGCCAAAGTGTTCATACCGAGCCGCCGAAATTTTCAAAAAAGAAGAAGAAATCCAAAAAGCCCGTGAAGCCTGGCGATAAGCGCACGGACCTGCAGAAACAGATCGACGTGCTGGAAGAGTATAACCAAAAGGCGCGGACTCCAATCACACTCCAAGAGTTCCTCGGTCATGTCCTTGAGGACGAAGATGATGGAGAAGACTCGTCGGATGGATCTGAAGATTACGTAGCAAGTTGTCATGTGATCTCTCACACATTGATAGACGATGAAGAGGCTCCTTGCACCGAGAGACTGGGGGCAGGTCCTGAACCGGAACTTCCAGGGCCATCAGACGAAATGATCGACGCATTCCTGAACGAAGCTCTTCTGAAAAGTAAAGCTGATCGGGAGCGTGAGATGGCTATATTTGAAAAGGCAAAACGCCGGCGACTGGACGAAAGAGTCGAGATACTCCTGCCAAATCAAAGGGCATTTGTCGTAGATAAAAACAAGTTCAAGATGAGGAAAAAGTTTGCGAAAGCCATATCAGTGGGAATGAAGCTACCACCCTCCGAAGGAAGTACTCTTGGTGAAGCCGAAATGCATCCTAGCTACTGTTTATATCATCAAAAGATTGCGCACCCCACTGAGGAATGCAACGCTTTTAAAAGATGGTGGCAAGGGTATGTTGCTCACCGGCAACATTTTAAGCGGATGAAACGCAAAACTCGTCGGGAGCGAAGAAGTACGACTGAGGAGCATAAAAGAATCACCGGCGACTGCCGCACGGTCAACGCCGGGGCATCGCAAATTCTCACCTTCGGAAGTGACTCCGACGAAGAGATGACTCTTGGCCCTCTTTTCAAAGAATCTACCTCGGGAAAAGAGGAAGACCGAAGACCTGCGAAAATATTCAGCTGCGCAATCGTACGCTGCCCGAAAAGAATCTCGGACCCACGAACAGAAAAGACAAGGGAAAAGAAAAGGTCTCTGAGGACATCGCCCTAGATGACCAAGTCATGAAAGAGCTGACCGCCAAAGACCCGCCAAAGAAAGGTAAGGTGGACTACAACGTTCTGGCGCACTTAAGGAAGTTACCCTCGCAACTCAGCATTCTCGACGCTCTTTTGCTATCAAAAGAAGCAAGAGATTCATTGATCAAGGCGCTACAAGAGCCAGACCAATTCCAAGCTTTCCTCGCCGAAGAAAGGATGAAAGACGAGCTGGAAGAAGTACACACAGCCGGTATCACCTTCGGCGATGAAGATCTCCTCCTTGGGACGTGCGAACACAACCATCCCCTATATGCCTCCGGTTTCTGTCACGATATCAAGATAGGCAAGATCCTGGTCGACAATGGGTTTTCCGTCAATCTCCTCAACGTGCGAGTGCTGAAGGAAATCTGCATGAGCGTTCAACACCTCGCTCGGGATAAGATCACCATCTCCGGGTTCGACTCTTAGTCATCACGAACTCTCGGGTCTGTGATACTGACACTGCGCTTCGGGTTACTTGTCACAGATATTAAATTTCATGTCATTAACGCCAAGACATGCTACAATACTTTGCTCGGCAGGCCTTGGTTACACGAGTACAATATCATCCCTTCTACATAACATCAGTGTATAAAGTATTTCAAGGATGGTCTCGAGTATACTGTGACAGGAGAGCTAAACCCATTCTCCGTGAACGAAGTCCGGAAATACGAAGATGCAAAATACTTCTTGCCAGATTTCGAGGACACGGAGAGATGTTACAAAACAGAGAACAAAGCTACCCCTACCATTCCGGTCTTCGAGAGTGATACCGAGGAGGAAGAAGAGATAGTTTACTTAGGTCCACCCCAGTGCAACAAACCAGGACCCTCCGCTCCTATGCTTATCTTCGGCAGCGATTCAGAAGATGAGATCCATGCTATATTCTCTGCTCGACCTTCAATATAAACCATCGCTCATGAAGATCAAAGTTTGCAAGTTGCCATGGTTCCTCCCAAGTATCATAAAGAACTAGACGCGCTTTATACCTACAGTGTGGAAGAACTGCAGACATTCTACGTCCCTCCCACGCGAAAAGGCGAAAAGGCGATCCTATTCTACCGATCCGAGGAAACCAAAGTGGAGAAAGAAATCTAGCACGGTACGATTCTACACTTGACAAGCTCCAGCCCATCCGTTTGCCCAGATATTACACGAACGGACTAAAAAGACTGTTAAGACGTCAAGGCATACCTTTCAAACAGACCGCTCGGAAAGCTAAGTTCTATGACAGGATCTGGAACGTCCCTGGAACTCAGCGGAAATTGCCCAACGGGAGAATGGAAACGACCGGACTTGGGTATGTTCAATCCAAGAGACGAGAGCGACTCCGTGACTGCTATGTCATACACGACTTTGATGAAGAGGGAGATGCTCTATGGGAAGAAGCTAACCCTGAACCAGAAAGAGCTCCCGACGTGAAAATGCCCAGTCCATCATTCGAAGAACAAATGGACAAGCTTATAAGGGAAGCGGGTCAAAAGGTCCGAGACGACCATAACCGCGAAATGGCCATTTACGAGAAAGCCAGGACGCAGCGCCTCCTTCAACAGGCTGCGGAAAATGAAAATGCTCCACCTTGTCAGCCCGTTATACAAAAGACCCGATGCAGAGGCAGAAACAAACCAAAGAATGGGAAAAGCGTTCGACAGCGACAAAGCGGGTCCAAGAAGCCACGCGATCAGGAATCGAGCAGTCCAGATTCATCTCTTATAAAGAAGATGAGTCGAACATACTCTTTTCCTCAGAAAAAAACACGGAAGATACTTGATCTCGCCATAAGATATCAAATGATTACACTTCCGGAGTCTAAACACCCCGAGCAAGCTAACGAGGTCTCTCACTCAGACTATTGCTCTTATCACCGAGCGATAGGACATCCTCTCGAAGACTGCTTCACCTTCAAGAACTGGGTCAAAGACCAATATCAGCTCGGTAAGTTCGCTCTATCTGGCAGTTGGAAGATAACCCCGCCGCAGAAGCACGAGCCAAAAGCCGCGCATACAGCGAGAGTAGAACCAGATCAACATCGGTCTTGGAAGCGAGCTCGTAGCTGTCACGTGATAACGCTATCAGAAGAAGAGCTCGAGGATATGAATGACCTTCCCTGGTGCTTTGAAAACAACGATGACGAGGTGATCTCAGAATTTCCACCGGCGCCAAAAGAGCTGGAAGATGGAATACATACCACTGCAGATGATCTCAAGAAAATTGATTTGGGGACGACAAGTGACCCATGACCGACATTCGTCAGTGAGCTGCTGTCTGAAGAAAAGATGGTTACACTAAAAGACGTGCTTATACAGCATAAAGATTGCTTCGCATGGAACTATTCCGAGATGCCAGGACTAGACGCAGAGATTGTTGTCCACTAACTGGCCATATCCCCTGACGTCAAGCCAATCAAACAAGCACCGCGAAGAATGCGGCTCGAGCTTGGGATGAGCATCAACACCGAGGTCAAGAAGCTGATCGACTCTGGCTTCATCCAAAAGGTTCAGTATCCTGACTGGATCGCCAACATCGTCCCGGTGATGAAGAAAAATGGGACAGTGCGCATATGTGTAGATTTTCGGGATCTCAATAAAGCATGCCCGAAAGATGATTTCGCAGTACCGGTCACCGAGCTAATGATAGACAATATGCCCACTCACGAAGTTTTCTCCTTTATGGACGGCTCGTCAAGATACAATCAGATAAAAATGCATCCCGAAGACCAGAAGCACACCGCTTTCCGGACCCCTTTGAGTATATTCTGCTACAAGGTGATGCCCTTCGGTCTAAAGAACGCTGGCGCCACCTATCAGAGTGCCATGACGAAGATCTTCGATGATCTCATACATGAAATCGTCGAATGCTATATCGACGACCTCGTGGTGAAAAGCAAATCATACGAGGAACATTTAGAGCATCTGAAGATCGTGTTTCAACGCCTTCGGCAATACAACTTGAAGATGAACCCTCTCAAATGCGTGTTCGGAGTTTCCTCGGTCAAGTTCCTAGGATTCATCGTCTGACACTGAGGCATTGAGATAGATCCGTCAAAGATCAAGGCAATTATGGAGATGCCCCGCCAAGGACTCTCAAGCAATTGCGGTCTCTCCAAGGGAAGCTCGTGTATATTCGGCGATTTATAGCCAATCTCTCAGGCAAGTGTCGTCCTTACAGTCACCTGATGAAGAAGGGAACCTCGTTCGTCTGGGATAACAAATGCCAAAGCGCGCTGGACGAAATCAAGCAATACCTGCAGAATCCGCCAGTACTGGCCGCTCCGGTCAAGGGAAAGCCTCTCATTCTGTATACAACCGCCCTTGAAGGTTCCTTAGGCGCATTATAGGCACAAGAGAACGACCAAGGGAAGGAGAGAGCGCTCTACTATTTGAGTCGAGTTCTGCTGGGGGCAGAAAGCAACTATTCTCCCATCGAAAAACACTGCCTAGCATTGATCTTCGCGATAACAAAGCTCAGGCACTATGCGTTGGCGCATGAAATCCGTCTCATATCGTATGTGGATCCTCTCAAATATTTGATGTCAAGGGCCATATTGACAGAGCGGCTCGCTAAGTGGGCCCTGCTCTTGATGGAATTCTCGATAACCTATCGTCCCCTTAAGGCAGTGAAAGGCCAAGCCATCACCGACTTCCTCGCTGAGCATCCGATACCTGCCGATTCTCTTTTGAACTGCGAATTGCCAGATGAACATGCGTTTGACACAATCGACGGGGGTGATACCCGGTGGGAGCTTTACTTCGATGGAGCATCCTCCATGAAGAAGCTTAAACAAAACACCCCCATAATCAAATCAGGGGTAGGCCTCATCTTCGTAACTCCACAAGGATGGATAATGCGCTTTACCTTGTCCTTAACAGAGCCGAGGACAAATAATGAAGCCGAATAAGAAGCTTTGATAGCAGGTCTCGAGATCGCCATTGACATGGGGATTGAAAACCTCTTCATATACGGAGATTCCCAACTGGTCGTTAGTCAAGTAAACGGCGACTATCAAACGTGCAAACCAGAACTGGTGAAGTACGGCAAGAGGGTACCGCAACTGCTGACCCAAATACCTTCCTACACCTTGGAAAGCATACCGCATGCGGAAAATAGCAAAGCGGATGCATTAGCCAAGCTTGCTAAAGAATTGGCCGACGAGAACCTCAATGACGTAAGAATCGTGGTACAAAACCGTCAGGTTCTTGCACTAGCAGAAATATCTCCGAAGTTGTCCGAGGAAAAGAGAGCGATCAAGCAAACAGCCCTACAAATAAAAGACCAAGAAACGGTTGAGGATTGGAGAGAAGTCTTTATAGACTACTTCAAATCCCGCCGAACGCCCGAAGATGCGTCCTCAAGATATCAGCTTATGAAACGAGCTCTATCTTTTGCCTTCGTCAATGATACTCTGTACAAGAGGTCATTTAATTCTTTATGGTTAAGATGCCTGGGACCTGAAGAAGCAAAAAGAGTCATCCAAGAAACTCACGATGGACTCTGCGGTTCTCACCAAGCCGGGCCGAAGATGAAGCTGAAAATCAAAAGGATGGGCTACTATTGGCCCACGATGATTCAAGACTGCCTCGAGTATACAAAGCAATGCCACTCGTTCCATATTCACGGGGACTTCATCCATCAGCATCCGAATCCACTACATCCGACAGTGGCTAGCTGGCCATTCGAATTGTGGGGAACTGACATAATCGAACCTATCGAACCAGCATCGTCCAGAGGACATCGGTTCATTTTGGCGACAACCGATTACTTCTCTAAGTGAGCAGAAGCAGTACTGCTAAGGGAAGTGAAGACGGAGAATATCATTCATTTCTTCAAGACGCACGTCATTTATCGGTTTGGGACTCCGAGACGGATCATCTCCGATAACGGGCCAGCCTACAGAAGCCACAAGATCAGCCGCTTCGCACAACAACATAACATAGACTGGAGATACTCCTCAGTCTATAATCCTCGAGCTAACGGTCTGGCTGAGGCTTTTAACAAGACATTGACGAAGATTGTAAAGAAGACGGTGTCTCGAAATAAAAAGGACTGGGACAAGAGACTGCATGAAGCTCTCTGGGCATATCGAACTACGTTCAAAACGGCCACGAATACAACGCCGTACGCATTAGTATTCAGTACAGAGGCGATACTCCCCCTCGAGATAGAGCTACCCTCTCTACGAGTGGCAGTTCATTACGAGCTAACGGACGAAGAGAATGCTCACCTTCGGCTCGAGGAGCTCGACGCCCTTGACGAAACCCGGCTCATAGCGCAACAAAATCTAGAGGCTTATAAAGCAAAGATGACGCGCTCATATGAAAGATTGACTAGGCCGAGGACATTCCGCCAAGGCGAACTCGTACTAGTGGTCAAAAGACCTATGATCCCCAATCGCGCCAAGCGGGGAAAATTCGAGCCAAATTATGAAGGCCCGTACATCATAGACAAGGTATACCAGAGTGGAGCCTATCTACTCATGGACATGCATGGCGAAAGGCCCTTCAGGCCAATAAATGGTCGCTTCCTGAAGAAATACTACGCCTGACGAGTCATGGCCTAGGTCAATGACAAATGACGACGACTATGTCCGCTCGTTATCTTCCTAAGCCCAAACTCTATAGGTAGTAGTCGGCTTCATTAACAACGGACCGAAACGTCCTTAAACTAACAACGGACCGAAACGTCCTTAAACTAACAACGGACCAAAACGTCCTTAAACTAACAACGGACCACTATGTCCTAAAACTAGCCGTTGACCGAGATGTCGATAAACTACAGTGGATTGCAGCATCCCAAAGATGATAAAAAAAAAGAACAAAGAAAACGGTACGTCCATAAGCAAAAAGGGCATGGATGAAAACCCGAAAGGGCTCCGTGAGTAAAAACAGCAGGGCTACCGGCGAGTCTTGTGAAAACCCGAAAGGGCGCAACCTCGTTAGAATAAAAAAAAGAAAAAGAAAATGGCATGTCCATAAGCAAAATGGGCATGGATGAAAACCCGAAAGGCTCCATGAGTAAAAACAGCAGGGGTACCGGCGAGTTTTGTGAAAACCCGAAAGGGCGCAATCTCGTTAAAAGACACTTGCAAGGTCCTCTCAACTTTGTAAGGAGAAACCACCTGCGTGAGATCCTTACGACTCATAAGGGAACAACACACTTAGGGATCCCCACGATTCCTAAGGACAAACACACTTGCGAGATCCTCACGACTCGTAAGGAGAACCCTCTTATGGGACCCTCACGGCTCATAAGATTTGAAAGTCTTAAGCTACAGGGATCTGAACCTGTTCTTAAGCAGCCCCACAACCTCCGATACTGCCCTACAAGCGGTTCAGTATTGACCCTTGTACACAATCTACGGGCGCGAATAAACATTTCCCTAACAAAGTCCTACCAGCGACTAGGGATATGTCTGCACGGTGAACTGCCCTTGTAAGTCCTCTCGACTTGCAAGGCGAAAATACTCTTGTAAGATCCTTACGACTTATAAGAGATCATACACTTAGGAATCCTCACGACTCCTAAGGAGAAAACGCACCTACGAGATCCTCACGGCTTGTAGGGAGAAATACCTTCATGAGACCCTTACGGCTCATGAAGTCAAAAGCCTTAGTCGACAGGATCCTAACCCTGTTTACTAAGCCACCTTTGTTCGACATCGACAGAGGCAAATGATGATTCGCTCCTGGCAATATCCAAGTAGTAGCGGTACTGATGCTAAAATCGGTGTCTAATTCCGAGCTTGCAGCGAAAAGCCAGCAAGCCACACATGCATACGAAATAGCCGAAATGATGGGGCAACTTGCAGACAAAATCAGCAAGTAAAAATATATGCATGCAAAATATCCGAAATGATTGGGCAACTCGCAATAAAAAGCAGTGAGTAAAAATAAAAAAAATAGCCGAAATGATTGGCCACCGCGAAAAATAGCCGAAATGATTGGGCAATCGCAATTTTCGCGATGTAAAAAGTTGAAATGATAGAGTATCGTGGAAAAAAAATGAAAGAATGAAACTTTTTGCCCTACAGGTGATATCATGTCAATCCCTGTATACAATCCAGGGGCGCAAACAAAGAGGGAATCACACCCTTCCTCCCCAAGCTTCATCAGAAGGAGAGGCCAAATCTCAATGGTTCATAGACAGCCTAGAGATCATCTCAACATTCGTCTTATTACAATGGACACAACATTAAGCAAAGCGGAACAGCGGCAACTCCCAGTTCTATGACTCGGCGGTGTACAGATGACCGAGAGTCAAACTCCGACTCCGTGAAATGCGAATAAAGTCAACCCTTCCTGGCTACGTAGAACGCGGATTATGTCACTCCTGACCCCATGGAAAACGTCCAGAGCAGATCCTGGTTCTCGCAGAGCACGGCAATGACCCCGTGTGAAGCACCCAGAGCGGAGCCTGGTCCTCACCGAACACGGCAGTGAACCCGTGGGAAGCATCCAGAGCAAAATTTCTGGTTACGTGGAACGCGGATTATGTCACTCCTGACCTCATGGAAAACGTCCAAAGCAGATCCTGGTCCTCGCAAAGCACGGCAGTGAACCCGTGTGAAGCATCCAGAGCAGAGCCTGGTCCTCGCCGAACACGGCAGTGAACCTGTGGGAAGCATCCAGAGCAAAATTCCTGGTCACGTGGAACGCGGATTATGTCACTCCTGACCCCGTGGAAAACGTCCAGAGCGGATCCTGGTCCTTGCAGAGCACGGCAATGACCCCGTGTGAAGCACCCAGAGCGGAGCCTGGTCCTCACCGAATACGGCAGTGAACCCGTAGGAAGCATCCAGAGAAAAATTCCTGGTCACGTGGAATGCGGATTATGTCACTCCTGACCCCGTGGAAAACATCCAGAGCGGATCCTGGTCCTCGCAGAGCACGGCAATGACCCTGTATGAAGTATCCAGAGCGGAGCCTGGTCCTCGCCGAACACGGCAGTGAACCCATGGGAAGCATCCAGAGCAAAATTCCTGGCTACGTGGAACGTGGATTATGTCACTTCTGACCCCATGGAAAACGTCCAGAGCGGATCCTGGTCCTCGCAGAGCACGGCAATGACCCCGTGTGAAGCATCCGGAGTAGAGCCTGGTCCTCGCCGAACACGGCAGTGAACCCGTGGGAAGCATCCAGAGCAAAATTCCTGGCTACATGGAACGCGGATTATGTCACTTCTGACCCCATGGAAAACGTCCAGAGCGGATCCTGGTCCTCGCAGAGCACGGCAATGACCCATGTGAAGCATCTAGAGCGGAGCCTGGTCCTTGCCGAACACGGCAGTGAACCCGTGGGAAGCATCCAGAGCAAAAATTGGACTGTGAGATCCTTAAACTCACGGACTATGATGTCCTTAACCTCGACCGTGATGTCTTAAAACTAACATTGGACTGTGGGGTCCTTAAACCCATGGACTATGATGTCCTTAACCTCGACCGTAATGTCTTAAAACTAACATCGGACTGTGGGGTCCTTAAACCCATCGACTATGATGTACTTAACCTCGACCGTGATGTCTTAAAACTAACATTGGACTGTGAGGTCCTTAAACTCATGGACTATGATGTCCTTAACCTCGACCGTGATGTCTTAAAACTAACAACGGACTGTGGAGTCCTTAAATCCACGAACTATGATGTCCTTAACCTCAACCGCGATGTCTTTAAACTACGGTATCCTGGAAAACGTCCAGAGCGGAGTCTGGTCCTCGTAGAACACGGCAGTGAACCCGTGGGAAGCATCCAGAGCAACCCCTAGCTCCGTGAAATGCGGATAAGGACAACTTCATCCAGCATTTGCGGGTCCTCACGACTCGTAAGGGAGTAAATTCTCTTGTGAGATCCTTACGATTTTCAAGAGAAAACACACTTAGGAATCCTCACGATTCTTAAAGAGAAATTACGCCTACGGGATCCTCTCGACCGGTAGGGAGAAAATTCTTTATGAGACCCTCACGGCTCATAAAGTTGAAAAGTCTTAGGTGACAGATCCTAACCCTGTTTTCTAAGCCATCACTACCTTACAAAGAGCACAAGATTGATAGTTATATACTATCTACAGACCGCTTGCTAAAATCACATGGCAAACAACACAGGAAGAAAGAAGAAAGCAGAGAGATGACACAAGATATTACGAAGAACGTGTATCTTTTATTCATGAATTCGATTGAGTAAAAAATACATCATATGAAAGAATAAAAGAACAAATACATTTTATTCAAAATTACAAAGGGTACAAAATTTTTATTGAGAGGAAAGCGCTTTCAATAATCCAGTCAGCCGTTCACGCACTTCCCTCAGCCCCTCTTCCTGATCAGCTGCCACAGTCAACTCCGCTTCGACCTGGGCTCGCTGCTGCAAGTAAGACGAGAGTTGTACCTCGACGGCCCGCTGAGCTGCTTCACGATCTTGTGCATTCCGCTCGACGATGTCGAGCTTCTGCCTCAATGTTAACCCATCAAAGATACATCGCAGAAGGCCTTCAAAGATAACTTTCAACTGGGCAGCGTTCGCATCAACCTCAGCATGCAGTCGAGCAGAATCGCTTGAAGTTTCTTTACATTCCCTTTGCTTTAAAGCCACTTCTTGTTCAAGATGGTGGAAGTAAGAAGTGCTCTGCTCGATCCAGGCAGCCCGTTGAGTGCTCATAGCCAGAATCTCAGGTGCGGGATGCCTAAGCTCAAGCTCATGCAAGCAAGCCTCGATTTCCCTGCAGCGATTAACCCAAGACTCAACGACGAGCTCACCATGAAAGTTCATGAGCATCGCCAGCATAGGATTAACCTCTGCGGCAAAATCCGCAGCAGATGTAGGAGTCTCTGCGTCAAACTCCTCGATATATTCGCTCAGCATGCGTAGACTGGTCATAGCACCTTTGGATGATGGACGCCTGGAAAAAGGCCCTGCCGGCATTATAATGCGAGACTCGAACGGGGCTGGAGTCGATGTGATTACAGCAAAATAGATCATAATCAGATGTCGGCTCAGGAAATAAAGAAAATACGCAAAAAAGTAGAGTCTGCTATACCGGCTGCAGCAGGGGGCAGAGCTGGGAGTAATGGTGGCGCAATGACGGCCTCGCCCCCCCTTTAATTCGTAAGGCTACAAGCAATATGAAGAAGAGTTAACAGTAATGCGAGTGCCCGTTGAAGAAAAGGACGTCGTTTAAAGAAAATACTCACCTATACCGGCAGGTGGACTAATCTTTGACAAGAAGGAGAAGTGTGGGTGCAGCACCTGGTACAGGTGGTCAAAAAGGACTCCTGCATAAACGCGATAACACAACGTCAGTACATGAATTATACAGCCGAGAGATAAGACCAATGGGTAACAAATCCATACCTTCCAGCATCTGCGACGGCACGAAAGAAGGTAGAGAGGTGGTCACCGTCAGGGCGGTAACTGACGGCGCTGTCTCAAGTAGCTCGACATCAGCACTAGCCGCACCTGCATTAGAAACAAGATAAACCTTATTAGGAAAGATTGCAGAATAAAAAGAAGGGCGGTGACCTAAAATTTACCTGATGAGTCACCGATCGGAGCCGTGACTAGGGCGTCACTCGATACAACAGCGGCGTCTCCCTCCTCCATTGGAGTGGTCTCACCTCCTGTCGCCTCGTCCCCTGACTCCACGAGAGCCGTCGTCACACTTGCGATGCCGGGAGACGACAAAGAACCGAAGGCGAGAAGGGCGATGATCGGAGCGGTGCCCGACTCTTGAGAAAGAGCGGCCACCTCGGACCCAACAATTGTACCCGTTTCGCTCGCCAGCACCTCGGGCTCAGTGATTGTAACCGTCTCATTCACCGCCGCTTTGGGCTCCGCCGTGGTAGCCGTCTCGTCGGCCACTACCTCGAGCCTGGCAATTACGGCCACGTCATCTGTCGCCGCCCCGGGTTCGAGAATAGAAGCTACCTCCTCCACCGCTCCCTCAGGCTCGGTGGTCTCTGCCACTTCTTCGGGAAGACTCGGCCCTACAAGACAAGATATATAAGAACTGATAGTTTAAAATTTTGACAACGAAGCCTCAAAACACATTACCTGGGGTTAATTTACCGTTGGCTTCTTGAGCCGCACGTATCACCCGTCTATGAGCAGTGGACAAGACAACCGGGAACTCCTCTGAAGGAGTAGCAGCGGGAGTAACGACGCTTGAACCTGCTCCCACAGCCAAAGCAGCACTACGCTCCCTTGCTGCGCGCCTCAGGCGCTTCCTTTCCTCTCGGGCCGTCAAAACAGACCTTTTAGAAGCCTCCTTCAGCAAGGCGTCGTCGTCCGCATTCAGGGTTACCTCTAGAGCCGTCAAGGCTTCCATCATCGGTTTTTTAAGTAAGGCCTCTTGCGGCAATGCCGAAGAGGCCGGGACTTCGGCAGCTGGCCCGGGGAGAATTTCCGCATCAGCTTGCGGGATAGGCATTGTGGTCCCTGCAATAAGATAAAGAGAGGGTCAGATTACTCAAAAGAAACGGAAGCAGAAACATGGCGAACCGAAATGTACCAAGGCCTAAGGATGCTCGAAGTCATTCCTCCTCCTTAAAAGTCTTGAGAGAGGCAGCGAGAGCTTCTTCGGTGGAAAAGCCTATTAAAGAAGGAAAAGCGTTAGTCAAAAAACAACGATAGAGATATGATACGATGGCGAAAAATACAACTAATGACGACCTGAGCGCGCGAGGTTAGCCAACCACTCTTCGCGTCTTGCCAATCGCTCGGAAGCTGCAATGGTGGCCGCCAGATCAGTGTCATCTGGTGGCATAAATAGGCCCTCATTTGTCCCGTACTCGCTCAAGCCCTCACTATAAGGAGCATGAGGCTCCTGACCAAGTACGACATCGGCGAAGAAGAGCGACTTCTTTTTCCTCTTCTGTGAGCGAGCTCCGGTCGCAGCCAGCACCAGCTTGCGTTTCGTAGGCACCTTGGGACGGCGAGTCCCGATATCCGAGCCCACGCCAGATTCGGGTGAAGCTACGATTACCATCTCCACGATAGAACGGGACGCTGATGGCACGTCTACAGGATCACGGGGCAATCCACGCGTGGGGCTTAGCACACGTGGA
This sequence comes from Agapanthus africanus, assembly GCA_030015575.1. Taxonomy (NCBI): domain Eukaryota; kingdom Viridiplantae; phylum Streptophyta; class Magnoliopsida; order Asparagales; family Amaryllidaceae; genus Agapanthus; species Agapanthus africanus. The sequence goes on from CM057339.1 coordinate 136,199,421, forward strand.
GGCTCAACTGCAGCATCTCCTCTTAGTGGAGGAGGGACAGCGATCCGTCACTTTAAAGGAACATTGCGATCGCTGGCGGGGGGCGCACTCTTGCGATCGAGCAGCAGCCGCCTCTCTTCCCTGATGACAGCGCCCATCATGTATTGATACCAGGCCCCGTATACGTTAAGGGCCCTTGGAATGCAACTTGACTCGCTAATGAAGAAGTGGGAGCCCGTATTTAACCGTATAAAGTGATGCAGTGCACTCCGTATTCCCTCTCTGGTGGCAGCAGGTTCTTCCAAAAACACCTCCAGTGGAACCCCCTGGTTGTAACTCAGCTGCTGAGCAAAATGATGGGGATTATATCTCATAAAAAGCGCCGCATCATTTTGCCTGAATACGAGAAAGCCCGGCCTAATGGAGTATAGGTGAAAAATCTCCCAGGCTTTCAATACGAAGGCCCCATCCTTAAAAGAGTCGTGCAATGACAGCACCGTTTTGGAAGTTTCCTGGCCGATTGTCGGGACTTTGTCCGTAAAAGACATACCGGCCCCGACCGTGCGCGGACGAAAAAGCAATCCCCTAGCCTCCCGCTGAGACGGATTCACGATAGAAGCGTCGATCATCCGCATAATTCTCGGGAATTTGCACTTCTCGAAAAACGAGGGTCTTTTATGAATACCAAATACCCCGAGCACGTGCATTTCCATCCATGAAGTAAGGTAGTGCATCGGGAAGTTGGCAGCTTGCACCCCCGGTTCGGTTGTATCCGCTGCCATGCTAAGACCATGGTACAGGTGGGCCAGCCCGGCGATCCCTACAGCCACTTGTATTCCAGCCACCATTCGATGTGCTGGATAGAAGACGGATGGCCTCATATAGCGAGGGTGCATGGGAAGCACGAACCAATACAGCCATAACCCTAGAAACCCGAGAAAGAAAGTCTCCTCGTCAATGCCCGGAGCAGCAATTTCTGACAGAGGAATGATCGCAGCATCGGGAAGATAAAATCCCTTCTGATCATCTTCCAATACTGGTCGACAGTCCAAGCCGAAACCGAAGGGATCGTCGAGCTTGGCAAATTTTTCGTCCCGTTGCGATAAAATCTCCAGACGAAGAAACCGGGCAATGAAGTCCGCGAAACTGACCCCCCGACCTCCGGATTCCAAGAAGAGGCTCTCGTACATGTTTAGCACCTTGATCAAGCTAGGAAACTGGTGCTGGATGGCGTTCTCCGGCGTTAGGCCCATCACCACCGGCTTGGTGGAAAAAACATATTCATCTGGAGGAAGCAGCTCCTCATAGTGCTGCCCCCTAACCGGCAGACCGAAAATCTCAGCAAATTCTTCTAAGGAGATGGAGACTTCTCTGTCCAATAGAAGAAAGGTATGGGTTGGGATGTTCCATTGCTCCAAGAACGCCTTAATCCACCATGTCGGAGGAGCAGAATATTGGAACAAAGAAGCGTAAACCGCGGGATATAGGCCGAGCTTCAGCAAGTGCGTTTTCTTCGCCGACAGAATGTACCTGGCCCACTGCAAATACCCGGCCGAATGTCGGGGAGTCAACCCGATGTTGTAAGGTTGTCCCCAAGGGCACGACTCGCCCTGGCATATGCGCCGCCCTAAAGTATCTAAAGCTGCCGGCAGCTGCATGGGTATGGCGGCAATCGAAGGTTGAAGAAGACCCTCCGAAGTACAATTAACGACCTCCACGGCATAGTTCACCGGGGGTACATTTGCATACGAGATCGGCTCCGACGGCGTCACACAAGAGAAGTTTCGACGACCTCTGATTATCTGGCCGTACCACCTACCCCATAAGTGAAGGTTTTTGTGTTCCGGGTCATAGTCTCTAATAAGCGCGAGAATCTCCCGGTCCACAGGTACCTCAAGGAATTCTCCCTCTGAACGGAAAAACGGGAAAGAGAGATCGGAAGACATGTCGCCTGCGAGAAAGAACAGAATTCGATCGTCAGTACTATAATTTAATTTTAAAATCCGGACGCTCGGCACTTTAAAATTTGCACCACACTACAATGCAGTGGAAAGGGGACCAAAGGGGGACCCACAAAATCCAGATGACAATGCATCAATTAATAAGACAGCCTCATCATTGGATGAGACTGTCAATTAATGAGGAAATCCTCAAGGAATATTTTCATTGAATGAGAAATCCCTTGGAAAAAGGAGAAAATCTCCCTTTAAGAGCAAAGCTCTGCAACAGAGTGACACTTGTCAAACTCTGGTCATGAGGGAATAAAATTCCTTAAAGAGCCTAACTCTGTAATGATGATGGAAAATCCATCAAAGATTAATTAAAATTAAAATTAATTCTTGAGAATTAAAAATTCTGGGATCTTCAAGATCCATGAAAAAACTCTTAAGAGTTCTTCATCAAGAGATCGAAAGATCTACATATTATCAAAAGAGCAGAGCTCTGATGCATGGGATAAGAAACCCCAAGAAAAGATCTGTTTAGATCTATGGATTCTTGAGAGCAAGGCACTATTTATGAAACCTAAAAGGGTTTTCTTTAGATCAAAGATCTATGAAGAGCAAGGCTCTGTTAATGGGTAAAAACTTTAATTTATTAAAATTAATTTAATTTTACCTAAGTTTGGTAGAGTTCTAACTCTTGAAAGTTCTTGAACAGAAGAGCAAGGTTCTGAATAAAAATTCTTGAGAAGGAGATGATAATCATCTGAGGACCAAAGGTCCTATTTATAGGCACTGAACCGCCTCTTCAATTTCTGAGTTGATCCAAGGGCTCAGATGTTGCCACCACTGCACTCACGTGTGCGTCATGTGAGCGCAACGGTGGGGGGGCATTTGTTTCCCCCAATCAGAGCAAAGCTCTGTTTTGAATTTCAAAATTCAAAAGTTGAAGCAACGCTTCAGATCCTGTGCGCTGCGCACTGCGTGCCACGTGTCTAGCGCAGACGCACTAGCGCCAGGTGCACTGCGCCCCAGACAGCGCACCCCCAATCAGAGCAAACCTCTGTTTTAAAAATTCAAAATTTAAAAGTTGAAGCAACGCTTCGAATCAAGCGCCAGATGCGCTGCGCGCCACGTGTTAAACACGGATGCGCTAGCGCAGTTGCGCTGCGCTCTGCGCTGCACGCCACGTGTCAAATATAGGTGCGCTAGCGCAGTTGCGCTGCGCTGCATGCCACGTGTCAAACACGGGTGCGCTAGCACAGTTGCGCTGAGCTCTGCGCTACGTGCCACGTGTCGAACGTAGGTGCGCTAGCACCAGCGCTGGGATTAAAAATTTCCTACCGTCAGATCAAAAGATCTACTAATAATAAATTATTAAGAACTAAAATTCTGTTATGCAAAGATTTTTCAATCTTATTAAAATAACAAGATTATCTTCTATAAAACAGAAGCCTTAGAATCAAAGATCCAACGGTGGGAAATATTCCCAAATCAATCAGAGAAATATCTCTCAAAACTGATTTAACAAATCATTTGGCCCTATATAAAGAACCCTAGACTTCAAGTCAGAGATATAAAAAAAAAAAAAAAGAGAAAAACCCTCTGCAAACTTGGAGAAAAAGAAGAGCAAGCTCTCAAGAAAAAGAAGATTTTTCTTCATCTTCAATGTAAAAAAGAATTATGTTCTTGAATAATAGAGATGAAACCATCTCGTAAAAAGAAGAATTATCTTCTTCTAAAAAAATCTTAGATCTATAAAAAGACCAAGGTCTTTGATTTAAAAACAAAGATCAAAAGATCTAATCATAAAGAAAATAATAATAAAAGAAGTATTTTACTTCATTCACAGATCTTTGATCTATAAAGGCAAAGCCCTTTTATAAAAACAAGAACTTTTGTTCTTGGATCTTGAGGCAAGGCCTCCTTTAAGAAGAACATAAATCTGGTCTTTGATCTTAAAACCGATCAGAAGCGCTTTGCGCTATTAAAAAATGCCTTGCACTCATGAATTGCGTTTTTGCGCTTCTTAGACCGGTGCTCAGCGCCAAAACATGCCACGTGTCAACCATAGACACTACTTGAGCTTTGCGCTTCTGAAACAGAGCACTGCGCTCATGGGCTGGCGCTCAGCGCCAAGCGCGCCACGTGTCACTCACTGGTGCGCCAACAAACTAGCGCAATGCGCTCATAAATTAAAAGCGCAATGCGCTAACAAACTAGCGCTGAGCGCGACACGTGTCCTTTTCGTGTGCGCTACCCGACAGGAGCGCAATGCGCTCTTTGACTGGCGCAACGCGCCTGGCGCGCCACGTGGCGCACCGTCAGAACAAACTTTGTTTCTGATACAAAACAAAAATGTCAGAGCCTAATGCCTAACATTATTAAAAGGGCTGAGCCCAAATAAAGGCTTAATAGCTAGAACAAATAAAATGTTAAAACATTTTAATTGGACTTAGCCCAATTCTGGCCATAAGTCCTCAACTTATTTTGAATTGAGCACATCTGCTCTTTCAACCAACTCACCTTGGTTCAAGAATACATCTCTTCACTCCTTTGATATTTGTCATTGTAATTCCTCAACGTCTTCAAAGAGGTGACGGGTCCCGACAACCACACATTTCAAGGACTGTGGGGTCCTTAAACTCATGGACTATGATATCCTTAACCTCGACCGTGATGTCTTAAAACTAAAATTGGACTGGGAGGTCCTTAAACTCATGGACTATGATGTCCTTAATCTCGACCGTGATGTCTTTAAACTAATATCGGACTGTGGGGTTCTTAAATCCACGGACTATGATGTCCTTAACCTCGACCGCAATGTCTTAAAACTAACAACGGACTGTGGAGTGCTCAAATCCACGGACTATGATGTCCTTAACCTCGACCGCGATGTCTTAAAACTAACATTGGACCGTAATGTCCTTAAACTAATTATCGACCGCAATGTCATTAAACTAAACAATAGAGCCCAATTGCTCTCTTGTTGGATCTAAATGATCCCGTTAAGTTGATCTAAGTCTAAAATTAGACTAACGTATCCTTAACAAACGTTTAAGTTGATCTTAGTCCCAAATGAGGCTAACGTATCCTTAAACACAACCCCCAAACCCAAATCTAAGAAGATACGGATTTGGACTAATCCACGTCCTACGCGCGACAATATAAATTAGTCTCCGTATACAATCCATGGGCAACCAAACACAAAACAAACACCCACGACACGAGGTGACCATATGGAGAAGGAGAAAGTTGTTACCGCGATGCGGTAGCATAATTAACTGCAGGGGCTTGCGCCTGCAGGGAAGAGCGTCCCCACAATCAAAAACCTCTCAGACGAGGGGGAATCTGACGAAGTCTGCTACATCAGCCGCATTCGTTTAAACCTTCGATACATGGTGCCATAAATCAACTTGGCATTTTCGGAGAGGTGGACGGATAGCACCAATTATTATCTGCCCCGAATTTCAGGCAAGACGGACCTGCGCGGTCGCGTCTCTGTGTTCGGAGGGGAACACCACCGAATTGCATATTGAACCCAGGTTTCTCCCGGCTTCACCCTGACATTTATTAATGTGGTGATCGGGGTGCGCTTGCTTGCGCTTGCGAAACGTTGTGTGAACAGTAGCTCCATTTCTGTAAATGTTTTGATGGAGTCATTAGGAAGCTCCGAATGCCATTCAAATGCTGTCTCTGCCAAGCTGCCGATGAATTGGCGAAGCAGAAGTTTGTCGTCGCCTCCAGTATTGCCGCATAGAGCTCTAAACTGAGCGACGTGTTGATGAGGATTGCATGTCCCCTTATACACGTGGAATTTAGGAATCGTATACCCCGACGGGTATTTGATTTGATCGTACCAGTCTGGATAAGGTCGCCCAGTTCTGACTAATTGGCCAGCCGCTTCGCTTGCCTGATGAGCTCATATTTGTTGAGCTATATAGTCGTCAAGAGCAGCCTTGGAGATCGTTTCTTCTTTGGCTGCTGAGAAAACCAGTAGAGGATTTGGTTTCCCCTCTGTCGTGTTCAATGATTATTGGAGGGTCTACGACTGGAGGATCCGGCTGGATCATCATCCCCACCATGTCTTGGAACAGAAGCGCCATTTGTTTGATATTAGCCGCTTGTTCCGCGGCCTCTTTATCTTACTTTTCAAGCACCCTTCGTAGGAATTCGGTGTCGGTCTCCTGCTCCTGGCGTTGTTCCGACAATACTTCCGGGCTTTCTTTCTACCCATTGTGTAACGCCCCACGGCCCAGTACAGATAGTATTGTCCGCTCTGGCCGAAACCGCACAGTTTTTCCTTTTAGAGTGAACCGGACCCGACCAGGGGCCACTTCCTAGGAGGTCACCCATCTTAAGACTTCCCTGGTCCGAGCACGCTTAACTACGGAGTTCTCAAGCTCCTGTAGTTCCGGTTCACTTAAAAAGCGCATCTGTAATTGGGGGTGGTATCATTATATTTATAATGCAGTCCGGTTCTCTTTCGGAATGTGTTCCGAAAATTCCTCATTGTTCTATAGTGGATCCCAGGACTCTAAAGGTGGCCCCCACAGATTCAAGAGGTGGCCCCCGCCCCCTTGGTATGACAATTGGCGTGGCACTTTGTTCTATGTGGCAGTTTGCTCCATGAACAAGAACCGGATCCCGACATTCTCCCCGCCATTGAACAATGGTTCGTCCTCGAACCACAGAGCTACTACAGAGGGACCTGCATGGGACCACCATAAATGTAACGCCCCACGCCCTAGTACATATGGTATTGTCCGCTCTGGCCGAAACCGTACGGTTTTTCCTTTTAGAGTGAACCGGACCCGACCAGGGGCTACTTCCCAGGAGGTCACCCATCCCAAGACTTCCCTGGCCCGAGCACGCTTAACTACGGAGTTATCAAGCTCCTGTAGTTCCGGTTCACTTAAAAGGCGCCTCTGTAATTAGGGGTGGTATCATTATATTTATAATGTAGTCCGGTCCTCTTTCAGAATGTGTTCCGAAAATTCCTCATTGTTCTACAGTGAGTCCCACAGACTCTAGAGGTGGCCTCCACAGATTCAAGAGGTGGCCCCCGCCCCCTTGGTATGACAATTGGCGTGGCACTTCGTTCTGTGTGGCACTTTGCTCCGTGAACAAGAACCGGGTCCCGACACAGTGAGTGCGGCCATCCTTGTCAACATCTTCTGGAGTTTTTGTTGTTGCTCCTGAGCTTTTGTCACCGATCATGTGAGTGGTCAATGACCCATAGAAATACGGCTTTCCTCTTTCCCGGAAGCCATTACATCGTGTGCACTACCATTCCCCCAGACTTGGCGCGTTTGGGTCCACTGCCTTTGAAATTTACCACAGACATAGGGATCTTCTCCAGCCTTGTCCTCTTGTGGAAGGTTGAAGTTGAGGGAGCCGTTGCAGCAGGCACCCATGCAGATGATACTTTCCGTAGTACGACGGAGGGATGGTTCTCCTCTTGCCGAGCCTTCGTCTTCTTCAGCCGGCGAGAGTAATCTTTGTCGATTACAGAGTCCTGGATTTTCCACCAGACTCTGTGGATCTTAGAGGACAACCGCTGAGGAGGCTGTTCCGGCTTCACCTGTGTCATGCTTTCAACAGGCGGAGGAGACTACTGCAATACGGCGGTTGGAGAGTTCTTGCGCACCCTCTTGAGCGGATCGAAGCTGTTCCCAGTTGGAACAGCAGCGTCAATTTCCACCGTTGGAGCAGATGGAGTAAGTCCAGAGGGGGAGTTGCCCCCAGCTCTTCTCACCCGGCACCAGTGGCGACGTAGAGCATGTCGTGCAGATGGGATTGTCTCCGTTATGGGGATGGCTTCGTCATGCCCCCTGCTCTGATGAAGGGCTATAGCTGGTGTCAGCCTGTCGAAGACTGACGTCCGTTGAGAGGGGCCAGTCAATCTTGCAAAGGCTGACTTTTTGATAGGGGAAGCAGTCTTGGTGACTTCGCCAAAAGCAGGAGTTGGAACGGCCAATCTTGCAAAGAACGATCCTTTAGCAGGAGAATCCCCTTTGACGACTTCGTATGCCGGAACTGGAATGGCTATACGCTTCGGGATAACCCTCTCAGGTATTGCGAGCCACTTTGTAGGCACACTGGAGCTTTGGTTGTCTGTCAAAAACGAAGGTGGCAAACTTGGACGACCCGTTAAGAGAGGCCGTGGTAGTTGCAAGCCGATCGAAAACCAACTTCTTTGGAGCCTCTTGTGATGGCATTGAAGCATTGAAGCTCATTGGAGGGAGCATGGTCCCGAAGAACAATCCAGTGGTGGGCTGAGTCACCTGCTCCACTGGCATTGCAAAGATGGAGGCCGCTTGGGGCCCATAAGTCACTCCTCCGGCGGGGACAGAGTGGGGGTTGCCGTTGCAGTTAGTGCAGTTGAAAGCCATCGACGTTATCTTCTGCACAGGAGCAAGAAGCCAAATCTTAGTATCTTGAATCTAGGGGCAACCATATTAAACAGCGATTTGTTCGTGAACACAACACACGAAGTGTGGAGTGGAAAGAGAAAAAGGTCCCACCGGGCGTGCCAGAATCTGTTTACCGCCGAAAGCCAAGAAGACAAACGTCTTGCCTGAATTTGGGGACAGACGATATTTGGTTTTATCCGTCCACCTCTCCGAAGATGCCAAGTTGGTTTATGGCACCGTGTATCGGAGGTTTGTTCGGATGAGGCCGTTGTAGCAGATTTCGTCAGATTCCCCCTCGTTTGCAAGGGGTTTTTGATTGTGGGGACGCTCTTCCCTACAAGCGCAAGCCCCTGCAGTTAATTACGTTACCGCTTCGCGGTAACCACTTTCTCCTGCTCCAGAAGGTCATATCGTGTCGTATATGTTTGTTTTATTTTTGGTTGCCCGTGGATTGTATACGGAGACTAATTTATGTTGTCGCCCGTAGGGCGTGGATTAGTCCAAATCCGTATATTTTTAGATTTGGGTTTGGGTTGATTTAAGGATCGTTAATCTTGTTTGAGATTAAGATCAACTTAAATGTTTGTTAAGAATACGTTAGTCCAATTTTATACTAAGATCTACTTGACAAGGGTTTAGGATCATCTTGATCCAACAAAAGAGCATTTGGGCTTTATTGTTTTAGTTTAAGGACGTTACGGTTCGTTGTTAGTTTAAGGACGTTTCGGTCCACAGTGGGATGCGTCCGTCAATTTGGGAGCGCACCAAAGAGTTATTGGTTATCGGGACCCACCACTTCTCTGAAGACGCTGAAGAATTACGATATGTATCAGAGATGTGAGGAGATGTACCCTTGAACCAATGTCCGTTGGGAGATCTGTAGTCGTGTTTGGGACTAAGACCAATTTGGAAAATGATGAGCGCATTGGCTCGGTTGGTCTGAATTGGGGATTTGGTCAACTTGGACTCAACCCACTCAGTCTTTGAATAAAGTGTTAAACACTTGCTTGGGGTTCAGTCCCTTTTCTGTGCAAATAATACTGAGATTTTCCTTCCCTTCTTTTTTTGTTCTTTTATTTTTTTTATGGAGTGTTAAACACTCTTTATGGCGCCCGCGTGCTGAGCACGTAGGACGCTTGGCGCTGAATGCTAGGAACTCTTTATTGAGCAGCACCCACGTGAGGGACACGTGAGGCGCTTGACGCTGAGCGTCAACCATTGAGTGCTAAGCACTCTTTATTGAGCAACGCCCACGTGAGGGACATGAGAGGCGCTTGGCGCTGAACGCCAACCACTGAATGCTAAGCACTCTTTATTAAACAGCGCCCACGTAATGAGCACGTGAGGCGCTTGACGCTGGGTTTTTCTTGGGGCATTTTGTTCTGAAGAGTTCAATTCTTTGTTCTTTTCTGGTTTTTTGATCCTCAAGAACAAATTCATTCCCATGAGAATTAAATTCTCATTTGTGGGAAACTTGTCTCATGGACCTCAGATCCAGAAAAAGAACTATGTTTTTTAAGAAGAGTTAAATTCTTGGATATACAGATTAGATGCTCTAATCTCTATTTTTTTTTAGCCCGAAGAAAGCTATTCTTCTTTCTTCCTTCTTAAAGCTTTCTTCTTTTTTTTCTCAAAGCTTATGGGGGGTTTCTCTTTACAAAACTTGAAATCTTGGATTCTTTATATAGTGGAGGCAGATTTATTGATTTGGTTAAAGAAATCTCTCATTGAAAGATCTTTAATTGATTTGAGGATTTTATCCACCGTCGGATTTTTGATCCAAGGACTTCTGTTTTACAGAAGATATTTTTCTCGTTTTTAACAAGATTGGGAAATATTTCCCGTACAGAGTTTATTCTGTAGCTTGGTGATTTTTTAATTACCATTGAATTTTTAATCCAACGGTGCTCTATTTTTCAGAGAATAATTTTTCTTGTTGAGAAAAATTTGAGGAATATTTCCTCAACAGAATTTAATTCTGTACTCTGATGATTTATCATCTCTGTTAGATATTTGATCCAACGGCTCTGTTTAACAGAGAGATTTGGTTCTGGCGCTGGCGCCCTCGTGCGAGGCACGTGACGCGCTGCCTCGGAGTTTTTAACTCTCGGCGCTGGCGCCCTCGTGCAAGGCACGTGAGGCGCTGCCTCAGAGCTTTTAACTCTTGGTGCTGCCTTTCAAATTTTAAACAGAGCTTTGCTCTTTTATTGGAAAACAGAGGATCCGTTATGAGAAATTGGTAACGGTTGGAACTGCTACCAATTCCTCAGTACGGTTGCCCACATTTGCAGTAGTGCCTAATTGAGATATTGAGAGATCACATTAGTGATGCAACTTGGTAGTGGATGAAATTTTAAGAACTTGTTGTTTAATTTAGCTACATACGCTAAATAACCGTAGTGTGTGTGATTAAAGTGAACCATATCGTATCCTTATTTATTATCGTTTAGTTACGTCCATATGCCTAATTATTTTCTCAGTTAACTGAATCCGACGTTTTTTTCGGGCATTTGAACAAGAATATGATGCATCATATCCATAAGATCATTAATAAAGGTTTTTTGAAGATGATAATGTATAATATCCCCATTTATAACAATGACTACGTAATTAATACATTGAAACTAATTAGAGTCATAAGTGATGCAACTTTCTTTCTTTCGTTTTTCCCTTTCTTTTTAGAAAAAAAAAGCAGGACACAAAACGGCAGTCGCGCTTATGAGTCGCTACTAGATTATCATATTCTGAATCTTGCAATTGTTTGTGTTTTTATAAAAATAAGATGCACCATGCTGAAAGAAAACCGGTGTTTATTGAAATTTCTCGATCTTCCCTACAACTCAATTGAATTTTGGAAAAGACTACTGCCACAATTTTCGGAGTGTTAACTTTAGCTTTAAATGGTAATTTATGCAACTTTTAATGCACTTTTTTAAATTTCAATGGGTGCACTATTACATTTGAAGTTTAGGATGGGTATTTCCATATTTCGCCTCCAAAAGTTTGAAATTTTAAATTTCACACACAAAAGTACTCTGTTAACCCAAAAAATCTGTGATATGTACTTTTCCATCAAAACATAACTCGGGTTATTATTTTTTAACAAGGGTAATAAGTTAAGACTTGTGTTTCCTTTGATCATTATGATCCTTTGCTAAAGTACCTGTCTCTTACGGATGTTCACTAAAAATAATCAAGAGGGGTATTTTGGATAACTTAAAACTTTTGGGTGAGAAATATGAAATTTTAAACTTTAGGGGTGAAATATGAAATTACTTCTCTTCTCGTTTGGGGGTGGCATATGAAAAAAAACCTTACGTTCAATAATGCTATGCAATAATTTTCTTTTAAAAAATGGTTTTATGTCCGAACCAGAAAATTCTAAGGATCTGTTTGGCCTTTTAGATATATTTATAAGACTTTTAATTCATAGAACTTTTGTCACACTAGTGTTTTTTTTTTTTTATTTAAGGGGGAAGGGATCCTAATATTGCCAAAAATGGAATACAGCTGAAAATTGAAGGTTTATGAATTTTCTTTTCATTTCTTAATTCGTATTACATATAATAGTTCATTTCCGAAATCTCTAGTATGAATCATGGTTTTCATGAATAATCTCGTATATACAATATTACTATTGTTACACGAGTAATATAATTGTATCAGTAATATTTAAAAAATTATATATGGATAAGGGTTTGGATAGATGAAACAAAAAATAATAAATTGTTTCTAATGTATGCCAAATTTATGGAAGTTAACAAGGTTAATGGTGACATATGAGATCTCTTTATACTAATGAAGCATATTTAGAATCTTCTTTATTTTTCTAATTTCATGATCGCTTTAGGTTTCATGTTGCATTTCGTGATTATAAGAAAAGAATAAAAAATCAAACTTATTTGATCGGGGATTTTGTATTGTTTAATTGGCTTTGATGGATACCAAAAAGAGGAGACTAAAGAGATCTGCGAGCATATAGAAGATGGAGGGGGAGGGGGCTAGGATTCGATGGTTCTAATTTTTATCATTTTGTTTTTGTCATTTTGTTCCACCTCGGTATATGTGGTCATTTATTAGAGCCAAACTTTTTTTTATCGTACCAGTTTTGCATTTGCGCTACACGTATTTATTAAATTAGATTTTTCAGAAAACAAATTAGCTGATTAGACAGTGAAAATGGTTTTTTTAAAAAGAGAAGGGTTGGTGTTAGAGGGAGGAGATTTATAAAGAGGAAGAAAAAAGAAAATAAATTTTATCCACTAAATTTGATAGTTGCGGTTATAAAATTTGATTTGATTTTTTAAAAATATATTTGTTTCTATTGCAAATAAGAATACTACATCACGCAGTGGATTTCAAAATTATAACACGAGAGATAACTTAAAAATAATTTTATTGAATAAATTATTTGGACAGTGGGATGGCGGATTTCATTAAAGAGAGAAATATTTTCGAGATCCGGGCTGTCGAGTGATTCGGAATGTTTTTTATTTGGCGAGATAAATAATTTGGAATATTTGTCTATACAATCAATTCAATTTAAGATCTTTTACTAAGGATTTGATTTATTTAGAACATAACGATTTTGAATATTTGTCCATATAATTAGTTTGATTTAAGATATTTAGTTAGTATATGGATTTGATTTGGTTAGAATAATGGGATGAAGATTGAGATTTTGCAAGGTGATTTTAATTAGAATGATGTTAGATTTTTGAACGGAGATTCTAGGAAGATAATGAACCAGGATTTTAGTTGGACGGGAAATTTTACTTAGAATAGAGAATTACTTAATATGAGGATATGACGGGCCAAAAGAAAAACATCAATCCCTTTTAAAAATGTTATGGAATAGATAATAAAAGTTCCAGTTGGAGCAATTATTTTTTTATAATTACAGTTTAAGTTCCTTTGGATAGCCGATTATAAAGAAAGTTCTGGTTTCAATTCTACTAAATTGATACTATTTATTTTAGTATCTCTATTATTATAGTGCAACAAGATGTGGGTCATTTAATTTTGAAATTGATTGTTAATGTGACTTCTTATTTTTTTTTGAGAAATCAAACAAAAAAATATCATTGATTTATGTGCAATACATATAGTTAAATGCCACGTCATCATTATTTTACAAATGCGATGCACGTAGTTAAAATAATAAAGAAATTTATCAATAAAATTTTTATAATTACATGCAATGCACGTGCCAAAAATCCTGGTCCTAACATGAGTTAGGACGCTAGTTTTCTTCCAATTGACATACACCTAATGGTGTATATGTAATTCAAAATCAAAACTAAACCATAAGTATCATGAAGTAGATTGTCTTATCATCTTTACTGCTATAGCTTAAACTCAAATAGTGCAGTATGGCATTTTTGTTATTTTTTAAAAAGAAACTCAAGAAAATGTAAAAAGAATACTACAAAATTTTCTAAATTCCAAAGTTTTTCATATCATTCTCTCTTTCTCTGTCTTTGGTCTTCAACCTCCTTCCAAAAAATACAGGAATGCATCTTGGAACTTGAGAAGTAAAACCACACATGCTATCAATATTTATTATATTAGTACTTCTTGTTATTGTTTTCTTTCTCATCTATCATGTCCATCGTAGTTGCATAAATTTAAATACCTAATAATTTCAACCTTGAATTTGATTTAGTTTTGGAAAGAGACAATCTTTTCTTCATAGAAAATATACTGTATGGATTAAACACTTACAAATGATAGTTCCATAAAGTTGGTTTATTTTCCCATGAAAAGAAGAAATGAAAAGAGTCAAACATTTTGGCGATCTGAAACACTCAAAATAGCGGAGAAAATTTCTCATAAATTTTTTTTTTGTAGAAATAAGAAAAAGAACAGGGTATTTATGGACCAGGTGAGGATTCACAACCCCATGGGTTTGAAAAACAATTACATTCAAATACTGGACGAAAAAGCAAAAAGTTCCCTTCAAATCATAATCAGACGCCTACATCGAACCAACCCACCATTTAAAAACTTAATTAAAACCCCACTTTTAATCTCCTTTCCATCAGTCACAACTATCATCAGGGAGGGGTAGATTGCAGATAAACACCCTCACCTAATCCCTACTTCCCACGTGTCCTCCTCTCATGCCGACACGTCACCCATCCCCCTTCCCTCAAGAAAACCCCTCGACAGCGAAATTAGGCGTCGTCGCTCACCAAAAATTAAAAAATCTAACACCCCTCCCAAAAAAAAAACTCTTTATATATATATATATACACTCAGCACCCTCATCAATGCCCCAATCCGATTAAAACTCAAATGTCCAAATTCGTTGAAAAGATTCGCCGGAGCTCGCCCCCGATGGAGGAGACCGAGGAGATCGCCCGCAACGCCCTCCTGCACCCCTCGCCGACCCTGGGCCAGCTCTTCAAGCGCGTCGGCGACGCCAGCGGCGCCGGCGATTCGCCTGACCACCACGCCATCGAGCTCGACCCCCTATCCGACGATCCCGCCGTTGCTGCCGCCGCCGACAGGCCCAACCCCTTCGTCCTCGCCTTCACAGATCTCACCTACAGCGTCAAGACCTCGCGAAAGTTCCCGCCTTTCTCCCGATCCGACCCCTCAGGCGGCGGCGTGAAGACCCTCCTCGACGGCATCTCCGGCGAGGCGAGGGAAGGCGAGATCCTGGCCGTCCTCGGGGCCAGCGGCAGCGGCAAGTCCACCCTCATCGACGCCCTAGCGAACCGAATCGAGCGCGAGAGCCTGAAGGGCTCCATCACCCTCAACGGCGAAAACCTAGACACGAAACTGATGAAGGTGATCTCTGCCTACGTCATGCAGGACGACCTCTTGTACCCCATGCTCACCGTCGAGGAGACCCTCATGTTCTCCGCGGAGTTCCGGCTTCCGAGGACCCTCTCCAGGTCCAAGAAGAAGGCCAGGGTGCAGGCGCTGATCGATCAGCTCGGCCTGCGCCGCGCCGCGAAGACGATTATAGGCGACGAGGGCCACCGCGGCGTGTCCGGTGGAGAGCGCCGCCGCGTGTCGATCGGGATCGATATCATACATGATCCCATCGTCTTATTCCTCGACGAGCCGACGTCGGGGCTGGACTCGACGTCGGCGTACATGGTGGTGAAGGTGCTGCAGAGGATCGCCCATAGCGGCAGCATTGTGATAATGACGGTTCATCAGCCGAGTTCGAGAATCATTGGTCTGCTTGACAGGATGATATTCCTGTCGAGGGGTCAGACCGTTTACTCGGGGCCGCCCGATGGCATTCCTCCGTTTTTCGCCGAATTCGGACATCCGGTCCCTGAGAACGAGAACCGGACCGAGTTTGCCCTTGATCTGATTCGGGAGCTCGAGGTGTCGCCTACAGGTACGAAGCCGCTAGTCGACTTCAACAAGTCCTGGCAGAACATGAAGCTCTCACGTCACATGGATTCGCCATTTAACAAGTCCCCGCTGTCGCTGAAAGACGCGATTAGCGCCAGCATTTCACGTGGGAAGCTGGTGTCCGGCGCCCCCGACGGGCCCGCGGGGCCCGCGTCGTCCTCCGTCCCGACGTTCGCTAACCCGTTATGGATCGAGACGGTGGTATTGGCGAAACGGTCCACCACCAACAGCCGCCGCCAGCCTGAGCTTTTCGGGATTCGTCTTGGTGCCGTCCTGGTGACCGGGTTCATCCTAGCCACGATATTCTGGCGGCTCGACAACTCTCCGAAAGGGGTGCAAGAGAGGCTAGGGTTTTTCGCCATTGGCATGTCCACCATGTTCTACACCTGTGCTGACGCCCTCCCGGTGTTTCTCCAGGAACGCTACATTTTCATGAGGGAGACAGCGTACAACGCGTACCGCCGCTCATCGTACGTCCTCGCTCACGCCATCACCGCCTTCCCGCCGCTGGTTTTCCTCTCCATCGCCTTCGTCGCCACCACGTTTTTCGCAGTGGGACTCGCAGGGGGCCTGCAAGGGTTCATATTCTTCTTCTTGATCGTGCTCGCTTCGTTCTGGGCCGGGAGCGGTTTCGTGGTCTTCTTATCCGGCGTCGTGACCCACGTCATGCTTGGTTATACGGTCGTGGTAGCGGTGCTGGCCTATTTCCTGCTCTTCAGCGGATTTTTCATCAACAGAGATCGGATCCCGGACTACTGGATTTGGTTCCACTACTTGTCGCTCGTAAAATACCCGTACGAGGCGGTGATGCAGAACGAGTTCAACGATCCGAACAAATGCTTCGTGAGAGGGGTTCAGATGTTCGACAACACGCCCCTAGGGACTTTACCTGAGATGTTGAAGCTGAATGTGTTGAAGGCAATGAGCAGCGCGTTAGGGGTGAGCTTGACGAGCCAGACCTGCATCACCACGGGGCCGGATATCTTGAAGCAGCAAGGGATTACTCAGCTGGGCAAATGGAATTGCTTCTGGGTGACTGTGGCCTGGGGCTTCTTTTTTAGGGTTTTGTTCTATTTTAGTTTGTTGTTGGGGAGCAAAGGGAAGAGGAGGTAGAGAGAGGGCAGGGTTGTATTTCTTGGTATATATTTTGCTTTGCCATTTTTTCCCCCTTTTCTTTCTTTAATTTACTTTTCTTTTTCCTACAAGATGAATGGATGAATATATAGTTTGTTAATTGTGTAATGTGATACTCATGAAATAATTAATCGTAATTGTTCAAGAAATGCTTTTGTTTTATTGTTTAATGTACATGCATGATTGTGCATTTCCAATGATAGTGTTTGATATATATACTGGCTATAAAGTATTTAGGTGCAATTTATAGAATTTTTATAAACTTTGTGGGATATAATTAAATTTATTCCGAGTGAAGATCAACTTGAACTTGCTCATGATTTTACACGCACTAATTTGAAGAGTTTTCGATATTATCTATACGTCCAATATCGCTTAAAGAAATACTTTGCGTGGCCTTTTCTTCCCTTCTCATGTACCCAAGTGACACTGGTGTCATACATGAGGTCCATAGCGTATTATCGTTCATCTTTTGGGTAAGAAAAATAATTTTGTATTATTTATAGAAAAGTTAACTAATTGTCTGGTTAATTTGGATTCATTATTAGTTTCCAAGTTACTTGAGTTCTGATTATTCATACCTCATGATAAATTATTTTACATAATCTTATTCATGATGTTTACACTAATTGTTTAGTTCCTTCACAACCTAACATTTAATGTGCAGTGATGATATGAAGATACTTCTACGAACATATATATATATATATATATATATATATATATGCACACATGCTTTAAAACAGTTACCAAATGACTTAACAGAACCATGATGAGGAGATAGCTAGGTTAGATTGACACCGTTGCTAGATTGGAGCCCGGCTCGTGACCGAAAAGACCTGACGGAGTTATCCTAACTTTGGGATCGGAGACGGAAATCGATCGAAGAGGAAGCCAAACAAGGAAGGTCTTTTTCACTCGATCTTGTCACTTTTGAATTGCCGAGAATCGACTCGGGTTCCAGAAGAAGGGGATGTACTTCAACTACTTTTCTTTCTAACATGCAACTGCGTATCTTTCAAGATATATACTATTAATTATCATTTCGGGTAATGCTAAGCAAGTTTGCGGGTATGGCATATTTGGTTGGAGCAAAGTAGAAAGGAAAGTGATGAGCACTTTTTCATTTTCATTTGTTTGGGTAAGAAAAGAATGCATGGAAAGTATGCCTGGCATTCTTACCACATCATTCATTTTGGTGCATTTCACTCTCTCTTTAAAACTAGAGTAATTAAGAAGACATAGGACAGTGGAATAAAATAATAATAGATTATTCCTTTGATTTCTTATTTCTATCCTAGTTGAATCTCTTTCTTAATTTATATTCTTTTAACCAAACTATCTAAATGTATTTTTCATTCCCACATAAACATCAACTCATCTTTTTTCTCACTTCTTTTAATCAATACAAACAATGATTATCAGGGTTTTGCACGTGTGCACAAGAGTTATGTGGTCTATATATCTATACAAACTGGGTTAGGGAGATTTAAAAATATGTAATTTGGCCTAATTCCATGAACCTCCAACCCTTAACATTTTGCAATTGCAGCCTTCGAATTAATTTTGAGATATTTGGCTCATTGGCATTAATGAGTCAACATAGAATCTATCTTATCTTTTTAACACTAGTAAAATAGGGGGTTGCCCCTACGGATATTGGAATCCGTAGGGGCAGATATAACTTGGCCCTACGGATTAATCCGTAGGGCTAAAAGGTTGCCCCTACAGGCCCAGACGTCCAAGAATAAAAATATTAATTCTTAATTTGGTGTTTGCCCCTACGGAGCCGCAAACAAAGGACCTACGGTTAAATCCGTAGGGGCAACTAAATATCGATTTACTAAAGCACAGATCGATCGTCTACGCTCACAATTTCTTTCTCTCTCGATCTCGATCGCGCGCGTAAAAAATCCCGAAATCGCCACGCCGTTCTCCTCGTCGCCACCGTCGTTCTCCTCGTCGCCACCGGCGTTCTCGTCGCCACCGCCGTTCAGATCGTCACCACCGCCGTTCGGGTCGTCGCCACCGCCGTTCAGGTGAGTAAATCTTGAGGTAAATTAAAGAATTTTTTGATTATTTTGGGCTTAGGGTTCATGGCTGGTCTGGGGTTGCGCGCGCGAGTTGGGGTTCGGCAGGAGTCGCGGTCGGGGTCGGGGTCGGGGTTGGGGTTAGGGTTAGGGTTGGGGTTCGCTGCTGCTAGGGCTGGGGCTGGGGCTGGGGTTAGGGTTTCCCTTAGGGTTGGTGTTGAGTTTAGCTGGCCGCGCTGGGGTTAGGGTTAGGTCGGGGCTGGGCTGGGGCTGGGGCTGGGGTTAGGTTGGGGTTAGGGTTAGGTGGATTGATGACAACAAAATACATGGATGGATCGATAAATTTAGTGATGTTATGTGTCCCGCCAACATAGGAAATTCAAACGTATACTCCGTTTTCTCATCTTAAAACTAGCAACCAAAATGTGACTAAAAAATCTTTCTAAATATATTTGAAACACATTTATTAGTTGGATTGAATATTTGTGATTCCATTATATTATATTGTAAGATGCAGAAATTGTATCCTAAAACTACTTGATCCAATCATCCAACAAATACATTCATAAGATACTTATTAATTTTCCTGTATCTTGTATTGAATCGTAAGATTGATTTGCATGTCGTAAGATATTTGATAACACTAGGATGTTTTTCATAAAACAGAAAGTAAATTGGTGTAGGGAGAAAGCTGCTTGATGGGTGGTGACTGGGTCCATTCTTTCTTCATAATCCCCTTCAACTCTATGCCTTTCAATTATTGTGGGAAAATTAGATATTACTTGAGTGATCATGATATCATTTTTTTTGAATATTTCTTCCGAGAATTTATGCATGGTCTTGACATTGAACTTTATCATACTCCTTAATATTACTTTAGTGATTGATAATATTCAATAAGCTTATGTTGTTGACCCAAATTAAGTAAGGGGGTTAGTCAATTGGAATTGGTGTTTGGAACTTTGAAGTATATCTTTAATGGGATAGGTTTATTTGGTGTCAGTCAAATAAAATGAGAAGTAGAACCTTTTATTGTTAGTTATGAATGAATCTAATATTGGAAGTTGATGGTTTCAGTTAGAACTTTTTTGGTATATGATAGATTTCCGCCTTCCAAAATCGTTCCATCCAAAAAGTGAATAAAGTGGAACTTCTGTTCTCCTTGCCCATCCACTTTTTCTCTCTGGAAATTTGTAGTCTATATAACTATCTAAAATGTATTTGCTAATACAATTATTTTAACCTGACATACTAAAATATTATTATATTGTTTATGTTATCAATAAGTTATTAGTACGTAGTATTCCCTTGATTGGTAAAAGGGGCATGGGCGTTCGCTCTATACATTCTTAATGGGATAGAAGCCTACCCCCGACAGCCGGAACACACACATACAACAAGAATACACAACAATCGCATAATTAGAGAGCAATTCGAGATGTTCGGGTTAAAACCAATATATGATACTCGATGATAATATGAAACCTTCATATTCCCATCGATACTCATATATGCATGAAACTAAAAGCGCCACTTAGTCCCCGTCTATCGGTTAACATACGTGCGATGCTCGTCGTGATCTAGAACTATACGAAGGTTGTTAAATATCGGACAGTATAGCTCGATACTAACAACCGTCGTATAGTCTACGCGACGAGAAAATTCAATCGTATGGTAACCCATAGATTTGTCCCGTGTGGACAAGTTAAGAATGTATAAAGCAAACGCTTTCATTCACTTGTGTTTTCATCCGTTTCGAGATATTTCGTCGGTACCTTTCCGCTGGTTCTCCGTGTACAAAGATAGATTAGATGTTCATTTCAACGTTATTTCACAGCTTTGAAATGATTATCTATTCTATTACAGTGTACTCGGAGAACAGCGGGGAGGTGCTGCCGAAATTTACTCGAAACGGTTGAAAGCACAAGTGATGGGCGTTCGCTCTATACATTCTTAATGGGATAGAAGCCTACCCCCGACAGCCGGAACACATACATACAAACGCATAATTAGAGAGCGATTCGAGATGTTCGGGTTAAAACCAATATATGATACTCCATGATAATATGAAACCTTCATATTCCCATCGATGATCATATATGAAACTAAAAGCGCCACTTAGTCCCCGTCTATCGGTTAACATACGTGCGATGCTCGTCGTGACCTAGAACTATACGAAGGTTGTTAAATATCGGACAGTATAGCTCGATACTAACAACCGCCGTATAGTCTACGCGACGAGAAAATTCAATCGTATGGTAACCCATAGATTTGTCCCGTGTGGACAAGTTAAGAATGTATAAAGCAAACGCCTTCATTCACTTGTGTTTTCATCCGTTTCGAGATATTTCGTCGGTACCTTTCCGCTGGTTCTCCGTGTACAAAGATAGATTAGATGTTCATTTCAACGTTGTTTCACAGCTTTGAAATGATTATCTATTCTATTACAGTGTACTCGGAGAACAGCGGGGAGGTGCTGCCGAAATTTACTCGAAACGGTTGAAAGAACAAGTGATGGGCGTTCGCTCTATACATTCTTAATGGGATAGAAGCCTACCCCCGACAGCCGGAACACATACATACAAACGCATAATTAGAGAGCGATTCGAGATGTTCGGGTTAAAACCAATATAAGATAATATGAAACCTTCATATTCCCATCGATACTCATATATGAAACTAAAAGCGCCACTTAGTCCCCGTCTATCGGTTAACATAACGTGCGATAATTTATTCTTTTCAACGACAAACGCACACACAAAGCATATACACGGATTTTCTCCTTTGTCAGTAACTATCCCGTTCTTATATTTCTCAATATAGTTAACATAACCTACAATTTATATGTTATTCAGTCTAACATGGCCCATAAGTACGTCAGAGTTAAGGACTGGATGTATGTGGATTGGAAACAACGTATGCAACCTAAGTTTGTCGCAGGAGTTGCTGCTTTCCTTGAATTTGCACGCGCACATTATAAGATCATAATAGAGAAGATTCTCTGTCCGTACGATAGATGTGGCAATAAGTACTGGCAGAAGGTAGAATTGGCAGAGCTTCATATTGTAAAACATGGGTTTACTAGACTTTATTCAACTTGGAAATATCACGGGGAAGGAGAAGAATGCAGTACTGCAGTAGAAGAAGAAGGAGAACACGATAATGCGGCAGGAGAAGAAGAAGAATTCGGTAATACGGCAGGAGACGGAAATTTATTTCCATCAGAAGAAATGGAGGATATGGTAGAGGCTGCCCTAGGTGAATCTATTCGTACCGAAGATGACATTCCTTCCGGTCAAGGACCGCGTGCGGATAAATATGAAAATTTCATGAATGATGCTAGGAAACCAATTTATGAGAATGCGAAGTATTCCACCCTCTCATGGTTCGTCCAACTTTTCCAGATTAAGTGCCTAAATGGATGGAGCAACAAGTCATTCACAATGCTTCTTTCGTTCTTGAAAGATTCTATGCCTCCGGGAAATAATGTGCCCGAAAGCTGGTACGAAGCCCAGAAAATGATGTCTGGTTTGGGTCTAAAGTGCGAGAAGATTCAAGCATGTCCTAAAAATTGCGTGTTGTACCGGAAAGAGAATTCAGATTTGAAAGAGTGTCCAACATGCGGAAAGGCCAGGTATAAGCCGAAAGATTCTGATAAGAAGCCTGATATACCTGTGAAGATAGCACGATATTTTCCCATAACACAGAGGCTACAGAGGCTATTCAGGTGCAAGAAAACAGCCGAGGCAATAATTTGGCATCACCGTGCTCCTCCAAGCGAAAATAGAAAAATGAGCCATCCAAGAGATTCACCGGCATGGAAGGATTTCGATAGGAGGCACGCAATATTCAGTAGCGAACCTCGCAATGTCCGACTCGGACTGGCTACCGATGGTTTCTGCCCATTCAACTATATGGCTGGAAGTCACAGTATATGGCCCGTTGTAATGATAATTTATAATCTGTCGCCTTGGTTGGCTATAGACCAATCATACTTTATGATGCCTCTTCTTATCGACGGACCAAACTCACCGGGGAACAATATCGACGTCTATCTCCGACCTCTGATCGAGGAGCTGAAAACTTTGTTCATTGATGGTGTAGAGACATATGATTCAAACACAAATACAACCTTCATGCTGCGTGCGGTTTTAATGTGGACAATTAATGACTTTCCTGCGTATGGAATGCTATCAGGTTGGTCCGTACATGGTCACAAAGCATGTCCTCATTGCCATGAACACACAACATCAAAATTTTTGAATTTTAGCAGGAAGGTTTGTTATTGCGGCCATCGACGTTTTCTGCCTCCAGACCACCCCTATAGGTTAGACACGGTTCACTTTGATGGTCATCAAGAGCTTCTTGGAGCTCCATCCCCATTATCCGGAGAGGACGTGACTGCTAAATGGGATGGTTACAATAACGTGATCTTCGGGATGGATCTGACGAAACAGGTCAAACCACAATATTGGAACAAGTTAAGCATTTTCTTCGAGCTTCCGTACTAGTCTACAAATTCAGTGCGTCATTGTCTGGACGTCATGCATATAGAGAAGGGCGTATCAGAGCACATACTTAACTTGCTTCTGTGTAAAGACGGGAAATCGAAAGACAACATGAATGCTCGGATGGATCTACAAGAGTGAGGAATAAGAAGTGAATTGCACCCTAGACCGGTAGCGGGTAAACCGGGCAAGTTTGTACTTCCCAATGCCGCTTATCATATTGTAAGTGCACGGCGGCGCCCCGGCCGTCAATCCGACGCCGGAAAGCGGAAGCGGTGATAAACTTTAATTTTTGCGGACTTTGCAAACCGGCACCACCGCGCACTAAACTCCGGATCGTAACCATTAACAAGTCTAAGCTACTAACAAGAAAGGGAAGAGATGTACCGACTGATCCGAGTCCTCCGGTCTTCATCTCCACTCCGATCTCCTCGCGGGATCTCCGTCCGTCTCCTCCTCGTCGGAAAGGGCACCACATCGCCTGTAGCTTTTACGGGCTCCCACCTCAATACCGAGGCAACTCGAGCGCGAAGCTGGCGAATCGACGCGTCCAAGATTTGCTGTAGGAAGTAGTGTAGAATACGCTTTGTCTCAATGGGGTTTATAGTTGCCTTGATGGAGGAATGGTCTAAAGAAAATTGGTGCTTTCAATTTTCTAGCAAAAGGGAATGAGATGAAGAATGCTATACACAAAATGAATCTCTCTCATTTTTCTCCCCTCCTCTCCAAAATGTGTGGCCGGCCATATGATTTTGGAAATGGTGGTGGAGTTGTGAACAAATTGCAAGAGGGAGGTTATTGTAGTAAAAGCAAGTGGTGATCCTAAACAAACATGAACCATACCTCTCACTTTAAACCCATCCTCATTCAATCAAATCTCATTAAAGCAAAAGCATGGAAGAAAGATATCATGTTAAATCCTTATGCAAGAAAACCCTCCACAAAGTGTTATTTGCAAACTTGCAAATAACCCCCTCCATCGGAAAAGTCCGGCCGGGAAAGAACAAAGGAAAACCGGCCGGAACGGAATGCAAACTGGCAACTCCAGAAAACTGGTCCCGTAATAAATTACAGGAAAACCCCGATACTGTGCATACACACCCGCATCTGTATTCCGTCCGGATACAAATGCAAAGAGACAAAATCTACACTGTACTAAACTAGGACCGGCTTAAACCAAAGCCGGCTAGTATTATCCGTTCGATCCTGATCCGTGCAATACCGCACGTATCTGATCGAACCCTGCCATAAACCTATACGGCTACTAGTACAAACTGTCCGATCCTGATCCGTGCAATATCGCACGTATCTGATCGGACCCTGCCATATCTCCATACGGCCTCTACAGCGTTTCGCCCGAAAACTGAGTAACTGAATGTGTGGTGGACTCTAAAGACTCGTCAATACTATGGCTGTGGATTTAACCACTAGCACGTCAGAGGTATAAGCCAATACGTAACGGGCCACCAGCTATTGACTAAAAGGGATGTCGATGAGCGAACTCATCCTGACACCCTACTGAGCCTGTCAGTGACAATATCCGTACAGTCCGGTCCGTTCGTCTATGAGCATCGCATGGCGGGCTTAGGGGGTTGGTAAAAGTCAGACCCCCAAAAGCGGTACAAGTCGTATCGGAGTGTAGCCCAGAACACCCTGAGATACTACTGGAATACCTACCAGTAAATCTCCTGCCTTGGCCAAGGACTTCGTGTAATGGCTCTCCTAGACACAGCGCGACCTCACCCCCAATACCGGGAGAGACGAAACCCCCGAAGATCCGCTCACTGCCTCCATGTGGCTCGGGATTGTACCCAACTAAAACCTGTTTGCACGACTCCTTTGAGCCGTGGTAGGGTAGTAATCAAAGCACAGTGGGAACTCACACAAGACAAATGACGATCCCCAGGTCGATGAACTAACCTGTACACATGTCACCTGGGAACTGCTATCTGACGTCAGGTATAAGACCAACTAGCATGTTCCCGGCGAGTCCTGTCCGGTGTACTCATAACCCAATGAGCACCTGTATACATCTTAGGTGATCCAACTGACACCAGTGGCTTGTGAGACCGGCCACCGCCCCTCGTCGGGGTCTCGACTGTATACACTAGTCTACTCTGGAGAATCGATGCCCTGTCTCGAAACTCCCACGACTAGGGACCTTTTAAGGATGTGCTTGTAGACCCCAGCTCTCACGTATATGATCGCCCTCATACTGCTGGTTGTCAAGCAAGAATCCTAGGGGCTCTATCAACGTGCAATAGCGACCTGTCAGGTCACCTAAAGCAGTATACGATGATAAAGGTAAACCAGATAGCGTACTATCATCTCGAGTAAGACTGTCCTATCGGGATAGGTCCTCCCTCAATCATTGCAATCACGTGCCTGCGATCCAATAATTGACTCTGAGGGCACTATCTCCAACACATATGTCACAACCGGAGAAGAAAAGATTCCTGCAGGTGTTGCATGATTTGAAGGTCCCCACAGGTTTCTCAGGATCATTCAGCAAGAAAATAAAAATTGTGAAGGGTAAGATCGATGGGCTGAAAAGTCATGATCACCATGTTATCGTGGAGCACCTTCTTCCATTAGCCCTCAGGACTTCTCTCCCCGACTCGGTTGGTCTAGTAATCAACGACCTATGTTGTTTTTTCAGGGAGTTGTGTGCTAAAACACTGGAGGTTGCGACGCTGAATAAACTAGAAAATTCTATTGCGTTGATACTTTGCAAGTTTGAGCATATTTTCCCACCGTCATTTTTCGATATCATAATACACTTGACGGTTCATCTTGCAACTGAGGCGAAGTTAGCCGGACTAGTACAATATCGATGGATGTATCCCGTCGAGAGGTACGTATAATTTTTCGTTTCGCGCAATTTATAAATTTATTGTTGTCATGTATGCCCGTATTTATTTATTCAACATATTCTCATTAGGTACCTCTACACTCTTAAGAAGTATATACGCAATAAAAATCGACCAGAGGGTTCTATCATGCAAGGTTATCTTCTTGATGAAGCAACCACATTTTGTTCCCGCTATCTGAACGAGAACATTGAGACAAGGCTTAACCGACCACGAAGAATTCAAGACGGGCCATATGGTAAAGCCGAGTATAAGTGGGTAGACACTATATTTATCAACAAGATATACCGGTTTATCTTGCTTAATTGCGCAGATCTTGAACAAATTAGAGAGTAAGTTCTTTTGGATTAATTGTTATATCTGTGTTTGTGTGTGTATGAAATGACATAATATTAATGTCACAATTACTTGTCGAAAACAGAACTCATTTTAACGAGGTACGTGAGGGGCATCCTGATTGGAACGAAGAACGTTTGGAAAAATACCATCAGGATAATTTTTGTGATTGGGTCACAGATCATGTAAGCTATTCAAATAACATTTTATTGCTATCAGTTTTAATCTAAACTTGTATCGTTATGTATTTTGTCGTAAAATTTATTTTGTTAGATCCACGATCCGAACTTGTCTGCATCATTTGAGAGTGATTCAAGATATTTAGCTCAATTTCCTAGTATGGAGGTTGCATATTACAAAGGATTTGGTGTCCTTGGATACAAATTCGAAGTTAAGAACATAGAAACATCTAGAACCACTCAGAATAGTGGGATTGCGACGGTAGTATCGGACGGTGTGATTTACTATGGGTACTTAAATTGTATACTCGGCATCCACTATCCCGGACGATCAGAACCCTTTTATATATTCCAGTGTACTTGGTACGATCCGCGAACCGATACGGACAGGTGGAGAAGTAGTCTTGGGACTTGGAAAGATGAATATGGATTGACCAGTGTGAACACACTTCGATTTTACGGTCAGGACGATCCATTTATCTTTCTGAACCAAGCGTTCCAAGTATACTACTCACAGTGTTTGAAGCATCCGGGGTGGAGTGTTGTATGCCGATGGAAACCCAGAGATGTCTACGATGTCCCAGAATACGAGGACAGCGATGAGGACGAAGAAGAGAGAAGGCTTAAAGTGCTCCGACCGTCTGTTTCGAAGGACGGGTTGTCTTCGACCGATCATGAAGTTACGTGGGTTAGAAATGACATCGACGATGAAATCCAAGTAGATATGTATGATGCGCCCACGAAACGAAAAAGGTTATCAGTAATGTTATATTATTACTTCACATTTTACGCTCTAGATCATATATAGTCAATACTTTTAATGATTGTCTAATGCGTCCACGAACCGTTTATCTAGATTTGATGACGATGTCGGGAGCAGCGAGGGGCGGCAGGAGCTCCAGCCGTGGCAGAGGCAGAGGCAGAGGCAAAGCGGTTCTGCCGCCCGGAGAGCTCCGTAGGGAGCTTCAGAGGGCCGGTCTTGCACCCAGATCGGAGACCCCTTCGGATGCCTCCTTCCGTGTGGATTTTGCCACACCTCCAGGTATACTGCACGCATATCCATTTTGAATGTAATATTACAGATATTCATGCATGTTTATGTCAAAATTACTTATATTGTCAATGTTTGATTGTCTAGTTGTTGGTGATGCGTCCACATCTGGGACAGAGGCCACCCCCGCTCCTCCAGGTATGGTTATATATCATATAGTGTATATATATTGATTTAGAATGCTATATCATAAATACACACATTCCTTTTGCTCTTACTTAGCAATTTTTATTATTGTCTAGCTATAGGTGGTGACACCACCGCACCTGCGGGTATGTTTATATATCCTATAGTGCATGCATATTGATTTAGAACGTTATATTATTGATCTACACATTCTTTTTTGCAATTACTTATATAATCTATTTTTAATTGTCTAATTATAGATGG
The DNA here is from genome assembly GCA_030015575.1 of Agapanthus africanus. Lineage (NCBI taxonomy): Eukaryota > Viridiplantae > Streptophyta > Magnoliopsida > Asparagales > Amaryllidaceae > Agapanthus > Agapanthus africanus. The sequence goes on from CM057339.1 coordinate 136,227,631, forward strand.
TGCGTCCACACCTTCCACAGGGGCCACTCCTGCCGCTTCCATACCCTCCGCATCGTCTGCAGGTTAGTATGAATAAATTTAAAATATTTATTCATTTTACATATGCTCTATAGAATAAATATGAACTTCATGGAAATTTAGCGTCGATGTTTATTTATAGTTGGAGGGTATGCGTCCGGGTCCGGGACCCCGGTTGTTCCTCACCGGAGGAACTATCGTCCCGCTCGTGCTGCTGCCCGGGCCCAGGCTCGTGCGCTAGTCGCCGGAGGTATATATCACACTTGAATTTTTGTTTAACCTTGATTTCTTAATACAACTTTGTCTTATTATTGATTGTCTTGATATTTCGTGCAGACGCAGGGCCTCCCCATCCCCAGAAGGGGACTCGAGGCCCGAATCAGTCCCATAGGCTGAGGCCTGATAGAGCTAGGGGGGAGGCAGCATTCCCCCTTTTTTTTTACCCTTGACTATCGCTATACCGGTCCTCATGCCGAGAGGTTCGGCCGGTATTTGGGGGACGAGAGCCGGATCGTGAAGAACTATCCACTTCACGTTGAGTGGGGCGAGCAGCACCAGCGCTCATTCGCCCTCTTCTTTGATCAGGCTCGGGTATGTATTAATATATATTTTCATTTGATCTATCCAATATATTTATTATTAACACTTGCAATCTAATAACAATGTTTTTTTTGTATTTTCAGTTGGATTACGATTTTCAGCCTGTAGCCGACCCTGATCACCCGGGGAGGGTGCTCGACCTTCATGCTCTGTACAATGGCCTGGTGAAGAACATCCAGGCCAAGGTCCGATACAACAGGAATGAGCTGAAGGCCGACTGCTACTCCCTGTGGATGGCGACCCCCGAGGCAGAGAGAGCGACCCTCCTATCTACTCCAGCACTTGCGAGAGTCGACGTAGAGACATGACCTCTATTGTGCGCTTATTTCGACTCCCAACGCAAACAGGTATGTATTTTAAATTCAATTCATTATTTATGATATAATTTATTTCTTTGTGTTTCTTAATTAGAAAACTAAATGTTAATGTGTTGTGCAGAAACAGGCCGCTCAGAATACGGAGAACAGGAAGTCGACGAAGAGGGGTCGCCCCACTTACACAGGTGGCTCGAGGAACATTACTCGAGCCATGGAGTTATCGGTAAATTAAGAGTTATTCTCTAATATTCTGCAATATTAAGAGTTATTCTCTAATATTTCTAATATTACAGACATCTCGGACCGTGGCGTCAGGTGGTACACCTAGCGTGCTGTCCGCATATCTTGCCGTCCACGGCACCTCGACAGATCCCGCCACGGGCGAGGTTCGATATCCCGACGTCGCTACCCAGGAGTACTGCGTAAGTGTTAATATTTTTTCTACCCAAATTTGAAATTTTAGTTTTGGAAGGTTCAAGTTTAAATTCTATACTTATACTTTACTGTTTAATGTGGGTGTAGGAGCGGGTGGTTGAGCAGGCCCAGGCCTCGGGGATCGATTTTACCGGACAGAACGATCCGAGGCTGCTGACCCCAGTTCTGGACGCCGCACACGGAGGGCACCACGGAGGTTGGGAGAGAGGCCGGGGATTGGGCCATAGCAGGGCCCATATGAGGTTGGACTCCACCCCGGCGGTTACTTCCTCCGTCTCCAATGACTGGCATGTCCATTAGGAACTGGATAGCTTGAGGGCCACCGTTCAGGAGTTGAAGGAGATGCTGGTATGTATACTACTTTATAGTAAAATATCATTTCATATTATATACATATCAACATATCCATAATTAGTATGTAGCTTGAGCTTATTTGGTTTTAGACTTAAGTTTGATTAATCATACATACATATGTAATTAAAATAAACAACGCTTTTCCAAACTAGATATCCAAACAGGGTTTCGAAATAACTTAATAATGATACGAATTCGAATAAAACACAATTCTTACACGCTTCTTACACACGTTATGTCCAGACGCGACAGGGCAGATCGGCCGAGCCTCCACATGCATCTCCTTCGGCTGCGGCTCCGCAAGCCACTACATCGGCTGCGGTTCCGCAGACAGCTCCTGTAGCTCCACCGCCCACTCAGACTCCCGCAGCCGCGGCTCCGCAAGCGACTATTTCGACGGCGGCTGCGCAGACCACATCGCCAGCTCCACATGCCACTCAGACTCCCGCTCGCGACGAATTGCAGAGTTTATTGACCGAGGAGCAGACGCGCGTTATTCTATCATTATTCAGAGGTGGAGCTGGACCGAGTTAGGGTAGATTTTTGGTTTTTATTTTTTTAAACATGTATTTATTTATATTATACACATTGTACTACATTTTGAAACGATATTGATATTGGTTTGTATTTATATCATATTCAGTTTTTGGGTTTCTTTTGTATATTATATATATGCATGAGATATGATTATGAATACTGCAATATATGATTTGATTGATGTATATATTATTGTGCACAGGGCGGAAAAAAATCAAGTTGCCCATTTTTCAAAAAAAAATACAGACAATATGTACCTACGGATTAATCCGTAGGCACACATGTTGCCCCTACGGATATATCCGTAGGGGCAAAATATCAGCAGTAACTGATATTTCCCCCCTGATCTCAGTGCCAGGGGGTTGGGAATGCCCCTACGGACATATCCGTAGGAGCCACTTCCTATCCCCTACGGAGTTATCCGTAGAGACCAAATATCAGGAATCCTGATATTTTGCCCCAACGGAAACGTACCTACGCCTATATCCGTAGGGGGTAGTATATGGACCTACGGATATATCCGTAGGTACAATTAATATATTAAAAAAAACCATAAATAATATAAAATATTATACCCCACGGCGTAATCCGTAGGGGACACAGGCCCTACATATAAATCCGTAGGGGCAATAATTTGCCCGTAGGGGCAAGTTCAGGGCCTCAACTTGCACCTGCGGCCTTTGCCCCTACGGGGTATTTTTCCGCCCCTACGTATATATCCGTAGGGGCAGTGGTTTGCCCCTACGGATTTAACCCTTATTTGTAGTAATGTAATTTTAACTTTTATTAATCCTATGAAATATAACTAATCTGCATAGAGAGAAAGAATTAATAATAATAATAAATTATACACGTGATTTACATATATATTCAAAAATACACTTTTTTTCCTTCCAAATAAGCACCGTGACAATAAAAATTATAAAACATCCTAATAAATATAATGAATTAATTTTGTTCTTGAAAACTTGATTTTGTATTAAAAAATTGTTACAAGTTAAAGATTTGATTTTATGAAACTTTAATTTATGCCAAAAATTGATTTATATTTTATTAAAAAAAAATTGGTTTGATTTTATATCGCAAATTTGATTTCCATAGAATTTACGTGCATATGAATCTTTTATTTTTCAATAAAATAATTTCTTTTGTTACAAAATTATTGATATTAAAAGATTTGATCACAAATTTGATTTTCATAAAATTTAAATAACATATGCATAATTTATTTATCAATGAAAGATTTTCTTTTCTTGAAAATATTTTGATGTAACAATATTTGATTTGATTTGATTTCCTATACTAAACTTTTAATATAGACGAAAACAAAGTCAAATTTTTTAGGAGTGTAGTTATTATAACTATACGTATTTGCAAATAGAATCAAAATCAAGCAAAAGAGATATCACCTAAGGCAAGTTTAGGATTTTCTTAAAATCTAGCCTGACCATTGATCTCCCCCATAATATCTTCTTCAGCATATGTAATAAAAAATAATTAAACTCTAGAAATAGTTTATATAAAGCTTATAAAATTAGGTTGAGGAAAAAATATTAGTATTTATCTTTAAAAATATTAAATTTTAATTCATTTTTAATATTTATATGGATTTGTTGATTGTGTAGATAGATTTAATAAATTAATATGGGTTTTGAGTGTTTCTTATATGAATCATCACAAAAAAAAAAATATCAAATGAGAATGACAAAGAAAGATGGTTTTTATATCTTTTAATGAAAGATATTTTTAACTTTTTATAAGATAAATGTTTTTTTATTTTTTAAAATAAGTTTTTTCATAAAAATATTTTTATGTGTGAAATTAAGTTTAGAAATTTTTTATTTAGTTCATAAGAAATTAAATATTAAGTTTAGAAAAATTTAATTAACAATCTTTCTAAGATGTGATTCTAGATTATTGATATACAAACAACTAATATTTGCACCTGTGATACATGTATACGATTAAAAGAAAATAAAAAAATGTCAGTTATTTTTTTATTTTAACTTCATATAAAAAGATTCTATGATCAATTCAACGACTGATTAATTAAATGTTAATTGTTGTTAACAATTTAATCCTTATTAATAACAAAATCTTAGTTTTTTATAAGTTATAAAATTTTAATTATTTTAATAGAAAATTTAATTATATATATATATATATATATATATATATATATATTTAATGATTTAAAAAATAATCAAATTATAAATAAAAAATATTTTTCAAAATTATGAATAGTTTTGTTACTGTTATATTGATAACAGTAAAGATATAGCGTCTAGAAATAAAAAATAATTTTCAAAATCACAAATTTTTTTAATTAGTTTAATATGATTCAATTAGAAGACCTCTTTTCCTTTACCATTAAAGTCAGAAATATAACGTTTAAAAATAAAGAATGAAACAACTATAAATTTTTTTATCCATTAAAAAGAAAATATATCCAAAATTGATTATTTTGTGATCCATGCTCTGAAACCATCTAACTATGATGTAGATACCTTCATCCATTTCACACTAACAAAAACATAATCTTAAATAGTATATACTTTTTTACATGTGCTGTGCACATGACACTGTAACAATGCAAATTATAAAAAATTTCAACAAATACAATAATTTAATTTTCTTCTTAAAAAGTTATTTTGTGTTTTAAAAATTGTTACAAGTAGGTTTGTGAAGTTAATCGTTATGCAACTTTAGTTTATGCCAAAATATGATTTGGATTTTATATAAAAAAAAATAATTTGATTTTATAAAACATGATTTGATTTTATACCATAAATTTGATTTCCATAAAATTTAAATAGCATATGCATGATTTATTTATCAATAAATGATTTGTTACAAAAATATTGATATAATAAGATTTGATTTGATTGTTAATCGTAAATTTGACTTCAGAAAATTTAAATAGCATAAAAAAACTCGAGTAGAATATGCATGATTTATTTCTCAATAAAAGATTTTCTTTTATGACAAATTATATTTTTCTAACAAAATTTGATTTGATTCTTTATACTAAATTTATACTTGCTATAAACGAAAGAAAAGAAAAATACACATTTATAAAAAGAAAAGTTAAAATATATATTATAATACACATTTGATTTGATTTCCTATACTAAACTTTTAATATAGACGAAAACAAAGTCAAATTTTTTAGGAGTGTAGTTATTATAACTATACGTATTTGCAAATAGAATCAAAATCAAGCAAAAGAGATATCACCTAAGGCAAGTTTAGGATTTTCTTAAAATCTAGCCTGACCATTGATCTCCCCCATAATATCTTCTTCAGCATATGTAATAAAAAATAATTAAACTCTAGAAATAGTTTATATAAAGCTTATAAAATTAGGTTGAGGAAAAAATATTAGTATTTATCTTTAAAAATATTAAATTTTAATTCATTTTTAATATTTATATGGATTTGTTGATTGTGTAGATAGATTTAATAAATTAATATGGGTTTTAAGTGTTTCTTATATGAATCATCACAAAAAAAAAATATCAAATGAGAATGACATAGAAAGATGGTTTTTATATCTTTTAATAAAAGATATTTTTAACTTTTTATAAGACAAATGTTTTTTATTTTTTAAAATAAGTTTTTTCATAAAAATATTTTTATGTGTGAAATTAAGTTTAGAAATTTTTTATTTAGTTCATAAGAAATTAAATATTAAGTTTAGAAAAATTTAATTAACAATCTTTCTAAGATGTGATTCTAGATTATTGATATACAAACAACTAATATTTGCACCTGTGATACATGTATACGATTAAAAGAAAATAAAAAAATGTCAGTTATTTTTTTATTTTAACTTCATATAAAAAGATTCTATGATCAATTCAACGACTGATTAATTAAATGTTAATTGTTGTTAACAATTTAATCCTTATTAATAACAAAATCTTAGTTTTTTATAAGTTATAAAATTTTAATTATTTTATAACTAGCATTATCAGAAATAACATAATCACATCAATAACAATGAATAAGTTGTATTTATTGATCATGCACATAAAAGTTCAGCTTTGAAATTTCAGCAGTACCCCGATTTATAAAATACTTTATAAATAACAAACGATCTTCAAAAATAACATGTCATAAGCCAAAACGAAGCTAACTCAATAAAGTATTCCGAGTTATCTTCGAAACGAGCTAAAGAACACCTGCTAACGATTTATACAGAGAGTTATGGATGATTGAAATTGAAAGTTCGGATCTGGAATTTCCCTGGACAACAGTCCAAAGATGCATTTCATCGCAATTTATGATAGCTAAACATTTTTTTTCCAGAAAAATTTCTACAGATATAAAGTATTCTGAGTTATCTTCGAAACGAGCTAAAGAACACTTGCTAACGATTTTTTTATAATCTATAATGAATTTTTCAACGTAAAGGGTACAGTAAATTCCAAAATTGTCGTCTCCGTTTGGTGATGATATTTCATGTATAAAATTACAATATTTTACATATATATTATGGAACAGCAATTATTATACATAATATAAACTAATGATCAAAATTAAGATTTGATTTGGCCATTTGATCAAACACGTTCATATAATCAATCGCTTCATACATGAATATAAACAAATATAAGGTATCAATTCTCTAACTTGTATTATATTAAACTAGTTAACGATAATAGTAATTACAAAAATTAATATTAAAACATAATAGTTAAATTTATAGTGTAATAGACATGTGGATAACAACACATGAAAACACAAATTGATGTGCAAGATTTATATGAATTATATAGTTACTATGATTGATAATTGGTATATATGTTAACTTTTCTTATATGTATTACTTTCTTGTGAACTATCAAATTCTATAATTAGATATACATAACTAGAATGATAATTTAACTTTCATATAGGATTCAGTACTCTATTTGTGATCAAACCATGTATATTTAATATTATAATAATAATAATAATAATAATAATAATAATAATAATAAAGCAAGATTTAATCTTGCCGTTTAACAATAAATTGAACTACATACCAAAATCATAGTGCCGATTAATAATAAAAAAAACGAATACTACTATTCTTATGGTAAAATCCACATAATAGATATAATATAGCTAGTGTAATATTTCTAACTATATTGCACAAAAATAAATAGTTATATAACTATATTAAATATTTGATAGTTCACAAGAAAGTAATACATATAAGAAAAGTTAACATATATACCAATTAAATATCAGTAATATTTCTAACACTACTGATATTTCATTTTCTTTGTGCATTAAGAAAAAATTGTTTCTGTTTATTCAGTTTATTATTTACCAATTAATTGTCTAAAACTATTTGAGAGTTATGAATTTTTTTTCCTTTTTAGATTATATTTTTATGTTTCATGCCACAATATCTTCATCTTTCCCACGGAAATCAAGATTTCGAGCACTCTCTAGATTAAACTCCTTACTTTTGGAGCTTATGTAAGTGTGCATTCAGTGTTTGGATTATTTTTTATCTATTTTTTTTTTTTGTGCAATTTTTGCCATTCAATTTCATATTTGTCCAAATAATTAAATTTTTGGCCTCTCAAATTTGAATTTATTCTTGATTCTTATTATTTTTAAACTTTCATTAAAACAAGGTAGTTTACAAAATATATAACAGAATTAAAATTTAAAAACTAACAGGATTATTCTTCATTAGGAGTATATGCATTGCTCTTATTGCATATTGGAACTCAAAATGCAGGAAACATAAATACTTTTTAACAGGGATAAATACTATTTTTTTCTTTGTGCTTTTTAGTTTTTGCAAAAGTTGATAAAATTTAAATGTTTTGGAATCGATGAAATAGAGATGATTATCATGTCTTTTAATGTGTATTATAATATATATTTTAATTTTTCTTTTTATAAATGTGTATTTTTCTTTTCTTTCGTTTATAGCAAGTATAAATTTAGTATAAAGAATCAAATCAAATTTTGTTAGAAAAATATAATTTGTCACAAAAGAAAATCTTTTATTGAGAAATAAATCATGCATATTCTACTCGAGTTTTTTTATGCTATTTAAATTTTCTGAAGTCAAATTTACGATTAACAATCAAATCAAATCTTATTATATCAATATTTTTGTAACAAATCATTTATTGATAAATAAATCATGCATATGCTATTTAAATTTTATGGAAATCAAATTTATGGTATATACAATAATCTAGAATCACATCTTAGAAAGATTGTTAATTAAATTTTTCTAAACTTAATATTTAATTTCTTATGAACTAAATAAAAAATTTCTAAACTTAATTTCACACATAAAAATATTTTTATGAAAAAACTTATTTTAAAAAATAAAAAACATTTATCTTATAAAAAGTTAAAAATATCTTTTATTAAAAGATATAAAAACCATCTTTCTTTGTCATTCTCATTTGATAATTTTTTTTTGTGATGATTCATATAAGAAACACTCAAAACCCATATTAATTTATTAAATCTATCTACACAATCAACAAATCCATATAAATATTAAAAATGAATTAAAATTTAATATTTTTAAAGATAAATACTAATATTTTTTCCTCAACCTAATTTTATAAGCTTTATATAAACTATTTCTATAGTTTAATTATTTTTTATTACATATGCTGAAGAAGATATTATGGGGGAGATCAATGGTCAGGCTAGATTTTAAGAAAATCCTAAACTTGCCTTAGGTGATATCTCTTTTGCTTGATTTTGATTCTATTTGCAAATACGTATAGTTATAATAACTACACTCCTAAAAAATTTGACTTTGTTTTCGTCTATATTAAAAGTTTAGTATAGGAAATCAAATCAAATCAAATATTGTTACATCAAAATATTTTCAAGAAAAGAAAATCTTTCATTGATAAATAAATTATGCATATGTTATTTAAGTTTTATGAAAATCAAATTTGTGATCAAATCTTTTAATATCAATAATTTTGTAACAAAAGAAATTATTTTATTGATAAATAAAAGATTCATATGCACGTAAATTCTATGGAAATCAAATTTGCGATATAAAATCAAACCAATTTTTTTTAATAAAATATAAATCAATTATAATTAAAATTTAAAAACTAACAGGATTATTCTTCATTAGGAGTATATGCATTGCTCTTATTGCATATTGGAACTCAAAATGCAGGAAACATAGATACTTTTTAACAGGGATAAATACTATTTTTTTCTTTGTGCTTTTTAGTTTCTGCAAAAGTTGATAAAATTTAAATGTTTTGGAATCGATGAAATAGAGATGATTATCATGTCTTTTAATGTGTATTATAATATATATTTTAACTTTTCTTTTTATAAATGTGTATTTTTCTTTTCTTTCGTTTATAGCAAGTATAAATTTAGTATAAAGAATCAAATCAAATTTTGTTAGAAAAATATAATTTGTCACAAAAGAAAATCTTTTATTGAGAAATAAATCATGCATATTCTACTCGAGTTTTTTTATGCTATTTAAATTTTCTGAAGTCAAATTTACGATTAACAATCAAATCAAATCTTATTAATTATTTTAATAGAAAATTTAATTATTTATATATATATATATATTTATGGGTGAATCCAAGTTGAAAATTTTATGTCAAAAATCTAAAAAAATCCAGTTTTCTTCGATTTTTTAATATTTTGCGCGCGCACTCAAAACTCATGAAATTTTCAAAAAATCTCAAATTTTGTGTGATTTACGGTTTTTCAATATTTTGTTTTCTATAGCACATGTCGATATCTTAAAAAATTTCAAAATTTTCCGTTTTCTTAATTTTTTTTTCAATATTTTATATGTTATAGCATATGAAAAATCGAATTTTTTCAAAATTCAAAAAAATAATTTAGTTTTGTTCAGATTTTCAATATTTTGAATGGAATTGCACATGAAATTCGCTGAATTTTTTAAATTCTTAACTCTTTTTTTTGCTTGTTTGGTTTAACCAATTTGTGAGAGTGAAGCACACAAAAATCATGAAATTTTCAAAATATTTTGTATTCTTCGGTTATTGATTATTTTGCTTGCGATATAGTAAACGATATATACAATATTTTAAAAAATCCCAAAACCTTTTGTTTTCTTTGGTTTTTCAACATTTTGGTTGCTATAACAAACGACAAATAGCAAAAATTTTTGAAATCTAAAAATAATTTTGATTTCTTAACCTTTTCAACATTTTGCATAATTTAGCACATGAAATTACTAAATATTTCATAGATTAAGACATATACAGATTTTAACTTTGAGCTAGCAAGGGCCCCACACGCAATGCGCGGATGTAAAGTCCGAATCTTTATTCTAGATAACCTAGTCACATTACCATATTTAACATGTCAGACTTGATAGCATATTATAACTTTAGTTATGTAACACTAGTTATAAGCTAAATACACATTTAAGAAATAGAAGATTATATCATATCATATCTCCTCACAAATGACACAACATAGTACATCCTCTAACAATATAATTTCTAGGGGTATTATATATAACAATTACAATTATGAACGATCATGATAACTAACTACTATATTATGTGCAACTATAAAATCATAATAATATACAACAAATATTAGGAGAATTATATTGGATGTTTAAGAACACATATAACTACTCTAGCAACTTCCTACTTATTCTCATATCCAATCAGATATGATAATAACTTTTATTTTATTTATGTGTTGTCAAAAATATTTTAAGACAAGGGCTTGATAAATCATTATTTCGTGTTTGTTTTATTGTAGTTATCCTTTATATCACCGAATAAACATGTCCCGAAACAAACTTTCAACTTTTGGGATATAATAGAAAATTTTGATTAATAAAATCATGCCAAGTTCATAGAAAAACTTATTTGTTTGCTATAACACAAGAAAATTATGAAAATTTCTAGGGGTATTATATATAACAATTACAATTATGAACGATCATGATAACTAACTACTATATTATGTGCAACTATAAAATCATAATAATTATACAACAAATATTAGGAGAATTATATTGGATGTTTAAGAACACATATAACTACTCTAGCAACTTCCTACTTATTCTCATATCCAATCAGATATGATAATAACTTTTATTTTATTTATGTGTTGTCAAAAACATTTTAAGACAAGGGCTTGATAAATCATTATATCGTGTTTGTTTTATTGTAGTTATCCTTTATATCACCGAATTCAGATCATGGAATCTTTATTCTAGATAACCTAGTCACATTACCATATTTAACATGTCAGACTTGATAGCATATTATAACTTTAGTTATGTAACACTAGTTATAAGCTAAATACACATTTAAGAAATAGAAGATTATATCATATCATATCTCCTCACAAATGACACAACATAGTACATCCTCTAACAATATAATTTCTAGGGGTATTATATATAACAATTACAATTATGAACGATCATGATAACTAACTACTATATTATGTGCAACTATAAAATCATAATAATATACAACAAATATTAGGAGAATTAAATTGGATGTTTAAGAACACATATAACTACTCTAGCAACTTCCTACTTATTCTCATATCCAATCAGATATGATAATAACTTTTATTTTATTTATGTGTTGTCAAAAACATTTTAAGACAAGGGCTTGATAAATCATTATTTCGTGTTTGTTTTATTGTAGTTATCCTTTATATCACTGAATAAACATGTCCCGAAACAAACTTTCAACTTTTGGGATATAATAGAAAATTTTGATTAATAAAATCATGCCAAGACTAAGCTACGAATTTTCTAACTAATTAAGTTAAATTGAAGAAGATGAAAGGGGATGTGATTAAGTAATTGAAGAAGACTAAGCTGCTTTACATCATAGGAAAAGACTAAGCTACGAATTTTCTAACTAATTAAGTTAAATTGAAGAAGGATGTGTTCATCAACCTCCAGAGATTGCTCGACGTGCATTCTAGGAAGAATTGAATTAAAGGAGGCCGTTGGAAATACAATTCAATTCTAATTAGATTTAGTTTTACTCAAGAGATTGAGTCATAATTTCTAGGGGTATTATATATAACAATTACAATTATGAACGATCATGATAACTAACTACTATATTATGTGCAACTATAAAATCATAATAATATACAACAAATATTAGGAGAATTATATTGGATGTTTAAGAACACATATAACTACTCTAGCAACTTCCTACTTATTCTCACATCCAATATAATTCTCCTAATATTTGTTGTATATTATTATGATTTTATAGTTGCACATAATATAGTAGTTAGTTATCATGATCGTTCATAATTGTAATTGTTATATATAATACCCCTAGAAATTATATTGTTAGAGGATGTACTATGTTGTGTCATTTGTGAGGAGATATGATATGATATAATCTTCTATTTCTTAAATGTGTATTTAGCTTATAACTAGTGTTACATAACTAAAGTTATAATATGCTATCAAGTCTGACATGTTAAATATGGTAACGTGACTAGGTTATCTAGAATAAAGATTCCATGATCACAAATTATGATGTGTGGTATAAAATTAAGTTTGAATTCTCCAAGACGGGCTCACCTATAAGATAGAAAATTTAAACAATTACATAATCTCTTATAGTTAACGACATTGTTGTTTTCGATCTATTAAATGAGTGAACTTTCGTATAGTCTTTTTTGTTATCTGACAAGAATAACAAACCCGAAATATTTGTCTACTTAAATACATTTAGAAGGACAATAAAGGTCTAGATGGAATCTGGCATTCTCATGTCGATGATAAGAAGTTTTTGTTCATTAACATGAAGGTGTAAAATTTATGCCCATAAGCGTTTTGAAAATGGTTTTTAAAAATTATATTATTATAATGATTTTATTTTTGAAATGAATTTTTATGTTCGTGGGAAATGATACTTTAGGTTTGAGCAACTAAATCAATTTGTCATGCCCATGGTCTAAAATTAGTAACTTGCTATTAGAAAGGGTTACATAAAAATTGATATTTATTGTCATTTCATATTATGGAAGAGATTTAACGAATAATTGATAAGATAGGTGTTTAACCGTTAAATTAAATCTATTAACCAATTAATAATTAATTAATTAAATTAATGGCAAAATCAAAGACAGCTAATTCCGCTTGCCATCTAGCAAATATTTGCTTTGATGTTAAATTTTTAACATCCTTTTGTAACACAGATTTAGCTGCGCTACAATCAATTCTCAATCAGAATTTTTGATTCAATAAATCATCTTGGAATTTATAAATACATTTTATGATAGAAAGAATTTCTTTCTTGATAGTTGAATAATTCAACTGAGCTGGGTTCCATTTCCCAGAAGTAAATCTTACAAGAATCTCCTTGTTATTAGAAGGATCAACTTGTTTGAGAATGCCTCCGTATCCAATATTTGAGGCATCAGTCTCAACTATTTTCTTCCAATTAGGATAAGCAATATGGAGACATGGTAAATTCTTAACTGTCTCTTTAATTTTTTGAACAGCTTTGGTATGACTGTCTGTCCAAGGAGATGGGTTTTTTCTGAGCCTATTGTATAAAATGGCTGCATCAGTAGCTAGATTTTTATAATAATCTGCCACATAATTTAAAGCGCCCAAAAATCTTTGGAGCTGCTTAACATTCGGGATATAATCCGGAAATTTAGAAGCAAATTCAATACTTCTTTCAATTGGAGTAATAGTTCCATTGTTAATATTATGACCCAAAAATCTTATGGATGTTTGGAATAATTTCATTTTCTGGACTGATATAACTAACCCATTTTTTATAATAAGATGTTTAAACACATTTAAATGTTTAAAATGTTGATCTGTATTTTCTGAATATATCAGAACATCATCTATGTATGACAAGATGAATTCCGTATAAGGATTAAAAATTGAATTCATGATATTCTGGAATTCAGATGGCGCATTTTTCAATCCGAATGGCATAACATTCCATTCAAAATGCCCAAAAGGTACTGCAAAAGCAGTTTTGTATTTGTCAGATTCATGAATCTGTATTTGCCAATATCCTGACTTTAAGTCAAACTTAGAAAATACTTTGGCCTTGCTTATTCTATTAAGCAGATCCCTTTTATTAGGGAGAGGATATCTTATCCATTTAAGCACTTTATTTAAAGGCTTATAATTGATAACAAAACGTGGTATTCCTCGTTCTTGTTCAGCGGCGTTATTAACATAAAATGCTGTACAACTCCATGGAGAAGATGATTTTCTGATTAGCTTTTTGTCTATAAGATTAGCTTTTTGTCTATAAGACTGCTAATCTCTTTTTTACATAATTCAAGATATTCTTGATTCATCTGGCAAGGTCTTGCCTTAGTAGGAATATTTTCCTCAGAAAAATCTTCTATATAAGGAAGATTAACAATATGTTGTTTTCTTTCCCAAAATGCATTAGGAAAGTTGCTGCAAGTTTGAGTTATAAACTCATTCTCTAGACTTTTAATTCTAGCTTTTATTATGCTAGAGTCTAGTTGTTTATTTATCTGTAAAGAAGCTATTTCTTCTTTGATAAAATTTATCTGATTTTCTTTAAGATAAATATCTTTTACCTTATTCAGAATTTTCATCATAGGATCAGTTATAAACTGAAACATAATATCTTTCCCTTTATAAGTACTATAAATGCCTCGTGAATCTATCATTTTGATAGGCATTATCTTACTTAGGAAGGGAGTTCCAAGTATAACATGTTGTGATATCTCCTTTACTATAATAAAAGGAGAGGGAATGCAAATATCATCATTGCAAATGTTTGCATTAGACACCTTATAAGGTGTAGTGAGAGCACTATTATCAGCTGTGCTTAAGGTTTGTGTAGTTCTTTCACAATACCTTATAGGAACAATTCCTTCTTTTATGCAGTTAAGATCTGCACCACTGTCAACCAGTGCAATAAGATTGGGTATAACCAAATCATTATTAACTATGAGTGTGATTCTAATATACCATTTCTGATTTAATACTAAATCAATGGTTTGTAAGAATTTATCTGGGACAATTTCCTCAGTAAATTTATCTTTATTATTTGAAGATTCACCTTGTATAATGGTGTTTCCTTCTATAATAGATATTCTTTGAAGGATATCTTTATTCTGAACTTTTAGTTCTATGATTTCTGTTTTGAGGTTATTAACCTCTTTTTGTGAGGCAGCAATTGTTACAGGCTTGCCTTCTCTTGATTGTTGTCTTTTGAAGACATCTGATAATCTATAAACATTGTCAATTGCAGGAGATTTTTCCTTTTCTTCTTTGAGAAGAATTTCAACCAATTTGGTTTTGAGCTCAGGATTGATATGATCATCCTCAATTATTTTAAGAATGGTCTTCTTGTCATCTTTTGTTATAACATTGATGCTCAGATCGTTCATTTCAACAATTGATTTCCAGTAATTTTCACTTTTGTTGATATTACAACATTTACTGGAACAGTCGTTTTTACAAATTTGCTCATCATCTGATGAGGAATCTGTTAATTCAGATTCAGAAGATTCAGAAGACTCCGAAGAATTGATCATTATTTTATATAATGATTTTCTCAATTCCTCATCTTCAATTTCATTGATCTTCTTTTTTGTATAACATTTGTTGGCAAAATGACCAACCTTTCCACATTTATAACATGTGGCTGAAGAAGCAGATTTTCTATTATTAAATCTGTGATATTTCTTCTTCTTCTTTTCTCTTTCCCCTTTTATAATAGGAGGTTTGTAGGGTCTCTTGTACCTCTTTTTATAATGAGGTCGTTTAGACTCCGTTCTTTTGGATTTCCTTTTATCTTTCCAATCCATATGAAGATCTTCCATTGCAAATTGGCTACAGAATTCTCCCAATTCGTGCTTACCAGTCACTCTCTGGCTTTTTAATTGATTTCTCAACTTTATGTCATTACATAAAGATAAACCTTCTTTAACACAGGTGCTTATTAAGCGACCATATGTAAAAGTATTGTAGGGTATAACCCCATCATGTTGAGCTCTTAAATTTGTTCGAACTCTTTCAGCAAATAGATTTGGTAGGCCGTCTATAAATTTGGCCTTCCAATAAGAATTGTTTGCATCCTCAAGTTGCATAACTCTGCTAAGAAAGGTATCTTTGTACCATCTAAAATGTGTCAAAGTAGGACATCTTAGATTTTGTAACAAAGTTCTAACTTTCTCAGCTTGATTACTTACATCCCTGTGAAATGATCGAGGATTGTAAGTATTAGAGTATAAACAGCATCCGATACAGGAGTATTGTTCTCCATTTTTGCTGCGTTCCAAATTTCAACCTTTTGTGCTGGAGATAAGAAATGATCCCACCGGCCTTTTAAAATTCCAGTGAATCCACATGATATAAATCTTGCAACATCAGTATCTGAATTCCCTTGTTGTTTTGATACTGTTGCATACATCATCATACGATGTAAAGTATCATGGATTTGCTTATCAGATAATCCATCAATATTCCATTCATAAATGGCTCGTCCTGAATACGAATTTGTAGTAAGAGCTTCGCTCTCTTCATACAGGACATCTAAAGGAGTTGGCCTTTTATAATAATGCTTGTCCAACGTCCTCAGAGGATAATTTATCGTATTTACGATATTATTATCAGAAATATAAATCTGATCTTCTGTTGACTCAGATATAATTGAGTCTTTATCTGATATTTCAGATGGTTCTGATGGTTCTCCATCAATGATGTTCAATTTGGCACTATTGAAATTTTTCTCCAGAGCATTTATAATATCTGAAGATATGTTTTTCTCTTTGGATAATTTGTATCCTGAAATTTCCAAGGCCGGCTTTATTGGAATATAACTCCTTTCATTAACAGCCTTTACTACTGGGGTCTCAGTAACTCCCATAGCCTGTAGTTTATTATTCAGGCTTTCCATGGCAGATTCAATTCTGGTCAGTTGTTGACCAATCACTTGGATGTAAATATTGGAGAAATTGTTTTGTTTAAAAACCTTTTGAAGTTCTTTTAAATTATTCTCCATTTTATCATCCACAAGTGGCTTTATAAAAGCCGTAGCCTCTAAATTAGAGGCAGATACCCCAGATAACCTTAAAGGTTCTGTTGGTGGGTATATGGACCTTACTGTTTTCCCAGTTTGGGTAGTCCATTGTTTATAATGTTCTTCTAAAACATTAATCTTACTTTCTTGCTCATTGAGAAAGTATTCAAGAAACCAGTCTATAAAATATTTCAGACATTGGTTTTCTTCAAGATGTTTATAATAAAGATCTTTATAATGAAACATTTGTTCTGTAGAAAAGGTTTTTCCAAACCATTTCCTAAAAGCAGTATGCTTCTGGTGCATAAATTCCTTATTAAGGAATTTTCTCAGATCACTGTCTGGTCGTAAATCCATGAAAATCATATGTGAAAACTCATCTCTGATGAGGTAGGAGAAGTTTTATTATCCTTATCGTAAACAGGATGAGATATATTCTCTTGGGAAATATTAATCCCTCTAACTTCTCTATAAAAGGAGCTAGGTCTTGAAAATGATCTTCTCAACATAGAAGAGCTGGTACTTCCTTCTATAATCGGTTTCCCAGAAATTCTGGCTATATTATTAGAGCCAAATTTTACCTCAATATTCCCATCGTCAGTCTGTATAATCTGATCAATGTCTGTATCAATAATAGGTGCAGGTGGAACTGCCGAGGTTATAACCCATGATTCAGGGAAGTCAATGTCTTCCCACTTTATGATTCTGTTGGTAGCAACACCAGAGGATAAAAGATTTGTTTCAATAACTGTGGTTTTACCATTCTCAGTTTTTGCTTTTACCTTGGGTGCCATGGTAGACAAAACTTTATAATGGATTCTGTAAACTATTGATATAGTTTCAGATCCTTTCATGAAATTGTAATCATGAGTCTTCAGGTTCAAAGTTACTGCCTCAAGTATATTGGGGTCAGTCAAAGATAGGGTTAAATTGGGATAAACATCGAAATAAACTGGTCCATGACAAAGGCTTGTTTGCATAATTCCCATTAGGGAAGGGATCCAGTCTAATCATCTAGCATCTCTGAGAGATGTTAATATGGAGGCATTTAAGCCTTGAAGAGTAAGTGGTTTGAATGCCACTTGAATTAAACCAATATGAAGGTATTTGTATTGTTTTTCAAATCTGTAAACATCCTTTTCAGAAAGGAGTTGGATAGTCTGTTCTGTGCTATCCACAGAGATGGTTTTTTCCATACTTTTGATGGAAAGTCTGGACGATAGATCAAACGTCCCAATATTATAAATTTCTTTTGCTGAAACATTTGGAATTGTCCATTTGTTCAGCTGTTCTTCATCTGAAGGATACTCGAGTAAATTCGAGTTCTTAATATGTTTGCTCTTATTACGAGCAATCTTGGTAGATATAGCAGTTGATGAACTGGGGGTAGTCATGAAGATTTCTTTTTCAAGATTTCGATCTCATTAACTTACAAGTTAAAAGATGTTCTTCTATTACATGCAATTCTGTATATTCTTCTTTTAGGTTGTTACTCTGGAGATATCTGACTGCAATTTTAATTATACGGCTGTCAACGATTTACGGGCTACCATCACGCCAATCCCTGGCTTAACATGGGACCCCCTACGCGACTTTGGTGTCGTTCCATAATTAACTTTGCAGAGAGATATTTCTAGAGTAGTTCTTAAAGAAGAACTATACCTGATTGTATGGCCTAAAATAACATCTTAGTTTTTGTAGGTTAATGGATCTCCATCTTGAAGAAGAAAGAGAATTAGCCAATCATGGCTCTGATACCAGAGGCTAGGATCGGGGTGAGCAGGGCTCAGGAAAGGAGCAGAGCTCCGAACAAGAGCAAGTAACAAGAGCAAGGCTCAAAAATTAAAACCAAGACAGCATAAAATTGTTCAAACTTACCAAGTTTTATTTATATAAACAGGAGCAAGGCTCCGAAGTAGAGTAGTTATCAGAGAAATATTACAAGAGTGAGAGGGAGAGAGTAAGAGCAGAGCTCTCAAATTTTTCGTTTTCTCTCTGAAGGCCAAGGCCCTCCTTATATAGAGGGAGAATGGGCTCTATGAGTGCCTCACTGATTGGGGGTGAGCTGTCCTCTATGATTGAGGGTGAGCTGTCTTCAATTATTGCTCTGCACTGTAGCTCTATTATTGCTTTGCACTGTTGGCGCGCTGTCCTCTTGTGCAACGTGGGTTGCGCAGTACTGTTGACGCGCTGTCCACTTGTGCAACGTGGTTGCGCTTCTAGAAGTTGCGTACTGTGGCGCAAGTGTACTGTGGCGCAAGTGTACTGTGGATGCGCAGTACTGTTCTTCTGGTTTTATAAAAACCTTGGGCCAAAAATACTGACTCCCGTGTGCTAGAATGCTGCAGTCGTCTGCTTCAGTATCGGCTCTTACTGTAGATCGCGCAGTTACTGTTGCTTGCGCAATTTATACTGTAGACTGCGCAGTTTATGATTGCGCAGTTTGTACTGTAGTCTGCGCAGTTTATGATTACGCAGTTTATCTCATTGGGCCCTTTCCTTTATCTTGACTCAATTTTGAGCCCATGAGATCCTCCCAGAGCTGGTCTGCTGTCTTCAGATCTTCTTCTGGATCCTGGGAGTGCCCTTGAAAGCATTCTTTCATTTCTACCGATCTGGTAGTTTCTTCGGATTTTGAAGAATTTGTGTCCGTATTGTCGAACGTCTGCTCAAACTGCTTCTTGATATGTTCTAAGCAGCGTTTCATGAGATCTTCTTCAGAGATGGTAGGATACTTTCTTCTGAAAGAAGCCTTTAATTTTAGCATCGGATTTTCCGTTGCTAATTCTTCATTGATTTTATTATCTAGAGCTTTATTATTGCTCTTAATGGCTGCCTTTATTTCAGCCGTTTTTTCTTCTTCATTAATTCCAGACCACCATTTTATGAGAAATTTTGTGGAAAGAAAGATTGTTAATTAAATTTTTCTAAACTTAATATTTAATTTCTTATGAACTAAATAAAAAATTTCTAAACTTAATTTCACACATAAAAATATTTTTATGAAAAAACTTATTTTAAAAACCAAACAAGCAAAAAAAAGAGTTAAGAATTTAAAAAATTCAGCGAATTTCATGTGCAATTCCATTCAAAATATTGAAAATCTGAACAAAACTAAATTATTTTTTTGAATTTTGAAAAAATTCGATTTTTCATATGCTATAACATATAAAATATTGAAAAAAAATTAAGAAAACGGAAAATTTTGAAATTTTTTAAGATATCGACATGTGCTATAGAAAACAAAATATTGAAAAACCGTAAATCACACAAAATTTGAGATTTTTTGAAAATTTCATGAGTTTTGAGTGCGCGCGCAAAATATTAAAAAATCGAAGAAAACTGGATTATTTTAGATTTTTGAAATTTTCGTGATATAATGTGTTAAGAAAAATATAGAAAAACCGAAGATACTAGAAAATTTTGAGATTTTTGAAATCATGTAACTTTCGTGTGGTAGCATACAAAATATTGTGAATTTAAAAAACAACAGATAATTTTGGGATTTTTATAAATTCCGCGATTGTCATGTGTAAACTGTAAACAAATCAAACCGACCTCTAAGTTGCTAAATTAAAACTCTTCATATTTTCAAAATATTTCACCAAATTCTTTCAAATTCCCTGAATATCTTCAAGATCGATAAAATTCCCAATTATCAAAACATCGCAAATTCCATAAATATTTAATTCTAAAAATTCTTAGATTCCTTCAATATAGCAAAAATCCACATAATCTTTAAATTCACCAAATCCATGAATTCTTATTTCTTCAAGTCCAGAATTTCTGGGAAACCGATTTATGGTATAAAATCAAATCATATTTTATAAAATCAAATTATTATTTTTATATAAAATCCAAATCATATTTTGGCATAAACTAAAGTTGCATAACGATTAAACTTCACAAACCTACTTGTAACAATTTTTAAAACACAAAATAACTTTTTAAGAAGAAAATTAAATTATTGTATTTGTTGAAATTTTTTATAATTTGCATTGTTACAGTGTCATTTGCACAGCACATGTAAAAAAGTATATACTATTTAAGATTATGTTTTTGTTAGTGTGAAATGGATGAAGGTATCTACATCATAGTTAGATGGTTTCAGAGCATGGATCACAAAATAATCAATTTTGGATATATTTTCTTTTTAATGGATAAAAAAATTTATAGTTGTTTCATTCTTTATTTTTAAACGTTATATTTCTGACTTTAATGGTAAAGGAAAAGAGGTCTTCTAATTGAATCATATTAAACTAATTAAAAAAATTTGTGATTTTGAAAATTATTTTTTATTTCTAGACGCTATATCTTTACTGTTATCAATATAAATATTTAAAATGAATTAAAATTTAATATTTTTAAAGATAAATACTAATATTTTTTCCTCAACCTAATTTTATAAGCTTTATATAAACTACTTCTAGAGTTTAATTATTTTTTATTACATATGCTGAAGAAGATATTATGGGGGAGATCAATGGTCAGGCTAGATTTTAAGAAAATCCTAAACTTGCCTTAGGTGATATCTCTTTTGCTTTATTTTGATTCTATTTGCAAATACGTATAGTTATAATAACTACACTCCTAAAAAATTTGACTTTGTTTTCGTCTATATTAAAAGTTTAGTATAGGAAATCAAATCAAATCAAATATTGTTACATCAAAATATTTTCAAGAAAAGAATAACTACACTCCTAAAAAATTTGACTTTGTTTTCGTCTATATTAAAAGTTTAGTATAGGAAATCAAATCAAATCAAATATTGTTACATCAAAATATTTTCAAGAAAAGAAAATCTTTCATTGATAAATAAATTATGCATATGTTATTTAAACTTTATGAAAATCAAATTTGTGATCAAATCTTTTAATATCAATAATTTTGTAACAAAAGAAATTATTTTATTGATAAATAAAAGATTCATATGCACGTAAATTCTATGGAAATCAAATTTGCGATATAAAATCAAACCAATTTTTTTTTAATAAAATATAAATCAATTTTTGGCATAAATTAAAGTTTCATAAAATCAAATCTTTAACTTGTAACAATTTTTTAATACAAAATCAAGTTTTCAAGAACAAAATTAATTCATTATATTTATTAGGATGTTTTATAATTTTTATTGTCACGGTGCTTATTTGGAAGGAAAAAAAGTGTATTTTTGAATATATATGTAAATCACGTGTATAATTTATTATTATTATTAATTCTTTCTCTCTATGCAGATTAGTTATATTTCATAGGATTAATAAAAGTTAAAATTACACTACTATAAATAAGGGTTGCCCCTACGGATTTATCCGTAGGGGCAAACCACTGCCCCTACGGATATATACGTAGGGGATTTTATATAAAAAAAATAATTTGATTTTATAAAATATGATTTGATTTTATACCATAAATTTGATTTCCAAAAAATTTAAATAGCATATGCATGATTTATTTATCAATAAATGATTTGTTACAAAAATATTGATATAATAAGATTTGATTTGATTGTTAATCGTAAATTTGACTTCAGAAAATTTAAATAGCATAAAAAAACTCGAGTAGAATATGCATGATTTATTTCTCAATAAAAGATTTTCTTTTGTGACAAATTATATTTTTCTAACAAAATTTGATTTGATTCTTTATACTAAATTTATACTTGCTATAAACGAAAGAAAAGAAAAATACACATTTATAAAAAGAAAAGTTAAAATATATATTATAATACACATTAAAAGACATGATAATCATCTCTATTTCATCGATTCCAAAACATTTAAATTTTATCAACTTTTGCAAAAACTAAAAAGCACAAAGAAAAAAATAGTATTTATCCCTGTTAAAAAGTATCTTTGTTTCCTGCATTTTGAGTTAACATAAAATCATATTTTGGATTTTCTTTTGTGACATGTGCACAGCACATGTCAAAAAAATAATTTATTAATCGTAAATTTGTGGGAATATACCTGATTTCTAACAACGATTTTATATAAAAAAAATAATTTGATTTTATAAAATATGATTTGATTTTATACCATAAATTTGATTTCCATAAAATTTAAATAGCATATGCATGATTTATTTATCAATAAATGATTTGTTACAAAAATATTGATATAATAAGATTTGATTTGATTGTTAATCGTAAATTTGACTTCAGAAAATTTAAATAGCATAAAAAAAACTCGAGTAGAATATGCATGATTTATTTCTCAATAAAAGATTTTCTTTTGTGACAAATTATATTTTTCTAACAAAATTTGATTTGATTCTTTATACTAAATTTATACTTGCCATAAACGAAAGAAAAGAAAAATACACATTTATAAAAAGAAAAGTTAAAATATATATTATAATACACAATAAAAGACATGATAATCATCTCTATTTCATCGATTCCAAAACATTTAAATTTTATCAACTTTTGCAAAAACTAAAAAGCACAAAGAAAAAAATAGTATTTATCCCTGTTAAAAAGTATCTATGTTTCCTGCATTTTGAGTTCCAATATGCAATAAGAGCAATGCATAATGAAGAATAATCCGGTTAGTTTTTAAATTTTAATTCTGTTATATATTTTGCAAACTACCTTGTTTTAATGAAAGTTTAAAAATAATAAGAATCAAGAATAAATTCAAATTTGAGAGGCCAAAAATTTAATTATTTGGACAAATATGAAATTGAATGGCAAAAATTGCACAAAAAAAAAAATAGATAAAAAATAATCCAAACACTGAATGCACACTTACATAAGCTCCAAAAGTAAGGAGTTTAATCTAGAGAGTGCTCGAAATCTTGATTTCCGTGGGAAAGATTAAGATATTGTGGCATGAAACATAAAAATATAATCTAAAAAGGAAAAAAAAATCATAACTCTCAAATAGTTTTAGACAATTAATTGGTAAATAATAAACTGAATAAACAGAAACAATTTTTTCTTAATGCACAAAGAAAATGAAATATCAGTAGTGTTAGAACACATAATTGGTGGAAAAGAGAGATTTTCATTAAATGAATGTATACATGTCCCATTTATACAAGTTGGAAGACGCCCAAATAGGGAAGTCATAAGAAAGGAATAAAAGCAGAAAATATATAATCAAATATAACCTACTAAATAAAGCGATTCTATACTATATTTTACAACACCCCTCCCCCCCCCCCCCCTCAAACACATCGAAAACTAAGAGTTCGAATAAGAAAAACTGAAACTGAGATTGTGTCCGAGCCTTGGTGAAGAAATCAGCTACTTGTTTTTTTGGAAGAAATTTAAGTAAGGACACTACTACAAAGAGAGGTTGCCCCTACGGATTAACCCGTAGGGGCAAACCACTGCCCCTACAGATATATCCGTAGGGACAAGAAAATAAGCTGTAGGTGCAAACGCCGTAGGTGCAAATTGAAGCCCTGAACTTGCCCCTACGGACAAAAAACTGCCCCTACGGGTTTCACTGTAGGTCCTGTAGCCCCTACGGAGTAGTCCGTAGGGACAAAAACATTATTTTATTTACGGTTTTTTTAAATATAATACTTGTACCTACGGATTACTCCGTAGGTCTAAGTCATAGCCCCTACGGATACATGCGTAGGTACTGATCCGTAGGGACAAAATATCAGAAATCCTGATATTTTGCCCCTAGGGATATATCCGTAGGGGCTGTTGTTTGCCCCTACGGATATATCCGTAGGGGCACTCCCAACCCCCTGATACTGAGATCAGGGGGGAAAGTATCAGTTAATGCTGATATTGTGCCCCTACGGTTAAATCCGTAGGGGCAACATGTGTACCTACGGTTTAATCCGTAGGTACATATTATCTTTTCTTTTTTTTTTAAAAAAGGGCTGCCTGATTTTTTTCTCGCCCTGTGCACAATAATATATACATCAATCAAATATAAAATTAATCATCACACAACATATATCGCAGTATTCATAATCATATCTCACGCATATAATATACAAAAGAAACCGAAAAACTGAATATGATATAAATATAAACCAATATCAATATCGTCCAAAATGTTTCAAAATGTAGTACAATATGTATCATATAAATAAATACATGTTTCAAAAAATAAGAATAAAAAAGCTAGCCTAGCTCGGTCCAGCTCCACCTCTGATAAACGCTAGAATCTGGCGCCCCTGCTTCTCGGTCAATAAACCATGCAATTCGGCGTGTGCAGGAGTCTGAACGGGCTGTGGAGCTGGCGATGTGGTCTGCGCAACCGCCGTCGAGATAGTGGCTTGCGGAGCCGCGGCTGCGGAAGTCTGAGCGGGCGGTGGAGCTATAAGAGCCGATGTAGTGGCTTGCGGAGCCGCAGCCGAAGGAGATGCATGTGGAGGCTCGGCCGATATACCCCGTCGCGTCTGGACCTAACGTGTGTAATAAGCGTGTAAGAACTGTGTATTATTCGAATTCTTATCATTATCGAGTTATTTCGAAACCCCATTTGGATATCTAGTTTGGAAAACCGTAGTTTATTTTAATTAGATATGTATGTATGATTAATCAAACCTAAGTCTACAACCAAATAAGCTCAGGCTACGTACTGATATTGGATATGTTGATATCTATAATATGACATGATATTTTACTTTTAAGTAGTATACATACCAGTATCTCCTTCAACTCATGAACGGTGGACTTCAAGCTCTCCAGTTCCTGCTGAATACGTCGCTCACTGGAGACGGAGGAAGTAACCGCCGGGGTGGAGTCCAACCTCATATGGGCCCTGCTAGAGCCCAGTCCTCGGCCTCTCTCCCAACCTCCGTGGTGCCGTCCGTGTGCGGCGTCCAGGACTGGGGTCAGCAGCCTCGAATGCTGCCTTCCCTATACCAACTGTCAGAACATTATATTTAGCACATACTGGTCTATAAAATTGACAAGAAATACTAAAATCAACAAATTCAAAGCCTTACCTACAAAGATAGAAGATGTGCTTCTCTGGTATCTGAATGTATCAAAATTTGAATAATATTAATTAATTTCAGTACATACATATTAACAAGGTAAGCTCGCATATAGCGCTGCTTACACATAAGACAGGGAGTGAACAAGCTCTTGTAGATCATCAGGCGCAAATCTAATCTCATCAAGCAGCACATGATAATGAGTTGGACGACTAGACAAGGTCCACGACCTTCAATCATTCCCGCATGCGAGCACATATAAAAATCATAGTTTCTAGGATGACAAATTTTATTGTCAACTAATGTCACCACCTACAGCTAGACAATAATAAAAATTACTATCTAAGTAAGAGCAAAAGGAATGTGTGTATATTTATGATATAGCATTCTAAATCAATATACATGCACTATATGATATATAAACATACCTGGAGGAACGGGAGTGGCCTCTATCCCTGATATGGACGCATCACCAACAACTAGACAATCAAACATTAACAATATAAGTAATTTTGACATAAACATGCATGAATATCTATAATATTACATTCAAAATGGATATTAGAGAGCGCACCTGCAGTGAGAAGTGGTAAAAGTATCACCCAACAAGGGTGTAATTTACAGAATCAGTTGAAACTCTTGAAAGTCATAGAAGAACCTGACCTGCACAAATCTGATGTATACTTTCCATTGGACACTAAGAAGTCTCTAAAGGGAAAAGCCAATGTGAAATCCATCATTAGTTCATATCAGAAGATTGATGCTGAAACAGAGAACAAGGAATGTCATTTTCTTCTTCTTCTGCCACATTACTATATTCTCCTTCTCCTTCTGCCACATTACTGTCTTCTCCTTCTTATTATGTGCGCGTGCAAATTCAATGAAATCAGAAACTCCAGTGACAAGCTTAGGTTGCATACGTTGTTGCCAATTCACATACATCTAGTCCTTAACCCTGACGTACTCATGGGCCATATTAGACTGTATCATATAAATTGTAGGTTATGATGATTATATTGAGAATATGGATTAATAGTGGGTAGGAAAAGTATTTCTTAAATGGATTTTGCATCTAAAAATCATAAACTACTAAGTAATAGCATATATAATTTTTTTAGTATAAAGGTTGTTATTTTAAGTTTTCCCTTATTAAATCAAATTTGTTTCACGTATCGAGGAATATACCAAAACGTGCACAGGCATGCAATGTCTTGGTTTTCTAGTGTGTGATCCACCATACACAATAGAACACAATACAATATTTCGTATAGTGATATGATCTAACTGCCTTTATAAACTACAAGGGTACAGAAAATTATGATAAGAAACCATAAAAAAAGGGTCGTAGCCATGCATAACCTTGAATCTACATACCAAATCATGCACAAGTATGCAATTATTGTCATCTTGCCTTGTAATATAAAATATCTTGGAAGACTATAAGCGGAGTATTTAAATCTTAATAACTTTTGATTTCAACATATATTTTTCTCAAGTACCATGAAATATACTTCCTCCGTATAAACCGTTTTCAGGAAGATGGATTAATAATGACAAATTATCCATATTAGAAAAACACGGTATTACCCTTCTTAAGATAATACATTGTATAAGCACACCATAACCCAGAACATGTCCTTCTATCTATGCAAAACATAAACAACATATAGCAATAAATAGAAAAGAACCACCATATCGGAAATGAAAGACAGAGAATTCAAGCATTGTTTCATACTTTTAGAGCGCGCTGCCAAAAGAAACAGAAAGACAATAGAACAGATTATCACATAGGAATTGATAGATAAATAAACAATTAACTTATACTGCTTAAAGAAGATGTGACATGTTATTATAGTTTCTTTTGGGAGAACATGAAAATATGAAATGGATGGGAAGACATAGAAGTAAAGGGGTTTTCTTTTGTGGGAAGGAGATGAGAAATAACCCATAAAAGATGAAAGTTGATTGCCTTAAACCTTAGATATAAATCTATCGAAATACAATATTAGAGTTCTGAGAACTTTGCCTTGAAATTTATGCTTTATTACTAACAACTATCATATCAAGTATCATGGTTCATGGAAAAAATATTATTAAAATAGAAAAATTCATAAAGAAAAAAGTGCTTCGAAAGAACTTATACCTCATAACACTTCTGAGCTTGCTCAAGTTTTCGCTGGACAAGCTAAAATTGCCCTAGGTTGTGTAAAGCAGCCCCTACTCTGCAAAAGCAAGAAACCTTAAAGAATGACAAATGTGTCCATCATCCAATTTAGGTGACTAAAAAGGTAAAAATACATAAAATCATATATTAAAAACAGAATTACTATATCTGTTCTACACATATAATGTAAGTATATATCATTAAAAAAAAGTCAAAAAGGCTTAAAGACCCTTCACTGAACTTCATTAATAACTATTTATACAAATTATTAGATTTATCATTAGTTACTTACTGAGCATACATATCTACAAGGTTAGAAAATAAAATAAATTTCAACTGAAATAATATACATACCGTACGTCATCAGAACCAAACACTTCCTCCAGAATAGTTATGGCTTCTAAATATAATGGCTCAGCTTTATCAAATGCTTTCCTTACCATGTAAAGTTCTGCTTACAATATCAAGCATACATCAATAGATAAGCTTAAAACAATTAAGAAAGTCAAATTTTTTGACAAGACACTGGCTTCTCTTGTTTAAACAACATTTTATTGCTAAAATCAGTTAAAGGTTATAACGAAAAGAAAAAGAAAGAATGCCATAATCCTATGTTCAAATTTATTTCCAAAATCATATGATAAAAGTAGATAAAGTAATTTAAGTTGCATCATCCTAGATTCCTAATTCAATTCTTACAATTAACGACGGAAAAACAGCATGAAAGATATGCTAAGATAAAGGCAGGTAGCATATACATACATTAAGATCCACAAATATATTTTATAATTCTTGAAACTTCAACTTCTTAACAGTGTCTAGCTCGCTTAGTTATAGCTTTCCAACATCGCTTCTTTTGTTTTTGGGCTATGTCAAAGATGTATTTACCTAATTTTGTAATCTCACCGGCAAAATATCAGCCTTTGCAATCTACTGCGGTAACAGCATCCAGTTTCTAACCCCAACCCCAATCCTAACCCTAACCCTACCACCAGCCCCATCCCCAACCCTAGCCCCAACCCCCTGCCGAACCCCAACCCCAATCCTAACCCTAACCCTACCACCAGCCCCAGCCCTAACCCCAGCCCCAACCCCCTGCCGAACCCTAACCCCAACCGCAGCCCCAGCCCCAGCCCCAGCCCCAACCCTAACGCCAACCACAGCCTTAGCCGCAGCCCGAGCCCCAGCCCCAACCGCAGCCCTAGCCGCAGCCCGAGCCCCAGCCCCAACCCCAGCCTCAGCCGCAGCCGCAGCCGCAGCCCCAATAAAAAATTTAAGTAATTGAAGATTTCGTTACCTATGCAGAGGCGACGACGAGAACGGAGATGAGCCGGCGCTGGCGACGACGAAAGCAGGCGGTGGCTACGACGAATCGGCGGCGCTGGCGACGACGAGAACGACGATCGATCGGCGGGAACGAGAGTTTGAGAATTTGGGTTCGCGCGAGAATTAGGAATAATGAGCGTAGCGATCGATCTGAGCTTTTAGCTTAAATCCCTATTTAGATGCCCCTACGGATAAGTCCGTAGGTTCTTGATTTGCGGCTCCGTAGGGGCAAACAACAATTTAAGATTTAATAAATTTTAAATAAATATGTAAGGACCGTAGGGACAAGCTTTTGGCTCTACGGATTAATCCGTAGGGCCAAACTAAAATTGCCCCGACGGATGTCGTTATCCGTAGAGGCAACCCCTTATTTTAGTAGTGGGAAAAGCGGATGAGCTTGATATTCCTGACAAACAAAATGACAGTCCACTTCAGTATGCTTTGTACGCTCATTAAATATTTGATTAGTTGCAATATGAATTGCACTTTGGTTGTTAGAATATAAAGGAATGTCAGGAGGTGTAATGACACCCATATTTTTTAGCAGACTTCGTAGCCATTTCAGATCAGCGACAGTGTCAGCCATGGCTCGATATTCTGCTTCAGTGCTGGAGCAGGAGACAGCATCTTGACGCTTATTTCACCAGGATATAAGTAAAGAGCCCAAGAAAATACAATATCCAGTAGTGGAGCGCCGGGTGTCGGGATCATCCGCCTAACCAGCATCTGAGTAAGTACGAAGAGAAAGAGACAAACCTGAGAGAAATAGAAGGGACCGGGTAATGGTGCCATGACGATAGCGTAAAACACGCAGTAGAGCAGCATAGTATGTAGATGTAGGGCACTGACAAATTGGCTTAAATTATGCACTTCATAAGCGATATCCGGACGGGTGATATATATGTATATGAGGGCACTTACTAGTTCCCAATAACGAGTCGGTTATGACAAAGGGTCACCATCAGTTCGACGAAGTTTCAAATTCAGCTCTATTGGTGTGGAAGCTGTAGTGGAGTCTGTGAGAGCGGCTTGCTGAAGAATGTTGGAAATGCACTTCTGTTGAGTGAGAAGTTAGCCCGGAAGGAAGAAACAATCTCAATCCCCAATAAATAGCGAAGAAATCCAAGATTCTTCATTTCAAACTGGTTTTGAAGATGCTTCTTTAAGAAGATGATGGTGGAAGAATCGCTGCTTGTAATAATCATGCCGTCAACATAGAGCAATAAGCTGATGTGACTTTAGGAGGAGGAGCGGTAGAACATCGCATGATCAGTAAGACTTTCAATAAAGCATGCGGAAAGAAGAGTCTGACGGAAGCGTTCAAACCAAGCTTGAGGAGCTTGTTTGAAACCATAGATAGCACGGTGAAGACGACAAATAAGATTCAACGGAGCAGGGATACCAGAAGGAGGTTGCATAAAAACCACTTCAGAGAGATCATCGTTAAGAAGGGCATTCTTAACGTCCATACGATATAAGGGTATGTTTCGGGCAGCAGCAACGGTGATAAGAATACGAACATAGGTCATTTTTGCAACTGTAGCAAAAGTTTCTTCATAGTTAATGTCATACTCTTGAGAGAAACCATGAGCCATGAGCCGAGCTTTGTAACATTCGAAAGTGCCATCAGACTTCGTATTAATTTTGTAAATCCATTTGCAAATGATAGCTTTGATCCCGGATGGTAGTGGCACGAGATCCCAAATATTAGTGCGATGGAATGCCTCTAGTTCTTTCTAAATAGCCCGTTGCCATTCTGGTATTTTTACAGCCCAAGAATAAAACTTTGGTTTCTGAAGAGAATGAACAACAGCAAGAAAAGATACAAATTAATGGGAATAAGAATTAGTCATAGAAAAACTGTAGCAAGCAAGAGGTCGCCGGTATCGCGCAGGATTGCGACGAGGAGGGGAAGAATGCATCTAAGAAGACTGGTTACCCGTAGAGTGAATATCGATCGTTGGAGCATCTGTAGAAGGTATGATGATGACAGAAATAAGATTGGGTAACAATTCAGACGAAATAGAAATTTCTGTACAGAAATTTCTTATTATTGTACAAAAAAGAGTATTACATCCTGTGTAAGAGTTATATGTTATTTTTATTAAATAAAAGAAAGAAGTAATTTGTAGCTTACTGATAAAGCCTCTACACTTCTGTGACATAGCCTATGTGTTCGAATCCCATTAGACCCAATTATTTTTAGGATTTTTCTTTTTAATTTTTCGGAAGTCCAAGGGTTGCACGTGCAATTTATGAAGAAACAAAAACTTTTAGAAAAATTAAACAGGCACAAAGAGAAGTAAACACCCAACTTGACACGTGGCACAAATCTCGAGATAGACTAATCAAATCCGACCGTCTAATTTGCTCTTTTTTCCACCGCCGCCGGTCCCGATGCGCCCAATTGTCTTCGTGCTTTGCACACTTGTCCTTTTGCCTCCCCTCAACTCCCCTGCACTGTTTGATTTCCATGCAATTAAACAGTGACCTTTAAATTCACCATTTAACACCATTTTAATTCTTTTAATCCACATTTTTAATTCCCAAATTCTAATTCTTTACTATAAATACCACCTCATGCCCTACCTTCCCCCATTCTGAAATTTCTTACAAAATTTCTCTCAAACTCTCTAATTACCAAGTGGAGTTACGCATCCAAGTGGAATAGCAAGCCAAACTCGACGACCGACGCTTTTCTGAAGACACCACGACATCCGAAGGTTTCCCCTCATCCTTATTAACGCTTTAAACTAGTAAGTTCCTTCACCTCTCTCTTTTCATCTCAAAACAATTTTTTAAAACAAATCGACAAAAGTGGAGTTATCTCCGATATAATGTTCTTTTTAATATTTATAATGTATGTGACAAGCAAATTAAATCAAACTAATATCGTATACCAATCTTAACCTTATTCACATCGTTAGCTTTTAGTTTAATAAAAAAAATTCATGTTCAATACTCAAATAACGAACTTTTCATTAAAATACCATGAATTTTAGTATAACCCTTTTTCCGATAACTAGTTTACCTACCTTTAGGAAAACTTCATGGGGTAACGACCTACTCCCACATGCACACTATGGTTGCATAGCACGGTATTATAAACATACGGCTAATTTAAAGCATAAGTTTTCATTAAAATACCACACCTTTTCAAAACGGGTTTCTTTTAATAGGTAATTTTTGTAATCCTTAGCAATTACGCGTCTACAATCTTCGTCGGGGAACCTGCTAATAGAGCATGTGGATTATCACACATCCTTAGGATAGTAGAGCGAGATGTAAAACTCCTCACGGAGTATTCGGTTTCGAAAGAAAATAAAAAATACGGTTTTTAAGAAATACGGCTTTTTTAAATAAAATTAAATCTTGGAAAAAATTATATAAAACTTTGAATTCGTATTTTCAATAAAAACATATTATGAAACTATATTTTCTTTTAAAATGAAAGTTTAGAATTTTTAATAAAATGCCATCAAGTTTCCAAAAGAGCAAGTTTTAATAAAAAAGACCATAAACTTTTAAAAGTTAGATTTTATTACTAAAACACCACAACAATTAAAAATGTACATTCATGAAAACCCTAAATATTATAAATCACCCTCAAGATTTAAATTTTAAACTATATTGAAGTATTTTTCATAAAACCCTCTCGAGATATGCAAACAATATTCTAAAGACCCTAGAATTAATATAGATTTAAGTTGTATCATTTCTCTTGAACCCTAGGGAGCCGGAGAAAGTGAGTGCTAGCATATTCAGGTTAGACAACTTAATGGAGTTATCAAATGACAATTGTTTTGGAAAAAAACACAAATCCTGTCGTCCATGTGCAGCAGTTGCCGATTCCTTCCGAACATAAGATTTTTAACAATTTACATCAATTCACATGAAAAGACCTAAATTCGAAAATAAACTTGAACTCGAACTCAAAAATAAACTTGAACTCGAATTCGAATACAAATTTGAACTCTAACCTAACTCGAATCTAAAACCGAACATGAACTCGAATCCAATCTACTCGAACCAACTTGACTCGAACCAAGATTGCAATTGTCGTGACTCGTATATTACTCGACTCACTCGACTACATTCTACACCTTTTGCAATTTATGGTTTCGATCAAGGCATGTTAACTAATCAATCGAATCAATTAAGTATATTAACCAGTTATAATATATTATACTCGAGGTACTTGGGATAGTTTCTTGTATGAATCCAACGGAGTTTCAGGAGTCCCGTATTAACCAATTTTTTTTATTTTTACTCGAATATCAGTCGGGTTGACTCATCCACATCCTAAAGCCCCGATGCTAACAATGAAATGGGCTCGTGTTTCTTTGCTCATTGGGCCCTACTCTTGAGCTCGTGAATATTTCTACGGCTGCGTTGACATTCACACTTAGAATTTAACGTTAACATAGTGACCATATAGAGATCTATAGTATATATTTACCCATGAACATATACTCTTACTCATCATATATATTCTACACTTGTCATTTTCTTTACTATTACTTTATCCTTAGGAATTACTGAGCGCTAGTTCGCTGACGGGTATTCTACCCACCTTTGTTTTCTTGGAATGTTCGTCAGATACGGTCGAGACGGAGTAAGTGGACGCTACTGAGAAGGATTACGACTAGATAGCTATTCATGACTAGCTCATCTTCATTTTTCTTCAGTTTATATATACCACTTGTTTAGACATTTTCCTTTATTGTATTTACTTTCCAGTTGAAACCAATGTACTTGTAAATATTGAAGTTGAATGTAAATAAAGATATTTGTTGAAAAATTTTACAGTCTCCATTTATTCTTGCATTGTGTATTATTATTTCAATACGCTTAGTGTATTTATTTAGGAAAGACCTTCTCTGGATAAATATGGCACGGGCTTGCCACGTCAGCGTTTCCGTCTACTAAAAAGCGGGGTGTAACAGGAGGTAAGTCAAGAAATGAGAGATGTGGTGGTGAAGATGTAATGAAGTAGGGTACAATTTCAAAAAAAGTAACATATCGAGCTATACGTAGGCGTTTTGTTGTGGGATTATAGCAGCGGCAACCTTTGTGAGCAGAATTATAACCTAGAAAGACACATTTGACTGACCAGAGAGAAAGTTTGTTTCGTTCATATGGTGGAAGGAGTACAAAATAGAAACAATCAAACGCGGAGGAGAGAATAGTTAAATGGTATAGAGTGGAGATGAGAATATGGAGAAAGGTCTTTTAGAACGGAGGACGAAGTGATGTTAACTAGTAGTGTAGCTGTCATAATGGCTTCTGCCCAAAAAGAGGCAGGAACAGATGAAGAAAGAAGCAGAGTGCGAGTGGTTTTAAGGATGCAGCGGTGCTTGCGTTTATCAACATCATTCTGCTTATGTGTGTGAGGACAGGATTGCTGAGGAATAGTGTCATGGGTTTTAAAAATATTTTGCATTGAGGATGAAACATATTCGGGGGTATTATCAGACCTAACATTTTTATATGTTAATGAAATTGAGTGTGATTCATATTTGTAAATTCCGTGTAAATGTGAATAAGATCAGACCAAGCACGCATAAGATAAAACCATGTATAACGTGAATAGTTATCAATAAAGCAGACTCAGTATTTATAACCAGAAAAAAGAAGTAGACGGTGCGGGTCCCCAAATATCAGAATGAATAAGTTCAAAGGATTCATAAGACACATTATTACTCGATGAAAAGGGTAAAGAAACTTTTTTAGCAAGGTGACAAGTACTACAATTTGAACTAGAAACAAAAGGGAAAGAGCCCAGTAAACCAGAATCAGATAAAGCTTTCAGTCGAGGACCAGAAAGACGACCTAACCGGCGATACCAAAAATCTGAGGTGGAAAATCCAAAGCCGGCAGTGGAAGGAGGGAAATGAAGATGCTCCAAATGATATAACCAATTTACTCTACGACAGATCCCAATCGTCTGACCGGTGCGGGAATCCTGCACAGTACAAAAGGTGGATAGGAAAATGACGGTATAATCAGCATCAGCAAGTTGACTTACAGACAACAAATTCGTGGTAAGTTTGGGAATAAGCAAAATATAAGATAAAGGCAAACAAACAGAGGTGTAAGAAGTTGGTGTGATATCACCATAATGAGTTACCGCAAGAGGTGTTCCATTTGCAGAATGAATGAAAAGGGAAGAGAAATGCTTACAGTTAGTAAGAATAGTGGAATCGAAAGTCATGTCATGAGAGGCACCTGAGTCAAAAATTCAAGGAGTAGAAGTACCAGAAGAGGTAGATAGGGCAGTAAAGCTAGAGGTAGAGGAGGCACTATTGAGTCCAATATTCTGAGCAATATATGTGACGATCTCTGCAAGCTGTGCCAAAGTGAGGGAGCCATATGGCGGATGTGCGGAAGGCAGCGGAGATTGTGACAGTGTTGAGAGTAGAGCTGGCGACGACAGTGTTGGTTTAGCTAATGAACTGGCAGTAATAGCAACCGAAGGTACACGGCAATGGTGGGGCTTTGGCTTTGGTGGCAGTATCGAACAGTTATGAATTAGGCAGCCTTTCTTTTTGCAATAGGGACTGAAAAGAGATTGGTCGGAGGTGTTGTTGGAAGGGCTATGGGATGCCGAAGAGTGACGCTAGAGAAGTGGTGGAGGATGTAGTTGGTGAATGCACGACCTGTGTGGATTTAAGTATCTGAAGGTGTGTCTTTTCAGCCATGAATTCAACGACAGCATCCGTAAGTTGTGGAAGAGGACTGCGATGTAGAATGTGATCACGAAACCCTTCGAACTCAGGATGAAGATGCATGAAAAAGTGATAAAGATGTTTCCTATCATGTTGCTTTTGGAACTTGAGTGTAAGATCAATCACCTCAGCAGAGATGATATCAAAACTAGAAACTAGATAAACCCAATAATCATGAGATTACAAGATCCAGCCGTAGCGATCGGAGCGCCGTTGTCTTCGCCGTGGGAGGCCTTGAGGTTGGACATTTGGCGGGAAAATCGAGGGGAAGTGAAAAGTTGAGATTTTGAATCAGGGAATGAGGAGGGAGGGATGGGAGAAGCCCTGACCCTAACTCTAGAATTTTCTAGGGTTTTGAAGAGAGGAGACAAAGAGGAGCAAGAGCTCAGTGAACCCATTAGGAAAAAAACCTCGGCTCATTGTCTTTGCTCTTGATATTTTCATAACAAATACAATAGGCCCGTAGTCAATTTGGGCCCTGAACTGAACACAAGCAGGCCCTACACTAAATAAATCTTGCCACCTTTAATTTGGTTCCGCATGGTAACGGGTCGGGTATAGGAGTGTCTATAGTAGATCCAAATTAAAGGTGGCAAGATTTATTTAGTGTAGGGCCTGCTTGTGTTCAGTTCAGGGCCCAAATTGACTACGGGCCTGTTGTATTTGTTATGAAAATATCAAGAGCAAAGACAATGAGCCGAGGTTTTTTTCCTTATGGGTTCATTGAGCTCTTGCTCCTCTTTGTCTCCTCTATTCAAAACCCTAGAAAATTCTAGAGTTAGGATCAGGGCTTCTCCCATCCCTCCCTCCTCATTCCCTGATTCAAAATCTCAACTTTTCACTTCCCCTCGATTTTCCCGCCAAATGTCCAACCTCAAGGCCTCCCACGGCGAAGACAACGGCGCTCCGATCGCTACGGCTGGATCTTGTAATCTCATGATTATTGGGTTTATCTAGTTTCTAGTTTTGATATCGGTGAATTGGACATCCAGCGAGGGAAAGGTATATAGCCCTTGCTTATTCATGATATGAACGTCGGAATAATCCCAGAAGGTGCAATTTGGAGATTTTACAACCGTATGTGGCTGCGGGTTGGAAGAGCGCTGGTCAGGGAGTACGATGGAGGGAGCCGCGAGTGGAGGGAGCACTACTGGAAGAGCGGAGGAGCCAAAGGCACGAGAGCCGGAGGAGGTCGATCAGGTGGTGCGGAGGAGGTGCGAAGGAGCCGAGGAACAGGGACGTCGTGGGGGAGAGTACTAGAGGGGGGGAGAGGCCGAGGGCACGGTATCGAAAGGAGGTCGATCGGGGCACGGGTGGAGTAGGGGATCGGCGACGAAGGCCACGGGAGACGAGAGGCACGGGAGAAGAGGGCAGGCTCGGCTGGGAGGTGAAGAGGGGATGCAGGGAAGCCAGTGAGAGGTGAGGAAGAGGGAGCCGACCCTAAGAGTAGGGGAAAAAATCATTTCAGAAAACAAGTTGTTTTGGAAAAAAATTATTCCTGCTCCGATAGCATGTTAGAACAAATAATTGGGGGAAAAAAGAGATTTTTCTTGATGATTAAATGAGTCTATATAAGTCATATTTATACAAGTTGGGAGACATCCAAATAGGGAAGTATTAAGAAAGGAAGAAAAACAGAAAATATATAATTAAATACAATCAAATATAACCTACTAAATAAAGTGATTCTATACTATACTTAACAAATAGATCCAATACAACAAAATGAAATATCAATAGATCCAATATAACAAAATTAAAGGACAAATTAAAAACCCTATTTAAAACACATGTTTATCGAATCTAAAAGTTAAATGGATATATACCTGAAAACAAAGTAAGCACCGAAGAACACTATGTGACTTGTGTAGGAACCTAGCCTTCACTTTGAGGCTTCATTTTCTTCTTTACTTGTTAATCGTTTCTTCTTTACTTGTTAATCTTACCATCAAAACAAAGTAAACATATTTCAAACATTAGATCAAAATAAATCCAAATAAAAGTTATGTAACCTTCAACATCAAGGAGGCTAAAAACAAATTAAAAAGACACTAAGAATGATTTCTTCTTCGAAGGCTATCGATTTTAACACGATGGATCCCAACAGTATTAACCAAATTCTACAAGGTGTAGAGATATGCAGCTGTGGAGAATATAGACAATCCGGAACGGGTATATGGCCATCAAGAAACTTATGATTTAGTATGGGATATTAGAATATTTTATAAAAGAATTTACAAGGTTTTGATGGTAATGCTATATATATATAGAAAAATACAAAAAATAAATAAGTCAGACTTACTTTTCTTTGTTTAAAAAAATATAGATTCTATAAAAAGAAAAAAAAATAGAAACTGGTATGTACCAAAATGATTTTGATATATGTACAAGATTATTTTAAATTAAAAGAGTGATTGGATTAAGATTTGATGTTGGGATGTAATCCAGGATTTAACTATTTGATAAGTGAGCTGGATTTGGTATGATGAACGATGAAAAAACATCAATTTGCAAACAAAAAATAAATAAGTAAAACTTATTTTTCTTTACTTATATAAAAAAAATATAGGTTCTATACCAAAAAGAAAGAAATTGACATGTATAAAAAAAGATAATGATGTGCACGGGATTCTCTCAAATTAAAAAGATGACTTGCTATACAAGGACAATTCACATTAATCACACTTAGAACAATAAAAAAAAATGCTCAGCGGTTTTTCCTTTTATTTTAAAATTCAATGCAAAGATTTCATTTCACATTTTTTGTTATTATTTTTCCTCTTAGCTGTAACATTAGAGATATTCATTTTATTTTAAAATCCATTGTGAACACTACAAGAAAATATAGGCTTTTTCGTCGGGAGGATATTTCGTCGGTTGTTATCCCACGAAACAACCCTTAATTAAAACAAAACGGACCAACTTTTCCTGCCCGACGAAATATCCACCTCCCTCCCCCTCTAATTCGATTTCCCCTACATTTCCCCCTAAAATCATTTCCCTAACCCTGTCTCTTTCTCTCCCTCGTCTTCGCTACTATCAACACCCTCGCCACCGCCAGCACCTAGTCACCACCACCTTCATCATCGACTTCGGACACACCACCACCATCGCCTCCACCACCTCCACAGTAGCCTCCAATGTTGACTCCACCATCGGCTCCATCCTCGTCACCACCACCTCCACCATTGACTTTACCAATGTCACCACCATCGCCTCCACCATCTCCTCCTGCGACTCCACCACCGGCTCCATCATCATCTTCACCAACGCTGCCACCACCGCAACCACGATCGTAAGCCCCCCTCTTTCTCACTCACGGTCTCTCTCTCTCTCTCACTCACTCTCTCTCTCTCTCTTGCAGCCGTGGACGTTCACGTAGTGTCGCTGGCCTCTACAGTCGCCACCACCATTAGCCTCCTCTACTCATGGTATGCCTCTTTCTTTCTCTCTCTTTCTCTCTCTCGATGTGGAAACATTGAAAGTTTGGACATGAATTATTGCTCGCAATTGCTCTTACTACTTTTATTCCAGTCTTTAATCTTGCAAGACAGTTTCTTGTCACTTCATCGCAACCAAACAACCCCTAGTTCTTTCCTAGTTCTATCACTGACTGTGTATCCTTCACTACTACAAATAAGGATTGCCCCTACAGATTTATCCGTAGGGGCAAACCACTGCCCCTACGGATATATACGTAGGGGCGGAAAAATACCCCGTAGGGGCAAAGGCCGCAGGTGCAAGTTGAGGCCCTGAACTTGCCCCTACGGGCAAAATATTGCCCCTACGGATTAATATGTAGGGCCTTTATCCCCTACGGATTACGCCGTAGGGTACAATATTTTATATTATTTATGGGTTTTTTAAATATTTTATTTGTACATACGGACATATCCGTAGGTCCATGTACTACCCCCTACGGATATAGGCGTAGGTACGTTTCCGTAGGGGCAAAATATCAGGATTCCTGATATTTGGCCCCTACGGATTACGCCGTAGGGGATAGGAAGTGACCCCTACGGATATGTCCGTAGGGGCATTAACAACCCCCGGCACTGAGATCGGGGGGGAAATATCAGTTACTGCTGATATTTTGCCCCTACGGATATATCCGTAGGGGCAACATGTGTGCCTACGGATTAATCCGTAGGTACATATTGTCTGTATTTTTTTTTTTTTAAAATGGGCCTGTACACA
This sequence comes from Agapanthus africanus, assembly GCA_030015575.1. NCBI lineage: Eukaryota > Viridiplantae > Streptophyta > Magnoliopsida > Asparagales > Amaryllidaceae > Agapanthus > Agapanthus africanus. The sequence goes on from CM057339.1 coordinate 136,268,246, forward strand.
ATAATATATACATCAATCAAATCATATATTGCAGTATTCATAATCACATCTCACGCATATATATAATATACAAAAGAAACCCAAAAACTGAATATGATAAAAATACAAACCAATATCAATATCGTTTCAAAATGTAGTACAATGTGTATGATATAAATAAATACATGTTTAAAAAAATAAGAACCAAAAATCTACCCTAACTCGGTCCAGCTCCACCTTTGAATAATGATAGAATAACGCGCGCCTGCTCTTCGGTCAATATACTCTGCAATTCGTCGCGAGTGGGAGTCTGAGCGGCATGTGGAGCTGGCGATGTGGTCTGCGCAGCCGCCGTCGAGATAGTCGCTTGCGGAGCCGCGGCTGCAGGAGTCTGAGTGGGCGGTGGAGCTACAGGAGCTGTCTGCGGAACCGCAGCCGATGTAGTGGCTTGCGGAGCCGCAGCCGAAGGAGATGCATGTGGAGGCTCGGTCGATCTACCCTGTCGCGTCTGGACATAACGTGTGTAAGAAGCGTGTAAGAATTGTGTTTTATTCGAATTCGTATCATTATTAAGTTATTTCGAAACCCTGTTTGGATATCTAGTTTGGAAAAGCGTTGTTTATTTTAATTACATATGTATGTATGATTAATCAAACTTAAGTCTAAAACCAAATAAGCTCAAGCTACGTACTAATTATGGATATGTTGATATGTATATAATATGAAATGATATTTTACTATAAAGTAGTATACATACCAGCATCTCCTTCAACTCCTGAACGGTGGCCCTCAAGCTATCCAGTTCCTGATGGACATGCCGGTCACTGGAGACGGAGGAAGTAACCGCCAGGGTGGAGTCCAACCTCATATGGGCCCTGCTAGGGCCCAATCCCCGGCCTCTCTCCCAACCTCCGTGGTGACCTCCGTGTGCGGCGTCCAGAACTGGGGTCAGCAGCCTCGGATCGTTCTGTCCGGTAAAATCGATCCCCGAGGCCTGGGCCTGCTCAACCACCCCTCCTACACCCACATTAAGCAGTAAAGTATAAGTATAGAATTTAAACTTGAACCTTCCAAAACTAAAATTTCAAATTTGGGTAGAAAAAATATTAACACTTACGCAGTACTCCTGGGTAGCGACGTCGGGATATCGAACCTCGCCCGTGGCGGGATCTGTCGAGGTGCCGTGGACGGCAAGATATGCGGACAGCACGCTCGGTGTACCACCTGACGCCACGGTCCGAGATGTCTGCAATATTAGAAATATTAGAGAATAACTCTTAATATTGCAGAATATTAGAGAATAACTCTTAATTTACCGATAACTCCATGGCTCGAGTAATGTTCCTCGAGCCACCTGTGTAAGTGGGGCGACCCCTCTTCGGCGACTTCCTGTTCTCCGTATTCTGAGCGGCCTGTTTCTGCACAACACATTAACATTTAGTTTTCTAATTAAGAAACACAAAGAAATAAATTATATCATAAATAATGAATTGAATTTAAAATACATACCTGTTTGCGTTGGGAGTCGAAATAAGCGCACAATAGAGGCCATGTCTTTACGTCGACTCTCGCAAACGCCGGAGTAGATAGGAGGGCCGCTCTCTCTGCCTCGGGGGTCGCCATCCACAGGGAGTAGCAGTCGGCCTTCAGCTCATTCCTGTTGTATCGGACCTTGGCCTGCATGTTCTTCACCAGGCCATTGTACAGAGCATGAAGGTCGAGCACCCTCCCCGGGTGATCAGGGTCGCCTACAGGCTGAAAATCGTAATCCAACTGAAAATACAAAAAAACATTGTTATTAGATTGCAAGTGTTAATAATAAATATATTGGATAGATCAAATGAAAATATATATTAATACATACCCGAGCCTGATCAAAGAAGAGGGCGAATGAGCGCTGGTGCTGCTCGCCCCACTCAACGTGAAGTGGATAGTTCTTCACGATCCGGCTCTCGTCCCCCAAATACCGGCCGAACCTCTCGGCATGAGGACCGGTATAGCGATGGTCAAGGGTAAAAAAAAGGGGGAATGCTGCCTCCCCCCTAGCTCTATCAGGCCTCGGCCTATGGGACTGATTCGGGCCTCGAGTCCCCCTCTGGGGATGGGGAGGCCCTGCGTCTGCACGAAATATCAAGACAATCAATAATAAGACAAAGTTGTATTAAGAAATCAAGGTTAAACAAAAATTCAAGTGTGATATATACCTCCGGTGACTAGCACACGAGCCTGGGCCCGGGCAGCAGCACGAGCGGGACGATAGTTCCTCCGGTGAAGAACAACCGGGGTCCCGGACCCGGACGCATCCCCTCCAACTATAAAATAAATATCGACGCTAAATTTCCATGAAGTTCATATTTATTCTATAGAGCATATGTAAAATGAATAAATATTTTAAATTTATTCATACTAATCTGCAGACGATGCGGAGGGTATGGAAGCGGCAGGAGTGGCCCCTGTGGAAGGTGTGGACGCACCACCTATAATTAGACAATTAAAAATAGATTATATAAGTAATTGCACAAAGAATGTGTAGATCAATAATATAACGTTCTAAATCAATATGCATGCACTATAGGATATATAAACATACTCGCAGGTACGGTGGTGTCACCACCTACAGCTAGACAATAATAAAAATTGCTAAGTAAGAGCAAAAGGAATGTGTGTATTTATGATATAGCATTCTAAATCAATATACATACACTATATGATATATAAACATACCTGGAGGAACGGGGGTGGCCTCTGTCCCAGATGTGGACGCATCACCAACAACTAGACAATCAAATATTGACAATATAAGTAATTTTGACATAAACATGCATGAATATCTATAATATTACATTCAAAATGGATATGCGTGCAGTATACCTGGAGGTGTGGCAAAATCCACACGGAAGGAGGCATCCGAAGGGGTCTCCGATCTGGGTGCAAGACCGGCCCTCTGAAGCTCCCTACGGAGCTCTCCGGGCGGCAGAACCGCTCTGCCTCTGCCTCTGCCTCTACCGCGGCTGGAGCTCCTGCCGCCCCTCGCTGCTCCCGACATCGTCATCAAATCTAGATAAACGGTTCGTGGACGCATTAGACAATCATTAAAAGTATTGACTATATATGATTTAGAGCGTAAAATGTGAAGTAATAATATAACATTACTGATAACCTTTTTCGTTTCGTGGGCACATCATACATATCTACTTGGATTTCATCGTCGATGTCATTTCTAACCCACGTAACTTCATGATCGGTCGAAGACAACCCGTCCTTCGAAACAGACGGTCGGAGCACTTTAAGCCTTCTCTCTTCTTCGTCCTCATCGCTGTCCTCGTATTCTGGGACATCGTAGACATCTCTGGGTTTCCATCGGCATACAACACTCCACCCCGGATGCTTCAAACACTGTGAGTAGTATACTTGGAACGCTTGGTTCGGAAAGATAAACGGATCGTCCTGACCGTAAAATCGAAGTGTGTTCACACTGGTCAATCCATATTCATCTTTCCAAGTCCCAAGACTGCTTCTCCACCTGTCCGTATCGGTTCGCGGATCGTACCAAGTACACTGGAATATATAAAAGGGTTCTGATCGTCCGGGATAGTGGATGCCGAGTATACAATTTAAGTACCCATAGTAAATCACACCGTCCGATCCTACCGTCGCAATCCCACTATTCTGAGTGGTTCTAGATGTTTCTATGTCCTTAACTTCGAATTTGTATCCAAGGACACCAAATCCTTTGTAATATGCAACCTCCATACTAGGAAATTGAGCTAAATATCTTGAATCACTCTTAAATGATGCAGACAAGTTCGGATCGTGGATCTAACAAAACAAATTTTATGACAAAATACATAACGATACAAGTTTAGATTAAAACTGATAGCAATAAAATGTTATTCGAATAGCTTACATGATCTGTGACCCAATCACAAAAATTATCCTAATGGTATTTTTCCAAACGTTCTTCGTTCCAATCAGGATGCCCCTCACGTACCTCGTTAAAATGAGTTCTGTTTTCGACAAGTAATTGTGACATTAATATTATGTCATTTCATACACACACAAACACAGATATAACAATTAATCCAAAAGAACTTGCTCTCTAATTTGTTCAAGATCTGCGCAATTAAGCAAGATAAACCGGTATATCTTGTTGATAAATATAGTGTCTACCCTCTTATACTCGGCTTTACCATATGCCCCGTCTTGAATTCTTCGTGGTCGGTTAAGCCTTGTCTCAATGTTCTCGTCCAGATAGCGGGAAAAAAATGTGGTTGCTTCATCAAGAAGATAACCTTGCATGATAGAACCCTCTGGTCGATTTTTATTGCGTATATACTTCTTAAGAGTGTAGAGGTACCTAATGAGAATATGTTGAATAAATAAATACGGGCATACATGACAACAATAAATTTATAAATTGCGCGAAACGAAAAATTATACGTACCTCTCGACGGGATACATCCATCGATATTGTACCGGTCCGGCTAACTTCGCCTCAGTTGCAAGATGAACCGTCAAGTGTATTATGATATCGAAAAATGACGGTGGGAAAATACGCTCAAACTTGCAAAGTATCAACGCAATAGAATTTCTAGTTTATCCAGCGTCGCAACCTCCAGTGTTTTAGCACACAACTCCCTGAAAAAACAACATAGGTCGTTGATTACTAGACCAACCGAGTCGGGGAGAGAAGTCCTGAGGGCTAATGGAAGAAGGTGTTCCACGATAACATGGTGATCATAACTTTTCAGCCCATCGATCTTGCCCTTCACAATTTTTATTTTCTTGCTGAATGATCCTGAGAAACCTGTAGGGACCTTCAAATCATGCAACACCTGCAGGAATCTTTTCTTCTCCGGTTGTGACATATGATAAGCGGCATTGGGAAGTACAAACTTTCCCGGTTTACCCGCAACCGGTCTAGGGTGCAATTCACTTCTTATTCCCCACTCTTGTAGATCCATCCGAGCATTCATGTTGTCTTTCGATTTCCCGTCTTTACACAGAAGCAAGTTAAGTATGTGCTCTGATACGCCCTTCTCTATATGCATGACGTCCAGACAATGACGCACTGAATTTGTAGACCAGTATGGAAGCTCGAAGAAAATGCTTAACTTGTTCCAATATTGTGGTTTGACCTGTTTCGTCGGATCCATCCCGAAGATCACGTTATTATAACCATCCCATTTAGCAGTCACGTCCTCTCCGGATAATGGGGATGGAGCTCCAAGAAGCTCCTGATGACCATCAAAGTGAACCGTGTCTAACCTATAGGGGTGGTCTGGAGGCAGAAAACGTCGATGGCCGCAATAACAAACCTTCCTGCTAAAATTCAAAATTTTTGATGTTGTGTGTTCATGGCAATGAGGACATGTTGTGTGTCGATGGCCGCAATAACATCCCGAAGTTTCATATATGATCATCGATGGGAATATGAAGGTTTCATATTATCATCGAGTATCATATATTTGTTTTAACCCGAACATCTCGAATCGCTCTCTAATTATGCATTTGTATGTATGTGTTCCGGCTGTCGGGGGTAGGCTTCTATCCCATTAAGAATGTATAGAGCGAACGCCCATCACTTGTGCTTTCAACCGTTTCGAGTAAATTTCGGCAGCACCTCCCCGCTGTTCTCCGAGTACACTGTAATAGAATAGATAATCATTTCAAAGCTGTGAAACAACGTTGAAATGAATATCTAATCTATCTTTGTACACGGAGAACCAGCAGAAAGGTACCGACGAAATATCTCGAAACGGATGAAAACACAAGTGAATGAAGGCGTTTGCTTTATACATTCTTAACTTGTCTACACTTTACAAATCTATGGGTTACCATACGATTGAATTTTCTCGTCGCGTAGACTATATGGCGGTTGTTAGTATCGAGCTATACTGTCCGATATTTAACAACCTTCGTATAGTTCTAGGTCACGACGAGTATCGCACGTATGTTAACCGATAGACGGGGACTAAGTGGCGCTTTTAGTTTCATATATGATCATCGATGGGAATATGAAGGTTTCATATTATCATCGAGTATCATATATTGGTTTTAACCCGAACATCTCGAATCGCTCTCTAATTATGCGTTTGTATGTATGTGTTCCGGCTGTCGGGGGTAGGCTTCTATCCCATTAAGAATGTATAGAGCGAACGCCCATCACTTGTGCTTTCAACCGTTTCGAGTAAATTTCGGCAGCACCTCCCCGCTGTTCTCCGAGTACACTGTAATAGAATAGATAATCATTTTAAAGCTGTGAAACAACGTTGAAATGAACATCTAATCTATCTTTGTACACGGAGAACCAGTGGAAAGGTACCGACGAAATATCTCGACACGGATGAAAACACAAGTGAATGAAGGCGTTTGCTTTATACATTCTTAACTTGTCCACACGGGACAAATCTATGGGTTACCATACGATTGAATTTTCTCGTCGCGTAGACTATACGACGGTTGTTAGTATCGAGCTATACTGTTCGATATTTAACAACGTTCGTATAGTTCTAGGTCACGACGAGCATCGCACGTATGTTAACCGATAGACGGGGACTAAGTGGCGCTTTTAGTTTCATATATGAGTATCGATGGGAATATGAAGGTTTCATATTATCATCGAGTATCATATATTGGTTTTAACCTGAATATCTCGAGTCGCTCTCTAATTATGCGTTTGTTGTGCATTCGTGTTGTATGTGTAACATGATTTTAAACCATCGAGATCAAGATTGATAGAACTGATCATCCTACATTGCAATAGTATTCATCAACCAAAAACTATTATTGCAATGGTATTCATCTATAACAATCAACAATTAAAACTACAAATGTAGGATACTGATATCATAAAGCGTTATACGCAACATTGATAGAACTGATAAATAAAAAAACGAAACACAAACCGTATCAAGATTTAACAACTTTGATTATGTCATATACGCGGGCCGATATTTTCATATTAGCCAATAGGCAAAAATAGATCGCGGTCTGGATATGGCATATTGGCAGATGTTACCTATATGCATACATGCATGTTGTCTCCCTATTTTTTCATAAATCAAACCAACTACATACATCAAACTAGTCCATGCCACCAATCGGAAACTCCACTATATTTTTGAATTATTATTTTTCCAAATAGTATTGAGCTCCTATTGACATTGTCCCATCCAACAAATTTGTTGTGCTTGCCTCGACCTTCATCTAGCTTTCACATGACATACACATTATATGAGTAATATAGTTATAAATTATGGTATTTTGTTGTCATCAATCCACCAAACCCTAACCCCAAGTTGCTTAATAATTCAAGCAATTCAACAGCATTTAGTACCAAATCACTAGCCTTCGGCAACAATACTCGTCCAAACTAAAAATTTGAAGGAGAGCATTCTCCATTTCCTCAAAATATGATGTGTGATGATGTAAATGCACTCAAGTCATGGTTTCATGTCAAGGAAACAAACATAAACTTCACACTGAAGGAACAAGAAAAACACCACAAGAAAAAACATGACATTGGTGTTACTACAGTAATTGTCCCCTCCATACTTACGCTCTAATTCCATGAAACAAACAACCCCTCAGTGGATTTGGATTGGAGTTGGATTTTTGGAATATCAAATCCATAAAAACTTGCCAGTTTTGTATTTGGTTTGCAAACTTGATTTTAGGATTGATTGATGCAACTAGGATATTTGGAGCCCTTTCCATTCCGTCGAAAAAAGTAAGGATTTGCAAAAAAATCCATGTCCACAATTTGGGCACAACCAAACAAAAGAATAAGAAACTCGTAAACCATCATCTTTCATTTTCATTTGGTACAAAACAAACAAAAAAGACACATAAATCCATGAATCAACCTTAAGACTTTGAGAATCCATGTGCCAAAGGACACTAATCATCCAACATATTCGATATAAGCCCAAAGAACACTTAACATCCATTTTCAATATGAATCTGACTACAATTTTTTATTTTTTTATTTTTACATATCAAATATGAACAATGCATCCAATATCCAAACAACATCTACAAGAAATAAATGTGATCGGATGATATAACACTGTTTTCAAGGCTACATCAATTGACAACACCAAAGCCAGTACCAAAGCCAGTTTTCAAGGCTACATCAATTGACAACACCAAAGCCAGTTTTGCTACGAATTAGTTGGTGAAAGAATGGTTTACACAGCAGTACACAAGAACACATCTGGGCATCTTGCTATACTAACTAGAGTGTAAGGATACATACTAGAATAATTTTCCAACTCCCCACCACTTAACCCCAACCCAGCCCCAGCCCCCGCCCCCAGCCCCAGCCCCAGCCCCAGCCCAGCCCCAACCTAACCCTAAACCCAGTGCGGCCAGCTAAACCCCAACACCAACCCTAAGGCAAACCCTAACCCCAGCCCCACCCCACAGCAGCCGAACACCAACCCTAACCCTACCCCGACCCCGACCCCGACTGCGACCGCGACCCCTGCCCAACCCCAACTCGCGCGCCATGAACCCTAAGCCCAAAATAATCCCAAAATTCTTTAATTTACCTCACCTGAACCCTAAGCCCGAAGTAATCCAAAGATTTACTCACCTGAACCGCTGCTGCGCTGGGTCTGGGGCGACGACCTGAACCGCGGTGGCGACGAGAGCTGAGGTGGCGACGAAACCGGCGGTGGCAACGAGGAGAACGACGTTGGCGACGACGGCGTGGCGAATTGGGGAATTTTTTCGCGCGCGATCGAGAGAGAGAGAAAGTGATCGAGCATAGGCGATCCATCTGGGTTTTAGTTAAATCGATATTTACTTGCCCCTACGGATATACCCGTAGGTCCTTTGTTTGCGGCTCCGTAGGGGCAAACACCAAATTAAGAATTAATATTTTTATTCTTGTACGTCTGTGCCCGTAGGGGCAACCTTTTAGCCCTACGGATTAATCCGTAGGGCAAACTTAAATTGCCCCTACGGATGTCAATATCCGTAGGGGCAACCCCTTATTTTACTAGTGCTTGTACGTTTTGCTAATTGTTTATAAGATACTAGCTAAAAGAAGTAACTTCAATTGTCTCAAGTATAGCTAATTAGTTCTTGTAAGGCCTTTGTTAGTAGTACCCGGTGAGTATGGGATATGGGTCTCTCTCTCTCTCTCTCTCTCTCTCTCTCTTAATGTAATTCATGCTACGTATATAGTTTATGGGTTAAGTGATCCCTTATTAACAACATTAAAATGCTGTGATTCAACAGTGTGTTGTTGTTGGCGGTATATCTGAGATGATGACCTTTAATGGAGAGTAATGGAGAAAAAGTGTTTTATGATTTTGACACCAAAAAAATCCTGGAAGACTTTGTTGTTAATTGTAATTTCAACTATCGGCTATATCGGGGATCAAATGCAAGCGATCAGTGATGGATATTGTTTTGCCTAAACCGGAGTCAATATTTTGAATATTGGCCATATCATACAGGCCCAAATATCTTCGATTACTTATTATATCATATAAAATGATATTTTGGATGGTAGGATTTAGCTTGCAAGAGTTTAAAATCGAATATCTAAATAAGGATGGAGATAACGGATTGTATTTTGGATCAATTTTTGGCATCGCATTACATATCATAGGTATAATCATCTAAATAGTAACATTATTAGTCAATTGGAATTTTTTTTTTAGAATATATTCCATCAGAAGAGAACGCAAGCATTGAAAACAGAAGAAATTTTAAGTCACTTTTACCCCGGCTTTGAGCTTCTCCCCTCTTTCCTGGCTCCGTCAAGTTGCAAAAAAATGTACATTTACTAGAAGGTACGGTCAGGTAACCACTGAGGTATGTTAGAGAAATTTAACTCAGATTTAGGGTTCTTTTATTGCTATAAATAAGTGCAACTAATGATAGATGACATTGTAAGATTTCATCATGGATCATATATGTAAATAATATATGTGCATAAAGATGCATAATATAAATCCGAGTATATAGAAATCCGCAATATGAGTGTCCGTTCATATTGGCCTCCGAATGAAAGTAGTAAGAAGCAGGAAGGAACCTAGCTTGGCCCTCGAATATGCTATCTTTAAAGCATAAGAAGAGAGATCTGAGAATGAAGAGTAAGAATATGATTTACTGCAGAACGAGGTCAGAAGGAAAATTTGCTAGGCCCATTCTCGACGGTCATGAAGATCATCAGGGACCGAGAGAAAATACTCATAACTCGGGAGTCGAATTCTTCTTCCAAGAAAGATGATGATGATATTGAGGTGACAATTCAGTTGATTCCTTCAAATGATAGAAAGTGATCGAGCGTAAGCCTTTTTGAAAGAGAGTTCCTTCATTGCATGATTTATGCATGAAATTTACTTGTGAGACTGTTGAAGAGATTGAGTCTCTTGATGGTGTATCTGATATGGTTAACGGTTCTGTATTGGATGTCGATGATTGCCCTCCGAGACACTGTTGCCATCTTCGTTGTCACCTTCCTTCCCCTTGCGTTTTACCGATCCTTCCCTAACTTCTTGTGACAGAAATTGTGTATTTTCAAACGTAACTTTGTTAATCGATAATTTATCTTTTTCAACGACAAATTTGTCCTTCTCATTCTCTTATTTGTCAATAACCATTTTGTTCTTAGCTTTCTCAATTCAGTCATCATAAAAAATCAACTTCCCCTTCATCAATAACTCCAAGCAAAATTTAGCGAGTGAGAGTAGTGCTACAGGTGACGATGATTACTAAATTTTATCTATCTGTACTATTCATAATCTTGTAAATAATTAATAAAACACTGAAGAATTTATCGTAATTTTCTTTTTCATCTCCATTATATACATGCGGTTTTTAGATATGCAGAATTTAAATTATGTAGTGAATATCTTGACTGTGATAAATTTAATTTCATCTACAGCTATATAATTTTACTTAACTGTTTGTTGAAATTGTTGTTGTATGTATATGTTGCATTATCCACTTTTCAGAATATGAGTTCACGACGTGGTCGTGAATATAGACGGATCAAGGAGGACGTGGCATCCAGTTCCTCGAGTCGGGGTCCTGGTAAAAGGGGCCCCACACAGGAAAATGATATCTGGGGTCGCGATCGAGACGCCCCAAAGATCGATGTGCATATGTCAGCGACTATGGATTTCGTTGAGCCTGGGATAAAAAAGCTAAAAAAATTCTGTCTCGATCTGCAATAACGAAAAACGCATGCCGTATTGCGTGAAAATCGGTTTCACTTACGTCTCGGTGGACTGGATGACGAAAGCTTTGAAGGTCAAGAAGCAAACTACCTTATATGAGATTTTGTTAAGGTTATTTTCATTTATTACTTTTGCATATATGTGTACGATGCTAATACCTTTCGGTGTTTTTTTGTAGGCGTGATTTTCCGTAGTTTGGTGGATTGACAGTGCTCCTGTATCTCTGCACGTCGTCCGAGATCGGCTGTTTATATACATGTCAGGAAGTTGGCATGATCATAAATACGCAGTCCACAAGAAATGCAGGGATGCTTCCACCGATGAGGAGAAATGGGTAGCGAAGCCCGTGACTTGAACAGATGAGTACTGGTCTGCCATGATTCAACATTTCAGTTCGGATGAATTTAGGATACGCATATTGCTTAAACTGTAAAGGTATTAGACATTATTCTGTCGATTAGTATGAGATATAATATCATATCTAAATGGCAGACGAGAAGCGAGCGAAGATCAGTGGCGCAGATCCATAATACTGATCATTGGTTGGGCGGAGGGATGAACTCTTCCCATTATGGAGTTGCTAATCTGATATTTTTCTGAATTTGTCTATTTCGTGAACTTGATTTAAATCGAATTTTTGTCTAAATGACAAGCTAGACAAACGGAAGAAATGCTCAGCCGTGCGGACATTTATGGTATGGGATTTGCACGTCACTCCGCTTTCCCCAGCTCATAGGAGGATACTGAGCATTACATAAGTATACTCCTATACGGGCTTATTTTAGTTATTTAAATTACGGTAATGTTGTTTTCAATATTTGATTTAATTTGGTTCATACTGTAATTTCATGCAATAAGAGATGATCAGAGAGATTGATGAGCAGGTGGCGGCGTTTGTCGAGGAGTATGGCCAAAATCTTACTTCCGTTGACCTTCATGGGTGGATGCCATTCTGCGACACAACCCGGATTGGTAAGGGAGAGTTCATCTGGGCGACCAAGGCATTTCGCCCTACAGTATATTACGCCTATCAGGGTCCGGATTTGCATCTTCCTCAGATACACACGGAGATATCCGTTTAGAAGCCCGCGCCCCGTGCTACCCCATCTGCATCTTCGTCCACTCCGGTGTTCCATAAAGAAGGCCCGTCTCCTCATACTCCTGCGGGTTCTTGGTCTCGCGTCTTCTCGTCTTGTCATGCCCCGCTTCCCAGAGTACGCTAAGATAGGCATGTGACATAGCCAACCATGTTACCTGTGGATAGGAAATATCCTTCCACAGTCACATTACGGCTGTAGAGATATCAAGAACAATAATAAACCATCTAACGCATGTCCATAAGCCAGAATAAAACGAGTCAAGAATAAAATAATGCGGAAACAAAAGATCCAATACAAGAATAAACTGGAAAGAACGTCCCATAATGCAAGCTCACATCAGAAATAAAAATACCGAAAGTAAAATGAACTAACCACTAGCAAGTCCTCACTGCTCAGCCTGCTGACTGAAATACTCCTGCTCGGACTGCAGCAAAGGTAAGGAATCTGGGCCATGAAAAATCCAGACGTCAGTACGTCATAATATCAAGCAATACTATAATTAGGGATAGCAATACATGCAGGTATGAGTATAAATGATAAAACATGCATAACAGTGATGTAAGTAAAGACAGTGGGGTAATGTGTAGTGAGTAATCTAAACTGGTCTATTGGGTTAACTACTCTCAAGTCTTTGAAATCAATTTGATGAATAATCGATATAACTCAATAGTATCCCGTGCGTGCCCGGGATCACGGTGAAGATTCTCGGACTGAAACCGAGACATGCCGCTGGCACTAAAAGGTAGTATGTAACGATGAGTGATGTCAGCAGCATCACCCCAAGGCTGGCCTAGCCTCTAAAATAGGAAATATGTATAGATGAATGATGTCAGCAGCATCATCCCAAGGCTGGCCTAGCCTCTAAAACTAATCAGTATAAGTAAGCGAACTGTCGAGTTACAAGTCAGATTTCATCATTGATTTCCCCATACCCCCAAGTTATATATGTTCAAGTCAGGTATTAATAATCTGAAGCTAATGCCAACACAGAATCACACAGGTACAGGTTTGTCTGGATCGACAACAGGAAATATCCGTAGGGACAACATGTTAAGTTTGTTTGCATTAGTAACAAGATCAGATAACAGGTAAAGCCATGGTACATCAGGTCAAGTGAGGTAGTATATAGGTATCATGTCATGTCAAGAAATGTACGGTACTATGTCGTGTCAAGTAGTAGGTGTATTAAGTCATGTCAAGGGTGCACAAAATGTCACGTGGGTGCACGTAATCAAACTATAAAATAAGCATGGGTATACAAAACAAGTATGGGTACTAATGGAACAATAAAAAAAATGGAACATTGTGATATTATATGCAAATAAGTACAGATTAAAGCATATGGATGCACAGTTATCAATTTGGTTTAAGGGGATAGTTCCAACATTAATTAAATACAGTTTATCGAATTTGGAATGCTAAAATCTCGTTGTTATGTATTAAATAATCTAGGGATGCAATTGTATATATAATAGGCTAAATGTATGCAAACGAGTGTCCAATAGAGTATAAACTATTAAAGGGTATTATGGGCTATGCAAATAATTATTATGTGATTTAAATATGGATGTGGGTACCACGTATTGTAAACTAAAAGGCAACATGATATGTTTCAAGTTATAGATCTAAAATGATATAATGGAATATCGAATGTTAAAATGGAACATGTGACATTAGATTAACTCTACAGGTTTAACATGCAATTAAATAAGTATAAAATAATATGAATAGTATGTAGCAAGGTTTACTTGCCTACGGATCAAGAAACGGGTATACGGAATGTCACACGTCGGCGGGAAAGTCGCGACGCGTGCACGGTATATGGAACAAATCCAAACAACGTACAAGAGAATCACACGGGTCATGTACGCTCGCTGGGTCGTCGGGATCGTCGTCGGCACGACCGGATTCCGGCAAGCAAGAAAAACAGTGAACATGTTAAGGAAATAATGCATGGAGGGAAGAAAAGAGAAGAATGGAAGAGATCTTACTGTGGATAGGTGCTCTAGGATTCCAGGGGACAGAGGAGTTGTGAGGGTGTCAACAAGGTTGACGGAGCTCCGGTGAAGCAAGAGTTTGGTGTCCAGGGTTTTATGTGGTTTTAGGGTTTGGTCTCGGGTTTTGTTGGCTGGGGTTCTTGGTTGTAGGGTTTGGTGCAGGAAAGGAGAACAGAGGAGATAGGGAGAGAAGAGGAGATGGAGATGATGGTGGTGTGAGGCTGGGGTCAACGGAGATGAGGGAACGGCAACGAGATGGTGTAGGTTCTTGGGTGTAATGGGGTTACTCGAGAAAGAAAAGAAGAAGAAGGAGATGGCGAGGAGGAGGAAGGGAGGCTCGGTGAGGTTAGGGTTTGATGAGAGACACGAGAGTTAGGGTTAGGGTTTGAGGTGAAGTGAAGGCTGCGATGGGTTCTCGCCAAGGAAGTTCTCGGGTTTTTAAAAGAGAAGAGAGGAAAAGAAAGAGGGAAAGAAGAGAGGTGACCACATCGACTCGGGGGGTGACGGGACCTAATCCCACCGCGAGAGGAGAGAGAGAGAGAGACGCGGGAAGAGAGGGATAGAGAGTTGCGAGAGGAGAGAGAAAGGAGGAGGAAAGATGAAGTTAGAGTTTTCTGTGGGGAGAGAGAGAGAAGAGAGAAGAAAGAAAGAAGAGAGAGGGAGTGTGGGGCAGGACGCAGGGAGAGAGGGAGAGCTGAGTTCTGCGAAGGTGGGACCAGAGGAGGGAGAGAGAGATGAGGTTGTTAAGAAAAAAGATTTTTAAATAAAAAAAGATTTGTAAGCTGTAAAATTTTTAAACTGTTAAGAATATTTAAAATACTAATAAAATTTGATATTTTTAGAAAATACAAACTTAGTCCAAAACACGCCCGGGTCGGGTCTAAAATTCCAGTTTTAAAATATGAAAAATATATGCGACTTCCAAATTTTAAAATGAATAATTAGGTAACTAAAATGCATACCTCCAAGAACAGACGCACGTACGTGCGCGTAGCTATCCAAACACGTCCGTTTCACTGAACGGGACGAGAACACGATGCGCGGACGCTACCACGGGGTTAGGGGTATCACGCAGATTAGGAAATGCAATTTTAATTTATTTTACGTGATCTAAAGTGTTATATGTAAAAATACGCGATGCCAAATAAAAATCAATATGCAGTCCACATTAAATGCACGTGTTTATTTAACAAGCCATGATAGTCTATAAATATAAATCAACCAGTTCAAGCAAGCGGGTCGGGTCGAATGCAATGTAAAAGTAAACTACCATTCACACCCAAACAAGATAAATCAATAAAATACCACAGATAATAAATACGGAACAAAAATTGGTATAACTGAACTCGGTTGTTACATTATACCCAACTACAAAAAGAATTTCGTTCTCGAAATTCCAAGAACAAGAAAGGATAAACAATCAATCATACTATAAGAATAGATGTGGAAACTTCTGCCGGATTTCATCTTCTCGTTCCCAAGTTGATTCTCCATGTGAATGATTACCCTAAGAGACAAGTACAAGAGGGATAATTTTGTTCTTAAGAATCTTTTCTCTTCGATCCACAATCGACATCGGTCGCTTCTCAAAAGTCAAATCTTCTCGTACAGTCAGCTCCGAATGATCCAACACATGTGTTTCATCTCGAACATATTTACGGAGTTGAGATACGTTAAACACGTCATGAACATCTTCAAGGATTGCGGTAACCCCAAACGGTATGCTACTTCTCCAACACGCTCCACAATCTCAAAAGATCCAACGAATTGAGGACTTAGCTTTTCTCGACTTCCGAAACGAATCACCCCTCTAATCGGTGATATTTTCAAGAATACCAAATCACCAACGGCGAACTCTAGAGGTCTTCTCGATATATCTGCCCAACTCTTTTGACGGTCTTGTGCTGCCTTCATATGATTCCGGATAGTGTTAACCTTTTCAACTGTCTGCACGATCAAATCCGGTCCCAACAATCTTCGTTCACCAAAATCGTCCTAATAAACAGGTGAACGACACTTGCGACCATATAAAGTTTCGAATGGAGCCATCTGAATGGTCGTCTGGAAACTGTTATTGTAAGAAAACTTCACTAAATGTAGATAATCCTCCCATGAATCCTTGAAATCTAACATACAAGCTCTCAACATGTCTTCAAGAGTTTGGATCGTTCTCTCCGACTGGCCATCTGTTTGAGGATGAGAAGCGGTGCTAAACTTCAAACGAGTCCCCAAACTTTCCTGTAAGCTCCTCCAAAAGTGTGATAGGAAACGAGTGTCACGGACGGACACGATACTCACCGGTACTCCATGCAATCTTACTATCTCCTACATGTACTGCTCTGCCAAAACTTTTGTTGATTGACCAACTCGAAAAGGGATGAAATGAGCTGCCTTGCTCAAACGATCAGCAATCACCCACATTGCATTGTTGCCTTTTGGACTCCGCGGTAGAGCCGTCAAGAAATCCATGGTTATATGTTTCTACTTTCATTAAGGAATCGGAAGTGGTTGCAATAAACCAGCAACCCTTTGATGTTCAGCCTTAACTTGCTGACACACCAAGCACTTTGCCACAAAGCGGGCAATCTCCCGTTTCATGCCTTCTCACCAGAAATGCTGTCGTATATCGCAGTACATCTTCGTGCCTCCTGGATGTACAGAGTATACTGAACTGTGCGCCTCCTTCATAAGCTCTTCGCGAATATCTCCCTTTGGCACACACAAACGGCTTCCATAACGAACGAACCATCTTTATGGATCAGTAAGTCTGTTCGAAGTCCAGTTTCAACCTGTGCTCAAAACTTTTGCAATCTAGGGTCCTGCGACTGCGCTGCTTTAATATTCTTGATCAACGACGACTGTACTTGCAACTGCATCAACTGTCCCGAAGAATGCGGTAGCACAACCTCCAAATTGAATTTTCGAAAGTCTTCAATAAGTTCCTTCTGTGCAGTCAACATCTGAATTGCTGGTAACCGACTAAGCGCATCCGGCACGATATTAACTTTCCCCGGATGGTACTTAAGATCAAGATCGTAATCAGCCATCAGCTCCAACCATCTGCGCTGCCTCATATTAAGCTCCTTCTGCGTGAACGCATACTTTAAGCTTTTGTGATCAGTGAAAATCTCGACCCTTTCACCCAATAGGTAGTGTCTCCAAATCTTCAAAGCGAAAATCATAGCTGCTAGCTCCAAGTCATGGGTTGGGTAATTCTTCTCATGAGTCTTCAACTGTTTCGATGCGTAAGCTATAACCTTTCCGTGCTGCATCAAAACACACCCCAATCCTTTCCCAGATGCGTCGCTGTGAATCACCAATCCTCCGGAACTGTCTGGCACGGTCAGAATAGGAGCAGTTATCAATCTCTGGTTCAACACCTCAAAAGCTGATGCACACTTATCCGTCCATACAAATGGTACTTCTTTGTGCGTAAGCTTGGTCAAAGGCTCCGCCAGACGAGCAAAGTTCTCCATAAATCTCCTGTAATACCCGGCAAGTCCAAGGAAGCTTCTGATTTTTGCAACGTTCTTCGGAATCGGCCAATCTCGAACTGCTGTAATCTTTTCGGGATCAACGTGTAGGGTTACTAGGCACACTAACAAGGCTCTACAAGGCATCGACCATGCCAAAATTAAATTTTTATGTGCTGAATAACACTAAGCAAGATCGTTAACTAGAGTTTAGGCGAAACTAATAGCATGTAAACAACTATACACTAAAGGGAATGCGATATACAACCTTTGTAGATCGTTCCTCCACTTCTTTAGCTCCTTGATGAAGCCCTTCGCTGCGATCGTGGTTCTTCCGGACCCTTGCATGGCTTCACGAGGCGAAAGGTGCGACCTTGCTTGAAGTCTCCGAGGCCGAAGATGATCTACGTCGAGAGAGTTCCGACTCAAGCTCCTACTTCACTAACTAGAGAATTAGTGAAGTAAACACCCTAAACTAAAGTGCTGGTCTAGTAGAGGATGGAGAAATAGGAAGTGGGTTCTCTTTAGAATTTTGTTTCTCACTTTGTTTCTCACTTTGGATCAAACCCTAGTTTCCTTTTTTCTTTTCACAATGAAGAAGAAGAACAAAAGAAAGAAGAAAAGATAATGATCAAGTGAGAAGTGTAACCATGGTGAGTGAGTATCATATACTAACCTTTGTAGAGACTTAACCCTTGGCTAATGGTTATGGTTGAGTTAATAAAAATCTATAGTAAAAAAAAATCAAGTTGGATTAGTCAATCCATCCACAAGCTTCCA
Source organism: Agapanthus africanus (assembly GCA_030015575.1). NCBI lineage: Eukaryota > Viridiplantae > Streptophyta > Magnoliopsida > Asparagales > Amaryllidaceae > Agapanthus > Agapanthus africanus. Next base: position 136,286,776 of record CM057339.1, read on the forward strand.
CAAGCTTCATGTATTTACAAATCCTCCACTTGATTTTGCAAGTACTTTAAATATTAAAAACCCAAAATAAACATTAGCATAGTGTAAGTCTCATACACCCATGGATGTGTATCATCAACCATGATACAATATGATAACACATTTTAAACGTATATCATATATATGTTAAAGTAGTGTACACGTGAGAAAAACCCTAAAGTGAACAAGTGTTAGTAAATGTAAACTAGTATATCCAATATACTATTATACACTTAATTATTAAATCAACACTTGACTTAATAATCCGGTCACATCTCATATAACCGGCTAACATCCATTGTATCGACTTATCGAATCAACACTTGATTCGATAACCCGGCCATATCATATAAAACCGATCGATACATATAAACGCGAGAATACAATACGGTACCACATACACGCATTTATTCTCGGTCTAGCACATATCGCATACGTGCTCCTATTTCGTTTTTCCTGAGCCAGTAAAACCTCTGTGTAGGACTCTAAAGACTCGTCAATACGTCGGCAGTGGGTGATGATCACATCACGCACCCACAAGCCGTCAGCGGTACTAGCTGGACGTAACGGCTACCCGGGTATTGAGCGATCAGAAGATCAGCAAGCAAGCCCGCTACAACTCCTGTAAAATCCAGCCGGCAACACTTCCCGTACAGTCCGGTCTCCTCGTCTGATATGTCGCATATCAAGTCTAGGGGTGGTAAACGTCAGACCCCAATAACCGATAAGTCGTGCCTATGTGAGGATCATAACGGGTTGAGAAACTACCGGTAACACTTACCGGTAAATCTCTAATCAGCCCTGGCCAGGGACTTCCCTGTTACGGCCAATCGAGCACAGCGCAACATCAACCCCCAATACCGGGAGAGACGAAGCCCCTCCTATCGCTCATTGCCTCCATGTGACTCGGGACTGTACCCAAAAACCACCGTTTTGCACGTCCTCATGGACGTGGTAAGGTGGAAATCAAAGCACAGTGGGAATCACACAAGACTCTATGACGATCTCGGGTCTACAGACTAACCTGCACAAGTGTCACCAGAGAACTGCCATCTGACGTAAGGTATAATACCATCTGAGAGTTCTCGGCGAGTCTGTCCAGTGTACCCAGTCTCCACTGAGCACCCGCATACCATCTCTGATGTCAAACACCAATGGATATGGGATCATACATCGCCCATCTCATGGGTCGAGAAGTGTATACGCTAGTCTACTCTGGTATATCGATGCCCTGTCTCGATACACCCTCGACTAGGGACCTTGAAGGATATACTTATGGACTACCATGTCCCCACTAGTATGATCCGCATCATAGTCCAGGTAGTCAAGTACACATCCTAAGGGCTTTATCAACATGTAGCCATCAGACAGTAAAAAGAGACAAGTATACATGTTAAGATAAAGAGCAACCAGATAGTATACTATCATATCGAGAAAGAAAGTCCTCTCTATATATGTCCAAGCATCCAATATAATATACATCATCTGTACAATACTGACCTCTAGGGCATACATACAACTAACACAACGGCGATCCCATCTCCAGACACGACATGTCCCAAAAACTTCACTTCTTGAAACCAAAACTCGCACTTGCTCATCTTTGCATACAATTTTTCTTGCCTCAACGTCTGCAGTGCGATCCTCAAGTGTTCAGCATGCTATTCAATACTCTTGGAGTAAACCAGAATATCATCAATGAACACCACAATACACCGGTCCAAGAATGGTGAAAAGATTCGGTTCATCAAGTCCATAAATATCGCCAGTGCATTCGTTACTCCGAAGGGCATCACTAAGTACTCGTAATGTCCATACCGAGTTCGGAATGCCGTCTTGCAAATATCTTCTGTTTTAACTCGGACCTGATGGTATCCGGATCGCAAATCCAGTTTCGAGAATACCCTCGCGCCACTAAACTGCTCAAATAATTCGCCAATGCGAGGGATCGGGTACTTATTCTTAATAGTCACCCGGTTTAATTCTCTATATCGATACACATTCTCCTTGTGCCATCCTTCTTCTTGACTAGAAGAACTGGAGCTCTCCAAGGTGAGTTCCTGCTTCGAATCCAATCCTTCTCAAGTAATTCAGTAACTTCCTTCTTAACTTCTTCTAACTCCACTGGTGCCATTGGATGGTACGCTTTAGAGACTGGCGCTGCACCGGGAATAAGATCAATCACGAACTCTACATCTCGCTTCGGCGGTAAACCTGATATGTCTTCGAACACGTCCATGAAATCTCGAACAACAGCTGGCGCTTCATCTTTATCAGCCTCCATCGACGAAAGAACATTAGCTGTCGTCCTAGCCCTAAACTCGACTGGCCCGACAGAACTGCTTCCTCCAGTAAAGATAAACTCTGGATGTCCGGGAATCTGGAAAATTACTTTCTTTGCCCTACAATCAATGTGAGCGTGGAAAATGCCGAGAAAATCCATTCCCAAGACGACTTCATAGTTGCCTGTATTAATCACCAAGAAATCTGCAAAAAAACTCCCGTCCGCAAACAACAATTGCACATTCCTTACATTCTTTACTAGATATGATCTTTCCATTCCCAGTGTGTATGTTCCAAAAACTAGACAGGATCGTGCAAGTAATCGAGTGTGTAGCAATAAACTTGGACGACATAAAACAATGGGATGCACCAGAATCGAATAACGCTAATGCGGGAAAACCATGAACAAGTAGAATACCTGAAACAACTTCTCCTGAAGCTTTAGCTTCCTCAGCCGTCAGAGTGAAAGCTCGAGCTTGATTGGGTCCCTGAGTCAGCTGCTTCTGTCCCTGAAACGGTTTCTGCGGTTGCTTCTGAACATCATCCTTCGTGCGAAGCTTCGATGGACAAGCGTTGATAGTATGATCCGCCGATCCACAAACCAAACAAAGTCCTTGCCTCCTTCGACAATCTCTTTGCACATGTCCGGGTAAATGGTAGTAGTTACAAATCACGCTCCTTCTTTGATCAACGACAACAGGTTTCTTCATAGGTGTTACGCCACGTCGGTTCACTGGAATACCTCTGCGGCCATGTGCTCGGTTCGGTGCAAATGCCGGCTTCCGCACTGTAACTGCTGGCTGCTGTGTACTCCCTGTCTTCATAGATAGGCTCTGCTGCTCTCGGACCGCTGTAAGTACTTGGGAGAAAGTGGTCAAACCCAGGAAGATAATCTGCCTCTAGATGTCCATATACAAACTGCGCATGAACCTCCTTACCCTATCAGCATCGTTGGCAACCAGAGGTCCAGCGAATCTACTGAGCAACGTCCATTCAGCTACATGTACATCTACAGGTGCGCCGTTCTTCTTCAAGCTGATGAACTTTTTTTCCATTTCCTCCCGTGCAGTCCGTGGGAAGAACTTCTCCAAGAAACTCTTCGAAAAATCCGCCCAACTGATCGGCTTGGGCAAGCGAGTCTCTTCCACCAGCCACCATTCACGGGCATAGTCCACTAACTGGATGCGTACCACATCCACCCTCTTATCCTCTGGGATCTGTGCCGCAACGAGTAAATTCTCCGTGTCTACCAACCACTGCTCCGCTGGCAACGGCTCCTCCAAGCCAGTAAAGACAGACGGACCCAGTCTCCTGAAATCCGCTACGGTACCCACACGTTTAACTGGTCTGGCCACAACATTGTTTACGGACTGCTGAACGGTCCGCAAACCTTCTTGTAAAACTTCAGCTTGCTGCTGGTTCAGCTCAGTCTGTCGCTTTTGGTTCTCCAACATTCCACGGATTACTCCCAGCATAACGGCTTTGTCAACACGCCTTTGGTACGTTTTCAGATTCTTATCTGTCATGTTCCTAAAATCAAAGCACCCAAAAGATTAGCATGATAACAGATTCAAAATATAGATCAAGGACATGAATCAAGGCTAGAACTCCAAGTTACTTAAATAGAGTACCGCATTATAACCATGCCACGGTATCATAGCTACAATTACATAACTCCACCCAAGTCGCCTAAGTTCTAGAGATAACCAAAAGGAAACCAGGTTTCGAGGCGATATGCAAAGGAGGTTTGCACATCGTAAAAGTAGGATCAGGAGGAAGTTAAGATTCAAAAATGGTAAGACGGTAAGGTGGCAAGACATGTTTTCCTAATCACGAGTATTCTGATTCGTGTATTGTGTCCAATACCCAACTACAAAAAGGATCAAATCCGATTAACCTATAACCTATGGCTCTGATACTAAAAGAACTATGTCACGCCCCGCTTCCCAGAGTACGCTAAGATAGGCACGTGACATAGCCAACCATACTACCTGTGGATAGGAAATATACTTCCACAGTCACATTACAGCTGTAGAGATATCAAGAACAATAATAAACTATCTAACGCATGTCCATAAGCCAGAATAAAACGAGTCAAGAATAAAATAATGCGGAAGCAAAAGATCCAATACAAGAATAAACTGGAAAGTACGTCCCATAATGCGAGCTCACATTAGAAATGAAAATACCGAAAGTAAAATGAACTAACTACTAGCAAGTCCTCACTGCTCAGCCTGCTGACTGAAATACTCCTGCTCGGAATGCAGCAAAGGTAAGGAATCTGGTCCATGCAAACCCAGACGTCAGTGCGTCATAATATCAAGCAATACTATAAACAAGGGTAGCAATACATGCATGTATGAGTATAAATGATAAAACAGGAATAACAGTGATATAAGTAAGGACAGTTGGGTAATGTATAGTGGGTAATCTAAACTGGTCTATTGGGTTAACTACTCTCAAGTCTTTGAAATCAATTTGATGAATCATCGATGTAACTCAATAGTATCCCGTGCGTGCCCGGGATCACGGTGAAAATTCTCGGGCTGAACCCGAGACATGCCGCTAGGCACTAAAAGATAGTATGTAACGATGAGTGATGTCAGCAGTATCACCCCAAGGCTGGCCTAGCCTCTAAAATAGGAAATATGTATAGATGAATGATGTCAGCAGTATCATCCCAAGGCTGGCCTAGCCTCTAAAACTGATCCGTATAAGTAAGAGAACTGTCGAATTACAAGTCAGGTTTCATCATTGATTTCCCCATACCCCCAAGTTATATATGTTCAAGTCAGGTATTAATAATCTGAAGCTAATGCCAACACAGGATCACACAGGTACAGGTTTGCCTGGATCGACAACAGGAAATGTCCGTAGGGACAACATGTTAAGTTTGTTGGCATTAGTAACAAGATCGGGTAGCAGGTAAAGCCATGGTACATCAGGTCAAGTGAGGTAGTATATAGGTATCATGTCATGTCAAGAAGTGTACGGTACCATGTCGTGTCAAGTAGTAGGTGTATCAAGTCATGTCAAGGGTGCACAAAATGTCACGTGGGTGCACGTAATCAAACTATAAAATAAGCATGGGTATACAAAACAAGTATGGGTACTAATGGAACAATAAAAAAATGGAACATTGTGATGTTATATGCAAATAAGTACAGATTAAAGCATATGCATGCACAGTTATCGATCTGGTTTAAGGGGATAGTTCCAATATTAATTAAATACAGTTTATCGAATATGCAATGCTAAAATCTCGTTATTATGTATTAAATGATCTAGGGATGCAACTGTATATATAATAGGCTAAATGTATGCAAACGAGTGTCCAATAGAGTATAAACTATTAAAGATTACTATGGGCTGTGTAAATAATTATTATGTGATTTAAATATGGACGTGGGTACCACGTATTGTAAACTAAAAGGCAACATGATATGTTTCAAGTTCTAGATCTAAAATGATATAATGGAACATCGAATGTTAAAATGGAACATGTGACATTAGATTAAATCTACAGGTTTAGCATGCAATTAAATAAGTATAAAATAATATGAATAGCATGTAGCAAGTTTTACTTTCCTACGGATCAAGAAACGGGTATACGGAACGTCACACGTCAGCGGGAAAAGTCACGACGCGCGTACGATACACGGAACGAATCCAAACAATTTACAAGGGAATCACACGGGTCATATACGCTCGCTGGGTCATCGGGATCGTCGTCGGCACGACCGGATTCCGGCAAGCAAGAAAAACAGTGAACATGTTAAAGAAATAATGCATGGAGAGAAGAAAAGAGAAGAATGGAAGAGATCTTACTATGGATAGGTGCTCTAGGATTCCAGGGAACAGAGGAGTTGTGAGGGTGTCGACAAGGTTGACGAAGCTCCGGCGAAGCAAGAGTTTGGTGTCCAGGGTTTTATGTGGTTTTAGGGTTTGGTCTCTGGTTTTGTTGGCTGGGGTTCTTGGTTGTAGGGTTTGGTGCAGGGAAGGAGAACAGAGGAGATAGGGAGAGAAGAGGAGATGGAGATGATGGTGGTGTGAGGCTGGGACCATCGAAGATGAGGGAACGGCAACGAGATGGTGTAGGTTCTCAGATGTAATGGGGTTACTCGAGAAAGAAAAGAAGAAGATGGAGATGGCGAGGAGGAGGAAGGGAGGCTCGGTGAGGTTAGGGTTTGATGAGAGACACGAGAGTTAGGGTTAGGGTTTGAGGTGAAGTGAAGGCTGCGATGGGTTCTCGCCAAGGAAGTTCTCGGGTTTTTAAAAGAGAAGAGAGGAAAAGAGAGAGGGAAAGAAGGGAGGTGACCACATCGACTCGGGCGATGACGGGACCTAATCCCACCGCGAGAGGGGAGAGAGAGACGCAAGAAGAGAGAGATAGAGAGTAGCGAAAGGAGAGAGAAAGGGGGAGGAAAGATGAAGTTAGCGTTTTCTGTGGGGAGAGAGAGAGAAGAGAGAAGAAAGAAAGAAGAGAGAGGGAGTGTGGGGCCAGGGCGCAGGGAGAGCGGGAGAGCTGAGTTCTGCGAAGATGGGGCCAGAGGAGGGAGAGAGAGATGATGTTGTTAAGAAAAAAGATTTTTAAATAAAAAAAAGATTTTTAAGCTGTAAAATTTTTAAACTGTTAAGAATATTTAAAATACTAATAAAATTTGATATTTTTGGAAAATACAAACTTAGTCCAAAACACGTCCGGATCGGATCTAAAAATCCAGTTTTAAAATATGAAAAATATATGCGACTTCCAAATTTTAAAATGAATAATTAGGTAACTAAAATGCATACCCCCAAGAACGGACGTACGTACGTACGCGTAGCTATCCAAACACGTCCGTTTCACTGAACGGGAAGAGAACACGATGCGCGGACGCTACCACGGGGTTAGGGGTATCACGCAGGGTAGGAAATGAAATTTTAATTTATTTTACGTGATCTAAAATGTTATATGTAAAAATACGCGATGCCAAATAAAAATCAATATGCAGTCCACATTAAATGCACGTGTCTATTTAACATGCTAGGATAGTTTATAAATATAAATCAACTAGTTCAAGCAAGCGGGTCGAGTCGAATGTAATGTAAAAGTAAACTACCATTCGCATCCATACAAGATAAATCAATAAAATACCACAGATAATAAATACGGAACAAAAATTGGTATAACTGAACTCGGTTGTTACACGTCTCCTTCTGCGTCTAGACCCTCGTCGGCTTCGGATTCACGAAGGAGGTTGTCTGCAGAAGTAGTCCATGCCGATCTTGAGGCGTAGAGAGAGATCGTCCAGAGCTTAATCTCTCAAAGGAAGAAAGTACCAGATGTAAATTTGATAATCCTTATTTTATATATAATTTCCATATAATTATCGAGAATATTGTGTGCTGGTATTTGTCTATTGATAACAATATAGTGCCTGCTCGGTAACACTGAGTTTCCGGACGACGCCGACGCCGAGTGGGCTCGAGATAGAGTGGAAAAGCATAAAATGCGCACGCATCGATGGATGTATCCATTTTCGTACGTTTTTTCATTTTAACAAGCTGTAAAATACGATTATAATTAATGAATTGAGTTTGTAATTGAATTGAAATTGTTATTGAATTGAATTGAATTAAATTCGTTTTAAGAAGTTGTGGTTGTATTTGTTTGAATTGAATTGAGTTGAGTTGAGTTGTGGTTGTTTGTATTGAATTGATTGTATCGAATGCTTGAAAACAACATAATTAAAACCCGCTCTGAACTTATTTCGTCGGGTATATTCAGTCGAAATAACTTATTTTGTTGGAAATAATCCGACGAAATAAGTTCCACACAGGAAAATATTTCCAGTTTTTTCGACCTTATTCCGTCGGGTTATATCCGACGAAATAACCCACCCGACGAAATAAATTAGGCATCCGACAAAATAAATGTTATTTCGTCGGACATAAGCCGACGAAATAAACTTATTTCGTCGAGTGACCCTTTCTTTTGTCGGGTATCTCCAGACGAAATAAAAGGGCATCTCCAGACGAAATAAAAGGGTATTTCTTACGGTGGAAGAATTTTTTTCATTTTTTTGTTATTGTTTTCCTCATTTGCTGCAACAGCAGCAGTTGATATTTCACTATGTTGATGAGATGTGACTAATTTATTTGTTAAGTTTATGCTCAATAAAGTTTAATTTTATATCAAAATCCATCTATACTACTCATAGTATGATTTGATATTGAGATACGATTGGATTGATTTATACCGAAATCGATGATTACTCGATATTTTCTAATAGGTTTTCTAGATTAATTATAGAATAATTTTAGTTGTTAAAATATTTTTTTCTGGCATTTTCCAAATTACTTACAATTTAGGATTTGTTATGTGATATTGGATTGATTGTATGAGGGGAAGCTAGGATTTGATGTCAAGATTTGATTATTTGATTGATTGTATCAGGGGGAGCTGGATTTTATGGGAATTGTTGTTACGATATGATTACTTGATTGATTGTATGAGTGGGAGCAGTATTTTGTATGATGAAAAACAAAAAAGACCAATTTGCTTTAAATATATGGATTATTTTATTTTCATTTTTTTTCATTTCACTTTCTTATCACTTTCATAGTTTTCTATTTTATTTTGATCAATTTCCAATTGCCAAACACGCCCATATGAAAGCTGTTCCAACAGGGTCTTGCTTGCTTGATATCGAATGCCATTGATGCGGTCTGTTTTTCTCTTTCAAAATCCGCTCCCTTACAATTCTAACTAAGGTTGCATCCAGATACGGATATCAGGATAATATCCAAATCCGGATATTTTTTGGATACAAATATGATTTTTTCCGTATCTTGTCAGATAAGGAAATAGATATACATGTAAATATTTTTTTGGACATGGATATGGATACGATTTTTACAATATTGACTGGATACAAATATGGATATTCGGTTATATGAATACGGACACGGATATATGAATTTGGATATGGATATGGATACAAGTACGAATATGCGAAATATATATGTTCGAATACGGATATGTATATGGATATTCATAGATAAATACAGGAAAATATATCATTTTAAATTTACCTTTTTAGGCAATAATGCTTATTTAACCATACATTTTTGCTCATTTTATATTTATGCGTTGGCTAAATTGCACAAATGTATCCATCGATTTTCCTGTTTTTTTGTGATTGGTTCCATGAACTAATTTAATTACAAATAAGTACAATGAACTATCACCTCTAATTGCAACTAAATGCCATCAACTTTTATTACATCCGCAAACGTTATATTTAACAGCCACATTATCAATATATGACTTGTTTTTCCCATTTCACTCTTATGTTCTCAACCAACCACTAAAATTTTGACAGGTATAACGGTGCATTAAGATACAAAAGTTAATATCGTATGGTAGTTATGTCAAAAAAAGTTGTTCATGGTAATTATTAAAGTTTCATTATATCAATCGCAAAAAAAGTGAAAGTTGATGGATACATTTGTGCAATTTTCCTATATGTATTTATAAGAATGATTTGACATATTATTTCATAGCGTTTGTTTCAAAATATGAAAAATAGACTTATAATATTTATAGTGTTTTTGTTAACATATTTATTTATTATATATAATATTTGTCTGTATGGATATATGTCATTATGAAATATTTTAAGTATTAAAGTATTTAATGAAAAGTATCAATTGCATACACCATACTGTCCTGCATCCGCATTTGTTTTATCTAAAAAAAATTCATCCTTGATACTGAATGGAATAGCCAACGACGTGTTCGACTCGGCCCATGAGGCCGAGCACATATCCAAACCCATGGTACTCGGTCCATGTGGCCTAAGAGATCTTTGTACGAAGAAGATAGCCCATGTCAGCACAAAACCCTAGATAACCAACCGAATCTTCTTTGATTGTATCACCACCATACCTGATGCTTATATAAACCTCTCCAACATGATAGCAAAGGTATGCTACAAACCCTCCACAAATAGAAACCCTATCTTTCGGAAAAAGAGACTGACTTTATCATCGTAGGAGGGACCAAAGTATAACTCCAACGCCTTTTTCTTTACAGGAAGATCCGGCAGAAAGGCCTTTGCCTAGGACTCCTATCATACAAATCTATTGATAAAACCCAAACTGTTTCAGATCCACGCTCTATCAATACTCATATCTATACGTATCTCTCTTGAATATCTGCTTTGTATCCATGATATTGTCAAATACGAGATATATATGAGTTATTATCAAACTATTACGTAAGACCATATCCGAATAATCGCTAAAACAATAAAAGATATGATAATGCTCATATCCGTCCCTATCCAATGCAAATGCAATCCTGCAACAAACACATGGAGTATTATTCAAAGCAATGATGGTAGGAGAAAAGAAAAAGCAATGATGGTAGGAGAAAAGAAAAAACACTAGGAAGTAATATGACGAGTTTCGTTAACTTTGCTAAAATGAATGTTGAATGAGGAAATAATTCTTCATTCTCTATGTGCATAAAGTTTGATATATAATTTTAGTATGTACATTATTATCTTTTTACCCAATACTCCTGATAGTTATTTTCCACTTCCTTCTTTTAAATGCTTTCACATTCCTTCTTCATAGGACTTCACGGTAAAGAAGTAGGCTATAAATAAGTATAGAGGGTGGTTAATTAGTTTGCACACAGAAGAAATGTGTGTATGTGTGGAGAGAGAGAGAGAGAGAGAGAGAGATGAAAAGAAGTTTTTTTGTTGTCTCGGTGTGTGTGTGTGGGGGGGGGGGGCGTGGTTGGGGGGGGGGGTGGAAGAGAGAAAGAGAGAGAGAGAGAGAGATGGAAAGAAGTTTCTTTCTTGTCTTTGGGACATCAAAGGATTCAAAATTTAGCATGTCTTCATCAATGCTTTGCGTGAATCACTTCACATGCAAACAATGCATGCATGTGTGTCCACAATCATTTAAGTCTCTTGTTCAATACTTCAAACCCTAAAATTCAAGCTCATGGGTGACATGCATGCTTATTTAATTAATGTATTCATTTGGTAAGTCGAACAAGCATAAAACTTTAGACTATTAAACATTGTTGGGCTCAAGAAGTCATGCCAATTGATTGGGCAGCTAGCTACCTTACCATAAATTGGGCAACCTCGATTTGCTAAGACTAGCTCAACCACTTTGCTTGTGATATTTGGGTTTCATACTAAAAATGAACAACCATTTTCTTAATTACTCCTTTGTCTTTTTTCTTGTTGCAAGTTTAATGGAGTATCATTTTGACTATATATATATTCAAACAAAATCAATTGCCCATCCAAACAAGCTTGCTTTAAGCAAGTAAGCAACAAAATTAAAAAAAGTTATAGACCTAGAAGATCTTTGCATCGATCTTATTATGCTAATATGGAAAAATCAATAAATAAAAAGACCCACTATTTTTCTATTAATTCCACGTTTTATCAATCCTAACATAACTTAAGGCCAACCCAAAAAAAATTTAAGATCATCTTCAATAACTAATTTCTCTGGCTAGTGTAGATGGCGGAAAGAGGAGAAAACCCACATCAAATATAGATTCAGATACAAATCACATAACGCTCAATGTAAGTTGGGCCGATCTTTTTAAAGTTATTCGGATAGAAACCTAGATCCGAATATTTAACCTAATCTGCTAAATATATAAATATGCATCTATCGTCTAACTTACATTCATTATTATCTAGTGATAAAACAATCAATCCAAATTAATGAACCAATCAAAATGCAGGCCCTAAATTTATCTCTTGTCTTTGTTTAGAGTTGACCTGCAAAAATGTTGTTGGAAGATGAGCATATATATATTGACCAATGCGTACTAAACATGTTGCCTACACTCTTTTAAGTCTATATTTTTAATTTCCATGCTGAGAATTAATTTTATTATTAGTAATTATTTTCTTACGCAAACTCTACTTTAATCTTCTTTAATGAGAGACGGTTGGGAGTTAGATGGTCACTTCTGTTCTTCAAAGTACATGCATGCATGCAGGGTCGTATTTGGCTGCCACCATTCAAATTTTTTTACTGTGGCTTTTTTTTCAACAAAATCTCAGGTTTAATTTTGGCATCCGATCCATCTGTAAAATGATTAATTAAACGATTAATTACAAATAACTGATTTTGCTAACATTTATATATTGATGAATCAAAACTAACTACTAACAACAAATCCTTTGCAATGAACATAAGATATTACTGCAATCCATCCATATCAAAATAGAAAGATTTGCGATTTGTAGTTTTTCTTTTCGTGGAAATTCCTAGCAAGTCTTGGAAAACAAACAGAAATAAAGTAGGAACCTGAATTCTATGCGATGAAAGGTGTGGTTATTGAATCCACCACTGTAACAGAATGCATGCTGAATGAAGGATTTGAGTAATATTTTATATTTTTCCTTCCTGTGCGGGGAATCAATGCAGGCTATATGAATTCCCGTTGGATACAAGATGCGAAATGTTATCCACTGTCTAGGTACCTGTATCTTATGGCTCATCTTGTATCCAATAAAAATCCATGTAGCGTAGAAAAAGTATTACTAAAAGGATTTAGGATGTCTTCATGACTGATAAGATCAGTGGAGAGGTTTATCCAACTGTTCAACGGCTAGATGCAAATAGAAGACCAACCCTCCAATCAAATAGTACCGTGGATGGTTGATTAGATTACTATATCAGGTAATCCTACATTATTTTTATAGGTTAATTGTCAAAATGCCCCGGCTCGCTCGGAAGCTGTTTAAAACCCCTGATATTTTCAAAATTGTTGAGAAGGGCCTACTGTTCAATTTTTTGTGAAAAACCTCCGGATCGCATTTCATTTAGGTCTTTATTCAATCCAGCTGCTTGTATATTATATGCAACTGTTTATATATTACATACTCCAACTAGTATAAAGGGGGTTTTAATTTGGCCCTGGGATTTTAAACAAGAGCCGAAGACCCACGTTTTTACACAAGTTTGAAGTGGCCCGTTTTTGTTTTTGTTTTCTGTTTCTTTTTCTTTTTTTTTACTTTATTTTTTTGTAGTTGAAAAGTTGGGCCCCATCAAGTGATAGGTAGTTGGACCCATATCCGTGTTTTAAATACTGAAACTTTTGAGTGTAGAGAATTTATAATCGAAAATTTTCAAGTATTCCGTACTATTATAACTGAAACCCAACAGATGGTACGAGGCATATTGTCTTTTTAAGACTAATAAAATTTATACAATTTATCCCAAATCCTAATAGTGAATTTTGTTTATGATTTCTTATCAAAGAGCTGTGTACTAAAACCTGTCTCATTCATTCAAAATTGATAAAAGTTCATTAAATAAAATAGAAAATGCAGAAGAAAAACCAGAAAATCACACTCTTATTAGAACTGCTTTTTTGTGAGATAAACGGTGTTTCCAATTGTGCTTCATTAATAAGCTTTAGAACAACTTTTTTTTTCAAAGAAAAAGCAGGGCATAACATACCCGTCTCATAAAAATTATTATTACTGAGCTTTAGAACCACTTTTGTTTATGACTTTCTATATATATATATATATATATATATATATATATATATTCCTTTCATTTTGAAATGAATATTGAAACAAGCATAATGAATATGAAGGAGCCTTTCTCTTCAACTTTGGAAGTTAATTTAAGCTTTATTTCTGGTACGTTAAATACTTTTGGCAAACAAGCATGCTTTTCTTCAAAGGTGCAGGCTTTGGTGGGTGATTTAGACTCAAAAGGAAAAAAAGAAAACAAAAATAAAAATAAAAATTTATAACTACATATTTGGTGCTTATGAAAAGAAACCCAATAAAAATAGCTAGAGGCCCAAAATAAGATCGGCCCACAAATGAAAGAATGGTTGGGATCCATGCAAATTGGATAATTCAAATAATGTAAGACTCTCTCATGACATTTAAGGATTATTGGAATATGGCATATACGACTATAAGCTATATACATGCATGAATAAATAACCAAGGACAAAATGGTAAATTTGCCGTAATGATTATCATTTCTATTATCATAAATAGATTATAATGAGAACAAAATAAAGGACTCGACTCTTGTTCATTTTACTTCTCATCTTACGAGAGAATAAATTCCAAGTTTAGGGTTCTCTCGGAAGGCAAAACAATGAGTGGAAACGACACTCTTTCATTATTGATTGAGCGTGGACTCGTTTTGAGTTTTCGGTGAATTGAAGAGCAAGAGATTGGGAAAACCCAGCAAAGGCATGGAACACAATTCGATCATACATATTCCGCTTGCGTTCTTTATTAAAGAGATTAATCCTTCAAAGAATATGATTCTAAAAGTCTTACCATGTCTGAAATTTTCAAAATGTAGCCTTACTAAGTTTTAATACATTACACATAGCAGTGACCCGGTACAAATAACAAAAAACCATGGTAACAATACAGTTGACAATAACAATGATATATAAAGGCTGGCCGTTTTGTATTCGTATATCTCTTCCAATCATCAAATGAAAATGTATGTAAATAACATGAGTTTTAGGACTGCAATTTTGGGCGGATTTATATAAATATATATCCTAGTTCAGATACATATTTTTTATTTCAAACCCTACCATTTTTTAGATTTCCTAGTAAATATTGTACCATCATCACCTTTCAGCAAACCTAACAAACTCTTCACAGTCCGCGCCGCATCGGTCAACGATGAGTCCAAACCAATCCAAACCAAAACAAAAGAAAACGAGCCATCAGCAGCAGCACCACCACCACCAACGACCGACCAGTCTTTCGAAAACAGGCTAGCCAACGTCCGTCTAAAATAAAGAAGCGGGACAGGCAAAAAGGCGGAAAAGCGCAAATCCAAAAAGACCGGTACGGGGTTTGCATGGTCCAAAAAGATGGTAATGCTGCCGCCCGTTCCGTTTGAAGGAGCCCGTTACGGCCAAAGGGTTGAAGGTCGAGCTAGGGTTTACGCCGTATAGCGAGATGGTTAACGGGAGGCTGGCAGGGTTAGGGTTGGCCGCGCCCGCGCTTCTGTTGGTGGAGGTCGGATCCGGTAAGAGACCGTTGAGCTATCATGCGCCGCCGGTTTTGTTTCTCCAGGTTTATACGGCCATTGCGGTCTCTGCGGTCTTGATCAAGCTTGTGAACGAGAGGATCAACATTTGGCCGTAGAAAACGCCGGTGGTGGTGATGGAGGCAATAGAGTGAAGTGTTGTTTTCTTTGCATGTGGTTTGTTGAGGTTCTCCAGTTTCTTGCAAAATTCGTGATAATGTTTTTGAGGTAGCTTTTAATACTAATCGCTTGCAGTATTTGTTATAATGATTTAATTAAAAATTAACAGTTATTTCATTGATGCTGCACACATTTGTGGTTGTATGAATGACATTATGAACAATTCAAAGGCTAAATGTTATATCACCAAAATTTAAATATTTTAAAGTTATATCACCAAAACCTGCAATTTTAATTTAGACCAATCTTAAAATAAAGAACTGTAAGCTAAGCTCATCATGTCAAGCATTTAACAACTAAAATCCCTAAAGTCAACCAAATCTCATTTAGACAAAGTTTTGAGGTCCTCATCAGTGAGTACAGAAGGGGCAACAACTGCGGGCTGTACAATGAAACCTGCCTCTCGACATGCTTCCTCGAGGTGCTTAACCTGAGCTGGACCTTCAGGGCAAAATGCGATAATAGCACCACCGCTTCCAGTGAATTTTGACGCAGCACCGACACTTCTCGCCACCTCGATCATCTTCAGATTTAGAGCGCCAAGCACTTCGTCTCCAAACATTTGCCTGAAACAACAAACAAAAGATGGAAAAAGATTTGAAAAATAACAAAGATTTTGAAAGGAAAAAAAAGGTGTAAATTTTGGTAATTTACAAGCTGACAACAGTTGCACCCATATGAAGCATCGAATGAAATCTTTGCATAGACACAAATTTGTATGCTTTCATTTCTTTCAGTGGGCGTTCAGAGATAAGATTTTGTGGATGGCACAGAGTTATTGTAGAACCCAATAACAGTTGGCATAAATATACAAAACTTCTCATGCAACAATCTCACTAGCATGATTGAGACAAGAGCAGATCAGATCAGAAATTCACAAGAAATCCAGGAATTTTTACTCTCTATTAACTATAAAACATCATTATCGCACCTTAGTAAATTCCTTTCCCTGGTACTCTTTAGGCTTGAAGCACACGCAAACATTCTACAAACGATCAAATTTCGTTTTTGTGAACTAAACAATTAGCTTAATTTTTCCGAAGATGACCTGAGACTGTGTTACTAAATGCTATACCAGAAATAATTACATAGCAGAAAAATGTAACATGACAGAAAACCATATCGGCCGCACACGAGTTGAGCTAAGGTGTAAAGATGGCGTCCACCTCATAAAAAACATTTGAAAACTGTTAACAAGCAAAATTCTGATTTTCTACATGCTCAGTGAGGTTCTTGATTGAAGTAAAGTCGCACAAATATGATATATATATATATATATATATATATATATATAAAATTTTACACATCATCTGTCACCTAGCCATAGCTACTGGACCTCAAAGTGTATTATACTAATCAGAATAAACTATCAATTTCATAATTAAATACCTAAAATGCAAGCAAAACTTCTCCCCACTGTAGCATTCAAGTACTTCCTTGTCCTTTTATAAAAGAAAATTTTGTTATTTAGAAAGGATAACTAGCCAAAAATACAGTATTATTTGCAGGGTAAGATAACGTAGTAGATGATGCAAAAAAATACAGAAAAGATTGCTCTATAATATAAGGGCTATTTTGATATACCCCATCCAAATCTTTTTAATAAACCACACCCAAATCTTTAAATTGAAGTACACCTAGGTTAACTTCCATCAATTATATGATAATCCGTTAAATAGTGATAGAAGACCGACTAGTTCTTGGGTTTTAAGAATATGAAAGATTTGGGTAGGTAAATCCCTAAAAAAAGAACAGGAAAAAAACATGCAAAAATTAAGATTTTTACCTCCGAAGATCAAAATTGCGGTTCATAAGCTGCACCAAGTCAGAGTATTTATTTTCAAGCAAAACATCTCGACCTTCAAGTGCTATCTTTGCCACCTCTTCCATAGATGATATAATAAACTTGTCGCCATCAAGCCACCTTTTTCGCACAGTACTATGCACCTAAATTATTTGCAGAGAAAATAATGAGCACCCACTTATGGCAGAATTTCGTATAGATTAGTTATGCAGTTTTACAGTTTAATTTATCTTTTTCATTTTAACTAAGATCACTATCAACAAAGATGTAGGAAACATTGACATTTGTACTCCAGATCAAGAAAATATTTCAGCCGTTTTCATCCACTTATTTGTACAAGTGTCTCTCTACAGTGTACAATAATTCTGTATTTTCATAATTTTGAATTTCTTTTCTATATCATAATTTGTCCATAAAAAATAGACCCGACTAATTCGATACAACTATTGACAGAAGGATTGAGCCGATTGGCATTCAAGCATAGATAGATAACAATCCTAAATATGATGAAAACTTCTCTTTTGTTGATAATATAAAAAGAGAAATAGTAAAAATTCAGCAAAATAAAATAAAAAAATAGCACCAGCCTTTCCGGAATCACTAGGATTTTCAGCAAAAATAAGATGCAGAGGAGGAAGAAGGTTAATGTCCATCGGCGTATACATGCCATGCCCCGTTTTGTTCATATATTCCTTACCAAAGTCCTGCAAAGTCCAATCTCATGCTGTAAGTGTACTAAATTCCATACAATCTTTTCATTAATTGCCAAAAGTAGCATTACCATGTAAACAAGGCCACCATAGACTTGTGCAACTCGATCTTGAAGACCGGCAACAATTCCGAGTTCCTTTTCTGCACTAAGAATAAGGTCTGGTCTAATTTCGACTTTTATAAGGCTTCTAACCTTGTAAAAGTCAAGGAGGCAACTTAGAGCAGCGCATACGATAGCGCTCGATCCTGAAAGGCCTGTCTGAAAAATACAAAATAGCACACGTTTTTTAGCATAAAAATGATAGTTGTACACAGATGGATAAATGAATCTGAACAACTGGATAATCTTAATGGTGATGGATGCATTTGATAAATGACTCTTTTCATGTCAGACATTGTAACTAACATAAAAAAATTCTAATTATTCGAGGATATTTGCATCATTTTTGGATTCTACGCCTCAGCTAATATCACTGAAAGTAAAATCTTATTTTAACGATATGAATGCACCATAATAGATGCTACAGTAAAATAAATTGGTAAAGTGTGTATACAAGAGTAGTCAATTCCAATCAAATTCACATATCCAAAAATTATGTTACATACCCACAAACAAGTCTTGATCGAGATTAGCAAATTAGGCACAATCAGGGAAAAATTACAGAAGTTACCTGGCGAGGAATATTTGTGTCATAAGATAATGTAAAATTCCCATCTTTAAGCACAATTTTGTTATCGGCACAATATTTATAGAAAACTTTACAAATAGCCATAAGCAAGCGAACCCCTCCATAATAACCTTCATTTTCCAATCGATTAACCTGAAACCGAAGTCGCACATATAATATATTAGATTATTAAAGGGTAGGGCAACCTAAAAATGGTCATTTTCATGAATCAAATGCTATCATGTAACTTGAAAAATAAAGCAATCAAGTTTAACGCATATTACCATAAAATATAAAATTAATTTGTCTTACTCCATAACTATCTATAAGTTTGGATTGAGAAAGAACTGTGATAACTTGAAAATCTAGAGTGAGACGACAAAGAAAGAAAAGAAGTAAAGTCTCAATCTCTTCCATATCATCCTGTACTTCATTTTCTGGAACTCAATTGCTTTTTAGGCTGAAAACTGTGACCTGCATTATCTACCTATTAAAAGCTTTGATTCACAGAAAAAAATGAGTGTACAACACGACAGTTTGCACAAATTAAAATCCACAGCTAAATATGTGTGTTTTCTCAATATCTCCATATTCCCTTGTAGAACTGAATACATCAGGTCCTTGCTATTGTGAAATATCCTTTCAACAAGAGGAATTGCTTTGCTTTGCAAAATGAGGCATACATATATGATCCTGTCCGTACTTGAGGTTTCAACATTTGCGGGTGTCTAAACATTGATGCACACACATGCTGCAGTCACGTTGGCAGGGAAGCCCTGTTCCAACATAAGAAATCGATATCTGCACAAGTTATTGTACTAGGGTTTAGAGCCAAACACCGCTGCACACGCCAATAATTTATACGAAGAAGTTTCCTACATATATGATCAAGGAGAGAAGCAAATCTATCTGATGACATGTAGTATCCAAGGACTTACTTTTATTCATATGTAAATAAGGGTGGAGATGTGATAAGAATGAATAACATCAAGTGAGAAAACTGAATCATGATTCCCGAAAAAGAAATATAATTAAGTATGTTCAAAGACATAGACATATCATCAGCAGACAACACGTATGACTAAATTAGTACTTTGATTAATTCACGGACGGTTACTCCTCCAAGCATTACACTGCACCTTAATCACCTCCTAGAAACAATGCAAAATAGATATAAACAGAATTGATTAGTAATAACCTGGTTAAGAGATGTAGTCAGTTGTCTGGCTTTGGAGTTTGATAACCAAAGTTATTTTCTAAGTGGAGGTAAATGTCATGCAAAATGGAGTTTGCAAGAGTTCAAATAACCCCTCCCTCCCCCTCCCCCCTCCCCCTCCCCCCCCTTTCTTTTGAGGAATAAGTCCAACACCACTTGCATATAAAAAGAAAGGTGGTCCAACAACACTTCGAAATAACTTCAATGTGGCGCCAGCTTGGCTTTGAGGTTATCTTAACTCCACAAATGTTGTTTTAGTTTTCTTTGAATCTAATAAAATAAATAATGATGCAGTGGATTTTAGATAGCTCTAGCAATCTTAACCTCCAAAATCGTAGGCAAGCTTGACAGAGTTGGGAATCAGTGTTCTAAATGTCAGCCGACGTCGCCGAAATGTCAGTTTTGGGAAGAAATCGACACATGCAAAAAAAATTCGTGTAACAATATTTGATGAATGTCGGCTGATATTTTGTGATGTCGGCGTTTAGGCTGACAATTACCGTTATGACGGGGGAAATCACGGGTAATTTCCTTTTTTGGGTTTTAGGCTTTATAAATAACCCGGTCCATTTGAACAAACTCACTTTGCAGGAAGCTCATTTCATCTCCCCTCCTCCAATCCTAGTCTCTCTCGATTTCATACAACTAAAAATCTGAATTAAGTTAATATTTTTCAAAAAAATAAGTTATATAAATGACATTTACATTTAAAAAAATATAGAACCCGATATTTGATAATACCGTCTGACATTACATGATATATGATATCCCACATCAAAATATTCAGGCCGACACGACACCGACATCTGAAATTTAGAACTTTGTTTGGAATTAGAGTCAAGTTTAAGTAACAATACAAAAGTCCACCTATTCTAACTTTACCCAACCCAAACAATGATATATCCATAACTTGAATTTGTAAGTATGCAACCAACCATGTAAATTCATAACTTACTAATTAGCTCTGAAAGCAAGCATATAATGCAAGCCCAATTTAATGGATACAGATCAAGCTAACCAAGAATTTTCTTTTTCTCCATCAAAAAACGCATTTTGACCATAACTAAATGATTCGTAGTATACAAAAACAGGTTAATCTCCTACATATGAACCACCAATTCTCAAATTCCCCCCAAACGACGTAATGCAAACAAAATTGAAAGAGAATGTCATCAAACGCAGATAAAAATTTCACCATTCGGATTGCAACTTATAATACATTCTTAACGTAATTTAATGATTTACGATTGCTTCTAAAAGCATCCAATTAAAAAGGATCAAATATAATAGGCAAGAAAAGATCATCTTTTTTCACATTTTGATTCGACATTCCATAGGCACAACGCTCCGATTTACAAACCTTCAAACAAAAAGAAGTCAAATACGGAACAAAATCGAGACAAGAAGGGTTTACCAAGTGAGCGATAGAATCGAAGGAAACGAGATCATGACGAGGGTGGGGCTTGATGACGAGATCCTCAGAGGGCTCCAATCGAACCACAGCCCAAAAATTGGCAAGAGAGAAGGAGATCGTGCGCCCAAAATACACGTCGCTAGGGTTTCCTAATAGCCCCACGCGAGCGTTGGCTTTGTGCTCGATGATGCCGCCGCCGTGGGACTTCATTGCTTGCTTTGGGGGCGGGACCGGGGGAGAGCTGTGGGAGTGGTGAGGATATAATGATAATTTTGATTTATAATTTTACTCTTAATATCTACTAGTGTTTTTTGCGTAATTATAGAAAATAGTATTCAGCATGTACGATACCGTTTTTATATTTTAACATTACAAATTTAAGAATTTTAAAAGAAAATAAGTTGAAATAATATAGATTTTAAAGATTTTTCGCTGCATTTATATTTTTTAAGAATTTAATAAGTTATCTATATTAAATAATTTTTAAAAATCGTTATTATCTTAACTAAAAGTATTTAAGATATATCTCAAACAAAAAATAAATTGATTTAAACTAAAAAACTAACATATCTCATTTTTCTATATCTTATTAATTTAATTATGGGTATTGTACGTGCCATAATAATTTGACAAGTCATTGCTGCTTAGGTGGCGGCAAATTAGAGGGGTTTCTTTTGCACGTGCTCGGAACACCCTTTCTTTGACATTAATATAGTAGTGATTAATTCTTTTATGTTATGAAATTTACTAAAACTTACGATAAGAAAATTATAGAAAGAAGAGAAAAAAGATGTTTATTTCATTTCTTGTTGTTCATCTCATACAAGTGTTATACAAAACAGTGTTTATAGGTTTATGAAAGCTATACCAAAAGACATAAGTTGCAATATCTCAAAGGTCACAAGTTACAAGATATATCAGTTTATAAAATAAACAATTATCAATTGATATAAGTAAATGTCGTGGACATAATTTCAAAAAGTTATACCTCACTTTATAAAATAAACATGCAGATATATCAGTTTGAAATTAATGCATAACAACGATATTCACAACCAAATATTTGCCGTCAGGAAAAAACCCAGGTGATTTTCTCAAATATCACCAATTACAACGAATTCCGATATAATGAGAATATAATCAGTTAATTCCCAATAACTTACCCCCACTCATCATCTGTAAAACCATACAGATGTGAGAATCAATCCTGGTAAATACATACCCTGGAGTAAGGATCTAATTGGGAAATCAGTTTTCAATTAATAACCATAGTGAAACTGAAACATGATAATGTTTCGAAGGGGTAACCGGATATTCCTAGTAATGCATCTTCCATTATCCAGATTCATGATTGTGACCGTATATTTTCTTGTCATCTCTCCAAATCTCTTTATTTGTCTTTACACATTACCTTCTATGCACCATCCTTAGGCTGAATGGTTTTCTTCCTTCCCTACCGTTCGACACCAGCCTATGGTTTGGAAGAAGACTATCCAATAAGCATAATAGGTGTACTCTCCTAATCCTAGGAGCACTCGCAACCTGAGAGAAGATAAAGATAAAAGATAACTGAATAATCCTTATTCTATTTCTCCTGAACCAGAATCCATTCTCGAACTGGAACAAGTTCCTTCGAGTTCGTATGTAACTATACGATGGATTATCCAATAAATGTGGATCTTCGTAGTGATACGGGGTGTTCTGGAGAAATTCAAAGGTGAAGCAGGAGTGACGATGAAATACGTGGTTTCATCGTGAATGATAGTAGTTGCAATTTACTTTGCCCTCTTACTAATCCCCTTTATTTGTCTTTACTTATTACCTTCTGTACATTACACTTAGGCTAATTGGTTTTCTTCCTTCCCCACCTTTCGGCATTTGCCTATGGTTTGGAAGAAAACTATCCAATAAGCGTAATAGGTGTACCCTTTCTTAATCCTAGGAGCCCTCACAACCTGAGAAAAGGTAAAAGGAAAAGACAACTGAATAGTCCTATTCATTTTCTTCAGAACCGAAAACCATTCTCGAATCTGAAACGAGTTTCTTCGAGTTCGTATATAACTATACGATAGTCATATCCAATAAATGTGGATCTTCGTAGTGATACGGAATGTTCCGGAGAAAAGCAAAGGGTAAAAATAGGAGTAGCAATGAAGTATGCAACTCTGACAATCCAAAAGTCAATATGTTTTAAGAAGGTCTGGTTATCTTGGTTACCGAGTTATAGTCTAGGGTCGGGACATGGTCGCTGCCAAAGAGAGAGAGAGAAAAGAAACACTCAGCGTGCACTCTAATCTAGATCAGAATGGTTAATCACTTTATCTAATCAAGATGTCTCCCAATGTTTCCTCAAAATTCTTCTCCAAACCCAAAAGAAGAATTAGCCGGGATCATCTAAAATCACTCGAGGAGTAAACCAACTCATCAGTGGGAATCGGGATCCAACTATCATCGCATGATAACCTAATGGAATCCACTCAAGTTATCACACTCCAGTAGGTATGCGCATGCCTGGCAAGTTTCTTGTATGTTTGAAACTGTAACATTTCAGAAAAATATAAAATATTATTTTTGGAATTTAATATTAAAGTAATATAATTCGCGAAAACTACTCGATTTGCGAATTTGGGGTTATCGTAAAATGGTATAAATATATACCAATATTTGTGAAATAATTGGAGATTAAAATGATTTATTCATTTAAATATATATTTATCGGATTTGGGCAATTTTATAATTAATTATATGCAAGTTTAAATTAAACTCGATTAGTGTACTACTAATCACAATTTGGCCAAATCCGTATTTTAAATTAGTCATGGTTAGTGCACCATGACATGTTACGTTTATTTGCATGTTTGTTGATTGTATTGGGGTATTGGTTTTATTTGTGAGGAAAAGAAAAGAGAAGACACGAGAGGATAATTGATGAGAGAGAAAGGGGGGACAACATTATGACATGGGGCATGGGCTCAAGAGAGAGAGAGAGAGAGAGAGAGGGAGAGAGAATGGCATGGCACACCCTTGACTTCTTCATTTCTCTTCCCACTTCCTTCATTCTTCATCTTCATCGGCTCCTTCTCCTCCTCCTTTAACTCCTGTCACGCCCTGCTTTCCAGTATACGGCGAAGGGGACGCGACTGGTCCGCTACGTATTTACTCAGAAGAAAATACGCTAAGCGTAACTAAGCAATATAAAAGAAAATATACACAAGAGACAAGGTATAATAAAAACAGCAACTTTATTTATTTACATTCTTTTGTACAATGCATGAAAAGGAAATACAACTGAAATAAAAGCGATACCTAAACAATGGCATGACAGGAAATTAAAGGTACTGAATAGAAAATGTACATTGTCTAGAGCTCAGGGTCTTCGTTGTACTGATCCAAATCTTCTGCAGTTGGCTCGATCTCTGACGGGTCCAAATCACCTGACGACATTCAAAGAAGAAAGAAATAGAATGTCGTCAGCGAACAGGTCGCTCGATAAGTCCCAAACATAAGAGGAGAAATAGAATAGACAGAGAGTAAGAGAGAGAGAGAGAGAGAGTAGCTCTTACAGTTGTATTATATTGTTATATTGTTGTATTTAGTGTTAACGCTGTTGTTTGTAGCTTGGTACAGAAGGATGCCAGTGTATACGAGAGGAGTCTCACTTGCCCCGGAGACTAAGGTATCAGGAACTCAAGGAACCGTTGAGCCACAGTACAACAGCAACGGAATACAGGTTAGGTGTCTTAATTTTACCGTCTCGTGCCACTTTTAACACCTTCCGTACCAATCTACCCCTTAAACCCGGTAGTATTTTGATTGTATTGTTTGTCTTATAAATTGTATTGATTGTATAATTGGTTGACTGCCCGAAACCATGATATCAGTAAACGGATGTAACCGTAGAATCATGTAAATGGAATAACTGGAGAACCATGTAAATGGAATGTATATCCATGGTTCGGTTCAGTCAAGTTGTATAAATTGATAATTGGATTCATGAATTCAGGTTGAATTGTAATATTGAAAATTGTAGATTGTAGATTGTACTTGAATCATATTCAAGTCAGATTATACTGAGACTCAAACTGAGTCAGACAATCAGCAAAGTAAGTTGAAATCCTGATTGTTTTTATTAATTTATTTACCTTAGATAGGCAAGCACCCACTTCTCCGGCTCCCTGAGGCTCAAGAGATTGGTTCCGCTTAAACCTATGTTTACTAGGGTCCTTAGGGTAATTTATAGAACTTGAGGGGGTTTTATGTAAAAATACTTTTATATACTTTTTCAAAATATACCCCAAGTATTTATTATTCGTCTTTAGGGTTGTAATGAATGTGGATTTTATATTGTGATATTTCTAATGAAAAAATCCTAAATTCAGAAATAAAGGTATTTATTTGTAATATTGATTTTGTATGGAATTCATGGTATTTTAGTGTAGAATTGATTCTTGTGTTTTTTAGAAAAAGGTGGAATATTTATATCATAACAAAATAGGTATTTTAATGATAAATATACATATATTTATACAAAAATAATTTTAATATATTTTTTATATTCTAAAAATCTCATTTTCTTAAGATGTCGTATTTTAAATCTTTCGAGACCGAATACTCCTTGCGGAGGTCTGAATCTCGCACTATTAAGCCTGAGAATGTGCGATAATCCGCACCATCCCGAACGGGTTCCTCAAAATGGGTTGTAGCGGCGCTTTGCAAAGATTGTATAAATACTAATCTTTTAGAAAACGGTTTTATGAAATAAGTGGTATTTATTTGTAAAGATATTAATTTTCCGTATTCTATGTTCTAGGGTCTCCTAAGTCAACTAGACTATTCCTAACTGGTCCAAAATGACAAGTTGTGAGATGCCTCAAATCGCCTCTTCACCGCCAATTGTGGCCAGGTAAGTACAAGTGAAGAAAAAAGGGATCCGCTCAAGAATCACTGTGAGACGGGACTTTTAAAGTTACCTTTCTCACTTGCCTAGCCTAGACACCACAAAGTCAAGTTTAGATAAATGATTGATGTTCACAACTTATCCTATTTTCATAATAAATGGTATTTATTTAAAAAGGGTATCAATACTAAATCTTTTAGAAATGGCTTTATTTAGTAAAGGGTATTTAAATGAAAATGTTTTGTTTTCCGTATTCTGAGTTCTCGAGGGTATCGTTTTAGGTTGTATGTGAGTGTGTGAGGAGCTAGGTCGTTATCTCGTGATCTACTTTAAATGTATAGCAAGTTTGATGGAGTTAAATGTAGGATTGAAACAATGTGGTATTTAAGTGAAAAATACGATGAATGGAAATAGCTATCATTTTATGTAATGAAACTTGATCAATTTGTTTGATTAGTGTTTAATAGTCAACATGAGTAAGTTTAAGTATGATTGTATTAGTAAGATTTGGAATTTTATAGGAAACCGAATCGAAAATGGGATTTGTTCCGATTCCGTCGGGTTTTGTAAATCCGTATTTTTAGATAGAAGAGATAGGTAGAAATTGGGACTTACAGGTTTTGGATCAAAGATAAGAGGAAGGTGGATCGGGAGGAGTCGCCGGTGCGTCGTTTCGTCTCCGGGAGTTCTTAAGGTCGTTGCCAGAAATTCCGCCGAAGAATTCGCTGGAGCTTCGCCTTTCGCTCAATTCGATTGCACACAAAAGTTCTTGAGAATTTGAGAGAGTTGGCTCAGAGTTTGGGGTGAGAAGGTAGAGGATAGGGGTGGTATTTATAGGGTTAGGCTAGGGTTAGGGTAGGTGAAGGTTAAAATGAAAAATGTGATAAAATGTATTAAAAATGTATTAAAAGTGGAGTAATTGGGGTTTTAAAAGAGTTCTGGAAATGGTCTGATGCTAAAATTTTGCAGGTGTGTAGGGAATATGAAAAGACACAATTTTCATGTTGGGGTCGTCGCCGGAATCGGCCGACTTGGCCGTGACTCGGTCGGAGGACGGAGTCGGCCAAGTCAGGCGGCCGGGATCCCCCCCGACGGTTCATCTAACCTCTGGCAATATTACATTTTTGGGTGTAATGGGGGTTTTTTGTGAGTTATGGACGTGTAAACCCTTGGTATTCTAAAGGTTTTAAAAAAATCAATATTAAAAATAATGTGGGGTATGGGATTTGAACTCTGGTGGCTTGGTTCAGCAGTGCAAGGTATTACCAATGAGCCACAAGCCCCTTCTTGTAATTATGGAGCTAATTAATTACTTAAAGTAATAACAGTAAATGTAAATACCCTAAGTATACATTAATTTTAAAGCAAATTTTTGTACACTGAAAATGGAGTTGTTACATTCTTTTAACTTGTAATTAAAAAGCAAAATAATTACTTATATCTTGTGCTCAGGCTAAAATATCCCTTTATGGATTTTGAAAAAAATATTTGAAAAAATTTGTATAGGAAAATTAGGGTTGTTACATTCTACCCTCCTTATAAAAATTTCGTCCTCGAAATTTGTAAAAGGAAAGTGTAACAGTTTGGTGACAGAACTAAAGATTGTAAAAAGTTTTGGTCAAAATTGTGAGGGAGTTACTTGGGTTACTTTGGTTCACAGTTTCAGGTTCTATGGCTGCTAAGGTGAATGTCTGACGCCGTGGTACATTCCTTCTAGCTGGAGGCTCATTCTGTCCTTGAGGCCTATTTCTTTGCCCTCGAGGCATGTCCCTCATTGCCTGTTGAAATTGGTGAGTAGGTTGTGCAGGAGTTCTATGTGGAGGTGGTGCTGCGAGTGTAGGACGAGTTGCAGGAGCCTGGATAGCTGGCCGCTACGGGTAGGTGTGTGAGCTGAGTTGTATCTATATAGACATGTCTCAATTTTGTGATTGGACGCGCCACAAACTAGGCACAGACCTTTTGTGCGCCTACAGTCCTTTATCAAATGTCCTTCCCTTTTGCAATAAAAGCAAAAATCGGGTCTTGGCTTCTTCCAGTCTTCTGAGTTCAACAGCCGGCCTTGAAGAGATCCCCCCGCCATTTGAGTGGCAGGGCGTTTCACTCCTGCAGACTGAGGTCTGCCCCTTGCCTTTATCACTGCTTCATAACTGCGGGCAACTTCCAGAGTATCTTCATGAGTCGGAAATTTCCCTATGGCTAGTGCAGCCTGGATTTCCGTGTCCAAACCTTGTTGAAATCAACGGGCTATGATTTCATCCGTCGGTATCAGGTGTGCCGCAAATCTGTTACGGTCTTGTGTTAGCTGTGTAGTATGTGATATTAAAAATTTGAAATACTGTGACATATCTTACCGACTGAGCATGGTGAACTCAGCGTCATACTCATCTACTGACTTGACCCACATAGAATCTTGTTGTAGATGAATGAACTGCTGTTCCATGGCAAACCTGGCAGTCACAGGGAAGTACTTCATATCTAACCTATCACGAAAAGTCTTCCATTCAATGGGCTGTTCAAGATGGCTTTCTTCCGCCTTCCACCAGTTTCGTGCATTGTCCGTGAGCTGTAATTTTGCCATACGAACCCAAGCTATATCTGGCACTTGTGCTGCCGCCAGATCATCCTCGATACTCTATGCCCATTCCTCAGCTTCCAGTAGGCTCCCCTTTCCTGAGAACTGTCTAGGATGTAAAGCTCTGAATTGCTTCACCCTAGGTGCTTCAGCCTCGGGACGGTTCAAGAGCTGTTGCTGTCCCTCTAGAAGGCCGCGGATTGCATCAAGCAGAACCGTTTGCTCGTTGAGTGGAGCAGGAACGGCATGTGTGAATGGTAGTGGTGGAGGTGTGTTGTTGATATTGGTGCTGGTGTTGTTTGGTGAATCCATAACCTTGAATGAAATTTATTTTAGGTTAGGACAGATTCAAAGTATATGATTCAAAGAATAAGAAATGATGGGATTCAAGGAACATGATTATAAAGAATGTTTTAGTTGCTGGTTCTTGTGTTATATTGCTTAGGTTGTTTACGCAGAACAGAATTGCATGGCAGTGTTCCATACAACTCTGACCTGCATGGGCCACCAACAAAACCTGTCATGCCCCGCTTCCTGGTATACGGCGAAGGGGATGCGACTAGTCCGCTACGTATTTACTCAGAAGCAAATACGCTAAGCGTAACCAAGCAATATAAAAGAAAATATACACAAGAGACAAGGTATAATAAAAACAGCAACTTTATTTATTTACATTCTTTTGTACAATGCATGAAAAGGAAATACAATTGAAATAAAAGCGATGCCTAAACAATGGCATGACAGGAAATTAAAGGTATTGAATAGAAAATGTACAATGTCTAGAGCTCAGGGTCTTCGTTGTACTGATCCAAATCTTCTGCAGTTGGCTCGATCTCTGACGGGTCCAAATCACTTGACGACATTCAAAGAAGAAAGAAATAGAATATCGTCAGCGAACAGGTCGCTCGGTAAGTCCCAAATATAAGAGGAGAAATAGAATAGATAGAGAGTAAGAGAGAGAGAGAGTAGCACTTACAGTTGTATTATATTGTTATATTGTTGTATTTAGTGTTAACGCTGTTGTTTGTAGCTTGATACAGAAGGATGCCAGTGTATACGAGAGGAGTCTCATTTGCCCCGGAGACTAAGGTATCGGGAACTCAAGGAACCGTTGGGCCACGGTACAACAGCAACGGAATACAGGTTAGGTGTCTTAATCTTACCGTCTCGTGCCACTTTTAACACCTTCCGTACCAATCTACCCCTTAAACCCGGTAGTGTTTTGATTGTATTGTTTGTCTTGTAAATTGTATTGATTGTATAATTGGTTGACTGACCGAAACCATGATATCAGTAAACGGATGTAACCGTAGAATCATGTAAATGGAATAACTGAAGAACCATGTAAATGGAATGTATATTCATGGTTCAGTTCAGTCAAGTTGTATAGATTGATAATTGGATTCATGGATTCAGGTTGAATTGTAATATTGTAGATTGTAATTGAATCATATTCAAGTCAGATTATACTGAGACTCAAACTGAGTCAGACAATCAGCAAAGTAACTTGAAGTCCTGATTGTTTTTATTAATTTGTCTACTTTAGATAGGCACACACCCACTTCTCCGGCTCTTTGAGGCTCAAGAGATTGGTTCTGCTTAAACCTATGTTTACTAGGGTCCTTAGGGTAATTTATAGAACTTGAGAGGGTTTTATGTAAAAATACTTTTATATACTTTTTCAAAATATACCCCAAGCATTTATTATTCGTCTTTAGGGCTGTAATGAATGTGGATTTTATATTGTGATATTTCTAATAAAAATATCCCAAATTCAGAAATAAAGGTATTTATTTGTAATATTGATTTTGTATGGAATTCATGGTATTTTAGTGTAAAATTGATTCTTGTGTTTTTTAGAAAAATGTGGAATATTTATATCATAAAAAATAGGTATTTTAATGATAAATATACATATATTTATACAAAAATAATTTTAATATATTTTTTATATTCTAAAAATCATATTTTCTTAAGATGTCGTATTTTAAATCTTTCGAGACCGAATACTCCTTGCGGAGGTTTGAATCTCGCACTACTAAGCCCGAGAATGTGCGCTAATCTGCACCATCCCGAACGGGTTCCCCAAAATGGGTTGTAGCGGCACTTTGCAAAGATTGTATAAATACTAATCCTTTAGAAAACGGTTTTATGAAATAAGTGGTATTTATTTGTAAAGATGTCAATTTTCCGTATTCTATGTTCTAGGGTCTCCTAAGTCAACTAGACTATTCCTAACTGGTCCAAAACTACAAGTTGTGAGATGCCTCAAATCGCCTCTTCACTGCCAATTGTGGCCAGGTAAGTACAAGTGAAGAAATGAGGGATCTGCTCACGAATCACCGTGAGACGGGCCTTTTAAAGTTACCTTTCTCACTTGCCTAGCCTAGACACCATAAAGTCAGGTTTAGATAAACGACTGATGTTCACAACTTATCCTATTTTCATAATAAGTGGCATTTATTTAAAAAGGGTATCAACACTAAATCTTTTAGAAATGGCTTTATTAGTAAAGGGTATTTAAATGAAAATATTTTGTTTTCCGTATTCTGAGTTCTCGAGGGTATCGTTTTAGGTTGTATGTGAGTGTGTAAGGAGGTAGGTCGTTACCTCGTGATCTACTTTAAATGTATAGCAAGTTTGATGGAGTTAAATGTAGGATTGAAACAATGTAATATTTAAGTGAAAAATACGATAAATGGAAATAGCTATCATTTTATGTAATGAAACTTGATCAATTTATTTGATTAGTATTTAGTAGTCAACATGAGGAAGTTTAAGTATGATTGCATTAGTGAGAAGTGGAATTTTATAGGAAACCGAATCAGAAATAGGATTTGTTCCGATTCCGTCGGGTTTTGTAAATCCGTATTTTTAGATAGAAGAGATAGGTAGAAATTGGGACTTACAGGTTTTGGATCAAAGATAAGAGGAAGGTGGATCGGGAGGAGTCGACGGTGCGTCGTTTTGTCTCCGGGAGTTCCTACGGTCGTTGCCAGAAATTCCGCCGAAGAATTCACCGGAGCTTCGCCTTTCGCTCAATTCGATTGCACACAAGAGTTCTTAAGAATTTTAGAGAGTTGGCTTAGAGTTTGAGGTGAGAGGGTAGAGAGTAGGGCTAGTATTTATAGGGTTAGGCTAGGGTTAGGATAGGTGAAAGGTTAAAATGAAAAATGTGATAAAATGTATTAAAAATGTATTTAAAGTGGAGTATTGGGGTTTTGAAAGAGTTCTAGTGTAGGGTGTTTTTCGTCACCCCATTGAGATGGGAATACGCGCACGCTTGTCAGGCGTACTACAGATTCCCCCTGCCTAGGGTAGGCCGAGGTTTAATGATTGTGGGGATTCGAATCTCCGGCAGCCGCGGACTAAGCTGCCGTTAATTACCCCTCGCCTTTGGGGCGAGGGAACCTCGGGTTAACGGGTTAAACAGGGCATGCGAACTCAATGTGCAGTGTACGTGTGTTCTGTTTTGAAAGGGGGGTTTTGGATATATCGGGAGCCACGCAGAGTTTTTTTACGGGGGTCCCGCTACCCGGATAGCGGGCTGGGGGTCAAGGGGGCTAGCAGCCCCCTTGCGGGGTTCGGGGCAGCGCCCCGGCCCGAAAATTTTTTGGAGGGGGAGAATGTTGCGGAGTATGTGTATGTGTACATTTGTATACAAATGTATATATATACATGTATATATAAATAAAGGGGAAAAGGGCATCCAAAGGATGCGTGGGGCAGCACCTTGGGCGATGTGCGCTTAGGTGCTGTGCGCTCAGGCGCAAGCGCGCCACGTGTCGGCACGTGGGCGCTTTGCGCATGAGCGCTGCGCGCAGGTGCGCAAGTGCGCCACGTGTCGGCACGCGGGCGCTTTGCGCACTTGCGCAGGCGCGCAGGTGCGCAAGCGCGCGCGCCACGTGTCGGCACGCGGGCGCTTTGCGCACTTGCGCAAGCGCGCAGGTGCGCAAGCGCGCGCGCGCCACGTGTCGGCACGCGGGCGCTTTGCGCACTTGCGCTGCGCGCTGCTAAAACAAATTTCTCAGAAGAGAAATCAGAGAGGAGTTGGACTCCTGAGTGTGTGTTTTTTTTTTGGGTTTAGTGAACGATGTTCTTCTTCCTCCTGTTGCTTGCTGGATCTTGAAGATCAAGAGATGTGAAATTTCAAAATCTCTTCTTTTTCAGATCTAATGATAGATCCAAGTTCCCCTTTGTGGGTTTTGTGGTGAAAAACTAATTTATTTTGAAAAAGGAAGAGTAAAACTCTTGATTTAATTCAAGAGAAAGAAGAAGGTTTTAGAACCTTGAAGATGGAAGAAAGAGCTCAGCTCTGAGACTTTTTTGGAGAGAGAAAAAGTTGTTGAGATATTTCTATTATATTTGCCTTTATAGGCCATACACTTTACACATAGCCCCTTGGGCTTCACAAAATGGCATTTTGCCTATCCCATGGCTCATGTGCCATTTCTTTTTGCACATAAGCCATGGGCTTTACAAAAATTTGGCTTTATGCCTATTTTTCCTTACATTTGTCCAAAAATAAAATAAAAGAAATACAAAAAAATTATTTATTACAAAAATTTTATCTTGGCGTGGGGGAGGCCGGCCGCTTCATGTTCGGGCTCGACCCGGGCATGGGCCCCACTGGGTCTGGGCTTGGGCCCACTTGGCTTGGGGTTGACTTGGATTTTGACTTGGTCAACCGGGGTGTAAATTTTTACCCCAACAAATTGCCCCCCATCAATAAATGCACACCACATATGTGGGTCGTGTGCATGAAATTGATGGATCTTCTTTCACGTGGAGGCGGCTTGATTTGGTTCCCACCTTTTGGGAAGCTGGCACTGCCCTTTTTACGACATGGACGGTCGTTTCTTGACATGTCTCTGAGACGGAGTGTCCGCGATAGACGTTTCCCTGGCCCGGAGTGATCTGGTTCCCGCTTTGTAGGAATCCTGTGCTGCCCTTTTTACGACGTGGACGGTCGGTGCTACCCTTTTTGCGACTTGGACTGTCTTTGCTGCCCTTTTAGCGACGTGGACGGTCGATGCTGCCATTTTTGCGACTTGGACGGTCGGTGCTGCCATTTTAGCGACTTGGACGGTCGGTTCTACCCTTTTTGCGACATGGACGGTCGGTTCTGCCCTTTTAGCGACGTGGACGGTCGATGCTGCCCTTTTAGCGACGTGGACGGTCGGTTCTGCCCTTTTTGCGACGTGGACGGTCGGTTCTGCCCTTTTAGCGACGTGGACGGTCGATGCTGCCCTTTTAGCGACGTGGACGGTCGATTCTTCCCTTTTTGCGACGTGGACGGTCGGTTCTGCCCTTTTAGCGACGTGGACGGTCGATGCTTGATTTGACTTGCTCTGCTTCTTGCAATGTCAGGGGTAGACTTGACTTGCTCCGTTTCTTGCGGTGTCGGAGTGGAAGTTGACTTGTTGATTTTGATTTGGGTTGACATCAGTATCGCTATACTGGAATATGGTACCAGGAGCGAATCATCATCTGTCATGGAGAGGATTTTGGGATTTTGGTTTTTGTTTGGCATCTGCATTGCTGCACTGGAATAATGCCAGGAGCAACTCATCATTTGCCCTGAGAGGATTTGGGAGAAATTGGGATTGTTTTACGCCCGTGGATTGTATACGGTTTTGCAGGATGTATGATCCAGACCGTAGGGCCGGAAAAATTTTGGGACTTTGTCGGCGTCTGCATCGCTGCACTGGAATATGGTACCAGGAGCGACTCATCATTCACCGTTGGGGTATGGGATTTGGAATTTGGTTGGCGTCTGCATCGGTGCACTGGAATATGGTACCAGGAGCGACTCATCATTCGCCATTTGGGGATTGGGGAGCGATGGCTTAGGAGACAGGTTTAGATCCCTATCGCCTAAGGCTTTTCAATTTTATGGGCCGTGAGGGTCCCATAAAAGCATTTCCTCCCTACGAGTCGTAAGGATCCCGCAGATGTATTTTCTCCTTAAGAGTCGTGAGGACTCCTAAGTGTGTTTTTCCTTTATGAGTCGTAAGGATCCCACAAAGGTTTGTTCTCCTCATGTATCGTGAGGACACATGAGTGGGTCTTCTTAATGGAGCATAATTCCAAAGGCGGAGACCAACCGCGTAACTGGTAATTGTGGTGGGGCATGGGTATGATGAGAATTATTTGAGCCCGTGGATTGTATACGCTGGTCAACTTGGGGACCCACCGTAGGGCCGGGAGAATTTTGAGAAATTGGATTTTGGTTGGCGTCTGCATCGCTGCACTGGAATGTAGTACCAGGAGCGACTCATCATTCGCCGTTTGGGGACTTGGAATTTGGATCTTGTTTGGCATCAGCATTGCTGCACTGGAATAATGCCAGGAGCAACTCATCATTTGCCTTGGGAGGACTTGGGATTTGGGTTTTTGGTCGGCATCAGCACCGCTAACACTGAAGCGAAATGCCAGGAGCGACCCATCATTTGCCGTTGCCCGTTGGGGAACGATGGCTTAGGAGACAGGTTTGGGTCCTTATCACCTAAGGCTTTTCAATTTTATGGGCCGTGAGGGTCCCATAAAAGCATTTTCTCCCTACGAGTCGTAAGGATCCCGCAGGTGTATTTTCTCCTTAGGAATCGTGAGGATTCCTAAGTGTGTTGCTCCTTTGTGAGTCGTAAGGATCTCACGCAGGGGTTTTCTCCTCGCAAGGTCGAGAGGGCTTTGCGAGTGTATTTCATCTCTTTTCACGAGTTTGCGCCCTTTCGGGTTTTCACAGACTCGCCGGTAGTCCTGCTGCTTTTACTCACGGAGCCCTTTCGGGTTTTCATCCGTGCCCGTTTTGCTTGTGGACATACCTTTTTTTTTGTTTTTTTTTGTTGCCGCTGGTGGGACTTTAAAAGTAGTCTCACCGGCAGGATTTGGGAGAAATAGGGGTCATTTACGCCCGTGGATTGTATACGGTTTTGCAGGATGTCTGATCCAGACCGTAGGGCTGATGTGCTCAATTCGCCTGCGACTTGGAGCATTCATGTGTAGTATTTCTTGAGATATCGGCCATTGATGGGTGGCATGGGCCTTTCTCCCTCGGCACTTATTAGTTGGTAGGATCCTCCGTCGAACACTTTCTCGATGACGTATGGTCCTTCCCAGTTCGGCTCGAATTTTCCCTTGGCATGTCGATTGGGGATGATCGGTCTTTTGAGGACCAGCACCAATTCACCTTTCTTGAAAGCGCGGAGACGGGTTATCTTGTCATAGGCCCGTGACATTTGGGCTCGGTATAGCTCCAGATTTTGCTGCACCGCGAGCCTCTTTTCTTTGAGGGCATCGAGTTCTTCAAGTCGAAGGAGCACGTTTTCCTCCTCCGTCAACTCGTGCTGAACAGCCATTCTTAAGCTTGGAACTTCGACTTCGAGGGGGAGGACCGCCTCCACTCCGAAGAGTAATGAGTATGGAGTGGACTGAGTTGGAGTACGGTGCGTGGTACGATATGCCCACAACGCCTCGTGAAGTTTGAGATTCCAGTCTCTCTTGTTGGCTGAAGCATTTTTCCTCAGGAGCTTGCATAGAGTCTTATTGAAGGCTTCGGCAAGCCCATTGGCTCTTGGATTATAGATGGAGGAATATCTCCAGTCTATCTTGTGCTGAGTAGCGAACCTTGAGACATTGAAGCTCTTGAAAGAAGGCCCGTTGTCAGAAATGATTCTTCTTGGTGTACTGAAGCGGTATAGAATATTATGCTGGAAGAATGTCAGAATATCCTTTGTCTTAACTTCTTTTAGCGGGACAGCTTCAGCCCATCTGGAGAAGTAGTCTGTCGCGGCCAGTATGAACCGGTGACCTTTAGATGACGGAGGATCAATCGGGCCAACAATGTCGGTGCCCCAAACTTCGAAGGGCCACGACGCCACTGTAGGATGCAATGGATTGGGATGTTTGTGAATAAAATCACCGTGAATTTGGCAGATATAACATTTCTTTGCATGCTCTCCGCAATCCCGTATCATGGTGGGCCAGTAATACCCAAGCCGTTTGATTTGAAGTCGCATCTTGGGGCCAGATTGGTGAGCACCGCAAACGCCCGAGTGGACATCTTTCATGACTTTTGGGCTTCGGCCAATGACAGACACCTGAGCCAGAGTTGGTCATATGACCTGCGGTATAACGTGTCGTTTACAAACACGTATCGGAGAGCTCTTTTCTTTAGCTGAATTCTCGCAGATTTTTCTTCGGGCAGCTTGCCGTATCGGAGGTACTCTATGAAGGGTTCTCTCCAATCGGGCTCGTCTTGGATGATCGAAGCTTCTTCCGCAGGATTGCTCTTCTGTTCCGCGCTTTCCTCTTCTCGTAGAGAGACTGGGGGTAGAATTTGCCGGCTCCTGACTGTGATCAGAATTTCGTCCATGTCAGGCTCAGCCAGCTCCTTGGCCAAGCGAGCGAGTACATCAGCCTTTCCGTTCAACGCTCTAGGGACTCTCGTTAGTTCAATATGAGTGAACCGTTTCATGAGTTCCACCACTCGACCTCTGTACCGAGCTAACTCGGGTTTGTATATCTTATAGTCGCCACTTACTTGGTTGACGACAAGCTGGGAGTCACCATAAACCCGAAGCCGAAGGATTTCCATTTCTATGGCAAGCTCCAAACCAGCTATCAGAGCTTCATACTCAGCTTCGTTGTTTGTCCGAGGCTCGGTGAGAGCGAAAGAACGCCGTAGGGTTCCCATTGATGGTGTGATGAACACCAATCCTATCCCTGCTTTTATCTCCGGGACGCTTGATTTACTGGAGGTCCTTATTGACGAGGCTCCATCGAAGTAGAGCTCCCAACATGGCTCATCTTCCTCGAGGTGTAGCACTTGTTCGTCGGGTAACTCACAATTTAGCGGCGACCCTTCTGGTATGGGATGAGCAGCGAGAAAGTCTGCAAGGGCTTGCCCTTTTACTGCTTTCTGAGGAGTATAAACTATATCAAACTCAAGTAGCATGACAGCCCATCTTGCCATCCTGCCGGCTAGGCTTGCTTTGGTCATCAAGTGTTTGAGCGGGTCGACCTTGGAGATCAGCATAACCCGATGAGCCAGCAGATAGTGCCTCAGCTTCTTCACAGCAAATATCAGAGCCAGGCATTGCTTTTCGATTGGGGAGTAGTTGTGTTCCGCCCCGACTAGAGTTCGACTGAGGTAATAGAGGGCATTTTCTTTTCCCTCCTCGTTATTCTGGGCAAGGAGCGCACCGAGTGACTCGTCCAGCGCGGCAGTGTAGAGAATCAGCGGTTTATTTGGAATGGGAGCGGCCAGCACTGGAGGGTGCAACAAGTATTGTTTGATGCTTTCGAACGCTGCTTGACATTCGGTATCCCAGATAAAAGGGTGGGTCTGCTTGGACTATGCTATTTATGAAAAATCTGCTTTATTTCATAGGAGATCTTGGTCCTTTATTTATAGTAGCTCCTTTCTTCATGAGCTTTGAGAAGGGCCTACATCTCCCTGATAAATTTGAGATAAACCTTCGTATATAAGCAAGCTTGCCTTGAAAAGATCTTAGCTGCGTCAGACTCTTCGGAGGGGGCATCTCCATGATGGCCTTTATCTTTGATGGGTCAACTTCGATCCCTCTATGTCGGACTATGAAGCCCAGGAATTTTCCCGATGACACGCCAAAAGCGCACTTCAGAGGATTCATCTTCAGATCGTATTCCCTCAGTCTGGTGAGAACGGTCCTGAGATCTTGGATATGATCGGCCTTGGCTTTAGTCTTGACGACCAGATCATCAACATAGCATTCGACGACTTTATGGATTAGGTCATCAAAGATATTAGTCATTGCCCTTTGATATGTAGCACCTGCGTTCTTCAGTCCGAATGGCATTACCTTGTAGCAATATATTCCGATCGGGGTTCGAAATGCTGTGTGCTTCTCATCCTCAGGCGACATCTTGATCTGATTATATCCAGACGAGCCATCCATAAAGGTGAACAGCTCGTAATTTGAGGTGTCATCGACCATCATTTCCATGACCGGTAGCGGGAAGTCGTCTTTAGGACATGCTTTGTTGAGGTCCCTGAAATCGACACAAACTCGGATCTGCCCATTTTTCTTCTTCACTGGGACTATGCATGCGATCCAGTCTGCATATTTCTCTTCCCTGATGAAGCCGGCATCGATGAGTTTCTTGGTTTCCTCGATGACCTTTTCTTCCAACTCCCTTCTCATTCTTCGAGGAGCTTATTTGACTGGCTTAGCATCAGGAGATATAGCCAACTTATGTACGGCCACTTCAGGGGAAAGGCCAGGCATTTCTTTGTACGTCCACGCGAAGCAGTCGACGAACTCACGCAGCAGGGCAATTATCTGCTCTTTCATTTCCTCCGACAAGAGTGAGCTGATGTAGGTCGGCCTTGGATTGTCGGGCGTTCCTAAGTCAATCTCGGCTAGCTCATCAAAGGTTGCTTGTCCGCCATCTTCGAGCTCTTGAGGAGCTTCTTCTGGCTCGGCTATCTCGTCATCATCATTTGATCTTTCGCTGGCCTCACCAACATGGATCATGTAGCACGCTCTGGAATCAGGTTGAATGTAACCTATTCCCCGTCTGTCTGGAATTCTTCCATCGATGAGTGCTCGGACCTGGGGAGGATGCCATAGCCCTTCGTAAAACTTTTCTTCGGACTCCGTTTGATATAACCGGCATCCGCACTTCTTAAAGTATTCCCGCATCTCGGGCGCATAGTATCTGGGATTGAGGACGGCTCTTATGCCTCTCTCATATGGAAGGCACGCGACAGACAAATCGTCCGGGTGCGCAACGGGGTTTGACCCATAAAACAAGATGCCCTTCTGTCCACTTTTCCTCCCGGGAACGTAGAAAGTTTTCAGCTGGTCCACGGTGGAGATTGATAATGCATCGAGCTCTTTGCACATTTGCTCTGGTACCCTTGTAACGGCTAGGGATCCTTCTGCAACTTCGAAGGTCTCTCGCAGTTTCGCTTGTTGCGTGGGGGTCCAATCTGCACAGCTGTTGCACGGCAGGTCCTCTTCTTCTGACTCTTCAGTGTCACTGCCAAGATGAGGGCGGACTTTGCTGCTAGACGGGTCTTCGGTAACAGATTCGTCCGTATCGCTGCCGAAACGAGGGCGAGTTTTACGGGAGGACGGGCTTCCAGCATCGGACTCATCAGTGTCGCTGCCGAAATGCGGGCGCACTTGGGTATTTTTGCTTTTGAAAGTGACAGCCGGCGCAGATTTGCTTTTGAGTCTTGGGGCCGGTCTATCCTCAGTCAGTTGTGGCTTAGCATTTTGGTGGTTCATAAAGTACCGAGAATCTTCATACCTGACTTCATGCACACCGAACGGCTGGATGTCTTCGTCAATGCGTCTTTCTTCGCCATTTTTAGTATACTTCATGCATTGATGGAGAGTTGACG
Organism: Agapanthus africanus; assembly: GCA_030015575.1. NCBI lineage: Eukaryota > Viridiplantae > Streptophyta > Magnoliopsida > Asparagales > Amaryllidaceae > Agapanthus > Agapanthus africanus. The sequence goes on from CM057339.1 coordinate 136,326,987, forward strand.
GAATGATGCCGTAATCGTGGAGCCACGGCCGCCCTAAGAGAATCTTATAATACGTGTCGGCGTCGATCACGTATATCTTAGCTTCAGTTTGCAGATCCCCGAATTTGATTGGCAGAGCTATGGACCCCAGAACTTGCTGACAATTTTGGTTGAATCCTTGAATGACAATTCTTTCCCTTGACAGGTGTCGGACGTCCATTGATAAAATCTTCAGAGTTCGCAAGTTCATGATGTTAACTGAGGACCCCGGATCAATCAATATGCGATTAATTCGATCTCCGTCGCTGTACCCGGTAACGTAAAGCGGCCGATTATGCTCAGCCGTTCCCAGTAACAAGTCTTCATCCTTAAATGTGACTGCGGCGGCATGCAAAGCGTGCTGGGCTTCTTTCATATTAATTTCCGCAAAGTGAGCCTGATACCGCTCGGGGTTTTGTAGAGCGTAAATGAGAACATCTCTAAGTTCCTTAGATAGGACCAGGGCGTCGTAGATGCTCAGGAGAGACGGAAGCTTCCGGAGATTTGCCAAGACATTATAGTCCACCGAGGAAGGACTTATGTTTTCATCAGCCGGTTCTCTGCCATCTTCTTCATTAGCGACTTGTTTTTCCTTCCCTTTTGGGGCGTTGCCCTGATTTTGTGGTAAAGCCCTACCGCTTCTGAGCTGGATTTGATTGGCCTTTGTGGTGATCTCCTCGTCCTCTTCGGGAAAACAGAGATCATCCTCGGAGTCGCTGCCAAGATGGATGGCGTAGCAGGTCACTACTGGGATCTCTTCATTGGAGTCTTCTTCTAACTCCTCCAGAATTCCAGCCGCTTGTACAGGGAAGAACTCCTTCAATTGAATCAATGTTCTTTCCTTTTGTTCATATTCTTCGAGGGAATCGATATATTTTTGAATGGTCGATCTCCTTGCAGACACTTTTTCGCGCTGAGCTGCACTTTTCTTCTTCTTGAGCTTCTTGGATTTTGAGCCTGATGGAGCCGCATTGGCAGCTGGACTGGTAGGTTTCTTCTGCCCTTCCCGTTCCGTCATGGGTTCTTTCTGAAGTAGCTTTATCATCTTCTTCGTCTTATTAGTTATGTGCGTACTCCACGGAGGCCGCGATGAGTCAGTTTCATCTCTCAGGGCAGCGGGTCCGGCTGTCTTCTCCCAGAAGGCTTCAACTTCTGTCTGTATAAAGTTGGTGGTTGCAACTTGATTGTTCACCAGCACACTTTTGGACAGCTCGATCTCTCCAGCCTTGTACTGCTTCTCGACCCAATCTTTGATGATATAGCAATCCTCGATCGCATGGCTCACTACTCGGTGGTACGGGCAATACAAAGGATTGTCGGTCATTTTTGCTTCCTGGGGTCTTTTCGACTCTGGCAATTTTAGGCCGTTGTTCAAGGCATCTTTAAATATCTTGCGGACCTTGTCCCTTCTGAAAGAGTAAACCTTGTTCTTTTTCTCCTCTAGAGAAGGCCCATCTCCTCCCAGCAATGGCTTTCGAGACCGGTTAGTTTTGGATTCGGTCGCCCTTCGTTTTTCTTCATTATCGGAGGCATTGAAGACATTGGTACTGCTGGAACTCCCGCTTCTACGGTTGTCGTCCCGCTTGCTTTTCCAAGTTTTGTCTCTCTGAGAGTCTGGCGGGAACTCTTGCTTCGAGCGTTCCAGCATTTGGACTTTCTTGGTTAGCTCCTGGAATGTTTTGAGGCCTGCTGTACACAAGAATGGGACCATCCAATTGCTGAGGTTCCCAATGAGAAGGCTAACGGACTGGTCCTGCTCCAGCGGCGGTTCGCACTTGGCCATGAGATTACGCCATCGGGCGATAAAGTCAGTGTTACTTTCATTCTTCCCCGGCTTGGTCCTTACAAGGTCGGCAATGGAGATTTTGTCACTGACGCTCATGAACCTTTGCCGGAACAGAGACTCCATTTGGGCAAAGGTTATGACGGACCCATCTGGTATGCTCGCGTACCAGTCGAAAGCAACACCGGTCAGGCTGTTGACAAACTGACGAAGAAGGAGCGCGTCATTGCCCCCTGTATTTCCGCACGATGCTTTGAAGTGGGCGACGTGCTGATTTGCATTCCCCGTTCCATCAAATCTTCCGAACTTAGGAATGACGTAGCCGCTTGGGAACTCAATCAGATCGTACTGCGCGGGATATGGCCGCCCTCTACTGCCGATTTCTTTCTGAGCTTCAGCTTCGGCCACCAATGTTTTAACCTTACTGGTGACCAAATCCATTATCCGATCCTGTGTTAGCGGGATGGTGCTATCTGGGGCCAAGGTGTCCCCAGAAGCGGAATGCGGTCGGCTTTCATGCGGCTCGACCAGTCTTGGTCCTAAAGGAACAGGCATTGGCTGTCTCGGATTGTCATCACCCGGCTGATTAGTAGCGGCTTGTGCTTGATTAGGAGGCGCTCGAGCAATTTGAGCCGTAAGCTGCATCACCACGTTCGTTAAGTCGTCAATCTTCGAGTAGAGCTTGGCCATCTCTTTATCTTTGCTCCTGAGCTGTTTTCGAAGCTCTTGAAGCAGCTCTTGCTCCACAGTCCTGGGGCGGAAAGTCGGCTCTTCCTCGCTGTCCGAGCTTGACTCTGCATGGACCGAGGGGTCTTTTTGCCTATCATCCTCATCGAGAGGGTTTTCTTCATCTAGCGGGGGCGGCTGTTCTTGGGCGGCGGCAACCACATTCAGGCTAGATTGGGCTTGGGATGTGGTGGCCCCGTCCTTGCTTTTGCTGCGAAGGTTGTCGCTAGGGCGCCCGCCCGCCATATAGACCGTATGGATGTATATCCGGCCGTCTTTCTATCATTGGAAGCTGATTTCACGGATCGCTGTCTTGACCCCCTTGCTTCGGTAGCCGGTAGTCGATTGAAGGCGGCTGGCCTAACCAGGTTTTTGAATGGTGCTGGCGCTTCTTTTCTGGGTTTGCCCCACTGCTTTCGTGCGGCACAGAGTGCTTGATCGACTCTTGAAGAGACAGTGTCATACTTCTTCTGTTGGGGCCGGGACACGTCTCTTTGTGGCACTATTCGGACCGCTGTCTTCTTGATTCTGGCGGTCATGGCATTTTTCTGAACCCACTTCAGAGGCTCGAAGGAATTGCTGATGCTTACGTCCGACTCAACCGTCGTCGCAGGGCAACCCTGCAGTTGGAACTTCACACGATGCCATTTGGCCGAAGCCCTGGCCCTCTTGTTGGCTCGATACCTGAGCCGCTTCTACCTTAACTTTTCTGTTCTAAGCGCCTGGCAGACTTCGGCTTTTCGGGAAGACACCGCAGACTGGGCGATGGAGGGCTTTGGAGATACGCTCGATTGTACGTTTGCTGGAGTCATCGCTTGAGCTCGTCCGCGACATTTGTTGTTGCCCTTCGCACCGGAAGTCTTGCCCTCAGTTAAAGCGTCAGGGAATCGTTCAGACACCATCTTAAGTTTCGGTTGTGGTGCCTTAGCAATCACAACATTCGGCCTCTTGCCCCTTGGGACCGGCTTGACCACCTGTTCCGCCGGGATTTCCGCCAGATGAGCGCTTCCAGCAGGGTAGATGATGACGGAGCCAAACTGGCGGGGCGGTTCCTCCTACTGTCGACTGAGGCTTGCAGGGAGAACCACACGAGCGTTGATCTTGACCACGTATGGAATCGGGGTCACGTTGGAAGCTGAATTCGTCTGGAGAGACATTGTCGTCGAAGGTTGATTGCTGCATAGAAAAGAAAATATCATTTCAGTATAGACAATAGATATGTATATTAATTGAGTTCGCATGAACGTTTAACCCGAAATATGGGAGGAGAGAAAGGTCCCACCGGGCGTGCCAGAATCTGTAGGGTGTTTTTCGTCACCCCATTGAGATGGGAATACGCGCACGCTTGTCAGGCGTACTACAGATTCCCCCTGCCTAGGGTAGGCCGAGGTTTAATGATTGTGGGGATCCGAATCTCCGGCAGCCGCGGACTAAGCTGCCGTTAATTACCCCTCGCCTTTGGGGCGAGGGAACCTCGGATTAACAGGTTAAACAGGGCATGCGAACTCAATGTGCAGTGTACGTGTGTTCTGTTTTGAAAGGGGGGTTTTGGATATATCGGGAGCCACGCAGAGTTTTTTTACGGGGGTCCCGCTACCCGGATAGCGGGCTGGGGGTCAAGGGGGCTAGCAGCCCCCTTGCGGGGTTCGGGGCAGCGCTCCGGCCCGAAAATTTTTTGGAGGGGGAGAATGTTGCGGAGTATGTGTATGTGTACATTTGTATACAAATGTATATATATACATGTATATATAAATAAAGGGGAAAAGGGCATCCAAAGGATGCGTGGGGCAGCACCTTGGGCGATGTGCGCTTAGGTGCTGTGCGCTCAGGCGCAAGCGCGCCACGTGTCGGCACGTGGGCGCTTTGCGCATGAGCGCTGCGCGCAGGTGCGCAAGTGCGCCACGTGTCGGCACGCGGGCGCTTTGCGCACCTGCGCAAGCGCGCAGGTGCCCAAGCGCGCGCGCCACGTGTCGGCACGCGGGCGCTTTGCGCACCTGCGCAAGCGCGCAGGTGCGCAAGCGCGCGCGCGCCATGTGTCGGCACGCGGGCGCTTTGCGCACTTGCGCTGCGCGCTGCTAAAACAAATTTCTCAGAAGAGAAATCAGAGAGGAGTCGGACTCCTGAGTGTGTGTTTTTTTTTGGGTTTAGTGAACGATGTTCTTCTTCCTCCTGTTGCTTGCTGGATCTTGAAGATCAAGAGATGTGAAATCTCAAAATCTCTTCTTTTTCAGATCTAATGATAGATCCAAGTTCCCCTTTGTGGGTTTTGTGGTGAAAAACTAATTTGTTTTGAAAAAGGAAGAGTAAAACTCTTGATTTAATTCAAGAGAAAGAAGAAGCTTTTAGAACCTTGAAGATGGAAGAAAGAGCTCAGCTCTGAGACTTTTTTGGAGAGAGAAAAAGTTGTTGAGATATTTCCATTATCTTTGCCTTTATAGGCCATACACTTTACACATAGCCCCTTGGGCTTCACAAAATGGCATTTTGCCTATCCCATGGCTCATGTGCCATTTCTTTTTGCACATAAGCCATGGACTTTACAAAAATTTGGCTTTATGCCTATTTTTTCTTACATTTGTCCAAAAATAAAATAAAAGAAATACAAAAAAATTATTTATTACAAAAATTTTATCTTGGCGTGGGGGAGGCCGGCCGCTTCATGTTCGGGCTCGATCCGGGCATGGGCCCCACTGGGTCTGGGCTTGGGCCCACTTGGCTTGGGGTTGACTTGGATTTTGACTTGGTCAACCGGGGTGTAAATTTTTACCCCAACATCTAGAAATGGTCTGAGGCTAAAATTTTGCAGGTGTATAGGGAATGTGAAAAGACACAATTTTCATGTTGGGGCCGTCGCCGGAATCGGCCGACTCGGCCGTGACTCGGTCGGAGGACTGAGTCGGCCGAGTCAAGGCCGATTTGGACGATTCCCGGCCGAGTCAGGCGGCCGGGATCCCCCCCGACGGTTCATTTAACCTCTGGCAATTTTACATTTTTGGGTGTAGTGGAGTTTTTGTGAGATATGCACGTGTAAACCTTTTTTGGTATTCTAAAGGTTTTAAAAAAATCAATATTAAAAATAATGTGGGGTATGGGATTTGAACTCTGGTGGCTTGGTTCAGCAATGCAATGTATTACCAATGAGCCACAAGCTCCCTCTTGTAATTATGGAGCTAATTAATTACTTAAAATAATAACAGTAAAAATACCCCAAGTATACATTAATTTTAAAGCAAATTTTTGTACACTAAAAATGGAGTTGTTACATTCTTTTAATTTGTAATTAAAAAACAAAATAATTACTTATATTTTGTGCTCAGGCTAAAATACCCCTTTATGGATTTTGAAAAAAATATTTGAAAAAATTTGTATAGGAAAATTAGGTTTGTTACAACTCCTCTACCCCATGGCAACCACCTCGATTTCTTCACCAAAACCCTACACCCCCTTCATAAAAGTTGATCCCCACCTCATCCTACACCCTATAGACCAATCAAAGTTGGATTTTGAAGACTTTGAGCAACTCAAGAAAATTCTTGAGTTGCCAAATGAGGTAATCCCTTCACTGTTAGATTAGTATGTGTGTTTATATATCCTAGCTTAGTTTAGAATTTGATTTGGTTAGGGTATGTGAACTTTGGAGATTCCAAGAGGGGGTTTGGGTGATTGTGTGGACTTGTGATCTGTAGTGGGTGTTTATTTAACCCTTAGTGGTGATTTACCGGCCAAGACCCGAGATTAGAACCAAAATGCGAACTTAGAATTGTTTCGTGTCGGTTTTGTGGTGGTTTTTAGCCTACAGGGTATCTGGAGCAACCTGGGAACATTATGAGGAAAACTAGAAATATCATTGATCTAGATTAACCACTAGAAACCCACCACCGAAGTACGACCCAAGACTCCTCTGTACGGCCGGCGAGATCGGATTTTAGGGCATTGTCGCTGGATTTCTAGTGGAGTCTGGTGTTGAGTTTTTGGCTGTAGCTCGTAATCCCTGTAACATATCCCCTGTACTTGCTTGTTTAGTCCCAATTAACCTGAGATGAAATCTGGGAGTGATTTCTTATATTGCTGAATTTGGTATTTATGTTTTACGAACTTGGATTTTGGAAATCGATATTGTATTGGATCGTTGGACGTTTGTACGTCAACGACGAGGGTTTTTGGTTATTTTTGCATGTGTAGGCTATAGGTTCTAACCTATGAGTGCACCGTGTGCCGTATCGGTTTTTCGGACTTGATTTTAATTGCATTGCGACTGTATTTTAATACCATTCCGGACTTGATGTTAATAGCATTGTGACTTGATTTTAATAGCATTCCGGACTTGATTTTATTGTAGGTACCTTCGCGTGGATTCCGAGACGATGAAGCACATCGACTACGGCTGAACAAGGAGTTCCGCAGGTGAGTAGATTTATATCTACGGGGGAAGTCGGGTGGATGGCGTATAGCACCTCCGCAAATTATAAATGGAAACCAATAAATATAGGATATGGTTGGAGAAACTTATGGATATGGTTAAAGGAGTTTGTAGGCGATGAGATGAGATGATACAAGCGGATATGATTGATATAAGATATGAAATGAGAAGTATAAGGATACGATATGAGATCGATGAATATGATAAGATTGAGATAGATGTATTATGAGACCGATAAAATGAGATAAATATATATAAAATTACTTGATGTGAGATATTGAGGTGATGAAAAGAGAGTGTGACGTGAGATATTTGTATATATAATTATGATGATAATGAGTGATATGCCGTACGATACTTAGATCCGTACCCTCATTGTTGTATAGGTCGATAGAATTCCTATTCTGTTTGTTGTCGTTGTACGATGGTTTACCGCACGCGATATTTTACCGGACGATTGATCCATACCCTTGACTAGAGGATGCCGTACGATGGATTATACCGTACGTGATGTTGTGAGGCTGGATGCCGATTGATGGATTCATCGACTCGGATATGTTATAGATATCTAATCTCTGTTTACACCGCTTAGTTTAGCCTTTACGTAGATGTTAGATTAGATACGTATACCTTATAGTATTGCGCTCACGATTTACTTTCTGCTACATTCATGATATTCTCATTGCATTACATATACCTGTGCTAGAACACCTACACAATTATCGATGATGCGTATGTTACACTTACACAGATTTGCCGGCTCACACACTTTCATCTTCGATAATTGCCATGTTACTTACACAGTAGAATTGCTACATCATGCTATTACTCTTAATTGTTCAGTACTATCACATGACTCGTTGGCATGATATACTGCTATGCTCACATCATTATGCTATGTCGCATGATATACTTGATATGCTCACATCATTTCTGTTATATGTTTACATACATCGTGCTTTATGATTTTACGCATTGAGATTGCTGTTTTCATGAGATTCTGGATTTGAGAACCGTGGTTATATTTCAAAGGAAATTATGTATTGGGTTAAAAACCCGGTTTCTCTTGATATGATATTTCGAGGCGTCCACCATATGTTTTCTCGGTTATGAGCTAGGTGATACCCAATTCGAGGAGCGGTAAGCACCGTCTGTGGGTACATGGTGGACCCGGTGAGGTACCCTGGGAAAGAAAACTCGTATAGTTAGACGGTGAGCCTGGCAGGGGAGCACTACCTACCGGTGATAGTTTTGACCTGGCAGTTATCCGAAGGATACCGACCGGAGTCGTGAGATGGATATGGGCCGATCCGGATTGACGGAGCCCGAGATATGAGGATTTACGTGTCGATTGTCACGCTCCGCTTTCCGGTGTACGGCGAAGGGGACGCGACGAGGCCGCTACGTATTTACTCAGAAGTAAATACGTTAAGCGTAACTAAGCAATAAAAGAAATATACACAAGAGACAAATGTAATGAACATCAACTTTATTTATTAACATTCTTTTATACAATATATGGAAAAGTAAATACATGGAATAAAGCGATGCCTAAACAGTGACATAACAGAAATGGAAAATACAGAATGTAAAGGAAATGTACAAGTGTAACTACAATTCGGGATCTTCAATAAACTGGTCCAAGTCTTCAGTGCTAGGCTCGATCTCTGGAAGGTCCGATCACCTGACGACATTCAAAGAAGAAGAAAGAGAACGTCGTCAGCGAACAAATCGCTCGGTAAGTCCCAAAGATAAGGAAGAAATAGAATAGACAGAGAGAGAGAGAGTAGCTTTTAAATTTATATTATATTGTTAACGCTGTTGTTTGTAGCTTAGTACAGAAGATACCAGTGTATACGAGAGAAGTCTCTATATGCCAGAGACTAAAGGCAAATGGAATACAAGGTTCCATCGATAATACCACGGAACAACGGTATGGATGTAATTACGTCTTAAGTGATCACCTTATGCCACCTTTAACATATTATGTACCAGTCTACCCTTTTATAAACCCCGCGATGTCTTGTTTGTATTATTGTATTGTTTGAATTATATATTGTATATAGATGGATGACTTGTGTTGTAAATGGAAGACTTGTCGAAACCATGATATCGTATAAATGGAAATGGATGTACTGGATAATCATGTAGATAGATGTATATCCATGGTTCGGTTCAGTCAAGTTGTATAGATTGATAGATTGAACAGATTGAATATGTGGATTCATATTGAATTGTAGTTTGTACTTGAATTATATTTGTCACCCCCCGCTTCCCAGAGTGCGCTAAGATAGGCACGTGACATAGCCAACCACGCTACCTGTGGATAGGAAAAATACTTCCACAGTTACATTACGGCTGTAGAGATATCAAGAACATGAAAGTAAACTAAACTATCTAGTACATGTCCATAAGCCAGAATAAACGAGTCAAGAAATAATAATATGCGGAAGCAAAAGATCCAATAAATAAAACACCTGGAAAGTAAAACTGGATACCAACAGGGTCCTCACCGCTCGGTCTAACAGCGGCAATGCTCCTGATCAGTCTGCAACAAAGGTAGAGGATCTGGGCCATGCAAAACCCAGACGTCAGCGCGTCATAACATCAAGCAATAATATATAAACAGGGTGGCAAGACATGCAAGTATGATCATAAAGGTAAAGCAGGTGTAACAACAATATAAATCAGGGCAGTGAAAGGTAGTGTGCAGTGAGTAATCTAAACTGGTCTATTGGGTTAACTATTCTCAAGTCTTTGAAATCAATTTGATGAATCATCGATATAACTCAATAGTATCCCGTGCGTGCCCGGGATCACGGTCTATGACTCTCGGGGTGAATCCGAGACGTGCCACAAGGCAGTAAAAAGGGTAGTAGGTAATGACGAGTGATGTCAGCAGCATCACCCCGGGGCTGGCCTAGCCCGTAAGACTGATCAGAAAAGGTAGAGAACTATCGAGTTACAAGTCAGGTTTCATCATTGATTTCCCCATACCCCTAAGTTATATGTGCTCAAGTCAGGTATTAAATAATCTAGAGCTAATGCCAACACAGGATCAGCCAGGTACAGGTTTGTCTGGATAGACAACAGGAACTGTCCGTAAGGACAACAGGTCAGGTTTGTTGGTATTAGACACAAGATCAGGTAACAGATAAAGCCATGGTACAACAGATCAAGCCAAGTAGTATATAGGTATCATGTCATGTCGAGAGGTGCACGGTACCATGTCGTGTCAAGTAGTAGGTGTAACAAGTCATGTCAGGGTGCACAAGATGTCATGTGGGTGCTCATAATCAACAAACATAAGCATGGGTATACAAAACAAGCATATGGTACTAATGGAACAATAAAATGGAACATTGCAATATGATATGCAATCAGGTACAGATTAAGGCATATAGATGCACAGTTATGATTAGGGTTATAGTTCGAACATTAATTGAATACAGTTTATCAAATATGGAATGTTAAAATCACACTAATATGTATTAAATGATCTAGAGATGCAATTGAACATATATTAGTCTAGATGTATGCAAATGGTGTCCGATAGGGTAGAAACTATTTAAAAGTACTATGGGCTATGCAGATAATTATTAATTGATTTAAATACGGATGTGGGTACTATGTATAGTAAAACAAAATGCAACATGGTATGTTTCAAGTTGTAAATCTAAAATGATAAAATGGACATCGAAGTGTTAAAATGAAACAATGGCCTTAGGTTTAATTTACAGGTTTAATCATGCAATTAAATATGTATAAAAATAATATAATAGCATGTAGCAAGTTTTACTTGCCTGATCGGATCACGATACGGGATGCGCACGCAGCGTCCAATGTCGGCAAACGTTGCAACATCCACGCGCGCACATGGGACAGGTCCAGGCACAGCAAGAAGCTAACCACGCAAGTAGGGGACGTCCACAGGGTTGCTCGAATCGTCGGCAGCGGCACGGTTTTGGCAATCGTCGGAAATACGGATCAAGAAAGATAAAGAGAAGGAAAAGAAAAAGAAAGAATAAGAAGGAGAAAGAGAAGAAGGAGGGACTTACAAAGAGGTCATCAACGGCTGGAGGAAGGTGTTGTCGAGTTGGGTGCATCGAAATTGATGATGCACCCGAAAGAGATACGCGGGGAAGAAGAAGAAGATGAAGACGACGGTGATCGATCACGGCTTGGGATCTCGGCTGGAGTCTGGGGTTGCAACCGAAGGTGAAGCCGCGAACCAAATGAATATGATGGCACGCTTTGATGGGTCGATGACAGAGTAGGGTTGCGATCGAGTTGCGACCGCGGGGAAACAAGAAGTCGCAGGGAACCAGAAGATGATGATAGCGGCGTTGGAACTAGAAGAAGGTGAGGCGATGGCGATGACGATGGGTGTCTCGGGTTTGGATAGGGGATCTCGGCTTAGAGGAGAAAGGAGGAAGAGAGATTCTTGAGAAGAGAAGATATGGGTTTAGTATAGGGTTTAAGAAATAAAAATGTATATAAGAAAATATAAACAGAGAGCGAGAGAGAGAAGAGAGAGACAGAGAGAGAGAGAGCGTCAGGAGAGAGAGAGAGAGAGAGAGAGAGAAACGGAGAGAGAGAGAGAAGAGACAGTTCATATATATATATATATATATATATATATATATAAAATTAAAACTGTTACTATATAATGATTTAGTAATATATTTTAGTTAAAAGAATAATAATAGTTTATAAATATATAAAGAATATAATATTAGTCCGTTTTGAGATCTTGGCAAATACAAACTTACTCCAAAACATGCCCGGGTCGGGTCTAAAAATTCAGATTTAAAATATGAAAAATATATGCGACTTCCAAATTTTAAAACGAATGCTCAGTTAAAGAAAATGCATACCCCAAGAACGGATGCACGTACATGCGCGTAGCCATCCAAACACGTTCGTTTCACCGAACGGGACGAGAATAAGATGTGCGGATTCTACCACGGGGTTAGGGGTATCATGCAGGTTATGAAATGCAATTTTAAATTATTTTCTGTGACCTAAAATGTTATATGATAAAAGATGCGATACCAGGTAAAATGCCAGCATGTACTAATCATGAGACGCACGCGTCCATGCAACAAGTCAAGGTAATCTATAAATAAGAATCAAACAGATTCAAGCAAGCGGGTCGGGTCGAATGCAATGAAAAGTGTAAAATACCATTCGCACCCGAACACGAAAGATCAATAAAATGCCACAGATAAAGAAATACGGGAACTGGAATCGGTATAAATGAACTAGGGTGTTACATTATACCCAACTACAAATGAATTTCGTTCTCGAAATTTCCAAGAACAAAGAAAGATAAACAATCAAGAACTAAAAGAATAAATGCAGAAAATTCTATCGGATTTCATCTTCTCGTTCTCCAAGTTGATTCTCCATGTGAGCGATTATCCCAAGAAACAAATATAAGAGGGATAATCTTGTTCTTAAGAACCTTTTCTCTTCGATCCACAATCAACATCGGTCGTTCCTTAAAGATCAAATCTTCTCCTACAGTCAGCTCCGAATGATCCAGCATGTGTGTTTCAACGCGAACATATTTATGGAGTTGAGATACATGAAACATGTCATGAACATTCGCCAAGGATTGCGGTAACGCCAATCGATAGGCCACTTCTCCAACACGCTCAAAAATCTCAAGAGGTCCAACGAATCGAGGACTAAGCTTTCCTCGACTCCCAAAACGAATCACCCCTCTAGTCGGTGATATCTTCAAGAATACTAAATTACCCACGGCGAACTCCAGAGGTCTTCTCGACGTATCTGCCCAACTCTTCTGTCGATCTTGTGCTGCTTTCATATGATTCCGAATAGTGTTAACCTTCTCAACTGTTTGCTCGATCAAATCTGATCCCAACAATCCTCGTTCTCCAACATCGTCCCAACAAACAGGTGAACGACACTTGCGACCATATAAAGTTTCGAATGGAGCCATCTGAATAGTCGCCTGGAAACTGTTATTGTAAGAAAACTCCACCAAATGTAGATGATCTTTCCATGAACCCTTGAAGTCTAACAAGCAAGCTCTCAACATGTCTTCAAGAGTTTGGATCGTTCTCTCCGACTGGCCATCTGTTTGAGAATGATAAGCTGTGCTAAACTTCAAACGAGTCCCTAAACTTTCCTGTAAGCTCCTCCAAAAGTGTGATAAGAAACGAGTGTCACGGTCGGACACGATGCTCACCGGTACTCCATGCAATCTTACAATCTCTTGCATGCACCGTTCTGCCAAAGTTTCTGTTGATTGACCAACTAGAAATGGTATGAAATGAGCTGCTTTGGTCAATCGATCAACAATCACCCAAACTGCATTGTTGCCTTTCGGACTCCTCGGTAGAGCCGTCACGAAATCCATGGTTATATGTTCCCACTTCTATTGAGGAATCGGAAGTGGTTGCAATAAATCAGCTACACTTTGATGTTCAGCCTTAACTTGCTGACACATCAAGCATTTCGCTACAAAGCGAGCAATCTCCCTTTTCATGCCTTCCCACCAGAAATGCTGTCGTAGATCTCGGTACATCTTCGTGCCTTCTGGATGTACGGAATATGCGGAACTGTGTGCCTCCTTCATAAGTTCTTCGCAAATGTCTCCTTTTGGCACACACCAACGACTACCATAACGCAACGAACCATCTTCAAGGATCAGTAAGTCTGTTCGAAGTCCAGCTTCAACCAGTTCTCGAAAATTCTGCAAATCTTGAGTCCTGCAATTACGCTGCTTTAATATTCTCGATCACTGACGACTGTACTTGCAGCTGCATCAACTCTCCTGAAGAATGAGGTAGCACGATCTCCAACTCGAATCTCCGAAAGTATTCCATAAGCTCCTTCTGTGCAGTTAACATCTGAATTGCTGGCAACCGACTAAGCGCAGCTGGCACAACATTAACTTTCCCCGGATGGTACTTAAGATCAAGATCGTCGTCAGCCATCAGCTCCAACCATCTACGCTGTCTCATAATTAAACTCCTTCTGTGTGAATACATACTTCAAGTTTTATGATCGGTGAAAACTTCGACCCTTTCGCCCAATAGGTAGTGTCTCCAAATCTTCAAAGCGAAGATCACAGCTGTAAGCTCCAAGTCTTGGGTTGGGTAATTCTTCTCATGGGTCTTCAACTGTCTCGATGAATACGCTATAACCTTCCCATGCTGCATCAAAACACATCCCAATCCTTTCCCAGATGCGTCGCTGTGAATCACCAATCCTCCGGAACTGTCTGGCACGGTCAGAAGTGGAGCGGTTATCAATTTCTGCTTCAACGTCTCAAAGGCTGACGCACACTTCTCCGTCCACACAAAAGGTACCTCCTTGCGCGTAAGCTTGGTCAACGGCTCCGCCAGACGGGCGAAGTTCTCCAAGAACCTTCTGTAATACCCGGCAAGTCCAAGAAAGCTTCTGATCTCTGCAACGTTCTTCGGAATCGGCCAATCTCGAACTGCTGCAATCTTTTCGGGATCAACGGCGATTCCATCACCAGACACGACATGCCCCAAAAACTTCACTTCTTGAAGCCAAAACTCGCACTTGCTCATCTTTGCATACAATTTTTCTTGCCTCAACGTCTGCAGTGCGATCTTCAAGTGCCCAGCATGCTGCTCCATACTCTTCGAGTAGACCAGAATATCATCAATGAACCCCATAATAAACTGGTCTAAGAATGGTGAAAAGATTCGGTTCATCAAGTCCATGAATATTTCCAGTGCATTCGTTACTCCGAAGGGCATCACTAAATACTCGTAATGTCCATACCGAGTTCGGAACGCCGTCTTGCAAATATCTTTTGTTTTAACTCGGACGTGATGATATCCGGATTGCAAATACAGTTTCGAGAATACCCTCACGCTACTGAGTTGCTCAAAAATTCGCCAATGCGAGAGATCGGGTACTTGTTCTTAATAGTCACCCGGTTTAATTCTCGATAATCGATGCACATCCTCCTTGTGTCATCTTTCTTCTTTACTAGAAGAACTGGAGCTTCCCAAGGTGAGTTGCTGCTGCGAATCCAATCCTTCTCAAGTAATTCAGTAACATGCTTCTTGACTTCTTCCAACTCCACTGGTGCCATTGGATAGTACGCTTTAGAGACTGGCGCTGCACCAGGAACAAGATCAATCGCAAACCCCACGTCTCGCTTTGGTGGTAAGCCCGATATGTCTTCGAATACATCCATGAAATCTCGAACAACAGCTGGCGCTTCATCCTTATCAACTTCCATCGACGAAAGAACATTATTTGTCGTCCTAGCCCTAAACTTGACTGGCCCGACAGAAAAGCTTCCTCCAGTAAAGACAAACTCCGGATGTCCGGAAATCTGAAAATTCGCTTTCTTTGCTCTACAATAAATGTGAGCTTGGAGAGTGCCGAGAAAATCCAGTCCCAAGACAACAACAAATAAGGAGTGCACCGGAATTTGGTAATTCTAATGCGGGAAAGACATGATCAAGTAGGATACCGAGATGACTTCATCCGAAGTCAAGATACTGAAGAAGGTAAGCATGGTAAACATGGTTCAAGCTGGCGATAAAACAAGAACTGGTAAGCAATGAAACCGAGAGAAGTAAGGTAATATAACGACCATGAAACAAGAAAGTGAATCAAGACAAGGACTCCAAGTTACTTAAATAGAGTACCGTATTGTAACCATGCTGCAGTTCATGGGTACAATTACATAACTCCACTCAAGTCGCCCAAATACTAGTATCAAAATCAAGGAACAGGGAGAAACAATGGTGAACCAAAAAGGTTTCAAGCCGAGATGCAAAGTTGTTTGCATATCGTCAAGACGAAGGATAAAAGAAAGATATGATTCAAGAATCACGATAACAAGGTGGCAGGACATGTTTCTAATCACGAGTATTCTGATTCGTGTATTGGGTCCAATACCAAACTACAAAAGAATCAAACTCGATTAACCTATATCCTATGTCTCTGATACCAAACAAACCATGTCACGCCCCGCTTCCCAGAGTGCGCTAAGATAGGCACGTAACATAGCCAACCATGCTACCTGTGGATAGGAATTATCCTTCCACAGTCATATTACGGCTGTAAAGATATCAAGAACAGTAATAAACTATCTAACACATGTCCATAAGCCAAAATTAAATGAGTCAAGAATAAAATAATGCGGAAGCAAAAGATCCAATACAAGAATAACTGGAATGTATGTCCCATAATGCGGGCTCACATCAGGAATAAAAATACCGAAAATAAAAGAACTAACTACTAACGAGTCCTCACTGCTCAGCCTGCTGACTGAAGTACTCCTGCTCGGACTGCAGCAAAGGTAGAGGATCTGGGCCATGCAAAACCCAGACGTCAGCGCGTCATAATATCAAGCAATGATATATAAACAGGGTAGCAAGACATGCAAGTATGATCATAAAGGTAAAGCAGGTGTAACAGCAATATAAATCAGGGCAGTGAAAGGTAGTGTGCAGTGAGTAATCTAAACTGGTCTATTGGGTTAACTATTCTCAAGTCTTTGAAATCAATTTGATGAATCATCGATGTAACTCAATAGTATCCCGTGCGTGCCCGGGATCACGGTCTATGACTCTCGGGCTGAATCCGAGATGTGCCACAAGGCAGTAAAAAGGGTAGTAGGTAATGACGAGTGATGTCAGCAGCATCACCCCGGGGCTGGCCTAGCCCGTAAGACTGATCAGAAAAGGTAGAGAACTATCGAGTTACAAGTCAGGTTTCATCATTTATTTCCTCATACCCCTAAGTTATATGTGCTCAAGTCAGGTATTAAATAATCTAGAGCTAATGCTAACACAGGATCAGGCAGGTACAGGTTTGTCTGGATAGACAACAGGAACTGTCCGTAAGGACAACAGGTCAGGTTTGTTGGTATTAGACACAAGATCAGGTAACAGATAAAGCCATAGTACAACAGATTAAGCCAAGTAGTATATAGGTATCATGTCATGTCGAGAGGTGCACGGTACCATATCGTGTCAAGTAGTAGGTGTAACAAGTCATGTCAGGGTGCACAAGATGTCATGTGGGTGCTCATAATCAACAAACATAACCATGGGTATACAAAACAAGCATAGGGTACTAATGGAACAATAAAATGGAACATTGCAATTTGATATGCAATCAGGTACAGATTAAGGCATATATATGCACAGTTATGATTAGGGTTATAGTTCGAACATTAATTGAATACAGTTTATCAAATATGGAATGTTAAAATCACACTAATATGTATTAAATTATCTAGAGATGCAATTGAACAGATATTAGTCTAGATGTATGCAAACGGTGTCCGATAGGGTAGAAACTATTTAAAAGTACTATGGACTATGCAGATAATTATTAATTGATTTAAATACGGATGTGGGTACTATGTATAGTAAAACAAAATGCAACATGGTATGTTTCAAGTTGTAAATCTAAAATGATAATGTAACACCCGAGCCCAATAATACTATTTATATTACTAGTTGAGGGTTATATATTGCTCTCTCCAGTTATTCTGATTTTCTGGTGTTTATTGCTAAATTTTAACCGGTTAAGTCATTTTGGCTCATAACAAATTTTGACTCCTAAAATAAAATTTAAAATATCCATGTTGGCCTACTCGTCGCCACTAGTCGCGTGGTAGCGTCCGCGTGTCGAGATTCTGTCCCGTTTGGCTAAACGGGCAAGTTTGGACGACTACGCGCGCGTGCAAGTGTCCGACTTGGGGGCATGCATTTTAATCATTAAAAACCTCTTTTCAAAATTTGGAAACCGCTTAAAATCCTATAATTTGAATTTGGAACATTTGGGCGCAACCCGGGCGCGATTTGGAAATGTTTCATTTAGCGCCAAAAAGGCCCATTTAATTTAATATACTAAAACTAAAAATATATACGAAATATATTCGTAACTGTTATAAATCCCTGCAAAATCATTCTAAACCTTTTTCAATTACTCCCTGGCCAATCACGAGCCACCTTTCTCTCGTAGGCCCCCCTATTCTATCTCTCTCTCTCACTCTAAATCCTTTCCCCAATCTCTCTCTCTCTTCCTATATTTAAACCCCCCCATGCAGCCGCCCTGTTCATTTCCTCCTTCATCGCGAGAACCCCCAGAAACCCTAACCCTAGCTCCTCGTGACCTCACCGCCGACCTCCTCACGACTTCGCCGTCGCCGTCACCACCTCATCGACCTCACCGCACCTTCCTCCTCCCTCCGTCCATCTTCCGCGCCTGCACCCAACCCCCGACGCCTCCGTTCGGCCGCAACTCCCGCCGTCGACGCCGCCTTCCGTCGCCGACGACTCCCACGACTCCCTCTCCTCCTCCTCGTCACTACCTCATTATCACCTTCCTCCTCCCCTCGCCGGAACATCTTCAGTCACGCAGCCCGACCCTGCACCATCCCCGGGTGGCCGGAGAACGCGCCGTCGACCCTCGTCGACGTCACCGCGCCACCTCCGACCACCTCCTTCTCCCCTCGACCACCAGAGCCGACCACCCTCTCCTCCACTCATCGCAACACCCTCTCCAGCGAACCCCGAGGCCGTTCAAGTCTTCGCAGCCGTCGTCGCTGCCTCGCCGGCGTTCCAGCGCCGTCGAGCCCGCCGGGGTCACCCCGGTATCTCTCTGTAAGCATCCTTATCTCTCCTTTGTGCAAAGTTTTTTCCCCCGCTGATCTTGTATGTATATCATTGTTGCTAACCTCGTTGCCGTGACTTTTGCCGGAATCCGACCGTGCCGTCTTGTGAACCCGACGCTCCAGCGAAGTATCCTGGTCCGTGTGATCCCGTTGTTCTCTGTTGGGACTCGATCCGTAGCCCGTGCTATCATATCGTGTTTTCTGCCGACATCGCATCCGTGTTCCGGTTTGCTAAACCGTCGAGGCAAGTATCTGAATACTTGCTTTAACATGCTAGCGTGCGAGATCTAGTCTTGCCACGCAGTTGAATATCATACTATATAATACAACAACTTAATGATGGTAATTGATATTATATTATGAGTTAGAATTGACAGTTGCAGTTCTCTTTAACATGGAATCGTTATAATAGTTTCTCGTAACTAATCAACCCACCATCAATCCATATTTCAACTAAATAAAACAATTGGATCATATCTGCTTTAATTGTTAAATCATTCACGAGACAATTAGTATACTTAGTGTAAATTCATGTAGCTTCATTACTTTATGATTGTGGATATTGCTTCACTTTGTGACTATTGCACCCCAAAGGTGCGTGAACCTGTTAATAAGAGGATACAAAACATCATTGTGTTTACATGGAATAATATGGTTATTACTGTTTCCTGCAGCTGTTCATTATTTGATTGTATACCTGTTGTGAGCACATACTCGATTGCACTACATATTGGCCTGACCCTGCTACACATGACCTATACATACATACCGACTCATCCCGTTGTACCATGACACGACTTGTTTCATGATCTCATGCCTAATGCCGACAAACCCGACCATCCCTGCTGTCTATCCAGACAGACCTACTTTATTGATCATATGTTGGCATTAGTTCTTGACTACTGAATTCCTGACCTGACATACATAACTTGGGGGTATGGGGAAATCAAAGATGAACCTGACTTGTAACTCGACAGTTCACTACCGTTCGAGTGTACACATTCCTATTCTGTGCCCAGCGGCATGTCTCGGTTTCGGCCGAGAATATTGTGGCCGTGATGCCGGGTATGTACGGGGTAATACCGAGTGTACACTTTCCTATTCTGTGCCTAACGGCATGTCTCGGCTGCAGCCGAGAATATTGTGGCCGTGGTCCCGGGTATGTACGGGATACTATTGAGTTACATCGACGATTCATCAATTGATTTCAAAGACTATAGAGTAGAAACCTGATAGGACAGTTTAGTCACCATTGCACATTACCCTGCTCTGTTATTTCTTAGTACTGCTTTATTCATGTTCATACTTGCATTGCTTATTACCATGTTTATACTATATACTTGATGTCATGACGCGCTGACGTCTGGGTTTTGCATGGCCCAGATTCCGTACCACTGTCGTCGACCGAGCAGGAGTACTTCAGCCAGCAGGCTGAACTGTGAGTTCCTTAGAGTTTAGTTTATTTATTCATTTCATTTCCAGATGTGAGCCCGCATTATGGGACGTACTGTTTATTCATTGTATTGGATCATTAGCTTCCGCACTTATTGTTTATTGATTCTTGTTATTATGGATTTGGACATGTATTAGATTAGCTTATTATTTTGTTCTTGATATCTCTACAACCGTAATGTGACTGTGGATGGATTTTTCCTACCCACAGGTAGCATAGTTGGCTATGTCACGTGCCCAATCTTGCGTACTCTGGGAAGCGGGGCGTGACATGGTTCTTTTGGTATCAGAGCATAGGTTAATTGGGTTGATTCTTTGTAGTTGGGTATTGCACCCGATACACGAATCATAATACCCGTGATTAGGAAACATGTCCTGCCACCTTGACCGTTTTACCATCCTTGAATCATTCTTCCGGATCATGTCGACACGCAAACTTACTTTGCATTGTCAACTCGAAAACCTGATTTCTTGTTATCTCTAGGACTTAGGCGACTTGGGTAGAGTTAAGTAATTGCGGCTATGATACCGCGGCATAGCTACAATGCAGTACTCTATTTAAGTATCTTGGAGTTCTAGCCTTGATTTATATATTGAATCTATCATCATGCTGATGTCGTTTGTTTTGATTTCAGGACCATGGCAGATAAGAATTTCAAGACGTATCAGAGGCGTGTGGATGAAGCCGCCATGTTAGGAGTGATACGTGGGATGTTGGAAAATCAGAAGAGGCAGACTGAGCTGATCCAGCAGCAAGCGGATACATTTCAGGAGAGTTTACAGGCTATTCAGCAGTCTGTAAACACCGCCGTAGTGAAGCCAGTCGACCGAGTAGGGACCGTGGCATATTTCAGACGGTTGGGTCCTACTACTTTCACTGGTTTGGAGGAGCCGTTACCAGCCGAGCAGTGGCTAGTGGACACGGAGAATTTACTGATTGCGGCACAGATCCCAGACGACAAGAGAGTTGATGTAGTGCGCATTCAGCTGGTGGATTATGCCCGAGAGTGGTGGCTTGTGGAGGAGACCCGCTTGTCCAAGCCAATCAGTTGGGCGGATTTCTCCAAAAGTTTCTTGGAAAAGTTCTTCCCGCGGACTGCACGGGAGGAAATGGAGGAGAAATTTATTGGGCCGAGACAAAATGGAGCAGTTGTGGATGTACATGCAGCGGAGTGGACAAGACTCAGCCGTTTCGCTGGACCCTTAGTCGCCAAGGAGGCAGACAGGGCGCGAAGGTTCTTGCGCAGTTTGGATGTGGACATCCAGAGGCAGATTGTCTCCCTGGGTTTGACCACTTTATCACAGGTTCTTACGGCAGCCAGAGAGCAACAGAGTTTGTCAGGATCGAAAGGGAGCCTTCAGCAGACAACAGTTACGGCCAGAAAGCCTACATTTATACCTAACCGAGATCGTGGGCGCAGAGGTATTCCAGTGGACCGTCGAGGCGTAGCACCCATGAAGAAGCCTGTGGTCGTCGATCGAAGAAAGAGCATAAGTTGTAACTACTGCAATTTACCGGGCCACATGCAAAAGGATTGTCGAAGGAGGCTGGGACTTTGTCTGATTTGTGGGGCAGCTGATCACGCAGTGGGTGCTTGTCCGTCGAAGCTTCGCACGAAAGATGATATGCAGAAGCCTCCGCAGAGACCGTTCCAAGGGCAGAAACAGCTTACTCAAGGACCAAATCAGGCTCGAGCGTTCACGTTGACAGCTGAGGAAGCTAAGGCATCAGGAGAAGTGGTTTCAGGTACTTTGCTCGTTCATGGTTTTCCCGCATTGGTATTATTTGATTCCGGAGCATCCCACTGTTTTATGTCATCCAAATTTATAACTACACACTCGATTACCTGCACGACCCTGTCTAGTTTCTGGGACATACACACTGGGAATGGGAAAATCATAGCTAGTAAGGAATGTAAAGATTGTATGGTTGTTGTTTGCGGACGGGAGCTTTTTGCAGATTTCTTGGTGATTGATACGGGCAGTTATGAAGTAGTCTTGGGAATGGATTTTCTTGGCACTTTCCACGCAAGCATTGATTGTAGGGCAAGGAAAGTAATTTTCCAGATTCCCGGACACCCTGAGTTTACTTTCATTGGAGGAAGCAGTTCTGTCGGGCCAGTCGAGTTTAGGGCTAGGCCGACGAACAATGTTCTTGCGGCTATGGTAGTGGATAGTGATGAAGAGCCGACAGTTGTCCGCGACTTTATGGATGTGTTTGAAGACATTTCGGGCTTACCGCCGAAGCGAGATGTGGAGTTTGCGATTGACCTTATTCCTGGTGCAGCGCCAGTATCAAAGTCTTATTATCCGATGGCACTGGTGGAATTGGAAGAAGTTAAGAAACAAGTGGGTGAATTACTCGAGAAGGGATGGATTCGAAGCAGCAACTCACCTTGGGGAGCTCCAGTTCTTTTAGTAAAGAAGAAGAATGGCACGAGAAGGATGTGCATTGATTATCGAGAATTGAACCGGGTGACTATTAAGAACAAGTACCCGATCCCTCGCATTGGAGAACTTTTTGAGCAGCTTAGTGGCGCGAGGGTATTCTCGAAAATTGATTTGCGATCAGGATATCATCAGGTCCGAGTAAAAGCAGAAGACATTTGCAAGACGGCGTTTCGAACTCGATATGGACATTTCGAGTATTTAGTGATGCCCTTCGGAGTGACTAATGCGCCAGCAATATTTATGGATTTGATGAACAGGATCTTTTCACCGTTCTTGGACCAGTTTATTGTGGTATTCATTGACGATATTCTGGTGTACTCGAAGAGTCCGGAGGAACATGCTGAGCATTTAAGGATCGCATTGCAGACGCTAAGACAAGAGAAATTATTCGCGAAGATGAGTAAGTGCGAATTCTGGCTGGATGAAGTGAAGTTTCTGGGGCATGTTGTGTCGGGCAATGGAATCGCCGTTGATCTCGAGAAGATTACAGCAGTTCGAGATTGGCCTATTCCAAAGAATGTTGCGGAGATAAGAAGTTTTCTTGGACTCTCCGGTTACTACAGAAGATTTGTGGAGAACTTCGCTCGTTTAGCTGAGCCGTTGACCAAGCTTACGCGTAAGGAGGTACCGTTTGTTTGGACGGATGGATGTGCATTGGCCTTCGAGACGTTGAAGCAGAAGTTGATAACCGCCCCGATCCTGACCGTACCGGATGATTCAGGAGGACTGGTGATTCACAGCGACGCATCTGGAAAAGGATTGGGATGTGTTTTAATGCAGAATGGGAAAGTCGTCGCTTACGCATCGAGACAACTGAAGACTCATGAGAAGAATTATCCGACTCATGACTTAGAGCTTGCAGCCGTGATCTTCGCCCTGAAGATTTGGAGACACTACCTTTTGGGCGAGAGAGTCGAAGTCTTTACGGATCACAAGAGTTTGAAATATGTGTTCACTCAGAAGGAGTTGAACATGAGGCAACGCAGATGGTTGGAGCTGATGGCCGACTACGACCTTGATCTTAAGTACCATCCGGGAAAAGTTAACGTCGTGCCAGATGCGCTAAGTCGGTTACCAGCAATTCAGATATTGACTGCACAGAGAGAGATCATTGCGGATTTTCGGAGATTTGACTTGGAGGTTGTGCTACCACATGCTACAGGACAGTTGATGCAGTTGCAAGTACAGTCGTCCTTAGTTGAGAAGATTAAAACGGCACAATCGCAGGATCCTAGACTACAAAGGTTTCGGGAGCAGGTTGAAGCCGGACTGCGAACCGATTTACTGATCCATGAAGACGGTTCGTTGAGATATGGTAGCCGTGTGTGTGCGCCAAAAGGAGATGTGCGTGAGGAGCTTATGAAGGAGGCACACAGTTCAGCTTACTCTGTACATCCAGGAGGGACAAAGATGTACCGAGATATTCGACAGCACTTCTGGTGGGAAGGTATGAAACGGGAAATTGCTCGCTTCGTGGCTAAGTGCTTGGTGTGTCAGCAAGTCAAGGCTGAACACCAAAGGGTTGCTGGTTTGTTGCAACCACTTCCGATTCCTCAGTGGAAGTGGGAACATATAACCATGGATTTCGTGACGGCTTTACCGCGGAGTCCAAAGGGCAACAATGCAGTATGGGTGATTGTCGATCGGTTGACCAAGGCAGCTCATTTTATTCCTTTTCGGGTTGGTCAATCGACAGAGACTTTGGCAGAGCGGTACATGCAGGAGATTATAAGATTGCATGGAGTACCGGTAAGCATCGTGTCCGATCGGGACACTCGGTTCTTATCACACTTCTGGAGGAGTTTACAAGAAAGTTTGGGGACTCGATTGAAGTTTAGCACAGCTTATCATCCTCAGACTGATGGACAATCGGAGAGAACGATCCAGACCCTTGAAGATATGTTGAGAGCTTGCATGTTGGACTTCAAAGGTTCTTGGGAAGATCATCTACACCTGGTGGAGTTTTCGTACAACAATAGCTTCCAAGCAACTATTCAGATGGCTCCGTTTGAAGCATTGTATGGTCGTAAGTGCCGTTCACCCGTTTGTTGGGATGATGTTGGTGAACGAAGGTTACTAGGACCAGATTTGGTGGTACAGACAGTCGAGAAGGTGAATACAATCAGGAAGCATATGAAGGCAGCTCAAGACAGACAGAAAAGTTGGGCCGACACGTCAAGAAGACCTCTAGAGTTCGCCGTGGGTGATTTGGTATTCCTGAAGATATCACCGACTAGAGGGGTGATTCGCTTTGGAAGTCGGGGAAAGCTTAGTCCTCGATTCGTTGGACCCTTCGAGATTTTGGAGCGTGTTGGAGAGGTATCGTACCGTTTGGCGTTACCCCAGTCTTTGGCAGGAGTGCACGATGTGTTCCATGTGTCTCAACTACGGAGGTATGTTCGTGATGAGACTCATGTCTTGGATCATTCGGAGTTGACTGTACGGGAGGACCTGACGTTTGAGGAGCGACCAGTTAAAATCAAGGATCGGAGAGAAAAGGTTCTCAAGAACAAGGTTATCCCTCTTGTGCTAGTTTCTTGGGGTAATCGATCGCATGGAGAATCCACTTGGGAGCGAGAAGACGAGATCCGGCAGAAATTCCCTCACCTTTTCCAGTAGTTAGCTATCTTGTATTCTTGGAATTTCGAGGACGAAATTCTTTTGTAGTTGGGTATGATGTAACACCCGAGCCCAATAATACTATTTATATTACTAGTTGAGGGTTATATATTGCTCTCTCCAGTTATTCTGATTTTCTGGTGTTTATTGCTAAATTTTAACCGGTTAAGTCATTTTGGCTCATAACAAATTTTGACTCCTAAAATGAAATTTAAAATATCCATGTTGGCCTACTCGTCGCCACTAGTCGCGTGGTAGCGTCCGCGTGTCGAGATTCTGTCCCGTTTGGCTAAACAGGCAAGTTTGGACGACTACGCGCGCGTGCAAGTGTCCGACTTGGGGGCATGCATTTTAATCATTAAACACCTCTTTTCAAAATTTGGAAACCGCTTAAAATCCTATAATTTGAATTTGGAACATTTGGGCGCAACCCGGGCGCGATTTGGAAATGTTTCATTTAGCGCCAAAAAGGCCCATTTAATTTAATATACTAAAACTAAAAATATATACGAAATATATTCGTAACTGTTATAAATCCCTGCAAAATCATTCTAAACCTTTTTCAATTACTCCCTGGCCAATCACGAGCCACCTTTCTCTCGTGGGCCCCCCTATTCTATCTCTCTCTCTCACTCTAAATCCTTTCCCCAATCTCTCTCTCTTCCTATATTTAAACCCCCCCATGCAGCCGCCCTGTTCATTTCCTCCTTCATCGCGAGAACCCCCAGAAACCCTAACCCTAGCTCCTCGCGACCTCACCGCCGACCTCCTCACGACCTCGCCGTCGCCGTCACCACCTCGTCGACCTCACCGCACCTTCCTCCTCCCTCCGTCCATCTTCCGCGCCTGCACCCAACCCCCGATGCCTCCGTTCGGCCGCAACTCCCGCCGTCGACGCCGCCTTCCGTCGCCGACGACTCCCACGACTCCCTCTCCTCCTCCTCGTCACTACCTCGTCATCACCTTCCTCCTCCCCTCGCCGGAACACCGTCAGTCACGCAGCCCGACCCTGCACCATCCCCGGGTTGCCGGAGAACGCGCCGTCGACCCTCGTCGACGTCACCGCGCCACCTCCGACCACCTCCTTCTCCCCTCGACCACCAGAGCCGACCACCCTCTCCTCCACTCGTCGCAACACCCTCTCCAGCGAACCCCGAGGCCGTTCAAGTCTTCGCAGCCGTCGTCGCTGCCTCGCCGGCGTTCCAGCGCCGTCGAGCCCGCCGGGGTCACCCCGGTATCTCTCTGTAAGCATCCTTATCTCTCCTTTGTGCAAAGTTTTTTCCCCCGCTGATCTTGTATGTATATCATTGTTGCTAACCTCGTTGCCGTGACTTTTGCCGGAACCCGACCGTGCCGTCTTGTGAACCCGACGCTCCAGCGAAGTACCCTGGTCCGTGTGATCCCGTTGTTCTCTGTTGGGACTCGATCCGTAGCCCGTGCTATCATATCGTGTTTTCTGCCGACATCGCATCCGTGTTCCGGTTTGCTAAACCGTCGAGACAAGTATCTGAATACTTGCTTTAACATGCTAGCGTGCGAGATCTAGTCTTGCCACGCAGTTGAATATCATACTATATAATACAACAACTTAATGATGGTAATTGATATTATATTATGAGTTAGAATTGACAGTTGCAGTTCTCTTTAACATGGAATCGTTATAATAGTTTCTCGTAACTAATCAACCCACCATCAATCTATATTTCAACTAAATAAAACAATTGGATCATATCTGCTTTAATTGTTAAATCATTCACGAGACAATTAGTATACTTAGTGTAAATTCATGTAGCTTCATTACTTTATGATTGTGGATATTGCTTCACCTTGTGACTATTGCACCCCAAAGGTGCGTGAACCTGTTAATAAGAGGATACAAAACATCATTGTGTTTACATGGAATAATATGGTTATTACTGTTTCCTGCTGCTGTTCATTATTTGATTGTATACCTGTTGTGAGCACATACTCGATTGCACTACATATTGGCCTGACCCTGCTACACATGACCTATACATACATACCGACTCATCCCGTTGTACCATGACACGACTTGTTTCATGATCTCATGCCTAATGCCGACAAACCCGACCATCCCTGCTGTCTATCCAGACAGACCTACTTTATTGATCATATGTTGGCATTAGTCCTTGACTACTGAATACCTGACCTGACATACATAACTTAGGGGTATGGGGAAATCAAAGATGAACCTGACTTGTAACTCGACAGTTCACTACCGTTCGAGTGTACACATTCCTATTCTGTGCCCAGCGGCAAGTCTCGGTTTCGGCCGAGAATATTGTGGCCGTGATCCTGGGTATGTACGGGGTAATACCGAGTGTACACTTTCCTATTCTGTGCCTAACGGCATGTCTCGGCTGCAGCCGAGAATATTGTGGCCGTGGTCCCGGGTATGTACGGGATACTATTGAGTTATATCGACGATTCATCAATTGATTTCAAAGACTATAGAGTAGAAACCTGATAGGACAGTTTAGTCACCATTGCACATTACCCTGCTCTGTTATTTCTTAGTACTGCTTTATTCATGTTCATACTTGCATTGTTTATTACCATGTTTATACTATATACTTGATGTCATGACGCGCTGACGTCTGGGTTTTGCATGGCCCAGATTCCGTACCACTGTCGTCGACCGAGCAGGAGTACTTCAGCCAGCAGGCTGAACTGTGAGTTCCTTAGAGTTTAGTTTATTTATTCATTTCATTTCCAGATGTGAGCCCGCATTATGGGACGTACTGTTTATTCATTGTATTGGATCATTAGCTTCCGCACTTATTGTTTATTGATTCTTGTTATTATGGATTTGGACATGTATTAGATTAGCTTATTATTTTGTTCTTGATATCTCTACAACCGTAATGTGACTGTGGATGGATTTTTCCTACCCACAGGTAGCATAGTTGGCTATGTCACGTGCCCAATCTTGCGTACTCTTGGAAGCGGGGCGTGACAGATAAAATGGACATCGAAGTGTTAAAATGAAACAATGGCCTTAGGTTTAATTTACAGGTTTAATCATGTAATTAAATATGTATAAAAATAATATAATAGCATGTAGCAAGTTTTACTTGCCTGATCGGATCATGATACGGGATGCGCACGCAGCGTCCAATGTCGGCAAATGTTGCAACATCCACGCGAGCACACGGGACAGGTCCAGGCACAGCAAGAAGCTAACCACGCAAGTAGGGGACGTCCACAAGGTTGCTCGAATTGTCGGCAGCGGCATGGTTTTGGCAATCGTCGGAAATGCGGATCAAGAAAGATAAAGAGAAGGAAAAGAAAAAGAAAGAATAAGAAGGAGAAAGAGAAGAAGGAGGGACTTACAAAGAGGTCATCAACGGCTGGTGGAAAGTGTTGTCGAGTTGGGCGCATCGAAATTGATGATGCACTCGAGAGAGATACTCGGGGAAGAAGAAGAAGATGAAGACGACGGTGATCTATCACGGCTTGGGATCTCGGCTGGAGTCTCGGGGTTGCAACCGAAGGTGAAGCCGCGAACCAAATGAATGTGATGGCACGCTTTGATGGGACGATGACAGAGTAGGGTTGCGATCGAGTTGCTACCGCGGGGAAACAAGAAGTCACGGGGAACCAGAAGATGATGATAGCGGCGTTGGAACTAGAAGAAGGTGAGGCGATGGCGATGACGATGGGTGTCTCGGGTTTGGATAGGGGATCTCGGCTTAGAGGAGAAAGGAGGAAGAGAGATTCTTGAGAAGAGAAGATATGGGTTTAGTATAGGGTTTAAGAAATAAAAATGTATATAAGAAAATATAAACAGAGAGCGAGAGAGAGAAGAGAGAAACAAAGAGAGAGAGAGAGAAACGGAGAGAGAGAGAGAAGAGACAGTTAATATATATATATAATATATATATATATATATATATATATATATATAAAACTAAAATTGTTAGTATATAATGATTTAGTAATATATTTTAGTTAAAAGAATAATAATAGTTTATAAATATATAAAGAATATAATATTAGTCAGTTTTGAGATCTTGGCAAATACAAACTTACTCCAAAACATGCCCGGGTCGGGTCTAAAAATTCAGATTTAAAATATGAAAAATATATGCGACTTCCAAATTTCAAAATGAATGCTCAGTTAAAGAAAATACATACCCCTAAGAACGGATGCACGCACGTGCGCGTAGCCATCCAAACACGTCCGTTTCACTGAACGGGACGAGAACAAGATGTGCGGATGCTACCACGGGGTTAGGGGTATAATGCAGGTTATGTAATGCAATTTTAAATTATTCTCTGTAACCTAAAATATTATATGATAAAAGATGCGATACCAGGTAAAATACCAGCATGTACTAATCATGAGACGTACGTGTCCATGCAACAAGTCAAGGTAATCTTTAAATAAGAATCAAACAGATTCAAGCAAGCGGGTCGGGTCGAATGCAATGTAAAGTGTAAAATACCATTCGCACCCAAATACAAAAGATCAATAAAATGCCACAGATAAAGAAATACGGGAACTGGAATCGGTATAAATGAATTAGGATGTTACATTATACCCAACTACAAAAGAATTTCGTTCTCGAAATTTCCAAGAACAAAGAAGGATAAACAATCAAGAACTATAAGAATAGATGCGGAAAATTCTATCGGATTTCATCTTCTCGTTCTCCAAGTTGATTCTCCATGTGAGCGATTACCCCAAGAAACAAATACAAGAGGGATAACCTTGTTCTTAAGAACCTTTTCTCTTCGATCCACAATCAACATCGGTCGTTCTTTAAAGATCAAATCTTCTCGTACAGTCAGCTCCGAATGATCCAGCACGTGTATTTCAACGCGAACATATTTACGGAGTTGAGATACATGAAACATGTCATGAACATTCGTCAAGGATTGCGGTAACGCCAATCGATAGGCCACTTCTCCAACACGCTCAAAAATCTCAAAAGGTGCAACGAATCGAGAACTAAGCTTTCCTCGACTCCCAAAACGAATCACCCCTCTAGTCGGTGATATCTTCAAGAATACCAAATCACCCACAGCGAACTCCAGAGGACTTCTCGACGTATTTGCCCAACTCTTCTATCGGTCTTGTGCTGCTTTCATATGATTCCGAATAGTGTTAACCTTCTCAACTATTTGCACGATCAAATCTGGTCCCAACAATCCTCGTTCTCCAACATCGTCTTAACAAACAGGTGAACGACACTTGCGACCATATAAAGTTTCGAATGGAGCCATCTGAATAGTCGCCTGAAAACTGTTATTGTAAGAAAACTCCACCAAATGTAGATGATCCTTCCATGAACCCTTGAAGTCTAACATGCAAGCTCTCAACATGTCTTCAAGAGTTTGGATCGTTCTCTCCGACTGGCCATCTGTTTGAGAATGATAAGCTGTGCTAAACTTCAAACGAGTCCCCAAACTTTCCTGTAAGCTCCTCTAAAAGTGTGATAAGAAACGAGTGTCACGGTCGGACACGATGCTCACCGGTACTCCATGCAATCTTATAATCTCCTTCATGCACCGTTCTGCCAAAGTTTCTGTTGATTGACCAACTCGAAATGGTATGAAATGAGCTGCTTTGGTCAATCGATCAACAATCACCCAAACAGCATTGTTGCCTTTCGGACTCCTCGGTAGAGCCGTCACGAAATCCATGGTTATATGTTCCCACTTCTATTGAGGAATCGGAAGTGGTTGCAATAAACCAGCTACCCTTTGATGTTCAGCCTTAACTTGCTGACACACCAAGCACTTCGTACAAAGCGAGCAATCTCCCTTTTCATGCCTTCCCACCAGAAATGCTGTCTTAGATCTCGGTACATCTTCGTGCCTTCTGGATGTACGGAATATGCGGAACTGTGTGCCTCCTTCATAAGTTCTTCGCAAATGTCTCCTTTTGGCACACACCAACGGCTACCATAACGCAACGAACCATCTTCAAGGATCAATAAGTCTGTTTGAAGTCCAGCTTCAACCAGTTCTCGAAAATTCTGCAAATCTTGAGTCCTGCAATTACGCTGCTTTAATATTCTCGATCAATGACGACTGTACTTGCAGCTGCATCAACTGTCCTGAAGAATGCGGTAGCACGATCTCCAACTCGAATCTCCGAAAGTATTCCATAAGCTCCTTCTGTGCAGTCAACATCTGAATTGCTGGCAACTGACTAAGCGCAGCCGGCACAACATTAACTTTCCCCGGATGGTACTTAAGATCAAGATCGTCTTCAGCCATCAGCTCCAACCATCTACGCTGTCTCATAGTTAAGCTCCTTCTGTGTGAACACATACTTCAAGCTTTTATGATCGGTGAAAACTTCGACCCTTTCGCCAAATAGGTAGTGTCTCCAAATCTTCAAACCGAAGATCACAGCTGCAAGCTCCAAGTCATGAGTTGGGTAATTCTTCTCATGGGTCTTCAACTGTCTCGATGCGTACGCTATAACCTTCCCATGCTGCATCAAAACACATCCCAATCCTTTCCCGGATGCGTCGCTGTGAATCACCAATCCTCCGGAACTGTCTGGCACGGTCAGAAGAGGAGCGGTTATCAATCTCTGCTTCAACGTCTCAAAGGCTGATGCACACTTCTCCGTCCACACAAAAGGTACCTCCTTGCGCGTAAGCTTGGTCAACGGCTCCGCCAGACGAGTGAAGTTCTCCAAGAATCTTCTGTAATACTCGGCAAGTCCAAGAAAGCTTCTGATCTCTGCATCGTTCTTCGGAATCGGCCAATCTCGAACTGCTGCAATCTTTTCGGGATCAACGGCGATTCCATCACCAGATACGACATGCCCCAAAAACTTCACTTCTTGAAGCCAAAACTCGCACTTGCTCATCTTTGCATACAATTTTTCTTGTCTCAACATCTGCAGTGCGATCTTCAAGTGCTCAGCATGCTGCTCCATACTCTTCGAGTAGACCAGAATATCATCAATGAACACCACAATAAACTGGTCCAAGAATGGTGAAAAGATTCGGTTCATCAAGTCCATGAATATTGCCAGTGCATTCGTTACTCCGAAGGGCATCACTAAATACTCGTAATGTCCATACCGAGTTCGGAACGCCGTCTTGCAAATATCTTTTGTTTTAACTTGGACCTGATGATATCCGGATCGCAAATCCAATTTCGAGAATACCCTCACGCCACTGAGCTGCTCAAAAATTCGCCAATGCGAGGGATCGGGTACTTGTTCTTAATAGTCACCCGGTTTAATTCTCGATAATCGATGCACATCCTCCTTGTGTCATCTTTCTTCTTTACTAGAAGAACTGGAGCTTCCCAAGGTGAGTTGCTGCTGCGAATCCAATCCTTCTCATGTAATTCAGTAACCTGTTTCTTGACTTCTTCCAACTCCACTGGTGCCATTGGATAGTACGCTTTAGAGACTGGCGCTGCACCAGGAACAAGATCAATCGCAAACCCCACGTCTCGCTTCGGTGGTAAGCCCGATATGTCTTCGAATACATCCATGAAATCTCGAACAACAGCTGGCGCTTCATCCTTATCAACTTCCATCGACGAAAGAACATTATTTGTCGGCCTAGCCCTAAACTCGACAGGCCCGACAGAAAAGCTTCCTCCAGTAAAGACAAACTTCGGATGTCCGGAAATTCGCTTTCTTTGCTCTACAATCAATGTGAGCGTGGAAAGTGCCGAGAAAATCCATTCCCAAGACAATAACAAACAAGGAGTGCACCGGAATTGGGTAATTCTAATGCGGGAAAGACATGATCAAGTAGGATACCGAGATGACTTCATCCGAAGTTAAGATACTGAAGAAGGTAAGCAAGGTAAATATGGATCAAGCTGGCGATAAAACAAGAACTGGTAAGCAATGAAACCGAGAGAATCAAGGTAATATAACGACCATGAAACAAGAAAGTGAATCAAGACCATGACTCCAAGTTACTTAAATAGAGTACCGCATTGTAACCATGCTGCAGTTCATGGGTACAATTATATAACTCCACTCAAGTCGCCCAAATCCTAGTATCAGAATCAAGGAACAGGGAGAAACAATGGTGAACCAAAAAGGTTTCAAGCCGAGATGCAAAGTTGTTTGCATATTGTCAAGACGAAGGATAAAAGAAAGATATGATTCAAGAATTACGATAACAAGGTGGCAGGACATGTTCCTAATCACGAGTATTCTGATTAGTGTATTGGGTCTAATACCCAACTACAAAAGAATCAAACTCGATTAACCGATATCCTATGTCTCTGATACCAAACAAACCATGTCACGCCCTGCTTCCCAGAGTGCGTTAAGATAGGCACGTGACATAGCCAACCATGCTACCTGAGGATAGGAATTATCCTTCCACAGTCACATTACGGCTGTAGAGATATCAAGAACAATAATAAACTATCTAACACATGTCCATAAGCCAAAATTAAATGAGTCAAGAATAAAATAATGCGGAAGCAAAAGATCCAATACAAGAATAACTGGAATGTATGTCCCATAATGCGGGCTCACATCAGGAATGAAAATACTGAAAATAAAAGATTTAACTACTAACGAGTCCTCACTGCTCAGCCTGCTGACTGAATTACTCCTGCTCGGACTGCAGCAAAGGTAGAGGATCTGGGCCATGCAAAACCCAGACGTCAGCGCGTCATAACATCAAGCAATAATATATAAACAGGGTAGCAAGACATGCAAGTATGATCATAAAGGTAAAGCAGGTGTAACAGCAATATAAATCAGGGCAGTGAAAGGTAGTGTGCAGTGAGTAATCTAAACTGGTCTATTGGGTTAACTACTCTCAAGTCTTTGAAATTAATTTGATGAATCATCGATGTAACTCAATAGTATCCCATGCGTGCCCGGGATCACGGTCTATGACTCTCGGGCTGAATCCGAGACGTGCCGCAAGGCAGTAAAAATGGTAGTAGGTAATGACGAGTGATGTCAGCAGCATCACCCCGGTGCTGGCCTAGCCCGTAAGACTGATCAGAAAAGGTAGAGAACTGTCGAGTCACAAGTCAGGTTTCATCATTGATTTCCCCATACCCCCAAGTTATATATGCTCAAGTCAGGTATTAAATAATCTAGAGCTAATGCCAACACAGGATCAGACAGGTACAGGTTTGTCTGGATAGACAACAGGAACTGTCCGTAAGGACAACAGGTCAGGTTTGTTGGCATTAGACATAAGATTAGGTAACAGGTAAAGCCATGGTACAACAGATCAAGCCAAGTAGTATATAGGTATCATGTCATGTCGAGAGGTGCACGGTACCATGTCGTGTCAAGTAGTAGGTGTAACAAGTCATGTCAGGATGCATAAGATGTCATGTGGGTGCTCATAATCAACAAACATAACCATGTGTATACAAAACAAGCATGGGGTACTAATGGAACAATAAAATGGAACATTGCAATGTGATATGCAATCAGGTACAGATTAAGGCATATAGATGCACAGTTATGATTAGGGTTATAGTTCGAAAATTAATTGAATACAGTTTATCAAATATGGAATGTTAAAATCACACTAATTTGTATTAAATGATTTAGGGATGCAATTGAACAGATATTAGTCTAGATGTATGCAAACGGTGTCCGATAGGGTAGAAACTATTTAAAAGTACTATGGGCTATGCAGATAATTATTAATTGATTTAAATACGGATGTGGGTACTATGTATAGTAAAACAAAATACAACATGATATGTTTCAAGTTGTAAATCTAAAATGATAAAATGGACATCGAAGTGTTAAAATGAAACAATGGCTTTAGGTTTAATTTACAGGTTTAATCATGCAATTAAATATGTATAAAAATAATATAATAGCATGTAGCAAGTTTTACTTGCCTGATCGGATCACGATACGGGATGCGCACGCAGCGTCCAATGTCGGCAAACGTTGCAACATCCACGCGCGCACACGGGACAGGTTCAGGCACAGCAAGAAACTAACCACGCAAGTAGGGGACGTCCACAGGGTTGCTCGAATCATCGGCAGCGGCACGGCTCCAGCAATCGTCGGAAATGCGTATCAAGAAAGATAAAGAGAAGGAAAAGAAAAAGAAAGAATAAGAAGGAGAAAGAGAAGAAGGAGGGACTTACAAAGAGGTCATCAACGGCTGGAGGAAGGTGTTGTCGAGTTGGGTGCATCGAAATTGATGATGCACCCGAGAGAGATACGCAGGGAAGAAGAAGAAGATGAAGACGATGGTGATTGATCTCGGCTTGGGATCTCGGCTGGAGTCTTGGGGTTGCAACCGAAGGTGAAGCCGCGAACCAGATGAATGTGATGGCACGCTTTGATGGGTCGATGACAGAGTAGGGTTGCGATCGAGTTGCTACCGCGGGGAAATAAGAAGTCGCGGGGAACCAGAAGATGATGATAGCGGCGTTGGAACTAGAAGAAGGTGAGGCGATGGCGATGACGATGGGTGTCTCGGGTTTGGATTGGGGATCTCGGCTTAGAGGAGAATGGAGGAAGAAAGATTCTTGAGAAGAGAAGATATGGGTTTAGTATAGGGTTTAAGAAATAAAACGTATATAAGAAAATATAAACAGAGAGCGAGGGAGAGAAGAGAGAGACAGAGAGAGGGAGCGCGCGCGTTAGGAGAGAGAGAGAGAGAGAGTCAGGAGAGAGAGAGAGAAGAGACAGTTAATATATATATATATTATATATAACTAAAACTGTTAGTATATAATGATTTAGTAATATATTTTAGTTAAAAGAATAATAATAGTTTATAAATATATAAAGAATATAATATTAGTCCGTTTTGAGATCTTGGCAAATACAAACTTACTCCAAAACATGCCCGGGTCGGGTCTAAAAATTCAGATTTAAAATATGAAAAATATATGCGACTTCCAAATTTCAAAATGAATGCTCAGTTAAATAAAATGCATACCCCCAAGAACGGATGCACGTATGTGCGCGTAGCCATCCAAACACGTCCGTTTCACTGAACGGGACGAGAACAAGATGTGCGGATGCTACCACGGGGTTATGGGTATCATGCAGGTTATGAAATGCAATTTTAAATTATTTTCTGTGACCTAAAATGTTATATGATAAAAGATGCGATACCAGGTAAAATGCCAGCATGTACTAATCATGAGATGCACGTGCCCATTCAACAAGTCAAGGTAATCTATAAATAAGAATCAAACATATTCAAGCAAGCGGGTCGGGTTGAATGCAATATAAAATGTAAAATACCATTCGCACCCAAACACGAAAGATCAATAAAATGCCACAGATAAAGAAATATGGGAACTGGAATCGGTATAAATGAACTAGGGTGTTACAATATTCAAGTCGGCTTATTTATAATGAGACTCAGTCCGAGTCAGAGTAATTAGAAAAGAAATTGAAGTCCTGAATTAGGTTTTGATGTTATCGATAACCGCTGCACAAGGGCGGCAGGATTTTTGTATTTTTCAAAGACGATTACCGTGTTGATAACCCCGTTTGGTAAGTTATCTACCTTAAATAGGCAAGCA
This sequence comes from Agapanthus africanus, assembly GCA_030015575.1. Taxonomy (NCBI): domain Eukaryota; kingdom Viridiplantae; phylum Streptophyta; class Magnoliopsida; order Asparagales; family Amaryllidaceae; genus Agapanthus; species Agapanthus africanus. The sequence goes on from CM057339.1 coordinate 136,363,605, forward strand.
CCCATATCTCCGGCTCCCTGAGGCTCAAGAGATTGGTCCCGCTTAAACCTATATTTACTAGTGTCCTTAGGATAATTTATAGAACTTAAGGGGTTTTTATGTAAAAATAATTTTATATACTTTTCAAAATACACCTCAAGTAATTAATTATCATTTTTAGAGTTTTCATAGATGTAAATTTTATATATGTGACATCTCTAGTGAATAAGGCCTAATTTTCATAATATAGGGTATTTATTTGCAATATTGAATTTGTATGGAATTGCATGGTATTATCATGTAAAGTGATTCTTTTGATTTAGAAAAGTTAGAATATTTATATTATATCAAAATTAGATATTTTAATGATACATACATATATATATATATATATTTATATAAAATATTTTTAATTTAATATTTTTCTTAATATCTCATTTTCTTAAGATATTTGTATTTTTAAATCTTTCGAGACCGAATGCTCCTTACGGAGGTCTGCATCTCACACTACTAAGCCCGAGGATATGCGATAATCCGCACCATCCCAAACGAGTTCTCTAAAATGGGTTGTAGCGGCGCTTTTAAAAGATTTGTAAAAATACGTAATCTTCTAAAAAACGGTTTTAATAGTAAAAGGTATTTAATTGTAAATTCGTATTCTTGTATTCTATGTTTCCGAAAGGTATCGTGTTATGTTGCATATGAGTGTTGTGAGGAGGTAGGTCATTACCTCGTGATCAATTTAAAGGTATAATAAGAAATATGATGTTTAATGTCAAACTTAATTACATGGTATTTACTGAAAAAGTACGATAAAAATTGCAATATGAAATATTTTGTTATGAAACTTGTTCATGATATTTTGTTAATGATTAATAGTCAAGATGTGAGAATTTGGAATGGTTGTGTTTAATGAAAATTGCACTTTTTAAAGAAAACCGAATCGGAAGTCGGATTAACTCCGCTTCCGTCGGGTTTTAGAAATACGAGTTTTAAGAGCAGACAAGGGAAGGGGGAAAAGGGACTTACTGGCTTTTGGTTTAGAGGAGAGGAAAAGGGAGTGGAAGTAGGTTCCGGTGCTTCGTTTCGTCGCTGGGAGCTCCTAGGGTCGTCGTCGGAAGTTCGCCGGAGTTTCGCCCTTCGCTAACTCCACTTGTATATAAAATTTCTAGAGAGTTTTCTTGAGAGTTTGGACAGAATTTATGAGTAGGGGATGTGTGTTTAGGGGTGGTATTTATAGGAAAAGATTAGGGTTAGGATAGGTGAAAAGGTGTGAGAAAAAGTATTAAAAATTGTATTATAAATGGAGTAATTAGGTGTTTTTTATCGGCTCTGTTAAATTGCAGGTTAAATAAACATGTCAGGAGTTATAAGGAGGCCAAGAGACACAACTTCATAGAAGACCCAACTCCGATTTTCCCGAGTTCGGCCGGCGGCGGCGGCCGATTCGGTCGATCCGCCGGCCGAGTCAGGCCGAGTCGGGCCTGGGCTCGTCGCCAAAGGTCCGTCGTCGTTTGGTTTACCCCTGGGCCAGTTTGTTTTTAGTGTGACTTTTGGGTTTACGGGTTTAGAACGTGTAGACCTTTGGGATTCTAAAAGTTTAAAAGAAATTTAATCAAAAATAATATGTGGGTAATGGGATTTGAACTCTGGTGCTTTGGTTCAGCAGTGCAAGGTATTACCAGTGAGCTACAAGCTCTTGCTTGCTATTAAAAGCAAAACAAATTTATAATTTGTGCTCAGACAAAAGTACCTCTTTCTGTATTTTTGAAAAAATTGTACAGAAAGTTGTACAGAAAGTTTAGGGTTGTTACATTCTACCCTCCTTATAAAAATTTCGTCCTCGAAATTTATAAATGGAAAGTGTGTCAGATTCAAGAAAAGTTTGATGATAGAACTATTGGTAGTGTATGAAAAATATGTGAAGGAATGAAAGAATGCGAAGGTTTTGGTAAGATTGTAAAAGAGGTGAAGGAATTTCGGATTAGGATAGATTCAAAGTATACGAAATGATAAGATTCAAGGAATGTAAATTGTAAAGAATGTTTTAGTTGCTGGTTCTTGTGTTATATTGCTTAGGTTGTCCACACAGAGCTGAACTGCATGGTAGGGTTCCATGCAGCTCGGCCCTGTATGGGCCACCAACAAAACCTGTCACGCCCCGCTTCCCGGTGTAAGGCGAAGGGGACGCGACGAGGCCGCTACGTATTTACTTAGAAGTAAATACGCTAAGCGTAACTAAGAAATAAAAGAAATATACACAAGAGACAAATTGTCACGCCCGGCTTTCCAGAGTACGCAAGATTGGGCACGTGACATATCCAACCATGCTACCTGTGGGTAGGAAGTATCCATCCACAGTCACATTACGGCTGTAGAGATATCAAGAACAAGATAAATAAACTATCTAACACATGTCCAAATCCATAATAACAAGAGTCAATGAAAAATAAGTGCGGAAGCAAATGATCCAATACAATAAATAGAAAAGTACGTCCCATAATGCGGGCTCACATCTGGAAATAAAATGCAATAAATAAACTAATCACTACAGAACTCACAAATCAGCCTGCTGGTTGAAGTACTCCTGCTCGGTCGGCGACAGTGGTAAAGAATCTGGGCCATGCAAAACCCAGACGTCAGCGCGTCATGTCAACCAATAATATAATATGAACATGGTAATAAGCAATGCAGGGATAAACATGAATAAAGCAATAATATGAAACAACAGTGCAGGGTAATGTGCAGTGGGTAACTAAACTGTTCTATCAGGTTTTCTATTCTAAAGTCTTTGAAATCAATTGATGACTCGTCGATGTAACTCAATAGTATCCCGTGCATGCCCGGGACCACGGTCAAGACCTCGGGGCTGAATCCGAGACGTGCTGCTAGGCAGTAACAAGTAGCAGGATGGGCGAGTGACGTCAGCATCATCACTCTGAGGCTGGCCGAGCCCGTAAGACTGATCAGAACAGGTATCGAACTGTTGAGTTACAAGTCGGTTTCACCTTTGATTTCCCCATACCCCAAGTTATGTATGTCAGGTCAGGTATTCAGTAATCAAGAACTAATGCCAACACAGGATCAGGTAAAAGCAGGTTTGTCTGGATAAACAACAGGAATGGTCCATGAGGACCCCAAGTCAGGTTTGTTGGCATTAGGCATGAGATCAGGTAACAGGTCAGGTCATGGTACAACAGGTTGAGTTGGTAGTAAAGGGTACCATGTCCGGTGCATCGGTATGTATATATGTCATGTGTATCAAGGTCGGGTCAATATGTAACGCAATCGAGGGTGTGCTCATAACAGGTATATAATCGAATAAGGAATAACAGCAGGAAATAAAGTAAACAACAATAACAGTTCATTTAATCACAATGGTGCATTAATATGGTGCAGTTGTATTATCATATTAACAGGTTCGAGCACCCTTGGGGTGCAATAATCACAAGGTAGTGCAATATCAATATCAGAAGGTAATGAAGCTATATGTGTACGGCTATCGTCCTTTAAATAGCAAAATGATTAACTGGTAATTTTGTTATTAGGGTTACAGTGGCAAAATACGGTTTAGGTTACTGTATCATGATATAAATCATATTTCGTCCAAATGAGAAAAGTAACTACACTAGTTAATCTTTGCAAGTTTTATGAGTCAAGCACACTTAATTGGTATAACATAGCATGTAGCAAGTAATACTTGCCTCGACGGTTTCGCAAACCGGAAAACACGAACGTAACGTCGGCGGAAAACACGCGACGGATGCACGGGTTACGGATCGAGTCCAAACAACGAACAGCGGGGCCACGCGGTCCGGAGTACTTCGCTGGAAAGTCGGGTCAAGTCGTCGGCACGGCCGGATTCCGGCGAAATGTCAAAACAGCGACGAAGTTAGCAAAATATGATGCATGGACAACGATTGACCAGCGAGGGGGTAAAACGAAGGGAGAAGGTAAAGAGAAGCTTACAGAGATAGCAAGGGTGGCAACCGCGACGGGGTCGACGGCGATGGGCGCCGGCGAGGAGCAGTGAACGCGGCAGATCCGGCCAAAGGTTGCTGGATCAGGTGGTGCTGCGATGAGGGGAGGTAAAGGCCGGGTTCTGGTCGCAGGGGAAGAGGAGGTGGTCGGCGGTGGCGCGGGTGACGATGACGAGAGTCGACGGCGGCATTTTTCCGGCGAACCAGAGGAGGTGGTAGTGCTGCGGCTTGGGTTCTGTTGCGGCGCCGGCGAGGGAAGGAGGAGGAAGGTGGAGAGGTCGGGACGACGGCGAAGGGGAGATGCTGGCGTCGTCGGCGATGAGATGCGGCGGCGACGGCGAGCACGGCGACGGTACGGGTGGCTCTGGTGTTGGGTTGCAGGCGCTGGAAGGAGGGAGAAGGGAGGAAGGAGGGGTAGCGGCTGCGATGAGGGTGATGGTGGTGGTGTCGTCGGCGCGGGGGCTGCGGCGGCGACGGCAAGCGGAGACGGCTAGGGTTCGATGCGGTTCTCGTGGGGTTTCTCATGGGGTTTCTCTGAAGGGGACGAGAGAAATATAAGGATAGAGAGAGAGAGAGAGAGAGAAAGGTGGGGCCCACGAGGGATAAAATCCCTCGTGATTGGCTGGGGGGTTGTAAAGGAAATTTAAAATAAAAATTTAAAAAGATTTAAATCGTTAGTTAAGTAACAGAATATATATAATATAAAGTTTTAGATTATTAAATTAAATCGGTATTTTGGCGCTAAATGAAATATTTCCAAATCGCACCCGGGTTCCAAATTTTAAAATGAGATGTCTTATGATTAAAATGCATGCCCCCAAGTCGGACACTTGCACGCGCGCGTAGCCGTCCAAACTCGCCCGTTTCACCGAACGGGATGAAAACTCGATGCGCGGACGCTACCACGCGACAAGGGGTGACGAGTAGGCCAATATGGATATTTTTAATTTCATTTTAGGTGTTAAAATTTGTTATAGACAAAAATGACTTAGCCGGTTAAAATTTAGCAACAAGCACCAAACAAGCAAGACAAATGAAATGAGCAATGTCAACCACTCAACCAGTAATAGAATTAGCATTATTGGGCTCGGGTGTTACATCATACCCAACTACAAAAAGAATTTCGTCCTCGAAATTCCAAGAATACAAGATAGCTAACTACAGGAAAAGGTGGGGAAACTTCTTCCGGATCTCGTCTTCTCGCTCCCAGGTGGATTCTCCATGCGATCGATTACCCCAAGAGACTAGCACAAGAGGGATAACCTTGTTCTTAAGAACCTTTTCTCTTCGATCCTTGATTTCAACCGGTCGCTCCTCAAAAGTTAGGTCCTCCCGTACAGTCAACTCCGAATGATCCAAGACGTGGGTTTCATCTCGAACATACCTCCGTAGTTGAGATACATGAAACACATCGTGCACACCTGCCAAGGACTGTGGTAACGCCAAACGGTACGCTACCTCTCCAACACGCTCCAATATCTCGAAGGGTCCAACGAATCGAGGACTAAGCTTTCCCCGACTCCCAAAGCGAATCACCCCTCTAGTCGGTGATATCTTCAAGAATACCAAATTGCCCACGGCGAACTCTAGAGGTCTTCTTGACGTGTCAGCCCAATTTTTCTGTCTGTCTTGAGCTGCCTTCATATGCTTCCTGATTGTATTCACCTTCTCGACTGTCTGTACCACCAAATCTGGTCCTAGTAAACTTCGTTCACCAACATCATCCCAACAGACAGGTGGACGGCAATTACGACCATATAAAGCTTCAAACGGAGCCATCTGAATAGTCGCTTGGAAGCTATTGTTGTACGAAAACTCCACCAAGTGTAGGTGATCCTCCCAAGGGCCCTTGAAGTCCAACATGCATGCTCTCAACATATCTTCAAGAGTCTGGATCGTTCTCTCCGACTGCCCATCAGTTTGAGGATGATAAGCTGTGCTAAACTTCAATCAAGTCCCCAAACTTTCTTGTAAACTCCTCCAGAAGTGTGACAAGAACCGAGTGTCCCGATCGGACACGATGCTCACCGGTACTCTATGCAATCTTACAATCTCCTGCATGTACCGCTCTGCCAAAGTCTCCGTCGATTGACCAACCCGAAAAGGAATAAAGTGAGCAGCCTTGGTCAACCGATCGACAATCACCCATACTGCATTGTTGCCCTTTGGACTCCGCGGTAAAGCCGTCACGAAATCCATGGTTATATGTTCCCACTTCCACTGAGGAATCGGAAGTGGTTGCAACAAACCAGCAACCCTTTGGTGTTCAGCCTTGACTTGCTGACATACCAAGCACTTGCCACGAAGCGAGCAATCTCCCGTTTCATGCCTTCCCACCAGAAATGCTGTCGAATATCTCAGTACATCTTTGTACCTCCCGGATGTACAGAGTAAGCTGAACTGTGTGCCTCCTTTATAAGCTCTTCACGCACATCCCCCTTTGGCACACACACACGGCTACCATATCTCAACGAACCGTCTTCGTGGACCAGTAAATCTGTTCGCAGTCCGGCTTCAACCTGCTCTCGAAACCTTTGCAGTCTAGGATCCTGCGATTGTGCCGCTTTAATCTTCTCAACTAAGGACGACTGTACTTGCAACTGCATCAACTGTCCCGTAGAATATGGTAGCACAACCTCCAAGTCAAATCTTCGAAAATCCGCAATGATCTCCCTCTGTGTAGTCAATACCTGAATCGTTGGTAACCGACTAAGCGCATCCGGCACGACGTTAACTTTTCCCAGATGGTACTTAAGATCAAGGTCGTAGTCGGCCATCAGCTCCAACCATCTGCATTGCCTCATGTTCAACTCCTTCTGAGTGAACACATACTTCAAACTCTTGTGATCTGTAAAAACTTCGACTCTCTCGCCCAAAAGGTAGTGTCTCCAAATTTTCAAGGCGAAGATCACGGCCGCAAGCTCCAAGTCATGAGTCGGGTAATTCTTCTCATGGGTCTTCAGTTGTCTTGATGCGTAAGCTACGACCTTCCCATTCTGCATCAAAACACATCCCAATCCCTTTCCAGATGCGTTGCTGTGAATCACCAGTCCTCCTGAATTATCTGGTACGGTCAGGATAGGGGAGGTTATCAACTTCTGCTTCAACGTCTCGAAGGCCAATGCACATCCATCCGTCCAAATAAAAGGTACTTCCTTGCGCGTAAGCTTGGTCAACGGTTCTGCCAAACGAGCGAAGTTCTCCACAAATCTCCTGTAGTATCCGGCCAAACCAAGGAAACTTCTTATCTCAGCCACATTTCTTGGAATAGGCCAATCTCGAACTGCTGTAATCTTCTCGGGATCGACGGCGATTCCATCGCCCGACACAACATGCCCCAGAAACTTCACTTCTTCCAGACAGAATTCACACTTACTCCTCTTCGCATACAATTTCTCCTGTCTCAGCGTCTGCAGTGCGATCTTTAAATGCTCAGCATACTCCTCCAGACTCTTCGAGTACACCAGAATATTGTCAATGAATACCACAATAAATTAGTCCAAGAATGGTGAAAAGATTCTGTTCATCAAATCCATGAATATTGCCGGCGCATTTGTTACTCCGAAGGGCATCACTAGATACTCGAAATGTCCATACCGAGTTCGAAACGCCGTCTTGCAAATATCTTCTGCTTTCACTCGGACCTGATGATATCCGGATCGTAAATCCAGTTTCGAGAATACTCTCGCGCCACTAAGCTGCTCAAAAAGTTCTCCAATGCGAGGGATCGGGTACTTGTTCTTAATAGTCACCCGGTTTAATTCTCGATAATCAATGCACATCCTTCTCGTGTCATCCTTCTTCTTCACTAAAAGAACTGGAGCTCCCCAAGGCGAGTTGCTGCTTCGAATCCAACCCTTCTCAAGTAATTCACCAACTTGCTTCTTAACTTCTTCCAATTCCACTGGTGCCATCGGATAATATGATTTCGATACTGGCGCTGCACCAGGAATAAGGTCAATCGCGAACTCCACGTCTCGCTTCGGCGGTAAACCCGATATATCCTCAAATACATCCATAAAGTCGCGAACAACTGCCGGCTCTTCCTTACTATCAACTTCCATAGCTGCAAGAACACTGTTTGTCGGCCTAGCCCTACACTCGACTGGCCCGACAGAACTGCTTCCCCCAGTAAAGGTAAACTCAGGGTGTCCGGGAATTTGGAAAATTACTTTCCTTGCCCTATAGTCAATGTGGGCATGGAAAGTGCCAAGAAAATCCATTCCCAAGACAACTTCATAGCTGCCCGTATCTATTACCAAGAAATCTGCAAAAAGCTCCCGTCCGCACACAACAACTGTACAATCTCTACACTCCCTACTAGCTATGATTTTCCCATTCCCAGTGTGTATGTCCCAAAAACTAGATAGGGTCGTGCAGGTAATCGAGTGTGTAGTTATGAATTTGGATGACATAAAACAGTGGGATGCTCCGGAATCAAATAATGCCAATGCGGGAAAACCATGAACGAGTAAAGTACCAGAAACCACTTCTCCTGATGCCTTAGCTTCCTCAGCTGTCAACGTGAAAGCTCGAGCCTGATTAGGTCTTTGAGTCAGCTGTTTCTGCCCTTGGAACGGTCTCTGCGGAGGCTTCTGTATATCATCCCTTGTACGAAGCTTCGACGGACAGGCACCAACTGCGTGATCGGCCGCTCCACAAACCAGACAAAGTCCCAGTCTCCTTCGACACTCCTTCTGCACGTGCCCAGGTAAACGGCAGTAGTCACAGATCACGCTCTTTCTTCGATCAACGATCACAGGCTTCTTCATGGGTGCTACACCTCGACGGTCCACTGGAATACCTCTGTGCCCATGATCTCGGTTAGGTACAAATGCGGGCTTCCTGGCCGCAACTGCTGTCTGCTGTAGGTTCCCTTTCATTCTCGATAAACTCTGCTGCTCCCTGGCTGCCGTAAGAACCTGCGAGAAAGTGGTCAAACCCAGGGAGACAATCTGCCTCTGGATGTCCACATCCAAACTGCGCAAGAACCTTCGCGCCCTGTCTGCCTCGTTGGCGACTAAGGGTCCAGCGAAGCGGCTGAGTCTCGTCCATTCTGCTGCATGTACGTCCACAAGTACTCCATTTTGCCTCAGCCCAATAAATTTCTCTTCCATTTCCTCCCGTGCAGTCCGCGGGAAGAACTTTTCCAGGAAACTCTTAGAGAAATCCGCCCAACTGATTGGCTTGGGCAAGCGGGTCTCCTCCACAAGCCACCACTCTCGGGCGTAATCCACCAGCTGAATGCGCACCACATCAACTCTTTTGTTCTCTGGGATCTGTGCTACAATTAGCAAATTCTCCGTGTCCACTAGCCACTGCTCGGCTGGCAACGGCTCCTCCAAACCAGTGAATGTAGTAGGACCCAAACGTCTGAAATCTGCCACGGTCCCTACTCGGTCAACTGGTTTCGCTCCAGCGGTGTTTACAGACTGCCGAATGGCCTGCAAACCCTCCTGAAATGAATCTGCTTGCTGCTGGATCAGCTCAGTTTGCCTCTTCTGATTTTCCAACATCCTACGTATCACTCCCAACATGGCGGCTTCATCCACGCGCCTCTGATACGTCTTGAAATTCTTATCTGCCATAGTCCTGAAATCAAAACATCCAACATTAGCATGATGATAGATTCAATATATAAATCAAGGCTAGAACTCCAAGATACTTAAATAGAGTACCGCATTGTAACTATGCCGCGGTATCATAGCCACAATTACTTAACTCCACCCAAGTCGCCTAAGTCCTAGAGATAACAAGGAATCAGGTTTTCGAGTCGACAATGCAAAGTAAGTTTGCACGCCGTAAAAGATATAATCAGGAAGAATGTGATTCAAGAATGGTAAAACTGTCAAGGTGGCAGGACATGTTTCCTAAGCACGGGTATTCTGATTCGTGTATCGGGTACAATACCCAACTACAAAAGAATCAACCCAACTAACCTATCGCTCTGATACCAAAAGAACCATGTCACGCCCCGCTTCCCAGAGTACGCAAGATTGGGCACGTGATATAGCCAACCATGCTACCTGTGGGTAGGAAGTATCCATCCACAGTCACATTACGGCTGTAGAGATATCAAGAACAAGATAAATAAACTATCTAACACATGTCCAAATTCATAATAACAAGAGTCAATGAAAAATAAGTGCGGAAGCAAATGATCCAATACAATAAATAGAAAAGTACGTCCCATAATGCGGGCTCACATCTGGAAATGAAATGCAATAAATAAACTAATCACTACAGAACTCACAAATCAGCCTGCTGGCTGAAGTACTCCTGCTCGGTCGGCGACAGTGGTAAAGAATCTGGGCCATGCAAAACCCAGACGTCAGCGCGTCATGTCAACCAATAATATAATATGAACATGGTAATAAGCAATGCAGGGATAAACATGAATAAAGCAATAATATGAAACAACAGTGCAGGGTAATGTGCAGTGGGTAACTAAACTGTTCTATCAGGTTTTCTATTCTAAAGTCTTTGAAATCAATTGATGACTCGTCGATGTAACTCAATAGTATCCCGTGCATGCCCGGGACCACGGTCAAGACCCTCGGGGCTGAATCCGAGACGTGCCGCTAGGCAGTAACAAGTAGCAGGATGGGCGAGTGACGTCAGCATCATCATTCCGGGGCTGGCCGAGCCCGTAAGACTGATCAGAACAGGTATCGAACTGTTGAGTTACAAGTCGGTTTCACCTTTGATTTCCCCATACCCCCAAGTTATGTATGTCAGGTCAGGTATTCAGTAATCAAGAACTAATGCCAACACAGGATCAGGTAAAAGCAGGTTTGTCTGGATAGACAACAGGAATGGTCCATGAGGACCCCAAGTCAGGTTTGTTGGCATTAGACATGAGATCAGGTAACAGGTCAGGTCATGGTACAACATGTTGAGTTGGTAGTAAAGGGTACCATGTCCGGTGCATCGGTATGTATATATGTCATGTGTATCAAGGTCGGGTCAATATGTAACGCAATCGAGGGTGTGCTCATAACAGGTATATAATCGAATAAGGAATAACAGCAGGAAATAAAGTAAACAACAATACAGTTCATTTAATCACAATGGTGCATTAATATGGTGCAGTTGTATTATCATATTAACAGGTTCGAGCACCCTTGGGGTGCAATAATCATAAGGTAGTGCAATATCAATATCAGAAGGTAATGAAGCTATATGTGTACGGCTATCGTCCTTTAAATAGCAAAATGATTAACTGGTAATTTTGTTATTAGGGTTACAGTGGCAAAATACGGTTTAGGTTACTGTATCATGATATAAATCATATTTCGTCCAAATGAGAAAAGTAACTACACTAGTTAATCTTTGCAAGTTTTATGAGTCAAGCACACTTAATTGGTATAACATAGCATGTAGCAAGTAATACTTGCCTCGACGGTTTCGCAAACCGGAAAACACGAACGTAACGTCGGCGGAAAACACGCGACGGATGCACGGGTCACGGATCGAGTCCAAACAACGAATAGCGGGGCCACGCGGACCGGAGTACTTCGCTGGAAAGTCGGGTCAAGTCGTCGGCACGGCCGGATTCCGGCGAAATGTCAAAACAACGACGAAGTTAGCAAAATTCGATGCATGGACAACGATCGACCAGCGAGGGGGTAAAACGAAGGGAGAAGGTAAAGAGAAGCTTACAGGGATAGCAAGGGTGGCAACCGCGACGGGGTCGACGGCGATGGGCGCCGGCGAGGAGCAGTGAACGCGGAGATCCGGCCAAAGGTTGCTGGATCAGGTGGTGCTGCGATGGGGGGAGGTAAAGGCTGGGTTCTGGTCGCAGGGGAAGAGGAGGTGGTCGGCGGTGGCGCGGGTGACGACGACGAGAGTCGACGGCGACGTTTTTCCGGCGAACCAGAGGAGGTGGTAGTGCTGCGGCTTGGGTTCTGTTGCGGCGCCGGCGAGGGAAGGAGGAGGAAGGTGGAGAGGTCGGGACGAGGGCGAAGGGGAGATGCTGGCGTCGTTGGCGACGAGATGCGGCGGCGACGGCGAGCACGGCGACGGTGCGGGTAGCTCTGGTGTTGGGTTGCAGGCGCTGGAAGGAGGGATAAGGGAGGAAGGAGGGGTAGCGGCTGCGACGAGGGTGATGGTGGTGGTGTCGTCGGCGCGGGGGCTGCGGCGGCGACGGCAAGCGGAGACGACTAGGGTTCGATGGGGTTATCGTGGGGTTTCTCTGAAGGGGACGAGGGAAATATAAGGATAGAGAGAGAGAGAGATTATAGGAAGAGAGAGAGAGAGAGAGATTATAGGAAGAGAGAGAGAAAGGTGGGGCCCACGAGGGATAAAATCCCTCGTGATTGGCTGGGGGGTTGTAAAGGAAATTTAAAATAAAAATTTAAAAAGATTTAAATCGTTAGTTAAGTAACAGAATATATATAATATAAAGTTTTAGATTATTAAATTAAATGGGTATTTTGGCGCTAAATGAAACATTTTCAAATCGCACCCGGGTTGCGTCCAAATATTTGAAATTCAAATAATAGGATTTTAAGCGGGTTCCAAATTTTAAAATGAAATGTCTTATGATTAAAATGCATGCCCCCAAGTCGGACACTTGCACGCGCGCGTAGCCGTCCAAACTCGCCCGTTTCACCGAACGGGATGAAAACTCGACGCGCGGACGCTACCACGCGACAAGGGGTGACGAGTAGGGCAATATGGATATTTTTAATTTCATTTTAGGTGTTAAAATTTGTTATAGACAAAAATGACTTAACCGGTTAAAATTTAGCAACAAGCACCAAACAAGCAAGACAAATGAAATGAGCAATGTCAACCACTCAACCAGTAACAGAATTAGCATTATTGGGCTCGGGTGTTACACAAATGTAATGAACATCAACTTTATTTATTAACATTATTTTATACAATGGATGGAAAAGAAAATACATGGAATAAAGCGATGCCTAAACAGTGGCATAACAGAAATGGAAAATACAGAATGTAAAGGAAATGTACAAGTGTAACTACAGCTCGGGATCTTCAATAAACTGGTCCAAGTCTTCAGTGCTAGGCTCGATCTCTGGAAGGTCCGAATCACCCGACGACATTCAAAGAAGAAGAAAGAGAATGTCGTCAGCGAACAAATCACTCGGTAAGTCCCAAAGATAAGGGAGAAATAGAATAGACAGAGAGAGTAGCTTTTAAAGTTGTATTAAATTGTTAACGCTGTTGTTTGTAGCTTGGTACAGAAGAGGCCAATGTATACAAGAGAAGTCTCTATATACTAGAGACTAAAGGCAAATGGAATATAAGGCTCTGTCGATAATACCACAGAACAACGACATGGATGTAATTATGTCTTAAGTGACTACCTCATGCCACCTTTAACATATTCTGTACCAGTCTACCCCTTTATAAATTCCGCGATGTCTTATTTGTATTGTTGTATTGTTTGAATTATATATTGTATATAGATGGATGACTTGTGTTGTAAATGGAAGACTTGCCGAAACCATGATATCGTATAAATGTAAATGGATGTACTGGATAATCATGTAGATGGATGTATATCTATGGTTCGGTTCGGTCAAGTTGTATAGATTGAAAGATTGAACAGATTAAATGTGGATTCATATTGAATTGTAGTTTGTACTTGAATCATATTCAAGTCGGCTTATTTATAACGAGACTCAGTCTGAGTCAGAGTAATTAGAAAAGAAATCGAAGTCCCGAATTAGGTTTTGATGTTATCGGTAACCGCTGCACATGGGCGGCAGGATTTGTGTCTTTTTCAAAAACGATTACCGTGTTGATAACACCGTTTGGTAAGTTGTCTACCTTAAATAGGCAAGCACCCATATCTACGGCTCCCTGAGGCTCAAGAGACTGGTCCCGCTTAAACCTATATTTACTAGGGTCCTTAGGGTAATTATAGAACTTGAGGGGGTTTTATGTAAAAATAATTTTATATACTTTTCAAAATACACCTCAAGTAATTAATTATCTTCTTTAGAGTTTTCATATATGTAAATTTTATATATATGACATCTCTAGTGAATAAGACCTAATTTTCATAATATAGGGTATTTATTTGCAATATTGAACTTGTATGGAATTGCATGGTATTATCATGTAAAGTGATTCTTTTGATTTAGAAAAGTTGGAATATTTATATTATATCAAAATTAGATATTTTGATGATATATATATATATATATTTATATAAAATAATTTTAATTAATTATTTTTCTAAAAATCTCATTTTCTTAAGATATTTGTATTTTAAAATCTTTCGAGACCGAATGTTACTTGCGGAGGTCTGCATCTCGCACTACTAAGCCCGAGGATTTGCGATAATCTGTACCATCCCAAACGAGTTCCCTAAAATGGGTTGTAGCGGCGTTTTGCAAAGATTTGTAAAAATATGTAATCTTGTAGAAAACGGTTTTAATAGTAAAAGGTATTTAATTGTAAATTCGTATTCTCGTATTCTATGTTCCCGAAAGGCATCGTGCTATATTGTATATGAGTGTTGTGAGGAGGTAGGTCATTACATCGTGATCTATTTAAAGATATAGCAAGAAATATGATGTTTAATGTCAAACTAAACTACATGGTATTTTACTGAAAAAGTACGATAAAAATTGCAATATGAAATATTTTGTTATGAAACTTGTTCATGATATTTTGTTAATGATTAATAGTCAAGATGTGAGAATTTGGAATGGTTGTGTTTAATGAAAATTGCACTTTTAAAGAAAACCGAATTGGAAGTCGAATTAACTCCGCTTCTGTCGGGTTTTAGAAATACGAGTTTTAAGAGTAGATAAGAGAAGAGAGAAGAGAGACTTACTGGCTTTTGGTTTAGAGGAGAGGAAAAGGGAGTGGAAGCAGATTCCGGTGCGTCATTTCGTCGCCGGGAGCTCCTAGGGTCGTCGTCAGAAGTTCGCTGGAGTTTCGCCCTTCGCTAACTCCACTTGTACATAAAATTTCTAGAGAGTTTTCTTGAGAGTTTGGACAGAATTTATGAGTGAGGGATGTGTGTTTAGGGATGGTATTTATAGGAAAAGATTAGGGTTAGGGTAGGTGAAAGGGTGTGAGAAAAAGTATTAAAAATTGTATTAAAAATGGAGTAATTAGGTGTTTTTATCGGCTCTGTTAAATTGCAGGTTAAATAAACATGTCAGGTGTTATAAGGAGGACAAGAGACATAATTTCACAGAAGACCCAACTCCGATTCTCCCGAGTTTGGCCGGCGGCGGCGGCCGATTCGGCCGATCCGCCGGCCGAGTCAGGCCGAGTCGAGCCGGGGCTCGTCGCCAAATGTCCGTCGTCGTTTGGTTTACCCTCTGGGCCAGTTTGTTTTTAGTGTGACTTTTGGGTTTATGGGTTTAGCACGTGTAGACCTTTGGGATTCTAAAAGTTAAAAGAAATTTAATCAAAAATAATATGTGGGTGATGGGATTTGAACTCTGGTGCTTTGGTTCAGCAGTGCAAGGTATTACCAGTGAGCTACAAGCTCTTGCTTGCTATTAAAAGCAAAATAAATTAATAACTTGTGCTCAGACAAAGGTACCCCTTTCTGTATTTTTGAAAAAATTGTACAGAAAGTTGTGCAGAAATTTTATGGTTGTTACATCGATACTGGACAAGGGTTTCATATTGTTTCGAGTGTCGGTGTTGGGCACTCAGGTTCCATGATTTTGATGTGTCGTTGATGAACACACGTTGGTTGATATCCTCATACATATATACATATTCCTTCATGATATTGCGAGTGTCGATGTTGGACAATCAGGTTCCATGATGTTGATTGTGTCATTGATGGACACGTGGATGATATCTACCTGCATATAGGCGTATGGTTCAAATGTTTATTTGTATATGACATTGGCATTGATTATATTGTTGACATATATGCATACACGGTCACCCTAGATATCATAGTATCACCTTTATGATATAGTTGACCTAGGAATCGTTGTTTTATTCGATTTCTACCTGCTGATATTTTCTACTCACGAGTTGACAACTTACCCCCGTTATGTCACAGTTCTTGCAGGTTTGACCGCATGGATGAGTAGCGGTATCGCTGGCACACAGCTTACTTTCGGGTGATTTGCTTTAGTAGGTGGGACATATTGGATCGTGCCCACTCTTATATTATTATTCTTGTTGTATCTAGTTAACTCCATCAATCAGAAACTAATATTTATATAAGTAGTAAGATTTAGAAAGACTTGTGTTTGCGAGACTTAGAGCGACGGACTATATGTTCGCTATTGGGGGGATTTGATATCTTGGTTTATTTACATTATTCTTTTGTGTTGATCTTCGCCGTTGGGCGTCGTATACAAATATTTTTGGCTTGCGTGGTTGTGATTCCGCCGATTGGAGAAGAGCTGGCTCCCGCTAGGGATGCCTTTATTGTTATCACGTATATGTGGTTTTAGATCAAAATATACATGGGAGGTGCTGCCCAAATTTTTTAAAGACGAAACTGTTAGTATATATGCCCTAGGGGCCATTATTGTATTATACTAGCTTGTATATTACTTAATGGAAGTTTGGGATATTCACAGTTATATTAACAGTCTCGCTCAACATAGTAGTATGCTACTTGGTTTATGTCTATCTTAATATGTGTATATGTTAGCATATCGTGAATACATATTGATAAAGCCCTTAGGATCTTGCTTGACTACCAGCGTTATGATGGCAGTCACACTAGTGGGGGCTGGTAGTCTACAAGCACATCCTTTTTCAGGTCCCTAGTCATAGGATTATCGAGACAGGGCATCGATACTCCGGAGTAGACTGGTGTGTACGCTTCTCATCCCAGTTGGGGAGATGGTCTGTCCCACAGCCATTAGTACGTTGTACTGGAGATAGTATACAGGTGCTCGTTTGGTTACGGGTACACCGGACAGGACTCGCAGGGAACTGTTGGTTGGTATTATACCCGTCATCAGTTAACAGTTCCCAGGTGACATGAGTACAGCATAGTCCGCAGACTTGACGTCGTCTCGAGTGTGTTCCCACTGTTCTTAGATTGCTACCCTACCACGGCTCAAAGGAGTCGTGCAAACAGGTAGCAGTTGGGTGCAGTTCCGAAGCACTTGGAGGCAGTGGCGGTTAGATAGGATTCGTCTCTCCCGGTATTGGGAGTTGATATCGCGCTGTGTTTGGAGAGCCATTACGCAAAGTCCCTGGCCAGGGCAAACGAGATTTACCGGTAGGATTTCCAGTAGCTTCTCAAGGTGTAATGAGCTTCACTCCAACACGACTTATACCGCTTTTAGGGGACTGACGCTTGCCGCCCCCTAGGCCCGATATGCGATAGTCCTAGACGAATAGACCGGACTGTACGGAGATTGTCACATCAGGCTCAGTAGGAGTTCGGATGGGTTTCCTCATCGGCCTTCTTATCGATATCTACCTAGGGACCGTTACGTACAGCTAGTACCGCTTGCAGCCTGTGGTTAAACCCACTGCCAGCGCTGTGTCGAGTCTTTAGAGTCCCACACAGAGAGTTTCTCTGCTTCAGGCGAAACGATATAGAGGTCGTATGGTTTTACGACAGGGTTCGGACACATACGTGTATTTATGCACGTACGATGTTCGGACAGTTTTTACTAGCGGGCTTTAGTTTAAGCCAGATTTTAGTATTGGATTATTGGATTTATATAGTCTCGGTATTTACGTGTTTTCACGGATGGGAGGGCCATTCTCGTAATTTGTCGAGAAGCTTCTAGAAGATTGATGAGGTGGAGAGCTTAGGTGTTATTTGCATTAAATGGATTAGTGACTCATGAGATGAATCATCCAAATGAGTTAATGAAGCATTTATTGCTTAATGACTCATGAGATGATTCATTGTATGTATTAAATGAAGCATAGTTGTTAATATCAAATAATGATTTATTTGATATTCTTTATGCTTCATCATATATCACAAATGAGACATAATTCATATCATTCTCATTTTCACATTCTCTCTCCTCAAGCTCTCTCTCTTCAAAGAACTAACCCTAACCTTTCATGTGTTGAGATCCAAGGGTTAGCAAGACTAATAGATCCCTAATTCTCTTCTATATCCTCTAGGTTACTTTGATTAGCACTCATAGCCACCTAGTTAGCTCAAGTGAGAGGTTAAAACTTGGAGAAGTAGCTCTCGGGTGGATCTACTATTACATCGAGGAGGCCGACGAGGAGGTGAACTACAAGAGCAAGAAGGACTTGAATCATTAGGTATAATCATCTATCATAGTATCTAATCACTTCTATATAGTTGTTAGTTAGGGTTTAGCAAGATCCGTAAAATTAGTCGATATTAGTTTAAACAAAATGATTGTTTTACCTATTCCGCCTCCCCGCATCATGTGGGGTGTCTAACATCGACTTACAGTGGTATCAGAGCCTAGCTAAACCATAACTAACATGTTAGCAAAGTCGTTAGAAATTCGATCGCAAAACGAACCCGAAAAAACATCATTTTCACCATGTTTCTGCCGATTTTAAAACGGGGTCTAAAAATTTTTCAGGGACCCTTAAAAATACAAGCAGGGAATTTTAAGAACTGTGAAGAAATTTGGGACTGTGACTCGACCATAGCGCCGCGGAACCACCGTCGATCCAAGCGATCCGCTGCGGATCCGCGGCCGAGTTGACTCCGAGTCAACCCAACTTTGCTCAGTTATTCTTCTGTGTTGATGTTGTGTTTTCTGGGATGATTTGTTTCTGCTCAGGTTTTATGTGCACAGAGAATTGTTTGGAGCAGATTCATTTGTGTTGCTTGATCGAAATTCTAAGATGTTTGGCTAACTTGATTATATCTGTGTTGTATTTAATGTGTTCGTAAACCTCCTCTAACTGCTAGTATGTCGGTTAGCAGGGGGTTGCATATTTCTGTAATGGTTTTTACTGGTTTGTGATTGTGGACTTGTTGGATTGTCTTGAATGGATAGCCGGGGATGTGAGACGAGTGTTTCTTTCATTCAAATGTAAATTGTAATTTGTTGTAATATTCTTTTGCGGGGCACATCCGGGTTGAGGTTGTAGCCACCGTTGTATTATTTCATTTAATGTTTTCTGCTCCTAGGATAGATCCAAGGTGGGGTGCACAAACTACCGGGTACTTTGAAGTGTTTAGTGGCCTACTCACATTGTTGAGGGAGACCGCTTCACTTCGGGTACTTGGCGGGTAGTTTACCGTACCCGTAGCGGTCTAGGGTGGGGTTTTGGCTATTCATCGTGACTGTGTAATCCGTCTTTCTTTGCAGGCTCAAAAGGAATGCGGATTCGTAGAAAATCCAATATGTTCATCTGTGATTTGGAATGACTATTATTGCGTCTGACAAATGTACAATATCTATATATGATATCTATTAGGCGTCACTTATGTTTTGCACCCGCGCTAGCCCAGCCCTCGCTCTGTCGTCAGTTAAGTAACCTAACGGGTGAATGACGGGGCCCAGTGGAGAATGCGGATGGCATAAGAGGATGTTGTATTTTCGTTGTTTTCTGCAATGATAGGTTAATTGATGGGACGCATTATATTAATGCAAAGAAAATAAACCAAAGTTGAATCATTGGAACAGGTTAAAAGAAACCACTCGGTTATTTTTAAAACAGAAGATATTTTTAATTGCGGAGCTTAAACCACTCCTTTTAAAAGCTATCAGGTTCTTTCGATCATATCAAGTTCACTACATTCTGTAGGGTTACTTGTCACTCTCACAAGGGTCTACGTGCCGAACAACCCTTAACCAAGATCTTAAAGTAGAGATTAGGCGAAACAAAGCATGTTAAACACTTTAACATCTAAGAGTTTGGGATTACAACCTTTGTAGTCCGGTCCTTCACTTCATAAGCTCCGTGTTGAGGCCCCTTCACTGCGATCATCAAGAATTCGGACTCTAGAGAGGTTCCACGAAGAGAATGATGCAAACTTGCTTCCGATCTTCGATAACTAAGATGATCTACCTTGAAGTTTCTTAAACATAAGCTCTCACTCTCAAATGAAGTGAACACCCTAATCTAAATGGCTAGGATAGATTAGGATGATGAAGTAGGATTTTAGCTCTAATTTTTTTTTCATAATCTCACTCAAAATCATCACTAATTAAAAAGCTAGTAAGCTTTTCCATCAAGAACTCAAGGAAGAAGAAGAAGAATCCTTTTGTGATGAATAATGAAAATTATCATAATAATTAATAATGCAACCATGGTTGACTATGAAGAGGCTAACCCATGTAGAGATTTAACCAAGGGTTTGGGTTTGGGTTGGGTTAACAATGAGTCACTAAAATATCAACCATAATATCTTAGCACAAAACAAAAGAAAACCTTCTAAAAGCATCATGAAGGAACTAACCCAAATAAAACCCTAACCTTGTTTAATCTTCACTAAACATATTGCATTAGTAATCATATCATGTTACAATATTATATATCACATATATAATATATATTTGTAACAAAAGAAAATAATACAATTAACATATATCGCATATATATCAATGTATTACCCGGTGAGAAAATGAATCAATAAAGCGAGCCAATATTAGATAATGTAATTCAATATATCATATATATTATTATACATTAAATTATTGAATCAACACTTGATCCGACAATCCGGCTATATCGAATATAATCGGCTAATATCTCATGTACCGATTCATCGAATCAACACTTGATCTGATGGTCCGGCTCATATCAAAATAACGCGAGAATATAATACGGTATCTCATATCGCATTATCCTCGGTCCTGCGCATATCACATATATGCCCCTACTCCGTTTTGCCTGAGTCAAGAAACCTCTGTGTAGGACTCTAAAGAATCGTCAATACGCCGGCAGTAGGTGATGATCATATCAAACACCCACAAGCCGCAAGCGGTCAGCTAAACGTAACAGCCACCCAGGTATTGAGCGATCAGAAGATCAACAAGCAAGCCTGTACATTCTCCTGCGAATCCAATCAGTAACACTCCCGTACAGTCCGGTCTCATCGTCTGATATGTCGCATATCTCGCCTAGGGGTGGTAAACGTCAGACCCCAGTAGCTTGATAAGTCGTGTCGATATGAGGTCTATAACAGTTTGAGAAACTACTAATAACACTTACCAGTAAATCTCAGCAACCCTGGCCAGGGATTTCCAGTTATAGTCAATCGAACACAGCACAACATTAACTCCCTATACCGGGAGAGACGAATCCCCTCCTATCGCTCATTTCCTCCATGTGATTCGGGACTGTACCCAAAAGCCACCTTTTTGCATGCCCTCTTGGACGTGGTATGATGGAAATCAAAGCACAGTGGGAATCACATAAGACTCTATGACGATCTCGGGTCAACAGACTACTCTGTACCAGTGTCACCGGAGAACTGCCATCTGACGTGAGGTATATTACCATCTGGGAGTTCTCGGCGAGTCCGTCCAGTGTACCCAGTCTCCACTGAGCACCCGTACATCATCCTTGATGTCAAACACCGATGGATATGGGATCATCCATCGCCCATCATATGGGTCAAGATGCATATACGCTAGTCTACTCTGGTGTATCGATGCCCTGTCTCGATACACCCTCGACTAGGAACAGTTATAGGATGTACCCATCGACTACCGTGGCCCCACTAGTATGATCTCATCATAGTCCCAGTAGTCGAGTACATATCCTAAGGGATTTATCAACATGTAACATGGAGACAATCAGAGTACATGTTAAGATAAAGTACAACCAGATATCATACTATTATGTCGAGCAAGAAAGTCCTCCCTATATATGTCCAAGCATCCATTACAATATACATCGTATATACAGTAATGGCCTCTAGGGCATACATATAACTAACAATCTCCCACTTGCACTAGGGCCATCTGTTGTGGTATCATATACCCAACAATTAGCTGTGGTTGAAGTATCTCATACTCAACCATCCCATAAAAGTCTCTACTGGGAAAAAGGCCTTTGTGAGTGGATCCGCACTGTTGTCCTCTGTGTCTACTCTCCTAACCTCGATCTCCCTGGAGATCAACCATCTCCATGATCAGGTGATACTGCCTAAGAATTATATCTGGATTTCTGATGGGACGGGGGTTCCTAGGCCAAAACCATAACTCCATTGTTACACAATGGTTGGAACGAAGTTCATCTCATGAACTTATATATATCCAGACTGCCTCTTTGGTAGTATCCTTGGTAATGATGTATCTTACCTTTAATCGTCTAGTAAGTCACGGTATCTAGCTTGGAACTCTTCCAACATACTGTCCCTCCACTGAGGGTAAAGACAATGCCTGCGACTGACATTCGGTCGTCCTTATCACCCTAGAACCTTTCCAGTGATTCTCCTCAGGATCGATTGATACTATCTCACTACAACTAGTGAGAATCCTAACATCCAATTAGATCTATCTCATAGATCCATAACCCAGGATTCAGGAGGTATCACTTTGATCCTATATGGAGAATCTTTATGATAAGAGGAGATTGACCGAGCGTAGCATAGGAAACTCCTTCCCTATCAAGAGTATGTCATCCACGTACTCTACGAGGATCACCACCATACTCTCTACTACCTTTTTGTATATACAAGGTTTATCTACCATTTTAATGAAGTCAAACTCTTTGACTATCACATCAAAACAGACGTTCCAACTCCGCGATGCCTGCTTTATCAACATAAAACATCTTGCACACGTTTCCGCTGCTCCCGCTATCTACGAAGCTCTCTGGCTGTGTACTTATAGACACTCTCTTCCAAATCATCATTTAGAAAAGCAGTCATGACACCCAATCACCAGATATCGTAGTCATGGTATGTAGCAGTGGCAAGTAGGATCTGGATGGACTTAAGCATAGTTTTGAAAGTCTCAACTTTTCCATGTACACCAAGTAATCTTCTCAAGATATAGTTGCTCCTGATGGGGATTTAACCCTTAAGATATGGGCTCTTCCGTTTCCATATCACATATGAAGTGGTAGGCAACTGATTTGATTTGAACCCTATTCAATAGGTATGTAGCTTCTCAAGTGCATAACTCCCAAAAGGAAATAGGAAATCAGTAGTACTCATCATAGAGCGCACCATATCACATAAGGTGCTTTTGCTCCGCCCCGATATACCGACGTGCTGTGGTGTATTCGGAGGAGTAATGCTGAGAGAGAATCTCATTCTCCTTTAGAATAGTCTAGGAATTCCGTGCTCAAGTATTCTCCTCCCTGATCTCATCAAAGGACATAATACTTATACCCGTTTTTGGTTC
The DNA here is from genome assembly GCA_030015575.1 of Agapanthus africanus. Taxonomy (NCBI): domain Eukaryota; kingdom Viridiplantae; phylum Streptophyta; class Magnoliopsida; order Asparagales; family Amaryllidaceae; genus Agapanthus; species Agapanthus africanus. The sequence goes on from CM057339.1 coordinate 136,386,802, forward strand.
TCTACTTCTAACTCATATTCATTGAATTTCTCAAAAGGTTCAGACTTGTGTTTCAACAGGAACATATGTCCGAATCTTAAGAGATAATCAGTGAATGTAATGAAGTACAGAGAACCGGTCTTGGCATGTGTAGACAGGGGACCTTCATACATCAGCATGTATCAATCCCAAGAGTTCACTAACTCTTTCTCTGTTTCCAATAAACAGAGCCGTGGTCATCTTATCCTTGTGACATGACCGGCAAGTTTCACAAGATGTAAATTCAAACAAATTTAAATATGCATCTATATGTAACTTCAGCTAGTTGGGTCACATTGATATGACCTAGTCTACAATGCCTCAAGAAGGATTCGTTCATTTCCGAACTCTTCCTCTTGTGTGTGTTCTGTATACTAAGAACTGTAGTTTGATTTAGAACGTTAATGCTTTTAGATAACGTGCCCGAACCGATCAACTCTTGATATAGGAAATGTTCAAAACATTATCCAATAATACAAAATTATATCCTTCTTTACTAATAAAGAGACTGATATGATATTGTATATCAGGTTCGGTATCTAATAACATTCGTTCAGAATCAATGTATTCTGGTAATACATGGTGATAACTACTAACAGACTTGGCTGCAACACTTGCACCGTTTCTATCTCATGAAACTTATCACCCGTTCTCAGTTCTCAACCTATCTGTAGCCCATGTAACAAATTACATATGTGGGATCCTGATCCGGTATCAAATACTCAGGACGTAAAGGATACTGAGAAACAGTTCTCTGTAATGAACACACCCGAAGAAGATGCATCAGCATGCACTTTCTCCGTTTGGGCGGAACGGGAATTCTGGTAATCCCCAATTTCCTGGTCTGTCTTATAACATTTATAAGTTGGAGCGGGACCAACGTTCCCCAGCTCAGTATAACAAGTGGGTTCGGTCAATTCATCCGTATTATTATATTGATTAAGACGTGATATGGTCACTACCAGGAGAGAGAGAGAAGAAAACACTCAGCGTATGCTCTTGCAAGATTAGATTGGTTATCTAATATATCTAATCAGGATGTCTCCCACTGTTTTAGTCAAATCTTCCTCCAAACCTTAAAAGGAAAAACTAGCCGGGATTAATTACATGCTACAAGTTCGCCAATTTTTCAGCCAGGCCAGTGCCGGTACTTTGAGGGAGGTTCCCCGTGCTTTCGCACGAACCTAATTAAATTAAATCTCGTTTTCCCAGGGGCGTAACCCCATTGACATTTTTCTAGACACCTACTTGATCAGCTAATTGTAATGTATAAAACTCTCCCAGGAGTAACTCTTACTCGCAGCGGGTATCGGGATCCAACTATCTCATAGAAGGTATGCAATCTCATTGCAAATTTCAACACTTGAAATTCCAAATAATATTTTACCCCTAGCAGCTATATGACCTTAACATAGTCAACAAATCATAAGTGCTAGTCAAGTTCAACCCGTCATTTCCCGATTGAATTAAACTCACCCGCACGACCCTTAACATAGTCAAAAAAATCGCACGACTACCCTAATCCAATCGCATCATATACTTATACAGATAAGCACTAATCAGCTACCGCACACTACGCCTTAACATAGTCAACAAACGTAGCATGAATACTAACTAGTACTTATCTGAAATGACGGAGGGTTACGACAGGTTTTTAAGAAAACCTTTTGCGTAATGAACTTGATATCGTTGTAGAATCGAGTGATTTTAAATGGAGTGCTTTTGATGCTTTTCTAGTTTTGCTAAAGAGGTCACTCCCGGTAAATGGATTGTCGGCTCTTTCCTCATCGAATAAGGTGCAGGATATTTCATAAATACCACTATGCAAAGCAAAAACTATAGAAGCAATCAAAAGACGAACCGAGTATGCAGCATCTGCTAGTTTCGCTAAAGAGGTCACTCCCGGTGAAGGGATCTCAGCTCTTTCCTTATCGAATAAGGTGCTGGATGTTCTACAAGGAACACCGCTATGCAAAGCAATAACTAGAGCTACCATTTTTTAAACAAGTTTCTACAATATCTTTAGGTTTCTTTTATTTCATTAATCTCATTAATGAAGTCCCATTTTATTATGCTTCACAAGCATCAGATATGAAAAGAAATCAACAATATATAATATACATCTCATATATGTAATATAAACATTCGTCTCAGGCAGTAATATGATCTAATCACAGAACATTGCAACAGAAGAACATATATGAAATATTGGATATACTAGGACGTCCGTGTTTTTAATATGAGCCTGTATAAAACACGGATTCCACGGTCGCGATGAATAGCCAAACCCACATCCCTAGACCCCTACGAGAGCGGCAAGTAACACTGCCAATTCTAGGGTTAGGAGACCCGGTCTCGACTCCTCGAGATGGTCTCCCACTGGACCCTAGAACCCGGTTACTTGTGCTCTCCGCCTTGGGTCTACCTAATGAGGAAAAGTAAATAATATACAATGGTGGCATCATCCTCAGCCTGGAAGTGCCCCAATAAAAGAATATTACATACAAATGAATTTTACATGAATGAAAAAGAAAACTCTCATCTCACATAAAACCCCCGACTACTCAAACACGACGATCTAATATAACATATCACAGCAACACATAACATCACACGTCATCAACGTAAGTAAGTATGCATACGCCGATTGTCGTCGATGTATAGCAACGAAAACCGGCGATACAACTACATACTACACTTACGGTCGCAGAAAAGAAAGTGTAAAACTACAACAGTTGGAATCCGCAACCTCCTTAGACATCGCATGCCTAACCAAATGAATTCCTTAGACATCTCATGCCTAACAATTATAAACCCCGCATTTTAGTCTCATTATCAAAAACTCTTTTCAATATCTAGTCGGGCAATTCAACAAGATTCCCGACATCCTGATCGAATGCTCGTCGCAAACTTTAGTAGACGGCCGCACCTCCGGACGCCGTCGACGAAGTGCACTAAGGCGGAACACCGCTGCCGCGAGCACCCGAACGGATGCTTTTGGCGACGGGGTTCTCCTACAGTCACTTGGTTAGGGCTATGGGGCATGGCTGTCTATTAAGTTTACCCGGCGAGTATCCGCGTACGCTATGTGATTGCGACGGACTTTTGATCACATCAAAATTCCGTGGCAACCGATCAATTGAGACTGAACTACTAGATTTATAACATTCAAATTAGTTATCTCATAACTACTTGTGGATTCCAAATATTTTATCACATTCCAGATAAATAGACAATATTAAACTTTCCGATCGAATAATCAAACACCCAAGTTTTTCCAAATAGTTCTCAACACTTGAAATTAGTTTAAAAACATCCATCATATTCCACAGTACCAATGGTCCAGCTGTAGAAGGGTCAAGCCAACGTCTCACATGTGGCACGCCGTATTTCCCCAAACCCTAAGGTTTAGAGGCGGTTCAGACGGTCACATAATCGAGTTAAGGTTTGTTGTCTTCTAGAGGGTCCACCGCGTTACTTGTACGACTTAGAACGTTCTTAAACTACAGAAAAATCGAACGCTTGGAAATTTTCCGACAGGGAAAAAAGTGAGTTATTGATATCCGTTCGAACTTTTTAACACGTTCTAAAAATTACCCGGACAAACTAAACGAAGTTATACTTTCCGATCGAATCAACGAGCTCCCAATACAACCCAGAAAACTCAACACTTGAGTAAAATAAAAAATTCCCAGAAACAGGCAAAAGTACCTACGGATCAACTGTAGCAAAAACTAACCATCAAACCCCAATACCCGCCGCGGAACCGCCGCCACTACCCTAGTTTGGCCGCGGTTCCACGGCGCAGTGAAGGATTTATGGTGTCGTTTTTGACACCTGTCCATAAATTTACCTGCTGAATTTTCTGAGCATTTTTAATATGAAAAATATTAACTTTTTGAAAAATTTCCAGAAACAAGGGTTTTACGGGTATTCGGAGTTCGATCGGACTTTAAACTTCGTCTAGACTTCGCCTAAAGCTCTAGCTTGGCTCTGATACCACTGTAGGGTTACTTGGCACTCTCACAAGGGTCTACTGGGCATCAACCATGCCCGATTTAAAATTTAGACGTGCCGAACAACCCTTAACCAAGATCTTAAACTAGAGATTAGGCGAAACAAAGCATGTTAAACACTTTAACATCTAAGAGTTTGGGATTACAACCTTTGTAGTTCGGTCCTTCACTTCATAAGCTCCGTGTTGAGGTCCCTTCGCTGCGATCATCAAGAATCCAGACTCTAGAGAGGTTCTACGAAGAGAATGATGCAAACTTGCTTCCGATCTTCGATAATTAAGATGATCTACCTTGAAGTTTCTTAAACACAAGCTCTCACTCTCAAATGAAGTGAACACCCTAATCTAAATGGCTAGGATAGATTAGGATGATGAAGTAGAATTTTAGCTCTCATTTGTTTTCATAATCTCACTCAAAATCATCACTAATTAAAAAGCTAGTAAGCTTTTCTATCAAGAACTCAAGGAAGAAGAAAAAGAATCCTTTTGTGATGAATAATGAAAATTATCATAATAATTATTTATGCAACCATGGTTGACTATGAAGAGGCTAACCTATGTAGAGACTTAACCAAGGGTGAAGGGTTTGGGTTGGGTTAACAATGAGTCACTAAAATATCAACCATAATATCTTAGCACAAAACAAAAGAAAACCTTCTAGAAGCATCATGAAGGAACTAACCCAAATAAAACCCTAACCTTGTTTAATCTCCACTAAATATGTTGCATTAGTAATCATATCATGCTACAATATTATATATCACATATATAATATATATTTGTAACAAAAGAAAATAATACAATTAACATATATCGCATATATATCAATGTATTACCCGGTGAGAAAATGAATCAATAAAGCGAGCCAATATTAGATAATGTAATTCAATATATCATATATATTATTATACATTAAATTATCGAATCAACACTTGATCCGACAATCCGGCTATATCGAATATAACTGACTAATATCTCATGTACCGATTCATCGAATCAACACTTGATCCGATGATCCAGTTCATATCAAAATAACGCGAGAATATAATACGGTATCTCATACCGCATTATCCTCGGTCCTGCACATATCACATATGTGCCCCTACTCCGTTTTGCCTGAGTCAAGAAACCTCTGTGTAGTTCTCTAAAGAATCGTCAATACGCCGGCAGTAGGTGATGATCATATCAAACACCCACAAGCTGCAAGCGGTCAACTAAACGTAACAGCCACCCAGGTATTGAGCGATCGGAAGATCAACAAGCAAGCCTGTACATTCTCCTGCGAATCCAATCAGTAACACTCCCGTACAGTCCGGTCTCATCGTCTGATATGTCGCATATCTCGCCTAGGGGTGGTAAACGTCAGACCCCAGTAGCTTGATAAGTCGTGTCGATATGAGGTCTATAACAGTTTGAGAAACCACTGATAACACTTACCAGTAAATCTCAGCAACCCTGGCCAGGGATTTCCAGTTATAGTCAATCGAACACAGCACAACATTAACTCCCTATACCGGGAGAGACGGATCCCCTCCTATCGCTCATTTCCTCCATGTGATTCGGGACTGTACCCAAAAGCCACCTTTTTGCATGCCCTCTTGGACGTGGTATGATGGAAATCAAAGCGCAGTGGGAATCACATAAGACTCTATGACGATCTCGGGTCAACAGACTACTCTGTACCAGTGTCACCGGAGAACTGCCATCTGACGTGAGGTATAATACCATCTGGGAGTTCTCGGCGAGTCCGTCCAGTGTACCCAGTCTCCACTGAGCACCCGTACACAATCCTTGATGTCAAACACCGATGGATATGGGATCATCCATCGCCCATCATATGGGTCAAGATGCATATACGCTAGTCTACTCTGGTGTATCGATGCCCTGTCTCGATACACTCTCGACTAGGAACAGTTATAGGATATACTCGTCGACTACCGTGGCCCCACTAGTATGATCTCATCATAGTCCCAGTAGTCGAGTACATATCCTAAGGGCTTTATCAACATGTAACATGGAGACAATCAGAGTACATGTTAAGATAAAGTACAACCAGATAGCATACTATCATATTGAGCAAGAAAGTCCTCCCTATATATGTCCAAGCATCCATTACAATATACATCGTATGTACAGTAATGGCCTCTAGGGCATACATATAACTAACACGTTCACGGTTTCTCCAAAACCATTCGTAGCCTTCCGTCATTTCATTTGGGTATTCAGTAGTATTCAAGCTATGTATTTTGACCAACGCCAAGGCATAGTGTTTGGTAGCTGCTGGGTATTCATTTGTTGCATAGATAGATGAGTTGGTTTGGGACAGTCGTACTATCATTTGGCCAACGTAAGGGGTATGTACGGGTGGGTTCAAATTAAAAAGATAATGATGGGTAGAACTTGACATGTGACTTATGACATTTTGACCAATGCCAAGGTCATAAGAGCATGGGGCAGAAATTTATATCAGGAATTTCTAAAGAAACTGAAATTTGCTAAGAGTTGCATACCATTTGGAGTGTGATAATTTTGGTAGGATTCCTTCAGCTTTATCACACGATGATATTTGGATCCCGATCCTACTGTGAGTATCCACTACTCATCAGGAGATTCGTCACTTAACGATCAATGCTGTAAACCAAGTAGGTGTCGAGAAAGGTGTCAGCGGGGCTACGCCCCCAGAGAAAAGAGGTTATTTAATTAAGGAACTTTGCGAAAGCGTCGTAAAACCTCCCTCAAAGTACCGACACCGCCCTGGCTGAACGGTTAAGCAAGTATTGTACGGTGAGAATAGTCCTGACTAGTTCTTCCTTTTTGGTTTGAGGAGGGATTCGAAAAACAGTGGGAGCCATCCTGTTTAGATAAATTAAAAACCACTCTAAACTTGCAAGAGCATCATGCTAAAGTGTTCCCTCTCTCTCTCAATTGCAGCGACCCAGAACACTACAGGCCTTAAGTTACTATTAGATAAAAATATTTTGACAGGGCCAAACTATAAAGACTGGTTCCGGAACGTCAAGATGGCAATAACTTATGAAAAATTGGGGTATTTTCTTACTACTAAGGCACCTGCTGTCTCTGGTCCAGAATCCAGTGTCGCGGATAAGGAAATCCGCAAGACCTGGGAGATTGACTGCGCGAAGGCCAAATGTATCATGCTTGCCTCTATGAATAATGAACATCAGAGGAAGCACGAGAATATGGATCTAGAATCCATATTTGTTAGTGTATATGCCCTAGAGGCCATTACTGTATCATACTAGTTTGTATATTACTTAATGGAAGCTTGGGATATTCACCTTGTATAAACAATCTTGCTCAATATAGTAGTATGCTACTTGGTTTGTTTCTACTTCAATGTGTACATGTGTTTATTTTAGTATATCACCTATACGCATTAGTGGAGCCCTTAGGATCTTTGCTTGATGACCAACGTTGTGATGGCAGTCACACTAGTGGGGGCTGGGTAATCTATAAGCACATCCTTATACAGGTCCCTAGTCGCAGGACTATCGAGACAGGGCATCGATACTCCGGAGTAGACTAGCGTATGCGCTTCTCATCCTAGTGTGGGAGATGGTCTGTCCCACAGCCATCAGTACGTCGTACTGAAGATAGTATACGGGTGCTCGTTGGATTACGAGTACACTGGACAGGACTCGTCGGGAACTGACAGGTTGGTATTATACCTATCGTCAGTTATCAGTTCCCAGGTGACATGAGTACAGCTTAGTCCGCTGACTTGACACTGGCACTTCGCCTCGAGTGTGTTCCCACTGCACTTTGATCACTACCCTACCACGGCTCAAAGGAGTCGTGCAAACAGGTAATGGTTGGGTGCAGTCCCGAAGCACTTGGAGGCAGTGACGGTTAGATAGGATTCGTCTCTCCCGGTATTGGGGGTTGACATCGCGCTGTGTCTAGGAGAGCCATTACACGAGTAGTCCCTGGCCAGGGCAAGCGAGATATACTGGTAGGCTTCCAGTGTTATCTCAGGGTGTTTTGGACTTCACTCCGACACGACTTGTACCGCTATTAGGGGACTGACGTTTACCACCCCCTAGGCCCGACATGCGATGTATTAGACGAACAGACCGGACTGTACGGAGACTGTCACATTCAGACTCAGTAGGAGTTCAGATGGGGTTCACCTCGTCAGTCTTCTTGTCGACATCTACCTGGGGACCGTTATGCACAGCTAGTGCCGCTTGCGGTCTGTGGTTAAACCCACTGCCAGCGTAGTGTCGAGTCTTTAGAGTCCCACACAGAGGGCTATTCGCCTCTGGGCAAAACAGAGTAGAGGTCGCATGGTTTTGCGACAGGGTTCGTTCTCATCCGCGCACTTGTGCACGTTTGGAGTCCGGACAGATATTACTAGTAGGCTCTGGTTTGAGCCAGAGACTGGTATATGTTTTGGGGTTGATTTTATCTCTTGGTTTTCATGTTCCTCGGAACAAGAATGCGGGTGTGTATGCACAGTTGATTGAGGCGGAGGAAGAGGATTTTCATTAGGGTTTCGGAACCGGTGCGTATGCACAGTTGACAGTCGTCTTTTTCCAAACCCTAATGGAATTATGATATATCAATTAATAATATTAATTAAATGAAATTGTGTCATGGTTGGGTTTTGTTGACTTGTTGACCATGGTTGACTTGTTGACCATGGTTGAAGGTTTGACCATCATCATTACATAAGAAAGATGCTTTTTGATTCTAGCAAAACCATTTAAAGAATGTAATGATAATGGTCATTCCAAACCATCCATCAACTATTTCATTTTATTATTATTGTTAATTGATAATTCTTTTCATTTTGTGATATGGTTGTAGAATGAAAGGAAGACCTCATTCTATCATAACACTTCTCTCTCCTCACTTGTTCTTCTTCCTCCTCTAGTTCAAGGAGAATCCTTCTCATGAGTTGAGAATCCCTCTTCTTGAGATAAAAACACCCCAAAGACACTCTCTACTCACTCTAGGGTTAGAGGTTTAGCAAGCCGAAGATCCTAGTTCTCTCAAAGTTCGAGAAAGAGCCCGAAGGTTGAACCCTCAGGTGGATCCATCTTTGACGGAAGAAGGCAACGAGGAAAGCACCATAAACCCCTACAAAGGTTTCAAGAAGAAGGAGTTCAAGTTAGGTATAACCTCCCATCCGAGTAGCTAACTCTCTTTAGCATTCATGATAGCTAGTTTAGTTTAGAAAAGATCCCGACTTTGTTAGTCCATGTTGCCCCATGCGCTAAAATTTTGATTTTTATACCGTTTCCGCCTCCCCGTAAGAACCGGGGGTCGCAATGTGAACTTACAGTGGTATCAGAGCCTAACTAAACTTAAACTAGCTTAGTAGTAAAGTGTATGGAAGTTCGATCGGAAAAATCGCAAAACCGGAAAATCAAAAACCCTAAGTTTCTGTTGAAATTTTTTGTGCTCTAAAAGTAAAAAGTTTTACTCCTAAAATCGGCTCAGGGTTTTGTGAAAACACCCACGAAAAACGATCGCATGATTCCCTCAAACCGCCGCGGTTCCGTGGCCATAGGTGGCTTAGGCCGCGGAACCGCCGCCGTTTTGTTTCTTCTCGTGATCGGGTTTTGTGCAGTGTTCTTCTGGTAGGGTTTTGGGATTTTTCAGATATGTTATTTGTGCCCAGATTTTCCAGAAAAGAAATTTGTTTTTGGGGGCCTATAAATCCGTATTTTTTGTCGAACTTCACTACACTTTGACTACAATGGTTATATCTGTGATGTTTACATGTATTGAACGTCGGCTAATCGCTATATGTCGATTAGTCGGGGTTATACATATCTGTGATCTGTGTCTGTTGATGGTATGTGTATATGAATGGATTGGATTGTCGCGGGTGAATAGTCAGGATGGATGTGAGATGAGTGTTGTTTTTCTTTCATTCATTTGTAATATGTAAATTGATGTAATATTATTATTTGTATGGCCGCACAACCGGGTCGGGGTTGTAGCCGTCATTGTATAATTCTTTTTACTGTTTTTTGCTCCTAGGATAGACCCATGGAGGGGTGCACAAACTACCGGGTACTTAGCGGGTAGTTTGCCGCACCCGTAAGGGTCTTGGGTGGGGTATTGGCTATTCACCGCGACCGTGTAATCCGCTCGAACGGATTGCGGATTCCTAGTATATCCAATGTATTCATCTGTGATCTGTAATGTCTATCATTGCTATATATTTATAACTATTTAGGCGTTGCTTATGTTTTGCAGCCGCGCTAGCCCAGCCCCCGCTCTGTCGTTAGTTAAGTAACCTAACGGGTAATGACGGGGCCCCGTGGCGAATGCGAATGGCATAAGCGTACGTCATATTTTGGTTGTTTTCTGCAATGGTAGGATTAAATGATGGGACGCATTCAAAGAACTAATGCAAGAATATCACGCATTAAAAGAACTAATGCAAGATAATAAACCAAGTTAAAGTCGTTGGAACACTTTCGAAAAACCACTCGGTTCTTTTCAAAACTAACTTTTAAATGCGGAGCTTGAGCCACTCCTTTTAAAAGCTATCTCATTCCATAGATTATATCAAGTTCACTACGTTCACGGTTTCGCCAAAACCATTCGTAGCCCTACATCATTTCAGTTAAATATTCGATAGTATTCAAGCTATGTATTTTGACCTCACGCCAAGGCATAGTGATTGGTAGCTACCGGATATTTATCTGTTGCATAGATAGAATGCGTTGTTTTGGGACAGCCGTACTGCCATTTTGGCCTACGTCAAGGGTAGGTACGGGTGGGTTCAAATCAACCAGGATAATGATGGGAAGAACTTGACATGTGACTTATGACATTTTGACCTCACGCTAAGGTCATAAGAGCATGGGGAAAAAATCCACATCGGGAGTTTCATAAGTACTGAAACTTGCTAGATTTGCATACCATTTGGAGTGTGGTGATTCTGGTAGGATTCCTTCAGTTTCGTCATGCGATGATATTTGGATCCCGATCCTACTGTGAGTATATGCTACTCCTCGGGAAATTTCTCACTAAACGATCAATGCTATAAACCAAGTAGGTGTCTAGAAAGGTGTTAGCGGGGCTACGCCCCCAGGGAAAAGAGGTTATTTAATTAAGGAACTTCGCGAAAGCGTTGGAAAACCTCTCTCGAAGTACCGACACTGGCCTGGCTGAACGGTTAAGCAAGTATTGTGCGGTGGGATTGATCCCGACTAATTCTTCCTTTATGGTTTGAGGAGGGATTCGAGAGACAGTGGGAGCCATCCTGTTTAGACAAATTAAAAACCATTCTAAACTTGCAAGAGCATCGTGCTGAGTGTTTCTTCTTCTCTCTCCTAATTGCGGCGACCAATCGACATGACTGGACTTAAGTTACTTCTAGATAAAAACATACTGACAGGGCCAAACTACAAAGATTGGCTCAGGAATGTCAAAATGGCAATCACTTACGACAAGCTGGGGTATCTTCTTACCACCAAAGCTCCCTCCGTCCCAGGTCCCACCTCCAGCGTCGCGGATAAGGAAATCCGTAAGACTTAGGAGATTGATTGCGCGAAGGCCAAGTGCCTCGTGCTTGCCTCTATGGACAACGAACACCAGAGGAGGCACGAGAATATGGACCTGGAATCCATATTTCTTCATACAAAAGAACTGTTTGGAGAGCAGTCTCGTATCGCAAGATACGAAGTATCGAAGAAGTTATTTTCGGCAAAATTGGCCGTCGGATCATCGGTAGCGGACCACGTGCTTAAGATGATTGGCTACATTGAGGAGCTCGCGGAACTTGGGACCACGTTGGAAAGTGAGCTCTATACGGATTTAGTTCTCCAGTCCCTTCCATCCACTTACGCCCAGTTTATACTGAACTTCAACTTACAAGAAAAAGAAGTTGAACTTTCAGAACTCCTCAACATGCTGAGGAGCGCAGAGGGCACCCTACAGAAAGGTAGGGAAACACCCACTTTGTTTGTAGGAGGATCTTCTTCTTCTAGGTCTAAGGCGAAAGCCAAGGGAAAGAGGAAGAAAGCCCCCGCCAAACCAAGGGGCGGTGTTAGTAAAGTGGGTACGAAGGGAAAGGAAAAGGCAACAAAGATAGCGGGGAAGCTTGTGGGTAAAGAAGAATGCTTCTATTGTCATAAAAGTGGACACTGGAAGAAAGATTGCAGGGCTTGGAAAGCCAGGACACAGGAACTGAAGCAGGTTGCGGCTTCAGCTTCAGGTGTGTATGTTATTGAAAACTGTCTTTCTATAAACTCTACTTCCTGGGTATTGGATACCGGATCAGGATCTCATATCTGTAATTCTTTGCAGGCGTTGAGAAACCGTAGGGTTTTGAAGGCAGGTGACATGACCCTCAGAGTTGCGAACGGAGCTAGCATGGATGCTAAAGCCGTGGGGGACTATCACCTGGGAATGTCAGATGGGCATGTTTTGGTTTTGCGTAATTGCTTTTTTGTACCCAACGCAACTTGTAATATCATTTCTGTATCTTTGGTTTCTAAAGAAGGTTATGAATTTGCGTTTGTAAGTAATGTTGTAAACATTCACCTTAATCAAGTTCTGATTGGGTCAGGTACACTGAGCAATGGTATATACGTGTTAAACCAACCACAGATTTTCAATATCCAGAATACACACAAAAGAAAGTCTTCAGATATCAATCAGGCTTTCTTATGGCATTGTAGACTGGGTCACATAAATGAGAGAAGGTTGACTAAGTTACATACAGAAGGATATTTGAATTCGTTCGAATATCAATCGTATGCCACTTTTCAATCCTGTTTCAAAGGAAAGATGACAAAGACTCCGTTCACTGGACACGGAGTAAGAGCAAGCGAGCTCTTGGGACTCGTGCACAGCGACGTGTGCGGTCCAATGTCTACACATGCGCGAAGCGGTTTTTCTTACTTCATTACTTTTACGGATGATTTTTCAAGGTTCAGACATGTCTTCTTAATGAAACATAAATCCGAAGCCTTTGGAAAATTCCAGGAATATAAGAATGAGGTAGAAAAACAAACCGGCAAAAGTAACAAGATTCTAAGATCGGATCGAGATGGAGAATACTTAAGTGCCGAGTTCCTGAATTATTTAAAAGAGAACGAAATTCTCTCTCAGCTTACTCCTCCATACACTCCGCAACATAACGGTGTATCGGAGAGACGGAACCGAACCCTATTGGATATGGTACGGTCCATGATGAGTAACGCTGAGTTACCGTGATCATTCTGGGGGTATGCGCTAGAATCAGCTGCGTACCTTTTGAACCGAGTTCCCACTAAGACTGTGCCTACTACACCATATGAGTTATGGAGTGGGAAGAAACCCTATCTTCAATATCTGAAGATCTGGGGATGTCCGGCTTTTATCAAAAAGCAGCATGCGGACAAACTCGAGGCACACTCAGTACTGTGCAAGTTTGTGGGATACCCAAAGAACACCAGGGGGTATCTTTTCTACTACGCAGAGGAACAAAAAGTCCTTGTTTCTCGTAATGCCCACTTTCTAGAACACCAGTTCTTAGAAAAGGAAATTAGTGGGAGCGCAGTAGAACTGGAAGAAATTCCAGAACCTCAGACTATTACTGAAAGCTTAGTGGAACCAGAGGGTTCAAAAGAACAGGACATTCCTACGCCACTCCGCAGGAGTAGTAGGCAGTCTCATCCGCCCGAGAGATACTACTGTTTTCTCATAGACGGGGATAGAGAGGATTGCATCATAGATTATGATGAGCCTACTAGCTTCCAGCAGGCCGTTCAGAGCGTTGACTCGGTAAAATGGCTGGATGCAATGCGGACCGAAATGGAGTCCATGTACACCAACAAAGTATGGACGTTGGACATTGCTCCAGACGGGGTAAAACCCGTAGGATGCAAGTGGATCTTCAAAAGAAAGATTGGTGTAAATGGACAGGTTGAGACCTATAAAGCTAGACTTGTAGCAAAGGGTTTCCGTCAAAGACCTGGTTTGGACTATGACGAAACCTTTTCTCCAGTGGCTATGCTGAAATCCATTCGGATCCTTCTTGCCATTGCTGCCTTCCACGATTATGAGATTTGGCAGATGGACGGAAAAACTGCTTTTCTAAATGGAAATTTAGAGGAGTGTGTCTATATGGACCAGCCAGAGGGTTTCATTCAGAGTGGGAGCAGCGGAAAGGTGTGCAAGTTGCTTAAGTCCATCTATGGACTAAAGCAGGCATCGCGGAGTTGGAACATCTGCTTTGATGAGACAGTCAAAGAATTTGGCTTTATCAAAAACCCAGATGAACCATGCATCTATAGTAGATTTGTAGCGAGAACTGTAGCATTCCTCGTTTTATACGTGGATGACATTCTCTTAATAGGAAATGCCATTCCTATGCTATAATCTGTCAAGGGATTCTTGTCACATAGGTTCTCCATGAAAGACCTGGGTGATGCCTCATACATCCTGGGGATCCGGATCCATCGTGATAGATCCAAGAGGATATTAGGACTTGAACAGTCCAGGTACATCGACACCATACTGAAAAGATTCAGTATGGAAGATTCTAAGCGCGGTAACCTACCGGCTTGTCACGGGATCACCCTCTCTAAAGAAATGTCTCCCAAGACTGATTTGGAAAGGGATCGCATGTCTATTATACCCTACGCTTCTGCGGTAGGCTCTATAATGTATGCGATGTTGTGTACCAGACCGGATGTAGCTTATGCACTGAGTGTGGTAAGCCGGTATCAGTCAAACCCTGGGGAGAAACACTGGATAGCGGTAAAGAACATTCTCAAGTACCTGAGAAGGACTAAGGAGATGTTCTTGGTGTATGGCGGAAAAGACCTCCAGATCGAGGCCTTTGCTGACTCCAGCTTCCAGAGTGACAAGGATGATTCCAAGTCCATGTCGGGTTTTGTCTTTACCCTCAATGGAGGGACGGTGTGTTGGAAGAGTTCCAAACAGGAAACCGTTGCAGACTCGACGATGGAAGCGGAATACATCGCTGCATCTGATGCCGCAAAAGAAGCTGTCTGGATGAGGAAGTTCTTGAAAGAACTTCAGGTGGTTCCGTCCATTGTTGACCCAATACCTCTGTATTGCGACAACAACGGGGCTATAGCTTTAGCGAAGGAACCCAGGTCCCATCAGAGATCCAGGCACATCTTGAGGCGGTACCACCTGATCAGGGAGATCGTGGATCGCAAGGAGATTGAGGTTCGGAGGGTTGCTTCAAAAGAAAACACTGCAGATCCATTCACCAAGGCCCTGCCCCAGACTCAGTTCGAGCGGCTGATCGAGATGATAGGTCTTCGATACGCCAGTACATGGCCTTAGTGCAAGTGGGAGATTGTTAGTGTATATGCCCTAGAGGCCATTACTGTATCATACTAGTTTGTATATTACTTAATGGAAGCTTGGGATATTCACCTTGTATAAACAATCTTGCTCAATATAGTAGTATGCTACTTGGTTTGTTTCTACTTCAATGTGTACATGTGTTTATTTTAGTAAATCACCTATACGCATTAGTGGAGCCCTTAGGATCTTTGCTTGATTACCAGCGTTGTGATGGCAGTCACACTAGTGGGGCTGGGTAATCTATAAGCACATCCTTATACAGGTCCCTAGTCGCAGGACTATCGAGACAGGGCATTGATACTCCGGAGTAGACTAGCTTATGCGCTTCTCATCCCAGTGTGGGAGATGGTCAGTCCCACAGCCATCAGTACGTCGTACTGGAGATAGTATACGGGTGCTCGTTGGATTACGAGTACACTGGACAGGACTCGTCGGGAACTGACAGGTTGGTATTATACCTATCGTCAGTTATCAGTTCCCAGGTGACATGAGTACAGCTTAGTCCACTGACTTGACACTGGCACTTTGCCTCGAGTGTGTTCCCACTGCACTTTGATCACTACCCTACCACGGCTCAAAGGAGTCGTGCAAACAGGTAATGGTTGGGTGCAGTCCCGAAGCACTTGGAGGCAGTGACGGTTAGACAGGATTCGTCTCTCCCGGTATTGGGGGTTGACATCATGCTGTGTCTAGGAGAGCCATTACACGAGTAGTCCCTGGCCAGGGCAAGCGAGATATACTGGTAGGCTTCTAGTGTTATCTCAGGGTCTTTTGGGCTTCACTCCGACACGACTTGTACCGCTATTAGGGGACTGACGTTTACCGCCCCCTAGGACCGACATGCGATGTATTAGACGAACAGACCGGACTGTACGGAGACTGTCACATTCAGACTCAGTAGGAGTTCAGATGGGGTTCACCTCGTCAGTCTTCTTGTCGACATCTACCTGGGGACCGTTACGCACAGCTAGTGCCGCTTGCGGTCTGTGGTTAAACCCACTGCCAGCGTAGTGTCGAGTCTTTAGAGTCCCACACAGAGGGCTATTCATCTCTGGGCAAAACAGAGTAGAGGTCGCATGGTTTTGCGACAGGGTTCGTTCTCATCCGCGCACTTGTGCACGTTTGGAGTCCGGACAGATATTACTACTAGGCTTTGGTTTGAGCCAGATACTGGTATATGTTTTGGGGTTGATTTTATCTCTTGGTATTCATGTTCCTCGGAACAAGAATGCGGGTGTGTATGCACAGTTGATTGAGGCGGAGGAAGAGGATTTTCATTAGGGTTTCGGAACCGGTGCGTATGCACAGTTGACAGTCGTCTTTTTCCAAACCCTAATGGAATTATGATATATCAATTAATAATATTAATTAAATGAAATTGTGTCATGGTTGGGTTTTGTTGACTTGTTGACCATGGTTGACTTGTTGACCATGGTTGAAGGTTTGACCATCATTATTACATAAGAAAGATGCTTTTTGATTTTAGCAAAACCATTTAAAGAATGTAATGATAATGGTCATTCCAAACCATCCATCAACTATTTCATTTTATTATTATTGTTAATTGATAATTCTTTTCATTTTGTGATATGGTTGTAGAATGAAAGGAAGACCTCATTCTATCATAACACTTCTCTCTCCTCACTTGTTCTTCTTCCTCCTCTAGTTCAAGGAGAATCCTTCTCATGAGTTGAGAATCCCTCTCCTTGAGATAAAAACACCCCAAAGACACTCTCTACTCACTCTAGGGTTAGAGGTTTAGCAAGCCGAAGATCCTAGTTCTCTCAAAGTTCGAGAAAGAGCCCGAAGGTTGAACCCTCAGGTGGATCCATCTTTGACGGAAGAAGGCAACGAGGAAAGAACCATAAACCCCTACAAAGGTTTCAAGAAGAAGGAGTTCAAGTTAGGTATAACCTCCCATCCGAGTAGCTAACTCTCTTTAGCATTCATGATAGCTAGTTTAGTTTAGAAAAGATCCCGACTTTGTTAGTCCATGTTGCCCCATGCGCTAAAATTTTGATTTTTATACCGTTTCCGCCTCCCCGTAAGAACCGGGGGTCGCAACGTGGACTTACAATATTTCTCCACACCAAGGAACTATATGGAGGGCAATCTCGTATAGCTAGATACGAGACCTTGAAGAACTTGTTTCAGTCGAGGCTGGCCGTCGGATCATCTGTAGGAGAACATGTCCTTAAGATGATTGGCTATATAGAAGAGCTTGCGGACCTCGGGACGACATTAGAGAACGAGCTATATACAAACTTGGTTCTTCAGTCCCTTCTTTCTACCTACGCCCACTTTATTCTGAATTTCAACATTCAAGGAAAAGAAGTTGAACTTCCAGAACTCCTTAATATGTTGAGGAGTGCAGAGGGCACCTTGCAGAAAGCAAGAGAAACACCCACTATGTTTGTTCGCGGTGCTTCCTCTTCCGGGTCCAAGACAAGGGCCAAAGGAAGGAAGAAGAAGGCCGCTACCAAACCAAGAGGTGGTGTTGGTAAGGTGGGAGTTAAGGGAAAGGCAAAGGTTGCGGTGCCAGTAGTGGCAAAGGACGAGTGCTTCCACTGTCGTAGGAAAGGCCATTGGAAGAAAGATTGTAAAGCTTGGATTGCCAAGAACCAGGAACCGAAGCAAGCTGTGGCTTCGACTTGAGGTGTGTTTGTAATTGAAAATTGTATGTTAATCAACTCTACTTCCTGGGTATTGGATACCGGATCAGGATCTCATATATGCAATTCATTGCAGGCACTGAGAAATCGTAGAGTGCTGAAGGTTGGTGATATGACCCTCCAAGTTACTAACGGAGCTAGCGTGGGTGCTGTGTCCGTAGGGGATTATCACCTTGGATTGACGAGTGGACATATTTTGGTTTTGCACAACTGTTTTTGTGTACCCAGTTTAACGTGTAATATCATATCAGTATCGTTGTTATCAAAAGAAGGTTATGATTTTACGTTTGTAAGCGATGTTGTTAACATCCACCTTAATCATGGTTTGATTGGGTCCGGTACACTAGATAATGGTATATACGTGTTAAACCAATTACAGATTTTCAATATCCAGAACACACTAAAAAGAAAGTCTCCAGATATAAATCAGGCTTTCTTATGGCATTGTAGACTAGGTCACATCAATGAGACAAGGTTAGCTAAGTTACATAGAGAAGGATATTTGGATCCATTCGAATATCAATCTTATGCCACTTGTCAATCATGTCTCAAAGGAAAGATGACAAAGACTCCATTCACTGGACATGGGGTAAGAGCGAGCGAGCTCTTAGGACTCATACATAGCGATGTATGTGGTCTAATGTCTACACATGCAAGAGACGGTTTTTCTTATTTCATTACTTTTACGGATGATTACTCTAGGTATGAATTCATTTTCTTAATGAAACATAAATCCGAGGCCTTTGAGAAATTCCAAGAATATAAGAATAAAGTAGAAAACCAAACCGGCAAAAGTATCAAGACACTGAGATCTGATCGAGGTGGTGAATACATAAGTGCCGAGTTCCTGGGTTACCTAAAAGAGAAATGAATTCTCTCTCAGCTTACTCCTCTATACACTCCACAGCATAACAGTGTATAGGAAAGATGGAACCGAACCCTATTGATATGGTACGTTCCATGATGAGTAATGCTGAGTTACCGCGATCTTTCTGGGGTTATGCGCTAGAATCATCTGTATATCTTTTGAACATGGTTCCTACCAAGACTGTGCCTACCACACCATATCAGATATGGATGGGAAGAAACCCTATCTTCAGTATCTAAAGATATGGGGATGTCCAGCTTTTGTTAAAAAGCTGCATGCGGACAAACCCGAGGCACGATCAGTGCAGTGTCAGTTTGTGGGATATCCAAAGAACTCCAAGGGGTATTATTTCTATTACGCAGAGGAACAAAAGGTTTTTGTTTCTCGTAATGCCCATTTTCTAGAACAGCAGTTTTTAGAAAAAGAAACAAGTGAGAGCGAAATAGAACTGGAAGAAATTCCAGAACCATAAACTACTACTGAAAGTTTGGTAGAAACAGAAGTTCAAGAAGAACAGGACATTCCCACACCCCTCCACAGGAGTAGTAGGCCGTCTCATCCGCCTGAGAGATACTACGGTTTTCTCATAGACGGGGATAGAGAAGATTGCATCATTGATAATGATGAACCTACTAGCTTCCAGCAGGCCATCCAGAATGGCGACTCAGTAAGATGGCTGGATGCAATGCGGACCGAGATGGAGTCCATGTACACCAACAAAGTATGGACTTTGGAATTTTCTCCAGATGGGGTAAAACCCATAGGATGCAAGTGGATCTTCAAGAAAAAGATTGGTGTAGATGGACATGTGGAAACCTATAAGGCTAGACTTGTTGCAAAGGGTTTTCGTCAAAGACCCTGATTTAGACTATGAAGAAACTTTTTCTCCAGTGGCTATGCTCAAATCCATTCGGATCCTTCTTAGCATTGTCGCCTTCCATGATTATGAGATTTGGCAGATGGACGTAAAGACGGCTTTTCTAAATGGTAATTTAAAAGAATGCGTCTATATGGATCAGCCAGAAGGTTTCAATCAGAGTGGGAGCAGCGGGAAAGTGTGCAAGTTGCTTAAGTCCATTTATGGACTAAAGCAGGCATCGCGGAGTTGGAACATCTGTTTTGATGAAACGGTCAAAGAATATGACTTTATCAAAAATCCAGATGAACAATGTATATATAGTAAAATTGTAGCACGAACTGTCGTATCCCTCGTCTTGTACGTAGATGACATTCTCTTGATAGGAAATGACATTCCTATGCTACAATCTGTCAAAGGATTCTTGTCACACAGGTTCTCCATGAAAGACCTCGGTGATGCCTCTTACATTCTGGGGATCCGGATCTGTCGTGATAGATCTAAGAGGATGTTGGGACTTTCGCAGTCCAGGTATATGAACACTATACTGAAAAGATTCAGTATGGAAGATTCTAAGCGCGGTAATTTACCGGCTTGTCACGGAATCACCCTATCCAAAGAGATGTCTCCAAAGACTGATTTGGAAAGGGATCGCATGTCAGTTATACCCTACGCTTCTGCAGTAGGCTCTATAATGTATGCGATGTTGTGCACCAGACCAGATGTAGCTTACACACTAAGCGTGGTAAGTCAGTATCAGTCAGACCCAGGTGAGAAACACTGAATAGCAGTAAAGAACATTCTAAAGTACCTAAGAAAGACTAAGGATATGTTCTTGGTTTACGGTGGAAAAGACCTCAAGATCGAGGCCTTTGCTGATTCCAGTTTCCAGAGTGACAAGAATGACTCCAAGTCCATGTTAGGTTATGTCTTCACCCTCAATGGAAGGGCGGTGTGCTGGAAGAGTTCCAAGCAGGACACCGTTGCTGACTCGACGAAGGAAGCGGAGTATATAGCTGCTTGCGATGCCGCAAAAGAAGCAGTCTGGATGAAGAAGTTCCTCACAGAACTTTAGGTGGTTCCATCCATTGTTGATCCAATACCTCTATATTGTGACAACAACGGGGCTATAGCTTTAGCAAAGGAACCCAGGTCCCATCAGAAGTCCAGACACATCTTAAGGCGGTATCACCTGATCAGGAAGATCATAAATCTCCGGGAGATCGAGGTCCGGAGAGTTGCTACAGAAGAGAACACAGTAGATCCATTCACAAAGGCCCTACCTCAGATTCAGTTCGAGAGGCTACTCGAGATGATAGGTCTTCGATACGCCAGTACATGGCCCTAATGCAAGTAGGAGATTGTTAGTGTATATGCCCTAGGGGCCATTATTGTATCATACTAGCTTGTATATTACTTAATGGAAGCTTGGGATATTCACAGTTATATTAACAGTTTCGCTCAACATAGTAGTATGCTACTTGATTTATGTCTATCTTAATATGTGTATATGTTACCATATCGCGAATACATATTGATAGAGCCCTTAGGATCTTGCTTGACTACCAGCGTTGTGATGGCAGTCACACTAGTGGGGGCTGGGTAGTCTACAAGCACATCCTTTTTGAGGTCCCTAGTCATAGGATTATCGAGATAGGGCATTGATACTCCTGAGTAGACTAGTGTGTACGCTTCTCAACCCAGTTGGGGAGATGGTCTGTCCCACAGCCATTAGTACGTTGCACTGGAGATAGTATATAGGTGCTCATTGGGTTACGGGTACACCGGACAGGACTCGCAGGGAACTGTTGGTTGGTATTATACCCGTCATCAGTTAACAGTTCCCAGGTGACATGAGTACAGCATAGTCTGCAGACTTGACACTGCTGCTTCGTATCGAGTGTGTTCCCACTGTTCTTAGATTGCTACCCTACCACGGCTCAAAGGAGTCATGCAAACAGGTAGCAGTTGGGTGCAGTCCCGAAGTACTTGGAGGCAGTAGCGGTTAGATAGGATTCGTCTCTCCCGGTATTGGGAGTTGATATCGCGCTGTGTTTGGAGAGCCATTACGCAAAGTCCCTGGCCAGGGCAAACGAGATTTACTGGTATGATTTCCAGTAGCTTCTCAAGGTGTAATGGGCTTCACTCCAACACGACTTATACCGCTTTTAGGGGACTGACGCTTGCCGCCCCCTAGGCCCGATATGCGATAGTCCTAGATGAACAGACTGGACTGTACGGAGATTGTCACATCAGGCTCAGTAGGAGTTCGGATGGGTTTCCTCATCGGCCTTCTTATCGATATCTACCTGGGGACCGTTACGTACAGCTAGTACCGCTTGTGGCCTGTGGTTAAACCCACTGCCAGCGTAGTGTCGAGTTTTTAGAGTCCCACACAGAGAGTTTCCCTGCTTCAGGCGAAACGATATGACGTCGTATGGTTTTAAGACAGGGTTTGGACACATACGTGTTTTTATGCACGTATGATATTCGGACAGTTTTTACTAGCGGGCTTTAGTTTAAGCCAGATTCTAGTATTAGATTATTGGATTTATACAGTCTCAGTATTTCCGTGTTTTCACGGATGGGAGGGGCATTCTTATAATTTGTCGAGAAGCTTCTAGAAGATTGATGAGGTGGAGAGCTTAGGTGTTATTTGCATTAAATGGATTAGTGACTCATGAGATGAATCATCCAAATGAGTTAATGAAGCATTTATTGCTTAATGACTCATGAGATGATTCATTGTATGTATTAAATGAAGCATGGTTGTTAATATCAAATAATGATTTATTTGATATTCTTTATGCTTCATCATATATCACAAATGAGACATAATTCATATCATTCTCACTTTCACATTCTCTCTCCTCAAGCTCTCTCTCTTCAAAGAACTAACCCTAACCTTTCATGTGTTGAGATCCAAAGGTTAGCAAGACTAATAGATCTATAATCCTCTTCTATATCCTCTAGGTTACTTTGATTAGCACTCATAGCTATCTAGTTACCTCAAGTGAAAGGTTAAAGCTTGGAGAAATAGCTCTTGGGTGGATCTTCTATTACATCGAGGAGGCCGATGAGGAGGTGAACTACAAGAGCAAGAAGGAATTGAATCATTAGGTATAATCATCTATCATAGTAGCTAATCACTTCTATATAGTTGTTAGTTAGGGTTTAACAAAGATCCGTATAGTTAGTCGATGTTAATTTAAACAAAATGATTGTTTTACCTATTCCGCCTCCCTGCATCATGTGGGGTGTCTAACGTCGACTTACAGAAACATGTTTTTCAACTAGTATAATCCATTTGCATTTTCATGTTTCATTATCTATGCATTAAAGAAAACTTTTGATTTCATCATACCTTTATTTCAAAACTTCACCTCTTTTATTTTCTTTAAAATGTTTAGATTTCTGGGCTTCGGCTTACTTAATTTACGTACGCCTTTAGACGTTGCGTGATTTAAGTGTCGGTCACGAACTAAATTTCGGATCGTGACAAAGTTGGTATCAGAGCGTTAAGTTTAACCTTGGTTCAAGTTTAGGTTTGACTATGTGGAGTGTTCACCGCCGAAAGACGGAGACAAAACCGCGTAGGTCGTATTGCCTAAATTTGCGGGCAGATGCTAATTGGTTTTATCCGTCCACCTCTCTGAAAATGCCAAGTTGATTTATGGCACCGTGTATCGGATGTTTAGACGGATGCGGCCGTTGTAGCAGACTTCGTCAGATTCCCCCTCGTGTGCGAGGGTTTTTTTTTATTGTGGGGACGCTCTTTCCTGCAGGCGCAAACCCCTACAGTTAATTACGCTACCGCATCGCGGTAACCACTTTCTCCTTCTCCAGATAGTCATTTCTTGTCGTGTGTATTTGTTTTGTTTTTGGTTGCCCGTGGATTGTATACGGAGACTAATTTATGTTGTCGCCCATAGGGCGTGGATTAGTCCAAATCCGTATTTTCTTAAATTTGGGTTTGGGTTGGTTTTAAGGATCGTTAATATTATTTTTAGATTAAGATCAACTTAAATACTTGTTAAGGATACGTTAGCCTAATTTTAGACTAAGATCTACTTTATAAGGTTTTAGGATCATTTAGATCCAACGAAAGAGTATTTGGACTCTATCATTTTAGTTAAGGAATACTGCGGTCCATAAGTTTAAGGACATCATAGTCTATGAGTATAAGGACGTCATAGTCCGTAGAATGTAGTTTAGGGACGTCACGGTCCGTAAGTTTAAGGACGTCATAGTCCATGAGTTTAAGGATGTCATGGTCCGTGAAGTTTAAAGACATCATAGTCTATGGGGTTTTCAGTTTAAGGATATCATAGTCCATAAAGTTCAGTTTAAGGACGTCACAATCCGCAGTTAGTTTAAGGATATTACGGTCCACAGTTAGTTTAAGGATATTACGGTCCACAGTTAGTTTAAGGACATTACGGTCCATAAGGTTTAGAGACATCATAGTCTGTATGGTTTAAAGACATCATAGTCTGTGAGGTTTTGGTTTAACCTTTTGGAGATGCACCAAAAGTTATTGGTTATTGGGACCCCCCATCTCTCTGAAGACGTTGAAGAATTACAACGACATGTATCAGAGGTATGAAGAGATGTACCCTTGAACCAATGTTGGTTGGGAGATTTATAGTCAGGTCTGGGACTAAGGCCAATTAAAAAGATTGTGAGCACATTGGCTCGGTTAATTTGAATTAGGGACTTGTGGCCAAATTGGGCTCAGTCCACTCGGTTCTGAACACTTGTTTGGGCTCAGCCCCTTTTTATTCAATAATGCTGAGCATTGATTTGGGTTCTGACACCCCTTTTTCTTTTTGTCTTTTATTAAGTGTTGAACACTTTTTATGGCGCTGGGGTCTTATTTACAGAGCGCTTTGTAATTCCTTAGCGCCCATGTGAGGAGCACGTGGAGCGCCTGGCGCTGAGTGCTAGACCAGGAGCACTACGACGCTTCTTATAAAATGGCACCCACATGAGGAGCACGTATAGTGCTTGGCGCTGAGCGCCAGACTTGGAGCGCTAAAGCGCTTCTTTGTCAGTTTTGGTCAGTTCTGTGCTCTGAGAATTAAATTCTCGGTTTATAAGAGACTTTGTCTCATGGATCTAAGAACTAAGTTCTTCTCTTTCTTGATGAGATACTGCGATCTTTTTTTTTTAACTTTTATGAAAGACCTTATCTTATAGATCTGTGATCTAGAAAAGAACTATGTTCTTATAATGTGAAAGTTAAACTCTCAAATATGGAGGAGATGTTATGATCTCTCTTCTTTTTCCTCACCTTGAAGAAGGTTCTTCTTCTTAGATCACTTGAAGTTTTTTTTTAGGGGGGGTTCCTCTGTTTTTCTTCTTTCGATTTGAGAACTTATGGGGAGGTTTCTGCCTGTACCTAAGACTTGAAGTCTTGGGTCCTTTATATAGGGGAGGCTAACTTGTTGAATCAGTTAAGGAAATCTCTTATTGAGAGATCTCTGATTAATTTGGGGAATATTTTCCACCGTTGGATCTTTGATCCAAGGGCTTCTGTTTTACAGAAAATAGTTTTCTTATTATTAACAAGATTGGAAAATATTTTCCGATACAGAACTTATTCTGTATCTTGGTGATTTTTAATCACCATTGGATCTTTGATCCAACAATACTCTGATTTACAGGGCACAATCTTTCCTGTTTGGAAAGATTTTGAGGAGTATTTCATCAACAGAATTTTATTCTGGTAATTTGATGATTTATCATCTTCGTTGGAACTTTGATCCAAGGGTTGAGAACTTTTAGTTCTGGCGCTGGCGCTCTCGTGCTTTGCACGTGGGCGCTGGCGCTCTCGTGCTTTGCACGTGGGCGCTGGCGCTCTCGTGCTTTGCACGTGAGCGCTGCCTCAGAGCCTTTGACTCTTAACGCTGGCACTCTTTGCGCTAGCGCTCTCGTGCTTTGCACGTGAACGCTGCCTAAGAGCCTTTGACTCTTAACGCTGGCGTTTTTGGCGCGAGCGTTCTCGTGCTTTGCACATGTGCGCTGCTTTAGAGTCTTTGACTCTTAGCGCCAGCGCTCTTCTGGTTTGCACATGAGCGCCGCCTCAGAGTCTTTGACTCTTAGCGCCAGCGCTCTCGTGCTGTGCACATGAGCTCTGTCTCCGAGTCTTTGACTCTTAGCGCTTGCGCTCTTGGCACCAACACTCTTATGAGGCGCTGCCTCATTTCAAAATTTTAATTTTGAATAGAGCTTAGCCTCCTGATTGGGGGAAACATGGAGTCTGGGGCGTAATCTATTTCAGAAACCTAGGCTTGACCTTACGGAACTTAGACTTGAACAGAGGGGTATTAGACCCAAACTTTCGTTACATAGGTTGACCCTGATTGATGGAGTAGGTAACTCAAGTAGAGTGACGTACCGTGCGCATGTTCCATGGCATACTTACGATACGATACTCCGCTTAAGTGACCTTTGGATGCACATAATTTGAGATCCTTGATTCTATTCGTTTCCATGATCATACATCCATTTGAGATCCTTGATTCTATTCGTTCCCATGATCATACTCTCATTGATTCTGTTCCTGCTTATGATCATGTATCCATTTTGGGATCTGTTGATTCTTTTCATCCCTTTGGTCTATCTTCATTGACACATGCTTGAGGTTTTTATCACCATGGTTTGAGCGCAGATTGAGCTGCTGCCAGTGATGCGGTCAGGGCGAGCTCGTCATGGACGAGGACCGACCATCATGTTTTCTGGTGACATGAGAATGTCTCGATTTAGTGTTTGTGTTGTGACCTCTCGTTTGAGGCGAGTGTTCGGTTTTGCACCGGATGATCGGGCCATTGATAGAGGCTGCCAGATTGAGAGGACTGTTGATGCACAGCCTACCTCTTGGATCGTAATGTTATCTACCGTGCAGACGGATGACCCAGCTGTTGCTGAAATTGATGGGATGTCGCTTCCAGAGCTTATGAGCTGAGACCACTGGAGCTTTCAGGCAGAGATACGACAGAAGATATCCAGTCTATCTTGAGTTGAGTTGAACGACTGATGATTCGTCTGATTTGATGCGCCGACGTAGGCTCAGTTGAGTTAAAGATTTCCAGTGTAGAGAATCTTATTCAGATCTAGAGTAAATCGATCCAGAGACGATGTTGTTCGTTGGATGCTCCGATAGGAGATCAGTAAGTTGACCAGCTTTGGATAGAGGATCTCACCCAGATGCGTTGTGAGTTGATCGAGAGCGGATGAATAAAGTATATTCCTCTGATTGTTGGGATGAGTTCCCGAGGACGTGTTCGGCTAGATATCTTCTATAGAGTGATGAAAATACTGAGTTCGTAATTTCGAGTTCGTGTGAGAGACTCCGAATTGACTGTAGCCGAGAACAATTGCAGTATGCAGATAGCATGAGGTGATTTGGATGTGGACGATAATGAAGACGGATGAAACAAGAGATTCATGCAGGATGTTATCGAGCTGTTGTTACTCCCAGTTGATATTAGAGATCGGATATATATACAGAGGCGTTGCGATATGGCCAGTTCCCGAGAAAATGCTGTGCTGAGAACGCGGATGTCCAGAAAATGAGAAAAGATTATGTAAGAGTACCAGCCTCCGTATAGTTCGGTATAGGCGAGATCGGAAGAGACCCTGAGCAGGTTCCTTCAGGACACTGCTGCTATAAGATTCGCACCGAGGATCAGTTTTGTCACATGTATTCAGAGGGCCAGAGGCCGACGCCAGTGACGTGCCGCTTTACGAATGGTCATACTAATTGGCCGAGAGATGACCAGAGGAGTGTCAGAGCGGAATCATTTCCGTTAGTACACCAGACCGGGCCGACGAGCCGATGAATTGCGAGATTGGTAATCCACAGAGAAAATGAGGATCCAGAGACAGAGAACGCCAGACCATGAGCAGGAGGCAGGAGGATGTTCTTGCTCTGCCAGTTTTGGGCGCACCGGCATTTTTCGACATTGCAGGAGGTGTACCTCAATGTCATTTGTTGCGATTTGTGTTGTGTGATGCGATTATCACACTTTTATCGCTTCGATTGAGTTTTGATGATTGGATTTCGTGATTTATGTGTTCATGCACCATGGCTGCACCTAGTGGATATTTTCTTTTGTGCACAGTTATTGCACTTGATTTATATTTATACACCGCTACATCGGTTTGCGATCTGTGCATGTTCCCCTCCGAAAGACGCGGCGAAGACGCGGCGAACGTCTTGCCTGAATTTTGGGGCAGATGCTAATTGGTTCTATCCGTCCACCTCTCCGAAGATGCCAAGTTGATTTATGGCACCGTGTATCGAAGGTTTAAACGGATGCGGCCGATGTAGCAGACTTCGTCAGATTCCCCCTCGTTTGAAGGGTTTTTGATTGTGGGGATGCTCTTCCCTGCAGGCGCAAGCCCCTGCAGTTAATTACGCTACCGCATCGCGGTAACAACTTTTTCCTTCTCCATATGGTCACTTCGTGTCGTGGGTGTTTGTTTTGTGTTTGGTTGCCTGTAGATTGTATACAGAGACTAAGTTATGTTGTCGCCCATAGGGCGTGGACTAGTCCAAATCCGTATCTTTCTTAGATTTGGGTTTGGGGGGGTTGTGTTTAAGGATACGTTAGCCTTATTTGGGGCTAAGATCAACTTAAACGTTTGTTAAGGACACGTTAGTCTAATTTTAGACTAAGATCAACTTAATGGGATCGTTTAGATCTGACAAGAGAGCAATTGGGCTCTATTGTTTAGTTTAATGACATTGCGGTTGATAATTCGTTTAAGGACATTACGGTCCATTGTTAGTTTTAAGACATTGCGGTCGAGGTTAAGGACATCATAGTCCGCGAGTTTAAGGACTTCACAGTTCGGTGTTAGTTTTAAGACATCACGGTTGAGGTTAAGGACATCATAGTCCGTGAGTTTAAGGACCTCACAGTCCGATGTTAGTTTTAAGATATCACGGTCAAGGTTTAGGACATCATAGTCCATGGGTTTAAGGACTCCACAGTCCGATGTTAGTTTTAAGACATCACGGTCGAGATTAAGGACATCATAGTCCATGAGTTTAAGGACCCCACAGTCCGATATTAGTTTTAAGACATTACGGTCGAGGTTAAGGACATCATAGTCCATGAGTTTAAGGACCCCACAGTCCGTAGCAATGTATGGTTGTCGGGACCCGTCACCTCTCTGACGGCGTTGGAGGATTACAACGACAGATATCAGAGGAGTAAAGAGATGTACCCTCGAACGGGGTGTAAATTGATTGGGAGAGCAGATGAGCTCAGTTCAATTTAAATTGAGGACTTATGGCCAGAATTGGGCTAAGTCCAGTTAAAAAAATATTTAACATTTTATTCATGTTCTGCCTATTGGGCTTTTACTTGGGCTCTGCCCTTTTATAATGCATAGCATTGGGCTCTGTCATTGGATGCATAGCATTTATCAGGAGCAAAATAGTGGTCTTATAATGCGCCACGCGGCTTGTCAGGCGCTTTGCGCCAAGCAAAGAGTGCAATGCGCTAGCGCATGCAGAGGTGACACATGTCACGCTCTGTGCTAAGCGCAAGTCTGTTAGCGCACTGCGCTTTCTGAGTGCGCTGCGCCAGTGCGCTGCGCCAGTGAATGACGCGTGGCACGCTCTGGCGCAGTGCGCCAGTCCAAGAGCGCAGTGCGCTATTTTTAGAAGCGCAAACCGTTCTGTGGTTGACACGTGGAGCGTTCTAGCGCAGTGCGCCAGTCCAATAAACGCAAAGGCGCAATTCAAGAGTGCAAGGCACTGTCCAATAGCGCAGAGCGCAATTTGATCAAATTAAAATCAAAGAACAAGTTTTTTGTTCTTCATAGGAGGCATTGCCTCAAGATCCACGAACCAAGGTTCTTGTTCCCATCAAAAGGCTATGCCTTTATAGATCAAAAGATCTAAGAATGAAGTAAATTACTTCTTTTTTAATCTTTTATAATTAGATCTTTTTGATCTTTTTTCTTTTTTATTGAAGATCTTGATCTTGTTCTTAGATCTTTGATCTTTTTAGAAGAGGATTCTTCTTTTTGTGAGATGTTTTCATCTCTGTTCTTCAAGAAATATAATTCTTTACCTTTAAAGATGAAGAAAATGATCTTCTTTCTTCAAAGGCTTGCCTTTCTTTCTCTTTGAGTTTTTTTCTCTCAAAGTTTGCAGAGGATTCTCTCTATCTGAGACTTGAGGTCTTGGGGCCTTTATATAAGGCCAATTGATTTGTTAAGTTAGTTACAGAGATTTTTCTCTGATTGATTTGGGAATATTTCCCACCGTTTGATCTTTGATCCTAAGGCCTCTATTTTACAGAAGATAATCTTCTTATTTTAATAAAATTTGAAAGATTTTTCTAGAACAGAATTTAATTTCTGATTAATTAATAATTTATTATTAAAATTCCAGTGCTGGCGCAATTGGCGCTGGCACAACACGTGGGGCGCAGCGCAACTGCGCTAGCGCGCCTGCGCTTGACACGTGGCGCGCAGCGCAGAGCGCAGCGCAACTGCGCTAGCGCGCCTGTGTTTGACACATGGCGCAGAGCGCAGAGCGCAAGGGATCTGAAGCGTTACTTCATTTTAAAATTTAAATTTTGAAACAGAGCTTTGCTCTGATTGGGGGTGCGCTGCCTTGGGCGCAGCGCTCCTGATGCTGGCGTGTCTGCTTTTGACACGTGGCGCGCAGCGCAAGGAATCTGAATCGTTGCTTCAATTTTTGAATTTTGAAATTCAAACAGAGCTTTGCTCTTATTGGGGGAAACAAATGCCCCCCCACCATTGCGCTCACGTGGCGCACACGTGAGTGCAGCGGTGGTAACATCTGAGCCCTTGGATCATCTCAGAAGTTGAGGAGGCGCTTCAGCGCCTATAAATAGGACCCTTGGTCCTTAGATGATTATCATCTTCAAGAATTTTTTTATCTCAGAGCCTTTCTCTCATTTCCAAGAACTTCAAGAGTTAAAACTCTAGAAAATTTTAGGTAAAAATTAAATTAAATTAAATTAATTTTAATTAACAGAGCCTTGCTCTCATAGATCTTTTGATCTAAAGAAAACCCCCTTGGGGTTTCATAAGCAGAGCTTTGCTCTCAAGTACCCATAGATCTAAATAGATCTTTCCTTAGGGTTTCTTAGTCCATGGGTGAGAGCTCTGCTCTTTTGACAATGTATAGATCTTTTGATCTTTTGATGAAGAACTCTCAACAGTTTTTTCATGGATCTTTAAGATCCCAGAAATTTAACTCTTAGGAATTATTTTTCATTAATCTTTGATAGATTTTTCCATTATTATTACAGAGCTAGGCTCTTTAAGGAATTTTATTCCCTCGTGACCAGAGTTTGACAAATATCACTCTGTTACAGAGCATTGCTTTGAAAGGGAGATTTTCTCCTTGTCTCGAGGGATTTCTCATTTAATGAGAATATTCTTTGAGTCTCATCCAATGATGAGACTGTCTTATTAACTGATGCATTGTCATCCGGATTTTGCGGGTCCCCCTTTGGTCCCCTCTCTATTGCATTGCAGTGTGATACAAATTTTAAAGTATCAAGCGTCGGGATTTAAAAAAAAATGAAATTATGATACTGATAATTGAATTTCGCTTTTTCTTGCAGGCACTATGTCTTCTGATCTCTCGTTCTCATTTTTTCGTTCAGAAGGAGGATTCCCTGAGGCACCGGTAGACCGGGAGGTTCTCGCTCTCATCAAAAATTACGACCCGGAATACAAAAACCTTCACCTGTGGGGTAGGTGGTATAACGAAATTATCAAAGGTCGCCGAAGCTTCTCTTGCGCGACGCCGTCGGATCCGATCTCGTACGCAGATATACCCCCGGTGAACTATGCCGTGGAGGTGGTAAATTGGAATTCGGAGGGTCTTCTTCAACCTTCGATTGCTGCCATCCCCATGCAGCTGCCGGCAGCCGTGGATATTTTGGAACGGCGCATATGCCAGGGCGATTCATGCCCATGGGGACAACCCTACAACATCGGGTTGACCCCTCGACACTCGGCAGGGTATTTACAGTGGGCCAGGTATATTTTGTCAGCAAAGAAGACGCACTTGCTGAAGATCGGTCTATACCCCGCAGTTTACGCCTCGCTGTTCGAGTACTCTGCTCCTCCGACATGGTGGATTAAGGCATTCGTGGAGCAATGGAACATCCCCACCCATACCTTTCTTCTAATGGACAGGGAAGTTTCCATCTCTTTAGAAGAATTTGCTGAGATTTCCGGTCTGCCGGTGAGGGGGGAGCACTATGAGGAGCTACTTCCTCCGGACGAATATGTCTTCGCCACTAAGCCGTTGGTGATGGACCTAACGCCGAAGAATGCTATTCAGCACCAGTTTCCGAGTCTGGTAAAGGTGCTGAATATATATGAAAGTCTTTACTTGGAATCGGGAGGCCGGGGAGTTAGTTTCGCAGACTTCATCGCCCGCTTTCTTCGACCGGAGATTCTATCGCAACGGGGCAAAAAATTTGCCAAGCTTGACGACTCCTTCGGCCTTGGCTTAGATCGTTGACCAGCACTGAAAGACGACCAAAAGGGTTTTTACCTCCCTGATGCTGCAATCATCCCTTTATCGGAAATCGCCGCTCCGGGCATCGACGAGGAGACTTTCTTTCTCGGGTTTCTTGGGTTATGGTTGTGCTGGTTCGCACTCCCCATGCACCCTCGCTACATGAGGCCGTCCGTCTTCTACTCAGCACATCGAATGGTGGCTGGCATACAATTATCCATCGGAATTGCCGGGTTGGCCCACCTGTACCATGGTCTTAGCGTGGCGGCAGACGCAACTGAATCGGGGGTGAAACCCGCTAATTTCCCGATGCACTACTTCACTTCGTGGATGGAAATACACGTGCTCGGGGTATTTGGTATTTATAAAAGACCCTCGTTTTACGAGAAGTACAGATTCCCGAGAGTTATGCGGCTGATCGGCACTTCTATCGTGAACCCGCCTCCGCGGGAGGCTAGGGGGTTGCTTCTTCGCCCGCGCATGGTCGGAGCGAGTATTTCTTTCACGGACAAGGTCCTAACAATCGGCCCAGAGACCTCCAAGGCGATGTTGGTGTTGCGCGATAATTTCAAGGACGAGGCCTCCGTATTGAAAGCCCGGGAGATTCTACATCTATACTCTATCTGGCCGGGCTTCCTCGTGTTCAGGCAGAACGAGGCGGCGCTCTTTATAAGATACAACCCCCATCGCTTCGCTCAGCAGTTAACTTATAACCAGGGGGTCCCACTGGAGGCGTTTTTGGAAGAGCCTGCGGCCACCAGAGAGGGGATACGGAGTGCACTACATTATTTTATGCGGCTAAATATGGGCTCCCACTTCTTTATTAGCGAGCCGACTTGCGTTCCAAGGGCCCTCAACGTATACGGGGTTTGGTATCAACACGCGATGGGCGCTGTTATCAGGGAAGAGAAGCGGCTGCTGCTTGATCTCAAGAGTGCGCCCCCTGCCAGCGATCGCAACGTCCCCCTAAAGCGAAGGACCCCTGTCCCTCCTCCACTAAGAGGAGATGCTGGAGATGAGGCTCCACATGTGCTAAGACCCACGCGTGGATTGCCCCTCGATTCTGTGGACGTGTCATCAGCGCCCCGTGCTCCCATGGAGACGGTGAACGTGGTTTCACCCGAATCTGGCGTGGCTCGGATATCGGGACCCGCCGTCCCAAGGTGCCCACGAAGCGTAAGTTGATTTTGGGTGCGACCGGAGTTCGCGTGCAGAAGAGGAAGAAGAAGTCGATCCTCTCTGCTGACGCTGCATTTGGTCAGGAACCTCATGCTCCTTACAGCGAGGGCTTGAGTGAGTACGGGACCAATGGGGGCTTATTTATGCCGCCAGACGACACTGATCTGGCGGCCGCCATCGCAGCTTCTGAGCGATTGGCAAGGTGCGACGCGTGGTTGGCTAAACTCGCGCAATCAGGTAATCATTAGTTGTATTTTTCGTTATTGCATCATACCTCTATCCTTGTTTTTGGACTAACGCTTTTCCTTCTTTAACAGGCATTTCTACCGAAGAAGCCATCGCTGCTTCTCTCAAAACTTTCGAGGAGGAGGAACGACTCAGAGCATCCTTAGGCCTAGGTACATTTCGGTTCACTATGTCTCTGCTTCCATCTCTCATGAGTAATCTGACCCTCTCTTTGTTTCATCACAGGTACCACGAGGCCTATCCTACAAGTTGACGTGGAGATTCTCCCTGGGCCAGATTACTGCAGGAGGCCCTGCTTAAAAAGCCGATGATGGAAGCCTTGACGGCTCTGGAGGCAACCCTGAACGCGGACGACGACGCCTTGCTGAAGGAGGCTTCCAAAAGGTCTGTCGCGACGGCCCGGGAGGAAAGGAAACGCCTGAGGCGCGCAGCAAGAGAGCGTAGCGCTGCTTTGGTTGCGGGAGCAGGTTCAAGAGCCATTACTCCCGCTGCTATTCCTTCAGAGGAGCTCCCGGTCGCCTTGTCTACTGCTCATAGACGGGCGGCACATGCAGCTCGGGAAGCCAACGGTAAATCAACCCCAGGTAATGTGTTTTGAGGCTTCGTTGTCGAAGTTTTAAGCTATCAGTTCTTATATATCTTGTCCTGCAGGGCCAAGTCTTACTGAAGGAATGGCGGTGACCGTTGAGCCTGAGGGGACGGTAGAGGAGGTAGCGACTGAACTAGAGGCGATGGCAGGCGATGTAACCATAGATGCAAGGCCTGAGATAGTGGCTGACGAGACAGTCATAACTGCTATGCCCGAGAAGGCTGCCGATGCCGAGCCCGAAGGGGCGGTGGGTGAGACGGTTGCTACGGCCGAGCCTGAGGCAGCAGTAGATGAAACGGCTGCGGCCACTGAGCCCGAGGTGGGTGAAATGGGCATGATCGCTGAACAGGAGATGGCTGCTCTTTCCCAAGAGTCGGGCACTGCTCCGATCATCGCTCTCCCTGCCTACGGTTCTTTATCATCTCCTGGCCCCGCGAGCATGATGACGGCTCCTGTAGAGTCGGGCGATGAGGCAACGGGAGGTGAAACCATGCCAATGGAGGAGGGAGACGCCACCGTTTCATCAAGTGACGCCCTCGTCACGGCTCCGGTTGGTGACTCATCGGGTAAATTTTGGGTTACCGTCCTTCTTTTTTTTATTCTGCAATCCTTCCTGATAGGGTTTATCTTGTTTCTAACGCAGGTGCGGCTAGTGCTGGTGCAGCGTCACCCGAGGGAGCGCCGTCAGTTACCGCTCTGACGGTGACCACTTCTCTTTCTTCTCTCGCACCGTCACAAATGCTGGAAGGTATGGATTTGTGACCCACCAGTCTTATCTTGGCTGCATAATTTATGTACTGACGTTGTACTATTGCGTCTTTGCAGGAGTCCTTTTTGACCACCTGTACCAAGTGCTGCATCCCCACTTCTCCTTCCCGTCGGAGATGGCTTCATCTAGCGGCGCCGGTGAATATAGCTTCCAATTAATGCTCTTTCTTTTACCGATAATGAACTTATTTTTGATTCTTCTTTGCCCTGATTGCAGTGCAACAGATTGAAGGAGGAGATGTAAGATCAGTTGCGCCACCGGTCCTCCCGGCGTTGCCACCTACTGCAGCCGGTATAGTAGACTCTACTTTTTGCTTGTTTTCTTTATTTCTTGAGCCGACACTTGATTATGATCTATTTTGCAGCAATCACATCGACTCCAACCCCGTTCGAGTCTCGTATTATAATGTCGGCCGGGCCCTTTTTAAGGCGTCCATCATCCAAAGGTGCTGCGACCAGCCTACGCATGCTAGGCGAGTATATCGAGGAGTTCGACGCAGAGGCTCCCACGTCTGCCGCGGACTTTGCCGCAGAGATTAACCCTATGCTGGCGACGCTCATGAACTTTCACGGTGAGGGCATCGTTGAGTCTTGGGTTAATTGCTGCCGGGAGGTCGAGACTTGCTTGCATGAGCTTGAGCTTAAGTGTTCGGTACCTGAGATTCTGGCCACGAGCACTCAACGGGTAGCATGGATCGAGCAGAGCGCTTCTTACTTCCGCCATCTCGAACAAGAAGTGGCTTTAAAGCGAAGAGAATGCAAAGAAACTTCAAGCGAGTCTGCTCGACTGCGTGCTGAGGTCGACGCGAACGCTGCCCCGTTGAAGGTTATCTTCGAGGGCCTTCTGCAATGTATCTTTAATGGGCTAACATTGAAGCAGAAGCTCGATATTGTTGAGCGTGATGCACAAGATCGTGAAGCAGCTCAGCGAGCCGTCGAGGAATAACTCTCATCTTACTTGTAGCAGTGAGCCCAGGTCGAAGCAGAGTTGGCCGCGGCAGCCGATCAAGAAGAGGGGCTGAGAGAAGTGCGCGAGCGGCTGGTCGGACAACTGAAAGCGCTTTCCTCTCAATAAAAATTTTGTATCATTTGTAATTGTGAATAAAATGTATTTGTTCTTTTATTCTTTAACATGATATATTTTGTACTCAATCGAATTCATGAATAAAAGATACACGTTCTTCATAATGTCTTGTGTCATTTCTCTGCCTTCTTCTTTCTTGCTGTGTTGTTTGTCATGTGATTTTAGCAAGCGCGGTCTGTAGATAGCATATAGCTGTCAGTCTTAGGCTCTTTGTAGAGTGGTGATGGCTTAGAAAACAGGGTTAAGGTCTGTCACCTAAGACTTTTCAATTTTATGAGCCGTGAGGGTCTCATAAAGAATTTTCTCCCTACGGGTCGAGAGGATCCCGTAGGTGTAATTTTCTTCTTAAGAATCGTGAGGATTCCTAAGTGTGTTTTCTTTTGAGAGTCGTAAGGATCTCACAAGAGAATTTACTCCCTTACGAGTCGTGAGAACCCGCAAGTGATGGGTGAAGTTACCCTTATCCGCATTTCACGGAGTCAAGGATTGTTCTGGATGCTTCCCACGGTTTCACTGCCGTGTTTGGCGAGGACCAGGCTCCGCTCTGGACGTTTTCCAGGATATCGTAGTTTAAAGACATCGCGGTCGAGGTTAAGGACATCATAGTCCGTGGATTTAAGGACCTCACAGTCCGTTGTTAGTTTTAAGACATTACGGTCAAGGTTAAGGACATCATAGTCCATGAGTTTAAGGACCTCACAGTCCAATGTTAGTTTTAAGATATCACGGTCGAGGTTAAGGACGTCATAGTCCATGAGTTTAAGGACCTCACAGTCCAATGTTAGTTTTAAGAAATCACGGTCGAGATTAAGGACATCATAGTCCATGAGTTTAAGGACCTCACAGTCCAATGTTAGTTTTAAGACATCACGGTCGAGGTTAAGGATATCATAGTCTATGAGTTTAAGGACCTCACGGTCCAATGTTAGTTTTAAGACATCACGGTCGAGGTTAAGGACATCATAGTCCGTGAGTTTAAGGACCTCACAGTCCGCGAAATGTGTGGTTATTGGGACCCGTCACCTCTTTGAAGACGTTGAGGAATTACAACGACAAATATCAAAGGAGTGAAGAGATGTACCCTTGAACCAAGGTAAAATCAGTTTAAAATCATTTTGGTTGATTGTTAGTTTTAAGACATCACGGTCGAGGTTAAGGACATCATAGTCCATGAGTTTAAGGACCTCATAGTCCGATGTTTGCTCTGGATGCTTCCCACGGGTTCACTGCCGTGTTTGGCGAGGACCAGGCTCCGCTCTGAATGCTTCACACGGGTTCACTGCCATGCTCTGCGAGGACCAGGATCCGCTCTGGACGTTTTCCACGGGGTCAGAAGTGACGTTATCCGTGTTCCACGTGACTAGGAATTTTGCTCTAGATGCTTCTCACGGGTTCACTGCCGTGTTCGGCGAGGACTAGGCTCCGCTCTGGATGCTTCACACGGGTTCACTGCCGTGCTCTGCGAGGAACAGGATCCGCTCTGGACGTTTTCCACGGGGTCAGAAGTGACGTTATTCGTGTTCTACGTAACCAGGAATTTTGCTCTAGATGCTTCCCACGGGTTCACTTCCGTGTTAGGCGAGGACTAGGCTCCACTCTGGATGCTTCACACGGGTTCACTGTCGTGCTCTGCGAGGACCGGGATCCGCTCTGGATGTTTTCCATGGGGTTAGAAGTGACGTTATCCGCGTTCCAGTAACCAGGAATTTTGCTCTAGATGCTTCCCACGGGTTCACTGTCGTGTTCGGCGAGGACT
Organism: Agapanthus africanus; assembly: GCA_030015575.1. Classification (NCBI taxonomy): domain Eukaryota; kingdom Viridiplantae; phylum Streptophyta; class Magnoliopsida; order Asparagales; family Amaryllidaceae; genus Agapanthus; species Agapanthus africanus. The sequence goes on from CM057339.1 coordinate 136,424,695, forward strand.
AGGCTCCGCTCTGGATGCTTCACACGGGTTCACTGCCGTGCTCTGCGAGGACCAGGATCCGCTCTGGACGTTTTCCAGGGGGTCAGAAGTGACGTTATCCGTGTTCCACGTAACCAGGAATTTTGCTCTAGATGTTTCCCACGGGTTCACTGCTGTGTTCGGCGAGGACTAGGCTCCGCTCTGGATGCTTCACATGGGTTCACTGCCGTGCTCTGCGAGGAACAGAATCCGCTCTGGAAATTTTCCACGGGGTCAGAAGTGACGTTATCCGCGTTCCACGTGACCAGGAATTTTGCTCTAGATGCTTCCCACGGGTTCACTGCCATGTTCGGCGAGGACTAGGCTCCGCTCTGGATGCTTCACATGGGTTCACTGCCATGCTCTGCGAAGACCAAGATCCGCTCTGGACGTTTTCCACGGGGTCAGAAGTGACGTTATCCGTGTTCCACGTAACCAGGAATTTTGCTCTAGATGCTTCCTACGGGTTCACTGCCGTGTTCGGCGAGGACTAGGCTCCGCTCTGGATGCTTCACACGGGTTCACTGCCGTGCTCTGCGATGACCAGGATCCGCTCTGGACGTTTTCCACGGGGTCAGAAGTGACGTTATCCGTGTTCCACGTAACCAGGAATTTTGCTCTAGATGCTTCCCACGGGTTCACTGCGGTGTTCGGCGAGGACTAAGCTCTGCTCTGGATGCTTCACACGGGTTCACTGCCGTGCTCTGCAAGGACCAGGATCCGCTCTGGACGTTTTCCACGGGGTCAGAAGTGACGTTATCCGTGTTCCACGTAACCAGGAATTTTTCTTTTTATATCCGCATTTCACGGAGTTGGGATTTGACTCTCGGTCATCTGTATACCGTCGAGTCATGGAACTGGGAGTTGCCGCTGTTCCGCTTTGTTTGATGTTGTGACTGCTGAGATGAATGTTGAGATGATCTCCAGGTTATCTGTGACCCATCGAGATTTGGCTTCTTCTTCCGATGAAACCTGGGGAGGAGGTGCGTGATTCCTTCTTTGTTTGCGCCCCTGGATTGTATACAGGGATTGACGTAATATCACCTGTAGGGCATAAATTTCATTTATTCATTTTTTTATTTCTTTCCGCGATGCTCTATCATTTCAGCTTTTATATCACGAAGGTCGCGATTGCCCCATCATTTCGGTTATTTTGCGCGGTGCCCAATCATTTCAGCTATTTATCTTATTTTCACTCGCTGTTTTTCTATTGCGAGCTGCCCAATCATTTCGGCTATTTTGCATGCATACATTTTTACTTGCTGATTTTGTTCCAAGTTGCCCCATCATTTCTGCTATTTCATATGCATGTGAGGCTTGCTAGCTCTTTGCCGCAAGCTTGGGATTAGACACCGATTTCGGCATCAGCACCGCTACAACTGGAATATTGCCAGGAGCGAATCATCATTTGCCTCTGTCGACATCAAACAAAGGTGGCTTAGCGAACAGGGTTAGGATCCTGTTGACTAAGGCTTTTGACTTCATGAGCCATAAGGGTCTCACAAAGGTGTTTCTCCCTGCGAGTCGTGAGGATCTCGTAGGTGTGTTTTCTCCTTAGAAATTGTGGGGACTCCTAAGTGTATGATCTCTTGCAAGTCGTAAGGATCTTACCAGAGTGTTTCTCCTTATAAGTCGAGAGGACTTACAAGGGTTGTTCACCATGCGAACATATCTCTAGTCACGGGTGGGACTTGGTTAGGGAAATGTTTATTCGCGCCCGTGGATTGTATACAAGGGTCAGTGTTGCACCGCTTGTAGGGCAGTATTGAAAGTTGTGGGGGTTGCTTAAGAACAGGTTCAGGTTTCTATAGCTTAAGACTTTCAAATCTTATGAGCCGTGAGGGTCTCATAAGAGGATTCTCCTTACGAGTCGTGACGATCTCGCAAGTGTAATTACTCCTTAGGAATCGGGGGGATTCCTAAGTGTTTTTCTCCCTTGTGAGTTATAAGGATCTCACGCAGGTGATTTCTCCTTACAAGGTCGAGAGGACCTTGCAAGTGTCTTTTAACGAGGTTGCGCCCTTTCGGGTTTTCACAAACGCTCGCTGGTAGCCCTGCCGTTTTTACTCACGGAGCCCTTTCGGGTTTTCATCCGTGCCCATTTTGCTTATGGATATACCGTTTTATTTTTTCTCTTTTTTTTATTCTTTCTTTTTTTTATTCTAACGAGATTGCGCCCTTTCGGGTTTTCACAAGACTCGCCGGTAGCCCTGCTGTTTTTACTCACGGAGCCCTTTCGGGTTTTCATCCGTGCCCATTTTGCTTATGGACATACCGTTTTCTTTTTTCTCTTTTTTTTATTCTTTCTTTTTTTTATTCTAACGAGGTTGCGCCTTTTCGGGTTTTCACAAGACTCGCCGGTAGCCCTGCTGTTTTTACTCACGGAGCCTTTTCGGGTTTTCATCCGTACCCATTTTGCTTATGGACATACCGTTTTCTCTTTTTTTTTATTCTATTCTTCTCTTTTTTGTACCAGCTTTGGGATGCTGCAATCTGCCGTAGTTTCTCGACATCTCGGTCAACAGCTATTTTTAGGACATAGTGGTCCGTTATTAGTTTAAGGACGTTTCGGTCCACTGTTAGTTTAAGGACGTTTCGGTCCGCTATTAGTTTAAGGACATTTCGTTCCGTTGTTAAGTAAGCCGGCTACTACATATAGAGTTTAGGCTTAAGAAGATAGCGAGTGGACATAGTCGTCGTCATCTACATTGACCTAGGCCGTGACTCATCAAGCGTAGTACTTCTTCAGGAAGCGGCTGTTTATCGGTCTGAAAGGTCTTTCGCCATGCATATCCATGAGTAGATAGGCTCCATCCTGGTAGAACTTGTCTATAATGTACGGGCCTTCATAATTCGGCTCAAATTTTCCCCGCTTGGCGCGATTGAGGATCATAGGTCTTTTGACCACTAGCATGAGTTCGCCTTGACGGAATGTCCTCGGCCTGGTCAATCTTTCATATGAGCGCATCATCTTTGCTTTATAAGCCTCCAGATTTTGCTGCGCCAGGAGCCGGGTTTCATCCAGGGCATCAAGTTCCTCAAGCCGATGGTGAGCGTTCTCTTCGTCCGTCAGCTCGTAATGGACTGCCACTCGTAGAGAAGGTAACTCTATCTCGAGAGGGAGTACTGCTTCTATACCGAATACCAACGCGTACGGCGTTGTGTTCGTGGCCGTTTTGAACGTGATTCGATATGCCCAGAGAGATTCTTGTAGTCTCTCGTGCCAGTCTTTCTTATTTCAAGACACCGTCTTCTTTACGATCTTCGTCAAGGTCTTGTTGAAAGCCTCAGCTTGACCGTTAGCTCGGGGATTATAAACTGAGGAGTATCTCCAGTCTATGTTGTGCTGTTGCACGAAGCGGCTAATCTTGTGGCTTCTGTAGGCTGGCCCATTATCGGATATGATCCGTCTCGGAGTTCCAAACCGATAAATGACGTGCGTCTTGAAGAAGTGAAGGATATTCTCCGTCTTCACTTCCCTCAGCGGTATCGCTTCTGCCCATTTAGAGAAGTAATCAGTCGTTGCCAAAATGAATCGATGTCCCCTGGACGATGCTAGTTCGATGGGGTCGATTATGTCAGTTCCCCACATTTCGAATGGCCAGCTAGCCACTGTCGGGTGTAGTGGATTTAGGTGTTGATGGATAAAGTCCCCATGGATCTGGCATGAGTGGCATTATTTCGCATACTCGAGGCAGTCCTGGATCATCGTGGGCTAATAATAGCCCATCCGTTTAATCTTCAGCCTCATCTTTGGGCCTGCTTGGTGAGAACCGCAGAGTCCGTCATGAACTTCCTGAACGACTCTTTTCGCCTCTTCAGGTCCCAGACATCTCAACCACAGAGAATCAAACGACCTCTTGTACAGAGTATCATTGACGAAGGCGAAAGACAGAGCTCGTTTCATAAGCTGATGTCTTGAGGACGCATCTTCAGGCATTCGACGGGATTTGAAGTAGTCTATAAAGACTTCTCTCCAATCCTCAACCATTTCTTGGTCTTTTATCTGCAGGGCCGTCTGCTCAGTCGCTTCCCTTTTCTCGGATGATTCCAGAGATATTTTCGCCGGTGCGAGGACCCGACGGCTTTGCACAACGATCCTCACGTCATCGAGGTTCTTATCGGCCAATTCTTTAGCAAGCTTGGCTAATGCATCCGCTTTGCTATTTTCCGCACGCGGTATGCTTTCGAGGGTGTAGGAAGGAATTTGGGTCAGCAGCTGCTGTACTTTCTCGCCATACTTCACCAACTCTGGTTTGCACGTTTGGTTGTCGCTATTTACTTGACTGACGACCAGTTGGGAGTCTCCGTATATGAGGAGGTTTTCAATTCCCATGTCGATGGCGATCTCGAGGCCTGCTATTAAAGCTTCGTATTCGGCTTCATTGTTCGTCTTCGGCTCTGTCAAGGAGAAGGCGAAGCGCATTATCCCTCCTTGTGGGATCACGAAGATAAGTCCTACCTCTGATTTGATTATGGGTGTGCTTTGTTTGCGCTTCTTCATGGAAGACACTCCATCAAAATAAAGTTCCCATCGGGTATCACCACCGTCGATCGCATCAAACGCATGTTCGTCTGGCAGTTCACAATTCAAAGGAGAATCGGCCGGTATCGGATGTTCTGCGAGGAAATCGGCGATGGCCTGACCTTTCACTGCCTTAAGAGGCTGATAAGTTATTAAGAACTCCATTAAGAGCAAGGCCCATTTAGCGAGTCGCTCCGTCAGTATGGCCTTCGACATCAAGTATTTGAGACGGTCCACCTTCGATATGAGGCAGACTTCATGTGCCAACGCATAGTGCCTGAGTTTCGTTATTACGAAGATTAACGCCAGGCAGTGTTTTTCGATGGGAGAGTAATTGCTTTATGCCCCCAGGAGAACTCGACTCAAGTAATAGAGAGCTCTTTCTTTCCCTTGGTCGTTTTCTTGTGCCCATAATGCGCCTAAGAAACCTTCGAGGGCTGTTGTATAAAGAATAAGGGGCTTTCCCTTGACCGGAGCGGCCAGCACTGGCGGGTTCTGCAGATACCGCTTGATCTCGTCCAGTGCGCTTTGGCATTTGTGATCCCAGACGAACGGGGTCCCCTTTTTCATCAAGTGACTGTAAGGACGGCATTTTCCTGAGAGATTGGCTATAAATCACCGGATATACGCGAGTTTCCCTTGGAAAGACCGCAATTGTTTAAGAGTCCTCGGCGGGGGCATCTCCATGATCGGCTTGATCTTTGACGGATCTATCTCGATACCCCGGTGTCGGACAATGAATACTAGGGATTTGCCCGAGGAAACTCCGAATGCGCATTTGAGAGGGTTCATCTTCAAGTTGTATTGCCGAAGGCGTTGAAATACGATCTTCAGATGTTCGAGATGTTGCTCGTATGATTTGCTTTTAACCACGAGGTCGTCAATATAACATTCGACAATTTTATGTATGAGGTCATCGAAGATCCTCGTCATGGCCCTCTGATAGGTGGCACCGGCGTTCTTTAGACCGAAGGCCATCACATTGTAGCAGAATATACCCAAAGGGGTCCGGAAAGCGGTATGTTTCTGGTCCTCGGGATGCATCTTTATCCGATTGTATCCTGACGATCCGTCCATGAAGGAGAAGACTTCGTGAGTGGGCGTATTGTCTATCATCAGCTCAGTGACCAGTACTGGGAAATCATCCTTCGGACAGGCTTTATTGAGATCCCGAAAGTCCACACATATGCGCACTGTCCCATTCTTCTTCATCACTGGGACGATGTTGGCGATCCAATCAGTATACTGAACCTCTTGGATGAAGCCAGAGTCGATTAGCTTCTTGACCTCGGTGTTGATACTCATCTCAAGCTCGAGCCGCATTCTTCTTGGTGCTTGTTTGATTGGCTTGACGTCCGGGGATATCGTCAATTTGTGGACCGCAATCTCTGGATCTAATCCTGGCATTTCGGAATAGTTCCATGCGAAGCAATCTCTATGCTGCATAAGCACGTCTTTTAGCGCAGCTACCCTTTCTTCAGATAGCAGCTCACTGACGAATGTAGGTCGCGGGTCACTTGCTGTCCCTAAATCAATTTTCTTGAGGTTATCTGCAGTGGTGTGTATTCCATCTTCCAGCTCTTTTGGCGCCGGTGGAAACTCTGAGATCACCTCGTCATCATTGTTTTCGAAGCACCAGGGAAGGTCATCCATATTCTCGGGTTCTTCTCTTGATATCGTTATCATATGACAAGTACGAGGTCGCTTCCAAGACCGATGTGGGTCTGGTTCTACTCTCGTGGCTTTGGGTTCATGCTTTTGCGGCGGAGTTATCTTCCAACTGTCGGATAAAGCGAACCTGCCGAGCTGATATTGATCTTCGATCTAGTTCTTGAAGGTGAAGCAATCTTCAGTGGGATGCCCTATTGCCCTATGATAGGAGCAATAGTTCGGGTGAGAGACTTCGCCTGTTTGTTCGGGGTGCTTGGACTCCGGGAGGACAATCATTTGATGTCTTATGGCAAGATCAAGTATCTTCTTTGTCTTGTCTTGAGGAAAAGAGTATGCTCGACTCATCTTCTTTATAAGGGACAAATCTGGACCGCTCGATTCCTGCTCGTGCGACTTCTTGGTCCCGCTTTGTCGTTGCTGAATGCCTTTTTCCGCTTTTTGACTTGTTTCTGCCTCTGCATCGGGCCTTTTTTACAACAGGTTGACAGGGAGGGGCATTTTCATCCTTCGCAGCCTGTTGGAGAAGACGTTGCATCCTGGCCTTCTTGTAGATGGCCATTTCACGATTATGGTCGTCTCGGACTTTTTGACCAACTTCCCTTATAAACTTGTCCATTTGTTCTTCGAACGATGGACAGGGCATTTTCACGTCAGGGACTTTTTCTAGTTCGGGATTAGCATTCTCCCATTGAGCATCTCCTTCTTCATCAAAGTCATGTACAACACAGCAGTCACGGAGTAGCTCCCGTTTCTTGGACCGAACGTATCCAAGTCCGATTGCTTCCATTCTCCCACTGGGCAACTTGCGCTGAGTTCCGGGAACGTTCCAGACCCTGTCATAGAACTTGGCTTTTCGAGCGGTCTGTTTGAAGGGTATCCCTTGGCGCTTCAACAGCCTTTTCAAGCCTTTTGTATAATATCTAGGTAGACGGATGGGCTGAAGCCTGTCAAGTGTAGGATCCGCGCCGTGCCAGATTTCTTTTTCCACTTTAGTTTCCCCGGAGCGGTAGAATAGGATCGCCTTTTCTCCTTCTCGCCTAGGAGAGACATAGAACGTCCGCAGCTCTTCCACACTGTAGGTAACAAGTGCGTCCAGTTCTTTATGATGTTTAGGCGGAACCATGGCAACTTGCAAACTTTGCTCTTCATCAGCGAATGTTTGTATTGGTGGTCGAGCGGAGAATATAGCATTAACCTCGTCTTCCAAGTCGCTGCCAAAGATCAATATAGGAGCGGACGGTCCTGGCTTGTTGAACTGGGGTGGGCCTGAATAAACCATCTCTTCCTCTTCCTCGGTATCACTCCCGAAGACAGGAATGGTGGTGATAGCTTTGTTCTCCAGTTTGTGACATCTTTCCGTGTCCTCAAAGTCTGGTAAGAAGTATTTTGCGTCTTCGTACTTGCGGACTTCGTTCACGGAGAATGGATTCAGCTCTCCTGTTACGGTATACTCAAGACCATCCTTAAAGTATTTCATATACTGATGTTGTGTAGAAGGGATGATGTTGTACTCGTGTAACCAAGGTCGGCCGAGTAAAGCATTGTAGAATGTCTTGGCGTCAATGACATGAAATTTAATATCCATAACAAGCAGTCCGAATCGTAATATCAATATCACAGACCCGAGAGTCCGCGATGACTGGGAGTCAAAACCAGAGATGGTGATTTTATCACGAGCGAGATGCTGGACGCTCATGCAGATTTCCTTCAACACTCGCAAGTTGAGGAGATTAACGGAAGACCCATTATCAACCAGGATTTTGCCTATCCTTATATCGTTGCAGTATCCCGAGACATAGAGGGGACGGTTGTGCTCGCACTTCCCGAGGAGGAGGTCTCCGTCACCGAAGGTGATATCGGCTATATGTACTTCCTCTAGCTCGTCCTTCATCTTTTCTTCGGCGAGAAAAGCTTGGAATTACTCTGCCTCCTGTAGCGCCTTGATCAATGAATCTCTCGCTTCTTTGGATAGTAGAAGGGCGTCGAGAATACTGAACTGCGAGGGTAACTTTCTCAAGTGCGCCAGAACGTTATAGTCCACCTTACTCTTCTTAGGCGGGTCCTTGGCGGTTAGTTCTTTCATGACTTGGTCGTCTAGGGCGATATTCTCGGAGACCTTTTCTTTTCCCTTGTCTTTTCTACTCGTGGATCCGAGATTCTTTTCTGGAAGCGTGCGATTGCGCAGCTGAATGTTTTTACAGGCCTTCGGTTCTTCCTCCTTCCTCAATGCAGATTCTTTAAAGAGAGGGCCAAAAGCCATCTCTTCGTCAGAGTCGCTTCCAAAAGTGAGAATCTGCGATCCCCCGGTGTTGACCATGCGACAGTTACCGATATTTCTTTTATGCTCCTCGGTCGTACTTCTTTGCTCCCGACGAGTTTTACGTTTCATCCGCTTAAAATGTTGCCGGTGAGCAACATATCCCTGCCACCATCTTTTAAAAGCGTCGCATTATTCGGTGGGGTGCGAAATCTTTCGATGATATGAGCAGTTTCTAGGATGTGTTTCTGTTTCACCAGGAGTGTTTCCTTCAGCGGGTGACAGCTTCATTCCTATTGATAGGACTTTAGCAAACCTTTTCCTCGTCTTGAACTTGTTTTTATCCGCGACGGATGTTCCTTGATTCGGCGGGAGTGTCTCGACTCTTTCATCTAGTCGTCGGCGTTTGGCTCTTTCAAATATGGCCATCTCACGCTCCCGATCAGCTTTAATTTTCAAAAGAGCCATGTTCAGGAATGCATCAATTATCTCATCTGATGGCCCCGAAAGTTTCGACTTAGGATTTGCCCCCACCTTCTCAGTGCAAGGAGTTTCTTCATCGTCTATCGACGAGTGAGAGATCACATGGAAACTTGCTACGTACTCCTCAGATCCATCCGATGAGTCTTCTCCATCATCTTCGTCTTCAAGGACGTGGCCGAAGAACTCTTGAAGCGTGATTGGGGTTCGCGCCTTCCAGTTGTACTCTTCCAGCGCGTCAATTTGTTTTTGTGAGTCTGTGCGCTTGTCGCCAAGCTTCACGGGCTTCTTGGATTTCTTCTTCTTTTTTGAAGATTTCGACGACTGAGCATGAACACTCTGGCTATCACCACCAATCTTTAGAGTTGGGCGCGGCTTCAGCATCCCTTCGATGATCTGGGGTTCTAGCGGGTTCCTCCACTTTATTGCCGGGCATGTCTGGAGATCATTCAGCATCCTTTTGGTTTTGGCCGAAAGACCCACCTCCATTGGAGCTTCCTCGACAAAAGAGCACGTTACCCCTGGTGTGTCCGTCTTCTTAGGAGTGTGCGGTTGTGGTGGGTTTACTTTCCACTTCTCAGACAACGCAAACTTGCCTTGTAGGTACTGATCCTCGATCCATCCCTTAAAGACGAAGCAATCCTCGATCGGGCGGCTTACCATTTGGTGGTAAGGGCAATAATTGGGATTATTCACTTCGTTGGGTTGTGGTGGTCATCTTGGATTTGGCAAGTTGATAAGCCTGTTGTGCACCGCCAACTCGAACAACCTCTTCGTTTTTTCCCGTGGGAATGAGTAAGGACGCTTCATTTTCTCATTGTAATAGCGCCGTCTCTCCTCCAGTTGATCCGCTAGCTTTGGGGTACTGGGCTGCTGTTGGGTGTTTGCAACGAAGGCCGGCTTTCCTTTACCCTTGTCGTTCCACGGTTCCGGCTTCGGGGGAGACAGTCTATGACCCATTTGATCCATCTGGGCTAGCTTATCGATTAAAGCTTGGAACGTGATCGGTTTAAAAAACATCATGAACTGTGAAATAGTTGCATGAGGGTCTAGGGTGCCCACGAACATGCCCACCGCTGGTGCTTCTTCGATGCACTGTTCGCACTTCGACTACAGATTTCACCATCGGATTGCATATTGAACCCAAGTTTCGCCCGGCTTCACCCTTGTATTGATCAACGCCGTTATTGGGGTGCGTTCGCTGGCGCTCACGAATCGCTGGGTGAACAGCAACTCCATCTCTGCGAAAGTTTTGACGGAGTCGTTTGGGAGCTCGGAGTACCACTCAAACGCCGTCTCCGATAAGCTGCCGACGAATTGGCGAAGCAAGAGCTTATCATCGCCGCCGGTGTTGCCATAAAGAGCCCTGAACTGGGTGACATGTTAATGGGGATTGCCTGTCTCCTTATATACATGGAATTTGGGGATCGTGTAGCCCAGCGGGTACTTTATCTGATCATACAAGCCTGGATACGGTCGCCCAGTTTTGACAACTTGGCCAGCCGCTTCATTTGCCTGGTGAACTCGTATTTGTTAGGCAATATAATCATCCAGGGCGGCCTTAGAGATTGTTTCCTCTTTGGCTGTTGAAAGAGCCGGAGGTGGATTTGACGTTTCTCCTTTGTCGTCTTCGAGGATAATCGGAGGATCTTCGGCTGGAGGGTCCTGCTGGATCATCATACCCACCATGTCTTGAAACAGGAGAGCCATTTGCTTTATATTGGCCGCTTGTTCCGCAGCCTCCTTGTCCTTCTTTTCGAGCATTCTCTGAAGGAATTCGGCATCAGTCTCGTGTTCGTGACGTTGTTCCGATGACGTCTCCAGACTTTCTTTTGGCCCGGTGAGTGTGGCTATCGCAGTCAGCATCTCTTGGAGCTTCTGCTGCTGCTATTCCTGAGCTCTTATGATGGATCGGGTGAGTGGTCGGTGGCCCGTAGAAGCGCGACTGTCCTCTTCTCCGGATGCCATGTAAATAGTATGGACTACCATGCCCCCAGACTTAGGGCGTTTGGGTTCAGTACCTTTGACATTTGTCGCAGGCACGGGGATCTTATCCGGCCTTCTTTTCTTATGAGTGGTCGAAGTTGAGGGGGGCGTCGCGATGGGCACCCGAATAGCTTTCCGTGGCTTGGCAAGATGGCTTTCTTCTTGTTCAACCTTTGCCCTTTTCTATCGGCGAGGGTAATCTTGATCAACCACTGAGTTCCGGACCTGCCGCCAGACTTTGTAGATCTTGGAGGACAGCCGCTGAGGGGACTGCTCTGGTTTTGTTTCCACAACCTTCTCCACCGGAGGAGGAGATCTTTTCAGTACGGCGGTGGGCGAGTTCCGGCGCACCTTATTCAGCAGCTCAAAGCTGTTCCCGGTTGGAACAGCAGCATGAATTTCCGCCGTTGGGGCTGGTGGAGTTAGTCCAGAAGGGGAGTTGCCCCCGGCCTTCCTCACCCGGCGCCAGTGGGGACGTCGAGCATGTCGAGCTGATGGAGTTGGCTAGGTGACGGGGATGGCCTGGTCGTGCCCCCTGTTCAGGTGAGGGCCCGTTGCTGGTGTTAGCCTATTAAAGACTGATGTCCTTTGAGTAGCAGGAGCGGGAGTGGGAGTTGGGACAGTCAGTCTTGTAAAGACCGACCCCTTGGCAGGAGAAGCCGCCTTGACGACTTCGGGAGAAGGGTTGGTTACTCTCTTCGGAATAACCTTCTCTGAGACTACAAGCTTCATTATGGGCCCGCAAGAATTTTGGCCCAATCTGGAGAAGACCGAGGAGCTGGTGTTGGACGACCCATTGAGAGGGGCCGCAGTAGCTGTAAGTCGATCGAAGACCGACTTCTTAGGAGCTTCTGGTACAGGCATGGGAGCAGTGAAGCTCGTTGGCGGGAGCATGGTCCTGAAAAACAGCCCAGTGGTGGCTTGAGTAATCTGCTCCACGGGCATCGTGAACAGAGAGGCCGCTTGGGGCCCGTAGGTTATGCCCCCAGTTGAGGCAGGACGTGAGTTACAGCTGCATGTGGAACACTTTGAGCAGGTTGATGCCATTGCTTCTTTGCTTTCTGCACAAGCAAATTGCCAAACCTTTGTACCTTGAAACCTAAGGGCAACCATTAGCAAACCGCGATTGGTTCGCGAACACGACACACAAAGTGTGGAGTGGAAAGAGGAAAAGGTCCCACCGGGCGTGCCAGAACCTGTTCCCCTCCGAAAGACGCGGCGAAGACGCGGCGAACGTCTTGCCTGAATTTCGGGGCAGATGCTAATTGGTGCTATCCGTCCACCTCTCCGAAGATGCCAAGTTGATTTATGGCATCGTGTATCGAAGGTTTAAACGGATGTGGCCGATGTAGCAGACTTCGTCAGATTCCCCCTCGTTTGAGGGGTTTTTGATTATGGGGATGCTTTTCCCTGCAGGCGCAAGCCCCTGCAGTTAATTACGCTACCGCATCGTGGTAACAACTTTCTCCTTCTCCATATGGTCACTTCGTGTTGTGGGTGTTTGTTTTGTGTTTGGTTGCCCGTGGATTGTATACGGAGACTAAGTTATGTTGTCGCCCGTAAAGCGTGGACTAGTCCAAATCCGTATCTTTCTTAGATTTGGGTTGGGGGGTTGTGTTTAAGGATACGTTAGCCTAATTTGGGGCTAAGATCTACTTAAACATTTGTTAAGGATACGTTAGTCTAATTTTAGACTAAGATCAACTTAACGGGATCGTTTAGATATGACAAGAGAGCAATTGGGCTCTATTGTTTAGTTTAATAACATTGCGGTCGATAATTAGTTTAAGGACATTATGGTATATTGTTAGTTTTAAGACATTGCGGTCGAGGTTAAGGACATCATAGTCCGTGAGTTTAAGGACTTCACAGTCCGGTGTTAGTTTTAAGACATCACGGTCGAGGTTAAGGACATCATAGTCCGTGAGTTTAAGGACCTCACAGTCTGATGTTAGTTTTAAGACATCACGGTCAAGGTTTAGGACATCATAGTCCATGGTTTTAAGGACTCCACAGTCCGATGTTAGTTTTAAGACATCACGGTCGAGGTTAAGGACATCATAGTCCATGAGTTTAAGGACCCCACAGTCCGATATTAGTTTTAAGACATTACGGTCGAGGTTAAGGACATCACAGTCCATGAGTTTAAGGACCCCACAGTCCGTAGAAATGTGTGGTTGTCGGGACCCGTCACCTCTTTGACGACGTTGAAGGATTACAACGACAGATATCAGAGGAGTAAAGAGATGTACCTTCGAACCTGGTGTAAATTGATTGGGAGAGCAGACGAGCTCAGTTCAATTTAAATTGAGGACTTATGGCCAGAATTGAGCTAAGTCCAGTTAAAAAAATGTTTAACATTTTATTCATGTTCTGCCTATTAGGCTTTTACTTGGGCTCTGCCCTTTTATAATGCATAGCATTGGGCTCTGTCATTGGATGCATAGCATTTGTCAGGAGCAAAATAGTGGTCTTATAATGCGCCACGTGGTTTGTCAGGCGCTTTGCGCCAAGCAAAGAGTGCAATGCGCTAGCGCATGCAGAGGTGACACATGTCACGCTCTGTGCTAAGCGCAAGTCTGTTAGCGCACTGCGCTTTCTGAGTGCGCTGCGCCAGTGAATGACTCGTGGCGCGCTCTGGCGCAGTGCGCCAGTCCAAGAGCGCAGTGCGCTATTTTTAGAAGCGCAAAGCGCAAACCGTTCTGTGGTTGATGTTAATGTATATGCCTTAGGGACCATTATTGTATCATACTAGTTTGTATATTACTTAATGGAAGCTTGGGATATTCACATGTATATAACAGTCTTGCTAAACATGGTAGTATGCTACTTGGTTTTTCTATCTTAATATGTGAGTATACGTATTGATAGAGCTCTTAGGATCTTGCTTGACTACCAGCGTTGTGATGGCAATCACACTAGTGGGGGCTGGGTAGTCTACAAGCACATCCTTATTCAGGTCCCTAGTCGTAGAATTATCGAGACAGGGCATCGATACTCCGGAGTAGACTAGTGGGTACGCTTCTTATCCCAGTTGGGTAGATGGTCTGTCCCACAGCCGTCAGTACGTCGTACTGGAGATATTATACAGGTGCTCGTTGGGTTTCGGGTACACCGGACAGGACTCACAGAGAACTGTTGGTTGGGTTTTTATACCAGTCGTCAATTAACAATTCCCAGGTGACATGAGTACAGCATAGTCCGCAGACTTGACACTGCTACTTCGCCTCGAGTGTGTCCCAATGTTCTTAGATTGCTACCCTACCACGGCTCAAAGGAGTCGTGCAAACAGGTAGCAGTTGGGTGCAGTCCCGACCACTTAGAGGCAGTGGCGGTTAGACAGGATTCGTCTCTTCCGGTATTGGGAGTTGATATCGCGCTGTGTCAGAGAGCCATTACGCAAAGTCCCTGGCCAAGGCAAGCGAGATTTACTGGTAGGTTCCAGTAGTTTCTCAGGGTGTAATGGGCTTCGCTCCGACACGACTTATACCGCTATTTGGGGACTGACGCTTGCCGCCCCCTAGGCCCGATATGCGATAGTCTTAGACGAACAGACCGGAATGTACGGAGATTGTCACATCAGGCTCAGTAGGATTTCGGATGGGTTTCCTCATCGGCCTTCTTATCGACATCTACCTGGGGACCGTTACGTACAGCTAGTGCCGCTTGCGGTCTGTGGTTAAACCCACTGCCAGCGTAGTAGTCGAGTCATTAAAGTCCCACACAGAGAGTTTTCCTGCTCCAGGCGAAACGATATAGAGGTCGTTTGGTTTTACGACAAGGGTTCGGACGCATACGTGTGTTTACGCACGTATGACTTTTCGGACAGTTTTTACTAGTCGGCTTTGGTTTAAGCCAGATTCTAGTATCGGGATATTGGATTTATACAGTTTAAAGTTTTTCCGTGTTTTCACGGATAGGAGGGGCGTTCTTGTAATTTTATGAGAAGCTTCTAGAAGATGATGACTTGGGGTGTAGGTGTCATTTGCATTAAATGAGATTAGTGAGTCATATGAGTGATTCATCCATGTCATTAATGCATCATAAATGCTTAATGACTCATGGAGATGAATCACCCTCTTGTATTTATGAAGCATGATTATTCATCCTTTATTTTCTTTTATTGGATAAATGATAATGCTTGATATATATTATGATAGATCATTATCTCATCTCATGCTCATGCTCACCTTCTCTCTCCTCAAGCTCTCTCTCTTCAAACCTTAATCTTCCCCTCTTATGTGTTGAGATCAAGGATTAGATTAGACTAAATCCATAACCCTTCTCTATATCACCTAGGTTACTTAGATTAGCACTTTATGAAACCTAGTTACTTCTAGTTTGAGGTAAAGCTTGAAGCAAAGCTTGCGGGTGGATCATCTAGTACTTGGAGAAGGCCGAGAAGGAGGTGGAGAACGTAAAGACGAAGGACACGGTTCTTTAGGTATAATCACTTCACATAGTAGTTTAGAACTTCTATGATAGTTGTTAGTTATCGTTTAGCTTCGATTCATGCGGTTAGTCGATGATTAAGCAAAGAACAAGATCGTTTTTCATATTTCCGCCTCCCCGCAAGTCGTGGGGTGTTGCACATCGACTTACAGTGGTATCAGAGCCTCGCTAAACAATAATTAACTCATTAGCAAAGTCGTAAGAATTTCGAACACAAAACGAACCAGAAAACGACATCGATACACAAGTTTCTGTCGAATTTAAAACAGGCTCTCAAAATTTTTCAGGTTGCTTCAGTATAACCTACAGAAAATTGTAAGAACACTGGTAAAAAATGGGTTCCTGAATCGGCCATACAGCCACGGAACCACGTCCGATCCCACCGATCCGCCGCGGATCCGCGGCCGAGTTGGGGCCGATTCAACCCAATTTCCACCAGTAACTCTTCTGTGATATTTGTGTATTTTCTGGAATGTTTATTTTCTGCTCAAGTCTCAGGTGCACAGAGAAGCTTTGGGAGTAGAAACTGATATGTTTGCACGATCGAAATTAAACGATGTTTGCTAATTTGATTATATCTGTGTTTGTATAATGTGTTCGTAAACCTCCCCTAACTGCTAGTATATCGGTTGAAAGGGGGTTGCACATTTCTGTAATGGTTTTAACTGTTTGTGGTTGTAAACTGTATTGGACTGTTGTGATGATTAGCCGGGGTTTGAGATGGGTTGTTATATTCATTCATTCGATGTAATTGTAATATGTTGTAATATTATTTTGTGGGGCGCATCCAGGTTGCAGTTGTAGCCACCGTTGTATTATTTCATTTTACTGTTTTTGCTCCTAGGATAGACCCAAGGTGGGGTGCACAAACTACCGGGTATTTTGAAGTGTTTAGTGGCCTACTCACTTTGTTGAGGGAGCCGCTTCACTTCGGGTACTTGGCGGGTAGTTTTCCGTACCCGTAGGGGTCTAGGGTGGGGTAATGGCTATTCATCACAACTGTGTAATCCGTCTTTTGTTGCAGGCTCTCGATTTATGTGTTATTTATCCATTCCTACTTTTTTTATGCCAATGTTGGTGACTGGAGATAACTCTCTTCAATTAAGTTGGTTGAATAATTCGATGAAAGAAGCACATTCACCAGCCTTTATACCAACCCTTGCGCTAAGAGCCTTTTGATTCAGCTTTACCGCTCCATAAAGGAACTGAGACCTCTGTTGAGTGAGTCCTCTCTCACTACCTCGCTATCTAATCAAGATAGTACCGCTAAAGATTACCATGGATTCCTCCGATAAGCATTTGTCTTCACAGGAAAGTCAAAAAGAAATCCCTGAATTGCAGCTGAGCCCGAATCCAGATCATCACTAGAAAGCGCAGTGCAGCTCTAAACAAACGCGGATTGCTTGCAAATCCAATAAAGTTCATATGAGATCTGGAATGCCTATTATTGCGTCTGATGAATGTACAATATCTATATATGATAGCTATTTAGACGTCACTTATGTTTTACACCCGCACTAGCCCAGCCCCCGCTCTGTCGTTAGTTAAGTAACCTAACGGGTGATGACAGGACCCAGAGGCGAATGCGGATGGCATAAGAGGACGTTGTATGTTCGTTGTTTTCTGCAATGATAGGTTAATGATGGGACGCATTATTATTAATGCAAAGAAAATAAACCAAAGTTTAATCGTTGGAACAATTTAAAAGAAACCACTCGGTTATTTTTAAAACAGAAGATATTTTTTAATTGCGGAGCTTTAACCACTCCTTTTAAAAGCTATCAGGTTCCTTCGGTTATATCAAGTTCATTACGTTCACGGTTTCGCCAAAACCATTCGTAGCCCTCCGTCATTTCATTTGGGTATTCAGTAGTATTCAAGCTATGTATTTTGACCAACGCCAAGGCATAGTGTTTGGTAGCTGCTGGGTATTCATTTGTTGCATAGATAGATGAGTTAATTTGGGACAGTTGTATTATCGTTTTGGCCAACGTCAAGGATATATACGGATGGGTTCAAATTAACAAGATAACGATGGGTAGAACTTGACATGTGACTTATGATATTTTGACTAACGCTAAGGTCATAAGAGCATGGGGTAAAAATATATATCGGGAATTTCTAAAGAAACTGAAATTTGCAAAGAGATGCATACCATTTGGAGTTTGATGAATGTTGGTAGGATTCCTTCTGCATTATCAGACAATGATATTTGGATCCCGATCCTACTGTGAGTATATGCTACTTATCAGGATATTCGTCACTTAACGATCAATGCTACAAACCAAGTAGGTGTCTAGAAAGGTGTCAGCGGGGCTACGCCCCCAGAGAAAAGAGGTTATTTAATTAAGGAACTTCGCGAAAGCGTTGGAAAACCTCCCTCAAAGTATCGACACTGGCCTGGCTGAACGGTTAAGCAAGTATTGTACGGTGAGAATAGTCCTGGCTAATTCTTCTTTTATGATTTGGGGAAGGATTCGAGAAACAGTGGGAGCCATCCAGTTTAGATAACCTAAAAACCACTCTAAACTTGCAAGAGCATCATGCTAAAGTGTTTTATTCTCTCTCTCCTAATTGCAGCGACCCTGAAAATGACTGGACTTAAGTTACTTTTGGAGAAAAATATACTGACTAGGCCAAACTATAAAGATTGGCTGCGGAATGTCAAAATGGCTTTGACGTATGACAAACTGGGGTACGTCCTCACCGCTAAGGCACCTGCAGTCCCAGGTCCTAAATCCAGTAATGCGGATAAGGAAATCCGCAAAACCTGGGAGTATGATTACGCGAAGGCCAAGTGCATCGTGCTTGCCTCGATGAACAATGAACATCAGAGGAGGCACGAGGATATGGAACTAGATGCCATATTTCTCCATACAAAGGAACTTTATGGAGAGCAATCTCGTATAGCAAGATACGAGACCTCAAAGAACTTGTTTCGAGCGAGGTTGGCCGTCGGATCATCGGTAGGAGAACATGTCCTAAAGATGATAGGCTATATAGAAGAGCTCGCAGACCTTGGGACGACTTTGGATAATGAGCTCTATACAGACCTTATTCTCCAGTCCCTTCCTTCCACCTACGCCCAATTTATTCTGAACTTCAACATTCAAAGAAAAGAAGTTGAACTTCCGGAACTCCTTAACATGTTGAGGAGTGCAGAGGGCACCTTGCAGAAGGCAAGGGAAACACCCGCTATGTTTGTTAGCGGTGCATCTTCTTCCGGGTCCAAGGCAAGGGCCAAAGGAAGGAAGAAGAAGGCCGCCACCTGTTCACACCATAATATTGCATTATCATATTCCCCATACTTATTCTTTTTATTAATAAACAGGTACTTTTGACGCATGTCTGCTACATGGTTCTTGGACAGAAAACAGTGAAAACGAGGTAAAGACGATGAAAAAGTGAACTTTAACCAATGAACAGAAGATCTTGATCAAGCCTACATGAGAAACAGTTCACAAAGAAAGGTTCAAGACGTCAACACAAAGCAACGGTTAAAAATCCACTATAAATGTTCACTGAAGATCTGGAACTAACCTAGAAGCCCAAATGGAAAAGGATATATACATACAGGAAGCCCAAAACAACCAGAGCCAGGCCATGAAATCTCATAGACCAATTCCACTGTTTGACCGTGGAACCGCGGCCAAACTAGGCCTCGGGCCGCGGTTCCGCGGCCATCTAGGGCACTTAGGAGTTAAAAATTATATTATAATTCAAGGCGGCGCTGAATGGGTCTTTCTAGGGCTATTTTTGTAATTGTGGACATGCGAAATAAATGTAACCCTAGGGTTTCCTATTCTTTATAAATAGGAACTCTAAAGATTGTAATTTCTTATGCCTCCCTATGCCTCCTTTTAATAAAAATTCAGAAATACTTTTTGGAGAGCATCGGTGTTTCCTTTCCATTCAGAAATTCAGATCTGACAACCCTGCATGGATGATTGGAGGGATGCATCTGTAAGTAGATTTAATTTCTCGTCCTAGTGTAGATTTTAATTCTTTGCCCTAGGTAGATTTAATTTCATGCCCTAGGAACTTGTTTAGGGTTTAGCTTTGGGGAAGGATTTTGAGAGATGAGATATCTCATTCCTTTCTTACCTACCAAATATTTACAATAGGACTCCATGCATACACGCACATACCGCGCCCTACGGCATCCTACCCCTCGAGGTACCGATGACACCGTAGTGTAAAAGCCCGGTTGCACGCGTTTTCCATGGAGGTTAGGGTAAGGATCTCTAAAGGAAGTACAAGAACCTAGAGGAAGGAACACCTTCCCGAATGGATCTAATCCCCTTTATTGATAATTACCATAACTCCTCACAGATCTTCATTCGGGTATAGAAAGCGTTGAGATTTAATTGCATTCCCAAACCATCCCTAAACCTAACCCTAGCAAGAATAGATCTAGATAATTGCCCTAGGTTAATTAGGTTTTTAGATTTAATAACAACTCCGAACACCCTTTGGAATTAACTCGTAAGAACGAATCGGAGATTCACAACATCCCTGTGGACCGACCCGTACTCACCGGCTAGCTGCAAAGCGACGTCGTTCTTGATTGCGGTTTAGAAATAGTTTTTAACATACGAATCAAATGGCGCCGTTGCCGGGGATGGCATAGAACTTTCCTTTTTGCAATTTCGGGTTAATCATAAAATAAAAAAATCATAAAAATCTGAAAAACCCCAAAAATTATAAAAATATATCAATTGTTATTTTTGGAAGGGATACTTTGTTGTTTTAATTTTTGCAGGATATACAAATTTGGATCTGGAGATTTCCAGAAAGCAAAACAGGAAACAAAATATCGGAACAGAAGTGATTTTGAACAACAGAACAAGGAATTTTTTTTGGAGACCCAAACCGCCCAAACCGCCGCGATTCCGCGGCCAAAACCCACCTTAGGCTGTGGAACCGCGGCCGTCTTGTCGTATCAGAGTATCAAAATTTTTTTGGGGACTCGTGCTTCTTAGACTGCAGCGAAAACGCGGCAATAACACGTTTATACCGCGGAACAAACGCGGAACCGCGCCCTTTTGGTGATATCATCCTCTGCAATTTGCACTGTAAGCTCCTCTGTTATTTCTCTTCTGTAATTTTTAATAAATTTTCTGAAAAATGCCTGCAGGATTTTGTGCACTTTAAAAATATATTCCCTTCCAAATAACGATCTTGTGCAGGATTTTTGTGCCTTGCTTAAAATGAAATTAGATTGCAAGTAATATTTTGCTGTTGCATATCTTGTGTTAAAAATCTTTTTGCAACAAATTTTTCCTAATAAAGAGAAAAAGAATAAAAAAAAGAATAAGGAAAATTTTGATAGAAAGTTGCAAAGTTTTTAGCCGCAAATAAATCCTTGCACCACAATAAACTTTCCTTCTTTCCCCCTTTCTTCCAACATGGGTACCCCACATAATAAATCATTAGCCGAACTTTGGTATCCCGAACCTAATTTTGCGTCGTACGTTAATTTGTTCGGTCAATTTAAAGACGATCCTTCCTTGCCAAAAAAATCTTTGAAAGATCAAATAAAGCCGTCTAGGAGAAATTGTTTGACTTTTCAACCCATTTTGTGTCGACCAAGTCCATCTTTACCACCTATATATGTTGACACCACTTTTCCAAGTTCTGCTGTGACTTCTAAGCCGATGTCCATTGCTGAGCATATTGCTCAATCTCGCAGCCGATCTTTCACCCCTCTCCACTCATCCAGTTCTAGGGATCAACACGACTATTCACCTTTTTATCCATATGTTGACCCTACCCCTGTACAATCACCCACTTCCTACCAGTCCTATCCGACCTTCCCACCTTCACTAGACACTGTCTCTACACAGCCTGTAGGGAGTTTCACATATCCACACCATTTTGAATCTTTTACCGAAACCCCCTCACCACCTAAGTCTAGTTTGGAAGAGTCGTTGGAGGCGTACATTGCAGCAACAAATAAAATGACTAGGAATGTGGAAGCGTCCGTAGCCGCCCTTATGCAACCTGCTGAACCGGTAGCTAGTTTCCCGCTAGCCCCAAATTTTTCAATGTATGAGGAGGCGGTTGGACTGAGTGAGAATGAGAGAGGATTTCCAAGTCAAACCTACCCATATCTAATTGAAGCCCACAACTCCGGTTTTCCATCGATTGTCCCAAATTATTCATCAGTTAAGGATAAAAATGAGTTTTGTGATTTTGTAGTGTTTGATTTGCCAAATTGTGAGGAACCCCATTCGAGTGAAACCACACTCAATCCGTTTGAACTTTACACTTCCACTTTAGAACCTACATTGATAAACATCCATGCGTTTGAGGAGGTGTCTAAGAAAATTGATTTTCACTTGATTGAGGATTTAGACGCCGGGAATATTTCGGATGATGAACCAGTAGATTTGATTGAAATTTTATATCCAACTCATCATCCCGAGTTATTAAATGTTTCTCCTGAATCTCATATGCGTCTTGAATTTGATGATAATGGCATGGATGAGTTGAATTTTGAGGAAAATTATAAGGATAATATTGAGGAGAGTCTTGAGGATAATATTGAGGTTGAATCATTTTTGTTTGATGTGTCTGATTTTCCAATTCATTCTCCTGAACCTTTAACTGTTATATCACCCTCCTTCCTTCCCATCGTTCCGACCCCGCTTGAAGACTGTGAGCTTGAAAACTTTTACTTTGAATCTGACACAGTTCTCACAGCCGATAACACGTACGGGTGTTTCACTTTTCCGGACGATGTTAATGACTCACCGCCCGAGTTTGAGTCCTTTAAATTTTCAGATGAGTTAGTTGAACCATCAGACTCGGTCGCTTACAGTTGTTTCGAGCCATCAATGGAATCTTTCAAGTTCGAGACAGTTTACTACGGTGAGAAAGAGACTATCCCTAATTCACTCCCTGTCGTCCTTCCTATTGTTCCGACTGTACAAATGACCGTTACGCTTTCATCTCCTATACCAAGTTCGGCGTACCCATGTTTTCTTGCGAATCTTGAGGGATTTGACCCCATTTCCAGACGGGTTGATAGGTTAGCGCAATCGCTTATAATATATTGGTCATCACATATTGCGCTAATTTATTCACTCGATTTACACCCTCAAGATCGCGCGACCCTTCTTTCTCCTTTCCGCCCTTCTTCTCCCCCACCGAGACCATATTCTACCATTCTTCTTTCCACACGGCCTCGCGTGTTTCTCATTTCTTTCCTCTACACCCCATTCTTGCACCAACTATACCATTACCACGATAAGATTTTTGAATGGTTGGTGCTCACCTTTGGCTTGTGTAAGACCAAGCTTAAGTTTGGGGGGAACCTTGTTGTATATATGTATATATATTTTTTGTTTTCTTTTTCTATAAAAAATAAAAAAAATTCAAAATATTAAAAGAAAAAAAATTATAAATAAATAAACAGGGGAGTGCCGACATTCTCAACCCTCTTGGTGTAGCATGACAGTGAGGACACTGTCAAGTTTAAGTTTGGGGGTATGCTCGGTACGTCTTCTTCCTTCGCGTTCATTTGTATATATTTTTGCATTTGCATATTTATTTGAAAACCCATAAAAATTTGAAAAATTTCAAAAATTATAAAAATTATTGTATTCAATATTGGCTAATTATCTTAAGTTTGATGAATGGGTTAACTAGCTAGGAACAACTAGATAATTAGCCAATATTGAATACAATAATTTTAAGTTAAATGATCTTTATAGTTAGCCAATATCGTCTTCTTCCTTCGTTTTGACTTAGCCCAAGAAGTGAACCCAAAATTTGCCTATTTCTAAATAAACTATAAAGACATATACTTTCTACCGTTAAACTTTAAGGAAGGTTATCTTTAGAGTTTTTAATTCACTAATTATCTTAAGAAATGCCGAAAGCTAAGTAGGTCTGCAGAAAATATATAATTTTAAGTTAAATGATGAGGAAGTGTGAAGAATATGGGTAGATAATTTATGGGTCGATGATAATAGAATTCTTAGTTAGAAAACCTTTTTGGAGAACAAAAGTCAATGGGCCGAGTTGATAGGATTTTGTGGGTAGTATCCGCTGAAAACCCTCAGGAGACAACACTCCTCCTACTAGGGACAACTAGAGGTTTAATGGCTTGTTGCACGAGCTCAGTGCAATCGCGTTTCCCTGCGAAAGTGCGGTTAGGATTTTAGTGAATAAAAATAAGTTTGCTCGAGAACGAGCAAAAGATAAGTTTGGGGGTATTTGTTCACACCATAATATTGCATTATTATATTCCTCATTCTTATTCTTTTTATTAATAAACAGGTACTATTGACGCATGTCTGCTACATGTTACAGGTTACAGGTTCTTGGACAGAAAATAGTGAAAACGAGGTAAAGACGATGAAAAAGTGAACTTTAACCAATGAACAGAAGATCTTGATCAAGCCTACATGAGAAACAGTTCACAAAGCAAGGTTCAAGACGTCAACACAAAGCAACGGTTAAAAATCCACTACAAATGTTCACTGAAGATCTGGAACCAACCTAGAAGCCCAAATGGAAAAAGATATATAGATACAGGAAGCCCAAAACAACCAGAGCCAGGCCATGAAATCTCATAGCCCAATTCTACTGTTTGACCGTGGAACAGCGGCCAAACCAGGCCTCGGGCCGCGGTTCCGCGGCCATCTAGGGCACTTAGGAGTTAAAAATTATATTATAATTCAAGGCGGCGCTGAATGGGTCTTTCTAGGGCTATTTTTGTAATTGTGGACATGCGAAATAAATGTAACCCTAGGGTTTCCTATTCTTTATAAATAGGAACTCTAAAGATTGTAATTTCTTATGCCTCCCTATGCCTCCTTTTAATAAAAATTCAGAAATCCTTTTTGGAGAGCATCGGTGTTTCCTTTCCATTCAGAAATTCAGATCTGACAACCCTGCATGGATGATTGGAGGGATGCATCTGTAAGTAGATTTAATTTCTCGTCCTAGTGTAGATTTTAATTCTTTGCCCTAGGTAGATTTAATTTCATGCCCTAGGAACTTGTTTAGGGTTTAGCTTTGGGGAAGGATTTTGAGAGATGAGATCTCTCATCCCTTTCTTACCTACCAAATATTTACAATAGGACTTCATGCATACACGCACATACCGCGCACTACGGCATCCTACCCCTCGAGGTACCGATGACACCGTAGTGTAAAAGCCCGGTTGCGCGCGTTTTCCATGGAGGTTAGGGTAAGGATCTCTAAAGGAAGGACAAGAACCTAGAGGAAGGAACACCTTCCCGAATGAATCTAATCCCCTTTATTGATAATTACCATAACTCCTCATAGATCTTCATTCGGGTATAGAAAGTGTTGAGATTTAATTGCATTTCCAAACCATCCCTAAACCTAACCCTAGCAAGAATAGATCTAGATAATTGCCCTAGGTTAATTAGGTTTTTAGATTTAATAACAACTCCGAACACCCTTCGGAATTAACTCGTAAGAACGAATCGGAGATTCACAACATCCCTGTGGACCGACCCGTACTCACCGGCTAGCTGCAAAACGACGCCGTTCTTGATTGCGGTTTAGAAATAGTTTTTGACATACGAATCACCACCAAACCTAGAGGAGGTGTTAGTAAGGTGGGAGGGAAGGGAAAGAAAAAGCTTGCAGTGCCAGTAGTGGCCCAGGATGAGTGCTTCCATTGTCACAGGAAAGGGCACTAGAAGAAGGATTACAAGGCGTGGAATGCCAAGAACCAGGGACCGAAGCAAGCTGTGGCTTCGACTTCAGGTGTGTTTGTAATTGAGAATTGTTTGTCAATCAACTCTACTTCCTGGGTATTGGATACCGGATCAGGATCTCATATATGCAATTCATTGCAGGCACTGAGAAACCGTAGAGTGCTGAAGGAAGGTGATATGACCCTAAAGGTTGCTAACGGAGCTAGTGTGGGAGCTGTGCCCGTCGGGGATTATCACCTGGGATTGACGAGTAGACACATTTTGGTTTTACATAACTGTTTTTATGTACCTAGCTTAACGTGTAATATCATATCAGTTTCCTTGTTATCAAATAAAGGTTATGATTTCACATTTGTAAGTGATGTTGTTAACATCCACCTTAATCATGGTTTGATTGGGTCCGGTACACTAAATAACGGTATATATGTCTTAAACCAACTCCAGATTTTCAATGTCCAGAACACACTAAAAAGAAAGTCTCCAGATTTAAATAAAGCTTTCTTATGGTATTGTAGACTAGGTCACATCAATGAGACAAGGTTAACTAAGTTACATAGAGAAGGATATTTGGACTCGTTCGAATATCAAACTTATGCCACTTGCGAATCATGTCTCAAAGGAAAGATGACAAAGACTCCATTCACTGGACATGGAGTAAGAGCGAGCGAGCTCTTAGGACTCATACACAGCGATGTATGCGGTCCAATGTCTACACATGCAAGAGGTCGTTTTTCCTATTTCATTACTTTTATAGATGATTATTCAAGGTACGGATTCATTTATCTGATGAAACATAAATCCGAGACTTTTGAAAAATTCCAGGAGTATAAGAATGAAGTAGAAAACCAAACCGGCAAAAGTATTAAGACACTAAGATCTGATCGAGGTGGTGAATACTTAAGTGCCGAGTTCCTAGGTTACCTAAAAGAGAAAGGAATTCTCTCTCAGCTTACTCCTCCAATCCACAGCATAATGGTGTATCGGAGAGACGGAATCGAACCCTATTGGATATGGTACGATCCATGATGAGTAATGCTGAGTTACAGCGATCTTTCTGGGGTTATGCGCTAGAATCAGCGGCATATCTTTTGAACATGGTTCCTACTAAGACTGTGCCTACCACGCCATATCAGATGTGGAGTGGGAAGAAACCCTATCTGCAGTACGTAAAGATATGGGGATGTCCAGCTTTTGTTAAAAAGCAGCATGTGGACAAGCTCGAGGCACGATCAGTAAAATGTCAGTTTGTGGGATATCCAAAGAACTCCAAGGGTATCTATTCTATTACACAGAGGAACAAAAGGTTTTTGTTTCTCATAATGCCCATTTTCTAGAATATCAGTTTTTAGAAAAGGAAACAAGTGGGAGCGAAATAGAACTGGATGAAATTCCAGAACCACAAACTACTACTGAAAGTTTGGTAGAACCAGTAGTTCAAGAAGAACAGGACATTCCCGCACCCCTCCGCCGAAGTAGTAGGCCGTCTCTTTCGCCTGAGAGATACTACGGTTTTCTCATAAATGGGGATAGAGAGGATTGCATCATTGATGATGATGAACCTACTAGCTTTCAGCAGGCCATCCAGAGCGGCAACTCGGTACGATGGCTAAATGCAATGCGGACCGAAATAGAGTCCATGTACACCAACAAAGTATGGACTTTGGACTTTGCTCCAAATGGGGTAAAACCCATAGGATGCAAATGGATCTTCAAGAAAAAGATTGGTGTAGATGGACAGGTGGAAACCTATAAGGATAGACTTGTTGCAAAGGGTTTTCGTCAAAGACCTGGTTTGGACTATGACGAAACTTTTTCTCCAGTGGCTATGCTCAAATCCATTCGAGTCCTTCTTGCTATTGCTGCCTTCCATGATTATGAAATCTGGCAGATGGACGTAAAGACGGCTTTTCTGAATGGTAATTTAGAAGAGTGCGTCTATATGGATCAGCCAGAGGGTTTCAATCAGAGTGGGAGCAGTGGTAGAGTATGCAAGTTGCTTAAGTCCATTTATGGACTAAAGCAAGCATCGCGGAGTTGGAACATCTGTTTTGATGAAACAGTCAAAGAATGACTTTATCAAAAATCCAGATGAACCATGTATATATAGTAAAGTTGTGGCCAGAAGTGTCGTATTCCTCGTCTTGTACGTGGATGACATTCTATTGATAGGAAATGACATTCCTATGCTACAATCTGTCAAAGGATTCTTGTCACACAGGTTCTCCATAAAAGACCTGGGTGATGCCTTTTACATTCTGGGGATCCGGATCTATCGTGATAGATTCAAGAGGATGTTGGGACTTTCGCAGTCCAGGTATATCGACACTGTACTGAAAAGATTCAGTATGGAAGATTCTAAGCGCGGTAATCTACCGGCTTGTCACGGAATCACCCTATCCAAAGAGATGTCTCCCAAGACTGATTTGGAAAGGGAACGCATGTCTATTATACCCTACGCTTCTGCAGTAGGCTCTATAATGTATGTGATGTTGTGCACCAGACCAGATGTAGCTTACGCGCTAAGCGTGGTAAGCCGGTATCAGTCAGACCCAGGGGAGAAGCACTGGATAGCAGTAAAGAACATTCTCAAGTACCTGAGGAGGACTAAAGAGATGTTCTTGGTTAACGGCAGAAAAGACCTCAGGATGGAGGCCTATGCTGATTCCGGCTTCCAGAGTGATAAGGACGATTCCAAGTCCATGTCAGGTTATGTCTTTACCCTCAATGGAAGGGCGGTGTGATGGAAGAGTTCCAAGCAGGACACCGTTACTGACTCGATGATGGAAGCGGAGTATATTGCTGCTTGCGATGCCGCAAAAGAAGCAGTCTGGATGAAGAAGTTCCTAACAGAACTTCAGGTGGTTCCTACCATAGTTGATCCAATATCTCTGTATTGCGACAACAACGGAGCTATAGCTTTAGCGAAGGAACCAAGGTCCCATCAGAAGTCCAGACACATCTTGAGGCGGAATCACCTGATCAGGGAGATCATTGATCGTCGGGAGATCGAGGTTCGGAGAGTTGCTACTGAAGAGAACATTGCTGATCCATTCACGAAGGCCCTACCTCAGATTCAGTTCGAGAGGCTACTCGAGATCATCGGTCTTCGATACGCCAGTACATGGCCCTAGTGCAAGTGGGAGATTGTTAGTGTATATGCCCTAGGGGCCATTATTGTATCATACTAGTTTGTATATTACTTAATGGAAGCTTGGGATATTCACATGTATATAACAGTCTTGCTAAACATAGTAGTATGCTACTTGGTTTTTCTATCTTAATATGTAAGTATACGTATTGATAGAGCTCTTAGGATCTTGCTTGACAACCACCGTTGTGATGGCAGTCACACTAGTGGGGGCTGGGTAGTCTACAAGCACATCCTTATTCAGGTCCCTAGTCGTAGGATTATCGAGACTGGGCATCGATACTCCGGAGTAGACTAGTGTGTACGCTTCTCATCCTAGTTGGGGAGATAGTCTGTCCCACAGCCGTCAGTACGTCGTACTGGAGATAGTGTACAGGTGCCCGTTGGGTTTCGGGTACACTGGACAGGACTCGTAGGGAACTGTTGGTTGGGTTTTTATACCAGTCGTCAGTTAACAGTTCCCAGGTGACATGAGTACAGCATAATCCACAGACTTGACACTGCTACTTCGCCTCGAGTGTGTCCCAATGTTTTTAGATTGCTACCCTACCACGGCTCAAAGGAGTCGTGCAAACAGGTAGCAGTTGGGTGCAGTCCCGAGCACTTGGAGGCAGTGGCGGTTAGACAGGATTCGTCTCTCTCGGTATTGGGAGTTGATATCGCGCTGTGTCAGAGAGCCATTACGTAAAGTCCCTGGCCAGGGCAAGCGAGATTTACTGGTAGGTTCCAGTAGTTTCTCAGGGTGTAATGGGCTTCGCTCCGACACGACTTATACCGCTATTTGGGGACTGACGCTTGCCGTCCCTAGGCCCGATATGTGACAGTCTTAGACGAACAGACCGGACTGTACGGAGATTGTCACATCAGGCTCAGTAGGAGTTCGGATGGGTTTTCTCATCGGCCTTCTTATCGACATCTACCTGGGGACCGTTACGTACAGCTAGTGCCGCTTGCGGTCTGTGGTTAAACCCACTGCCAGCGTAGTAGTCGAGTCATTAGAGTCCCACACAGAGAGTTTCCCTGCTCCAGGCGAAACGATATAGAGGTCGTATGGTTTTACGACAAAGGTTCGGACGCATACGTGTGTTTACACACGTACGACTTTTCGGACAGTTTTTACTAGTCAGGTTTGGTTTAAGCCAGATTCTAGTATCGGGATATTGGATTTATACAGTCTAAAGTTTTTCCGTGTTTTCACGGATAGGAGGGGCGTTCTCGTAATTTTACGAGAAGCTTCTAGAAGATGATGACTTGGGGGTGTAGGTGTCATTTGCATTAAATGAGATTAGTGAGTCATATGAGTGATTCATCCATGTCATTAATGCATCATAAATGCTTAATGACTCATGGAGATGAATCACCCTCTTGTATTTATGAAGCATGATTATTCATCCTTTATTTTCTTTTATTGGATAAATGATAATGCTTGATATATATTATGATAAATCATTATCTCATCTCATTCGCATGTTCACCTTCTCTCTCCTCAAGCTCTCTCTCTCTTCAAACCCTAATCCTCCCCTCTCATGTGTTGAGATCGAGGATTAGATTAGACTACTTAATCCATAACCCTTCTCTATATCACCTAAGTTACTTAGATTAGCACTTTAAGAAACCTAGTTACTTCTAGTTTGAGGTAAAGCTTGAAGCAAATCTCTCAGGTGGATCATCTAGTACTTGGAGAAGGCCGAGAAGGAGGTGGAGAACGTAAAGACGAAGGACACGGTTCTTTAAGTATAATCACTTCACATAGTAGTTTAGAACTTCTATGATAGTTGTTAGTTATCGTTTAGCTTCGATTCATGCGGTTAGTCGATGTTTAAGCAAAGAACAAGATCGTTTTTCATATTTCCGCCTCCCCGCAAGTCGTGGGGTGTTGCACATCGACTTACAGTTGACACGT
This sequence comes from Agapanthus africanus, assembly GCA_030015575.1. Classification (NCBI taxonomy): domain Eukaryota; kingdom Viridiplantae; phylum Streptophyta; class Magnoliopsida; order Asparagales; family Amaryllidaceae; genus Agapanthus; species Agapanthus africanus. The sequence goes on from CM057339.1 coordinate 136,454,836, forward strand.
GGCGCGTTCTGGCGCAGTGCGCCAGTCCAATAAGCCCAAAGACGCAATTCAAGAGTGCAAGGCACTGTCCAATAGCGCAGAGCGCAATTTGATCAAATTAAGATCAAAGAACAAGTTTTTTGTTCTTCAAAGGAGGCATTGCCTCAAGATCCAAGAACCAAGGTTCTTGTTCCCATCAAAAGGTTGTGCCTTTATAGATCAAAAGATCTAAGAATGAAGTAAATTACTTCTTTTTTAATCTTTTATAATTAGATCTTTTTGATCTTTTTTCTTTTTTATTGAAGATCTTGTTCTTAGATCTTTGATCTTTTTAGAAAAGGATTCTTCTTTTTGTGTGATGTTTTCATCTCTGTTCTTTAAGAAATATAATTCTTTACCTTTAAAGATGAAGAAAATGATCTTCTTTCTTCAAAGGCTTGCCTTTCTTTCTCATTGAGTTTTTTTTTCCTCAAAGTTTGTAGAGGGTTCTCTCTATCTGAGACTTGAGGTCTTGGGGCCTTTATATAGAGCCAATTGATTTGTTAAGTTAGTTACAGAGATTTTTCTCTGATTGATTTAGGAATATTTCCCACCGTTGGATCTTTGATCCTGAGGCCTCTGTTTTACAGAAGATAATCTTCTTATTTTAATAAGATTGGAAAGATTTTTCTAGAACAGAATTTTAATTCTGATTAATTAATAATTTATTATTAAAATTCCAGTGCTGGTGCAATTGGCGCTAGCGCACATGTGTTTGACACGTGGCGCATAGCGCAGAGCGCAGCGCTAGCTTGCCTATGTTTGACACGTGGCGCGCAGCGCAGAGCAGAGCGCAAGAGATCTGAAGCGTTGCTTCATTTTAAAATTTAAACTTTGAAACAGAGCTTTGCTCTGATTGGGGGTGCGCTGCCTTGGGCACAGCGCTCCTGGTGGTGACATGTCTGCTTTTGACACGTGGCGCGCAACGCGCAGCGCAAGAAATCTGAAGCGTTGCTTCAATTTTTGAATTTTGAAATTCAAACAGAGCTTTGCTCTGATTGGGGGAAACAGTGCATATCTATTGCACTTGATGTCGATTTTGTGCCTTGGTAGCACGTGTTTATGATTTTGTGGATTTCATGCGGTTGATTTGTATTTCATGCACTTGTGCACCAGATTTGTATTTTGTGCATTTTTTGCACTAGATTTATATTTTGTGCATTGGCTGCACTAGATCTATACTCCGTACATTCGTTTCACCAGATTTATGTTTTTGTGCGCGTTTGCACTTGACGTTCGTTTTTGTGCATGCTACTGCACTAGATGCTTTATACGGACCTGACGAGCTTGGATTGGATTTTTGCGTATATTAGGCGCATGGTGTGGGATTTTGTGCGCACCGTATGTACTTGATTTATATTTTTATTCGTGTATGTCGGACGCACTTGATTGAGATTTTATTCGTGCATAATAGTTGCACTTGATTTAGATTTCATTCAATTATTCGTGCACTGTAGATACACTTGATGTTATTATCGTGCACATCCGTTGCACTGGACAGATATTTTCATACACACCCGTTGCACTTAGTTTTGCTTTTGTGCATATCGTGGCACTTGTATTGGATTTGATTCTATGCGCACCAGACGTACGTGATGTTGGATACTCCTTTTGAGGCTGATTTTGCTCTTGAGCAATTTGTTTTCATGATGGGTTCTATTTTATGTAGTAGCCGAACATGACTGATCTGAGGACAGTACCTGAGTACTTTGCATGCATAAAAAGTTTACCAAGAGGTTTTCAAAAAGGAGGTATAGTCTCACTATTTACTACGTGTCCGCGAGCTACATGAATGCTTATAAAGGAAAACCTTTTGGGATATTTCAAAAGGGCGGGACATATATTTGAGCAAAACATATATGAACATATATTTATTATTTTACAAATGAGCGTCCGTCACTTGTGCCATGAGTTAAGCATCACACGGCGATTCAGAAAAGATTTTGCATGTGTTTTATTCAGTTTTAGGAGATTTTTCCAAGGATGCGTACTATATAAGTATTTGACTAGTGTATATTAGATTTCAGTAGTGAATTTCGAGATCTGTATCTCCATTGTAACTCCGATGATTGCGTGACGTTTGACGGAGTTCGACCTTGAGTTTTATACTCGTTTTCATGCGCACATGATGCGCTGTGGTATTTCTGTATCTTCCGTGATTTCGGAGCCCCGTTGATTTGAGCTGATTATTGAAATGTTTTAGCATTTGGGGGTTAAATTTAAATTCGGGGACCGAATTTATTTAAGGGGGGAAGATTGTAACATTTCAGAAAAATATAAAATATTATTTTTGGAATTTAATATTAAAGTAATATATTTCGCAAAAACTACTTGATTTGCGAATTTGGGGTTTTCGTAAAATGGTATAAATATATACCAATATTTGTGAAATAATTGGAGATTAAAATGATTTATTCATTTAAATATATATTTATCGGATTAGGGCATTTTTATAATTAATTATATGCAAGTTTAAATTAAACTCGATTAGTGCACTAGTAATCATAATTAGGCCAAATCTGTATTTTAAATTAGTCATGGTTAGTGCACCATGACATGTTACATTTTGTTGCATGTTTGTTGATAGTATCGGGGTATTGGTTTTATTTGTGAGGAAATAAAAAAGAGAAGACATGAGAGGATAATTGATGAGAGAGAAAGGGGGACAACATTATGACATGGGGCATGGGCTTAAGAGAGAGAGAGAGAGACAGGGGGAAGGCATGGCATACCCTTGACTTCTTCATTTCTCTTCCTACTTCCTTCATTCTTCATCTTCATCAACTTCTTCTCCTCCTCCTTCAACTCCTCTACCCCATAGCAACCACCTCAATTTCTTCACCAAAACTCTACACCCACTTAACAAAAGTTGATTCCCACCTCATTCTACACCTTATGGACCAATCAAAGTTAGGTTTTGAAGATTTTGAGTAACTCAAGAAAATTCTTGAGTTTCCAAATGAGTTAATCTCTTCACTTTTAGATTAGTATGTGCGTTTATATATTTTATCTTAGTTTAGAATTTGATTTGGTTAGGGTATCTGATGTTTGAAGATTCTAAGAGGGGGTTTGGGTGATTGTATGGACTTGTGATCTGTAGTGGGTGTTTACTTAACCCTTAGTAGTGATTTACTGGCCAAGACCCAGGATTAGAACCAAAATGCGAACTTAGAATTGTTTCGTGTCGGTTTTTAGCCTACAGGGTATGTGGAGCTACCTGGCAACATTATGAGGAAAACTAGCAATATCACTGACCTAGATTAACCACTAGAAACCCACCACCGAAGTACGAACACAAGACTCCTCTGTACGGCCGGCGAGCTCGGATTTTGGGGCATTGTCGCCGGATTTCTAGTGGAGTCTGGTGTTGAGTTTTTGGTTGTAGCTTCTAATCCCTGTAACATATCCTCTGTACTTGCTTGTTTAGTCCCAATTAATCTGAGATGAAATCTAGGAGTGATTTCTTATGTTGCTGAATTTGGTATTTATGTTTTACGAACTTGGATTTTATAAATCGATATTGTATTGGATCGTTTGACGTTTGTACGTCAACGACGAGGGTTTTTGGTTGTTTTGCATGCGTATGTTATAGGTTCTAACCTATGAGCGCACCGTGTGCCTTATCGGTTTTCCGAACTTGATTTTAATAGCATCGTGACTGTGTATTTATTGTAGGTACCTTTACGTGGATTCCGAAACAAAAAATCACATCGACTACGGCTGAACAAGAAGTTCCGCAGGTGAGTAGATTTATATCTACGGGGAAGTCGGGTGGATAGTGTATAGCACCCCCGCAAATTAAAAATGGAAACCAATATATATAGGATATGGTTGGAGAAACTTATGGATATGGTTAAAGGAATTAGTAGGCGATGAGATGAGATGATACGGGCGGATACGATTGATATAAGATATGAAACAAGAAGTATAAGGATATGATATGAGATTGATGAATATGATAAGATTGAGATAGATGTGTTATGAGACCGGTAAAATGAGATAAATATATATAAGATTACTTGATGTAAGATATTGAGGTGATGAAAAGAGAATATGACGTGCAATATTTATATATAATTATGATGATAATGAGTGATATGCCGTACGAGACTTAGATCCGTACCCTCATTGTTGTATAGGTCGATAGAATCCCTATTCTGTTTGTTGTCGCTGTACGATGGTTTACCGCACGCGATATTTTACCGGATAATTGATCCATACCCTTGACTAGAGGATGCCATACGATGGATTATACCGTACGTGATGTTGTGAGGCTGGAAGCCGATTGATAGATTCATCGACTCGGATATGTTATAGATATCCAATCCCTGTCTACACCGCTTAGTTTAGCCTTTACGTAGATGTTAGATTAGATACGTATACCTTATAGCATTGCGATCACGATTTACTTTCTGCTACGTTCATTATATTCTCATTGCATTACATATACCTGTGCTAGTACACCTACACAATTATCGATGATGCATATGTTACACTTACACAGATTTGCCGGCTCACACACTTTCATCATCGATAATTGCTATGTCATTTACACAATAGAATTGCTACATCATGCTATTACTCTTAATTGTTCGGTACTGTCACATGACTTGTTGGCATAATATACTGCTATGCTCACATCATTATGCTATGTCGCATGATATACTTGATATGCACACATCATTTCTATTATATATTTGCATACATCATACTTTATGATTATACGCATTGAGATTGCTGTTTTCATGAGATTTTGGATTTGAGAATCGTGGTTATGTTTCAAAGGAAATTATGTATTGTTTTAAAAACCCTGTTTCTCTTGATATGATATTTCGAGACATCCACCATGTGTTTTCATGGTTATGAGCTATGTGATACCCGATTCGAGGAGCGGTAGGCACCGTCTGAGGGTACATGGTGGACCCGGTGAGATACCCCGGAGCAAGAAGACTCATATAGTTAGGCGGTGAGCCTGGCAGGGGAGCACTACCTACCGGTGATAGTTTGGACCTGGCGGTTATCCGGAGGATACCGACCGGAGTCGTGAGATGGATATGGGCCGATCCGGACTGACGGAGCCCGAGATATGAGGATTTACGTGTCGATGCTGGACACGGGTTTCATGATATTTCGAGTGTCGTTATTGGGAACTCAGGTTCCATGATTTTGATGTGTCGTTGACGGACAAACATTGGCCGATATCCTCATACATACATGCATATTCCTTCACGATGTTGCGAGTGTCGATATTTGACACTCAGGTTCCATGATGTTGATTGTGTCATTGATAGACACGTGGATGATATCCACCTGCATATAGGCATATGGTTCAGATGTTTATTTGTATATGACATTGGCATTGATTATATTGTTGATATATATGCATACACGGTCACCCTAGATATCATAGTATCACCTTTATGATATAGTTGACCTAGGAATCGTTGTTTTATTCAATTTCTACCTGCTGATGTTTTCTACTCACGAGTTGGCAACTCACCCCCGTTGTGCCACAGTTCTTGCAGGTTTGACCGCATGGATGAGCAGCAGTATCGCTGGCACACAGCTTACTTTCGGGTGATTTGCTTTGGTAGGTGGGACATATTGGATCGTGCCCACTCTTGTATTATTATTCCTGTTGTATCTAGTTAACTCCATCAATCAGAAACTAGTATTTGTATAAGTGGTAAGACTTAGAAAGACTTGTGTTTGCGAGACTTTGAGCGACGGACTATATGTTCGCTATTGGGGGGATTTGATATCTTTCTTTATTTACATTATTCTTTTGTGTTGATCTTCACCGTTGGGCGTCGTATACATATATTTCTGGCTTGCGTGGTTGTGATTCCGCCGATTGGCGAAGAGCTAGCTCCCGCTTGGAGATGCCTTTATTGTTATCATGTATATGTGGTTTTGCATCAAAATATACATGGGAGGTGCTGCCCCAATTTTTTAAAGACGAAACATGTTTTTCAACTAGTATAATCCATTTGCATTTTCATGTTTCATTATCTATGCCTTAAAGAAAACTTTTGATTTCATCATAACTTTATTTCAAAACTTCACCTCTTTTATTTTCTTTAAAAGGTTTAGATTTCTGGGCTTCGGCTTACTTAATTTACGTACGCCTTTAGACGTTGCGTGATTTAAATGCCAGACACGAACTAAATTTCGGGTCGTGACAGAAACTCCCGATGTGATTTTTACCCTATGCTCTTATGACCTTGACTAAGGCCAATAAATCATAAGTCACATGTCAAGTTCTACCCGTCATTGTCCAGGTTAATTTGAACCCACCCGTACTCTCCCTTGACTAGGGCCAACAAGGCTGTACGACAGTCCCAAACAAAACATCTATCTATGCAACAGAAAGGTAACAAACAGCTACCATACACTATGCCTTAACAAAGGACAACAAACATGGCATGAATACTAAGTGCTACCCGTCTGAAATGACGGAGGGCTAAGAATGGTTTTTGGCGAAAAACCTTTAACGTAATGAACTTGATATCTTTGAAGGAACCGGATAGCTTTTTATAAATATATAGTGGCGAAAACCGTTGCTATAGAGGTCACTCCCGGTGAAGAGAACTCGGCTCTTTCTTCGTAGAATGAGGTGCAGGATATTCTCACTGAATACCGCGATGCAAAGCAAAAAGTAATCAACTATAGCGAAGTTATTACCCTGATGCAAACTTCTGCCCAAGAGGTCACTCCCGGTGAGGGAATCTCGGCTCTTGCCTCATCGAATGAGGTGTTGGATATTCATAACCGAATACCGCTGTGCAAAACAAAAGAAAATGTCCTTGTAATAACAACTTTTTAAAATTGTTCCAACAACATCGAATATGTCTATTTTCCTTGCATTGATCTGAATCAACACAGTCCCATTAATTAATCACACCAAAAAATAACGAAAATATAATGTACGTATATGCCATCCGCATTCGCCACTGGGCCCCGTCATCACCCGTTAGGTTACTTAACTAACGACAGAGTGGGGACTGGACTAGCGCGGGTGTAAAACATATAAAACATCTACTAGTATATATATAACAATATATAATAATCGCTCTAAGCGTGATAAATGCAACACCGCAGATGAGCGATAAGCATCACAGAACAATACATATAATCTGGGAGCCTCAGGTTTCCATTGAGCCGCAAGTGAAACCTGACGTTCCCCTGGTTGTGTGGATAGCCTGTGCAATGAAAACCTAGACCCCTGTGAGCGCGGCAAGTTACCCACCAAAACCAGAAGCGAGGCAGCCCCCTTCATCAAAGTGAATAGGCCACCTTGCACTTCACGGAATCTGGTAACTTGAGCACCCCTCCTTGGGTCAACCTGTACCCACTACGAGTACGGCGAATAGCCTGTCAATTCTAAAGTGAGTCCCCCTCCTTCTCAAAGCCATGAGATGCGGACCCGTTACCCTCTAGAACCTGGCTATTCATGCACTCCATCACGGGGTAATCCTAGTACAGAAAAGAAAATATGTACAACGATGACATCGACCTCAACCCGGTCGTGCCCCAAACAAATAATATACAAGCAGGCAGTGACGGCAGTCCACATGTCGGGCGCTTGCCCCGCGATATCAAATATACAAATAAAACTAAATTGTACTAATATTGCACCCAAGCTATCCACCACGATGATTCCGCAACAATACGGCACAACACAGAACATCAACGTGAATGTCACATTCATAAACCCGTCTAAAAGAACTATAGCAAATAGACAAGTTGTACCGCTCTAATGACATTCACGGTCGCAGATAGAAATGTATATAATGTAAACTTTAAACAATGTTAGAATATCGACTTCGAAAACACCCCGAATAGCCCCCAAACAACTATATAAAACCATATCCCAAATGGACTAAATAAGCAATACCACCGAACTAATATTCCAGAGACTAGACCACACCCAAAATACGAAGTTCCTAGTCCTCTACAAAACCGGCCAGGCCGGAATTTCTGGCAATTTCGCTGACCCAGTAGTGGATTTTGGGGCTCGTATTTGGTGTGTATTCTAGTGGTCATACAGGTAGTCTATTGCAGTTGCTTAAATATTTTTAGAAGACAATAAAAAATTCGACAGAGAATGGAATACTAGATGGTGTTGTTTCGGGGTTGTTTCGATTTCGATACTTTAACATCGTCTAAACAAACTAGTATGTGGTTAATGGGTTGGCTCTGATACTATATTAGGTTACAGTAGCGCCCCGGCCATCAATCCATGGCCAAATGAGGAACAAAAACTTTTAAAAAACCGGCACTAACGGAACCCTAATCGACGGATCGTACCATTAACCTTATACTATTATATAAAAGGAGTTTAGAGAGGTTATACCGATCGATCCGTGTCCTTCGGTCTTCTACCTCTGTCCCAAGCTCTTCGCGGCTTCCCCGATCAAGTTTGATCTCCGGTCTCCCTCCGTCAAAGAAGATCCACGTCGAGGGTTCGTAATACGGGCTCCCGCCTCAAAACCGAAGCAACTCGGGTATCCAGTTTGCTAGCCTAGATAACCAAGATGAAGTATAGAGTGTGTGTGATTACTTTGTCTCAATACACCCAAGGATTCTCTACTCATGAGAGGGTTTGGGTGGAGGTTGAAGAAGAAGCCATGGGAAAAGAAGTGTGAGCTCAAGTTTTGGCAAGTCAAGAAAGTTGTGAAGTCTTGTGAGCTATTTTGTGAGAGTGAGCAACTAAAGAAATGCCCCACCAAAAAAGATCTGCCCCCTTCTACAAAATATCTTACAATCCTCACAAAAATATCAAGCACGGCAAAATGAATCACACCATGAGTCACCAAGTGCACATGCTATCATCAATGCTCAATGCCAAGACATGCACTTGTTCTCCGCCAAAAGACGAAACCGGGACGTTGGGACGTCTGGCCTGAATTTTGGGAGTAGATGCTATTTGGTTTTATCTGTCCACCTCTCCGAAGATGCCAAGTTGATTTATCGCACCGTGTATCGGAGGTTTAGACAGATGCGGCCGTTGTAGCAGACTTCATCAGATTCCCCCTCGTGTACGAGGGCTTTTTGATTGTGGGGACTCTCTTCCCTGCAGGTGCAAGCCCCTGCAGTTAATTACGCTATCGCATAGCGGTAACCACTTTCTCCTTCTCCAGATGGTCACTTCGTGTCGTGTGTGTTTGTTTTATTTTTGGTTGCCCGTGGATCTTTTTCAAGTAGGGATCTTAGGAAAGCCAAGGGAAAGATTCTTGGGGCGGAGCCTCAATCTATTTTGTCTTTCTAAAATCCTGTGACTTCATGAGGCAGGTGTTGGAGTATCGGTATCAAGATTCTTTCAAATTCCTTCGGTTTTGAGGTAATTGAAAGAGTTGAAACGAGACGGATACCACTTCTTATTAATTTGTATGCTTTTTTTAGAATACCACCTATACGGAGACTAATTTATTTTGTCGCCCGTAGGGCGTGGATTAGTCCAAATCCGTATTTTCTTAGATTTGGGTTTGATTTGGGTTTAAGGATCGTTAATCTCATTGAGATTAAGATCACTTAAACGTTTGTTGAGGATACGTTAGTCTAATTTTAGACTAAGATCTACTCAATAGGATTTTGAGATCATTTAGATCCAACGAAAAAGTATTCGGATTCTATCATTTTAGTTTAGGGAAATTGCGGTCTACCGTTTAAGGACATCATAGTCCATGAGTTTAAGGATCTCATAGTCCACAAAGTTTAAGGACATCATAGTCCATAAGTTTAGGGACGTCATGGTCCATTGGGTTTAAGGACATCATAGTCCGTAAAGTTTTAGGACATCATAGTCTATGAGTTTAAGGATCTCGTAGTCCGTAAAGTTTAAGGACATCATATTTCATGAGTTTTAAGGACCTCATAGTCCGGTTTAAAAACATCATAGTCTATATTTAAAGACATCATAGTCTAGTTTAAAGACATCATAGTCATGTTTAAAGACATCATAGTCTGTGGGGTTTAAAGACATCATAGTCTGTAAAGTTTCTGGTTGTCGGGACCCGCCACCTCTCTGAAGACGTTGAAGAATTACAACGATGCATATCAGAGGTGTGAAGAGATGTACCCTTGAACTAATATTGGTTGAGAAATATGTAGTCGGGGTTTGGGACTAAAACCAATTAAAAAGATTGTGAGCACATGGGCTCAGTTAATCTAAATTGAGGACTTATGGCCAACTTGGGCTCAGTCCACTCAGATTTGAATAAAATGTTGAACATTTGTTTGGGCTCGGTCCCTTTTGGTTCAATAATGCTGAGTATTAATTTGGGTTCTGACACCCCTCTTTCTTTTGTTTTTTTTATTGGGTGTTGAACACTTTTTATGGCGCTGGGATTTATTTAAAGAACACTTTGTGCTCCTTCAGCGCACACGTGAGGAGCACGTGGTGTGCTTGGCGCTGAGCGTCAGACCTGGAGCGCTAAGGCACTTCTTGTGAAATAACGCACATGTGGGGAGAACGTGGTGTGCTTGGCGCTGAGCGCCGACCTGGAGCGCTAAGGTGCTTCTTATGAAATAGCACACACGTGGGAAGCACGTGGTGCGCTTGGCGTTGAACGCCAGACTTGGAGCGCTGAAATGCTTCTTTTGAAATAGTGCACACGTGAGGAGCACGTGGTGCGCTTAGCGCTGAGCGCTAGACTTGGAGCGCTGAAGCATTTCTTTTGAAATAGCGCACACGTGAGGAGCACGTGGTGCGCTTGGCGCTGAGCGCTAGACTTGGAGCGCTGAAGCGCTTCTTATGAAATAGCGCACACGTGAGGAGCACGTGGTGTGCTTGGTGCTGAGAGTCGGACTTGGAGCGCTAAAGCGCTTCTTTGGCAGCTCTGATCAATTCTGTGCTATGAGAATTAAGTTCTCGTTTATAAGAGACTTTGTCTCACAGATCTAAGAACTAAGTTCTTCTTTTTTTGAAGAGATGCTATTATCTCTTCTGTTTTTGTGAAAGACTTTGTCTTACAGATCTGTGATCTAGAAAAAGAACTAAGTTCTTATTTTTTTTTATCAAGAGATGCTATGATCTCTCTTTTTTTATTTACCTTGAAGAAGGTTCTTCTTCTTAGAACTTACTCTTCTCTTTTTCTTTTTTTTTTTGAGAACTTGAAGTTTATGGGGGGTTCCTCTCTGCAAGACTTGAAGTCTTGGATCCTTTATATAGAGGAGGCTGATTTGTTGAATCAGTTAAGGAAATTTTTCTCTAATTGATTTGGGGATGTTTCCCCACCATTGGATCTTTGATCCTAGAGCTTCTGTTTTACAGAAGACAATCTTCTTGTTTTTAACAAGATTGGGAAAATATTTTCCCATACAGAACTTATTCTGTATCTTGGTGATTTTTAATCACCATTGGATCTTTGATCCAACGGTGCTCCGATTTACAGAGCACAATCTTTCTTGTTTGGAAAGATTTGAGGAATATTTCCTCAACAGAATTTTATTCTGGTAATTTGATGATTTTTTAATCATCTTCATTGGATCTTTGATCCAAGGGTGGATACCATTTAGTTCTAGTGCTGGCGCTCTCGTGCTTTGCACGTGAGGCGCCGCCTCAGTGTCTTTGACTCTTGGCGCTAGCGCTCTCGTGCTTTGCACGCGAGGCGCTGCCTCATAGTCCTCAGCGCTGGCGCTCTTGGTGCGAGCGCTTTCATGTTTTGTACATGAGCGCTGCTTCAGAGTCTTTGACTCCTAGCGCTGGCGCTCTTGGCGCGAGCGCTCTTATGAGGCATTGCCTCATTTCAAATTTCAAAATTTGAAATTTTAAATAAAGCTTTACTCTCTGATTGGGGGAAACAAATGCCCCCCACCGTTGCGCTCACGTGACTCACATGTGAGTGCAGCGGTGACAGCTTTTCCACCATTGGATCAACTTGGAAGTTGGATCGGCTCCCAGCGCCTATAAATAGGGCCTTTGGCCCTTGAGATGACTGTTTGTTCATCTTCCTGTTTTTCTTGAGAATTAATTCTCCTTCAGAGCCCAGCTCTCTGCCTTAAGAACTCTCTTAGAGTCGGAACCCTGTTAAAAATTTAGGTAAAGATCAAATCTTTGAAGGTATTACTTCATAATCTAGGTTTTCACAGATTAACAGAGCTTTGCTCTTCTCAAATCATATAGATTTTTATGGTTTCTCAACAGAGCTTTGCTCTTCTTAGATCATAGATCTAAAGAGATCTTTTTTAGGGTTTCTTAACCCATTAATGAAGAACTCTTAGAGTTCATTTTGCAGATCTTAAAGATCTCAGAGTTTTTAACTCAGTAAAGTTTTGCTTTTTTAGGGTTTTGATGGATGGTTCCATCGTCTTCACAGAGCATAGCTCTTCGGATTTTTTTTGGAATTTTTATTCCCTTCATCATTAGAGTTGACAGATGTTACTCTTTTGCAGAGCACTGCTCTCAAGGGAGTTTTATTCCTCGGCCCGAGGGGTTTCTCATTGAATGAGAATCCTTCTAGGGATTTCTATTTAATGAATTGTCTGTCTCATCAATGATGAGACGTCATCTTGATTTTGTGGGTCCCCTTTGGTCCCTTTCCATTGCATTGCAATGTGGTAAAAATTTTATGTACCAAGTGTCAGCATTTGAATTGTAGCCTTGACAGCCAACTCTTGTTCTTTTTCGCGCAGGTACTATGTCTTTTGACACTTCTTTCCGTTTGTTCATCCGAACAGCGCATTCCCTGACGCGCCAGTAGACCGAGAAGTCTTCGCTCTGATCAAAGATCACGATCCGGAGCATAAGTCTCTTCATCTATGGGGGACATGGTATAATCAAATCATCAGGGGCCGACGTAGCTTTTCTTGTGCAGCACCTTCGGAGGTGATCTCCGCCATTCACTACGCCGACTCACCCCCAGTGAACTATGCCGTAGAGGAGGTCAATTGGACTTTGGAGGGTTGCCTTCAGCCCTCTATGGCTAAAATACCCGTACAGCCTCCAATGGCTTTGGATATCTTGGGGCGACGTATATGTCAAGGCGAGTCACGCCCTTAGGGACAACCACACATGATAGGCTTGACTCCCCGCCATTCAGCCGGATATCTGCAGTGGGCTCGATATATCTTATCGGCCAAGAAATCGCAGCTACTGAAGGTCGGGTTGTATACCGCGATTTATGCTTCTCTCTTCCAGTATTCCACGCCCCTGTATGGTGGGTCAAAGCTTTTTTGGAACAATGGAACGTTCCAACTCACGCCTTCCTTCTATTAGATCGAGAAGTTTCAATCTCTTTAGAGGAGTTCGTGGATGTTTCCCCCAATCAGAGCAAAGCTCTGTTCAAAAATTCAAATTTTGAAATGAAGCAGCGCTTCATAATAGCGCCAGCGCTGAGAGAGTCAAAGACTCTGAGGCAGCGCCCACGTGCAAAGCACATGGGCGCTAGCGCTAAGAGCGCTGCATTCTAAGCAGCGCACTACGTGTAAAGCACGCAAGCGCTAGCGCTATGTTCGCTGCAGCGCACTACGTGCAAAGCACGCAAGCGCTAGCGCTATGTGCGCTGCACTCTAAGCAGCGCATCACGTGCAAAGCACGTGTACGCTAGCGCTAGAACTAAAAGCTCCCCACCGTTGGATCAAAGATCCAACGAACGTGATTAAAAATCATCAACTTAACCAGAATAAAATTCTGTTAAGGAGAGATTCCTCAGAATCTTTCCAAACAAAAAGATTGTGCTCTGTAAATCAGAGCACCATTGGATCAATGATCCAAAGGTGATTAAAAATCACCAAAATTACAGAATAAATTCTATATGGGGAAAGATTTCCCAATCTTGTTGAAAACAAGAAAATTGCCTTCTGTAAATCAGAAGCCTTTGGATCAAAGATCCAACGGTAGGGAAATCTCCAAATCAATTGGAGAAAAGATCTCCTTAACTGATTGAACAAATCGGCTCACCCTATATAAAGGCCCTAAGACTTCAAGTCTCATACAGAGGAAACCCCCCCAAACTTTGAGCAATCTCAGGAAGAAGAACCAAGCTCTCGGTAGAAGAAGAAAATTTTCTTCAAGGTAAAAATAGACAGAAAGACGAAATCATCTCACATAAAAAGAAGAATTCACTTCTTTCTCACAGATCATAGATCTATAAGACCAAGGTCTTTCACAAAGAGATCAAAAGATCTCATCATAAAAAAAAATAATATAAATATAAGAAGAAGAAGAACATAATTCTTCTCACAGATCATATATCTATAAGACTAAGGTTTTTCACAAAGAGATCAAAGTATCTCATTATAAGGGGGGAGAATAGTTCAATTCTCTGAGGATCACAGATCCATAAAGGCAGAGCCTTTCACCCAAAATAAGAGATTGAAATATCTCCTACAAAATAAGAACTTTGTTCTTAGAACCTTGAGACAAAGTCTCTTCTAAATGAGAATTTATTTCTCAGATCATAAAATTGATCAGATGCGCTTCGGCGCTCTTTGAGTGGCACAAAGCGCCAAGCGCACCACGTGCTCCTCACGTGTGCGCCACTGAACAGATAGCGCTTTGCACTCATAGAATAGCACTTTGCGCTCATGGACTGGCGCTCAGCGCCAAGCGCACCACGTGCTCCTTACGTGTGCGCCACTGAACAAATAGCGCTTTGCGCTCATAAACAAGCGCAATGCGCTCTGTTCACACTATAATATTGTATTATTATATTCCCCATTCTTATTCATTTTATAAATAAACAGGTGCTTTTGACGCATGTCTGCTACATGTTACAGGTTACAGGTTCTTGGACAGGAAACAGTGAAAACGATGTAAAGACGATGAAAATATGGACTTTTGACCAACAAATAGGAGGATCTTAGTCAAGCCTACATCGAAAGACAGTTCACGATCAACAAGGCAACGCAAGGTCCAAAATTTCAAGGCAAAACGGTTAAAAGATCCATTGCAAGATGTTCACTGAAGATCTGGAACTAATGTAGAAGCTCAATTGATAAAATAAACCCAAGAACCAGAAGTCCAAAGAACCCTAAAGAAGCCCATAAAAAATTGATCAACCATTGCCGCGGTTCCGCGGCCGTCCTATGCCCGTACACAGATTAAATTTTACCATAATGTTTTTGCGGCTCTGAAAAGATTTCCTGGGGGTATTTTTGTAATTGTAGACATGCGGATCAAAATGTAACCTAGGGTTTCTATTTCCTATAAATAGAACTCTAAATCATTGTAAACTTTATGCCTCCTTTTAATAATAAATTCAGATCTCTTTATGGAGAGCATCGGTGTTTCTTTTCAACTCATGGATTCAGATCTGACAAACCTGCATTGATGATTGGAAAGATGCATCTGTAAGTAGATTTAATTCCTTGCTCTAGTTTAGATTTCAATTCTTTGCCCTAAGTATATTTAATTTCTTGCCGTAGATAAATTGCTTAGAGTTAGCTTTGGGGAAGAATTTTGAGAGATGAGATCTCTCATCCCTTTCTTACCCATCAAATATTTACAATAGGACTCCATGCATACACGCACACACCGCGCCCTACGGCACCCTATCCCTCGAGATAGCGGTGATACCGTAGCGTAAAGACCCGGTTGCGCGCGTTTTCCATAGAGGTTAGGGTAAGGATCTCTAAAGGAAGGACAAGAAGCTAGAGGAAGGAACACCTTCCCGAATGGATCTAATCCCTTTTATTGATAATTACCATAACTCCTCATAGATCTTCATTCGGGTATAGAAAGTGTTGAGATTTACCTGCATTTCCAAACCATCCCTAAACCTAACCCTAGCAAGACTAGATCTAGATAATCGTAGTATAGAATAATTAGGTTTTTAGATTTAATAATCAATCCGAACACCCTTCAGAATTAGCTCGTTAGCGCGATTAGGAGATTCACAACATCCCTGTGGACCGACCCGTACTCACCGGCTAGCTGCAAAGCGACGCCGTTCTTGATTGCGGTAATAGATAATAGTTTTTGACATACGAATCAAATGGCGCCGTTGCCGGGGATGGCGTAAAATTCCTTTTTGCGATTTCGGGTTAATCAAAATTAAAAAAATCATAAAAATCTGAAAAATCATAAAAAATTATAAAAATATATCAATTGTTATTTTTGGAAAGGATACTTTGCTGTTTGAATTTTTTGCAAGATATACAAAATCGGATCTGGAAATTTCCAGAAAGTGAAACAGAAAACGAGATATCGGAACAGAAGGGATTTTAAAAAACAGAAGAGCACAAAAATTTTGGAGTCTTGAACCGCCCATCCGACCGCGTTTCCGCGGCCAAAACCCACCTTAGGCCGCGGAACTGCGGCCGTCTCGTCGAATCAGAGCTTAAAAGAAAATTGGGGATCCGTTCTGTCCAGAGAGCCGCGGAACCGCGGTGATACCGCTCTTATGCCGCGGAAAGGCGGCGACTTGGTCGTTTCCTCTGACCAACTTTGCTCTGTAAGCTTCTCGCTGTTCCCCCTCTGTAATTCTTAATAAATTTTCTGACAAATGCCTGCAGGATTTTGTGCACTTTAAAAATATATTCCCTTCCAAATAACGATCTTGTGCAGGATTTTTGGGCCCCGCTTAAAATAAATACTGATTGCAAGTAATATATTGCTGTTGCATATCTTTTATCAAAAATCTTTTTGCACCAATTTCCGAATAAAAAGAAAAAAGAGAAAAAGGATAGAAAACTTGAAACTTTTGCCGCAAATAAATCCTTGCACCACAACAAACCTTCTTTCTTTTCCCCTTCTTCTAACATGGGTACCCCACATAATAAATCATTAGCCGAACTTTGGTATCCCGAACCTAATCTTGCGTCGTACGTCAATTTGTTCGGTCAATTTAAAGACGATCCTTCCTTGCCTAAAAAATCTTTGAAAGATCAAATAGAGACGTCTAGGAGAAACAGTTTGACTTTTCAACCCACCTTGTGTCAACCAAGTCAACCTGTACCACTTCCATATGTTGATACCTCTTTTTCAAGTCCTTCTGTCACTCCTAGACCGATGTCCATTGCTGAGCATATTGCTCAATCTCGCAGCCGATCTTTCAACCCTCTCCACTCATCTAGTTCTAGGGATCCACACGATTATTCACCTTTTTATCCACATGTTGACCCTAACCCTTCCCAACCACCCACTTCCTACCAGTCCTACCCGACCTTCCCACCTTCACTAGACACTGCTTCTACACAGCCTGTTGGGAGTTTTGCATATCCACACGATTTTGAATCTTTCACCGAAACCCCCTCACCACCTAAGTCTAGTTTGGAAGAGTCGTTGGAGGCGTATATCGCAGCAACAAATAAAATGACTAGGAATGTGGAAGCGTCTGTAGCCGCCCTTATGCAACCTACTGAACCGGTAACTAGTTTCCAACTAGCTTCAAAATTTCAATGTATAAGGAGGCGGTTGGACAGAGTGAGAATGAGAGAGGATTTCCAAATCAAACCTACCCATACCCAGTTGAATCCAACAACTCCAATTTTCAAACATGTGTCCAAAATGATGAGTTGTGCGAATTTGTAGTGTTTGATTTGCCAGATTATGAGGAACCCCTTTCGAGTGAAACCGCACCTAATCCGTTTGACCTTTACACCTCCACTCTAGAACCTACATTGATAAACATCCATGCTTTTCAGGAGGTGTCTAAAGAAATTGATTTTCACTTGATTGAGGATATAGACGCCAGGAATATTTCGGATGATGAACCTGTCGATTTAATTGAAATTTTATGTTCAAATCATCATCCTGAGTTATTAAATGTTTCTCCTGAATCTCATATGCGTCTTGATTTTGATAATAATGGCATGGATGAGTTGAATATTGAGGAGAATTATAAGGATAGTATTGAGGAGGGTTTTGAGGATCATATTGAGGTTGAACCATTTTTGTTTGATGTGTCTGATTTTCCAATTCATCCTCCTGAACCTTTGACTGTTATATCACCCTCCCTCCTTTCCATC
The DNA here is from genome assembly GCA_030015575.1 of Agapanthus africanus. NCBI lineage: Eukaryota > Viridiplantae > Streptophyta > Magnoliopsida > Asparagales > Amaryllidaceae > Agapanthus > Agapanthus africanus. The sequence goes on from CM057339.1 coordinate 136,472,767, forward strand.
GTTCCGACCCCGCTTGAAGACTGTGGGCTTGAAAAATTTTCCTTTGAATCTGACACAGTTCTCACAAACGATAGCACTTACGAGTATTTCACTTTTTCGGATGATGTTGATGACTCACCGCCCGAGTTTGAGTCCTTTGAATTTTCAGATGAGTTAGTTGACCCATTAGACTCGGTTGCTTACAGTAGTTTCGAACCATTGTTGGAATCTTTCCAGTTCGAGATAGTTTATTACGGTGAGAATGAGACTATCCCTACTTCACTCCCTTTCGTCTTCCCTATTGTTCCGACCGTACAAGTGACCGTTACGCTTTCATCTCCAATACCAAGTTCGGCGTACCCATGTTTTCTTGCGAATCTTGAGGGATTTGACCCCATTTCTCGACGGGTTGATAGGTTAGCGCAATCGCTTTTAACACATCGGTCATCACAAATTGCGCTAATTTATTCACTCGATTTACACCCTCGAGATCGTACTCCACTTCTTTCTCCTTTCCGCCATTCTTCTCCTCCACCGAGACCATATTCCACTCTTCTTCCCATACGGTCGCGTGTGCTTCTCATTTCTCTTCTTTCCACTCCCTCCTTTCACCAACTATACCATTACCACGATAAGATCTTTGAATGGTTGGTGCTAACCTTTGGCTTGTGTAAGGCCAAGCTTAAGTTTGGGGGGAACCTTGTTGTATATATGTATATATATTTTTGTTTTCTTTTTCTATAAAAATTAAAAAAATTAAAAATAAATAAACAGGGGAGTGCCGGCATTATTTTGACCCTATTGGTTTACCATGACAGTAAGGACACTGTCAAGTTCAAGTTTGGGGGTATGCTCGGTACGTCTTCTTCTTTCGCATTCATTTGTACATATTTTTGCATTTGCATACTTATTTGAAAACCCATAAAAATTGAAAAATTTCGAAAATTATAAAAATTAATGTATTCAATTTTGGCCATATTTGATTTGAGTTTGACAGATAGGTTAACTGGCTAGGAACAACTAGATCTTAGACTTAGTGAATTAAAAACCCTAAAAATAACATTCATTAAAGTTTAACGGTAGAAAGTATATGCCTTGTGGTTTATTTAGAAATAGGCAAATTTTGAGTTCACTTCTTGGGCTAAGTCGAAACGAAGGAAGAGTATTGATACTTTTATTAGAGTATAAGTTTGAAAAATAATTCCTAGCTTAAGTCTAGACTCTGAAAATGTATACCCTACAATTTGCACAATTACGCACCTTGAAACTTGGAATAGTAGAAGAGACCTTGAAATGCTCTTGTCTAAAGTCCTTAGTGCAATGAAAATAAAAAAATATATATATAAGTGTGAATGAAGAATAAAAAAATGGACACTGGTTTTTGTGATTACTTAAGGCTGCAAAAATAGAAAAATATTTAGCGAGGGTGCTTCATCACCTAGTGCCTTAGACCAACTGGTTTGGGAGTCACTGCTAAAGGCTTGGGTGTTGCAAAACTAGGAAGTACGCTTTAAAGTGCTAACGCATCTTGTAATCGGTTGTTGGTACCTCAAGAAATATTAACGGTCGCATGAACGATGTGTAAGCGAAATTCAATTAAAAATTCACCAATTAATAAGTGCTTTAGACAATGGACGAGAGTACGATTGCTTGATTTGAATTTCCAAGTGTAAGGGTGATTTATACACACACGTGGGGATATGTGATTAGAGTTTAGATGAGAGAAAGGAATGAATGATAGAACTTGTATCTTTAATAGAGTTGATAAAATCCTTAAGTGGAGATGGAACCCTAGAATGAAAACTTAAGAAATGCCGAAAGCAAAGTAAGTCTATAGAGCATATATAATCTTAAGTTAGATGATGAGGAAGTGTGAAGAATGTGGGTGGATAATTTACGGGTCGACGATAATAGAATTCCTTGTTAGAAGACCTAATTGGAGAACAAAAGTAAATGGGCCGAATTGATAGGATTTTGTGGGTGTAATCCGCTGAAAACCCTCAGGAGACAACACTCCTCCTACTAGGGACACCTAGAGGTTTAACGGCATGTTGCACGAGCTCAATGCAATCGCGTTTCCCTGCGAAAGTGTGGTTAGGATTTTAGTGAATAAAAATAAGTTTGCTCGAGGACGAGCAAAAGATAAGTTTGGGGGTATTTGTTCACACTATAATATTGTATTATTATATTCCCCATTCTTATTCGTTTTATAAATAAACAGGTGCTTTTGACGCATGTCTGCTACATGTTACAGGTTACAGGTTCTTGGACAGGAAACAGTGAAAACGATGTAAAGACGATGAAAATATGGACTTTTGACCAACAAATAGGAGGATCTTAGTCAAGCCTACATCGAAAGACAGTTCACAATCAACAAGGCAACGCAAGGTCCAAAATTTCAAGGCAAAACGGTTAAAAGATCCATTGCAAAATGTTCATTGAAGATCTGGAACTAATGTAGAAGCTCAATTGATAAAATAAACCCAAGAACCAGAAGCCCAAAGAACCCTGAAGAAGCCCATAAAAAATTGATCAACCAATCTTGTCAAAGGGCCGTGGAACCGCGGCCCAAGCCCGCCATTGCCGCGGTTCCGCGGCCGTCCTATGCCCGTACACAGATTAAATTTTACCATATGTTTTTGCGGCTCTGAAAAGATTTCCTGGGGGTATTTTTGTAATTGTAGACATGCAGATCAAAATGTAACCTAGGGTTTCTATTTCCTATAAATAGAACTCTAAATCATTGTAAAATTTATGCCTTCTTTTAATAATAAATTCAGATCTCTTTATGGAGAGCATCGGTGTTTCTTTTCAACTCATGGATTCAGATCTGACAAACCTGCGTTGATGATTGGAGAGATGCATCTGTAAGTAGATTTAATTCCTTGCTCTAGTTTAGATTTCAATTCTTTGCCCTAGGTAGATTTAATTTCTTGCCGTAGATAAATTGCTTAGAGTTAGCTTTGGGGAAGGATTTTGAGAGATGAAATCTCTCATCCATTTCTTACCCATCAAATATTTACAATAGGACTCCATGCATACACGCACACACCGCGCCCTACGGCACCCTATCCCTCGAGGTAGCGGTGATACCGTAGTGTAAAGGCCTGGTTGCATGCGTTTTCCATGGAGGTTAGGGTAAGGATCTCTAAAGGAAGGACAAGAATCTAGAGGAAGGAACACCTTCCCGAATGGATCTAATCCCTTTTATTGATAATTACCATAACTCCTCATAGATCTTCATTCGGGTATAGAAAGAGTTGAGATTTACCTGCATTTCCAAACCATCCCTAAACCTAACCCTAGCAAGAGTAGATCTAGATAATCGTAGTATAGAATAATTAGATTTTTAGATTTAATAATCAATCCAAACACCCTTCGGAATTAGCTCGTTAGCGCGATTAGGAGATTCACAGCATCCCTGTGGACCGACCCGTACTCACCGGCTAGCTGCAAAGCGACGCCGTTCTTGATTGCGGTTAATAGATAGTTTTTGAGACAAATCACGCTCATAATCTGGCGCTCAGCGCCAAGCACACCACGTGCTCCTCACGTGTGCGCTACCCAGCAGAAGCGCTCTGCGCTCTTTGACTGGCGCAAAGTGCCAAGCGCGCCACGTGCTCCTCACGTGCGCGGTAAAAGAACATAAATTGTTCTATAAATAAAGGCTTAGAGCTATGATGAATGCTCAGCATTCAGTAAAAGACAAAAATATTGTCAGACCTCAAATCAATGCTCAGCATTGTCAAATTTTTAACATTTTAACTGAGTGGGCCGAGCCCAAATTGGCTATAAACCCCTCATTCAGATTAATTGAGCCCATATGATCATAAATCTTTTAACAGATCTTAGTCCCAAATTGGACTACATATCTCCCAAAAAAAATTGGTTCAAGGGTACATTTCTTCACTCCTTTGATATTTGTCGTTGTAATCCTTCAACGTCTTCAGAGAGGTGACGGGTCCCGATAACCAAACATTCCATGGACTGTGGGGTCCTTAAACTCATGGACTATGATGTCCATAAACTTTATAGACTATGACTTCTTTAAACTATGGACTGTTGGGTCCTTAAACCCATGGACTGTGGGGTCTTTAAACTCATGGACTATGATATCCTTAACCTTGGATTGTGGGGTCCTTAAACTCATGAACTATAATGTCCTTAACCTTTGACTGTAGGGTCCTTAAACTTATGGACTATGATGTCCTTAATCTCAGACTGTGGGGTCCTTAAACCCATGGACTATGATGTTCTTAACCTCGGACTGTGGGGTCCGTAAACTCATGGACTATGATGTCTTTAACCTCGGACTGTGGGGTCCTTAAGCCCATGGACTATGATTTCCATAACCTCGGACTGTGGGGTCCTTAAACCCATGGACTATGATGTCCTTAACCTGGGACTGTGGGGTCCTTAAGCCCATGGATTATGATGTCCTTAACCTTGGACTGTGGGGTCCTTAGCCCATGGACTATGATGCCCTTAACCTTGGACCGTAATGTCCTTAAACTAACAATGGACCGCAATGTCCCTAAACTAAACAATAGAGTCCAAATGCTCTTTTGTTGGATCTAAATGATCCTGTTAAGTTGATCTTAGTCTAAAATTAGACTAACGTGTCCTTAACAAATGTTAAGTTGATCTTAGTCTAAAAACTAGACTAACGTATCCTTAACAAACATTTAAGTTGATTTTTGTCTCAAATGAGATTAATGATCCTTAAACCCAACCCAAACCCAAATCTAAGAAAATACGGATTTGGACTAATCTACGCCCTAGGGCGACAACATAAATTAGTCTCCGTATACAATCCATAGGCAACCAAAAATTAAACAAATACACACGACATGAATTGACCATCTGGAGAAGGAGAAAGTTGTTACCGCGATGCGGTAGTGTAATTAACTGCAGGGGCTTGCATCTGCAGGGAAGAGCGTCCCCACAATCAAAAACCCCTCAAACGAGGGGGAATCTGACGAAGTTTGCTACAACGGCCGCATCTGTCTAAACCTTCGATACACGGTGCCATAAATCAAATTGGCATCTTCGGAGAGGTGGATGGATAAAACCAAAATAATATCTGCCCTTAAATTCAGGCAAGATGGACCTACATGGTCGCGTCTCTGTGTTCGGCGGAGAACAGATTCTGGCACACCCGGTGGGACCTTTTCCTCTTTCCACTCCACACTTCGTGTGTCGTGTTCGCGAACGAATCGCGGTTTGATATGGTTGCCCTTAGGTTCGAGGTACTAAGATTTGGTGTCTTGCTCCGTGCAGAAAACAGAAGATCAATGGCTTCAAATTGCACTAACTGCAACTGCAACTCTCGCTCCGTCCCATCCAGTGGAGTGACTTACGGGCCCCAAGCGGCCTCCATGTTCGCTATGCCGGTAGAACAGATGACTCAGGCCACCACTGGATTGTTCTTCAGGACCATGCTCCCGCCAACGAGCTTCAGCACTCCTGTACCATCGCTAGAGGCTCCCAAGAAGTTGGTCTTTGATCGGCTTGCAACTACTGCGGCCCCTCTCAGCGGATCGCCTAAGTCCATTGCCTCGGTTTTTAGCAGATTGGACCGAAGCTCAGACGGGGCCATGAAGAAGCCCGCAATTCCTCAAGGTGTTATCCTTAAGCGGTTAGCCATTCCTACTCCTGAAGTCCCCAAGGAGGCTTCTCCTGCTAAGGAGTCGGTCTTCACGAGACTGGCCGTTTCAGCCCCTACTCCACGTGAAGTCATGAAGGTTGTTTCCCCAGTTCGAAAGTCGGCCTTTGCAAGACTGACTACCCCCTCTCAACGGGTGTCAGTTTTCGACAGGCTAGCACCAATAACAGTCTCTCCTCAAAGCAGGGGCATGAAGAAGCTCATCGAACAGCGGAGGTGATCCCGGCCGCACGACATGCTCGACGTCGCCACTGGCGCCGAATGAGGAAAGCTGGGGGAAATTCCCCTTCCGGATTGACTCCGCCAGCCCCAATAGTAAAAGTCGATGCCGCTGTTCCAACTGGGAACAACTTTGAACTACTTAGGAGGGTACGCAGGAACTCTCCGACCGCTGTTCTAAAAAAGTCTCCTCCGCCCATGGAGAATGCCACAAACGCGAATCTCGAACAGCCCCCTCAGCGGCTGTCCTCTAAAATTTACAAAGTCTGGCGTCAAGTCCAACACTCGGTGATTGATCCAAATTACTCTCGCCGACAGAAAAAGATAAAGGTTCGGAAAGAAGAGGACCACCCTGTCGGCCCCCTCAACTTCGACCGCCCACAAAAGGAAAAGGCCAGAGAAAATCCCTGAGTCTGCAACGAATCGCAAGACCACTGAACCCAAACGCCCTAAGTCTGGGGGCATGGTGGTGCATGCCGTCTATATGGCATCCGGAAAAGAGGATGGCCGTATCTCCAAAGGTCATCGACCGCTTACGTGATCCATAACAAAGGCTCAAGAGCAACAACAACAAAAGCTCCAAGAAATGCTAACGGCTATGGCCGCACTTACGGGACCGAAAGCAAGCCCGGAGACATCATCGGAGCAGCGCCGTGAGCAGGAAACTGATGCTGAATTCCTTCGGAGAATGCTTGAGAAGAAGGACAAAGAGGCCGTGGAACAAGTGGCCAACATAAAACAAATGGCCCTTCTATTCCAAGATATGATGGGCATGATGATCCAACCGGACCCTCCAGCTGAAGACCCTCCAGTAATAATTGAAGATGATAGAGGAAAGACATCAAATTCTCTGTCAGCAGCCAAGGAGGAGACCATCTCAAAGGCCGCCCTGGATGATTACATCGCTCAGCAGATACGAGTTCATCAGGCGAATGAAAAGGCTGGGCAAATTGTTAAAACTAGACGACCTTATCCGGGTTGGTATGACCAAATAAAGTACCCTCCGGGATACACGATCCCCAAATTACACGTATATAAGGGGACTGGAAATCCGCATCAACATGTCGCTCATTTAGGGCTCTGTGCGGCAACACCGGAGGTGACGATAAGCTACTGCTTTGCCAATTCGTTGGCAGCTTGTCAGAGACGGCATTTGAGTGGTATTCCGAGCTCCCAAATGACTCCGTTAAAACGTTTGCAGAGATGGAGCTGCTATTCACCCAACGTTTTGCGAGCGCTAGCGAACGTACCCCAATCACAGCATTGATCAATGCCAGGGTAAAGCCAAGAGAGACATGGGTGCAGTATGCGATACGGTGGCAGAATTTGTGGTCGAAGTGCGAGCAACGCATCGAAGAAGTGTCTGCGATAGGCATGTTCGTAGGGACCTTCAACTCTCAGGCGACCATTTCACAATTCATGATATTTTTCAAGCCAACTACTTTTCAGGCCTTGATTGACAAGCTAGTCCAAATGGATCAGATGGGTCATAGACCATCTCCTTCGAAACTGGAATCTCGGAATGAAAAAGGGAAAGGGAAAGGGAAAGCGACCTTCGTCGCTAATGCTCAGCAGCAGCCCAATGGTCCGAAACTAACTGATCGCCAAGACAAGAAACGACGATTCTTTATGTAATTTATTTATATGTTTCCGTATTATTATCATCATCATCATCATCATCATACAGCTATTTCTATATAATTTATACACCGTAATTATTTAACATTAATCGGTTTTATAATATAAAATGTATGAAAGTTTATAACTTGCGACATGCTATAATTATATCAATAAAATTTATATCATCGTAATATTTCTTATTATTATCTTTAATTAGTTTATAATCTGCATTTCATAATATTATACAAAATATAGTTTGAAAATATTATAGTTTACACATGAAACGTCGTTGCAAAGCGGATACGACAAATCTGAAATTTACTGTACACCTTACCTTATAAAATTCATTATAAATCATAGAAAAATCATTAGTATATGTTCTTTAGTTCGTTACGAAGCTAACTCAGAATACTATAACTCTATAAAATATTACTTGCAAAATAAATTGTTTAAATAATGTAAAATGTAAATGAAAATATCTCTAAACTGCTGTCCAGGGAAATTCCAGCAGCAAACTTTCAAGTTCGAATGTTCATAGCTTTTTGTAGGAACAACCTGAGATACTTCAACTTATAAAAATGAAAACCTTATTAAATTATATTTGTTTGGTATCAGAGCTATAGGATATAGGTTAATCGGGTTTGATTCTTTTGTAGTTGGGTATTGGACCTAATACACGAATCAGAATACTCGTGGTTAGGAACATGTCCTGCCACTTTACCATCTTGCCATTCTTGAATCTTAATTTCCTCATGATCCTTACCTTGACGATATGCAAACCTCTTTGCATATCGACTTGAAACTTTTGGTTCCCTATTGTTTATGTCTAGGATTTGGGCGACTTGAGTCGAGTTATGTGATTGTAATTATGTACCGCGATATGGTTACAATGCGGTACTCTATTTAAGTAACTTGGAGTTCTAGTCTTGATTCATATCCTTGATTCATGGTCATCATTCATCGCAAATTTTGAATCTTGTTCATCATACTAATCCTCTTTGGTGTATTGGTTGCAGAATCATGACGGACAGAAGTTTGAAGACGTATCAGAGGCGTGTGGATGACGCCGCCTTACTTAGAGTAATTCGTGGCTTGCTAGAGAACCAGAAACGGCTGAATGAGCTGAACCAGCAGCAAGCCGAAGTTTTCTGGAAGGTTTGCGGACCGTCGAGCAGTCCGTAAACAATGTTGTGGCCAAACCAATAGAGCGTGTGGGTACCGTGGCGGATTTCAGGAGACTTGGTCCGTCCGTTTTCACTGGTCTGGAGGAGCCGTTTCCAGCAGAGCAGTGGCTAGTTGATACGGAGAATTTGCTCGTTGCAGCATAGATTCCAGAGGATAAGAGAGTGCATGTAGTACGCATCCAATTGGTAGACTATGCCTGTGAATGGTGGCTTGTAGAGGAGACCCATTTGCCCAAACCGATCAGTTGGACAACGTTCTCATAGAGCTTCTTGGAGAAGTTCTTCCCGCAGACTGCACGGGAGAAAATGGAAGAAAATTTTATCAGTTTGAAGCAGAATGGCGGATCCGTGGATGCACATGCGGCTGAGTGGACATGGCTCAGTCGTTTCGCTGGACCTTTGGTGGCCAAAGAAGATGATAGGGCACGAAGGTTTATGCGCAGTTTGGACGTGGAAATCCAGAGGCACATTATATCTCTGGGATTGACCACTTTCTCGCAAGTGCTTAAAGCAGCCAGGGAGCAGCAGAGTTTATCATTGAAGACTGAGGGTACGCTGCAGCTGGCAGTTGTGGTACAGAAGCTGGCATTTACACCAAACCTAGCGTATATACGTAGAAGTATTCCGGTGAAAAGGCATGGCGTTACACCAATGAAGAAGCCAGTTTTGCCCAAGCAAAAAGGAAGGGTGTTGTTCAGTTGATAAAACTGCACATTTGTTATTATATTTTTCCTACCATTTCCATATTTAAAAAGGTCTTTATTATAATATATCATACATATGAGGGTTGATGTGTAAAAATAATATTTTCCATGTGTTGATATATTGTAATTAGCATTTGGTAGGAAAATGTATGCAAATAATATTATTGACCAAATCCCAGTAGAACTAAGTCTACTAAATATTATTTAAGTTGTTGTGCAGAATTTTCAGGTCTTAAATCAAGGAAATCAAGTTGTTAAAGCTAACCTGCCTAATTAAGAAATCAAAATAAAGAAATCAATTCTGGCAGAAGAAAAGAAAAGATTTCCAAATTCTGAAGGTTCCAAGGATCGCCACATGTCACAAGGAGAATTACCATAAAAAATTGATCAAGGGATCCGATCATCAGGCCGCGGATCCGCGGCCCAAGTGCCTTGATGCCGCGGATCCGCCGCATTATTTTGGAGATAGTGGCTGAGAAAATTTTGGATGAATCTATACAGTTAGTTCCCTAATTTGGAAGTAAATGTTTCTGGTTTTGGACTATAAATAGAGACCGAGAGCCTCTTGAAAAATTTATCAAGCCGACGAGATCACGAAGTCCAAGACGGCTCACGCATCCAGGCTGATCATCAACGGTTCATCTACCTCCTTAGAAGAGATCGAGAAGCAAACTAGGTTTTTGTAATCATTTTCTAAGGAATCAAAGTGTATTTGATATTGTTGATTAATAAAGGTAGCTTTCTTCTTCTTATTCTATTTCTTCGTAGTTTAATTATGTAATTTTTTTCCATCTCTTTTTCTCCCAACATGTGCGAGTAATTCTCCGCTTGTTAGGGTTCGAAGGATTAGGGTAGGCTAATGGATTATGAACATCCCTAAACCCTTTTTAAGTGCTATAAAGTTTATGAACTTTATCAAAAGAATCATTAACATCCTAATCGGGCGCGCTAACAATTCTTTGCTAGTTCCGACCGCGATTAGCGATTAGATTAATGATTGTTTTGGTAAAGGCTGGATATGAACGGAGTTCCGTGTCGAGATAAGGGTTAAGAGTGGGATTCCTTTTCCCTCCAGAAACCCTAATCTACACGCATCACCGTCGTTCTAGTTATAAATCTATTAAAGGATAAAAATGGTAACTTTTAATTAATCGTACATAACTACTAAATCCTAATGAACCCTACAAGCCCTTTTATTATATTAACTACATCCCTAAAATAATCTAGATCTATATTTTTGCATTCTTGCTTAACGTAGATCTAGAAACCATTCTTCAAAATTCTTTATCCCTCCTCTCTTTCTCAATACATCTAAAGTAAGAGTAAAAGATTCAACGTTTCCCTGAGGACGACCCGTACTCATCTCGGTCTAGCTACACGCGACACCGTTATTGATTGCGGTTAACAACTACAAACACACTCTTTCGTACCAATCAAATGGCGCCGTTGCCGGGGAAACGTGCGTAATTTTTTATTCTTGCTATTTGTGTTGAATTCTTAGACGATTCATATCATTATTAAAACAAAACTGCAAGTTGCATATTTAATGATTTGTGTGTGAATTTTGCGAGGGAATCTGGAGTCACAGACTTGAGGAAACAGAAGATCTAGGGTTTCACACTTCTCTGGTATCTTTCTTAACTCCTTCTCTCTCCTCTCAAATCCAATAAAATCTATTTTCTGCAGGATTCTTTGCAAAATATTCACCGCTAAAAAATCTTTTTGCAAAGTTTTGTTTTGCGGTTTGTTTTTGTATATTTTAATACGAATTTTTAAGGGGCAAGACCAAAATCCAGATTAGGTGGGTATTTCATCACCCTTCCTAAGCCCCACAAATCACAAATCGAGCATCTGCATCAACCCTTCATTAATTAAAAAAAATATCTAGACCAGACTCTAAGAACTGTCGCGCTCATTAAGGACAGAGGAAGGTAGTGGGTAATCTATCGCTTATCCGCATTACTTTTGTAGTGCCTAGGCAAGTATGTCAAAGGCTAGTGGTTTTTAATTAGGCCCACTACTGTGGTTCCTTCCCACTTACCTGGCACTTACCTAGCTACAAGGGTAGTACGGAGGCGGTAGAGGATTTATCCTGCGGCTTGTCCTTTGGAAGTCTAAGAGCGGTCTAGAGACTAACCTAGGTAACCTTAGTTTCAGGGTTGTTTGTGCATTTTTGTGTGATTTGTCTAAATCCTTCATTTTTCAAAACAAACCAATTATTTTTCCCCTTCCCCCTTCTTCTCTTCTTATAATGGGTGACCCAAACAGACGATCTCTTGCCGAGCTTTGCTGTCCACAACCAGATATCTCTTGTTTTCGTAATCCCTTCGGTATACCGTCCGGCTCTTCCATGTCCTTAAGAGATCATATAGAACAAGCAGGAAGAAACAGTTGGCCACCTCAGTCTAGGTCTTATCAACCGTATCCTAATCCTACACATGTTTCAGTTCATACCCAGAGTGAGGAAGCCCCTAGACGAATGTCCATTGCTGAGCACATAGTTAGGTCTAGAAGCCAAAGTTTCAACCCGGACCAATATCAACCATCACCACCACTGTCCAGAGAAGAGTTTGATATGCGGTTTGTGCCATATAAGATGTCTGTTGAAAATAGCCAACCATCCAACCCATATCAATATTCTTCTTATCATAATATTGATCCTACTCCTACCCAAGTTCCGCAACCATTCTATTCCTATCAATCGAATCCGACTTTTCCACCTACTCTAGACAGTTCTTCTAATCAGTCATTTGGGAGTTTTAATTATCCACAGGAATTTCAATCTTATACTGAAACTCCTTATCAACCCAAGACTAGTCTGGAGCAGACATTAGAAAAATTTCTGGAAATGTCGAACCAAATTATGAAGGATTTGGGTAGTAAGATAGAACTGCACACCCTTCCTAATCAAACCTCCCCTTTCCAAACTGAAATCCACAACTCTAGTTTCATAGATTCATCAAGTACACCAAATAGAATGATTGATAAGTTGTGTGACTTTGTAGTGTTTGATTTACCCGACTGTGAAGGGTCCATTTCAAGTGAAACCATACCCAACCCTTGTGATCTCTACACCTCTACTCTTGAACCAAAACTGATTGAAAACCATATTTTTGATGAGGAGTTTGAGAATTTTAACCTTCACTTGAATGAGGTGATTGACGTTGGGGATATATTGATTGATGAATCCGAAATTTTGGATGATTTTGTCCCACCAATTCATCAAATCCTTTCACTTCCTTGTGGTCATCATCTTGAGCCTTTAATTCTTCCCGAACCCCAAATATGTCTTGAAGTTGATGATAATGGTATACTCGAAGATCAGACCGAAATACAGCCTCCATCTTCCACATCTGGTTCAGCAACACTCGGCACACCAATTTGTTTACCCATTTCACCTTCTACTTTCTCCGGTTCTTCTTCTGTTCCTATAGTTTCTGTGAGTTTTGATGAATCACAGTCTGTTAATTCAAGTTCAATAATACCATAAATTCAACTTGAAATGGATATTTTTGAAAATGAGGTAGATAAGTTTTTCGAGTTCTCTACCTCAATGATTTTTGATGAATCAAGTTGGATAAATTCTGGCACAAAACTTTTTGACAGCAAAATGTTCGATCACACCATTGATAAAAGTTTTGAAGAACTTTTTGCTGACGAACTTGAATTTTTAAACAATACGGATTTTATGATTAATCAATCTCCACCTATAGAGGTTGAACCGTCACCATTCCTTCTTCATAATCATTCACATTCATCCTCATTCTTTCTTTTCTCTAATTTTAAACCCTTTCCAGACCACCTCTTATCCCTTCTCCATTTTTTCTTGACTCGATACAACACATTCTTCCACCAACCTATACGCTATACTGATAAAATCTTTGAATAGTTGGTGTTAACTTTTGGTCTTTGTAAAGTCTTACTTTGACCAAATGACTCACCCCCTCTTAAAATGCTTCATATTGTCTAACTCATGTTTGGGGGGGGTATATTTTTGGCTCTTGATCATAACTTTTGTCCTCAAATTTGTGAGCCAAAAATAAGTTTGGGGGAGGATTTTCACTTTCATATATTTCTGCCCCCATTAATAATGTCCTCCCAAGCTTACAGGTTTTTGTGATCCAGCAGATAGCAACAGTGAGGACACTGTTGAAAACAAGTTTGGGGGAGGTTTGTGTTTATTTACGCATACTTTGCATTATACTATATATATAAGCATAAAAAAAATTTGATAACAAAAGAGTAGAAAGTGAAAAATTACATCCAAAAGATAGGAATAGTTTAAGAAAACCAAGAAAATTAGAAGTTTTCTTAAACGAACTGGTAATAAGTAGTTATAAGCTGTTGTCCCAAGGGTTAGTAAGATGAAGGAAGTCACTAATCTGAGGATAAAAATAAGTCTGAAAAATAATTTCTATTCTGGAAGCCAAACATTTGAATGTTGATACCCTACTATATGCACTTACACACGTCTTGAAACTCGGGATAGTAGAGAATACCTTGAAATGCTCTTGTCTAAAAGCCAAAGTATGAAGGAAATAAAAAAAATGAAGAAAATGTAAAAATGGTGAAAAGAAAAAAATGAACACTGGTTTTGTTATCGCCAAGACAGCAATAAAAAAATATAGCGAGGGTGCCTCTTCACCTAGTGCCCTAAGGCCAACTGGTCTGGGAGTCACTGCTAAACCTTAGGTGGTGCAAGACGAGGAAAATATTATCACCGAATCAGTAAGCACATGAGTAATCGGTCGGTTAGTACCTCAAGAAGTATTAACGGTCGCATGAAAATGTGTGAGCAAATCTAAATATTCATCAAGTTAAAAAGTACTGAGGTAGATGAACAAGAGTATGATAGCTTGAATTGAATTCTCCGAGTGTAGGGATGTCATTTCACACACGTAGGGGTATATGATCAATGTTTGGACGAAAGGTAGGAATGAAGAATAAAGACGATGTTTTATTGAGGGATAATGTGATTTCCATGACTATTAAGATAGGGCTCATGACAATTGAAAAGCTAGTGTAGTTGGAAACTCTTATTTTCAAAGTCTTTCTTTTATGGTTCTTATCTTTATATGTAAATTTCACCATCTCTCTTTTGTTATGGGATTTTGTGGGTGTAATCCACTGAAAACCCTCAGGAGACAATACTCCTCCTACTAGCGACACCTAGAGGTTTAACGGCTTGTTGCACGTGCTCAGTGCAATCGTATTTGCCTACGAAAGTGTGCTTAGTTTTCTTCTTTCTTTTTCTCCTTTTCTTGAATAAACTAGTTTGCTCAGGACGATCAAAGATAAGTTTGGGGGTATTTGTTCAGTTGATAAAACTGCACATTTGTTATTACATTTTTCCTACCATTTCCATATTTAAAAAGGACTTTATTATAATATATCATACATATGAGGGTTGATGTGTAAAAATACTATTTTCCATGTGTTGATATATTGTAATTAGCATTTGGTAGGAAAATGTATGCAAATAATATTATTGACCAAATCCTAGTAGAACTAACTCTACTAAATATTATTTAAGTTGTTGTACAGAATTTTCAAGTCTTAAATCAAGTAAATCAAGTTGTTAAAGCTAACCTGCCTAATTAAGAAATCAAAATGAAGAAATTAATTCTGGCAGAAGAAAAGAAAAGATTTCCAAATTCTGAAGGTTCCAAGGATCGCCACATGTCACAAGGAGAATTACCATAAAAAATTGATCAAGGGATCCGATCATCAGGCTGCAGATCCGCGTCCCAAGCGCCTTGATGCCGCGGATCCGCCGCATTATTTTGGAGATAGTGGCTGAGAAAATTTTGGGTGAATCTATACAGTTAGTTCCCTAATTTGGAAGTAAATGTTTCTGACTTTGGACTATAAATAGAGACCGAGACCTCTTGGAAAATTTATCAAGCCGACGAGATCACGAAGTCCAAGACGGCTCACGCATCCAGGCTGATCATCAACGGTTCATCTACCTCCTTAGAAGAGATCGAGAAGAAAACTAGGCTTTTGTAATCATTTTCTAAGGAATCAAAGTGTATTTGATATTGTTGATTAATAAAGGTAGCTTTCTTCTTCTTATTCTATTTCTTCGTAGTTTAATTATGCAATTTCTTTCCATCTCTTTTTCTCCCAACATGCGCGAGTAATTCTTCGCTTGTTAGGGTTCGTAGGATTAGGGTAGGCTAATGGATGATGAACATCCCTAAACCCTTTTTAAGTGCTATAAAGTTTATGAACTTTATCAAAAGAATCATTAACATCCTAATTGGGCGCGCTAACAATTCTTTGCTAGTTCCGACCGCGATTAACGGTTAGATTAATGATTGTTTTGGTAAAGGCTAGATATGAACGGAGTTCTGTGTCGAGATAAGGGTTAAGAGTGTGATTCCTTTTCCCTCCAGAAACCCTAATCTACACGCATCACCGTCGTTCTAGTTATAAATCTATTAAAGGATAAAAATGGTAACTTTTAATTAATCGTCCATAACTACTAAATCCTAACGAACCCTACAAGCCCTTTTATTATATTAACTACATCCCTAAAATAATCTAGATCTATATTTTTGCATTCTTGCTTAACGTAGATCTAGAAACCATTCTTCAAAATTCTTTATCCCTCCTCTCTTTCTCAACACATCTAAAGTAAGAGTAAAAGATTCAACGTTTTCCTGAAGACGACCCGTACTCATCTCGGTCTAGCTACACACGACACCGTTATTGATTGCGGTTAAAAACTACAAACACACTCTTTCGTACCAATCAGGTGTTGTGCGATTACTGCCAACGACCGGGTCATTTCTGGAGAGATTGTCGAAGGAGACTTGGACTTTGTCTTATTTGTGGATCAGCTGATCATACCACTGATACTTGTCCGTCGAAGTTTCGCATGAAAGATGACGTTCAGAGGCCACCGCAGAAGCAATTCGGGGAGCAGGAGCAGTTAACTCAGGGATCTAATCAAGCTCGAGCCTTACCCTGATGGCTGAAGAGGCCAAGGTTTCAGAGAAAGTCGTTTCAGGTATCCTACTTGTTCGGGATTTTTCCCGCATTAGCTTTATTCGATTCTAGTGCATCCCATTGTTTTGTGTCGTCCAAGTTTATTGGTACACACTCGATTCCTTGCATGACCTTATCTAGTTTTTTGGACGTACACACTGGGAATGAGAAGATCATAGCTAGTAGAGAATGTAAGGATTGTTCTGTTGTTGTTTGCGGACGGGAGCTGTTTGCAGATTTCTTGGTGATTGATACCGGCAGTTATGAAGTTATCTTGGGAATGGATTTTCTCGGCACTTTCCACGCTCACATTAATTGTAGAGCAAAGAAAGCGAATTTCCAAATTCCCGAACATCCGGAGGTTGTTTTGGAGATAACAGTTCTGTCGGACCAGTCGAGTTTAGGGCTAGACCGACAAATAATGTTCTTTCATCGATGGAAGTTGATAAAGAGGAAGCACCAGCTGTAGTTCGAGATTTCATAGAAGTGTTCGAAGACATCTCGGGTTTACCGCCGAAACGAGATGTAGAGTTCGCGATCGCCCTTGTTCCTGGTACAGCGCCAACCTCAAAGGCGTATTATCCAATGGCACCAATGGAGTTGGAAGAAGTCAATTACTTGAGAAGGGCTGGATTTGCAGCAGCAATTCATCTTAGGGAGCTCCAGTTCTTCTAGTAAAAGGACGGCACGCGGATAAATGTGTGTCAGTTTTGAGACATTGTAGCAGAGATTGATAACCGCTCCTAGTTTGACCGTACCAGACGGTTCCGGAGGATTGGTGATTCACAGCGATGCATCTGGGGAAGGATTAGGATGTGTTTTAATGCAGCTGCAAGTACAGTCATCGTTGATCATGAATATTAAAGCAGCGCAGTTACAGGACCCAAGATTGCAGAAGTTTCGAGAACAAGTTGAAGCGGTCTTGTTGATTCATGAAGATGGTTCGTTGCAGTTTGGTAGCCGTTTGTGTGTGCCAAAAGGAGACATTCGGGAAGAAGTTATGAAGAAGGCACACAGTTCCGCGTATTCCGTACATCCTGAAGGAACGAAGATGTACCGCGATCTAAGACAACATTTCTGGTGGGAAGGCATGAAAAGGGAGATTGCTCGCTTTGTAGCAAAGTGCTTGGTGTGTCAGAAAGTTAAGACTGAACATCAAAGGGTTGCTGGTTTATTGCTACCACTTTCGATTCCTCAATGGAAGTGGGAACTTATAACCATGGATTTCGTGACGGCTTTACCGCGGAGTCCAAAGGGCAACAATGCAGTTTGGGTGATTGTTAATCGATTGACCAAGACAGCTCATTTCATACCATTTCGAGGTGGTCAGTCAACGGAAATGTTAGCAGAACGGTACATGCAGGAGATTGTGAGATTACATGGGGTACCTGCGAGCATCGTGTCCGACCGTGACACCCGATTCTTATTACACTTCTGGAGGAGTTTACAGGAAAGTTTGGGTACTCGATTGAAGTTTAGCACAGATTATCATCCTTAGACAGACAGCCAGTCGGAAAGAACAATCCAAACTCTTGAAGATATGTTGAGAGCTTGCATGTTGGACTTCAAGGATTCATGGGAGGATCATCTACACTTAGTGGAGTTTCGTACAACAACAGTTTTCAGGCGACTATTCAGATAGCTCCATTCGAAGCATTATATGGTCGCAAGTGTCGTTCACCTGTTTGTTGAGACGATATTGGAGAATGAAGATTGTTGGGACCGGATTTGATCGTGCAGACAGTAGAGAAAGTTAACACTATCCGGAATCATATAAAGACAGCATAAGATCGGCAGAAGTGTTGGACCGATACATCGAGAAGATCTCTAGAGTTAGCTATTGGTGATCTGGTATTCTTGAAGATATCACCGACTAGAGGAGTGATTCGTTTTAGGAGTCGAGGAAAACTTAGTCCTCGATTCGTAGGGCCTTTCGAGATTTTGGAGCGTGTTGGAGAAGTGGCTTACCAATTGGTGTTACCACAATCTTTGGCGAATGTTCATAACGTGTTTCAGGTATCTCAATTCCATAAATATGTTCGAGATGAAACACACGTACTAGATCATTCAGAGCTTACTGTACGAGAAAATTTAACCTTTGAGGAACGACCGATGTCGATTGTAGATCGAAAGGAAAAGGTCCTTAAGAATAAGATTATTCCCTCTCGTACTTGTTTCTTGGGGAAATCGCTCGCATGAAGAACCAACTTGGGAACGAGAAGATGAAATCCGACAGAAGTTTCCATACCTATTCTTGTAGTTTCTTGATTTTTTATCCTTCTTTGTTATTGGAATTTCGAGGACGAAATTTTTTTATAGTTGGGTATAATGTAACACCCTAGTTCATTTATACCAATTCCAGTTCCCGTATTTCATTATTTGTGGTATTTTCTTGATTTATCGTGTTTTGGGTGAGAATGGTATTTTATAATTTACATTGTATTCGACCCGACCCGCTTGCTTGGAACCTGTTCGATTCATGTTTATAGTTTAACTTGACTTGTTAAATAGACATGTGCACTTTCATGTTTACTGCATACTTGCATTTTTCTGGCATTGCATCTTTTACCATATAACATTTTAAGTCATGTAAAATATTTTTAAAATACATTTCATAGCCTACATGATACCCCTAACCCCGTGGTAGCATCCGCGCATCTTGTTCTCGTCCCGTTCAGTGAAACGGACGTGTTTGGATGGCTACGCGCACGTACGTGCATCCGTTCTTGGGGGTATGCATTTTCGTTACCCGAGCTTTCATTTTGAAATTTGGACGTCACATATATTTTTCATATTTTAAATCTGAATTTTTAGACCCGACCCGGGCGTGTTTTGGAATATTTTTGTATCCTGCCAAAATTCAAATTTTATTAAATTTAATATCTTTATTTTTCTTTAAAACCAACGTTTAAATTTCATCAACAGTTCAAAATTTTAAAATAACAAAAAAAATATATTTCCAAATTAAAATCAAAACGAATAACAAACTCTCTCTCTCTTCCCTCTCTCTTCTCTTTTTCTCAGCTGGCCCCCACCACTCTTCTTTCTTTCTCTCTCTTTCTCTTTCTCACTGCGCGTCTCTTTCTTTCTCTCTTTCTCTCTCCCATCACTAAAATCCAATTTTATATCTCCTCCTCTCTCTCTCACTCCTCTCGATCTCTCTCCTCACTCTATCTCTCTCCTCTTGATCTCATTCTCTCCCTCTCTCTTTCTCTTTCTCTATCTCTCTACATCAGCATGTCTCTCTCTCATGTTTATCAAATCTTTCTCTCTCTTCTTAACAACCTTACCCTTCACCGATCTCACCTGCTTCAACCCAGAAAACCATCGAACACCGAGCACCCTCAACTACAACAGCCATCGCCTCCATCACCCTTCCTCCTCATCTTCTTCTTCCTATAGATCCGAGAAAACCCTTCAACTCATAATCGACACGAACCCATCTCCATCGTCACCTCCTCTCCCAGAAACAGCCACCGCCTCAAGCATTATTTCAGCCTCGCCTTTACCCTTGTCACCATCCCTATCTCCCAACCCAACCAACCTCGACAACACCTTACACTAAGCAACCCACTTCCCTTGATCCCTCGACGAGCAGTCAACGCTTATCGCCACCATCAACGTCTTCTTCAGCCCTCCAAGCCGAGCACCCAACCTCCTTTACCACTGTCGATCTCCCTTGAATCCATCTCCTACCTACCTTGGTAGCCGAGCACACCTGCAACCATCGACCCAAGAAACTCTTGTGCAACTAGGACCCGAGCCAAGATCAAAGCCGGATCCGAGCTCACCATCGATTGTGATTCCTGGCTGAGCCTTCGAGTTTCTGTTTTGCTTTGTTCTGCATTTCCTTGTATCCGTCATTTCGTTCATCGCGTTCAAAGCAAGTATTTTACTTCCTGCATGCTAGTTACGCCATCGCCAGAGTCGTACGTGACGCCGATGATCCAGACGACATACCTGACTTGCGTGATCACCCTCGTGCGTTATTTGGAACCGTTCCGTGTACCGTGCGCCCGTCGCGACATTTCGCCGACGAAGGACGTTCCGTACACATCCGTTCTTGTTCCGTCTAGGCAAGTTTATCTTGCTACATGCTATAATACCATAATCTATATCTATTTGAATTATAATACTTCAATATGGTTAATTTTGCAATCCACATTATCGTTTTTAGTTTTGTTGATTTATTCGACACCCGTTTACATCCATTCATATCATTTCAGATCTAGGTCATAAAAACTTATCTTCTTACATACTATACTACTATATACTGCATCAAATTGAATAGTTGCATCTCATATTGCTTAGTTATATATCTCACACTTGTTAGTTTATCATTTTACGGTTGTATGATGTCTGCTTGGATCCATATCATATAGAATGCATATAGCTGCATTTACAGATCTTATTAATAACCTAATATTGTTGTTTTAATACCCCATGTTTAATAAAGTGCAATCTAATTAGTTTTAGAACTATTAAAAGTAACCCTAATCGATAGTGTGCATCCATGTCTTTGACTTTCTATCCATGTGCATACCATTCATGTTAGTTCATTTTATTAGTACTCTATACTTGATTTTATGCACCCATACTTGTTACAGTTTGATTATGAGCACCCACTCGATACTTATACACTACCTGACATGACCTGATACACTACTGCTGACATGACTTGATACATGTGCACTACTTGACATGACTTGATACATGTACACTACTTGACATGACCTGATGTACCATAGCTTGACGTGCTACCTGATCTTGTTACTAATGCCGACAATCTTGACCTGTTGTCCCTACGAACATTTCCTGTTGTCTATATAGACAAACCTGTTCCTGCTTGATCCCGTGTTGTCATTAGTCTCAGATTTATAAATACCTGACTTGAACACATAACTTGGGGGCATGGGGAAATCAAGAATGTAGCTGAACGTAACTCAAAGGGCTATTATATCATTTTACCGTAGTCCCGTGGGGAATGAACGGGACATAGACTTACAGTCTATTACATTATTTTACCGTGGTCCCGTAGGGAATGAACGGGGCATAGACCGATGGGTTACGAAGAGGATTACATTAATTGATTTCGAATAATTTTAGAATAGATAACCCTATAGCACAGTTTAGACTACTCACTGCACTTCATCTGTTTATATCCTGTTCACTGGTCTATATTCATGTTACGGTTTACTTGCTACAGATGACTTGTTACTGTTCATACTTCATACCTGCATATTTCATCACATCCTGCTTGCTTAGAATTATTGATATTTTGACGCACTGACTTCTGGGATTTGCATGGCCCAGATCCCTTATCTTTATCGCAGGCTGTCCAGGAGTATTTTGATCAACAGGCAGAGCAGTGAGGACTTGTTATTAATAGTTTAGTTTCCTTTCAGTATTTTCACTCCTGATGTGAGCCCGCATTATGGGACGTACATTCCAGTTTATTATTGTATTGGATCTTTTTGCTTCCGCATTATTTTATTCTTGACTCGTTATTCTGGCTCATGGACATGTATTAGATAGTTGTTTATTATTTTTACTGTTCTTGATATCTCTACAGCCGTAATGTGACTGTGGAGGGATATTTC
Organism: Agapanthus africanus; assembly: GCA_030015575.1. Taxonomy (NCBI): domain Eukaryota; kingdom Viridiplantae; phylum Streptophyta; class Magnoliopsida; order Asparagales; family Amaryllidaceae; genus Agapanthus; species Agapanthus africanus. The sequence continues at coordinate 136,494,731 of CM057339.1, forward strand.
CTATCCACAGGTAACATGGTTGGCTCTGTCATGTGCCTATCGTAGCGCACTCTGGGAAGCGGGGCGTGACAGAAAGCGACCTTCGTTGCCAATGCTCAGCAGCAGCCCAGTGGTCCGAAACTAACTGATCGCCAAGACAAGAAACGGTGATTCTTTAATGAGAAAATGAAGTGCCCTTATTCGTTTCCCTGGGATAAAACGAGGAGATTGTTTGAACTAGCGGTGCGCAACAGGCTCATTAATTTGCTGAATCCAAAATGCTCATTGCAGCCCGGTGAGGCTAATAATCCCAATTATTGCCCATATCACCAAGCGATAGGCTATCTAATTGAAGATTGCTTCGTCTTTAAAGGCTGGATTGAAGAGCGATACCAACAGGGCAAATTCGCACTGTCCGAGAATTAGAAAGTAAGCCCGCCTCAACCGCACGCTCTTAAAAGGGGGGACACACCGTGGGCATCATGCTCTTTTGTCGAAGAAGCTCCATGTGAGGTCGTTCTTTCGGCCAAAACGAAAAGAATGCTGAAAGATCTCCAAACATGCCCGGCGATCAAATGGAAAAGTCCGCTGGAACCCGAAGTCATCAAGGGAATGCTGAAGCCGCGCCCAACTCCAAAAATAGGTGGTGATAGTCAAAGTGCCCACACCCAGCCATCAAAGTCTTCAAAGAAGAAGAAAAAGACCAAAAAGCCCATGAACCCCGATGACAAGCGCACGGACCTGTAAAAACATATTAACGCGCAAGAAGAATATAACCAGAAGGCGCGGACCCCACTTACACTCCAAGAATTTCTCAGCCACGTCATTGAGGACGGAGATGATGACAATGGAGAAGACTCGTCGGATGAGCTTGAAGATTATGTGGCAAGATGCCATGTGATCTCTCACTCATCGACATACGGTGAAAAAGCTCCTAACACAGAGAAACTGGGGGCAGATCCCGAATCAGAGCTCCTACCCGTCAGAAGAGATGATTGACACATTCCTGAACGAAGCTCTTCTGAAAAGCAAGGCTGATCGAGAGCGCGAAATGGCCATATTTGGAAAAGCCAAACGTCGACGATTGGATGAAAGGGTTGAAATGCCCCAACCAGACCGAGGCATGCCCGTGACAGACAAGAACAGGCTTAAAACGAAGAAAAGTTTTGCCAAAGCCATATCGATGGGAAAGAAGCTGCCACCCTCCGAAGGAAACACTTCTGATGAAATACACCTTAATGAAGAGGATGTGCATCCTAATTACTGTTTATATCATCGAAGGATTGCGCACCCTACTAAAGAATGCAACGCCTTTAAAAATTGGTGGCAAGGGTATGTCGCTCACAGACAACACTTCAAGAGGATGAAACGTGAAGCTCGTCGACAGCAGAAAAATGCGACAGACGAACGTGGAAGAGCTGCCGGCAATTGTCACATGGTTGATAGCAGGGGATCACAAGTTCTCACCTTCGGGAGTGACTCTGACGAAGAAATATCTCTCGGCCCTCTCTTCAAAGAATCCACCTAAGAAAAGAGGAAGAACCGAAGAGCTGCGAGAACATTCAGCTGTGCAATCGCATGCTACCTGAAAAGAATCTCGGACTTGCGAACAAGGGGTCGAACAAAAAGGATAAGGGAAAAGAAAAGGTCCCTGAGGATATCACCCTCGATGACCAAGTCGTTGAAGAGCTGACAGCCAAGGACCCATCCAAGAAAAACAAGGTGGATTACAACGTTTTGGCACACCTGAGGAAGATACCCTCCCAGCTCAGCATTCTCGATACCCTTCTGCTATTTAAGGAGGCGAGAAATTGTTTGATCAAAGCACTACAAGAGCCCGAGCAGTTCCGAACTTTCCTTTCTGAAGAAAAGATGAAGGATGAGCTGGAAGAAGTGCACACAGCCGATACCACCTTTGGCGATGAAGACCTCCTCCTCGGGATGTGCGAGCATAACTGTCCCCTTTATGTCTCTGGATACTGTCATGATATCAAGATAGGCAAAATCCTGGTTGACAATGAGTCCTCCTTCAACCTTCTCAATGTAAGAGTGTTGAAGGAAATCTGCATGAGCGTTCAGCATCTCGCTCGTGATAAAATCACCATCTCCGGGTTTGATTCCCAGTCATCACGGATGCTCGGGTCTGTGATACTGACGTTATACTTTGGGCTACTCATCACGGATATCAAATTTCACGTCATTGACGCCAAGACATGTTACAATACTTTGCTCGGCAGACCTTGGTTACACGAGTACAACATCATTCCTTCTACATAGCATCAGTGTATGAAGTACTTCAAAGATGGGCTTGAATATATCGTGACAGGGGAATTGAACCCATTCTCCGTGAGTGAAGTACGAAAGTACGAAGATGCAAAGTACTTCCTACTAGACTTCGAGGACACGGAGAGATGCCATAAACCGGAGGACAAGCAAAAAGCTATCACTACCATTCCGGTATTCGGGAGTGATACCGAGGAGGAAGAAGAGATAGTCTATTCAGGACGGCCCTAATGCAACAAGCCAAGACCATCCACCCCTATGTTGATCTTTGGCAGCGACTCGAAATATGAGGTCAATGCCATATTTTCCGTTCGGCCATCAATACAAGCTTTCGCCGGTGATGATCGGAGTTTGCAAATCGCCATGGTCCCGTAGGAGCATTACAAAGAACTCGACGCACTTAATACCTACAGTGTGGAACAACTGCAGACGTTCTACGTCCCTCCCAGGCGAAAAGATGAAAAGGCGATCCTCTTTTATTAATCCACGGAAACTAAAGTGGAGAAAGAAATGTGGCATGGTGCCGATTCTACGCTTGACAGGCTCTTGCCCATCCGTCTGCCCAGATACTACACAGAAGGATTAAAAAGACTGTTGAGGCGCCAATCCGTACCTTTGAAGCAGACCGCGCGACAGGCTCAGTTCTACAACAGGATCTGGAACGTCCCCGGAACTCAGCGAAAGTTGCCCAATGGGAGAATTCAAACGATCGGGTTTGGATATATTCAATCCAAGAAACAGGAGTGATTCTATGACTGCTATGTTATACATGACTTCGATGAAGAAGGAAAGTCTCTGTGGGAAGATGCTAACCCTGAACCAAAGCGAGGTCCTACCGTGAAAATGGCAAGTCCGTCATTCGAACAACAGATGGAAAAGCTAATAAGGGAAGCGGATCAAAAGGTCCGGGGTGATCATAGCTGCGAAATGGCCATCTATGAGAAAGCCAGGACGCAGCGCCTCGTTCAGCAGGCTGCGGAGAATGACAATGATCCTCGTCGTCAACCCGTCATACAAAAAACCCGACGCGGAGAAAAAATAAACTGAAGAATGGAAAATATGTTCAACAGCAGTGTGGCGGGTCTAAGAAGCCTCGCGATCGAGAATTGGGCAGCCTGGATTCGTCCCTTGTAAAGAAGATGGGCCGAGTATACTCTTTTCCCCAAGACAAGACAAGGAAGATATTCGATCTTGTCATAAAACATCATATGATGTCGCTCCCGGAGTCCAAGCACCCAGAGCAAGCAGGTAAAGTTCATCATCCAGAATATTTCTCCTATCACCGAGCGATAGGACATCTTCTCGAAAACTGCTTCACATTCAAAGAGTGGGTAGAAGACCAGTATCAGCAAGGCAAGTTCGCTTTATCCAGCAGTTGGAGGGTAACCCCACCACAGAAGCATGAACCAAATGTAGGGTTCCTAGGCACTCTCAAGAGGTCTCACAAGGCATCGAACATGCCAATTTCAAATTTTACGGTGCCTACAAACCCTAAACTACGGATCGTTTGCTAGAAAACTAGGCGAAAAAGCTAACTAGTTAACACTTAACTAATGAGAAAACGGAAATACAACCTTTGTAGATCCGGTGATCCACCTCCATAGCTCCGCAACGAAGTCCTCTCCGCTGTCCAAAAAGAATCCGGGCTCTAGCGTCGACTTCATCGGAGAATAAGCGAGCTAGGTCGTCGATGTCCATGCCGAAGATGATCTACGTCGAGGCATCGTTAAATCAAGCTCCGACTTCACCAAGTCAAGAAACTTGTGAAGAAAACACACTCTACTACTTGGCAAGAGGTAGAGGATGAAGAAATAGGAAGTGGGTAGACTTTAGAATTGGATTTCTCACTCAAATCATCAATCCACCATTGATGACCTCAAGCTTTTCTTCTTGAGTTCAAGAAAGAAGAAGAAGAAAATGATATGATAAGTTAAATTAAAAAGAAAAAAGAATAATCCAATCTTTATCATAACATAACCATGGTTATATGTAGAGACTAAACCCAAGTTAAGTGAATGGTTAGGTTAGGAATGAAGACAAAAATGGTGTCTAAGTCAAAGTATTCATGAAGCTTCATGAATAAACAAAAGAATGCCACCAATTTTCTTTTCTTTTCCTTAAATGAATAATGAATATAAATAAATGAATAAGTATATAAAACCCTAACCATTCATATAACCATGGTTTAATCTTTACACAACCACAAGTCAACATGTATCATCAAACATGATACAATGTATATGCACAAAAGTATATCACATGTACAACTTGCACATCGAGTGAGAAAATCCATATAAAGTGAACCTATACTAGCTAATGCAAAGTAATATATCAAATATATAATTATGCATTAAATCATTAAATCAACACTTGATTTAATGATCCGGTCATATCACATATAACCGACTAATATCAACAGTAACAACTTATCGAATCAACACTTGATCCGATAACCCGGCTATATCGCATATAACCGATCGATGTCACATATCGCGAGAATCGAATACAGTATCACATACTGGTATCATTCTCGGTCCCGCACATATCTCATATGCACTCCTATTTCGTTTCGCTTGAGCCAGGAAACCTCTGTGTAGGACTCTAAAGACTCGTCAATACGCCGGCAGCAGATGATGATCATATCAAACACCCACAAGCTGCAAGCGGTCTGCTAAACGTAACGGCCACCTGAGTATTGAGCGATCTGAAGATCGACGAGCAAGCCCGCTCACACTCCAGTGAATCCAACCAGTAACACTACCGTACAGTCCGGTCTGATCGTCTGATCTGTCGCATATCTCGCCTAGGGGTGGTAAACGTCAGACCCCAATAGCTCAATAAGTCGTGTCGATATGAGGTCTATAACATTTTGAGAAACTACTGGTAACACTTACCAGTAAATCTCAGCAACCCTGGCCAGGGATTTGCTGTTATAGCCAATCGAACACAGCGCAACATCAACCCCCTATACCGGGAGAGACGAATCCCCTCCTATCGCTCATTGCCTCCATGTGACTCGGGACTGTACCCAAAAACCACCGTTTTGCATGCCCTCTTGGACGTGGTAAGATGGAAATCAAAGCACAGTGGGAACCACACAAGACTCTATGACGATCTCGGGTCAACAGACTACTCTGTACCAGTGTCACCAGAGAACTGCTATCTGACGTGAGGTATAATACCATCTGGGAGTTCTCGGCGAGTCCGTCCAGTGTACCCAGTCTCTACTGAGCACCCATATATCATCTCTGATGTCAAACACCGATGGATATGGGATCATCCATCGCCCATCTGTATGGGTCGAGAAGGTATACGCTAGTCTACTCTGGTATATCGATGCCCCGTCTCGATACACCCACGACTAGGGACTTTGAAGGATGTACTTATAGACTACCATGTCCCCACTAGTATGATCCGCATCATAGTCCAGGTAGTCAAGTACAGATCCTAAGGGCTTTACCAACATGTAACAGAGAGACAATCAGTGTACACGTTAAGGTAAAGAGCAACCAGATAGCATACTATCATGTCGAGCAAGAAAGTCCTCCCTATATATGTCCCAGCATCCACTACAATATACATCCAATGTACAGTAATGGCCTCTAGGGCATACATATAACTAACAATCTCCCACTTGCACTAGGGCCATCTGTAGCAGTGGTTTGAAGTATCTCATACTCAACCATCCCATAAAAGTCTTTCTCTGGGAACAGGCCTTTGTGAGTGGATCCGCTGTGTTGTCCTCTGAGTATACTCTCCTGACCTCGATCCCCTGGAGATCAACCATCTCCATGATCAGGCGATGCTGCCTTAGAATATGTCTGGATCACTGATGGGACCGGCGTTCCTTGGCATAAGCCACAACTCCATTGTCACACAATGGGAGGAACATAGTTCATCTCATGAACCAATATACACCCAAACAGCCTCTTTGGTAGCATCTTAAGTAGCGATTTATCCTGCCTTTATCGTCTAGTATGTCACGGTATCTAGCTTGGAACTCTTCCAACATACCGTCCCTGTACTGAGGGTAAAGACAATGCCTGTGACTGACACTCAGTCGTCTTTATCACCCTGGAACCCTTCCAGTGATTCTCCCCAAGATCGATTGATACCATCTCACTACAGCTAGTGAGTAGCCTAACATCCAATTAAATCTATCTCATAGATCCAAAACTCTGGATTTTAGGAGGTATCATCTTGATCCTATATGGAGAATCATAGTGATAAACGGAGATTGACCGAGCGTAGCATAGGAAACTCTTTTCTTATCAAGAGTATGTCATCCACGTACTCTACGAGGATCGTCACCATACTCCCTACTACCTTTTTGTTTGTACAAGGTTCATCTACCATTTTGATGATGTCAAACTCTTTGACTAACACATCAAAATAGATGTTCCAACTCCGCGATGCCTGCTTTATCCTATAAAGCATCTTGCACATGTTTCCGCTGCTCCCACTGTCTACGAGGCCCTCTGGCTGTGTACTTATAGACGCACTCTTCTAAAATATCATATAGAAAAGTAGTCAAGACATCCAACCACCAGATATCGCAGTCATGGTATGTAGCCGTGACAAGTAGGATCTGGATGGACTTAAGCATAGCTACTGGAAAAGGTTTCATCATTATCCATGCCTGGTCGATAACGAAAACCTTTAACAATTCTAGCTTTGAAAGTCTCAACTTTTCCATGTACACCAAGTAATCTTCTCAAGATATACTTGCTCCTGATGGGGATTTAACCCTTCAGATATAGCAACTAAAGTCCATACTTTGTTGGTGTATAAGGATTCCATCTCAGATCGATAAACATCCAGCCATTCTCACAGAGTCTCACTCCTGATGGCCAGCTCGAAGCTAGTTGGGTCATCATCTCATGATGCAATCCTCGCTCCCACTGTCATAGAGAAACCGAAGTATCTCTCAGGTGGGTGAGGAACCCTACTAGATCGGCGGAGAGGCTGAGGTTCGTTGGTAACTATTGAATCCTTTGGTTCTTTCAAATCATCAGCTGCAGTTTGTATAGCTGGAACATTTCCAGTTCTACATAACAGATCTTGCCTCGAGCTTGTCCGGATTTTGCTTTTCAGACATAGGCCGGACAACCCCAAATCTTAACTGGCTTAAGACATGGGCTCTTCCCTTTCCATATCACATATGAAGTGGTAGGCAACTGATTTGATTGGAACCCTATTCAATAGGTATGCAGCTTCTCAAGTGCATGACTCCCTAAAGGAAATAGGTAACTCAGTAATACTCATCATAGAGCACACCATATCATATAGGGTGTGATTGCTCCGCCCCGATATACCATCGTGCTATGGTGTATTCGGAGGAGTAATGCTGAGAGAGAATCTCATTCTCCTTTAGAATAGTCCAGTATTTCCGTGCTCAAGTATTCTCCTCCTCGATCACATCAAAGGACATAATACTTATACCCTTATTGGTTCTCTACTTCTAACTTATATTCTATGAATATCTCAAAAGGTTCGGACTTGTGTTTCAACAAGAACATATGTCTGAATCTAAAGAGATCATCAGAGAACGTAATGAAGTATAAAGAACCAGTCCTGGCATATGTAGACAGGGGACCTTACATACATCAACATGTATCATCCCAAGAGTTTATTAACTCTTTCTCTGTTTCCATTAAACGGAGCTATGGTCATCTTATCTTTGTGACATGACTGGCGAGTTTCATAAGATGTAAGTTCAAACTAATTTAAATATGCATCTTTATGTAACTCTAGCCAGTCGGGTCGCATTGATCTGACCTAGTCTACAATGCCTCAAGAAGGATTCGTTCATTTCTGAACTCTTCCTCTTGTGTGTGTTCCATATACTAAGAACTGTAGTTTGATTTAGAACATCAACGCTTTTAGATAACGTGCCTGATACGATCAACTTTTGATATAGGAAATGTTCAAAACATTATCCAACAATACAAAATTTTATCATTTCTTTACTGATAAAGAGACTGATATGATTTTGTATATCAGGTTCGGTATCTAATAACATTCGTTCAGAATCAATGTATTTGTAATACAGGGTGACAGTGACCAACAGACTTGGCTGCAACACTTGCCCCGTTTTCTGTCTCATGAAACTTATCACCCGTTCTCAGTTTTCTTCCTATCTGTAGCCCTATGTAACAGATTACATATCTGGGATCCTGATCTGGTATCACATACCCAGGACGTAGAGGATACAGAAAAACAGTTCTGTATAATGAACACACCCGAAGATGATGCATCAGCATGCACTCTCTTCGTTTGGGCGGCACGGGAAATCTAGTAATCCCCAATTTCCTGCTCTGTCTTATATCAATTATAAGTTGGAGCGGGGCCAACGTTCCCCAGCTCAGTATAACAAGCGGGTTCGGTCAAATATCCGTTTTATTATCTTGATTAAGGTGTGATACGGTCGCTACCAGGAGAGAGAGAGAAGAAAACACTCAGCGTGCGCTCTTGCAAGAATAGATTGGTTATTATTTTATCTAATCAGGATGGCTCACACTGCTTTTTATCAAATCTTCCTTCAAACCCTAAAAGGAAAGACTAGCCGGGATTAATTACACACTACAAGTTCGCCAATCTTTCAGCCAGGCCAGTGTCGGTACTTTGAGGGAGGTCCCCCGTGCTTTCGCACGAACCTAATTAATGTAAACCTCGTTTTCCCAGAGGCGTAACCCCGTTGACACCTTTCTAGACACCTACTTGATCGGCTAATTGTAATGTATAAAACTTTCCCAGGAGTAACTCTTACTCGCAGCGGGTATCGGGATCCAACTATCTCATAGAAGGTATGCAATCTCATTGCAAATTTCAACACTTGAAATTCCCGATAATATTTTGCCCCTAACGTGCTATGACCTTGACGAAAGCCAACAAACCATAGCCCGCTAGTCAAGTTCAACCCGTACATTTCTTGATCGAATTAAACCCACCCGCACGACCCTTGACGAAAGCCAACAAAGCCGCACGACTACCCTAATCCAATCGCATCGTATGCTGGCAGATAAGCAGCATATAGCTACCGCACACTGCACCTTGACGAAAGCCAACAAATGCAGCACGAATACTATATACAACTTATCTGAAATGACGGATGGCTACGACAGGTTTTTCTGAAAACCTATTGCGTAATGAACTTGATATCGTTGTAGAATCAAATGAATTTTGAAATGGAGTGTTTTTGAGGCTTTTCTAGTTTTGCTAAAGGAGTCACTCCCGGTGAAGGGATCGTCGGTCCTTTCCTCGTCGAATGAGGTGCGGGATATATCATATATATCGCTGTGCAAAGCAAAAACACTTAAAAGCAATCAAAAGACAAACCGAGTGTGTAGCATCTGCCAGTTATTGCTAAAGGAGTCACTCCCGGTGAAGGGATCTCGGTCCTTTCCTTATCGAATAAGGTGCAGGATATATCGCATATACCGCTGTGCAAAACAAGAACTGTAGCTACCTGTTTTATTTTGATATTCGATTCTACAACATCTTAGGTTTCTTTTATTTCATTAATCACATTAATGAAGTCCCATCATTTAAATACCTAAACATCACAGATAGATATGACGTACACTTATGCCATCCGCATTCGCCTCGATGTCCCCTCGTGCACCGTTAGGTTAGGTAACTAACGGCAGAGCGGGGCAGGGCTAGCGCGGGTGTAAAACATAAGTAACGTCTATATAATATATCATATATACTATATACTGTATCTATCACAGAACATCACATGATCACATCACAGATATCGTAGCAGAAGAAACATATGAAATATTGGATATACTAGGACGTCCGTGTTTTCAATACGAGCCAGTATAAAACACGGATTCCACGGTCGTGATGAATAGCCAAACCCACACCCCTAGACCCCTACGAGAGCGGCAAGCAACCCCACCAATTCTAGAGTTAGGAGACCCGAACTCGACTCCTCGAGTTGGTCTCCCACTGGACTCCAGAACCCGGTTACTTGTGCCCTCCTCCTTGGGTCTATCCTAGTGCGGAAAAGTAAATAATATACAAACGGTGACAACTTCCGCAACCTGGAAGCGCCCCAATAAAAGAATATTACATACAAGTTTTTACATGAATGAAAATGAAAAACACTCATCTCACATAAAAACCCCCGGCTATTCAAACACGACGATCCAATATAACATATCCAGCAACACATAACATCTCATGTCATCAACGTAAGTAAATATGCGCATCCCAATTGTCGTTGGCATATAGCAACGAAACCGGCGATATCACATATTACACTTACGGTCACAGAAAAGAAAGTGTAAAACTACAACAGTTGGAATCCGCAACCTCCTCAGACATCGCATGCCTGACCAAATGAATTACTTAGACATCGCATGCCTAACAATTATAAACCCCGCATTTTAGTCTCATTATCGAAAACACTTTTCAATATCGAGTCGGGCAATTCAACAAGATTCCCGACATCCTGATCGAATACTCGTCGCAAACTTCAGTAGACGGCTGCACCCCTGATACCGTCGACGAAGTGCACCAAGGCGGAACACCGCTACCGCGAGCACCCGAACGGATGCTTTCGGCGACGGGGTTCTCCTACAGTCACTTGGTCGGGGCTACGGAGTGAAGCTGTCTATTAAGTTTACCCGGCGAGTATCCGCGTACGCTACGTGATTGCGACGGACTTTTGATCACATCAAAATTCCGTGGCAACCGATCAAGTGAGACTAAATTGCTACGTTTATAACATTCATTCAGTTATCACATAACTTATTGTGAATTCCAATTATTGTATCCCATTCCGGATAAATAGAAAATGTCAAACTTTTCGATCGAACAATCGAACACCCAAGTTTTCCCGAAACTGATCAACACATGAAATAAGTCTAACAACATTCAGTTCGTGCCTCAGTACCAACGGTCCAGCCGTAGAAGGGTCAAGCCAACGCCTCATATGTGGCACGCCGTACTGCCCCAAACCCGAAGGTTCAAAGGGCAGTTCAAGAAGGTCACATAATCGAGTTAAGGTTTGTTGTCTTCTAGAGGGTCCATTGCGTTACTTGCACTACTTAGAACGTCGTTAAACTACGGAAAAATCCAACACTTGGAAATTTCCCGACAGGGGAAAAATTGGGTATTTATATCCGGTCGAACTTTTTAACATATTCTAATATTTATCCGGAAAGCCACATAGACAAAATTTGATATTCCGATCGAAACACCGAATCCCCAAAACAACTCCAGAAAATTCAACTCTGGAAAAATTATTAAAAATTTCCAGAAGACTCAGCAGCACAAAACATGAATTACTGTGCAAGCCACGTGAGGTAACTCAATAGAGTGGCCGCGGAACCGCCGCGCATCCTATGGTGGGGGCCGCGGTTCCGCGCCTCATTTGAGGAGTTATCAACACGTGCTTCACAGTATCCCATAAAATTCCCTGCTGAATTTTATGGGAATTTTTAATATGGAAAAATCCCAGATTTTACAAAATGTCCAGAGAACATGATTGTGATCGGGTTTCGGGTTCGTTCGGACTTCAAATTCCGTCTGGACTTCGTCTAAGGCTCTAGCTAGGCTCTGATACCACTGTAGGGTTCATAGGCACTCTCAAGAGGTCTCACAAGGCATCGAACATGCCAATTTCAAATTTTACGGTGCCTACAAACCCTAAACTACGGATCGTTTGCTAGAAAACTAGGCGAAAAAGCTAACTAGTTAACACTTAACTAATGAGAAAACGGAAATACAACCTTTGTAGATCCGGTGCTCCACCTCCATAGCTCCGCAACGAAGTCCTCTCCGCTGTCGAAAAAGAATCCGGGCTCTAGCGTCGACTTCATCGGAGAATAAGCGAGTTAGGTCGTCGATGTCCATGCCGAAGATGATCTACGTCGAGGCATCGCTAAATCAAGCTCCGACTTCACCAAGTCAAGAAACTTGTGAAGAAAACACACTCTACTACTTGGCAAGAGGTAGAGGATGAAGAAATAGGAAGTGGGTAGACTTTAGAATTGGATTTCTCACTCAAATCATCAATCCACCATTGATGACCTCAAGCTTTTCTTCTTGAGTTCAAGGAAGAAGAAGAAGAAAATGATATGATAAGTTAAATTAAAAAGAAAAGAATAATCCAATCTTTATCATAACATAACCATGGTTATGTGTAGAGACTAAACCCAAGTTAAGTGAATGGTTAGGTTAGGAATGAAGACAAAAATGGTGACTAAGTCAAAGTATTCATGAAGCTTCATGAATAAACAAAAGAATGCCACCATTTTTCTTTTCTTTTCCTTAAATGAATAATGAATATAAATAAATGAATAAGTATATAAAACCCTAACCATTCATATAACCATGGTTTAATCTTTACACAAGCACAAGTCAACATGTATCATCAAACATGATACAATGTATATGCACAAAAGTATATCACATGTACAACTTGCACATCGAGTGAGAAAATCCATATAAAGTGAACCTATACTAGCTAATGCAAAGTAATATATCAAATATATAATTATGCATTAAATCATTAAATCAACACTTGATTTAATGATCCGGTCATATCGCATATAACCGACTAATATCAACAGTAACAACTTATCGAATCAACACTTGATCCGATAACCCGGCTATATCGCATATAACCGATCGATGTCACATATCGTGAGAATCGAATACAGTATCACATACTAGTATCATTCTCGGTCCCGCACATATCTCATATGCACTCCTATTTCGTTTCGCTTGAGCCAGGAAACCTCTGTGTAGGACTCTAAAGACTCGTCAATACGCCGGCAGCAGATGATGATCATATCAAACACCCACAAGCCGCAAGCGGTCTGCTAAACGTAACGGCCACCCGGGTATTGAGCGATCTGAAGATCGACGAGCAAGCCCGCTCACACTCCAGTGAATCCAACCAGTAACACTACCGTACAGTCCGGTCTGATCGTCTGATCTGTCGCATATCTCGCCTAGGGGTGGTAAACGTCAGACCCCAATAGCTCAATAAGTCGTGTCGATATGAGGTCTATAACATTTTGAGAAACTACTGGTAACACTTACCAGTAAATCTCAGCAACCCTGGCCAGGGATTTGCTGTTATAGCCAATCGAACACAGCGCAACATCAACCCCCTATACCGGGAGAGACGAATCCCCTCCTATCGCTCATTGCCTCCATGTGACTCGGGACTGTACCCAAAAACCACCGTTTTGCACGCCCTCTTGGACGTGGTAAGATGGAAATCAAAGCACAGTGGGAACCACACAAGACTCTATGACGATCTCGGGTCAACAGACTACTCTGTACCAGTGTCACCAGAGAACTGCCATCTGACGTGAGGTATAATACCATCTGGGAGTTCTCGGCGAGTCCGTCCAGTGTACCCAGTCTCTACTGAGCACCCGTATATCATCTCTGATGTCAAACACCGATGGATATGGGATCATCCATCGCCCATCTGTATGGGTCGAGAAGGTATACGCTAGTCTACTCTGGTATATCGATGCCCCGTCTCGATACACCCACGACTAGGGACTTTGAAGGATGTACTTATAGACTACCATGTCCCCACTAGTATGATCCGCATCATAGTCCAGGTAGTCAAGTACAAATCCTAAGGGCTTTACCAACATGTAACAGAGAGACAATCAGTGTACACGTTAAGGTAAAGAGCAACCAGATAGCATACTATCATGTCGAGCAAGAAAGTCCTCCCTATATATGTCCCAGCATCCACTACAATATACATCCAATGTACAGTAATGGCCTCTAGGGCATACATATAACTAACACCAAAAGCCACGTATGCAACGAGAGTAGAACCAGACCAACATCGGTCTTGGAAGCGATCTCGTACCTGTCATGTGATAACGCTGTCAGAAGAACAACCCAAGAATATGGATGACCTCCCCTGGTGCTTCGAAAACGATGATGACGAGGTGATCTCAGAGTTTCCACCGGCGCCAAAAGAGCTGGAAGATGGGATACATACTACCGCAGATAACCTCAAGAAAATTGACTTGGGGACGGCAAGTGACCCGCGGCCGACATTCATCAGCGAACTGTTGTCTGAATAAAGAGTGGCTATGCTAAAAGACGTGCTCATACAGTATAAAGACTGCTTCGCATGGAACTATTCCGAGATGCCGGGACTAGATCCAGAGATTGCTGAGCATAAATTGGCGATATCTCTGGACATCAAGCCAGTCAAACAAGCGCCGAGAAGAATGCGGCTCGAGTTTGAGATGAGCATCAACGCCAAGATCAAGAAGTTAATCGACTTTGGTTTTATCCAAGAGGTTTAGTACCCTGACTGGATCGCCAACATCGTCCCAGTGATGAAGAAAAATGGGACGGTGCGCATATGCGTAGACTTCCGGGATCTCAACAAAGCTTGCCCAAAGGACGCTTTTCCAGTACCAGTCACCAAGCTGATGATAGATAATACGTCCACCCATGAAGTTTTCTCCTTCATGGACGGCTCATCAGAATACAATCAAATAAAGATGCATCCCGAGGACCAGAAGCATACCGCTTTCCGGACCCCTTTGGGCATATTCTGCTACAAGGTGATGCCTTTCGGTCTAAAGAACGCCGGTGCCACCTATCAGAGGGCCATGATGAGGATTTTCGATGTCCTCATACATGAAATCGTCGAATGTTATATCGACGACCTCGTAGTGAAAAGCAAATCGCACGAAGAGCATTGGGAGCATCTAAAGATAGTATTCCAACGTCTTCGGAAATACAACCTGAAGATGAACCCTCTGAAATGTACGTTCGGAGTCTCTTCGGGAAAATTCCTAGGATTCATCGTACGACATCGGGGTATTGAAATAGACCCGTCGAAAATCAAAGCGATTATGGAAATGCCCCCTCCAAGAACTCTCAAACAGCTGTGGTCTCTCCAAGGAAAGCTCACGTATATCCGGCGATTTATAGCCAATCTTTCTGGCAAGTGCCGCCCCTACAGTCACCTGATGAAGAAGGGACCCCCTTTCATCTGGGATCGCAAATACCAAAGTGCACTGGACGAAATCAAGCAATACCTATAGAATCCACCGATACTGACCGCCCTGGTCAAGGGAAAGCCCCTCATCCTGTATATGACCACCCTTGAGGGTTCCTTAGACGCGCTATGGGCACAGGAAAATGACCAAGGGAAAGAAAGAGCTATCTACTATTTGAGTCGAGTTCTCCTGGGGGCAGAAAAAAATTACTCTCCCGTTGAAAAACATTTTCTGGCGTTGATCTTCGTGATAACGAAGCTCAGACACTATGCGTTGGCACATGAGGTCCATTTCATATCAAATGTGGATCCCCTCAAATATTTGATGTCAAAGGCCATATTATCGGGATGTCTCGCTAAATGGGCCCTGCTCTTGATGGAGTTCTCGATAACTTAACATCCCCTCAAGGCAGTGAAAGGTCAGGCCATCGCCGACTTCCTCGCGGAGCATCCGATACCTGCCGACTCTCCCTTGAACTGTGAATTGCCAAACGAGCACGCGTTTGACACGATCGACGGGGAGAAAGAAAGGAGTGATACCCGATAGGAACTCTACTTCGACGGAGCATTTTCTATAAAGAAGCGCAAGCAAAGCACCCCCATAATCAAGTCTGGGGTAGACCTCATCTTCGTGACTCCACAAGGAGGGATAATGCGCTTTGCCTTTTCCTTAATAAAGCCGAGGACAAACAATCGCTGTCGACACGGGAATTGAAAACCTCCTCATATACAGAGACTCCCAACTGGTCGTTAGCCAAGTGAATGGCGACTATCAAACGTGCAAACCGGAGTTGGTAAAGTACGGCGAAAAGGTACCACAA
Source organism: Agapanthus africanus (assembly GCA_030015575.1). Taxonomy (NCBI): domain Eukaryota; kingdom Viridiplantae; phylum Streptophyta; class Magnoliopsida; order Asparagales; family Amaryllidaceae; genus Agapanthus; species Agapanthus africanus. The sequence continues at coordinate 136,510,823 of CM057339.1, forward strand.
TTGCTGACTCAAATCCCTGTCTATACCCTAGAAAGCATACTGCGCGTGGAAAATAGCAAAGCGGATGCATTAGCCAAGCTCGCTAAAGAACTAGCCGACAAGAATCTCGATGACGTGAGGATCATTGTGCAAAGCCGTCGGGTTCTTGCACCGGCAGAAATATCTCCAGAGTCGTCCGAAGAAAAGGGAATGACAGAGTAAGCAACCCTACAAGTAAAAGACCGGGAAAAGGCTAAGGATTGGAGAGAAGCCTTTATAGACTACTTCAAATCCTGTCGAACGCCTGAAGATGCGTCCTCAAGACATCAGCTCATGAAACGAGCTCTGTCTTTTGCCTTCGTCAATGATACGCTGTATAAGAGATCATTTGATTCTATGTTACTAAGATGCCTGGGACCTAAAGAAGCAAGGAATGTCGTCCAAGAAACTCATGACAGACTTTGCGGTTCTTACCAAGCCGGGCCGAAAATGAAACTGAAAATCAAAAGGATAGGCTACTATTGGCCCCACAATGATCCAAGACTGCCTCGAATACGCGAAGCAGTGCTACTTATGCCAGATTCACGGGGACTTTATCCACCATCATCAAAATCCGCTACACCCAACGGTGGCTAGCTGGCCGTTCGAAATGTGGGGAACTGACATAATCGGGCCCATTGAACCAGCACCGCCCAGAGGACATCAGTTCATATTGGCGACAACTGATTACTTCTCCAAGTGGGCAGAAGCGATACTGCTGAGAGAACTGAAGACGGAGAATATCCTCCATTTCTTCAAGACACGCGTCATTTATCGGTTCGGCACTCCACGACGGATTATCTCCGATAATGGGCCAGTCTATAGAAGCCACAAGATCAGCCGCTTCACAAAATAGCATAATATAGATTGGAGATACTCTTCAATCTATAATCCCTGAGCTAACGGTCTAGCTGAGGCTTTCAACAAGACCTTGACGAAGATCGTGAAAAAGACGGTGTCCAAGAATAAGAAGGACTGGCATGAGAGATTGCATGAAGCTCTCTGGGCGTATCGAACTACGTTCAAAACAGCCACGAACACAACGCCGTATGCATTGGTATTCGGCACAGAAGCGGTACCCCCCTCGAGATAGAGTTACCCTCTCTACGAGTGGCGGTTCACTACGAGCTAACAGACGAAGAAAATGATCATCTGCGGCTTGAGGAGCTCGACGCCCTTGATGAAACCCGGCTCATGGCGCAACAAAACCTGGAGGCTTATAAAGCAAAGATGACGCACTCATACAAAAGATTGACTAGGCCAAGGACATTCCGCCAAGGTGAACTCGTGCTAGTGGTCAAGCGACCTATGATCCCCAATCGTGCAAAGCGGGGCAAATTCGAGCCGAGCTATGAAGGCCCGAACATCATAGACAAAGTTTACCAGGGTGGAGCCTATCTACTCATGGATATGCATGGCGAAAGACCTTTTAGGCCAATAAACGGTCGCTTCCTAAAAAAATACTACGCCTGACGAGTCACGACCTAGGTCAACGATAGATGACGATGCCTATGTCCGCTCGCTATCTTCCTAAACCCAAACTCTATTAGTAGTAGCCGGCTAACAGATCGAAACGTTCTTAAACTACTATCGGACCGAAACGTCCCCAGACTAACGATGGACCACTATGTCCTAAAACTGGCTATTGACTGAGATGTCTATAAACTACTACGGACTACAGCATCCCAAGGCTGACGCAAAAAAAAGGTACGTCCATAAGCGAAATGGGCACGGATGAAAACCCAAAAGGGCTCCGTGAGTAAAAACGGCAGGGCTACCGGCGAGTTTTGTGAAAACCCGAAAGGGCGCAATCTCGTTAAAAGACACTTGCAAGGTCCTCTCGACCTTGTGAGGAGAAAATACATGCGTGTGTCACGCCCCGCTTCCCAGTATACGGCGAAGGGGACGTGACTGGTCCGCTACGTATTTACTGTGAAGTAAATACGCTAAGTATCTAAGCAATATAAAGTAAATACACAAGAGACAAAAGATATGAACTGAACAGCAACTTTATTTATTAACATTCTTTTGTCTCTTGTGTATTTACTTTATATTACTTAGATACGCTTAGCGTATTTACTTCACAGTAAATACGTAGCGGACCAGTCGCGTCCCCTTCGCCGTATACTGGGAAGCGGGGCGTGACAGGTTTTGTTGGTAGCCCATGCAGGCCAGAGCTGTATGGAACTTAAGCAATATAACACAAGAACCAACAACTAAAACATTCTTTACAATCATGTTCCTTGAATCTTATCATATCATATTCTTTGAATCATATAGTTTGAATCTGTCCTAACCCAAAATTCCTTCACCTCTTTTACAATCTTACCAAAACCTTCGCATTCTTTCATTCCTTCACACATTTTTCACATTTTTTTAAAAAACCCTTGCACTTTCTTGCTATACACTATCTATACTCTAGTCACCCAACTTTTCTTAAATCTGTTAGACTTTCCTTTTACAAATTTCGAGCACGAAATTTTTTTTAAGAAGGGTAGAATGTAACAACCCTAAATTTCCTATACAAGTTTTTACAAAAAAATTTCAAAAATCCATAAAGGGGTATTTATTGCCTGAGCACAAGACTTAAGTAATTAATTAGCAATTTAATTACAAGAATGAGCTTGTGGTTCATTGCTAATACCTTGCATTGCTGAACCAAGCCACTAGAGTTCAAATCCCATGCCCCATATTATTTTTAATATTTATTTTGTTTTAAATTTTATAGAAGCCCAACAGTCAACATGTTGTTTGGGTCAAAATTTGCACCCCCGGTTGACCGAGTCAAAGTCAAGGTCAACCCCAAGCCAGGTGGGCCCAAGCCCAGGTCAAGTGGGTCCATGCCCAAGTCGAGCCCGCGGCCAGCCTCCTCCATGCCAAAATATAGATCATGTAATAAATAATTTTTATGTAATTTTTTATGCATGAATGTATGCAAAATGGGTATAAAACCAAATTTTTGTAAAGCCCATGGCTCATGTGCAAAAAGAAATGGCACATGAGCAATGGGATGGGAAAATGCCATTTTGTAAAGCCAAAGGGGCTATATGTAAATATGTAAGCCTATATAAGGCAACATGATGATGAATAAAAGATAGACTTTTCATTCCCCTAAAAAATCTAGGGCATGTGCCTCTTTCTCCTTCCTCAAGGTTCTAAAACTTTTTTCTTTCTTTTGAATTAAATCAAGAGTTTTACTCTTTCTTTTCCAAAACTAAATAGTTTTTCACCACAAAACCCATAAAGGGGAACTTGGATCTGTCATTAGATCTCAAAAGAGGGAGATTTTTAAGTCTCACCCCCTTTCTCCAAGATCCGGCCAAACGACAGGAAGAAGAAGGAGACCCATCTCCAGAAACCCCACTTTGGGGAAGAACTATGGCTCAAGGGGAGAAGCCCCTTCATCAACTTCAAAATATCATAGGAATTTAACTCCTCATATATGTATACACACACACACACACACACACACACACACAGAGAGAATAATAAGTACTCCTTTCTGGGAGTACAACTCCCATTGCAGGGACCAAGTCCCTTTTGCCTCCCGAGCGCCCAAAGCGCTAGCGCCCGAGTGCCCACGTGCTGACACGTGGGGCGCTAGCGCTCAAAGCGCTAGCGCTCTTGCGCTCAAAACGCTAGGGCCCGAGTGCCCACGTGCCTGGCACGTGGGGCGCTAGTGCTCAAAGCGCTAGCACTCTTGCGCTCAGAGCGCTAGCGCTCTAGCGCTAGCACTCTTGCACTCTAGCACTAGCACCCAAAAGCGCTGGCGCTTTTTCCCACACATCCTTTGGATGCCCTTTCCCTTTTTCATACACACACACACATACACTCACACACATACATACACACATACACACATACTCTACAACAATGTCCCTCTGCGTGGCTCCCGACATATCCAAGCCCCTTCCAAAACAAAACATACATACACTGCACATTGAGTTCGCCTGACCAGTTTAACCCGTCAATCGGAGGTTCTCTCGCTCCAAAGGCGAGGGGTAATTAACGGCAGCTTAGTCCGTGGCTGCCGGAGATTCGGATCCCCACAATCAATAAACCCCGGCCTAGCCTAGACAGGAGGAATCTGTAGTACGCCTGACAAACGCGCGCGTATTCCTATCTCAATGAGGTGACGAAAAACACCCTACAGGAATCTGGGGACTTACGGGTTTGTAAATCCGTATTTTAGAAAAGAAAAGAGAGGTAGAATTTGGGGACTTACGGGTTTTGGACAACTAGAAGAGGGAGATGGAACGGGAGGAGTCGCCGGTGCGTCGCTTCGTCACCGGGAGCTCCTAGAATGATCGTCGGAAGTTCGCTGGAAAATTTCGTCGTAGCTTCGCCTCGTGCTCGATTTCAAAGTACACAAGGTTTGTTGGAAATTTTTGAGAGTTGGCTCAGAGTTTTGGTGTGAGGGGGTAGAGTGTGGGGGTGGTATTTACAGGGTTAGGCTAGGGTTAGGGTAGATGAAGAGTTAAATAATAAAAAATATAATAAGATGTGATAAATTGTAATAAAATGGGGTAAATGGGGATATTAAGAGGTTTCTGGAACCGATCTGAAGATTTAAAGTGTGCAGGGGGTTAGAGTAGACGAAACGACACAACATTGTAGTTAGGGACTCGTCGTTCCGGCTGAGTCCGGCCGGCGGCGCCGACCCGAGTCGGCCGGTTCGCCGGCCGACTCGGCCGATCCCGGTCGAGTCGAGATGTCGGGAGGTGGGGAGTCGCCTGATTAAGCCTCTGGTGCATTTATTTTTGTGGGTGTAGTGGGAAATTCTAGAGGTATCACATGTTGACTGTTGGGCTTCTATAAAATTTAAAACAAAATAAATATTAAAAATAATGTGGGGCATGAGATTTGAACTCTGGTGGCTTGGTTCAGCAATGCAAGGTATTACCAATGAGCCACAAGCTCATTCTTGTAATTAAATTGCTAATTGATTACTTAAATCTTGTGCTCAGACAATAAATACCCCTGTATGGATTTTTGAAACTTTTTTGTAAAAACTTGTATAGGAAATTCAGGGTTGTTACAGCGTGAGATTCTTACGACTCACAAGGGAGCAACACACTTATGGATCCCTACGATTCCTAAGGAGAAATTACACTTACGAGATCCTCACGACTCGTAAGGAGAACCCTCTGATGAGACCCTCACGGCTCATAAGATTCAAAAGCCTTAAGCTACAGGGATCTGAACCTGTTCTTACGCCATCACAATCCCCAGAATGCCCTACAAGCGGTTCAATGTTGACCCTTGTATACAATCCACGGGCGCGAATAAACATTTCCCTAACAAAGTCTCACCAGCAACTAGGGATATATTTACATAGTGGAAAACCCTTGTAAGTCATTTCGACTTATAAGGAGAAAACACTCTTGTAAGATCCTTACGACTTATAAGAGAACACACACTTGGGAATCCTCATGATTCTTAAGCAGAAAATGCACTTATGAGATCCTCACGACTCGTAGGGAGGAATACCTTCATGAGACCCTTACGGCTCATGAAGTTAAAAGCCTTAGTCGACAGGATCCTAACCATGTTAGCTAAGCCACCTTTGTTCGACATCGACAGAGGCAAATGATGATTCGCTCCTGGCAATATCCCAGTTGCAGCGATGCTGATGCCTAAATCGGTATCAAATCCCAAACTCGCAGCAAAAAGCCAGCGAGCCACAAATGTATATGAAATAGCCGAAATATATGCATACAAAATAGCCAAAATGGTTGGGCAACTCGCAATAAAAAGCAACGAGTAAACAAAACAAATAGCCGAAATCATTGGGCACCGCGAAAAATAGCCGAAATCATTGGGCAATCGCGACTTTCTCGATATAAAAGCTGAAATGATAGAGCATCGCGGAAAGAAAAATATATAAAATGAAACTTTTTGCCCTACAGGTGAGATCACATCGATCTCTGTATACAATCCAGGGGCACAAACAAAGAGAGAACCATACCTTCCCAACAGGCTCCATCAGAAGGAGTGCCAAATCTTGACGGTTCACAGACAGCCTAGAGATCACCAACAACGTTCCTCCTCATTCCAGCAGGATTCAGACGCGACAATCAACCTTGGAGCCATGGCAAGGTCCCTATTCCAAACCTCGACGGTTCACAGAAAACCGAGAGAGCACATCCTGATCCCGTGGAACACGGCTAATGTCAATCCTGACCCCATGGGAAGTGTCCAGAGCAAATCCTGGTCCCGTGGAACAAGGCTAATGTCAATCCTGACCCCATGGGAAACGCTCAGAGCACATCCTGGTCCAGTGGAACACGGCTAATGTCAATCCTGATCCCGTGGGAAGCGTCCAGAGCAAATCCTGGTCTAGTGGAACACGGCTAATGTCAATCCTGACCCCGTGGGAAGCGTCCAGAGCAAATCCTGGTCCAGTGGAACACGGCTAATGTCAATCCTGACTCCGTGGGAAACGTCCAGAGCAAATCCTGGTCTAGTGGAACACGGCTAATGTCAATCCTGACCCCGTGGGAAGCATCCAGAGCAAATCCTGGTCCCATGGAACACAGCTACTGTCAATCCTGACCCCGTGGGAAGCATCCAGAGCAACTCCTGGTCTAGTGGAACATGGCTAATATCAATCCTGACCCCATGGGAAGCGTCCAGAGCAAATTCTGGTCTAGTGGAACATGGCTAATGTCAATCCTGACCCCGTGGGAAGCGTCCAGAGCAAATCTTGGTCCCGTAGAACACGGCTAATGTCAATCTTGACCCCGTGGGAAGCGTCCATAGCAAATCCTGGTCTAGTGGAACACGGCTAATGTCAATCCTGACCCCGTGGGAAAGGCCCAGAGCACATCCTGGTCCAGTGGAACACGGCTAATGTCAATCCTGACCCCGTGGGAAGCGTCCAGAGCAAATCCTGGTCTAGTGGAACACGGATAATGTCAATCCTGACCCCGTGGGAAGCGTCCAGAGCAAATCCTGGTCCAGTGGAACACGTCTAATGTCAATCCTGACCCCGTGGGAAGCATCCAGAGAAAAACCTGGTCAAGTGGAGCACGGCTAATATCAATCCTGACCCCGTGGGAAGCGTCCAGAGCAAATTCTGGTCCCGTGGAACACGGCTAATGTCAATCCTGACCCCGTGGGAAGCGTCCAGAGCAAATCCTGGTCTAGTGGAACACGGCTAAGCGTCCAGAGCAAATCCTGGTCTAGTGGAACACGGCTAATGTCAATCCTGACCCCGTGGGAAGCATCCAGAGCAAATCCTGGTCTAGTGGAACACGGCTAATGTCAATCCTAACCCCGTGGAAAGCATCCAGAGCAAATCCTGGTCTAGTAGAACACGGCTAAAGTCAATCCTGACCCCGTGGGAAGCGTCCAGAGCAAATCCTGGTCCTGTAGAACACGGATAAAGTCAATCTTGACCTCATGGGAAACACCCAGAGCGAATCCTGGTCTCGTGGAACACGGCTAAAGTCAATCCTGACCCCGTGGGAAATGCCCAGAGCAACCCCTGACTCCGTGAAATGCGGATAATATCAACCTCATCATTCACTTACGGGTCCTCTCGACTCGTAAGGAAGAAAACTCTCTTGTGAGATCCTTACGACTCCCAAGAGAAAACTCACTTAGGAATCCTCACGATTCCTAAGGAGAAAATACATCTACGAGATACTTTCGACTCGTAGGGAGAAAAGTCTTTATGAGACCCTCATGGCTCATAAAGTTGAAAAACCTCAGGCAACAGATCTGAACCTGCTTCCTAAGCCATCACTACCTCTCGAAGAGTTCAAGATGGAACGCTCTCTATCATCTACAGGCTACACTTGCTAAAATCACATGGCAACAACACGGCAAAGAGAAGAAAGCGACAGTAAGGAGAGCATTTGATTCGCATTCAGTTAAGCGTTCAAAGCGTACCCATTCATACATGTGCGAAAAGGTTTAATGCATAAAATAAACACATGGAAATGGAAAAGCTTGCTATTCATACTTCAGAAAATTTCTACATTGATGAAAATAGTAAATAAAAACGCCGTTAAAAATGTTTTACAAAGGTAAGACATCAAATCCAAGACATGGATTGAGAAATTCAAAAGTGAGGCCATCCAAAAAATTTTGAGCCTCTCGGACCATCCTCGTGTGCATCCTTTCACGATCATAAGCGTAAGGATCCCTACTGATGTCCTCCACCCTTCGATAGGCAGCAAGTATCTCCGTCTGCTGAAAAGCTTGATGCAGGATATCAACAAGGTTGTCTCGCCTTTTCTTTGAGATTAAACCTATCAGGTACACCGAGTGCACCTTATCTTCGGCGTCATCCAATGCCTTAAGCGGCATGTGTTAGTTATATGTATGCCCTAGAGGCCATTACTGTACATAGGATGTATATTGTAGTGGATGCTGGGACATATATAGGGAGGACTTTCTTGCTCGACATGATAGTATGCTATCTGGTTGCTCTTTACCTTAACGTGTATACCGATTGTCTCTCTGTTACATGTTGGTAAAGCCCTTAGGATGTGTACTTGACTACCTGGACTATGATGCGGATCATACTAGTGGGGACATGGTAGTCTATAAGTACATCCTTCAAAGTCCCTAGTCGTGGGTGTATCGAGACGGGGCATCGATATACCAGAGTAGACTAGCGTGTACCTTCTCGACCTATACAGTTGGGCGATGGATGATCCCATATCCATCGGTGTTTGACATCAGAGGAGATATACGGGTGCTCAGTAGAGACTGGGTACACTGGACGGACTCGCCGAGAACTCCCAGATGGTATTATACCTCACGTCAGATGGCAGTTCTCTGGTGACACTGGTACAGAGTAGTCTGTTGACCCGAGATCGTCATAGAGTCTTGTGTGGTTCCCACTGTGCTTTGATTTCCATCTTACCATGTCCAAGAGGGCGTGCAAAACGGTGGTTTTTGGGTACAGTCCCGAGTCACATGGAGGCAATGAGCGATAGGAGGGGATTCGTCTCTCCCGGTATAGGGAGTTGATGTTGCGCTGTGTTCGATTGGCTATAACAGGAAATCCCTGGCCAGGGTTGCTGAGATTTACTGGTAAGTGTTACCAGTAGTTTCTCGAAAAGTTATAGACCTCATATCGACACGACTTATCGAGCTATTGGGGTCTGACGTTTACCACCCCTAGGCGAGATATGCGACTTATCAGACGATCAGACCGGACTGTACGGTAGTGTTACTGGTCGGATTCACTGGAGTGTGAGCGGGCTTGCTCGTCGATCTTCAGATCGCTCAATACCCGGGTGGCCGTTACGTTTAGCAGACCGCTTGCGGCTTGTGGGTGTTTGATATGATCATCATCTGCTGCCGGCGTATTGACGAGTCTTTAGAGTCCTACACAGAGGTTTCCTGGCTCAAGCGAAACGAAATAGGAGCGCATATGAGATATGTGCGGGACCGAGAATAATGCGTGTATGTGATACCGTATTCTATTCTCGCGATGTATGTGTCGAATGGTTGTATGCGATATAACCTAGTTATCGAATCGTAGATTGATTCGATAAATCGATACATTGGATATTAGTCGGTTATATGTGATATGACCGGATCGTTAAATCAATTGTTGATTTAATGATTTAATGTATAATTATATATTTGATATATTACTTTGCATTAACTAATATTGGTTCACTTTAAATGGATTTTCTCGCTCGGTTGTGCACATTGTATATTCGATATATTTTCGTGCACTTGATTGTATCATGTTTGATGATACATGTTTAACTATAGTTAAGTGTAATGGATTAAGCCATGGTTAAACTAATGATTAGGGTTTTTCTTTTCTTACTTATTTATTTATTTATTTTGAATAGATAAGAAAAGAATGGTTGCTAATTTTGGAGTTTAGTTGAAGCTTCATGAAGCTTTGACTTTGTAACCATTCTTGTCTTCATCTTTAACCCTAACCATTAATCTAATCTTAGTTAATTCTCTACACTTGACCATGGTTCTAATATGATAAGTATTCATTTTCTTTTCCAATTATAATTAACTTATATATCATTTTTCTTCTTCTTCTTCCTTGAACTCAAGAAGAAAAGCTTAGGTCATCAATGGTGATTGATGATAAAGAGTGAGAAATCCAATTCTAAATTGAACCCACTTCCTATTTCTTCATCCTCTACCTCTTGCCAAGTAGTAGAGTGTGTTTTCTTCACAAGTTTCTTGACTTGGTGAAGTCGGAGCTTGATTTAGCGATGCCTCGACGTAGATCATCTTCGGCATGGACATCGACGACCTAGCTTGCCCATTCTCCGATGAAGCCGACGCCGGAGCCCGGATTTGATTTGGACAGCGGAGACGACCTCATCTCGGAGCCGTGGAGGTGGAGGACCGGATCTACAAAGGTTGTATTTCCGTATTCTCATTAGTTAATTTGTTAACTAGTTCTTTTTCGCCTAGACATCTAGTTATCGATCCGTAGTTTAGGGTTTCTCGGCACCATAATTTTTGAAATTGCCATGGTTGATGGCTTGGGAGACCTCACTAGCGTGCCTAGGAACCCTACAGTGGTATCAGAGCCTAGCTAGAGCCTTAGGCGAAGTCCAGACGGAGTTTGAAGTCCGAACGAACCCGAAAACCCATTTCTAACATGCTCTCTGTCCTTTTTTGAAAACAGTGAGTTTTTCCAAATTAAAAATTGCTAAAAAATTCAGCAGGGAAAAATAAGAATTACGGTGCAAAAATTTTCTGGTGAACAGTAAATCTCGCGGCGGATCAGCGGCATAATCATGGTTTCTGCGGCTGATCAGCGGCCACTTGATGACGTCAGCCCTGTTCCTTTGCACAGTAATTCCTAGTTCAAAGAGCTGAGTTTTCTGGGAATTTTTAATATTTATTCAAGAGTTGAATTTTTCTGCTGTGTTTTTGGGGATTCGGTGTTTCGATCGGAGTATCAAATTTTGTCTGTGTGGCTTTCCGGATAAATTTTAGAATATGTTAAAAAGTTCGACCGGATATAAATACCCAATTTTTCCCCTTTCGGGAAATTTCCAAGTGTTGGATTTTTCCGTAGTTTAACGACGTTCTAAGTAGTGCAAGTAACGCGATGGTCCCTCTAGAAGACAACAAACCTTAACCCGATTATGTGACCGTCTTGAACTGCCCTTTGAACCTTCGGGTTTGGGGCAGTACGGCGTGCCACATGTGAGGCGTTGGCTTGACCCTTCTACGGCTGGACCGTTGGTACTGAGGTACGAACTGAATGTTGTTAGACTTATTTCATGTGTTGATCTGTATTGGGAAAACTTGGGTGTTCGATTGTTCGATCGGAAAGTTTAACATTTTCTATTTATCTGGAATGGGATACAATACTTGGAATTCACAACAAGTTATGAGATAACTAAATGAATGTTATAAACATAGCAGTTTAGTCTCACTTGATCGGTTGCCAAGGAATTTTGATGTGATCAAAAGTCCGTCGCAATCACGTAGTGTACGCGGATACTCGCCGGGTAAACTTAATAGACAGCCTCACTCCATAGCCCCGACCAAGTGACTGTAGGAGAACCCCGTCGCCGAAAGCATCCGTTCGGGTGCTCGCGGTAGCGGTGTTCCGCCTTGGTGCACTTCGTTGACGGTAACAGAGGTGCGGCCGTCTACTGAAGTTTGCGACGAGCATTCGATCAGACTGTCGGGAATCTTGTTGAATTTCCCGACTTGGTATTGAAAAGTGTTTTCGATAAAGAGACTAAAATGCGGGGTTTATAATTGTTAGGCATGCGATGTCTAAAGGAATTCATTTGGTCAGGCATGCGATGTCTGAGGTGATTGCGGATTCCAACTGTTGTAGTTTTACACTTTCTTTTCTGTGACCGTAAGTGTAATATGTGATATCGCCGTTTTCGTTGCTATATGTCAACGACAATTGGGATGGACATATTTACTTACGTTGATGACATGTGATGTTATGTGTTGCTGGATATGTTATATTGGATCGTCGTGTTTGAATAGCCGGGGGTTTTTATGTGAGATGAGTGTTTTTCATTTTCATTCATGTAAAAACTTGTATGTAATATTCTTTTATTGGGGCGCTTCCAGTTTGCGGAAGTTGTCACCGTTTGTATATTATTTACTTTTCCGCACTAGGATAGACCCAAGGAGGGGAGCATAAGCAACCGGGTTCTGGAGTCCAGTGGGAGACCAACTCGAGGAGTCGAGTTCGGGTCTCCTAACTCTAGAATTGGCAGGGTTGCTTGCCGCTCTCGTAGGGGTCTAGGGGTGTGGGTTTGGCTATTCATCGCGACCGTGGAATCCGTGTTTTATACTGGCTCGTATTGAAAACACGGACGTCCTAGTATATCCAATATTTCATATGATTCTTCTGCTGCGATATCTGTGATGTGATCATGTGATGTTCTTTGATAGATACTTTATATAGTATATATGATATATTATATAGACGTTACTTATGTTTTACACCCGCGCTAGCCCTGCCCCGCTCTGCCGTTAGTTACCTAACCTAACGGTGCACGAGGGGACATCGAGGCGAATGCGGATGGCATAAGTGTACGTCGTATTTATCTGTGATGTTTAGGTACTTTAAATGATGGGACTTCGTTAATGTGATTAATGAAATAAAAGAAACCTAAGATGTTGTAGAATCGAATTTCAAAATAAAACAGGTAACTACAGTTCTTGCTTTGCACAGCGGTATATATGATATATCCTGCACCTTATTCGATGAGGAAAGGACCGAGATCCCTTCACCGGGAGTGACTCCTTTAGCAATAACTGGCAGATGCTACACATTCGGTTTGTCTTTTGATTGCTTTTAAGTGTTTTGCTTTGCACAGTGATATATACGATATATCCCGCACCTCATTCGACGAGGAAAGGACCGACGATCCCTTCACCGGGAGTGACTCCTTTAGCAAAACTAGAAAAGCCTCAAAAGCACTCCATTTCTAAAATCATTTGATTCTACAACGATATCAAGTTCATTACGCAATAGGTTTTCAGAAAAACCTGTCGTAGCCCTCCGTCATTTCAGATACGTACTAGTTAGTATTCGTGCTGCGGTTGTTTGGCCTCCGTCAAGGCGTAGTGTACGGTAGCTAACTGGTGATTATCTGCTAGCATATGATGCGATTGGATTAGGGTATTCGTACGGCGTTGTTTGGCCTCCGTCAAGGGTCGTGCGGGTGGGTTTAATTCAATCAGGAAATGACGGGTTGAACTTGACTAGCGGACTATGGGTTGTTTGGCCTCCGTCAAGGTCATAGCGAGCTAGGGGAAAAATATTATCGGGAATTTCAAGTGTTGAAATTTGCAATGAGATTGCATACCTTCTATGAGATAGTTGGATCCCGATACCCGCTGCGAGTAAGAGTTACTCCTGGGAGAGTTTTACATATTACAATTAGCCGATCAAGTAGGTGTCTAGAAAGGTGTTAACGTGGTTACGCCTCTGGGAAAACGAGGTTTACATTAATTAGGTTCGTGCGAAAGCACGGGGGACCTCCCTCAAAGTACCGACACTGGCCTGGCTGAAAGATTGGCGAATTTGTAGTGTGTAATTAATCCCGGCTAGTCTTTCCTTTTAGGGTTTGAAGGAAGATTTGATAAAAAGCAGTGGGAGCCATCCTAATTAGATAAAATAATAACCAATCTATTCTTGCAAGAGCGCACGCTGAGTGTTTTCTTCTCTCTCTCTCCAGGTAGCGACCATATCACGCCTTAATCAAGATAATAATACGGATTATTGACCGAACCCGCTTGTTATACTGAGCTGGGGAACGTTGGTCCCGCTCCAACTTATAATTGTTATAAGACAGAGCAGGAAATTGGGGATTACTAGATTTCCCGTGCCGCCCAAACGAAGAGAGTGCATGCTGATGCATCATCTTCGGGTGTGTTCATTACAGAGAACTGTTTATCAGTATCCTTTACGTCCTGGGTATGTGATACCAGATCAGGATCCCAGATATGTAATCTGTTACATAGGGCTACAGAAAGGTAGAGAACTGAGAACGGGTGATAAGTTTCATGAGGCAGAAAACGGGGCAAGTGTTGCAGCCAAGTCTGTCGGTCACTGTCACCCTGTATTACCAATACATTGATTCTGAACGAATGTTGTTAGATACCGAACCTGATATACAAAATCATATCAGTCTCTTTCTAAGTAAAGAAATGATATAATTTTGTATTGTTGGATAATGTTTTGAACATTTCCTATATCAAAAGTTGATCGTTTCAGGCACGTTATCTAAAAGCATTGATGTTCTAAATCAAACTACAGTTCTAAGTACACGGAACACACACAAGAGGAAAAGTTCAGAAATGAACGAATCCTACTTGAGGCATTGTAGACTAGGTCAGATCAATGTGACCCGACTAGCTAGAGTTACATATAGATGCATATTTAAATCAGTTTGAATTTACATCTTGTGAAACTCGCCAGTCATGTCACAAAGATAAGATGACCATAGCTCCGTTTACTGGAAACAGAGAAAGAGTTACTGAACTCTTGGGATGATACATGTTGATGTATGTAAGGTCCCCTGTCTACACATGCCAGGACTGGTTCTTTGTACTTCGTTACATTCTCTGATAATCTCTCAAGATTCAGACACATGTTCCTGTTGAAACACAAGTCCGAACCTTTTGAGATATTCACAGAATATAAGTAAGAAGTAGAGAACCAAAATACGGGTATAAGTATTATGTCCTTTGATGAGATCAAGGAGGAGAATACTTTAGCACGAAAATCCTGGATTATTCTAAAGAAGAATGAGATTCTCTCTCAGCATTACTCCTCCGTATACACCATAGCACGATGGTATATCGGGGCGGAGCAGATACACCCTATTTGATATGGTGTGCTCTATGATGAGTAATACTGAGTCACCTTTTTCCTTTTTGGGAGTTATGCACTTACGAAGTTGCATACCTATTGAATAGGGTTCGAATCAAATTAGTTGCCTACCATTTCATATGAGATATGGTATGGGAAGAGCCCATGTCTTAAGTCAGTTAAGATTTGGGGTTGTCCGGCCTGTGTCTAAAAGCAAAATCCGGGCAAGCTCGAGGCAAGGTCTGTTATGTAGAACTGGAAGTGTTCCAGCTATACAAACTACAACAGAAGATTTGGTAGAACCAAAGGATTCAGTAGATTCCAACGAACCTCAGCCTCTCCGCCGATCTAGTAGGGTTCCTCACCCACCTGAGAGATACTTCGGTTTCTCTATGACAGTGGGAGCGAGGATTGCATCATGAGATGATGACCCAACTAGCTTCGAGCTGGCCATCAGGAGTGGGACTCTGTAAGAATGGCTGGATGCTTAGCGATCTGAAATGGAATCCTTATACACCAACAAAGTATGGACTTTGGTTGCTATATCTGAAGGGTTAAATCCCCATCAGGAGCAAGTATATCTTGAGAAGATTACTTGGTGTAGATGGAAAAGTTAAGACTTTCAAAGCTAGACTTGTTAAAAGTTTACATCATTAACCAGGTGTGGATAATGATGAAACCTTTTCAAGTAGCTATGCTTAAGTCCATCCAAATCCTACTTACCACGGCTACATACCATGACTACGATATCTGGTGGTTGGGTGTCATGACTGCTTTTCTAAATGATGTTTTAGAAGAGAGCGTCTATAAGTACACAGCCAGAGGGCTTCGTAGACAGTGGGAGCAGCGGAAACGTGTGCAAGATGCTTTATAGGATAAAGCAGGCATCGCGGAGTTGGAACATCTGTTTTGATGAAGCGGTCAAAGAGTTTGACATCATCAAAATGGTAGATGAACCTTGTATATACAAAAAGGTAGTAGGGAGTATGGTGACGATCCTCGTAGAGTACGTGGATGACATACTCTTGATAGAGAAGGAGTTTCCTATGCTACGCTCGATCAATCTCCGCTTATCACAATGATTTTCCATATAGGATCAAAGTGATACCTACTAAATCCTAAGCTTTAAATCTATGAGATAGATCTAAATGGATGTTAGGATTCTCACTAGTTGTAGTGAGATGGTATCAATCAATCCTGGGGAGAATCACTGGAAGGGTTCCAGGGTGATAAAGACGACTGAATGTCAGTCGCAGGCATTGTCTTTACCCTCAGTAAAGGGACGGTATGTTGGAAGAGTTCCAAGCTAGATACCGTGGCATACTAGACGATAAAGGCAGGATACATCGCTACTAATAATGCTACCAAAGAGGCTGTTTGGGTGTATATTGGTTCATGAGATGAACTATGTTCCTCCCATTGTGTGACAATGGAGTTGTGGCTTATGCCAAGGAACGCCGGTCCCATCAGTGATCCAGACATATTCTAAGGCAGTATCACTTGATCATGGAGATGGTTGATCTCCAGGGTGATCGAGGTTAGGAGAGTAGACTCAGAGGACAACACGGCGGATCCACTCACGAAGGCCTGTTCCCGGAGAGAGACTTTTAAGGGATGGTTGAGTATGAGATACTACAACCACTGCTACAGATGGCCCTAGTGCAAGTGGGAGATTGTTAGTTATATGTATGCCCTAGAGGCCATTACTGTACATAGGATGTATATTGTAGTGGATGCTGGGACATATATAGGGAGGACTTTCTTGCTCGACATGATAGTATGCTATCTGGTTCCTCTTTACCTTAACGTGTATACCGATTGTCTCTCTGTTACATGTTGGTAAAGCCCTTAGGATGTGTACTTGACTACCTGGACTATGATGCGGATCATACTAGTGGGGACATGGTAGTCTATAAGTACATCCTTCAAAGTCCCTAGTCGTGGGTGTATCGAGACGGGGCATCGATATACCAGAGTAGACTAGCGTGTACCTTCTCGACCTATACAGTTGGGCGATGGATGATCCCATATCCATCGGTGTTTGACATCAGAGGAGATATATGGGTGCTCAGTAGAGACTGGGTACACTAGACGGACTCGCTGAGAACTCCCAGATGGTATTATACCTCACGTCAGATGGCAGTTCTCTGGTGACACTGGTACAGAGTAGTCTGTTGACCCGAGATCGTCATAGAGTCTTGTGTGGTTCCCACTGTGCTTTGATTTCCATCTTACCATGTCCAAGAGGGCGTGCAAAACGGTGGTTTTTGGGTACAGTCCCGAGTCACATGGAGGCAATGAGCGATAGGAGGGGATTCGTCTCTCCCGGTATAGGGAGTTGATGTTGCGCTGTGTTCGATTGGCTATAACAGGAAATCCCTGGCCAGGGTTGCTGAGATTTACTGGTAAGTGTTACCAGTAGTTTCTCGAAAAGTTATAGACCTCATATCGACACGACTTATCGAGCTATTGGGGTCTGACGTTTACCACCCCTAGGCGAGATATGCGACTTATCAGACGATCAGACCGGACTGTACGGTAGTGTTACTGGTCGGATTCACTGGAGTGTGAGCGGGCTTGCTCGTCGATCTTCAGATCGCTCAATACCCGGGTGGCCGTTACGTTTAGCAGACCGCTTGCGGCTTGTGGGTGTTTGATATGATCATCATCTGCTGCCGACGTATTGACGAGTCTTTAGAGTCCTACACAGAGGTTTCCTGGCTCAAGCGAAACGAAATAGGAGCGCATATGAGATATGTGCGGGACCGAGAATAATACGTGTATGTGATACCGTATTCTATTCTCGCGATGTATGTGTCGAATGGTTGTATGCGATATAACCTAGTTATCGAATCGTAGATTGATTCGATAAATCGATACATTGGATATTAGTCGGTTATATGTGATATGACCGGATCGTTAAATCAATTGTTGATTTAATGATTTAATGTATAATTATATATTTGATATATTACTTTGCATTAACTAATATTGGTTCACTTTAAATGGATTTTCTCGCTCGGTTGTGCACATTGTATATTCGATATATTTTCGTGCACTTGATTGTATCATGTTTGATGATACATGTTTAACTATAGTTAAGTGCAATGGATTAAGCCATGGTTAAACTAATGATTAGGGTTTTTCTTTTCTTACTTATTTATTTATTTATTTATTTTGAATAGATAAGAAAAGAATGGTTGCTAATTTTGGAGTTTAGTTGAAGCTTCATGAAGCTTTGACTTTGTAACCATTCTTGTCTTCATCTTTAACCCTAACCATTAATCTAACCTTAGTTAATTCTCTAAACTTGACCATGGTTCTAATATGATAAGTATTCATTTTCTTTTCCAATTATAATTAACTTATCATATCATTTTTCTTCTTCTTCTTCCTTGAACTCAAGAAGAAAAGCTTAGGTCATCAATGGTGATTGATGATAAAGAGTGAGAAATCCAATTCTAAATTGAACCCACTTCCTATTTCTTCATCCTCTACCTCTTGCCAAGTAGTAGAGTGTGTTTTCTTCACAAGTTTCTTGACTTGGTGAAGTCGGGTCTTGATTTAGCGATGCCTCGACGTAGATCATCTTCGGCATGGACATCGACGACCTAGCTTGCCCATTCTCCGATGAAGCCGACGCCGGAGCCCGGATTTGATTTGGACAGCGGAGACGACCTCATCTCGGAGCCGTGGAGGTGGAGGACCGGATCTACAAAGGTTGTATTTCCGTATTCTCATTAGTTAATTTGTTAACTAGTTCTTTTTCGCCTAGACATCTAGTTATCGATCCGTAGTTTAGGGTTTCTCGGCACCATAATTTTTGAAATTGCCATGGTTGATGGCTTGGGAGACCTCACTAGCGTGCCTAGGAACCCTACAGCATGCCGGCGTAAAATAGAGGAAGTGCTTCCCAGATCGCTCCCACAATAAGCTTCAAGAGAGAGGAACGGCGAGAAAGCAGTCGACTATTGTATACATCAAAGCGACCCATAATTTCAGCACACTGGGCACTTGTGAATTCCTGGTTTTGAGAATGGCCGACTGCGCGAATGTCTCCGTAAGAAATAATTTCGTTGAGATCATACATATGAGCGTCCATAACGTCTAAAAAAAATCGGCAGGAGTTAGTGGACAGACTGATCAAGAAAATCCTTATTAAAAACAGACAGACACAGGGATTTGAACGACTCTTGATATCCCCATCGGGAAAACAAGTTCTGGTTATGACACCTAACAAATTTAAATTTATGTAAATAAAAGAGAAGTCCTAAAGAAAGATTCTCATTTAAATGAGAGACTCCTCGGATCTAGGGGTTAAACTCCTCGAGAGCAATACTCTGCAGACGGGAATGACACCTGTCAAAATCAATTATGAGGGGAATAGAAAATTCCCCGAGAATTCCAAGAGCCTTGCTCTGTAAAAATGATGGAATAACCCATCAAAAAAATTGAAATAAATTTTTTTTAATGAATTAAAATTCTGAGATCTTCAAGATCCATGAACAAACTCTTAAGAGTTCTTCATAAGAGATTAACAAATCTCCATTATTCAAGAGAGCAAAGCTCTGTTAATGGGTAAAACCCTAATAACATTTTTTTTAGATCTAAGATCTATGAAGGGCAAAGCTCTGTTAATGGGTAAAACTCTAAAAACATTTTGAGATCTATGATCTGAGGAAGAGCAAAGCTCTATTGATAAAGCTTAAATCTTACCAAAAATTTGGCAGAGTTTTGACTCTTGAAGGTTCTTAAAATGAAGAGCTATGCTCTGAAAGAGAATAAAAATTCTCAGAAGACAAAAATGAAGATGAACAGAAATCATCATAAGGACCGAAGAACCTATTTATAGGCACTGAGTGCTATTTCAACTTCTGAGTTGATCCAAGGACGCAGATGCTGCCACCGCTGCACTCACATGTGGGCCACATAAGCACAACGGTGGGGGGTATTTGTTCCCCCAATCATAGCAAAGCTCTGTTCAAAAATTCAAATTTTGAAATGAAGCAGCGCTTCATAGCAGCTCCAGCATTGAGAGAGTCAAAGACTCTGAGGCAGCGCCCACGTGCAAAGTACATGGGCGCTAGCGCTAAGAGCGCTGCACTCTAAGCAGCGCACTGCGTGCAAAGAATGTAAGCGCTAGCGCTATGTTCGCTGCAGCGCACTGCGTGCAAAGCACGTAAGCGCTAACGCTATGTTCGCTGCAGCGCACTGCGTGCAAAGCACGGGTGCGCTAGCGCTAGAACTAAAAGATCTCCACCGTTGGATCAAAGATCCAACGAACATGATTAAAAATCATCAAATTAATTAGAATAAAATTTTGTTAAGGAGAGATTCCTCAAAATCTTTCTAAACAAAAAGATTGTGCTCTGTAAATCAGAGCACCGTTGGATCAATGATCCAAAGGTGATTAAAAATCACCAAAATTATAGAATACATTCTGTATGGGGAAAGATTTCCCAATCTTGTTGAAAACAAGAAAATTGCCTTCTGTAAATCAGAAGCCTTTGGATCAAAGATCCAACGGTAGGGAAATCCCCAAATCAATTGGAGAAAAGATCTCCTTAACTGATTGAACAAATCGGCTCACCCTATATAAAGGCCTCAAGACTTCAAGTCTCATACAGAGGAAACCCCCCTCCAAACTTTGAGAAATCTCAGAAAAAAGAGCCAAGCTCTCGGTAGAAGAAGAAGATTTTCTTCAAGGTAAAAATAGATAGAAAGACGAAATCGTATCATATAAAAAGAAGAATTCACTTCTTTCTCACAGACCATAGATCTATAAGACCAAGGTCTTTCACAAAGAGATCAAAGGATCTTATCATAAAAAAATAATATAAATATAATAAGAAGAAGAACATAATTTTTCTCACAGATCATAGATCTATAAGACTAAGGTCTTTCATAAAGAGATCATAGTATCTCATTATAAGAGGGGGGAGAATAGTTCAATTCTCTTAAGATCACAGATCCATAAAGGCAGAGCCTTTCACCCAAAATAAGAGATTGAAATATCTCCTACAAAATAAGAACTTTGTTCTTATAACCTTGAGACAAAGTCTCTTCTAAATGAGAATTTATTTCTCAGATCATAAAATTGATCAGATGCGCTTCTGCGCTCTTTGACTGGCGCAAAGCGCCAAGCGCACCACGTGCTCCTTACGTGTGTGCCACTGAACAGATAGCGCTTTGCGCTCATAGAATAGCGCTTTGCGCTCATGGACTGGCGCTCAGCGCCAATCGCACCATATGCTCCTCACGTGTGCTCCACTGAACAAATAGCGCTTTGCGCTCATAAACAAGCGCAATGCGCTCATAATCTGGCGCTCAGCGCCAAGCGCACCACGTGCTCCTCACATGTGCGCTACCCAGCAGAAGCGCTCTATGCTCTTTGACTGGCGCAAAGTGCCAAGCACGCCACGTGCTCCTCATGTGTGCGCTAAAAGAACATAAATTGTTCTATGAATAAAGCCTCAGAGCTATGATGAATTCTCAGCATTCAGTAAAAAACAAAAATATTGTCAGACCTCAAATCAATGCTCATCATTATCAAATGTTTAACATATTAACTGAGTGGGCCGAGCCCAAATTGGCTATAAACTCCTCATTCAGATTAATTGAGCCCATATGCTCACAAAATTTTTAACAGATCTTAGTCCCAAATTGGACTACAGATCTTCCAACCAAAATTGGTTCAAGGGTACATCTCTTCACTCCTTTGATATTTGTCGTTGTAATCCTACAACGTTTTCAGAGAGGTGATGGGTCCCGATAACCAAACATTTTATGGACTGTGGGGTCCTTAAACTCATGGATTATGATGTCCTTAAACTTTATAGACTATGACGTCTTTAAACTATGGACTGTGGGGTCCTTAAACCCATGGACTGTAGGGTCCTTAAACTCATGGACTATGATGTCCTTAACCTTGGACTGTGGGGTCCTTAAACCCATGGACTGTGATGTCCTTAACCTTGGACTGTGGGGTCCTTAAACCCATGGACTATGATGTCCTTAACCTTGGACTGTGAGGTCCTTAAACCCATGGACTATGATGTCCTTAACCTCGGACTGTGGGGTCCTTAAGCCCATGGACTATGATGTCCTTAACCTCGGACTGTGGGGTCCTTAAGCCCATGGACTATGATGTCCTTAACCTCGGACTGTGGGGTCCTTAAGCTCATGGACTATGATGTCCTTAACCTCGGACTGTGGGGTCCTTAAGCCCATGGACTATGATGTCCTTAACCTTGGACTGTGGGGTCCTTAAGCCCATGGACTATGATGTCCTTAACCTTAGACCGTAATGTCCTTAAACTAACAATGAACCGCAATGTCCCTAAACTAAACAATAGAGTCCAAATGCTCTTTTGTTGGATCTAAATGATCCTGTTAAGTTGATCTTAGTCTAAAATTAGACTAACGTGTCCTTAACAAACGTTAAGTTGATCTTAGTCTAAAAACTAGACTAACGTATCCTTAACAAAAGTTTAAGTTGATTTTAGTCTCAAATGAGATTAACGATCCTTAAACCCAACCCAAATCCAAATATAAGAAAATACGGATTTGGACTAATCCACGCCCTACAGGAGACAACATAAATTAGTCTCCGTATACAATCCACGGGCAACCAAAAATTAAACAAATACACACGACATGAAGTGACCATCTGGAGAAGGAGAAAGTTGTTACCACGATGCGATAGCGTAATTAACTGCAGGGGCTTGCGTCTGCAGGGAAGAGCGTCCCCATAATCAAAAACCCCTCAAACGAGGGGGAATCTAACGAAATTTGCTACAATGGCCGCATCCGTCTAAACCTTCGATACACGGTGCCATAAATCAACTTGGCATCTTCGGAGAGGTGGACAGATAAAACCAAAATAGCATCTGCCCCCAAATTCAGGCAAAACGGACCTACGCGGTCGCGTCTCTGTGTTCGGCGGAGAACAGCAGAGATCTCTGGCTTGCCTGTCAGAAGGGAGCATTATGAGGAGATATTACCCCATGACGAGTACATTTTCGCCACTCGATCAGTAGTGATAGGTCTGACCCTTGAGAATGCCATTCAACATTGATTCCTAAGCTTGATCAAGGTGTTAAATATTTACGAGAGCCTGTTTCTCGAATCCGAAAGCCACGGGGTCAGCTTTATGGATTTCATCGCCCGTTTTCTTCACCCGGAAGTCTTGTCGAAACAAGATGCGAAGTTTTCCAAGCTCGACGATCCTTTTGGTTTTGGCTTGGATAGCCGGCCGACTGCGGAAGCAGATCAAAAGAATTTCTTCCTCCCAAACGCCGCGGTCGTCCCCTTTGCAGAACTCGCCGCTCAAGACATCGACGAAGAGGCGTTCTTTTTAGGGTTCCTTGGTTTATGGTTAAACTGGTTTACACTCCCCATGCACCCTCGATACATCAGGCCGTCCTTTTTCTACCCGGCTCACCGAATGGTTGAAGGGACGTAGGTTGCCATTAGGATTGCTGGGCTGGCTCATTTGTATCATGGCCTTAGCTTGGCGGCAGACACCACTCAACCGGGGGTGCAGCCCGTAAACTTCCTGATACATTATTTCACTTCGTGGATCGAGTTGCATGTGCTCGGCGCCTTCGGAATCCACAAGAGGCCCCGTTTCTATGAAAGTTATAACTTTCCTCGGGTTATGCGGCTGGTTAACGCTTCCGTTTTGGAACCGACTCAGCGAGAGGCTCAAGGTCTGATTCTTCGCCCGCGTACGGTCGAGGATAGCATGACCTTCGTCGATAAGGCCATGACTATCGGTAAGGAATCTGCTAAGATAGTGCAGCCGCTGTGGGACACCTTCAAAGATGGGGTTTCTACCTTAAAAGCTCGGGAGATTCTTCACTTATATTCAATCAGGCCGGGCTTTTTAGTGTTTAGGCAGAACGATGCGGCGCTGTTCATGAGATACAACCCGCACCGCTTTGCTCAACAATCAAGCTACAATCAGGGTGTCCCGCTTGAAACCTTTTTAGCTGAGCCTACTGCTACAGAGGAAGGTATCCGTAGTGCGCTGCACCATTTCATGCCGCTAAATACCGGGTCTAACTTCTTTATCAGCGAGCCAAGCTACGTTCCGAAAGCTTTGAATGTGTACGTGGCGTGGTACCAGCACACGATGGGCACTGTTATCAGGGAAGAAAAACGATTATTGCTTGATCGCAAGGGTGTTGTCCCAGTGAGTAACCCAACCGTTCCCTTGAAGCGATGGACGATCGTTCGTCCTCCCCTAAGAGAAGGTATTGCGGCTGTGGTTCCGCACGCTTTTCCTGATAAGGGTATACCTCGTGCATCTGTAGAAGCGGTAGCTGCAGCGTCTCCCGATTCTGGCATGGGTATGGAGATCGGGACTCGTCGCCTAAATTTGCCCGCCAAGCGCAAGCTCGTGTTATCGGCTGCCGGCACTCGCTCACAGAAAAAGAAGAAATCGCTCTTCTTTATGGATGTTGTACTTGGTCAGGAGCCCCATGCTCCTTATAGCAAAGGCTTATCCGAGTACGGGACCAATGAGTGTCTATTCATTGCGCCGGATGATACCAATCTAGAGGCTGCCATCGCGATTTCCAAGCAACTAGCTCACGATGAAGCAGCACTGATCACCATTGCACAGTCAGGTAGACTCCAGTCGTATCTTTCCGCGGTTATATTTTTTATTATTATGCTTTGACTGACACTTTCTTCTTCAACAGGTATCTCCGATGAAGAGGCTCTCGCGGCTTTCCTAAAGACTTTTGAAGAGGAAGGGAGGCTCCGTGTTTCTTTGGGCCTTGGTATACTTCGGCTCATTGTGCCTTCATTCCCTTTTTCATCATTCGTGGTTTGACCCTTTCTTTTGTCTTATTGTAGGGACTATCTTGACCCCGGTTATCCCTAGCACGGTGCCGATCCCAAGCGATGATGCAGCGACGTTGCCAGAGCCGGCTATTGTGGCCCCGCTCCCTCGACAAGACTGCAGGGGGCTTCACTTAAACAACCGATGACGGAAGCCGTAGCGGCTCCAGAGGCAAAACTTGGTTCGGACGATGACGTCCCTTTGATGGAGGTCTTGCGGAGATCGCTTCTCACCGCTCAGACCAAAAAGAGGCACAGGAAGCGTGCGGCGAAGGAGCACGATGCTAGCTTGGCTGTAGGTGCAGGTTCAAGTACTACTCCCTTTGTCGCCATTTCATCAGAGGATGCTCCAGCTGCCCTGTCTACTGCTCATAGGTAGGTTGTGCGCGCGGCTCGGGAAAAACCGAAAAGCCGCCCCAAGATAACGTAATACTGGATCTTTTTATTAGAATTTGGTCTTCAAATTCTTATATATCATATCCTGTAGGACCAAGTCCTGACGATGAGGTAGCAGGTGAGATGGCGGCAACCACCGAGCCCGAAGCGGCTACTTTTTCTCAGGAGTCTGGGACTGCCCTAATTGCCGCTCTTTCTCCTTATGGTTCCCTGCCATCTGCGGGCATTGCGAGTGTCACGACGGCCCTCGTAGAGTCATGGGATGAAGCCACTGGCACCAAAACCATTCCACTGAAGGAGAGCGAAGAAACTACCAAGCCCAGTGATGCTTCCGTCGTAATTTTGGCTGATGATCCATCAGGTAGGTCTCGAGTCGCTGTTTATTTTTTGTTTCGCAATCCCTTTCAGTCCCTTCTGATGACATTTCATTTGTTTCGAATGCAGATGTAGTGAGCGCTGAGGTTGTGCCACCGAAGAAGCGTCACCAGTTGCTGCTCTGACGGTCGTCGTCCCTTCGCCTTCTCTTATGTTCTCTCAAATGCTGAAAGGTATGGGTTTGCGATTAATTTAAATTGTGGATACCATTTTCCTTGTACTGGCCATATTTCATCGCAACCTTGCAGGAGTTCTCTTTGATCATCTGTATCAGGTCCTGAACCCGCATTTCTCCTTCCAGTCGGAAGTCAGTCTGCCTGCTGGTGTCGGTGAGTATAGTTTTTAACCGACACCTTTTCCTTCCTTTTACGGGCGACCATGTCATTTTTAATTCTTCTTTGAATTGATTACAGCTTACAAATTGAAGGAGGGGACGAGAGAATAGGCACGCAACCGGTACTCCCAACTTTGCCACCTGTCGCAGCCGGTATAGTAGACACTATTGCTCGTGCATTTTCTTTATCTCTTGAGCCTACCTTTGACCATAACTTGTCTTGCAGCAATCGCACGAGCTCCAGCTTCCTTC
Source organism: Agapanthus africanus (assembly GCA_030015575.1). Lineage (NCBI taxonomy): Eukaryota > Viridiplantae > Streptophyta > Magnoliopsida > Asparagales > Amaryllidaceae > Agapanthus > Agapanthus africanus. Next base: position 136,536,853 of record CM057339.1, read on the forward strand.
GAGTCTCACATCCTGATGCCGGCAGGGCCCTTTTCTAAACATCCATCTTCCAAGGGCGCTGCGACCAGCCTGCGTATGCTGAATGAATCCATCAAGGAGCTTGACGCGAAGGCCCCTGCATTTGCTGCAGATTTTGCTGCTGAGGTTAATCCCATGCTGGCGACGCTTGTGCACTTCTATAGCGAGAGCGTCGTTGAGTCTTGGGTTAATTATTTCAGGTAGCTCGATGCCTGCTTGCATGCGATTGAGCTCAAGTGTCCTGCTCCCGAGGTTCTGGCTTTGAACTCCCAGCAGCTGCATGGGTTGAGCAGAGCGTTCCCTTCCTCCACCATTTCGAACAAGAGGCGGCCTTAAGGCGGAAGGAACATGAGGAAGCTCCAGGCGAATCCGCCCGGCTGCGCGCCCGGATTGACGTGAATGCTGCACAGCTGAAAGCTATCTTTGAGGGCCTCCTACAATGTATTTCTGACGGGCTAACGCTGAAGCAGAAGCTCGATCTCACTGAGTGGGATGCGCAGAGTCGTGAGGCAGCTCAGCGGGAAATCGATGAGAAACTTTTATCCTGTTTGCAGCAACGGGCCCGAGTCGAAGCGGAGTTGGCCGCTGCGGCTGATCATGAAAAGGAGCTGAGAGGAGTGCGTGAGCGGCTTGCTGATTTGATAAAATTGCCTCCTTCTCAATGGTCGTCTTTGTATCGATTGTAATTTATGAATAACATGTATTCATTTCATTTTTTTATTTTATATGATGTATCTCGTATTCAATTGAATTCATGAATAAAGGACACATTTTTTTTATCTCCGACTATCGCTTTCTTTTCTCTGTTGTGTTGTTGGCATGTGATTTAAACAAGTGTAACATGTAGATGATAGATAACAGTTTATCTTGAACTCTTTGTAGGGTAGTGATGGCTTAGGAAACAGATTCAGATCTGCCGCCTAAGACTTTTCAACTTTATGAGCCGTGAGGGTCTCATAAAGATTTTTCTCCCTACGAGTCGAGAGAATCTCGTAGGTGTATTTTCTCCTTAGGAATCATGAAGATTCCTAAGTGTGTTTTCTCTTGAGAGTCGTAAGGATCTCATAAGAGAATTTTCTCCCTTACAAGTCGAAAGGACTCGTAAGTGGTTGTTTCCCCCTTGTCGATATTCGACTTGGGAGAGTATGGCCCATGGATAGTCCATCTTGACCTCCTTGCACGGCAGTGATGGCTTAGGAGACATGGTTATGATTTGCCACCTAAGACTTTTCAACTTTATGAGCCATGAAGGTCTCATAAAGACTTTTCTCCTTACGAGTCGAGAGGATCCCGTAGGTGTCTTTTCTCCTTAGGAGCTGATTGGTAGGGTTTTTGCGTGCTAAGTTTATTACCGCAATCAAGACGGTTTCGCTTGTAGCTAGCCGGTTGAGTACGGGTCGTCCGCGGGGAGATGGGAATCTTTTTCTATGTGCTTTAACGAGTTAAGTCCAATTGTCCAGGTTTGTTTTTAGATTACTTAAGTGCTAAAATGATATATATAGAGAGCTTTTTAGGGTTAGAATTAGGTTAGTTTGAGTTAGGAGTCGCTCACTTCTTTCGTTGCCACTCTTAATATCGGTGTTACGGCAATCGGCAACAACGGGGATTAGCACGATTAGGAAGGAACTTGCGAGTATAAGCTAGGCTTTCCAACGCATAAGTTCTTCCTTTTGGTGCTTGTCCGTCCGTTCTTGGCTCTTAGCCTTAACCTCCGGTTAATTCAACCACAACCGGTCTCACTACGGAATCACCGCTATCATGTAGGATAGGGTGCCGTAGGGAGCGGATTGTGGTTCAATTAACAGGAGTTCGATTTAAGATGTTGAGCAAGGAAAGAGTGAGAGAGATTTCCTTCTCTCAAACTTCCCTTATCCTACCCTAACAAGTATGGAAACTACTCACCCATCATAAGAAAAATGAAAATAAAACAAAGGAGGAAGATAGAAAGAAAGAGGTTAGAAGATTACAACTAGTTATTTGCGACCTCACCTTGGCAAGGATCAAGCGTAAGCATCATGGTTGTTTAAGGATAAAGGAAAAGAGAACAAGAAAGAAACAAACACAAATAACAACAACTAAATTAGCAAATGAAAATTACAAGCAATAATAGTTAAATAAAAAGACAAGCATGGTAAGAACAAGAACTCCTTTATTCATTCTTCACTCACAAAAGCTCACTACAAGTTTTTTAATGGAGAAGAAATGAGAGGAGGAAGAACAACAACAACATATAACCTAAAATCTAAATACAAGATTATGCACCCTTGGCTTTGGCAAGTTCTGGACTATTTATAGGCAGGGAACTGGAACCCTAGGGCAACAATCTGCCTCCTTACAAAATTACCCAACTGCCCCTGAAATACGACAGCCTGAAGAGGCCGTACGGCCGCGGTTGCGCGGCCTAGACCCCCTATTGGCCGCGGAACCGCGGCCATATAGATGACTTGGCTTCTCCGGTTTTGTGGGGTGTCCTGGTATGCTTTTCTCTGTAGTTTGGCATATGTTTTTTCTGATAATCTTTCCACATTTCTTCCAGAATTTTAGTAGATCAAAAGGTGATTGGATGTGGATCTTTTGTCATGATTTTCTTGAGCTCCGCGTAGATTTCTTGGTCTTTGTGTTGCCATTGTGCTTTGTGCATGAAGATGACAATCGATTTGCCCTTTTGTCTTCTTAACTGGTGTGTGGCAACATACGGATAGAGAGCGGAGACCCGTGTTTTATCTGTGGTTGGCAGTAATCCGGAATTTTGTCGTGCTTTTCATGAATTTCACCGTTTAGAGCCGAGAACATGTATCCTGCAATTGACTAGCAAACACGGCTCAAGAGTACCTACCGATAAGTAATATGATAAAAATTGGGCGGTATAAAAATGCAAAAATCTGATATGAACAAATATCCCCAAACTTATCATTTGCTCATCCCGAGCAAAGCCAATTTATTCACAAAAAATTTCCTAACCTCACTTTCGCAGGGAACGCGATTGCACTGAGCATGTGCAACAAGCCGTTAAACCTCTAGGTGTCCGTAGTAGGAGGAGTGTTGTCTCCTGAGGGTTTTCAGCGGATACTACCCACAAAATCCGGTCAAGCTAGTTTTGCAAAACAACTATGATTCAAACCCTAAAGTTTTGTTTCAGAAAATAACAATTCTATTATCCTAAGTCTAGACTATCGAACCTTTATTTTTCACATCTCGCTTCTTATTTAACTTAAGATTTTATATGTCTTTACGTGTAGTGCAAATAGCGTCGTTAAGTTCCAGAATGGTCGAATAAAGTCATCATGTCACACAATAAAGCCCATATAAGAATTTTGAAAGGATCACATAAGTTTTATAAAGAGTTAAGCATTTTTCAAGTTTCGTTTTCCAGTAAAGTTTCAACTTCAGAATTTCTATCTTCCTTAACAGAAAACTAGGTCTTATTTTTCACTCCACCTTTTTCTTGTTTTCATTTCATACACATCTCTGTGAACGTGCAATAGTCCTTATCATAGAATAAAACCTTCATATCTTCGCTAGAAATATTTTTTTATAAAAACCTGTCTTTTGTCAAGATTATTCTCACACAAAGAACCGTTAGGAATTTTAACTCGGAGAGAACACTTGCTTGACTTTGTTTTAATCTGGACTTTCTAGGCTTCTTAACGAGTTTTGGGCCAATGCACCCAAACCAGTTGGCTTTAGGGCATTAGGTGTAGAAACACCCCAGCGGACTTAATTACTCAAGTTACCTAGGTCCAAAAACAAAAGACAATTTAGCGTGAAAATCATGATGATTCAATACGAACGGAGATATAACCGGCAGTTCAGTTTATTTTTTTTTGGATAAAAGACGTGTTTAGTGGGTTCGGTGTGTAATCATTCCAATCAAGTTCCAGATGGGTTATTTTTCAGACTTAGTTCCAATTAAGGCATCAATAACATTCCTTCATATTCACTTTACTTCATAAACTATTCTTGATATTACTTATTTCAGAACAAACCTATTTGATCCTCAGAAAATCATTTATCCATTTAAAAGTTTTTAGACATAAAAGACTTGTCATCTAATTTCCAAAACTCACGACACGTGTAGTGTGATGTAAAGACGTATATCAGTTATAGTTAATATCAAAGGAGAGTTATCTTTCAGGTTTTCAAAATCTAAAAATAAGATTTAGTTATTCTTATCTTATCAAACAAAACCGTCGAAATGTTGAATCAGAGTTCTCCCACTAGCTAACTTGACAGAAAAGTTTTTATGTTTTTTTTAAGAAAATTTTCTGATTTTTATGGATTTTATGGATTTTAGTATGCAGATGCAAAATATACATATGAATGCGAAGGTTAGAAATGCGTACCGAGCGTACCCCCAAACTTAAGCTGGACAGTGTCCTCACTGTCATTGTATGAAGAGATCATTGAAGGGTCAAAATTGTTGGTTAGATATACACAAATTTTTTTTTGTTTTTGTTTTAAAAGAAAAAAATAGTAAAAATGGAAAAGAATATCCACAAATAAATACAAAATGGTATATACATACCCCCAAACTTATTTAGAACAGTGTCCACTGTTCTTGGATGGATAACCGAAGTTTTGTGGTAGGCAGAGGAAGATTATGCAGGGTAAACCGGCTCCTGTAAGACCAGGAGCTCCTCTGTTGGTTCGGCACTAAGGTACGGTTTAAGTCGGTGTCCGTTTACTTTGAAAAATGAACCATCCTTTGGATTCTCCAAATCCACAGCGCCATGCGGATACACATTCCGCACAAAATACGGCCCTTTCCAGCGAGATCTGAGCTTTCCTGGATGGAAGTGTAGCCGGGTGTCGTAAAGCAGTACCTGTTGACCAGGTACGAAAGTTTTGCGCAAAAGGTGTTTATCGTGAAACACCTTCGTTCGGTTCTTAACGACAACCGCGTTATCGTAAGCCTCATCCCTAAGCTCGCTCAATTCGTTCAACTGCAACTTCCGATGGCTGCCCGCATCTTCGAGAGACAGATTCAGCTCTTTTATCGCCCAAAATGCGCGATGCTCTATTTCGACAGGGAGGTGGCAAGCCTTTCCGTACACAAGCCGATAGGGAGACATGCCAAGATCGGTCTTATAAGCCGTTCGAAATGCCCAAAGGGCATCAGTGAGTTTCAATGACCAATCCTTACGGTTCTTGGAAACCGTCTTCTCCAGTATCTGCTTGATTTGCTGATTTGAAACTTCGGTTTGCCCACAAGTTTGGGGATGGTAGGGCGTAGATAGCTTATGATTAATGGAATATTTCCACATCAAGGCCTCGAAAGTCTTATTGCAGAAATGAGTTCCATTGTCGCTAATGATCGCTCGGGGGTGCCCAAAACGGGAGAAAATGTTTTCTTTAAGAAACCTAACGACAACCTTGTTGTCGTTAGTTCGGCTGGGCACAGCCTCGACCCACTTAGAGACGTAATCAACAGCGAGAAGGATGTACAAGTTCCCAAAAGAGCTGGGAAACGGCCCCATGAAATCGATCCCCCAAACGTCGAAAATCTCCACAACCAAGATTGGTTGGAGCGGCATCTCGTTCCTCCGGGATATCCGGCCCAAGTGTTGGCACCAGGAGCAAGTGTTCCAATAGTCATGAGCGTTTTTGAAGAGTTGTGGCCAGTAGAAACCATATTGCAAGATCTTCTCAGCTGTCTTTCTTGGGCCAAAATGCCCGCCACATGCTTGATCGTGGCAAAATGACAGCACACTCTTGAATTCATCGTCAGGGACACACCGATGAATAATCTGGTCGGGACAGTACTTGAACAGATAGGGTTCATCCCAGTAAAAGTGTTTTACTTGGGATAAGAAGCGAAGTCTGTCCTGACTTGACCATTCAGTCGGTAGTAATCATGTGGCCAAATAGTTCACAATATCTGCGAACCAGGGTTCGCAAGATACTGTCAAGAGCTGTTCATCCGGGAAAACATCGTTGATCGGAATGTGAAGCGACGGCGAAGAAGGAAGTCGTGAGAGATGGTCGGCGACTACGTTTTCACATCCTCTTTTGTCCTTAATGACAAGGTCAAACTCTTGAAGCAAGAGGATCCAACGTATCAGCCGAGATTTTGCATCTTTCTTCGCAAAAAGATGGCGCAGAGCAGAATGGTCTGTGTAGACAATGACTGGAGAGCCGATGAAGTAGGGCCTGAACTTTTCTAAAGCAAATACAACAGCTAAGAATTCCTTCTCAGTTGTTGTAAATTAAGTTGGACGTCGTTCAGGGTTCGGCTAGCATAATAGATCACGTGCGGCATCTTGTCAATGTGTTGTCCAAGGACAGCACCAATGGCAAAGTCAGATGCATCACACATAATTTCAAATGGGTGCGTCCAGTCAGGAGAAGAGAGAACGGGAGCAGAAGTGAGTGAGCTTTTTAATGACTCGAATGCAGTCACACAGCTCGAGTTGAAATCAAATGGCGTGTCCTTGGACAGCAAAAGAGTCAAGGGCCTAGCAATTTTGCTAAAGTCCTTGATGAACCGTCTATAGAAACCGGCATGGCCAAGGAAGGCTCGGATGTCTCTGACGCATCTGGGAGGAGGGAGATTGGAAATGACCTCAATCTTCGCTTTGTCAACCTCTATGCCATTTTGCGAAATGATATGTCCTAAGACAATACCTTCACGCACCATGAAGTGACACTTCTCCCAATTCAAAGTGAGATTCTTGTCCTTACATCGGGTAAGGACAGTGTCAAGATGCAGCAAACACTCGTTGAAGGAATCGCCGAAGATGGAGAAATCGTCCATGAAGATCTCCAGGAATTTCTCCACTATGTCTGAGAAGATTCCCATCATACACCGCTGGAAGGTAGCGAGCGCATTGCATAACCCAAAGGGCATGCGACGATATCCAAACGTGCCGAAAGGACAAGTGAATGTGGTCTTGTCCTGGTCTTTTTCGGCGATGGGAATTTGATTATAGCCGGAGTAGCCATCAAGAAAGCAGTAGTACTCATGTCCGGCCAATCGTTCAAGCATTTGGTCAATGAAAGGTAGCGGAAAGTGGTCCTTCCGCGTTGCGGCGTTGAGTTTTCTGTAATCGATGCATACTCGCCACCCAGTTTGGGTGCGAGTAGGGATTAACTCGTTCGCCTCGTTAGTGATGACCGTTATACCTGATTTCTTGGGGACAACGTGAATGGGGATAACCCACTGGCTATCAGAGATAGGGTAAATGATACCACTATCCAGACATTTTACGATTTCCTTTTTCACGGCCTCCTTCATGACTGGGTTGAGTCGTCTTTGTGGATCCCTGGCTGGTTTAGCATCATCCATCAGATGAATGTGATGTTCAACGATTAGGGGACTAATCCCCTTGATGTCCACCATTAACCAGCCAAAAGCTTGCCTATTGCTGTGCAAGACCGCGAGAAGGGCTCTCTCTTGCTCGGGAACTAGAGAAGCCGAGATGATAACAGGGAGGGTCTCATTCTCACCCAAGTAAGCGTACTTAAGGTGAGACGGCAAAGGCTTAAGTACGAGCATTGGAGGTGAAACGATTGAAGGCAAGATTGGTGAAAAGGTCTCGAACTCAAAAGATTCCAGCAAAGGTTCAAAACGAGTGTAAGCGACCGAGTTGGATGGTTCAGGTAACTCATTCGGAAATTCGAAGGATTCAAACTCGGGTGGTGAGTGGCTAAGATCGTTCGAGAAAGTGAAACACTCATAGTCATTGTCGGGCGCAGAAGCAGCAGCAGGTTCGAAGAGGAACGCACTAGTGGCGTTATGGTTATCGTGATCAAACAGAAACTCCTCGAATTCATACTCTTCAGGGGTGATCTCCTGGATTGAGCAAACGTCTAATATATGAGCATTAGGTTCGGAGGGCTGATTCCCCAACCTAAAAATGTTGAGTTCAATTGTCATGTTTCCAAAAGACGGGTTCATCGAACCATTGCGACAATTGATCACAGCATTTGAGGTTGCAAGGAATGGGCGACCGAGTATCACCGGAATTTGATTCCGGGGGTTAGCTACAGGCTGTGTGTCTAATACAATGAAGTCAACGGGGAATATGAAGTCCCCAACCTTGATTAACACGTCCTCTAGCTCACCCCTAGGATGGGTAATTGATCGGTCGGCCATTTGGAGAGTACAGTGTGTGTGTTTCAGCTCTCCTACACCTAATTGCTCATATACTGAGTACGGAAGCAGGTTAACACTGGCACCAAGATCTAATAGTGCACGGTTGATGTTCTTATCCCTAATGGTAATAGAAATCGTAGGACTGCCAGGGTCTTTCCGTTTTTGTGGTAAAGATTGGGTAAGAGCATCACTCACAGCACTAGCCAAGAAAACTTTCTTGGGTACCTGAGACTTCTTCTTTTTCGTGCACAAGTCTTTTAAGATTTTCGCGTAGGACGGGACTTGTTGGACAGCATCTAAAAGGGGAATGTTTATGTTAACCTGCTTAAACAACTCCAGAATTTTCTCCATTTGTGGATTTTGTTTAGTGGACCTCAACCGGTTTGGAAATGGAACGTTTTTAAAATTAGTTGAGTCCAATGCTTGTGGAGGAGATTGTGGAGCTGGAGCGGATCCCAGAACTGGTGTTTTCGTGGAGTGAGAAGTGGGTCCGTTCAGAGCAGAAGAAGAAGAAGGAGAGCCTTTTGAAGAATGGAGAATAGGCTCAGAAGACAAAGAAGCAGAAGAAGAAGAAGAAGAAGAAGAAGCGGCCGGGGTGTCATCGTCGATCCGTGTGTCAATGTTGTTTTGCAGCATCCTTCCCGATCTCAATGTAGTTATGGCACTCACATTATGGTTCTGTTGTTCAAGAGCAACATGTACATTATGTGGGTGACCGGGATTTGGGAGTGGTTGGGACGAAAGCTTCCCCTTCTCTCGCTCGCTTAAGGCTGCATTCAGTTGTGCTATCTGGGCTTCGATGGTTTTGATACTTTGCCCGTGAGCGGCAGTGTGTTGCACTAACGACTGAATAGAAGACTGGATGTTGGCGGTGGATTGTGTTGATTGTTTAACGAACGCCTCCAGACTTTGTTCTAGCGAAGAAACCTTATCGTTGTTTGAAGGAACAAAGTTGTTTTGAGGAAAAGAATTGTTGGGTGCAAAGTTGTTTGTCTGATTTTGAAAAGGTTAGGGTTGGAAGGGCTGCTGAAATTGATGTTGAGTTTGTTGTTGCGCTTGTTGTTGCGGCGGAGGGGGCCTTTGGAAATTGTTGCCTTGGAATTGATGATGATTCTGATTCCAGGCGAAATTGGGGTGGTTCCTCCAACCGGGATTGTAGGTGGAAGAGTATAGATCATTCCTCGGTCTTTGCTGAAATACAGCATTAACCTGATCCTGTCCTTGCGATGGTGGATTGTAAGGACACTCTTCGGTCAAGTGAGAAGGATCGGAACAACAAGCACAAATGGTACGAAGGGGAAGAACAGGGGCAGGAGCAGGAGATGAGAATTTGCTCTCTATCGCTTCAAGTTTTCTCGTTATTGCAGCCATTTCAGCTTTCATCGCAATAGAGACATCGAGTTGGTGAATTCATACCCTAGACTGACCGGTAGAAGTGGAGGTAGAAGAAGAAGAAGAAGTCGGTCTGGTGCTCTCCCATTGTAGCGTTTGTTCCGCAAGGTCGTCGAAGAATTGCCCCGCTTCCTCGTCAGATTTTGATAGGAAGTGGCCCTGACAAATGGTTTCCAACAACTGCTTGGTTGCTGGGTTCAGGCCCTCGTATAATGTTTGGTAAAGTTGCCATTTCTCAATACAGTGGTGAGGACACTGAACAAGAAGGTCTTTATACCGGTCAAAGCACTTCCAGAAGGGTTCAGAAGGAAGCTGAGAGAATTGGTTGATTTCGTTACGGATCCTTGCGGTTTTATGATTCGGATAGAATTTCTTGAGAAACGCTTTAACAAAATCGTCCCAACTGGTTATGGAGTGGGAAGCGGTGCTATACTGCCATTTTTCAGCAAGATCGCACAAAGTGAACGGAATGACCCGTAGCCGTATAGCATCGTCCGACAGCTGGGTGGTTTTCATCATGGCACAAACATTTTGAAATTTGTTGATGAAGATATAGGCATCTTCAGATTCAAGCCCATGAAATTTCGGGAGCATGTTAATGAAGTGGGGCTTAATTTCAAAATTATCCCCATTGGCCGGTGTAAGGGAAAGACAGGTGGGAAGTGCAGAACGGGTGGGATAAAACATCCTGGAGCGCGATTCGCTGTGGCGCTACAACAGGTGGTGGTGGTGGGTTATTCGTATCCATAGGAGGTCAAATCAATCCTGGGGGAGTCAAAGGGATGTTTGGATTAAATCCTGACATCGCGGAAGAAGAGGTTGGTGAAGGTGAAGGTGAGGATGTATGAACAAAATTCCGGTCAACGTCGGAGATGGCCGGCAAAAGTAAGGGTGAATGAGGCGTGGACGGAGTTTCGACGTCTGATTCGATCGCATAGTCGGTAGCGACTAATGTAACGCGGACTAAGCGGGCGCTAGTGTCCCGAGTCCAAGCGGACATACACTAAACGAGTTTAGTATAGTCAAAGCGGAGAAGGTGAGGGTAAGAAAACGTCAATGGAGAAATACGATGGGTGGTGGGTGAAAAAATGGGATTTTGGTGACAAAGGGCAAGTTTTTATAAAAGTTTTTGATTTTTTCCTTTTTTTTTATTAGAAAGAGCTTTACAGAAATATGTACGGACTTACGGTTTTAACCAATCACAAACAAGATATGCACAATCACACCTAGATCTAGGGTCACCTAGGTCAGCTAGACAGCTCCTAACTGTTCCAAAGGGCTAGAAACAGGACCTTAAACCGCCTCTTCTCCGCCAATTGCGGCCAGGTAAGTGCCAGGTAAGTGGGAGGCTCCCCACTACGTAAGTAGTGGTCCTAATTAAGTAACCACTTGCCTTGGACACACTTGCCTAGACACATCAAAGTCAGGATAGGATAAACGGCCGATGCCTGTAACTAGTCCTCTGTCCTATTGAGCGCGAAGTCCATAGGGCTGAGTCTAGTATTTTTTTAATTAACAATGGTCAATGCATATGCTTTTTGTGATTTCTGGGGTCCTGGGAAGGGTGATGAAATCCCCGCCCAATCTGAATTGGTTTCAAGCCCCTTAAAGTTCGTATTAATAAATGCAAAGCAGTAACAAATCAACTGCAATCAATTTTATTTTTTTTAGCGCGGCGCAAAGAATCCTGCACAAAAACAATTTATTGGAAGGGGGAAGAGAATTTGTGCAAAGAATGCTGCAGAAAACACAGTTCAGTGGAGTCCAGAAGAGTGAGGGAGATGCAAGAGACACTTACAGGGAATTTGGAACCCTGAGGGCACCAAACGGCCGCGGTTCCGCGGCCTAGGCTTGCTTATGCCGCGGTTCCGCGGCAAGATAGGTGAGTTGGGCCTTCAATTTTCTTGCAGGTGCTGGTCTGGGAGTCCTCTGCTTGTCTGGATTTCCTGAATCTTGATTTGCTCACTGTATCTGCTCCAAATTTTTACAGTAGACCGTTGGCTCTAGTCTTGATCCGTCGCGGTGTAGCCGCGAGATGTGGGTCTATCTTCCCACGTCTTTGGCCCTGAACTCGAACTTCGTATTATCCTGCACACTTGCACAAAAACTAATCAAAAATAATAAGATGATTTTTTTACAATATATATTTTTTTGTTTTGTTTTTCGATTATATTTATATTCACAAATTAACCCGAAATTACACAAAGAAATAAACTACCGTCTTCCCGGCAACGGCGCCATTTGATTGGTAGGGTTTTTGCGTGCTAAGTTTATTACCGCAATCAAGACGGTTTCGCTTATAGCTAGCCGGTTGAGTACGGGTCGTCCGCAGAGAGATGGGAATCTTTTTCTATGTGCTTTAACGAGTTAAGTCCAATTGTCCAGGTTTGTTTTTAGATTACTTAAGTGCTAAAATGATATATATAGAGAGCTTGTTAGGGTTAGGATTAGGTTAGTTTGAGTTAGGAGTCGCTCACTTCTTTCGTTGCCACTCTTAATATCGGTGTTACGGCAATCGGCAACAACGGGGATTAGCACGACTAGGAAGGAACTTGCGAGTATAAGCTAGGCTTTCCAACGCATAAGTTCTTCCTTTTGGTGCTTGTCCGTCCGTTCTTGGCTCTTAGCCTTAACCTCCGGTTAATTCAACCACAACCGGTCTCACTACGGAATCACCGCTATCATGTAGGATAGGGTGCCGTAGGGAGCGGATTGTGGTTCAATTAACGGGAGTTCGATTTAAGATGTTGGGCAAGGAAAGAGTGAGAGAGATTTCCTTCTCTCAAACTTCCCTTATCCTACCCTAACAAGTATGGAAACTACTCACCCATCACAAGAAAAATGAAAATAAAACAAAGGAGAAAGATAGAAAGAAAGAGGTTAGAAGATTACAACTAGCTATTTGCGACCTCACCTTGGCAAGGATCAAGCGTAAGCATCATGGTTGTTTAAGGATAAAGGAAAAGAGAACAAGAAAGAAACAAACACAAATAACAACAACTAAATTAGCAAATGAAAATTAAAAGCAATAATAGTTAAATAAAAAGACAAGCATGGTAAGAACAAGAACTTCTTTATTCATTCTTCACTCACAAAAGCTCACTACAAGTTTTTTAATGGAGAAGAAATGAGAGGAGGAAGAACAACAACAACATATAACCTAAAATCTAAATACAAGATTATGCACCCTTGGCTTTGGCAAGTTCTGGACTATTTATAGGCAGGGAACTGGAACCTAGGGCAACAATCTGCCTCCTTACAAAATTACCCAACTGCCCCTGAAATACGACAGCCTGAAGAGGCCGTACGGCCGCGGTTTCGCGGCCTGGACCCCCTATTGGTCGCGGAACCGCGGCCATATAGATGACTTGGCTTCTCCGGTTTTGTGGGGTGTCCTGGTATGCTTTTCTCTGTAGTTTGGCATATGTTTTTTCTGATAATCTTTCCACATTTCTTCCAGAATTTTAGTAGATCAAAAGGTGATTGGATGTGGATCTTTTGTCATGATTTTCTTGAGCTCCGCGTAGATTTCTTGGTCTTTGTGTTGCCATTGTGCTTTGTGCATGAAGATGACAATCGATTTGCCCTTTTGTCTTCTTAACTGGTGTGTGGCAACATACGGATAGAGAGCGGAGACCCGTGTTTTATCTGTGGTTGGCAATAATCTGGAATTTTGTCGTGCTTTTCATGAATTTCATCGTTTAGAGCCGAGAACATGTATCCTGCAATTGACTAGCAAACACGGCTCAAGAGTACCTACCGATAAGCAATATGATAAAAATTGGACGGTATAAAAATGCAAAAATCTGATATGAACAGAAGCCATAAGGACTCCTAAGTGCGTTTTCTCTTGAGAATTGTAAGGATCCCACAAGAGAATTTTCTTTATATGTAGGGACACTAATTTCCCCGCAGGTCGAGACGAATCGAGAGATTCTCGCAAAGACACTGATTTTCTTGCGGGTCAACGCGAATCGAGATTCTCGCCAAGGACGCTGATTTCCCTGAAGCGAGAGATCTTGCCAAGGACACTGGTTTCCCTGGGGTCAAGACGAATCGAGAGATTCCTGCAAAGACACTGATTTCCTTGCGGGTCGACGCGAATCGAGAGGTTCTCGCCAAGGACGCTGATTTCCCTGAATCGAGATATTTGCCAAGGACACTGATTTCCCTGGGGGTCGAGAAGAATCGAATTATTCCTGCAAAGACACTGATTTCTCTGTGAGTCAACGCGAATCGAGATGTTCTAGTCAAGGACGCTGATTTCCCTGAATCGAGATATTTGCCAAGGACACTGATTTTCCTAGGGGTCGAGACGAATCGAGAGATTCCTGCAAAGACACTGATTTCTCTGCGGGTCGACGCGAATCAAGAGGTTCTCGCCAAGGATGCTGATTTCGAGAGGTTTTGCCAAGGACACCGATTTCTCTGGGGGTCGAGACAAATCGAGATATTCCTGCATAGACGCTGATTTCTCTGTGGGTCGACGCGAATCGAGATGTTCTCGTCAAGGACGCCGATTTCCCTAAATCGATATATTTGCCAAGGACACTGATTTCCCTGGGGGTTGAGACAAATCGAGATATTCCTGCAAAGACACTGATTGTTCTGCGGGTCGACGCGAATCGAGAGGTTCTCGCCAAGGACGCTGATTTCCCTGAATCGAGGTTTTGTCAAGGACACTGATTTCCTTGGAGGTCGAGACGAATCGAGGTATTTCTGCAAAGACACTGATTTCTCTGTGGGTCGACGTGAATCGAGATGCTCTCGCTAAGGACGCTGATTTCCCTAAATCGAGGTTTTGTCAAGGACACTAATTTCCCTGGAGGTCGAGACGAATCGAGATATTCCTGCAAAGACACTGATTTCTCTGTGATTCGACGCGAATCGAGAGATTCTCACCAAGGACGCTAATTTCCCTAGAGGTCAAGACGAATCGAGGTATTCCTGCAAAGACACAGATTTCTTTACGGGTCGACGCGAATCGAGATGCTCTCGTCAAGGATGCTGATTTTCCTGAATCGAGGTTTTGCCAAGGACACTGATTTCCGTGGAGGTTGGTTGACTTGTTTCCGAGACGGAGTCATTGGATGACGTATTTCCGAGACGGGGTCATTGGATGACGTATTTCCGAAACGGGGTCATTGGATGACATATTTCCGCGACGGGGTCATGTGCTGTCGTATTTCCGAAACGGGGTAATTAGCTGACGCTAGCTTGTCTGTGAACCATAGAGTCTTGGAACTGGGGACTTTGCCGTGGCTCTGATTGGTGATGTCGCGTCCGAATCCTGCTGGAATGAGGAAGAACGCCGTTGTTGTTCTCTAGGCTGTAGACGTGGCCATTGAGATTTGGAACTAGGGACTTTACCGTGGCTCCGATTGGTTGCGACCCTGAGGTCGGTTGTTGACGTTACGTCTGCATCCTGCTGAAGTTGAGAAGGAACGCTGTGTTGATCTTTGTTAGTTATATGTATGCCCTAGAGGCTATTACTGTACATACGATGTATATTGTAGTGGATGCTTGGACATATATAGGGAGGACTTTCTTGCTCGACATGATAGTACGCTTTCTGGTTGCTCTTTATCTTAACATGTACTCTAATTGTCTCTATGTTACATGTAGATAAAACCCTTAGGATGAGTACTTGACTACCAGGACTATGATGCGGATCATACTAGTGGAGACAGTGTAGTCGCCAAGTACATCCTTCAAATGTTCCTAGTCGTGGGAGTACCGAGACAGGGCATCGATACTCCAGAGTAGACTAGCGTATGCACTTCTTAACCCATATGATGGGCAATGGATGATCCCATATCCAATGGTGTTTGACATCAGAGAAGGTATACGGGTGCTCAGTAGAGACTGGGTACACTGGACGGACTCGCCGAGAACTCCCAGATGGTATTATACCTCACGTCAGATGGCAGTTCTCTACTGACACTGGTACAGGTTAGTCTGTAGACCCGAGATCGTCATAGAGTCTTGTGTGATTCCCACTGTGCTTTGATTTCCATCATACCACGTCCAAGAGGGAGTGCAAAACGGTGGCTTTTGCGTACAGTCACGAATCACATAGAGGCAATGAGCGATAGGAGGGGTTTCGTCTCTCTCGGTATAGAGAGTTGATGTTGCGCTGTGTTCGATTGGCTATAACTGGAAATCCCTGGCCAGGGTTGCTGAGATTTACTGGTAAGTGTTATCAGTAGTTTCTCGAACTGTTATGGACCTCATATCGACACGACTTATCAAGCTACTGGGGTCTGACGTTTACCACCCCTAGGCGAGATATGCGACATATTAGACGAAGAGACCGGACTGTACGGGAGTGTTACTGATTGGATTCGCATGAGAATGTACAGGCTTGCTTGTTGATCTTCTGATCGCTCAATACCTAGGTGGCTGTTACATTTAACTGACCGCTTGCAGCTTGTGGGTGTTTAATATGATCATCACCTACTGCCGGTGTATTCGATTCTTTAGAGTCCTACACAGAGGTTTCCTGGCTCAGGCAAAACGGAGTAGGAGCATATATGTGATATGTGTGGGACCGAGAACAATACGTGTATGTGATACCATATTAGATTCTCGCGATATGTGAAATCGGCCGGGTATATGTGATATAGCCGAGTCATCGGATCAAGTGTTGATTCGATGAACTGATACAGATTATATTAGTCGGTTATTTATGAAATAGCCGGATTATCGGATCAAGTGTTGATTCGATAATTTAATGTATAATTATATATTTGATATATTAAATTACATTAACTAATATAAGCTCACTTAAAGATTCTTTTTCTCACTCGAGTAATACATTAATATATATGTGATATATGTTAATTGTATTATTTTATTTTGTTGCAAAATATATTATATATGTAATATATAATGTTGTAACAAGTTAAGGTTACAAATGCAACATGTTTTGTGGAGTTTAAATATGGTTAGGGTTTGGATTAGGGTTAAGCTTTCTTGAAGCTTCTAGAAACTTAGTTTTTGTTTTTAAGCAAAGATATTTTGTAGATATTTCCTTAACCAAACCCAAACCCTTTACCAAAGTAAATTCTCTACATGGGTTAGGTCTTCATTCTTAACCCATGGTTGCATTTCTAACCTCACACAAGTTTTCATTATTCATCACAAAGTAATTTCTTCTTCTTCTTCCTTTGAAAAAAGCTTTCTAGCTTTTTGATATGTGATGATTTTGAGTAAGATAAAGAAAACAAATGAGAGCTAAATTCCTACTTCATCATCCTCATCTATTCTAGCCACTTAAATTAGGGTGTATGCTTTGCTAATACTTGATTAGTGAAGCAAAAGCTTGGGCTTGAGTTTCTTCAAGGTAGATCATCTTTGTTGTTGAAGATCGGAAGCAAGCTTGCATCTTTCTCTTTATGGAGCCTCTCTAAAGTCCGGATACTCGATGATCGCAGCGAAGGGACCTCAACATGAAGCTTTTAAAGTGAAGGAACGGACTACAAAGGTTGTAATCCCAAACTCTTAGAAGTAAAGATGTTTACCTGCTCTTTGTTTCGCCTAATCTCTAGTCTAAGATCTTAGTTAGGGTTGTTCGGCATATGAAAAAATTGATTTTGGCATGGTTGATGCCTTGTAGAATCTTGTTCTAGTGCCTACTAACCCTACAATCTTTAGGCTGTAGATGTTGCCGTTGAGATTTAGAACTAGGGACTTTGCCATGGCTCCGTTTGGTGGTGTAGCGTCCGTACCCTATTGGCACGAGGAGGAACACCGTTGTTGGTCTTCTGGGATGCAGATGTTGCTGTCGAGATCTGACTTTTCCCTTTGACAGAGTTTGTTGGGACATGTGGTTCCCTTTCGTTTATGCCCATAGATTGTGTACAGGGGTCAGTATGGACTTACCTGCAGGGCAAAAGTGTCATTTTATATGTATTTTTTTGTTTTCTTTCCGCGATGCTCTATCATTTCAGCTTTTTGTATCGCAAAAGCCGCGATTGCCCAATCATTTCGGCTATTTTTCGCGGTGCCCAATCATTTCAGCTTTTTTTTTACTCGCTGCTTTTTATTGCGGGTTGCTCAATCATTTCGGCTATTTTTGTATGCATATATTTTACTTGCTGATTTTGTTGCAAGTTGCCCCATCATTTCGGCTATTTCATATGCATTTTTGGCTCGCTGACTTTTCGCCACGAGTATGGAACCTAGGATCTGATACCAATCTTTGCATTAGAATCGCTGCGACTGGAATATTGCCAGGAGCGAATCATCATTTGCCGCGAAAGGACTTGGAATTTGTTATCAATTTAGGCATCAGCATCGCTACTACTGGAACATTTCCCGGAGCAAATCATCATTTGCCTCCGTCGATTTGAACAAAGATGGCTTAGCAAACAGGGTTGGGATCCTGTCGACTAAGGCTTTTGACTTCATGAGCCGTAAGAGTCTCATAAAGATATTTCTCTTACGAGTCATGAGGATCTCGTAAGTGCATTTTCTCCTTAAGAATCATGAGGATTCTTAAGTGTATGGTCTCTTATAAGTCGTAAGGATCTCATAAGAGCATTTTCTCCTTGCAAGTCGAGAAGACCTACAAGTGTTTGTTCACCAAATGAGGACATTCCTCATCGTTGGTGGGACTGGATAGGGGAGACGTTTATTTATGCTCGTAGATTGTATATAAGGGTTAATATTGAACCGCTTGTAGGGCAATATTGGGGTGTATGACGGCTTAAGAACAGGTTCAGATCCCTATAACTTAAGTCTTTTAAATCTTATGAGCCGTGAGGGTCTCATAAGAGGCTTCTCCTTACGAGTCGTGACGATCTCGTAAGTGTAATTTCTCCTTAGGAATCGTGGGGATCCCTAAGTGTGTTGCTCCCTTATGAGTCGTAAGGATCTCACGCAGGTGTTTTCTCCTTACAAGGTCGAGAGGACCTCATAAGTGTGCATGAATTTTTTACGAGCCCGCGCCCTCTCAGGTTTTCACAAACTCGTCGGTAGCCCTGCTGTTTTTACTCATGGAGCCCTTTCGGGTTTTCATCTGTGCCCATTTTGCTTGTGAACGTACCCTTTTTTTTACTAGTCTGTGCCCTTTCGGGTTTTCACAAACATCGCCGGTAGCCTTGCTGTTTTTACTCACGGAGCCCTTTCGGGTTTTCATCCGTGTCCATCTTACTTATGGACGTACCGTTTTTTTTTACGAGTCTGCTCCCTTTCGGGTTTTCATAAACATCGTCGGCAGCCTTACTGTTTTTACTCATGGAGCCCTTTCGGGTTGTCATCCGTATCCATTTTGCTTGTGGACGTACCATTTTTTTGTCAGCCCTAGGATGGATGCTGCGGTTTGTAGTAGTTTAAAGACTTTCGGTCCATCGTTAGTTTTAGGACATTTTGGTCCATAGCTAATTTTAGGACATTACGGTCCATTGTTGGTTTAAGGACGTTTCGGTCCGTCGTTAGTTTTAGAACATTACGGTCCATTGTTCATCCTGTATACACGTGTATTTGTCACGTGATGGGATACATAACGATAAAGTGGGATACACCTATTTAGGATGTGATTTGGTTTGGTTGGGGTGTTTTGTGATTCATCCCCACTGCGAATTATTCCACTTGACGTCGACGCCTGTCTTTTTCAAATATGACCATTTTGCGTTCTCGATCAACTTTGCTCTTCTGACGGGCTTCGGTTAGCAGCACGTCAATCAGCTCATCGGACAGTTCCAAGGATTTTGGTGCCGATTCTGCCCCCAGCTCTTCTATGTCATCTTCTAACACTGAGTGAGCTTCTTCATCATTTAGTGACGAATGAGAGATCATGTGACAACTTGCCACTTAATCCTCGGGTTCTTCTGACGCGTCGTCTCCCTTGTCATTGTCATCATCTTCGTTCTCAAGGATATGGTTGAGAAACTCTTGGTGTGTGACTGGAGTCTGCGCCTTCTGGTTGTATTCTTCCAGCGCGTCAATATGCTTTTGTAGGTCCGTGCGCTTGTCATTAGGATACGCGGGCTCCTTGGTCTTCTTCTTCTTCTTCAAAGACTTTGACGGCTGGACCTAGGTATTTTGCCCACTGCTACCAACTCTCGGTGTCGGGCGCGGTTTCAGCATTCCCTCAATGATTTCGGGCTCTAGCGGACTTTTCCACCTAATTGTGGGGCATGCTTGAAGACCATTCAGCATTCGTTTTGTTTTGGCTGAAAGAGCGACCTTCCATGGAGCTTCTTCTATGAAAGATCATGATGCCCCGGACGTGTCCACCCTTTTAGGAGTGTGCTGTTGTGGCGGATTTACCTTCCAGTTTTCAGACAGCGCGAACTTACCCTGTTGGTATTGGTCTTCAACCCAGTTTTTGAAGACGTAGCAGTCTTCGATCGGATGGCCCATTATTCGGTGGTAGAGGCATTAATTGGGATTGTTGACGTCGTTCAGTTGCGGTGGGTGTCTCGGCTCCAGTAGAGTGATGAGCCCGTTGCGCACTGCCAGTTCGAACAGTCTCCTTGTTTTATCCCGGGGAAACGAGTAAGAATGTCTCAACTTCTCATCGAGAGATTGCCACTTGTTGTTTTGGCGAACAACCGGTCTCGTCCACTCGGTTGTTGTTGAGCATTGGCGACGAAGGTAGCTTTCTCTTTGCCCTTTTCAGTTCGAAGCTCCGTTTTTTAGGAGGACCATCTATGGCTCACCTGGTCCATTTGGGCCAGCTTATCGATCAAGGCCTGGAAGGTAGTCGGCTTGAAAAACATCATGAACTGGGATATGGTCGCCTGAGGATCGAGTGTTCCCACAAACATGCCCACGGCAGGAGCTTCCTCTATGCGTTGTTCGTACTTTGACCACAGGTTCTGCCACCGAATGGCGTATTGAACCCAGGTTTCTCCTAGCTTCACCCTGGCATTGATCAATGCTGTGATTGGGGTGCGTTCGCCGGCGCTTGCGAAACGCTGAGTGAATAGCAACTCCATCTCCGTGAATGTTTTGACGGAGTCGTTTGAAAGTTCGGAATACCATTCGAAGGCCATCTCTGCCAAGCTGCCAACAAACTGGCGAAGCAGCAGTTTGTCGTCACCCCCGGTGTTGCCGCACAGAGCCTTGAACTGAGCGACATGTTGATGGGGATTGCATGTCCCCTTGTATACGTGAAACTTAGGAATCATGTATCCTGGCGGATATTTAATCTGATCGTACCAGCTAGGATATGGTCGCCCAGTTTTGACAATTTGGCCGGCAGCTTCGCTTGCCTGATGAGCTCGTATCTGTTGAGCTATATAGTCGTCAAGGGCGGCTTTGGAGATGTTCTCTTTCTTTGCTGCTGATAGCGCAGGAAAAGGGTTTAATGCCTCCCTTCTATCGTCTTCAATTATTACCGGAGGATCTTCGGCTGGGTAGTCTTGCTGCATCATCATGCCCACCATATCTTGGAACAATAGCGTCATTTGTTTTATGTTGGCCGCTTATTCCGCGGCCTCTTTGTCTTTTCTCTCGAGCATTCTTCGGAGGAATTCGGCAACAGTTTCCTGTTCTTGGCACTGCTCCAACGATGTCTCCGGGCTTACTTTTGGCCCAATGAGTGTGGCCATGGTTGTCAGCATCTCCCGGAGCTTTTGCTGTTGTTGCTCCTGAGCCTTTGTTATTGATCGGGTGAGTGGTCGATGACCCATAGAGATACGGCTATCTTCCTTCCTGGAAGCCATGTAGATAGTGTGCACTACCATGCCTCCAGACTTAGGGCGTTTAGATTCAGCACCCTTGAGATTTGTTGCAGACATAAGGATTTTCTCTGCCCTCCTCTTTTTATGGACGATTGAAGTTGAGGGGGCTGTTGTAGTAGGCACCTAAGCAGACGATACTTTGCATGGCATGGCAAAGGGATGGTCCTCTTCCTGTTGAGTCTTCATCTTCTTCTGTCGGTGGGAATAGTCCTTGTCGATCTCAGAATCCTGGACTCTTCGCCAGGCCTTGTGGATTTTGAAAGACAGCCGCTGAGGGGGCTACTCTAGCTCCGCCTTTGTAACATTTCCAACAGGTGAAGGAGACCTTTTTAATACAGCAGTTGGAGAGTTCTTGCGCACCCTCCTGAGCGGCTCAAAGTTGTTCCCAGTTGGAACAACAGCATCAATTTCCACCATTGGAGCTGGTGGAGTCAGTCCAGAGGGAGAGCTGCCCCCAGCTTTCCTCACTCGGTGCCAGTGGCGATGTCGAACGCGTCTTGCAGATGGGATCACCTCCGTTGTCAGGGTAGCTGCATTGTGCTTCATGCTTTGATGAGAAACTGTTGTTGGTGTTAGCCTGTCAAAGACTGACGTCCGTAGAGAGGGGATGGCCAACCTGTCGAAGGCAGACTTTCGAGCAGGGGTAGCAGTCTTGGTGACTTCGCCTGGAGCGGGAGTTGGAATGGCCGGTCTTGTGAAGACCGACCCCTTAGTAGGAGAAGTCTCTCTGATGACTTCATTTACTGGAGCAGGGATGGCTATCCATTTCGGGATAGCCCCTTCAGGTAATGTGGGCTTCTTCACATGCCCATTGGAGCTTTGGCCTAGTCTGTTAAAGACCGAAGCGTTGGATTTGGGCGACCCGTTGAGAGGGGCAACAGTAGTTGCAAGACAATCAAAGACCGACTTCTTTGGAGGTTCTTGCGATGGCACTGGGGTTGAAGCTCATTGGTGGGAGAATGGTCCCGAAGAACAGTCCAGTGGTGGCTTGAGTCACATGTTCCACTGGCATGGCGAAGATGGAGGCCACTTGGGGCCCATAAGTCACTCCTCCGGCGAGTACGGAGTGGGAGTTGTTGTTGCAGTTAGTGCAGTTGGAAGCCATTTTCTCTGTACGGGAGCAAGACACTAAATCTTAG
The DNA here is from genome assembly GCA_030015575.1 of Agapanthus africanus. Classification (NCBI taxonomy): domain Eukaryota; kingdom Viridiplantae; phylum Streptophyta; class Magnoliopsida; order Asparagales; family Amaryllidaceae; genus Agapanthus; species Agapanthus africanus. The sequence continues at coordinate 136,559,190 of CM057339.1, forward strand.
TACCTTGAATTCAGGGGCAACCGCATTAAACCGCAATTCGTTCACGAACACGACACACGAAGTTTGGAGTGGAAAGAGGAAAAGATCCCACCAGGCGTGCCAGAATCTATTCTCCGCCGAAAGACACGACCGGGACGTTGGGACGTCTGGCCTGAATTTTGGAGGCAGATGCTATTTGGTTTTATCTGTTCACCTTTCCAAAGATGCCAAGTTGATTTATGGCACCGTGTATCGGAGGTTTAGATAGATGCGGCCGTTGTAGCAGACTTCGTCAGATTCCCCCTCGTGTACGAGGGTTTTTGATTGTGGGGACGTTCTTCCCTGCAGGCGCAATCCCCTGCAGTTAATTACGCTACCGCATAGCGGTAACCACTTTCTCCTTCTCCAGATGGTCACTTCGTGTCGTGTGTGTTTGTTTTATTTTTGGTTGCCCGTGGATTGTAAACGGAGACTAATTTATGTTGTCGCCCGTAGGGCGTGGATTAGTCCAAATCCGTATTTTCTTAAATTTGGGTTTGATTTGGGTTTAAGGATCGTTAATCTCATTGAGATTAAGATCAACTTAAATGTTTGTTGAGGATACGTTAGTCTAATTTTAGACTAATATCTACTCAATAGGACTTTGGGATCATTTAGATCCAATGAAAGAGTATTCGGACTCTATCATTTTAGTTTAGGGACATTGCGGTCCACCATTTAAGGACATCATAGTCTATGAGTTTAAGGACCTCATAATCCACAAAGTTTAAGGACGTCATAGTTCATAAGTTTAGGGACGTTATGGTCCATTGGGTTTAAGGACATCATAGTCCGTAAAGTTTAAGGACATCATAGTCCATGAGTTTAAGGACCTCATAGTCCGTAAAGTTTAAGGACATTATAGTCCATGAGTTTTAAGGACCTCATAGTTCGGTTTAAAGACATCATAGTCTGTGTTTAAAGACATCATAGAATGGTTTAAAGACATCATAGTCTGTGCGGTTTAAAGACATCATAGTCTGTAAAGTTTCTGGTTGTCGGGACCCTCCACCTCTCTGAAGACGTTGAAGAATTACAACGACACATATCAGAGGTGTGAAAAGATTGTTTCCCGCTGAAAACCGGGAAGACAAACGTCTTGCCTGAATTTGGGGGCAGATGCTAATTGGTGTTATCCGTCCACCCCTCCGAAGATGCCAAGTTGATTTATGACACCATGCATCGAAGGTTCAAATGGATGCGGCCGATGTAGCAGACTTCGTCAGATTCCCCCTCATTTGAGGGGTTTTTGATTGTGGGGACGCTCTCCCCTGCAGGCGCAAGCCCTTGCAGTTAATTACGCTATCGCACCGCGGTAACCACTTTCTCCTTCTCCACATGGTCATTTCGTGTCGTGGGTGTTTGTTTTGTTTTTGGTTGCCCGCGGATTGTATACGGAGACTAATTTATGTCGTCGCCCGTAGGGCGTGGATTAGTCCAAATCCGTATTTTCTTATATTTGGGTTTGGGGGTTGTGTTTAAGGATACGTTAGTCTCATTTGAGACTAAGATCAACTTAAATGTTTGTTAAGGATACGTTAGTCTAATTTTAGACTAAAATCAATTTAACGGGATCTTTTAGATCCGACAAGAGAGCATTTGGGCACTGTTGTTTAGTTTAGGGACATTTCAGTCAATTGTTAGTTTTAAGGACATTACGGTCCAAGGTTAAGGACATCATAGTCCGTGGGTTTAAAGGGACCCCACAGTCCGAGGTTAAGAACATCATAGTCCATGAGTTTAAGGACCCCACAGTCCAATTTAAAGACGTCATAGTCTGTGAAATGTGTGGTTGTCGGGACCCGTCACCTCTCTGAAGACGTTGAAAGATTACAATGACAAATATCAAAGGAGTGAAGAGATGTACCCTTGAACCAAAGTTGATTGGGGGATCTGTAGTCCAATTTGGAACTAAGATCAATTAATTAGATTATGAGCACATTGGCTCAGTTAAATCTGAATTGAGGACTTATGGCCAATTTGGGCTAAGTCCAATTAAGTTTGAAATGTTGACCCTTTATTGGACTATTGAACATTTGTATGGGTTCATCCCCCCCTCCCCCCATTATTTAGCAATGCTAAACAGGGCCTGGGACTCTGACAACATTTTGTCTTTGTCTGGGCACTGACCATTAATCATAGCTCTGGGATTTTATTTTGGATGTCACATAAAATGATCAAGTTTGGAAGAATTTAGTTGGGGTTTAATCAAAGAAGAGATCTTGTCTCAGAGAGACTTAGCCAATTTGGGCTAAGACTGGTTTGAGAATAATATTAAACACTAACATATATTTGGCGATCACATGTTCCCACGTGATGCGCTTTAAAACAGTGTTAAACACTAGGGCCAAAATACTCAAAATAGTGTTAAACACTAAAAAGGAAGGGGTCACGTAGGGTTACGTGAGGCGCCTGAGATGGGGCCAGACCTCTTTTATTTTATTTTCAAATCTGCAAATAAGTTTTAAACACTTCTGATCTTCTGGCCATCACTTGCTGGCACGTGATAGATATCCATGTATCGATTATTAAAATGTTTATTAGGGGTCACGTGAGGACACGTGAGAGCACCCAAAATCAGTACTGCCTTTGCCTTTGTTCTTTTTGTTTTGAAAGTCATGTGGGAGCACGTAAGGCATTGTCTCTGGGCTAATTCCTTCTTATTTTGGGGAGTTTGTTTAAGGGTCATGTGGGAACATGTGACCTAGTCTTGTTCCTTCTTTTCTGATTATTGAGGATGGGGGTCACGTATCACCACGTGACCCGATTATTTACGTGCATGAAGAGCTTTAATTATCTTGTTTTAAGAATTAAATTCTCTGTAGGGTTAAACCCTAATTCTGTTTGAGAGGAATTAAATTCCTATGCATGTGGAAGAATTAAATTCTTATGTATGGTTGAACCCTAATTTCATTTAGAGGAATCAGATTCTTATGAATTTGGGGAGAATTAAATTCTCATGCAGTGTTGAACCCTAGTTTTATTTTGAGGAATTAAATTCCTATGAAATTGGGAGAATTAAATTCTCATATAGGGTTAAACCCTAGTTTTATTTGGAGGAATTAAATTCCTATGTATCTGGGGGAATTAAATTCCTTAAACTCAATTCTTCCTCTAAGTTTTGGATCTGCATGGCAGAATCTCCCCGATGAGAATTAAATTCTCAACTTGTGGGAAGATCTGCTTCTGCAGATCTTCAACCAAAGGAAGAACTAAATTCTTAATCAGAAGAGTCAAACTCTTAAATTTGAGAATTAAATTCTCTTTTTTTTTATGGAGCTTAGATCTCTTTCCCCTTTCTCACTTAGGGTTTCTTTTCTCTGAAAAGAACTTCTTTTCTCTCTTGAGAATTAAATTCTCCTCTCTTTTTTCTCTCTGTTGTTGTTTTTCTCCAGAAAATCCAAGTTCCAAGATCCCTTCTCTTCTCTTCTTGGCTCCTATTTATAGGAGAAGGAAAAGAATCAATTTGTTTAGTGAATCTTTCATTGAAAGATTTTGGTTGTTTTTGTAACCAACATGATATTTTAGATCACTCAGTGAATTTTATTCACCATTGGATTTTTAATCCAGAAGATATTCTGTTTGTTATTCTTGGTGAATTTTAGGGAAATTTTTCCTTGTATAAAATCTTTCCATAAATTGGTGATTTTTAATCACCATTGGATTTTTAATCTAATGGTGCTCTAATTTACAGAGCACCATCTTTTTTGTTTGGAAAGATTTAAAGAAATATTTTCCCAGTTAGGGTCTTTGATTTCCCTTAATTAGAATTTAATTCTATTATTTCAGAAGGCTTTTAAAATTCTAACACGTGTTGGCACGTGATCCCTTTATTTGATTATTAAATAAAATTTAATTCTATCAATTAAAGAGTTTAGGAACCTGTCACGTGTTAGCACGCGACCCTCTTGATTAAACATTTTATTCAGAATTTAATTCTGCCTTTTAACAGAGCTAAGAAATCATCACGTGTCAGCACGTGACCCTTGGTCACGTGTGAGTACGTGATGCCCCATTGGGGATTTTCCTTAGTGTCTTATTATATTTTTGTTTGACTAGAATTTAATCATATAAAGCAGAGATCAAGGAAACTATCATGTGTCAACATGTGACCCTTAGTCACGTGTGAGCACGTGATACCCCATTAGGATATTTCCTGATATTTTATCAGAGAACAAATGCCCCTACAGCATTGTTCTCACATGTCTGCACGTGAGTGCTACGCTGTCACCTTTGTGACCGTTGGATCTGTCTAGGGAATAGGGGAGATGAACCGTTCCCCATCACATCCTATAAATGCAAGAGTCCCTGCAGAAGCGCCTCCACTTTTTCCATCTTCTTCCTTGCTTGTTTTTCCTCTGAGAATTTAATTCTCTTTCCCTGAGCTTAGTTCTCTGATTCAAAATATTTCCAGAGTTTAACTCTGTCAACATAGATTTCCTTTTTTCAGGTGGGAATCTTGAACGGCTGAGGAACTCCTTGTAGAAATTTGGATTTTAAATCCACACCAAGGGTTTTTCCCTTTAACAAGAACCCATTTTTTTTAAGTTCTTTTAAAAAGAAAACTGTTCGATCTTTAAATAATAAACCTCTTAGGGCTTCTCTGATCTTCAGGGATCGATGGTGATACTTGTCTTCTCTCTGGAATTTAATTCCATTCCAAAGAGCTTTGGCTCTGAAAAATATTTTCTGGGAATTTAATTCCTCTATTCAAAAGGAATTTAATTTCTGTAAAGAACACAGTTCTTCCCAAAGAAATTCTTGGGGTTTTCTTGCCCTGAGTTGTTCTTTACAAAAAAGAATTGCAATAGAGTTTTCTGGGAATTTAATTCCTTTGTTCTACTTGATTTTCGCAGAGTCCAAGATAGGTTTCTCTTTTGGGGGAATGTGTAGAGTCATTTGAATTCATTGAGAATCTTCCCTTTATTCTCATGATGATTGCTTGACCTCATTATTAGTGAGCCGCAATCTTGATTTTGTGGGACCCATGTGTTTTGTAACCAATGGTCCCATAAAATAAGTCCTCTGTCACTTTCTTCCACTGTCTTTATATATATATATATATATATATATATATAAACATATATATATATATACACACATGTGTTGGCTTCGCTTAACAATTTCCCCTTCTTTTATTTCAGGCACAATGACTTCTGTTCCATACTTCCCTTTCACCCGCTCGGAGGCTGCCTTTTCTCAGTCACCGTCTGACGAAGAGGTGATGGCGATGATCAGAGCTCATGACCCGAATTGCACCAATCTACTTTTATGGGGGACCTGGTACGGTCACATCATCCGACAGAGCCTACCTATCCATTCCTGCCGATGGATCATCCATGGACCGCCTTTGCTGTGGAGATGCTGAATTGGACCCCTATGGGATGGCTTGAGCTATCAACAATTGGTATTCCGAACCATCTTGTGCCATCTATAGACATTTTAGGGCGCCGCATTTGCCAAGGTGAAGCCCAGCCATGGGGACAGATTTACAAGATAGGGCATACCCCTCGACATCGCACGGGCTATCTTCTCTGGGCCCGTTATATCTTGTCCGCCCATCGTGCGCGACTACAGAGGGTCGGACTTTATCAGGCGGTATATGCGTCTCTTTTCCACTATCAGTCTCCCCATGTCTGGTAGGTTAAGGCCTTCATAAACCAATGTAGTCTTCCCACCAACACCCTTTTTCTAGGGGACCGCGAAGTTTCAATTTCTCTGGAGGAGTTTCGCGAAATCTCAGGGTTGCCGGTTAGGGGGACACTCTATGAAGAACTACTGCCTCCTGATGAGTATGTCTTCGAAACCGAGCCTGCCATGCTTGACGGCCTGTCGACCGAGAATGTCGTCCGCCACAAGCGCTCAAGTTTGATCAAGACTCTGAGCATTTTTGAAAAACTATTCACAGAGTCAGAGGAGCAGGGCGTCATTTTTAAAAGCTTTATCGCCAGCTTCCTTCATGAAGATGTCCTATCAAAGACGGCTCCGAAGTTCGCGAATATCAACGACCCCTTTGGGTTCGGTTTAAATAAGCGGCCGACTAAAGAAGAGGACTTGCCGCAGTTCTACATTCCCATCATGTCGGCGGTATCTTTCGAGTCGATCGCTACTCCTGGTATGGATGAGGAGACTTTCTTTGTGGGCTTCATCAGTGTTTGGCTCAGTTGGTTCGCCATTCCCATGCATCGTCGTTTCATGAGAGCCTCAGTTATTTACCCTGCTCATCGCATTGCTGAGGGGATGCGACTAGCTGTGGGCATTGCGGGGCTAGCGCATCTATATCATGGGTTAAGCGCCGCGGCCAATACCTCAACTCCAGGCGTAGATGTGGTAAATTTCTCTCTTCATTACTTTGCGTCCTGGATTGAGATGCACGTGCTGGGGGCATTTGCTGCGCACCAAAGATCCAGCTTTTATGACGCTTACACTTTTCCGTGACTTATGCGGCTGGTGGACGCTTCTTCTCCTGACCCGACTTAGTCTGGGGCTATTCGCGTGTTGGTTAATCCCTATGCCAATACAGGCGGGATGGTATTCAACAACCGAGTCCTCTCCGCTCCCTCAGGACCGGTTCAACAGCTCTGCGACTCGTCAAAATAGGGGGTACCTTCTCTGAAGCCCAGGGAAGCCATGCACCTATATTCGATTAGACCAAGTTATCTAGTATTTCGTCAGAACGGTGCGGCCCTTTTTATGCGGTACAACACACATCGCTTTGTTCGGCAACTCGGATATGACCAGGGCGTCCCCTTTGAGGCATTTATAGTGGAGCCTAGCCCGTCGTCAGAAGTTGTTCGTGACGCCGCTCATCACTTCATGCGGCTAAACACTGGCTCCCGCTTCGTGATTCCTGAAGATGATCATATTCCTCGATGTGTGGGGTCATTCACGGGCCGGTACCTCCACCGAGTCAGTCCAATTATTTCCGAGGAGAGGAGGGTGCTCCTCGGCTATAGGGCTCCCACTCCGATCTAAACCACGGGAGTTCCGCCGCAACCGTGTGCAGCGGTTCGCCCTCCCTTGAGGGATACCAGTGTCGTGCTTATTCCGGACGCAGCGGAAGTGGATTTAACTCCCACAGCTGGTATGCCACTACGTACTAGAGCTCAATCAAGGGCTAATAGGGTTCCAGTAGAAGTGTCATCAGCTGCGGCGTCAGCAATGGCCGTGTCATCATCGGTAGCACCGCCGAGCGAGGACATTGAAGGAGAAGTGGGTCAATGCCGCACCAAAGCACCAAGGGGAAGGAAGCAATCATCTTCGGTGGTTAGTTCTGGGCCCAAGAGGCGGAGGAAGACGGCCATAAATCTGCTCGACTCTTTAGTGGAATCCGAGCCTATTCTTCAAGATGAACCACTAGCCATGTAAGAATAGGATGGTGGTCTACTTTTCCTGGGTTCATCTGCCGAGGAAGCCGCATAATTGGCTGAGGCTATAAGACGCTCAGAAGATGAATCTGAGAACGTAAGGATCCCGAAGAGGCCTTATCCTGCCGTCATTTTTTACGAAGACCCTCCATCGATACGGCGGCTATTCATAGGCCCTTTGGAAGAATGGGGTGAGAGGGCCCTTAAGCAGGCTGTTTCAGCCGAAGCCGAAGACGTGCTTTCATTGTGGACCGATGGCCACGAGTCTACTCTCGAACCTCGGCGAGCATACCTCCTCAGGAAGGAGCGTCGGCTTGAACAAGCCATACTAGAGGCTCCTTTTTGCATCGGTATGTTCATGTATCTCTTTGTAATATTTTGTATTGCTCATATACATACATACATACATACATACATACATACATATATATATATATATATATATCCTTATCCTCGTACGCAGGGACTTCGGCGATGGCGGAGGATCTGAGTTCGAGTCGCGCTTTGACTGTAGACTCCGCCAATATCCCCAATGAGACACTAATCAGTGTGGAGGGGGTCGATGCAACTGTTGCTCCTGCGATGGAGCCTCCCTCGGTGATTCCCGCTCCCCAAGTGCTTGCTCCCACGGGAGAGGCATCTTTGTTGGTCGCCGATCCAATGGATCTTTCTAGGGGTGGCCCGGAGATTAGGGGACAGGTAGTCGAGGCTACCGTCCTTCCGCTGGAGCCTGCAGTGGCGGCCACTGCTCCTCGCTCGGAAGTCGTTACACTGGCCCATGTCCCCGATGATGTGCCTAGGGGCACGGAGGAGGCCGCCGAAGCTGCTATCTCTCTAGCCCAGAATGGAAGAAGCATCGAAGGTAGCCTTCTATATTTTACATTAATAATCTCTCCATTATCTGAACCCTTCTGTCTTTTCAGAATTGCGCGGATTGGCGGCGTCTATTGCCGATCTGTCTCCCAGGAAGTCTTTTCAGCGCCTGTTGGAGATGGCCGCTCCATAGGCGATATCTCCTCAATGCATCGTCCTCTCTTCCGGGCAAGGTTAGTGTCATTTGCCCTCTCCTCACGGTGTTATTATTATTTCATATAATGACATTGATGTCTTCTACAGTTCTGGAAGTTGATGACGAGGTTGAGATTCTTGACGTGCCTGGGGAGCCTTCAGACCCCTCTTGCATGACTGTGGGTAAGTAAAGTCTCAACGTTGTTACATTTGCTATTTGCTTACAAGTCTCGCTGACTATTTATAAATCTGAACAGCTTTGCCAGTTCTTACCATGCTGGAGTCTCGCATCGTCATGCCATCCAGCCCCTATGCTCTACGTGCCTCGAAACGGATGGCAAAGCTAAGCCTCCATTCCCTGTCAGCCCTAATTGAAGACCTTCGCGTTGGCAGTCTGATCACAGCCGAAGCGTTTGCCGCTGAAGCCAACGGCTCTCTTCCCTTTCTTGCGACTTACCATAGTGAAACATTGGTGCAAGTCTGGGTTGAGTTTTGTCGGCAGGTGGAGGCTTGCTTGCATATTCTTGAATGTACACGCCTTCCTTCAGAGGTTGTGGCCGCGAAGGCGAGCTTACAGGGACTGATTGAGCGGTGCGCTGCGAACATGATATCATGCGAGAAGAGACTTAGCCGCAAGTTTTCGGAGAGGGAGCTGGCTTCCAAACCGCTGAGGGGGCTTCAAGCCAACCTTACGGCCAAGACCACTAGGGCATATGAGCTTTGGCGGGTGCTTCAAGAGGCTATCAAGGAGGTGGTAGCCATTGATAAAGCCGCCGTTTTTACTCGTGAAATGGTCAAAGCCCATAAGGTTACTGAAAAAGAGCTTGAAGGCCGGCTTGCCTCATACCAGGCCTAACAGGCTCAAGCGGAGGCCCGTCTTTTGACGATAATGAATCATGAAGCCGAGGCCCAGCGGAAAAGGGGTGAACTGGAAAATCTACTGAATCGTCCGCCGGCTTGAGGAATTGTATATGTTTTTATTTTTTTTATTCTTCTTTTGTACATACTCCTGAATGAGAGTATATTTTCTTTTATTCTTTCATAAATTGTACTTTGTATTCATTTTAATTCATGAATAAAAGACATATTTTGCTTCATGATGGTGTGTCCCTTTTAGTAAATGCATTTTGTGGATAATCTATTTTGATTTCTCTGTAGGACAGCGATGGCTTAGCATTCAGGGTTAAGATCTACCTCCTAAGACTTTTCAACTTTATGAGCCGTGAGGGACTCATAAAGAATTTTCTCCCTACAGGTCGAGAGGATCCCATAGATGTAATTTCTCCTTAAGAATCGTGAGGATTCCTAAGTGTGTTTTCTTCTGAGAGTCGTAAGGATCTCCCAAAAAAGTTTTCTCCCTTACGAGTCGAGAGGACCCGTAAGTGATGGATGAGGTTGACATTATCCGCATTTCATGGGGTCAGGGGTTGCTCTGGCCATTTCCCACGGGGTCAAGATTGACTTTAGCCGTGTTCTATGGGACCAGGATTTGCTCTGGATGCTTCCCACGGGGTCAGGATTGACATAGGCCGTGTTCTGCGATAACCAGGCTCCACTCTGGATGCTTCCCACGGGGTCAGGATTGACATAGCCGTGTTCTGCGAGGACCAGGATCCGCTGTGAAGGTTTCCCACGTGGTCAGGATTGACTTTAGGCCATGTTCCATGTGACCAGGAATTTTTCTCTGGATGCTTCCCACGGGGTCTGATTGACATAGCCATGTTCTGCGAGGACCAAGCTCCGCTCTGGACGTTTCCCACGGGGTCAGGATTGACATAGGCCGTGTTCCACGTGACCAGGAATTTGCTCTGAATGCTTCCCACGGGGTCAGTTTGACATAGCCGTGTTCTGCGAGGACCAGGATCTGCTCTGGACGTTTCCCACGGGGTCAGGATTGACATAGGCTGTGTTCCACGTGACCAGGAATTTTCTCTGGATGCTTCCCACGGGGTCTGATTGACATTGCCATGTTCTGCTAGGACCAGGCTCCGCTCTGGACGTTTCCCACGGGGTCAGGATTGATATAAGCCGCGTTCCACGTAACCAGGAATTTGCTCTGGATGCTTCCCACGGGGTCGGATTGACATAGCCGTGTTCTGCGAGGACCGGGCTCCACTTTGGACATTTCCCACGGGATCAGGATTGACATAGGCCGCGTTTCAAGTAACCAAGAATTTGCTCTGGATGCTTCCCACTGGGTCTGATTGACATTGTGGTGTTCTGTGAGGACCAGGCTCCGCTCTGGACGTTTCCTACGGGATCAAGATTGATATAGGCCATGTTCCACGTGACCAGGAATTTTCTCTGGATGCTTCCCACGAGGTCTGATTAATATTGCCGTGTTCTGCGAGGACCAGGCTCCGCTCTGGACATTTCCCACGGGGTCAGGATTGACATAGGCCGTGTTCCACGTGACCAGGAATTTTCTCTGGATGCTTTCCACGGGGTCGAATTGACATAGCCGTGTTCTGCGAGGATCAGACTCCGCTGTGGACGTTTCCCACGGGGTCAGAATTGACATAGGCCGTGTTCCACGTGACCAGGAATTTGCTCTGGATGCTTCCCACGGGGTCTGATTGACATTGCCGTGTTCTACGAGGACCAGGCTCCGCTCTGGACATTTCCCACGGGGTCAGGATTGACATAAGCCGTGTTCCACGTAACCAGGAATTTTCTCTGGATGCTTCCCACTGGGTCGGATTGATATAGCCGTGTTCAGCGAGGACCAGGCTCCGCTCTGGACGTTTTCCACAGGGTCAGGATTGACATAGGCCGCGTTCCACGTAACTAGGAATTTGCTCTGGATGCTTTCCACGGGGTCGGATTGACATAGCCGTGTTCTGCGAGGACCAGGCTTCGCTCTGGACGTTTCCCATGGGGTCAGGATTGACATAGGCCATGTTCCACGTAACCAGGAATTTGCTCTGGATGCTTCCCATGGGGTCTGATTGACATTGCCGTGTTCTACGAGGACCAGACTCTGCTCTGGACGTTTCCCACGGGATCAGGATTGACATAGGCCGTGTTCCAGTGACCGGGAATTTGCTCTGGATGCTTTCCACGGGGTCGGATTGACATAGCCGTGTTCTGCGAGGACCAGGCTCCGCTCTGGACGTTTCCCATAGGGTCAGGATTGACATAGGCCGTATTCCACGTAACCAGGAAGGGTTGACTTTATCCGCATTTCATGGAGTCGGGGTTTGACTCTCGGTCATCTGTGCACCGCCGAGTCATGGAACTGGCGAATTGCCGCGGTTCCGCTTTGCTTGATGTTGCGTCTATTGTAATGAGACGAATGTTGAGATGATCTCCAGGCTATCTGTGAACAGTTGAGATTTGGCTCTCTTTCGGATGGAGCCTGGGAAGGGAAGGTGTGATTCCCACTTTGTTTGCGCCCCTGGATTGTATACAGGGATTGATGCGATATCACCTGTAGGGCCAAAATTTCATTTTATTTCTTTCCGCGATACTCTATCATTTCAGCTTTTATATCGCGAAGGTCGCGATTGCCCAATCATTTCGGCTATTTTTCGCGGTGCCCAATCATTTTGGCTATTTGTTTTATTTTTACTCGCTGCTTTTTATTGCGAGTTGCCCAATCATTTTGGCTATTTTGTATGCATACATTTTTACTTGCTGATTTTGTTGCAAGTTGCCCCATTATTTCGGCTATCTTGCACGCATGTGTGGCTCGCTGGCTTTTTGCTGCAAGCTTAGGATTAGACACCGATTTTGGCATCAGCACCGCTACAACTAGGATATTGCCAGGAGCGAATCATCATTTGCCTTCGTCGATGTCGAACAAAGGTGGCTTAGTAGACAGGGTTAGGATACTGTCGACTAAGGCTTTTGACTTTATGAGCCGTAAGGGTCTCATAAAGGTATTTCTCCCTACGAGTCGTGAGGATCTCGTAGGTGCGTTTTCTCCTTAGGGATCGTGAGGATTCCTAAGCGCATGGTCTCTTATAAGTCGTAAAGATCTTACAAGAGTGCTTTCTCCTTATAAGTCGAGAGGGCTTACAAGGGGGTTCACTGTGCAAACATATCCCTAGTCACGGATGAGACATTGTTAGGGAAATGCTTATTCGCGCTTGTGGATTGTATACAAGGGTCAGCATTGAGCCGCTTGTAGGGCAGCATTGGAGGTTGTGGTGGCCGCTTAAGAACAGGTTCAGATCCCTGTAGCTTAAGACTTTTGAATCCTATGAGCCGTGAGGGTCTCATAAGAGGGTTCTCCTTACGAATCGTGAGTATCTCGTAAGTGTAATTTCTCCTTAGGAATCGTAGGGATCCCTAAGTGTGTTGCTCCCTTGTGAGTCGTAAGGATCTCATGCAGGTGGTTTCTCCTTACAAGGTCGAGAGGACCTTGTAAGTGTCTTTTAACGAGATTGCTCCCTTTTGGGTTTTCACAAAACTCGCCGGTAGCCCTGCTGTTTTTACTCAGGGAGCCCTTTCAGGTTTTCATCCATGCCCATTTTTCTTATGGACATACCGTTTTCTTCTTTTTTATTTTTTTTTATTTTTTTTGTGTCAGCCTTAGGATGCTGCGGTCCGTAGTAGTTTATCGACGTCTCGGTCAACAGCCAGTTTTAGGACATAGTGGTCCATCGTTAGTTTAAGGATGTTTCGGTCCGTCACCAGTTTTAGGACATAGTGGTCCATTGTTAGTTTAAGAACGTTTTGGTCTAAAAACCGGCTACTACTTATAGAGTTTGGACTTAGGAAGATAGCGAGCGGACATAGGCGTCGTTATCTATCGTTGATCTAGGCCGTGACTCGTCAGGAATAGTATTTCTTTAGGAAGCGACCGTTTATTGGCCTGAAAGGTCTTTCACCATGCATGTCCATGAGTAGGTAGGCTCCACCCTGGTAGACTTTGTCTATGATATACGGGCCTTCATAGTTCGGCTCGAATTTCCACCTTTTGGCACGATTAGGGATCATAGGTCTTTTGACCACTAGCACGGGTTCGCCTTGGCAGAAAGTTCTCGTCCTAATCAATTTCTCATATGAGCGCGTCATCTTTGCTTTATAAGCCTCCAGATTTTGTTGCGCTATGAGCCGGGTTTCATCAAGGGCATCGAGCTCCTCAAGTCGAAGGTGAGCATTTTCTTCGTCTGTTAGCTCGTAGTGAACTGCCACTCGTAGAGAGGGTAACTCTATCTCAAGGGGGAGTACAGCTTCCGTACCGAATACCACTGCGTACGGCGTTGTGTTCGTGGCCGTTTTGAACATAGTTCGATACACCCAGAGAGCTTCATGCAGTCTCTCATGCTAGTCCTTCTTATTTCGAGACACCATCTTTTTTACGATCTTCGTCAAGGTCTTGTTGAAAGCCTCAGCTAGACCGTTAGCTCAGGGATTATAGATCGAAGAGTATCTCCAGTCTATGTTATGCTGTTGTGCGAAGCGGCTGATCTTATGACTTCTATAGGCCGGCCCGTTATCGAAGATGATCCGTCGCGGAGTTTCAAACTGATAAATGACGTGTGTCTTGAAGAAATGGAGGATATTTTCCGTCTTCACTTCCTTCAGCGGTACTGCTTCTGCCCACTTAGAGAAGTAATCAGTTGTCGCCAAAATGAATCGATGTCCTCTGGACGATGCTGGTTCGATGGGCCCGATTATGTCGGTTCCCCACATTTCGAACGGCTGGCTAGCTACCGTTGGATGTAGTGGATTTGGATGCTGATGGATAAAGTCCCCGTGAATCTGGCACGAGTGGCACTGCTTCGCATATTCGAGGCAGTCCTGGATCATCATGGGCCAATAGTAGCCCATCCTTTTGATCTTCAGCTTCATCTTCGGCCCAGCTTGGTGAGAACCGCAGAGTCCATCGTGAGTTTCTTGGACGACTCTCCTTGCCTCTTCAGGTCCCAGGCATCTTAACCGCAGAGAATCAAATGACCTCTTGTACAGAGTATCATTGACGATGGCAAAAGATAGAGCTCGTTTCATGAGATGATGCATTGAGGATGCATCTTCAGGTGTTCGACGGGATTTGAAGTAGTCTATAAAGACTTCTCTCCAATCCATAGCCTTTTCCTGGTCTTTTATTTGCAGAGCTGTTTGCTCGGTCGCTCCCTTTTCTTCGGACGACTCCGGAGATATTTCCGCCGGTGCATGAACCCGACAGCTTTGCACAATGATCCTCACGTCATCGAAGCTCTCGTCAGCCAGTTCTTTAGCAAGCTTGGCTAATGCATCCGCTTTGCTATTTTCCGCACGCGGTATACTTTCCAAGGTGTAGGAAGGAATTTGAATTAGCAGTTGCTGTACTCTCTCGCCATACTTCACCAACTCTGGCTTGCACGTTTGATAGTCGCCGTTTACTTGACTAACGACCAGTTGGGAGTCTCCGTATATGAGAAGGTTTTCAATTCCCATGTCGATAGAGATCTCGAGACCTGCTATCAAAGCTTCATATTCGGCTTCATTGTTTGTCCTCGGCTCTGTTAAGGAGAAGGCAAAGCGCATTATCCCTCCTTGTGGAGTCACGAAGATGGGGCCTATCCCTGATTTAATTATGGGGGTGCTTTGTTTGCGCTTCTTCATGGAAGATGCCCCATCAAAATAGAGTTCCCACTGGGTATCATTCTCTCTTCTCTCCTCGTCGATCGTGTCAAAAGCGTGCTCGTCTGGCAATTTGCAGTTCAAGGGAGATTCGGCAGGTATCGGATGCTCAGCGAGGAAGTCGGCGATGGCCTGGCCTTTCACGGCTTTGAGGGGTCAATAAGTTATCGAGAACTCCATCAAGAGCAGGGCCCATTTAGCGAGTCGTCCCGTTAATATAGCCTTTGACATTAAATATTTGAGAGGATTCACCTTCGATATGAGATGGACCTCATGTGCTAACGCATAGTGTCTGAGCTTCGTTATCGCGAAGATCAACGCCAGGCAGTGTTTTTCAATGGGAGAGTAATTGCTTTCTGCCCCCAGGAGAACTCGACTCAGATAATAAAGGGCTCTCTCTTTCCCTTGGTCGTTTTCTTGCGCCCACAGCGCGCTTAAAGAACCTTCAAGGGCTGTTGTGTACAGGACGAGAGGTTTTCCTTTAACGGGGGCGGCCAACACCAGCGGATTCTGCAGGTATTGCTTGATTTTATCCAGTGCGCTTTGGCATTTATAATCCCAGACGAACGGAGTTCCCTTCTTCATTAAGTGACTGTAGGGGCGGCACTTGCCGGAGAGATTAGCTATAAATCGCCGGATATACGCGAGCTTCCCTTGGAGAGACCGCAGTTGCTTGAGAGTCCTTGGCGGAGGTATTTCCATAATCGCCTTGATCTTTGACGGATCTATCTCGATGCCTCGGTGTCGGACGATGAATCCTAGGAATTTGCCCGAGAAAACTCCGAATGCGCATTTGAGAGGGTTCATCTTCAAGTTGTATTGCCGAAGGTGTTGAAATACGATCTTCAGATGCTCTAAATCTTTCTCGTATGTTTTTCTTTTAACTATGAGGTCGTCGATATAACATTCGACGATTTCATGTATGCGGTCATCGAATATCTTCGTCATGGCCCTCTGATAGGTGGCACCGGCGTTCTTTAGACCGAAGGGCATCACCTTGTAGCAGAATATGCCCAAAGGGGTCCGAAAAGCGGTATGCTTCTGGTCCTCGGGATGCATCTTTATCTGATTATATCCTGACAAGCCGTCCATGAAGAAGAAAACTTCATGAGTGGATGTGTTATCTATCATCAGCTCAGTGACTGGTACTGGAAAGTCGTCTTTTGGACAAGCTTTGTTGAGATTCCGGAAGTCTACACATATACGCACCGTCCCATTTTTCTTCATTACTGGAACAATATTGGCGATCCAGTCAGGGTACTGAACCTCTTGGATGAAGCCAGAGTCAATTATCTTCTTGACCTCGGCGTTGATGCTCATCTCAAGCTCGAACAGCATTCTTCTCGGTGCTTGTTTGATCGGCTTGACGTCCGGAGATATTGCCAATTTGTGTACAGCAATCTCTAGATCTAGTCCTGGAATCTAGGAATAGTTCCATGCGAAGCAATCTTTATGCTGCATGACCACGTCCTTTAGCGTAGCCACCCTTTCTTCAGACAACAGCTCACTGACGTATGTCAGTCGTGGGTCACTTGCCGTCCCCAAATCAATTTTCTTGAACTTATCTGCAGTAGTATGTATCCCATCTTCTAGCTCTTTCGGCGCCGGTGGAAACTCCGAGATCACCTCGCCATCATCGTTTTCAAAGCACCAGGGGAGGTCATCCATATTCTCAGGCTCTTCTTTTGACAGCGTTATCGCGTGACAGGTACGAGATCGTTTCCAAGATCGATGTTGATCTGGTTCTACTCTCGTTATACGCGTCGCTTTCGGTTCATACTTCTGTGGCGGGCTTACCCTCCAACTGCTGGATAGAGCGAACCTGCCCTGTTGATATTGGTCTTCGACCCAGTTCTTAAAGGTGAAGCAGTCTTCGAGAGGATGTCCTATTGCTTGGTGATAGGAGTAATAGTCTGGGTGAGAGACCTCGTTCGCTTGCTCGGGGTGCTTGGACTCCGGGAGTGTCATCATCTGATGCTTTACGACGAGGTTGAATATCTTCTTTGTCTTATCTCGGGGAAAAGAATATTCCCGGCCCATCTTCTTTATAAGGGACGGATCCCGGCTGCTCGACTCTTGCTCGCGTGGCTTCTCAGACCCACTGGGCTGCTGTCGAACGTTTTTTCCTTTCTTTGGTTTATTTTTGCCTCTGCGCCGGGTCTTCTGTATGACGGGTTGGCGACGAGGAGCATTGTCATTCTCCACGGCCTGCTGAAGGAGGCGCTGCGTCCTGGCTTTCTCATAAATGGCCATTTCGCGGTTATGGTCATCCCGGACCTTTTGACCCGCTTCCTTTATTAGCTTGTCCATCTTTTCTTCAAACGACGGACTCAGCATTTTGATGGCGGGACCTTGTTTTGGTTCAGGGTCAGCGTCTTTTAACAGAACGTCTCCTTCTTCATCGAAGTCATGTATGACGTAGCTGCCATGGACTCGCTCCCGTTTTTTGGATTGAACATATCCAAGCCCGATCATTTCCATTCTCCCGTTGGGCAACTTTCGCTACGTTCCAGGGATATCCCAAATCCTGTTGTGGAACAGAGCTTGTCGAGCAGTCTGTCTGAAGGGTACCCCTTGGCGCTTGAATAGCCTTTTCAAGCCTTCCGTGTAATATCTAGGCAGACGGATGGGCTGGAGCCTGTCAAGTGTAGAATCCACACCATGCCAAATTTCTTTCTTCAATTTGGTTTCTGTGGATCGGTAGAATAGGATCGCCTTTTCATCTCTTCGCCTGGGAGGGACGTAGAATGTTTGCAGTTCCTGCACACTATAAGTTTCAAGTGTGTTGAGATCTTTGTAATGCTCCCGCGGAACCATAGAAACTTGCAAACTTTGATCTTCCTCAGCGATGGCTTGTATCGATGGCCGAGCAGAGAATACGACATTGACCTCATCTTCCGAGTCGCTGCCAAAAATCAACATTGGGATGGACGGTCCCGGTTTGTTGCATTGGGGCGGCCCTGAATAAACTATCTCTTCTTCCTCCTCGGTATCACTCCCGAAGACCGGAATAGTAGTGATGGCTTTGTTCTTCGGTCTGTGACATCTTTCCATGTCCTCAAAATCTGGTAAGAAGTATTTTGCATCTTCGTACTTTCGGACTTCATTCACGGAGAATGGGTTCAGCTTTCTTGTTACGGTATACTCGAGACCATCCTTGAAATACTTCATACACTGATGTTGTGTAGAAGGGATAATGTTGTACTCGTGTAACCAAGGCCTGCCAAGCAAAGCATTATAGCACGTCTTTGCATCAATGACATGAAACTTAATGTCTGTGATCAGCAGCCCAAAGCGTGGTGTCAATATTACAGACCCAAGCGTTCGTGATGACTGGGAGTCAAATCCGGAGATGGTGATTTTATCCCGAGCGAGGTGTTGAACGCTCATGCAGATTTCCTTCAACACTCTTACATTGAGAAAGTTGACGGAGGACCCATTGTCGACCAGGATTTTGCCTATCTTGATATCATGACAGTATCCAGAGACATAAAGGGGACGGTCATGCTTGCATGTCCCAAGGAGGAGATCTTCATCGTCGAAGGTGATATCCGCTGTGTGCACTTCTTCTAGCTCATCCTTCATCTTTTCTTTGGCGAGAAAAGCTTGGAATTGCTCTGGCTCTTGTAGTGCCTTGATCAATGAATCTCTCGCCTCTTTGGATAGCAGAAGGGCATCGAGAATGCTTAGCTGTGAAGGTAGCTTTCTCAAGTGTGCCAGAACGTTGTAGTCCACCTTATTTTTCTTTGGCGGGTCCTTTGCTGTCAGCTCTTCGATGGCTTGGTCATCAAGGATGATATCCTCAGGGACCTTTTCTTTCCCCTTATCTCTTCTATTTTACCCATTGTTCAAGGGCCCAAGATTCTTTTCGTGCAGCGTACGATTGCGCAGCTGAATATTTTCACAGGTCTTCGGTTCTTCCTCTTTTCCTGAGGTGGATTCTTTAAAGAGAGGGCCAAGAGTCATTTCTTCGTCAGAGTCACTCCCGAAGATGTCGATCATGTGACAGTTGCCGGTAGTTCTTTTACGCTCCTTGGTCGTATTTCTTTGCTCCCGACGAGTTTTGCGTTTCATCCGCTTGAAATGTTGTCGGTGAGCAACATATCACTGCCATCATCTTTTAAAAGCGTTGCACTCTTCGGTGGGGTGCGCAATCTTTCGATGATATAAGCAGTAGCTAGGATGTATTTCCACTTCAGCAAGAGTGTTTCCTTCGGAGGGTGGCAGCTTCATTCCTATCGACATGGCTTTGGCGAACCTCTTCCTCATCTTGAACCCACTTTTATTTGCGGCAGATATACTTTGATCTGGTGGGAGTGTTTCAACCCTTTCGTCCAGCCGCCGACGTTTGGCTTTTTCAAATATGGCCATCTCACGCTCTCGAGCAGCTTCGGTTTTAAGAAGAGCTTCGTCCAGGAATGCATCAATCATTTCTTCTGATGGCCCTAGAAGTTCCGGCTCAGGATCTGCCCCCAGTTTCTTTGTGTAAGGAGTTTCTTCATCGTCTATCGACGAGTGAGAGATTACATGGCAACTTGCCACATAATCTTCAGATTCATCCGAAAAGTCTTCTCCATTGTTATCATCTCCGTCCTCAAGGACGTGGCTGAGAAATTCTTGGAGTGTGACGGGAGTCCGCGCTTTTTGATTATATTCTTCTAACGTGTCAATCTATTTTTGCAGGTCCGTACGCTTGTCACCAGGCTTCATGGGCTTCTTGGCTTTCTTCTTTTTCTTCGAAGACTTTGGCGGCTGGGTATGAGTGCTTTGGCTATCACCACCAATTCTTGGAGTTGGGCGCGGTTTCAGCATTCCCTCGATGATCTCGGGTTCCAGTAGATTTTTCCACCTGATCGCCGGGCATGTTTGGAGATCTTTCAGTATTCTTTTCGTCTTGGCTGAAAGAGCAATCTCTCATGGAGCTTCTTCTACAAAAGAACATGATGCCCCCGGTGTATCCGTCTTCTTAGAAGCGTGTGGTTGTGGTGGGTTCACCTTCCAATTCTCGGACAGGGCAAATTTTCCCTATTGGTATTGATCTTCAATCCAGCCTTTAAAGACAAAGCAATCTTCAATTGGATGGCTTACCGTTTGATGGTAGGGGCAATAATTGGGACTATTAGCCTCGCCGGGTTGCAACGGTCGTTTTGGATTCGGCAGATTGATGAGCCTGTTGCACACTGCTAGCTCGAACAATCCCTTCGTTTTGTCCCGGGGAAACGAATAAGGGCGCTTCATCTTCTCATTATAGAATTGCCGCCTCTCGTCTAGGCGATCAGTTAGTTTTGGGCCACTGGGCTGCTGTTGAGTATTCGCGACGAAGGTCGCTTTCCCTTTACCCTTTTCGTTCCGCGGCTCCGGCTTTGGAGGAGACGGTCTATGAACCATCTGGTCCATTTGGGCCAGTTTGTCGATCAAGGCCTGGAACGTGGTCGGCTTGAAAATCATGAATTGGGAAATAGTTGCCTGAGGGTCCAGAGTGCCCACGAACATGCCCACTGCCGGCGCTTCCTCGATGCGCTGCTCACATTTTGACCATAAATTTCGCCACAGTATTCCGTATTGTACCCAAGTTTCGCCTGGCTTCACCCTGGCGTTAATTAATGCGGTAATCGGGGTACGCTCGCTTGCGCTGACGAATCTCTACGTAAACAGCAGCTCCATCTCCGCAAATGTCTTAACAGAATCGTTTGGGAGTTCAGAGTACCATTCGAACGCTGTTTCCGACAAGCTACCCACAAACTGGCGGAGCAGAAGTTTATCATCACCCTCGGTGTTGCCGCACAAGGCTCTGAATTGAGCGACATGCTGATGTGGATTCCCCGTCCCTTTATATACATGAAATTTAGGGATCGTATATCCCGGCGGGTACCTTATTTGGTCATACCAGCCCGGATAAGGTCGTCCAGTCTTAACGATCTGTCCAGCCACTTCGTTTGCCTGGTGAGCTCGTATTTGCTGAGCAATGTAATCATCCAGAGCGGCCTTAGAGATGGTCTCCTCTTTGGCTACTGAAAGAGCCTGAGGAGGGTTCATTGTCTCCCCTCTGTCGTCTTCAACGATGATCGGGGGGTCTTCAGCTGGAGGTTCCGGCTGTAACATCATCCCAGCCATGTCTTGGAACAAGAGAGTCATTCATTTTATGTTGGTCGCCTATTCCACGGCCTCTTTTTCTTTCCTCTCGAGCATTATTCGGAGGAATTCAGCATCAGTTTCTTGTTCCCGACGTTGCTCTGAAGTATCTAGATTTTCTTTTGGCCCAGTGAGTGCGGCCATTGCAGTCAGCATCTCCTGAAGTTTCTGCTGCTGTTGTTCCTGAGCCTTCATTATCGATCGGGTAAGCGGTCGATGACCCGTAGAAGCACGGCTTTCCTCTTTTCCGGAAGCCATATAGACAGTATGCATCATCATGCCCCCAGACTTGGGGCGTTTAGGTTCAGTGGTCTTTCGATTCATCGCAAACTCAGGGATTTTCTCCGGCCTTCTCCTGTTGTAAGCGGTCGAAGTTGAGGGGGCCGTTGCAGTGGGCACCCAAGTAGCTATCGCCTTTTGTGGCTTGACAGGATGGTCCTCTTCTTACCGAATGATCAGTCGAAAATACTGCATTTCTAACACGGTAATTTCCCTACCATTTGAGCTCACATAGAAGTGTTCGGTATTCATAATTGCACATATTATCAATTCATCTCTGAAATACCAGATTGCATGTGTTAGACTTTTAAACCGGCACTTTAAGGGAAATTAATTGTGTTTTCATGGCATCGCATCATCCTTGTATTGCGCAACTCTTGTCTTGGAATCTATGCAGGAAATTCCGGAAGCAGGGCCAAAATTGGGGGAAAGACTGATTAAATATACGCCAACTAAAAGATGTATGATCTGGTAATGATTCAGAAGGCCAAATAAAAATCCAAACATTAGAAAGAGGCTCACCAGTCAGCCCAAGAGTTACTGTAAAAATATCAAGCCCTAAAGCCTCTAAACCGCCGCGGTTCCGCGGCAGGAGCTGTCTTGAGCCGCGGAACCGCGGCTCTTTGATGGCTTCATGCCTTCAGTTTTCTTCCACGTGGCTATTGTAACTGCCAAAGCTTCCAGAATACTGTAGAAACTCCACGTGGCACATCTAAAAGGCTCGGCTCAACAAACTCTTGGAGGGAAATTCAAATTTAGGCTTAACTAACTTTTTGGAGGGAAATTTAAATCATTTGGTTAACTAACTTGTGGAGGGAATTCAAATTTCAATTCTAAATCAAGAAGTCTATAAAAAGGAGCTTAGATCAAGGTTGCAAGTTGTTCAAGAATCACCACCATCTTCTACCCACAAGTTTAGTGACAAAAGCTTGTGCCAAATTCAATCCCCATCCCCAATTCAAAATCAAGATCAAGATCCCGAGATCAATTTGAGCAAGAGAGCCTTCAACCTTTAGAAGCGACGCCGGATTCCAACGGAGCAAGAGATCCACGCCGATCCGCGACTCAAGGAGCCGAGCGAAGCCGAAATCGACGATCTAGTTCCTTCCTTTTGTAAATTCAAGAGAGTTGTAACGAAATTTGTCGATAAATAAAGGTGAATTTTCGATATTCTTGCTTATCTTTTAATTCAAGCATAATGATTAGATCTCAATTTGTGATTGTGTTTGTGATCATGATGTTTGAGTAATCTCCGCTCGTGTAGGAGTTGTGACGATCTTTAGATGATGATGATTTAGATATTTTTACAATTCTTAAATCCTATAATGTTTAGAAATTCTAGTTAATCAAATGATTAATAACCTAGCTTCGAGATGATGCTTTCTTGATCGTGTTCACTCGAAACTAGGGAACAACTATTAAACATTTGATTAATTAAAAGCTAGAATTTGAATGCGATCCATCGAAAGGACAAAGGATGAGTTGCGGAATTCCTAATTTTCTCGCAAAGATCCTTAAACCTCAATGAATTTGCATTGATCTAGTATCAATTCATTAATGGATAAGAATTAGTAATCTTTAGATCTCATCACATCTATAGATCCGATCTACTCCTATGAGCCATACTTCTAATCTTGATTGTTGGTTGGAAATTATCACACATCTCAATTCTTGCTTTTAATGTCTTTTCTAGATCTAGATTTTTCTTATTTCTTGATCTTTAAATGCAAATCATGAATTGTTTTCTTTTCTTTGCCCTAAATTTTCAACTCATCTAATTCGGAAATTGAACGGAACTCACTTTCCCTGTGGACGATCCGCACTTACTAACGCGCTACATCTGACACCGTTATTGATTGCGGTCAAAATATTTTTGGTTGTGATTTCTAAAATCTAGTTTCTCAAAACCAACTACACAATCGGAAAACTTCTCAATCAAAATGGCGCCGTTGCCGGGGATCCTGTGCTATTTGTTCATTTTTTGAAATTTGAGTTGAAAAGTTTATTCCATCTAAAAATTTTAAAGATCAAAACTCGCGCAAACACTAATACGTATTGTTGTGGTTAATTGCAAGGAGATCTGGAGCTTACTGTGAAATTGGAAAATTATTTGGAGAATTCCAGAGAGCTTAGGGGCTGAACAGGAGCATTACCAAATTTTTCAGTGCAGAGAGGAGCTCAAGGAATGGAGGAACCGCGGCGATTGGCGACTTGTGCGGCGGAAGCGCGGCAGTTCAAGGGGTTCTCTGGAAAAATTTTATCTGGTAATCTCTAATTTTCTTATCTCCTTCCTAAAATCTGCTCCAATTAACATTTCGTGCAGGTTTCTTTGCAAATATTCGCAGCGCGCAAAAAGCAAAATAAAGTGTGCTTGTTTTTTATTTTTGTGGTTGTTTGCATAATTAATACGGAAATTAAGGGGCACGGCCAAATCCAGATTAGGTGGGGAGTTCATTACCCTTCCTAGGCCCCAAAAATCACAAACCTGCATCCGCATTACCCTCATTAATTAAAAAATATCTAGAGATGACTCTAAGGACCGTCGCGCTCACTTAGGACAGAAGAAGGCCGTGGGTAATTCATTGCTTATCCGCGTTTCTCTTGTGGTGCCTAGGCAAGTGTGTCGAAGGCTAGTGGTTACTTAATTAGGCCCACTACTTACGTAGTGGAGAACCTCCCACTTACCTAGCACTTACCTGGCCACAGGAAGGACAAAGAGGCAGTGGAGGATTCTATCCTGCGTCTTGTCTTCTGGCAGTTAGGAGCGGTCTAGAGATTGGACCTAGGTGACCATAAATTTTAGGGTATTGCTTGTTGCATCAAAATCCTTATCATTTTTCAAAACAAACACCGCACTCACTTCATTTCCACTAATTATAAATCACGCTGCCACTTGTACTAACCCCTTTTAGTACAAGATAGGCTGGACACGGGATTCTAGTGCCCGTCTTGTCCGCGTCCCCTCGATCGACTCCGAAGTCAGTATTTCTCCATTTACCTTTCTTTTACCCCCCACCACACCCACACCGATGGATCAGTCTCCATCAAACCTCTTTACCTCTACTTTGCCGCCGTCCGTTGGTGCGCAGAATCCTCCCCGCATCTCTCTCCAAGAGAGGCGTTACCCTTTGCGAGGTCCTCTCTCGACCTGCTTATCCATTCCACCAGCCAACGGGGATAACTTTGAGATTAAGCCCCAGTACATCAACCTTCTACCCAAATTCCACGGTCTCGAGACTGAAGACGCGTACGTTTTTATTACTAAATTTGAAAACGTATGCGCAATGATGGGTACATCACAACTTTCTGTGGATACCATGCGTCTACGACTTCTTCCATTTACCTTGTGCGATATAGCCGAGAAGTGGCTGTATAACACCATCGCACATTCCATCACGAATTGGGAAGAATTCGTTGCGGCATTCCTTAAGAAATTCTACCCTATGCAAAAGACAGCTCGAATCCGTAGCGAACTCTATCAATTCTCCCAGCTTCCGGCTGAACCATTTTCAAAATACTTTGACCGATTCAAGGATCTTTTGGTTCAATGCCCACATCACGGCATCCCGAGATGGGAACTTTGCCGAATCATATATGAGGGCAGTAACCCTACCACTAAACAAAACCTTGAAAACATGTGTCAAGACACCTTTATGACCAAGGATGATGGGGAAGCGTGGAAATTTTTAGAAGAGTTCGCTGAAAAATCACTTCAGTGGGAGACTGGAACCCAGCCATCGAGTAGGGGTGGCATACACCAAATAGACGTGTCCATAGGTGTTCGAGCTGAGATGGCAGCAATGCAAAAGAAGCTCGACGCTATGGAACACAAATTCCTAGCAGCCTCCCTAAACCCAATGTCGCTCCCCAAAACCGTTTGTGGGTGCTGTTCTGATCCTTCTCACTTGACGAAAGAATGTCCATTAAACTCCCAGTTTCGAGGTCTCGAGCATACCAATGCCGCATTTCAAAGACCTGGAAACGACCCTTTTTCTTCCACATATAATCAGGGTTGGAGGAATCACCCAAATTTTGCTTGGAACCAATCCCAAAACACGGTTCCAAACCCTAATCAATTCCAACGGGTCCCTCCACCACAACAGCAACCACTTCAACTCACCCAGCACCCCTACCAGTCACAAAACTTCCAAAACCAGGTCAACACTCCTGCACCTTCTAATCCTATGCAGTCGACCTGTTCTGACGAATTCTCTCAATTCGCTCAAACCATGAAATCACTCATGTCAAATTTCATGGAAGTGTCGGCCGAGGTTAAGTCTTCTGTTGGTGAGATAAAGAAAAACTCAGCGTCCCAAGCTGAGAGTATCAAAACGATGGAAGCTGAGATTGCACGACTTAAGGCCGAAATGAGTGCAAAAGAAAAAGGGAAACTCCCAGCTCAACCTGTACCCAATCCTGGCTATTCACATCATGTGAATGCAATCACCACGTTGAGATCTGGGAGAGTGCTGGATAACCATGTTGGGGAAGAAGTTGATGATATTGATGATCCTATCAACACCCCGGCTGAGACCTTTTCTCACACACACGCTTCTGCTTCTGATTCTTGTTCTTCTACCCCACCGCCTTCTTGCGAGCCTATTCTCCATTTCCCTCTAGGCTCAACACCTCAGCCCACCTCTTTTACTCCTCCACAGACGATCCCCACTTCTATTTTGGGATCGGGGCCACACACACTTCCTTCTCCTATGATGGACCCAGCGCTTATTGCTAAAGCACCATATCCTAATCGGTTAAGGGCTAACACATCGAGTCCACATAGGGAGAAGAATATGGACATGTTCAAGCAAGTTAACATCAACATCCCTCTCCTAGATGCGATTCAACAAGTCCCCGCTTATGCGAAAATTCTTAAGGACTTGTGCACTAGGAAGAGGAAGACTCAAGTGCCAAAGAAGGTCTTCATGTCTAATAGCATTAGCACTGCTTTTATCCCTCCGCTACCAAAGAAACGTAAGGACCCAGGATGTCCTACGATATCGATTTCTATTGGGGATAAACACATCAATCGTGCTCTTTTAGACCTTGGCGCCAGTGTTAACCTGCTTCCTTTCTTAGTCTATGAGCAACTAGGGATCGGAGAGTTGAAACCAGCCCATTGCACTCTCCAGATGGTTGACCGATCAATCACCAAACCTAGGGGTGAACTGGAGGATGTGTTAATAAAAATCGGGGAATTCATATTCCCTGTGGATTTTATTGTACTTGATACACAGCCTGTAGCGAACCCACGGAATCAAATTCCGGTGATTTTAGGTCGCCCCTTTTTGGCTACTTCCAACGCTATCATCAACCGTCGTAATGGCTCTATGACCTTATCCTTTAGGAATAGGTCAATAGAGCTGAACATTTACAAGATTGGAAGTGTACCCTCCGAACCTACTGCTCATATCTGTTCTGTCGACTTAATGGATGTCGACAGCAGCGAATTTGATGATCCTCCTGATACCGATCTTGACTCTTTTCATACGTTGTTGTTTGACCCAACTATGTATCATACACATACGGACTCTTCCACCGAGATGTCCGGGTCAACAACTAACGCCGATTATGAATTGCTTTTAGAGTCTGAAGATCACCCCGCACTTTGTGATGACATTATTCTTCGGGGTATTGATGAAACTTTTGAGGAGATCTTCGCTGATGAACTCGCATTTCTGAATAACACGGGTGTTGAGATGAATCATGTCCCAATCACTGAAATTGAACCTCCACCCCTTCCTCTGAACTGTAAAAAGAATGCGAGTAATCCATCACATTCACTGCTTCGTCTCTCCAAAATGATACGCACACACACTCTCTTCCACCCCTTACCCTTTCCCCACTTCTTCTTCCACCAACCCGAGCACTGCATTGATAAAATCTTCGAATGGTTGGTGTTGATCTTCGGTCTTTGCAAGCCTTTGCATCGACCAATGATTCTTGACCCCCTCATGTGATTTTCAAAGTTTAACATTGCATAACTCAAGTTTGGGGTGGGACAATATGTTTGGCTCTTGGAAAGAAATTTTTTACAAAAAAAAAAAATTTAAGCTAAAAAAAAGTTTGGGGGAGGGTCTTCACTTATATATTTCGCCCCCATTAATAAATTCCTCCCAGGCTTACAGGTTTGGTAGATTTAGCAGATGGCAACAGTGAGGACACTGTTGAAAACAAGTTTGGGGGAGGTTTGTGCTTAGTTTTGCATCATATGCATATCATTTGCATAAGCACAAAACATTTCTTTAAAAACCATAAAAATTTAAAATTTTTCAAAACCTATAAAAATTTTGTGTAAATATTTTTCTTTTGGTTCATCATTTTTTTTGTAAATAGTTTTTCAAAACCCATAAAAACCTATAAAAATTTAAAAATTTTCAAAATCCATAGAAATTCAAAATTTTCAAAACTCATAAAAACTTAAAAATTTTCAAAATATAAAAATATTTAATATTTATGATAATAAAAGATTAGATAGTGAACAATTACATCCATGAGATTAGAAAAATTTAAGAAAACTGAGAAAATTAGAAGTTTTCTTATACGAACTAGTAATAAGTAGTTATGAGCCGTTGTCCCAAGGGTTAGTAAGATGAAGGACGTCACTAATCTGAGGATAAAAATAAGTCTGAAAAATAGTTTCTATTCTGGAAAGCCAAGCATTTTGAACATTGATACCCTGCTATTCGCACTTACACACGTCTTAAAGCCTGGGATAGTAGAGAATACCTTGAAATGCTCTTGTTTTAAAGCCAAAAGTATGAAGGAAATAAAAAAAATGAAGAAAATATAAAGTGGTGAGAAAAATGAACACTGGTTTTGTTATCACCGAGGGCAATAAAAAATATATAGCGAGGGTGCCTCTTCACCTAGTGCCCTAAGGCCAACTGGTCTGGGAGTCACTGCTATGCCTGAGGTGGTGCAAGACGAGGAAAATATACCAAATAAGCAAACACATGAGTAATCGGTCGGTTAGTACCTCAAGAAGTATTAACGGTCGCATGAAAGTGTGTAAGCACATCTAGATATTCATTAATTAAAAAGTACTGAGGCTGATGGGCAAGAGTATGATAGCTTGAATTGAATTCTCCGGGTGTAGGGATGTCCTTTACACACACGCAGGGTGATATGATCGATGTTTGGAATAAAGATAGGAATGAAGAATAAGACGATATTTTATTGAGGGAGGACGTGATTTCTGACATCTTTTCATGACCATTAAGATAGGGCTCATGACAACCGAAAAGCTAGCTTAGTTGGAAACCCTAATTTTCAAATCTTTTCTTTTACAATTCTTTTCTTTAAATATAATATTCATGATCTTTCTTTTATTATTGGATTTTGTGGGTGCAATCCGCTGAAAACCCTCAGGAGACAACACTCCTCCTACTAGGGACACCTAGAGGTTTAAAGGCTTGTTGCACGTGCTCAGTGCAATCGTGTTGCCTACGAAAGTGTGCTTTTCTCTTTCTTTATTTTCTCCTTCTCTTTTAATAAAACAGTTCGATCGAGACGATCGAAAATAAGTTTGGGGGAATTTGATCAGTCGAAAATACTGCATTTCTAACACGGTAATTTCCCTACCATTTGAGCTCACATAGAAGTGTTCGGTATTCATAATTGCACATATTATCAATTCATCTCTGAAATACCAGATTGCATGTGTTAGACTTTTAAACCGGCACTTTAAGGGAAATTAACTGTGTTTTCATGGCATCGCATCATCCTTGTATTGCGCAACTCTTGTCTTGGAATCTATGCAGGAAATTCCGGAAGCAGGGCCAAAATTGGGGGAAAGACTGATTAAATATACGCCAACTAAAAGATGTATGATCTGGTAATGATTCAGAAGGCCAAATAAAAATCCAAACATCAGAAAGAGGCCCACCAGTCAGCCCAAGAGTTACTGTAAAAATATCAAGCCCTAAAGCCTCTAAACCGCCGCGGTTCCGAGGCAGGAGCCGGCTTGAGCCACGGAACCGCGGCTCTTTGATGGCTTCATAACTTCAGTTTTCTTCCACGTGGCTATTGTAACTGCCAAAGCTTCCAGAATACTGTAGAAACTCCACGCGGCACATCTAGAAGGCTCGGCTCAACAAACTCTTGGAGGGAAATTCAAATTTAGGCTTAACTAACTTTTTGGAGGGAAATTTAAATCATTTGGTTAACTAACTTGTGGAGGGAATTCAAATTTCAATTCTAAATCAAGAAGTCTATAAAAAGGAGCTTAGATCAAGGTTGCAAGTTGTTCAAGAATCACCACCATCTTCTACCCACAAGTTTAGTGACAAAAGCTTGTGCCAAATTCAATCCCCATCCCCAATTCAAAATCAAGATCAAGATCCCGAGATCAATTTGAGCAAGAGAGCCTTCAACCTTTAGAAGCGACGCCGGATTCCAAAAGAGCAAGAGATCCACGCCGATCCGCGACTCAAGGAGCCGAGCGAAGCCGAAATCGACGATCTAGTTCCTTCCTTTTGTAAATTCAAGAGAGTTGTAACGAAATTTGTCGATAAATAAAGGTGAATTTTCGATATTCTTGCTTATCTTTTAATTCAAGCATAATGATTAGATCTCAATTTGTGATTGTGTTTGTGATCATGATGTTTGAGTAATCTCCGCTCGTGTAGGAGTTGTGACGATCTTTAGATGATGATGATTTAGATATTTTTACAATTCTTAAATCCTATAATGTTTGGAAATTCTAGTTAATCAAATGATTAATAACCTAGCTTCGAGGTGATGCTTTCTTGATCGTGTTCACTCGAAACTAGGGAACAACTATTAAACATTTGATTAATTAGAAGCTAGAATTTGAATGCGATCCATCGAAAGGACAAAGGATGAGTTGCGGAATCCCTAATTTTCTCGCAAAGATCCTTAAACCTCGATGAATTTGCATCGATCTAGTATCAATTCATTAATGGATAAGAATTAGTAATCTTTAGATCTCATCACATCTATAGATCCGATCTACTCCTACGAGCCATACTTCTAATCTTGATTGTTGGTTGGAAATTATCACACATCTCAATTCTTGCTTTTAATGTATTTTCTAGATCTAGATTTTTCTTATTTCTTGATCTTTAAATGCAAATCATGAATTGTTTTCTTTTCTTTGCCCTAAATTTTCAACTCATCTAATTCGGAAATTGAACGGAACTCACTTTCCCTGTGGACGATCCGCACTTACTAACGCGCTACATCCGACACCGTTATTGATTGTGGTCAAAATATTTTTGGTTGTAATTTCTAAAATCTAGTTTCTCAAAACCAACTACACAATCGGAAAACTTCTCAATCACCGAACCTTTATCTTTTTCTGTCGGCGAGAGTAATCTTGATCAATTACCGAATCCTGAACCTGTCGCCAGACTTTATAAATTTTGGAGGACAGCCGCTGAGGGGGCTGCTCTGGCTTCTTTTCTGTAGTAATCTCCATAGGTGGAGGAGATCTCTTCAGCGCGGCAGTCCGAGAGTTCTTGCGAACCCTCCTAAGCGGTTCAAAGCTGTTCCCAGTTAGAACAGCATCATTGATTTCCACTATGGGAGCTGGCGGAGTTAATCCAGAAAGGGAGCTGCCCCCAGCCTTCCTTACTCGGCGCCAGTGACGACGGCGAGCATGTCGTGCTGATGGAGTTGGTTCAGCTATGGAGATGGCTTCATCATGCCCCTGTCTTGACGGAGGGCTGTCGCCAGCGTCAGCCTCTTAAAGACCGATGTCCGTTGAGAAGCAATGTATGATCTGTCAAAGACAGACCTTTGGGTAGGGGAAGCAGCTTTGGGGACTTCGCCTGGAACAAGAGCCGGGATGGCCAGCCTTATGAAGACTGACTTCTTGGCAGAAGAAGCCTCTCCGATAATTTCATCCACTTGAACCGGGAT
Source organism: Agapanthus africanus (assembly GCA_030015575.1). NCBI lineage: Eukaryota > Viridiplantae > Streptophyta > Magnoliopsida > Asparagales > Amaryllidaceae > Agapanthus > Agapanthus africanus. The sequence goes on from CM057339.1 coordinate 136,590,452, forward strand.
GGCTATCCGCTTAGGGATGGCTGCTTCACGTATCACGGGCTTGTTAGCATTCTGGCCCAGTCTGCTGAAAACTGAGGCAGTAGAGTTGGGCGACCCGTTAAGAGGGGCCGCGGTAATGGTAAGTCGATTAAAGACCGACTTCTTTGGGGTTTCTTGCGGCAGCATCGGGGCATTGAAGCTCATGAGTGGGATCATAGTCCCAAAGAACAGCCCAGTGGTGGCCTGAGTTACTTGGTCCACCGGCATCGTGAACAGGAAGGCCGCCTGGGGCCCGTAAGTTACACCTCCAGATGAGGCGGAACGGTTGTTGCAGTTGCAGCTGGAGCATTTTGTGCAGGTAGAAGCCATTGATCTTTCGTTTTCTGCACGGAGCAAAACACCAAATCTTAGTACCTCGAACCCAAGGGCAACCATATCAAACCGCGATTCGTTCGCGAACACGACACACGAAGTGTGGAGTGTAAAGAGTAAAAGGTCCCACCGGGCGTGCCATAATCTGTTCCCCGCCGAAAACCGGGAAGACAAATGTCTTTCCTGAATTTGGAGGCAGATGCTAATTGGTGCTATCTGTCCACCCCTCCGAAGATGCCAAGTTGATTTATGACACCATGCATCGAAGGTTTAAACGGATGCGGGCGATGTAGCAGACTTCATCAGATTCCCCCTCATTTGAGGGGTTTTTGAATGTGGGGACGCTCTTCCCTGCAGGCGCAAGCCCCTGCAGTTAATTATGCTACCGCATCGCGGTAACTACTTTCTCCTTCTCTAGATGGTCGCTTCGTGTCGTGAGTGTTTGTTTTGTTTTTAGTTGCCCGTGGATTGTATACGGAGACTAATTTATGTCGTCGCCCGTAGGGCGTAGATTAGTCCAAATCCGTATTTTCTTAGATTTGGGTTTAGGGGTTGGGTTTAAAGATACGTTAGTCTCATTTGAGACTAAGATAAACTTAAACGTTTGTTAAGGATACGTTAGTCTAATTTTAGACTAAGATCAACTTAACGGGATCGTTTAGATCCGACAAGAGAGCATTTGGGCTCTGTTGTTTAGTTTAGGGACATTGCGGTCAATTGTTAGTTTTAAGGACATTACGGTCCAAGGTTAAGGGCATCATAGTCCGTAGTTTTAAAGAGACCCTACAGTCCGAGGTTAAGGACATCATAGTCTATGAGTTTAAGGACCCCACAGTCCAATTTAAAGATGTCATAGTCTGTGAAATGTGTGGTTGTCGGGACCCGTCACCTCTCTGAAGACGTTGAAGGATTACAACGACAAATATCAAAGGAGTGAAGAGATGTACCTTTGAACCAAATTTGATTGGGGGATCTGTAGTCCAATTTGGAACTAAGATCAATTAATTAGATTATGAACGCATTGGCTCAGTTAAATCTGAATTGAGGACTTATGGCCAATTTGGGCTAAGTCCAATTAAGTTTGAAATGTTGACCCTTTATTGGACTATTGAACATTTGTCTGGGTTCAGCCCCCCCTCCCCCCAATTATTTAGCAATGCTAAACAGGGCTTGGGACTCTAACAACATTTTGTCTTTGTCTGGGAACTGACCATTCATCATGGCTCTAGGTTTTATTTTGGATGTCACATAAAATGATCAAGTTTGGAAGAATGTAGTTGAGGTTTAATCAAAGGAGAGATCTTGTCTCAGAGAGACTTAGCCAATTTGGGCTAAGATTGGTTTGAGAATAATGTTAAACACTAACATATATTTGGCGATCACATGTTCCCACGTGATGCGCTTTAAAACAGTGTTAAACACTGGGGACAAAATACTCAAAATAGTGTTAAACACTAAAAAGGAAGGGGTCACGTGGGGTCACGTGAGGCGCCTGAGATGGAGCCAGACCTCCTTTATTTTATTTTCAAATCTGCAAATAAGTGTTAAACACTTCTGATCTTCTGGCCATCACGTGTTGGCACGTGATAGATATCCATGTATTGATTATTAAAGTGTTTATTAGGGGCCACGTGAGAACACGTGAGAGGCCCAAAATCAGTACTTCCTTTGCCTATGTTCTCTTTGTTTTGAAGGTCACGTGTGAGCACGTGAGGCATTACCTCTGGGCTAATTCCTTCTTATTTTGGGGAGTTTGTTTAAGGGTCACGTGGGAACACGTGACCTACTCTTGTTCCTTCTTTTCTGATTATTGAGTTGGGGGTCACGTGTCACCACGTGACCCGGTTCTTTACGTGCATGAAGAGCTTTAATTCTCTTGTTTTAAGAATTAAATTCTCTGTAGGGTTAAACCCTAATTCTATTTTAGAGGAATTAAATTCCTATGCATGTGGAAGAATTAAATTCTTATGTAGGGTTGAACCCTAATTTCATTTAGAGGAATCAGATTCTTATGAATTTGGGGAGAATTAAATTCTCATGCAGGGTTGAACCCTAGTTTTATTTGGATGAATTAAATTCCTATGAAATTTAGAGAATTAAATTCTCATATAGGGTTAGTTTTATTTGGAGGAATTAAATTCCTTAAACTCAATTCTCCCTCTAAGTTTTGGATCTGCATAGCAGAATCTCCCCGATGAGAACTAAATTCTCAACTTGTGGGGAGATCTGCTTCTGCAGATCTTCAACCAAAGGAAGAAATAAGTTCTTAATCAGAAGAGTTAAACTCTTAAATTTGAGAATTAAATTCACTTTTTTTATGGAGCTTAGATCTCTTTCCCCTTTCTCACCTAAGGTTTCTTTTCTCTAAAAAGAACTTCTTTTCTCTCTTAAGAATTAAATTCTCCTCTCTCTTTTCTCTCTGTTGTTGTTTTTCTCCAGAAAATCCAAATTCCAAGATCCCTACTCTTCTCTTCTTGGCTCCAATTTATAAGAGAAGGAAAAGAATCAATTTGTTTAGTGAATTTTTCATTGAAAAATTTTGGTTGTTTTTGTAACCAACATGATCTTTTAAATCACTCGGTGAATTTTATTCACCATTGGATTTTTAATCCAGAAGATATTCTGTTTGTTATTCTTGGTGAATTTCAGGGAAATCTTTCCTTGTATAAAATCTTTCCATAAATTGGTGATGTTTAATCACCATTGGATTTTTAATCCAATGGTGCTCTAATTTACAGAGCACCATATTTTTTGTTTGGAAAGATTTAAAGAAATATTTTCCCAGTTAGGGTCTTTGATTTTCCTTAATTAGAATTTAATTCTATTATTTCAGAAGACTTTTAAAAGTCTATCACGTGTTGGCACGTGATCCCTTTATTTGATTATTAAATAGAATTTAATTCTATCAATTAAAGAGTTTAGGAACCTATCACGTGTTGGCACGTGACCCTCTTGATTAAACATTTTATTCAGAATTTAATTCTGCTTTTTAACAGAGCTAAGGAATCATCACGTGTCAGCACGTGACCCTTGGTCACGTGTGAGCACGTGATGCCCCATTGGGGTTTTTCCTTAGTGTCTTATTATACTTTTGTTTGACTAGAATTTAATCCTATAAAGCAGATATCACAGGAACCTATCACGTGTCAATACGTGACCCTTGGTCACGTGTGAGCATGTGATACCCCATTGGGGTATTTCCTGATATTTTATCAGGGAACAGAGATATACCCTTGAACCAATGTTAGTAGAGAAATCTGTAGTCAGGGTTTGGAACTAAGACCAATTAAAGAGATTGTAAGCACATGGGCTCAGTTAATCTGAATTGAGGACTTATGGCCAACTTGGGCTCAGTCCACTCAGATTTGAATAAAATGTTGAACATTTGTTTAGGCTCAGTCCCTTTTGGTTCAATAAGGCTGAGTATTAATTTGGGTTCTGATACCCCCTCTTTCTTTTGTTTTTTTATTAGGTGTTGAACACTTTTTATAGTGTTGGGCTTTATTTAAAGAACACTTTGTGTTCTCTCAGCGCACACGTGAGGAGCACATGGTGCGCTTGGCGCTGAGCGACAAATCTGGAGCGCTAAGACGCTTCTTGTGAAATAGCGCACACATGGGGAGCACGTGGTGCGCTTAGCGCTGAGCGCCAAACCTGGAGCACTAAGGCGCTTCTTATGAAATAGCACACACATGGGAAGCACGTGGTGCGCTTGGCGCTGAACGCCAGACTTGGAGCGCTGAAGCACTTCTTTTGAAATAGCGTACACGTGAGGAGCACGTGGTGCGCTTAGCGCTAGACTTGGAGCGCTGAAGCACTTCTTTTGAAATAGCGCAGACGTAAGGAGCACGTGGTGCGCTTGGCGCTAAGCACTAAACTTGGAGCGCTGAAGCACTTCTTATGAAATAGCACACACGTGAGGAGCACGTGGTGCGCTTGGTGCTGAGTGCCAGACTTGGAGTGCTAAAGCGCTTCTTTGGCAACTCTGATCAGTTCTGTGCTCTGAGAATTAAGTTCTCGTTTATAAAAGATTTTATCTCACAGATCTAAGAACTAAGTTCTTTTTATGAAGAGATACTATGATCTCTTCTGTTTTTGTGAAAGATTTTGTCTTACAGATTTGTGATCTAGAAAAAGAACTAAGTTCTTATTTTTTTTATCAAGAGATGCTATGATCTCTTTTTTTTATTTACCTTGAAGAAGGTTCTTCTTCTTAGAGTTTGTACTTTTCTTTTTCTTTTTTTTTGGGAACTTGAAGTTTATGGGGGGGTTTCTCTCTGCAAGACTTGAAGACTTGGGTCCTTTATATAGGGGAAGCTGATTTGTTGAATCAGTTAAGGAAATTTTTTTCTGATTGATTTGGGGATGTTTCCCCACCATTGAATCTTTGATCCTAAGACTTCTGTTTTATAGAAGACGGTCTTTTTGTTTTTAACAAGATTGGGAAAATATTTTCCCATACAGAACTTATTCTGTATCTTGGTGATTTTTAATCACCATTGGATTTTTGATCTAACGGTGCTCCGATTTATAGAGCACAATCTTTCCTGTTTGGAAAGATTTGAGGAGTATTTCCTCAACAGAATTTTATTCTGGTAATTTGATGATTTTTTAATCATCTTCGTTGGATTTTTGATCCAATGGTGGAGAACATTTAGTTCTAGCACTGGCGCTCTCGTGCTTTGCACGTGAGGCGCTGCTTCAGAATCTTTGACTCTTGACGCTAGCACACTTAGCGCTAGCGCTCTCGTGCTTTGCACGTGAGGCGCTGCCTCAGAGTCCTCAGCGCTGAGGCTCTTGGCGCAAGTGCTCTCGTGCTTTGCACGTGAGTGCTGCCTTAGAGTCTTTGATTCCTAGTGCTGGCGCTGGCGCTCTTATGAGGCGCTGCCTCATTTCAAATTTCAAATTTTGAAATTTTAAATAGAGCTTTGCTCTCTGATTGGGGGAAACAGCACTCACATTTTCCACCAATTAAACATTTAAACCAAAATGTTTAATAAAAAAAAATGTCATCAACTAAATAAATCTTGTAACGAATTACAAGAATACCCCTCATCTGTATATACATACCCGCATCCGTATTCCACTGAATACGAATACAACGAGACGAAAATAATCCAACAATATAATATTAGGATCTGGCTTAAACCAAAGCCCACTAATATTATCCGTCCGATCATTATCCGTGCACAAGTGCACGTATATGATCGAACCCTGCCATAAAACCATACGGCCTCTACAACGTTTATCCCGAAGAGTGAAACCCTCTGTGTGGGACTCTAAAGGCTCATCAATACGCTGGCAATGGGTTTAACCACAAGCACATCAGTGGCACTAGCTGTTCGTAACGACTGCCCAGGTATTGAGCGAAAGGGAGGCCGACGAGCAAACTCATCCTGAAACCCTACTGAGCCTGACAGTGACAATATCCATACAGTCCGGTCCGTTCGTCTATGAGTACCGCATATCGAGTCTAGGGGTGGATAAAGTCAGACCTTAATAACTTGGCATTTAGTGTTGGCATGAAACCTATCACCACCTGAGAAACTACCGATCTTAGATCAGTAATTCTCGACTATCTTGGCCAAGAATTTCTGGTGATGGCCATCCGCGCACAATGCAACATCAACCCCTAATACCGGGAGAGGCGAATCCCTTGACGATTCGTTCACTGCCTCCATGTGGCTCGGGACTGTACCCAACTAAAACCTGTTTGCACGACTCCTTTGAGCCGTGGTAGAGTAGTAATCAAAGTACAGTGGGAACTCACATGAGACAAATGATGATCTCAGGTCGATAGACTAACATGTACACATGTCACCAGGGAACTGCTATCTGACATAGGTATAATACCAACTAGCATGTTCCCGGCGAATCCGTCAGGTGTACTCATAACCCAATGAGCACCTGTATCATCTTAGGTGAACCAACTGACACCAATGGCTTGTGAGACCAGCCACCGTCCCTCGTCAGGGTCTCGATCCGTATACACTAGTCTACTCTTGGAGTATCGATGCCCAGTCTCGAAACTCCTACGACTAGGGACACTTTAAGGATGTGCTTATAGACCACTTAACTCTCACGTATATGATCGCCATCATACTGCTGGTAGTCAAGCAAGAATCATATGGGCTCTATCAACATATAATAGTGATCTGTAATGTCACCTAAAGTATGTACACGTTGATAAAGACAAACCAGATAGCATACTATCATCTCGAGTAAAACTGTTCTACCGATATAGGTCCTCCCTCAATCATTGCAATCACGTGCCTGCGATCCAATAATTGACTTGAGGGCACTATAACCAACAGGACGAGCGTATCCACCATCGCCGTGAGCCTGTCGATTTGAGCGGATAAGGCATTGATGACATTAGGAGGGAGAGTAGGGTCGTTTCCACCCCGTTGTGGAGGACGGGAAGGCTCGTGCTGGGATCGTCGTGGTTGTCGCTTGTCATTGAATCGGAGGCGGAAGATCAACTTTTTTGGTGGAGAAGATCGCTTTCCTATAGACGACGCCAACTGATGGAGGTCGGAATCTCCCTCAGATGTTGTCCTTCGTCGATCTTGCTGCAAGCGGTTCTAAACGGTTATGATTGAGAGTGAGAATTGAACGTGTGGATCTCAATGATTTGTTGGATGCTGTTAACGCCGAGCTACCTGCAAGGGAAGTCCCGGGGTGGGAAACCACTGTAGGACCCTCCGACGATCAAGTAAGTACCGAGGAATAGTAGCGGCGTAGCGGCGTATTGGAATGAATTCGACTTACCCGAGTCGTCTGGTGGAGAGGGTTTATATAGTGGTCACATGAGGTGAACCAGCGCGAGATTCTTGCCGTCTGTTACGCCTCTGCGTCATGTTCGCGTCGATGGCGGATGCGCTCATTAATGGCGAGATACGCTAGCGCGAGATGTGGGTCGTGGAGCGGCGGAGATCTCGTCGTGGTGAGATACCCGGAGCTGTTACGGGGGCGCTTGGGCTCCGTGCTCTCGGTTGAACAGGGAAGCCGAGGAAGCTCAGCTGTAGGATTGCTCGGGAGCGAGTGAGGAGGCCGAAGAAGCTCAGCTATAGGATTGCTCGGAGAAGAGCTGTCGGCTGGTTTCTAGGCGAATAGGGAAGGTACTCCGGAGAGTATTCCAAAAGGTCGGATGCAACCTCGGAGACGAGGTGCCGAAGAATGCCCCCAATGCATCATATTTATTCCTGCTCCGTAGCCCTCAGGAGTCTAGCGGGCTTACGTGGACGACACGTCATCCGTTACGTGTCATGATCTGGGGAATACTCGTTTATGAGCCTCATCACAAGTCAAATTATTTATGGTTAAAGGTACAGGCTAATAATTTCATACTTTGCAGCGACTCGATACTTTCGCGGTTTTTTGATGTAGTGTTGCAAATTATCAAACTGAATCTTCACAGCATTTTTAAGCATTTTTTCAGGGACCCGTGCAATTGTTCTTATAGTGATTGAAAAGAAAATCGACATCCCATCGTGGATTTTAAGTTGATATGTGTCAATTTTTTTCTGAAATAATAATAGGCCAGATCCTATTTGTTATAATATATACTCGCTAGTATGTATGTAGGTTTTGCGCCTGGGATACGTTAGACTGCATTGCATAATTAATCCAGGAAATACTTTTTCTTTTATTCAATTTTTTTAAATAAATAAATTAATTAATTAACTAAACACAATGTTTCCAAACAAGTCTGTTTTAACATAATCGGAACTATGGGTTAGGTAACCTTATTTCAAAACTAGGCCTTAAGGATGTGATTGTTTTTAACATCATAATCACGATAATTTCTAACATGAATGAATATTTTTTATAATTATACTTCTATATTGCTTTATTTTACCTTTGTTAAGTCCAAACACAATTACTTCTTATTAAAATGAAAACTTTAGTCAAGTTCGGACTTAAGGTTTCACTCTCCCTTTCTAACAGATGAGCATAGTCCGTGGTTAAATTCTTCTCTTCCAAGTGGAAGGTTGCCGGTTCTATGTCTAAATGAAGATCAGAGTAGAAAAAACTAACCTTGTCGTGTTGCAAGACATAGATGTTTAATAAAATATATCCCCGATTCAATAACAAACACCTGCATGACTATTCATCATTCTATCTACTAATCGCTAATTAACTTTGCAAAAGTGAATTTCTTGATGACAAATGTTCAATATAGCTGGTAGACCTATTGCAATTTGATCAAACTATAATGAACTCTTCTGTCATATGACAGAAACGAATTTTGAAAGAAAAAGAGATACAAATGCACACGGTATCATCTCATTATACTACGTCGAATCTACTTGTGATACACGTGCATATACTTTTAATGAGCTAGAAAGGACCAACATCGTTTGGTGGTAACAACAGGGCAAATTTTTGCTGTCATAATCGGAACTATGGCTAGGTAACATTGTTTCCAAAACAAGTCCTTTTTAAATATAATCGGAACTATGGCTTAGGTAACATTGTTTCCAAACTAGGCAGCCTTAAGGATGTGAATGTTTTTAACATCATCATTTCTAATATGCATGAATATTTTTTATAATTATACTTGTATCTTATTTTATTTTACCTTTGTTGAGTTCAAATACAACTACTTCTTATTCAAATGAAAATTTTTGTCAAGTTTAGACTTAAGGTTTCACTCTCCCTTTCTAACAGATGAGCATAGTCTGTGGTTAAATTCTTCTCTTCCAAATGAAAGGTTTCCTGTTCTATGTCTAAACGAAGGTTAGAGTAGAAAAAACCCAACTTGTCGCGTAGCAAGACATAGATGTTTAATAAAATAAATCCCCGATTCAATAACATACACCTGCATGACTATTCATCATTCTATCTACTAATCGCTAATTAACTTTGCAAAAGTGAATTTCTTGATGACAAATGTTCAATATAGCTGATAGACCTATTGCAATTTGATCAAACTATAATGAACTCTTCTGACATATGACAGAAACGAATTTTGAAAGAAAAAGAGATACAAATGCACACGGTATAATCTCATCATACTACGTTGAATCTACTTGTGATACACGTGCATATACTTTTAAAGAGCTAGAAAGGACCAACATCGTTTGGTGGTAACAACAGGGCAAATTTTTGTTGTCATAATCGGAACTATGGCTTAGATAACATTGTTTCGAAAACAAGTCCCTTTTTAACATAATCGGAACTATGGCTTAGGTAACATAGTTTCCAAACTAGGCGGCCTTAAGGATGTGAATGTTTTTAACATCATCATTTCTAACATGCATGAATATTTTTTATAATTATACTTCTATCTTGCTTTATTTTACCTTTGTTGAGTTCAAATACAACTACTTCTTATCCAAATGAAAATTTTAGTCAAGTTTAGACTTAAGATTTCACTCTCCTTCTCTAACAGATGAGCATAGTCCATGGTTAAATTCTTCTCTTCCAAATGGAAGGTTGCCGGTTCTATGTCTAAATGAAGGTCAGAGTAGAAAAAAACCCAACATGTCGCGTAGCAAGACATAAATGTTTAATAAAATATATCCCCGATTCAATAACATACACCTGCATGACTATTCATCATTATATCTACTAATCGCTAATTAACGTTGCAAAAGTGAATTTCTTAAAAACAAATGTTCAATATAGCTGATAGACCAATTGCAATTTGATCACACTATAATTAACTCTTCTGTCATATGACAGAAACGAATTTTGAAAAAAAAAGAGATACAAATGCACACGGTATCATCTCATCATACTACGTTGAATCTACTTGTGATACACGTGCATATACTTTTCAAGAGCTAGAAAGGACCAATATCGTTTGGTGGTAACAAAAGGGCAAATTTTTGCTGTCATAATCAGAACTATAGCTTAGGTAACATTGTTTCCAAAACAAGTCCCTTTTTAAAATAATCGGAACTATGGCTTAGGTAACATTGTTTCCAAACTAGGCGGCCTTAAGGATGTAAATGTTTTTTGTTAGTTGTATGTATGCCCTAGAGGCCAGTATTGTACAGATGATGTATATTATATTGGATGCATGGACATATATAGAGATGACTTTCTTACTCGATATGATAGTATGCTATCTGGTTGCTCTTTATCTTAACATGTATACTGGTCTGTCGGGTGTTTTTCGTCACCCCATTGAGATGGGAATACGCGCACGCTTGTCAGGCGTACTACAGATTCCCCCTGCCTAGGGTAGGCCGAGGTTTAATGATTGTGGGAATCCGAATCTCCGGCAGCCGCGGACTAAGCTGCCGTTAATTACCCCCCGCCTTTGGGGCGAGGGAACCTCCGATTAACGGGTTAAACAGGGCATGCGAACTCAATGTGCAGTGTACGTGTGTTCTGTTATGAAAGGGGGGTTTTGGATATATCGGGAGCCACGCAGAGTTTTTACGGGGGTCCCGCTACCCGGATAGCGGGCTGGGGGTCAAGGGGGCTAGCAGCCCCCTTGCGGGGTTCGGGGTAGCGCCCCGGCCCGAAAAATTTTTGGAGGGGGAGAATGTTGCGGAGTATGTATATGTGTACATTTGTATACAAATGTATATATATACATATATATATATAAATAAAGGGGAAAAGGCATCCAAAGGATGCGTGGGGCAGCCCCTTGGGCGCTGTGCGCTTAGGTGCTGTGCGCTCAGGCGCAAGCGCGCCACGTGTCGGCACGTGGGCGCTTTGCGCATGAGCGCTGCGCGCAGGAGCGCAAGAGCGCGCGCCACGTGTCGGCACGCGGGCGCTTTGCGCATGAGCGCTGCACGCAGGAGCGCAAGCTTTGCGCATGAGCACGCGCGCCACGTGTCGGCACGCGGGCGCTTTGCGCAAGAGCGCTGCGCGCAGGTGCGCAAGCGCGCGCGCGCCACGTGTCGGCACGCGGGCGCTTTGCGCAATGCGCGTTGCGCGCAGGTGCGCAAGCGCGCGCGCCACGTGTCGGCACTCTCTTGCGCAAGCGCGCAGGTGCGCAAGCAAGCGCGCTCGCCACGTGTCGGCACGCGGGCGCTTTGCGCACTTGCGCAAGCGCGCGCGCCACGTGCCGGCACGCGGGCGCTTTGCGCACTTGCGCAAGCGTGCAGGTGCGCAAGCGCGCGCGCCACGTGCCGGCACGCGGGCGCTTTGCGCACTTGCGCTGCGCGCTGGAGAGGACAAGAGGCTTTTAGCCTGAAAAAAGATTTCTCAAAGAGAAATCAGAGAGGAGTCGGGCTCCTGAATGTGTTCTGGGTTTAATGGAAGTGGTTCTTCTTCTTCCTCCTGTTGCTTGCTGGATCTTGAAGATCAAGAGATGTGAAATCTCAAAATCTCTCCTTTTTAAGATCTGATGACAGATCCAAGTTCCTTTTTGTGGGTTTTGTGGTGAAAAACTAATTTGTTTTATAAAAAGAAGAGTAAAACTCTTGATTTAATTCAAGAGAAAGAAGAAGGTTTTGGAACCTTGAAGAAGAAGAATAGATCTCAGATCTGGAAACTTTTTTAGAGAGAGAAAAGTTGTTGAGATATTTCATTATCCTTGCCTTTATAGGCCATACATTTTACACATAGCCCCTTGGGCTTCACAAAATGGCATTTTGCCTATCCCATGGCTCATATGCCACTTCTTTTTTGCACATAAGCCATGGGCTTTACAAAAATTTGGCTTCATGCCTATTTTCTTACATTTATCCATAAAATAAAATAAAAGAAAATACAACAAAATTATTTATTACAAAAATTTTATCTTGGCGTGGGGAAGGCCGGCCGCTTCATGTTCGGGCTCGACCCGGGCATGGGCCCACTGGGTCTGGGCTTGGGCCCATTTGGCTTGGGGTTGACTTGGATTTTGACTTGGTCAACCGGGGTGTAAATTTTTACCCCAACAAATTGCCCCCCATCAATAAATGCACACCACCTATGTGGGTCGTGTGCATGAAATTGATGGATCTTCTTTCACGTGGAGGCGACTTGATTTGGTTCCCACCTTTTTGGAAGCTGGCACTGCCCTTTTTACTACATGGACGGTCGATGCTTGACATGTCTCCGAGACGGAGTGTCCGTGATAGACGTTTTCCCTGGCCCAGAGTTATCTGGTTCCCGCTTTGTAGGGATCCTGTGCTGCCCTTTTTGCGACTTGGACGGTCGGTGCCGCCCTTTTAGCGACGTGGACGGTCGATGCCCTGACCCGGAGCGATTTGGGTTCCCAAATTGCGGGAGCCTGCACTGCCCTTTTTGCGACATAGACGGTCGACGCCCTGTTACGAAGCGATTTGGGTTCCCAATTTGCGGGAGCCTGCACTGCCCTTTTTGCGACATAGACGGTCGACGCCCTGACCCGGAGAGATTTGGGTTCCCAATTTGCGGGAGCCTGCACTGCCCTTTTTGCGACATAGACGGTCGACGCCCTGACCCGGAGCGATTTGGGTCCCCAATTTGCGGGAGCCTGCACTGCCCTTTTTGCGACATAGACGGTCGACGCCCTGTTACGAAGCGATTTGGGTTCCCAATTTGCGGGAGCCTGCACTGCCCTTTTTGCGACATAGACGGTCGACGCCCTGATCCGGAGCGATTTGGGTTCCCAATTTGCGGGAGCCTGCACTGCCCTTTTTGCGACATAGACGGTCGACGCTCTGATCCGGAGCGATTTGGGTCCCCAATTTGCGGGAGCCTGCACTGCCCTTTTTGCGACATAGACGGTCGACGCCCTGTTACGAAGCGATTTGGGTTCCCAATTTGCGGGAGCCTGCACTGCCCTTTTTGCGACATAGACGGTCGACGCCCTGATCCGGAGCGATTTGGGTTCCCAATTTGCGGGAGCCTGCACTGCCCTTTTTGCGACATAGACGGTCGACGCCCTGTTACGAAGCGATTTGGGTTCCCAATTTGCGGGAGCCTGCACTGCCCTTTTTGCGACATAGACGGTCGACGCCCTGTTACGAAGCGATTTGGTAGACGTGCCCCCGGCACGGAGTGTCGCTGTTTGACGCAAAGGTCGATGTTGGAATTGGATGGTTTGATTTGTTTGACTTGAGTTGACATCAGCATCGCTATACTGGAATATGGTACCAGGAGCGAATCATCATTCGTCATGAGAGAATTTTGGGATTGGTATTTTTGTCGGCATCTGCATTGCTGCACTGGAATAATGCCAGGAGCAACTCATCGTGTGCCCCGGGAGGATTTGGATTTGGTTTTTTTTCGTTTGGCATCTGCATTGCTGCACTGGAATAATGCCAGGAGCAACTCATCATGTGCCCCGAGAGGATTTGGGAATTGGTGGCTTACGAGACAGGTTTAGATCCCTGTCACCTAAGGCTTTTCAATTTTATGGGCCGTGAGGGTCCCATAAAAGCATTTTCTCCCTACGAGTCGAAAGGATCTCGTAGGTGTATTTTCTCCTTAGGAGTCGTGGGGACTCCTAAGTGTATTGCTCCTTTGTGAGTCGTAAAGATCTCATGCGGGAATTTTCTCCTCACAAAGTTGAGAGGACTTTGCGAGTGCATTTCATTTCTTCTTCTTCTTTTTTACGAGTTTGCGCCCTTTCGGGTTTTCACAAACTCACCGGCAGTCCTGCTGTTTTTACTCACGGAGCCCTTTCGGGTTTTCATCCGTGCCCATTTTGCTTGTGGACATACCGTTCTTCTTTTTTTTTGTTTTCCTTTTTCTTTCTCTTTTTTTTTTCTTTTTTTTTCTTTTTTTTTTTTGGAATCTTCCCTGCCGGTGGGACTTTGAATGTGGTCTCGCCAGTAGAACTTGGGAAAGATTGGGATCGTTTTACGCCCGTGGATTGTATACGGTTTTGCAGGATGTATGATCCAGACCGTAGGGCCAAAAAAAATATTTCGAGATTTTGTCGGCGTCTGCATCGCTGCACTAGAATATGGTACCAGGAGCGACTCATCATTCGCCATTTGGGTATGGGATTCAGAATTTGGTTGGCGTCTGCATCGCTGCACTGGAATATGGTACCAGGAGCGACTCATCATTCGCCTTTTGGGGTATGGGGAGCGATGGCTTAGGAGACAGGTTTGGATCCCTATCACCTAAGACTTTTCAATTTCATGGGCCGTGAGGGTCCCATAAAAGCATTTTCTCCCTACGAGTCGTAAGGATCCCGCAGGTGTATTTTCTCCTTAAGAGTCGTGAGGACTCCTAAGTGTGTTTTTCCTTGGTGAGTCGTAAGGATCTCACGAAGGTTTGTTCTCCTCATGCATCGTGAGGACACATGAGTGGGTCTTTCCAATGAAGCATAATTCCAAAGGCGGAGACCAGCCGCGTAACTGGTGGTTGCGGTGGGGCATGGGTATGCTGAGAATTATTTGAGCCCGTGGATTGTATACGGTAGTCAATTTGGGGGACTGGCCGTAGGGCTGAAAGAATTTTGGGAAATTGGATTTTTGTTTGGCGTCTGCATTGCTGCACTGGAATAATGCCAGGAGCAACTCATCATCCGCCCTTTTTTTATTATTATTTACCGCGATTGCTCTATCATTTCAGCTTTACTTATCGCGAAGGTCGCGATTGCCCTACCATTTCGGCTTTTATTCGCGGTTGCCCCATCATTTTGGCTTTATTTTCATTTTTATTTTTACTCGCTGATTTTTATTGCGAGTTGCCCCATCATTTCGGCTTTTCTTTATTTTTCTTTTATTTACATATTTTTTTATTTACATTTACATTTTTTTTTACATTCCCCAGTTTAACGACTTAGAGGTCGATTGTTTCCCAGTTTAACGACGTGGTGGTCCTCTTTGCTTATCCCAGCTCCTTGAACATTGATCTTGGCGGAGCTGTGTTGATGACCTAGCTCTGTGGCTTGCCGATACATCCGAGGGTTGAGAGGTTTTTTCAAGCTTATATTGGTCCTCTGCCCAATCTTTGAAAACACAGCAGTCTTCAATGGTGTGACTCAGCACTCTATGGTATGGGCAGTATATGGGATTGCCAGTCATATTCATTTCATGTGGCCTCTTTGGAATAGGCAGTTGCAGGCCATTGTTCAGGGCTTCCTCGAATATATCGCGGACCTCATCCCTCCTAAAGGAGTACACCTTCTTCCTTCTCTCCATTAGAGTGGGTGCCCTCACTGACGCCGGTCCCTGAGGCCGATCAATCTTTGGTTCGCCATGCACATGTCTGGGAGGGTTAGGTTCCCGAAAGGTTTCGGTCTCCATTTGCATGAAATCGGCGGTCGGAGCTTGACTGTTTGCTAACACGCCTTTAGACAGTTCTATCTCTCCCGTCTTGTATTGCCTTTCGACCCAATCTTTGAAGACGAAGCAGTCCTCAATGGAATGACCTATCACCCTGTGATAGGGGCAATATTTTGGGCCGTCGGTCATATTCTCTTCTTGCGGTCTCTTTGATTCTGGCAGTTGTAGACCGTTTCTTAGGGCGTCCCTGAATATCTTATGAACCTTTTCCCTCTTGAAGGAAAAGACCTTTTCCAGCTTCTCTTTCAGAGGCGATTCCCCCCCGGCGTATGTATCGGAGGGACTGGAGGCTGATTGCGGCCGTTTTTCGCGAAGGCGCTCCGCTTTTAAATTTAAAGGGATATCAGTTGGCTGCTCCCGGGTACCAATCCCTGGCTCATGAGCCAAAATTTGATTCTGTTGTGATTGCAATCGGGCGACTTGGGTCGCGAGATCTGCCACGACGTTTGCCAGCTCGTCGACTTTGGAATAGACCTCGGCCATCTTCTCATCCCTGTCCTGAAATTGCCTTTGAAGCCATTGGAATAATGCCTGTTCTGTAGTTCCGGCTATGACAACCGGGTAATCTTTATTGCCTGAGCTCCATTCCATAGGAACCACGGGATCCTCTGGCTTATCGGCCTGAGCGGGCTCTTCATCATTTAGATCGAGCCGATGCTGGGTAGCGTCAACCGTATCATCACCATGGCTGTGAAGAAGAAGAGGGTTCGTTTCTTCATATCCGGCCATGTAGACAGTGTGGATAACACATTCAGCCATTCTTTCATCACTGGCAGCTGGTTTCGCGGAGCGGCCCGGGCTTTGGAAATTCATAAATTTTAACATGGCTAGAGCCCTAGCCCTTTTGTTGGCTCTATATCTGAGCCGCTTCTGCCTCAGCTTCTTTGTCTTAAGCGCTTGGCAGGCTTCTGCTCTTTGGGAAGCCATTGTGAGTTGATTAGCGGGGAGCTTAGAGAAGACACCCGATCGAGCAGTTGTCGGGGGTACCGCTGGAGCTTGCCCGAGATGCCCAGTTGCTTCGTTGACGTTGATGGCCATGCCCCCAGCTGGGGCCATGGAGAGTCGTTCGGAAACGGACTTGCGCTTGGGCTGAGGTGCCCTCGCGACCACCACATTCGGTCTCCTGCCTTTCGAGACCGGTTTGTCTGCCACCGGGGTTTGAGGAGCTGGGATGGCGCCAACTGGCATGAACACAATAGAGCCGAATGGTAGCAGCGGCTCCTCCCATTGTCGTCCGAGACTGGCCGGAAGGACCGTCCTGGAGTCTATCTTCATCGTGTAGGAGACAGGAGCAGAGTTCATCATCGAAGACATCGTCGAAAGGTGATTGCTTGAAAATCTGCATGAAAGAGCATTATTTTAGTATAAATATAGACATGTAAATTGATTGAGTTCGCATGAACATTTAACCCGAAATATGGGAGGAGAGAAAGTCCCACCGGGCGTGCCAGAACCTGTAGGGTGTTTTTCGTCACCCCATTGAGATGGGAATACGCGCACGCTTGTCAGGCGTACTACAGATTCCCCCTGCCTAGGATAGGCCGAGGTTTAATGATTGTGGGGATCCGAATCTCCGGCAGCCGCGGACTAAGCTGCCGTTAATTACCCCCCGCCTTTGGGGCGAGGGAACCTCCGATTAACGGATTAAACAGGGCATGCGAACTCAATGTGCAATGTACATGTGTTCTGTTATGAAAGGGGGTTTTGGATATATCGGGAGCCACGCAGAGTTTTTACGGGGGTCCCGCTACCAGGATAGCGGGCTGGGGGTCAAGGGGGCTAGCAGCCCCCTTGCGGGGTTCGGGACAGCGCCCCGGCCCGAAAAGGGGAGAATGTTGCGGAGTATGTATATGTGTACATTTGTATACAAATGTATATATATATACATATATATATAAATAAAGGGGAAAAGGCATCCAAAGGATGCGTGGGGCAGCCCCTTGGGCGCTGTGCGCTTAGGTGCTGTGCGCTCAGGCGCAAGCGCGCCACGTGTCGGCACGTGGGCGCTTTGCGCATGAGCGCTGCGCGCAGGAGCGCAAGCGCGCGCGCCACGTGTCGGCACGCGGGCGCTTTGCGCATGAGCGCTGCGCGCAGGCGCGCGCGCCACGTGTCGGCACGCGGGCGCTTTGCGCAAAAGCGCTGCGCGCAGGTGCGCAAGCGCGCGCGCGCGCCACGTGTCGGCACGCGAGCGCTTTGCGCAATGCGCGTTGCGCGCAGGTGTGCAAGCAAGCGCGTGCGCCACGTGTCGGCACGCGTGCGCTTTGCGCACTTACGCAAGCGCGCAGGTGCGCAAGCGCGCAGGTGCGCAAGCGCGCGCGCCACGTGTCGGCATGCGGGCCCTTTGCGCACTCGCTGCGCGCTGGAGAGGACAAGAGGCTTTTAGCCTGAAAAAAGATTTCTCAAAGAGAAATCAGAGAGGAGTCGGGCTCGTGAATGTGTTCTGGGTTTAATGGAAGTAGTTCTTCTTCTTCCTCCTATTGCTTGCTGGATCTTGAAGATCAAGAGATGTGAAATCTCAAAATCTCTCCTTTTTAAGATCTGATGACAGATCCAAGTTCCTCTTTGTGGGTTTTGTGGTGAAAAACTAAATTTGTTTTATAAAAAGAAGAGTAAAACTCTTGATTTAATTCAAGAGAAAGAAGAAGGTTTTGGAACCTTGAAGAAGAAGAATAGATCTCAGATCTGGAAACTTTTTTAGAGAGAGAAAAGTTGTTGAGATATTTCATTATCCTTTCCTTTATAGGCCATACATTTTACACATAGGCCCTTGGGCTTCACAAAATGGCATTTTACCTATCCCATGGCTCATATGCGACTTCTTTTTTGCACATAAGCCATGGGCTTTACAAAAATTTGGCTTCATGCCTATTTTCTTACATTTATCCATAAAATAAAATAAAAGAAAATGCAACAAAATTATTTATTACAAAAATTTTATCTTGGCGTGGGGAAGGCCGGCCGCTTCATGTTCGGGCTCGACCCGAGCATGGGCCCACTGGGTCTGGGCTTGGGCCCATTTGGCTTGGGGTTGACTTGGATTTTGACTTGGTCAACCGGGGTGTAAATTTTTACCCCAACATGGTCTCTTTAAACTGTCTTATAGTTACATGTTGGTAAAGCCCTTAGGATGTGTACTTGACTACCTGGACTATGATGCAGATCATACTAGTGGGGACATGGTAGTCCATAAGTACATCCTTCAAGGTCCCTAGTCGTAGGTGTATCGAGACGGGGCATCGATATACCAGTGTAGACTAGCGTATACGCTTCTCGACCCATGAGATGGGCGATGGATGATCCCATATCCATTGGTGTTTGACATCAGAGATGGTATACGGGTGCTCGGTGGAGACTGGGTACACTGGACGAACTCGCCGAGAACTCACAGATGGTATTATACCTTACGTCAGATGGCAGTTCTCAGGTGACACTTGTGCAGATTAGTCTGTAACCCGAGATCGTCATAGAGTCTTATGTGATTCCCACTGTGCTTTGATTTCCACCTTACCACGTCCATGAGGGCATGCAAAACGGTGGTTTTTGGGTACAGTCCCGAGTCACATGGAGGCAATGAGCGATAGGAGGGGTTTCGTCTCTCCCGGTATTAGGGGTTGATGTTGCGCCGTGCTCGATTGGCCGTAACAGGGAAGTCCCTGGCCAGGGCTGATTCAGAGATTTACTGGTAAGTGTTACCAGTAGTTTCTCGACCCGTTATGAGCCTCACATCGGCACGACTTATCGGTTATTGGGGTCTGACGTTTACCACCCCTAGACTTGATATGCGACATATCAGACGAGGAGACCGGACTGTACGGGAAGTGTTGCCGATCAGCTCGACGGGAGTTGTAGCAGGTTCGCTTGTTCTCTTCTGATCGCTCAATACCCGGGTGGCCGTTACGTTTAGCTGACCGCTTACGGCTTGGGGGTGCTTGATATGATCATCATCCACTGCCGGCGTATTGACGAGTCTCAGAGTCCCATAATGGAGTTTCCTAGTCCAGGCGAAACGTTGTGGTGCGCGTATGCGATATGCGCATAGACCCGATTAAAATGCGCGTATAGAATACCGTATATTGATCGGGCGGCTTGCTTTTGGTAGGGGTCATATGTGATATGGCCGGATTGATAAATCAAGTGTTGATTTATTATTTAACCATTAGCTTCTCACTTGAAATCCTTTCTTGAGTTAGTTGGATGTATGCATGCATGTATGCCTTCTTTTTGATTCATGCACATATGGATGTACATATACACATGCATACATACATACATCTTTCATGGTTGATTATACAAGGAAATGGTGGCAATATAAGACTCACACCATGGGTTTTTTATATGGAATATTATTGTATTTAAGCTAAAAACAAAAGGAAAAAGAAATGGGTTTGTTTTGGATTGTTTCTACACTCTTCTTGACCTAACCTCACTCACCCACCATTTAACCATGGTTTACTCTTCCTTTTAGTTTTTAACTTAAGTACAATAATGATTCAACCATGGTTTGAGATGAGAGATAGAAAATATATATTGATATATTTTTTCTATTTTCTTTAAGAGTTGAACTTATCATCTTCTAAAAAGCCATCATCTTCATCAACCTCTCTCATTTTGCTCTTAGTTCTTTGTAGTGAGCAATATACTCATCAAGATTGGATTTTGAAGTGAGAAAGAGAACCACAACACAATTCTACACAAGTCTAGCCCACTTGTTTATAGTGTTAGCTTGATTTCGTTCACTTGATCGGATAAAGTTGCAAGCTTGGACAAAGCGGACTCCGGGTGGATCATCGGTGACATCGAGGAGTTCAAGCGGAGCTTTTTCAAACCCTAAGTAGCCGAGGAGTCTAGCGTAGGGAGCTACAAAGGTTGTACTCTCTAAACCCTAGCTTTCCTTTCATATGATGATATGAAAATTTTGAAACCCTAATCGATTCTAGGAACGATCCGATGCTTGTTAACTTAGCACCCTAAAGACTCCACCTTTGGTTCATATGATGCTTCCAAACCCTTCATGAGGTGCTAGGCTAACCCAACATTGGTATCAGAGCCGACCTAGAACATTAGGCGACACCTTTACGAAGTTAAAACTCCGATCGAACCGAAAACACGGATTTTTGGGTGCTCTCTGGACTTTTTTCAAAATCTGGTTATTTTCAGAATTAAAAACATGTAAAAAATTCAGCAGGTAAAAATAAGAATTACGGTATAAAAATTTTTGGATGAACTGTCTTTTCTGCCGCGGAAACGCGGCCTAAGCTTCCTTGGGCCGCGGTTCCGCGGCCGTACACCTTAATCAATGTATAATTTTTATACTGTAATGCTTTATTCTGCTTGTATATTTTTTAGGGTATTTTTAATCTGTATTTAGTGCTGAAAAATTCTGGAGATGGTTTTGGACTCGTCGATTCGATCGGAATTTTCATTTCGTGGCTTTTCCGGGTAAATTAGAAAGTAGTGAAGTGTTTGAACGAGTATCATTTGCTCACTTTTCATGGGGTTTAAATCCTTCGGAGGTTCGTGCAAGTTTTGTGGTGGTCCCTCTAGAAGACAACAAACATTAACTCGATTATGTGACCGTCTTGAACTGCCTTTTGAACCTTAGGGTTTGGGGCAGTACGGCGTGTCACATGTGAGGTGTTGGCTTGACCCTTCTACGGCTGGACCGCTACTACTGTGTCACACTCCGGGTTTTTGAACTCTGCTCAAGTGTTGAGCTTTAGTGAATCTTGGGTATTTGATCGTTCGTTTGAAAACTTTAATACTGTCTGTTTATCCGGAATGTGATGCAATGTGTGGAATTCATATTACTAGACATAAAATACGGAATATGTGATATTTCGCATTTGCGATGTCTAAAGAGAATGTGGATTCCAGATATTGCAGTTTTACACTTTCTTTTCTGTGACCGTAAGTGTAGTATGTCGATATCGCCGGTTTCGTTGTTATACATCAACGACAATTAGGGTATGCATACTTACTTACGTTGATGATATGAGATATTATGTGTTGCTGAGATATGATGTGCAGGATTGTCGCGATTGAATAGCCGGGGGTTTTTTATGTGAGATGAGAGTTTTATATTTTCATTCATGTAAATTCAAATGTAATGTAATATTCTTTTATTTGGGGCACTTCCGGGTTGAGGTTGTGTTATCAGTGTTGTATATTATTTACTTTTCCGCATTAGGATGGACCCAAAGAGGGGAGCACAGGTGACCGGGTTCTGGGGTTCAGTGGGAGGTCATCTCGAGGAGTCGAGACCGGGTCTCCTAAACTCCAGAATTGGTAGGGTCGCTTGCCGCTCTCGTAGGGGTCCAGGGTGTGGGCTTGGCTATTCATCGCGACTGTGGAATCCGTATTTTCTATTGTTGGCTAAATAGTAAATACGGACGTCCTAGTATATCCCACATTATATCTATGTTTCTGCTACGATATCTGTGATGTGATCATTAGATATGTTCTGTGATGGATACAGTATATAGTATATATGATATATTATATAGGCGTTACTTATGTTTTATACCCGCGCTAGCCCTGCCCTACTCTGCCGTTAGTTACCTAACCTAACGGTGCACGAGGGGACATCGAGGCGAATGCGGATGGCATAAGTGTATGTCGTATTTATCTGTGATTTTTAGGTGAATTAAATGATGGGACTTCATTAATATGATTAATGAAAGAAAAGAAACCTAAAAGATGTTGTAGAATCAAATTTTCAAATAAAAAGGGTAGCTACAGTTTTGTTTTGCATAGCGGTATATATGATATACCCTGCACCTTATTCGATGAGGAAAGGGCCGAGATCCCTTCACCGGGAGTGACCCCTTTAGCAAAACTGGTAGATGCTACAACACTCGGTTTGACTTTTGACTGCTTTTGGAGTTTTGCTTTGCACAGTGATATATATGATATATCCCGCACCTTATTCGATGAGGAAAGAGCCGAGATCCCTTCACCGGGAGTGACCTCTTTAGCAAAACTAATGAAAGCCTCAAAATCACTCCATTTCAAAATTTCACTTGATTCTACAACGATATCAAGTTCATTACGCTCATGGTTTTTCTGAAAAACCTACGTAGCCCTCCGACATTTCAGATAGATATTACTTAGTATTCGTGCTACGGTTGTTTGGCATTCGTCAAGGCGTAGTGTACGGTAGCTATTTACTATTTATCTGTAGCATATGATGCGATTGGATTAGGGTATTCGTACGGCGTTGTTTGGCATTCGTCAAGGGTCGTGCGAGTGGGTTTAATTCAATCAAGAAATGTACGGGTTGAACTTGACTAGCGCACTATGGGTTGTTTGGCATTCGTCAAGGTCATAGTACGTTAGGGGCAAAAGTATTATCGGGAATTTCAAGAGTTGAAATTTGCATTGAGATTGCATACCTTCTATGAGATAGTTGGATCCCGATACCTACTGCGAGTAATTGTTACTCCTGGGAGAGTTTTACACAGGACAATTAGCCGATCAAGTAGGTGTCTAGAAAGGTGTCAACGGGGTTACGCCTCTGGGAAAACGAGGTTTACTTTAATTAGGTCCGTGCGAAAGCACGGGGAACCTCCCTCAAAGTACCGACACTGGCCTGGCTGAAAGATCGGCGAAGTTGTAGGGTGTAATTAATCCCGGCTAGTCTTTCCTTTTAGGGTTTGAAGGAAGATTTGATAAAAACAGTGGGAGCCATCCTGATTAGATAAGATAATAACCAATCTGATCTTGCAAGAGCATACGCTAAAGTGTTTTCTTCTCTCTCTCCAGGTAGCGACCATGTCATGCCTTAATAAAGATAATAATATGGATGTATTGACCGAACCCGCATGTTATACTGTGCAGGGGAACGTTGGACCCGTTCTATCTTATAAGTGTTATAAGACTGAACAGGAAACAGGAGAATGTCTGGATTCTCACGCCGCCCAAACGGAGGACATGCATGTTGATGCACCTTCTTCGGGTGTGTTTGTCATTGAGAACTGTTTTTCAGTTCACCCTACGTCCTGGGTATTAGATACCGGATCAGGATCCCACGTATGTAAACAATTACATGGGCTACGGAAAGGTAGAGAACTGAGAAAGGGTGATCATTCCGTTCAAGTAGGGAATGGTGCAAGTGTTGCAGCCAAAGCAGTTGGCGAATATCATCTTGTATTACCAAGTCGTAATACACTGGTTCTGAATGAGTGCTATTATATACCAAACATGATGTGCAACATTATATCAGTTTCTTTACTGAGTAAAGAAGGATATAATTTTGTAGTACAGGATAATGTTGTGAACATCTTCCTAGATCAAAAGTTGATTGCATCAGACTCGTTACATAATGGCATATTCATTCTCAATCAAAATACAGTCCTCAATTTACAAAACACACACAAAAGGAAGAGTTCAGAACTGAACGAATCCTTCTTATGGTATTGTAGACTAGGTCACATAAATGCGACACGACTAGCTAAGTTGCATAAAGATGGATATTTGAATCCGTTTGAATTTTTATCTTATGACACTTGCCAGTCATGTCTCAAAGGTAAAATGACCAAAACTCTGTTTACGGAATACGGAGAAAGAGTTACGGAACTCTTAGGGCTGATACATAGTGATGTATGTGGTCCCATGTCTACACATACCAGGAACGGTTCTTCCTACTTCATTACATTCACTGACGATCTCTCTAGATACGGACATGTGTTCCTGATAAAACACAAGTCTGAAGCTTTTGAGAAATTCAGAGAATATAAGCACGAAGTAGAGAACCAAACGGGCAAAAGTATTAAGATCTTTCGATCTGATTGAGGACGAGAATACTTGAGCAACGATTTTCTGGATTATTTAAAAGAGAATAGGATTCTCTCTCAGCTCACTCCTCCTTATACACCATAGCACAACGGTGTATCGGAACGGAGGAATCGCACGCTATTAGATATGGTGCGCTCCATGATGAGCACTGCTGAGTTGCCTATTTCCTTCTGGGGGTATACGCTTGAGACAGCCATGCACCTATTGAATATGGTTCCTACCAAATCAGTGCCTACTACTCCATATGAGATATGGAAAGGGAAGAGACCATATCTTAATTATGTTAAGATATGGGGTTGTCCGGCCTATGTAAAAACGCAAAATCCGGACAAACTCGAGGCAAGATCTGTCTTATGTAAGTTTGTAGGATATCCCAAAAATTCACAAGGGTATATCTTCTACCACCCCGAGGAACAAAAGGTGCTTGTTTCTCGACATGCCACCTTCTTAGAAAAAGGTTTTCTTATGAAACAGATCAGTGGCATTGAGGTAGAACTGGAAGAGGTTCCAGCGACACAAACTATAACAGAAGACTTGGTAGAACCAGAGAATTCAGTAGTACCTGACGAACCCCAGCCACTCCGCCGATCTAGCAGGGTTTCTCACCCACCTGAGAGATACTACGGTTTTCTCATTGATGGTGGCAGTGAGGATTGCATCATGGAGGATGATGACCCAACTAGCTTCGAGCAGGCCATCACGAGTGGGGACTCAGTGAAATGGCTGGATGCAATGCGGTCCGAGATGGAATCCATGTACACCAACAAAGTATGGATTTTGGAAGATGCTCCTGAAGGGGTAAAACCCATTGGGAGCAAGTGGATCTTCAAGAAAAAAAACTTGGTGTAGATGGGAAAGTGGAGACTTTCAAAGCTAGACTTGTAGCAAAGGGTTTTCGTCAAAGACCAGGTGTGGACTATGACGAGACCTTTTCTCCAGTAGCTATGCTTAAATCCATCCGGATCATGCTTGCCATTGCTGCATATCATGATTACGAAATCTGGGAAATGGATGTTAAGACCGCCTTTCTAAACGGTGATTTAGAAGAGTGCGTGTACATGACTCAGCCAGAGGGCTTCGTAGATAGTGGGAGCAGCGGGAAGGTGTGCAAGCTGCTTAAATCCATTTATGGATTAAAGCAAGCATCGCGGAGTTGGAATATCTGCTTTGACGTCGTTATCAAAAAGTTTGATTTCGTCAAAAACGTAGATGAACCTTGTATCTACAAAAAGGTGGCAGAGAGTAAGGTTGTCTTCCTCGTATTGTACGTGGACGACATACTCTTGATAGGAAATGACATTCCTATGCTGCAATCGGTCAAGCTCTTCTTATCATAAAGATTCTCAATGAAAGATCTTGGTGATGCCTCCTGCATATTAGGAATCAGGATCTATAGAGATAGATCCAAACGGATATTGAGATTGTCCCAATCCAGGTACATTGACACCATACTAAAGAGGTTTAGTATGGAAGAATCCAAGCGTGGGAACTTACCCACGATCTCTGGAGTCACTCTCTCCAAAGAGATGTCTCCCAAGACTGATTTGGAGAGAGCTCGCATGCAAGGGATACCCTATGCTTCGGCTGTAGGCTCTATCATGTACGCGATGCTATGTACCAGACCCGATGTAGCATACTCACTAAGTGTAGTGAGCAGGTATCAAGCTGATCCTGGAGAGAGTCACTGGACAGCTGTGAAGAGCATTCTCAAGTACTTACGAAGGACTAAAGAGATGCCCTTGGTGTATGGTAACGGAGAACTCCAAGTGGAGTCCTTTACCGATTCGAGCTTCCAGAGTGATAAGGACGACTCTAAGTCGCAGTCGGGATTTGTCTTTACCCTTTACGGAGGGGCGGTTAGCTGGAAGAGTTCCAAGCAAGAAACCGTGGCAGACTCGACGATGGAGGCTGAATACATCGCTGCCAACGATGCTGCCAAAGAGGCTGTCTGGATCAAGAAGTTCATTACTGAACTTGGAGTGGTTCCATCCATTGAGCATCCAATACCTTTGTATTGAGATAACAATGGAGCGGTGGCTTTGGCCAAGGAACCCAGGTCCCATCAGCGATCCAGGCATATTCTGAGGCGGTATCACCTGATCCGGGAGATAGTTGATCGCCGGGAGATCGAGGTCAGGAGGGTTGACACGAAGAACAACACGGCGGATCTACACATGAAGGCCATTCCCCAGATACAGTTTGAGAGACTCTTCGGGATGCTCGGTATGCGATACTACAGCAACTGGCCCTAGTGCAAGTGGGAGATTGTTAGTTGTATGTATGCCCTAGAGGCCAGTATTGTACAGATGATGTATATTATATTGGATGCTTGGACATATATAGAGATGACTTTCTTGCTCGATATGATAGTATGCTATCTGGTTGCTCTTTATCTTAACATGTATACTAGTCTTTAAACTTTCTTATAGTTACATGTTGGTAAAGCCCTTAGGATGTGTACTTGACTACCTGGACTATGATGCAGATCATACTAGTGGGGACATGGTAGTCCATAAGTACATCCTTTAAGGTCCTTAGTCGTAGGTGTATCGAGACGGGGCATCGATATACCAGTGTAGACTAGCGTATACGCTTCTCGACCCATAAGATGGGCGATGGATGATCCCATATCCATTGGTGTTTGACATCAGAGATGGTATACGGGTGCTCAGTGGAGACTGGGTACACTGGACGGACTCGCCGAGAACTCACAGATGGTATTATACCTTACGTCAGATGGCAGTTCTCAGGTAACACTTGTGCAGGTTAGTCTGTAGACCCGAGATCATCATAGAGTCTTGTGTGATTCCCACTGTGCTTTGATTTCCACCTTACCACGTCCATGAGGGCGTGCAAAACGGTGGTTTTTGGGTACAGTCCCGAGTCACATGGAGGCAATGAGCGATAGGAGGGGTTTCGTCTCTCCCGGTATTGGGGGTTGATGTTGCGCTGTGTTCGATTGGCCGTAACAGGGAAGTCCCTGGCCAGGGCTGATTCAGAGATTTACTGGTAAGTGTTACCAGTAGTTTCTCGACCCGTTATGAGCCTCACATCAGCACGAATTATCGGTTATTGGGGTCTGACGTTTACCACCCCTAGACTTGATATGCGACATATCAGACGAGGAGACCGGACTGTACGGGAAGTGTTGCCGATCGGCTCGACGGGAGTTATAGCAGGTTCGCTTGTTCTCTTCTGATCTCTCAATACCCGGGTGGCCGTTACGTTTAGCAGACCGCTTGCGGCATGGGGGTGCTTGATATGATCATCATCCACTGCCGGCGTATTGACGAGTCTCAGAGTCCCACAATGGAGTTCCTAGTCCAGGTGAAACGTTTTGGTGCGCGTATGCGATATGCGCATGGACCCGATTAAAATGCGCGTATAGGATACCGTATATTGATCGGGCGGCTTGCTTTTGGTAGGGGTCATATGTGATATGGCCGGATTGATAAATCAAGTGTTGATTTATCATTTAACCATTAGCTTCTCACTTGAAATCCTTTCTTGAGTTAGTTGGATGTATGCATGCATGTATGCCTTCTTTTTGATTCATGCACATATGGATGTACATATACACATGCATACATACATACATCTTTCATGGTTGATTATACAAGGAAATGGTGGCAATATAAGACTCACACCATGGGTTTTTTATATGGAATATTATTGTATTTAAGCTAAAAACAAAAGGAAAAAGAAATGGGTTTGTTTTGGATTGTTTCTACACTCTTCTTGACCTAACCTCACTCACCCACCATTTAACCATGGTTTACTCTTCCTTTTAGTTTTTAACTCAAGTACAATAATGATTCAACCATGGTTTGAGATGAGAGATAGAAAATATATATTGATATATTTTTTCTATTTTCTTTAAGAGTTGAACTTATCATCTTCTAAAAAGCCATCATCTTCATCAACCTCTCTCATTTTGCTCTCTAGTTCTTTGTAGTGAGCAATATACTCATCAAGATTGGATTTTGAAGTGAGAAAGAGAACCACAACACCATTCTACACAAGTCTAGCCCACTTGTTTAGAGTGTTAGCTTGATTTCGTTCACTTGATCGGATAAAGTTGCAAGCTTGGACAAAGCGGACTCCGGGTGGATCATCGGTGACATCGAAGAGTTCAAGCGGAGCTTTTCCAAACCCTAAGTAGCCGAGGAGTCTAGCGTAGGGAGCTACAAAGGTTGTACTCTCTAAACCCTAGCTTTCCTTTCATATGATGATATGAAAATTTTGAAACCCTAATCGATTCTAGGAACAATCCGATGCTTGTTAACTTAGCACCCTAAAGACTCCACCTTTGGTTCATGTGATGCTTCCAAACCCTTCATGAGGTGCTAGGCTAACCCATCATTTCTAACATGCATGAATATTTTTTATAATTGTACTTCTATCTTGCTTTATTTTACATTTGTTGAGTTCAAATACAACTACTTCTTATGCAAATGAAAATTTAAATCAAGTTTAGACTTAAGGTTTCACTTTCCCTTACTAACAGATGAGCATAGTCCGTGGTTAAATTCTTCTCTTCCAAATGGAAGGTTGCCGGTTCTATGTTTAAATGAAGGTCAGAGTAGAAAAAACCCAACTTGTCGTGTAGCAAGACATAGATGTTTAATAAAATATATCCCCGATTCAATAACATACAGCTGCAAGACTATTCATCATTCTATCTACTAATCGCTAATTAACTTTGCAAAAGTGAATTTCTTGATAACAAATGTTCAATATAGCTGATAGACCAATTGCAATTTGATCAAACTACAATGAACTCTTCTGTCTTATATGACAGAAACGAATTTTGAAAGAAAAAGAGATACAAATGCACACGATATCATGTCATCATATTACGTTGAACCTACTTGTGATACACATGCATATACTTTTCAAGAGCTAGAAAGGACCAATATCGTTTGATGGTAACAACAGGGCAAATCTTTGCCGTCATAATCGGAACTATGGCTTAGGTAGCATTGTTTCCAAAACAAGTCCCTTTTTAACATAATCGGAACTATGGCTTAGGTAATATTGTTTCCAAACTAGGCGGCCTTAAGGACATGAATGTTTTTAACATCATCATTTCTAATATGCCTGAATATTTTTTATAATTATACTTCTATCTTGCTTTATTTTACCTTTGTTGAGTTCAAATACAACTACTTCTTATTCAAATGAAAATTTTAGTCAAGTTTAGACTTAAGGTTTCACTCTCGCTTTCTAACAGATGAGCATAGTCCGTGGTTAAATTCTTCTCTTCCAAATGGAAGGTTGTCGGTTCTATGTCTAAATGAAGGTCAGAGTAGAAAAAACCCAACTTGTCGCGTAGCAAGACATAGATATTTAATAAAATATATCCCCGATTCAATAACATACACCTGCATGGCTATTCATCATTCTATCTACTAATCGCTAATTAACTTTGCAAAAGTGAATTTCTTGATAACAAATGTTCAATATATTTAATAGACCAATTGCAATTTAATCAAACTATAATGAACTCTTCTGTCATATATGACATAAACGACTTTTGAAAGAAAAAGAGATACAAATGCACACGGTATCAATGATCATACTATGTTGAATCTACTTATGATACACGTGCATATACTTTTCAAGAGCTGGAAAGGACCAATTTCGTTTGGTGGTAACAACGGGGAAAATCTTTTCAGTCATTATCGGAACTATGGCTTACGTAACATTATTTCCAAAACAAGTCCCTTTTTTAACATAATCGGAACTATGGCTTAGGTAACATTGTTTCCAAACTAGGCGGCCTTAAGGATGTGAATGTTTTTAACATCATCATTTCTAACATGCATTAATATTTTTTATAATTATACTTCTATCTTCCTTTATTTTACCTTTGTTGAGTTCAAATACTACTACTTTTTATTCAAATGAAAATTTTAGTCAAGTTTAGACTTAAGGTTTCACTCTCCCTTTCTAACAGATGAGCATAGCCCGTGGTTAAATTCTTCTCTTCCAAATGGAAGGTTACCGGTTCTATATCTAAATGAAGGTCAGAGTAGTAAAAACCCAACTTGTCGCGTAGCAAGACATAGATGTTTAATAAAATATATCCCCGATTCAATAACATACACTTACATGACTATTCATCATTTTATCTACTAATCGCTAATTAACTTTGCAAAAGTGAATTTCTTGAAAACAAATGTTCAATATAGCTAATAGATCAATTGCAATTTGATCAAACTATAATGAACTCTTCTGTCATATATGACAGAAACGAATTTTGAAAGAAAAAGAGATACAAATGCACACGGTATCATCTCATCATACAACGTTGAATCTACTTGTGATACACGTGCATATACTTTTCAAGAGCTAGAAAGGACCAATATTGTTTGGTGGTAACAACAGGGCAAATTTTTGCGGTCATAATCGGAACTATGGCTTAGATAACATTGTTTCCGAAATAAGTCCCTTTTTAACATAATTGGAACTATGGCTTAGGTAACATTGTTTCCAAACTAGGCAGCCTTAAGGATGTGAATGTTTTTAACATCATCATTTCTAACATGCATGAATATTTTTTATAATTATATTTCTATCTTGCGTTATTTTACCTTTGTTGAGTTCAAATACAACTACATCTTATTCGAATGAAAATTTTAGTCAAGTTTAGATTTAAGGTTTCACTCTCCCATTCTAACAAATGAGCATATTCCGTGGTTAAATTCTTCTCATCCAAATGGAAAGTTGCCGGTTCTATGTCTAAATGAAGGTCAGAGTAGAAAAAAACCCAATTTGTCATGTAGCAAGACATAGATGTTTAATAAAATATATTCCCGATTCAATAACATACACCTGCATGACTATTCATCATTCTATCTACTAATCGCTAATTAACTTTGCAAAAGTGAATTTCTTGAAAACAGATGTTCATTACAGCTGATAGACCAATTGCAATTTGATCAAACTATAATGAACTCTTCTGCCATATATGACAGAAACGAATTTTGAAAGAAAAAGAGATACAAATGCACACGGTATCATCTCATCATACTACATTGAATCTACTTGTGATACACGTGCATATACTTTTCAAGAGCTAGAAAGTACCAACATCGTTTGGTGGTAACAACAGGGAAAATTTTTGCAGTCATAATCGGAACTATGGCTTAGGTAACAATGTTTCCAAAACAAGTCCCATTTTAAGATAATTGGAACTATGGCTTAGGTAACATTGTTTCTAAACTAGGCGGATGTGAATGTTTTTAACATCATCTTTTCTAACATCCATGAATAATTTTTAAAATGATACTTCCATCTTACTTTATTTTACCTTTGTTGAGTTCAAATACAACAAGTTCTTATTCAAATTAAAATTTTATTCAAGTTTAGACTTAAGGTTTCACTCTCCCTTTCTAACAGATGAGCATAGTCCGTGATTAAATTCTTCTCTTCCAAATGGAAGGTTGCCGGTTCTATATCTAAATGAAGGTCAGAGTAGAAAAAACCCAACTTGTCGTCTAGAAAGACATTGATGTTTAATAAAATATATCCCTGATTCAATAACATACACCTGCATGTCTATTCATCATTCTATCTACTAATCGCTAATTAACTTTGCAAAAGTGAATTTCTTGATAACAAATGTTCAATATAGCTGATAGACCAATTGCAATTTGTTCAAACTATAATGAACTCTTCTGTCATATATGACATAAACGAATTTTGAAAGAAAAAGAGATACAAATTCACACGGTATCATCTCATCATACTACGTTGAATCTACTTGTGATACACGTGCATATACTTTTCATGAGTTTGAAAGGACCAATATCGTTTGGTGGTAAAAACAGGACAAATCTTTGCAGTCATAATCGGAACTATGGCTTAGGTAATATTGTTTCCAAAACAAGTCCCTTTTTAACATAATCGGAACTATGGCTTAGGTAACATTGTTTCCAAACTATGCGGCCTTAAGGATGTGAATGTTTTTAACATCATCATTTCTAACATGCATGAATATTTTTTATAATTATACTTCTAGCTTGCTTTATTTTACCTTTGTTGAGTTCAAATACAACTATTTCTTATTCAAATGAAAATTTTAGTCAAGTTTAGACTTAAGGTTTCACTCTCCCTTTCTAACAGATGAGCATAGTCCGTGGTTAAATTCTTCTCTTCCAAATGGAAGGTTGCCGGTTCTATGTCTCAATGAATGTCAGAGTAGAAAAAACCCAACTTGTCGCGTAGCAATACATAGATGTTTAATAAAATATATTCCCGATTCAATAATATACACGTGCATGACTATTCAAAATTCTATCTACTAATCGCTAATTAACTTTGCAAAAGTGAATTTCTTGATAACAAATGTTCAATATACCAGATAGACCAATTGCAATTTGATCAAACTATAATGAACTCTTCTATCATATATAACAGAAACGAATTTTGAAAGAATAAGAGATACAAATGCACACGGTATCATCTCATCATACTACGTTGAATCTACTTGTGATACACGTGCATATACTTTTCAAGAGCTGGAAAGGACCAAAATCGTTTGGTGGTAACAACGGGGCAAATTTTTGCTGTCTTAATCAGAACCATGGTTTAGGTAACATTGTTTTCAAAACAAGTCCCTTTTTAACATAATCGGAACTATGGCTTAGCTAACATTGTTTCCAAACTAGGCGGCCTTAAGGATGTGAACGTTTTTAATATCATCATTTCTAACATGCATGAATATTTTTTACAATTATACTTCTATCGTGCTTTATTTTACCTTTGTTGAGTTCAAATACAATTACTTGTTATTCAAATGAAAATTTTAGTCAAGTTTACACTAAAGGTTTCATTCTCCCTTTCTAACAGATGAGCATAGTCCGTGGTTAAATTATTCTCTTCCAAACAGAAGGTTGCCGGTTCTATGTCTAAATGAAGGTCAGAGTAGAAAAAACCCAACTTATCGCATAGCAAGACATAGATGTTTAATAAAATATATCCCCGATTCAATAGCATACACCTGCATGACTATTCATCATTCTATCTACTAATCGCTAATTAACTTTGCAAAAGTGAATTTCTTGATAACAAATGTTCAATATAGCTGATAGACCAATTGTAATTTGATCAACTTATAATGAACTCTTCTGTCATATATGACAGAAACGAATTTAGAAAGAAAAAGAGATACAAATGCACACGGTATCATGTCATCATACTACGATGAATCTACTTGTGATACACGTGCATATACTTTTCAAGAGCTGGAAAGGACCAATATCGTTTAGTGGTAGCAACGGGGCAAATTTTTGCAGTCATAATCGGAACTATGGCTTAGGTAACAATGTTTTCAAAACAAGCCATTTTTTAACATAATCGGAACTATGGCTTAGGTAACATTGTTTCCAAACTAGACGGCCTTAAGGATGTGAATGTTTTTAACATTATCAAATCTAACATGCATGAATATTTTTTATAATTATACTTCTATCTTACATTATTTTACCTTTGTTGAGTTCAAATACAACTACTTTTTATTCAAACGAAAATTTTAGTCAAGTTTAGACTTAAGATTCACTCTCCCTTTCTAACAGATGACCATAGTCCGTGGTTAAATTCTTCTCTTCCAAATGGAAGGTTGCCGGTTCTATGTCTAAATGAAGGTCAAAGTAGAATAACCCAACTTGTCGCGTAGCAAGACATAGATGTTTAATAAAATATATATCCCCAATTCAATAACATACACCCGCATGACTATTCATCATTCTATCTACTAATCACTAATTAAATTTGCAAAAGTGAATTTCTTGATAACAAATGTTCAATATAGCTGATAGACCAATTGCAATTTGATCAAATTATAATGAACTTCTCTGTCATATATGACAGAAACGAATTTTGAAAGAAAAAGATATACAAATAAACACGGTATCATCTCATCATACTACGTTGAATCTATTTGTGATACACGTGCATATACTTTTCAAGTGCTAGAAAGGACCAAAATCGTTTGGTGGTAACAACAGGGCAAATCTTTGCTGTCATAATCGGAAATATGGCTTAGGTAACATTGTTTTCAAAAGAAGTCCCATTTTAACATAATCGGAACTATGGCTTAGTTAACATTGTTTCCAAACTAGGCGGCCTTAAGGATGTGAATGTTTTTAACATCATCATTTCTAATATGCATGAATATTTTTTATAATTATACTTCTATCTTGCTTTATTTTACCTTTGTTAAGTTCAAATACAACTATTTCTTATTCAAATGAAAATTTAAGTCAAGCTTAGACTTAAGGTTTCACTCTCACTTTCTAACAGATGAGCATAGTCCGTGGTTAAATTCTCCTCTTCCAAATGGAAGGTTATCGGTTCTATGTCTAAATGAAGGTCAGAGTAGAAAAAACCCAACTTGTCGCGTAGCAAGAAATTGTTGTTTAATAAAATATATCCCCGATTCAATAACATACACCTGCATGGCTATTCAGCATTCTATCTACTAATCGCTAATTAATTTTGCAAAAGTGAATTTCTTGATAACAAATGTTCAATATAGTTGATAGACCAATTGCAATTTGATTAAACTATAATGAACTCTTCTGTCATATATGACAGAAACGAATTTTGAAAGAAAAAGAGATACAAATGCGCACGGTATCAACGATCATACTACGTTGAATCTACTTATGATACACGTGCATATACTTTTCAAGAGCTGGAAAGGACCAATTTCGTTTGGTGGTTACAACGGGGTAAATCTTTGCAGTTATTATCGGAACTATGGCTTAGGTAACATTATTTCCAAAGCAAGTCTATTTTTAACATAATCGGAACTATGGCTTAGGTAACATTGTTTCCAAACTAGGCGACCTTAAGGATGTGAATGTTTTTAACATCATCATTTCCAACATGCATGAATATTTTTTATAATTTTACTCCTATCTTCCTTTATTTTACCTTTGTTGAGTTCAAATATAACAACTTCTTATTCAAATGAAAATTTTAGACAAGTTTAAACTTAAAGTTTCACTCTCCCTTTCTAACAGATGAGCATAGCCCGTGGTTAAATTCTTCTCTACCAACTGGAAGGTTGTCGGTTCTATATCTAAATGAAGGTCAGAATAGTAAAAACCCAACTTGTCGCGTAGCAAGATATAGATGTTTAATAAAATATATCCCCGATTCAATAACATACACCTGCATGACTATTCATCATTCTATCTACTAATCGCTAATTAACTTTGCAAAAGTGAATTTCTTGAAAACAAATGTTCAATATAGCAGATAGATCAATTGCATTTTTATCAAACTATAATGAACTCTTCAGTCATATATGACATAAACGAATTTTGAAAGAAAAAGAGATACAAAGGCACACGGTATCATCTCATCATACTACGTTGAATCTACTTGTGATACACGTGTATATACTTTTCAAGAGCTAAAAAGGACCAACATCGTTTGATGGTAACAACAGGGCAAATTTTTGCTGTCATAATCGGAACTATGGCTTAGGTAACATTGTTTCCAAACTAGGCGGCCTTAAGGATGTGAATGTTTTTAACATATCATTTCTAACATGCATGAATATTTTTTATAATTATACTTCTATCTTGCTTTATTTTACCTTTGTTGAGTTCAAATACAACTACTTCTTATTCAAATGAAAATTTTAGTCAACTTTATACTTAAGGTTTCACTCTCCTTTTCTAACAGATGAGCATAGTCCGTGGTTAAATTCTTCTCTTCTAAATGGAAATTTGCCGGTTCTATATCTAAATGAAGGTCAGAGTAGAAAAAACCCAACTTGTCGCCTAGCAAGACATAGATGTTTAATAAAATATATCCCCGATTCAATAACATACTCCTGCGTGACTATTCATCATTCTATCTACTAATCGCTAATTAACTTTGCAAAAGTGAATTTCTTGATAACAAATGTTCAATATAGCAGATAGACCAATTGCAATTTGATCAAACTATAATGAATTCTTCTGTCATATATGACATAAACGAATTTTGAAAGAAAAAGAGATACAAATTCACACGGTATCATCTCATCATACTACGTTGAATCTACTTGTGATACACGTGCATATACTTTTCAAGAGCTAGAAAGGACCAATATCGTTTGGTGGTAAAAACAGGGCAAATCTTTGCAGTCATAATCGGAACTATGGCTTAGGTAATATTGTTTCCTAAACAAGTCTATTTTTATTATAATCGGAACTATGGCTTAGGTAACATTGTTTCCAAACTAAACGGCCTTAAGGATGAGAATGTTTTTAACATCATCATTTCTAACATGCATGAATATTTTTTATGATTATACTTCTATCTTGCTTTATTTTAATTTTGTCGAGTTCAAATACAAATACTTTTTATTCAAATGAAAATTTTAGTCAAGTTTAGGCTTAAGGTTTCACTCTCCCTTTCTAACAGATGAGCATATTCTGTTGTTAAATTCTTCTTTTCCAAATAGGTTGCCGGTTCTATGTCTAAATGAAGGTCAGAGTAGAATAACCCAACTTGTCGCGTAGCAAGACATAGATGTTTAATAAAATATATCCCCGATTCAATAACATACACCTGCATGACTATTCATCATTCTATCTACTAATCGCTAATTAACTTTGCAAAAGTGAATTTCTTGATAACAAATGTTCAATATAACTAATAGACCAATTGCAATTTGATCAAACTATAATGAACACTTCTGTCATACATGACAGAAACGAATTTTGAAAGAAAAATATATACAAATGCACACGGTATCATCTCATCATACTACGTTGAATCTACTTGTGATACACGTGCATATACTTTTCAAGAGCTAGAAAAGACTAATATCGTTTGGTGGTAACAACATGGCAAATCTTTGCAGTCATAATCGGAACTATGGTTTAGGTAACATTGTTTTCAAAAGAAGTGCCTTTTTAACATAATCGGAACTATGGCTTAGGTAACATTGTTTCCAAACTAGACGGCCTTAAGGATGTGAATGTTTTTAACATCATCATTTCTAACATGCATGAATATTTTTTATAATTATACTTCTATCTTGGTTTATTTTATCTTTGTTGAGTTCAAATACAATTATTTCTTATTCAAATGAAAATTTTAGTCAAGTTTAGACTTAAGGTTTCACTCTCCCTTTTTAACTGATGAGAATAGTCCGTGGTTAAATTCTACTCTTCCAAATGGAAGGTTGCCGGTTCTATGTCTAAATGAAGGTCAGAGTAGAAAAAACCCAACTTGTCGCGTAGCAAGACATAGATGTTTAATAAAATATATCCCCGATTCAATAACATACACCTGCATGACTATTCATCATTCTATCTACTAATCGCTAATTAACTTTGCAAAAGTGAATTTCTTGATAACAAATATTCAATATAGCAGATAGACCAATTGGAATTTGATCAAAATATAATGAACTCCTCTGTCATATATGACCGAAACGAATTTTGAAAGAAAAAGATATACAAATGCACACGGTATCATCTCATCATACTACATTGAATCTACTTGTGATACACGTGCATATACTTTTCAAGAGCTAGAAAGTACCAATATCGTTTGGTGGTAAAAACAGGGCAAATCTTTGCATTCATAATCGGAACTATGGCTTAGGTAATATTGTTTCCAAAACAAGTCCCTTTTTAACATAATCAGAACTATGGCTTAGGTAACATTGTTTCCAAACTAGGCGGCCTTAAGGATGTGAATGTTTTTAACATCATCATTTCTAACATGCATGAATATTTTTTATAATTATACTTCTATCTTCTTTTATTTTAGCTTTGTTGAGTTCGAATACAACTATTTCTTATTCAAATGAAAATTTTAGTCAAGTTTAGAATTAAGGTTTCACTCTCCCTTTCTAACAGATGAGCATAGTCCGTGGTTAAATTCTTCTCTTCCAAATGGAATGTTGCCGGTTCTATGTCTAAATTAAGGTCAGAGTAGTAAAAACCCAACTTGTCGCGTAGCAAGACATAGATGTTTAATAAAATATATCCCCGATTCAATAACATACACCTGCATGACTATTCATCATTCTATCTACTAATCGCTAATTAACTTTGCAAAAGTGAATTTCTTGATAAAAAATATTCAATATAGCTGATAGACCAATTGCAATTTGATCAAACTATAATGAACTCTTACGTCATATATGACAGAAACGAATTTTGAAAGAAAAAGATATACAAACGCACACGGTATCATATCATCATACTACGTTGAATCTACTTGTGATACACGTGCATATACTTTTCAAGAGCTGGAAAGGACCAATATCGTTTAGTGGTAGCAACGGGGCAAATTTTTGCTGTCATAATCGGAACTATGGCTTAGGTAACATTGTTTCCAAAACAAGCCCCTTTTTAACATAATCGGAACTATGGCTTAGGTAACATTGTTTCCAAACTAGGCGGCCGTAAGGATGTGAATGTTTTTAACATCATCATTTCTAACATGCATGAATATTTTTTATAATTATACTTCTATCTTGCTTTATGTTACTTTTGTTCAGTTCAAATACAACTACTTCTTATTCAAATGAAAATTTTAGTCAAGTTTAGACTTAAGGTTTCACTCTCCCTTTCTAACAGATAAGCATAGTCCGTGGTTAAAATCTTCTCTTCCAAATGTAAGGTTGCCGGTTCTATGTCTAAATGAAGGTCAGAGTAGAAAAAACCCAATTAGTCGCGTAGCAAGACATAGATGTTTAATAAAATATATCCCCGATTCAATAACATACGCCTGCATGACTATTCATCATTCTATCTATTAATCGCTAATTAACTTTGCAAAAGTGAATTTCTGGATAACAAATGTTCAATATAGCTGATAGAACAATTGCAATTTGATCAAATTATAATGAACCCTTCTGTCATATATGACAGAAACGAATTTGGAAAGAAAAAGAGATACAAATACACTCGGTTTCATCTCATCATACTACGTTGAATCTACTTATGATAAACGTGCATATACTTTTCAAGAGTTAGAAAGGACCAATATCGTTTGGTGGTAACAACAGGGCAAATTTTTGCCGTCATAATCGGAACTATGCCTTAGGTAACATTGTTTCCAAAACAAGTCCCTTTTTAACATAATCGGAACTTTGGCATAGGAAACATTGTTTCCGAACTAGACGGCCTTAAGGATGTGAATGATTTTACATCATCATTTCTAACATGCATGAATATTTTTTATAATTATACTTCTATCTTTCTTTATTTTACCTTTGTTGAGTTATAAATGCAACTACTTCTTATTCAAATGAAAATTATAGTCAAGTTTAGACTTAAGGTTTCACTCTCCCTTTCTAACAGATAAGCATAGTCTGTGGTTAAATTCTTCTCTTCCAAATGGAAGGTTGCCGGTTCTATATCTAAATGAAGGTCAGAGTAAAAAAAACCCAGCTTGTCACGTAGCAAGACATAGATGTTTAATAAAATATATCCCCGATTCAATAACATACGCCTACATGACTATTCATCATTCTATCTACTAATCGTAATTAACTTTGCAAAAGCGAATTTCTTGATAACAAATGTTCAATATAGCTGATAGACCAATTGCAATTTGATCAAACTATAATGAACTCTTCTATCATATACGACAGAAACGAATTTGGAAAGAAAAAGAGA
Organism: Agapanthus africanus; assembly: GCA_030015575.1. Classification (NCBI taxonomy): domain Eukaryota; kingdom Viridiplantae; phylum Streptophyta; class Magnoliopsida; order Asparagales; family Amaryllidaceae; genus Agapanthus; species Agapanthus africanus. The sequence goes on from CM057339.1 coordinate 136,630,422, forward strand.
TACAAATGCACGGTTTCATCTCATCATACTACGTTGAATCTACTTATGATACACGTGCATATACTTTTCAAGAGCTAGAAAGGACCAATATCGTTTGGTGGTAACAACAGGGCAAATTTTAGCCATCATAATCGGAACTATGGCTAAGGTAACATTGTTTCCAAAACAGGTCCCTTTTTAACATAATCGGAACAATGGCTTAGGTAACATTGTTTCCAAACTATGCGCCCTTAAGGATGTGAATGTTTTTAAAATTATCATTTCTAACACGCATGAATATTTTTTATAATTATACTTCTATCTTGCTTTATTTTACCTTTGTTGAGTTCAAATACAACTACTTCTTATTCAAATGAAAATTTTAGTCAAGTTTAGACTTAAGGTTTCACTCTCCCTTTCTAACAGATAGCATAGTCCGTGGTTAAATTCTTCTTTTCCAAATGTAAGGTTGCCCGTTCTATGTCTAAATGAAGGTCAGAGTAGAAAAAACCCAACTTGTCGCGTAGCAAGACATAAATGTTTAATAACATATATCCCTGATTCAATAACATACGCCTGCATGACTATTCATCATTCTATCTACTAATCGCTAATTAATTTTGCACAAGTGAATTTCTTGATAACAAATGTTCAATATAGCTGATAGAACAATTGCAATTTGATCAAATTATAATGAACTCTTCTGTCATATATGACAAAAACGAATTTGGAAAGAAAAAGAGATACAAATGCACACGGTTTCATCTCACCATATTACGTTGAATCTACTTATGATACACGTGCATATACTTTTCAAGAGTTAGAAAGGACCAATATCGTTTGGTGGTAACAACAGGGCAAATTTTTGCCGTCATAATCGGAACTATGGCTTAGGTAACATTGTTTCCAAAACAAGTCCCTTTTTAACATAATCGAAACTTTGGCTTAGGAAACATTGTTTCCAAACTAGACGGCCTTAAGGATGTGAATGATTTTACATCATCATTTCTAACATGCATGAATATTTTTTATAATTATACTTCTATCTTTCTTTATATTACCTTTGTTGAGTTAAAATGCAACTACTTCTTATTCAAATGAAAATTATAGTCAAGTTTAGACTTAAGGTTTCGCTCTCCCTTTCTAACAGATAAGCATAGTCTGTGGTTAAATTCTTCTCTTCCAAATGGAAGGTTGCCGGTTCTATATCTAAATGAAGGTCAGAGTAGAAAAACCCCAGCTTGTCACGTAGCAAGACATAGATGTTTAATAAAATATATCCCCGATTCAATAACATACGCCTACATGACTATTCATCATTCTATCTACTAATCGCTAATTAACTTTGCAAAAGTGAATTTCGTGATAACAAATGCTCAATATAGCAGATAGACCAATTGTAATTTGATCAAACTATAATGAACTCTTCTATCATATATGACAGAAACGAATTTGGAAAGAAAAAGAGATACAAATGCACGGTTTCATCTCATCATACTACGTTGAATCTACTTATGATACACGTGCATATACATTTCAAGAGCTAGAAAGGACCAATATCGTTTGGTGGTAACAACAGGGCAAATTTTAGCCATCATAATCGGAACTATGGCTTAGGTAACATTGTTTCCAAAACAGATCCCTTTTTAACATAATCGGAACTATGGCTTAGGTAACATTGTTTCCAAACTATGCGCCCTTAAGGATGTGAATGTTTTTAACATCATCATTCCTAACACGCATGAATATTTTTTATAATTATACTTCTATCTTGCTTTATTTTACCTTTATTGAGTTCAAATACAACAACTTCTTATTCAAATGAAAATTTTAGTCAAGTTTAAACTTAAGGTTTCACTCTCCCTTTCTAACAGATGACCATAGTCCGTTGTTAAATTCATCTCTTCCAAATGGAAGATTGCCGGTTCTATGTCTAAATGAAGGTCTGAGTAGAAAAAACCCAACTTTTCGCGTAGCAAGGCATAGATGTTTTATAAAATATATCCTCGATTCTACAACATACACCTGCATGACTATTCATCATTCTATCTACTAATCGCTAATTAACTTTGCAAAAGTGAATTTCTTGATAACAAATGTTCAATAGAGCTGATAGACCAATTGCAATTTGATCAAACTATAATGAACTCTTCTGTCATATATGATAGAAACGAATTTTGAAAGAAATAGAGATACAAATGCACACGGTATCATGTCATCATACTACGTTGAATCTACTTGTAATACACGTGCATATACTTTTCAAGAGCTAGAAAGGACCAATATCGTTTGGTGGTAACAACGGGGCAAATCTTGGCAGTCATAATCGGAACTATGGCTTAGGTAACATTGTTTCCAAAACAAGTCCCTTTTTAACATAATCGGAACTATGGCTTAGGTAACATTGTTTCTAAACTTAGCGCCCTTAAGGATGTGAATGTATTTAACATCATCATTTCTAACATGCATGAATATTTTTTATAATTATACTTCTATCTTACTTTATTTTACCTTTGTTGAGTTCAAATACAATTACTTCTTATTAAAATGAAAATTTTAGTCAGGTTTAGACTTAAGGTTTCACTCTCCCTTTCTAACAGATGAGTATAGTCCGTGGTTAAATTCTTCTCTTCTAAATGGAAGATTGCCGGTTCTATGTCTAAATTAAGGTCAGAGTAGTAAAAACCCAACTTGTCGCGTAGCAAGACATAGATGTTTAATAAAATATATCCCCGATTCAAAAACATACACCTGCATGTCTATTCATCATTCTATCTACTAATCGCTAATTAACTTTGCAAAAGTGAATTTCTTGATAACAAATGTTCAATATAGCAGATAGACCAATTACAATTTGATCAAAATATAATGAACTCTTCTGTCATATATGATAGAAACAAATTTTGAAAGAAAAAGATATACAAATGCACACGGTATCATCTCATCATACTACATTGAATCTACTTGTGATACACGTGCATATACTTTTCAAGAGCTAGAAAGGACCAATATCGTTTGGTGGTAACAACAGGGCAAATCTTTGCTGTCATAATCGGAACTATGGCTTAGGTAATATTGTTTCCAAAACAAGCCCATTTTTAACATAATCGGAACTATGGCTTAGGTAACATTGTTTCCAAACTAGGCGGCCTTAAGGATGTGAATGTTTTTAACATCATCATTTCTAACATGCATGAATATTTTTTATAATTATACTTCTATCATGCTTTATTTTACCTTTTTTGAGTTCAAATACAACTACTTCTTATTTAAATGAAAATTTAGTCAAGTTTAGACTTAAGGTTTCACTCTCCCTTTCAAACAGATGAGCATGGTCCGTGGTAAAATTCTTCTCTTCCAAATGGAAGGTTGCCGATTCGATGTCTAAATGAAGGTCAGAGTAGAAAAAACCCAATTTTTCGCGTAGCTAGACATAGATATTTAATAAAATATATTCCCGATTCAGGAATATACACCTGCATGAATATCCATCATTCTATCTACTAATTGCTAATTAATTTTGCAAAAGTGAATTTCTTGATAACAAATGTTCAATATAGCTGATAGACAAATTGCAATTTGATCAAACTATAATGAACTCTTCTGTCATATATGACAGAAACGAATTATGAAAGAAAAAGAGATACAAATGCACACGGTATCAACTCATCATACTACGTTGAATCTACTTGTGATACACGTGCATACACTTTTCAAGAGCTAGAAAGGACCAACATAGTTTGGTGGTAACAAAATGGCAAATTTTAGCAGTCATAATCGGAACTATGGCTTAGATAACATTATTTCCAAAACAAGTCACATTTTAACATAATCGGAACTATGGCTTAGGTAACATTGTTTCTAAACTAGGCGGCCTTAAGGATGTGAATGTTTTTAACATCATCATTTCTAACATGCATGAATATTTTTTATAATTATACTTCTATCTTGCTTTATTTTATCTTTGTTGAGTTCAAATACAACTACTTCTTATTCAAATGAAAATTTTAGTCAAGTTTAGACTTAAGATTTCACTCTCCCTTTCTAACAGATGAGCATAATCCGTGGTTAAATTCTTCTCTTCCAAATGGAAGGTTGCCGGTTCTATGTCTAAATGAAGGTCGGAGTAGAAAAAACCCAACTTGTCGCGTATCAAAACATAGATGTTTAATAAAATATATCTCCGATTCAATAACATACACCTGCATGACTATTCATCATTTTATCTACTAATCCCTAATTAGCTTTGCAAAAGTGAATTACTTGATAACAAGTGTTCAATATAGCAGATAGACCAATTGCAATCTGAACAAACTATATAATGAACTCTTCTGTCATATATGACAGAAACGAATTTTGAAAGAAAAAGAGATACAAATGCACACGGTATCATCTCATCATACTACGTTGAATCTACTTGTGATACACGTGCATATACTTTTCAAGAGCTAGAAAGGACCAATATCGTTTGGTGGTAACAACAGGGCAAATTTTTGCTGTCATAATCGGAACTATGGCTTAGGTAACATTGTTTCCAAATCAAGTCCCTTTTTAACATAATCGGAACTATGGCTTAGGTAACATCGTTTTCAAACTAGGCGGTCTTACGGATGTGAATGTTTTTAACATCATCATTTCTAACATGCATGACTATTTTTTATAACTATACTTCTATCTTGCTTTATTTTACCTTTGTTGAGCTCAAATACAACGACTTTTTATTCAAATGAAATTTTTAGTCAAGTTTAGACTTAAGGTTTCACTCTCCCTTTCTAACAGATGAGCATAGTCCGTGGTTAAATTCTTCTCTTCCAAATGGAAGGTTGCCGGTTCTATGTCTAAATGAAGGTCAGAGTAGAAAAAACCCAACTTGTCGGGTAGTAAGACATAAATGTTTAATAAAATGTATCCCCGATTCAATAACATACACCTGCATGACTATTCATCGTTTTATCGACTAATCGCTAATTAACTTTGCAAAAGTGAATTTCTTGATAACAAATGTTCGATATAGCTGATAGACCAATTGCAATTTTATCAAACAATAATGAACACTTCTGTCATATATGACAGAAACGAATTTGGAAAGAAAAAGAGATACAAATGCACATGATATCATCTCATCATACTACGTTGAATCTACTTGTGATACACGTGCATATACTTTTCAAGAGCTAAAAAGGACCAATATCGTTTGGTGGTAACAACAGGGCAAATCTTTGTCGTCATAATCGGAACTATGGCTTAGATAACATTGTTTCCAAAACAAGTCCCTTTTTAACATAATTGGAACTATGGCTTAAGTAACATTGTTTCCAAACTAGGCGGCCTTAAGGATGTGAATGTTTTTAACATCATCATTTCTAACACGCATGAATACTTTTTATAATTATACTTCTATCTTGCATTATTTTACCTTTGTTGAGTTCAAATACAACTAATTCTTATACAAATGAAAATTTTAGTCAAGTTTAGACTTAAGATTTCACTCTCCCTTTCTAACAGATGAGCATAGTCCGTGGTTAAATTCTTCTCTTTCAAATGGAAGGTTGCCGATTCTATGTCTAAATGAAGGCCAGAGTAGAAAAAACCAACTTGTCGCGTAGCAAGACATAGATATTTAATAAAATATATCCCCGATTCAGTAACACACACCTGCATAACTATTCATCATTCTATCTACTAATCGCTAATTAACTTTGCAAAAGTGAATTTCTTGATAACAAATGTTCAATATAGCTGATAGACCAATTGCAATTTGATCAAACTATAATGAACTCTTCTGTCATACATGACAGAAACGAATTTTGAAAGAAAAAGAGATACAAATTCACACGGTATCATCTCATCATACTACGTTGAGTCTACTTGTGATACACATGCATATACTTTTCAAGAACTAGAAAGGACCAATATCATTTGGTGGTAACAACGGGGCAAATCTTTGCAGTCATAATCAGAACTATGGTTTAGGTAACATTGTTTCCAAAACTAGTACTTTTTCAACATAATCGGAACTATGGCTTAGGTAACATTGTTTCCAAACTAGGCGGCCTTAAGGATGTGAATGTTTTTAACATCATCATTTCTAACATGCATGAATATTTTTTATAATTATACTTCTATCTTGCTTTATTTTGCCTTTGTTGAGTTCCAATACAACTACTTCTTATTCAAATGAAAATTTTAGTTAAGTTTAGACTTAAGGTTTCACTCTTCCTTTCTAACAGTTGAGCATAGTCTGTGGTAAAATATATCCCCGATTCAATAACATACACCTGCATGACTATTCATCATTCTATCTATTAATCGCTAATTAACTTTGCAAAAGTGAATTTCTTTATAACAAATGTTCAATATAACTGATAGACCAATTGCAATTTGATCAAATTATAATGAACTCTTCTGTCATATATGACAGAAACGAATTTTGAAAGAAAAAGAGATACAAATGCACACGGTATCATCTCATCATACTACGTTGAATCTACTTATGATACACGTGCATATACTTTTCAAGAGCTAGAAAGGACCAATATCTTTTGGTGGTAACAACAGGGCTTTTTGCTGACATAATCGGAACTATGGCTTAGATAACATTGTTTCCAAAACAAGTCCCTTTTTAACATAATCGGAACTATTACATAGGTTACATTATTTCCAAACTAGGCGGCCTTAAGTATGCGAATGTTTTTAACATCATCATTTCTAACATGCATGAATATTTTTTATAATTATACTTCTAGCTTGCTTTAGTTTACCTTTGTTGAGTTCAAATACAACTACTTCTTATTCAAATGAAAATTTTAGTCAAGTTTAGACTTAAGGTTTCACTCTCCCTTTCTAACAGATGAACATAGTCCGTGGTTAAATTCTTCTCTTGCAAATGGAAGGTTGCTGGTTCTATGTCTAAATGAAGGTCAGAGTAGAAAAAACCAACTTGTCGCATAGCAAGACATAGATGTTTAATAAAATATATCCCCGATTCAATAACATACACCTGCATTACTATTCATCATTCTATCTACTAATCGCTAATTAACTTTGCAAAAGTGAATTTCCTAATAACAAATGTTCAATATAGCAGATAGACCAATTGCAATTTGATCAAATTATATAATGAACTCTTCTGTCATATATGGCAGAAACGAATCTTGAAAGAAAAAGATATACAAATGCACACGGTATCATCTCATCATACTACGTTGAATCTACTTATGATACACGTGCATATACTTTTCAAGAGCTAGAAAGGACCAATATCGTTGGGTGGTAACAACAGGGCAAATCTTTGCTGTCATAATCGGAACCATGGCTTAGGTAATATTGTTTCCAAAACAAGTCCCTTTTTAACATAATCGGAACTATGGCTTAGGTAACATTGTTTCCAAACTAGGCGGCCTTAAGGATGTGAATGTTTTTAACATCCTCATTTCTAACATGCATGACTATTTTTTATAATTATACTTCTAACTTTCTTTATTTTACCTTTGTTGAGTTTAAATACAACTACTTCTTATTCAGATAAAAATTTTAGTCAAGTTTAGACTTAAGGTTTCACTCTCTCTTTCTAACAGATGAGCATAGTCTGTGGTTAAATTTTTCTCTTCCAAATGGAAGGTTGCCGGTTCTATGTCTAAATGAAGGCCAGAGTAGAAAAAACCAACTTGTCGCGTAGCAAGACATAGATATTTAATAAAATATATCCCCGATTCAATAACACACACCTGCATGACTATTCATCATTCTATCTACTAATCGCTAATTAACTTTCAAAAGTGAATTTCTTGATAACAAATGTTCAATATAGCTGATAGACCAATTGCAATTTGATTAAATTATAATGAACTCTTCTCTCATATATGACAGAAACGAATTTTGAAAGAAAAAGAGATACAAATGCACACGGTATCATCTCATCATACCACGTTGAATCTACTTGTGATACACGTGCATATACTTTTCAAGTGCTAGAAAGGACCAATATCGTTTGGTGGTAACAACAGGGTAAATCTTTGCTGTCATAATCGGAACCATGGCTTAGGTAACATTGTTTCCAAAACAAGTCCCTTTTTAACATAATCGGAACTATGGCTTAGGTAACATTGTTTCCAAACTAGACGGCCTTAATGATGTGAATGTTTTTAATATCATCATTTCTAACATGCATGAATATTTTTTGTAATTATACTTCTATCTTGCTTTATTTTACCTTTGTTGAGTTCAAATACAACTACTTCTTATTCAAATGAAAATTTTAGTCAAGTTTAGATTTAAGGTTTCACTTTCCCTTTCTAACAGATGAGTATAGTCCGTGGTTAAATTCTTCTTTTCCAAATGTAAGGTTGCCGGTTCTATGTCTAAATGAATGTCAGAGTAGAAAAAACCCAACTTGTTGCGTAGCAAAACATAGATGTTTAATAAAATATCTCCCCGAATCAATAACATACACCTGCATGACTTTTCATCATTTTATCTACTAATCGCTAATTAACTTTGCAAATGTGAATTTCTTGATAACAAATGTTCAATATAGCTGATAGACCAATTGTAATTTGATCAAAGTATAATGAACTCTTCTGTCATATATGACAGAAATGAATTTTGAAAGAAAAAGAGATACAAATGCACAAGGTATCATCTCATCATACTATGTTGAATCTACTTGTGATACACGTGCGTATACTTTTTAAGAGTTAGAAAGGACCAATACCGTTTGGTGGTAACAACATGGCAACTCTTTGTTGTAATAATCGGAACTATGGTATAGGTAACATTGTTTCCAAAACAAGTCTCTTTTTAACATATTCGAAACTATGGCTTAGGTAACACTGTTTCCAAACTAGGCGGCCTTAAGGATGTGAATGTTTTTAACATCATCATTTCTAGCATGCATGAATATTTTTTATAATTATACTTCTATCTTGCTTTATTTTACCTTTGTTGAGTTCAAATACAACTACTTCTTATTCAAATGAAAATTTTAGTCAAGTTTAGACTTAAGGTTTCACTCTCCCTTTCTAACAAATGAGCATAGTCTGTGGTTAAATTCTTCTCATCCAAATGGAAGGTTGCCGGTTCTATGTCTAAATGAAGGCCAGAGTAGAAAAAACCCAATTTGTCGCATAGCAAGATATAGATGTTTAATAAAATATATTCCCGATTCAATAACATACACCTGCATGACTATTTATCTTTCTATCTACTAATCGCTAATTAACTTTGCAAAAGTGAATTTCTTGATAACAAATATTCAATATAGCTGATAGACCAATTGCAATTTGTTCAAATTATAATGAACTCTTCTGTTATATTTGACAGAAACGAATTTTGAAAGAAAAAGAGATACAAATGCACACGGCATCATCTCATCATACTACGATGAATCCACTTGTGATACACGTGCATATACTTTTCAAGAGCTAGAAAGGACCAATATTGTTTAGTGGTAAAAACAGGGCTAATCTTTGCTGTCATATCTAGAAATCCTTAATTAGATGATGTGATCAATCAACAAAATAAAAAATAAAAAATGATAAAATTCTAATAACCAAAATTAAGAATTAAAGATGTCTATCTTATACACCACAAAAACCAAAAATAAGGAATATGAAAAGTCAACTCGTTCTCTTTCTCATTCATTGCACATTCTCTCTCATGCTAAAAAACCTAAAATGATATATGCCTTGCAAATTTATACATAATACCTTATATATTTATTAATTTGTATAACTTATAAATTTCTTAATTCTAATATTACCACCAACCACATTAATATAATTTAAATTTAGAATAACTATAGATATCTTTATAAATTTTCATCCAATGTCCAGGAAAAATAATCACGCACTTCGATGTATATGTTGTTCAAAGTATACACACATGCATCACACGAGCAAAACACTAACCGCAGGCTAACGAAAGAAGCAATTTGTATTGATGCGCGTCATGTTTTTACGGACAAGTTTGGGTTAGAATGGTTTATTTTAAATTGGAGGTAGGAGATATGCAGTCTATGGCTGGCAAGTCCTAAACTTAAAAAATGGAGTATAGTAAACTTTGATTAGATTGGAGTTGAGATAACTGCAGTTTGAGTCAGAAAAATTGCAGTTATCTCAATTCCAAATGGTCGCCAGACAAGCCAAAGTTAGCATTTTAGAGTTAACTTTTGTGAACTTTTTGAAACCACTGTTTACAAAACTTGGGGGCGGGGAACGGGGCGGGTTGGTTTGTGGGGTTGTTTCGAACCCCAAAAATACCCTTCGTTTTTCCCCCTTGACAACACACAGCACAGCGAAATACAGCAAAGAATGCGCCATTCTCTTTTCCAAAATTAGGACAAGCGTCAGAGCTCCATCAACAACGTTCTTCATGCCCCGTTCATCATCTTCTTCCTCTTCTTAAATCTCTCTCTCTCTCCCTTCTCTCGCTATCTCTCTCTCATCATCGAGAGAGATTGATCGATAGAGAGAGGGGAAGAGGAAGAGGAAGAAGATGCTGCAGAGAGCTGCGAGCAATGCGAATTCCTTGTGGTGGGCCAGCAACATTCGAACCAAGCAGTTGAAATGGCTCGACACCGATCTCCAAGGCCAGTTCTTTCCTCCCCTTTCTTTTCCCCCAAATTTCAAATGATTTTTTGCTATTAATTTGATATTTTCTGTTGTTGTTTGAGTAAAAGTTGCAATTTTGCTTATGATACGAGGTTTCGTTTTAGTAATTGGACGCAATGCAAAGATGTGTCGTGCATCATGGCGTTCTTTTTCGCTCTGGACACAATTTGCTTCGAAAAAATTATAATTTTGATGGATTTCCATCGTCACAAGCAAGAATGCAAGATTTATTAATGCATATTCGATACATTTTGAATGCAATTTAAGATTTTAGGATGTGTGAGGATAGGTCCCTCAAGCATGCTCTATGAATCTGAATGAATCGGATAAAAACTCAAAAATGTGATACGTTTTTTGACATATTTGTGCAACTTAGAGCGTTGCGTCATTTGGGAGTAGCCATATGAAGCATTGTTTTTAAATACAGACTTTTTAGACGCACATTCGACACATCTCTGGCTCTATGATGGACACATTACAACCATGTTCGATAATAAGCAGGGAATTGCTGATTTTCCTATCTACTTTTGCTCCCTCCCATAAGTACCCAAGAGATAAACACCGTGGGCCCCCATGTGTGGCATTGATATTAGATGATGTGACTTTTATCGCCAGGGTACATGCAGGCAGGGATTAAAAGTGGGTAGCTAAAGCCTAAAGTATTTCTCTAAGCAGGGCGGACACTTCATATTGACGAGCCTATATGTATTGCTTTTATTTGGACTAATCGATTTCTTTCTAAATTTGAGGCCTGACTGCTGTAATATATCATTCTGTGATGTTATGAATTGTTAGTGTTTCGAATACTTTGAACTGATTGTGTTATTTGTAGTTTCGTACACTACTGTAAAATTCGAAATTCGAAATTTGAAATACATATATAACAATAGCACTGAGCATCATCTGAATAGCTTCTTATGAACAAACTCCAAAGCTAGCATAGTTTGTCATAGAGACATCAAAGAGCTACAGGAAATTTCCTTTAATGTTTATAAAGCTTAACATTGACAATTTCTTGTGAAAAGAAATTCCAAAATTGAGTTATGTCGACTCATGAACTTTGCTGCATTTTTATATTTTGTTTGTTAGCCTGAGCTTATGGTTTTTTTGGGGGGATTATAGAGATGGAGGAAAGAGTTAAGTCCATGCTCAACGTTGTTGAAGGCGATGGCGATTATTCCTTTGCTAAGAAAGCAGAGATATACTTCAAGAAGAGACCAGAATTAGTGCACTCCATCGAGGAAACATACAAAGCATACCGAGCATTAGCCGACAAATTTGACCATGTTTCAAGCGAGTTACACAAGGCTAACCACACCATAGCGACCGCATGCCCTGATCAAATACCGTTTGGTATTCAAGATTATGAGGATTGCAATTCTCCTAAAGCAATTGTATCCATCGACTCCCCTAAGGTTTGCAAGGCCGATATCCCTCAAAATAACCTGAAGAAGTCACGGCCTACAAAGCCCGTGTCTCAAAATAATACAGGCAAGTCTCAAGAAGAGATCGATAAGCTGCAGAAAGCCATCCTTGTTCTTGAAACCGAGAAAGAATTTATCAAAAGCTCGTATGAGAGTGGAATTTCCAGGTATTTGGATATCGAGAAGCAAATCACAGAGATTCAAGAAGAAGTTTTCTCGACGCAAGATGAATTCAATGCTATTGTGACCATTGATGATGATGAGGCTCGCACATTGATGGCGGCGACAGCCATTAAGTCATGTGAAGATAGCGTAGCGAAGTTGCAGGAACAACAAAAGCAGTCAATGGAAGAGGCGAGGATAGAGTTTGAAAGAATTAAGATCGCTAAAGTGAAGATAAAGTCTGAATCCAGTCAGTTTGAGGAAAATTCTAATATACCTATTGCAAAGGTTAGCCTCGATGCCGAGTCTTTATGTGAGCGTATCGAAATCCCTTCTCATACTTCTATGGTGGAACTAACAGAAAAGATTAATGAACTTGTATCTAAAGTCATTGATTTGGAAATGACAGCCTCATCTCAGACTGCACAAATAAAGAGTATGAGATCAGAAGCTGATATTATCCAAATGCGCTTGCAGAGTTTTGAAGAAGAGAAGAAAAGTTGTATTGACAATTCAAATAAATTGCTTGATAAAGCTATGGTTGGTGAAAGTTCTACTGTAGCCCACCACAGTATAGATGATGTCTCCGCAATATCTCAAGTGGTTACTTCTCTGCATAATACTGAAGCACCAAGAATCTGTGAAGAAGTTAAGGACGTAAAAGAAACGGTTACCACAGAGAACAACATAGTTGAGGAATATCAAGGGGTCAAGGAAGTTGGTCTCGTCCTTAAAGATCAGGAAGATTTCGCACATTCCATGGCAAGATTTGAAATTTCTTCATGTGATTCCAATTCGTTGCTTGATGACAAAGAAATTTCTCTAAACCGGCTTCAGTCATTGGCAAATGGTTTTGAAGGGAAAGAAAGGATAATTTTAACTGAGTGCACATCAATTCTTCAGGACTATACTGATACAAAGAAAAGGCTTTCTGAAATCGAGAAGAAAAACCAAGAGCATTTCCTTGAGATGGAGGCACAGATAAGTGAACTAAAAAATGCCAATGCCATGAAGGATGAAGAGATCAATTCCCTTCAGCAAAATTTGAGATCTTTACCTCCAAATTCTAATGATCATTCAGAGATTCAGTTAGCAGAACCTGAAATGTCTGAAAATTCAAGTCTGGAAGAATTATTTGAAGTTAGAGATAATGATATCAAGTTACCAGCTACTGAAATTGAAGAAAAATTTAGAAGGGACATCGATAAAGTGCTAGAGAAGAACTTGGAGTTTTGGTTAAGGTTCAGCGCTTCTTTCCACAATATACAAAAGTTCGAAACAACAGTCCAAGAATTGCAGTTGGAAATTAAGAAACTTGGCTATAGGAATTCTTTGCCTATCGGAAAAAAGCTGATAGAATTGAAGACTGGGATCAGGGTATATTTAGAAGAGAACATGCTGCTTCAAAGAGAAATGGAGACCAAAATTTCGTCAATTAACAGTATCCAAGATGAAATATCAGAAACTTTACAAGCAAGTTTAGAAGCAGATGTAGTAAAATTTGCTCACCAGGCTACAAAGTTCCAAGGAGAATTACGCAATATGCAACTCGAGAATAACAATGCCTCCAAGGAACTGAAAGCAAGGATGACTCATATAAACGATCTAAAATATGAAGTTGAGAAGACTCTTTTGAATCTAAAGGAGAAATTCGAAGTAGAAGAATCTGTGAGCAAAAATCAAGAGCACTCAAGCAATTGCTCTCCAAAACGTCAAATACCCTTGAGGGTTTTCCTTGCTGATGCCAAGAATAAGAAGAAGCAATCAATATTTGCGTGCGCAGGAAATCTCCACCATTTGTAACTGGTCCAATTGCGGTAATATTCTCTTAAATCTCGCCCTTATATTTTCTTTCGCTATGTTTAACTAACGGAAGCTTATTTTGCTCTCAACAGGCCACAAAGGAATATATATGTACAGCTCGATTCCTGTGATAATGGCGGACAGTGCTTATTTGAAAAGGTGTGGTATTGTTTGTTCATTATGACATTGTTATAGAATATTAATTTCTCCTTATTGATGGTGGGCAGTTCACAGTGTAAAATTTCTAATCTTCCAAAAGAAAAGGATAACCATTGTATACAACAAAACTTGAGATGAAGCTGAGCTGTTGCCTGGTTTGAGCAATGTGAAAATAATTATCAGTTATTTCTGTTTTCTTGTATTAATGGTAAGTATTGATTTTTGAAATTTTGGCTTCATGAATGGACAATTTTAACAGACCAGATTTTACGTACATTGAATGTAGGATGGATATAAAGCGATGCTCAATCAAATCCAGACATGATTCATAAGTCGTAACCCAAATCTTGGGTTTGGTTCAGAGGACCCAGGCATAAATTTTTATTAATACATAAATTATAATGCACCATAAATGGACCAGATATGATCTGGCCTAGCCTAACCTAAACATCACAGACATTGGAATTCAGAAACAAGGTTCGAGAACTCGGCCGAAACCTTAAAGTTTCGGCCGTTTCGGAGGTGACAGATCCAAAACATGCCAAAAATATCGGTTTCGGCCGATAACAACCCATATACTTAGATCTTAGGCAAAAACACAGAGAACTTGAAGCAAAAAAGTCGATTTTAAACCCCAAAAAATAAAACTTGAAGTCAAAGTATCTCAAAAAAGCTTGATCTCAAGAATAGTAGAAGAGATCTTGAGTGGATCTAGGAGGAAATAGGAACAAAGTCTTGATCTGCACGAGATCTCACTATTGCATGCACAAGGCAAGTGCAGACTTGGAGATGGAGGCGATGGTGGCTACTGTGTTGAAGAGATGAGTTAGGGTTTTGTAAGGAGGTTGTAATATATATTGGGTATATGTTGGGGTTAATGGGCTTTTTTTAATCTGAGAATAGTTGGGCTTTTGCACTTCACAATAAGATATTTGGTTTTTATATGTTAAATGGGTATTTAAGTGTGGGAATTGATTAATAGGGCCTATTTTTCCATTCTATATATAGATTTATACAGAGAGACCCATATGTACATGATATAAATGCACTTATATATGTAAAATACACACATATACCGATTCCGAAACTGAGACACCCATATTTGCATGCTATAAATGCACTTATATATGTAAAATACACACATATACCGATTCCGAAACCAAAACTAGCGAATCTAAACGAAACCTGCCGATACTTGGGAAACTTGAAAGGACCGAAACCGAAACCGAGTTCTCTAACCTTGTTCAGAAATGAGTTCTCAGTGTATTCTTGTGACAGAACCTTATTCAATAACCAGCCTAATTGACCAACTAATGGAATGGATTATAATCTGAACCAAAACATAAGAGTAATTTTATACATTTTCCAATTGCATTTCAGTCAAAGCAGGACTATATCCAAATACAATGCCATGGAAACATGCAAAAATTTTAGACAGGTCAACTTAATTCATAGTCTCAACTCAAATTTTCATTAGCCGTCCTTTTCTCATAGGAAAAGCCGAGACAAAGATCCAGCAAAACTTTGATTATAAAAATAATGATGTGTGTTGAATGAAACCTGAAACCTGACATTTAGGCCCATAACCTTCATATAATGGAATATTTGCTTTTAAAGAATGAACACCCCAGATTTTCTCTGTGATCTTACAACGGACAGCGATACAAAGCTTCAGGACCAATACCGTGATATTTGCTGCGAGTAGCTTAATTTGATCTTTCTAGAGTAACTTTGATATGTTCTGCTACATATATAAACACTATACTTTTTATTTTGATCTTAAATTTTGGTATCTGCTTTGATATAGAATGTAAGCTCTGCACTGCAGCATGCTATATATATATATATATATATATATATATATATATATATATATATATATATATATATATATATATTGGATCATCTTATGTTGTTGAATTTGCAGTTCTTTAGGTTCTACATTAGCTCGGGTCATTGGCTTTCAGGTTGGTTAGCCTATCTCTATGGATTACTTGCTTGCTCCATATCTTATTGTTCACCCTTTAGTTAAATTTTGTATCAGTCTGAATTATCCTTTATCCCCTGTTTGTCACAAGCTGTTAAGCGTCTACAAATACATATCCTGCAGTCGTCGGTGGCAGGGACATCCGATGCTATAAGAACCACCATGTTCAATTCCTGCTTGGCTTAAAACTTAAAATTCCTTTTTCTCTATTAAAAGACTTGAGCAGGTTAATGATTATTCTTGATATCAGTCCACATTGTGTTCTTAGATATATGTAACATAGATCAGCAGGATAATGTCCAGGTTGAAGGTTCGTATATATACATATATTTTGTAGTAGTAGAAGCATGCATACATATATTATTCTTGATATAGACATACTAGAGACATACGCCATCAACGTGCATGAATGTATATAAGTACCACTGATGTACCCCTGCTATATTTTATCTGATCTGCCCCCCCTCCCCCCCACCCCCCCCAAAAAAAAAACAAAAAAAAACCGGAATTTACATATTACTATGCATGGACCGTATCACAGTGGTGTACATGCATCAGTCAATCATAGCTAAGAGTCGTATAGCAAACAATTTGTGCTGGTAGAAAATTAGTAGAAAATTACATTCATACTTTGTGTACAAAGATACGTAAATATAGGTTGTATAATTAGGTAGATATATATAAATCCTCAGATTTATCAATGTTGGGGCTCATGATATATGTTGGGGTTAAGAGCGCGGAAGCAATAAATCAATCAAAGATTAAAAAACAAACAAGAAACGATGACACAAAGATTTTACGTGGAAACCCTTGCGGGGAAAAAACCACGGACGACGAGGAGAAAAAAAATTCCACTATGAAAAATTGAGAGTACAAAAATCCCCAAATTAATCTGGAATAGGGATGAACAGAAGAATAAATTCCTCACACACCAAACTCTCTCTCAACTGGTGGAATAATATAAGCACTCAATCTAAACAATATAAGCACTCAATCTAAACAACATATATTTTTTTTGTTACGGAACAACCAACTTAAACCAAGAGCACAATTAATTAATTAATGGGTTAATTAAGTTGGGCCTTAATTTGAGACAAACTCAACAAATCTCCACCTTGGCTCAAATTCCGTAATGCTCCAAAATACTCCACGTCGTCGCATAAGCCCTGAAGGGCACTCAATGAGATAAAATACCAGCTAAGTCCAAGCAATGCTTGAACTTAGTAATCGGAAGCGGCTTCCGCAGGATTGTGAGCGGTGTCAATTTTCTCAACGACAACCTCACCAATATCTTCAATCTCCGTCGCAGCAACAAAAGCATAAGCAGCCAAATCAAAATCTTTAAATTTTGCAGGCTTTTGTGGTTGCCTCCTTCCACGATCACGAGTTATAGATGGCTCAATTTGCCGCTGTGGACTTCTTTGCACTTGAGTATCACCAGTCACAATGCTAGGACCAATGGTGGAGGTAGGAATATTTACTTGGGCTTGTGTGCCCTCCACCTCAAACTCCACCTTCTCACTGGCACCATCATTGTCATTGTCATCTGCACCAGAAGAAGGAATAGCAGTATCTTTTCCAGAAAGAAGAGCATCTTCATGAAAAGTAAGGTCTCTACTATGAATAATCTTATTAGAATCAGGATCAAAAACACGGTACCCTTTAACACCCGATCCATAACCCATGAAAATGCATTTTCTCGCACGAGGAGCCAAGTTCCCCTCGTTGACATGAATATAAACAGGACACCCAAAAACACGAAGGTTAGAATAATTAACAGGGTTACCTGACCAGACTTCTTCTGGAATCTTGCCGTCGAGAGACCTGTGGGGCGAGCGGTTGATCAAGTAGCAAGCAGTCTCTACCGCTTGAGCCCATAAATTACGACGACTCCATAACCCAGCACTAGAAAACATGCAACGAACCTTTTCAAGGATGGTTCTATTCATCCTCTCTGCAACGCCATTCTGCTGGGGCTTACCAACCAGAGTATTATGCCTAGCAATGCCTTCCTGTTTGCAGAAAGTATCAAATTTTTCTTCACAGAATTCAAGACCATTATCAGTTCTGAGCCTCTTCAATTTTTTACCAGTCTGGTTCTCAATCAACACCTTCCACTCTTTGAACTTAGTGAAGGCTTCATTCTTATGTTTCAGAAAATAGATCCAGACCTTCCGTGAATAATCATCAATAATAGTCATGAAATACCTGTGACCTCCGATTGAAGGCTTGCGGGATGGACCCCAAAGATCCGAATGAACATAATCCAAGGTACCTTTGGTCCTGTGAACACCTGCTGAGAAACTAATTCTTTTCTGCTTGCCAAAAACACAATGTTCACAAAATTCAAGATCACAAGAACTTAAAGTACCAAGCAAATTTCTTTTGGTGAGAACATTCATGCCTTTCTCACCCATATGACCCAAACGCATATGCCAAAGTTTGGAGTCATCCGAATGTGAGGACGAAGCAACTGCAGCTGAACCTGTAATTGTAGAACCCTGCAAGATATATAAGGTACCCTGTCGAATACCTTTAAAGTACACAAGAATACCCTTGGACACCATGAGAACTCCATTCTCAGCACTGTACTTATAACCGAGTGATTCAAGAGTGCATAAGGAGATAAGATTTCTCTTCAGGTCAGGGATATGTCTAACACCTGTCACAGTTCTAATAGAACCATCATGGGTCTTGATTTTAACTGAACCTATACCAATAACCTTACAAGGTACATCGTTTCCCATAAAAACTAAACTACCATCAACCGATTCATAAGTGGCAAAATAGTCCCTATGAGGACACATGAAACGAACAGGCAGAATCAAGAACCCATTCACTCCTAGACCTTTTTGAACTATCAACAGCTAGGAAAACATCCCCATCAGAATCGGTCTCAACAATAGCAGCTTCAGCGGTTTTTTCGGGTTTCTTACCCTGTCTTTTATCTTCCCGTTCAAGCTTATTTTTCAACTTGTAACAGTCGGCAACAATATGCCCAAGTTTCTTACAATAATTGCAGGTTTTATTAGAGTGTTTGCCTCTAGACTTCGACCGAGACTCATTTCTGTTCTTACTGTTTTGATCCCTTTCTTGTGTTCTACCCCTCACCAATAAACCCTCAGCATGATTACTAGGTTTCTCAGCATCATATTTCTCTTTAGACAACAAATTGGATTTCACATCTTCAAAAGAGAGGGACTCCCGATTACCATAAAGCATGATTTCTTTAAATTGGCCATATGAGGGAGGTAGTGAAACAACAAGTAGAACAGCTTTATCTTCATCCTCAATTTTAACATCAAGATTTTCTAAATCAATAAGAATCGAATTAAATTCATCCAAGTGAGATTGGATTGGTGTACCTTCAGCCATATGGCATGTGTAGAGGCGATCCTTGAGACGAATCTTGTTCGCAAGACTCTTGGCCGCATAAAGTGACTCGAGTTTAGACCACAATCCTGCGGCTGTAGTCTCATGGATGACTTCACGGAGAACTTCACGAGTCAAACAAAGTTGGATCGCTGAGAGTGCTTTCTCATCTAATTCTTCCCACTCAGCATCTGTCATGGTACTGGAAGAGGTAGATGATTTTTCCCTGTCGTCGGACTTGGGTCGACCGGATAACGCCTTCTTCAACCTGTGTTGGGTAAGGACGGCCCTCATCTGAACCTTCCAAATTGCAAAACTAATTTTGCCATCGAACTTGTCAATGTCGAACTTTGTAGAAGGCGACATGATGGAGAAAGATTAAATCTTGATTGATTGAACAAAGCTCTGATACCAGTTTGTTGGGGTTAAGAGCGCGGAAGCAATAAATCAATCAAAGATTAAAAAACAAACAAGAAACGATGACACAAAGATTTTACGTGGAAACCCTTGCGGGAAAAAACCACGGACGACGAGGAGACAAAAAATTCCACTATGAAAAATTGAGAGTACAAAAATCCCCAAATTAATCTGGAATAGGGATGAACAGAAGAATAAATTCCTCACACACCAAACTCTCTCTCAACTGGTGGAATAATATAAGCACTCAATCTAAACAATATAAGCACTCAATCTAAACAACATATATTTTTTCTGTTACGGAACAACCAACTTAAACAAGAGCACAATTAATTAATTAATGGGTTAATTAAGTTGGGCCTTAATTTGAGACAAACTCAACAAATATATCATCTATTCCTGAGATTTGTACCCTAAAAATTAAGTTCATTGTAGCAAACTACTCTGATATGGAATTAATCACTTGTTTCTTTTGCTGAGCTCGTTTGAATGCATGACAAAGGAGAAAAAGAATTTGTTTATTTTTTTTTTCCTGTTCTCATGTGTTTATAATAATATTACAACCTGTCAAAATTATGGCTTTTTCAAACACACACTAACACAAGAAAATCGAGATTCAAACATCCTGTGCTCCATGCTTGCATTGAGTAGTAGTTTGGATTAACAATTTTCATTTGATTTGCATTTAGGTATGTGTTTGTCTGGAATTTTCCATTTTATGAGAACTCTCAAGTTTGGTCAGTTTCTTTTTAGTCGAAACTTATATGAACGGACCAAATCAGTGAACTAAAGCGAGCTTTTCTGCACAACATTTAAGTTACGGTTGCCTTCGATTTGGATGGTTGGAAGTCTTTGGACCTCTGTGTTGATATTGCCGGGTTTCAATTTACTATGAGATCAGTGCATGCTGGCATCTAGATTTTTATGTTTAAAGCCTCATTTTGCAAAATTGGAATTGGAAAGTCTTTTCCATCCGAGTTAAGGTAAAAGTTAAATTTGCCTTCGCTTCTTGGGTATAGATCATGTTACCAATCCTTGCAGCATCTCACCGTGGTCTGTTTTTAGGTGATGATGATTGGCATAATCGTCAGTAGAAGAGGTGTGAAATTGGCAATCATCCGTTTGACGATAATTAAATAGAATTTTGAGACGAAGTTAAACACATCCCATTCTTGGTTCATTTGCATCAGATATGATGGTCTCATAGTGCCTTTTTATTTTACTTTTTGGTACTTTGCATAAGATATCAGGTTGGTTGGCTAGTTGAATTGTGCTTGAGGAATTGGTCTTTTTGCTTCGCATATGCTGCTATGCATAAGAGATCAGATTTGTTTGTGGAAATTATCTGTGCATGAATAATTTCTTACTTGCTACTATTGTACATTAGAATCAGGTTGATTATGCTACTTAATTTTTCCTGATGGGTGAGGGACTAGGATCAGGTCGAAAGGCATAGTAAATGGACAACACTGTGAATATGCCCGTAGCCATCATGAACTTTCACTAAAACACCTTAAAGTTTTTCTTAATTACAGTAAAATATCTTAAACCATGGTTTTAAGAGATTTTTCGAACCAAAATGTGCTCGAAAGTATCACTTTTTGGGTATTTGGCTAAAATTAAAATTTTAAAGGTATTTTAGTGAAAAACCATAACAGTTATGGGTAATTCTTTATTACTTTTATCCAATTATCTATGCCTGAGCAGAATTTGCTTGTTATTTCTGTGCATAAGCTACAGGTTAGTTGTACAATCGTGCTTGAGGAATTTAGTCTTTTGATTTGCTGCTTTTGTGCACAACACATGAGCTCTCTTTTGTACTTTCTTTATTTTTAGTACTATAACTAGAACCAATGAGAAAGAGCGTTACGTTTTCACCATTTTTTCAAGAAAATATTCAAAAATATATTAAAATGTATAAACTTGTCCACGATCATCTCTTCTCTCCAATTAAGGTATGCATGCACTTAGGCAATTAAAACAGAAAATTTTACATAACCATCATCTATTAACCTATATATATATGTTTTTCAATTATTTCTTTCTCTCGTCTCTTATGGGAATTCCACGTGCTTAAAAAACTAGTTTCGTATAGTACGGTTGGTTTTTTTGTTTTTGCTTGAATCAACCCTCTGAATATCGAACTTGTGACTTCTCATATTAGCTAGTAAATTGGTACCAACTAAGCTAATCGCGGCCGGTATATATTATAGTATGATTGTTATTATGCTCATCTAGGTGTCTTTAATCCCAATTTCAACATTCAATTTAAGTTGCCTTTGGGGCAAACCAAACAAAAACAAAAGAATTGGGGATATCATGGAGATAAAAGGCATGAATCAATGGTGTGTTCCACTACCCCATATTCTTCGTATCTGAAACCAAATATGACTTTTCTGGCAAGCTTGTCGCTTTATGCAACTTACAACTTGATCTGAATGGAATCACGTACACTTACTATATCTACACATACACCTTTTAAGGCCCT
Organism: Agapanthus africanus; assembly: GCA_030015575.1. Taxonomy (NCBI): domain Eukaryota; kingdom Viridiplantae; phylum Streptophyta; class Magnoliopsida; order Asparagales; family Amaryllidaceae; genus Agapanthus; species Agapanthus africanus. The sequence goes on from CM057339.1 coordinate 136,652,823, forward strand.
GTTTGGATTAGGAGTTAGGATAAATTGTGATTTATTTTTAAGTGGAGATAGAGATGATGCAAACTGTGGTTTGCATGCTCTCGAACTCCAAAAATAAAGTTTACAAAACTTTGATCAGATTGGAGTTGAGATAACTGCGGTTATCTCAAGTTTTGAGCTGAGATAACTACAATTATCTTAACTCCAAAATGGTTGCCAAATAAAGCAATTGGAGTTAATTTTTGCGAACTTTATGAAACCGCGGTTTAGAAAACTCAACTCCATTTCCAAACTGGACCTAAAAATATTTTGGTAACCCCAGAGCAAGTAGCGTTTGAAATAAACTGGCATACCGGTGTTACCAGGGTGGTATACATACCAGTCATATATGGGTGGCCATTGTTTCAAAACAGGGCACTTTTTAATTAAATTTAGTAAAATAGGGTACTAGAATTTATAATCAGCAAAATAAGACACTTCGGGCCACGTCAGCTTGGCCTTTTTTTGAGGCCATTGTTTCAAAACAGGGCACTTTTTAATTAAATTTAGTAAAATAGGGTATACCGTACATCCCTCAAAACCATCAAAGCTAGTATGTTATATATTATTTAAGTTATTATTTTTTATTACGAATACATATGTTATAGGGTGAAATACTCTTCTTTAATCTTTTAAATAAACAAATTTCAAATAATTTGTTATACTGGTTATCCTGGCCAATGTACAGATAAATATTGGTTCTTCAAAACATTGGTAGCAGAAAGTTGTTTTCTCCGTCTCTTATCTCTCTTTTAACCACTTTAATCAAGTCGGGCTTTTGGAGTTATTAAAAAAATAACCGTGATCTAAGATGGAGATTTATCGTTATCTAAAAGATTTAGGAAGATTTTTAGTTAGAAATTTAGAGATATCGAAAAGTTATGAGCAGAGAATTTTGCGTACTTGAGAAAATTTAAATTGAACAAGCAACGACTTTTTCTTAAGATTATGGAAATATTTCTTGTCACATGTTGGACAGAGTCAGATTCAAAGTGTCGCCTAACTCTCTTGATGGCATGTTGATGCATCCATACATATACTATAAACATGTTGATGAAGAAATTATTAGTAGCGATTGAAAAAGATTCTTGTGGAAAATTTTAATAGTTTGTGAAGATTGCAACAGTAAGAAAATTATAAACGTTCTTTACTTTTCTTCCCATGTTGAGAATAAAATAAAAATTTTAGTTTAGACCTATTTCTTTTTTTTAGTTAAAATAATAGTGATTTTTTTTCGAGCCTGATGAGTTTCATGGATAGAAATGTTGGATGTAGAGTGCAATTCCCGAGAACCCTAAGTAGTGGATATCATGTCTCTTTCTCTACATAACGAGAAATCCAGTGAGCTGCATAAAGTCCGCCGACCCAAGTATTTTTCTTTGTTCTTTGCATTTGTAGAAAAGTATTGTAATTTAAACGCATTCTGTATCAACCATTTTTATTTTATGAAAAATAGGCTTAATTTTACTAAATTCCCTGAACTTTAACTCGAATTTACAGTTGGTAAATCACATAAAATTACCCAATAGTTTGGTGACGCGTGGGCACTTAGGGTACCACACCATCAACACTTCAGCACAAACATTCAAACCCGCATCATCAAAAAAATTGTAAAAAGCACCCAATAACCCTAACCTTAGTCTAAGCTCTCGTGCCGGGCGCACCGTCTGTCGTTGCGGCTACCGCCGCCCTCCTCATCTCTTATTTCATCAACTCCGGTTCTCTCCTATCTCATTTCCGCCGCTAACATCCTTCACTTGTTGGCAGTCCTCTACCTGTTGCCAACCGTTGACGTCCTCCATCCACAACCAATTAATAATTAATAATTATTAAAATAATTACTAAAACAAATAATAAATATTTAATAAAATTAGTTAAATTTTCTTTAGAAATGCAAAACGGTCATTCAACATACCCAATTAACAACCTTACAGGGCTATTTGGGCAGTTTTATGTAATTTACAAAGTATAGGATAATTTTCTGAAAATTGAACAAACCCTAGGGTGTTTTCTGCAAATTAAGCCTAAAAATATCTATAGCTGGATCTATATGGAAGCTGGCCCACTTCTATATCTATATAAACCCCTCGCATCCCATTCACTGAAACCCTAAAGTAGCAAAGTCGCCGGGGCCTTTTCTCTCTCTTTCCCTCTTCAGTACTGATTTTTGCCAATATATATCTATATCTATATATATATATATATATATATATATATTATAATTTGAGAGATGATAAAAAATTTGATGATCGATATCTCAGATTGCCTCCGGTTTAGCACAATTCTTACTCCGAAGTAACATATATATGTTGTAAATTTGAATTGTGCGGAATCGGATGTAATCGGAGACGCCTATTTTATCTTGACAGGAGTGACTTCATTTTTGCGTTAGAAATTATTAGTAAAAAAATAGACAGACTCTTGTTTTTATTTTTCCTTCCTTTTTTTGTCCTTTCCATTTTACTTTCTCTTTTTTGTTTCTTTTCCATTTTTTGTTCTCTTGGCCTTCTCATAGTTAGATCTAAGATTTTTACTAATAAATATAAAGCAAAACAGGATATCAACGAGTTTTAATATTTTTATATAAGAAATATCAATTCCATCTTCAAAAGAAAGGATTAAAAATATTGTATAATTTAGAGAATTCATGCTACTATTTATGTTGATTGATCTGTAATGTTCATGCAACAACCATGAATATTGTTATTCTATTTAAACTCCCTTAAATTGAAATTCTAGTTTTATTTTTGACATGCTGCAGGGAAAAATCTTGTTTTTAGGAATAACTTTATTTATTGTTACGAATAACAATATCTATCTTTTTTTTCCTATCATAAAACAGTTTGATCTTATAATCACCGTTCATATGAAAAAAAGACAGTTAATCTTATCAAATATTTATGATATCTATTAGGAACCATTCAAAACCTTCTCTATGCTAAGGCCTTGTTTGGATACAAAGTTAAGTTAACCATGATTTATTATGAAGTGGAGGTACTCCAAAAATGGAGTTTACATAACTAAGATCAGAATGGAGTTGAGATAACTGCAGTTTAAGGTTGAAATATTGTAGTCATCACAACTCTAAATTGGTTGCCAACCAAGTCAAAGTTAGCATTTTGAGGTTAAGCTTTGCTGACTTTATTAAACCACGGTTTGTAAAGCTTAACCCCATTCCCAAACAGCCCCTAACTTCTTTTTTGAGGCATGAGTTGGCTAATTTATGATTTCTTAATAATCGTTGATATATGTTAAAATCTTATAAAATATTAAATGTACCTTTGTTTTATCATTTGAGGCAAGTCTTAATCAAGCCCCTTTCCTTAAAAAAATTATTAACGGAATAAAGAAAAGGTTATTGAACATTAAATTCATTTTCAAAACTAGTATTTAATTTTTTAAAAGATGGAATTTACTTCTGAAAATTAAAATATGTTCTTATAATACATTAACATCTCTCAATCATCATCATTCTGCATATCTTTTTAAGTTGTGGTCATAAATGATGATATCAAAGTAATTAAAGATCAAATCCTATCCTTACTCTTATTTTTATAGCGGTTTAGTAGACAAAAAACAATACAAGGCTGTGTTATGATATAAAAATATCTCTTAACCCTTGCATTTTAGACTTTTGACTAAATAATAAAGTCTTAATAAAGACAAGCAGAGGTGTCAAAGGGATGGATGGGGTTAGATTACAACGGTTAGATTACCAGCATGCGGGATATTGCGGGTAGTGGCTAAAACGGACATGCGTAACAAAAAATTCTCTTTCAAAGGAAAAGAACCGTATGTGTGTATAGGTAATCATGACGGGCTATTTTGCCATGCTCTTCTTTCAAATAGAACAAAAAGTGGCAATTTTAGGCTTTTTTGATCCGATTTCATATACAGTATTTTTAAGGACGATATATATTCAAATATACATTGTAAAATAAAATTAGGGTATTAATAGTAAATATTTTAAATATAAAATATTTATTCTTATGATAAGGAGAATTAATGGAAGTTTTTGACCTTTTTCAATAATACTCGGATAAAACTCACCGACCAACGGGTTGGGGCGACTCGGTGACGTGTCAGGTAAAACCCGTGAGTCGGGTCGATTCGGTGATACTTGTAAATTGACGGATGAATATACGTAATATTCTAACGGATACTAAAATTTTGATCCATAATCTATGTTTTACAGTTTCCTCGGTATATGAAAAAAGGTGAAAGGTTACTATCAACACCTCCTAAGGAGAAAGTCTTCTTGCATATTTATTAAGTAGTGTATGCTTCTTAAAAATCTAAATGGTATATATATAGATATGAAATATCTAATTTAACCATATAATAGTTTCATTGATTGCATGTTTAGAGTTAAATTTAATACTTCATAACTAAAATGCGTTGATATAGAACCATTGAGTTGAATATGATTCTTGATATTCCAAACGAACAAACAATCTGAGGAGAGAGGGTGCAGAACAAAAATATGATAGCCAAATTTTCTAAATGCTGGTGAGCCATTTGACACCCAAGTCTCTACTATTTGTAAGCCCAAAAAAGAAAATAAATATTCAAATCCACATCTAAATTTGATTTTCAGGCTGGCATATATCAAACAAAAGAGGTTCTCTGAGTTTTAAGAAAAAATAGAATCAAAAACATGTCTAGCTTTCGATTGTTCTATGACCGTTTAAAAATATCTATACAAAATTGTTTAATATAGTTGTCATTGTAACTAGAAAACTCATCAGATTCTGCTTTGTTATTTGGGTATGGTATAGGATCACGATTTTTGAAACCATAGTTTTCTGGTTTCGAGGCGAAACTCCAGGACTTGGTATTCAAGATCCGTTCAGCAATCCAAGAAAGTTCCTCAAATCTCACTGTCAAAATATTTAACTTTTAGAGATCTTTAAGTATGGGAATAACCGGCAACCGCTGCACTGGCCGGTAGGATTTGTGTTTTTGTTAAAAACGATTGTCATTGATAATTCCACTATATGATTACGATCTATATTTGGGAAGAGGCGAGTGGTGGATCATTGTCTAGGGCAACCCAGAGGCACTGATAAGAGAAGATATCACTCAAACCAATCTGCAACCTAAACACGTAACCTAAACTAGTATTTTGATTTGTATGATATTTAGATGAAAAATATTATTTAAAAATTCTCGAGGGTTTTTAATTCATTCTAAAACCTCGAAAATATTTTTGATAAAAATATGTTAATTAAACTCTAAAGATTTTTTTATAAAAAACATATTTTATATTTTGTAGTATTTTAGTGTCAAAAACTAGCTTTTGAAAGTTTATGGTATTTAATGGAAAAATCTATCTTTTGGAAACTTGAGAATATTTTCTTAGAAATTTTAATTTTTTCATTTAAAAATCTAGTTTTCACAATTTGTTTTTATTTGGAAATATGAATATATGATTTAAACAATTTTCCAATTATTTAATTTATTTTAAAAAGTCGTATTTTCTTTAAAACCGTATTTTATTCCTTTCGAGACCGAATTCTTCGTGATGAGTTATACATCTCATTCTACTATCCCAAAAATGTATGATAACCTACACTATCCACAAACGGATCTCCTAACGAGAGTTATGGAGACATATTTGGAAATGATTTAAAATAACGATTTAAACACGTATTTTAGAAAGTGGGGATACTTTAATGTAATACGTTTCTTTAGAAAAAAAATTATAGCTATAGTATCGTGCTATGTTTTCTATGTGTAACTGAGAGGTAGGTCGCTACTCCGTGCATGATGTATACGAGAAATAAATCCTATGGTGTTTAATTGTTAAGCTAAAACGTCACAAGAAATACATTTTTAAAGTGAAGAAAATATTCATGAATTGAGTGTAGCATAAAGTTTGTAAGAAAGATAAGCTTGGCAATTTATTTTTCCTAACTTTTTTAACATGAAAAATATGTTAATCAAGTGCATAAGTATTCTTTTAGAAGTTTTGTTTAGCATAAATTACATGTGGGGTTACGAGAGCAGAGTCAAGAAGATGACTCAGCGTTGGATGCAAGAGATTAAAATAGAGAGAGATTTACGGGTTGCGCGTTTGAACGAGAGAAGAAGGCTCGGTTGAGAAACCGAGACTAACGAGACGAGAAGGTCAAGTTGGAGACGCTTGGAGGGGCAAACTTGAATGGTTGACGAGTGGATGATGTTGCAAATAGGCTTGACTTCTTTTATTTGGACTTGAGAACTTTTGAGAGGAAATTTAGTGAATTTAGAGAAACGAGAAGTAAGGTAGGATGGCTAGATATTTATAGGAAGGAATATAGGTGTATGTGAATTAAAAAAATGAATTAAAATGATATTAATAGGGTAGATGAAGGAACTGACAGCTCTCAGGTTAAATTCAAGGAATTCAAAGTGTAAAAAGTGATAATTGGGAGTCCAAAAATCGCACGGGAGAAACATATGGCAAATTGGACGCATCCGGGCCGCCGGTAGCGGCCAAAATGGGGTTTTGGGCGGATAAGATTGAAGCTTTGGTCTCAAAGTTCGTGCCCTGAGTTTTAATTAGTTTTAATATCTTATTTATCCAGTTTGATTTTGGTGCAACTTTTTATTTCTCCGTGTAATGCTTGTGCAAACTCTTGGACTTCCAAAAAGTTAAAAAGAAAAATATTGAATAATTGGGGTTGATAGAATTCAAACATGTAGGTTAAAGAATAGCAATGTAGAGACTTAACCAATGGGCTGCAAGTTGGTTCTTGCTTTTTTTTAACAAACTTAATTTATTACTCATAATCAGAGCTGAAATACACCTTTATAAATAAATTGAACATGATACAAATGTACAGTGATGGAGGCTGTGAGCTCCTTCAGATGTTGTCCTTCGTCGATCCTGTGATGGAGGTCTTTGACGGCTGGAATTGGTTTTGGGAGTTGATGAGTGTGGATCTCAATGGGTTGGTGTTCGACGCCGAGCTACCTGCAAAAGAAGTCCTAGGGTGGGTGACCACCGTAGGACCCTTCGACGATCAAGTTAGTGTCGAGGTATAAGTGCAGAGTAGCGGCATATTGGAAATGAGTTCGAGTCACCCGAGTCGTCTGAGAGAGGGGTTTATATAGTGGTCACATGGAGCGAGCAGTCGCGAGATCTTTGCCGTCAGTTACGCCCCCGCATTATCCTCGTATTCAATGGCGGGATGCGCCCATTAATGGGGGGATACGCTAGCACGGGACGCGGATTATGGGGAGGCGGATATCTCGCCCTGGCGATATACGCGGAGCCATTGCGGGGATGCGTAGGCTCCACGCTCTTGATTGACCAGGGGAAACCAAGGAAGCTCGGTCCGCCAGGAGCTCGGAAACGAGCGGGAGGCCGAGGAAGCTCGGCATGTTAGGAGCTCGGAGATGAGCAGGAGGCAGATGAAGCTCAGCATGTCAGACGGCTCGGAAACGAGCAAGAAGACTGAGAAAGCTCGGAGACGAGCTGTTGGTAGTTTCCTAGGTGAAGGTGAAATGTATTCAGGGAGGTCTCCTGAAAGGTCGGATACGTCCCTCGAGAAGAGGATCCCGAGGAATCCCCCCTAATGCAACTCATTTATTCCACCACCGTAGCTTTCGGGATGCGTCATCCACCATATGTCGTAATCTGAGGAAATACCACTTGTGAGCATCATCATTAGCCCCCACTCTCGTTCTGGCCTATTCATGGGTCGGGTCAAGAGTGGCCTGCTCAGTTTCTTTCTGCTCAGTTTGGCGCCAAGAATCATAATGTGGATCGCCCGGGAACGACATTGCGTTTGGTGGTTGCGTCATTTTGATCTTTGGGCCCATGTGTCGCCTTGTCGTGCGCCTGAATTTTCACGCGTATCCCCGATGGCGTCAGCGGATCAATGAAATGATCGCGATTTAAAAAGGGAGCGCCGTTTCAGTCGATTCGTCAGTTGAGATACGAGCCACGTGTCAGACGTTGTTTGGCGGAAGCGACAGGCTGTCTTTGACTCACGCAGTCGAAGAGACGTCCCTAATGGTCGAGCGCTACATGGAGCCTCGACTGCCACTTAGACGCGACGTTTCGTTTTGGCAGGAATCAATCTGGGCCGTATGATATTCTCTTTTGTGGTGTATAAATAGGAGGGAACCATCTTAGGGCCGACACTTTGCTCAAATCCTCTTTTATTGCTGAAGATTGCTCGGCGCTCTTTCCTTTAGATCGGATCCTCTGTTGACTTTTTCTCGGTAAGTCCATTCCTTTGAATCAGGTTTGATGTCTTCCTTCGAGGAATCCGTAGAGATAGTAAGGGTAGAGTCGGACGATGAGGCTCCCGTTGTTGGGGCCGAGTCTAGTGGGTCCTCCTTCTCTTCGACTTCAGATAGCCAATATGGTTTTTCTTCTTCTTCGTCCTCTGTGCCGGGTTCGCCTCTAGAGTCAGGGCCGCCCTTGTCAGTCGCTGTCGGGCAGCGACAAGGGCCCCCAAGGTGCGTATCAGGAACACCCGCGATGCGCTCTCCATCTTGAAGAGTTTGGACGAGCTTTCTGAAATTTGGACTCGATTCCACATCCCCTCTAACTATTCTGTCCGTTTAGCTAGAGAGGACGAGTGGGCGGACCAATTGCCTTGTATTTGGAAGCGTTCCTAGCAGGAATGCATCTGCCTTTCCCAACTGAGGTTTGTGGGGTTCTTCGTTGCTTTCATCTCGCCCCCGGCCAGCTAGCGCCGAACTCGTGGAGAATCCTTCTCGGGTTTCTGGTCCAGTTGAAACTTGAGCAGATCCCTTTCAGTTTAATCCTCTTTGCATCCTTCCTTTGTTATAAAAATCACCCTAACACTAGCAAGGGAGAGCCGAGCTGGGTGTATTTCTCATATAAAAAACGTAAGGGTGGGGCGGCCAGCTCGGAGGTAGTAGTCGTCCCTTCTTCCATCCACGAATGGAAGGAGAAGTTTGTATTCGTCGGGCCACCCGAGGGCAAGGATTGGCTTGTGCCTACACAGTGGCATATGGCCGACTGCCCAAAGGGAAAGCAGTTGACTTCCTCCGAGGCAAGGGCGGTGTCCCAGTAGGAGCCGATCCAGCGGGCGAATGTCCTGCTATCTGAGCGTGTACTGAGCTGGGCTGAGCTCAGCCCTACGCGTTTTTTAGGTAAGTTAGGGCTTTCGACGATATGTTTAGACTTTACCAAATTTCCTTTGATGCTTTAGTGTCGCTAACCTCTTTTGTTTGCGTGTTCCTTTTTTTGCAGAACCTATGGACCGAGCAAAAATCCTAGTCGTCGTGGCCGCTAAGACCGAGGGAAAGAAGGCCGGGGGCACAAGCTCGTCCCGACCCGGTCCGAACTCCGCCCTGAAGCCAACTCCTCCATCTAAACCTTCCGCTGCTCCCCGAGCTCCAGAAGAACGCTGGGAGGGGAGCCATAAGCACTCGCGGGACCCGGCGCTCCGAGCGCGATAGGAGTAGGAGGAAGAGGCTGAGCCCGCCGAAGTCCCCCTCAAGAGGCAGAAGAGAACGGTCTTTCAGCTACCTTCTTCCGGGACCCCAGTGTAGGAGGGTGACTTCTGCATTGAGGTGCTCTTGGGGCTCTCAGTCACCGACAACCTGCTCTCTGACATGGAGCAGGCGGCCGGGGTTAAAATACCCCGGGGTACCATGAAGGCCCAGATGGTCGCCATAGCACAAGAGGCGGTTCAGGTCGGTTTCTTACTTGGCTTTTCTTAAAATTTCTCAAGTATTATTTTCTCGGTTTGATCTTTCTAACTCGTTGCTGCTTTCCTCAGGTCCTCCACTACTGCGCACTCCTCATAGCCATGGAATCCGAGGAGGTGGCCTCGGCCATGAAAAAGGTGGACGAGTCCTCCAAGTTGGAGGAGGAACTTCGCCTCCAACTGTGGAAAGCAGAGGAGAAGGCTGCTCTCCTCGGCATTCGTCTGGTCCCTGAGGGGCTGACGAACTCTAAGCTGAAGGAGTCTCATCGGTTTCTGGACGAGTACAACCGGGCTATTCAGGCCAAGTTGGAGGAGGTGAACGGCTTCTACCATGTGGTGAGGAAGTCGAGAGACGCCCTCAAGAGGGATGTCCGGGTGGCTTTGGATGTGGTGAAGCTCGCCGAGTGCCGGGCGGTGAAGGCCGTGGAGGCGTATAAGGCGTCATACCAATTTTACGCCGATCTTGACGAATCCGCAGCCGCCGTGTGGCACAGCGCCCTCGACGCCGTCAAGGAGTCTACGACGGGGTTTGATATTAGCGAGCTCCGCGCTAAGCATCCGCCGACCGAGAAAGTGCAGCAGGGGGAAGTCGTCGAGGCAGCCGTTGGGGGCGAGGCTGCCGGTGGAAGCGCTGACCCAGAAGTCGCAGTTTTGGTCCCCGATACCGGCATCGAGCAGGGCGAGATCCTCCCCGAGTGGGTGACCTGAGCTTTCCTTCCTTAGGGATATTTTTGTTTTTCAAAATTTTGTAAACCTCCGGGCATTTTTGTAAGGCTCAGGAGCCCAGAATACCTTGTATTTATTTTTGATTATAAATAAAGTACACCTTTTTCTTTGTCCAAATGTCTGCTCACTGTGGAAGTACCTTTAGCTTGTATACTTTTGTTCGAATTTTCATTCAGCAAGTATTTTTATCTCATAGGTCTTTTCCTCCTGCAAGTACTTTTTAGCTCATAGGTCTACCCTTCCCACACTTGCCGACCGTTCATCGAGTAGAGTTGAACGATAGCTAAGTGTAGGAAGGTCGGTACACTCCCTTTTCCCCGGAGTCGATGTGGTGATCGTGCGTCGAGCCGAACGATAGCTAAGTGTAGGAAGGTCGGTACCCTCCTTTTCCCTGGAGTTGAGGTGGTGATCGCGCATCGAGTATGAGTCGATTGATGGGTAAGTGTAGGAAGATCGGTATCTTCCTTTCTACTCAGCTGGCTCGTTGTGATGGCTTTGATCCACAGCGTTGTTGGGCAGGAAGCTACTTGTTGGATATGTATGCCCTAGATGCCTGTATTGTGTAGGATGCTAGGGATATATATGTACAGAAACAATTTTGCTCAATATGATAGTATGCTAATAGGTTTACCCTTATCTTAACATGTGATGTGTTCTGCTTTGTGTTTCATATCTTATATACATGTTGATAAAACCCTTAGAATATTTGCTTGAATACCAGGACTATGATGTAGATCATACTAGTGGGGCTTGGATAGTCCACAAGCATATCCTTTTTACTTGTTCCTAGTCAGGAGAATATCGAGACAGGGCATCAATATTACCATAGTAGACTAGTGTGTACGTTTCTTGACCCTGTATGGGGGCGATGGTTGATCCCACAACCATTGGTGTTTGACATCAAAAATTGTATAGAGGTGCTCATTGGAGAATGGGTACACCGAACCGGACTTTCTGAGAACTCCTAGATGGTATCATACCAATCGTCAGACAGCAGTTCTCTAGTGACACTTGTACATGTTAGTCTGTAGACCCGATATCGTCATAGTGTCTTGTGTGGTTCCCACCGTGCTTTAATTTCCTCCATATCAGGGCTCTTCATAGTCATGCAAACATGTGGATTTTGGGTACAGCCCCGAATAATATGAAGGCGGCGAACGATAGGAGGGATTTCGTCTCTCCCGGTATAGAGAGTTGATGTTGCGCTATGCTCGATTGGCTATACCTGCAAATCCCTGGCCAGGATTGCTGAGATTTACTGATAAGAGTTATCAGTAGTTTCTTGAACCGTTATGAGCCACACATCAGTATGACTCATCAAGTTACTGGGGTCTGACGTTTACTACCCCTAGACTTCATATACGACATATCAGACGAAGAGACCGGACTGTACGGTAAGTGTAACTGATAGGCTCGTTGGGGTTAGGATGAGTTCGCTCGTCGGCCGCCTTTTCGACATGTACCTGGATAGCTGTTACACACAGCTAGTGCCGCTGACGGGCTTATGGTTAAACCAACTATCAGGGTACTGTCGAGTTTTTAGAGTCCCACACAGAGGGTTTCCCTGGTTCAGGCGAAACGATGTAGAGGCCGTAAGTTGTTACGGCAAGGTTTCGATCATATACGTGTACTGGCTACACGAATGATGTTCGGAAGGATAATACTGGTAGGTTTTGGTTTAAGCCGAATACCGGCATTTATTATTGGTATCTCATTGTATTCGTATTTTTCGGAATACGAATACGGGTATATTTATACGGTATACGTTGAGGGGCATTCTTGTAATTGTACAAGGATGGCTTCTAGAAGGAGACACCTCATATATATTGATTTTCTTTTATGGAAAATTACAAAAATGAGGTGGAATTTGGAGACGCGTGAAGCATGGATGAAAGCATGGCTTAATGTATTTTATATTCATTTGGCTTCACTATTGAAGCATGGTGGATTATTTGTGGTAAAAAATAATCCATGCTTCAATTATTTTCATGAGATTTAGCCATTCCTTCACTCATGCTTGCTCATTCTCACTCTCACTTTCTCTCTCCAAGTTATCTCCTCTCTCAAACCTCAACCCTAATCGTTCACATGAGTTGTGATACATAGGGTTTTGAGATCAAAATACTCCTCTAGTTTAACTCTACATCATCTAAGTAGTCTCTTTTAGCAAGCTTGACTTCTTAGTTACCTCTTTAGAAGAGGTTGAAACTTGATCCAAAACTTTCGGGTGGATCATCTATGATTTAAAGGTGACCGGAGATCGAGATCTTCTCAAACACCCAAGGAACCTAGAGGCGCAGCGGAAAGAAGACCCAAAGGACCGATTCACGAAGGTATAACCCCTATCATAGTAGCTAAAACTTCTAGATAGGGTTACTAGTTATGTTTAGTATAAGATCCGGAATAAAAGTCGATGTTGCATACTTCAAAATTATTGTTTGTTACTTCTGCCTCCCCACAAGTGTTGTGAGGGTGTGCAACATCTACTAACATGGTATCAGAGCCTAACTAAACCAAAACTGGTATTTTAAACGATATTTAAAGCTTCGAAACCGAAATGACTCCGAAACCGTAATTCAAAAAACCAAGTTTCTGGAAATTTTTAAAAGTGTTCAGAAATTTTTTTTAACATGTGCAGAAGACTTGTTATGCGATAACTAGAACACCCTAGAAAAACGAACCCAAAAGACCAAGAGTTGGCCGGCGAGATTCATGTTTTTCCCGGTGTTGCCGGTCTACTGTTCATGTTTGGGCTTGGGTATTTTAGGGTTTTCTGCTCACTTGGTTTTTGAATTTATGGTATTGTTTATTTATTTCCAGATTGCATGTGATGTAACCAAAGTGTTAGGGGAATCCGGAGTGTTTCGAAGTCGAATATTTAACATCGTTTTTCCGCTTTTCAGCTTGATATGTGTTATGAAACGTCCACTAATTGCCATACGATGATTAGTGGGGGTTGCACATATGTGTATCATGTGATGGTATGTGTATATGAATATGTCGGATCGTCGTGGATGAATGTCCGGGGGATGTGAGAAGAGTGTTTTCTTTTATTTCATTCTTGTAATTTGTAAAAGTGATGTAATATTATTTTGCGGGGCAAATCCGGGTTGAGGTTATAGCCACCGTTGTATTATTTCTTTTTACCGTTTTTGCTCTTAGGATAGACCCAAGATAGGATGCACAAACTACCGGGTTCTTGAAGTGCCGAGTGGACTACTCATTTTATTGAGGGAGATTGCTTCATTTCGGGAATTTGGCGGGTAGTTTGCCGCACCCGCAGGGGTCTAGGGTGGGGTTTGGCTATTCATCACGACCGTGGAATCCATCTTTCGTTCAGGGCTTAAACGAAACACGGAATTCCTAGTATATCCAATGTATTCATCTGTGATCTGGAATGCTTATTAATGCGTGAGACGAATGGCTATTTATATATGAGATATATAATAAACATTGCTTATGTTTTGCACCCATGCTAGTCCAGCCCCCGCTCTGCCGTTAGTTAAGTAACCTAACGGTGTATGACGGGACCCCATGACGAATGTGGATGGCATAAGCGTACGTTCTATTTTCGTTTCTTTTTCTGCAATGATAAGGTTTAAATGATGGGAAAACACCGATGAGATTAATGTTAAGAAAAGAAACCTAAAGATATTGTAGAATCAAAATTTTTCAAAAAGGGTAGTTGTTGTTATTGCTTTGTATAGTGGTATTCCTTGATGAACATCCAGCACCTCATTCGATGAGGAAAGAGCCGAGATCCCTTCACCGGGAGTGACCTCTTTAGCAAAACTAGCAAATGCTACAACCCACTCGGTTTATCATGATTAACTTCTCTAGTTCTTGCTTTACATAGTAGTATTCCTTGATGAATATCCAGCACCTCTTCGATAAAGAAAGAGCCGAGATCCCTTCACCGGGAGTGACCTCTTTAGTAAAAGCTAGTAAAAGTTACTCGGTTTGTTTTTGAAAACTACTCGATTTTAAAAGTGGAGCTTAAACCACTCTTTTTCAAATCACTAGATTCTACAACGATATCAAGTTCATTACGTTAAAGGTTTTTATCAAAACCATTCGTAGCCCTCCGCCATTTTAGAAAGTAGAGTACTTAGTATTCGTGCCACGTTTGTTGACTATAGTTAAGGCGTAGTGTATGGTAGCTAAGTGATGTCTTTCTACAAAACATATGATGCGATCGATTAGGACATTCGTATGACTTTGTTGACCATAGTTAAGGGTCATACGGGTGGGTCTAAATCAATCATGAAATGACGGGTAGAACTTGACTAGCGCTTATAATTTTTTGACCACAGTTAAGATCATAAGACACCATATCGGAAATTTCAAGAGTTGAAATTTGCAATGAGATTGCATACCTTCTATTTGATAGTTGGATCTCGATCCCATTGTAAGTAATAGTTACTCCAAGGAGAGTTTTATACTTTACAATTAGCTGATCCAGTAGGTGTCAACGGGGTTAAGCCTCTAGGGAAACGATGTTTATTTTAATTAGGTCCGTCTGAAAACAAAGGGAACCTCTCTCGGAGTATCGACACTAGCCTGGCTGACCGGTTAGCGAACTTGTAGATTGTAATTAATCCTGGCTAATTTTGTTTTTAAGGTTTGAAGGAAAATTTGATAAAAGGCAGTAGGAGACATCGATTAGATAAGATTAATAACCAATCTAATCATACAAGAGCTTTTGCTGAGTGACTTCTTTTTCTCTCTCCTAATGACAGATAATCAATGTCGGGGCTTAAGCTTCTGTTAGACAAAAATAAACGCACGGGACCTAAT
Organism: Agapanthus africanus; assembly: GCA_030015575.1. Classification (NCBI taxonomy): domain Eukaryota; kingdom Viridiplantae; phylum Streptophyta; class Magnoliopsida; order Asparagales; family Amaryllidaceae; genus Agapanthus; species Agapanthus africanus. The sequence goes on from CM057339.1 coordinate 136,668,041, forward strand.
TATAAAGACTGGCTGAGGAACGTTAATATTGCCCTTACTTATGACAAGGTTGCATACGTCCTTACTGCTCCAGCCCTTCCCCTTCCAAGCCCTGATTCCTCTACTGCGGATAAGGAGATCCGCAAGACATGGGATATAGATTGCGCCACAGCCAAATGCCCCACGCTTGCTTCGATGGACAACGAACATCAGAAGCAGCACGAGAAGATAGATGTGCAATTCATCTTTCTCCATACAAAGGAGTTGTATGGGAAACAATCTCGTACTCTCCGTTATGAGGCATCTAGAAAGTTGTTTCAGATGAGGATGGCTGCTGGCACGTCTGTAGGTGATCATGTGCTGAAAATGACAGGTCTTATCGAAGAACTAGAGGACTTGGGATGGACGATAGAAAATGAACAATATGTTGATATAGTCTTATAGTCTCTCCCCCTGCTTATGCTCAGTTTATAGTGAATTTCAATATGCATAATTTGGAGAGATCACAACCAGAACTTCTCAATATGTTGAGGAGTGCAGAGAGCACGCTAAAATTAGCGAAAACTCTCTCTTTTGTTGCTGAGCCATCTTCCTCTTTCGTCCCGAAAGCTAAAGCTAAGGGAAAGAATAAGAAGAAACTCATCAAACCGAGAGGTAGAGTGAAAAAGGAACAAGAGAAAGACAAATCGGGGGCTGGGGCATCATGGAAAGGGGAATGCTTCTACTGCCAAAAAACTGGGCACTAGAAGAGAAATTACGTTGGGTACCTCGCTGATCTCAAGAAGAAGAAGTATGATGATGCTTCCACTTTTGGTGTGTTAGTTACTGAAAACTATTTTTCAATTAACTCTATTTCCTGGGTATTAGATACCGGGTCAGGATCTCACATCTGCAATTGTCTCCAAGGGCTGAGAAATAGTAAGGTGTTGAAGATAGGTGATCACACTCTCCGGATTGGAAATGGTTCGAATGTACATGCTGTATCAGTGGGAGAGTATCATCTTGGTTTACCATCAGGATGTAAATTGGTTTTGAACCTATGTTATTTTGTACCAAGCATGTTGTGTAACATAATATTTGTATCTCTTTTGGACAATGAAGGATATAATTTTGTGTTACAAAGTAATGTTATGAACATTAACCTAAATCAACAGTTGATTGGGTATGGTACATTAAATAACGGGATCTACGTTCTGAAGCAACACACAATTTTTAACATACAACACTGTTTATCCCAATCAGAGCAAAGCTCTGTTCAAATTCCAAGGTGGGAAAAGAAGCAATGCTTCTGTTTTCCTCCAATCAGAGCAAAGCCCTGTCTTGAAAATTAAAGTGAGAATTAAAGTTAAAATAAATGAAGCAACGCTTCAGATCCGCTGCGCTGCGCGCAGAGCGCCACGTGTCAAAATCAGACACGTTAGCGCAGGGAGCACATCGCACCCAATCAGAGCAAGGCTCTGTTGAAAATTCAAGCTTTAATTAATTGAAGCAACGCTTCAGTTGCGCAAGCACTGCGCTGCGCGACACGTGTCAGCGCAGATGCGCTAGCGCAGTTGCGCCGCGCTTTGCGCTGCTTGACACGTGTCAACGCAGATGCGCTAGCGCAGTTGTGCAAGCGCAGTTACGCTGCGCTGTGCGCTGCTTGACACGTGTCACGCGCTGGGGCGCTTGCACCAAACAGAATTAAAATTCTAAAAAGATCTTTCTGTTCTTGTTAAAAATAAGAAGATTGCCTTCTGTAAAACAGAAGCCCTTGGATCAAAGATCTAACGGTGGGGAAAATTCCCCAAATCACTCAGAGAAAGATCTCGTTAACAAATTCAACAAACTTATGGGCACTATATAAAGACTCCTAGACCTCAAATCAAAGGGAGGAACATTCTTTGAGCAATTAAACAGAGAGAACTCTGAGGAAATTCCAAAAAAAAAAAGAAAGGTAAAAGACCTTTTAAATAGAAGAATTTCTTCTGATAGATCATTGATCCAAAAACAAGATCAATGATCTTTAATAAAAAACAAAATAAAAATAGTGTTTTGCACTTCCTTTATGAACCATTGGTTCTTGAATCTAAAAGATTCTCAAATTAATAGTGCTCTGCACTTGCAAATCTGCACTGTTGCGCTCTTGGGTTGGCGTAAGCCACCAGAGAGCGCCACGTGTCAGTATCTGAACCATCTGCGCTATGTGCTTTTAAAATAGAACATTGCTCTCTGAAATTGGCGCAACTCATCAGAGCGCGTCACGTGTCAGCAGCGCAGCAGCGTAGCGCACTGTGCTAACTACGCTTGCGCTCACCAGAGCGTGACACATGTCACCTCCACATGCGCTTGCGCTCATTAATTATCGCAAAAGGCCTAATAGGCCAAATTAAATGCAATGCATTATTTTAAAGAAGGGCATAGTCCAAACAGATGCTCTGCATCATTTATAAAAGGGCAGAGCCCAAACAAAGGCCTAACAGGCCAAATGCAAACAAAACGTTGAATATTCTCAACTGGACTTAGCCCAATCGTGGCCGTAAGTTCTCAAATTAAATTGACTGAGCAAGATTTCTCTCCTAAATCAATTTACAACCGGTTCGAGGGTACATCTCCGAACTCCTCTGACACCTATCGTTGTAATCCTTCAACGACGTCAGAGAGATCGTGGCCGTAAGTTCTCAAATTAAATTGACTGAGCAAGATTTCTCTCCTAAATCAATTTACAACCGGTTCGAGGGTACATCTCCGAACTCCTCTGACACCTATCGTTGTAATCCTTCAACGACGTCAGAGAGGTGACGTGTCCCGACGACCACACATCGATATGGACTGCGGGGTCCTTAAACTCGTGGACCGAAATGTTCTTAAACTAATATTGGACTGCGGGGTCCTTAAATTCGTGGACCGAAACGTCCTTAAACTAATGATGGATCACCACGTCCCTAAACTGGCGATGGACCACCACGTCCCTAAACTGGAACATGGACCACCACGTCCCTAAACTGGAACAATAGAGCCTCCAAACGCTCTTCTGTCGGATCTAAACGATCCCGCTTAAGTAGATCTTAGCCCCAAACAAGGCTAACGTATCCTTAAGCATTTCAACAGACTCCATATTCCCTAATCAACTTCGGTTCAAGGGTACATCTCTGAACTCCTCTGACACCTATCATTGTAATCCTTCAACGACGTCAGAGAGGCGACGAGTCCCGACGGCCATAGATTAAATGGATCACCACGTTAAGTTGATCTTAGTCTCAAATGAGACTAACGTATCCTTAACGAACGTTTAAGTTGATCTTAGCCTTAATACAGCTAACGTATCCTTAAACTAAAAACACCAAACCCAAGTCTAAGTAAATACGGATTTGGACTAATCCACGTCCTACGGACGACGGCATTACTCAGTCTCCGTATACAATCCACGGGCAACCACAAACAAAACAAACACACACGACACGAAGTGAAATTCTGGAGAAGGAGAAAGTGGCTACCGCGATGCGGTAGCGTAATTAAATGCAGGGGCTTGCGCCTGCAGGGAAGAGCGTCCCCACAATCAAAAACCTCTCTAGCGAGGGGGAATCTGACGAAGTCTGCTACATCGGCCGCATCCGTCTAAACCTCCGATACACGGTGTCATAAATCAACTTGGCATCTTCGGAGAGGTAGACGGATAAAACTATATAGCATCTGCCCCGAATCCAAGGCAAGACGTCCTCACGTCGTCGCCGCCGCCATTCGGAGTGGAACAAACACACAAACAAAAAAAAGATTTCAGACATAAATGAAGTTTTCATTTGGCATTGTAGACTTGGTCATAGTAACGAAATAAGACTAACCAAACTACATAAAGATGGATATTTAAACCCATTTCAATATAAATCTTATGCGACTTGTCAGTCTTGTATCAAGGGTAAAATGACCAAAACTCCATTTACTGGACATGGAGAGAGAGCTACTGAACTCTTAGGCCTCATACATAGTGATGTATGTGGACCAATGACTACACATGCAAGAAACGGTTATTCCTATTTCATAATTTTGACTGATGATTTCTCGAGATTTGGATACGTATTCTTGTTGAAACATAAGTCTGAAGCCTTTGAAAAGTTTAAGGAGTACAAAATTGAAATAGAAAAACAAATTGGGTTGAATATCAAGTAAGTTCGATCAGATTGAGGAGGAGAGTACCCAAGTGCAGAGTTTCTAGTTTTCCTGAAAGAGAATGGGATTCTCTCTCAGCTCACTCCTCCGTACACACCACAACACAACGATGTGTCAGAAAGGAGAAATCATACCCTATTAGATATGGTACGTTCGATGATGAGTGATGCCGAGTTACCACTTTCGTTTTGGGGGCATGCATTGGAGACTGCAATATATCTATTAAACAGGGTTCCGACGAAAACCTGCCTACCACTCCATATGAGATATGGTATTGTAACATTTCAAAAAAATAAAATATTATTTTTGGGAATTTTTATAATTTAATAATAAAATATTGAATATTTTAATAAGGCGGTATAATTAAATACCGATAAATTGGAAAAAAATTTGGAAAATTATGGAAATTACTAAAAAGAGGGTGTTTTATGTGATTTATGCAAATTATGAAATTTTACGATTTATTATACACTAATTTTGTGCTAATCGCGATTAAAAATCGCTAATCGGGCTTTAAGCGTGTTTTGTGCACATGACATGCACATATCATTTTAACACTTGTTACATTTTTCCTACATGTTTTGGGTGTATGGTTATTGTTTTGGGTTTACTATGGCAAAGTGAAGGAAATAAAAGAAAAGAAGAAGAAAAGATAAAGAATAGAATAGTGTAAGGTATGGGTGAGAGAGAGAGGTAAGGGGTCTCTTTTGACTTAGCCATTCTCTTTCCCCCTTCATTCTCTTCATCTTTCTCCTCCCTCTTCACCATGGCAACACCCCCTTTCCCCTCCACTTCAAACCCTAACTTCATCATCAAATCTCCATCAAAACCCCACTCCCACTTCACAAAAAAATGTGCACAAGCTTTCAAGCAACCCTTTGGACCAAGAAAATTTGAGTTTTGGAGCTGTAAAGGATTCATGAGTGCAAAATGAGGTAATTATTCCATCATTAGTGTAGTGTTTCATATGCTTAAGCCTCTTTTCAAGTTTAAAATTGATTTGGTGAAGTTTAGTGAACTTTAAAAACTCAAGTTGGGAATTAGGGTTTGATTTGATTAGAGATGGTGTAATTGGGCTTTAGAGATGACCTTAGACCCCCTATAATGATAGAAACCCAGACCAAACCCAACTGAAAACCCAAAATACGGAATTTCAGAACTTTTCATGTCGGTTTATGACAACTTTGAGGGTGCAGGGAAATCTGGTATAACCTGGGAATTTTACTGGAAAAATAAACAACTCTAGAGAACCAATTGGACCACTAAGCATCCACTGTAAAAGTTCGAGGCCCCAACTCCATCCCAAATCCGAGCAGGACGGATTTTCCTAGGGTGTGGCCAGCCACCTGGTAGAAGTTGGTCCCCAGGTTTCTTCTGTAGGTCATATGTGCCCTATATATCACCCTAGTGTTGTTTTGGAACATTGTTTACACCTTAATCAAAATTTGGGACTGAATACATGTGTTGCTGTTTTGATTCGAGTTATGGTTTTACGTATTTTAAATTTTGAATTTTTGTATTTGAGCTTTATCTCGATCACATGACGTTTGTATCTATATCGAGTGATATTGGGTTGAGTTGAGAGATGCAAACCATAGGTTCTATCCTATAGGCTTTTAAGCGTGTCGTTTTGGTTTTCGTGTGTCGTTTCGTCTTCGAATTTGATTTTAACGCGATACGATACGTTTTGATGTGTAGGTACCCCAAGTGGACTTCGAGAAGACAAGCAAGTGCGTGGCGACGTCAGTATCGGTAGACGAAGGTCAAAGTGAGTAGATTTATATCTACGGGGAGAAGTCGGGTGGATGACGTATAGCACCCCCGCAAAGTTGTAAGGAATTATGTGATGGGATACGATATATATACCTTTATATGTTAGGATGTGATATGACCCTTAGCAAGAAAGCTTTAGGAGGTTAGGGGTTAGTGTTAGCGAGAATGGATGAAAGGACTCTAGTCGATTTCTTAGTCCTGAAACCCTAGGGTAAAGATTTGCATACATGCACATACACATACTTGCATACTTTGACTTCCTTGTGTGTATTGGGGACATATTTATATTTGTATTTCTATGCTTGGATGACGAGAATGTTATATGATATTTGGGAATGAGTCGATCTGATCGGGCATAATGCCGTGAGATTTTTAGTGCGCGACCGAGATATGTCATGATATTATAGCGGGTTTGTTAGGGTAAAAATTTACACCCCGGTTGACCAAGTCAAAATCAAAGTCAACCCCAAGCCAAGTGGGCCCAAGCCCAAACCAAGTGGGCCCAAGCCAAAGCCAAGTGGGCCAATGCCCGGAGCGAGCCCGAACATGAAGCGGCCGACCTCCTCCCATGCCAAAATTTTGTTGTATTTATTTTATTTTATTTTATGAATAAATGTAAGAAAATGGGCATAAAGCCAAATTTTTGTAGAGCCCATGGCTTATGTGCAAAAAGAAATGGCACATGAGCCATGGGATGGGCAAAATGCCATTTTGTGAAGCCCAAGGGGCTATATGTAAAGTGTATAGCCTATAAAGGCGAAGATAATAAAATATCTCAACAACTTTTTCTCTCTCCAAAAGAGCAAATCTAGATCTGAGATCTTTCTCATTCCTCAAGGTTCTAAAACCTTCTTCTTTCTTTTGAATTAAATCAAGAGTTTTACTCTTCCTTTTATAAAACTAACTAGTTTTTCACCACAAAACCCTCAAAGGGAAACTCAGATCTCCCATCAGATCTCAAAAAGAAAAGATTTTTAAAATCTCACACTTCTTGATCTTCAAGATCCAGCCAACAAAGGAAGAAGAACGAGACCCATCTCCAGAAACCCCACTTTGGGGAAGAACTAGGGCTCAAGAGGAGAAGCCCTTCATCAGCTTCAAAACATCTTAGGAGTTTAACTCCACTCTGATTTCTCTTTCGGGAGTTTCTGGGGCTAAAAGCCCCTTTTTCTCGCCGACGCCCAAGCGCCCGAGCGCCTTGCGCTCAAGCGCCCAGTGCCCGAGCGCCTTAGCGCTCAAGTGCCAAGCGCCGACGTGCCGACACGTGGCGCGCTAGCGCTCGAGCGCCTAGCACTCAAGTGCCAAGCGCCCACGTGCCGACACGTGGCGCGCTAGCGCTCGAACGCCTAGCGCTTCAGCGCCAAGCGCCTACATGCCGACAAGTGGCGAGCCAAGCGCCAAACGCCCACGTGCCAACACGTGGCGTGCTAGCGCTAGAGCGCCTAGCGCTTAAGCGCCAAGCGCCCACGTGCCAACACGTGGCGCGCTAGCGCTCAAGCGCCCAGCACCCACGTGTCGGATACGTGGTGCGCTAGCGCCTAAGCGCACAGCACCTAAGCATACAACGCTCAAGGCGCTGGCCCCACGCGTTATTTGGGCGCTTTTTCCTTTTTATATATATATATATATATATATATATATATATATATATAGACACACACACACTCCACAACACTGTCTCTCTCAAAAAAAAATTTGGGCCGGGGCGCTGCCCCGCACCCCACAAGGGGGCTGCTAGCCCTCTTGACCCCCATCCCGCTATCCGGGTAGCGGGACCCCCGTAAAAACTCTGCGTGGCTCCCGATATATCCAAGCCCCCCTCCAAAACAAAACATACGTACACTGCACATTGAGTTCGCATGACCAGTTTAACCTGTCAATCGGAGGTTCCCTCGCTCCAAAAGCGAGGGATAATTAACGGCAGCTTAGTCCCCACAATCAATAAACCCCGGCCTACCCTAGGCAGGGGGAATCTGTACCGCGCCTGACAAGCGTACGCGTATTCCCATCTCAATGGGGTGACGAAAAACACCCTTCAGATTCTGGCACGCCCGGTTGGACCTTTCTTTCCTCCCATATTTCAGGTTAAACGTTCATGCGAACTTAATTAATATACATTTCGATTGCCTATACTGAAATGATGTTTTTTTTCCGTGCAGCAATCAACTTTCCAACGACAATGTCTTCCAAGACGAATTCAGCTTCCAACGTGACCCCGACCTCGTACGTGGTCCCGACCTCGTACATGGTCAAGATCAATGCTCGTGTGGTTCTCCCCGCAAGCCTCAGTCGACAGTGGGAGGAAGTGCCCCGCCAGTTTGGTTCCGTTATTATCTACCCTGCCGGAAGCGCTCATCTGGCAGAAATCCGGCGAAACAGGCAGCAAAGCCGGTCTCAAGAGGTAAGAGGCCGAATGTTGTGATCGCTAAGGCACTACAACTGAAACTTGAGATGGTGTCTGAACGACTCCCTGGCGCTCCAGATGGGGGCAAGACTTCCGGTACGAAGGGCAACATCAAACGTTGCGGAAGAGCTCAGGCGATGACTCCAACAAATGCACAATCCAGCGTATCTCCAAAATCCTCCATCGCCCGATCTACGGCGTCTTCCCAAAGAGCCGAAATCTGCCAGGTGCTTAGAACAGAAAAGTTAAGGCAGAAGCGGCTCAGGTATCGAGCCAACAAGAGGGCCAGGGCTTTGGCCAAGTGGAATCTTGTGAAGTTCCAAGAGCAGGGTTACTCTGTGACGACGGCTGAGTCGGCTGTAAAAATCAGCAATTCCATCGAACCTCTGAAGTGGGTTCAGAAAAATGCTATGACCGCCAGAATCAAGAAAACAGCGGTCCGAAAGTCGCTACAAAGGACGTGTCCCGGCCACAACAGAAAAAGTATGACACTGTCTCTTCAAGAGTCTATCAGGCGCTTTGTGCCGTTGTTTCCTGATTTAAAATCAGGAAAACCTACGCAGGAGGCATCACGTGCTAACACGTGACCAGCGGTCACGTGTTGACACGTGACATTTAAAACAGCGGTACAAGGCACATTCATGCCCTAAGTAAATCAAGAAAAAAGCTCCAGGAAAAGCATCACGTGTTCACACGTGACCAGTAGTCACGTGTTGACACGTGATGGCTAAACAGCGGCAAAGAACAGAGCACAGAGGGAAACCCATTCCAGGGGTCACGTGCTCACACATGACCAACGGTCACGTGGCCACACGTGACCGGCTTTAAAAAGCCTTATTTCTATAACAGAATTAAAATCCAAAGGAAGAGCTTTCAAATCTTTCCAAAGTGGAAAAGAATTATTTGGAACCGTTGGATTAAAAATCCAAAGGTGATTAAATATCACCGATTTATGGAAAAATCTTAGATTTGGAAAGATCTCTCCCTTAAATATAACCGAAATAACGAAGAGATATCTTTGGATTTAAAATCCAATGGTGAATAAAATTCACCTAATAATCCAAAGGCCCAGACGAATGATAAAGATAAATCAAATCTCTCAATAGACAAATCAAATCTTTCAATGAAAGATTTACTAAAACTGATTGATTCTTTTCCTTCTCCTATAAATAGGAGCCCAAAGAACAAAAAAAAAAAGGACACACACAGAGCGAGAGAGATAGAGCCTTGGGATCTTGAAAGTTCAGAAGGAAGAACTTAACTCTCTACAAAGAAAAACCCTAGGTGAGAAAGGGGAGGCTTAAAAAGAGAATTTAATTCTCAAAAGAGTTTAACTCTTATATCAAAAGAAAAGAACTTAGTTCTTTCTCTAGTGGAGGATCTGCAAAGTGCACATCTCCCCATGAATTGAGAATTTAATTCTCATTGGGTTGAGATCCTGCCATGCCGATCTAAAACATAGAGGAGGAATTGAGTTTTGAGAATTTAATTCTCACAGAATTATGGGAATTTAATTCCTTTGGGATAAAGTTAGGGTTTAACCCTACATCATAGGAATTTAATTCCTTCAAAATGAACAGAACTAGGGTTTAACCCTAATTGAGAATTTAATTATCTCAAACTCATAGGAATATAACTCCCTTAAGAAAAGAAATTTGGGTTTTAACTTACATAAGAATTTAATTCTTAATCCTACAGAGAACTTAATTCTCAAAATAAAATGAAGAGACTTAAAAGATCTCCATGTATGCAGAGAACCAGAGTCACGTGTTACCACGTGACCCCTGCAAAAATCCACAGAAAAGAGTTTTGAGGAAACGCCTCACGTGCCCCACGTGACTTCTGAGAAAGAGTTTTGAGGCAAAAGAAACAGCTCTAAGGGCGCTCTCACGTGCTACCAAGTGACCCCTTGGCTGAAGCTCTAACAAATAAACACCCAAAATTCCTATCACGTGACAGCACGTGATGTTTTAAAGTATTCAACACTTTTGACAGAACGAAATAAAGAGAAGCAGGGCGCTCTCACGTGCCACCACGTGACCCCTCTTGTCTTAATGTTTAACACTAAATTGAAACCTCTGTACCCAGTGTTTAACACTGATTTGCCCTAGTGTTTAACACTAACCCTATTCACAGTGTTTAACACTGAATTTCTTGGTGTTTAAACTTCTGTATCCAGTGTTTAACACTGATTTGTCTTAGTGATAAACACTAAATTGGAATCTCTATTCCTAGTGTTTAACACTGATTCGCTTTAGTGTTTAACACTAATTTGAAAGCCCCTTTGCCAGTGTCTAACACTGATTATTTTTAGTGTTAAAGACTAACTTGCTAATCTTAATCCCAGTGTTCAACACTGTTGGTCTTTAGTGTTTAACACTAGCTTCAGCCCAATTGGCTAAGTTTCTGGAGGCAAAGCCTCTCCTTCAATGGACCAACAGAGGGCCAATATTCTAAACATGATTGGACTTAGCCCAAAATGGCCATAAGTCATCAATTCAAACTTAACTGGGCTAAATGGCCCATAACATAATTAATTGGTCTTGACTCCAAATTGGAGCAAATATCGTTTAATCTACCTTGGTTTAAGGGTACATCTCTTCACTCCTTTGATACTTGGCGTTGTAATTCCTTAACGTCTTCAAAGAGGTGACGGGTCCCGATGACCACACATTGATACGGACTGTCGGGTCCTTAAACTCATGGACTATGAGGTCCTTAACCTTGACCGGGATGTCTTAAAACTAACAACGGACTATGACGTCCTTAACCTTGACCGTGATGTCTTAAAACTAACGTCGGACTGTGGAGTCCTTAAATCCACGGACTATGATGTTCTTAACCTTGACCGCAACGTCTTAAAACTAGCAAGGGACCGCAATGTCCTTAAACTACCTGTTGACCGCAATGTCACTAAACTAAACAACAGGGCTCCCTTAATTGCTCTTTTGTTGGATCTAAACGATCCCGTTAAGTTGATCTTAGTCTAAAAACTAGACTAACGTATTCTTAACTAACGTTTAAGTTGACCTTAGTCTCGAAGGAGGCTAACGTATCCTTAAACCCAAACCCCCAAACCCAAATCTAAGATAATACGGATTTGGACTAGTCCACGCCCTACGGGCGACGACATAACTCAGTCTCCATATACAATCCACGGGCAACCAAATACAAAACAAACACACACGACACGAAGTGACCACATGGAGAAGGAGAAAGTTGTTACCGCAATGCGGTAGCGTAATTAACTGTAGGGGCTTACGCCTGCAGGGAAGAGCGTCCCCACAATCAAAAACCCCTCAAGCGAGGGGGAATCTGACGAAGTCTGCTACATCGGTTGCATCCGTTTAAACCTTCGATACATGGTGCCATAAATCAACTTGGCATCTTCGGAGAGGTGGAAGGATAGCACCTATTAGCATCTGCCTCGAATCTCAGGCGAGATGTTCAGTCTTCGCCGCCATTCGGAGGGGAACAGATTCTGGCACTCCCGGTGGGACCTTTTCCTCTTTCCACTCCACACTTCATATGTCGTCTTCGCGAACGAATCGCGGTTTGTTAATGGTCGCCTTTGGGTTTTAAGTTACTAAGATTTGGTCTTTTACCTGGCGCAAAAATCAAGCATTAATGGCCTCTAACTGCTCGAACGGCTCGAAGTGCCAATGCAACCGACGCTCCACCTCACTTGGAGGTGTAGCCTATGGGCCTCAAGCGGCCTCCATCCTTGCCATGCCGGTGGAACAGGTGACCCAGTCCACCACGGGTCTGTTTTTCGGGACCATGATCCCACCTGCAAGCTTCACCATGCCAGTGCCCGCACCAGAAGCGAACAAGCAGTCGGTTTTCGATCGGCTCACTGCTACAACGACCCCTTTCAACGGGTCGTCCAATGTCAAACCAGCAGCCTCCGTCTTTGCCAGGCTGAATCAGAACTCTGATGGGTCCGCCAAGAAGCCCAAGAACCCCGAAATGGCCGTCCCGAGGAAGACAGCCACCCCTACTCCAGAAGTCGTCAAGGTGGCTTCTCCTGTTAAAGAGTCAGTCTTTTCATGGCCGACTATTTCGGCTCCTGCTCCTGCTCGAGGGTCTGTCTTTGACAGACTGAATATTACCACTCAAAGGACAACATCGGTCTTTAAGAGGCTGACACCAGTAGCACCTCATTCGGACAGGGGGCAAGATGAAGCTGTCCCTATCGCCGAGCCAATCCCAACGGCTCGTCATGCTCGACGTCGCCACTGGCGCCGAGTAAGGAAGGCTGGGGGCAACTCCCCCTCAAGGCTAACTATGCCTGCTCCAATGGTGGAAGCTAACGCGGCTGTCCCAACTGGGAACAGCTTTGAACCACTTAGGAGGGTACGTAAGAACTCTCCAACTGCTACGCTAAAAAGATCTCCTCCACCTACGGAGAAGGTTACAGAAACGAAACTGGAACAGCCCACTCAACGGCTATCCTCCGAAATTTATAAAGTTTGGCGGAGAGTTCAAGACTCCGTAATTTAACAAAGTCACTCTCGTCAGCAAAAAAGGGCGAAAGTGATGGAAGAAAAGAAACGTCCTATCGAACAACAAAGGACGACAGTCACCAGGGTGCTCGCTGCAACAGCCCCCTCAACTTCAACGGCCCATAAGAAAAGGAGGCCGAAGAAAATCCCTACGCCTGCGGCAAATGCCAAAGGCGACAGGCCCAAACGCCCTAAGTCCGGGGGCAGTGTAGTCCATACTGTATACATGGCGTCGGGGAAGGAAGACAGCCGTGCGTCTACAGGTCATAGACCGCTTACATGGTCAGTGACCAAAGCTCAGGAGCAACAGCATAAGCTCCAAGAAATGATGAATGCGATGTCCGCACTCACTGGGCCAAAAGAAAGCCCCGAAGCGTCATCTGATCAACGCCAGGAACAAGAAACTGACGCTGAATTCCTTCGTCGGATACTGGAAAAGAAGGATAAAGAGGCTGCGGAACAAGCAGCCAATATAAAGCGAATGGCCCTTCTATTCCAAGACATGGTAGGGATGATGATCCAGCAAGATCCTCCTGCTGAAGACCCACCGATCGTCTTCGAAGATGAAAGGGGAGAAACGTCGAATCCACCACCGGCTCTTTCAACGGCCAAGGAGGAGACAATCTCTAAGGCTGACTTGGACGAATATATAGCCCAACAGATTCGGGTTCATCAGGCGACTGAGGCAGCCGGTCAGGTCGTAAAAACGGGGCGACCATATCCGAGCTGGTACGATCAGATAAAGTACCCGCCGGGCTATACAATACCAAAATTCCATGTCTATAAGGGGACTGGCAATCCCCACCAACATGTTGCCCAGTTCAGGGTTCTTTGCGGCAATACCGGCGGTGATGATAAATTGTTGCTTCGCCAGTTTGTTGGTAGCCTATCGGAGACAGCATTCGAGTAGTACTCCGAGCTCCAAACGACTCTATTAAGACATTTGCGGAGGTGGAGCTGCTGTTTACCCAGCGTTTCGCAAGCGCCAGCGAACGCACTCCGATAACGGCGTTGATTAATGCCAGGGTGAAACCAGGCGAGACGTGGGTCCAGTACGCTATACGTTGGCGAAACTTGTGGTCGAAATGCGAACAACGCATTGAGGAAGCGCCCGCGTGGGCATGTTTGTGGATACCCTAGATCCCCATGCAACTATCTCCCAGTTCATGATGTTCTTTAAGCCGACCACGTTCTAGGCTTTGATCGACAAGTTGGCCCAGATGGACCAGATGGGTCACAGACCGTCTCCCTCGAATCCAGAACCTCGGAATGACAAGGGTAAAGGGAAGGCAACCTTCGTCGCGAACACTCAGCAGCAACCCAGTGCCCCAAAGCCGGCGGATCAACTGGAAGAAAGACGGCGGTATTATAATGAGAAAATGAAGCGCCCCTACTCGTTTCCGCGGGACAAGACGAAACGGTTATTCGAGCTGGCGGTACGCAACAGGCTTATCAACTTGCCAAACCCAAGGCGACCGTCGCAACCCAATGAGGTGAATAACCCCAACTACTGCCCTTACCATCAAACGGTAAGCCATCCGATTGAAGATTGCTTCGTCTTCAAAGGATGGATTGAAGATCAATACCTACATGGCAAGTTTGCGCTGTCCGAAAAATGGAAGGTGAACTCGCCACAGCCGCATACTCCTCAGAAGGCGGATACACCAGGAGCAACCTGTTCTTTTATTGAAGAAGCGCCATGGGAGGTCGTGCTATCAGCTAAAACCAAAAGGATGCTGAGTGATCTTCACACGTGCTTGACGGTCGAATGGAAGAACCCGCTCGAACCTTAAATCATCGAAGGGATGTTGAGACCGCGCCCAACTACAAAGATCGGTGGTGATGGCCTAAGTACTCACACCCAACCGTCAAAATCTTCGAAGAAAAAGAAGAAGAAATCCAAGAAGCCCGTGAAGCCTGGAAACAAGCACACGGATTTGCAGAAACAGATTGATGCGCTGGAAGAGTACAATCAAAAGGTGCGGACTCCCATCACACTCCAAGAGTTCCTCAACCACGTCTTTCAGGAGGAAGATAATGGAGAAAGCTTGTCGGATGAATCCGAGGGATATGTGGCGAGTTGTCATGTGATTTCCCACTCGTTTACGAACGATGAGAAAACTCCTGGCACTGAGAAACCGGGGGCACAGCCTGAGCCAGAACTTGTATGGCCGACAGATGAAATGATCGACGCCTTTCTAGACGAGATTCGTTTGAAAAATAAAGCCGATCGGGAGCGTGAGATGGCCGCATCAGAAGGATCCAAACGTACGCGTCTAAACGAAAGAGTCGAAGCACTCCCGTCAGGTCAAAAGACACCCGATGCGGATAGAAACATATTCAAGATGAGGAAAATGTTTGCCAAAGCCATGTCAATGGGAATGAAGCTACCACCCTCGGAAGAAAACACGCTCGATGAGGCAGAGAGACACCCTAATTACTGCTTGTATCATCGGAAGATTTCACACCCTATTGAGGAGTGCGACGCCTTTAAGATATGGTGGCAGGGGTATGTTGCTCACCGACAATATTTTAAGCGAATGAAACGCAAAACTCGTCGGGAGCAGAAAGATACAACCAACAGGCACAAAAGAACCACCGGCAACTGTTACATAGTCAACGCCGGAGGATCACAGGTTCTCACCTTCGGGAGCGACTCTGATGAGGAAATGGCTCTGGGCCCTCTCTTTAAAGAATCCGTTTTAGGTAAAGAGGAAGGACCAGAGGCCTGCGAAAACATTCAGCTGCGCAATCGCACGCTCCCGGAAAAGAATCTCGGACCCGCAACTAGAAAAGATAAGGGAAAGGAAAAGGTCGCTAAGGATATCGCTTTAGATGACCAAGTCATGAAAGAGTTGACTGCCACGGATCCGTCCAAGAGGAGTAGGGTGGACTACAACATCCTGGTGCACCTGAGGAAGCTACCCTCTCAGATCAGCATTCTCGACGCCCTCCTATTATCAAAAGAAGTGAGAGATTCATTAATCAAGGCGCTACAAGAGCTCGAACAATTCCAAACCTTCCTCGCCGAAGAAAGGATGAAGGACGAACTGGAAGAAGTACACACGGCCGATATCACTTTCGGTGACGAAGACCTGCTCCTTGGGACGTGCGACCATAACCGTCCCCTATACGTCTCCGGATATTGCCACGATATCAAGATAGGCAAAATCTTGGTTGATAATGGATCCTCCGTCAATCTTCTTAATGTTCGGGTGTTGAAGGAAATCTGCATAAGCGTTCAGCACCTCACTCGTGATAAAATTACCATCTCCGGTTTTGACTCCCAGTTATCACGAACTCTTGGATCTGTGATATTGACGCTACGCTTTGGGCTACTCGTCATGGACATTAAGTTTCACGTCATAGACGCTAAGACGTGCTACAATGCTCTGCTCGGCCGACCTTGGTTACACGAGTACAACATCATCCCTTCTACACAACATCAGTGTATGAAGTATTTCAAGGATGGTCTCGAGTATACCGTAACGGGTGAGCTGAACCCGTTCTCCGTGAATGAAGTCCGCAAGTACGAGGATGCAAAGTACTTTTTGCTAGATTTCGAGGACACGGAGAAGTGTTGCAAACCAGAGAACAAAGCCGCCGCTACCATTCCTGTTTTCGGGAGTGATACCGAAGACGAAGAAGAGATAGTTTACGCTGGGCCGTCTCGACGCAACAACTCGGGACCGTCCGCCCCCATGTTGATCTTCGGAAGCGACTCGGAAGATGAGGTGAATGTTGTGTTCTCCAATCGACCGTCAATACGAGAATTCCCTGATGGTGATCAGAGTTTGCAAATTACCATGATTCCACAAGAGCACTACAAAGATATTGACGCGCTTGAAGCTCACAGCGTGTGGGAGATGCGAACATTTTACGTCCCTCCCAGGCGAAAAGACGAAAAGGCGATCCTATTCTATCGATCCTCGGAAACAAGAGTGGAGAAAGAGATCTGGCACGGCGCGGATTCTATACTTGACAAGCTTCAACCCATCCGTTTGCCCAGATATTATACAAACGGACTAAAAAGGCTATTGAAGCGCCAAGGGATACCCTTAAAACAGACTATTCGACAAGCTCGATTCTATAACAGGATTTAGGATGTCCCTGGGACTCAGCGCAAATCCCCAACGGGAGAATAGAAACGGTTGGGCTTGGATACGTGAGATCCGGGAAACGGGAACGAGTCCACATTAGCTATGTCGTATATAGCTTCAATGAAGAAAATGACGCCCTATTAGAAAGCCCCAACCTAGGGTCGAAACGAGATCTCGCAATCAAAATGCCGAGTACGTCATTTGAAGAAAGAATGGACAAGCTTATCAGGAAAGCGGGTCAAAAAACTCGGGACGACCACAATCGCGAAATGGCCATCTACGAGAAAGCCAGGACGCAACGTCTTCTTCAACAGGCTGCAAAAAACAAAGATGCCCCTCCTTGTCAACCTGCCGTGCAAAAGGCCCGACGCAGAGGCAGAAATAAGTCAAGGAGCGGAAAAGGCATTCGACAACGACAGCGCGGGACCAAAGAGTCACGTAATCGGGAATTGGGCGGTCCGGATTTGTCTCTCATGAAGAAGATGAGTCGAGCGTATTCTTTCCCTCAGGACAAGACGAAGAAGATATTTGATCTCGCTTTAAAACATCGAATGATTACACTCCCGGAGTCTAAGCACCCTGAGCAAGCTAACAAGGTCTCTCATCCGTGTTATTGCTCTTATCACCAAGCCATAGGACACCCTGTCGAAGAATGCTTCACCTTCAAGAACTGGGTCGAAGATCAGTATCAGCTCGGCAAGTTCGCTCTATCTGATAGCTGGAGGGTAACACCGCCACAGAAGCATGAACCCAAAGCCATGAGAGCAGAGCCAGATCCACATCGGTCTTGGAAGCGAGCTCGTACTTGTCATATGATAACACTACCAAAAGAAGAGCCCGAGAATATGAATGACCTCCCCTGGTGCTTCGAAAACAATAATGACGAGATGATTGCAGAATTTCCACCGGCGCCGAAAGAGCTGGAAGATGGAATACACACTACTGCGGATAACCTTAGGAAAATTGAGTTGGGGACAGCGAACGACCCGCGGCCGACATTTGTCAGCGAATCGCTATCTGAAGAAAAGGTAGCTGCGCTAAAAGAGGTGCTTATGCAGTATAGAGATTGCTTCGCGTGGAACTATTCCGAAATGCCAGGACTAAATCCAGAAATAGCTGTCCATAAATTGGCAATATCCCTGGATATCAATCCAGTTAAACAGGCACCGAGAAGAATGCGGCTCGAGCTCGAGATGAGCATCAACGCCGAAGTCAAGAAGCTGATCGACTCTGGGTTTATCCAGGAAGTTCAATACCCGGATTGGATCGCCAACATCGTCCCAGTGATGAAGAAGAATGGAACAGTGCGCATCTGCGTAGACTTCCGGGATCTCAATAAATCCTGCCCGAAAGACGATTTCCCAGTGCCGGTCACCGAACTGATGATCGATAACACGTCCACTCATGAAGTTTTCTCCTTTATGGAAGGCTCATCAGGGTATAATCAGATAAAGATGCACCCCGAAGACCAAAAGCACACCGCATTCCGGACCCCTCTGGGAATATTCTGCTACAAGGTGATGCCCTTCGGGCTAAAGAATACCGGTGCCACCTACCAAAGGGCCATGACAAAGATCTTCGATGACTTTATACATGAGATCGTCGAATGCTATATCGATGACCTCGTGGTTAAAAGCAAATCATACGAGGAACATTTAGAGCATTTGAAGGCTGTATTTCAACGCCTTCGGCAGTACAACTTGAAGATGAACCCCCTCAAATGCGCGTTCAGGGTGTCCTCAGGCAAATTTCTAGGATTCATTGTCCGGCACCGGGGTATCGAGATAGATCTGTCGAAGATCAAGGCGATCATGGAAATGCCACCGCCAAGGACTTTCAAATAATTGCGGTCTCTCCAAGAAAAGCTCGCGTACATCCGACGGCTCATAGCCAACCTCTCAGGCAAGTGCCGCCCTTACAGTCACCTGATGAAGAAGGGAACCCCGTTCGTCTGGGATCAAAAATGCCAAAGCGCGCTAGACGAAATCAAGCAGTACTTGCAAAACCTGCCAGTGCTGGCTGCTCCGGTCAAGGGAAAGCCCCTCATTCTCTATACGACTGCCCTCGAAGGTTCCTTAGGCGCATTATGGGCGCAAGAGAACGACCAAGGGAAGGAGAGAGCGCTCTACTATTTAAGCCGAGTTCTTCTGGGGGCAGAAAGTAACTACTCCCCTATCGAAAAACACTGTCTGGCGCTGATCTTCGCGATAACAAAACTCAGGCACTATGCATTGGCGCGTGAAGTCCGTCTTATTTCGAAGGTGGACCCCCTTAAATATTTAATGTCGAAATCCATATTGACAGGGAGACTTGCTAAATGGGCCTTGGTTCTAATGGAGTTTTCGATAACTTACCAGTCTCTTAAAGCAGTAAAAGGCCAGGCCATCTCCGACTTCCTCGCTGAGCATCCGGTACCTGCCGATTCTCCTCTGAATTGCGAGCTGCCGGACGAACATGCGTTTGACACGATCGACGGAAGTGATACCAGATTAGAGCTTTATTTCGATGGAGCATCTTCCGTGAAGAAGTGCAAACAAAGCACCCCTATAATCAAATCGGGGGTAGGCCTCATCTTCATAACCCCACAAGGAGGGATAATGCGCTTTGCTTTCTCCTTGACAGAGCCGAGGACGAACAATGAAGCTGAATATGAAGCTTTGATAGCAGGCCTGGAGATCGCCATTGACATGGGAATTGAAAACCTCCTCATATTTGGAGATTCCCAACTAGTTGTTAGTCAAGTAAATGGCGACTACCAAACGTGCAAACCAGAACTGGTGAAGTGCGGCGAGAGGGTACAGCAACTGCTGACCCAAGTACCTTCCTACACCTTGGAAAGCATACCGTGTGCAGAAAATAGCAAAGCGGATGCATTAGCCAAGCTCGCTAAAGAACTAGCTGACGAGAACCTCGATGACGTGAAGATCATTGTACAAAGCCGTCGGGTGCTTACCCCAGCAGAAATATCTACGGAGACATTCGAAGAAAAGGGAGCAACTGAGCAGACGACCCTGCAAATAAAAGACCGAGAAAAGGCCGAGGATTGGAGAGAAGTCTTTATAGACTACTTCAAGTGTCGTCGAACGCCCAAAGATGCATCCTCAAGACATCAGCTCATGAAGCGAGCTCTATCCTTTGCCTTCGTTAATAATACTCTGTACAAGAGGTCGTTTGATTCTCTGTGGTTGAGATGCCTAGGACCTGACGAAGCGGAAAGGGTTGTTCAGGAAGTTCATGACGGACTCTGCGGTTCTCACCAAGCGGGCCCGAAGATGAAGTTTAAGATTAAACGGATGGGCTACTGTTGGCCCACGATGATTCAGGACTGTCTCGAATATGCGAAGCAATGCCACTCGTGCCAGATCCATGGGGACTTCATCCATCAGCATCCAAATCCACTACATCCGACGGTGGCTAGTTGGCCATTCGAGATGTGGGGAACTGACATAGTCAGTCCTATCGAACCAGCATCGTTCAGGGGACATCGTTTCATCCTAGCGACCACTGATTACTTCTCTAAATGG
The DNA here is from genome assembly GCA_030015575.1 of Agapanthus africanus. Classification (NCBI taxonomy): domain Eukaryota; kingdom Viridiplantae; phylum Streptophyta; class Magnoliopsida; order Asparagales; family Amaryllidaceae; genus Agapanthus; species Agapanthus africanus. The sequence goes on from CM057339.1 coordinate 136,688,472, forward strand.
GCCGAAGCAGTACCGTTGAGGGAAGTGAAGACGGAGATTATCCTCCATTTCTTCAAGACGCACGTCATATATCGGTTCGGAACCCCGCGACGGATCATCTCCGATAACGGGCCAGCCTACAGGAGCCACAAGATTAGTCGCTTCGCGTAACAACACAACATAGACTGGAGATATTCCTCAGTCTATAATTCTCGAGCTAACGGTCTAGCTGAGGCTTTCAACAAAACCTTGACAAAGATCGTGAAGAAGACGGTGTCCCGAAACAAAAAGGACTGGCACGAGAGACTGCAAGAAGCTCTCTGGGCGTATCGAACTACGTTCAAGACAGCCACGAACACTACGCCATACGCATTAGTGTTCGGTACAGAAGCAGTACTCCCCCTCGAGATAGAGTTACCCTCTCTACGAGTGGCCGTCCACTACGAGCTGACGGACGAAGAAAATGCTCACCTTCGGCTTGAGGAGCTCGATGCCCTTGACGAAACGCGGCTCATAGCGCAACAAAATCTGGAGGCTTATAAAGCAAAGATGACGCGCTCATATGAAAGATTGACCCGGCCGAGGACATTCCGCCAAGGCGAACTCATGCTAGTGGTCAAAAGGCCTATGATTCCCAATCGCGCCAAGCGGGGAAAATTCGAGCAAAACTATGAAGGCCCGTACATCATAGACAAGGTCTACCAGGGTGGAGCTTATCTACTCATAGATATGCACGGTGAAAGACCTTTCAGGCCAATAAACGGTCGCTTCCTGAAAAAATACTATGCTTAACGGGTCAAGGATGACGGCGACTATGTTCGCTCGCTATCTTCCTAAGCCCGAACTCTATAAGTAGTAACCGACCTTCTTCGCCACGGACCGAAACGTCCTTAAACTAATAACAGACCGAAACGTCTTTAAACTAACGACGGACCGAAACGTCCTTAAACTAGCAACGGACCACTACGTCCTAAAACTAGCCGTTGACCGAGATGTCGATAAACTACGGTGAATTGAAACATCACAAAGCCGATAAAAAAAATATAATAAACGGTATGTCCATAAGCAAAATGGGTACGGATGAAAACCCGAAAGGGCTCCGTGAGTAAAAACAGCAGGGCTACCGACGAGTGTTTGTGAAAACCCGAAAGGGCGCAACCTCGTTAAAAGACACTTACAGGGTCCTCTCGACCTTATGGGGAGAAACCACTCACGTGGGATCCTTACGACTCACAAGGGAGCAATACGCTTAGGAATCCTCACGACTCCTAAGGAGAAATCACACTTGCGAGATCCTCACGACTCGCAAGAAGAACTCTCTTATGGGACCCTCACGGCTCATAAGATTTGAAAGTTTTAAGTTACAGAGACCTAAACCTGTGCTTAAGCAATTCCCCCACAACCTTCGATATTGCCCTACAAGTGGCTCAATACCGACCCTTGTATACAATCCACGGGCACGAATAAACATTTCCCTAACAAATTCCCATCCGTGACTAGGGATATGTTCGCACGGTGAACAACCCTTGTAAGTCCTCTCGACTTACAAGGAGAAAACCCTCTTATAGGATCCTTACGAATTACAGAGGAACATGCACTTAGGAATCCTCACGATTCCCAAGGAGAAAACACACCTATAAGATCCTCACGACTTATAGGGAGAAATACCTTTGTGAGACCCTTACGGCTCATGAAGTCAAAAGTCTTAGTCGACAGGACCCTTAACCCTGTTTATTAAGCCACCTTTGTTTAACATCGACAGAGGCAAATGATGATTCGCTCCTGGCAATATCCCAGTTGTAGCAGTGCTGATGCCAAAATCGGTGTCTAAATCCAAGCTTGCAGCGAAAAGCCAGCAGGCCACACGTGCATACGAAATAGCCGAAATGATGGGGCAACTTGCAATAAAAAGCAGCAAGTAAAAATGTATGCATAAAAAAATATCCGAAATGATTGGGCACCGCGAAAAATAGCCGAAATGATGGGGCAATCGCGACCTTCGCGATCTAAAAGCTGAAATGATAGAGCATCGCAGAAAAAGAAATAAAATAAAAATGAAATTTACGCCCTACAGGTGATGTTACATCTATCCCTGTATACAATCCAGGGGCACAAACAAAGAAGGAATCACACCCCTCCTCTCCCAGGTTTCATCAGAAGAAGAAGCCAAATCCCGATGAGTCACAGATAGCCTAAAGACCATCTCGACTTTCGTCTCAACGGACACAGCATCAAGCAAAGTGGAACATCGGCAACTCCCAGTTCCATGGCTCGGCGATATACAGATCACCAAGAGTCAAATCCCCACCCCGTGAAATGCGGATATAATCAACAAATTCCTGGTTACGTAGAACGCGGATAATGTCACTCTTTGATCCCGTGGAAAACGTCCAGAGCGGATCCTGGTCCTCGCAGAGCACGGCAGTGAACCAGTGCGAAGCATCCAGAGCAGAGCCTAGTCCTCGCCGAACGTGGCAGTGAACCCGTGTGAAGCATCTAGTGCAAAATTCCTGGTTACGTGGAACGCGGATAATGTCACTCTTTGACCCCGTGGAAAACGTCCAGAGCGGATCCTGGTCCTCACAGAGCACGGCAGTGAACCCGTGTGAAGAATCCAGAGTGGAGCCTAGTCTTCGCCGAACGCGGCAGTGAACCCGTGTGAAGCATCTAGTGCAAATTTCCTGGTTACGTGGAACGCGGATAACGTTACTCTTTGACCCCGTGGAAAACGTCCAGAGTGGATCCTGGTCCTCGCAGAGCACGGCAGTGAACCCGTGTAAAGCATCCAGAGCGGAGCCTAGTCCTCGCCGAACGCGGCAGTGAACCTGTGGGAAGCATCTAGTGCAAATTTCCTGGTCACGTGGAACACGGATAATGTCACTCTTTGACCCCGTGGAAAACGTCCAGAGCGGATCCTGGTCCTCGCAGAGCACGACAGTGAACCCGTGCGAAGCATCCAGAGCGGAGCCTAGTCCTCGCCGAACGCGGCAGTGAACCCGTGTGAAGCATCTAGTGCAAAATTCCTGGTTACGTGGAACGCGGATAATGTCACTTTTTGACCCCGTGGAAAACGTCCAGAGCGGATCCTGGTCCTCGCAGAGCACGGCAGTGAACCCGTGCGAAGCATCCAGAGCGGAGCCTAGTCCTCGCCGAACGCGGCAGTGAACCCGTGTGAAGCATCTAGTGCAAAATTCCTGGTTACGTGGAACGTGGATAATGTTACTCTTTGACTCCGCGGAAAACGTCCAGAGCGGAGCCTGGTCCTCGCCAAGCACGGCAGTGAACCCGTGTGAAGCATCCAGAGCAAACACCGGACCGTGGAGTCCTTAAAATCCACGGACTATGATGTCCTTAATCTCGACCGTAATGTCTTAAAACTAAACGATCAACCATGATGATTCTAGACTGATTTTACCTTGGTTAAAGGGTACATCTCTTCACTCCTTTGATATTTATCGTTGTAATTCCTCAACGTTTTCAAAGAGGTGACGGGTCCCGACAACCAAACATCGGACTGTGGAGTCCTTAAATCCACGGACTATGAGGTCCTTAACCTTGACCGTGATGTCTTAAAACTAACATCGGACTGTGGAGTCCTTAAATCCATGGACTATGATGTCCTTAACCTTGACCGTGATGTCTTAAAACTAACATCGGACTGTGGAGTCCTTAAATCCACAGACTATGATGTCCTTAACCTTGACTGTGATTTCTTAAAACTAACGTCGGACGGTGGAGTCCTTAAACCCACGGACTATGATGTCCTTAACCTTGACCGTGATGTCTTAAAACTAACATCGGACTGTGGAGTCGTTAAACCCATGGACTATGAGGTCCTTAACCTTGACTGCGATGTCTTTAAACTACGATCCCTTAAAAAACATCCCAAAGCAACCCCTGACCCCGTAAAACACGAATAAGGGCGACCGCACCCAGCACTTGCGGGTCCTCACGACCTGTAAGGAAGAAAACTCTCTTGTGGGATCCTTACAACTCTCAAGGGAAAACCCGCTTAAGAATCCTCACGATTCTTAAGAAGAACTTACACCTATGGGATCCTCTCGACTTGTAGGGAGAAAAACTCTTTATGAGACCCTCACGGCTCATAAAGCTCAGAAAGTCTTGGGAGGCAGACCTTAACCTTGAATCCTAAGCCATCGCTGCCCTGCAAAGAGACCAAGATAAATTGTCCGCAAAACACATTCAATAAAAAGGAGACACGCCATTGAGAAGAAAATGTGTCTTTATTCATTGACCAAAATGGATACAAAGTACAATTCATGAAAAAGCAAAAAGAATATACTCTCATTCAGGAGTATGTACAAAAAGAAAGGAAAAGATACAAGTTTTCAAGCCGGCGGGCAATTTAATAATTTTGCCAGCTTATCCTGTTTCTGCTGGGCCACGGTTTCATGATTCAGGATCGTCAGAAGACGGGCCTCGGCCTGAGCCTGCTGGGCCTGATACGAGGCGAGCCGGCCTTCGAGCTCTTTCTCAGTGACCTTGTGAGCCTCAAGTCTGTCGCGGGTGAAAACGACAGCCTTATCAAGAGCTACCACCTCTCTGATAGACTCTTGAAGCACTCGCCAGAGTTCATACGCTTTATTGGCTTTGGCGGTAAGATTGGCTTGAAGCTCGTTCAACGCCTTAGAGGCCAACTCCTTCTCTGAGAATTTGCGACCGAGCCTCTTCTCGCATGATACCATGTTTGCCGTACACCGCTTTATCAGCCCCCGCAAGTCCGCCTTTGCAGCCATGACCTCCGAGGAAAGGTGGGAACACTCTAGGGCGTGCAAGCAAGCCTCCACCTGCCGACAGAACTCCACCCAAACTCGCACCATCTCTTCGCCATGATAGGTGGCAAGGAAAGGAAGAGAACCGTTAGCTTCGGCGGCAAATGCTTCAGCTGTGGTTGCGCTGCCGGCACGAAACTCCTCAATTAAAGATGACAAGGAGACAAGGCTCAATTGGGCCAAGCGTTCTGAAGCTCGCAGAGCATAAGGACCGGGCGGCATGGCGATACGCGATTCCAACGCTATGGGGCTGGCAAGGCTGTTCAGATTTGAAAAATGTCAGTAAAACTCTTAAGCAAAGGAACAAGACAGATTGTACTGAAATGTCGCTCACCTACGGTCATGCAAGTAGGAGCTAAAGGTTCCCCTGGCCCTTCGAGGACCTCAACCTCGTCATCGGCCTCCAAAACTGTAGAAAACATCAATGTCAATACACAAAATAACAACGATGCTATGAGAAATGATGGACGACACTAACCTTGTCCGGATGAGAGGACGATGCGTTGAGGAGATATCACCTGCGGAGCTGCTATCTCCAGCAGACGCTGAAAGGATTGCCGGGGAGACAGATCGGCAATAGAGGCCGCCAACCCGTGTAATTCTGAGAAAACAAAAGAGTTCAGACAACGGAAAGGTTGCTAATTTAAAATTCAGAAGGTTACCTTCAACACTCCTCCCGTTCTGAGCCGGTGGGATAGCAGCTTCAACGGCCTCCACCGTGACGTCGGGCTCCAACAAAGGGAGAGTAGTCCCGACTACCTCTCTCCCAGCCTCTAGGCCACCCTCAGGAAGAGTCATTGGGGAGGCAACCACCAAAGGAGCCTCCCCCAAAGGTGCAAGCGCTTCGTGATCAAGAACCGCCACTGGAGGCTCTATTGCAAGAGGAACAGCCTCATCAGCCCCCTCCACATCGAGTAAGGCTGCATCGGGGATGTCAACGGGCTTTAGCTTCAACAAGCCCGTAGGGACCTCCCCCATCGTCGAAGATTCTGCGCAATTCACACAAGAATAAGCATACATACATACAGGCGTAAACAATATGAAAAGCTACAAAGAAGAACTAAAACATACCAATGCGCAGGGAAGCCTGCAATATGGCTTCTTCAAGCCGATACTCCTTCTCAAGAAGGCGTGCTCGCCGGGGTTCGAGGGTAGACTCGTGGCCGCCGGTCTACAAAGAAAGCGCGTCCGCTGCATCCTCTGAAGCAGCCTGCTTCAGGGCCCTTTCCCCCCATTCCTCTAAAGGGCCGATAAACCACCGTCGGATCCACTAGGGGTCTTCGTAAAAGATTACAGCAGGATAGGGCTTCTTCGGAACCCTGGCGTTCCGAGACACGTCTTTGGAACGCCTTATAGCTTCAGCCAACTGTGCGGCTTCTGTAAGTGCACGGCGGCGCCCCGGCCGTCTTTCCGAGGCTAAAATGCGGAAGCTATGATTTACTTTAAACTTTGAACCGGCACCACCGCGCACAAAATTCCCGGATCGGACCATTAATCTAGTCCTAGCAAACTAAAGAACGGGGTAGAGAGATATACCGAGCGATCCGTGTCCTTCGGTCTTCTCGTCGTCGTCCCGATCTCCCCGCGGAATCTCCGGTCTTCACGTCCTCACCGAAAGGGCACCACATCGCCGGGTTCTTTTACGGGCTCCCACCTCTGGACCGAGGCAACTCGGGCACGAAGTTGGCAAGCCGACATGCCCAAGGATTGCTGTAGAATACATGTAGTGCTCTATGTCTCATTTGGGGTTTGAGGAAGTTGCCTTTGGTGGAGGAAATGAACTAAACCTTTTTGGAGATGAACTTGGGATTTTTGCAAACATGAGGAGAACAAAAAAACCACCCAAAAACATTGGGCAGCCCCTCCCTCTATCATGGCCGGCCAAAAATGATGAGAGATCAAGAGAGTGAGGGAGAGTGTGGAGTGTGTATCAAAAATGAGAGAGAGAGAGTCTCATAATGCAAGAGAGAGAAAAAGGGTTATCATGAAAAGAAATGATCACCCACCAAAACCCACACTCCACCAACCATCATGAAAACCATGTCCTACAAAAGTCAAGACATGATGAAGATAGAAGTCAAGGTTAAACAAGATCTATCATGAAGCATCAATATGCAAAGACAACCCCCCAAAATGCTTATTTGCACAAATGCAAATAAGCCCTCCTCCACCAATCTTCAGCCAATGAAAGATACAAAGAAAATTGGCCGAAACGGAAAACAAACTGGCAACTCCATAAAACTGATCCCGTAATAAATTATAGGAAAACCCCGCAACTGTGTATACACACCCGCATTTGTATTCCGACCGAAATACAAATGCAATGAGACAAAATCTACACTGTACAATACTAGGATCCGGCTTAAACCAAAGCCCGCTAGTATTATCCGTCCGATCATGATCCGTGCAATACCGCACGTATCTGATCGAACCCTGCCATATCTCTATACGGGCTCTACAGCGTTTCGCCCGAAACTGGAGAAACTGTTTTGTGGGGGACTTTAAATACTCGTCAATACTATGGCTGTGGATTTAACCACTAGCACGTCAGAGGTATTAGCCATACGTGACGGGCTACCAGCTATTGACCAAAAGGGACGTCGATGAGCGAACTCATCCTGACACCCTACTGAGCCTGTCAGTGACAATATTCGTACAGTCCGGTCCGTTCGTCTATGAGCATCGCATGGCGGGCCTAGGGGGTTGGTAAAAGTCAGATCCCCAAAAGCGGTACAAGTCGTGTCGGAGTGTAGCCCAGAAAACCCTGAGATACTATTGGAATACCTACCAGTAAATCTCCTGCCTCGGCCGAGGGCTTTATGTAATGGCTCTCCTAGGCACAGCGTGACCTCACCCCCAATACCGAAAGAGACGAACCCCTGAAGATCCGCTCACTGCCTCCATGTGGCTCGGGACTGTACCCAACTAAAACCTATTTGCACGTCTCCTTTGAGTGTGGTAGGGTAGTAATCAAAGTACAGTGGGAACTCACACGAGACAAATGACGATCCTCAGGTCGATGAACTAACCTGTATACATGTCACCAGGGAACTGCTATCTGACGTCAGATATAAAACCAACTAGCATGTTCCCGGCAAGTCCTGTCCGGTGTACTCATAACCCAATGAGCACCTGTATACATCTTAGGTGAACCAACTGACACCAGTGGCTTGTGAGACCGGCCACCGCCCCTCGTCGGGGTCTCGACTGTATACACTAGTCTACTCTGGAGAATCAATGCCCTGTCTCGAAACTCCCACGACTAGGGACCTTTTAAGGATGTGCTTATAGACTACTAGCTCCCACGTATATGATCGCCCTCATACTGCTGGCAGTCAAGCAAGAATCCTAGGGGCTCTATCAACGTGTAATAGCGACCTGTCAGGTCACCTAAAGCAGTACACGATGATAAAGATAAACCAGATAGCATACTATCATCTTGAGTAAGACTGTCCTACCGGAATAGGTCCTCCCTCAATCATTGCAATCACGTGCCTGTGATCCAATAATTGACTCTGAGGGCACTATTTCCAACAATATCCCACTTGCACTCAAGGCTAATTATTGCGATGTCGCATACTCACAGCCCGTGTGATACCGAACACCCAACTCCTCTACTAATCAGTCTCACAAAACCCATTTGCAAAACTATTGCGTTCGAGGAATAGCCTCAGTGAGTGGATCTGCTTTGATGTTTCTTTCTATGTCTCTCTATATCTTAAGTTCGCGGAGAAACCCATCTCCCGAAATGAGCAATACCTGTCTTAGAATGTGTCTGGATATCTGATGGGACCTAGTTCATAAATGAACTCCAAATCCAAACTTCTTAGACTGTATCGTCAACTGAACTTAATCAGTATCCTGCGCCATGTCTCCCTCAGTATCTGCTTGGATCACCTGTCCAAAATACCGCCCCTCGTCAGAGGGAAAACTATAACTCTGACGGCCACCCCGCCGTTCAGGTCACCTTGGAAGCCTGGAATGATAACTGTCTCCTGAATGAGGCTGTCGTTATCATATCCCTAGAACATGCACTTATGTTCTAAAACCGCTTCCGAATGTTTCTCCAGGATTGGATCAATATTAACTTACTGCATCTCGTGCAAAAACAACATCTGGTATGGTACTTGACATTTCAAGATTGACTCAATTGCCTAAGCAAGTGATCTGCCAATCATGCACACCCCTCTCTACTTTAGTCTGTAAGACACCTTCAGAGAGGGTGACTCCATCACCTGCAGGTACACTACCGTGCCAGGAGTCGTCCATTCTAAATACTTTTAGAATGCTGTCTAAGTACCCTGATTGGGAAACCACCCAAATCTAGATCTATAGATCTAGTAACCAGAATGTCTTGATATTATATCCAAGTCCCATGTGGAGAAACTACTGTGTGACAACCAAAGTATAACCGACCGTAGTATAGGAATTTCACTTCCTACTCTGTGTATGTCATCCAAATACCAGGACATCACACCCTACTACCTTCTTAACAGATCCATCCTCTATTCTGATGAAGTCAAACCTATGACTGTCACATCAGAAACAGATGATCTATCTCCGCTATATCTGCTTTAGTCTATAGATAGACATAAGCTACTTGTCCACCATGCTTCCGCTGCTCCCACTGATCACGACAACTCTCTGGCAGAGTCATATAGACGTATACTTCTAAAACCAGTTTAGAACGACGCTATACTCATCCTCCTACCGGGTCTCATAGTTTGGAACAACAGCAATGGCAAGTCTGGGTAAACAAGAACCTCCTTGTCATCGTCCTTGAGGCTACCGAAGTACCTCTCGGGTGCCTGAGGTTACCCACCATATCTGCGGAGTGGCCAATGGAATGTCAAATCAAATTGAATCTTTAGGTTCTTATCAAATCTTCAGTAATCGTTTGCGGTTCTGGAATCACTTTCAGTTCTACCATACTCCCACTACTGTTTTCTGAAAAAAAATCCATTTTTATTAAAACTGTGGCGAGTCTAGAACAATATCACTATTGATCTTCCAGATGGTAGAAAGTCAACCCTCGTCATAGCCTGGGTCAACCCACAAACAGCCATTACAGAAACGTGCCTTGAGTCGTCCAGAGTCTGGTTTTAAGCATAAGCCGGACAACTCCTCCTACCTTAACATTGTTAAGATATGAACTGTTCTATATCCAATATAGGACCAGAGGCACTGATTTTAATTGAACCAGATTCAAATCATGCAGCTGTCTCCAGTGCATGTCAATTAAATGGAAAAAGGCCGATCAGCGTTACTCAACTTAGGAGTGCTTCCAATTATGAGCAACCAGAAAGAGAAGCAAGTTCTCTTAATCATTACTATCACCTGAACACCATCCGCAAGTATCTACATTTTCGATTACCTTGAAGAATCCCGATACTTGCAACATCTGGTTCTCTACTTTACTCTTATACCTATAACTTCTCAAAACTTGGACCCTGTGTTTCTATGAAACACCTGTCTAAGAACTAGAGAAGTCATAAGTAAACAGAATATAGTACGAGGACCAACCCCTCTGTCCTAATGGACACTGGACATCATACAATCCTCTGTATAAGTCCTCTGAGTCTAACAACTCATTCCCTGTGTGTCGTAGGTTGAAAACTGTACTTATGGTTAAGAAGAATTATACCGTTGTTTAATGCTCCTTACCTAACCATCCACTGATATAGGTAAATGTCATCGACATAATTTCAGAAAGGTACATCTCACTCAATAAAAATAGACGTACAGATATATCAATTTGAAATTGGTGCATTATAACGGATATTCAAAACCAAATATTCGCCGTCCGGCAAACAACCCAGGTGACTTCCTCAAATATCACCAATTACAACGAATTCTAATATAATGAGGATGATCACCTAATTCCCAATAACTTATTCCCACTCATCATCTGTAAAACCATACAGATGTAAGAATCATACCTGGTAAATACATACCCTGGAGCAAGTGTCTAATTGGGAAATCAGTTTTCTATTAACAGTACACACTGAAACTGAAACATTGAAATGTTTCATAGGGGTATCCGGGTATTCCCAGTAATGCCTCTTCCTTTATCAGATTCACAACTGTAACCGTATATTTCTATGCTATCTCTCCACATCCCTTCATATGTCTTTAGTCATTACCTTCTGCACACCCCTTTAGGCCAAATGGTTTTCTTCCTTCCCTACCGTTCGGCACCAGCCTAAGGTTTGGAAGAAGACTATCCAATAAGCATAATGGGTGTACTGTCCTAATCCTAGGAGCACTCGCAATGCGAGAGAAGGTGAATATAAAAGACAACCGAATAAACCTTATTCCTATTTCTCCCGAACCAGAATCCATCCCCGAACTGGAACAAGTTCCTTTCGAGTTCGTATATAACCATACGATGGAGTATCCAATAAACTGTGGATCTTCATAGTGATACGGAGTGTCCTGGAGAAATACAAAGGTGAAGTGGGAGTGGTAATGAAATACCTAGTTTGGTCGTGAATATCATTCGCAATTTACTTTGCCCTCCTTCTAATCCCTTTCTTTGTCTTTACATAATACCTTCTGTACACCGTTTAGGCTAATTGGTTTTCTTCATTCCTTACCGTTCGGCACCAGCCTAAGGTTTGGAAGAAGACTATCCAATTTGCGTAATAGGTGTACTATCTCCTAAACAAAGGAGTACTCGCAACCTGAGAGAAGGTAAAAGGGAAAGACAACTGAATAGTCCTATTCGTTTTCTCCAGAACCTGAAACCATTCTCGAATAAATTCCTTCGAGTTCGTATATAACCATACGATGGTTTTGTCCAATGGAAGTGGACGTTCGTAGTAATACAGGGTGTCCTGGAGAAAAGGGTAAAACTAGGAGTGGCAATGAGGTTTACAACTCTGACAATCCAAAAGCCAGTGTTAAAGAAGGTTCGATTAATTTTGGTCTCTGAGTCAAAATCTAGGGTCGGGTCAATGGTCGCTGCCAAAGAGAGAGAGAAAAGAAACACTCAGCGTGCATTCTAACCTAGATCAGAATGGTTACCAATTTATCTAATCAGGAAACCTCCCACTGTACCGTCAAATTCTCCTCCAAACCTGAAAGAAGAATTAGTCGGGATCACCCGAGGAGTAAACCAACTCATCAGTAGGAATCGGGATCCAACTATCATCGCATGATAATGTGACAGACTCCGCTCACGTTATCACACTCCAGAAGGTATGCGCATATCTGGCAAGTTTCAGTTTCTTTAGAAACTCCCGATGTGATTTTTGCCCCATGCTCTTATGACCTTGACTTTGGCCAACAAATCATAAGTCACATGTCAAGTTCTACCCGTCATTCTCCAGGTTAATTTTAACCCACCTGTATAAGCCCTTGACTTTGGCCAACAAGGCTATACGACTGTCCCAAACCAACGCATCTATCTATGCTGCATATGAATAACCAATAGCTACCAAACACTGTGCCTTGACTTTGGCCAACAAACACAGCTTGAATACTATTGACTATCTATATGAAACGACGGAGGGCTACGAATGGTTTCTGGCGAAAAACCTTTAACGTAATGAACTTGATATCGTTGAAGGAACGGATAGCTTTTATAAAAATATAGTAACGAAAACCTTTGCTAAAGAGGTCACTCCCGGTGAAGGGATCTCGGCTCTTTCCCCGTAGAATGAGGTGCAGGATATTCCAACTGAATACCACGATGCAAAGCAAAAGTAAACGGCTATAGTGAAGTTATTGCCCTGACGCAAACTTCTGTCCAAGGGGTCACTCCCGGTGAAGGGATCTCGGCCCTTGCCTCGTCGACTGAGGAGCAGGATATTCCAACTGAATACCACTGTGCTAAACAAAAGTGAACGTCCTTGCAATAACAGCTTTTTGAAAAGTGTTCCAACAACATCGGAATAGGTTTGTTTAGTTTGCATTGATCCGAATCAATGCAGTCCCATCAATTGATCACACCAATAAAGAACGAAAATAATGATGTACGTATATGCCATCCGCATTCGCCACTAGGTCCCGTCATCACCCGTTAGGTTACTTAACTAACGACAGAGCGGGGACTGGACTAGCGCGGATGCAAAACATATACAACATCTACTAGTATATATATAATATATAATTTTCGCTCAAGGCGTGAAAAAAATGCAACATCACAGAAATGTACAGTATCACAGAACAATACAGATATCTGGGATCCCCGGGTTTCACAGAGCCGCTACTGAAACCCGACGTTCCCCTGGTCGTGTGGATAGCATGTGCAATGAAATCCTAGACCCCTACGGGCGCGGAAAGCTACCCGCCAAAACCTGAAGCGAGGCAGCCCCCTTTAGCAACGTGAATGGACCACCCAGCACTTCACGGAATCCGGTAACTTGGGCACCCCTCCTGGGTCAACCTGTACCCCCTACGAGTGCGGCGAATAGCCCGCCAATTCTAGAGTGAGGCCCCCTCCGTCTCAACGCCATGAGATGCGGGCCCGTTGCCCTCTAGAACCCGGCTATCCGTGCATCCCTCCGCGGGGTAATCCTAGTACAGAAAGTAAAATATACATACAACGGGTACAACGACCTCGACCTGGTCGTGCCCCAAAAGAATAATACAAACAGGCAGTGACGGCAGTCCACATGTCGGACGCTCATCCCGCAATAACAAATGTACATAATACAACCAAATCTGTACTAACATTGCATCCAGGCTATCCCCCACGACCAATCCGCAACAACACAGCACAATCACAGAATATCAACGTGAATGTCACGTTCGCAAATCCATCTAACCGGGCTATAGCAGTTAGATAGGATTTACCGATCAAGTGACATTCACGGTCGCAGATATAATGTAAATACTGTGAAATAATGTGTTTAAAATATTCGATCGATCAAATATACCCAAGTGGGCCCCCAAGCACTACTGTAACACATACAGAAATTCTGGGCCCAAAAAGAATATTCCAAAACCCATATTTTCAAGTCGAAGAGCCTCTGTAAAATTTTGATACGCTGAACAGTGAAATTGGCGGCGGAACCGTGGCCCAAGCATGGGTTTGGCCACGGTTCCGCGGTGGGGTAATGGGTTCAGGCGACCAAATTTTACCAGAGTTCTTATACTTCCCTGCACATCATTCTGCAACTACTTGAAAAAATTTTGGAGCCAAAAAAATTTTGACAGAAACTGATGCACATGAAAACGCGGTTTTTGGAATTTTGTTCGATCGGAAATGTAAACACATTAGACAAAGCTAGACTAGGTTAATGGCCTGGCTCTGATACCACTGTAAGTGCACGGCGGCGCCCCGGCCGTCTTTCCGAGGCTAAAATGCGGAAGCGATGATTTACTTTAAACTTTGAACCGGCACCACCGCGCATAAAATTCCTGGATCGGGCCATTAATCTAGTCCTAGCAAACTAAAGAACGGGGTAGAGAGATATACCGAGCGGTCCGTGTCCTTCGGTCTTCTCGTCATCGTCCCGATCTCCCCGTGGAATCTCCGGTCTTCACGTCCTCGCCGGAAGGGCACCACATCGCCGGGTTCTTTTACGGGCTCCCACCTCTGGACCGAGGCAACTCGAGCACGAAATTGGCGAGCCGACGTGCCCAAGGATTGCTGTAGAATACGTGTAGTGCTCTATGTCTCATTTGGGGTTTGAGGAAGTTGCCTTTGGTGGAGGAAATGAACTAAACCTTTTTGGAGATGAACTTGGGATTTTTGCAAACATGAGGAGAACAAAAAAAACACCCAAAAACATTGGGCAACCCCTCCCTCTATCATGGCCGGCCAAAAATGATGAGAGATCAAGAGAGTGAGGGAGAGTGTGGAGTGTGTATCAAAAATGAGAGAGAGAGAGAGTCTCATAATGCAAGAGAGAAAAAAAGGGTTATCATGAAAAGAAATGATCACCCACCAAAACCCACACTCCACCAACCATCATGAAAACCATGTCCCACAAAAGTCAAAACATGATGAAGATAGAAGTCAAGGTCAAACAAGATCTATCATGAAGCATCAATATGCAAAGACAACCCTCCAAAATGCTTATTTGCACAAATGCAAATAAGCCCTCCTCTACCAATCTTCAGCCAATGAAAGATACAAAGAAAATTGGCCGAAACGGAAAACAAACTGGCAACTCCATAAAACTGGTCCCGTAATAAATTATAGGAAAACCCCGCAACTGTGTATACACACCCGCATTTGTATTCCGACCGAAATACAAATGCAATGAGACAAAATCTACACTGTACAATACTAGGATCCGGCTTAAACCAAAGCCCGCTAGTTTTATCTGTCCAATCATGATCCGTGCAATACCGTACGTATTTGATCGAACCCTGCCATATCTCCATACGGCCTCTACAGCGTTTCGCCCGAAACTGGAGAAACTGTTTTGTGGGGGACTCTAAATACTCGTCAATACTATGGCTGTGGATTTAACCACTAGCACGTCAGAGGTATTAGCCATACGTGACGGGCTACCAGCTATTGACCAAAAGGGACGTCGATGAGCGAACTCATCCTGACACCCTACTGAGCCTGTCAGTGACAATATCCGTACAGTCCGGAGCATCGCATGGCGGGCCTAGGGGTTGGTAAAAGTCAGACCCCCAAAAGCGGTATAAGTCGTGTCGGAGTGTAGCCCAGAACACCCTGAGATACTACTGGAATACCTACCAGTAAATCTCCTGCCTCGGCCAAGGGCTTTGTGTAATGACTATCCTAGACACAGCGCGACCTCACCCCCAATACCGGGAGAGACGAACCCCTGAAGATCCGCTCACTGCCTCCATATGGCTCGGGACTGTACCCAACTAAAACCTGTTTGCACGTCTCCTTTGAGCGTGGTAGGGTAGTAATCAAAGTACAGTGGGAACTCACACGAGACAAATGACGATCCTCAGGTCGATGAACTAACCTGTACACATGTCACCAGGGAACTGCTATCTGACGTTAGGTATAAGACCAACCAGCATGTTCCCGGCGAGTCCTGTCCGGTGTACTCATAACCCAATGAGCACTTGTATATATCTTAGGTGAACCAACTGACACCAGTGGCTTGTGAGACCGGCCACCGCCCTTCGTCGGGGTCTCGACTGTATACACTAGTCTACTCTGGAGAATCGATGCCCTGTCTCGAAACTCCCACGACTAAGGACCTTTTAAGGATGTGCTTATAGACTACTAGCTCCCACTTATATGATCGCCCTCATACTGCTGGCAGTCAAGCAAGAATCCTAGGGGCTCTATCAACGTGTAATAGCGACCTGTCAGGTCACCTAAAGCAGTACACGATGATAAAGATAAACCAGATAGCATACTATCATCTTGAGTAAGACTGTCCTACTGAAATAGGCCCTCTCTCAATCATTGCAATCACGTGCCTGTGATCCAATAATTGACTCTGAGGACACTATTTCTAACAGCTTCCTCGGCGGCCGAACTCGGAAAAAAGTAGTCCAGCATCTGATTCCTGCAGAGCCAACGGTTCATCTTCAAGAATGGGCTCAGACTCTATTAAAGAGTCGAGCAAGTTAGTAGCAACCTTCCTTCGACGCTTGGACCCAGATCCGGTCGCCGAGGACGACCGCTTCTTTCCCCGCGAAGCCTTAGTACCGCGACGACCCACATCGCCCTCAACACCCTCAACACCCTCATCCCTGCTACCCTCACTCGGTGCCGCAACTAGGGATGACACTGCCATTGTCGATACCACGGAAGGCGATACTGCCTCGGCTGGTGGTACTGTTACCGGAGCCCGTCTACCCCGTGACCGGGTACCCGGGGGCATACCAGCTGTTGGGGTAAGATCCACCCCCGACTCTCCCGGAATAAGCGCGGTGCCGGTATCCCTCAAAGGAAAGCGGACCGGGGCGCGCGGTCGCAGCATAGCTCCCGTAGCCAGAACCCGAGTAGGGGCACCGTGACCGAGAAGTACCCTTCTCTCCTCAATAATAATCGGGTTGACCTGATGGAGATACCAACCCGTGAATGACCCTATGCATCGGGGCATGTAATCACCATCGGGGATCACGAACTGGGAGCCAGTGTTCAGCCTCACAAAGTGATGGGCAGCATCTCGAACGGCCTCAAGCGAAGGAACCGGCACGACTATGAAAGCTTCGAATGGGACGCCCTGATCGTAGCCAAACTGCCGGGCAAACCAATGCGGATTGTATCGCATGAAAAGGGCCGCGCTATCCTGACAGAATACTAGGTAACCCGGTCTGATTGCGTATAGGCGCGCGGCCTTCCGAGGCTTCAAAGAGGGCGCGTTATCTATTGACCGATCCCAAAGCGGCTGGGCTGAACCCGCAGAAGAAGATAAGACCCGATCATTAAATACCAACCCGCTGGCAGTGGCATAAGGGGAAATCAGTGCCCGTATAGCTCCGAACTGAGTCAGGTCAGCGGCAGAAACATCCACCAATCGCATAAGCCGCGGGAAGGTGTAGGCGTCATAGAATGCAGGCTTTTGATGCATAGCGAAAGCACCCAAGACGTGCATTTCAAATCCAAGACGTAAAATAGTGAAGCGAAAAATTTACCATGTCTACGCCAGGGGTGGAAGTATTAGCTGCAACGCCCAGCCCGTGATAAAGATGCGCTAATGCGGGGATGCCAACGGCTAGCCGCGTTCCCTTAGCTATAAGGTGAGCCGGATAGATGACCAAAGTTCTCATAAAGCGGCGATGCATAGGGATGACAAACCAGCTGAGCCAGACACTGATAAACCCAATGAAGAACGTCTCCTCATCCATACCGGGAGTTGCGATGGATTCGAAAGACATCGGCGACATTATGGGGATGTAGTATTGCAGTAGATCCGATTCATTAGTCGGCAACTTCTTTAGACCAAACCCAAAGGGGTCTTTAATGTTTGCAAACTTCGGAGCTGTCTTCGACAGAACACCTTCGCGAAGGAAACAGGCAATGAAGCTCTTGAAAGTAACGCCCTGCTCCTCCGACTCTGTGAACAATCGATCAAAGATACTTAGCACCTTGATCAAGCTAGGACGTTTGGGATGGACGACGTTCTCGACAGACAAGCCGTCAAGCGGCGCGGGCTAAGGTTCAAAGACGTATTCATCGGAGGGCAGCAACTCCTCATAAAGCGTCCCTCGAATTGGCAGCCCCGAGATCTCATAAAATTCCCCCAAAGAGATCGAAACCTCTCTGTCCCCCAGAAGAAAAGTGTTGGTGGGGAGATTCCATTGATTCAAAAACGCCTTAACCCACCAAACATGCGGGATTGATAATGGAAGAGCGACGCATAAATCGCCTGGTAAAGCCCAACCTTCTGCAGCCGCGCACGATGGGTAGCAAGGATATAGCGAGCCCAGAGGAGGTAACCCGTGGAGTGTCGAGGAGTGAGCCCTATCTTATAAATCTGGCCCCATGGGTGGGCCTCACCCTGGCAAATACGCCGTCCCAGGATATCTATAGCTGGGATCGGATGGTTCGGGATACCAGTCGTCGAAGGCTCGAGCCATCCCGTTAGAGTCCAATTTGGCATCTCCACAGTGAAAACCGTCCCCGAAGGGTCCATCGGCAAAAACGGGAAAGTGGGCTCTGTCGGCACTTCGCAGAGGAAACTCCGGCGACCCCGGATGATATGGCTGTACCAAGTTCCCCATAGAAGTAAATTAGTGCAGTTCGGGTCATGGGCCCGGATCATCGCCATCGCTTCCTCATCAGATGGTGACTGAGGAAAAGCGGCCTCAGAGCGAGTGAAAGGAAAGCACGGAACGGAAGCCATCACACCTGAAACAAAGTAAAGGAAAACCGTTAAAAGCAAAGCCAGCAATATATATATGTATATATATGAGGTTATATATATATATATATATATATATATATATATATATATATATATATATATATATATATGAAGACAGTTGAAGAAAGCGACAGCAGACTCCTTTTATGGGGCCATTGGCTATAAAACACATGGGCCCCACAAAATCAGGATGACGGCTCTTTAATAATCAGGCCAAGCAATTATAATAAGACAAAGGGAATATTTTCATTAAATAGACAGGGGACTTCAAATAACCCAACACACTCCCCTAAAAGAAATCCACCTTGGACTCTGCAACAAATCAAACAGGATTAAAGGAATTAAATTCCCACAAAAGACATCATTGCAAACTTCTTCTTCATTGATTACAGAAAGACAAACCCAGGGCAAGAAAACCAATGAAGTTCTCTAGGAAGAGCTTACTTCTTCAGAGGAATTAAATTCCTTGTTGAAAAAGGGAATTAAATTCCCAGAAATTTTTGTTCCAAGAGCTGGAGCTCCTCAGGATGGAATTAAATTCCATGGACATCATCATCTCCCTAAAGGATCAGATAAACCCTAAGAGATCTACAGTTTGAAAATTAGATAGGTCTCTGTTCTTGTTGATGAACTTGAAAAAATGGGTTCGTGTTAAAAGGGGAGAAACCCTTGATGTGAATCTAAAATCCCAAAAGTTTTTAATGAAGGTTCTTCGATCGTCCGACATCATTACCTGAAAGGAAGAGTCTTTCGTGAACAGAGTTAAACTCTGAAAATTTCTTAAGGCAGAGAACTAAGCTCTGGAAAAGAGAATTAAATTCTCAAAAGAAAGAAGTTCTCAGAGGAGGAAGATGAGAAAAGTGGAGGCTCTTCTGAAGGGACATGGGCATTTATAGGATATGATGGAAACGCTTCATCTCCCCGGTTTCCTAGATGGATCCAACGGTCGCAAAAGTGACAGCATTGAACTCACATGCTGACACGTGAGAACAACGCTGTGGGGGCATTTGTTTCCTAATTTAAAATCAGGAAAACCTACGGAGGAGGCATCACGTGCTAACACGTGACCAGCGGTCACGTGTTGACACGTGACATTTAAAAGCAGCAGCACAAGACACATTCATGCCCTAAGTAAATCAAGAAAAAAGCTCCAGGAAAAGCATCACGTGTTCACACGTGACCAGTAGTCACGTGTTGACACGTGATGGCTAAACAGCGGCAAAGAACAGAGCACAGAGGGAAACCCATTCCAGGGGTCACGTGCTCACACGTGACCAACGGTCACGTGGCCACACGTGACCGGCTTTAAAAAGCCTTATTTCAAGAACAGAATTAAAATCCGAAGGAAGAGCTTTCAAATCTTTCCAAAGTGGAAAAGAATTATTTGGAACCGTTGGATTAAAAATCCAAAGGTGATTAAATATCACCGATTTATGGAAAAATCTTGGACTTGGAAAGATCTCTCCCTTAAATATAACCGAAATAACGAAGAGATATCTTTAGATTTAAAATCCAATGGTGAGTAAAATTCACCTAATAATCCAAAGGCGCAGATGAATGATAAAGATAAATCAAATCTCTCAATAGACAAATCAAATCTTTCAATGAAAGATTTACTAAAACTGATTGATTTTTTTCCTTCTCCTATAAATAGGAGCCCAAAGAACAAAAAAAAAGGACACACACAGAGCGAGAGAGAGATAGAGCCTTGGAATCTTGAAAGTTCAGAAGGAAGAACTTAACTCTCTGCAAAGAAAAACCCTAGGTGAGAAAGAGAAGGCTTAAAAAGAGAATTTAATTCTCAAAAGAGTTTAACTCTTATATGAAAGAAAAGAACTAAGTTCTTTTCTTTCATATAAGAGTTAAACTTCTTTCTCTAGAGGAGGATCTGCAAAGTGCACATCTCCCCATGAATTGAGAATTTAATTCTCATTAGGTTGAGATCCTCCCATGCAGATCTAAAACATAGAGGAGGAATTGAGTTTTGAGAATTTAATTCTCACAGAATTATAGGAATTTAATTCCTTTGGGATAAAGTTAGGGTTTAACCCTACATCATAGGAATTTAATTCCTTCAAAATGAACAGAACTAGGGTTTAACCCTAATTGAGAATTTAATTATCTCAAACTCACAGGAATATAATTCCCTTAAGAAAAGAAATTTGGGTTTTACCCTACCTAAGAATTTAATTCTTAATCCTACAGAGAACTTAATTCTCAAAATAAAATGAAGAGACTTAAAAGATCTCCATGTATGCAGAGAACCAGAGTCACGTGTTACCACGTGACCCCTGCAAAAATCCACAGAAAAGAGTTTTGAGGCAACGTCTCACGTGCCCCACGTTACTTCTGAGAAAGAGTTTTGAGGCAAAAGAAACAGCTCTAAGGGCACTCTCACGTGCTACCACGTGACCCCTTGGCTGAAGCTCTAACAAATAAACACCCAAAATTCCCATCACGTGACAGCACGTGATGCTCTAAAGTATTCAACACTTTTGACAGAACGAAATAAAGAGAAGCAGGGCGCTCTCACGTGCCACCACGTGACCCCTCTTGCCTTAGTGTTTAACACTAAATTGAAACCTCTGTACCCAGTGTTTAACACTGATTTACCCTAGTGTTTAACACTAACCCTATTTACAGTGTTTAACACTGAATTTCTTGGTGTTTAAACCTCTGTATCCAGTGTTTAACACTGATTTGTCTTAGTGATAAACACTAAATTGGAATCTCTATTCCTAGTGTTTAACACTGATTCGCTTTAGTGTTTAACACTGATTTGAAAGCCCCTTTGCCAGTGTCTAACACTGATTATTTTTAGTGTTAAACACTAACTTGCTAATCTTAATCCCAGTGTTCAACACTGTTGGTTTTTAGTGTTTAACACTAGCTTCAGCCCAATTGGCTATGTTTCTGGAGGCAAAGCCTCTCTTTCAATGGACCAACAGAGGGCCAATATTCTAAACATGATTGGACTTAGCCCAAAATGGCCATAAGTCATCAATTCAAACTTAACTGGGCTAAATGGCCCAAAACATAATTAATTGGTCTTGACTCCAAATTGGAGCAAATATCGTTTAATCTACCTTAGTTTAAGGGTACATCTCTTCACTTCTTTGATACTTGGCGTTGTAATTCCTCAACGTCTTCAAAGAGTTGACGGGTCCCGATGACCACACATTGATACAGACTGTGGGGTCCTTAAACTCATGGACTATGAGGTCCTTAACCTTGACCGGGATGTCTTAAAACTAACAACGGACTATGACGTCCTTAACCTTGACCGTGATGTCTTAAAACTAACGTCGGAATGTAGAGTCCTTAAATCCACGGACTATGATATTCTTAACCTTGACCGCAACGTCTTAAAACTAGCAAAGGACCGCAATGTCCTTAAACTACCTGTTGACCGCAATGTCACTAAACTAAACAACAGGGCTCCCTTAATTGCTCTTTTGTTGGATCTAAACGATCCCGTTAAGTTGATCTTGGTCTAAAAACTAGACTAACTTATCCTTAACTAACGTTTAAGTTGACCTTAGTCTCGAATGAGGCTAACGTATCTTTAAACCCAAACCCCCAAACCCAAATCTAAGATAATACGGATTTGGACTAGTCCACGCCCTACGGGCGATGACATAACTCAGTCTCTGTATACAATCCACGGGCAACCAAACACAAAACAAACACACACGATACGAAGTTACCACATGGAGAAGGAGAAAGTTGTTACCGCAATGCGGTAGCATAATTAACTGCAGGGGCTTGCGCCTGCAGGGAAGAGCGTCCCCACAATCAAAAACCCCTCAAGCGAGGGGGAATCTGACGAAATCTGCTACATCGGTCGCATCCGTTTAAACCTTCGATACATGGTGTCATAAATCAACTTGGCATCTTCAGAGATGTGGACGAATAGCACCTATTAGCATCTACCCCGAATCTCAGGCGAGACGTTCAGTCTTGGCCGCCATTCGGAGGGGAACAGCCGCACGAAAGCAGCGGGACAAACCCAGAAAAGAAGCGCCAGCACCATTCAAGAACCTGGTCAGGCCAGCCGCCTTCAATCGACTGCCCGCTACCGAAACAGGGGGGGTCAAGACAGCGATCTGTGAAATCAGCCGCCGGTGATAAAAATACGGCTGGATATATTATCCATACGGTCTATATGGTGGGCGGGCGCCCCAGCGACAACCTTCGCAGCAAAAGCAAGGATGGGGCCACCACATCCTAAGCCCAATCTGGCTTGAATGTGGTTGCCGCTTCCCAAGAACAGCCGCCTCCGCTGGAGCCTCCGCTGGATGAAGAAAACCCTCTCGATGAGGATGATAGGCAGAAAGACCCCTCGGTCTATGCAGAGTCAAGCTCAGACAGCGAGGAAGAGCCGACTTTCCGCCCCAGGACCGCGGTGCAAGAGCTGCTTCAAGAGCTTCGAAAGCAGCTCAGGAGTAAAGATAAAGAGATGACCAAGATCTATTTGAAAATTGACGACCTAACGAATGTTGTGATGCAGCTTACGGCTCAAATTGCTCGAGCGCCTCCCAATCAAGCACAAGTCGCTACTCATCAGCCGGGTGATGACAATCTGAAGCGGCCAATGCCTATTCCTTTGGGTCCAAGACTAGTCGAGCCGCACGAAAGTCGGCCACATTCCGCTTCTTGAGACGCCTTGGACCCAGATAGCACTATCCCGCTAACACAAGATCGGATAATGGATTTGGTCACCAGCAAGGTTAAAACATTGGTGGCCGAAGCCGAAGCTCAGAAAGAAATCGGTAGTAGTGGGCGGCCATACCCTGCACAGTACGATCTGATCGAGTTCCCAAGCGGCTACGTCATTCCTACGTTCAGAAGATTTGACGGGACGGGAAATGCAAATCAGCACGTCGCCCACTTCAAAGCCTCGTGCGGAAATACATGGGGCAATGACGCGCTTCTTCTTCGTCAGTTTGTCAACAGCCTGACCGGTGTCGCCTTCGACTGGTACGCGAGTATACCAGACGGGTCCGTCATTACCTTTGCCCAAATGGAGTCTCTGTTTCGGCAAAGGTTCATGAGTGTTAATGATAAAATCTCCATTGCTGACCTTGTGAGGACTAAGCCGGGGAAGAGTGAGAGCAACACCGACTTTATCGCCCGATGGCGTAATCTCACGGTCAAGTGCGAACCGCCGTTGGAGCAGGACCAGTCCGTCAGCTTTCTCATTGGGAACTTCAGCAATTGGATGGTCCCGTTCTTGTGTACTGTAAGCCTCAAGACGTTTCAAGAGCTAACCAAGAAAGTACAAATGCTAGAACGCTCGAAGCAAGAGTCTATCCCGGACTCTCAGAAAGACAAGACTTGGAAAAGCAAGCAGGACGACAACCGTAGAAGTGGGAGTTCCAGCAGTACCAATGTCTTCAATGCGTCCGACAATGAAAAAAAGCGAAGGGCGGGCGAATCCAAAACCAACCGGTCTCGAAGGCCAGTGCTGAGAGGAGAAGGGCCTTCTCTAGAGGAGAAAAAGAACAAGGTCTACTCTTTTAGGAGGGATAAGGTCCGAAAGATATTTAAAGATGCCTTGAACAACGGCCTACAATTGCCGGAGTCGAAAAGACCCCAAGAAGCAAAAATGACCGACAATCCCCTGTATTGCCTATACCATCGAGTAGTGAGCCATGCGATCGAGGATTGCTATGTATTCAAAGACTGGGTTGAGAAGCAGTACAAGGCTGGAGAGATCGAGCTGTCCAAAAGCGTGTTGGTGAACAATCAAGTTGCAACCACCAACTTTATACAGACAGAAGCTGAAGCTTTTTGGGAGCAGACAGCCGAACCCGCTACTCTGAGAAATGAAATGGACTCGCCACGGCCTCCATGGAGTACGCACATATCTAATAAGATGAAGAAGATGATAAAGCTACTTTGGAAAGAGCCCAGGACGAAAAAGGAAGGACAGAAGAAGCCTACCAGCCCAGCTGACAATGCGGCTCCATCAGGCTCAAAATCCAAGAAGCTTAAGAAGAAGAAAAGTGCAGCTCGGGGCGAAAAAGAGTCTGCAGGGAGATCGACCATTCAAAAATATATCGATTCCCTCGAAGACTATGAACAGAAGGAAAGGACTCTAATTCAATTGAAAGAGTTCTTCCCTGTAGAAGCGGCTGAGATTCTGGAGGAGTTAGAAGAAGACTCCAATAAAGGGATCCCTAAAGTCACCTACTACGCCATCCATCTGGGCAGCGACTCTGAGGGGGAGCTCAGTTTTCCCGAAGAGGACGAGGAGCTCGCCACAAAGGCCAATCAAATCCAGCTCAGAAGCGGTAGAGCTCTCCCGCCAAATCAGGGCAATGCCCCAAAAGGGAAGGAAAAACAGGTCGCTAATGAAGAAGATGGCAGAGAACTCGCCCATGAAGATTCGAGTCCTTCCCCAGTAGACTATAATGTTTTGGCTCACCTCCGAAAGTTTCCGCCTCTCCTTAGCATCTATGACGCTTTGGTCCTATCTAAAGAGCTTAGAGATGTTCTCATTCTCGCTCTACAAAATCCCGAGCGGTATCAGGCCCGCTTTGCGGAAATTAATATGAAAGAATCTCAGTACACTTTGCAAGCCGCCGCAGTCACGTTTAAGGATGAAGACTTACTATTGGGAATGGCTGAGCATAATCGGCCGCTTTATGTGACTGGGTACAGCGATGGAGATCGGATTAATCGCATATTGATTGATCCGGGGTCCTCAGTGAACATCATGAACTTGCGGACACTGAAGAGTTTGTCAATGGACGTTCGACACTTGTCAAGGGAAAGGATTGTCATTCAAGGTTTTAATCAGAACTGCCAGCAAGTTCTGGGGGCTATAGCTTTGCCAATCAAATTCAGAGATCTGCAAACTGAAGCTAAGATATACGTGATCGACGCCGACACGTCTTATAAGGTTCTCTTGGGACGGCCGTGGCTCCACGATTATGGCATTGTCCCGTCAACTCTCCATCAATGCATGAAGTCTACTAAAAATGGCGAAGAAAGACGCATTGACGGAGACATCCAGCCGTTCGGTATGCATGAAGTCCGATATGAAGATTCTCGGTACTTTATGAACCACCAAAATACTAAGCCACAATTGACTGAGGATAGAGCAACCCCAAGACTCAAAGGCAAATCTGAGCCGGCTGTCACCTTCAAAAGCAAAAATGCCCAAGTGCGCCCGCGTTTCGGTAGCGACACTAATTAGTCCGACGCTGGAAGTCCGTCCTTCCGTAAAACACGTCCTCATTTCGGTAGCGATACGGAAGAATCTGTTACTGAAGCCCCATCTAGCAGCAAAGTCCGCCCTCATCTTGGCAGCAACACTGAAGAGTCGGAGGAAGAGGACCTGCCGTGCAACAGCCGTGTAGATTTGACCCCTATGCAACAAACAAAACTACGAAAGACCTTCGAAATTGCAGAAGGGCCCCTAGCTATCACAAGGGTGCCGGAGCAGATGTGCAAAGAGCTCGATGCATTGTCAGTCTCTACCGTGGACCAGCTGAAAACTTTCTACGTTCCCGGGAGGAAAAGTGGACAGAAGGGCATCCTGTTTTACGGGTCAAATCCTGTTGTGCACCCGGACGATTTGTCTGTCGCGTGCCTTCCATATGAGAGAGGCATACGAGCCGCCTCAATCCCAGATATTATGCGCCCGAGATGCGGGAATACTTTAAAAAGTGCGGATGTCGGTTATATCAAACGGATTCCGAAGCAAAGTTTTACGAAGGGCTATGGCATCCACCTCAGGTCCGAGCACTCATCGATGGACGAATTCCAGATAGGCGGGGCATAGGTTTCATCCATCGTGAGTCTAAGGCATGCTACATGATCCATATTGGTGAAGCCAGTGAAAGATCAAATGATGACGACGAGATAGACGAACCAGAAGAAGCTCCTCAAGAGCTCAAAGATGGCGGACAAGCAACCTTTGACGAGCTAATCGAGATTGACTTAGGAACACCCGATAATCCAAGGCCGACCTACATCAGCTCGCTCTTGTCAGAAGAAATGAAAGCGCAAATAATCACCCTGCTGCACGAGTTTGTCGACTGCTTCGCGTGGACGTACAAAGAAATGCCTGGCCTTTCTCCTGAAGTAGCCGTGCATAAGCTGGCTATATCTCCTGATGCTAAGCCAGTCAAACAAGCTCCTCGAAGAATGAGAAGGGAGTTGGAAGAAAAGGTCATCGAGGAAACCAAGGAAGTCATCGATGCCGGCTTCATCAGGGAGGAAAAATATGCGGACTGGATTGCATGCATAGTTCCAGTGAATAAGAAAAATAGGCAGATCCGAGTTTGTGTCGATTTCAGGGACCTCAACAAGGCATGTCCTAAAGACGACTTCCCGCTACCGGTCATGGAAATGATGGTCGATGACACCTGAAATTACGAACTGTTCACCTTTATGGATGGCTCGTCTGGGTATAATCAGATCAAAATGTCGCCTGAGGATGAGAAGCACACAGCATTTCGAACCCCGATCGGAATATACTGCTACAAAGTGATGCCGTTCGGACTGAAAAACGCAGGTGCTACATATCAAAGGGCAATGACTAATATCTTTGATGACCTAATCCATAAAGTCATCGAATGTTATGTTGATGATCTGGTCGTCAAAACTAAAGCTAAGGCCGACCACATCCAAGATCTTAGGACCGTTCTTACCAGACTGAGGGAATATGATCTGAAGATGAATCCTTTAAAGTGCGCTTTTGGCATGTTATCGGGAAAATTCCTAGGCTTCATAGTCTGACATCGAGGGATCGAAGTTGACCCATCAAAGATAAAGGCTATCATAGAGATGCCCCTTCCAAAGAGCCTGACACAGCTGAGATCTTTTCAAGGCAAGCTCGCTTATATACGGAGGTTTATCTCAAATTTAACGGGAAGATGTAGGCCCTTCTCAAAGCTCATGAAGAAAGGAGCTCCTTTTATCTGGGATACCGAATGTCAAGCAGCGTTCGAAAGTATCAAACAATACTTGTTGCACCCTCCAGTGTTGGCCGCTCCCATTCCAAATAAACCGCTGGTTCTCTATACCGCCACGCTAGATGAGTCACTCGGTGCGTTCTTTGCCCAAAATAACGAGGAGGGAAAAGAAAATGCCCTCTACCACCTCAGTCGAACTCTAGTCGGGGTGGAACACAACTATTCCCCAATCGAAAAGTAATGCCTGGCTCTGATATTTGCCGTGAAGAAGCTGAGGCACTATCTTCTCGCTCATCGGGTTATGCTGATCTCCAAGGTTGACCCGCTCAAACACTTGATGACCAAAGCAAGCCTAGCCGGCAGAATGGTAAGATGGGCTGTCATGCTACTTGAGTTTGACATAGTTTATACTCCTCAGAAAGCAGTAAAAGGGTAAGCTCTTGCAGACTTTCTCGCTGCTCATCCCATACCAGAAGGGTCACCACTCAATTGCGAGCTACCCGACGAACAAGTGCTGCACCTCGAGAATGACGATCCATGTTGGGAGCTCTACTTCGATGGGGCCTCATCGATAAGGACCTCCAGTAAATCAAGCGTCCTGGAGATAAAAGCAAGGATAGGATTGGTGTTCATCATGCCATCAATGGAAACCCTACGGCGTTCTTTTGCTCTCACCGAGCCTCGCACAAACAATGAGGCCGAGTATGAAGCTCTGATAGCTGGTTTGGAGCTCGCCATAGAAATGGAAATCCTTCGGCTACGGGTTTACGGTGACTCCCAGCTTGTCGTCAACCAAGTAAGCGGCGACTATAGAATATACAAACCCAAGTTAGCTCGGTACAGAAGCCAGGTGGTGGAACTCATGAAACGGTTCACTCACATTGAACTAACGAGAGTCCCTAGAGCGTTGAATGGAAAGGCTGACGTACTCGCTCGCTTAGCCAATGAGCTGGCTGATCCTGACATGGAAGAAATTCTGATCACAGTCAGGAGCCGGAAAATTCTACCCCCTGTCTCTCTACGAGAAGAGGAAAGCGCGGAATAGAAGAGCAGTCCCGCCGAAGAAGCTTCGATCGTTCAAGACGAGCCCGATTGGAGAGAACCCTTCATAGAGTACTTCCGATACGACAAGCTGCCCGAAGGAAGATCTGCGAGGGTTCGGCTGAAGAAGAGAGCTCTCCGATACGTGTTTGTAAATGACACGCTATACCGCAGGTCCTATGACCAACTTTGGCTCAGGTGCCTGTCATTGGCCGAACCCCAAAAAGTCTTGAAAGAAGTTCACTCAGGCGTCTGCGGTGCTCACCAATCTGTCCCCAAGATGCGACTTCAAATTAAACGTCTTGGGTATTACTGGCCCACCATGATACGGGATTGCGGAAAGCATGCAAAGAAATGTTATATCTGCCAAATTCACGGTGATTTCATTCACAAGCACCCCAATCCGTTGCATCCTACGGTGGAGCCGTGTCCCTTCGAAGTCTGGGGAACCGACATAGTTGGTCCAATTGATCCTCCGTCATCTAGAGGGCACCGGTTCATACTGGCCGCAACAGACTACTTCTCCAGATGGGCTGAAGCTATCCCTCTAAAAGAAGTCAAGACAGAAGATATTCTGACATTCTTCCAGCATAATATTCTATACCGCTTTGGTACACCAAGAAGGATCATTTCTGACAACGAGCCTTCTTTCAAGAGCTTCAAAGTCTCAAGGTTCGCTACTCAGCATAAGATAGACTGGAGATATTCCTCCATCTATAATCCAAGAGCCAATGGGCTAGCCGAAGCCTTCAATAAGACTCTATGCAAACTCTTGAGGAAAAATGCTTCACCCAACAAAAGAGACTGGAATCTCAAACTTCACGAGGCGTTGTGGGCATATCGTACTACACACCGTACTCCAACTCAGTCCACTCTATACTCATTGCTCTTCGGAGTGGAGGCGGTCTTCCCTCTCGAAGTCGAAGTTCCAAGCTTAAGAATGGCAGTTCGGCACGAGTTGACGAAGGAGGAAAACGTGCTCCTTCGGCTTGAAGAGCTCGACGCCCTCGAAGAAAAAAGGCTCGCGGTGCAGCAAAATCTGGAGCTATACCGATCCCAAATGTCACGGGTCTATGACAAGATAACCCGTCTCCGCGGTTTCAAGAAAGGCGAATTGGTGTTGGTCCTCAAAAGACCGATCATCCCCAATCGACATGCCAAGGGAAAATTTGAGCCAAACTGGGAAGGACCATACGTCATCGAGAAAGTGTTCGATGGAGGATTCTACCAACTAATAAGTGCCGAGGGAGAAAGGCCCATGCCACCCATCAATGGCCGATATCTCAAGAAATACTACGTGTGAATGCTTCAAGTCGTAGGCGAATTGAGCACACCAGCCCTACGGTCCGGATCATACATCATGCAAAATCGTACACAATCCACGGGCATAAACGGCCCCTATCTCTCCCAAATCCTGCCAGTGAGATTACTTTTAAAGTCCCACCAGCGACAAAAAAAAAGGTATGTCCACAAGCAAAACAAGCACGGATAAAAACCCGAAAGGGCTCCGTGAGTGAAAACATGCAGGACTACCGGCGAGTTTGTGAAAACCTGAAAGGGCGCGAACTCGTGAAAAGAGATGAAATACACTCGCAAAGTCCTCTCGGCCTTGTGAGGAGAAAATCCCTGTGTGAGATCTTTACGACTCACAAAGGAGCAACACACTTAGGAATCCTCATGATTCCTAAGGAGAACATACACCTGCGAGATCCTCTCGACTCGTATGGAGAAAATGCTTTTATGAGACCCTTACGGCTCATAAAATTGAAAAGTCTTAGGTGACAGGGACCTAAACCTGTCTCCTAAGCCACCGCTCCCCAACGGGAAATGGCGAATGATGAGTCGCTTCTGGCGTTAAGCTTCAGTGTTAGCGGTACTGATGCCGAACAAAACCCAAATCCCAAGTCCTCCTGAGGCAAATGATGAGTTGCTCCTGGCATTGCTCCAGTGCAGCAATGCTGATGCCGACCAAAACCCAAATCCCAAGTCCTCCCGAGGCAAATGATGAGTTGCTCCTGGTATTGCTCCAGTGCAGCAATGCTGATGCCGACCAAAACCCAAATCCCAAGTCCTCTCGGGGCAAATGATGAGTTGCTCTTGGCATTATTCCAGTGCAGCAATGCTGATGCCAAACAAGATCCAAATTCCAAAGTCCCCAAACGGCGAATGATGAGTCGTTCCTGGTACCATATTCCAGTGTAGCGATGCAGACGCCAACCAAAATCCAATTTTTCAAAATTCTCCCGGCCCTATGGTTAGTCCCCAAATTTACTACCGTATACAATCCACGGGCTCAAATAATTCTCATCATACCCATACCCTACCGCAATCAGCAGTCTAGCGGCCGGTCTCCGCCCTTGGACTTATGTTCCACTTGGAACGACCCACTCATGTGTCCTCACGATACATGAGGAGAACAAACTTACAGGATCCTCACGACTCGTAAGAAAACACCTTAGTGGGATCCTTACGACCCACGAAGGAAAAACACACTTGGGAGTCCCCACGACTCCTAAGGAGAAAGTACACCTACGAGATCCTTTCGACTCGTAGGGAGAAATGCTTTTATGGGACCCTTACGGCTCATAAAATTGAAAAGCCTTAGGTGATAGGGACCTAAACCTGTCTCCTAAGCCATCGCTCCCCCAACAGGAAAAGGCAAATGATGAATTGCTCCTGGCACATGTACTTCAGTGTTAGCAACGCTGATGCCTACCCTAACCCCAAAATTCCAAACTCCAATCCAAATGACCCCTAAGTCATTAAACTAGGAACGAGGGAAATTTCCTCATGACAAATGATGATTCGCTCCTGGTACCATATTCATGTGTAGCGGTGCTGATATCAATCTAAATCACATCAGCAAAACAACCAATGACCTCCCGGCAGAATCAAATTCCACCTTGGAAGCAAGTAAACTCCATCCCTGACACCGCAAGAAGCGGAGCAAGTCAAATCCATAATCGACCGTCCATGTCGCTAAAAGGGCAGCACCGACCGTCCAAGTCGTAAAAAGGGCAGAATCGACTGTCCACGTCGCTAAAAGGGCAGCACCGACCGTCCACGTCGCTAAAAGGGCAGCACCGACCGTCCAAGGCGCAAAAAGGGCAGAACCGACTGTCCACGTCGCTAAAAGGGCAGCATCGACCGTCCAAGTCGCAAAAAGGGCAGTATCGACCGTCCACGTCGCTAAAAGGGCAGCACCGACCGTCCACGTCGCTAAAAGGGCAGCATCGACCGTCCAAGTCGCAAAAAGGGTAGAACCGACCGTCCACGTCGCAAAAAGGGCAGCATCGACCGTCCACGTCGTTAAAAGGGCAGAACCGACCTTCCACGTCGCTAAAAGGGCAGAACCGACTGTCCAAGTCGCTAAAAGGGCAGAACCGACCGTCCAAGTCGCTAAAAGGGCAACACCGACCGTCCACGTCGCTAAAAGGGCAGCACCGACCGTCCAAGTCGCTAAAATGGCAGCACCGACCGTCCAAGTCGCAAAAAGGGCAGAACCGACCGTCCACGTCGCAAAAAAGGAAGTATCGACAGTCCAAGTCGCTAAAAGGGCAGCATCGACCGTCCAAGTCGCAAAAAGGGCAGAAACGACCGTCCATGTCGTAAAAAGGGCAGTGCCAGCTTCCCAAAAGCGGGAACTAAATCAAGTCGCCTCCACGTGAAAGAAGGATCCATCAATTTCATGCACACGACCCACATGTGTGGTGTGCATTTATTGATGGGGGGCAATTTGTTGGGGTAAAAATTTACACCCCGGTTGACCAAGTCAAAATCAAAGTCAACCCCAAGCCAAGTGGGCCCAAGCCCAAGCCAAGTGGGCCAATGTCCGGAGTGAGCCCGAACATGAAGCGGCCGGCCTCCTCCCATGCCAAAATTTTGTTGTATTTCTTTTATTTTATTTTATGAATAAATGTAAGAAAATGGGCATAAAGCCAAATTTTTGTAAAGCCCATGGCTTATGTGCAAAAAGAAATGGCACATGAGCCATGGGATGGGCAAAATGCCATTTTGTGAAGCCCAAGGGGTTACATATAAAGTGTATAGCCTATAAAGGCAAAGATAATGAAATATCTCAACAACTTTTTCTCTCTCCAAAAGAGCAAATCTAGATCTGAGATCTTTCTCCTTCCTCAAGGTTCTAAAACCTTCTTCTTTCTTTTGAATTAAATCAAGAGTTTTGCTCTTCCTTTTATAAAACTAACTAGTTTTTCACCACAAAACCCACAAAGGGAAACTCAGATCTCCCATCAGATCTCAAAAAGAAAAGATTTTTAAAATCTCACACTTCTTGATCTTCAAGATCTGGCCAACAAAGGAAGAAGAACGAGACCCATCTCCAGAAACCCCACTTTGGGGAAGAACTAGGGCTCAAGGGGAGAAGCCCTTCATCATAGATGATGACAACCCTACTAGTTTTCAGCATGCTATCACGAGTAGTGACTCAGTGAAATGGCTGGATGTCATGCGATCCAAAATAGAATCCATGCACACCAACAAAGTATGGACTTTAAAGGTTGCACCTTCTGGAGAAAAACCCATAGGGTGCAAGTGGATCTTTAAGAAAAAGATTGGTGTGGATGGAAAGGTGGAGACCTATAAAGCTAGACTTGTGGCGAAAGGATTTCGTCAAAGATCAGGATTGGACTATGACGAAACTTTTTCTCCAATCGCAATGCTTAAATCCATTCAGATCCTGCTTGCTATTGCTGCTTACTACGACTATAAAATCTGGCAAATGGACGTTAAAACCGCATTTCTAAATGGTGATTTAGATGAATGTCTTTTTATGGATCAGCCGGAGGGCTTCATTGACAGTGGGAGCAGTGAAAAGGCACGCAGGTTGCTTAAATCTATTTATGGATTAAAGCAGACATCACGGAGTTGGAACGTCTGCTTTGATGATGCAATCAAAGAGTTTGATTTTATCAAAAATGTAGATGAACCTTGCATTTATAAAAAGATTGTAAGGAGAACAGTCACATTCCTCGTATTGTACGTGGCTGATATTCTCTTGATAGGAAATGACGTTCCTATGCTACAATCGGTCAAACTGTTCTTATCGCAGAGGTTCTCCATGAAGGATCTGGATGATGCCTTATGCATTCTGGGCATTAAGTACTATAGAGATAGGTATACGAGTTTGTTGGGATTGTCCCGATCAAGGTATATAGACACCATACTAAAGAGGTTTAGTATGAAAAATTACAAGCGAGATAATTTACCCGCTTGTCACGTGATCACCCTCTCTAAAGAAATGTCTCCAAAGACTGATAAAGAGAGGGCTCGCATGAGCATTATACCCTACACTTTGGCGGTAGGATTTATAATGTATGCGATGTTATGTACTCGCCCAGATGTAACTTACGCACTCAGTGCAGTAAGTAGGTATCAATCCAATCCGGGGGAGAAACACTGGACTGCTGTGAAGAACATTCTAAAGTACTTGCGAAGGACTAAAGAAATGTTCTTGGTGTATGGTAACGGAGATCTCCAAATGGAGGCCTTCACCGATTCCAGTTTCCATAGCGATAAGGATGACAGCAAGTCCATCTTGGGTTTTGTATTTACCCTTAATAGAGGGGCGGTATGTTGGAAGAGTTCCAAACAAGATACCGTCGCTGACTCTACGATGGAAGCTGAGTATATTGCTGCTAATGATGCCGCAAAAGCGGCAGTATGGATGAGGAAGTTCTTTTATGAACTTCAGGTGGTTCCATCCATTGCTAATCCAATACCTTTGTATTGCGATAACAATGAAGGAACCGCGGTCCCATCAGAAATCCAGACATATATTGAGGCGGTATCACTTGATCAGGGAGATAGTGGATCGCTAGGAGATCGAGGTGCGGAGAGTGGACACAAAAGATAACACAGCAGATCCATTCACTAAGACCATCCCTCAAGTCCAGTTTGAGAGACTGTTCGAGATATTGGGCATGCGTTACGCCGGCAACTGGTTCTAGTGTAGACAGTAGGTACTTATTACGCCAACTACATGCCTTTAGTGCAAGTGGGAGATTGTTGGATATGTATGCCCTAGAGGCCTGCTAGGGATATATATGTATAGAAACAATCTTGCTCAATATGATAGTATGCTATTTGGTTTACCTTTATCTTAACATGTAATATCTTTTACTTTGTGTTTCATATCTTATATACATGTTGATAAAATCCTTAGGATATTTGCTTGACTACTAGGACTATGATGTAGATCATACTAGTGGGGCTTGGATAGTCTACAAGCATGTCCTTTAATTGTTCGTAGTTGAGGGAATATCGAGACAGGGCATCGATATTACCAGAGTAGACTAGTGTGTACATTTTTTGACCCTATATGGGGGCGATGGTTGATCTCACAACCATTGGTGTTTGACATCAACGATTGTACACAGGTGCTCATTGGAGAATGAGTACACCGAATCGGACTTGCTGAGAACTCCTGGATGGTATCACACCAATCGTCAGACAGCAGTTCTCTGGTGATGTAAATCCCCGTTCCCTTTTTACATGAAATCTTCTATTTTCTGAATTCTGGTGATTAACTTATTCTTGACTCCATATATTTTTAGTTGGTTGTTTAAACCCTATTTTTTCAGCTCTTGTGGAATTATAGTCCAAACCCTAAAAGCTAAAACCCAAAATTTAAAACCAAAATTTATCAATAAAATCCTAAACCTATATTTTAAAACCCTAAGTTTATTTAGCCATTCCCTCACTCAGCCCACTCTTGTTTTATTTATAATAAACCCTTTAAAAATTTAGCCGGCCCCCTCAAATTTTTCCCCAGCCCATTTAGAATTTTATATAAATCCCTTTTTAATATTTTACCCTCAGCCCAATCTCACTCACCTGCAGCCCACCAAAAGTTTAGAGATTATTTCGGCCCAGTGACCATTTTCTTTCCTCAGCACTTCATTTTTCCCTTGAAAATTAAATTGGATAAACGGGCCGGCCCACACAATCCAGCCGTTTCCCTCACACCAGACCCGACCCGACCCCCCTACACTGTGCATCTCCTTCAAATAAATCCCAACGGCTACCTCCATTAACGCGCGCGACACGCCTCCTCCGCCGACGCCCTCGCCCTGCCGTTGCCCCCATAATTACGGCCTCGTCGCTCTCATCTCTCTCTCTCTTACTCATCTCGTCTCCAACTCACTCTTCATTTTTTTTCCTCTACTTCCACCGAGCCCCCAAATCCCCCTTAACCCACTGCCACCTCCGACGACGACGACGACAATCCCTCGGCAACCATCGATCACTCCTCTTCCACCAGCCTCCCCCTCCACGACTTCACCATTCTTCAAACCGAGCCCTGTCAAATATCCCCTGCACACAAACCCACTTAAACTCTCGGCCGCATCACCACTTCGACGCCGGTGAACCCCCATCTCATCCGAATCACCCATCAATCTCCCAACGACCTCCACCTCCTCAGCAACATCACCATCACCACGACCCTCGCCGCTGCTTAACCTATTCCCTTCTTCAAAAACTCCAAAACCCAATTAGCAAGCATTTTATCACTGTGGGTTGCACTGTGCGTCGCCGGAGCAACGACGTCGACCGTCAGCAACCCCAACACATCTCAGGCGAACCACAGAGCACCCCTAAGCTTCCAACGCACGCAAGACGGCTCCGGGAAACCCCGACGCGAGATTCACATCTAGATCGAGGCTCGCGGGAATCCGATACGTGGCGTATATCACGCGTTCGCGGCGACACTGTTGCCGTACGACCCCGAGGTGTTCTTCAGGCAAGTGTTTACTTGCTTCATGCTAAAATATTAGTGGTATAACATTAAAATCATATAATTATAAATTTATCGAATAGCGATATATATTGTGACGTATGTGTTCGATGAATGATCCCAATGGAAATGATTGTCTAATTTGACGGAAATCGATATTTTATGTTGGCCCTTTTAAT
The DNA here is from genome assembly GCA_030015575.1 of Agapanthus africanus. NCBI lineage: Eukaryota > Viridiplantae > Streptophyta > Magnoliopsida > Asparagales > Amaryllidaceae > Agapanthus > Agapanthus africanus. The sequence continues at coordinate 136,724,913 of CM057339.1, forward strand.
GATGTATAATGTGTGAGAAATTCGCTGGAAAACACGATCGTTTGTAACAAAAATCGATACCCCCAAACATGTTGTTTAAAACTGGAATTCTCTCGTAACTGAAAATGCATAAAATCACTATAAATCATACACATATTGGAAAGATGCGTTCGAGGGCTTAAATCGAAGTCAACTCGATGAACTTTAACCCTATGTAGAATTTTAATGGTTTCTGTTCTGAAACCATGAAGATAAGTGGATTGGAACACGACTCTGGACTGCAGTCCAGAGCGTTTCTGATTAGTGCGTTCTGTCTAAAGTCCTGCGTCCCCGTGTTTCCTGAAATCGCATGATACGGAACTTTCAGTAGTTATAAGATATACCTGTTAGTGAAAGAAAACAAGTGGTTTCATTCCGATTCATCGCAGTTTGTTATTTTAAACTTATTTTAAAAGAGCAGAACATAAAGCTGTCCAGAACACCTTCTGGAATGACATTTGAGATTAAACTGTATATAACTTTCAACGTACAGATGCGATTGAGGATCCGTCTGTTGCGTTGAATACTTTATCGAAAACCCTAGATTTCATCTAACTGTGTCATCGCTAGATTTTGAGCCCAACTGGGTGCAATTCGTGTTGCGAAACAGAAGTTCAGCTCTGAAACTGAAATTCCAGCCGTGAACACTTAAACTGAAACAGTTATATCTTGAAAACCGAAACCCCGATTGGACTGAAACAAATTTTGATGAATTACTGACTGATTGTTCTATATATCTTACCTACATCATTTCTGCTGAATTTGTAATATATTAATTTGTGCAATTTACTTAAATTCATGACGTGCATGCTAATTCATAACATACCGTGTTTATTGGTAGCATACAATACATATATCATACCCTTGTCATTTACACAGTGTTAGTGCGTGTGGACATTGCATTATCGTGCGTGATAGGTGTTGATTTAGGAGTGACGAGTACACCAATGGAAAGTGAATAATCGTGATAGTGATTGGTACAGTGGACAGTGATTGATATAGTGGACAGTGATGAAACCGTGACATTGGTATACTCGTACACAAATAGATCAATATCTTAAATAGTGTAACCTGGGGAAAAAGGGGAAATCAAAGTGGAAAGAGTATCTTATTTAGCGGGACCGTGTTTAGAGGATGATCATTCGAACTGTGATACTTATTCGTGTAGGACAGGATCTGGCGATCCGGCTGACAGGGTTATGTCCCGGGCGTGTGGGCCGTGGTCTCGGGTATGTACGAGACTCCTGTTAAACATGATCCTCCTTCCACTATGTGATTTCAAACATGACCTAGAGACCGATAGGGATACATAACATATTCTGCATCATACTGTGACATAGTGTTTACTTGCATTACTCTCATACCAGTAATACCTCATTTACCTGTTTCATCTGATTATCACAATATTATTATTTGTGTCGCTCTGACGACCTGAGTATGCATGCTCAGATTCCGCGGGAGGACCAGCACAGGAGACAGATCTATCCTTTGAGCTCACGGAGATATAGTTTGGTGTACCTTCTTCATTTACTGCTTTCCATAAAAGAGATTGTGAGATTGAACTTGGTTAGTTATCGTTCTTATTATCTGTAATCTGTGAACAATGAAATTTCAATGTAATAAATTAGTGACGTGATTCCTTTAATACTGTGCTTATTTACTGATTACCATGTAGTGCTAGAAGCCGAAGTGTGACTACGGCAGGATGATTCCTTGACCGTAGGAGCATGGCTGGCCTAGTCATACCTCGTATTCCGTATTTTGGGATGCGGGGCGTGACATGGTTTAGTTGGTATCAGAGCCTGTGTTTAGCATCAAGGGATAACATTCACTAGGCGATATTACGTTATTCTTGTTTCACTATTCTTGATTTCTATCCTTGAATCTGAACCTATTCTTTTGAATCTTCCAGTGATATGACGTCCCCGAACTACCCCTCCTCGGACTCCAGCTCTCAGGACCGCACGGAAAGAATACTCAGTGCACTGACCACTCTCGCGGAAGCTCAGGAGAGGAAGACAGATTTGCTTACTGAGGGACTCAGAGCGATTACCGCTGCAGGAGGACCCTCCGCACTTATTACCGCCCCCGAGGGCGCTACTCCACCAGCTTATCAGGCTAGGGCTGGTACTGTGTCAGACTTCCGACGGTTACACCCAGCTGCGTTTACAGGGCTAGCTGAACCACTTGAAGCTGAGCAATGGCTGGTAAACATGGAGAATTTATTGGCAGCCGCCAGGGTTCCAGAGGAAGACAGAGTGAATGTGATAAAGATACAATTAGAAGACGAGGCTCGTACATGGTGGTCGGTAGAAGAAAGCAGACTTGAAGAGCCGATTGAATGGGACAAGTTTAAGGAGTGCTTCTTAGATCACTATTTTCCTCCCACAGCCAAGGCAGAAATGGAGGAAAAGTTTATTCTTCTGAAGCAGAATGGACGCCCAGTGGACGTTTATGCGGCAGAGTTCAACCGTCTGAGCCGCTTTGCTCCATACATGGTCAAATCAGAAGTCACCAGGGCTAGGCGTTTCCTTCAGGGGTTAGATTTTGAGTTGCAGCAGCTGATCGCATCGTTAGATCTACAGACTTTCGCACAGGTACTCAACGCAGCGAGAGTTCAGGAGCAATTGATTAACAAGTTCAGGAGACCCCCAGTCGTTCCAGCACGTACCCACGTGCCTTCTCGAGGAGCCATACCGGTTCACAGAGCAGGGACAACTCAGATGAAGCGCCCGTTTGTACCACAGCATCGCCCCCAGAGAAAGGGCGTAACTTGCGGCTATTGCGGTAGAGGAGGGCATACCCAGAAGGACTGTCGCCGTGCTAAGGGACAGTGTTTGATTTGCGGTTCCAGTCAGCACAGGATTGACAGTTGTCCTGAGCGAGCAGAAATACAGAGAGGTTCTGGACCGTCACAGCAGAGGCCGCAGGAACAGAGACAGCCATTTACAGGTCGCGGTCAGGGACGGGCTTTCACCTTGACCGCCGAGCAGGCAGAGGCATCAGGAGACGTAGTCACAGGTACTCTACTTGTACATTCATTGCCAGCTAGAGTACTATTTGATTCGGGAGCATCGCATTGTTTCTTGTCTGAGCATTTCACCAATACACACTCAATACCATATGAACCACTAACCAAGGGATGGGAAATTCATACGGGTAATGGCATCATAATATCTAGTCGAGAATGTAGATTATGCCCGGTTGTAGTGTGTGGCAGGGAATTCTATGCGAATTTCCTCCTAATTGGGACAAGCAGTTACGACGCAATTCTCGGGATGGATTGGATGAGCACTTTCCATGCAGTTATCGACTGTCATGCAAGGAAGGTGATCTTCCGCATTCCCAATCACCCGGAGTTTATTTTTGAGGGTGGAAGCGAATCTTTGGAACCAGCTAAGTACAGAGCAAAGCCTAAGGAACTGACAGCTATGGAGATTGATAAGAGCCCAGCCCCAGAAATTGTTCGGGACTTTCTAGACGTATTTCCTGAAGATCTACCAGGTCTACCACCCCCTCGAATCTTGGAGTTCTCGATCGATTTGATCCCAGGTACAGCCCCAGTATCCAGGGCCCCATACAGAATGGCACCAGTGGAGTTGGCGGAATTGAAGAAACAGGTTGAAGAATTATTGGAGAAGGGATTTATTCGGCCAAGCGCTTCACCGTGGGGTGCACCAGTTCTATTGGTGAAGAAAAAGGATGGATCGTTGCGAATGTGCATAGATTACCGGGAGCTGAACAAGGTCACAATAAAGAACAAGTACCCAATCCCGCGTATCGATGACCTATTCGATCAGCTAAGTGGAGCCAAGGTTTTCTCGAAGTTGGATCTCCGTTCTGGATATCATCAAATCAGAGTAGCAGCCGAGGATGTATGCAAGACGGCTTTCAGGACCCGATACGGACATTACGAATTCCTTGTGATGCCGTTCGGCGTTACCAATGCCCCAGCAATATTCATGGACTTGATGAACAGGGTGTTCGCAAAGTACTTGGACACGTTTGTCGTTGTGTTTATTGACGACATACTTGTCTACTCGAAGACTCGGGAAGAGCACGCTGAACACTTGCGCACAGTTCTACAAATTCTTCGGGAAGAGAAGCTGTATGCGAAGCTAAGCAAGTGTGAGTTCTGGCTCGACAAGGTACAGTTTTTGGGACATATTGTTTCAGGCGAAGGCATCTCAGTGGACCCGGCAAAGATAGAATCTGTCAGAGATTGGCCGACGCCGAAATCAGTAGCAGAGATCAGGAGCTTTCTGGGATTGGCAGGTTATTATCGAAGATTCGTCCAAGATTTCTCAAGGATCGCGGAACCATTGACGAAGCTGACAAGGAAGGACGTGCCGTTTACATGGACAGAAGAGTGCTCTCAGGCATTCGACACTCTGAAGCAGAAGTTAACCACAGCACCTATACTTACAGTACCAGATAATTCCGGTGGTTTGGTGATACACAGTGAAGCCTCAGGGAAGGGTTTAGGCTGTGTTTTGATGCAGCACGGCCGAGTGGTTGCTTACGCCTCTCGACAATTGAGAAACCACGAGAAGAACTACCCTACGCACGACTTGGAGTTAGCTGCGGTAGTCTTTGCGTTGAAGATTTGGAGGCACTATCTATTAGGAGAAAAAGTGGAGGTATACACCGATCACAAAAGTTTGAAGTATGTTTTCACTCAGAAGGAACTGAACATGAGGCAGCGCCGATGGCTAGAGCTAATGGCAGATTATGACTTGGACCTTCAGTATCACCCGGGGAAGGTCAATGTTGTACCAGACGCACTCAGTCGCAAACCAGCGGTCATGATGTTGACCGATCAGAGGAGTATTATTGAGGATTTCCAGAGACTTGAACTTGAGGTCGTTACTCCGAACGCACTCAGTCAATTTTGGCAACTACAGGTGCAATCTTCCCTGGTGGATCGCATCAAGATTGCACAAGCGGATGATCCTCGATTACAAAAGTTCAGAGAGCAAGTGGAAGCTGGATTGAGAACGGATTTGATTATACATGAAGATGGCTCTCTGAGATTCGGTAGCAGACTCTGCGTACCTAAAGGTGATGTACGAGAAGAAGTTTTGGCTGAAGCACACAGTTCAGCTTATTCTGTGCATCCAGGAGGTACAAAAATGTATCAGGACCTAAAGCAGCACTTTTGGTGGAACGGAATGAAGCGGGAAATTGCGAGGTTCGTATCCAGATGCTTGGTATGTCAGCAGGTGAAGGCGGAACATCAGAGAACAGCAGGATTATTACAACCATTGCCGATACCTGAATGGAAGTGGGAGCACATTACTATGGATTTTGTGACGGCCTTACCACGGAGCCCTAGAGGCAATAATGCTATTTGGGTTATCGTCGATCGCCTCACAAAGGTGGCACACTTTCTACCTTTCCGAGTGGGACAGTCGACAGAATCACTGGCAGAAAGGTATATGCAGGAGATTGTGCGACTTCACGGTGTTCCAGTCAGCATTGTGTCAGACCGGGACACGAGATTCCTGTCACACTTTTGGAAGAGCTTACAGGAGAGTTTGGGAACCCGCCTCAAATTCAGCACAGCTTATCACCCACAGACTGATGGACAATCCGAGCGTACAATTCAGACGCTCGAGGATATGTTGAGAGCCTGTATGTTGGACTTTCAGGGTTCCTGGGAGGACCATCTGCACCTAGTCGAGTTTTCTTACAACAATAGTTATCAGGCTAGTATTCAGATGGCTCCTTTTGAAGCGCTATATGGGCGGAAGTGTCGATCCCCAGTATGTTGGGATGACGTGGGAGAACGAAGATTACTGGGCCCCGAACTCATCGTTCAGACAGTTGACAAGGTCCAAATGATCAGGCAGCGTATTAAGACGGCTCAGGATCGACAGAAGAGTTGGGCAGATACCAGCAGAAGGGCACTTGAGTTCGAAGTCGGAGATCATGTGTTCTTAAAGATTTCACCTACTCGTGGAGTTATCAGGTTCGGAAGTCGGGGAAAGCTTAGTCCCCGTTTTATCGGACCTTTTGAGGTGCTAGAGCGAGTAGGAGAGGTGGCCTATCGACTTGCCTTGCCTCCATCGCTAACCGGTGTGCACAATACCTTCCACGTGTCACAGTTGCGGCGTTACGTTCGAGATGAGAGCCATGTTCTGGACCATTCAGAGTTAGTTTTGGGGAATGATCTGTCATACGAGGAACAGCCTACTACCATTCTCGACCGCAGAGAGAAGGTGCTGAAGAATAAGGTTATTCCGTTAGTCCGAGTGTCTTGGGGCGGTCGTTCCCCAGGAGAATCCACCTGGGAGCGGGAGGAAGACATCCGTGATCGTTATCCACATCTTTTTGTTTAGTACATTGTACTCTTGTATCTTTGTTAAATTTCGAGGACGAAATTTTTGTTAGGGGGGGTATGATGTAAATCCCCGTTCCCTTTTTACATGAAATCTTCTATTTTCTGAATTCTGGTGATTAACTTATTCTTGACTCCATATATTTTTAGTTGGTTGTTTAAACCCTATTTTTTCAGCTCTTGTGGAATTATAGTCCAAACCCTAAAAGCTAAAACCCAAAATTTAAAACCAAAATTTATCAATAAAATCCTAAACCTATATTTTAAAACCCTAAGTTTATTTAGCCATTCCCTCACTCAGCCCACTCTTGTTTTATTTATAATAAACCCTTTAAAAATTTAGCCGGCCCCCTCAAATTTTTCCCCAGCCCATTTAGAATTTTATATAAATCCCTTTTTAATATTTTACCCTCAGCCCAATCTCACTCACCTGCAGCCCACCAAAAGTTTAGAGATTATTTCGGCCCAGTGACCATTTTCTTTCCTCAGCACTTCATTTTTCCCTTGAAAATTAAATTGGATAAACGGGCCGGCCCACACAATCCAGCCGTTTCCCTCACACCAGACCCGACCCGACCCCCCTACACTGTGCATCTCCTTCAAATAAATCCCAACGGCTACCTCCATTAACGCGCGCGACACGCCTCCTCCGCCGACGCCCTCGCCCTGCCGTTGCCCCCATAATTACGGCCTCGTCGCTCTCATCTCTCTCTCTCTTACTCATCTCGTCTCCAACTCACTCTTCATTTTTTTTCCTCTACTTCCACCGAGCCCCCAAATCCCCCTTAACCCACTGCCACCTCCGACGACGACGACGACAATCCCTCGGCAACCATCGATCACTCCTCTTCCACCAGCCTCCCCCTCCACGACTTCACCATTCTTCAAACCGAGCCCTGTCAAATATCCCCTGCACACAAACCCACTTAAACTCTCGGCCGCATCACCACTTCGACGCCGGTGAACCCCCATCTCATCCGAATCACCCATCAATCTCCCAACGACCTCCACCTCCTCAGCAACATCACCATCACCACGACCCTCGCCGCTGCTTAACCTATTCCCTTCTTCAAAAACTCCAAAACCCAATTAGCAAGCATTTTATCACTGTGGGTTGCACTGTGCGTCGCCGGAGCAACGACGTCGACCGTCAGCAACCCCAACACATCTCAGGCGAACCACAGAGCACCCCTAAGCTTCCAACGCACGCAAGACGGCTCCGGGAAACCCCGACGCGAGATTCACATCTAGATCGAGGCTCGCGGGAATCCGATACGTGGCGTATATCACGCGTTCGCGGCGACACTGTTGCCGTACGACCCCGAGGTGTTCTTCAGGCAAGTGTTTACTTGCTTCATGCTAAAATATTAGTGGTATAACATTAAAATCATATAATTATAAATTTATCGAATAGCGATATATATTGTGACGTATGTGTTCGATGAATGATCCCAATGGAAATGATTGTCTAATTTGACGGAAATCGATATTTTATGTTGGCCCTTTTAATGATGTATAATGTGTGAGAAATTCGCTGGAAAACACGATCGTTTGTAACAAAAATCGATACCCCCAAACATGTTGTTTAAAACTGGAATTCTCTCGTAACTGAAAATGCATAAAATCACTATAAATCATACACATATTGGAAAGATGCGTTCGAGGGCTTAAATCGAAGTCAACTCGATGAACTTTAACCCTATGTAGAATTTTAATGGTTTCTGTTCTGAAACCATGAAGATAAGTGGATTGGAACACGACTCTGGACTGCAGTCCAGAGCGTTTCTGATTAGTGCGTTCTGTCTAAAGTCCTGCGTCCCCGTGTTTCCTGAAATCGCATGATACGGAACTTTCAGTAGTTATAAGATATACCTGTTAGTGAAAGAAAACAAGTGGTTTCATTCCGATTCATCGCAGTTTGTTATTTTAAACTTATTTTAAAAGAGCAGAACATAAAGCTGTCCAGAACACCTTCTGGAATGACATTTGAGATTAAACTGTATATAACTTTCAACGTACAGATGCGATTGAGGATCCGTCTGTTGCGTTGAATACTTTATCGAAAACCCTAGATTTCATCTAACTGTGTCATCGCTAGATTTTGAGCCCAACTGGGTGCAATTCGTGTTGCGAAACAGAAGTTCAGCTCTGAAACTGAAATTCCAGCCGTGAACACTTAAACTGAAACAGTTATATCTTGAAAACCGAAACCCCGATTGGACTGAAACAAATTTTGATGAATTACTGACTGATTGTTCTATATATCTTACCTACATCATTTCTGCTGAATTTGTAATATATTAATTTGTGCAATTTACTTAAATTCATGACGTGCATGCTAATTCATAACATACCGTGTTTATTGGTAGCATACAATACATATATCATACCCTTGTCATTTACACAGTGTTAGTGCGTGTGGACATTGCATTATCGTGCGTGATAGGTGTTGATTTAGGAGTGACGAGTACACCAATGGAAAGTGAATAATCGTGATAGTGATTGGTACAGTGGACAGTGATTGATATAGTGGACAGTGATGAAACCGTGACATTGGTATACTCGTACACAAATAGATCAATATCTTAAATAGTGTAACCTGGGGAAAAAGGGGAAATCAAAGTGGAAAGAGTATCTTATTTAGCGGGACCGTGTTTAGAGGATGATCATTCGAACTGTGATACTTATTCGTGTAGGACAGGATCTGGCGATCCGGCTGACAGGGTTATGTCCCGGGCGTGTGGGCCGTGGTCTCGGGTATGTACGAGACTCCTGTTAAACATGATCCTCCTTCCACTATGTGATTTCAAACATGACCTAGAGACCGATAGGGATACATAACATATTCTGCATCATACTGTGACATAGTGTTTACTTGCATTACTCTCATACCAGTAATACCTCATTTACCTGTTTCATCTGATTATCACAATATTATTATTTGTGTCGCTCTGACGACCTGAGTATGCATGCTCAGATTCCGCGGGAGGACCAGCACAGGAGACAGATCTATCCTTTGAGCTCACGGAGATATAGTTTGGTGTACCTTCTTCATTTACTGCTTTCCATAAAAGAGATTGTGAGATTGAACTTGGTTAGTTATCGTTCTTATTATCTGTAATCTGTGAACAATGAAATTTCAATGTAATAAATTAGTGACGTGATTCCTTTAATACTGTGCTTATTTACTGATTACCATGTAGTGCTAGAAGCCGAAGTGTGACTACGGCAGGATGATTCCTTGACCGTAGGAGCATGGCTGGCCTAGTCATACCTCGTATTCCGTATTTTGGGATGCGGGGCGTGACAGGTGACACTTGTACAAGTTAGTCTGTAGACCCGAGATCGTCATAGTGTCTTATGTGGTTCCCACTATACTTTGATTTCCTCCCTACCACGGCTCTTCAGAGCGTGCAAACAGGTGGATTTTGGGTACAGCCCCGAATCATATGGAGGCGGTGAGCGATAGGAGGGGTTTCGTCTCTTCCGGTATAGAGAGTTGATGTTGCGCTATGCTCGATTGGCTATAACTGCAAATCCCTGGCCATAATTGCTGAGATTTACTGATAAGATTTATCAGTAGTTTCTCGAACCGTTATGAGCCACATATCGGCATGACTTATCAAGTTATCGGGGTCTGACGTTTACACCCCTAGACTTCATATGCGACATATCAGATAAAGAGACCGGACTGTACGGTAAGTGTTACTGATAGGCTCGTTGGGGTTAGGATGAGTTCGCTCGTCGGACGCCTTTTCGACATGTACCTGGGTAGCCGTTACGCACAGCTAGTGTCGCTGACGGGCTTGTGGTTAAACCCACTACTAGCGTACTGTTGAGTTTTTAGAGTCCCACACGGAGGGTTTCTCTGGTTCAGGCGAAACGATGTAGAGGCCATAAGTTGTTATGGCAGGGTTTCGATCATATACGTGTACTGGCTACGCGAATGATATTCGGAAGGATAATACTGGTAGGTGTAAGGTGTTTTTCGTCACCCAATTGAGATAGGATTAGGCGTGCGCTTGCCAGGCGTACTATAGATTCCCCCAGTCTTAGGTAGGCGGTGGTTTGTTGATTGTGGAGATTCGAATCTCCGGCTGCCGCAGACTAAGCTGCCGTTAATTACTCCTCGTTTTTGGAGCGAGAGAATTTCTGATTGACGAGTCAAACTGGTCATGCGAACCTAATATGCAATGTACGTATGTGTGTCTTAAGGGGTTTCGGATATATCTATAAAAAATTGTTTAATATAGTTGTCATGCTAACTAGAAAACTCATCAGATTCTGGTTTGTTATTTGGGTATGGTATAGGATCACGATTTTTGAAACCATGGTTTTCTGATTTCGAGGTGAAACTCCAGGACTTGGTACCCAAGATCCGTTCAGCAATCGAAGAAAGTTCCTCAAATCTCACTGTCAAAATATTTAACTTTTAGAGATCTTAAGTATGGGAATAACCGGTTACCGCTGCACTGGACAGTAAGATTTGTGTTTTTGTCAAAGACGATTGCCATTGATAATTCCACTATATGATTACGATCTATATTTAGGGAGAGGCGAGTGGTGGATCATTGTCTCGGGCAACCCAGAGGCACTGATAAGAGAAGATACCACTCAAACCAATCTGCAATCTAAACACGTAAACTAGACTAGTCTTTTGATTTCTAAGATATTTGGATGAAAGATATCATTTAAAAATTCTCGAAGGTTTTAATTCATTCTAAAGCCTCGAAAATGTTTTTGATAAAAATATGTTAATTAAACTCTAAAGATTTTTTTTTATAAAAAACGTATTTTATTTTTATAGTATTTTAGTGTCAAAACATAGATTTTGAAATTTTATGGTATTTTAATGGAAAAATCTATCTTTTGGAAACTTGAGAATATTTTCTTAGAAATTTTAATTTTTTCATTTAAAAATCTAGTTTTCACAATTTGTTTTTATTTGGAAATACGAATATATGATTTAAACAATTTTCCAATTATTTAACTTATTTTAAAAAGTCGTATTTTCTTTAAAACCGTATTTTATTCCTTTTGAGACCAAATTCTCCATGATGAGTTATACATCTCACTCTATTATCCCAAAAATGTACGATAACCCGCACCATCCACAAATGGATCCCCTAACGAGTGTTTTGGAGACATATTTGGAAATGATTTAAAATAACGATTTAAAAAATGTATTTTAGAAAGTGGGGATACTTTAATGTAATACGTTTCTTTAGAAAAAAAATTATAGCTATAGTATCGTGCTATGTTTTCCATGTGTAACTGAGGGGTAGGTCGTTACTCCGTGCATGATGTATACGAGAAATAAATCCTATGGTATTTAATTGTTAACCTAAAATGTCACAAGAAATACATTTTTAAAGTGAAGAAAATATTCATGAATTGAGTGTAGCATGAAGTTTGTAAGAAAGATAAGCTTGGCAATTTATTTTTCCTAACTTTTTAACATGAAAAATATGTTAATCAAGTGCATAAGTATTTTTTTAGAAGTTTTGTTTAGCATAAATTACATGTAGGGTTACGGGAGCAGAGTCAAGAAGAGGGGTCAGCGTTGGATTCAAGAGATTAAAATAGAGAGAGACTTACGGGTTGCGCGTTTGAATGAGAGAAGAAGTCTCGGTTGAGAAACCGAGACTAGCGAGACGAGAAGGTCAAGTTGGAGACGCTTGGAGGGGCAAACTTGAATGGTTGACGAGTGGACGATGTTGCAAATAGGCTTGACTCCTTTTATTTGGACTTGAGAGCTTTTGAGAGGAAATTTAGTGAATTTTCATAAACGAGGAGTAAGGTAGGATGACTAGATATTTATAGGAAGGAATACGAGAGTATGTGAATTAGAAAAATGAATTAAAATGATGTTAATAGGGTAGATGAAGGAACTGACAGCTCTCTGATTAAATTCAAAGAATTAAAAGTGTAAAAAGTGATAATGGGGAGTCCAAAGATTGCATGGGAGAAACACAGGGCAAATTGGAGGCGTCCGGGCCGCCGGTAGCGGCCAAAATGGGGTTTTGGGCGGATAAGATTGAAGCTTTGGTCTCAAAGTTCGTGCCCTGAGTTTTAATAAGTTTTAATATATTATTTATCCAGTTTGATTTTGGTGCAACTTTTTATTTCTCCATGTAATGCTCGTGCAAACTCTTGGACTTCCAAAAAGTTAAAAAGAAAAATATTAAAATAATTGGGGCTGATAGAATTCAAACATGCAGGTTAAAGAATTGCAATGTAGAGACTTAACCAATGAGCTACAAGTTGGTTCTTGCTTTTTTTTAACAAACTTAATTTATAACTCATAATTAGAGCTGAAATACACCTTTATAAATAAATTGAACATGATACAAATGTACAGTGATGTAGGCTGTGAGCTCCTTCAGATGTTGTCCTCCGTCGATCCTATGATGGAAGTCTTTGACGGCTGGTATTGGTTTTGGGAGTTATTGAGTGTGGATCTCAATGGGTTGGTGTTCGACGCCGAGCTACCTGCAAAAAAAGTCCCGGGGTGGGTGACCACCGTAGGACCCTCCGACGATCAAGTTAGTGTCGAGGTATAAGTGCATAGTAGCGGCGTATTGAAAATGAGTTCGAGTCACCTGATTCGTCTGTGAGAGGGGTTTATATAGTGGTTACATGGAGCGAGCAGTCGCGGGATCTTCGCTGTCAGTTATGCTCCCGCTTATCCTCGCATTCAATGGCGGGATGCGCCCATTAATGGGTGGATGCACCCATTAATGGAGGGATACGCTAGCACGGGACGCGGATTGTGGGGAGGCGGATATCTCGTCCTGGCGATATACGCGGAGCTGTTGCGGGGCTACGTGGGCTCTGCGCTCTTGATTAACCGGGGGAAACCGAGGAAGCTCGGTCCGCTAGGAGCTCGGAAATGAGCGGGGGGCCGAGGAAGCTCGACATGTTTGGAGCTCGGAGATGAGCGGGAGGACGAGGAAGCTCGGCATGTTAGGAGCTCGGAGACGAGCGGGAGGCCGATGAAGCTCGGCGTGTCAGACGGCTTGGAAACGAGCAAGAAGACTGAGAAAGCTCGGAGACGAGCTGTTGGTAGTTTCCTAGGTGAAGGTGAAATGTATTCAAGGAGGTCTCCTGAAACGTCGGATACGTCCCTCGAGAAGAGGATCCCGAGGAATCCCCTAATGCAACTCATTTATTCCACCACCGTAGCTTTCGGGATGCGTCATCCACCACGTGTCATAATCTGAGGAAATACCACTTGTGAGCATCATTATTAGCCCCCCCATTTTCGTTCCGACGTATTCATGGGTCGGTTCGAGAGTGGCCTACTCGGCTTTTCTTCTGCTCAGTTTAGCGCTAAGAATCATAATGTGGATCGCTCGGAAACGACATGGCGTTTGGTAGTTGCGTCGTTTCGATCTTTGGGCCTACGTGTCGCCTCGTCGTGCGCCTGAATTTTCACGCATATCCCCGATGGCGTCAGCGGATCAGTGAAATAATTGCGATTTAAAGATGGAGCGCCGTTTCAGTCGATTCGTCAGTTGAGGTACGGGCTACGTGTCAGACGTTGTTTGGCGGAAGCGACAGGCTGTCTCTGACTCCCGCAGCCGAAGAGACGTCCCTAATGGTCGAGCACCATGTGGAGCCTCGATTACTGCTTAGGCACGACGTTTCGTTTTGGCGGGAATCAATCTAGACCGTATGATATTCTCTTTTGGGGTGTATAAATAGGAGGGGACCATCTTAGGGCCGACACTTTGCTCAAATCCTCTTTTATTGCTGAAGATTGCCCGACGCTCCTTCCTTTAGATCGGATCCTCTGTTGACTTTTTCTCGGTGAGCTTATTCCTTTGAATCAGGTTTGATGTCTTCCTTCGAGGAATCCGTAGAGATAGTATGGGTAAAGTCGGACGATGAAGTTCCCGTTGTTGGGGTCGAGTCCAGTGGGTCCTCTTTCTCATCGACTTTAGATAGCCAATAGGGGTTCTTCTTCTTCTTCGTTCTCTATGTCGGGTTCGCCCCTAGAGTCAGGGCCGCCCTTATCAGTTGCCGTCGGGCGGCGACAAGGGCCCCAATGGTGCGCACTGGGAACACCCGCGATGCGCTCTTCGTCTTGAAGAGTTTGGAAGAGCTTTCCGAAATTCGGACTCGATTCCACATCCTCTCTAACTATTTCGTTCGTTTAGCTAGAGAGGGTGAGCGAGCGGACCAGGTGCAGGGCAAGGAGATTGCCCTGTATTTGGAAGCGTTCCGGACTGGAATGCGTTTGCCTTTCCCAACTGAGATTTGTGGGATGCTTCATTGCTTTCATTTCGCTCCGGGCCAGCTAACGCCGAACTCGTGGAGAATCCTCCTCGGGTTTCTGGTCCGATTGAAACTTGAGCAGATCCCTTTCAGTTTGACCCTCCTTGTGTCCTTCCTCTGTTATAAAAATCACCCCGACACTTGCAAGGGAGAGCCGAGCCGGTTGTATTTCTCGTTTAAAAAACGTAAGGGTGGGGCGGCCGGGTCGGGGGTAGTAGTCGTCTCTTCTTCCAGCCATGAATGGAAGGAGAAGTTTGTATTCGTCGGGCCACCCGAGGGTGAGGATTGGCTTGTGCCCACACAGTGGCATAGGGTCAACTGCCCAAAGGAAAAGCAGTCGACTTCCCCCGAGGCGAGGGTGGTGTCCCAATGGGAGCCGATCCAGCGGACGGATGTCCTGCAATCCAAGCATGTACTGAGCCAGGCTGAGCTCAGCCCTACGCGTTTCTTAGGTAAGTTAGGGCTTTCAACGATCTGTTTAGACTTTACCAAATTTCCTTTGATATTTTAGTGTCGCTAACCCCCTTTGTTTGCGTGTTCCTTTTTTTGCAGAACCCATGGACCGAACAAAAATCCTAGCCACCAAGACCCAAGGAAAGAAGGTCAGGGGCGCAAGCTCGTCCCGACCCGGTCCGAGCTCGGTCCCGAGACCAACTCCTCTGTCTAAATCTTCCGCTGCTCTCCGAACTCCAGAAGAACGTAGCGGGGGGCCATAAGCACTCGTGGAACCCGACGCCCAGGGCGGTAGAGGAGAGGGAGGAAGAGGCTAAGCCCGCCGAAGCCCCCCTCAAGAGGCAGAAGCGGACGGTCTCCCGGCCACTTTCTTTCGGGACCTCAATGCAGGAGGGCGACTTCTGCATTGAGGTGCCCTCGGGGCTCTCGGTCGCCGACAGTTTGCTCTCCGACATGGAGCAGGCGGCCGGGGTTAAAATACCCTGGGGACCATGAAGGCCTAGGTGGCCGCCATAGCACAAGAGGCGGTTCAGATCGGTTCCTTACTTTCCTTTTCTTAAAATTTCTCAAGTCTTATTTTCTCAGTTTGAGCTTTCTAACCCGTTTGCTGCTTTCCTCGGGTTCTCCTTTTCTTCAACCCATCGTCTCCTTGTTCCTCCTCCTCCTCGACGCCACCGCCACCGCCACCGCCATCACCACCACCATCATCTTCCTCTTCCTCCTCTTCCATCCATCGTCTACTTCTTCTTCCTCTTTCTTCTCAACACTATCGCCACCATCATCATCACCTTCTTCTTCCTCTTCTTCTTCAACCCACAACCGCGGTCGCCGCCATTCTTTTTCCTCCAAGAATGACGGCGGCGGCGGTTGTGGGTTGAAAAAGAAGAGAAAGAAAAAGATGGTGGTGATGGTGTTGATGATGGTGGCGGTGGCGTTGAAGAGGAGGAGGAAGAAGTTGGTATTGATGGGTTGAAGAAGAAGAGGATGAAGGGAAGGAGGAAGATGGTGATGGTGGTGGTGTTGACGATGACGGTGTTGAAGAGGACGAGAAAGAATGCGGCGACGATGACGGTGTTGAAGAGGAGGAGAAAGAATGCGGCGGCGGCGGCGGAGACGGTGGCGGTGGCGGTGGCGGTGGCGGAGGAGGAGGAATAATTTTCAAAAATGAAGTAGGGGCTGCAGGAGTAATTTATAAGTATAGATGGGTTACATGTAAATACTAACTATAGGAGGAGGAGAGAAAAATATTGAAGTATGATGCGGGCTAACAGAAAAAACCATTTTTAAAAATACAAATCCTAATTCAATTCAAAATCACCCTAACAAACAAAATATCTAGCTGGATCCACATGAAACCAGGCCCACCTCTACATCTCTATATAAGGGCCTGTTTAGTTGCAGGATTTCTTTGGATTTGGATTGTGGAATCCCAGGATTCCATAATTTTGTGTTTGGTTGGGGGATTTGGATTTTTAGGATTCCTTTGTTTTCTATGGGGGCCCACCACAAAACATGGATTCCTGAATCCTAATTTTTTAAAGGATTTTCAAGAATTTTACACTATTCATTGTACTTTTAGATGAGACCCGTGTACTTTATTTATTTAATAATCCTCTCTCTATTTATCTCTTTCTAAAATCCCACTTTATTTTCACTAACCAAACAAAGATTACAAGAATCTACAAATCCAATACTAGAAATCCAAAACCAACCAAACAACAAATTACCAAATCCAGAAATTTTCAACCGTACCATTTTGGAATCCAAATTTCATAATCTTGCAACCAAACAGGCCCTAAACACCCTCATACATCCCCCATTGAAACCCTAATTTAGCTAAAGCCCTCGGAGCTTCCTCTCCTCCTCTCTGCTCTTTTCTTTTTCCATTAAAATCTCATTTAGAGGGATTCAGTGGTGTTTCTATATTTGATGATCGATATCTTAGATTACTTCCGGTTTCGCACATTTTTTGTGCCAAAAGCTCCATATATTTATTTGCATATTTAAACTGTGCGGGACATAATCGGAGACGCCAGTTTCATCATTATTTCTGTGTTGGAAACGGTGATGGCGGGAAAAAAAATTTGACTCGATATTATTATTAATTTTTAAATATCATTATTCTCATTTTTGGATTTCTAAATGAATCAGAGAGATCCACACGATCTATAATAGATATATGATTTTAACTTCAATTTAGGAATATAGTGTGTATATCCAACAATATTTGAAAGTAGATCTGGCGGTAAGATGGTCGGTTTTTTTATGTCAAATATTATTCAGCGTACCATATGCAGTACATTTATACTGGAAAGAAAAAGATTTGAGATCATTTTGGATATGATAAAGATATGGGATAAGAATCTTTTTGGAAAGTTTCATGTGGTCCATGTTTATATATTTCTCTTTCTTGAGCAGTACGATGCGACCGGTACCTAAAAATTATTATTAGCAAACTATACCACAAGCGAAAGTTTTAGTGGGCGGATGTGAGCCCCGCTCCACATTCAAGGGAGATGCGGGTAGCGGTTCTCACCACTCGAGTGCCCCCTCCCCTCCTTCCCCTCTTTTATTTTTTTAAAAATTGAATGTTGGAATCAAATTTCAGCCAAATTTTTTGTGGGTAATTTACATTTAAAATTTAAAATTATGGTTACAAAACCATGGTTTGAACCCTTCATCCGAAGCCGAAGTTAGACTTAGATTTCTTTGTGTAAATGTTGTATTTTGCATGTATAACAGTAATCAAAGCAAACCACACGAGTAGAATTTATTAATATGATAATATGCTGAAATGCTATATTGTGTCTATAGGTTGATAGAATTGATAGTGTTCACCATTAATATGATCTTTGGTTGTTGATGGCGCTCGATATTGGCTAACCCCAAGATCATGACGCGTGGCAGGTGACGTGTCCTAGAACTCAGAAGAAGAGGCCCACAGGGCCGATCAAGCCACCCTGTACCCGACCTGCAAACACAAGCTGGCTCCTCAGGGCCCCATGCAGATTGGCCTCCTCGGTCCCGTGGCTCGCGCCGAGCTGCCACAAGACCAAGTCTCCTCGACCTCCTCGCTCGTCCCCGAGCTCCCGGCCGAGGCCGTCTTCCTTGGCCCTCCGACCAACTCCACCACTCACAGGTGTAACCGCCGCTCCACGAATCTTGCCATGCGCAGATTCTCCGCCTGCAACATCCCACGTTCCACGCCCCCGCGATCCCTATTATGGGCGATTCGCTCTCTACGCGGGCATGACGTCGGGAGCGTAACTGCTGGCGAGATTCTCGCGCCTGCTGCTGCGTGCCATCACCGTTATATAAATCCCCATCACAGAGGGGTCAAGCCATTTTTTACTCTTTTAAGTCGTTACTCTGCTCGGATCTCATCACTAACTTGAGCGTCGGAGGGTCCTTGGTGGTACCAAACCACCCCGGGACTTCTTTGCAGGTACTCAGCACCAAATTCCTCACCCCACTTCTTCCTCCAGAAACCCATTGAGACCCACACGCAACGGAAGATAATCAACAAAGTCCACCGTGAGATCAACGGAAGACAACATCTGACGGAGGCCTGAAAAGAACCCCCATCAGTTGGCGCCGTCTGTGGGAATCTCCACAAAACACAAAGTTGGTCTTCCGATCTCCGCCTAAATGGCTAGCAACTGCCCTTAAGATCCCGGCACCAGTCGCCGCCTTCTACTCACCGAAGGCGGGGATGAACCTCCTCCCATGACCGTCATCAATGCCCTCGCAGGCCGGATAGATCGGCTACAATCCCTCGTGGAGGCCCTCGTCCGCATCCAAACGGCCGGGCCCGGGCCCCAGATCGCCGCTCCACCGCCTCCAGAAGGCTCTGCCCCTGTCTGGGCGGCTGACCACCAACCGGCTGCGTCCCCTGGCTACCGATCTCTCTAGCCGGTGCTCCCCGAGGCCCGCTGGGCGCCCCAGGGCTCCACGCCAAGGTCCGCCGCCAGAACTCCTCGCCTCGAGCCTCCTCGCGATCCTTATCCCCCTGAGGAGATGTCAGTCACCTCGTTTATCCACAGGCATGGTCAACCCCACCACCATCGACGGGGCCGCACAGAAGGGGTCCGCCCCGGCGACTCGAGAGCTACCTCACCCCGTGACCTGAGGCACCTCATCGAGTAGAACCGGGGCCGCTCCCAGACGCAGGTCACCAGCAGCGGGGGCCGGGGATCCCAAGGCACCGACTCCTCGGGATACCACGGTCGGCTCGACGCCCTCGAGAAGAAAATTGAGGGCATGTGCCGGGAAGCTCATCTCTCGAGCGACGGAGCTAAGTACGCCTCCGACTCGCTCACGAAGCCGTTCACCGAGGAATTGCTCGCCGTCCATGTCTCCTCGCGCAACAAACCGACCCGAAGGACTACTTGGACGCTTTCACCGCGGGGATGAGCTTCCAGGATCACTCCGACGCCGCCCAGTGCAGAGCATTTCCGGCCACCCTTCTCCGCGCGGGTCGGGGCTGGTTTTGGGGGCTCGAGCCCCGCTCGATTTTGACCTTTGACGAGCTGGCTACGCAGTTCCTCGGCCAGTTTGTGGGAAACCGTCGACAGAAACGCATGGTCGACTACCTCTTCATGGTTAAGAGTGGGGACAAGGAAACGTTCAAGGCCTACATTACCCATTTCTACGACGCCCTTCTCGAGGTGCCCGAGCACCGAGACGAAACCGTCATCACGGGGCTTAGATTTGGTCTGAGGCACAAGGAATGGTTACGCTCCTTCGCGCTGGCGCAACCTAAGACCATGGCCGAGGTCAAGGCGTGGACCGAGCGCGAGGTTCAGCTGGAATCCGAAGTGAATGTAACCTCCCCCGGACGGAACGGCTCGACCAGAAGAAGAGGCCTTGGGAGGAGAGGCCGGAGCGTCAGTAGCCCTACCACCCAAAGTTCTAGGAGTATACCCCACTCAACGTCTCCCTCGCAGTGTTGCTGGAGGAGGCCCAGAACGAGGGGTTCTTCAAGTTCCCTCCGATCCCGTGTCAGGCCACGAAGCGAACCCGGGGCCCCTACTGCGCTTTCCACCGGGTACTGGACCACGCCACGGAGGATTGCAAGCAGTTGAGGGACTACATCGAAGAGCTCATTCGGTCTGGACACCTCACCGCCTACCTAAGAGACAAACGACAGGCAGACCGCGAGCAGGAGCAGCATCACCCTCCTGCCGACCTGACCATCTGTCAGATCATGCTCGTATCGGCGGATGGCCAGCCCGGAGCTCAGGGAGCCCCGTACCCTATGCCAAGCGTGGGGGCCAGCAGTCCTTCAGGGAGCTCGGCCCGAGCCAATAAAGTCATTTCTAGCATGTACCTTTCTTTTAAAGCAATGTAAACTCTTCCTAGGATCTATTGTCAATTTAATAAAGATCAGTGGAGAGTTGCGAAAGGGAAAGGAAAGTTCTGTTTATTCAAAAAATATTATGGGCTCCTCAGCCGTACATGCAAAAATAAAAGGAAAAATTACAACGGTGGGGGAAGGGGGTGCAGCGAGCACTGCTCGTGGTACTCGGCAAAGATCTCCGCCAACCGGGGCCTCGCAAGGTCCAGCCGCTGTCCCCGGTTCCCCGCGCGCGCGTTGATACCGAGCCTCATCTCGTAGCATTCACGGACGAGGACCTCTGAGCGGGCTAGCCGGTTCGCGGAGATTAGGCCGAAGCGCCTCAAAGACCGCAGCTTGCCCACGGCCTCGTCATAGAGTAGCTCAGACAGGGGGTTATAAAGCCCCGGCGACGCCCTCCAGATGGGGTACATCAGCAGCTGCAGCAGGGAGGAGCGTCGGGGGAGCAGCCGGCCGAAATGGTTCTCAATGCTCCCGTAGACCAGCTGCACCATGTCCCCGGTGCAGTACAGGTCGTAAAGGTACACATCTTCAAAGCGGACTATGTCGGGGATGGTAAACGGGAAGTCCTGCATTCTTGACGACCTGTTTACGAAGGATGGAAGGACCTGCACCCTTTCAACCTTATATAGCCCACTGCGCAGCCCAACAGTCGCCCGCTTTCACCTAGGAAGTCATCGCCATGCGGCAGCCATCGAACCTTCTCCGGTAGAGTCGAAGCGTCACGCCCTTAGCGCTTCGCTTCCCCCCGCATTCAATGCACTGGCTACGAGCGCCGTAGCCCCGGCCGTTCCCATTCCCCACACCTACGGCTGGACGGACGGGCTACACCCCGTCAAGATTCAACCCGGCAGCTACACAGCTCGGTCACCCCTGGCTGGTAGCTTCCCTACCGCAACGCCAGGGACCAGAAAGCCCTCCCAGAGGCAGTCGGGCCTGAGGATCCCTAGCTCGGCTATCCCTAGCGGGCAGCTTCCCTGCCGCAACGCCGAGGATCAAAAAGTCCTCCCAGAGGCAGTCGAGCCCGAGGATCCCTCGCTTGGCTATCCCCAGCGGGCAGCTTCCCTGCCACAACGCCGAGGATCAAAAAGCCCTCCCAGAGGCAGTCGAGCCCGAGGTTCCCTCGCTCGGCTATCCTTCAGGACAAAAGCCCTCGCCAAGAGGCACCGGGCAATAACCCTGCCCGGCCAAGGGTCCTTGGTAGGCTTCTACAGCCCCTCCCGCGCTAAGGACCAAAGTCCTCCCAGAGGCAATCGAGTCCTTGCTCGGCTATCCCCGGCTGGTAGCTTCCTACCACAACTGACAGGGATCAAAGTCCTCGCCAAGAGGCACTGGGCAGTAACCCTGCTCGGTCCCCGTTCTAAAGGATCAAAAGCCCTGGCAAAAGGCGACCGAGCAGCTACCCTCCTCGTTCAAACTCCGGCTGGTAGCTCTCTACCCTAGACGCCAGAGGTCAAAGCCCTCGCCAAGAGGCAGCCGCGCAGCTCCACTACCCGGACATCCTTAGTGGGCTTCTTACATCCCCTCCAGCGCTAAAGACCCAAGCCCTCGCAAGAAGCAACTGAGCAGCTACCCTGCTCGGCCATCCTGGCAGCCACCATGGCGGACAGCTCCCATACCACCGCGCAAGGAACCATAAAGCCTTGGCAAGAGGTGACGGGGCAGCTACCCTGCCCAGTTACCCCCGGATGGTGGCCAAGGCTCGAAATCAGAGATGTTCTGTGGCCCGCGGAGGATCCGAGACCCCAGTAAGGGGCGTCAGGTCTGTCCAAGTCTAAACGATCTACCATAGACTCCGGGGCCCAGGGAGATACCACCTCGGAAATGCTCGTAAGCAAATGACTGCAGACAACTCGACGGACGATCATTAGACAGATGGCCAACCTGACATAAAAGCACAACGGTACAAGCAAATATCTCATGAGCATTCTTCACAAACAGATGATGGAGTGCGATTCTATGGAGCCGAAGAAAAACTTTATTACTACCAAAGGCAAAAGTTTTTACAAAGGGTATTCTTTTGGGCTCCCTAGCCTTACAAAATTCAAGAAAACAAAATAAAAAGAGGGGAACGGGGGCTCTACACCTCGGGGCCAGGTACGACCTCGAGGTCCTCGACCTCCACCACTTGACGCGCCGGGTCCTCGGCCACTTCCTCGCCGGGAATGTCTTCCCCTTGCTCGTTGGCGCCCACGAGGGGGAACTCGGCCCGGAGATCTGCGTCGGCGACATCCGGGACTTAACGGCATCGAGGGCGTCGTGCCAAATGCGGGTCGTGGCCACGGCCAAATCGACATAGAAGTCCTTCGACTTCTTATAGCTGTCCACGGCCCTCGATTCAGCCGACTTGGCCGCCTCAGCCGCCGCCCTCAGCTCCTTTCGGAGGGTCTTCACCGTCCTCTTCAGGTTGCCGGCGAGCACCTGCGCGTCCTCGAGCTTGCCCTCGGCGATCACAGTGGCCTCGCGATGCCTGGCGACCTCCCGTTTTCCGGCCGCCACCTCGCCTTCCAGGGCGGCGACCCTCGCCGCCATAGCCTCCAGCTCCCGCTTGTAGCTCTTTTGCAGCGAGGCGAACTGACCCGCAGCCTCTAACGCCGGGGCTACCACCTCGGCCTCTATGCGCAGGGCGAGGGCAACGTGCTGATGAACCTGGGAGACACAGGAAAGATCAGAAAGATGAAGGAGGCGCTAAATCTCACAAGGGACTAGAGACTTACCTGCACGGACTCCTGGGCGATCGACGCCAGTTGAGCCCTGAAGGTCCTCCCAGGAACTCGACCCCCGGCCGAGGTCTCTATTTCATGTAGGAGGCTATCCGCAACTGACAGCCCCGACGGCACCGCGAACCGGAGGCCCCGTTCCTCCACTACGGTCGGCGAGGACCGGCCCCGAGAGGGTCTCCGGGAGCTCCTCTTGAGCGGCTCCGAGGGAGAGCCGATATACTCTTCCAAGGCCGGGTCCTCCTGAATCAGGGCCCGCTTCCTGCCCGATGCTCTGCTGGGACCCGGGGCGGGGTCCGCCACCGAGCGCCCTCGGGGCGCCGCTATCGGAGCGGTAGGAGCCGGGGCAGGCTGCGCCCGGGAAGAACTGGCGCCCCCGGCCCTAGTAGACTGCCTCGGCTGGCGCATGGAATCTCGGAGGGAGACGAAGTCCATGGATCCTGCATGAAACAAACACCCAACAAATCAGCGACACGAGTAAAACATAAACCCAAAAAGCAAGCCTAACTTACCGACGAACTCGACGGGGCTAAGCTCGGCCCAGCTCAAGACCCTCTCGGACAGCAGCACGTCAGGTCGAGGGATGTGCTCCCACAACGCCACTCTCACTGCGGCGGGGTCCTCGGACTGGTTCCCCGGCAGACACTTCTCCCTTGACCACTTGGTAGGCACAGGCCAGTCTTCGCCCTCGGGAGGGGAAAAGAAGAAAAATTTCTTTTTCCAATCATGTATGGAGGAGGGCAAGACCACGACCCCGGTCCCGGCAGCGCCCCTCGGCCGCTTCCTGAAAGTGAAATAAGCCCATCTCGGGTTGCCCGCTCGACCACCAGGGTGACTCTTGAAGACGAGTGAGGAATCGAGATGGGAAAGGCTGAAGGGAACCGCCTGCAACTTCAGGCGGATCAAGAATCCAAGGAGAATCCTCCACGAGTTCGGCACTAACTGGCCGGGGGCCAAACCGAAGAAATTCAGCACGGCGGCGACCTCGGGAGAGAAGGGCAGGCGCATTCCGCCCCAAAAAGCTTCCAAGTACAGGGCAATCTCCCTACCCCATACTTGATCTGCCCTCTCTCCCTCCTTGGCCAGACGAAACGTGTAGCGCGAGGGGATGTGGAAGTGAGCCCGGGCATTGACGAGCTCGTCCTCATGCCTCACCCAGCACGAGGTGCTGGGGGCCACATCCGCCGCCTCCTCCTTGGAGGCAGCACCCGCCTCACGATCCTGGGGAAAGGATCCAACCCCTGCTTCCCGAGGAGACTCAGACACAGCTAAAGGAACCCTAGCATCTACTTCTACAATGTCTACTGCTTCTACAGAGGAAGACATCTAACTTTGGAAAAGAAATTCTTCAAGGGCTGAAAACGAGAGAAGGGAGACGAGCGTCGAGCAGCCGAGACGTGAGAGAGGAAAATATGAAGGAGTAAGGGCCCTAGGGCGGACCCCATCCATATTTATTACTGCATACGACCTCATCCAACGGCGCCCATCGCCTCCCGCCGAAACGACCCCTCATGCCCAGCGGCTCCAATCGCTCCACGTGGCAGTCCAGCACTGAACCGCGTCCCATCAGACGCCGCAGGCCTGCATACATCGCATCAGCCAGTCGACGCCCGACACGTGGACCGTCGCTTCAATTACAGAGTGCACGAACCGGCGCACCCTCTTTAAATGCAAAGATCTCACCTTGATTCGTCAGCGGAAAAGACAACCGACGGCCCGAGGACTCGTCCCGACGAAACCCTAGAAGGGATCTCACCTCGGGGGGCCCGGCAGTCCACTCCTGACCCGACCCGCTAGCTGGTCGGGACAAGAGTGGGGGGCTAATGATTGTGCTCGATATTGGCTATCCCCAAGATCATGACGCGTGGCAGGTGACGTGTCCTAGAACTCAGAAGAAGGGGCCCACAGGGCCGATCAAGCCACCCTGTACCCGATCTGCAAACACAAGCTGGCCCTCCTCAGGACCCCCTGCAGATTGGCCTCCTCAATCCCGTGGCTCGCGCCGAGCTGCCACAAGACCAAGTCTCCTCGGCCTCCTCGCTCGTCCCTGAGCTCCCGGCCGAGGCCGTCTTCCTCGGCCCTCCGACCAACTCCACCACTCACAGGCATAACCGCCGCTCCGCGAATCTCGCCATGCGCGGATTCTTCGCCTGCAACATCCCACG
Source organism: Agapanthus africanus (assembly GCA_030015575.1). Classification (NCBI taxonomy): domain Eukaryota; kingdom Viridiplantae; phylum Streptophyta; class Magnoliopsida; order Asparagales; family Amaryllidaceae; genus Agapanthus; species Agapanthus africanus. The sequence continues at coordinate 136,750,245 of CM057339.1, forward strand.
TTCCACGTCCCCGCGATCTCCATTAATGGGCGATCCGCTCTCTACGCGGGCGTGACGTCGGGAGCGTAACTGCTGGCGAGATTCTCGCGCCTGCTGCTGCGTGCCATCACCGTTATATAAACCCCCATCACAGAGTGGTCAAGTAAGCCATTTTTTACTCTTTTAAACCGTTACTCTGCTCGGATCTCATCACTAACTTGAGCGTCGGAGGGTCCTTGGTGGTACCAAACCACCCCGGGACTTATTTGCAGGTACTCGGCACCAAATTCCTCACCCCACTTCTTCCTCCAAAAACCTATTGAGACCAACACGCAACGGAAGATAATCAACAAAGTCCACCGCGAGATCAACGGAAGACAACATCTGACGGAGGCCTGAAAAGGACCCCGATCAGTTGTGCTTGTACAAGCGTTTTGATAAAAATAAAATTTTTGCAATATGATATTCTGCCTTGCAGCCAACATATGAAGCTTCTTCAACATATTTTGTAACATTTTTAATTTAGTCTCTTAAACTTTGAAAAATGTACTAGAGATGCTGAATTTGTATCTCTATAATAGCTTATTTTGTAGGATCCGGATCCTAAGCTATTATTGTATCTGGATGGAAAATCAACTATCCGGATTAATGTATAGCAGGGTCCATGGTTGTGTGGGGGTAAGGAAGGAGATCCAATGGTGGAAAGAGGGCCACAACATGATACCGCTTAAAATAAGCAAGCAGAGGATGCTGGTCAATATTTTATAACTCTTATATCATATGTTCAACAAAATGTTATATCGGCTACGATCACTATCAATTGTGTCCATTTACCTTCTCAAAATGTATGCTTACTCTTTGGAGGAACAAATAGAAGGTAGTCGGTGTTATGAATCAGATATTTTGATAAAGAAATGAGTAAAGATGTTTGGAGGAGAAAAAAATTTAGGAAAGAAAAAGGTAAAAGAATTGGAAAAGAAAGGCTTGAGAAGCGCTGTGGGAAACATACACAAAAACACTACTGCTAAATTTCTGGGATAAAGTGTTTGCTTTTCACTTTCAGTGCGATATCCCGTTTTTCTGGCAAAAGTAAAAGAGGTATTCCTACATTTTAGCTAATATTACTATAAATTAATTATTTTTAGTTAATAATGTTTATTTAGATTGTTAGGTTTCGTGGATGATTTTATACGTACTCGTTTTTTGGCATCGGGCACTTAGTTAGAATTTTTTAAGAATTTATCAAATAATTTTTTAGTTACAAAAGCGGATGCCCTTTGAATTTATCGAATAATTTTTTTTGATGATGCGAGACTCTTTAAAAATTAAGATATATATTTATTTTGGCTAAATTTCTATTTGCTACCATGAAATATACGCACTTTCTCGATTGGCATCATAAACTTCTGATAAATTGATACCATGAACTTTCAGCGTCTCCAAACATCCTGACGTCATGAGCTAAAATTTCAAAAAGACTATGATACTCTTCCATATAACAGAAATGACTATAATTTAAAAAAGATAATTGAAATTGGGAGTGCAACATGACCCCATGCGTTTGCATTATCTAGTATAGATTCAAAGCTATGCATGATGCATCCAAAAGAATTTTTGTTATTTTATCTCTTTTTTTTCCCCCCAAAACATGAACAGGCTAGTAGGATATGCAATAAATTTGTCAAAATATTAATTATTCATGTAAGTTTGCATGATCTCCCAATCAAGAATATATTCAAATTCACATTTTGTATATCACAGCTAAATGCACATTGTTTCATATCATATATCCATATTTGATCTGTATATATTCTTGTTTCTCTCAGATATGTTATATATTCATATTCGATTTTGTCAACACGAGTTTTTATTTAGGAACTATATTTATACTATTTACTTGAAACATATGAGCCTCTCAATTGAAATGTCAATACGGCTCTCCGCACTATATGTTAAAACATCTTCACGTGTCCTTTTCTCTTATTTTTTTTTCTTTCAAAAATCCTTAAAAATAAGCACATCATCAAAATTCTCATTCTCTCTCACACCCACCCAGCTGTTTTTTAGAGGAAAAAAAAAAAGATGACTTGAGACTATAGTAACAAATTCGCGATTCGGGAATTATTCAACGAGATTAAAAATTCGGATTCAGGAAACTATTCCCAAAAAATTGACAGCTATTCAAAAAAGATCCGACAAGTATTCGGAAAGGATTTCAAGCAAGAAATTAATATATGAGACGCTGGGTTTTGATGTTGTGAATTATTCGCTGTTTATTGAATAATTCACGAATTATTCGAATCATTTGCCAGCAGCGATAGATTTAATTGGCCGATAAAAGATTAACGAATTATTCGCGAATTATATGACTTGGATAAGACTACCATTTTACAATGCTCATATTTCTTATTAAATATATCTAGTAATTTACACTTGCATTTACACATGCAAAAACCTGGTTTTAAATTATATTCCAATTAAAAAAAAAATTGTAAAGTTTTAGACTTTTATATTTTTCCCTTACTTTTTTGACTGTGGATCCCTTGTAACTAAAAAATAAGACACAGATGTATGGTTTCCTGGAGAAAAATATAACTAGGAGTTCTTGAAATCTGATAATTTAGAAATATGTAGTATATCGATAATATTTGATCATATATATATATAGAGAGAGAGAGAATAATGGAGAAAAGATGCCATAGGAGGGAATTCCCTCCTATGGCGTCGAAAAAATACCCTCTCCACCAATTTTTCCGACGATCGGCCCCCATCATCTTCATCGTCATCATTTAAGATGTGGGTACACCAAATTTCATGTGATTCTACAACTTTTTCACCGTTGATTTAGCAATGTAAAAAGTTCTATTGTCGGTAAACCGTTAATTTTGAACCCACTAAATCAACGGTGAAAAAGTTGTAGAATCACATGAAATTTGGTGTACCCATATCTTAAATGATGACGATGAAGATGATGGGGGCCGATCGTCGGAAAAATTGGTGGAGGGGGTATTTTTTCGACGCCATAGGAGGGAATTCCCTCCTATGGCCTCTTTCCTCCATTAATCTCATATATATATATATATATATATATATATATATATATATATATATATATATATATAATATCTAAAAAAATTTAGATGTGAATACTCATTCTCTCTTAGTTTTTGTTACAAGTTATGTGCATATACATTTATGTGTACGGTTACATGCAATTTTGCATATATGTAATTTCTCTTTTCGATTTAATTTTCATTATTGCATGTCACGAATAAGTGGTGGAGGCTTGTGAGCCTCACATTCACTTATTCATGACATTTGGATGAGTAAGGTGGCATATGTGTTGAAGAGAATGTTTACTCATTCTCACAACATATGAGTTATCTTCTTTCTTTATGAGCCTCTCTCTCATCCAAGGCATAAAGAAAAGAAGAGAATAGAGAGCAAAAGAGAGAGAGCTAGAGAGTAAGAAAGTAATCTACATCACTTCCTCGTTTCTAAGCAAATAGCATAAGCAAGTTTCTTCACTCAAAAGAGTTTCATATGGAGATGAATCTAGAGCCCCGCCCTAGTTAGAAACGAGTGCGGTTCAATAACCGCCCCCGTGCAAATCTTCGACGTGGACCATTTTCGGCAAAGAAGATCGGGTTACCTTGTTACATGCAACAAATGTTACGTTTCCAGTTGTTATATCTACATTCTGAAAATACGAGTCCTGGAATCATTGGTCTAGCATCCATGCCCAAAAAGAAACCTGCGGAAAAAAAAGGGAACATCTTAATATGGTAGGTTAGAACAGAAAATCACATATCCAAAATGAATATCTAAATTAATTTCTTGCTTCCCTAACATTTCGAACCTGAAAATACAACTTCATCTATAAAAACTCAGTTAAAAATTAACAGCATAAAATTAGCCCACCAAAAAAATCCCAAAACAAAAACATTTAATTCTTGACTCTTTCCATTTCAAATACATATCTTAAAAACCAGTCGATAAATCCGTCCGTCTGCAACAGGAACCATATCTCATCATGCCCAAAGGACCTGCTAAGGAAAACAAGGATGTAAGGTTTCTGAAGGAATGAAAATAAAAAACGACTGCAGACAACAAATCTCAAATGATAAACAACAGAATAAACCATGGTCATATTTTTCATCCTCGTATAAACCATAGCCTAAAGTATTTGAGTTATCATAAAATCCAATCTTTTGCAGCTGAGAACAAACACATAAGTAGACTTGAACCCGCAATAAAATTAAACGATCTGAATTAAAATGGCATTTCGTTTTCATGGTCAAATGTTTGTAGGGGGCAAAGGGCAAGGTTTTGCAAGGGGTTGGCAGCTTTTGCCTTATAAAGTTCACCGACTCATAGTCTAAGTTGAACATGGAAGAATTTGGCCTCAACCATTGCTAAGTGGTAGAGGTGGAGGTTGGATTGCTATTCCGCCATGCTGTTTAAGGAAAATGATATATACCACCGACTTTAGCTGTTTAACGTTTACTCTACTTCTCCTATTCCATATCTTTCAATATATGTATTTTTAAAATAAAAAAAAAATTGTGGGTGCAGATTTGTACACGCTCACAAATTTCATAAAATAAGTCCAGTGAACTGAGTAGCGGGTTCCCTACTTATTTTAGTGGCTTACTTAGCAAAATGCATGAAAAAAAATCGAACATATCATGATTCATGACCTCCCCAAACAGACCCGAACATGTTTTTTGTAAAGAAAATAGAAACTATGTAACTTGATAATGTAGCATTAGAACTGACTTTGCTTGGCACAATCGACTGTGCCTTAGATATATTCTTCGATTACCAACCAACTATATTAAAAAAAAATTAAAATCTCTAATTAGGATAAGTAGATTACCTGCTTGCTTGAGAACGGGGAGCTCTGTAATGATGGGATATTGATTGGATGCCTTGAGTGCAGGGCTTTGACATTAGAGTTTTTTTAAGTGCCATAATCTTGTGTTAAACAACCAGTGGTCGATTTATTTCGTGGAAGAAAATGGCATGAAAATTTGTCTCTTCTTGATGGAGGATGAAATTCCTAGATTTTAAAAAAAAAATCTACTATAATTCGATGCCAAAAATAAACAATTGCAGCATATTATTACACATTTTTAGGCTGAAAACGTGTTTAAAATTGTGTGTATCATTGATCAGAAAAAATTTCCTTGGACTTATAAATGCTCAAATGTATATACCAGCCACTGTCTAATCCTAAATTATGAATTAGAGAGATTTGAAGTTTGGGATTGGGCAGTTATACCTACATAGGAGCTTCGAGTGGTCCAAGTCGTTCTACAATGCCGATCGGAAGCAAAAATGAAAAGAATTATGCATTGATGATAATAATATAATAAATATTTTGGCATATGCTGGAGAAAGCACAAAAAGAAGAGCAAATTTTCTTTTCATCTCAGCAGATATTAAAATTTTACTTTCGTTTAAGATTTCACATTGAGAACAAATATCAAACAATGGAGCTATGTTTCTCTGAGAATGCTGAATCTCGAGCTGTAGGCATGGTAATTAACACAATGGGATGAGTTGATGGTGTTGGATATAATCTCTTAATGCTAATTTTACAAACATGTGATAATAAACAGTATAGAATTTCTGAAGGAGTTTTAAGAAATTGTAGTAAAGAAGCACTACCTGATATACGGAATTGATTGGATCTGGCAAAACGCAACAATTTCACCTGAGAACAAAAAATTGTAAACAACACTTTCGAGAGAAAAGAGGAAATCCACAAAAGGTTCAAGAAGCTGTACTCTTGCATCACCATAGCCAAACTTAGTTGATCCCATTCAATTCCATCATAGTTTCTCTTAATTCAATTCAATCTTTGCTCCCAAACCTCCAATCATCCTGTCTACATTGTGCAGATCCTGGAAGAATATAACATTGTGAAGTTGCATAGGAAAAATATACCAAGCAGTTCATAGTTATTTGTGCATCTCATTGTCCATGCAAGTCCTTTATCCTGAAACTTATAGCCTTCTATATAGCACGTGTTTGGATACGGATACGGGATAGGATACGGATTCACAATTTTCCAGAAACTTAGGATACATGATACGTTTTTATATCAATTTTTAATTATATAAATATGAATATATATTAAAATATACATATAAATATATAATATGTGAATAATTAATGGCAATATGTTAGATATTCAATGCACTTCCAAAATTTTGAGACCCTTAATTTTCAAGAGAAAGAGAGGAGACATCGATAGTCCTAGCAAATCGGAGAGTTTCCGAAAGTTTCGGACCCGGATACGCAATCGGGGGACAATTCGTGAGGCACTTACAAGTATCAATGCTTTATAGGTAGCTTTCAGTTCGATTCTCATTGTAGGTTCTGGTTCCCACACCCTGAGGTAGTAAGGAACACAGCAGGCCAATCCTTTGAAGCAACCAGTTATGCTGTCGGGTTGTACCACAAGACTTGTCATGAAGAAATTTGAAGTGTTGTGAAGCAGACCCTTTTATTATTAGCCATGTTGCATCTTAGTGTTATTATAGCTTTGTACAAAGTTAAACTGTAAATTTCCTAGAATTATGATCATAGCAATCTTAGCCTATAAAATAATTAATGATGGTTGAGCAACAATGCCCCTATCTTTCTCATACTGAAATGGTGAAGAGAACTGGAAAAAAATAAATCCTAAGAAAACCTTAAATCCTGAAGACAATGGCAGTATAACTTACAAATCAGAGACAATACTTATTTGTGATCACTGGTCTTTGACAAGTATCGCCTCCTGCTTCTTCACTTCAGTGCTGCCGAAACTGCCAGAAATTCACCGTATCAATAAGAATTTGATAAAATCCGTGCGAATAAATCGATCCATAGATGGAAAATGAGGCTAAAAGGAGGAGAAACTGCTTACGATTAGGGTTTCCAACTTTTCCTGCCGAAAAAACTAACACTTAATTACAAAATCTACCGTAAATTGGAAACCTATACAGAAATTGAAAAACAAAATCAAAATTTTCTGGACCAAAACCCATGAAGAAAAATTATTTTTGAAACAGAAAATCCGCAAGATGAAGCCTTTCTTCCTGTTTTTCTTTCTCATGCTTGCCCACCGCTCTCTTCTCTAGCGTTTCCCCCCATTTTTTCTGCGTTAAACATGGCAAATGCGAGTACACGTATGAACGGAGTGCCCAAAACAGAAGTGGACAAAAAAGAGCTCGAATGTAACAGGTACCCAGCAATAGATATGATATATAGAATATAGATAGATAGATAGCTAGATTGCGACAACATATAGAATTGTAATGGACATTAACCCAGTTGAGCTATAGAACGGGGAGCGGACACTTGACGTCATCCATTACTATAACTCTTCTAAGATTAATGTCCAGTACCTTCCTAATGCTAAACCAAAAGCAATCCTATATTCACAAACAAATCAATAAAAACTAACAAATACATTCAGCAGAACAAACTTAATTCTCAACTCAGCACATCTAGATCCATTTGTGGTCGATTTGGAAAATTTTTAAGAATGTCAACAGCTAAGATCCTCTGTTGTTGCTTCATCGCCACAGCTCCTGTCCAAGAGTAAAACATGTTCAGAATTGCAAAATATATATATCACCGCCGCAGCTCCTGCCCAAGAGTAGAACATGTTCAGAATTGCAAACTATATATCATCGCTACTTCTGTATTTTCCTGAGAATATACGACCATTTCCCTCAAGCCGGAGTTGCCAGCATGCTGCAAAACACAAAATCTGCCTCGCAGCTATGGAGGAGGATTGAACTGAATTTAACCATGTACCGAGAAAGTCTTCAATTGAATCAGGAGTAGATAGACACCTCCACAAATGAATTTAATTTTAGTCCAAACTGAAGGAAATGATTTTTTTAAAATGGTGTAAGAATTCAGGGATATGCAAAAATAGGCAACAGCAGTAAGTACTTTGAGCCTCTTCTGAGCTTCTTACCTCATATATCAAGTGCTTTGTGCAGCAACAACTTTATTCGCAGCTCCTTTCAAGAATGAAAAGTATCCAGCTTCAAACTTTAAACATAGATTTGCAAAAATGTGTTTGACAACAATTTAAACAATGACCTCATAAACAAATCATCTGTTGCAAATTGAGATGTGCCTATAGAAAGATATAAATTACGGCCACAACATAAAAAGTTACAACAACAACAACAACTGAGCCTTTTATCCCAAGCATATGGGGTAGGCAACATGAACCAACATGAGAATCACGCCGGGTCCAGCACATGAATCCTCTGTCTCCACTCACTTCTATCGAACAATATACTTTCATTGAGTCCTTTGGCAACCATATCGTTTCGTATCACCTCCATCCATGTTTTCTTCGGTCTCCCTTTTGCCCTTTTGCCATTATCCATATCGAGAGTATCTATTCGTCGAACCGGTGCTTCCATAGGTCTGCGTCGCACATGACCAAACCATCTAAGCCGGTTTTCCCGCATCTTCTCCTCCACGGGTGCTACACCAACTTTTGCACGAATATCCTCATTTCGCACCTTGTCTTTTCTAGTGTTACCGCACATCCAACGAAGCATGCGTATCTCCGCTACGTGCATCTTCTGTGTATGATGCTTCTTAGGAGCCCAGCATTCTGTACCATATAATAAGGCAGGCCGAATAGCGCTCCGATAAAACTTCCCTTTCAATTTTAACGGAAAGTTACGATCACACAAAATCCCTGTTGCACTCCTCCATTTCAACCAACCAGCTTGGATCCTTTGATTAACATCACTATCGATCTCCCCATTCCTTTGGATGATGGAACCTAGATATCTAAACTGGTCGCTCGGTGATATCTCTTGCCCTTCCAATGTTATACCAATATGGTTTTGACTTCTCTGGCTACTAAATTTGCAGTGCATATATGCTGTCTTGGACCTGCTCAATCTGAATCCCCGAGATTCCAATGTTTGTCTCCATAATTCCAATTTGGCATTAACCCCTGCTTTCGTCTCATTTACTAGAACAATATCATCAGCGAATAGCATACACCAAGGGACCTCATCTTGGATAGTTCTAGTAAGCTCATCCATCACGATGGTAAACAGGAAATGACTTAATGCAGATCCTTGATGTAAACCAATAGTAATCGGAAAATCACTTGTTAAGCCACCGCAAGTTCTGACATTTGCCACTACTCCGTCGTACATATCCTTGATTATGTCAATATACTTGACGGGGACCCCCTTTTTCATCATTGTCCCCCATAATACCTCTCTAGGTATCTTGTCGTACGCTTTTTCTAAATCAATAAATATCATATGCAAATCTCTTCTCCTCTCTCGAAAGCGCTCGACAAGTTGACGAAGCAAATGGATCGCCTCTGTCGTCGATCGTCCAGGCATGAAACCAAATTGGTTCTCTGTTATCTTAATATCCTTCCTTAGCCTGTGTTCAATCACTCTCTCCCAAAGTTTCATGGTGTGACACATTAGTTTTATTCCACGGTAGTTTGAGCAACTTTGAATGTCACCCTTATTCTTGTAGATAGGTACAAGGATACTTTTCCTCCATTCATTTGGCATCTTTTTTGTCTGCCAAATCTTATTTAAACAGATCTGTCAGCCATTTAACGCCTATTTCTCCTAAGCATCTCCAAATCTCGATAGGAATCCCGTCAGGACCAACCGCTTGTCTTAAACCCATTCTGTTCAAAGCTTCTTTAACCTCAGTAAGTCTTATTTTACGCATGAAATCACGATTTATATCTTGAGATTGAATGACAAGTCCATCCAAATTCTTAGTAAAGCTCTCATTGAACAATTTGTCAAAATAATCTCTCCATCTTTCCTTGATATCCTCATCTCGAACTAAAATCTTCTGATTTTCATTTTTGACACACTTCACCGCACATAAGTCTCTAGTCTTCCTTTCCCGCATTCGAGCAATCCGGTATATATCATTTGCAGCCTCTTTAGTGTCTAATTTCTCGTACACCTCCTTATAGACCTTAGATTTAGCTTCCCGAACAGCTTTCTTAACTTCCTTTTTAGCTATTTTGTACTTCTCAAATCTCTCCACATCTCTACTTTTCTTCAAATCTTTATAAGAATCTCTTTTAATTTTAATAGCAGCCTTTACATCTTCATTCCACCATGATATGTCCTTAGATGGTGGAGCACCACCTCTCGACTCACCAAGTAGATCTCTAGCTACTTTCTTGATACAACTAGCCATTTTGTTCCATGTTTTGTCTGGATCATCTTCCGACTGCCAATCCGCTTCTTGTACTACACGATCTATAAAAGCCTTTTGATTACCTTCTTTCAATCGCCACCATTTAATTTTAGGCTCTACCTTACGTCTAATCTTCCTAGGTTCTCTTCTAAATCGAAAATCTAGAACTAAAAGTCTATGTTGAGTAGTTACACTCTCACCTGGCACTACCTTACAGTCGATACAACAACCTCTATCTATTCTTCTCGTCAGAAAAAAGTCTATTTGACTAGCATTTGATCCGCTCCTAAAAGTGATAAGGTGGGACTCTCTTTTCCTAAACCAGGTGTTTGCTAAGATCAAGTCATAAGATAAAGCAAAATCTAGAATCGAGTCACCTACTTCATTCCTTTGTCCGAAACCAAAACCTCCATGGATAGTATCAAACCCACTACGACTAGTACCTACATGTCCATTAAGATCACCACCAATAAATAACTTCTCTCCACTAGGTATACTTTACACCACCTCGTCTAAATCCTCCCAGAATAGACGCTTACTAGCGTCATCAAGACCTATCTGTGGTGCATAAGCACTAATAACATTAAAGATCTCTCCACCTAGAATAAGCTTAACCAGTAAAATTCTATCACCTTTTCTCCTAATCTCAACTATATCCTCAAGCAACCGTCTATCTATGATTATACCTACCCCATTACGATTTTTATCTCTACCCGTATACCAAAGCTTATAACCCCAAGGCTCTATGACTCTACTCTTTTCACCTACCCATTTAGTTTCTTGCAAACACATAATACCAACTCTCCTCCTAATCAGCACCTCCACTAATTCTATTAGTCTACCCGTAAGGGAACCTATATTCCAGGAAGCTAGACGGATCCTATGAAACCCTTGCTTATTTGTCACTACACCCGGGGTCCGATGTAGCGCGCCGTCTCTGGACGACGACCCTTGCTTATTTGTCACTACACCCGGGGTCCGATGTAGCGCGCCGTCTGTAGACGACGACCCTTGCTTATTTGTCACTACACCCGGGGTCCGATGTAGCGCGCCGTCTCTGGACGACGACCCTTGCTTATTTGTCACTACACCCGGGGTCCGATGTAGCGCGCCGCATCTGGACGACGACTAAGCCCTTGCATATTTAACACTACACCCGGGATCCGATGTAGCGCGTCGCTGAGTAGGGGACGCCCCAACGATATTCTGATTCTGGTTCATGTCATAGAATGTGACAAAGTTTTACGTTGGCTGTCACAAGCCTACCACAACCCTCACCCTTTCTCATCCGGACTTGGGACCGGCAACGGTGGGTTTAACATAAAAAGTTACACCGCCATCTATATAATTCTTATAACCAACAGAGTGTTGAAAAGAATACATCTACAGTAGGTATATACCGATTCCTTGAAGGGAAGGGAGAATCTATAGATCAAACTATTCTATTCGATATAATCTTTGTTAATATGCATGTCTGTTAATATGCATGAAGGGAAGGGAGAATCTATGGATCGAACGAAAAGTTCTCTGCCTTTGGGAAAATAGTACCCAATCTGACTGACCTTGACTAAATATAGGAGTAGTTGGAAACGCGCAAATAAGTAGAGTGCAATCCGAGGTCCAATAGGGTCGGTGCTCTGCTCCCATGTCCGATGCTTGTGATTGTGACGTGCTTCGCTCAAGGTTAACAAACCCTGACAATACAAAGACCACTCCTTCATGCCCAAAACAAGTTTAAACCCAAATTAGGTACTCTACAACAACAACAAGCTTTCATCCCAAATTTTCGGGGTGGGCTATACGAATCCTCTTTTCATTTTTCTCTGTCAAGGGCCATTTCTTCTGTTATATCAACAATTAACATGATATTCTTAATAGCCTCTATACATGTTTGTTTACCTCCACCCCTACCCAAGTTGCGCCATGTACTATAATTTTGCCACTTTTTTTAACCAGGCATCGACTGGTCTTCGTCGCACATGTCCAGACCATTGCAATCGGTTCGCTGGCATCTTATCCTCTATAAGAGTTATCTCTATCTCGTACAAATACACTCATTTCTTATCCTGTGTTTTAGTGTATTACCACTCATCCATCTTTCCAACATGACCATTTAAATCTCCTCCTATAAATAGCTTCTCAATTAAAATTAGGTACTCTAGAGTCTACAGAACAACAATAATAAATTGAAGCTTTAAAGGTGCAAACTGTTAATTGACTACATCAAAAGAATAAACTTTAGCTTAAGCCTATTCCTATTGATTTATTACCGGAAGTTCTCAGAATTGTGAGTTATTTTCATCTATAGAAAGATCACGCTGCTTCTTTCTGCAGGATTTCTTTTGGATGCTCCACCACCCGACATTACATGGAAAACTTTAGTTAGAATGCAGATTCAATTTTTCATAGTTTTTCTAGCCGTGTGATGTAGAAATAATACCTGAAACGAGCCGATGAAATGTCAAATTCAAAAGGTCAAGTAAGCATATCAAGCAAAAGTAGTAGTCACTAGGCCTAAAAAGCAGCTAGCTATAAAGTAAGATAAGTGACAGGGACAATCTGAAGCATATATATAACCCTTTTCAAAATTAATATTAAAAAAAATTAAAGTTTCATAACAAACAGAAGCAAGCTGATGGAACCCTTTTCAAAAGGGAAGAGCCTTAAAATGAGGATCGGAGTTCTTAAACAAAACAAAACTTGCAAATCCTGCTTCAAGAAATATTTTAACTTGGATATTAACAACAATCATAAAAAAGCAATCAAGAAAACTATAAAATTAATCAAATCGGAAAAAAACTTACATAATATATTCCTTGATATCCTCATCGGTGTGCTTATAAATGCAACCCTGCTATCTGCACTCCCCATAAAGGCAAAAGAATCTACACGCAAGCATCCTCTCCTTATCATACTGATGAAGTAACTCACAAGCGTTCCATTTCTTGCAAATCGACAGCTTTGCTCCATGTTATTTGAGAAAAAGGGAAATAGATAATTGTGGTAATTCAGTGTTTGGTTTTAGCAAATGCCTTAAGAACCCAGCCCCATGCACTTAACAAAGGTGTCAACCTAGATTCTTAGCCATTTGAGATTTTTGATGATCACAAGATTTACCTTTTCAGTATAATGATCCACGGCAATGGAAACCAAGCAATAATTTAAAATAAGAAAATGACATAGCAAAAGATATATAAAATGAAATAAACATCAACTTGGAGCCTACATAATGTGGATAGAAGATGGTCAAGTAACAACAGCAACCTTTTTTATCCTTTTGTGCTTCACATCTGTACAAGCCCTTTAATTCTTTCTTTGCTCGTCTTGCTTCTCTTCTTTCTTCTTTTACAGCAGCCAATACCATACATCCCAATGTTCATAAAAGAACTAATCAATGCATATGCATTGTAATACAGAAGCTATACAAGCATATTAGCTACGTATGACAAGAATATATGATGAGATTTTAAGCCCGGTAATGCACAACATACATATATCAAAGCACACCTAAAAAGATATAGTGCCGGCCAGGGAACTACAGATAACCAAATTTTTAAAAAATTATATAGTGACAGCAAGGTAAGAGAGAATGCAGACATTTATTTTCGAAAAACTCAAGCCTCAAAAGCTCACGAACCTCATAATAAATTCTATCAAGAAGATTATCCTATTGTTGGCAGATACCCTATCATAGGTTTACAGTACCCAAATCAAACATTTGGACATTAGCTAGCTTCTGTTTTGTTGATAACAATTTGTATTCCATGAAAAGCACAAGTTCAGGTAATGCTCCATCATTGCAGATAATGCCCAGGCCTGAAGATGCAACTCTTGGGGCATAAGCACCAATTATTGCATTCAAACAGAATTATGACCAGAGATTCCTCCCTTTTGAAACTATCAAACAAAAATTATGTTAAGAAGGTACTCAACGTTGCTTTTAACAAAAGCAACAATACATGACAACTAACTTGGTTATCATATCCATAAATCTAATGAAGATAAAGTTTAGAGACACACGCGCAACCTACCAGATAGATATTTCATATAGTATTCACTAAAGTGGTAATAATTTTGCAATATTACCTTGCGACCAATCTTTTCGTCTGTTGACTCTTCACCGTGCGGCCTTCACTTCTTTCTTTACCTTTTCAATACCTTTATTGTTGTGAGGTAAGAACTTCCGTGGACGCTTCTCTCTTCCTCCAAATGCAATTACGTTGTTAATGTTACCCCTCAAAATAGAATCGCCAGTGAATTTTTTACGAATTTCCTTTTCATATTCTCTGGAACTTGTATTGTCCTTGAATGATTATCAAAATTTGAATGAGTAGTAACAATTGTGTCACAATCCTATATGGTTCAGATTGATTGCTGCTTTCTTCAACTAAGACCACCCTTTTATCATCTTCGCTCCCGTTGCAGTATTTCTTAGCATACTCCACATGCTTCTGAATTACTTCGCAAGTTCACAGGATTTATCCAGTTCTTCATCAACATCAGGTCGCTGGTGGCCTTGCCTTAGATCCTCAGGAACTCTATGCTTGAGCTGGAGTTCCAAATTGTCCATACCATAGGGGCTTGAGAGCATCATTAATCTTGGCAGCAAGCGGTTCATCTTCATTACTCATATAACCAGCATGCTCGTCATCATTGTCACTGTCATATTTCCGAGGTGTGAGCTGTGCAACCTAAAAACATTGAATATAAGAGCTTTAAACGACTAAGGAACGAGGCAATTAGCTAAACAAGATGCAACGTTTCAACGATTTATTGACATACAAATAATTTCTCAAAGAAATGGTACCCATGCATGCAACACCAGCACACATACATGCTCGATTAAACATGAAAAACGCTTTCTTGTTAACAATTTCGCGAATTCTTCTTTAGTTGGAGACACCAATAGTTGTGAGATATTGTACAGCAGCGCAAACAATTTGAAAAGTTATGAAACTAATTAGCATGCCGACGGCCATTAAGTATTACTTGTTGTAACTAGGACAAAAAAACGAATAGAGCTGCATGCTTATTTTCAAATAAAATTCCCTGCTAAAGCCCTCAGTCTGCTTCTATGGCGCCTTGATCTGATGCTATGGGTTCAAACGCTTCTTCTTCTTTTTCTCTCTCTCATTTTTTCCCCTTTATCTTTGAATCTCGTGAACAGAAAATAAGATTTATAAAAATCTGTAGTATTCAGAATTGATAATGTTACATGATTGAAATTTGGGAAGATGAAGCCAAGTAGATAAAGTTTCATATGCTCTTTATTAATTAATTTCAGATCTTAAAGTAAGGATTAATAGCCTAACCCTAACGAATTTCAGATCTAATCTTGGTTGAGATTCTAACTCGCCATTGCTCTAGGGTTTTTCTCCTCGGTCTAGCCCTAACCCAACACCTCCATCTTCTGCCGGCCTGATACTCTTATATAAGAAAAGGGTTAATAGCACAAAACCACCCCTGTGGTTTGCCCCCTGTACGAGTCTATCCGCCCGTCTCAGGTAATTTATTGGTGCAAACATCCCTTATGCCCATGGATCGGAGCCCTGAAAAATACTTTAAAATGATCAAACTCAATTCTAACCAAGTTAAATAATTGTACAAATTTACTTTAGAACTTGTTTAGAGTTGAATATGAGTGTTTTTTAGGGTTTTGATCGATGAGCGGAGAGGATGTTTGTGCCAATAACTTACTTGAGAGGGCATAAGTGTCACATACAGCGTAAAGTACATGGATGCTTTGTGCCAAAGAAAATAATTATGAATTATTGAATTTACTTAATTGTAATTATTAAAAATCGGTAGGTCGTTTAATATGAAGATTTAATATTGCTAAATATTGCGCACCACCAATGTTGGTCAGTGGTCATAATAGTTTTCTGAATGTTTCGAACTTGGGGTCATTTTGTGACGAACTTCTAAATTTTTTGAGAGTTATAAAAATTGAATTCTTGAAATTATTATATCTGATCTATTTATCTGCATCAAGGGGTTTCATCTGGTAGGTCGCAACGCCGCCGGCTTTACTTAGTTAATCGTTTTATCTTACTGCCAATTAGGTGTTAGATATTTTATGAAATAAAATAATTAATAAAAAACCAAGTTTTGTTTCAGGTGTTTTGTTTGTGTGGTTTGGGCTAAAGCCCAGATTGCATTTGCAAGACTATGATAATTAACTTTACTATAAGAATTATTAGATTTAACGGCTTATGTTTTTTACTGTTTCTTAATTAAATTATTGGTTTAAATGAGAGATTAATTGCAATAATTTGGTTCTTAGTCTTGTATAGTTTTGAAACCGAAAAGGCATTGTGTAAACTCATTTATAGTGGCTTGGTTTTTCAAAGAAGAAAATCATAAGAAATTACCAAATGTCCTCTCTCACGTTTTGATATCCACTCAATAGATATTTGTACTATTTTATTTTATTTTGTTGGGCATTTGAAGTTGTTACCTGGATCTTACTCCTGGCCGTCCGTACGCCGTCGGGAACTCTGGTAAGGGGTTTTTGTACCACTGGGAAGATTGACATCTTGGCTGCCTGCAGGAGATGCGGGGTCTTTATTCCTATGATAGAGATTAAGTTCTCGCCTAACCCCACAGGCTAGAGATCGATTACTTTATTTATCTATTTCATAAATTATATTTATTTTATTGTTGGTGTTTTACTCCATATTTATATGTATATATATGCTGATTTTTATACAACGGTCTAGGAATAAAGAATTTCAATTCGTAAGTTGCCAAATTTTTCATTCACTACCGGATTAGTTATTCAACAATTCGGATAAAACTAAGTTTTTTCTTGCACATTATATTCTAATACTTGAAGTTATGTTGCTTCACTAGAATATTGTATGCGTTGCCTGGTTTATTACTAATTAACCATCGCACTATATGTCACGTCCCGTTTTCCAAAATACGGAATACGAGGGGTGACAAGGCCAGCCATACTCCTACGGTCAAGAAAATATTCTGCCGTAATCACACTTCGGATTCTTATATTACGTGGTAATCAATAATTATAGCACAAGTAATGAGAAATACAGTCACTAATTCTATCAAAACAGATATAAAACTAAACAGATAGAGTCAAAGGGCGTGATAACGCTGACATCGCTGATCTAGATATCCGCAATATTCTCGAGGTAAGGAAGGTTCTGATCTGAGCTAAGTCTACTTCTCACTCTGAGCATGCATACTCAGGTCGTCAGAGAGACACAATAGCAATGCATATATATATATATATATATATATATATATATATATATATATATATATATATATGTAATACGTGTAATGATGATAAACATGAAGCAGCAAACATAGAGTAATGACGTGAGCATGAAATAATCGGTACAGGTCAACAGTAAAGCACGTGTATCGAATCAGTAATCAATGCAATGTCCATATCACTAAACTTATCAATCTCTAAGTCTCAAACTCCATGTCATTAAAGTTATTGTAAGTTCATGAGTGAGCGTCAACCACCGCAGGAGTATTCCCAACCTAAGGGTAAGTCCCAGGGGCAAGAAAACACGGGCCAAAATCACGATCAGTAAGAATCAGAAACACGATCAGTACAATCCCGAAATCACGAAATATGCCAGCAGTGGGACTCTTGAGATTTCGTTAATCGAACTCACACTCAAACTACCCACCCCGCGGTCTACATCCAACACCGACCATGAATCTAAATACTAGTCGCTCCATGACAAGTCTACGCGAGAATTGGAGACATGGTCTCCATCAAGCATGTCTCGACTGGTATCCAAGATAAATGGACAGTACTCGATATCTTACCTATGACACTAATATAAGTGCTTCCATACCCGTCTCATACCAGTTATAGTTACACTTATATATGCCCCATAGGTATCGACAATGTAATAACTAACTGGTTCCGCTGATTGTGTAACAACCCTAATTTTCTTATACACTTTTTCTATACAAATTTTTTTTAAAAATTTCAAAATCCACAAAGGGGTATTTTAGCCTGAGCACAAGATATAGGTAATTATTTTGTTTTTAATTACAAGCTACAAGAATGTAATAACTCCATTTTTTGTGTACAAGAAATTACTTTAAATTCAATGTATACTTGGAGTATTTACTCTTGCTGCTATCATTTTAAGTAATTAAATAACACCATAATTACAAGCAATAGCTTGTAGCTCATTGGTAATACCTTGCATTGCTGAACCAAGCCACCAGAGTTCAAATCCCATGCCCCACATTATTTTTATATTTATTTTGTTTTAAATTTTTGGAAAGTCAACAGTCAAACCGTCATAACTCACAAAACTTGAACTGAAGACAAAAGGTTAGATATGTCATAAATCCCCCCATGAAAAACCCCACCCAACGGCACCCCGACTCGGCTCGACTCGGCCGGACGGCCGAGTCGTCAACACGGAAAAATTCCGTGTTGACCTGGTCTTCTCACCCGCATACACTAAATTCCTAGATCGGTTTTAAATTGCCCAATAAATCCATTTTACTCCTATGTTTAATGAATTTTTAATGATTTTGTATATTTTTTATATTTTTTTATTAAAAACCCTAACCCTAGCCTAACCCTATATAAACCCCCATACCCTCTACCCTCTCACCCTTCATTCCTAAGTCCACTCTTTAAAAATTTCAAGAGAACTTGGTACGTGAGAAAACGAGCGAAAGACGAAGCGCTGACGAAATCGACGGCGAAATTCCGACGATCGTGTTAGGAGCTCTCGACGACGTTTCGACGCACCGGCAAACCCTCTACCTCTCTCTTACTCTCTAACGTTGTCTAAACTCATAAGTCCCTCTTTTCTACCTTTCTATTCTTTCATAAAAATACGACTTTTCAAACCCGACGGAAATCGGAACAAATCGATTTCCGATTCGGTTTTCTATCAAAACTCACTTATCACTAATTCCATAATGCTTAAACATATTCTTGTTGACTACTAATCACTTAAAAATCAATTTGAATAAGTTTTCACACATGAAATGATAGATTTTGCAATATATCGTATTCTTTCACTTAAATACCACCGCATTTGGTTTATCACATTTAACCCTTTAACATTGTTATACCTTAAAGTAGATCACGAGATAATGACCTACCTCCACACACACTCATATGTAATCATAATACGCTACCTGGAAAACTTAGAATACGATAAAACAAGATTTTACATTAAAATACCTTTTTCTTTATAAACCTTTTCTAAAAGTTCTAAGTTGTATATAATTTTAATACAATATCTTTTAATAGGAAAATACGATATGTCATGGATATCGATCGTTTATCTAAACCTGATTTTGTGGTGTCTAGGCAAGTGTGTCTAAGGCGAGTGATTACTTAATTAGGGCCACTACCTCCCACTCACCTGGCACTCACCTGACCGCAATTGGCGGTGAGAGGCGATTTGAGGCTTCTAATGACTTATCGTTTAGACCATTTAGAAATAAGTTAGTTGGCTTAGGAAACCCTAGAAGCTAAAATACGGAAATTTACACCCTTTTACGAATAAATACCATATCTTTATAAAACCGTTTTCTAAATGACTAGTATTTATTAAATCTTTGCAAAGCGCCACTACAACCCATCTTTGGGGAACTCGTTAGGGATAGTACGGTTTATCGTGCACCCTCGGACTTAGTAGTGCGAGATTCAGACCTCCGCAATGAGCATTCGGTCTCGAAAGGTTTAAAATACGACATTTAAGAAAAATGAGATTTTTGGGGAATAAAATATTTATTAAAAATTATTCTTATATAAACATATGTATACTCATCATTTAAACACCTATTTTATTATAAGATAAAGTTTCCACCTTTTTCTAAAAATTACAAGATTAAAAGTTACATTAAAATACCATGAATTTCGAATAAATCAATATTACAAATTAATACTTTTATTAGGATATTATCACTAGAAATAACACAAATAAAATTTACACTCATTATAACTATAAAAACGAATAATAAATATTTGGGGTGTATCTTGAAAACTATACAAAAGTATTTTTACATAAAACCCCTTCAAGTTTTATAAATTACAATAAGGACCCTAACAAATATAGAACTTCAACTTATATTTCTTTTAGTCTGACTCGGATTTGAGTTTGATTATTTCTGATTTGAATATGATTCAAGTCAATCTATATTCTTTAATATTCCAACTCAATATGAATACATGAATTCCAGAATCCAGTTATCAATCTATGCAACTTGACTAAATCAAACCATGGATATTCATCCATTATTCCATTATTCCATTTACCTGATTATGCAGTTACAATCTGTTTACTGATATCATGATTTTGGTCGGTCATCCAACTTATACAATACAATACAATAATACAATCAAAACACTACGGGGTTTAAGAGGTAGATTGGTGCGGAAGGTGTTAAAGGTGGCACGAGGCGGTAAGATTAAGACATCTAACATGAATCCAATTGCCGTTGTTCCGGCTTGTATAACGGACCCTTGTACTTCCATTTGCCCTGGTCTCTAGCATACTGAGACTCCTCTCGTATACACTGGCATCCTTCCGTACTAAGCTACAAACAACAGCGTGAACACAATACTCTACAATATTATTCTTTAGAAGATACCTCTTATTCTGTTTTTTCTAATTCTTCTTTATCTTTGGGACTTACCGAGCGACCTGTTCGCTGACGACATTCTGTTCTTTCTTCTTTGAATGTCGTCAGGTGTTTTGGACCCGTTAGAGACCGAGCCCACCGGTGAAGACTTGGATCAGTTTCACGAAGATCCCGAGCTCTAGACATTGTACCTTGTTCTATTCAGTATTTTCATTTCTGTTATGCTATTGTTTAGGTATCGCTTTTCATTCCAGTTGTATTTACTTATCATGCATTGTATAAAAGAATGTTATTAATAAAGTTGCTGTTATTTCTTTATCTCTTGTCTCTTGTGATTTATTTTATATTGCTTAGATACGCTTAGCGTATGGACTTCTGAGTATATACGTAGCGGGTCTCGTCGTGTCCCCTTCGCCGTATACCGGGAAGCGGGGCGTGACAGGTTTTGTTGGTGGCCCATGCAGGTCAGAGCTGTATGAATCTCTATCATGCAGTTCTGGTCTGCGTGAACAACCTAAGCAATATAACATAAGAACCAGCAACTAAAACATGAATCTAAAACATTCTTTACAATTCATGTTTCTTGAATCTTACAAATTTCTATTCCTTGAATCTTATCATTTCATGTATTTGAATCTATCCTAACCCAAATTTTTCTTCAAGGTTATGGATTCCCCGAACAACACCAGCACCAACGTCAACAACACACCTCCAGCACTACCTCTCGCACCAGCTGTTCCTACGCCAACTACCGAGCAAACAGTGCTACTTGAGGCGATACGCAGCCTTCTTTAGGGACAGCAACAACTCCTGAACCGTCCCGTGACCGACGCACCGGGAGTAAAGCAATTCATGGCTTTACATCCCAAGCAGTTCTTTGGTAAAAGGAAGCCCTCTTGAAGCGGAAGAATGGGCACAAAGAATCAAAGATGATCTGGTAGCAGCTCAAGTGCCAGACATAGCTTGGGTCCGTGTGGCAAAACTACAGCTCACGGACAATGCTCGCAACTGGTGGAAGGCGGAAGAAAGCCGTCTGGTACAGCCGATTGAATGGAAGATCTTTCGCGAAAAGTTCGACGCGAAATACTTCCCTGTGACTGCCAGGTTTGCAATGGAGAAGCAATTTATTCATCTACAACAGGGTTCAATGTAGGACAAATCAGTAGATGAGTACGACGCTGAATTCACTATGCTAAGCCGATTCGCGGCACACTTGATACCGACGGACGAAATCAGAGCCCGTCGCTTTCAACAAGGACTGGACACGGAGATTCAGGCTGCTCTAGCCACGGGAAAATTTCTGACACATGAAGATGCTTTGGAAGCTGCCCGCAGTTATGAGGCAGTGATAAATGCGAGAGGCAGACCCCAATCTGCCGGTTTGAAACGTCCTGCCACTCAAATGGCAGGAGGAGCCTCTTCCAGGCCATCGTTTGAACCCAGGAGAACTGAAGAAATTTGCCATTACTGCCATAGGAAGGGACACTTGTGGAAAGACTGTAGGCGCGTAAAAGGCCTGTGTCTAATTTGTGGCGCATCCAACCACGGAATTGGGAACTGTCATTACAATAGCAACTCAACTCACACACCCACCAACTACCCGCAGCGACCAACCATCTAGGCTTCTGCAACTCGTCCTGCTGCACAGCCTACTCGTCAATTCCAACAAGCAATGAGAGACATGCCTAGAGGGCAGAGAAACATGTCCCAAAGGCAGAATGTGCCGCCAGCTAGAAGGAATATACCACGGCGACAGACCTTCACATTAGAAGCCATAGAAGCCGAGACTGTAAGTCAAGGTAACACCGGTAAGCCTTTTTCACCATCGTATCACTTTTATACACTTCATTCACCAAACTTCCTAGCACTGTTACATTTTCCTTTTACAAATTTCGAGGACGAAATTTTTATAAAGAGGGTAGAATGTAACAACCCTAATTTTCTTATACACTTTTTCTATACAATTTTTTTTTAAAATTTTCAAAATCCACAAAGGGGTATTTTAGCCTGAGCACAAGATATAGGTAATTATTTTGTTTTTAATTACAAGCCACAAGAATGTAATAACTCCATTTTTAGTGTACAAGAAATTACTTTAAATTTAATGTATACTTGGAGTATTTACTCTTCTTGCTATCATTTTAAGTAATTAAATAACACCATAATTACAAGCAAGAGCTTGTAGCTCATTGGTAATACCTTGCATTGCTGAACCAAGCCACTAGAGTTCAAATCCCATGTCCCAGATTATTTTTATATTTATTTTGTTTTAAATTTTTGGAAAGTCAACAGTCAAACCGCCATAACTCACAAAACTTGAACTGAAGACAAAAAGTTAGATATGCCATAAATCCCCCCAGGAAAAACCCCACCCAACGGCACCCCGAGTCGGCCGGCGGACCGGCCGACTTGGGACGGCGCCGCCTGCCGGACTCGGCCGGACGGCCAGTCGTCAACACGGAAAAATTCCGTGTTGACCTAGTCTTCTCACCTGCATACACTAAATTCCTAGATCGGTTTTAAATTGCCCAATAAATCTCTTTTACTCCTATGTTTAATGAATTTTTAATAATTTTGTATATTTTTTATTAAAAACCCTAACCCTAGCCCAACCCTATATAAACTCTCATACCCTCTACCCTCTCATCCTACATTCCTAAGTCCACTCTCTAAAAATTTCAAGAGAACTTGGTACGTGAGAAAACGAGCGAAAGGCGAAGCGCTGACGAAATCGACGGCGAAATTCCGACGATCGTGCTAGGAGCTCTCGATGACGTTTCGACGTACCGGCAAACCCTCTACCTTTCTCTTACTCTCTAACGTTGTCCAAACCCGTAAATCCCTCTTTTCTACCTTTCTATTCTTTCATAAAAATACGACTTTTCAAACCCGATGGAAATCGGAACAAACCGATTTCCGATTCGGTTTTCTATCAAAACTCACTTATCACTAATTCCATAATGCTTAAACATATTCATGTTGACTACTAATCTCTTAAAAATCAATTTGAACAAGTTTTCACATATGAAATGATAGCTTTTGCAATATATCGTATTTTTTCACTTAAATACCACTATGTTTGGTTTATCACATTTAACCCTTTAACATTGCTATACCTTAAAGTAGATCATGAGGTAATGACCTACCTCCACACACACTCATATGTAATCATAACACACTACCTGGAAAACTTAGAATATGATAAAATAAGATTTTACATTAAAATACCTTTTTCTTTATAAACATTTTCTAAAAGTTCTAAGTTGTATATAATTTTAATACAATATCTTTTAATAAGAAAATACGATATGTCATGGACATCGATCGTTTATCTAAACCTGACTTTGTGGTGTCTAGGCAAGTGTGTCTAAGACGAGTGATTACTTAATTAGGGCCACTACTTGTAGTGGAGAGCCTCCCACTCACCTGGTACTTACCTGGCCGCAATTGGCGGTGAAGAGACGATTTGAGGCTTCTAATGACTTATCGTTTAGACCATTTAGAAATAAGTTAGTTGGCTTAGGAAACCCTAGAAGCTAAAATACGGAAATTTACACCCTTTTACGAATAAATACCGTATCTTTATAAAACCGTTTTCTAAATGACTAGTAATTATTAAATCTT
Organism: Agapanthus africanus; assembly: GCA_030015575.1. Classification (NCBI taxonomy): domain Eukaryota; kingdom Viridiplantae; phylum Streptophyta; class Magnoliopsida; order Asparagales; family Amaryllidaceae; genus Agapanthus; species Agapanthus africanus. Next base: position 136,774,674 of record CM057339.1, read on the forward strand.
TGCAAAGCGCCACTACAACCCATCTTTGGGGAACTCGTTAGGGATAGTACGGTTTATCGTGCACTCTCGGGCTTAGTAGTGCGAGATTCAGACCTCCGCAAGGAGCATTCGGTCTCGAAAGGTTTAAAATACGACATCTAAGAAAAATGAGATTTTTGGGAAATAAAATATTTATTAAAAATTATTCTTGTATAAACATATGTATACTTATCATTTAAACACCTATTTTATTATAAGATAAAGTTTCCACCTTTTTCTAAAAATTATAAGATTAAAAGTTACATTAAAATACCATGAATTTCGAATAAATCAATATTACAAATTAATACTTTTATTAGGATATTATCACTAGAAATAACACAAATAAAATTTACACTCATTATAACTATAAAGACGAATAATAAATACTTGGGGTGTATCTTGAAAACTATACAAAAGTATTTTTACATAAAACCCCCTCAAGTTTTATAAATTACAATAAGGACCCTAACAAATATAGAACTTCAACTTACATTTCTTTTAGTCTGACTCGGGTTTGAGTCCGATTATTTCTGACTTGAATACGATTCAAGTCAATCTATATTCTTTAATATTCCAACTAAATATGAATACATGAATTCCAGAATCCAGTTATCAATCTATACAACATGACTGGATCAAACCATGGATATTCATCCATTATTCCGTTATTCCATTTATCTGATTATGCAGTTACAATCTGTTTACTGATATCATGGTTTTGGTCGGTCATCCAACTTATACAATACAATACAACAATACAATCAAAACACTACGGGGTTTAAGAGGTAGATTGGTGCGGAAGGTGTTAAAGGTGGCACGAGACGGTAAGATTAAGACATCTAACATGAATCCAATTGCCGTTGTTCCGGCTTGTATAACGGAGCCTTGTACTTCCATTTGCCCTGGTCTCTAGCATACTGAGACCTCTCTCGTATACACTGGTATCCTTCCGTACCAAGCTACAAACAACAGCGTGAACACAATACTCTACAATATTATTCTTTAGAAGATACCTCTTATTCTGTATTTTCTAATTCTTCCTTATCTTTGGGACTTACCGAGCGACCTGTTCGCTGACGACATTCTGTTCTTTCTTCTTTGAATGTTATCAGGTGTTTTGGACCCGTCAGAGACCGAGCCCACCGGTGAATACTTGGATCAGTTTCACGAAGACCCCGAGCTCTAGACATTGTACCTTGTTCTATTCAGTATTTTCATTTCTGTTATGCCACTGTTTAGGCATCGCTTTTCATTCCAGTTGTATTTACTTATCATGCATTGTATAAAAGAATGTTATTAATAAAGTTGCTGTTATTTCTTTATCTCTTGTCTCTTGTGATTTATTTTATATTGCTTAGATACGCTTAGCGTATGTACTTCTGAGTATATACGTAGCGGGCCTCGTCGCGTCCCTTTCGCCGTATACCGAGAAGCGGGCCATGACAGATTGTGTACAAGTATGTGTCACTTCATTATTCAATCACGCTTTTACACTAACGTACTTACCACAATCCAATCACTAACATTTATCACTTGGTAATGTGACTCAGTCATTAGGATTTCGATGCAGATGGACACTGTTTACAAAGATATAATAGTTATGCAATATGATGGGGATACAGTAATTGCACTACTTAATACATATGAGCAACCAGTGTCGGTTGGATTAGAAAATCATATAAAATCACACGTGCATAATTTGGCTAAACGATATAAAAGGTGTAAACAGTGCATTAAATTATCTCTACAGTAAAATTGGTTTCGAGTCAATCGGGTTTCAGGTTTGCGAGTTATGGTCATTTCATTTTAAGTGTTCACTGCTGGAAATCCAGTTTCTGAACTAGAAGTCTGTTTTGTAACACGTTTTACTCTCTGTTGGGAGTATAATTATGCGACGCTACTGTTATGTAATATTTAGATTTATCTGTTATGTTTCCAACATACCAGACGGATTAATAATATCCGCTGTACGCAGTGAGAGATGCACTACTTAAGGTTAAGGTATACATTCTGTTTCTGCATGAAACTGCAGTACACATCTACGGTTTAAAAGATATTATGTTCAGTATAGGCCAATACCTATGCGATTGGATTTCATAATAGTTCATGATATTTATACGAAAATATGACTTCTAAACGTATGGAGGCACCACGGTTTTAAAGAATAAATAGTTACGGAAAAATTCAAGCAGCACCTCCTCTGCATTATCTAAACTCCGAAATTGGAACACAATAAAAATACTGAAATCGAATATAGAATATAACGGAACCATTATTCTATACTAAACATGAAACGAAACCTTAGTTATATGTAATATGACCACTGATTGTTTCAATGATATCATCGTACGACCATTACTACTTGCATATTAATCTTTCATATATGAACATGTTTCAGCATACTAATATGCAGTACTCAACTGTATGCTAAGGTAACACTATACATTGTTATAAGACTTCAATATAAAATACTACAGCACTATTAATGAGTAGTAATAGTGATTACAACATATTATAGATATAGCTTTGCATAAAGTAGTACAAATGCATATTAAACATAGCTTTCGATTTTAGTATTAAACAATAGAATTCATACATGCATTCACAGTAACATATTTCGTTTATGCACATATTACTTTATAACATTATGTATTAAGTTCAACGGTCATGTAAATTTTATTTGGCTATAGTTTCAATATCTATCAAATCAATTATGAAATATCATTACGAAATCATATAAATCGAGAGGAAGGTGGTGATGGGGTCGACGGCGGTTCGGGATGTCGCCAGCGAAGGTGCAGATGACTGGGGGAGGATTTGAGGGCGAGATCGAGAGGAGCAGGTGCGGTGATCGTGGGTGATGCGGTCGTAGGGTGGAGCGGGTCGAGCGGGACAGTTGCGAGGGAGGAGGAGAAAGGGAGGGGGGGAGGGGGGGGGCGACTCGGGAAAGAGATGAAGAAGAAGACAGAGGAGGAGTGGGCCGGGTTAGGGATTGGATTTAAGGTGTGGGTTTAAGTTTGGGTTGGGGTTTAGGAAAATTAGATAAAAATTAACTAGGAGATTAGAATAATTGTGGGAAAATACATGGTATTTTATTTTTTTATTTTCTATGAAAATAAAGTTTAAAAGGGTTCTATCTACTTATGCTTCTGTATATCACCGGAGCTTTGTAGGGTAATAATCTTTCTTAATTAACGTTATGGCGCAATAATGTAGCCATCAATGTATTCATTGATCATTTTATATATATTGTTCCTTTGTTAATCTTAACTGCTAATTTAAGTGAATGCTTTATTGTCTATACAAGTACTATTTGCTTAATGAATTATTTTAAAAAGACAAAAATGTTTTGGTAGATCCATATTTATGGATTAAAATTAAACGCATTTTTATTGTCTAGCAACTCTATTAAATTAGGACAATTGATTGCAATGCTTTATGACTCCATTTATGGTTGATTAAGCTCATTACTTTGTTCTGTATGTTTCTTTAATTAGCCTATTAATTGTGGAAATCAATCATATGCTTGCTATGAGAAGTTAATTGCAAATTTGTTTTTCCTACCCTTCACTGCATTAAAGAGATTGTAGGTGTGGCGATCTCTATCCTTTCCTCTTTTTTTCCCATTATTTGATCATAGACATGTGATTAATTTTACACTCTTTTGAGATGAAAAAGTTGTGGATGTTATATCATATATTACCATTTTTTAAATTATTATTGAGATAAATAAATAAATAAGTAAATAAATGCTCTCTGTTTTTTTTATCAATTAACCTTTATAGATCACTTGTTCATTTAATGCTGTTGTGTGACTCTGAGAAACTCTTGTGTGGAAAGGATGAGATGCTTGGTATCAACTAAAGCTAATATATGTTTATTTGGAGAGGGTAAAGTTAACATTTTATCATATCTATACATGATTCTTGACATTGCCATATATATTATGTGTTGTAGAATCTTTCAAGGAAGAAATCAACACCGGGCTAAAAAAGATATGGCATTTTGAACATGACGAGTTAAGGAGTTTTGTGAACTCTGGTCAGTTGTATCTAACTCAAATATTTTATTTGCATCTTTTTGTTTATTATGTGCATACTTTCTATACATGACATCATTCATTGTTATTATATATGATGCATTTTGATCATATTATTATGAAGCATTTTGAGCATATCAATATGTTGCATTTATTTTCTCATGGTTTCGGGGTATGATGAAAAAGGCCAAGTGCTGGCGTGTATGCCATTATATGAAGTGGATAAGATGCCACTGAATGACTTGAGACTTTCAAAAGCTCAATTATAATTATAAGGCCAAGAGCTTGGCGAGTTATGCTATTATATGACTCGAGACAATAAAGTCCAATAAAGGGTCTAAATTCATCTAGAGGGTGTGAGGTTAAGCTTATAAAGGATGTCACGGACAATGGGATCCCAACCTGACTGAGTGCTGGGCTTGTCCCACAAGACAGGTTCAATGTGGTAGAAACAAGCCGGATGGATGATTGTTGTGGAGCACTGACCTTTGCAGATATTCTCCTATCAGTAGCACATGAAGCATTTAGTTGCACATTTGAATGTTGCTGCCTCATACTCTATGGTGACAAGTGCTCATAAGGTATGATAGGTAGGTTGAGTTAAATTTTTAATAAGTCCAACACTTTATTTTGAGAGAGAGATCATACCGGTCACATATATCTTTTGAGAGCTTATCTATATGAGAGAAATCGTGAAGGCCGCAATTGTGGGAGACGGGGTTGATCCCTAGTAATCACTACTACACACAGTCAATATTAGACTGTATGGAACGGTCTATAAAAAATAATAAACGATCCCTAACGTCTATTAGCGACCGTTCATATTTTAAATGGTCGCTAATACACGGTCACTGATTGGGTGGTCGCTGATACATATATTACCGACTGTTCATGAACGGTCTATAATATGAACGGTCGCTAATATAGGTATCAAAGACCGTTCGTTCCGGCTGCGAATAAGGTGATACGTGGACTTCCCAACAAATTTAACCGTTTCCTAACATCGGCGAACGGTCGTTGATAAGGTATTAGCAATCGTTCCTGTAGCTAGAACGGTCGCTAATACCTATTTTTCTAAAGAAAAATATACAGAAAAATTCTATATTCAATACAATAATACACAAAATCACAATATATTACGCCACAATAGCGTTTTGCATACAAATCAATATATATGCACAATCTATAATATATCCAACAATATCAACAACTCAAACGAATATATACGCATACAAACCAACATATAAACACTATCCACGATATATCCACCGATATCAACAACTTAATCGAACACATATGAACTAAAATCTTAATAAACAAGCATACATAAACTAAATAGTTTTGAATATAAACAACACAATACATACGCCATATATAAGTCCAACAATACGAAAAAATCTCCAAATCACGCGCAATCGCAACTCACTCAACCCTATGAATCGAAATAAATAAACAAATACATGAGCTCAAATCATAATTTTCGAAACAACGTTAGCTATACTAACACATATATATGCGTATCTCACTAACTCCCGCCACTTTCATCGCTAAAATATAATTCTTTTGCCGTTAACTTATAAAAACCTTACGAATATACAACATGAATTTTAAATATCAAAACCTGTTTAATTGTATGCTCAAATTTCTGTAAATAATAACTATACGTACCTCACAAACTCCTACTGCTTCCATCGCCATCAAAACCTCACCGTAAATAGTATCGATTCACATCGTCGAAGTACTCCTGCGAAAAAAATTACCTAATAACCCGCCCTGTGGGGTCGACTGATCAGGGTTATACGGTTCTTGTGGCGGAGGGTGAGAATAATAAGGATCATGTGGCAGAGGCGAAGACCGAGGGTAGTATCCTCCTTGTGATTGCGGAGGCGGAGGATAAGGTTAGTACGATGTTCTCTATAATGGGGAAAGGTAATACGGTCGTTGAGTCGGAGGAGAGTAATATGCCAACTGCGACGGCCATGGACCCTATGCTAACCACGGTTGCGGAGGCGGAACGTATTGTTGTGAGAATTGTTCCCACCGCGCCTCCATTTGAGCTCTCCAAGCCACTTCATTTTCCGCCCTCTTCTTATCTGCTTCATTCTTCCTCTTGAGCCACTCCTATATCCCATTGATCCGTTGTGCCTCAGTCGATTGTTGGTTGGCGTGAACGGTCAACGAACTTGAAGTTCTTCTAGAACCGGACCGTGAAAGACTAACAGGACAACCGTATAGGAAAATACGACCGTGTCCCTTCGATCAATGGAAAATCTGTTCTATAATAGATATCTCGGCCTTCATAGGAAGAGGATCGCCGGCCAGATATTTGGGATTTGATTCCCGATAGCTCCTCTCCGCCTCCTCGAAATCCTTCTTTGATAAATAAAACAATAATTGATTTTCGTTACGAAGTTAACAAGTGTAATTAATTTACTTTAAAAAATTGAAAAATGCAAACTTACTACATGTTGAATGGTTATATCCATCCTTTCTTCTAGCATGCCCTCTATTATGTGTAATGCCTTCCAGGTCTCAAGGAGGTACGGTTTTTTCCTAGTCTTTACTTGTAACGGATATTTGATTTATTTATACGCGAAGATATGTAACGATGAAATTGAAAAATAGAACATTTATATAATTAAAGATAAGCTAACCAAAATAGCCCTTTACTGATCAGCAGGAACCGATCCACTATAGTAGTCATATGTGGTTTTCCCTCGGTTTTGCTTATTCCTTTCTGATACTTTCTGCTTAATCAGAAGATAATATCTCTCAATATAATTTAATCTAAATTCGGTATTCAAATCATTTATGTCTATTTATAATTAACTTTGCCTCGGGTGTATCCCAATACAATAAGAGAAACGCAAACTGGTCTCTAGGGATGATGGAGGGAAGAGCGCCAAAAGGTTCCCAATCATCCGTAAATTTCTCTGTCTGTTTGAATTTTTTCATCAATCTTTAACGCCATCCCTTGAATATTTGTGACATCTTATACCGTACATGTGTCCAATATCCGTCTATATCATCTTCTAAGACGAAATGTTTCTATAATACAGATTAATAAATATATTATTTAATAAATTTATAATATATAACAGGTATGCATGTAATGAATATGTTTGAGTTATATATTACCAAGAGTGAGCGTCAAGTCCATATGTATGCTTCTCAAGAGTTATCTGCAAACGTGAAGCCCACGTTCCAGAAGTCGGTGTTGCGGACGAGAATACCAATATAACCGTGGAAATGTGTAGCCTACATACCCGGACTTACGGGCTTCCCACCTACCCATTACAGAATTTCACTTTTTCCATGCATATCGTATTTCATAATTTCGTTTGTAACACCTCTTCCGTAGTATTCAAACCGGGCCAAATTATCCCCCGTAGCTCATACCTCATCAATACTCGTGTCTTCTGCCTCTATCATCATATTGATTTGAGATCGAATAGCAGCCCACCTCGCCAGTGCATTTGCGTTGTCCCTATTTCGATACGGTTTTTCATTTTGTAAAATCACGAGGAAAAGGCAATGTATGAATCTACTCATCAGTGACGAGATCTGGAAACACCCCAGGTTCTCTACTTAAATCCGTGCACTGCTCGTCTAGGTGTGCATACGGATCATGCTGCACTGATGGACCTGCATCCTCCTAATCTGATTGTTGGCTATAGTGCCCTCAAGTCAATTATTGGATCGCAGGCACGTGATTGCAATGATTGAGTGATGACCTATACTGGTAGAACAGTCTTACTCGAGATGATAGTATGCTATCTGATTTGTCTTTATCATCGTGTACATGCTTCAAGTGACATTACAGATCACTATTACATATTGATAGAGCCCATAGGATTCTTGCTTGACTACCAGCAGTATGATGGCGATCATATACGTGAGAGCTGGGTGGTCTATAAGCACATCCTTAAAGTGTCCCTAATCGTGAGAGTTTCGAGACTGGGCATCGATACTCTAAGAGTAGACTAGTGTATACTGATCGAGACCCCGACGAGGGGCTGTGGCCGGTCTCATAAGCTATTGGTGTCAGTTGGTTCACCTAAGATGTATACAGGTGCTCATTAGGTTATGAGTACACCGGACGGACTCGCCGGGAATATGCTAGTTGGTATTATTCCTATTGTCAGATAGCATTTCCCAGGTGACATGTGTACAGATTACTCTATCGACTTGAGATCGTCATTTGTCTCATGTGTGTTCCCACCGTGCTTTGATTACTAACCTACCACGGCTCAAAGGAGTCGTGCAAACAGGTTTTAATTGGGTACAGTCCCGAGCCACATGGAGGCAGTAAGCGGATCGTCAGGGGATTCGTCTCTCCCAGTATTGAGGGTTGATATCGCGGTTTGCACGGAGGGCCATCACCAGAAATGCTTGGCCAAGGTAGTCGAGAATTACTGATTCGGATCAGTAGTTTCTTAGGTGGTGATGGGCTTCATACCGACACTAAATGTTGCGTTATTAGGGGTCTGACTTTATCCACCTCCTAGACTCGATATGCGATACTCATAGACGAACGGACCGGACTGTATGGATATTGTCACTGTCAGGCTCAGTAGGGTTTCAGGATGAGTTTTCTCGTTGGCCTCCCTTTCTCTCAATACCTGGATAGCCGTTACGTACATCTAGTGCCACTGACGTGCTTATGGTTAAACCCACTGCCAGCGTATTGACGAGTCTTTAGAGTCCCACACAGAGGGTTTCTCTTGTTCGGGCGAAACGTTGTAGAGGCCGTATGGTTTTATGGCAGGGTTCGATCATATACGTGCACTTGTGCACAGATCATGATCGAATGGATAATACTAGTAGGCTTTAGTTTAAGCCGGATCCTAGTATTATATTGTTAGATTACTTTCGTGTCGTTGTATTCGTATTCAGCCGGAATACGGATGCGGGTATGTATATACAGTTGAGGGGTATTCTTGTAATTCGTTAAAGGATTACTTTAGAATATGCCATTTCATTTTTTGATTAAACATTTTGGTTTAAATGTTTATTTGGTGGACAGTGTGACTCATTCTTGGTATGAATCTAGCTTGTGCACTTGGTGACTCATGGTTGTGAGTCATGATGGCATGACTAGGCTTTTGTCTTGGCTAAGATATTTGTGTGTGTGGGTTGTAGGATATTTTATGAGGGCATGACAGATATTTTTTGTGGTGGGGCTTTTCTGTAGTTGCTCACATGCTCACAAAAGATAACACAACACTTCACAATTATTCTTGACTTGCTCTTTTATTTTTCTTGAGCTCACACTTTTTCTCCTATGGCATCTTCATCAACCTCCACTCATACCCTTTCATGAGTTGAGAATCCTTGGGTGTATTGATACAGAGTAATCACACACATTCTCTTTACTTCATCTTGGCTATATAGGCTAGCAAACTAGATACCCGAGTTGCTTCGGTTTTGAGGCGGGAGCCCGTATTACAAACTTTCGATGTGGATCTTCTTCGATGTGGGGAGACCAGAGATCAAACTTGATCAGGAAAGTCGCGAGGAGCTTGGGACAGAGGTTGAAGACCGAAGGACACGGATCGATCGGTATAATCTCTCTAAACTCTTTTCATAGAACTAGTATAGCGTTAATGGTACGGTCCGTAGATTAGGGTTCCGTTAGCACCGGGTTTTTAAAGTTTTTGTTCCGTATTTGGCCACGGATTGATGGCCGGGGTGCTGCCGTAACCCAATATGGTATCAGAGCCAACCCATTAACCACATACTAGTTTGTTTAGACGATGTTAAAGTATCAAAACCGGAACAATCCCGAAACAATACCAATGGTATTCTAGTTTCTGTCAAAATTTTCCGAGTCTTCTAAAAATATTTAAGCAACTGCAGAAGATTACCTTGATGACCATTAGAACATACCCCAAATATGAGCCCGATCCAACACTTTTGGACCGGCCAGATTCCTAAAAAATCCGAGGTGGCCGGTTTTGTATAGGCTTCTGGGTTTGAAATTTTGGGTGTAGTCTAGTCTCTGGAATATTGGTTTAGTGGTATTGCTTGTTTAGCCCAGTTTGGATATGGTTTTATCTAGTTGTTTGGGGATATTCGGGGTTATTTCGAAGTCGATATTTCTAACACTGTTTAAAGTTTACAGTACATACATTATTATCTGCGACCGTGAATGTCATTAGAGCGGCACAACTTGTCTAATTGCTATAGTTCTTTTAGACGGGTTTGCGAACGTGACATTCACGTTGATATTCTTTGTTGTGCTTTGTTTGTTGGCTGAATCATCATGGTGGATAGCTTGGTTGCAATGATAGTATAGTTTAGTTTTATTTGTATATTTGATATCGCGTGGCGAGCGTCCAACATGTGGACTGCCGTCACTGCCTGTTTGTATATTATTTGTTTGGGGCACGACCAGGTTGAGGTCGATGTCACCGTTGTACATATTTTCTTTTCTGTACTAGGATTACCCTGCAATGGAGTGCACGGATAGCCGGGTTCCAGAAGGCAACGAGTCCGCATCTCATGGCGTTGAGAAGGAAGGGACCTCACTCTAGAATTGGTGGGCTATTCGCTGCACTCGTAGGGGGTACAGGTTGACCTAAGGAGGGGTGCTCAAGTTACCGGTTCCATGAAGTGCTGGATGACCCATTCACTTTGATGAAGGGGGCTGCATCGCTTCTGGTTTTGGCGGGTAACTTGCCGCGCTCGTAAGGGTCTAGATTTTCATTGCACAGGCTATCCACACGACCGGGGGAACGTCGGGTTTCAGCTGCGGCTCAAAGGAAACCAGGAGCTCCCAGATTATCTGTATTATTCTGTGATGCTTATCGCTTGTCTGTGATGTTGCATTTATCATGCCTGGAGTGATTATTATATATTGTTATATATATATTAGTAGATATTGTATATGTTTTACACCCGCGCTAGTCCAGCCCCCACTCTGTCGTTAGTTAAGTAACCTAACGGGTGATGACGGGGCCTAGTGGCGAATGCGGATGGCATATACGTACATCATATTTTTGTTCTTTTGTGGTGTGATTAATTGATGGGACTACTTTGATTCAGATTAATGCAAGGAAAACAGATATATTTGATATTGTTGGAACAATTTTCAAAAAGCTGTTATTCCAAGGACGTTTCCTTTTACTTTGCATCGCGGTATTCAGTGAGAATACCCTGCACCTTATTCGACGAGAAAAGAGTCGAGATCCCTTCACTGGGAGTGACCTTTTTAGCAAAGGTTTTCGCCACTATATATTTGTAAAAAGCTATCCGGTTCTATTAATGATATCAAGTTCATTACGTTAAAGGTTTTTTCGCCAAAAACTATTCGCTGCCCTCTATCATTTCAGACGGGTAGCATTTAGTATTCATGCTATGCTTGTTGGCCTTCGTCAAGGCATAGTGTATGGTAGCTGTTTGTTACCTTTCTGTTGCATAGATAGATGCGTTGGTTTGGGACAGTCGTACAGCCTTGTTGGCCTTCGTCAAGAGCGAGTACGGGTGGGTTCAAATTAACCTGGACAATGACGGGTAGAACTTGACATGTGACTTATGATTTGTTGGACTTAGTCAAGGTCATAAGAGCATAGGGTAAAAATCATATCGGGAGTTTCAAACATACAGGAAACTTGCCAAGCATGCGTATACCTTCTGGAGTGTGATAACTTGAGTGTATTCCATCAGGTTATCATGCGATGATAGTTGGATCCCGATTCCTACTGATGAGTTGGTTTACTTCTCGGGTGATTTTAAATGATCCCGACTAATTCTTCCTTTGGGTTTGGAGGAGAATTTGAGGATACAGTGGGAGATATCCTGATTAGATAAAGTGATTAACTATTCTGATCTAGGTTAGAGTGCACGCTGAGTGTTTCTTTTCTCTCTCTCTTTGGTAGTGACCATGGCCCGACCCTAGACTATAATTCAGTAACCAAGTTAACCGAACCTTCTTAAAACACTGGCTTTTGGATTGTCAGAGTTGCATACTTCATTGCCACTCCTACTTTTACCCTTTGTATTTCACCAGAACGTTCCGTATCACTACGAAGATCCATATTTATTGGATGTGACCATCGTATAGTTACATACGAACCCGAAAAAACTTGTTTCAGATTCGAGAATGGTTTCCGGTTCTGGAGAAATTGAATAGGACTATTCATTTGTCTTTTTCTTTTACCTTCTCTCAGGTTATGAGGGCTCCTAAGATTAGGAGAGAGTACACCTATTACGCTTATTGGATAGTCTTCTTCCAAACCATAGGCAGATGCCGAAAGATGGGGAAGGAAGAAAACCAATTAGCCTAAGTGTGGTGTACAGAAGGTAATAAGTAAAGACAAATAAAGCGATTAGAAAGAGGGCAAAGTAAATTTCGACTGCTATTCTTCACGAACAAACCGCGTATATCATCGCCACTCCTACTTCACCTTTGAATTTCTCCAGAACACTCCGTATCACTATGAAGGTCCACATTTATTGGATAATCCATCGTATAGTTATATACGAACTCGAAGGAATTTGTTCCAGTTCGAGAATGGATTCTGGTTCAGGAGAAATAGAATAAAGTTTATTCAGTTGTCTTTTATCTTCACCATCTCTTAGGTTGCGAGTACTCCTAGGATTAGGAGAGTACACATATTACGCTTATTGTATAGTCTTCTTCCAAACCATAGGCTGGTGCCGAACGGTAGGGAAGGAATAAAACCATTTAGCCTAAGAGTGGTGTACAGAAGGTAATGAGTAAAGACAGATAAAGGGATTTGGATAGATGGCAAAGAGATATACAGTTACATTCATGAATTTGGTTAATGGAATAGGTATTACTAGGAATACCCGGCTACCCCTTCGAAACATTTTCATATTTCAGTTTCAATATGCATTGTTAATTGAAAACCGATTTCCCAATTAGATCCTTACTCCAGGATATGTATTTACCAGGTTTGATTCTCACATCTGTATGGTTTTACAGATGATGAGTGTGAGTAAGTTATTGGGAATTAGGTGATTATATTCTCTTTATATCGGAATTCATTGTAATTGGTGATATTTGAGGAAATCGCCTGGAGTTTTGCCTGACGACAAATATTTTGTTTTGAATATCCGTTATTATACACCAATTTCAAACTGATATATCTGTACGTTTATTTCATAAAGTGAGATATAACTTATTGAAATTATGTCCATGACATTTACCTGTATCAGTTGATGATCGGATAAGGAGTATTAAACAGCGGTGTAATTCTTCTTAACCATAGTACATTTTTCAACCTACGACGCACAGGGTTTGAGTTATTCAACTCAGGAGACTTATACAAAGTATTGTATGTTGTCCAGTGTCCATTAGGACAGAGGGGTTGGTGCTCGTACTATATTCTGTTTACTTGTGACTTCTCCAGTTTTAGACAAGTATTTCGTAGAAATACAAGGTCCAAGTTTTGAGAAGTTATAGGTACAAGAATAAAGTAGAGAACTATGCGTTGCAAGTATCAGGATTCTTCAAGGTGATCGAAGATGTAGATACTTGTGTTTAGTATTCAGTTGATAGTAATGGTTTTGAGAACTTGCTTCTCTTTCAGATTACACATATCTGGATTCACTCCTAGTTGAGTAATGCTAATCGGCCTCCTCCCATTAGTTGACATGCACTGGAGACAGCTGCATGATTTGAATCTGGTTCCAATTAAATCAGTGCCTCTGTTTCTATATTGTATATAAAATGATTCATATCTTAACGATGTTAAGGTATATGGAGTTGTCCGGCTTTTGCTTAAAACCAGACTCTGGATAACTCAAGGCACGTTTCTGTAATAGCAGTTTGTGGGTTTTCCTGGGCTATAACGAGGGTTAACTTTCTACCATCTGGAAGATCAATAGTGATATTGTTCTTGACTCACCACGGTTTTAGTAAAATGGACTTTTTCAGAAAACAGTAGTGGGAGTATGATAGAACTGTAAGTGATTCCATAACCACAAACGATTACTGAAAATTTAATCGAACCTAAGATTCAATCGGGTTTGATATTCCATTAGCCACTCCGCAGATATGGTGGGTAATAGGATTCTTGCTTGACTACCAACAATATAATGGCGATCATATACGTGAGAGCTGGGTGGTCTATAAGCACATCCTTAAAGTGTCCCTAGTCGTGGGAGTATCGAGACTGGACATCGATACTCCAAGAGTAGACTAGTGTATACTGATCGAGACCCTGAAGAGGTGCGGTGGCCGGTCTCACAAGCCATTGGTGTCAGTTGGTTCACCTAAGATGTATACAGGTGCTCATTGGATTATGAGTACACCGGATGGACTCGCCGGGAACATGCTAGTTGGTATTATACTATTGTCAGATAGCAGTTCCCAGGTGACATGTGTACATGTTAGTCTATCAACCTGAGATCGTCATTTGTCTCGACGGAACTATAGGTATGGTATTTATTTAAATAGGTATAAAATGAATTATATAGCATGTAGCAAGATTAACTTGCCTAGACGGAACAAGAATGGATGTGTACGGAACGTCTTTCGTCGGCGAAATGTCGCGGCGCGCGCAAGGTACACGAAACGGTTCCAAACAACGCACGAGGGTGATCACGCAAGTTAGGTACGTTCAGTGGATCACTCGAATCGTCAGCGACGAGCATGGCTCCGGCGGTGATCACCGGAATCAAGAAACAAGATCAAGAAAAAGAAAGAAGAAAGAAGAAGAAGAAGAGGCTATGTATTAAATAAGGAAAGAAAAATTAAATAAATAAAAAATTTATAAATATATATATGCAGAGGAGAGAGAGAGAGAGAAAGGAGTTGTTAGTTTGTTAGGAAATTAGATAAGAGGTTTCAGTTTGTTAAAGAAATCGTATGAAAATATTTAAACTAAATTTTAAAATTAAATAAATTGAATTTTGGCGGGGTACCAAAATATTTCAAAACGCGTCCGGGTCGGGTCTAAAACTTCAGATTTAAAATATGAAAAATATGTGCGACTTTCAAAATTCAAAATAAATGCTCAGGTAACGAAAATGCATACCCCTAAGAACGGATGCACGTACATGCGCGTAGCCATCCAAACACGTCCGTTTCACTGAACGGGACGAGAACAAGAAGCGCGGATGCTACCATGGGGTTAGGGGTATCATGCAGGCTATGAAATTCAATTTTAAATTATTTTACATGACCTAAAATGTTATATGGTAAAATGCCAGTATGCAGTATACATGAGATGAACGTGTCTATGTAACAAGTCAGGGTAATCTATAAATATGAATCAAACAGGTTCAAGCAAGCGGGTCGGGTCGAATGCAATGTAAAATATAAAATACTATTCGCACCCAAAACACGATAAATCAGGAAAATACCACAATTAAGGAAATACGAGAACTGTAATTGGTATAAATGAACTAGGGTGTTATATTATACCCAACTACAAAAGAATTTCGTCCTCGAAATTCCAAGAATAAGAAAGGATAAACAATCAACAAACTACAAGAATAGATGTGGAAACTTCTGTCGGATTTCATCTTCTCGTTCCCAAGTGGGTTCTCCATGCAAGCGATTACTCCAAGAAACAAGCATAAGAGGGATAACTTTGTTCATAAGAACATTTTCTCTTCGATCCACAATTTACATCGGTCGCTCCTCAAAGGTTAAATCTTCTCGTACAGTCTGCTCCATAAGATCCAATACATGTATTTCATCTCGAGCATACCTACGGGGTTGAGATACAAGAAACACGTCATGAACATTGTCCAAAGATTGCGGTAACACCAAACGATACGCCACTTCTCCAATACGCTCCAAAATCTTAAAAGGTCCAACAAATCGAGGAATAAACTTTCCTCGACTTCCGTAACGGATCCCCCTCTAGTCGGTGACATCTTCAAGAATACTAAATCACCCACAGCGAACTCTAGAGGTTCTCTCGACGTATCAGCCCAACTCTTCTGTCGGTCTTGTGCTGCCTTCACATGATTCCGGATAGTGTTAACCTTCTCAACTGTTTGCACGACCAAATCCGGTCCCAACAATTTTCGTTCTCCAACATCGTCCCAACAAATAGGTGAACGACACTTGCGACCATATAATGCTTCGAATGGAGCCATCTGAATAGTCGCCTGAAAGCTGTTGTTGTACGAAACTCCACCAAGTATAGATGATCCTCCTATGAACCCTTGAAGTCTAACATAGAAGCTCTCAACATGTCTTCAAGAGTTTGGATCGTTCTCTCCGACTGGCCATCTGTTTGAGGATGATAAGCTGTGCTAAACTTCCATCGAGTCCCCAAACTTTCCTGTAAGCTCCTTTAGAAGTGTGATAAGAATCGGGTGTCATGGTCGGACATGATGCTCACCGGTACTCCATGCAATCGCACAATCTCCTGCATGTACCGTTCTGCTGACGCTTCCGTTGACTGACCAACTCGAAACGGTATGAAGTGAGCTGCCCTGGTCAATCGATCAACAATCACCCAAACTGCATTGTTGCCTTTTTGACTCCGTGGTAAAGCTGTCACGAAATCGATGGTCATATGTTCCCACTTCCACTGAGGAATCGGAAGTGGTTGCAATAAACCAGCAACCCTTGATGTTCAGTTTTAACTTGCTGACACATCAAGCACTTTTCCACAAAGCGGGCAATCTCCCGTTTCACGCCTTCCCACCAGAAATGCTGTCGTATATCTCGGTACATCTTCGTGCCTCCTGGATGTACGGATTATGCTGAACTGTGCGCCTCCTTCATAAGTTTTTCATGAATATTTCCCTTTGGCACACACAAGCGGCTACCATATCGCAACGAACCATCTTCATGGATCAATAAGTCTGTTCGAAATCCAGCTTCAACCTGTTCTCAAAACTTTTGCAATCTAGGGTCCTGCAATTGCGCTGCTTTAATATTCTCGATCAACGACGACTGTACTTGCAGCTGCAACAACTGTCCCAAAGAATGCAGTAGCACAACTTCCAAATCGAATCTCCGAAAGTCTTCAATAGGTTTCTTCTGTGCAGTCAACATCTGAATTGCTGGACACCGACTATGTGCATCCGGCACAACATTAACTTTCCCCGGATGGTATTCAAGATCAAGGTCGTTGTCAGCCATCAGCTCCAACCACCTACGCTGCCTCTTATTAAGCTCCTTCTGTGTAACACATACTCCAGGATTTTGTGATCGGTAAATACTTCGACCCTTTCGCTCAGTAAGTAGTGTCTCCAAATCTTCAAAACGAACATCACAGCTGCTAGCTCCAAGTCAGGAGTTGGGTAGCCCTTCTCATGGGTCTTCAACTGTCTCGATGCGTGAGCTATAATCTTCTCATACTGCATCAAAACACATCCCAAACCTTTTCCAGATGCGTTGCTGTGAATCACCAATCCTCCGGAACTGTCTGGCACGGTTAAACAAGAGCAGTTATCAACCTTTGCTTCAACACCTCAAAAGCTGACGCACACTTATCCGTCCGTACAAACGGTACCTCCTTGCGCGTAAACTTGGTCAAGGCTCAGCCAAACGAGCAACATTCCCCACGAACCTTCTGTAGTATCCTGCAAGTCCAAGAAACTTCTAATCTTTACATCGTTCTTCGGAATCGGCCAGTCTTGAACTGCTGCAATCTTCCCTGGGAAAACGGCGATTCCATCTCCAGCTACGACATGTCCCAAAACTTTACTTCTTCAAGCCAAAATTTGCACTTGCTCATCTTAACATATAATCTTTCTTGCCTCAGTGTCTGCAGTGCGATCTTTAAGTGTTCTGCATGCTCTTCAATGCTCCTCGAGTAGA
This sequence comes from Agapanthus africanus, assembly GCA_030015575.1. NCBI lineage: Eukaryota > Viridiplantae > Streptophyta > Magnoliopsida > Asparagales > Amaryllidaceae > Agapanthus > Agapanthus africanus. Next base: position 136,792,490 of record CM057339.1, read on the forward strand.
CCAGAATATCCTCAGCGAACACCACTATACACTGGTCCAAGAACGGTGAAGGATTCGGTTCATCAAGTCCATAAATATCGCCGGTGCATTCGTGACTCCGAATGGCATCACTAAATACTTGTAATGTCCATACCAAGTTCGGAACGCAGTCTTACAAATATCTTCTGATTTAACTCGGACCTGATGATATCCGGACCGCAAATCCAGCTTCGAGAATACCCTCGCGCCACTAAGCTGCTCGAACAATTCACCAATGCGAGGGATCGGATACTTGTTCTTAATAGTCACCCGGTTTAATTGTCGATAATCGATGCACATCCTCCTTGTGCCATCTTTCTTCTTGACTAGAAAAACTAGAGCTCCCCAAAGTGAATTACGCGAATTCAACCCTTCTCTAGCAATTCGGTAACCTGCTTCTTTACTTCTTCCAACTCCACTGATGCCATTGGATAATACGCCTTTGAGATTGGCGCTGCACCAGGAACAAGATCAATCGCAAACTCCACATCTCGTTTGCGGTAACCCGAGATGTCCTCGAACACGTCCATGAACTCTCGTAATATAGCCGGCGCTTCTTCCTTAATAACTTCTATCGACGAAAGAACACTGTTTGTCGGCCTAGCCCTAAATTCGACTGGCCCGACTGAACTACTTCCTCCAACAAAACAAATTCCGGATGTCTGGGAATCTGGAAGTTTGCTTTCCTTGCTCTACAATCACTGTGAGCGTGGAAGGTGCCAAGAAAAATCCATTCCCAAGACCACAACAAACAAGGAGTGCACCATAATTGAATAATTCCAATGTGGAAAGATAAGAACAAGTAGCATACCAAGATGACTTCATACGAAATCAAGATACTGAAGAGAATTAAGCATGGTAAATAGGCTTCAAGCTGGTAATAAAACAATAACTGGTAAGCAATGAAACCGAGAGAAGCAAGGTAGTATAACGATCATAGAATAAGGAAGTGAATCAAGACCAGGACTCCAAGTTACTTAAATAGAGTACCGCATTGTAACCATGCTGCAGTTCATGGGTACAATTACATAACTCTACTCAAGTCGCCCAAATCCTAGTATCAGAATCAAGAACAGGGAGAGACAATAGAAAACCAAAAGGGTATTAAGTCGAGATGCAAAGTGGTTTGCATATCGTCAAGGCGAAGGATAAAAGAAGGATATGATTCAAGAATCACAATAATCAAGATGGCAGGACATGTTCCTAATCACGAGTATTCTGATTCGTGTATTGGGTCCAATACCCAACTACAAAAGAATCAAACCCGATTAACCTATATCCCATGGCTTTGATACCAAAAGAACCATGTCATGCTCTGCTTCCCAGAGTACGCTAAGATGGGCACGTGACATAGCCAACCATGCTACCTGTGGATAGGAAAAATCCCTCCACAGTCACATTACGGCTGTAGAGATATCAAGAACAGGAAAGTAAACTAAACTATCTAGTACATGTCCATGGGCCAGAATGAATGAGTCAAGAAATAATGATATGCGGAAGCAAAAGATACAATAATGAAACACCTGGAAAGTAAAACTATATACCGACAGGAACTTCACCGCTCGGTCTAACAGCGGCAATACTCCTGATCAGTCTGCAACAAAGGTAGAAGGATCTGGGCCATGCAAAACCCAGACGTCAGCGCGTCATAACATCAAGCAACAATATGTAAACAGGGTAGCAAGGCATGCAAGTATAATCATAAATAGTAAAGCAGGTGTAAAACAATCTAAATCAGGGCAGTGAAAGGTAGCGTGCAGTGAGTAAACTAAACTGGTGAGTTGGTTATCTACTTTCAAATCTTTGAAATCAATTTGATGAATCATCGATATAACTCAATAGTATCCCGTGCATGCCCGGGACCACGGTCTAAGACTCTCGGGCTGAAACCGAGACGTGCCGCTAGGCACTAACAGGAAAAGGGTACAGACCAACGATGTCAGCAGCATCGTCACGAGGCGGGCCCAGCCTCTAAAAATTGATCAGTATAAGCAAGCAACTGTCAAGTTACAAGTCAGGATTTCATCATTGATTTCCCCATACCCCCAACTTATAAGTGTCTAGTCAGGTATTTTAAGTAATCAAGAACTAATGCCAACTCAGGATCAGGTAGGTGCAGGTTTGTCTGGATAGACAACAGGAACGGTCCGTAAGGACTACATGTTAGGTTTGTTGGCATTAGACACAAGATCAGGTAACAGGTCAAGTCATGGTACATCAGGTCAAGTCAAGTAGTGTATTTAGGTGTCAGGTCATGTCAAGAGTGTACGATACCATGTCCTATCAGGTAGGAAGTGCAGCATGTCATATCAGGAAGCACAAAATGTTATGTGGGTGCTCATAATCAACTAGCATAAGCATGGGTATACAAAACAAGCATGGGTACTAATAGCACAATAAAATGGAACATTGTAATGTGAAATGCAATCGGGTACAGATTAAGGCATACAGATGCACAATTATCGATTAGGGTTACATTTATAGTTTCAATATTAATTAGGATGCAATTTATTAAATATGGAGTGTTAATATCACAGTATTATGTAGTAATGTGATCTATGGATGCAATTATATGTATCTTAAATGCGATGGATGCAAACGGGTATCCGAAAGGTTATAAAACTATAAAATGGTAATGTGGGATGTACAACTAAGCAATATTTGATATAAATATTGATATAATAATATTAATATGGATAGCATATTCAGAGCGATTAATAACTATAAAAGTGGTATTGATTAACCATGCACAAGAAAGTTCCGTTCAGAAATTCAGCGTCACCCTGATTTGTAAAATAGCTTAAAAATAACAAACGTTCTCTAAAAGTGACGTGTCTTATACCAAAACAAAGATAATTCAATAAGATTTTCATTTTTATAATTATACGCATCTCAGATTGTCCCTACAAAAATCTATGAACATTCGAAATTGAAAGTTTGCTGCTGGAATTTCCCTGGACAGCAGTTTAGAGACATATTCATTTGCATTTTACGTTATTTAAATAATTTATTTTGTAAGTAAATATTTCATAGAGTTATAATACTCTGAGTTAGCTTCGCAACGAACTAAAGAACGTATACTAATGCTTTTTCTATGATTTATAATGAATTTTATAAGGTAAGGTGTACAGTAAATTTCAGATTTGTCGTATCCGCTTTGCGATGACGTTTCATGCGTAAACTATAATATTTTCAAATGTATAACATTATGAAATGCAGATTATAAAATAATTAAAGATAATAATAAGAAATATTACGACGATATATATTTTAAATGATATAGATGCAGTATAATGTAAACTAGTATGTCACAAGATAAGTTTTCATGATCTAGATTTAAAATGATATAAACGGATGCAAACGGAACATCGAAACGTTATAAAATTAAACATGGGGTACTAGATTTAAACTATAGGTATGGTATTTATTTAAATAGGTATAAAATGAATTATATAGCATGTAACAAGATTAACTTGTCTAGATGGAACAAGAACGGATGTGTACGAAACATCTTTCGTCGGCGAAATGTCGCGGCGCGCGCACGGTACACGGAACGGTTCCAAACAACGCACGAGGGTGATCACGCAAGTTAGGTACGTTCAGTGGATCACTCGAATCGTCAGCGAAGAGCACGGCTCCGGCGGTGATCACCGGAATCAAGAAACAAGATCAAGAAAAAGAAGGAAGAAAGAAGAAGAAGAAGAGGCTATGTATTAAATAAGGAAAAAAAATTAAATAAATAAAATATATATAAATATATATATGCAGAGGAGAGAGAGAAAGGAGTTGTTAGTTTGTTAGGAAATTAGATTTAAAATTTTAAAAGATTTTTAGATTTAAAATTTTAGATAAGAGGTTTCAGTTTGTTAAAGAAATCGTATGAAAATATTTAAACTAAATTTTAAAATTAAATAAATTGAATTTTGGCGGGATACCAAAATATTTCAAAACGCGCCCGGGTCGGGTTTAAAACTTCAGATTTAAAATACGAAAAATATGTGCGACTTTCAAAATTCAAAATGAATGCTCAGGTAACGAAAATACATACCCCTAAGAACGGATGCACGTACATGCGCGTAGCCATCCAAACACGTCCGTTTCCCTGAACGGGACGAGAACAAGATGCGCGGATGCTACCACGGGGTTAGGGGTATCATGCAGGCTATGAAATGCAATTTTAAATTATTTTACATGACCTAAAATGTTATATGGTAAAATGCCAGTATGCAGTATACATGAGATGCACGTGTCTATGTAACAAGTCAGGGTAATCTATAAATATGAATCAAACAGGTTCAAGCAAGCGGGTCGGGTCGAATGCAATGTAAAATATAAAATACTATTCGCACCCAAAACACGATAAATCAGGAAAATACCATAATTAAGGAAATACGAGAACTGGAATTGGTATAAATGAACTAGGGTGTTACAAGTACACCTGCCTGACGACGCGTTGACGACGTACGGCAGCGGCAATGGCAACGACATGATCGCGATGCACGTGTGGTTAGGGTTCGCGGCCTCGGCTCGAGCTTGGGTTCTTGGCAGCGGAGGCTTGGGTTGCTGGGGCGAGGCGGCTGCGAGTGGTGATGGTCTATCGTCAGCGACAGAGGAGAGGTTCGATGAGTTCATCGGCGTGAGGTGGTGAGGGGTGTGCAGGGGAGGTGATGGGTTTTGGTGAAGAGGGTTGGTGGAGCTAGGCTCGGCGAGGGGTGTGCAGGGGAGGTGGTGCTGCTGTTGAGGTGGTTGATGCGAGAGACGACGATGGCAGTAGGGAAGACCAGAGGTGATGGAAGTGATGTCGACGGTGAGTTGATTGCAGGGGAGCTTGAAGCGGTTGTCGCTGGTTACGGTGATGGAGGCGGGCAGTAGAATGTGACGAGAAGGTGGCGATGAGAGGAGGAGGAGCTGTTGGGGAGAGTGGTCGGAGCTTGGTGGCTGGGAAAGCTTTTGGGTGAGGAGGCGGTGGCGCAGTGAAAAGAGAAGCAGTGGGGATGAAGGCTCGGCTTTGTAGGAGAGAGGGTGGCGAGGTCGAGGGGTGAGTAGGCGCTCACAATCGCGGTCGAGGCGTGGGGACGTGGGGCGACGAGGATGGGGCATAGGATGAGCGGCAACGACGCGGGGGTGCAGTGCAAAAAGGAGCGGGAAAACGAGAAAGAGTTGAGGAGGAGGGTGAAGGAGCGGGTCGGGTAATGGGCACGGGCTGGGTCAGATATGCAATGAACTGGGCCAGGATTTGGGCTAGGAGATAAAATTAAATTTTCAAAATTAATATAACACAAGCATTCTAAATTCCTCCAAAAATAACGGGAAAAATAGAAAATATTCAGGGGACTTGAAAAAATTATAGGAAATTTTTATTGACGGAACCAGGAATTTACATTATACCCTCCTTACAAAAATTTCGTCGTCGAAATTTAAAAGGAAACACGAAACAACAGCACTAAACAAATAGATGTGGAAAACGTGCACGGATATCTTTCTCATGCTTCCAGGTAGATTCTCCTGGGGAACGACCGTCCCAAGACACTCGGACTAACGGAATGACTTTATTCTTCAGCACTTTCTTTCTGCGGTCGAGAATAGTGGTGGGCTGCTCCTCGTAAGACAGGTCAGTGCCCAGAGCTAACTACAAATGGTCCAGAACATGGCTCTCATCCCGAACATAACGCCGTAACTGAGATACGTGGAAGGTATTGTGCACACCATCTAGCGACGGAGGCAAGGCAAGTCGATAGGCCACCTCTCCTACTCGCTCTAGCACCTCAAAAGGTCCGATGAAACAGGGACTGAGTTTCCCGCAACCTCCAAACCTGATAACTCCTCGGGTAGGGGAAATCTTCAGGAATACGTGATCTCCGACTTCAAATTCTAGTGCTCTCTTGCTGGCATCCGCCTAACTCTTCTGTTGATCCTGAGCCGTCTTAATGCGCTGCCTGATCATTTGGACTTTGTCTACTGTCTGCACAATGAGTTTGGGGCCCAGCAATCTTCGTTCTCCCACATCATCCCAACAAACTGGGGATCGACATTTACGCCAGTAAAGTGCTTCGAAAGGAGCCATCTGAATGCTAGCCTGGTAACTGTTGTTATAAGAAAACTTAACTAGATGCAGATGATCTTCCCAGGAACCCTGGAAGTCCAGCATGCAAGCTCTCAGCATATCCTCGAGCGTCTGAATCGTACGCTCGGATTGTCCGTCCGTCTGCGAGTGATAAGTTGTGCTGAACTTGAGGCGGGTACCCAAACTCTCCTGCAAGCTCCTCCAAAAGTGCGAAACAAATCTGGTGTCTCGATCTGACACAATGCTGACCGGAACTCTGTGAAGTCGCACTATCTCCTGCATGTATCTCTCCGTAAGTGACTCTGTCGACTGTCCCACCTGGAAGGGTAAAAAGTGTGCAGCTTTCGTGAGGCGGTCTACGATAACCCAAACGGCGTTGTTGCCCCTAGGGCTCCGTGGCAAGGCCGTTATGAAATCCATAATAATGTGCTCCCACTTCCATTCTGGTATCGGATGCGGTTGTAACAGTCCCGCTGTCCTCTGATGTTCCGCCTTCACTTGCTGGCATACCAAGCACCTGGATACAAACCGCGCAATTTCTCGCTTCATCCCGTTCCACCAAAAGTGCTGCTTTAGATCTCGAAACATCTTCGTGCCTCCCGGATGCACAGAATAAGCTGAACTATGCGCCTCAGCTAGTACCTCTTCTCGAACATCCTCTTTGGGTACGCAGAGTCTGCTACCAAATCTCAGAGAACCGTCTTCATGTATGAGTAAGTCCGTTCTCAGCCCGGCTTCTACCTGCGCTCTGAACTTTTGCAATCAAGGATCATCCGGTTGCGCAGCCTTGATGCGATCCACAAAAGAAGGCTGCACCTGTAGTTGCCAAAACTGCTTGATTGCGCTCGGTGTAACGACCTCAAGCTCGAATCTCTGAAAATCCTCAATGATGCTCCTCTGACTGGTCAACATCATGATCGCTGGCTTGCGACTGAGAGCATCGGGTACCACATTTACTTTTCCCGGATGATACTGAAGATCCAAGTCGTAATCCGCCATTAGTTCTAACCATCGGCGCTGTCTCATATTTAGTTCTTTCTGAGTGAAGACGTACTTCAGACTCTTGTGATCCGTGTACACCTCCACCTTCTCGCCCAACAGGTGATGGCTCCAAATCTTCAATGCAAAAACTACTGCGGCTAACTCCAAGTCATGCATATGGTAGTTCCTCTCGTGATTCCTTAGCTGTCGTGAGGCATAAGCAACCACTCGACCGTGCTGCATCAGAACACAGCCTAAGCCTTTCCCAGAGGCATCACTATGTATCATCAAACCACCGGAATCATCCGGCACTGTAAGAATGGGCGCCGTGGTTAACTTCTGCTTCAGTGACTCAAATGCCTGAGTGCACTCCTCTGTCCACACAAACGGTACATCCTTCTGTGTCAGCCTCGTCAAAGGTTCAGCGATTCTTGAAAAGTCTTGGACGAACCGCCGAAAATATCCTGCCAATCCTAGAAAGCTTCTGATCTCGGCCACTGACTTCGGTGTTGGCCAATCTCTGACAGATTCTATCTTTGCCGGGTCCACTGAGATGCCTTCGCCCGAAACAATGTGTCCCAAGAACTGAACCTCGTCAAGCCAGAACTCACACTTTCTCAATTTTGCGTACAGCTTCTCTTCCTGAAGAATTTGTAGAACCGTGCGCAAATGCTCGACGTGCTCCTCCCGGATCTTCGAGTAGACTAGTATGTCATCGATAAATACAACGAAAAACGTGTCCAAGTACTTTGCAAAAACCCTGTTCATCAAATCCATAAATATCGCTTGAGTATTGGTAACACCGAACGGCATCACAAGAAACTCATAGTGTCCGTGTCGAGTCCTGAAAGCCGTCTTGCATATATCCTCGGCCGCTACTCTTATCTGATGATAGCCCGAACGGAGATCCAACTTCAAAAATACCTTGGCCCCACTTAACTGATCAAATAAGTCGTCGATGCGCGGAATTGGGTATTTGTTCTTTATCGTGACTTTGTTCAGCTCCCGATAGTCTATGCACATCCGCACCGATCCATCCTTTTTCTTCGCCAACAGAACTGGTGCACCCCACAGTGAAGCGCTTGGCCGGATTAATTCCTTCTTCAGGAGTTCTTCAATTTGCTTCTTCAATTCTGCCAACTCAACCGGTGCAGTTCTGTACGGGGCCTTGGAAACTGGTGCTGTACCTGGAGTCAAATCAATCGGAATTCCAAGACGCGTGGAGGTGGGAGACCTGGTAAATCTTCAGGAAACATGTCCAGAAAATCCCGAACAATCTCTGGGGCTGGGTTCTCATCAATCTTCATAGATGTCAACTCTTTTGGCTTGGCTCTATACTTGGCTGGTTCCAAAGATTCGCTCCCGCCTTCGAAAATAAACTCTGGGTGATTGGGAATGCGGAAAGTCACATTCCTTGCTCGGCAATCAATAACTGCATGAAATGTACTCATCCAATCCATCCCGAGAATTGCGTCATAGCTGCCTGTTCCGATCAAAAGGAAATTCGCATAGAGTTCCCTGCCACACACTATAACTGGACAGGATCTACATTCTCGACTAGATACTATAACACCATTACCTGTATATATTTCCCAACCCTTGATTAATGGTTCATGTGGTATGGAGTGTGTAGCAACGAAATACGCAGATATGAAACAGTGTGATACTCCAGAATCAAATAGTACCATAGCTGGCATGGAATGAACGAGTAGAGTACCTATAACAACTTCACCTGAAGCCTCCGCCTGGTCGGCGGTCAAGGTGAAATCCCGTCCCTGACTGCTGCCAGTATAGGGTTGCTTCTGCTCCTGTGATCTTTGCTGCTGCGGTCCAGACCCTCCCTGTAACTCTGTTCGCTCGGGGCAACCACTAACTCGGTGCTGGCTGGATCCGCAAATCAAACACTATCCCTTGGCGTGGCGACAGTCCTTCTGGGTGTACACATCCCTGTTGTAGTAGCCGCAAACTAAGTTCTTACTCTGGGGGCAATGCTGGGGCATGAATGGATGCTTCATCTGTGTCGTTCTTGGCCTGTTAACTGGTATGACTCCTCGAGACGGTGTGTGGGTACGCACTGGAACAACATGGGGCTTCCTAAATTTATTGATCAGCTTCTCCTGAATTCGTGCCGCGTTGAGTACCTGCGCAAAAGTCTGCAACTCGAGTGACGCGATCAACTGCTGTAGCTCAAAATCAAGTCCCTGTAAGAAGCGCCTGGCCCTGGTGGCCTCTGAAGCGACCGTATACGGAGCAAATCGGCTCAAACGGTTGAATTCTACCGCATATACATCCACAAGACGGCCATTCTGCTTCAGTAAGACGAATCTTTCTTCTATCTCTGCCTTGGCGGTGGAAGGAAAATAGTGGTCCAAGAAGCACTTTTTGAATCTGCTCCATTCGATTGGCCCTTCTAGTCTGCTTTCTTCAACTGACCACCAAGTACGGGCTTCATCCTCCAACTGGATCTTTATCACATTCACTTTCTCTTCATCGGGTACCCTTGCGGCCTTTAGTAGGTTCTCCATATTGACCAGCCATTGCTCGGCCTCGAGTGGTTCGCCTAGTCCCGTAAATGTAGCTGGATGCAACCTCCGAAAATCTGACACGGTGCCAGCCCTAGCAGAAAAAGCTGGTGGAGCAGTGCCCTCGAGGGCGATAATGAGAGCGGAGGGTCCCCCTAATGCGGTAATCGCCCTGAGTCCCTCGGTGAGTATGTCCGTCTTTCTCTCTTGAGCTTCGGCGAGGGTCATCAGTGCACTCAAGATCCTCACCGTGCAATCCTGAGAACTTGAGTCCGAGGAGTGGTCATTCGAGGACGTCATGTCGCTGGAAGATATTTAGAAGGATATGATTAGATACAAGGATGAAAGTTAGGGATAGTGAAGCGAAAATAATGTAAGTGTAGTTAATTTTATCCCTTACTACTAAATGCGGATCTGATGCCAACAAAACCATGTCACGCCCCGCTTCCCAAAATACGGAAAACGAAAGATGACTAGGCCAGCCATGCTCGTACGGTCAAGGAATAATCCCGCCGTAGTCACACTTCGGCTTCTAGCATTATATGGTAATCAGTAAATAAAGCACAGAAGTAAAGGAAATACATCACTAAATTATTACATCAATTTTCATTGTTCATAATTTACAATAAAACAAGGAAAAGAACTACTAACCAAGTGCGAATACAAGGTTTCTTTAGGGAAAGCAGTAAAGGTAATGCAGGTACCCCCGACTAAATCTCAGCAAGCTCGAAGGACAAGTTTGACCCCTGTACTGGTTCTTCCTCGAGATCTGAGCATACATACTCAGGTTGTCAGAGCAACGTAATAGTAATATTATAATAGTGACAAGAAACAAGAAAAGAAAGTAATAACAGTGGAGATAAAATGCAGGTAGTCAATATGTCACTAACTGATGCAATGCATGATCTGTGTCCCTATCAGTCTCTAAGTCATCTTTGAAATCGAGTTGTGGAAATGAGGATCATGTTTAACGAAAGTTTCGTACATACCCGAAACTACGGCCCGCTATCGCCCGAAATATAACCCTGTCAGCCGGACTGCTAGGCCCAACCTAATATATATAAGAGTCGCTATTCGAATGATCATCCTCTAAATCACTATCCTCGCTAAATACAATTCTCTTTCCACTTCTATTTCCCCTTTTTCCCTAGATTTACACTATTTATGAGTAGGGTCTAGTCGTGTACAAGTACGCACCGATAACACGGTTTTAGTCACTGTTCACTGAATTGTTCACTGTCACGAATCATTCACTTTTCACTGGTGTACTTGACACTCCTAAACCGATACCATTCACGCACGACAATGCATTATACACTGAATAATAATGTGCACTATCACTAGAAGTATGGCAGTCGGGTAAAATATGTGCATTTATGCAGTTAACAAATCATGTGTAATACGAGCTATCATGCACCTTATGAACTTATAAAAATTGCTTTAAATCATACATTCAAAATTCAGTAAAATGTTACAAAGTCAGTAGTAATTAAACTCAATCAGCAGTTCAACAAAATTAATTTCAGGTCAATCGGATTTCGGATTTGCATGTTACAGCCATTTCATTTTAAGTGTTCGCTGCTGGAAATTTAGTTCCTGAACTGAATGTCCATTTCGCAACACAATTTTCACCCGGTTGAGATAAAAATAAGGCGATTCTATAGTTGAACGAAATTTAGGTTTATCAATTAGGTTTCCAACGCACTAGACGGATTCTCAATCGCGCCTCTATGTCAGAAGTTATGTACTGTACAACAATGAGGTATAAATTCTGTCCCTGTTTGGGACTGCAATATGTCCTGTTAATCTAAAATACAGTTTAAATAGTAAACTACAGTGGAAAGGGATGAAATCACTTTCATTAGTTATCTAACTATTTCATCTTCGCTATGGTATAGGGTTCCGCAATATAACATGTTCAAGCAGCAGAGGATAAGCATTACATGATGAGAATCAACAGCCAGTGCTGCTCTGGACTGCAGTCCAGAGCCGTACTCCGAACCAGTTTCCGTCGTCTTTTTAGCAGAGAAACAATTAAAACTCTTATGGGGTTCTAGATCGTCCAGTCGGCTTCGATTTGATCCCTCGAACGCAACATTCCAATCTATAATCAATTAGTTGTGATTTTTACAAGTTTCAGACGCGGAAAATTTCAGTTTTAACAGACTTAAATGGGATTGATCGATCACGTCAGTAACGACTGTATTTTCAGCCAAATTACGACATTCATTACCATACGGGCCAACCTATGTGATCAGTTTCCGTCAATTTAACGGGGTTTTCCCCCTTGGGTTTGGCATCGAACACTTACATATTATTGATTCACACGAAAGTATTTACGGTATTCACTGATATTAAGAATTATAATAGATAAACTTTAGAATGAAGCAAGTAGTACACTTGCCTGACGACGCGTTGACGATGTACGGCAGCGGCAACGGCACGATTGCGACGCACGCGTGGCTAGGGTTTGCGGCCTCGGCTCGAGCTTGGGTTCTTGGTAGCGGAGGCTTGGGTTGCTGGGGCGAGGCGGCTGCGAGTGGTGATGGTCTGTCGTCAGCGACAGAGGAGGGTTCGGTGAGTTCGTCGGCGTGAGGTGGTGAAGGGTGTGCAGGGGAGGTGATGGGTTTTGGTGAAGAGGGTTGGTAGAGCTGGGCTCGGCAAGGGGTGTGCAGGGGAGGTGGTGCTGCTGTTGAGGTGGTTGATGCGAGCGACGACGATGGTAGTGGGGAAGACCGGAGGTGATGGAAGTGATGTTGACGGTGAGTTGATTGCAGGGGATCTTGAAGTGGCTGTCGCTGGTTGCGGTGATGGAGGCGGGCAGTGGAATGTGACGAGGAGGTGGCGATGAGAGAAGGAGGAGCTGTTGGGGAGATTGGTCGGAGCTCGGTGGCTGGGAAAGCTTTTGGGTGAGGAGGCGGTGGCGCAGTGAAAAGAGAAGCAGTGGGGATGAAGGCTCGGCTTTGTAGGAGAGAGGGTGGTGAGGTCGAGGGGTGATTGAGCGCTCGCGATCGCGGTCGAGGCGTGAGGATGTGGGGCGACGAGGACGGGGCGTAGGATGAGCGGTAGCGACGTGGGGGCGCAGTGCAAAAAGGAGCGGGAAAACGAGAAAGAGTTGAGGAGGAGGGTGAAGGAGCGGGTCGGGTAATGGGCACGGCCGGGTCGGATATGCAATGACTGGGCCGGGATTTGGGCTAGGAGATAAAATTAAATTTTCAAAATTAATATAACACAAGCATTCTAAATTCCTCCAAAAATAACGGGAAAAATAGAAAATATTCAGGGGACTTGGAAAAATTATAGAAAATTTTTATTGACGGAACCTGGAATTTACACCGGGTGTAGTGACAAATAAGCAAGGGTTTCATAGGATCCGTCCAGCTTCCTAGAACATAGGTTCCCTTATGGATAAACTAATAGAATTAGTGGAGGTGATAATTAGGAAGAGAGTTGGTATTATGTGTTTGCAAGAAACTAAGTGGGTAGGTGAAAAGAGTAGAGTCATAGAGCCTTGGGATTATAAGTTTTGGTATACGGGTGGAGATAAAAATCGTAATGGGGTAGGCATAATCATAGATAGACGGTTGCTTGAGGATGTTAGTTGAGATTAGGAGAAAAGGTGATAGAATTTTACTGATTAAGCTTATTCTAGGTGGAGAGATTCTTAATATTATTAGTGCTTATGCACCACAGATAGGTCTTGATGACGCTAGTAAGCATCTATTCTGGGAGGATTTGGATGAGATGGTGCAAAGTATACCTAGTGGAGAAAAGTTATTTATTGGTGGTGATCTTAATGGACATTAGGTACCAGTCGTAGTGGATTTGATACTATCCATGGAGGTTTTGGTTTTGGACAAAGGAATGAAGTAGGTGACTCGATTCTAGATTTTGCCTTATCTTATGACTTGATCTTAGCAAACACCTGGTTTAGGAAAAGAGAGTCCCACCTTATCACCTTTAGGAACGGATTAAGTGCTAGTCAAATAGACTTTTTTCTGATGAGAAGAATAGATAGAGCTTGTTGTATTGACTGTAAGGTAGTGCCAGATAAGAGTATAACCATAGAATTTTAGTTCTAGATTTTTGATTTAAAAGTGGACCTAGGAAGATCAGACGTAAGGCAGAGCCCAGAATTAAATGGTGGCGATTGAAAGAAAGTAACCAAAAGACTTTTATAGATTGTGTAGTCCAAGAAGCGGATTGACAGTCGGAAGATGATTCGGACAGAATATGGAACAAAATGGCTAGTTGTATCAAGAAGGTAGCTAGAGATCTACTTGGTGAGTCGAGAGGTGGTGCTCCACCATTTAAGGACACATCATAGTGGAATGAAGATGTAAAGGCTGCTATTAAAATTAAAAGGGATTCTTATAAAGATTTGAAGAAAAGCAGAGATGTGGAGAGATTTGAGAAGTATAAAATGGCTAAAAAGGAAGTTAAGAAAGCTGTTCGGGAAGCTAAATCTAAGGTCTATAAGGAGGTGAACGAGAAATTAGACACTAAAGAGGCTGAAAATGATATATATCGGATTGCTCGGATGTGGAAAAGGAAGACTGGAGACTTATGTGCGGTGAAGTGTGTCAAAAATGAAAATCAGAAGGTTTTAGTTCGAGATGGGGATATCAAGGAAAGATGGAGAGATTATTTTGACAAATTGTTCAATGAGAGCTTTACTAAGGATTTGGATGGACTTGTCATTCAATCTCAAGATATAAATCGTGATTTCATGCGTAATAAGACTACCTGAGGTTAAAGAAGCTTTGAACAGAATGAGTTTAAGAAAAGCGGTTGGTCCTGACGGGATTCCTATCGAGATTTGGAGATGCTTAGGAGAAATAGGCGTTAAATGGTTGACAGATCTGTTTAATAAGATTTTGCAGACAAAAAAGATACCAAATGAATGGAGGAAAAGTATCCTTGTACCTATTTACAAGAACAAGGGTGACATTCAAAGTTACTCAAACTACCGTAGAATAAAACTTATGTGTCACACCATGAAACTTTGGGAGAGAGTGATTGAACACAGGCTAAGAAAAGATATTAAGATAACAGAGAACCAGTTTGGGTTCATGCCTGGACGATCGACGACAAAGGCTATTCATTTGCTTCATCAAATTGTCGAGCGTTTTCGAGAGAGGAGAAGAGATTTGCATATGATATTTATTGATTTAGAAAAAGCGTACGACAAGGTACCTAGAGAGGTATTATGGGGGATAGTGATGAAGAAGGGGGTCCCCGTCAAGTATATTGACATAATCAAGGATATGCACGATGGAGTAGTGGCAAATGTCAGAACTTGCAGCGGCTTAACGAGTGATTTTCCGATTACAATTGGTTTACATCAAAGATCTGCATTAAGTCCATTCCTATTTACCATCGTGATGGATGAGCTTACTAGAACTATCCAAGATAAGGTACCTTGGTGTATGCTATTCGCTAATGATATTGTTCTAGTAAATGAGACGAAAGCAGGGGTTAATGCCAAATTGGAATTATGGAGGCAAACATTGGAATCTCGGGGATCCAGATTGAGCAGGTCCAAGACAGCATATATGCATTGCAAATTTAGTAACCAGAGAAGTCAAAACTATATTGGTATAACATTGGAAGGGCAAGAGATATCACCGAGCGACCAGTTTAGATATCTAGGTTCCATCATCCAAAAGAATGGAGAGATCGATAGTGATGTTAATCAAAGGATCCAAACTGGTTGGTTGAAATGGAGGAGTGCAACAGGGATTTTGTGTGTTCGTAACTTTTCGTTAAAATTGAAAGGGAAGTTTTATCGGAGCGCTATTCGGCCTGCCTTATTATATGGTACAGAATGCTGGGCTCCTAAGAAGCATCATACGCAGAAGATGCATGTAGCGGAGATGCGCATACTTCGTTGGATGTGCGGTAACACTAGAAAAGATAAGGTGCGAAATGAGGATATTCGTGCAAAAGTTGGTGTAGCACCTGTGGAGGAGAAGATACGGGAAAACCAGCTAAGATGGTTTGGTCATGTGCGACGCAGACCTATGGAAGCACCGGTTCGACGAATAGATACTCTCGATATGGGCAATGGCTAAAAGGCAAAAGGGAGACCGAAGAAAACATGTATGGAGGTGATACGAAACGATATGGTTGCCAAATGACTCGATGAAAGTATATTGTTCGATAAGAGTGAGTGGAGGCAGAGGATTCATGTGCTGGACCCGGCGTGATTCTCATGTTGGTTCATGTAGCCTACCCCATATGCTTGGGATAAAAGGCTCAGTTGTTGTTGTTGTTGTTGAATGCAATAGTTATTTGAATAAAATAATTTCAGCACGATTATTTAAAACTCATAATATATATCTCTATTCTCAGGATCAGGCTGTGTCGAGGAGGAAATATCTCGATCTCTTTTCTTTGAAGAAAATGCTTTGGCAAATTTTCCGAGTATTCCTTTTCACCCCATCTATTTCATGCAAGAGTAATGACGATAAAAAATATATAATATGCATAAATCATTAAACTAACAAATTAATACATTACAAGTGATTAGAACTGCAGAGTTTTTCATATATCATTTACATGCAAGTGATTAGAAGTTTTTACAATTGAAAAGTTTATAACATATATCAATTAATTATAAGTGTTTACAACTGCAAAGTTTATAACACACACACACACACACACACACACACACACACACACACACACATATATAAATTATTACAACCGCAAATTTTTCATATATCAATCGGATCTGCTTCATCGAGGTCAACCTTGTCGGTAAAACTATCGAATAAGAATTTAGGAGGTGTCAGCAATGCAATCTAAGTTTCTTCCCGATTAAGATCTTTGACATAGAAACACTGCTCAGCTTATGAAATTAACATGTAATGACTCTGAATTTACTGTACGATTTTTTTTCAATTTAATGTACAGAAAAGAGTTTACAAGCTTGAGTACAATTTATAACTTAATTTTGTTTAAGAACAGCAAGAAACAACTTGTAGCTCACTGGTAAAGCCTTGCACTGCTGTGACGTAGCCCCTGTATTCGAACTCCAACAGACACATTATATTTTTCTGATTTTTCTTTTAAACTTTTTGGAAGCACAAAAGTTTACACGTGCAAAGCATATAAAATTGAAAAGTCAGAGAAAACAAATATGTGCACATTAGAATTAACAGCGAAGTGAACACGTGTCTTCAATTCACCGGCCTCTACCTACCAAACGACTGGTGAGATTGCCATTTAGGCCGGCACCGACGGTCCCCCTATAGGCAAAAGTGCCCGGGTTTTGCACACAAGTCCTTTGGTCTACCCCTAACTCCCAAGCACTGTTTGATTGCTCTGCAATCAAACAGAGACCCCTCAATTCCCTATTTATCACTTTTTAATGCATTTTAATTGACTCTTTTAATTCCAAAACCCTAATTCCACACTTTAAATACTATCCCTTGCCCTAATCCTTCATCATTCTGAATATTATAGCCAAAATTCTCAAAGTTTTCTAAGTATAAGAAGAGTACAAGTGGGGTTAGCAAGATATCAACTTCCGGCGAGAATTGAAGCAAGTTCCGGCGACTCCGTGGCGCTATAAAAATCAACACACCCTCGTCTACCTTTCCTTAGGATAACTAGCTAGTAAGTCCCTCCCTATCTCTCTCTTCCTTCTTGAAAATTTCTCTTTTTCAAAGTAAGTGGAGTTAATAACGACATTTTATTCTAAACCTTAAGAAGTTCACTTATTCTTTCATATTTTTCATCCATATTCTTACACCATATTTGTAATCATATAACTAATGGTTAGAACAAACTTTCACTCTAATCATGAAATCTAATTTTAAATCAACTTTTACATTAAAATACCATAAACTTTGTATCTACCATATTTAATTGTTTTGCTTAATTATACCTTTAGAAAACTTCACGAGGTAATGACCTACCTCTCACAAATACACATGGTTTCCATAGCACGATACTCTTTGAACGAATCTTTGCGGCGAATACAATATATTTCATTAAAATACCATGTACTATACAAAACGGTTTTCTTTTAGATTGTATTTAAAATCTCTTTGCAATTGTGCCTCTACAACCCTCTTTAGGGGACCTACTATTGGATGGTGCGGATTATCGCACATCCTTGGACTAATAGAGCGAGATACAGACCTTCTCACGGAGCATTCGGTCTCGAAAGGTTTTTAATACAGTTTTAAAGAAAAACGCATTTTTCTACTTTAATAAAAATTTAATTTTTATAATTATATAAATGTTATTAAAACACATATTTTCAAGATATAACAAAATTACATTTTTTTCTAAACATAGAAAAATGATAAGTTTCCACTAAAGTACCATCAAGTTACCCAAAATACGAGTTTTACAGTAAAATACCATGAACTATTCAAGTTAAGGTAATTATCACTAAAATACCTCAAATCTCTAAAATTCACATTCATAGAAATCCTAAATAATATAATTAATTTCTCAAGATTATTGAAACTCTATGTTAAAAATATTTTTCATAAAACTCCCTCGAGCTATATAAAACATTATTAAGGACTTTAGTAAATATAGATTTAAGCGGGATCAATTCTCTTGAGCCTCAGCGAGCCGGAGAAAGTAAGTGCTTGCCTATTTAAGCTAGAAAACTTAACGATGTTATCATTGGTAATTGTTTTGGAAAAAGACACAAATCCTGCCGTACAGCAGTTACCGATAACTCCCGAACCTAATTCAAGATCCAAATCAGTTATAAGTGTCTGACTCAAGTCTAAGACTAAATCAAACTTGAATTCAATCTAAGCCAGAATCTAATTCAAATATGAATCCAAACTCTAACATGTATACTTGAACCTGAACCTAAATACCCGAACCATATCAACATGTAAACATGATTTGACTTGACCGAACCATGACTATAACTTAACTTGATTACATGACTACTTGTTTATATCCTGAACCTGATTTTATGAACAACTTGTATCCATGGTCTCAGCAAGTCTGATAATTATAATCTATATAAAATATTACACGGGGTTAACGGGGTAGATTGGTACGGAATGTATTAGAAGTGGCACGAGATGGTCACTAAAAGACACCTACATGAACTCTTGTGTCGTTGTCCCGTTGGTTTTTACGGGACCTTATACTACATGTTACCTTAGTCTACGAAGCAAGTTGGACTCTTCTCGTATACACTGATACATTCTGTACCAAGTTACAAACAAATATATTAGAATAATAAACTGATACCTGTATAACTTAACAGTTTCCTTCCACATTACTTGTTGTATTCCTGTGTTTCTTCTGGGACTTATCAAGCCCTAGTTCGCTAACGACATTCATGTCTTTTCTTTCTTTGGAATGTTCGTCAGAAGGACCGGACTCTCTCAAGATCGAGCCTAGCCAGAAGGACGTGGACCAGTTCATCGAGCAGCAGGACTTCTAGTTTTTCCTTGTACTTACTTTTCATTTCATATGCCACTGTTTAGGCATTGCTTTATATCTATGTACTTTCCTTTTCAAAGCAATGTATTGTAAAGATGAATGTTAATAAAAGTTGTTGTTTACATTATATCTCTTGTCATTTCTTATACGTTTCATATATTGCTTATTTACGCTTAACGTATTTATTTCTGAGTAAATATGTCGCGTGCCTGCCATGTCTCCGTCTCCGTACATTGGGAAACGGGGCGTGACCAGTTTTGTTGGCGGCCCATTGTTCACACCATAATATTGCATTATTATATTCCCCATTCTTATTCTTTTTATAAATAAACAGGTACTTTTGACGCATGTCTGCTACATGTTACAGGTTACAGGTTCTTGGACAGGAAACAGTGAAAACGATGTAAAGACGATGAAAATATGGACTTTTGACTAACAAATGGGAGGATCTTAGTCAAGCCTACATCGAAAGACAGTTCATAATTAACAAGGCAACTCAAGGTCCAAAAATACAAAGCGGACGGTTAAAAATCCATTGCAAATGGTTCACTGAAGATCTGGAGCTAATGTAGATGTCCAATTGATAAAAGAACCAAAGAACCAGAAGCCCCAAAAGACCCAAAACAAAACCATGAATTTTCAGCATCCAAGCCTGCCAAAGGGCCGCGGAACAGCGGCCCAAGCCCACCATTGCCGCGGTTCCGCGGCCAGAAGAAGACAAAATAAAAATAATTTTTTTATCAAAAGTTTGTTGCGGCGCTGAAAAGATTTCCTGAGGGTATATTTGTAATTTTAGACATGCGGATCAAAATGTAACCTAGGGTTTCTATTTCCTATAAATAGAACTCTAAATCTTTGTAAACTTTATGCCTCCTTTTAATAAAAATTCAGAAATCCTTTTTGGAGAGCATCATTTTTTGTAGGTAAATTATGTTCTTGCCTTAGTTTAATTTAGTTTAAGAATTCTATTAACTTGCAATAGATGTTTCTTCTCTTTAATAAAATCATGTCTTTCTTCATCCCCTCAATGAGCGAGTAGTTTCCTCGCTTGTTAGGGTTAGGAATAGAGAAGGATTTGAGAGATGAAGATCTCTCATCTCTTTTCGTTGCCAAACTTTTATGAACATTAGAACTCCATGCATACCTTCTTATTCCGCTCCCTACGGCACTTTTACCCTCGAGGTAACGGTGATTCCGTAGTCTAAAGGCCCGGATTCTAAGGTTTTCCATGGAGGTTAGGGTAAAGATTAAGAAAGGAAGGACAAAGATCTAGAGGAAGAATCAATCTTCCCAATCATCCTAATCCCCTTTGTTAAGATTTACCATAACACTAATATGATATCTTTAATTAAAGGCAATGGAAAGAGATGTAGATCTTTGTTTACCAAATTTTCCCTAAACCTAATCCTAGCAAGTTTCTAATCCTAGTATCATACAACTTCAATTTTTAGATTTAATAATCAATCCGAACACCCTTCGGAATTAACTCGTTAGCGCGATTAGGAAATTCACAACATCCCTGTGGACCGACCCGCACTCACCGGCTAGTTTCATGCGACGCCGTTCTTGATTGCGGTTACAAATATTTTTGATCTATCTTTTAGAAAACGCAAGCACGCTAAATCAAAACAATCACCCATACAGGTCAGTTCTGCATGGAATCTTAAGCAATATATCACAAGAATTATAAGAATTGGCAACTATACATTCTATACATTTCAAATTCCTTGAATCTATCCTAACCTTTATTTTTCTTTCAAGGTTATGGATTCACCGAACAACACGAGTACAAACGTCAATGGAAACACCCCACCACCTACACTACTACTACCACCTATCGTTGCAGCTCCTATCAACGAGCAAACGTTACTGCTTGAGGAGATCAAGAGCATCTTGGAGGGTCAGCAGCAGCAGACTGCTGTCCTTATGCACCGTCCAGAGGTCGAGGCACCCGGAGTCAAACAATTCCGGGCACTGCACCCGAAACATTTCTCTGGTAAAGAGAACCCAATGGAAGCAGAAGAATGGGTTTAGTCAATAAAAGATGATCTGGCAGCAGTACAAGTGCCAGAGATTGTTTGGGCGAGAGTTGCAAAGCTGCAACTAACAGATAACGCCAGAGTCTGGTGGAAGGCTGAAGAAAGCCGACTCACCCAACCGATTGAATGAAACACATTTAGCGATATGTTCGACGTGAAATACTTCCCTGAGACACCCCTTTTCAACATGGAATATCAATTCATCCACTTACAACAAGGCTCGATGTGGAGCAAATCCGTGGATGAATACGATGCTGAGTTTACCATGCTTAGTAGGTAAGATATTATCTCAATATTCAATTTCCTGATATCACATATTACACTGCTCACACAAGATCGTAACAGGTTCGCGGTACACCTGATTCCGACTGCTGAGATCAGGGAAAGACGATTTCAGCAAGGGTTAGACCCGGAGATCCAAGCTGCACTAGCTACAGGGGATTTCCTAACCCATGATCTTGCTCCAAAGGCTGCCCAAGGCTATGAGGCAGTTTTGAAGAAGATGGGCAGACCTTAGACTGCCGGTGTAAAATGCCCTACCACTCAGAAGGCAGGAGGAGCCTCTTCCAGGCCAACTTTTCCACCCGGGAGACCGGGAGTAACCTTTAACCGGCCTAGTTCAGAATTTTGCTTCTATTGCAAGAGGAATGGACACCTGGCGAAAGACTTGTAACGTTTTAGAAATCGTTATGCGAATTTTCCGTTAATAGGTAAAATAAACTGTGTTTTATGTAAAAACCTAGAAGTGATCATTTTTCAGTATAGACTTAACTGCACCTAGTTTAACTAGGAAATTACTAGTTTGCGGTTTTTAGTTGGTCACCTGAAAATTTTAGTTCACTTAAATATTTTTCCTTAATTAAAATATTATTATAAGATTTTAATTATGCACTTAATTAGTGGTATTTACAAATTTGATTGGGTTAATTATACTAATGTGAATCCATGCTAACTTAATCATAAGATTAAACACTTTGACTTCTTTCCAAAATATCTTAGAAATATTTAGATATTTGAAGGATTAAAGGAAATTTTAAATAAAGGATTAAGAGGTGGTATAGTGAGGTGTATTATTGAGATTTATTATTGTTTTAAACCTAGATCTTTCCACACATTTCCATAACTTTCCCCCATTTTCCTCTAGCTTTGGCCGAACCCCCCTTGCTGCCCCATCTTTTTCCTCACCCCATTTCCACTTCTAAAAGCTCCAATAATTCATCAAAAATCATCAAAAATCCCACAAACGCAAAAACAAATCTATACCCATTATTCTTTAGCCTTAACCAAGCTTGGATCTTCATGAAAATTAGCAGTTTGGAGGCTATTTTGGAAGTTTGCAAGTTTGTGAATCAAGTGTGAGGTATAAATCCTAACCCTAAACTTTATTTGTTGTTTAAATACCTTAATCTAGTTATTATATGTTTAAATAAAGCTTTAATTAGCATGTTTTGGAATTTCTATAAAGGGTTATGAAGATCAAGTTAGGGTTTTGATTGTTTGAAATGGTTAATGGAGAAGTTTAGATTTGGAAAACTTAACCTAGTTGTGAGATTGTTAAATGATATTTTTCCTAATTTTCTAATTAAGCTTAATTGCAAACTAACTTTTACTAAATCTTATATGGGTGGGATTAAAATTGTAGTAAAGGTTTGTGTGACTTAATTAAGCTACTTTGTGACGATTGTGATCGCTAGAATTGTTTAACTTCTAGACTTGAGCTAAAATGATTAAAAGTTGCTTACTAGGTTTTCGGTAAAATTAGGCGTGGGTTTCAATTGACGTTGCGATATTATATATAGTACCTTCCACGATATATATTGTGTTGTGAATGCGCGATCGGTACGATCGGGGTCTAGGTTTGGTGGTTGTGTAGTTTGGCGATCTTAGCTAGGATTGTGCCGATGTCGTACGCGTTTTGTGCAGTGTTTATATCTTGTGAACGTTATCCCTGCGTTTCGTTGTCTTTGTGTCGGCGCAGGATATTTAGCCGTATGTGTTGTGTTTGTGAAATTTTAGGATCGCAAGCAGGGACTTCGGACGCTGCGAAGAAAGGGAAGCAGGTGGTCGGATTTTCTTAGCTCGAAATCATCGTTGAGTGGATTTAACATCTACGGGGAAATCGCCCATATGGCGTTATGCGTCAGGCCTGGATATGATATTAGAGCTGCATGTTTATACGCATATGAGCTGATTCCGCATGCGCATCATTGCATATTATTACCTGTTGTGCCATGACTTGGTACCTATTGGACACTGCACCATTACTGATGGTTCATGTTGCACGAGCACTAAATTGTATACTACACCCACACCGTTGGAAATTTCCATGACACGCGTAACACATACCTTGCTATATCTACTTGTATATCATGCATACATACTTACATGTACACCCACATATCTTGCTATAGCTACATATACCCCTATGTGGTATTGTATTGACATTGACATTGAGATGTTGATTATTATGCTATTGTGCCTATGAAATGCATCATACATACATACTTATATATAGATACACATATCATGCTATAGCTACATGTACATCATGCATACATAGTTATATATACACCAACATATTGTAAGTCTACGGTAGCGCCCCGGCCGTCTAACAGATGCCAAATGCGGAACAAAAACTTTTTAACTGGCGCTATCGTATACTATAACCCGGATCTGCCATTATTGCTAAATTAACAAACTACAAAGAGGGTAGAAAGGTTATACCGAACGATCCGAGTCCTTCATTCTTTAACCATCATCCCATGCTTGGTTGCGGCTGCTCCGATCTCGTCGATCTCCGATCTGCTCGTCCAGGTGGCACCACGTCAACGGATCTTTAAACGGGCTCCCTTCTCTGACCCGAGGCAACTCGGTCATCAAGTTTGCTAAAAGAGATGACCAAGATTGATGTAGAGAATGAGTAGAACACTTTGTCTCGCTTCGTCCAAAGCTATGGACGAACGGTTAATGAAGTTGCCATTTGAATCGGGTGATGGAATGAAATGAGCTATGAAATTTCCATACACCAAAACTATAATCTTTTTCCAAACAACAACCATGATGATACCTTCACCAAGAGGGGCCGGCCACTTATAGGGAAGGAGGGGGGTGAGTGTAAGAGAGGGGGGTGACCACAACAAAGAAGCTTATCATAACACACTTAAAAAAACATGACTCACTAATGACACCTAGTATGAACACATTAATGAAACAATGAGTCACCTTAACTAGTCATCACAACATTAAATGAACACTTAATACATCAATGACTCACAAGCTTAGTCATCATCCTAGTCACCATCTAGAAACTTCTAGAACCACGACTCACCCAAGAAAAGATAAATCCGCATTTAACCGAATGTTAAATACGGCTGATAGAAAACTGGAAACTGGAAACTGGCAACTTCCAAAAGCGATCCTGAAACGAATTTCAGGACAACCCCGTAACAGTATAAACATACCCGCATTTGTATTACGACCGAATACAAAATGCAACTGAGACAAAGATATTATATCTACACAGTATAATACTCGGATCCGGCTTAAACCAAAGCCCACCAGTATTATCTGCCCGAAATATAACATGTGCGTAAACGCACGTGCATTTTCCGAACCCTGCCATAAAACCATACGGCCTCTACAACATTTCTCCCGAACTTGGGAAACTATCTGTGGGGGACTCTAATGACTCGTCAGTACCATGGCAGTGGGTTTTAACCACAAGCCGTTAGAGGCACTAGCTGTGCGTAACGGCTGCCCATGTACTGACCTCAAGGGAGGCTGATGAGCGAACTCATCCGGAAACCCTACTGAGCCTAACAGTGACAATGTATATACAGTCCGGTCCGTTCGTTTATGAGTATCGCATATCGGCCTAGGGGTCTGATAGGGGGCTGGTAACGTCAGACCCCCAATAGCAGTATAAGTCGTGTCTGAGTGTAGCCCAAAAACACCCTGAGATACTACTGGAGTACATACCAGTAAATCTCCTGCCACGGCTGTGGGCTTTGTGTAATGGCTCTCCTAGACACAGCACGATCTCACCCCCAATACCGGGAGAGACGAATCCCCTACCAATCCGCTCACTTGCCTCCATGTGGCTCGGGACTATACCCAAAAAATACCTGTTTGCACGACTCCTTTGAGCCGTGGTAGGGTAGAAATCAAAGCACAGTAGGAACTCACACGAGACAAATGACGACCTCAGGTCGATGAACTAACCTGTACACATGTCACCAGGGAACTGCTATCTGACGATAGGTATAATACCAACTAGCAGATTCCCGGCGAGTCCTGTCCGGTGTACTCATAACCCAATGAGCACCTGTATACATCTTAGGTGATCCAACTGACATCAGTGGCTTGTGAGACCGGCCACCGCCCCTCGTCGGGGTCTCGACTGTATACACTTGTCTACTCCGGAGTATCGATGCCCTGTCTCGAAACTCCCACGACTAGGGACCACAATTAAGGATATGCTTATAAACCACCCAACTCTCACGTATATGATCGCCATCATACTGTTGGTAGTAAAGCAAGATCCTAAGGGCTCTATCAAAGTGTAACAATGATCAGTCACCTGAACCTGTACACGACTGATAAAGGCAAACCAGATAGCATACTATTATCTCGAGTAAGACTGTCCTACCGGTATAGGTCCTCCGCAATCATTGCAATCACGTGCCTGCGATCCAATAATTGACTTTGAGGACACTATATCCAACAATCTCCCACTTGCACTTAAGGCTAATTATTGCGATGTCGCATACTCACAGCCCGTGTGAAACCGAACATCCAACTCCTCTACTAATCAGTTTCACAAAGCCCGTTTGTAAAACTATTGTGTTCGAGAAATAGCCTCGGTGAGTGGATCCGCCTTGATGTTTCTTTCTATGTCTCTCTTAATCTCAAGTTCGCGGAGAAAGCCATCTCCCAAATTGAGTAATACCCGTCTTAGAATATGTCTGGATATCTGATGGGACCTTGTTCATAAATGAACTCCAAATCCAAACTTCTTAGACAGTATCAGTCACTGAACCTAATCAGTATCCTGCACCATGCCTCCCACAGTATCCTCTTGGACCACCTATCCATAATACTGTCCCTCGTCTGAGGGAAAACTATAACTTTGACAATCTCTCTGTCATCCATGTCACCTTTGAAGCCTGGAATGATAACCATCTCCTGAAGGAGACTGCCGTCATCAAATCCGTAGAACATACACTTATGTTCTAAAACTGCTTCCTTATGTTTCTCCAGGATTGGATTAATACAAGTTTATCGCATCTAGTGCAAAAACAACATCTGGTGTGGTACTTGACATCTCACGATTGACTCAATTGCCTAAGCAAGTGATCTGCCAATCATGCACATCCCTCTCCCCTTTAGTCTGTAAGACACCTTTAGAGAGGGTGACTCCATCATCTGTAGGTATACCACCATGCCAGGAGTCATCTATTCTAAAAACTATTAGAATACCGTCAAAGTACCTACATTGGGAAACTACCCAAATCTAGATCTAAAACCATAGATCTAGTAACCAGAATGTTTGATATTAAATCCAAATCCTGTCTGGAGAAACAACTGTGTGACGACCACAGTACAACCGATCGTAGTATAGGAATTTTACTTCCTACTCTGTGTATGTCATCCAAATACCATGGCATCACACCCTACTACCTTCTTAACAAATCCATCCCTTATTCTGATGAAGTCAAACCCATGACTGTCACATCAAAAATAGATGATCTATCTCCGCTATATCTGCTCAAGTCTATAAATAGACATAAGCTACTTGCCCACTATACTTCCGCTGCTCCCACTGACCACAACAACCTTCTGGCAGAATAATATATACGTGCACTTCTAAAACTAGTTTAGAACGACGCTATACTTAACCTCTAGCCGGGTCTCATAGTCTGGAACAACAGTAGTGTCAAGTCTGGGTAATCAAGAACCTCCCTGTCACCTTCCTTTGAGGTTACCGAAGTACCTCTCGGGTGACTGAGGTTACCCACCATGTCTGCGGAGTGGCTAATGGAATGTAAAATCTGATTGAATCTTTAGGTCCTATTAAATTTTCCGTAATCGTTTGCGGTTCTGGAATCACTTCCAGTTCTACCATACTCCCACTACTGTTTTCTGAAAAAATCCATTTTACTAAAACTATGGCGAGTCAAGAACAATATCACTATTGATCTTCCAGATGGTAGAAAGTCAACCCTCGACATAGCCCAGGTCAACCCACAAACTGCCATTACAGAAACGTGCCCTGAGTTATCCAGAGTCTGGTTTTAAGCATAAGCCGGACAACTCCCCGTACCTTAACATCGTTAAGATATGAACCATTCTATATCCAATATAGAAACTTTGGCACTGATTTAATTGGAACCAGATTCTAATAATGCAGCTGTCTTCAGTGCATATCAACTTAATGGAAAGAGGCTAATCAGCATTACTCAACTTAGGAATCCATCCAATTATGAGCAACCTGAAAGAGAAACTAGTTTCTCGAAACCATTACTTGAATACTAATCACAAGAATCTACATCTTCGATCTCTTTGAAGAATCCCGATACTTGCGATATGTGGTTCTCTACTTTATTCTTATACCCACAACTTCTCAAAACATAGACATTGTATTTCTACGAAACACTTGTCTAAAAACTAGAGAAGTCACAAGTAAGCAGAACATAGTACGAGGACCTACCCCTTTGTCCTGATGGACACTTGGACAACATACAATACTCTGTATAAGTTCGCTGAGTTGAATAACTCAAAACCTGTGCATCATAAGTTGAAAACTGTACCCAGGAGATTTCCTCAAATATCACTAATTACAACGAATTCCGATATAATGAGGATGATCACCTAATTCCCAATAACTTACTCCCACTCATCATCTGTAAAACCATACAGATATGAGAATGAAACCTGGTAAATACATACCCTGGAGTAAGTATCTAATCGGGAAAATAGTTTTGCTTTAACAATGCACTGAAACATGAAAATGTTTCGTAGGGGTATCCTGGTATTTCTAGTAATGCCTCTTCCATAATCCAATTCATGACTATAACCGTATATTTCTTTGCTATCTCTCCAAATCCCTTTATTTGTTTTTAGTCATTACCTTCTGTACACCATCGTTAGGCTAAATGGTTTTCTTCCTTCCCTACCGTTCGGCACCAGCCTATGGTTCGGAAGAAGACTATCCAGTAAGCATAATAGGTGTACCCTCCTAAACCAAGGAGTACTCGCAACTTGAGAGAAGGTGATGATAAAAGACAACTGAATAATACCTTATTCTATTTCTACCGAACTGGGGAATAAAGCAAAGGTGAAATAGGAGTGGCGATGAAGTACGCGGTTTGGTTGTGAATGATAGCAGTCGCAATTTACTTTGCCCTCTTTCTAATCTCTTTATTTTGTCTTTACATATTACCTTCTGTACACCCTACTTAGGCTAATTGGTTTTCTTCATTCCCCACCTTTCGGCACCTGCCTATGGTTTGGAAGAAAACTATCCAATAAGCGTAATAGGTGTACTCTCCTAAACCAAGGAGCCCTCGCAACCTGAGAGAAGGTGGTAATAAAAGACAACTGAATAAACCAATTCTATTTCTCCTGAACCTGGATCCATCCTCGAAGAAGTCCCTTCGAGTTCGTATATAACCATATGATGGATCTGTCCAATGGAAGTGGATGTCCGTAGTAATACGGGGTGTTCTGAGAAATGCAAAGGATAGAAGAAGGAGTGGCAATGACTTATGCAACTCAGACAATCCAAAAGCCACTATTTTAAGAAGGTTCGGTCAACTTGGTCACTGAGTCATAGTCTAGGGTCAGTCAATGGTCGCTGCCAAAGAGAGAGAGAGAGAAAAGAAACACTCTGCGTGCACTCTAACCTACATCAGAATGGTTATCACTTTATCTAATCAGGAAACCTCTCACTGTACTGTCAAATTCTCCTCCAAACCTAAAAGAAGAATCAATCGGGATCACCCGAAGAGTAAACCAACTCATCAGTGGGAATCGGGATCCAACTCTCATCGCATGATAACGTGACGGAATCCACTCACGTTACTCACACTCCAGAAGGTATGCGCATACTTGGCAAGTTTCAGTTTCTTTAGAAACTCCCGATATGATTTTTGCCCCATGCTCTTATGACCTTGGTGTTAGGTCAAAATGTCATAAGTCACATGCCAAGTTCTATCCATCACTATCTTGTCAATTTGAACCCACCCGCACATGCCCTTGGCGTTAGGTCAAAATGGCAGAACGACTGTCCCAAACCAACTCATCTATCTATGCAACAAATGAATACCCAGCAGCTACCAAACACTATGCCTTGGCGTTAGAACAAAATACATAGCTTGAATACTATTGAATACCCAAAAGAAATGACGGAGGGCTACGGCTGGTTTTTGGCGAAAAACCTTTAACGTAGTGAACTTGATGTCGCTGAAGGAACCTGATAGCTTTTTATAAAAATATAGTGGCGAAAACCTTTGCTAAAGAGGTCACTCCCTGTGAAGGGATCTCGGCTCTTTCCTCGTGGAATGAGGTGCAGGATATTCCAACTGAATACCACGATGCAAAACAACTTGTAATCGACTATAGTGAAATTATTACCCTGACGCAAACTTCTGCCCAAGGGGTCATTCCCGGTGAAGGGATATCGGTCCTTGCCTCGTCGAATGAGGTGCAGGATATTCCAACCGAATACCGCTATGCAAAACAAAAGGAAACGTCTTTGTAATAACACTTTTTAAAATTATTCCAACAACTGCCAAATAGGTTTGTTTTCCTTTGCATTGATCAGAATCAACGCAGTCCCATCAATTAATCACACCAGAAAAGAACGAAAATAAAATGTACGTATATGCTATCCACATTCGTCACTGGGTCCCGTCATCACCCATTAGGTTACTTAACTAACGATAGAGCGGGGACTGGACTAGCGCGGGTGTAAAACATATACAACATCTAATAGTATATATACTAATATACAATAATCGCTCCATGCGTGATAATATGCAACATTACAGAAAAGTAATAAGCATTACAGAACAATACAGATAATCTGGGATCCCCGAGTTTCACAGAACCGCTGCTGAAACCCGACGTTCCCCTGGTCGTGTGGATAGCCTGTGCAATGAAACCTAGACCCCTACGGGTGCGGCAAGTTACCCGCCAAAACTTGAAGCGAGGCAGCCCCCTACAGCAAAGTGAATGGACCACCCTGCACTTCACGGAATCCGGTAGCTTGAGCACCCCTCCTTGGGTCAACTTGTACCCCCTATGAGTGCGGCGAATAGTCTGCCAATTCCAGAGTGAGGCCCCTCTGCCTCTCAAAGACATGAGATGCGGACCCGTTGCCCTCCAGAACCCGGCTATCCGTGCACTCCATCGTGGGGTAAAACCTAGTACAGAAATGAAAAATATGTACAACGGGTACATCGACCTCAGCCCAGTCATACCCCAAAAGAATATTATACAAACAGGCAGTGACGGCAGTCCACATGTTGGACGCTCGCCCCGCAATATCAAATGTATAAATAAATTCAAACTGCACTACTATTGCATACTGCTATCCACTACGACAAAACCGCAACATCACAGCACAATACAGAACATCAACGCGAATGTCACGTTCGCAAACCCGTCTAAACGAACTATAGCAATCAGACGCGGTTTACCGCTCGAATGACATTCACGGTCGGAGATATAATGTAAGTACTGTAAACTAACACGTTTAAATTTTGATCGACTAAATTTCCCGAAGTGGGCCCCACATACATCTGCTGTACAGTAACAAAATCTGGGCCCAAAAGAACAGTACCAGAAACCACAATTTCCAACAAAGAAACAACAGAAGAAAAATGGCCAAGTGAGTCACCAAGACTGCCGCGGTTCCGCGGCGGTACGGTCGAATCACTCGATCATTTTTCTTCTGTATTCTTATAAAAGCATGCTTGAATTTCTGGTATGGTCAAAATGATTTTTAGACCCCTTTTAAAATCGACAGAAACTTTAACACTGAAAATTATGATTTTTGAAATTCAGTTCGATCGATATTTTAAACGTGTTAGCACAAGTTAGTAAAGCTTAATGGCGAGGCTTTGATACCACTATAAGTCTACGGTAGAGTCCCGGCCGTCTAACAGACGCAAAATGAAGAAACAAAAACTTTTTAATTGGCGCTATCGTATACTATAACCCGGATCTGCCATTATTGCTAAACTAACAAACTACAAAGAGGGTAGAAAGGTTATACCGAACGATCCGAGTCCTTTGTTCTTTAACCAACATCCCACGCTTGGTTGCGGCTGCTCCAATCTCGTCGATCTCCGATCTGCTCGTCCAGGTGGCACCACGTCAACGGATCTTTAAACGGGCTCCCTCCTCTGACCCGAGGCAACTCGGTCATCAAGTTTGCTAAAAGAGATGACCAAGATTGATGTAGAGAATGAGTAGAATACTTTGTCTCGCTTCGTCCAAAGCCATGGACGAACGATTAATGAAGTTGCCATTTGAATCGGGTGATGGAATGAAATGAGCTATGAAATTTCCATACACCAAAACTATAATCTTTTTCCAAACAACAACCATGATGATACCTTCACCAAGATGGGCCGACCACTTATAGGGAAGGAGGAGGGTGAGTGTAGGAGAGGGGGGTGACCACAACAAAGAAGCTTATCATAACACACTTAAAAAAACATGACTCACTAATAACACCTAGTATGAACATATTAATGAAACAATGAGTCACCTTAATTAGTCATCATAACATTAAATGAACACTTAATGCATCAATGACTCACAAGCTTAGTCATCATCCTAGCCACCATCTAGAAACTTCTAGAACCATGACTCACCCAAGAAAAGATAAATTCGCATTTAACCGAATGTTAAATACGGCCGATAGAAAACTGGAAACTGGAAACTGGCAACTTTCAAAAGCGATCCTGAAACGAATTTCAGGACAATCCCGTAACGGTATAAATATACCCGCATTTGTATTACGACCGAATACAAAATGCAACTGAGACAAAGATATTATATCTACACAGTATATTACTCGGATCCGGCTTAAACCAAAGCCCACCAGTATTATCTGCCCGAAATATGACACGTGCATAAACGCACATGCATTTTCCGAACCCTGCCATAAAACTATACAGCTTCTACAACGTTTCGCCCGAACTTGGGAAACTATCTGTGGGGGACTCTAATGACTCGTCAGTACCCTGGTAGTGGGTTTTAACCACAAGCCGTTAGAGGCACTAGCTGTTCGTAACGGATGCCCATGTACCGACCTCAAGGGAGGCCGATGAGCGAACTCATCTGGAAACCCTACTGAGCCTAATAGTGACAATGTATATACAGTCCGGTCCATTCGTCTATGAGTATCGCATATCGGCCTAGGGCGCTGGTAACGTCAGACCCCCAATAGCAGTATAAGTCGTGTCGAAGTGTAGCCCAAAAACACCCTGAGATACTACTGGAGTACCTACCAGTAAACCTCCTGCCACGGCCGTGGGCTTTGTGTAATGGCTCTCCTAGACACAGCACGATCTCACCCTCAATACCGGAAGAGACGAATCCCCTGCCAATCCGCTCACTTGCCTCCATGTGGCTCGGGACTGTACCCAAAAAATACCTGTTTGCACGACTCCTTTGAGCCGTGGTAGGGTAGAAATCAAAGCACAGTGGGAACTCATACGAGACAAATGACGACCTCAGGTCGATGAACTAACCTGTACACATGTCACCAGGGAACTGCTATCCGACGATAGGTATAATACCAACTAGCAGATTCCCGGCGAGTCCTGTCCGGTGTACTCATAACCCAATGAGCACCTGTATATATCTTAGGTGATCCAACTGACACCAGTGGCTTGTGAGACTGTTTACCCCAATCAGAGCAAAGCTCTGTTCAAATTCCGAGGCGGGAGATGTAAAAACTCTTCATCTCCCTCCCAATCAGAGCAAAGCTTTGCTTGGAAAATTTAAACTTTAATAACTGAAGCAACGCTTCAGATTCTTTGCGCTGCGCGCAGAGCGCCACGTGTCAAAATCAGACACGTTAGCGTAGAGAGCGCAGCGCCCAAGAAGGCGCGCCCAATCAGAGCAAAACTCTATTTTTATGAAGCAACGCTTCAGCTGCGCAAGCACTGCGCTGCGCGACACGTGTCAGCGCGGATGCGCTAGCGCGGTTGCGCAGCGCAGTGCGCTGCGCGACACGCGTCAGCGCGGATGCGCTAGCGCTAGCGCGGTTGCGCTGCGCAGTGCGCTGCGCGACACGTGTCACGCGCTGGGGCATCTGCGCCAAACATAATTAAATTTCCAAGAAATCTTTTCTGTTCTTGTTAAAACAAGAAGATTTTCTTCTGCAAAGCAGAAGCCCTTGGATCAAAGATCCAACGGTGGGGAAAATTCCCCAAATCACTCAGAGAAAGATCTCTTTAACAAATTTAACTAATTTATGGGCACTATAAAAAGGACCCTAGGCCTCAATTAAAAAGCATCAACATCTTTCTAAAAAAAAAAAGAGAAGAGAACTCTTGAGAACTCCTCAAGAACAACAGAAGGTAAAAACCTTTAGGAAAAAGAGAAAATTCTCTTATGGACAGATTATTGATCTAAGAACAAGATCAATAATTTTAAATAAAAAGAAAAATAAGTAATAATAGTGCTTTGCACTTTTTTATGAACCTCTGGTTCTTGAAACAAAAAGAAAAATTTATTTTCTTTGATCTAAATTAGATCAAGAAATCAAATAGTACTCTGCACTCCTGTTCTTGAATCTAAAAGATTCTTAGTGCTTTGCACTTCCAAACTGCGCTGTTGCGCTCTTGAGAGAACGCCACGTGTCAGCTACAAAACAACTTGCGCTTCTGAAATAGAGCTTTGCTCTCTGGAATTGGCGCAACTCACCAGAGCGCGCCACGTGTCAGCAGCGCAACAGAGCAGCGCATTAGCGCAGCGCACTGCGCTATTGCGCTTGCGCTTACCAGAGCGTGACACGTGTCACCACCATAAGAGTTTGCGCTCATTACTTAGCGCAAAGCGCCTGACAAGCCATGTGGGGGCACTGTAAGAGTATTTAATGCTCTGCATTATTAAAGAAAAGGGACAGAGCCCAATTAAAAGGCCTAACAGGCCTAATAAAAAATGCTATGCATTTCAAAAGGGGGGCAAAGCCCAAACAAAAAAAATAGATGCTCTGCATCATTTAGAAAAGGGCAAAGCCCGGCCAAAACAAGAATAATGCAGTGTATTACTAAAAAGGGGTAAAGCCCTAGCACAGGCCAAAGACAAAATATGTTGAAACTGGACTTAGCCCAATCATGGCCGTAAGTCCTCAAACTAAATTGACTGAGCACAGCTGCTCTCTTAAATCAATTTACATCCGGTTCGAGGGTACATCTCCGAACTCCTCTGACACCTATCGTTGTAATTCCTCAACGACGTCAGAGAGGTGACGGGTCCCAACGACCATACATGAATATGGACTGCGGGGTCCTTAAACTCGTGGACCGAGACGTCCTTAAACTAATATCGGACCAAGACGTCCCTAAACTAATATTGGACCGAAACGTCCGTAAACTAATATTGGACCGAAACGTCCTTAAACTAATGGTGGACCACCATGTCCCTAAACTGGAATATGGACCGCAACGTCCCTAAACTACCTATGGACCACTACGTCCCTAAACTGGAACAATAGAGCCCCCAAATGCTCTTTTGCCGGATTTAAACGGTCCCGTTTAAGTTGATCTTAGCCCCAAATACGGCTAACGTATCCTTAAACATTTAAATGGACTATAAAACTCCAAATCGACTTTGGTTCAAGGGTACATCTCTGAACTCCTCTGACATTTGCCATTGTAATCCTTCAACGACATTAGAGAGGTGACGAGTCCCGACGGCCATATATTAAATGGATCACCCCGTTAAGTTGATCTTAGTCTCAAACAGGACTAACGTATCCTTGACGAACGTTTAAGTTGATCTTAGCCGCAACGCGACTAATGCATCCTTAAACTAAAAAACACCAAACCCAAATCTAAGTAAATACGGATTTGGACTAGTCCACGTCCTACGGACGACGGCATTACTCAGTCTCCGTATACAATCCACGGGCAACCAAAAACAAAACAAACACACACGACACGAAGTGAAATTCTGGAGAAGGAGAAAGTTGTTACCGCGATGCGGTAGCGTAATTAACTGCTGGGGCTTGCGCCTGCAGGGAAGAGCGTCCCCACAATCAAAAACCCCTCAAGCGAGGGGGAATCTGATGAAATCTGCTACATCGGCCGCATTCGTCTAAACCTCCGATACACGGTGCCATAAATCAACTTGGCATCTTCGGAGAGGTGGACGGATAAAACCAAATAGCATCTGCTCCGAATCTCAGGCAAGACAGCCCATGTCTTGGCCGTCCTTCGGAGGGGAACAGATTCTGGCACGCCCGGTGGGACCTCTTCCTCTTTCCACTCACACTTCGTGTGTCGTTTTCGCGAACCAATCGCGGTTTGTTAACGGTTGCCTTTGGATTTCAAGTTTACTAAGATTTGGTCTCTTGCTCGGTGCAGAAGAGAAGTCAAGCATCGATGGCCTCTAATTGCACCAACTGCTCGAAATGCCACTGCAACGGACGCTCCACCTTACTGGGAGGTATAGCATATGGGCCCCAAGCGGCTTCCTTCCTCACTCTGCCGGTAGATCAGGTGACCCAAGCCACCACTGGTCTGTTCTTCGGGACCATGATCCCACCTACAAGCTTCTCTGAGCCCATACCTGCACCGGAAGTGAACAAGAAGTCGGTCTTCGACCGGCTCACTGCTACGACGACCCCTGTCAACGGGTCGCCCGCTACCAAACCGACAGCCTCCGTTTTCACCAGGCTAAATCTGAACTCTAAAATGGCTGTCCAAAGGAGGGCAACAGCTGCTGCTTCAGAAGTCGTCAAGGCGGCTTCCCTTGTCAAAGAGTCAGTCTTTTCAAGACTGACGATTCCTGCTCCTGCCCCTACTCGAGGATCCGTCTTCGACAGGTTGAATATCACCCCTCAAAAGACAACCTCAGTCTTTAAGAGGTTAACACCGGCGGCGCCTCATTCAGACAGGGGGCAAAAAGAAACTATCTCGATCTCTGAGCCAATCCCAACGGCTCGCCATGCTCGACGTCGCCATTGGCAACGAGTGAGGAAAGCAGGGGCAACTCTCCCTCAGGGCTAACTCCACCGGCTCCAGTGGTGGAAATCAACGCTGCTATCCTAACCGGGAACAGCTTTGAACTGCTGAGGAGGGTACGGAAGAACTCTCCAACCGCTACACTGAAGAGATCTCCTCCACCTGCGGAGAGAGTTTCAGAAACGAAGCAAGAACAACCCCCTCAACGGCTGTCCTCAAAAATATATAAAGTTTGGAGAAGGGTTCAAGACTCCGTGATTGACCCAGGTCACTCTCGTCACCAGAAAAAGGCAAAGGTGGAAAAAGACAAGGACCGTCCCATTAAACAACGGGGGACAACAGCCGCTAGGATGCCCACTTCAACGGTTCCTTCAACCTCAACGGCCCACAAAAGAAGGAGGCCAGAGAAAACTCCCGCGTCAGTGGCAAAAGTTAAAATTGGCGAACCCAAACGCCCTAAGTCAGGGGGCATGATAGTTCATACAGTTTATGTAGCATCGGGAAAGGAGGATAGCCGCATATCAACAGGTCATAGACCGCATACGAGGTCAGTGACCAAGGCTCAGGAGCAGCAGCAGAAGCTCCAAGAGATGATGAACGCTATGGCCACACTTACAGGGCCAAAAGAAACCCCTGAAATGTCCTCGGACGAGCGTCAAGAACAAGAAACGGACGCTGAATTCCTTCGTCGCGTACTAGAGAAGAAGGATAAAGAGGCTGCGGAGCAGGCAGCCAACATAAAGAAGATGGCCCTCCTGTTCCAGGATATGGTGGGTATGATGATTCAACAAGATCCACCTGCTGAAGATCCCCCAATCATTCTTGAAGACGATAGGGGAGAGACGTCGAATCCTCCACCAGTTTTGTCTGCAGCTAAAGAGGATACAATCTCCAAAGCTGATTTGGGTGAATACATCGCCCAGCAAATACGGGTTCATCATGCAACCGAAACAGCCGGCCAAGTCGTGAAAACAGGGAGACCATATCCGAGTTGGTACGATCAAATCAAATACCCGCCAGGTTATACGATTCCCAAGTTCCATGTCTACAAGGGGACGGGCAATCCTCACCAGCATGTTGCCCAGTTCAGGGCACTCTGCGGCAATACCGGTGGAGATGACAAGCTTTTACTTCGCCAGTTTGTTGGAAGCTTATCGGATACGGCGTTCGAATGGTACTCTGAGCTCCCGAACGACTCTATTAAAACCTTAGCGGAGATGGAGCTATTGTTTACTCAGCGTTTTGCAAGCGCTAGTGAACGTACCCCGATGACAGCACTGATTAACGTCAGGGTAAAACCTGGCGAGACGTGGGTTCAGTATGCTATACGATGGCGGAACTTATGGTCAAAGTGTGAGCAGCGCATTGAAGAAGCTCCCGCGGTGGGTATGTTTGTGGGAACCCTCGATCCACAAGCAACCATCTCGCAGTTTATGATGTTTTTCAAGCCGACTACCTTCCAGGCTTTGATTGACAAACTAGCGCAAATGGATCAAATGGGCCATAAACCCCCTCTTCCAAGGCCAGACACCCGAAATGACAAAGGAAAGGGAAAAGCGATCGTCGTCGCTAATGCTCAACAACAACTGAGCGACTCGAAGCCGGTTGCTCGTCAAAATAATAAGCGACCGTACGTGCCCCTTGAGAATAGGATGGGACGTTCTTATTCCTTTCCCCGTGATAAAACGAGGAGGTTATTCGAGCTGGCGTTGCGCAACAGACTCATAAATTTGCCGGATCCAAAATGTCCGTTGCAACCAAGCGACGTCAACGAGCCCAACTACTGTCCTTATCATCGAGTACTAGGCCATCCGATCGAAGATTGCTACGTTTTCAAGAATTGGCTTGAAAACCAGTACCGACAGGGCAAATTCGCGTTATCTGACAAATGGAAGGTGAATCCTCCGCAGCCCCACACCTCTAAGGGGACGAATACGCCGGGGGCAACATGCTCCGTCATTGAAGAAGCTCCTTGGGAGGTCGTATTATCAGCCAAGACAAAGAGGATGCTAAGCGATCTTCAGACATGTCCAGCGGTCAAGTGGAAGAATCCGTTGGAACCGCAGGTCATTGAAGGGATGTTGAAGCCACGTCCAACTCCAAGGACCGATGGTGG
Organism: Agapanthus africanus; assembly: GCA_030015575.1. Classification (NCBI taxonomy): domain Eukaryota; kingdom Viridiplantae; phylum Streptophyta; class Magnoliopsida; order Asparagales; family Amaryllidaceae; genus Agapanthus; species Agapanthus africanus. The sequence continues at coordinate 136,830,871 of CM057339.1, forward strand.
CGGTTCAAGCACTTGCAGCCAGCCGTCAAAATCTTCGAAAAAGAAGAAGAAGAAATCTAAGAAGCCCGTGAAGCCTGGTGGCAAACACACGGACTTACAAAAGCAAATTGACGCGTTGGAAGAATACAACCAAAAGGCGCGGACTCCCATTACGCTCCAAGAATTCCTCAACCACGTCTTTCAAGAGGAAGGTGAGGGAGAAAGTTCATCAGATGGAGCTGAAGAATGCGTGGCGAGCTGTCATATGATTTCTCATTCGAACGATGAGGAGACCCCTTGTACTGAAACGCTGGGGGCAGATTCTGAACCAAAAGTTCTGGGGCCATCAGATGAAGTAATTAATGCATTTCTTAATGAGGCTCGGTTGAAAAGTAAAGCTGATCGGGAGCGCGAGGCGGTTATATTTGAAAGGGCCAAGCGCCAGCGACTTGATAAAGGAGCTGAGACGATCCCGTTGGAGCTGAACATCTCCGCTACCAACAAAAGCCAATTCAAGATAAAAAAGAAGTTTGCTAAGGCCATGTCAATGGGTATGAAGCTACCATCCTCCGAAGAAGAAATTACCGGTGAAGCGAAAATGCACCCGTCTTATTGCTTGTATCATCAAAAGATTTCATACCCCACTCAAGAGTGCAAAGCTTTCGATAGATGGTGGCAAGGATACGTTGCTCACCGACAACACTTTAAGCGGGAAAAGCGTAAAACTCGTCGGGAGCGAAGAAATACGACCGAAGGGCTTAAAAGAACTGCTGGCGATTGTTGCGTGGTTAATACCGGTAAATCACAAGTGCCCACATTAGGGAGTGATTTTGATGAAGAACTAGAACTTGCCCCTCTCTTTAAAGAGTCCACTTCGGGAAAAGAAGAAGAGCCGAAGGTCTGCGAAAATATTCGGCTGCGGAATCGGACGCTGCCTGAAAAGAATCTCGGACCCTTAAACAGAAAAGATAAAGGGAAAGAAAAGGACTCTAAAGATATCGTCTTAGATGACCAAGTGGTGGAAGAGCTAGCTGCCAAAGACCCACCAAAGAAGAATAAGGTGGATTACAACGTCTTAGCACATCTGAGGAAGCTGCCCTCACAGCTCAGCATTCTTAACGCCCTTTTACTATCAAAGGAGGCGAGAGATTCGTTAATTAAGGCACTACAGGACCTGGAATAGTTCCAAGCTTTCCTGGCCGAAGAAAAAATGAAGGATGAATTGGAGGACGTGCATACGGCAGATGTTACTTTTGGCAATGAAGACCTTCTACTTAGGACGTGCGAACACAACCGCCCTCTCTATGTCTCAGGATATTGCCATGATATAAAGATAGGCAAAATCTTGATCGATAACGGATCGTCTGTTAACCTACTCAACGTACGGGTGTTGAAGGAAATCTGCATGAGCGTCCAGCACCTTGCTCGGGACAAGATCACCATCTCCGGGTTCGACTCCTAATCTTCAAAGACTCTTGGATCTGTGATACTGACGCTACGCTTCGGGCTACTTGTCACGGACATTAAGTTCCACGTCATAGACGCCAAGACATGCTACAACGCTTTGCTTGGCCGACCATGGTTACACGAGTACAACATCATCCCTTCTACACAACATCAGTGTATGAAGTATTTTAAGGATGGTTTTGAGTATACTGTGACGGGAGAACTGAACCCGTTCTCTGTGAACGAGGTCCGCAAATACGAAGACGCCAAATACTTCTTACCAGATTTCGAAGACACGGAGAAGTGTCATAAGCCGGAGAATAAAACTAACGCTACCATCCCTGTCTTCGGCAGTGATACTGAGGAAGAAGAGGAGTTGGTTTATTCGGGTCCGCCCCAACACAACAAGCCGGGACCATCAGCTCCTACGTTGATCTTTGGCAGCGACTCGGAAGATGAAGTCTATGCTGTATTCTCTGCTCGACCTTCAATACGAACGTTCGCTGATGAAGAGCAAAGTCTGCAAGTCGCCATGGTGCCGTTTAAACACCATAAAGAACTGGATGCACTTAATATTTACAACGTAGAAGAGCTACAAACATTCTATATCCCTCCCAGGCGAGAGAGCGAGAAAGCAATTCTGTTTTACCGCTCTAAAGAAACCAAGGTAGAAAAAGAAATCTGGCATGGCGCGGATTCTACGCTCGACAGGATTCAGCCTATCCGTCTCCCCAGATATTATACGGAAGGTTTGAAAAAGCTGCTGAAACGCCAGGGAATACCCTTCAAACAGACCGTTAGAAAGGCAAAATTCTATGACAGGGTCTGGAATGTCCCCGGGACTCAACGCAAACTGCCTAGCGGGAGAATGGAAACAAAAGGGCTTGGATACATCCGGTCAAAGAAACGAGAGTTACTACCTGGCTGCTACGTCGTGTATGACCTTGATGAAGAAGCGGATGCTCAATGGGAGGACGCTAATCCTAAGCCAGTGAAAGTTCCAGATGCAAAAGAGCCCAGTCCGTCGTTCGAGGAACAAATGGACAGACTTATAAAGAAAGCTGGTCAAAAAGTCCGAGAAGATCATAACCGCGAAATGGTCATCTATGAGAAAGCTAAAATGCAGCGCCTCCTTCGACAGGCAGTAAAGGACGAAGAGGCTACCCCATGTCAACCTGATATAAAAAGGGCTCGACACAAAAGCAGAAATAAATCAAAAGGCCGAAAAGGCGTTCAACAGCAGCAAAACAGGGCTAAGAAGCCACGCAAACGGGAGTCGAGCGTTATTGATCTATCCCTCATGAAGAAAATGGGTCGAGCGTACTCGTTTCCTCGGGACAAGACGAAGAAAATACTTGACCTTGCTCTAAAACATCAGATGCTTACACTGCCGGAGACTAAGCACCCCGAACGAGCAGGCGAAGCCTCAGACCCGGACTATTGCTCTTACCATCAAGTAGTAGGTCATCCTCTTGAAGATTGCTTCACCTTCAAGAATTGGATCGAAGATCAATATCAGCTTGGTAAATTCGCTCTGTCCAACAACTGGAGGGTAGCACCACCACAAAAGCACGAGCCTAAAGCCACAAGAACAGAACCAACTCCACATCGGGATTGGAAGCGGATTCGCACTTGTCACATGATAACAATATCAAAAGAAGAGCCCGAGAACATGGACAACCTTCCCTGGTGCTTCGAAAACAGCAGCGACGAGATAATCTCAGAATTCCCACCAGCTCCGAAAGAGCTGGAGGATGGAATCCATATCACTGCAGATAACCTTAAGAAGATTGAGTTGGGGACGGTAAACGATCCGTGACCGACATTTGTCAGCGAGCTGTTGTCTGAAGAAAGGGTGGCTGCGTTAAAGGACGTCCTTGTGCAGCATAAAGATTGCTTCGCATGGAACTATTCCGAGATGCCAGGACTTGATCCAGAAGTTGCGGTACATAGACTGGCGATATCCTCGGGTGTCAAGCCGGTCAAACAAGCGCCGAGAAGAATGCGGCTCGAGCTCGAGATGAGCATCAACGCTGAAGTCAAAAAGCTGATAGACTCTGGTTTCATCCAGGAAGTTCAATACCCTGAATGGATCGCCAACATCGTTCCGGTGATGAAGAAAAATAGGACAGTGCGCATATGCGTGGACTTCCGGGATCTCAATAAAGCTTGCCCGAAAGATGATTTCTCAGTGCCAGTCACCGAACTGATGATAGACAATACGTCCACGCATGAGATTTTCTCATTCATGGATGGCTCATCAGGGTATAATCAAATAAAAATGCATCCTGAAGACCAGAAACATACGGCTTTCCGGACTCCTTTAGGAATATTCTGTTACAAGGTGATGCCCTTCGGTTTAAAGAACGCCGGTGCCACCTACCAAAGGGCCATGACGAAGATCTTCGATGACCTTATACACGAGATCGTCGAATGCTATATCGACGATCTTGTGGTTAAAAGCAAATCATACGAGGAACATCTCGAGCATTTGAAGACCGTATTTCAACGCCTTCGGCAATACAACTTGAAGATGAACCCTCTTAAGTGTGCATTCGGAGTTTCCTCGGGCAAATTCCTGGGATTCATTGTTCGACACCGGGGTATCGAAATAGATCCGTCCAAGATCAAGGCAATCATGGAAATGCCTCCGCCGAGGACTCTCAAACAGTTGCGGTCTCTCCAAGGGAAGCTCGCATACATACGACGATTTATAGCCAATCTTTCAGGCAAGTGCCATCCCTATAGCCACCTGATGAAGAAGGGAACCCCATTCGTCTGGGACCAAAAATGCCAAAACGCGCTAGACGAGATCAAGCAATACCTGCAGAACCCGTCAGTGTTGGCTGCGCCGGTTAAGGGAAAGCCTCTCATTCTTTATACAACTGCTCTCGAAGGTTCTTTAGGCGCGTTATGGGTGCAGGAGAATGACCAGGGAAAAGAAAGAGCACTCTACTACTTAAGTCGAGTTCTAATGGGAGCAGAAACCAACTACTCCCCCATTGAAAAACACTGCCTGGCGTTGATCTTCGCGATAACAAAGCTCAGGCACTACGCGTTGGCGCATGAGGTCTGTCTCATTTCAAAGGTGGACCCTCTTAAATATTTAATGTCAAAGGCCATACTGACAGGTCGACTCGCTAAATGGGCTCTGCTCTTGATGGAGTTCTCGATAACGTATCGACCTCTCAAGGCAGTGAAAGGCCAGGCCATCACCGATTTCCTCACTGAGCACCCGATACCGGCCGACTCCCCTTTAAACTGCGATCTTCCAGACGAACATGCGTTTGATGCAGTCGACGGTGGTGATACCCGATGGGAACTCTATTTTGATGGCGCATCTTCCATGAAGAAGCGCAAACAAAACACCCCTATAATCAAATCGGGGGTAGGCCTCATTTTTGTAACTCCACAAGGAGGGATAATGCGCTTTGCTTTCTCCCTAACAGAGCCGAGGACAAACAATGAAGCCGAATACAAAGCTCTGATAGCAGGCCTCGAGATCTCCATCGACATGGGAATTGAAAACCTCCTCATATACGGAGACTCCCAGCTGGTCGTTAGTCAAGTAAACGGTGACTACCAAACGTGCAAACCAGAGTTGGTGAGGTACGGCGAAAAAGTGCAACAATTGTTGACCCAAATTCCCTCTTATACTTTGAAGAACATACCACGCGCGGAAAACAGCAAAGCAGACGCATTGGCCAAACTTGCCAAAGAACTGGCTGACGAGGATCTCGATGACGTTAGAATCGTGGTACAAAGCCGTCGGGTGCTTGCCCCAGCAGAAATATCTCCGGAATCATCCGAAGAAAAAGGAGCGAGCGAGCAGACGACCTTGCAAGTAAAAGACTGGGAAAATACTGAGGATTGGAGAGGAATCTTCATAGATTACTTCAAGTCCCACCAAATGCCTGAAGAAGCGTCCACAAGACATCAGCTCATGAAACGAGCCCTGTCTTTCGCCTTCGTCAACGATACTCTGTACAAGAGATCGTTTGATTCTCTATGGTTGAGATGCTTGGGACCTGACGAAGCAAAAAGGGTCATCCAGGAAGTTCACGATGGACTCTGCGGTTCTCATCAAGCGGGCCCAAAGATGAAGTTGAAGATAAAACGGATGGGCTACTACTGGCCCACGATGATTCAAGACTATCTCGAATATGCGAAGCAGTGTCACTCGTGTCAAATTCATGGGGATTTCATCCACCAGCACCCAAATCCATTACATCCAACGGTGGCTAGCTGGCCGTTCGAGATGCAGGGGACTGATATAGTCGGCCCCATCGAACCAGTATCGTCTAGGGGATATCGTTTCATCCTGGCGACGACTGACTACTTCTCTAAATGGGCAGAAGCAGTACCGTTAAGAGAGGTGAAGACGGAAAATATCCTCCACTTCTTCAAGACGCATGTCATATATCGATTTGGAACTCCGCGACGGATCATCTCCGACAACGGGCCAGCCTACAGAAGCCACAAAATCAGCCGCTTCGCGCAACAGCATAATATAGACTGGAGATATTCCTCAATTTATAATCCGCGAGCTAACGGTCTAGCTGAAGCCTTCAACAAGACCTTGACGAAGATCATGAAGAAAACGGTGTCACGAAATAAGAAAGACTGGCACGAAAGACTGCAAGAAGCTCTCTGGGCGTATCGAACTACGTTTAAAACGGCCACGAACGCAACGCCATATGCGTTGGTATTTGGTACAGAAGCAGTACTCCCTCTCGAGATAGAGTTACCCTCTCTACGAGTGGCAGTTCACCACGAGCTAATGGACGAAGAAAATGCTCACCTTCGGCTTGAGGAGCTTGACGCCCTTGATGAAACCCGGCTCATAGCGCAACAAAATCTGGAAGTTTATAAAGCAAAGATGACGCGCTCATATGAAAGATTAACCTGACCGAGGACATTCCGCCAAGGAGAACTTGTGCTGGTGGTCAAAAGGCCTATGATCCCCAATCGCGCCAAGCGGGGAAAATTCGAGCCAAACTACGAAGGCCCGTACATCGTAGATAAGGTCTACCAGGGAGGGGCCTATCTACTCATGGACATGCACGGTGAAAGGCCTTTCAGGCCAATAAACGGTCGCTTCCTAAAGAAATACTACGCTTAATGAGCCACAGCCTAGGTCAATGATAGATGACGACGACTATGTCCGCTCGCTATCTTCCTAAGCTCAAGCTTTATAAGCAGTAGCCAGCTTTCTCCATGTCGGACCGAAATGTCCTTAAACTAATAGCAGACCGAAACGTCTTTAAACTACTACCGCAGCATCTTTAGGCTGACGAGATATAAAAAAAAACATATAAAAATAAAATAAAATAAAACGGTATGTCAATAAGCAAAAAGGGCACGGATGAAAACCCGAAAGGGCTCCGTGAGTAAAAACAGCAGGGCTACCGGCGAGTGTTCGTGAAAACCCGAAAGGGCGCGACCTCGTAAAAAAAAATATATATAAAAATAAAAAGAATAAAAAAACGGTATGTCCATAAACAAAATGGGCACGGATGAAAACCCGAAAAGGCTCCGTGAGTAAAAACAGCAGGACTACCGGCGAGTGTTTGTGAAAACCTGAAAGGGCGCAATCTCGTTAAAGGACACTTATAGGGTCCTCTCGACCTTGTAAGGAGAAACCAACTGCGTGAGATCCTTACGACTCACAAAGGAGCAACACACTTAGGGATCCCCACGATTCCTAACGAGAAAATACACTTGCAAGATCCTCACGACTCGTAAGGAGAACTCTCTTATGGGACCCTCACGGCTCATAAGATTTGAAAGTCTTAAGTTACAGAGACCTAAACCTGTGCTTAAGAAATCCCCACAATTTCCGATATTGCCCTACAAGTGGCCCAATACTGACCCTTGTATACAATCCACGGGCACGAATAAACATTCCCTAACCAAGTCTCATCCGTGAATGGGGATATGTTTGCATGGTGAACAACCCTTGTAAATCCTCTCGATTTATGGAAAAAAAAAACCCTCCTGTAGGATCCTTACGACTTACAGAGGAAACGAACACTTAGGAATCCTCACGAGTCCTAAGGAGAAAACACACCTACAAGATCCTCACGACTTGTAGGAAGAAATACCTTTGTGAGACCCTTACGGCTCATGAAGTCAAAAGCCTTAGTAGACATGACCTTAACCCTGTTCGCTAAGCCACCCTTGTTCGACATCGACAGAGGCAAATGATGATTCGCTCATGGTAATATCCCAGTTGTAGCGGTGCTGATGCCGAAATCGGTGTCTGATTCCCGGCTTACGGCGAAAAGCCAGTAGGCCGCACATGCATACGAAATAGCCGAAATGATGGGGCAACTTGCAATAAAAAAAAAACAGCAAGTAAAAATGTATGCATGCGAAATAGCCGAAATGATGGGGCAACTTGCAATAAAAAAAAACAGCAAGTAAAATTTATGCATGCAAAATAGCCGAAATGATTGGGCAACTCGCAATAAAAAAAAACAGCGAGTAAAAATAAATTAAATAGCCGAAATGATTGGGCACCGCGAAAAATAGCCGAAATGATTGGGCAATCGGGACCTTCGCGATATAAAAGCTGAAATGATAGAGCATCGCGGAAATAAAACAAAAAAAAAGGAAGATGATAAAACTTTAGCCCTACAGTTAAGATCACATCGATCCCTGTATACAATCCAAGGGCGTAAACAAAGAGGGAATCATACTTTCCCAGCAGGCTCCGCCAGAAGGCGAAGCTAAATCTCGACGGTTCAGTCCAACTCCGAAGAAACCGGTATCTTCATCAGACTCCTCGACTCACGGATACAAACACTCCTTGACGAGAGCCTCCTGATCCGCGTCGACTCGCAGAGCCACCAATGCCTCCGTGGGAATCCTCGACTCGTTTCAAACCCCAAGGAAACAAATAATCCTTGGCGCTTGGGAAACAAATAATCCCTAGAAAACTCCTCGACTCACGGATACAAACACTCCTTGACGAGAGCCTCCTGATCCGCGTCGACTCGCAGAGCCACCAGCGTCTCCGTGGGAATCCTCGACTCGTTTCAAACCCCAAGGAAACAAATAATCCTTGGCGCTTGGGAAACAAATAATCCCTAGCAAACTCCTCGACTCACGGATACAAACACTCCTGGACGAGAGCCTCCTGATCCGCGTCGACTCGCAGAGCCACCGGCGCCTCCGTGGGAATCCTTGACTCGTTTCAAACCCTAAGGAAATAAATAATCCTTGGCGCTTGGGAAACAAATAATCCCTAGCAAACTCCTCGACTCACGGATACAAACACTCCTTGACGAGAGCCTCCTGATCCGCGTCGACTTGTAGAGCCACCAGTGCCTCCGTGGGAATCCTCGACTCGTTTCAAACCCCAAGGAAACAAATAATCCTTGGCGCTTGGGAAACAAATAATCCCTAGCAAACTCCTCGACTCACGGATACAAACACTCCTTGACGAGAGCCTCCTGATCCGCGTCGACTCGCAGAGCCACCAGCGTCTCCGTGGGAACCCTCGACTCGTTTCAAACCCCAAGGAAATAAATAATCCTTGGCGCTCGGGAAACAAATAATCCCTAGCAAACTCCTCGAATCACGGATACAAACACTCCTTGACGAGAGCCTCCTGATCCGCGTCGACTCGCAGAGCCACCGGCGTCTCCGTGGGAATCCTCGACTCGTTTCAAACCCCAAGGAAACAAATAATCCTTGGCGCTTGGGAAAAAAATAATCCCTAGAAAACTCCTCGACTCACGGATACAAACACTCCTTGACGAGAGCCTCCTGATCCGCATCGACTCACAGAGCCACCAGCGTCTCCGTGGGAATCCTCGACTCGTTTCAAACCCCAAGGAAACAAATAATTCTTGGCGCTTGGGAAACAAATAATCCTTAGCAAACTCCTCGACTCACGGATACAAACACTCCTTGACGAGAGCCCCCTGATCCGCGTCGACTCGCAGAGCCACCAGCGTCTCCGTGGGAATCCTCGACTCGTTTCAAACCCCAAGGAAACAAATAATCCTTGGCGCTTGGGAAACAAATAATCTCTAGCAAACTCCTCGACTCACGGATACAAACACTCCGTGACGAGAACTTCTTGACCCACGCAGAGCCACCACTGTCTTTGCGGAAGAATTCCCGGTTCGTCTCAACTTGCAAAATGAAGCCTCAGGCAGCATGGACTAAGAAAGCTTGCTCCCTGAACAATGGGGCCCTGCAAATCAATCCAAAATGGTCTCTTGCATACTATTCACGGGTCTCACTCTCCGAAGTCGATTTTCCGATAAGGAGGGAAACGACCGCTTACGAATCCTCTCGACTCGTAAGAGGGAAAATTCTCTTATAGGATCCTTACGACTTATAAGAGAAAACCACACTTAGGAATCCCCACGATTCCTAGGGAGAAAACCCACCTACGAGATCCTCTCGATCCGTAGGGAGAAAAGTCTCTATGAGACCCTCACGGCTTATAGAGTTGAAAAGTCTTAGGCAGCAGATCTGAACCTGCGGCTTAAGCCATCACTATTTTTTAAGAGAGTCAGGATACTCGTTCTGATCATCCGTCAACCATGATTACTAAGGTGGCATGCTGATAATAAAAGAAGGGAAAGACGGAGAAAATAACAGAAAGAACATCTGATTTACATTTAATCGAGCATTCGAGACACACTCATTCATGCATGGGCAGAAGACTCAGGACGAGAAATAAGACAAGCTGAAATAAAAAGTTTCCATTCATATTGCCAAAAATTCTTACAATCAAAAAAAAAGTGAACGGAAAATATTATTACAATGGAATAACTTCAGATCCAGGGCACGGATTGAGAAAGTCGAAAGTAAGGCCATCCAGAGTCCTTCTGGCCTTTCTGATTATTCTTATGCGCAGCCTTTCGCGCTCCTCTGTGTCAATATCATCGGCAAGCCCTCCCGGCCTCCGATAAGCAGCAACTATCGTCGTCTGCTGGAAGATTTGATGTAGGATGTCAATGAGGCTGTCCCGCCGTCTCTTCGAGATCAGCCCCGTCAGGTACACTGAATGCACCTTGTCCTCGGCATCATCCAGCTCATTGAGCGGCAGGGCCTCGTGAAGACCCGGAAGTGCTCTCCATATTGCTCCCAGCACGACTTTCAAAAGAGCCGAACGACGGGGTAGCAGCCAACCACCACTTGCGTTCAGACGACCCATAACCTCTGCACATTGAGCGTCTGTAAACTCCTGGTTTTGTTGACGACCCTGTGCGCGGATATCGTTATAAGTGATGAACTCGTGCAAACTGTATAGATGCACCGCCATTATGCCTAGAGGAAATACCACAGGAAGATTAGCGATAGAAGAAAAATAATATACATAGAGGGCTAAATTCCTAGAGAGCAAAGCCCTGTTCAGGAATTAAAACCCATGAACAAAAGCTCAATGAAACCCCAATCTCTTTAGATCAAAAGATCTGTGAGAGCAAAGCTCTTTGACTGAGATTAATTTAAATTAATTTGATTTATATTAATTTCACCTAAAGTCTCTAATTTTGAAAATGAGCAAAGCTTTGCTAGTGAAACCCCAATGGGGATCTCTTTAGATCAAAAGATCTATGAGAGCAAAGCTCTGCTGGTTAAGATTAATTAAAATTGATTTAATCTAAGAATCAATTTTACCTAAAGTTTTTTCTAAAAAACTTTGGAAAGAAGAGCGAAGCTCTAGAGTGCTTGAAGGCAAGAGCAAAGCTCTGAAGTTTTTGAAAATGAAAATCTGAAAGATGATAAGCATCTGTGGGGGACCAAAGATCCTATTTATAGGCCTCAAGTGCCTCTTCGACTTCCAAAAGTTGTCGCGGCGGTTGGAATTCCGCCACCGTTGCGCTCACGTTTGGGGCCACGTAAGCGCAACAGTGGGGGGGCATTTATTTACCCCAATCAGAGCAAAGCTCTGTTCAAATTCTGAGGCGGGAGATGTAACAACGCTTCATCTCCCTCCCAATCAGAGCAAAGCTCTGCTTGGAAAATTTAAACTTTAATAACTGAAGCAACGCTTCAGATTCTTTGCGCTGCGTGCAGAGCCCCACGTGTCAAAATCAGACACGTTAGCGCAGGGAGCGCAGCGCCCAAGAAGGCGCGCCCAATCAGAGCAAAGCTCTATTTTTATGAAGCAACGCTTCAGCTGCGCAAGCACTGCGCTGCGCGACACGTGTCAGCGCGGATGCGCTAGCGCAGTTGCGCTGCGCTCTGCGCTGCGCGACACGTGTCAGCGCGGATGCGCTAGCGCAGTTGCGCAGCGCAGTGCGCTGCGTGACGCGTGTCAGCGCGGATGCGCTAGCGCAGTTGCGCTGCGCAGTGCGCTGCGCGACACGTGTCACGGGCTGGGGCATCTGCGCCAAACAGAATTAAATTTCCAAGAAATCTTTTCTGTTCTTCTTAAAACAAGAAGATTTTCTTCTGCAAAGCAGAAGCCCTTGGATCAAAGATCCAACGGTGGGGAAAATTCCCCAAATCACTCAGAGAAAGATCTCTTTAACAAATTTAACTAATTTATGGGCACTATAAAAAGGACCCTAGGCCTCAATTAAAAAGCATCATCATCTTTCTAAAAAAAAAAAGAGAAGAGAACTCTTGAGAACTCCTCAAGAACAACAGAAGGTAAAAACCTTTAGGAAAAAGAGAAAATTCTCTTATGCACAGATTATTGATCTAAGAACAAGATCAATAATTTTAAATAAAAAGAAAAATAAGTAATAATAGTGCTTTGCACTTTTTTATGAACCTCTGGTTCTTGAAACAAAAAGAAAAATTTATTTTCTTTGATCTAAATTAGATCAAGAAATCAAATAGTGCTCTGCACTCCTGTTCTTGAATCTAAAAGATTCTTAGTGCTTTGAACTTCCAAACTGCGCTGTTGCGCTCTTGAGAGAACGCCACGTGTCAGCTACAAAACAACTTGCGCTTCTGAAATAGAGCTTTGCTCTCTGGAATTGGCGCAACTCACCAGAGCGCGCCACGTGTCAGCAGCGCAACAGCGCAGCGCATTAGCGCAGCGCACTGCGCTATTGCGCTTGCGCTCACCAGAGCGTGACACGTGTCACCACCATATGAGTTTGCGCTCATTACTTAGCGCAAAGCGCCTGACAAGCCACGTGGGGCACTGTCAGAGTATTTAATGCTCTGCATTATTAAAGAAAAGGGACAGAGCCCAATTAAAAGGCCTAACAGGACTAATAAAAAATGTTATGCATTTCAAAAGGGGGGGGACAAAGCCCAAACAAAAAAAATAGATGCTCTGCATCATTTAGAAAAGGCCAAAGCCCGGCTAAAACAAGAATAATGCAGTGCATTACTAAAAAGGGGTAAAGCCCTAACACAGGCCAAAGACAAAATATGTTGAAACTGGACTTAGCCCAATCATGGCCGTAAGTCCTCAAACTAAATTGACTGAGCACAGCTGCTCTCTTAAATCAATTTACATCTGGTTGGAGGGTACATCTCCGAACTCCTCTGACACCTATCGTTGTAATTCCTCAACGACGTCAGAGAGGTGACGGGTCCCAACGACCACACATGAATATGGACTGCGGGGTCCTTAAACTCGTGGACCGAGACGTCCTTAAACTAATATCGGACCGAGACGTCCTTAAACTAATATTGGACCGAGACGTCCCTAAACTAATATTGGACCGAAACGTCCTTAAACTAATAGTGGACCACCATGTCCCTAAACTGGAATATGGACCGCAACGTCCCTAAACTACCTATGGACCACTACGTCCCTAAACTGGAACAATAGACCCCCAAATGCTCTTTTGCCGGATCTAAACGGTCCCGTTTAAGTTGATCTTAGCCCCAAATACGGCTAACGTATCCTTAAACATTTAAATGGACTATAAAACTCCAAATCAACTTTGGTTCAAGGGTACATCTCTGAACTCCTCTGACATTTGCCGTTGTAATCCTTCAACGACGTTAGAGAGGTGACGAGTCCCGACGGCCATATATTAAATGGATCATCCCGTTAAGTTGATCTTAATCTCAAACAGGACTAACGTATCCTTGACGAACGTTTAAGTTGATCTTAGCCGCAACGCGACTAATGCATCCTTAAACTAAAAAACACCAAACTGTTGGAGATATTGCCCTCAGAGTCAATTATTGGATCACAGGCACGTGATTGCGATGATTGAGGGAGGACCTATCCCGGTAAGACAGTCTTACTCAAGATGATAGTTTGCTATCTGATTTACCTTTATCATCGTGTACTGCTTTAGGTGACCTGACAGGTCGTTATTACACGTTGATAGAGCCCCTAGGATTCTTGCTTGACTGCCAGCAGTATGGGGGCGATCATATAAGTGAGAGCTGGAGTCTATAAGCACATCCTTAAAAGGTCCCTAGTCGTGGGAGTTTCGAGACAGGGCATCGATTCTCCAGAGTAGACTAGTGTATACAGTCGAGACCCCGACGAGGGGCGGTGGCCGGTCTCACAAGCCAGTGGTGTCAGTTGGTTCACCTAAGATGTATACAGGTGCTCATTGGGTTATGAGTACACCGGACAGGACTCGCCGGGAACATGCTAGTTGGTCTTATACCTGACGTCAGATAGCAGTTCCCTGGTGACATGTGTACAGGTTAGTTCATCGACCTGGGGATCGTCATTTGTCTCGTGTGAGTTCCCACTGTGCTTTGATTACTACCCTACCACGGCTCAAAGGAGTCATGCAAACAGGTTTTAGTTGGGTACAGTCCCGAGCCACATGGAGACAGTGAGCGGATCTTCAGGGGTTCGTCTCTCCCGGTATTGGGGGTGAGGTCGCGCTGTGTCTAGGAGAGCCATTACACGAAGTCCTTGGCCAAGGCAGGAGATTTACTGGTAGGTATTCCAGTATTATCTCAGGGTGTTCTGGGCTACACTTCGACACGACTTGTACCGCTTTTGGGGGTCTGACTTTTACCCACCCCCTAGGCCCGCCATGCGATGCTCATAGACGAACGGACCGGACTGTACGGATATTGTCACTGATAGGCTCAGTAGGGTGTCAGGATGAGTTCGCTCATCGACGTCCCTTTTAGTCAATAGCTGGTGGCCCGTTACGTATTGGCTTATACCTCTGACGTGCTAGTGGTTAAATTCACAGCCATAGTATTGACGAGTCTTTAGAGTCCACCACTCATTCTGTTACTCAAGCTTTCGGGCGAAACGCTGTAGAGGCCGTATGGAGATATGGCAGGGTCCGATCAGATACGTGCGGTATTGCACGGATCAGGATCGGACGGTTAGTACTAGTGGCCGTATAGATATATGGCAGGGTTCGGTCAGATACGTGCGGTATTGCACGGATCCGGATCGAACGGATATTACTAGCCGGCTTTGTTTTAAGCCGGATCCTAGTTTAGTACAGTGTAGATTTTGTCTCTTTGCATTTGTATCCGGACGGAATACAGATGCGGGTGTGTATGCATAGTATCGGGGTTTTCCTGTAATTTATTACGGGACCAGTTTTCTGGAGTTGCCAGTTTGCATTCCGTTCCGGCCGGTTTTTCTTTGTTCTTTCCCGGCCGGACTTTTCCGATGGAGGGGGTTATTTGGAATTGTGCAAATAACTTTTGTGGAGGGGTTTTCTTGCAAAAGGATTGATTATGAAATCTTCTTTGCTATTCATGCATTTATTGAGATATGAGAGGGTATGGGTTTGATGTGATTTTGTGATGGAAATTGGAAATGGGCCGGCCACTGTTGGGGATTGGCGTGAGGTTAAATTTTTTATAGTGGATTTATTTCTTTAGTAAGGAATGGATTTTAATTGGGTGTGCTGGAATTGTTTTTGAGTGCTGATGGTTTTAATTAATATATACTACCCACTTGCAAGATTCTAGAGAGAGCTTGCTTCATTGTTTTTTCACAGAGAGCACAATTGGATTTTTTTGGCCGAGCCTTTTTCCTTGCATGCTCCTTTTTCCCTCTTGGATCCATGAATATCTTTGTGCAAAATTCCTCCAACATGGCAACCTTATAAACCCCAAAGAGACCTGCTTGCTACACTATTCTATAGCAAATCTTGGACGCGTCGGGCAGCCAACTTCGCGCCCGAGTTGCCTCGGTATTGAGGTGGGAGCCCGTAAAAGATGCAGGCGATGTGGTGCCCTTCCAGCGAGGAGGCAACGACCGGAGTTTCCGCAGGAGATCGGGACGACGACGAGAAGACCGGAGGACTCGGATCACTCGGTATATCTCTAACCCGTCTTGTTATTAGCTAGATCTAGTTTAATGGCCCGATCCGGGGTTTAGTGCGCGGTGGTACCGGTTTGCTAAGTCCGCAAAATTAAAGTTTATCACCGCTTCCGCATTTGGCCGTCGGTTTGACGGCCGGGGCGCCGCCGTGCACTTACAGTGGTATCAGAGCATCGCCATTAATTTCGTCTAGCTTCGTTTGATGTGTTTTGCATTTCCGATCGACCAAATATTCCAAAACTCGTATTTTGTTAACATCAGTTTTCTGTTGAAAATTTTTTAAGACCAAAAATTTTTCAGGTTGCAAAAATGTGATGTACTTGAAAACCTAAGACTACTGCAGAAATCCGAGTCATTGATCTTTCATCAAGAGCGCGGAACCGCGGCCAATTCCCACTTTGGGCCGCGGTTCCGCCGCAACATGAAAGGATCAATGGGCCAAGGTTTTTCCAGTGGGCTTCTGGGTTAATTTTAGGGGTTTTGGAATATTAAACTTGGGCCCAGATTTTCTGTGAGTGCTACAGTATTGCTTGGGGGCCCACTTGTTAATTTTTGATCGATCGGATATTTTAAACACATTATTTCACAGTATTTACATTATATCTGCGACCGTGAATGTCACTCGATCGGTAAATCCAGTCTAACTGCTATAGCCCGGTTAGACGGATTTGCGAACGTGACTTTCACGTTGATGTTCTGTGTTTTGCTGTGATGTTGCGGATCGGTCGTGGGGGATAGCCTGGATGCAATGCTAGTACAGTTTTGTTGTATTATGTACATTTGATTTTGCGGGGCGAGCGTCCGACATGTGGACTGCCGTCACTGCCTGTTTGTATTATTATTTTGGGGCACGGCCAGGTTGCGGTCGATGCACCCGTTGTATGTATATTTTACTTTCTGTACTAGGATTGCCCCGCGGTGGGGTGCACGGATAGCCGGGTTCTGGAGGGCAACAAGCCCGCATTTCATGGCATTGGGACGGAGGGGGCTTCGCTCTAGAATTGGCAGGCTATTCGCCGCACTCGTAGGGGGTACAGGTTGACCCAGGAGGGGTGCCCAAGTTACCGGATTCCGTGAAGTGCTGGGTGGTCCATTCACGGCGCTGAAGGGGGCTGCCTCGCTTCAGGTTTTGGCGGGTGACTTGCCGCGCCCGTAGGGGTCTAGGATTTCATTGCACAGGCTATCCACACGACCAGGGGAACGTCGGGTTTCAGTAGTGGCTCTGTGAAACCCGGGGATCCCAGATATCTGTATTGTTCTGTGATGCTGTACATTTCTGTGTTGTTGTATTTTATTCACGCCTTGAGCGAAATACTATATATTGGTATATATATTAGTAGATGTTGTATATGTTTTTCATCCGCGCTAGTCCAGTCCCTGCTCTGCCGTTAGTTAGCTAACCTAACGAGTGATGACGGGACCCAGTGGCGAATGCGGATGGCATATACGTACGTCAGTATATTTTCGTTCTTTGTGGTGTGATCAATTGATGGGACTGCATTGATTCGGATCAATGCAAGTTAAACAAACCTATTCTGATGTTGTTGGAACACTTTTCAAAAAGCTGTTATTGCAAGGACGTTCACTTTTGTTTTGCATCGTGGTATTCATTTGGAATATCCTGCTCCTCAGTCGACGAGGCAAGGGCCGAGATCCCTTCACCGGGAGTGACCCCTTGGACAGAAGTTTGCGTCAGGGCATTAACTTCACTATATCCGATTACTTTTGCTTTGCATCGTGGTATTCATTTGGAATATCCTGCACCCCATTCTACGGGGAAAGAGCCGAGATCCCTTCACCGGGAGTGACCTCTTTAGCGAAGGTTTTCGTTACTATATTTTCTAAAAAGCTATCCGTTCCTTCAACGATATCAAGTTCATTACGTTAAAGGTTTTCGCCAGAAACCATTCGTAGCCTTCCGTCGTTTCATATGGGTAGTCAATAGTATTCAAGCTGTGTTTGTTGGCCAAAGTCAAGGCACAGTGTTTGGTAGCTGTTGGTTATTCATATGCAGCATAGATAGATGCGTTGGTTTGGAACAGTCGTACTGCCTTGTTGGCCAAAGTCAAGGGTATGTACGGGTGGATTCAAATCAACCTGGAGAATGACGGGTAGAACTTGACATGTGACTTATGATTTGTTGGCCAAAGTCAAGGTCATAAAAGCAAGGGGTAAAAATCACATCGGGAGTTTCAAAAGAACTGAAACTTGCCAGATATGCGCATACCTTCTGGAGTGTGATACCGTGAGCGGATTCCATCACGTTATCATGCGATGATAGTTGGATCCCGATTCCCACTGATGAGTTGGTTTACTCCTCGGGTGACCCCGACTAATTCTTCTTTCAGGTTTGGAGGAGAATTTGAGGTACAGTGGGAGGTTTCCAGATTAGATAAAGTGATAACCATTCTGATCTAGGATAGAGTGCACGCTGAGTGTTTCTTTTCTCTCTCTCTCTGGCAGCGACCATTGACCCGACCCTAAGACTATGACTCAGTGACCAAGTTGACCGAACCTTCTTAAACACTGGCTTTTGGATTGTCAGAGTTGCAGACCTCATTGCCACTCCTACTTTTACCCTTTTCTCCAGGACACCCTGTATTACTACGAACGTCCACTTCCATTGGACAAAACCATCGTATGGTTAGATACGAACTCGAAGGGATTCGAGGATGGTTTCCGGTTCTGGAGAAAACGGATAGGATTATTCAGTTGTCTTTTCCCTTTTACCTTTTCTCAAGTTGTGAGTACTCCTTGGTTTAGGAGATAGTACACCTATTATGCAAATTGGATAGTCTTCTTCCAAACCTTAGGCTGGTGCCGACCGGTAGGGAATGAAGAAAACCAATTAGCCTAAACGGTGTGCAGAAGGTATTAAGATTAAGACAAAGCAAGGGATTAGTAAGAGGGCAAAGTAAATTGCGACTGATATTCACGACCAAACCAAAATATTTCTTCGCCAATCCTAAATCACCTTTGTATTTCTCCAGGACACTCCGTATTACTACGAAGATCCACAGTTTATTGGATACTCCATCGTATGGTTATATACGAACTCGAAAGGAACTTGTTCCAGTTTGGGGATGGATTCTGGTCCAGGAGAAATAGGAATAAGGTTTATTCGGTTGTCTTTTATCTTCACCTTCTCTCGCATTGCGAGTGCTCCTAGGGTTAGGACAGTACACCCATTATGCTTATTGGATAGTCTTCTTCCAAACCATAGGCTGGTGCCGAACGGTAGGGAAGGAAGAAAACCAATTGGCCTAAAGGGGTGTGCAGAAGGTAATGACTAAAGACATATAAAGGGATTTGGAGAGGTGGCAAAGAATTATACGGTTATAGTTGTGAATCTGGATAATGGTAGAGGCATTACTAGGAATACCAGAATACCCCATCGAAACATTTCAATGTTTCAGTTCAACTGTGTACTGTTAAAGGAAAACTGATTTCCCAATTAGACACTTGCCCCAGGGTATGTATTTACCAGGTTTGATTCTCACATCTGTATGGTTTTTACAGATGATGAGTGGGAGTAAGTTATTGGGAATAAGGTGATCATCCTCATTATATCGAGATTCGTTGTAATCGGTGATATTTTAGGAGATCACCTGGGCTGTTTGCCGGTCGGCAAATGTTTGGTTTTGAATATCCGCTGTTGTGCACCAATTTCAAATTGATATATCTGTATGTCTATTTTCATAGAGTGAGATATACCTTTTGATATTATGTCGATGACATTTACCTATATCAGTGGATGGTTAGGTAAGGAGCATTAAACAGCGGTGTAATTCTTCTTAACCATAAGTACAGTTTTCAACCTACGACACACAGTGAAAGAGTTGTTAGACTCAGCGGACTTATACAGAGTATTGTATGTTGTCCAGTGTCCATTAGGACAGAGGGGTTGGTTCTCATACTATATTCTGTTTACTTTTAACTTCTCTAGTTCTTAGACATGTGTTTCGTAGAAACACAGGGTCTAAGTTTTGAGGAGTTATAGGTATTTGAATAGAGTAGAGAACCAAGTGTAGCAAGTATCGGGATTCTTCAAAGTGATCGAAGATGTAGATACTTGTGTATGGTATTCAGTTGATAGTAACGATAAAGAGAAATTGCTTCTCTTTCAGGTTACTCATAATTGGAAGCATTCCTAAGTTGAGTAACGCTGATCGGCCTCCTTCCATTTAGTTGACATGCACTGGAGACAGCTGCATGATTTGAATCTGGTTCAATTAAATCAGTGCCTCTGGTTCTATATTGGATATAGTACAGTTCATATCTTAACATTGTTAAGGTACGGGGAGTTGTCCGGCTTATGATTAAAACCAGACTCTGGATAACTCAAGGCACGTTTCTGTAATGGCTGTTTGTGGGTTGACCCAGGCTATGACGAGGGTTGACTTTCTACCATCTGGCAGATCAATAGAAATATTGTTCTAGACTCGCCACAGTTTTATTAAAAATGGATTTTTTCAAAAAGAGTAGTGGGAGTATGGTAGAACTGGAAGTGATTCCAGAACCGCAAACGATTACTGAAGATTTGATAAGGAACCTAAAGATTCAATC
The DNA here is from genome assembly GCA_030015575.1 of Agapanthus africanus. Lineage (NCBI taxonomy): Eukaryota > Viridiplantae > Streptophyta > Magnoliopsida > Asparagales > Amaryllidaceae > Agapanthus > Agapanthus africanus. The sequence continues at coordinate 136,851,062 of CM057339.1, forward strand.
TGATTTGACATTCCATTGGCCACTCCGCAGATAAGGTGGGTAACTTCAGGCACCCGAGAGGTACTCCGGTAGCCTCAAGGACGGTGACAGGGAAGTTCTTGTTTACCCACACTTGCCATTGTTGTTGTTCCAGGCTGCGAGACCCGGCAGGAGGATGAGTATAGCGTCGTTCTAAACTAGCTTTAGAAGTGCACATCTATATGACTCTGCCAGAGGGTTGTCGTAGTCAGTGGGAGCAGCGGAAGCATTGGTGGACATCAGGCTTATGTCTATTTATAGACTAAAGCAGATATAGCGGAGTTAGATCATCTGTTTCTGATGTGACAGTCATAGGTTTGACGTCATCAGAATAGGGGATGGATCTGTTGAGAAGGTAGTAGGAAGTGATATTCCTATACTACGATCGGTTATACTTTGGTCGTCACACAGTGGTTTCTCCACATGGGACTTGGACATTATATCAGACATACTGGTTACTAGATCTATGGTTTTAGATCTAGATTTGGGTGGTTTCCCAATCAGGGTACTTTGACAACATTCTAAGAGTATTTAGAATGGACGACTCCTGGCACGGTAGTGTACCTGCAGGTGATGGAGTCACCCTCTCTAAAGGTGTCTTATAGACTAAAGTAGAGAGGGATGTGCATGATTGGCAGATCACTTGCTTAGGCAATTGAGTCAATCATGAGATGTCAAGTACCACACCAGATGTTGTTCTTGCACTAGATGCAATAAGTTGATATTGATCCAATCCTGGAGGAACAGTCGGAAGCAGTTTTAGAACATAAGTGAATGTTCTAGGGATATGATAACGGCTGCCTCCTTTAGGAGACGGTTATCACTCCAGGCTTCCAAGGTGACATGGACGACAAGGAGGTTGTCAGAGTTATAGTTTTCCCTCTGACGAGGGACAGTATTCTGGACAGGTGATCCAGGAAGATACTGAGGGAGGCATGGCGCAGGATACTGATTAAGTTCAGTTGACGATACAGTCTAAGAAGTTTGGATTTGGAGTTCATTTATGAGCTCGATCCCATCAGACATCCAGACATTCTTAGATAGGTATTGCTCATTTCGGGAGATGGCTTTCTCCGCGAACTTGAGATATAGAGAGAGACATAGAAAGAAACATCTGAGCGGATCCACTCACTGAGGCTATTCCTCGAACGCAATAGTCTTCCAAACAGGATTTGTGAGACTGACTAGTAGAGGAGTTGGGTGTTCGGTATCACACGGGCTGTGAGTATGCGACATCGCAATAATTAGCCTTGAGTGCTAGTGGGAGATTGTTGGAGATATTGCCCTCAGAGTCAATTATTGGATCACAGGCACGTGATTGCGATGATTGAGGGAGGACCTATCCCGGTAAGACAGTCTTACTCGAGATGATAGTTTGCTATCTGGTTTACCTTTATCATCGTGTACTGCTTTAGGTGACCTGACAGGTCGCTATTACACGTTGATAGAGCCCCTAGGATTCTTGCTTGACTACCAGCAGTATGAGGGCGATCATATAAGTGAGAGCTGGAGTCTATAAGCACATCCTTAAAAGGTCCCTAGTCGTGGGAGTTTCGAGACAGGGCATCGATTCTCCAGAGTAGACTAGTGTATACAGTCGAGACCCCGACGAGGGGCGGTGGCCGGTCTCACAAGCCACTGGTGTCAGTTGGTTCACCTAAGATGTATACAGGTGCTCATTGGGTTATGAGTACACCGGACATGACTCGCCGGGAATATGCTAGTTGGTCTTATACCTGACGTCAGATAGCAGTTCCCTGGTGACATGTGTACAGGTTAGTTCATCGACCTGGGGATCGTCATTTGTCTCGTGTGAGTTCCCACTGTGCTTTGATTACTACCCTACCACGGCTCAAAGGAGTCATGCAAACAGGTTTTAGTTGGGTACAGTCCTGAGCCACATGGAGGCAGTGAGCGGATCTTCAGGGGTTCGTCTCTCCCGGTATTGGGGGTGAGGTCGCGCTGTGTCTAGGAGAGCCATTACACGAAATCCTTGGCCAAGGCAGGAGATTTACTGGTAGGTATTCCAGTAGTATCTCAGGGTGTTCTGGGCTACACTCCGACACGACTTGTACCGCTTTTGGGGGTCTGACTTTTACCCACCCCCTAGGCCCGCCATGCGATGCTCATAGACGAACGGACCGGACTGTACGGATATTGTCACTGATAGGCTCAGTAGGGTGTCAGGATGAGTTCGCTCATCGACGTCCCTTTTAGTCAATAGCTGGTGGCCCGTTACGTATTGGCTTATACCTCTGACGTGCTAGTGGTTAAATTCACAGCCATAGTATTGACGAGTCTTTAGAGTCCACCACTCATTCTGTTACTCAAGCTTTCGGGCGAAACGCTGTAGAGGCCGTATGGAGATATGGCAGGGTCCGATCAGATACGTGCGGTATTGCACGGATCAGGATCGGACGGTTAGTACTAGTGGCCGTATAGATATATGGCAGGGTTCGGTCAGATACGTGCGGTATTGCACGGATCCGGATCGAACGGATATTACTAGCCGGCTTTGTTTTAAGCCGGATCCTAGTTTAGTACAGTGTAGATTTTGTCTCTTTGCATTTGTATCCGGACGGAATACAGATGCGGGTGTGTATGCACAGTATCGGGGTTTTCCTGTAATTTATTACGGGACCAGTTTTCTGGAGTTGCCAGTTTGCATTCCGTTCCGGCCGGTTTTTCTTTGTTCTTTCCCGGCCGGACTTTTCCGATGGAGGGGGTTATTTGCAATTGTGCAAATAACTTTTGTGGAGGGGGTTTCTTGCAAAAGGATTGATTATGAAATCTTCTTTGCTATTCATGCATTTATTGAGATATGAGAGGGTATGGGTTTGATGTGATTTTGTGATGGAAATTGGAAATGGGCCGGCCACTGTTGGGGATTGGAGTGAGGTTTAATTTTGTATAGTGGATTTATTTCTTTAGTAAGGAACGGATTTTAATTGGGTGTGCTGGAATTGTTTTTGAGTGCTGATGGTTTTAATTAATATATACTACCTACTTGCAAGATTCTAGAGAGAGCTTGCTTCATTGTTTTTTCACAGAGAGCACAATTGGATTTTTTTGGCCGAGCCTTTTTCCTTGCATGCTCCTTTTTCCCTCTTGGATCCATGAATATCTTTGTGCAAAATTCCTCCAACATGGCAACCTTATAAACCCCAAAGAGATCTGCTTGCTACACTATTCTATAGCAAATCTTGGACGCGTCGGGCAGCCAACTTCGCGCCCGAGTTGCCTCGGTATTGAGGTGGGAGCCCGTAAAAGATGCAGGCGATGTGGTGCCCTTCCGGCGAGGAGGCGACGACCGGAGTTTCCGCAGGAGATCGGGACGACGAAGAGAAGACCGGAGGACTCGGATCACTCGGTATATCTCTAACCCGTCTTGTTGTTAGCTAGATCTAGTTTAATGGCCCGATCCGGGGTTTAGTGCGCGGTGGTGCCGGTTTGCTAAGTCCGCAAAATTAAAGTTTATCACCGCTTCCGCATTTGGCCGTCGGTTTGACGGCCGGGGCGCCGCCGTGCACTTACACAAACCGAAATCTAAGTAAATACGGATTTGGACTAGTCCACGTCCTACGGGCGACGGCATTACTCAGTCTTCGTATACAATCCACGGGCAACCACAAACAAAACAAACACACAAGACACGAAGTGAAATTCTGGAGAAGGAGAAAATTGTTACCGCGATGCGGTAGCGTAATTAACTGCAGGGGCTTGCGCTTGCAGGGAAGAGCGTCCCCACAATCAAAAACCCCTCAAGCGAGGGGGAATCTGACGAAATCTGCTACATCGGCCGCATTCGTCTAAACCTCCGATACACGGTGCCATAAATCAACTTGGCATCTTCGGAGAGGTGGACGGATAAAACCAAATACCATCTGCCCCGAATCTCAGGCAAGACAGCCCATGTCTTGGCCGTCCTTCGGAGGGGAACAGAGACCGGCCACCGCCCCTCGTCAGGATCTCGACTGTATACACTAGTCTACTCCGGAGTATCGATGCCCTGTCTCGAAACTCCCACGACTAGGGACCACAATTAAGGATATGCTTATAAACCACCCAACTCTCACGTATATGATCGCCATCATACTGTTGGTAGTAAAGCAAGATCCTAAGGGCTCTATCAAAGTGTAACAATGATCAGTCACCTGAACCTGTACACGACTGATAAAGGCAAACCAGATAGCATACTATCATCTCGAGTAAGACTGTCCTACCGGTATAGGTCCTCCGCAATCATTGCAATCACGTGCCTGTGATCTAATAATTGACTTTGAGGGCACTATATCCAACACATATCTTGCTATAGCTACATGTACACCTTATATGATGTTGCACTTGATTTCGAAGGAATTGGGAACCGCATGATATATTTAATAACTTGATGCATTTAAATAATGGTTTTCCCTTGATATGCTCAATTACTATTCTATGTTGCATATTTCATGTTTTCATGGATTTACGCATTGAGATATGGATTTCATGTGATTTATGGATTTGAGAACCGTGAGGGTATTTCAAGAATTTATGTATTGCTTGAAAACCCGGTTTCTCTTGATATGATATTTCAGTACGTCCACCATGAGTTTTCTCAGTTCTGAGACTTGTGTTAGAAACCCGATTCGAGAAGCAGGAGGCACCGTCTGCGGGTACATGGTGGACCCTGTATGGTTCGCCGGGGCAAGAGGTGATTTTCGTGGTGTAGACGATGAGCCCGGCAGAGAGAGTATTACCTACTGGTGATTGTATAGTGGATGGATATGAGGACCGATCTGAGGATGCGGCGCCTGAGATATGAGGATTTACGTGTCGATACTGGACACGGGTTTCATGATGTTTCGAGTGTCGATATTAGACACTCAGATTCCATGATTTTGATGTGTCGTTGATAGACACACGAGGTAGATATCCTTATACACACACACACACAGGCACATGTTTTCTTGAGGTTTCGGGTGTCGATGTTGGACACTCAGGTTCCATGAGATTTACATATTTGAGGACCGATCAGAGTGACGGCACCTGAGGTATTGGGATTTAGGGTGTCGTTGATAGACACCGGGATTTTCCACGATGATGATTCATTGATGATGTTATATTTTATCCTATACTCAGCATTTATTTGATATGCACTGCTTCATGTTTTTTGTAGTACCTGATAGAGTACCTTGATCATGATTGTTGCATATCCATATTGCCATACTTATGCTATCAGATTGCATGATTATCGCTGTTCGTGCATACTTACAATTATAGTATGATGCTATGTACTATTCACGAGTTGGAAACTCACCCCCGTTGTGCTACAGTGTTTTGCAGGTTAGACTCTCAGAGTAGTCACGGCAGGGCTTCTTATTATCTCTACTTTTGCGGATACCGCTACGGTTGGCTGTGAGGCGATTTGCTCTATGTGGGTTTGCGGTTATCCGATGATATTCATTATTTATCTTTTGTATCTAGTACTCTCCATCTACCACTTCATGTATTTGACTTAGAGACGAGTTGTGAGGATCGATGTTGTATTATTTTGTGACTCTGAGTGCCGTGCTCGTGGGAGCCGGCCTTGTTATAAAGTTTTACCTTCTTATGCTGTTTTCATTTATATTTCTTTGCTACGGCGTCATATATATGCTTGTGGTGGTTGTTTCTGCCGTTGGGCATGATTTTCTCCTGTTTAGGGATGCTTTATTTATATTCTATGTTGTACCCATTTTCGAGGCTAGTTTTTACAAAGGAGCTGCTGCCGAAATTTTTAAGAAAGTAAACTTAAGTTTAAAGATTTTTACTTGAGATTTCCGAAGGTTTTTAACTATGTTTTCTCCACTTATCCCTTTTTAGGGTGGTTTAGATTTCTGGGTTTCGGCTTACTTAAATTGCGTACGCCTGTAAACGTCAGGTGGTTTAAGTGCCGGTCACGTGCCTAAATTTGGGTCGTGACAAAGTTGGTATCAGAGCGCTAGGTTTTACCTGTCGGAGTGTAGAATGACCTTGGTATGATGGAGTAGGTGGCTTAAGCAGAGTGACGTAGCGTGTGTATGTTCCACAGCATATTTACAACACAGCACTCTGCCTAAGTGACCTTAGGACTGATTTCTTGAAATTCCTTCCGTGATTATATATATCCTTGCGATTCGATTTCTATGTTCTTATTGAATCCTATTTTCATTTATAGCTATTATGCCGCCGAGGACTATGAGGGCACAGAGAGCGCCGCGAAGGCCGAGGTCAGAGTTGACTCGTCTGAGACGAGAACTGACCAGGGCGGTATGCCTGTTGTACCGGAGCAGATTGATCCACCTTCGACGGATTGTATTACGAGGCTAAAGGCCAGTACGCAGGATTTGCGCCAGATAATGGGATCATTGGTTGAGGCTAGTCGAGCGCAGAGACAGGAGGTCGTTCCACCTGTTACGGAGACCGTGATGGTGCCTACTATTTAGGCAGTTGTACCTGCAGCTACAGAGGTGATCGCCATATCGCTATCGGAGTTCATGGGGCTGAGGCCTCCGGTTTTCACTGGCACTGATGCAGCTGAGGATCCGCAGTCGTTTATCGATCGGATGGCCAGGATATGTCGTTCGCTGAGATGCTCCGATGCGAGATGGGTAGAGTTCGCGAGTTTTCGTTTGGAGGGTCTGTCCCAGAAGTGGTGCGAGTCGTTAGAGAAGGGCAGAGCCACAGGTCTTTCTCCTATGACCTGGGCTGAGTTCGTGATGGTGTTTTTTGCCCGTTTTCTTCTGCATAGCGTCAAGGATACTCGAGTGTGCAGTTTCGAGACGTTACGCCAGACTCTGGGTATGACGGTGGCAGAGTACGATGTGCAGTTTACCGAGCTAGCTGTGTATGCTCCGTATTTGGTAGCTACTTAGGAGATGCGGATTAAGAAGTTTGTTCGAGGCCTGCTTATCCAGTTGTTCCTCTCTATCAGCGTACAACATTGTGACACGTATGCAGCAGTGGTGGACGCAGCCCTATTGGTTGAGGAGCGTCTTTCTGAGTCGTCGGTTGTTCCGGAACCGAAGAGGGTTCGTACTGGTATATCTGCCTGGAGACAGATATTTAGACACCGCGACAGCGTTCGTTCAGGCATGGGGAGTAGCAGAGACGTGGGACGAGGCCAGTTATTAAGCACTTATCCCTAGGAGGGTCAGCAGTCAACGCGTGGGTGCTTTAGGTGTGGCAGTCTATATCACCTCGTTAGGGATCGTACCACAATGTGCCAGAGAGAGGCAGCCGTACCACATGTTACCTTACCACCTTCTCCACCTCAGAGAGCGTTGCCTATTGCGCCTGTTGTTGCTCTGCGTCAGACTTATGCTCAGAGAGGTCGTGGTCACGGAGGGTTTGTTCAGAGAGGACGGGGTGGCAGAGGCAGAGGACAGCCAGTTGCCGATAGAAGGCATGCTCGAGTGTTTGCCTTGACTCATCAGGACGCACAGGCGTCCAATGCAGTGATTTCAGGTACTCTTTCTGTATGTTCTTTTGATGCACACGTTTTATTTGATCCGGGATCTACACATTTGTATGTTTCTACACACTTCATGCCGAGATTAGGCCGAGAGTCGTGTTTGCTAGATCAGCCGCTTGTCGTGACTATTTCTGTTGGCGAGTCATTTGTTGCGCGACACGTGTTTCTGTTGTGTGCCGTTCGTATAGGAGATAGAGATTTGTCCATCGACTTGATCCTTTTTGAGATGTTGGACTTTGACATTCTCCTGGGCATGGACTGATTAGCTACTTGCTACGCATCTGTGGACTGCCGCGAGAAGATAATTATGTTTTGTTTTCCCGGCGAGTCGGATCTTGTGCAGGGGGACCGTGGTGCCGCCCCTCACAGTTTGATTTCAGCCCTTTACGCTAGTCGACTTTTGAAGAGGGGATGTCGAAGATTCTTGGCTTTCATTCATGATACTGGAGCCACAGTAGATTCGTTAGACCGGGTTCCTAGCGTGCGAGAGTTTTCCGACGTTTTTCCCGATGAGTTATCTGGTTTGCCGCCAGAGCGCGATATTGAGTTTTGCATTGACCTGATTCCCGGCACGAGGCCTATTTTTATACCGCCTTACCGGATGGCCCCGGCGGAGCTTAGAGAGCTTAAAGATCAATTACAAGAATTGCTTGATAAGGGACTTGTGCGTCCGAGTGTTTCACCTTGGGGGGCTCCTATTCTGTTCGTCAAGAAAAAGGACGGCAGTTTGATATTGTGTATGGATTATCGTCAATTGAACCGAGTTACGGTGCGGAATAGGTATCCTTTACCTCGCATTGATGATTTATTTAATCAGCTCCAGGGTGCGAAACATTTTTCTAAGATTGATTTGCGATCGGGTTATCATCAGTTGCGGGTTCGGAATGATGACATTCCGAAAACTGCTTTTCGTACGCGCTACGGGCATTATGAGTTTTTGGTGATGTCGTTCAGACTCACCAATGCACCAGCAACATTCATGAATCTGATGAACCGGATTTTTAGACCGTTCCTCGACCAGTTTATTATTGTGTTTATTGATGACATTCTGGTTTATTCCAAGAGTCGAGAGGAGCATGAGCAACACTTGAGAATTGCTTTGTTGACATTGAGAGAGCACCAACTGTATGCTAAATTCTCAAAGTGCGCATTTTTGCTTGATAGAGTTAACTTCCTGGGTCATGTGGTGACAGGAGACGGTATTCTTGTGGACCCGAGGAAGATCGAGACTGTACAGTTTTGGCCTGGACCTGTATCAGTAACAGAGGTCCGCAGCTTTTTTGGCTTAGCTGGTTATTACCGCCGTTTCGTGCAGGATTTCTCGAGAATCGCTGCACTGCTGACCGGACTGACCAGGAAGGGAGTTCCTTTTCTTTGGACTGAGGCATGCGAGCAGAGTTTTCAACAGTTGAAGACTCAGTTGACGACTGCACCAGTTTTATCCTTGCCTTCTGTATCGGGCGGCTATGTTGTTTACTGTGATGCTTCTTGAGTGGGGCTCGGTTGTGTATTGATGCAGCATGATAGAGTTATCTCTTACGCTTCTCGGCAGCTGAAGAAGCATGAGCAGAATTATCCCACTCACGATCTTAAGATGGCTACGGTGGTCTTTGCGTTGAAAATTTAGAGACACTACTTGTACGGGAAGTCGTGTCAGATTTTCACGGACCACAAGAGCTTGAAGTACATCTTCCAGCAGCGGGATCTGAATCTGAGACAGCGTCATTGGATGGAGCTTGTAAAGGATTATGATTGTGAGATCCTTTATCACCCGAGCAAGGCGAATGCGGTAGCTGATGCTTTGAGTCGTAGGCCCGGGGTTAGCTTGTCCCAGTTGAGCACAGTTCAGCAACAATCTTCTGCAGATTGGCAGATTTTGTGCGATGGTAGAGTACAGTTTGAGTTCACTTCCACTGGGGGACAGCTTGCTCACATCCATGCCAGTCCACTTCTACTTGATCGTATCCATGAGGCGCGGCCCAGCGATGCCCGTTTGGCTGAGATTCTTGAGCTTGTTCGACATGGTACAGATTCAGAGTTCATGATTGATGACCAGGGTGTGCTACGTTATGGGACTCCCTTGTGTGTACCATATACCGAAGGGTTGAAACACGAGATCCTAGAGCAGGCACATCAGTCAGCCTTTAGCATTCATCCAGATTCCACCAAGATGTACCGTGACTTGAGAGACATTTATTGGTGGCAGGGATGAAGAGTGATGTTTCGGACTTTATATCGAGGTGCCTAACTTGTCAGCAAGTCAAGGCTGAGCACCAGAGACCGGCTGGAGAGTTGCAGCCTTTACCCGTTCCAGAGTGGAAATGGGAGCAGATTTTCATGGACTTCGTTGTGGGTCTACCCAGGGCCAGTCGAGGGTATGACTCCATTTGGGTGATTGTTGACCGGTTGACGAAAGCGGCTCACTTCCTTCCAGTGAAGACTATTTTCGGTTATGCTCAGTATGCTCAGTTGTATATAGATGAAATTGTGCGTTTGTACGGCGTTCCCACATGCATCATATCCGACAGAGGCACCCAGTTTACTAGCCGTCTTTAGTAGAAGCTTCAGGAAGCTTTGGGTACCCGGTTGAGTTTTAGCACCGCTTTTCATTTACAGACCGATGGTCAGTCGGAGCGGACTATACAGACTCTGGAGGATATGCTTTGTGCATGCGTGCTTGATTTTGGGGGCAGTTGGGTTCGTCACTCGCCGTTGATAGAGTTCTCCTACAATAACAGTTATCAGGAAACGATTCAGATGACGCCTTTTGAGGCTTTGTATGGTAGAAAGTGTCGATCGCCGGTCTGTTGGACCGAACTCAGCGAGAGCAGGATTTTGGGATCCCAGCTAGTTCAGGAGACTACGGAGAAGATCCAGCTGATTCAGGACGGAATGAGAGCAGCCCAGTGCAGACAGAAGTCTTATGCCGACCGTCGTCGTCGCAGACTTGAGTTCGCAGTGGGGGATCATATGTTCCTACGGATTTCTTTGATTAAGGGCGTAATGAGATTTGGGAAGAAGGGGAAACTCAGTCCCAGATTTGTGGGTCCTTTCGAGATCCTTGAGCGAGTTGGTGCCATTGCCTATCGTCTGGCACTTCCGCCCAGTTTTCCGGATGTTCACCCTATTTTCCATGTGTCGATATTTCGTAGATACCTTCATGATCCTTCTCAGATGATTCAGCACCAGACCGTTTAGCTAGAGCGCGATCTTTCGTTCACCGAGCAGCCGGTAGTTATATTGGATCGGCAGGTGAAGAAACTTCGGTCAAAAGTCTTGCCATCTGTGAAAATTCTTTGGCGTGGCCCTACTAGTGAAGAGATCACTTGGGAAGCCGAGAGCGAGATGCGGAAGAAATTCCCTCATCTCTTCGAAGGTACGCATAGTTAAAATTTTAAATTCGGAGACCGAATTTCTTTAAGAGGGGAAGATTGTAACGTTTTAGAAATTGTTATGCGAATTTTCCGTTAATAGGTAAAATAAACTGTGTTTTCCGTAAAAACCTAGAGGTGATCATTTTTCAGTATAGACTTAACTGCAACTAGTTTAACTAGGAAATTGCTATTTTGCGGTTTTTAGTTGGTCACTTGAAAATTTTAGTTCACTTAAATATTTTTCCTTAATTAAACTATTATTATAAACTTTTAATTTTGCACTTAATTAGTGGCAATTACAAATTTGATTGGGTTAATTATACTAATGTGAATCCATGCTAACTTAATCACAAGATTAAGCACTTTGACTTCTTTGCAAAATATCATGGAAATATCTAGATATTTGAAGGATTAAAGGAAATTTTAAATAAATGATTAAGAGGTGGCATAGTGAGGTGTATTATTGAACTTTATTATTATTTTAAACCTAGATCTTTCCACACATTTCCATAGCTTTCCCCTATTTTCCTCTAGCTTTGGTCGAACCCTCCTTGCTGCCCCATCTTTTTCCTCACCCCATTTTCACTTTTAAAAGCTCCAATAATTCATCAAAAATCATCAAAAAATCCCACAAACTCAAAAACAAATCTATACCCATTATTCTTTAGCCTTAACCAAGTTTGGATCTTCATGAAAGTTAGTATTTTGGAGGCTACTTTGGAAGTTTAGTTGCAAGTTTGTGAATCAAGTGTGAGGTATAAATCCTAACCCTAAGATTTAGTTGTTGTTTAAATACCTTAATCTAGTTATTATATGTTTAAATAAAGCTTTAATTAGCATGTTTTGGAATTTCTAAAAAGGGTTATGAAGATCAAATTAGGGTTTTGATTGTTTGAAATGGTTAATGGGGAAGTTTAGACTTGGAAAACTTAACCTAGTTGTGAGATTGTTAAATGATATTTTTCCTAATTTTCTAATTAAGCTTAATTGAAAACTAACTTTTACTAAATCTTATATGGGTGAGATTAAAATTGTAGTAAAGGTTTGTGTGACTTAATTAAGCTACTTTGTGATGATTGTGATCGCTAGAATTGTTTAACTTCTAAATTTCAGCTAAAATGATTAAAAGTTGCTTACTAGGTTTTCGGTAAAATTAGGCGTGGGTTTCAATTGATGTTGCGATATTATAAATAGTATCTTTCACGATATATATTGTGTTGTGAATGCGCAATCGGTACACCGGGGTCTAGGCTTGGTGGTTGTGTAGTTTAGTGATCCTAGCTACAGTTGTACCGATGTCGTACGAGTTTTGTGAACTAGGTGCACAGTGTGTATATCTTGTGGACGTTATCCCTAGGTTTCGTTGTCTTTGTGTCGGCGCAGGATATTTAGCCTTATGTGTTGTGTTTGTGAAATTTTAGAATCGTAAGCGGGGACTTCGGACGCTGCGAAGAAAGGGAAGCAGGTGGTCGGATTTTCTTAGCTCGAGATCATCGGTGAGTGGATTTAACATCTACGGGGAAATCGCCCGTATGACGTTATGCGTCAGGCCTGGATATGATATTAGAGCTGCATGTTTATACGCATATGAGCTGATTGCGCATGAGCATCATTGCATATTATTATCTGTTATGCCTTGACTTGGTAGCTATTGGATACTGTACCATTACTGATGGTTCATGTTGTACGAGCACTAAATTGTATGCTACACCCACACCGTTGGAAATTGCCATGACACGCGCAACATATACCTTGCTATAGCTACTTGTACATCATGCATACATACTTACATGTACACCCTCATATCTTGCTATACCTACATATACCCCTATGTGGTATTGTATTGACATTGACATTGAGACGTTGATTATTCTGCTATTGCGCATATGAAATGCATCATACATACATGCTTATATGTAGATGCATATATTTTGTTATGGCTACATGTACATCATGCATACATACTTACATATACACCCACATATCTTGCAATAGCTACATGTACACCTCATATGATGTTGCACTTGATTTCGGAGGAATTGGAAACCACATGATATATTTAATAACTTGATGCATTTAAATAACATTTTTCTTTTGATATGCTCATATTACCGTTCTATGTTGCATATATCATGTTTTCATGGATTTACGCATTGAGATATGGATTTCATGTGATTTATGGATTTGAGAACCGTGGGGGTATTTCAAGAATTTATGTATTGTTTGAAAAACCGGTTTCTCTTGATATGATATTTCAGTGCGTGCACCATGAGTTTTCTCGGTTCTGAGACTTGTGTTAGAAACCCAATCCGAGGAGCGGGAGGCACTGTCTGCAGATACATGGTGGACCCGGTATGGTTCCCCAGGGCAAGAGGTGATTTTCGTGGTGTAGACGATGAGCCTGGTAGAGGGAGTATTACCTACCGGTGATTGTATAGTGGATGGACATGAGGACCGATCTGAAGATGCGGCGCCTGAGATATGAGGATTTACATGTCGATGCTGGACATGGATTTCATGATATTTCGAGTGTCGATGTTGGACACTCAGGTTCCATGATTTTGATGTGTCGTTGATGGACACACGAGTTAGATATCCTTATACACACACACACATGCACATATTTTCATGAGTTTTTGGGTGTCGATATTGGACACTCAGGTTCCATGAGATTTACAGATTTGAGGGCCGATCAGAGTGACAGCGCCTGAGGTATTGGGATTTGGGGTGTCATTGATAGACACCAGGATTTTCCACGACGACGATTCATTGATGATGTTATGTTTTATCCCATAATCAGCATTTATTTGATATGCACTGCTTCATGTTTTTTGTAGTACCTGATGGAGTACTTTGATCATGATTGTTGCATATCCATATTGCCATACTTATGCTATCAGATTGCATGATTATCGCTGTTCGTATATACTTGCGATTACAATATGATGTTATTTACTATTCACGAGTTGGAAACTCACCTCCGTTGTGCCACAGTGTTTTGCAGGTTAGACCCTCAGAGTAGTCACGACAGGGCTTCTTATTATCTCTAGTTTTGCGGATACCGCTACGGTTGGCTATGAGGCCTTTTGCTATAGGTGGGTTTGCGGTTATCCGATGATATTCATTATTTATCGTTTATATCTAGTACTCTCCATCTACCACTTCATGTATTTGACTTGGAGACGAGTTGTGAGAATCGATGTTGTATTATTTTGTGACTCAGGGTGCTGTGCTCATGGGAACCTGCTTTGTTATAAAGTTTTACCTTCTTATGTTGTTTTCATTTATATTTCTTCGCTACGGCGTCGTATATATGCTTGCGGTGGTTGTTTCCGCCGTTGGGCGTGGTTTGCTCCCGTTTGGGGATGATTTATTTATATTCTATGCGGTACCCGTTTTCAGGGCTAGTTTTTATAAAGGAGGTTCTGCCGAAATTTTTAAGAAAGTAAACTTAAGTTTAAAGATTTTTACTTGAAATTTCCGAAGGTTTTTAACTATGTTTTCTCCACTTATCCCTCTTTGGGGTGGTTTAGATTTCTGGGTTTCGGCTTACTTAAATTGCGTATGCCTGTTAAGGCCACGTGGTTTAAGTGCCGGTTACGTGCCTAAATTTGGGTCGTGACAAGACTGTAGGTGCGAAAATGGCCTGTGTTTGGTTTGTTGCGCATCCACTCACGCCATCGGAGCTTGTCCATAGCATCTCAACCCAGCTCCAGCACTTAGACCCGCAATCACTGTTCCGCACCGGCCAGCTATTCAGGCTGCTGCACCTCGTTTAGCCCTACCTGCACCACCTCCAGATGGACCTCTTGCATAGCCTCCTTGTCAGTTCCATCAGGCCCAGAGGAACATGCTTCAAGGGCAGAGGAACATACCCCAGGGACAGAGGAATGTGCCTCCAGTAAGGAGGAATGTACCCCGACGACAGGCTTTCACCATGACAGTTGAGGAAGCCGAAGCCACTGGCCAAGTCGTCTCTGGTAATCCTAATTCTTTTACACCTTGTCAATCCTTATATATTACTATATTTTTCCAGTAACTAAAACTAACCTCACACAACCTAGGTACTATACTAGTAGCCACTCTTCCTGCACTAGCACTGTTCGACACTGGAGCGTCACACTGCTTCATGTCGCAATGTTTCGTGAGAACGCATGCGATTCCCGTGAAGCCACTCATTTCAAGCTGGAATGTCAGTTCCGGGAATGGAGTATTAAAGGCAACTATGTGATTGGATCAATGTCCAGTTGTAGTTTGTGGACGGGAATTCTACGCGAATTTCAAAGTACTGGACATTCTAAACTTCAATGCTGTGTTGGGAATGGACTGGCTGGGAGTTTTCTATGTTACAATTGACTGTCGTCAGAGGAGAGTAGTATTTGAGATACCAGATCACCGAGTCTTTTACTTCAAGAGTGGAGACAGAACTTTGGAGCCAGGAATCTTCCGTACCAAGCCGAAGGACGCAGAAGTATTTACTCTACCGACGGAAGAAGAAAAGCCAGAGGTAGTTCGAGAGTTCGAGGATGTGTTCTCTGAAGATATAACATGTTTGCCTTCCGATCGAGCTCTTGAATTCAACATTGATTTAGTACCCGGTGCGCAACCGGTAATCAAAACTCCGTACCGGTTAAGTCCTGAAGGATTGAAGGAGATCCGTACTAAGTTGGACGAACTTCTGAAGAAAAGTTAGATTCATCCCAGTACTTCTGTCACGCCTCGCTTCCCAGTAGATGGAAACTGTGACGTCACAAGCCTGCGACGTATTTATTTAGATAAGGTTATTTCTCAAAACAAATACGCTAAGCGTAATATAAGCAGTATAATAATGACACGAAAATACAAGTGAAAATAAAATCCAATCACTTTATATATTTACATTCTTAACTTTACAAAGTTTAACTGATATAAGAAGTCTAAACATAAAAAGGAAAGTGTCCAAACATGTGGCTTACTGAAGAAGAAAAGCAGGAAAGAAAACTAATGATCTGCTTCAGGTGTGAACCGGTTGTAATTCTTTGTAATCACTTCCACCTCCTTTGATCCTAAGTCACCTGACGAACATTCCATGAAATAAAAGATAGGTGCAATGCTCATCAGCGAACTTGCGCTCGGTAAGTCCTGATAGAGATGTATAATATATAAATTAGGGTAAGATGACATGTAATATAGTATAAATGGAAGTTGTAATATATGAACAAGTATGATAATATATATAGCAACTATGTCAGCATGGAAAACAAGTATAACATAGCCATGGAGTGTAGATATAGTGAACATGAAGTGGATGTCCGTGTCCTAAGAGGTCTCTACAAGGTAATATATCCTAACGTCAGTTCAAGTGTGAATATCAACCAATCTCATGAGTATTCTCGAACCCAAGGCTATCGTCTAGGGGCAAGCAATCACGGACCCAAAATAGCGGGACTCTAATTGTTATTGAAATATTCTAAACCCAACAGGCTATCATCCAGGGGATTGGAAACACGGGCCCTTATTTGTGAATTTGTGATTTGTACCATTTCAGCCCGGTACCACAGCAACATGATTTGTATTAATGGGACTCATGAGATTCTGTTGGATTCATACTCAAACTACCCCAACACCCCGTGTATATTAGTCTATGATTAATGTTACGAGTCTTGATCGAATCCATAAATACAAAAAGTGATGTATGATATCAAGTTTTCAAGATTGAGTTCATGTAATCATGTTAAGTGTAAGCCATGCCAATTGTATTCATGGTTCGAGTCAAGTTGGTTCAAGGGTACATATTGGGTTCAAGGGTACATGATCGAGTCGTGTCAAGATCAAGTTAATTCTAGTATGTAATGGTTTAATCACAAGTCATAAAATAAATAAGTAATCACAGAACATGATATGAGATAAGTATACAAGTAACGTCCAAAATCAATATTGTAAATAAGTGTTGTGTACGATTAATCAGTCAAGTCAATCAATTTCGGAATATAAACAGAACTATAGATCTAAGTGTTCTGCATGTGTGAGTTCTAGTATCGCCTAAATATGACTACCGGTTTGGGAGATATACCCGTTTTCGTATCGTCGAGCAAAACAGATCACAATCTGTTCAGCACCGTCGTATATTTTTAAAACGTAGTTTGAGATAATTTCTATCAACTTTCAGGTTACGAAAAATATTAGAAAATTGTAGGTATTTCGATGTACTTATCCCAAACACAAAGATTCACATGATTTGGATTTCTGAAGCTCTACTTATGATCATTTTAATATCAACGTTTAAAACATAAATTCAGATTTCTGGACAACAACTATATATTGTATTGCAAAACCTATATCGGGTAGGTTTCATGCATTTCTAAATCATCTAGTATTCATAAAATTATAGTTCTATGAATTTTGCATCTACACATCTAAATTTTTCCACGAACCGATATCGGGAGTTCGAGTTATGTTCTATTTAAAAACAGTATGCGAATCAGGACAGATTCTGTCTAAATTCGCCATTAAATATTGTAACGCGGTTTTCTATATTTTACGTCGGTTTTTAGCAAAAACTTAAAACTAAGAAAATATAAATCTTTCGATATAGATGTTCAAAACATCTGAAAAAAATTAATTTGGATCAACAATTATAGAGTTATGGTCTCTCGAAAAAGACCCTTATTGGCAGTTTTCTGATTTTAAAAACAGTTGATAAAAAATTACGTAACACCTAAACCGTTATTCGGTTTGATATGAAATTTTTACTGTAGACCTGAAATTCTATATAATATATAATATAATTCTCCTAGAATGTATAGAAGTCAAGATTGATTTTCTAAAAATTATTTTGAAGGAAAAGATATTTCTTCAAGGTGGTATTTGAGATTGAAAGGTCATGGTATTTATTTGAAACCCCATTTTCTTTTAAAACTAAAATAAATAAAATAAAATAAAAATAACGAGGAATAAATTATATAAGGCATACAGAAAAGCATATGAATCGGTCATGATATATATACTAAAATCAATATAAAAGATCAATAAAGATTTTACATAAAAATTATTAAACACTTTTCTTTTGTTTTGAATAAACTGTTCCCCTCCGAATGGCGGCGAGACGTAGAGACGTCTTTCCTGAGATTCAGGGCAGATACTATTTGGTTTTATCCGTCCACCTCTCCGAAGATGCCAAGTTGATTTATGGCACCGTGTATCGGAGGTTTAGACGGATGCGGCCGATGTAGCTGATTTCGTTAGATTCCCCCTCGCTTGAGAGGTTTTTGATTGTGGGGACGCTCTTCCCTGCAGGCGCAAGCCCCTGCAGTTAATTACGCTACCGCATCGCGGTAACAACTTTCTCCTTCTCTAGATGTTCACTTCGTGTCGTGGGTGTTTGTTTTGTTTGTGGTTGCCCCTGGATTGTATACGAAGACTAATTTATGTCATCGCCCGTAGGACGCGGATTAGTCCAAATCCGTATTTTCTTATATTTGGGTTTGGGGTTTTGGTTTGAGGATACGTTAGCCGTATTTGAGGCTAAGATCAACTCAAATGTTTGTTAAGAATACGTTAGTCTAATTTGAGACTAAGATCAACTTAATGGGATCGTTTAGATCCGACAAAAAAGCATTTGGGGGTTCTATTGTTCCAGTTTAGGGATATAGCGGTCCATTGTGTGTGGTTGTCGGGACCCGTCACCTCTCTGACGACGTTGAAGGATTACAACGACAAATATCAGAGGAGTTCAGAGATGTACCCTTAAACCGGGTGTAAATTGATTTGGGAGAGCAGCTGTGCCCAGTTTCATTTAATTTGAGGACTTATGGCCAGAATTGGGTTAAGTCCAGTTAGAAAATATCTAACATTTATTCACATTTAGCCTGTTAGGCCTTTGATTGGGCTCTGCCCTTTTTTAAATGATGCACAGCATCTAAATTGGTCTGTTAGACCTTTATTTGGGCTCTGCCCCTTTTTAATAATGTATTGCAATTTTTTATTAGGCCTGTTAGGTTTTTTAATTGGGCTCTGTCCCTTCTTTAATAATGCAAAGTATTTTTATTTGGTCTGATAGACCTTTTAATTGGGCTCTGCCCTTAATAATGCACTGCATTAAATGTTCTGACAGTGCCCCACGTGGCTTGTCAGGCGCTTTGCGCCAATTGAGGAGCGCAAGGCACAAATTCATGTGGAGGTGCCACGTGTCACGCTCTGGCGAGCGCAAGCGCAGTGCGCTGCGCCAGTGCGCTGCGCTGTTGCGCTGCTGATACGTGGCGCGCTCTGGTGACTTGCGCCAATCCAAGGAGCGCAACAACGCAAATCAAAAGTGCAAGGCACCGTACAGTAGCACAGAGCGCATCTTGATCTAATTTAGATCAAAGAAAAGAATCTTTTAAGAGGTTCTACCTCAAAATTCAAGAACCGATGGTTCAACAAAAGGCAGTTCCTTTATATAGATCAAAGGATCTAAAGAAGTAAATTACTTATATTCCATTATATATTATTTTTTTTATTCAAGATCTTGATCTTGTTCTTAGATTTTTGATCTTTTTAGAAGATCTTCTTCTTTTTTCTAAAGGTTTTACCTTTTTTCTTTTCTTCGAGTTCTTCTTAAAGTTTTCTTTTCAAGAGCTCTGTATCTCTCTATCTTGATGTCAATGTGTTTTAGACTTGGAGTCTAGGGGCCTTTATATAGGGCCAATTGATTTGTTAAATCAGTTAAAGAGATCTTTCTCTTAGTGATTTAGGGATTTTCCCCACTGTTGGATCTTTGATCCAAGGGCTTCTGTTTTACAGAAGATAATTTTCTTGTTTTAACAAGATCAGAAAGAACTTTCTGGAATTTTAATTCTATTTTAATACTGGCACAGTTGGCGCAAGGGCACTTGCGCTTGACACGTGTTGTGCAGCGCAGAGCGCGAGCGCAACTGCGCTGACACGTGTCGCGCAGCGCAGAGCGCAGCGCAGAGCGCAGCGCACCTGCGCTGACACGTGTCGCGCAGCGCAACTGCGCTGACACGGTAGTTGCTTTCTGCCCCTAGTAGAACTCGGCTCAAATAGTAGAGGGCTCGTTCTTTCCCTTGGTCGTTCTCTTGTGCCTATAATGCGCTTAAGGAACCTTCGAGGGCGGTTGTATAAAGAATGAGAAGCTTTCCCTTGATCGGAGCGGCCAACGCCGGCGGATTCTGCAGCTATTGTTTGATTTCATCCAGTGCGCTCTGGCATTTGTGATCCCAAATGAAAGGGGTTCCCTTCTTCATCAGATGACTGTAAGGGCGGCATTTGCCTGAAAGGTTGGCTATAAATCGCCGGATGTACGCGAGCTTCCCTTGGAGAGACCGCAATTGCTTAAGAGTCCTGGGCGGAGGCATTTCCATGATCGCCTTGATCTTTGACGGATCTATCTCGATACCTCGGTGTCGGACGATGAATCCTAGGAATTTGCCCGAGGAAACTCCGAATGCGCACTTGAGAGGGTTCATCTTCAAGTTGTATTGCCGAAGACATTGAAACACGATCTTCAGATGCTCGAGATGTTCCTCGTACGATTTGCTTTTAACCACGAGGTCGTCGATATAGCATTCGACGATTTCATGTATAAGGTCATCGAAGATCTTTGTCATGGCCCTTTGATAGGTGGCATCGGCGTTCTTTAGACCGAAGGGCATCACCTTGTAGTAGAATATACCCAAAGGGGTCCGGAAAGCGGTGTGCTTCTGGTCTTCGGGATGCATCTTTATCTGATTATATCCTGATGAGCCGTCCATGAAGGAGAAAACCTCGTGAGTGAACGTGTTATCTATCATCAGCTCGGTGACTGGCACCGGGAAATCGTCCTTCGGGTAGGCTTTATTGAGATCCCGAAAGTCTACACATATATGTACCGTCACATTCTTCATCATCACTGGGACGATATTGGTGATCCAATCAGGATACTGAACTTCTTGGATGAAGCCAGAGTCAATCAGCTTCTTGACCTCGGCGTTGATGCTCATCTCAAGCTCGAGCCGCATTCTTCTCAGTGCTTGTTTGATTGGCTTAACGTCCGGAGAAATCGCCAACCTATGGACAACAATCTCTAGATCTAGTCCTGGCATTTCGGAATAGTTCCATGCGAAGCAATCTTTATACTGCATAAGCACATCTTTTAATGAAGCCATCCTTCCTTCAGACAACAATTCACTAATGAATGTCGGTCGCGGGTCGTTCTTCGTCCCCAACTCAATTTTCTTGAGGTTATCCGTAGTGGTGTGTATTCTATCTTCCAGCTCTTTCGGCGCTGGCGGAAATTCTGAGATCACCTCGTTATCGCTGCTCTCGAAGCACCAGGGAAGGTTATCCATATTCTCGGGCTCTTCTTTTGATATTGTTATCATATGACAAGTGCGAGCTCGCTTCCAAGACCGATGTGTATTTGGTTCTACTCTCGTAGCCTTGGGTTCATGCTTCTGTGGCGGCGGCACCCTCCAGCTGTCAGATAGAGCAAACTTGCCGAGCTGATACTGATCTTCGACCCAATTTTTGAAGGTGAAGTAATCTTCGAGAGGGTACCCTATTACCCTGTGATAAGAGCAATAGTTCGGGTGTGAGACTTCGCCTGCTTGTTCGGGGTGCCTGGACTTCGGAAGTGTAAGCATTTGGTGCTTTATAGCTAGGTCAAGTATCTTCTTTGTTTTGTCTTGGGGAAAAGAGTATGCTCGATTCATCTTCTTCATAAGGGACAAATCCGGACCGCTCGATTCCCGACTGCGTGGCTTCTTGGTCCTGCTTTGTCGTTGTTGAATGTCTTTTCCGCTTTTTGACTTGTTTCTGCCTCTGTGTCGCGCCTTTTTTACAACAGGTTGACAGGGAGCGGCATTTTCGTCTTTCACAGCCTGTTGAAGGAGGCGTTGCGTTCTGGTTTTCTTGTAGATGGCCATTTCGCGGTTGTGGTCGTCTCGAACTTTTTGACCAGCTTCCCTTATAAGCTTGTCCATTTGTTCTTCGAATGACGGACTGGGCATTTTTACGCCGGGGACTTTTTCTGGTTTAAGGTTAACATCTTCCCATTGAGCATCCCCTTCTTCATCAAAGTTATGCATGACATAGCAGTCGTGGAGTAGCTCCCGTTTCTTGGACCGAACATATCCAAGCCCGATTGCTTCCATTCTCCCATTGGGCAATTTGTGCTGAGTTCCGGGAACGTTCCAGACCCTGTCATAGAATTTGGCTTTTCGAGCGGTCTGTTTGAAGGGTATCCCTTGGCACTTCAATAGCCTTTTCAATCCTTCCGTGTAATATCTAGGCAGACTGATGGGCTGAAGCCTGTCAAGTGTAGGATCTGTGCCGTGCCAGATTTCTTTCTCCACTTTAGTTTCCCCGGAGCGGTAGAATAGGATCGCCTTTTCACCTTCTCGCCTGGGAGGGACATAGAACGTCTGCAGCTCTTCCACACTATAGGTATCAAGTGCGTCCAGTTCTTTATGATGTTTGGGCGGAACCATAGCAACTTGCAAACTTTGCTCTTCATCAGCGAATGTTCGTATTGAAGGCCGAGCAGAGAATATAGCATGGACCTCATCTTCCGAGTCGCTGCCAAAGATCAACATAAGAGCGGACGGTCCCGACTTGTTGCGCTGAGGTGGACCTGAATAAACTATCGCTTCCTCTTCTTCAGTATCACTCCCGAAGACTGGAATGGTGGCAATAGCTTTGTTCTCCGGTTTGTGACATCTCTCCGTGTCTTCAAAATCCGATAAAAAGTATTTTGCATCTTCGTACTTGCGGACTTCGTTTACTGAGAACGGGTTCAACTCTCCTGTTTCGGTATACTCGAGACCATCCTTAAAATATTTCATACACGGATGCTGTGTAGAAAGGATGATGTTGTACTCGTATAACCAGGGTCGACCGAGCAAAGCATTATAGCATATCTTGGCGTCTATGACATGGAATTTAATGTCCGTGACGAGTAGCCCAAAGCGTAACGTCAGTATCACAGACCCGAGAGTCCGTGATGATTGAGAGTCGAACCCGAAGATGGTGATCTTATCCCGAGCGAGGTGCTGGACGCTCATGCAGATTTCTTTCAACACTCGCACGTTGAGAAGATTGACGGAAGACCCATTGTCGACCAGGATTTTGCCTATATTTATATCGTGGCAATATCCTGAAACATAGAGGGAACGATTATGCTCGCACGTCCCAAGGAGAAGGTCTTCGTCGCCGAAGGTGATATCAGCCGTGTGTACCTCCTCTAGCTCGTCCTTCATCTTTTCTTCGGCGAGAAAAGCTTGGAATTGCTTTGGCTCCTGTAGCGCTTTGATCAATGAATCTCTTGCCTCTTTTGATAGTAAGAGGGCATCGAGAATACTGAGCTGCGAGGGTAACTTCCTCAAGTGTGCCAGAACGTTGTAGTCCACCTTATTTTTTTTTGGCGGGTTCTTGGCGGTTAGCTCTTCCAAGACTTGGTCATCTAGGGCGATATCCTCAGAGACCTTTTCTTTTCCCTTATCTTTATTATTTGAAGGTTCGAGATTCTTTTCGGGTAGCGTACGATTACGCAGCCGGATATTTTCGCAGGCCTTCGGCTCTTCCTCTTTTCCTAAGGCGGACTCTTTAAAGAGAGGGATAAGAGCCATTTCCTCATCAGAGTCGCTCCCGAATGTGAGAATTTGTACTTCCCCGGCGTTAACCATGCGACAATCGCCGGTAGTTCTTATAAGCTTCTCCGTCGTACTTTTCCGCTCCCGACGAGTTTTGTGCTTCTCTTGCTTAAAATGTTGCCGGTGAACAACATACCCCTGCCACCATCTATTGAAAGCTTTGCACTCTTCGGTGGGGTGCGAAACCTTCCGATGATACAAGCAATAGGAAGGGTGCATCTCTGCTTTGCCGGCAATGTTTCCTTCAGAGGGTGGTAGCTTCATCCCCATCGACATGCTTTAGAAAACCTTTTCCTCGTCTTGAATTTGTTTTTATCCACAACGGATGTCTTTTGATTTGATGGGAGTGTCTCAACCCTTTCACTTAGTCGCCGGCGCTTGGCCCTTTCAAATATGACCGTCTCGCGTTCCCGATCAGCTTTACTTTTCAACAGAGCTTCGTTGAGAAATGCATCAATTGCTTCATCTGATGGCCCCGAAAGTTCCGGTTTAGGATCTGCCCTCAGCTTCTCAGTGCAAGGAGTTTTCTCATCGTCTGTAAACGAGTGGGAGACCATATGACAACTCGCCACGTAACCCTAAGATTCATCCGACGAGCTTTCTCCACCATCTTTCTCCTGAAAGACGTGGCTGAGGAACTCTTGGAGCATGATGGGAGTCCGTGCCTTCTGATTATACTCCTCCAGTGCGTCAATCTGTTTCTGCAAGTCCGTGCGCTTGTCGCCAGGCTTCACGGGGTTTTTGGATCTCTTTTTCTTCTTCTTTGAAGATTTCGACGGCTGGGTACAAGTGCTTGGGCCATCACCACTGATCTTTGGAGTTAGGCGGGGCTTCAGCATCCCTTCGATGATCTGGGGTTCTAGCGGGTTCTTCCACTTGATCACCGGGCATGTCTTGAGATCATTCAGCATCCTTTTGGTTTTGGCTGATAGCACAACCTCCCATGGAGCTTCTTCAACAAGGGAGCACGTTGCCTCTAGCGTATTCACCTTTTTAGGGATATGAGGTTGCGGCGGGTTCACCTTCCATCTTTCAGACAACGCGAACTTGCCCTGTTGGTATTGGTCTTCAATCCAGTTTTTGAAGACGTAGCAATCTTCGATCGGATGACCCAATACTCGGTGATAGGGACAGTAATTGGGATCATTGACGTCGTTTGGCTGCAACGGTCGTCTTGAATCCGGCAGATTGATAAGTCTGTTGCGCAATGCCAGCTCGAACAGTCTTTTCGTTTTATCTTGAGGAAACGAGTAAGGACGTCCTAGCCTCTCCTCGAGGGATACGCGTGGACGCATATTGTTTTGACGGACAACCGGTTTCATGTTGCTCGGCTGTTGTTGAGCATTGGCGACGACGATCACTTTTCCTTTCCCCTTCTCATTTCGAGAGTCCGGCTTTGGAGGAGACGGTCTATGGCCCATCTGGTCCATTTGAGCTAATTTGTCAATCAAGGCCTGGAATGTGGTCGGTTTAAAGAACATCATGAACTGTGAAATAGTTGCATGAGGGTCTAGGGTGCCCACGAACATGCCCACCACTGGTGCTTCTTCAATGCGCTGTTCGCACTTCGACCACAAGTTCCGCCACCGGATTGCATATTGAACCCAGGTTTCGCCCGACTTTACTCTGGATTGATCAAAGCTGTTATCGGAGTACGCTCGCTGGTGCTTGCGAAACGCTGGGTAAACAACAACTCCATTTCAGTGAAAGTTTTGACGGAGTCGTTAGGAAGCTCGGAATACCATTCAAATGCAGTCTCCGACAAGCTGCCGACGAACTGACGAAGCAGGAGCTTATCATCGCCACCGGTATTGCCACAAAGAGCCCTGAACTAGGCAACATGTTGATGGGGATTGCCTGTCCCCTTGTAGACATGGAATTTTGGGATCATGTAGCCCGGTGGGTACTTGATCTGATCATACCAGTTCGGATATGGTCGTCCCGTTTTAACGACCTGACCGGCTGCCTCTGTTGCCTGGTGAACTCGTATCTGCTGAGCTATATATTAATCTAGGGCAGCTTTGGAAATTGTCTCCTCCTTGGCTGTTGACAGAGCCGGTGGAGGATTCGACGTTTCTCCTCTGTCATCTTCAAGGACGATCTGAGGATCTTCAGCAGGAGGGTCTTGCTGGATCATCATACCCACTAGCTTATCCCCCTATTCTTATCCGTTTTATAAATAAACAGGTACTCTTGACGCACGTTTGTTGCATATTACAGGATACAGGCTCTTGGAGCGAATACAGTGAAAAAGACGAAAGTTAATACAGAAAAGGGATTTTTGACCAACAAGTAGACGGATCCTAGTCAAGCCTAGACGAAGAACAGTGCAAGGTCCAAAATGTCAAAGCAAAACGGTTAAAAGATCGCTACATGTTTTTCACTAAAGATCTGGAGAAGGGTAAGAAGCCAAACAGAGAAATGGGAAGAATATATGACAAGCCCAGACAACCACAAAGGACCCCAAAAAAGATGGTGGAGTGATCCCACCAAAGGGCCGCGGAACCGCGGCCCAAGCCAACCAATGCCGCGGTTCCGCGGCCATTAAGTGCCCGTGTCGGTGGAGTTTTTCCGTGTCGGTGCGACGGTTCGGGTGTTGGGATTTTTAGAGGTCAAATCTGTAATTGCGCATATGCGAGAGTCTGTAACCCTAGGTTTTCTGTTTTCCTATATATTGTATTCCCAGATCTGTAAAAAGGATGCCTCTTTTCAATCAATAAATTTCAGAATTTCTGGGAGTTATATTCAGATCTGTTCTATATCGTTTGGAGGGAGCCGTCAACCTAGTAAGTAATTTTATTTCTGTTCCTTTAATTAAAATGTTTTCTCATCCCCTAATGAGCGAGTAATCTCCTCGCTTGTTAGGGTTAGCCTTAGGGAAAGGGTTGAGAGATGAGATCTCTCACCCCTTTCAATGCCACATTCACTTAATGAATTAGAACTCCATGCATGCATACACAACCGCTCCCTACGGCATCCTACCCCTCGAGGTAACGATGAACCGTAGTATAAAGGGCCGGTTGCGCGTGTTGTCCATGGGGGTTAGGGTAATTATCAACAAAGGAAGGATGCGAATCTAGAGGAAGAAACATCTTCCCAAAAGATTCGGACCCACTTTATTGACAATTACTGTAACATCTAATAGATATAAAAGAGAAGGCATTGAAAGCGGTGAAGGAAAACGTTAATCTCCAAAACTTCCTCTAAGCCTAACCCTAGCAAGACTTTTAATTAGATTAATTAGATCCAGTTTTCATAGATTTTTATAAACCAACCAAAACGACACTTTGAATCAACTCGTTAAAACACATAAAAGGAATTTACCCATCTCTGTGGATCGACCCGTACTCACCGGCTAGCTGCGAAGCGACGCCGTTTCTGATTGCAGTAAATACAAGTTTTGACACTAATCAAATGGCGCCGTTGCCGGGGATGGCGTAATATTTCTTTTTGTGAATTTTCGGGTTGATATAAATTTTAAAAATTATAAAAATCTGAAAATATAAAAAAATACAAAAATTATCAATTTTGATCTGTTTGAAGGGTTTATTGTTTGAATCTTGCAGGAACAGCGAAGGATTGCAAATCTGGAAATTTACAGAAGAACAAAACAGAAGTTGGTGCAGAAGAACAGAGGAGAATTTGGACAGAGAAGCAGTACAATTTTTTTCAGAACCTGAAACCCTAATCCTGCCGCGTTTCCGCCGCATATACAGGGATCCCGCCGCGGTTCCACGCTCTGACTGCCACGTCAGCAGTTCAAAAATTAGTGGGTTTGTTCTCTCCTTCTCCCCTCTGTAACCTATAATATATCCACTGTAAAAATTTTCTGCAGGGTTCTTTGCGCTAAAAAAATCTTTCTCCCCCTTTTAAATAACAGATTTTCTGCAGGTTTCTTTGCGCCGCGCTAAAAATTGATTGCAAGTGAAATTTTACTGTTTTGCATAATTTAACCGGACTCTAAGGGGCTAATTGACCAAACTCAGATTGGGTGGGGATTTCATCACCCTTCCCAGGACCCCAGAAAACACCTAAAGCATTTTGCATCGACCACAATTAATTAAAAAAGATTAGACTCAGACCTAAGGACATCGAGCTCAATAGGAAAAGGACTAGTATAGTCATCGGCCGTTTATCCTAACCGACATTGCGATGTCTAGGCTAGTGGTTATTAATTAGGCCCACTGTAGTGGTGGTTCCTTCCCACTTACCTGGCCGTATTTGTCCATGAAGAGGCGGTTTGAGGTCCTATCTCTAGCCCTAATTAGGAGCTGTCTAGCAGACCTAGGCGACCCTAGATCTAGGCCTGATTGTGCATGTGTGGTTGATACATTTGTGTCACGAGTCCCATTTCAAAAACCTCTTTGCAAAACTCACACAAAAATAAAAAAAATATATAAATCTTTTCAAAAACTTGCAACTTGTCGCTAAAAAAAACTTGCAACTCACTTCCATCACTTCCCTTCACTGACGTTATTTTACCCCCACATTCTGTTTTTCTATTTTTTCTGACTACACTACTCCTTTAGTGTATGTCACTTTGGACTAGGGATACTAACGCCCGATTAGTCCGTGTTTCGTTGGTACCGACCAACGAACCCTTTGACAAACCCTTCATCGACATTCCGTCCATTTCCTTACCTCCACCTTTAAATTCTTCTTTCGAAGGTATGTCGGGATTCAACCCTAACGATACCTTACCGACGGGAATGATTCCACCTCCGCCAGGTGCGAATAACCCGAATCTTCCGCCTGTTGTAGCGCCCGCACGAGTTGCGCTCCAGGATCTCTTCTACCCCGTCCGCACTTCTTTACCTACATGTCTTTCACCCCCACCGGCAAATGGGGATAATTTTGAAATAAAACCACATTTCATCAATATACTGCCAAAATTTCATGGTTTGGAATCGGAAGATGCATATATTTTTATCAATAAATTCCAAAACGTTTGTGCCATGATGAAAACTACCCAATTAAGTGATGACGCTATAAGGCTAAGGGTCATTCCTTTTACCTTATGTGACCTAGCCGAGAAGTGGCTATACAGCACCGCATCACATTCCATTAGAAATTGGGACGAGTTTGTGAGAGCTTTTCTGAAAAAGTTCTATCCTCATCACAAAACTGCTAGAATCCGTAACGAGATAATACAATTTTCACAGCTTCCTTCCGAACCATTTTGGAAGTGCTTCGAGAGATTTAAAGACCTACTTGTTCAATGCCCTCATCATGGGATCGAAAGTTGGCAACTTTGCCAAATATTATACGAGGGACTGAACTCGGCAACGAAGCAGTTGCTAGAAACCATATGTCAAGGTCATTTTCTCTCCAAGTCTAGTGACGAAGTATGGCAGTTTCTTGAGGATCTTAGTGAGCAAACAATTCAGTGGGAGAGTACCAAGACCACATCATCTTCTTCTGTTGGTCAATCTAGGGCAGGCATACATCAAGTAGATATGTCGATTGCTATGAAGGCCGAGATGGCCTCACTTATGAAAAAGCTAGAAGCCATTGAGATCAAAATCTCATCGTCTTCTCCTGCTCCTATTCTACCCACACGAACTGTTTGTGCTTGTTGTGCGAATCCATCGCATCTAACCGAAGAGTGTCCTTACAATGCACCTATTCAAGGACAAGATCAAGTCAATGCTGCATTTCATCAACGACAAAGAAACGATCCGTACTCTTCGACATACAATCCGGGATGGAGGAGTCACTCAAATCAACAATTCCAAGGGAATAAAAATTTTCAAAGACTCCCTCCTCCACAACAACCACAAGCACCCTCACAAACTCAAAACCAGCAACCTTTCCAACAACAACCTTATACAAATCAAACGAACAACTTAGTTCAACCAAATGATGATAAGTTTAGCTCGCTCGAGAAAAGTCTAGATGCATTTCTCAAGCAATCTACAGAATCCGCAGCAAGATTTGAAAGTTATGTTCAATTTTTAATGCATAACAATGCCTCATACGATCAAAGTATCAAATCTATTGAGGCACAAATTGCACAATTAACTGCTGCGTTGAGCGAGAGGGAAAAGGGAAAGCTTCCATCTCAACCATTGCCAAATCCCGGTCACCCACAAAACGCATATCACAATCACAATGTGAATGCGGTGACCACGTTGAGATCCGGAAGAGTGTTGCAAAATAATGTGGGAACTAGTGATGACATCCCCGCCGGTGGTTCTTCTTCTTCTTCTTCCTCTCCATCGTCACCTTCCCCTTCTTCATTTTCTTCACTTTCTTCTTCACCTTTTTCTTTAGAGCCTATTCTCCACCCTTCACACGGCTCTACTTCTTCTTGCTCGAACGGACCCATTGCTCACAACATGAACACATCTACACCAGGATCCGTTCTTACTCCACATTCTACTCCACAGACATTTGACTCAACGAATTTTCAAAATGCTCCATTTCCAAACAGGTTGAGTCCTAATAAACCAACTGCACAAGTGGAGAAGATTGTGGAGATATTTAAGCAGGTTAGCATAAATATACCTCTCTTGGATGCTATCCAACAAGTCCCTTCATACGCGAAAATCTTAAAGGGCTTATGCACCTCGAAGAGAAAAGCATCTCAAGTACCCAAGAAAGTGCTAGTGGCTAGTGCAGTGAGCAATGCTATTAACCACCATCAAACTTTACCCCAAAAACGAAAGGACCCCGGCTGTCCTACGATTTCAATCACAATTGGGATAAGAAAATTAATCGAGCACTCTTAGATCTTGGGTCTAGTGTTAACCTGATTCCCTACTCCGTATACGAACAATTAGGGGTTGGAGAGTTGAAACCCACTCGTTGCACTCTCCAAATGGCTGATCGATCAATCACCCATCCAAGGGGTCAACTAGAGGATGCGTTGATCAAAGTCGGGGAGTTCATATTCCCCGTTGATTTTATCGTTATGGATACACAACCTGTTGCTAACCCAAGAAACCAAATTCCGGTGATTCTCGGTCGACCATTTTTGGCCACTTCCAATGCTGTAATAAACTGTCGCAATGGCTCCATGACTTTATCCTTTGGGAAAATGTCTAGTGAGTTCAATATTTATAAGATGGGAAGTCTGCCCCCCGTGCCTAAAACTAGTACACGAGAAGTTTGCTCTGTTCACGAAATCACGCAGGAGGACTGCGAGCTTGAGAGATTTCTATTTGATGAAGACAGTTTTGACGCCACTAGAGCGTCCCTCCTTGAGCCTACCACCGTTGACACAACTGATATTGGTTATGAATGTTTTACTTTTTCGGATGCTGACGACTCACAGCCCGAATATGAGGCTTTTGAATTTTTGGATGAGTTAGTCGAGCCATCCGAATTGGTTGTTTGCAGTGATTTCGAACCTGTGTTGAAGTCCTTTGAGTTCGAGGTAGATTCCGCAATGATTCTTTCGCCTCCGAAACTCGAACTCATGCCCTTGCCGTCTCACCTTAGATATGCTTACATAGGTGAGAATGAGACCTTTCCAATTATCATATCGGCCTCTCTAGCCTTCGAGTAAGAGAACGCCCTTTTAATGATCTTACGAGATAGGCAGCAAGTTTTCGATTGGACTATGGCGGACATCGAGGAGATAAGTTCCCTCATAATTGAATATCATATACAATTGATGAATGATGCCAAGTCAATAGAGGACCCACAGGAACATCTTGGGGGTATTGTGGTGAGTCAACCTCCTTCAGAAGTTGAATTACCCCCATTTCTTTTAATAAGCTACGAGAATGCCAACACTCCACTGATTGCTGATCATTTACATTCTCGTTTTGATACATCACCATCGCCTGTATATTTACCTCCACACCTCCCTTACCACTACTTCTATCTTTCCCAATTCTTTGCGGATCGCTACAACTTATTCTTCCACCAATCAATACTCTTTACTGATAAAATTTTCAACTGGTTGGTGTTGGTCTGTACAAAGTTTGGCAGTAATGTCTAACATAGTTTAAATGAAGTTTGGGGGAGGGCCCTTTTTGTATATATTCTTTGTTTTTTCTTAAACAATAAAAAAATAAATAAACAGGGAAGTGCCGGTATTTTGATCCTCTTAGTTTAGTATGACAGTGAGGACACTGTCAAGTTCAAGTTTGGGGGTATGCTCGGTACGTCTTCTTCCTTCGCATTCATTTGTACATATTTTTGCATTTGCATACTTATTTGAAAACCCATAAAAATTGAAAAATTATAAAAAATATTGTATTCAATTTTGGTCCAATTGACTTGACTTTTTACAAATAGGGTAACTGGCTAGGAACAACTAGATCTTAGACTTAGTAAATTAAAAACCCTAAAAATAACCTCCCTTAAAGTTTAATGGTAGAGAGTATATGTTTTTATAGTTTATTTAGAAATAGGCAAATTTTGGGTTCACTTCTTGGGCTAAGTCAAAACGAGGGAAGTGTATTGATGTTCTTATTAGAGTATAAGTTTGGAAAATAGTTCCTAGCTTAAGTCTAGATTCTGAAAATGTATACCCTACAATTTGCACAATCACGCACCTTGAAACTTGGAATAGTAGAAGAGACCTTGAATTGCTCTTGTCTAAAGTCCTTAGTACAATGAAAATAAAGTAAAAAAAAAGGGTGAATAAAAAAAATGGACACTGGTTTTTGTGATTACTTAAAGCTGTAAAAATAGAAAAATCTCTAGCGAGGGTGCTTCATCACCTAGTGCCTTAGACCAACTGGTTTGGGAGTCACTGCTAAAAGCCTTGGGTATTGCAAAAACTAGGAAGTACGCTTTAAAGTGCTAATGCATCTTGTAATCGGTTGTTGGTACCTCAAGAAGTATTAACAGTCGCATGAAGGATGTGTAAGCGAAATTCAAAATTAACGAATTAATAAGTGCTTTGGACAATGGACGAGAGTACGATTGCTTGATTTGAATTTCCAAGTGTAGGGGTGATATTTACACACACGTGGGAATATGTGATTAGAGTTTAGATGAGAGAAAGGAATGAAAGATAGAACTTGTATCTTTAGTAGAGTTGATAGAAATTCCTGAGTAGAGATGCTAGAAGGAAGACTTAAGAGATGCCGGAAGCTAAGTAGGTCTACATACCATATATAATCTTAAGTTAAATAATGAGGAAGTGTGAAGAATGTGGATGAATAATTTGCGGGTCAACGCTAATAGAATTCCTTGTTAGAAAACCTAATTGAAAAACAAAAGTCAATGGGCCGAGTTGATAGGATTTTGTGGGTGTAATCCGCTGAAAACCCTCAGGAGACAACACTCCTCATACTAGGGACACCTAGAGGTTTAATGGCTTGTTGCACGTGCTCAGTGCAATCGCATTTCCCTGTGAAAGTGTGGTTAGGATTTTAGTGAATAAAAATAATAAGTTTGCTCGAGGACGAGCAAAAGATAAGTTTGGGGGTATTTGTTCAGACCATAATATTGCATTTTTCATCCCCCTATTCTTATCCGTTTTATAAATAAATAGGTACTCTTGACGCACGTTTGTTGCATATTACAGAATACAGGCTCTTGGAGCGAATACAGTGAAAAAGATGAAAGTTGATACAGAAAAGGGATTTTTGACCAACAAGTAGACGGATCCTAGTCAAGCCTAGACGAAGAACAGTGCAAGGTCCAAAATGTCAAATCAAAACGGTTAAAAGATCGCTACATGTTTTTCACTAAAGATCTGGAGAAGAGTAAGAAGCCAAACAGAGAAATGGGAAGAATATATGACAAGCCCAGACAACCACAAAGGACCCCAAAAAAGATGGTGGAGTGATCCCACCAAAGGGCCGCGGAACCGCGGCCCAAGCCAACCAATGCCGCGGTTCCGCGGCCATTAAGTGCCCGTGTCGGTGGAGTTTTTCCGTGTCGGTGCGACGGTTCGGGTGTTGGGATTTTTAGAGGTCAAATCTGTAATTGCGCATATGCGAGAGTCTGTAACCCTAGGTTTTCTATTTTCCTATATATTGTATTCCCAGATCTGTAAAAAGGATGCCTCTTTTCAATCAATAAATTTCAGAATTTCTGGGAGTTATATTCAGATCTGTTCTATATCGTTTGGAGGGAGCCGTCAACCTAGTAAGTAATTTTATTTCTGTTCCTTTAATTAAAATGTTTTCTCATCCCCTAATGAGCGAGTAATCTCCTCGCTTGTTAGGGTTAGCCTTAGGGAAAGGGTTGAGAGATGATATCTCTCACCCCTTTCAATGCCACATTCACCTAATGAATTAGAACTCCATGCATGCACACACAACCGCTCCCTACGGCATCCTACCCCTCGAGGTAACGATGAACCGTAGTATAAAGGGCCGGTTGCGCGTGTTGTCCATGGGGGTTAGGGTAATTATCAACAAAGGAAGGATGCGAATCTAGAGGAAGAAACATCTTCTCAAAAGATTCGGACCCACTTATTGACAATTACTGTAACATCTAATAGATATAAAAAAGAAGGCATTGAAAGCGGTGAAGGAAAACGTTAATCTCCAAAACTTCCCCTAAGCCTAACCCTAGCAAGACTTTTAATTAGATTAATTAGATCCAGTTTTCATAGATTTTTATAAACCAACCAAAACGACACTTTGAATCAACTCGTTAAAACACATAAAAGGAATTTACCCATCTCTGTGGATCGACCCGTACTCACCGGCTAGCTGCGAAGCGACGCCGTTTCTGATTGCAGTAAATACAAGTTTTGACACTAATCAAGTACGCTCGCTGGCGCTTGCGAAACGCTGGGTAAACAACAACTCCATTTCAGTGAAAGTTTTGACGGAGTCGTTCGGAAGCTCGGAATACCATTCAAATGCAGTCTCCGACAAGCTGCCGACGAACTGGCGAAGCAGGAGCTTATCATCGCCACCGGTATTGCCACAAAGAGCCCTGAACTAGGCAACATGTTGATGGGGATTGCCTGTCCCCTTGTAGACATGGAATTTTGGGATCATGTAGCCCGGCGGGTACTTGATCTGATCATACCAGCTCGGATATGGTCGTCCCGTTTTAACGACCTGACCGGCTGCCTCAGTTGCCTGGTGAACTCGTATCTGCTGAGCTATATATTCATCTAGGGCAGCTTTGGAAATTGTCTCCTCCTTGGCTGTTGACAGAGCCGGTGGAGGATTCGACGTTTCTCCTCTGTCATCTTCAAGGACGATCGGATGATCTTCAGCAGGAGGGTCTTGCTGGATCATCATACCCACCATGTCCTGGAATAGAAGGGCCATTCGTTTTATATTGGCTGCTTGTTCTGCAGCCTCTTTGTCCTTCCTTTCCAGCATCCTGCGAAGGAATTCGGCGTCGGTTTCTTGCTTCTGGCGTTGATCTGAGGATGCTTCTGGGCTTTCTTTTGGCCCGGTGAGTGCGGCCATCGCAGTCATCATTTCTTGGAGCTTCTGCTGCTGCTCCTGAGCTTTAGTCATCGATCGCGTAAGCGGTCTATGACCTGTGGATATACGGTTGTCCTCTTTCCCGGACGCCATGTAGATGGTGTGTACCATAATTCCCTCGGACTTAGGGCATTTGGGTTCACTGCCTTTGACGTTCGCCGCAGGCGTGGGGATTTTCTCCGGCCTTCTTCTCTTGTGGGCCGTCGAAGTTGAGGGGGCCGTTGCATTGAGCACCCAGGTGGTCATCGTTTTCGTTGCTTGACAGGGGGATTTTCTTCCTGCCGAACTTTCGACTTCTTATGCTGGTGAGAGAAATTCTGATCAATCACCGATTCTCGGACTCGTCGCCAAGTTTTGTAGATCCTGGAGGACAGCCGTTGAGGAGACTGCTCCGGCTTTTCTGGTTCTGCTTCCACGGCGGTCTCTACCGGTGGAGGAGACCTTTTGAGCACCGCAGTTGGTGAATTTCTACATACCCTGTTCAGCAGCTCAAAGTTGTTCCCAGTTGGAACAGCAGCATTAACTTCCACCGTTGGAGCTGGTGGAGTTAGCCTAGAGGGGGAGTTGCCCCCAGCCTTCCTTATCCGGCGCCAGTGGCGACGTTGGGCGTAACAGGTTGTTGGGATTGGTTCAGCGACAACTTTATCTTGCCCCCTGTTCAAGTGAGGGGCTGTCGCGGGTGTCAGCCTCTTGAAGACTGACGTCCGTTGAGAAGCTGTGTCCAACCGGTCAAAAACAGATTTCTGAGCGGGAGAGGGGACGGGAGCAGTCAGTCTCGCAAAGACTAACCCTCTGGCAGGAGAAGCTGTCTTGACGGCTTCAAGAGCAGGGATGGCTATCTTTTCTGGGATGGCCACTTCAGGTATTACGGGCTTCTTAGTAGGCCCTGTAAAGCTCGGGTTCAGCCTGGTGAAGACCGAGGAGCTGGAATTGGACGACCCGTTGAGAGGGGCCGTGGTAGTAGCAAGTCGATCGAAGACCGACTTCTTTGAAGCTTCCGGTATGGGCACTGGGGTGGCGAAGCTCGCTGGTGGGAGCATGGTCCCGAAAAACAGACCGGTGGTAGCCTGAGTCACCTGTTCTACCGGCATAGCGAAGAGGGAGGTCACTTGAGGCCCGTAGGCTACACCTCCAGGTGAGGTGGAGCGTCGGTTGCATTTGTAGTTGGAGCAGCTCGAGCAGTTGAACGCCATTGCTGTTTGCTTTCTGCACCAAGAAAGAGACCAAATCTTAGTAACTTGAAACCTGAGGGCAACCATTAACAAACCGCGATTCATTCGCGAATACGACGCACGAAGTCTGGAGTGGAAAAAGGAAAAGGTCCCACCGGGCTTGCCAGAATCTGTTCCCCTCCGAATGGCGGCGCGATGTAGAGACGTCTTGCCTGAGATTCGGGGCAGATGCTATTTGGTTTTATCCGTCCACCTCTCGGAAGATGCCAAGTTGATTTATGGCACCGTGTATCAGAGGTTTAGACGGATGCGGCCGATGTAGCAGACTTCATTAGATTCCCCTTCGCTTGAGGGGGTTTTTGATTGTGGGGACGCTCTTCCCTGCAGGCGCAAGCCCCTGCAGTTAATTACGCTACCGCATCGCGGTAACAACTTTCTCCTTCTCCAGATGTTCACTTCGTGTCGTGGGTGTTTGTTTTGTTTGCGGTTGCCCGTGGATTGTATACGGAGACTAATTTATGTCGTCGTCCGTAGGACGTGGATTAGTCCAAATCCGTATTTTCTTAGATTTGGGTTTGGGGTTTTGGTTTGAGGATATGTTAGCTGTATTTGAGGCTAAGATCAACTTAAATGTTTGTTAAGGATACGTTAGTCTAATTTGAGACTAAGATCAACTTAACGGGATCGTTTATCCGACAAAAGAGCATTTGGGGGTTCTATTGTTCCAGTTTAGGGACATAGTGGTCCATTGCCAGTTTAGGGACATGGTGGTCCAACATTCCCATTTTGGGGACGAATGTTGGTTTAAGGACTCATAAGTCCATGAGTTTAAGGACCCCACAGTCCGTATTACCAGTTTAGGGACATGGTGGTCCAACATTCCCATTTTAGGGACGAATGTTGGTTTAAGGACGCATAAGTCCATGAGTTTAAGGACCCCACGGTCCATATTACCAGTTTAGGGACATGGTGGTCCAACATTCCCATTTTGGGGACGAATGTTGGTTTAAGGAGGCATAAGTCTATGAGTTTAAGGACCCCACAGTCCGTATTACCAGTTTAGGGACATGGTGGTCCAACATTCCCATTTTGGGAACGAATGTTGGTTTAAGGACGCATAAGTCCATGAGTTTAAGGACCCCACAGTCCGTATTATGTGTGGTTGTCAGGACCCGTCACCTCTCTGACAACGTTGAAGGATTACAACGACAAATATCAGAGGAGTTCAGAGATGTACCCTTGAACCGGGTGTAAATTGATTTGGGAGAGCAGCTGTGCTCAGTTCTATTTAATTTGAGGACTTATGGCCAGAATTGGGTTAAGTCCGGTTAGAAAATGTCTAACATTTATTCACATTTGGCCTGTTAGGCCTTTGATTGGGCTCTGCCCTTTTTTAAATGATGCACAGCATCTAAATTGGTCTGTTAGACCTTTATTTGGGCTCTGCCCCTTTTTAATAATGCATTGCATTTTTTATTAGGCATGTTAGGGTTTTTAATTGGGCTTTGTCCCTTCTTTAATAATGCAAAGCATTTTTATTTGGTCTGATAGACCTTTTAATTGGGGTCTGCTCTTAATAATGCACTGCATTAAATGTTCTGACAGTGCCTCACATGGCTTGTCAGGTGCTTTGCGCCAATTGAGGAGCGCAAGGCGTAAATTCATGTGGAGGTGCCACGTGTCACGCTTTGGCGAGCGCAAGCGCAATGCGCTGCGCTGTTGCGCTGCTGACACGTGGCGCGCTCTGATGACTTGCGCCAATCCAAGGAGCGCAACAGCACAAATCAAAAGTGCAAGGCACTGTACAGTAGCACAGAGCGCATCTTGATCTAATTTAGATCAAAGAAAAGAATCTTTTAAGAGGTTCTACCTCAAAATTCAAGAACCGATGGTTCAACAAAAGGCAGTGCCTTTATATAGATCAAAGGATCTAAAGAAGTAAATTACTTATGTTCCATTATATATTATTTTTTTTATTCAAGATCTTGATCTTGTTCTTAGATCTTTGATCTTTTTAGAAGAACTTCTTCTTTTTTCTAAAGGTTTTACCTTTTTTCTTTTCTTCGAGTTCTTCTCAAAGTTTTCTTTTCAAGAGCTCTGTATCTCTCTATCTTGATGTCAATGTGTTTTAGACTTAGAGTCTAGGGGCCTTTATATAGGGCCAATTGATTTGTTAAATCAGTTAAAGAGATCTTTTTCTGAGTGATTTAGGGATTTTTCCCCACCGTTGAATCTTTGATCCAAGGGCTTCTGTTTTACAGAAGATAATCTTCTTGTTTTAACAAGATCAGAAATATCTTTCTAGAATTTTAATTCTGTTTTAATGCTGGTACAGCTGGCGCACTGCGCTGACA
Organism: Agapanthus africanus; assembly: GCA_030015575.1. NCBI lineage: Eukaryota > Viridiplantae > Streptophyta > Magnoliopsida > Asparagales > Amaryllidaceae > Agapanthus > Agapanthus africanus. The sequence goes on from CM057339.1 coordinate 136,889,422, forward strand.
CGTGTCGCGCAGCGCAGAGCGCAGCGCAACTGCGCTGACACGTGTCGCGCAGCACAGCGCAACTGCGCTGACACGTGTCGCGCAGCGCAGGACGTAGCGCAACTGCGCTGACACGTGTCGTGCAGCGTAACTGCACTGACATGTGTCGCGCAGCGCAACTGCACTGACACGTGTCGCGCAGCGCAGAGTGCAAGTTGCCTGAAGTGTTGCTTCCTTTATTTTTATTTTAAATAGAGCCTTGCTCTGATTGGGTGCGCTGCCTTGGGCGCAGCGCTGGCGTGTTAGTTTTTAACACGTGGCGCGTTACGCGCAGCGTAAGGAATCTGAAGCGTTGCTTCAATTTTTGAATTTTTGAAATTCAAACAGAGCTTTGCTCTGATTGAGAAAACATAAACGATCGTGTTATGTGATGATATGCAATATAGAATGATACGATTCACATATTTTCATAACTACTAAAACATGAAACAAGATAATCACTACTAGTTAAAAATGTATCATATTCATGAAAGTAAATAAATTTACAAAATAATTAACTATTAGATCATCTATTTATTTTATGTGCGTTTTCTAAACAAGGAGTTTACATATGATGTTAGCAAGTATGGATATCAGTGGAGACATGACAAGATGATGATGATTCAACAAGTGGAGGAAAAGAAACAAAGAGGACATACATACATAAGCCAGTATTGTCACCGGGCTTGTCTATTCGTCGATAGCCTCCCGTTGCTAGCGAGACATTCTTGAGAACTTCTTCATGTTCTTCTTCAAGGAATCTAGATGAAGAGAGAGATGCGAAATGATAGAAATGTGTGATGAAGAAAAGAAAGATGAGTGACATATTAAAATGGTTTATGGACACCATAATTCTAATAAATTATAGCTCATAATCATTCTAATTATTTTGGGAGTTAAAAGGAAGATGAAATGAAAGATCTCATTTGTAGGTTATGAGAAGGATAAAAATTGATAAAAATTTTTTTTGCAAGAATGGTGATTTGAATATGTGACCTATGGAATAACAATGTAAGGACTTAACCAATGAGCTATAAGGTTGTTCATTCACATATTTAATAAGATTTAAATATATGCTCTTACTTGAAAAGAAGTGGGCTAAGAAAAAGAAAAGAAAGAAATCAAATGGAATTGTCTTGGCTTGAGTTTTGGGCTTTGAAAAATTATAAAATAGGCAAAATAGGAGTGATAAACTAATATATTTAATAGAGAAAAAAATATACGGGGACACCCAAAAACAAATAAATACAGTATTTTTATAAAAAAGAAGAATGATATGAAGGTATAGGAATTTTGGGGTCGTTACAACTTCAAGCTGGGGATCTCCAGTTTTGCTTGTGAAAAAGAAAGATGGTTCATACAGAATGCGTGTAGATTACCAAGATCTGAACAAAGTGGCGATAAAGAACAAGTATCCACTACCGCGCATCGATGATCTTTTCGATCAGCTAAGTGGGTCTTGTGTATTCTCAAAGCTAGATCTTCGTTCGGGTTATCATCAAGTGAAGGTCAAAGAGTTTGATATGCCTAAAACGACGTTCAGGATTCGCTATGGTCATTACAAATATCTTGTGATACCATTTGGAGTGACCAATGTACCTGTTATATTCATGAATCTGATGAACCAAGTTTTCCGAGAGTATTTAGACAGGTTCGTTGTTATTTTTATCGACGACATCCTGGTGTATTTGAAGAATCGGAAAGAGCACGCCGAGCATTTACGGATTGTCCTAGAGACATTGCGACAACATCAGCTCTATACCAAGTACAGAAAGTATGAATTTTGGCTAGATCAAGTCGGATTTCTCGGACATATTGTTTCGGGCGAAGGAATCTCAGTAGATCCAGCTAAAGTGTCAGCTGTCAGCGAATGGCTGACACCAAAGACGGTGAATAATATTCGAAGTTTCTTGGGTATAGCAGGATACTACCGAAAATTCATTGAAGCTTTCTCGAAGATTGCAGCACCCCTGACCAAGCTCACATATAAAGATGAAGCATCCGTGTGTTCAGAAGCATGTGAACAAGCTTTTGTAGAACTCAAGTCAAGACTAACATCTGCTCCTATTCTCGTAATACTGGATCAATCTGGAGGATTCGTCGTACATTATGATGCGTCCGGTAAGGGATTAGGATGTGTTCTACATCAGCATGGAGAATTTGTAGCTTTTGCTCAAGACAGCTAAAAGTTCATGAGCGCAACTATCCAACATATGATCTTGAGTTGACAGCCGTTATCTTTGCACTTAAGATTTGACACCACTATCTTCTTGGAGAACGAGTGGATATATACACGGACCACAAAAGTCTGAAGTATGTATTTACTCAGAAGGAATTGAACATGCGGCAGAGAAGATGGCTAGAACTCATGGTGGACTTCAATATCAACCTACAATATCCTCCTGGGAAGGTGAATTTAGTTCCTGATGCACTTAGCCGCCAGCCATTAGAAATGAATCTCATCGCTCAGTGGAAGCTACAGCAGGAATTGCACGGGATGGAGATCGAAGTAGTTATACTAGGTAACGCTTTGTATTTGATGAACTTACAAGTCCAGTCCACTATTGTCAATCAGATCAAAATAGCTCAAGCAAATAATGCCAAGCTACAAAAGATCCACGGACAAACAGAAAGTGGCATTCGAACTGACTTCATCATCCATGAAGACGGATCCTTGAGATATGGATGTCGATTATGTGTAGCACACGGTCCTATTCAAGAAGAGTTGATGAAAGAAGCTCATAGCTCTCCTTATTCAGTACATCCCGGTGGTACCAAAATGTATAAGGATCTACGATAACACTACTGGTGGCATGAAATGAAGTGCGAAGTAGCCAGAAGCGTAGCCAAGTGTTTGGTGTGTCAGCAAGTAAAGGTTGAACATCACGGGACTGCCGGTCTATTTCAGCCATTACCTATCTCAAAATGGAAATGGCAGCACATTACCATAGAATTTATGACTGCGCTTCCTCGCAGCACGAAGGGTAATGACATAGTATGGGTTATTGTGGACTGACTCACCAAGTCGGCTCACTTTATTCCCTTTCGAGTTGGCCAATCTACTTAGACGTTAGCAAAGAAATACATGGAGATGAGTATGAATCTAAAGTAAGATTTAACTATTCAAAATGTACTATATTGATACCCATGAACTCATGCAGGAGATCATGAGATTATATAGAGTACCAATTTGCAACGTCTCCGATCGTGACACCAAATTCCGATCGCAATTTTGGCAGAGTCTGCAAGCTAGACTGGGAATGAGTCTGAACTTCAGCACGGCTTACCATCCACAAACGGACGGACAGTCCGAGCGAACAATTCAGATTTTGGTGTAACACCCTAGTTCATTTATACAATTTCTGTTTTGGGTATTTCTTTATCTGTGGATATCTCTTGATTTATTACTGTTATGGGTATGAATAGTGTAATTGGTATCTGTGTTTGCATCTGACCCGACCCGCATGCTGGAAACCATCTTGATTCCTGTTTCGGATCTATCCCTACTAGTGCGAAGGATCCATACACTTTCATGTTGTATATCCTGTATATTTGCATTATATCTGCCATCTGCATTTTTTAACAATACAATTATAATCTAATAATATTTTTAAAAAATATCTAGCATGGTCTGCATCATACCCCTAACCCTGTCATGGCATTTGTACATTTTGCTCGTTCCATTTAGTGAAATGGACTCGTTTGGATGGCTACATGCATTTTACGTGCACCCGTTCTTGGGGGTATGCATTTTCGTTACCCGGTTATCATATTTTGGTTTTGGTTAACATGTATATTATCCGTATTTTTAAACCAGAATTTTAGACCCGACCCGGGCGCATTAGGAGTAATTTTGTATTAACCAAATCTCAAATTTAACTAATATTATATTATATATATATATATATAACGTTTATATAAAATTTTATAACAAACAAATATATTTTCTTAAGATCAGATCCTAACTGATCCCCCTCTCTCTTCCACATATATAAATATATACATTTATTATATTAAAATTTTCCTTGGAAAAGCCAACCCTAGTTAATCCCCACGTCCCTTTCTTTCTCCCTCAAAATTTTCTTTCTCCTTTCGTCTTCACGCGAAGCCTCCCGCGCTCGAACCCGTGCCCATCGCCCGCGCCCGTCGCCTCGCCGTCATCACCACCCCGGCCAACGCCTCCACCTCCTCACCCTCATCCACACCACCACCCTGGTGCCTTCACCCATCCCCGACGACCTCAGCCTAAGAACCCAACCTTCACCGTGCACCTCGCAGACCTCGCCTCGCCGTCGTCGCCTCACCCCGACGACCTCGCGTCGTCGACTCCATCTCGCCGCCACCACCTCTTCTCCCTGAGCACCCCAACCGCGAAAACCCTGCAAGAACCGAGCCCTAAGAACCCACAGCCTTCACCTCACCCTCGCCTGCACGCCCACATCGCCGGAGCTCCGACCTCCGTCGTCGCCATCACCATCATCACGACCTCCTCTCCTCCTCCCTGCACTCCGACCAGAACCTGCACCCCAACCAGAACCTGCACACCCCGACACAGCCTCTACAGCCCTCATCCCCTGCATCTCGCCGGAGCCATGCCGCCGCCGCCGATCCATGAAACCCTGTGGACGCTCCCAGCCAGCGTGGTCACCTTCTTGCTTTGCCTGGTCTTGTCCCGTGCGCGCGTGTGTATATTGCGACGTTTACCCGACATTGGATGCGGTATACATGCCCCGTCGTGAGATCCGATCAGGCAAGTTTATCTTGCTACATGCTATACTATTATATTTACATCCATATGAATAAAAATATTACATGTTTATTGAATCGTGCATCATATGTTACGGTTTTACAGTTTTATAATACCCGTTCGCGTCCGTATCATTTATTACATATCTAGTCGCATGGAAGTTTATCTTGCTCCATGCTATGATACATATTTTGCATCCATATGAATAAAAATATCACATGTTTACTGCATTATACATCCATGTTACCGTTTTACTGTTTTCGGATAGCCGTTCGTATCCGTATCATTTATTATATATCTAGTCGCATGCCATGTCATATTATATCATATTACCGTTATGTTAGCACCCCATGCTTGATAATGTGCATCATACTTAGTCATGGAGTTGTAGATGTGATCCCTGATAAACACTTGTGCATCTGTGTTTTACCGTGTTTCGATACTAGTTGCATTTTACTGTTGGACATCCATTGAATGCATTGTACACCACCTGACATAACCTGATACACCACTGCTTGACTTGATACTTGATCCTGTTACTAATACCGACAATCCTGACTTGTTGTCCCGACGGACATATCATGTGTCTATTCAGACAAAACCTGTACCTGCTTGATCCCATGTTGGCATTAGCTCCAGATTTATCAATACCTGACTTGAACACATAACTTGGGGGTAAGGGGAAATCAATGATGAAACTTGACTTGTAACTCAATAGTTCAACGCTTATACTGATCAGTTTTGGGGGCTAGGCCAGTCCCGGGATGCTGCTGCTGACATCATTCATCTGTACATGTTTCCTATTTTGTGCTTAGCGGCACGTCTCGGTTTCAGCCCGAGAATCTGGACCATGGTCCCGGGCATGCACGGGATACTATTGAGTTATATCGACGATTCATTAAATTGATTTCAAAGACTTGAGAGTAATTAACCTAGTAGTATAGATTACTCACCGCATGCACATACACTTCACTGTTCTATATTCGTGTTGCTGTTATACATTTATTACTGTTCATACTCATGCCCGCATATCTTGTTACCTCCTGATTATATTTTATTGTTTGATAATATGACGCACTGACGTCTGGGTTTTGCATGGCCCAGATCCTCTGTCTCTTTCGCAAGCTGATCAGGAGTATTTCCGCCGTCAGGCCGAGCAGTGAGGATCCTGTTAGTATCTAGTTTAGTTTAGTTTTATTACCGTACTTTCATTTCCTGATGTGAGCCCGTATTTGGGACGTACTTTTCATATGTTATTGTCTATTGGATTTATTGTTTCAGCATCTTATTTCTTAACTCGTTTATTCTGGTATATAGACATGTACTAGATAGTTTATTTTTATTTTACTGTTCTTGATATCTTATAGACAGCCTCAATATGACTGTGGAGGGATGTTTCCTAGCCACAGATAGCATGGTTGGCTCTGTCACATGCCGATCTTAGCGCACTCTGGGAAGTGGGGCGTGACATTTGGAGGACATACTAAGAGCTTGTATGTTAGACTTCGGAGGTTCGTGGGAAGATCACCTACACCTTGTGGAGTTTTCATACAACGACAGCTATCAGGCGAGCATTGGAATAGCACCATTTGCGGCACTTTATGGAAGGAAGTGTCGATCACCACTAACTTGGGACGAAATCAGAGATCGTGAACTCCTAGGACCAGAGATAATCTTAGCAACTGTGGACATAGTTCGCACGATCAGGGAAAGAATGCGCATAGCGTAAGACCGACAGAAACATTGGGCTGATGCAAAGCGGCGACATCTGGAGTTCCAACCTGGAGATCATGTTTTCTTAAAGATCTCTCCAAACCGAGGAGTAATCGGCTTTGGCAAGAGGGGTAAGCTCAGTCCCAGATATATAGGACCGTTCGATATTTTCGAACGAGTCGGAGAAGTGGCATATCGTTTAGCACTTCCACCCTTATTGGAAGGAGTGCACAACGTGTTCCACATATCCCAGCTCTGAAGATATATGAGTGACCCCATCACATCCTTGATCACTCTGAGCTCACTGTACAGACTGACCCGACTTGTGAGAAACAAGCCGTTGAGATCCTAGACAGAAAAGTAAAGACACTGCGAAACAAGGAAGTAAACTTAGTCCGAGTGATATGGAGAAAAAATTCACCAGGAGAATCAACGTGGGAACAGGAAGATGACATGCGTACAAGATACCCTCACTTATTTGTACATAGTCCTTATGTAATTGTAAATTTCGAGGACGAAATTTTGATAAGGAGGGTAGAATGTAACGACTCTGAATTTACTGTACGAAAATTTTTCAATATAATGTACAGAAAGGAGTTTACAAGCATGAGTACAATTTATAAGTTAATTTTGTTTAAGAACAGTAAGAAACAACTTGTAGCTTACTGGTAAAGCCTTGCACTGCTGTAACGTAGCCTCTGTATTCAAACCCCATCAGACACATTATATTTTTCTGATTTTTCTTTTAAACTTTTTGGAAGCCCAAAAGTTTAAACGTGCTATGCACATAAAAATGAAAAGTCAGAGAAAACAAACATGTGTACAATGGAATTAACAGCGAGATGGGCACGTGTATTCAATCCACCGGCCCCTACCCACCAAACGAATGGCGAGATTGCCATTTAGGTCAGCACCGACGGTCCCCATATAGGCAAAAGCGCCCGGGCTTTGCACATAAGTCCCTTGGTCTACCTCTAACTCCTTTGCACTCTGCAATCAGACAGAGACCCCTCAAATCACCATTTATCACTTATTAATGCATTTTAATTCACTCTTTTAATTCTAAAACCGTAATTTCACACTATAAATACTATCCCATGCTCTATCCCTTCCTCATTTTGAAAATTATAGCCAAAATTCTCAAAATATTTTAAGTACAAGAAGAGTACAAGTGGAGTTAGCAAGAGATTGACTTCCGGCGAGGATCGAAATAAGTTCCGGCAACCCCGCGACACCATGGAGATCAATGCTCCCTCGTCTACATTACCTTAGAATAACTAGTTAGTAAGTACATCCCTATCCTTTTCTTCCTTCTTGAAAAGTTCTCTTTTTCAAAACATATTGGTAAGTGGAGTTAATACCGACATTTTATTCTAAACCATAAAAAGTTCACTTGTTCTTTCATATTTTTCATCCATATTCTTACACCATATTTTTAGTCATATAACTAATGGTTAGAACAAACTTTCACTCTAAAATATTATGAAACCTAACTTTAAATCAACTTTTACATTAAAATACCATGAACTTTGTATCTACTATATTTAACTATTTTGCTTAATTATACCTTTAGAAAACTTCACGAGGTAATGACCTACCTCTCACAAACACACATGGTTTCCATAGCACGATACTCTTTGAACGAATCTTTGCGACGAATACAATATATTCATTAAAATACCATGTACTATACAAAACGGTTTTCTTTTAAATTGTATTTAAAATCCCTTTGCGATTGTGCCTCTACAACCCTCTTTAGGGGACCCGCTATTGGTTGGTGCATATTATCGCATATCATTGGGCTAGTAGAGCGAGATGCAGACCTCCTCACGGAGCATTCGGTTTCGAAAGGTTTTTAATACGGTTTTAAAGAAAAACACATTTTTTTACTTTAATAAAAATTTAATTTTTATAATTATATAAATATTATTAAAACACATAATTTCAAGATATAATAAAATTACATTTTTTCTAAACATAGAAAAATGTCAAGTTTCATTAAAGTACCATCAAGTTACCCAAAAGACGACTTTTACAGTAAAATACCATGAACTATTCAAATTAAGGTAATTATCACTAAAATACTTCAAATCTCTAAAATTCACATTTATGGAAACCCTAAATAATATAATTAATTTCTCAAGATTATTATGAAACTATATGTTAAAAATATTTTTCATAAAACCCTCTCGAGTTATATAAAACACTGTTAAGGACTTTAGTAAATATAGGTTTAAGCGGGGTCAATTCTCTTGAGCCTCAGGGAGCCGGAGAAAGTGAGTGCTTGCCTATTTAAACTAGAAAACTTAATGGTGTTATCAATGGTAATTGTCTCGGAAAAAGACACAAATCCTGCCGTCCATATGCAACAGTTACCGATAACTTCTGAACCTAATTCAGGATCCAAATCGGTTATAAGTGTCTGACTCAAGTTTGAGTCTAAATCAAACTTGAATTCAATCCAAACCAGAATCCAATTCAAACATGAATCCAAATTCTAACATGTATACTTGAACCTGAACCTGAATACTAGAACAATATCAACATGCAAATACGACTTGACTTGACCGAACCATGGCTATAACTTAATTTGATTACATGACTACTTGTTTACATCCTGAACCTAATTACATGAACAAGTTGTATCCATGGTCTCGGCAAGTCTAATAATTATAATCTATATAAAACATTACACGGGGTTAACAGGGTGGATTGGTACGGAATGTATTAGAAGTGGCACGAGATGGTCACTAAAAGACACCTACATGAACTCTCGAGCCGTTGTCCCGTGGGTTTTGAAGGGGCCTTGTACTCAATGTTACCTTAGTCCACGGAGTAAGTTGGACCCCTCTTGTATACATCGATATTTTTTATATCAAGCTACAAACAACCATGTTAGAATAATAAACTGATACCTGTATAACTTAACAGTTTCCTTCCACATTACTTGTTGTATTCCTGTCTTTCTTTTAGGACTTATCGAGCGCTAGTTTGCTGATGAAATTCCGGTCTTTTATTTCTTTGGAATGTTTGTCAGGAAGACCGGACTCTCTCGAGATCGAGCCTAGCCAGGAGGACGTGGACCAGTTCACCGAGCAGTAGGACTTCTAGTTTTTCCTTGTACCTACTTTTCATTTCATATGCCACTGTTTAGGTATTGTTTTATATTTATGTACTTTCCTTTTCAAAGCAATGTATTGTAAAGATGAATGTTAATAAAAGTTGTTGTTTACATTATATCTCTTGTCATTTCTTATGCGTTTCATATATTGCTTATTTACGCTTAACGTATTTATTTCTGAGTAAATACGTCGTGTGCCTGCCACGTCTCCGTCTCCGTACACTAGGAAGCGGGGAGTGACAGTGAACTTATCATCTCGATAAATTTCTTTATTGAGATTGACAAGCTGAAAACCGTACTCATCTATCTGGATGCATCCGCACTAAAGAACTTTGAACATAACAAATTTTTCTTGCTCATTACCCTTAATAGCTCTATTATGTCATTCATCTGACCGTAGTATTCTTTTTTTCCTCCTTACGACCTTTGATCACAGGAATTTGAGAAGTACGTTTGTTCAAACGAACAATAAATCCCATTATTTTGGGTAATCAATTTCTCGGTTGTAAGACATTTTAGGTTATTAATACAATATGAAACGTATCGATTCACTTTTGCACTAGGACCTTTAGATAGTCGCACGATTACATCCGGGAATTGCATCTCTTTTTCTATGTCATCTTCAATTTACAATGCATTTACATGTAAAATGTATCAGCTATATGTGATATATGCATGTGAAATGTGAAATATACATGATGTAGGTACGTGTTTACAGAACCACCGTGGAAAGTGTTTCTTATGTTCTTAATTAATCTACTAATTATTGCTTTTTCCGGAAATTGCATTCGTAAGTTCATCAATATGTCGGCTAAAAAAATAAAAATATTAATTATTTAGGCATATCTAGATATAGACACTCAAAATATTGACGCGATTAAAAGTTTTAATTTATATACCTTTTGTGATCGACAGTAATTTCAAGGTTATTAAAGATATACGAATGTGCTTGATCGATCCATGATTGGATGCGAAAAAAGTGTTTGTATGTTTGTTGTAAATAACTGCAATCAAGACGGTGTCGCAAATAGCTAGCCGCGATGAGTACGGGTCATCCGCAGGGAAACGATGAACTGCTTTTCTTGTTTTAGACGAGTTAATAGAAGAATGGTGGGATTGTTGTCGTTTTAAATTAGGATGTTTGGAAAATTTTATACTAGAAAGGCTTGTAAGGTTTATAAATCTTAGTAGTTAATGGATGAAGTAAAAAAATAATTCTTTTTATCTTTTAATTATTTAATACTAGAGAGATAACGATGAATGTAGCTTAAGATTCTTGGAGGGAATTAGGGTTTCCCACTACTGCCTCTTGTCCATCCATTGATCTCTATTTATCTCAAGTCCTTAACAAAACGATTATTAACGAATCTCATATCGTGGTCGTGACTATCATGAATTGATAGCGCACCCCATAAGAGGGTTAACATTCATTTTGCTAAAATTTATAAACATTAAAACTTTTTAAGAAGAATTTAAGTTATAGTTTTTATCTATTATTCTACAATATCCTACAAACCCTAGCAAGCAAGAATTTACTCGCTTATGAATGTTGGCGATTTAAAATAGAGGTGGAAGAGGAATGGAACCATAATTAAAGGTCCATAAAGTAATTGCGGAATGTAATGCAGAAAGTAATGCGGAAAGTAAAGTGCAAAAAGTAAATGCGGAAAGTAAATGTGAAAAGAATTAAAATAAATAACTACTTTTATTAATTTACTGTCACGACCCAAAATTGGCACGTGACGGTCCTTAAACTACGCAACGTCTACAGGCGTAACGCAATTTAAGTAAGCTGAAAACCCAGCAATCTAAACCATCAAAAAGTAGTAAGAACTATGAACAATTTTTAAAACCTTTGAAATCTCAACCCAAATTCTTTAAAAGTCCAACTTTATTTCCTTTAAAATTTTGGCAGCACCTCCTTTATAAAAACCAGCCCAAAAAATGGGTACAACAAAAATATAAGTAAAGCATCCCCAAACGGGAGCAAATACACGCCCAAAGGCGGAAAAAAACCACCAACAGATATACGACGCCGTAGCGAAGAAATAAAAGACGATATAAATAAAACTGCATAAAAGACAACCAAGTCACCCAAATAATATACAATATCGTCCTCACATCAAGTCTCTAAGTCAATATATGAAAGTGGTAGATGGAGAGTACATGGATACAACGAATATACAATAAGCAACATCGGATAACCGCAAAACCCACCTAAGCAAAACTGTACACTATGAGCCGAAGCGGTATCCGCAGCAAAAGATGATATGATAAATGCATAGCCTGCCTCGACTGCTCTGGGGAACAACCTGCAAAACACTGTGGCACAACGGGGGTGAGTTGCAAACTCGTGAATAATAAATAACATATGCAGGTAATCGCAAGTATGCACGTACAACGTGAATCTAACATATGTAAGCTAATAGTAATAAAAGGTCATATGTATGCAATAGTCATGAAAGTAACACTAGCAGGTACAACTAATACATGAAGCAATAATATGACAATCTGTATGCAACAATCATGTAAGGTACTCTATCAGGTACTACTAATACATGAAGCAATGATATAACAATGTATATATGCAGCAGTCATGAAAGGTACTCTAGCAGGTACAACTAATACATGAAGCAATGCATATAAAATAAGAGTATGTAAATGCAACAGTCATGGAAGGTACTCTATCAGGTACTACTAATACATGAAGCAGTGCATAAACAATAAATGCGGGTATGGGATAAAACATGTCATTCCCATGGAATCCTTACTTCGTGGTAGGACCAAAGTCCATCAAGACAATCCAAATCCCAATTTCCTCAAATCATCCCCCAAATTGGCTCTCATATCATGTATTCTCATATATCCTGAATGTACAATATCAAGTAAATCTCATATATCCTGAATGTACAAAATTAAGTAAATCTCATATATCCTGTATCCAATATCAAGTCAATCTTATATATCCTGAATCCAATATCAAGTCAATCTCATATATCCTGAATCCAATATCAAGTGAATCTCATATATCCTAAGTATATTTGCATGAATAATTATGATGATGTATATAAATTGATAGGTATACATATATATTAGCGTCCCATTACACTAATATATATATATATACTATATATACTTAGGAGTAAAAATATCATGAAATCAATTTGTCAAGCATCGATACAAAATACTGATCTATCAGATGTTGTCACCAGGACTGGCCCCCTGATAGGTACGTATCATACGCTATTCTGAAAACCCGAGTTCCCAACTTCAACTCTCGTCTTTCGACGTATCCATACGTACATGACTCCCGTCGGTATCCCCACGATAACCGCCGAGTCATAGCTAATGTCACCGGTAGGTATGGTTCCCCTGTCAGGCCTCATCGGTATGGTCCATCGAAATCCCTTTCTTGCCCCGGGTACCTCCGGGCCCCACCATGTACCCTCACACGGCCCCCGACTTCTCTTCGCATGTGGTATATATATCAGAACCGATAAAACTCATGGTGGCTGCTGAAATATCATATCAAGAGAAACCGGGTTTTTCAAATAATGCATAATTTCATGAAACTACCACGGTCCTCAAATCCAGAAAATATCATGGAAAAATCCATATCTCAATGCGAAAATCCATGACTATAATATATGCAACATAAACTATAATGTGAGCATATAAAGGAAAAACCGTTATTTAACTGCAACAAGTTAATATAAATATCACGCGGTTCCTAATTTGTCCAAGTCTATATAACATCAAATAAAGGTGTACATGTAACTATTACCAGATATATATGTAAACATGTAGGTATAGAAAGGTATATGTATCTACCTATCAGTAATGATGAAATATACCCTCCAGGTATATGTGAAGTATGTTTGCAAGGTATACATGTAGCTATGTCATTATTTGTGAAATATACCTATCACTAATGGTACAATACCATATAGGTATACCGGTAACTAGCATGTAAGCATGTCAAGGCATGTATGTAAGCATGTAGGTATACAGGTAAGCTATATGTCATATGCAAAAAAGAATATGAATCAATGTCTCAATATCCCTAACCAAACAATATCGGATATGTATGTGTGTTGTGCGTGTCATAGCAATTATTGACGGTGTGTGTGGCATACAATCAGTGCTTGTGCAACATGAGTCGTCAATAATAGTATAGTATCTTAAGGGTACAAGTCCAAATATAACAAATAACTAAGCAATAAGGTGTATGCGCAACTCTATATATGCAATAGAATATGCGAAAATATCATAACATCTCTAGCCCAGAGGCACAACTCCATGCAGGCGATTCCCCTGTAGTTGTTAAATCTACTCACCAACGCTCCTGGCTAAGTGAAGCCAACCACCTGTTTTCCCTTCTTCGTAGCGCCCGAAGTCCCCGCCTGCGAACCTAAGACATAAAACAATATAACAAGTGTATATTAGCAATAGACCCAAAACACGTACAAACTACGCTGACCAACGCGACAACACAAAACTTACTCTCAAGTGTTCGTATTGTGGTTAACGTGTATAGCGACACAACGAAACCAACTCAGAGCAACAGCAACACAGAACACGAACCGTATCAGATAACGTAACGCGTGTAACGAAACACAAGAAAACAAGCAAGTGATCCCAGATTTTGCTATACCAACAATCTGTAAATGTTGCAAGTACCATGAGACCACATACAACCCCAGAGACCCCTACACCAAAACCCAAACCCTAACTCCCTAGTCTGGCCGCAATTTGCGGCCAGAAGCAATTTATTTGCGGCCTGATCAAGAGGAAATGGGTTCATATTTTGAGGGTAGGTTCTAGGTCACTACACTAGGTCACTGTGATGGGAACTTTTGCAACAAATACCTGGTTTGATAGCAGATCATCCGAGTTCCAAAACAACACTAAAAATACGATATTTACCCGAAATGAAACTATACGCGATCTAAACTGAAATGACTAAGCTACTCAACACAATAAATACTTAACTAATAGAAATAGATCATTACCTACCCAAAAGAACTCAAAGATCCTAGCTTTGCAAGCTCCAAGGCATCCAAGAGGCAAACCAAGGCAAAAGATGTGATTTTTGTGAGTTTTTGTGAATATTTGATGAAGTTTTGTATAGGAAATGCAAGTGTTCAGTTTGAGGTGTAGAGAGATGAAGAAAATGAGAAAGAAATGAGTGTGAGATAAAGAGAAAAGGAAAAGATAAAGAGAAAGAGAGAGGTGAGAGTAAGAGGTGAGTGCACCCTTGCATTAAATCACCATTAATGCATTCACACTACCACCATGCCACCTCCTCTCACATCCAAAAGAAATATCTCTCTCTTCTCACACAAAATATCTAGGATTAGGGTTAAGGCAAAGCAAGGGATTAGATTAAAGTAAAGGATTGGGTTAAGGGTTAACTTGTCATGGTTGCTAAGAATAAGATTAACACAAACAAACCCTCATATTAACGTGCACATGTGCGTGCAAGCCATAACAAATAATAATAAATTATTTATTAAATGTTAGAAAATGTGAGGAACCCAAATTGGTAAACTTTTTACCAAAACCCACACTATCGTCTAAACTAACACTAACCGAAATCTAAGGCGTTACAATCTCCCCCTTATAAAAATTCGCCCCCGAATTTAAAATTTTTACTAAGCGTCCCTTCAAAGAGAAGTGTACGAAACTCCCAATCTCGCTTGTTGCCTTCCAAGTGATCACCTCACTATACGGCTACGCCCAAGAAAACCCTCCACAGATGGCAAGACCCTTGACCGAAATTTCTCCACCTGCCCAACCACTACACAATTGGCTGCCGGTGAACGAAAAGATCGCGTCCAAGCTAAAAGGTCTGGTGCTGAATCATGTGAGAAAGGTCATGAAGGTATTTGCGAAGTATCGACACAAGGAATACGGGGTGAATACTCAAAAATCTGGGCGGAAGTGCCAAATTATAGGCGACAGAACTAACTCGCTTTAAGGATCTCAAAAGGACCTACAATCCTGAGATAAGCTTCCCAAAACTCAACACGTCATTCATCGAAAAATCCGTAGGAATACATGATCTCCCACTGCGAATTCAAGTCTGCGACCACCACGGTCGGCATAAGACCTCTGTTTGCACCGGGTTGTTCTCATCCTGACCTGAATCAACTGGATCATCTCCGAAATCTCAAGACTAGTTGGGGTCCAAAATCCTACACACACAGAGTCAGAAGAACAGACTGGCGATCGATACGACCTACCAAACAAAACCTAAAGGTTGCTAATTGGAGTTTCTCCTGATAACTGCTATCGAAGGAGAATCTTAACAATGGAAAGTGACGATCCCAACTGCCAACAACAATTAGTATGTACACACAAGTATATCCTCCAGAGTTTGTATTGTACGTTCTGTCTAACCATGAGCCAACGGATGGAAGGCGGAGCTAAAGCTCAACCTGTACCCAAGGCTTCCTGAAACTTCTGCCAAAGACAGTGTAACGACCCTAGTATTACTGTACCTTCATGTTTTATTTCTTTAGTAAAATATTGTATTTATTTATTCTTAGTATTTTCTGTATATTTTTTTTCTTATAAATATATTATTTTATTCTTCTATCTATTTTTCCCAAACACATTTCTTTAAAACTAAATTTTAACATTTTTTCAAATTAAACATAAGACCTAACCCAACTCATAACTCAAATCCAATTTCATTTTCATTTTCTTTAATAAAACTATGAGCCCAAAAGCCCACTTTTTTTTAAGCAACAACATATATTTAATTCTAATTAATTATGTGCATGAACAACCTTGTAACATATTGGTTAAGTCCTTACATTGTTAATCCATAAGTCACATATTCAAATCTTCATTCTTGCAATTATTTTTTATCAATTTTTATTCTTCTCATAACTTACAAATGAGATCTTTCATTTCCAAAATGAATGGTGACCATTCATTTCTCTTTTAATTCTCATGTTGCATGCATATATTATTATACATAACTCACCATTACACCATCTTTATTTGTCCTCCTCTATCTTTTTCTTCCTCACATTTTTCTATCTCTCACTTCTCCCTCTTCACCTAGAGTCCAAGAAGAAGAACATGAAGAAGTCTTCAAGATGGTCTCGCAAGTAACGCGAGGCTATTGGCGGATAGGCAAGACCGGTGACAATACCGGCTTGTGTCTATAAGTCCCTTTTCTCTCCTTTCCCCACCTCTTATTTTCCTCTTGTCATGCCTCGTGAACCCCCTATTCTTTTCATATCATAATCCATAAGAGAAGATACACATAAACATATACATATACATAAGTTTAGATATATATGATTTTATATGGTTTAATAATATCTTATTATCTCTTGTTCAAATTAAAGTATTTTTAATTCTTTGTTCATGACTAAGAATGTTTATTACAAGTTGTGAGAACACAAATTTCATGGCACAATATATCTATAATGTCTCATGAAATCGGTTTGTTTATAAAAGAAAAATAGAAGCCTGCATAAAATACTAGTTAATCTTTCTGCCGATTTTAGTATACACATCAATACCTTTAGCTTTAAAATAATTTTTAGAAATTAATTTTTACTTCTGAAAATTTTAGGAAATTTACATATGATAGATTATATTATTTTGTACATGCTGTAGAAATTTTAGATCGAATCACTTAACGGTTTAGGAATTATATCGTTTTTATTCACTGTTCGTAAAATAGAAAACTGCAGTTATTGGTCAACTTCTAGGATACATAACTTGGTATACCGATATCCAAATTCAGCAAACTCAGGTGTTTTAGATATCTAAATCAAATAATATATATTTTATTAGTTTTAAGTTTTTACTGAAAACCAACGTAAGATAAAGAAAACTTTGTTACAATATTAAGTGACGGATCTGGACAGAATCTGTGCTGATTCGCACACTGTTTTTAAATTAGACATAACTCAAACTCTCGATATCCATTTGTGAAAAACTTTAGATGTGTAGATGCAAAATTTATAGAAATATAATTTTCTGTATACTTTATTACTTATAAATGCATGAAACAACCCGATATAGGCTTTGCAATATAACATATAGTTGCTGTCCAGAAATCTGAATTTCTGTTTTAAACACTGATGTTAGAACGATCATAACTAGAGTTTCATAAATCCAAATCGTGCGAATCCTAGTGTTTTGGACAAGTACATCGAAATACCTACAATTTTCTAATAATCTTTGTAACCTGAAACCCGATAGAAATTAACTCAAACTGCGTTTTACAAATATGTGATGGTGTCGAATAGATTCTGATCTGTTTTGCGCGACGATACGAAAACAGATATACCTCCCAAACCGGTAGTCGTATTTAGGTGAAACTGGAACTCACGCATGAAAAATACTTAGAGCCATATTTCTGTTTATATTCCGTATTCGTTCGACTTGATTAATTAGTCGTACATAATATTTCGTTACAGTATTGTTTATGGTAGTTACTCGAATAATATACTTGACTCATTTCATGCTATTCGAACATATATACATATTTATCTTGATCCTTAAATTGTTGTATGTACATAAAGATGATAATTAAATATTTGAGTTGTATTTTGAAAACTATACAAAATTATTTTTACATAAAACCCCCTCAATTTATATAAATTACAATAAGGACCCTAGTAAATATAGGTTTAAGCAGAACCAGTCTCTTAAGCCTCAGGGAGCCGGAGATATCGGTGCTTGCCTATCTAATATAGACAATCTAACAAACGGTGTTATCAATACGGTAATTGTCTTTGAAAAAGACACAAATCCAGCTGTCCATGTGCAGCAGTTACCGATAACACCAAAACTTAATTCAGGATTCCAATTTCTTTTCTAATTGTTCTGACTCAGACCGAGTCTCATTATAATAATCTGACTTGAATATGATTCAAGTACAATTTACAACCTACAATCTACAATCTACAATATTACAATTCAACATGAATCCATGAATCCAATATTCCATATATTTAATCTATCAACTTGACTGAACCGAACAATGGATATACATCCATTTACATGATTCTGCAGTTATTCCATTTACATGATTATACAGTTACATCCGTTTACTCATAGCATGGTTTTGGTCAGTCATCCAACTATACAATCTATACAATACAATACAACAATACAATCAAAACACTATGGGGTTTAAGGGGTATATTGGTACGGAAGGTGTTAAAAGTGGTACGAGACAGTAAGATTAAGACACCTAACCTATATTCCTTTGTTGTTGTACCGTGTCTTAACGGTTCGTTGTACACTCCGTTTGCTCTGGTCTCTAGCATATAGAGACCCCTCTCGTATACACTGGCATTCTTTTGTACCAAGGTACAAACAACAGCGTTAACATAACATTACAACAATATAATACAACTTTAAAAGATATATTCTTATTTTGTCTATTATATTTCTCCTTTATCTTTGAGACTTACCGAGCAACCTGTTCGCTGACGACATTCTCTTTCTTTTTTCTTTGAATGTCCTCAGGTGATCTGGACACTTCAGAGATCGAGCCCACTGCTGAAGGCTTGGACCAGTTCAGTGAAAACCCCGAGCTCTAGTCATTGCACACTTTCCATTTCAGTACTTTTCATTTCTGTTATGCCATTGTTTAGGCATCGTTTTATTCCATGTATTTACTTTTCCATGCATTGTACAAAAGAATGTTAATAAATAAAGTTGCTGTTTTTATTATATCTTGTCTCTTGTGCATTTATTTTTTATATTGCTTAGATACGCTTAGCGTATTTACTTTACAGTAAATACGTAGCGGCCTCGCCCCGTCCCCTTTACCGTATACCGGGAAATGGGGCGTGACAGGTTTTGTTGGTGGCCCATGCAGGTCAGAGCTGTATGGAACACTACCATGTAGTTCTGTTCTGCGTGAACAACCTAAGCAATATAACACAAGAACCAGCAACTAAAACATTCTTTACAATTCATATTCCTTGAATCCATCTTGAACACCACTTTCGGTTTCCTTGAAGTCCATCTCAAGACTTTTGAATCCTTAATTTTTATTCACCCTTTCTATTTGTATCTTGTAGACTTATTAGCTCAATTGGTTAGAGTATCGATCGACGGAGCTCGAAGACGACATCATCCTAATCCTATTTCCTTACTCTGTTGCAACACTTTCTTGAGTAATTTTGAGGACGAAATTATTTTAAGGAGGGTAGAATATAACGACCCTAGTATTACTGTACCTTCATGTTTCCTTTCTTTAGTAAAATATTGTATTTATTTATTCTTAGTATTTTCTGTATATTTTGTTTCTTATAAATATATTATTTTATTCTTCTATCTATTTTTCCCAAACACATTTCTTTAAAACTAAATTTTAACCTTTTTTCAAATTAAACATAAGACCTAACCCAACCCATAACTCAAATCCAATTTCATTTTCATTTTCTTTAATAAAACTATGAGCCCAAAAGCCCACTTTCTTTTTAAGCAACAACATATATTTAATTCTAATTAATTATGTGCATGAACAAACTTATAGCACATTGGTTAAGTCCTTGCATTGTTATTCCATAAGTCATATGTTCAAATCTTCATTCTTACAATTATTTTTTATCAATTTTTATTCTTCTCATAACCTACAAATAAGACCTTTCATTTCCAAAATGAATGGTGACATTTCATTTCTCTTTTAATTCTCATGTTGAATGCATATATTATTATACATAACTCACCATTACACCATCTTTATTTGTCCTCCTCTATCTTTTCCTTCCTCACATTTTTCTATCTCTCACTTCTCCCTCTTCATCTAGAGTCCAAGAAGAAGAACATGAAGAAGTCTTCAAGAAGGTCTCGCTATAACGCGAGGCTGTCGGCGGATAGACAAGCCCGGTGACAATACCGGCTTGTGTCTGTAAGTCTCTTCTCTCTCCTTTCCCCACCTCTTATTTTCCTCTTGTCATGCCTCGTGAACCCCCTATTCTTTTCATATCATAATCCATAAGAGAAGATACACATAAACATATACATATACATAAGTTTAGATATATATGATTCTATATGGTTTAATAATATCTTATTATCTCTTGTTCAAATTAAAGTATTTTTAATTCTTTGTTCATGACTAGGAATGTTTATTACAAATTGTGAGAACACAAATTTCATACCACAATATATCTATAATGTCTCATGAAATCGGTTTGTTTATAAAAGAAAAATAGAAGCCTGCATAAAATACTAGTTAATCTTTCTGCCGATTTTAGTATACACATCAATACCTTTAGCTTTAAAATAATTTTTAGAAATTAAATTTTAATTCTGAAAATTTTAGGAAATTTACATATGATAGATTATATTATTTTGTACATGCTGTAGAAATTTTAGATCGAATCACTTAACGGTTTAGGAATTATATCGTTTTTATTCACTGTTCGTAAAATAGAAAACTGCAGTTATTGGTCAAGTTCTAGGACACATAACTTGGTATACCGATATCCAAATTGAGCAAAATCAGGTGTTTTAGATATCTAAATCACATAATATATATTTTATTAGTTTTAAGTTTTTACTGAAAACCAACGTAAGATAAAGAAAACTGCGTTACAATATTAAGTGACGGATCTGGACAGAATCTGTCCTGATTCGCACACTGTTTTTAAATTAGACACAACTCAAACTCTCGATGAACTCTCGATGTCCATTTGTGAAAAACTTTAGATGTGTAGATGCAAAATTTGTAGAACTATAATTTTCTGTATACTTTATTACTTATAAATGCATGAAACAACCCGATATAGGCTTTGCAATATAACATATAGTTGCTGTCCAGAAATCTGAATTTCTGTTTTAAACACTGATGTTAGAACGATCATAACTAGAGTTTCATAAATCCAAATCGTGCGAATCCTGGTGTTTTAGACAAGTACATCGAAATACCTACAATTTTCTAATAATCTTTGTAACCTGAAACCCGATAGAAATTAACTCAAACTGCGTTTTACAAATATGTGATGGTGTCAAATAGATTCTGATTTGTTTTGCGCGACGATACGAAAACAGATATACCTTCCAAACCGGTAGTCATATTTAGGTGAAACTGGAACTCACGCATGAAAAACACTTAGAGCCATATTTCTTTTTGTATTCCGCATTCGTTCAAGTTGATTAATTAGTCGTACATAATATTTCGTTACAGCATTATTTAAAGTAGTTACTCGAATAATATACTTGACTCATTTCATGCTATTCGAACATGTATACATATTTATCTTGATCATTAAATTGTTGTATGTATATAAAGAAGATAATTAAATATTTGAGTTGTATTTTGAAAACTATACAAAATTATTTTTACATAAAACCCCCTAAAATTATATAAATTATATTAAGGACCCTAGTAAATATAGGTTTAAGCAGAACCAGTCTCTTAAGCCTCAGGGAGCCGGAGATATGAGTGCTTGCCTATCTAAGATAGACAATCTAACAAACGGTGTTATCAATACGGTAATTGTCTTTGAAAAAGACACAAATTCAGCTGTCCATGAGCAGCAGTTACCGATAACACCAAAACTTAATTCAGGATTCCAATTTCTTTTCTAATTGTTCTGACTCAGACCGAGTCTCATTATAATAATCTGACTTGAATATGATTCAAGTACAATCTACAATCTACAATCTACAATTTACAATATTACAATTCAATATGAATCCATTATTCCATATATTCAATCTATCAACTTGACTGGACCGAACCATGGATATACATTCATTTACATGATTCTACAGTTATTCCATTTACATGATTATACAGTTACATCCATTTACTGATATCATGGTTTTAGTCGGTCATCCAACTATACAATCTATACAATACAATACAACAATACAATCAAAACACTACGGGGTTTAAGGGGTAGATTGGTACGGAAGGTATTAAAAGTGGCACGAGACAGTAAGATTAAGACACCTAACCTATATTCCGTTGCTGTTGTACTGTGGCTTAACGGTTTCTTGTACACTCTGTTTGCCCTAGTCTGTAGCATATAGAGACCCCTCTCGTATACACTGGCATCCTTCTGTACCAAACTACAAACAACAGCGTTAACATAATATTACAACAATATAATACAACTTTAAAAGATACCTTCTTATTCTGTCTATTCTATTTCTTCCTTATCTTTTGGACTTACCGAGCGACTTATTCGCTGACGACATTCTCTTTCTTTCTTCGTTGAATGTCGTCAGGTGATCTGGACACTTCAGAGATCGAGCCCACTGTTGAAGGCTTAGACCAGTTCAGTGAAGACCCCGAGCTCTAGTCATTGTACACTTTTTATTTCAGTACTTTTCATTTCTGTTATGCCTGTTTAGGCATCGCTTTATTCCATGTATTTACTTTTCCATGTATTGTACAAAAGAATGTTAATAAATAAAATTGTTGTTTTTATTATACCTTGTCTCTTATGCATTTATTTTTTATATTGTTTAGATACGCTTAGCGTATTTACTTCACAGTAAATACGTAGCGGCTACGTCCCGTCCCGTTTACCGTATACCGGGAAGCGGGGCGTGACAGACGGCAAACGAACAGGGTGCCTCTATTGGATACAACACATGAAGGAACTCCATGCAACGCACCAATTTAACGAAGAACAATTGCGAAATCTGAGCATAACCGGATGACAAACACCCAAATGGAGTCATACCCTGTCTAGACCACGGTAGACACCACAACGAAATTCATGGAGATCTGCTCCCATTCCCAATCCGGAACGGTTAAAGGTTGCAACTCTCCGGCCGGTTTCAAATGCTCAACCTAAGCTCACAACAAGACAGACACCTTGAAACGAAATCTGAAACTTCACTCTTCATCCCTGCCCACCCATAACTATCGCACAAGTCACGTCACATATTGGTGGAACTTGAATGAACACAGAAAGCTGACTGATGTGCCTGCTCTAGGATTTCACGTCTCTACCCAACAGTATCAGATACACACAAATGCGTCCCTAAACGTAGCACACCCTGGTCACAATCAAGGACTCTGAATCTTTACCCTGCCGAATATGCTCAAGTATCACAGACAACGAGCATCGGTGGGTTGTGCCTCGCGAAAGCGATCATGGAAAAGTGGCCGGGCACGGACATGAGCAAGCTATTCCCCCTTTAGATGAGGCGAACCTAGCTGTACTCCACGATCGCATAAGAACTGTAAATCTGCAGAAGACTGTCTCAGAACTGCTCACAGCCGAAACAAGCTAACCCCGGGCCTACGACTCCAGCATCAGCTACCACAATCGCCTTGCCACGGGTAATAAAGCATCTCACAAACACAATCCTCCAAAATCTCCACCCAACGGCGCTGTCTCAACAATCAAAACCCGCTGCAGGAAGATATACATTAAGCTCTGGTGGTCCGTGAAAATCTGACACGACTCTCCGAACAAGTAGTGCCTCCAAATCTCCAACGCACAACCACCGCGGCCATCTCCAGATCATGAGTGGGATATCCTGCTCGTACTTCCTCCAACTGTCGGGAAGCAAAAGCGATTACTCTATAATGCCACATCAATGCAAAATCGAGCCCCACTCGTGAAACATCACAGTTAAACAACAAAGTCGCCCGAACCAGGAAACAAAGAAAGAACTGGTGCAGTTGTCAACCGAGTCTTCAACTGCCGAAAACTCCGCACGCATGCCTCAGTCCAAAGAAAAGGAACCTCCTTTCCGGTCAGTCCAGTCAACGGTGCAGCGATACACAAACAATCCTGCATGAAACGGTGGTAAAAACCTGCTAAGCCCAAAAATCTGTGGACCTCCGTCCCGTACACAAGTCTGGGCCAAAGTTGTATGGCCTCGATCTTCCTCGGGATCATACGAAACCGTCTCCCGTAACTACAATACCTAGAAGTAAACACAATCAAGCCTGAAAGAACACTCCGAGAATTTAGCAAAAAGCTGGTGCTCTTCCAATGTCTGCAAAAAAAATCCTCAAGTGCTGCTCACGTTTCTCACGACTCTTGGAAAAGACCATAATGTCATCAATAACACAACAACCAACTGGTCGAGGAACGGCCTGAAGAAATCTGGTTCATCATATCCGCGAATACTATTAGGGCATTGGTGAGTCCAACGACACCACCAAAACTCATACTGCCCGTAGAGCGCACAAAAACAGTATTCGGAATGTCATCACTCTAAACCCGCAACCAATGATGACCTGATCCCAAAAAAACTTAGAAAATGTCTCGCACTCTGGAGCTGATTGAAGAAATCATCAATTGCGAGGTAATGGATACCTATCTGCACCGTAACTCGGTTCAATTGACGATCAATCAACACACAACCTCAAACTTCCGTCCTTCTCCTTGATGAACAGAATAGGAGCTCCTCAAAATGAAACACTCAGACGCATAAGCCCCCCAACAAACAACTCTGCAGCTGATCTTTAAGCTCCCTAAGCTCCGTCGGCTCATCTGGAACAACGTAGGAAAACTCTCGCACGAAAGGAACCCGGTCCAACAAACCCACTGTGGCTCCGGTATAACGAATGAAAGCCAAGAATTCTCGACATCCTCTCCTCAAAAGCCGACTAGCGAAAAAGGCTGAATTCAAGCTGTGAGAGGCGGTACCACTGTCCCCACTGCACAACAAGAACTGACTTGCAGGGAAAACAAAACCTGAATATTTTCTCGCGGTAGTCCACAGACGCCTAGCACGTAGCTAACCAGTCCGTGCCCAGGAGAACGTCAAATCTAACATCTCTCGAAGGATCAAAACGGCGGACGAGTCTCTATCTCCTATCCGATTGGCACATGACCGAAATACGTGTCGCGCAACAAAAGGATCGCTGACAGAAGTTAACATAACAAACGGCTGATCTAGCTAACACGACTCTCGGTCCAACCACGACACAAAGTGTGAAAAACAAACAAGTGCATCAAAAGAACATACGGATTAAGAATACCTAAAAACTCTGCATTGGACGCCCGCGCGTCCCGATGAGTAGAAGCAAACTCTCGTGTCTGCCCCCTACCTGCAACTGGCTGAACTCCTCTTCTGCCAACCTATCCCCTCTGAACGAATCCTCCGCGACCACGACCTCTCTGAACAAGAGTCTGACGCGGTGCTAAGGAACAATGTCTCACGAAGTATTGAAGGCTCCCGCATCAAAAACATCCATGCGATGACTGCTGACCCTCCTGGGGATGAAAGCTGAACGACTGTTCTCGTTCTAAGCCTCTGCTACTCCCGCGACGGTCACGAAATCTGTCTCGACGACTGAACCTCTGTCTCGGGGCTGACACACCTGTACTAGCCCTCCTCTGTTCCGGAACTCCCAAAGTCTCTAGAAGACGTGCCTCGTCAACTAGGGCTGCATCTACTGGTGCTGTGTAAGTAACACTATGCTGTGTGCAGATCGCAAGGAACAACTGGGTAATAGGGGTGGCAACCTCCTGTCGCTGCGCTCTGCTGGCCTCAACCAAAGACCTTATCGTCTAGTGCAAGTCCTGCATCTCAGCCTCAAGCCTAGCGATACGATCTGTCGAAGCCGGATCCATCTGCTCCAGTGCAACGAGCGTGCCATCCTGGTCAGTCCTCGTCCCACCCGAGTCAACTCTAACCTCGGCCCTCGCTGTATCACTCTGAGTCCCCATAGTCATCGGCGGCAAAGGCTATAAATGGAAATAAGATCGATAAGAACACGGAAATCGAATCACAATGATAAGTATTATCAAGGAAGGAATTTCAAGCAAATAGTACTTAGGTCACTCTAGACGGAGTACCGTATCGTGAGTATGCCGCGGACAAACACACACTACGTTACTCTGCTTAAGCTACCCACTCCATCATACCAAGGTTATCCTACACTCCGAAAGGTAAAACCTAGCGCTCTGATACCAACTTTGCCACGACCTGAAATTGGCACGTGATGGCCCTTAAACTACTCAACGTCTACAGGCGTAACGCAATTTAAGTAAACCGAAAACCCAGCAATCTAAACCATTAAAAAGTAGTAAGATTTAAGAACAATTTTTAAAACCTTTGAAATCTCAACCCAAATTCTTTAAAATTCCAACTTTATTTCCTTTAAAATTTTAGCAGCACCTTCTTTGTAAAAACCGGCCCCAAAAATGGGTACAACAAAAATATAAGTAAAGCATCCCCAAACGGGAGCAAATATACGCCCAAAGGCGGAAAACAACCACCACAACAGATATACGACGCTGTAGCGAAGAAATAAAAGACGATATAAATAAAACTGCATAAAATACAACCAAGTCACCAGAATAATATACAACATCGTCCTCACATCAAGTCTCTAAGTCAATACATGAAATTGGTAGATGGAGAGTACATGGATACAACGAATATACAATAAGCAACAATGGATAATCGCAAAACACACCTAAGCAAAATTGCACACTATGAGCCGAAGCGGTATCCGCAGCAAAGGATGATATGATAGATGCATAGCCTGCCTCGACTACTCTGGGGAACAACCTGCAAAACACTGTGGCACAACGGGGGTGAGTTGCCAACTCGTGAATAGTAAATAACATATGCAGGTAATCGCAAGTATGCACGTACAGCGCGAATCTAACATATGCAAGCTAATAGTAATAAAAGTTCATACGTATGAAATAGTCATGAAAGGTACACTAGCAGTACAACTAATACATGAAATAATAATATGACAATCTGCATGCAACAATCATGTAAGGTACTCTATTAGGTACTTTTAATACATGAAGTAATGATATAACAATGTATATATGCAGCAGTCATGAAAGGTAGTCTAGCAGGTGCAACTAATACATGAAGCAATGCATATAAAATAAGAGTATGTAAATGCAACAGTCATGGAAGGTACTCTATCAGGTACTACTAATACATGAAGCAGTGCATAAACAATAAATACGTGTATGGGATAAAACATGTCATTCTCACGGAATCCTGACCTCGTGGTAGGACCAAAGTTCATCAAGACAATCCAAATCCCAATTTCCTTAAATCAGCCCCCAAATTGCCTCTCATATCATGTAAGTTTCATATATCCTGAATGTACAATATCAAGTAAATCTCATATATCCTGAATGTACAAAATCAAGTAAATCTCATATATCCTGTATCCAATATCAAGTCAATCTTATATATCTTGAATCCAATATCAAGTCAATCTCATATATCCTGAATCCAATATCAAGTGAATCTCAAATATCCTGAGTATATTTGCATGAATAATTATGATGATGTATATAAATTGATAGGTATACATATATATTAGCGTCCCATTCCACTAATATATATATATATATATATATATATAAAACAGCGTCCCATTCCACTGCTATATACACTTAGGAGTAAAAATATCATGAAACCAATGTGTCAAGTATCGACACAAAATACTGATCTATCAGGTGCTGTCACCAGAACTGGCCCCCTGATAGGTACGTATCATACGCTATTCCGAAAACCCAATTGCCCAGCTTCGACCCTCGTCTTTCGACGTATCCATACGTACATGACTCCCGTCGGTATTCACACAATAACCTCCGAGTCATAGGTAATGTCACCGGTAGGTATGGTTCCCCTGTCAGGCCTCATCGGCATGGTCCATCGAAATCCCTTTCTTACCCCGGGGTACCTCCGGGCCCCACCATGTACCCTCACACGGCCCCCGACTCCTCCTCACATGGGGTATATATATCAGAACCGATAAAACTCATGGTGGCTGCTGAAATATCATATCAAGTGAAACCGGGTTTTTCAAATAGTGCATAATTTCATGAAACTACCACGGTCCTCAAATCCAGAAAACATCATGAAAAATCTATATCTCAATGCGAAAATCCATGAATATAATATATGCAAATAAACTGTAATGTGAGTATATAAAGGAAAAACCGCTATTTAACTACAATAAGTTAATATAAATATCATGCGGTTCCTAATTTGTCCAAATCTATATAACATCAAATAAAGATGAACATGTAGCTATAACCAGATATATGTGTAAACATGTAGGTATAGAAAGGTATATGTATCTACCGATCAGTAATGATGAAATATACCCTCCAGGTATATATGAAGTATGTATGCAAGGTATATATGTAGCTATGTCATTATGTGTGAAATATACCTATCACTAATGGTACAATACCATATAGGTATACAGGTAACTAGCATGTAAGCATGTCAAGGTATATGTGTAAGCATGTAGATATACAGGTAAGCTATATGTCATATGCAAAAAGGAATATGAATCAATGTCTCAATGTCCCTAACCAAACAATATTGGATATGTATGTGTGTTGTGCGTGTCATGGCAATTATTGACGGTGTGTGTGGCATACAATCAGTGCTCGTGCAACATGAGCCGTCAATAATAGTGCAGTGTTCTAAGGGTACAAGTTCAAGCACAACAAATAACTAAGCAATAAGGTGTATGCGCAACTCTATATATGCAATAGATTATGCGACAATATCATAACATCTCTAGCCCAGACGCATAACGCTATGCGGGCGATTCCCCTGTAGATGTTAAATCTACTCACCAACGCTCCTGGCAAAGTAAAGCCAACCACCTGTTTTCCCTTCTTCCCAGCGCCTGAAGTCCCCGCCTGCGAACCTAAGACATAAAATAATATAACAAGTGTATATTAGCAATAGACCCAAAACACGTACAAACTACGCTAACCAACGCGACAACACAAAACTTACTCTCAAGTGTTCGTATTGTGGCTAACATGTATAGCGACACAACGAAACCAACTCAGAGCAACAGCAACACAGAACACGAACCGTATCGGATAATGTAACGCGTGAAACGAAACACAAGAAAAAAAGCAAGTGATCCCAGATTTTGCTATACCAATAATCTGTAAAAGTTGTAAGTACCATGAGACCACATACAACCCCAGAGACCCCTACACCAAAACCCAAACCCTAACTCCCTAGTCTGGTCGCAATTTGAGGCCATAAGCAATTTATTTGCGGACTGATCAAGAGGAAATGGGTTTGTATTTTGAAGGTAGGTTCTAGGTTACTACACTAGGTCACTGTGATGGGAACTTTTGTAACAAATTCATGGTTTGATAGCAGATCATCCGAGATCCAAAACAACACTAAAAATACGATATTTACCCGAAACGAAACTATACGAGATCTAAACTGAAACGACTAAGCTACTCAACACAATAAACACTTAACTAACAGAAAGAGATCATTACCTACCTAAAAGAACTCAAAGATCCTAGCTTTGCAAGCTCCAAGGCATCCAAGAGGCAAATCAAGGCAAAAGATGTGATTTTTGTAAGTTTTTGTGAATATTTGATGAAGTTTTGTGCAGGAAATGCAAGTGTTCAGTTTGAGGTGAAGAGAGATGAAGAAAATGATAAGGAAATGAGTGTGAGAGAAAGAGAGAAGGAAAAGATAAAGAGAAAGAGAGAGGTGAGAGTAAGAGATGAGTGCATCCTTGCATTAAATCACCATTAATGCATTCACACTACCACCATGCCACCTCCTCTCACATCGAAAAGAAATATCTCTCTCTTCTCATACAAAATATCTAGGATTAGGGTTAAGGCAAAACAAGAGATTAGATTAAAGTAAAGAATTAGGTTAAGGGTTAAATTGTTATGGTTGCTAAGAAGAAGATTAACACAAACAAACCCTCACATTAACGTACACATGTGCATGCAAGCCATAACAAATAATAATAAATTATTAATTAAATATTATAAAATGTGAGGAACCCAAATTGGTAAACTTTTTACCAAAACCAGCACTATCGTCTAAACTAACACTAACCGAAATCTAAGGCGTTACAATCTCCCCCCTTATAAAAATTCATCCCCGAATTTAAAATTTTTACTAAGCGTCCCTTCAAAGAGAAGAGTACGAAACTCCCAATCTCGCTCGTAGCCTTCCAAGTGATCACCTCACTATACGGCTACGCCCAAGAAAACCCTCCACAGATGGCAAGACCCTTGACCGAATTTTCTCCACCTGCCGAACCACTACGCAATTGGCTGTTGGTGAACGAAAAGATCACGTCCAAGCTAAAAGGACTGGTGCTGAATCATGTGAGAAAGGTCATGATGGTATTTGTGAAGTATCGACACAAGGAATATGGGATGAATACTCAATAATCTGGGCGAAAGTGCCAAATTATAGGCAACGGAGCTAACGTGTATTAAGGATCTCAAAAGGACCTACAATCCTGGGATAAGCTTCCCAAAACTCAACACGTCATTCATCGGAAAATCCGTAGGAATACATGATCTCCCACTGCGAACTCAAATCTGCGACCACCACGGTCGGCATAAGACCTCTGTCTGCACTGGGCTGTTCTCATCCTGACCTGAATCAACTGGATCATCTCCGAAGTATCAAGACTAGTTGGGGTCTAAAATCCTACTCACGCAGATTCAGAAAAACAGACTGGCGATCAACATGACCTACCAAACAAAAACCTAAAAGTTTCCAATTGGAGTGTCTCCTGATAACTGCTATCGAAGGAGAATCCTAATAATGGCAAGTGACGATCCCAATTGCCAACAACAATTAGTACGTATGCACAGGCATATCCTCCAGAGTCTGTATATTCCGTTCTGTCTAACCATCAGCCAACGTATGGAAGGTGGAGCTAAAGATCAACCAATACCCAAGGCTTCCTGAAACTTCTGCCAAAGACGGCAAGCGAATAGGGTGCCTCTATTGGATACAACACATGAAGGAACTCCGTGCAACGCACCAACTTAACGAAGAACAACTGAGCAAACTGAGCATAACCGGATGAAAAACACCCAAATGGAGTCACACCCTGTCTAGACCGGGGTAGACACCACAACGAAATTCATGGAGATCTGCTCCCATTCCCACTCCGGAACGGTTAAAGGCTGCAACTCTCCGGCCGGTTTCAAATGCTCAATCTTAGCTCACAACAAGACAAACACCTTGAAACGAAATCCGAAACTTCACTCTTCATCCCTGCCTATCCATAACTATCTCACAAGTCACGTCACATATTGGTGGAGCTTGAATGAACACAGAAAGCTGACTGATGTGCCTGCTCTACGATTTCGCGTCTCTATCCAACAGTATCAGGTACACACAAATGCGTCCCTAAACGTAGCACACCCTGGTCACAATCAAGGACTCTGAATCTTTACCCTGCCGAATATGCTCAAGTATCATAGACAACGAGCATCGGTGGGTTGTACCTCGCGAAAGCGATTATGGAAAGGTGGTCGGGCGCGGACATGAGCAAGCTATTCCCCTCTTTAGAAGAGGCGAACCTAGCTGTACTCCACGATCGCACAAGAACTGTAAATCCGCAGAAAACTGTCTCAGAATTGCGCACAGCTGGAACAAGCTAACCCCGGGCTTACGACTCCAGCATCAGCTACCACAATCGCCTTGCCACGGGTAATAAAGGATCTCACAAACACAATCCTCCACAAGCTCCACCCAACGGCGCTGTCTTAACAATCAAAACCCGCTGCAGGAAGATGTACATTAAGCTCTGGTGGTCTGTGAAAATCTGACATGACTCTCCGAACAAGTAGTGTCTCCAAATATCCAACGCAGACCACCGCGGCCATCTCCAGATCATGAGTGGGATATCCTGCTCGTACTTCCTCCAACTGTCGGGAAGAAAAAGCGATTACTCTAAAATGCCATATCAATGCAAAATCGAGCCCCACCCACGAAACATCACAATTAAACAACAAAGTCGCCCGAACCAGGAAACAAAGAAAGAACCGGTGCAGTTGTCAACCGAATCTTCAATTGCCGAGAACTCCTCACGCATGCCTCAGTGCAAAGAAAAGGAACCTCCTTTCCGGTCAGTCCAGTCAACGGTGCAGCGATACACAAGCAATCCTGCACGAAACGGCGGTAAAAACCCGCTAAGCCCAAAAATCTGCGGACCACCGTCCCATACACAAGTCTGGGCCAAAGCTGTACGGCCTCAATCTTCCTTGGGACCATATGAAACCATCTCCCGTAACTACAATACCTAGAAGTCAACACAATTAAGCCTGAAGGAACACTCCGACAATTTAGCAAAAAGCTGGTGCTCTCCCAATGTCTGCAAAAAAAATCCTCAAGTGCTGCTCACGTTCCTCACGACTCTTGGAAAAGACCATAATGTCATCAATAACACAACAACCAACTGGTCGAGGAACGGCCTGAAGAAATCTGGTTCATCACATCCACGAATGCTGTTAGGGCATTGGTGAGTCCAACAACACCACCAAAACTTATACTGCCCGTAGCGCGCACAAAAACAGTATTCGGAATGTCATCACTCCAAACCCGCAACCAATGATGACCTGATCCTAAACAAATTTAGAAAATGTCTCGCACTCTGGAGCTGATCGAAGAAATCGTCAATGTGAGGTAATGGATACCTATCCGCACCGTAATTCGGTTCAATTGACGATCAATCAACACACAAGCTCAAACTGCCGTTCTTCTTCTTGACGAACAGAATAGGAGCTCCTCAAAGCGAAACACTCAGACGCACAAGCCCCCCAACAAACAACTCTGCAGCTGATCCTTAAGCTCCCTAAGCTCCCCCGGCTCATCTGCAACAACGTCTGAAAACTCTCGCATAAAAGGAATTCGGTCCAACAAACCCATTGTGGCTCTGGTATCACGAATGAAAGCCAAGAATCCTCGACATCCTCTCCTCAAAAGCCGACTAGCGAAAAAGGCCAAATTCAAGCTGTGAGAGGCGGCACCACTGTCCCCCCTGCATAACAAGAACTGACTCGCCAGGAAAACAAAACCAGACTGTTTTCTCGCGGCAGTCCACAGACGTCTAGCACGTAGCTAACCATTCCGTGCCCAGGAGAACGTTAAATCCAACATCTCTAGAAGGATCAAAACGACGGACGAATCTCTATCTCCTATCCGATTGGCACACGACTGAAATACGTGTCGCGCAACAAAAGGATCGCTGACAGAAGTTAACACAACAAACGGCTGATCTAGCTAACACAACTCTCGGCCCAACCACGGCACAAAGTGTGAAAAACAAAAAAGTGCATCAAAAGAATATACGAATTAAGAATACCTGAAAACTCTGCATTGGACGCCCGCGCGTCCCGATGAGTAGAAGTAAACTCTCCCCCTACCCGCAACTGGCTGAACTCCTCCTCTGCCAACCTGTCCCCTCTGAACGAATCCTCCGCGACTACGACCTCTCCGAACACGAGTCTCATGCGGTGCTAAGGAACAATGTCTGACGAAGTGTTGAAGTCTCCTGCATCGAAAACATCCATGCGATGACTGCTGACCCTCCTAGGGATGAGAGCTGAACGACTGTCCTCGTCCTAAGCCTCTGCTACTCCCGCGACGGTCACGAAATCTGCCTCGGCGACTGAACCTCTGTCTCGGGGCTGACATACCTGTACTATCCCTTCTATGTTCTGGAACTCCCAAAGTCTCTGGAAGACGTGCCTCGTCAACTAGGGCCACATCCACTGGTGCTGTGTAAGTAACACTATGCTGTGTGCTGATCGTAAGGAACAACTGGGTAATAGGGGTGGCAACCTCCTGTCGTTGCGCTCTACTGGCCTCAACCAAAGACCTTATCGTCTGGCGCAAGTCTTGCATCTCAGCCTCAAGCCTAGCGATACGATCTGTCGAAGGCGGATCCATCTGCTCCAGTGCAACGAGCGTGCCATCCTGGTCAGTCCTCGTCCCACCCGAGTCAACTCTGACCTCGGCCCTCGCTGCATCACTCTGAATCCCCATAGTCATCGGCGGCAAAGGCTATAAATGGAAATAAGATTCGATAAGAACACGGAAATCGAATCATAAGGATAAGTATCATCAAGGAAGGAATTTCAAGCAAATAGTACTTAGGTCACTTTAGGCGGAGTACCGTGTCGTGAGTATGCCGCGGACATACACACACTACGTTACTCTGCTTAAGCTACCTACTCCATCATACCAAGGTCATCCTACACTCTGAAAGGTAAAACCTAGCGCTCTGATACCAACTTTGTCACGACTCGAAATTGGCACGTGACGGCCCTTAAAGTATGCAACGTCTAAAGGCGTAACACAATTTAACTAAGCCGAAAACCCAACAATCTAAACCATCAAAAAGTATTAAGAACTAAGAACAATTTTTAAAATCTTTGAAATCTCAATCCAAATTCTTTAAAAGTCCAACTATATTTCCTTTAAAATTTTGTCAGCATCTCCTTTGTAAAAACCAGCCCCAAAAATGGGTACAATAAAAATATAAGTAAAACATCCCTAAACAGGAGCGAATACACGCCCAAAGGTGGAAAACAATCACCACAAGAGATATACGACGCCGTAGCGAAGAAATAAAAGACGATATAAATAAAACTGCATAAAAGAGAACCAAGTCACCAAAATAATATACAATATCATCCTCACATCAAGTCTCT
This sequence comes from Agapanthus africanus, assembly GCA_030015575.1. NCBI lineage: Eukaryota > Viridiplantae > Streptophyta > Magnoliopsida > Asparagales > Amaryllidaceae > Agapanthus > Agapanthus africanus. Next base: position 136,924,445 of record CM057339.1, read on the forward strand.
AAGTCAATACATGAAAGTGGTAGATGGAGAGTACATGGATACAACGAATATACAATAAGCAATATCGGATAACCACAAAACCCACCTAAGCAAAACTGCACACTATGAGCCGAAGCGGTATTCGCAGCAATAGATAATATGATAGATGAATAGCTTGCCTCGACTACTCTGGGGAACAACCTGCAAAACACTGTGGCACAACGGGGGTGAGTTGCCAACTCGTGAATAGTAAATAACATATGCAGGTAATCGCAAGTATGCATGTACATCGCGAATCTAACATATGTAAGCTAATAGCAATAAAAGGTCATACGTATGAAATAGTCATGAAAGGTACACTAGCAGGTACAACTAATACATGATGCAATAATATGATAATCTGTATACAACAATTATGTAAGGTACTCTATCAGGTACTACTAATACATGAAGCAATGATATGACAATGTATATATGCAGAAGTCATGAAAGGTACTCTAGCAGGTACAACTAATACATGAAGCGATGCATATAAAATAAGAGTATGTAAATGCAACAGTCATGGAATGTACTACCAATACATGAAGCAGTGCATAAACAATAAATACGGGTATGGGATAAAACATGTCATTCCCACGGAATTCTGACCTCGTGGTAGGACCAAAGTCCATCCAGACAATCCGAATCCCAATTTCCTCAAATCAGTCCCCAAATTGGCTCTCATATCATGTAAGTCTCATATATCCTGAATGTACAATATCAAGTAAATCTCATATATCCTGAATGTACAAAATCAAGTAAATCTTATACATCCTGAATCCAATATCAAGTCAATCTCATATATCCTGAATCCAATATGAAGTGAATCTATAATCTCCTAAGCATATTGCATGAATAATTATGATGATGTATATAAATTGATAGGTATACATATATATCAGCGTCCCATTCGACTGATATATATATATATATATATATATATATATATATATATATATATATATAACAGCGTCCCATTCCACTGTTTATATATACTTAGGAGTAAAAATATCATGAAACCAATGTGTCAAGTATCGACACAAAATACCGATCTATCAGGTGCTGTCACCAGGACTGGCCCCTTGATAGGTACGTATCATACGCTATTCCGAAAACACGAGTGCCCAGCTTCGACGCTCGTCTTTCGACGTATCCATACGTACATGACTCCAGTCGGTATCCCCACGATAACCGCCGAGTCATAGGTAATGTTACCGGTAAGGATGGTTCCCCTGTCAGGCCTCATCGGCATGGTTCATCGAAATCTCTTTCTTGCCCCGGGGTACTTCCGGGCCCCACCATGTACCCTCACACGGCCCCCGACTCCTCCTCGCATGAGGTATATATATCAGAACCGATAAAACTCATGGTGGCTGCTGAAATATCATATCAAAAGAAACCGGGTTTTTCAAATAATGCATAATTTCATGAAACTACCACGGTCCTCAAATCCAGAATACATCATGAAAAATCCATATCTCAATGCGAAAATCCATGAATATAATATATGCAACATAAACTGTAATGTGAGCATATAAAGGAAAAGCCGCTATTTAACTGTAACAAGTTAATATAAATATCATGCGGTTCCTAATTTCTCTAAGTCTATATAATATCAAATAAAGGTGAACATGTAGCTATAACCAGATATATGTGTAAACATGTAGGTATAGAAAGGTATATTTATCTACCTATCAGTAAGGATGAAATATACCCTCCAGGTATATGTGAAGTATGTATGCAAGGTATACATGTAGCTATGTCATTATATGTGAAATATACCTATCACTAATGGTACAATACCATATAGGTATATAGGTAAGTAGCATGTAAGTATGTCAAGGCATATGTGTAAGCATGTAGGTATACAGGTAAGCTATATGTCATATGCAAAAAGGAATATGAATCAATGTCTCATTGTCCCTAACTAAACAATATCGGATATGTATGTGTGTTGTGCGTGTCATGGCAATTATTGACAGTGTGTGTGGCATACAATCAGTGCTCGTGCAACATGAGCCGTAGACCCAAAACACGTACAAATTACACTGACCAACGCGACAACACAAAACTTACTCTTAAGTGTTCGTATTGTGGCTAACATATATAGCGACACAACGAAACCAACTCAGAGCAACAGCAATACAGAACACAAACTGTATCGGATAACGTAACGCGTGAAACGAAACACAAGAAAAAAAACAAGTGATCCCAGATTTTGCTATACCAACAATCTGTAAAAGTTGCAAGTACCATGAGATCACATACATCCCCAGAGTCCCCTACACCAAAACCCAAACCCTAACTCCCTAGTCTGGTCACAATTTGCGGCCAGAAGCAATTTATTTGCGGCTTAATCAAGGGGAAATGGGTTCGTATTTTGAGGGTAGGTTCTAGGTCACTACACTAGGTCACTGTGATGGGAACTTTTGCAACAAATACCTGGTTTGATAGCAGATCATTCGAGACCCAACCCGAAACGAAACTATACGCGATCTAAACTGAAACGACTAAGCTACTCAACACAATAAACACTTAACTAACAGAAAGAGATCATTACCTACCCAAAAAACTCAAAGATTCTAGCTTTGCAAGCTCCAAGGTATCCAAAAGGCAAATCAAGGCAAAAGATGTGATTTTTGTGAGTTTTTGTGAATATTTGATGAAGTTTTGTGTAGGAAATGCAAGTGTTCAGTTTGAGGTGAAGAGAGATGAAGAAAATGAGAAAGAAATGGGTGTGAGAGAAAGAGAGAAGGAAAAGATAAAGAGAAAGAGAGAGGTGAGAGTAAGAGGTGAGTGCACCCTTGCATTAAATCACCATTAATGCATTCACACTACCACCATACCACCTCCTCTCACATCCAAAAGAAATATCTCTCTCTTCTCAGACAAAATATCTAGGATTAGGGTTAAGGCAAAGCAAAGGATTAGGTTAAGGGTTAAGTTGTCATGGTTGCTAAGAACAAGATTAACACAAACAAACCCTCACATTAACGTGCACATGTGCGTGCAAGACATAACAAATAATAATAAATTATTAATTAAATGTTATAAAATATGAGGAACCCAAATAGGTAAACTTTTTACCAAAACCCGCACTATCGTCTAAACTAACACTAACCGAAATCTAAGGCGTATACACACTTGCACATATCCTAAACTTGAGATAGTAGAGGATATCTTGAAATACTCTTGTCTAGAAACCTATGAAGAAAAAAATAATATAACAAAAATATAAATGGTGCAGAAAAATGAACACTGGTTTTGTAATTACTTAAGGTAGCATAAAAAAATATAGCGAGAGTGCCTTATCATCTAGTGCCTTAGACCAACTGGTTTGGGAGTCACTGCTAAACTTTAGGTGTTGCAAGACTAGGATATTACTAATTACGCTTTAATAAGTGAGCACATTTTGTAATCGGTTGGTTAGTACCTCAAAAAGTATTAACGGTCGCATGAAGAATGTGTTAGAAAATCCATTTAAAATATCACCGACTAAAAAGTATTAAGGAAGATGGACAAATGGTGTGATAGCTTGAATTGAATTGTCCAAGTGTAGGGGTGTTTTTTACACACACGTAGGGGTATATGATTGATGTTTGGAGGAGAGATAGGGAGGAAGACCAAAGACGATGTTTCATTGAGGGATGATATGATTTCCGAAATCTTTTCAAGACCATTAAGATAGGGCTCATGACAACTAAAAAGCTAGTGCAGTTTGAAACTCTTCTTTTCAAGTTTTTTTTATATGTTCCTTATCTCTGCATGTAATTTTTATCTTCTTTCTTCTATTTTGGAATTTTTTGGGTGAAATCCGCTGAAAACACTCAGGAGACAACACTCTTCCTATTAGAAACATCTAGAGGTTTAACGGCTTGTTGCATGCATAGTCACATAATTCGTGAATAATTTGGCGAATTCGTGAATTATTCGCGAATTTTTGATCGGCCGATTAATTCTCCGATTTAATCGCCACTGGCGAACGCTTCGAATAATTCACGAATAATTCATGAATAGTTCAAATAAACAACGAATAATTCAAAAAAAACAGCGAATAATTCGCAATATCAAAACACAGCGCCTCATATATTAATTTCTTTCTCGAAATCCTTCCCAAACATTTCCCGAATACTTACCGAATCTTTCCCGAATACCTGCCGATTTTTTCCAAATATTTTCCGAATCCGAATTTTCGACCTCACCGAATAATTTCCGAACGGCGAATTTGTGACTATGGTTGCACGAGCTAAGTGCAATCGTGCAGCCTACAAAAATATGCTAGGTTTTTCTTTTTCTTTTTAATAAATAGTTTACTCTGGATGGTCAAAGATAAGTTTGGGGGTATTTGATTAGTCAAATTTATTGCATATTTTATGGACATTTTCCCTACTATTATTAAGTACTAAAAAGTGTTATTTGTAAATAAAGAATATATGTGGGTTTATTTGTAAAAAAATTATTATCATATGTTTCTTCATTTATAATTAATATAATTTGGGAAAATATATGCATATAATATTTAAATAAAATTTTGATATTAAAATATGCATATCATATCAAATATTCCTACCCAATATTCTTAAGATATCATATCATATAGTTGGTTAGAATAATATCTCAAATAAAATAAATGCTACTAACAAAATGATTTGAGATATTGTGCAGGTATTATAATAAATCAGCTCTGGTCTGAAATACAAGTAGGAGATCCACAACAAATCGATTCATCAAACCAAATTTGCCGAATATTAGGAGCAAATCGAAGAATTTTGCAATGGTAGAGACTAAGAGATATATTTTTTAGAATCTTTTTATCAGAAAGATCTCCAAATATCGAGAAAAAAAGGCACAAAAAATTTGGAGGCACGAACCCACCAAACGGTTATAGGCGGCAGTTCAGCGGTCATTTAGCGGCCGTAGGATCTGGGTCATAATCGTAATTTCACACTTTTCATTATGTCATCTAGAGTTTCACATTCCAGAGCTTATAAAAGGACCGAGAGCTATTTATACATTCATCTATTCATCTACCCATCGATCGATTAAGATCTAGCGAGGAAACTAGGGTTTTGTAAATTACATTTTCATCGAGCAATATTTGTAATGCACTAGTAAATGTAATACCCTAGGTGGAGTTGGGGCTGAATACCACCTACCCCGTGAGAAGTGAGGTGTTATCCAGTATCGAGGTGTGGATGTAATCGATATGGATGCACACGGGGACCCACCAGAACAATGGGGAGTATCGAATTCCATTCCGAAAGAGGGCACGATCTGAACTATAAATGGAATGATACCACTCTTATAATACAGAGACGCCTTTTGGATGAATCGAAACTCCAAACTCCAGAATTAAGCGTGCTTGAGCCAAAGAAATTCTGGGATGGGTGACCTACTGGGAAGTAGCCCCGGGTTCATTCAAAGGGACAAAACCGTGTGACTTCGGCCAGAGCGGACAATACCATCTGTGTTTGGGGGTGGGTCGTGACAAATATGGTATCAGAGCCGGTCCCTCAAAAGTAGGTCTGTGGTTCGAGGACGAACCATTGTTCTAAGGGGGGAATGTAATACCCCAGGTGGAGTTAAGGCTGAATACCATCTATCCCGTGAGAAGTGAGGTGTTATCCGGTATCGAGGTGTGGATGTAACCGATACGGATGCACACAGGGACCTACCAGAACAATGGGGAGTATCGAATTCCATTCCGGAAGAGGGCATGATCTGAACTATAAATGGAATGATACCATTTTTATAACACAGAGGCGCCTTTTGGATGAATCGGAACTCCGGAGTTTGGAAAACTCCGTAGTTAAGCCTGCTTGAGCCAGAGAAATTCTGGGATGGGTGACCTACTGGGAAGTAGCCCCGGGTTAATTCAAAGGGACAAAACCGTGCGGCTTCGGCCAAAGCGGACAATACCATCTGTGTTTGCGGGTGGGTCGTGACAATAGAGTATCAACATTCAAAAGTTTAGACTCAAGAACAGAGACTGTTTTTCAGACTTATTTCTATCCGCGGATTAGTGATTTTTCATCTTACTAACTCTTGGGACAACAGCTCATGACTACGTATTACTAGTTTCGTTTTAAAACATCTAATTTTCTTACATTTCTTAAATCTCTTTCTCTCTTTCATATGTATTTTTTCACTTTCAAACTTTTATTTTCATAAATTTATTATGCAATGCAATATTTACGTATGATGCGTAGATATATACAAACCATCCATACAAACCATCCTCCTAAACTTACTTGCAGCAGTATCCTCACTGATATTGTCTTGTAAGCTCAAAACCTGAAAACCAGGAAGAATAGTTCAATAAGATGGTATAAAGAAGGGGTCAAGAGTGAATGACAGTGAAATTTCCCCCCAAATTTTTTTTTGGCTCACAATCGTGCAAAAATTTCCTTTCTTTCAAGAGTCATTTTAAAATATTTTTCTTCTTCCCCACCAAACTTGAGTAAAACAGTGTTTTCATTCCTAAACATAAGAGGGGGAATATTATTGGTCTACTCAAAGATTTACAAAGACCAAAAGTTAAAACCAATCATTCAAATATTTTATCAAGGTAACACCATTGTTGGTAGAAGAATGCGAAACGGATAGACGTGTAGAAGAATACTCGAGACTGTATAAGAATGGAGGTTATATTATATCTTGAGTAGAAGAAACAGAAATGAAAGTAACAATAAGAGATGAAATGAGGAGGAGAGAAGAGATGTAACCGAAAGGTTTTACGTCTCGGTTGGTAGAGACGAAAAGGTGATGGTGAACGAAAACGAGAATTTGAAAGATAAGGAATGGGTAGAATGGTTGCATTCTCGTATGCGGTTCAACTTCTTCGGCCTCAAAGGAAGACGCATAAATTTCCGATGGAGGTTGATTTATCACAACATCCAAGTTTTTAAGGAACGCGGGTTCTTCGGCGAAAATATTTTTGAAACTTTCATCGATGGTTTGAACGATAATCTCATTGGAAAGAAAAGAATCAATATCTATGTTAGTGGAACATGTAGCTTCACTAGGAAGATTTAAAGTTTTAAAGTCAATGTTTTGTGCACCAAAATTCAAAACACTCAATTTGTCAGAAATTATGGAGGTAGGAGACTCGAAAAGCTCATCTACCTTATTTTCAAAAGAGTTTAACTTGAGTGGTCTTTCAAGAATCATAAAACTCGAAATATCGGACTGTGGTTCATCAAACTTCGGTGGAAGTGAAAAAGGATGAGAAGAACCAAAGAAAGTGTGTAATGAAATGGGTTAACAAACTTGGGTGTCGAGCATCGTTGAACCAGGTGTGGGAGATGAAGGCTGAATATCATTTTGCATATCGGATAGGTCGGTGGTAAGAATGGGATCGGTTAAATGCACAGGAAGATGTTCACATTCAATGGAAGGGACATGATGGGTCGGGGAATCCAACTCATCCAACATAGCGAGTTCATCTTCAAAGATATTCTCATCACCGCTCTCACTAACACCTTCGGTCAAATCAAACGAATAGTTCTTTAAAAAATCATCAATTATATTATCCTCAATAGATGGATCATTAGGTTGGCTTGATGAAATTAGAAGGTTTGAAATGTCAAGTGTAACCGGATAAGGATCGGTTTGATTTGGAATGGTATAAAGCTCTCTTTCATACTCATGATTGAAAAAGTCAAACATATTATTCTTGGGCACCTCATCAATTAGATTATGCGGTTGATCATCAAGTACATTCGGCTGGGGTTCAGGATGGAAGGGGTCGAGATCAAAAGAATCGAATCTGATTTGGCTTTGAGGGATCTCTTGTTCTTTCTCACTACTCAATTCCAACTCTACTGCAAGACCAGACATGGTTTGTGAAGAAGTTTTAATGAAGGGTTCTCTTTGAACCGTGGAACTTCCTAGTTGATGTTCAGAAGCACTGTCTAGATAAGGTGCAAAAGTTGAGTATGGTTGGAATGCGTTTAATTGTTGGCTATGGGTAAGTTCAATGTGTTCCACAATAGAAAGGGGTTTATGAATTGCCACATTAGCCTCAAAATAAGTATTAACATGAAAGGGTGTGAAAGTTTGGTACTGTTGATAAGAGTTAGAAGGGTGTATCCAAATTTCATAAACAGAATTAAGATCAATATTGTGATATGAAGAATATTGACATTGGTTGATTAGTTGGCGACTGATTGATGCATGAAAGTAGTGTGTATGTGTGTTGTAAATAATCGCAATCAAGACGATATCGCAAATAACTAGCCGTGATGAGTACGTGTTGCCCACAGGGAAACAATGAACTTATTATCTTACTTTAGACAAGTTGATAAAAGAGAGGAAGGGTTGTTGTCGTTTCTATTAAGAAGGTATGAAATAAAAGGGCTTGTAGGGTTTATAAGACTTAGTAATTAATGGATGAAGTAAAAAAATATAATTCTTTTTATCTTTTAATTGTTTAAAACTAAAAAATAGTGATGAATGTGGATTAGGGTTCTTGGAGGGAATTAGGGTTTCCCACTACTGCCTCTTGTCCTTCCATTGATCTCTATTTATCTCAAGCTCTTAACAAAACAAGTATTAACTAATCTCAAATCGTAGTCGTGACTATCATTAAATGATAGCGAGCCCGATAAAAGGGTTAACATTTATTTTGCTAAGATTTATAAATATTAAAATGTCAAAAGATGTTACGGGATTTTTCATCGATTATTCTTCCCTATCCTACAAAGCCTAACAAGTAAGAAATTACTCACTGATGGTTATTAGTGTAGTAAAATAGAGGTGGAAGATGAATGGAACCATATTTAAAATTAGAAAGTAATGCTAAATGTAATGCAGAAAAGTAATGCGGAAAGTAAATGTGAAAATGTAATGCGGAAAGTAAACGCGAAAAGAATTAAAACAAAAGACTACCTTTATTGATCAACTATTGCATTACAACTTGCTCGCTGAAAATCTAAATTACAAAAACCTAATTGCTCGCTATATCTCTCTCTAAATCGATGGATAGATGAATGGATGAATGTATAGATAGCTCTCTGCCATTTTATAGGCTCTGGAATGTGAAACCCTAGATGGCATATTAAAGTGTGTGAAATTACAATCATGACCCTGAAATTTCAGATCCTACGGCCGCTAAATGACCGCTGAACCACCGCCTATAGTCCTATTTGACCGCGCTTCCGCCGCCGTTTGGTGTGTTTGGGCCTCCAAGTTTTTTGTGCCTTTTTCTCTCGATATTTGGAGATCCTCTTGATACAAAGATTCTGAAAATATTGCTCTCAGTCTCTGCCGTTGTTAGATTTTTCGATTTACTCCTAATATTCGGCAGATTCGGTTTTGTAATCCGATTTGATGTGGATCTCCTACTTAGATTTCAGATCTGAGCTAATCTTATTATAATATTTGCACAATATCTCAAATCAAATTGTTAGTAGCATTTGTTTTATTTGAGATATTATTCTAATCATTTATATGATATAATATCTTAAGAATATTGATTAGGAATATTTGATATGATATGCATATTTTAATATGAATATTTTATTTAAATATTATATGTATATATTTTCCTTAACTATATTAATTATAAATGAAGAAACATATGATAATAATATTTTTACAAATAAACCCCAATATGTTCTTTATTTACAATTAGCATATTTTAGTAGTTAATAATAGTAGGAAAAATGTCCATACAAATTTGCAATAAATTTAACTAATCAAATACCCTCAAACTTATCTTTGATCGTCCCGAGCAAACTATTTATTAAAAAGAAAAAGAAAAATCTAGCACACTTTCGTAGGCAACATGATTGCACTTAGCTCGTGCAACAAGTCTTTAAACATCTAGATGTCCCTAGTAGGAGGAGTGCTGTCTCTTGAGAGTTTTCAGCGGATTACACCTACAAAATCCAATAAAAGAAAAAAGATGAAAATTACATGTAAAGATAAAAACATATAAAAGAAAAACTTGAAAAGAAGAGCTTCAAACTACACTAGCTTTTTAGTTGTCATGAGCCCTATCTTAATGGTCTTGAAAAGATGTCGGAAATCATATCATCTCTCAATAAAACATCGTTTTTAGTCTTCCTTCTTATCTCTCCTCCAAATATTGATCATATACCCCTACGTGTATGTAAAAGATATCCCTACACTTGGAGAATTCAATTCAAGCTATCATACCCTTTGTCCATATTCCTTAGTACTTTTTAGTTGGTGATGTTTTATATGGATTTGCTCACACATTTTTCATGCGACCGTTAATATTTCTTGAGATACTAACCAACCGATTACCGAATGTGCTCACTTATTAAGGCATAATTAGCAATATCCTAGTCTTGCAACACCTAAGACTTAGCAGTGACTCCCAAACCAGTTGGTCTAAGATACTAGGTGATAAGGCACCCTCGCTATATTTTTTATGCTGCCTTAAGTAATTACAAAACCAGTGTTCATTTTTCTGCACCATTTATATTTTATGTGTCATTTATATTTTGTTAATTTATATCTTTTTCTTTCATACTAAGGCTTTTAGACAAGAGCATTTCAAGGTATCCTTTACTATCCCAAGTTTCAAGATGTGTGCAAGTGCGTATAGTAGGGTATCAACGTTCAGAAATTTGGACTCAAGAATATGGACTATTTTTTAGACTTATTTCTATTCGCAGATTAGTTACTCTTTTATCTTACTAACCCTTGGGAAAACAGCTCATGACTACGTATTACTAGCTTTATTTTAAAATATCTAATTTTCTTTCTTTTCTTAAATTTCTTCCTTTCTTTCATATGTATTTTTCACTTTTTAACTTTTATTTTCTAAAAAAAATTACTATGCAATGCAATATTTACATATGATACGTAGATATATACAAATCATCCATACAAACCATCCCCCAAACTTGTTTGCAGCAGCGTCCTCACTGAAGCTGTCCTATAAGCTCAAAACCTGAACACTAGAAGGAACAGTTCAATAAGATGGTATAAAAAAGGGGTTAAGAGTGAATGATAGTGAAATTTTCCCCCCAAACTTGTTCTTGGCTCACAATCGTGCAAAAATTTCCTTTCTTTCAAGAGTCATTTAAAAATAATTTTCTTCTCCTTCCAAACCTGAGTAAAACAGTGTTTTCATTACTAAGCATTGAAATTTAATATAAGAGGGTGGGGGGAAATATTATTGGTCTACACAAAACTTTACAAAGACCAAAAGTCAACACCAACCATTCAAATATTTTATCAAGGTAACACTATGGTTGATAGAAAAATGCGAAATGGATGTACGGGAAGAAGACTCGAGACCGTATAAGAATGGAGGTTGTATCATGTCTCAATTAGAAGAAACATAAATGAGAGTAACGAGAAGAGATGAAGTGGGGAGAAGAGGTGTAATCGAAAGGATTTACGTCTCGGTTGGTAGAGACGAAAAAATGATGGTGTAAAAAATGAGAATTTGAAAGATAATGAATAGGTTGAATAGTAGTCTTCTCATACGTGATAAGAAGAAGGGGTGGTGGTTCAACTTCTTCGGCCTCAAAGGGAGGCGCACAAATTTCGGTGGAGATTGATTCATCACAGCATCCAAGTCTTTAAGGAACACGAGTTCTTCGGTGAAAATACTTTCGAAACTTTCATCGATGATGATCTCATCGGAAAGAAAGGAATCGGTGGAATAGGCAGATTCATTAGGAAGGTTGAAAGTTTCTAGGTCAGTGTATTGCTCACCGGCATTCAAAAAACTCGATTCATCAGAAATTATGGAGGTAGGAGACTCGAAAAGCTCGTTTCCCTCATTCTCAAAAGTGTCTAAATTGAGTGGTCTTTCAAGAATCATAGAATTCGAAACATCAGAGAGTAGTTCATCAAATCTCGGTGGAATTGAAAGAAGATGAGAAGAAGAACCAAAGAAAATGGGTAAACGAACTTAGGTGTCGAGCATTGTTGAACCAGATATGGAAGATGAAGGCTGAATATCGTTTTGAATATCGGAGAGGTTGGTGGTAAGAATAAGATCGATTAAATGGACAGGAAGATATTCATATTTAATAGAAGGGACATGATGGGTCGGTGAATCCAATTCATCCAATATGGTGAGTTCATCTTCAAAGATATTCTTAACACCAATCTCACTAACACCTCCGGTCAAATCAAACGAATAGTTCTTTAAAAATTCATCAGTTATACTATGCTCAATCGATGGATCATTAAGTTCACATGATAGAATTGGAAGGTTTGAAATATCAAGTGTAGTCGAATAAGGATCGGTTTGATTTGGAATGGTGTAAGGCTCTCTTTCACACTCACTATTGGAAAAGTCAAACATGTTATTCTCGGGCACCTTATCGCTTAGATTATGAAGCGACTGATCATCAAATACATTCGGTTGGGGTGCAGGATAAAACGTGTCGAGATCAAAAGAATTGGTTTTGGTTTGACTTTGAGGAATCCCTTGTTCTTTCTCACCACTCAATTCCAACTCTACTTCAAGACTAGACATGGTTTGTGAAGAAGTTTAAATGAAGGATTCTCTTTGAACCGTGAAACATCCTAATTGATGCTCAGAAGCACTGTCTAGATATAGTGCAAAAGTTGAGTATGTTTGGAATGTGTTTAATTGTTGGCTACGGGCAAGTTCAATATGTTCCGCAATAGAAATGGGTTTACGAATTGCCACATTAGCCTTAAGAGAAGTATCGACATGAGAGGGTATGAAAGTTTAGTGCTGTTAATAAGAGTCAGAAGGGTGTATCCAAGTTTCATAAACAGGATTATGATCAATATTGTGATATGAAGAATATTGAGATTGGGTGTTTAGTTGGTGACTGTCTATTACTATTTGCTCAGCAATGGTCATGGGTATAAAAGTTGCCATATTCGACTTAAAACAAGTATAAATATTTTCATATGGAAATAATTGTTGTCCTAACGGTTTTGGAGCAGTGAAAGGTATGAAATTTTGGCTATGAGCCTTTGCAATATACTCAGTAATGGACATAGCTTTAGAAGTTTCCTCACTGACCTTAAACGGATTATTAACATAAGAAGGTGTTGAATTTTGACGCGGTTGATAAGACTTGAGTGAGGTGTCCAACTGTTATTTCTAGCGCGTTCTATCCTATCCTTTAAAGAAATGGTGGGGTTGGTATTTGTACCAAAGCAATTATGATAATAAGTGTCACGCCCCGCTTCCCAGAATACGGAAAACGAGGGATGACTAGGCCAGCCATGCTCCTACGGTCAAGGAATCATCCCACCGTAGTCACACTTCGGCTTCTAGCATTACATGGTAATCAGTAAATAAAGCACAGTATTAAAGGAAACACATCACTAATTTATTACATTAAAATCCATTGTTCACAAATTACAGATAACAAGAACAATTACTAACCAAGTTCAATCTCACGATCACTTTTATGGAAAGCAGTAAAAGAAAGAAGTACACCAGGCTATATCTCCGTGAACTCGAAAGGTAGATCTGTCTCCTGTGCTGGTTCTTCCATGGAATCTGAGCATGCATACTCAGGTCGTCAGAGCGACACAATAGCAATATTATTATAATAAGATGAAACAGGTAAAAGAGGTAATACTAGTGAAAGTACAATGCGAGTAATCACTATGTCACTATATGATGCAGAATATGATCAGTGTCCCTATCGGTCTCTAGGTCATGTTTGAAATCGCATAGTGGAAGGAGGATCATGTTTAACAGGAGTCTCGTACATACCCGAGACAACGGCCCACATGCCCGGGACATAACCCTATCAGCCGGATCGCTAGATCCTACCTACTATATATATCGCTGCTCGAATGATCATCCTCTAAAACACGGTCCCGCTAAATACGATTCTCTTTCCATTTCGATTTCCCCTTTATCCCTAGGTTTACACTATTTATAATCTTGATTTATTCGTGTACAAGTATACCAATGGCACGGTTTTATCACTGTTCACTGTATCAATCACTGTCACGATTATTCACTTCCCATTGGTGTACTTGTCACTTCTAAACCAATATCAATCACGCACGATAATGCAATGTCTACTGACTCTAACACGCACTAACACTAAGTATATGGCAAATGGGGTATGATATATGTATGTATGCCATCATTCAGCTAAGTATGTTGTGAATCAATATGCATGTCATTAACTTACAAAAATTGCATAAATTCATATGTTTAGAATTCAACAAAATGATACAAGTACGATAAATAGAACACTCAGTCAGCAATTCATCAAAATTAGTTTCAGTTCAATCGGGTTTCCAGTATTCAAGATACAATTGTTTCAATTTAAGTGCTCGCGGCTGGAAATTCAGTTTCAGAACTGAATGTCCGTTTCGCGACACGAATTGCACCTAGTTGGGCTCAGAATTTAGCGATGTTACAGTTGAATAAAACATAGGGTTCTTGATAGGGTATTCAACGCAATAGACGGATCCTCAATCTCATCTTTACGTCGAAAGTTATACACAGTTTAACATCAGTATGTCACTTCTAAATCTGCTCTGGACAGTTATACGTTCTGCCCTTTTATTTACAATTTAAATAGCAATCGGCAATGAAACAGAATGAAACCACTTGTTTTGTTTAGCTAACAGATCCTTCTTTAATCCACTACAGAGTTCCGCACCATACAAATTCAGGAAACGAAGTGACACACATTTTGGGACAGTACACAGTAATCAGAGTCGCTCTGGACTGCAGTCACTTCGATCCAAATATCATCTCAGTTACTGTACAGAAACATTATAAGTTTACACAGAGTTAAAGTTCGTCGAGTCTGCTTCGATTTAAGCCCTCGAACGCATCATTCCAGTATGTACATCATTTACAGTGATTTTAACCATTTTCAGATTCGGGAAATTTCTAGTTTTAACGGTATATTTGGGGATATCAATTTTAGTCATTAACAATCGTATTTTCCAGTGAGATTTATACCCGATATTCGTCACTATATGGGACAACAGAAAACATCGATTTCCGTCATATTAAACAATTATTTTCATTGGGGTCTAGCATCGAACACATAGGTCGCAAGATATATCGGGAATCGGTAAATTATAAACTAAATGATTTAAGTTTGTATCACAATTATATTAGCATGTAGCAAGTAAAACACTTGCCTGGAAACGTTTCGGGGTTGCACAGCAGCAGCGGCGTCACGAACGCGCGGTGTACGTCGTGAAACGATTTGCGCGAGCTTGGTTCGCGATACGGAATTTGTGTCGGAGTTGCCCGGAGTCGTTGCACGGTCACTGGAGGTTGAGGGGTGCTCTGTGGTTCGCCTGAGGAGTGCTGGGGTCGACGACGGTCGATGGCGTCGCTCCGGCGATGGGCTGCAGTGGGTGTCGGGGTGTGTGTGGTTTTGTATATTTTGAAGAAAGAGAGAAGTGGGGCTCGGGTTCTGGATTTTGGAGTGATAGTGACGATGCTGAGGATGTAGAAGATCGATGAGGCGTTTCTGGTCAGCGGAGGCTCGCCGGCGTCGAGCATGCAGGGTGGGGGTCGAGCTCGGGGTAATGGTTTGGGTGTGCAAGGGATTGGGTTGATGGAGTGTAGTGGTGAGGAGTTATGTTGGTGGAGGAGGAGTGAGTGAGGGGTCGCTGAGGGGTTGTCGAGGGTTGTCGCCGGCGCTGGAGCGACGAGCGGAGTTGGGTCGGTAAGGTTTCGAGAGGGAGAGAGATGAGGGATTTTGGGAAAAACGAGAGGGGAGTGAGGTGTGAAGGAGATAAGGGAGTTGAGAGGAGCACGTCGGGGGCGAGGGCAACGGTACTGCGAGGTAAGCGCGAGCGTTGGCGAGGACGCGGGCATGAGTTGCGGCAGAGGGAAAGGGTTGGGGAAAGTTACCGTTGGAGGAGGAAGGTGAATAGGAGCGGGTCGGGTCGGGTCTGGTGAGGAGGCGGGCTGGAGGGAATGGGCCGGGCTTGGTTAAAAAAATAATTCCTTTTTTTTTAAAAAATTCATGTGCTGAGGTTAGAACGGGCCGAGTTTAAATAATTAAATTCCCTAAAAATTTAACCCTGGGCTGAAGAGAAAGGCTGGGCTTGGGGATTATTTTATTGGTTTGGAAAAAAAGAGATTGGGCCGAGGGTTTATTTTAGAGGAGAATGGGCTTAAGTAAGGTTAGGGTTTAAAGTGAAATATTTTACTTGTTTTAGTTTTGGTTTTAATTCTGGGTCTTGACTTTTAGGGTTAGGGAAATTTTAAATATTGGAATTCAAGCAACCACCCTCCTATAAAAATATACAAGGGAAAAAAAGAAAGGAAATCACTGGGATTTAGAAAATAGGAAACTTTTATTAAGATGGGAACGGGGATTTACAATAAGAAATATCTAGTTGTTTGTAGCAAACCTCGGCAAGAGTTGGTCGGTTTGGGTTACCCATTATGAAAAGAAAAGATAGTGAAATGGTAATAATTTTAAGCTCTTTTTTTGGATTTTTGAAATTGTTTTGCTTGGAAAGAGAGACTTAACAAACGTGCACAAACAATACCTTAAACTAGGGTCATCTAGGTCAAATTATTAAACCGCTCCTAAACTTCCGAAGGACAAGACGTAAGATAAATCCTCTATCACCTCCTTATTAATCTTGTAGCTAGGTAAGTAGGAGGTATCTGCTATACGAATCACCGAAATAGCGGGCCTAATTAAGTAACCACTTTCCTTAGTCACACTTGCCTTAGACACTATAAAAGAAATGCAGATAAGCAATAGATTACTCACGACCCTCTTTTGTCCTAATTGAGTGTGGCTGTCCTTAGAGACCTTGTCTAGATATTTTTTTTGATTAATGTAGGGTTATGTATATGTTAGTTTGTGATTTGTGGGGCCTAAGAAAGGTGATGAAACCCCTACATAATCTGAATTTTGGTTTCTTGCCCCTTTAAAGTCCGTTTTAAATATGCAAAACAAACCAAAATCTCAAACACACAAAAAGATTTTTAGCGGCGATATTTGCAAAGAATCTTGCTGGTAAAAATAGTTTGTTAGAGATTTAGAGGAGAGAGGAAGAAGTGTAAATGATACCAGAAAAAGTTAGGGGCCAAACACCTCACTATGGTTGCGCTTTCGCCGCCAAAAGCTATCTTTGGCCGTGGTTCCGCCGCCTGTTGATGAGATCTCCCTTCCAAACTTTTGCACAACACTCCAATACTTCACTACTCCTATTTTATAATCTCTGAATCTCTATTGGTTTGCTCCAAGTGCTCCAGAATTCATGCAAAATTCGCACAAGAATCGTTAAAAATACAAAATGCGGTTTTTTTATTTATATTTTTATTTTTTATGTTCGCTGGTTTTATATTAGTAATCAACCCGAATAACAAGAAAAATAATTACGACCGTTTCTCCGGCAACGGTACCATTTGATTGGTCGTGAAAAGTGTTGTGAATATGTGTTGTAAATAACCGCAATCCAGACGGAGTCGTAAATAGCTAGCCGCAATGAGTACGGGTCGTCTGTAGGGAAACAGTGAACTTCTTATCTTATTTTAGACGAGTTGATAAAAGAGAGAAGGAGTTGTTGTCGTTTCTATTAAGAAGGGATGAAAAAAGTTTATAATAGAAGGGCTTGTAGGATTTATAGGACCTAGTAGTTAATGGATGAAGTAAAAAAATATAATTCTTTTTATCTTTTAATTATTTAAAATTAGAGAAATAGCGATGAATGTGGATTAGGGTTCTTGGAGAGAATTAGGGTTTCCCACTACTGCCCCTTGTCTTTCCATTGATCTCTATTTATCTCAAGCCCTTAACAAAAAAAGTATTAACTAATCTCAAATCGTGGTCATAACTGTCATTAATCGATAGAGAGACCGATAAGAGGGTTAACATTTATTTTGCAAAGCTTTATAAATATTAAAACGTCAAAAGAAGTTGAGAGATTTTTCATCCATTATTCTACCCTATCCTACAAATCCTAGCAAGCAAGAAATTAATCGCTCATGGTTATTAGCGTAGTAAAATAGAGGTGGAAGATGAATGAAATCATATCTAAAATCGGAAAGTAATGTTGCATGTAATGCAGAAAAACAATGCTGAAAAATAACGCGGAAAGTTAATGCGAAAAAGTAATGCGGAACTGCTTCTTCAGCGGGAACTCTGGGTTAAGGAGTTACTCGAAGTAAACACGAGAAGAATTAAAACAAAAAACTACCTTTATTGATCAACTATTGCATTATAACTTGCTCGTTGAAAAACTAAATTACAAAAAACCTAGTTGCTCGGTAGATCTCTCTCTAGATCGATAAATAGATGAATAGATGAATGTATAGATAGCTCTCGGTCCTTTTATAGGCTCTGGAATGTCTAGATGGCATTTTGAAGTATATGAAATTATGATCATGACCCTGAAGTTTCAGATCCTACGGCCGCTAAATGACCACTGAACCACCGCCTATAGCTCTATTTGACCGCGCTTCTACCGCCGTTTGGTAGGTTCATGTCTTCAATTTTTTTTATGTCTTTTTATCTCAATATTTGGAGATCCTCTTAATACAAAGATTCTGAAAATATTGCTCTTAGCCTCTGTCGTTGCTAGATTCTTCGATTTGCTCCTAATATTCGGCAGATTCGGTTTTGTAATCCGATTTCATGTGGATCTCCTACTTAGATTTCAGACCTGAGCTAATTTTATTATAATACATGCACAATATCTCAAATCAAATTGTTAGTGGTATTTGTTTTATTTGAGATATTATTCTAACCATTTATATGATATGATATTTTAAGAATATTGATTAGGAATATTTGATATGATATGCATATTTTAATATGAATATTTTATTTAAATATTATATGGATATATTTTCCCTAATTATATTAATTATAACTGAAGAAACATATGATAATAATTTTTTTTCAAATAAACCCACATATGTTCTTTATTTACAATTAACACATTTTAGTAGTTAATAATAGTAGGGAAAATATCTATACAAATTTGCAATAAATTTGACTAATCAAAGACTGACTTTTGCAATTTGCTCAGCAATGGTCATGGGTTTAGAAGTTGTCATATTCGCTTCTAAAGGAGTATCAATATTTTCATATCAAATGATTGTAATTATTGTTCCAACGGTTTTGAAGAAGTGAAAGGTATGAAACTTTGGCTACGAGCCTTCGTAATATACTCAGCAATGTACATAGGTTTAGAAGTTTCCTCACTAGCCTTAAAAGGATTTTCATCATAAAAAGGTGTTGAATTTTGACGCGGTTGATAAGAATTTGGGTGAGGTGTCCAACTGTTATTTCTAGAGTGTTCCATCCCATCCCTTAAAGAAATGGTAGGATCAGTATTTGTACCAAAACAATTACGATAATAAGAAATATCTGGTTGTTTGTAGCAAAGCTCGGCAAGAGTTCGTCGGTTTGGGTTACCCATTATATAAGAGAATGAAAAGAAAAGAGGGTGATAATATTATTTTTTTATAAAAATTTTGAAATTGTTTTGCTCTGTAAGAGAGACTCGATTCAACCAATCATAAACGTGCACAAACAGTTCCTAGAACTAGGGTCACTTAGGTCAAAGCACTAGACCGCTCCTAGACTTCTAAAGGACAAGACGTAGGATAAATTCTCTATCATCTCCTTATCAATTTTGTAGCTAGGTAAGTGCCAGATAAGTGGGAGGTATCCGCTAGAATCACCAAAATAGCAGGCCTAATTAAGTAACCACTTTTCTTAGCCACACTTGCCTTAAACACTACAAAAGAAATGCGGATAAGCAATAGATTACTCACGAACCTCTTTTGTCCTAATTGAGCGTGACTATCCTTAAAAGCGTGGTCTAGATATATTTTTTTATTAATATAGGGTGATGTGTATACTTGTTTGTAATTTGTGGGGCTTAGGAAGGGTAATGAAATCCACACCTAATCTAAATTTTGGTTTCTTACCCCTTAATGTCCGTTTTAAATATGCAAAACAAACCAAAATCTAAAACACGCAAAAAGATTTTTAGCAGCGCATTTTGCAAAGAATTTTACAGGTAAAAAAAGTTTATTGGAGTTTTAGAGGAGAGAGGAAAACGATAGGATGATACCAGAAAAATTTGGGGGCTTAACTTCCCAAGGAGGCCGCGGTTCCGCCGCCAAAGGCTATGTGGGGACGCGGTTCTGCCGTCGTCTTTTGGAATCTCCCCTTCAAAATTTTTCAAAGCACTCCAATGCTTCTTTGCTCCTATTTGACAATCTCTGAAATTCTGATGGTTCGCTCCAAATGCTTCAGATTTCTCGCAAAACTCGCATAAAAATCGTTAAAAATACAAAATACAGTTTTTTTATTTCTATTTTTATGTTCTCTGGTTTTATATTAGAAATCAACCCGAATAACAAGAAAAATAATTACGACCGTTTTCCAGCAACGACGCCATTTGATTGGATGTGAAAAAAGTGTTTGTATGTTTGTTGTAAATAAACGCAATCAAGATGGTGTCGCTAATAGCTAGCTGCGATGAGTACGGGTCGTCCATAGGGAAACGATGAACTGCTTTTCTTATTTTAGACGAGTTAATCGAAGAAAAGTGGGATTGTTGTCGTTTTAAACTAGGATGTTTAGAAAATTTAATAATAGAAAGGTTTGTAGGGTTTATAGGACTTAATAGTTAATGGATGAAGTAAAAAAATAATTCTTTTTATTTTTTAATTATTTAATACTAAAGAGATAGCGAGGAATGTGGATTAGGATTCTTGGAGGGAATTAGGGTTTCCCACTACTGCCCCTTGTCTTTCCATTGATCTCTATTTATCTCAAGCTCTTAACAAAATGATTATTAACGAATCTCAAATTGTAGTCGTGATTATCATGAATTGATAGTGCGCCCGATAAGAGGGTTAACATTCATATTGCTAAAATTTATAAACATTAAAACTTTTTAAGAAGAATTTAAGTTATAGTTTTCATCCATTATTCTACCCTATCCTACAAATCCTAGCAAACAAGAATTTACTCGCTCATGGATGTTAACGATTTAAAAGAAAGGTGGAAGAGGAATGAAATCAGAATTAAAAGTGCAGAAAGTAATTGCGGACTGTAATGCGGAAAGTAAATGTGAAAAGAATTAATACAAAGAACTACTTTTATTGATTTACTAGTGCATTATAAACATTGCTCGCTGAAAAAGTAATTTACAAAACCCTAATTTGCTCGCTAGATCTTAATCAATCGATGGGTAGATGAATAGATGAATGTATAAATAGCTCTCGGTCTTTTTATAGGCACTGGAATGTGAAATCCCTGATGACATTATGAAGTGTGTGAAATTACGATCATGACCCTAAAGTTTTAGATCCTATGGCCTCTAAATGACCGCTGAACCGCCATCTATAGCCCTATTTGACCACGTTTCCGCCTCGTTTGGTGGATTCATGCCTCCAAATTTTTTGTGCCTTTTCTTCTTGATATTTAGAGATCCTTCTGATAAAAAAGATTCTAAAAATATATCTCTTAGTCTCTGCCGTTGCAAAATTCTTCAATTTGCTCCTAATATTCGGTAGATTTGGTTTGGTGAATCGATTTGTTGTGGATCTCCTACGTGTATTTCATACCTTAGCTGATCTATTATAATACCTGCACAATGTCTCAAATCATCTTATTAATACATTTATTTTATTTGAGATATTATTCTAAACAACTATATGATATGATATTTTAAGAATATTGGGTAGGAATATTTGATATGATATGCATATTTTAATATGAATATTTTATTTAAATATTATATGCATATATTTTCCCCAATTATATTAATTATAAATGAAGAAACATATGATAATAATCTTTTACAAATAAACCCATATATGTTCTTTATTTATAAATAACACCTTTTAGTACTTAATAATAGTAGGGAAATTGTCCATAAAAATATGCAATAAATTTGACTAATCAAGTCACTCTCTCTGGTAAGATCGATCCTCCCCTTCTGGATGGGAGAGCTGGTCATCGTTAATTCGAGAAGGACGGTTTGATTTTATTTCAACTCCATGCAAGTAACGAGAAGTGATGTTGAGACATTTGTTGGTGCAATAACTCTCGGCTATTGACCTTTCCGATCGAGCTCGATTGCGCACTTACCGTTTCAAGAATCCCAATTATCTAAAATGTTAACGAATACTTTAGACAAATGTGAATATTATAATGAATTAAATAACACAATTAACTTAAAAAATACATTACCATTCTAATGGATACATCCACCTATATGAGACTAGTCCAGCAATCATTGCCTCTGTAGCTAGATGTACAGAAAGATGAACCATGACGGTGATGAAAGATGGTGGAAATATCATCTCCAACTTACAGAGGGTTCCAACAATACTCTTTTGCAACTCCTCAAATTTGGCTATATCTATCACTTTAGAACAAAGTTTATTGAAAAAGTTGTAAGACTTTATCAAAACCTTGGTGACATTGGATAGCAAATTATGTTGAAGAGCCATTGGAAGCAATCGATGCAGAAGGATATGACAATCTTGAGTTTTAAGATTCAAGAGCTTTGGTGGCTCGACCTGTACATTTATGTTAGAGGAGTAGCCATCTAGGGTTTTGACACTCTTTAACACTTCAAAAAATCTTTTCATAGCCAATTTAACCATTGTGTGGCTCAAAACTGGTAATTCATAGACATCGTCATTATGAAGTACTGAATGCAATTCCTGTTGGATTCCAAGCTCCTCCAAGCACTCACGAGCACTCAACTTATCCGTGGACTTAGAATCGTCCTGTAATAATGTTGTTTGGGTTAAAAATTACATCCTGGCTGACCAAGTCAAAGTCAATCAACCCCCAGCAAGCGAGCCCAATCCCAAGTCA
Organism: Agapanthus africanus; assembly: GCA_030015575.1. Taxonomy (NCBI): domain Eukaryota; kingdom Viridiplantae; phylum Streptophyta; class Magnoliopsida; order Asparagales; family Amaryllidaceae; genus Agapanthus; species Agapanthus africanus. Next base: position 136,947,247 of record CM057339.1, read on the forward strand.
AGACTGAGTTTAGAGGGGGCCGGCTCCATGCCAAAAGGAGGCAACAAATTAGTTTAAATGCATTTTTTTAGAAATAAATGTATGAAAAATGGGCAAAACCAAAAAAATTTGTAAACCCCATGGCTTATGTGCAAAAAGAAATAAGCACATAAGCCATGGGGTGACACAAGTGCCATTTTGAAAAGCCAAAAGGGTTATATATAAAGTGTGCAGTCTATAAAAGGCAAACATGATGAGAAAATAAAAAATGACTTTTCATTCTCTCAAAATAATTCTGGGGTTTGTGCCTCCATCTTCTTTCTCTCAAGTTCTCCATTTTCTTTTCATTTCCAATTAAATCAAGAATTTAACTCTTCTTTTTCCAAAAAGAAATAGTTTTTCACCATAAACCCTCGAAGGGGAGTTCAGATCTTCCATCAAATCCCTAAAAGGGAGATTTTTAATCTCACCTCTCTTTTACTCCAAGATCCAGAAAAAGAAGAGGAGGAGGAAGAAGACCCACCTTCAAAATGTTGGATATAGTGCCCTCAAAGTCAATTATTGGATCGCAGGTACGTGATTGCAATGATTGAGGCAGGACCTATACCGATATGACAGTCTTGCTCGAGATGATAGTATGTTATCTGGTTTGTCTTTATCATCGTATACATTCTTTAGTTCACTATTGCATGATGATAGAGCCCATAAGATTCTTGCTTGACTACCAACAGTATGATGGCGATCATATATGTGGGAGCTGGGGTCTGTAAGCACATCCTTAAAGTGTCCCTAGTCGTGGGAGTTTCGAGACTGGGCATCGATACTCCAGAGTAGACTAGTGTATACAGTCGAGACCCCGACGAGGGGCGGTGGCCGGTCTCACAAGCCATTGGTGTCAGTTGGTTCACCTAAGATGTATACAGGTGCCCATTGGGTTATGAGTACACCGGACAGGACTCGCCGGGAACATGCTAGTTGGTATTATACATATCGTCAGATAGCAGTTCCCTGGTGACATGTGTACAGGTTAGTTCATCGACCTGAGGTCGTCATTTGTCTCGTGTGAGTTCCCACTGTGCTTTGATTTCTACCCTACCACGGCTCAAAGGAGTCGTGCAAACAGGTCTTTTTTGGGTACAGTCCCGAGCCACATGGAGGCAAGTGAGCGGATTGGCAGGGGATTCGTCTCTCCCGGTATAGGGGGTGAGATCGCACTGTGTCTAGGAGAGCCATTACACAAAGCCCTCGGCTGGGCATGAGATTTACTGGTAGGTACTCCAGTAGTATCTCAGGGTGTTCTGGGTCACTCTCTGACACGACTTATACCGCTATTGGGGGTCTGACGTTACCAGCCCCTAGACCGATATGCGATACTCATAGACGAACGGACCGGACTGTATGTATATTGTCACTGTTAGGCTCAGCAGGGTTTCTGGATGAGTTCGCTCGTCAGCTTTCCTTCCAATCAATACATAGGCAACCCGTTACGTACAGCTCGTACCTCTGACGTGCTAGTGGTTATACCCAGTGCCAGTGTGTTGATGAGTCATTAGAGTCCCCCACAGACACTTTCCCAAGTTCGAGCGAAACGTTGTAGAGGCCGTATGATTTTATGGCAGGGTTCGGAAAATGCACGTGCGTTTACGCACGTGTCATATTTCAGGCAGATAATACTGGTTGGCTTTGGTTTAAGCCGGATCCGAGTATTATACTGTGTAGATATAATATCTTTGTCTCAGTTGCATTTGTTTTCGGTCGTAATACAAATGCGGGTATGTTTATACTGTTACGGGGTTATCCTGAAATTCGTTTCAGGATCGCTTTTGGAAGTTGCCAGTTTCCAGTTTTCTATCACCCGTATTTTACATTCGGTTAAATGCGGATTTATCTTTTCTTGAGATGAGTGTGGAAGCTTCTAGAAGATGACTAGGATGGTGAGGTGTTAAGTGACTCATTAGTGCATTTAATGATTCATTTAATGCAAGGGTGACTAGGTTTATGATTCATCCTTTACTTTTAATGTGTTCATACTAGGTGTCATAAGTGAGTCATGTTTCTTTAAGTGTGTTATGATAAGCTTCATTGTTAAGGTCACCCCCCTCTCTCCTACACTCACCCCCAGTATATATTGGCCGGCCATATCATTTAGAGGCTAAGAAAGTTTTGGAAAAAAGATTATGATAGCTTTTGGTGCATATAAATTAGAAATGATCAATTTCCAATTTACCCGATTCTAAAAGGCAACTTCCTTAACCGTTCGTCCATAACTTTAGACGTAAAGACCAAGTGTTCTACTCATTCTCTACATCATCTTGGTCGTCTCTTTTAGCAAACTTGACGACCGAGTTGCCTCGGTTCAGAGGCGGGAGCCCGTTTAAAGATCCGTCGACGTGGTGCCACCTGGACGAGAAGACTGGAGATTCAGGAGATCGGAGCAGCCGCAACAAAGCGTGGGATGATGGTTGAAGACCGAAGGACTCGGATCGTTCGGTATAACATTTCCACCCACTTTGTAGTTTGGTAGTTTAGCTTTAATGGCAGATCCGGGTTATAGTACGCGATAGTGCCAGTTGTAAAAAGTTTTTGTTCCGCATTTGGCGTCTGTTAGACGGCCGGGGCGCTACCGTGGACTTACAGTGGTATCAGAGCCTCACCATTAAGCTATACTAACTTGTGCTAACGCGTTTAAAAGATCGATCAAACGGAATTTCCGAAATCACAATTTTCAAGCACACAAGTTTCTGTCGATTTTTTAAAGGGCCTAAAAATAATTTTGCATATCACAGAAAAGCGTGCAGGGTTTTATAAGCATTTTGGAAAAATTTGGGCACGTGAACCCACAAGACCACTGCGGATCCGCGGTCAAACCTAGGGTTTGACTGCGGAACCGCGGCAAGGTTGTGGGAACTGTGCACCAACTTTTTCCAGAGAGCTTCTTTTTGGAAATTGTGGTTTTTTTGTATAGTTCTTTTGGGCCCAGATTTTGTTACTGTACAGCAGATGTACGTAGGGCCCACTTCGGGAAGTTTTGTCGATCGAAATTTTAAACTTGTTAGTATGCAGTACTTACTTTATATCTCCGACCGGGAATGTCATTTGATCGGTAAACCGCGTCTGATTGCTATAGTTCTTTTAGATGGGTTTGCGAACGTGACATTCGCGTTGATGTTCTGTGTTGTGCTGTGATGTTGCGGATTTGTCGTGGTGGATAGCAGGATGCAATGATAGTGCTGTTTGGATTTATTTGTACATTTGATATTGCAGGGCGAGCGTCCAACATGTGAACCGCCGTCACTGCCTGTTGTATAATATTCTTTTGGGGCACGACCGGATAGAGGTCGATGTACCCGTTGTACATATTTTTATTTCTGTACTAGGTTTATCCCGCGAAAGAGTGCACGGATAGCCGGGTTCTGGAGGGCAACGGGTCCGTATCTCATGGTTTTGAGAGGCAAAGAGACCTCACTCTAGAATTGGCAGACTATTCGCCGTACTCGTAGGGAGTACAGGTTGACCCAAGGAGGGGTGCTCAATTTACCGGATTCCGTGAAGTGCCGGGTGTTCCATTCACTATGCTGTGGGGACTACCTCGCTTCAGGTTTTGGCGGGTAACTTGCCGCACCCGTATGGGTCTAGGTTTCATTGCACAGGCTATCCACACGACCAGGGGAACGTCGGGTTTCAGCAGCGGCTCTGTGAAACCCGGGGATCCCAGATTATCTGTATTGTTCTGTGATGCTTATTACTTTTCTGTAATATTGCATATTATCATGCCTGGAGCGATTATTGTATATTGGTATATATACTATTAGATGTTGTATATGTTTTACACCCGCGCTAGTTCAGTCCCCGCTCTGTCGTTAGTTAAGTAACCTAACGGGTGATGACGGGACCCAGTGACGAATGCAGATGTCATATACGTACATTTTATTTTCGTTCTTTTCTGGTGTGATTGATTGATGGGACTGCATTGATTCTTATCAATGCAAGGATAAAACAAACCTATATTTGATGTTGTTGGAACAAATTTTTAAAGGTGTTATTACAAAGACGTTTCCTTTTTTTTTGCATCGTGATATTCAGTTAGAATATCCAGCACCTCATTCGATGAGGCAAGGGCCGAGATCCCTTCACCGGGAGTGACCCCTTGGGCAGAAGTTTACGTCAGGGTAATAATTTCACTATAGTCGATTACAAGTTGCTTTGCATCGCGGTATTCAGTTAGAATATCCTGCACCTCATTCCATGAGGAAAGAGCCGAGATCCCTTCACCGGGAGTGACCTCTTTAGCATAAGGTTTTCGCCACTATATTTTTATAAAAAGCGATCAGGTTCCTTCAACGAGATCAAGTTCATTACGTTAAAGGTTTTTCGCCAAAACCCAGCCGTAGCCCTCCGTCATTTCTTATGGATGGTCAGTAGTATTCAAGCTATGTTTGTTGACTAAAGTCAAGGCATGGTGTTTGGTAGTTGCTGGGTATTCATCTGATGCATAGATAGATGCGTTGGTTTGGGACAGTCGTATTACCTTGTTGACTAAAGTCAAGGGTATGTACGGGTGGGTTCAAATCAACCTGGACAATGACGGATAGAACTTGACATGTGACTTATGATTTGTTGACTAAAGTCAAGGTCATAAGAGCATGAGGCAAAAATCATATCGGGAGTTTCTAAAGAAACTGAAACTTGCTAAATATGCGCATACCTTCTAGAGTGTGATAACTTGAGTGGCTTCCATCGAGTTATCATACGATGAGAGTTGGATCCCGATTCTCACTGATGAGTTAGTTTACTCTTCGGGTGATCCCGATTGATTCTTCTTTCAGATTTAGAGGAGAATTTGATGGAACAGTGGGAGGTTTCTTGATTAGATAAAGTGATAACCATTCTGATCTAGGTTAGAGTGCACGCAGAGTGTTTCTTTTCTCTCTCTCTTTGGCAGCGACCTTTGACCGACCCTAGACTATGACTCAGTGACCAAGTTGACCGAACCTTCTTAAAATACTGGCTTTTGGATTGTCTAAAAGTTGCATAAGTCATTGCCGCTCCTTCTTTTACCCTTTGTATTTCTCAGAACACCCCGTATTACTACGGACATCCGCTTCCATTAGATAGATCTATCGTATGGTTATATACGAACTCGAAGAGACTTCTTCGAGGATGGATCCAGGTTTAGGAGAAATAGAATTGGTTTATTCAGTTGTCTTTTATTATCACCTTCTCTCGGGTTGCGAGGGCTCCTTAGTTTAGGAGAGTACACTTATTACGCTTACTGGATAGTCTTCTTCCAAACCATAGGCTGGTGCCGAAAGGTGGGGAATGAAGAAAACCAATTAGCCTAAGTAGGGTGTGCAGAAGGTAATATGTAAAGACAAGATAAAGGGATTAGAAAGAGGGCAAAGTAAATTACGACTGTTATCATTCACGACCAAACCGCGTACTTCATTGCCACTCCTATTTCACCTTTAATAGAATAGGGTATTATTCAGTTGTCTTTTATCATCACCTTCTCTCAAGTTGCGAGTACTCCTAGGATTAGGAGAGTACACCTATTATGCTTACTGGATAGTCTTCTTCCAAACCATAGGCTGGTGCCGAACGGTAGGGAAGGAAGAAAACCATTTAGCCTAACGAAGGTGTACAGAAGGTAACAACTAAAGACAAATAAAAGGATTTGGAGAGATGGCAAAGAAATATACGGTTAAAGTCATGAATTGGATTATGAAAGAGACATTACTAGGAATACCAGGATACCCCTACAAAACATTTTTCATGTTTCGGTGCATTATTAAAGGAAAATTGATTTCCCGATTAGATACTTACTCTAGGGTATGTGTTTACCAGGTTTTATATTCTCATATTTGTATAGTTTAACAGATGATGAGTGGGAGTAAGTTATTGGGAATTTGGCGATCATCCTCATTATATCGGAATTCGTTGTAATTGGTGATATTTGAGGAAATCGCCTGGGTACAGTTTTCAACCTACGATGCACAGGTTTTTGAGTTATTCAACTCAGCGGACTTATACAGTGTATTGTATGTTGTCCAGTGTCCATCAGGACAAAAGGGTAGGTCCTCGTACTATATTCTGTTTACTTATAACTTCTCTACTTTTTTAGACAAGTGTTTCGTAGAAATACAATGTCTAAGTTTTGAGAAGTTGTGGGTATAAGAATAAAGTAGAGAACCAGGTATCACAAGTATCGGGATTCTTCAAAGAGATCGAAGATGTAGATACTTATGATTGGTATTCAGATGATAGTAATGGTTTTGAGAAACTTGTTTCTCTTTCAAGTTTCTCATAATTGGATGGATTCCTAAGTTGAGTAATGTTGATTAGCCTCTCTCCATCAAGTTGATATGCACTGGAGACAGCTGCATGGTTTGAATCTAGTTCCAGTTAAATTAGTGCCTCTATTTCTATATTGTATATAGAATGGTTCATATCTTAACGATATTAAGATACTGGGAGTTGTCCAGCTTATGCTTAAAACCAGACTCTGGATAACTCAAGGTACGTTTCTATAATGGCAGTTTGTGGGTTGACCCGGGCTATGTCGAGGGTTGATTTTCTACCATCTGGAAGATCAATAGTGATACTGTTCTTGACTCGCCACAGTTTTAGTAAAATGGATTTTTTCAGAAAACAGTAGTGGGAGTATGGTAGAACTGGAAGTGATTCCAGAACCGCAAACGATTACGGAAAATTTAATAGGACTTATATATTCAATCAGGTTTGACATTCCATTAGCCACTCCGCAGATATAGTGGGTAACCTCGGACACCCGAGAGGTACTCCGGTAGCCTCAAGGACGGTGACAGGGAGGTTCTAGTTTACCCAAACTTGACACTACTGTTGTTCCAGACTATGAAACTCTGCAGGAGGATAAGTATAGCGTCGTTCTAAACTAGCTTTAGAAGTGTACGCATATATATTATTCTGCCAGAGGGTTGTTGTGGTCAGTGGGAGCAGCAGAAGCATAGTGGGCAAGTAGCTTCTGTCTATTTATAGGTTTGAGCAGATATAGCGGAAATAAGATCATCTATTTTTTGATGTGACAGTCATGGGTTTGACTTCATCAGAATAGGGGATGATCTGTTAAGAAGGTAGTAGGGTGTAATGTCCTGGTATTTGGATGACATACACAGATTAGAAAGTAAAATTCATATACTACGATCGGTTGTACTTTGGTCGTCACACAGTTGTTTCTCCACAAAGGACATGGATATAATATCAGACATTCTGGTTTCTAGGTCTATGGTTTTAGATCTTGATTTGAGCAGTTTCCCAATGTAGGTACATTAACAGTATTCTAAAGGTATTTAGAATAGATGACTCCTGGCATGGTGGTGTACCTGCAGGAGATGGAGTCACCCTCTTTAAAGGTGTCTTACAGACTAAAGGGGAGAGGGATGTGCATAATTGGCAGATCAATTGCTTAGGCAATTGAGTCAATCGTGAGATGTCAAGTACCACACCAGATATTGTTTTTGCACTAGATGCAATAAATTTATATTAATCCAATCCTGGAGAAACATTAGGAAGCAGTTTTAGAACTTGAGTCTATGTTCTACGGATTTGATGACGGCAGCCTCCTTCGGGAGACGGTTATCATTCCAGGCTTCCAAGGTGACATGGATGACAGAGTGATTGTCAGAGTTATAGTTTTCCCTCTGACGAGGGACAGTATTATGGACAGGTGGTCCAAGAGGATACTGTGGGAGGCATGGTGCTGGATACTGATTAGGTTCAGTTATCGATACAGTTTAAGATGTTTGGATTTGGAGTTCATTTATGAACTAGGTCCCATCAGATATTCAGACATATTCAAAGACAGGTATTACTCGATTCGGGAGATGGATTTCTCCGCGAACTTGAGATTAAGAGAGACATAGAAAGAAACATCAGGGCGGATCCACTCACTGAGGCTATTTCTCGAACACAAGAGTTTTACAAACTAGCTTTGTGAAACTGATTAGTAGAGGAGTTGGGTGTTCGGTATCACACGGGCTGTGAATATGCGACATCGCAATAATTAGCCTTAAGTGAAAGTGGGAGATTTTTGGATATAGTGCCCTCAAAGTCAATTATTGGATCGCAGGTACGTGATTGCAATGATTGAGGCAGGACCTATACCGATATGACAGTCTTGCTCGAAATGATAGTATGCTATCTGGTTTTTCTTTATCATCGTATACATGCTTTAGTTCACTATTGCATGATGATAGAACCCATAGGATTCTTGCTTGACTACCAGCAGTATGATGGCGATCATATATATGGGAGTTGGGGTCTGTAAGCACATCCTTAAAGTGTCCCTAGTCGTGGGAGTTTCGAGACTGGGCATCGATACTCCAGAGTAGACTAGTGTATACAGTCGAGACCCCGACGAGGGGCGGTGGCCGGTCTCACAAGCCATTGGTGTCAGTTGGTTCACCTAAGATGTATACAGGTGCTCATTGGGTTATGAGTACACCGGACAGGACTCGCCGGGAACATGCTAGTTGGTATTATACATATCGTCAGATAGCAGTTCCCTAGTGACATGTGTACAGGTTAGTTCATCGACCTGAGGTCGTCATTTGTCTCGTGTGAGTTCCCACTGTGCTTTGATTTCTACCCTACCACGGCTCAAAGGAGTCGTGCAAACAGGTCTTTTTTGGGTACAGTCCTGAGCCACATGGAGGCAAGTGAGCGGATCGGCAGGGGATTCGTCTCTCCCTGTATAGAGGGTGAGATCGCGCTGTGTCTAGGAGAGCCATTACACAAAGCCCTCGGCCGAGGCAGGAGATTTACTGGTAGGTACTCCAGTAGTATCTCAGGGTATTCTGGGCCACTCTCTGACACGACTTATACCGCTATTGGGGGTTTGACGTTACCAGCCCCCTAGGCCGATATGCGATACTCATAGACGAAGGAACCGGACTGTATGTATATTGTCACTGTTAGGCTCGGTAGGGTTTCTGGATGAGTTCGCTCGTCGGCTTCCCTTCCAATCAATACATAGGCAACCGTTACGTACAGCTCGTACCTCTAACGTGCTAGTGGTTATACCCAGTGCCAGTGTGTTGATGAGTCATTAGAGTCCCCCACAGACACTTTCCCAAGTTCGGGCGAAACGTTGTAGAGGCCGTATGGTTTTATGGCAGGGTTCGGAAAATGCACGTGCGTTTACGCACGTGTCATATTTCAGGCAGACAATACTGGTCGGCTTTGGTTTAAACCGGATCCGAGTATTATACTGTGTAGATATAATATCTTTATCTCAGTTGCATTTGTTTTCGGTCGTAATACAAATGCGGGTATGTTTATACTGTTACGGGGTTATCCTGAAATTCGTTTCAGGATCGCTTTTGGAAGTTGCCAGTTTCCATTTTTCTATCACCCGTATTTTACATTCGGTTAAATGCGGATTTATCTTTTCTTGAGATGAGTGTGGAAGCTTCTAGAAGGTGACTAGGATGGTGAGGTGTTAAGTGGCTCATTAGTGCATTTAATGATTCATTTAATGTAAGGGTGACTAGGTTTATGATTCATCCTTTACTTTTAATGTGTTCATACTAGGTGTCATTAGTGAGTCATGTTTCTTTAAGTGTGTTATGATAAGCTTCATTGTTAAGGTCACCTCCCCCTCTCTCCTACACTCACCCCCCAGTATATATTGGCCGGCCATATCATTTGGAGACTAAGAATGTTTTGGAAAAAAGATTATGATAGCTTTTGGTGCATATAAATTAGAAGTGATCAATTTCCAATTTACCCGATTCCAAAAGGCAACTTTATTAACCGTTCGTCCATAGCTTTGGACGTAACGAGACAAAGTGTTCTACTCATTCTCTACATCATCTTGGTCATCTCTTTTAGCAAACTTGACGTCCGAGTTGCCTCGGTTCAGAGGCGGGAGCCCATTTAAAGATCCGTCGACGTGGTGCCACCTGGACAAGAAGACTGGAGATTCAGGAGATCGGAGCAGCCGCAACAAAGCGTGGGATGATGGTTGAAGGCCGAAGGACTCAGATCGTTCGGTATAACATTTCTACCCACTTTGTAGTTTGTTAGTTTAGCTTTAATGGTAGATCCGGGTTATAATACGCGATAGCGCCAGTTGTAAAAAGTTTTTGTTCCGCATTTGGCGTCTGTTAGACGGCCGGGGCGCTACCGTGGACTTACATAAAATTCCCATTTTGGGAGGATCCGAGACTTTAGGGAGAAGAAATGGGTCCCCTTTGATCGTCTCCGAAGATCTTCGAGGAGTTCAAATCCAAGATCCAAATCTTCAAAGGAGTTTAACTCCACATCCAGACCTTTTAGGAGTTTAACTCCAAATCCAAATGTTTTGGGAGTTTAACTCTGTTCCCTTATAAAAAAAAGGATGAGTGAAAGTTCCTCACTAAAACTGCCCCACGTGTTTAACACGTGAGTGCCTATATGCAGCGCATAGGCACAGCAATTAAAACAATTGGTAGGCTAAAACCGCCCCACGTGTTTAACACGTGAGTGCCTATATGCAACGCATATAGGCACAACAATTAAAATAATTGCTAGGCTAAAATGGCCCCACGTGTTTAACACGTAAGTGTCTATATGCAACGCATATTGGCACAACAATTAAAACAATTGCTAGGCTAAAACGGCCTCACGTGTTTAACTCGTGAGTACCTATATGCAACGCATATAGGCACTGCAATTGAAACAATGGCCATGCTAATAAGCCTCACGTGTTAAATACGTGAGGGCACGTTCCTACGTAGAATTAAAATTCTACTCAACAAGGAACTGTTGGATCAAAGATCCGATGATGATAGAATTAAATTCTATTGAACTTTTAAATGAGAAATGATATTTTCTGTTAAACAGAAAGTTGGCGGATCAAAAATCCCATGAGTTGGAAAATATTTTTCATATCTCTTTAAAACAAAGAAAAATTGTGCTCCGTTAAACCAAGCACCCTTGGATTAAAAATCCAACGGTAATTAAAAATCCCCAATCTACAGAAAAAATTTTGTACGGAAAAATATTTTCCTAATCTTGTTTAAGAAACAAGAAAATACGTTCTGTAAAACTAAAACCTTTGGATCAAAAATCCAACAGCGGGTAAAACCCCCAAATCAATTGAAGTCTCTCAATGAGAGATTTCCTAAAACTAATTAACAAACTTCTCTCCACTATATAAAGAACCCAAGACTCCAAGTTAAAAAAAAAAAGAAAGGAACATAAGAGAGGATAAAATAAAGGAAAAAAGAGAGAAAGAGATTTCAATTCTCTAAAAGAAGAAGATTCCCTTATTAAACAAAATAACGAGGTAAGAAGAAAACGCAGAGATTATCCTATCCCTTCTTCGCCTCTTTAAGGGTTTAACCCTTCGTACAAGAACCTAGTTCTTCCTCTGGTTGAGGTCTGCAGAAGCGGATCTCCCTACAAGTTTAGAATTTAATTCTCATCGGGGAGATTCTGTTATGCAGATTCAAAACTCAGGGGAAAAAACTAAGTTCAAAAAATTTAATTCTTACAAAAGTGTATAGGAATTTAATTCCTCTGATAACACTAGGGTTTAACCCTGTAAAAAGAATTTAATTATTATAAAACAAGAGACTTGAAATTCTCTAAACTCAGATCCCAGTATCGTTAATATGAGAACAAAATCTTCATGCACATAAAAGGAAAGACTGGTGATTCATTAGTGTTCAACACTATAACAAAACCTTGCGTGTTTTCCCACGTGAGCACTTCTGATGAACAAAAAAGAACAAGAAGTGCCTCCTAGGGAAGTCACGTGTTTCCCACGCGAGCGCCTAAAAGAAGAACAAGAAGTGCCTCCTAGGGCAGTCACGTGTTTTCCACGCGACTCCCAATCAAGAGCTTAGCACTTATATGAAAAAGGGAACAAACCCAAAAATAACGCTCACATTTTGAGGGGGCCTCACATGTTCGTACGTGAGCACCACAGGGTCCAAGTTCTTAGCACTTATAAAAGAAAGAGAAATAAAATTCAGAAAACAATTCCCATTTTGAGCGCCTTACGTGCTCGCACATGAGCCGAGTGCTTAGCACGTGAGCCGAGTGCTTAGCACTTATAAAAGAAGAGGGAAATAAAACCCAAAAAGGCACTACCCAACTTTAGGGCGCCTCACGTGATCACACGTGAGTACCACAAGAATTAAGTGTTTAACACTTATATGTAAACGGGGACTTGAACCCAATGTACAACGCCAGCTATGAGATACCCCACGTGCCACACGTGAGCGCCCCCGGAATCCACTGTTTAACACTGCTTTAGAAGCTCACGTGGGAACACGTGAGTGCTGAACGTATACTAGTGCTTAACACTATGGGAAATCAACTCCAGCCTCAAGTTGGCCAGTCATCCTGAGATTAAAACATTTTCAATCTCCAAATAGACCGAGCCTCTGTGCTCATGACTGGAAATAGGTTCAAGGGTACATCTTTCCACATCTCTGATATATGTCGTTGTAATTCTTCAACGTCTTCAGAGAGGTGGAGGGTCCCGACAACCAACAACTCTTTGGTGCACTCCCAAACCGACGGGCACATCCCAATACGGACCGCAACGTCCTTAAACTAGCTATAGACTGAAACGTCCTTAAACTAAAGCAATAGCGCCCAAATGCTCTTTTGTTGGGTCTGAATGATCCCAAAATCATGTTAAGTAGATCTTAGTCTCAAATTAGACTAACGTATCCTCAACAAACATTAAAGTTGATCTTAATCTCAAACGAGATTAACCATCCTTAAATCAAAACAAACCCAAATCTAAGAATACACAGATTTGGACTAATCCACGCCCTACGGACGACAACAAAAATTAGTCTCCATATACAATCCACGGGAAACCAAAAATAAAACAAACACACATGACACGAAGTGAACTTCCGGAGCAGGAGAAAGTAGTTATCGCGATGCGGTAACGTAATTAACTGCAGGGGCTTGCGCCTGCAGGGAGAGCGTCCACACAATCAAAAACCCCTCACAACGAGGGGGAATCTGACGAAGTCTACTACAACGGCTGCATCCATCCAAACCTCCGATACACGGTGCCATAAATCAACTTGGCATCTTCGGAGAGGTGGACGGATAAATCCAAATAGCATCTGCCCCTAAATTCAGGAAAGACGACACCATCCCTGTTCGTCTCTGTTTTCGACAGTGAACAGATTCTGGCACGCCCGGTAGGACCTTTTCCTCTTTCCACTCCACACTTCGTGTGTCGTGTTCGCGAAAAAATCATGGTTTTCTATAGTTTCCTCTGGATTCGAGGTACTAAAATTTGGTGTCTTGCTCCTGTGCAGGGAAGAGAAATCGATGGCTTCCAACTGCAACTGCAATAGCAACTCCCACTCCATTCCCGCTGGAGGAGTGACGTACGGGCTAAATGCGGCTTGCATCTTCTCAATGCCAGTAGAACATGTGACTCAGGCCACCACTGGATTGTTCTTCGGGACCACGCTCCCACCGATAAGCTTCAGCGCCCCGATGCCATCACAGGAAGCTCCAAAGAAGTCGGTTTTTGATCGACTTACAACCACCACGGTCCCTTTCAATGGGTCGTCCAAGTATGCCACCTCAATCTTTAACAGGTTTAGCCAAAGCTCAAATAGGCCCGCAAAGAGGCTCGCAATACCTGAAGTGGTTATCCCAAAGTGAATAGCCATTCCAGTTCCGGCAGGTGAAGCCGTCAAAGGGGCATCTCCTACTAAAGGACCAGTCTTCGCAAGATTGACCGTCCCAACTCCTGCTACGGGTAAAGTCGTCAAAAATGCTTCCCCTACCAGAATGTTAGCCTTCGAAAGATTGACCGTCCCCTCTCAACGGACATCGGTCTTCGACAGGCTGACACAAGCAGTAACCCTTCATCAAAGCAGGGGGCATGAGGAGGCCACTCCCAAAACCGAGGCAATCCCATCTGCAAGGCATGCTTGACGATGCCGCTGGCACCGAGTGAGGAAAGCTGGGGGCAACTCCCCCTCTGGAATTACTCCACCAGCTCTAATGGCGCTGCTGTTCCAACTGGGAACAACTTTGAAACGGTAGGAAGGGTGCGAAAGAACTCTCCGACCGTGGTGCTGAAGAAATCACCCCCATATGTTGAAAACATGATACAGGCGAAGCTGGAGCAGCCCCCTCAGTGGCTGTACTCCCGAATCCACAGAGTTTGGCGGAAAGTCCAGGATTTTGTGATCAATAAAAACTACTCTCGTCGACCAGAGAAAATGAAGGTTCAACAAGAGGACAATCTAGCATGCAATGAGGAACTTCTCAGGCGCCTGTTACAATAGCTCTTTCGACTTCGACTTCTCACAAAAAGAGAAAGGTGGAGAATCTACCACCGCTGGCGGCAAATCCTAAGGGTGATGGATCCAAACGCCCCAAGTCTGGGGGCATGATAGTGCACACGGTGTACATGGATTCCAGGAAAAAGGAAAGCCATACTTCCATGGGTCATCGACCACAAACTCGGTCGTTGACGAAAGCTCAGAAGCAGCAACAAAAGCTCCAGGAGATGCTGACAAAAATGGCAGCACTCACTGGGCAAAAAGAAAGCCCGGAATCGACGTCTGAACAACGCCTGGAGGAGGAGACTGATACAGAATTTTTGCGAAGGGTACTCAAAAAGAAGGATAAGGAGGCCGCGGAATAGGCTGCTAATATAAAGCAGATGGCGCTTTGTTCCAAGACATGGTTGGGATGATGGTCCAGCCGGAACCTCCAGCCGAAGACCCTCCGATAATCATCGAAGACGATAGAGGGGAAATGTCAAACCCTCCACCGGCTTTCTCAGCAGCCAGGGAAGAAACGATCTCCAAGGCTGCCCTTGATGACTACATAGCTCAACAAATATAAGTTCATCAAGCGAGTGAAGCGGATGGCCAAGTCATCAGAACTGGGTGACCTTATCCAGGCTGGTACGATCAAATCAAGTACCCGACAGGATATACGATACCTAAATTCTATGTGTATAAGGGGACGGGCAATCCACACCAGAATGTTACTCAATTCAGAGCTCTATGCGGTAATATTGGAAGCGATGACAAACTGCTGCTTCGCCAGTTTGTTGGCAGCTTGTTGGAAACGGCATTTGAATGGTACTCCGAGCTCCCAAATGACTCCGTCAAGACGTTCATGGAAATGGAACTGTTATTCACACAGCGGTTCGCAAGCACAAGCGAGCGCACCCCGATCACGGTATTATTCAATGCCAGGGTGAAGCCAAGAGAGACCTGGGTTCAATACGCAATTCGGTGGTGGAACCTATGGTCAAAATGCGAACAACGTATAGAAGAAGCTCCTGCTATGGGCACGTTCGTAAGAACCCATGATCCTCAGACGACTGTATCCCAATTTATGATGTTATTCAAGCCGATCACCTTCCCGGCCTTGATCGACAAGCTGGCCCAAATGGACCAGATGGGCCATAGGCCGTCCTCTTCAAAAACGGATCCCTGGAATGAAAAGGGCAAAGGGAAAGCGACCTTCGTTGCTAACACTCAACATCAACCAATTAACCCGAAACCGGTCGCTCGCCAAAGCAACACACGCCCATGCCCACGCTAATCCCTCGAAGAGAAGCTAGGATGTCCTTACTCGTTTCTCCAGGATAAAACGAGGAGACTGTTCGAACAGGCAGTGCGCAACAGACTTTTCACTCTGCCGGATTCGAGACGTCCACTATAGCCTGGTGACGTCAACAGTCCCAACTACTGCTCCTACCACAGAGTATTGGGCCACCCAATTGAGGATTGCTATATCTTCAAAAATTGGGTTAAGAACCAGTACCAACAAGGCAAGTTTGCGCTGTCCGAAAACTGGAGGGTGAACCCGCCACAGAAGCACGCTCTTAAAAAGCTGGACACGCCAGAGGCATCATGCTCGTTTGTAGAAGAAGCTTTGTGGGAAGTTGTCCTTTCAGACTGAAGGACCTTCAAGCATGTCCGACGATCAAGTGGAAAAGCCCTTTAGAGCCCGAGATCATTGAGGGGATGCTTAAACCGCGTCCAGTGCCGAAAGCTGGTAACGATGGGCAAAACACCCAGGTCAAGCCTTCAAAGTTTTTGAAGAAAAAGAAGAAGACCAAGAAGCCCGTACAGCCTGATAACAAGCATACGGAACTGCAAAAATACATTGACGCACTGGAGGAGTACAACCAGAAGGTGCAGACCCCAGTCACTCTCGAAGAGTTTCTCAACCATATCCTTGAGAACGGAGACAGTGACATTGACGAGGGGAATGACTCGTCAGAAGAACCGGAGGATTATATAGCAAGTTGCCACATGGTCTCTCATTCGTCGTTAAAAAACAAAGAGACCCCCTCGGAGTCAAAAAACGGCGCAGAGAAGCTGGGGAAAAGACCGGTGCAAAAATCGCTGGAGCCGTCAGACGACCTGATTGACAGGCTGCTGAACGAAACCCTTCAAAAGAGCAAAGCTAACCGAGAGCGTGAAACGGCCATATACGAAAAGGCCAAGTGTCGGAGTCAGGATGAAGAAGCTGCGGCGAGGAAGAGTCACAAAGTACTCCAACCAGATCGAAGCACACCCGCGGCAGACAAAAGCAGATTTAAGTCGGGAAAACGGTTCACCAAAGCCCTGTGAATGGGAATGAAGCCGCCACCTTTCAAAGGAAATATTCCCATAAGTACATGCCTCGATGAAGCGGATATAAATCCGAACTACTGCTTATACCATCGGAGGGTTACATACCCAACCGAAGAGTACAGTTCCTTCAAGAAGTGGTGGCAGGGATACGTTACTTACCGACAACACTTCAAGAGGATGAAGCGTGAAGCTCGTCGACACCGAAAAAAGTGCGATAGATGAGCGTGGAAAAATGACTAGAAACTGTTATATGGTTGATACTAGTTCGACAAAAGGGAAAACTCAAGTTCTCACATTCGGGAGCGATTCTGAGGAAGAAATAACCCTCGGCCCTCTCTTCAAAGAATCCACCTCTGGAAAAGAAGAAGAGGGAGAAATGCGAGAACATTCAACTACGTAACTGCACGCTACGTGAGAAGAACCTTGGGCCAACAAACAAAGGTTCGAGCAAAAGAGACAAGGGAAAGGAAAAAGTCCTCGAGGAAATTGCCATCGACGATAGAATCGTCAAAGAGCTCGCGGCAAAGGACCCGCCTAAGAAAAACAAAGTGGATTACAATGTCCTGACACACCTGAGGAAGATACCCTCACAACTGAGCATACTGGATACTCTCCTCCTATCCAAAGACGCATGAGATTCTCTAATTAAGGCACTGCAAGAGCCTAATCAGTTCCAAGCTTTCTTTGCGGAAGAAAAGATGAAGGACGAGCTGGCAGAGGTTTATACAGCTGACATCACATTCGGAGATGAAGATATCCTCCTCGGAAAGTATGAGAACAACCGTCCTCTATATGTCACCGGGTACTGCCACGACATTAAGATAGGGAAGATCCTGGTCGACAACGGGTCAACTGTCAACCTTCTCAACGTAAAGGTGCTAAAGAAGATCTGCATGAACGTTCAACACCTGGCTCGGGACAAAATTACCATCTCCGGGTTCGAATCACAGTCATCATGGACGCTTGGGTCCGCGATATTGACATTACTCTTTGGGATGCTCGTCACTGACATCAAATTTCATGTCATCGATGCCATGACTTGCTATAACGCCCTGCTCGGCCTGCTTTGGTTACACGAGTACAACATCATCCTTTCTATACAACATCAGTGTATGAAGCACTTCAAAGATAGCCTCTGTTCCCTGCCGAAATACGCGACAAAGACGCGGCGTACGTCTTGCCTGAAATTCGGGGCAGATGCTAATTGGTACTATCCGTCCATCTCTCCGAAGATGCCAAGTTGATTTATGGCACCATGTATCGAAGGTTTAAACGGATGCGGCCGATTTAGCAGACTTCGTCAGATTCCCCCTCATTTGAGGGGTTTTTGATTGTGGGGAGGTTCTTCCCTGCAGGCGCAAGCCCCTGCAGTTAATTACGCTACCGCATCGCGGTAACCACTTTCTCCTTCTCCAGATGGTCACTTTGTGTCGTGTGTGTTTGTTTTGTTTGTGGTTGCCCGTGGATTGTATACAGAGACTAATTTATGTTGTCGCCCGTAGGACGTGGATTAGTCCAAATCCGTATCTTCTTAGATTTGGGTTTGGGGGTTGTGTTTAAGGATACGTTAGCCTCATTTGAGACTAAGATCAACTTAAACGTATGTTAAGGACATGTTAGTCTAATTTTTAGACTAAGATCAACTTAACGGGATCGTTTAGATCCAACAAAAGAGCAGTTGGACTCTATTGTTTAATTTAAAGACATTGCGGTCGATTACCAATTTAAGGACATGGTAGTCCACTGTTAGTTTAAGCACATCTCGGTCCGATGTTAGTTTAAGTACATCTCGGTCCAATGTTAGTTTAAGGAGTCTCAGTCCAGGTTAAGGACATCGTAGTCTGTGGGTTTAAAGGGACCCCACAGTCCAGGTTAAGGACATCGTAGTCCATGGGCTTAAGGACCACTACTACAAATAAGGATTGCCCCTACGGATTTACCCGTAGGGGCAAACCACTGCCCCTACGGATATATCCGTAGGGGCCAAAAAATAATCTGTAGGTGCAAACGCCGTAGGTGCAAGTTAAAGCCCTGAACTTGCCCCTACGGGCAAAAACTTGCCCCTACGGGCAAAAACTTGCCCCTACGGAGTTCTGCGTAGGTCCATTTTCACTTACGGAGTAGGTCGTAGGGGAAAAAAGTTATTTTATTTACGGTTTTTTTAGATATATTTACTGTACCTACGGAGGTATCCGTAGGGCCAAGTACTATCCCCTATGGATACATGCGTAGGTACATATCCGTAGAGGCAAAATATCAGAAATCCTGATATTTTTCCCCTACGGATAACGCCGTAGGGGTCTTTGTTTGCCCCTACGGATATATCCGTAGGGGCAAGCCCAACCCCCTGATACTGAGATCAGGGGGGAAATATCAGTTAAAGCTGATATTTTGCCCCTACGGTTTAAACCGTAGGGGCAACGTTTGTACCTACGGATTAATCCGTAGGTACACATTATCTGTTTTTTTTAAAAAGGGCTGCCTGATTTTTTCTCGCCCTGTGCACAATAATATATATATCAATAAAATATAAAATTAATCATCACACAATATATATCGCAGTATTCATAATCACATCCCACGCATATAATATACAAAAGAAACTCAAATACTGAATATGATATAAATATAAACCAATATCAATATCAATATCGTTTCAAAATGTAGTACAATATGTATGATATAAATAAATACATGTTTCAAAAAGTAAGAATCAAAAAGCTACCCTAGCTCGGTCCAGCTCCACCTCTGATAAACGATAGAATAGGCGCGCCTGCTCCTTGGTCAATAAACCTTGCAATTCGGCGCGAGCGGGAGTCTGAGCGTCCTGTGGAGCTGGCGATATGGTCTGCGCAGCCGCCGTCGAAGGAGTCGCTTGCGGAGCCGCGGCTGCGGGAGTCTGAGCGGGCGGTGGAGCTATAGGAGCTGTCTGCGGAACCGCAGCCGATGTAGTGGCTTGCGGAGCCGCAGCCGAAAGAGATGCATGCCATGTACCCTGTCGCATCTGGACCTAACGTGTGTAAGAAGCATGTAAGAATTGTGTATTATTCGAATTCGTATCATTATCAAGTTATTTCGAAACCCCATTTGGATATCTAGTTTGGAAAACCGTTGTTTATTTTAATTACATATGTATATATGATTAATCGAACCTAAGTCTATCCACTTCACGTTGAGTGGGGCGAGCAGCACCGGCGCTCATTCGCCCTCTTCTTTGATCAGGCTCGGGTACGTATTAATATATATTTTCATTTGATTTATCCAATATATTTATTATTAACACTTGTAATCTAATAACAATGTTTTTTCTGTATTTTCAGTCGGATTACGATTTTCAGCCTGTACCCGACCCTGATCACCCTGGGAGGGTGCTCGACCTTCATGCTCTGTACAATGGCCTGATGAAGAACATGCAGACCAAGGTCTGATACAACAGGAATGAGCTGAAGGCCGACTGCTACTCCCTGTGGATGGCGACCCCCGAGACAGAGAGAGCGGCTTTCCTATCTACTCCGGCGTTTGCGAGAGTCGACGTAGAGACATGGCCTCTATTGTGCGAATATTTCGACTCCCAACGGAAACAGGTATGTATTTTAAATGTAATTCATTGTTTAGGATATAATTTATTTTTTTGTGTTCCTTAATTAGAAAACTAAATGTTAATGCGTTGTGTAGAAACAGACCGCTCAGAATACAGAGAACAGGAAGTCGGCGAAGAGGGGTCGCCCCACTTACACAGGTGGCTCGAGAAATATTACTCGAGCCATGGAGTTATCGGTAAATTACAATAGACCGACCTTTGTGATATTCTGCAATATTAAGAGTTATTTTCTAATATTTCTAATATTAAGAGTTATTTTCTAATATTGCAGACAGCTGAGACCGTGACGCAAGGTGGTACACCGAGCGTGCTGTCCGCATATCTTGCCGTCCACGGCACCTCGACAGATCCCGCCACGGGCGAGCTTCGATATGCCGACGTCGCTACCCAGGAGTATTGCGTAAGTGTTAAAATTTATTCTACCCATATTTGAAATTTTAGTTTTGGAAGGTTCAAGTTTAAATTTTATACTTATACTTTACTGCTTAATGTGGGTGTAGGAGCGGGTGGTTGAGCAGGCCGAGGCCTCGGGGATCGATTTTACCGGACAGAGCGATCCGAGGTTGTTGACCCCAGTTCTGGACGCTGCACACGGAGGGCACAACGGAGGTTGGGAGAGAGGCCGGGGACTGGGCCCTAGTAAGGCCCATATGAGGTTGGACTCCACCCTGGCGGTTACTTCCTCCGTCTCCAGTGAGCGACGTGTCCAGCAGGAACTGGAGAGCTTGAGGGCCATCATTCAGGAGTTGAAGGAGATGCTGGTATGTATACTACTTTATAGTGAAATATCATGTCATATTATAGATATCAACATATCCATAATTAGTACGTAGCTTGAGCTTATTTGGTTTTAGACAATTAAAAATAGATTATATAAGTAGTTGCAAAAAGAATGTGTAGATTAATAATATAACGTTCTAAATCAATATGCATGCACTATAGGATATATAAACATACCCGCAGGTGCGGTGGTGTCACCACCTACAGCTAGACAATAATAAAAATTGCTAAGTAAGAGCAAAAGGAATGTGTGTATATTTATGATATAGCATTCTAAATCAATATACATGCACTATATGATATATAAACATACCTGGAGGAGCGGGAGTGGCCTCTGTCCCAGATGTGGATGCATCACCAACAACTAGACAATCAAACATTGACAATATAAGTAATTTTGACATAAACAGGCATGAATATCTGTAATATTACATTCAAAATGGATATGCATGCAGTATACCTGGAGGTGTGGCAAAATCCACACAGAAGGAGGCATCCGAAGGGGTCTCCGATCTGGTTGCAAGACCGGCCCTCTGAAGCTCCCTACGAAGCTCTCCGGGCGGCAGAACCGCTCTGCCTCTGCCTCTGCCTCTGCCTCTGCCGCGGCTGGAGCTCCTGCCGCCCCTCGCTGCTCCCGACATCGTCATCAAATCTAGATAAACGGTTCATGGACGCATTAGATAATCATTAAAAGTATTGACTATATATGTATAGAGCGTAAAATGTGAAGTAATAATATAACATTACTGATAACCTTTTTCGTTTCATAGGCGCATTATACATATCTACTTGGATTTCATCGTCGATGTCATTTCTAACCCACGTAACTTCATGATCGGTCGAAGACAACCCGTCCTTCGAAACAGACGGTCGGAGCATTTTAAGCCTTCTCTCTTCTTCATCCTCATCGCTGTCCTTGTATTCTGGGACATCGTAGACATCTCTGGGTTTCCATCGGCATACAACACTCCATCCCGGATGCTTCAAACACTGTGAGTAATATACTTGGAATGCTTGGTTCGGAAAGATAAACGGATCTTCCTGACCGTAAAATCGAAGTGTGTTCACACTGGTCAATCCATATTCATCTTTCCAAGTCCCAAGATTGCTTCTCCACTTGTCCGTATCGGTTCGCGTATCGTACCAAGTACACTGGAATATATAAAAGGGTTCTGATCATCCGGGATAGTGGATGCCGAGTATACAATTTAAGTACCCATAATAAATCACACCGTCCGATCCTACAGTCGCAATCCCACTATTCTGAGTGGTTCTAGATGTTTCTATATCCTTAACTTCGAATTTGTATCCAAGGACACCAAATCCTTTGTAATATGCAACCTCCGTACTAGGAAATTGAGCTAAACATCTTGAATCACTCTCAAATGATGCAGACAAGTTCGGATCGTGGATCTAACAAAACAAATTTTATGACAAATACATAACGATACAAGTTTAGATTAAAACTGCTAGCAATAAAATGTTATTCGAATAACTTACATGATCTGTGACCCAATCACAAAAATTATCCTGATGATATTTTTCCAATTGTTCTTCATTCCAATCAGGATGCCCCTCACATACCTCGTTAAAATGAATTCTGTTTTCGACAAATAATGGTGACATTAATATTATATCATTTCATACACACACAAACACAGATATAATAATTAATCCAAAAAAACTTACTCTCTAATTTGTTCAAGACATGCGCAATTAAGCAAGATAAACCGGTATATCTTGTTGATAAACATAGTGTCTACCCTCTTATACTCGGCTTTACCATATGGCCCGTCTTGAATTCTTTGTGGCCGGTTAAGCCTTGTCTCAATGTTCTCGTCCAGATAGCGGGAACAAAATGTGGTTGCTTCATCAAGAAGATAACCTTGCATGATAGAACCCTCTGGTCGATTTTTATTGCCTACTAATTTGTTCAAGACATGCGCAATTAAGCAAGATAAACCTGTAGGGTGTTTTTCGTCACCCCATTGAGATGGGAATACGCGCGCGCTTGTCAGGCGTACTACAGATTCCCCCTGCCTAGGGTAGGCGGGGGTTTATTGATTGTGGGGATCCGAATCTCCGGCAGCCGCGGACTAAGCTGCCGTTAATTACCCCCCGCATTCGGGGCGAGGGAACCTCCGATTGACGGGTTAAACTGGTCATGCGAACTCGATGTGCAGTGTACGTGTGTTTTGTTTTGGAGGGGGTTTTAAATATATCGGGAGCCACGCAGAGTTTTTACGGGGGTTTAAATTTTTTTCTAACAGGGACAGTGTCGTAGAGTATGTGTGTATGTAAATATGTATACATATGTACAGATATACATGTATATATATAAAAAGGGAAAAAGACATCCAAAGGATGCGTGGGGACAGCACCTTGGACGCTGTGCGCCTAGGTGCTGTGCGCTCAGGCGCTAGAGTGCCACGTGTCGGTACGTGGGCGCTCTGCGCTTGAGCGCTGGGTGCTGGAGCGCATGCACACCACGTGTCGGCACGGGGGCGACTTGCGCTCGAGCGCTTGCGCTTGAGCGCAAGCGCGCTACATGTCGGCACGGGGGCGACTTGCGCTCGAGCGCAAGCGCTCTACGTGTCGGCACGCGGGCACTCTGCGCTTGAGCGCCGGCGAGAAAAAAAAGGCTTTTAGCCTAAAAAATTTTCTCAGAAGAGAAATCAGAGAGGAGTTGGACTACTGAGTGTTTTTTTTTGGTTTAGTGAACGATGTTCTTCTTCCTCCTCCTCTGTTAGCTGGATCTTGAAGATCAAGAGATATGGGATTTCTAAAAATCTCTTCTTTTTGAGATCTAATGGAAGATCTGAGTTCCCCTTTATGGGTTTTGTGGTGAAAAACTAATTTGTTTTATAAAAAGAAGAGTAAAACTCTTGGTTTAATTCAAGAGAAAAAGGAAGGTTTTGGAACCTTGAAGAAGGAGAAAAGATCTCAGATCTGAAGAAAATTTTGAGAGAGAGAAAAAGTTGTTGAGATATTTCATTATCTTTGCCTTTATAGGCTGTACACTTTACACATAGCCCCTTGGGCTTCACAAAATGGCATTTTGCCCATCCCATGGCTCATGTGCCATTTCTTTTTGCACATAAGCCATGGGCTTTACAAAAATTTGGCTTTATGCCTATTTTTCTTATATTTATCCATAAAATAAAATAAAAGAAATACAACAAAATTGTTTATTACAAAATTTTTATATTGGCGTGGGGAGGAGGCCGGCCGCTTCATGTTCGGGCTCGACCCGGGCATGGGCCCACTGGATCTGGGCTTGGGCCCACTTAGCTTGGAGTTGACTTGGATTTTGACTTGGTCAACCGGGGTATAAATTTTTACCCCAACAAATTGCCCCTCATCAATAAATGCACACCACATATGTGGGTCGTGTGCATGAAATTGATGGATCTTCTTTCACGTAGAGGCGACCTGATTTGGTTTCCGCTTTTTGGGAAGCTGGCACTACCCTTTTTACGACATGGACGATCGTTGCTTGACATGTCTCCGAGACGGAGTGTCCGTGATAGACGTTTTCCCTGGCCCGGAGTGATCTGGTTCCCGCTTTGTAGGAATCCTGCGCTGCCCTTTTTGCGACTTGGACGGTCGATGCTGCCCTTTTTGCGACTTGGACGGTCGATACTGCCCTTTTTGCGACTTGGACGGTCGGTTCTGCCCTTTTTGCGACGTGGACGGTCGGTGCTGCCATTTTAGCGACGTGGACGGTCGGTTCTACAATTTTAGCAACGTGGACGGTCGGTGCTGCCATTTTAGCGACGTGGATGGTCGGTGCTGCCCTTTTTGCGACTTGGACGGTCGGTGCTGCCATTTTAGCGACTTGGACGGTCGGTACTGCTCTTTTTGCGACTTGGACGGTCGGTTCTGCCCTTTTTGCGACGTGGACGGTCGGTGCTGCCATTTTAGCGACGTGGACGGTCGATGCTGCCCTTTTTGCGACTTGGACGGTCGATGCTGCCATTTTAGCGACGTGGACGGTCGGTTCTGCCATTTTAGCGATGTGGACGGTCGGTTCTGCCCTTTTAGCGACTTGGACGGTCGATGCTTGCTTTGACTTGCTCTGCTTCTTGCAGTGTCAGGGGTAGACTTGACTTGCCCCGCCTCTTGCGGTGTCGAGATTGGATTCTGACTTGCTCCGCTTCATGCGGTGTCGGAGTGGAAGTTGACTTATTGATTTTGATTTGGGTTGACATCAGCATCGCTATACTGAAATATGGTACCAGGAGCGAATCATCATCTGTCATTGAGAGGATTTTGGGATTTTGGTTTTTGTTTGGCATCTGCATTGCTGCACTGGAATAATGCCAGGAGAAACTCATCATTTGCCCCGGGAGCATTTGGGAATTGGTTTTTTTTTTTTGGGTTTTTTGGGGACTTTAAATATGGTCTCACCGGTAGGACTTGGGAGAGCTTGGGATTGTTTTACGCCCGTGGATTGTATACGGTTTTGCAGGATGTATGATCCAGACCGTAGGGCCGGAAAAATTTCGGAACTTTGTCGGCGTCTGCATCGCTGCACGGGAATATGGTACCAGGAGCGACTCATCATTCGCCGTTGGGGTATGGGATTTAGAATTTGGTTGGTGTCTGCATCGCTGCACTGGAGTATGGTGCCAGGAGCGACTCATCATTCGCCATTTGGGGATTGGGAAGCGATGGCTTAGGAGACAGGTTTAGATCCCTATCGCCTAAGGCTTTTCAATTTTATGGGCCGTGAGGGTCCCATAAAAGCATTTTCTCCCTACGAGTCGTAAGGATCCCGCAGGTGTATTTTCTCCTTAGGAGTCGTGAGGACTCCTAAGTGTGTTTTTCCTTTATGAGTCGTAAGGATCCCACAAAGATTTGTTCTCCTCATATATCGTGAGGACACATGAGTGGGTCTTATCAATGGAGCATCATTCCCAAAGCGGAGACCAGCCGCGTAACTGGTGATTACGGTGGGGCATGGGTATGATGAGAATTATTTGAGCCCATAGATTGTATACGATGGTCAACTTGGGGACCCACCGTAGGGCCGGAGAACTTTGAGAAATTGGATTTTGGTTGGCGTCTGCATCGCTACACTGGAATATGGTATCAGGAGTGACTCATCATTCGCCGTTTGGGGACTTGGAATTTGGATCTTGTTTAGCATCAGCATTGCTGCACTGGAATAATGCCAGGAGCAACTCATCATTTGCCTTGGGAGGACTTGGGATTTGGGTTTTTGGTCGGCATCAGCACCGCTAACATTGAAGCGAAATGCCAGGAGCGACTCATCATTTGCCGTTGCCCGTTGGGGAACGATGGCTTAGGAGACAGGTTTGGGTCCCTATCACCTAAGGCTTTTCAATTTTATGGGCCGTGAGGGTCCCATAAATGCATTTTCTCCCTACGAGTCGTAAGGATCCCGCAGGTGTATTTTCTTCTTAGGAATCGTGAGGATTCTTAAGTGTGTTGCTCCTTTGTGAGTCGTAAGGATCTCACGCAGGGGTTTTCTCCTCATAAGGTCGAGAGGACTTTGCGAGTGTATTTCATCTCTTTTCACGAGTTTGCGCCCTTTCGCGTTTTCACAGACTCGCCGGTAGTCCTGCTGTTTTTACTCACGGAGCCCTTTCGGGTTTTCATCCGTGCCCGTTTTGCTTGTGGACATACCGTTTATTTTTTTTATTTCTTTCCTTTTTTTTTCTTTTCTTCTTTTTTTTGCCGCTGGTGGGACTTTAAAAGTAGTCTCACCGGCAGGATTTGGAAGAGATAGGGGTCATTTACGCCCGTGGATTGTATACGGTTTTGCAGGATGTATGATCCAGACCGTAGGGCTAATGTGCTCAATTCGCCTGTGACTTGGAGCATTCACGTGTAATATTTCTTGAGATATCGGCCATTGATGGGTGGCATGGGCCTTTCTCCCTCAGCACTTATCAGTTGGTAGGATCCTCCGTCGAACACTTTCTCAATGACGTATGGTCCTTCCCAGTTTGGCTCGAATTTTCCCTTGGCATGTCGATTGGGGATGATCGGTCTTTTGAGGACCAACACCAATTCACCTTTCTTGAAAGCGCGGAGACGGGTTATCTTGTCATAGGCCCGTGACATTTGGGCTCGGTATAGCGCCAGATTTTGCTGCACCGCGAGCCTCTTTTCTTCGAGGGCATCGAGCTCTTCAAGTCGAAGGAGCACGTTTTCCTCCTCCGTCAACTCATGCTGAACGGCCATTCTTAAGCTTGGAACTTCGACTTCGAGGGGGAGGACCGCCTCCACTCCGAAGAGCAATGAGTATGGAGTGGACTGAGTTGGAGTACGGTGCGTGGTACGATATGCCCACAACGCCTCGTGAAATTTGAGATTCCAGTCTCTCTTGTTGGCTGAAGTATTTTTCCTCAGGAGCTTGCATAGAGTCTTATTGAAGGCTTCGGCTAGCCCGTTGGCTCTTGGATTATAGATGGAGGAATATCTCCAGTCTATCTTGTGCTGAGTAGCGAACCTTGAGACATTGAAGCTCTTGAAAGAAGGCCCGTTGTCAGAAATGATTCTTCTTGGTGTACCGAAGCGGTATAGAATATTATGCTGGAAGAATGTCAAAATATCTTTTGTCTTGACTTCTTTTAGTGGGACAGCTTCAGCCCATCTGGAGAAGTAGTCTGTCGCGGCCAGTATGAACCGATGGCCTTTGGATGACGGAGGATCAATTGGGCCAACAATGTCGGTGCCCCAGACTTCGAAAGGCCACGACGCCACCGTAGGATGCAATGGATTGGGATGCTTGTGAATAAAATCACCGTGAATTTGGCAGATATAACATTTCTTTGCATGCTCTCTGCAATCCCGTATCATGGTGGGCCAGTAATACCCAAGCCGTTTAATCTGCAGTCACATCTTGGGGCGAGATTGGTGAGCACCACAAACGCCTGAGTGAACTTCTTTCATGACTTTTTGGGCTTCGGCCGATGACAGGCACCTGAGCCAGAGTTGGTCATATGACTTGCGGTATAACGTATCATTTACAAAAACGTATCGGAGAGCTCTCTTCTTCAGCTGAATCCTCGCAGATTTTTCTTCGGGCAGCCTGTCGTATCGGAGGTACTCTATGAAGGGTTCTCTCCAATCGGGCTCGTCTTGGATGATCGAAGCTTTTTCGGCAGGACTGCTTTTCTGTTCCGCGCTTTCCTTTTCTCGTAGAGAGACTGGGGGTAGAATTTGTCGGTTCCTGACTGTGATCAGAATTTCGTCCATGTCAGGATCAGCCAGCTCCTTGGCTAAGCGAGCGAGTACGTCAGCCTTTCTATTCAACGCTCTAGGGACTCTCATTAGTTCAATGTGAGTGAACCGTTTCATGAGTTCCACCACTCGGCCTCTGTACCGAGCTAACTCGGGTTTGTATATTTTATAATCACCGCTTACTTGGTTGATGACGAGCTGGGAGTCACCGTAAACTCGTAGCCGACGGATTTCCATTTCTATGGCGAGCTCCAAACCAGCTATCAGAGCTTCATACTCAGCTTCATTGTTTGTCCGAGGCTCGGTGAGAGCGAAAGAATGCCGTAGGGTTCCCATTGATGGTGTGATGAACACCAATCCTATCCCTGCTTTTATCTCCGGGACGCTTGATTTACTGGAGGTCCTTATCGATGAGGCCCCATCGAAGTAGAGCTCCCAACATGGCTCATCTCCCTCGAGGTGCAGCACTTGTTCGTCGGGTAACTCACAATTTAGCGGTGACCCTTCTGGTATAGGATGAGCGGCGAGGAAGTCTGCAAGAGCTTGCCCTTTCACTGCTTTCTGAGGAGTATAAACTATGTCAAACTCAAGTAACATGACAGCCCATCTTGCCATTCTGCCGGCTAGGCTCGCTCTGGTCATCAAGTGTTTGAGCGGGTCGACCTTGGAGATCGGCATAACCCGATGAGCAAGCAGATAGTGCCTCAGCTTCTTCACTGCAAATATCAGAGCCAGGCATTGCTTTTCGATTGGGGAATAGTTGTGTTCCGCCCCGACTAGAGTTCGACTAAGGTAGTAGAGGGCATTTTCTTTTCCCTCCTCGTTATTCTGGGCAAGGAGCTCACCGAGTGACTCATCCAGCGCAGCAGTGTAGAGAATCAGCGGTTTATTTGGAATGGGAGCGGCCAGCACTGGAGGGTGCAACAAGTATTGTTTGATGCTTTCGAACGCTGCTTGACATTCGGCATCCCAGATAAAAGGAGCTCCTTTCTTCATAAGCTTTGAGAAGGGCCTACATCTCCCCGATAAATTTGAGATAAACCTCCGTATATAAGCAAGCTTGCCTTGAAAAGATCTTAGCTGCGTCAAACTCTTCGGAGGGGGCATCTCCATGATGGCCTTTATCTTTGATGGGTCAACTTCGATCCCTCAATGTCGGACTATGAAGCCCAGGAATTTTCCCGATGACACGCCAAAAGTGCACTTCAGAGGATTCATCTTCAGATCGTATTCTCTCAGTCTGGTGAGAACAATCCTAAGATCTTGGATGTGGTCGGCCTTGGCTTTAGTTTTGATGACCAGATCATCAACATAACATTCAACGACTTTGTGGATTAGGTCATCAAAGATATTAGTCATTGTCCTTTGATATGTAGCACCTGCGTTCTTCAGTCCGAACGGCATCACCATGTAGCAATATATTCCGATCGGGGTTCGAAATGATGTGTGTTTCTCATCCTCAGGCGACATCTTGATCTGATTGTATCCAGACGAGCCATCCATAAAGGTGAACAGCTCGTAATTTGAGGTGTCATCGACCATCATTTCCATGACCGGTAGCGGGAAGTCGTCTTTAGGACATGCCTTGTTGAGGTCCCTGAAATCGACACAAATTCGGATCTGCCCATTTTTCTTCTTCACTGGGACTATGTATGCGATCCAGTCCGCATATTTCTCTTCCCTGATGAAGCCGGCGTCGATGAGCTTCTTGGTTTCCTCGATGACTTTTTCTTCTAGTTCCCTTCTCATTCTTCGAGGAGCTTGTTTGACTGGCTTAGCATCAGGAGATATAGCCAGCTTATGCACAGCCACTTCAGGGGAAAGGCCTGGCATTTCTTTGTATGTCCACGCGAAGCAGTCGACGAACTCATGCAGCAGGGCAATTATCTGCGCTTTCATTTCCTCTGACAAGAGCGAGCTGATGTAGGTCGGCCTTGGATTATCGGGCGTTCCTAAGTCAATCTTGGTTAGCTCGTCAAAGGTTGCTTGTCCACCATTTTCGAGCTCTTGAGGAGCTTCTTCTGGCTCGGCTATCTCGTCATCATCATTTGATCTTTCGCTGGCCTCACCAACATGGATCATGTAGCACGCTTTGGAATCAGGTTGAATGTAGCCTATGCCCCGTCTATCTGGAATTCGTCCATCGATGAGTGCTCGGACCTGGGGCGGATACCATAGCCCTTCGTAAAACTTTGCTTCAGACTCCGTTTGATATAACCGGCATCCGCACTTCTTAAAGTATTCCCGCATCTCGGGCGCATAGTATCTGGGATTGAGGACGGCTCTTATGCCTCTCTCATAGGGAAGGCACGCGACAGAAAGATCGTCCGGGTGCACAACGGGGGTTGACCCATAAAACAGGATGCCCTTCTGTCCATTTTTCCTCCCGGGGACATAGAAAGTTTTCAGCTGGTCCACGGTGGAGACTGACAATGCATCGAGCTCTTTGCACATCTGCTCCGACACCCTTGTGACGGCTAGGGACCCTTCTGCGACTTCGAAGGTCTCTCGTAGTTTTGCTTGCTGCATGGGGGGCCAATCTGCACAGCTGTTGCACGGCAGGTCCTCTTCTTCTGACTCTTCAGTGTTACTGCCAAGATGAGGGCGGACTTTGCTGCTAGATGGGCCTTCAGTAACAGATTCGTCCGTATTGCTGCCGAAATGAGGGCGAGTTTTATGGAAGGACGGGCTTCCAGCATCGGACTCATCAGTGTCGCTACCAAAACGGGGGCGAACTTGGGCGTTTTTGCTTTTGAAAGTGATAGCCGGCTCATATTTTCTTTTGAGTCTTGGGGCCGGTCTATCCTCAGTCAGTTGTGGCTTAGCATTTTGGTGGTTCATAAAGTACCGAGAATCTTCATATCGGACTTCATGCACACCGAACGGCTGGATGTCTCCGTCAATGCGTCTTTCTTCGCCATTTTTAGTATACTTCATGCATTGATGGAGAGTTGACGGAATGATGCCGTAATCGTGGAGCCACGGCCGCCCCAAGAGAATCTTATAAGATGTGTCGGCGTCGATCACATATATCTTAGCTTCAGTTTGCAAATCCCCAAATTTGATTGGCAAAGCTATAGACCCCAGAACTTGCTGGCAATTTTGGTTGAAGCCTTGAATGACAATCCTTTCCCTTGACAGGTGTCGGACGTCCATTGACAAACTCTTCAGAGTTCGCAAGTTCATGATGTTCACTGAGGACCCCGGATCAATCAATATGCGATTAATTCGATCTCCGTCGCTGTACCCGGTCACGTAAAGCGGCCGATTATGCTCAGCCGTTCCCAGTAGCAAGTCTTCATCCTTAAATGTGACTGCGGCGGCATGCAAAGCGTGCTGGGCTTCTTTCATATTAATTTCAGCAAAGTGAGCCTGATACCGCTCGAGGTTTTGTAGAGCGTGAATGAGAACATCTCTAAGCTCCTTAGAAAGGACCAAGGCGTCGTAGATGCTCAGGAGAGACGGAACCTTCCGGAGATGTGTCAAGACATTATAGTCCACCGAGGAAGGACTTATGTTTTCATCAGCCGGTTCTCTGCCATCTTCTTCATTAGCGACTTGTTTTTCCTTCCCTTTTGGGGCGTTGCCCTGATTTGGCGGTAGAGCCCTGCCGCTTCTGAGCTGGATTTGATTGGCCTTTGTGGTGAGCTCCTCGTCCTCTTCGGGAAAATAGAGCTCATCCTCGGAGTCGCTGCCAAGATGGATGGCGTAGCAGGTCACTACTGGGATCTCTTCATTGAAGTCTTCTTCTAACTCCTCCAGAATTTCAGCCGCTTGTACAGGGAAGAACTCCTTCAATTGAATCAATGTTCTTTCCCTTTGTTCATATTATTCGAGGGAATCGATATATTTTTGAATGGTCGATCTCCCTGCAGACTCTTTTTCGCGCCGAGCTGCACTTTTCTTCTTCTTGAGCTTCTTGGATTTTGAGCCTGATGGAGCCGCATTGGCAGCTGGACTGGTAGGCTTCTTCTGCCCTTCCCATTCCGTCCTGGGTTCCTTCCGAAGTAGCTTTATCATCTTCTTCGTCTTATTAGATATGTGCGTACTCCACGGAGGCCGCGATGAGTCCGTTTCATTTCTCAGGGCAGCGGGTTCGGCTGTCTGCTCCCAGAAGGCTTCAATTTCTGTCTGTATAAAGTTGGTGGTTGCAACTTGATTGTTCACCAACACACTTCTGGACAGTTCGATCTCTCCAGCCTTGTACTGCTTCTCGACCCAATCTTTGAAGATATAGCAATCCTCGATCGCATGGCTCACTACTCGGTGGTACAGGCAATACAGAGGATTGTTGGTCATTTTTGCTTCTTGGGGTCTTTTCGACTCCGGCAATTGGAGGCCGTTGTTCAAGGCATCTTTAAATATCTTGCGGACTTTGTCCCTTCTGAAAGAGTCAACCTTGTTCTTTTTCTCCTCTAGGGAAGGCCCATCTCCTCCCAACAATGGCTTTCGAGACCGGTTAGTTTTGGATTCGGCCGCCCTTCGCTTTTCTTCATTGTCGGACGCATTGAAGACATTGGTACTGCTGGAACTCCCGCTTCTACGGCTGTCGTCCCGCTTGCTTTTCCAAGTTTTGTCTCTCTAAGAGTCCGGCGGGGACTCTTGCTTCGAGCGTTCCAGCATTTGGACTTTCTTGGTTAGCTCTTGAAACGTCTTGAGGCCTGCTGTACACAAGAATGGGACCATCCAATTGCTGAGGTTCCCAATGAGAAGGCTGACGGACTGGTCCTGCTCCAGCGGCGGTTCGCACTTGACCGTGAGATTACGCCATCGGGCAATAAAGTCGGTGTTGCTTTCATTCTTCCCCGGCTTGGTCCTCACAAGGTCGGCAATGGAGATTTTATCACTGACATTCATGAACCTTTTGCCGAAACAGGGACTCCATTTGGGCAAAGGTAATGACGGACCCGTCCGGTATACTCGCATACCAGTCGAAGGCGACGCCGGTCAGGCTATTGACAAACTGACGAAGAAGGAGCGCGTCATTGCCCCCTGTATTTCCGCACGATGCTTTGAAGTGGGCAACGTGCTGATTTGCATTCCCCGTTCCATCAAATCTTCCGAACTTAGGAATAACGTAGCCACTTGGGAACTCAATCAGATCGTACTGCGCGGGATATGGCCGCCCGCTACTGCCGATTTCTTTCTGACTTCAGCTTCGGCCGCCAATGTTTTAACCTTGCCAGTGACCAAATCCATTATCCGATCCTTTGTTAGCGGGATAGTGTTATCTGGGGCCAAGGCGTCCCCAGAAGCGGAATGTGGCCGACTTTCATGCGGCTCGACCAGTCTTGGTCCCAAAGGAACAGGCATTGGCTGCCTCGGATTGTCATCACCCGGCTGATTAGTAGTGGCTTGTGCTTGATTGGGAGGCCCTCGAGCAATTTGAGCCGTAAGCTGCATCACCACGTTCGTTAAGTCGTCAATCTTCGAATAGAGCTTGGCCATCTCTTTATCTTTGCTCCTGAGCTGTTTTCGAAGCTCTTGAAGCAGCTCTTGCTCCGCAGTCCTGGGGCGGAAAGTCGGCTCTTCCTCGCTGTCCGAGCTTGACTCTGCGTGGACCGAGGGGTCTTTCTGCTTATCATCCTCATCGAGAGGGTTTGCTTCATCCAGCGGGGGCGGCTGTTCTTGGGCAGCGGCAACCACATTCAGGCTAGATTGGGCTTGGGATGTGGTGGCCCCATCCTTGCTTTTGCTGCGAAGGTTGTCGCTGGGGCGTCCGCCCGCCATATAGAACGTATGGATGATATATCCGGCCGTCTTTCTATCATTGGCAGCTGATTTCACGGATCGCTGTCTTGACCCCCTTGTTTCGGTAGCTGGTAGTCGATTGAAGGCAGCTGGCCTAACCAGGTTCTTGAATGGTGCTGGCGCTTCTTTTCTGGGTTTGCCCCACTTCTTTCGTGCGGCACAGAGTGCTTGATAGACTGTCACGCCACGCTTCCCAAATACGAAATACGAGGGGTAGACAAGGCCAGCCATGCTCCTACGGTCAAGGAAAAGTCCTGCCGTAGTCACACTTCGGCTTCTAGTTTCTCATGGTAAACAGTAAATGATGCGCAGGTAATGAGAAATGCAGTAACTGAAAGAAACAATGTAAAGACTGACCTGAAGTGGAACAATTGTATGTAACTCGGGAAGGCAAGTCAAGAAGTCTGTGATGCACTGGTCCATGCTAAATCTTCTCCTCCCACTGAGCATGCATACTCAGGTCGTCAGAGCGACACAATAGCAATATAATATATATAATCAAGTAACAGTTCTAACAGTGGTAATGAATATGAATATCAGTAAATCAATGACAGCATGAATATGAATGTGCAGTAATCAATGCAGCGGAGCAGTAAAGCAGTAAAACGATATGTCACGAATGTCAACACAGTATAAGGTATTTAAATGTCCGTATCCCTATCAGTCTCTAAGTCTCACTGTACAGGTCAATAAGCCTATCGTCAGTCCAAGTGTGAGAGTCAACCACTCGCGAGTGTCCTCCACCCAAGGGTAGAACCCAAGGGCAAGGGACCACGGGCCCAACATGTAACAAGAATATCACGGTGTATATATCACGTACCCTGTAAATCTCCATATAACTCCCTAAATATATAAGCCGGTATGGGACTCCCGAGATTCTGTTGAACTCACACTTAAACTACCCCACACCCCGTGGTCTACATCAAACGCTAACCATCACCCTAAATACTAATCGATCCGTGACAAGTCTGCGCGAGAACTGGAGGCAGGACCTCCATCAAGCACGTCCCGACTAATACCTAAGATAAATGGCAGTGTCAGATGCCTTATCTGTGACACCCGTGCAAGCGCTTCCATAAGTGTCCCATACCACTTATGGTCACACGTACACGCATCCCACAGACGTCGACAATGCAATAGAACAATAGGGACACTGATTGTGTACAAGTACGTATCACTTTCACTTAATCACGGATATACGAACATTGACGTACTTGCCACAATCATCACTAAAATCTAACACTGGGTGAATGCACGATATCACTAGGTTATCACTACAATGATATAGGTATGTTACGATGCATGAACAGTATGTAAGCATAATGAAGGTATCATAAAAACAGTAGTCTATCACTTGCACGATTTTTCATGAAACGTACATTCATAATTTAGCGAAACGATAAAACATGTAGTGATTAGTATGTTCAGTTAGCTATCCATCTAAATTGGTTTCAAGCCAATCGGGTTCCAGGATCATTAGTTATAACCATTTCATTTTAAGCGCTCGCGGCTGGAAATCCGGTTTCAGAATCAGAAATCCATTTCGCAACGCATTTTGATCCCAGTTGGGATCGGATTTTAGCGATGTTACAGTTATATGAATTCTAGGATTTTCAGTAAAGTTTTCAACGCAATAAACGGATCTTCAATCGCGTCTGTACGTTAGGAGTTATAATCTGTTTAATATTAACATGTCAATTCTGATTCTGCTGGGACTGTTATGTGTCCCGATCTTTTAAATTACAGATTAAATATCAAAAGGTAACGTAACCGAATGAGACCAATCGTGTTGTCTAGCTAACAGAGTTACCTACAATAAGCAGCGGAGTTCCGCAACCTACGAGTTAAGGAACACCTGTGGTATCCAATACGGAACAGCAAGCAATGACTGGAGTCGCTCTGGACTGCATTCCAGAGTCGCACTCCAATCCTAATATCATCACAGTTTAAATACAGAAATGTCTAGAAACTAGCATAGGGTTAAAGTTCGTCGAGTTGTCTTCGATTTGAGCCCTCGAACGCACCATTCTAATATGTGTATGATTTATGGTGAATTTAACGATTTTCAGATACAACAGGATTACGGTTTTACGATTAAACTTGGGGGTAGTTGTTTTAGTCATAATCGATTACAACATCCAACAAAATTCACACACTATGTTCACAGCCCTACGGGCCAACCTACACCATTGAGTTCCGTCAAATTAGATAATGTTTTCCTAAGGGAACAAACATTGAACAGTTACGGCATATAATAGTTTTAAACTTGTAACATTATAATTCATATATTTAACGATTGTAATTTAGATAAATAGCATGTAAGCAAGTAGAATACTTGCCTGGAGTAGTCCCGGAGATGTACGGCAGTGGTAAAGGGAAGAACGCGCGACGGGCAAGCACTGCGACGGCTACGGCTCCGAGTGACAAAGACCTCGATCCTGGCTCAAGCTTGACGGAGTTGGCTGTTGCGGGCTCGGGCAATGTCCTGTGGTGGTGTAGGTTGATAGGGAATGGAGAGAGGGTGAGATTTGGAGAGGGGGAGAGAGATTGTTAGAGAGAGAGAGATAAATAGAGAGTGAGAGATAGAGAGGCAGAGAGAGTGAGAGAGAGAAAGAGGCAGAGTGAAAGAGAGAGAGAGCTGAGAGAGAGAGAGAGAGAGTTCAGTGAGAAGAGAGAGAGAGAGAGAGAGCTGAGAGAGAGAGAGAGTTCAGTGAGAAGAGAGAGAGAGAGAGAGAGAGAGTTCAGTGAGAAAGAGAGAGAGAGGGAATGTGGACTGGGAGAGGGAGTGAGACAGAGCGAGGAAGAGAGAGAGTAAACAGAGAGGGGAGAGAGTCGAGTCGGGGTCGCGCTTGTGGAGGACGACGACGACGACGACGATGGTGAGGTCGACGAGATGCGTTTCAAGTTCGCCGGCGTCGAGGGTATGGTGTCTGAGCTCGGGGTGCATGGGTTGGGGTTCTGGTGAGGTAGGCTCTGCTGAGGAAGTGCTGGTGGGGAAAGTGGAGTGCTCGGAGGAGGAGGTGGTGGCGACGACGACGAGAAGCTCACCGGTCGTCGGCGCAGGGGATGTCGAGCTCGGCTGTGGGTTTGGGGTGTTGGGTGATGGGGGTCGCGGTGTTGGGAGAAGGGGGAGTTGGTGGTCGGTGGTGAAGTGGAGCGCGAGAGAAGCTTGGGCGGCGATGGTGGTCGGCGAAGCGATGGGCTCCCGTGACCGAGGGCGAAAGCAAGGAGGAAGAAGACGAGGGGAGCGATGTGAGTTCGAGGGAGTTAGGGGTGACGAGGGGGTGAGCGTCGTGGTAACGTTCGTGAGCGGGACGCGTGGAGCGGCAACGAGGGCGCAGGCGTGGGGTGCGGCGGATGAAACGCGCGCAGGATAAGGAAAGTTACCGTTGGAAGGGGGAAGATGAACAGGGGTCGGGGTCTGATTGGATTGCGCGACGCGGACCAAAGAAAAGAGCTGGGTATTTTATTAGAAATTAAGGACAAGAAAGGGCAAGCTTGGGTTTAGAAAAATTAAAGGGAGCGGCCCTGGTTATTTGTAAGGAAATTTATGTTTAGAATTCTTGGGGAAAAATGTAAAGATGGATAGATAATAAGGTTTTTGAACTAACTAAAATAGTTTTAAATGTAAACTAACAAACTTCTAAAAATACGGACATTGGCGTATAAAAGAAAACCGGGTATTACATCATACCACCCTTACAAAAAAAATTTCGTCCTCGAAATTGAAAGGAAACAATATAATAAGCGAAGAGTTATCATATCGAACACTAATACATGCTGATTTACTTTAAATGGTTAAACAAAATCTGAAGATACTTATATATATATAAGAACCATATACGAAAGATAGATCTAATCAGTATAATGTAGGAACACTATAAGAGCAACTACAAGTATACGAGAATATAGGTAACAATAACGAACAATAATGATCAAGCGTATTCAATAAAAATGAAACCCAAACAGGGATACATACAAGTATATTTAAGGTAGTACGACAGAAAGATAAATATAAGGTACAATCATTATAATAGTAGTCATAGGCACAAAACCTGAAAATAAAACGACAAGAATAAAGTAGTGGAAATCTAGTCGGTAGGTTAAAACATTTTAGGATAATGCATCGGTCAAATAGTTTCAAAATAATTTAGAAAACTCATATAGTGAAAATAATAAACATGGAACAAAATGTGCGCGGTTTAAGGTTGCGCTACTAAAAAGAATAATAATAATGCACTTAAAATACGTAAAACGGGGTAATCAATAACACGTACTTTTGACAAATGCAGAATACTAAAACTACATTTTAAAATAATAGTGCCTCTAAATATAGTCGGGGTAACACGGAAAAGCATGAGTGTGTCCAAGCTTAGGTAGGGTAGAGATTACAACGGGATGTGGCTGATACAAAAGGTCGAAGGATGACGGCTTTAGGCTGAAGATCTAGGAAATTGGAATCGAGTCAACACAAAAGTAAAGGTGAGCCACAAAGGGCTACAAGGGAAACAGTATGGGAGGGATAACTTTCGGTACATCGTATGAATCAAGAATTTGAAGGGTTAGCTAACTCAAGGGTTTCACTATGAACTTCTCCTCCCAGAAGGATTTCAATCGAGGCACAGACGAAAGATGAATGGCGGCCCATTCCAAGGATCAGGGTGCGGTACTTTCGAATTGAAACGAGGGTGAAAAACTTTACAACAAGTAGGGGTGGATAGTCAGAGATCTCAACAGAAAGATAAATGGATAGGGGCAATAACAAGTATCAAACGAACCGATAATTAAAAGGTTTACGAATCCAGAAGATTTACTTTATTCAAGAAATTTGAAACAAGACATTCTCAAGGACGATAAGTGGCCCTAAACTATACACATTTCATTTGGCCAGAAAGACAACATCAAAAGAAATCCCATCAGTCGCGGTTGTGGAGATTCAGCAGGTTGCGGTAGGCTCGCGCGCTCAGGTAGGGGCGTCCATTTCCATAGCGTCTCGCGGGGACTGCCAAAGGGAGTTCTTCCACGGCAGGGTCTTGATGTTCTGGTCCTTCATCCTCGGATAAAACTTCTCCATCGAGATCTGATTCTATGTGATTCCCTTCTCCCGGATTTTCTTCCACGGGATTTTTCCTCAATTGGATTTTCTTCTATCGGTTCTTCCTCGGGGTCTTCCTCTATCGGGTCCTCTTCAGGGTCTCCTTCCTCTCCATCGGAATCAGCTATCATGTTAAATTCTGGGGCGGCTACTCCTTCTTCCTCTGAAACGTGGTTTCCGAAGTTGACCTAGGGACCGTCAACCTCATCATCAGAACTCATCAGTTTGTGATCTAGGGAAACGCAAGATTGTGTATCCTCATCTAAATGCGGCGCTACTCCAGGGTGGGCCATACTTTGAAAAGAAAAGTCATGATCAGACAGTGGGATACATCAAGAAAAGCTCAAGGTACGAAGTATAGAAAAATATGCGGTTGCAGGAATTGAAAGCTCAGAATTTAAAATACTGTGATAATGAATAGAGTTTGATATGGAGAAAGCATGAGAATGATACATATATTACGATTCAACTTTTATTGCATTCAAACAAAAGTTCAACGGATACAAGATTTCAAACGGGAAAATGTTCATAAGAGATGACAACATAATAATGAAATAGGAAAACATAAAAATTCTTCTTCGATCGCCAGACCGCTGCATCATCGTTACGCGAGTTGAATCTAGTGTTGGGTCTGCTTTATCCTCGAAGGGCGAACTACGCAATAATCCTCATGTGGCAGAAGTGGTGAGAGTGGACGAATCTCCTCCTTGTATCTCCTTCCTTTCTGGGCAACCGTTGATGAGATGTTCGCTGAATCCACAAATCAGACATTTTCCTTGGGCGCGGCGGCAATCTCTCTGAAGATATCCTGGTCTCTTACAATACCCACAACAAGGGGTCTTCTGTTGCTTCTGTCGCGGGGAAACAAATTGACGCTTCATCTTCTTCTCTTTTCCTCGTTTAATGGGGATTCCTCTATGATTGGAGACTCTCGCTGGTGCCTGATTCACCTGCCTTCTCAGTCCTTCAGCTAACAAGTCGTTCGTTTGCTCCTGGGCTTCCTTTAAACCTTGCAGTACACTCAGAATCTCGACGGTCTGATTCTGGGGAACGGATATAGACGAAGAGTCGTTGGAAGACATGATCCTGAAACAACAATTTTGACGATTTATATAAGGCACAAGCTATAAGATTCAAATGTAATAAGGATTGGACACAGATTCAAGAATATCAGATGTGATGAAATTTAGTACCAATGGAAAATCAACTGTATGACTTTAGGTCACTTAAACAAAGTACGGTAGTGCAATTGCAGATCCCGTAACCTTGTCAAGTTACCCGAACCATAGCGAATGGATAGCTGAACACACGATATGAATATAAATCAAGAATGACAAGTTTACAATCTAGACTGAGGAATGTCTTAGATTGCCAAACTATGCACGGAAAACTGCAATCCCCATCGATGCAAAACCTGGCTTTGATACCAACTAAACCATGTCACGCCCCGCTTCCCAAAATACGGAATACGAGGGGTAGACAAGGCCAGCCATGCTCCTACGGTCAAGGAAAAGTCCTGCCGTAGTCACACTTCGGCTTCTAGTTTCTCATGGTAAACAGTAAATGATGCGCAGGTAATGAGAAATGTAGTAACTGAAAGAAACAATGTAAAGACTGACCTGAAGTGGAACAATTGTATGTGACTCGGGAAGGCAAGTCAAGAAGTCTGTGATGCACTGGTCCAGGCTAAATCTTCTCCTCCCACTGAGCATGCATACTCAGGTTGTCAGAGCGACACAATAGCAATATAATATATATAATCAAGTAACAGTTCTAACAGTGGTAATGAATATGAATATCAGTAAATCAATGACAGCATGAATATGAATGTGCAGTAATCAATGCAGCGGAGCAGTAAAGCAGTAAAACGATATGTCACGAATGTCAACACAGTATAAGGTATTTAAATGTCCGTATCCCTATCAGTCTCTCAGTCTCACTGTACAGGTCAATAAGCCTATCGTCAGTCCAAGTGTGAGAGTCAACCACTCGCGAGTGTCCTCCACCCAAGGGTAGAACCCAAGGGCAAGGGACCACGGGCCCAACATGTCACAAGAATATCACGGTGTATATATCACGTACCCTGTAAATCTCCATATAACTCCCTAAATATATAAGCCGGCATGGGACTCCCGAGATTCTGTTGAACTCACACTTAAACTACCCCACACCCCGTGGTCTACATCAAACGCTAACCATCACTCTAAATACTAATCGATCCGTGACAAGTCTGCGCGAGAACTGGAGGCAGGACCTCCATCAAGCACGTCCCGACTAATACCTAAGATAAATGGCAGTGTCAGATGCCTTATCTATGACACCCGTGCAAGCGCTTCCATAAGTGTCCCATACCACTTATAGTCACACGTACACGCATCCCACAGACGTCGACAATGCAATAGAACAATAGGGACACTGATTGTGTACAAGTACGTATCACTTTCACATAATCACGGATACACGAACATTGACGTACTTGCCACAATCATCACTAAAATCTAACACTGGGTGAATGCACGATATCACTAGGTTATCACTACAATGATATAGGTATGTTACGATCCATGAACAGTATGTAAGCATAATGAAGGTATCATAAAAACAGTAGTCTATCACTTGCACGATTTTTCATGAAACGTACATTCATAATTTAGGGAAATGATAAACATGTAGTGATTAGTATGTTCAGTTAGCTATATATCTAAATTGGTTTCAAGCCAATCGGATTCCAGGATCATTAGTTATAACCATTTCATTTTAAGCGCTCACGGCTGGAAATCCGGTTTCAGAATCAGAAATCCATTTCGCAACGCATTTTGATCCTAGTTGGGATCGGATTTTAGCGACATTACAGTTATATGAATTCTAGGATTTTCAGTAAAGTTTTCAACGCAACAAACGGATCTTCAATCGCGTCTGTATGTTAGGAGTTATAATCTGTTTAATATTAACATGTCAATTCTGATTCTGCTGGGACTGTTATGTGTCCCGATCTTTTAAATTACAGATTAAATATCAAAAGGTAACGTAACCGAATGAGACCAATAATGTTGTCTAGCTAACAGAGTTACCTACAATAAGCAGCGGAGTTCCGCAACCTACGAGTTAAGGAACACCTGTGGTATCCAATACGGAACAGCAAGCAATGACTGGAGTCGCTCTGGACTGCAGTCCAGAGTCGCACTCCGATCCGAATATCATCACAGTTTAAATACAGAAATATCTGGAAACTAGCATAGGGTTAAAGTTCGTCAAGTTGGCTTCGATTTGAGCCCTAGAACGCACCATTCTAATATGTGTATGATTTATGGTGAATTTAACGATTTTCAGATACAACAGGATTACGGTTTTACGATTAAACTTGGGGGTAGTTGTTTTAGTCATAATCGATTACAACATCCAACAAAATT
Source organism: Agapanthus africanus (assembly GCA_030015575.1). Taxonomy (NCBI): domain Eukaryota; kingdom Viridiplantae; phylum Streptophyta; class Magnoliopsida; order Asparagales; family Amaryllidaceae; genus Agapanthus; species Agapanthus africanus. Next base: position 136,989,691 of record CM057339.1, read on the forward strand.
CACACACTATGTTCACAGCCCTACGGGCCAACCTACACCATTGAGTTCCGTCAAATTAGATAATTTTTTCCTAAGGGAACAAACATCGAACAGTTACGGCATATAATAGTTTTAAACTTGTAACATTATAATTCATATATTTAACGATTGTAATTTAGATAAATAGCATGTAAGCAAGTAGAATACTTGCTTGGAGCAGTCCCGGAGATGTACGGCAGTGGTAAAGGCACGAACGCGCGACGGGCAAGCACTGCGACGGCTACGGCTCCGAGTGACAAAGACCTCGATCCTGGCTCGAGCTTGACGGAGTTGGCTGTTGCGGGCTCGGGCAATGTCCTGTGGTGGTGTAGGTTGATAGGGAATGGAGAGAGGGTGAGATTTGGAGAGGGGGAGAGAGATTGTTAGAGAGAGAGAGATAAATAGAGAGTGAGAGATAGAGAGGCAGAGAGAGTGAGATTTAGAGAGTGAGAGAGAGAAAGAGGCAGAGTGAGAGAGAGAGAGCTGAGAGAGAGAGAGAGTTCAGTGAGAAGAGAGAGAGAGAGTTCAGTGAGAAAGAGAGAGAGAGAGCTGAGAGAGAGAAAGAGTTCAGTGAGAAGAGAGAGAGAGAGAGAGAGAGAGAGTTCAGTGAGAAAGAGAGAGAGAGGGAATGGGGACTGGGAGAGGGAGTGAGACAGAGCGAGGAAGAAAGAGAGTAAACAGAGAGGGGAGAGAGTCGAGTCAGGGTCACGCTTGTGGAGGACGACGACGACGACGATGGTGAGGTCGACGAGATGCGTTTCAAGTTCGCCGGCGTCGAGGGTATGGTGTCTGAGCTCGGGGTGCATGGGTTGGGGTTCTGGTGAGGTAGGCTCTGCTGAGGAAGTGCTGGTGGGGAAAGTGGAGTGCTCGGAGGAGGAGGTGGTGGCGACGACGACGAGAAGCTCACCGGTCGTCGGCGCAGGGGATGTCGAGCTCGGCTGTGGGTTTGGGGTGTTGGGTGATGGGGGTCGCGGTGTTGGGAGAAGGGGGAGTTGGTGGTCGGTGGTGAAGTGGAGCGCGAGAGAGGCTTGGGCGGCGATGGTGGTCGGCGAAGCGATGAGCTCCCGTGACCGAGGGCGAGAGCAAGGAGGAAGAAGACGAGGGGAGCGATGTGAGTTCGAGGGAGTTAGGGGTGACGAGGGGGTGAGCGTCGTGGTAACGTTCGCGAGCGGGACGCGTGGAGCGGCAACGAGGGCGCAGGCGTGGGGTGCGGCGGATGAAACGCGCGCAGGATAAGGAAAGTTACCGTTGGAAGGGGAAGATGAACAGGGGTCGGGGTCTGATTGGATTGCGCGACGCGGGCCAAAGAAAAGAGCTGGGTATTGTATTAGGAATTAGGGACAAGAAAAGGCCAGCTTGGGTTTAGAAAAATTAAAGGGGGCGGCCCTGGTTATTTGTAAGGAAATTTATGTTTATAATTCTTGGGGAAAAATGTAAAGATGGATAGATAATAAGGTTTTTGAACTAACTAAAATAGTTTTAAATGTAAACTAACAAACTTCTAAAAATACGGACATTGGCGTATAAAAGAAAACCGGGTATTACATAGACTCTTGAAGAGACAGTGTCATACTTCTTCTGTTGGGGCCGAGACACGTCTCTTTGTGGCACTGTTCGGACCGCTGTCTTCTTGATTCTGGCGGTCATGGCATTTTTCTGAACCCACTTCAGAGGCTCGAAGGAATTGCTGATTCTTACGTCCGACTCAGCTGTCGTCGCGGGGCAACCCTGCACTTGGAACTTCACATGATTCCATTTGGCCGAAGCCTTGGCCCTCTTGTTGGCTCGATACCTGAGCCGCTTCTGCCTTAACTTTTCTGTTCTAAGCACCTGGCAGACTTCGGCTCTTTGGGAAGATGCCGCAGACCGGGCGATGGAGGGCCTTGGTGATACGCTCGATTGTGCATTTGTTGGAGTCATCGCCTGAGCTCGTCCGCAACATTTGATTTTGCCTTTTGTACCGAAGTTCTTGCACCCCGCTGGAGCACCAGTGGATCGTTCAGATACCGTCTTAAGTTTCGGTTGTGGTGCCTTAGCGATCATGACATTCGGCCTCTTACCCCTTGAGACCGGCTTGGCTACCTGTTCCGCCGGGATCTCCACCAGATGAGCGCTTCCGGCAGCGTAGATGATGACGGAGCCAAACTGGCGGGGCGGTTCCTCCCACTGTCGACTGAGGCTCGCGGGGAGAACCACACGAGCGATGATCTTGACCATATACGGAATCGGGGTCATGTTGGAAGCTGAATTCGTCTGGGGAGACATTGTCGTCGAAAGTTGATTGCTGCATGGAAAAAAAGAACATCATTTCAGTATAGGCAATCGATATGTATATTGATTGAGTTCGTATGAACGTTTAACCCGAAATATGGGAGGAGAGATTTGTCCCACCGGGCGTGCTATAATCTGTAGGGTGTTTTTCGTCACTCCATTGAGATGGGAATACGCGCGCACTTGTCAGGCGTACTACAGATTCCCCCTGCCTAGGGTAGGCGGGGGTTTATTGATTGTGGGGATCCAAATCTCCGGCAGCCGCAGACTAAGCTGCCGTTAATTACCCCCCGCCTTCGGGGCGAGGGAACCTCTGATTGATGGGTTAAACTGGTCATGCGAACTCGATGTGCAGTGTACGTGTGTTTTGTTTTGGAGGGAGGGTTTAAATATATCGGGAGCCACGCAGAGTTTTTACGGGGGTTTAAATTTTTTTCTAACAGAGACAGTGTCGTGGAGTATGTGTGTATGTAAATATGTATACATATGTACAGATATACATGTATATATATAAAAAGGGGAAAAGACATCCAAAGGATGCGTGGGGACAGCACCTTGGGCGCTGTGCGCCTAGGTGCTGTGCGCTCAGGCGCTAGAGTGCCACGTGTCGGTACGTGGGCGCTCTGCGCTTGAGCGCTGGGTGCTGGAGCGTAAGCACACCACGTGTCGGCACGGAGGCGACTTACGCTCGAGCGCTTGCACTTGAGCACAAGCGCAAGCGCACCACGTGTCGGCACGGGGGCGACTTGCGATCGAGCGCTTGCGCTGGAGCGCAAGCGCGCCACGTGTCGGCACTAGGGAGACTTGCGCTTGAGCGCTTGCGCTTGAGCGCAAGCGCGCCACGTGTCGGCACGCGAGCGCTCTGCGCTTGAGCGCCGGCGAGAAAAAGAGGCTTTTAGCCTAAAAAATTTTATCAGAAGAGAAATCAGAGAGGAGTTGGACTCCTGAGTGTTTTTTTTTTGGTTTAGTGAACGATGTTCTTCTTCCTCCTCCTCTGTTAGCTGGATCTTGAAGATCAAGAGATATGGGATTTCTAAAAATCTCTTCTTTTTGAGATCTAATGGAAGATCTGAGTTCCCCTTTACGGGTTTTGTGGTGAAAAACTAATTTGTTTTATAAAAAAAAGAGTAAAACTCTTGGTTTAATTCAAGCGAAAAAGGAAGGTTTTGGAACCTTGAAGAAGGAGAAAAGATCTCAGATCTGAAGAAAATTTTGAGAGAGAGAAAAAGTTGTTGAGATATTTCATTATCTTTGCCTTTATAGGCTGTACACTTTACACATAGCTCCTTGGGCTTCACAAAATGGCATTTTGCCCATCCCATGGCTCATGTGCCATTTCTTTTTGCACATAAGCCATGGGCTTTACAAAAATTTGGCTTTATGCCTATTTTTCTTACATTTATCCATAAAATAAAATAAAAGAAATACAACAAAATTTTTTATTACAAAATTTTTATCTTGGCGTGGGGGGGAGGCCGGCCGCTTCATGTTCGGGCTCGACCCGGGCATGGGCCCACTGGATCTGGGCTTGGGCCCACTTAGCTTGGAGTTGACTTGGATTTTGACTTGGTCAACCGGGGTATAAATTTTTACCCCAACAAAACCGGTATATCTTGTTGATAAATATAGTGTCTACCCTCTTATACTCGGCTTTACCATATGGCCCGTCTTGAATTCTTCGTGGCCGATTAAGCTTTGTCTCAATGTTCTCGTCCAGATAGCGGGAACAAAATGTGGTTGCTTCATCAAGAGGATAACCTTGCATGATAGAACCCTCTGGTCGATTTTTATTGCCTATATACTTCTTAAGAGTGTTGAGGTACCTAATGAAAATACGTTGAATAAATAAATACGGGCATACAGGATACATCCATCGATATTGTACCGGTCCGGCTAACTTCGCCTCAGTTGCAAGATGAACCGTCAAGTGTATTATGATATCGAAGAATGACGGTGGGAAAATACGCTCAAACTTGCAAAGTATCAACGCAATAGAATTTTCTAGTTTATCCAGCGTCACAACCTCTAGTGTTTTAGCACACAACTCCCTAAAAAACAATATAAATCGTTGATTACTAGACCAACCGATTCGGAGAGAGAAGTCCTGAGGGCTAATGGAAGAAGGTGCTCCACGATAACATGGTGATCATGACTTTTCAGCCCATCGATCTTGCCCTTCACAATTTTTATTTTCTTGCTGAATGATCCTGAAAAACCTGTGAGAACTTTCAAATCATGCAACACCTCTAGGAATCTTTTCTTTTCCGGTTGTGACATATGATAAGCGGTATTGGGAAGTACAAACTTGCCCGGTTTACCCGCTACCGGTTTAGGGTGCAATTCACTTTTTATTCTCCACTCTTGTAGATCCATCCGAGCATTCAGGTTATCTTTCGATTTCCTGTCTTTACAAAAAAGTAAGTTAAGTATGTGCTCTGATACTCCCTTCTCTATATGCATGACGTCCAGACAATGACACACTGAATTTGTAGACCAGTACGGAAGCTCGAAGAAAATGCTTAACTTGTTCCAAAATGGTGGTTTGACCTGTTTCGTCGAATCCATCCCAAAGGTCACATTATTGTAACCATCCCATTTAGCAATCACGTCCTATCCGGACAATGGGGATGGAGGTCCAAGAAGCTCTTGATGACCATCAAAGTGAACCGTGTCTAACTTATAGGGGTGGTCTGGAGGCAGGAAACGTCGATGGCCGCAATAACAAACCTTCCTGCTAAAATTCAAGAATTTCGATGTTGTGTGTTCATGGCAATGAGGACATGCTTTGTGACCATGTACGGACCAACCTGATAGCATTCCATACGCAGGAAAGTCATTAATTGTCCACATTAGAGCCGCACGCAGTATGAAAGTTGTATTTGTGTTTGCATCATATGTCTTTACACCATCAATGAACAAAGATTTCAACTCCTCGATCAGAGGTCGGAGATAGACGTCAATATTGTTCCCCGGTGAGTTTGGTCCGTCGATAAGAAGAGGCATCATAAAGTATGATTGGTCCATAGCCAACCAAGGCGACAGATTATAAATTATCATTACAACGGGCCATGTGCTGTGACTTCCAGCCATATAGTTGAATGGGTAGAAGCCATCAGTAGCCAGTCCGAGCCGGACATTGCGAGGATCGCTACTGAATATTGCGTGCCTCCTATCGAAATCCTTCCATGCCGGTGAATCTCTTGGATGGCTCATTTTTCCATCTTCACTTGGAGGAGCACGGTGATGCCAAATCATTGCCTCGGCTGTTTTCTTACACCAGAATAGCCTCTGTAGCCTCTGTGTTATGGGAAAGTATCGTGCTATCTTGACAGGTATATCGGACTTCTTATCAGAATCTTTCGGCTTATACCTGGCATCTCCGCATGTTGGACACTCTTTCAAATCTGAATTCTCTTTCCGGTACAACACGCAATTTTTAGGACATACTTGAATCTTCTCGCACTTTAGACCCAAATCAGACATCATCTTCTGGGCTCCGTACCAGCTGTCGGGCACGTTATTTCCTGGAGGTATAGAATCTTTCAAGAACAAAAGAAGAATTGTGAATGACTTGTTGCTCCATCCATTTAGGCACTTAATCTAGAAAAGTTGGACGAACCATGAGAGGGTGGAATACTTCGCATTCTCATAAATTGGTTTCCTAGCATCATTCATGAAATTTTCATATTTATCCGCACGCGGTCCTTGACCGGAAGGAATGTCATTTTCGGTACGAATAGATTCACCTAGGGCAGCCTCTACCATATCCTCCATTTCTTCTGATGGAAATAAATTACCGTCTTCTCCTTCTGCCGCATTACCGAATTCTTCTTCTTCTCCTGCCGCATTTTCGTGTTCTCCTTCTTCTTCTGCCGCAGTACTGCATTCTTCTCCTTCCCCGTGATATTTCAAAGTTGTATAAAGTCTAGTAAACCCATATTTTACAATATGAAGCTCTGCCAATTCTACCTTCTGCCAGTACTTGTTGCCACATCTATTTCACGGACAGAGAATCTTCTCTATTATGATCTTATTATGTGCGCGTGCAAATTCAATAAAAGCAGTAACTCCTGCGACAAATTTAGGTTGCATACGTTGTTGCCAATCCACATACATCCAGTCCTTAACTCTGACGTACTCATGGGCCATGTTAGACTGTATAACATATAAATTGTAGGTTATAGTGACTATATTGAGAAATATAAGAACGGGATAGTTACTGACAAAGGAGAAAATCCGTGTATATGCTTTGTGTGTGCGTTTGTCGTTGAAAAGAATAAATTATCGCACGTATGTTAACCGATAGACGGGGACTAAATGGCGCTTTTAGTTTCATATATGAGTATCGATGGGAATATGAAGGTTTCATATTATCATCAAGTATCATATATTGGTTTTAACCTGAACATCTCGAATCACTCTCTAATTATGCGTTTGTTGTGTATTCTTGTTGTATGTGTGTGTTCCGGCTGTCGGGGGTAGGCTTCTATCCCATTAAGAATGTATAGAGCGAACACCCATCACTTGTGCTTTCAACCGTTTCGAGTAAATTTCGGCAGCACCTCCCCGCTGTTCTCCGAGTACACTGTAATAGAATAGATAATCATTTCAAAGCTGTGAAACAACGTTAAAATGAACATCTAATCTATCTTTGTACACGGAGAACCAGCGGAAAGGTACCGACGAAATATCTCGAAACGGATGAAAACACAAGTGAATGAAGGCGTTTGCTTTATACATTCTTAACTTGTCCACACGGGACAAATATATGGGTTACCATACGATTGAATTTTCTCGTCGCGTAGACTATACGATGGTTGTTAGTATCGAGCTATACCGTCCGATATTTAACAACCTTCGTATAGTTCTATGTCACGACGAACATCGCACGTATGTTAACCGATAGACGGGGTCTAAGTGGCGCTTTTAGTTTTATATATGAGTATCGATGGGAATATGAAGGTTTCATATTATCATCGAGTATCATATATTGGTTTTAACCTGAATATCTCGAATCGCTCTCTAATTATGCGTTTGTTGTGTATTCTTGCTGTATGTGTGTATTCCGGCTGTCGGAGGTAGGCTTCTATCCCATTAAGAATGTATAGAGAGAACACCCATCACTTGTGCTTTCAACCGTTTCGAATAAATTTCGGCAGCACCTCCCCGCTGTTCTCCGAGTACACTGTAATAGAATAGATAATCATTTCAAAGCTGTGAAACAATGTTGAAATGAACATCTAATCTATCTTTGTACACGGAGAACCAGCGGAAAGCTACCGACGAAATATCTCGAAACGGATGAAAACACAAGTGAATGAAGGCGTTTGCTTTATACATTCTTAACTTGTCCACACGGGACAAATCTATGGGTTACCATACGATTGAATTTTCTCGTCGCGTAGATTATACGACGGTTGTTATTATCGAGCTATACCATCCGATATTTAACAATCTTCGTATAGTTCTATGTCACGACGAACATTGCACGTATGTTAACCGATAGACGGGGACTAAGTGGCGCTTTTAGTTTCATATATGAGTATCGATGAGAATATGAAGGTTTCATATTATCTTCGAGTATCATATATTGGTTTTAACCTGAACATCTCTAATCACTCTCTAATTATGCGTTTGTTGTCCATTCGTGTTGTATGTGTAACATGATTCTAAACCATTGAGATCAAGATTTGAGAAATTTTATAAGTGGTCGTTAACATGATAACAATCATCTCTTCTTATCAGTCCATATCTGAATTCTAAAGGGCGGTATATTTGCTATTAAAAGATCATGTTCAACTCTAAAGCAAGGGAAAAACAGAGGAATATAGATCTATTAAAGTCAAGCCATAAAGCTAATCATATATTTACAACATTGCAAATACATTAACGCAAAACATAGTTATGATGCTTCAAAAGAATCAATTATCAAGGATCTGGGAGTGGAGATGAACATACAGTTTCCCGTCAATAAGATCAACAGGACAGAAACAGATAAAATATAAGATTAGAATGATGAACAAGATAATATGCTTGAAAGATGCTATATTTGCTGATTGAATATAAATGAATCCACCAATAAGATTATATACATGATAATATATGTAGAGGAATTCAGGCCATGAACACAAACCACCAACTATTTCATATGCTGGCTGAAAGAAACGGGCGAAAAGATTCATAGTTTTCCATAAACTACAAGCAGATTCTGCCATTACTAAGTACAAAACAAAATGGATTATAATTTAAAGGAGAAAGAAGAGCTTGAAGCAAAATCAGATCAAATTATATTGTCCCACATGGGTTGCTCGCCCAGACATTCGATAGCATACATGTCACAAGAAAAATAACAGAAAAAAAAATCCTTAAGCTTAAATACCCTCTAAATATGCCAAACAACTTGCTTACAGTTCTACTGATACATTATTAAACATAAAGTCCCTGCAGACGCCAAATCTGGAACAACTATCACCTTATCATCGAATGTTATGTCCACAAAAGTGAAGGTAACAGAATAAATGCACCAGTACAAACTCGACCTCGAATTAGCCTAAAGCTTTGCCGGAATGGAACTAAATCAACAAGCAAAGCATATTTACACTACAAGCTTACACCTACTGCAAGGGATAAATAGGGCACTCTACAGTTCACATCTCACAGCCCAACCGAACCCTACCCCCAGCCCCAGCCTAGCCCCAGCCCCAGCCCAACCGAGCCCTAGCCCTAGCCCCAGCCCCAGCCCAGCCCCAACCCCAACCCCAACCAAACCCTAGCCCCAGCCCTAGCCTAGCCCCAGCCCCAGCCCCAGCCCAAACCCCAACCCCAACCCCAACCCCAACCGAACCCCACAACCTAACCCTAACCCTAACCCTAACCCTAAACCTAACAGAACCTTACCCCCAGCCCCAGCCCAGCCCCAGCCCAACCGAGCCCTAGCCCCAACCCCAGCCCATCCCCAACCCCAACCCCAACCAAACCCTAGCCCCAGCCCCAGCCTAGCCCCAGCCCCAGCCCCAGCCGAACCCCACAACCTAACCCTAACCCTAACCCTAACCGAACCCGATTGATGCCGACGCCGACGCCGATGCCCTCACCCCTACCCGAACCTGGCCTGAACCCTAGACTACAACGTCAAAATTAAAAATTACTTGAGATTTACTTACAACCGTGCGCGCGGTGGATCGACGGTAGAAATTGATGGTCGCCGATGAACAGGCGAAGGTGGCGACGAGGCACGGGAAGTCGACGAAGGTGTGGGGAAGACCGACGAAGCTGGCGCAGGCTCGCGAGCGCGGTGGCAACGAAGCGCGGGAACAGGCGACGAGAGGCGCGGGAGTGAGAGAGAAATTTGGGAACAATGAATATAATTTTTCTGTGCTTTTTTTATTATTAATAACCTATGTAGATGCCCCTACGGACATAACCGTAGGTCCCCGGTTTGCGGCTCCGTAGGGCCAAAGAAAAAATTAGAACGTAAGGCACCGTAGGGACAACGCTTTGACCCTACGGATAAACCCATAGGGACAAGAAATATTTGCCCCTACGGATTTCTGAGTCCGTAGGGGCAACCAGTAGTGAACCAATCATAAACGTGCACAAACAGTTCCTAGAACTAGGGTCACTTAGGTCAAAGCACTAGACCGCTCCTAGACTTATAAAGAACAAGACGTAGGATAAATTCTCTATCATCTCCTTATCAATTTTGTAGCCAGGTAAGTGCCAGATAAGTGGGAGGTATCCGCTAGAATCACCAAAATAGCAGGCCTAATTAAGTAACCACTTTTCTTAGCCACACTTTCCTTAAACACCACAAGAGAAATGCGGATAAGCAATAGATTACTCACAAACCTCTTTTGTCCTAATTGAGCGCGACTATCCTTAAAAGCGTGGTCTAGATATTTTTTTATTAATATAGGGTGATGTGTATACTTGTTTGTAATTTTTGAAGCTTAGGAAGGGTGATGAAATCCCCACCTAATCTAAATTTGGGTTTCTTACCCCTTAATGTCCGTTTTAAATATGCAAAACAAACCAAAATCTAAAACACGCAAAAAGATTTTTAGCAGCGCTGTTTGCAAAGAATTTTACAGGTAAAAACAGTTTATTGGAGTTTTAGAGGAGAGAGGAAAACGATAGGATGATACCAGAAAAGTTTGGGGGCTTAACTCCCCAAGGAGGCCGCGGTTCTGCCGCCAAAGGCTATGTGGGGACGCGGGTCTGCCGTCGTCTTTTGGAATCTCCCCTTCAAAATTTTTCAAAGCACTCCAATGCTTCTTTGCTCCTATTTGAAAATCTCTGAAATTCTGATGGTTCGCTCCAAATGCTCCAGATTTCTCGCAAAACTCGCATAAAAATCGTTAAAAATACAAAATACAGTTTTTTTATTTCTATTTTTATGTTCTCTGGTTTTATATTAGAAATCAACCCGAATAACAAGAAAAATAATTACGACCGTTTTCCAGCAACGACGCCATTTAATTGGATGTGAAAAAAATGTTTGTATGTTTGTTGTAAATAAACGCAATCAAGATGGTGTCGCTAATAGCTAGCTGCGATGAGTACGGGTCGTCCACAGGGAAATGATGAACTGCTTTTCTTATTTTAGACGAGTTGATCGAAGAAAAGTGGGATTGTTGTCGTTTTAAACTAGGATGTTTAGAAAATTTAATAATAGAAAGGCTTGTAGGGTTTATAGGACTTAGTAGTTAATGGATGAAGTAAAAAAATAATTCTTTTTATTTTTTAATTATTTAATACTAAAGAGATAGCGATGAATGTGGATTAAGGTTCTTGGAAGGAATTAGGGTTTCCCACTACTGCCCCTTGTCTTTCCATTGATCTCTATTTATCTCAAGCTCTTAACAAAATGATTATTAACGAATCTCAAATTGTAGTCGTGATTATCATGAATTGATAGTGCGCCCGATAAGAGGGTTAACATTCATATTGCTAAAATTTATAAACATTAAAACTTTTTAAGAAGAATTTAAGTTATAGTTTTCATCCATTATTCTACCCTATCCTACTAATCCTAACAAACAAGAATTTACTCGCTCATGGATGTTAACGATTTAAAAGAGAGGTGGAAGAGGAATGAAATCAGAATTAAAAGTGCAGAAAGTAATTGCGGAATGTAATGCAGAAAGTAATGCGGAAAGTAAATGTGTAAAGAATTAAAACAAAGAACTACCTTTATTGATTTACTAGTGCATTATAAACATTGCTTGCTGAAAAAGTAATTTACAAAACCCTAGTTTTCTCGCTAGATCTTAATCAATCGATGGGTAGATGAATAGATGAATGTATAGATAGCTCTCGGTCTTTTTATAGGCACTGGAATGTGAAATCCCTGATGACATAATGAAGTGTGTGAAATTACGATCATGACCCTAAAGTTTTAGATCCTATAGCCGCTAAATGACTGCTGAACCGCCGTCTATAGCCCTATTTGACCGCGTTTCCGCCGTCGTTTGGTGGATTCATGCCTCTAAATTTTTTGTGCCTTTTCTTCTTGATATTTAGAGATCCTTCTGATAAAAAAGATTCTAAAAATATATTTCTTAGTCTCTGCCGTTGCAAAATTCTTCAATTTGCTCCTAATATTCAGTAGATTTAGTTTGGTGAATCGATTTGTTGTGGATCTCCTACGTGTATTTCATACCTTAGCTGATCTATTATAATACCTGCACAATGTCTCAAATCATCTTATTAGTACATTTATTTTATTTGAGATATTATTCTAACCAACTATATGATATGATATTTTAAGAATATTGGATAGGAATATTTGATATGATATGCATATTTTAATATGAATATTTTATTTAAATATTATATGCATATATTTTCCCCAATTATATTAATTATAAATGAAGAAACATATGATAATAATCTTTTACAAATAAACACACATATGTTCTTTATTTACAAATAACACCTTTTAGTACTTAATAATAGTAGGGAAATTGTCCATAAAAATATGCAATAAATTTGACTAATCAAGCCACTCTCTCTGGTAAGATCGATCCTCCCCTTGTGGATGGGAGAGCTGGTCATCGTTAATTCGAGAAGGACGGTTTGATTTTATTTCAACTCCACGCAAGTAACGAGAAGTGAAGTTGAGACATTTGTTGGTGCAACAACTCTCGGCTAAGGTATGAAATACACGTAGGAGTTCAAATCCAAGATCCAAATCTTCAAAGGAGTTTAACTCCACATCCAGACCTTTTAGGAGTTTAACTCCAAATCCAAATGTTTTGGGAGCTTAACACTGTTCCCTTATAAAAAAGGATGAGTGAAAGTTCCTCACTAAAACTGCCCCACGTGTTTAACATGTGAGTGCCGATATGCAACACATATAGGCACAGCAATTAAAACAATTGGTAGGCTAAAACCGCCCCACGTGTTTAACACGTGAGTGCCTATATTCAACGCATATAGGCACAGCAATTAAAATAATTGCTAGGCTAAAACGGCCCCACGTGTTTAACACGTAAGGGTCTATATGCAACGCATATTGGCACAACAATTAAAACAATTGCTAGGCTAAAACGGCCCCACGTGTTTAACTCGTGAGTGCCTATATGCAACGCATATAGGCACTGCAATTGAAACAATGGCCATGCTAATAAGCCTCACGTGTTAAATACGTGAGGGCACGTCTCTACGTAGAATTAAAATTCTACTCAATAAGGAACCATTGGATCAAAGATCCGATGATGATAGAATTAAATTCTATTGAACTTTTAAATGAGAAATGATATTTTCTGTTAAACAGAAAGTTGGCGGATCAAAAATCCCATGAGTTGGAAAATATTTTTCATATCTCTTTAAAACAAAGAAAATTGTGCTCCGTTAAACAAAGCACCCTTGGATTAAAAATCCAACGGTGATTAAAAATCACCAATCTACAGAATAAATTTTGTACGGGAAAATATTTTCCTAATCTTGTTTAAGAAACAAGAAAATACGTTCTGTAAAACAGAAACCTTTGGATCAAAAATCCAACAGCGGGTAAAACCCCCAAATCAATTGAAGTCTCTCAATGAGAGATTTCCTAAAACTAATTAACAAACTTCTCTCCACTATATAAAGAACCCAAGACTCCAAGTTAAAAAAAAAAGAAAGGAACATAAGAGAGGATAAAATAAAGGAAAAAAGAGAGAAAGAGATTTCAATTCTCTAAAAGAAGAAGATTCCCTTATTAAACAAAAAAACGAGGTAAGAAGAAAACGCAGAGATTATCCTATCCCTTCTTCGCCTCTTTAAGGGTTTAACCCTTCGTACAAGAACCTAGTTCTTCCTCTGGTTGAGGTCTGTAGAAGCGGATCTCCCTACAAGTTTAGAATTTAATTCTCATCGGGGAGATTCTGTTATGCAGATTCAAAACTTAGGGGAAAAAACTAAGTTCAAGAAATTAATTCTTACAAAAGTGTATAGGAATTTAATTCCTCTGATAACACTAGGGTTTAACCCTGTAAAAAGAATTTAATTATTATAAAACAAGAGACTTGAAATTCTCTAAACTCAGATCCCAGTATCGTTAATATGAGAACAAAATCTTCATGCACATAAAAGGAAAGACTGGTGATTCATTAGTGTTCAACACTATAACGAAACCTTGCGTGTTCTCCCACGTGAGCACTTCTGATGAACAAAAAAGAACAAGAAGTGCCTCCTAGGGAAGTCACGTGTTTCCCATGCAAGCGCCTAAAAGAAGAACAAGAAGTGCCTCCTAGGGCAGTCACGTGTTTTCCACGCGACTCCCAATCAAGAGCTTAGCACTTATATGAAAAAGGGAACAAACCCAAAAATAACGCTCACATTTTGAGGGGGCCTCACATGTTCGTACGTGAGCACCACAGGGTCCAAGTTCTTAGCACTTATAAAAGAAAGAGAAATAAAATTCAGAAAACAATTCCCATTTTGAGCGCCTTACGTGCTCGCACATGAGCCGAGTGCTTAGCACGTGAGCCGAGTGCTTAGCACTTATAAAAGAAGAGGGAAATAAAACCCAAAAAGGCACTACCCAACTTTAGGGCGCCTCACGTGATCACACGTGAGTACCACAAGAATTAAGTGTTTAACACTTATATGTAAACGGGGACTTGAACCCAATGTACACCTCCAGCTATGAGATACCCCACGTGCCACACGTGAGCGCCCCCGGAATCCACTGTTTAACACTACTTTAGAAGCTCATGTGGGAACACGTGAGTGCTGAACGTATACTAGTGCTTAACACTATGGGAAATCAACTCCAGCCTCAAGTTGGCCAGTCATCCTGAGATTAAAACATTTTCAATCTCCAAATAGACCGAGCCTCTATGCTCATGACTAGAAATAGGTTCAAGGGTACATCTTTCCACATCTCTGATATATGTCGTTGTAATTCTTCAACGTCTTCAGAGAGGTGGAGGGTCCCGACAACCAACAACTCTTTGGTGCACTCCCAAACCGACGGGCACATCCCAATACGGACCGCAACGTCCTTAAACTAGCTATAGACTGAAACGTCCTTAAACTAAAGCAATAGAGCCCAAATGCTCTTTTGTTGGGTCTGAATGATCCCAAAATCATGTTGAGTAGATCTTAGTCTCAAATTAGACTAACGTATCCTCAACAAACATTAAAGTTGATCTTAATCTCAAACGAGATTAACCATCCTTAAATCAAAACAAACCCAAATCTAAGAATACACAGATTTGGACTAATCCACGCCCTACGGACGACAACAAAAATTAGTCTCCATATACAATCCACGGGAAACCAAAAATAAAACAAACACACATGACACGAAGTGAACTTCCGGAGCAGGAGAAAGTAGTTATCGCGATGCGGTAACGTAATTAACTGCAGAGGCTTGCGCCTGCAGGGAGAGCGTCCACACAATCAAAAACCCCTCACAACGAGGGGGAATCTGACGAAATCTACTACAACGGCCGCATCCGTCCAAACCTCCGATACACGGTGCCATAAATCAACTTGGCATCTTCGGAGAGGTGGACGGATAAATCCAAATAGAATCTGCCCCCAAATTCAGGAAAGACCACACCATCCCGGTTCTTCTCTGTTTTCGACAGTGAACAGATTCTGGCACGCCCGGTGGGACCTTTTCCTCTTTCCACTCCACACTTCGTGTGTCGTGTTCGCGAACAAATCATGGTTTTCTATAGTTACCCCTGAATTCGAGGTACTAAGATTTGGTGTCTTGCTCCTGTGCAAGGAAGAGAAATCAATGGCTTTTAACTGCAACTGCAACAGCAACTCCCACTCCATTCCCGCTGGAGGAGTGACGTACGGGCTAAATGCGGCCTGCATCTTCTCAATGCCAGTAGAACAGGTGACTCAGGCCACTACTGGATTGTTCTTCGGGACCACGCTCCCACCGACAAGCTTCAGCGCCCCGATGCCATCACAGGAAGCTTTAAAGAAGTCGGTTTTTGATCGACTTACAACCACCACGGCCCCTTTCAATGGGTCGTCCAAGTATGCCACCTCAATCTTTAACAAGTTGAGCCAAAGCTCAAATAGGCCCGCAAAGAGGCTCGCAATACCTGAAGTGGTTATCCCGAAGTGAATAGCCATTCCAGTTCCGGCAGGTGAAGCCGTCAAAGGGGCATCTCCTACTAAAGGACCGGTCTTCGTAAGATTGACCGTTCCAACTCCTGCTATGGGTGAAGTCGTCAAAAATGCTTCCCCTACCAGAATGTTAGCCTTCGAAAGATTGACCGTCCCCTCTCAACGGACGTCGGTCTTCGACAGGATGACACAAGCAGTAACCCTTCATCAAAGCAGGGGCATGAGGAAGCCCCTCCCAAAACCGAGGCAATCCCATCTGCAAGGCATGCTTGACATTGTCACTGGCGCCGAGTGAGGAAAGCTGGGGGCAACTCCCCCTCTGGAATTACTCCACCAGCTCTTATGGCACTCCTGTTCCAACTGGGAACAACTTTGAAACGCTAGGAAAGGTGCGAAAGAACTCTCCGACCGTGGTGCTGAAGAAATCACCCCCATATATTGAAAACATGATACAGGCGAAGCCAGAGCAGCCCCCTCAGTGGCTGTCCTCCCGAATCCACAGAGTTTGGCGGAAAGTCCAGGATTCTGTGATCAATAAGAACTACTCTCGTCGACCAGAGAAAATGAAAGTTCGATAAGAGGACAATCATCCCTCTAGCATGCAGCGAGGAACTTCTCAGGCGCCTGTTACAATAGCTCCTTCAACTTCGACTTCTCACAAAAAGAGAAGGCTGGAGAATCTACCACCGCCGGCGGCAAATCCTAAGGGTGATGGATCCAAACGCCCCAAGTCTGGGGGCATGATCGTGAACACGGTGTACATGGATTCCGGGAAGGAGGAAAGCCATACTTCCATGGGTCATCGACCATAAACTCGGTCGTTGACGAAATCTCAGAAACAGCAACAAAATCTCTAGGAGATGCTGACAAAAATGGCAGCACTCACTGGGCAAAAAGAAAGCCCGGAATCGACGTCTGAACAACGCCTGGAGCAGGAGACTGATACAGAATTTCTGCGAAGGGTGCTCAAAAAGAAGGATAAGGAGGCCGCGGAATAGGCTGCTAATATAAAGCAGATGGCTCTTTGTTCCAAGGCATGGTTGGGATGATGGTCCATTCGGAACCTCCAGCCGAAGACCCTCCGATAATCATCGAAGACGACAGAGGGGAAATGTCAAACCCTCCGCCGGCTTTCTCAGCAGCCAAGGAAGAAACGATCTCCAAGGCTACCCTTGATGACTACATAGCTCAACAAATACAAGTTCATCAAGCGAGTGAAGCGGCTGGCCAAGTCATCAGAACTGGGTGACCTTATCCAGGCTGGTACGATCAAATCAAGTACCCGGCAGGATATACGATACCTAAATTCCATGTGTATAAGGGGACGGGCAATCCACACCAGAATGTTACTCAATTCAGAGCTCTGTGCGGTAATACTGGAGGCGATGACAAACTGCTGCTTCACCAGTTTGTTGGCAGCTTGTTGGAAACGGCATTTGAATGGTACTCCGAGCTCCCAAATGACTCCGTCAAGACGTTCATTGAAATGGAACTGTTATTCACACAGCGGTTCGCAAGCACAAGCGAGCGCACCCCGATCACGGTATTATTCAATGCCAGGATAAAACGTGGAGACTGTTCGAACAGGCAGTGCGCAACAGACTTTTCACTCTGCCGGATCCGAGACGTCCTCTATAGCCTGGTGACGTCAACAGTCCCAACTACTGCTCCTACCACAGAGTATTGGGCCACCTAATTGAGGATTGCAATGTCTTCAAAAATTGGGTTAAGAACCAGTACCAACAAGGGAAGTTTGCGCTGTCTGAAAATTGGAGGGTGAACCCGCCACAGAAGCACGCTCTTAAGAAGCTGGACATGCCAGGGGCATCATGCTCGTTTGTAGAAGAAGCTTTGTAGGAAGTTGTCCTTTCAGGCTGAAGGACCTTCAAGCATGTCCGACGATCAAGTGGAAAAGCCCTTTAGAGCCCGAGATCACTGAGGGGATGCTTAAACCGCGTCCAGTGCCGAAAGCTGGTAACGATAGGCAAAACACCCAAGTCAAGCCTTCAAAGTCTTCAAAGAAAAAGAAGAAGACCAAGAAGCCCGTACAGCCTGATAACAAGCATACGGTACTGCAAAAATATATTGACGCACTGGAGGAGTACAACCAGAAGGTGCAGACCCCAGTCACTCTCGAAGAGTTTCTCAAACATATCCTTGAGAACGGAGATAGTGACATTGATGAGGGGAATGACTCGTCAGAAGAACCGGAGGATTATATAGCAAGTTGCCACATGGTCTCTCATTCGTCGTTAAAAAACAAAGAGACCCCCTCGGAGTCAAAAAACGGAGCAGAGAAGCTGGGGGAAAGACCGGTGCAAAAATCGCTGGAGCCGTCAGACGACCTGATTGACAGGCTGCTGAACGAAACCCTTCAAAAGAGCAAAGCTAACCGAGAGCGTGAAATGGCCATATACGAAAAGGCCAAGCGTCGGAGTCAGGATGAAGAAGCTGCGGCGAGGAAGAGTCACAAAGTACTCTAACCAGATCGAAGCACACCCGCGGCAGACAAAAGCAGATTTAAGTCGGGAAAACGGTTCACCAAAGCCTTGTGAATGGGAATGAAGCCGCCACCTTTCAAAGGAAATATTCCCATAAGTACATGCCTCGATGAAGTGGATATACATCCGAACTACTGCTTATACCATCGGAGGGTTACACACCCAACCGAAGAGTACAGTTCCTTCAAGAAGTGGTGGCAGGGATACGTTGCTTACCGACAACACTTCAAGAGGATGAAGCGTGAAGCTTGTCGACACCGAAAAAAGTGCGATAGATGAGCGTGGAAAAACGACTGGAAACTGTTATATGGTTGATACCAGTTCGACAAAAGGGAAAACTCAAGTTCTCACATTCGGGAGCGATTCTGAGGAAGAAATAACCCTCGGCGCTCTCTTCAAAGAATCCACCTCTGGAAAAGAAGAAGAGGGAGAAATGCGAGAACAATCAGCTACGTAACTGCACGCTACCTGAGAAGAACCTCGGGCCAACAAACAAAGGTTCGAGCAAAAGAAACAAGGGGAAGGAAAAAGTCCTCGAGGAAATTGCCATCGACGATAGAATCGTCAAAGAGCTCGCGGCAAAGGACCCGCCTAAGAAAAACAAGTTGGATTACAATGTCCTGGCACACCTGAGAAAGATACCCTCACAACTGAGCATACTGGATACTCTCCTCCTGTCCAAAGACGCATAAGATTCTCTAATTAAGGCACTGCAAGAGCCTGATCAGTTCCAAGCTTTCTTTGCGGAAGAAAAGATGAAGGACGAGCTAGCAGAGGTTTATACAGCTGACATCACATTCGGAGATGAAGATATCCTCCTCGGAACGTGTGAGAACAACCATCCTCTATATGTCACCGGGTACTGCCACGACATTAAGATAGGGAAGATCCTAGTCGACAACGGGTCATCTGTCAACCTTCTCAACGTAAAGGTGCTAAAGAAGATCTGCATGAATGTTCAGCACCTGGCTCAGGACAAAATTACCATCTCCGGGTTCGAATCGCAGTCATCATGGACACTTGGGTCCGTGATATTGACATTACTCTTTGGGATGCTCGTCACTGACATCAAATTTCATGTCATCGATGCCATGACTTGCTATAACGCCCTGCTCGGCCAGCTTTGGTTACACGAGTACAACATCATCCTTTCTACACAACATCAGTGTATGAAGTACTTCATAGATAGCCTCTGTTCCCCGCCGAAAGACGCGACAAAGACGCGGCCGACGTCTTGCCTGAAATTCGGGGCAGATGCTAATTGGTACTATCCGTCCACCTCTCCGAAGATGCCAAGTTGATTTATGGTACCATGTATCGAAGGTTTAAACGGATGCGGCCGATGTAGCAGACTTCGTCAGATTCCCCCTCATTTGAGAGGTTTTTGATTGTGGGGACGCTCTTCCCTGCAGGCGCAAGCCCCTGCAGTTAATTACGCTACCGGTAACCACTTTCTCCTTCTTCAGATGGTCACTTCGTGTCGTGTGTGTTTGTTTTTTTTGTGGTTGCCCGTGGATTGTATACAGAGACTAATTTATGTTGTCGCCCGTAGGGCGTGGATTAGTCCAAATCCGTATCTTCTTAGATTTGGATTCGGGAGTTGTGTTTAAGGATACGTTAGCCTCATTTGAGACTAAAATCAACTTAAACGTATGTTAAGGACACGTTAGTCTAATTTTTAGACTAAGATCAACTTAACGGGATCGTTTAGATCCAACAAAAGAGCAATTGGACTCTATTGTTTAGTTTAAAGACATTGCGGTCGATTACCAGTTTAAGGACATGGTAGTTCACTGTTAGTTTAAGGACATCTTGGTCCGATGTTAGTTTAAGGACATCTCGGTCCGATGTTAGTTTAAGGAGTCTCGGTCCAGGTTAAGGACATCGTAGTCCGTGGGTTTAAAGGGACCCCACAGTCTAGGTTAAGGACATTGTATTCCATGGGCTTAAGGACCCCACAATCCAGTTTAAAGACATCATAGTCTATAAGGTTTAAGGACATCATGGTCCATGAGTTTAAGGACCCCACAGTCCGTGAAATCTGTAGTTGTCGCTATCTGTCACCTCTCTGAAGACGTTGAAGGATTACAACGACAGATATCAGAGGAGTAAAGAGATGTACCCTTGAACCGGTGTGACTTGGTTGAAAGATCTGTAGCCCAGTTTGGGACTAAGATCTGTTGAATATTCTTAAGCAGATGAGCTCAGTTCAATATAAGTTGAGCACTTATGGCCAGAATTGGGCTAAGTCCAATTAAAATGTTTAACATTTTATTGCTCTGGCTATTGAGCTTTTATTTAGGCTTGGCCCTTTTAATAATGCTAAGCATTGGGTTCTGACATCTTTTGTCTTATATTGAATGCATAGCATTCATCATAACAATGTGTGTTCTGACAGTGCGCCACGTGGAACATCAGGCGCTTTGCGCCAATGAAAGAGCGCATTGCGCTTCTGTCGGGTAGCGCACATGAAAAGGACACGTGTCGCGCTTAGCGCTAAACGCCAGTTTATTAGCGCGTTGCGCTTTCAATTTATGAGCGCTTTGCGCTGGTTTAGGGGCGCGCCAGTGAGTGACACGTGGAGTGCTTGGCGCTGAGCGCCAGTCCATGGGCGCAGTGCGCTGTTTCAGAAGCGCAGAGCGCAAGCTGTGTCTGTGATTGACACGTGTCATGTTTTGGCGCTGAGCGCCGGTCCAAGGAGCGCAAAAGCGCAGTTCATGAGTGCAGGGCACTTTTCAATAGCGCAAAGCGCACTTGATCAATTTTATGATCAGAGAACAAATTTATGTTCTCCCTTTAAAGGAGGCTTTGCCTCAAAATTCAAGAACAAAAGTTCTTTTTTATAAAAGGGCTCTGCCTTTGTAGATCAAGGATCTGTGAGTGAAGTAAATACTTCTTTTATTTTTTATGATTAGATCTTTTGATCTTTTCATGCGAGACCTTGGTCCGTTGTAGATCTATGATCTTTTAAGAAGATAGTTCTTTTTTTTTAATGAGATGATTTCATCTCTGTTGTTCAAGAATTAATTCTTTATCTTGAAGAAATGATCTTCTTTTTCTAAGAGCTTGCACTTCTTTCTTTGAGATTTCTTCAAGTTTGTAGGGGGGTTTCTCTCTCTGAGACTTTAAGTCTTGAGGCCTTTATATAGGGCCAATTGATTTGTTAAATCAGTTTTAAGAGATCTTTCTCTAATTGATTTGGGAATATTTCCCATCGTTGGATCTTTGAACCTAAGACTTCTAATTTGTAGAAGATAATCTTCTTGTTTTAGTAAGATTGAAAAGATCTTTTCATAACAGAATTTTAATTCTGATTAATTAATAATTTATTATTATTATATCTAACGGTGGGGAATTTTTTTATTCCAGCGTTGGCGCCCCTTGCGCTAGCGCGCCTGCGTTTGACACGTGGCGCGCAGCGCAGAGCGCAGCGCAACTGCTCTAGCGCCTCCCGTGTTTGACACGTGTCACGCAGCGCGCCCAGCGCTAGCGCTGGATCTGAAGCGTTGCTTCAGTTTTGAATTTTGAATTTTGAAACAGAGTTTTGCTCTGATTGGGGGGCGCTGCCTAGGGCGCAGCGCATCTGGCGTTAGCGCATCCGTGTTTGACACGTGGCGCGCAGCGCGCTTAGCGTTGGATCTGAAGCGTTGCTTCAATTTTTGAATTTTGAATTTCAAAACAGAGCTTTGCTCTGATTGGGGGAAACAAATGCCCCCCACCGTTGCGCTCACGTGGCGCACACGTAAGTGCAGTGGTGGCAACATCTGAGCTCTTAGATCAACTCAGAAGTTGAAGAGGCGGTTCAATGCCTATAAATAGGACCTTTGGTCCCTTAGATAACTTCCATCTTCTTTCTTGAGAATTTTTATTCAGAGCATTGCTCTTCAGTTTAAGAACTTTTCAAGAGTCAGAACTCTATCAAAACTTAGGTAAAGTTTAAAAAAATTTAATTTTTAATAAATTAAGGTTTTACAGTGCCTTGCTCTTCATAGATCTTTGATCTAAAGAAAACCCATTTAGGGTTTCATTAACAGAGCTTTGCTCTCATGAACCTACAGATCTAAAGAGATCTTTTCTTGGGGTTTCTTAGCCCATGAATCAGAGCTTTGCTCTTTAATAATATGTAGATTTCTTGATCTTTGATGAAGAACTCTCAAGGGTTTTTTCATGGATCTTGAAGATCCCAGAATTTTTAATTCATAAAAAATTAATTTTAATTAATCCTTGATGGCTTTTTCAATCACCATTACAGAGCCAGGCTCTTTAAGGAATTTTATTCCTTCATGATCAGAGTTTGACAAGTGTCGCTCTGTCATAGAGCTTTGCTCTCAAAGGAAGATTTTCTCCTTTTCCCGGGGGATTTCTCATTCAATGAGAAAATTCTTGAGGATTTCCTCATTAATTAACAGTCTCATCTAATGATGAGGCTGTTTTATTAATTGATGCATTGTCATCTAGATTTTGTGGATCCTCCTTTGGTCCCCTTTCCACTGCATTGCAGTGTGGTACAAATTTTTAAAATACCGAGTGTCAGATTAAATTAAAGTACTGACGGTTGACTTCTGTCCCCCTTTGTAGGCGACATGTCTTTCGATGCTACGTTTCCATTCGTCCGCTCAGAGGGAGGATTCCCAGAGGCACCTGTGGACCGGGAGGTCCTTGCACTCATCAAAGACCGCGACCCGGAGCACAAAAATCTCTACTTGTGGGGTAGATGGTACGACCAAATTATCAGAGGTCGTCGAAGCTTCTCTTGTATGACGCCGTCGGAGCCTATCTCGGCTATTCCGTATGCGGATGCACCCCCGATGAACTACGCCGTGGAGGTTGTCAATTGGACTTCGGAGGGTCTTCTGCGATGCATTTCTGATGGGTTAACATTGAGGCAGAAGCTCGACGTCATCGAGTGGGATGCACAAGATCGTGAAGCAGCTCAGCGGGCCGTCGAGGAACAACTTTCGTCTTACTTGCAGCAGCGAGCCCAGGTCGAAGCAGAGTTGGCCGCGACAGCTGATCAAGAAGAGGGGCTGAGGGAAGTGCGAGCGGCTGATTGGATTATTGAAAGCGCTTCCCTCTCAATAAATTTTTTTTGTACTATTTGTAATTTTGAATAAAATGTATTCGTTCTTTTATTCTTTCATATGATATATTTTGTACCCAATTGAATTCATGAATAAAAGATACACATTTTTTTTTTGCAATGTCTTGTGTCATCTCTCTGCTTTCTTTTTTCTTTCGTTATCAGCATATCACCTTAGCAAACATAGCCGGCAGATGATAGAGTGAGCATCTTGTCTTGGCTTCTTCGAGGGGTAGTGATGGCTTAGGAAGCAGGTTCAGATCTGTTACCTAAGATTTTTCAACTTTATGAGCCGTGAGGGTCTCATAAAGACTTTTTTCCCTACGAGTTGAGAGGATCTCGTAGGTGTGTTTTCTCCTTAGGAATCGTGAGGATTCCTAAGTGTGTTTTCCCTTATAAGTCGTAAGGACCTTATAAGAGAGTTTTCCTCCTTACGAATCGAGAGGACCCGTAAGTGTTTAGTGGGATAGATATGTAGATGACGTATTTCCGAAACGGGATCATATGGATGACGTATTTCCGAACAGGGTCATGTGGATGACGTATTTCCGAACGGGGTCATGTGGATGACGTATTTCGGAACGGGGTCATGTGGATGACGTATTTCCGAACGGGGTCATGTGGATGACGTATTTCCGAGCGGGGTCATGTTGATGACGTATTTCCGAGCGAAGTCATGTTGATGACGTATTTCCGAGCGGGGTCATGTTGATGACGTATTTCCGAACGGGGTCATGTTGATGACGTATTTCCGAGCGGGGTCATGTTGATGACGTATTTCCGAACGGGGTCATGTTGATGACGTATTTCCGAACGGGGTCATGTTGATGACGTATTTCCGAACGGGGTCATGTTGATGACGTATTTCCGAACGGGGTCATGTGGATGGCGTATTTCCGAGCGGGGTCATGTGGATGGCGTATTTCCGAGCGGGGTCATGTTGATGACGTATTTCCGAACGGGGTCATATTGATGACGTATTTCCGAATGGGGTCATGTTGATGACGTATTTCCGAGCGGGGTCATATTGATGACGTATTTCCGAACGGGGTCATGTTGATGACGTATTTCCGAACGGGGTCGTGTGGATGACGTATTTCCGAATGGGGTCATGTGGATGACGTATTTCCGAACGGGATCATGTTGATGACGTATTTCCGAGCGGGGTCATGTTGATGCCGTATTTCCGAACGGGGTCATGTTGATGACGTATTTCCGAACGGGGTCATATTGATGACATATTTCCGAACAGGGTCATGTGGATGGCGTATTTCCGAGCGGGGTCATGTAGATGATGTATTTCCGAACGGGGTCATGTTGATGACGTATTTCTGAACGGGGTCATGTGGATGACGTATTTCCGAACGGGGTCATGTTGATGACGTATTTCCGAGCGGGGTCATGTTGATGACGTATTTCCGAACGGGGTCATGTTGATGACGTATTTCCGAACGGGGTCATGTGGATGACGTATTTCCGAACGGGGTCATGTTGATGACGTATTTCTGAGTGGGGTCATGTTGATGACGTATTTCCGAACGGAGTCATGTTGATGACATATTTCGAGCGGGGTCATGTGGATGACGTATTTCCGAACGGGGTCATGTGGATGACGTATTTCCGAGCGGGGTCATGTTGATGACGCATTTCCGAACTGGGTCATGTTGATGACGTATTTCCGAACAGGGTCATGTGGCGTCTGTTGTAATGAGACGAATATCGGAGTGGTCTCCAGGTTATCTGTGAGCCGTTGAGATATGGTTTGTTCTCTGATAGAGCCTGGGAAGGGAAGGCGTGATGCCTTCTTTGTTTGCGCCCCTGGATTATGTACAGGGATTGATGTAATATCACATGTAGGGCATAAATTTCATTTTTTTTCGTGATGCTCTATCATTTCAGCTTTTATATCGCGAAGGTCGCGATTGCCCAATCATTTCAGCTATTCTTCGCGGTGCCCAATCATTTCGGCTATTTATTTTATTTTTACTCGCTGCTTTTTATTGCGAGTTGCCCAATCACTTCGGCTATTTTGCATGCATACATTTTTTTACTTGCTGGTTTTGTTGCAAGTTGCCCCATCATTTCGGCTATTTCGTATGCATGTGTTAGCTCGCTAGCTTCTCGCTGCAAGCCTGGAATTAGACACCGATTTCGGCATCAGCACTGCTACAACTGGGATATTGCCAGGAGCGAATCATCATTTGCCTCTGTCGATGTCGAACAAAGGTGGCTTAGTAGACGGGGTTAGGATCCTGTCGACTAAGGCTTTTGACCTCATGAGCCGTAAGGGTCTCATAAAGGTATTTCTCCCTGCAAGTCGTGAGGATCTCGTAGGTGTGTTTTCTCCTTAGGAATCGTGAGGATTCTTAAATGTATGGTCTCTAATAAATCGGAAGGATCTTACAAGAGTGTTTTCTCCTTATAAGTCGAGAGGACTTATAAGGGCGGTTCACCGGGTAAACATATCCCTAGTCACGGATGGGACTCTGTTAGGGAAATGTTTATTCGCGCCCGTGGATTGTATACAAGGGTCAGCGTTGAGCCGCTTGTAGGGCAGTATCGGAAGTTGTGATAGCTGCTTAAGAACAGGTTCAGATCCCTGTAGCTTAAGACTTTCAAATCTTATGAGCCGTGAGAGTCCCATAAGAGGGTTCTCCTTACGAGTCGTGAGGATCTCACAAGTATAATTTCTCCTTAGGAATCATGGGGATCCCTAAGTGTGTTACTCCCTTGTGAGTCATAAGGATCTCACGCAGGTGGTTTTTTCTCACAAAATCGAGAGGACCTTGTAAGTGTCTTTTAACAAGATCGCGCCCTTTTGGGTTTTCACAAAACTCGCCAGTAGCCCTGCTGTTTTTACTCACGGAGCCCTTTCGGGTTTTCATCCGTGCCCTTTTTGCTTATGAACATACAGTTTTCCCTTTTTTTATTTTTTTTATTTTAACGAGGCTGCGCCTTTTCGGGTTTTCACAAAACTCGCCGGTAGCCCTGCTGTTTTTACTCACGGAGCCCTTTCGGATTCTCATCCGTGCCCATTTTTCTTGTGGACATACCGTTTTCTTTCTTCTTCTTTTTTTTATTTTTTTTTGTATCAGCTTTAGGATGCTGCAATCCACCGTAGTTTGTCGACGTCTCGTTCAACAGCTAGTTTTAGGATATAGTGGTCCATCGTTAGTTTAAGGACGTTCCGGTCCGTTGTTAGTTTAAGGACGTTTCGGTCCGTTGTTAGTTTAAAGACGTTTCGGTCCGTTGTAAAGGAAGCCGTCTACTACTTACAGAGTTTAGGCTTAGGAAGATAGCGAGCGGACATAGTCGTCGTCATCTATCATTGACCTAGGCCATGACTTGTTAGGCGTAGTATTTTTTAGGAAGCAACCATTTATTGGTATGAAGGGTCTTTCGCCATGCATGTCCATGAGTAAATAGGCTCCACCCTGGTAGACTTTGTCTATGATATACGGGCCTTCAAAGTTCGGCTCGAATTTCCCCCGTTTGGCACGATTGGGGATCATAGGTCTTTTGACCACTAGCATGAGTTCGCCTTGGCGGAATGTTCTCGGCCTAGTCAATCTTTCGTATGAGCGCGTCATCTTTGCTTTATAAGCTTCCAGATTTTGCTGCGCTATGAGCCGGGTTTCATCAAGGGCGTCGAGCTCCTCAAGCCGAAGGTGAGCATTCTCTTCGTCCGTTAGCTCGTAATGAACTGCCACTCATAGAGAGGGTAGCTCTATCTCGAGGAGGAGTACCGCCTCTGTACCGAATACCAATACGTACGGCGTTGTGTTCATGGCCATTTTAAACGTAGTTCTATACGCCCAGAGAGCTTCATGCAGTCTCTCGTGCCAGTCCTTCTTATTTCGAGACACCATCTTTTTCACGATCTTCGTCAAGGTCTTGTTAAAAGGCTCAACTAGACCGTTAGCTCGGGGATTATAGACTAAGGAGTATCTCCAGTCTATGTTATGCTGTTGTACGAAGCGGCTTATCTTGTGGCTTCTATAGGCTGGCCCGTTATCGGAGATAATCCGTCGTGGAGTTCCAAACCGATAAATGACGTGTGTCTTGAAGAAATGGAGGATATTCTCCATTTTCACTTCCCTCAGCGGTACCGCTTCCACCCACTTGGAGAAGTAATCAGTTGTCGCCAAAATGAATCGATGTCCTCTGGACGATGCTGGTTCAATGGGAACAATTATGTCAGTCCCCCACATTTCAAACGGCCAGCTAGCCACCGTTGAATGCAGTGGATTTGGATGTTGATGGATAAAGTCTCCGTGAATAGTCTCCGTGAATCTGGCACGAGTGGCATTGCTTCGAATACTCGAGGCAGTCCTGAATCATCGTGGGCCAATAGTAGCCCATCCTTTTGATCTTCAGCTTTATCTTTGGCCCGGCTTGGTATGAACCGCAGAGTCCGTCGTGAGTTTCTTGGACGACTCTTCTTGCCTCTTCAGGTCCCAGGCATCTTAGCCATAGAGAATCAAATGATCTCTTATACAGAGTGTCCTTGACGAAAGCAAAAGACAGAGCTCGTCTTATAAGCTGATGTCTTGAAGACGCATCTTCAGGTGTTCGACAGGATTTGAAGTAGCCTATAAAGACTTCTCTCCAATCCATAGCCTTTTCCTGGTCTTTTATTTGTAGAGTCGTTTGCTCGATCGCTCCCTTTTCTTCGGATGACTCCGGAGATATTTCTTCCGGTGCGAGAACCCGGCGGCTTTGCACAACGATCCTCACGTCATCGAGGTTTTCATCAGCCAATTTTTTAGCGAGCTTGGCTAATGCATCTGCTTTGCTATTTTCCGCACGTGGTATTCTTTCCAAGGTGTAGGAAGGAATTTAGGTCAAAAATTGCTGCACCCTCTCGCCATACTTCACCAACTCTGGCTTACACGTCCGATAGTCGCCATTTACTTGACTAACGATCAGTTGGGAATCTCCGTACATGAGGAGGTTTTCAATTCCCATGTCGATGGAGATCTCGAGACCTGCTATCAAAGCTTCATATTCTGCTTCGTTATTCGTCCTCGGCCCTGTTAAGGAGAAAGCAAAGCGCATTATCCTTCCTTGTGGAGTTACGAAGATGAGGCCTACCCCTAATTTGATTATAGGGGTGTTTTGTTTGCGCTTCTTCATGGAAGACGCCCCATCAAAATAGAGTTCCTACCGGGTATCACCACCGTCGATCGTGTCAAACGCATGTTCGTCTGGCAGTTTGCAATTCAAAAGAGAATCGGCAGGTATCGAATGCTCAGCGAGGAAGTCGGCGATGGCCTGGCCTTTCACTGCCTTAAGAGGTCAATAAGTTATCGAAAACTCCATTAAGAGCAGGGCCCATTTAGTGAGCCGTTCCGTCAATATGGCCTTCGACATCAAATATTTGAGAGGATCCACTTTCGATATGAGATGGACCTTATGTGCCAACGCGGAGTGTCTGAGCTTCGTTATTGCGAAGATCAACACCAGGCAGTGCTTTTCGATGGGAGAATAATTGCTTTCTGCCCCCAGTAGAACTCGACTCAAATAGTAGAGGGTTATCTCCTTCCCTTGATCGTTCTCTTGTGCCCATAATGCACCTAAGGAACCTTCAAGGGCGGTCGTGTACAGGACGAGAGGTTTTCCCTTAACGGGAGCGGCCAGTACCGGCGGATTCTGTAGATATTGTTTGATTTCGTCCAGTGCGCCTTGGCATTTGTGATCCCAGATGAACGGGGTTCCCTTCTTTATCAGGTGACTGTAAGGACGGCATTTGCCTGAGAGATTGGCTATAAATCGCCGGATGTACGCGAGCTTTCCTTGGAGAGACCGCAATTGCTTGAGAGTCCTTGGTGGAGGCATTTCCATAATCGCTTTGATCTTTGACGGATCTATCTCGATGCCTCGGTGTCGGACGATGAACCCCAGAATTTGCCCAAGGAAACTCCGAACGCGCATTTGAGAGGGTTCATCTTCAAGTTGTATTTTTGAAGGCGTTGAAATACGGTCTTCAGATGCTTTAAATGCTCCTCGTATGATTTGCTCTTAACCACGAGGTCGTCGATATAGCATTCGACGATTTCATGTATGAGGTCATCGAAGATCTTCGTCATGGCCCTCTGATAAGTGGCGCTGGCATTCTTTAGGCCGAAGGGCATCACCTTATAGCAGAATATGCCCAAAGAGGTCCGGAAAGCGGTATGTTTCTGGTCCTCATGGTGCATCTTTATCTGATTGTATCCTGATGAGCCGTCCATGAAGGAGAAAACCTAATGAGTGGATGTATTGTCCATCATCAGTTCGGTGTCCGGTACTGGGAATCGTCCTTCGGGCAAGCTTTGTTGAGATCCCAAAAGTCCACACATATGCGCACCGTCCCATTTTTCTTCATCACTGAGACAATGTTAGCAATCCAGTCAGGATATTGAATCTCTTGGATGAAGCCGGAGTCGATTAGCTTTTTGACCTCGGCGTTGTTGCTCATCTCAAGCTCGAGCCGCATTCTTCTCAGCACTTGTTTGATTGGCTTGACGTCCGGGGATATGCTAATTTGTGCACAGCAATCTCTAGATCTAATCCTGGTATCTCGGAATAGTTCCATGCGAAGCAATCTTTATGTTGCATGAGCACGTCTTTTAGCGTAGCCACCCTTTCTTCAGACAACAGCTCGCTGACGAACGTCGGCCACAGGTCACTTGCCGTCCCCAGATCAATTTTCTTGAGGTTATCTGCAGTAGTATATATCCCATCTTCCAGCTCCTTTGGCGCCGGTGGAAACTCTGAGATTCCCTCGTCATCATCATTTTCGAAGCACCAAGGGAGTTTGTCCATATCCTCAGGTTCTTCTTTTGATAACATTATCACGTGACAGGTATGAGCTCGCTTCCAAGACCGATATGAATCTGGTTCTACCCGCGTAGATTTGGGTTCATGCTTCTGCGGCGGGGTTACCCTCTAGCTACTGGATAGAGCGAACCTGCTTTGTTGATATTGATCTTCGACCCAGTTCTTGAAGGTGAAGCAGTCTTCAATAGGATGTCCTATTGCCCTATGATAGGAGCAATAGTCTGGATAAGGGACTTCACCTGCTTGCTCAGGTTGCTTGGATTCCGGGAGTGTAATCATTTGATGCTTTATGGAAAGATCAAGTATTTTCTTTGTCTTGTCTTTAGAAAAAGAGTATGCTCGACCCATCTTCTTTATAAGAGATGAATCCTGGCCGCTCGATTTCTGATCACGTGGCTTCTTGGACCCGCTTTGTCACTGCCGAACGTCTTTCCCGTTCTTTGGTCTGTTTCTGCCTCTGCGTCGGGCCTTTTGTACAACCGGTTGACAAGGAGGAGCATTTTCAATTTTCACAGCCTGTTGAAGGAGGCATTGCGTCCTGGCTTTCTCGTAGATGGCCATTTCGCGATTATGGTCATCTCGAACTTTTTGACCTGCTTCCCTTATAAGCTTTTCCATTTGTTCTTCGAACGACGGACTGGGCATTTTCACGACGGGAGCTCTTTCTGGTTCAGGGTTAGTATCTTCCCACAGAGTATCTCCTTCTTCATCAAAGTCATGTATGACGTAGCAGTCGCGGAGTAGCTCCCGTTTCTTGGATTGAACATACCCAAGCCCGGTCGTTTCCATTTTCCCGTTAGGAAACTTTCTTTGAGTTCCGGGAACATTCCAGATCTGTTATAGAACCGTGCTTGTCGCGCAGTTTGCTTAAGGGGTACACCTTGACATCTTAACAGCCTTTTTAGTCCGTTCGTATAATATCTGGGCAAACGGATGGGTTGGAGCCTGTCGGATGTAGAATCCGCGTTGTGCCAGATTTCTTTCTCCACTTTGGTTTCCCCGGATCAGTAGAATAGGATCGCCTTTTCACCTTCTCGCCTGGGAGGGACATAGAACGTCTGCAGCTCTTCAACATTGTAGGTATCAAGCGCGTCCAGTTCTTTATGATGCTTGGGCGGAACCATGGCAACTTTCAAACTTTTCTCTTCACCAGCGAAGGTTTGTATTGAAGGCCAAGCAGAGAATATGGCATTGACCTCATCTTTCAAGTCGCTGCCGAAGATCAACATAGGAATGGACGGTCCCGGCTTGTTGAACTGGGGCGGACCTGAATAAACTATCTCTTCTTCCTCCTTGGTATCACTCCCAAAGACCGAAATGGTGGTGATAGCTTTGTTCTCCGGTTTGTGACATCTTTCTGTGTCCTCAAAGTCTGGTAAGAAGTATTTTGCATCTTCGTACTTGCGGACTTCGTTCACGGAGAACGGGTTTAGTTCCCCTGTCACAGTGTACTCGAGACAATCTTTGAAATACTTCATACACTGATGTTGTGTAGAAAGGATGATATTATACTCGTGTAACCAGGGCCGACCGAGCAAAGCATTGTAGCATGTCTTGGCGTCAATGACGTGGAACTTGATGTCAGTGACAAGCAGCCTAAAGCATAACGTCAGTATCACGGACCCAAGCGTCCGTGATGACTAAGAGTCAAATCCGGAGATGGTGATCTTATCCCGAGCGAGGTGTTGAACGCTCATGCAGATTTCCTTCAACACTCTCACGTTGAGGAGGTTGACGGAAGACCCATTGTCAACTAGGATTTTACCTATCCTGATGTCATGACAGTATCCGGAGACATATAGGGGACGATTATGCTCGCATGTCCCAAGGAGGAGATCTTCGTCGCCGAAGGTGATATCGGCTATGTGTACTTCTTCCAGTTCGTCCTTCATCTTTTCTTCGTCGAGGAAAACTGGGAATTGCTCGGGCTCTTGTAATGCCTTGATTAAAGAATCCCTTGCCTCTTTGGATAGCAGAAGGGCGTCGAGAATACTGAGCTGCGAGGGTATCTTCCTCAAGTGTGCCAGAATGTTGTAGTCCACCTTACTTTTCTTTGGTGGGTCCTTAGCTGTTAGCTTCTCGACGGCTCGGTCATCAAGGATGATATCCTCAGGGACCTTTTCTTTCCCCTTATCTTTTCTATTTGACCCATTGTTCGAGGCCCAAGATTCTTTTCGGGTAGCGTACGATTGCATAGCTGAATGTTTTCACAGGTCTTTGGTTCCTCCACTTTTCCCAAGGTGGACTCTTTAAAGAGAGGGCCAAGTGTTATTTCTTCGTCAGAGTCGCTCCCGAAGGTGAGAACTTGCGATCCCCCGGCGTTGACCATGCGACAGTTGCCGGTGGTTCTTTTATGCTCCTCGGTCGTATTTCTTTGCTCCCGACGAATTTTGCGTTTCATTCGCTTAAAATGTTGCCGGTGAGCAACATATCCCTGCCACCATCTTTTAAAAGCGTCGCACTCTTCGATGGGGTGCAAAATCTTTCGATGATATAAGCAGTAGCTAGGATGTGTTTCTGCTTCACCCAGGGCGTTCGCTTCGGAGGGTGGCAGCTTCATTCCCATCGATATGGCTTTGGCGAACCTCTTCCTCATCTTAAATCTGTTTTTATTTGCGGTGAATGTACTTTGATCTGGCGGGAGTGTCTCAACTCTCTCATCCAGTCGCCGGCGTTTGGCCTTTTCAAATATGGCCATCTCAAGCTCCCGATCAGCTTTACTTTTCAAAAGAGCTTCGCTTAGGAATGCATCGATCATTTCGTCCGATGGTCCTAGAAGTTCTGGTTCAGGATTTGCCCCCAGTTTCTCAGTGTAAGGAGCTTCCTCATCGTCTATCGACGAGTGAGAGATCACATGGCAACTTGCCATATAACCTTCAGATTCATCCGACGAGTTTTCTCCATCATCTTCGTCCTCAAGGACATGGCGGAGAAACTCTTGAAGTGTGACTTCTGGTTATACTCTTCCAGCGCGTCAATCTGCTTTTGCAGGTCCGTGCTCTTGTCGCCAGGCTTCATGGGCTTCTTGGATTTCTTCTTCTTTTTCGAAGACTTTGACGGCAGGATGTGAGCGCTTTGGCTATCACCACCGATTTTTGGAGTTGAGCGCGGCTTCAGCATCCCCTCGATGATCTGAGGTTCCAGTGGATTTTTCCACCTAATTACAGGACATGTATGGAGATCCTTCAGCATTCTTTTCGTCTTGGCTGAAAGAGCGACTTCTCATGGAGCTTCTTCTACGAAGGAGCATGATGCCCCTGGTGTATCTGTTTTCTTGGGAGTGTGTGGCCGAGGCGGGTTCACCTTCCAATTCCTAGATAATACGAATTTGCCCTGCTGGTATTGATCTTCTATCCAGCTTTTGAAGATGTAACAATTCTCGATCGGATGGCCCAACATTTGGTGATAAGGGCAGTAGTTAGGATTGCTAATGTCGCCGGGTTGTGCTGGGCGTCTTGGCTCCGGCAAATTGATGAGCCTGTTGCGCAGTGCAAGCTCGAATAACCTCTTTGTCTTGTCTCAAGGGAATGAATAAGGACGACTCATTTTATCTTCGAGAGATCGAGTTCTATTATTTTGGCGATCAACTGGTCTCGGGCCACCGGGTTGCTATTGAGCGTTGGCGACAACGATCGCTTTCCCCTTTCCCTTCTCATTTCGAGAGTCCGATTTTTGAGGAGACGGTCTATAATCCATCTGGTCCATTTGGGCCAGTTTGTCGATCAAGGCCTGGAAAGTAGTCGGCTTGAAGAACATCATGAACTGGGAGATAGTCGTATGAGGGTCCAGAGTGCCCACGAACATACCCACCGCTGGTGCTTCTTCGATGCGTTGTTCGCACTTTGACCACAGATTCCTCCATCATATGGCGTATTGGACCCATGTCTCGCCTGGCTTTACCCTGGCATTGATCAATGCCGTTATTGGGGTGCGTTCACTAGCACTCGCGAATCGTTGGGTGAATAACAGCTCCATTTCCGCAAAAGTCTTGACGGAGTCGTTTGGAAGTTCGGAGTACCATTCGAAGGCTGTCTCCGACAAGCTGCCGACGAACTGACGGAGCAAAAGCTTATCATCGCCCCCGGTGTTGCCGCAAAGAGCTCTGAACTGGGCGACGTGCTGGTGAGGATTGCCTGTCCCCTTGTACACATGGAATTTAGGGATTTTGTATCCCGGCGGGTATTTTATTTGGTCATACCAGCTTGGATACGGTCGCCCAGTTTTGACGACTTGGCCGGCCGCTTCATTCGCCTGGTGAGCTCGTATTTGCTGAGCTATATAGTCGTCCAGTGCGGCCTTGGAAATGGTTTCCTCCTTGGCCACTGAATGAGCCGGAGAAGGATTGGATGTCTCCCCTCTATCGTCTTCAATAATGATCGGAGAGTCTTCAGCTGGAGGATCCAGCTGTAACATCATTCCTACCATGTCTTGGAAGAGAAGCGCCATTTGTTTTATGTTGGCATCTTGTTCTACTGCTTCTTTGTCCTTCTTTTCGAGGACTCTGCGTAGGAAGTCAGCATTGGTTTCTTGTTCGTGATGCTGTTCTGATGATGCCTCCGGGCTTTCTTTTGGCCCGGTGAGAGCGGCCATTGCAGTCAACATCTCCTGAAGCTTCTGTTGTTGTTGTTCCTGAGCCCTTGTTATCGATCGGGTGAACGGTCGGTGGCCCGTCGAAGTGTGGCTTTCCTCTTTTCCAGAAGCCATGTAAACAGTATGTACCGCTATGCCCCTAGACTTGGGGCGTCTGGGCTCAGCGTCTTTGCGTTCTGCCCTGGTCATAGAGGCTTTCTCTGGCCTCCTTTTCTTTTGAGCAGTTGACATTGAGGGGGCCATTGCAGTGGGCATCCAAGTGGTTATCGTCCTTTGTGGCTTGCTAGGATGGTTCTCTTCCTGCTGAACCTTCAGCTTCTTCTGTCGGCCAAGATAGTCTTGATCGATCACTGACTCTTGGACACGTCGCCAGACTTTGTAAACTTTGGAGGACAGCTGCTGAGGGGGCTGTTCCGGCTTTGCTTCTGTAACATTCTCCACCGGTGGTGGAGATCTTTTCAGTACAGCGGTAGGAGAGTTCCTGCGCATCTTGTTTAATAATTCAAAGCTGTTCCCGGTTGGAACAGCAGCATTGACTTCCACCGTTGGGGCTGGTGGAGTTAGCCCAGAGGGGGAGTTGCCCCCAGCCTTCCTTACTCGGCGCCAGTGGCGACGTCGAGCGTATCGAACCGATGGTGTTGGTTCGGTGATGGGGATGGTTTTGTCTTGCCCCCTATCCAGGTGAGGGGCTGTTGCTGGCGTCAGCCTCTTGAAGACTGATGTCCGTTGAGAAGCGGTATCCAACCGGTCAAAAACAGACTTCTGAGCAGGGACGGGAACCGTAGTGGGAGTCGGAACAGTCAGTCTTGTAAAAACCGACCCTTTGGCAGGAGAAGCCGCCTTGACGACTTCAGGTATAGGGATGGCTATCCTCTTCGGAACAACCTTTTCTGGGATTGCAAGCTTCATCATGGGCCCACATGAACTTTGGCCCAGTCTGGCGAAGACTGAGGCGCTGGTGCTGGACGACCCGTTGAGAGGGGCTGCGGTAGTAGCAAGCCGATCAAAGACCGACTTCTTGGGAGCTTCTGGTGTTGGTACAGGGGTGCTGAAGCTCATCGGTGGGAGCATGGTCCCAAAGAACAATCCGGTGGTGGCCTGAGTCATCTGGTCTACCGGCATCGTGAACAAGGAGGCTGCTTGGGGCCCATAGGCTATGCCTCCAGATGAGGCGGAGCGCGAGTTGCAGTTGCAGTTGGAACACTTCGCGCAAGTAGACGCCATCGATGTTTCGTTTTCTGCGCCAACCAAGAAACCAAATCTTAGTGCCTAGAACCCAAGGGCAACCTATCAAATCGCGATTCGTTCGCGAACACGACACACGAAGTGTAGAGTGGAAAGAGGAAAAGGTCCCATCGGGCGTGCCAGAATCTGTTCCCCGCCGAAAGACGTGACAAAGATGCGGCGGACGTCTTGCCTGAAATTCGGGGCAGATGCTAATTGGTGCTATCCGTCCACCTCTCCGAAGATGCCAAGTTGATTTATGGCACCATGTATCGAAGGTTTAAACGGATGCAGCCGATGTAGCAGACTTCTTCAGATTCCCCCTCATTTGAGGGGTTTTTGATTGTGGGGACGCTCTTCACTGCAGGCGCAAGCCCCTGCAGTTAATTACGCTACCGCATCGCGGTAACCACTTTCTCCTTCTCCAGATGGTCACTTCGTGTCGTGTGTGTTTGTTTTGTTTGTGGTTGCCCGTGGATTGTATACGGAGACTAATTTATGTTGTCGCCCGTAGGGCGTGGATTAGTCCAAATCCGTATCTTCTTAGATTTGAGTTTGGGGGTTGTGTTTAAGGATACGTTAGCCTCATTTGAGACTAAGATCAACTTAAACGTATGTTAAGGACACGTTAGTCTAATTTTTAGACTAAGATCAACTTAACAGGATCATTTAGATCCAACAAAAGAGCAATTGGACTTTATTGTTTAGTTTAAAGACATTGCGGTCGATTACCAGTTTAAGGACATGGTAGTCCACTATTAGTTTAAGGACATCTCGGCCCGATGTTAGTTTAAGGACATCTCGGTCCAATATTAGTTTAAGGACGTCTCAGTCCAGGTTAAGGACATCGTAGTCCGTGAGTTTAAAGGGACCCCACAGTCCAGGTTAAGGACATCGTAGTCCATGGGCTTAAGGACCCCACAGTCCAGTTTAAAGACATCGTAGTCTATAAGGTTTAAGGACATCATAGTCCATGAGTTTAACGAAACCACAGTCCGTGAAATGTGTGGTTGTCGGGACCCGTCACCTATGTGAAGACGTTGAAGGATTACAACGACAGATATCAGAGGAGTAAAGAGATGTACCCTTGAACCGGTGTGACTTGGTTGAAAGATCTGTAGCCCAGTTTGGGACTAAGATCTGTTGAATATTCGTGAGCAGATGAGCTCAGTTCAATATAAGTTAAGGACTTATAGCTAGAATTGGGCTAAGTCCAATTAAAATGTTTAACATTTTATTGTTCTGGCTATTGAGCCTTTATTTGGGCTTGGCCCTTTTAATAATGCTAAGTATTGGGTTCTGACATCTTTTGTCTTGTATTGAATCCATAGCATTCATCAGAACAGTGTGTGTTCTAACAGTGCGCCACGTGGCACGTCAGGCGGTTTGCGCCAATGAAAGAGCGCATTGCGCTTCTGTCGGGTAGCGCACACTAAAAGGATACGTGTCGCGCTTAACGCTAAGCACCAGTTTATTAGCGCGTTGCACTTTCAATTTATGAGCGCTTTGCGCTAGTTTAGGGGCATGCCAGTGAGTGACATATGGCATGCTTGGCGCTGAGCGCCAGTCCATGGGCGCAGTGCGCTGTTTCAGAAGCGCAGAGCACAAGCTGTGTCTGTGATTGACACGTGGCATGTTTTGGCGCTAAGCGCCGGTCCAAGGAGCGCAAAAGCGCAGTTCATGAGTGCAAGGCACTTTTCAATAGCGCAAAGCGCACTTGATCAAATTTATGATCAGAAAACAAATTTATGTTCTCCCTTTAAAGGAGGCTTTGCCTCAAGATTCAAGAACAAAAGTTCTTATTTATAAAAGGGCTCTGCCTTTGTAGATCAAGGATCTGTGAATGAAGTAAATACTTCTTTTATTTTTTATGATTAGATCTTTTGATCTTTTTATGCGAGACCTTGGTCTGTTGTAGATCTATGATCTTTTAAGAAGATAGTTCTTCTTTTTTTTAATGAGATAATTTCATCTCTGTTGTTCAAGAATTAATTCTTTACCTTGAAAAAATGATCTTCTTTTTCTAAGAGCTTGCTCTTCTTTCTTTGAGATTTCTCCAAGTTTGTAGGGGGGTTTCTCTCTCTGAGACTTTAAGTCTTGGGGCCTTTATATAGGGACAATTGATTTGTTAAATCAGTTTTAAGAGATCTTTCTCTGATTGATTTGGGAATATTTCCCATCGTTGGATCTTTGATCCTAAGGCTTCTACTCTGCAGAAGATAATTTTCTTGTTTTAATAAGATTGAAAATATCTTTTCATAACAAAATTTTAATTCTAATTAATTAATAATTTATTATTATTATATCTAACGGTGGGGAATTTTTAATTCCAGCGATGGCGCCCCTTGCGCTAGCGCGCCTGCGTTTGACACGTGGCGCGCAGCGCGGAGCACAGCGCAACTGCGCTAGCGCCCCCCGTGTTTGACACGTGTCACGCAGCGCGCCTAGCGCTAGCGCTAGATCTGAAGCGTTATTTCAGTTTTGAATTTTGAATTTTGAAACAGAGCTTTGCTCTGATTGGGGGGCGCTGCCTAGGGCGCAGCGCATCTGGCGCTAGCGCATTCATGTTTGACACGTGGCGCGCAGCGCGCTTAGCGCTGGATCTGAAGGGTTGCTTCAATTTTTGAATTTTGAATTTCAAAACAGAGCTTTGCTCTGATTGGGGGAAACAGCCTCGAGTACACAGTTTCAGTGGGGCTAAACCCATTCTCCGTAAATAAAGTCCGCAAATATGAAGACGCCAAGTACTTCCTACCAGACTTCGAAGAAATGAAAAGATGTCAACCAACAAAAAGCCGTCGCCACTATCCCGGTCTTTGGGAGCGAAACCGCGGAAGATGAAGAGATATTCTACTCGGGGCAATCCTAAGGCAACAGGCCCGGACCATCCACTCTTATTTTGGTCTTCGGCAGTGACTTTGAGAATGAGACGAACGCAGTGTTCTCTGTCCGCCCGTCAGCACAAACCTTCACTGGAGACAATCAGAGTTTACAAATCACCATGGTTCCGCAGCAGCATTACAGGGAACTTGATGCACTCGATACCTACGGCGTGCAAGAGCTGCAGACCTTCTACATTCCTCCTAGGCGAAGAGGTGAAAAGGTGATCCTCTTCTACCAATCTACGGAGACTAAAGTGGAAAAAGAAATCTGGCATGGTGCCGAACTTGCGCTTCACAGGCTTAAACCAATCCGTCTGCCCAGATATTACGTATATGGATTGAAAAGGCTATTAAGATGCCAAGGCGTAACCTTCAAACAAACCGCTCGACAAGCCCAGTTCTATAACAAGATTTGGGACATTCTCGGGACTCAGCGAAAGATGCCCAACGGGAGGATGGAGACTACTGGACTTGGATACATTCGGTCCAAGAAATAGGAGCGATTCCATGGTTTCCATGTCATAAATAATTCCGGTGGAGAAGAGAATGCATTTCCAGATAGCGCTGATATCGAACCAGAGCGAGATCTCGCCATAAGAATATCAAGTCCGTCAT
This sequence comes from Agapanthus africanus, assembly GCA_030015575.1. Classification (NCBI taxonomy): domain Eukaryota; kingdom Viridiplantae; phylum Streptophyta; class Magnoliopsida; order Asparagales; family Amaryllidaceae; genus Agapanthus; species Agapanthus africanus. The sequence goes on from CM057339.1 coordinate 137,029,275, forward strand.
TCGAAGAAAAAATTGACAATCTAATGAGAGAAGCCGGTCAAAAGGTTCGGAATGACCACAACCGCGAAATGGCCATTTATGAGAAAGCCAAGACACAACGTTTCGCTCAGCAGTCTGCAGAGAGAAAAGACTACAATGTCCTTCACTCTCAGCCCGTTGTGCGCTCTCGTGGCAATGAAAGAGCCCGATGTAGAGGCAATAAAAAGGTGGAGAATGAGAACGACGTTCTAAAACAGCGAAGCGGATCCAAGAAGCCACGCAATCGAGAAAGAGTCAGCTGGAATCCGTCCTTTATGAAGAAGATGGGTCGGGAATACTCTTTCCCATGAGACAAGACAAGGAAAATATTTGACCTTGTCATCAAGTATCAAATGATGACACTACCGGAGTCTCGGCACCCCTAAAAAATAAATGAGGTCCATCACCCGGCTTATTGCTCCTACCACTAAGCAATATGACATCCTCTTGAAGACTGCTTCACCTTCAAAGACTGGTCGAAGACCAGTATCAGCAAGATAGGTTTGCTCTATCTGACAGCTAGAGGGTAACCCCACCACGAAAGCATGAGCCAAAAGCAACCTATATTGCGAGGGTAAGTCCAGATCAACATCGAACTTGGAAACGAACTCGTACCTGCCACGTGATAACACTATCAAAAGAAAAAGAGCACGAGAATATGGACGACCTTTCCCGGTGCTTCGCAAATGAGGATGAAGACGAGGTGGTTTCATAATTTCCACCGGTATCAAAAAAGCTGGAAGATGGGATCACACCACAGCGGACAACCCGAGAAAATCGACTTGGGGATGGGAAATGAGCCGAGGCCAACGTTCGTCAGTGAGCTGCTGTCTGAAAAGCAGGTGGCCACGCTAAAGGACTTGCTTATGCAGTATAAAGAATGCTTCGTATGGAACTATTTTGAGATGCCGGGACTAGATCCAGAAATAGCTGTGCATAAACTGGCGATATTACCGAACGTCAAACCAGTCAAACAGGCTCAAAGAAGAATGCGGCTCGAACTCGATATGAGCATCAATGCCAAAGTCAAGAAACTAATCGACTCCGGCTTCATCCAAGAAGTTCAATATCCTGACTGGATCGCCAACATTGTCCCTGTGATGAAGAAAAATAGGACAATACACATCTGCATAGAGTTTCGAGATCTCAACAAAGCTTACCCGAAGGATGACTTCCCAATGCCTGTTACCGAGCTGATGATCGATAACACGTCTACCCATAAGGTCTTCTCCTTTATGGACGGATCTTCGGGGTATAGTCAAATAAAGATGCATCCCGAAGACCAAAACCATGCTGCCATCCGGACTCCGCTGGGCATATTCTGCTATAAAGTAATGCCTTTTAGTCTAAAGAACGCTGGCACTACCTACCAGAGGGACATGAAGAAGATCTTCGATGACCTCATACACGAAATTGTCGAATGTTATATCGACGACCTTGTGACGAAAAGCAAATCATATGAGGAGCACTGGAAGCATTTGAAAATAATGTTCCAGCATCTTCGGAAACATAACCTGAAGATGAACCCTCTGAAATGCGCGTTTGGAGTCTCCTCAGGCAAATTCCTAGAATTCATCCTATGACATCGAGGCATCGAAATAGACCCATCAAAGATCAAGGTGATTATGGAAATGCCCGCGCCAAGAACTCTCAAACAACTGCGGTCTCTCCAAGAAAAGCTCGCGTATATCCGGCGGTTCATAGCCAACATCTCCGGTAAATGCCTCCCCTGCAGCCATCTAATGAAGAAGGGGACCCCGTTCATTTGGGATCGTAAATGCCAAAGTGCACTGGACGAAATCAAGCAATATCTGCAGAATCCACCGGTACTGACCGTGCCGATCAAGGGAAAACCCCTCATCCTGTACACAATAACCCTTGAAGGTTCTTTACGCACGCTATGGGCATATGAGAACGACCAGGGGAAGGAGAGAGCTCTCTACTATTTGAGTCGAGTTCTCCTAGGGGCAGAAAACAACTACTCCCCCATTGAAAAGCATTGCCTGGCACTGATCTTCGAGATAACGAAGCTTCGGCATTATGCCTTGGCACATGAGGTCCATCTCATATCGAAGATGGATCATCTCAAATATTTTATGTCAAGAGCCATACTAACGGGAAGGCTTTCCAAATGGGCCCTCCTCTTGATGGAGTTCTTGATAATCTATCGACCCCTCAGGGCAGTGAAGGGCCAGGCCATCACTGACTTCCTCGCTGAACATCCAATACCAGCCGACTCTCCTATATACTGCCAATTTCTGGACGAACACGCATTCAACACAAAGGATGAAGAAAATGACTCTCGATAGGAACTTTACTTTGATGGGGCATCTTCCATGAAGAAGCGAAAGTACAACACCCCCATAATCAAAGCCGGGGTGGGCCTTATCTTCATGAATCCGCAAGGAGGGATAATGCGTTTCGCCCTTTCATTAACAGAGCCGAGAATAAACAACGAGGCTGAGTACGAAGCTTTGATAGCAGGTCTTGAGATTGCTGTCGACGTGGGAATCGAAAACCTCCTCATATATGGAGATTTCCAGCTAGTCGTTAGCCAAGTAAATAGCGACTTTCAGACATGCAAACCAGAGTTGATAAAATATGGCGAGAGAGTGCAGCAATTGCTGACACAAATCCCCTCTTACATTCTGGAAAGCATTCCGCGCGTAGAAAATAGCAAGGCGGATGCATTAGCCAAACTCTCTAAAGAACCGGTCAACGAAAACCTCAATGACGCAAGGATCATTATGCAAAACCGCCGAATTCTTGCGCCGGCAGAAATAAATCCGGAATTGTCTGAAAGGAAGGAAGCGACCAAACAAGCAGCTTGCCAAATAGAAGACAAAGAAAAGGCTAAGGATTGGAGAGAATTCTTCATAGACTACTTCAAATCCCATCAAACACCCGAAGACGCATCGTCGAGACATCAGCTCATGAAACGAGCTTTATCCTTCGCCTTCGTCAATGATACTCTATATAAGAGATCATTTGACTGTCTATGGCTAAGATGCCTGGGACTAAAAGAAGCAAGGAGAGTTGTCCAAGAAACTCACGATGGATTCTGCGGTTCTCACCAAGCTGGACCAAAGATGAACCTAAAGATCAAGAGAATGGGTTACTATTGGCCCTCGATGATTCAGGACTGCCTCGAATATGCGAAGCAGTATCACTCATGCCAAATTCATGGGGACTTCATCCACCAGCATCCAAATCTGCTACACCCAACGTTGGCTAGCTGGCGGTTCAATATGTGGGGAACCAATATAATCGGGCCTATTGAGCCGGCATCATCCAAAGGACATGGTTCATGTTGGCAACAACCGATTACTTCTCTAAATGGGCAGAGGCGGTACTGCTAAGGGAGGTGAAGACGGAGAACATCCTCCATTTCTTCAGGACACGTGTCATCTACCGGTTCGGCACTCCGCGACGAATCATCTCGGATAATGGGCCGGCCTACAGGAGCCATAAAATCAGCCGCTTCGCATAGCAGTATAATATAGATTGGAGATACTCTTTAGTTTATAATCCCCGAGCTAACAGTCTAGCTGGGGCTTTCAACAAGACCCTGACGAAGATCATAAAGAAAACGGTGTCCAGAAATAAAAAGGACTGGCACGAAAGGCTGCATGAAGCACTCTGGGCTTATCGAACCACGTTCAAAACGGCCACGAATACAACGCCATTCACGTTTGTATTCGACACGGAGGCGGTACTTCCCTTGGAGGTAGAGCTACCCTCTCTAAGATTGGCAGTTCGATACGAGCCGACGGATGAAGAAAATGCCCATCTTCGGCTTGAGGAGCTCGATGCCCTCGATGAAACCCATATCATGGCGCAGCAAAACCTGGAAGCTTACAAAGCAAGGATGACGCGCTCATACGAAAGACTAATTAGGCCAAGAACATTCCGCCAAGGTGAACTCGTGCTAGTTGTCAAAAGACCTATGATCCCCAATCGTGCAAAACGAGGGAAATTTAAGCCAAATTATGAAGGCCCGTACAACATACAAAAGGTCTACCAAGATGGGGGCCTACTTGCTCATGGATACGCATGGTGAAAGATCCTTCCGGCTAATAAACGGTCGGTTCCTTAAGAAATACTACAATTAACAACCCACAACGCAGGTTAACGATAGATGACGATGCTCGTGTCCTCTCACTGTCTCCCTGAGTCAAGACTCTATGAGCAGTATCTGGTAAAACTTCGCCTCGAACTAGTAATGGACCGAGATATCCCTAAACTAAACAATAGACTGAGATGTCCCTAAACTAACAACGGACCGAGATGTCCTTAAACTAATATGTCGCCTCAAGCACGACGATAATGGAATTCAAGTCCATAAGTCCCAACGGCAAGGACTGCAACTCAAATCCCGCTGGCTACACAGCTACCCCGATGGTGAAGTCCCCCTTAAGTGCCATTAGCAAACAGAGGGGTAAAAAAATGGTACGTCCACAAGCGAAATGAGTACGGATGAAAACCCGAAAGGTCGCCGTGAGTAAAAACGGTAGGGCTACCGGCGAGCTTGTGAAAACCTGAAAGGGCGCAATCCCGTTGGTAAGTTAAAAAAACGTTACGTCCACAAGAGAAATGGGCACGGATGAAAACCCGAAAGGGCTCCGTGAGTAAAAAAATAGTAGGGCTACCGGCGAGTTTGTGAAAACACGAAAGGGCGCAATCTCGTTAAAATAAAAACACCTGCAAGGTCCTCTCGACCTTGTAAGGAGAAAACACCTGCGTGAGATCCTTACGACTCACAAGGGAGCAACACACTTAGGGATCCCCACAATTCCTAAGGAGAAATTACACTTATGAGATCCTCATGACTCATAAGGAGAATTCCCCCTATAAGACCCTCATGGCTTATAGGATTCAAAAGCCTTAAGATACAGGGTCCTGAACCTGTTCTTAAGCTATCACACTCACCAAGTTTCCCTACAGGCGGTCAATATTGGCTCTTGTATACAATCCACAGGCACAAATAAACGATTTCCCCCATCAAGTTCCACCAATGACGAGGAATGTCCTCATGTGGTGAACGACACTTATAAGTCCTCTCGACTTGTAAGATCTTTATGAATTGCAAGAGAAAATATCACATAGGAGTCCTCACGAGTTCTAGGGAGAACCTACACCTATGGGATCCTCTTGACTCATAGGTAGAAAACCCCTTTATGAGACCCTTACGGCTTATAAAATCAAAAGCCTTAGTCGACAGGATCCTAACCCTGTCTACTAAGCCACCTTTGTTCAAAATCAGTAAAGGCAAATGATGATTCGCTCCTGGCAATATTCCAGTCGCAGCGGTGCTGATGCCAAGAATGGTATCATATTTCAAGTTCCATACTCGCAATAAAAATCAGCGAGTAAAATATATGCATATAAAACCAGCCGAAATGTTTGGGCAACTCGCAATAAAAAACAGTGAGTAAAAAGAAAAACAGCCAAAATGATTGGGCAATCGCAACTTTCACGATATAAAAAGCTAAAATGATAGAGTATCACGGAAAGAAATAAAAAATGATAAAACTTTTGCCCTGTAGGTGAATCCACATCAACCCCTGTATACAATACATGGGCATAAACGAAAAGGGAACCACGTTTACCTACCGGGATCTGTCAAAGGGAGAGCCAAATCTCGACGGCAACATCTGCAGCGTAGAAGATCAACACGGCGTTCCTTCTCACTACAGCAGGATGCAGGCGCAACGTCAACAACCGATCCCAGGGTCAAAACCTCTTAGCCATGACAAAGTCCCTAGTTCCAAGTCTCGACGGTTCACCAACAACCTAGAGACTATATCGGAGCCATGGCAAAATCCCTAGTTCCAAATCTCGACGGTTCATAGACAGCCTAGAGATCACCCCGGCGTTCCTTCTCCACTCCAACAGGATGCAGACGCGACGTCAGCAAAACGGAGCCATGGCAAAGTCCCTAGTTCCAAATCTCGATGGTTCATAAACAGCGTAGAGATCAACAACGACGTTTCTCCTCACTCTAGCAAGATGCGAACGTGACGTCAACAACAGACCCCGAGGTCAAAACCTCGGAGCCATGGAAAACTCCCTAGTTCCAAGCCTCGACGGTTCACCAACAACCTAGAGACTACCTCGAAGCCATGGCAAAGTCCCTAGTTCCAAGCCTCGACGGTTCACAGACAACCTAGAGAAACCTCGACATTCATCTCGTTACAGCAGACGCAATGCCAGCAAACGAAGCAAAGGAAAATCCCTGGCTTCAAGGTCTTGACGGCAACTCAAATAAAACCTGAAAGACTATCGGAGATCATCCCACACCAGCGCGGAGTGGTTATGACTCATCGGGGCTCCCAAATTGAGCCTAACCTCAAGTAAAAAGCGGCATGGAAAATCCCTAACGCTTACTCTTCCGACGGTAATATGACCTGGGAGATTACTTGAAGACGTCTTGCCCAGCCCCTGAAGGGATCAGAGACACGACAGTCGAGGGGCTACTCGAACAGCAAGACTGCATATCGGGGAATGTATCAGCCAACGCGATGGTACGACGGACAAAAAACCTAGTACTACAGACCCTAACGGACTGTAAGTCCATATTGCGACCCCCGGTGCTTACGGGGAGGCGGAAACGGTATAAAAAACGAATTTTTATCGCAAGAGGCAACATGGACTAAACTTTGTCGGGATCGTTGTCTAAACTAAAACTAGTTAACAAGCTAAAGAGAGTTAGCTACTATGGAAGATGGTTATACCTAAACTTGAACTCCTTCTTCTTCAAACCTTGTAGAGGTTGATGGTTCTCTTTTCGTCGCCTTCTCCCGTCGAAGATGGATCCACCTCGAAGGTTCGACTTTGGGCTCTTCCTCGATCTTTGAGTGAACTAGGGTTTCCGGCTTGCTAAACCTTCATCCTAGAATGAGTAGAGAGTGATTAGGGTTTGCTTTTCTATCTAAAGAGAATGAATCTCAACACATGAGAAGGTTTCTCTTTTCAAGAGGAGGAATAAGATGAAATGAGGAGAGAGAGTGAGAATGATAGAATGAGCTCAATAATTCATTTCTTGCAACCATATTGCAAAAGAAATGAATTATCTAAATGATAATAATTGAAATAAGAATAGTTGATGGTTATTTTGGAATGACCACTATCATACCTCTTTTAATGAAGTGTAAGCATGAATCAAGGAAGACTTTCAAGGCATGAAAAGTGGTCAATGGTCAACAAGTCAACCAAGGTCAACAAGTCAACAAGAAAAAACAACCATAACATAATTCTTATTTAATTACTATTATTAATAGATAATATATAAATCCATTAGGGTTTGGAAAATGATAACTGTCAACTGTGCATACGCACCCGTTCCGAAACCCTAATGAAAAACCTCATTCTCCGCCTCAAGCAACTGTGCATACACACCTGCATTCTCGTTCCGAGGAACAAGAATACCAAGATATAAAAGCAACCCCAAAAACATATACCAGTATCTGGCTCAAACCAGAGCCTGCCAGTATAATCCGTCCGGACTCCAAACGTGCACAAGTGCGCGGATGAGAACGAACCCTGTCGCAAAACCATGCGACCTCTACTCTGTTTTGCCCAGAGGCGAATACCCTCTGTGTGGGACTCTAAAGACTCGACACTACGCTGGCAGTGGGTTTAACCACAGACCGCAAGCGGCACTAGCTGTGCGTAACGGTCCCCAGGTAGATGCTGACAAGAAGGCTGACGAGGTGAAACCCCATCTGAACTCCTACTGAGTCTGAATGTGACATTCTCCGTACAGTCCGGTCTGTTCGTCTGATACATCGCATGGCGGGCCTAGGGGGCGGTAAAACGTCAGTCCCCCAATAGCGGTACAAGTCGTGTCGGAGTGAAGCCCAAAACACCCTGAGATAACACTGGAAACCTACCAGTATATCTCGCTTGCCCTGGCCAGGGACTACTCGTGTAATGGCTCTCCTAGACACAGCGCGATGTCAACCCCCAATACCGGGAGAGACGAATCCTGTCTAACCGTCACTGCCTCCAAGTGCTTCGGGACTGCACCCAACCACCACCTGTTTGCACGACTCCTTTGAGCCGTGGTAGGGTAGTGATCAAAGTGCAGTGGGAACACACTCGAGGCGAAGTGTCAGTGTCAAGTCAGCGGACTAAGCTGTACTCATGTCACCTGGGAACTGATAACTGACGATAGGTATAATACCAACCTGTCAGTTCCCGACGAGTCCTGTCCAGTGTACTCGTAACCCAACGAGCACCCGTATACTATCTCCAGTACGACGTACTGATGGCTGTGGGACAGACCATCTCCCACACTGGGATGAGAAGCGCATACGCTAGTCTACTCCGGAGTATCGATGCCCTGTCTCGATAGTCCTACGACTAGGGACCTGTATAAGGATGTGCCTATAGATTACCCAGCCCCCACTAGTGTGACTGCCATCACAACGCTGGTAATCAGGCAAAGATCCTAAGGGCTCCACTAATGCGTATAAGTGATATACTGAAATAAACACAAGTACACATTGAAGTAGAAACAAACCAAGTAGCAAACTACTATATTGAGCAAGATTGTTTATACAAGGTGAATATCCCAAGCTTCCATCAAGTAATATACAAACTAGTATGATACAGTAATGGCCTCTAGGGCATATACACTAACAATCTCCCACTTGCACTAAGGCCATGTACTGGCGTATCGAAGACCTATCATCTCGATCAGCCGCTCGAACTGAGTCTGGGGTAGGGCCTTGGTGAATGGATCTGCAGTGTTCTCTTCTGAAGCAACCCTCCGAACCTCGATCTCCTTGCGATCCACGATCTCCCTGATCAGGTGATACCGCCTCAAGATGTGCCTGGATCTCTGATGGGACCTGGGTTCCTTTGCTAAAGCTATAGCCCCGTTGTTGTCGCAATACAGAGGTACTGGGTCAACAATGGACGGAACCACCTGAAGTTCTTTTAAGAACTTCCTTATCCAGACAGCTTCTTTTGCGGCATCAGATGCAGCGATGTATTCCGCTTCCATAGTCGAGTCTGCAACGGTTTCCTGTTTGGAACTCTTCCAACACACCGCCCCTCCGTTGAGGGTAAAGACAAAACCCGACATGGACTTGGAATCATCCTTGTCACTCTGGAAGCTGGAGTCAGCAAAGGCCTCAATCTGGAGGTCTTTTCCGCCATACACCAAGAACATCTCCTTAGTCCTCCTCAGGTACTTGAGAATGTTCTTTACCGCTATCCAATGTTTCTCCCCAGGGTTAGACTGATACCGGCTTACCACACTCAGTGCATAAGCTACATCCGGTCTGGTACACAACATCGCATACATTATAGAGCCTACCGCAGAAGCGTAGGGTATAATAGACATGCGATCCCTCTCCAAATCAGTCTTGGGAGACATCTCTTTAGAGAGGGTGATCCCGTGACAAGCCGGTAGATTACCGCGCTTGGAATCTTCCATACTGAATCTTTTCACTATGGTGTCGATGTACCTGGACTGAGAAAGTCCCAATATCCTCTTGGATCTATCACGATGGATCCGGATCCCCAGGATGTAAGAGGCATCACCCAGGTCTTTCATGGAGAACCTGTGTGACAAGAAACCCTTGACAGATTGTAGCATAGGAATGTCATTTCCTATTAAGAGAATGTCATCCACGTATAAAACAAGGAATACCACAGTTCTCGCTACAAATCTACTATAGATGCACGGTTCATCTGGATTTTTGATAAAGTCAAATTCCTTGACTGTCTCATCAAAACAGATGTTCCAACTCCGCGATGCCTGCTTTAGTCCATAGATGGACTTAAGCAACTTGCACACCTTTCCGCTGCTCCCACTCTGAATGAAACCCTCTGGCTGATCCATATAGACACACTCCTCTAAATTTCCATTTAGAAAAGCGGTCTTTACGTCCATCTGCCAAATCTCATAATCGTGGAAGGCAGCAATGGCAAGAAGGATCCGAATGGATTTCAGCATAGCCACTGGAGAAAAGGTTTCGTCGTAGTCCAAGCCAGGTCTTTGACGGAAACCCTTTGCTACAAGTCTAGCTTTATAGGTCTCAACCTGTCCATCTACACCAATCTTCCTTTTGAAGATCCACTTGCATCCTACGGGTTTTACCCCGTCTGGAGCAATGTCCAACGTCCATACTTTGTTGGTGTACATGGACTCCATTTCGGTCCGCATTGCATCCAGCCATTTTACCGAGTCAATGCTCTGAACGGCCTGCTGGAAGCTAGTAGGCTCATCATAGTCTATGATGCAATCCTCTCTATCCCCGTCTATGAGAAAACCGTAGTATCTCTCGGGCGGATGAGACTGCCTACTACTTCTGCGGAGCGGCATAGGAATGTCCTGTTCATTTGAACCTTCTGGTTCCACTAAGCTTTCAGTAATAGTCCGTGGTTCTGGAATTTCTTCCAGTTCTACTGTGCTCCCACTTATCTGGTTTTCCAAAAACTCAGTTTCCAAGAAGTAGGCATGACGAGAAACAAGGACTTTTTGTTCCTCTTCACAGTAGAAGAAATATCCCTTGGAGTTCTTTGGATATCCCACGAACTTACACAGTACTGAACGCGCCTCGAGCTTGTCCGCATGCTGCTTTTTAACAAAAGCTGGACATCCCCAAGTCTTGATGTGACTGAGATGGGGTCTCTTCCCACACCACATCTCATATGGTGTAGTAGGCACAGTCTTAGTAGGAACTCGGTTTAAAAGGTACGCAGCTGATTCTAGTGCATACCCCCAGAATGATCGCGGTAACTCAGCGTTACTCATCATGGACCGTACCATATCCAATAGGGTCCGGTTCCGTCTCTCCGATACACCGTTATGTTGCGGGGTGTATGGAGGAGTAAGCTGAGAGAGAATCCCATTCTCTTTTAAATAATTCAGGAACTCGGCACTTAAGTATTCTCCACCTCGATCCGATCTTAGAATCTTGATACTTTTGCCGGTCTGTTTTTCTACTTCATTCTTAAATTCCTGGAATTTTTCAAAAGCTTCGGACTTATGTTTCATTAAGAAGACATAACCGTATCTTGAAAAATCATCCGTAAAAGTAATGAAGTAAGAATAACCGCTTCGCGCATGTGTAGACATTGGACCGCACACGTCGCTGTGTACGAGTCCCAAGAGCTCGCTCGCTCTTACTCCGTGTCCAGTGAACGGAGTCTTTGTCATCTTTCCTTTGAGACAGGATTGACAAGTGGCATATGATTGATATTCGAACGGATCCAAATATCCTTCTGTATGTAACTTAGTCAACCTTCTCTCATTGATGTGACCCAGTCTACAATGCCATAAGAAAGTCTGATTAATATCTGGTGACTTTCTTTTGTGTGTATTCTGGACATTGAAAATCTGTGGTTGGTTTAATACGTATATACCATTGCTCAATGTACCTGACCCAATCAGAACTTGATTAAGGTGAATGTTAACAACATTACTTACAAACGCAAATTCATAACCTTCTTTAGAAACCAAAGATACAGAAATGATATTACAAGTTGCGTTGGGTACAAAAAAGCAATTACGCAAAACCAAAACATGTCCATCTGACATTCCTAGGTGATAGTCCCCCACGGCTTTAGCATCCATGCTAGCTCCGTTCGCAACTCTGAGGGTCATGTCACCTTCCTTCAAAAACCTACGGTTTCTCAACGCCTGCAAAGAATTACAGATATGAGATCCTGATCCGGTATCCAATACCCAGGAAGTAGAGTTTATAGAAAGACAGTTTTCAATAACATACACACCTGAAGCTGAAGCCGCAACCTGCTTCAGTTCCTGTGTCCTGGCTTTCCAAGCCCTGCAATCTTTCTTCCAGTGTCCACTCTTGTGACAATAGAAGCATTCCTCTTTACCAACAAGCTTCCCCGCTATCTTTGTTGCCTTTTCCTTTCCCTTCGCACCCACTTTACTAACACCGCCTCTTGGTTTGGCGGGGGCTTTCTTCTTCTTTCCCTTGGCTTTCGCCTTGGACCTAGAAGAAGAAGATCCTCCTACAAACAAAGTGGATGTATCCCTACCCTTCTGTAGGGTGCCCTCTGCGCTCCTCAGCAGGTTGAGGAGTTCTGAAAGTTCAACTTCCTTTTCTTGCAAGTTGAAATTCAGTATGAACTGGGCGTAAGTGGATGGAAGGGACTGGAGAATTATATCTGTGTAGAGTTCACTATCCAACGTGGTCCCAAGTTCCGCGAGCTCCTCAGTGTAGCCAATCATCTTAAGCACGTGGTCCGCTACCGATGATCCGACGGCCAACTTAGTCGAAAATAACTTCTTCGACACTTCGTATCTTGCGATACGAGACTGCTCTCCATACAGTTCTTTTGTATGAAGAAATATGGATTCCAAATCCATATTCTCGTGCCTCCTCTGATGGTCATTGTCCATCGAGGCAAGTACGAGGCATCTGGCCTTCGCGCTGTCAATCTCCCAAGTCTTACGGATTTCCTTATCCGCGACGCTGGAGGTGGGACCTGGGACGGGGGGAGCTTTGCTGGTAAGAAGATACCCCAGCTTGTCGTAAGAGATTGCCAATTTGACATTCCTGAGCCAATCTTTGTAGTTTGGCCCTGTCAATATGTTTTTATCTAGAAGTAACTTAAGTCCAGTCATTTCGATTTGGTCGCTGCAGGGGGAGAGAAGAAACACTTAGCACGATGCTCTTGCAAGTTTAGAATGGTTTTTAATTTGTCTAAACAGGATGGCTCCCACTGTCTCTCGAATCCCTCCTCAAACCACAAAGGAAGAATTAGCCGGGATCAATCCCACCGTACAATACTTGCTTAACCGTTCAGCCAGGCCAGTGTCGGTACTTCGAGGGAGGTTTTCCAACGCTTTCGCGAAGTTCCTTAATTTAAGAACCTCTTTTCCCTGGGGGCGTAGCCCCGCTAACACCTTTCTAGGCACCTACTAGGTTTATAGCATTGATCGTTTAGTGAGAAATTTCCCGAGGAGTAGCATATACTCACAGTAGGATCGGGATCCAAATATCATCGCGTGACGAAAATGAAGGAATCCTACCATAATCATCACACTCCAAATGGTATGCAAATCTAGCAAGTTTCAGTACTTATGAAACTCCCGATGTGGATTTTTGCCCCATGCTCTTATGACCTTGACTTTGGCCAACAAATCATAAGTCACATGTCAAGTTCTTCCCGTCGTTATCCAGGTTAATTTGAATCCACCCGTACATACCCTTGACTTTGGCCAACAAGGCAGTACGACTGTTCCAAATCAACGCATCTATCTATGCTGCACATGAATATCCAATAGCTACCAATCACTATGCCTTGACTTTGGCCAACAAACACAGCTTGAATACTATTGACTATTTATGTGAAACGACGGAGGGCTACGAATGGTTTTGGCGAAACCGTGAACGTAGTGAACTTGATATAATCGATGGAACGAGATAGCTTTTAGAAGGAGTGGCTCAAGCTCCGCATTTAAAAGTTAGTTTTGAAAAGAACCGAGTGGTTTTTCGAAAGTGTTCCATCGACTTAAACTTGGTTTATTATCTTGCATTAGTTCTTTTAATGCGTGATATTCTTGCATTAGTTCTTTTAATGCGTCCCATCATTTAATTCCTACCATTGCAGAAAACAACCAAAATATGACGTACGCTTATGCCATTCGCATTCGCCACGGGGTCCCGTCATCACTCGTTAGGTTACTTAACTAACGACAGAGCGGGGGCTGGGCTAGCGCGGCTGTAAAACATAAGCAACGCCTAAATAGAAAGCAATGATAGACATTACAGATCACAGATGAATACATTGGATATACTAGCAATCCGCAATCCTTTCGAGCCTGAAACGAAAAGCGGATTACACGGTCGCGGTGAATAGCAAATACCCCACCCAAGACCCCTACGGGTGCGGCAAACTACCCTCCATGTCCCCGGTAGTTTGTGCACCCCACCATGGGTCTATCCTAGGAGCAAAAACAGTAAAAAGAATTATACAATGACGGCTACAACCCCGACCCGGTTGTGCGGCCAAACAAATAATATAATTACATCAATTTACATTTACAATGAATGAAAGAAAAACAAAAGCTCATCTCACATCCACCCCGGCTATTCACCCGCGACAGTCCAACACATTCATATACACATTCCAGAACATTACAGATCATGTATAACCCCGACTAATCGACTTATAGCTATTAGCCGACGTTCAATACATGCAAACATCACAGATATAACCAACATAGCCAAAGTGCAGTGAAGTTCGGAAAAAAAATACGGAATTATAGGACCCCAAAAGTGAATTTCTGTTCTGGAAAATCTGGGTACATATAATATATCTTAAAAATCCCAAAACCAACACAGAAGAACACTGCACGAAAAACGATGCAAAGAAGACACCAACTTGCGGCGGTTCCGCGGCCAGATGAGTAGGTGGGGCCGCGGAAGCGCGGCGGTTTGGAGGTAACATGATATCGTTTTTCTTGTGTGTTCTTAGAAAACCCTGAGACGATTTTACAAGTATAAAGTTTTTCAATTTGAGCAGAAAAAAATTTCAACAGAAAGTTAGGGTTTTGATTTTCCGGTTTTGCGATTTTTCGGTTCCGAACTTCGTTACACCTTACTATTAAACTAGTTTAAGTTTAGTTAGGCTCTGATACCACTGTAAGTCCATATTGCGACCCCCGGTGCTTACGGGGAGGCGGAAACGGTATAAAAAACGAATTTTTATCGCAAGAGGCAACATGGACTAAACTTTGTCGGGATCGTTGTCTAAACTAAAACTAGTTAACAAGCTAAAGAGAGTTAGCTACTATGGAAGATGGTTATACCTAAACTTGAACTCCTTCTTCTTCAAACCTTGTAGAGGTTGATGGTTCTCTTTTCGTCGCCTTCTCCCGTCGAAGATGGATCCACCTCGAAGGTTCGACTTTGGGCTCTTCCTCGATCTTTGAGTGAACTAGGGTTTCCGGCTTGCTAAACCTTCATCCTAGAATGAGTAGAGAGTGATTAGGGTTTGCTTTTCTATCTAAAGAGAATGAATCTCAACACATGAGAAGGTTTCTCTTTTCAAGAGGAGGAATAAGATGAAATGAGGAGAGAGAGTGAGAATGATAGAATGAGCTCAATAATTCATTTCTTGCAACCATATTGCAAAAGAAATGAATTATCTAAATGATAATAATTGAAATAAGAATAGTTGATGGTTATTTTGGAATGACCACTATCATACCTCTTTTAATGAAGTGTAAGCATGAATCAAGGAAGACTTTCAAGGCATGAAAAGTGGTCAATGGTCAACAAGTCAACCAAGGTCAACAAGTCAACAAGAAAAAACAACCATAACATAATTCTTATTTAATTACTATTATTAATAGATAATATATAAATCCATTAGGGTTTGGAAAATGATAACTGTCAACTGTGCATACGCACCCGTTCCGAAACCCTAATGAAAAACCTCATTCTCCGCCTCAAGCAACTGTGCATACACACCTGCATTCTCGTTCCGAGGAACAAGAATACCAAGATATAAAAGCAACCCCAAAAACATATACCAGTATCTGGCTCAAACCAGAGCCTGCCAGTATAATCCGTCCGGACTCCAAACGTGCACAAGTGCGCGGATGAGAACGAACCCTGTCGCAAAACCATGCGACCTCTACTCTGTTTTGCCCAGAGGCGAATACCCTCTGTGTGGGACTCTAAAGACTCGACACTACGCTGGCAGTGGGTTTAACCACAGACCGCAAGCGGCACTAGCTGTGCGTAACGGTCCCCAGGTAGATGCTGACAAGAAGGCTGACGAGGTGAAACCCCATCTGAACTCCTACTGAGTCTGAATGTGACATTCTCCGTACAGTCCGGTCTGTTCGTCTGATACATCGCATGGCGGGCCTAGGGGGCGGTAAAACGTCAGTCCCCCAATAGCGGTACAAGTCGTGTCGGAGTGAAGCCCAAAACACCCTGAGATAACACTGGAAACCTACCAGTATATCTCGCTTGCCCTGGCCAGGGACTACTCGTGTAATGGCTCTCCTAGACACAGCGCGATGTCAACCCCCAATACTGGGAGAGACGAATCCTGTCTAACCGTCACTGCCTCCAAGTGCTTCGGGACTGCACCCAACCACCACCTGTTTGCACGACTCCTTTGAGCCGTGGTAGGGTAGTGATCAAAGTGCAGTGGGAACACACTCGAGGCGAAGTGTCAGTGTCAAGTCAGCGGACTAAGCTGTACTCATGTCACCTGGGAACTGATAACTGACGATAGGTATAATACCAACCTGTCAGTTCCCGACGAGTCCTGTCCAGTGTACTCGTAACCCAACGAGCACCCGTATACTATCTCCAGTACGACGTACTGATGGCTGTGGGACAGACCATCTCCCACACTGGGATGAGAAGCGCATACGCTAGTCTACTCCGGAGTATCGATGCCCTGTCTCGATAGTCCTACGACTAGGGACCTGTATAAGGATGTGCCTATAGATTACCCAGCCCCCACTAGTGTGACTGCCATCACAACGCTGGTAATCAGGCAAAGATCCTAAGGGCTCCACTAATGCGTATAAGTGATATACTGAAATAAACACAAGTACACATTGAAGTAGAAACAAACCAAGTAGCAAACTACTATATTGAGCAAGATTGTTTATACAAGGTGAATATCCCAAGCTTCCATCAAGTAATATACAAACTAGTATGATACAGTAATGGCCTCTAGGGCATATACACTAACACGGACCTCTGTCGTAAAAACCAGAGGTTAATTGTGACGTTAGGACCAGTTTGCCTACAAGCCCAAGGGAGGTAAACTAAACAAGCTCCGAAATGAGTTCATAAACTAGAGACTCCAGGATGAGTGAATAAACTACAAGCTCCGAAATGAGTTCATAAACTAGAGACTCCGAGATGAGTGAAAAAACTACAAGCTCCGAAATGAGTTCATAAACTAGAGACTCCAGGATGAGTGAATAAACTACAAGCTCCGAAATGAGTTCAAAAATTAGAGACTCCGGGATGAGTGAATAAACTACAAACTCTGAAATGAGTATATAAACTACTTTATGCTAAGCCAAGACAACAAAAGAAAGAAAAACCATTAATAAAACCTATATATATATATATATAATAACAGAAGAAAACGACAGGATGTTTATTCCATGGGACCACTAACTGCAAAACCCATGGACCCCACAAAATCTAAATGACGGCACTAATGATGAGGAAAAATAATCATTGAGAGAATCGAGAAGGATTCTCATCGAGGAAACAGTAAAGTTTAAACAAACTCTTGAAGCAAGTTCTGCTAAAAGCATGACAGATTCAAATCTATACCTAAAACCTGTTTAGGAGTTCAACTTTAAAGCCCCTCGAGAGTTCAACTCCCAGCCCAAATGGTAAACCCTTTTCTCCGCTGGTGTTTCTAGCAGTCGCGTGCCACACAGTGACCTATTGGGGCCAGGCACGTGACCCGCGAGCGCCCATGTGCCACACACGCGACCTGCAGGCGCCCGCGTGTCACTCACACGTCCTTAGGACTCTCCTCACCGCTCTTTTTCCCTCACGCTCCACACTCAAAACACATTCCACGTTAGAAAAAATTTCTAACGGGGTACTGCCCCGCACCCCACAAAGGGACTACTAGCCCCCTTGACCCCCAGCCAGCTATCCGGATAGCGGGACCCCCGTAAACTCTGTGAGTCACCCGATACGTCTAAGTGCCCTTCAAAACACAACACACGCACACTGCACATTGAGTTCGCATGACAACTTTTACCCGTCAATTGGAGGTTCTCTCGCTCCAAAAGCGAGGGGTAATTAACGACAGTTTAGTCCGTGGCTGTCGGAGATTCGGATCCCCACAATCAATAAACCCTATACAGGGGGAATCTATAATACGTATAACAAGCGACGTGTATTTCCCATATCAATGGGGTGACGAAAAACACCCTACAGGTTCTGGAAAGCCCGGTAGGGCTTTTTCTCTCCTTCCATATTTCGAGTTAAACGTTCATGCGAACTCAATTGACATATATGTCGATTGCCTACATTGAAATCATGCTTCTTTGTGCAGGATAACAACTTTTCGATCACAATCTTCAAATTCAATGAGAATGTCTCTAAGGACCAGTTCGATCTAAGAGGCAACTCCGATCTTGTACGTTGTTAAGATTAATGCCTGTGTGGTTCTCCCTGAAAGTATGTCTTAGCACCACTACTAAGTTTCTAGAGGTATCAAGTATGCAATTTTACAAAATCTAGTGGGCTAAGCTATACTAATCTAGAATTGAACTAGAGAATTAGGGTTTGTAAACAGGTAAACAAACTTTACACTAAGTGAATAGAGAATATAACCTTTGTAGACCGGTCCTTCACTTCTAAAGCTCTAAGTAGTAGTCCCTTAGCTCCAAGTAGTGGTCTCTAGAACTCTTCTTAGGCTTTACTAAGCGAAAGGAACGAGCTTACTTCGTCGTCTTTGAGACCGAAGATGATCCACCTTGAAGTTACTCTAACTCAAGCTACCTCTTCACTAATCAAGGAATTAGTGAAGTAAACAACCTAACCTGATGGGCTAGATGAAAGTAGGTTGATGAAGTAGGAATTTTGCTCACTTTAGAAATCACTTTCTCCTTTTCTTTTCTCACCTCATGAAAAGCTAGAGAGCAAAAAAATGAGATGAAGAAGATGATCTTGGGTGAGGAAATATCTCAAGTGATAATGTAAAGAGTTAACCATGGGCTAAAGATAATGGTTAGGTTATAAAATATCTAGAGTAAAAAAAAATTAGTGGAATGAGTCATGGCTTCTACATACTTCCACAGGCATCTTAAGCCATGCTCATTTCCACCTCATTTGTGAATTACTCTTAATAAATAAACACCCAAAATTATCTTTAGTTTTGGTGTGAGTCTCATACACCTATGTTCTATGTATCATCCACCATGACATAATATATTAATACATATATTAATATATATCACATATATATTAAATGTATTTTAAAGAGAAGAAATTCTTTTAGTGAGCACAATATTAGTTAATATATATTAATATATCAAATATAAAAATATATATCAAATTATTAAATCAACACTTGATTCAATAATCCGGTTATATCATATATAACCGACTAATATCATTTATATGTATATCACATTATCGAATCAACACTTGATTCAATAACCCGGTCATATCACATGTAACCGATAAATATTCAATACTTCATTAAATCAACACTTGATTCAATAATCCGGTCATATCATATATAACCGGCTAGTATCAAATATATATACATATAACATATTATTGAATCAACACTTGATTCAACAATCCGGTTATATCACATATAACCTAACCGATATCACATATCGCGAGATTAGAATACGGTATCACATACTCGTATTTAATCAAGCTCCCGCACATATTAACTTATGTACCCTACTTCGTTTCGCTTGAGCTAGGAAACCTCTGTGTGGTACTTTAAAGACTCGTCAATACACCAGCAGTAGGTAATGATCACATCAGTCACCCACATGCCAACAGTAGTACTAGCTGGACGTAACGGCTACCCAGGTATTGAGCGAATAGAAGATCAACAAGTAAGCTTGTTCAAACTCCCGCAAAGGCTATAAACAACACGTACCGTACAGTTCGGTCTCTTCATCTGATATGTCGCATATCAAGTCTAGGGGTGGAATCGTCAGACCACAATAACTTGATAAGTCATGCCAATGTGTGGCCTATAACAGTTCGAGAAACTACTGATAATACTTACCAGTAAATCTCATCAGCCCTGGCCAGGGACTTGCTGTTATAGCCAATCGAGCATAGCGCAACATCAACTCCCTATACCGGGAGAGATGAAACCCCTCATATCGCTCATTGCCTCCATGTGACTCAGGACCGTACCCAAAATCCACCTGTTTGCATGACTCTTTTGAGCCATGGTAGGGAGGAAATCAAAGCACAGTGGGAACCATACAAGACTCTATGGTGATCTCGGGTCTACAGACTAACATCTACAAGTGTCACCAGAGAACTGCTATCTGACGATAGGTATAGTACCAACTAGGAGTTCTCAGCGAGTCCTGTTCGGTGTACCCATTCTCTAATGAGCACCTGTGTGCAATCTTTGATGTCAAACACCAATGGATGTGGGATCAACCATCGCCCCATACAGGGTCAAGAAACGTACACACTGGTCTGCTCTGAAATATTGATGCCCTGTCTCGATACTCTCTCGACTAGGAACGGTTAAAGGATGTGCTTGCGGACTACCCAGGCCCCACTAGTATGATCTGCATCATAGTCCTGATAGTCAAGCTAACATCCTAAGGGCTTTATCAAAATGTATCAGAGAGATAGTATAACAATACAAGTATACATGTTAAGATAAAGTGCAACCAGATAGCATACTATTATGTCGAGCAAGAAAGTCCTCTATATATATATGTCCAAGCATTCACTATAATATACAATCATGTACAATAATGGTCTCTAGGGCATACATATGACTAACAATCTCCCACTTGCACTAAGGCCAGTTGTGGTAGTATCGCATAGCCAACATCCCAAAAGGTCTCTCATATTGCGTCTGGAGGAGGGCCTTCGTGAGTGGATCCGCTGTGTTATCCTTCGTGTAAACTCTCCTAACCTCGATCTCCCGGTGATCAACTATCTCCCGGATCAGGTGATACCGCCTAAGAATATGTCTAGATCACTGATGGGACCAGGGTTCCTTGGCCAAAGCCACAGCTCCATTGTTATCATAATACAAAGGTATTGGATGCTCAATGGATGGAACCACACTAAGTTCAGCAATGAACTTCTTTATCCGGAGAGCCTCTTTGGCAGCATCGTTAGCAGCGATGTATTAAGCCTCCATTGTCGAGTCTGCCACGGTATCTTGCTTGGAACTCTTCCAACATACCGCCCTTCCATTAAGGATAAAGACAAAACCCGAGACCGACTTACTGTCCTCCTTATCACTCTGGAAGCTCGGTAAAGGACTCAACATGGAGTTCTCCGTTACCATACACCAAGAACATTTCTTTAGTCCTTCTCAAGTACTTAAGAATGTTCTTCACAGCTGTCCAGTACTTCTCCCCGGGATCTGACCGATACCTACATACCACACTAAGTGCGTAAGCTATATCCGATCCGGTACATAATATCGCATACATGATTGACCCAACTGCAGAAGTATAGGGTATCCCTTGCATGCGAGCCCTCTCCAAATCAGTCTTGAGAGACATCTTTTTGGAGAGAGTGATTCCTCAGCAAGCGGGTAAATTACTACGTTTAGAATCTTCCATACTAAACCTCTTTAGTATAGTATCAATGTACCTGGATTAGGACAATCCCAACATCCTCTTAGATCTATCTCTATAGATCTTAATCCCCAGGATATAAGAGGCATCACCTAGATCTTTCATAGAGAACTTTTGTGATAAGAAGAGCTTGACAGAATGTAGTATAGGAACATCATTTCCTATCAAGAGTATGTCATCCACGTACAATACGAGTAAGACAACCTTACTCTCTTCAACCTTCTTATATATACAAGGTTCATCTACGTTATTGATGAAGTCAAACTCTTTGACTGCCACATTAAGTCAGATGTTCCAGCTCCGCGATGCCTGCTTTAATCCGTAAATTGATTTAAGCAACTTGCACACCTTTCCGCTGCTCCCACTATCTATGAAGCCCTCTGGCTGTGTCATATATACGCACTTTTCTAAATCACCATTTAGAAAGCGGTCTTGACGTCCTACTACCAGATTTCATAGTCATGTTATGCAGCAACGACAAGTAGGAACCTGATGGATTTAAGCATAACCACTGCAGAAAAAGTTTCATCACAATCGACACCTGGTCTTTGATGAAAACCTTTTTTTATAAGTCTAGCTTTGAAGGTCTCAACATTTCCATCTACACCAAGTTTCTTCTTAAAGATCTACTTGCTCCCAATAGGTTTTATCCCTTCAGGAGCAACTTCCAAAGTCCATACTTTGTTGGTGTGCATGGATTCCATCTTAGATCGCATTGCATCCATCCATTTCACAGAGTCTCTACTTGTGATGGCCTGCTCGAAACTAGTTGGGTCATCATCTTCCATGATGTAGTCCTCACTCCCCGTTTATGAGAAAACTGTAGTATCTTTCCGGTGGATGAGGAACCCTACTAGATCTGCGAAGTGGTTGAGGTTCGTTGGAAACTATTGAATTCTCTTGTTCCACTAAATCATCAGTTGTAATTTATGTAGCTGGAACTTCTTCCAGTTCTACCTCATTGCCACTAATTTCTTTCACAAGAAATTCCTTTTCTAAAAAGATGGCACGATGAGTAACAAACACCTTTTGTTCCTCACTGTGGTAGAATAGATATCCATGTGAATTCTTTGGATATCCAACAAACTTGCGAAGAACTGATCGTGCCTCGAGTTTGTCTGGATTCTGTTTTTTAACATAGGCAAGACAACTCCATATCTCAACTCGTTTAAGATATGGTCTGTTTCCACTCCATATCTCATATGGTGTTTTAGGCACTGATTTTGATGGAACTTGATTTAATAGGTATGCGGCTGTCTCAAACGCATAATCCCAAAAGGAAATAGGTAACTCAGCAGTACTCATTATAGAGCACACCATATCTAATAGGGTGCAGTTTCTCCACTCCGAAACTCCATTGTGCTGTGGTGTATACGGAGGAGTAAGCTGAGAGAGAATCCCATTCTTTTTTAAATAGTCACGGAATTCCGTACTAAAGTATTCTCCTCCCCAATCAGATCGAAGGACTTTAATACTTTTACCCGTCTAGTTCTCAACTTCGTAATTATATTCCTTGAATTTCTCAAAAACATCAGATTTGTGTTTCAACAAGAACACATATTCGAACCTTGAGAGATCATCGGTGAATATAATAAGGTATGAGAAACCATTCCTGGCATGTGTAGACATAGGACCGCATACATCACTATGTACCAGTCCCAAGAGTTCAGTAGCTCTTTCTTCGTATCCAGTAAACGGAGTTTTTGTCATCATACCTTTGAGACATGATTAGCAAGTTTCATAATATGTGAATTCGAACGGATTCAAATATCCATATTTGTGCAACTTCGCTAGTCTGGTCGCATTGATATAACCAAGTCTACAATACCACAAGAAGGATTCGTTCATTTATGACCTTTTTCCTCTTGTGTGTGTTCTGTATGTTAAGAACTGTAGTTTGATTTAGAGCGTATATACCGTTATACAACATACCAAACCCAATTAACACTTGATTTAAGAAAATGTTCATAACATTTTTCTCTAGGACAAAGTTATATCTTTCTTTATCTAATAAAGAAATTGATATTATATTGTACATCATTTTTGGTACGAAATAACAGTAGTTCAGAATCAATGTATTACCATTTGGTAATACTAGCTGATATTCGCCAACTGCTTTGGCTGCAACAATTGCACCATTCCCTACTAGAGATTTATCACCCTAGAGATTTATCACCCTTTCTCAGTTCTCTACTTCTTCTTAACCCATGTAATATATTACATACGTGGGATCCTGATCCGGTATCCAACACCCAGGACGTAGAGCATACTGAGAAACAGTTCTCGGTTATGAACACACCGGAAGAAGATGCATCAACATGCTCTTTCTTCATTCAGGTTGCGTGGGAATCCTGATATTTCCCTATTCCTTACTCAGACTTATGACAATCATAAGATAGAGCGGAACCAACGTT
This sequence comes from Agapanthus africanus, assembly GCA_030015575.1. Classification (NCBI taxonomy): domain Eukaryota; kingdom Viridiplantae; phylum Streptophyta; class Magnoliopsida; order Asparagales; family Amaryllidaceae; genus Agapanthus; species Agapanthus africanus. Next base: position 137,053,011 of record CM057339.1, read on the forward strand.
CCCCAGCCCAGTATAATAAGCAGGTTCGATCAATACATCCATATTATTATCTTGATTAAGGCATGTCATGGTCGCTAGCTGGAGAGAGAGAGAGAAGAAAACACTTTAGCATGAGCTCTTGCAAGATTAGATTGGTTATTTTTTATAGTTGTATGTATGCCCTAGAGGCCATTGTTGTACATGATTTTATATTACAATGGATGCTTGGACATATATATATGGAGGGCTTTCTTGCTCGACATGATAATATGCTATCTGGTTGCTCTTTATCTTAACATGTAGACTTGTATTATGATACTGTCTTTGTCTCACATGTTAATAAATCCCTTAGGATGTATACTTGACTACTAGGATTATGATGCAGATCATACTAGTGGGGCCAGAATAGTCCATAAGTTCATCCTTTAATTGTTCCTAGTCGAGGGTGTATCGAGACGGGGAATCGATATTCCAGAGTAGACTAGCGTATACGCTTCGTGACCCATATGATGGGCGATGGATGATCCCATATCCATTGGTGTTTGACATCAAAGATGGTATACGGGTGCCCAATGGAGACTGGGTACACTGAACAAGACTCGCCGAGAACTCCTAGATGGTATTATACCTAACGTCAGATAGCAGTTCTCTGGTGACACTGGTACAGGTTAGTCTGTAGACCCGAGATCGTCATAGAGTCTTGTGTGATTCCCACTGTGCTTTGATTTCCACCTTACCACGTTCAAGAGAGCATACAAAACAGTGGTTTTTGGGTACAGTCCCGAGTCACATGGAGGCAATGAGTGATAGGAGGGGATTCGTCTCTCCCGGTATTGGGGGTTGATTTTGCGCTGTGCTCGATTGGCCATAACAGGAAGTCCCTGGCCAGGGCTGATACGGAGATTTACTGATAAGTGTTATCAGTAGTTTCTCGACCCGTTATGAGCCTCATATCGGCATGACTTATCAAGTTACTGGGGTCTGACGTTTACCACCCCTAGACTCGATATGCGACATATCATACGAAGAGACCGGACTGTACGGTAGTGTTGATGTAAGCTTTCTTGTTGATCAACACCTACTGCCGGTGTATTGACGAGTCATTAGAGCCCTACACAGAGGTTTCCTAACTCATGCGAAACGAAGTAGGGCACATATGTGATATGTGCGGGACCGAGATTAATACGTGTATGTGATGCCGTATTCGAATCTCACGGTACAGGTTATATGTGATATAACCGGATTGTTGAATCAAGTGTTGATTCAATGATATGTTATATGTATATGTGATATGCTTTTAAGTAAGCACTAGCGACCAATACCCTAGAATCGATTTCAAACACTAAACTAGATATCATAACATACAAGATTAGGGAGCTAGCTACCTTTGTACCGTGTCCGTGTAATTGCGGAAGACCCCTCCACCTCTCCATGGACTCTAGCTTAGCTCCGAAGTCATTAAATTGGTCATCGATTTTCCTCGTCGAAGATAATCCACCCGAGAGAATCCGGATTCAAGCTATAGCCTCACACTAAATATTAAGTGAAGCTACTCAAGATCACAAGTTGTTATTTTATGATGCTAAGAAATGTAATGAAATGTTTATCTCAAGCTTTCTCTCTTTATAAATATTCCTCTCAAAAAAAGAAAGCTCAAAAGAGAAGAGAGAAGACAGGAATGAGTAAAGAATAAATCCAAATCCTAGCATAATTCTTCTATTTCCCTTTTTTGTTCTCAAATATTGTAGAGTGTGGGTGAATAAGGTGAGTAGAATGTTTATGTGTACATACATACACAAATCCATACACACACACACAACCAAATATGTATCAAAATACATATACCCGTATTTGTATCAAAATACGAATACTGTATTCGTATCAAAATATGAATACATGTATTCGTATTGAGATATAAATACCCACATTTATACAAATACTTATATTCGTATAAATATCGTATTCGTATCAAAATGCAAATACCCTATTCGTATAAAATTACGAATACCAAAAGAGAGAAAATGAGAGATATAATACTAGCTCACAAATAAAATCCGACTATCTTTCAAACTCGCTAGTATTAACAAAACGCCCGATTAAAGTACATGTATAAACTACACGTATTTAATCAAGTCTAAGTGCGTATCAAAAAACGCACACACTACATTGTTTCGCCTGAACCGGGAAACCCTCCGTGTAGAACTCTAAAGTCTCGACAATACGCTCACAGTGGTTTTAACCACAGGAACGTCAGCGACACTAGCTATACGTAACGGCTACCCAGGTATTGAACAAAAGGATGTTGACGAGCAAACTCATCCGTATCCCGATAGAGTCCGTAAGTAACAATCTCCATATAGTCCAGTCTTTTCGTCTGAGAGTGTCACATATCAGGTCTAGGGGTGGTAACATCAGACCCCTAATAATCCTGATAAGTCATGTCGGTATCAAGCCTATTACCAACCGAGAAACTACTGATCTCCAATCGGTAAATCTCATCCACCCTGGCCAGGGATTTAAGGTGATGGCCAACCGAACATAACGCTGTTTGACGTGAAAAATTCGTCAAATAATAATAAACATGCATTTAAAGATTTATTTCAATTTACAGGGAAAAGACCACCAAATATAGGATCAGGACTACATGGGATAATAAAATAGTATACAAAGTTCTCTAACTCCCTCTTGCCCCTCTCTACCATGTCGTAACAGCAGTTCTCACGAAAAGTCCATCCCCATTTGTCAGCACTGTGCCCGTCGGCAAAAGAAGACATGACAGCCTGTCGAGCCCGGATCTAACTCAGCATGTGAATCGAGCGATCCCTTAGAGGCTTTGTAATCAAGCATGCCTTATGAACGCAGTCGATCTTGTCCTCCGCTGCGTCGAGCATCGCTAGAGTCATCTTCACCGGATGGGGGTAATGTCGTCAAAGATGGCCAGGAAACCGGCGGGAAAAGGAGATCCCCTATGAGTCATGAGCTCGTACATCACCGCGTCGCATTGAGTGTCCATAAGAGCAGGATTCATTAGATGTGCGACAAAAGAAGGGATAATCTCATCGACGGGTACCTCCCATAGCTATCGAGAAGCATGCAGGCAATCGCAAACCATGATTCTTTTCTCTGTGAAAATAGTTCTTTTCTGTGAAAGTGAAGGAGAAGATGAACACTTCTTCAAATTATAAAGAGAAGCATTCAAGTCTCGGCACAAAAAAATGTTGCACATAGTGTAAGTTGGAACGATCCCCAAGTTTTGACCAAAAGAAAGTGTTGGAAAAGAAGAAGATGACTCAGAAAATCATAAGAAGATGAAACGAAATTTGTAAGTATGTCTTAGCACTTCTACTAGGGTTTTAACAAAAGCATGCAAGCAATTTAAAAAATTCTAGAGTACTAAGTATACTAAATAAAAATCGAACTAGAGATTAGGGTTTCATAGTAAAGCAAAAAGAGATTAACACTAAGTGAATGGAAACTACAACTTTTGTAGACGTGTCCTTCACTTCAATTGCTCCATGTAGTAGTCTTAGAACTTTTCTACGACTCCACTTGAAAGATGGAACGAGCTTGTTCGAAATCTTCGTCGTCAAAGATGATCCACCTCGGAATTTCTCACTCTCAAGCTTACACTTCACTAATCTATTAATTAGTGAAGATAACAGCTATACTAATTTGCTATTGTAGTGTAGGTTGATGAAGTGGGAAATTTTCTGTTAGTTATATGTATGCCCTAGAGGCCATTACTGTACATACGATGTATATTGTAATGGATGCTTGGACATATATAGGGAGGACTTTCTTGCTCGACATGATAGTATGCTATCTGGTTGTACTTTATCTTAACATGTACTCTGATTGTCTCTATATTACATGTTAATAAAACCCTTAGGATATGTACTCGACTACTGGGACTATGATGAGATCATAATAGTGGGGCCACGGTAGTCGACGAGTACATCCTATAACTGTTTCTAGTCGAGGGTGTATCGAGACAGGGCATCGATACACCAGAGTAGACTAGCGTATACGCATCTTGACCCATATGCTGGGCGATGGATGATCCCATATCCATCGGTGTTTGACATCAAGGATGGTGTACGGGTGCTCAGTGGAGACTGGGTACACTGGACGGACTCGCCGAGAACTCCCAGATGGTATTATACCTCACGTCAGATGGCAGTTCTCTGGTGACACTGGTACAGAGTAGTCTGTTGACCCGAGATCGTCATAGAGTCTTGTGTGATTCCCACTGTGCTTTGATTTCCATCATACCATGTCCAAGAGGGCATGTAAAAAGGTGGCTTTTAGGTACAGTCCCGAATCACATGGAGGCAATGAGCGATAGGAGGGGATTCATCTCTCCCAGTATAGGGAGTTGATGTTGTGCTATGTTCGATTGGCTATAACCGGAAATCTCTGGCCAGGGTTGCTGAGATTTACTGGTAAGTGTTATCAGTAGTTTCTCGAACTGTTATAGACCTCATATCGACACGACTTATCGAGCTACTGGGGTCTGACGTTTACCACCCCTAGGCGAGATATGCAACATATCAGACGACGAGACCGGACTGTACGGGAGTGTTACTGATTGGATTCACAGGAGAAGTTACAGGCTTGCTTGTTGATCTTTTGAGCGCTTAATACCTGGGTAGCTGTTACGTTTAGCTGACCGCTTGCAGTTTGTGGGTGTTTGATATGATCATCACCTACTGCCGGCGTATTGACGATTCTTTAGAGTCCTACATAGAGGTTTCTTGGCTCAGGCAAAACGGAGTAGCAGCACGTATGTGATATGTGCGGGACCGAGAATAATACGATATGAGATACCGTATTCTATTCTCGCGATATTTGATATCAGCCGGGTCATTGGATCAAGTGTTGATTCGATGAATCGGTACGGATAAATATTAGTCGGTTATATGCGATATAGCCGGATTGTCGGATCAAGTGTTGATTCGATAATTTAATGTATAATAATATATATATGATATATTTAAATTACATTAACTAATATTTGCTCACTAAAAGATTCTTTTTCTCGCTCGGGTAATACATTGATATATATGCGATATATGTTAATTGTATTATTTTATTTTGTTACAATAAATATTATATATGTGATATATAATATTGTAACATGATATGGTTATTAATGCAACATAATTAGTGGAGATTAAACATGGTTAGGGTTTGATTAGGGTTAAGCTCTTCTAGAAGTTTCTAGAAGGTTTTTGTTTTGTTTTGTATAAGATATTTTGTGAAGATATTTGCTTAACCAAACCCAAACCCTTGACCATGGTTGTTTCTCTACAAGGGTTAAGGATTCATTCTTAACCATGGTTGCATTTCTAACCTCACTAATGGGTTATTCATTATTCATCACAAAAGGATTCCATCTTCTTCTTCCTTCTCTTCATGAAAAAGCTTTCTTGATTTGATTTTGTGATGATAAATGAGTGAGAAAAAGAAAACAAAAGAGAGAAAAAATCCTACTTCATCATCCTCATCTATCCTTGCCATTTAGATGAGGGTATTCACTTCATATCATGAGTGTTAGCTTGTGTTAACGAAACTTCAAGGTAGATCATCTTTGTATCGAAGATCGGAAGCAAGACTGCATCTTTCTCTTCGTGAAACCTCTCGAGAGTTCAGAACACGATGATCGCAGCGAAGGGACCTCAACACGGAGCTTAAAAAGTGAAGGACCGGATCTACAAAGGTTGTAATCCCTCTCACTTAGTGTTAAACTGTTTAACATACTTGTTTTCGCCTAAACTCTAGTTTAAAGATCCGGCTTCGGGTTGTTCGGCACGGCTAATTTTTAAATCGGGCATGGTTGATACCTCGTAGACCCTTGTGCGCGTGCCCAGCAACCCTACATTTTCTCATTAAAATTCTTTCCTTTTTATTTTCTTTTTCAACCTAGAAAATATCTAGAGAAGAAAATGAAGAGGTTGAACTTGGAAAATGAGAATAAACCTTGGAGATAAGATGAGATAGATATAAAGATAAGTATGGATGAATGAAACAAGGGAAGAACAATGAGTTATGGTTCTTAGCACCTTTGAGAACACTTTAGAAGCCATGACCCATCTCTTTATTTGTTTTATTCACACACACACACACACGCACGCACACACACACACACACACACACATCTTTATTTTTCTTCCAATGTGATTCTCATATTGCCATGTTCTTTGTATCATCAACCATGACACATTTGTCTATATCAAATATATATCAATAAAGAAAAGAATTAAAATGAGTAATATATAAGTTAATTATTAAATCAACACTTGATTCAATAATCCGGTTATATCATATATAACCCGGCTAATATAAAAAATGCTAGATTAGAATACGGTATCATTTACTCGTATTTAATCAAGCTCCTGCATATATCTCCATATGTGCCATACTTCGTTTTGCTTGAGCTTGGAAACCTTTATATGGGACTCTTAAGATTCATCAATACGCTAGCAGTAGGTAATGATCACATCGGATACCCACAAGCCGTCGGCGGTACTAGCTGGACGTAACGGCTATCCAGGTATTGAATGAATAGAAGATCAACAAGCAAATTTGTTCAAACTCCCGTAAAGCCTATAAGCAATACTTACCGTACAGTCCGGTCTCTTCGTCTGATATATCGTATATCGAGTCTAGGAGTGGAATCGTCAGACCCTAATAACTCGATAAGCATACCGATATGTGGCCTATAACCAATTGAGAAGCTACTGACAACACTTATCAGTAAATCTCATTAGCCTTGGCCAGGGACTTACGATTATAGCCAATCGCGCATAGCACAACATCAACTCCCAATACCGGGAGAAACGAAACCCATCATATCGCTCACTGCCTCCATATTACTCAAGACTGTACCCAAAAACCGCCTGTTCGCATGACTCAGTAGAGCCGTGGTAGGGTAAAAATCAAAGCACAGTGGGAACCACATAGGACACTATAACGATCTCGGGTCTACAGACTAACCTGTATAAGTGTTACCAGTGAACTGCTATTTGACGATAGGTATGATACCATCTAGGAGTTCTCGGCGAGTCCGTTCAGTATACTCAGTCTTTAATGAGCACATGTATACAATATTTGATGTCAAACTCTAATAGATATGGGATTATCCATCGCCCCAATACAGGGTCAAAAAACGTATACACTAGTCTACGCTGGGACATTGATGCCCTGTCTCGATATCCCCTTGACTAGGAACATTTAAGGATATGCTTATAGACTACCAAGGCCCCATTAGTATGATCTGCATCACAATCCTGGCAGTCAAGCAAAGATCCTAGAGGCTTTATCAACATGTATTAGCGACAGTAATAACAAATAGAACCATACACATGAATGATAAATTCAAACCAAATAGTATACTATCATATTAAGAAAGATTATCCTGTAGATATATACATGTCCAACAATTACAATAGTTGCCTCGAGGGGATACATATCTAACAAAAATATCACGATCCGAAAGCGGCACGTGACCGGCACTTAGATCACACGACGTCTAAAGATATCGACGCGATCCAAGTAAGCCAAAAATCCGGAATCTTAAACTTTTTAAGAAAATAGTGGAGGTGAAGTTTTAAAAAGAGTTATTAAATAGAATCAAGTTTCTTTTTAAGGTATAACTAAGTTTGTTTAGAAACACCTATGTCGTTTGAAAATCGGGCAGCACCTCCTTTGTAAATTTTGAATAAAACCACATACAAAGCATAATATATATAAAGCATCCCCAACGGGAGCTAGCTTCCACGCCCAAACGGTGGAGCAACCATGTAAATAATATACGACGCCTAAGGCGAAGAAATAACCAGCAATAATATAAAGTTAACTCCAAACAAGTGCGACGCCGAAAAGCACAAAATATCGAAGTCTCGCTTCAAAGTCCACAAATATACAAGTTTGGTCAAAAGATTTTTTAACTAGATCCAAAAGAATATACATATACAATGGTTAGTTACGATCCAACATGTAAACCACCTACCAAAGCAATCACCAAAGTAAGTGTTGGAGATAGTGCCCTCAGAGTCAATTATTGGATCACAGGCACGTGATTGCAATGATTGAGGGAGGACCTATCCCGGTAGGACAGTCTTACTCAAGATGATAGTATGCTATCTGGTTTATCTTTATCATCGTGTACTGCTTTAGGTGACCTTACGAGTCGCTATTACACGTTGATAGAGCCCCTAGGATTCTTGCTTGACGGCCAGCAGTATGATGGCGATCATATACGTGGGAGCTGGGGTCTATAAGCACATCCTTAAAAGGTCCCTAGTCGTGGGAGTTTCGAGACTGGGCATCGATACTCCATTAGTAGGCTAGTGTATACAGTCGAGACCCCGACGAGGGGCGGTGGCCGGTCTCACAAGCCACTGGTGTCAGTTGGTTCACCTAAGATGTATACAGGTGCTCATTGGGTTATGAGTACACCGGACAGGACTCGCCGGGAACCTGCTAGTTGGGATTATACCAGACGTCAGATAGCAGTTCCCTGGTGACATGTGTACAGGTTAGTTCATCGACCTGAGATCGTCATTTGTCTCGTGTGAGTTCCCACTGTACTTTGATTACTACCCTACCACGGCTCAAAGGAGTCGTGCAAACAGGTTTTAGTTGGGTACAGTCCCGAGCCACATGGAGGTAGTGAGCGGATCTGCAGGGGTTCGTCTCTCCCGGTATTGGGGGTGAGGTCACGCTGTGTCTAGGAGAGCCATTACACAAAGGCCTCGGCCGAGGCAGGAGATTTACTAGTAGGTATTCCAGTAGTATCTCAGGGTGTTCTGGGCTACACTCCGACACGACTTGTACCGTTTTTGGGGGTCTGACTTTTACCAACCCCCTAGGCCCGCCATGCGATACTCATAGAAGAACGGACCGGACTGTACGGATATTGTCACTGACAGGCTCAGTAGGGTGTCAGGATGAGTTCACTCATCGACGTCCCTTTTGGTCAATAGCTGGTGGCCCGTCACGTATGGCTAATACCTCTGACGTGCTAGTGGTTAAATCCACAGCCATAGTATTGACGAGTCTTTAGAGTCCACCACACTCAGTTACTCAAGTTTCGGGCGAAACGCTGTAGAGGCCGTATGGAGATATGGCAGGGTTCGATCAGATACGTGCGGTATTGCAAGGATCGTGATCGGACGGATTTTACTAGCCGGCTTTGGCTTAAGCCGGATCCTAGTATTAGACAGTGTAGATTTTTTCTCGTTGCATTTGTATTCAGTGGGAATACAAATGAGGGCATGCATTTGCTGTTGTGGGGTTTTCCTGTAATTTATTACGGGATCATTTTTCTGAAGTTGCCAGTTTGCATTCCGTTCCGGCCGGTTTTCCTTTGTTCCTTCGCGGCCGGACTTTTCCGATGGAGGGGGTTATTTGCAAGTTTGCAAATAACATTTGTGGAGGGGGTTTTCTTGCATTTGTGGCTTCTATCATCATGAGATGCTTTATCCATCTTTTCCTTTACATTAATGAGATGTGTATTGAGTTGGATTTGGATGAGAGGTTGGTGTGACTTTTATTTATCATTATCATAGCTTTTCCCCACTTGCTTTTCCATTTGATAATTCCCTCCACCATTTTCTTTGGCCGGCCACACTTGAGGGAAGAGAATGAGAGAGGTTCATTTCATGTGTGGCATTTTCTCATCTCATTTTGCTTTTGCCAAAATTTGTGAGCACCATATTCCTCCATAGTTCTTTCTCTCATTACCTCCATCAAAGGCAACTTCAAACCCTCAAAGAGACAAACTTTTCTATATTAAACCTACAGCAAATCTTGGACGCGTCGGCTAGCCAACTTCGCGCCCGAGTTGCCTCGGTCCAGAGGTGGGAGCCCGTAAAAGTACCCGGCTACGTGGTGCCCTTTCCGACGAGGAGGCGACGAATGGTGATTCCGCGGGAGATCGGGACGACGACGAGAAGACCGAAGGACACGGATCGCTCGGTATATCTCTCACCCCATCTCTAGTTAGCTAGTATAGGTTAATGGTTACGATCCGGGTATATTGTCCGCGGTAGCGCCGGTTTAAAGTTAAGAAAAATTTTGATTCCGCATTTTGGCCTCGAGTAGTAGGCCGGGGCGCTGCCGTGGCGCAACAGTAAGAAATATGCTAGCAAGCTGCCACTGATCCATGCAGTCAATCCTGCAAGAAACTGGGCACAACGGGGGTGAGTTGCCAACTCAGTGAATAAAAGTATATCGTAAGGTAGAAATCGAAATGCATAACGATCTACCTAGGTCATAAAATATAATACTATCATATCCTGTACTAAAATATGTATCATGCACAAGTACTATAAGCGTATCAATATCGATCACGTAAATATTGAAATATATCAACATAGCATATACATATAAAGCATGCATCGATGTATAAGCCTATAAACTAGCCGAAGTTGTATGTAAAACCCTTTCAAAATAACCGTATGATATGTATATCACGGCACAAGTAGCAGACGTAGTTTTATGAAGTATTATATGCATTTTGTTTAAAGTATACGTCTCACTTCTTAGAAATGAGTTTTAAGAAGGTTTCCGTTTAAAAGATTCATGTGTCATCCCAAACACGTCAAAATAGTGAGACTATAGCCCATTTAGAAACCTCTTTAATGTATATCGATATGTGAAAATAGTATTCAGGTACCGTCCTTTGGATCAGTCCTGTACGGCTACTTTATGGCGTGATCTATAACAGCGCATCACGATGGATCGCGCAAACATCAACATATGAGTGTCCAGCATCGACACTCTAAATCTCACGAGTGTCCATCATCAGCACTAAAAATCATCATAAATCTCGTGTCTATCACTGACACGTAAATCCAGATATCGTAGATACCATCTCGTCAGACCGGTCCTCTCCGATATCACTAGCTTGGTCGGTATCTCCCGGATATCTGTCGTGCTCCAATACTCTCTCCGGTATCGATCCACCTTGCTAGGCTCCCTGTACCTCCCTACAGACTTCCTGCCCCTCGGAATCGTACCGTGTTCATAATGTACCTGTAATCGGTTAACCCCTCTCTCGATTCGGATATCTCATCATAAAAACCAAAACCCATGGTGGATGCCAAATCATCATATCACGAGAAAACTGCATTTAAAAACATTCACAAGTTTTATAAATCCCACCGCGACTTCTCAAATCCATGGAAAACAATAAGTTCTGAAGAACACATATATAATTTGTCTCGAGTTCATAAAAACATAACACATATATCATCTTTGCCATATTGGCAACAATCATATACGAATATCCATAACGATGGTACTCATTTAACAAATTCATTATAGGTATCATGACGTCTATCATGGATATCTAGAACACGAGTAAACATGGCAGTCCTACTGTGTCATGGCAATACTAATGATGTGTAGTATAGCATATACGTCTGTGCTTGTGTTACATGGCAATCATTAATATTTGTGCAAGTGTTTTATCAAAGGTGTTCGAACATCGCTATCATATGGATATGTCAATCATCACATTCATATAATAACATTAACGCTCTCAAGCATGGAAATCCTACAGTTTCATGGCAGTACCAATGAGGTGTAGTGTAATATATGCGTCTGTGATTTGTGCAAAAAAGCAATCATTGGTAGTTTTGCAGTGTCCTATCAGTGTGTCCGTATGAGAATAATAACGCAACTAGCATATATAATCGGAAATCGAAATGCGAGCAATAAAAAGGTTAACCTAATCGTAACGTGAATAATCATTAAACGTAGCTAACTTTTATGAGGTATACCGTTATAGTTTAAAATAATACGAAACGTTGTTTTACAAATAAGGAGGCTACAATGTTTTTAAAATAGATATTCATTTGAAATTTGTAGTACACCCTTGACATTACTATTTAAAAGTAAGAAACGGGTCGTTAGTTTTTTAAAAGAGTATACCTCAACAAACATAATAATATTTCAATCGGAATTTAGCAAGACTCTGTGAGTCAAATGCATATCGGCTGTATCCGACAATTTATCCTCATCATAACCATATCCCAAACAATTTCGTATGGATCTATAGTCGTGTACACATATCACAATAATCGTAAATAAATAAATATATATATATATATATATATCCAAGCATACATATAGCCTACTAGAAACAAACTATATGCTAACTTAATTATAAACTAAGTTATCTAACATAATACTAATCTAGATATATAATATGATATCATAGTTAATTGGTTGCGGGGGTGCTATACGCCATCTATCACGACCCACCTCCAATACAGAGAGTATTGTCCGATGTGGCCGAAGCCGCACGGTTTTGTCCTTCGGAGCGAACCGGACCCGACCAGGGGCCACTTCCCAGGAGGTCACCCATCCCAAGACTCCCCTGGCCCGAGCACGCTTAACTACGGAATTCTCAAGCTCCTGTAGTTCTGGTTCACTTAAAAGGCGCCTCTGTATTGAAGAGTGGTATCATTCCATTTATAGTACAGATCTGCCGCCTTTCGGAATGTATTCCGAAAAGTCCCCATTGTTCTACAGTGGGTCCCACGGACTCAAGAGGTGGCCCCCATGGATTCAAGAGGTGGCCCCCGCCCACTTAACACGACACTTGGCGTGGCACTTTGTTCCGTGTGGCACTTTGCTCCGTGAGCAAGAACCGGGTCCCGACATTCTCCCCACCTTTGAACAATGGTTCGTCCTCGAACCACAGACCTACTATTGAGGGACACGCCCCGCTTCCCAGAATACGGAAAACGAGGGATGACTAAGCCAGCCATGCTCCTACGGTCAAGGAAACATCCCGCCGTAGTCACACTTCGGCTTCTAGCACTACATGGTAATCAGTAAATAAAGCACAGTGGTAAAGGAATCACATCACTAATTTATTACATTAATATTCCATTGTTCACAATTTACAGATAACAAGAACAAATATTAACCCAAGTCAAACTTACGATCACTTTTATGGAAAGCGGGAAAATAGACAGTACACCAGTCTAAATCTCCGTGAACTCGAAGGGTAGATCCGTCTCCTGTGCTGGTCCTCCCGCGGGATCTGAGCATGCATACTCAGGTCGTCAGAGCGACACAATAACAATACTATTATAATGAGACGAAGCAGGTATATGAGGTAATACTGATGTAGGAACAATGCAAGTAATCACTATGTCGTTATATGATGCAGAATATGTTATGTGTCCCTATAGGTCTCTAGGTCAAGTTTGAAATCACATAGTGGAAGGAGGATCATGTTTAACAGGAGTTTCGTACATACCCGAGACAACGGCCCACATGCTCGGGACATAACCCTGTCAGCCGGATCGCTAGATCCTATCCTACATGTATCAATATCTCTGTTCGAATGATCATCCTCTAAACACGGTCCCGCTAAATACGATACTCTTTCCACTTTGATTTCACCCCTTTTTCCCCAGGTTCTCACTAGTTATGATCTTGATCTAGTTATGTACAAGTATATCAATGGCACGATTTTTATCACTGTTCACTGTATCAATCACTGTCACGAATATTCACTTTCCATTGATGTACTTGTCACAACTAAACCAACATCTATCACGTACGATAATGCAATGTCCACACGTACTAACACTGAGTATATGGCAAGGGTATGATATATGTATGTATGCTACCAATGAGTTCTGTATATTATGAATCAACATGCATGTCATGAACTGAAATAAATTGCACAAATTATTATGTTAAGAATTCAGCGAAATGATGTAAGTAAGATATATAGAACACTCAGTCAGTAATTCATCAAAATTTGTTTCAGTTCAATCGGAGTTTCGGTTTTCAAGATATAACTGTTTCAGTTTAAGTGCCCGCGGCTGGAATTTCAATTTCAGAACTGAACGTCCGTTTCGCGACACGAATTGCACCCAGTTGGGCTCAGAATTTAGCGACGTTTCAGTTACATGAAATCTAGGGTTTTCAATGGAGTATCCAACGCAATAGACGGATCCTCAATCGCATCTGGACGTTGAAAGTTATACACAGTTTAACTTCAATATGTCATTTCAGAATCTGTTCTGAACAGTTATACGTTCTGCCCTTTTTAAAATAGTTTAAAATAACAAACGGCGATGGATCGGAGTGAAACCACTTGTTTTGCTTATCTAACAGAATTATCTCTAATCTACTGTAAAGTTCCGTAAAGTATGATTTCAGGAAACACAGTAACGCAGGTCCTTTGAACAGAAATCAATAATCAGAAACGCTCTGGACTGCAGTCCAGAGTCGTGTTCCGACCCAGTTATCATCATGATTACAGAACAGGAATCATTAGGATTTTCCATAGGGTTAAATTTCGTCGAGTCGGCTTCGATTTAAGCCCTCGAACGTCTCAATCCAGTGTGCATATGATTTATGGTGATTTTATTCGTTTTCAGGCACGAGAAAATTCTAGTTTTAACGGCATATTTGGGGGTATCAGTTTTTGTTACAAACCATCGTATTTTCCAGCGAGATTCATACGCTATGTTTATCACTATATGGGCCAACATAAAACGTCGGGTTCCGTCAAAATAAACAATCATTTTCATGGAAGAATAGCATCGAACACCTTGATCGTATTATGCATTAGTATTCGACAAATCCATAAACTAGTTATTTTAGGTTCATATCACTAATAATTTAGCATGAAGCAAGTAAACACTTGCCTGGTAACGTCTCGGGGTCGCGAGGAAGCAACGTCATCACGAACGCGCGTTGTACGCCGCGGAACGAGTTCGCGCGAGCTTCGATCAAAAACGGGTTTTTGCGTCGGAGTTGTCCCGAGATATCGCGCGATCACCGGAGATGGAGGGGTGCTCTGTAGATCTCTTGGGAGGTTTTGGGTAAAATATAAATATTTGGCTTAACAACCAATTCAAAAATATGGAAGAAACGAAGGGAAACCACTGGACTCCAGAAAAAGAAGACTTTTATTGAAATGGAAACGGAGATTTACATCATACCCCCCTTAACAAAAATTTCGTCCTCGAAATTTGACAAGAATGCAAGAATACATGGTACTAAACAAAAAGATGTGGATAACAATCACGGATCTCTTCCTCCCGCTCCCAGGTGGATTCTCCTGGGGAACGACCGCCCCAAGACACTCGGACTAACGGAATGATCTTATTCTTTAGCACTTTCTCTCTGCGGTCGAGAATGATAGTAGGCTGCTCCTCGTACGATAAGTCAGTACCCAAAACTAGCTCTGAATGGTCCAGGATATGGCTCTCATCTCGAACGTAACGCCGCAACTGTGACACGTGGAAGGTATTGTGCACACCAGCTAGCGATGGAGGCAAGGCGAGTCGATAGGCCACCTCTCCTACTCGCTCTAGCACCTCAAAAGGTCCGATAAAGCGGGGACTAAGTTTTCCCCGACCTCCGAACCTGATAACTCCACGAGTAGGGGAAATCTTCAAGAACACATGATCTCCGATTTCGAACTCAAGTGCCCTTCTGCTGGTATCTTCCCAACTCTTCTGTCGATCCTGAGCCGCCTTGATACGCTGTCTGACCATTTGGACTTTGTCAACTGTCTAAACAATGAGTTCGGGGCCTAGCAGTCTTCGTTCTCCCACATCATCCCAACATACTGGAGATCGACACTTCCGCCCGTATAGTGCTTCAAAAGGAGCCATCTGAATACTAGCCTGATAACTATTGTTATAAGAGAACTCGACTAGATGCAGATGGTCCTCCCAGGAACCTTGAAAGTCCAACATACAGGCTCTCAGCATGTCCTCGAGCGTCTGAATCGTACGCTCGGATTGTCCATCCGTCTGTGGGTGATAAGCCGTGCTGAAATTAAGGCGGGTACCCAAGCTCTCCTGTAAGCTCTTCCAAAAGTGCGACAAGAATCTCGTGTCCCGGTCTGATACAATGCTGACTGGAACACCGTGAAGTCGTACAATCTCCTGCATATATCTTTCTGCCAAAGATTCTGTCGACTGTCCCACTCGGAAAGGTAGAAAGTGTGCAGCTTTTGTGAGGCGATCAATGATAACCCAAATGGCGTTATTGCCCCTAGGGCTCCGTGGTAAGGCCGTCACGAAATCCATAGTAATGTGCTCCCACTTCCATTCCGGTATCGGCAGGGGTTGTAACAGCCCTGCTGTCCTCTGATGCTCCGCCTTCACCTGTTGGCATATCAAGCACCTGGATACGAACCTCGCAATTTCCCGTTTCATTCCGTTCCACCAAAAGTGCTGCTTTAGGTCCTGATACATTTTTGTACTTCCCGGATGCACCGAATAAGCTGAACTGTGTGCTTCAGCCAACACTTCTTCTCGAACACCTCCTTTAGGTACGCAGAGTCTGCTACCGAATCTCAGAGAGCCATCTTCATGTATAATCAATTCCGTTCTTAGTCCAGCTTTCACTTCCTCTCTAAACTTTTGTAATCGGGGATCGTCCGCTTGCGCGGTCTTGATGCGGTCCACCAGAGAAGATTTCACCTGCAGTTGCCAAAGTTGACTGAGTTCGTTCGGCGTAACGACCTCAAGTGCAAGTCTCTGGAAATCCTCAATAATGCTCCTCTGATCGGTCAACATCATGACCGCTGGCTTGCGACTGAGCGCATCTGGTACAACATTTACCTTCCCCGGGTGATACTGAAGGTTCAAGTCGTAATCTGCCATCAGCTCCAGCCATCGGCGCTGCCTCATATTCAATTCCTTCTGGGTGAAAACATACTTCAAACTTTTGTGATCTGTGTACACCTCCACTCTCTCACCCAATAGATAGTGCCTCCAAATCTTCAATGCAAAGACTACCGCAGCTAACTCCAAGTCATGTGTGGGGTAGTTCTTCTCGTGGTTCCTCAGTTGTCGAGAGGCGTAAGCAACCACACGTCCGTGCTGCATCAAAACACAGCCTAAACCCTTCCCTGAGGCATCACTGTGTATCACCAAACCACCTGAATCATCTGGTACAGTAAGAATAGGCGCCGTGGTTAATTTCTGCTTTAGTGTGTCAAAAGCCTGAGTGCACTCCTCTGTCCATGTAAACGGCACGTCCTTCCGTGTCAGCCGCGTCAATAGTTCCGCGATTCTGGAGAAATCTTGGACGAATCTCCGATAATAACCTGCCAATCCCAGAAAACTCCTGACCTCAGCCACTGACTTCGGCGTCGGCCAATCTCTGACAGATTCTATCTTTGCCGGGTCCACCTAGATGCCTTCGCCCGAAACAATGTGTCCCAAAAACTGTACCTTGTCGAGCCAAAACTCACACTTGCTTAGCTTCGCATACAGCTTCTCCTCCCGAAGAATTTGTAGGACTGTGCGCAAGTGTTCAGCGTGCTCCTCCTGAGTCTTCGAGTAGACAAGTATGTCGTCGATAAACACAACGACAAACGTGTCCAAGTACTTTTCGAACACCCTGTTCATCAAGTCCATGAATATTGCTGGGGCGTTGGTAATGCCGAACGGCATCACAAGGAACTCGTAATGTCCGTATCGGGTCCTGAAAGCCGTCTTGCACACATCCTCGGCTGCTACCCTGATTTGATGATACCCAGAACGGAGGTCCAACTTCGAGAATACCTTGGCTCCACTTAGCTGATCAAATAGGTCGTCAATGCGCGGTATTGGGTACTTGTTCTTTATTGTGACCTTGTTCAGCTCCCGTAATCTATACACATTCGCAACGATCCATCCTTCTTCTTTACCAATAGAACTGGTGCACCCCACGGTGAAGCGCTTGGCCGAATGAATCCTTTCTCCAATAGTTCTTCAACCTGCTTCTTCAATTCCGCCAATTCAACTGGTGCCATTCTGTATGGGGCCCTGGATACTGGGGCTGTACCTGGAGTCAAGTCGATTGAGAACTCCAAAATTCGAGGAGGCGGTAGACCTAGTAAATCCTCGGGAAACACGTCCAGAAAGTCCCGAACAATTTCTGGGGCTGGGCTCCTATCAATCTCCATAGCTGTCAGCTCCTTAGGCTTTGCTCTGTATTTAGCTGGCTCCAAAGATTCGCTTCCGCCCTCGAAAATAAACTCCGGGTGATTGGGAATGCGGAAGATCACATTCCTTGCACGACAATCGATAACAGCATGAAAAGTGCTCATCCAATCCATCCCAAGAATTGCGTCGTAACTGCCTGTCCCAATTAAGAGGAAATTCGCATAGAATTCCCTGCCACACACTACAACCGGGCATAATCTACATTCTCGGCTAGATATAATAATGCCATTACCCGTATGAATTTCCCATCCCTTTGTTAGTGGTTCATGTGGTATTGAGTGTGTATCAGTGAAATGCTCAGACAAGAAACAATGCGATGCTCCCGAATCAAAAAGTACTCTAGCTGGCAAGGAATGTATGAGCAGAGTACCTGTAACCACGTCTCCTGACGCCTCTGCCTGCTCGACGGTCAAGGTGAAAGCCCGTCCCTGACCGCAACCTGTAAAGGGCTGTCTCTGCTCCTGCGGCCTCTGCTGTGGCGGTCCAGAACTTCCCTGTACCTCTGCTCGCTCAGGGCAACTGCCAATCTTGTGCTGACTGGAACCGCAAATCAAACACTGTCCCTTGGCACGGCGACAGTCCTTCTGGGTATGTCCTCCTCTACCGCAATAGCCGTAAGTTACGCCCTGTCTCTGGGGGCGATGCTGTGGTACGAATGGGCGCTTCATTTGTGCCGTTCCTGCTCTGTGAACCGGTATGGCTCCTCGAGATGGCGTGTGGGTACGTGCTGGAATGACTGGGGGTCTCCTGAACTTGTTAATCAATTGCTCCTGAACTCTCGCTGCGTTGAGCACCTGTGCGAAAGTCTGTAAATCCAACGACGCAATCAACTGCTGTAACTCAAAATCCAACCCCTGAAGGAAACACCTGGCCCTGGTGACCTCTGAGGCGACCATGTACGGAGCGAAACGACTCAAGCGGTTGAACTCTGCCGCATAAACATCCACTGGCCGTCCATTCTGCTTCAAAAGAATAAACCTCTCCTTCATTTCTGCCTTGGCTGTGGAAGGAAAGTAATGATCTAGGAAGCACTCCTTAAACTTGCTCCATTCGATCGGCCTGTCAAGTCTGCTCTCTTCCACCGACCACCATGTGCGGGCCTCGTCTTCTAATTGTATCTTTATCACGTCCACTCTGTCTTCCTCTGGAACCCGGGCGGCGGTCAATAAATTCTCCATGTTCACCAGCCATTGTTCAGCCTCAAGGGGTTCAGCTAGCCCTGTGAACGCAGCTGGGTGTAACCGTCGGAAGTCTGACACTGTACCAGCCCTAGCATGATAAGCTGGTGGAACAACGCCCTCGGGGGCGGTAATCGTCCTGAGTCCCTCAGTGAGCAAGTCGGTCTTCCTCTCCTGAGCTTCCGTGAGAGTGGTCAGTGCACTGAGTATCCTTTCCGTGCGGTCCTGAGAGCTGGAGTCCGAGGAGGGGTCGTTCGGGGACGTCATATCACTGGGAGATTCAAAAGGATAAGATCAGATTCAAGGATGGAAATCAAGAGTAGTGAAACAAGAATAACGTAATACAGCATAGTTAATGTTATCCCTTGATACTAAACACAGGCTCTGATACCAACTAAACCATGTCACGCCCCGCTTCCCAGAATACGGAAAACGAGGGATGACTAGGCCAGCCATGCTCCTACGGTCAAGGAAACATCCCGCCGTAGTCACACTTCGGCTTCTAGCACTACATGGTAATTAGTAAATAAAGCACAGTGGTAAAGAAATCACATCACTAATTTATTACATTAATATTCCATTGTTCACAATTTACAGATAACAAGAACAAATATTAACCCAAGTCAAACTTACGATCACTTTTATGGAAAGCGGGAAAATAGAAAGTACACCAGTCTAAATCTCCGTGAACTCGAAGGGTAGATCCGTCTCCTGTGCTGGTCCTCCCGCGGGATCTGAGCATGCATACTCAGGTCGTCAGAGCGACACAATAACAATACTATTATAATGAGACGAAGCAGGTATATGAGGTAATACTGATGTAGGAACAATGCAAGTAATCACTATGTCGTTATATGATGCAGAATATGTTATGTGTCCCTATAGGTCTCTAGGTCAAGTTTGAAATCACATTGTGGAAGGAGGATCATGTTTAACAGGAGTCTCGTACATACCCAAGACAACGGCCCACATGCTCGGGACATAACCCTGTCAGCCAGATCGTTAGATCCTATCCTACATGTATCAATATCTCTGTTCGAATGATCATCCTCTAAACACGGTCCCGCTAAATACGATACTCTTTCCATTTTGATTTCATCCCTTTTTCCCCAGGTTCTCACTAGTTATGATCTAGTTATGTACAAGTATATCAATGGCACGATTTTTATCACTGTTCACTGTATCAATCGCTGTCACGAATATTCACTTTCCATTGATGTACTTGTCACAACTAAACCAACATCTATCACATACGATAATGCAATGTTCACACGTACTAACACTGAGTATATGGCAAGGGTATGATATATGTATGTATGCTACCAATGAGTTCTGTATATTATGAATCAACATGCATGTCATGAACTGAAATAAATTGCACAAATTATTATGTTAAGAATTCAGCGAAATGATGTAAGTAAGATATATAGAACACTCAGTCAGTAATTCATCAAAATTTGCTTCAGTTCAATCGGAGTTTTGGTTTTCAAGATATAACTGTTTCAGTTTAAGTGCTCGCGGCTGGAATTTCAATTTCAGAACTGAACGTCCGTTTCGCGACACGAATTGCACCCAGTTGGGATCAGAATTTAGCGACGTTTAGTTACATGAAATATAGGTTTTTCAATTGAGTATCTAACGCAACAGACGGATCCTCAATCGCATCTGGACGTTGAAAGTTATACACAGTTTAACTTCAATATGTCATTTCAGAATCTGTTCTGAACAGTTATACGTTCTGCCCTTTTTAAAATAGTTTAAAATAACAAACGGCGATGGATCGGAGTGAAACTACTTGTTTTGCTTAGCTAACAGAATTATCTCTAATCTACTGTAAAGTTCCGTAAAGTATGATTTCAGGAAACACAGTAACGCAGGTCCTTTGAACAGAAATCAATAATCAGAAACGCTCTGGACTGCAGTCCAGAGTCGTGTTCCGACCCAGTTATCATCATGATTACAGAACAGGAATCATTAGGATTTTCCATAGAGTTAAATTTCGTCGAGTCGGCTTCGATTTAAGCCCTCGAACGTCTCAATCCAGTGTGCATATGATTTATGGTGATTTTATTCGTTTTCAGGCACGAGAAAATTCTAGTTTTAACGGCATATTTGGGGGTATCAGTTTTTGTTACAAACCATCGTATTTTCCAGCGAGATTCATACGTTATGTTTATCACTATATGGGCCAACATAAAACTTCGGGTTCCGTCAAAATAAACAATCATTTTCATGGAAGAATAGCATCGAACACCTTGATCGTATTATGCATTAGTATTCGACAATCCGTAAACTAGTTATTTTAGGTTCATATCACTAATAATTTAGCATGAAGCAAGTAAACACTTTCCTGGTAACGTCTTGGGGTCGCGAGGCAGCAACGTCGTCACGAACGCGCGTTGTACGCCGCGGAACGAGTTCGCGCGAGCTTCGATCAAAAACGGGTTTTTGCGTCGGAGTTGTCCGAGATATCGCGCGATCACTGGAGATGGAGGGGTGCTCTGTAGATCTCTTGGGAGGTTTTGGGTAAAATATAAATATTGGGCTTAACAACCAATTCAAAAATATGGAAGAAACGAAGGGAAACCACTGGACTCCAGAAAAAGAAGACTTTTATTGAAATGGAAACGGGGATTTACACCATCTACTCGATTTTTCTCATAGATATAAATCTACTCACCGACGTCTTGAGCTAGTAGAAACCTACACCGCCTCGCCCGTCCTCGCCGTCTCGAAAATCCCCCGTGATAGTACTTACAATCGAAATCATGACACAACGACATAAATATCCAAATAAAAAACAATACAACAAGCGAAGCGCACATAGATTAGAACATATGGCCAACATACGCTAAATACGACCAAATACCCCCGACGTTGACGTACAAACGTCAAACTACCGAGGCAAGACATAAAAATCCGAAAACCAAGTTTTAAATTTCGCACAATATCGCCAAAACCAAGTCAAAATGCTTCCAGATTTTCACTCACAGAATCTGGGGAAATTTAGCATATAAAATAGGATTAGTTATAAAGTCAGTAAGCTACAAAACTAAAATCAAGACCTAACTTGTAACGACCCAGAATTTTCTGTACAAAATTTTTCTTCTTAAAGTACAGAAAGGAGTTTGTAGTCTGAGCACAATTTAAAAGTTATTCTTGTTTAAGGACAGCAAGAAAGCACTTGTAGCTCATTGGTAAAGCCTTGCACTGCTGTGACATAGCCCCTGTGTTCGAATCTCATCAGCCACATATTATGTTTCCTGATTTTTCTTTTAAACTTTTTGAAAGCCCAAAATTTTACACGTGCACTGCACCCAAAAATTAACGGTCAGGAAAAACAAACATGTGTAAAATGTTGTGTACATAGAAAGGAACACGTGGCAAGCATCCAACCCCCCAACTCCATAGAATGGCCGGCCAGATCGAGCCTTGGACCGGCGATGGCGGGTGATCCGTAGGGATTAGCCCCCGTGTTTTGCACATAAAACCTTTGGCCTGCCCCCATTATCCCTACACTGTTTTTTTACTCTGAAATTAAACAGAAAATTTAATTTCACCTTTAAATCCAATTTAAATGCATTTTAATTCATTCTTTCAATTTCAAAACCCTAATTCCACACTATAAATACAACCCCATACCCTAGCGCCTCCTCATTCTGAAATCCCTAGCCAAAATTATCAAATTTTCTCAAGTACAAGTGGAGTAGAAGTGGAGTTAGCAAGAAGTCGACTTCCGGGGAGGAATCGAGCAAGTTCCGATGACTCCGCGACGCCACGGCGACTACACAACCTTCTTCTACCTCATCTTCACACTTCTAGCTAGTATGTCCCTTCCCAATATACTCTTTCTTCTTAAAATGATTTTTTTTCCAAAATATATTGGTAAGTGGAGTTATACCGACATTTGATTCTAAACCCTCTGAAAATACCTTTTCTTAAGCACTGCTCATTCATATTCTACCCCTTAATAATTAATCATGAAACTAATAATTAGAAATAACTTCCACCCTAAATCATCATACTAAATAATTTTAAATTGAGTTTTACTTTTAAATACCATGAACTTTATTTCGACCATATTTAATTGTTTTGCTTAAAAAAATTCACGGGGTAATGACCCACCCCTCACATACACATATGTTTACATAGCACGATACTCTTAGAAACTTATTTTTGTGGCGATTACAACTTTTCATTAAAATACCATGAAGTATAAAACCTGGTTTTCTTTAGAATTGTATTTCAAACCCTTTGCGATTATGCCTGTACAACCCATTTTAGGGAACTCTCTATTGGATGGTGCGGATTATCGCACATTCTTGGTCTAATAGAGCAAGATACAGACCTCCTCACGGAGCATTCGGTCTCGAAAGAACTTTAATACGATTTTTAAGAAAAACGAGATTTTCTATTTAATAATAAAAATTAATTTTTAATAATTATATAAATATTGTCAAATCGCATATTTTCAAGTTAAAATAAAATTCCGTGTTTTTCTAAAAATAAAAAGAATGACAAGTTTGAGTAAAATACCATCAAGAATCAATACAAGACAGGTCTTACACTAAAATACCTTGAACTATTCAAGCTATGTATATATTCACTAATATACCTCACTCTTTAAAATTCACCTCCATGAAAACCTTAAATAATACAAATAAATACTCAAGATTTATTTTGAAAGTATATAAAATATTTTTCATAAAACCTCCTCGAGTTATATAAAATTGCATTTAAGGATTTTAGTAAATATAGGTTTAAGCGGGATCAATTCTCTTGAGCCTCAGGGAGCTGAAAAAAGTGAGTGCTTGCCTATTTAAGTTAGAAAAAACTTAATGATGTTATCAATGGTAATTGTCTTAGAAAAAGACACAAATCCTGTCGTCCATGTGCAGCAGTTACCGATGAGTACCGAACTTAATTCAGGATCCAAATCTGTTTAAAGTATCTGACTCAAGTCTGAGTCTAAATCAATCTGAGTCTAATTCAATCTGAATCCAACCAGAATCCAATCTAAACATGAATCCAATCCAAACATAAATCAAATTCAACATGAATCCAACTATAACATGTATACTTGAACCTGAACCTGAATACCAGAACAATATCAACATGCAAACATAACTTGACTTGACCAAACCATGGCTATATCTTGACTTGATTACCTGACTACTTGTTTACATCCTGAACCTGTTACAAGAAACAACTTGTATCCATGGTCTTGGCATGACTGATAACTACAAATCAATACAATACACATTATTGGGTTTTAATAGGGTAGATTGGTACGGAATGTATTAAAAGTGGCACGATGATGGTGTTGGGTTTCCATAGCACCTTATCAAGGGTTTGGAAGCATCACACATGCCACAATAAAATTTTAACGAGGTGCTAAGCAAACTTAACTAGGAATCAAACTAGAATATTTAGAGTAACAAGTTCTTGTATCATATACTAGTTAGTGTCTAACACTAAGTGGGGAGAGATACAACCTTTGTAGACCTCCTAGCAACTCCTTGGATCTCTTAGGGTTTGAACGAGCTAGCTTGAACTTCCTCCACGTTCACGATGATCCACCCGGAGTACCTTTGCTCAAAGCTCCTTGCTCCACTAGATCACAATGATGATGATGCAAACAAACTACACCAATAGGCTAAACAAATATAGTGTGATGATATGGTTGTGTTCTCATATAAAAACCCTTTCTTTCTTTTACCCTCACTCACTTGGAAACTCAAGAGAGAGCGAGAGAGAGGAAGAAGAAGATGGCAACCTTGAGCTCATTTTTTTTTTTGGATAAAGATAATGATAAAAGATAATGAGAGAAAGATAAATATCTTCATCTCAAACCATGGTCAATAAATATCTAGATATTTTAGAATGAGAGAAAAATAACAAATGAAAATGAAACCATGGTTTAAGCTGGGTCAAGTAAAGAATAGTCAACTATGATTTAATATCAATTTTCTTTTTCTCGCTCTAATAAATATAAAGATATTTACTTTCCATGTAATTCTTATATTGCCATCTTTGTTGTATCATCAACCATGATACAAATGCATGTATATATGTGTGTATGCACATCAACATGTACATATACACCCATGCATCCATCATAAAGAAAAGGTTTATTTAAATGAGATAAAAATTAATATTAAATCAACACTTGATTTAATAAACCGATCATATCTCATACGACCCGACCAATAGAAAATGCCCGATTAAAATACGGTATCAAATACACATATTTAATCGAGCTCTCGCACATATCTCATATGCACACCACATCGTTTCGTCTAAGCCAGGAAACTCTTGTGTGGGACTCTAAGAGTCGTCAATATGCCAGCAGTAGGTGATGATCACATCAAACACCTACAAGCCGCAAGCTGTAAGCTAAACGTAAAGGCTACCCGGGTTTTGAGCGATGAGAAAAAGAACAAGCGAACCTGTCAAAACTCCCGTCAATCCAACTGGCAACACTTACCGTACAGTCCGGTCTCTTCATCAGATATGTTGCATATCGAGTCTAGGGATGGTAACATCGACCCCAATAACTCAATAAGTCATGCCGGTATATGGTCTACAACAGATCGAGAAACTACTGATAACACTTATCAGTAATATCTCAGCAGCCCTGGCCAGGGACTTCCTGTTATAGCCAATCGTGCATAACGCAACATCAACCCCCAATACCGGGAGAGACGAAACCCTTCCTATCGCTCATTGCCTCTATGTGCCTCGGGACTGTACCCAAAATCCACATGTTTATATGACTCAGTAGAGCTGTAGTAGGGTGGAGATCAAAGTATAGTGGGAGGACACACAAGACTCTATGAGGATCTCGGGTCTACAGACTAACCTGTACCAGTGTCACCTAAGAACTGCTATCCGACGTATGATATAATACCACATAGGAGTTCTCGGTGAGTCCGTTCAGTGTACCCAGTCTCACTGAGCACCCATATACAATCTTTAGTGTCACCACACCAGATGGATATGGGATCATCCATCACCCATCATATGGAACAAGAATGGTATACGCTAGTCTACTCTGAAATATTGATGCTCTGTCTCCATATACCCACGACTAGGAACAATTCAAGGATATGCTTATAAACTACAGGTGTCGCACTAGTATGATCCACATCATAATCCCAGTAGTCAAGCCAATATCCTAAGGGCTTTATCAACATGTATCAAATGAGTAAAAGCAATCAGATAGCATACTATCATGTCGAGCAAGACTGTCCTCTGAATATATATATATATACACATCAGTACATACACTATCATATAATGACCTCTAGGGCAAACATATATCCAACAGATGGACACTAAAAGACAATAGATTAACATCCATTGCCGTTGTCCCGTGGGTTTTGACGGGGCCTTGTACTTTCTTGTTCCCATAGTCCACAGGATAGTTGGACTCCTCTCGTATACACTGATACATTCTGTACCAAGTTACAAACAACTACCTTAGTGTAAAAAACATATATTTGTACCAATTACAAGTTTTATTCTCTTTACTTGTCTATTCCATTCTTTCTTTTGGGACTTACCGAACACTAGTTCGTTGATGACATTCATGTCTCTTCTTTCTTTGGAATGTTCGTCAGGATGACCCGACTCTCAGAAGACCAAGCCCAGCAAAGAGTACTTGGAGCAGATACCCGAGCCGCACGACTACTAGCTTACTTGTACTTACTTATTTTTCAGTTCATATGCCACTGTTTAGGCATCGCTTACATCCTTATACTTTCCTTTTCAAATCAGTTGTAATGTAAAGAATGAATGTTAGTAAAAGTTGTTGTTTATATTATATCACTTGTCATTTCTTGTTCATTTTATTTATATATTGCTTATTTACGCTTAACATATTTATTTCTGAGTAAATACGTCACGACCCGTCACGTCTACTTCTCTGTACACTGGGAAGCGGGGCATGACAGGTTTTGTTGGCGGCTCATGCATGTCAGTTCTGCATGAAATCCTAAGCAATATATATCACAATAATAATTAGAATCAGCAACTATGCATTCTTCACATTACAAATTCCTTGAATCTATCCTAATCCTTTCTTATCCATCAAGATCATGGATCTTTCCAACAACACAAGCACCAACAGCAACGACAACACTCCACCACCTACACTACCACTCATTACCGTTGAGGACTTACTGATAATATCAATGGCGTTTCTTGAAGTAACCAGGAGTCTAGTTGAAGGAAAGCAGGAGCAAGCTGCTCTCCTTCACCAAGGACTAGTTCGCACTAAGGCAACCTTAAGGGCAGCTTAGGATTATATAAAGAAGAAGGAAAGGACATCGCCAGCAAGGACTTGCTATTATTGTAAAAAACTCGGACATGAAGTAAAGGATTGCAGGCGAGCTAATGGTCTTTGTATAATTTGTGGATTGCCTGAACACACTCTAAGGGCACGCTCAAATTACAGAGCAGACACAAACCCCACACAAGACTGACTATACAAACTCCTACTACTGCACCACCTTCAAGAGGACCACCTTTACCTCGTCAGTCCGAAATGTACCAGTAGACACAGAAAAAAGTGCCAGGAGGCCATTCATCCACAATACCGGTTGGAGAAGTCAAAACCACTGGCCAAGTTATTACTGGTAATTCCCAAACCTTTCAACTTTTCAAATTCATGTATACCTCTATGTTTTTCTTGTATCTAAAACCAACCCACACGACTTAAGCATCATACTAGTAGCCACTATTCCTGCACTTGCACTTTTCGTCACTGGAGCGTCACACTTCTTCATGTCACAAAGATTCATGAGAACACACGTTATTCCCGTAAAACCGCTCATTTCAAGCTGGAAATGTCAGTTCCGGGAATGGAGTCTTGAAGGCAGCTATGAGATTTGATCAGTGTCCAGTTGTAGCTTGCGTACGAGAATTATAAGCGAATTTCAAAGTATTGGACATCCCAAACTTCAATGTTGTGTTGGGAATAAACTGACTGAGAATTTTCTATACTACGTTTGATTGTTGTCAAATGAAGGTAGACTGTAACACCTGCAACATGATTTCATCCCTTTGAATTTTTTCTTGTTTTTCCCGATAATCTGTCTCGACACTGCGAACCCTTGATCTTAGTTTGTAATCTTCTTGATTCTTTATTAAACTTATTCCATTGACTCTAATAGTAGGATTTAGGTAATTGAATGGAGTTAAGTGATTGTAATTATGAACTGTAGTATAATTACAATACAGTACACTGCTTGAGTGACTTAGAGTTCTGCCTTTGATTCTCTTTCCTCTTGATTCAGCTATGTTCTATCATATATCCATAATTATCGAATCCTATTTCCTTTGATAACTCATATCTTTTCTTGATTTTTATTCGATTATCATTTTTATCTTTGTACCATTCTTGACAATACAATTCTAATTTACATTTCTTCTATTTGATTGCATGCTCGCAGCTTTCTTGAAAACTACACTTGCATCTTTTCGTTCTTTCAAACATTTTTTTCTGTCACTCTTAATACCCTATCAGTAGTTCTTTTTACCACCATTGTAATCAAATTTTTCTTGAATCTATTACAAATTCTTTCTATAAATTTCGAGGGCGAAATTTTTATAATGATGGTAGAATGTAACGACCCTGAATTTTCTGTACAAAATTTTTCTTCTTAAAGTACAGAAAGGAGTTTGCAAGCCTAAACATAATTTAAAAGTTATTCTTGTTTAAGAACAGTAAGAAAGCACTTGTAGCTCATTGGTAAAGTATTGCAATACTGTGACATAGCCCCTGTGTTCGAATCCCAGCAACCACATATTATTTTTCCTAATTTATCTTTTAAACTTTTTGGAATCCCAAAATTTTATACGTGGATTGCACACAAAAATGAACAGTCAGGAAAAACAAACATGTGTAAAATGTTGAGTACATAGAGAGGAACACGTGGCAAGCATCTAACCCCCCAACTCTATAGAATGGCCGGCGAGATCGGGCCTTAGACCGGCGATGGCGGTGATCCGTAGGGATTATTGCACATAAAACCTTTGGCCTACCCCCATAATAACTGCACTGTTTGTTTACTCTGAAATTAAGCAAAGAATTCAATTTCACCTTTAAATCCAATTTAAATGCATTTTAATTCATTCTTTCAATTCCAAAACCTTAATTCCACACTATAAATACAACCCCATACCCTAACCCCTTCTCATTCTGAAATCCCTAGCCAAAATTATTAAATTTTCTCCAGTACAAGTGGAGTAGAAGTGGAGTTAGCAAGAAGTTGACTTCCGGCGAGGAATCGAGCAAGTTCCGGCGACTCCGCGATGCCACAGCGACTATACAATTTTCTTCTACCTCATCTTCACACTTCTAGCTAGTAAGTCCCTCCCCATTCTACTCTTTCTTCTTAAAATGATCTTTTTTCCGAAATATGTCGATAAGTGGAGTTATATCGACATTTGATTCTAAAACCCTTGAAAATACATCTTTTCTTAAGCATTGCTCATTCATATTCTACCCATTAATGGTTAATCATGAAACTAATAATTAGAAACAACTTTCATCCTAAATTATCATACTAAATAACTTTAAATTGAGTTTTACATTTAAATACCATGAACTTTATTTCGACCATATTTAATTGTTTTGCTTACTATTACCTTCAGAAAAATTTACGGGGTTATGACCTACCCCTTACATACACACATATTTATATAGCATGATACTCTTTGAAATATATTTTTGTGGCGATTACAACTTTTCAATAAAATACCATGAAGTATAAAAACTCGGTTTTCTTTAAAATTGTATTTCAAACTCTTTGCGATTATGCCTCTACAACCCATTTTGGGGAATCCGCTATTGGATGGTGCGGATTATCGCACATTCTTGGGCTAGTAAAGCGAGATGCAGACCTCCTCACGGAGCATTCGGTCTCGAAAAAATTTTAATACGATTTTTAAGAAAAACGAGATTTTTATTTAATAATAAAAATTAATTTTTAATAATTATATAAATATTGTCAAATCACATATTTTCAAGTTATAATAAAATTCCATGTTTTTCTAAAAATAAAAAGAATGACAAGTTTCACTAAAATACAATCAAAAATCAATACAAGACAAGTCTTACACTGAAATACCTTGAACTATTCAAGCTATGTATATATTCACTAATATACCTCACTCTTTAACATTCACCTCCATGAAAACCTTAAATAATACAAATAAATACTCGAGACTTATTTTGAAAGTATATAAAATATTTTTCATAAAACACCCTCGAGTTATATAAAATTACATTTAAGGATTTTAGTAAATATAGATTTAAGCGGGATCAATTCTTTTGAGTCTCAGGGAGCCGGAGAAAGTGAGTGCTTGCCTATTTTTTTGGGTTACGCCAGCGCCCCGGCCATCAATTCGTGGCCAAATATGGAACAAAAACTTTTAAAACCCGGCGCTAACGGAACCCTAATCGACGGATCGTACCATTAATCCTATACTAGTTCTATAAAAGGAGTTTAGAGAGGTTATACCGATCGATCCGTATCTTTCGGTCTTCAACCTCTGTCCCAAGCTCCTCGCGGCTTCCTCGATCAAGTTTGATCTCTGGTCTCCCCACATCGAAGAAGATCCACGTCGAGGGTTAGTAAAATGGGCTCCCGTCTCAAAACCGAAGCAACTCAGGTATCTAGTTTGCTAGCCTAGATCGCCAAGATGAAGTAGAGAGTGTGTGTGATCATTTTGTCTCAAAACACCCAAGGATTCTCAACTCATGAGAGGGTATGGGTGGAGATTGAAGAAGATGTCATGGGTGAAGAGTGTGAGCTCAAGAAAAAGCAAGTGAGGAAAAAAGAAGTGGCTGCCTATATTTTTTTCTTGAGTTGTGTTGTATGAGTTTTTGTGAGCAAGTCAAGAAAATCAACACCAAAACAAAATATCTGCCATCCCACAATAATATCTCACTTGCTCACAACAAATATCTCACCCAAAACAAAACTAAGCATGAGTCACAATGAATCACTTCCATGAGTCACCACAATGAGTCATGCAAGAGTTAATGCAAGTCATGATTCACACTTCCATTCAATTAAACATTTAAACCCTAAATGTTTAATAACAAAATGAAATGGTATCTACTAAAGTAATCTTGTAACGAATTACAATAATACCCCTCATCCGTATATAAATACCCGCATCCGTATTCTGACTGAATACGAATACAACAAGACCAAAATAATCCAACAATATGATACTAGGATCCGGCTTAAACCAAAGCCCACTAGTATTATCCGTCCGAATCATGATCCGTGCACAAGTGCACGAATATGATCGAACCCTGCCGTAAAACCATACGGCCTCTACAACGTTTCGTCCGAAGCAGGGAAAACCTCTGTGTAGGACTCTAAAGACTCGTCAGTACGCTGGCAATGGGTTTTAACCACAAGCACGTCAGTGGCACTAGCTGTACGTAACGGCTACCCAGGTATTGAGCGAAAGGGAGGCCGACAAAAAAACTCATCCTGAAACCCCTACTGAGCCTGACAATGACAATATACGTACAGTCCGGTCCGTTCGTCTATGAGTATCGCATATCGAGTCTAGGGGATGGATAAAGTCAGACCCCTAATAACGCGACATTTAGTATCGGTATGAAGCCTATCACCACCTGAGAAACTACTGATCCGAATCAGTAATTCTCGACTACCTTAGCCAAGGATTTCTGGTGATGGCCATCCGTGCATTCCGCGACATCAACCCCCAATACCGGGAGAGACGAATCCCCTGACGATCCGCTCACTGCCTCCATGTGGCTCGGGACTGTACCCAACTAAAACCTGTTTGCACGACTCCTTTGAGCTGTGGTAGGGTAGTAATCAAATCACAGTGGGAACTCACACGAGACAAATGACGATCTCAGGTCGATAGACTAACCTGTACACATGTCACCTGGGAACTGCTATCTAACAATAGGTATAATACCAATTAGCATGTTCCCGGCGAGTCCGTCCGGTGTACTCATAACCCAATGAGCACATGTATACATCTTAGGTGAACCAACTGACACCAATGAATTGTGAGATCGGCCACCGCCCCTCGTCGGGGTCTCGATCCATATACACTAGTCTACTCTTGGAGTATCGATGCCCAGTCTCGAAACTCCCATGACTAGGGACACTTTAAGGATGTGCTTATAGACCATCCAACTCACACGTATATGATCGCCAACATACTGCTGGTAATCAAGCAAGAATCCTATAGGCTCTATCAACATGTAATAGTGATCTGTAATGTCACTTAAAACATATACACGATGATAAAGACAAACCAGATAGCATACTATCATCTCGAGTAAGACTGTCCTACCGGTATAGGTCCTCCCTCAATCATTGCAATCACGTGCCTGCGATCCAATAATTGACTTGAGAGCACTATAGCCAACATATTTAAGGTAGAAAAACTTAATAGTGTTATCAATGGTAATTGTCTTGGAAAAGACATAAATCCTGCCGTTCATGTGCAGCAGTTACCGATGACTACCGAACTTAATTCAGGATCCAAATCTGTTTAAAGTGTCTGACTCAAGTCTGAGTCTAAATCAATCTGAGTCTAACTCAATCTGAATCTAACAAGAATCCAATCCAAACATGAATCCAATACAAACATGAATCCAACTATAACATATATACTTGAACCTGAACCTGAATACCAGAACAATATCAACATGCAAACATAACTTGACTTGACCGAACCATGGCTATATCTTGATTTAATTATCTGACTACTTGTTTACATCTTGAACCTGTTACAAGAAACAACTTGTATCCATGGTCTTGGCATGACTGATAACTACAAATCAATACAATATACATTACGGGGTTTTAATAGGATAGATTGGTACGGAATGTATTAAAAGTGGCACGATGATGGTGTTGGGTTTCTAAAGCACCTTATCAAGGGTTTGGAAGCATCACACATGCCACAATAAAATTTTAACGAGGTGCTAAGCAAACTTAACTAGGAATCGAACTAGAATATTTAGAGTAACAAGTTCTAGTATCATATACTAGCTAGTGTCTAACGCTAAGTAGGGAGAGATACAACCTTTGTAGACCTCCTATCAACTCCTTGGATCTCTTAGGGTTTGAACGAGCTAGCTTGAACTTCCTCCACGTCCACGATGATCCACCCGGAGTACCTTTGCTCAAAGCTCCTTGCTCCACTAGATCACAATGATGATGAAGCAAACAAACTACACTAATGGGCTAAACAAGTGTAGTGTGATGATATGGTTGTGTTCTCATATAAAAACCCTTTCTTTCTTTTAAGCTCGCTCACTTTGGAAACTCAAGAGAGAGCTAGAGAGAGGAAGAAGAAGATGGCAACCTTGAGCTCATTTTTTTTAGATAAAGATAATGATAAAAGATAATGAGAGAAAGATAAATATCAAGATAAATATCTTCATCTTAAACCATGGTCAATAAATATCTAGATATTTTAGAATGGGAGAAAAATAACAAATGAAAATGAAACCATAGTTTAAGCTATGTCAAGTAAAGAATAGTCAACCATGATTTAATATAAATTTTCTTTTTCTCACTCTAATAAATATAAAGATATTTACTTTCCATGTAATTCTTATATTGCCATCTTTGTTGTATCATCAACCATGATACAAATGCATGTATATATGTGTGTATGCACATCAACATGTACATATACATCCACGCATCCATCATAAAGAAAAGGTTTATTTAAATGAGATAAAAGTCAATATTAAATCAACACTTGATTTAATAAACCGGTCATATTTCATACGACCCGACCAATAGAAAATGCCCGATTAAAACACGGTATCAAATACACATATTTAATCGAGCTCCCGCACATATCTCATATGCACACCACATCGTTTCGCCTGAGCCAGGAAACTCTTGTGTGGGACTCTAAGACTCGTCAATATGCCAGCAGTAGGTGATGATCACATCAAACACCGACAAGCCGCAAGCGGTCAGTTAAACGTAACGGTCACCCGGGTATTGAGCGATCAGAAGAAGAACAAGAGAACCTGTCAAAACTCCCGTCGATCCAATTAGCAACACTTACCGTACAGTCCGGTCTCTTCGTCAGATATGTTGCATATCGAGTCTAGGGATAGTAACGTCGAACCTAATAACCCAATAAATCATGCCGGTATATGGTCTACAACAGATCGAGAAACTACTGATAACACTTATCAGTAATATCTCAGCAGCCCAGGCCAGGGACTTCCTGTTATAGCCAATCGTGCATAGCGCAACATCAACCCCCAATACCGGGAGAGACGAAACCCCTCCTATCGCTCATCGCCTCTATGTGCCTCGGGACTGTACCCAAAATCCACCTGTTTGTACGACTCAGTAGAGCTGTAGTAGGGTGGAGATCAAAGAACAGTGGGAGGACACATAAGACTCTATGACGATCTCGGGTTTACAGACTAACCTGTACCAGTGTCACCTAAGAACTGCTATCCGACGTATGATATAATACCACATAGGAGTTCTCGGTGAGTCCGTTCAGTGTACCCAGTCTCACTGAGCACCCGTATACAATCTTTGGAGTCACCACACCAGATGGATATAGGATCATCCATCGCCCTTCATATGGAACAAGAATGGTATACGCTAGTCTACTCTGGAATATCGATGCCATGTCTCGATATACCTACGACTAGGAACATTTCAAGGATATGCTTATAAACTACAGGTGACCCACTAGTATAATCCACATCATAATCCCAGTAGTCAAGCCAATATCCTAAGGGCTTTATCAACATGTATCAAATGAGTAAAAGCATGATCAAGTGAACATATGATAAAGAGCAATCAGATAGCATACTATCATGTCGAGCAAGAATGTACTCTGAATATATATATACACATCAGTACATACACTATCATATAATGGCCTCTAGGGCATACATATATCCAACAGATGGACACTAAAAGACAATAGATTAACATCCATTGCCGTTGTCCCGTGGGTTTTGACGGGGCCTTGTACTTTCCTGTTCCCATAGTCCACAGAATAGTTGGACTTCTCTCGTATACACTGATACATTCTGTACCAAGTTACAAACAACTACGTTAGTATAACAAACATATATTTGTAACAATTACCAGTTTTATTCTCTTTACTTATCTATTACATTCTTTCTTTTGGGACTTACCGAACGCTAGTTCGTTGATGACATTCATGTCTCTTCTTTCTTTGGAATGTTCGTCAGGACAACCCGACTCTCAGAAGACCAAGCCCATCCAGGAGTACTTGGAGCAGATACCCGAGCCGCATGACAACTAGCTTACTTGTACTTACTTACTTTTCAGTTCATATGCCACTGTTTAGGCATCGCTTACATCCTTTATACTTTTCTTTTCAAATCAGTTGTAATGTAAAGAATGAATGTTAGTAAAAGTTGTTGTTTATATTATATCACTTGTCATTTCTTGCTCATTTTATTTATATATTGCTTATTTACGCTTAACATGTTTACTTATGAGTAAATACGTCACGGCCCGTCACGTCTACTTCTCCGTATACTGGGAAGCGAGGCATGACAGGTTTTGTTGGCGGCTCATGCAGGTCAATTTTGCATGAAATCCTAAGCAATATATATCACAATAATTATAAGAATCAGCAACTATGCATTCTTCACATTACAAATTCCTTGAATCTATCCTAATCTTTTCTTTTCCATCAAGATCATGGATCTTTCCAACAACACAAGTACCAACATGAACGACAACACTCCACCACCTACACTACCACTCATTACCGTTGAGGACATACTGATAATATCAATGGCGTTTCTTGAAGTAACCAGGAGTCTAGTTGAAGGAAAGCAGGAGCAAGCTGCTCTCCTTCACCAAGGACTAGTTCGCACTAAGGCAACCTTGAGAGCAGCTCAGGGTTATATCAAGAAGAAGAAAAAGACATCGCCAGCAAGGACTTGCTATTATTGTAAAAAACTCGGACATGAAATAAAGGATTGCAGGCGAGCTAATGGTCTTTGTATAATTTGTGGATTGCCTGAACACACTCTAAGGGCATGCTCAAATTACAGAGCAGACACAAACCCCACACCAAGACAGACTATACAAACTCCTACTACTGCACCACCTTCACGAGGACCACCTTTACCTCGTCAGTCCGAAATGTACCAGCAGGCACAGAAAAAAGTGCCAGGTGGCCAATCATCCACAATACCGGTTGGAGAAGTCAAAATCACTGGCCAAGTTATTACTGGTAATTCCCAAACCTTTCATCTTTTCAAATTCTTATATACCTCTATATTTTTCTTGTATCTAAAACCAACCCCACACGACTTAAGCATCATACTAGTAGCCACTATTCCTGCACTTGCATTTTTCATCACTGGAGCGTCACATTACTTCATATCGCAAAGATTCATGAGAACACATATGATTCCCGTAAAACCGCTCATTTCAAGCTGGAAATATCAGTTCCGGGAATGGATTCTTGAAGGCAGCTATGAGATTTGATCAGTGTCCAGTTGTAGTTTGCATACGAGAATTATAAGCGAATTTCAAACTATTGGACATCCCAAACTTCAATGTTGTGTTGGGAATAAACTGATTGAGAGTTTTCTATACTATGTTTGACTGTTGTCAAATGAAGGTAGACTGTAACACCTGCAACATGATTTCATCTCTTTGAATTTTTTCTTGTTTTTCCCGATAATCTGTCTCGACACTGCGAACCCTTGATCTTAGTTTGTAATCTTCTTGATTCCTTATTAAACTTATTCCATTGACTCTAATAGTAGGATTTAGGTAATTGAATGGAATTAAGTAATTGTAATTATGAACTGTAGTATAATTACAATACAGTACTCTGTTTGAGTGACTTGGAGTTCTGCCTTTGATTCTCTTTCCTCTTGATTCGGCTATGTTCTATCATATATCCATAATTATCGAATCCTATTTCCTTTGATAACTCATATCTTTTCTTGATTTTTATTCGATTATCATTTTTATCTTTGTACCATTCTTGACAATATAATTCTAATTTACATTTCTTCTATTTGATTGCATGCTCGCAGCTTTCTTAAAAACTACACTTGCATCTTTTCGTTCTTTCAAACATTTTTTTCTGTCACTCTTAGTACCCTATCAGTAGTTCTTGTCACAGCCATTGTAATCAAAGTTTTCTTGAATCTATTACAAATTCTTTCTATAAATTTCGAGGGCGAAATTTTTATAATGAGGGTAGAATGTAACGACCCTGAATTTTCTATACAAAATTTTTCTTCTTAAAGTACAGAAAGGAGTTTGCAAGCCTAAGCATAATTTAAAAGTTATTCTTGTTTAAGAACAGTAAGAAAGCACTTGTAACTCATTGGTAAAGCATTGCACTGCTGTGATATAGCCCCTGTGTTCGAATCCCAGCAACCATATATTATTTTTCCTAATTTATCTTTTAAACTTTTTGGAATCCCAAAAGTTTATACGTGGACTGCACACAAAAATGAACAGTCAGGAAAAACAAACATGTGTAAAATGTTGAGTACACAGAGAGGAACACGTAGCAAGCATCTAACCCCCCAACTCTATAGAATGGCCGGCGAGATCGGGCCTTAGACCGCTGATGGCGGTGATCCGTAGGGATTAGCCCCCGTGTTTTGCACATAAAACCTTTGGCCTACCCCCATTATAACTGCACTGTTCGTTTACTCTGAAATTAAGCAAAGAATTCAATTTCACCTTTAAATCCAATTTAAATACATTTTAATTCATTCTTTCAATTCCAAAGCCTTAATTCCACACTATAAATACAACCCCATACCCTAGCCCCTTCTCATTCTAAAATCCCTAACAAAAGTTATCAAATTTTCTCAAGTACAAATGTAGTAGAAGTGGAGTTAGCAAGAAGTTGACTTCCGGCGAGGAATCGAGCAAGTTCCGGCGACTCCGCGATGCCACGGCGACTATACAATTTTCTTCTACCTCATCTTCACACTTCTAGCTAGTAAGTCCCTCCCCATTCTACTCTTTCTTCTTAAAATGATCTTTTTTCCGAAATATGTCGATAAGTGGAGTTATACCGACATTTGATTCTAAAACCCTTGAAAATACATCTTTTCTTAAGCATTGCTCATTCATATTCTACCCATTAATGGTTAATCATGAAACTAATAATTAGAAACAATTTTCATCCTAAATTATCATACTAAATAACTTTAAATTGAGTTTTACATTTAAATACCATGAACTTTATTTCGACCATATTTAATTGTTTTGCTTACTATTACCTTTAGAAAAATTTACGGGGTAATGACCTACCCCTCACATACACACATATTTACATAGCACGATACTCTTTGAAATATATTTTTGTGGCGATTACAACTTTTCATTAAAATACCATGAAGTATAAAAACTCGGTTTTCTTTAAAATTGTATTTCAAACTCTTTGCGATTATGTCTCTACAACCCATTTTGGGAAATCCGCTATTAGATGGTGCGGATTATCTCACATCCTTAGGCTAGTAAAGCGAGATGCAGACCTCCTCACGGAGCATTCGGTCACGAAAAAATTTTAATACGATTTTTAAGAAAAACGAGATTTTTATTTAATAATAAAAATTAATTTTTAATAATTATATAAATATTGTCAAATCACATATTTTCAAGTTATAATAAAATTCCATGTTTTTCTAAAAATAAAAAAAATGACAAGTTTCACTAAAATACAATCAAAAATCAATACAAGACAAGTCTTACACTAAAATACCTTGAACTATTCAAGCTATGTATATATTCACTAATATACCTCACTCTTTAAAATTCACCTCCATGAAAACCTTAAATAATACAAATAAATACTCGAGACTTATTTTGAAAGTATATAAAATATTTTTCATAAAACACCCTCGAGTTATATAAAATTACATTTAAGGATTTTAGTAAATATAGATTTAAGTGGGATCAATTCTTTTGAGTCTCAGGGAGTCGGAGAAAGTGAGTGCTTGCCTATTTTTTTAGGTTACGCCAGCGCCCCGGCCATCAATTCGTGGCCAAATATGGAACAAAAACTTTTAAAACCCGGGCCTAACGGAACCCTAATCGACGGATCGTACCATTAACCCTATACTAGTTCCATAAAAGGAGTTTACAGAGGTTATACCGATCGATCCGTGTCCTTCGGTCTTCAACCTCTGTTCCAAGCTCCTCGCGGCTTCCCCGATCAAGTTTGATCTCCGGTCTCCCCACATCGAAGAAGATCCACGTCGAGGATTAGTAAAATGGGCTCCCGCCTCAAAACCGAAGCAACTCGGGTATCTAGTTTGCTAGCCTAGATCGCCAAGATGAAGTAGAGAGTGTGTGTGATCATTTTTTCTCAATACACCCAAGGATTCTCAACTCAAGAGAGTATATGGGTGGAGATGAAGAAGATGCCATGGGTGAAGAGTGTGAGCTCAAGAAAAAGCAAGTGAGGAAAAAAGAAGTGGCTGCCTATATTTTTTTCTTGAGTTGTGTTGTGTGAGTTTTTGTGAGCAAGTCAAGAAAATCAACACCAAAACAAAATATCTGCCATCCCACAATAATATCTCACTTGCTCACAACAAATATCTCACCCAAAACAAAACTAAGCATGAGTCACAATGAATCACTTCCATGAGTCACCACAATGAGTCATGCAAGAGTTAATGCAAGTCATGATTCACACTTCCATTCAATTAAACATTTAAACCCTAAATGTTTAATAACAAAATGAAATGGCATCTACTAAAGTAATCTTGTAACGAATTACAAGAATACCCCTCATCCGTATATACATACCCGCATCCGTATTCTGACTGAATACGAATACATCGAGACAAAAATAATCCAACAATATGATACTAGGATCCGGCTTAAACCAAAGCCCACTAGTATTATCCGTCCGAATCATGATCCGTGCACAAGTGCACGAATATGATCGAACCCTGCCGTAAAACCATACGGCCTCTACAACGTTTCGTCCGAAGCAGGGAAACCCTCTGTGTGGGACTCTAAAGACTCGTCAATACGCTGGCAGTTGGTTTTAACCACAAGCACGTCAGTAGCACTAGCTGTACGTAACGGCTACCCAGGTATTGAGCGAAAGAGAGGCCGACAAAAAAACTCATCCTGAAACCCCTACTGAGCCTGACAATGACAATATCCGTACAGTCCGGTCCGTTCGTCTATGAGTATCGCATATCAAGTCTAGGGGGTGGATAAAGTCAGACCCCTAATAACGCGACATTTAGTGTCGGTATGAAGCCCATCACCACCTGAGAAACTACTGATCCGAATCAGTAATTCTCGACTACCTTGGCCAAGGATTTCTGGTGATGGCCATCCGTGCATTCTGCGACATCAACCCCCAATACCGGGAGAGACGAATCCCCTGACGATCCGCTCACTCCCTCCATATGGCTCGGGACTGTACCCATCTAAAACCTGTTTGCACGACTCCTTTGAGCCGTGGTAGGGTAGTAATCAAATCACAGTGGGAACTCACACGAGACAAATGACGATCTCAAGTCGATAGACTAACCTGTACACATGTCACCTGGGAACTGCTATCTGACAATAGGTATAATACCAACTAGCATGTTCCCGGCGAGTCCGTCCGGTGTACTCATAACCCAATGAGCACCTGTATACATCTTAGGTGAACTAACTGACACCAATGGCTTGTGATACCGGCCACTACCCCTCGTCGGGGTCTCGATCCATATACACTAATCTACTCTTGGAGTATCGATGCCCAGTCTCGAAACTCCCACAACTAGGGACATTTTAAGGATGTGCTTATAGACCACCCAACTCCCACGTATATGATCGCCATCATATTGCTGGTAGTCAAGCAAGAATTCTATAGGCTCTATCAACATATAATAGTGATCTGTAATATCACTTAAAACATATACACGATGATAAAAACAAACCAGATAGCATACTATCATCTCGAGTAAGACTGTCCTACCGGTATATGTCCTCTCTCAATCATTGCAATCACGTGCCTGCGATCTAATAATTGACTTGAGGGCACTATAGCCAACATATTTAAGGTAGAAAAAACTTAATAGTGTTATCAATGGTAATTGTCTTGGAAAAGACACAAATCCTGCCGTCCATGTGCAGCAGTTACCGATGACTACCGAACTTAATTCAGGATCCAAATCTGTTTAAAGTGTCTGACTCAAGTTTGAGTCTAAATCAATCTGAGTCTAACTTAATCTGAATCCAACAAGAATCCAATCCAAACATGAATCCAATACAAACATGAATCCAACTATAACATGTATACTTGAACCTGAACCTGAACCTGAATACCAGAACAATATCAATATGCAAACATAACTTGACTTGACCGAACCATGGCTATATCTTGACTTGATTACCTGACTACTTGTTTACATTCTGAACATATTACAAGAAACAACTTGTATCCATGGTCTTGGCATGATTGATAACTACAAATCGATACAATATACATTACGGGATTTTAATGGGGTAGATTGATACGGAATGTATTAAAAGTGGCACGATGATGGACACTAAAAGACACTAGATTAACATCCATTGCCGTTGTCCCGTGGGTTTTGACGGGGCCTTGTACTTTCCTGTTCCGATAGTCCACGGGATAATTGGACTCTTCTCGTATACACTGATACATTATGTACCAAACTACAAACAACTACGTTAGTATAACAAATATATACTTGTACCAATTACCAGTTCTATTCTCTTTACTTGTCGATTCCATTCTTTCTTTTGGGACTTACCGAGTGCTAGTTTACTGGCGACATTTCTGTCTCTTCTTTCTTTAGAATGCTTGTCAGGAGGACCCGACTCTCAGGAGACCAAGCCAAGCCAGGAGTACTTGGAGCAGATACCCGAGCAGCACGACTAGTAGCTTACTTGTACTTACTTACTTTTCAGTTCATATTCCACTATTTAGGTATTACTTACATCCTTGTACTTTCCTTTTCAAATCAGTTGTAATGTAAAAAATGAATGTTAATAAAAGTTGTCGTTTATATTACATCGCTTGTCATTTTTTGTGCATTTTATTTATATATTGCTTATTTACGCTTAACGTGTTTACTTCTGAGTAAATACGTCGCGGCCCGTCACGTCTACTTCTCCGTATATTGGGAAGCGGGGTGTGACATAACTACAAAGGGGGTCGCAAATTGCGGTTTTTGGCAATAAAATTGTGGCGAGAACAAGGAGTTAGGGACTCAGGCTTATAGGGTAGTCTTCTATTGGTCCCAACATACCACAGTACTAGCTAAATATTTTTCAGAGAACCCTACTTGCTCCAGATCTAGATCTAACATCAAAAACTTCATGAAAACCATACTTAAAAACTTAAAACTCTTTCAAAACCAAATCCCTAAGCTTCAAAACACCACCATCTCTCTCTAACAAGTAATGATCAACAACTAAACCCTACTAGACTCACTACAACAAGAAAAACTTGAACAAGAAAGAGATTTTTACTTCTTGTGGAGAAGGGAAGAAAAATCAACCTCAATGGATGACTTGGTGAGGATCTTTGAAAAGGAATAGGCCTAGCTTGATGTATTGATCAACTTGTGTGAAGGAATCATCAAGATCGAAGATAATTTGGTGAAGAGAGGCTAGGGTTTGGATGAGGGTTGAGAGAGTTAGAGATAATTGTGTAGATAGAAATAATGAAAGGAAGAGAGAGTGTATGACATATATAGAATATTATGTTAGGATATTTGTGAGGTGTTGTGGTGTGCATGAGGGTATAAGATAAGCTAACATATCCCCCATCTCTCACAAAACCATATAAAACATGCGTAATTCATTTAAATCACATATCTTTTCTCAAAATAAAATACATGCCATCTTTAAAATATCTCATATTTTTCATTTTTCCCAAAATAGTTATATTTTTACGGATACCAATCCGAAAACCCAAAATCCATACATGTTATTATTTCCGTAAACTCATAATATCCATATTTAAATTATAAAATAATATTTATAATTTTCAAAATGTTACAGAAACCCTCCAACATGTTTAACACGTGAACGCTCACATGCAAACCATGTGACCCACAGCTTCAAGAAGGTTTAAATCCTATGATATGGTTTCCACGTGTTGAACACGTGAGCGCTCACATACAAAGTATGTGAGTGCAGAATTCAGATAAAATTAAAACCTATACGGGCCCCACGTGTTAAACATATGAGTGCTCATGTGCAAAGCACGAGAGTGCCGCCGCCATATATATATGACAGCCCTAACGTGAATGCCACGTGAGCATATCGGTTTGAAGCGCTAGTTTCGGATAGAATTAAATTCTATTTGGGGAAATATTTCTTCCTGATCTTTCTAATACTAGAAAGATTTTCTCTATCAAACAGAAAGCCTTTGGATTCAAAATCCAACGGTGATTATAATATCACCAACCAAATCAGAAAATAGAATCGAACTCTTCGTTAGGAAGATATTTTCCTATCCTTGCTAAAACAAATAGAAAAAAATTTCTGTTAAACAAAATTTCCCGGATCTTAGATCCAACGGTAGATATAATTTTCCGAGTGATCTTTGAGATCAATCAAGATCTCTCAATAAAGGATTCTTTCAAACTAATTGATATTTTTCCTCTCCTATATAAAAGACCCAAGACTTCAAGTCTCA
Organism: Agapanthus africanus; assembly: GCA_030015575.1. Classification (NCBI taxonomy): domain Eukaryota; kingdom Viridiplantae; phylum Streptophyta; class Magnoliopsida; order Asparagales; family Amaryllidaceae; genus Agapanthus; species Agapanthus africanus. The sequence continues at coordinate 137,096,860 of CM057339.1, forward strand.
GAGAGAGAATACCTTGTACAAGCTTCTGCAAGAGAGAAAATCCCCTCTACAAACAATCGAGAATTTAATTCTCTTTTTTGAATAAAGATCAACTTCCTCCTTCCAAAACTCTAGGTAAAAGAAAATATAGAGATAAAATAATCTCTTTTACCTATTATATATATATATATATAGGGGTTTAACCTTTCAAAAGAACTTAGTTCTTCCTCTGGATCTGAGATCCACAAGACAAATCTCCCATAAGTTGAGAATTTAATTCTCATCGGGAAGATTTTGTTCTTCAGACTCAAGATCTAGAGAAAACTATGTTGTTTTATCACACACCCCATATGAACACAAGAAAAGAATATGGAAGAAAGGAAGAAAAAGATGGAATTTATATTCCAAGAACTTAGTTCCTTTAAAATATGTTTTTATCTAAAGACATGGTTTTTATTCCCATTAAGAACCTAGTTCTCACATAAAAAAACTTAGTTCTTGCAGTTGATCTCTGCATGAATATGGTAGAGTCTCACGTGAAAGACACGTGAACACCCTAGAAAATAGAGGCTCGCGTGAAAGATACGTGAAGATCCAAGAAAACAACGACTCGCATGAAAAACACGTGAGCATTCAAGAGGAAAACATGAATGGGTACCTTACGTGATATCCATGTGAGCGCTCTAGAAAAAACCATCCGAGACTTAAAATCTCATGTGAAAAGCATATGAGCACCGGGAAGAAAAGTAAACAGAGAGTGCACGTTACGTGATATCCACGTGAGCACTTGAAGCTAAAATGAAAGTGCACGTCACGTGATATCCATATGAGCGCTTGAAGCTAAAATGAAAGTGTGCAGCACGTGATATCCACATGAGCTCCTAAAACCAAAGATATGTGCATCACGTGATATCCACGTGATCGCCTAAGGCTGAAACGAAAGTACGCATCATATGAAAAACACGTGAGCGCTAGAAGCAAAAATGAAAATGTGCATCACGTGAAAAGCACATGAGTGCCTGAAACTAAACAGAGAGTGTACAGCACGTGATATCCACGTGAGCGCTATATGAACAAGTGCTTAGCACTAAAAAGGCACGTGAATACCAAGAGTCATAGCCACTCACGTGATATCACGTGAGCACCAAAGAAACCAAAGTACTCGCGTGATATTCCCATGAACACTGAAGGGGGAAGGATATTATATCCCATGTTGAAGCTTAAGCTTCTGGGACCAGTGCTTAGCACTGTTGGGTTATGTAAAGTCCAAAACAAAATGTATGGCCTATTGCATAGCACTGTTGGGTAACAGAAAGCCTGGCATCTAGTCTAAATAGACTAACTCCCTGAAGTTTTAAACTTCTTTGATTTTAAAAAGAAAATCAATCAAGCTCATATATTTTAAGTCGGCCTTAATCTAAAACAAGATTAACGGTCCTTAACTATATTTTAAGTCGGTCTTAATCTAAAGCAAGATTAACGATCCTTAAGCCCATGAACTGATGGAACATATGACCTAGGTTCAAGCCTAAATCTGACATGTACGGATTTGGACTAATCTGCATCCTACAGGCAACGCCATAAACTAGTCTCCGTATAAAATCTACGGGCAACCCCAAAATAAATAATATAACACGACATGAAGTGATCTGCCTGGAGCAGATGAAAGTTTTTATTGCAATGTGACCCTGCGGGGAAAAACGTCCCCACAATCAAAACCCCCTCAAAGAGGGGGAATTTGATAAGTCACGCTATATCGGTCGCATCTGTCCAAACCTCCGATATACGGTATCATAAATCTACTTAGCGTCTTTAGAGAGGTGGACGAATGTGTTCCAAATAGTATTTGCCCCCAAATTCAGGCAAGACGTTCGAACCCGGTTGTGACATCAACTCCCTATACCCGGAGAGACGAATCCCTGACGATCGCTCACTGCCTCCATGTGGCTCGGAACTGTATCCAACTAAACCTATTTTCATGACTCAGTAGAGCCGTTGTAGGGTAGTAATCTAAGTACAGCGGGAACTCACACGAGATAAATAACGATCTCAGGTCAACAGACTACTTGTACTCATATCATCAGAGAACTGCTATCTGACGATAGGTATAGTACCATCTAGAATTTCTCGGCGAGTCCGTCCGGTGTACTCACCTTCAGTGAGCACATGTATACAATCTTAGGTGCAACACACCAATGGCTATGAGACATGCCACCGCTCCTCATCAGGGTCTAGAAACGTATACACTAGTCTACTCTGGAATATCGATGCCCAGTCTCAATACTCCGATGACTAGGGGCATTTAAGGATGTGCTTATATACTACCCAGCTCTTGTAAGTATGATCACCATCATAACTCTGGTAGTCAAGAAAAAATCCTACGGGCTTTATCATTATATATTAGTGACACGTAATAACCGGTAAAACATATACACATCAATAATAAAGACAAACCAGATAGCATATTATTATCTTGAGTAAGACTGTTCTATCTATATAGGCCCTCTTTCAATTATCATAATTGTCTACCTACAATTAGAATAATTTCCTTGAGAGCACTATAGCCAACAATCTCCCACTTGCACTTAAGGATAATTATTGCGGTATCGCATACGCACAGCTCGTGTGCTACCGAATACCTAACTTCTCTACTAATAGCTCGTGTATTCGAGAAATAGCCTAAGTAAGTGGATCCACTATAATATTTCTAATTTTATCTCTTTATATCTCAATTTCGTGGAGATCAACTATCTCCCGAATTGAGCGGTACCCTACCTCAGAATTTGTTTGGATACCTGATAAGACCAAGTTTATAAATGAACGATTTTATCCAACAAACTTTTTGGGTTGTATCATCTGTTGAGTCAGCATCTTGTGCCATGTCTATCTCAGTATCTGTTTGGAACCCTTTCCAACATACTGCACCTCAAAAGAGGTTAAACTTTTAACTCCGACAGCCATTCTATCATCCAAGTCACTCCGGAAGCCAAAACCGGTAACCGCCTCCTGTAGGAGGCTGACATTACCATACACCAAGAACATCCTGATATGTTCTTCACAGCTTCCTTTTGTTTCTCCAGGATTAATATCTGCTTACTACACTAAGTGCAAAAGCAACTTCTGGTCTGGTACTTGATATCGCATGATTGACCCAATTGGAAAAGCAATTGGAGTGTCATTCATATGAGTCCCTCTCCAAATCAGTCTGGAAGATTTCTCTTTAGAGATAGTGACTCCATCACCTGTGGGTAAACTACCACACTAGGAGTCAATCATTCTAAACCCTTTTAGAATAGTGTCCAAGTACCCGAATTGGGATACTTCCTAAATCTAGATCTATCAACACAGATCTAGTCATCAGAATATCTGATATATTATCCAGATCCTATATACAAAACATCTGTGACAACCAAAGTTTGACCGCTTGTAGATAGAAATATCACACTTCCTATCCGGAGTATGTCATCCATTACAATACTTCCTACATCCTTCTTATAGGTTCATCTATCATTTTGATGAAGTCAAACACCTTGACTATCACATCAAAACAGATGATCCATCTCCACCATGTCTACTTTAGTTTATAAATAGACATAAGTATCTTACACACCTTCTGCTGCTCCCACTGACTACGACAACCTTCTGGTAGAGTTATATACACGTACACATCTAAATTTCCATTTAGAAAGACGTTATAGTCATCCACTAATCATAAATAGTAGCAGTAGCAAGTAATATTCGTATGGATTTCAGCACAGATATTGAAGAAAAAATTTCATCACAATCCACAGCGGATATTTCATAAAAACTTTTTACTACAAATCCAGTCTTATTAGGTTACTACATTTCCACCTATACTGATCTCGAAAGATCTATATACTCCTAATGGGTTTTACCCTTTCAGGAGCATGCAACAAATTTCATAATTTGCTAAAATGTGTAGAGTTCAACTTGGATATCTGGCATCTGGCCATCATCAGGAAGTCACCACTTCCCAATGGCTAGATGATAACTAGTAGGGCTATCACAACTATGATGCAAACCTCCCTGTCACTATCTAGAAGGAAACTGAAGTACCTCTCCGGTAGCTGAGGTTACTTACTAAAATCCGAGGAGTGGTTAAGGTTTGTCGGGTCCAAATGAATTCTTATATTCTATTAAATTTTCAGTAACTATTTGTGGTTCTAGAATCACTTCAAGTTCTACTATACCGCCATTAATTTCTTTTGCAAAAAGAAGTCATTTTTATAAAAAGGTGGTGAGTCAAGAACAATGCAACTATTGATCTTATAAATGGTAGAAGTTAAACCCCTGTGAAAGTTTAGGATAACCCACAAACTGTTATTACTGAAGCATGCTTTAAGTTCATCCGAGTTCTGCTTTTAAACAAAACCCGGATAACTCCATATCTTAACAACCATAAGATATGTTACCATTCTATTTCCATATAGAATCAAAATCACTAATTTAGATGGAACCAGATTCAAATGTTATGCATCTGTTTCCAGTGCATATCCTCTAAATGGAAAAAGACCATACAACATTATTCATCAAGGAACGCACCCATGGATGAGTAACCTATGAGAGAATCAAATTCTCAAAATTACTACGACGAAATACCCAACATAAGTATCTACATTTTTTATCACTTCGAAGAATTTTGATACTTCGAACATCAAGTTCTCTACTTTATTCTTATACCTATGAACTTTTCAAAATGTTTGGACTTTGCATTTCAACGAATGCGTGCCTAAAACCAGAGAACTCATAGGTAAACCGGAATGAAGCAAGAGCACCATTCCCTTATCTTAAGGGACACCGGACAACATACATTATCATGTATAAGTCTCAAGAGTATACTAACTCAATCTCCGTGTGTTGTAAGTTGAGAACTGTATTTTGGTTAAAAATGTCTATACTGTTATTCAATACACCTTAGGTTATCCTCAACTGATAAAGGTAAATGTTTAGGACATAATTTTCAAAAATTATATCCCACTTTATAAAATAAATATACAGATATATCATTTTAAAAATTGGTGCATAACAACGGTTATTCAAAAACCAAATATTTACCGTTAGGCAAAACTAGGTGATTCAATCCAATATTACCAATTTTTACGAATTCTAATATTGAGGATCAAATCATCCATTTCCCAATATTCTATTCCTTCTCGGCATATGTAACGCCCTACAGTATGAGAACAAATCCAGTATATACATACCGTAGAGTTGGAATTAATTGGGAATACAATTTTCAATAATAATTACACATGAAAACCGAAACATAGAATGTTCTAAGGGGTGGCCGGGTATTCCTAGTAATGCCTTTTGTATTTCTCCACATCTTACCTTCTGTACACCAACTTAAGCTAGTCGGTTTTCTTCCTTCTCTATCTTTCAGCACCTGCCTAAGATTTAGAAAAAGACTTCCAAAAAACGCATCGGGTGTACTCTCCTAATACAAGGAGATTTCAGCTAGAGAGAAGGTAAAGTAAGAGACAACCGAATTCTACAGTTCAATTTCTCCAGAACATGTGGCCATCCTCGGACGGAAATAAATTTCTTCGAGTTCACATGTAACTATACAAGATGGACATTCCAAGTAATATGGATATCCATAGTGATACGGAGTGTTCTGGAAAATGCAAAGAGTAAAGTAGGAGTGGCAGGGATATATTCGCCTTTGTCGTGAATTATGACAATCCAAAACCAGATGTAAAAAGGTTCGGTTAACTTAGTTTACGAGTTTTAGTTTAAGGCCAATCATGGCCACTGCCAAAGAGAGAGAGAGAGAGAAAATAAACACTCAGCGTGCACTCTATCAAGATTAGATTAGTTAATTACTTTATCTAATCAAGATGGATCCCACTGTTTCATCAAAATCTTCTTCAAATCTTAAAAGAAGAACTAGTCGGGATAATTTACACCTTATAAGTTCGCTAACCATTCATCCAGGCTAGTGTTGGTACTCCGAGGGAGGCTCCCCGTGCTTTCGCACAGACCTAATTAAATAACTCCGTTTCCGCAGAGACATAACCCCGTTAACACCTTTCTAGACGCCTAATGGATTAGCTAGTTGTGAAGTGAAAATCTCCCGGGAGTAATACCTACTCATCAATGGGAATCGGGACCCAACAATCATTGTGTGATAACCTTGACGGAAGCCGACCAAAGTTATCACACTCCAGAAGGTATGCGCATACCGACAAGTTTTCATTATATTTGAAACTCCCAATATGGTTTTTGCCCCTAGCGGCTTATGGTCTTGACAGAGGTCAACATACCATAAGTCACAAGTCAAGTTATACCCGTCATTATCCTGGATTAATTAGATCCATCAGTACGAGCCCTTGACAGAAGTCAAAATGACCGTATGACCATCCTAACCAATCGCATCATCATGCAGTAGAAAAGTACTACAAAGCTACCAAACACTACGCCTCGGAAAAGGTCGACATACGTAATACGAATACAAGCACTAATAATCTGAAATGACGGAGGGCTACTGCTGCTTTTTGGCGAAAAACCTTTAACGTAGTGAATTTTGTATCATTGAAGGAGCTCAAGTGGCTTTCAAAAGGAATGGTTTAGGCTCCGCTTTTAAAACGATTGGTTTTGTAAAAAAACCGAGTGATTTTGAAGAAAACCGAGTAGTTTTGAAAATTGGTTCCAACATCATTTAGGTTTGTTTACTTTGCATTAAACATATAATGTGATCCCATCATTCTATATTTCTAAGCCACACTAGAAACAACCAAAATAGCATGGTTTTATATGCCATCCGCATTCACCACGAGGTCCCGGGTCTTCATCGTAATGTTACTTAACTTACGGCATGGCGGGGACAGAGCTAGTGCGGATGCAAAATATATAGAAGTATATAATATATATATATATATATATCATTATCACAGACAGGTAATAAACATCATAGGCATGCGATAAACAACAAATAAGATGGAATAACAAATAATCTAGGAGCCCCATGTTTCGTTTGAGCCGCAAACGAAAACCAGCGTTCCCCAGTCGTGTGGATAGCCCGTACAATCTCGAACCAAAACCCCTACAAGCGCGGCAAGCTACCTTCCAATCCTAGAAACGGGATACCCCTCCCTTAATATCATGAGTAAGCTACCCGGCGCTTTCTAGAATCCGGTAACTTGAGCTCTCCTCAATGGGTCAGAGCTATACCCCCTATAAGTGCAGTGAGCAACCCGCCAATCTGAGAATGAGGTGGCTCGGTCTCGACTCCATAAGACGGTCACCCTTTACATTCTCGAATCCTTCTACCCGAGCACTCCATCGCGGGGTATCCTAGTACAAGTAATGAAATATATATAACAGTGACAACGTCCGCAACCTGTACGCATCCCAAAAAGAATATACATCAAGAGGCAACGGTGGACACAATTCGGCCGCTCGTCCTGAATAAATGAATACAAAATCAAAACTGTACAAGCACAGCACACGAGGGGCTATCTATCATGACAATCCAGCTAAATCATCACAAAATATATATCTAAACTAACATAACAAGTAACCAATATGCAACCCCTTCTAATCGAACATATAGCAATTAGACAACGTTTTCCAGCACACAAATAAAGTTACAGATCATAAACGATGCATTAGTTTCGATCGAAAAGTTTCTCGAACTTGCCCGAATACAAAGATAACACAAACTGAAATCTGGGCAAAATCAAATATCACCAAAAATCAAGTTTCCTAACAACTAAGCCCCTGTAAAAACCCAGGGACCTAAATAAAATTTTAGGGAGTAAATAGTGGCCAAAACGAATATTCCGGCGGCAAAATTTTGACTGAGGTCCTCGGGTTTCGTGCCATGTTTTCATACTTCAAAAATTGCTCTCTTACATACTTTAAAAAAATTTTAGAGACTGTTTTAAAAAAAATTCGAAACTTGATACAGTTACACTTTCGGTTTTGAAACATGAGCTTCATCTACAACTAAGTAAAGTATTTGGCATGGCTCTGTTACCACTGTAGGGTCCCTAGTGCTCACGCCGCAAGACTTGCGGCGAAAGCGAAAACAAAAACTTTTAAGCAAGTAATAGCGACCGATACCGTAGAATCGATTCCAAACACTAAACTAGATATCATAACATACAAGGTTAGGGGGCTAGCTAATTTTATAGCGTGTCCGCGCAATTGCGGAAAACCCCTACACCGTTCCATGGACTCTAGCTCGGCTCCGAAGTCATCGGGAACGAGTTTGGTCACCAATTTTCCTCGTCAAAAATGATCCATCCAAGAGTATCCGGATTCAAGCTATAGCCTCACACTAAGTATCAAGTGAAGCCACTCAAGATCACAAGTTGCTAATTTATGATTCTAAGGGATGTAGTGAAGTGTTTATCTCAAGCCTTTTCTCTTTAAAAAATGAAAGCTCAAAAGAGAAGAGAGAAGAGAGAAGAAATGAATGAGTAAAGAATAAATCCAAATCCTAGCATAATTCTTCTCTTCCCCCCTTTTGTTCTCAAATGTCACATAGTGTGGGTAGATGAGTGAGCCACTCCAATGACTCATCCATCTACACTTTTCAACAAGATTTTAAGGTGAGTGGATTGTTTATGTGTACACACGCATACAATCAAATATGTATCAAAATATATATACCCGTATTCGTATCAAAATACGAATACCGTATTCGTATAAAAATACGCATACCCGTATTCGTATTGAGATAAAAATACCCGTATTCGTATTAAGATACAAATACCTATATTTATTCAAATACTTGTATTCTTATAAATACCGTATTCATATTAAAATACAAATACCCCATTTGTATAAAATACGAATACCAAAAGAGAGAAAATGAGAGATATAATACCATCTCATAAATAAAACCCGGATATCTTTCAAACTCGCTAGTATTAAAAAACGCTTAATTAAAGTACGTGTATAAACTACACGTATTTAAATGAGCCTAAGTGCGTATCAAAATACGCACACACTATATCGTTTCGCCTGAATCGGGAAACCCTCTGTGTGGGACTCTAAAGACTCGACAATACGCTAACAGTGGATTTAACCATAAGCATGTCAGTAGTACTAGCTGTACGTAGCGGCTACCCAGGTATTGAACGGAAGGAATATGGACGAGCAAACTCATCCATATCCCTACAAAGCTTGTAAATGATAATCTCCATATAGTCCGGTCTCTTTGTCTTAGAGTGTCGCATATCGGATCAATAGGTGGTAACATCAGACCCCTAATAACGCTGATAAGTCGTGTCGGTGTTAAGTCCGTTACCAACCGAGAAACCGTTGATTTTCAATCAGTAAATCTCATCCACCATGGTCAGGAATTTAAGGTGATGGCCAACCGAACATAGCGCGACATCAACTCCTTATACCGGGAGAGACGAATCCCTGACGATCGCTCACTGCCTCCATGTGGCTCGGGATTGTACCTAACTAAAATCTAATTGCACGACTCAGTAGAGCCGTGGTAGGGTAGTAATCTAAGTACAATAGGAACTCATACGAGACAAATGACGATCTCAGGTCAACAGACTACATGTACTCATATCACCGGAGAACTGCTATCTGATGATAGATATAGTACTATCTAGAATTTCTCGGCGAGTCCGTCCGGTATACTCATCTTCATTGAGCACATGTATACAATCTTAGATGCAACACACCAATGGCTATGAGACCTACCACTGGCCCTCGTTGGGGTCTAGAAACATATACAATGTTCTACTCTGGAATATCAATGCCCAGTCTCAATACTCCCACGACTAAGGACATTTAAGGATATGCTTATAGACTATCCAACTCTCACAAGTATGATCGTCATTATAACTCTGATAGTCAAGAAAAAATCATACAGGCTTTATCATTATATATTGCGACACGTAATAACCAGTAAAACGTATACACATCAATAATAAAGACAAATCGGATAGCATATTATCATCTCGAGTAAGACTGTTCTATTTGTATAAGTCCTCCTTCAATTATCATAATCGTCTACCTTCAATTATCATAATCGTCTACCTGCAATTACAATAATTGCCTTGAGAGTATTATAACCAACAATCCTTGAATTCCCTATTAAATTCTCTTTTAATGGTCTTTAAATCTCTTTTAATTCTGCATTCTTAAAATTATCTTCCTCTTTCATTTTTCCTTGACTGTCAAAACAAAATCTCTCTCTGAAATCTCTAATCCAAATTCCTCTCTAGTCTTTTTGACGATCAACTCACCGTAGGAGATCAAGACTTCCGCTCAAGTTTTATCTTAACCATCGACAATGCGGTTGTTAAACTGTATCGCACCATGAGTAAGCCCTCCTCCTCTCGATCTTTCCCTTCATCTCTTCATCTCCCTCTCTTGACTTGTCTACTCTACAAAACCGATGTTCTTGTCTCATAGGAATCCCCAATGAAATATGGTTTTAAATGCGTAAATTTAGTTACACATGGAATGTTTTAAAAGTAGTTGTTATTCTTATTTAAATCATACCCACTTATTGTTCTTCACGTTAATGACAAACCTTAAATGCTATAGATATTCATAACACCAATTATGGACACTTCGAAATGAACACAAACCAAAAATGTACCATGATACGTGTAGATAATTGAATTTTAAATCTGATCGTCTAAACAAACAGGCTTTGAGCCGGCTCAACAAAACCATGAGTTGTCTCGTATACATTGAGAGTTAAAACCTACCTTTTGACATAGCGTGAGCCATCTCAAATTTGGATTTGAGTCGTCTCAAGTCATGGCCAAGCCGGCTCAACCTAACGGAGAACCGTCTCGTAAATCCAGAGAGGAAAATCATTATGCTGGCATGACTCGAGCCAACTCAATTTTGATTGAGCCGTCTCAAGTACGTGCCGAGCCGGTATAATAACTTTTTAAGCTGTCTCTTACAACCAGAGAAGCAAACCATTATAAATGATTTGTGAGCTGGCTCAAGCAACCTTGAGCCATCTCAAACCAATATTCAAACTGAATCAATATCTGACATGAAATTTAACCTGATATATATATATATATATACATATTGTAGATTTACTATACTATACTTGTCTCCTCTCATGCTATATAATCTTTATTACTGAACCTACATGATTTATATGAACAAACCTACTACATGCAAGACTTGACTTGACTTATCTCGAAATATGAATACAATTTAACATGAATACTTGAACTCGACTTGAAACTTGAGCTTGTACTCTTTCTTATGTATTCATGGATTCGGGCAAGACTTGTGATATTAACTATAAATTAAAATACGCGGGGAATAGGGGTAGTTTAGTAAAGAATGTATGTCGTGGCACGAGAGTCCACTAAAAATAACCTAATCTGAATCTTATGTGCCGTTGTCCCGTGGGTTTGACGGGGTCTTGAACTTAACGTGTTGTTGGTCCGTGGGTTTGACGGATTACTCTCGTATACATGCATACCTTCATTATCGAAATACAACAAGCACGTAAATATATAATTGCCATGTTTATGATACATTGACATGTTTATATAATTGCCATATTTAGTTGTCGCTTTTACTTATCCGCTACTACATGAAATTTTATTTTTCTACTTATATGCATGTCATTTATCGCTTTTATATTCATATCCTTATTTTGGGACTTACCCAGCGCAAGTTCGTCGACAGTCATTCCATCTTGTTTTCTTTCTTTTTTGGGAATATTCGTTAGGTGACTTAGGGACAGAGGAAATCGAGCCAACGGAAGAAAAGTACTCCCATCTCTCGTCACATGCCGATTACAAGATTTCATTTTAGGTTTTCTTTCAATATGCCTCTTGTTTAGGCTTTTCTTGTTATTGTATTTTGTTTAAAACATCTTGTTATCCGTCTGAACTCTGTGGAACCTTGGAATGCAATAATTAGTATGTTGGATTTTATTCTCATATTTATTCTTGTTTTATTTATATTGTTTATAAACGCTTAGCTTATTTGTTGCAATAAAAACCCTTCTCGGAATAAATACGCCGCGGGTCTCGTCACGTGCCATTACCATCTTTGAGAAGCGAGGCATGACACATATTTTGATATCCACCCAATAGATATTTATACTATTTTATTTTATTTTATTGGGCATTTGAAGTTGTCAACCGGATCTTACTCTTGGACGTCTGTGCGCCACCGGAAACTCTAGTAAGGGGGTTTTATACCGCTGAAAAGATCAACACCTTGGCTGTCTGCACAAGAGGCAGGGTCTTTATTTCTATGGTAGAGATTAAGTTCTATTCTAACCCTACATGCCAGAGATCAATTACTTTATTTAACTATTTCATGAATTATATTTATTTTATTGTTGTTGTTTTACCCCAGATTTATATGTATATGCTGATTTTTATACAACAGGTTTAAGAAAACCCAAACTCTTAGGCTTCATTCGGCAATGGGCCCAGTGTTTTTGAAATGCCGGTTTTGTGGGTGCTGGTGCTAATCTCCAAACTAAAAACCGTAGCCTGTTTGGTAACCAAAGAGGTTTTCCTAAGCTATATAAGATAGTTTTGGGGCTTAAAACCTTTTTAACTCCAAAATGCTTGGAGTTTCACAAAGCTTGTACCATCTAAACCTTTTTTCTTTCTTGCTTGCTTAAAATATAAAAAGTTAAACAGAATTTTGGTGTCAAAAACTATTGTCAAATCGATTTAAGCGTTATGAAAACACGGTTTGCATATGCAAACGGTGTTTCATTTTAACGTTATTGAAACCGGGGTTTCGGAAACTGTGTTGTTAAACTAAATCTTAATCCGATTATCCAATATTTAAAAGAAGTTTTAAAAGACCAGCACATGCAATATCTTATTTTGGTTGAGAGACGAGTGTGAAATCTAAATCAAAACATCGCAAATTAGAATACCATGTATTCTCCTCTTTCTTCTCTTTCAATAATAATAGATCATTGCCAGTGGGACTTCAATAATAGATAATTGCTAGTAGAAATAAGCACGTTGGAGCAAGAATTTATTAAAAATATATATTTTTGTCACGATCAGTTTTATTATTGTTAGGGCCCTGTTTTGTTGTAAGATTATGAAATTTGGGTTCCAAAACAGTACGGTTGAAATTTCTGGGTTTGGTAATTTATTGTTTGGTTGGTTTTAGATTCCTAGTATTGGATTTGTAGATCCTTGCAATCTTTGTTTGGTTGGTGAAAATAAAGTGTGATTTGAATTTGAGGATTTTAGAGAGAGATGGATAGAGAGAGGATTATTAAATAAATAAAGTACCACGGGTCTCATCTAAATGTACAATAAATAGTGCCAAATCCTTGAAAATCCTTAAAAATTTTTAGGATTCAAGAATTCTTGTTTTGTGGTGGGCCCTCCAAAAAAAACAAAGAAATCATAGAAATCCAAATCAATCAACCAAACACAAAATTATGGAATTTTAGGATTTCACAATCCAAATCCATACTAATCCTGCAACCAAACAGGTCCTTAATGGACACACCAGCCGGCATGCGGATGGGGCCTTAAGCGGCTGTTTGGTTGTAGGATTTAGATGGATTTGGATTGTGGAATCCAAGAATTCCATAATTTTGTGTTTGGTTTGAGAATTTGGATTTGTAGGATTCCTTTGTATTTAATGGAGGGTCCACCACAAAACAGGGATTCTTGAATCCTAAATTTTTTTTAAAAATTTACAAAGATTTGGCACTATTCATTGTGTTTTTAAATGGACCCGGGTACTTTATTTATTTAATAATCCTCTCTCTAACTATCTCTCTTTAAAATCCTCAAATCCAAATCTCACTTTTTTCACCAACCAAATAAAGATTAAAAGTATATACAAATCCAATACTAGAAATCCAAAACCAACCAAACAACAAATTACCAAATCCAGAAATTTTCAACCGTACTATTTTGGAATCCAAATTTCTAAATCGATCATGTTTAAAAGTACCTTATTTTTTACTCTTGCTCATATGACATGCAACTCTTGTCGTCTCGTCGAGAAAAAATCATAAGGTTTTTAGATATACTTGCATCCCATATGTAAAATACTAAGTCGGTACCAATCTCCTCTTCAATATGAAAGATTGCAAGTTTGATGTCTGCTGGTTGATTCCAAAAAAAAATAACAACACGACTTGTCATAATAATAATAATACAAGGTAAGAGATTGTTTGTAATTCGGAATCAAATTATTTAATTTTTTAATCTGTAAAAATCCATGACTTGTTGGCAAAAATGAGACATATTAAATTGGGAAAAATTGTTTTAAATCCCAGGTTTGAAAATCAATGGTTTAGTTATGTGGCCCAATTTTTTTTTATGAAAAACTCCTTATTCTTAAAAATTCTTGTTTCTATTTTTTATGGTACATTTACTATTGTTTTACGCCAACACCGACCTTTTAAGCATACTACTATATTTATCTTTTAAAATATTACAGCTATCTTTCGAAGTACTACACTTGTGTTATAAAGTACTATATTTATATTAAAATACTACATTTAAGATGAAACTGTTACATTTTTAGCAAACTTACTATATCTATTACATTTGACGCATTTCAATATAAATGTAGCACATTAGAAAATTAATGTAGTACTTTAAAATATAACTATAATAGTTTAAAAGGTAAATGTAGTAATTTACCTTAGCGTGAAAGGTCGGAGTTGGTAAATGTACTGTATGGACTAAATCATAAGAATCTTAAAGTTCAGTGAGTTGTTTCTTTTTTGGGGGGCGACGAACTTAAACCTATTAATTTTCAAGGCTAAGTACTTTAACATTTTTCCTTTTAAATTACATGTCCAAAGCACGTGTCCACCAAATATTTATTAAAACTTCGTGCAACTCCTCTTCAGCTCATCTTCGCCTCAAAAGCCCCACTTTTTTATTTCCTGAAACCCAAAAAAAAAAAAAAAAAAAAAAAAAAAAAAAAAAAAAATTAAGAGCTTTCAAATCTACGGCAATGGCGAAGCGGCGGCTGCCCGATCTCGCCAACGACCACCGGTGCACCCGCAACGGCACAAACTGGCGGTGCCACCTCCCTCGCCTCCCCAACAAATCATACTGCCACAAGCACCACCTCTTCAACCTCTCTCGATCCCAATCCAAGTCCAAAACCAAGCCCAAGCCCCAATCTTTGACCCAGCTCCAGTCCCTCAACTCCAACACCTCCAACCTCCGCGAGATCTGGGCCTTCCATCAGCAGCCTCAAGGCCAGGGAGCCCCCAACCTCTACGCCCTCATCGATCGCGTCGTCCCCACCAAATCCCTCGTTGAGGCGACCCCTTTGGTCCCTTCCTCCCCCAACGTCGCCTGCGGATGCTTTAGGGCTTCCGATTCGAACGAGACGATTGAGCTGAGTCGGTTCAGCCACAGGGTTTGGTTCGAGGTGGAAGGGGATCAGTACAAGATTTTGCCGAGGAAGGGGGAGGTTTGGGCTGTCGAGAGGTACAATTGGGTCGAGATGGTGTCGAGCTTTGGCGACGGGGAGGGGGCGAGTGGGCTCGTTTTGGATTTGGACAACGAGGGCGCGGTTTATCGGAGGAGGCTTCATGAGGGGTGCGAGTTGGTACGGAGGTTCTCTATGGAGGAGGTGTCAATGTTTATGTATAGGGTTGCCAGCGCGAACGTTGTGGGAGGCCTAGGGATGTTGGAGGTAATGTGTGTGATTTTATGCCTCTTCTTATTTTTTGCTCTTCTTTTAATGGAAAGATATATCTTCTTATGATATGAGGTAAGAATGGTTATGGATAGTGCTTAGAGTCTTGCCAAGATTTCATTTTTCATGGAACGACGAAGCCAAAATTGCACGGGATCCTGTTTTTAGGAGTATCAACATCATGAATTACAACGAATTTTACTTCATGAATGAATGTTTTGGGTAAAAGTATCCTTGATAACATCAAGGATGGATCTTGACCATCTTTACAAGCATTAGCACCATAAAGTCCTATTGAAATTACAATGCAATTCTTTTTTTTCTATCCGTCCTTCTTCTGGGCGATACATTGCCAAATTATACAAATGTCAGTGACAATATGGTTGGATCCAATGCTTTAGGGGTCAGATCTGGTGATGAGGCAGTGATTTAGTATGAGTAAAGAGAACTCTTTTTCAACGAAGAGGCGCAAGTTTAGAGTGTAGGAAGATGAAAGTTCTAGAGATCCACTTGTATCTGGTCAGAATTGGTTGTCAACACATTAGGTTCAATGGATCTGGTCAAGGCCAGCCACAAGCATCCTACTATGATGAGATTCTAGCAGCATTACAAATACAACCATCAATTACCAACAAGATTTATGTCCTTTTGATGATGTTGTTAGGAACTGTTATCTCTGAAGAGTGAAGAGGCAATCTTAGTTGGTGTTGTTTAGCAATAGGTCTAGGGCCTCGACATGTTTGGTCACTTGGTGATATCATGCACTATAGGATTGGTTTCATAGGGCTCAACAATATCAAATTTTATCTTAGCTTGTTAAGAAGATGGTTTCATAGTGATATCATGCGCTAGAAGATTGGCTTCATAGGGCTCGACAATATCAACTTTTTTAATCTTTGCTTGTTAAGAGAGAGTTTCATGGGATGTAGAACCTTAAACTGTTTGGGTAGTTCTAAACAATAGAGTGAATGTATATTAAACTTTATACTAGAAGATTTATAATTTAAGTAGATTAACACCATAGTGACAAGAACGCTAAAGTACATAGGTTTTCAATGATAAATGATATGGAGAACTAGACAATAAATAAACACACACTATATTGCCAGCACACACGCACATGTTTACACACGGATTTGGGAGTAGTTCGGGATTGGGATTTTTAGAACTACGGTTAGGGTGGGTTTGAAAAAATGCTATCAAAATCAAATTTACCCAGGTGGGTTTTAAAGCTTTCCAAAGCCTTAAACTTCATGATGGGTTTTGAAATATTTCAGTTGAATGGTTGACAATTGATACCCTAAGTGACGGAGGGATAAATCCAATTTATAGGAAGAAATATGAAGCATTACCTTTATGAGCTAGGGTGCCCTATGTATGGATCCAATTCTATCTGTTTTTAGTGAATTTTCAAGTTTGGAGATGGTGATGGATCAACTCTATCTCATTCTATGATCAACTCTCAAGCTTAAAGATGATGGTGTATTTAAAATTTTTGGGTTCTATATAAAGACTTATCTTAAGGAATAGTCTAAACAATGTTATGAAATGATCAAAGACGAATTGCAACAAACTATGTTTGTGTTATATTGAGTTTGTTATTGCAACAAACTATGTTTGCTTTATATTGAGCTTACTATTGTGACGAATTATTTTTGCTTCAAATTGAGCTTGGTATGAAAGGCGGTGAAGGATGGGGAAACAATCACCGCAACTGAAGTTACAATGGATTTAGAGCAATAGATGAACCTTACCTTATTCATTTTAGTGATTTTTATTGTTGTTTGCATGTATAAGGTATTCTATTTTATTTTATATACCTGCTTTTGCCGTGAGGAGAGTTCGAACCTTCTTTTATTTGGTGATCTTGTTTGATGTAGCATGTTCATTATGAACTTTTGAATGGTGTCATTTTCTGCCTTTTACTTGGAGTGAATGGAAGTCTAAGAAGACGTAAATTTGATAGCATAACATCACTTCTAGAGAGTGACATTAATAGAAACATGGATAGAGGTACAATATACACACACTTAATATCTAGAGTAACGAACTTTAAGGGGTTATGCAAAAGCACCTACACTTGCATCTTAGAAACATGCATTTGATGTCATATAGGGGTTGTTGAGGAACCAATAGTGTACCAAAGGGGGTTAGTTATCGATTCTTTAGCAATTTTTTTTGCTTACCAAACTGACTCATCATAGCTGTATATGAGGTATTAATTAAATCCTCTGGCCCTCTGATGTAGAACAGATGACATGAAGGAGATTGAGAGAGAGTTAAGAGGAGATTTAGAAGAGATGAGAATAAATAGTAGAAGATTAGATGAATGAAAAGAATTAGGAGGCTTATCAGAAGGGGAAAAAGTATCATACAAAACACAAGAAATTTTAGTTCATAAATCAAACCTTTCTTTGATAAACAAATTCTTTTTATATAATAAAATAGAAATAAGGATGAAATCAAATATGATCTATATAAACTATTTTTAAAAAATCCTAACAAATCAATAACTAAAAACCACAACAAAAACAATTATAACGACAATTGTAATCTCTAACAGAAATAAGCAAACCAACAACTGGAATCTTAGCTAAACAATCTCTAAACATAACTTGTTGCCTGATGATTTAATTTCTAACAAATCTTTAAAATTTTTAAAGTTTCACCATCCGGTGAATCTAGAAATTAAATTGATTAAATGTCGGAGATTTTCATTAGTGGCACATAAATGGTTGGCTCTTTGGAACTTTAAAAATCTGCGAATCAACTAATAGTGTATATAAAATGGTGCATACTGAACTTTCTTTAGAATGCTGGTAGGAATTTAATCAACATATGAAGTGGGGTTAAGCTCTAATCTTAAGTACTTTGATTTATGTATTAAAGGTTTTTGATTCAAATTTTTAGTAAATATAATACATATCATTACGTCGAGTATATGGTTTATTACTGATTTTGGACTCACTTGTACAACACTTATTTATGGTTTTAATTTCTTAGTCCGGCTTTGAAACCAGTCGTGCTTTTTTAATTTATTAATCAAATCAATATTTTAGGAATTTTAAAATGCGACACATACAACTGTGCATTGTGCAATTAAGCCAAGGACACTAAAAATGCATCCTAAAAACACAACCCAAATGATTGTGCTTGATAATTTAGATAATCTAAATATAAGAACTAACCAATCAAAGAAATCATTTTTGTACATGCATTGATGATGTACCAACTATAAAGATAAACTTAATAAATTCTCTAGACTCAATCAAGGTGTTAGAAATTATGTCATGGCTAGACATAAGTTTTTTACTTGATCCTAGCAATATTTTTTCGTATAGTTATTATTCTCGCTAATTCTTTTTATTCATCTCTTCTATTATTTTATTCATCTCTTCTACATTTTTTGTGTTGTCTTTAAAATTTCTCCAATTAACCCTTTCTCAATTTCATTTCCTATTCTGAACTACATCAATTTTAGTATTAGAGCCTTTGAAATCAACAACTAAAAAGCATAAAAATTAAGTAAATTAACAACGTAATAGAAATATCCACCAATTAGCCAAATAAACGTTCAACATAACAATTAACAACCAATTTTTTCTGTTTAATCTCTATCACCTTCTTGATAAGTGCTATCATGTACAAAGCCAGAAATTAATCATAGAGTATATGAGGATAAATTAAAATATGAAATAAAAAATTTGTATTAATAGATTTTAACAATTATTGGAACATAAGTGGCCACAAAATTTTCTCCTCATTATCGAATGCCAAGAGACAAACTCCACCGTAGTTGTTACCATTTGAAAAGAATTAAAAAACAACTTTTTAAGTTTGGATAATTTTTTCTTTTAGAAAATGAATCAATTATAGTTGATTTTATGTTTTTATCTGCCTCCAATTAAGGCCATATTTGGATAGTTGGGAAAATAATGATAGGGATTTCAATTAGGATAAAAAAGTTTTGAATTACAAGTGTGTTCTTTTTGGGAAAAATACCCTTTGGATTATCATATCAAAATGTGTTTGTATAACATTGGATAAGCTTTCATGAAATGATATTCTATTAAACTTCACAACCCATGATCTCCTCAAATCACTATTCTTTTTAATTTTTTTAAAAAAATCTCCTTTTATTTTTATAATTTTTTTTACGGACCGTCATCTTCATAATTTTCCTTACTACAAAAAGCTTACAACTCATCCATTGTTATGCTTTTGACTTGAGAGAATTTATGCATCAAGCTCAATTCCACGATTTAAATGAGAACCAATCTTCTTCTTTATGTTTTACTACACTTTCACCAACTCATCTTTTTTTAATTACATAAACCCATCTTCTTCAAACTTTTTCCCTTATAAATATCATCAAATTTCACAATAAAAACCCGTCTTGTTGGCCCATCTCCGGCGACCTGATGAGGAGATAAAAGGATCTAAAGATCATGGTAGAAGAGTAATGTTTATGGAGTTGAAAGGAAGGAGAGAGAGCTCAGGATTAATAAAATTGAGTCTGGGTTTATTTTTTTATCCTGAGAATTGGGCTGTTTTGAGGAGTTTTAAACCTCAGGGCTTTATTGCTCAAACCCCATCCAAACATGCAAATTTGTAGTAATGCCATATTCCATAGGGTAAAAGGAATCTATCCTTCTCCTCTGGAATATGTATATCCAAACATGCCCTACATATCATAATCATTGCCCGATTACACAATTTGAAATATATTTACCCCTAATTTTAGTTATATTAGTTACCTATAATATTGCTGGAAGTTCTGCCCCATCTATAAGCCTCTTGCTTCTGTCTCCGACTCTTAGGTAGAATAATTTACGAATGGAATCTTTAACTATTTATCCAAGCCATGACAGAAATTCATGCTTTATTCATGAATTTTATCACTTGTATTTTATTAGCTTTTTTGGCAACACACCATGTTGCTTAGTATTAGTGAAATATTATTCAATATGTCTCTAACTATTTTCTTTACATTAACTCCATGCACATGAATACCTAGGTTGCACGGACACTTCCAACAGGTTGCTGTATCCGCGTCCGACACGTATCGGACACCGACACTTGCATGACGCTTATTGGTCGTGTTGTATATATGTCATATATATATAGTATATGTTTTATGTGTATCATATGCTTATAAATATATTTTTAGTATGCTATTAGCGTATAGAATGTTAGACTCGATAATTTTATCTTTAATATTGTCATAATAGTTTGATATCCTATTTATTTTATAAGATTATATAATCTTGATGAATACCATTCCTTGCCTATGCTTTCAAACCTACAAAGGCATATAACCAAGGCCGTTCGAATCAACCCATTTTCTTTCTCCTATTTTATTATTACATGGATTTTCCTATTTGCTTTTGTCTACTTTGCTTAACATCTTTTGCATAAAGTGCTTCATTTAGCAGGTTGTCTTGAGAAGTAGAACAGTCCTAACAACTGTGGTATACTACCTATTTCATGATTGCTAAGGAATCAAGTATGCATCTCCCGAGCATGAGACCATCTTCATTCATAAGCCCTTTTACTTTGATTATGGTCTAATTCTGAGCCGTGGTAGTCACACGAGGTGGAGAGTTTAGAGACTATACAACATTTTGCACCAAAGATCATAGGTTTTGACACCATCAGTCTACTACTTAAGAGATTTCTCTTCTTCCATATCTACTTTAGGATGGAATCATATAAGGTTACTTATTAATCTAATTTTTAATTTTGTTTAGTTTCTTACCGCTATAGCGTGTTTGTAAAGGCTAAAGTTCACAAAACCCCCAATTTGTTTGGCCATATCCCAAAAAACTTTTATTGGCGCAGAAAATCCCCATAACTAATGATGACTAGCTAACGATATTAAGTAGGCATGTAAAATAACTATTTTACCCTTCTAAATAAACATAGTTAATCAAATTATTAATTAATAATGTTATTTTTATATTAAATTATTAATCAATATAAAAAAAATTTGGTCCGATGGGTTTTGAGGGAGGAGGGTGGTCGCAGGAGGGCAGAAAAGCGATGAGGGTAGGGGTGGTCCGAGGAGATGGGAGAGGAGGAAGTGATGGGTCATGGTAGGAAGGTGGAGGAAAGAGGAGAAGAGGAAAGAAGAAAAAAAAGAGGTGGTGGTGATGATGATGGAGGTGGTGGCGACCGTGGAAGGTGAGGGGGGAGAGGGGAGGTTGTGAGAAGGCGGGAAAGGTCGGGGATAGGGTGGAGGTGGACGAAGGCAGAGGTGTCGAGGAGAGGGGGTGGAGCTTGATCTCGAGGAAGGGGCAGCGGAGCTTGATTATTAGGGTTTGTAGGGTTAGGGATTTGGAAAGGGCGGCGGAGACGGCGACGTCAGTGGTGGTGAGCTAGGATTAGGGTTTTTTGCCAAAATAAGTTAAGGTTATAGCGGATGATGAAGAAGAGTGTAGTTTAGGAATTTTTTTATTTTTTTAGCTGGCATGGGAGTGAGTCGGCTTTAACAGTGATGACATGACATCGTTAGTTATGGGGGTTTTCTGCGCCAATCAAACTTTTTGGTTTTTTTTTTCTGATATATGGCCAAACGAATTGGGGGCTTAGTGAACTTTAGCATATATATATATGTGTGTGTGTGTACACTAGCAATTATTTTGCTATGAAGCTTGAACATGCCAAACTAAATAAAGGATGCATCTATGACGTACAAGGATACATACATGACACATTCTTAAAATATGCTAAAGTCATATGTATGGGTCCTAATCAAGCAAAATATATATGTGACACGGTTCATAAACAGGTGGATCAAGATTTAAATCTCAATATTGGTACTGGTATTGAACAATCATTATCAAGATCTCATTAGTCATCTCATATCGAAATTTCGGATTATTTAATTATTTGACTGAATGAATTTCAAGAAAAATTAGCAGACGTTTTAATTAAGTAGTACAGTAAACTATAAACAATCTGAACATATTTTTAGTAATTAATGATAACTACAATGTTTTTTAAAATGTAAAGAAAATATTCATATCTTTGATATTTTAAAAATCAATTAGTGGTGTCAAACTAATCAATAACCAATTAATGAACTCATTTATTCATTAATCTCTCTAACTTATTAATAAATTAATAATAAAACCCAAATAATCAATTAGAGAACAAAGTGTCAAGTTTTAAATTTTCCTATCAATCTCAGCATATTCGAATAGTTATTTTTGGAATCGGAATTGACCATCAAATTGAGATATGTCAAGATGTAAATCCATAGGATGGGCATGCCCGGATTACATCCAGACCAATATAGGTTTTTCTAAAATTTATAACCTTTTTCGATGCGGCCGTTCCTATTCCGCATTCCTCTTTCGTAAACGACTTGACGACTATGTTCAATTTCGATCTTAAGATTTAATCTTTAGGTTGATTTTGTTAACATCGCTATGTTTTTATTTTATGAGTGTCAATTGATTTAGGGCTTCAGGAAGATGAGAGGTACGTGCTAGCTAAGAGGTGGTTGTTGCCAGCTAAGGCATTAAAGGCCCGTGTATTACACGCGTATTGCTCTTTAGTAATGGTAATATTTGAGATTCCGTTTGACATACTCAAAAAGCATGATGAAATCTCTAGGACGAAAAGTTACTATTTTGGAATCTATAAATTATAGAATAAAATATTAGCTACTTTACATATATTTAAAAATATTAAAAGTATTTACAAATCTACAAATAAAATTTCTCTATTATATTATATAATTAAAACCATTATATTACTGTGTCATTGTGTCCATTGCTTTAGGAAATTTTTTATCGCTATTTCAGTGTCATGCCATATGTTTGTCCATACTTTGTAGCTATTTACATATAATTTTCAATACCTTAAGATTACTTACAATTTTGCTTCAACTCTTACTAAGTTAATAAGGTCATAATTATCTTTCTTTGTGTCGGACACGTGTATGCGAACACATGCATGATACGTGCGTGATACGTGTCGGACGCTTTGGAACCATGTTTGGATTGCAAGCAAGTAAAATACCCTTTTTGTTATGGCTCGTGTGGACTTAGTTGAATCAAATTTAGGTTTTGATTCTATAACCTCTTTCAAAGCAACCACATCAATTTTTTTATTCCTCTTTTATCAAAGACTATGGAAAGCTTTAATTTTTTTGTCAACTTCATTTTTGGGTTTCACTTTTGTCCTCAAGCCTTGAATTCTCATTTCAATCTCGTCGGAACTTTTTTTCGGGGGAGGGAAAGGGGAGACTGTAGTCGTTGCCTTTTATTTATAGGTGTTTTGTTGGTTTAGGGTTTTAGGGACATTAGGGATAGATGCTATCTATAGCATCAAAGTTATATGTGTACTAGATTTATGCTATTTAGGTATAGTAATATTTAATATTCCGTTTCAAACACCCAAAAAATAGCCAGTCACATATTGTGCCCTTTTATGGTGGTAAAGTGACGATTTAAAATTTTCTTTAGGAACTTAATAATGAAGAAAAATGAGTCTCAATCTCTCTCTCTCTCTCTCTCTCTCTCTATATATATATATATATATATATATATATATATATCGCAAACCGGTCCGCGTTTTTTTAAAAACAGGAACTTTTGATCCACGACATATTTTAATGATCCGATCCGTTCAAGTTGATTATCCTACCCTCAAATATGTGTATGAAAAATCAAACGATTTAAAGATCTCTAGCCTATGCATCGATGGGTGCAGAAATGAACATCTTTCGATAATGCGACATAAACGTCATCTGATGCATATGCTAGAGATCTTTAAATCATTTGATTTTTTACACATATTCAAGGGTTGGGTGATCAACTTGAATGGATCGGATCGTTAAAATATGCCGTAGATTGAGAGTTCCCGTTTTTAAAAAAAGTGGACCGAATTGCAATGGAGCACTCATATATATATATATATATATATATATATATATATATATATATATATAATCGAGGAAAGATGTCGTGGGAGGGAATTTCCTTCTATGACATCGAAAAAATATACCCTCGATTTTTTTCAACGATCAGCACCTATCATCATTATCTTTATTGTGTAAAATATGAATACACCAAATTTTATATGATTCCATCACTTTTTCACCGTTGATTTAGTGGGTGCAAAATTAACGGTTTACCTACAATATAACTTTTTACATTGATAATTCCACGGTGAAAAAGTGATGGAATCACATGAAATTTGGTATATCCACATGTTACATGATAAAGATGAAAATAATGGGCGTCGATCGTCAAAAAAATTATGGAGGGTGTGGATATTTTATGCCGCCTAACGAAAAAGCCTCCTAGGGTCTCTTTTCTTCATAATTCTTATATATATATGTGTTTTTGGGGGAGGGGGGGTTAGGTAGGTTGTCGGTATGTATGTATGTGTACATATATACGGTATATGCACACATGCATGCGTATGTACGTATTTATGTATGCATACATAGTACTAAAAATATAGAAATTTAATAAATTATCGTAATGCAAAATTTAACTACCATACCATAGTGTCTTACCTTATCTGTGGTGTGCCCATGCCCATGCCTCATAGCTATATGTGAATAAATCAAACTGAACAAGAATCTGCTTACGGTTTTGCTTTAACACTACTAGGTTTGTAGGTTCTGCCGTGTCACAATTATCTGGTTAAAGAATCTTCAACAGGCCCTGTTGGCCTATGGCTGTTTCTCTATCAAGGGCATGAGATAAAAAATCCTTGAGAAGGAAAATCGAGTCAATTACAATAAACCCTCGAAGCGAATGAAGGGTGTTAAATGTTTTGATTTATATATTTTTTTCTTTTCTCGGAAATTTGTAACCTGGGGGCAGTCCTGAATTAAAAGAGTTATCTAAAACATGGCCTGAAAGAGGGAGAGGTATTCCAGGTTCAGATCCTGGGTAAGATAACTTAAAAGGGATGCCCAAAGGGGGCTGCACCAATACTCAGAAGAAGAAAAAAAGTGCTTATATTAATTATTGAAGAAAATTATATGGCGTTTGTTTGTTGCCATATTCATCCACTTTTCAAGAAAATCATGCCCAAATTAGCTTTTCAGTTCTTATTGGAGAAAGCAAGTTGTAGCAAAATGCCAATTAACAGAAATGGATAGTTTGAAGTTTTTGTGGCAATGTTCAAAATTGACTCATTATGAACCATGGTTGTTGCAGACTTAAGTTTTAGACACAGGCACGAGGATCGTGATCTTGAACAATCCATTATTATAGGTGCCATGACCTATTAATAGCATGTTTCTATAGATAAATTCCCATAAATTAAATGACTCGTTGGTTTAAACACCATGGGAAAATTTAGTAGTTGATGCTTGTATCTGGGTGTTATTATTAGCAGCTCCTATTGAATTTCAAGCAAGTTTTAATCAATTATTTCTTATCCACTACTACTATAAGTGATCTGTGTATTTTATTTTTTTCAGGGATGCACGATAGTGGTCGAAGAAGAAAGAGAAACTAGCCTCGAAAGGCTAGAGTCAACTGATCATCAATCCGAAGCTCAAAGTGACAGTTTGATAGAAAACAATACAAAAGAACAAGCCCCGGATCATTCTGGTAATCAAGTGCAGAATGCTCAAACTTTGGAAGGGATTTCGAACAATGGAAGCATCGATGCTATTGTGTTGCCACTTAGACAAATCCCCAACCCAATCACTGTAGCCCAGGGCATCCCTAAAGGGCCAGTGATTTGGAATTTTGGAGCATGAACTTCAATCAGTTAACTGACTATAAAATAACGGGGGTTTCTTGTAGAATCTAGACTTGAAAGATGAATATAGCCAGCATGCGTTGATATGTTTTTTTTTTCTTCAAATAATGGGCTAAATATCAGGAAACTAGTACAATTATCAACTCTGTACTATTGTGCGGTCTCTGGTCACTTTTTTCTCCCATGCTTATAGATCTATATCCTTATTCATGTTCAATTTCAAATATGTAACTCAACTACCAGCATTCTGTAGAGAGGATACAAATCATCCATGGCTCCTATGCATTCTAATGCTGGCTATTAAAGTGTTGACGACTAGTTGAATTTTCATCGTGATCAACTCAGACTGCTATAAGAACCGATATATTTTTCTTTCTGAGCTATTTTGCTTTGGGTAAATTATCAAAAAAAAAATATGGTCCTCTTCAAATTGTGTAAAAACTCTCGGGGCTTTTGCACTTCTTAAAAACCCTTTGGCCGAATCAAAACCTTCTTTATGCTAGTTGTCTATAATATCTAAACAGTTGGAGGGAATTTAGGTCTAAATGAAATGGAACCCGGGTTTTTTTTACAAAGGGTTTGAACAGTAGGCTGGTTTCAACAATTTTGAAAATATCAAGGGTTTGTAAACAACTCCCGAGCAGACCGAGGGCTTTTGAACAATTTACCCTTTTGCTTTTGTTGTAATAATATAATATTCTTTTGAGGCACTTCATTGATTGATTTAATTTTGTTTTATTTTTAATTGTAATCTAGGCTCATATAATGATGTATCGAGCTATATAATTCAACCATTATTTGTATGTAAATATTATTCTTGATGTTAATTACTTAGATGCACATTACCTTTGTCATTTGCAGTAGTGAGAGTATTTATTTTTCTCATATATATATATATATATATATATACCTTGTCAATGGGTCGGGTCTAGACCCAACCCAGACCCGGTGTTAAAATCCACGGTCTGGTATACGTCCCTCTAGATCCAGACCCATTCAGGTCCAGGCCTGTTTACTGATTTAATAAATGGGTCTGGTCTGGATCTTTATGGTTCGGACCTATTAGACACAAACCCTGTTATATGCTTGATATAGGCAATGAATTTGTATTCACTTTTTTATGAAAAAATGAAAGATATTTTAGTATATGTAGATTTTAGTTCTATAAATTTTTTATTTTTCAATTTATCTTAATAGCCGTGAACTTTATATTTATGTTATTTTGTATATTATGAATTATAGCTTTCAACTTGCAAAAGTTGCAAATTTAAGAAATAAACTATCTATAGTTTTGGTTGATTTTTATTTTGCATTTAGCCTTTAAAAAAATAAGTTGTGAGATTTTGAGTTCCACGGTATAAAACTTAATGAAGTAAACAATTGATTTGTTTTTAAAAGAAAATCGAAAGATAGATAAACAGGTCCGATCTAATTATTAACCGGCCTGGGTCTTGATATATTCCATATATGATGGATGGGTTTGGACCCGCAAAAGATAAACGGGTACGGGTCTGGGACATGTTAGACCCGATCCAACCCGACCCACCCATTTACAGGAGGACCAGATTATCTTTTTATTAAATTTTTTTAAAATGTCAAATGAAATTAACTAATACATCTCCTTCACATTTCTTATAAGAAACTAAATTTAATTAATGGCTCTTTAATTTTTTTTTAATAAAAATCTAAATACCAAGGTAATGAAAATTGTTAATTTGCAGAGCTTAGAAACACATCAACTCGACAGGTCCTTTCCTCCATTACCATATCCGTATCCGACGTCTATTTACGGATGTGAATACGGATACGGATAATTGTCGGTAACAAAATTTTATTATCTATATCCGCTACAAATCGAATACGGATATAGATCGGATATTGTAAAAACATATCCGCTAAAATGGATACGGATGATAAGAAAACAATAAACTCGAACATTTTATTATGTGAACAATCATCTCAATTTATACAACTCTCAATCAATCTAACCATAACAAAGAATCTCAATAGTCTATCTTAACTAATAGATCTCTAACACATGAAATCATAACTAGACTCATTTATAACAACTAATATATCCAATACAATTAAATAAATATATTTATAATCTAATAGATAATATCCGGATAAATATAAATATCCATGATTCATAATTAAAACTAATAAAATATTCAAATAGATTAACCAATAATTTTAGATTCAAACATTCACATCAAATCCGCAAATCTTAATAGTTTCAAGTTAGGGATTTTTCATGTAATATCAAGCCTATGGGTTATTCATAAGTCTAATTATAACCATAGTAAATAGGAGTTGGATATCTCCATCCGGATAAGAAATTTTTTGTTACTGTATGGATTCGAATTCGGATCCGACTTGGATACAAATTTCCTATCTGGATCAACAAAGATATGGATTTGTAGTATCCATATCCGCAATCTCTTGGATTCGAAAACATATCTGGATTGGATTATTCAGGACTGTTAACATCTCTAGTTACTACACAGTTAATCCTAAGCTGTGGCAGCGCGGATGGGCTCCGAGACAGTGAGCAACATGCGCTTGGTAAGCTCCTCTCCACTGCAGCCACCACCGTTGACAACGCCAACGCTGGCTGCGCTGGCTGCTCCTTGAGCTCGAGGCGGCGGCGGCGGGAAAGTTTTCCTTAGCCTTTTTCCTTAATAAGAGGGAAGCGACGACGGCTGCTGCGGCGATGGCGAGGATGAAGACCGCCACCAAGACGCCGATAAGAACCGCCCGGGACGAGATCCTATTGCTTTTCTCCACCACCGACGGAGGTCCATAACCGCGAGGGGAAGGAGGAGCATAGGCGGCCATTGATTGGATTTGAGAGGATGGATCGGAGTCGGGATCGGGAATTTGTTTGATGAAGACAAAGACAAAGGTGAGTTCTATATAACACGTTGTACACGCAATGCACATGTGTGCTGTAATGAATAGTTTGGGTGGATAAAACAGAGAGGATGCGCCATTAGGTTCGCTGTGGTCGACGGGTCTAAAGGGCTTTCATTTTTTTCGATGACAAATTCTTTGAAGGCGGTCAACGGTTCATTGGCACATTCTCAAATATAGATTTGGGTGACCACTAAAGCATGCATTCTCCAGTGAGTAATGCTTTACTCACCGGGCTTAAATTTCTATCACAATCTACATAAAATGGTGGGATCCACAACACCTAAATATTAGTGTCAAACAAGTGAGCCTATGATACTTGTCCCTTGAGTAAATTGTGGTAGGATTTTAAAGCGGTAGGTTACGCATTTTATTTTATTTTTTAGGACTACATACGTTTTATAAACGCTTATTTCATGGAAACGCCCATGTAGTTTGGCCTAATCCCTAAAAACTTACTTGAGCTTTTTCCCTTACCCAATAGTCCACTGTAATTTAATTCTGTTTCCTACTTCTTACCTAATAATCCCCTGTAGTTAATCCTAAGATGTGGCAGCGCGAATGGCCACTAGGACAATGAGTAGGATGCGCTTGGTAAGCTCCTTACCGCTGTAGCCGCTGCCGTTGACAACGCTGATGTTGGCTACATGGGCTGCTCCTTGAGCTCGAGGCGACGGCTGTGGAGGCAGCGGGGGATAGTTTTCGTCTTCTTTTTTTCTTAAGAAGAAAGCGATGGGGGCGACGAGGATGATGGCGACTGCCACCACAACGTCAATGAGAATTGCCTGGGACAAGATCCCGTTGCTTTTCTCCACCGCCGACGGAGGTCCATAACCGTGAGGGGAAGGAGGAGCGTAGGCAGTTGTAGACACCCCAGCGAAGCAGCAATTTACGAATTTACCATTTTACCCCTGCATCATTTTTTTGCTTCATAACCCTGCATACTCATCACGCTAGTTCATTTGCATCACTCCGTTTATCTTGTTTTTGCATAAAAATAATTGTTGGTATACATAGAAGTAAGCTAAGCGCATGGTTCAAAATTCGTCTAAATGACTGAAATGCTCTTCTCGAGAACGTCCAAAAGTCCGTATCTCATGAATTCTTACACGACTCATCATGAGAAGTTTTGTAGAGCTTTTCTATGATTTATCATTAATTACCAAAGCAAAAACTTCAAATTAACCTGTCAAATTTATTGATATTTGTATTAAACCCTCTCGAATTTTCAAGAATTGCCCAAAAATCATTTCTAACAAATTGATAAGTATTTTCATGATGTGATCACCACATTTGACATTGTTATATCAATTGGGACTATTTTCGATGGGCAATTTCATCCAAAACCCGTTAATTTCCCTAATCATCATTTAATCGCCATTAACGGTTCCGATATTTTATCTCATATTTCTTTGAGCTAAATGATGTCAAACTTTTCAGATCATCTTAGTATATTTATGAAGACATGCCATAAAAATTTCAACTAAAATTGACAATATTTATCCGATGAGCCAAATATCTTATTATTTTATCATTAAAATAATATGATGGGCCCACGAGGGTAAAATTGTTAATTTTTATTAATAGATCTTTATAACTTGTTTAGATGACCCTCTACACAAAATTTTAAGTTATTTTCTATTTGGTTTGAATATGAGCGATTATGGGTTAACTAAGCTAATCGTTGTCATCAAATACTAAATTAGTGATAATTAATCCCCACTTGACTTGTCAAACGTATGGCATAAAATTCTCCCCCTAATGAACCATACTTAACTTTCAGTCACATCCCGCTTCCCAGTATACAGAATCGGTGACGTGGCGGGCCGCAACATATTTACGAAAAAATAAATACGTTAAGCGTAATTAAGCAATATATATATATATATATATATACATATATATATATATATATATATATATATATATATATATATATATATATAATGCACAAGAATGACAGGTGATATAAAATAAACAGCAAACTTTATTTACATTCATTTTTACATACAACTGTTTTTGAAAAGGAAAGATACAATGAAATAAGTAGTGCGTAAACAGTGACATACAAAATAAAATAAGTACAAAATGAACTAGTAGTCCGGCTGAGCGGTGAGCTGCTCTAAGTCCTTCTGGTTAGGCTCGATCTCCTGAGAGTCCGGTCCTCCTGACGAACATTTCAAAGAAAGAAATAGAAAGAAATGTAGTCAGCGAACTAGCGCTCGATAAGTCCCAAAAGAAAGAATGGAATATAACAAGTAATGTGAAATGAAACTGGTAAGTTGTACATATATATGTTTTTTATTCTAACGTACTTGTTTGTAGCCTGGTACAGATACGAGAGGAGTCCATCTTACCCTGTGGACTATGGTAACATGTAGTACAAAACCCCGTCAAAACCCATGAGACAACGGCATAAGAGTTCATGTAGGTGTCTTTTAAGTGAACATCTCGTGCCATGTTAATACATTCCGTACTAATCTACCTCGTTATCCCTGCTTAATGTACTGTATAGGTTATATTTACAAGTCTTGCCGAAACCATGAATACAAGTTGTTTAAGTAGTCAGGTTCAGCATGTAATCATGTATTCAAAAAGCCATGTCAATTTATAACCATGGTTCGGTCAAGTTAAGTCAAGTATTCATGTTTAGTATTGATGTTTGAATTCAAGTATTCAGGTTCAAGTTCAAGTACTTTGGATTCATGTTTGAATTGGACTCTGATTTGAGTTTGGATTCAGGTTTAAGTAAGACTCAGACTGAGTCAGACATTTGTAACTAATTTAGATCCTGAATTAGGTTCGGGAGTTATCGGTAACTGCTGCACATGGACGGCAGGATTTGTGTCTTTTTCCAAGACAAATATTATTGATAACTCCGATAAGTTTTCTAGCTTAAATAGGCAAGCACTCACTTTCTCCGGCTCTCTGGGGCTCAATAGAATTGATCCAGCTTAAACCTATATTTACTAAAGTCCTTAAATATTATTTTATATAACTCGAGAGGGTTTTATGAAAAATATTTTTAATAAAATTTCAAAATAAACCTCGAGTATTTATTTATATTATTTAGGATTTTCATATATTTGACTTTTAAGAATTTGAGATATTTTAGTGATAATTGCTTAGCTTGAAAAGTTCATGGTATTTTATTATAAAACTTGTCTTTTGTTGGTATCTTGATAGTATTTTAGTGAAACTTGTAAGAAACTTGTAATTCTTTCATTTTAACAAATGTAAGTTTATTATATTTTGAAAATATATGGATTTTGTAATTTTATATGATTATTAAAAAATAATTTTATTTAATTAGAAAAATGCGTTTTTCTTAAAAACCGTATTTAAAACCTTTCGAGACTGAATGCTCCGTTAGGAGGTCTGCATCTCGCTCTACTGGTCCAAAAATGTGCGATAATCCGCACCATCCAATAGCGAGTCCCCTAAAGAGGGTTGTACAAGTATAATCGTAAAGAAATTTAAAATACAATTTAAATGAAATCTGGTTTTTATAGTTGTTGGGGTCAAAAATTACACCCCAGTTGACCAAGTCAAAATCAAAGTCAACCCCAAGCCAATTGGGCCCATGCCCAATTCATACCTGACCATGAAGCGGCCGGCCTCCCCCATGCCAAAATTAGGTAATAAACAATTTTGATCTAATTGTTATAAATGTAAGGAAAATGAGCATATAGTCAAATTTTTGTAAAGCCCATGGCTTATGTGCAAAAGAAATGAGCACGTGAGGCATGCGATGGACAAAATGCCATTTTGTAAAGCCCAAGGGGCTATATGTAAATTTGTAAGCCTATATAAGGCAACATGATAATGAAATAAAGAATAATTTTTCATTCTCCTTAAAATTTAGAGTCCGTGCCTCCTCCTTCCTCAAGGTTCTAAACCTTCTTATACTTTTTGAATTAAATCAAAAGTTTAACTCTTCCTTTAAAAAAAATAGTTTTTCATCATAAAACCCACAAAAGGGAGCTAGGATCTCCCATCAGATCTCTAAAGGGAGATTTTGAATCGCACCCCCATTTTTCTTCAAGATCCAGCCAACGAAGAGAAGGAAGAAGGAGACCCATCTCCAAAAATCCCATTCCGGGAGGATCCAAGGCTTAAAAGAAGATCCAAAGATCTCTAGGAGTTTAACTCCATTCAAGATCTGTTGGAGTTTAACTCCATAAATCAAACCCCCTTTTAGAAGTTTAACTCCAATTCTATACATAATCCCTGTTAGGAGTTCAACTCCAAAGCCCCCTTTGGAGTTTAACTCCTAACACAGGGGCTAAGCCCCTTTTCCGCTGGTGTTTCCAGCAGTCGCGTGACGCGCACGTGACCTGCAGGCCCTCAGCAGCCACGGGCATGGCATGTGACCCGCGGGCGCTAAAGCGCCCACATGCGTATAAGCGCCCACGTGCGCATCACGCGACTCGCAGGCGCTCAGTGCCCAGCGGTCGCGTGTAGCGCACGGGACCCACGGGCGCCCAACGGTCGCGTGCAGGGAACTTGACCCGCGGGCGCTCAGCGCCCAACGGTCGCGTGTGGCGTACGTGACCCGCTGGCGTCCAGCGATCGTCCAGCACTCGCGCGCTAGGCACGTGACCCGGGGGCGCCAAGCACTCACGCGCTAGGCACGTGACCCACGGGCGCCCAGCGCCCACGTGCCATGCACGCGTCTTTAAGACGCTCCTCCCCCCTCATTTTATATGCACTCCACACTAAATATACTTCCCCCGTTAGAAAAATTTCTAACGAGACGCTGCCCCGCAACCCGTAAGGGGGCTGCTAGCCCCCTTGACCCCAGCCCGCTATCCGGATAGTGGGACCCCCGTAAAACTCTGCGAGGAACCCTGATATATCCAAAACCCTTTCAAAACATACGTACACTGCACATCGAGTTCGCATGACCAGTTTGACCCGTCAATCAGAGGTTCTCTCGCTCCAAAGGTGAGGGGTAATTAACGGCAGCTTAGTTCGTGGCTGCCGGAGATTCGGATCCCCACAATCAATAAACCTCCATCTATCCAAGACAGGGGGAATCTGTAGTACGCCTGACAAGCGCGCGCGTATTTCCATCTCAATGGGGTGGCGAAAAACACCCTACAATAGTTAATGGTATTTTCTTGTAATAATATTTTCGCAACGAAAAATGCATTCAAAGAGGCTATGAAACTAAGTGTGTATGTGAGAGGTAGGTCGTTACCTCGTGAAGTTTTCCTAAATGTATGTTTGTAACAAAAACGAAAAGTGATGATATTTAAAGTTCATGGTATTTAAATGAAAAATGTGTTACTATTGTTATTTCACATGAGAATTTTAATGAAATTTTGATTCTAAATATTAGGGTTTAAGGTTACAAGTATTGTATAAAAATTTGTTTGACCAAAAGATAATAGCAATTAGAGCTATAGGAGTTGGAAAAAGTGATATCGGTATTAACTCCACTTTTACCGATTTTTATAAAAGGATAGATTCAATGAAGAGAAAAAAAGTTTAGGAGGGACTTATTAGTTAGGAGGCTTAAAGAAAGGTTGAAGAAGAGAGGGTTGTCGTCGTGACGTCGCGGGAGCTCCGGAATAGTTTCGATTCTTCGCCGGAAGTTGACCCTTGCTAACTCCTCTTTACTCCACTTGTACTTAGAGAATTTTTGAGAGTTTTGGCTAGAAATTTCAGAATGATGCTGAGCCAAAGTGTGGGGTGATATTTATAGTGTAGAATTAGGGTTTTGGAATTAAAATGCATTAAAAAGATGATAAATGGTGAAATGAAGGGTCTCTGTTTGATTGCAGAGAAATCAAACAGTGCAAGGGAGTTAAGGGTAGGGGAAGAGTCAAGTGTGCAGAGCATGGAGGAGTTTGGGCCAAGATCGACCGTCGGTGCCGATTTTTGAGGGAATTTGGCCGGTCGAATTGGGGCTTTGGAGCTCTGGATTTATGCCATGTGTACAACTCAGTGTTTAAACCTTTTTACACATATTTGATTTTTCTGACTTTTCATTTTTATGTTTATTGCACGTGTAAACTTTTGGACTTCCAAAAAGTTGAAAAAAAATCAGAAAAAATAATGTGTCTGATGTGGATAGAACACAGGGGCTATGCACAGCAGTGCAAGAGTTTTACCGGTGAGCTACAAATTGTTTCTTACTGTTATTTAACAAAATTAACTTATAACTCAATCTCAGGCTGTATAACTCATTTCTGTACATTAAACTGGAAAATTTCGTACAGTAAATTCAGAGTCATTACATTCTACCCTCCTTATAAAAATTTCGTCCTCGAAATTTACATTTACATAAGAACTAATTTACAAATAAGTAAGGTATCTTGCACGCATGTCTTCTTCTCATTCTCACGTTGATTCTCCTGGCGAATCTTTTCTCCACATCACTCGGACGAAGTTTACTTCCTTATTCCTCTGTGTCTTCACCTTTCGGTCCAAAATCTCAACGGGTTGTTGCTTGCAAGTCAGGTCAGTCTGGACTGTGAGCTCTGAGTGATCAAGGATGTTGCTGGGGTCGCTCACATATCTTCATAGCCGGGATATGTGGAATACGTTATGCACTCCTTCCAATAAAGGTGGTAGTGCCAAACGGTATGCCACTTCTCCAACACGTTCGAGTATGTCGAACGGTCATATGTATCTTGGACTGAACTTACCCCTCTTGCCAAAGCAGATCACTCCTCTGTTTGGAGAGATCTTCAGAAAAACATGGTCTCCAGGTTGGAACTCCAGGTGTCGGCGATTTGCATCAGCCCAATACTTCTGTCGATCTTGGGCTATACGTATTCTTTTCCTGATCGTGCGAACTATGTCCATAGTTTCCACGATCATCTCTGGTCCAAAAAGTTCACGATCTCCAATGTTGTCCCAACTTAGTGGTGAACGACACTTCCTTCCGTAGAGTGCTGCGAATGGTGACATTCCAATGCTCGCCTGATAGCTGTTGTTGTATGAAAACTCCACAAGGTGTAGGTGATCTTCCCACGAACCTCCGAAGTCTAACATACAAGCTCTTAACATGTTCTCCAGAATCTGAATTGTTCGCTTGGACTGTCCGTCCGTTTGTGGATGGTAATCCATGCTGAAATTCAGACTCGTTCTCAGGCTAGCTTGCAGACTCTGCCAAAATTGTGATCGGAATCTGGTATCATGATCGGAGACGATGCAAATTGGTTCTCCATGTAATCTCATGATCTCCTGCATGAGTTTCATAGGTATCAAAAATAGTACATCTTGAGATTAAATCTTACTTTAGATTCATGTGTACATCCATGTACTTCTTTGCTAACGTCTCGGTAGATTAGCCAACTCGAAAGGGAATAAAGTGAGCCGACTTGGTGAGTCGATCCACAATAACCCATACTGCGTCGTTACCCTTCGTGCTGCGAGAAAGGGCAGTCACGAAGTCCATAGTAATGTGATGCCATTTCCATTCTAGGATCGGTAACGACTGAAGTAGACCAGCAGTTCTGTGATGTTTAACCTTTACTTGCTGACACAACAAACACTTGGCTATTCTTCTGGCTACTTCGCGCCTCATTCCATGCCACCAGTAGTGTTACCGTAGATCCTTGTACATTTTTGTACCACCGAGATGTATAGAATAAAGAGAACTGTGAGCTTCTTTCATCAACTCTTCTCGAACTGGACCGTTTGGTACACACAATCTACTTCCATATCGCAAGGCTCTGTAGAGTGTTTTTCGTCACCCCATTGAGATGGGAATACGCGTCGTTTGTCAGGCATATACAAATTCCCCTACCTAAGGTAGACCGGGGTTTATTAATTGCGGGGATATGAATCACCGGCAGTCACGGACTAAGCTGCCTTAATTACCCCTCGTCTTTTGAGCGAAGGAACCTCCGATTGACGGGTCAACTAGTCATGCGAACTCAGTGTGCAGTGTGCGTGTGTTGTGTTTTGAAAGGGGATTTTGGATATATCGCGAGCTTCGCAGAGTTTACGGGCGTCCCGCTACTTAGATAGCGGGCTGGGGGTCAAGGGGGCTAGCAGCCTCTTTGCGGGGTGCGGGGCAGCGCCCCGTTAGAAAAAATTTCCTAACGGGGGACGTGTTTCTGGTGTGGAGTGCATGGAAAATGAGGGGTGAGGAGCGTATTAAAGACGCGTGCATGGCACGTAGACCTGGGCGTCTGCGGGTCACCTGCCTGGCGCATGGGCACTGGGCGCCCGCGAGTCACGTCCCTGGCGTATGGGCGCTTGGCGCCCGCTGGTCACGTGCCGGGGGCGTGGGTGCTGGGAGCTAGCGGGCCACATGCGCAGCATGCGACCGCTGGGCACGGAGCGCCTGTAGGTCGCGTGAGGCATACGTGGGCGCTTAGCACCCGCGGGCCACGTGCCCTACACGCGACTGCCGGGCACTCACGGGTCACGTGCGCTGCACGCGACCGCTGGACGCTGAGCGGCCGCGTGTCGCGTGAAACGCATGTGGGCGCTTAGCGTCCGCGGGTCATGTGCCCTGAACGCGACTGCGGGTCACATGCGCGGCACGCGAGCCTGGGCGTCCGCGGGTCACGTGCACAGCACGCGACCGCTGGAAACACCAGCTGAAAAGAGGCTTAGCCCCTGGGTTAGGAGTTAAACTCCCAAGGGTTTACGTATAGAATTGGAGTTAAACTCCTAAAAAGGGGTTTGATTTATGGAGTTAAATTCCAACAGATCTTGAATGGAGTTAAACTCTTAGAGATCTTTGAATCTTCTTTTGAGCCTTGGATCCTCCCGGAATGAGATTTTTGGAGATGGGTCTCCTTCTTTCTCCTCTTCGTTGGCTAGATCTTGAAGAAAAAGGGGAGTGAGATTCAAAATATCCCCTTTAGAGATCTGATGGGAGATCCGAGCTCCCCTTCATGGGTTTTATGGTGAAAAACTATTTCTTATTTTAAAAGGAAGAGTTAAATTCTTGATTTAATTCAAAGAAAAGAGGAAAATATTTTAGAACCTTGAGGAAGGGGAAGGAGGCACAGAAACCCTAAATTTATGGGGGAATGAAAAGTTATCCTTTATTTCATTATCATATTGCATTATATAGGCTTACAAATTTACATATAGCCTCTTGGGCTTTACAAAATGGTATTTTGCCCATCCCATGCCTCATGTGCTCATTTCTTTTGCACATGAGCCATGGGCTTTACAAAAATTTGACTTTATGCCCATTTTTCTTACATTCATGCATAAAAAATTTATCAAAATTATTTATTACATGATTTCATTTTGGCATGGGAGAAGCCGGCCGCGGGGCTCGACTTGGGCATGGGCCCACTTGATCTGGGCTTGGTCCCGCTTACTTGTGGTTGACTTTGAATTTGAATTGGTCAACCGGGGTGTAATTTTTGATCCCAACAAAGTGCCCCCATCAATAAATGCATATTGCGTATATGAGTTGTGTGCATGAAATTGATGTATCTTGGAATTGGACTTCGAGGTGGAACATCATTCCGGGGACGGAGCATCATTCGGGAGCATAATTCCGGGGATCAGAGCATAATTCTGGGAGCGGAGCATGATTCCAGGGATCAGAGCATAATTCCGATGAGCGGAGCATGATTCCAAGGGGTCAGAGCATAATTCCGACGAGCAACAGACATTCTGACCGAAGCATAATTTTGATGCAGAGGTTGATTCCCAGGTGAAGCATAATTCCGACAGGGAAGGCAGATACTCCGAGGTGAAGCATGATTTTGACATGGGGTACATTCTGAGACGAAGCATGATTTCGTCGCAGAGCTTGTTGGTTGACGTGATTCCGAGTCGAAGCATAATTTCGACAGGGAAGACAGATACACCAAGGCGAACCATGATTTTGACACGGGGTACACTCTGAGACGAAGCATAATTCCGACACAGAGCTTGTTGGTCGACTTGATTCCGAGTCGGAGCATAATTCCGACAGGGAAGGCAGATACACCGAGGCGAAGCATGATTTCGACATAGGGTACACTTTGAGACGAAGCATGATTCCGACGCAGAGCTTGTTGGTCGACTTGATTCCAAGGCAGAGCTTAATTCCGACGGGGAGGTCATTAGTTGACTTGATTCCGAGACGAAGCATAATTTCTACAAGGAGGTCATTGCTGTCCTTTTTACGACTTGAACGGTCGGTGCTTTATTTGACTTGCTCTGCTTCTTACGATGTCAAAATTCGACTTGTTTCCGAGGTAGAGCTTGATTCCGCCACGGAGGTCGTTGGTTGTCTTGCTAACTAGATTTGATTTGGGTTGACATTAGCATCGCTACACTGGAATATAGTACCAGGAGCGAATCATCATTTGCCATGAGAGGATTTAGGAATTTTGGTTTTCGTTTTGCATTAGCATCGCTACACTGGAATATGGTACCCGGAGCGAATCATCATTTGCCATGGGGAGATTTCCCTCGTTCCCAGTTTAACGACTTAGAGGTCATCTATTCCTAGTTTAACAACTTAGGGGTCATCTATTCCCAGTTTAACGACTTAGGGGTCTATTGGATTGGAAGTTTGGAATTGTGGGCTAAGGGTCATTATCAGCGTTGCCAACACTAAAGCACAGGTGCCAGGAGCAATTCATCATTTGCCTTTACCTGTTGGGGAACGATGGATTAGAAGACAGGTTTAGGTCCCTATCACCTAAGGCTTTTCAATTTTATGAGCCGTAAGGGTCTCATAAAAGCATTTTCTCCCTACGAGTCGAAAGGATCCCGTGGGTGTATTTTCTCCTTAAGAGTCGTGAGGACCCCCAAGTGTGTTTTTCCTTTGTGAGTCGTAAGGATCCCACGAAGGTGTTTTCTTACGAGTCGAGAAGATCTCGTAAGTTTTGTTCTCCTCATGTATCGTGAGGACACATGAATGGGTCCTCCCAAATGGAGCATAATTCCAAGGGCGGAGACCGGTCGTTGGACGAGTGATTGCAGTGGGGTATGGGTATGATGAAAAATATTTGAGCCCGTGGATTGTATACGATAGTCAACTTGGGGACCAACCGTAGGGCAGGGAGAATTTTGGGACTTTGTTGGCGTCTGCATCGATACACTGGAATATGGTACCAGGAGCGACTCATCATTCGCCGTTGGGACATTCAGAGATTTGAAATTTTGGTTGGCGTCTGCATCGCTGCACTGGAATATGGTACCAGGAGCGACTCATCATTCGCCATTTGGAAATTTGGATTTTGGTTGGTGTATGGTACCAGGAGCGACTTATCATTCGCCATTTGGGATTTTGGATTTTGGTTAGCGTTTGCATCGCGACTCATCATTCGCCATTGGGTTTTTTTTACCGCGATTGCTCTGTCATTTCAGCTTTTCTTATCGTGAAGGTCGCAATTGCCCCATCATTTCGGCTTTATTTTCATTTTTATTTTACTCGCTGATCTTTATTGCGAGTTGCCCCATCATTTCGGCTTTTTTTTATTTTCATTTTTATTTTACTCGCTGATTTTTATTGCGAGTTGCCCTACCATTTCGGCAGTTTGGTTTTTTTATTTACACTTTTTTTACACATTTTTTTACATTCCCAGTTTAACGACTTAGAGGTCGTATGCTCCCAGTTTAATGACGTGGTGGTCAGCTCCTTTCATGGGAAGGTAGATGTTTGAGAGAATCAGGTTCCCGGAGGACTTCAGTTTCCATTTGTATGAAATTGGCGGCCGCAGCTTGACTGTTTGCTAACACGCCTTTAGACAGTTCTATCTCTCATGCCTTGTATTGTTTTTCGACCCAATCTTTGAAGACGAAGCAGTTCTCAATAGCATGACTTATCACTCTATGATAGGGGCAATATTTGGGGTCGTCGGTCATATTCACTTCTTACGGTCTTTTTGATTCTGGCAACTGTAGACCGTTTCTTAGGCGTCTT
The DNA here is from genome assembly GCA_030015575.1 of Agapanthus africanus. Lineage (NCBI taxonomy): Eukaryota > Viridiplantae > Streptophyta > Magnoliopsida > Asparagales > Amaryllidaceae > Agapanthus > Agapanthus africanus. The sequence goes on from CM057339.1 coordinate 137,137,979, forward strand.
TGAATATCTTGTGGACTTTGTCCCTTCTGAAGGAATAGATCTTATCCAGCTTCTCTTTCAGTAGAGATTCTCCTCCCTCTACGAACACTAGCTCCCGAGGCCGGTTGGCATTAGGCCTGCTCATCCCTTGCTTATTTCGGTTAGCCAAAATGTTAAAAGATTCAGCATCGTCGGAATTCCGCCTTTGCGATTATCTTCCTTTTGGTTTCTCCAGGACCTATTGTTATTTTGGGAATCAGAGAAAGACTCCTGCTTTGAGCTCTCCAACATCTGGACTTTCCTGGTCAGCTCTTGGAATGTTTTGAGACCCGCGGTGCATAGAAACGGGGTCATCCAATTATTGAGATTTTCCATGAGGAGACTGACAGATTGGTCCTGCTCTATCGGCGGTTCGTATTTGACGGAGAGATTGCGCCAGCGGGTTATAAAATTAGTGCTGCTTTCGTTGTTCTTTAGCTTGGTCCTTATGAGGTCGGCAATGGTGATCTTATCGCTGACACTCATGAACCTTTGTCGGAACAGAGATTCCATTTGGACGAAAGTAGTAATGGAGCCATCCGTTATGCTCGCGTACCAGTTGAAAGCGACATCGGTTAAGCTATTAAAGAACTGGCGGAGGAGAAGCGTGTCTTTGCCCCCAGTATTCCCGCATGAGGCTTTAAAATCGGTGATGTGCTGATTCGTATTTCCCGTCCCATCAAATCTTCCGAATTTGGGGACGATATAGCCGCTAGGAAATTCTACCAGATCATACTGAGCAGGATATGGTCTCCCACTACTGCTGATATCTTTTTGCGCTTCGGTTTCGGCTACCAATATTTTGACTTTGTTGGCAACCTGATCCATGATTTGATCTTGAGTTAGCGGGCTACTGTCATCGGTAGCCAAGACATTTCCCGAGATAGGATGCGGCCGACTTTCATGCAACACGCCCACCTTTGAATTTGAGGGAATAGGCGTCGGCTGCCTCAGGACACCGTTTTCCGGTTCATGAGCAGAGCCCCGCGTTTGATTGGGTGGCTAAGAGGCAACTTGGGCCGTGAGCTGCATCACGAAATTCGTCAAGTTGTCAATTTTGGAGTAAAGTTTGGCCATCTCCTTGTCTTTACTTCTGAGCTATTTTTGGAGCTCTTGGAGAAGTTGCTGCTCTACATTCTTGGGACGGAAGATTGGCTCCTCTTCGCTTTCCGAGCCCGACTCCTCATGAACTGAGGGATCTCTCTGCTTATCAGCCTCACTGGAAGGGTCTTCATTACCTTCTAGAGGATGCTGGTCTTGGGAAGTGGCAGCCACATTCATCCCAGATTGGATTTGAGATGTGGTGGCCCCATCCTTGCCCTTTCTGCGTGTGCCCACCATGTAGACAGTATGGACCACATATCCGGCCATCTCTTTATCTTTGTCGGGGTAACCTTGTTCTTCGAACCCTATGAAGTTCAGCCTAGCATGAGCCCTAGCCCTCTTGTTGGCTCTATATCTGAGCCTTTTCTGTCTTAGCTTCTCGATTTTGAGGGATTGACGGGCATCCGTCATCCAGGAAGCCATCGTGAGTCGATTGACAGGGAGCTTAGAGAAGATACCCGATTAAACAGTGGTCAGGGCACCGCTGGCGCTTGCCCGAGATGCCTTGTTGCTTTGTTGGTGTTGATGGCCTTACCCCCAGCTGAGGCCAAGGAAAGTCATTCAAACACCGACTTGCGTTTGGGTTGGGACGCCTTCGAGACCACCACATTTGGCCTCCTGCCTTTCGAAGCCGGTCTTTCTGTTACTGGAGCTTGGAGAGCTGGGATGACATTAGCTGGCACGAACAGAATAGAGCCAAATGGTAGCGGCGGCTCCTCCCACTGTCGCCGGAGACTAGTCGGGAGGACCGTCCTGGCATCCATCTTCATCGTATAGGAGATAGGAGCTATGTCGATAGCTGAGCTTGTCCTTGGAGACATTTTTGCTGTGTCCGAAGATTGCAATTGGAAATTGTTAACTTGCACAAAGAAGCATGATTTCAGTACAGGCAATCAATGTATATATTGATTGAGTTCGCACGAACGTTTAACCCGAAATATAGGAGGAAAGAAATGTCCCACCGGGCGTGCCAGATTCTGTAGGGTGTTTTTCGTCATCCCATTAAGATGGAAATACGCGTCGCTTGTCAGGCGTATACAGATTCCCCCTGCCTAAGGTAGACCGGAGTTTATTAATTGCGGGGATCTGAATCTCCGGCAGCCGCGGACTAAGCTGCCGTTAATTACCCCTCGCCTTTGGAGCGAAGGAACCTCCGATTGACGGGCCAACTAGTCATGCGAACTCAGTGTGCAGTGTGCGTGTGTTGTGTTTTGAAAGGGGGTTTTGGATATATCGGGGGCCTCGCAGAGTTTATGGGGGGCCAGCTACTCGGATAGCGGGCTGGGGGTCAAGGGGGAAAGCATCCCCTTTGCGGGGTGCGGGGCAGCGCCCCATTAGAAAAAATTTCGTAATGGGGGACGTGTTTCTGGTATGGAGTGTATGGAAAATAAGGGGTGAGGAGCGTCTTAAAGATGTGTGCATGGCACGTAGGCGCTGGGCGTCCGCGGGTCACGTGCCTAGCGTGTAGGCGCTGGGCACCCGTGGGTCACGTGCCTGGCGCGTGGGCGCTGGACGCTGGGCGCCAGCGGGTCACGTGCGCAGCGCGTGGGTGCTGGGCGCCAGTGGGTCACGTGTGTTGTATGCGACCGCTGGGCACTGAGCACCCGCAGGTCGCGTGAGGCGCACATAGGCGCTTAGCGCCTATGGGTCACGTGCCCTACAGGCGACCGTTGGGCGCTTGCGGGTCACATGCGCTGCATACGACCGCGGGTCGCGTGAGGTGCATGTAGGCGCTTAGCGCCCGCGGGTCACGTGTCCTATACGCGATCGCTAGACGCTCGCGGGTCACGTGTGCGGCATGCAACCGTTGGGCGCCCATGGGTCACGTCCGCAGCACGCGACCGCTGGAAACACCAGCGGAAAAGTGGCTTAGCCCCTGGGTTAGGAGTTAAACTCCTAAGGGATTATGTATAGAATTGGAGTTAAACTCCTAAAAAGGGATTTGATTTATGTAGTTAAACTCCAACAGATCTTGAATGGAGTTAAACTCCTAGAGATTTTTGGATCTTATTTTGAGCCTTGGATCCTCCCAAATGGGATTTTTGGAGATGGGTCTCCTTCTTCCTCATCTTTGTTGGCTGGATCTTGAAGGAAAAGGGGGGTGAGATTCAAAATCTCCCTTCTAGAGATCTGATGGGAGATCCGATCTCCCCTTCGTGGGTTTTATGGTGAAAAACTATTTCTTTTTGTAAAAAGAAGAGTTAAACTCTTGATTTAATTCAAAGAAAAGAGGAGAAGGTATTAGAATCTTGAGGAAGGGAAAGGAGGCACATAAACCATAAATTTTTTGGGAAATGAAAAGTTATCCTTTATTTCATTATCATGTTGCTTTATATAGGCTTACAAATTTACATATAGCCTCTTGGGCTTTACAAAATGGCATTTTGCCCATCCTATACCTCATGTGCTCATTTCTTTTGCACAAGAGCCATGGGCTTTACAAAAATTTGGCTTTATGCCCATTTTTCTTACATTCATGCATAAAAAATTACATTAAAATTATTTATTTCATGATATCATTTTGGCATGGGAGAGGCCGGCCGCGGGGCTCGACTTGGGTATGAGCCCACTTAATCTGGGCTTGGGCCCGCTTACTTGTTGTTGACTTTGACTTTGACTTGGTCAACCAGGGTGTAATTTTTAACCCCAACAAGCTCCATCTTTGTGGTTGATAAAGTCATTTCGAAATCCACTTTCTACTTGTTCTCGGATCTTTTGTAGCTTGGTATCATTTGCTTGAGCTGCTTTGATCTGATTGACAAGAGTGGACTGGACTTGTAAGTTCATCAAATACGAAGAGTTACCTGGCATAACTACTTTGATCTCCATTCCATGCAATTCGTATTGTAGCTTCCATTAAGCGGTGAGATTCATTGCCAATGGCTGGCGGCTAAGGGTATCAGGAACTACATTGACCTTCCCTGGATGATACTGTAGGTTGATGTTGAAGTCCGCCATTAGTTCTAGACATTTTCTCTGTCGCGTGTTTAATTCCTTCTGAGTAAAACATACTTCAGACTCTTATGATCAGTGTATATATCCACTCTTTCTCCCAGAAGATAGTGTCACCAAATCTTAAGTGCAAAGATAACGGCTGCCAACTTTAGATCATGTGTTGGATAGTTGCGCTCATGTACTTTCAGCTGTCTCGACGTGAAAGCCATAACTTTTCCATGTTGATGTAGAACACATCCTAATCTCTTACCGGATGCATCATAATATACAACGAATCCTCCGGATTGATCCAGTATTATAAGGATAGGAGCTGAAGTTAATCTTGACTTGAGTTCTACAAAAGCGTTTTCACATGCTTCTGACCACACGAATGCTTCATCTTTACGTGTAAGCTTGGTCAGGGGTGCTGCAATCTTTGAAAAACCTTCAATGAATCTTCAGTAGCATCCCACTAATCCCAAGAAACTTTGTATATTTTTCACCGTCTTTGGTGTCGGCGATTCGCTGACAGTTGACACCTTGGCTGGATCTACTGAGATTCCTTCGCCTGAAATGATATGTCCGAGAAATCCGACTTGATCTAGCTAAAATTCACACTTGCCATACTTGGCATAGAGCTGATGATGTCGCAATGTCTCCAGGACAATTCGTAAATGCTCGGCGTGTTCTTTCCGATTCTTTGAATACACCAGAATGTCGTCGATGAAGATGACAACGAAGCTGTCTAAGTACTCTTGGAAAACTTAGCTCATCAGATTCATGAAAATAGCAGGTGTATTGGTCACTCCAAATGGCATTACGAGATACTTATAATGACCATATCGAGTCCTGAACGCCGTCTTCGGAATATCGGACTCTTTGACCTTCACCTGATGATAACCCGAACGAAGAACTAGCTTTGAAAATACACAAGACCCACTTAGCTGATCGAAAAGATCATCGATGTGCGGTAGTGGATACTTGTTCTTTATCGTTACTTTGTTCAGAGCTAGATAATCTACACACATTCTGTATGAACTTTCTTTCTTCTTCACAAGTAAAACCGAAGATCCCCAGCTTGAAGTACTGGGATGAATCCAACCTTTCTTCAGGAGTTCGTCCAAGTGAATACGGATCTCCTTCAATCCTTTTAGACTTAGCCGGTACGGAGCTTTGATTACAGGTTGCGCACCAGGTAGTAAATCAATGTTGAATTCAAGAGCTCGATCGGGAGGCAGACCTGCTATATCTTCAGGGAACACATTCTCGAACTCTCGAACTACCTCTGGCTTTTCTTCTTCCGCCGGTAGGGTAAACACTTCTGCATTCTTTGGTTTAGCACGGAATATTCTTGGCTCCAACGTTCTGTCTCCACTCTTGAAGTAGAAGACTAGGTGATCTGGTATCTCAAATACTACCCTCCTTTAACGATAGTTAATCATAGCATAGAAAACTCCCAGCCAGTCCATTCCCAACACAACATCGAAGTTTGGGATCTCCAGTACTTCAAAATTCGTGTAGAATTCTCGTCCGCAAACTACAACTGGACACTGATCAAATCCCATAGTTTCTTTTAATACTCCATTCCCAGAACTGATATTCCAGCTTGAAATGAGAAGCTTCATGGAATCACATGCGATCTCACGAATCTTTGCGACATGAAGCAGTGTGACGCTCCAGTGGTGAACAGTGCGAGTGCAGGAAGGGTGGCTATTAGCATAGTGCCTAAGTTGTGTGAGGTTTGTTTTAGATACAAGAGAAATATAGAGGTATACAAGGATTGAAAAGATGAAAGGATTGGGAATTATCAGTGATTACTTGGGCAGTGGCTTCGGCTTCTTCAACCGTCGTTATGAAAACCTGACGTCTGGGTACATTCCTCCTTGCTGGAGACACATTCATCTGTCCTTGGGGCACGTTTCTCTTCCCTTGAGGCATGTTTTTCTGTGCTTGGTGGAATTGACGAGGAGACTGTGCAGGAGGTCCACGTGGAGGTGGTGCAAGGAGAGCTAGACGGGGTGCAGGAACCTGAATAGCTGGCCGCTGCGGGACTGTGATTGTGGGTCTATGTGTTGGAGCTGGGTTGAGTCGATAGGGACATGGTTCTATGGCGTGAGTGGATGCGCCACAAACCAAACACAGGCCATTTGCACGCCTGCAGTTTTTCTCCAGGTGTCCATTCCTCTTGCAGTAGAAACAAAAGTCTGGACTGGGCCGGTTAAATGATCCTCCCGGTCTCTTGGGTGAAAAAGTTGGCCTGGAAGAGGCTCCTCTTGCCAGCTGTGTGGCAGGGCATTTCACATCGGCAGTCTGCGGTCCGTCTTTCTTCTTCATAACTGCCTCATAGCGTCGGGCAGCCTTCAGAGCAAGTTTATAGGTTGGGAAATCCCCTGTAGTGAGTGCAGCTTGGATTTCCGGGTCTAACCCTTGCTGAAATCTTCGTGCCCGGATCTCAGCAGTAGGAATCAGGTATGCCGCGAACCTGTTACGACCTTGTGTTAATAGTGTAGTGAGTGAAATCAGGAAATTAAATTTTTGAGACAGTATCTTACCTGCTAAGTATTGTAAACTCAGTATCGTATTCATCTACAGACTTGCTCCACATCGAGCCCTGTTGTAAGTGGATGAACTGCTGCTCCATGTTAAAATGGGCAGTCTCAGGGAAGTACTTCACGTCGAACATATCGTGAAACGTCTTCTATTCAATCGGTTAGGCGAGACGGCTTTCTTCAGCCTTCCACCATACTTTGGTGTTGTCTGTTAGTTGCAGCTTCGCAACTCTCACCTAGGCAATATCTGGCACTTTTGCTGCTGCCAGATCATTTTCGATAGACTGAGCTCATTCTTCTGCCTCCAGTAAGCTCTCTTTCCTAGAGAAATGTTTCGGGTGCAGTACCCAGAATTGTTTGACTCCAGGTGCCTTGACTTCTATGCGGTGAATGAGAATAGCAATCTGCTGCTTCTGACCCTCTAAGAGCCCTTGATTGTCTCAAGCAGTACCGTTTGCTCGTTGATGGAAGCTACAACGGTAGGTGGTGAGGGTAGAGTAGGCGGTGGGGTGTTGCCATTGACGTTCGTACTAGTGTTGTTCAGAGAATCCATGACCTTGATAGAAAAAGAAAGGTTAGGATAGATTCAAGAAATTTGAAATGTAAGGAATGTATAGTTGCTGATTCTTATAATTCTTGTGATATTGTTTAGGACTTCATGCAGAACTGACAAATATGGGCCGCCAACAAAATCTGTCACGCCCTACTTCCCGGTGTACGGAATCGTTAGCCTAGCGGACCACAACGTATTTACTAAGAAATAAATACGTTAAGCGTAATTAAGAAATATATATATATATATATATATATATAATGCACAAGAATGACAAGTGATATAAAATAAATAACAACTTTTATTTACATTCATCTTTACATACAACTGTTTTTGAAAAGGAAAGATACAATAAAATAAACAGTGCCTAAACAGTGGCATACAAAATAAAATAAGTACAAGATGAACTAGTAGTCCGGCTGAGCGGTTAGCTACTCCAAGTCCTCCTGGCTAGGCTCGATCTCCTGAGAGTCCGGTCCTCCTGACGAACATTCCAAACAAAGAAATAGATAGGAATGTCGTCGGTGAACTAGCGCTCGATAAGTCCCAAAAGAAGAAATGGAATATAACAAGTAATGTGAAATAAAACTGGTAAGTTGTACATATATATATATTTGTTATTCTAACGTACTTGTTTGTAGCTTGGTACAGAAGGTATTTGTGTATACGAGAGGAGTCCATCTTACCCTGTGGACTATGGTAACATGTAGTACAAGGCCCCGTCAAAACCCACAGGACAACGGCATGAGAGTTCGTGTAGGTGTCTTTTAAGTGACCATCTCGTGCCACGTTAATACGTTCCGTACCAATCTATCTCGTTATCCCCGCGTAATGTATAGTATAGGTTATATTTATAAGTCTTGCCGAAACTATGGATACAAGTTGTTCAGTTAGTCAGGTTCAGGATGTAATCATGTATTCAAGAAGTCATGTCAATTTATAACCATAGTTCGGTCAAGTCAAGTCAAGTATTCATATTTGGTATTGATGTTTGAATTCAAGTATTCAGGTTCAAGTTCAAGTACTTTGGATTCATATTTGAATTGGACTCTGATTTGCATTTAGATTCAGGTTTGAGTTAGACTCAGACCGAGTCAGACACTTGTAACTGATTTAGATCTTGAATTAGATTCGGGAGTTATCGATAACTGCTGCATATGGACGACATGATTTGTGTCTTTTTCCAAGACAATTACCATCGATAATTTCGTTAAGTTTTCTACCTTAAACAGGCAAGCACTCACTTTCTCCGGCTCCCTGGGGCTCAAGAGAATTGATCCCGCTTAAACCTATATTTACTAAAATCCTTAAATATTGTTTTATATAACTCGAGAGGGTTTTATGAATAATATTTTTAATAAAATTTCCAAATAAACTCTGTAGGGTTACTAGGCACTGTCACAAGGATCTATAAGGTATCAACCATGCCTGATTTAAAATTTAGACGTGTTGAACAACCCAAAGCGAGGATCTTTGCTATTTAATTAGGGTTAAACATGCAAGTAAACACCTTTACAACTAAGAGAGAGAGAGATTACAACCTTTGTAGTCCGCTCCTTCGCTTCATAAGCTCCGAGTAGTAGTCTCTTCGCCGCGATCAATGATCTCCCGGACTTAAGAGAGGCTCCACAACCCAAATGATCCGTGCTTGCTTGAAGTATTCCTTTTTGAAGATGATCTACCTTAGAGTTTATTTAACTCAAGCTCTCACTTGTATAATCAAGTATTGGACACGTGAACACCCTAATCTAAGTGGCTAGAAAAGATGAGGATGATGAAGTAGGATTTTAGCTCTCTTTTATTTTCTTAATCTCACACTAATTCATCACAAAAGAAAAACCTAGAAAGCTTTTCAAGAGCTCAAGGAAGAAGAAGAAGAATGAATAATCCTTTTGTGATGAATAATGAAATGTTATATCATTACAATTGCAACCATGGTTAAGTCAAGAAAGACTTAACCACTGTAGAGATTTAACTAGGGTAAAGGGTGTGGTTGGATTAAGAAAATATCTCCAAAAATATCAACACATAATATCTTTGCAAGAAACAAAATAAAAGCTTCTAGAAACTTCTAGAAAAGATCAACCTAAATCAAACCATAACCATATTTAATCTCCACTAATCATGTTGCATTTGTAATCATAATTTGTTACAATATTATATATCACATATATAATATATTTTTGTAACAAAAGAAAATAATACAATTAATATATATCGCATATATATCAATGTATTATCCGGTGAGAAAATGAAATAATGAAGCGAGCCAATATTAGATAATGTAATGTAATATATCACATATATAATTATATATTAAATTATTGAATCAACACTTGATCCGACAATCCGGCTATTTCTCAAATAACTGACTAATATAAACTGTATCAGTTCATCGAATCAACACTTGATCCGATGACCCGACTGTATCACATATACCCGGCCGATATCTAATATCGCGAGAATAGAATACGGTATCTCATATCGTATTATTTTCGGTCCCGCACATATCACATATGTGCTCCTACTCCGTTTTGCCTGAGTCAAGAAACCTCTGTGTAGAATTCTAAAGAATCGTCAATACCCCGGCAGTAGGTGATGATCATATCAAACACCCACAAGATGCAAGCGGTCAGCTAAACGTAAAAGCCACCCAGGTATTGAGCGATCAGAAGATCAACAAGCAAACCTGTACATTCTCCTGTGAATCTAGTCAGTAACACTACCGTACAGTCCGGTCTCTTCGTCTGATATGTCGCATATCCAGTCTAGGGGTGGTATACGTCAGACCCCAGTAACCGATAAGTCGTGTCGATGAGAGGCTCATAACAGGTCAAGAAACTACTGATAACACTTACCAGTAGTACTCAATATCCGCCCTGGCCAGGGACTTCCAGTTATAGCCAATCGAACACAGCACAACATCAACTCCCTATACCGGGAGAGACGAAACCCCTCCTATCACTCATTGCCTCCATGTGATTCGGGACTGTACCCAAAAGCCACCGTTTTGCACGCCCTCTTGGACGTGGTATGATGGAAATCAAAGCACAGTAGGAATCACACAAGACTCTATGACGATCTCGGGTCTACAGACTAACCTGTACCAGTGTCACCAGAGAACTGCCATCTGACGTGAGGTATAATACCATCTGGGAGTTCTCGGCGAGTCCGTACAGTGTACCCAGTCTCCACTGAGCACCCGTACACTATCTTTGATGTCAAACACCGATGGATATGTGATCATCCATCGCCCATCATATGGGTCAAGATGCGTATATGCTAGTCTACTCTGGTGTATCGATGCCCTGTCTCGACACACCCTCGACTAGGAACAGTTATAGGATGTACTCGTTGACTACCCTGGCCCTACTAGTATGATCTCATCATAGTCCCAGCAGTCGAGTACATATCCTAAGGGCTTTATCAACATGTGAGAACAAGACAGTAAACTAATACAAGTCAACATGTTAAGATAATATGAAACCAAATAGCATACTATCATGACGAGCAAGAAAGTCCTCTCTATATATATCCAAGCATCCATTATAATATACATCATATGTACAATAATGGCCTCTAGGGCATATACATAACTAACAATCTCCTACTTGCACTAAAGCCAGCTGTGGTAGTATCTCATACCCAGCATCCCGAAGAGTCTCTCAAATTGTATATGGGGAATGGCCTTTATGAGTGGATCCACAGTGTTGTCCTTCGTATCAACTCTCCTGACCTCGATCTCCCGGCGATCAACTATCTCCCTGATCAGGTGATACCGCCTCAAAATATGTCTGGACTTCTGATGGGACCTGGGTTCCTTGGCCAAAGCCACAGCTCCATTGTTATCGTAATACAAAGGTATCGGATGCTCAATGGACGGAACCACACCAATTTCAGTAATGAACTTCTTTATCCAGACAGCCTCTTTGGCAGGATCGTTGGCAGCGATGTATTCAGCCTCCATCGTCGAGTCTGCAACAGTATCCTGTTTGGAACTCTTCCAACACACCGCCCCTCCATTGAGGGTAAAGACAAATCCCGAGTGCGACTTAGAGTCTTCCTTATCACTTTGGAAGCTTGAATCGGTAAAGGACTCCACCTGGAGTTCTCCGTTACCATACACCAAGAACATCTCCTTAGTTCTTCTCATGTACTTGAGAATGTTCTTCACAGCTATCCAGTGAGACTCTCTCCAGGATCTACTTGATACCTACTCACTACACTCAGTGAGTATGCTACATCAGGTCTGGTACATAGTATCGCATACATGATAGAGCCTACTGCTGAAGCATAGGGTATCCCTTACATGCGAGCTCTCTCCAAATCAGCCTTGGGAGACATCTCTTTGGAGAAAATGAGTCCAGAGATCGTGGGTAGGTTCCCACGCTTGGTTTCTTCCATACTAAACCTCTTTAGTATGGTGTCAATGTACCTGGATTGGGACAATCCCAGTATCCATTTAGATCTATCTCTATAGATCATAATTCCCAGTATGCAGGAGGCATCACCTAGATCTTTCATTGAGAATCTTTGTGATAAGAAGAGCTTGACCGATTGCAGCATAGGAACATCATTTCCTATCAAGAGTATGCCATCGACGTACAATACGAGAAAGACAACCTTACTTTCTGCAACCTTTTTATATATACAAGGTTCATCTACGTTTTTGATGAAGTCAAACTCTTTGACTACAACATCAAAGCAGATGTTCCAACTCCGTGATGCTTGCTTTAACCCATAAATGGATTTAAGCGGCTTGCACACCTTTCTGCTGCTCTCACTATCTACGAAGCCCTCTGGCTGAGTCATGTACACGCACTCTTCTAAATCACCATTTAGAAAGGCGGTCTTAACATCCATCTGCCAGATTTCGTAGTCATGGTATGCAGCAATGGCAAGTAAGATCCGGATGGACTTAAGCATAGCCACTGGAGAAAATGTTTCGTCATAATCCACACCTGGTCGTTGATGAAAACCCTTTGCAACAAGTCTAGCTTTGTAAGTCTCAACTTTTCCATCTACACCAAGTTTCTTCTTAAAGATCCATTTATTCCCAATGGGTTTTACCCCTTCAGGAGCAACTTCCAAAGTCCATACTTTGTTGGTGTACGTGGATTCTATCTCAGATCGCATTGTATCCAGCCACTTCACAGAGTCACCACTCGTGATGGCCTGCTCGAAACTAGTCGGGTCATTATCTTCCTTGATGCAATCCTCGCTCCCACCATCAACGAGAAAACCGTAGTATCTCTCAGGTGGACGAGAAATCCTACTAGATCGGCGGAGTGGCTGGGGTTCGTTGGGTACTATCGAGTCATCTTTTTCCACTAAATCTTCATTTGTAATTTGTTCTGCTGGAACTTCTTCCAGCTCTACTGCATCGCCACTAATTTCTTTTGTAAGAAATTCCTTTTCTAAAAAGGTGGCATGTTGAGAAACAAATACCTTTTGTTCCTCGCCGTGGTAGAAAAGATATCCTTGTGAATGTTTAGGATATCCTACAAACTTACAAAGAACTGACCGTGCCTCTAGTTTGTCCGGATTTTGCTTTTTGACATAGATCGGACAACCCCATATCTTAACTCGTTTAAGACATGGTCTCTTCCCACTCCATATCTCATATGGTGTGGCGGGTACAAATTTAAATGGAACTTGATTCAATAGGTATGCAGCTGTCTCCAGTGCATGTCCCCAGAAGGAAATAGGTAACTCAGCAGTGCTCATCATAGAACGCACCATATCTAATAGGGTGCGATTCCTCCGTTCCGATACACCGTTGTGCTATGGTGTATAAGGAGGAGTAAGCTGAGAGAGAATCCCATTCTCTTTTAGGTAGTCCAGAAACTCATTGCTCAAGTATTCTCCTCCTCGATCAGATCGAAAGATCTTAATACTTTTGCCCGTTTGGTTCTCTACTTCGTGCTTATATTCCCTGAATTTCTCAAAAGCTTCAGACTTGTGTTTCATCAGGAACACATGTCCGTATCTTGAGAGATCGTCAGTGAATGTAATGAAGTAGGAAGAACCGTTCCTGGCATGTGTAGACATGGGACCGCATACATCACTATATACCAGTCCTAAGAGTTCCTCAACTCTTTCTCCGTGTCCACTAAACGGAGTTTTGGTCATTTTACCTTTGAGACATGAATGACAAGTATCATAAGATGATAATTCGAATGGATTCAAATATCCATCCTTATGTAACTTAGCTAGCCGTGTCGCATTGATATGACCAAGTCTACAATGCCACAAGAAGGATTCGTTCATTTCTGAACTCTTCCTCTTGTGTGTGTTTTGTATATTAAGGACTGTATTTTGATTGAAAATGAATATGCCATTATGTAACGAGCCTGATCCAATCAACTTTTGATTTAGGAAGATATTCATAACATTATCCTGTATTACAAAATTATACACTTCTTTACTTAATAAAGAAACTGATATAATGTTGCATATCATGTTCGGTATATAATAGCACTCATTCAGAATCAATGTATTACTACTTGGTAATACAAGGTGATATTCGCCAACTGCTTTAGCTGCAATATTTGTACCATTCCCTACTTGTACGGAATGATCACCCCTTCCCAGTTCTCTACCTTTACGTAGCCCACGTAACAATTTACATATGTAGGATCCCGATCCGGTATCTAATACACAGGACGTAGGGTGAACTGAGAAACAGTTCTCAATAACTAACACACCTGAAGAAGATGCATCAACATACTTGTTCTTTGTTTGGGCGGCGTGAGAATCCAGATATTGTCATATTCCCTGCTCAGTCTTATAACACTTATAAGAAAGAACGGGACAAACGGTCCCCTGCTCAGTATAATAAGCGGGTTCAGTCAATACATCCATATTATTATCTTGATTAAGGCCTGACATGGTCGCTACCTGGAGAGAGAGAGAAGGAAACACTTTAGCGTATGCTCTTGCAAGATTAGATTGGTTATTATCTTATCTAATCAGAATGTCTCCCACTGTTTTTATCAAATCTTCCTTCAAACCCTAAAAGGTAAGATTAGCCGGGATTAATTACACCCTACAATTTCGTCAATCTTTCAGCCAGATCAGTTTGGTACTTTGAGGGAGGTTCCCCGTGCTTTCGCACGGACCTAATTAAAATAAACCTCGTTTTCCCAGAGGCTTAACCCCGTTAACACCTTTCTAGACACCTACTTGATCGGCTAATTGTCCTGTGTAAAATTCTCCCAGGAGTAACTCTTATTCGCAGCGGGTATCGGGATCCAACTATCTCATAGTAGGCATGCAATCTCATTGCAAATTTCAACACTTGAAATTCCCGATAATTCTTTTACCCCTAACCCCCTATGACCTTGATAAATGCCAACAAACCATAGGAAGCTAGTCAAGTTCAACCCGTCATTTCTTGATTGAAAGAAACCCACCCGCACGACCCTTGACAAAGGCCAACAAGGTCATACGACTATCCTAATCCAATCGCATCATATGCTTAAACAGATAAGTACCAGTCAGCTACCGCTCACTACGCCTTGACAAATGCCAACAAACGCAGCATGAATACTAAATAGTCTTTATCTGAAATGATGGAGGGCTACGCAGGTTTTTCATAAAACCATGAGCGTAATGAACTTGATATCGTTGTAGAAACAAGTGATTTTGAAAAGGAGTGTTTTTGAGGCTATGCTAGTTTCGCTAAAGAGGTCACTCCCGGTGAAGGGATTTCGGCTCTTTTCCCATCGAATAAGGTGCAGGGTATATCATATATACCACTGTGCAAAGTAAAGCTATAGAAGCAATCAAAAAACTAATCCGTGAGTTTGTAGCATCTGCCAGTTTTGCTAAAGAGGCCACTCCCGGTGAAGGGATCTCGGTTCTTTCCTCATCGAATAAGGTGCAGGGTATATCATATATACCGCTATGCAAAGCAAGACTGTAGATACCCTTTTTATAAAGTTTTGATTCTACAATATCTTTTAGGTTTTTTTTCTTTTATTATTCTCATTAATAAATCCCATCAATTATGCTTCTTAAGCATCACAGAAGAAACGAAAGCAGTAATATTTATATATCAACATATATTTATAGTATAAGCATTCATCCCAGGCAGTAATATGATCTCATCACAGAACATTGCAGCAGAAGATAGCATATGAAATATTGGATATTCTAGGAAGTCCGTGTTTTATTTCGAGCCTGTATAAAATACGGATTCCACGGTCGCAATAAATAGCCAAACCCACATCCCTAGACCCCTACGAGAGCGGCAAGTAACACTGCCAATTCTAGGGTTAGGAGACCCGGTCTCGACTCCTCGAGATGGCCTCCCACTGTACCCTAGAACCCGGTTACTTGTGCTCCCTTCCTCGGGTCTACCTAATGCGGAAAAGTAAATAATATACAATGGTGACATCAACCTCATCCCGGAAGTGCCCCAATAAAAGAATATTACATACAAATGAATTTTACATGAATGAAAATAAAAAACCCTCATCTCACATAAAACCCCCGGCTATTCAGAATACGACGATCTAATATAACATATCACAGCAACACATAATATCTCATATCATCAACGTAAGCAAGTATGTGTATCCCGATTGTCGTTGATATATAGCAACGAAGCCGGCGATACACCACATACTACGCTTACGGTCACAGAAAAGAAAGTGTAAAACTACAACATTTGGAATCCACAATCACTTTAGACATCATAAATCCGAACTATCACATACTTCGCATTTCATGCCTAACTATATGAATTCCACATATTGTATCACATTCCAGATAAATAGACAAAGTTAAACTTTCCGATCGAATAATCAAACACCCAAGAATTCCCAAATAGCTCAACACTTGAGCGGAGTTCAAAAATACCAAAACATGTCACCGCCCCCAATGAACCAGCCGTAGAAGGGTCAAACCAACGACTCACATGTGGCAACGCAAAACTACCACAAACCCAAGGGTTCGGTGGAAGTTTTGACGGTCACATAATCGAGTTAAGGTTACGTTCTTCTAGAGGGTCCACAGATATGCTTGCATGTTTTTCCGAAAGTTTTAAACTCAAGAAAAATTCAACACTTGAAAGTTTTTGGTGTCGGGAAAAAATGAGTTATTGATATCCGTTCGAACATTTTAACAGGGTCTAAATAATCCGGAAAACAAAACGAAGTTAAACTTTCCGATCGAATCAACGAATACTAAAGATCTCCAGAGAACTCAACACTTGAGCAAGATTAAAAATTCCCAGAAGTATATAGTAATACCTACGGATCAACCCCATAAATACGAGGCCTTAACTCCCAAGTACGGCCACGGAACCGCCGTGGGAAGCATGTTCCTGCCGCGGTTCCGCGGCGACTTTATGGAGTTGGGGGCTCGTATTTTACATTAATCCTTAGAATTGCCTGCTGAATTTTCTGAGTATTTTTAATACGGAAAAAAATCAAATTTTTAAAAAATTTCCAGAGAGGGGTTCAAAACCGACGTTTCGGGGTTCGATCGGACTTTTAACTTCATATACACGTCGCCTAATGCTCTAGCTTGGCTCTGATACTACTGTAGGGTTATTAGGCATTGGCACAAGGGTCTATAAGGCATCAACCATGCCCAATTTAAAATTTAGACGTGCCGAACAACCCAAAGCGAGGATCTTTGCTAGTTAATTAGGGTTAAACATGCAAGTAAACACATTTACAACTAAGAGAGAGAGATTACAACCTTTGTAGTCCGCTCCTTCGCTTCATAAGCTCCGAGTAGTAGTCCTTTCGCCGCGATCAATGATCTCCCGGACTCAAGAGAGGCTCCACAACCCGAATGATCCGTGCTTACTTGAAGTCTTTCTTTTCGAAGATGATCTACCTTGGAGTTTATTTAACTCAAGCTCTCACTTGTATAATCAAGTATTAGACAAGTGAACACCCTAATCTAAGTGGCTAGAAAAGATGAGGATAATGAAGTAGGATTTTAGCTCTCTTTTATTTTCTTAATCTCATACTAATTCATCACAAAAGAAAAACCTAGAAAGCTTTTCAAGAGCTCAAGGAAGAAGAAGAAGAATGAATAATCCTTTTATGATGAATAATGAAATGTTATATCATTACAATTGCAACCATGGTTAAGTCAAGAAAGACTTAACCAATGTAGAGATTTAACTAGGGTAAAGGGTGTGGTTGGATTAAGAAAATATCTCCAAAAATATCAGCACATAATATCTTTGCAAGAAACAAAATAAAAGCTTCTAGAAACTTCTAGAAAAGATCAACCTAAATCAAACCATAACCATATTTAATCTCCACTAATCATGTTGCATTTGTAATCATAATTTGTTACAATATTATATATCACATATATAATATATTTTTGTAACAAAAGAAAATAATACAATTAATATATATCGCATATATATCAATGTATTATCCGGTGAGAAAATGAAATAATGAAGCGAGCCAATATTAGATAATGTAATGTAATATATCACATATATAATTATACATTAAATTATCGAATCAACACTTGATCCGACAATCCGGCTATTTCTCAAATAACCGACTAATATAAACTGTATCAGTTCATCGAATCAACACTTGATCCGATGACCCGGCTATATCACATATACCCGGCCGATATCTAATATCGTGATAATAGAATACAGTATCTCATATCATATTATTCTCGGTCCCGCACATCACATATGTGCTCCTATTCCGTTTTGCCTGAGTCAAGAAACCTTTGTGTAGGACTCTAAAGAATCGTCAATACGCCGGCAGTAGGTGATGATCATATCAAACACCCACAAGCTGCAAGCGATCAGCTAAACGTAACAGCCACCCAGGTATTGAGCGATCAGAAGACCAACAAACAAGCCTGTACATTCTCCTATGAATCCATGTTCCCCTCCGAAAGACGGCCAAGACATGGACGGTCTTGCCTGAAATTCGGGGCAGATGCTAATTGGTGCTATCTGTCTACCTCTCCGAAGATGCCAAGTTGATTTATGGCACCGTATATCGAAGGTTTAAACGGATGCGTCCGATATAGCAGACTTCATCAAATTCCCCCTCGCTTGAGGGGTTTTTGATTGTGGGGACGCTCTTCCCTGCAGGCGCAAGCCCCTGCAGTTAATTACGCTACCGTATTGCGGTAACAACTTTCTCCTTCTCCAGATGATCACTTCGTGTCATGTGTGTTTGTTTCATGTTCGGTTGCCCGTGGATTGTATACGGAGACCGAGTTATGTCGTCTCCCGTAGGGCGTGGACTAGTCCAAATCCGTATCTTTCTTAGATTTGGGTTTGGGGGTTGTATTTAAGGATACGTTAGCCTCATTTGAGACTAAGATCAACTTAAACGTTTGTTAAGGATACGCTAGTCTAGCTTTCAGACTAAGATCAACTTAACGGGATCGTTTAGATCCAACAAGAGAACAATTGGGGGAAGGGGCTCTATTGTTTAGTTTAATGACATTACGGTCGATAGGTAGTTTAAGAACATTGTGGTCCAATGTTAGTTTTAAGACGTTGCGGTCAAGGTTAAGGACATCATAGTCCGTGGATTTAAGGACTCCACAGTCCAGCGTTAGTTTTAAGACATTACGGTCAAGGTTAAGGACGTCATAGTCCGTTGTTAGTTTTAAGACGTTCCGGTCAAGGTTAAGGACGTCATAGTCCGAGGGTTTAAGGACTCCACAGTCCGGCGTTAGTTTTAAGACATTACGGTCAAGGTTAAGGACGTCATAGTCCGTTGTTAGTTTTAAGACGTTCCGGTTAAGGACGTCATAGTCCGAGGGTTTAAGGACTCCACAGTCCGGCGTTAGTTTTAAGACATCACGGTCAATGTTAAGGACCTCATAGTCCATGAGATTAAGGACCCCACAGTCCGTATCAATGTGTGGTCATCGGGACCCGTCACCTCTTTGAAGACGTTGAGGAATTACAACGCCAAGTATCAAAGGAGTGAAGAGATGTACTCTTGAACTAAGGTAGATTAAATAGTCTTTGGCCCAATTTGGAACCAAGACCAATTAATTATATTATGAGCCCATTAGTCCAGTTAAGTTTGAATTGAGGACTTATGGCCATCTTGGGCTAAGTCCAATCATGTTTAGAATATTGGCCCTCTGTTGGTTCATTGAAGGAGAGGCTTTGCCTCTAAAACTTAGCCAATTGGGCTAAAGCTAGTGTTAAACACTAGAGACTAATAGTATTGAACACTGGGAATAAGATTAGCAAGTCAGTGTTAAACACTAAAAGATAATCAGTGTTAAACACTGGGAACAGAGTTTTCGAATTAGTGTTAAACACTAAGCAAAATAGAGTTTTCCAAATTAGTGTTAAATACTAAGAAAATCAGTGTTAAACACTGCAAATAGAGTTTTCCAATTAGTGTTAAACACTAAGAAAATCAGTGTTAAACACTGGGGACAAAGTCTTCAGATTAGTGTTAAACACTAAGGAGAGAGGGGTCACGTGTGGACACGTGAGAGCGTCCTGATTCCCTTTATTTTATTCAGCGGATCAGTGTTTAACACTTTAATTCTGACGGCCATCACGTGTGAGCACGTGATGGAAGCCCATGCTCTGTCCGTTATAATGCTCACTAGGGGTCACGTGGTGACACGTGAGGGCGCCCTAGAGCTCTTTTCTATTCCTTTTGCCTTTTTCTTTGTGTGCTTCAGAGGCCACGTGGGGCACGTGAGGCATTGCCTCAAAGTTCTTTCTATGGGTCTTTGCAGGAGTCACATGGTAACACGTGAGGTGATGCTTCAAAGTTCTTTTCTATGGATCTTTGCAAGGATCACGTGGTAGCACGTGACTCTGACTCTTTGCATATTTCAAAGATCTGTTCATCTTTTAAGAATTAAATTATTCATAGGGTTAAACCCTAGCAATAAACTTTAAAGGAATTAATTTCCTACTTTTTTTTTGAAGAATTATATTCTTAGATAGGGTTAAACCCTAATTTCTTTTCTGTAAAGAATGAGATTCTAGTATAGGGTGGAACCCTAATTCTTTTTTTCTTTAAGGGAATTAAATTCCTGTGAGTTTGAGAGAATTAAGTTCTCAATTAGAGTTAAACCTTAGTTCTGTCCATTCTGAAGGAATTAAATTCCTAGGGTTAAACCCTAATTTTATCTCAAAGGAATTAAATTCCTGTAATTCTGTGAGAATTAAATTCTCAAAACTCAATTCCTCCTCTATGTTTTAGATCTACATGGCGGGATCTCAACACAATGAGAATTAAATTCTCAATTTATGGGGAGATGTGCACTTTGCAGATCTTCAACCAGAGAAAGAACTAAGTTCTTTTTTTTATATATAAGAGTTAAACTCTTTTGAGAATTAAATTCTCTTTGAAGCCTCCATTTTCTTTTCTTACCTAAGGTTTTTCTTTTGCAGAGAATTAAATTCCTCCTTCTGAATTTTCAATATTCCGAAGCTCTATATCTCTCCCTCTGTATATGTCTCCAGGTCTTCTTAAACTCTCTCATTTGGCTCCTATTTATAGGAGAAGGAAAAGAATCAATCAGTTTTAGTGAATCTTTCATTGAAAGATTTGACTTGTTTATTGAGAGATTTGATTTATGTTTATCATTAATCTGGGCCTTTAGATTATTAGGTGAATTTTATTCACCATTGGATTTTAAATCCAAAGATATCTCTTTGTTATTTCGGTTAGATTTAGGGGGAAATCTTTCCAAGTCCAAGATTTTTCCATAAGTTGGTGATATTTAATCACCTTCAGATTCTTGATCCAACGGTTTCAAATAATTCTTCTCCATTTTGGAAAGATTTGAAGGATCTTTCCTCAGAATTTAATTCTGTTAAAGAATAAGGCTTTTAAAGCTGGTCACGTGTGGCCACGTGACCGTTGGTCACGTGTGAGCACATGACCCCGGTCACGTGTAAGCACGTGACCCTTGGAATGGGTTTCTTTCCTTCTGCGCTCTGTTCTCTGGTCGCTGCTTAGCCATCACGTGCCAACACGTGACCACCGGTCACGTGTGAGCACGTGATGCCTCTTCTGAAGCTTTTTCTTGATTTTTAATCAGGCGATGAATGTGCTTTATGCCGCTGCTTTAAACGTCACGTAACAACACGTGACCGCTAGTCACGTGCTAGCACGTGATGCTTCCTCTGAAGCTTTTTCCTGATTTTAAATCAGGGAACAAATGCCCCCACAGTGTTGCTCTCACGTGTCTGCACGTGAGTGCAACGCTGTCACTTTTATGACCGTTGGATCTGCCTTGGGAATAGGGTAGATGAAACGTTTCCCATCCCATCCTCTAAATGCCAATGTCCTTTCAGAAGAGCCTCCACTTTGCTCATTCTCCTCCTCTGAGAACTTTCTTCCTTTGAGAATTTAATTCTCTTTTTCAGAGCTTAGTTCTCTATTGTGTATGTGCAGTACTGCTTTATCAAGGCTGGTGCTCACGTGTTGCGCATGCAGGGCTCTGCTTGATGGGGACGTTTCATTTTCCTGATCTGATTCCAATGCGTCGTTGGATTTCATTCCCAACGCTCTCCCCTTCTTTCTGGGCTTTGAGAATAGTCCCACCATGCACAATATTTTTTGTGCATAGCATTAAATGCTCCCCTTTATAACCTGAAACCATGCCTTTCTTCCTTTCCTCACAGAGAAACCCATTTATACCTTTAGGTGATCATCTTTGAGAGACCGATTAATCGCCATGGCTTGCAATCATCCCCATGCTCGTCGGCAACCATGGGAGGTGCATATTGAGGAGATAATCCCTCGCTTCTCTGCGCGGCTGGCAGATCCCCTTCTCACCGACGTTCAATGTGACACGGTGATGTACGAGCTACTGACTCGTCGGGGCTCTCCTCTTCCCATGGGCTCCATTTGGCTCCGGATGATCCTCCTGTCTGTGCTTGCCGATATACCCCCTCATCCGGCGAAGATGACTTCGGCGATCCTTGACGCGGCGGAGGACAAGCTTGAGCGCTTTCATGAGGCTTGTCTAATCACTCAAGCTCTGAAGGATCACTCAGTTCATATATTGAATCAGATAAGAGCCCGTCGGGCCGTCATGTCTGCCTTCGCTGATGAGCACGGCTCCAACCGATGGGGAGCGACTCCTCGCGAAAACCGTCGTTTTGACGTGTTGGAGAAGGCGGAAAGGGAGCTGGAGAATTTTGTGTCTTGCTTTGTTAACCCTTGTATTTCTGATCCCTTGTTTGGTGATCTTTTCCCGATAGTGTAGTATGTTTGAATCAATGTACTCCTTTTATCATTGGCGGTTTGCATGCTTTCTGTTGAATTTTCATGTTTGTCAGATAGTCGTACGTGTGTATTGCTTGGGTAGATGAGCTGCCTGTTTTTCTCATGGGAATTTTCTTTAATTGCGAGCACTATCGTTACGTTGCATGCGCATCAGTGCCTCGGGTAACATTTCCTTTTAAACATTCATACAGTTGCAAATGCGCGCCTGATAGGATACAGATCAGAAACTTTCCTTGTTATCACCCATATTGGGTGGTTTGTGCTGGCTTTAGATTGAGTATTGTTGTTGAACGGAGGTTTATGAATGAAGACATATTTTTCTTTTCAATGGTGTGTTTCTTTTCATCGAACATGTTCTGCGGATAGTCTATCTTGATCTCTTTGCAGGCCAGCGATGGCTTAGGATTCAGGGTTAAGATCTGCCTCCTAAGACTTTTGAGCTTTATGAGCCGTGAGGGTCTCATAAAGAGTTTTTCTCCATACAGGTCGAGAGGATCCCATAGGTGTAAGTTCTCCTTAAGAACCGTGAGGATTCTTAAGCGGGTTTTCCCTTAGGAGTCGTAAGGATCTCGCAAGAGAGTTCTCTTCCCTACAGGTCGTGAGGACCTGCAAGTGCTGGGTGCGGTCACCCTTATCCGTATTTCACGGGGTCAGGGGTTGCTTTGGGATATTTTTCAAGGTACCGTAGTTTAAAGACATCGCGGTCAAGGTTAAGGAAATCATAGTCCGTGGATTTAAGGACTCCACAGTCTAATGTTAATTTTAAGACATCACGGTCAAGGTTAAGGACATCATAATCCGTGGATTTAAGGACTCCATAGTCCAATGTTAGTTTTAAGACATCACAGTCAAGGTTAAGGACCTTATAGTCCGTGGATTTAAGGAATCAACAGTCCTATGTTAGTTTTAAGACATCACGGTCAAGGTTAAGGACCTCATAGTCCGTGGATTTAAGGACCCCACAGCCCGATGTTAGTTTTAAGACATCACGGTCAAGTTTAAGGACCTCATAGTCCGTGGATTTAAGGACCCCACAGTCCGATGTTAGTTTTAAGACATCACGGTCAAGGTTAAGGACCTCATAGTCTGTGGATTTAAGGACTGTGAGTTTTAAGACATCACGGTCAAGGTTAAGGACCTCATAGTCCATGGATTTAAGGACTCCACAGTCCAATGTTAGTTTTAAGACATCACGGTCAAGGTTAAGGACCTCATAGTCCGTGGATTTAAGGACTCCACAGTCCAATGTTAGTTTTAAGACATCACGGAAGGTTAAGGACCTCATAGTCCGTGGATTTAAGGAAACCACAGTCCACGAAATGTGTGGTTATTGGGACCCGTCACCTCTTTGAAGACGTTGAGGAATTACAACGACAAATATCAAAGGAGTGAAGAGATGTACCCTTGAACTAAAGTAAAACCAGTCTAGAATGATTATAGTTGATCGTTAGTTTTAAGACATAAGGACATCATAGTCCGTGAATTTTAAGGACTCCACAGTCTGATGTTTGCTCTGGATGCTTCGCACGGGTTCACTGCCGTGCTCTGCGAGGACCAGGCTCCGCTCTGGGCGTTTCCCGTGGGGTCAAAGAGTGACGTTATCCGCATTCCACGTGACCAGGAATTTTGCACTAGATACTTTGCACGGGTTCACTGCCATGCTCGGCGAGGACCAGGCTCCACTCTGGATGCTTCACACAGGTTCACTGTCGTGCTCTGCGAGGACCAGGATCCGCTCTGGACGTTTTCCATGGGGTCAAAGAATGACGTTATTCGCATTCCACGTGACCAGGAATTTTGCTCTGGATGCTTCCCACGGGTTCACTGCCGTGTTCGGCGAGGACCAGGCTCCGCTCTGGATGCTTCACACGGGTTCACTGTCGTGTTCTGCGAGGACCAGGATCCGCCCTGGACGTTTTCCACGAGGTCAAAGAGTGACGTTATCCGCGTTCCACGTGACCAGGAATTTTGCTCTGGATGCTTCCCA
Source organism: Agapanthus africanus (assembly GCA_030015575.1). Taxonomy (NCBI): domain Eukaryota; kingdom Viridiplantae; phylum Streptophyta; class Magnoliopsida; order Asparagales; family Amaryllidaceae; genus Agapanthus; species Agapanthus africanus. The sequence goes on from CM057339.1 coordinate 137,162,357, forward strand.
CGGGTTCACTGCCGTGTTCGGCGAGGACCAGGCTCCGCTCTGGACGTTTTCCACGGGGTCAAAGAGTGACATTATCCGCGTTCCACGTGACCAGGAATTTTGCTCTGGATGCTTCCCACGGGTTCATTGCCGTGTTCGGCGAGGACCAGGCTCCGCTCTGGACGTTTTCCACGGGGTCAAAGAGTGACGTTATCCGCGTTCTACGTGACCAGGAATTTTGCTCTGGATGCTTCCCACGGGTTCACTGCCGTGTTCGGCGAGGACCAGGCTCCGCTCTGGATGCTTCACACGGGTTCACTGCCGTGCTCTGCGAGGACCAAGATCCGCTCTGGACATTTTCCACAGGGTCAAAGAGTGACGTTATCCGCGTTCCACGTGACCAGGAATTTTGCTCTGGATGCTTCCCACGGGTTCACTGCCGTGTTCGGCGAGGACCAGGCTCCGCTCTGGACGTTTTCCACGGGGTCAAAGAGTGACGTTATCCGCGTTCCACATGACCAGGAATTTTGTACTAGATGCGTCGCACGGGTTCACTGCCATGCTCTGCGAGGACTAGGCTCCGCTCTGGATGCTTCACATGGGTTCACTGCCGTGCTCTGCGAGGACCAGGATCCGCTCTGGACGTTTTTCACAGGTCAAAGGGTGACGTTATCCGCGTTCCACGTGACCAGGAATTTTTCTCTGGATGCTTCCCACGGGTTCAGTGCCGTGTTCGGCGAGGACCAGGCTCCGCTCTGGACGTTTCCATGGGGTCAAAGAGTGATGTTATCCGCGTTCCACGTGACCAGGAATTTTGCTCAGATGCTTTCCACGGGTTCACTGCCGTGTTCTGCGAGGACCAGGCTCCGCTCTGGACGTTTTCCACAGGGTCAAAGAGTGACGTTATCCGCGTTCCACGTGACCAGGAATTTTGCTCTGGATGCTTTCCACGGGTTCACTGCCGTGTTCTGCGAGGACCAGGCTCCGCTCTGGACGTTTTCCACGGGGTCAAAGAGTGAAGTTATCCGCGTTCCACGTGACCAGGAATTTTGCTCTGGATGCTTCCCACGGGTTCACTGCCGTGTTCGGCGAGGACCAGGCTCCGCTCTGGACGTTTCACACGGGGTCAAAGAGTGACGTTATCTGCGTTCCACGTGACCAGGAATTTTGTTGATTGTATCCGCATTTCACGGAGTTGGGATTCGACTCTCGGTCATCTGTACGCCGTCGAGTCATGGAACTGAGAATTGCCGTTGTTCCGCTTTGCTTGATATTGTGTCTGCTGCAATGAGACGAACGTCGAGATGATCTCTAGGCTATCTGTGACTCATCGAGATTTGGCTTCTTCTTCTGATGAAACCTGGGAGAGGAGGAGTGCGATTCTTTCTTTGTTTGCGCCCCTGGATTGTATACAGGGATTGATGTAATATCGCCTGTAGGGCGTAAATTTCATTTTTATTTTATTTCTTTTTCCGCGATGCTCTATCATTTCAGCTTTTATATCGCGAAGGTCGCGATTGCCCCATCATTTCAGCTATTTTTCACGGTGCCCAATCATTTCGGCTATTTACTTTATTTTTACTTGCTACTTTTTATTGCGAGTTGCCCAATCATTTCGGGTATTTTTCATGCATACATTTTTACTTGCTGATTTTATCGCAAGTTGCCCCATCATTTCGGCTATTTCTCGCATGCATGTGTGGCTTGTTGGATTTTCGCTGCAAGCTTGGATTTATACACCGATTATGGCATCAGCACCGCTACAACTAGGATGTTGCCAGGAGCGAATCATCATTTGCCTCTGTCGATGTTGAACAAAGGTGGCTTAGTAAACAGGGTTAAGGGTCCTGTCGACTAAGGCTTTTGACTTCATGAGCCGTAAGGGTCTCACAAAGGTATTTCTTCCTACAAATCGTGAGGATCTTGTAGGTGTGTCTTCTCCTTAGGAATCGTGAGGATTCCTAAGTGCATGTTCTCTTGCAAGTCGTAAGGATCTTACAAAAGGATTTTCTCCTTATAAGTCGAGAGGACTTACAAGGGTTGTTCACCATATGAACATATCCCTAGTCATGGATAGGACTTGGTTAGGAAAATGTTTATGCCCGCCCATGGATTGTATACAAGGGTCAGTATGAGCCACTTGTAGGGCATAAATTGAAGGTTGTGGGGTTGCTTAAGCACAGGTTTAGGTCTCTGTGACTTAAGACTTTCAAATCTTATGAGTCGTGAGGGTCCCATAAGAGAGTTCTCCTTATGAGTCATGAGGATCTCGCAAGTGTAATTTCCCCTTAGGAATCGTGAGGACTCCTAAGTGTGTTGCTCCCTTGTGAGTCGTAAGGATCTCACGTGGGTGGTTTCTCCTTACAAGGTCGTGAGGACCCTGCAAGTGTCCTTTAACGAGGTTGCGCCCTTACGGGTTTTCAAAAACACTCGCCGGTAGTCCTGCTGTTTTTACTCACGGAGCCCTTTCGGGTTTTCATCCGTGCCCATTTTGCTTATGGACATACCGTTTTTATTTTTTTATTTTTTTTATATCGGCTTTGAGATACTGCAATCGACCGTAGTTTATCGACATCTCGGTCAACAGCCAGTTTTAGGACATAGTGGTCTATTGTTAGTTTAAGGACGTTTCGGTCCATTATTAGTTTAAGGACGTTTAGATCCGTCGTTAGTTTAAGGACATTTCGGTCCGTCGTTAGTTTAAGGACGTTTCGGTCCGTCGTTAGTTTAAGGACGTTTCGATCCGTTGTTAGTTTAAGGACGTTTCGGTCCGTTGTTATATTAAGGACGTTTCGGTCCATCGTTAAAGAAGGCCGGTTACTACTTATAGAGTTCGGGCTTAGGAAGATAGCGAGCGGACATGGTCGTCGTCATCTATCATTGACCTAGGCCTTAACCCGTCAAGCGTAGTATTTCTTCAGGAAGCGACCGTTTATTGGCCTGAAAGGTCTTTCACCGTGCATATCCATGAGTAGATACGCTCCGCCCTGGTAGACCTTGTCTATGATGTACGGGCCTTCATAGTTCGGCTCGAATTTGCCTCGCTTGGCGCGATTGGGGATCATAGGTCTTTTGACTACTAGCACGAGTTCGCCTTGGCGGAATGTTCTCGGCCTGGTCAATCTTTCGTATGAGCGCGTCATCTTTGCTTTGTAAGCTTCCAGATTTTGTTGCGCTATGAGCCCGGTCTCATCAAGGGCATCAAGCTCCTCAAGCCGAAGGTGAGCATTTTCTTCGTCCGTCAGCTCGTAGTGGACTGCCACTCGTAGAGACAGTAGCTCTATCTCGAGGGGGAGTACCACTTCTGTAACGAATACCAACGCGTATGGCGTTGTGTTCGTGGCCGTCTTGAACGTAGCCCGATACGTCCAAAGAGCTTCTTGCAGTCTCTCGTGCCAGTCCTTTTTGTTTCGGGACACCGTCTTCTTCACGATCTTTGTCAAGGTTTTGTTGAAAGCCTCAGCTAGACCGTTAGCTCGCGGATTATAAACTGAGGAATATCTCCAGTATATATTATGTTGTTGCACAAAGCCACTGATCTTGTGGCTTCTGTAGGCTGGCCCATTATCGGAGATGATCCATCGTGGAGTTCCGAACCGATAAATGACGTGCGTCCTGAAGAAATGGAGGATATTCTCCATCTTCACTTCCCTCAGCGGTACTGCTTCTGCCCATTTGGAGAAGTAATCAGTCGTCGCCAGGATGAAACGAAGTCCCCTGGACGATGTTGGTTCGATAGGGCCGACTATGTCAGTTCCCCACATTTCGAACGGCCAGCTAGCCACCGTTGGATGGCGTGGATTTGGATGCTGATGGATAAAGTCCCCATGGATTTGGAACGAGTTGCATTGCTTCGCATATTCGAGGCACTCCTGAATCATCGTGGGCCAATAGTAGCCCGTTCGTTTAATCTTCAACTTCATCTTTGGGCCTGCTTGGTGAGAACCACAGAGTCCATCGTGAACTTCCTGAACGACTCTTTTCGCTTCGTCAGGTCCCATACATCTCAACCACAAAGAATCAAATGACCCCTTGTACAGATTATTGTTGACGAAGGCGAAAGATAGGGCTCGCTTCATGAGCTGATGTCTTGAGGACACATCTTCAGGCGTTCGACGAGATTTGAAGTAGTCAATAAAGACTTCTATCCAATCTTCAACTTTCTCTTGGTCTTTTACTTGTAGGGTCGTCTGTTCAATCGCTTCCTTTTCCTCAGATGATTCCGGAGATACTTTTGCTGGGGCAAGTACCCGACGGCTTTGTACCACGATTCTTACATCATCGAGGTTCTCATCGGCTAGCTCCTTGGCGAGCTTGGCCAACGCGTCCGCCTTGCTATTTTCTGCACGCGGTATGCTTTCCAGAATGTAATAGGGGATTTGGGTCAACAGTCGCTGCACCCTTTCGCCGTACTTTACCAACTCTGGTTTGCACGTCTGGTAGTCGTCATTTACTTGACTGACGACTAGTTGAGAATCTCCATATATGAGGAGGTTTTCAATTCCCATATCGATGGCGATCTCGAGGCCTGCTATTAAAGCTTCGTATTCGGCTTCATTGTTTGTCCTCGGCTCTGTTAAGGAGAAAACAAAGCGCATTATCCCTCCTCGTGGAGTTACGTAGATGAGACCCACCCCTGATTTGATTATAGGGGTGCTTTGTTTGCGCTTCTTCACGGAAGATGCTCCATCGAAATAAAGCTCCCATCGGATATTACCACCTTCGATCGCATCAAACGCGTGTTCTTCTGGCAGTTCGCAGTTCAGAGGGGAATCGGCCGATATCGGATGCTCAGCGATGAAGTCGGCGATGGCTTGGCCTTTCACCGCCTTAAGAGGCTGATAGGTTATCGAAAACTCCATTAAGAGTAAGGCCCATTTAGCGAGTCGTCCCGTCAATATGGCTTTTGACATCAAATATTTGAGAGGGTCCACCTTTGAAATGAGACGGACTTCATGCGCCAACGCATAGTGCCTGAGTTTCGTTATCGCGAAGATCAACGCCATGCAGTGTTTTTCAATAGGGGAATAGTTGCCTTCTGCCCCCAGTAGGACCCGACTCAAGTAATAGAGAGCTCTTTCTTTCCCTTGGTCATTCTCTTGTGCCCATAATGCGCCTAAAGAATCTTCAAGGGCGGTTGTATACATAATGAGAGGTTTTCCCCTAACCGGAGAAGCTAACACCGGCGGGTTCTGCAGGTACTGCTTGATCTCATCCAGTGCGCCTTGGCATTTATGATCCCAGACGAAAGGGGTTCCCTTCTTCATCAGGTGGCTATAAGGACGGCACTTTCCTGAAAGATTGGCTATAAATCACCGGATATACGTGAGCTTCCCTTGGAGAGACCGCAATTGTTTGAGAGTCCTTGGCGGTGGCATTTCCATGATCTCCTTGATCTTCGACGGATCTATCTCGATACCCTGGTGCCGGACGATGAACCCTAGGAATTTGCCTGAGGAAACTCCGAATGCGCACTTGAGAGGGTTCATCTTCAAGTTGTATTGTCGAAGGCATTGAAATACGGTCTTCAGATGTTCAAGGTGTTCCTCGTATGATCTGCTTTTCACCATGAGATCGTCGATGTAACATTCGACGATTTCATGTATGAGGTCATCGAAGATTTTCGTCATGGCCCTCTGATAGGTAGCACAGGTGTTCTTTAGACCGAAGGGCATCACCTTGTAGCAGAATATACCCAAAGGGGTCCGGAAAGCGGTGTGCTTCTGGTCTTCTGGGTGCATCTTTATCTGATTGTACCCTGATGATCCGTCCATGACGGTGAAAACTTCATGAGTGGACGTGTTATCTATCATCAGCTCGGTTACCGGTACTAGGAAATCGTCCTTCGGGCAAGCTTTATTGAGATCCCGGAAGTCCACGCATATGCGCACTGTCCCATTTTTCTTCATTATCGGGACGATATTGGCGATCCAATCAGGATATTGAACTTCTTGGATAAACCCAGAATCGATCAGCTTCTTGACTTCGGCGTTGATGCTCATCTCAAGGTCGAGCCGCATTCTTCTCGGCGCTTGTTTGACTGGCTTGATGTCCGGGGATATCGCCAATTTATGTACAGCAATTTCTGGATCTAGTCCTGGCATTTCAGAATAGTTCCATGCGAAGCAATCTCTATGCTGCATAAGCACGTCTTTTAACGCAGCCACCCTTTCTTCAGATAGCAGCTCGCTGACGAATGTCGGTCGTGGGTCGTTCGTCGTTCCCAACTCAATTTTCCTGAGGTTATCTGCAGTAGTATGTATGCCATCTTCTAGCTCTTTTGGCGCTGGCGGAAATTCTGAGATTACCTCGACGTCATTGCTGTTTTCAAAGCACCAGGGAAGGTCATTCATGTTCTCGGGCTCTTCTTTTGATACCGTTATCATATGACAGGTACGAGCTCGCTTCCAAGACCGATATGGATCTGGTTCTTCTCTTGTGGCTTTGGGTTCGTGCTTTTGTGGCGGCGTTACCCTCCAGCTGCTGGATAGAGCAAACCTGCCTTACTGGTATTGGTGTTCGGCCCAGTTCTTGAAAGTGAAGCAGTCTTCGATAGGGTGTCCTATGGCTCGGTGATAAGAGAAATAGCCCGGATGAGAGACCTCGTTAACTTGCTCAGGGTGTTTAGACTCCGGAAGTGTAATCATTCGATGTTTTAAAGCAAGGTCAAGTATCTTCCGTATTTTATTCTGAGGAAAAGAATATGCCTGACTCATCTTCTTCATAAGGGACAAATCCGGACAGCTCGATTTTCGATCGCGTGACTCTTTGATCCCGCATTGTCGCTGTCGAACGCCTTTTCTGCTCTTTGACTTGTTCTACCTCTGCGTCGGGCCTTTTGCACAACAAGTTGACAGGGAGGAGTATTTTCGTCTTTTGCATCCTGTTGAAGAAGACGTTGCGTCCTGGCTTTCTCGTAGATAGCCATTTCGCGATTATGGTCGTCCCGAGCTTTTTGACCCGCTTTCCTGATAAGTTGGTCCATTCGTTCTTCAAACGACGGTCTCGGCACTTCGATCGTAGGATCTAGTTTTGATGAGGGGTTGGCATTTCCTGACAGGGCATCCTCTTATTCATCGAAGTTATATATGGCGTAGCTACCGTGGACTCGTTCCCGTTTCCCGGATCTCACATATCCAAGCCCAAGCGTTTCCATTCTCCCGCTGGGCAATTTACGCTGAGTCCCAGGGACATCCCAAATCCTGTTGTAGAACCGAGCTTGTCGAATAGTCTGTTTTAAGGGTACCCCTTGGCGCTTCAATAGCCTTTTCAATCCGTTTGTGTAATATCTGGGCAAACGGATGGGTTGAAGCTTGTCAAGTGTAGAATCCGCGCCATGCCAGATCTCTTTCTCCGCTCTTGTTTCCGAGGATCGATAGAATAGGATCGCCTTTTCGCCTGGGAGGGACGTAAAATGTCCGCAGCTCTTGCACGCTGTGAACTTCAAGCGCGTCAAGGTATTTGTAGTGCTCCCGCGGAACCATGGTGATTTGCAAACTCTGATCATCGCCAGGGGATGCTTGTATTGACGACCGACTGGAGAACACTGCATTAACCTCATCTTCTGAGTCGCTTCCGAAGATCAATATGGGGGCGGACGGTCCCGGGTTGTTGCATCGAGACGGCCCAGCGTAAACTATCTCCTCCTCTTCTTCGGTATCACTCCCGAAAATAGGAATGGTGGCGGCGTCTTCGTTCTCCGGTTTGCGACACCTCTCCGTGTCCTCGAAATCTGGCAAAAAGTACTTTGCATCTTCGTATTTGCGGACTTCGTTCATAGAGAATGGGTCCAACTCGCCTGTCACGGTGTACTCGAGACCATCCTTGAAATACTTCATACACTGATGTTGCGTAGAAAGGATGATGGTGTACTCGTGTAACCAAGGACGACCGAGCAAGGCGTTGTAGCAGGTCTTGGCGTCAATGACGTGAAACTTAATGTCTGTGACGAGTAGTCCGAAGCGTAATGTTAGTATCACTGATCCGAAAGTCCGTGATGACTGAGAATCAAAACCGGAGATAGTAATTTTATCACGAGCGAGGTGCTGAACGCTTATGCAGATTTCCTTCAACACCCGAACATCAAGGAGATTGACGGAGGATCCATTATCAACCAGGATTTTGCCTATCTTGATATCGTGGCAGTATCCAGAGACGTATAGGGGACGGTTGTGGTCACACGTCCCAAGGAGAAGGTCTTCATCACCGAACGTGACATCGGCTGTGCGCACTTCTTCCAGTTCATCTTTCATCCTTTTTTCGGTGAGAAGGGCTTGGAATTGCTCGGGCTCTTGCAGCGCCTTGATTAATGACTCTCTCGCTTCTTTTGATAATAAGAGGGTGTCAAGAATGCTGAGCTGCGAGGGTAGCTTTCTCAGGTGAGCTAGGATGTTGTAGTCCACCTTACTTTTCTTGGGCGGGTCCTTGGCAGCCAGCTCTTTCATAACTTGGTCATCTAAAGGGATATCCTCGGCGATCTTTTTCTTTCCCTTATCTTTTCTAGTTGCGGGTCCGAGGTTCTTTTCGGGAAGCGTGCGATTGCGCAGCTGAATGTTTTCGCAGGCCTCTGGTTCTTCCTCCTTCCCTGAGGTGGACTCTTTAAAGAGGGGGCTAAGAGCCAGCTCCTCGTCAGAATCGCTCCCGAATGTGAGCACTTGCGGTCTCCCGGCGTTGACCGTGTAACAGTTACCGGTAGTTATTTTGTGTCCTTCGGTCGTACCTCTCTGCTCCCGACGAGTTCTGGGTTTCATTCGCTTAGAATGTTGCCGATGAGCAACATATCCCTGCCACCATGTCTTAAAAGCGCCGCACTCCTCAGTGGGGTGTGAAATCTTCCGATGATATGAGCGGTAATTAGGGTGCCTCTCCGCCCCATCGAGCGTGTTTTCTTCCGAGGGTGGTGGTTTCATTCCTATTGACACGGCTTTGGCAAACCTTTTCCTCGTCTTGAATATGTTTTTATCCACGTCGGGTGTGTTTCGACCTGGCGGGAGTGCTTCGACTCTTTCTTTTAGTTGCCTGCGTTTGGCTCCTTCTGATGCGGCCATCTCACGCTCCTGGTCGGCTTTACTTTTCAAACGAATCTCGTCTAGAAAGGCGTCGATCATTTCGTCTGTCGGCCACACAAGCTCCGGTTCAGGCTCGGCCCCCAGTTTCTTAGTGCCAGGAGTTTTTTCATCGTCCGTAAACGAGTGGGAGATCACATTACAACTCGCCACGTATCCCTCGGATTCATCCGACGAGCTCTCTCCGTTATCTTCCTCCTGAAAGAAGTGGTTGAGGAACTCTTGGAGTGTGATGGGAGTTCGCGCCTTTTGATTGTACTCCTCCAGCGCGTCAATCTGTTTCTGCAAGTCCGTACGCTTGTTGCCAGGCTTCACGGGCTTCTTATATTTCTTCTTCTTTTTCTTTTAAGATTTCGACGGCTGGTTATGAGTGCTCGGGCCATCACCACTGATCTTCGGAGTTGGGCGCGGCTTCAGCATTCCTTCAATGATCTGGGGTTCCAGCGGGTTCTTCCACCTGTCTGCCGGGCATGTCTGGAGCTCATTCAACATTCTTTTGGTTTTTGTTGAAAGCATGATTTCCCATGGAGCTTCTTCAATGAAAGAACAAGTTGCCCCCGGTGTGTCCGTCTTCTTAGGAGTGTGAGGTTGTGGCGGGTTCACCTTCCACTTCTCAGACAGTGCAAACTTGCCCTGTAGGTATTGATTTTCAATCCATCCTTTGAAGACGAAGCAGTCCTCAATCGGATGGCTTACCATTTGATGGTAAGGGCAGTAGTTGGGGTTATTCACTTCACTGGGTTGCGGCGGTCGCCTTGGATTTGGCAAGTTGATAAGCCTGTTGCGTACCGCCATCTCGAATAGCCTCTTCGTCTTATCTCGCGGGAATGAGTAGGGGCGCTTCATTTTCTCATTATAATACCGCCGTCTTTCTTCCAGTTGATCCGCCAACTTTGGGGCACTGGGTTGCTGCTGAGCGTTCGCAACGAAGGTTGCCTTCCCTTTACCCTTATCACTCCAAGGTTCTGGCTTCAGGGGAGGCGGTCTGTGACCCATCTGGTCCATCTGGGCCAACTTGTCGATCAGAGCCTGGAACGTGGTTGGTTTAAAGAACATCATGAACTGTGAGATAGTTGCATGAGGATCTAGTGTACCCACGAACATGCCCACCGCAGGCGCTTCCTCAATGCGTTGTTCGCATTTTGACCACAAGTTTCGCCAGCGTATAGCGTACTGGACCCACGTCTCACCTGGTTTTACCATGGAATTAATCAATGCCATTATCGGAGTGCGTTCGCTGGCGCTCGCGAATCGCTGCGTAAATTGCAGTTCCATCTCCGCAAATGTCTTGATAGAGTCGTTTGGGAGCTCGTAGTACCACTCGAATGTTGTATCTGCTGTATCTGACAAGCTGCCGACAAACTGGCGAAGCAACAATTTATCATCACCGCCGGTGTTGCCGCAAAGCGCCCTGAACTAGGCAACATGCTGGTGAGGATTGCCCGTCCCCTTATAGACATGAAATTAAGGTATTGTATAGCCCGGCGGATACTTGATTTGATCATACCAGCTCGGATATGGTCGCCCGTTTTTATGACCTGACCGGCTGCCTCAGTCGCCTGGTGAACCCGTATCTGCTGAGCTATATATTCGTCCAAGTCAGCACTGGAGATTGTCTCCTCCTTGGCTGTTGAAAGAGCCGGAGGTGGATTTGATGTCTCCCCTCTATTGTCCTCAACAATGATCGGAGGGACTTCAGCGGGAGGATCTTGTTAGATCATCATACCCACCATATCCTGAAACAGAAGGGCCATTCGTTGTATATTGGCTGCTTGTTCCGCAGCCTCTTTATCCTTCTTTTCCAGTATCCTACGAAGGAATTCAGCGTCAGTTTCCTGCTCCTGGCATTGATCCAAGGACGCTTCGGGGCTTTCTTTTGGCCCAGTGAGTGCGGCCATCGCATTCATCATTTCTTGGAGCTTCTGCTGTTGCTCCTGAGCTTTGGTCACTGACCGTGTAAGCGGTCTATGACCCGTAGATGCACGGCTGTCTTCCTTTCCCGACGCCATGTATACAGTATGGACTACGATGCCCCGGACTTAGGGCGTTTAGGCTTATTGTCCTTGACATTTGCCGCAGGAGTGGGGACTTTCTCCGGCCTTCTTCTCTTTTGAGTAGTCGACGTGGAGGGAGCCGTTACAGCGGGCACCCAAGCGGTTGTCGTCCTTTGTTGTTTAACATGACGGTTCTTTTCTTCCCGAACCTTCACCCTCTTCTGCCGGCGAGAGTGATCTTGGTCGATTACTGAGTCTTGGACCCGTCGCCAGACCTTATAAATCTTGGAGGACAGCCGTTGAGGGGGCTTCTCTGGCCTTGTTTCTGTAGCATTCTCCGCGGGTGGGGGAGATCTTTTCAGCGTGGCAGTCGGAGAGTTTCTGCGCATCTTGTTGAGTAGTTCAAAGCTGTTCCCAGTCGGAACAGCGGCATTGATTTCCACCGTTGGAGCTGGTGGAGTTAGCCCTGAGGGAGAGTTACCCCCGGCCTTCCTTACTCGGCGCCAATGACGACGTCGAGCGTGTCGAGCTGTTGGGGCTGATCCGGTGACGGGGATGGTTTTGTCTTGCTCCCTGTCTAGATGAGACGTCGTTGGTGCAGCCTCTTGAAGACTGACGTCTTTTGAGTGGCAATGTCCAATCTGTCAAAGACAAACCTTCGAGCTGGAGCGGGAGCTGGGACAGCCAGTCTTGCAAAGACAGACTCTTTGGCAGTAGAAGCCGCCTTGACGACTTCGGGAGCAGCTTTCTTCTTTGGGATGGCCTTCTTAGGTATCATGGGCTTTTTGGCGGGCCCTTTGGAGTTCAGGCTCAGTCTGGTAAAGACCGAGGAGTTGGACGACCCATTAAGAGGGGCCGTGGGAGTAGCAAGTCGATCAAAGACCGACTTCTCTGACGCTTCCGGTACAGGCATTGGGATGTTAACGTTCACCGGCGGGAGCATGGTCCTAAAGAATAGACCGGTGGTAGCTTGAATCACTTGTTCCACAGGCAAAGTAAACAAGGAAGCAGCCTGCGGTCCATAGGCTACACCTCCAGGTGAGGCGGAGCGTCGGTTGCTTTTGCAGTTGGAGCAGCTTGAGCAGTTGCCAGCCATTGATCCTTTTGCTTTCTGCAGCAAATGAAACACCAAATCTTAGTACTTCGAAACCCAAGGGCAACCATTAGCGAACCGCGATTGGTTCGCGAATCACGACACACGAAGTATGGAGTGGAAAGAGGAAAAGGTCCCACCGAGCGTGCCAGAATCCGTTCCCCTCCGAAAGACGGCTAAGACATGGACGGTCTTGCCTGAAATTCGGGGCAGATGCTAATTGGTGCTATCCGTCTACCTCTCCGAAGATGCCAAGTTGATTTATGGCACCGTGTATCGAAGGTTTAAACGGATGCGTCCGATGTAGCAGACTTCGTCAAATTCCCCCTCGCTTGAGGGGTTTTGATTGTGGGGACGCTCTTCCTTGCAGGCGCAAGCCTCTGCAGTTAATTACGCTACCGCATTGCGGTAACAACTTTCTCCTTCTCCAGATGATCACTTCGTGTCGTGTGTGTTTGTTTCGTGTTCGGTTGCCCGTGGATTGTATACGGAGACTGAGTTATGTCGTCGTCCGTAGGACGTGGACTAGTCTAAATCCGTATCTTTCTTAGATTTGGGTTTGGGGGTTGTGTTTAAGGATACGTTAGCCTCATTTGAGACTAAGATCAACTTAAACGTTTGTTAAGGATACGTTAGTCTAGCTTTCAGACTAAGATCAACTTAACGGGATCGTTTAGATCCAACAAAGAGCAATTGGGGGAAGGGGCTCTATTGTTTAGTTTAATAACATTACGGTCGATAGGTAGTTTAAGGACATTGCGGTCCAATGTTAGTTTTAAGACATTGCAGTCAAGGTTAAGGAAATCATAGTCCATGGATTTAAGGACTCCACAGTCCAGCGTTAGTTTTAAGACATTACGGTCAAGGTTAAGGACGTCATAGTCCGTTGTTAGTTTTAAGACGTTCCGGTAAAGGTTAAGGACGTCATATTCCGAGGGTTTAAGGACTCAACAGCCCGGCGTTAGTTTTAAGATATTACGGTCAAGGTTAAGGACGTCATAGTCCGTTGTTAGTTTTAAGACATTCCGGTCAAGGTTAAGAACGTCATAGTCCGAGGGTTTAAGGACTCCACAGTCCGGCGTTAGTTTTAAGACATCACGGTCAATGTTAAGGACCTCATAGTCCATGAGTTTAAGGACCCCACAGTCCGTATCAATGTGTGGTCATCGGGACCCGTCACCTCTTTGAAGACGTTGAGGAATTACAACGCCAAGTATCAAAGGAGTGAAGAGATGTACCCTTGAACCAAGGTAGATTAAATAGTCTTTGGCCTAATTTGGAACCAAGACCAATTAATTATATTATGAGCTCATTAGTCCAGTTAAGTTTGAATTGAGGACTTATGGCCATCTTGGGCTAAGTCCAATCATGTTTAGAATATTGGCCCTCTGTTGGTTCATTGAAGGAGAGGCTTTGCCTCTAAAACTTAGCTAATTAGGCTAAAACTAGTGTTAAACACTAGAGACCAACAGTGTTGAACACTGGGAATAAGATTAGCAAGTCAGTGTTAAACACTAAAAGATAATCAGTGTTAAACACTGGGAACAGAGTTTTCGAATTAGTGTTAAACACTAAGCAAAATAGAGTTTTCCAAATTAGTGTTAAACACTAAGAAAATTAGTGTTGAACACTGCAAATGGAGTTTTCCAATTAGTGTTAAACACTAAGAAAATCAGTATTAAACACTGGGGACAAAGTCTTCAGATTAGTGTTAAACACTAAGGAGAGAGGGGTCACGTGTGGACAGGTGAGAGCGCCCTGATTCCCCTTATTTTATTCAGCGGATCAGTGTTTAACACTTTAATTCTGACGACCATCACGTGTGAGCACGTGATGGAAGCCCATGCTCTGTCCGTTATAATGCTCACTAGGGTTCACGTGGTGACACGTGAGGGCGCCCTAGAGCTCTTTTCTATTCCTTTTGCCTTTTTCTTTGTGTGCTTCAGAGGCCACGTGGGGCACGTGAGGCATTGCCTCAAAGTTTTTTCTATGGGTCTTTGCAGGAGTCACGTGGTAACACGTGAGGTGATACTTCAAAGTTCCTTTCTGTGGATCTTTGCAAGGATCACGTGGTAGCACGTGACTCTGACTCTTTGCATATTTCAAAGATCTGTTCATCTTTTAAGAATTAAATTCTTCATAGGGTTAAACCCTAGCAATAAACTTTATAGGAATTAAATTCCTACTTTTTTTTGAAGAATTATATTCTTAGATAGGGTTAAACCCTAATTTCTTTTCTGTAAAGAATGAGATTCTGGTATAGGGTGGAACCCTAATTCTTTTTTTCTTTAAGGGAATTAAATTCCTGTGAGTTTGAGAGAATTAAGTTCTCAATTAGGGTTAAACTCTAGTTATGTCCATACTGATGAAATTAAATTCCTATGGTTAAATCCTAATTTTATCTCAAAGGAATTAAATTCCTGTAATTCTGTAAGAATTAAATTCTCAAAACTCAATTCCACCTCTATGTTTTAGATCTGCATGCGGGATCTCAACCCAATGAGAATTAAATTCTCAATTTATAAGGAGATGTGCACTATGCAGATCTTCAACCAGAGAAAGAACTAAGTTCTTTTATTTTATATATAAGAGTTAAACTCTTTTGAGAATTAAATTCTCTTTGAAGCCTCCTTTTTCTTTTCTTACCTAAGGTTTTTCTTTTGCAGAGAATCAAATTCCTCCTTCTGAATTTTCAATATTCCAAAGCTCTATATCTATAACACCTTAGGTCGTGTTTAGGGGTAAGTTATATTGTTAATAGATAGTTTTGGTAAAAAGTTTACTAAATTAAGTTTCAGATAATTTATTCTAATTAATGAATATTTTATTAGGATTTTTCTAGGCACACACACACTTGTGCATGTAAACTAGGGTTTAGATTTGGGGTTAAAACCATGATTAACAAGCATGGTGGACTAACCATTCCCTTAAGCCATTTTAAGTTTTGTATTAAGTTGTTTTGGGTTTTAAATTGGTATGGTTGTTGTTCTCTTGTTTTTTTTATTTATGGGTGTTATTCTTTTTTTGAAATTCTTTTCTTTGTTGACTTAGTGGGAGAGAGAAGGTATGGGCAATATGGCTTGAGCCATGCTCATTTAATGAGAGAGAGAGAGAGAGGTTGACTAGGGTGCCTCATTTATTTCCTCATTATTCTCCCAACTCTCACACACACACACACACTCAGCTGAGAGAGAGAGAGAGGCAGCAGCTGCAGAGGCAGCATCAGCAGCAGCAGCAGCAAGCAATAACAACAGCAGCAGCAGGCAGTGGCGGCAGCAGCAGCACCAACAGCAGCCCCCAGCAGCTGCAGCAGCACTCCCATCTTCTCCACCTCCTTTCTCCTTACACCTAGGGTCTTGTAAGGTATAGAATCCGAGCCCAACTTCTTGTTTGTTTAACGTATGTATAGTTTAGCTTCGGTTTGTGTAAAAAGTGAGATTTTGTGCTTGAAATGGTGATTTGTGTGGACTTGTGGTTTAGTGCTGTTAATATTGGTTAACCTAGCCTAATTAGGTGTTATTAAGGCCATGTAAACCTAGTTAGGACCACAGATTACACCAAAATACCATAGGGTTTCTAATTGTGCAAGTTTAGTATTTTTAAGTGAACTTTTTGGATTTCTGTGATCTGCTATAGGCCCGAGTAGTTCAGGTTGAAATTGAGTTAACTGGAGCTTGTATACAAGGTATAGACCACACCACCAGAGCCCGAGACCCCCAACCCATAGCGAGGCCGCCGATTTAATAGTTCTGGCCGCAATTTGCGGCCAGATAGGGGAATCTTTGGGTGATGTTTGGATGGGTAGGAGTCTGATGTTATTTCTAGGCCAGTGGTATGTATAGTTTTGTAAGTTATTAGCCTGGGTAGAATCTGGGACGTTATATCGTATTTTTAGTACGTTTGGTTCGCGCGATACGCGAGAGGGTTCCATGATTCAGCGTATCGCGGCGTATCGGGGTTAGTTTTAGACGCGTGCACACGTTTAGCGTATCGTACACACGCGCGTTTAGTTCGCGACGCGAGCGTATTGTTTGACTTCGATATCGCGTTTTGCGAGATAGTTGCTTATATATGGATTCTTATGTAATTCCAGGCTCGCAGGCGGGTACGTCGGACGAAGCTAAGAAAGGGAAGCAGGCGGTCGGCTACGAGTAGCGCACGACCAGGTGAGTAGATTTAACATCTACGGGGAAATCGCCCGTATGGCGTTAAGCGTTAGGGCGAGTCAGGATATTAGATTGTAGATGTTCATATGGACTGTGGTAGCATACATTATTGTTGTATATAGAAATGATAGCACAGAACACTGCACTGTCACTAACGGTTCAAGTCGCACGAGCACGATTGATATGCTACACTCACACCGTTAGTGATTGCCATGACACTCACATTATAGGATTGCTATAAATCATATATCATACTGATTCTACCTTATTGATGTTGTCATGATTTGCCGCATCACATCATATGTTATATCCATATTTGGGCACATATGCATCACATACCCCTTCTAGTACTACGTGCACATATATTGATATCTTCATACCTGCGCACATGCACACTGTATATTCATACCAGTGCACACATATTGAGATGTTCATACCTGCGTACATGCACACTGTATATTCATACCAGTGCACACATATATTGATATCTTCATACCTGCGTACATGCACACTGTATATTCATACCAGTGCACACATATATTGATATCTTCATACCTGCGCACATGCACACTGTACATTCATGCCAGTGCACACATATATTGATATCTTCATACATGCATACATGCACACTGTATATTCATACCAATGCACACATATATTGATATCTTCATACCTGCGTACATGCACATTGTATATTCATACCAGTGCACACATATATTGATATCTTCATACCTGCACACATGCACACTGTACATTCATGCCAGTGCACACATATATTGATATCTTCATACCTGCGTATATGCACACTGTACATTGATGCCAGTGCACACATATATTGATATCTTCATAGATGCGTACATGCACACTTTATATTCATACCAGTGCACACATATATTGATATCTTCATACCTGCGTACATGCACACTGTATATTCATACCAGTGCACACATATATTGATATCTTCATACCTGCGCACATGCACACTGTACATTCATGCCAGTGCACACATATATTGATATATTCATACTTGCTTAGATTACATATTGAGATATGTTGTTTCCATGTTAATTCTGGATTTGGGGAACCGTGGATATTTCAAAGAGAATAGTTAATTATTTAAAACCCAGTTACCCTTGATATGATATTTCGGTGCGTCCACCATGTGTTTTCTCAGTACTAGAGTGATATATGTGAACCCGAATCGAGGAGTTGGATGAGGCCGATTTCGGGTACATGGTGGATCCGGTATGGTACCCCGGGGCGAGAACGGTTTCGCTGTGTAGTAGACGGTGAGCCTGGTAGAGGGACTACTACCTACCGGTGATTGGTTGGACCTGGCGGTTATCCGGAGGATACCGACCAGAGGCTATGGATGGATACGGGATGACTCGTACTGCCGGGGCCGAGGACCGATACCGCAAACCGAGCCCGTGGGCTGATCCGGACTGACGGATGCCCTATACAGGAGGATTTGCATGTCGATGTTTTGCACGAGTATTTCTTGATATTTTGGGTGCCGATGTTGGGCACTCACGGTTATATGAGATTTACAGGATTGGAGGATCGAAGAGGATGACGACGGCTGAGTAGTATTGGGATTTGGGTACATTGATGAGTACCGATTATACTTTCCACGATGACATTCCGTGTAGATGTTATATTTCCCATGCTCAGTATGTAGTAATTGATATCTCATCCTGTACCTATTATACCTGATACAGTACACATTGCTATACCTGATCATTGCATACCCTGTTCATTCTATATAGGGTTGTTAGATTGCATTGCTATACCTGATCATTGCAAACCCTGTTCATTCTATATAGGGTTGTTAGATTGCATTGCTATACCTGATCATTGCATACCCTGTTCATTTTATATAGGGTGGTTAGATTGCATTGCTATACCTGATCATTGCATACCCTGTTCATTCTATATAGGGTTGTTAGATTGCATTGCTATACCTGATCATTGCATACCCTGTTCATTCTATATAGGGTGGTTAGATTGCATTGCTATACCTGATCATCACATTTCTTGCTCATCACATGGAGATGTTATTAGATCGCACTTGTTGCATGTTTGAGCACCCAGTTCATCATATAGACGTTATCTGTTGATATAGGTTAGAGTATCGTAGCACGTGCATACTCGCGATTACCTTTATATTTTATCTTCTATTCACGAGTTGGAAACTCACCCCCGTTGTGCCACAGTGTTTGCAGGTTGCCCTTCGGAGTAGTCGCGGCAGGCTGCATTCTTGCATCTTTTGACACAGATACCCCTACAGTTGGTGTACTAGTTCTTTTGCTGATAGGTGGGTTTTGTGCGGTATCTGGTTATCTTTCAGTTATGTACATTGCTGTATCTAGTACTCTCCATCTACCACTTATGTATTGACTTAGAGACCAGTTGTGAGGACGATATATATTATTTTGTATTCTGGCGTCGAGCTCGTTGTGAGCCGACTTTACTTATGCAGTTTATTCTATCTGTGATGTTTCCCACTTGTTGCTCATTTTCTTCGCTACAGCGTCGTATATTGTTATCTTAGTAATTGGTTCTATAAATTACTTAAATCACTCTATACTTTTACTGGTTTGATTTCTGGGTTTTCGGCTTACTTGGTCGCGTTACGCCTGTAGACGTTACGTGGTTAAGTGCCGGTCACGGGCCAAACTTTGGGTCGTGATAAAGTTGGTATCAAAGCGTAGGTTTTACCTTCGGAGTGTAGGATGACCCTAGTATGATGGAGTAGGTAGCTGCAGCAGAGTGGCATAGCGTGCGTATGTTCCGCGGCATACTCACGACACGGTACTCCGCCTAAGCGACCTTAGGACTTATTGATTGAATTTTCCTCATGATTGTATACATCCTTGTGATTCGATTTTCGTATCCTCATCGAATCCTACCTTCTTTTCAGCCATTATGCCGCCAAGGACTATGAGGGTGCAGAGAGAGGCCGGGAGAGCCGAGGTTCGAGTTGATTTATCTGAGACGAGGACTGATCCGAGTAGTACTCATGTTGTACCAGGACAGATTGTTTCTCCTACGACAGGTCAGATCGCTAGACTAGTGGCAGAGATGCAGAGCTTGCGCCAGACGATGAGCTCATTGGTAGAGGTCGTTCGAGCGCAGCGACAGATGGTTGCCACCCCTGTTACCCAGTTGTTCCTTGCGATCATCATGCAGTATTCCGTCCCCTACTTAGCACCGGTGGAGGCAGCCCCCGTTTACGAGACACGTCTTCCAGAGACCGTGAGAGTTCCGGAACAGTTGTGGAATCGTACTGGTGTACCAGCCCAGAGCAGAGGCTTAGGACGAGGACAGTCATTTGGCTTCCATCCCCAGGCAGGACAGCATTCAGCGCGTAGGTGTTTACGATGCGGAAGCTTTCAACACCTCATCAGGCAGTGTTCCTTCACAGCACGTCAGGGTCGTGTTCTGAGACGTCATGGACGCGGAGGGTTTGCACAGAGGGGTCAGGCTAGTAGAGGAGGAGTTCGATCAGTCGCAGATGAAGGACAGGCACACGTTTTCGCTTCAACTCATCGGGACGCGCGGGCGTCCAATGCGGAGCCTACAGGTACTCTTTCAGTATGTCCTTTTGTTGCACTCGTATGTTTACACACTTCGTGCCGAGTTTAGGACGAGAGTCGTGCTGGGTAGATTAGCCGTTTGTTGTGTTAACTTCCGTCAGCAATCCTTTTGTTGTGCAACACGTACTTCGGTCTTGTGCCGATCGGATAGGAGATAGAGATTTACCTGCTATTTTGATCCTCCTAAAGATGTTGGATTTGGCAATCTCCTGGGCACGGACCGGTTAGCTACGTGCTAGGCGTTGTGGGCTACCGTGAGGAAACGGTTAGGTTTTGTTTTTCCGGGCAAGTCAGATCTTGTTGTGCAGGTGGATAGTGGTGCCACCTCTTACCGCTTGAATTCAGCCTTGTTCGCTAGTCGGCACCGAGGAGATGTCGTGGATTCTTGGAGTTTTTCATGATGCTGTAGCCACAGTTGGGTTGTTGGACCGGTTTTCTTTCGTGCGAGAATTTTTCCGACGTCATTCCGAGATGAGCCGGCGAAGCTTAAGGAGCTAAGGATCTGCTGCAGAGTGGTTGTTGAGGGAGTTATGCGTCTGAGTGTTTCGCATTTAGGAAGCTCCTATTTCTGTTCATCCAGGAGGAAAACGACAGATTGAGGTTGTGTATTGATGGATCGTCACTTGAATCGGCTTACGGTGCGGATAAGTATCATGTACCTCGCATTGACGATTTCTTCGACCAGCACCAGAGTGCGAGACTTTGTCTAGGTTCGTTTGGGATCGGGTCATCATTGTTGCGGGTTCAGAGTGATGACATTCCGAAGACTGCCTTGTGCGTGCTATGGGCTTTGTGTGTTTTGGGTGTGTCACTGGACTCACTAATGCTCTAGCAGCATTCGTAGGTGTGATGAACTGGTTCTCTTCGGGCCGTTCCTCGACTAGTTATTGTTGTGTTATTTACGACATCCTAGTCTTTTTAGTGTGTCTTGAGGGTTAGGGTAGCACTTGAGGATCTGTTATACGGATACTGGGAGAGCCCCAGCGGTTTGCTAGATTCTCGGAGTGTTCCCTTTAAGCTTGTTGTGTTGACTCCTAGGTTTTGTAGTTACGAAGACGAATTGGTATGGTTTCGAGGGAGATCGTGGCCGTACAGCTTAGGCCCAATTTGTGAGCGGGACGGAGGTCCGCATATTTTTGGCTTAGCGGGTGTTACCGCCGTCTCATGCAGGATTGCTAGTGTAATGCTGCCCCGTTGACTAAATTGACTGGAATGGAGGTTTCTTTTCTTTGGAGTGAGGCTTGTGTGCGGAGTTTCCGCAGTTGAAGACTCGGTTAACAACTGCTTCAGCCCTTTCCTTGTTTTTTTTTGGTTCGGGCGACTTTGTGGTTTAACTGTGATGTTTCGTGAGTACGACTCGAATGTGTACTGAGGTGACACAATGGAGTTATCGCTTTTGCTTCTTTACATTTGGAGGAAGTACGAGAAGGATATCCCACTCACGATCTGGAGATGGCCGCGATGGGTTTGCGTTGGAGATTTGAGACACCATTTGTTTGAGAGTCGTGTCAGATTTTCACGGACCAGCAGAGTTAAATGTACATCTTCCTGCGGCGGAATTCGATTGTTGTGATAGTTCTCCGCAGATTCACAGTTCTTGTGCGATCGTTGAGTGCAGCTTAAGTTCATCTCTACTGAGGAGACAGCTTGCTCGTGTCAGCGCCCGACCACTTTTCTTAAATCACTTTCGCGAGACACTGCCCGCCGATGCTCGTTCGTCAGAGATATTGGAGCCTACTCGGCTGGGTAATGATTTGGAATCCTTGACTTGTGGCAAGGGTGTGCTAGGCTAGAGAGACACCGTGTACCTAATATTATAGGGAAGAGACGAGGAATCCTAGGGCAAGCACATCGGTCAACTCTCTGTACTCATTCAAGCCCCACCAACTGTTAACGTGACTTGTAAGGTAGTTACGGATGGGCAGGGATAGAAAGAGAAGTCTTGGGATTCGTTTCAAGTGTCTGTCTTATTGTGTGCTTGAGTTGAGCAACTGAGACTGACGGGAGAGTTGCAACCTTTAACCGTTCCGAAGAGAGAACGAGAGCAGATCTCCCCGAATTTTCATTATGGTGTCCACCCAGGAGTTGTCAGGATGTGACTCCATTCGGATGCTTGTCATCGGGTGATACTCAGTTGTGCTTGTTAAGTTGTGCGTATGTAGAAATTGTTGTCGGCAGTTGGGGATCGTTGTTTGCCATCGATAGGGTTCTCCTTTGATAGCAGTTATCAGGAGACACTCCAATTAGTGACCTTTAGGATTAGAGGTTAGGTCATGACGATCACCGATCTATTTTTCCTAACTCCGTGTTATAGGATTTTTGGACCTCAGCTAGTTTAGAAATTTCAGAAATTGACTCGGCTGTTTTGGGTCAGGATGAAAACGGTTTGTTGCGGATAGAGATCAGATGCTGACCAAGAGGGTCGCAGATTTAAGTTCGCAATGGCAGATCATGTATTCCCACGGAAATTTCCGATAAATGACATGTTGAGTTTTGGGAGGTTTTCCAGGATAGTAAGTTTTTTTCCAGGATAGTAAGTCTTTTTAGGATCCCTAAGGCGAGTTGGTTCGTTGCCTTAAGTTGGGCACTTCCACCCAGATTATTGAATATTCACCCCGTATTCCCCATGTCGATACTTGCAATTACCTTCAGGACCTTTCTTTTGGATTTAGCGCCAGACCATTTAGTTCGAGCGTGATCCTTCGTTCACCAAACAGCAAGTCGTAATATTGGACCGGCAGGTGAAGAAACTTCGATCGAAGGTCTTGCCATCAGAGAAGGTATTTTGGTGCATCCCAAACGGTGAAGAGATCACTTGGGAGGCTGAGGGCGAGATGCGGAAGAAGTTCCTTCATCTCTCTGAAGGTATGCGTAGCTTTGTATTTTAAAATTCGGGGACGAATTTTCTTTAAGGGGGGAAGATTGTAATACCTTAGGTCGTGTTTAGGGGTTAGTTATATTGTTAATAGATAGTTTTGGTAAAAAGTTTACCAAATTAAGTTTCAGATAATTTATTCTAATTAATGAATATTTTATTAGGATTTTTCTAGGCACACACACACTTGTGCATGTAAACTAGGGTTTAGATTTGGGGTTAAAACCATGATTAACAAGCATGGTGGACTAACCATTCCCTTAAGCCATTTTAAGTTTTGTATTAAGTTGTTTTGGGTTTTAAATTGGTATGGTTGTTGTTCTCTTGTTTTTTTTATTTATGGGTGTTATTCTTTTTTTGAAATTCTTTTCTTTGTTGACTTAGTGGGAGAGAGAGTATGGGCAATATGGCTTAAGCCATACTCATTTAATGAGAGAGAGAGAGAGGTTGACTAGGGTGCCTCATTTCTTTCCTCATTATTCTCCCAACTCTCTCACACACACACACACTCAGCTGAGAGAGAGAGAGAGAGGCAGCATCAGCAGCAGCAGCAGCAAGCAGTAACAACAGCAGCAGCAGGCAGTGGCAGCAGCAACAGCACCAATAGCAGCCCCCAGCAGCTGCAGCAGCACTCCTATCTTCTCCACCTCCTTTCTCCTTACACCTAGGGTCTTGTAAGGTATAGAATCCGAGCCCAACTTCTTGTTTGTTTAACGTATGTGTAGTTTAGCTTCGGTTTGTGTAAAAAGTGAGATTTTGTGCTTGAAATGGTGATTTGTGTGGACTTGTGGTTTAGTGCTGTTAATATTGGTTAACCTAGCCTTATTAGGTGTTATTAAGGCCATGTAAACCTAGTTAGACCACAGATTACACCAAAATACCATAGGGCTTCTAATTGTGCAAGTTTAGTGTTTTTAAGTGAACTTTTTGGATTTCTGTGATCTGCTATAGGCCCGAGTAGTTCAGGTTGAAATTGAGTTAACTGGAGCTTGTATACAAGGTATAGACCACACCACCTGAGCCCGAGACCCCCAACCCATAGCGAGGCCGCCGATTTAATCGTTCTGGCCACAATTTGCGGCCAGATAGGGGAATTTTTGGGTGATGTTTGGATGGGTAGGAGTCTGATGTTATTTCTAGGCTAGTGGTATGTATAGTTTTGTAAGTTGTTAGCCTGGGTAGAATCTGGGACGTTATATCGTATTTTTAGTACGTTTGGTTCGCGCGATACGCGAGAGGGTTCCATGATTCAGCGTATCGCGGCGTATCGGGGTTAGTTTTAGACGCGTGCACACGTTTAGCGTATCGTACACACGCGCGTTTAGTTCGCGACGCGAGCGTATCGTTTGACTTCGATATCGCGTTTTGCGAGATAGTTGCTTATATATGGATTCTTATGTAATTCCAGGTTCGCAGGCGGGTACGTCGGACGAAGCTAAGAAAGGGAAGCAGGTGGTCGGCTACGAGTAGTGCACGACCAGGTGAGTAGATTTAACATCTACGGGGAAATCGCTCGTATGGCGTTAAGCGTCAGGGCGAGTCAGGATATTAGATTGTAGATGTTCATATGGACTGTGGCAGCATCCATTATTGTTGCATATAGAAATGATAGCACAAAACACTGCACTGTCACTAACGGTTCAAGTCGCACGAGCACGATTGATATGCTATACTCACACCGTTAGTGATTGCCATGACACTCACATTATAGGATTGCTATAAATCATATATCATACTGATTCTACCTTATTGATGTTGTCATGATTTGCCGCATCACATCATATGTTATATCCATATTTGGGCACATATGCATCACATACCCCTACTGGTACTACGTGCACATATATTGATATCTTCATACCTGCGCACATGCATACTGTATATTCATACCAGTGCACACATATTGAGATGTTCATACCTGCGTACATGCACACTGTATATTCATACCAGTGCACACATATATTGATATCTTCATACCTGCATACATGCACACTGTATATTCATACCAGTGCACACATATATTGATATCTTCATACCTGCGCACATGCACACTGTACATTCATGCCAGTGCACACATATATTGATATCTTCATACCTGCGTACATGCACACTGTATATTCATACCAGTGCACACATATATTGATATCTTCATACCTGCGTACATGCACACTGTATATTCATACCAGTGCACACATATATTGATATCTTCATACCTGCACACATGCACACTGTACATTCATGCCAGTGCACACATATATTGATATCTTCATACCTGCGTACATGCACACTATACATTCATGCCAGTGCACACATATATTGATATCTTCATACCTGCGTACATGCACACTGTATATTCATACCAGTGCACACATATATTGATATTTTCATACCTGCGCACATGCACACTGTACATTCATGCCAGTGCACACATATATTGATATATTCATACTTGCTTAGATTACGCATTGAGATATGTTGTTTCCATGTTAATTCTGGATTTGGGGAACCGTGGATATTTCAAAGAGAATAGTTAATTATTTAAAAACCCGGTTTCCCTTGATATGATATTTCGGTACGTCTACCATGTGTTTTCTCGGTACTAGAGTGATATATGTGAACCCGAATCGAGGAGTTGGATGAGGCCGATTACGGGTATATGGTGGACCCGGTATGGTACCCCGGGGCGAGAACGGTTTCGCTGTGTAGTAGACGGTGAGCCTGGCAGAGGGACTACTACCCACCGGTGATTGGTTGGACCTGGCGGTTATCCGGAGGATACCGACCAGAGGCTATAGATGGATACGGGATGACTCGTACTGCCGGGGCCGAGGGCCGATACCGCAGACAGAGCCCGTGGGTTGATCCGGACTGACGGATGCCCTATACAGGAGGATTTGCGTGTCGATGTTTGGCACGAGTATTTCTTGATATTTTGGGTGCCGATGTTGGGCACTCACGGTTATATGAGATTTACAGGATTGGAGGATCGAGGAGGATGATGACGCCTGGTAGTATTGGGATTTGGGTACATTGATGAGTACCGATTATACTTTCCACGATGACATTCCGTGTAGATGTTATATTTCCCATACTCAGTATGTAGTAATTGATATCTCATCCTGTACCTATTATACCTGATACAGTACACATTGCTATACCTGATCATTGCATACCCTGTTCATTCTATATAGGGTTATTAGATTGCATTGCTATACCTGATCATTGCAAACCCTGTTCATTCTATATAGGGTTGTTAGATTGCATTGCTATACCTGATCATTGCATACCCTGTTCATTTTATATAGGGTGGTTAGATTGCATTGCTATACCTGATCATTGCATACCCTGTTCATTCTATATAGGGTTGTTAGATTGCATTGCTATACCTGATCATTGCATACCCTGTTCATTTTATATAGGGTGGTTAGATTGCATTGCTATACCTGATCATCACATTTCTTGCTCATCACATGGAGATATTATTAGATCGCACTTGTTGCATGTTTGAGCACCCAGTTCATCATATAGACGTTATCTGTTGATATAGGTTAGAGTATCGTAGCACGTGCATACTCGCGATTACCTTTATATGTTATCTTCTATTCACGAGTTGGCAACTCACCCCCGTTGTGCCACAGTGTTTGCAGGTTGCCCTTCGGAGTAGTCGCGGCAGGCTGCATTCTTGCATCTTTTGACACAGATACCCCTACAGTTGGTGTACTAGTTCTTTTGCTGATAGGTGGGTTTTGTGCGGTATCTGGTTATCTTTCAGTTATATACATTGTTGTATCCAGTACTCTCCATCTACCACTTATGTATTGACTTAGAGACCAGTTGTGAGGACGATGTATATTATTTTGTATTCTGGCGTCGAGCTCGTTGTGAGCCGACTTTACTTATGCAGTTTATTCTATCTGTGATGTTTCCCACTTGTTGCTCATTTTCTTCGCTACGGCGTCGTATATTTTTATCTTAGTAATTGGTTCTATAAATTGCTTAAATCACTCTATACTTTTACTGGTTTGATTTCTGGTTTTTCGGCTTACTTGGTCGCGTTACGCCTGTAGACGTTACGTGGTTAAGTGCCGGTCACGGGCCAAACTTTGGGTCGTGACAATATCTCTCCCTCTGTATATGTCTCTAGGTCCTCTTAAACTCTCTCCTTTGGCTCCTATTTATAGGAGAAGGAAAAGAATCAATTAGTTTTAGTGAATCTTTCATTGAAAGATTTGACTTGTTTATTGAGAGATTTGATTTATGTTTATCATTAATCTGGGCCTTTAGATTATTAGGTGAATTTTATTCACCATTGGATTTTAAATCCAAAGATATTTCTTTGTTATTTCGGTTAGATTTAGGGCGAAACTTTCCAAGTCCAAGATTTTCCATAAGTTGGTGATATTTAATCACCTTCAGATTCTTGATCCAACGGTTTCAAATAATTCTTCTCCATTTTGGAAAGATTTGAAGGATCTTTCCTCAGAATTTAATTCTGTTAAAGAATAAGGCTTTTAAAGCTGGTCACGTGTGGCCACGTGACTGTTGGTCACGTGTGAGCACGTGACCCCTGGTCACGTGTAAGCGCGTGACCCTTGGAATGGTTTTCTTTCCTTCTGCGCTCTGTTCTCTGGCCACTGCTTAGCCATCACGTGCCAATACGTGACCACTGGTCACGTGTGAACACGTGACCACTGGTCACGTGTGAGCACGTGATGCCTCTTCTGAAGCTTTTTCTTGATTTTTAATCAGGGGATGAATGTGCTTTATGCTGCTGCTTTAAACGTCACGTGCCAACACGTGACCGCTGGTCACGTGCTAGCACGTGATGCTTTCTCTGAAGCTTTTTCCTGATTTTAAATCAGGGAACAATCTAGTCAGTAACACTACCGTACAGTCCGGTCTCTTCGTCTGATATATCGCATATCCAGTCTAGGGGTGGTATACGTCAGACCCCAGTAGCCGATAAGTCGTGTCGATGTGAGGCTCATAACAGGTCGAGAAACTACTGATAACATTTACCAGTAGTACTCAATATCCGCCCTGGCCAGGGACTTCCAGTTATAGCCAATCGAACACAGCACAACATCAACTCCCTATACCGGGAGAGACGAAACCCCTCCTATCGCTCATTGCCTCCATGTGATTCGGGACTGTACCCAAAAGCCACCGTTTTGCATGCCCTCTTGGACGTGGCATGATGGAAATCAAAGCACAGTGGGAATCACACAAGACTCTATGACGATCTCGGGTCTACAGACTAACATGTACCAGTGTGACCAAAGAACTGCCATCTGACGTGAGGTATAATACCATCTGGGAGTTCTCGGCGAGTCCGTCCAGTGTACCCAGTCTCCACTGAGCACCCGTACACTATCTTTGATGTCAAACACCGATAGATATGGGATCATCCATCGCTCATCATATGGGCCAAGATGCGTATACGCCAGTCTACTCTGGTGTATCGATACCCTGTCTCGACACACCCTCGACTTGGAACAGTTATAGGATGTACTCGTTGACTACCCTGGCCCCACTAGTATGATCTCATCATAGTCCCAGCAGTCGAGTACATATCCTAAGGGCTTTATCAACATATGAGAACAAGACAGTAAACTAATACAAGTCAACATGTTAAGATAAAGTGAAACCAAATAGCATACTATCATGACGAGCAAGAAAGTCCTCTCTATATATATCCAAGCATCCATTATAATATATATCATATGTACAACAATGGCCTCTAGGGCATATACATAACTAACAAACTCGAGTATTTATTTATATTATTTAAGATTTTCATGGATATGAATTTTAAGGATTTGAGGTATTTTAGTGATAATTACTTAGCTTGAAAAGTTTATGGTATTTTATTGTAAAACTTGTCTTTTGTTGATATCTTGATGGTATTTTAGTGAAACTAGTAATTCTTTCATTTTAAAAATGTAAGTTTATTATATTTTAAAAATATAAGGATTTTGTAATTTTATATAATTATTAAAAAGTTAATTTTATTTAATTAGAAAAATGCGTTTTTTTTAAAAACCGTATTTAAAATCTTTCGAGACCGAATGCTCCGTGAGGAGGTCTGTATCTCGCTCTACTAGGCTAAGGATATGCGATAATCCGTACCATCCAATAGCGGGTCCCCTAAAGACGGTTGTAAAGGCATAATCATAAAGGAATTTAAAATACAATTTAAAAGAAATCTGGTTTTTATAGTAAATGATATTGTCTTGTAATAATGTCTTCGCAACGAAAAATACATTCAAAAAGTATCGTGCTATGAAACCAAGTGTGTATGTGAGAGAGGTAGGTCGTTACCTCGTGAAGTTTTCCTAAAGGTATGTGTTTACAGCCGAAAACCGGGAAGACAAACGTCTTGCCGGCATTTGGGGGTGCAAATACTATTTGGTTTTATCCGTCCACCTCTCCGAAGATACCGAGTTGATTTATGGCACCGTGTACCGGAGGTCTGGACGGATGCGGACATTATAGCAGACTTCGTCAGATTCCCCCTCGTTGTGAAGGGTTTTTGATTGTGGGGACGCTCTTCCCTGCAGGCGCAAACCCCTGCAGTTAATTACGTTACCGCGTAGTGATAACCACTTTCTCCTGCTCCAGAAGGCGACTTCATGCCGTGTGTGTTTTATTTTTAGTTGCCCGTGAAATGTATACGGAGACTAATTTGTGTTGTCGCCCGTAGGGCGTGGATTAGTCCAAATCCGTATTTTCTTAGATTTGGGTTTGGTTTGATTAAATGATAGTTAACCTTGTTTGAGATTAAGATCAATTTAAATATTTGTTAAGGACACGTTAATCCGATATTGGACTAAGATCTACTTAACGGGGATTCAGGATCATTTTCGATCTAACGAAAGAGCATTTGGGCTCTATCGTTACCATTTTTTTTTGGATGGGGGTTTAGTTTAAGAACGTTTCGGTCCATTGCTAGTTTAAGAACGTTTCGGTTCATTGCTAGTTTAAGGACATTACGGTCCATTGCTAGTTTAAGGACATTATGGTCCATTGGGGTATGCTCATGGGTTTGGGAGTGCATCCAAGAGCTGTTGGTTGTCGGGACCCTCCACCTCTCTAACATCGTTGAAGAATTACAACGACATGTATCAGAGGTGTGGAAAGATGTACCCTAGAACTGAACTCCAGATTGAAGGGAGCGATCATAGTGGAATGAACACCATTTTAGATACCATATGTTAGGACATCATTTGGAATTAAGATCGATTTAGGGAGACCTGAGCATAGGCAGACTTAGTTGAACAAGGGTTTTGGCCTCGGGAGACTTGGCTATGTTTAGGCTAAGGTCGACTTCTCATAGTGTTAAACACTAACATTTGCTTGGCGCACACGTGCTCCCACATGAGGCTCATAAGTAGTGTTAGCACTGAAATTTGGAGCGCTCACGTGTGGCACATGAAGCACCTGAAAATTGGGCGTCATGCACTTGGGTCTAAATCCCCATCTGTATATAAGTGTTAAACACTTAGTCCTTCAGGCCATCACGTGTGGGCACGTGAGGTGCTCCAGAGTTGGGCACTGCCTCCTTTGGATTTATCTTCCTATTCTGTTCTAGGTGCTAAGCATTATTGGGGGTTACGCTGGATCACGTGAGGCGTCCCAAAATTAGAACTTTCTTAATTTATTCCCCCTCCTTTTTTACAAGTGTTGAACACTATTAGGGGTCACGTGGGATCACTTGACTCGAACTCAGTCATTCTTTTTTGGTTCTTAGAGGTGCTCACGTGGGAACACGTGATCTGTCGTTATAGCGTTGAACGCTAATATGCATGGGGCTCTTGATCTTAGTCTTGAGAATTTTAAGTCCTTTGTTTTATAAGAATTAAATTCTTATATAGGGTTAAACCTTAGTTTTATCAGAGGAATTAAATTCCTATGTTTTTGAAAGAATTAAATTCTTCAAACCTAGTTCTTTCCTCTAAGTTTTGGGACTGCATGAAATAATCTCCCCGATGAGAATTAAATTCTCAACTTGTAGGGAGATCTGCTTCTGCACACCTCGACCAGAGGAAGAACTAAGTTCTTTTTTGGAAGAGTTAAACTCTTGTAAAAGGAGATAAAATGATCTCTAGGTCTTTTCCCTCACCTAGGGTTTCTTTTTCTTCAAAGAGAACTCCTCCTCTTCTTTATTTTCTCAAATCTTATGGGGGGTCTCCTCTCTTTCTCTCTTCAGTCTCGAGTCCTTTATATAGTAGATGCAAGTTTGTTGATTTAGTTAAGGAAATCTCTCATTAAGAGATTATTTGATTGATTCGGGGATTTTATCTACCGTTGGATTTTTGATCCAGGGACTTCTGTTTTACAGAAGACATTTTCTTGTTTTTAACAAGATTGGGAAAATATTTTCCCATACAGAGCTTATTCTGTAGCTTGGTGATTTTTAATCACCATTGGATCTTTAATCCAACGGTGCTCTGTTTTACAGAACACAATTTTTCTTGTTTAGAAAGATTGGGGAAATATTTTCTCATACAGAGCTTATTCTGTAGTTTGGTGATTTTTAATCACCATTGGATTTTTAATTCAACAGTGCTCTGTTCTACATTGCACAATCTTTCTTGTTTAGAAAGATTGGAAAAATATTTTCCCATACAGAGCTTATTCTGTAGCTTGGTGATTTTTAATCACTATTGGATTTTTAATCCAACGGTGCTCTGATTTACAGAGCACAATCTTTCTTGTTTAAAAAGATTCAAGGAAATATTTTCCAAGTAAGATTTTGATCCTTCTTATTTAGAATTTAATTCTATCGACTTAGAAGGCATAAGGAACCCTCACGTATAGCACGTGACCCATAGCATTAGGCCGGTTTGTTTATATGCAGCAGTCCTAGAGAAAAGTATCACATGTTGGCACGTGAGCTGATGTTCAGGTATGTCACGTGACCCCCACGAAGTTAGGTCCAACAAAGAGTATTACGTGCTGACACGTGAGATTCTCTGGCCTGTTATTTGTTTTAAGAAGGTGCCTATATACTTTGTATATAGATGCTAACGTGCCTGCACGTGAGACTCAATTTCAGCCTTATTTGTTAAGCGCAATGCATATAATCTTTGCTCCAAGGCGCATCACGTGTGGGCACGTGATACTCCGTTTGAGGAATTTTTCCATCGCTTTTTGTTCATTATTTATTTTTATAAGGGAACATTATGTTTGTAACAAAAACTAAAAGAGATGATATTTAAAGTTCATGGTATTTAAATGAAAAAGTGTTACTATTGTTATTTTACAAGAGAATTTTAATGAAATTTTGATTCTAAATATTAGGGTTTAAGATTACAAGTATTGTATAAAAATTTGTTTGACCAAAAGATAATAGGAATTGGAGTTATAGGAGTTGGAAAAAATGATATTGGTATTAACTCCACTTTTACCGATTTTTATAAAATGATAGATTCAATGAAGAGAAAAGAAGTTTAGGAGGGACTTATTAGTTAGGAGGCTTAAAGAAAGGTTGAAGAAGAGAGGGTTGTCGTCGTGGCGTCGCGGGAACTCCAGAATAGTTTCGATTCTTCGCCGGAAGTTAACCGCTTACTAACTCCTCTTTACTCCACTTGTACTTAGAGAATTTTTGAGAGTTTTGGCTAGATATTTCAGAATGATGTTGAGCCAAAGTGTGGGGTGGTATTTATAGTGTAGAATTAGGGTTTTGGAATTAAAATGCATTAAAAAAATGATAAATGGTGAAATGAAAGGTCTCTGTTTAATTGCAGGAAAATCAAATAGTGCAGGGGAGTTAGGGGTAGGGGAAGAGTCAAGTGTGCATAGCACAGAGGAGTTTGGGCCAAGATCGACCGTCAGTGCCAGTTTTTGAGGGAACTTGGCCGGTCGAATTGGAGCTTTGGGGCTCTGGATTTGTGCCACGTGTACAACTCAGTGTTTAAATCCTTTTGCACATATTTGGTTTTTCTGACTTTTCATTTTTATGTGTATTGCACGTATAAACTTTTGGTCTTCCAAAAAGCTAAAAAGAAAAACCAGAAAAAACAATGTGTCTGATGGGGATCGAACACAGGGGTTACGTCACAGGAGTGCAAGGGCTTTACCAATGAGTTACAAGTTGTTTCTTACTGTTATTTAACAAAATTAACTTATAACTCAATCTCAGGTTTTATAACTCATTTCCGTACATTAAACTGGAAAATTCCGTACAGTAAATTCAGAGTCGTTACACTTTCATCTCATGAACACAACATGCAACCTTTTCACCTAAAAGCATACCTAATTTCACTCTTTTTGCTTTATTAGGAAATTAATTGCATGTTGTTAAATTATTAAAGAATGAAATAAGTTTAGATAATGATAGAGATCAGTTCATCTCTACAAAAATCTCAAGCATTCCATCCTCTACAATCAATCATAACCCTCCACTTCATATCTTAACCATCTCTTCTTCTATAAATAAGCATTCTCATGCTCATGAGAAGGAGGTCATCTTCATCCCTCCTTCTCCTTCACACTCTCAAACTTTTCTCTTGATATCTTCAAGAGCTCAAGCATCCATTACCTCTCAACTGAAAATAACACTTGGATTAGCATAGAAAACCCCAAAAAACCAACAAAATTCTAGAAATCCCCAAAAAACCACAAGCTAGAGAAAAAATACCCGATTTTTCCCATTGAGGATTAGGATTTAGGAATGAAGAACCCATTTCTCTAGTTCTATATGGTCTAGTTTGAATTTTAATTCTTCAAACAACAACAAACTTTGAAAAAAAAGGGATCCAAGATTCTCCCTTTACGTTTTATTCATTTATCATGCCTTTTTAGCTCGTTTTCCTTACTTATGCAAGTGGAGTGGCTCCTCTTTTATGTTTTTGTGTTTTTTTGGTTGATTTTCTTACTATTTCCTTGAGAGGAGGATTCATCTTAGAACTCTTTTCATAGATCGAAATCTCTCTAAAACCCACAAAAAAATTCAAAAGATAAAAAAAATGGTTTAGTTCTTTGATTGATCTCTCGTTTCGATCCTTTTGTGAATTTTGGCCAAGAAGAATAAAAAGAATATGATTATATCCGATGAACCCCTATCGTGAAGCTCTTTTTAATCAAGGCCCAACCAAAAACAAAAAGAAGAATTCAAAGTTTAGCTCCCAGGATACCCACGCGCCTTCACAGAAGGCGCCTAAGTTTTTGGGGTACCCAAGCGTCTTTTCAAAAGGCGCCCACATATCCTGTTTTGCAGACAGAACCAATCTCTGTCTGTAGGGGTTCTCCCGTGTCAGCTTCGACTTTTTTTGATCTTTTCCACGGCTCCCGTGCCTCTCATATCTCCATACACGCATACTTGCATTGTATGGGTGTATTTCGACGCCAAGCTTTCAAAAAAAAACTCCTCAAAGCAAAGCCAAATTGTGCCCAATTGAGCTATCTTCTTGGGTAGCTTACTCTCGTCGGATTTCCATCAAGATACCGCGATTTCTTACCCTCTTTTCTCTGGTTTTCACCCCCACTCCGTTGTTTTCCTCCCCTCTTCTCTTTCTTTCCCGCGTTTGGACACGAGTGACAACTCCAGTTAGCTAACTCGGACTTCGCCTCATTTGTGGCTTCTTTGTCTTCCCCTTTCGCAGGTTGGTGGCTACAGATTTGGCGACTCCGCCGGGGAAAGGCTCGAATTGCGCATAAAAAAATTGGCTTGCTTTGCAGTAAATTTATGAGAATTGGTTGTAATAGAATAGTTTACATTTTTCATATAGGATTGTGCATGTGCAAGTTTTAGGATCTTTGTATATACCATTTCGCCTTTACTTTCTTGCAATAACTTCTAAAAAATATTAAAATAACAAAAACAAAAATAGATTAGCCTTGCATTGCATATGGACCCTACTTACTCATGGTAGATTAGATTTGCATTGTATATGTCTAGTTTTACTTTCCTCGTCATATTACTCTTTTTGCTAACATAAAAATCAAAAATCAAAAGAAGAAAAAAATCAAATCAAAACAAAATTAGAAAGAGTAGTTTTCCCTTCATTAAAAAACCAAAAAAATAAATAAATAAAATATAGTCACTTTATCTTGACTTTGCTTGGGCTTGATTGTTACTAAGGACATTCGTACGGTTTTTACTCACTCACACACACACGCGACAACAAATTTTTATATCTCATTAGGACTTGAGACAACCCATCTCATCTGATCTCATGTGTACATCGGGGATCCGGGATTGTGAGACCGGCCACCGCCCCTCGTCGGGGTCTCGACTGTATACACTAGTCTACTCTGGAGTATCGATGTCCTGTCTCGAAACTCCCATGACTAGAGACACTTTAAGGATGTGCTTACAGACCCCAGCTCCCACGTATATGATCGCCATCATACTGTTGGTAGTCAAGCAAGAATCCTATGGGATCTATCATCATGCAATAGTGAACTAAAGCATGTATACGATGATAAAGACAAACCAGATAGCATACTATCATCTTGAGTAAGACTGTCATATCGGTATAGGTCCTGCCTCAATCATTGTAATCACTTACCTGCGATCCAATAATTGACTTTGAGGGCACTATCTCCAACAATCTCCCACTTGCACTTAAGGCTAATTATTGCGATATCGCATACTCACAGCCCGTGTGATACCGAACATCCAATTTCTCTACTAATAGTTTGTAAAACTCTTGTGTTCGAGAAATAGCCTCAGTGAGTAGATCCGCCCTGATGTTTCTTTCTATATCTCTATAAATCTCAAATTCGCGGAGAAAGCCATCTCCCGAATCAAGTAATACCTGTCTTAGAATATGTCTGAATATCTGATGGGACCTAGTTCATAAATGAACTTGAAATCCAAACTTCTTAGACTGTATCGATAACTGAACCTAATCAGTATCCAGCACCATGCCTCTCACAGTATCCTCTTGGACCAACTATCCATAATACTGTCCCTGGTCAAAAGGAAAACTATAACTCTGACAATCACTCTGTCATCCAGGTCACCTTGGAAGCCTGGAATGATAACCATCTCCCGAAGGAGGCTACCATCATCAAATCCGTAGAACATGCATCTTATGTTCTAAAACTGCTTCCTTATGTTTCTTCAGGATTGGATTAATATAAACTTATCGCATCAAGTGCAAAAACTACATCTGGTGTGGTACTTGACATCTCATGATTGACTCAATTGCCTAAGCAAGTGACCTGCCAATCATGCACACCCCTCTCTCCTTTAGTCTCTAAGACACCTTTAGAGGGGTGACTCCATCACCTGCAGGTACACCACCATGCCAGGAGTCATCTATTCTAAATACCATTAGAATACTGTCAAAGTACCCAAATTGGGAAACTACCCAAATCTAGATCTAATACCATAGATCCAGTAACCAGAATGTCTGATATTATATACATATCCTGTCTGGAGAAACAACTGTGTAACAACCATAGTACAACCGATCGTAGTATAGGAATTTTACTTCCTACTCTGTGTATGTCATCCAAATACCAGGACATCACACCCTACTACCTTCTTAACAGATCCATCCCCTATTCTGATGAAGTCAAACCTATGACTTTCACATCAAAATCAGATGATCTTATCTCCGCTATATCTGCTCACTAAAGTCTATAAATAGACATAAGCTACTTGCCCACTATGTTTCTGCTGCTCCCACTGACTACGACAACCCTCTGGCAGAATAATATCTACGTACACTTCTAAAGCATGTTTAGAACGACGTTATACTTATCCTCTTGCCGGGTCTCATAGTCTAGAACAACAGTAGTGTCAAGTCTGGGTAAACAAGAACCTCACTGTCACCGTCCTTGAGGCTACCTGAGTACCTCTCGGGTGTCTGAGGTTACCCACCATATCTGCGGAGTGGCTATTGGAATGTCAAACCTGATTGAATATATAGGTCCTATTAAATTTTCCGTAACCGTTTGCGGTTCTGGAATCACTTCCAGTTCTACCATACTCCCACTACTGTTTTCTGAAAAAATCCATTTTAATAAAACTGTGGCGAGTCAAGAACAATATCACTATTGATCTTCCAGATGGTAGAAATGTCAACCCTCGTCAAAGCCAGGGTCAACCCACAAACTGCCATTACAGAAACGTGCCTTGAGTTATCCAGTGTCTGGTTTTAAGCATAAGTTGGACAACTCCCCATACTTTAACATCGTTAAGATATGAACCAATCTATATACAATATAGAAATAGAGGCACTAATTTAATTGGAACCAG
This sequence comes from Agapanthus africanus, assembly GCA_030015575.1. NCBI lineage: Eukaryota > Viridiplantae > Streptophyta > Magnoliopsida > Asparagales > Amaryllidaceae > Agapanthus > Agapanthus africanus. The sequence goes on from CM057339.1 coordinate 137,199,343, forward strand.
ATTCTAATCATGCAGCTGTCTCTAGTGCATATCAACTTTAATGGAAAAAGGCTAATCAGCATTACTCAACTTAGGAATCCATCCAATTATGAGTAACCTGAAAGAGAAACAAGTTTCTCAAAATCATTACTATTATCTGAATATCAATCACAAGAATCTACATATTCAATCTCTTTGAAGAATCTCGATACTTGCGATATCTGGTTCTCTACTTTATTCTTATACCCACAACTTCTCAAAACTTAGACTTTGTATTTCAACGAAACACTTGTCAAAAAATCAGAGAAGTCACAAGTAAACAGAACATAGTACGAGGACCTACCCCTTTGTCCTGACGGACACTGGACAACATACAATACTGTGTATAAGTCCGCTGAGTCGAATAACTCAAAACTTGTGCATCGTAGGTTGAAAACTATACTTATGATTAAGAACTACTCCGTTGTTCAATGCTCCTTACCCAATCGTCAACTGATATAGGTAAATATCACGGACATAATTTCAAAAAGTTATATCTCACTTTATAAAAATAAACGTACAGATATATCATTTTGAAATTGGTGCACAACAACGGATACTCAAAACCAAATACATGCCGTCCGGAAAAAATCCAGGCGATCTCCTCAAATATCACCAATTACAACGAATTCCGATATAATGAGGATGATCATCTTATTCCCAATAACTTCCTCCCACTCATCATCTGTAAAACCATACAGATGTGAGAATCATACCTGGTAAATACATACCCTGGAGTAAGTATCTAATCGGGAAATCAGTTTACAATTAACAATGCACAGTGAAACTGAAACATGAAAATATTTCGTAGGGGTATCCTGGTATTCTTAGTAATGCCTCTTCCATAATCCAATTCATGACTGCAACCGTATATTCTTTTCCATCTCTCCAAATCCCTTTATTTGTCTTTAGCCATTTCCTTCTGTACACCTTCGTTAGGCTAAATGGTTTTCTTCCTTCCCTACCGTTCGGCACCAGCCTATGGTTTGGAAGAAGACTATCCAGTAAGCATAATAGGTGTACTCTCCTAATCCTAGGAGTACTCACAGCTTTGAGAGAAGGTGATGATAAAAGAATACTGAATAAAAACTTATTCTATTTCTCCCGAACTGGGGAAAAACTAAAGGTGAAAAAGGAGTGGCGATGAAGTACGTGGTTTGGTCGTGAATGATAACAGTCGCAATTTACTTTGCCCTCTTTCTAATCCCTTTATATGTCTTTACATATTACCTTCTGCACACCCTACTTAGGCTAATTGGTTTTCTTCATTCCCTACCTTTCGGCACCAGCCTATGGTTTGGAATAAGACTATCCAATAAGCGTAATAGGTGTACTCTCCTAGACTAAGGATCCCTCACAACCTGAGAGAAGGTGATAATAAACGACAACTGAATAAACCAAATCTATTTCTCCTGAACCTGGATCCATCCTCGAAGAAGTCCCTTCGAGTTCGTATATAACCATACGATGGATCTATCCAATGGAAGTGGATGTCCGTAGTAATACGAGGTGTTCTGAGAAATGCAAAGGGTAAAAGAAGGAGCGGCAATGACTTATGCAATTTGGACAATCCAAAAGCCAGTATTTTAAGAAGATTCGGTCAACTTTGGTCACTGAGTCATAGTCTAAGGTCGGTCAAAGGTCGTTGCCAAAGAGAGAGAGAGAAAAGAAACACTCTGCATGCACTCTAACCTAGATCAAAATGATTATCATTTTATCTAATTAGGAAACCTCCCACTGTAATCTCAAATTCTCCTCCAAACCTGAAAGAAGAATTAGTCGGGATCACCCGAAGAGTAAACTAATCTCATCAGTGAGAATCGGGATCCAACTATCATCGCATAATAACTTGATGGAAGCCACTCAAGTTATCACACTCCAGAAGGTATGTGCATGCCTGGCAAGTTTGCTGTATGTTTGAAACTCCCGATGTGATTTTTGCCACATGCTCTTATAACCTTGGCGTTGGTCAAAATGTCATAAGTCACATGCCAAGTTCTACCCGTCATTGTCCAGGTTAATTTGAACCCACCCGCACATGCCCCTGACGTTGGCCAAATGGCAGAACGACTGTCCCAAACCAACTCATCTATCTATGCAACAAATGAAATACCCCAGCAGCTACCAAACACTATGCCCTGGCGTTGGTCAGATGCATAGCTTGAATACTACTGACTATCCATAAGAAATGATGGAGGGCTACGGCTGGTTTTTGGCGAAAAACCTTTAACGTAATGAACTTGATCTCGTTGAAGGAAACTGATAGCTTTTTATAAAAATATAGTGGCGAAAACGTTTTGCTAAAGAGGTCATTCCCGGTGAAGGGATCTCGGCTCTTTCCTCGTGGAATGAGGTGCAGGATATTCCAACTGAAAACCGCGATGCAAAGCAACTTGTAATCGACTATATTGAAGTTATTACCCTGACGTAAACTTATGCTCAAGGGGTCACTCCCGGTGAAGGGATCTCGGCCCTTGCCTCGTCGAATGAGGTGCGGGATATTCTAACTGAATATCACTATGCAAAACAAAAGGAAACATCTTTGTAATAACACCCTTTTTTTTAAATTTGTTCCAACAACATCAAATATAGGTTTGTTTTATCCTTGCATTGATAAGAATCAATGCAGTCCCATCAATCAATCACACCAGAAAAGAACGAAAATAAAATGTACGTATATGCCATCTGCATTCGCCACTGGGTCCCGTCATCACCCGTTAGGTTACTTAACTAACGACAGAGTGGGGGCTGGTCTAGCGCGGATGTAAAACATATACAACATCTAATAGTATATATACCAATATACAATAATCGCTCCAGGCGTGAAAATATGCAACATTACAGAAAAGTAATAAGCATCACAGAACAATACAGATAATCTGGGATCCCCGAGTTTCATAGAGCCGCTGCTGAAACCCGACGTTCCCCTGGTCGTGCGGATAGCCTGTGCGTGCAATGAAACCTAGACCCCTATGGGTGCGGCAAGTTACCTGCCAAAACTTGAAGCGAGGTAGTCCCCACAACATAGTGAATGGAACACCCGACACTTCACGGAATCCGGTAAATTGAGCACCCCTCCTTGGGTCAACCTGTACCCCCTATGAGTGCGGTGAATAGTCTACCAATTCCAGAGTGAGGTCCCTTTGCCTCTCAAAGCCATGAGATACGGACCCGTTGCCCTCCAGAACCCGGCTATCCGTGCACTCCTTCGCGGGATAAACCTGGTACAGAAATAAAAATATGTACAACGGGTACATCGACCTCGACCCGGTCGTGTCCCAAAAGAATATTATACAAACAGGCAGTAACGAAAGTCCACATGTTGGACGCTCGCCCCGCAATATCAGATGTACAAATAAATCCAAACTGCACTATCATTGCACCCTGCTATCCACCATGACTTATCCGCAATATCACAGCACAACACAGAACATCAACACGAATGTCACGTTCGCAAACCCGTCTAAAAGAACTATAGCAATCAGACGCGGTTTACCGATCAAATGACATTCCCGGTCGGAGATATAATGTAAATACTGCATACTAACAAGTTTAAAATTTCGATCGACTAAAATTCCCGAAGTGGGCCCCACGAACAACTGGTGTACAGTAATAAAAACTGGGCCCAAAAGAATATACCAAAAACCCACAATTTCCAAATAAAGCCTACTGGAAAAAATTGATGCACTGTTCCCTCTAAAGCGCCGCGGATCCGCGGTGATCTTGTGGGAACACGTGTCCAAATTTTTCCAGTGTGCTTAAAAAACCCTGCACGCTTTTCTGTGATATGTAAAATTATTTTTAGGCCCTTTTAAAAATCGACAGAAACCCAGATGCTTGAAAAAAGTAGTTTTGCGAAATCCGTTCGATCGATATTTTAAACGTGTTAGCGCAAGTTAGTATAGCTTAATGGTGAGGCTCTGATACCACTGTAAGTCCACGGTAGCGCCCCGGCCGTCTAACAGACGCCAAATGCGGAACAAAAACTTTTTATAAACTGGCGCTATCGTGTACCGTTACCCGGATCTGCCATTAAAGCTAAACTAACAAACTACAAAGGGGTAGAAAAGTTATACCGAATGATCCGAGTCCTTCGGTCTTTAACCATCATCCCACGCTTGTTGCGGCTGCTCCGATCTCCTGGATCTCCAGTCTTCTCGTCCAGATGGCACCACGTCGACGGATCTTTAAACGGGCTCCCGCCTCTGAACCGAGGCAACTCAATCGTCAAATTTGCTAGAAGAGACGACCAAGATGAAGTAGAGAATGAGTAGAACATTTTGTCTTGTTACGTCCAAGGCTATGGACGAACGGTTAATGAAGTTGCCTTTTGGATCGATACGAAATGAGAAATGGAGTATATCAATTTCCATGAACCAAAATCCTTAATCTTTTTAAAACAACAACCATGATATTCCACCAAGGGGGTGGCCGGCCATTTAAGGAGAGAGGGGAGGTAAGTGTAGGAGAGGAGGGGTGACTACAACCATTAATGAAGAGAAGAGTCATCAAAACACCTAGTATGAATGCATTAATGCAAGTGATGAATCATAATACATAGTCATCAACACATTAATGCACCATTAATGAACAAAGCCACCTCACCATCCTAGTCACCTCTTCTAGAAGCTTCCACACAAATCTTAAGAAAAGATAAATCCGCATTTAACCAAATGTTAAATATGGCTGATAGAAAACTGGAAACTGGTAACTTCCAAAAGTGATCCTGAAACGAATTTCAGGATAACCCCGTAATGGTATAAACATACCCGCATTTGTATTACGACCGAATACAAATGCATCTGAGACAAAGATATTATATCTACACAGTATAATACTCGGATCCGGCTTAAACCAAAGCCGACCAGTATTATCTGCCCGAAAAACGACACGTGTGAAAACGCACGTGCTTTTTCCAAACCTTTCCATACCACTATACGGCCTCTACAACGTTTCGCCCGAACTTGGGAATGTGTCTGTGGGGGACTCTAATGACTCATCAACACACTGGCACTGGGTATAACCTATAGCACGTCAGAGGTACAAGCTGTACGTAACGGTTTGCCTATGTATTGATTGGAAGGGAAGCCGACGAGCGACCTCATCCATAAACCCTACTGAGCCTAACAGTGACAATATACATACAGTCCGGTCCGTTCGTCTATGAGTATCGCATATCTGGTCTAGGGGGCTAGTAACGTCAGACCCCCAATAGCGGTATAAGTCGTGTTAGAGAGTAGCCCAGAACACCCTGAGATACTACTGGAATACCTACCAGTAAATCTTCTGCCTCGGCCGAGGGCTTTGTGTAATGGCTCTCCTAGACACAGCGCGATCTCACTCCCAATACCGGGAGAGACGAATCCCCTGCCGATCCGCTCACTTGCCTCCAATGTGGCTCGGGACTGTACCCAACTAAAACCTGTTTGCACAACTCCTTTGAGTGTGGTAGGGTAGTAATCTAAGCACAGTGGGAACTTACATGAGACAAATGACGATCTCAGATCGATGAACTAACCTGTACACATGTCACCAGGGAATTGCTATCTGACGATATGTATAACACCAACTAGCAGATTCCCAGCGAGTCCTGTCCGGTGTACTCATAACCCAATGAGCACATGTATACATCTTAGGTGATCCAACTGACACCAGTGGCTTGTGAGACCGGCCACCGCCCCTCGTCGGGGTCTCGACTGTATACACTAGTCTACTCTGGAGTATTGATGCCCTGTCTCGAAACTCCCACGACTAGGGACACTTTAAGGATGTGCTTACACACCCCAGCTCCCACGTATATGATCGCCATCTTACTGCTGGTAGTCAAGCAAGAATCCTATGGGATCTATCATCATGCAATAGTGAACTAAAGCATGTATACGATGATAAAGACAAACCAGATAGCATACTATCATCTTGAGTAAGACTGTCATATCGGTATAGGTCCTGCCTCAATCATTGTAATCACTAACCTGCGATCCAATAATTGACTTTGAGGGCACTATCTCTAACACTCCCCCAGTTCAGTCAACTCCCCCAGATGAAGAATTCCATTGTTTTGCGTCAATGATGGATTGTTACATGGCCATATGGTCAGTAGCTTCCATTCCTACACCACCTCCGCCAACTCTTGTCTCATTTCCTCCTCCTATACCAACATTACATTCTAACTTCAACTTAACGTCAATCCTAACCTATTCCATTCATCCGACTGTTCAGGCTCCCTCACCACAAGTCTAAATTCAGTCACCAACTGTTCAAGCTCCGTCGACTGACCCTATCGATATGCTAATAAGAGCTCTATTATCCCGTCTTAATTTATCTACACCAGTCCTCTGTAAGGGGCACAACTCTCTTCGATTCCATCTCCACCTCCAAAAGCATATCCTTCATATTCACAACAATCTTTTACTCAACCCCCAATTCTAATGATGTATCCTCCGTTTCCACAACCACATCCAATTCCACCTATGATTCCCGTAGCATCTCCCTCGCTTCCCTCATATCCAACTGTAACGACTCTGAAATCCCTGTACAAAATTACTTGTTTATTGTATAGAAAGAGTAATTCAGCCTGTTGTAAAGTTACAAGTTAAATTTTCTTAATAAAAGCAAGAACAACTTATAGCTCACTGATAAAGCCTCTACACTGCCGTGACATAGTCTGTGCGTTCGATTCCCATCAGTCCCAATTATTTTTAAAGATTTTTCTTTTTAATTTTTCGGAAGCCCAAGAGTTGCACGTGCAATTCACGGAGAAACGAAAAGTTTCAGAAAAATCAAACGGGTGCAAAGAGAAGTAAACACCAAACTTGACACGTGACACGAATCTCGAAGCGAAACCTCAAGACCCGACTGCCCATTCTTCTCGTTTGGCCGCCGCCGCCGGTCCTGATGGGTCCAAATGACTCCGTGCTTTGCACATTCATCCTTTCGACTCCCCTCAACTCTCCTACACTGTTTGATTTTTCTGCAATAAAAAAGTGACTCTTCAATTCTCTAATTAACACCATTAAATCCATTTTAATTCATTTTTATTTCACATCCTCTCTCATTTTTACCCTATAAATACCACTCCATAGCCTAGCTCTCTTTTATTCTTAAAATTTCCTCAAAATTCTCTAAGTTCAAGAAGGTTAAGGCTATCCAAGTGGAGTTAGGCAAGCCAAAGGGAGTAGCGATCAAATTCCGACGACCGAAGTATCGTCGATGACCAAGACCCCTTCTCTCTTCTTTAACCTCTTCCTAGCACTACTCAACTAGTAAGTCCCTCTTCTCTCTATTTTTTTCATCTCAAACCGTCTTCTAAACTCCCACCAACAAAGTGGAGTTAGCTTTGATATAATTTCTTTTTAACATTTTTTAATCCACTATATAAGCAAAATAGGTCAAACTAATATCCCAACACCACTCTTAACTTTATGAAAATCATTTAGTTTGTAGTTTAACAAAAAATTTCACGTGAAACGATTAAATAACAAACTTTTCATTAAAATACTATGAAGTTTAATATAACCGTATTTTCAATAACTAGAGTATAAACCTATAGAACCTTCATGGGGTAACGACCTACTCCACACGCACACTATGGTTTCATAGCACGGTATTCTAGGTATATGGATAATTCAAAGAAGAAGCTTTTTTTTAAAATACCACATTTATACAAAAACAGGTTTATTTTAAATCGAAATTTTAAATTCTTGGTAAATACGTCTCTACAACTCTCGTCAAGGGACCCGCTAATGGATGGTGCGGATTATCGCACATCCTTGAAAACAGTAGAGCGAGATGCAGAACTCTTCACGGAGTATTCGGTCTCGAAAGGAAATAAAAATACGGTTTTTAAGTAATACGACTTTTCTAAATAAAAAACTAAATTTTGGGAATTATATAAAGTTATGAATTCGTATTTTCAACAAAGACATATTATGAAACTATATTTTTAAAATTAAAGATTAGAATTTTAATAAAATACCAACAAGTTTCCAAAAGAGCCAGTTTTCATAAAAATACCATAAACTTTTAAAAACTAGGTTTTTATCACTAAAACACTCCAACAATTAAAATACATGTTCATGAAAATCCTAAATATTATAAATCACCCTCGAGATTTAATTTTAAACTATATTAAAGTATTTTTCATAAAACCCTCTCGAGATATGCAAAACAATATTTTAAGGACTATAGATTAATATAGGCTTAAGCGGTATTATTTCTCTTGAGTCTCGCGGAGCCAGAGAAAGTGAGTGTTTGCCTATTCAGGTTAGACAATTTAATGGAGTTTTCAATAGTAATTGTCTTGGAAAAAAACATAAATTCTGCCGTTCATGTGTAGCAGTTGCCGATTACTCTCGAACCTAAGAATTTCAAGAACTAAATCTTTTCTCAAGATTCTGACTTCAACCTGAATCCAAACTCAAACTAAAACCCAAAAAATTAAACATGAACTTGAATATTTGATCATGAACCTGAACACTCGAATTCAAATATCAAACTCAAACTTGAATACCTGACTCGATTTGACAGAACCATGGTTATGACTTGACATGAACTATACATGAATACCTGAACACATTATTACATCTTGAATGTGAACTTGTACATTTTATATCTATGGATTTGGCTAAGATCTGTATATTAATCTATACAATACAATATACATGGATAAATGGGTAGATTGGTACAGAACGTATATTGTAGCATTAGAGGTCACTTTAAAAGACAGATATATGAATTCACGTGCCATTGTCCCGTGGGTTATGACGGGTTATGACGGGAGCTCATATCCCGTGGGTTATGACGTGCCATTGTCCCATAGTTCACGGGGTAAGATGGACTCCTCTCGTATACATGAATATCTTTTTTATCAAACTACAAATAACCATATTAGAATAGCTGTCTTATACCAGTAAATAAACATGCTTAGATTCTCTCTTATATATAACCTTGCATGTTCATATTCACTTGATTTCTATCCACTTTCATTCACTATTACTTATTTCTTTTGGGGACTTACCGAGCGCTAGTTTGCTGGCGACATTCCTCTCTGTTTCTTTTTCTTTGGAATGTTCGTCAGGAGGACCGGACTCTGAGGGTATAGAGCTGAGCCAGGAAGATTTGGACCAGTTCGCTTCTCAGCCTGATTTTTAGCTCCTGCTTGTATTTACTTCCAGTATGCCATTATTTAGGCATTTGCTTTATCATTGTATCTTTTCATTACAAACAGTTGTATGTAATTTTGAATGTAAATAAAGTTGCCGTTTCATTTTATTTTTGTTATTTTTGCATATTGTTATATTCCTTAATTACGTTTAACGTATTTTCTTAATAAATACGTTACAGGCTTACCACGTCACTGTTTTCGTCCACTGGAAAGCGGCGCGTGACACCAACCGATGCATTCGAAGCGAGAATTCGGCAGCTAGAGCAGCAGGAAAAAATCATGCCAAATCTCGAGGTCAAGAATTTGTGTTTATTTCCGGAAGCTCAACTCCCATCAAAGTTTAAACATCCTGATATTTCCAAGTATAATGGAAGTGGCTGTCCACCAAGTCACATGAGGATCTATACAAATGCTTGGGGACTATTGCCCATGATGAGAGGTTTCTAATCAGACTTTTCCCTAACTATCTGATGGGACCTGCACAAATTTTTTTTTTAAGCCTAGATTCAAATAAACAGTGATCATGGATGGAATTGGCGGGGGCTTTCCGATAGCAATATGAGTGTAACATTAACATTAACCCCACACGACAAGATCTTGAAGCCTTGGCTCAAGAGAAGAAAGAATCGTTCTCGCAATACGTTGGGAGGTGGCGAGCTTTGGCTGCATAGATGATGAACAAACTAGATATTAAGGATGCAATTGTTGGGGTCAAAAATTGCACCCTGGTTGACCAAGTCAAAGTCAAGGTCAACCCCAAGCCAGGTGGGCCCAAGCTCAGATCAAGTGGGCTCATGCCCGAGTCGAGCCTGAACATGAAACGGCCGGCCTCCCCTGTGCAAATAAAAAATCATGTAATAAATATTTTTGATGTAATTTTCTATGCATGAATGTAAGCAAAATGGGCATAAAGTCAAATTTTTGTAAAGCCCATGGCTTATGTGCAAAAGAAATGAGCACATGAGGCATGGGATGGGAAAAATGCCATTTTGTAAAACCCAATGAGCTATATGTAAATGTGTAAGCCTATATAAGGCAACATGATGATGAATAATAGACTTTTCATTCTCTTAAAAAACTAGGGTTTGTGCTTCCACTCTCTCTTTTTCAAGTTCTTCATTTTCCTTTTCATTTTCCAAATCAAGAGCTTAGCTCTTTTTTTTTTTAAACTAAATAAAGTTTTACCATAAACCTACCTCCCAAGATTCCATCAAGAGAAGAAAAAGGGTCTCTTTTTTTATCATCCAAGATCTGGATCTTGGAGTTTCAAGAGAACCCATTTTGGGTTTCTTCTCAAAAGCAAAAGGAGAAAATCTTTTTGGGGAGTTTAACTCCACAAATAAAATTATTTTGGAGTTTGACCCTATAATAGAAACCTTTTTTGGAGTTTAACTCCGAATAAAATTGTCTTGGGAGTTTAACTCCAAATAAACTTTTTTTTGGAGTTTAACTCCATCACAGAAAAAAAAATTCTTTTTGGAGCTCATGCTTTCTCTCACGTGAGGGAGAGGGGAGCTCCCACTAAGTGGGAGCTTTCCTTCCTTCTCACGTGAGGGGAAAGCTCCACATTTAGTGGAGTTTAACTCCTCACCACATTAAATCTTTTTAGGAGTTTAACTCCACAATAAAAATCTTTTTAGAATTGAACTCCATTTAAAATTCTTTTGGAGTTTAACTCCACATTTAAAATTCTTACGGAGTTCAACTCCACAAATAAAATTCTTTTGGAGTTTAACTCCACAATAAAAATCTTTTTGATGTTGAACTCCATTTAAAACTCTTTTTGGGGAGTTTAACTCTACATTAAATCTTTTTGGAGTTGCACTCCATTTAAAGCTCCTTTTGGAGTTTAACTCCACAATAAAAACCTTTTTTGAGTTAAACTCCATTTAAAATATTTTTGGAGTTGAACTCCATATTTAAAATTCTTTTGGAGTTGAACTCCATGTAAAAAAAATCGTATTTTTGTAACCCTTTGGCCCCCTAGCATGTGAGGAGGAGGGCTCCCATTAAGCGGGAGCCATTTTCGCCCCTATCATATGCTAGCACGTGAAGGGGAGAGCTCCCATTTAATGGGAGCCTTTTTGGCCCCTTTCATATGCTAGCATATGAGGGGAGGCTCCCATTAAATGGGAGCCCAGGTTCCCCCCTTTTTATTTATTTTAATTTTTTTTCTTTTCTTCTTTCTTCTTTCTTTTTTTGTTTTAATCTTTTTATTTAAATAAATATTAAATAAATAAAAATAAATTATAAATAATATTTTAAAATTAAAAAAAACGTTTCTCTAAATATTTATCTATTTACTTATTTTTGTTTTTTTATAGAAAAATATATATATCCTTTTTTTTAACAAATGGAACAAAACATAAAAAAAACATATACACACCAACGTATCGCATTGAATTCGCATGTCCTGTTTGACCCGTCAATCAGAGATTCTCTCGCTCCAAAGCCGAGGGGTAATTGACGGCAGCTTAGTCCGCGGCTGCCGGAGATTCGGATCCCCGCAATCAATAAATCCCAGCCTACCCTAGGCAGGAGGAATCTGTACTGCGTCTGACCAGCGCGCGCGTATTCCCATCTTAATGGGGGTGACGAAAAACACCCTACAGATTCTGCCACGCCCGGTGGGACAAATCTCTCCTCTCATTTTTCAGGTTAAATATCCAAGCGAACTCAATCAACATATACATTGATTGCCTATACTGAAATCATGCTTCTTTGTGCTGGTTAACGACTTTCGACTATAATCTTCGAACGCAAGTCGGTATTTGAACGACTTTCCTTGGCCCCAGCTGGGGGCAAGGCCATCAACACCGACAAAGTAATAAGGCATTTCAGGCAAGCTTTAGCGGTGCCCCTGACAACTACTCAATCGGGTATCTTCTCCAAGCTTCTGATCCAAATGACCACCACGTCGTTAAACTGGAAACAGATGACCTCTAAGTCGTTAAACTGGAAACAGTAGACCACCAAGTTGTTAAACTGGAAACAGATGACCACCACGTCGTTAAACTGGGAACGTCGATCTCTAAGTCGTTAAACTGGGGATGTAAAAATGTGTAAATAAAACAAAAAAATAAATATAAAAAAAAATAAAAAGCCGAAATGATAGGACAACTCGCAATAAAATCAGCGAGTAAAAATAAAAATGAAAATAAAGCCGAAATAATGGGGCAACCGCGAATAAAAAGCCGAAATGATAGGGCAATCGCGACCTTTGCGATAAGAAAAGCAGAAATGATAGAGCAATCGCGGTAAATAAAAAATAAAAAAATAAAAAAATAAAATAAAAAATTGGCGAATGATGAGTCGCTCCTGGTATCATATTCCAGTGCAGCGATGCAGACGCCAACCAAATTCCAAATCTCCAAACGGCGAATGATGAGTCGCTCCTGGTACCATATTCCAGTGCAGCGATGCAGCCGCCGACAATTTCCCAAAATTCTTCCAGCCCTACGGTTGGTCCCCAAGTTGACTACCGTATACAATTCATGGGCTTAAATAATTCTCATCATACCCATACCCTACCGCAATCACCAGTCCAGCGGCCGGTCTCCGTCCTTGGAATTATGGTCCATTGGGAAGACCCACTCATGTGTCCTCACGATACATGAGAATAATAAACCTTCGTGGGATCCTTACGACTCACAAAGGAAAAACACACTTGGGGGTCCTCACGACTCCTAAGGAGAAAATGCACCAAGGGGATCCTTATGACTCGTAGGGAGAAAATGCTTTTATGGGACCTTTACGGCCCATAAAATTGAAAAGCCTTAGGTGATAGGGATCTAAACCTGTCTCCTAAGCCATCGCTTCCCAACAGGGAAAGGCAAATGATGAGTTGCTCCTGGCATTATTCCAGTGCAGCAATGCAGATGTCGATCTAAAAACCAATTCCTGAATATCCTAACGGCGAATGATGAGTCTCTCCTGGTACCATATTCCAGTGCAGCGATGCAGACGCCAACCAAAACTCAAATTCCCGACGGCGAATGATGAGTTGTTCCTGGTTCCATATTCCAGTACAGCGATGCAGACGCCGACAAAGTCCGGAAATTCTTTTGGCCCTACGGTCTAGATCATACATCCTGAAAAACCGTATACAATCCACGAACGTAAAACGATCCCAATCTCTCCCAAGTCCTACCGGCGAGACCACATTCAAAGTCCCACCAGCGATGAAGATTCCAAAAAAAAAAGAAAAAAAGGTATGTCCACAAGCAAAATGGGCACGGATGAAAACCCGAAAGGGCTCCGTAAGCAAAAACAGCAGAACTGCCGGCGAGTTTGTGAAAACCCGAAAGGGCGCAAACTCGTGAAAAAGAGATAAAATGCACTTACAAAGTCCTCTCGACTTTGTGAGGAGAAAATTCCCGCGTGAGATCCTTACGACTCACAAAGAAAAAACACACTTGGGAGTCCCCACGACTCCTAAGGAGAAAATACACCTACGAGATCCTTTATACTTGTAGGGAGAAAATGATTTTATGGGACCCTTACGGCTCATAAAATTAAAAAGTCTTAGGTGATAGGGATCTAAACCTGTCTCCTAGGCCATCGCTCCCCAACGGGTAAAGGCAAATGATGATTCGCTCCTGGTACCATATTCCAGTGTAGCGATGTTGATGCCAAACAAAAACCAAAATCCCCAAATCCACTCATGGCAAATGATGATTTGCTCCTGGTACCATATTCCAGCATAGCGATACTTATATCAACCCGAATCAAGTCCAACCAACAAGTTCTGCGTCGGAATCATGCTTCGTCTCAGAGTGTATCCCGCGTCGAAATCAAGCTTCGCCTCGGTGTATTTGCCCTCCCTGTCGAAATTACGCTTCGGCTCGGAATCAACCAACGACCTCCTCGTCGGAATTAAACTCCGTCTTGGAATCAAGTCGACCAACAAGCTCTGCGCCGGAATCGTACTTCATCCCAGAGTGTACCCCGCGTCGAAATCAAGCTTCGCCTTGGTGTATCTACCTTCCCTGTCGGAATTATGCTTCGGCTCGGAATCAACCAGCGACCTCCCCGTCGGAATTAAGCTCCGCCTCGGAATCAAGTCGACCAACAAGCTCTGCGTCGGAATCATGCTTCGTCTCAGAGTGTATCCCGCGTCGAAATCAATCTTCACCTCGGTGTATCTGCCCTCCCTGTCGGAATTATGCTTCGACTAGGAATCAACCGGCGACCTCCCCATCGGAATTAAGCTCCGCCTCGGAATCAAGCCGACCAACAAGCTCTGCGTCGGAATCATGCTTCGTCCCAGAGTGTAGCCCGCTTCGAAATCAGGCTTCGCCTCGGTGTATCTGCCTTCTCTGTCGGAATTATGCTTCGGCTCGGAATCAACCAGCGACCTCTCCGTCGGAATTAAACTCTGCCTCGGAATCAAGTCAACCAGCAAGCTCTGCGTCGGAATCATGCTTCGTCTTAGAGTGTACCCCGTGTCGAAATCAAACTTCGCCTCAGTGTATCTGCCTTCCCTGTCGGAATTATGCTTCGGCTCGGAATCAACCAGCGACTTCCCCGTCGGAATCAAGCTCCGCCTCGGAATCAAGTCGACCAACAAGCTTTGCGCCGGAATCATACTTCGTCTCAGAGTATATCCCACATCGAAATCAAGCTTCGCCTCGGTGTATCTGCCTTCCCTGTCTGCTTCGGCTCGGAATCAACCAGCGACCTCCCCGTCGGAATTAAGCTCCGTCTTGGAATCAAGTCAACCAAAAAGATCTACGTCGGAATCATGCATCGTCTCAGAGTGTACCCCGCTTCGAAATCAAGCTTCGTCTCGGTGTATCTGCCTTCCCTGTCGGAATTATGCTTCGGCTCCGAATCAACCAGCGACCTCCTCATCGGAATTAAACTCCGCCTCGGAATCAAGTCAACCAGCAAGCTCTATGTCAAAATCATACTTCATCTCAAAATGTACCCCGTGTCGAAATCATGCTTCTTCTCGGAGTATCTGCATTCCCCGTTGGAATTATACTTCGCCTGGGAATCAACCTCTGCATCGAAATTATGCTTCGGTCATAATGTCTGCCGCTCGTCGGAATTATGCTTCAACCCCTTGGAATCAAGCTCCGATCCCCGAAATTATGCTCTGATCCCCGGAATTATGCTCCCGGGATGATGCTCCGCCCCTGCAATGATTTTCCACCTCGAAGTCCAACTTCAAGATCCATCAATTTCATGCACACAACTCATGCATGTGGTGTGCATTCATTGATAAGGGGAACTTTGTTGGGGTCAAAAATTGCACTCCGGTTGATCAAGTCAAAGCCAAGGTCAATCCCAAACCAGGTGGGCCCAAGCCAAGATCAAGTGGGCTCATGCCCGAGTTGAGCCTGAACATGAAGCGGCCGACCTCTCCTATGCAAATAAAAAATCATGTAATAACTAATTTTGATGTAATTTTTTATGCATGAATGTAAGCAAAATGAGCATAAAGCCAAATTTTTGTAAAGCTCATGGCTTATGTGCAAAAGAAATGAGCACATGAGACATGAGATGGGCAAAATGCCATTTTGTAAAGCTCAATGGGCTATATGTAAATGTGTAAGCCTACATAATGCAACATGATGATGAATAAAGTATAGACTTTTCATTCTCTCAAAAAACTAGGGTTTGTGCCTCCATTCTCTCTTTTTCAAGTTCTTCATCTTCCTTTTCATTTTCCAAATAAATCAAGAGCTTAGCTCTTTTTTTTAAACTAAATAAAGTTTTACCATAAACCCAACTCCCAAGACTCTATCAAGAGAAGAAAAGGGGTCTCTTTTTTTATCATCCAAGATCTAGATCTTGGAATTTCAAGAGAACCCATTTTGGGTTTCTTCTCAAAAGAGAAAGGAGAAAATATTTTTGGAGAGTTTAATTCCACAAATAAAATTATTTTAGAGTTTGACCCTATAATAGAAACCTTTTTTTGGAATTTAACTCCGAATAAAATTGTCTTGGGAGTTTAACCCCAAATAAACTTTTTTTTGGAGTTTAACTCCATCACAGAAAAAAAAATTCTTTTTGGAGCTCCTGCTTCCTCTCACGTGAAGGAGAGGAGAGCTCCTACTAAGTGGGAGCTTCCCTCCTTCTCACGTGAGGGGAAGGCTCCCCATTTAGTGGAGTTTAACTCCTCACCATATTAAATATTTTTAGGAGTTTAACTCCATAATAAAAATCATTTTGGAGTTGAACTCAATTTAAAATTCTTTTGGAGTTTAACTCCACATTTAAAATTCCTCCGGAGTTCAACTCCACAATAAAAATTCTTTCGGAGTTTAACTCCACAAATAAAATTCTTTTGGAGTTTAACTCCATAATAAAAATGTTTTTGGAGTTGAACTCTATTTAAAACTCTTTTTAGGGAGTTTAACTCCACATTAAATTTTTTTGGAGTTGCACTCCATTTAAAACTCTTTTTGAAGTTTAACTTCACAATAAAAATGTTTTTAGAGTTAAACTCCATTTAAAATCTTTTTGGAGTTGAACTCTATATTTAAAATTCTTTTGGAGTTTAACTCCACAAAAAAATTCTTTTGAAGTTAAACTCCACGTAAAAGAAAAAAAATCATTTTTTGGAGCCTTTGGCCCCCTCACCTGCTAGCACGTGAGGAGGTGGGCTCCCATTTAATGGGAGCCCTTTTCGCCCCATCACATGCTAGCACGTGAGGAGGAGGGCTCCCATTTAATAGGAGTCATTTCCCTTTTGGCCCCCCTCACATGCTAGCATGTGAGGGGAGGCTCCCATTAAATGGGTGCCCAGGTCCCCTCCCCTTTTATTTATTTTAATTTTTTTTTCTTTTTTTCTTTCTTTATTCCTTCTTTTTTTATTTTAATCTTTTTTTATTTAAAAAATAAATAAATAAATATAAATTATAAATTATATTTAAAAATTTTTAAAAAATGTTTTTCTAAATATTTATCTACTTATTTTTTTTTTTATAGAAAAATATATATATCCTTTTTTTTATCAAATGGAACAAAAAAAACATACACACACCAACGCATCGTATTGAATTCGCATATCCAGTTTGACCTGTCAACCGGAGGTTCTCTCGCTCCAAAGCCGAGGGGTAATTAACGGCAGCTTAGTCCGCGGCTGCCGAAGATTCAGATCTCCAAAATCAATAAACCTCAGCCTACCCTAAGCAGGGGGAATCTGTACTGAGCCTGACCAGCGCGCGCGTATTCCCATCTTAATGGGATGACGAAAAACACCCTACATCAATTCGAATGATTATTAAGAACGTTATGCCATACCTTTCCACATTCTTCTCGACCCAAAACCATTCTACCTTTCTCGACCTTTGCCAAAACACCGCCACCATTGAAGTATCTAAGAAAGAAGGAAAGCTTAATCTCATTTTGAACGAGCCGAAAGAAAAGAATATCCGAGTAAAGAGTGAAAAATTTGAGGCGATCAATGTAATAGATCAAGCTCCCCGTCCAATGATAACTACATCTTCATCAACTCCATCGGTGCAACCAGCTCAGAACCGAGACAAGAATGATGAGTGGAAGAGAAGAAAATTCACGCACCTCTAAGATCCCCGACCCACTGTCTATCAACAACATCTCGATGCACAGCTCATCAAGCCATTAAATCTAAAACCTATACCCAATCCAGTTCCACCATGATTGAACATGAACTAGTACCGGGAATATCACCAACGTCCAGGCCTTTTGATCAACAGCTGCTTTGCAATAAAACACAAATTTGATCGAAGCCGGGAAGATACAAGTGGCTGATAACTAGAACATCCTTCAAAATCCTTTGTCACATCATTATGTCAGGCATATCGAATTCGAAGAGATCATGACTCTTGATTCTACAAAGAAAAAGTTGGTTCTCGAAGCAGCTCCTCGAGTAACCCTAATTGCAGCAGAATCCCATAACACCAATCCCGCCATTATTCACCCCGTAAGAAGACCTGTTGAACAAATCTCCTCAGCACCGATAGATCCAAGTGTCCTTACCAAAAGGCCCTTTGATTACAGGAATTTCATGAGATTGGGGACATGACTCGATCTGGGAGAGTGTACAAGCCACTGATATTGCAAGGGGCATCCGCGGCTCAGAAGAATCGACAATCTTCTACTCCACAAAAGCAATCATCTTCTTCTACAAACCCGGCAAACCACTTCTCTGTCTCGATGAACCAACCAACACAATCTCACTCTTCAACTCCGGAAAACTCGACATCAGCTGACGAGCCCCTACTGATTCCATCCGAAACACCCTCAATGAGACGTCTTTCCTCCGAAAATCCCCCTGTTCAAATACCTTCTTTATCAAACGCTGCTCCTCCCGAGTCTCAAAATGTAAAGGAAGACGGATATGATATAGTGAATCAGCTGAATGAAGTACATCCCAATATTTCTTTGTGGGAGTTAATCAATAGCTCACCGGAACATAAGAAAGCGTTCTTTAATGTAGTCCAAAAGGTCTCAGCTGATAAAAACACTGCTCCGGAGGATTTTGAGGATATAAATCAAGTATTTGCTGTCAGAAGGATCACTTTTACAGATGTGGAGTTTCCATATGATAGGATAAACCATAATCATGCACTTTATATAGACGTAGAATGTTAGGTCTAAACATTCTTAGAGTATTCATTGATGGGGGATCTGGTTTGAACTTGTGCCCTTTACGTATACTGCAAAGGCTTGGGATTAATAAGAACCTTGTACGGAAAGCATGCGGGGGAGTTAAAGGATATGACAATGTACGGAGAGACATTCTCGACGAGCTAAATCTGGAAGTATCAGTTGGTCTCGCTACATATCTCATGACCTTTCAAGTCCTCAATATCCCGTTCTCTTACAATCCGCTCTTAGGTCGTCCTTGGATCCATAGAGCCGATGCCATCCTTTCCACTCTACATCAATGTGTAAAATTCAAATTCGGTGATGATGTTTTTATCATACTTGCCGGGGAGGAATCCACGTGTGCTAATACATCCTTCCGGGACCTGTCTCTTGAAAACCAATCTGTTCTGCTCATTGAGGGCAGTGAGAACTTAAGTGAATTAGATGACAAAGATTACAACATCCTTCTAGAATTTCAATATGAGTCCAACCTTTCTGATAGTGAGAGTGTTTTCCTTGAACAATTAACACTACTATTATGAATGATTAGGAACTCATGTTTGATGATTCTATTGTCTTTCCTCGTATATATTTATACGGTCTCTAATAAACGGTCTTTAATACGTATAGTTTTTACTAGTGAGTAGATAAAACAAAAGGGGATACGCGGCGTCTTTTGACCGACCTTGATGACATGACATTTTGATCTATTTTTCCTAGTACGATATTTTATATATTAAGCTAATTGGTGTTATGAATGTGAGCCTAAACAACACCAATTAATCATCTGCTGCCATGATGATAATGTGCATTAATGAACTTAAATGCGTTTATGATGTTTGGGCTCGACCGACAATGTACATGCGACCGCAGGGGCTTTTAGCAGAGTTTGTTGCGTACTTAGATGGATGAATACAAAACACCGCAAAAACCAAATGATTGGCTCAATCTATACGAAGACGAAGTTATGAAAAAAAATGTTACTTGTAAGGTACACCAACATAAGGAATGCCTAACAAGATCTACAGGTCATTAAAGAAACGAGCGCCTCCATAGGAGAACGAATTGTAACCTACCGAACAAAACAACAAAATCCGAAAGAATACTCAATCACAAACTCAAAGAAAAATATATTTTGAAAAAATCTTCATTTTGTTTTGGTGCCACACAATGGTCCACATTGTTGGAGCTGTATTTTGTTATGATGCTGTGTAGTGCTAGGGAGCTCATGATATTAGTATTGGATTTGGCATTTTGTATAGTTGGTGGCATTATGACTTTACAATTATAGTTTTCAGTTTCATTATTTATTTGGCATTTTGTGTAGTTGGTGCATTATGGCTTCACAATTGTAGGCTGCCTGTAACACTATAATTGTTTCCCTATCACCTAATATATACCTGCTCTGGTCCCTCATGTGGCAAGGATATACATAGATTTTGAAAGTCTATTTATTACATTTGTTTGTGTTTCATTTTGGCTCTTTGCTTCATCTTTGTTTTGGCTTTTAATTGTTGTTGTTTTCTTATTGTGCATTAATAAACAGAATGTTAGTATACACTAAAATTTATTAAGCATAAACTTTACCATGGATTACACATTCAATTTGTTTATAGATATTGATCAACTTGTTGATAACAATAGTATTCACTTCAAATATTTTTATAAAAAAAAATATTTTAAAAGGATTTTACTGTTATTGATTTTGACAGTATTTGAGTCCATGGTTTTTTTCGGTTTTTCTAAATATTTATCTGAAATAAGTGTGAGAACGCTAATGTGAAGCAGGCAAAAGACGCCGCTGTAGCTAAGTGGTATAAAGATGCTTCTAAATTGTTCAAGACCTATGTTGGTGCTCCTGAATCTTGTATGACTCAGTTAGAAAATTTCAAAGTTGTCATACCAGCAAGAACTGAGTCATCTGGTCATGGTTTAGTGACCTTAATAACTTGGAGAAGCAGTGGAGACGGCGGTATATTTAAGGATGAGATGATTTTGATTGTATACAAATAACGCAAGTTACTTCGTTTCTGCAGAATTAAATTAATGTATTCTCTGTCATTAGCTCAAATCGATATGTCCGTATCAGATTTGACAATGAAATTTCATTTTCTCCTATAATTATAGAACATCGCGACCGAGTTCTGGAGCCTGTGTGTAATTTTTTTCCTCTCCCATGGATATCAACTTTTCCATTATAAGTAGCAGGGGTCCTCGGGGTTTCGCAGGGATATTAATTTGTAGATAGTATGACAAAGAAGAACATATATATATAAATGCTTTTGAAAAGTAGCAGCAGAGAAAAAATTCGGAAATTTACTGATATCGGTCCGTTTAGAAGCACAAGAAAGAATGCTTAATCAATATTTTCTATACTTATGCACAATGTTGAAAGTAAGCATATGTCTCGGTCCGTTTTTATAAATGCAACTAAAATAATGCCTGTGATATCACCGTTTATATATATGCACACAATAAATTCGTTGGTTATAGCAGAGACAAATTCAAACGCTACCTGAGTGCTGCACGGGCGACCTACCATTTGAATTTGGCGGCGTTTAAAGTGACAGATCAGAAGAAGCTGTCGACAGAAATATCAAATAATTTTCATGAGAAGAAGAATCAAGCCTTCTGATGAAGGCAGCGAACATGAAGCACAAAACAAGCAAGCAGAATTTTTTTTTTTAATTTTATTTTTAAATGATGTGTTTCACCCTATTTATTGTCCATTGTGGAACCAAAGAAAAAAAATTGCTTGGAATTGAACTTCACACAAAGGGAAGAAAAAAATTCAAGTCTTGAATCAGCACATTAGCAAGACAATAGCTGTATTAATGTAGGATACATATTAGAGGGTCCGATACACAGCTACGAACGTACCGAAATCCATATGAATCGTATCATATCTTACTACGTAAAGCGCATCATACGAATATGATACTGATAACAATTGGTCCTGAACTTTACTCAAGTTTTGTCGACTTTTTTGTCTTTTTCGTTGCTGCCTCAGACTATGGCATTCTCTTCCTGTTACTACACGTTGCATTTTCCTGTTTTCATAATGTGAGCGAACCGGATCTCAGAAGTTCCATAGTGCATGCATTTAGTTGCCGAAAACCATGTCTATAGAGTTTAGATAATTGATTGATGCTTTTCAAACAGAGAACAATATTTCTGTAAATTTTGCGCAAAGTCCTGATATTGTGAATGCTTCTCTTGGTACTTGTGTTATCCGAGACACCGGACAAGGATCATATGCCAAAAGCTGTGTCAATAGCAACTCGGGAGGAAAAATTCTGAAACCATCGGGGCTTTGGATGTCAAGCCCCAAGTGGCTAGCTATTTCGATGTGGTTAATTATGCTAATTAGCAAAGTTTGCTGAATAGTTGTTTTTTCTGCTTCCCGGCTCGCTATTTGGAAGATTCAATCTGTAGATTAGTTTCGATCATTTTATTTTCTTATATATATATAGCAATTAGTTAAAGTTTAAATCTTAATTGCTTTGATCCGAATAGATTTCTTCAAAAGATATTTTTAAAAGTAGGTTTGGAATTTTCAAATAATAACAAGTTAATAACTTTAGTTATATGAGAACCAATATAGTATAGCTTTTTAGCCTATGTTTAATTTCCCAATTTTTTCCCCTACAACTGCTTAAAAAGACACATAGTACGATCGACCTTCCTATATTATCATTAGTTTTCTTTGAAATTAAGGCCTTCCTAAATTATATATATACAAGCAACTTTTTTTCAGAATATTAACTATCATATACTTTGTACAATATATATGCCTCTCTAATATGAAAAATCGTATGCAATGTATATATATGAAAATAGCTATATATTTGAAAACATTCCTTCCCACTTTTTCAGCATTAGATTAAGTTTGGAATGTGTGATAACAATTATGAATAAAAACTTTCATTTATTTCCAAACATAACATAATTGAATGCACAAATCCTAGAGTTAATCTAATGGTGCAAACATGAAAATGATTTGTTTCCAAATCCTTTCGATAGAATCCTAGTTAAACACACACGTATAACGGATGAAAGGTGGCATAGACGGAAATTTCCTTTTATGGTGTCGAAAAAATATACTCTCCGGTATTTTTTTCGACGATTGGTATTTATCATCTTAGATGTGGATATACAAAATTTCATATGATTACATCATTTTTTCACCAATGATTTAGCGGGTGCAAAATTAACAATTTGCCGGCAATAGAACTTTTTGCATTACTAACTCAATGGTGAAAAAGTGATGGAATCACATTAAATTTGGTGTATCCACATCTTACATGATAAAGATGATGACGATGGATGCTGATCGTCAAAATAAAATGTGAAGGATATAGATTTTTGACCCCATCGGACGAAAAAGCCTTTTAGGGCCTCTTTTCTTCATTATATATATATATATGGGAGTGATCCTCTGCAAACCGGTCCACGTTTTTGAAAAAACGGGAACTCTCTATCCACGACATATTTGAACCAGCGGCAGATCCAGAATTTTCAAAAGATGGGGCTAAATTTCAGATTATTCATTCGCAATTTTTTTTAACAAAAACCAAGTCTTAACCAAGTTATCTTACAACTATTAATAAAATCAATTTATCCATTCACAATTTTTTAACGAGCTCTTATTCAGAATTAAATAATTGAAACCAAGTATCAAAATCAAGCTATTCATTCGAAATCAAATAATTGAAATCTAAAGGTTGGGTTAAAAGAAAATACTATATAGATTTTGAACCAACAAGATTCTAGGGTTTCAGCGTCTATGAAGCGACTGTTCAAGAAGAGGAGGAGATGAATGATGAAAACGATCACGTCTTGCGATTGGGTGAGGGCAAGGATGCCAATGAAGAGGATGAGGCTCAGACGAGGGTTTTTAGAGATGCGACTGAGAGTCTGAGAAGCGAGGGTTTTTAAAGATGACGTGCTTTTGGATCGAGATGAGGGCCGTGAGGTTAGGGTTTTTGGGAGAAGGGATGTGGGGGTTTTTCAGAGGTGAGGAGACTATTTTTTTCTCTCTGATTGAGATTGAGATGAGGGCGGGAACCGCAGGATACCTCCCTATGTTTCGAAAAATACGCGGGGGTATGGTGTCATCCTGCCCTTGAATAGGTCCGTCCCTGATTTGAACGATCCGAACAGTTCAAGTTGATTATCCTAATCTCAAATGTATGTGTATGAAAAGTTAAAGAATTTAAAAATTTCTATACCTAATGAGTGCAAAATGAATGCCTTTCAATATAGCAACATAAACTACATCTAATACATTAGTTAGAGGTCTTCAAGTCGTTTGATTTTTTATACACATAGACTTGAAGGTAAGGTGATCAATTTGAACGGTTTGGATCGTTCAAATATATCGTGAATCAAGAGTTTCTGTTTTTAAAAAACGCAGACCAGTTTGAAATAAAGTGCTCATATATATATATATATATATATATATATACACACACGCGCGCGCGCGCGCATTTTAATACAAAATTTCTAGTGGATACTGATACAAATTAATCAATATCCTGCCTTTTATCGTATGGTTCAATACAGTATATCCTTTATTTTACTATGACTATTTATAAGGGAGAGAGACTCTCCCTACCTCTTTGGGAATTTCAAGAAATTAAACTTAAATATTCATAGATGAAGCGGGCTTTGCTTCTCGTCTCCGTTCCTTGTCGACCCTTTCTTCTCATCCTTCCTCGTCGCTAATGTGCTGGTCGATGTCCTCTGCTCGGAGTTAGTATCACAATACAATACATTGACGGTCCTTTTTGCCAGATAGCCTTGAATTAAGATCCAGGAAGCAGCGAAGCTAGTTACTCTGAGCTTGCAGTTATTGTATGCGATATATCATCACCGTGAATGCTACAGAAATACAGTCTTAAATTGATGCGCCGGAACAAAACGAGTCGGATCCAAAGTTGAATGGTGTATTAGAAAAGTGCTGATCCAAAACTTATTCAGATGGGATGCCGATAGTGAAGCAAGGTACGTACAGATGCTGCTACAGCGAAGAGCTACAAGGCGGCTGCTCAATTATTGTTTAAGACCTATATCGATACTTCTCAATCATACGCATCGATCAATTGGAAGTTTTCGACGTTTCCATTCCAGCAAGAGATGCATCGATTCCACTTGTGGATATGGCCTTAGTCGGGCACGCTACACAGTTGGGATGTGTTGGATTCCAAATAAGGCATGCAACTTTATTTCTTTATAGAATTTTGGTGCATAAAGTGCATGCTTAGTAAATGTAACCTAAGATTTTCGATCTCATATCAATAAAATTGCGTCAGGATTGAAAAAGAGCTTAATTTATAGATACATAATATAATATTGGGCTGGATTAATATTTGTGCCTAATATTTCTTTTTTCAAGGATCCCGTTAACAAGAATAATACACGTTACTACTAGCTGTGAGATTAAAATTAACGAAATAAATTTTATTAGCACAATGACACCCCTCTCTCTCTCTCTCTCTCTCTCTCTCACACACATATATATATATGTGCGCGCGCGCGTGCGTGTGAGAGAATAATGGAGGAAAGATGCCGTATGAGGGAATTTCCTCCTATGGCATCGAAAAAACACATCCTACTTCGTGTTTTCCGACGATTGGAATGTATCATCTTCATCGTTACTATCTAAGATATGGATACACCAAATTTTATGTGATTCTACAATTTTTTCACCGTAAGATATGGTACACCAAATTTTATGTGATTCTACAACCTTTTCACCGTTGAATTGGTGGGTTCAAAATTAACGGTTTACCGACAATAGAACTTTTTGCATTGCTAAATTACCGATCGTCGGAAAACACAACGGAGGGTGTGTTTTTTCGACGCCATAGGAGAAAATTCGCGCTTGTGGCCTCTTTTCTCCATTATTCTCTCTCTATGTATATAGAAGTTAATGGAGGAAAGAGGCCATAGGAGGTATTTACTTTTATGCCATCCAAAAAATACACCCAACCTCATTTTTTTCCGACGATCGGCACCTACCATTTTCATCGTTATCATCTAAGATGTGGGTACACCAAATTTCATATGATTCTACAACTTTTCCACCGTTGATTTAGTGGGTTCAAAATTAACGGTTTACCGACAATAGAACTTTTTACATTGCTAAATCAACGGTGAAATGGTTGTAGAATCACATGAAATTTGGTGTACACATATCTTAGATGATAACGATGAAGATGGTGGGTACCGATTGGCGGAAAAAATGAGCGAGGGTGTATTTTTTCGACACCATAGAAGAAAATTCCCTCCTATGGCATCTTTCTCTCCGTTATTCTCATATATATATATATATATATATATATATATATAAGGGGGAATTCTTTGGTGCTTCCGAAGATTTTCCGCTCTCTCCTCTCACACACTCACTCTCTCTCACACACACTCTCTCTCCCCTCTCTCTCTCTCTCATTCACTCACTCTTTCTCTCTCCTCCTTTGAAAGCACCAAAGAAATTCCCATATATAAGTGGAATAAATTAGCCATTGGGATACTAACTTCTTGCCCCTAATGAAACCATACGATTGCAATAAAGAATAAATAAATATAGTCTAAATCATGCATATAAGCATCTGCACATGTAAAAATCCAATACATCTGCGTCAGTCATTTGAAAAACCAAACCAAAAATAAAAACGTTTTTGGAGAGCCTACTTGCAACCCAACGATTCATAACCTTGCTCGTCGGAGAAATAAAAATGCTTTGAAAATAAAAGTACTATTGATGGGTTATTATCTATCCTAATTCCGATCAAAAAATGATTTTTGTACGGAGGAGGTTGGTAGCTCTATCAGTCCCATCATTGATGGTTTGTTAATGGCCCAGTTATAAGCTTTTTGATTGGATGAGCCTCCAATCCTATCACATATTGCGAATTATTCAGCGAATTCGTGAGTAATTCATGAATTTTTGATCAGCCGATTAAATCTTCGATTTAACAAGAATAATACACGTTACTACCAGCCGTGAGATTAAATTTAAAGAAATAAAATTTATTAGCACAATGGCCTCTCTCTCTCTATATATATATATGAGGTTAATGGAGGAAACGTGAGGGATTTCCTTCTATGGCATCGGAAAAATGCACCCTCTGTGATTTTTTTCGACGATCGGCATACATCGTTTTCATTTTTATCATCTAAGATGTGGATACATCAAATTTCATGTAGTTTTACCATATTTCACCGTTGATTTAGTTAGTGCAAAATTAATGGTTTACCCACAATAGAACTTTTTACATTGTTAATTCAACGGTGAAAAAGTGGTGCAGTCACATGAAACTTGGTGTATGCACATCTTAGAGGATAACGATAATGATAATGGATACCGATCGTCGGAAAACATGATGGAGATTATATTTTTTCGATACCATAGGAAGACTGGCCTCTTTCCTCCATTATTCTCTCTCTCTATATATATATATATGAGAATAATGGAGGAAAGATGCCATAGAAGGGGATTTACTCATATGGCGTCGAAAAAATACAATCTCCATCGTGTTTTCCGACGATCGACACTCACCGTCTTCATCGTTATTATCTAAGATGTGGGTACACCAAATTTCATGTGATTCTACAACTTTTCACCGTTGAATTAATAGGTTCAAAATTAACGGTTTACCGACGATAAAACATTTTACATTGCTAAATCAACAGTGAAAAAGTTGTAGAATCACATGAAATTTGGCGTACCGACATCTTAGATGATAACGATGAAGATGGTGGATTCCGATCGTCGAAAAACACGATGGAGGGGGTATTTTTTCGACGCCATAGAAGGAAATTCCCTCCTATGACCTCTTTCTTCTATTAGATTCTTTATATATATATATATGTGTGGGATAAATTAACCATCCGGCTTGATCCAATAGGCTACTCTAATCCATAATCACACCTATATTTGATTGCAATAAAGAATAAATAAATATAGTCTAAATCATGCATATAAGTATCTGCACACTTAATCTAATATATCTGCCTGGATCCCCGCAACCAAACCATCAAAAAATGTTTTTGGAGAGCCTACTTGCAACCCAACGATTCATAATCTTGCTTTGAAAAATAAAAGTACTATTGATGGGATATTATCTATCCTAATTCCGATCAAAAAATGAATTTTGTATGAGGCGGCTGGTAGCTCTACCAGTCTCATCATTGATGGTTTGTTAATGGCCCCCTTATATGCTTTTTGATTGGATGAGCCTCCAATCGTAGTCACATAATTCGCGTATTATTCGTCGAATTCAGGAATAATTCGTGAATTTTTGGTCGGCGTATTAAATCTTCGATTTAATCGCGGTTGCCGAACGCGCCGAATAATTCGTGCATTATTCACGAATAATTCCCGAATTATTCCCGAATTTTTCGATAAAACAGCGAATAATTCACAAAATTAAAACCTAACGTCTCATATATTAATTTCTTGTTCGAAATACTTTTCGAAAATTTCCCCAACACTTGCCGAATTTTTCCCAAATACCTGCCGATTTTTTTCCGAAAAGTTTTCCGAATCCGAATTTTCGACGTCGAAGATTTATATCCAAATCTCGGATTTGTCGCCGTGCCTCCAAATGATTGGTGTGTTTTCCGCAGAAAAATTACTGCTCATTCCGATTGGGGGCTGGTCAAAACAAGTGTTATTGGTGGGTCCCACTTTTTGAAGTCGGTGAACAACCGGGTGCGGAGCAATTATCCATTTCGCTGTTGCTTAAGAATTAAGCGTAGATGGTCATTAAATCCTCGACCACGTCCAAAGCGCGTTCTTAGACCTTCAAAAAGAAAACCATAAGCACACCCAAATTGACACCAACCCAATCAATAAGCGGGACGCACACTGCAAATAGCTTGTCCCTCGTCGTCCACGTCATCGAGTTCCAATACGTGGTCGATTATTA
The DNA here is from genome assembly GCA_030015575.1 of Agapanthus africanus. Taxonomy (NCBI): domain Eukaryota; kingdom Viridiplantae; phylum Streptophyta; class Magnoliopsida; order Asparagales; family Amaryllidaceae; genus Agapanthus; species Agapanthus africanus. Next base: position 137,228,041 of record CM057339.1, read on the forward strand.
TCGGTCCCTTCACGATCCTCTATTTAAAGCAAAGGAGCTCGCCTTGGGTCTTTCCATCTTTGTTGCCAACATTTCTACCAGGTAAGAAATTCTCTTTTTTCCCCCCACGATCTCAATTCGCTTTTTTAATTAGATATTTGATTGAGATATAGATTGTTTTTGTTTATTTGGATCAATTTTGGTTAAAATTTTAGGTTTATGAGTTTCCTTTTAGGGTTTGGATTAATTCAGTGTTATTTTGTAGATCTGAGATGCATATTTAGTTTGTTTTAGAAAGTTCAAATCTTGAGAGAAAATTGTATGCTTGAAGGGCAAATTTAGATTGAAACTAAAACTAATTGATGGATTTAGCATGCTCAATTTTGTGTGGTATGCAATTAAGGTTGGAAACCTCCGAGTTCAATTCATGCTCTTTGGTCGTGTATCTGAATTCGGTATTAAGCAGGCTCTGCTTGTGATGTTTGAGTACATCGTGTACATGGTCTAAACTAATTTAAGTTGTACGCTTCGGCGAAACATGTTAGAGATGAATCTTTGGAATGCTGAACCTTAAAGAGTCTTTGTCAAGTGGTTATATAGTTATAGTCGACATTTTGCTCTTCGAAGATTCTCATCGATAAGTACAAAAATTTACTTAGAATAATCTATGGTAAGACTCGAAAAACATGGTTAAAGTTATATCATGTGGCAGCCCTATTAGTCTTTTGAACGTGTCTTTGGTTAATATGAACACAACTTCTAATGGTGCCATGTATTGCAGCCCTGATTCTAAAATGGATTAAGTGCAAAATGTAAACCGTGTCATCATTGGCTTCGGAGCTAGTGGTTAGGAATAGCGAAAACTCATCCTTTTTAAGGATGGAATTTATGAGGCAACTGCAAGGAGGAGCTTGACGATTGAAGAAGCAAGCTTTTGCGCTCTAATATTTATTTATTTAGGCTTTTTACAAAAGAAATCTTGGTAGATAGCATCCATCTTCTAGGTTAATTAGAAGGAACCTTTCTCTTCGGAGCATGCCTGCATGGTTATTCGGCAGTTATTATCAATATGGTGCCCATTCGTAGGATAAATTACATAATCATTCTTTGTTTGACCTTTTGCGGTTATATGGAAGACATAGACTTGTAATTGTGTTACGATCAAACCACGTTTGCCGCCATTGTTTTAACAGAATTAGGGCAATGCTTCTTCTGAGTTGTAGGTGTCGGCTAGATTCCTCTAAGCATCTACCAACCGTGAACACCTCTCAAACCTATACAGCTAAGTGCTGATTCAAAAATTGCATTCGTCCGGTAAAAGTTGCTTTGGATCATCCATTTTCTTGTAGTTTACGTGTTTAAGCTCTGCAGCTTTCGGTAATACATTTAAACACGGAAATTATCTGTTATAGAAATTTGATATTACATCTGGTCTAGTTGCAATTAACTCCACTGTGGTGTTTTGTTCTTCCTATTCTGTTTCAAACGCTAAACCTTTTTGTGGCACCATAGTGTGGGCCATATGATTTGGCCATTTCCTTGAACAACATAGAGTTTGTCTTCGTTCGCTTGTCGCCTCCTTGTCACAAATTCTCCTTAGCACCAACTTGCCTCTCCTCATTCCTGATAAAACAACATGAGGTTGACATGATAACCTCCTTGTTCTTAAAGGTCTGCATATTTGGGTGCTGATAATTAAGATGAAGCATCATTGCCCTACAACCATAAGCTCAAGCTTGGGTCTTTGGTGGTCATTTCAAGAGGCTAACCTCAGCAGTGATGGTTTAAATATGTTAAGTTATCCTCACTTCATATTTCAAACCGAAGAAATTTCTATTTCTGCTAGTAATCTCCGGGTGATTCAAAGGCCCTTGTAAGCGACAGTAGACCGCATAGTATATGCAAATCCCCTATGGGTCTACAAACCATCCCCTTAAGCTTATGATTTATTGGTTATCTACTGAGAAACAGGGATTCTGACACCCATACGGGGCACCTTATGAGTCGGATTCGAGGATTTACAGTTTTCCGAAAGTATAGGACATGATTCGCTTGGACATGTTTATTTTATGTTGTTTGAATATGTATACACAGCAAATCTAAGCTAAGGAGTTTGTTAGTTTTGATGCATGGATTATAGGTGTATAGCCATTGCTTGCTGCGTGATCAATATCTCTAGGATACAATATAAATTTTAGGATGTGCCAAAAAGAGTTGTACTAGTCTCACCCAAAAAATCCGATATGGATGCAAATCCGTTATGGATACATCTTCTTGACAACGAATCCATACAACATAGGGTATCTAGCTCAACATTATGAGAAGTATTGCTCTCATGTGAGAATCTCATCAGAACGTAGAAATAGATGCCTCATCTATTATTTTCAAATACATCGTGATTTCCGAATAATTATAATGTAAATAGCTCATCTGCTTAATGTCGTCCTTGGTATGTTTCCCGCACTAAGACGATTTCAGTTGGAGATGCAAATTTCTCTTTTTTTAAATTTATAATGGTTTCTTTAAATCTTATTACAGGAAGAATGGGAGGTGGAAAGGACAAGCACGATAAAAATGACGAGTCTCATGACAAAGGATTTCTTTCGAACATGGCTCATGGACTTTCCGGTGGGTATCCACACGGTCAACACTCTGGATACCCTCCATCCCACGGGGCCTACCCGCCACAAGCCTACCCTCCGGCACCGGGTGCCTACCCTCCGCAGGGAATGGGATACCCTCCTCAACAAGGGTATCCCCCGCAGGGATATCCTCCTCAGGGGTACCCCCCGCAGGGAATGGGATACCCTCCTCAACAAGGGTACCCACCGTCAGGTTATCCTAGCCATTCTGGTCCACCTCATCAAGGTATATTTGTTATTTGTTACCTAAAGTAGACTAAAGTTCCCTTAACTATCACTATTCTTCACTAAAACATCTTAAGTTTTTTATTACAATAAATTCTCTTAAATTCTGGGTTTAGAGGATTTTTTCACTAGAACACCCTAATGTATATCACTTGAGGGAGGTCACTGTAAAGAAAACTTTAGTAACTTAAAAACAACTATAATTAAGGGTAGTTCAGTGCTAATTATTCTTATTAGTTCCAGCGAATTATGTGTGTTTTGGTGATACGTCATTTTCATATAGACTATAACACATGACAATTTTATTCCGTAATTAATGTAAATTAGTCTGGGTTTTTTTTTCTCGTACAACAATAATTTGGAATTGGTTGTAATTAAATATTACCTCTAATCCTATAAAGGTAGTTTCAATGCAAGTTTTTAAACTTCTAAAAGGCTCATGCCATTAAGTGAAAATAGAGTTGAGAAAACTTAGATATGCTACTTGTTACTTCCTTGTCAGCTTAGGTAAGCAAATGTCTTGATGTTAGCTTCTTGTGGCTTGCTTATAAATTTACGTCGCGAGTAAACAAAAGAACCACAAGATCATATTTACTTTGCTGTTTCTCTAGCAGTTAGCTGTTGCTTTATTTTACTTTTGTTGTTGTCTTTGATCCTTTTTTTTCCTTCTGGAAAAGAGATGTCTTTAATCTTTATCATTAACTATGTAGCAAACTGTAAAATAATAATATAACACACACACACACACACAAATAAAACATGTAGGTATGAAGTTTTGTGGTTCTGCTGCTTGTCGCCAAATCTTTCACCTAAAAGATGGAATCATGAAGTCATCTATATCCTTTATATTGGTACAACAACAATAACAAGCCTTTGTCTACTTGGGGTCAGCTACATGAGTCATTTTATTCCAATAAGTCTTCTTAATTATATTAAGAGGTTAACACCCGATACCTTTTTAATTGTCTCCAACTTCCTTGGTTTAATCTTGCCAATTGCTGGTGGCGACGTCTTTCGCCCATTGATACACCTATATCATTTTTTATATTCGGTGATAATAACGGCCTCTATTGCACATGCCCAAATCATCTCGATATATTACCCTTAATTTATCCTTTCACTGCTTATGCAAGTGCACTAATTCATATCTCATCGGTTGGAGAATTGCTACTCATTTATCTCAATGTTGTCATTCGAGCTTCCAGACTACTCTCATGTTTTGAACATCATGTTCCTTAAACATCTAACATAGTTAACTCCAAAGTGATTGGAAAGTCGGTATGGAGTGAAAATTGTAATAAATAGGTCACACAGTTCAAGACACCCAACCGATATAAAAGGGAAGAAGAAACCAACTTTATTTATTTAGGGTAGAGGATGGGTCCCGCATTGATCAACCTTTATAACTCAGAAACATTCTTGATTGTTCAAGTAATATTGGTCCTATAACCGACCTACAAAATTTTTATAGGATACTCTGCAATTAAAAGAACTTCCCTTTTAACTATCCCTAAATCTATTATGTAGGTGTCGTATTTATTTCTATCAAATCCCTGTAACAATATGAGTTGTTCCAAATTCCAATATCAACATTTAAAGAAGATTAAATTACACTCAATTACCATTGTTTTTCACTAAACTTCTTTACAGTTTTTTTTTAAATCTCAATAAGGTGCCTTAGAAGTGCTACATTTAAGAGTGTTTTAGTGAAAAGAAACTCTCTTAAAAAATTAAGTTGATGGGAATTTACTTATATTAAAAACTTTAAGGTAGTGTAGTGAAAAACAGTAATAGTTAGGGTATTTTACTGTAATTTAGCCTTAAGCAAACAAGGAAGTTTGTGATAACTGTTTCAACCACACTTAATTGTTGGATAAATGCTAATTTTGCCTCCTCTAATCTATAGGGCATAGCGGGCACGGTGGCATGGGCACGATGCTAGCTGGAGGTGCAGCAGCAGCAGCCGCTGCATACGGGGCCCACCAGCTGACATCACATGGGCATGGTTCCCATGGGCACTCGTCGCATGGGCATCCTCACGCTGTTCCCTTTGTCGGACACGGGTCCCATGGCCATGGCAAGTTCAAGCATCATGGGAAGCACAAGCATGGCAAGTTCAAGCATCACGGCAAGTTCAAGAAGCACGGCCATGGAAAGTTCAAGAAGTGGAAGTGATTTTATAAGTGTTCCTTGGACAAGCTTAAATAAGACTCGAATATTTCCTTGCCAGTTATTCATGATATTTGTATTGGCTATACAACATTTCCTTGCCAGTTATTCATGATATTTGTATTGGCTATACATCGCTGCGGCGTCTATAGCTAGTTATTCATGATAATTTGGCTGTTTGCGGGTTCTTTGAATCTTGGTGAATTACACAACACTTACTGAATATATAGGTTTGTTAAAGTTGCTTATGTTACCTTCTCTTGTTCTACTATGTTACCTTATCTTGTTAAGGTATTGCCATTGTTTTTCTTGAGAATAAGCATCAGGGAATTGATTGAAGCTACTCAGTTTTGTGGCTGTATGCTGTATTTGCTTTTGATTGCGTGGAATTGTGTGATATTATTGGAAAGAAGGAACCTGGAACATATTGGAAAGAAGGAACCTGGAAATCATGAAGAAAAGTTATTGGAAATAAGGAACCTGGAATATATTGCTTTGGGTGGGGTTCCTGGGTTTAGTTGGGGCATGACCCATCTCCGGACTGGGTCATGCGACTGTAGCGAGCTGAACAGGCGGATTAGGCCTCCATTTTCTTTTTTCATATTCTAATCTCATATACAAGAAATCATGAAGAAAAGTTATTCTAATCTCATATACATGATATATTGAAGAAAAGTTAGATTGGAATATGTTGGAAGAGGAAAAAATGATTACTCACCAAATTCTACTCAAATAAGTTGAGCAAAATAACTTCTTGCAGAGAAAGCATGATTACTCAACCAAGTTGGGCCGGTCATTGCAGCTAGTAGGTAATGGGTGTGGAAAACATTACGGGTGATAATTTTTGTGCTGATTACCAGATTAATATTAAGCTCACAGGTAGTTCTTAAGAACGGCTTAAGAACTTGATTGTGTTTTCAATATAGGCCCGGGGAAAACCCAAAACCAAAGTTGGGTCAATGTCCTGGGACGACCCACCGGCCCGCTCCCCGCACTCCACAAGAGCCATTTCCCGGGACGACCCACCGACCTGCTCCACGCTATCCGCTGCCAACCTCCGCCTCCCCCCCCCCCCCCCCCCCTCCTTTGGGGCCATCCACCGCCGGGCTCCCCCGCCCTGCCGCCTTGCATCCTTCTGCCCCTCTTGCCGCCTCTGCCCCTCTCTCACTGTGCTGTATGCGTCCTCTGCCAGCCCGCTACAGGGCAACATCCAATGAAGAATTAATTATTGTAACCTGTTGTCAGCTTCCCTAGATATCCGAAGTGGGATTATTACTCTCTAACATATTAATGCTTATGCTTTGAAACTGTAACCCCAATTCCAACTACACCACCACCTATTCTCAACAACACAATTCCAACTACACCACCACTTTAATATCCGCAGTTTTTCATCATCAAGACTATCACAATTCACAGCCAATAATCCCCTCATACCCAACATCAATTTCAATTTCCATATCAACCTCATTCCCAATTTCAACCCCAATTTCATCAGCACCATCAACTAATCGTGGAGGCACACTGCCAGTTGGCCCTTCGAGAGAGAGCCCACCACTACCAACTTGGAGAGAGAATGACGAGCCACATATCAAGTGTTCGACATTTTGCTCAAGGCAAAACCAACTCCAAATATCAGCTCACCAATGCGCCATTTCCCGCAGCCTAGCCAAAACGCCTACCACTTGTTCAGCAAAGTGCACAGCAAGACCAACTCCAGAAGGGGGGGAAAATTTTGGTTGCGAGGAATCTTCAGATGAAAGCACGAAGCATGCACACTTTGATGGTCATTGTCATAACCAAATCCCAAGAGAACTTGGTGTGACTGTATCGGACTCGAACCCGAGTTCATAAAGAGCAAATGACGATGTAGTCGCAGCTTCTGTTGATTCTCCTGAAACGGTTTCTGCCCAAAGTGTGACAATTCAAGTGCCATAAGGATTTCAAGTGAAACGTTGTTTTGTCTGTTACTAGTAGAGCAGCAACCAAAGGCAGCTAGCTACTATCATGTTGGAGGATGAAGTGACAAGGTTCATGATGAATTTCGACGCACCTTAGGGTGAGAGCTTTCTTGTCTACGATGAAATTCATTTAAAGATCCTACATCTACAGAACCTAAAATCTCATTCACCTCTCCTGTTTGGACTGCACAAGCACAAAGTAATTTTCCTTAAAATGATTTATATGGAACACTTTTGGAGGTATTAATGATAATAAAAACTGCTGCTGCAAACCTGTCTGTGCTCGAAGAAGCTGGATTTTGATTTCGTTTTGCAGTTTTGGTTCTTGATAAAGCATCATCATAGGGTAAAGAACTTTTTTCTTAAAAAAAATTGCTTTCTCATGGAAGGCAACATTATAATTGTTGGAGCAAGTATACTAGTTGTGAATTTCTTTTCCGTCATTAGTTGATGCATGGGAATTGTTATTTTGAGTCCTGAATCTCCTCCTGATTTCTGAATTGCTTTTTCAATAGATTGTGTTTAATGGTTAGTGTTCCTGCTACAAAAGAACTATTTATCTTGCTCTGTGTTCATGCTACAAGACTCCGGAAATACAATGAATCATTCGCTATCCAAAAAACTTCACTGGATTTTATCAGAAACAATGATCCACGCATAGCATGGCTGAATGAGCAAGCCGTACAATATTCACAGCTCGAGCATCTCTCGTTCCAACTAATCCCAACGTTGGAAAGAAAACCCATCTCTTTGTATTCTTCCCAAAATTCCGACTGTTATAAACAAATCTATGTACACAACAATGAGAATATAGGCTTTGACATTTGTTAATATTAGAAGTGTCCAAGACCAAGTTCATCCTCAATATCCTTCACGCCGCGCTTCCCAAAAACGAGGAACGTGAGCGACAAGCTTGCGATATATTCATATCGAGAAGCACTCTTTTTCGACATGAATACGCTAAGCGTCTATATAATAAACAGTTTAGGAAATTATAATACAAGAATTTTAAGTTTATAACATATCCAACAATATTTATAATAGTCCCAAAAACAATAACTGAACACAAATTCAAAAATTTAAGGAACTAGGAATTGAAGATAGCCTTGAACAAAAGAAATCAAACTTCCTGAAAAGGAAAATTAGCGCTCGGCCTGATTTAAAAGAAATTGACTGTCCTCCTCAATTGTTACCATCTCGTACCTAAGCCTCGTCGCCTGCCCAATGTCGTCTGACAACATTCCCAAGAAAAGAAAACAAGAAAACATGAATGCCGTCAGCGAACTAAAGTTCAGTAAATCCCCATTTTATTAAAAAAACAATATATGAAATGAAATATAGTATAAAATATAATCTAACAAGTATATAATGTTTCAATATTGATACGTAAAACATTTTCTAAACATCAATTTTATGATCTAGGTATTCTATTTTATTTAACATCAAATGTTACGCAATTTATACATTTATGTAAATATTCTAATTAAAAGTTAGTACTATTCATTATTTTAATATGCATTATCGGATTATATTATTCAAGCTATTAATCATATAATAGATTGATTTCTAAATTGGTTACCTAATATGTAGTATATATCAGTAGTATCGGTACAAAACAAGCGAATAACTGTGATAAGTAAAAAGTGGCGTGTAAGTCAAATAAGCATGTGTTATCAGTGCAACGTAACTAGAATGTCATGATATTCGATATTTAAGTGCTTGTGACTATAAGTATAAACTCGATTGCGGAAGTTTTATTATGTAACCAGGGTATTCCGTAATGCAACGGAACAACAGTAATATGAGATTTACGAGATTCATGATTTATATATAATGCAATGTACCGTTTTTCTCCGGTACCATGAGGAACATGTTATGATCCTTCGTTATATATAAATATCTTCATTTTCGAGCTACCCCATCCCCAAAATATATATATATATATATATATATATATATATATATATATATTCAATAAATTGTGTACATGTCATGTTCATAAGATTCACGAGATTCAAGATATTCATTAGATTCACGATATTCACGAGATTCATGATATTCAAGTGGTTCATGTCAGATTCCGGTCAAGATGGTGTAATCTAACGCAGGAGTATTCACAAACCCAAGGCTGTCATTCAGGGCAAGGAAACACGGGCTTGCTCATGTAATGGAACTCCAACCACCGTAGGAGTATTCATAGACCCAAAGTTGTCATCCAGAGACAAGGAAACACGGATCCATTCATGAGTTAGTAATGGGACTCCTGAATTGCCGTTGAGTGCGGATGTCAACCACCAGGAGTATTCATAGACCCAAGCCTGTCATTTAGAGGGAAGAAATACGGGCCCACTCATGAGTAACGTGGCTCCAACTACCGCCGGAATATTCACGGACCTAAGGCTATCATCTAGGGCCAGGAAACACGGGCCCATTCATGAGTCGGTCATGAGACTCCTGAGAATACAGATCAAGTTCTAGATATAATTCTAAATCTCTATGTATATGTAACAAGCGTGTGATAATAGTTAAGGTATGGCCAGAAATCAAGCATAGGTTTGCATGTAGAGAATAGTAGTCGTAATGATCACGAGATTCATTCCAACGCCTACTAATGTTGTAACCAAAAGTCATGTTGATGGAGCTCCTTTTCGGGCATCCGTCAGATGTTGTCTTCCGTTGATCTCGCGGTGGACTTAGTCGATTATCCTCCGTTGCGTGTGGGTCTCAATGGGTTTTTGGAGGAAGAGGTGAAGTGAGGGAGTTGGTGCCGAGTACCTGCAAAAAAGTCCCGGGATGGTTTGGTACCACCAAGGACCCTCCGACGCTCAAGTTAGTGATGAGATCCGAGCAGAGTAACGGCTTAAAGAGTAAAAAATTGCTTACTTGACCCCTCTGTGATGGAGGTTTATATAGCGGTGGAGCAAGCAGCAGCGGGCGCGAGAATCTCGCCGACGGTTACGCCCCCCTCCCCCCCCCCGATGTCACGCCCGTGCAGAAAGCGGATCGCCCATTAATGGGGATTGATGGCGTGGAACGTGGGATGTTGCTGACGCAGAATCAGCACATGGCGAGATTCGCGGAGCGGCGGTTACGCCTGTGAGTGATTGAGTTGGTCGGAGGACCGAAGAAGACGGCCTCAGCCAGGAGCTCGGGGGCGAGCGAGGAGGCCGAGGGGTCTTGATCTGGTGGCAGCTCGGGGCGAGCCGAGGGGCCGAGGAGGCCAATTTACAGGGGCCCCGAGGAGGGCCAGCTTGCGCTTGCAGGTTGGGCACGGGATGGCCTGGTCGGCCCCTGTAGGCCTTTTCTTCTGAGTTCTGGGACACGTCACCTGCCACGTGTCATGATCTTGGGGATCGCCAATATCGAGCACTATCATTAGCCCCCCACTCTTGTCCCAACCAGCTAGTGGGTCGGGTCAGGAGTGGACTGCCGGGCCTCCCGAGGTGAGATCCCTTCTAGGGTTTCGTCGGGAAGAGTCCCCGGGCCGTCGGTTGTCTTTTCCGCCAGCGAATCAAAGCGAGATCTCTGCATTTAAAGAAGGTGCGCCGGTTCGTGCACTCTGCAATTGAAGCGACGGTCCACGTGTCGGGCGTCGGTTGGCTGATGCGATGTATGCAGGCCTGCGGCGTCTGATGGGACACGGTTCAGCGCTGGACTGCCACGTGGAGCAATCGGAGCCGCTGGGCGCGAGGAGCCGTTTCGGCGGGAGACGATCGGCGCCGTAGGATGAGGCCGTATGCAGTAATAAGTATGGGTGGGGTCCACCCTAGGGCCCTTACTCCTTCATATTTTCCTCCCTCAAGTTTCGGCTGCTCGGCGCTCGTCTCCCTTCTCTTGTTTCCAGCCTTTGAAGAATTTCTTTTCCCAGGTTAGATGTCTTCCTCTGTAGAATCAGTAGACGTTGTAGGAGTATATGCTAGGGTTCCTTTAGCTGTGTCTGAGTCTCCTCGGGGAGCGAGGGCTGGACCTTTCCCCCGAGGTCGTGAGGCGGGGGCCGCCTCCAGGGAGGAAGCAGCAGATGTGGCCCCAGCACCCCGTGCTGGATGAGGCACGAGGACGAGCTCGTCAACACTCGGGCTCGCTTCCACATCCCCCCGCGCTACACGCTTCGTCTGGCCAAGAAGGGAGAGAGGACAGATCAGGTACGGGGCAAGGAGATTGCCCTGTACTTGGAAGCTTTTTGGGGCGGAATGCGCCTGCCCTTCTCTCCTGAGGTCATCACCGCTCTGAATTTCTTCAGTTTGACCCCCGGCCAGTTAGTGCCAAACTCGTGGAGGATTCTCCTCGGGTTCTTGATCCGCCTGAAGTTGCAGGCGGTTCCCTTCAGCCTTTCCCTTCTCGATTCCTGCCTTGTCTTCAAGAGTCACCCCGGCGGTCGAGCGGGCGACCCGAAATGGGTTTATTTTACTTTTAGGAAGCGGCCGGGGGTCGCTGCCGGGACCGGGGTCGTGGCCTTGCCCTCCTCCATCCATGATTGGAAAAAGAAATTTTTCTTCGTTTCCCCTCCCGAGGGCGAGGACTAGCCGGTGCCCACCAAGTGGTCGAAAGAGAAGTGTCTGCCGGGGAACCTGTCCGATGACCCCGCCGCGGTGAGAGTGGCGTCGTGGGAGCCCATCCCTCGACATGACGTGCTGCTGTTCGAGAGGGTTTTGAGCTGGGCCGGGCTTAGCCCCGTCGAGTTCGTCGATAAGTTAGGCTTGCTTTTTGGGTTTACATTTTACTCGTGTTGCTGATCTGTTGGGTGTTTGTTTCATGCAGGATCCACGGACTTCGTCTCTCTCCGAGATGCTATGCACCAGTCGAGGCAGCCTACTAGGGCCGGGGGCGCCAGCTCTTCTCGGGCGCAGCCTGCCCCGGCTCCTACTACGCCGGCACCGGCGCCCCGAGGACGCTCGGTGGCGGATCCCGCCCCGGGCCCCAGCAGAGCACGACGCCCTCGAAGCCGTTAAGTCTCGGATGCCGGGGTTCGACGACGCGGATCTTCGGGCCGAGTTCCCCCTCGTGGGCGCCGACGAGCAAGGGGAAGAAGTTCCCGGCGATGAGGTGGCCGAGGACCCAGCGCCCCAAGTGGTGGAGGTCGAGGACCTCGAGGTCGCGCCCGGCCCTGAAGTGTAGAGCCCCCGTTCTCATATCTACATTTTGTTTTTCTTTTGAATTTTGTAAGGCTGGGGAGCCCAAAAATACCCTTTGTAAAAAAACTTGTCTTTGGCAGTAGTAATAAAGTTTTTCTTCAGCTCCATAGAATTGCGTTCTGCCGTCTGTTTGTGAAGAATGCTCGTGGAATATTTTTTGCATGTACCGTTGTGCTTTTATGTCAGGTTGGCCATCTGTCTAGCGATCGTCCGTCGAGTTGTCTGCAATCACTTGCCGACGGGCGCTTCTGAGGAGGCATCTCCCGGGGCCCCGGAGTCGAGGGAAGATCGTTTAGACTTGGACAGACCTGACGCCCCTCACTGGGGTCTCGGGTCCTCCACGGCCACAGAGCATCTCTGATTCCGAGCATTGGTCACCATCCGGGGGTGACTGGGCAGGGTAGCTGCCCCGTCACCTCTTGCAAAGGCTTTATACTTCCTGGCGCGGTGGTAGGGGAGTTGCCCACCGAGGATGGCCGAGCAGGGTAGCTGCTCGGTTGCCTCTTGCGAGGGCTTGGGTCTTTTAGCGTTTGAGGGGCTGTAAGAAGCCCACTAAGGATGTCCGGGCAGCGGAGCTGCGTGGCGGCTTCTGGGCGAGGGCTTTGACCTCTGGCATCGTGGGTAGGCAACTACCAGCCTAGGATGAACGAGCGGGGCAGCCGCTTCTATCCTGGCGTCACGGGTAGGGAGCTACCAGCCGGAGTTTTTACCGAGCAGGGTAGCTGCTCAGTTGCCTCTTGCGAGGGCTTTGATCCTTCAGGACGGGGACCGAGCAGGGTTACTGCCCAGTGCCTCTTGGCGAGGACTTTGATCCCTGTCGGTTGTGGTAGGAAGCTACCAGCCGGGGATAGCCGAGCGAGGACCCGACTGCCTCTGGGAGGACTTTGGTCCTTGGCGCGGGAAAAGCTAAAAGGCTGTAAGAAGCCTACCAAGGACCCTTGGCCGGGCAGGGTTACTGCCCGGTGCCTCTTGGCGAGGGCTTTTGTCCTGAAAGATAGCCAAGCGAGGGAATCTCGGGCTCGACTGCCTCTGGGAGGGCTTTTTGATCCCCGGCGTCGCGGCAGGGAAGCTGCCCGCTGGGGATAGCCGAGCGAGGAAACCTCGGGCTCGACTGCCTCTGGGAGGGCTTTTTGATCCCCGGCGTCGCGGCAGAGAAGCTGCCCGCTGGGGACGACCGAGCAGGGTAGCTGCTGGGTTGAATCTATGACGAGGTGTAGCCCGCCCGTCCAGCTGTAGGTGCGGGGAATGGGAACGGTCGGGGCGACGGCGCTCGTAGCCAGTGCATTGAACGCGGGGGGAGGCGAAGCGCTAAGGACGCGCCGCTTCGACTCCACCGGAGAAGGCTCGATGGTTGCCGCGTGGCGGTGACCCCCTGGGTGAAGGCGGGCGACTGTTGGGCTGCACAGTGGGCTATATAAGGCTGGAGGAGTACTGGTCCTTCATCCTTCATAAACAGGTCGCCGAGAATGCAGGACTTCCCATGTACCATTCCCGACATCGTCCGCTTTGAAGACATGTACCTTTACGACCCGTACTGCACCGAGGACACGGTGCAGCTGGTCTACGGGAGCATTGAGGACCATCTTGGACGGCTGCTCCACAGACGCTCCTCCCTGCTGATGTACTCCATCTGGAAGGCATTGCCGGAGCTTTACAACCCCCTTTCTGAGCTGCTCTTTGATGAGGCCGTGGGCAAGCTGCGGTCTTTGAGGCGTTTCGGCTTAATCTCCGCGAACCGGCTGGCCCGCTCAGAGGCGCTCGTCCGCGAATGCTACAAGCTGAGGCTCGGGGTCGATGCCCGCGGGGGGAACCGGGGGCAGAGGCTGGAACTTACGAGGCCCCGGTTGGCGGAGATTTTTACCGAGTACCACGAGCAGTGCTCGCTGCACCCCCTTCCCCCACTATTGTAATTTTCTTTTCTTTTTGCATGTATGGCTGAGAAGCCCATAATACCCTTTGAATAAACAAAGCTTTTCTTTCTTTTTCGCAATGCTCCACTGATCTTTACTAAATTAACAATAGATCCTAGGAAGAATTTACATTGCTTTAAAAGAAAGGTACAGGCTAGTAGATGACTTTGTTGGCTTGGGCCGAGCTCCCTGAAGGGCTGTCGGCCCCGCGCTTGGCATAGGGCATAGGGCTCTCTGAGCTCCTGGCTGGTCGTCCGCTGAAACAAGCATGATCTGACCGATGGTCAGGTCGGCGGGAGGGCAATGCTGCTCCTACTCGCGGTCGGTCTGCCGTTTGTCCCTCAGGTAAGCGGCGAGGTGCCCAGACCGGATGAGCTCTTCGATGTAGTCCCTCAGTTGTTTGCAGTCCTCCGTGGCGTGGCCCAGTACCCGGTGGAAAGCGCAGTAAGGGCCCCGGGTTCGCTTTGCGGCCTGACACGGGACCGGAGGGAACTTGAAGAACCCCTCGTTCTGGGCCTCCTCGAGTAACACCGCGAGGGAGACGTTGAGGGGGGTATACTCCTGAAATTTCGGGTGGTAGGGCTGCTGACGCTCCGGCTTCTCCTCCCAAGCCCTCATCTTCTGGTCGGGCCGTTCTGCCCGGGGAAGGTTAGCATTCACCTCGGATTCCAGCTAGACCTCGCACTCGGTCCACGCCTTGACCTCGGCCATGGTCTTAGGTTGCGCCAGCGCGAAGGAGCGTAACCATTCCTTATGCCTCAGACCAGATCTGAGTGCCGTTATGACGGTTTCGTCTCGGTGCTCGGGCACCTCGAGAAGGGCGTTATAGAAACGGGTAATGTAGGCCTTGAACGTTTCCTTGTCCCCACTCTTAACCGTGAAGAGGTAGTCGACCGTGCGCTTCTGTCGACGATTCCCCATGAAATGGCCGAGGAACTGAGTAGCCAGCTCGTCGAAGGTCGAAATCGAGCGGGGCTCGAGCCCCCGGAACCAGTCCCGACCTGCGCGGATGAGGGTGGCCGGGAAGGCTCTACACTGGGCGGCGTCGGAGTGATCCTGGAAGCTCATCCCCACGGTGAAAGCGTCCAAGTGGTCCTTCGAGTCGGTTTTCCTGTCAAACAGAGAGACCTTTGGGGGCTTGTTGCGCGAGGAGACGTGGACGGCGAGCAGTTCCTCGGTGAACGGCTTCGTGAGCGAGTCAGAGGCATACTTAGCTCCGTCGCCTGAGAGGCGAGCTTCTCAGCGCATGCCCTCGATCTTCTTCTCGAGGGCGTCAAGCCAACCGTGGTACCCCGAGGAATCGGCGCCTCGGGATCCCTGGCCCCCGCTGCGGGTGACCTGCGTCTGGGAGCGGCCCCGGTTCTTCTCAATGAGGTGCCTCAGGTCCCGGGGTGAGGTAGCTCTTGAGTCGCCGGGGCGGACCCCTTCTGTGCATCCCCGCTGATGGTGGTGGGGTCGACCACGCCCGTGGATAGACGAGGTGACTGACATCTCCTCAGGGGGATAAGGATCACGAGGAGGCTCGAGGTGAGGCGTCCTGGCGGCGGATCTCGGTGTGGAGCCCTAAGGCGCCCAGCGGGCCTCAGGGAGCACCGGTTCGAGAGACCGGTGGCCAGGGGACGCAGCCTGTTGGTGGTCGGCCATCCAGACAGGGACAGAGCCTTCTGGAGGCGGTGGAGTGGCTATCTGGGGCCCGGGCGCAGCCGTTGGGACGCGGACGAGGGCCTCCACGAGGGATTGCAGACGATCTATCCGGCCTGCGAGGGCGTTGATGACGGTCATGGGAGGAGGTTCATCCCCGTCTTCAGTGAGTGGAAGACGGCGGCTGGCACCGGGATCCCCAGGATGGTCGTCTGCCATGAGGGTGGAGATAGGAAGGCCAACTTTGTATTTTGTGGAGTTATGTTCCCACAGACGGCGCCAACTAATGGAGCTCCTTTTCGGGCCTCCGTCAGATGTTGTCTTCCGTTGATCTCGCGGTAGACTTAGTCGATTATCCTCCGTTGCGTGTGGGTCTCAATGGGTTTTTGGAGGAAGAGGTGAAGTGAGGGAGTTGATGCTGAGTACCTGCAAAGAAGTCCCGGGGTGGTTTGGTACCACCAAGGACCCTCGGACGCTCAAGTTAGTGATGAGATCCGAGCAGAGTAACGGCTTAAAGAGTAAAAAATGGCTTACTTGACCCCTCTGTGATGGGGGTTTATATAGCGGTGGAGCACGCAGCAGCGGGCGCGAGAATCTCGCCGGCGGTTACGCCTCCCCTCTCCCTCCCCGACGTCACGCCCGCGCAGAAAGCGAATCGCCCATTAATGGGGATTGATGGCGTGGAACGTGGGAAGTTGCTGGCGCAGAATCAGCGCATGGCGAGATTCGCGGAGCGGCGGTTACGCCTGTGAGTGGAGTTGGTCGGAGGACCGAGGAAGACGGCCTCGGCCGGGAGCTCGGGGGCGAGCGAGGAGGCCGAGGGGTCTTGGTCTGGTGGCAGCTCGGGGCGAGCCAAGAGGCCGAGGAGGCCAATTTGCAGGGGCCCCGAGGAGGGCCAGCTTGCGCTTGCGCTTGCAGGTTGGGCACGGGGTGGCCTGCTCGGCCCCTGTGGGCCTTTTCTTCTGAGTTCTGGGACACGTCACCTGCCACGTGTCATGATCTTGGGGATCGCCAATATCGAGCACTATCACATGTATTCTCTTCTTAGCATCATATCAGCTTTCGTTTCACTCATAGGCAGGTAAAACATGCAAACCTGCAGAGAGTTTGTTCCCATTGTCTACATGTTAAGCCTTTTCACTAGCTAGTATAAATGGCCAACACTATATTATTTTCCTGACAGAATAACATCTAGTTACTTGTTTAATTGTGTTAAATACTTGAACACTTTCATCTGTAAAGGCATCCACAGCCATTCGATAGGCCCTTACAAGGAACTTTACAAATGCAAATCACACACAAGTTATTAGACTGGGACGAGATCCTTGGTGCAAGAAAAGAAAAGAAAAGAACCTGATACTGGGAAATATTCAAAACTGAAGCTAAGCCAGGGGGTTTAAATTCTTCCCTAGGTCACTGAAACTCTAGTGCTGGAAATACTTCTGTAAGTATTAATATACACATTAAATACTTTCGTCATGATAATAATTTTGAAGGAATATGGCTTAAGATTCTTGATCCAGGAGATGAAATTGATGTGAAATCATATAGTTAAAAGAAAGTTTCAGATATGCAAATGAGCTTTCATCACTATAGTGAATAATTGGATCTTTTCTCTATTTCTTGCAGGTAAAGAAGGTTGAAGCTCAGAGCAGCTTCTAGGGTTTGCGATCATGCAAGAGATCTACCTGAATCATATAAACAATGATTTGTTGGTAATACATTGTTTTTACTGAATATGCCTTTAAATGTTTCATGCTGCTTCTTAGTCTTTTGCTACATCTTGTCTTGTTTTTGAAAACCTTGTTCAACTTGAAACATGCAGTTGTGTTGCACGAAATTTGCAGTCTTGTTTTGAGAAAAAATAAATAAAAAGGTTGTAAAAAGAAAAAAGAAAAAAGAAAAAATGGAATAGAAACTATATTAACTTAGGCATTCCTGCCTAGTTATTAGGCTCATACGCATGGTACATGAAAATACTAATGAATAATACTAAAAAATACACCTAAGAAATCTGTTCCTAATACCAAGCAAGTAATCTCGGGGAAGACGCAAGAATATCTCAACTAAACCAAACAACTAGGGGGAATAATAGCCAAATTAATCCAAAAGCTTTGAGATAACACTATCACAAGCTGTTAATTCAAGGTGCTGAGAAAAACATTAACATCTGATGAGATCCTAAAAGTTACAAGTGAGAAATTCCAACAGTCCATAACTAACCAACAAACTACAAGTAGCATTAAGCATCATCAGCTAAAATCAATGGTAATAAACAGAGCAAGCCACCAATTGGAGATTCAAGCAACTTACTTTAATCTAAGATCTAAAAAAAGAAAATCAAGAGAGATGGACTTACAGCCGGGAGAAGAAAAATCGCAGGGGAGAAGATCGCGGCGACGACCAGTCGACGGCTAGAGTAACAACGAGAGAAGAAGAAGATGGAATCGCGGTCCTGAAAACGCAACGATGGCGATCTCGGATTTGGCGCTCGGTCGAGATCAAGGGCTCAGCTGAAGTTGGGATTTGGTAGAGAGAGAGAAGAGAGAAAAAGGAGATGGGGTTTGGTTATTGATTTTGAGAGGAGGAGAAGATTGAAGAAGCTGGGTTAAATTAAATAGTAATGCACTTTTGCACATAGGCCCTTCTCAAGCCAACAATTTCAATCCTAGATAGGAAAAACAAACGTAAAATATATTTGAAACTAAATCATTTAAAAGCTGTTTTGATGGTTGGTTTCATATATAACATATAACAAACTCAATAATCTTAACTTTTTGTTTTTTTTCTATTATAATATTAGTTGCACTAGAATAATACATAATTAACTTTTTATTTAACATACATCATTTATTCTCTTAAATAATTTGTTTAATAATATCATATCCATATAACAAACATATATTAAAATACTGTCATAAAGATTTGTATTATTTAATGGGTTTTATATATATAATCATATAAAATATTCATATAAAATATAAGTTAAAATTTATAAAACGATCATTAACAATATAATACACTTAATCTCTACCGAATAAGATTATCTCAAATAAATAAATAATATATTATATTTATATAATAAAATAAACAATATGATCAATATATACTTAATTCAATGAATAGGGATTTATTAAAGAAAGAATTACAAAAAAAAGGGTATACGGATTTTACAGTTGTTACAATCGTCGCCGTCTTCAAAGAGCTTCAAGAAGAGCGCTTGGTCTTGTTCCCTTTTCTCTTCCAGAGTGGTATCTCAATGATGGCTCGGGCCCCCCCGGATTTTCTCTTTTGCCAGTATATAAGATATGCCCCCCCGACAGCTACTATCGAAGCCGACGCACAAATAACTATTAGTGTGAACACGTTTAGCTTCTTGTCCACCTCTTCACTGGGGGCAAATGTTTGATTTGAACCTGAAAACGTAGAATAAAAAAAAGAAGATTATAGTCCAATTAGAATCACCATAGAGCATTATTTATATGTAAGTGTTAAATTTTGTATTTTCTCGATGTATCTGCGAGTGCTGGACCGGAATTTTCAAATAGATTCTGATTCTGTTACGGTTCCGTATCTTTACTATTTTAGCTCAAAAAGGGAGGTGGACTCTAATTCAAATCCTGATTTGATTCTTATCATGACACACGGCAAAAAATATCTACATAAATATATTTTGAGTATATATATATTTTTAATCTATGATGGTGAAATCTTCTTAATCCTTGGAAAATCTATGCGAAGAAATCTTTAAATCTCTTTACTATTTTAATTAAGAATCCCTAAATATCTTCTCAAGATGTCTAGCATGTCATATGTATACACGCATCAGGTGTGCAAAAATACTAGTTATCCTAATGTAAATAGGAGTAGGAATTCGGCCTTGCCAGATTGCTTGTATGTAAACTAAAATTTTTGGACAAGAGACATGCACATGAATAAAGTTTAACATAGTATATGAAATAACAGATGTTAAATAAATTTTAGTTTTAAAACTTCATATTGATCAACAAAAAGACAAATATTGTATATGAAATAATAGATGTTAAATAAATTTTAGCTTTAAAACTTCATATTGATCATCAACAAAAACATTAATATTGTATATGAAATAATAGATGTTTAATAAATTTTAGTTTTAAAAACTTCATAATGATCAACAAAAACACTAATATTGTATATGAATAATAAGTGTTGACAAATTTTCGTTTTAATTTTAAACTTCATAATGATCAACAAAAACAGTAACCTGCGGATGAAGTGCACTCAGGGCATATAAATGTGGCATTGAACTCGTTCTCCTTAAAACGAACATATAATCCATCAACAAACTCAGACGAACAAAGTTCCCACTCGTCAAAAACGTCATCCTTTTTTAGAACATCTTCTTCATAAAAACCACATCGCTTGCATTTCTTATCTGGAAGCTCCGTCAGTGGCTGAAAATGAAGATGACACATAAGTCTAGCTTATTTCTGGTCACTGCAGAACAACAACTGATGTTTATCTAATAATATCAATATTTTTATCCCGGTTACATTGGGATAATACATGATCTTAACAGAAGTGTTGCCGAGTCCTTTAAGCGTACACATTATAGAGAAAAACTTGTTTATATGATAACCACAAGTATGAACTGAAATAATCATTTATAGTAATGTTTGCAGCAGCTCAGCCGCAGCAGAATCAAACTGGTTAAAAAACAACTTAGAGGCAATATTATCATTATCCTGACAAATTGTCAAAGATCTACTAATGCTTTAGCTCCAACAGAGGAAAAGTTATGTGATTTAAATCAAAAGTTGTTGAAGTTAACTAACTTAATTAGAGTGTGGTTTTATTCCATGTCAGGTGCAGTGCAAGATGAATAAAATTGATCAAGAGTGCAGCCAAAAATCTAAAGGCTAGTTGGCTTGGATGGTTGACATGCACAAACTAACTTCAAGTTCAAGGTGTGAAACCAACACAAGGGTAGAGGAGACCAGACCAACCTTTATTAGGGGAAGTGCGGATCCACATGGGCCGCATTTTAAATTTAAAAAAAAGAGAGAAGCCAAAGTTACTCTAAGAGGTGAATTTTGTTATTAAGTAATTACACATATGGATCCACCGGTTCATAGTTCATTTTTTATATGCCAAATTTAGCCTGAGTAATGACCTTTCTAATCCGCCCGGAATTTAGTTTCAGTTTGCCAACAATAGCTTTGCATAACTTGTTCACCCCCTTTATGATCCTAGACGACTCAATAATACCATTTGAGATGGTAACATTCAAATCTAATTTAAATGTACGGCAGTCAATGGTATGCTCATGGTTAAGCAACAGGCACCAAATGATGGGGCCAGATCATGTTAAATTTTTTTTCAATAGCAATGCTTATAGACAAGTTGGTGATAAGGAATGTTAAAACTTACAAGTTTACCAGAAATGACAACAGAAATGAAGTTTTTGGGGATTTTTGGTATATTTCTACGATGAAACTCTATCAGAGTTTTAAAGCATTTTTCTACAATAGCTTTATATGACATCGAGATTTCCTTCAAGGGAGCAATGCAATGTAAAATCATTTCATGTTAATAACGAGTCATGTCATACGGTCTATATCGTTTCATTCATTTAGAAGCATATATAATTTATGTTAAAGGTTATGGACAGAATGGTGTAAGGATTAGAAGGGCCGTCTTAGTCAATTATTTCATGTGTCACTGAAGATATTTTGTCATAAATTTCAAATAAGGCAAATTCTTAGATACTTTAATACAGTAGAATAGCAGATAAATCTGGACGATGGTCAATTGCTTCATAGACATCATAAACATACCCTAAATCTTATGTTAGGATAACAAATGATTCAACAATGTCCTCCATACAAGATGGTCATTAAGACGTCTGAGGGGGAAGGAGTAAATACCATTGAGAAGGTAAATATACTGGTCTCAGAGAGATTTCCATAGCAGCTTTTTCAGTATTCCTATACAGAACCCACTCAATTAAATAATAGAATAGGAACATTCACACAAGAAACAAGTCTCACTTGAAAGTTTTTAGGCAGATTGCTAAAGAGGAAGACCAATATTTACACACAAAAACTGAATAGACTTATGAACTTCGATAAGTTGCATTATTGTTTGTATGTTCTGAGGAAGGAAAAAACCCTAGTTCGAAATAATTCAATTCAGGATTCTCAGTCATATTTTAAAGATTGTTGAGCAAATGGAAACTTACCAGAGAACAGGAAAGTAATGAGAAAATTCTACCTAGAAGTTTTCATAATTATCTTGCCAAGGACAAAATATTTACTCTTTGGAAGTCGTGCTTAGAAAATTGATATGGCATATAAAATTTTGTGACCTACAAGATGGAACAAATTGCTTCCTAGCATTCCATTAATAAGAAGTTAAGGAGACAAGTTAGGAAGTAAGGGAACACACATGATAACAGGTTCAAGGCATGTGAATTGTAGGTCCTATTCAAGGCATGCAACCAAGAAAAAGGGAAGGTTATGAACCTATTCGTAGGGAGTGGGTGGGTCCCACAAGGTACACACTTTATTAACCCAAAAAGGAAATGGCATGTAGGTCGGCTGACTGAAAAATGACAGCATGAAAGTTGAAAAATATAGTTTTTAGTTGGGGAAAAATAAAGGAAAGCAACTGATAGGCAGAGTTTTTTAATGACGATGAATTTTCTCCCAGGTTAAAAGAAAATATACTTGTAGGTACAATGTCAATATAATTGAAAATACAATTGAATATAACTGATGGCCTCAACAAAGCCATCGGCAACGGATAACTTCTTTATTCTATTATTCTATATATATCTCATGATATGGTCAAAATGAAATGCCCAAATTTTAGGTGTGCAAATGAAGTTACTTTTAAGATAATACAGAGGCCATATATCTCCTGTCTGGCACAATGACAGAGGAGAAGAATTACTAAAGCTGTAATAAGCAACAAGAGTGATTGAAAGAATCAGCAGTCAGAGCATGGAACTGCTGAAGACTTCAAAGTTCAAACTAAGCATCCAAATTAAATGATTGCTGTACATTGTTTACAGTTCGGGTTGTGTTCATATCAAGAAAATCAATATGAACCTAACTACAAAATGAAAAATCATATTATTGGACATAATATGGAAGAGTCTCAATATTATGATTGATTTAAGAATCTTTCATATCATGTCCAAGAATCAATCCAATTTTTTTTCTTTTTTTGAGGAAAGAGCAAGCCCCGTTAGCGAGCCCGTCTCATAAAGTTTTATTTCACAAAAGAAAAAGATTACACAAACTAACATAGTATCATCACCTCTCGGTAGAAGAAAAGAAAATACAAGAAGAGAGAAGGGAAGAACAGAGAAAAAAGCTAAAAGAAAAGAGAGGAATAATCAATCCATATGATGCTATAATATGTAGCATTTGCCAATATATGTCTCTGTATAAGCATTGAAGAACCTCCTCTGAACATAATGGAAGATACTAGCCATTAAAACTCAATAGGTGAATAATCATTACAATCCAATGGATCGTGAACCCTCATTTGTGTCCTTTGACATCAATAAAAAAAACGTATTGAATTAATGGTGATGTGAAAGGATGGCATATCTCAAATGGCACATAACTAGTGAAATAGAATCCAGGAAGGCATTCTGAAATGTTATTTGTGTCTCTCTTTACAATAATCTTGATTTTTATCATCCATCTGATCTTACATATTTATTTGGTTTCTTCGGTAACAACAATAATAAATTGCTTACATGCCGCCAATGTGAACCAAATTGAATTAAACTGGTTAATTATGAACATCATGCAGAAAAAACAAACCTGCCATGATTCTTCACCTTTGAAAGAATATAAGAAGTGTTTTTTCTTCACATCAGGCAGATAAGTCTTGTTCCCATCTTGACATTTAAAATAAACTGTTGGTTTCATAGGGAACCACTCATGAGTATTGAAGATTTCAATTGAACCAAGAGTTACAATCTTTGATGATGAAATTCCTGCAAAGGTAATAACCCAATAATGAAAACTAGATTTTCAACAACAGAACTCAAATATATTAACAAGGTCTCCGGAACATTATGCAGCAAGGAATTAAATAACATAATAATTTTCATCAGAGATGGTTGAGTTTAATGACACGATTTACAAGCAAAGTTGGGAGGTCAATATGAATTTCAGACTAACAAAAACAGTGGTGAGAGAAGGTAGTTGGCTCTGAATTTGTTTGTGAGAGTTGAGAACACAGTGGCAAAGGTGCAACTCTTGGGAAACCATGTGGCCGTAGAAGATTGAAAATCTGTAATAACCATATTTGATACTTGATGGTTCACCCAACTTAGAGCGCAATTTTTAAATACCAGACTTAATACATAATAGAACATCCAAATTAGCGAACAATTTAACAAACCCAACTAGCAAATGTAGCTCTGTATTCTGTCTTCTTCAGATACTCTACTAGATTTTTATGCTCACTAATTTTTGGTATTTAAGAGCTTTTACAAAACACTAGGGATTTAAGGTACTGTTTTGCTTCATATTTAAGCATGATATATAATTTTAGTATGTTCTAAACCAACATTTTATAATATTATAATTTCTAAAATGGAAAATTAAATCAACATTTGCTTGGGTTCTAAAGAACACCAAATAAAGTTAAAATATTGTTGGTTTTAACCCTATTTGCTCAAATATTAAAAAATGGCTCAAACTTTAATGTTCTCAGAAAGTAGCATGAGGGTATAATTATGAGAGAGCAAGGAGCTGATAGCATGTGGAACTATGTGAACAACTTAAGAGATTCTGGACAAGTTCTAGCTGACATAGTCCTCATAAAGTTGTCAAATGCCTCACAAACCCTTCTTTATTAATTTAATAGTGTTAAAATTTAATTATTTACCTTGAGAGAGTGAACCAAGTAAACTATATACCCCCAACAGTAGTATAAGACTATCCACCTGGCAATTTAAAAAGAGGATACAGCTCACTGTGTATTTATGTAAGCATTATTGGCCCTATTCTTAGTAGAGCACTCGAACGCTTAATCCTACTTGTTCACACATGACATAGCAAAATTGAAAAAGTACAGTATGCATAGATTTGGATGATAACTAATCCAACACCCCATGTGTTGGTGTTCGTAGCTGGGCTTGAGCAACCAGCTGCGGATTACACTCTGATTGTACGTGAGTAATAACTTGTTTCTCATTGTGTACATGCGTGCACTTGCTTGAGTACTGAATTTTCTCTCATTGTCTGCATGCCTCTGTGTATGTGTGTTTGAGCGTGAGAAATGACCTTTCGTTCTCATTGTGTGTAATGCTTTTTTAACTGGAACAAACAGCAAGCCTTCCTTCTAGCTTTTCAACTTTCCTTTATAGGAAGGATTATATAATCTTCTCTTATAGTTTCCCTCTTTGCTCGTCTAGATCCATCATCAAAGACACCTATATCAAGAAACTATTTCCGTATCAAACTTTCAGTTCCCATATCTGACATTATTTAAATGCTTCTAGAAGTTTAAAATATTTCTACAGCATGCTCTGTGACACTTGTTAGACATTCCAACAAAATAACATGCAAATGTTGATGTATGGCTTCCTTTATACTCTCCAGAAATGCTATTAATGCAAGGCGTGATAAATGATCATGTACACCTTATAATTAAGTAATTCTAAGAGAGATTGACGATTTACGAATGTGAAGAGCACTTTATACCTATCATACGTATATTGTTTAGGTTTGAACATCCGATTAAAGGCATGCAAGTTAAAAGGAAATTAGAACTCAGATTTAGCCAACAACAACAACTGACGCTTTTATCCCAAGCATATGGGTAGGCTACATGAACCAACATGAGAATCACGCCGGGTCCAGCACAAGAATCCTCCGCCTCCACTCACTCCTATCGAACAATACACTTTCATTGAGGCCTTTGGCAACCATATCTTTTCGTATCATCTCCATCCATGTTTTCTTCGGTCTCTCGTTGGCCCTTTTGACATTGCCTATATCAAGAGTATCCATTCGTCGAACCAGTGCTTCCATAGGTTTGCGTCGCACATGACCAAACCATCTTAACCGGTTTTCTTGCATCTTTTCCTCCACAGGTGCTACACCAATTTTTGCACGAATATCCTCATTTCATACCTAATCTTTTCTAGTGTTACAACATCTAACAAAACATGCGCATCTCCGCTACGTGCATCTTCTATGTATGATGCTTCTTAGGAGCCCAGCATTTTGTACTATATAATAAGGCAGGCCGAATAACACTTCGATAAAACTTTCCTTTCAACCTTAACGGAAAATTACAATCGCACAAAATCTCTGTTGCGCTTCTCCATTTCAACCAACCAGTTTGGATCCTTTGGTTGACATCATTATCGATCTTCTCATCCTTTTGGATGATAGAACCTAAATATCTAAATTGATCGCTCGGTGATATCTCTTGCCCATCCAGTGTTATACCAATGTGGTCTCGACTTCTCTGTTTGCTAAATTTACAATGCATATATGTTGTCTTGTACCTGCTCAATCTGAACCTCCGAAATTCCAACGTTTGCCTCCATAACTCCAATTTGGCATTAACCCCTTCTTTCGTCTTATTTACTATAACAATATCATCAGCGAATAACATACACCAAGGTAGCTCATCCTGGATAATTCTAATAAGCTCATCCATCACGATAGTAAACATGAATGGACTTAATGCGGATCCATGATGTAAACCAATTGTAATCAAAAAAATCACTCGTTAGACCGCCCCAAATTCTAACATTTACCACTACTCCATTGTACATGTCTTTGATTATGTCAATGTACCTGACTGGGAATTCCTTCTTCATCATTGTCTCCCATAATACCTCTCTAGGTATCTTGTCGTACGCTTTTTCTAAGTCAATAAATATCACATGCAAATCTCTTCTCCTCTCTCGAAAACGCTAGACAAGTTGACAAACCAAATGAATAGCCTCTATCGTCAATCGTCCAGACATGAACCCAAACTAGTTCTCTGTTATCTTAATATCCTTCCTTAGTTTGTGTTTAATCACTCTTCCAAAACTTCTTAGTGTGACACATAAGTTTTATTCCACGGTAATTTAAGCAACTTTGAACGTCACCCTTGTTCTTGTTGATTGGTACAAGGGTACTTTTTCTCGACTCATTTGGCATCTTTTTGGTCTGCCAAATTTTATTAAACAGATCTATCAGCCATTTAACACATATCTCTTCTAAGCATCTCCAAACTTCAATAAGAATCCTGTCTGGACCAACCGCTTTTCTTACTTTCATTTTCTTCAAAGTCTCTTTGATCCCAGGTATTCTTATTTTACACATGAAATCACGGTTTATATCTTAAAATTGAATGGCAAGTCCATCCAAATTCTTAGTAAAGCTCTCATTAAACAATTTATCAAAATAATCGTCCTTGATATTCTCGTCTCGAACTAAAACCTTCTGATCTTCATCTTTGACATATGACACCGCACATAAGTCTCTGGTCTTCCTCTCCCACATCCGAGTAATCCTGTATATATATCATTTTCAGTCTTCTTAGTGTCCAATTTCTTGTACACCTCATCGTAGACCTTAGTTTTAGTTTTCCGAACAACTTTCTTAACTTCCTTTTTAGCCATTTTATAATTCTCAAATCTCTCCGCATCTCTGCTTTTCTTCAAATCTTTATAAAAACCCATCTTGATTTTAATAGCAACTTTTACTTTTTCGTTCCAACATGATGTGTGCTTTAGATGGTGGAGCACCATCTTTCGACCCACCAAGTAGATTTTTAACTGCCCTCTTGATACCGCTAGTCATTTTGTTCCATATTGTGTATGAATTATCTTCATACTGCCAATCCGCTTCTTGAACTACACGATCTATAAAAACTTTTTGGTTACATTCCTTCAATCGCCACCACTTGCTCTACCTTACGTCTAATCTTTCTAGATTCTCTTCTAAATCGAACATTTAGAACTAAAAGTCTATGTTGAGTGATTACACTCTTATTTGGCACTACCTTATAATTGATGCAACAAGCTTTATATATCCTTCTAGTCAGAAAAAGGTTTATTTGACTTGCACTCGATCCGCTCCTAAAGGTGATAAGGCAAGACTCACTTTTCTTAAATCAAGTATTTGCTAAAAGATCAAGTCATAAGATAAGGTGTTCACCTCCAAAATGGTCTCCTGGGAAATCTCGAGACTTCGAAGGGAGAGCTTAAGGGGTCATATCGATGCAGATACGCATGCCTCCTTAGCGCGACGCATTGCTGCGACGCAACATATGGCTAAAAGTTCAAACAGATACGATCGATATAGCGTGACTTCTCAGATTCACCATTCGGAAAAGATTTTTTGATTGTGAGAACTAGATTTCCTACTGGCGCAAGCCCCTGTAGTTGATTACCCCTCCGCATTAAACAGAGAGAACTTTCTATGAGTGGTTTATTTCTAAAGACATTTAAACACACAAGCAAAAATAGGTGACAATGGCATACATTCAACAACAAATATAACGAGGCAGCAACATAGAGTATGCATTTCATAATCATCATGTACAATATGGTATATCTCCGTTTACATATGTTTAGCAGCATTGCACATCTCATAGCATGACAAAAAATAAAATATCTTCCACTATATGTGTCGCGGTCGTCGAGGAAATATATATTCATTCCGTCGCCTATGCCCATGAATTGAGGGTGGAAATGGCCATATCAGGTGGAACATTTGACTTCTATGACACGGATGGTTGTTTAGAAGACGGTGATGGTTGACCAGCACGTTCGGTGGGATTTGGTGAAAATAAGGTATACCATGATGTGCACACCTGGTTAAAGGACAGTTGGCTTCTATGCCATAATGGATGCCTAAGGATTGTATGTGGTAAACTGTTGTGCTTCAGTCTCCCATAAGGCAGGGTTTTACGGTCTTCGGGGTTTTGACTTAAATGCCACAAAGATTGCCCGTGAATAGTATACGGCGCACTTGAAGCGGCAGGCCCGTAGAAAGAAATTCCAGTTTAGGGACATGGGTCCATCAGATGCATATTTTCCATATACGCTTTAGTTTAAAGTCATTTCGAACACAGGTGTTAGTTTAAGGTCATCTCGGACCGAGCAGTAGTTTAGGGTCTCTCAGACCATAATATTAGTTTAGGGTCCTCTCGGACCAAGCGGTACTTTAGGATCATCTCGGACCATGGCGGTGAATTTGATGACTTCAATGTTACGATAGTAGCCCGTGGATAGTATATGGGAAGTTATTTTACTTGCCATAGGACAGTTTGGTATAAGGGTAGGTGTGATTATCGACTTCTGTGTCACGTATGATTGGCTTCTATGCCACAATGATAGCCAGTGGATTGCATATGACCAGTTACTTTACTCACCATAAGGCAGTTGGTACGGAGGTAGCTTAAACTTGCAAGTTCGTTGACTTCTGTGTCACGACAGACGTCCATGGATTGTATATGACAAATTATTTTGCTCACCATAGGACTGTGGGTTATCGACTTCAATGTCATGATGGTAGCCCGTGGATGGTATATGGTAAGTTATCTTGTCATTAACTTGCCATAGGGCAATTTTATGTCTCTTGGTGTATGGTTTAGTGTGCTTGGGATTGTTGATTTCTAGGTCATAAAAATTTGACTTATGTGTCACGCAAGTAGCCTGTGGATCGTATATGGCAAAGTACTCGTAATTTTCCATAGGGCAATTTGGTATGGTTTCATATGAAAGATGTTGAAATAGGTTGGGTGATTAGTGCAGGGGACTTTGAGGTGCTCGACATGGTTTTAGTAGGGTGAGTAGGTTATTAGGTTTGTCGCCGTAGAGTTTGGTGTGAGGAGGCTATGGGGTAGCCGCCGTTGCTTTGATGAAGTTGAGGAGGCTATAGGGGTATCCACCATGGCTTTGATGGAGTTGAGGCGGCTATGAGGTAGCCACCATGGAGTTTGAAGGAATTGGTGCCCATTGGGGGTCTCTGCTCGCGGGATTCCTTTTGAGGGGTCTCCGCCCGGAGTTTAGCGGGGGTCCTTTTGAGGGGTCTCCGCACGGAGTTTTTAGTGCTGGTGGGTCTCCGCCATTCTTTTGGAGCTAAATCTTTATCACATGGTTTCATGTTTAATATGTGTGCATTTGTTCATCATTTCGACCAATGTATACGTTCACAGAGTCCATTACGAGGACAATCACATGAGGGATAACTCAAACGAGCATCCGTATACATGAGAATAACTCTGAGGAGCATCCGGAAGAGGATAACTTTTGCAAGCATCCTGTAACTTGATCTCAAAAGCCGTCAGAAGGCTCATCAGATGATTTTATATTATTGAACATTTCTCAACAGGGTCATTTTATTTTACATTTTTGGGGATAACTCTTTTATTTGAGCATCCTAGAAATCATTTGTTTTCGAAGCAGTTGACACATGGAGCATCATCGGCGCACAGGAAATTTCAAAGCATCACCGAAGTTTTAGGGGATTGCGTAGAAGAGGAGATTCATTACTTCATACTTACGTTTGTTTAAACATTTCTCTTCTTCTTCCGAATTTGGACTCTTAAGCGTTTCTTGATGTTCTTCAGGGCTCTGGTGTGGCAGTGTTTGATGATTTTTAGTGATCAAGAATGATTCTGAGTGCTTCCAAATGATTATGAGTGCTTAACCTTTTCTTCGGTGTAAAAGATGAGCTTTTATAGCCTTCTAGGTGTTTGGGATTATGGCATTGAACGTGGGCCACGATTGGGGACGTGGAGCGTTCAGCTCGCCACTCCTCCTTTCGTGGATACCACCCGCCATCAGGGACCCCCTCTTGCGCTTGGGGTTCCCATTTCGGAGACCCCTTGGCTTGGGCCAAGGGTTCCTACTTCGGGGACCCCTCTTTGCGTGAGCTAGAGGTTCCTACTTCGGGGACCCTGCTTCGCCTGGGTGAAGGGTTCCCGCTTCGAGGACCTTGTTTCGGTTGGGTCGGGGGTTCCCGATTCAGGGGCCCTGCTTCATTTGGGTTAGGGTTCCTGCTTTAGGGACTTCATTAGGCATAGCGGTGGTGGAGACCCTTGTTTGACCCGTTAATGATTTTTTGAACCGTTTTCTCTCTTTTTTTGGCACTTTCTTGGTCAATGCTTGAGAAGTGCTCTATTTTTAGTACCATGTAACGTTTGGTGTGCTAGGGTTTTAATGTTTTCTCTTTATAAATTGAAGAAGGGTTTCATTTTCTTCTTCACTTGTAAAGAGAGAGATCAATGGCTTGCAATCGTCCCCACGCTCCCCGACAGCAATGGGAAGTGTCCATCAGGGACATTATTCCTCGTTTTGCTGCGTGTCTGATAAATACGAACTTCACATATGCTCAGTGCGACGCGTTGATGCACGAGCTCATGATCCATAGGGGGTGTTCTCTTCCCATGCACTCTATATGGTTTCAAATGGTGTTCCTTGCCATCATTAACGGCATTCCTCCTCATCCGGCGGAGATGACTCTGGCGATACTCAACACCGCGGAGGATAACATAGACGCTATTCAGGAGGCGCGCTTGATCACAAAGCCTCAGGGAGATCCTCTGTCCCTCTTTTGAGCGAGATGCGGGCTCGGCGGGCTATCATGTCTTTTTCTGCCGACAGGTATGGCGGTGATAAGTAGGAAGAGACCCTTCGCGAGCGTCGCCGTTACGACATGGTGCGTTACGACATGGTGGAACAGGCCAGGAGGGAGTTCCAAAACCTTAAAATATGTTTTGTTAACCCTTGTAGCTCAGATCCCAAGTTTGGTGATCTTTTTCTGTAGCCTGAAGTGAATATGTAACGTTGTTTATCTTTATGAATGAAATAAAAATTTGTCTTTCTTTAGCGAATTTTGAGTCAAACACAAGGCAAAATCTAAAATCGAGCTTCTGCTTTATTCCTCTGTCCAAAGCCAAAACCTCTATGGATAGTATCAAACCCACTACGACTAGTACTACATGTCTATTGAGATCACCACCAATAAATAACTTCTCTCCACTAGATTTTACACCATCTCGTCTAAATCCTCCCAAAATAGACGCTTACTAGCGTCATCAAGACCTATCTGTGACGCATAAGCACTAATAACATTAAAGACCCCCCCACTTAGAATAAACTTAACCTGTAAAATCCTATTATCTTTTCTTCTAATCTCAACTATATCCTTAAGCAATCGTCTATCTATGAATACGCCTACCCCATTACGATTTTTATCTCCATCCGTATACCAAAGTTTATAACCCAAGGCTCTATGACTCACGCGTTTCCTTTCAGGAAACTCGGGCGTACCATTTTCATCTACCCACTTAGTTTCTTGCAAACACATAATACTCTCTTCCTAATCATCATCTCTGTTAATTCTGTTGGTCTACTCGTAAGGAAACCTATATTCCAAGAAACTAGACGGATCCTATAAAATCCTTGCTTATTTGTCACTACACCCGGGATCCGATATAGCGCGTCGCTGAGTATGGAAAGCCCCAACGATATTCTTATTATGATTCATATCATAGAATGTGACAGTTTTACGTTGGCTGTCACAAGACTATGAAATATGAAATTTAATATGTAATTAAGATCTAAACCCTAATGATTAATCTTCTGTATCTAAAGTGGTATCAGTCTATCCTTACTGCCTCATGGTTTAATTTCTAGTATAACAAATAGGTATATAAGCCATGGCGAGATTCGACCAAAGCTAAACATTTAGTAGTATTGGTGCGTGTGGGATTAGCAGCTTTTACAACGATCGGCGCTCCAATTTGTGAAAACAGGATAGACAGATGCTAATGTACACAATAATACTGGTAGATTAACTTAATTGTACAAGATTGTTCGTGTATACTGGTGTGAAGTTGTACCTTCAGACTGGAATTTGAGACATAAGGTGGAAAATAATGTTAATGGTAGAGTTAAGCTCGTGCTCTAAGAAGATAAGTCATGGCACAATCAAACAGTGCATCTTGAGTATTAGACTATTACAAATTGATATCTTTGGTGTTCATGCTCATCAATGAATATGTGCCAAGGTAAATTTAATTGATTCATATCTCGCATCCAAGTTAAAGGGATGGCCAGAGCTAACATTTATCCCACATAACAAAATGCATGAATTTAGATATAAGACCAAATGTAAACCTTTTTGGGTATACGACGGATCTTGGTCTAATTATCATCATCTCAAGATATTATCATAATATAAGCTTCATAGTCTAAAGAAATCACCTTCATACATGTTTTCCCATAAAAATAGCATCATCTACAAAGATATGCAATCAACTGGTTGCCAACAGCTATCAACCATCCAAGTATTGCACGAAATTCCCAGTGTCGACAAGAGATACTTTACCACAAGGTCTTTAAAATGTAGTAAGCAAAAACGAAATATATGTTGTTATTTTGAAGTTTAAGCTCATGCAACAGAAGAAAAACCCCCAAATTTCCCTTATGAATGAGGGCAAATTTAGCGATAGGAGACTAAATTCAATTTCAAGTCCCTATATAACGACATATCAAGCAATCCTCTACAAAATATTACAATCTTTCCATTTCGGTCTAAGTTTTCATTAATTCTGCCAAAGGCGCGAGTAATCTCTATGACAGGGCTTATCCCTAGGGTTACAAGAACTCTTTTTCTTTAATGAAAAATAAAAATAATGGCCTCAATTTTAAGCAGCAGCGATCTACGCCATAATCACCTACTGAGCTTAAATCAGTTCGGTACCAATTTCCTTTCCAACGTGAGAGGTTGCAAGTTGGATCCCAAAGGGTTGATTTCCAAAAAAAAAAAAAATCTAAGTCATAAGTCGGAGATCTCAAATGATCTAAATTAGCAAGTAATTGATCATATTTCTTATGTATCTCAATTTTTTTTTTTAAAACTGAAAATAGATGAAAGATCGATGAAGGCGAGATTTATTCTTACCTCGAAACGAGCTGAGGAGCAGAAGCGAGATGAGAGCGAAGCTAGGGATCGAGGCCATGTTTTTGATACGAGAGAGAGAAAGTTAGAGAGA
Organism: Agapanthus africanus; assembly: GCA_030015575.1. Classification (NCBI taxonomy): domain Eukaryota; kingdom Viridiplantae; phylum Streptophyta; class Magnoliopsida; order Asparagales; family Amaryllidaceae; genus Agapanthus; species Agapanthus africanus. The sequence goes on from CM057339.1 coordinate 137,261,724, forward strand.
GAGAGAAGAGAGATTTTAGAGAGAGAGAGAGAGAGAGAGCAAAATGGTGATGGCGCTGGAAAGCGTTGGAAGATCAAAGACTTTACTCTTTGGTGATATTCGAAGTCGGGAGAAGTCGGTTCCAACAAGCAGCCACAAATAGGCTCGGTTTCGCTAAAACACCATGATCTTTAGACTGTTTTCATAGATACCTTGCACTTTTAAGCTTCTTAATATCTTACAAAGAGACAGCCGTGTTGGTCATTCCGGACCAACTGCAATAAACCCTACGGAAATGGTATCTCGTTAAACCTGACCACACTATCCACTACTCCAGCAATCGGTGCTAACATTTCCTTCACGGAAAATGTAAGAGGCTCGAAAACTATCAAGCATTTCAATCCAATTCCATATATTATCAAACATCAACTTTACAATGCCGAAAGAAGAACCTTCAAGGTTAAATCATTGTCTAACCATAGCTTGGTTGCATATAAGCTCAAATACTGTAACTTCCACAGCCTCTCTAGCTATAGATGATTCAACACACGAAACCATGAGGGTTGCACGTCTCCATCCCCTAACTTGGAGAACATAATCTCGCTCTTCACGGAATGATACACTTGCTCCTTCACAAATTGCAAGTTCACACCGTAAATGATGGATCTCTGGATCTCCTTCAGATGTTACCTACCGTTGATCTGCAGCGAGCGCTGATGGATAGATGAGATTGAGTTGGAGGGTTGCCTCCTGAAGCGTGTGGATCTCAATGGGTTTTATGTGGTTGAGGCCGGGCTACCTGCAAGGAATTCCCAGGGTGGTTGTGCCACCGAGGACCCTCCGACGATCAAGTTAGACGGGATATTTTGGCAGAGTAACGGCCTGTTAGGGTAAAATTGGCTTCCCTGAGTCGTCTGAGAGAGGGGTTTATATAGTGGCAGCTATGGGCAGACGGGCGCAAGATTCACGTCGGCCGTTACGCCCGCGTGATAGGCGGGATTCCCCATTAATGACGAGATATGCTCGTTAATGGGGGATCGTGATGGCGTGGAACGCAGGATCATGGGCGGCGGATATCTCGCGTCTGGAGAGATTCGCGGAGCCGTGGCGGGGGCGCCTGTGATCGGTGCTGTGGGTCGGTCAATGAGACCGAGGAAGATAAGCTCGGCGGGTGGCTCGAGAACGAGCGGGAGGCCGAGGCATCTTGGATATGCGATAGCTCGGAGGGGAGCTGGAGGGCTGAGGGGACTCAGCGTGTAGGAGGGCTCCGAGACGAGCCGATGGTCGTTTGTAAGGTGATCGTGGAGGTGGTCTAGAAGGCCACCGAAGGTCGGGAACATCCTTGGGCGGAGGCCCGGGGAATGTTTCCAAGGTACTGATCTTGACCCTTTCTCGTAAGCTCTGGGACACGTCACCTGCCACGTATTATGATCTGGGGAGACACCGGTATCTACCTTATTATTAGCCCCCCACTCTCGACCCGACCCATTCATGGGTCGGGTCAAGAGTGGTCTGACCGGTCATCCGGGGTAAGCTCTTATTTGAAGATATCGTCGGTGTGTATTCCCGGGCTACTAGTTGTACTTTCTTGATGACGTCAGCGGATCAGGGGAAAGATCTCGCATTAAAGAGGAAGCGCCGGTTTGTGCGTACGTTCGTCGAAGCGCCAGCCCACGTGTCAGGCACTGGTTGCCTGACAAGACGGGCCGCAGATGTTCCCGCGCCCGATGGGATGCGCCCAATGTGAGTGCGACAGGTGGAATGTTGTCGGCCGTTGGTTGCGAAGCGCTATTTTGGCGGGAGGCGATCGGAGCCGTAGGATGTGTACGCCGGCAGCTATAAACAGCGGTGTGATCCTCATCAGGGCCCATACCTCACTATAATTTCCACGTCCCTAGTCGTGTTAGCTCGGCGCTCTTCTCCTCAGGTCGGATTTCTTGCGTTCTCTCTTCCGAGGACTCATCCCTTTGATCAGGTTAGATGTCTTCTACCGAGGAGTCTGTAGAAATAGTCCGGGAAGAGTCTAAGGTGTCCTCTGTAGCTTCCTCTTCTTCTTCCTCCTCTTCTGCTACTTCCTCTTCCTCGTCTGAGTCAGAGCCCCCCCGAGAAGTTAGTCATGCTTCCTGGGGGCGTGCGACGGGGGCGGTCCCCAGAGCGCAGGTTATAGGTGTGTTGGGGTCAAAAATTGCACCCCGGTTGACCAAGTCAAGGTCAAGGTCAACCCCAAGCCAGGTGGGCCCAGGCCCAGATCAGGTGGGCTCATGCCCGAGTCGAGCCCGAACATGAAGCGGCCGGCATCCCCCATGACAAAATAAAAATCATGTAATAAATAATTTTGATGCAATTTTTTATGCATGAATGTAAGCAAAATGGGCATAAAGCCAAATTTTTGTAAAGTCCATGGCTTATGTGCAAAAAGAAATAGCACATGAGACATGGGATGGGCAAAATACCATTTTGTAAAGTCCAAGGGGCTATTTTGTAAAGTCCAAGGGGCTATATGTAAATTCGTAAGCCTATAAAAGGCAACATGATAATGAAATAAAAAAGACAATTTTCATTCTCCCCAAAAAACTAGGGTTTGTGCCTCCTCTCTCTCTCTTTCAAGTTCTTCCTCTTCCTTTTCATTTTCCAAATAAATCAAGAGCTTAGCTCTCTTTTTTTTAAACTAAATAAAGTTTTATCGTAAACCCACCTCCCAAGACTCCATCAAGAGAAGAAAAAATGTCTCTTTTTTTATCATCCAAGATCTAGATCTTGGAGTTTCAAGAGAACCTATTTTTGGTTTCTTCTCAAAAGAGAAAGGAAAAAATCTTTTTGGGGAGTTTAACTCCACAAATAAAATTATTTTGGAGTTTGACCCTAGAATAGAAACTTTTTTTTTGGAGTTTAACTCCGAATAAAATTGTCTTGGGAGTTTAACTCCAAATAAACTTTTTTTTGGAGTTTAACTCCATCGCAGAAAAAAAAATCTTTTTGGAGCTCCTGCTCCCTCTCACGTGAGGGAGAGGGGTGCTCCCACTAAGTGAGAGCTTTCCCTCCTTCTCACCTAAGGGGAAGGCTCCCCATTTAGTGGAGTTTAACTTCTCACCACATTAAATCTTTTTAGGAGTTTAACTCCACAATAAAATTCTTTATGGAGTTGAACTCTATTTAAAATTCTTTTGGAGTTTAACTACACATTTAAAATTCTTTCGGAGTTCAACTCCACAATAAAAATTCTTTCGGAGTTCAACTCCACTAAAATTCTTTTGGAGCTTAACTCCACAAATAAAATTCTTTTGGAGTTTAACTCTACAATAAAAATCTTTTTGGAGTTGAACTCCATTTAAAACTCTTTTTGGGGAGTTTAACTCTACATTAAATATTTTTGAAGTTGAACTCTTTTTAAAAATCTTTTGGAGTTTAACTCCGCAATAAAAGTCTTCTTGGAGTTAAACTCCATCTAAAATTCTTTAGGAGATTTACTCCATTTAAAATTCTTTTTTTTTGGAGTTGACTCCATTTAAAACTCATTTTGGAGTTTAACTCCACAATAAAAATCTTTTTGGAGTCAAACTCCAATTAAAATCTTTTTGGAGTTGAACTCCATATTTAAAATTCTTTTGGAGTTTAATTCCACAAAAAAAATTCTTTTGGAGTTGAACTCCATGTAAAAAAAAATCATTTTTTTGGAGCCCTTTGGCCCCCTAGCACATGAGGGAGGGGGCTCCCATTTAATGGGAGCCCTTTTGGCCCCTCATGTGAGGGGAGGCTCCCATTAAATGGGAGCCCAGTTTGCCCCCCCTCCCCTTTTTTTATTTATTTAAAAAAAAATTCTTCTTTTCTTCTTTCTCTCTTCTTTTCTTTATTTTAATCTTTTTTATTTTAAAAAAATATATAAATAAATATTAAATAAATAAAAATAAATTATAAATAATATTTTAAAATTAAAAAAAAACAAAAACGTTTCTCTAAATATTTATCTACTTATTTATTTTTGTTTTTTTTATAGAAAAATATATATATCATTTTTTTAACAAATAGAACAAAAAAAAACACACACACACACCCCAACGCATCGCATTGAGTTTGCATGTCCAGTTTGACCCGTCAATTGGAGGTTCTCTCGCTTTAAAGCCGAGGGGTAATTAACGGCAGCTTAGTCCGCGGCTGCCGGAGATTTGGATCCCCCAATTAATAAATCCCAGCTTATCCTAGGCAGGGGGAATCGATACTGCGCCTGACCAGCGCGCGCGTATTCCCATCTCAATGGGGTGACGAAAAACACCCTACAGATTCTGGCACGCCCGGTGGGACCCAATCTCTCCTCCCATATTTCGGGTGAAATATTCATGCAAACTCAATCCATATATATATCGATTCCCTGTACTGAAATCATGCTTCTTTGTGCAGGGTTAACAATTTTCAATTGTCATCTTCGAACGCAAGTCGGTATTTGAACGAATTTTCTTGGCCCCAGCTGGGGGCAAGGCTATCAACGCCGACAAAGTAATAAGGCATCTCGGACAAGCTCCAGCGGTGCCCCTGACAACTGCTCAATCGGTTATCTTCTCTAAGCTCCCCGTCAGATGACCATCACGTCGTTAAACTGGAAACAGTAGACCTCTAAGTCTTTAAACTGGAAACAGATGACCGCCAGTCGTTAAACTGGAAACAGATGACCGCCATGTCGTTAAACTGGAAACAGATGACCTCTAAGTCGTTAAACTGAAAACAGATGACCACCACGTCGTTAAACTGGAAACAGATGACCTCTAAGTCGTTAAACTGAAAACAGTAAACCTCTAAGTCTTTAAACTGAAAACAGATGACCACCACGTCAATAAACTGGAAACAGATGACCTTTAAGTCGTTAAACCGGAAACAGTAGACCTCTAAGTCTTTAAACTGGAAACAGATGACCACTAAGTCATTAAACTGGAAACAGATGAGCTCTAAGTCGTTAAACTGGGAACGATAGACCTCTAAGTCTTTAAACTGGGAACCGTTAACCACCATGTCATTAAACTGGGGATAATCGACCTCTAAGTCGTTAAACCGGGAATGTAAAAAAAAGTGTGAATAAAAACAAAGGAAAAGCCGAAATGATGGGGCAACTCGCAATAAAAATCAGCGAGTAAAAATAAACATGAAAAGTAAAGCCGAAATGATGGGGCAACCGCAAATGAATAAAGCCGAAATGATAGGGCAATCGCGACCTTCGCGATAAGAAAAACTGAAATGATAGAGCAATCGCGGTAAAAAAAACTTTAAAAAAACAAAATAATAAAAAAAGAAAGAAAGAAATGGCGAATGATGAGTCGCTCCTGGTACCATATTCCAGTGCAGCGATGCAGACGCCAACCAAATTCCAAATCGCATACCCCAACGGCGGATGACGATTCGCTCCCGGTACCGTATTCCAGTACAACGATGCAGACGCCAACAAAGTCCCAAAATTCTTCCGGCCCTACGGTCTGGATCATACATCCTGCAAAACCGTATACAATCCACGGGCGTAAAACGATCCCAATCTCTCTCAAGTCCTACCGGCGATGCCATATTCAAAGTCCCACCAGCGATGGAAAAAAGGGGCATGTCCACAAGCAAAATGGGCACGGATGAAAACCCGAAAGGGCTCCGTGAGTAAAAACAGCAGGACTGCCGGCGAGTTTGTGAAAATCCGAAAGGGCGCAAACTTGTGAAAAAGAGATGAAATACACTCATAAAGTCCTCTCGACTTTGTGAGGAGAAAATTCTCGCGTGAGATCCTTACGACTCACAAAGAAAAAAAACACACTTAGGAGTCCCCACGACTCCTAAGGAGAAAATACATCTACGGGATCCTTACGATTCGTAGGGAGAAAATGCTTTTATGGGACCCTTACGGCTCATAAAATTGAAAAGTCTTAGGTGATAGGGACCTAAAACCTGTCTCCTAAGCCATCGCTTCCTAATAAGCAAACGCAAATGATGATTCACTCCTGGTACCATATTCCAGTGTAGCAATGCTGATGCCAAACAAAAACCAAAATCCCCAAATCCACTCATGGCAAATGATGATTCGCTCCTGGTACCATATTCTAGCGTAGCGATGCTTACCCCGTGTCGAAATCATGCTTCGTATTGGAGTATCTGCTTTCCCCGTCGGAATTATGCTTCGTCTGGGAATCAACCTCTACATCGAAATTATGCTTCGGTCAGAATATCTGCCGCTCGTCGGAATTATGCTTCGACCCTTGGAATTAAGCTCCGCTATTCGGAATTATGCTCCAACCCTCAGAATTATGCTCCGATCCCTGGAATTATGCTTCCGGGATGATGCTCCGCCCCTGGAATGATGTTTCACCTCGAAGTCCAACTTCAAGATCCATCAATTTCATGCACACAACTCATGCATGCGGTGTGCATTCATTGATGAGGGGCACTTTGTTGGGGGTCAAAAATTCCACTCCGGTTGACCAAGTCAAAGTCAAGGTCAACCCCAAGCCAGGTCGGCCCAACCCACGATCAAGTGGGCTCATGCCCGAGTCGAGCCCGAACATGAAGCGGCCGGCCTCCCCCATACCAAAATAAAAATCATGTAATAAATAATTTTGATGTAATTTTTTATGCATGAATGTAAGCAAAATGGGAATAAAGCCAATTTTTTATAAAGCCCGTGGCTTATGTGCAAAAAGAAATAGCACATGAGACATTGGATGGGCAAAATGCCATTTTGTAAAGTTCAAGAGGCTATATGTAAATTTGTAAGCCTATAAAAGGCAACATGATAATGAAATAAAAAAGACAATTTTCATTCTCCCCAAAAAACTAGGGTTTGTGCCTCCTCTCTCTCTTTTTCAAGTTCTTCCTTTTCATTTTCCAAATAAATCAAGAGCTTAGCTCTTTTTTTTTTAAACTAAATAAAGTTTTATCATAAACCCACCTCCCAAGACTCCATCAAGAGAAGAAAAATGGTCACTTTTTTTATCATTCAAGATCTAGATCTTGGAGTTTCAAGAGAACCTATTTTGGGTTTCTTCTCAAAAAAGAAAGGAGAAAATATTTTTTTGGAGTTTAACTCCACAAACAAAATTATTTTGGAGTTTGACCCTATAATAGAAACTTTTTTTTTGGAGTTCAACTCCGAATAAAATTGTCTTGGGAGTTTAACTCCAAATAAACTTTTTTTTGGAGTTTAACTTCATCACAGAAAAAAAATCTTTTTGGAGCTCCTGCTTCCTCTCACGTGAGGAAAAGGGGAGCTCCCATTAAGTGGGAGCTTTCCCTCCTTCTCACGTGAGGGGAAGGCTCCCCATTTACTGGAGCTTAACTCCTCACCACATTAAATCTTTTTAAGAGTTTAACTCCACAATAAAAATCTTTTTGGAGTTGAACTCCATTTAAAATTCTTTTGGAGTTTAACTCCACATTTAAAATTCTTTCGGAGTTCAACTCCGCAATAAAAATTCTTTCGGAGTTCAACTCCATTTAATTCTTTCGGAGTTCAACTCCACAAATAAAATTCTTTTGGAGTTTAAGTCCACAATAAAAATCTTTTTGGAGTTGAACTCCATTTAAAACTTTTTTTGGGGAGTTTAACCCCACATTAAATCTTTTTGGAGTGGAACTCCATTTAAAATACTTTTAGAATTTAACTCCGCAATAAAAGTCTTTTTGGAGTTAAACTCCATCTAAAATTCTTTAGGAGCTTTACTCCATTTAAATTTTTTTTGTTGAAGTTGAACTCCATTTAAAACTCTTTTTGGAGTTTAACTCCACAATAAAAATCTTTTTGGAGTCAAACTCCATTTAAAATCTTTTTGGAGTTTAACTCCATATTTAAATTTTTTTTGGAGTTTAATTCCACACAAAAATTTCTTTTGGAGTTGAACTCTATGTATAAAAAAATCATTTTTTTGGAGCCCTTTGGCCCCCTTCACGCACTAGCACATGAGGGGGAGGGATCCCATTAAGTGGGAGCCTTTTTTGCCCTCATCACATGCTAGCCCGTAAGGGGGAGGGCTCCCATTTAATGAGAGCCCTTTTGGCCCCCTCGCACATGGTAGCATGTGAGGGTCATGTGAGGGATCACATGCTAGCATGTGAGGGGAGACTCCCATTAAATGGGAGCCCAGTTCCCCCTTTTTTTTATTTATTAAATTTTTTTCTTCTTTTCTTTTTCTTTTCTTCTTTCTTCCTTCTTTTCTTCATTTTAATCTTTTTTATTTAAAAAAATATTAATAAATATTAAATAAATAAAAATAAATTATAAATAATATTTTAAAATTAAAAAAAAACAAAAACGTTTCTCTAGATATTTATCTACTTATTTATTTTTGTTATATATATATATATATATATATCCTTTTTTTAACAAATGGAACAAAAAACACACACGCACACACCAACGCATCATATTGAGTTCACATGTCCAGTTTGACCCGTCAATCGGAGCTTCTCTCGCTCCAAAGCCGAGGGGTAATTAACGGTGTTGGGGTCAAAATTTGCACCCCAATTGACCGGGTCAAAAGTCAAGGTCAACCCCAAGTAAGCGGGCCCAAACCCAAGCAAGTGGGCCTATGCCCAAGTTGAGCCCCGCGACCGGCCTTCCCCATGCCAAAATGAAATAATGTAATAAATAATTTTTATGTAATTTTTTATGCATGAATGTAAGCAAAATGGGCTTAAAGCCAAATTTTTGTAAAGCCCATGGCTTATGGGCAAAAAGAAATAGCACATGAGGCATGAGATGGGCAAAATGCCATTTTGTAAAGCCCAATGGGCTATATGTAAATGTGTAAGCCTATATAAGGTAACACGATGATGAATAACAAAGAGACACTTTTCATTCTCTAAAAACTCTAGGGTTTTTGTGCCTCCTTCTCATTTCTCAAGGTTCTAAACCTTCTCATTTTTTTTGAATTAAATCAAGAGTTTTACTCTTCCTTTTCCAAAACTAAATAGTTTTTCACCACAAAACCCACAAAGGGGAGCTCAGATCTTCCATTAGATCTCAAAAGAGAGATTTTTGAATCACACCCCCTTTCTCCAAAGATCCGGCCAACCGATAGGAAGAAGAAGGAGACCCATCTGCAGAAATCCCATCTTGGGAAGATCCAAAGCCAAAGGGAGAAACAAAGCAGCCCCTTTTGATCATTTCTAATTTTTTTAAGAGTCTAACTCCATTCAAGATCCATTGGAGTTTAACTCCCTAAATTAATCTCTGTCAGGAGTTTAACTCCATAAGTCAAATCGGGAGCACAGCTCCCAGTGCAGGGACCAAGTCCCTTTTGCTGCTGACGCCTAGCGCCCGCATGCTAGGCACGTGGTGCGCTGGCGCTTTGGCGCACAGCGCCCTCGTGCCATGCACGTGGTGCGCTGGCGCTCTGGCGCACAGCGCCCGCGTGCCAGGCACGTGGTGCGCTGTCGCTCAGCGTCCTCGTGCCATGCACTCTGACGCACAGCGCCCGCGTGCCTGGCACGTGGGGGTGCTGGTGCCTTCTCCCACGCATCCTTTGGATGCTTTTTCCCTTTTTATATATATATACATATATATACATAGACACACACATACTCTACAACACTGTCCCCTGTTAGAAAAAATTTCTAATGGGGCGCTGCCGCGCACCCCGCAAGGGGGTTGCTAGCCCCCTTGATCCCCAACCCGCTATCCGGATAGCGGGACCCCCGTAAAAACTCTGCGAGCCCTCCGATATATCCAGAACCCCTTCAAAACACGCACACTGCATATTGAGTTCGCATGAATAGTTGACCCGTCAATCGGAGGTTCTCTCACTCCAAAGGCGAGGGGTAATTAACGGCAGCTTAGTCCGCGGCTGCCGGAGATTCGGATCCCCACAATCAATAAACCCCCGCCTACCCTAAGCAGGGGGAATCTGTAATGCGCCTGACAAGCGCGGCGTATTCCCATCTTAATGGGGTTGTTCCCCTCCGAACGACGGCCGAGACATAGGCTGTCTCGCCTAAGGTTCAGGGCAGATGCTAATTGGTTTTATCCGTCTACCTCTCCGAAGATGCCAAGTTGATTTATGGCACCATGTATCGGAGGTTTAGACGGATGCGGCCGATGTAGCAGACTTCGTCAGATTCCCCCTCGCTTGAGGGGTTTTTGATTGTGGGGACGCTCTTCCCTGCAGGCGCAAGCCCCTGCAGTTAATTACGCTACCGCATTGCGGTAATAACTTTCTCCTTCTCCAGATGGTCACTTCGTGTCGTGGGTGTTTGTTTTCTTTGTGGTTGCCCGTGGATTGTATACGGAGACCAATTTATGTCGTCGCCCGTAGGACGTGGATTAGTCCAAATCCGTGTTTTCTTAGATTTGGGTTTGGGGTTTTGGTTTGAGGATACGTTAGCCATATTTGAGGCTAAGATCAACTCAAACGTTTGTTAAGGATACGTTAGTCCAGTTTGAGACTAAGATCAACTTAACGGGATCGTTTAGATCCAACAAAAGAGCAATTGGCTCTATTGTTCCAGTTTAGGGACATAGTGGTTCATTAAATGTATGGCCGTCGGGACCCATCACCTCTCTGACGACGTTGAAGGATTACAACGACAGATGTCAGAGGAGTTCAGAGATGTACCCTTGAGCCAGAGTTGATTAAGGGGTTTATAGTCCGATTTGGGACTAGAGTCTGTTTGAAAGTTTAAGGATACGTTAGCCATTTTTGAGGCTAAGATCAACTTAAACGGTTGTTAAGGATACGTTACTCCAGTTTGGGACTAAGATCGACTTAACGGGATCGTTTAGATCCGACAAAAGAGCAATTGGCTCTATTGTTCCAGTTTAGGGACATGGTGGTCCAATGCCAGTTTAGGGACATGGTGGTCCATTTCCAGTTTAGGGACGTAGCGGTCCAATACCAGTTTAAGGACATAGTGGTCCATTAAATGTATGGCCGTCGGGACCCATCACCTCTCTGACGACGTTGAAGGATTACAACGACAGATGTCAGAGGAGTTCAGAGATGTACCCTTGAGCCAGAGTTGATTAAGGGGTTTATAGTCCGATTTGGGACTAGAGTCTGTTTGAAAGTTTAAGGATACGTTAGCCATTTTTGAGGCTAAGATCAACTTAAACGGTTGTTAAGGATACGTTAGTCCAGTTTGGGACTAAGATCGACTTAACGGGATCGTTTAGATCCGACAAAAGAGCAATTGGCTCTATTGTTCCAGTTTAGGGACATGGTGGTCCAATGCCAGTTTAGGGACATGGTGGTCCATTTCCAGTTTAGGGACGTAGTGGTCCAATACCAGTTTAAGGACATAGTGGTCCATGTTCCAGTTTAGGGACGTGGTGGTCCATTGGTAGTTTAAGGACATTGCGGTCCATAGGTAGTTTAAGGACGCATAAGTCCATGGGTTTAAGGACCCCACAGTCCATATGGGTGTGTTTAAGGACGCATTAGTCCGTTAGTTTAAGGACGCATAAGTCCGCGGGTTTAAGGACCCCACAGTCCGTATCTTAGTTTAAGGACGCATAAGTCCATGAGTTTAAGGACCCCACAGTCCGTGTTGATGTGTGGTTGTCGGGACCCGTTACCTCTCTGAAGACGTTGAAGGATTACAACGACAAATATCAGAGGAGTTCCGAGATGTACCCTTGAACCAATGAGTTGGTTGAAAGAGCAGATGTGCTCAGATCAAGATGATTTGAGGACTTATGGCCAGTTTGGGCTAAGTCCAGTTATGTTTGAAATATTGGCCCTCTGTTGGTCCATTGAAGGAGAAGCTTTGCCTCTAGAAACTTAGCCAATTGGGCTAAAGCTAGTGTTAAACACTAAAGACCAACAGTGTTGAACACTGGGAATAAGATTAGCAAGTTAGTGTTAAACACTAAAAGATAATCAGTGTTAAACACTAAGAACAGAGTTTCCAAATTAGTGTTAAATACTAAGCAAATCAGTGTTAAACACTGCAAATAGAGTTTTCCAATTAGTGTTAAACACTAAGGAGGGAGGGGTCACGTGCGGACACGTGAGAGCACCCTGATTTCCCTTATTTTATTCAGCAGGTAAGTATTTAACACCTTTAATTTCCTAGCCATCACGTGTGGGCACGTGATAGGCATCCATCCATTCGATATTAAAGGGATTCGTTAGGGGTCACGTGGGGACACGTGAGGGCGCCCTAAATGTGAAGCCAGATCTTCTTTGTTTTATCCTCAAATCTGCGAATAAGTGTTAAACACTTTTCATCTTTATTTTAGAGCATCACGTGTTGGCACGTGATGGGGGTTTATGCATCGAATATTACAGCACTTGCTGAGGGGTCACGTGATAACACGTGAGAGCGCCCAAAGCTTTCATTTCCTTTGCTTTTTCTTTCTGTGTTTTGGAAGTCACGTGGAGCACGTGATGACAAAAAGTGGGGCCAGATCTCCTTTATTTTGTTCTGCAAACAAGTGTTCAACACTTTTAATTTTCATAGCCATCATGTGTGGGCACGCGACATATACTCATGCCCTGATTTATTAGAACATTGCTGAGGGGTCACGTGGTAACACGTGAGAGCGCCCAAAGCTTTCATCCCCTTTGCTTTTTCTTTCTGCATTTTGGGAGTCACGTGGGAGCACGTGGGGTGATGCTTCAAAGTTCTTTGCAGGGGATCTTTTCAAGGGTCACGTGGGGGCACGTGACCCTAGTTCTTTTCATGAACAGAGATCTTTTAAGAATTGAATTCTTTGTAGGGTTAAACCCTAATTATGATTTTGGAGGAATTAAATTCCTATCGTGAAAGAATTAAATTCTTATTTAGGATAAAACCCTGATTTCTTTTCAAAGGAATTAAATTCCCAGATATGTAAAAGAATTAAATTCTTGATTAGGGTTAAACCCTAGTTTTGTTTTAGGAGAATTAATTCTCAAAACTCAATTCCCCTTCTAAGTTTAGGATCTGCATGGCAGGATCTCGACCCGATGAGAATTAAATTCTCAAGTTATGGGGAGATGTGCTCTGTGCAGATCTTCAACCAGAAGAAGAACTAAGTTCTTTTTGGTATAAGAGTTAAACTCTTGGATTTTGAGAATTAAATTCTCTGTTTGAAGTTTATCTTTTTCCCTTTTCTTACCTAGGGTTTTCTTTGTTGAGAATTAAATTCTCCTTTCTTTTCTTCCCTCTTGAGAATTAAATTCCCCTCTCTCTGTTTTTCTCTCAAAAAAGTAGATCCCCTTCTCTTCTCTTCTTGGCTCCTATTTATAGGAGAAGGAAGAGAATCAATTTGTTTAGCAAATCTCTCATTGAGAGATTTGATTTGTATGTTGAGAGATTTGATTTGCATTCATCATTAATCTGGGCCTTTAGATTGTTAAGTGAATTTTATTCACCATTGGATTTTAAATCCAAAGATATTCTATTTGTTATCTCGGTCAGATTTTGGGAGATCTTTCCTTATTTAAGATTTTTCCATAAATTGGTGATTTTTAATCACCCTTGGATTTTTAATCCAACGGTTCCCCATGACCCTTTTCCATTTGGAAAGATTCAGAAACTTTTAGAATTTAATTCTATTAAATTATAATGCTTTTAAAGCCAGTCACGTGCTGGCACGTGACCTTTGGTCACGTGTGAGCACGTGACCCCCAATTGGGTTCCTTTCTCAGCTGCTTATTTATGTTTCAGTTTTAACCATCACGTGTCTACACGTGACCATTGGTCACGTGTAAGCACGTGATACCTCGTTGAGGTATTTTCTGACTTTTAGAATTAAATTCTATTCATTATTTTAGAGGCTTTAAAAGCCCATCATGTGTCTGCACGTGACCCATGGTCACGTGTGAGCACGTGATGCCCCATTGGGGTCTTTTCTGAGTTTTTGTTGTATCTTTTAACTCCTCCAGCGGGTTCTTAAAAGCCCATCACGTGTGGACACGTAATTCCTCATAATTTTTGATCCCGGATGAATTACGAGGCCCATAATATATCAAATCGAAGGGTTTTTCGAGCCGCTTTCGATACCATCAGAATTTATCTATTTCTCATTCAGGAGTTTATCAAAAAATAGCCCGGAAGATACTGGTTCCCATTTTCTTAAGCGTATCGCCGCCATTTGATACCTTGGGCTCTTTTGCGCAGAAATTTTTGGCGGGAACAAATGCCCCCCACTACTTTGCCCACGTAAGTATTTACGTGGGTGAAGTAGTGCAAAGTAATGCATAGCGTATGACCAGTTTCGGGTTGGTATATTACTTTCAGAATCTTGATCTGAGAAGATAACGAGCGGACACAAGCGTCGTCATTTATCATTAATTCAAATCTCGACTCTTAAGAGATATAGTTCCAAACCCTTAACTCCATGAGCCGCACCCTTCTATCTCTTTATATCTTACTCTGGAGTGAAGTAGTTTATATGCTCACGAGTAGCTTTTCCATTTCAGTGGCATGTAGCTTTGGCGAGTGTAGCGCATAGATGGTCCATCTTGACCTCTTTGCAGGGCAGTGATGGCTTAGGAGACAGGGTTAGGATCTGCCACCTAAAACTTTTCAACTTTATGAGCCGTGAGGGTCTCATAAAGACTTTTCTCCCTACGGATCGAGAGGATCTCGTAGGTGTATTTTCTCCTTAGGAGTCGTGAGGATTCCTAAGTGTGTTTTCTCTTATAAGTCGTAAGGATCTTATGAGAGAATTTTTCCTTCTTACGAGTCGAGAGGACCCGTAAGCGGTTGTTCCCCTCCTTGTCGAAATTCGACTTCGGAGAGTGAGACCCGTGGATAGTGTGCAAGAGACCATTTTGGGCCGACTTGCAGGATCCCAGTGCTTAGGAAACAAGTTTTTTTTTTAATCCCTACTGCCTAAGGCTTTATCTTACGAGTCGAGACGAATCGAGAAGTTCTCGCAAAGACATCAATTTCCTCACGAGTCGAAACGAATAGAGCAGATCTCGCAAGAATATCCTAACGTCACAGTTAACCTCTGCTCTTTACGACAGAAGTCCGTTAGGGTCTGTGGTACTTAGGGTTTTGGCCGTCGTACCGTCGCATGAGCTGATGTATTTCTCGATAGGCAATCGTGCTGTTCGAGTAGCCCTGCGACTGCCGTGTCTCTGATCCCTTCGGAGGCTGGACAAGACGTCTTCAAGCAATCCTCCTTGGCAGTTTGACCGTCGGAAGAGCAAGCGCTAGGAATTTGCCATGCCGCTTTTTACTTGAGGTTAGGCTCATTTTGGAGAGCCCCGATGAGTCATAACCACTCCGCGCTGGTGTGGGATGATCTCCGATAGTCTTTCAGGCTTTATATGACTTGCCGTTAAGACCCTGAAGCTAGGAATTTGGCCTTTGCTTCGTTTGCTGGCATTGCGTCCTCTGTATCGAGATGAATGTCATGGTTGTCTCTAGGTTGCTGATGAACCGTCGAGATTTGGAACTAGGGATTTTGCCGTGGCTCCTTTTGGTGATGTTGCGTCTGCTGTATCGAGACGAACGTCGAGGTGGTGACCACTCCATGTGGGATGATCTCCGGTGGTCTTTCAGGCTTTATATGACTTGCCGTTAAGACCCTGAAGCTAGGAATTTGGCCTTCGCTTCGTTTGCTTTGTCATGTGCGAATCCTGTTGGAGGAAGAACGTTGTTGTGACATCTCGTCTGCTGTATCGAGACGAACGTCGAGGCGGTGACCACTCCATGTTGGTATGAGATGATCTCTGATTGTCTTTCCGGTTTTATATGACTTACCGTTAAGACCCTGAAGCTAGGAATTTGGCCTTTGCTTCGTTTGCTGGCATCGCATCCTCTGTATCGAGACGGATGTCATGGTTGTCTCTAGGTTGCTGGTGAACCGTCGAGCTCTGGAACCAGGGATTTTGCCGTGACTCCTTTTGGTGATGTTGCGTCTGATGTGTCGAGACGAACGTCGAGGTGGTGATCACTCCATGTTGGTATGAGATGATCTCTGATTGTCTTTCCGGTTTTATATGACTTACCGTTAAGACCCTGGAGCTAGGAATTTGGCCTTCGCTTCGTTTTCTTTGGTGTGTCCGGATCCTGTTGGAGGAAGGACGCTGTAGTGACATTTCGTCTGCTGTATCGAGACGAATGTCGTAGTGGTGACCACTCCATGTGGGATGATCTCTGTTTGTCTTTCCGGTTTTATATGACTTACCGTCAAGACGTTGAAGCTAGGAATTTGGCCTTCGCTTCGTTTGCTTTGTCGCTTCCGAATCCTGCTGGGGGAAGAACGCTGGGGTGACATTTCATCTGCTGTATCGAGACGAACGTCGAGGTGGTGACCACTCCGCGCTGGTGTGGGATGATATTCGATTGTCTTTCAGGCTTTATATGACTTGCCGTCAAGACCCTGAAGCTAGGAATTTGGCCTTCGCTTCGTTTGCTGGTATCGCGTCTGCTGTATCGAGACGAATGTCGCGGTGGTGATCACTCCATGTTGGTGTGAGGACCAGGATCCACTCTGGACGTTTCCCACGGGGTCAAAGAGTGACGTTATCCGCGTTCCACGTGACCAGGAATTTTGCACTAGATGCTTCACACGGGTTCACTGCCGCGCTAGGCAAGGACTAGGCTCCGCTCTGGATGCTTCGCACGGGTTCACTGCCGTGTTCTGCGAGGACCGGGATCCGCTCTGGATGTTTTCCACGTGGTCAAAGAGTGACGTTATCCGCGTTTTACGTGACCAGGAATTTTGCACTAGATGCTTCACACGGGTTCACTGCCGCATTAGGCGAGGACTAGGCTCCGCTCTGGATGCTTCACACGGGTTCACTGCCGTGCTCTGCAAGGACCAGGATCCGCTCTGGACGTTTTCCACGGGGTCAAAGAGTGACGTTATCCGCGTTCCACGTAACCAGGAATTTTGCACTAGATGCTTCACACGGTTTCATTGCCGCGTTAGGCGAGGACTAGGCTCCGCTCTGGATGCTTCACATGGGTTCACTGCCATGTTCTGCGAGGACCAGGATCCGCTCTGGACGTTTTCCACGGGGTCAAAGAGTGACGTTATCCGCGTTCCACGTGACCAGGAATTTTGCACTAGATGCTTCACACGGGTTCACTGCCGCGTTAGGCGAGGACTAGGCTCCGCTCTGGATGCTTCACACGGGTTCACTGCCGTGCTCTGCGAGGACCAGGATCCGCTCTGGACGTTTTCCACGGGGTCAAAGTGTGACGTTATCCGCGTTCCACGTGACCAGGAATTTTGCACTAGATGCTTCACACGGGTTCACTGCCGTGCTCGGCGAGGACTAGGCTCCGCTCTGGATGCTTCACACGGGTTCACTGCCGTGTTCTACGAGGACCAGGATCCGCTCTGGACGTTTTCCACGGGGTCAAAGAGTGACGTTATCCGCGTTCCACGTGACCAGGAATTTTGTTGATTATATCCGCATTTCACGGAGTTGGGATTTGACTCTCTGTGAGAATACATCGTCGAGTTATGGGACTGGGAGTTGCCGCTGTTCCGCTTTGCTTCGACCATGAGGTCTTTTGTTGATGTTGCTTCTACGTCTTGTTGGACTACGAAGGAACGCCATTGTTGACATCTCGTCTACTGTATCGAGACGGATGTTGAGGTGGAGCTGGGATTTTGCCGTCGCTCCGCTTTGTTTCGACCGTGAGGTCTTTTGTTGACGTTGCATCTGCATCCTGCTGAACTGCGAAGGAACGCTGCTGTTGACATTGCGTCTGCTGTAACGAGACGAATGCTGAGGTGGAGCTAGGATTTTGCCGTCACTCCGCTTTGCTGACCATAGGGTCTTTCGTCGATGTTGCTTCTGCATCCTGTTGGACTGCGAAGGAACGCCATTGTTGACATTGCGTCTGCTGTAACGAGACGAATGCTAGGGCGGAGTTGGGATTTTGCCATCGCTCCGCTTGATGGTGTAACATCTTTATGCTGCTGGAATGAGGAGGCACACCGTTGTTGGTCTCCAGGCTGTAGATGTGGCCGTTGAGATTTGGGACTAGGAACTTTGCCATGGTTCCGTTTCGTTGCGATTCTGAGGTCGGTTGTTGACGTCATGTTTGCATCTAGTTGGAGTGAGGAGAAACACAGTTGGTGATCTCTAAGTTGTCGATGTTGACGTCGAGACCCTAAAGCTAGGGATTTTCCTTTACTTCATTTGTCGGCATTGTGTCTGTAATATTGCAACAAATAACGAGATTGTCTCTAAGTTGTCTATGAACCGTTGAGATTTGGCTTCGCTTTCTGATGGAGCCTGTTGGGAAGGTATGGTTCCCTCTTTATTTGTGCCCCTGGATTGTATACAGGGATCGATGTGATCTCATCTGTAGGGCAAAAAGTTTCATTCTTTTATTTTTTATTTTTTTTTATTCTTTCCGCGATGCTCTATCATTTCAGCTTTTTATATCGCGAAAATCGCGATTGCCCAATCATTTCGGCTATTTTTCGCGGTGCCCCATCATTTCGGCTATTTTTCTTTTTACCCGCTGCTTTTTATTGCGAGTTGCCCAATCATTTCGGCTATTTTGCATGCATACATTTTTACTTGCTGATTTTGTTTGCAAGTTGCCCCATCATTTCGGCTATTTCGTATGCATTTTTTTTTTGCTCGCTGATTTTTTTTTTTTTTGTGAGTAGGGGATTTGGGATATGATATCAATCTTGGCATCAGTATCGCTGCAACTGGAATATTGCCAGGAGCGAATCATCATTTGCCGTGAAAGGACTTGGAATTTGATACCGGTTTAGGCATCAGCATCGCTGCGACTGGAATATTGCCAGGAGCGAATCATCATTTGCCTTGAAAGGGCTTGGAATTTGATACCGGTTTAGGCATCAGTATCGCTGCAACTGGGATATTGCCAGGAGCGAATCATCATTTGCCTCTGTCGAAGTTGAACAAAGGTGGCTTAGTAAACAGGGTTAAGGGTCCTGTCGACTAAGGCTTTTGACTTCATGAGCCGTAAGGGTCTCACAAAGGTATTTCTCCCTACAAGTCGTGAGGATCTTGTAGGTGTGTTTTCTCCTTGGGAATCGTGAGGATTCCTAAGTTCATGTTCTCTTGTAAGTCGTAAGGATCTTACAAAAAGGTTTTCTCCTTATAGGTCGAGAGGACCTAAAAGGGTTGCTCACCATATGGACATATCCCTAGTCACGGATGGGACTTTGTTAGGGAAATATTTATTCGTGCCCGTGGATTGTATACAAGGGTCAATATGAGCCGCTTGTAGGGCAATATCGAAGGTTGTGGGGGTTGCTTAAGAACAGGTTAAGGTCTCTGTAACTTAAGACTTTCAAATCTTATGAGCCGTGAGGGTCCCATAAGAGAGTTCTCCTTACGAGTCGTGAGGATCTCGCAAGTGTAATTTCTCCTTAGGAATCGTGAGGATCCCTAAGTGTGTTGCTCCATTGTGAGTCGTAAGGATCTCACGTGGGTGGTTTCTCCTTACAAGGTCGAGAGGACCCTATAAGTGTCTTTTAACGAGGTTGCGCCCTTTCGGGTTTTCACAAACACTCGCCGGTAGCCCTGCTATTTTTACTCACGGAGCCCTTTTCGGGTTTTCATCCGTGCCCATTTTGCTTATGGACATACCTTTTTTTTTTTTTTTTTTTTTTTAAAACCACGCCAGCCTGAGGATGCCGCGGGTTGATAGTAGTTTAACGACGTTTCAGTCATTTGCAAGTTTTAGGACATTGCGGTCCGTCATTAGTTTAGGGACGTTTCGGTCCGTCGTCGCCGTATTTGAGACGCATCTCTAGTTTACTGACTTTTCGGTCTTTGGGGCTTTCCTTAATAATGAGCATGATGCCCCCGGCATATCCACCTTTTTCGGAGCATGTTGTTGTGGCGGGTTTACTTTCCACTTTTCGGGTAACGCGAACTTGCCCTGTTGGTATTGGTCTTCAACTCAGTTTTTGAAGACGTAGCAATTGTCGAGTGGGTGACCCATTAATCTGTGGTAGGGACAATAGTTAGGATTGTTAACGTCACCTGGCTGCAACGGACGTTTTGGATCCTGCAGAGTGATGAGCCCGCTGCGCACTGCTAGCTCGAACAATCTCTTTGTTTTATCTTTGGGAAATGAGTATGGACGTTTCAACTTCTCATTGAGGTATCGCGGCTTGTTGTTTTGACGACAAAACGGTCTCGGGTTACTCGGCTGTTGTTGAGTGTTGGCAACAAAGGCCGTTTTTTCCTTTTCCTTTCTCATTTCGTTTGCTCCGTCGTTTGCGGATCCGAGATTCTTTCCGGGTAGCGTGAGATTGTATGGCTGAACATTCTCGCAACTCTCCAATTCTTTTGTTTTCGAAATGAATTCTTTGAAGAGAGGGTTAAGAGCGGCTTCTTCATCAGAATCGCTTCCAAAGGTGAGAACTCGTGATCCCCCGGGCTCGTCCTTATGACAATTGCCGGCAACTCTTTTATGCTCATCTGTCGTATTTTTTCGCTGTCTACGAGCTTCACGCTTTGTCCTGTTGAAGTGTTGCCTGTGAGCGACATACCCTTGCCACCAACACTTAAAAGAGTTGCAGTCTTCAGTAGGATGTACGATCTTCTGATGATATAAGCAGAAGTTAGGGTGTACGTCCGTTTCATCAAAATGTATACCACCAGGAGAATTTTTTCTGAAAGAGGGTGGCCTCATCCCCATTGCTATGGCTTTGGCGAATCGTTTCCTTGTCTTGATCCTGCTTTTATTTGCGGCGGATGTACTTTCATCTGGTGGGAGTGTTTCGACCCTTTCATCTAGTCGCCGGCGTTTGGCTTTCTCGAATATGGCCATCTCGCGCTCTCGATCAGCTTTACTTTTTAGACGAATCTCATCTAGAAAAGCGTCGATCATTTCGTCTGTCGGCCATACGAATTCCGGCTCAGGCTCTGCCCCCAGTTTCTCAGTGCAAGGAGTTTTTTCATCGTCCGTAAATGAGTGAGAGATCACATGACAAGTTGCCCCCGGTGCGTCCGTCTTCTTTGGAGTGTGCGGCTGTGGTGGGTTTACTTTCCACTTTTCAGACAGCGCGAACTTTCCTTGTAGGTACTGATCCTCGATCCACCCCTTAAAGACGAAGCAATCTTCGATTGGATGGCTTACCGCTTGGTGGTAAGGGCAATAATTGGGATCGTTGACATCGCCTGGTTGCAACGGACGTTTTGGACTCTGCCGTTTTGGACTCGGCAGATTGATGAGTCTGTTGCGCATTGCCAGTTCGAACAGTTTCCTCGTTTTATCCTGGGGAAACGAGTAAGGACGTCCCAGTCTCTCCTCGAGGGATGGGCGTGAACGCATATTATTCTGGCGAACAACCGGCTTTAAGTTGCTGGGCTGTTGTTGAGCATTGGCGACGACGACTGCTTTTCCCTTTCCTTTCTCGTTTCGAGAATCGGGTTTTGTAGGAGATGGCCCATGGCCCATCTGGTCCATTTGGGCTAATTTGTCGATCAAGGCCTGGAAGGTGGTCGGCCTGAAGAACATCATGAATTGCGAGATGGTCGCTTGCGGATCAAGAGTACCCACGAACATGCCTACCGCAGGTGCTTCTTCGATGCGTTGTTCGCATTTCGACCATAGGTTCCGCCATCGTGTTGCATATTGGACCCACGTTTCGCCTGGCCTTATCCTGGCGTTGATCAGTGCTGTTATCGGGGTGTGTTCACTAGCACTCGCGAATCTTTGTGTAAACAGCAACTCCATCTCCGCAAATGTTTTGACAGAGTCGTTAGGTAGCTCAGAGTACCACTCAAATGCCGTTTCCGACAGGCTGCCAACAAACTGGCGGAGCAGCAATTTATCATTACCTCCAGTGTTGCCGCACATGGCTCTAAATTGAGCGACGTGCTGATGTGGATTTCCTGTCCCTTTATATACGTGGAACTTAGGGATCGTATATCCTGGCGGGTAACTGATTTGGTCATACCAGCCCGGATAGGGTCGTCCAGTTCTAACCGTTTGCCCAGCCGCTTCATTTGCCTGATGAACCTGGATCTGTTGAGCTATATATTCGTCTAGGTCAACTTTGGAGATTGCCTCCTCCTTGGCTGTTGATAGAGCCGGCGGAGGATTTGACGTTTCTCCCCTGTCGTCTTCAAGAACGATCGGGGGATCTTCAGCAGGAGGGTCCGGCTGTAACATCATCCCTACCATATCTTGGAAGAGGAGCGCCATCTGTTTTATGTTAGCCGCTTGCTCTGCAGCTTCTTTGTCCTTCTTTTCGAGGACTCTGCGTAAAAAGTCAGCGTCGGTTTCTTGTTCTTGACGCTCATCCGAAGACGTTCCAGAGCTTTCTTTCGGCTCAGTGAGTGCAGCCATTGTAGTCATCATTTCCTGAAGCTTTTGTTGTTGCTCCTGGGCTTTCGTTACGGATCGGGTGAGCGGTCGGTGACCCGTCGATGCACGGCTTTCCTCTTTTCCAGAAGCCATATAAACAGTGTGCACCACCATGCCCCCAGACTTGGGGTGTTTGTGCTCAGCGCGTTTACGGTTCACCATGTTCACAGGGGCTTTTTGCGGACTCCTTTTCTTTTGAGTGGTTGAAGTTGAAGGGGTCGTTGTAGTAGGCGCCCAAGTAGCCGTTGCTTTTTGCGGCTTAACAGGACGGTTTTCTTCCTGCCGGACCTTCAGCTTCTTCTGCTGGCGGGAGAAATTTCGATCAATCACCGAGTCTTGGACTTGGCGCCAGACCTTGTAGATTTTAGAGGACAGCCGCTGAGAGGAATGTTCTGGCTTGGCTTCCGCAACATTTCCCACCGGAGGAGGGGATCTTTTTAGTACGGCGGTAGGAGAGTTTCTGCGCACCGTGTTCAACAATTCAAAGCTGTTCCCGGTTGGAACAGCAGCATCGATCCCCACCGTTGGAGCTGGTGGAGTAAATCCAGAGGGGGAGTTGCCCCCAGCCTTCCTTACTCGGCGCCAGTGGCGACGTCGAGCGTGTCGTGCGGATGGAGTTGTTTCGGCCGTAGGGGCGACTTCGTCATGCCCCCTGCTTTGAGGAGAGACCGTTATTGGTGCTAGCCTGTCGAAGACTGACACTCGTTGAGAAGCAATGTCTAATCTGTCAAAGACAGACCTCTGGGTAGGAGAAGCAGCTTTGAGGACCTCGCCTGGAGCAGCAACCGGAATAGCCAGCCTTGTAAAAATTGACTTCTTGGAAGGAGGAGCCTTTCCAATAATTTTTTTCGCTTGAGCCGGGATGGCTATCCGCTTTGGGATGGCAGCTTTGGGTATCGTGGGTTTGCAGACGTTCTGGCCCAATCTGTTGAAAACTGAGGTATTGAAGCTGGGCGACCCGTTGAGAGGGGTCGCGGCAGTGGTAAGCCGATCAAAGACCGACTTCTTTGGGGCTTCTTGCAACGT
The DNA here is from genome assembly GCA_030015575.1 of Agapanthus africanus. Classification (NCBI taxonomy): domain Eukaryota; kingdom Viridiplantae; phylum Streptophyta; class Magnoliopsida; order Asparagales; family Amaryllidaceae; genus Agapanthus; species Agapanthus africanus. The sequence continues at coordinate 137,284,953 of CM057339.1, forward strand.
CATAGTGGCATTGAAGCTCAACGGTGGGAGCATGGTCCCGAAGAATGATCCAGTGGTGGCCTGAGTTACCTGCTCCACTGGCATCTTGAAAAGGGAGGCCGCTTGGGGCCCATAAGTCACTCCTCCAGCAAGGACCGAGCGAGAGTTGCAGTTGCAAGAAGTGCAGTTTGAAGCCATTGATCTTCTGTTTTCTGCACGGAGCAAGACACCAAATCTTAGTACCTCGAATCCACAGGCAACCACAGTAAACCGCGATTCGTTCGCGAACACGACACACGAAGTGTGGAGTGGAAAGAGGAAAAGGTCCCACCGGGCGTGCCAGAATCTGTTCCCCTCCGAACGACGGCCGAGACATAGGCTGTCTCGCCTGAGGTTCAGGGCAGATGCTAATTGGTTTTATCCGTCTACCTCTCCGAAGATGCCAAGTTGATTTATGGCACCATGTATCGGAGGTTTAGACGGATGCGGCCGATATAGCAGACTTCGTCAGATTCCCCCTCGCTTGAGGGGTTTTTGATTGTGGGGACGCTCTTCCCTGCAGGCGCAAGCCCCTGCAGTTAATTACGCTACCGCATTGCGGTAACAACTTTCTCCTTCTCCAGATGGTCACTTCGTGTCGTGGGTGTTTGTTTTCTTTGTGGTTGCCCGTGGATTGTATACGGAGACCAATTTACGTCGTCGCCCGTAGGACGTGGATTAGTCCAAATCCGTGTTTTCTTAGATTTGGGTTTGGGGTTTTGGTTTGAGGATACGTTAGCCATATTTGAGGCTAAGATCAACTCAAACGTTTGTTAAGGATACGTTAGTCCAGTTTGAGACTAAGATCAACTTAACGGGATCGTTTAGATCCAACAAAAGAGCAATTGGCTCTATTGTTCCAGTTTAGGGACATAGTGGTTCGTTAAATGTATGGCCGTCGGGACCCATCACCTCTCTGACGACGTTGAAGGATTACAACGACAGATGTCAGAGGAGTTCAGAGATGTACCCTTGAGCCAGAGTTGATTAAGGGGTTTATAGTCCGATTTGGGACTAGAGTCTGTTTGAAAGTTTAAGGATACGTTAGCCATTTTTGAGGCTAAGATCAACTTAAACGGTTGTTAAGGATACGTTACTCCAGTTTGGGACTAAGATCGACTTAACGGGATCGTTTAGATCCGACAAAAGAGCAATTGGCTCTATTGTTCCAGTTTAGGGACATGGTGGTCCAATGCCAGTTTAGGGACATGGTGGTCCATTTCCAGTTTAGGGACGTAGCGGTCCAATACCAGTTTAAGGACATAGTGGTCCATTAAATGTATGGCCGTCGGGACCCATCACCTCTCTGACGACGTTGAAGGATTACAACGACAGATGTCAGAGGAGTTCAGAGATGTACCCTTGAGCCAGAGTTGATTAAGGGGTTTATAGTCCGATTTGGGACTAGAGTCTGTTTGAAAGTTTAAGGATACGTTAGCCATTTTTGAGGCTAAGATCAACTTAAACGGTTGTTAAGGATACGTTAGTCCAGTTTGGGACTAAGATCGACTTAACGGGATCGTTTAGATCCGACAAAAGAGCAATTGGCTCTATTGTTCCAGTTTAGGGACATGGTGGTCCAATGCCAGTTTAGGGACATGGTGGTCCATTTCCAGTTTAGGGACGTAGTGGTCCAATACCAGTTTAAGGACATAGTGGTCCATGTTCCAGTTTAGGGACGTGGTGGTCCATTGGTAGTTTAAGGACATTGCGGTCCATAGGTAGTTTAAGGACGCATAAGTCCATGGGTTTAAGGACCCCACAGTCCATATGGGTGTGTTTAAGGACGCATTAGTCCGTTAGTTTAAGGACGCATAAGTCCGCGGGTTTAAGGACCCCACAGTCCGTATCTTAGTTTAAGGACGCATAAGTCCATGAGTTTAAGGACCCCACAGTCCGTGTTGATGTGTGGTTGTCGGGACCCGTTACCTCTCTGAAGACGTTGAAGGATTACAACGACAAATATCAGAGGAGTTCCGAGATGTACCCTTGAACCAATGAGTTGGTTGAAAGAGCAGATGTGCTCAGATCAAGATGATTTGAGGACTTATGGCCAGTTTAGGCTAAGTCCAGTTATGTTTGAAATATTGGCCCTCTGTTGGTCCATTGAAGGAGAAGCTTTGCCTCTAGAAACTTAGCCAATTGGGCTAAAGCTAGTGTTAAACACTAAAGACCAACAGTGTTGAACACTGGGAATAAGATTAGCAAGTTAGTGTTAAACACTAAAAGATAATCAGTGTTAAACACTAAGAACAGAGTTTCCAAATTAGTGTTAAACACTAAGCAAATCAGTGTTAAACACTGCAAATAGAGTTTTCCAATTAGTGTTAAACACTAAGGAGGGAGGGGTCACGTGCGGACACGTGAGAGCACCCTGATTTCCCTTATTTTATTCAGCAGGTAAGTATTTAACACCTTTAATTTCCTAGCCATCACGTGTGGGCACGTGATAGGCATCCATCCATTCAATATTAAAGGGATTCGTTAGGGGTCACGTGGGGACACGTGAGGGCGCCCTAAATGTGAAGCCAGATCTTCTTTGTTTTATCCTCAAATCTGCGAATAAGTGTTAAACACTTTTCATCTTTATTTTAGAGCATCACGTGTTGGCACGTGATGGGGGTTTATGCATCGAATATTACAGCACTTGCTGAGGGGTCACGTGATAACACGTGAGAGCGCCCAAAGCTTTCATTTCCTTTGCTTTTTCTTTCTGTGTTTTGGAAGTCACGTGGAGCACGTGATGACAAAAAGTGGGGCCAGATCTCCTTTATTTTGTTCTGCAAACAAGTGTTCAACACTTTTAATTTTCATAGCCATCACGTGTGGGCACGTGACATATACTCATGCCCTGATTTATTAGAACATTGCTGAGGGGTCACGTGGTAACACGTGAGAGCGCCCAAAGCTTTCATCCCCTTTGCTTTTTCTTTCTGCGTTTTGGGAGTCACGTGGGAGCACGTGGGGTGATGCTTCAAAGTTCTTTGCAGGGGATCTTTTCAAGGGTCACGTGGGGGCACGTGACCCTAGTTCTTTTCATGAACAGAGATCTTTTAAGAATTGAATTCTTTGTAGGGTTAAACCCTAATTATGATTTTGGAGGAATTAAATTCCTATCGTGAAAGAATTAAATTCTTATTTAGGATAAAACCCTGATTTCTTTTCAAAGGAATTAAATTCCCAGATATGTAAAAGAATTAAATTCTTGATTAGGGTTAAACCCTAGTTTTGTTTTAAGAGAATTAATTCTCAAAACTCAATTCCCCTTCTAAGTTTAGGATCTGCATGGCAGGATCTCGACCCGATGAGAATTAAATTCTCAAGTTATGGGGGGATGTGCTCTGTGCAGATCTTCAACTAGAAGAAGAACTAAGTTCTTTTTGGTATAAGAGTTAAACTCTTGGATTTTGAGAATTAAATTCTCTGTTTGAAGTTTATCTTTTTCCCTTTTCTTACCTAGGGTTTTCTTTGTTGAGAATTAAATTCTCCTTTCTTTTCTTCCCTCTTGAGAATTAAATTCCCCTATCTCTGTTTTTCTCTCAAAAAAGTAGATCCCCTTCTCTTCTCTTCTTGGCTCCTATTTATAGGAGAAGGAAGAGAATCAATTTGTTTAGCAAATCTCTCATTGAGAGATTTGATTTGTATGTTGAGAGATTTGATTTGCATTCATCATTAATCTGGGCCTTTAGATTGTTAAGTGAATTTTATTCACCATTGGATTTTAAATCCAAAGATATTCTATTTGTTATCTCGGTCAGATTTTGGGAGATCTTTCCTTATTTAAGATTTTTCCATAAATTGGTGATTTTTAATCACCCTTGGATTTTTAATCCAACGGTTCCCCATGACCCTTTTTCATTTGGAAAGATTCAGAAACTTTTAGAATTTAATTCTATTAAATTATAATGCTTTTAAAGCCAGTCACGTGCTGGCACGTGACCTTTGGTCACGTGTGAGCACGTGACCCCCAATTGGGTTCCTTTCTCAGCTGCTTATTTATGTTTCAGTTTTAACCATCACGTGTCAACACGTGACCATTGGTCACGTGTAAGCACGTGATACCTCGTTGAGGTATTTTCTGACTTTTAGAATTAAATTCTATTCATTATTTTAGAGGCTTTAAAAGCCCATCACGTGTCTGCAAGTGACCCATGGTCACGTGTGAGCACGTGATGCCCCATTGGGGTCTTTTCTGAGTTTTTGTTGTATCTTTTAACTCCTCCAGCGGGTTCTTAAAAGCCCATCACGTGTGGACACGTAATTCCTCATAACTTTTGATCCCGGATGAATTACGAGGCCCATAATATATCAAATCGAAGGGTTTTTCGAGCCGCTTTCGATACCATCAGAATTTATCTGTTTCTCATTCAGGAGTTTATCAAAAAATACCCCGGAAGATACTGGTTCCCATTTTCTTAAGCGTATCGCCGCCATTTGATACCTTGGGCTCTTTTGCGCAGAAATTTTTGGCGGGAACAGGGGTGACGAAAAACACCCTACAGATTCTGGCAAGCCCGGTAGGACCTATCTCTCCTCCCATATTTCGGGTTAAACGTTCATGCGAACTCAATCAATATACATATCGATATTTATACTAAAATAATGCTCTTTTATGCAGGACATCAAGCGATCAAGCCTCAACCATGTCTCCAAGGATCAGCTCAGCTCTCGACACAGCTCCCATCTCCTACACAATGAAGATGGATGCCAGGACAGTCCTCCCGGCTAGTCTCGGGCGACAATGGGAAGAGCCGCCGCTACCATTTAGCTCTATTCTGTTCGTGTCAGCTAACGCCATCCCAGCTCCTCAAGCTTCGGTAATAGACAAGCTGGCCTCGAAAGGCAAGAGGCCAAATGTGGTGGTCTCGAAGGCACCACTACCCAAAAGTAGGTCGGTGTTTGAACGACTTTCCTTGGCCCCAGCTGGGGGCAAGGCCATCAACACCGACAAAGCAACAAGGCATCTCGGGCAAGCTCCAGCAGCGCCCCTGACAACTGCTCAATTGGGTATCTTCCCTAAGCTCCCCTCTAATCGGCTCACGATAGCTTCCTGGATGACGAATGCCCGCCAAGCCCTCAAAATCGAGAAGTTAAGACAGAAAAGGCTCAGATAAGAGCCAACAAAAGGGGTAGAGCTCCCGCTAGGCTGAATTTCATGAGGTTCAAAGAACAGGGTTACCCCGACAAAGATGAGGAAATGGCTGGATATGTGGTCCACACAGTCTACATGGTGGGCACGCACAGCAAGAGCAAGGACGGGGCCACCACATCTTAAATCCAATCTGGCTTGAATGTGGTTGCCGCTTCCCAAGAACAGCCGCCTCCGCTGGATGATGAAAACCCTCTCGATGAGGATGATAGGCAGAAAGACCCCTCAGCCCATGTGGAGTCAAGCTCGGACAGCGAGGAGGAGCCAATCTTCCATCCCAAGAACGCAGAGCAGCAACTTCTCCAAGAGCTCTGAAAACAGCTCAGAAGTAAAGACAAGGAGATGTCCAAAATTGACGACTTGACGAATATCGTCTTGCAGCTCACGGCCCGACTTGCCTCTCAGCCGCCCAATCAAGCGCAGGGTTCTGCTCATGAACCGGAAAACGGTGTCCCAAGGCAGCCGACGCCTATTCCCTCAAATCCAAAGGTGGGCGGACCGCATGAAAGTCAGTCGCATCCTATCTCGGGAAATGTCTTGGCTACCGATGACAGTAGCCCGCTAACTCAAGATCAAATCATGGATTTGGTTACCAACAAAGTCAAAATATTGGTAGCCGAAGCTGAAGCGCAAAAAGATGTTAGCAGTAGCGGAGAGACCATATCCTGCTCAGTATGATCTGGTAGAATTTCCTAGCGGCTATGTCATCCCTAAATTCGGAAGATTCGACGGTACGGGAAATGCGAATCAGCACATCGCCCACTTTAAAGCCTCATGAGGGAATACTGGGGGCAATGATGCACTTCTCCTCCGCCAGTTCGTTAATAGCTTGACCAATGTTGCTTTCGACTGGTACGCTAGCATACCGGAAGGCTCCGTTACTACTTTCGTCCAAATGGAATCTCTGTTCCGATAAAGGTTCATGAGTGTTAGCGATAAGATTACCATCACCGACCTCGTAAGGACCAAGCCAAAGAACAACGAAAGCAGCACGGATTTTATAACCCGATGGCGCAATCTCTCCGTCAAATGTGAACCGCCGATAGAGCAGGACCAATCTGTCAGTCTCCTCATTGGAAATCTCAACAATTGGACGGCCCCATTTCTATGCACCGCGGGTCTCAAAACATGCTAAGAGCTGACCAGAAAAGTCCAGATGTTGGAGCGCTCAAAGCAGGAGTCCTCCTCGGATTCCTAAAATAACAATAGGTCCTGGAGAAACCGAAAGGACGATAATCGCAAAGGCGGAAATTCCGACGATTCTGAATCTTTTAACACTTCGACTAACTGAAATAAGCAAGGGGTGAGCGGGCCTAATGCCAACCAGCCTTGGAAGCCAGTGTTCGGAAAGGGAGGAGAATCTCCACTGAAAGAGAAGCTAGATAAGGTCTATTCCTTCAGAAGGGACAAAATCCGTAAAATATTCAAAGACGCCCTGAGGAACGGTTTACAACTGCCAGAGTCAAAAAGACCGCAGGAAGCGAATATGACCGACGACCCTAAATACTGCCCCTATCACAGAGTGATAGGTCATGCCATTGAGGACTGTTTCGTCTTCAAAGATTGGGTCGAAAGGCAATAAAAGGCAGGAGAGATAGAACTGTCTAAGGTCATGTTAACAAACAGTCCAGCTGCGACCGCCAATTTCATATAAATGGAGACCGAAATTCTTCGTGAAACTGATTCTCTCAGACATCTGCCTTTCTCTAAAAACAATCGACCACCACGTCATTAAACTGGGAACAGTCGATCTCTAAGTCGTTAAACTGGGGATGTAAAAAAATATATATAAAATGTGTGTAAAAAAAAAGAAGGAATGTGTAAATAAATAAATAAAAAGAAAAGCCGAAATGATGGGGCAACTCGCAATAAAAATCAGCGAGTAAAATAAAGAAGAAAAATAAAGCCGAAATGATAGGGCAACCGCGAATAAAAAAGCCGAAATGATAGGGCAATCGCAACCTTCGCGATGAGAAAAGCTGAAATGATAGAGCAATCGCGGTAAAAAAACAAAAACAAAAACAAAAACAAAACAACGACGAATGATGAGTCGCTCCCGGTACCATATTCCAGTGCAGCGATGCAGACGCCAAACAAAATCCAGTTTCCCAAAATTCTTCCAGCCCTATGGTTGGTCCCCGAACTGACTACCGTATACAATCCACGGGCTCAAATAATTCTCATCATACCCATGCCCCACCGCAGTCACCAGTCCAGCGGTCGGTCTCCGCCTTTGGAATTATGGTCCATTGGGAAGACCCACTCATGTGTCCTCACGATGCATGAGGAGAACAAAAATTACGGGATTCTCACGACTCGTAAGAAAACACCTTCGTGAGATCCTTACGACTCACAAAGGAAAAACACCATTGGAAGTCCCCACGACTTCTAAGGAGAAAGTACACCTACGAGATCCTTACGACTCGTAGGGAGAAAATGCTTTTATGGGACCCTTACGGTCCATAAAATTGAAAAGCCTTAGGTGATAGGGATCTAAACCTGTCTCCTAAGCCATTGCTTCCCAATAGGCAATGGCGAATGATGAGTCGCTCCTGGTACCATATTCCAGTGCAGCGATGCAGACGCCGGCCAGAATTCAAATCCCCAAGTGGCGAATGATGAGTCGCTCCTGGTACCATATTCCAGTGCAACGATGCAGACGCCAACCAAATTCCAAATCCTATACCCCAACGGCGAATGATGAGTCGCTCCTGGTACCATATTCCAGTGCAGCGATGCAGACGCCAACAAAATCCCGAAATTCTTATGGCCCTACGGTCTGGATCATACATCCTGCAAAACTGTATACAATCCACGAGCGTAAAACGATCCCAAGTCCTCCCAGGGCAAATGATGAGTTGCTCCTGGTATTATTCCAGTGCAGCAATACTGATGCTAAACAAATTCCAAATTCCTCTCAAATTCATAAGTCCCTCCGAACAAGGCGAAAATCAAACAAATCAAACCAACCAATTCCAACAAGTTCTGCGCCGGAATCATGCTTCGTCTCAGAGTGTACCCCGCGTCGAAATCAAGCTTCGCCTCGGTGTATCTGCCTTCCCTGTCGGAATTATGCTTCGGCTCGGAATCAACCAACGACCTCCTCGTCGGAATTAAGCTCCGCCTCGGAATCAAGTAAACCAACAAGCTCTGCGCCGGAATCATGCTTCGTCTCAGAGTGTACCCCGCGTTGAAATCAAGGTTCACCTCGGTGTATCTGCCTTCCCTGTCGGAATTATGCTTCGGCTCGGAATCAACCAGCAACCTCCTCGTCGGAATTAAGCTCCGCCTCAGAATCAAGTCGACCAACAAGCTCTGCGCCGGAATCATGCTTCGTCTCAGAGTGTACCCCGCGTCAAAATCAAGCTTCGCCTCGGTGTATCTGCCTTCCCTGTCGGAATTATGTTTCGGCTCGGAATCAATCAGCGACCTCCTCGTCGGAATTAAGCTTCGCCTCGGAATCAAGTCGACCAACAAGCTCTGCGCCGGAATCATGCTTCGTCTCAGAGTGTACCCCGCGTCGAAATCAAGCTTCACCTCGGTGTATCTGCCTTCCCTGCCGGAATTATACTTCAGCTCGGAATCAACCAGCGACCTCCTCGTAGGAATTAAGCTCCGCCTCGGAATCAAGTCAACCAGCAAGCTCTACGTCGAAATCATGCTTTGCCTTGGAGTATCTGCTTTCCCTGTCGGAATTATGCTCCGTCTGGGAACCAACCTCTGCATCGAAATTATGTTTCGGTCAGAATGTCTGCCGCTCGTCGGAATGATGCTCCGACCCTTTAGAATCATGCTCCGCTCATCGGAATTATGCTCCGATACCTGGAATCACGCTCCGCTCTTCGGAATGATGCTCCGATCCTCGGAATTATGCTCCGATCCCCAAAATTATGCTTCTCCTGGGAATCAACCTCTGCATCGAAATTATGCTTCGGTCAGAATTCTACTGCTCGTCGGAATTATGCTCCGATCCCTGGAATCATGCTCCGCTCTTCAGAATGATGCTCCGATCCCCGAAATTATGCTCATCGGAATCATGCTACGATCCCCGGAATCATGCTTCGATCTCTGGAATCATGCTCCGATCTTCGAAATCATACCCCGCTCTCCGGAATTATGCTCCGACCTCCGGAATCATGCTCCATGATCCTGGAATTATGCTCCGCAAATCGGAATGATGCTCCGATCCCCGGGAATCATGCTCCCCGAGGGATCTCCGCCCCTGGAATGATGTTCCACCTCGAAGTCCAGCTTCAAGATTCATCAATTTCATGCACACAACTCATATGCGCGGTGTGCATTTATTGATGGGGGGCACTTTGTTGGGGTCAAAATTTGCACCCTAGTTGACCGGGTCAAAAACCAAGGTCAACCCCAAGTAAGCGAGCCCAAGCCCAAGCAAGCGGGCCCATGCCCAAGTTGAACCCCGCGGCCGGCCTTCCCCATGCTAAAATGAAATCATGTAATAAATAATTTTTATGTAATTTTTTATGCATGAATGTAAGCAAAATGGGCATAAAACCAAATTTTTGTAAAGCCCATAGCTTATGTGCAAAAAGAAATAGCACATGAGGCATGGGATGGGCAAAATACCATTTTGTAAAGCCCAAAGGGCTATATGTAAATGTGTAAGCCTATATAAGGTAACATGGTGATGAATAACAAAGAGACACTTTTCATTCTCTAAGAACTCTAGGGTTTTTGTGCCTCCTTCTCCTTCCTCAAGGATCTAAAGCTTCTCCTTTCTTTTGAATTAAATCAAGAGTTTTACTCTTCCTTTTTCAAAACTAAATAGTTTTTCACCATAAAACCCATAAAGGGGAGCTCAGATCTTCCATTAGATCTCAAAAGAGGAGATTTTTGAATCTCACCCCCTTTCTCTAAGATCCGGCCAATCGACAGGAAGAAGAAGGAGACCCATCTCCAGAAATCTCATCTTGGGAAGATCCAGAGCCAAAGGGAGAAACAAAGCAGCCCTCTTTGATCATTTCTAATTTTTTTTAGGAGTCTAACTCCATTCAAGATCCATTGGAGTTTAACTCCCTAAATTAATCTCCGTCAGGAGTTTAACTCTATAAGTCAAATCGGGAGCACAACTCCCAGTGCAGGGATCAAGTCCCTTTTGCCGCTGACGCCTAGCGCCCGCGTGCCAGGCACGTGGTGCGCTGGCGCTCTGGCGCACAGCGCCCGCGTGCCAGGCACGTGGTGCGCTGGCGCTCTGGCGCACAGCGCCCGCGTGCCAGGCACGTGGGGCGCTGGCGCCTTCTCCCACGCATCCTTTGGATGCCTTTTCCCTTATATATATATACACATATACATACACACATACTCTACAACACTGTCCCCTGTTAGAAAAAATTTCTAACGGGACGCTGTCCCGCACCCCACAAGGAGGCTGCTAGCCCCCTTGATCCCCAGCCAGCTATCCGGGTAGCGGGACCCCCGTAAAAACTCTGCGGGGCCCCCGATATATCGAAAACCCCTTCAAAACACGCACACTGCATATTGAGTTCGCATGAATAGTTGACCCGTCAATCGGAGGTTCTCTCACTCTAAAGGCGATGGATAATTAACGACAGCTTAGTCCGTGGTTGTTGGAGATTCGGATCTCCACAATCAATAAACCCCCGCCTACCCTAAGTAGGGGGAATCTGTAATGCGCCTGACAAGCGCGCGCGTATTCCCATCTCAATGGGGTGACGAAAAACACCCTACAAACGGCAGCTTAGTCCGCGGCTGCCGGAGATTCGGATCCCCCCAATCAATAAACCCCAGCCTACCCTAGGCAGGAGGAATCTGTACTGCGCCAGACCAGCGCACGCGTATTCACATCTCAATGGTGTGACGAAAAACACCCTACAGGGTGCTCTTGGCGCGTCATCCATGCTGAGGCATGTGGATGAGCTCGCCACCATCCGGACTCATTTCTACATTCCTCCTAGCTACCCGCTTCGTCTGGCCGAGGAGGGAGAAAGGGCGGACCAGGTACGCGACAAAGAGATTGCCTTGTACCTGGAAACCTTTTGGGCCGGGATGCGCCTGCCCTTCTCCCCCAAGGTGAGTGCGGCGTCGAATTGTTTTGAGTTAGCCCCGGGCCAGTTAGTACCGAACTCTTGGAGGATTCTCCTTGGGTTCCTGGTCCGGTTGAAGTTACGTCAGATCCCTTTCAGCCGGAGCTTTCTCGTTTCTTCTCTCTGCTACAAAAACCATCCTGACACTCGCAGGGGCGAGCCGGGCTGGGTATACATCTCTTTTAGAAAACACCGGGGAGGTGCTGCCGGGTCTGGGTTCGTCGTAGTACCTTCTTCCATTCACGAATGGAAAAAGAAGTTTTTGTTTGTTGGGCCGCCCGAGGGTGAGGATTGGCATGTGCTCATCCAGTGGCACAGGGCCAACTGCTCGCGGGTGAGGCGGTCGGACGATCCCGACGCGGTGGCGGTGGCGGAGTGGGAGCCCTTCCCCCGGGCTGATGTGTTGCTGTCTGAGCAAGCCCTCAGTTGGGCCGGGCTCAGCCCGCCCAGTTCGCGGGTAAGTTAGGAGTTTTCAGGCGACCTGTTTAGACTTGTGTATTCTTTCACTTTTTCTGGCATTGCTGACTTCTTTGTACTTTTGTCTTATGCAGAACCCATAGACCTAGGCAAATTTCGGGCAGCCCTGGTCGAACAGAAGAAGGGGAAGAAAGCCAGGGGCGCCGGCTCCTCTCGCCCGTTATTGGCTCCGGCCCCATCGGCGGCCGCCCCAGCCTGGCGCTCAAGCGCCTCGGGTTCCGGAGTCCAGCCAAGCGCTGAGCCGAAAACGTGCTCGGAGGCAAGAGCCCCCGGGCTCTGGAGGAGGGAGGTGAGACCGGTTCCCCTGCGTCTCTCCTCAAGAGGTTCCATATGACGGCGCCCCGCTCTTCGGCTTCCCCGATCATCATGGACGATGGGGAGCTTCGCTTCGAGGTGCCCTCGGGGCTTTCCGTCGCCGACAGCCTGCTCTCGGAGATGGAAAGGTCGGCCGGGAGCAGAATCCATCGGGGGACTCTCCGGGCCCAAATGGCGGCCATAGCTCAAGAGGCCGTGCAGGTTAGTGTTCGCACCCCACTCGGGTCTTCATTCAGTATTTTTGTTCACGAGATTGGGTGCCCCCCTTCTCTTTTTAACCCTCCTTTGTTTTCTTCAAGTCCTCCAGCACGTCGCCCTCGTCGTCAACATGGAGGACGAGGAAATTGCCCCGGCGATGCAGGCCGCGGCGCGAGTTCTCCTCGAGGGAGGAGAGCTCAAGGCTAGAGCTGCAGGCGGCGATGGAGAGGGTCGCTGCCCTCGAAGACCGGGTGGCGGCCGGGGATCGGGAGATCACCAAGTACCGAGAGGCCACCCGAGCCGCCGAGGCTAAGTTGGAAGATTCCAGGATGCTCATCACCACCCTGAAGAAGACGGCGAACACCCTCCGGAGGGAGAACGAGGCGGCGAAGGAGGGAACGAGGCGTGCCGAGCTCCGAGCGTCGAAAGCGGTGGAGAGCTACAAGAAGTCGGACCAGTACTACACCGACCTCGCTGGAGCCGCTGCCATCATTTGGCACGACGCACTCAACGCCGTCAAGGCCCTGATGTTGGAGTTCCCTGACGGCGAGCTCCGGGGTGAGTACCCCCTCGGGGATAAGGCGCCGGGGAATGCCCCCGAAAGCGCTGCAAGGGGAGAGGCCCCTGGTCGGAGCGTTGGGGAGAAGTCGGTCGCCCCGGCCACCGGCGCCGAGGCTCCTGCGGTGGGCACCGACCTTCAAGATGCCTCCCCGGTTGTCGCGGTGGAAGAGCGGCTTATCGAGGTTCTTCTCGGCCCCGAGTCCTGAACCTCGCCTCCTTATTTTCTTTTGCGCTGAAATTTTGTAAGCCTCCGGGCGTTTTTTGTAAGGCTGGGGAGCCCATAATACCTCTGGCTTTGTGAATAAAACATTTTTGCAGTATTGTTCTGCGTGCACATTTTCCCTTTGTTTGCGCCCATAAAATTTTATTTGCGCGGTACTGCTTTCATGATGCGTTAGGTCGGAGATCGGTTTTTAATCTGGCGATCGCACGTCGAGTTGAATTCAACCATTTGCCAAGCGCGCGAAGACTGGTGTCTCTATGGCCCCGAAGTCGAGGTGGGGATCGCTTATTAAAAGACGTGCAGGAAGTTGAGCAGGGAAGCTGTTCGATAGCCTCTTGATGAGGGCTTTGATCCTTGGCGTCGTAGGGCAAGGAGTTGCCAGCCAAGGATGGACCGAGTAGGGTAGCTGCTCGGTGGCCTCTTGATGAGGGCTTTAATCCTTGGCGTCGTGGGGTAAGAGATTACCAGCCAAGGATGGACAGAGCAGGGTAGCTGCTCGGTGGCCTCTTGATGAGAGCTTTGATCCTTGGCGTCGTGGGGTAAGAGATTACCAGCCAAGGATGGACCAAGCAGGGTAGCTGCTCGGTGGCCTCTTGATGAGGGCTTTGATCCTTAGCATCGTGGGGTAAGAGATTACCAGCCAAAGATGGACCGAGCAGGGTAGCTGCTCGGTGGTCTCTTGATAATAGCTTTGATCCTTGGCATCGTGGGGTAAGAGATTACCAGTCAAGGATGGACCGAGCAGGGTAGCTGCTCGGTGGCCTCTTGATGAGGATTTTGATCCTTGGCGTCGTGGGGTAAGAGATTACCAGTCAAGGTGTAACAACCCTAAATTTCCTGTACAACTTTTTGTACAATTTTTTTCAAAATTACAGAAAGGGGTATTTTTGCCTGAGCACAATTTATAAGTTTGTTTTTCTTTTTAATAGCAAGCAAGATCTTGTAGCTCATTGGTAAGACTTTGCACTGCTGAACCAAGCCACCAGAGTTCAAATCCCACGCCCCACATTATTTTAATATTGTTTTATTTTGAATTTTTAGAATACCAAAGGTTTACACGTGCATATCTCACAAAAAACCCACTACACCTGAAAACCTAACAGTACCAGAGGGTTATTGAACCGCCGGGGGGGATTCCGGCCACCTGACTCGGCCGAACTCGGCCGACTCGGGCCGCCGCCGCCGGCCGGACTCGGCCGGACCGTCGAGTCACCAACTGAAGAAGTGTGGCTTTTGGTATCCCCTGTACACCTGCACACTTTAATTTCTCAGATCAGTAACAGAGCATCTTTAAAACACCAATTACTCCATCTTATTACATTTTTCAATTAAACCTTTCACCTACCCTAAACCCTAGCCTTACCCTATAAATACAACCCCTACACACACCCTCTTCACTCCAAAATTCTGAACAAAAACTCTCAAGAAAAACCCTAGAAGTTTAGTGTATTTTGAAGTAGCGAAAGGCGAAGCTCCGGCGATTTTTCCGGCGACAACCCTAGGAGTTCCCTAAGACGAAACGACGCACCGGCGCCTCCTCCCGTTCTCTATTCCTCTTGTCTAAGTCCTGAACCCGTAAGTCCCACCTCTCTCTTCTATTCTATAGTCTTAATACTCGTATTTCTAAAACCCGACGGAATCGGAGTAAATCCGATTTCCGATTCGGTTCTTTCTAAAAGTTTAACCTAATCTTAAATACAATCATCTCTAAACTATTACATGTTAACTATTAAACACTAACAAGTCGTATTGAACAAGTTCCATATCAAAAGGATTGCTATTTCAATTTTATTGTACTTTTTCATTAAAATACTATGTAGTTTCATTACGACATTTAAACCATCACAATCTTGCTATACATTTAATTAGATCACAAGGTAACGACCTACCTCCTCACACACTCATATACAACATAGCACAAAACTTTCGGGAACATAGAATACGAGAAAACGAAACCTTTCAAATAAATACCATTACTATTAAAATCATTTTTCTAAAAGATTTAGTATTTTACACAAATCTTTGCAAAGCGCCGCTACAACCCATTTGGGGAACCTGTTCGGGATGGTGCGGATTATCGCACATCTTTGGGCTTAGTAGTGTGAGATGCAGACCTCCGCAAGGAACATTTGGTCTCGAGAGATTTAAAATACAATATCTTAAGAAAATGAGATTTCTAGAAATATAATATACATATTAAAATTATTTTTATATAAATATATATATATATATATATATATATATATATATATATATAAGTAACATTAAAATATCTACTTTGTAATAATATAAATATTCCAACTCTTTTCAAAAATCACAAGAATCACTTTATATTAAAATACCATGAATTCTAAACAAGTTCAATATTACAATTAAATACCCTATATTATGAATTTAGGATATTTTCACTAAAAATATCACAAATATAAAATCCACATCTATGATAACTCTAAAGACGATAACTATATACTTGGGGTGTATTTTGAAAACTATATAAAAGTATTTTTACATAAAACCCGCTCAAGTTCTATAAATTACCCTAAGGACCCTAGTAAATATAGGTTTAAGCGGGACCAGTCTCCTGAGCCTCAGGGAGCCGGAGATATGGGTGCTTGCCTATCTCAGGTAGACAATTAACAAACGGTGTTATCAACACGGTAATCGTCTTTGAAAAAGATACAAATCCTGCCGCCCATGTGCAGCGGTTACCGATAACATCAAAACCATCAGGACTTCAATTTCTTTTCTAATTATTGCTGACTCAGACTGAGTCTCATAAATAATCTAACTTGAATATGATTCAAGTACAAACTACAATCTACAATTCAACATGAATCCATATATTCAATCTGTTCAAACTATTCAATCTATATTGACCGAACCGAACCATAGATATACTTCCATTTACATGATTCTCAAGTTACATCCATGATTCTACAGTTACATCCATTTACTGATATCATGGTTTCGTTAAGTTATCCAATTATACAATCTATACAGTTTACAATACAATACAATACAACTATACAACAAGGCATCTCGGGGTTTAAGGAGTAAATTGGTACCGAAGGTGTTAGAAGTAGCACGGGACAGTAAGATTTAATACACCTAACCTGAATCCATTTGCTGTTGTACCGTGGCATAAACGGTTACTTGTACTACACTTACCTCTAGTCTCTGGCATATAGAGACTCCTCTCGTATACACTGGCATCCTTCTGTACCAAGCTACAAACAACAGCGTTAACACTAATACAATATAATACAACTTTAAAAGCTACACACTCTCTCTCTCTTACTCTCTGTCTATTCTATTTCTCCCTTATCTTTGGGACTTACCGAGCGATTTGTTCGCTGACGACATTCTCTTTCTTTCTTCTTTGAATGTCGTCAGGTGATCTGGACACTCCGGAGATCGAGCCTACTAGTGAGGACTTGGACCAGCTTTCCTACGACCTAGAGCTCTATCTACATTGTACACTTTTATTCAGTACTTTTCCTTTTCTGTTATGCCACTGTTTAGGCATTGTTTCTTTCAGATGTATTTACTTTTCCATGCATTGTATAAAAAGAATGTGAATAAATAAAATTATTGTTTTATTATATCTTGTCTCTTGTGCATTTATATTTATATTGTTTAGACATGCTTAGCGTATTTACTTCACAGTAAATACGTAGCGGCCTCGTCGCGCCCTCTGTCCGTACACTGGGAAGCGGGGCATGACACAAGGATGGACCGAGCAAGGAAGCTGCTCGGTGGCCTCTTGATGAGGGCTTTGATCCTTGGCGTCGGGGGGGGGGGTAAGAGATTACCAGACAAGGATGGACCGAGCAGGGTAGCTGCTCGGTGGCCTCTTGATGAGGGCTTTGATCCTTGGCGTCGGGGAGCGAGGGTAAGAGATTACCAGACAAGGATGGACCGAGCAGGGTAGCTGCTCGGTGGCCTCTTGATGAGGGCTTTAATCCTTGGCGTCATGGGGTAAGAGATTACCATCCAAGGATGGACCGAGGAGGATAGCTGCTCGGTGGCCTCTTGATGAGGGCTTTGATCCTTGGCGTCGTGGGGTAAGAGATTACCAGCCAAGGATGGACCGAGCAGGGTAGCTGCTCGGTGGCCTCTTGATGAGGGCTTTGATCCTTGGCGTCGGGGGTAAGAGATTACCAGACAAGGATGGACCGAGCAGGGAAGCTGCTCGGTGGCCTCTTGATGGGGGCTTTGATCCTTGGCGTCGGGGGAGGGGGGTAAGAGATTACCAGCCAAGGATGGACCGAGCAGGGTAGCTTCTTGGTTTTGCGAGGTTCTGTCTGACCTTCCCTGGTGTGTGAACATCGGGAAGAGTGACCGCTGCGGGCGACACGTGTCATGAACGCATGGGGGGAGGCGAAGTGTTTAGAACGACACGTGTCATGAAGTGTTTAGAAGAGCCGCGTCGCTCCGACTTCGGTTCGCCGAGAAAGACGGGATATCCGCCGCATAGCGGTACAGTATTGGAAGAAACGAGCGAACATTGGACCCTTGGGGGCGCTGTGGGGTTATAAAACAGAGAGGGCGTGTTGATCGTTCCTTTATCCATCCCCAAAACGTAAGAATGGATGAATTTCCTTTCTCCATCCCCAAGATCATTTCTTTCGAGGACGTATACTTGTACGACCAGCTGTGCTCCGAGGAGACGCTGCAGGCGGTGATCCGGCGCGTTGAGGATCATGTCGGCCGCCTGCTTCCCCGACGATCACCACCACTCCAGCTGTTGATGTGCTCGATTTGGAGGGCATCGCCGGGGCTGCACAACCTCTTGTCCGAACAACTGAAGGACGAGGCGGTTGGCAAGCTAAGATCGTTATGTCGTCTCGGCCTGATCTCGAAGAGTCGACGGGATCGATCGGTGGCACTCGTCCTCGAATGTTACCAATCGAGGCATTTCGCCGATGGGTGCCCGCCCGCAGAACTTTCTGGCCTATCCATGGCCACGAGGGTTCGCGGACAACATCAGAGGCAGAGGTCTGAGGCGGCAAGGGCTCGGCTGGCAGAAATTTCTTCGGAGTACCACGAGCAATGTTTCTTGCACCTCTTCCCCCGCTATTGTAAAATTTTCTTTTTCTGTAAGGCTGAGGAGCCCACAATACCTTTTGAATGAATAAAATTCTCCTTTTTTCAATGCTCTATTGTGTCCTTCTTATTGTTTAAGTAAAAAGAACTTAGAAGAATTTACATTGCTTTTGCGAAAGAAGAAATATACATTCATAGACATTCTTTTCAGAGGTATAGCTTGAGCTTCTCGGCGTTGTAAGGCCATGAAAATTTGCAACCATCCGCATCTTGTAGGCGATAGGCTCCACCGGGTAGGATCTCGGAGACGAGGAAGGGACTATCCCATTTCGGGGAAAACTTATGCAGCTTGCCTTGACCGACGAACTCGTTCCTCCTTAGGACCAAATCTCCGGTTTTGAAGAAGCGACGCTTGACTCGCGCGTTGTAGTAGCGGGCGGTTTGCTGTTGATAGACGGCAGCTCTGATCTGAGCCCGGTCCCGTTTCTCTAACAAGATATCCAGGTTAGTCCGGAAGGCCGAGGTATTCGCTTCGTCGTCGAAGTGCTCGACCCGGTGACTGGGGAGCCCGATCTCCGCTGGGACCATTGCCTCGGTACCGTAGCAAAGGCTGAAAGGGGTCTCCCCGGTGGGGGGTTTCTTCGACGAGCGCAGGGCCCATAAGACCCGGGGCAATTCCTCGACCCAACTGCCTTGGCGTCCTTCTAGGCGTGTCCGAAGACCTCGGAGGACGTCCCGGTTAGCGACCTCGACTTGCCCTTTGCATTGGGGATGTGCGACCTCGGTGAACTTCATGAGGATACGATATTCGCTGCAGAATTCCTTTACTTTTTCGTTCTCGAAATTTGTCCCATGGTCGGTAATGATACACCTTGAGATGCCGAACCGGAGTATCACGTTGTTCTGCAGGAACTTGATAGTCGTGGTGGCATCCGGTTCCCTAATGGGAATGGCCTCGATCCACTTCGTGAAGTAGTCCACCGCGACGAGGACGTACTTGTGCCCGCCCGTACCGGTAGCGAACTGGCCTATCATGTCCATTCCCCACTGGGCAAACGGCCACGGGAAGGTTAGGGCGGTTGGCTCGGTAGCCGGAAGACGAGGTATGCTTCCATGGAGTTGGCAGCTTTTGCATCTCCTGACGAGCTTCTGGGCGTCCTGATGAATCGTCGGCCAGTAGTACCCCTGGAGCAGTGCCTTCTGGATTAAGGTGCGGGCCCCTTGGTGCGCGCTGCCGACCCCTTCGTGGGTCTCACGGAGGACGTAGTCGGCCTCGTGGGGATCGACGCACCGGAGTAGGGGCTGAGTGAAGGATTTCTTGTAGAGGTTCCTATTGCTCTAGACGAAATGGCGAGCTTTGGCTCGGAGACGGCGGGCTTCTTCCCGATCTTCTGGGAGCATACCTTCCTTCAGGAATTCCACGAGGGGCCTTCTCCAATCCCGGTCTTCTTCCCGGGCTGTGTACACTTGAAGTGGCGTTGCCCCGTCTTCCACGCTGGGCCGTAGCAAGACCTCAAAGAGGATGTTCCTCTTGTTGTTGGCCATATAAGATGAAGCCAGTTTACTCAAGGTGTCGGCCTGGGCGTTTAGCTGTCTGGGAATCTGCTCCACCTGGACTTCGTGGAAGTCCTTTCGCAATCTTCTCACCTCGGCCAGATACTTCACCATCAGAGGCTCCCGTGCCTCGAATCGGCCGGTCACTTGGCCAACGACTAGGGCAGAGTCGCTGCGGATCTGGATCGTTTTCATCCCCAGTCCGAAGGCTATGCACAGTCTGGCCAGCAAGGCCTCGTATTCCGCTGTGTTATTTGAGGTTTTGAACCAGAGCTTCAGAGAATACTCCATTTCTGCCTCGTTCGAGCTCCGAATGATGAGGCCGGCACCACAGCCTTCCTCGGTCGAGGAGTTATCGACGTAAAGAATACAATCGGGGACAGAGTCGGGCTTTCCATCGACTGAGGGTTGAGCTCCAGGGGCCGGTGTGGATCCCGGCTCTTTGCTGGGGATGGTGCACTCGACGACAAAATCGACCAGGGCTTGTTCCATGATAGCCTGCCTCGAGCGGTATTTTATGTCGAACTGGGACAACTCCCACCTCCATTTCTCCAAATGACCAGAAGACTCAGGGGAGGCGGGGATAGCCCCCAAAGGCCGCTCGGTAAGAACGAGGATGGTGTGCGCCTGGAAATAGTGCCGTAGTTTCCTCGATGCCATGATGGGTGCCAAGACGATCTTCTCTATGGCTGGGTACCTCGTTTCGGCGTCCTTGAAGACGTGGCTCACATAGTATACCGGCTTCTGGACTCTCTCGACCTCTCGGACGAGCACCGAGCCTACAGCTTGGTCGGACACCGCTAGATATAGCGATAGCTCGTCCCCTTCAACTGGCCGGATGAGCAGCGGGGGAGTCGCAAGGTGCATTTTTAATTGCTCAAAGGCGGTCTGGCACTCCTCCGGCCACTCGAACCTTGGTATCTTCCTTAGAGCTTTAAAGAACGGGAGGCACTTCTCCCCAGACCTTGACATGAAACGACTCAGAGCGGCTACCCGCCCTGTCAGCCGCATGATTTCGACGTTAGTCTTGGGCGCGGCCATATTAAGGATGGCGCTGATTTTCTCCGGGTTAGGTTCGATTCCACAGTGGGTGACCATGAAACCGAAGAACTTTCTACCGGTGACCCCGAATGCGCACTTGGCAAGGTTCAGTTTCATCTTGTATTTGCGGAGGACGTCGAAGGCCTCGCTTAGATCCTTGGCGTGTTCGTCCGATGAGACCGATTTGACAAGCATGTCGTCGACGTAAACTTTCATGTTCCTGCCGATCTGCGGCTTGAACATGCGATTGACCAAGCGTTGGTACGTAGCTCCGGCGTTTTTGAGGCCGAAGGGCATCACCTTATAGCAGTATACCCTCCGGTCCGTTGTGAATGCGGTGAGATCCTCGTCTGCCTGATTCATACGGATCTGGTAGTAGCCGGAGAAGGCATCCATGAAGCTAAGTAGCTCGTGGCCTGCCGAGCTGTCGACGAGCTGATCTATCCGAGGGAAGGGATAGTTGTCTTTTGCGCATGCCTTGTTGAGGTCGGTGAATTCGACGCACATGCGCCACTTCCCGCTTGACTTTTTAATCATGACTACGTTCGCCAACCATTCCGAGTAAGGCACGTTCCGAATGAAGTTGGCGGCGAGGAGCCTATCTACCTCGTCCTCGATCGCCTTTTGCTTGATCGGGGAGAAGCTTCGTTTTTTCTGCCCGACGGGTCGAACCGCGGGGTCCACCCCGAGCTTTTGAGATATGATTTTGGGGTCGATCCCAGGCATGTCGGCAGGTGCCGAGGTGAACACGTCAGAGTTGTTTCTGAGGAAGTGAACCAGGTCGTCTCGCTGAGTCCCCGTCAAAAGCGACCCGATCTGAACGGTTCGTTCATCGTCCCCTTCTACGAGGGGGACCTCTGTTAGTGGCTCCACCGGGGTCCCTCGGACCTCTTTTTGCTCGTCTCGAGTGTCCAGAGAACCCTTGATATCACCCTCGCCCCCAACGTCATTGTTTGGCCGCTCAGACGTAGATGTTGCGGTTGTTGGGGTCGAAAATTGCATCCTGGTTGACCAAGTCAAAGTCAAGGTCAACCCCAAGCCAGGTGGGCCCAAGCCCAGATCAAGTGGGCCCATGCCCGAGTCAAGCCGGAACATGAAGCGGCCGGCCTCCCCATGCAAATCATGTAAAAAATAATTTTGATGTATTTTTTTATGGGCATAGAGCCAAATTTTTGTAAGCCCATGGCTTATGTGTAAAAAGAAATGGCACATGAGCCATGGGATGGGCAAAATGCCATTTTGTAATGCCCAAGGGGTTATATGCAAATATGTAAGCCTATAAAAGGCAACATGATGAAAATATCTAATACAATTTTCATTCCCCCAAAAAATAGGGTTCTTTGTGCCTCCTACTCCTTCTCCAAGGTTCTAAACCTTCTCATTTATTTTGAATTAAATTAAGAGTTTTACTCTTTCTTTTCCAAAACTAAATAGTTTTTCACCACAAAACCCACAAAGGGGAACTCAGATCTGTCATCAGATCTCAGAAAGGAGAGATTTTTAGATCTCACATCTCTTGATCTTCAAGATCCGGCCAACAAAGGAAGAAGAAGGAGACCCATCTCCAGAAACCCCACTTTGGGGAAGAACTAAGGCTCAAGGGGAGAAGCCCTTCATCAGCTTCAAAACATCTTAGGAGTTTAACTCCTCATACACACACACACACGCACACACACACACACACACACACACAGAGAATAATAAGTGCTCCTTTCTGGGAGTACAACTCCCATTGCAGGGACTAAGTCCCTTTTGCTGCTCGAGCGTCCACGTGCTGACACGTGGTGCGCTAGTGCTCTTGCGTCCAGAGTGCTAGCACCCAGAGTGCTAGCGCTCGAGCGCCCACATACTGACACGTGGCGTGCTAGCGCTCGCGCTCAGAGCGCTAGCGCCCAAAGCGCCCACGTGCTGACACGTGGCACGCTAGCGCTCAGTGCGCCAGCGCTCTTGCGCCCAAAGCGCTAGCGCCCAAACGCCCACGTGCTGACACGTGGCGCTCTAGCGCTCAGTACGCTAGCGCTCTTGCGCTCAGAGCGCCAGCGCTCAGTGCGCTAGCGCCCACGTGCTGACACATGGCACGCTAACCCTTAGTGCGCTAGCACCCGAGCGCCCACGTGCTGACACGTGGTGCGGTAGCGCTCAAAGCGCTAGCGCTCTTGCGCTCAAAGCGCTGGCGCTGGCCCCACGCATCCTTTGGATGCCTTTTCCCCCTTTTTATATATTTACATATATGTATACATATGTATACATATGTACACACGCACATACTCCACGACACTGTCCCTGTTAGAAAAAAATTTCTAACGGGGCGCTGCCTCGCACCCCGCAAGGGGGCTGCTAGCCCCCTTGACCCCCAGCCCGCTATCCGGATAGCGGGACCTCCGTAAAAACTCTGCGGGGCCCCCGATATATCCAAAACCCCTTCAAAACACAACACTGCACATTGAGTTCGTATGACCAGTTTAACCTGTCAATCGGAGGTTCTCTCGCTCTAAAGGCGAGGGGTAATTAACGGCAGCTTAGTCCGCGGCTGCCGGAGATTCGGATCCCCACAATCATTAAATCCTGGCCTACCCTAGGCAGGGGGGATCTGTAGTACGCCTGACAAGCGCGCGCATATTCCCATCTCAATGGGGTGACGAAAAATACCCTACAGCGGTGAAGCAAACCTTTGCGGTTCGTTGGTCCCCATCGGCCCGACCTATACCGCCTTGGTCGAGCAGGAATTTCATCGCTAGGTGGTAGGTCGATATCTGGGCCCGGAGGGAGTTCAGCGTCGGGCGACCGAGGAGGGCGTTGTAGGCCGATGGGATTCTCGCGACAATAAACTCCACATGAGCGATGCGCGTACGGCCCGCCTCCCCAATGTTAAATTGGAGGTTTAATTACCCCTTCCGTCGGGATGTAGTGGTTAGTGAACCTTGACAGGACGTGGGTGGTCGGCCTTAGGTCCGACGGGGTGAGTCCCATGCGCAGAAAGCAGTCATAAAAGAGAATGTCCGCCGAGCTTCCCGAGTCGACCAGTATCCTCTACACTTCGTAGCGGTAGACCCGAGCTGTGATCACCAACAGGTCGTTGTGAGGCAGGGATATACCGTGGAGGTCCTCGTTGGTGAAAATGATCGGCTCGGCTGCTTTAGCCTTCTTCCTCAAGCGGCCGCCGGTCCCCTCGATCGTTGAGGGGTGCCGCGCCTCGTCGGTTCCCATCGTACCCCCTGCTGACACGGCCATGATTTGGCCGATTGTCAACTCGCTGGGAGGGGGATGGTGCTCTTGCTCGCGGTCGGCTTGCCGCTTGTTTCGCAAGTACGTTGCCAGGTATCCCGAGCGGATTAACTCCTCGATGTAGTCTCGGAGCTGTTTGCAGTTCTCGGTGGAGTGGCCCTGCGACCTGTGGAAAGCGCAGTAGGGGCCCCGGGTGCGTTTTGCCGCTCTATTTGAGACTGGGGGGAGTTTGAAGAACCTCTCGCCCTTAGCCTCCTCCAACAGTACCGTCTGGAAGACGTTGAGCGGGGTGTACTCCTGAAACTTCGGGGAGTAGGGCTTTAGCCGCTCAATCTTCTTTTTCTCCTCCCTGGCCCTTTTCTTCTGATCGGTTTGCTCTGTCCGGGACAGATTGGCGTTCACTTCGGATTCGAGCTGAATCTCACGTTCAGTCCAGACCTTTACCTCGGCCATGGTTCGAATCTCACGTTCAGTCCAGACCTTTACCTCGGCCATGGTTTTAGATTGCGCTAATGCAAAGGAGCGTAGCCACTCCTTGTGCCTAAGATCCGACCTAAGGGCCGTAATTACCGTTTCGTCCCGGTGTTCTGGGACCTCAAGGAGGGCGTTGTAGAAGCGGGTGACATATCCTTTGAAGGATTTTTTGTCCCCGCTCTTAATGGTGAAGAGATGGTCAACGGTCCGTTTCTGCCGTCTGTTCCCGACGAAGTGGCCGAGGAATTGGGTGGCCAGCTCATCGAAGGTAGAGATTAAGCATGGCGCGAGTCCTCGGAACCAGTCTCGTCCGGAGCATGAGAGTGGTGGGGAAAGCGCGGCATTGTGCGGCGTCGGAACAGTCCTGGAAACTCATCCCGGCTGTGAACGCGTCCAAATGGTCCTTCGGGTCGGACTTCCCGTCGAAGAGTGAGACCTTCGGGGGCTTATTCCGGGAGGAGACGTGGACGGCGAGTAGCTCTTTGGTGAAGGGCTTCGTGAGCGAGTCGGCGACATATTTAGCCCCGTCGCTTGAAGGAAGATTTTCCCGATACATGCCTTCGATCTTCTTTTCGAGGGCGTCGAGTCGGCCGTGGTATCCTAACGATTTGGCATACTCTGATTTTTGGCCTCTACTGCCGGAGACCCGCGCCTGGCCATGGCCCTGGTTCCGTTCGATGAGGTTCCTCGGTTCCCCTGGCGAGGTCGTCTTCGAGCTACCGTGTCGAGTCCCGTCCGCGCGACCCCGTCGAGGGAGGGGGTGCCAGTCATGCCTGGGTGCAGGAGAGCTGACCGACGCCTCCTCGGGAGGGACAGGGGCGCGATGGGCTTCTGGGCGAGGTGCTCTGGAGAGAGATCTCAGTGAGCTGTGCGGTGCCCAGCGGGTCATTGAATATATTGGCCCGGGGGATTTGCGGCCGCCGGAGACAGCGAGGCGGTGTTCGGTAGTGCCGACGCGGACAGAGTCTTCTCTCCCTTTGTAGGAGTCCCGGTCCCGAGGTGAGGGAGCGGCGACCTGGGGAGCTTGCCCGGCCGTTTGGATACGGACGAGTGCATCCACGGCGGACGCGAGCCGATCTATCCGAGCAGATAGGGCATGAATGGCGTTCGGGGGAGGAGGGGATCCATTCGCGCCTCCATTGTGGGGAAGACGGCGGCTGGAGCTTGGATCGTCGCGGTAATTGCTCGCCATGAAGTTGAGATCGGAAGGTGAACTTTCGTTGAGTGGAACTAAGTTCCCACAGACGACGCCAACTAATGGATCTCCTTCAGATGTTACCTATCGTTGATCTGCAACGAGCGCTGATGGATGGATGAGATTGAGTTGGAGGGTTGCCTCCTGAAGCGTGTGGATCTCAATGGGTTTTATGTGGTTGAGGCCGAGCTACCTGCAAGGAAGTCCCGGGATGGTTGTGCCACCGAGGACCCTCCGACGATCAAGTTAAACGGGGTATTTTGGCAGAGTAACGGCCTATTAGGGTAAAATTGGCTCCTCTGAGTCGTCTGAGAGAAGGGTTTATATAGTGGCAGCCATAGGCAGGCGGGCGCGAGATACACGCCGGCCGTTACGCCCCTAGCGTTACGCCCGCGTGATAGGCGGGATTCCCCATTAATGACGAGATATGCTCGTTAATGGGGGATCGTGATGGCGTGGAACGCGGGATCATGGGCAGCGGATATCTTGCGTCTGACGAGATTTGCCGTGGCGAGGACGCTTGTGATCGGTGCTGTAGGTCGGTCGATGAAACCGAGGAAGATAAGCTTGACGGGTGGCTCGGGAACGAGCGGGAGACCGAGGCATCTTGAATATGCGATAGCTCGGAAGCAAGCTGGAAGGCTGAGGTGACTCAGCATGCAGGAGGGCTCCGAGACGAGCCGATGGTCGTTTGTAAGGTGATCGTAGGGGTGGTCGGGAACATCCTCGGGCCGAAGGTATGTTTCCAAGGTACTGATCTTGATCCTTTCTCATAAGCTCTGGGACACGTCATCTGCCACGTGTCATGATCCGAAAAGACACCGGTATCTAGCCTCATCAGTAAACTTAGTGATTTTTCAATTAAATACCATGACCTTACGAAGTTTTCCAATTTAATACAATACCGTGTTTCATGAAACAATTGAAAGCAGCATGAAACAATTGAAAGCAGCGTATACAATCGGAAACTGCTGAAAGGCCACTTTATATATTTGAAAATCGGTGAAGCATATAGGAATTCATAGGGCATGAAATTCCAGGGCAGGAGTTTTAACAAAAGCTAGAGGGGATAATCAACCCACATATTTCCTTAAAAAATGCATTCAACATAGAACACATCGAAGATGATCATAAATAAAGCTTGCATGTCTACAATCTATACAACAATGCATAAATGAGAGCTACCAATTTCTATTAGCTTCAGAAGGCCAAAAAAGAGTTGATTAATCTGCACTCAACACTTTATAAACTGATAGGCTTTCGTGAAAAACGCAGGCCAGCACAAGTAAGTCGACAAAATACTGCTCACGGTCGAAGCTCCGATGAGCATGTTCATCACAACTATTTGCAGCTGGATTGCCTCGAGAGGCGATGTACCACCCATAATGAGCCCCGTCATGGCTCCAGGGAGTGAGATGAGGCCCACGGTCTTGGCATTGTCGAGGACTGGGGATAACGCGATCACCAGAGATTTTTTTACCTGTTGGAGGGTTGCTTGTCGGGGGGTTGCACCAAGAGCGAGTGCTGTCTCAACCTGTCAGAGCAAAAATAAGATCCGATGAATTTTAGTGATGATCGATGAATCAAGCTACCGTATCTCTTAGTTTAAGCTATATATTTTTGTAAGGTAGTCATGTGTGATTGAAATCCTAATATCAGAAAATTGAAAGGAAAGCGAAGGATATACAATAAAACCATGATTTAAATCTTGGGCAATCCCAATCCGAGATGGCCAATTACAATCCCAAAATTGACTGGCCGAAAACCAAACTAAGATTTTTTCAAGATGAGTCTCTAAATTGATCAAGCCATCTAACTAGCATGTCCAATTCGATTTATTTTCATATTCTTTCTATTGATCTCATAATACATGTAATTTGTAAATTAGCTTAGAAAAAGCTGTGATGCATGTTTGGAAAATAATTCGTGGCATAATCATATTGAGGATGCTAACCATTTTCATCGGGCATTAGTATTTTTCTTACATGACAAATTTTAATAAAAAATACTTAAAATATATATATGGAATTCTTAGTTATTGTTTATTCAATAAAATTCCAGTAAGCATCATTAATTACTAAAAACTTGTCAAAAAAATTTCCAGTTATTTCTACCTTCTACTTAAGAACCATTCCTAACATATTGATCATTGCTAAATATGCCAAACTGGTTATTAGTTTCTTCTTCTTCTTTTAAGGTGCAACCCCTTTAGGAATCAAACCAATGAGTAATGCCAACACACAAGTTCCCACGTTACCAATAATACGACAGGAGTCAGAGACATAACCTTCTTATAGGTACGCTATGGTGTGCCTCACTTTGGAGCGGAAAGTTTTTCCACGGGAGCTATGCTCCTTTGGTCAAATTGGTTTTCGATTATTGTCACTATCTATATGTATTTCACTAATTTTAAAAATTCCTTTTTATCAAATGGCAAAAAACTTCTGATATTCAGTTATGAAACGGCTGATACAACCGAGAAGGTCTATTCCGATTAAAAAAGACGACCATCCGACTATGTTGCTCGGATTCATTGTCGAGGTGACATATCCGAATAGGATTCACATTGGATCCATATCCATATTAGATCCAGCTGAGAAATATTTATGGAACTCTTTCTGTCAAATCCTAAAATTTATAGTATTATAGATGCAGGGCATGTATCGATAGCCAAGACACCAGCAATATAAGCATCTATACTAACAAAATATTTTGTTATTACATGAACATTTTAATAAACAAAATAGTAGCGTATAATGAATAGTATCCAGCATTTGCGGAAAATTGCAAATCCACGAATCCAACTCGTATTGTATCCTGTATCCACATCGGAATCAGTGCCACTTAGCCATCCGATATCAATACCAATAGTGATATTTTAAACCTTGGTTAAAACTAGACCTATCATGTTAAGCTTTAGAGTCAAATGACTAATTAGATACTAATAAGTAGTTTTAGAGCCAGATTGCAGCTCAAAGGGATTATGAAGGCAGCAAGAGGCTGTCAAGCATGAGAACTGTGGTCCAGGTTTGAGAATCGTGATGATGGTCCAAGCAACACATATGAAGAACTGTACAATCTATATAAATGTTGGGATTTAGGTCTACACATTTGTGAAGATATTGCAGACCCTAGACCAACAATGAATGATCTGGGACATATAGCGTTGGAGAAATTATTAAGTATTTGGTTGTGACTGAAATGGTATAAGTAATTGACATTGTCAGAATTTTTTTAAAAAATATATCTAATCCCACAGTTGCCGGTCCCAAGTCTGGATGAGAAATGGTGAAGGTTGTGGTAGGCTTGTGACAGCCACCGTAAAACTTTATCACATTCTATACATGAACCATAATAAGAATATCATTGGGGTGTCCCCTACTCAGCAACATACTTCATCGAATCCCGGGTGTAGTGTTAAGTATGCAAGAGCCTTTAGGTCGTCGTCCGGAAGTAGCGTGCTACATTGGACCCTGGGTGCAGTGACAAATAAACAAGGGTTTCATAGGATCCGTCTGCTTCTTAAAATATGGGTTCCCTTACGAGTAGACTAATAAAATTAGTGGAGGCGATGATTAAGAGGAGAGTTAGTATTATGTATTTGCAAGAAACTAAATGGGTAGGTGAAAAGAGTAGAGTTATAAACCCTTGGGGTTATAAGATTTGGTATACGGATACAGATAAAAATCGTAATGGAGTAAGCATAGTTATAGATAGACGGTTGCTTGAGAATGTAGTTGAGATTAGGAGAAAAGATAATAGGATTTTACCGGTTAAGCTTATTCTAGGTGGTGAGATCCTTAATATTATTGGTGCTTATGCACCACAGATGAGTCTTGATGACGCTAGTAAGCGTCTATTCAAGAAAGATTTAGACGAGATGGTGCAAAGAATACCTAGTGGAAAGAAGTTGTTTATTGGTGGTGATCTCAATGGACAATTAGGTACTAGTTGTAGTGGGTTTGATACTATCCATGAAGGTTTTAGTTTTGGACAAAACAATGAAGTGGGTAGCTCGATTCTAAATTTTGTCTTGTTTTATCACTTGATCTTAGCAAACACTTAGTTTAGGAAAAAAGAGTCTTACCTTATCACCTTTAGGAACGGATCGAGCGCAAGTCAAATAGACTTTTTTCTGACGAGAAGGATAGATAGAGATTGTTGCATCGACTGTAAGGTAGTGTCAGGTAAGAGTGTAACCACTCAATATAGACTTTTAGTACTAAATTTTCGATTTAGAAGATGACCTAAAAAGATTAGACATAAGGTAGAGCTTAGAATTAAGTGGTGGCAACTGAAAGAAAGTAACCAAAAAGATTTTATAGATCGTGTAGTTCAAAAGACGAATTGGCAGTCTGAAAATGATTCAGACACAACATAGAACAAGATGACTAGTTGTATCAAGAAAGTAGCTAGAGATCTACTTGATGAATCGAAAGGTGGTGCTCCACTATTTAAGAACACATCATGATGGAACAAAAAAATAAATGCTGCTATTAAAATCAAAAGAGGTTCTTATTGAGATCTGAAGAAAAACAGAGATGCAGAGAGATTTGAGAAGTATAAAATGGGTAAAAAGGAAGTTAAGTAAGCTGTTCGGGAAGCTAAAACTAAGGTCTACAAGGTGTACAAGAAGTTGGTCACTAAGAAAGCTGAAAATGATATATACAGGATTGCTCGGATGCGGAAAAGGAAAACCATAAACTTATGTGCGGTGAAATGTGTCAAAAATGAAGATTAGAAGGTTTTAGTTCGAAATATGAATATCAAGAAAAGGTGGAGATTATTTTGACAAATTGTTCAATGAGAGCTTTACAAAGAATTTGGATAGACTTGTCATTCAATCTCAATATATAAACCGTGATTTCATGCGTAAAATAAGAGTACCTGAGTTTAAAGAGCTTTAGAAGAGAATGAAATCAAGAAAAACGGTTGGTCCAGACGGGATTCCTATCGAGATTTGGAGATACTTAGGAGAGATAGGCGTTAAATGGCTGACAGATTTGTTTAATAAGATTTGGCAGACAAAAAAGAAACCAAATAAGTGGAGGAAAAATACCCTTGTACCTATCTGCAAGAATAAGGGTGGCATTCAAAGTTGCTCAAACTACCATGGAATAAAACTTATGTGTCATACCATGAAGATTTTGAAGAGAGTGATTGAACACATGCTAAGAAAGGTTGTTAAGGTAACAGAGAACCAGTTTGAGCTCATACCTGGACGATCGACAACAGAGGCCATTCATTTGTTTCGTCAACTTGTCGAGTATTTTTTAGAGAGAAGAGATTTGCATATGATATTTATTAACTTAGAGAAAGCATACCGTAGAGTACCTAGAGAGGCATTATGGGGGACAATGATGAAGAAAGGGATCCCAGTCAAATACATTGACATAATCAAGAATATGTACGATAGAGTAGTGACAAATGTCAGAACTTATGGTGGCCTAACTAGTGATTTTCCGATTACAGTTAGCTTACATCAAGGATCTGCATTAAGTCCATTCCTTTTTACCTTCATGATGGATAAGCTTTACTAGAATTATCCAAGATGAGGTATCTTGATATATGCTATTCGCTGATGATATTGTTCAAGTAAATGAGATGAAAGCAGGGGTTAATACCAAATTGGAGTTATAGAGACAAACGTTGGAATCTCGGGGTTCAGATTGAGCAGGTCTAAGATAACATATATGCATTGCAAATTTAGCAAATAGAGAAGTCGAGACCACAGTGGTATAATACTGGATGGGTAAGGGATATCACCGAGCGAACTTAGGTTCCATTATTCAAAAGGATGTGGAGATCGATAGCGATGTCAATCAAAAGATCCAAGCTGGTTGGTTGAAATGAAAAAGTGCAACATGGATTTTGTGCGATCGTAATATTCCGTTAAGGTTGAGATAGAAGTTTTATCGGAGCGCTATTCGGCCTGCTTTATTATATGGTACAGAATGCTGGCTCCTGAGAAGTATCATACACAGAAGATGTACATAGCGGAGATGCACATGCTTCATTGGATGCGTGGTAACACTAGAACAGATAAGGTGCGAAATGAGGACATTCGTGCAAAAGTTCGTGGAGCACCTGCGGAGGAGAAGATGCGGGAAAACTGGCTAAGATGGTTTGGTCATGTGCAACGCAAACCTATGAAAGCACCGGTTCGATGAATGGATACTCTCGATGTAGGCAATGTCAAAAGGGCGAAAGGAAGACCGAAAAAACATGGATGAAGGTAATACGAAAAGATATGGTTGCCAAAGGCCTCAATGAAAGTATATTATTCGATAGGAGTGTGAGGAGGCGGAGGATTTATGTGCTGGACCCGGCGTGATTCTTATGTTGGTTCATGTAGCCTACCCCATATGCTTGGGATAAAAGGCTCGGTGGTGGTTGTTAAAAAAATATATCTGTCGCTAAAATGAATGGCATAAATATAACGTTGAACCTAGGACCTAGTTAAAAAATATCAGGCTAAGCTTTTGGCGTAATTAAGTCTCAGCCCAAATAAAATCTTACCACCTTTTGCATATGGCGTAAACTCAACTAATCTAATGCCTGCGGGTTCCTATGATTCTGGCATTTGCACTACCTACATGTTTCCTGCAAAACGTTTTTTAGCTTTAAGTTTTTCCTTCTTTAATAAATCCACAAAAAAGAAATGACAGAGAAGGGGCGGTCGAAAAGTTTCTTTACCGGAAAAAACATTAGTGGTTAATGCAAACAAGAAAGTTCCTTTCATTCAATCCTTATTTAATCCACAAAAACAACTGAAGAGTTCTTTACCATAAATAGCCTAAAGAAGTAGAGCTTAAAGTAAACTATTTCACTGGAATGCGCCTTAGAATTAGATGGGCAAAGCAAAAGTGATCCTTCATGCATGCAAGCATGTGTGTATGTATATGCCCTCACCGACTCCTTGACAGACGCCCACCTTTGGCACCTCACTTCACTTGCCTTGCCTTCCCCAAACACCTACCTTTTGAATTCGCTTCCTAAGATGGCGCGGTCCATGGATATGGTCAGTTTCATCTTGACAATCCTGGTTAGCAGGCCAGACGCGGTTTTCAAAGGTATGGAGCAACCGAAGCTTAAAGGCTGTAGGCAGCAAAGAAGCTAAGGCTCACACAGAAATATACATATAAACACGCGCGCGCGCATTTATACATATCTACACACCCGCATACATATACATATACATACGTGTCTTCTACACACAGAGAGACATATATACGTGTACATATTTCATATACATATACATACATGTCTATACACATAGAGAGAGACATGTACAGGGGCGGATCTAGTAAGGGGCCGGGGGGCACGTGCCCCCACTGAAATTTTGAGAAAAAACAGGCTGATATCGATTATAAATATGAATTTGGAAATTTTGGACATTTGGTATATATATTTATGGCTTAAATAAGATATTATAAGTCTTTAGCTCAGTTGGTAGTTCATTTTGTTTCCAAAGAAAAGATCTTGGGTTCAATTCCCACTATTCACAATTACCTTTTGAATTATTTTGGATTTTATTAAAGAGACCGTGAATTTCATTAGAATTCATCTTCATATAATTTTTTTTCCCTATGTTATAATTGACTTAAACTTTTGTTGCTACTATACAAATTATTCAACGATTTTATATAATATTTATCATTAATTTCTTAATGTAAGCTTGCTTTGTCAGGTGCCCCCTATAGCAAAAATTCATGTGACCGCCCCTGTATATGTAAATACATATATGAATACATACGTGTCCACACACACACACATGTATGCATGCATGCATACACGTGGCAAAGGTCCTCATTATTTTGAGAAATTGTTTAAATTTTTTATTTTTAAATCTTAAAATTCAAATAAAAACTTTTAAAAGACTGTTAATTTAGCTTAAAATCTTTAAAATTCTTCTCAAATCTTTTTCCATGATGTCTGACATATGTATACGTGCATCATACATGCAATACTCTAATAAACATTAACCGAGCATCTGAGGATCAAACATTAAGTAATTTTTTGAAGCATACCAGGTTCTTTTGGATTTTTAGATCATCTCGGAGCTTTTTCATGGTAACCCCAGTCACGGTCATCGCATTGCCTACCATCATGCCCGCAACAGGGATTATGTACCGAGGTGTGAATGGGAAAACATTCAGTATGATGAGTAAGAACATGGTTATCGATGTTCCAGCCAAGATCGATACTCCAGCGATGTACTTTCCATGAGGTACGTGCTTAGCCCGTTGTCCTGCTGTATAGCCAGCAACTGATACCTACACATACATATGACATGAGACGTTGAGGAGCTTGCAGTACCCTAATGATAAGAGCTTATCTCAAACACAGGCTGGTCAAGGTTAAAGTTGCCTAAAACAGGTTCTTCCGCTAATAGATTTCTTTATTGAACAAACCAACTGTATCACAATTGTTCCTCATAATTTCCTCAGAAATGTTTCATTGTATAGGCTTATTAATAAAACTGAGGGGCTAACGCCACAGTTTATCTTGTAAAGAATGAAATGATGTTCCCATTTATGTGGAAATGAGATCGTTTGTACAGAACTATTTAATATCCTATATCTAAGAATTCATTAGTTTCTTTGCCATCAGAATGTAGATTATCGAAGAAGAATGTGCATGCATTATTAGATGCTGTGTTCCTAAAGGCTCAGAAAGTAGGAAACTGAAAGCATGAAAGGAAAAAAGTGAGAAAGTTGTTAAAACCTATTAGTTTGCCCCCATACACAGATTATAACAGGCAAATATATGTTCAACATAATAACGGGCTATATCACATGTGTCGATCAGGGGAAAGCCGATGCAAATGTTGATGACAAAAGTATCATCCATCTCACTTTCTCTCTCACTTTGGAGGTTGTTTTAGAGAATAAAAATGGAAACAGGTAGGCGTGGTCAGACAAACATAGAGAAGTGGATATTTTCAGCTACTTCCTCACCTTCCTACTCTATTTACGTTTACCGAATGACTGCCTCAATGTATGTTCAAGTGACAGAAATAAATAATTTATCTTCAAACTCCATATACCATTTCAGAGATTCTAAGCTCTTAAAAGCAGAGCAATTATTCAGATAACAAGGAGAAAATAGCGTACACTGCATATATACACTGCATATGCTACTCATGTGTTTGGTTCCAGATACTTAAATGAGATGAGAAACTGTAAAAGATGAAAATCAATGTGTACACACGTTAAACCTTTTGAATTAGACATGCCCACATTACATGAAATCGCTCTCATTTTTTTCCTGTATAGCAGGACACTCCTATTCTGAATAGCTGCAGTGCCCCAGCTCATTGACAGACATTAATTTATTATTTTTGTTTTCCAACTTTCTGTTCTGAAAAACCCCTTTGTTAATAATTAAATATACAATATCAGTGAAAATAACAAAACATTAGTGGTTATCTGGGATAAGAAGTTGCATAAAACGAAAAAACAACAACATCAATTAAATCAATCAAATGAAAAGGCAAAGTGCACTTTTCAAAACAAACAGGTAAGTATTACTATACTAGCGCTGTTAAAAAAAGCTCAAAGCTCAGCTCAATTAAAGAACGTTTGATAGGTGAATGAGCCGAGTTTGAACATAAATCAAAGCTTGATAAAGTAAATGAACAAATATGAACATATCAGGCTCAAACTCAGCTCCTCTTCAGGATCAGCTTGTCCAGAGCTTGTGAGGGCTCAGCCGTTTTAGGTTCATTTAGCTTTCGTTATTGAAAATATGTATTTGACCTAAATTTTAGAAAATAACTATTAAATCATCCATGTTACCTCGAGATTCAAATCATAGCTTACTATTTAGTCTATGATACTATATTGAAGAAACCAAACAATAAAATAACATTAAAATAGCTAGAACTTTGTTCTCACTGGTCAACCTGCCAAAAAATAAGATTTTGCTTCTATAGATCTATATTTTCTAATTATTTGTTGCTAGTTCTAAATTGTAAATAGGCACGGAAAACCTTCAGTCTCGGCTTAGGCTCATTCGACAATTAAAAGACACAAGTTTGAACATGTTTTAAAGCTCGTTTAAATGATTGAACAACGACCGAGCCTTTATCCAAGCATATGGGGTAGGCTACATGAACCAACATGAGAATCACGCCGGGTCAAGCACATGAATCCTCCGTCTCCACTCACTCCTATCGAACAATATACTTTCATTAAGGACTTTGGCATCCATATCTTTTCGTATTGCCTTTATCCACGTTTTCTTCGGTCTCCATTTTGCTCTTTTGACTTGTCCTAAATTGAGAATATATATTCGTCAAACCGATACTTCCATGGATTTACGTCGCACATAACCAAGCCATCTTAGGCGGTTTTCGCACATCTACTCGTCCACGGGTGGGTGCTACACCAACCTTTACACGAATATTCTTATTTCGCACCTTATCTTTTCTAGTGTTACCATGCATCCAATGAAGCATGCACATCTCCGCTACATTCATCTTCTGTGCATAATGTTTCTTAGGAGTCCAGAATTTCATGTTTTGCTTAAATGATTGAACAAAACATGAATTTCTTTTTATTAAAATTTGAGGTTTTAGGGTCAATCTTGGTAAGTATGTTGGGGTCAAAGTTTACATCCCAAACTAAAAAGTCAAATTTAAAGAGTAGGCTCAAGCCAAACCAAGCGGGCCCTAATGCCGAATCCATACCGGGCCCACGCCCGAACCTAAGTCCAAGTAGGTAGGCCCAAGCTCAGACCGGTCCAAGCTCAAGCATGGGGCCGACCCATATGCCAAGAAAACAAGAGATTATAATAAATGTAATATTTAAATAAATATGCAAAATATAAAGAAATAGTCAAAAAGTCAAATCTGTAAAGTATAAGGACTTAAGTGCAAATGTGTAAGGGTATTTAAACCCACCAAATGAATGAAATGATAAGTTTTTTCTCTTCCCATAAAATTATTAAGGTTTGTGCCTACCACCTCTCTCTCCTCTTCAAGCTCTTCTTCTCCAATTAAATCTAGAGAAAACCTTTTCTTTATCCAAAAGTACATAGATTTTGGCCACAAACTCACTGAAATGAGAATCAATCTTTCATTAAATCCCCAAAAGAAGATATTTTTATTCTCCTTCCTCCTCAAGATCTCAAAGGGAATGAGAAGAAAGAAGGAGAATTCATCTTCCAAAACTTTCTTTACAAGATCTAAGACTTAAAAAAAGAAAAAAGGAACCCTTTTTCTCTCATTCAAAACTCATAGTTCAAGTTTTCATGGATCAAGACAACATTTTTTGGGACCAAATAAGAGAAGATTGATGGTGACCCTATCAAAGGAAAAGCCCAATCCATTAGGCTTTTCCCTTAGGGAAACCTTCGAGAATGCTGATTTCGATCCGTATTTCCCTTTTGAGAATCGCGTTCCTGTCCTTTACAGTCGGACTCACGGGGATTTTCGGAAAATCCCCGCAAAAGGGTCCCCACCGTCGAGCTCCCTCCAAAGGGGTCCCGCCGTCGAGGACCCCCCAACGCGGTGCTCCCGCTTTCGGGGACCCTTCCCGGGGTCCTCGCTTCGCGTCGTTTAAATAAAAAATAATAAAAAATATAAATATAAATATAAACAATAAAAATGAAATGAACACGCTTGCATTTATTTTCAAACACACATTCTCACATTGATATCGCATGATTGCAAGATCCATTAATCGGAGGTTCTCTCGTGTCAAAACGGGGTCTAATTAACGACAGATTTGTCCGCAGCTGCCGGAGAGTAGAATCCCACAATCAATAAATCTCCCCCTACCATAGGCAGGGAAAATTTATACATGTTTGATAAGCGAGCGCATCCATTTCACAGGGTAACAAAAACACTCTACAGATTCTGGCATGCCCGGTAGGACATTTTCTCTCCTTCCATATTTCGGATCAAACAATCATGCGAACTCATTCAACATATATATCGTTGTTTGTACTGAAATGGTGCTCTTTTGTGCGGCAATCAACTTTCAACAACAATCAACTCTCAACAATAATCAACGATGATGGCAATTTGAATGCTTGTTAATTGTAAGTAACGGATGATGACCAGGGTCCGCTCGCCATTCTTCGCTTCTACCTTGTGTTCGGATGCCAATAAAGAACCGCTTAACATACCCGCTCCATAATTTCACGTCCGAAATGACATTAAACTAAAAATTTTCAAGTTTCACGTCCGGAATGATATTAAACTAAAAATTCTCAAGTTTTCAAGCTAGGACCGAAATGACATTAAACTAAAATTTCTTAAGTTTTCAAGTTACGTCCGAAATGATTTAAACTAATGTATGTTAAATTTCCGGGAAAACAAACTCAACTTCTGATGTGACCCCCGCTGCATACACAATCAAGACCACAGACAAAGAAACTTCTTCACCAAATCACATGCAGCAGGAGGCAAGACATCCAATCCAATTTGGGCCCATCATATTCTCTTCAATCTCCATCAGCGCACCTGTCGCGAAGACTCCAACGAGCTAAATCAACAGACCTTCCAAATAATTCTACAAGGGTGCCCGAACCAAAGCATAAATCGGTGTTTGCGCGGCTTTCTATCTCAGACAAAGCCGTCAACTCAAAAGGAATAACAAGACTTCCTCTGCCAGCCCAGACAAGGCCCATGACGACTGCAAATGCAATTGTCTTCTCTAGACCGTCTATCGGTCGGTCCAAAACGGCCGCCAAGAAAGCAGATACCTGCAAAGCCTTTAAGAATGAAGAGTTGAAGTAGAAATGACTCAGATATAGAGCCAATAAGAGGGCTAAGGTTCCCATTAAATTGGAGTTTTTTGGGTTCCAAGAACATGGCTACCCCACAACAAAAGCCAAATCTGCTATAAAAATCAACAATTCTTTCGAACTCCTAGGGTCGGCGCAAAAGTATGCCATGACTGCGTGGATCAAGTAGAAGGCGATTCAAAAAGTTTTGCAAAGAGGCGTACCTAAGCCTTAGAATCAAAAGCATAGCACGGTCCCATCAAGGGAATGCCAAGCTCCACTCGCCGAGCAAAATCAAAAGAAAGAACTCAAACAGGAGGGTACAAGCTATATCCAAAACCCTGGTCGAACTAACTGCTCTCAGCACTTGTCCTTTCCTGAAAGGAGCGGACTACAACAATGATCCAAAAGCCCAGTAAATATCCCTACCAATGATGTGGCAATGGACAGATACAAAATCCACACAGTTTATAACACAGTTTATATGGTAGGACTCGAAAGAACAAGTCCTCCTATGCTTCACAACCAAGATAAAGAAAGGGTTGCCGCTGCCCCATCCCGGATTTGTTCAGAAGACTTTACTCAGGCATCCGGACAAAAAGAGCCCGCAATTCCTGAAAAGTCAGTTGGTAGTGATAGCCCGGTCTCCGTCCACAAAAATACGGAACGAGCAATGTTCCAAGATCTTCAGAAGCAGCTTCAAGACAAAGACAAGGCGTCGACAAGGCCAAATAAAGAATAGGCACAACTTTGACCCTAAGTCGTTAAACTGAGAAATAAAAAAAAGAAAAAGAAATAAAGGGTCATTCCACAAGTAAAAGAGGCACGCATGAAAATATGAAAAGGTTTCGTGAGTAAAAACAGCGAGACTACCAGCGAGCTTGTGAAAACCCGTAAGGGCGCAAACTCGTAAAAAAATAAAAATCCTAAGTCGTTAAACTGGAAATAAATGATCCCTAAGTCATTATACCGGGAACAAATAAAAATCCTTTGACAGCGAATGATGAGTCGCTCCTGGTAACATTCCAGTGTAGTGATTCAGACGCCATACAAAAATCCAAGTTTCCAAAGCCTCCAAACGACAAATGATGAGTTGGTCCTGGTACCATATTCAAGTGTAGTGATACTGACGCCGAACAATCCAAATCCCTAAAACCTCCAACGACAAATGATGAATTGCTCCTGCCACACATGCTCCAGTGTTAGCCCAGATCTCAAAATTCAAATCCTAATCCAACTTCTAATTCAAAATCCTCGAATTTCAATCCAAACAAAATCCAAATTCCAACTTTCAACCCAAATTCAAATCCTACCAGAAAAAAGGTCTCACTCGGTAGTGTTAACAAGCTCAAAAGTCCCTCCGAATAGGGTAAAATCAGATAAATCAAATTGAAATCCCACTCGATAGTGTTTCCAAGCTTAAGTCTCGCTGGAAAGATAGGAATCATACTTTGCCCCGGAATATATGCGCCCGCGTTGGAATTATGCTTCGTCTCGGAATGTCTGCCTCGCGTCGGAATCATGCTCCGCCCCGGAACCATGCTCCATTTCAGAATCATGCTCCGTCTCGGAATATATGCCCCCGCGCCGGAATCATGCGCTGCTACGGAATGTCTGCCCTCATGTCGGAATCATGCTCCGTCTCGTGCTGCCGACCTCCACGTCGTCAAAAGGGAACAAAATACCGACTTCCACGTCGCCAAAAAGGGAAGCACCGACCTCCACATCGCTAAAAGGAAACCAAACACCAACCTCCAAGTCGCCAAAAGGGAATCAAGTCAGCTCTCCATGAAGGAAAATCCATCAATTTCATGCACATGACCCATACATGTGGTGTGCATTGATTGATGGGGGCACTTTATTGGGTCAATTTACACCCAAAGCCAAAAGGTCAAAGTCAAAGAATAGGCACAAACCAAAGCAAGCGGACCATACTGCCGAATTCATGCCGGACCCATGCCCAAACTCAAGTTGGGCCCAAGCCCGAACCCAAGTCCAAACAGGTGGGGCCCAAGCCTAGACCGGTCCAAGCTCAAACATGGGGTCGGGCCCCATGCTAAGAAAATAAGAGATTATAATAAATGCAATATTTAAATAAATGTGCAAAATGTAAAGAAATAGGCAAAAAGCCAATTTTGCAAAGGGTATTTAAGTGCTTACGTGCAAATGTGTAAGGATATTTAAGCCCACCAAATGAATGAAATGATAAGTTTCTCTCTTCCCATAAAATTATTAGAGTTTGTGTCTCTTTTCCCTCTTCAAGCTTTTCACCTTCTCCAGTTAAATCTAGAGAAAACTCTCTTTTTCCAAAAGTAAATAAATTTTGGCCTTGAACCCATTGAAAAAAGGATCAATCCTCTTTTAACTCCCAAAAAGGAGAGATTTTTATCCTCCTCCTTCCTCCTCAAGATCCAAAAAGAAAAGAGGAGGAAAAATGAGAACCCATTACCTAAAGCCCTCTCTTTACAAGATCCAAGGCTTAAAAAGGGGAAAAGGAACCCCTTTTCCCTCGTTCAAATCCCATAGCTCAAGTTTTCAAGGATCAAGAGAGCATTTTTGTGACCAAATAGGAGAAGATTGAGGGTGACCTCATCAAAGTGAAAACCTTTAGAATTTTCCCTTGTGGAAACCCTCAGGAATGCGGATTTCGATCCGTATTTCCCTTTTGAGAATTGTGTTCCCGTCCTTTACCGTCGGAAATCCCCTGATGAGGATTTTCCTCTTCGAACCCCCAAGGGGGTTCCTGCTGTCGGGGACCCCCCAACGGGGGGCTTCCGCCGCCGGGGGCCCTTCCAAGGGTCCTCGCTTCACGTTGTTTATATAAAAAATAATTAAAAAAAGAAAAAATATAAATAAATAAATAATAAAAATGAAATGAACACGCTTGCATTTATTTTCAAACACACATATTCACATTGAGTTCGCATGATTGCAAAACCCGCTAATCGAAGGTTCCCTCACTTCAAAGCGATGGATAATTAACGACAGCTTTCCCCGCAGCTGCCGGAGATTAGAATCCCCACAATTAATAAACCCCGTCTATCATAGGCAGGGAGAATTTGTACACGCCTAACAAACGAGCGCATCCATCTTAACAGGGTGACGAAAAACACTCTACAAAATACACTTAAATTACAACAAGGGCACGTTTGTTTGCTATGAAGTAACATAGAAGTACCGGAAATAGGCTTGCTTTCGTACTTTAGCGGTTTGATATGGCAAAAAAATGATACATGAAGTTGCTTCATCTTGATGACATGGATCCTACATGGCACGCTTACTTCCAATATTCTCTTCAGCTGAAAATGGGTCTGAAGTGATATTTAAGCACAAGGAAAGAGGCAATAAATATTATTATAATCCAAATGCATTCATTACATTCTTTTCTCATTCTTGGGGCTGATGAAGTCTCTTCCCCTTTTCTTCATTTCTCTTCAAAACTTGAAGAAACGTTTGTATTATCACCTCCAGCTTCATCTTTGGTTATACTACAATGCCTAGATTTATTGCACCTTATTATGGTGTACGCTATCACTTGAAAGAGCAAGCGGGGAGAACTCTAATGAACCGTTGAGAGCTTTTCAACTTAAGACATTCTTTTCTACGCTCCAAGATAGAGAGTGCATTTGGTATCTTAAAAAATCGTTTCAAAATCCTAACTTGTCATCCAGATTTTCCATTTAAATCTCAAGTGAGAATTGTCTTGGCTTCTTGTATTTTTGTATAATGATGGTGGATCCAGATGATAGATTTATTCATGAAGATGTTATCTTTGACGAGGGTCCCGAAGAGGTTTTTATGAGGAGGTAAAGGCCCCCTATCATCCTGCGTACCAAGATCCGTGTCTTTGCCAAAGAGAAGGGCAAAGGCCTGTCAGCAAATTCACGCTTAAGATGACCATTCGATCACAAAATGACTGAAAAAAGCCAAAGAACGAAGAGAAAGGAGACCTTAAATCGGGTCAAAGAAAGGGGATATAGGGATCTTGCCCTCAGAGAGTTTTATGTACCAAATATGTCCAAGCAACAACAAAAAGAAACAAACAAACAAACTTTGAGTCCAAAAGAGGGAGAGTCTAGAGGACGCGATGTGGTTGGATTATTGCAATAAGTATCATGGAGGAGATGTAACTAGGACTGAGTTTTGAATGTGTACCGTTGTTATGCTCTATTGATGCTCTGGTTTTGTTGTTATAGTAATTATTGATCTTTCTAGTTATTATGATACTGATTATCGAACTTACGGATTTTGTAAGTGTATGAATTTTCTTACTGTGGTTTTTTAATTTTGTTATAAATTGATATTTATGCTTCTTATTATTGATCTTCTAGATTTGTTTTGATTTGATGATCTATGTTCTAGTTTTGTGATACTATATATTTACCTTCTAGCTATATATGCTACTAATTATTGAACTTATTGCTTTTATGAGTGTTTGACATTTTCTTTTTATGGTATTTCAATTGTCAATAATTGCTGCTTTGTGGTACTAATTAATGCATTACTTTTATATGTATTTGGTTATAGGAAATAGATCGCATAGAAAGGTTTGCATTGTACGGACCTAGATCATTTCAACCTACGGAACAAAGGCACCATGGTCTCTAATGATTAGAGAAAATTTTTCTTCATAGACAATGATTATAGGAGGAAGTTCTTCTCTATGACCCTTGATGATAGGAGGGCGTTTTCGGGAAAATGGTAAAGTGCGTGCAAACGATAGGAGCAATGAGTCGAGGGATGAATTCAAATATTGGGTTACATCAATCACAAGTCAACCCTACACAGGATGCATTTACTACATCGACCAGTTATGCTTCTCAAAACATAAGTAATAGCACAGAAGTGAATTCCCCTGCGAAGAATCAAGAAAGTGGAAAAAAGAAAAGAAAGTCAAGGAGTGAATAAAAAAAAAGACAGTTTCTAATAAAAAAATGTACGCCTTACCATGACAAAGTGCTCATTCGTTTTCTATTGGAGCAAGCAAGCAAAGGACTTAAATGCCATAAGACCTTCAAACCTCCGGTATTCATGCCACATGACGAAAATTTTACATTGAGTAATGTCGAAAATCATAATAAATCCTTTAAAGATAAATGGAAAATTATTTGCGAGTGCAGGAAGATAAGTAGCGCTTGTTGGGATGATGAGACAAAAACCATCTCATTTAATGAGAAATCATATAATGATGACATCAAGGTATATCTACGATCATGATTGTTCCCGCCAAAACTTTTGGCTCAAAACTTACTGTTCCCTTATGAAAATAAAGAGAAATCTCCACGTGTTAAACACATGCACCCACATGCAAAGCATGTAGGTACCGCTTCAAATAGGATTAAATCCTTGAGCGCCTCACGTGTTTCTCACGAGGGCGCCAGCGCCAAGAGGAATTAATCCTATGGTGGAGCCTCACGTGCTCCTCATGCGGACGCCAACGCCAAGACCAATCTGATAGAAATTAATCCTATGGTGGCGCCTCACGTGCTCCTCACGCGGGCGCCAATGTGCAAAGCACATGAACAACCATTATAAGAATTAAAACCTTGAGTAGCGCCAACGTGCACAACACGTGAATGCCGGCGTCCATGTAGAATTAAATTCTACTCTCTGTTAAACAGAACCGTTGGATTAAAGATCCAACGGAGATGATAGATCATCAAAAATACAGAATTAAATTCTGTCGGAAGAAAACATCCCCAAATTGGATTATAGAATAAAATTCTATTTTGGGATATATTTCCTCAACCTTTCTAAATAAGAAAGATTGTTCTCTGTTAAACAAAGAACCGGTGGATTAAAAATCCAACGGTGATAAAAAATTCACCGTTTTACAGAATAAATTCTATACAAGGGAAAATATTTCCCCAATCTTGTTAGAAACAAAGAAATATGTTTTGTAAAACAGAAACCCTTGAATCAAAGATCCAATGGTGGGTAAAAATCTCCAAATCAATTAGGATCTCTTAATGAGAGATTTCTTTAAAAACTAATTAACAAACTTGCCTTTACTATATAAAGGACCCAAGACTTCAAGTCTGAAGAGAGAAACCCCCATAAGCTTCTAAAAAAAACTAAAGCAGAAAACTTCATAAAGGAATAGAGAAGATCTCCCTTCTCAAGAAACT
This sequence comes from Agapanthus africanus, assembly GCA_030015575.1. Taxonomy (NCBI): domain Eukaryota; kingdom Viridiplantae; phylum Streptophyta; class Magnoliopsida; order Asparagales; family Amaryllidaceae; genus Agapanthus; species Agapanthus africanus. The sequence goes on from CM057339.1 coordinate 137,329,363, forward strand.
CTAGGTAAATAAAAAAAGAGAGACCATCTCATTTACCTATTGAAGGGTTTAACCCTTTTAAAAGAACTTAATTTTTTCTCTGGATCTGAATCCACAAGACAAGTCTCCCATAAATTGAGAATTTCATTCTCATCGGGAAGAACTTGTTCTTGAGAATCAAAAGTTCAGAAAAGAACTAAGAATCGAATTCCTCAAAACAAAACATATAAGAAAAAACCTAGCGCTCAGCGCCTCACGTGTCCCTCACGTGGGCGCCACAGAAGAAAAGAGTGCTTAGCACCTAGCGCTCAGCGACTCATGTATCCCTCACGTGGACGCCACAGGAAAAAAAGTTCTTAGCACTCACTCGGCACGCCCAGCGCCTAGCGCCTCACGTGCTTCGCACGTGGACCATAAAGAGCGCCAGCACTCCATATAAAGACAAAAGGAGTAAAGTGTTTTACACTTATTGGGTAATCCCCCATGACTGAAAGCTTCACATGATCATATATGGGCGTCGGAACTTATATAAGTGCTCAGCACTGTTTGCATAAAAGGGGGACTGATTAAACAGAGTCCAAGCAAGTGCTTAGCACTTTTAAATAAAGAAAAAAGACAAATGAGTAGATCAAGCCCAAAATCGGCTAGGCCCTCTGAGGAAAGAACCTTCTTGATTCAAATCAACCGAGCTCATATGCTCATGATTGCCCAAACTGATCTCAGTCTCACATATGACTATTGATCTTTCAATTGAGGATATTCAAATGATATTCATATCTCCTAAGGTAATCTTCGTCTCAAAATATGACTGACGATCCCTAGGGTCACCATAACCCGTTTCCCTCAAATACGGGATTTGGTTTAAGGGTACATCTCTCCATACCTCTGATATACGTCGTTGTAATTCTTCAACGTCTTCAGAGAGGTGGCGGGTCCCGAAAACCAACAATTCGTCTCACAAACCGTCCAAACCGACATGCACACCTCAAACCAGGCCGCATCCCATACTGGGTGCATTCCATATCACCCCTGTTCATTCCGTCACGTAACAAATATACGTGCGCGCAAGATGAACACACTGGACCACTACGTCCTTAAACTGGCAATGGACCGAAATATTCTTAAACTAATATTCGCTTCCAAAACAACGATAATGGACCGAAATGTCCCTAAACTAATATTCGCCTCCAAAATGGCGCTAATGGCCCGAAATGTCCTCAAACTAAAACAATAGAGCCCAAATACTCTTTTGTTGGATCTGAAATAAAAATGATCCTGAAACCCCGTTAATTGGATCTTAGTCTCAAATTGGACTAATGTATCCTTAACAAAAACAAATTGAGCCCCAAAATGCTCATATACATTTAAGTCGATTTTAATCTCAAAATAGATTAACGATCCTTAAATAAAATAAAATAAAAACCCAAAATCTAAGACATACAGATTTGGACCAATCCACACCCTACGGGCGACAACATAAATTAGTCTCCGTATACAATCCACGGGCAACCAAAACAAACAAAAACACACACGCGACGAAGTGAACTTCCAGAGCAGAAGAAAGTGGTTATCGCGATGCGGTAACGTAATTAAGTGCAGGGGCTTGCGCCTGCAGGGAAGAGTGTCCCCACAATCAAAATCCCTTGCAAAACGAGGGGGAATCTGACGAAGTCACGTTACAACGGCCGTATCAGTCCAAACCTCCGATATACGGTGCCATAAATCAACTTGGCATTTTCGGTGAGGTGAACGGATAAATCCAAATAGCATCTGCCCCCAAATTCAGGCAGGACGATCCATCCCGGTTCGTCCCCGTTTTCGGTGGTGAACAGATTTTGGCACGCCCGGTGGGACCTCTTTCTCTTTCCACTCCACACTTCGTGTGTCGTGTTCGCGAACAAAATCGCGAATTGCTATGGTTGTCTTTGGATTCGAGGTACTAAGATTTGGTGTCTTGTTCCTGTGCAGAAAGAAGAAGTGAACATCAATAGCTTCTAGCTGCACAAACTGCAACTTCAACTCCCGCTCCGCCCCAATTGGAGGAGTGACATACTGGCCCAATGCGGCCTCCATCTTTTCAATGCCGGTGGGGCAGGTGACTCAAGCCACCACTGGATTGTTCTTCGGGACCATACTCCCGCCAGCAAGCTTCAGCGCCCCAGTGCCACCACAGGAAGCTCCCAAGAAGTCGGTCTTCGATCGACTCGCAACCACCACGGCCCCTCTCCACGGGTCGTCCAAGTCTGCCAACTCAGTCTTCAACAGGCTGAGCCGAAGCTCAAGTGGACCCGCAAAAAGGCTCGCGATACCCGAAGGGGCTATCCCAAAACTGATAGTCCTCCCAACTCCTCCGGCGGGTGAAGTCGCTAAAGGTGCCTCGCCTATCAAAAGATCGGTCTTTGAAAGATTGGTCGTTCCCTCTCAACGGACGTCAGTTTTCGACAAGCTGGCATTAGCAGCCGCCCCTCACCAAAGCCGGGGGCACGACGGGGCCGCTTCCACAACTGAAGTAGTCCCATCTGCGAGGCACGCTCGACGTCGCCACTGGCGCCGAGTAAGAAGAGCTGGGGGCAACTCCCCCTCCGGACTCACCCTGCCAGCTCCAATGGAGGAAATTGACGCTGATGTTCTAACCGGGAACAGCTTTGATCTGCTTAGGAGGGTGCGAAAGAACTTTCCAACTGCAGTGCTGAAGAAATCTCCCTCACCTGCTGAAAACACGACGCATGAAAAGCCGGAGCAGCCCTTCAGCGGCTCTCTTCCCAAATCCGCAGGGTCTGGCGAAAAGTCTAAGATTCTATGATTAACAAAAACTACTTTCGCCGACTGAAGAAAATGAAGGCTCGGCAAGAGGAGGACCATCCCTCCGTCATACAGAGAGGGACGTCTTCAACATGGGTGCCTGTTGAAACGGCTCACTCAACTTCGACCTCCCACAAAAGGGTGAGGCTGGAGAATCTCCCACCGCCGGCGGCTAATTCCAAAGGCGATGGACCCAAACGTCCCAAGTCTGGGAGCATGACCATACATACGGTTTACATGGCTTCCGGGAAAGAGAAAAGTCGTGCTTCCGTGGGTCATCGGCCGCAAACTCGGTCGTTGACAAAAGCTCAGGAGCAACAACAAAAGCTCCAGGAAATGTTGATCAAAATGTCAGCACTCACCGGACAGAAAGAAAGTCCGGAGTCAGCATCTGAACAGCACCAAGTGCAAGAAATTGATACAGAGTTCTTGCGAAGGATGCTCGAAAGAAAGGATAAGGAGTCCGCGGAACAAGCTGCTAATATAAAGCAGATGGCGCTTCTGTTCCAGGACATGGTTGGAATGATGATTCAGCCAGAACCTCCAGCCGAAAATCCACCGATAATCATCGAGGACGACAGAGGGGAAATATCGAACCCTCTTCCGGCTCTATCAGTGGCCAGGGAGGAAACGATCTCCAAAGCCGCCCTTGAAGATTATATAGCTCAACAAATATGAGCTCATCAAGCCAACGAAACGGCTGGCCAAGTCGTCAGAACAGGGCGACCGTACCCAGGCTGGTACAATCAAATCAAGTACTCGCCGGGATATACGATCCCCAAGTTCCATATGTACAAAGGGACATGCAATTCTCATCAGCACGTTGCTCAGTTCAGAGCTTTGTGCGGCAATACGGGAGGTGACGACAAATTGCTGCTTCGCCAGTTCGTTGGCAGCATGTCGGAAACAACATTCGAATGGTACTCGGAGCTCCCAAATGACTCCATCAAAACATTCACAGAAATGGAATTGCTGTTCACACAGCGGTTCGCAAGTGCAAGCGAACGCACCCCGATCACAGCATTAATCAATGCCAGGGTAAAGTCAGGAAAGACCTGGGTCCAATACGCGATCCAGTGGCGAAACCTATGATCAAAATGCGAACAGCGCATCAAAGAATCTCCTGCCGTGGGCATGTTCATCGGGACATTTGATCCTCAAGCGACCGTGTCCCAGTTCATGACGTTCTTCAAGCCGACCACCTTCCGGGCGCTGATCGACAAGCTGGCCCAAATGGACTAGATGAGCCACGGGCCTTCCTCCTCAAAAATGGACCCTCGAAATGCCAAAGGTAAAGGGAAAGCAGCCTACGTTGCCAACACTCAACAACAGCCGAGTGACCCGAAGCCGGTTACTCGCCAAAACAACACGCGTTCGTGTATTATCTCTGGAAGAAAAGCTAGGACGTGCTTACTCGTTTCCCCGTGATAAGACGAGGAGAATGTTCGAGTTGGCAGTGCGCAACAAACCCATCACGTTGCCGGACCCACGACGTCCATCGCAACCTGGCGACATCAACCCCAACTATTGCTCTTTGTTCAGTTGATAAAACTGCACTTTTAATATGACATTTTTCCTACTATTTCTATATAATAAAAGATGTTTATTATAAATATGACATATATAAGGGTTTATCCGTAAAAATACTATTTTCATGTGTTTATATATTATAATTAACATTATGAACGAAACTGTAAGCATATAATATTCATGTAATATTTGGTCTATTTAAATATGCTTACCTTATTAAATATCTTTGACCAATTCTCTTAAAACCAAAATATCATGACAAATGGTTAAGATAATATCTCAATAAAAACAAATTCTACTAACATCATTTATTGAGATAATTGTGCAGGAATTATATCATGACTGAAATCAAGAAAATCCGAGTTGGCGAGATCAAATCTGTCGAAGATATTCAAGTAAATTGAAGAAACCAATTCTGGCAGAAATGTAGAGAAGATTTTCAAAGTCTAGATATTCAAAAGATCACCAAGTGCTACAGAGATGAAGCCCCAGAAATTGGAGCCCAAGATCCCACCAGAGAGCGGCGGTTCCGCGGCCAAAACCCACTATTTGCGGCGGCGGATCCGCGGCCTATTAGGGGAGTTGGGATATTGGATTTTCTACGCAGGATTTTATCAACAAACCCTAACTAACACGATCTAGGGTTTTCAACTTCTGTGACTATAAATAGAACCGAGAGCCTCCTGGAAAATTGATCAAACCGACGCGATCACGAAGTCCACGACGGCTCAAGAATCTTGGTTGATCATCAACAGTTCATCTACTTCCTTAGAAGAGATCGAGAAGCAAACTAGGGTTTTGTAATCATTTTCTAAAAGAACAAAGTGTACTTGATCTTGTTGATTAATAAAGGTAGTTGTTTTCTTATATCATTTTATTTTCTATAGTTTTCAATATGATTTCCCTTTCTATCTTTTCTTTTCCCAACATGCGCGAGTAATTCTTCACTTGTTAGGGTTCGTAGAATTATGGTAGATTAATGGATGATGAAAATCCTTAAACTCTTTTTACGTCCTATAAAGTTTATAAACTTTATCAAAAGAATAGTTAACATCCTAATCATGCGCGCTATCAATTCATTGATATTCACGACCACGATTAGAGATTAGATTAATAATTGTTTTGGTAAAGGCTAGACATGAACGGAGATCCATGTCAAGATAGGGGTTAAGAATGGGAACCCTTTTCCCTCCAGAAACCCTAATCTACATGCATCACTGTCGATCTAGTTTTAAATCTATTAAAGGATAAAAAGAGTAATCTTTAATTAATCATCCATGACTGCTAAATCTTAACGAACCCTACAAGCCCCCTTCTAATATAAAACCTACATCCGTAGTTAATCTAGATCTATATTCTGCATCCGTGTTTGACGTGGATCTAGAATCTACAACCATTTTTCACCATTCTTTATTCTTCACCTTTTTTCTCAACACGCCTAAAGTAAGATTAAAAGATTCAACGTTTCCCTGAGGACGATCCATACTCATCTCGGTCTAGCTACACGCGACACCGTTATTGATTGCGGTTACAACACACTTTTATCAAACAATCACTCCTATCACAGGATGGTGAGCCACCCAATTGAGGATTGCTACGTCTTCAAAAACTGGGTCGAGAATCAGTACCAACAAGGGAAGTTTGCGCTATCGAAGAACTGGAGGGTCAACCCACCACAGAAGCACGCTCCCAAGAATGTAGACATGCCAGGGGCATCATGCTCGCTCGTGGAAGAAGCTTCATGGGAAGTTGTCCTTTCAACTAAAACCAAAAGAATGTTGAAAGATCTTCAGGCGTGTCCGGTGATCAGATGGAAAAGCCCGCTGGAGCCCGAGATCATTGAAGGGATGTTGAAACCGTGTTCCGCACCGAAAACAGTTGACAAGGGGCAAAACCCCCAGGTCAAGCCTTCAAAGTCTTCGAAGAAAAAGAAGAAGACCAAGAAGATTATGCAACCTGCCGAGTATGACGACAAGCGCACGCACCTGCAAAAGTATATCGACGCGCTGGAGGAGTATAACCAGAAGACGCGGACCCCAGTTACTCTCGAAGAGTTTCTCAAGCATATCCTTGAGAACGGAGATAGTGATGATGAGGAAAATGACTCATCATAGGAAACCCAAGACTATGTAGCAAGTTGCCCCATGATCTCCCATTCGTCGTCAAATGTCGAAGAAGCTCCCTCGGCGTCGGAAAGCAACGCAGAGGAACTGGGGGCAGGATCGGCGCCAAAATTCCCGGAACTGTCAGAAGACCCAATCGATAGGTTGTTAAATGAAGCCTTTCAAAAAAGCAAAGGTGACCGAGAACGCGAAACAACCATATACGAAAAGGCTAAGCGTCGGCGTCAGGATGAAAAAGCTGCGGTAAGGATGAGTCGTAAAATACTCCAACCAAGCCAAAGCACACTTGCCATAAACAAGAGCAGGATCAAAGCAGAGAAGCGGTTCGCCAAAGCCCGGTCAATGGAAATGAAGCTGCCCCTTCTCGTGGAAAACACTCCCGGGGTCATACGCCTTGACGGAGCGGATATACATCCAAACTACTGCCTATATCATCAGAAGGTTACCCACCCCACCGAGGAATGCAGTGCCTTCAAGAAGTGGTGGCAAGAATACGTTGCCCATCAACAGCACTTCAAGAGGATGAAACGCGAAACTCGTCAACAGCAAAGAAGTTCGATAAATGTGTATGAGAAAACGACTGGCAACTGACATATGGTTGATACTTGTCGGGAAAGCGAAAAACTCCAAGTTCTTACCTTCGGGAGCGATTCTGAGAAAGAAATGACCCTCGGCCCTCTCTTCAAGAACTCCACCTCCGAAAAAGAAGAGGAGGAGAAAAACTGTGAGAACATTCAGCTGCGTAACCGCACGCTGCCTGAAAAGAACCTCGGATTTGCAAATAAAGGTTTGAGTAAAAGAGACAAGGGGAAAAAAAAAGTCCCTGGGGAGATCATCCTTGATGATGGAGTCGTTAAAGATCTCGCAGCCAAGGACCCGTCTAGAAAAAACAAGGTGGATTACAATGTCCTACCGCATCTGAGGAAAATTCCTTCGCAACTAAGCATATTGGATGCTCTCCTCCTGTCCAAAGAAGCACGAGATTCTTTGATTAAGGGATTACAAGAGCCTGATCAGTTTCGAGTTTTTCTTGCGAAAGAAATGATGAAGGACGAGTTAGTAGTGGTTCACACGGCTGACATCACATTCAGCGATGAAGATCTCCTCCTTAGAACGTGCGACCATAACCGCCTGTTATACTTCACCGGGTACTGACACGACATCAAGATAGGCAAAATCCTTGTCGACAATGGGTCTTCTGTTAACCTCCTCAACGTAAAGGTGCTGAAGAAGATTTGCATAAACGTTCAGCACCTAGCGCGAGATAAAATTACCATCTTCGATTTCGATTCACAGTCATCACGGACGCTCGGGTCCGTAATACTAACGTTACGCTTCAGGCTGCTTGTCACTGACATCAAATTTTGTAAGGCCACGTTACCTCTCCCGGTACTAACGGGCTTGCGGAAATGATGAAAAATGATTTTTCTTTTGGTGGTAACATGGACTCAAAATACGGATCTTTGTTAAACAACTATCTAACAATCCTAACAAGAGTTTTACCTACTCGGTTAGGGGGTTATACCTTAACTTGAACTCCTTCGTCTTGAACTCCTTGCGGTGGTCGGATCGGCCTCACCTCGTCGTCGCCTTGCGCCGAAGATGGATCCACCCGAAAGCTTCTACCTTTGGCTTCACTTCAAACTAGAAGAAACTAGAACACTTGGCTTGCTAGACCTTGTGAACTAGGATGAGTAGAGGAGTGTGTTGGGTTTTATCTCTATGGTTCTTGCTTCTCAACACATGAGACAAGTGAACCATGAACTAGAGAGAGCAAGAGGAAGAGGGAGAGCTCAAACATGAGAGAGAAAGGAAATGAAAGAAAATGAGTAAGACTTTTGCCATCCAAGCTCTCATAATCCAAAATCATGATAACAAGTAATAATAATTGAGTATTATGTGATGGTTGTTATCATATCAAATGGCAATATCATTTCTTGCATTAAATGCAATTTGTGAACCAACAAGCAAGCCAAGGTCAATGCCAAGAAATGATAGCCATTGTCATGATGATGGTCAGCTAGTCCAACCTAGTCAACCGGTCAACAAAGTCAACCCTTCAACCCAACCATGGCACAATAATACTTAATTAATATTATCATTAATCATATTTCTTATTCTCATTAGGATTTAGCAAAAGTCAACAATCAACAACCCCAATGAGAATCCTCTGCCTCCGTCTCTTTATTAACTGTGCATACACACCCGCATCCGCGTTCCGAGGAACACGAATACAAACGAGATAAAACCAATCCCAAAACGTACACTAGGATCTGGCTTAAACCAAAGCCCGCTAGTGATAACTGCCCGGACACTAAACGTGCACAAGTGCACGGATGTGACCGAACCCTGTCGCAAAACCATGCGACCTCTACTCTTTTGCCTAAAGACGAATAGCTTTCTGTGTGGGACTCTAAAGACTCGACACTACGCTGGCAGTGGGTTTAACCAAAGACCGCAAGCGGCACTAGCTGTGCGTAACGGCCCCCAGGTAGATGCCGATAAGAAGACGGACGAGGTGAAACCCATCTGAACTCCTACTGAGCCTGAATGTGACAATCTGCGTACAGTCCGGTCTGTTCGTCTGAGAATATCGCATGGCGGGCCTAGGGGGCGGTAAACGTCAGTCCCCTAATAGTGGTACAAGTCGTGTCGGAGTGTAGCTCAGAACACCCTGAGATAACACTGGAAACCTACCAGCATATCTCGCTTGCCCTGACCAGGGACTTTGTGTAATGGCTCTCCTAGACACAGCGCGATATCAACCCCCAATACCGGGAGAGACGAATCCTGTCTAACCGTCACTGCCTCCAAGTGCTTCGGGACTGCACCCAACTACTACCTGTTTGCATGACTCTTTTGAGCCGTGGTAGGGTAGTAATCTAAATACAGTGGGAACACACTCAAGGCGAAGTGACAGTTCAAGTCAGCGGACTAAGTTGTACTCATGTCACCTGGGAACTGATAACTGACGATAGGTATAGTACCAACCAACAGTTCCCGACGAGTCCTGTCCAGTGTACTCGTAACCTAACGAGCACCCGCATACTATCTCAAGTACGACGTACTGACGGCTGTGGGACAGACCGTCTCCCATGCTGGGATGAGAAGCGCATACGCTAGTCTACTCTGGAGTATCGATGCCCTGTCTCGATAGTCCTACGACTAGGGACCTGCATAAGGATGTGCTTGTGGATTACCCAGCCCCCACGAGTGTGACTGCCATCACAACGCTGGTAATCAAGCAAAGATCCTAAGGGCTCCACTAATGTGTATATGTGATATACTAAAATAAACACATGTACACATTAAAGTAGAAACAAACCAAGTAGCATACTACTATTTTGAGCAAGATTGTCTATACAAGGTGAATATCCCAAGCTTCCATTAAGTAATATACAAAATAGTATGATACAGTAATGGCCTCTAGGGCATATACACTAACAAATTTCACGTCATTGATACCAAGACTTGCTACACCGCTCTGCTCGGCAGGCCTTGGTTACACGAGTACAACGTCATCCCTTCTACATAACACCAATGTATGAAGTATTTCAAAGACGGCCTCGAGTACACCGTTACGGGGGAGCTAAATCCATTCTCCGTAAACGAAGTCCAAAAATATGAAGACGCAAAGCACTTCCTACCGGATTTCAAAGATACGAAAAGATGTCATAAGCCGGAGGGTAAACGGAAGTCCGTTGTCACCATCCCGATCTTTGGGAGTGACACCGAGGAAGATGAGGTAATAGTCTACTCAAGGCAACCCCAATGCAACAGGCCCAGACCATCTACTTCTATTTTGGCCTTTGGCAGTGACTCTGAGGACGAGGCCAACGCCGTGTTCTCCACTTGCCCGTCTGCACAAACCATTACTGGAGCTGATTAGAGTTTACAAATCACCATGGTTCCGCCATGGCATTACAAAGAACTTGATGCACTCGATACATACAGCATACAAGAACTGCAAACTTTCTACGTCTCTCCTAGATGAAGAGGTAAAAAGTCGATCCTCTTCTATCAATCTACGGAGACCGGAGTGGAGAAAGAAGTCTGGCATGGTACCGAGTTTGCACTTGACAGATTTCAACCAATCCGTCTACCCAGATATTACGCAGAGGGATTGAAAAGGCTATTAAGATGCCAAGGCGTACCCTTCAAACAAACCGCTCGACAAGCCCAGTTCTACAACAAGATTTGGGACATTCCTGGGACTCAGCGAAAGATGCCCGACGGGAGGATGGAGACGACTGGGCTTGGATACGTTCGGTCCAAGAAACGGGAGCGATTCCATGGCTGCCGTGTTATAAATAACTCCGGTGAAGAAGAGAATGCTTTTCCATATAGCGCTGACATTGAAAGGGAGCAAAATCCCGCTATAAGAATGTCAAGTCAGTCGTTCGAAAAAAAGTTGACAAGCTAATAAGGGAAGCCGGTCAAAAGGTTCGGGATGATCACAACCGCGAAATGGCTATTTACGAAAAGACCAGGACGCAGCGTCTCAATCAGCAGTCTGCGGAAAGAGAAGATTACGAAACTCTTCACCCTCAGTCAGCTGTACGTTCTCTCGACAAGAGAAAAGCCCGAAACAGGGGCAAAAACAAAGTGAAGAACAAGAATGACGTTCGCAAACAGCGAGCGGATCCAAGAAGCCACACAATCAAGAAAAAGTCAGCTGGAATCCGTCTTTTTATGAAGAAGATGGGACATGAATACTCTTTCTCTCAAGACAAGACAAGAAAAATATTCAACCTTGTCATGAAGTATCAAATGATGACGATCCCGGAGCCTCGATGCCCCGAACAGGTAAATGAGGTCCATCACCCGGATTATTGCTCCTATCACCGAGCAATAGGCCATCCTCTTGAAGACCACTTCACTTTTAAAGACTGGGTCAAAGACCAATATCAACAGGCCATGTTCGCTTTATCCGACAGCTGGAGGGTGACCCCACCGCAAAAGCATGAGCCAAAGAGAACCTATATCGCGAAGGTGGGACCAGCTCAACACCAAGAATGGAAGCGAACTCGTACTTGCCATATGATAACACTCTTAAAGGAGGGAGAGCACGAGAATATGGGTGACTGCTTCAAGTGTTTTGCAAATGAGGACGAGGAGGAGGTGATCTCAGAGTTTCACCAGTACCAAAAGAGTTGGAAGATGGGATACATACCACGACGGACAACCTAAGAAAAATTGACCTAGGGACGGAAAACGAGCCGAGGCCCACGTTCGTCAGTGAGCTGTTGTCTAAAAAACAGGCAACCACACTAAAGGACGTACTTATGCAATATAAAAACTGCTTCGCATGGAACTATTCCGAGATGCCGGGACTAGATCCAAAAATAGCCGTGCATAAACTGGCTATATCGCCAGACGTCAAGCCAGTCAAACAGGTACCAAGAAGAATGCGGCTCAAACTCGAGATGAGTATCAACGCCGAAGTCAAGAAACTAATTGACTATGGCTTCATCCAAAAAGTTCGATATCCCGACTGGATTGCCAGCATCGTTCCAGTAATGAAGAAAAATGGGACGATGCGCATCTGCGTAAACTTTCGGGACCTCAACAAAGCTTTGCCCAAAGGATGATTTCCCAGTACCAGTTACCGAGCTGATGATAGATAACACGTCTACCCACGAGGTCTTCTCCTTTATGGATGGATCTTCGGGGTACAATCAAATAAAAATGCATCCTAAAGACCAAAAGCATACCGCCTTCCGGACTCTGTTGGGCATATTCTGCTACAAGGTAATGCCTTTCGGTCTGAAGAACGCTGGTGCTACCTACCAAAGGGCCATGACGAAAATCTTCGACAACCTCATTCATGAGGTTGTTGAATGCTACATTGACGACCTTATGATGAAAAGCAAATCTTATGAGGAATACTGGGAGCATTTAGACATAGTGTTCCAACGTTTTCGGAAATATAATCTGAAGATGAATCCTCTCAAATGCGCGATTGGAGTCTCCTCTGAAAAATTCCTGGGACTCATCATACGGCACCGGGGGTATCGAAATTGACCCTTCAAAGATTAAGGCGATTATGAAAATACCCTCGCCGAAAACTCTCAAACAACTGCGGTCTCTCCAAGGAAAGCTCGTGTATATCCGGCGGTTCATGGCCAACTTCTCCGGAAAATGCCGTCCCTACAGTCATCTAATGAAGAAGGGGACCCCGTTCTTCTGGGCCTGTTCTTCTGGGATCATAGATGCTAAAATTCACTGGACGAAATCAAGCAATACCTGCAGAACCCGCCGGTACTGACCGCTTCGGTTAAGGGAAAGCCCCTCATCCTGTACACAATAGCCTTGGAATGTTCTCTAGCCGCGCTATAGACACAGGAGAATGACTAGGGAAAGGAGAAAGCTTTGTACTATTTGAGTCGAGTTCTCCTGGGGGCAAAAAACAACTACTCCCCATCGAAAAGCATTGCCTGGCACTGATCTTCGCGATAACGAAGCTCGGACACTACGCCTTAGCGCATGAGGTCCATCTCATATCAAAGGTGGATCCTCTCAAATATTTGATGTCAAGAGCCATACTAACAGGAAGGCTTGCCAAATGAGCCCTCCTCTTGATGGAATTCTCGATAACGTATCGACCCTTTGAAGTAGTGAAAGGCCAGGCCATCGTCGACTTTCTCGCTGAGCATTCGATAACAGCCGATTCTCCCTTAAATTGCAAATTGCCAGATGAACACGCGTTCGACACAATCGAAGGGGAGAAGGAAGAAAATAATGTCCAATGGGAACTCTACTTCGATGGAGTATCTTCCATGAAGAAGCGGAAGCATAACACTCCTATAATCAAAGCCGGGATGGGCCTCATCTTCGTGAATCCGCAAGGAGAGATAATGAGTTTCGCCCTTTCCTTAATGGAGCCAAGAACAAACAACGAGGCTGAATATGAAGCTTTGATAGCGGGTCTTAAGATCGCTGTCGATATGGGAATCGAAAACCTCTTCATATATGGAGACTCCCAGCTGGTTGTTAACCAAGTAAATGGTGACTATCAGACGTGCAAACCAGAGTTGATAAAATATGGCAAGAGAGTGCAACAACTGCTGACACAAATCCCCTCCTACATCCTGAAAAACATACCACGTGCGGAAAATAGCAAGGCGGATGCATTGGCCAAGCTGGCTAAGGAATTGGCCGACGAAGACCTCGATGACGTAAAGATTATCGTGCAAAGCCGCAGGGTTCTCGCGCCAGCGAAGATATCTTCGGAGGATTTAACAGTCATATGAAGAAAATGAAACGACCAAACAAGCAGTCCTCCAAATAGAAGACGAAGAAAAGGTCAAGGATCGAAGGGAAGTCTTCATAGACTACTTCAAATTCCATCGAACGCCCGAAAACGCGTCGTCAAGACATCAGCTCATGAAACGGGCTCTATCTTTCGCTTTTGTCAATGATACTCTATACAAGAGATCGCTTGACGGTTTGTGGTTAAGGTGTTTGGGACCAGAAGAAGCAAAGAGAGTCGTCCAAGAAACTCATGACGGACTCTGCGGTTCTCATCAAGCCGGGCCAAAAATGAAGCTGAAGATCAAAAGGATGGGATATTATTGGCCCACGATAATTCAGAACTGACTTGAATATGCGAAGCAGTGTCACTCGTGCCAAATTCACGGGGACTTTATCCACCAACATCCAAATACGCTACATCCAACGGTAGCTAGCTGTCCGTTCGAAATATGGGAAACCGATATAATCGGCCCCATTGAGCCAGCATCATCCAAAAGACATCGGTTCATACTAGTAACGACCGATTACTTTTCTAAGTGGGCAGAAGCAATACCACTAAGGGAAATGAAAACGGAGAATATTCTCCATTTCTTTAAGACACATGTCATCTACTGGTTCGGCACTCCGCGACGGATAATCTCGGATAATGGACCAGCCTACAGAAACCATAAAATCAGCCGCTTCGCAGAACTTCATTAAATAGACTGGAGATACTTTTCCGTCTATAATCTCCGAGCTAACTGTCTAGCTGAAGTTTTCAACAAGACCTTAACAAAGATTATAAAGAAAACGGTGTCGGGAAGCAAAAAAGATTGGCACGAAAGGCTGCACGAAGCTCTCTGGGCATACCGAACGACGTTCAAAACGGCTACGAATACAACGCCACACGCGTTGGTATTCGGCACAGAAGCCGTTCTTCCTTTGGAAATAGAACTCCCTTCTCAGCGGGTAGCAGTTCGATACGAGCTGACGGATGAAGAAAATGCCCATCTTCAGCTTGAGGAGCTCGACGCCCACGATGAAACTCGCCTTATGCACAGCAGAACCTGAAGGCTTATAAGGTAAAGATGACGCGGTCATATGAAAAGCTGACCAAGCCGAGAACATTCCGCCAAGGCGAACTCGTGCTAGTCGTCAAAAGACCGATGATCCCCAATCGTGCGAAACGGAGGAAATTCGAGCCGAACTATGAAGGCCCGTACATCATTAGACAAGGTCTACCAGGGTAGGACCTACCTACTCATGGATATACATGGCAAAAGACCCTTCCGACCAATAAATGGCCGATTCCTCAAAAGATACTACGCCTATCGGGTTACGATTCAGATCAATGATAGATGACGACGCCTGTGTCCGCTCGCTATCTTCCTGAGTCAGATCCCTGAAAGTAGTATCCAGAAGATCGGTTGCCTCGAAAATGGTGCAATAGACCACTACGTCCTTAAACTGGGAATGGACCGAAATGCCCATAAACTAATATTCGCCTCCAAAATGGCGATGGAAAGAGAAAGAGTTTTCCTAGTGGCCTGAAGTTGAAGTCGTGATCCCTGGGCCAGCCCCTGTGTCGTACAAGAACCAAGAAATGGTAGTGGAGTTGCTTATGATGTTGCTTACGGACGTTGAGGGGTGGTGTATCGTGGTGCGACAGTAATGGGGCAGAACAACTTAAAGAAGTAGGCAGGATCATGTGCGCGGAGCCGGAGCCCGACATGTTCGCCCGTTGGGCCGAGTGTTCGCCCACTTCAGAGCCTTCGCCTTTAGAGAAAAAAAACCCTGCTTCAAAACGAAAGGCCGTCGAAGAGCCTCCGTTTGCTGGTCGCCAAAGACGATCTTGGAAGCGCCAGTAGCGTAGGGCGACCGGGCCAGCCGAGCCCCTCTGAATTAGTTAAGGCTTTGATGACTCGAGGTGCATTGGCGGGAAAGGAGAGCGAGGGGAAGAGGGGTCTCGGCCGATCATCCAATCGCTCCAACAGACAGGCATGGTTCAGTAGTCAAAGCAACTTCGTCCCTTTCATGTACCCATCGGACGACAGCCCTTTCGAGGGTTCCTTAGGGACCGATTCACTCTGTGTAGATTGACTGAACGCAGAAAGCCTTCCACTGGCAGGCGATCGTGTTTTTCACAGGAAAGCCCTAATGATAAGGTCTTTGTTTAAGTCACTTGACTTATCTTAGAGAAAGAAAACCGTTAGTGAAGTGTCGGGAGATGTCCCTAAACTAACAATGGACCGGAATGTCCTTAAACTAGTGCGCTGCCTCAAACATGGCACATCGCTCCCAAATACGGTGATATCTACCCTTGTGATCTGTGTTGCAATCGAAGTCTCAACAGCAAAAGTTGCAACCCAAGTCCCACTGGCTACACAGCTACTCCAGCGGTGAAGTCACACCTAAGTCCCATCGGCAAATAGTTGGGTTAAAAAAAAGGTATGTCCACAAGAAAAATTGGCACGGATGAAAACCCGAAAGGGCGCTATGAGTAAAAACAGCAGGGCTACCGGCGAGTTTGTGAAAATCCGGAAGGGTGCGATCTCGTTAAAAAAAAAAGAGTGTCCACAAGCAAAATGGACACGGATGAAAACCCAAAAGGGTGCCGTGAGTAAAAACAGCAGGGCTATCAGCGAGTTTGTGAAAACCTGAAAGGGCGCAATCTCGTAAAATTTTCACTTACGAGATCCTCTCGACTCGTAAGGAAAACTCCCCATATGAGACCCTCACGGCTCATAGGATTCAAAAGCTTTAAGTTACATGCACGCACTTAAACCTGTTCTTAAGCCATCATATCCCCAAGTTGCCCTACAGGCGGTCCAATATTGGCCCTTGTATACAATCCACGGGCACAAATAAACGATCTCCCCGCCAAGTCCCACCAATGACGAGAAATGTCCTCATATGGTGAATACTTGTAAGTCCTCTCGACTTATTGTAAGATCCTTATGACTTGCAACGAAGAGCACACACTGAGGAATCCCAACCATTCCTAAGGAGAAAATACACCTATGAGATCCTCATGACTCGTAGGGAGAAATAACTTTATGAGACCCTTACAGCTCATAAAGTTGATGAAAATACACCTATAAGATCCTTATGACTCGTAGGAAGAAATAACTTTATGAGACCCTTACGGCTCACAAAGTTGATGAAAATACACCTATAAGATCCTTATGACTCGTAGGGAGAAATAACTTTATGAGACCCTTACGGCTTATAAAGTTGAAAAGTCTTAGTCGACAGGATCCTAACCCTGTTTACTAAGCCATCTTTGTTTAAATCAACAAAGGCAAATGACGATTCGCTCCTGGCAATATTTCAGTCGCAGCGATGCTAATGCCTGAACGGGTGTCAAACTTCAAGTCGTTTCAAGGCAAATGATGATTCGCTCCTGGCAATATTCCAGTCATAGCGATGCTGATGCCCCAGGTTGGTATCAGGTTCCAAACTCACAATAAAAATCAGCGAGAAAAAAAAATATATGCATATGAAATAGCCGAAATGTTTGGGCAACTCGCAATAAAAATCAGCGAGCAAAAATATATGCATATGAAACAGCCGAAATGTTTGGACAACTCGCAATAAAAAACAGCGAGTAAAGAAAATATACAAAAAATAGCCGAAATGATTGGGCACCGCGATAAATAACTGAAATGGTTAGGCAATCGTGACTTTCGCGATATGAAAAGCTAAAAAGATAGAGTATCGCGGAAATAAATAAATAAATAAATA
This sequence comes from Agapanthus africanus, assembly GCA_030015575.1. Taxonomy (NCBI): domain Eukaryota; kingdom Viridiplantae; phylum Streptophyta; class Magnoliopsida; order Asparagales; family Amaryllidaceae; genus Agapanthus; species Agapanthus africanus. Next base: position 137,346,774 of record CM057339.1, read on the forward strand.
AAATAGAATTTCCTCTGCCCTGCTGGTGAGTATATACCGACCCATGTATACAATCCATGGGCACAAATGAAAAAAGGGAACCATATTTTCCCACCAGGCTCCGTTAAAGGGAGAGCCAGATCTCGACGATAACAACCACAGTCTAGAGATCAGCTCGGCGTTTCTTCTCACTCCAGCAGGATGCAGACACAACGTAAACAAAAGGCCCCAGGGTCGAAACAAAACGAAGCCATGACAAATTTCTAGCTCCAAGTCTTGACGGTTCACATACGACCTAAAGACTACCCAGTCGTACTTCTCATCATTCCATCAGGGTGTACACGCGATGTCAACAAAGCTTCGACGAGCCAAATCAAAAAAGGAGTGACGGCAAAATCCCAGCTCCAGCTCGGCGTTACTTCTCATTCCAGCAGGATGCAGGCGCAACGTCAACAAAAGGCCTAAGGGTTGAAACAAAACGGAGCCATGGCAAATTCTTAGCTCCAAGTTTTGACGGTTCACATACGACCTAAAGACTACCCGGCGTTACTTCTTATTTCAGCAGGATGCAGACGCAACATCAACAAAAGACCCCAGGGTCGAAACAAAATGGAGCCTGGCAAATTCTTAGCTCCAAGTCTTGACGGTTCACATACAACCTAAAGACCACCCCGTCGTACCTTCTCCTTATTCCATCAGGGTGTAGACGCAATGTTAACAAAGGCTCCAAATAGCCAAACAAAAAAGGAGTAACGACAAAATCCCAGCTCCAGCTCGATATTCTTCTCGTTACAGCAGACGCAATGTCAACCACGGTTCCAAATAGCCAAACCAAAAACAAAATCCCAGCTCCAGCTCGACATTCTTCTCGTTACAGCAGACGCAATGTCAACCACGGTTCCAAATAGCCAAACCAAAAACAAAATCCCAGCTCCAGCTCGACATTCTTCTCGTTACAGTAGACACAATGTCAACGACGGCTCCAAATAGCCCAACCAAAAAGGAATGACGGCAAAATCCCAGCTCCAGCTTGACATTCTTCTCGTTACAGCAGACGCAATGTCAACAAAGGCTCCAAATAGCCAATCAAAAAGGAGTGGCGGCAAAATCCCAGCTCCAGCTCGACATTTTTCTCGTTACAGCAGACGCAATGTCAACAAAGACTCCAAACAGCCAAATCAAATTGAAGCGACGGCAAATTCTTAGTTTCAGGATCTCGACGGCAAGTCATAAAAGCCTAAGAGACCATCAGAGATCATACCACACTAGCGTGGAGTGATTATGACTCGCCGGGCTCCAAACTGAGCCTAATCTCGAGTAAAAAGCGACATGACAAATTCCTAACGCTTGCTCTTCTGACGGTCATATAGCCTAAGAAGATTACTTGAAGACATCTTGTCCAGCTCCCGAAGGAATCAGAGACACGACAGTCGCGGGGCTACTCGAACAACAGTTTAAAGACTGCATATCGAGAAATACATCAGCCAACGCGACGGTACCACGGACTAAAACCCTAGTACCACAAAACCTAACGGAGCTCTGTTGCAAAGAGCAGGGGTTATCTATATTTCACGTTAGGATATGCCTGCGAGATCTTCTCGACTCACCTCGACTCGTAGGGAAAGACATCTTTATGAGACCCTCACGGCTCATGAAGGTGAAAAGCCTTAGGCGACGGGGATATCAACCTGTTTCCTAAGCACTGTGGCCCTACAAGCAAGTCCAAACTGACTCTTGTATACTATCCACGTGCCACATTCTCCAAAGTCGCATACCGATCTAAAACCTGTTTCCTAAGCCATTGCTGCCCTACAAATAGGTCAAGATAGACTCTTTTATACTATCCATGGGCCACATTCGCCAAAGTTACATGCTAATGAAATGAAGAGGCTGCTTATGGGTCCTCACGACTCGTAAGGGAAAAATACCCGAGTGAGATCCTTACGACTCACGGAGACGATGAGCTCTTAGGAATCCTCATAATTTCTACGGAGAATATGCACCTATAAGTTCCTCACAACTCTTAGGAAGAAAAACCTTCTCGGGACCCTTACAGCTCATGAAGATGAAAAAAAGTCTTAGGCTACAAGGATCGTAAACTTGTCTCCTAAGCCATCAATTCCATGGGCAGGCATAACTTTGCACTACTTCACCCACGCGCATACTTACATGGGCAAAGTAGTGGGGGCATTTGTTCCCGCCAAAAATTTTGGCTCAAAACTTGTTGTTCCCTTATAAAAATAAAAGGAAACCTCTACGTGTTAAACACGTGTACACACATGCAAAGCATGTAGGTACCGCTTCAGATAGAATTAATTTCTTGAGCACCTCACGTGTTCCCACGAGAGCGCCTGCGCCAAGACCAATCTGATAGGAATTAATCCTATGGTGGCGCCTCACGTGCTCCTCACGCTGGCGCCAAGACCAGTCTGATAGGAATTAATCCTATGGTGGCGCCTCACGTGCTCCTCACGCAGGCGCCAAGACCAATCTGATAGGAATTAATCCTATGTGGCGCCTCACGTGCTCCTCACACAGGCGCCAATGTGCAAAACACATGAATACCCATTATAAGAATTAAAACCTTAAGTAGCGCCCATGTGGATAGCACGTGAGCGCCGACGTTCAGGTAGAATTAAATTCCACTCTCTGTTAAACAGAGCCGTTGGATTAAAAATCCAACGGAGATGATAAATCATCAAAAATACAGAATTAAATTCTGTCGGGAGAAAACATCCCCAAATTGGATTATAGAATAAAATTCTATTTTGGGATATATTCTCTCAATCTTTCTAAATAAGAAAGATTGTACTCTGTAAACAGAAAACCGTTAGATTTTTAATCTAACGGTGATTAAAAAATCACCGTTTTACAGAATATATTCTGTGCAGGGGAAATATTTCCCCAATTTTGTTAGAAACAAGAAAATATGTTCTGTAAAACAGAAACCCTTAGATCAAAAATCCAATGATGAGTAAAAATCCCCAAATCAATTAGGATCTCTTAATGAGAGATTTCTTCAAAAACTAATTAACAAACTTGGCTCTACTATATAAAGGACACAAGACTTCAAGTCTGAAAAGAGAAACCCCCAATAAGCTTCTAAAAAAACTAAAACAGAAAACTTCAGAAAGGAACAGAGAAGATCTCCCTTCTCAAGAAACTCTAGGTAAATAAAAAAAGAGATCATCTCATTTACCTATTAAAGGGTTTAACCCTTTAAAAGAACTTAGTTCTTTCTCTGGATCTGAGATCCACAAGATAAGTCTCCCACAAATTAAGAATTTAATTCTCATCGGGAAGAACTTGTTCTTGAGAATCAAAGATTCAAAAAAGAACTAGGAATCAAATTCCTCAAAACAAAACATATAAGGAAAAACCTAGCGTCCAGCGCCTCACGTGTCCCTCATGTGGGTGCCACAGAAGAAATGAGTGCTTAGCACTCATTGGGCAGCGCCCAGTGCCTCACGTATCTTTCACGTAGGCGCCACAGAAGAAAAGCGTGGTTAACACTCACTGGGCAGCGCCTAGCGTCTCACGTGCTTCGTACGTGGACGCCATAAAGAGCGTCTAGCACTTTATATAAAGACAAAAGGAGTAAAATGTTTTACACTTATTGGGTAATCCCCCATGACTGAAAGCTTCACATGATCATATATAGGCATCAGAACTTATATAAGTGCTCAGCACTGTTCGCATAAAAGGGGGACTGATTAAACAGAGCCTAAACAAGTGCTTAGCACTTTTCAATAAAGAAAAAAGACCACCGAGCAGATCAAGCCCAAAATCGGCTAGGCCCTCTGAGGAAAGAACCTTCTTGATTCAAATCAACCGAGCTCATATGCTCATAATTGCCCAAACTGATCTCAGTCTCACATATGACTATTGATCTTTCAATTGATGATATCCAAATGATATTCATATCTCCTAAAGTAATCTTAGTATCAAAATATGACCGACGATCCCTAAGGTCACCATAACCCGTTTCTCTCAAATACGGGATTTGGTTTAAGGGTACATCTCTCCACACCTCTGATATACGTCGTTGTAATTCTTCAACGTCTTCAGAAAGGTGGCGGGTCCCGACAACCAACAATTCTTCAGTTTATTCCCAAACCGTCCAAACCGACATGCACACTTCAAATCAGACCGCATCCCATACTGGGTGCATTCCATATCATCCATGTTCATTCCGTCACGTAACAAATACACGTGCGCGCAAGATGAACACACTGGACCACTACGTCCTTAAACTGGTAATGGACCGAAATGTCCTTAAACTAATATTCGCTTCTAAAACGGCGATAATGGACCGAAATATTCCTAAACTAATATTCGCCTCCAAAATGATGATAATGGACCGAAACGTTCTTAAACTAAAACAATAGAGCCCAAATGCTGTTTTGTTGGATCTGAAATAAAAATGATCCTGAAACCTTGTTAAGTGGATCTTAGTCTCAAATTGGACCAATGAATCCTTAACAAAAACAAATCGAGCCCCCAAATACTCACATACATTTAAATCGATCTTAATCTCAAAATAAATTAACGATTCTTAAATAAATAAATAAACCCCAAATTTAAGACATACGGATTTGGACTAATCCACGCCCTACAGACGACAACATAAATTAGTCTCCATATACAATCCATGGACAACCAAAAAAAACATGACACGAAGTGAACTTCCGGAGCAGGAGAAAGTTGTTATCGCGATGCGGTAACGTAATTAACCGCAGGGGCTTACGCCTGCAGGGAATAGCGTCCCCACAATCAAAAACCCCTCGCAAAACGAAGGGGAATCTGACGAAGTCGGGCTACAACGGCCGCATCCATCCAAACCTCCAATATACGGTGCCATAAATCAACTTGGCCTATTCGGAGAGGTGGACGGATAAATCCAAATAGCATCTGCCCCCAAATTCAGGAAGGACGATCCATCCCGGTTCGTCCCCGTTTTCGGCGGTGAACAATGATACGATATTTATTTGTCGTGAAATTGACTTTTTTTCAATATAACATTTTATTATATGTTTATAGGCAAATCTGAGCCATAAGCTATCTTAACAAGCCAATAGAGAAGTATGAGGAGCTTCGAATCATTTGCGGTGAGGACCATGCTACGGGTGAATTTAGAAGAACAAACTATGATTCGGATGAGAAGGAAACTGAAAATATTAATCTTGATGAGAACACACAACAACAACAACAACAACTGAGCCTTTTATCCCAAGCATAAGGGGTAGGCTACATGAATATCTCTCTTGAAGAAGTAGCCACACCACTACTTAATAAAAGGACAACACCTGATACTTTTATAAATCTGGAAAATTTAGTTAGTGAGGCTTTTCGACCTTCAAGAAAAAGGAGGGTGATATCCAAGTTGAATATTTGAAAGAACTTACAGGTGGTATCGCAAACCTTGCTGATGCAGTTCGTTCTTGTAATAAGGATAAATGACTCAAAAAACTTTTTGAGATTGTTTAGGGGATGAAAGGGTTTCGACACGAAAGATTTGAATTTGGTTTTCAATGAACTATATGAGAATGAACTTGATGCAAAGGCTTTTATAGTCGAGCCTTCTCATGTTCAAAGGGATGAGGTCAATGAGATTCTGTTGAAGTTAGGAGGACAACCAAACTATAGAAGTTTTATGGGAGATGGAAGCATGAATGTGCTTGGTGGGGAGAGCTCAGGTGATAATGATATCATAAATTGACATCATTTCTTTTTAACTAATGTGTTGGCTTCATTTTGGACCATTGATTAGTATTATTTGGGTTATTGGTGGGTTTTTTGATGTTTACATTAACAAGGAAGACTATTTGTTGGCACTGTGTTGTGGCTATAATTGGCTTCTTTTGTATGTTTTGGATTCTAGGTGTATTGATTGGATGAAAACCATGACTTAACATTGAAGACAATTTGTTGGTATTGTTTTATGGTTGTAGTTGGTTTCTTTTTTATAAGTTGTTGGCTTCTTTATTTATTATATTTGTATTGATTGATTTTAAGGTTTAGTTATATCCAAGGCTCGAGGTTTTGGCCAAAACCACCGATACATGATGGTTTCGTATCGGTTTCGGTGGAGACTGATACGAAACCCAAAACCGATACGAAACCAACCATATAGTATCGTTTCGGCTGAAATCTTTAAAAACTTATTTTTTTAATACCATTTTTACCGTCATTGTGATCATTGTAGGCCTTCGTTATTAGAAAACCGCAAAAAAGTGAACTCAAACCCTATATTAATACTTATCTAAGCACACTTTTCAATATATTTTGCATCGGCTGGATTTTTAAACACTTGGATCATTGTATTGTATTATAGAACCATAAATTTAAGTATTTAATATATCTATACTTATGTATGTTGTATTACCGTCAAAACTGAAACGAGATTAGCGAAACTGGCCGAAACCCAGCGAAACTAATAAAATTATTAAAGACCGAAACCGAAACCGAAACCGAGTTCTTGATCCTTGGTTATATCCCTATTGCATGTTTTGTTAAAGATTCAATTTGTTCAATTGTTGGTACTGTTTTGTGTATACATCAAGTATATCCATGCTTTCAGATGTTTACAAGTGCAGGTTTGTCATTTGATTCAATCATTTATTAAAAACATATTCTATTGTTTATGTTGGTTTGGGGTAATCTCACCATGGTGAACATATTCTTTTTCCATGTGTTTTTTCATTGCTAACCAAACATAAAAAGTGCATGAAGTTATGACATTTATTACTTCATGGCAACTTCCTAAATGAGTTAGACAAACAAAAAAAAATACAAGAAGTTATTCCTAGACGAGTTTCGTCCTTCCAAAAATATGCAAACAAACACATGAACATACTTGGCCACCTCCATTTCATTTTTGTGGAAGTTACTTCAAAAGTACTTCCGTACTTCCGATCATCCATACGGGCCCTAGATATGGAAGGACATACTTAACCATAACAGTTAATTTGAAACAGAGGGAGTAACAGGAAAGTGCTGAATTACAATTCAACTGGAAATTGAAATCCCTAATAAATCAAAACTATTTCAGATCCCAAACTACATCAAAATTGACAAAATGGGTAAATTTTTACCATGAACAAGTAGGCGAGGACAATCCAGCCAGCATTCTTCTGAGTGAAGATGAACTCGAGCACGAACCCAATCACAGAGAGCTGAAGAAAAGCCCTAGCGATCGCATACACCGTCTCCATTTCTAACCCTAGCTTCTGCGAGAACGAGAGGGCCACCGCCATCAGCACCGCCGCCGTCGCCGCCGCCGGCTTCAGCATTCCGGCGGCGAACTCGACCCAAAACGACGAGTCCCAGGCATCCATTGATCGATCGAAGAGGAGAATTGAGTGGGTTTAACAATGATCGTACAAATGGGAATTCTGTACAGGAATTTTTTGTTTAGGAAAAAGGACAAGAGAATGAGATGGAATCGAATCATTGCAGTTGGGTTGCATTTGGGGAGGCAGGCTGTGGATGGCCCGGGCTTATACGCAAAGCCTGTTGGGGGCCGTTTTGGATGTGGAAATATCCAAAAAGGTAAAGGGTAAATTGTCAAAAAGCCCCACGCCTGTTCGGGAGTTGTCTAAAAAACCCCTGATATTTTTGAAATTGAGCCTATTGTTCAAAATCTTTTTATAAAAACCTGGGCTGCATTTCATTTAGGCATCCATTCCCTCCAACCGTTTAAATATTACATGCAACTAGTATAAAGGGATTTTAATGGGGCCCATGATTTTTTTTAATAAGAGCAAAAGACACGGTTTTTTTTTTATACAGGCTTGAAGCGGGCCTGGGGCTTTTTGACAATTTACCCAAAAGTAAAACATCTCTCCCCGCAAAAATTCCGATTTGGATCCAAGTTTTTGTATTCTTGTAAGATTTTAATGGGTTGCAGTCGGCCGCATCTAGCTGTGGTCGCAAGACCCCATCCGGAGGTGTTCCTCACCTCTATAAAGACCAAGAAACCCGTTTCTTATTTTATTCTTCATTTGCATAGGAATTAGAGACCAACGCCATTTAGCTTCCTTTTTTTAATTATAAATTAACCATTTAAATTCACGTCTAGCAAGATATTATAAATGTAATTGTTAAATCAATTGGTTCACATGTCTAAACATTGTCCTATTTGTTTCTTTTTTTTGGGATTTTGCATGAAGATTTTCAGCTGAGAAAAGGATTTGAGAAGGATTGGGATGTTAAAGAATGGAGTAAAATCTATGTGAGCTGGTTTGTGTTTGGATAGGCAGGCTAAGGCTGGCCTGATTGTACGGTAATGTTACAGGTTTTTAGAGGACTCCGCTGGATTTGTGATGCATGCTCTTATGAATGTGGTAAATCCAAAAAAAAGGTTTAGATTTCATTATCACAAACACCGTATCAAAACTATTAAATTATTATTATGGTTGACAGAAAATATATTCTAACATGTTTTCAAGCCAAGATAAATTTTTTTTAATTTGCCTACACATACGTTCCACCAAAAATTTAAACCGGGTGGAGAATATAAAATAATATCGATGATCCTCATCATAACAAAAGAAGAAATTATGATGAGGGTTTTTTTTTGTTCATACAAAAGACGTGACAAAAACCTATTCGAAAAAAGAAATAGTATTAGGGACACAAACTCGTAAAAAACGAGATATAAAAGAGAAGCAAGCGGAGGATAAAAAGAGGAGTGAAGGTGTTTCCTTATCTTTTAGCATTGTTTGAGAACGGGGAGGAGAGAACGAGTTTTAACAACAATCAACGTTTTCAAATTCATAACTATTTTTATTTTAAAAAACTCGTCGATCAAAATATTGACTATGACCAGCTGAAGGAACAACAAAAAAAAGAGTGCATGAGCATTTTGGAAATAACCGACGAGATCAATACTGATGTTAGATCTGAAGCTAAAATGCAACCTTTCAAACCGAAGGGTTTTCTGCTATTCAAAAAAAAACACGGTGGGCTATTTAGCAGGAAGTAAAATGGAAATAGAATGCAAGGTCCAGAGCTCGCTTGAAATCCGGTCAAACAAACCCAGAAAAACTCGACCTATGACCATTCTAAACTCATTGTGCTGGGAATGTAACAACCCCAAATTTCCTGTACAACTTTCTGTGCAAATTTTTCAAAATTTAAAGAAAAGGGTATTTATTGCCTGAGAACAAGATAAGTAATTAATTAGCAATTTAATTAAAAGAAGGAGCTTGTGGCTCATTGGTAATACCTTACACTGTTGAACCAAACCATTATAGTTCAAATCCCATACACCACATTATTTTTAATATTGATTTTTTTAAAACTTTTAGAATACCAAGAGTTTACACGTGCATATCTCACAAAAACCCAACCACACCCAAAAATGTAACATTGCCAGAGGATAGATGAACCGTCGGGGGGGAGGGGGCTCCGGCCGCCTGACTCGATTCGGCCTCGACTCGGCCGACTCAGTCCTCCGACCGAGTCACGGCCGAGTCACCCCCGAGTCGACCGATTCCGGCGACGACTCCAACACAAAAATTGTGTCTTTTGGTCTCTCCTGTACACCTGCAAGATTTTATCCTCAGACCATTTCCAGTAAATTCATAAAGCCTCATTTACTCCATTTTTTAATACATTTTAATATATTTTTAATACATTTTTTCAATTAAACTCTTCATCTATCCTAACCCTATAAATACCACCCCTACACTCTACCTCCTCACCCCAAAACTCTGAGCCAACTCTCAAGAAATCTCTAGAAATCCTAGTGTGCAATCGAAGTGAGCGAAAGGCGCAGCTCCGGCGGATTTTCCGGCGACAACCGTAGGAACTCCCGGCGACGAAACAACGCACCGTCGACTCCTCTCGTCTCCCATTTCTCTCTTTTAAAGTCCTAAACCCGTAAGTCCCAATTTCCCTTCTCTAATCTTTTCTAAAAATGCGAAATTCCAAAACTCGACGGAAACGGAGTAAATCCGGTTTCCGATTCGGTTCTTTCTCAAAATCCAACATTTTCTTAATACAATCTTGTTAAACCACTTCATGTTGACTATTAAATACTAACTAATCATATTGAACAAGTTCTATATCAAAAGAAATTGCTATTTCCATTTTACCGTATTTTTTTCACTAAAATACCATGTAGTTTCATTTCGGCATTTAAACCATTAAACTTGCTATACCTTTAAGTAGATCACGAGGTAATGACCTATCTCCTCACACACTCATATGCAACATAGCACAATATTACCCTCGGGAACATAGAATACGGGAAAACGACACCTTTTCAAATAAATACCATTACTTATAAAACCATTTTTTTTAATGATTTAGTATTTATACAAATCTTTGCAAAGCGCCACTACAACCCATTTGGGGAACCCGTTCGAGATGGTGCGGATTATCGCACATCCTCGGGCTTAGTAGTGCGAGATTCAGAACTCCGCAAGGAGTATTCGATTTCGAAAGATTTACAATACGGAAATCTAAAGAAAATGAGATTTCTAGAATATAAAATATATTAAAATTATTTTTGTATAAATATATGTATAATTATCATTAAAATACTTATTTTTTTATGATATAAATATTCCATATTTTTCTAAAATATCACAAGATTCGTTTTACACTAAAATACCATGAAAATCAATATTTCAAATAAATACCCTTTATTATGAAATTAGGGTATTTTCATTAGAAATATCACAACATAAAATCTATATTCATTACAACTCTAAAGACGATTAATAAATACTTGGGGTGTATTTTGAAAACTATACAAAAGTATTTTTACGTAAAACCCCCCTCAAGTTCTTTAAATTACCCTAAGGACCCTAGTAAACATATGTTTAAGCGGGACCAGTCTCTTGAGCCTCAGAGATCCGGACATATGGGTGCTTGTCTATCTAAGGTAGACAACTTAACAACAGTGTTATCAATACGGTAATCGTCTTTGAAAAAAACACAAATCCTGCCGCCAATGTGCAGCGGTTACCGATAATATCAAAACAATCAGGACTTCAATTTACTTTTCTAATTGTCTGACTCAGTTTGAGTCTCATTAATAATCTGACTTGAATATAATTCAAGTACAATTTACAATCAACAATTTACAATATTCCAATTCAACATGAATCCCTATATTCAAGCTGTTCAATTAATTCAATCTATACAACTTGACTGAACCGAACCATAAATATACATTCCATTTACATGATTTTCCAGTTACATCCATTTACATGATTTTCCAGTTACATCCATTTACATGATTATACAGTTATATCTGTTTACTGATATCATGGTTTCGGCAAGTCATCCAATTATACAATCTATATTACAAGACAATTCAAGTTGCAATACAATACAACAATACAATCAAGATAACATGGGGTTTAAGGGGTAGACTGGTACGGAAGGTGTTAAAAGTGACACGAGTCTGCAAGATTAAGACACCTAACATGAATCCAATTGTCGTTGTTCCGGGTTATATAACAGAGCCTTGTACATTCCGTTTGCCCTGGTATCTAGCATATAGAGACCCCTCTCGTATACACTGGCATCCTTCTGTATCAAGCTACAAACAACAACGCTAACACAATATGATAACAATATACTACAACTTTAAAAGCTACCTTCTTATTCTGTCTATTCTACTTCTCCTTTATTTTTGGGACTTACCGAGCGATCTGTTCGCCGACGACATTCTCTTTCTTTCTTCTTTGAATGTCGTCAGGTGATCTGGACACGTCAGAGATCGAGCCTACGAGTGAAGACTTGGACCAATTCAGTGAAGACCCCGAGCTCTAGTTCAATGTACACTTTCCTTTTCAGTACTTTCCATTTCCTCCACTGTTTAGGCATTGCTTTTTATTTCAGTTGTATTTACTTTCCATGCATTGTACAGAAAGAATGTGAATAAATAAAGTTTTTGTTTTCATTATATCTTGCCTCTTGTGCTTTACCTTTATATTGCTTAGATACGCTTAGCGTATTTACTTCGCAGTAAATACGTAGCGGCATCGTCGCGTCCCCTTCGCCGTATACGGGAAGCGGGCGTGACAGGTTTTGTTGGTGGCCCATGCATGTCAGAGCTGTATGAAACTCTATCATGCAGTTCTGTTCTGCGTGAACAACCGAAACAATATAACACAAAAACCAGCAACTAAAACATTCTTTACAATTCATACTTCTTGAATCTCATCGTTACATATTCCTTGAATCTTTTCATTTCATATACTTTAAATCTGTCCTAACCCAAAATTCCCTCACATTTTTTACAATCTTACCAAAACCTTCGCATTTTTTCATTCCTTCACACATTTTTCATACACTATCAGTACTTCAGTCGCCAAACTTTTCTTGAATCTGTTACACTTTCCTTTTTCAAATTTCGAAGACGAAATTTTTATAAGGAGGGTAGAATGTAACAACCCCAAATTTCTTGTACAACTTTCTGTGCAAATTTTTCAAAATTTAAAGAAAGGGGTATTTATTTCCTGAGCACAAGATAAGTAATTAATTAGCAATTTAATTACAAGAAGGAGCTTGTGGCTCATTGGTAATACCTTACACTACTGAACCAAGTCTCCATAGTTCAAATCCCATACTCCACATTATTTTTAATATTGATTTTTTTAAAATCTTTAGAATACCAAGAGTTTACACGTGCATATCTCACAAAAACCCCACTACACCCAAAAATTATAACATTGCCAGATGATAGATGAACCGTCGGGGGGGGATTCTGGCCGCCTGACTCGGCCGGAAATCGGCCAACTCGGCCTCGACTCGGCCGACTCAGTCCTCCGACCGAGTCATAGCCGAGTCACCCCCGAGTCGGCCGATTCCGGCGACGACCCCAACACAAAAATTGTGTCTTTTGGTCTCCCCTGTACACCTGCAAAATTTTATCCTCAGACCATTTCCAGAGAATTCATAAAGCCTTATTTACTCCATTTTTTAATACTTTTTAATACATTTTTTCAATTAAACTCTTCATCTACCCTATCCCTAGCCTAACCCTATAAATACCACCCCTACAATCTACCCCCTCACCCAAAAACTCTGAGCCAACTCTTAAGAAATCTCTAGAAACCCTAGTGTGCAATCGAAATGAGCGAAAGGCGAAGCTCCGGCGGATTTTCCGGCGACAACCGTAGGAACTTCCGGCGACGAAACGGCGCACCGTCGACTCCTCTCGTCTCCCCTTCCTCTCTTTTAAAGTCCTAAACCCGTAAGTCCCAATTTACCTTCTCTAATCTTTTCTAAAAATACGAAATTCCAAAACCCGACGGAAACGGAGTAAATCCGGTTTCCGATTCGGTTCTTTCTCAAAGTCCAACATTTTCTTAATACAATCTTGTTAAACCACTTCATGTTGACTATTAAACACTAACTAATCATATTGAACAAGTTCTATATCAAAACAAATTGCTATTTCCATTTTACCGTATTTTTTCCACTAAAATACCATGTAGTTTCATTTCGGCATTTAAGCCATTAAACTTGCTATACCTTTAAGTAGATCATGAAGTAATGACCTACCTCCTCACACACTCATATGCAACATAGTACAATACCCTCGGGAACATAGAATACGGGAAAACGACACCTTTTCAAATAAATACCATTACTTATAAAACCATTTTTTCTTAATGATTTAGTATTTATACAAATCTTTGCAAAGCGCCGCTACAACCTATTTGGGGAATCCGTTCGGGATGGTGCGGATTATCGCACATCCTCGGGCTTAGTAGTGCGGGATTCAGAACTCCGCAAAGAGTATTCGGTCTCGAAAGATTTATAATACGGAAATCTAAAGAAAATGAGATTTCTAGAATATAAAATATATTAAAATTATTTTTGTATAAATATATGTATAATTATCATTAAAATACTTATTTTGTTATGATATAAATATTCCACATTTTTCTAAAATATCACAAGATTCATTTTACATTAAAATACCATGAAAATCAATATTTCAAATAAATACCCTTTATTATGAAATTAGGATATTTTCACTAGAAATATCATAAAATAAAATCTATATTTATTACAACTCTAAAGACGATTAATAAATACTTGGGGTGTATTTTGAAAACTATACAAAAGTAGTTTTACATAAAACCCCCTCAAGTTCTATAAATTATCCTAAGGACCCTAGTAAACATAGGTTTAAGCGGGACCAGTCTCTTGAGCCTCAGGGAACCGGAGATATGGGTGCTTGCCTATCTAAGGTAGACAACTTAACAACGGTGTTATCAATACGGTAATCGTCTTTGAAAAAGACATAAATCCTGCAGCCCGTGTGCAGCGGTTACCGATAACATCAAAACAATCAGGACTTCAATTTACTTTTCTAATTGTCTGACTCAGTTTGAGTCTCATTAATAATCTGACTTGAATACGATTCAAGTACAATCTACAATCCACAATCTACAATTTACAATATTTCAATTCAACATGAATCCCTATATTCAAGCTGTTCAATACATTCAATTTATACAACTTGACTGAACCGAACCATGGGTATACATTCCATTTACATGATTTTTCAGTTACATCCATTTACATGATTTTCCAATTACATCCATTTACATGATTATACAGTTACATCTGTTTACTGATATCATGGTTTCGGCAAGTCATCCAATTATACAATCTATTTTACAAGACAATTCAAGTTGCAATACAATACAACAATACAATCAAGATAACACGGGGTTTAACGGGTAGACTGGTACGGAAGGTGTTAAAAGTGGCACGAGACTGCAAGATTAAGACACATAACATGAATCCAATTGCCGTTGTTCCGGGTTGTATAACGAAACCTTGTACATTCCGTTTGCCCTGGTCTCTAGCATATAGAGACCCCTCTCATATACACCGGCATCCTTCTGTACCAAGCAACAAACAACAGCGTTAACACAATATTATAACAATATACTACAACTTAAAAAGCTACCTTCTTATTCTGTCTATTCTACTTCTCCCTTATCTTTGGGACTTACCGAGCGATCTGTTCGCTGACGACATTCTCTTTCTTTCTTCTTTGAATGCCGTCAGGTGATCTGGACACGTCAGAGATCGAGCCCACGAGTGAAGACTTGGACCAATAAAGTGAAGACCCCGAGCTCTAGTTCAATGTACACTTTCCATTTCAGTATTTTTCATTTCCTCCATTGTTTAGGCATTGCTTTTTATTTCAGTTGTATTTACTTTCCATGCATTGTACAGAAAGAATGTGAATAATTAAAGTTGCTGTTTTTATTATATCTTGTCTCTTGTGCTTTACCTTTATATTGCTTAGATACGCTTAGCGTATTTACTTCACAGTAAATACATAGTGGCCTCGTCGCGTCCTCTTCGCCGTATACCGGGAAGCGGGGCGTGACAGGTTTTGTTGGTGGCCCATGCAGGTCAGAGCTGTATGAAACTCTATCATGCGGTTCTGTTCTGCGTGAACAACCTAAGCAATATAACATAAGAACCAGCAACTAAAATATTCTTTACAATTCATACTTCTTGAATCTCATCATTACATATTCCTTGAATTTTATCATTTCATATACTTTGAATCTGTCCTAACCCAAAATTCCCTCACATCTTTTACAATCTTACCAAAACCTTCACATTCTTTCATTCCTTCACACATTTTTCATACACTATCAGTACTTCGGTCACCAAACTTTTCTTGAATCTGTTACAGTTTCCTTTTTCAAATTTCGAGGACGAAATTTTTATAAGGAGGGTAGAATGTAACAACCCCAAATTTCCTGTACAACTTTCTGTGCAAATTTTTCAAAATTTAAAGAAAGGGGTATTTATTGCCTGAGCACAAGATAAGTAATTAATTAGCAATTTAATTACAAGAAGGGGCTTGTGGCTCATTGGTAATACCTTGCACTGCTGAACCAAGCCACCAGAGTTCAAATCCCATACTTCATATTATTTTTAATATTGATTTTTTAAAAACCTTTAGAATACCAAGAGTTTACACGTGCATATCTCACAAAAACCCCACTACACCCAAAAATGTAATATTGCCAGACGATAGATGAACTATCGTGGGGGATTCCGGCCGCCTGACTCGGCCAGAAATCGGCCAACTCAGCCTCGACTCGGCCGATTCTGTCCTCCGACCGAGTCACGGCCGAGTCACCCCCGAGTCGGCCGATTCCGGCGACGACTCCAACACAAAAATTGTGTCTTTTGGTCTCCCCTGTACACCTGCAAAATTTTATCCTCAGACCATTTCCATAGAATTTATAAAGCCTCATTTACTCCATTTTTTAATACATTTTAATATATTTTTAATACATTTTTTCAATTAAACTCTTCATCTATCCTATCCCTAGCTTAACCCTATAAATACCACCCCTACAATCTACCCCCTCACCCCAAAACTCTGAGCCAACTCTTAAGAAATCTCTAGAAACCCTAGTGTGCAATCGAAGTGAGCGAAAGGCAAAGCTCCGGCGGATTTTCCGGCGACAACCGTAGGAACTCTCGGCGACGAAACGACGCACCGTCGACTCCTCTCGTCTCCCCTTGCTCTCTTTTAAAGTCCTAAACCCGTAAGTCCTAATTTCCTTTCTCTAATCTTTTCTAAAAATACGAAATTCCAAAACCCGACGGAAACGGAGTAAATCCGGTTTCCGATTCGGTTCTTTCTCAAAATCCAACATTTTCTTAATACAATCTTATTAAACCACTTCATGTTGACTATTAAACACTAACTAATCATATTGAACAAGTTCTATATCAAAAGAAATTGCTATTTCTATTTTACCGTATTTTTTTCACTAAAATACCATGTAGTTTCATTTCGGCATTTAAACCATTAAACTTGCTATACCTTTAAGTAGATCACGAGGTAATGACCTACCTCCTCACACACTCATATGCAATATAGCACAATATTACCCTCGGGAACATAGAATACGGGAAAACAACACCTTTTCAAATAAATACCATTACTTATAAAACCATTTTTTCTTAATGATTTAGTATTTATACAAATCTTTACAAAGCGCCGCTACAACCCATTTGGGGAACCCGTTCGGGATGGTGCGGATTATCGCACATCCTCGGGCTTAGTAGTGCGAGATTCAGAACTCCGCAAGGAGTATTCGGTCTCGAAAGATTTACAATACGGAAATCTAAAGAAAATGAGATTGCTAGAATATAAAATATATTAAAATTATTTTTGTATAAATACATGTATAATTATCATTAAAATACTTATTTTGGTATGATATAAATATTCCACATTTTTCTAAAATATCACAAGATTCATTTTACACTAAAATACCATGAAAATCAATATTTCAAATAAATACCCTTTATTATGAAATTAGGATATTTTCATTAGAAATATCACAACATAAAATCTATATTCATTACAACTCTAAAGACGATTAATAAATACTTGGGGTGTATTTTGGAAACTATACAAAATTATTTTTACGTAAAACCCCCCTCAAGTTCTTTAAATTACCCTAAGGACCCTAGAAAACATAGATTTAAACGGGACCAGTCTCTTGAGCCTCAGGGAGCCGGAGATATGGGTGCTTGCCTATCTAAGATAGACAACTTAACAACGGTGTTATCAATACGGTAATCGTCTTTGAAAAAAACATAAATTCTGCCGCCCATGTGCAGCGGTTACCGATAACATCAAAACAATCAGGACTTCAATTTACTTTTCTAATTGTCTGACTCAGTTTGAGTCTCATTAATAATCTGACTTGAATATGATTCAAGTACAATCTACAATCTACAATTTACAATATTCCAATTCAACATGAATCTCTATATTCAAGCTGTCCAATACATTCAATCTATACAACTTGACTGAACCGAACCATGGATATACATTCCATTTACATGATTTTCCAGTTACATCCATTTACATGATTTTCCAGTTACATCCATTTACATGATTATACAGTTACATCCGTTTACTGATATCATGGTTTCGGCAAGTCATCCAATTATACAATCTATATTATAAAACAATTCAAGTTGCAATACAATACAACAATACAATCAAGATAACACGGGGTTTAATGGGTAGACTGGTACGGAAGGTGTTAAAAGTGGCACGAGACTGCAAGATTAAGACACCTAACATGAATCCAATTGCCGTTGTTCCGGGTTGTATAACGGAGCCTTGTACATTCCGTTTGTCCTGGTCTCTAGCATATAGAGACCCCTCTCGTATACACTGGCATTCTTCTGTACCAAGCTACAAACAACAACGTTAACACAATATTATAATAATATACTACAACTTTAAAAGATATCTTCTTATTCTGTCTATTCTACTTCTCCCTTATCTTTGGGACTTACCGAGCGATCTGTTCGTTGACGACATTCTCTTTCTTTCTTCTTTGAATGTCGTCAGGTGATCTGGACACATCAGAGATCGAGCCCACGAGTGAAGACTTGGACCAATTCAGGGAAGACCCCGAGCTCTAGTTCATTGTACACTTTCCATTTCAGTACTTTTCATTTCCTCCATTGTTTAGGCATTGCTTTTTATTTCAGTTGTATTTACTTTCCATGCATTGTACAGAAAGAATGTGAATAAATAAAGTTGCTGTTTTTATTATATCTTGTCTCTTGTGCTTTATCTTTATATTGCTTAGATACGCTTAGCGTATTCACTTCACAGTAAATACGTAGCGGTCTCGTCGCGTCCCCTTCGCCGTATACCGGGAAGCGGGGCGTGACAGGGCCAGGCCTTACTTGTACACTTGAAATCTTTTCGCGCAACTTCAAGCGGAAAATTGCCCCCAAAATCTAGGGTTTCGCCCCTCAATCCCACCCAAATTCTTCCATCATTTTGAAAATTTTCAATCAAAGGAGAAGAACAGGAGCTAAATTCTTCTTCCACCTATCCCTTTCTTCAATGTACCCATGGTATCGGTTTCCAGCCCTTAAGGCTAGGTTTTTGATGATCATTCTATCAGCCATCTGTACTTTTGGAAGTTATTTGCACAATTTTACCCTAAAGTTACAGTTTTTAATCATCTTTTCATGCTTTGATAGTCAGTGAGAGTTTAATTGAGTTCTAGCAGCAATAGTTCTCGATGAATAATATTTTTAAGGGTGTAAATGGTGTGGGTTTAGTTTAGATCTTACCTTATTCTTATATGGACGCAAATACTGTCGTTGTTTGATTATCGCTTTAAAATTCCATATTTTTAAAGAATGAATTCGGGTGCACATATAAAATTTGGATTTCGCTGATTATGTTGTATAAGCTGAATAGAGAAATGCTTTTGGCCTTAAATTTCAGATCTCTTTATATTGGATTGCACGATCAGTTTTGACATGTGACTGATCATGAAATACTTTGCCCTAAATTTTAGCTCTCCTTAATATTAGATGGAAAGAATAAACAAATCATGCTAATTTGGCTAGTGACTAATCTATATTACATATTACAATACTAAATTGACTTCTGGCTATTTCTCGTTAGGCTGAGAACTTGAGATCCTAAGCAGTACACTATGACATAGATGACATGTTCTAGCATTTTCGGATTTTATTCATATATTCCGAATTGTCGAGGATTATCAATGTTTGCACTATTGCAGTCCTTTAAGAACCATAGCGAGTCTAGGGGTTTAGGCCGTAGAGATGCTAATTAACTTAAAGCGGTTTAAGGGTTAGTGGGCCACGGTACCTCGGCTCTCTTCCTGACTACTTTTTAAGACACCGTAATTGGGCTTGGAATTGATCTTCTGTATTGGTTTGCAGTACCCAGAGATGATAAAGAATGACGAAAGAGTGCAGCAACTGCTGACACAAATCCCTGCCTATACCCTGGAAAGTATACCACGTACGGAAAACAGTAAGGCATATGCATTTGCTAAGTTGGTTATGGAATTGGCCGATGAAAATCTTGATGACGTAAGGATCATTGTGCAAAAATGCAGGGTTCTCGCGCCAACAAATATATCTTTGAAAGACCTAATAGAGCCATCCGAAAGAAAAGAAACGACCGAACAAATAGCACTTCAAATAGAGGATGAAGAAAATGTTAAGGACTGGAGGGAAGTCTTCATAGACTACTTTAAGTCTCAACGAATGCCCGAAAATGCGTCGTCTAGATATCAGCTCATGAAAGGAGGTTTGTCTTTCGCCTTTGTCAATAATACTCTATATAAGAGATCGTTCGACTGTCAGTGGCTAAGATGCCTAGGGCCGGAGGAAGCAAAGAATGTTGGCCAAGAAATACACGATGGACTTTGCGGTTCTCACCAAGCTGGACCAAAGATGAAGCTGAAGATAAAAAGAATGGGTTACTATTGTTGGATATGTATGCCCTATAAGTCATTATTGTATATGTATACATGTGGATACTTGGACATATGTATGTACATAACAGTCTTGCTCGATATGATAGTATGCTATTTGGTTTGTCTTTATCTTAACATGTGCATATATTTTACTTGATATTATGTATCATTTATACAAGTTGATAAAACCCGTAGGATCATTGTTTGACTACCTGCGTTGTGATGGCGATCATACTTGTGGGAGTTGGGTAGTCGATAAGCACATCCTTAAAAGGTCCCTAGTCGTGGAAGTATCGAGACTGGGTATCGATATTCCGGAGTAGACTAGTGTATACGTTTCTAGACACCGATGAGGGGCGATGGTTGGTCCCACAACCATTGGTCTTTCGCACCTAAGATGCTCATTGGGGGTTAGTACACTGAATGGACTCGCCGAGAACTTCTAGATGGTACTATACCTATCGTCAGATAGCAGTTCTCAGGTGACATGAGTACATGTTTGTCTTCAGACCTGAGATCATCATTTGTCTCGTGTGAGTTCCCACTGTACTTTGATCACTACCCTACCACGGCTTTACTGAGTCGTGCAAACATGTTTTGATTGGGTACAGTCCCGAACCACATGGAGGCAGTGAGTGATTGTTGGAGATTCATCTCTCCCGGTATAGGGAGTCGATATCGCACTATGTTCGATTGTCCAGGACCATAAGACCTTGGCCAAGGCAGTTGGGATTTACTGATAGATTGATCAGTAGTTTTCCGGATTGGTCCTGAGCCGCATCAGCACGAATTATCGGGTTATTAGGGTCTGGCGTTTACCACCCCCTAAACCGGTATGCGATACTCTCAGACGAAGAGACCGGACTGTACGGAGATTGTCACAGATAGGCTCAGTAGGGATCCAGATGAATTTGCTCCGGCCTTCCTATTCGACAGGTACCCGGGTAGCTGTTACGTACAGCTAGTGCCGCTGACGTGCTTGTGGTTATGGATTTATCCAGTAACTCGCTGCTGGCGTACTGTCGAGTCTTTAGAGTCTTACAAAGAAGGTTTTCCTGGTTCAGGGGAAATGATGTAGTAGCTGTATTGGATATGTGCAGAGTTCCGATCGATTGATTGTACTAGTTACCCGGACTTTCGATCGAACAGTTGATAATACTAGCCAGCTCGGGATTAGGCCGGATTATTAAATCAGGTTTTGATTTATTAATTTACATATATGTATATTCTAGTATTATGTTCTTTGTGTTATTCTATCTCTTTGGGTATTCGTATTTTGATACGAATGCAGGTATGCATATACAGTAGAGTGTAATCCGTATTTATACGGAAAACATTCTGGAAGGTGGACACCTCATTTTAGATTTATCCATTTATCTTTAAATGGAAAATGAGGTGTAAAGGTGGTGAGGGGCGTATGGTGAAAACCATGCTTCAATAGTGTTGATAAATGAATTTTAAATTCATTTGGGCAAACTATTCAAGCATGGTTGGTTTTTTATATTGTAAAAAATTGTTTTACAAAACTATGGTTGGTTTTTCTCTCTCATGGGAAATAATTCATTCTCACCATTTTCTTCACTCTCCTCATTTGTTTTCGTTGAGCTCCTCCACTTTCATCTTCAATCTCCTTTCTACAATCTCATGTGTTGAGAATCAAGAGAGGATGTGAGATAGATACACACTTAGATCCATACACTACATCCTAGACATTTTAGATTAGCAATCTAAAGTCTCTGGTTGCTCCATTAGACTCTTAGTGTGGAGCTAGAGCCATGGACTACATCTCTCGGGTGGATCATTTTCGACGGAGGGAGACCGACGATCAAGCTCGATCCAGGAGATCACAAGGAGAAAGGAAAGACGATCAAGCTAGATCCAGGAGATCTCAAGGAACATGGAAAGGTGATCAAGCTCGTTCAAGGAGATGGCTAGGAGCAAACGAAGAGGATAAAAGACTGTAACGACTCTGAATTTTCTGTACAAAATTTTTCTTCTTAAAGTACAGAAAGTAGTTTGCAAGCCTTAACACAATTTAAAAGTTATTCTTGTTTAAGAACAGCAATAAAGCACTTGTAACTCATTGGTAAAGCCTTGCACTGCTGTGACATAGCCCCCGTGTTCGAATCCCATCAGCCACATATTATTTTTCCTGATTTTTCTTTTAAACATTTTGGAAGCCCAAAAGTTTATACGTGCACTGCATATAGAAATGAAAAGTTACGAAAAACAAACATGTGTAAAATAATATTTATACTGAGATGGACACGTGGCGAAGATCCGATGGCTCAACTCAACCAAGTGGCCGGTGAGATTGCCTTCTGTGCCGGCGGGGACGGTAGCCAATAGTCCCCGTGCTTTGCACTAGTGACTCTTCCCCTGCCCCCATTACCCCTGCACTGCTTGTTTACTCTGAATTAAAACAGAGAATTCAATTTCATCCTTAAATCAAATTTTTAATGCATTTTAATTCATTCTTTCAATTCCAAAACCCTAATTTCACACTATAAATACAACCCCATACCCCAGCCCTTTTTCATTCTGAAATACCTAGCCAAAATTATCAAATTTTCTCAAGTACAAGTGGAGTTAGCCCAAGACTAACTTCCGGCGAGGAAACGAAGCAATTCCGGCGACCCCACGACTCCACGAAGGCTACCACATCTCCTCCTACCTCCTTCTTACCCTTATAGCTAGCAAGTCCCCTCTCATCATCCCCCTTCTTCTCTAAAAGTCTCTTTTCATAAAATATATCGGTAAGTGGAGTTATACCGACATCTTATTATAAAACCCTAGAAACTACACTTTTCTTAAACCTTTGTAACAACTCCAATTCTTGTGTACATAAAATTGATTTAAAGTTAATGTATACTTGGGGTATTTACATTTCCTATGAGTACTATAAGTATTTGATTCAATTTTGAATAGCAAGAAGGAGCTTGTAGCTCACTGGTAAGGCCTTGCACTACTGAACCAAAGCACCAGAGTTCAAATCCCATCAGCTACATATTATTTTTATTTAAAATTCTTTTAATCTTTTTAGAAGCCCAAGAGTCTACACGTGCATAACACGTAAACTGAAGAATCACACAAAAAACAAACGAGTCCACTGCAGCAGTCAAAGCGTCGGGGACACGTGGCGTCGAGGGGAGCCCCGACTCGGGCCGGCGGGAAGCACGAATCGGCCGGCGCCGCCGGCCGACTCAGCTCGAAACCCTATTTTTTTCATTTTTCTGGCAACTCTTGAACTCTCCATAACCCCTGTACTATTTAAATTCACTGCACATTTACAGAGCAAATTAAAACCTCATTTAATCCATTTTTTAATACAAATTTTAATACACCCTTTCATTATCCTAAACCCTAATTTTTCCTATAAATACCACACTTCAAATCACCCCCTCACTATCAAATCTTTGTCCAAACTCTCAAGAAAATTCTCAAGACTTTTTGTGTGTAAGTGGAGTTAGCAAAGGGCGAAGCTCCGACGAACTTCCGACGACGATCAGAGGAGTTTCCGGCGACGAAACGACGCACCGGTGCTTCTATAATCTTCCTCTTCCTTTTCTCTTGACCCTAAACCTGTAAGTCCCCCTTCTCTCTCTCTTTCACTATTCTCAAATTCTTAACTCTTAAAATGTGTCGGAAGCGGAGTTATCCGGTTTCCGATTATCTTTTCTTTTAAAAAATACAACATTTTCTTAATAACAAACCTACAACTTTTGCTATCTTGTTTAATACTCATTAACTAAGACAATAGATTAAGTTTGACATTAAAATGATAATCATAGCAAGTTTTATTCCACTTTTACAGTAAAATACCTCTATATTTCATATTGACATGTTTATACCTTTTAACCATGCTAGCTTTAGAAAACTCACGAGATAATGACCTACTTCCTCACAACACTCATATGTAACATAGCACGATGAAATTTGGGAACATAGATTTGGAAAAACACGACTTTACATATAACTATCTTCAACTTATAAAAACCTTTTTCTACAAGAAATGTATTTTTAACAAATCTTTGCAATTGTGCCTCTGCAACCCATTTCGGGGAACCCGTTCGGGATGGTGCGGATTATCGCACATCCTCGGACTTAGTAGTGCAAGATGCAGACCTCCGCAAGGAGCATACGGTCTCGAAAGATTTAAAATACAATTTTCTTTAGAAAATGTGATTTCTATTATAAATAAAACTTATATTTTTAATAAATAAATATATATGTAATTAATATCAAAATATCTATTTTTAATATTTATAATATTCCACATTTCAAAAATTCAAGAAAAACATCTCATTTACAAGAAAATACCAAATGATTCCAATATTACAAATAAATACCATATATTATGAAAAATAGGTTTTATTCACAAGAAATGTCATATTGATAAAATATACATCTATGAAAAGTCTAAAGACGATAATAAAATACTTGAGGTGTATTTTGAAAATTATACAAAATTATTTTTACATAAAATCCCCTCAAGTTATACTAAATTACAATAAGGACCCTAGTAAGTATAGGTTTAAGCGGGACCAGTCTCTTGAGCCTCAGAGAGCCGGAGATATGGGTGCTTGCCTATTTAAGGTAGACAACTTAACAAACGGTGTTATCAACACGGTAATCGTCTCTGAAAAGACACAAATCCTGCCGTTCATGTGCAGCGGTTACCGATAGCACCAAAACATAATTCAGGATTCAATTTCTTTTCTAATTGTCTGACTCAGACTGAGTCTCGATATAATTAATCTGACTTGAATATGATTCAAGTATCAAGCTTCAATACAATATGGATCTATGAATCCGTTTATTCAATACAATTGACCGAACCGAACCATGGATATATTCCATCTACATGTTCATCCATTATATCCGTTCCATTACTGATATCATGATTTTGGCAAGTCATCCATCTATATACAATATACAATTCAAACAATACAATAATACACTCAAGACATCGCGGGGTTTATAAGGGGTAGATTGGTACGGAAGGTGTTAGAAGTGGCACGAGACAGCAACCATAAAGACATCTAACCTGAATTCAATTGGCGTTGTACCGTGGCTGAACGGTTCCTTGTACTCCGTATACCGTAGTCTCTGGTCTAGTGAGACTCCTCTCGTATACACTGGCCTCTTCTGTACCAAGCTACAAACAACAACATTAACATTAAATACAACATTATAACAATATACTCTCTATTATGTCTATTCCATTCTTGTCTAATTACGGGACTTACCGAGCGATTTGTTCGCTGACGACATTCTCTTTCTTTTTCTTTGGAATGTCGTCAGGTGATTCGGACTCACTGGAGATCGAGCCCACCATCGAAGATTTGGATCAACTAGCCTTCGACCCGGAGCTCTAGTTACTTGTACATGTCATTTCAGTACTTTTCATTTCTGTTATGCCACTGTTTAGTCATTGCTTTTCATTCCATGTAATTACTTTTCAGATGTATTGTAAAAAGAATGTTAATAAATAAAGTTGTTGTTCAATTATAACTATTGTCTTTTTCTCTTGTGCATTTTACTTATATTGCTTAGATACGCTTAGCGTGTTTACTTCAGAGTAAATACGTAGCGGCCAGTTGCGTCCTCTGCCCGTATACTGGGAAGCGGGGCGTGACAGGTTTTGTTGGTGGCCCATGCAGGTCAGAACTGTATGGAACCCTACCATGCAGTTCAGCACTGTATGGACAACCTAAGCAATATAACACAAGAACCAGCAACTGAAAACATTCTTTACAATTCATACTTCTTGAATCTTATAATTTCATATATTTTGAATCTGTCCCAACCCAAAATTTTTCATTCAAGATTATGGATTCCCCAAACAATACCAGAACCAACTTCAACAACACTCCATCTCCCCTACCGATTACACCTGCTGTCGCTGCTCCGATCAACGAGCAGACGGTTCTGCTTGA
Source organism: Agapanthus africanus (assembly GCA_030015575.1). Taxonomy (NCBI): domain Eukaryota; kingdom Viridiplantae; phylum Streptophyta; class Magnoliopsida; order Asparagales; family Amaryllidaceae; genus Agapanthus; species Agapanthus africanus. The sequence continues at coordinate 137,372,989 of CM057339.1, forward strand.
GGAAATCCGCAGCCTCCTGGAAGGACATCAGCAGCAGACTGCTATCCTGATGAACTGATCAGAGGAAGAAGCACCTGGGGTGAAGAAATTTAGGGCCTTGCACCCCAAACAATTCTCAGGAAAGGAGAGCCCTCTAGAAGCTGAGGAATGAGCTCAGAGCATTGAAGATGATCTGGCAGCGGCACAAGTGCCAGAGATAGCTAGGGTCCATGTTGCGAAATTACGGCTCACAGTCAATGCACGTGTTTGGTGGAAGGCAGAAGAAAGCCGTCTTGATCAACCCATCAAATGGAAGACTTTCCACGACATGTTTGACGCAAAGTACTTCCCAGAGACTGCCAGGTTCGACATGGAACAACAGTTCATCCATTTACAACAGGGTTCGATGTGGACCAAATCAGTGGATGAATACGATGCTGAGTTCACCATGCTCAGTCGGTAAGATATGTCTCAATAATTTGATATATCACATACAACACAGCTAACACAATACTTTAACAGATTTACGGCACACTTGATACTGACGGATGAGATCAGAGCCCGTCGATTTCAATAAGGGTTAGACCCTGAGATCCAGGCTGTATTAGCCACAGGAGATTTTCCGACTCATGAATCGGCTCTGAAAACTGCTCGCCGTTATGAGGCAGTGGTAAAAATGAGGGGTAGATCTCAATCTGCTGGAGTTAAGCGCCCTGCCACCCAGGTGGCAGGAGGAGCCTCATCAAGGTCACCATTTGTGCCAAGGAGACCGGGAGTACCAATCAACCGGCTCGGCCCAGCCTTTTGCACATACCGCAGGAGAGATGGACATCTGATGAAAGACTGCCGCGAGCCAACCGTCTTTGCTTTGTCTGCGGCTCAGCTACTCATGATATTGAGTCTTGTCCCAGATGACACAACCCAATTGCTGCACCCAGGCCAGCAATCACTTACCAGCAGAGATCGGCCCTTCAGGCACCTGCTCTAAGACTCGCTCTCCCTGCTCCACCACCTAGAGGACCACCGACTGCACCTCCTCCTTGTCAGTTCCATCAAGCTCAAAGGAACGTTCATAGGAATGGAAGAAATGTACCACGGCGATAGGCTTTCACGATGATCGTGGAAGAAGCTGAGTCCACTGTCCAAGTCATCACTGGTAACCCTTTCTTTTCAAGCTTTTCTTTCAGTCTTAACCCCCATCTACATATTTTTTTCTATACCTAAAACATATCCCACATAACTTAGGTACAATCTTAGTAGTCTCACTTCCTTCACTAGCACTCTTCGATACTGGGCATCTCATTGCTTTATGTCGCAACGGTTCGTCCGAACTCATGCGATACCAGTCACACCGCTTGTATCCAGCTGTAATGTCAGTTCAGAGAACGACGTTCTAAAGGCAATAATGGGATATAGCTTGTGTCCAGTAGTCGTCTGCAGCAGAGAATTCTATGCTGACTTCAAGGTGCTGGACATACCGAACTGTGATGTGGTTCTAGGTATGGATTGGCTCGGAACATTTTATGCTACAATTGACCGTCGTCAAAGGAGGGTAGTATTCGAGATTCCAGAGCATACGGTCTTCTATTTCAAAAGTGGAGATCGTACCCTGGAGCCAAGTACCTACAAGGCGAAACCAAAGAAGGCAGTGATTGCAGCAATTCAAGCGGAGGAAGGATCAAAGTCAGAAGTAGTTCGAGAGTTCGACGATGAGTTTCCTGACGATATATCAGGTTTGCCTCCGGATCGAGTTCTTGAATTCAGCATTGATTTAATACCAGGAGCACAACCGGTGATCAAAGCACCGTATCGATTAAGTCCGGAAGGTTTGAAGGAAGTCCGAACTCAGTTGGACGAATTATTGGCGAAAGGATGGATTCGTCCCAGCACTTCAAGTTGGGGATCTCCAGTTCTACTTGTGAAGAAGAAGGAAGGTTCATACAGAATATGCCTCGATTATAGAGCCTTCAACGAAGTAACGATAAAGATCAAGTATCCGCTACCGCGCATCGACGATTTATTCGATCAGCTAAGTGGATCTTGTGTTTTTTCCAAGTTAGATCTTCATTCATGTTATCATCAGGTAAAGGGCAAGGAAGCTGACATTCATAAAACAGCATTCAGAACTCGCTATGGTCATTACGAATTTCTTGTGATGCCATTTAGAGTGACCACCGCACCAGCAATATTCATGAACCTGATGAATCAAGTTTTCCGGGAGTATTTAGACAAGTTTGTTGTCATCATTATCGACGACATCTTGGTGTATTCAAAGAGTCAGAAAGAACATGCCGAGCACCTACGAATTGTCCTGAAAACTCTACGACAACATCAACTATATACCAAGTACAGCAAGTGCGAGTTTTGTCTAAATCAAGTTGGTTTCCTCGGACATATTGTATCAGGCGAAGGAATCTCTGTGGATCCAGCGAAAGTTTCAGCAGTAAGCGAATGGCCGACACCAAAGTCAGTGAAGGACATTCGAAGTTTCTTGGGTCTAGCTGGATATTACATAAGGTTCATTGAAGGATTTTCGAAGATAGCAACACCCCTGACCAAGCTCACACGTAAAGATGAAGACTTTGTGTGGTCAGAAGCATGCGAGCAAGCTTTCGTAGAACTCAAGTCAAGGTTGACATCAGCGCCTATTCTCGTTATACCGGACCAATCTGGAGGTTTCGAAGTGCATTGTGATGCATCCGGTAAGGGATTATGATGTGTTCTACATCAGTACGGTAAGGTTGTGGCTTATACTTCAAGACAGCTGAAGAGTCATAAATGCAATTATCCGACACATGATTTGGAATTGGCAGCCGTTATCTTTGCTCTTAAGATTTGGCGCCATTATCTTCTTGGTGAATGAGTGAATATATACACAAATCACAAGAGTCTGAAATATGTGTTTACTCAGAAGGAGCTTAATATGCGGCAGAGACGATGGTTAGAACTCATGGCGGACTTCGACATCAACCTGCAATATCACCCATGGAAGGTGAATGTGGTACCTAATGCCCTTAGTCGCCAACCATTAGCAATGAATCTCACCGCTCAGTGGAAACTTCAACAAGATTTGCATCAGATGGAGATTGAAGTGGTCATGTCAGGTAACGCTTCAAGTTTGATGAACTTACAAGTTCAATCTACCATTGTCAATTAGATCAAAGCAGCTCAAGCAAGTGATGCTAAGTTGCAAAAGATCAGAGAACAAGTGGAGAATGGACTCAGAACAGACTTCATCATCCATGAAGAGGGATCTTGGAGATACGGCGGCAGATTATGTGTACCAAAAGGTTCTGTTCGGGAAGAGTTAATGAAAAAAGCCCACAGCTCTCCCTACTCAGTACACCCTGGAGGTACAAAGATGTACAAAGATCCACGTCAAAATTACTGGTGGCATGGAATGAAGTGTGAAGTAGCCAGAAGCGTCGCTAAATGCTTGGTGTGTCAGCAACTGAAGGCTGAACATCATAGGACTGCTGGATTACTTCAACCATTACTTATCCCAGAATGGAAGTTGCAACACATCGCAATGGATTTTGTGACTGCACTTCCTCGCAGCACAAAGGGTAACGATGCGGTATGGGTTATTGTGGATCGACTCACGAAGTCGACCCACTTCATCCCATTTCGAGTTGGCCAATCAACTAAGACATTAGCAAAGAAGTACATGGAGGTAAGAATCTAAGTAAGATTTTAAATCTTCAAATATGTACTATCTCTGATACCCATGAACTCATACAGGAAATTGTGAGACTTCATGGAGTACCGGTCTGCATTGTCTTCAATCGTGACACTAGATTCCGATCGCAATTTTGGCAAAGTCTGCAAGCGAGCTTGGGAACAAGTCTGAACTTCAACACAGCTTATCACCCACAAACTGATGGTCAGTCTGAGCGAACTATTCAGATCTTGGAGGATATGCTCAGAGCGTATATGTTAGACTTCAGAGGATCGTGAGAAGATCACCTACATCTTATGGAGTTTTCATACAACAACAGCTACCAAGCAAGCATAGGAATGGCACCTTTTTTAGTGCTATATGGAAGGAAGTGTCGATCGCCATTAAGTTGGGACGACATCGGAGATAGAGAACTCCTTGGACCTGAGATGATAGTAGCAACTGTTGATGTGGTTCGTACTATCAGAGAAAGAATGTGCAAAGCCCAAGATCGACAGAAGCACTGGGCTGATGCAAAGCGCCGTCATTTAGAGTTTCAGCCTGGAGATCATGTATTTATGAAGATTTCTCCAAACCGCGGAGTGATTCGATTTGGAAGATGGGGTAAGCTAAGTCCAAGATACATTGGACCGTTCAACATACTCGAACGAGTCGGTGAAGTGGCATACCGCTTGGTACTTCCACCTTCATTGGAAGGAGTGCATAATGTGTTTCACATATCCCAACTCAGAAGGTATGTGAGTGACCCCAGCCATATTCTCGATCATTCCGAGCTCACTATACAACCCGACTTATCTTGTGAGTAACAACCTGTGGAGATCCTGGACAGGAAAGTAAAGTCACTTCGGAACAAGGATGCCAACTTGGTTCGAGTGATGTGGAGAAAAGACACTCCAGGAGAATCGACATGGGAAAGGGAAGATGAGATGCGTGCAAAATATCCTCACCTATTTGTAAACTAGTCCTTAAAATAAATTGTAAATTTCGAGGACGAAATTTTTGTAAGGAGAGTAGACTGTAACAACTCCAATTCTTGTGTACATAAAATTGATTTAAAGTTAATGTATACTTAGGGTATTTACATTTCCTGTGAGTACTATAAGTATTTGATTCAATTTTGAACAGCAAGAAGGAGCTTGTAGCTCACTAGTAAGGCCTTGCACTACTGAACCAAAGCACCAGAATTCAAATCCCATCAGCCACACATTATTTTTATTTAAAATTCTTTTAATCTTTTGTAACACCCGGCTTTTTTTATACCAAAATTCGTACCTTTAATTCTACTTATTTCTTAATTATGAATTATCTATCTTTTATTTTATTTTATAAATTTATTATTATTATTTTCAAAACCCAGACCCTATTATAGATATATTTTTTTTCCAACAATTTTCCTTAGCCAATACCATTCGCCTTTAATAGAAATCCAATCTCATTCATTAAATAAATTCTTTTTCTTTAGCCCAAATCCCACAGCCCAAAGCCAACCTCTGCTTCCTTTCTCTTATCTATTCCAGCCACTCAATTATTTTTCCCATAAACTAAATCCATTCTTTTTAAAACCCCATTTTCCTTTTTATCAATAAAACCCTAAAACCCAAACCCTAATATATCTTATTTTTCAACTAATTCCCTCAGCCCATTCACCCATTTGCCGGCCCTTTATTTTTCCCCTCATCTCTATCAATTTTCCCTGCGGCCCATCCCCCTCCATATCTCACCATATTTTTTTATTTAAATTATCCCCAGCCCGTTCTCTTCAGCCCAAGGATATTTTAATTTATAAATCCCCGGCCCGTTCACTCAGCCCACTCAACAATTAAAGTAAAATGAAATTTGAACCCCCAGCCCAGCCCGTCTCCAAGCCACGCCCGCTCCTAACCCGACCCGACCCGACTCCTGTGCATCTTCTCTTCAAAATTTTCCCCAACGGCTAAATCCCATCGAGCGCGCGCGACCCGCCTCCCCCGCCGTCGCCCACGCCCTCGTCGCGAGCCGTTACCCCATGTCGCGCGAACGTTACCCACGACCCTCTCTCCTCAACCCTCTACCCCCTCTTCCTCGCTCGCTCACTCCTCGTTCTCATTTTCCTCCTCTTCTCGCTACACCCCGACCCACGCACCCATCACCGACCTCCTCCCTTCACCGTCGACTATCACTCTCGTCTCCGACCACCCTCAATCGCCTCCGCCACCATTTCCCACACTCTCTCACCCTCACACTCTCGAGTCCCAGCACCTATCGCCGACGGCACCTCACGGAGCCCCTACTCCCGATCTTCACCCCTGCCACCTCTCGACGTCAACCCCAACGTCATCATCCCCGATCACCGCTCCTCCTCCCCTCTTCCTCCACAAATCCCCGAGCACCCCACTTCCTCTCTCCCACTTCCCTGCACACCCGAGCACGAGCCCCTGCGCCTCCCGCCGACGAGCCTCTACTAGCCTTGCCGACGAGCTCCCCACTGCCCGAGCATCACCCCCTCACCATCACCGAGCTCAAATTCTCTCACTCTCTCTTGCACTCCCTTCCCTGCAATCTCCCTCTCTCACTCTGAGTTCTCTCCCTCTCAATCTCCCTGCAGCATCAATCTCTCTCTGGTTCCCTCTGTGCTCTCTCTCTCTCTCTCTACCTACTTTTCTCTCTCTCTCTCTAACCCTCAGTTCACTATATCTCTGTCTCTCTCTCTCACTATCTCTCTCTCATCTCTCTCTCAATTCCTTTCTCCCTCTCTTTCTCAATCTTTCTCTCTATACATCTCTAAACTCTTTTTCTCTCTCCTCACGTTTCAACCCAAGTCTCCCCTTGTCGGCCACTATCCAAGCTTCGGCCACCCATCGCTGCGCTCACCACCTCTGAAGCTCGAACAGCCGACTCCAGTAACCAAGCCACCGCTGCCGAGACACGAGTCCGAGCCAAATCAAGTTGCCGTGCCGCGCGTGTGTCGCGCGTCCGTGACGTCACAGCCACCTTACATCCCCGGGACGTCTCCAGGCAAGTTCTTACTTGCTTACATGCTATTTATTTAAGTTACAATCGTTAAATACATGAATTATAACGTTATAAGTTTGAAACTATTATTGTGCCGTAACTGTTCGATGCTTGATCTCTTAGGAAAACATTATCAAATTTGACGGAACTCACTGGTGTAGGTTGGCCCGTAGGGCTGTGAACATAGTGTGTGATTTTTGTTGGTTGATGTAATCGATAATGACTAAAACGACTACCCCCAAGTTTTAACCGTAAAACTGAAATTCTACTGTACCTGAAAACCGTTAAATTCACCATAAATCACATACTTAGTAGAATGGTGCGTTCGAGGGCTCAAAACGAAGACAACTCGATGAACTTTAATCCTATACCAGTTTTCAGACATTTCTGTATTTAAACTGTGATGATATTCGGATCGGAGTGCGACTCTGGACTGCAGTCCAGAGTGACTCCAGTCTTTGCTTGCTGTTTCGTATTGGATACCATAGAATTTCCTTAACTCGTAAGTTGCGGAACTCCACTGTTTATTATAGATAAATCTGTTAGATAGACAACATAATTGATTTCATCCTGTTTCGTTACCGTTTGATATTTAATCTGTAATTTAATAGATCGTGACACATAACAGTCCCAGCAGAATCAGAATTGACGTGTTAATATTAAACAGATTATAACTCCTAACGTACAGATGCGATTGAAGATCCGTTTATTGCGTTGAAAACCTTACTGAAAACCCTAAAATACCTTCAACTGTAGCATCGCTAAATTATGATCCCAACTGGGATTAAAATGCGTTGCGAAATAAATTCCTGATTCTGAAGCCGGATTTCCAGCGGCGTGCGCTTAAAATGAAACGGTTATAACTAATGATCCTGAAACCCGATTGGCTTGAAACAAAATTCTATGGATGGATAACTGAACATATTAATTACTACCTGTTTATCGTTTCGCTAAATTATATACATATGTTTCATGATAAATCGTGCAAGTGAAAGAATGCTGTTTCATAACATCCTCATCATGTTTATATACTTGTTCACGCATCATATCATACCCATATCATCGTATTGATAACTTAGTGACATCGTGCATTTACCCAGTGTTAGATTTTAGTGTTGATTGTGGCAAGTACGTCAGTGTTCATGTATTCGTGATTAAGTGAAAGTGATACGTACTTGCGCACAATCAGTGACCATATTATTCTATTGCATTGTCGACGTCTGTGGGATGCGTGCACGTGTGACTAATAAGTGGAATGGGACATTTATGGAAGCGTTTGCACGGGTGTCACAGATAGGACACCAGACACTGCCATTTATCTTAGGTATTAGTCGGGACGTGCTTGATGGAGGCCCTGCCTCCAGTTCTCGCGCAGACTTGTCACGGATCGATTAGTATCTAGATTGATGGTTAGTGTTTGATATAGACCTCGGGGTGTGGGGTAGTTCAAGTGTGAATTCAACAGAATCTCGGGAGTCCGCCGGCTTATATATTTAGGGAGTTATATGGAGATTTACAGGGTATGTGCTATAGACACCGTGATACATTCGTTACATGTTGGGCCCGTGGTCCCTTGCCCTCGGGTTCTACTCTTAGGTGGAGGACACTCGCGAGTGGTTGACTCTCACACTTGGACTGACGATAGGCTTATTGACCTGTGCAGTGAGACTTAGAGACTGATAGGGTTACTGTCGTTTACATTCCTTATATACTGTGTTGACATACATGACATATCGTTATACTGCTTTACTGCTCCGCTGCATTTATCTCTGCTCATTTATATTCATGCTGTTATTGATTTACTGTTATTCATATCCTTCACCACTGTTAGAACTGTTACTTGATTATATACATTATATTGCTATTACGTCGCTCTGACGACCTGAGTATGCATGCTCAGTGTGAGGAGAAGATTTAGCCCGGACCAGAACTAGACGTGCATCACAGACTTCCTGACTTGCTTTCCCGGGTTACATTCATTGGTTCCACTCCAGGTCAGTCTTTACATTGTTCCTTTCAGTTACTGCATTTTCCCATTACCTGCGCATCATTTACTGTTTACCATGAAAAGCTAGAAGCCGAAGTGTGACTACGGCGGGACTTTTCCTTGACCGTAGGAGCATGGCTGGCCTTGTCTACCCCTCGTATTCCGTATTTTGGGAAGCGGGGCGTGACATGGTTTAGTTGGTATCAGAGCCAGGTTTTGCATCGATTGGGATTGCAGTTTTCCGTGTATAGTTGGCAATCTAAGATATCCTTCGGTCTAGATTGTAAATTTGATATTCTTGATCCATATTCACATCGTGCGTTCAGCTATCCATTCACTATGGTTTCGGATGACTTGACAAGGGTACGTGGTGGCAATTGCACTACCGTACTCTATTCAAGTGACTTAAAGTGATACGGTTGATTCCCCACTTGTAATGATAATCATCATCTCTGATATTCTTGAATCCTTGTTCTATCCATATTATATTTTGATTCATTTAGCTTGTGACTTATATCATCCTCAAATTGTTGTTTCAGGATCATGTCTTCCAACGACTCTTCATCTTTGTCCGCTCCCCAGAATCAGACTGTTGAGATCCTTAGTGTACTACAAGGTTTAAAGGAAGCCCAGGAGCGAACAAACGACCTATTAGCTGAAGGACTGAGAAGACAGGTGAGTCAGACCCCAGCGGGAGTCTCCTATCATACAGGGATCTCTATTGGACGAGGAAAGGAGAAGAAGATGAAACGCCAATTTGTTTCCCCGCAACAGAAGTATCAGAAGAGCCCCTGCTGTGGATATTGTAAGAGGCCAGGACACCTTCAGAGGGATTGTCGCCGTGCTCAATGGAAATGTCTGATATGCGGTTCCGACAAACATCTCATCAACGGTTGTCCAGAAAGGAAAGAACTGCAAGGAGGAAACTCGTCCACACTCCCCACTTCTACCAAGTGAGGATCATCGCGTAGTTCGAACTCGACCATGAGGAGGATCTAACGCAGGATTCAACTCGCGTAACGATGATGCAGCGTTCTGACAATCGAAGAAAAATTCTATGTTTTCCAATTTCAGTATTATGTTGTCATACTCTTATAAACATTTCCTTTCATTTGAACCTTTGTATCCGTCGAACTTTTAGTTGAATGAAATAAAATTTGAATCATAATATATATATCATTCTCATGCTTTCTCTATGTAAAATTCTATTCATTAGCACAGTATTTTTCATTCTGATCTTTCAGTTCCTGCAACCGCATATTTTCCTATACTTTGTACTCTGAACTTCTCCTTGATGTGTTCCACTGTCTAATCATGAATTTTCTTTTCAGACCATGGCCCCACCCCGGAGCAGCGCCGCATCTAAATGAGGATGCACAGTCATGCGTTTCATTAGACCGCACACTGATGGATTCCGACGATGAGATCAACGGTCCCCAGGCCAACTTCGAAAACAATGATTCAGAGGACGAAGGAGCAGCCGCCCCAAAGGTTTGACATGATAGCTGATTCTGACGAAGAAGAAGGAGATCCTGAAGAGAACCCTATAGAGGAAGACCCCGAGGAAGAACAGATAGAAGAAAATCCAGTGGAGGAAAAACCCCGTGGAAGAAAATCCAGAAGAAGAGAATCACATGGAATCGGATCTCGATGAAGAAGCTCTATCCGAGGAAGAAGGACCAGAAGATCAAGACCCTATGGTGGAAGGACTTCCAATAGAGGTACCTGCGAGACGTTATGGAAATGGACGCCCCAACCTGAGTGCGCGAGCCTACCGCAACCTACTGAATCTCCACAACCGCGACTGATGGGATATCTTTTGATGTTGTCTTTCTGGCCAAATAGAATGTGTATATTTTAGGGCCACTTTCCGCCTTTGAGAATGTCTTGTTTCAAATTTTCTTGAATGAAATAAATCTTCTGAATTCGTAGACCATTTGATTATTGGTTCGCTTAGTACTTGTTTATTGCCATATCCATTTATTTTCTACTGAGATTCCTGTCTGTCCACCCCTACTCATTGTAAAGTTTTCACCCTCGTTTCGACTAGAAAGTACCGCACCCTGATCCTTGGAGTGAGCCACCATTCATCCTTCGTCTGTACCCTGTTTGAGACCTTTCTGGAAGGAGGACCTTCCTTATGAATTACCGAGTTCATTAACCTTTCAAATTCTTAATTCATAGGATTTACCGATCGTTAGTCTCCCCCATATTTTGCCTTGTAGTCCTTTCGTTGCTCACTCCTAATTTCTGTATTGACCCTATCCCAATCTCCTTGAACTTCAGCCTAAAGCAGCCACACTCCTACTTTCTGACTAAAACACACTTCCTTGTAATCACTACCCCAGCTAGCTCTATTCATATTGGTGGATTCTCTATTACCCCAAATATATTTAGAGACATTATTATTAAAAAAATTAGTTTTCATTATTTTAAATTTATCGAAGAGTGTGTGTTATTGATTACTCTGTTTTATATATTTTAAGTACACAATTAGTATTTTCATTTTCAGTAGCGCACCCTTACACCGCGCATGTTTTTGTTCTATATTCCTTATTTTCACTATATGAGTTTCCTAAATTATCTTAAACCGAATCTATCAATACCTTTTCCTAAAATGTTTCAACCTACCGACTAATCTTTCACTACTTTAGTGTCGTTACCTTATTTTTCGAAAATTGTGCTTATGATTACTATTATGAGTGGTTGAGCCTTATACTTATTATTTCTGTTTGCTATTTTGATAGACTTAGTTGTGCACATATTTGAGTCTCGACTTTTATCGAGCACACTTTGATTGTTATTCGTTAATGTACCCTATATTCTCGTATATTTGTACTTGCTCTTCTAGTTTTCATGCATTATACCTTGTAAGCCTATTTTTGTATATGGTTTTTATATATATGTATGTACTTTCAAAACTTTATCTGTCCGTTTTAAATAAATCAGCACATATTAGTTTTCGATATGATAATTCTTCGTTTATTATTTTGTAGCTAGTTGTTTCTTTTAAATTTCGAGGACGAAATTTTTGTAAGGGTGGTATGATGTAACACCCGGCTTTTTTTATACCAAAATTCGTACCTTTAATTCTACTTATTTCTTAATTATGAATTATCTATCTTTTATTTTATTTTATAAATTTATTATTATTATTTTCAAAACCCAGACCCTATTATAGATATATTTTTTTTCCAACAATTTTCCTTAGCCAATACCATTCGCCTTTAATAGAAATCCAATCTCATTCATTAAATAAATTCTTTTTCTTTAGCCCAAATCCCACAGCCCAAAGCCAACCTCTGCTTCCTTTCTCTTATCTATTCCAGCCACTCAATTATTTTTCCCATAAACTAAATCCATTCTTTTTAAAACCCCATTTTCCTTTTTATCAATAAAACCCTAAAACCCAAACCCTAATATATCTTATTTTTCAACTAATTCCCTCAGCCCATTCACCCATTTGCCGGCCCTTTATTTTTCCCCTCATCTCTATCAATTTTCCCTGCGGCCCATCCCCCTCCATATCTCACCATATTTTTTTATTTAAATTATCCCCAGCCCGTTCTCTTCAGCCCAAGGATATTTTAATTTATAAATCCCCGGCCCGTTCACTCAGCCCACTCAACAATTAAAGTAAAATGAAATTTGAACCCCCAGCCCAGCCCGTCTCCAAGCCACGCCCGCTCCTAACCCGACCCGACTCGACTCCTGTGCATCTTCTCTTCAAAATTTTCCCCAACGGCTAAATCCCATCGAGCGCGCGCGACCCGCCTCCTCAGCCGTCGCCCACGCCCTCGTCGCGAGCCGTTACCCCACGTCGCGCGAACGTTACCCACGACCCTCTCTCCTCAACCCTCTACCCCCTCTTCCTCGCTCGCTCACTCCCCGTTCTCATTTTCCTCCTCTTCTCGCTACACCCCGACCCACGCACCCATCACCGACCTCCTCCCTTCACCGTCGACTATCACTCTCGTCTCCGACCACCCTCAATCGCCTCCGTCACCATTTCCCACACTCTCTCACCCTCACACTCTCGAGTCCCAGCACCTATCGCCGACGGCACCTCACGGAGCCCCTACTCCCGATCTTCACCCCTGCCACTGATTTGTCCAAAAATATGAGTTTACCGCAATCAGAAACGGCGTCGCTTCGCAGCTAGCCGGTGAGTGCGGGTCGATCCACAGAGACGGGTAAATTTCTTTATATGTGTTTTAACGAGTTGATTCTTTTTGTCGTTTTGGTTTTATAAAAATCTAGATCTAAACTTAAAACTTAATTAATCTAATTGAAATTCTTGCTAGGGTTAGGCTTAGAAAAAGTTTTGGAGATTGATGTTTCCTCACCGCTTTCAATGCCGTAGATCCATTAGGTGTTATAGTAATTACCGATAAAGTGGATACGACTCTTTTGGGAAGATGTTTTCTTCCTCTAGATTCGTATCCTTCCTTTATCGTTAATTACCCTAACCCCCATGGAAAACGCGCGCAACCGGCCCTTTATACTGCGGTTCACCGTTACCTCGAGGGGTAGGGTGCTGCAGGGAGCGGTTGTGCGCGCATGCATGGAGTTCTTAATGGTTACGCATTGAAAGGGGTGAGAGATCTCATCTCTCAACCCTTTCCCTAAGGCTAACCCTAACAAGCGAGGAGACTACTCGCTCATTAGGGGATGAAATAACATTATATAAAAAATAAAATAAATTACCTAATGGTGATGGCTCCCTCCAAACGACAAAGAGCAGATCTGAATGTCACGTCCAGAAATTCTGATTTTTTATTGAATGAAAAGAGGCATCCAATTTTTAGATCTAAAATTACAATTTATAGGAAAATAGAAACCTAGGGTTACAGACTCTCGCACACGTTAATTTACAGATTTGACCCCTGAGAATCCCAACATCTGCACCGACGCACCGACGCAACAAAACCCCACCGACACGGGCTCTGTATGGCCGCGGAACCGCGGCTCCAGGTAGGGTTTGGCCGCGGTTCCGCGGCCAAACAAGAGAGTTGAGCCCGTGCGTTTTTGGGCTTGGTTCATTTTCTCTTTGGGCTTCTGTTTCTTCACTTGGTTTCTTTTTTGGGCTTCTGGTTCTCTTCCAGATATTTCAGTGAATACTTGTAGCGATCTTTTAACCGTTCACATGACATTTTGGACCTTGTACTGTTCTTCGTCTCGGCTTGAGTAAGATCCGTCTAATTGCTGGTCAAAAGTCCCTTTTCTGTTGTTTTGTGTCTTTTTCACTGCATTTGCTCCAGAAACCTGTAACCTGTAATATGCAACAAACGTGCGTCAAGAGTACCTGTTTATTTATAAAAAGGATAAGAATAGGGGAATGATAAATGCACTATTATGGTCTGAACAAATACCCCCAAACTTACCTTTTGCTCGTCCTCGAGCAAACTTATTATTTTATTCACTACAAAAAACCTAACCGCACTTTCGCAGGGAAACGCGATTGCACTGAGCACGTGCAACAAGCCGTTAAACCTCTAGGTGTCCCTAGTAGGAGGAGTGTTGTCTCCTGAGGGTTTTTAGCGGATTACACCCACAAAATCCTATCAACTTGGCCCATTGACTTTTGTTCTCCAATTAGGTCTTCTACTAAGGAATTCTATTATCTTATACTTGTAAATTATCCACCCATATTCTTCACGCTTCCTTATTGTGTAACTTAAGATCATATATGTTATGTAGACCTACTTAGCTTTCGGCATCTTTTAAGTCTTCCTTCTAGGGTTTCATCTCTACTTAGGAATTTTCTATCAACTCCATTAAAGATACAAATTCTATCTTTCATTCCTCTCTTTTATCTAAATTCCAATCGCATACCCCTACGTGTGTGTAAAGATCACCCCTACACTTGGAAATTCAATTCAAGCAATCATGCCCTTGTCCATTGTCCAAAGTACTAATTAGATGGTGAATAAAATTTGCTTACACATCCTTCATGCGACCGTTAATACTTCTTGAGGTACTAACGACCGATTACAAAATGCGTTTGCACTTTAAAGCGTACTTCCTAGTCTTTGCAACACCCAAGGCTTTAGCAGTGACTCCCAAACCAGTTGGTCTAAGGCACTAGGTGATGAAGCACCCTCGCTAAATATTTTTCTATTTTTACAGCCTTAAGTAATCACAAAAACCAGTGTCCATTTTTTTTTTCTTTTTATTTTCATTGTACTAAGGACTTTAGACAAGAGCATTTCAAGGTCTCTTCTACTATTCCAAGTTTCAAGGTGCGTGAATGTGCAAATTGTAGGGTATACATTTTCAGAATTTAGACTTAAGCTAGGAACTATCTTTCAAATTTATACTCTAATTAGAACATCAATATTCTTCCCTTGTTTCGACTTAGCCCAAGAAGTGAACCCAAAATATGCCTATTTCCAAATAAACTACAAGGCATATACTTTCTACCGTTAAACTTTAAGGAAGGTTATTTTTAGGGTTTTTAATTTACTAAGTCTAAGATCTAGTTCTTCCTAGCTAGTTAACCTATTTGTCAAACTCTAGTCAATTAGCCAAAATTGAATACAATTATTTTTATAATTTTTTTGAAATTTTTTCAATTTTTTGTGGGTTTTCAAATGCAAATGCAAAAATATGTACAAATGAATGCGAAGGAAGAAGACGTACCGAGCATACCCCCAAACTTGAATTTGACAGTGTCCTCACTGTCATGCTAAACCAAGAGGGTCAAAATGTCGGCACTCCCCTGTTTATTTATTTACAAATTTTTTTATATTTTTAATGTTTTGAAATTTTTATTTTTATTTTTTAGAGAAAAAGAAAACAAAAATATATACAAAAAGACCCTCCCCCAAACTTCAATTAAACTATGTTAGACAATACTGCCCAACTTTGCATAGGCCAAAAGTCAACACCAACCATTCGAAAAATTTATCAGTAAAGAATATTGGTGGGTGAAAAAATAAGTAGTGGTGGTCCGAAAAGAATTGGGGAAGATAGAAGTAGTGGAATGGGAGGTGTGGAGGTGAATATACAGGTGATGGTGAGGCATCGATACGAGAATGTAAGTGATCAGCAATCAGTGGAGTGTTGGCATTCTCGTACCTTATTAAAAGAAATGGGGGTATTTCAACTTCTAAGGGAGGAAGTTGGCTCACCACAATACCCCCAAGATGTTCCCGTGTGTCCTCTATTGACATGGCATCATCCATCCATTGTGTATGATATTCAATTATGAGGGAACCGATCTCCTCGATGTCTGCCATAGTCCTACCGAAAACTTGCCGCCTATCTTGTAAGACCGTTAAGAGGGCATTCTCTTGCTCGAGGGCTAGAGAGGCCGATATGATAATGGGAAAGGTCTCATTCTCACATATGTAAGCATATCTAAGGTGAGACGGCAAGGGCGTGAGTTCGAGTTTCGGAGGCGAAAGAATCATTGCGGAATCTACCTCGAACTCAAAGGACTCCAACACAGGTTCGAAATCACTGCAAACAACCGATTCGGATGGTTCTACTGACTCATCCAAAAACTCAAACGACTCATATTCGGGCTGTGAGTCGTCATCATCCAAAAAAGTGAAACATTCATAATCAACATCGGTTGTGTCAACGGTGGTAGGCTCAAGGAGGGACGCACTAGTGGCGTCAAAACTGTTTTCATCAAATAGAAATCTTTCAAGCTCGCAGTCCTCCTGCGTGATTTCGTGAATAGAGCAAACTTCTCGTGTACTACTTTTAGGCACGGGGGGCAGACTTCCCATCTTATAAATATTGAACTCACTAGACCTCTTCCCGAAGGATAGAGTCATGGAGCCATTGCGGCAATTTATCACGGCATTGGAAGTGGCCAAAAATGGTCGACCGAGAATCACCGGAATTTGGTTTATTGGGTTAGCAACAGGTTGTGTATCCATAACAATAAAATCAACGGGGAATATGAACTCCCCAACTTTGATCAACACATCCTCTAGTTGACCCCTTGGATAGGTGATTGATCGATCAGCCATTTGGAGAGTGCAACGAGTGGGTTTCAACTCTCCAACCCCTAATTGTTCGTACACGGAGTAGGGAATCAGGTTAACACTAGCCCCAAGATCTAAAAGTGCTTGATTAATTTTCTTATCCCCAATTGTAATTGAAATCGTAGGACAGCCGGGGTCCTTTCGTTTTTGGGGTAAGGTTTGATGGTGGTTAATTGCATTGCTCACTGCACTAGCCACTAGCACTTTCTTGGGTACTTGAGATGCCTTTCTCTTCGAGGTGCACAAGCCCTTTAAGATTTTCGCGTATGAAGGGACTTGTTGGATAGCATCCAAGAGAGGTATATTTATGCTAACCTGCTTAAAGATCTCCACAATCTTCTCCACTTGTGTATTTGGTCTATTAGGACTCAACCTGTTTGGAAATGGTGCATTCTGAAAATTTGTTGAGTCAAAAGTCTGTGGAGTAGAATGTGGAATAGGAACGGATCCCAGTGTGGATGTGTTCGTGTTGTTAGAAATGGGTCCGTTCGAGTCAGAAAAAGTAGAGCCGTGTGAAGGGTGGAGAATAGGCTCTAAAGAAAAAGGTGAAGAAGGAAGTGAAGAAAATGAAGAAGGGGAAGAAGAACCACCGGCGGGGATGTCATCACTAGTTTCCACATTATTTTGCAACTCTCTTCCGGATCTCAACGTGGTCACCGCATTTACGTTGTGATTGTGATATGCGTTTTGTGCGTGACCGGGATTGGGCAAGGGTTGAGATGGAAGCTTTCCCTTTTCTCTCTCGCTCAACGCAGCAGTTAATTGTGCAATTTGTGCCTCAATAGATTTGATACTTTGATCGTGTGAGGCATTGTTATTCATTAAAGAGTGCACATGACTTTCAAGTCTTGCTGCGGATTCTGTAGTTTGCTTGAGAAATGCTTCAAGACTTCTCTCGAGCGAGCTAACCTTATCATCATTAGGTTGAACCAAATTGTTCGTTTGATTTGCATAAGGTTGTTGTTGGAAAGGTTGCTGGTTTTGAGTTTGTAAGGGTGCTTGTTGTTGTTGTGGAGGAGTTCTTTGAAAATTGTTATTCCCTTGGACTTGTTGATTTTGGTTCCAAGCGAAATTTGGGTGACTCCTCCACCCCTGATTGTATGTTGAAGAGTAAGGATCGTTTCTTTGTCTTTGCTGGAATGCAGCATTGACTTGATCCTGCCCTTGCATGGGTGCATTATAAGGGCACTCTTCGGTTAGATGTGATGGGTTCGAACAACAAGCACAAACAGTTCGTGTGGGTAGAGTAGGGGCAGGAGAAGACGATGAGATTTTTGTCTCAATGGCTTCTAGCTTTTTCATAAGTGAGGCCATCTCGGCCTTCATAGCTATCGACATATCTATTTGATGTATGCCTGCCCTAGATTGACCACTAGAAGAAGATGATGTGGTCTTGGTACTCTCCCATTGAATTGTTTGCTCACTTAGGTCCTCAAGAAACTGCCAAGCTTCGTCGCTAGACTTGGAGAGAAAATGACCTTGACATATTGTTTCTAGCAACTGCTTCGTTGCTGCGTTCAATCCCTCGTATAATGTTTGGCAAAGTTGCCAATTTTCTATCCCATGATGAGGACATTGAACGAGTAGGTCCTTAAATCTCTCGAAGCACTTCCAAAATGGTTCGGAAGGAAGCTGTGAAAATTGTATGATTTCGTTTCTGATTTTAGCAGTTTTGTGGTGAGGATAGAACTTTTTCAGAAAAGCTCTCACAAACTCGTCCCAATTTCTAATGGAGTGTGATGCGGTGCTGTATAGCCACTTCTCGGCTAGGTCACATAAGGTGAAAGGAATGACCCTTAGCCTTATTGCGTCATCACTTAATTGGGTTGTCTTCATCATGGCGCAAACGTTTTGGAATTTATTAATGAAAATATATGCATCTTCGGATTCCAAACCATGAAACTTAGGCAGCATATTGATGAAGTGTGGTTTTATTTCAAAATTATCCCCATTTGCCGGTGGGGGTGAAAGACATGTGGGTAAAGAAGTGCGAACGGGGTAGAAGAGATCCTGGAGCGCAACTCGTGCGGGCGCTACAACAGGCGGTAGATTCGGGTTATTCGCACCTGGCGGAGGTGGAATCATTCCCGTCTGCAAGGTATAGTTGGGGTCGTGTCCCGACATACCTTCGAAAGAATTTGAGGGTGGAGGTAAGAAAGTGGAAGGAGTTTCGACTTCGGTGTCGAAAAGTTCGTTGGTCGGTACCAACGAAACACGGACTAATCGGGCGTTAGTATCCCTAGTCCAAAATGACATACACTAAAGGGTAGTGCAGTCAGAAAAAAAAAAAGAAAAACAGAATGTGGGGGTAAGATAACGTCAGTGAGAAGAAGTGGTGGAAGTGAGTTTGCAAGTTTTCTTTAGCGGCAAGTTGCAAGTTTTGAAAAGATTTCTTATTTTTTTATTTTTGTGAGTTTTGCGAGGAGGTTTTTGAAAACGGACTCGTGACACAACTGACTCAACCACACATGCACAATCAGGCCTAGATCTAGGGTCGCCTAGGTCTGCTAGACAGCTCCTAACTAGGGCTAGAAATAGACCTCAAACCGCCTCTTCACGGACAAATACGGCCAGGTAAGTGGGAAGGAACCACCACTACAGTGGGCCTAATTAAAAACCACTAGCCTAGACACCGCAATGTCGGTTAGGATAAACGGCCGATGCCTACCCTAGTCCTTTTCCTATTGAGCTCGCTGTCCTTAGGTCTGAGTCTAATCTTTTTTTTAATTAGAGGTGGTTGATGCAAAATGCTTTAGGTGTTTTCTGGGGTCTTGGGAAGGGTGATGAAATCCCCACCCAATCTGGATTTGGTCAAATAGCCCCTTAGAATCCGGTTAAATTATGCAAAACAAATAAAAATTCACTTGCAATCAGAATTTTTTA
Source organism: Agapanthus africanus (assembly GCA_030015575.1). Lineage (NCBI taxonomy): Eukaryota > Viridiplantae > Streptophyta > Magnoliopsida > Asparagales > Amaryllidaceae > Agapanthus > Agapanthus africanus. The sequence continues at coordinate 137,392,508 of CM057339.1, forward strand.
GCGCGGCGCAAAGAAACCTGCAGAAATCTGTTATTTAGAAGGGGAAGAAAGACTCTTTACGCAAAGAAATCCTGCAGAATATTTTTATAGAGAAATATAGGGGTGGTTGCAGAGAGGAGAGAGAAAAAATCAAACCAGAGAAATTTGGTGCGCTGACGTGTCACACCAAGCGCGGATCCGCGGCAGATTGGTTACTTGTGCGGCGGAAGGGCGGCAATGTTAGGGTTTCAGGCTCTGAAAAAAATTGTATTGCTTCTCTGTCCAATTTCTCCTCTGTTCTTCTGCACCAACTTCTGTTTTGTTCTCTGTAAATTTTCAGATCCGAAAATCCTTCGCTGTTCCTGCAAAGATCCAAAAGATACACCCTTCAAAAAGATCAAATTTTGATAAATTTTTTTTTTATTTTTTATATTTTCAGATTTTTATAATATTTCAAATTTTTATAATAGTGGTGAGTATTCCCGCCTGTCACGCGGGTGACCCGGGTTCGATCCCCGGCAACGGCGCCATTTGATTTGTCCAAAAATATGAGTTTACCGCAATCAGAAACGGCGTCGCTTCGCAGCTAGCCGGTGAGTGCGGGTCGATCCACAGAGACGGGTAAATTTCTTTATATGTGTTTTAACGAGTTGATTCTTTTTGTCGTTTTGGTTTTATAAAAATCTAGATCTAAACTTAAAACTTAATTAATCTAATTGAAATTCTTGCTAGGGTTAGGCTTAGAAAAAGTTTTGGAGATTGATGTTTCCTCACCGCTTTCAATGCCGTAGATCCATTAGGTGTTATAGTAATTACCGATAAAGTGGATACGACTCTTTTGGGAAGATGTTTGCTTCCTCTAGATTCGTATCCTTCCTTTATCGTTAATTACCCTAACCCCCATGGAAAACGCGCGCAACCGGCCCTTTATACTGCGGTTCACCGTTACCTCGAGGGGTAGGGTGCTGCAGGGAGCGGTTGTGCGCGCATGCATGGAGTTCTTAATGGTTACGCATTGAAAGGGGTGAGAGATCTCATCTCTCAACCCTTTCCCTAAGGCTAACCCTAACAAGCGAGGAGACTACTCGCTCATTAGGGGATGAAATAACATTATATAAAAAATAAAATAAATTACCTAATGGTGATGGCTCCCTCCAAACGACAAAGAGCAGATCTGAATGTCACGTCCAGAAATTCTGATTTTTTATTGAATGAAAAGAGGCATCCAATTTTTAGATCTAAAATTACAATTTATAGGAAAATAGAAACCTAGGGTTACAGACTCTCGCACACGTTAATTTACAGATTTGACCCCTGAGAATCCCAACATCTGCACCGATGCACCGACGCAACAAAACCCCACCGACACGGGCTCTGTATGGCCGCGGAACCGCGGCTCCAGGTAGGGTTTGGCCGCGGTTCCGCGGCCAAACAAGAGAGTTGAGCCCGTGCGTTTTTGGGCTTGGTTCATTTTCTCTTTGGGCTTCTGTTTCTTCACTTGGTTTCTTTTTTGGGCTTCTGGTTCTCTTCCAGATATTTCAGTGAATACTTGTAGCGATCTTTTAACCGTTCACATGACATTTTGGACCTTGTACTGTTCTTCGTCTCGGCTTGAGTAAGATCCGTCTAATTGCTGGTCAAAAGTCCCTTTTCTGTTGTTTTGTGTCTTTTTCACTGCATTTGCTCCAGAAACCTGTAACCTGTAATATGCAACAAACGTGCGTCAAGAGTACCTGTTTATTTATAAAAAGGATAAGAATAGGGGAATGATAAATGCACTATTATGGTCTGAACAGCCACCTCTCGACGTCGACCCCAACGTCGTCATCCCCGATCACCGCTCCTCCTCCCCTCTTCCTCCACAAATCCCCGAGCACCCCACTTCCTCTCTCCCACTTCCCTGCACACCCGAGCACGAGCCCCTGCGCCTCCCGCCGACAAGCCTCTACTAGCCTTGCACTACCGTACGTGGTGGCAATCTAAGCTATTCTCCCCACCTTTGAACAATGGTTCATCCTCGAACCACAGACCTACTATTGAGGGACCATCTCTGATACCATTCTGTCACGCCCCACCCCCAATACAAAGAGTATTGTGCATCTTCTCTTCAAAATTTTCCCCAACGGCTAAATCCCATCGAGCGCGCGCGACCCGCCTCCTCCGCCGTCGCCCACGCCCTCGTCGCGAGCCGTTACCCCACGTCGCGCGAACGTTACCCACGACCCTCTCTCCTCAACCCTCTACCCCCTCTTCCTCGCTCGCTCACTCCCCGTTCTCATTTTCCTCCTCTTCTCGCTACACCCCGACCCACGCACCCATCACCGACCTCCTCCCTTCACCGTCGACTATCACTCTCGTCTCCGACCACCCTCAATCGCCTCCGTCACCATTTCCCACACTCTCTCACCCTCACACTCTCGAGTCCCAGCACCTATCGCCGACGGCACCTCATGGAGCCCCTACTCCCGATCTTCACCCCTGCCACCTCTCGACGTCGACCCCAACGTCGTCATCCCCGATCACCGCTCCTCCTCCCCTCTTCCTCCACAAATCCCCGAGCACCCCACTTCCTCTCTCCCACTTCCCTGCACACCCGAGCACGAGCCCCTGCGCCTCCCGCCGACAAGCCTCTACTAGCCTTGCACTACCGTACGTGGTGGCAATCTAAGCTATTCTCCCCACCTTTGAACAATGGTTCATCCTCGAACCACAGACCTACTATTGAGGGACCATCTCTGATACCATTCTGTCACGCCCCACCCCCAATACAAAGAGTATTGTCCGCTTTGGCCGAAACCGTACGGTTTTTCCCTTTAGGGCGAACCGGACCCGACCAGGGGCCACTTCCCAGGAGGTCACCCATCCCAAGACTTCCCTGGCCCGAGCACGCTTAACTACGGAGTTCTCAAGCTCCTGTAGTTCCGGTTCACTTAAAAGACGCCTCTGCATTGAAGAGTGGTATCATTCCATTTATAATACAGATCTGCCCTCTTTCGGAATGTATTTCGAAGAGTCCCCATTGTTCTACAGTGGGTCCCACGGACTCAAGAGGTGGCCCCCACGGATTCAAGAGGTGGCCCCCGCCCACTTAACACGACACTTGGCGTGGCACTTTGTTCCGTGTGGCACTTTGCTCCGTGAGCAAGAACCGGGTCCCGACATCTTTTTAGAAGCCCAAGAGTCTACACGTGCATAACACGTAAACTGAAGAGTCACACATAAAACAAACGAGTCCACTGCAGTAGTCAAAGCGTCGGGGACACGTGGCGTTGAGGGGAGCCCCGACTCGGGATGTTGGGATGCGCGAATCGGCTGGCGCCGCCGGCTGACTCAGCTCGAAACCCTATTTTTTTTGCATTTTTCTGGCAACTCTTGAACTCTCCATAACCCCTGTACTATTTAAATTCCCTGCACATTTACAGAGCAAATTAAAACCCCATTTAATACAAATTTTAATACACCCTTTCATTATCCTAAACTATAATTTTTCCAATAAATACCACACCTCAAATCACCCCCTCACTCTCAAATCTCTGCCCAAACTCAAGAAAATTCTCAAGACTTTTTGTGTGCAAGTGGAGTTAACAAAGGGCGAAGCTCCGACGAACTTCCGACGACGATCCGAGGAGTTTCCGGCGACGAAACGACGCACCGGTGCTTCCCCAATCTTCCTCTTCCTCTTCTCTTGACCCTAAACTTATAAGTCCCCCTTCTCTCTCTCTTTCACTATTATCAAATTCTTAACTCTTAAAATGTGTCGGAAGCGGAGTTATCCGACTTCCGATTATCTTTTCTTTTAAAAAATACAACATTTTCTTAATAACAAACCTACAACTTTTGCTATCTTGTTTAATACTTATTAACTAAGACAATAGAACAAGTTTGACATTAAAATAATAACCATAGCAAGTTTTATTCCACTTTTACAGTAAAATACCTCTATGTTTCATATCGACATGTTTATACCTTTTAACCATGCTAACTTTAGAAAACTCACGAGATAATGAACTACCTCCTCACAACACTCATATATAACATAGCACGATGAAATTTGGGAACATAGATTTGGGAAAATACGACTTTACATATAACTACCTTCAACTTATAAAAACCTTTTTCTACAAGAAATGTATTTTTAACAAATCTTTGCAATTGCGCCTCTGCAACCCATTTCGGGGAACCCGTTCGGGATGGTGCGGATTATCGCACATCCTCGGGCTTAGTAGTGCGAGATGCAGACCTCCGCAAGGAGCACACGTTCTCGAAAGATTTAAAATACAATTTTCTTTAAAATACAATTTTCTTTAGAAAATGTGATTTCTATTATAAATAAAACTTATATTTTTAATAAATAAATATATATGTAATTAATATCAAAATATCTATTTTTAATATTTATAATATTCCACATTTACAAAATTCAAGAAAAACATCTCATTTACAAGAAAATACCAAACAATTCCAACATTACAAATAAATACCATATATTATGAAAAATAGGTTTTATTCACTAGAAATGTCATATTGATAAAATATACATCCATGAAAACTCTAAATACGATAATAAAATACTTAAGGTGTATTTTGAAAATTATATAAAATTATTTTTACATAAAACCTCCTCAAGTTATACTAAATTACAATAAGAACCCTAGTAAGCATAGGTTTAAGCAGGACCAGTCTCTTGAGCCTCAGGGAGCCGGAGATTTGGGTGCTTGCCTATTTAAGGTAGACAACTTAACAAACGGTGTTATCAACACGGTAATCGTCTTTGAAAAAGACATAAATCCCGCCGTCCATGTGCAGCGGTTACCGATAGCACCAAAACATAATTCAGGATTCAATTTCTTTTCTAATTGTCTGACTCAGACTGAGTCTCGATATAATTAATCTGACTTGAATATGATTCAAGTATCAAGCTTCAATACAACATGGATCTATTAATCCGTCTAATCAATCTATATTGACTGAACCGAACCATGGATATATTCCATCTACATGTTCATCCATTATATCCGTTCCATTACTGATATCATGGTTTCGGCAAGTCATCCATCTATATACAATATACAATTCAAACAATACAATAATACAATCAAGACATCGCGGGGTTTATAAGGGGTAGATTGGTACGGAAGGTGTTAAAAGTGGCACGAGACAGCAACCATAAAGATACCTAACCTGAATTCAATTGGCGTTGTACCGTGGCTGAACGGTTCCTTGTACTCCGTATACCGTAGTCTCTGGTCTAGTGAGACTCCTCTCGTATACACCGGCCTCTTCTGTACCAAGCCACAAACAACATCATTAACATTAAATACAACATTATAACAATATAGTCTTTGTTATGTCTATTCCATTCTTGTCTAATTACGGGACTTACCGAGCGATTTGTTCGCTGACGACATTCTCTTTCTTCTTCTTTGGAATGTCGTCAGGTGATTCGGACTCACTGGAGATCGAGCCCACCAGCGAAGATTTGGATCAGCTAGCCTTCGACCCGAAGCTCTAGTTACTTGTACATGTCATTTCAGTACTTTTCATTTCTGTTATGCCACTGTTTAGGCATTGCTTTTCATTCCATGTATTTACTTTTCAGATGTATTGTAAAAAGAATGTTAATAAATAAAGTTGTTGTTCAATTATAACTATTGTCTTTGTCTCTTGTGCCTTTTACTTATATTGCTTAGATATGTTTAGCGTGTTTACTTCAGAGTAAATACGTAGCGGCCAGTCGCGTCCTCTGCCCATATACTGTGAAGTAGGGCGTGACAGCCTTGCTCATGCATATTCCTACAACTTGCTTGTTAATCATGAAACTAATAATTAGAAACATCTTTCACTCTAAATCATCATGTTAAATAACTTTAAATTGGGTTTTACATTTAAATACCATGAACTTTGTATCTACCGTATTTTATTACTTTGCTTAATCATACTTCTAGAAAACTTCACTGGGTAATGATCTACCCCTCACATACACACATGTTTACATAGCACGATACTTTTTGAAACATATTTTTGTGGCGCTTACAACATTTCATTAAAATACCTTGAACTATAAATACCCGATTTTCTTTGAATAGTATTATTAAACTCTTTGCGATTATACCTTTAAAACCCATTTTGGGGAACCCGTTATTAGATAGTGCGGATTATCATACATCCTCGATACTAGTAGAGCGAGATGCAGACCTCTTCACGGAGCATGCGGGCTTGAAAGATTTTTAATACGATTTTTAAGAAAAACGAGATTTTCTAATTAATAATAAAATTAATTTTTAATATTATATAAATATTATCGAACCACACATTTTCAAGATATAATAAAATTCCATGTTTTCTAAAAAGATAAAAGAATGATAAGTTTCACTAAAATACCATCAAGTATCAATACAAGACAAGTTTTACACTAAAATACCTTGAACTATTCAAGTTATGTAAATATTCACTAATATACCTCACTCTTTAAAATTTACATCAATGAAAACCCTAAATATGATAAATAAATACACGAGATTTATTTTGAAAGTATATAAAATATTTTTCATAAAACCCCATCGAGTTATATAAAATTACATTTAAGGACTTTAGTAAATATAGGTTTAAGCGGGATCAATTCTTTTGAGGCTCAGGGAGCCGGAGAAAGTGAGTGCTTGCCTATTTAAGGTAGAAAAAACTTAACAGAGTTATCAATGGTAATTATCTTGGAGAAAGACACAAATCCTGCCGTCCATGTGCAGTAGTTACCGATAACACCCGAACCTAATTTAGGATCCAAATCTGTTTAAAGTGTCTGACTCAAGTCTGAGTCTAAATAAAATCTGTGTCTAACTTAATCTGAATCCAAACCAGAATCCAAACCAAACATGAATCCAAATCAAACATGAATCCAATATACCAAACATGAAAACTTAAAGTTGAACCTGAATACCAGAACAATATCAACATGCAAACATGACTTGATTTGACCGAACCATGGCTATAACTTGACTTGATTACATGACTACTTGATACATCCTAAACCTGATTACATGAACAACTTGTATCCATGGTCTCGACAAGTCAGATAACTATAATTCAATACAATACATTATGGGGTTTAACGGGGTAGATTGGTACGGAATGTATTAAAAGTGGCACGATGAAAAAGACACTAGATTAATATCCATTGCCGTTGTCCCGTCGATTTTGACGGGGCCTTGTACTTTCCTGTTCCCATAGTCCACGGGATAGTTGGACTCCTCTCGTATACACCGATACATTCTGTACCAAGCTACAAACAACTACCTTAGTATAACAAACATAAATCTGTATAATTACCAGTTCTATTCTCTTTACTTGTCCTATTCTATTCCTTCTTTTGTGACTTACCGAGCGCTAGTTCGCTGACGACATTCCTGTCTCTTCTTTATTTGGAATGTTCGTTAGGAGGACCCGACTCTCAGGAGACCGAGCCCAGCTAGGAGGATTTGGATCAGTTCACAGAGGAGCCAGACTTCTAGTCTTTACTTGTACTTCCTTTTTCATTTGTATACCACTGTTTAGGCATTGCTTTTATCATTATACATTTCCTTTTCAAATCAGTTGTAATGTAAAGAATGGATGCTAATAAAAGTTGCTGTTTATATTACATTTCTTGTCATTCTTGTGCATTTATTTATATTTCTTATTTACGCTTAACGTGTTTACTTCTGAGTAAATACGTCGTGGCCCGTCACGTTTACTTCTCCGTACACTGGGAAGCGGGGTGTGACAAAGACCGAAGAACACGGATCTTTCGGTGAGAAATTTCTATTATAGCGGTTAGCTCACCTCCTAGTTATCTAGTTTAGGTTTATGGTAGATTCTAGAACGGGTTTTTCTAGCGCCAGTTTTTATACCTTAAATTTTTTTTTGTTCCACAATGGCTACGGTAGATGGTCAGGGAGATAGAAAATCCCAATATGGTATCAGAGCCACTCCATAAGCCTTAGATAACTCATAGCGACGTTATAAATCCGCCGTTTTTGTCGTGCACGAATTGCCGACAAAAACAGTTCCAAAAAATTGATGTTTTGAGATATTTGCACACCCCGCGGGCTCACGGTTTGAACTGAGAAGCCGCAGGGTAGAGCATGGGTACCCTGAGGATACCCCGGGGGACCAAAGGCCGGGTCCACCCCCAAGACCATCACAAGGCGGCCTTGGGGGGTGGTGACCCGATAGCACCCCATATGGGTGCTCTCGGGTCTGCCAACCCATTGGGGCCACTTCGAGGTAGCTCCCATGGGTAGGTACCCCCTCCCGTGGCCCTTTGTCGATAGTTAATTTTACCCTCTTCGCCTCCGTAAAGATTCAGGCGGGTTTCGAGTTCGTTTCGACTCCCATATTGTCTTAAAATGGTCGTTTTTTGGAACTTTAGCTCACTGATTTTTCGTGGTTTTGGAAATTTGTTTCGTTTGCTAATTGCGTGCGGAATTCTATTGTCGTAGTTTTCTTTACTTGCTTCTGTGATGTGTACATATGTTGTTTAACGTCTTCTAATCTCTATACGTCGATTAGAAGGGGTTGCACGCATCTAGTTTATCTGTGATGTTTGTTGTGATATCTTTGAGATGGTTTTATCGGATTGTCGTGATGTATGGCCTATTGTGCAATGTTTGTAGTACAGTTTTGATCTATTTGTATATTCATTATTGCGGGGTGATCGTCCAACATGTGGACTGCCGTTTCTGCTGGATTGTATATTATTTTATTGGGGCACGGCCGGGTTGAGGTCGATGTCACCATTGTATATATATATATATTTCTTTTCTGTACTAGGATTACACTGCGACGGAGTGCTTGAGTGGCCGGGTTCCAGAGGGCAACGGGCCTCCATCTCATGGTGTTGAGACCGGAGTGCTTTACTCTAGGATTGGTGGGCTACTCGCCGCACTCGTAGGGGGTATAGGATGACCCACGGAGGAGCGCTCAAGTTACCGGATTCCGTGAAGTGTTGGGTGGCCCATTCATCTTGTTGACTGGGGTTGCCTCTCTTCAGGAATTGGCGGGTAACTTGCCGTGCTCGTAGGGGTCTTAGTTTTACATTGTACTAGCTATCCACATAATCGGGGAACGTCGGGTTTCATTTGTGGCTCGAATGAAACCCGAGGCTCCAAGTTTATCCGCTTTTCCATATTGCTTATCGATGTTCTGTGATGTTGCTTATATCATGCCTATGACGAATATTATATATATATATATATTTATATATACTAGTAGATGTTGTATATGTTTTTCACTTGCGCTAGTCCAAGCCCTGCTCTGCCATTAGTTAAGTAACCTAACGGTGCATGACGGGGCCCCATGGCGAATGCGGATGGCATATACGTACATTGTATTTTCGTTCTTTTCTGCTGTGATAGGAATTAATTGATGGGACCACATTAATTTTAATTAATGTAAGATAATAAATCTAAAAAATGTTGGAACAAATTTTGAAAAACTATAGTCATATTCTTACGCTTTGCATAGTGGTATTCGGTCGTGAATATCCAACACCTCATTTTAGGAGGCAAGTGCCTAGATCCCTTCGCGGGGAGTGACCACTTGAGCAAAAGTTTATACTGTAGATTACTCGATTTTCTTAAAAACCATAAGTTTTCAAAAACGGAGCCTAAACCACTCATTTTCAAAACTACTTGGTTCCTTCATCGATATCAAGTTCATTACGTTAAAGAGTTTTTTGCCAAAAACCAGCCATAGCCCTCTGTTATTTCCTATGAGTAATACTTAGTATTCGTGCTGCGTTTGCTGACTGTGTCAAGGCGTAGTGTATGGTAGCCGGGTACTGCTTATTTATAGTATACGATACGATTGGTTAGGATAGTTTTTATAACCTTGTTGACTGTGTCAAGGGTTATGCGGGTGAGTTTAATGCAATCAAGATAATGACGGGTTGAACTTGACTAGGACTCTTTAATTTGTTGACTGTGTCAAGGTCACTAGGTTCCTAGGGGCAAAAACTACATCGGGAGTTTCAAATATACAGGAAACTTGCTAGTGCTGCATACCTTCTGGAGTGTGGTGACTAGAGTGGCTTCTATTTAGTTTATCACGCAATGATAGTTGAATCCTGATCCCACTGATGAGTATGATTACTCTTGGGAGAGATTTATCATTTCATAATTAGCTGACCTATTAAGTGTCTAGAAAGGTGTGAACGAGGCTACGCCTCTGTGGAAACGAGGTTTATTTTAATTAGGTCCGTGCGAGAGCACGGGGAACCTCCCTCGGAGTACCAACACCGACCCGGCTGAATGGTTAGCGAACTTGTAAGGTGTTAATGATCCCATCTAGTTCTCCTTTTAAGGTTTGAAGGAGAATTCGAGAAAACGGTGGGAGCCATCCTAATTAGATAAATTAATAACCGATCTGATCTTGCAAGAGCGCACGCTGAGTGTTTCTTTTCTCTCTCTCCAGGTAGCAACCAATTCATGCCTTAATCAAGATAATAAAATGTATCGCTTGACCGATCCAAATTCTTATTCGGGGCTGGGGAACGTCGATTTGGCTCTAACTTATGACAGCAGTCGTGAGTATGAGCAAAGGAAAGAGAATTGCATGAATTCTTTAATGACCCCAATGAAGAAGAAGTATACTATTGCGTCTTCTTCAGGTGTTCTTGTTATTGAGAACTGTTTTTCGGTCAGTCCTACCTCCTGGGTACTAGATATCGGATCAGGATCTCATATCTATAATTTATTGCTGGGACTGAGACTTGGTGATATGTCCCTCAGAGTAAGGAACGGAGCACAAGTTGATGCTGCTGCCGTTGGTTAATATCACCCAGCATTGCCAAATGACAATACTATGATTTTGAACAATTGCTACTATGTACCTTCTATGGTTTACAATATCATATCAGTTTCTTTACTTGATAAAGATGGATATAAGTTTGTTCTTGATAGAAATATCATAAACATTTACCTTAATCAGGTATTGGTTGCAAAAGGTACACTGTGTAATGGTATCTATGTTCTAAATCAAAACACAGTTTTCAATATACAAAACATACGCAAGAGGAAGAGTCTAGAAATGAACAAATCCTATTTGTGGCATTGTATACTTGGTCATATCGGAGAGAAAAGACTAAGTAAGTTGCATAAAGATGGATATTTGAATAAGTTCGAATTTTCATCTTATGAAACTTGTCAGTCTTGTCTCAAGAGAAAGATGACCAAATCTCCATTCACCGGACACGGAGAAAGAGCTACAGAGCTCTTGGGACTCATACACAGTGATGTATGTAGTCCAATGTCTATACATGCAAGGGGTGGGTTCTCGTACTTCATCACATTCACTGACGATCTCTCTAGGTTCGAATATGTGTATCTTTTGAAACACAAATCTGAAGCTTTTGAGAAATTCAAAGAATTCAGAAACGAAGTAGAGAACCAGACTGGCAAAAGTATCAAGATCCTCCGATCTGATAAAGGAGGGGAGTACTTAAGCACGAAATTCCTAGAATACCTAAAAGAGAATGGAATTCTCTCTCAGCTTTCTCCTCCGCATACACCACAGAACAACGGTGTATCGGAGCGGAGGAATCGTACCCTATTGGATATGGTTCGCACCATGATGAGTAGTGCTTAGTTGCCTCTTTCATTCTAGGATATGCGCTTCAAACAACGACACATCTTTTAAATCAAGTTCCATCCAAATCCGTGCCTAAAACTCTGTATGAAATATGGAGTGGTAAGAGTTTGTATCTTAAACGTGTTAAGATTTGAGGTTGCCCTGCTTATGTCAAAAAGCAGAACCCAGACAAACTCGAGGCACGTTCAGTTTTATGTAAGTTTGTGGGATACCCAAAGAATTCTAATGGATATCTATTCTACTACGCAGAGGAACAAAGGATTATTGTTTCTCGGAATGCCACATTTTTGGAAAAAGAATTTCTTGCAAAAAATATTAGTGACGACGTGGTAGAACTGGATGAAGTTCCAGAAACACACACTATAACTGAAGATTTGGTGGAACCGCTAGATTCAGTAATACCCGACGAACCTCAGCCACTCCGCAGATCTAGTAGGATTTCTTATCCGCCCGAGAGATACTACGGTTTTCTCATAGACGAGGATCGAGAGGATTGTATCTTAGAAGAAGATGATCCTACTAGTTTCAAGCAGGCCGTTATCAGTAGGGACTCTGATAAATGGCTGGATGCTATGCGATCCGAAATGGAGTCCATGTACACCAATAAAGTATGGACATTGATATTGCTCCACCTGGGGTAAAACCCGTTGGATGCAAATGGATCTACAAAAGGAAGTTTGGTGTAGATGGACAAGTGGAAACCTATAAGGCTAGACTTGTTGCAAAAGGTTTTCATCAAAGACCAGGTGTGGACTATGACGAAACCTTTTCTCCAGTGGCTATGGTTAAATCCATTCGGATCCTACTTGCCATTGCTGCCTTCCATGACTATGAAATCTGGCAGATGGACGTAAAAATGGATTTTCTAAACGGAAGTTTGGAAGCGTGCGTTTATATGGATTAGCCGGAGTGTTTTGTAAACAGTGGGAGCAGCGGGAAGGTATGCAAGTTGCTTAAATCCATTTATGGATTAAAGCAAGCATTGCGGAGCTGGAACATCTGTTTTGACGAAACAGTCAAGGAATTTGACTTCATCAAGAACGAGGATAAGCCTTGTATATATAAAAAGATTGTAGGACAAACTGTCGTATTCCTAGTCTTGTACGTGGATGACTTTCTTTTGATAGGAAATGATATTTCTATGCTACAATCGGTCAAGCTGTTCTTGTCACAAAGGTTCTCCATGAAAGACCTGGGCGATACCTCGTACATTCTGAGAATTAAGATCTACAGAGATAGATCCAGGAGATTATTGGGACTTTCGCAATCCAGGTACATAGAGACCGTACTAAAGAGATTTAGTATAGAAGATTCCAAGCGCGGTAACATACCCGCATTGCACAGAATCACCCTCTCCAAAGAGATGTCTCCCAAGACTGATGAGGAGAGGGTTTGCATGAGAATTATACCCTATGCTTTGGCGGTAGGATCTATAATGTATGCGATACTATGTACCAGATCAGATGTAGCTTACACGCTCAGTGTGGTGAGCCAGTATCAGTCAAACCCAGATGAGAACCACTGGACAGCAGTGAAGAACATTCTTAAGTACCTGAGAAAGACTAAAGAACTGTTCCTGGTGGGGACCTCAGGTGGAGTCTTTTACCGATTCGAGCTTCCAGAGTGACAAGAATGACAACAAGTCTGTCTCGGGTTTTGTGTTTACCCTCAACAGAAGGGCGGTCTGTTGGAAGAGTTCCAAATAGGACACCGTCGCAGACTCGACAATGGAGGCTGAATACACTGCTGCCAACGATGCCGCAAAGGAAGCGGTTTGGATTAAGAAGTTCATTACTGAACTTCAGGTGGTTCCATCCATTGTTAATTCAATACCTTTGTATTGCGAAAAAAATGGAGCTATGGTTTTAGCGTAGGAATCACGGTCCTATCAGAAATCCAGACACATCTTGAGGCGGTATCACCTGATCAGGGAGATCGTTGATCGCCGGGAGATCGAGGTGCAGAGAGTGGACACAAAAGACAACAAGGCGGATCCATTCACCAATGCCCATACTCAAGCACAATTCAAGAGACTATTTGAGATGTTGGGTATGCGATACGTCAACAACTGGCCCTAGTACAGACGTTGAGTACTCGATACGCCAATATGTGGCCTTAGTGCAAGTGGGAGATTGTTGGATATGTATAACCTAGAGGCCATTATTGTATATGTATACATGTGGATGATTGGACATGAAAGTCTACCCTAGCACCACCATGAGATTTAAACCGACATCAAGCATGCAATTTTAAAAATTTCTAGGTACTAAGCTAGACTAACTAAGGATCAAACTAGAATATTAGGGTTTACATGATATCTAAAGAACTTTACACTAAGAGAAGAATGCTACAACCTTTGTAGACCTTTTCTTCTCAAGCTCCGTGTAGTAGTCCACGCGACTCCACTAGGCTCCACTTGAAGTTGGATCGAGCTTCCTTTGCGATCTTCGTGCCAAAGATGATCCACCCGAAGCTCCGCTAATCCAAGCTATCTCTTCACTAAACTCTTTAGTGAAGGAAACACACTACACTTGAGTGCTAATCAAGTGTAGGATGGTGAAGTAGAGGTTCTAAGCTCATTAGGATTTATCTCAAAACCCTATAATTCACATCTCATGTAAGGGTTAGGGTTTTGTAGAAGAGGAAGAAGAAGATGGAAAAATGGAGAGAGCTCAAAAATGGCTAAGGGATGAACTCATCAAAAACTCAAGTCAAGAATGGCTCCTCTCTTGACCTCACTTATTCAAGCATGGAATAAATTGCAATAATAAATTCCAACCATGCTTGAATAGTGAGTCAAGACTAATAAAGAAATGATAAAAGCCATGCTTTACCCATCCTTCAAAAGTCTCCCCATTTTTCACTTCATTTTCTATTTTCACAAAATAGAAAATCCAACCATGCTTTATATATATATATTAATATATGTATTATGAAGAAAATAATTAGTGAGCTAATAATATTGGTTAATATATAATTATATAAAATATAAATATATATCATATTATTAAATCAACACTTTGATTTAATAATCCGGTTATATCACATATAACCGACTAATATCATTTATCTGTATATCACATTATCAAATCAACACTTGATTCGCCGGTTATATCACATATAACCTAACTGATATCAAATAACCGCCAGATTGGATTACGGTATCACATACTCGTATTTAATCTGGCCCCCGCACATATCAGTATATGCGCCCTACTTCGTTTCGCCTGAACTTGGAAACTTCTGTGTGGGACTCTAAAGACTCGTCAATACGCCAACAATAGGTAATGATCACATCAGTTACCCACAAGCCGTCAGCAGTACCAGCTGGACGTAACGGCTATCCAGGTATTGAGCGAATAGAAGATCAACAAGCAAGCTTGTCCAAACTCCCATGAAGCCTATAAGTAACACTTACCGTACAGTCCGGTCTCTTCGTCTGATATGTCGCATATCGAGTCTGGGGGTGGAATCTTCAAACCCTAATAACTTGATAAATCATGCCAATATGTGGCCTATAACGGTACGAGAAACTACTGATAACTCTTACTAGTAAATCTCATCAACAGCCCTGGTCAGGGACTTCCTGTTATAACCAATCGAGTATGGTGCAATATCAACTTCCTATACCGAGAGAGACGAAACCCCTCCTATCGCTCATTGCCTCCATGTGACTCGGGACTGTACCCAAAATCCACCTGTTTGCACGACTCTTTTGAGCCGTGGTAGGGAGGAAATCAAAGCACAGTGGGAACCATATAAGACTCTATGACGATCTCGGGTCTATGACTAACATGTACCAGTGTCACCAGAGAACCCCTGTCTGACGTTAGGTATAGTACCTACTGATGGAAACTCAAAGTGTCATGCTTTTAAAAAGGGTTTTGTCAAATGAGGATATGTCGGTTTCTTGATGAAAATAGTGCATGACGTGAGTCTCGAGTTCTAAAAATACCGCAAGTACACGGTGTGTTGATGCGAGCCGGCAAGTACGGGTCGATCCACAGGGAGTAGATATCACAACATCATTTTGAGTTATAAAACAATGGTTGGAGTTGGAATTGTCACGTTTTTATGAAAATGAAATAAAGAAAGGATAAGGTGTGTTTAGGGAAAACTTTGGCTAAGGTTTAGTAAAGTTGAATTACGGCTTTTACTCCTAACTCTCTTACTTGATTCAAGGTCCATTTTTAGTTTCTAATTGACTTAAGAAAGCATGCCGCATCTATCCGAAACAAGTGTCGGTTTAGAATACGATATCAAGGTTAGGTTAAAAAGAAACTAAAATTTTAAGGGTTTAGAGTGAAATGAGTATGGAATTAGTTAAGTAAAGTTAGCAAGCATAGAACATATGCTTGTATGCTATATATTCTATCTAGCTAATTTCCCACACTTAACTTAATTTCATATTCCTTTCAATTTCGATTTATAATATAACAATGATAAAATGTAAAGAAAGAATAGGATATATGTTAAAGGTTGATTTGCAACCATTCAAAACAATATACCCTATCAAGCAAAACATAATAAAATTGCATATATTAAGAAAAGAAGTGTAAAATGCAAGAATCAAGAAGGAGGGTTCAACCTACCTCACCATAGCCCAAGCACAAACTACTCACACATCATAATATGAAATCACAACTAAATACATATAAAATAAGATGCAAAAGAGAAAAGATACAAGAATCAACTTGAGATAAATGAAGCTTTGATTGCAATGGTTCCAAGTAAAAACAAATGAATTCAAATGCCAAAATCTAATTTTGCAAGCTCAAGAAAGAGGTTGGAAGACCAGAGGAAGGCAAAAAAATCACACTAAGAGTTACAAGGTCAACTAGTTACAATGTATACAAAGTTTTCTCTCACAAAAAAAGTATCCATTAGCTTGCTCACTGATCTGGTATTTATAGGCTCAAAATCAAAATAAACAAATAATAAAACCAGGATGATGAGACAACATTGAGTGACCATGTGAAATATGAAGTGATTTGGACTTGGTGGGGCCGGCGATGTCAGGAAAAGTGATGATGTCGCCGGTCGGTTGTAGGTTATTGGGACTCGAGTTTGCTTGGTGCTTTTGAGTGTTCTCCACAATCCCACTGATTTTGTTTGATTTCTTTATACCAGCTTAGTTATACTCAGTAGATTTTGGAGGGAAATCTAACTTTATATCACATCACATCTTTCATGCAATTATTACACCCCACCTGGGCCCACCACTTGCACAAGTCATGAGTGTTGTGCCCACGTGTCCCATAGGCAGCCCCCACCATGGTCCAAGTCACCAAAGAGCTTGTGCACACTTGTATTGTGTTGGACCAAAATTGTGTACACATGATTATTTGCAAAAGAGATCTTTGAATATCGGTCGATTTTCTGTTCTGATTGCAGTGTCGACTCCCAAACGTTATATTTGTGATTTTGAGTGTGTTTCCAGTATTATATCACGAATACCTGTAATTTGCATTTACTGAGCAGACACTGGTTAATAGTACCGATATACACAAAATTGATAATGAATGAGAGGTATTAAAATGCAGTTTTTTAGTGATGAACAAATACCCCCAAACTTATCTTTTGCTCGTCCAGAGCAAAACAAAAATCCTAGCCTCACTTTCGCAGGGAACGCGATTGCACTGAACACGTGCAACAAGCCGTTAAACCTCTAGGTATCCCTAGTAGAAGGAGTGTTGTCTTCTGAGGGTTTTCAGCGGATTACACCCACAAAATCCTGTCAAGTTAGTGTCGTGTGGAAACTGTTGATTCTAATCTTAAGGTTAAGTATCAAAGCTAGATGTTCTATCATCCTAGTTAGAAACGTTAAACCCTATTTTTCACCCCTCACAATTTTTTTAACCCAAGCTTATACACGTCATTTCGTGATTGTGCGAATAGTGTCGACAAGTTTTTAAGAACGTGATTAGGGTCATCATGTCATAAATACGGACCATGATAGACTTCTAAAGGATCATACGAGTTTGAAAAGATTTAAGATTTTCTCAAGTTTCGTTCTCTAGTTAGGTTTCAAGTCAGAACTTATATCATTTTTAACAGAGAGCCTAAGTTTTATTCTTCACTCCTACCTTTCACCTGTTTTTTTTCATACACGCCTTTCGTTATCGTGCAAACGTCTTTATACATATAAACCTTCATATCTCCTGCTAGAAAACTCGTCTCCGCCAAGATTATTCTCCCACAAAGAACCGTGATGACATTTAACTTGGAGAGAACACTTGCTTTGCTTGTTTTATTTGGCGATTGGAAACTTAGCGAGTTTTAGGTCAATGACTCCCAAACCAGATAGTTTTAGGGCATTAGGTGTGGAGACACCCAAGGACTTAATTGCCCAAGTTACTAAGGCCACAAAACAAAAGACTCATTTTGTTTGCGTTTAAAGTATTCTGAAAACGGAGATATTGCTAGCTTTTCTTTTTAAATCCCGAAAACGTGTTCTTGTGGATAAGGTGTATGATCACTCCAACGAGATTCCAGATGGGTTATTTTTCAGATTTTTAGCTTCCATTAAAAACTCAATAACATCCTTCATATTCACTTCACTTCATGAACTATTTTTGATATTACTTAATTTAGAACAAATCTGTTTGATCCTAAAAATGTTTATCAATTTTCAAAAGTTTTAAAGACATGTCGGACTTTCATCTAATTCTCAAAAACATATGACATGTGTAAAGTGTTATAAAAGACATATATCAGCTACGGTTAAACTCAAAACAGGGTTATCTTTCGGGTTGCCAATCTCTCGAAAAAGACTTAGTTATTTCTATCTTATCAATCGAACCGTCAGACTTCGAGTCTAAGTTCCCCCGCTAGCTAATCATGACGAAAAAGATTTTATGTTTCGAAGAATTTTCAAATTTTTATGGTTTTTGTTTCTTTTAAATTTTTTATATGTTTTGTGTAAATGCAGAATATACAAATGAATGCTCAAGATAAAAAAATAGAAATGTTTACCGAGCATACCCCTAAACTTAAACTTGACAGTGTCCTCACTGTCATGCTATACAACGAGAGTCAAAATTGGTGAGGGGTCAAAATAAATTACAAACAGAAAAAAAACCAAAATGTATATATAAGATTAGGGGAAGTGATTTAATCAAGATTAAGTGGCTCATGTAAAAACATAAGCTTCCCTGTTTCCGCAAGCAATTCTAAGAATGGCTGCAGTCGTTGGCCATTGACTTTGAAAGTATTTCCAGAGTGCTGATCTTCAATGTTGAATGTGCCGTGCGGAAAGACGGTGCGCACAAGAAATGGACCTGTCCAACGTGACTTCAATTTCCTTGGGAATAGATGAAGTCTGGAGTCGTAAAGCAGAACCTTTTGTCCCACAGTGAATGTCTTTCGGAGAATCGCTTTGTTGTGAAAAACTTTCGTTTTTTCTTTATACAGTTTGGCGTTCTCATACGCGTCATTGTGTATCTCGTCGAGCTCATTCAATTGAAGTTTTCGAGCCTCACCGGCCTTTTCTAGGTCGACATTGAGTTGTTTGATTGCCCAGAATGTACGGTGTTCCAATTCAACAGGTAGATGACATGCTTTTCCGAAGATGATTCGGTATAGAGACATACCTAGATTTGATTTGAAGGCGATGCGAAACGCCCAAAGTGCGTCATTCAACTTCAACGACCAATCCTTGCAGTTTTGGCTGACAGTCTTTTTCAGAATCTGTTTGATCTGTCTATTGGAGACTTCGACCTGACCATAAGTTTGAGAATGGTAGGGTGTTGACAATTTGTGGCTAGTAGAGTATTTCTTCATCAGTGATTCAAAATATCGGTTGCAAAAATGCGTTCCATTATCACTGATGATGGTGCGAGGTGTACCGAACCGAGAAAAGATGTTTTTTAAAGAATTTTACAACAACCTTATTATCGTTGGTTCGACATGGGACAACCTCCAGCCATTTGGACACATAGTCCACAGCCATCAAAATGTACAAATTCCTAAAAGAGTTTGGGAATGGCCCCATGAAATCGATACCCCAGACGTCGAAAATCTCTACAATCAGAATGGACTGTAGGGGCATCTGATCCCATTTTCCAACCTTTCCCATGTGTTGGAATCGGCTACAAGTTTTGCAATATTCGAAAGCATCCTTGAAAAGCGTCGCTTTGCAAAACCTTTTCAGCCGTCTTTCTGGGTCCAAAATGGCCCCCACAAGCTTGATCATGACAGAAGAACATAACATTTCTCGTTTCAGAATTAAAGATGCACCGTCTAATAATCTGATCAGGACAGTACTTGAACAGGTATGGTTTATCCCAATAAAAGAATTGACTTGGGAGAGAAATTTAGACTTGTCCTGATTCGACAAAAAAAAAGTGTTTCTCCGGTGATAAGAAAGTTCACGATATCAGCGAACCAGGGTTCAACTGATACGGAGAGAAGTTGTTCATCTGGGAATTGCTCGTTGATTGGAATTTCCTCAATTGGCGCATTTGGTAAGCGAGACAAATGATCGGCAACAACATTGTCGGTCTCCTTCTTATCCTTGATGGTCAGGTCAAATTCTTGCAGAAGGAGAATCCAATGTATCAATCTGGCTTTGGAATCCATTTTTGCAAAGAAGTGCCTAAGTGCAGAATGATTAGTGTAAATCGTGACGTGGATTCTGATCAAGTAAGGACGGAATTTTTCAAGCGCGTACATAACAGCTAAGAATTCTTTTTCAATGGTGGTGTAATTCAGTTGTGCGTCATTCAACGTCTTGCTCGAATAGTGGATAACGTGCGGCTTCTTTTCAAATCATTATCTTAAGACATCACCTATCGCAAAGTCAGAAGTATTGCACATTAGTTCGAAAGGTTCATTCCAATCTGGTGCACTTAAGATCGAAGAGGAAGTGAGCTCCGATTTCAGAAGCTTGAACGCAGTAAGGCACTCAGAATTGAAATCAAAGGGAATATCCTTAGCCAATAAAGAAGTCAAGGGTCTAGCCAGTTTGCTAAAATCCTTGATGAAACGCCTATAAAAACCGGCGTGGCCTAAGAATGCCCTGATGTCACGGACAGTCCGTGGAGGTGGGAGGCATGAAATGACATCGATTTTTGCTTTATCGACTTCGATGCCATTTTCAGAAATGATATGGCCTAACACAATGCCGTGTTTGACCATGAAATGACACTTCTCCCAATTGAGCGTGAGGTGTTTTTCCTTGCATCGTATCATCACCAGTTCAAGATGTCTTAAACACTCAGAAAATGAATCTCCAAAGATGGAGGAATTATCCATAAAAACTTCTAAGAATCGCTCTACCATATTAGAAAAGATGCTCATCATGGACCGCTGAAATGTTGCAGGTGCATTGCATAGCCCAAAGGGCATGCGACGGTAGGCGATGTACCAAAAGGACAAGTGAAGGTCGTTTTGTCCTGATCCTCCAGATCGATCGGGATTTGATTATAGCCGGAATACCCATCTAAGAAACAATAGTAGGCATGTCCGGATAGGCGTTCAAGCATTTGATCAATGAAGGGCAGCGGGAAATGATCCTTGCGAGTGGCTGCGTTGAGCTTTCTGTAATCAATACAGACTCTCCAACCTGTTTGTGTGCGGATTGGGACTAGCTCGTTTACTTCATTCGTGATTACAGCGATACCTGATTTTTTTGGCATAACGTGAATGGGGCTTACCCATTTGCTATCAGAGATGGGATAAATGATCCCATTGTCAAGAAACTTCAGCATTTCATTCCGCACCGCTTCTTTCATCACCGGGTTAAGCCGGCATTGAGGATCTTTGAAGGGTTTGGAATCATCAGTCATGTGGATTCTGTGCTGACAGACAGCAGAGCTGATTCCTTTGATATCAGCCATTGACCAACCAATTGCTTCCATGTTCGTTCTCAGAACGTCCATGAGGGCCAACTCTTGCTCAGGCGCAAGGTCGGTTGCGATTATAACCGGAAGCGTTTCGTTATTGGCCAAGTACGCATACTTGAGATGGTCAGAAAGAACTTTTAGGTCAAGACTGGGTGGCTCCTGCATAGATGGTCGCACTTCAGGGGTCGGTTCATTACGAAGTGGTTCAAATTGGGGTCCCCAATGTGCGTAGGAAGCCTGTTCGGGACTTAGCTTCTCAAGGAAAAGAAGCTCCTCAGAAAACAGTTCTTCAAACGTTTCATCAAGATACTCATTTTTGAAGTCAAATGTCCATCCTCAGACATATCATGTACAGCGTTGACTTCAAATGTGTCGTCGTGTCTCTCGCTCGCTCGGTTTCCTAGCGTGAAGATGTAGATATCAATCGTCATGTTTCCAAATGAGAGTTTCATGGATCCGTTATGACAATTGATCAACGCGTTGGATGTGGTTAGGAAAGGCCGCTCCAATATGACTGGAATCTGACCGCTGGGATTGGGTCCCCAAAATGTAGGAGGCATCACCCAGGTCTTTCATGGAAAACCTCTGTGATAAGAATCTTTTGACTGATTGTGGCATAGGAATGTCATTTCCTATCAAGAGAATGTCATCCACGTATAAGACAAGGAATACCACAGTTCTCCCTACAATCTTACTATATATGCATGGTTCATCTGGATTTTTGATAAAGTCGAATTCTTTGACCGTCTCATCAAAACAGATGTTCCAACTCCGCGATACCTGCTTTAGTTCATAAACGGACTTAAGCAACTTGCACACTTTCCCCTGCTCCCACTCTGAATGAAACCCTCTGGCTGATCTATATAGATACACTCTTCCAAATTTCTATTTAGAAAAGCCGTCTTTACGTCCATCTGCCAGATCTCATAATCGTGGAAGGCAGCAATGGTAAGAAGGATCCGAATGGATTTGAGCATAGCCACTGGAGAAAAGGTTTCATCATAGTCCAAACCAGGTTTTTGACAAAAACCTTTTGCAACAAGTCTGGCCTTATCGGTTTCAACCTGTCCATCTACACCAATCTTCTTTCTGAAGATCCATTTGCAGCCTACGGGTTTCACCCCTTCTCGAGCAATGTCCAAATTCCGTACTTTGTTGGTGTACATGGACTCTATCTCGGCCCGCATTGCATCTAGCCATTTTACCGAGTCGCCGCTCTGAATGGCTCGTTGGAAGCTAGTAGGCTCATCATTATCAATGTTGCAATCCTCTCAATCCCCGTCTATGAGAAAACCGTAGTTTCTCTCAGCGGATGAGACTTCCTACTAGTTCTACGGAGTGGTGCGGGGATGTCCGGTTCTTCTGAAACCTCTGGTTCTACCATACTTTCAGTAATAGCTTGTGGTTCTGGAATTTCTTCCAGTTCTATTGCGCTCCCACTTATCTCTTTTTCTAAAAAATGAGTTTTCAAGAAGTGGGTATGACGAGAAACAAAAACCTTTTGTTCCTCTGCGTAATAGAAAAGATACCCCCGGAGTTCTTTGGGTATCCCATAAACTTACACAGTACTGAGCGTGCCTCGAGCTTGTCCGCATGCTGCTTTTTGACAAAAGCTGGACATCCCCATATTTTCAGATAATGAAGATAGGGTTTCCTTCCACTCCACATCTGATATGGTGTGGTAGGAACAGTCTTAGTAGGAACCTTGTTCAAAAGATATGCAGCTGATTCTAGTGTATAACCCCAGAAGGATCACAGCAACTCAGCATTACTCATCATGGAACGAACCATATCCAATAGGGCTTGGTTCCGCCTTTCCGATACACCGTTGTGTTGTGGTGTGTATGGAGAAGTAAGATGAAAGAGAATTCTATTCTCTTTTAGATAATCTAGGAACTTGGCACTTAAGTATTCACCACCTCGATCAGATCTCAGTGTCTTGATACTTTTACCTGTTTGTTTTTCTACTTCATTCTTATATTCCCGGAATTTCTCAAAGGCCTCGGATTTATGCTTCATCAAGAAGACATGTCCATACCTAGAGAAATCATCCGTAAAAGTAATGAAATAGGAATAACCACTTCGTGCCTGAGTAGACATTGGAACACACACATCGCTGTGTATGAGTCCCAAGAGCTTGCTCGCTCTTACTCCGTGTCTAGTGAACGGAGTCTTTGTCATCTTTCCTATGAGACAAGATTGACAAGTTGCATAAGACTGATATTCAAACAGATCCAAATATCCCTCTCTATGTAACTTCGTTAACCGTGTTTCATTGATGTGACCCAATTTACAATGCCATAAGAAAGCCAGATTTAATTCCGGAGACTTTCTTTTAAGTGTGTTCTGGATACTGAAAACCTGAGCTTAATTTAATACGTATATACCGTTATCTAATATACCTGACCCAATCAAAGCTTGATTTAGGTGGATGTGGACCACATCGCTTACAAATGTAAAATCATATCCTTCTTTAGAAAGTAAAGATACAGATATGATATTACAAGCTAGACTAGGTATATACAAACAGTTACGTAGAATCAATATCTGCCCACTTGTCAATCCTAAGTGATATTCCCCTACGGAGACATCGTCCATGCTAATTCCGTTAGCAACCTTAAGAGTCATATCACCTGCCCTGATAACTCTATGGTTTCTCAAAGCCTGTAATGAATTACAGATATGAGATCCTGATCCGGTATTTAGTACTTAGGAAGTAGAGTTAATTGACATACAGTTTTCAATTACAAACACACCCGAAGTCGAAGCCACAACATACTTCGGATCCTGGATTCTGGCTTTCAAAGCCCTGCAATCCTTCTGCCAATGCTATTTCCCGTGACAATAGGAACATCCCTCCTTCCCTACTGTCAGCCCCAAAACTTTTTCCCTTCCCTTTCCCTCTCCTTACTGACACCGTCTATCGGCTTTGTGGAGGTCTTCTGCTCACTCTTGGCTTCTGCCTTGGATCCAGAAGAGGAAGATTCCCCAATAAGCAGAGCGGGTGTCTCCCTGGTTTCCTTCAGGGTGTAAGTAGAAGGTAGGGACTGTAGAATCAAGTGAGCATATGACTGGTTTTCTAACGTGGTCTCCAGGTCCGTGAGCTTATCAATATAGCTAGTCATTGTAAAGACATTGTCCCCTACAGATGACCCGATAGCCAACCTCGCTTGAAGCAATTCCTTCGAGATCTCATATCTTGCGATATGGGATTGCTCTCCATATAAATCTTTGTTATGGAGGAAGATGGAAGTTAAGTCCATCTTCTCGTACTGCCTCTGGTTTTCACCATCTACTGAGGCCAACACGAGGCACTTGGCATTCGCACTGTTCTTTTTCCTTGTCTTACGGATATCAACATCTGTGACGGTAGAAATTGGACCTGAGACGGCGGGGGCTTGAGTAGTAATGAGGTGGTCCAGCTTGTCACGGGAAATGGACATCTGGACAAACCCTTTCCAGTCAATATAGTCTGGCCCAGTCAATTTATTAGCTAAATGTAACCTAGGCGCGGTCAACTGGTCGCTGCAATTAGGAGAAAGAGAAGAAATACTTTAGCATGATGCTCTTGCAAGTTTAGATTGGTTTTTAATTTATCTAAACAGGATGGCTCCCACCGTTTCTCGAATCCTTCCTCAAATCATAAAAGAAGATTTAATCAGGATTAATCTCACCATACAATACTTGCTTAACCTTTCAGCCAGGCTAGTGTCGGTACTTCGAGGGAGGTTTTACGACACTTTCGCGAAATTTCTTAATTAAATAACCTCTTTTCCCTGGAGGCGTAATCCCGCTAACACTGTTCTAGACACCTACTTGGTTTATAACATTGATCGTTAAGTGAAAAAATCTCCCGAGGAGTAGCTTATACTCACAGTAGGATCGGGATCCAAATATCATTGTGTGATAACCTTGAAGGAATCCTACTAACATTATCACACTCCAAATGGTATGAAGCACTAGCAAGTTTCAGTTTTCTTAGAAACTCCCGATGTGGATTTTTGCCCCATGCTCTTATGACCTTGACGAAGGCCAACATATTATAAGTCACATATCAAGTTCTACCTGTCATTGTCCAGGTTAATTTGAACCCACCTTTACATACCCTTGACGAAGGCCAAAATAGTAATACGACTGTCCCAAATCAACGCATCTATCTATGCTACATATGAATATCCAGCAGCTACCTATCACTATGCCTTGGCGAAGGTCAAAATACATAGCTTGAATACAACTGAATATTCATATGAAATGACGGAGGGCTACGAATGGTTTTGGTGAAACCGTGAACGTAGTGAACTTGATATAATCGAAGGAACCTGATAGCTTTTAAAAGGAGTGGTTTAAGCTCCGCATTTTAAAAGTCTGCTGTTTTGAAAAAACCGAGTGGTTTTAAAATTTGTTCCAACGATTCAACTTTGGTTTGTTTTCTTTGCATTAATAATGCAATCCCATCATTTACACCTATCATCACAGAAAGAAATGAAAATATGACGTACGCTTATGCCATCCGCATTCGCCACTGGGCCCCGTCTTACACCGTTAGGTTACTTAACTAACGCCAGAGCTGGGGGCTGGACTAGTGCGGATGCAAAAGATAAACAACGTCTATTATATAATATATATATATAATAACCATCCGTCTCACACAATAATAGGAATTCCAGATCACAGATGAACATATTAGATATACTAGGAATTCCGCATTTTGTTTAAGCCTGTATCGAAAGAAGAATTCCACGGTTGTGATGAATAGCCAAACCCCACCTTAGACCCCTATGGATGAGGCAAACTACCCGCCAAATACCCGAAGTGTAGCAACCTCTCTCAGTAAAATGAGTAGGCCGCACTTCAAAATACCCGGTAGTTTGTGCATCCCACCTGGGTCTATCCTAGGAGCAGAAAACAGTAAAAGAAATAATACAACGGTGGTTACAACCTCAACCCGGATGTGCCCCACAAAAGAATATTACATCACTTTACAATTTACATCGAATGAAAGAATGAAAACCCTCATCTCACATCCCCGGCAATTCATCCATGACGATCTAATAAAGTTCATATACACAAACCAACATCACAGATCACAGATATGTGCAACCCCCACTAATCGACGTATAGCGATTAGCGGAAGTTCAGCACATATATCACAACACAGATAAAACCCGATTAGCCAAGAACTCTAGAATTTCGATCGAAAACTATTTTCCGTGTCTACCCCAAGTGCAAACCAGCACACAAAACATACTGGGTAGAAACCAAATATACAAGAAGATAGAACACCCAAAGTAAGACACACTGTGGAAAAACGAGCCAACTCGGAGTTGACTCGGCCGCGGAACCGCGGCGAATCGCACCGATTCGCCGTGGTTCTGCGGTGGTCTTGCCGAGTTAGGGAGTCATTTTTCCGCAGTGTTCTTAGAATACCCTGCACTGAATTTTCATGCCTCTGAAAAAAAATTCTGATAGTTTTAAAAATCGACAGAAATTTGAGGGTGCGGGTGTTCCGTTTTCGTGTTTTCCGAAGATCGAAGTTCTAACTACTTGCTAACAAGCTAGCAAAGGTTTAGTAGGCTCTGATACCATTGTAAGTCGATGTCGCGCACCCTACGGGTTCGTAGGGAGGCAGAATATTTTAAAAACGATTTTCAAAGCCCACAACACCGAATTGAACTCCAGGATCGTTGCTAAACCCTAACTAGCTAAGCATGTAAAGAGGTTAACTACTCGGAAAGGAGTTTATACCTCACGATACAAGTCCTTTCGGTCTTCTTTGCTGTCCTCCTCGTCATCGTGAGCTCCGAGGATCGTAACGGATCGATGCTTGCTCGTCGGCTTCCTCGAGTCAAAGACGATCCACCCGAGAGTCTATAGTCCGAGCTCCAATCTTAAATCTGAGGTAACTAGGGCACCTAATTCGCTAAACTAGATGGTCTAGATGATGTAGAGAGTGAAGATGGATTAGTTTGTCTCTTGGAACTCTAGGATTCTCAACACATGAAAGGTTTAGGGTCTTAAGGAAGAAGAAGAAACTTGAGAAAAGAGAAAGTTTTTTTGATAATGATAAGAAATGGCTCTTTATATGACTATAAGCATGCCAAGAAAATATCTCACACAAAATATCTAGTGTCACAAAAATATCTTAAAAAATATCTAAGTCAAATCAAGCCTCAATAGGCAAACTAAGTAGCCATGCTTGAATTATCATATAAAAAAATAACAATACATTTCTTCCACCTCATAATTGTTTTAATCAAATAAATAATCAAAACCCTAATGAGGTGTCTCCTTCTAAAAGCAATCTTGAGTAATTACAAGAATGCCCCTCTCATCCGTATACATATACCCGCATTCGTATCTCGAAGAATACGAATACAATGAGACGAAAATAATCCATCAATATAATACTAGGATCCGGCTTAAACCAAAGCCCACTAGTATTATCCGCTCGATCATCATACGTGCACAAGTACACGTAAGTGATTGAAGCCTTGCCGTAAAACCATACGGCCTCTACATCTTTTGCCCGATGTAGGGAAAACCTCTGTGTGGGACTCTAAAGACTCGAAAGTACGCTGGCAGTGGGTTTAACCACAAGCCGCAAGCCGTACTACCTGCACGTAACGGCTACCCAGGTATCTGTCGATAAGAAGGCCGATGAGCAAACTCATCTGAACTCTTACTAAGCCTGTCTGTGACAATCTCCGTACAGTCCGGTCTGTTTGTCTAAGAGTATCGCATATCGGGCCTAGGGGGCGGTAATCGTCAGACCCCTAATAGCGCAATAAGTCGTGCCGGAATGTAGCCCAAAACACCCTGAGAAACTACTGGAATACCTACCAGTAAATCTCGCTTGCCCTGGCCAGGGACATTGTGTAATGGCTTTCCGAACACAGCGCGATATCAATCCCCATAACCGGGAGATACGAATCCTATCTAACCGCCATTGTCTCCAATTGCTTCGGGACTGCACCCAACTACTATCTATTTGCACGACTCTTTTGAGCCGTGGTAGGGTAGTAATCAAAGTACAGTGGGAACACACTCGAGGTGAAATAGCAGTGTCAAGTTAACGGACTAAGCTGTACTCATGTCACCTGAGAACTACTACCCGACGATAGGTATAATGCCCACCAGCAGTTCCCGATGAGTCCTGTCCAGTATACTGATAATCTAATGAGCACCTGCATACTATCTCCAGTACGACGTGCTAATGGCCGTGGGACATATCATCTTCCCTGCCGGGATAAGAAGCGTATACACTAGTCTACTCCGGAGTATCGATGCCCCATCTCGATAATCCTATGACTAGGGACCTGTATGAGGATGTGCTTATAAACTACCCAGCCCCCACTAGTGTGACTGCCATCACAACGCTGGTAATCAAGCAAAGATCCTAAGGGATCTACCAATATATATAAGCGATATGCTAAAAGAAACACATGCACATATTGAGGTAGAAACAAACCAAGTAGCATACTACCATTTTGAGTAAGACTGCTAATACAACTGTGAATATCCCAAGCTTCCATTAAGTAATATATAAACCAGTATGATACAATAATGGCCTCTAGGGCATATATCACTAACAAAAAGGAGCTTCTTTTGTCTTGGATGCCGAATATCAAGAAGCGTTCGAAAATATCAAACAGTACATGTTGCACCCTTCAGTGCTTGCTGCTCCTATTCCAAATAAGCTATTGATTCTCTATACTTCCGTGCTAGATGAGTCATTCGGTGTACTCCTTGCCCAGAACAACGAGGAGGGAAAAGAAAATGCCCTCTACTACCTCAGTGGAATTTGAGTCGGGGCAGAACACAACTATACCCCGATCGAAAAGTAATGCCTGACTCTAATATTCGCTGTGAAGAAGCCGAGACACTATCTGTTCGCTCATCGGGTTATGCTAATCTCCAAGGTCGACCCGCTCAAACACTTAATGACCAAAGCAAGCCTAGCCGGTAGAATGGCAAAATGGGCTGTCATGCTGCTTGAGTTTGACATAGTTTATACTCCTCAGAAAGCAGTAAAAGGGCAAGCCCTCACCGACTTTCTCGCTGCTCATCCTATATCAGAAGGGTCGCCGCTAAATTGTGAATTACTCGATGAACAAGTGCTGCACCTCGAGGATGGCGAGCCATGTTGGGAGCTCTACTTCGATGGAGCATCATCAATAAGGACATCCAGCAAATCAAGCATCCCGGAGATAAAAGAAGGGATAGGATTGGTGTTCATCATGCCATCAGGAGAAACCTTACGATATTCCTTTGCTCTTACCAAGCCTCGCACAAACAAAATGCTGAGTAGGAAGCTCTGATAGCTGGTCCGGAGCTCGCCATAGAAATGGAAATCTTTCGGCTATGGGTTTACGGTGACTCCTAGCTTGTCGTCAACCAGGTGAGTGGAGACTACAAGATATATAAGCTCGAGTTAGCTCAATACAGAAGTTGGGTGGTGGAACTCATGAAACAGTTCACTCACATTAAACTAATGAGAGTCCCTAGGGTGTTGAATGGAAAAGCCGACGTACTCGCTCGCCTAGCCAAAGAGCTGGTTGATCCTGATATAGATGAAATTCTGATCACAGTCAGAAACCGGCAAATTCTGCCCTCAGTCTCTTTACGAGAAGAGGAAAGCGCAGAACAAAAGAGCAATGCCGCCAAAAGAGTTCTGATCATTCAAGACGGGCCCGATTGGAGGGAACCCTTCATAGAGTACCTCCAATACGACAAGCTGCCTGAAGAAAAATCTGTGAGAGTTCAGCTGAAGAAGAGAGCTCTCCGATACGTATTTGTAAATAATACGCTATACCACAGATCATATGACCAATTCTGGCTCAGGTGTCTGTCATCGGCCGAAACCCAAAAGGTTATGAAAGAAGTTCACTCGGGCGTCTGCGGAGTTCACCAATCTGGCCCCAAAATGCGGCTTCAAATTAAACGGCTTGGGTATTACTGGCCTATCATGATAAGGGATTGCGAAGAGCATGCGGAGAGGTGTCATCTCTGCCAAATTCAAGATGACTTCATTCATAAGCATCCCAATCCGCTGCATCTTACGGTGGCGTCAAGGCCCTTCGAAGTTTGGGGCACCGATATAGTTGGTCCAATTGATCCTTCGTCATCCAAAAGCAACCGGTTCATATTGGCCACAACTGATTACTTCTCCAGATGGGCTGAAGCTGTCCCACTAAAAGAAGTCAAGACAGAAGATATTCTGACGTTCTTCCGGTATAATATTCTATACCGCTTCGGTACACCTAGAAGAATCATTTCTGAAAATGGGCCTTCTTTCAAGAGCTTCAAAGTCTCAAGGTTTGCTACTCAGCACAAGATAGACTGGAGATATTCCTCCATCTATAATCCGAGAGCCAATGGGCTAGCCGAAGCCTTCAATTAGACTCTATGCAAGCTCCTGAGGAAAAATACTTCAGCCAACAAGAGAGGGTGGAATCTTAAGCTCCACGAGGCGTTGTGGGTATATCACACCACACATCGCACTCCAACTCAGTCCACTCCATACTCACTACTCTTCGGAGTGGAAGTAATACTCCCGCTCGAAGTCGAAGTTCCAAGCCTCAGAATGGCTATCCAGCATAGTTTGACGGAGGGGGAAAATGTCCTCCTTCGCTTCGAAGAGCTCAATGCGCTCGAGAAAATGAGTATCACAGTACAGCAAAATCTGAAGCTGTACCGAGCCCAAATGTCATGGGCCTATGATAAGATAACCCGTCTCCATGCTTTTAAGAAAGGCGAATTGGTGTTGGTCCTCAAAAGACCGATCATCCCCAATCGACATCACAAGGAAAAATTTGAGCCAAACATGGATGGACCATACGCCATCGAGAAAGTGTTTGATGGAGGATCCTACCAGCTGATAAATGCCGAAGGAGAAAGGCCCATGCCACTCATTAATGGCCGATATCTCAAGAAATAATATGCGTGAATGCTCCAATTTGCAGGCGAATTGGGCACACCGGCCATACGGTCTGGATCATACATCTTGTAAAACCGTATACAATCCACGGGCGCAAATGAGCTCTATCTCTCCTAAGTCCTACCGGAGAGACTACATTTAAAATTCTCACCGGCGATGAAGCTCCACCAATGTAAAAAAAACGGTATGTCCATAAGCAAAACATGCACGAATGAAAACCCGAAAGGGCTCCGTGAGTAAAAATAGCAGGACTGCCGGCGAGTTTGTGAAAACCCGAAAGGGCACAAACTCGTGAAAAGAGATGAAATAAACTCGCAAAGTTCTCTCGACCTTGTGAGGAGAAAATCCCCGCGTGAGATCCTTACGACTCACAAAAGAGCAACATACTTAGGAATCCCCATGATTCCTTGGGGGATAATACACCTGCAAGATCCTCTCGACTTGTGGGGAGAAAATGTTTTTATGAGACCCTTACTGTAAGTCGATGTTGCGCACCCCACGTGTTCGCTGGGAGGCGGAAATTGCAAAAAAGGATTTTTACGGGCTTCAGAACACCGATTAGAACCAAGGATCGAACATAAACCATAGATAGCAAACTACTTGAGGTTTAACTACTCGGATGAATGTTATACCTCGTAGTATCATGTCCTTCGGGTCTTCTCGCTGTCCTCCTCATCATCGTAGGCTCCAAGGATCGAAACGGATCAAAGCTTCCTCGTCGGCTTCCTCAAGTCAAAGACGATCCACCCAAGAGTCTATAGTCCGAGCTCCAACATCAAATCCGAGCTAACTAGGGCAACTAGCTTGCTAAACTAGATGACCTAGGTGATGTAGAGAATGAAGATTAGTTAGTTTATTTCTTAGAACCCTAAGTTTCTCAACTCATGAGACTTTTTGGGTTATGAGGAAGAAGAAGGAGATGGCTTGAGGAAGGAGAAAATGTTTTTCATTATTATAATTGAGATGGCTTTCTTGATATGACTACAAGCATGGAAAGAAAAATATCTCACCCAAAATATCTAGTGCCACAAAATATCTCACAAAATATCTAAGTCAAATAGTCAAACCAAGCATCCATGGCATAATTATCATTTATAAAAAATAACAAATAATTTCCTCCACCTCATAATTGTTTTAATCAAGTCAATGGTCAAAACCCTAATGAGGTGTCTTGTTCATATCAGATTTTTGCATTTTTATACCACCCATTTTTTTATCACATTGCTTATCGGTAGGTACTCTTGAGCCGTATTTGCTAGTTAATTGCAGGATACAGGTTCTCAGCTCTAAACAGTGAAATTCATGGAAAAGCACGACAAATTCCGGATTACTGCCAACTACAGATAAAACACGGGTCTCCACTCTCTATCCGTATGTTGCCGCACACCAGTTTAAGGGACAAAATGGCAAATCGATTGTCATTTTCATGCACAAAGCACAATGTCAACACAAGATCCAACATGTCTACGCGGAGCTCAAGAAAAATCATGACAAAAGATCCACATCAAATCACCTTTTGATCTGCTAAAATTCTGGAAGAAATGTGAAAAGATTCTGAGAAACCACATACACCAAACTTAAGATAACAGCAAACCAGGGAAACCGACAAAAAATGAAGGCCCGACTCCCCATTATGGCCGCGGAACCGCGGCATAAGCAGTCTCTGGCTGCGGATCCGCGGCCTTATTGACACGGCAATTGGTGATTTTTCAAGGGCAGTTTGGTACTTTTATTTGGTGGCAGATTGTTGCCCTAGTTTTCCAGTTTCCTGCCTATAAATTGCCCAGAACTTGCCAAGCTAAAGGTGCTTACTTCTTGTATTAGGTTTTAGATATACTTTGTTGTTCTTCTTTCTCTTTTCATCTTTTCTCCATTAAAATCTTGTAGTAAGGTTTCATGAGTGAAGTGATGAATAAAAGAGTTCTTTTTGTTATCATGCTTGTCTTGTTATGTTGTTAATTATAATTACTTGTATTTTTCATTTGCCAATCTAGTTGTTGTTATTTGTTGTTTGTTTCTTTCTTGTTCTCTTTTTTCTTTATTCTTAAAAACAATGATGCTTAAGCTTGATCCTTGCCAAGGTAAGGTCTTAAATAGGTAGTTGTAATCTCCTAACCTCTTTCTTTCTATCTTCCTCCTTTTGTTGTATTTTCTTTTTCTTGTAATGGGTGAGTAGTTTTCTTACTTGTTAGGGTAGGATAAGGAAAGTTTGAGAGAAGGAAATCTCTCTCACTCTTTCCTTGCCTAACATCTTAATTCGGACTCCCGTTAATTGAACCACAATCCGCTCCCTACGGCACCCTATCCTACATGATAGCGGTGATTCCTTAGTGAGACCGGTTGTGGTTGAATTAACCAGAGGTTAAGGCTAAGAGCCAAGAACGGACGGACAAGCACCAAAAGGAAGAACTTAAGCGTTGGAAAGCCTAGCTTATACTCGCAAGTTCCTTCCTAGTCGTGCTAATCCCCGTTATTGCCGATTTCCGTAACACCGATATTAAGAGTGGAAACGAAAGAAGTGAGCGACTCCTAACTCAAACTAACCTAATCCTAACCCTAACAAACTCTCTTTATATAACATTTTAGCACATAGTTAATCTCAAACAAACCTGGACATTCGGACTTAACTCGTTAAAGCACATAGAAAAAGATTCCCATCTCCCTGCGGACGACCCGTACTCAACCGGCTAGCTACAAGTGAAACCGTATTGATTGCGGTAATTAACTAAGCACGCAAAAACTCCAACAATCAAATGGCGCCGTTGCCGGGAAGACGGTAGTCTCTTTCCTTGTGTAATTTCGGGTTAATTTATGAATATAACCGAAAAACAAAACAAAAAATAATACACTGTAAAAATTATCTTGTTATTTTTTGATTAGTTTTTGTGCAAGTGTGCAGGAGAAAAGGAAAGGTTGAGTTCAGTGCCAAAGACGTGGGAAGTTAGACCTATATCTTGCGGCTACACCGTGGGTGATCAAGACGGAACAAACGATCTACTGAAAGATTCTGGAGCAGACCCAGTGAGCACATAAAGATTCAGGAGCTCCAGACAAGAAGAGGACACCCCAGGAAGAACATACAAGAAATCCAGAGGCCCAAGTCCACTGTGTGGCCGCGGAACCGCGGCATAAGCGCTCTTAGGCCGCGGAACCGCGGCGTCTTGCTGACATCAGCAGCCCAAATTCCCTGTGAGTCTTTCTGTCATCTTCCCCACTCCTCTGAACTCCACTGAACTGTGTTTTCTGCAGCATTCTTTGCGCAAACTCTCTTCCCCCTTCCAATAAATTGTTCTTGTGCAGGATTCTTTGCGCCGTGCTTAAAAAATAAAAAATTGATTGCAGTTGATTGTTACTGCTTTGCATATTTTAATCGGACTTTAAGGGGCTTGAAACCAATCCAGATTGGGTGGGGATTTCATCACCCTTCCCAGGACCCCAGAAATCACAAAAAGCATATGCATTGACCATTGTTTAATTAAAAAATACTAGACTCAGCCCTAAGGACGCCGCGCTCAATAGGACAGAGGACTGGTTGTAGGCATCGGCCGTTTATCCTATCCTGACTTTGCGGTGTCTAGGCAAGTGTGTCTAAGGCAAGTGGTTATTTAATTAGGACCACTACTTACGTAGTGGGGAGCCTCCCACTTACCTGGCACTTACCTGGCCGCAATTGGCGGAGAAGAGGCGGTTTGAGGTCCTATTTCTAGCCCTTTGGAACAGTTAGGAGCTGTCTAGCTAACCTAGGTGACCCTAGATCTAGGTGTGATTGTGCATATTTTGTCTGTGATTGTTTGCAGCCGTAAATCCGTACATATTTCTGTAAAGCTCTTTCTAAAAATAAAAAAAGAAGGAAAAAACACAAAACAAAAACTTTTATAAAAACTTGCTCTTTTGTCGCCCAGAATCCCATTTTTTCACCCACAACCTATCGTATTTCTCCATTGACGTTTTCTTGCCCTCACCTTCTCCGCTTTGACTACACTAAACTAGTTTAGTGTATGTCCGGTTGGACTCGGGACACTAGCGCCCGCCTAGTCCGCGTTACGTTAGTCGCTACCGACTACGCGATCGACTCAGACGTCGAAACTCCTTCCACGCCTCTTTCACCCTTACCTTTGCCGGCCAACTCCGACGTTGACCGGAATTCTGTTCATACATCCTCACCTTCACCATCACTAACCTCTTCTTCCGCGATGTCAGGATTTAATCCAAACATCCCTTTGACTCCCCCGGGATTGATTCCACCTCCTATGGATGCGAATAACCAACAACCACCGCTTATTGTAGCGCCACAACGAATCGCGCTCCAGGATCGTTTCTATCCCACCCGCTCTACACTTCCCACCTGTCTTTCCCTTCCACCGCCACTGGGGATAATTTTGAAATTAATCCCCACTTCATTAATATGCTTCCGAATTTCATGGGCTTGAATCTGAAGATGCCTATATCTTCATCAACAAGTTCCAAAATGTTTGTGCCATGATGAAAACAACCCAGCTGTTAGACGATGCTAAACGGTTACGGGTCATTCCGTTCACTTTGTGCGATCTTGCTGAAAAATGGCTGTATAGCACCGCTTCCCACTCCATAACCAGTTGGGACGAGTTTGTGAAAGCGTTTCTCAAGAAATTCTATTCGAATCATAAAACCGCGAGGATCCGTAACGAAATCAACCAATTCTCCCAGCTTCCTACTGAACCCTTTTGGAAGTGCTTTGACCGGTATAAAGCCCTTCTTGTTCAGTGTCCTCACCACGGTATTGAGAAATGGCAACTTTGCCAAACCTTATATGAGGGCCTGAACCCAGCAACCAAGCAGTTGTTGGAAACCATTTGTCAGGGCCACTTCCTATCGAAATCTGACGAGGAAGCGTGGCAATTCTTCGACGACCTTGCGGAACAAACGCTTCAATGGGAGAGCACCAGACTAACTTCTTCTTCTTCTTCCTCCACTTCTACTGGTCAGTCTAGGGTAGGCATTCACCAACTCGATGTCTCTATTGCGATGAAAGCTGAAATGGCTGCAATAACGAGAAAACTTGAAGCGATAGAGAGCAAATTTTCATCTCCTGCTCCTGCCCCTGTTCTTCCCCTTCATACCATTTGTGCTTGTTGTTCCGATCCATCTCACTTAACCGAAGAGTGTCCTTACAATCCACCATCTCTAGGACATGATCAGGTTAATGCTGCATTTCAGTAAAGACCAAGAAACGATCCATACTCTTCCACCTACAATCCCGGTTGGAGGAACCACCCCAACTTAACCTGGAATCAGAACCGGCATCAATTCCAAGGCAACAATTTCCAGAGGCCCCCTCCTCCGCAACAACAAGCACAACAACAAACTCAACATCAATTTCAGCAGCCCTTCCAACCCCAACCTTTTCAAAATCAGACGAACAACTTTGCACCCAACAATTCTTATCCCCAAAACAACTTTGTTCCGTCAAACAACGATAAGGTTTCTTCACTAGAACGAAGTCTGGAGGCGTTCGTTAAACAATCGACACAATCCACCGGAAACATCCAGTCGTCTATTCAGTCTTTGGTGCAACACACTGCTACACACGAGCAAAGCATCAAGACCATTGAGGCCCAGATTGCACAGTTGAATGCGGCGTTAAGCGAGCAAGAAAAAGGGAAGCTTCCATCCCAACCACTCCCAAATCCCGGTCACCCACATAATGTACATGTTTTTCTTGAACAACAGTTTTATAATGTGAGTGCCGTGACTATATTGAGATCTGGAAGGATGCTACAAAACAATATTGGCGCACAGATCGACGATGACACCCCGGCCGCTTCTTCTTCTTCTTCTTCTTCTGAGCCTATTCTCCATTTTCAAAAGGCTCTTCCTCTTCCTCTGCTCTAAACGGACCCATTTCTCACTCCACGAAAACACCAGCTCTGGGATCCGTTCCAACTCCACAATCTCCTCCACAAGCATTAGACTCAACCAATTTTAAAAACGTTCCATTTCCAAACCGGTTGAGGTCCAATAAACAAAATCCACAAATGGAGAAGATTCTGGAGTTGTTTAAGCAGGTTAACATTAACATTCCCCTTTTAGATACTGTCCAACAAGTCCCTTCCTACGCAAAAATCTTAAAGGACTTGTGCACGAAAAAGAGGAAATCTCAGGTACCCAAGAAAGTTTTCTTAGCTAGTGCTGTGAGTGATGCTCTTACCCAATCTTTACCTCAAAAATGGAAGGACCCTGGCTGTCCTACGATTTCTATTACCATTGGGGATAAGAACATCAACCGCGCACTTTTGGATCTTGGTGCCAGTGTTAACCTGCTTCCGTACTCAGTATATGAGCAAGTAGGTGTAGGAGAGCTGAAACCCACATACTGTACTCTCCAAATGGCCGACCGATCAATCACCCATCCTAGGGGTGAGCTAGAGGATGTGTTAATCAAGGTTGGGGACTTCATATTCCCTGTTGATTTCATTGTTTTAGACACACAGCCTGTAGCTAACCTCCGGAATCAAATTCCGGTGATACTCGGTCGCCCATTTCTTGCAACATCAAATGCGGTGATCAATTGTCGAAATGGTTTGATGAACCTATCTTTTGGAAACATGACAATTGAACTCAACATTTTTAGGTTGGGGAATCAGCCCTCCGAACCTAATGCTCATATACTAGACGTTTGCTCAATTCAGGAGATCACCCCGGAGGAATGTGAATTCGAGGAGTTTTTGTTCGATCACGACAACCTTAATGCCACTAGTGCGTTCCTCTTCGAACCTGCTGCTGCTTCTGCGCCCGACGATGACTACGAGTGTTTTACTTTCTCGAATGATCTTAGCCAGTCACCACCCGAGTTTGAATCCTTCGAATTTCTGGATGAGTTACCTGAACCATCCAACTCGGTCGCTTACACTCATTTTGAACCTCTGCTTAAATCCTTTGAATTCGAGACCTTTTCACCAATCTTGCCTTCAATCGTTTCACCTCCAACGCTCGAACTCAAGCCTTTGCCGTCTCACCTTAAGTACGCTTACTTGGGTGAGAACGAGACCCTCCCTGTTATCATCTCGGCTTCTCTAGCTCCCGAGCAAGAGAGAGCCCTTCTTGCGGTCTTGCACAGCAATAGGCAAGCTTTTGGCTGGTCAATGGCGGACATCAAGGGGATTAGTCCCCTGATCGTTGAACATCACATTCATCTGATGGATGATGCCAAACCAGCCAAGGATCCACAAAGACGACTCAACCCAGTCATGAAGGAGGCTGTAAAAAAGGAGATCGTAAAGTGTCTAGATAGTGGTATCATTTACCCTATCTCTGATAGCCAGTGGGTTAGCCCCATTCACGTTGTCCCTAAGAAATCAGGCATAACGGTCATAACTAACGAGGCGAACGAGTTAATCCCTACTCGCACCCAGACTGGGTGGCGAGTATGCATCGATTACAGAAAACTTAACGCCGCAACGCGGAAGGACCACTTTCCGCTACCTTTCATTGACCAGATGCTTGAACGATTGGCCGGACACGAGTACTACTGCTTTCTTAATGGCTACTCCTGCTATAATCAGATTCCCATCGCCGAAAAATACCAGGACAAGACCACATTCACTTGTCCTTTCGGCACGTTTGCATATCGTCGCATGCCTTTTGGGTTATGCAATGCGCCCGCTACCTTCCAGCGGTGTATGATGGGAATCTTCTCAGACATGGTGGAAAAATTCTTGGAGATCTTTATGGATGATTTCTCCATTTTCGACGATTCCTTTGATGAGTGTTTGCTGCATCTCGACCCTGTCCTTACCAGGTGTAAGGACAAGAACCTCACTTTGAATGGGAGAAGTGCCACTTCATGGTGCGCGAAGGTATTGTCTTAAGACATATCATTTCGCAAAATGGTATTGAGGTAGATAAAGCGAAGATTGAAGTCATTTCCAATCTCCCTCCTCCCAGATGCGTCAGAGACATCCGAGCCTTCCTTGGCCATGCCGGTTTCTATAGACGGTTCATCAAGGACTTTAGCAAGATTGCTAGGCCCTTGACTCTTTTGCTGTCCAAGGACACGACATTCGACTTCAACTCGAGCTGTGTGACTGCGCTCGAGTCATTAAAAAGCTCACTCACTTCTGCTCCCGTTCTTTCTTCTCCTGACTGGACGCATCCATTTGAGATTATGTGCGATGCATCCGACTTTGCCATCGGTGCTGTCCTTGGACAACACATCAACAAGATGCTGCACGTATCTATTATGCTAGCCGAACCCTGAACGACGCCCAACTGAATTATACAGCAACCGAGAAGGAATTCTTGGCTGTTGTATTTGCTTTAGAAAAGTTCAGGCCCTACCTCATTGGCTCTCCAGTCATTATATACACAGACCATTCTGCTCTGCGCCATCTTTTTGCGAAGAAAGATGTAAAATCTCGGCTAATACATTGGATCCTCTTGCTTCAAGAGTTTGACCTTGTCATCAAGGACAAAAGAGGATGTGAGAACGTATTCGCCGACCATCTCTCACGACTTCCTTCTTCGCCGTCGCTTCAAATTCCGATCAACGACATTTTTCCGGATGAACAGCTCTTGACAGTATCTTGCGAACCCTGGTTCGCAGATATTGTGAACTATTTGGCCACAATATTACTACCGACTGAATGGTCAAGTCAGGACAGACTTCGATTCTTATCCCAAGTAAAACACTTTTACTGGGACGAACCCTATCTGTTCAAGTACTGTACCGACCAGATTATTCGTCGGTGTATCCCTGACGATGAATTCAAGAGTGTGCTGTCGTTTTGCTACGATCAAGCATGTGGCGGGCATTTTGGCCCCAGAAAGACAGCATAGAAGATCTTGCAGTGTGGTTTCTACTGGTCACAACTCTTCAAAGACGCTCATGACTACTGCAAGACTTGCTCCCGGTGCCAACACTTGGGCCGGATATTCAGGAGAAACGAGATGCCGCTACAACCAATCTTGGTTATGGAGATTTTCGATGTTTGGGGGATCGATTTTATGAGGCCGTTTCCCAGCTCTTTTGGGAACTTGTACATCCTTCTCGCTGTTGATTATGTCTCTAAATGGGTCGAGGCTGTGCCTAGCTGGACTAACGATAACAAGGTTGTCGTTAGATTCCTTAAGAAAAACATTTTCTCCCGGTTTGGGCACCCCCGAGCGATCATTAGCGACAATGGAACTCATTTCTACAATAAGACTTTCGAGGCCTTGATGCGGAAATATTTCATTAATCATAAGCTATCTACGCCCTACCACGCCCAAACCTGTGGGCAAGCCGAAGTTTTAAATCGGCAAATCAAGCAGATACTGGAGAAGATGGTTTCCAAGAACCGTAAGGATTGGTCGTTGAAACTCACTGATGCCCTTTGGGCATTTCGAACGGC
This sequence comes from Agapanthus africanus, assembly GCA_030015575.1. Taxonomy (NCBI): domain Eukaryota; kingdom Viridiplantae; phylum Streptophyta; class Magnoliopsida; order Asparagales; family Amaryllidaceae; genus Agapanthus; species Agapanthus africanus. The sequence continues at coordinate 137,433,259 of CM057339.1, forward strand.
TTATAAGACCGATCTTGGCATGTCTCCCTATCGGCTTGTTTACGGAAAGGCTTGCCACCTTCCTGTGGAAATAGAGTATCGCGCATTCTGGGCGATAAAGGAGCTGAATATGTCTCTCGAAGATGCGGACAGCCATCGGAAGCTGCAGTTGAACGAATTGAGCGAGCTTCGGGATGAGGCTTACGAAAACGTGGTTGTCGTTAAGAACCGAATGAAGGTGTTTCACGATAAACACCTGTTGCACAAAACTTTCGTACCTGGCCAACAAGTACTGCTTTACGACATCCGGCTACATTTCCATCCAGGTAAGCTCAGATCTCAATGGAAGGGGCCATATTTTATGTGGAATGTGTATCCGCATGGCGCTGTGGATTTGGAGAATCCAAAGGACGGTTCATTTTTCAAAGTAAACGGATATAGACTAAAACCGTAGCTTAGCGCCGAACCAACAGAGGAGCTCCTGGTCTTATAGGAGCCGGTTTACCCTGCATAATCTTCCTCTGCCTACCACCAAACTTCGGTTATCGAGCCAAAACAGTGGATTAAGTTTGGGGGTATGTATATACCATTTTGTATATATATGTGGATATTCTTGTCCGGTGCATATCTATCTTTAACATTTTTCTTTGTACAAAAAAATATATATAAAAAAAATGAAAAAAATTATGAAAAAAATAAACAAAAATAATTTTTTTGTGTATATCTAACCGACAATTTTGTCCCTTCAATGATTTCTTCATGCAATGACAGTGAGGACACTGTCCATTTTAAGTTTGGGGGTACGCTCGGTACGCATTTCTAACCTTCGTATTCATATGTATATTTTGCATCTGCATACTAAAATCCATAAAAATCAGAAAATTTTCTAAAAACATAAAAACTTTTCGTCAAGTTAGCTAGTGGGAGAACTCAGATTCAACATTTCGACGGTTTTGTTTGATAAGATAAGAATAACTAAATCTTATTTTTAGATTTTGAAAACCTGAAAAATAACGCTCCTTTGAAGTTAACTATAGCTGATATACGTCTTTACATCACACTACACGTGTCGTGAGTTTTGAAAATTATGACAAGTCTATTATGTCTAAAAACTTTTAAATGGATAAATTATTTTCTGAGGATCAAATAGGTTTGTTCTGAAATAAGTAATATCAAGAATAGTTTATGAAGTGAAGCGAATATGAAGGAATGTTATTGATGCCTTAATTGGAACTAATTCTGAAAAATAACCCATCTGGAAATTGATTGGAATGATTACACACCAAACCCACTAAACACGTCTTTTATCCAAAAAATAATTGAACTGCCGGTTATATCTCCGTTCGCATTGAATCATCATGATTTTCACGCTAAATTGTCTTTTTTTTTTGGGCCTAGGTAACTTGAGTAATTAAGTCCGCTGGGGTGTCTCTACACCTAATGTCCTAAAGCCAACTGGTTTGGGTGCATTGGCCCAAAGCTCGTTAAGAAGTCTAGAAAGTCCAGATTAAAACAAAGTCAAGCAAGTGTTCTCTCCGAGTTAAAATTCCTAAACGGTTCTTTGTGTGAGAATAATCTTGACAAAAGACAGGTTTTTATAAAAAAAATATATCTAGCGGAGATATGAAGGTTTTATTCTATGATAAAGACTATTGCACGTTCACAGAGGTGTGTATGAAATGAAAACAAGAAAAAGGTGGAGTGAAAAATAAGACCTAGTTTCCTGTTAAGGAAGATAGAAATTCTGAAATTGAAACCTTACTGAAAAACGAAACTTGAAAAATACTTAACTCTTTATAAAACTTATGTGATCCTTTTAAAATTTTTATCTGGGCTTTATTTTGTGACATGATAACTTTAATCGAGCCTTCTGGAACTTAACGACACTATTTGCACTGCACGTAAAGACGTATAAAATCTTAAGTTAAATAAGAAGCGAGGTGTGAAAAATAAAGTTCGATAGTCTAGAATTAGGATAACAGAATTGTTATTTTTAAAAACAAAACCTTAGGGTTTGAATCATAGTTATTTTGCAAAACTAGCTTGACTGGATTTTGTGGGTAGTATCCGCTGAAAACCCTCAAGAGACAACACTCCTCTTACTAGGGACACCTAGAGGTTTAACGGCTTGTTGCACATGCTCAGTGCAATCGCGTTCCCTGCGAAAGTGAGGTTAGAAATTTTTGTGAATAAAATGGCTTTTCTCGGGACGAGCAAATGATAAGTTTGGGGGTATTTGTTCATATCAGATTTTTGCATTTTTATACCGCCCATTTTTTATCACATTGCTTATCGGTAGGTACTCTTGAGCCGTGTTTGCTAGTTAATTGCAGGATACAGGTTCTCAGCTATAAATAGTGAAATTCATGGAAAAGCATGACAAATTCCGGATTACTTCTAACCACAGATAAAACACAGGTCTCCGCTCTCTATTCGTATGTTGCCGCACACCAGTTTAAGGGACAAAATGGAAAATCGATTGTCATTTTCATACACAAAGCACAATGTCAACACAAGATCCAACATGTCTACGCGGAGCTCAAGAAAAATCATGACAAAAGATCCACATCAAATCACCTTTTGATCTGCTAAAATTCTGGAAGAAATGTGAAAAGATTCTGAGAAACCACATACACCAAACTGAAGATAACAGCAAACCAGGGAAACCGACAAAAAATGAAGGCCCGACTCCCCATTATGGCCGCGGAACCGCGGCATAAGCAGTCTCTGGCTGCGGATCCGCGGCCTTATTGACACGGCAATTGGTGATTTTTCAGGGGCAGTTTGGTACTTTTATTTGGTGGCAGATTGTTGCCCTAGTTTTCCAGTTTCCTGCTTATAAATTGCCCAGAACTTGCCAAGCTAAAGGTGCTTACTTCTTGTATTAGGTTTTAGATATACTTTGTTGTTCTTCTTCCTCTTTTCATCTTTCCTCCATTAAAATCTTGTAGTGAGGTTTCATGAGTGAAGTGATGAATAAAAGAGTTCTTTTTGTTATCATGCTTGTCTTGTTATGTTGTTAATTATAATTACTTGTATTTTTCATTTGCCAATCTAGTTGTTGTTATTTGTTGTTTGTTTCTTTCTTATTCTCTTTTTTCTTTATCCTTAACAACAATGACGCTTAAGCTTGATCCTTGCCAAGGTGAGGTCTCAAATAGGTAGTCGTAATCTCCTAACCTCTTTCTTTCTATCTTCCTCCTTTTGTTGTATTTTCTTTTTCTTTTAATGGGTGAGTAATTTTCTTACTTGTTAGGGTAGGATAAGGAAAGTTTGAGAGAAGGAAATCTCTCTCACTCTTTCCTTGTCCAACATCTTAATTCGGACTCCCGTTAATTGAACCACAATCCGCTCCCTACGGCACCCTATCCTACATGATAGCGATGATTCCTTAGTGAGACCGGTTGTGGTTGAATTAACCGGAGGTTAAGGTTAAGAGCCAAGAATGGACGGACACGCACCAAAAGGAAGAACTTAAGCGTTGGAAAGCCTAGCTTATACTCGCAAGTTTCTTCCTAGTCGTGCTAATCCCCATTGTTGCCGATTACCGTAACACCGATATTAAGAGTGGAAACGAGAGAAGTGAGCGACTCCTAACTCAAACTAACCTAATCCTAACCCTAACAAGCTCTCTTTATATAACATTTTAGCACATAGTTAATCTCAAACAAACCTGTACATTCGGACTTAACTCGTTAAAGCACATAGAAAAAGATTCCCATCTCCCTGCGGACGACCCGTACTCAACCGGCTAGCTACAAGCAAAACCTTCTTGATTGCGGTAATTAACTAAGCACGCAAAAACTCCAACAATCAAATGGCGCCGTTGCCGGGGAGACGGTAGTCTATTTCTTTGTTTAATTTCGGGTTAATTTGTGAATATAACCGAAAAACAAAACAAAAAAAAATACATTGTAAAAATTATCTTGTTATTTTTTGATTAGTTTTTGTGCAAGTGTGCAGGAGAAAAGGAAAGGTCGAGTTCAGTGCCAAAGACGTGGGAAGTTAGACCCATATCTTGCGGCTACACTGTGGGTTATCAAGATGGAACAAACGGTCTACTGAAAGATTCTGGAGCAGACCCAGTGAGCACATCAAGATTCAGCAGCTCCAGACAAGAAGAGGACACCCCAGGAAGCACATACAAGAAATCCAGAGGCCCAAGTCCACTGTGTGGCCGCGGAACCACGGCATAAGCGCTCTTAGGCCGCGGAACCGCGACGTCTTGCTGACATCAGCAGCCCAAATTCTCTGTGAGTCTTTCTGTCATCTTCCCTACTCCTCTGAACTCCCCTGAACTGTGTTTTCTGCAGCATTCTTTGCGCAAACTCTCTTCCCCCTTCCAATAAATTGTTCTTGTACAAGATTCTTTGCGCCGTGCTTACTGAGCCTGGATGAACAAACCCATCCGAACTCCTACTGAGCCTGAATGTGACAATCTCCGTACAGTCCGGTATATTCATCTAAGAGTATCGCATATCGGGCCTAGGGGGGCGGTAATCGTCAGACCCCTAATAGTGCAATAGGTCGTATTAGAGCCCAAAACACCCTGAGAAACTACTGGAGTCCAATAAATATCGCTTGCCTTGGCCAAGGACTTTGTGTAATGGCCTTCCGAACACAGCGCGATATCAACCCCCAATACCAGGAGAGACAAATCCTATTTAACCGCCTCTGCCTCCAAGTGCTTCGGGACTGCACCCAACTACTACTTGTTTGCACGACTCCTTTGAGCCGTGGTAGGATAGTAATCAAAGTATAGTGGGAACACACTCGAGGCGAAGTAGCAGTGTCAAGTCGACGGACTAAGCTGTACTCATGTCATCTGGGAACTGCTACCCGACGATAGGTATAAAACCCACCAACAGTTCCCGACGAGTCCTGTCCAGTGTCCTCATAACCCAATGAGCACCTGCATACTATCTCCAGTATGACATACTAATGGCTGTGGGACATACCATCTCCCCTGCTGGGATGAGAAACGTATACACCAGTTTACTGTGGAATATCGATGCCCCGTCTCGATAATCCTACGACTAGGGACCTATATAGGATGTGCTTATAGACTATCCAGCCCCCACTAGTGTGACTGCCATCACAACGCTGGTAATCAAGCAAAGATTCTAAGGGCTCTACCAATATATATAAGCGATATGCTAAGAAAACACATGCACATATTGAGGTAGAAACAAACCAGGTAGCATACTACCATTTTGAGCAAGACTGTTACTATATCTGTGTATATCCCAAGCTTCCATTAAGTAATATACAATCCAGTATGATACAATAATGGCCTCTAGGGTATATATCACTAACAATCTCCCACTTGCACTAAGGCCATATACTGGCATATCGCAGACCGAAGATCTCGAATAGCCTCTAGAACACTGTCTGAGGGATGGCCTCTGTGAGTGGATCTGCAGTGTTGTTCTTCGTATTTACTCTCCTCACCTCGATCTCCTGGGGATCAACGATCTCCTTGATCAGGTGGTACCGCCTCAAGATATGTCTGGATCTCTGATGGGACCTGGGTTCCTTCCCTAAAGCTATAGCTCCATATGTTGTCACAATACTAAAGTATTGGACCAACAAATGGAAGGAACCACCTAAAGTTCTATTAAGAACTTCCTCATCCAGACAGCCTCTTTTGCGGCGTCTCATGCAGCGAACTACTCCGTTTCCATCGTCGAGTTTGCAACGGTGTCCTGCTTGAAGCTCTTCCAACAGACCGCCTCTCCACTGAGGGTAAAGACATAACCCAACATGGACTTGGAGTCATCCTTATCACTCTGGAAGTTGGAGTTAGCAAAGGCCTCGATCTGGAGGTCTTTTCTGCCATACACCAAGAACATCTCCATAGTCCTTCTCAGGTACTTGAGAATGTTCTTTACTGCTATCCAGTGCTTCTCCCCTGGGTTTGACTGATACCGGCTTACCACGCTAAGTGTGTAAGCAACATCTGGTCTGGTACACAACATCGCATACATTATAGAGCCTACCGCAGAAGCGTAGGATATAGATGTGATGCGAGCCCTTTCCAAATCTGTCTTTAGAGACATCTCTTTGAAGAGGGTGATTCCATGACAAGCCGGTAGACTACCGTGCTTAGAATCATCCATGCTAAATATTTTGAGTTTGGTGTTGTTGTTCCTTGACTGTGGAAGTCCTACCATCCTCTTTGATCCATCACGATAGATCTGGATCCCCAGAATGTAGTTGGTATCACCCAGGTCTTTCATGGAGAACCTCCGTGACAAGAATCCTTTGATTGATTGTGGCATGGGAATGTCATTTCCTATCAAGAGAATGTCATCCACATACTCAACGAGGAATTTCACAGTTCTTGCTACAATCTTACTATAAATGCATGGTTCATCTGGATTTTCGATAAAGTCGAATTCTTTGATTGTCTCAATAAAACAGATGTTCCAACTCCGCAATACCTGCTTTAGTTCATAAATGGACTTAAGCAACTTGCACACTGTCCCGCTACTCCCACTCTGATTGAAACTCTCTGGCTGATCCTTATAAACACACTCTTCCAAATAACCATTTAGAAAAGTCGTCTTTACGTCCATCTGCCAGATTTCATAATCTTGAAAGGCAGCAATGGCAAGAAGGATCTAAATGGATTTGAGCATAGTCACTGGAGAAAAGGTTTCATCATAGTCCAAACCAGGTCTTTGACAAAAAACCTTTTGCAACAAGTCTAGTCTTATAGGTTTCAACCTATCCATCTACACCAATCTTCTTTCTGAAGATTCATTTGCAGCCTACGGGTTTTACCCCTTCTGGAGAAATGTTCAAAGTGCATACTTTTTTGGTGTACATGGACTCCATTTCGGTCCACATTGTATCCAGCCATTTTACCGAGTCCCGCTCTGAATGGCTTACTGGAAGCTAGTTGGCTCATCGTTGTCAATGATGCAATCCTCTCTATCCCCGTCAATGAGAAAACTGTAGTATCTCTCGGGCGGATGAGACTTCCTACTATTCCTGCGGATTGGAGTAGGGATGTCCGGTTCTTTTGAAACCTCTGGTTCTACCATACTTTCAGTAATAGTTTATGGTTCTGGAATTTCTTCCAGTTCTACAAAAAATTGATTTTCTAAAAAGTGGGCATGACGAGGAACAAAAATCTTTTTGTTCATCTGCTTAATAGGATAGATACCTCCTGGAGTTCTTTGGGTATCCCACAAACCTATACAGTACTGAGCGTACCTCGAGCTTGTCCCATACTGCTTTTCAACAAAAGCTGGACATCCCTATATCTTCAGATACCGAAGATAGGGTTTCTTCCCACTCCACATTTGATATGGTGTGGTAGGCACTGCCTTGGTAGGAACCTTATTCAAAAGATATGCAGCTGATTCTAGTGCATAACTTCAGAAGGATCACGACAACTCAGCATTACTCATCATGGAACGAACAATATCCAATAGGGTTCTGTTCCGCCTTTCCTATACACCATTGTGTTGTGATATGTATAGAGAAGTAAGCTGAGAGAGAATTTCATTCTCTTTTAAGTAATCCAGAAACTCGGCAATTAAGTATTCACCACATCGATCAGATCTCAGTGTCTTGATACTTTTGCCTGTTTGTTTTTCCACTTCATTCTTATATTCCCGAAATTTTTCAAAGGGTTCGGATTTATGCTTCATCAAGAAGACATGTCCTTACCTAGAGAAATCATCCGTAAAAGTAATGAAATAGGAATAACCACTTCGTGCATCTGTAGATATTGGCCTACGCACGTCGCTTTGTATGAGTCCCAAGAGCTTGCTCGCTCTTACTCCGTGTCCAGTGAACTGAGTCTTTGTCATCTTTCCTATGAGACAAGATTGATAAGTTGCATAAGACTGATATTCGAACAGATCCAAATATCCCTCTCTATGTAACTTCGACAACCGTGTTTCATTGATGTGACCCTGTCTACAATGCCATAAAAAAGTTTTATTTAATTCTGGAGACTTTCTTTTAAGTGTGTTCTGGACATTGAAAACCTCAGCTTGATTTAACATGTATATACTGTCCTCTAGTGTACCTGACCCAATCAAACTTTAATTTAGGTGGATGTGGACCACATCGCTTACAAACTAGATTAGGTACACACAAACAGTTATGTAGAATCAATATCTGCCCACTTGTCAATTCTAGGTGATATACCCTACGGATACAGCGTCCACGCTCATTCCGTTAGCAACCCTGAGAGTCATATCACTTGCCCTGATAACTCTACGGTTTCTCAAAGCCTGTAATGAATTATAGATATGAGATCCTGATCCGGTATTTTGTACCCAGGAAGTAGAGTTAATTGACAGACTGTTTTCAATCACAAACACACCCGAAGTCGAAGCCACAACGTGCTTCGGATCCTGTATTCTGGCTTTCCAAGCCCTGCATCCTTTCTGCCGATGCCCTTTCCCCTGACAATAGGAACATTCCTCCTTCCCTACAGTTTACCACAAAACTTTTGCCCTTCCCTTTTCTTCTACCTTACCGACACCGCCTATCGGTTTTGTGGAGGTCTTCTTCTTCTCACCCTTGGCATCCGCCTTAGATCCAGAAGAGGAAGATTCCCCAATAAGCAGAGCAGGTGTCTCTCTGGTTTCCTTCAGGGTGCCCTCAACTGGAAGTATAACTTTCTTCCCCTGGGCGTAAGTAGGAGGTAGGGACTGTAGAATCAAGTCAGCATATGACTCATTCTCCAACGTGGTCTCCAGGTCCGTGAGCTTTTTAATATAGCTAATCATTGTAGGGACGTGGTCCCTTACAGATGAACCGACAGCCAATCTCGCTTGAAGCAATTCCTTCGAGGTATCATATCTTGCGATACGAGATTACTCTCCATATAAAACTTTGTTATGGAGTAAGATAGAAACTAAGTCCATCTTCTCGTGCTGCCTCTGGTATACACCATCAACTGAGGCTAACACGAGACACTTGGCATTCGCACAGTCTTTTTCCCTTGTCTTACGGATATCAACATCCACGACGGTGGAAACTGGACGGCGGGGGCTTTGAGTAGTAATGAGGTGGTCCAGCTTGTCATAGGTAATGGACATCTGGACAAACCTTTGCCAGTCACTATAGTATAACTCGGTCATTTTATTATCTATCTGTAACCTAATCTGGCCACCTGGTCGCAGCAATTAGGAGAGAGAGAAGAAAACACTCAGCATGATGCTCTTACAAGTTTAGATTGGTTTTTAATTTATCTAAACAGGATTTTAATTTATCTAAACAGGATGGCTCCCACTGTTTCTTAATCCTTCCTCAAACCATAAAAGAAGAATTAGTCAGGATTGATCTCACCGTACAATACTTGCTTAAACGTTTGGCCAGGCTAGTGTCGGTACTTCGAGAGAGGTTTTATGACGCTATAACATTTCAGAAAACATAAAATATTATTTTTGGAATGTAATATTAAAATAATATATTTCGCGAAAACTACCCGATTTGCGAATTTTGGGTTTTCGTAAAATGGTATAAATATATACCAATATTTGTGAAATAATTAGAGATTAAAATGATTTATTCATTTAAAAATATATTTATTGGATTTGGTATTTTTATAATTAATTATATGCAGTTTAAAAATTAAACCCGATTAGTGCACTACTAATCGCGATTAAGCCAAATCCGTGTTTCTACATTTTTCATGGCTAATGTACCATGACATGTTGTATTTGGTTGCATGTTGTTTCATTGGTAATTGTTGATATTTGGCTTTTAGAGAAAAGAAAAAGAGAAAAGGGAAAAAGAGTGAATTATTGGAGAGAGAGAGAGAGAGTGAGACATGAGTTGTGAGTGGGTGAGAATAAGAAAGAAAGAGAGGGGGGCTGCCCATTCATTTCCTCCCCTTTGTTTCTTCATCTCCTTCACCCTCAAGCTTCCCTCCACCTCCGCCTCCAAGTATCATCTGAAAACCTTCATCAAAACCCTATACCCCTTTCATTAAAAATGATCACCATCTCATCCTCAACACTTTGGACCTTTCAAAGTTGGATTTTGAAGACTTTGAGCAACTCAAGAAAATTCTTGAGTTGCCAAATGAGGTAAAATTCTAAACCCTAGTTAAGTTATTGTGTGTAGTATATCTTATTGTTAGTTTAGAGTTAAATCGGTGTTGATTAGTGATGTTTGGAAAATTCAATAGAGAGTTTGGGTGTTTGTGTGGGATCATGATCTGTAGTGGGTGTATACAAGACTCTAGTGGTGTTTTACTGGCCTAGACCGGGGATTAGAACCAAAATACGGACTTAGAAATGGTCCCATGTCGGTTTTGTGGTGGTTTTGTAGTCTACAGGGTATCTGGAGCTATCTAGGGCATTTATGAGAAAATCTAGCAAGCATAGACCTAGGCAAACGACCAGAAGACCACCATCCAAGAACGAGATGCCAATTCCTCATATGGCCGGCGAGCTCGGATCTGGGAGTGATGTCGCCGGTTTTGTAGTGGGGTCTGGGGTTGTGTTTTTGACCGAAGCTCCTAATACCTATAACCTATTCTCTATACTTGCTAGTTTAGTCCCATTTGACCTGAGATGAAATCTGGGAGCATTTTGGGTTGGTTTTGGGTTATGTTTTCCGACATTGGAATTCTTGGTTCTAGTATTTGATATTGTATTGGGTCGTTGGATGTTTGTACATCAACGACGAGGGTTGTTTGGTTATTTTTGCATGCGTAGGCTATAGGTTTTAACCTATGAGCGCACTGTGTGCCGTATTGGTTTTTCGGATTTGATTTTAATAGCATTGCGATTTTGTGTTGATTTGTAGGTACTCTCGCATGGATTTCGAGACGACAAAGCACATCGACTACGGCTGAACAAGGAGTTCCTCAGGTGAGTAGATTTATATCTACGGGGAAAGTCGGGTGGATGGCGTATAGCACCCCCGCAAACTTTGATGGAAACCGATATATAGAATATGGTTAAGGAAACTTATATTAGAAAACTATGGATATGGTTAAAAAGATAGTTAGAGATGATATGAATGATTGAATATATATATATATATATATATATATATATATATATATATATATATATATATATATATCGAGATATGAGATGAAAGCTATAGGGATATGACTTTTTGACATGATATGATAGAAATGATGTCTCGAATTAATATATAAGGATATGAAAAGTGAACGTGAATCACGATATATAGATATGTTGTTGCAAGAGAATAAATATGAGATTATAGTGGCATGTAATCAGGTCGATAAATACGACATGAGATTTATAAGATGACTTGATGTGATGAAAAGAGTATACGATGAGGTATGATGACTTGGTTTGATATGTCGTTATATGGAAACGAGTCGATGTGAGATAATTGATACTTTTGCCGATCCCATGATATGAGATTGATACGGATGTGACCTGAGAGATAGGTATATACGTATGGATAGTGATGTGAATAATGAGTGATATGCCGTACGAGACGTTAGGTCCGTACCCTCATTGTCATATAGGTTGATAGAATCCCTAATTATTTAATGCCGCCGTACGATGAATTACCGTACGTGATGAGTTTTATCTGATTATTGATCCATACCCTTGATTAGAGGATGCCGTACGATGTATTATACCGTACGTGATGTTGTGAGGATGGATGCCGATTGATAGATTCACCGACTCGATTATGCTGTAGATACGTATACCTTATAGCATCGCGCTCACGATTTACTTTATGCCACGTTCAGGATATTCTCATTGCATTATATGTATCTGTGCTAGTACACCTACACTATTATCGATGATGCGTATATTACACTTACACAGATTACCGGCTTACACACTTTCATCATTGATAATTGCTATGTCACTTACACAGTAGAATTGCTACATCATGCTATGATATATTGCTATGCTCACATCATTATGCTATGTTGCATGACATACCTGCTATGCTCACATCACTATACCATGTCGCACGACATACTTGATATGCTTACATTTCTGCTCTATGTTTGCATATATCATGCTTTACGATTTTACACATTGAGATGCTGTTTTCATGAGATTCTGGATTTGAGAACCGTGGTTATATTTCAAAAGAAAGTATGTATTGTTTTAAAAACCCGGTTTCTCTTGATATGATATTTCGAGACGTCCACCATATGTTTTCTCGGTTCTGAGATCGGCATGTGAAACCCGATTCGAGGAGGCACTGTCTGCGGGTACATGGTAGACCCGGTAAGGTATCCCGGGGCAAGAAGACTCGTATAGTTAGGCGGTGAGCCTGGCAGGGGAGCACTACCTACCGGTGATAGTATTTGGACTCGGCGGTTATCCGGAGGATACCGACCGGAGTCGTGAGATGATATGGGTCGATCCGGACCGACGGAGCCCGTAGGCTGATCTGGACTGACGGAGCCCGAGATATGAGGATTTACGTGTCGATGTTGGACACTCAGGTTCCATGATTTTTGTGTGTCGTTGATGGACACACGTTGATTGATATCCTCATATTTTCATGCATATTCTTTCATGATATTTACATGCATGATGTTGTTATGTCATTGATGGACACGTAGATGCTATCCACATGTTTACAGGCATTGATTATATTGTTGGCACATATGCAGATACGGTCACCCTAGATATCATAGTATTACCTTTATGATATAGTTGACCTAGGAATCGTTGTTTTATTCGATTTCTACCTGATGATGTTTTCTACCCACGAGTTGGCAACTCACCCCCGTTGTGCCACAATTCTTGCAGGTTGACCGCATGGATCAGCAGCGGCGTAGCTGGCACACAGCTGCATTCGGGTGATTTGCTTGGTAGGTGGTACATATTGGATCGTGCCACTCTTGCATTATTATTCCTATTGTATCTAGTCAACTCCATCAATCAAAACTAGTATTTGTATAAATAGTAAGACTTAGAAGGACTTGTATTTGCGAGACTTAGAGCGATGGGTTATATGTTCGCTTGGTGGGTTGATGTCTTGTTTTATTCTTTATTCTTTGTGTTGATCTTCGCCGTTGGGCGTCGTATACTTATATTATGACTTGCGTGGTTGTGATTCCGCCGATTGGCGAAGAGCTAGCTCCCGCTTAGGGATGCCTTTATTATTATCATGTATATGTGGTTTTGGATCAAATATACAAAGGAGGTGCTGCCTAAATTTTTAAAAGACGAAACATATTTTTCAACTAGTAAATCCACTTGTATTTTTATGTTCCATTATTTATACCTTTAAGAAAACATATGATTTCATCATATCTTTATTTTCAAAACTTCACCTCTTCTATTTTCTTTAAAAAAGGTTTTAGATTTCTGGGCTTCGTCTTACTTAATTTACGTTACGCCTTTAGACGTGGCGTGATTTAAGTGCCGGTCACGAGCTATTATTTCGGGTCGTGACAGATGCTTTCACGATGTTCCTTAATTAAAAAACCTCTTTTCCCTGGAGGCGTAGCCCCGCTAACACTGTTCAAGACACCTACTTGGTTTATAGCATTGATCGTTAAGTGAAAAATCTCCCGAAGAGTAGTGGATACTCACAGTAGGATCGGGATCCAAATATCATTGTGTGATAATCCTGAATGAATCCTACCAACATTATCACACTCCAAATGGTATGCAGTACAAGCAAGTTTCAGTTTCTTTAGAAACTCCCGATGTGGATTTTTGCCCCATGCTCTTATGACCTTGACGAAGGCTAGCATATCATAAGTCACATGTCAAGTTCTACCGGTCATTGTCCAGGTTAATTTGAACCCACCCGTACATACCCTTGACGAAGACCAAAATAGTAGTACGACTGTCCTAAACCAACACATCTATCTATACTACAGATGAATATCCAGCAGCTACCAAATACTATGCCTTGGCGAAGGTCAAAATACGTAGCTTGAATACTACTGAATATTCAACTGAAATGACGGAGGGCTACGAATGGTTTTGGCACGTGAACGTAGTGAACTTGATATAATCAAAGGAACCTGTTAGCTTTTAAAAGGAGTGATTTAAGCTCCGCATTTAAAAGTCTCCTGTTTTAAAATAACCGAGTGGTTTTAAAATTTGTTCCAACGATTCAGCTTTAGTTTATTTGCTTTGCATTAATGTAATGCAGTCCCATCATTTATACCTATCATCACAGAAAAATACGAAAATACCACGTCCACTTATGCCATCCACATTCGCCACTAGGCCCCGTCGTCACCCGTTAGGTTACTTAACTAACGACAGAGCGGGGGCTGGACTAGCGCGGATGCAAAACATAAGCAACGCCTACTAGATATCATATATAGATATATACATTCGTCTCACGCAATAATAGGCATTCCAGATCACAGATGAACATATTGGATATACTAGGAATTCCGCGTTTCGTTTGAGCCTGTAACGAAAGACAGATTCCATGGTCGTGATGAATAAACAAACCCCATCCTAAACCCTACGGGTGCGGCAAACTACCCTCCAAATACCCAAAGTGAAGCAACCTCCCTCAGCAAAGTGAGTAGGCCACTTGGCACTTCAAAGTACCCGGCAGTTTGTGCACCCCACTTTGGGTCTATCCTAGGAGCAAAAACAGTAAGAGAAATAATACAACGGTGGCTACAATCTCAACCCGGATGTACCCCGCAAAAATAATATTACATCACTTTACAAATTTACATTGAATGAAAGAATGAAAACTCTCATCTCACATCCCCGGCTATTCATCCACGACGATCCAACAAGTTCATATATACAAACCAGCATAACAACATCACAGATATGTGCAACCCCGACAAATCGACGTATAGCAATTAGTCAACGTTTCCAAACATATATACACATCACAAAGCTTGTAAAGTAATCGCGACATTAGAATTCCGCACGCAATTAGCAAACTTAACCAATTTTCCAAAACTTGAAAATCCAGTGAGCTAAAATTCCAAAAACGATCGTTTTAAGCCAATCCAGGAGTCGAAACAAACTCGAAACCCGCCCGAATCTTCGCGGAGTGTTAGAGCACGAAATTAACTTCGAGGTGGGGGGGCCTAGAGGGGGTACCCCACCCCTGAGGCCACCATGAGGTGGCCAGGTGGTGAGGCAGACCCGAAACTGCCTAAGGTGGGGCAGTTTCGGGTCCCCACCCCTAAGACCACCTTGTGGTGGTCTTGGGGAGTGAGCCCAGCCGTTCGGTCCCTCTCAGGAGGGACCCGGGGTGCGCACGCTTCACCCAGAAGCTTCTCGGTTCAAACAGTGAGCCCGCGGGATGTGCAAACAACTCAAAACATCATTTTTGGAAACTGTTTTTATCGGCAGTTTTTGCGCGACAAAAATGGCGGATTTCTAACGTCGCAACAAGCTATCTAAGGTTTATGAGAGGCTCTGATACCACTGTAAGTCGATATCGCGCACCCCACGTATTCCCGGGGAGGCGGAAATTGTAAAAAAGGATTTTTACGGGCTTCGCAACACTGACTTGAACCAAGGATCGAACATAAACCATAGATAGCAAACTACTTGAGGTTTAACTACTCGGATGAATGTTATACCTCGTAGTATCGTGTCCTTCGGGTCTTCTCGCTGTCCTCCTCGTCATCGCAGGCTCCGAGGATCGAAACGGATCAAAGCTTCCTCGTTGGCTTCCTCGAGTCAAAGACGATCCACCCGAGAGTCTATAGTCCGAGCTCTAACCTCAAATCCCAGCTAACTAGGGCAACTAGCTTGCTAAACTAGATGGCCTAGGTGATTTAGAGAATGAAGATGAGTTAGTTTGTCTCTTGGAACCCTAAGTTTCTCAACTCATGAGACTTTTTGGGTTATGAGGAAGAAGGAGATGGCTTGAGGAAAGAGAAAATGTTTTTCATTATGATAATATAGATGGTTTTCTTGATATGACTACAAGCATGGCAAGAAAAATATCTCACCCAAAATATCCAGTGCCACAAAATATCTCACAAAATATCTAAGTTAAATAGTCAAACCAAGTAGCCATGGCACAATTATCATTTATAAAAAATAACAAATAATTTCCTCCACTTCATAATTGTTTTAATCAAGTCAATGGTCAAAACCCTAATAAGGTGTCTTCTTCTAAAAACATTCTTGAGTAATTACAAAAATGCCCCTCTCATCCGTATATACATACCCGTATCCGTGTTTCGAGAAACACGAACACAATGAGACAAAACTGATCCATCGATATAATACTTGGATCCGGCTTAAACCAAAGCCCACTAGTATTATCCGCCCGAACATCATACGCGCACATGTGCACGTACGTGATCGAAGCCCTGCAGTAAAACCATACGGCCTCTACATCTTTCGCCCGTTGCAGGGAAACTCTCTATGTGGGACTCTAAAGTCTCGACAGTACGCTGGCAGTGGGTTTAACCACAAGCCGCAAGTGGTACTAACTGCACGTAACGGCTACCCAGGTATCTGTCGATAAGAAGGCCGATGAGAAAAATCATCCGAACTCTTACTGAGCCTGAATGTGACAATCTCCGTACAGTCCGGTATGTTCGTCTAAGAGTATCGCATATCGGGCCTAGGGGGGCGGTGATCGTCAAACCCCTAATAGCATAATTAGTCATGTCGGAGTATAGCCCAAAACACCCCGAGAAACTACTGGAGTGCCTACCAGTAAATCTCGCTTGCCTTGGACAAGGACTTTGTGTAATGGCCTTCCGAACACAGCGCGATATCAACCCCCAATACCGGGAGAGACAAATCCTATCTTACCGCCACTGCCTCTAAGTGCTTCAGGACTGCACCCAACTACTACCTGTTTGCACGACTCCTTTGAGCCGTGGTAGGGTAGTAATCAAAGTACAGTGGGAAAACACTCAAGGCGAAGTAGCAGTGTCAAGTCGACGGACTAAGCTGTACTCATGTCACCTGGGAACTGCTATCGGACGATAGGTATAAAACACACCAATAGTTTCCGACGAGTCATGTCCAGTGTACTCATAACCTAATGATCACCTGCATACTATCTCCAGTACGACGTACTAATGGCTGTGGGACATACCATCTCCCCTGCTGGGATGAGAAGCTTATACACTAGTCTACTGTGGAATATCGATGCCCCGTCTCGATAATCCTACGATTAGGGACCTATATAGGATGTGCTTATAGACTACCCAAGCCCCACTAGTGTGACTGCCGTCACAACGCTGGTAATCAAGCAAACATCCTAAGTGCTCTACCAATATGTATAAGCGATATGCTAAGAAAACACATGCACATATTGAGGTAGAAACAAACCAGGTAGCATACTATCATTTTGAGCAAGATTGTTACTATATCCGTGTATATCCCAAGTTTCCATTAAGTAATATACAATCAAGTATGATACAATAATGGCCTCTAGGGCATATATCATAACACTTACGGCTCATAAAATTGAAAAACCTTAGGTAATAGGGATCTAAACTTGTCTCCTAATCCATCATTTCTCAACGGCAAATAATGAGTCACTCCTGGCATTACGCTTCAGTGTTAGCGGTGCTGATGCCGACCCAAAAACCCAAATCCTAAGTTTTTCCAACGGCAAATGATGAGTCGCTCCTGGCACTATGCCGGCAAATGATGAGTCACTCCTGGCACTATGTTTCAGTGTTAACGGTGCTTATGCCGACCCAAAAACCCAAATCCCAAGTTTTCCCAACGACAAATGATGAGTCGCTCCTGGCACTACGCTTCAATGTTAGTGGTGCTGATGCCGACCTAAAAACCAAATCCCAAGTCCTCCCGGGGCAAATGATGAGTTGCTCCTGGCATTATTCCAGTGCAGCAATACTGATGCTAAATAAAATCCAAATTCCATATTCCTCTCAAATTCAAAATTCCAGCCAAATAAGGCAGAAATCAAATAGATCAAATCAAAGTCCCACCCGGCAGCACTTCTAAGCTCAAAAGTCCCGCTGGACAGGTAGGAAACTTCTAAAACAAATCAAATCAAAAAAATCAACCCCGAAACCGCAAGAAGCGGAGCAAGTCAACTTCAACCCCGACACCGCAGAAAGCGGAGCAAGTAAAATCAAATTCCGACACCGTAGAAAGCGGAGCAAGTCAATTTCAATCCCGACACCACAGAAAGCGGAGCAAGTCAAATCAAATTCCGACACTGCAGAAAGCAGAACAAGTCAAATCAAATCCCGACACCGCAAGAAGCGATGCAAGTCATCGACCGTCCAAGTCGCAAAAATGGCAGCACCGACAGTCCAAGTCACAAAAATGGCAGCACCGACCGTCCAAGTCGCAAAAATGCAGCACCGACCGTCCATGTCGCTAAAATGGCAGCACCGATCATCCACGTCGCTAAAATGGCAGTATCGACCGTCCACGTCGCTAAAATGGCAGCATACCCCCCACGTCGTCAAAAGGGAACCCAACCAAATCAAGCTCCATATAGAACATGATCTATCAATTTCATGCACACAACCCACACACGCGGTATGCATTTATTGATGGGGGCACTTTGTTAGGGTAAAAAATTATACTCCGGTTGACCAAGTCAAAATCAAAGTCAACCCCAAGCCAAGTGGGTCCAAGCCCAGGTCAAGACCGAGCATGGAAGGGACCGGACCCATGACAAAAAGAATGAAGCCATAAATTAGTTTAATGTAATTCTTTTTTAGAAATAAATGTATGTAAAATGGGCAAAAAACCAAAATTTTGTAAACCCCATGGCTTATGTGCAAAAAAGAGATAAGCACATAAGGCATGGGGTGGCACAAGTGCCATTTGGCAAAGCTCATGGGGCTATATGTAAAGTGTGTAGCCTATAAAGGCAAACATGATGAAAAAATCAAGGACAACTTTTTCATTCCCCTCAAAAATTAGGGTTCTGTGCCTTATTCTCCTTTCTCAAGGTTCTAAACCTTTTTCTTCTTCTTTAGAATTAAATCAAGAGTTTAACTCTTCTTTTTCCAAAAAAGAAATAGTTTTTCACCATAAAATCCTTGAAGGGGAGCTCGGATCTCACATCAAATCTCTAAAAAGGGAGATTTTTAAGTCTCACCCCTTTTCTCCAAGATCCAGCCAATAGAGAGGAGAAAGAAGGAGACCCATCTTCAAAAATCCCACTTTGGGAAGATCCAATCCCTGATACATCTAAAACCCTTCAAAACATGACACACGCACACGGCACATTGAGTTCGCATGACCAGTTTGACCCGTCAATCGGAGATTCTCTCGTTCCAAAAGCGAAGGGTAATTAACGGCAGCTTAGTCCGCGGCTGCCGGAGATTCGGATCCCCACAATCAATAAACTCCGGCCTACCCTAGATAGGGGGAATCTGTATACGCCTAACAAGAGCGCGCATTCCCATCTCAATGGGGCGGCGAAAAACACCCTACAAGTGGGAGAGGGGGTATGTGTCATGTATTTACATGACATGGATGGAATAGAATATATGGAAGAAATAATTCATTTTTCCAATCGGTCAAGATGATCTTCTTCCTTACAAAAGAAAGCTTGAGCTCTCTAGGTTAATGGTAATTGTTGCTATGGTGAGGGAGTGTAAAAAGTAGAGAGTACCCATCGTTCGCACTGCCTTCCTCCATGCCCAGCAAGTCTCTAGAGGAAGTTTCTCCGACCGGTGACGGAGTTGAAGTTTGGGCAGCCCGCTTTCAACGCGGATTATCTATGGCGAGACAGTCGGCGTGCAGACGCGTTCGGAAGCTCACGAAGTTTAGACGGGGTATTTCGAGATCAGCCGGACACGCTACAAAGGTTGTAGTACCTCTTCACTCTTTTATTTTGCTCTTTCCATTTAGCTAGAAACTAGTGCTTGGACGATTTTTGGCATACAGTCGATCGCGCTCCTACGGAATTTTTGTTTTCCGACCAGTCCTGCTTCCGCTGCGCGCACACGCGTGGTACGCCCGGCCTTACAAATTATGTGTATGTTGTGTGTGTGTGTGTGTGTGTGTGTGTGTGTGTGTGTGTGTGTGTGTGTGTGTGCGTCTATCTCGCTTTGTGTCTATGCGTGTTCTTGTGTGCGCGAGCGCATGCTTGTGTCACATCCTAACCCCAACCCTAAATCCAAAAATCTTAAACTTGTTTAAGAAAACTCTTAACTTAAAAAAATTTACCTTAAACTAAAAACTTCAAACTCTTGAAATTAAAACGTAAATATAAAACTAATTCAAGTTAAATATTACACTAAGTGTATATATATGATACTCAATGATAATATGAAACTTTCATTTTCTCATTGATAATCATATTTGGTATGATACACGAACCGATACGAATAGGTGGAGAGACAATCTCGGGACTTGGAAAGATGAATATGGATTGACTATTGTAAATACACGTCGATTTTGCTGTGAGGACGATCCATTTATACTTTCGCAACAAGTGTTTCAAGTATACTACTCAAAGTGCTTGAAATATCCGGGATGGAGTGTTGTACGCCAGTGGAAGCCCAGAGATATTTATGATATCCCAGAATTTGAGGATCATATAGACGACAATGATGATGATGAAGAAGAGAGAAAAATTAGAGTGCTCCAACCGTCTCTCCCCGTAGACGGGTTGTCTTCCGATGATCGTAATGTTACGTGGGTTAGAAATGATATCGATGATGAAATCCAAGCAGCTATTCATAAGGCGTCTAATACGTCTACAAAATGAAAAAGGTTATCATTAATATTATATTATGACTTTACATTTTCTATGATCCATACATGTAAAATCCTTATTATTTCTCTTACATACTTCTATCTTAGGGTGATGGCGAATTCCGGACCATCGAGGGGTGGGGGCACATCCGGCAAAGGCAGCGGCAGAGGCAGCAAGGGGAATGGGATTTTGATGGCGCCCGGTAAGCTACGTAGGGAGAAGAGGCTATATCTGAGGGCCTCTGTTGCACCCCCATGAGTACCCTCTCCAGATGACTTAATCCATGTGGCCCTTGCCACACCATCAGGTTTATTGCACTCATATTTATTCATTTTTTATTATCTAGTTGGAGAGGGTGCCCCCGCATCCGGGGCATTGGCTGCTTACACACCCATAGGTATGTTTATATATTTTATATTGCACGCATATTCATTTTAAATGTTATCATATAGATAGACACGAATATTCATTTCAAAGTTACTTATATTGTTATTTTTATTGTCTAGTTGGAGGGGATGCCTCCACATTCGAGACAGAAGCCACTCCCGCATGATCCGTTCCCTCCACACAGTCTGCAGGTTAGTATTTTTTACTATATAATAAGTTAAATTGATTATGTATTATTTTATTCACAAGTTACTTATGTAATCATTGTGTATTATCTAGTTGGAGAGGATTCATCAATCTCTGGGACACCGGCTGTTCCTCGCTGGAGGAACGATTGTCCCGCTCGTGATGCTGCCCAGGCTCGAGCTCATGGTGATGTCGACGGAGATATATACTGAATTTCAAAAATTATGATATCATGTAAACGGGACAAATGCATTAAACTTATGATATATAGATCAAACATATTAGAATCCATACACATTGTAACATCTTAATTTTGCCTAGATTTTTTTCGGTTGCTAACATTATTTTATCATATATTGACACCCTATCATTGTTTTACCAAATGCTGTACACATAGTTTGTTTTTTTATTGATATTGCATGTATATCTATATATTTTATATATGCAGGGCAGCCACGACCTGGCAGTGGGACTCGAGGGCCGACTCAGTCGCACAAGCTAAAGCCCAATACCGCTAAGGGCTAAGGACCAGCCCCGTTCCCCTTTACTGCCGACTCTCGACCCACTGGCCTACATGCTGAGATGTTCGGCCAGTATATGTGAGAGGAGAGACACCATTTCAAGAAGTATCCTCTTCATTTTGATTGGGGCGCGGAGCACAAACGCTCCTTTGACGCGTGGTTCGAGCAGGCCCAGGTACTATTATATATTTTTATTCGATTTATCAAATAAATTTACTATCATTCGGCACTTATAATTTAAAGACGTTAATTTCTTATATTTGCAGGTGGATTATAATTTTCAGTCCACAGTCGATCCCGATGACCCTGATCAGTAGCTCAATCTTCAAGCTATTTACCGAGGCCTCATAGAGAGCATGCATATTAAGGTCTAGTAAAATAAGAATGGCTGAAGAAGAATTGTTATGGGTTATGGCAGGCAACCTCCAAGACGGACAAAGCGGCTTTCTTACAACCTCCGGCCTATGCCGGGGTCGATTTAGAGACATGGCCTCTCTTGTGTCAGTTTTGGTCGTCCGAGAAAAATCCGGTTTGTAATTTAAATTTAATTCAGTGTTTAGTATATAATTTATTTTTTTGTTGCTTAATTAGAAAACTAAATCTGATTGTATTGTGCAGAAACGGTACACTCAAAACAAGGAGAATCGGAAGTCCATGAAGAGAGATCGACCTACCTATATAGGTGGGTCAAGGAATATTACTCGTGCCATGGAGGCAAAGGAAAATTACAATATATCTCTTTCGATATAATGAACTATGAAAAGTTATGTTATATATGTGTATTTTTGGTGAATTGCATAGAGCTCGGACCGTGGCGGGGGATGTTACACCGAGCTTGCTGAGCAATTATCTGTCCGTCAACGCCTCATCGACAGATCTGGCCACGGGCGAGCTTCGATATCCCGACACCGCTACCGAGGAGTATTGCGTAAGTGTCAATATTTGTTCTAATTCGAATGAAATTTTGTTTTGATAATTTTAAATTTAAATGGATTACTTACGTTTGAATGCTTTACATGGTGTAGGCGCAGATGGTGCAGAAGGCGAAGGTATCAGGGATTGATATCAGCACAAAGAACGATCAGGCCATGCTGACCTCTATCTTAGACCGAGTACACGGAGGGTACCACGGAGGTTGGGGGAAAGGCCGGGGACTTGGTGTTGGATATAGTGCCCTCAAGGCAATTATTATGATTGCAAGTAGACGATTATGATAATTCAGGAAAGACCTATACAGGTAGAACAATCTTACTCGAAATTATAGTATGATATCTTGTTTGTCTTCATCATTGATGAAGCCCATAAGATTCTTGCTTGACTACCAGTATTATGATGGCGATCATATATGTGGGAGTTGGGTTATCCATAAGCACATCCTTAAATGTCCATAGTCGTGGGATTATCGAGACTGGGTATCGATATTTCGGAGAAGACTAGTGTATACGTTTCTAGACCCCGACAAGGGACGGTGGCCGGTCTCACAAGCCATTGGTGTTGTGTCACCTAGGATAGTATACATGAGCTTACTGGAGGTGAGTACACCAGACAGATTTGCTGAGAACTTCTAGATGGTATTATATCTATCGTCAGATGGAAGTTCTCTGGTGGTATGAGTACAGGTTAGTCCTTTGACCTGAGATCGTCAGGGATTCGTCTCTCTTGGTATTAGGAGTCGATGTTGTGTTGTGTTCGGTTGGCCATCACAGTAAATCCGTGGCCACGGTGGATGAGATTTATTGATCGTTGATCAGTAGTACCTCTATTGGTGATGAGCTTGACTCAGACACGACTTATCGGATTAGTAGGGGTTTAACATTATCCACCCCCTAGACCCGATATGCAATACTCTTTGACGAAGAGATCGGACTGTACGGAGATTGTCACATTCAGGCTCAGTAGGGTAAAAACGTACTTGATTGTCGACCCCCCTTTCGGCAAGTACCTGGATAGCCGTTACGTACAGCTAGTGCCGCTGACGTGCTTGTGGTTAAATCCACTGCCACCGTATTGTTGAGTCTTTAGAGTCCCACACAGAGGGTTTTCCCGGTTCAGGCGATAGATGTAGGAGCCGCACATTAGTACGTGCAGGAGTCCAATTAAATAAGTGCACGGGATACACAGACTTTAATCGGACGGTTGATAATACCAGCCGGCTTAGGATTAAGCCGGATTATTAAATCAGGTATTGATTTAATAATTTATATATATATATATATATATTAGTATTATTGTTCACTATTCATTTTCTCTCTTTGGTGCTATCCGTATTTTTATACGAATATACGTAAATATAGCGATACATATACCGGGTGAAGTATTCCGTATTCATACGGGAACGCTTCTAGAAGAAGGACGCCTCATATTTATTTTTCTATTTAGAAAAATAAATGGAAATGAGGTGGAAAGTGAGGTGGTATGTAGCATGGTTGTGCATGTAGAAGGCTATGGCTTTGGTATTTAATGTTGATATGATTTGGTTGTACTATTGAACCATGGTTGTAAAAAGCAAAGCCATTCAATTCTACACTTGACAATTTTTTTATTCCACATTCTTGAGTTCATGCTTCATGCTCAACACTTAACCATTTCTTCCTCACCTCCTTCTCCTTCTTCTTCTTGCTATCTCTTGAGCATGGTTTTGAGAGAAAATAATTAGTGGAAAAATTCCTACATCATCCACAATCCATCCTTAGAAAGTTTGGAGCGTCGGTAGGAGTCTTTTCTAGTTTTTCTCGGGTTGATCTTCTTTGGCAAGGGTGGTCGCCTTTCAAGCGCGTTCTCGGCGTCTACGAGCTTGGATGGGTCTTCCACAATTTGGTGGACACGCGTCGAAGGTTGTATTTCCATGCTCTTGCATGTTATGGTTTGCTAGTTTAGGTGTTTGGAATGAATTCTTGGGTATGTGTGTTTTGTGCTTGCATAAAATTTTTGTTTTCGCTTCCGTCTTTGTCACGACTTCCGCGGCGCGAGCACTTAACACCAACATGGTATCAGAGCCTCCCAAACACCTTAAACTAGTAGCAGATGATACTTTATTTTCAAAACCGATAAAACTTTGATTTTCAAAACCCGTTCTCTATTCGAAAAAAATTTGGTCTCTGAATTTTTTTTAAACAATTGCAGAGGCTTACTCTTGACATGATAGAGACACACAATGAAAATGAGGGAAATCCATCTTTAAAAAACTGCCAGTTTCTTCGAAATCCCTGCTATGGGCGGTTTTTCAGTGTCCCCAGGTCCTCGTTTTCATCCAGTGTCTTGGGTTTTGGAAATTAGTATTTTTGATCTTGTTTGTTTTGCCTCAGATTTCACTTAGTATTATCTTTACTTTGGGGCAACTCGAAAGTTTTAGAAGTCGAAACTTTTGCATCGTTGATATCTGTGATGTGATATATGTGTTGCTGAACGTCGTCTAATTGCTATATGTTCATTTAGATGGGGTTGCACACATTGTGGTGTTACTTATTTTTGTGGTTATATATATCTTGGTTATGGTTCAGTCGGATTGTCGTGTTGGATAGCCTCTGGTGCAATGTTGCTTGTACAGTTTTGATTCAGTTTGTATATTCATTATTGCGGGGCGAGCGTCCGATATGTGGACTGTCGTTTCTGCCAGTTTTGTATATTCTTTTATTGAGGCTCGACCAGGTTGCGGTCGTTGTCACCCTTGTATCTATTTCATTTTTATACTAGGATTACCCCGCGGAGGAGTGCTCGAATAGCCAGGTTCTATAGGGCAACGGGCATGCATCTACTGGCGTTGAGACCGAGGGGGACTTACTCTAGAATTGGTGGGCTATTCGCCGCACTCGTAGGGGATAAAGGATCGACCTGCGGAGGGGTGCACAAGTCACCGGATTCTAGAAAGCGACGTGTGACCGACTCACTTCGTTGAGGGCGTGTTACCCAGTTTCTAGAATTGGCAGGTGGCTTGCTGCACTCGTAGGGGTCTTGGATTGACTTTGTATGGGCTATCCACACGACCGGGAAACGTCGCGTCTCATTTACGGCTCAAATGAAATGCGGGGCTCCTACCTTATCCGCTATTCCATATTATTGTTCGCATACCTGTGATGATTTTTATCTGCCTGTGATGACTATTATCTGCCTGTGATGTTGATATATATATATATATATATATATATATAGTAGATGCTTTTATATATTTTGCATCCGCACTAGTCCTGTCCCCGCTCTGCCGTTAATAAAGTAACCTAACGGTGCATGACAGGGCTCCATGGAAAATGCGGATGGCATATAAAAGCATGCTATTTTGGTTGTTTCTTTTGTGGCTTGGAAACTTAAAATTGATGGGGCTGCATTATATCTTTAGTGCAAGGAAAATAAACCTAAATGATATTGTCAGAACCAATTTTAAAAACTACTCGTTTTTCTTCAAAATTCATAGTCGTATTCTTTTGCTTTATGTAGAGATATTCGGTTAGGAATATCCTGCACCTCATTCTATGAGGGAAGAGCCTTGATCCCTTCACTGAGAGTTCGCTCTTAAGCAAATGTTTATGTTACTAGTTTTAAAAAGTGGAGCTTAAACCACTCCATTTCAAAGCCATTCGAGTTCCTTCAACGATATCAAGTTCATTATGTTAAAGGTTTTTTGCCAAAAACGAGCCATAACCCTCTGTCATTTTAGATTAGTATTGCTTAGTATTCGTGCTACGTTTGTCGTTGCCATTCGTCGAGGCATAGTGTGTGGTAGCTCTGTAATACTTTTCTGTAGCATGGATATGCATGAATCTGGGACAGCCATACAGCCTTGTTGGCCTTCGTCAAGGGCAAGTATGGGTGGGTTTAGATTAATCAGGACAATGACGGGTAGAACTTGACTTACGACTTATGATTTGTTGGCCTTCGTCAAGATCATAAGACGCTTGGGGAAAAAACCATATCGGGAGTTTCAGACATACGGGAAACTTGCCAGGCATGCACATACCTTTTGAAGTGTAGTGACTTGAGTGGATTCCGTCAGGCTATCACATGATGATAGTTGGGTCTCGATTCCCGCTGATGAGTAGATATTACTCTTCGGGAGATTTTTCACTTCATAATTAGCTAACCTATTAGGTGTCTAGAAAATGTTAACGAGGTTACGCCTCTGTGAAAACGAGATTATTAATTGGGTCCGTGCGAAAGCATGGGGGACCTCCCTCGGAGTTCTAACACTGGACTGGCTGAACGGTTAGCGAACTTATAAAGTGGACATGATCTCGACTAGTTCTTCTTTTAGGGTTTGAAGGAGAATTCGAGGAAACAGTGGGAGCCATCCTAATTAGATAAAATGATAACCAATCTAATTTTGATAGAGTGCACGCTAAGTGTTTCTCTCTCTCTTTTTCTCTTTAGTACAGCGACCCATGAATTACCTAAAACTAAAACTCTTGAACCAAGTTAATGTTGGATATAGTGCCCTTAAGTCAATTATTGTAATCGCAGGCATGCGATTGTGATGATTGAGGGAGGACTTATACGGGTAGGACGGTCTTACTCAAAATGATAGTATGCTATTTGGTTTGTCTTTATCATCATGTACATGCATTATGTGGTATTGCAGATCACTATTACATGTTGATACAGCCTATAGGATTCTTGCTTGACTATCAGCATTGTGATGACGATCATATACGTGAGAGCTGGGTGGTCTATAAGCACTTCCTTAAATGTCACTAGTCGTGGGAGTATCGAGACTGGGCATCGATATTCCGGAGTAGACTATTGTATACGCTTCGAGATCCCAACGAGGGGCGATGGCCGTGTAGGGTGTTTTTCGTTACCCCATTGAGATGGGAATACGCGCGCGCTTGTCAGGCGCATTACAGATTCCCCCTGCCTAAGGTAGGCTGGGGTTTAATGATTGTAGGGATCCGAATCTCCGGCAGCCGCGGACTAAGCTGCCGTTAATTACCCCTCGCCTTTAGAGCGAGGGAACCTCCGATTGACGGGTTAAACTGGTCATGCGAACTCAATGTGCACTGTTGTGTTTTGAAGAGGTTTTGGATATATCGGAGGCCCTGCAGAGTTTTTACGGGGGTCCCGCTACCCGGATAGCGGGCTGGGGGTCAAGGGGGCTGGCAGCCCCCTTGCGGGGTGCGGGGCAGCGCCCCGTTAGAAATTTTTTTCTAACAGGGACAGTGTCGTGGTGTATGTGTGTGTGTGTGCACATATGTATGCATATGTGTATATATATATGTATATATGTATATATATAAAAAAGAAAGAGGGGGAAAAGGCATCCAAATGATGCGTGGGGCCAGCACCTTGGGCGTTGTGCGCCCAGGTGCTATGCGCTCAAGCACTAGCGTGCCACGTGTCGGTACGTGGGCGCTCCGCGCTTGAGCGCAAGCGCGCCACGTGTCGGCACATGGGCGCTTTGCGCTTCAGCGCCTGACGCTCGAGCGCACGTGTGCCACGTGTCGGCACGGGGGCAACTTGCGCTTGAGCGTTGGGCGCTTGAGCGCAAGTGCGCCATGTGTTGGCATAGGGGCGACTTGCGCCAGAGCGCTTGTGCTTGAGCGCAAGCGTGCCACGTGTCGGCACTGGGGCGACTTGCGCTCGAGCGTAGGGCGCTGTTGTGCAAGCGCGCCACGTGTCGGCACGTGGGCGCTTTGCGCTTGAGCGCAAGCGCGCCACGTGTCGGCATGTGTGTAACACCCGAGCCCAATAATACTATGTATATTACTAGTTGAGGGTTATTTATCGCTCTTTCCAATTTTCCTGATTTTCTGGTGTTTTTTGCTAAATTTTACCCGGTTAAGTCATTTTGGCACATAACAAATTTTAACTCCGAAAATGAAATTTAAGATGTCCATGTTAGCCTACTCGTCGCCACTAGTCGCGTGGTAGCGTCCGCGTGTCGAGATTCCGTTCCGTTTGGCTAAACGGGCAAGTTTGGGCGACTACGCGCGCGTGCAAGTGTCCGACTTGGGGGCATGCATTTTAATCATTAAACACCTATTTTCAAAGTTTGGAACCCGCTTAAAATCCTATAATTTGAATTTGGATCATTTGGGCGCAATCCGGGCGCGATTTGGAGATGTTTCATTTAGCGCCAAAAAGGGCCCATTTGAATTTAATATCGAGTATATAATTATTTACCTTCTAATCTTTTCCCTAACTGCATATCCCCAAAATCCTTCATAATTTTCCCTTTTGTTTAACCCTCAGCCAATCACGAGCTCGCAATCGAGCTCGTGGGCCCCTCCTTTCCCCTTATCTCTCTGCCTCTCTCCTCATTCTCTCTCTCTCTCTCTATCTCACCAAATCTCTTTCTCTCTCTCCAATCTCTCTCTCTCTCCTCTCGTATTTTAACCCCCACGCACAGCCGCCCCTCGCCATTTCCTTTCGTCGCGAGAAACCCTACGCGAACCCTTCGAAACCCTAACCCTAGCCCCGCGACCCCACCGACGACCTCCCCTCGACCTCGTCGTCGCCATCATCGCCTCTTCAACCTCACCGTACCTTCCTCCTCTCGTTCTCCCGCCGTCTTCCCGCGCCTGCAACCTTTTCCCGACGCCTCCACCCCTCGCGACCTCGCCGTCGACGTCGACTCCGACCGCCGAGGCCTCCCGCGACTCCCTTGCACCCTCCTCGTCGAGACCTCGCCGTCACCCCCTCCTCCCTCGCCGGAACAGTGAACCCGACCCTTCACCCAACGTCTGCACCATCTCCAGGTCGCCGGAAACCGCGCCGACGACCCTCGTCGACGTCTCCCGCGCCACCTCCTTCCCCCTCGACCACCCTAGCCGACCACACCCCTCTCCAACTCGCCGCAGCACCCTACCCTGCTCACCCGAGGCCACTTCCCTTTGCTGCAGCCGCCGTCGCAGCCTCGCCGGCGTTCCAGTGCCGTCGAACCCGCCGTGGTCGCACCCTTGGTGTATCCCTGTAAGTTTCCTCCTCTTTTCTTTTGGTATAACCCCCGCTGGTCGTTTTGGCATATCGTATCCTTGTTGCTAACTTTGATTTTCGGTTGTTGCCGGAACCCGACCGTGCCGTTTGACGAACCCGACGCTCCAGCGAAGCCCCCTGGTCCGTGTGATTCCAGTGACCTCTGTTGGGACTCGATCCGTGGCCCGTGCTTCCGTATCGTGGTTTCTACCGACTTTGCATCCGCGTTTCGGTTTGCGGAACCGCCGAGGCAAGTATCCGAATACTTGCTTTAACATGCTACAAACTTAATAATTATGTTATCTGTTATAACCACACGACTTGGTGACAATTACAATCATCCGTAATGTTAAACCACTGTAGTAGTTACTTGTAGTTAATCGGTATGCTTTTATTCAACGCCTTAACTAATTAACCAATCTGGCACATCCTTGCCTAAATTGCTAGATCATCCTCACTTCATGTGTTAAAGCCTCTCATGAGGCAATTATTATATTTAGTTCAAATACTGTAACTCCATTACGCATATTATCGATATTGCTCGTCTCGTGGCTTTTGCACCTCAAAGGTGCGTGAACCGGTTTAATAAGAGAATACTAATATCACAGTGTTCACATAGAATAATAATTGTTTATTGCTGTTCCCTGCTACTGTTCATTACTGGTTACTATACCTGTTATCATCATATACCTGATTGCATTATATATTGACCGATCTTGATACACCTGACACATGTACTGTTACACCGGACACAACACCCTGTACATATCGACTCTACCTGTTACCTGATCTCATGCCTAATGCCGACAAACCTAACCATTCCTGCTGTCGATCCAGACAGACCTACCTTTACTTGACTTGTGTTGGCATTAGTCCTTGACTACTGAATACCTGACTGACATACATAGTTTGGGGGTATGGGGAAATCAAAGGTGAAACCGACTTGTAACTCAACAGTTCGACACATTGTTCTGATCAGTCTTACGGGCTTGGCCAGCTCCGGAGTGTTGATGCTGACATCACTCATCCATCCTACTACATTTTACTGCTTAGCGGCACGTCTCGGATTCAGCCCCGAGAATCATGACCGTGGTCCCGGGCACGCACGGGATACTATTGAGTTACATCGACGATTCATCAATTGGTTTCAAAGACTATAGAGTAGAAACCTGATAGAACAGTTTAGTCACTACTACACATTACCCTGTTTATTACTTCTTATTGCTGTTTTATTCATGTTCATGACTGCATTGTTTATTATCATGTTTATGCTATATACTTGATATCATGACGCGCTGACGTCTGGGTTTTGCATGGCCCAGATTCCGTGCCCTCGACGTCGACCGAGCAGGAGTACTTCAGCCAGCAGGCTGAACTGTGAGTTCTTGAGAGTTTAGTTTATTTATGTCATTTCATTTCCAGATGTGAGCCCGCATTATGGGACATACTGTTTATTCATTGTATTGGATCATTAGCTTCCGCATTTATTGTTTATTGATTCTTGTTATTATGGATTTGGACATGTATTAGTTTAGTCTATTTTACTGTTCTTGATATCTTTACAACCGTAATGTGACTGTGGATGGATACTTCCTACCCACAGGTAGCATGGTTGGCTATGTCACGTGCCCAAATCTTGCGCACTCTGGGAAGCGGGGCGTGACATGGTTTTATGGTATCAAAGCCATAGGTTAATTGGGTTGATTCTTGTAGTTGGGTATTGCACCCGATACACGAATTATAATACCCGTAATTAGGAAACATGTCCTGCCACTTGACCGTTTTACCGTTCTTGAATCATTCTTCCAGATCATGTCGACATGCAAACTTACTTTGCACTGTTAACTCGAAAACCTAAATTCTTGTTATCTCTAGGACTTAGGCGACTTGGGTGGAGTTAAGTAATTGCGGCTATGATACCGCGGCATAGCTACAATGCAGTACTCTATTTAAGTATCTTGGAGTTCTAGCCTTGATTTATATATTGAATCTATCATCATGCTAATGTTGTTTGTTTTGATTTCAGGACCATGGCAGATAAGAATTTCAAGACGTATCAGAGGCGTGTGGACGAAGCCGCCATGTTAGGAGTGATACGTGGGATGTTGGAAAATCAGAAGAGGCAAACTGAGCTGATCCAGCAGCAAGCCGATTCATTTCAGGAGGGTTTGCAGGCTATGCAGCAGTCTGTAAACACCGCTGTAGCGAAGCCAGCCGACCGAGTAGGGACCGTGGCAGATTTCAGACGGTTGGGTCCTACTACTTTTACTGGCTTGGAGGAGCCGTTGCCAGCCGAGCAGTGGCTTGTGGACACAGAGAATTTATTGATTGCGGCACAGATCCCAGAAGACAAGAGAGTTGATGTGGTGCGCATTCAGTTGGTGGATTACGCCCGAGAGTGGTGGCTTGTGGAGGAGACCCGTCTGTCTAAGCCAATCAGTTGGGCGGATTTCTCCAAAAGTTTCTTGGAAAAGTTCTTCCCGCGGACTGCACGGGAGGAAATGGAGGAGAGATTTATTGGGCTGAAACAAAATGGAGCAGCTGTGGATGTGCATGCGGCGGAGTGGACGAGACTTAGCCGTTTCGCTGGACCCTTAGTCGCCAAGGAGGCAGACAGGGCGCGAAGGTTCTTGCGCAGTTTGGATGTGGACATCCAGAGGCAGATTGTCTCCCTGGGTTTGACCACTTTCTCGCAGGTTCTTACGGCAGCCAGAGAGCAGCAGAGTTTATCAGGATCGAAAGGGAACCTTCACCAGACAGCAGCTGCGGCCAGGAAGCCTGCAATTGTACCTAACCGAGATCATGGGCGCAGAGGTATTCCAGTGGACCGTCGAGGTGTAGCGCCAATGAAGAAGCCTGTGATCGTTGATCGAAGGAAGAGCGTGATTTGTGATTACTGCCGATTACCTGGGCACGTGCAGAAGGATTGTCGAAGGAGACTAGGACTTTGTCTGGTTTGTGGGGCAGCCGATCACGCAGTTGGTACTTGTCCGTCGAAGCTTCGCACGAGAGACGATATACGGAAGCCTCCGCAGAGACCATTCCAAGGGCAGAAGCAGCTGACACAAGGACCTAACCAGGGCCGAGCTTTCACTTTGACAGCTGAGGAAGCCAAGGCATCGGGAGAAGTGGTTTCAGGTACTGTACTCGTTCATGGTTTTCCTGCTTTGGCATTATTCGATTCCGGAGCATCCCACTGTTTTATGTCATCAAAGTTTATAACTACACACTCGATCACCTGCACGACCCTGTCTAGTTTTTGGGACATACACACTGGAAATGGGAAAATCATAGCTAGTAAGGAGTGTAGAGATTGTACTGTTGTTGCTTGTGGACGGGAGCTTTTTGCGGATTTCTTGGTGATTGATACGGGCAGTTATGAAGTAGTCATGGGAATGGATTTTCTCGGCACTTTCCACGCACATATTGATTGTAGGGCAAGGAAAGTAATTTTCCAGATTCCCGGACACACTGAGTTTACTTTCATCGGAGGAAACAGTTCTGTCGGGCCCGTCGAGTTTAGGGCTAGGCCGACGAACAATGTTCTTGCGGCTATGGTTGTGGATAGTAATGAAGAGCCGGCAGTTGTTCGCGACTTTATGGATGTGTTTGAAGATATTTCAGGCCTACCGCCGAAGCGAGATGTGGAGTTTGCGATCGACCTTATTCCTGGTGCAGCGCCAGTATCAAAATCTTATTATCCGATGGCACCGGTGGAATTGGAAGAAGTTAAGAAACAAGTGGGTGAATTACTCGAGAAGGGATGGATTCGAAGCAGCAACTCACCTTGGGGAGCTCCAGTTCTTTTAGTAAAGAAGAAAGATGGCACGAGAAGAATGTGCATCGATTACCGAGAATTAAACCGGGTGACTATTAAGAACAAGTACCCGATCCCTCGCATTGGAGAACTTTTCGAGCAGCTTAGTGGCGCGAGGGTATTCTCGAAACTGGACTTACGATCAGGATATCATCAGGTCCGAGTGAAGGCAGAAGACATTTGCAAGACGGCGTTTCGAACTCGGTATGGGCATTTTGAGTATTTAGTGATGCCCTTCGGAGTGACTAATGCGCCGGCAATATTTATGGACTTGATGAACAGGATCTTTTCACCGTTCTTGGACCAGTTTATTGTGGTATTCATTGACGATATTCTGGTGTACTCGAAGAGTCCGGAGGAGCATGCTGAACACTTAAGGATCGCACTGCAAACGCTGAGACAGGAGAAATTATTTGCGAAGATGAGTAAGTGCGAATTCTGGTTGGAAGAAGTGAAGTTTTTGGGGCATGTCGTGTCGGGCGATGGAATCGCCGTTGATCCCGAGAAGATTGCAGCAGTTAGAGATTGGCCTATTCCGAAGAATGTTGCGGAGATAAGAAGTTTTCTCGGACTCGCCGGTTACTACAGAAGATTTGTGGAGAACTTCGCTCGTGTAGCTGAGCCGTTAACCAAGCTTACGCGTAAGGAGGTACCGTTTGTTTGGACAGATGGATGTGCATTGGCCTTCGAGACGTTGAAGCAGAAGTTGATAACCGCCCCTATCCTAACCGTACCGGATGATTCAGGAGGACTGGTGATTCACAGCGACGCATCTGGAAAGGGATTGGGATGTGTTCTGATGCAGAATGGGAAAGTCGTCGCTTACGCATCGAGACAGCTGAAGACTCATGAACAGAACTATCCGACTCACGACTTGGAGCTTGCAGCCGTGATCTTCGCCCTGAAGATTTGGAGACACTACCTTATGGGCGAGAGAGTTGAAGTCTTTACGGATCACAAGAGTTTGAAATATGTGTTCACTCAGAAGGAGTTGAACATGAGGCAGCGCAGATGGTTGGAGCTGATGGCCGACTACGACCTTGATCTTAAGTACCATCCGGGAAAAGTTAACGTCGTGGCGCTAAGTCGGTTACCAGCAATTCAGTTATTGACTGCACAGAGGGAGGTCATTGAGGAGTTTCGGAGATTTGACTTGGAGGTTGTGCTACCGCGTGCTACAGGACAGTTGATGCAGTTACAGGTACAATCGTCCTTAGTTGAGAAGATTAAAGCGGCGCAATCGCAGGATCCTAGACTGCAAAAGTTTCGAGAGCAGGTTGGAGCCGGACTACGAACCGATCTACTGATCCATGAGGATGGTTCGTTGAGATATGGTAGCCGTCTTTGTGTGCCAAAAGGAGATGTGCGTGAAGAGCTTATGAAGGAGGCACACAGTTCAGCTTACTCTGTACATCCAGGAGGGACCAAGATGTACCGAGATATTCGACAGCATTTCTGGTGGGAAGGTATGAAACGGGAAATCGCTCGCTTCGTGGCTAAGTGCTTGGTGTGTCAGCAAGTCAAGGCTGAACACCAAAGGGTTGCTGGTTTGTTGCAACCACTTCCGATTCCTCAATGGAAGTGGGAACATATAACCATGGATTTCGTGACGGCTTTACCGCGGAGTCCAAAGGGCAACAATGCAGTATGGGTGATTGTCGATCGGTTGACCAAGGCAGCTCACTTTATTCCGTTTCGGGTTGGTCAATCGACAGAGACTTTGGCAGAGCGGTACATGCAGGAGATTGTCAGATTGCATGGAGTACCGGTAAGCATCGTGTCCGACCGGGACACTCGGTTCTTGTCACACTTTTGGAGGAGTTTACAAGAAAGTTTGGGGACTCGAATGAAGTTCAGCACAGCTTATCATCCCCAGACTGATGGACAATCCGAGAGAACGATCCAGACCCTTGAAGATATGTTGAGGGCTTGCATGTTAGACTTCAAAGGTTCTTGGGAAGATCATCTACACCTGGTGGAGTTTTCGTACAACAATAGCTTCCAAGCGACAATTCAGATGGCCCCGTTCGAAGCATTGTATGGTCGTAAGTGCCGTTCACCTGTATGTTGGGATGATGTGGGTGAACGAAGGTTGCTAGGGCCAGATTTAGTGGTACAGACAGTTGAGAAGGTGAATACAATCAGAAAGCACATGAAGGCAGCTCAAGACAGACAGAAGAGTTGGGCCGACACGTCAAGAAGACCTCTAGAGTTCGCCGTGGGCGATTTGGTATTCCTGAAGATATCACCGACTAGAGGGGTGATTCGTTTTGGAAGTCGGGGAAAGCTCAGTCCCCGATTCGTTGGACCTTTCGAGATATTGGAGCGTGTCGGAGAGGTATCGTACCGGTTGGCGTTACCATCGTCATTAGCAGGAGTTCATGATGTGTTTCATGTGTCTCAACTACGGAGGTATGTTCGTGATGAGACCCATGTTTTGGATCACTCGGAGTTGACCGTTCGGGAAGACCTGACTTTTGAGGAGCGACCAGTCGAGATCAAGGATCGAAGAGAAAAGGTTCTTAAGAACAAGGTTATCCCTCTTGTGCTAGTTTCTTGGGGTAACCGATCGCATGGAGAATCTACTTGGGAGCGAGAAGACGAGATCCGGCAGAAATTCCCTCATCTTTTCCAGTAGTTAGTTATCTTGTATTCTTGGAATTTCGAGGACGAAATTCTTTTGTAGTTGGGTATGATGTAACACTCGAGCCCAATAATACTATGTATATTACTAGTTGAGGGTTATTTATCGCTCTTTCCAATTTTCCTGATTTTCTGGTGTTTTTTGCTAAATTTTACCCGGTTAAGTCATTTTGGCACATAACAAATTTTAACTCCGAAAATGAAATTTAAGATGTCCATGTTAGCCTACTCGTCGCCACTAGTCGCGTGGTAGCGTCCGCGTGTCGAGATTCCGTTCCGTTTGGCTAAACGGGCAAGTTTTGGCTACTACGCGCGCGTGCAAGTGTCCGACTTGGGGGCATGCATTTTAATCATTAAACACCTATTTTCAAAGTTTGGAACCCGCTTAAAATCCTATAATTTGAATTTGGATCATTTGGGCGCAATCCGGGCGCGATTTGGAGATGTTTCATTTAGCGCCAAAAAGGGCCCATTTGAATTTAATATCGAGTATATAATTATTTACCTTCTAATCTTTTCCCTAACTGCATATCCCCAAAATCCTTCATAATTTTCCCTTTTGTTTAACCCTCAGCCAATCACGAGCTCGCAATCGAGCTCGTGGGCCCCTCCTTTCCCCTTATCTCTCTGCCTCTCTCCTCATTCTCTCTCTCTCTCTATCTCACCAAATCTCTTTCTCTCTCTCCAATCTCTCTCTCTCTCCTCTCGTATTTTAACCCCCACGCACAGCCGCCCCTCGCCATTTCCTTTCGTCGCGAGAAACCCTACGCGAACCCTTCGAAACCCTAACCCTAGCCCCGCGACCCCACCGACGACCTCCCCTCGACCTCGTCGTCGCCATCATCGCCTCTTCAACCTCACCGTACCTTCCTCCTCTCGTTCTCCCGCCGTCTTCCCGCGCCTGCAACCTTCTCCCGACGCCTCCACCCCTCGCGACCTCGCCGTCGACGTCGACTCCGACCGCCGAGGCCTCCCGCGACTCCCTTGCACCCTCCTCGTCGAGACCTCGCCGTCACCCCCTCCTCCCTCGCCGGAACAGTGAACCCGACCCTTCACCCAACGTCTGCACCATTTCCAGGTCGCCGGAAACCGCGCCGACGACCCTCGTCGACGTCTCCCGCGCCACCTCCTTTCCCCCTCGACCACCCTAGCCGACCACACCCCTCTCCAACTCGCCGCAGCACCCTACCCTGCTCACCCGAGGCCACTTCCCTTTGCTGCAGCCGCCGTCGCAGCCTCGCCGGCGTTCCAGTGCCGTCGAACCCGCCGTGGTCGCACCCTTGGTGTATCCCTGTAAGTTTCCTCCTCTTTTCTTTTGGTATAACCCCCGCTGGTCGTTTTGGCATATCGTATCCTTGTTGCTAACTTTGATTTTCGGTTGTTGCCGGAACCCGACCGTGCCGTTTGACGAACCCGACGCTCCAGCGAAGCCCCCTGGTCCGTGTGATTCCAGTGACCTCTGTTGGGACTCGATCCGTGGCCCGTGCTTCCGTATCGTGGTTTCTACCGACTTTGCATCCGCGTTTCGGTTTGCGGAACCGCCGAGGCAAGTATCCGAATACTTGCTTTAACATGCTACAAACTTAATAATTATGTTATCTGTTATAACCACACGACTTGGTGACAATTACAATCATCCGTAATGTTAAACCACTGTAGTAGTTACTTGTAGTTAATCGGTATGCTTTTATTCAACGCCTTAACTAATTAACCAATCTGGCACATCCTTGCCTAAATTGCTAGATCATCCTCACTTCATGTGTTAAAGCCTCTCATGAGGCAATTATTATATTTAGTTCAAATACTGTAACTCCATTACGCATATTATCGATATTGCTCGTCTCGTGGCTTTTGCACCTCAAAGGTGCGTGAACCGGTTTAATAAGAGAATACTAATATCACAGTGTTCACATAGAATAATAATTGTTTATTGCTGTTCCCTGCTACTGTTCATTACTGGTTACTATACCTGTTATCATCATATACCTGATTGCATTATATATTGACCGATCTTGATACACCTGACACATGTACTGTTACACCGGACACAACACCCTGTACATATCGACTCTACCTGTTACCTGATCTCATGCCTAATGCCGACAAACCTAACCATTCCTGCTGTCGATCCAGACAGACCTACCTTTACTTGACTTGTGTTGGCATTAGTCCTTGACTACTGAATACCTGACTGACATACATAGTTTGGGGGTATGGGGAAATCAAAGGTGAAACCGACTTGTAACTCAACAGTTCGACACATTGTTCTGATCAGTCTTACGGGCTTGGCCAGCTCCGGAGTGTTGATGCTGACATCACTCATCCATCCTACTACATTTTACTGCTTAGCGGCACGTCTCGGATTCAGCCCCGAGAATCATGACCGTGGTCCCGGGCACGCACGGGATACTATTGAGTTACATCGACGATTCATCAATTGGTTTCAAAGACTATAGAGTAGAAACCTGATAGAACAGTTTAGTCACTACTACACATTACCCTGTTTATTACTTCTTATTGCTGTTTTATTCATGTTCATGACTGCATTGTTTATTATCATGTTTATGCTATATACTTGATATCATGACGCGCTGACGTCTGGGTTTTGCATGGCCCAGATTCCGTGCCCTCGACGTCGACCGAGCAGGAGTACTTCAGCCAGCAGGCTGAACTGTGAGTTCTTGAGAGTTTAGTTTATTTATGTCATTTCATTTCCAGATGTGAGCCCGCATTATGGGACATACTGTTTATTCATTGTATTGGATCATTAGCTTCCGCATTTATTGTTTATTGATTCTTGTTATTATGGATTTGGACATGTATTAGTTTAGTCTATTTTACTGTTCTTGATATCTTTACAACCGTAATGTGACTGTGGATGGATACTTCCTACCCACAGGTAGCATGGTTGGCTATGTCACGTGCCCAAATCTTGCGCACTCTGGGAAGCGGGGCGTGACAATGTGGGCGCTCTACGCTTGAGCGCCGGCGAGGAAAAGAGGCTTTTAGCCTAAAAAGATTCTCGAAAGAGAAATCAGAGTGGAGTTGAACTCCTAAGTGTGTTTTTGGGGTTAATAGAAGGGGTTCTTCTTCTTCCTCCTCTGTTAGCTGGATCTTGAAGATCAAGAGATGTGAGATCTCAAAATCTCTCCTTTTTGGGATCTAAAGACAGATCCAAGTTCCCCTTTGTGGGTTTGGTGGTGAAAAACTATCTTGTTTTTGAAAAGGAAGAGTAAAACTCTTGATTTAATTCAAAAGAAAGAAGAAGGTTTGAGACCTTCAGAAAAGGGAAAGAAATGCAAACCCTAGGTTTTTTTTTTGAGAGAATGAAGTTCTTTTTTTTATTCATCATTATTTTGCCTTTTATAGGCTTACATATTTACATATAGCCCCTTGGGCTCTACAAAATGGCATTTGGCCTATCCCATGGCTCATGTGCCATTTTTTTTTTGCACATAAGCCATGGGCTTACAAAATATT
This sequence comes from Agapanthus africanus, assembly GCA_030015575.1. Classification (NCBI taxonomy): domain Eukaryota; kingdom Viridiplantae; phylum Streptophyta; class Magnoliopsida; order Asparagales; family Amaryllidaceae; genus Agapanthus; species Agapanthus africanus. The sequence goes on from CM057339.1 coordinate 137,472,772, forward strand.
GTCTTTATGCCCATTTTGCATACATTCATGTATAAAAAATTACACAAAAATTATTTATTACATGATCTATATTTTGGCATAGAGGAGGCTGGCCGCAGGCTCGACTTGGGCATGGGCCCGCTTGACCTGGGCTTGGGCCCACCTGGCTTGGGGTTGACCTTGACTTTGACTCGGTCAACGGGGGTGTAAATTTTTACCCCAACAAAATGCCCCCCATCAATAAATGCACACCGCACATTTGAGTTGTGTGCATGAAATTGATGGATCTTGAAGCTGAACTTCGAGGTGGAACATCATTCCGGAGGCGAAGCATCATCCCGGGGAGCATGATTCCCGGGGATCGGAGCATCATTCTGATTTTCGGAGCATAATTCCGGGGTCGGAGTCTCCCTCGGGGAGCATGATTCCCAAGGATCGGAGCATCATTCCGATGAGCGGAGCATGATTCCAGGGATCAGAGCATCATTCCGATGAGCGGAGCATCATTCCAGGGTTCGGAGCATCATTCCGAAGAGCGGAGCATGATTCCAAGGATCGGAGCATCATTCCGAAGAGCGGAACATAATTCCAGGATTCGGATCATCATTCCGAAGAGCGGAGCATAATTCCAGGATTCGGAGCATCATTCCGAAGGGCGGAGCATAATTCCCGGGATCGGAGCATCATTCCAAAGGGCGGAGCATAATTCCAGGGTTCGGAGCATCATTCCGATGGGCGGAGCATAATTCCAGGATTCGGAGTATCGTTCCGAAGGGCTGAGCATAATTCCAGGATTCGGAGCATCGTTCCGAAGGGCGGAGCATAATTCCAGAGATCGGAGCATCGTTCCGAAGGGCGGAGCATTGGATTCGGAGCATCATTCCGAAGGGTGGAGCATAATTCCAGAATTTGGAGTATCTTTCCGAAGAGCGGAGCATAATTCCAGGGTTCGGAGCATCATTCCGATGGGCGGAGCATAATTCCAGAGATCGGAGCATCATTCTGATGATCGGAGCATGATTCCAGGATTCGGAGCATCATTTCAAAGGGCGGAGCATAATTCCAGAGATCGGAGCATCGTTCCGAAGGGCGGAGCATAATTCTAGGGTTCGGAGCATCATTCCGATGGGCGGAGCATAATTCCAGGATTCGGAGCATCATTCCGAAGGGCGGAGCATAATTCCAGAGATTGGAGCATCGTTCCGAAGGGCGGAGCATAATTCCAGAGTTCGGAGCATCTTTCCGAAGAGCGGAGCATAATTCCAGGGTTCGGAGCATCATTCTGATGGGCGGAGCATAATTCCAGAGATCGGAGCATCATTCCGATGATCGGAGCATGATTCCAGGATTCGGAGCATCATTCCGAAGGGCGGAGCATAATTCCAGAGATCAGAGCATTGTTCTGAAGGGCAGAGCATAATTCCAGGGTTCGGAGCATCATTCCGATGGGCGGAGCATAATTCCAGGATTCGGAGCATCATTCCGAAGGGCGGAGCATAATTTCAGAGATCAGAGCATCGTTCCGAAGGGCGGAGCATAATTCCACAGTTCGGAGCATCTTTCCGAAGAGCAGAGCATAATTCCAAGGTTCGGAGCATCATTCCGATGGGCGGAGCATAATTCCAGAGATCGGAGCATTATTCTGATGATCGGAGCATGATTCCAGGATTTGGAGCATCATTCCGAAGGGCGGAGCATAATTCCAGAGATCGGAGCATCGTTCCGAAAGGCGGAGCATCGCTCCGAAGAGCGGAGCATCGCTCCGAAGAGCGGAGCATAATTCCAGGGTTCGGAGCATCATTTCGATGGGCAGAGCATAATTCCAGAGATCGGAGCATCATTCCGATGATCGGAGCATGATTCTAGGATTCGGAGCATCATTCCGAAGGGCGGAGCATAATTCCAGAGATTGGAGCATCGTTCCGAAGGGTGGAGCATAATTCTAAGGTTCGGAGCATCGTTCCGAAGGGAGAAGCATGATTCAAGAGTTCGGAGCATCTTTCCGAAGAGCGCAGCATAATTCCAGGGTTCGGAGCATCGTTCCGAAGGGCGTAGCATGATTCCAGAGTTCAGAGCATCTTTCCGAAGAGCGGAGCATAATTCCGTGGTTCGGAGCATCATTCCGAAGAGCGGAGCATAGTTCCAGAGATCGGAGCATCATTCCGAGGATCGGTAGACATTCTGACCGAAGCATGATTTCGATGCAGAGGTAGATTCCTAGGCGAAGTATAATTCCGACAAGGGAGGCAAATATTCCGAGGCGAAGCATTGATTTCGACACGGCGTATATTCTGAGACGGAGCATGATTCCGGCGCAGAGCTTGTTGGCTGACTTGATTCCGAGACGAAGCATAATTTCGACAGGGAAGGCAGGTACACCGAGGTGAAGCATCATTTCGACACAGGGTGTATTCTGAGACGAAGCATAATTCTGACGAGGAGGTCGTTATCCCGAGGCGAAGCATGATTTCGACACGGGGTAAATTCTGGGACGAAGCATGATTCCGCCGCAGAGGTTGTTGGTTTGATTTGATTTGGGTTGACATCAGCATCGCTACACTGGGATATGGTACCAGGAGCGAATCATCATTTGTCATGAGAGGATTTAGGGATTGGTTTTTTTTTGTTTGGCATCAGCATCGCTACACTGGAATATGGTACAAGGAGCGAATCATCATTTGCGTTTGCTTATTAGGAAATGATGGCTTAGGAGACAGGTTTTAGGTCCCTATCGCCTAAGACTTTTCAACTTTGTGAACCGTAAGGGTCTCACAAAGCATTTTCTCCCTACAGGTCGTAAGGATCCCGTAAGTGCATTTTCTCCTTGGGAGTCGTGGGGACTCCCAAGTGTGTTGCTCCTTTGTGAGTCGTAAGGATCTCACGCGGGAATTTTCTCCTCACAAAGTCGAGAAGACCCTGTGAGTGCATTTCATCTCTTTCTCATGAGTTTGCGCCCTTTCGGGTTTTCACAAACTCGCCGGCAGTCTTGCTGTTTTTACTCACTGAGCCCTTTCGGGTTTTCATCCGTGCCCATTTTTCTTGTGGACATACCTTCCTTTTTTTTTTTGGAGAGATTGAGATTGTTTTACGCCTGTGGATTGTATACGGTTTTGCAGGATGTATGATCCAGACCGTAGGGCCGGAAATTTTTCGAGACTTTGTCGGCGTCTGCATCACTGTACTGGAATATGGCACCAGGAGCGACTCATCATTCGCCGTTGGGGTATGGGTGTTAGAATTTGGTTGGCGTCTGCATCGCTGCACTGGAATATGGTACCAGGAGTGACTCATCATTCGCCATTGGGGTATGGAATTTGGAAATTGGTTGGCGTCTGCATCGCTGCGCTGGAATATGGTGCCAGGAGCGACTCATCATTCGCCATTGGGATATGGGATTTGAAATTTGGTTGGCGTCTGCATCGCTGCACTGGAATATGGTACCAGGAGCGACTCATCATTCGCCATTAGGGTATGGTATTTGGAAAGCGATGGCTTAGGAGACAGGTTTAGATCCCTATCGCCCAAGGCTTTTCAATTTTATAGGCCGTGAGGGTCCCATAAAAGCATTTTCTCCCTGCGAGTCGTAAGGATCTTGCAGGTGTATTTTCTCCTTAGAAGTCATGGGGACTCCTAAGTGTGTTTTTCCTTTGTGAGTCGTAAGGATCCCACAAAGGTTTGTTCTCCTCATGTATCGTGAGGATACATGAGTGGGTCTTCCCAATGGAGCATAATTCAAAGGGCGGAGACCAACCGATGGACTGGTGATTGCAGTGGGCATGAGTATGATGAGAATTATTTGAGCCCATGGATTGTATACGATGGTCAACTTGGGGACCAACCGTAGGGCCGGAAGAATTTTGGGAAATTGGATTTTTGTTGGCGTCTGCATTGCTACACTGGAATATGGTACCAGGAGCGATTCATCATTCGCCGTTGTTTTGTTTGGTTTTTTTGTTTGTTTTTTTGTTTTTGTTTTGCCGCGATTGCTCTATCATTTCATCTTTTCTTATCGCGAAGGTCGTGATTGCCCTATCATTTCGGCTATTTATTCGCGGTTGCCCCATCATTTCGGCTTTATTTTCATTTTTATTTTTACTCGCTGATTTTTATTGCGAGTTGCCCCATCATTTCGGCTTTTCTTTTTATTTATTTACACATTTTTTTTGTTTATTTGAATTTTTTTTACATTCCCAGTTTAACGACTTAGAGATCGACTGTTCCCAGTTTAATGACGTGGTGGTCGATTGTTCCCAGTTTAATGACGTGGTGGTCGATTGTTCCCAGAGGAAGGCAGATGTCTGAGAGAATCAGTTTCACGAAGAACTTCGGTCTCCGTTTGTATGAAATTGGCGGTCGCATCTTGACTGTTTACTAACACGCCTTTGGACAATTCTATCTCTCCTGCCCTGTATTGCTTTTCGACCCAATCTGTGAAGACGAAGCAGTCCTCAATGGCATGACCTATCATTTTGTGATAGGGGAAGTATTTGGGGTCGTCGGTCCTATTCGCTTCCTGCGGTCTTTTTGACTCTGGCAGTTGTAGACCGTTCTTCACGGCGTCTTTGAATATTTTACGGATTTTGTCCCTTCTGAAGGAATAGACCTTATCTAGCTTCTCTTTCAGTGGAGATTCTCCTCCCTCTCCGAACACTGTCTTCCGAGGCTGGCGCTAGGCCCGCTCATCCCTTGCTTATTTCGGTTAGCCGAAACGTTGAAAGATCCAGAATCATCGGAGTTTCCGCCTTTGCGATTATCGTCCTTTCGGTTTCTCCAGGACCTATTGTTATTTTGAGAATCCGAGGAGGACTCCTGTTTTGAGCGCTCCAGCATCTGGACTTTCTTGGTCAGCTCTTGGAATGTTTTGAGACCCGCGGTGCATAAAAACGGGGCCATCCAATTGTTAAGATTTCCGACGAGGAGACTGACAGATTGGTCTTGCTCTATCGGCGGTTCGCATTTGATGGAGAGATTGAGCCATCGGGTTATAAAATTCGTGCTGCTTTCGCCGCTCTTGGGCTTGGTCCTTACGAGCTCGGCAATGGTAATCTTATCGCTGACGCTTATGAACCTCTGCCGAAACAGAGACTCCATTTGGACAAAAGTTATGACGGAGCCATCCGGTATGCTCGCGTACCAGTCGAAAGCAACATCGGTCAAGCTATTAACGAACTGGCGGAGGAGAAGCGCATCGTTGCCCCCAATGTTCCCGCATGAGGCTTTGAAGTGGGCGATATGCTGATTCGCATTTCCCGTCCCATCGAATCTTCCGAATTTGGGGATGACATAGCCGCTAGGAAATTCCACAAGATCATACTGAGCAGGATATGGTCTCCCACTACTGCTGATATCTTTTTGCGCTTCGGCTTCAGCTACCAATGTTTTGACTTTACTGGCAACAAATCCATGATTTGATCTTGAGTTAGCGGGCTACTGCCATCGGTAGCCAAAACATTTTCCGAGATAGGACGCGACTGATTTTCATGTAGTTCGCCTACTTTTGGATTTGAGGGAATAGGCATCGGCTGCTTTGGGACACCATTTCCCGGTTCACGAGCAGAGCCCTCCGCTTGATTGGGTGGCTGAGAGGCAAGTCGGGCCGTGAGCTACATCACGACATTCGTCAAGTCGTCGATTTTTGAGTAGAGCATGTCCATCTCCTTGTCTTTGTTTCTGAGCTGCTTTCGGAGCTCTTGAAGCAGCTCTTGCTCCGCGGTCCTGGGGCGAAAGTCGGCTCTTCATCGCTTTCCGAGCCCGACTCCTCATGGACCGAAGGGTCTTTCTGCCTATCATCCTCATCGAGAGGGTTTTCATCACCCAGCAGAGGCGGCTGCTCTTGGGAAGCGGCCACCACATTTAAGCCAGATTGGGTTTGAGATGTGGTGGCCCCGTCCTTGCTCTTGCTGCGTATGCCCACTGTGTAGACAGTGTGGATCACATACCTAGCCATTTCCTCATCTTCGGCGGGGTAACCCTGTTCTTCGAACTCATGAGGTTTAGTCTGGCAGGAGCCCTAGCCCTTTTGTTGGCTCTATATCTGAGCCTTTTCTCCCTCAGCTTCTCGATTTTGAAGGCTTGGCGGGCATCCGCTATCCGAGAAGCCATTGTGAGTTGATCAGAGGGGAGCTTAGAGAAGACACCCGATCGAGCAGTGGTCAAGGGCACCGCTGGAGCTTGCTCGGGACACGTTCTAGCTTTGTTGGTGTTGATAGCCTTGCCCCCAGCTGGGGCCATGGAGAGTCGTTCGGAAACGGACTTGCGCTTGGGCTGAGGCGCCCTCGCTACCACCACATTTGGTCTCCTGCCTTTCGAGACCGGTTTGTCTGCCATCGGGGCTTGAGGAGCCGGGATGGCGCTGATTGTTAGGGATTCTGCGTGTTCAAGTTTTAGTTAATTACCGCAATCAAGACGGTTTCGCTTGTAGCTAGCCGGTTGAGTACGGGTCGTCCGCAGGGAGATGGGAATCTTTTTCTATGTGCTTTAACGAGTTAAATCCAAAAGTCCAGATTTGTTTGTGATTATCTAAGTGTTAAAATGATATGTAAAGAGAGCTTGTTAGGGTTAGGATTAGGTTAGTTTGAGTTAGGAGTCGCTCACTTCTTTCGTTGCCACTTCTTAATATCGGTGTAACGGTAATCGGCAACAACGGGGATTAGCACGACTAGGAAGGAACTTGCGAGTATAAGCTAGGTTTTCCAACGCATAAGTTCTTCCTTTTGGTACTTGTCCGTCCGTTTTTGGCTCTTAGCCATAACCTCCGGGTAATTCAACCACAACCGGTCTCACTACGGAATCACCGCTATCATGTAGGATAGGGTGCCGTAAGGAGCGGATTGTGGTTCAATTAATGGGAGTCGATTTTAAGATGTTGGGCAAGGAAAGAGTGAGAGAGATTTCCTTCTCTCAAACTTCCCTTATCCTACCCTAACAAGTATGAAACTACTCACACATCATAATGAAAAGAAAACAAAACAAAAGAGGAAGATAGAAAGAAGGAGATTAGAAGATAACAACTAACTATTTGCGACCTCACCTTGGCAAGGATCAAGCGTAAGTATCATGGTTGTTTTAATGATAAAGGAAAAGAAAAGAAAGAAACAATAAGAAATAACAACAACTAAGTTAACAAATTAAAATTACAAGCAATTATAATTTAACTAAAGAACAAGACAAGCATGATAAGTAAAAGGATCTTCTTTATTCATCATTCTTCACTCACAAAAGTTCACTACAAGATTTTCAATGGAGAAGAGATGAGAAGAGGAAGAAGAAACAAGTATTCTAAACCTAGAAGAATACAAGATTATACACCCCTTTCCTTCACAAGGTTCTGGGGTATTTATAGGCTGGAAAATGAAAACCTAGGGCAACATTTAGAACTAAAATGAAAAGACCAAAAAGCCGCTGCAAAATATTCATCTGAGGCGCTAGTACGGCCGCGGTTCCGCGGCCTAAGCATGCTTAGGCCGCGGAACCGCGGCCATATAGAGGACTTAGGTCTTCAATTTTTGGTGGCTTCTCCTGGTTTTGTGTGCCCTTTATTCTGATATATGTATTTTCTCAGATTTTATTCACGATTTTTCCAGAATTTCTGTTGAGCAAAAGGTGATTTGATGTGTATCTTTTTGTCATGATTTCCTCGAGCTCCGTGTAGATTTCTTGGATCTTGTGCTGCCATTGAGCCTTGTGTATGAAAACGACATTGATTTGCCATTTTGTCTCTTAAACTGGTGTGTGGCAACAGACGGATAAAGGGCGGAGACCCGTGTTTTATCTGTGGTTGGCAGGAACCCGGATTTTGTCGTGTTTTCCCTGAATTTCACCGTTTTAGAACCGAGAACCTGTATCCTGCAATTGACTAGTAAACACGGCTCAAGAGTATCTACCAATAAGCAATGTGATAAAAATTGGGCGGTATAAAAATGCAAAAATCTGATATGAACAAATACCCCCAAACTTATCATTTGCTCGTCCCGAGCAAAACCAATTTATTCACAAAAAATTTCCTAAGCTCACTTTCGCAGGGAACGCGATTGCACTGAGCATGTGTAACAAGCCGTTAAACCTCTAGGTGTCCCTAGTAGGAGGAGTGTTGTCTCCTGAGGGTTTTCAGCGGATACTACCCACAAAATCCGGTCAAGCTAGTTTTGCGAAATTACTTTGATTCAAAAACCCCTAAAGTTTTGTTTCAGAAAATAACAATTCTATGATCCTAAATCTAGACTATCGAACCTTTATTTTTCACACCTCGCTTCTTATTTAACTATAGATTTTATATGTCTTTACGTGCAGTGCAAATAGTGTCGTTAAGTTCCAGAAAGGTCGAATAAAGTCCTCATAATAAAGCCCGGATAAGAATTTTGAAAGGATCACATAAGTTTTATAAAGAGTTAAGCATTTTTCAAGTTTCGTTTTCCAGTAAGGTTTCAACTTCAGAATTTCTATCTTCCTTAACAGGAAACTAGGTCTTATTTTTCACTCCACATTTTTCTTGTTTTCATTTCATACACACCCCTGTGAATGGCAATAGTCTTTATCAGAGAATAAAACCTTCATATCTCCGCTAAAATTTTTATAAAAGCCTGTCTTTTATCAAGATTATTCTCACACAAAGAACCGTTAGGAATTTTAACTCGGAGAGAACACTTGCTTGACTTTGTTTTTATCTGGACTTTCTAGGCTTCTTAGCGAGGTTTGGGCCAATGCACCCAAACCAGTTGGTTTTAGGGCATTAGGTGTAGAAACACCCCAGCGGACTTAATTACTCAAGTTACCTAGGTCCAAAAAACAAAAGACAGTTTGGCATGAAAATCAGATGATTTAATACGAACGGAGATATAACCGGCAGTTCAGTTATTTTTTTTTGGATCAAAGACGTGTTTAGTGGGTTTGGTGTGTAATCATTCCAATCAAGTTTCAGATGGGTTATTGTTAAGACTTAGTTCCAATTAAGGTATCAATAACATTCCTTCATATTCACTCACTTCATAAACCATTTTTGATATTACTTATTTCAGAACAAACCTATTTGATCCTCAGAAAATCATTGATCTGTTTAAACTTTTTTAAACATAAAAGACTTGTCATCTAATTTCCAAAACTCTCGACACGTGTAGTGTGATGTAAAGACGTATATCAGCTATAGTTAACTTCAAAGGAGAGTTATCTTTCAGGTTTTCAAAATCTAAAAATAAGATTTAGTTATTCTTATTTTATCAAACAAAACCGTCGAAATGTTGAATCAGAGTCCTCCCACTAGCTAACTTGACAGAAATTTTTTTATGTTTTTAGAAAATTTTCAGATTTTTATGGATTTTATGGATTTTAAAATGCAGATGCAAAATATACATATGAATGCGAAGGTTAGAAATGCGTACCGAGCGTACCCCCAAACTTAAACTGGACAGTGTCCTCACTGTCATTGCATGAAGAGATCATTTGGAGGGTCAAAATTGTCGGTTAGCGATACACAATTTTTTTTTGTTTTTGTTATTTTTGTTTTTAAAGGAAAGAAAGAGAAAAAAGAATGGAAAAGAATATCCACAAATATATACAAAGTGGTATATACATACCCCCAAACTTATTTGGAACAGTGTCCACTGTTCTTGGCTGGATAACCGAAGTTTGGTGGTAGGCAGAGGAAGATTATGCAAGGTAAACCGGCTACTGTAAGAACAGGAGCTCCTCTGTTGGTTCGGCGCTAAGGTACGGTTTTAGTCGGTGTCCGTTCACTTTGAAAAATGAACCGTCCTTTGGATTTTCCAAATCCACAGCGCCATGCGGATACACATTCCGCACAAAATACGGCCCTTTCCAGCGAGATCTGAGCTTTCCTGGATGGAAGTGAAGTCGGGTGTCGTAAAGCAGTACCTGCTGATCAGGTACGAAGGTTTTGCGCAAAAGGTGTTTATCGTGAAACACCTTCGTTCGATTCTTAACGACAACCGTGTTATCGTAAGCCTCATCCCTAAGCTCGCTTAATTCGTTCAACTGCAGCTTCCGATGGCTGCCCGCATCTTCGAGAGAAAGATTCAGCTCCTTTATCGCCCAAAATGCGCGATGCTCTATTTCGACAGGTAGGTGGCAGGCTTTTCCGTACACAAGCCGATAGGAAGACATGCCAAGGTCGGTCTTATAAGCGGTTCGAAATGTCCAAAGGGCATCAGTGAGTTTCAGCGACCAATCCTTACGGTTCTTGGAAACCGTCTTCTCCAGTATCTGCTTGATTTACCGATTTGAAACTTCGGCCTGCCCGCAGGTTTGGGGGTGGTAGGGCGTGGATAGCTTATGATTAATGGAGTATTTCCGCATCAAGGCCTCGAAGGTTTTGTTGCAGAAATGACTTCCATTGTCGCTAATGATCGCTTGGGGGTGCCCAAACCGGGAGAAAATGTTTTCTTTAAGGAACCTAACGACAACCTTGTTGTCGTTAGTCCGGCTGGGCACAGCCTCGACCCATTTAGAGACGTAATCAACAGCGAGAAGGATGTACAAGTTCCCGAAAGAGCTGGGAAACGGCCCCATGAAATCTATCCCCCAAACATCGAAAATCTCCACAACCAAGATTGGTTGGAGCGGCATCTCGTTCCTCCGGGATATCCGGCCCAAGTGTTGGCACCGGGAGCAAGTCTTGCAATAGTCATGAGCATCTTTGAAGAGTTGTGGCCAGTAGAAACCACATTGCAAGATCTTCTCAGCTGTCTTACTGGGACCAAAATGCCCGCCACACGCTTGATCGTGGCAAAATGACAGCACACTCTTGAATTCCTCATCAGGGACACACCGACGAATAATCTGGTCGGGACAGTACTTGAACAAAATAAGGTTCGTCCCAGTAAAAGTGTTTTACTTGGGATAAGAAGCGAAGTCTGTCCTGACTTGACCATTCAGTCGGTAGTAATCCCGTGGCCAAATAGTTCATAATATCTGCGAACCAGGGTTCGCAAGATACTGTCAAGAGCTGTTCATCCGGGAAAACGTCGTTGATCGGAATTGGAAGCGAAGGCGAAGAAGGAAGTCATGAGAGATGGTCGGCAACTACGTTTTCACATCCTCGTTTGTCCTTAATGACAAGGTCAAACTCTTGAAGCAAGAGGATCCAACGTATTAGCCGAGACTTTGCATCTTTCTTCGCAAAAAGATGGCGCAGAGCAGAATGGTCAGTGTAGACAATGACTGGAGAGCCGATGAGGTAGGGCCTGAACTTTTCTAAAGCAAATACAACAGCTAAGAATTCCTTCTCAGTTGTTGTATAATTGAGTTGGGCGTCGTTCAGGGTTCGGCTCGCATAATAGATTACGTGCGGCATCTTGTTGATGTGTTGTCCAAGGACAGCACCAATGGCAAAGTCGGATGCATCGCACATAATCTCAAATGGGTGCGTCCAGTCAGGATAAGAAAGAACGGGAGCAGAGGTGAGTGAGCTTTTCAATGACTCGAATGCAGTCACACAGCTCGAGTTGAAGTCGAATGGCGTATCCTTGGCCAGCAAAAGAGTCAAGGGTCTAGCAATCTTGCTAAAGTCCTTGATGAACCGTCTATAGAAACCGGCATGGCCAAGGAAGGCTCGGATGTCTCGGACGCATCTGGGAGGAGGTAGATTGGAAATGACCTCAATCTTTGCTTTGTCAACCTCTATGCCATTTTGCGAGATGATATGTCCTAAGACAATACCTTCGCGCACCATGAAGTGGCACTTATCCCAATTCAAAGTGAGATTCTTGTCCTTACATCGGGTAAGGACAGCGTCAAGATGCAGCAAACACTCGTTGAAGGAATCGCCGAAGATGGAGAAATCATCCATGAAGATCTCCAAAAATTTTTCCACCACGTCTGAGAAGATTCCCATCATACACCGCTGGAAGGTAGCGGGCGCATTGCATAACCCAAAGGGCATGCGACGATATGCAAACGTGCCGAAAGGACAAGTGAATGTGGTCTTGTCCTGGTCTTTTTCGGCGATGGGAATTTGATTATAGCCGGAGTAGCCATCAAGAAAGCAGTAGTACTCGTGTCCGGCCAATCGTTCAAGCATTTGGTCAATGAAAGGTAGCGGAAAGTGGTCTTTCCGCGTTGCGGCGTTGAGTTTTCTGTTATCAATGCATACTCGCCACCCAGTTTGGGTGCGAGTAGGGATTAACTCGTTCGCCTCGTTGGTTATGACCGTGATGCCCGACTTCTTGACGACAACATGAATGGGGCTAACCCACTGGCTATCAGAGATAGGGTAAATGATACCACTCTCTAGACATTTTACGATCTCCTTCTTCACAGCCTCTTTCATGATCGGATTGAGACGTCTTTGTGGATCCCGGGCTGGTTTGGCATCATCCATCAGATGAATGTGATGCTCAACGATCAGGGGACTAATCCCCTTGATGTCCGTCATGGACCAGCCAAAAGCTTGCCTGTTGCTGTGCAAGACCGCGAGAAGGGCTTTCTCTTGCTCGGGAGCTAGAGAAGCCGAGATGATGACAGGGAGGGTCTCGTTCTCACCTAAGTAAGTGTACTTAAGGTGAGACGGCAAAGGCTTGAGTTCGAGCGTTGGAGGTAAAATGATTGAAGGTAAGATTGGTGAAATGGTCTCGAACTCAAAAGATTCCAGCAAAGGTTCAAAACGAGTGTAAGTGACCGAGTCGGATGGTTCAAGTAACTCATCCTGAAATTCGAAGGATTCAAACTCGGGTTGTGAGCGGCTAAGATCGTTCAAGAACGTGAAACACTCGTAGTCGTTGTCGGGCGCAGAAACAGCAACAGGCTCGAGGAGGAACGCACTAGTGGCGTCAAGATTATCGTGTTCGAACAGAAACTCCTCGAATTCACACTCTTCTGGGGTGATCTCCTGGATCGAGCAGACGTCCGGTATATGAGCATTAGGTTCGGCGGGCTGATTCCCTAACCTAAAAATGTTGAGTTCAATCGTCATGTTTCCAAAAGAGAGGTTCATCGAACCATTGCGACAATTGATCACAGCATTTGAGGTTGCAAGGAATGGGCGACCGAGTATCACCGGAATTTGATTCCGGGGGTTAGTTACAGGCTGTGTGTCTAATACAATGAAGTCAACGGGGAATATGAAGTCCCCGACTTTTATTAACACATCCTCTAGCTCACCCCTAGGGTGGGTGATCGATCGGTCGGCCATTTGGAGAGTGCAGTGCGTGGGTTTCAGCTCTCCTATGCCTAATTGCTCGTATACTGAGTACGGAAGCAGGTTAACACTGGCACCAAGATCTAATAGTGCGCGGTTGATGTTCTTATCCCCAATAGTAATAGAAATCATAGGACAGCCAGGGTCCTTCCGTTTTTGTGGTAAAGATTGGGTAAGGGCATCACTCACAGCACTAGCCAAGAAAACTTTCTTGGGTACCTGAGACTTCCTCTTTTTCGTGCACAAGTCCTTTAAGATTTTCGCGTAGGACAGGACTTGTTGGACAGCATCTAAAAGAGGAATGTTAATGTTAATCTGCTTAAATAACTCCAGAATCTTCTCCATCTGAGGATTTTGTTTATTAGACCTCAACCGGTTTGGAAATGGAACATTTTTAAAATTGGTTGAGTCTAATGTTGGAGGAGGAGATTGTGGAGTTGGAACAGATCCTAGAACAGGTGTTTTCGTGGAGTGAGAAGTGGGTCCGTTCAGAGCAGAAGAAGAAGAAGAAGAAGAAGAAGAAGAAGAAGAAGAAGAAGGAGAGCCTTTTGAAGAATGGAGAATAGGCTCAGAAGACGAAGAAGCAGGAGAAGAAGAAGAAGAAGAAGAAGAAGAAGAAGAAGCGGCCGGGGTGTCATCGTTGATCCGTGTGCCAATGTTGTTTTGCAGCATCCTTCCCGATCTCAATGTGGTCACGGCACTCACATTATGGTTCTGTTGTTCAAGAGCAACATGTACATTATGTGGGTGACCGGGATTTGGGAGTGGTTGGGACGGGAGCTTCCCCTTCTCTCGCTTGCTTAAGGCCGCATTCAGCTGTGCAATCTGGGCCTCGATGGTCTTGATGCTTTGCCCGTGTACGGCAGTGTGTTGCACGAAGGACTGAATGGAAGACTGGATGTTGGCAGTGGATTGTGTCGATTGTTTAACGAACGCCTCCAGACTTCGTTCGAGCGAGGAAACCTTATCGTTGTTTGACGGAACAAAGTTGTTTGGTGGAAAAGAATTGTTGGGTACAAAGTTGTTCGTCTGATTTTGAAAAGGTTGGGGTTGGAAGGGCTGCTGAAATTGATGTTGAGTTTGTTGTTGCGCTTGTTGTTGCGGCGGAGGGGGCCTTTGGAAATTGTTGCCTTGGAATTGATTCTGATTCTGATTCCAGGCGAAATTGGGGTGGTTCCTCCAACCGGGATTGTAGGTGGAAGAGTATGGATCATTCCTCGGTCTTTGCTGGAATGCAGCATTAACCTGATCCTGTCCTTGCGATGGTGGATTGTAAGGACACTCTTCGGTCAAGTGAGAAGGATCGGAACAACAAGCGCAAATGGTACGAAGGGGGAGAACAGGGGCAGGAGCAGGAGAAGAAAATTTGCTCTCTATGGCTTCAAGCTTTCTCGTTATTGCAGCCATTTCAGCTTTCATCGCAATAGAGACATCAAGTTGGTGAATTCCTACCCTAGACTGACCGGTAGAAGTGGAGTTAGAAGAAGAAGAAGTCGGTCTGGTGCTCTCCCATTGTAGCGTTTGCTCCGCAAGGTCGTCAAAGAACTGCCACGCTTCCTCGTCCGATTTCGATAGGAAGTGGCCCTGACAGATGGTTTCTAACAACTGCTTCGTTGCTGGGTTCAGGCCCTCGTATAAGGTTTGGCAAAGTTGCCATTTCTCTATACCGTGGTGAGGACACTGAACAAGAAGGTCTTTGTACCGGTCAAAGCACTTCCAGAAGGGTTCAGAATGAAGCTGAGAGAATTGGTTGATTTCATTTCGAATCCTTGCGGTTTTATGATTCGGATAAAATTTCTTTAGAAACGCTTTTACAAACTCGTCCCAACTGGTTATGGAGTGGGAAGCGGTGCTATACAGCCATTTTTCAGCAAGATCGCATAAAGTGAACGGAATGACCCGTAGACGTATAGCATCGTCCGATAGCTGGGTGGTTTTCATCATGGCACAGACGTTTTGAAATTTATTGATGAAGATATAGGCATCTTCAGATTCAAGCCCATGAAATCGTGGAAGCATGTTGATGAAGTGGGGCTTAATTTCAAAGTTGTCCCCATTAACCGGTGGAAGAGAAAGACAGGTGGGAAGTGCAGAACGGGTGGGATAGAAACGATCCTGGAGCGCGATTCGCTGCGGCGCTACAACAGGCGGTGGTGGTGGGTTATTGGTCTCCATAGGAGGTGGAGCCAATCCAGGGGTAGTCAAAGAGATGTTCGGATTAAATCCTGACATCGTGGAAGAAGAGGTTGGTGATGGTGAAGGCGAAGATGTATGAACAGAATTCCGGTCAATGTCGGAGTTGGCCGGCAAAGGTAAGGGTGAAAGAGGAGTGGACGGAGTATCGACGTCCGAGTCGATCGTGTAGTCGGTAGCGACTAACGTAACGCGGACTAGGCGGGCGCTAGTGTCCCGAGCCCAAGCGGACATACACTAAACGAGTTTAGTATAGTCAAAGCGAAGAAGGTGAGGGTAAGAAAACGTCAATGGAGAAATGCGATGAGTGATGGGTGAAAAATGGATTTGGCGACAAAGGGCGAGTTTTTATAAAAGTTTTTTTATTTTTTTTTCTTTTTTCTTTTTATTTTTAGAAAGAGATTTACAGAAATATGTACGGACTTACGGCTTTAAGCAATCACAAACAAGATATGCATAATCACACCTAGATCTAGGGTCACCTAGGTCTACTAGACAGCTCCTAACTGTTCCAGAGGGCTAGAAATAGGACCTCAAACCGCCTCTTCTCCGTCTAATGCGGCCAGATAAGTGCCAGGTAAGTGGGAGGTTGTCCAACGCTTTCGCGAAGTTCCTTAATTAAATAACCACTTGCCTTCGTCACACTTTCCTAGGCACCGCAAAAGTCAGATAGGATAAACGGCCGATGCCTGTAACTAGTCCTCTGTCCTATTGAGCGCGAAGTCCTTAGGGCTGAGTCTAGTATTTTTTAATTTAACAATGGTCAATGCATATGCTTTTTATGATTTCTGGGGTCCTGGGAAGGGTGATGAAATCCCCACCCAATCTGAATTGGTTTCAAGCCCCTTAAGTCCGTATTAAGAAATGCAAAGCGATAACAAATCAACTGCAAACAATTTTTATTTTTAGCGCGGCGCAAAGAATCCTACACAAGAACAGTTTATTGGAAGGGGGAAGAGAGTTTGCGCAAAGAATGCTGCAGAAAACACAGTTTATTGGAGTCCAGAGGAGTGGGGAAGAAGTCAGAAAAACTCACAAAAAATTTGAAACCCTGAAGGCCCCAAATAGCCGCGGTTCCGCGGCCAAACACCTGCTTAGGCCGCGGTTCCGCGGCGGAACAGAGAGGTTGGGCTTCCAATTTTTTTCTGTATGCTGGGCTGGGAGTCCTCTGCTTGTCTGGATGTTTTGAATCTTGATTTACTTACTGGAACTGCTCCAGATTTTTAAAGTAGACCGTTGCTTCGTTTTAATCTGTCGCAGTGTAGCCGCGAAATGTGGGTCTATCTTCCCACGTCTTTGGCACTGAACTTGAATTTCAAATATCCCACGTCTTTGGCACTGAACTCAGACTCCGTATTATCCTGCACACTTGCACAAAAACTAATCAAAAATAACAAGATGATTTTTCTTTACAAAGTATATATATATATATATATATATATATATATATATATTTTGTTTTTCGGTTATATTCACAAGTTAACCCGAAATTACACAAAGAAATAAACTACCGTCTCCCCGGCAACGGCGCCATTTGATTGTTAGGGATTCTGCGTGTTCAAGTTTTAGTTAATTACCGCAATCAAGACGGTTTCGCTTGTAGCTAGCTGGTTGAGTACGGGTCGTCCGCAGGGAGATGGGAATCTTTTTCTATGTGCTTTAACGAGTTAAATCCAAAAGTCCAGATTTGTTTGTGATTATCTAAGTGTTAAAATGATATGTAAAGAGAGCTTGTTAGGGTTAGGATTAGGTTAGTTTGAGTTAAGAGTCGCTCACTTCTTTCGTTGCCACTTCTTAACATCGGTGTTACGGTAATCGGCAACAACGGGGATTAGCACGACTAGGAAGGAACTTGCGAGTATAAGCTAGGCTTTCCAACGCATAAGTTCTTCCTTTTGGTGCTTGTCCGTCCGTTCTTGGCTCTTAGCCATAACCTCCGGGTAATTCAACCACAACCGGTCTCACTACGGAATCACCGCTATCATGTAAGATAGGGTGTCGTAAGGAGCGGATTGTGGTTCAATTAACGGGAGTCGATTTTAAGATGTTGGGTAAGGAAAGAGTGAGAGCGATTTCCTTCTCTCAAACTTCCCTTATCCTACCCTAACAAGTATGAAACTACTCACACATCATAATGAAAAGAAAACAAAACAAAAGAGGAAGATAGAAAGAAGGAGATTAGAAGATAACAACTAACTATTTGCGACCTCACCTTGGCAAGGATCAAGCGTAAGTATCATGGTTGTTTTAATGATAAAGGAAAAGAAAAGAAAGAAACAACAAGAAATAACAACAACTAAGTTAACAAATTAAAATTACAAGCAATTATAATTTAACTAAAGAACAAGACAAGCATGATAAGTAAAAGGATCTTCTTTATTCATCATTCTTCACTCACAAAAGCTCACTACAAGATTTTCAATGGAGAAGAGATGAGAAGAGGAAGAAGAAACAAGTATTCTAAACCTAGAAGAATACAAGATTATACACCCCTTTCCTTCACAAGGTTCTGGGGTATTTATAGGCTGGAAAATGAAAACCTAGGGCAACATTTAGAGCTAAAATGAAAAGACCAAAAAGCCCCTGCAAAATCTTCATCTGAGGCGCCAGTACGGCCGCGGTTCCGCGGCCTAAGCATGCTTAGGCCGCGGAACCGCTGCCATATAGAGGACTTAGGTCTTCAATTTTGGACTTAGGTCTTCAATTTTTGGTGGCTTCTCCTGGTTTTGTGTGCCCTTTATTCTGGTATATGTATTTTCTCAGATTTTCTTCACGATTTTTCCAGAATTTCTGTTGAGCAAAAGGTGATTTGATGTGTATCTTTTTGTCATGATTTCCTCGAGCTCCGTGTAGATTTCTTGGATCTTATGCTGCCATTGAGCCTTGTGCATGAAAACGACATTGATTTGCCATTTTGTCTCTTAAACTGGTGTGTGGCAACAGCCGGATAAAGGGCGGAGACCCGTGTTTTATCTATGGTTGGCAGGAACCCGGATTTTGTCGTGTTTTCCCTGAATTTCACCGTTTTAGAACCGAGAATCTGTATCCTGCAATTGACTAGCAAACACGGCTCAAGAGTATCTACCGATAAGCAATGTGATAAAAATTGGGCGGTATAAAAATACAAAAATCTGATATGAACAGGCGCCAACAGGCATGAACATAATAGAGCCGAATGGTAGCAGCGGCTCCTCCCATTGTCGCCCGAGACTGGCCGGAAGGACCGTCCTGGAGTCTATCTTCATCGTGTAGGAGACGGGAGCTGAGTTCAACATCGAAGACATCGTCGGAAGGTTATTGCTTGAAAATCTGCATGAAAGAGCATTATTTTAGTATCAATACAGGTATGTATATTGATTGAGTTCGTATGAACGCTTAACCCGAAATATGGGAGGTGAGATTGGTCCCACCGGGCGTGCCAGAATCTGTAGGGTGTTTTTCATTACCCTATTGAGATGGGAATACGCGCGCGCTTTTCAGGCACATTACAGATTCCCCCTGCCTAAGGTAGGCTGGGGTTTAATGATTGTGGGGATCCGAATCTCCGGCAGCCGCGGACTAAGCTGCCGTTAATTACCCCTCGCCTTTGGAGCGAGGGAACCTCCGATTGACGGGTTAAACTGGTCATGCGAACTCAATGTGCAGTGTTGTGTTTTGAAGAGGTTTTGGATATATCGGGGGCCCTGCAGAGTTTTTACGGGGGTCCTGCTACCCGGATAGCGGGCTGGGGGTCAAGAGGGCTAGCAGCCCCCTTGCGGGGTGCGGGGCAGCGTCCCGTTAGAAATTTTTTTCTAACAGGGACAGTGTCGTGGTGTATGTGTGTGTGTGTGTGCACATATGTATGCATATGTGTATATATATATGTATATATGTATATATATATATATATAAAAGAAAGAGGGGGAAAAGGCATCCAAAGGATGCGTGGGGCCAGCACCTTGGGCGCTGTGCGCCCAGGTGCTATGCGCTCAGGCGCTAGCGTGCCACGTGTCGGCACGTGGGTGCTCCGCGCTTGAGCACAGGGCGCTGTAGCGCAAGCGCGCCACGTGTCGGCACTGGGGTGACTTGCGCTCGAGCGCAGGGCGCTGTTGTGCAAGCGTGCCACATGTCGGCACGTAGTCACTTTGCGCTTGAGCGTTGAGCGCTTGAGCGCAAGCGCGCCACGTGTCGGCACGTGGGCGCTCTGCGCTTGAGCGCCGGCGAGGAAAAGAGGCTTTTAGCCTAAAAAGATTCTCGAAAAAGAAATCAGAGTGGAGTTGGACTCCTAAGTGTGTTTTTAGGGTTAATGGAAGGGGTTCTTCTTCTTCCTCCTCTGTTAGCTGGATCTTGAAGATCAAGAGATGTGAGATCTCAAAATCTCTCCTTTTTGGGATCTAAAGACAGATCCAAGTTCCCCTTTGTGGGTTTGGTGGTGAAAAACTATCTTGTTTTTTTAAAAGGAAGAGTAAAACTCTTGATTTAATTCAAAAGAAAGAAGAAGGTTTGAGACCTTCAGAAAAGGGAAAGAAATGGAAACCTTAGGTTTTTTTTTTGAGAGAATGAAAGTTCTTTTTTTTATTCATCATCATTTTGCCTTTTATAGGCTTACATATTTACATATAGCCCCTTGGGCTCTACAAAATGGTATTTTGCCCATCCCATGGCTCATGTGCCATTTCTTTTTTGCACATAAGCCATGGGCTTACAAAATATTGGCTTTATGCCCATTTTGCATACATTCATGTATAAAAAATTACACAAAAATTATTTATTACATGATCTATATTTTGGCATGGAGGAGGCTGGCCGCAGGCTCGACTTGGGCATGGGCCCGCTTGACCTGGGCTTGGGCCCACCTGGCTTGGGGTTGACCTTGACTTTGACTCGGTCAACGGGGGTGTAAATTTTTACCCCAACACTCCGGTCTCACAAGGCATTGGTGTTGTGTCACCTAAGATAGTATACATGTGCTCATTAGAAGTGAGTACACTAGATGGACTCGCCGAGAACTTCTAGATGGTATTATACTTATCGTCAGATGGAAGTTCTCAGATAGCATGAGTACAGGTTAGTCCTTCGACCTGAAGTTGTCATTTGTCTCATGTGAGTTTCAACTGTACTTTGATTACTACCCTACCATGGCTCAAAGGAGTCGTGCAAACAAGTTTTAGTTGGGTATAGTCTTGAGCCATATGGAGGCAGTGGTCGACTGTCAGGGATTCGTCTCTCTTGGTATTAGGAGTCGATGTCGCGCTGTGTTCAGTTGGCTATCACCAGAAATCCGTGGCCACGGCAGGGGAGATTTATTGATAGTTGACCAGTAGTATCTCAATTGGTGATGAGCTTGACTCGGACATGACTTATCTGGTTAGTAAGGGTCTGATGTTATCCACCCCCTAGATTCGATATGCGATACTCTTTGACGAAAAGACTGGACTGTACGGAGATTGTCACATTTAGAGCAAGATTCTAGATAGAAAAATATAGTGAAGTATTCCTACATCACCGGCCATCCAAACTTCGCAATTTTGGACCATCGGTTAGAGCCTCCTCTGCGTTCCTTCAGGTGGATCGTCTTCGCCAAGGGTGATCGATGCTCAAGCACGTTCCCGGCAGCTACGAGCTTGGAGGGGTCTTCCACAATTGGGTGGATACGCGACAAAGGTTGTATTTCTCAATCTTGCATATTTTATCATTCTAGTTTAGGATGTTTGGTTCGTATCCTCGGGTGCGGGCGTCCGGTGCCCGCAAAAAGTTTTTGTTTTCGCTTCCGCCTCGCCCGCGGCCTCCGCGGTGTGGGCGCCAGATCCCAACATGGTATCAGAGACACTCAAACACCATAAACTAGTGTTTGACGATGCTTCAAGTTTCAAAACCGAAAACCCCATTTGAAAACCTAGTTTCTGTCTGAAAATTTTTTGGTCTCTAAAAAATATTTAAATAAGTGCAGAAGCTTACTCTAAACTAGATAGAGACACACAATGAAAATGAGAACATTTCACCAAAATTGGCCCGAAAAGAATCTCATTTTGGCTGGCCCCACATTTTTTACTATTCACTTTGGAGCTCGTTTTCATAGTGTGTGCTGGGTTTTGTAAATTGGTATTTTTGATGTTGTTTGATTTGTCCAGATTTCACTTTGTGTCATCTTAGCTTTGGGACAACTCGGGAGTTTTAAAAACTTGAAACTTTTGCATCGTCGGTATCTGTGATGTGTATATGTATTGCTGAACATCGTCTAATTGCTATCTGTTCATTTAGACGGGGTTTCACACTTTCTAGTGTTGCTTGCTTCTGCGGTTATATATATATCCGGTTATGGTTTGTGCGGATTGTCGTGATGGATAGCCATATTTGCAATGTTAGATGTACAGTTAAGATTCATTTGTATATTGTTTTTTGCGGGGCGAGCGTCCGACATGTGGACTGCCGTCACTGCCAGTTTGTATATTCTTTTGTTGGGGTACGACCGGGTTGAGGTCGATGTCGCCGTTATATATATATTTTCTTTTCTGTACTAGGTTTACCCCGCGGAGGAGTGCTCGAATAGCTTGGTTCTAGAGGGCAACGGGCCCGCATCTCATGGAGTTGAAACCGGGGGGCCTTAATCTAGAATTGGCGGGCTATTCATCTCACTCGTAGGGGTATAGGTTGACCCACGGAGGGGTGCTCAAGTTACTGGATTCCGTGAAGTGCTGGGTGGCCCACTCACTTTGTTGAGTGGGGTTGCCTCACTTCAGGGATTGGCGGGTAACTTGCCGCACTCGTAGGGGTCTAGGATCTTTATTGCACTGGCTATCCATACGACCGGGGAACATCATGTCTCATTTATGGCTCAAATGAAACGCGGGGCTCCTAAATTATCCGCTATTCCATTTTGTTGTTCCACATGCTTGTGATGATTTTGTCTACTGTGATGATTATTATCTGCCTGCGATGTTGATATATATATTTAGTAGATACTTCTATATGTTTTGCATCCATGCTAGTCCAGCCCTCGCTCTGTCCTTAGTTAAGTAACCTAACGGTGCATGACGGGGCTCCGTAGCGAATGCGAATGGCATATAAAAAGTATGTTATTTTGGTTGTTTCTTCTGTGGCTTGGAGACATGAAATGATGGGAATGCATTATCTGAATAATGCAAGGAAAAATAAACCTAAATGATGTTGTTGGAACAAATTTTAAAACTACTCGTTTTTCTTCAAAACTCACAGTCATATTCTTTTGCTTTGCATAGAGATATTCGGTTAGGAATATCCCACATCTCATTCTATTAGGGAAGAACCTTGATCCCTTCATTGGGAGTTCGCTCTTAAGCAAAAGTTTATGTTACTAGTTTTAAAATGTAGAGCTTACACCACTCCATTTCAAATCCACTCGAGTTCCTTCAACGATATCAAGTTTATTACGTTAAAGGTTTTTCGCTAAAAACCAGCCGTAGCCCTCCGTCATTTCTTACAAGTATCACTTAGTATTCATGCATGTTGGCATACGTCAAGGCATAGTGAATGGTAGCTGGGTAATACTTGTTCGCTGCATGGATATGCGATTATTTATGACAGTCGTACAGTTATTTTGGCCTACGTCAAGGACTTGTGCGGGTGGGTCTAAATTAATCCAGAATAATGACGGGTTGAACTTGACTAACGACTTATGATATGTTGGCCTACATCAAGGTCATAAGCGTTAGGGGCAAAAACTATATCGGGGGTTTCAAACATACAGGAAACTTGCCAGGCATGCGCATACTTTCTGGAGTGTGGTGACCTGAATGGATTCCGTCAAGTTATCACATGATGATAGTTGGGTCCCGATTCCCACTGAAGAGTATGTATTACTCCTCGGGAGATTTAAAACTCAAATGATTGTTCAGTCGAAAATATTGCAATCATTAACAAAACAATTTCCTCACTTTTCTAATCATCTAAGGATGTTTGTTATAAATATAACATGGATTACAAGTTCGTCTGGAAAATATCAAATACCTCGTGTTATACATTATAATCAACATTCTGGAAGGAAATTGTATGTTTATTATTTGAAGCATGATATTGTATATCTCAACAATCTTCAGTGAGATTTTGTGCAGAAAATTACCTCAGGACAGATATCGGAATCGCAAATTCACCGACAAAATACAGGGAATCAAAGAGTTAAAATCTGGCAGAGATTCAGAAGTGATAAAAGAATTCCAGATATCACCTGAACACCAATTGGCCAACACCAGAGTATACAGAGAAAACGAGGACACAAACTCACCAAACGGCCGCAGATCCGCGGTCGAGTCAGGCGGATCCGCCGCGGATCCGCGGCCGATTCAGGGAGCCGGCGGTCAAAAGTTCTCCCGAAACTTCATCTCAACTTCCTAGCTTGTTGAAGACACTCTATTGTAACAACCTTGTTCTGGAAGTTTCCCTACAACAACCTAGCTTCTTGAGGAAGCTTGATAACTACCTTATTTTTTTCTAGAAGTTTTCCTATAACTACCTAGCTTCTTAGGGAAGATTAACCTAGCTTCTAGTGGAAGATTGGTGAAGGGCTATAAAAATGACCTAAGGCTTCATTTCGAGGGTTACTCAATTTTAAGCTGAACAATTCATTACACAAGTTGAGTGACAAAACTTGTAACTCCAATTCAAATCAATATCCAAATCAAGAATCGTTAAGAACAACATCAAGCGACGACATTCAAGATCCTTTACGCAAAGCCGATCATCATCAAGAGCGCGAGATCCTCGACAGGTCCAAGTCTCACGGAGATCGAGCAAAGCGAAATTCGACGGAATAGTTACCTCTTTAAGGGAGCGATCGAGAGCAATTCTTATAACCTCGGATTGAAAGAAAGTGTAATTAGAAGTTGATTAATAAATGTGATCATTTGTTAATTCTCGCTTTCTTTAAATTCTTGCATTATGAAATTTCTAATTCTTGATTCTTTTATTTTCATAATTGTAACAACTCCAATTTTTGTATACATAAATTTGATTTAAATTTAAAGTACACTTGGAGTATTTAATGTTGCTGTTATCACTTTAAGTATCTATTTTCCCACAATAATTACAAGAAGGAGCTTGTAGCTCATTGGTAATATCTTGCACCGCTGAACAAAGCCACCAGAGTTCAAATCCCATATCCTGCATTATTTTTTGATTATTTTTCTTTTAAATTTCTTGGAAGCCCAACAGTCCACAGGCCATAACTCCCAAAAGTTGAACTGAACCCTAAAAACTAATTATACCAGGAGCTACGTCAGAGGACCCCGCACGCAACGACCACCGGACTCGGCCGAACGGCCGAGTCCCCAATACAAAAGTTGCGCCTTTTTGCATTCCATAACTCCCTGTATACACCATTTTAATGGATCGGTTCCCTAATGTTAAATACATCCTATTTAATACAAATTTTAATGATTTTTCTTTAATTTTTACAATTTTTTTTAAAATAAAAACCTTTCACCTACCCTACCCTACCCTACCCTATAAATAGACCCTTACCCCCTACCCTCTCATCCCAAAACACTAGGTTTACTCTCTCAAAATTTCTACAAGAAATGTGTACTTTGAAATCGAGTTCACGGCGAAGTGTTGACGGAATTCCGGCGACGTTTTTGAAACAACCGGCGACGAAACAACGCCTCGGCCACTCACCTAGTTCCTCTATACTCTTTAGTATAGATCGAAACCCGTAAGTCCTATTCTTTCCTTCTTTCTACTTCTAAAAAATACGGAATTACGAAACCCGACGGAAATCGGAATAAACCGATTTCCGATTCGGTTTTCTATAAAATATCACTTGTCACTAATTCCATAATACCTAAAGTTATCCATGTTGACTATTAATCACATAACAACTAATTTGGACAAAGTTTCTCACATGAAATGATAGCTTTTGCAATATCGTATTCTTTTTCACTTTAATACCATGATGTTTATTTTTTCTTCTTCTAATCAATTCCAACACTCATAAACATCTCTATTTTGACCATTAAACTTGTAAAAGTCAATTTGAATAAGTTTTCACACATGAAATGATAACCTTTTCAATTTACCGTATTTTTACACTTTAATACCATCATGTTTCAATTTCACATTTAACCCTTAACTTGCTATACAATTAAAGTAGAGCACGAGATAACGACCTACCTCCACCCACACGTAAATACAAACCCTAAAATGATATCATCAAAATTTAGAATACGATAAAACGAAATTTTCATTAAATTACCATAATCTTCATAAACCATTCTTAAAGGTTTAGATTTGTTACACTTTTAAGTAAATACTTCTTACTAGGAAAATACGATAAGTTGTGGACATCGATCGTTTATCTAAACCTGATTTTGTGGTGTCTAGGCTAGGCAAGTGAGCTTGGGTAACTTTAAAAGGCCCGCCTCACGATTCGTGAGCGGATCCCTCCCTCCTCACTTGTACTTACCTGGCCACAATTGGCAGTGAAGAGGCGATTTGAGGCTTCTAACGACTTGTCGTTTAGACCATTTAGAAATAGGCTAGTTGGCTTAGGAAACCCTAGAATCTAAAATACGGAAAATTACACTTTTCAAGAAAATACCTTTTACTTTATAAAACCGTTTTCTAAAGAATTAGTATTTTACAATCTTTGCAAAGCGCCGCTACAACCCATCTTTGGGGAACCCGTTCAGGATCGTGCGGTTTATCGCGCACCTTCGGGCTAGTAGTGCGAGATTCAGACCTCCGCAAGGGGCATTCGGTCTCGAAAGGTTTAAACTACGACATCTTAAGACAATGAGATTTTTTTGGAATATAAAATATTTATTAAAAATTATTTTTGTATAAATATATGTATATTTATCATTTAAATATCTATTTTATTATAATATAAATATTCCACTTTTTTCTAAAAATTACAAAAATATATTTCACACTAAAATACCATGAACTTCAAATAAACAATATTACAACTAACATATTCTCACTAGAAATATCACAATATAAAATCCACCCTCATTACAACTCTAAAGACGAATAATAAATACTTGAGGTGTATTTAAAAAGTATATAAAAGTATTTTTACATAAAACCCCCTCAAGTTTATAAATTACTCTAAGGACCCTAGCAGTTATAAGACTTCGATTCACATTTCTGATTGTCTGACTCGGGTTTGAGTCTGATTAATCTGACTTGAATATGATTCAAGTCAACCTACAATTTACAAGATTCCAATTCAATATGAATAAATGAATTCATGAATACAATTACCAATTTACACAATTTGACCGAACCGAACCATGGATATATATTCCTTTTATATGATTCCCAGTATTCCATTTATATGACTCTACGGTTATAACCGTTTCCTGATATCATGGTTTCGGTCGGTCAGTCAATCAATCATACAACTAACACAATTTACAAGATAACAATACAAATAAGACATCGCGGGGTTTAAGGGGTAGATTGGTACGGAAGGTGTTAAAGGTGGCACGAGGTGGTCAGACTTAACACACCTAACATGAATCCAGTTGCTGTTGTACCGTGGCATAAACGGTACCTTGTACTATACGTGCCCTTAGTCTCTGGCATATAGAGACTCCCTTCGTATACACTGGCATCCTTTTGTACCAAGCTACAAACAGCAGCGTTGACATAACATTACAACAATAGTTTACACTTTAGAATGTATCTTCTTATTCTGTCTTATTCTACTTCCCTCTTACCTTTGGGACTTACCGAGCGACCTGTTCGCTGACGACATTCTGTTTCTCTCTTCTTTGAATGTCGTCAGGTATTTTGGACCCGGCAGAGGTTGAGCCATCGCAAGAAGACTTGGAGCAATTCACTGAAGACCCTACACTGTAGTTTCATTGCACACTTTTCCTTTCTGTATTTTTCATTTCCTATTATGCTACTGTTTAGGCATCTTTATTTCAGTTGTATTTCCTTTTCATGTATTGTACAAAGAATGTTAATAAATAAAAGTTGCTGTTCTTTTACTTCTTGTCTCTTATGTATTTATTTATATTTCTTAGATACGCTTAGCGTATGTACTTCTGAGTATATACGTAGCGGACCTCGTCGCGTCCACTTCGCCGTACACCGGGAAGCGAGGCGTGACAGGTTTTGTTGGTGGCCCATGCAGGTCAGAGCTGTTTGAATCCCTATCATGCAGTTCTGGTCTGCGTGAACAACCTAAGCAATATAACACAAGAACCAGCAACTAAAACATTCTTTACAATTCATGTTTCTTGAATCTTACAAAGTTTTATTCCTTAAATCTTATCATTTCATGTACTTGAATCTGTCCTAACCCAAATTTTTCTTCAGGGTTATGGATTCCCCAAACAACACCAGCACCAACGTCAACAACACACCTCCAGTACTACCTCTCACACCAGCTGTTCTTGCGCCACTTACTGAGCAAACAGTGCTATTTGATGCAATCCGCAACCTTCTCGAGGGACAGCAACAACTCTTGAACCGTCCCGAGACTGATGTTCCGGGGGTAAAGCAATTCAGGGCTTTACATCCAAAGCAGTTCTCAGGAAAGGGGAGCCCACTGGAAGCTGAGAAATGGGCTCAAAGTATCGAGGATGATCTGGCCACAGCACAAGTTCCAGACGTCGCTTGGGTCCGTGTAGCGAAACTATAACTCACGGACAACGCTCGCAACTGGTGGAAGGCGGAAGAAAGCCGTCTTGCACAACCAATTGAATGGAAAACGTTTCGCGAGAAGTTCGACGCGAAATACTTCCCTGTGACTGCCAGGTTTGCCATGGAGCAGCAGTTCATTCATCTACAGCAAGGATCAATGTGGGACAAATCGGTAGATGAATACGACGCTGAATTCACCATGTTAAGCCAATTCGCGGCACATTTGATACCGACGGACGATATCAGAGCCCGTCATTTCCAACAAGGACTGGACACGGAGATTCAGGCTGCTTTAGCCACAGGAAAATTTTTGACTCATGAGGATGCTCTAGAAGCTGCCCGCAGTTATGAGGCAGTGATAAAAGCAAGAGGCAGACCTCAGTCTGCAGGAGTCAAGCGCCCTGCCAACCAGATGGCAGGTGGAGCCTCGTCCAGACCACCTTTTGTGCCAAGACATCCTGGAGCACCAATCAGCAGGCCCAGCCCAGCCTTTTGTAACTACTGCAAGAGAAATGGGCATCTGGCAAGAGATTGCCGACGTGCGAACAACCTTTGTTTGATCTGTGGCTCAGCTGCACATGGTATTGGGGCTTGTCCTCATAAACAAAACCCAGTTGCTGCACCCAGGCCAGCAAACAATTATCCACAGCGTCCAGCCATCCAAGCCCCTGCTCCAAGACTTGGACTGCCTGCACCACCCAGAGGACCGCAAGCTGCACCACCTCCTCGACAGTTCCATCAAGCTCAAAGGAACGTTCCGAGGAATGCTCCTCAGGCCAGGAGGAATGTGCCAAAGTGCCAGGCTTTCATGATGTCTATGGAAGAAGCTGAGGCCACTGGCCAAGTCATTACTGGTAAACTTTCCTTCTCAAACTTATCTTTTAGTCTTGGTTATCTACACACTTTCCCTATACCTAAAACATATCCCATATACCTTAGGTACAATCCTAGTAGCTTCACTACCCGCACTTGCATTGTTTGATACTGGAGCATCCCACTGCTTTATATCTCAACGGTTTGTCCGAACCCATGCGATTCCAGTCTCACCGCTTGTAGCCAGCTGGAATGTAAGTTCTGGAAATGGTGTTCTAAAGGTAATTATGGGATACAGCCTGTGTCCAGTCGTCGTCTGCAGTCGAGAGTTTTATGCTGACTTCAAAGTACTGAACATACCGAACTTCGATGTGGTTCTAGGAATGGATTGGCTTGGAACCTTTTATGCTACCATCGACTGTCATCAAAGGAGGGTAGTATTTGAGATTCCAGATCATCCGGTCTTCTATTTCAAGAGTGGAGATCGTACCCTGGAGCCAGGTACCTACAAAGCGAAGCCAAGGGAAGCAGTAGTTGTGGCAGCTCAAGCAGAAGAAGAATTAAGACCAGAGGTAGTTCGAGAGTTCGACGATGTATTTCCTGACGATATATCAGGTTTGCCTCCAAATCGAGCTCTTGAATTCAGTATTAATTTAGTACCAGGAGCACAACCGGTGATCAAAGCACCTTATAGACTAAGTCCGGAAGGATTGAAGGAAGTTCGAACACAGTTAGACGAATTATTGGCGAAAGGATGGATTCGTCCCAGCACTTCAAGTTGGGGAGCACCTGTACAACTGGTGAAGAAGAAGGAAGGTTCATACAGAATGTGCATCGATTATAGGGCCTTGAACGAAGTCACTATAAAGAACAAGTATCCACTCCCGCGCATCGATGATTTATTCGATCAGCTAAGTGGATCTTGTGTTTTCTCTAAATTGGATCTTCATTCAGGTTATCATCAGGTGAAGGTCAAGAAAGCTGATATTCACAAAACAGCTTTCAGAACTCGCTATGGACATTACGAATTTCTAGTGATGCCATTTGGAGTGACCAATGCACCAGCAATAATCATGAACCTAATGAACCAAGTTTTCCGGGAGTATTTAGACAGGTTTGTTGTCATCTTCATCGACGACATCCTGGGATATTCTAAGAATCGGAAAGAGCATGCAGAGCATCTACGAATTGTCTTGGAAACTCTTCGACAACATAAGCTTTATGCCAAGTACAACAAGTGCGAGTTTTGGCTAAATCAAGTTGGTTTTCTTGGACATATCGTATCAGGAGAAGGAATTTCTATGGATCCAGCCAAAGTTTCAGCAGTTAGCGAATGGCCTACACCAAAGTCAGTGAAAGACATTCGGAGTTTCTTGAGTTTAGCTGGATATTACATAAGATTCATTGAAGGATTCTCAAAGATAGCAACACCCCTGACCAAGCTCACACGAAAAGATGAAGAATTTGTGTGGTCAGAAGCATGCGGACAAGCATTCGTAGAACTCAAGTCAAGATTGACATCTGCACTTATTCTCGTAATACCGGATCAATCTGGAGGATTCAAAGTACATTGTGATGCATCCGGTAAGGGATCAGGATGTGTTCTACATCAGCACGGTAAGGTTGTGGCTTATGCTTCAAGACAACTGAAGACTCATGAGCGCAATTATCCGACGCATGATCTGGAGTTGGCAGCAGTCATCTTTGCTCTCAAGATTTGGCAACACTACTTACTTGGTGAACGAGTGAACATCTACACAGATTATAAAAGTCTGAAGTACGTGTTTACTCAGAAGGAGTTGAATATGCGGCAGAGAAGATGGTTAGAACTCATGGCGGACTTTGACATCAACTTGCAATATCACCCAGGGAAGGTGAACGTAGTACCTGATGCTCTTAGTCGCCAACCATTATTTATGAATCTCATCGCTCAGTGGAAGCTTCAGCAAGACTTACATCAGATGGAGATTGAAGTAGTCATGACAGGTAATACTTCAAGTTTGATGAATCTACAAGTTCAATCAACCATTGTCAATCAGAACAAAGCAGCTCAAGCAAGTGATGCTAAGTTGCAAAAGATCAGAGAACAAGTGGAGAATGGACTCAGAACAGACTTCATCATCCATGAAGACGGATCTTTAAGATACGGTAGCAGATTGTGTGTACCAAAAGGTCCTGTTCGGGAAGAGTTAATGAAAGAAGCTCACAGCTCTCCCTACTCAGTACATCCTGGAGGTACCAAAATGTACAAAGATCTACGTCAGAATTATTGGTGGCATAGAATGAAGCGTGAAGTAGCCAGAAGCATCGCAAAATGTTTGGTGTGTCAGCAAGTAAAGGCTGAACATCACAGGACAGCTGGACTACTTCAACTGTTACCAATCCCAGAATGGAAGTGGCAGCATATCACGATGGATTTTGTAACTGCTCTTCCTCGCAGCACAAAGGGTAATGATGCTATATGGGTCATTGTGGATCGACTCACAAAGTCGGCTCACTTCATCCCATTTCGAGTTGGACAATCAACTGAGACACTAACAGAGAAGTACATGGAGGTAATAATCTAATTATGATTTAAACTCTTCATAATGTACTATCTCTGATACCCATGAACTCATACAGGAAATTGTGAGACTTCATGGAGTACCGGTCTGCATTGTCTCCGATCGTGACACCAGGTTCCGATCGCAATTTTGGCAGAGTCTGCAAGCTAGCTTGGGAACAAGTCTGAACTTCAGTACGGCTTATCATCCACAAACAGATGGTCAGTCGGAACGAACTATTCAGATCTTGGAGGATATGCTCAGAGCGTGTATGCTAGACTTCAAAGGATCGTGGGAAGACCACCTGCATCTTGTAGAGTTCGCGTACAATAACAGCTACCAAGCAAGCATAGGAATGGCACCTTTTGCAGCATTATATGGAAGGAAGTGTCGATCACCATTGAGTTGGGACGACATCGGAGATAGGGAACTTCTTGGACCATAGAAGATAGTAGCGACCGTTGATGTGGTTCGTACTATCAGGGAAAGAATGCGCATAGCTCAAGATCGACAGAAACACTGGGCTGATGCAAAGAGACGACATTTGGAGTTCCAGCCAGGAGACCATGTATTCTTGAAGATATCTCCGAACCGCGGAGTGATCCGATTTGGAAGACAGGGTAAATTGAGTCCGAGATACATTGGACCGTTCGATATACTCGAACGAGTCAGTGAAGTGGCATACCGCTTAGCGCTTCCACCCTCATTGGAAGGAGTGCATAACGTGTTCCACATATCCCAACTCAGAAAGTATGTGAGTGACCCCAGCCATGTACTTGATCATTCCGAGCTCACTATACAGCCCGACTTGTCTTGTGAGAAACGACCTGTGGAAATCCTGGACAGGAAAGTGAAAACACTTCGGAACAAGGAAGTTAACTTGGTCCGGGTAATGTGGAGGAAAGACACTCCAGGAGAATCCACGTGGGAAAGGGAAGATGAAATGAGTACAAGATATCCTCACCTTTTTGTAAATTAGTCCTCAAATAAAAGTTGTAAATTTCGAGGACGAAATTTTTATAAGGAGGGTAGATTATAACAACTCCAATTTTTGTATACATAAATTTGATTTAAATTTAAAGTACACTTGGAGTATTTAATGTTGCCGTTATCACTTTAAGTATCTATTTTCCCACAATAATTACAAGAAGGAGCTTGTAGCTCATTGGTAATACCTTGCACTGCTGAACCAAGCCACCAGAGTTCAAATCCCATATCCTGCATTATTTTTAGATTATTTTTCTTTTAAATTTCTTGGAAGCCCAACAGTCCACAGGCCATAACTCCCAAAAGTTGAACTGAACCCTAAAAACTAATTATACCAGGAGCTACGTTAGAGGACCCCGCACGCAACGACCACCGGACTCGACCGGGATCAGCCGAGTCGGCCGGTAGACCGGCCGAATCGGCCGGCGCCGCCGGCCAGACCCGGCCGGACGGCCGAGTCCCCAATATGAAAGTTGCGCCTTTTTGCATTCCATAACCCCCTGCATACACCATTTTAATGGATCGGTTCCCTAATGTTAAATACATCCTATTTAATACAAATTTTAATGATTTTTCTTTAATTTTTACAATTTTTTTTAAAATAAAAACCTTTCACCTACCCTACCATATAAATAGACCCCTACCCCTACCCTCTCATCCCAAAACACTAGGTTTACTCTCTTAAAATTTCTACAAGAAAGGTATACTTTGAAATCGAGTTCACGACGAAGCGCTGACGGAATTCCGGCGACGTTTTTGAAACAACCGGCGACGAAACAACGCCTCGGCCACTCACCTAGTTCCCCTATACTCTTTAGTATAGATCGAAACCCGTAAGTCCCATTCTTTCCTTCTTTCTACTTCTAAAAAATACGGAATTACGAAACCCGACGGAAATCGGAACAAACCGATTTCCGATTCGGTTTTCTATAAAATCTCACTTGTCACTAATTCTATAATACCTAAAGTTATCCATGTTGACTATTAATCACATAACAACTAATTTGGACAAAGTTTCTCACATGAAATGATAGCTTTTGCAATATCGTATTCTTTTTCACTTAAATACCATGATGTTTATTTTTTCTTCTTCTAATCAATTCCAACACTCATAAACATCTCTATTTTGACCATTAAACTTGTAAAAGTCAATTTGAATAAGTTTTCACACATGAAATGATAACCTTTTCAATTTACCGTATTTTTACACTTTAATACCATCATGTTTCAATTTCACATATAACCCTTAACTTGCTATACAATTAAAGTAGAGCACGAGATAACGACCTACCTCCACCCACACGTAAATACAAACCCTAAAATGATATCATCAAAATTTAGAATACGATAAAAAGAAATTTTCATTAAAATACCATAGTCTTCATAAAACCATTCTTAAAGGTTTAGATTTGTTACACTTTTAAGTAAATACTTCTTACTAGGAAAATACGATAAGTTATGGACATCGATCGTTTATCTAAACCTGACTTTGTGGTGTCTAGGCTAGGCAAGTGAGCTTGGGTAACTTTAAAAGGCCCGCCTCACGATACGTGAGCGGATCCCTCCCTCCTCATTTGTACTTACCTGGCCACAATTGGCGGTGAAGAGGCGATTTGAGGCTTCTAACGACTTGTCATTTAGACCATTTAGAAATAGGCTAGTTGGCTTAGAAAACCCTAGAATCTAAAATACGAAAAATTACACTTTTCAAGAAAATACCTTTTACTTTATAAAACCGTTTTCTAAAGAATTAGTATTTTACAATCTTTGCAAAGCGCCGCTACAACCCATCTTTGGGGAATCCTTTTGGGATCGTGCGGTTTATCGCGCACCCTCGGGCTAGTAGTGCGAGATTCAGACCTCCGCAAGGGGCATTCGGTCTCGAAAGGTTTCAACTACGACATCTTAAGAAAATGAGATTTTTTTGGAATATAAAATATTTATTAAAAATTATTTTTGTATAAATATATGTATATTTATCATTTAAATATCTATTTTATTATAATATAAATATTCCATATTTTTCTAAAAATCACAAGAATATATTTTACACTAAAATACCAAGAACTTCAAATAAACAATATTACAACTAGGATATTTTCACTAGAATTATCATAACATAAAATCCACCCTCATTACAACTCTAAAGACGAACAATAAATACTTGAGGTGTATTTTGAAAAGTATATAAAAGTATTTTTACATAAAAACCCCTCAAGTTTATAAATTACCCTAAGGACCCTAGCAGTTATAAGACTTCGATTCACATTTCTGATTGTCTGACTCGGGTTTGAGTCTGATTAATCTGACTTGAATATGATTCAAGTCAACCTACAATATACAAAATTCCAATTCAATATGAACACATGAATCCATGAATACAATTACCAATTTACACAACTTGACTGAACCGAACCATGGATATATATTCCTTTTACATGATTCCCAGTATTCCATTTACATGACTCTACGGTTATAACCGTTTTCTGATATCATGGTTTTGGTCGGTCAGCCAATCAATCATACAACCAACACAATTTACAAGATAACAATACAAACAAGACATAGCGGGTTTTAAGGGGTAGATTGGTACGGAAGGTGTTAAAGTGGCACGAGGTGGTCAGACTTCAGACACCTAACATGAATCCAGTTGCTGTTGTACCGTGGCATAAACGGTACCTTGTACTATACATGCCTTTAGTCTCTGGCATATAGAGACTCCCCTCATATACACTGGTATTCTTCTGTACCAAACTACAAACAGCAGCGTTGACATAACATTACAACAATAGTTTACACTTTAGAATGTATCTTCTTATTCTGTCTTATTCTACTTCCCTCTTACCTTTGGGACTTACCGAGCGACCTGTTCGCTGACGACATTCTATTTCTCTCTTCTTTGAATGTCGTCAAGTGTTTTGGACCCAGCAGAGGTTGAGCCATCGCAAGAAGACTTGGAGCAATTCACTGAAGACCCTACACTGTAGTTTCATTGTACACTTTTCCTTTCTGTATTTTTCATTTCCTGTTATGCCACTGTTTAGGCATCTTTATTTCAGTTGTATTTCCTTTTCATGTATTGTACAAAGAATGTTAATAAATAAAAGTTGCTGTTCTTTTACTTCTTGTCTCTTGTGTATTTATTTATATTGCTTAGATACGCTTAGCGTATGTACTTCTGAGTATATACGTAGCGGACCTCGTCGCGCCCACTTCGCCGTACACCGGGAAACGGGGCGTGACAATAATGCTTGGGTAAATCTCCGCTTGCTAAGAATTCGAAGGAATTCGATAGATCAAATGGTGATGAAATCCTATACGCATCTTAAGTCTTACGAGAATTATGAACTTTAGGAAAAAGAATCGTCAATGACGAAATTCGGAACGAGATTACTGTTCTTGATAATTTCGTTGTAATTTGGGATTAAATGATTGATGATTCTCTTTGCTAAAGGCTAGATTTGAATGCTAATCAATGAAAAGACAAGGAATAGTGAATGAGAAAGCCTAGTTTCTTCAATAGATCCCTAATCTTCATTCATCACCATCGTTCTAGCTATAATTCATCAATAGATAAGATGGGTCATTTTTGGTATTCATCATTGCTACTAATTCCTATCAATCCTACAAGCTATTCTTCATTTTCTTGATAACTAAAATTGATTTTGGACACTTTCTTGATTACTAAATCTTAAATTCTTTCATGATATTTCTTGAAAATATTTCATCTAATAAATCTTGATTCATCTTCTTGAATTTTCTTTACTATTTTCTTTTGACTCAATTAAAGCAAGAACGAATAAATACACGAATCTCAGTGGACGATCCGTACTCATTAACGAACTATATCGACACCGTTATTGATTGCGGTTATAAATTCTATGATTGTGATAACACTTTTCAACACATCAAAAAACGAACCAATCAAATGGCGCCATTGCCAGGGATGCGTGCGTAATTTGTTCGTTCTTGCTATTTGAGTTGAAACATTATTATTCCATCAAAATTTTAAATCAAAATCACATCGTGTGCTTAACGATTAGTGTTTGAATTTTTGCGAGAGAATCTGGCATCACTGTAGAAGGGAGATCAAGATTCAGAGACTTTCTGAAGATTCCATAGAGCAAAGGAAGCTTCAGTAAAAATTACATCACCTATCTCTTCCATTGCACCGCGGTTCCGCGGCGATTTGGTTGTTTTTGCGGCGGTTGCACCATCGTTTAGGTGATCCAGTGCCTAAATATTCAGTGGTATAATCTCTGCTCTCTTCTCTCTCCTCCGATCTTGTCCAATAACACTTTTCTGCAGGATTCTTTGCAAAAATTCGCTGCTTAAAAAAAAATTCTTGTTGCGTGTTTTGATATTGGTTATTTTGCATATTTTAATACGGAAATTAAGGGGCAAAGACCAAATTCAGATTAGGTGGGGATTTCATTACCCTTCCTAAGCCCCGCAAATCACAAAACTAGCATCCGCATCACCCTTATTAACTAAAAAATATCTAGACAAGACACTAAGGACCGTCACGCTCAATTATGACAGAAGAAGGTCGTGGGTAATCTATTACTTATCCGCATTTCTTTTGTGGTGTCTAAGGCAAGTGTGTCTAAGGCAAGTGGTTACTTAATTAGGCCCGCTACTTACATAGCGGATACCTCCCACTTACCTGGCACTTATCTGGCCACAGTAGGGATAAAGAGGTAGTAGAGGATTTATCCTGCGATTGGTCTTCTGGACGTCTAGGAGCGGTCTAGTGACTTGACCTAGGTGACCGTAGATCTAGGGTTGATTGTGCATTTTTTGTGTGATTTTTCAAAATCTGTCTTTTTCAAAACAAACCAAAAACTAAAACAAACCACTTTCTCTAATTATCACAAACGCTGCCACTTGCGCTAAACCGTTTAATGCATGCTCGGCTGGACACGAGATTCTAGTGCCCGTCTTGTCCGCATTTTTTTCTATCGACTCTGAAGTCGGTATTTCTTCATTTTCTTTTTCCCCACCACCCACATCATCGAACGAGATGGACGGATTTCCATCAAATTTTCACAACACCACTTTGCCATCAACCGCAGGTGCGTAGAATCCACCGCGCATTTCTCTCCAAGAGAGATTGTCACGCCCCGCTTCCCATTGTACGGCGAAAGGGACGCGACGAAGCCCGCTGCGTATATACTTAGAAGTACATACGCTGAGCGTATCTAAGCAATATAAAATAAATACACAAGAGACAAGATATAATAAAAACATCAACTTTTATTTATTAACATTCTTTTGTACAATACATGAAAAGGAAATACAACTGAAATAAAAGATGCCTAAACAGTGGCATAACAGGAAATGAAAAGTACTGAAAAGAAAAGTGTACAATGAAACTAAAGTGCCGGATCTTCGGCAAACTGCTCCAAGTCTTCTGCAGACGGCTCGATCTCTGTCGGGTCCGAATCACCCGACGACATTCAAAGAAGAAAGAAATAGAATATCGTCAGCGAACAGGTTGCTCGGTAAGTCCCAAAGATAAGAGGAAAGTATAATAGACCGAGAGTAAGAGAGAGAGAGAGAGTAGCTTTTAATATTGTATTATAATATTATAATGTTGTATTAACGCTGTTGTTTGTATCCTGGTACAGAAGATGCCAGTGTATACGAAGGGAGTCCCACTTACACCGGGGACCTTGGTAACCTGTAGTACAAGGCTCCGTCGATAATACCACGGAACAACGGCATGGATGTAATTAGATCTTAAGTGACCACCTCGTACCACCTTTAACATATTCCGTACCAGTCTACCCTTTAAACCCCGCGATGTCTTGTTTGTATTGTTATCTTGTAAATTGTATTGATTGTAAGATTGATTGACTGACCGAAACTATGATATCAGTAAGCGGTTGTAACCATAGAGTCATGTAAATGGAATAACTGAGAATCATGTAAAAGGAATTGGTGTATCCATGGTTCGGTTCAGTCAAGATGTATAGATTGATATTGGATTCATGAATTCATATTGAAGCGGAAACTTGTACATTATAGATTGACTTGAATCATATTCAAGTCAGATTAATCAGACTCAAACCCGAGTCAGACAATCAGAAATGTGAATCGAAGTCTTATAATTGCTAAGGTCCTTAAGGTAATTTATAAAACTTGAGGGGGTTTTATGTAAAAATACTTTTATATACTTTTCAAAATACACCTCAAGTATTTATTGTTCGTCTTTAGAGTTGTAATGAGGGTGGATTTTATGTTATGACATTTCTAGTGAAAATATCCTAGTTTTATAAATAAGGGTATTTATCTGTAATATTGATTATTTGAAGTTCATGCTATTTTAGTGTAAAATTTATTCTTGTGATTTTTAGAAAAAGGTAGAAATTTTATATTATAATAAAATAGATATTTAAATGATAAATATACATATGTTTATAGTAAAATAATTTTAATAAATATTTTATATTCTAAAAATCTCATTTTCTTAAAATGTCGTATTTTAAACCTTTCGAGACCGAATGCTCCTTGCGGAGGTCTGAATCTCGCACTACTAGCCCGAGGGTGCGCGATAAACCGCACGATCCCGAACGGGTTTTCTAAACATGGGTTGTAGCGGCGCTTTGCAAAGATTGTAAAATACTAATCCTTTAGAAAACGGTTTTATAAAGTAAAAGGTATTTATTTGCAAAGTGTAATTTTCCATATTTTAGATTCTAGGATTTCCTAAGCCAACTAGCCTATTTCTAAATGGTTTAAATGACAAGTCGTTAGAAGCCTCAAATCGCCTCTTCACCGCCAATTGTGGCCAGGTAAGTACAAGTGAGGAAGAAGGGATCCGCTCACGAATCGTGAGGCGGGCCTTTTAAAGTTACCTAAGCTCACTTACCTAGCCTAGACACCACAAAGTCAGGTTTAGATAAACGATCGATGTCCACAACTTATCGTATTTTCCTACTAAGAAGTATTTACTTAAAAGTGTATCAAATCTAAAACCTTTAAGAATGGTTTTATCAAGATTATGGTATTTTACTGAAAGTTTAGTTTTATCGTATTCTAAGTTTTGATGATATATCCATGTAAAACTTGTATTAGGTATTTTAATACATTAACTTGCTATACATTTAAAGTAGAGCACGAGGTAACGACCTACCTCCACACACACGCCTTTATCACTGCCTCATAGCTGCGGGCAGCTTCCAAAGCATTTTCATGTGTCAGAAATTTTCCTGTGGCTAGAGCAGCCTGAATCTCAGTGTCCAGTCCTTGTTGAAAGCGACGGGCTCTGATCTCGTCCGTCGGTATCAAATGTGCTGCGAATCGGCTCAACATGGTGAATTCAGCATCGTATTCATCTACCGATTTGTCCCACATCGATCCTTGTTCTAGATGAATGAACTGCTGCTCCATGGCAAACCTGGCAGTCACAGGGAAGTATTTCTCGTCGAACTTCTCGCGAAAAGTCTTCCATTCAATAGGCTGTGCAAGACGGCTTTCTTTCGCCTTCCACCAGTTGCGAGCATTATCCGTGAGCTGTGGTTTCGCCACACGGACCCAAGCTATGTCTGGCACTTGTGCTGCTGCCAGATCATCTTCTATGCTTTGTGCCCATTCTTCAGCTTCAAGAGGGCTTCCTTTTCCGGAGAACTGCTTCGGATGTAAAGCCCTGAATTGCTTTACCCCAGGAGCATCAGTCTCAGGACGGTTCAGGAGTTGTTGCTGTCCCTCGAGAAGGCTGCGGATTGCTTCAAGTAGCACTGTTTGCTCGGTAGGTGGCACAGGAGCAGCTGGTGTGAGAGGTAGTGCTGGAGGTGTGTTGTTGACGTTGGTGCTGGTGTTGTTCGGGGAATCCATAACCTTGAAGAAAAATTTGGGTTAGGACAGATTCAAGTACATGAAATGAGAAAATTCAAGAAATATGAAATTGTAAGATTCAAGAAACATGAATTGTAAAGAATGTTTTAGTTGCTGGTTCTTGTGTTATATTGCTTAGGTTGTTCACACAGAACAGAACTGCATGATAGGGATTCATACAGCTCTGACCTCCATGGGCCACCAACAAAACCTGTCACGCCCCACTTCCCAGTGTACGGCAAAGGGGACGCGACGATGTCCGCTACGTAAATACTCAGAAGTACATACGCTAAGCGTATCTAAGCAATATAAAATAAATACACAAGAGGCAAAAGATATGAACTGAACAACAACTTTATTTATTAACATTCTTTTGTAGAATGCATGGAAAAGTAAATACATGGAATAAAGCGATGCCTAAACAATGGCATAACAGAAATGAAAAAAAGTACTGAAATGGAAAGGTGTACAATGAACTAAAGTGCAGGGTCTTCGGCAAACTGCTCCAAGTCTTCTTGAGATGGCTCGATCTCCACCGGGTCCAAACCACCTGACGACATTCAAAGAAAAAAGAAATATAATGTCGTCAGCGAACAGGTCGCTCGGTAAGTCCCAAAGATAGGGGAGGAATAGACAAAGAGTAGGAGAGAGAGAGTAGCTTTTAATGTTGTATTGTATTATTGTAATGTTGTATTAACGCTGTTATTTGTAGCTTGGTACTGAAGAATGCCAGTGTACACGAGAGAGGTCTCTATATGCTAGAGACCAGGGCAAACGGAATATAGAGTACAAGGCTCCGTTAGAAGGCCCGGAACAATGGCAATTGGATTCATGTTAGGTGTCTTAAATCTGACCATCTCGTGCCACTTTTAACATCTTCCGTACCAATCTACCCCTTAAACCCCTCGATGTCTTGTTTATATTGTTATCCTGTAAAATTGTATTGATTGATTGACTGACTGACCGAAACCATGATATCAGGAAATGGTTATAACCGTAGAGTCATGTAAATGGAATACTGAGAATCATGTAAAAGGAATGTATATATCCATGGTTCGGTTCAGTCAAATTGTATAAATTGATATTTGTATTCATGGATTCATGTGTTCATTTTGAATTGGAAACTTGTAGATTATAGAATGAATTGAATCATATTCAAGTCAGATTAATCAGACTCAAACCCGAGTCAGACAATCAGAAATGTGAATCAAAGTCTTATAATTGCTAAGGTCCTTAGGGTAATTTATAAAACTTGAGGGGGTTTTATGTAAAAATACTTTTTTATACTTTTCAAAATATACGCCAAGTATTTATTGTTCGTCTTTAGAGTTGTAATGAGGATGGATTTTATGTTGTGACATTTCTAGTGAACATATCCTAGTTTTATAAATAAGGGTATTTATCTTTAATATTGATTATTTGAAGTTCATGGTATTTTAATGTAAATTTTATTCTTGTAATTTTTAGGAAAAGGTGGAAAATTTATATTATAATAAAATAGATATTTAAATGAT
The DNA here is from genome assembly GCA_030015575.1 of Agapanthus africanus. Lineage (NCBI taxonomy): Eukaryota > Viridiplantae > Streptophyta > Magnoliopsida > Asparagales > Amaryllidaceae > Agapanthus > Agapanthus africanus. The sequence goes on from CM057339.1 coordinate 137,514,396, forward strand.
AAATTTACAAATGTTTATACAAAAATAATTTTAACAAATATTTTATATTCCAAAAATCTCATTTTCTTAAGATGTCGTATTTTAAACCTTTCGAGACCGAATGCTCCTTGTGGAGGTCTGAATCTTGCACTACTAAGCCCGAGGGTGCACGATAAACCGTACTATCCCTAACGGGTTCCTCAAAGGTGGGTTGTAGCGGCGTTTTACAAAGATTGTAAAATATTAATCCTTTAGAAAACGATTTTATAAAGTAAAATGTATTTATTTGCAAAGGTGTAAATTTTCTGTATTTTAGCTTCTAGGGTTTCCTAAGTTAACTAGCCTATTTCTAAATGGTCTAAACGACAAGTCGTTAGAAGCCTCAAATCGCCTTCACCGCCAATTGTGGCCAGGTAAGTACAAGTGAGGAAGGAGGGATCCGCTCACGAATCGTGAGACGGGCCTTTTAAAGTTACCTAAGCCCACTTGCCTAGCCTAGACACCACAAAGCCAGGTTTAGATAAACGATCGATATCCACAACTTATCGTATTTTCCTAATACAAGGTATTTATTTAAAAGTGTATCAAATCTAAAACTTTTAAGAATGGTTTTATTAAGATTATGGTATTTAAATGAAAGTTTCGTTTTATCGTATTCTAAGTTTTGATGATGTCGTTTAGGGTTGTATTTGCGTTTGTGTGAAGGTAGGTCATTACCTCGTGCTCTACTTTAAATGTATAGTAAGGTTAAGGGTTAAATGTGAAATCGAAACATGATGGTATTAAAGTGAAAAATACGGTAAATTGGAAAGGTTATCATTTCATATGAGAAACTTTTTCAAATTGATTTTTAAAAGTTTAATAGTCAAGATAAAGATGTTTAGGCATGAATGTATTGGTTAGAAGTGAAATTTTATAGAAAACCGAGTCGGAAATCGGATTTGTTCCGATTCCGTCGAGTTTCGTAATTTCGTATTTTAAAGAAATAGAAAGGGGGATAGAATGGGACTTACGGGTTTCGATCTATACTGAGGAGTATAGGGGAAACAAAGAAGTTGCCGAGGCATTGCTTCGTCGCCGGTTGTTTCTAAAAACGTTGCCGGAATTCCCGCCGGAATTTCGTCGGAGCTTCGCCGCGAACTTGTTTTCAACGTACGCACTTCTTGGAAAAATTTCGAAAGAGTGAGCCTAGGGTTTTTTGGGGGTGAGAGGGTAGTGTGTAGGGTTGGTATTTATAGGGTTAGGCTAGGGTTAGGGTAGATGAAAAGTTAAAAATAAAAATGTGATAAAATGTAATAAAAATGTATTAAAAGTGGAGTAATTGGGGTTTTTTAAGAGCTCTGGAAGTGGTCCGAGGCTTAAATTTTGCAGGTGCATAAGTAATATGAAAAGACACAACTTTCATGTTGGGGCCGTCGCCGGAATCGACCGACTCGGGGGTGACTCGGCCGTGACTCGGTCGAAGCCCTGAGTCGGCCGAGTCGAGGCCGAGTTGGCCGATTCCCGGCCGAGTCCGGTGGCCAGGATCCCCCCCGATGGTTCATCTAACTCCTGCAAGTGTTACATCTTTGGGTGTAGTGGGGTTTTTGTGAGATATGCACGTGTAAACTCTTGGTATTCTAAAGGTTTTAAAAAATCAATATTAAAAATAATGTAGGGTATGGGATTTGACCTCTGGTGGCTTGGTTCAGCAGTGCAAGGTGATACCAATGAGCTACAAGCTCCTTCTTTTAATTATGGTGTGAAATAATTACTTAAAGTGGTAACAGCGACATTAAATACCCCAAGTATATTTTAATTTTAAAACAATTTTATGTACACTAAGAAGTGGAGTTATTTAAAAACAAAATAATTACATATATATTGTGCTCAGGTTAAAATACTCTTTTATGGATTTTGAAAAAAAAAATGTATAGAAAAGTGTATAGGAAAATTAGGGTTGTTACATTCTACCTTCCTTATAAAAATTTCGTCCTCGAAATTTGTAAAAGGAAAGTGTAACAGTTTCAAGGAAAGTCTGGTGACTGTAGTATAGATAGTGTATAAAAATAACAAAGTGATACAAGGGTGAAAAAGGCTTACCGGTGTTACCTTGACCCACAGTCTTGGCTTCTACGGCTTCTAATATGAATGTCTATCGCCGTGGTACATTCCTTCTAGCTGGAGGCACATTCTGCCTTTGGGGCCTGTTTCTCTGCCCTCTAGGCATGTTCCTCATTACTTGTTGGAATTGGCGAGTAGGCTGTACAGGTGGTGGAGCAGGTAGTGCATAACGAGGTGCAGAAGCCTGGATAGCTGGCCGCTGCGGGTAGTTATTGGGTGTGTGAGTTGAGTTGCTATTGTAAGGACAGTTCCCAATTCCGTGGTTGGATGCGCCACAAATTAGACACAAGCCTTTTACGCGCCTACAGTCCTTCCACAAGTGTCCCTTTTTTCTGCAGTAGTAGCAGAAATCTGGACTTGACTGCTTATTGGTTTCTTCTGATCTCCTGGGTTCAAACGATGGCCTTGGAGAGGCTCCTCCTGCTATTTGAGTGGCAGGGCGTTTCAAACCGGCATAAGGTATAAACTTTCATTTGTATTTTAATGAAAGTTTAGTTTTCCGTATTTTAAACAACAGCGTTAACAGAACTTTGCGCCGTATATTGGCGACATTCAAAGAAGAAAGAAATAGAATGTCGTCAGCGAACAGGTCACTCGGTAAGTCCCAAAGATAGGGGAGAAATAGACAAAGAGTAGGAGAGAGAGTAGCTTTTAATGTTGTATTATATTGTTGTAATTTTGTATTAACACTGTTGTTTGTAGTTTGGTACAGAAGAATGCCAGTGTATACGAGAGGAGTCTCTATATGCTAGAGACCAGAGGTACGTTTAGTACAAGGCTCCGTTAGAAGGCCCGGAACAACGACAATTGGATTCATGTTAGGTGTATTAAATCTGACCATCTCGTGCCACCTTTAACACCTTCCGTACCAATCTACCCTTTAAATCCCGCGATGTCTTGTTTGTATTATTATCTTGTAAAATTGTATTGGTTGTATGATTGATTGACTGACTGACCGAAACCATGATATCAGGAAACGGTTATAACCGTAGAGTCATGTAAATGGAATACTGGGAATCATGTAAAAGGAATATGTAAATCCATGGTTCGGTTCAGTCAAGTTGTATAAATTGATAATTGTATTCATGGATTCATGTGTTCATATTGAATTGGAATCTTGTAGATTGTAGGTTGACTTGAATCATGTTCAAGTCAGATTAATCAGACTCAAATTCGAGTCAGACAATCAGAAATGTGAATCGAAGTCTTATAATTGCTAGGGTCCTTAGGGTAATTTATAAAACTTGAGGGGGTTTTATATAAAAATACTTTTATTTACTTTTCAAAATACACCTCAAGTATTTATTACTCGTCTTTAGAGTTGTAATGAGGGTGGATTTTATATTGTGACATTTCTAGTGAGAATATCCTAGTTTTAGGTATTTATCTGTAATATTGATTATTTGAAGTTCATGGTATTTTAGTGTAAAATTTATTCTTGTGATTTTTTAGAAAAAGGTGGAAAATTTATATTATAATAAAATAGATATTTAAATGATAAATATACCTACGTTTATTCAAAAATAATTTTAATAAATATTTTATATTCCAAAATTCTCATTTTCTTAAGATGTCGTATTTTAAACCTTTCGAGACCGAATGCTCCTTACGGATGTCTGAATCTCGCACTACTAGCCCGAGGGTGCACAATAAACCGTACTATCCCTAACGGGTACCCCAAAGATGGGTTGTAGCGGCACTTTGCAAAGATTGTAAAATACTAATCCTTCAGAAAACGGTTTTTATAAAGTAAAAGGTATTTATTTGCAAAGTGTAGTTTTCCGTATTTTAGATTCTAGGGTTTCCGAAGCCAACTAGCCTATTTCTAAATGGTCTAAATGAAAAGTCGTTAGAAGTCTCAAATCGCCTCTTCATCACCAATTGTGGCCAGGTAAGTACAAGTGAGGAAGGAGGGATCCGCTCACGAATCGTGAGACGGGCCTTTTAAAGTTACCTAAGCTCACTTGCTTAGCCTAGACACCACAAAATCAGGTTTAGATAAACGATCGATGTCCACAACTTATCGTATTTTCCTAATAAGAAGTATTTATTTAACATTGTAACAAATCTAAAACTTTTAAGAATGGTTTTATTACGAACATGGTATTTTAATGAAAGTTCCGTTTTATCGTATTCTAAGTTTTGATAATATCGTTTTAGGGTTGTATTTGCGTGTGTGTGGAGGTAGGTCGTTACCTCGTGCTCTATTTTAAATGTATAGCAAGTTAATGGGTTAAATGTGAAATTGAAACATGATGGTATTAAAGTGAAAAAAATACGGTAAATTGGAAAGGTTATCATTTCATGTGAGAAAACTTGTTCAAATTGATTTTTACAAGTTTAATAGTCAATATAAACATGTTTAGGCATGATTGAATTGATTAGAAGTGAAATTTTATAGAAAACCAAATCGGAAATCGGATTTGTTCCGATTCCATCGGGTTTCGTAATTTCGTATTTTTGAGAAATAGAAAAGGAGATAGAATGGGACTTACGGGTTTCGATTTATACAAAGGAGTGAGGGGGAACTAAAGGGATTGACGATACGTTGCGTCATCGCCGGTAGTTCCTAAAAACGTCGCCGGAATTTCCGCCGGAATTTCGTCGGAGCTTCGCCGCGAGCTTGTTTTCAAAGTACACAACTCTTGGAAAATTTTGAGAGAGTGAGCTTAGGATTTTGGGGGTGAGAGGGTAGTGTGTAGGGTTGGTATTTATAGGGTTAGGCTAGGGTTAGGGTAGATGAAAAGTTGAAAATAAAAATGTGATAAAATGTAATAAAAATGTATTAAAAGTGGAGTAATTGAGGTTTTTTAAGAGCTCTGGAAGTGGTCTGAGGCTGAAATTTTTCAGGTGCATAGGGAATATAAAAAGACACAACTTTCATGTTGGGGCCGTCGCCGGAATCGACCGACTCGGGGGTGACTCGGCTGTGGCTTGGTCGGAGCACTGAGTCGGTCGAGTCGAGACCGAGTTGGCCGATTCCCGGCCGAGTCCGGCGGCCGGGATCCCCCCCGACGGTTTATCTACCATCTGGCAATGTTACATCTTTGGGTGTAGTGGGGGGTTTTTGTGAGATATGCACGTGTAAACTCTTGGTATTTTAAAGGTTTTTAAAAAATCAATATTAAAAATAATGTGGGGTATGGGATTTGAACTCTGGTGGCTTGGTTCAGCAGTGCAAGGTATTACCAATGAGCTACAAGCTCCTTCTTGTAATTATGATGCTAATTAATTACTTAAAGTAATAACAGTAAATGTAACTACCCCAAGTATACATTAATTTTAAAGCAAATTTTTGTACATTAAAAATGGAGTTGTTACATTCTTTTAATTTGTAATTAAAAAGCAAAATAATTACTTACATCTTGTGCTCAGGCTAAAATACCCCTTTATGGATTTTGAAAAAATATTTTGAAAAAAATTTGTTTAGGAAATTTAGGGTTGTTACATTCTACCCTCCTTATAAAAATTTCATCCTCGAAATTTGTAAAAGGAAAGTGTAACAATTTCAAGTTTGGCGAGAGTGTGTGAAAAATGGCAAAGTGATGCAAGGGTGTGAAAAACAGTTGAAGAGAATTACCTGGGTTATCTTGACCAACCGTATCAGCTTCTACGGCCGCCAAATTGTAAACCTGGCGTCTCGGCACGTTCCTCCTAGCTGGAGGCTTATTCCCCTGTACTCGAGGCATATTTCTCAGTGCCTGATAGAATTGGCGATTTGGCTGAGCAGGGAATCCACGTGGAGGTGGTGCTGGGAGTGCAGGACGAGTTGCAGGAGCCTGGATAGCTGGCTGCTGTGGATAGTTGGCGGGTGTGTGTGTTGAGTTGCGTCTATAAGGACAGTTTCCAATTCCATGATTGGCCGCGTCACAAACCAAGCATAAGCCTTTTGCGTGCCTACAGTCCTTCCACAAGTGTCCTTCTCTCTTGCAATAAATTATTATAATATAAAACCTGTCACGCCCAGCTTCCCGGTATACGGCGAAGGGAACGCGACGAGGTCCGCTACGTATATACTCAGAAGTACATACGCTAAGCGTATCTAAGGAATATAAAATAAATATACAAGAGACAAGGGATAATAAAACAGCAACTTGTATTTATTAACATTCTTTTGTACAATGCATGTAAATGAAATACAACTGAAATAAAAAGATGCCTAAACAGTGGAATAACAGGAAATGAAAAGTACAGAAAGGAAAAGTGTACAATGAAACTAAAGTGCAGGGTCTTCGGCAAACTGCTCCAAGTCTTCTACAGATGGCTCGATCTCTGCCGGGTCCAAATCACCTGATGAAATTCAAAGAAGAAAGAAATAGAATGTCGTCAGCGAACAGGTCACTCGGTAAGTCCCAAAGGTAAGAGGAGAAATAGAATAGACAGAGAGTAAGGGAGAGAGAGAGTAGCTTTTACAGTTGTATTATAATATTGTAATGTTGTATTAACGCTGTTGTTTGTACCCTGGTACAGAAGATGCCAGTGTATACGAGGGGAGTCCCACTTACACCGAGGATCTTGGTAACCTGTAGTACAAGGCTCCGTCGATAATACCACGGAACAACGGCATGGATGTAATTACGTCTTAAGTGACCACCTCGTACCACCTTTAACATATTCTGTACCAGTCTACCCCTTAAACCCCGCGATGGCTTGTTTGTATTGTTATCTTGTAAATTGTATTGATTGTAATATTGATTGACTGACTGACCGAAATCATGATATCAGGAAACGGTTATAACCGTAGGGTCATGTAAATGGAATAACTGAGAATCATGTCAAAATGAATATATCCATGATTCGGTTCAGTCAAGTTGTATAAATTGATAATTGGATTCATGGATTCATGTGTTCATATTGAATTGGAATCTTGTAGATTATAGGTTGACTTGAATCATATTCAAGTCAGATTAATCAGACTCAATCCCGAGTCAGACAATCAGGGATGTGAATCGAAGTCTTATAATTTCTAGGGTCCTTAGGGTAATTTATAAAAACTTGAGGGGGTTTTATGTAAAAATACTTTTTATACTTTTCAAAATACACATCAAGTATTTATTACTCGTCTTTAGGGTTGTAATGATGGTGGATTTTATATTGTGACATTTCTAGTGAGAATTTCCTAGTTTTGTAATATTGATTATTTGAAGTTCATAGTATTTTAGTGTAAAATTAAGTTTTGTGTCTTTTAGGAAAATGTGAAAAATTTATATTATAATAAAATAGATATTTAAATGATAAATATACATATGTTTATAAAAAAATAATTTTAATAAATATTTTATATTCCAAAAATCTCATTTTCTTAAGATGTCGTATTTTAAACCTTTCGAGACCGAATGCTCCTTGCGGAGGTCTGAATCTCGCACTACTAAGCCCGAAGGTGCACGATAAACCGTACTATCCCTAACGGGTTCCCCAAAGATGGGTTGTAGCGGAGCTTTGCAAAGATTGTAAAATACTAATTCTTTAGAAAACGGTTTTATAAAGTAAAAGGTATTTATTTGCAAATGTGTAAATTTTCCGTATTTTAGATTGTAGGGTTTCCTAAGCCAACTAGCCTATTTCTAAATGGTCTAAACGACAAGTCGTTAGAAGCCTCAAATCGCCTCTTCACCGCCAATTATGGCCAGGTAAGTACAAGTGAGGAAGGAGGGATCCGCTCACGAATCGTGAGACGGGCCTTTTAAAATTACCTAAGCTCACTTGCCTAGCTTAGACACCACAAAGTCAGGTTTAGATAAACGATCGATGTCCATAACTTATCGTATTTTTCTAATACAAGGTATTTATTTAAAAGTGTATCAAATCTAAAACTTTTAAGAATGGTTTTATTAAGATTATGGTATTTAAATGAAAGTTTCGTTTTATCGTATTCTAAGTTTTGATGATGTCGTTTAGGGTTGTATTTGCGTGCGTATGGAGGTAGGTCATTATCTCGTGCTCTACTTTAAATGTATAGTAAGGTTAAGGGGTTAAATGTGAAATTGAAACATGATGGTATTAAAGTGAAAAATACGGTAAATTGGAAAGGTTATCATTTCATGTGAGAAAACTTGTTCAAATTGATTTTTAAAAGTTCAATAGTCAAGATAAAGATATTTAGGCATGAATGTATTGGTTAGAAGTGAAATTTTATAGAAAACCGAGTCGGAAATCGGATTTGTTCCGATTCCGTCGGGTTTCGTAATTTCGTATTTTAAAGAAATAGAAAGGGGAATAGAATGGGACTTACGGGTTTCGATTTATACAAAGGAGTGAGGGGGAACTAAAGGGATTGACGATACGTTGCGTCGTCGCCGGTAGTTCCTAAAAACGTCGCCGGAATTTCCGCCGGAATTTCGTCGGAGTTTCGCCGCGAGCTTGTTTTCAAAGTACACAACTCTTGAAAAATTTTGAGAGAGTGAGCTTAGGATTTTGGGGGTGAGAGGGTAGTGTGTAGAGTTGGTATTTATAGGGTTAGGCTAGGGTTAGGGTAGATGAAAAGTTAAAAATAAAAATGTGATAAAATGTAATAAAAATGTATTAAAAGTGGAGTAATTGGGAATTTTTAATAGCTCTGGAAGTGTTCTAAGGCTAAAATTTTGCAGGTGCATAGGGAATATGAAAAGACACAACTTTCATGTTGGGGCCGTCACCGAAATCGGCCGACTCGGGGGTGACTCGGCCGTGACTCGGTCGGAGCACTGCGTCGGCCGAGTTGGCCGGGATCCCCCCGAGTCCGGCGGCCGGGATCCCCCCCGACGGTTCATCTACCCTGTGGCAATGTTACATCTTTGGGTGTAGTGGGGTTTTTGTGAGATATGCACGTGTAAACTCTTGGTATTCTAAAGGTTTTTAAAAAATCAATATTAAAAATAATGTGGGGTATGGGATTTGAACTCTGGTGGCTTGGTGCAGTGCAAGGTATTACCAATGAGCTACAAGCTCCTTCTTGTAATTATGATGCTAATTAATTACTTAAAGTAATAACAGTAAATGTAAATACCCCAAGTATACATTAATTTTAAAGCAAATTTTTGTACACTAAAAATGGAGTTGTTACATTCTTTTAATTTGTAATTAAAAAGCAAAATAATTACTTATATCTTGTGCTCGGGCTAAAATACCCCTTTATGGATTTTGAAAAAATATTTTGAAAAAAAAATTGTATAGGAAATTTAGGGTTGTTACATTCTACCCTCCTTATAAAAATTTCGTCCTCGAAATTTGTAAAAGGAAAGTGTAACAATTTCAAGGAAAGTTTGGTGAGAGTGTGTGAAGAATGACAAAGTGATGCAAGGGTGTGAAAATAAAGTTGAAGATAATTACCAGGGTTATCCTGACCAACCGTATCAGCTTCTACGGCTGCCAAATTGTAAACCTGGCGTCTCGGCACGTTCCTCCTAGCTGGAGGCATATTCCCCAGTACTCGAGGCATGTTTCTCAGTGCCTGATGGAATTGGCGATTTGGCTGAGCAGGGAATCTATGTGGAGGTGGTGCTGGGAGTGCAGGACGAGTTGCAGGAGCCTGAATTGCTGGCTGCTGCGGATAGTTGGCGGGTGTGTGTGCTGAGTTGAGTCTATAAGGACAGTTTCCAATTCCATGATTGGACGCGCCACAAACCAAGCATAAACCTTTTGCGCGTCTACAGTCCTTCCACAATTCCATGATTGGACTTACCGGTGATCAAAGCACCTTATAGATTAAGTTCGGAAGGTTTGAAGGAAGTCCGAACACAGTTGGACGAATTATTGGCGAAAGGATGGATTCGTCCCAGCACTTCAAGTTGGGGAGCACCTGTACTACTGGTGAAGAAGAAGGAAGGTTCATACAGAATGTGCATCGATTATAGAGCCTTGAACGAAATCACTATAAAGAACAAGTATCCACTTCCGAGCATCGATGATTTATTCGATGAGCTAAGTGGATCTTGTGTTTTCTCTAAATTAATCTTCGTTCAGGTTATCATCAAGTAAAGGTCAATGAAGCTGATATTCACAAAACAGCTTTCAGAACTCGCTATGGACATTACGAATTTCTAGTGATGCCATTTGGAGTGACCAATGCCCCAGCAATATTCATGAACCTAATGAATCAAGTTTTCCGGAAGTATTTAGACAGGTTTGTTATCATCTTCATCGACGACATCCTGGTGTATTCCAAGAGTAGGAAAGAGCATGCAGAACATCTACGAATTGTCCTGGAAACTCTTCGACAACATAAGCTTTATGCCAATTACAGCAAGTGCGAGTTTTGGGTAAATCAAGTTGGTTTTGTTGGACATATCGTATCAGAAGAAGGAATTTCTGTGGATCTAGCCAAAGTTTCAGCAGTTAGCGAATGGCCTACACCAAAGTCAGTGAAGGACATTCGGAGTTTCTTGGGTTTAGCTGGATATTACAGAAGGTTCATTGAAGGATTCTCAAAGATCGCAACATCCCTGACCAAGCTCACACGAAAAGATGAAGAATTTGTGTGGTCAGAAGCATGCGAACAAGCTTTCGTAGAACTTAAGTCAAGATTGACATCTGCACCTATTCTCGTAATACCGGATCAATCTGGAGGATTCGAAGTGCATTGTGATGCATCCGGTAAAGGATTAGGATGTGTTCTACATCGACACGGTAAGGTTGTGGTTTATACTTCAAGACAACTGAAGATTCATGAGCGCAATTATCCAACGCATGATCTGAAGTTGGCAGCCGTCATCTTTGCTCTCAAGATTTGGCGCCATTATTTACTTGGTGAACGAGTGAACATCTACACAGATCATAAAAGTCTGAAGTACGTGTTTACTCAGAAGGAGTTGAATATGCGGCAGAGAAGATGGTTAGAACTCATGGCGGACTTTGACATCAACTTGCAATATCACCCAGGGAAGGTGAACGTAGTACCTGATGCTCTTAGTCGCCAACCATTATCGATGAATCTCACCGCTTAGTGGAAGCTTCAGTAACACTTGCATCAGATAGAGATTGAAGTAGTCATGCCAGGTAATGCTTCAAGTTTGATGAATCTACAAGTTCAATCAACCATTGTCAATCAGATCAAAGCAGCTCAAGCAAGTGATGCTAAGTTGCAAAGGATCAGAGAACAAGTGGAGAATGGACTCAGAACAGATTTCATCATCCATGAAGACGGATCTTTGAGATACGACAGCAGATTGTGTGTACCAAAAGGTCCTGTTCGGAAAGAATTAATGAAAGAAGCTCACAACTCTTCCTACTCAGTACATCCTGGTGGTACCAAAATGTACAAAGATCTACGTCAGAATTATTGGTAGCATGGAATGAAGCGTGAAGTAGCCAGAAGTGTCGCAAAATGCTTGGTGTGTCAGCAAGTAAAGGCTGAACATCACAGGACAGCTGGACTGCTTCAACCGTTACCAATCCCAGAATGGAAGTGGCAGCACATCACGATGGACTTTGTGACTGCTCTTCATCGCAGCACAAAGGGTAACGATGCCATATGTGTCATTATGGATCGACTCACAAAGTCGGCTCACTTCATCCCATTTCGAGTTGGCCAATCAACTGAGACACTAGCAAAGAAGTACATGGAGGTAATAATCTATTTAAGATTTAAACTCTTCATAATGTACTATCTCTGATACCCATGAACTCATACAGGAAATTGTGAGACTTCATGGAGTACCGGTCTGTATTGTCTCCGATCGTGACACCAGGTTCCGATCGCAATTTTTGCAGAGTCTGCAAGCTAGCTTGGGAACAAGTCTGAACTTCAGCACGGCTTATCATCCACAAACAGATGGTCAGCCGGAATGAACTATTCAGATCTTGGAGGATATGCTCAGAGCGTGTATGCTAGACTTCAAAGGATCGTGAGAAGATCACCTGCATCTTGTGGAGTTCACGTACAATAGTAGCTACCAAGCAAGCATAGGAATAGCACCTTTTGCAATATTGTATGGAAGGAAGTGTCGATCACCATTAAGTTGGGATGACATCGGAGATAGGGAACTTCTTGGACCAGAGATGATAGTAGCGACCGTTGATGTGGTTCGTACTATCAGGGAAAGGATGCGCATAGTCCAAGATCGACAGAAGCACTGGGCTGATTCAAAGAGATGACACTTGGAGTTCCAGTCAGGAGATCATGTATTCCTAAAGATATCTCCGAACCGCGGAGTGATCCGATTTGGAAGACGGGGTAAATTAAGTCCGATATACATTGGACCGTTCGACATACTCGAACGAGTCGGTGAAGTGGCATACCGCTTAGCGCTTCCACCCTCATTGGAAGGAGTGCATAACGTGTTCCACATATCCCAACTCAGAAAGTATGTGAGTGGCCCCAGCCATGTTCTTGATCATTCCGAGCTCACTATACAACCCGACTTGTCTTGTAAGCAACAGCCTATGGAGATCCTGGACAGGAAAGTGAAGACACTTCGGAACAAGAAAGTTAACTTAGTCCGGCTAATGTGGAGGAAAGACACTCCAGGAGAATCCACTTGGGAAAGGGAAGATGAAATGCGTGCAAGATATCCTCACCTCTTTGTAAACTAGTCCTTAAATAAAAATTGTAAATTTCGAGGACGAAATTTTTGTAAGGAGGGTATATTGTAACAACTCCAATTTTTGTATACATAAAATTAATTTAAATTTGAAGTATACTTGGGGTATTTAATCTTGCTGTTACCACTTTAAGTATTTATTTTCCCACAATAATTACAGGAAAGAGCTTGTAGCTCATTGGTAATACCTTGCACTTCTGAACCAAGCCACCAGAGTTCAAATTCCATGCCCCACATTATTTTTAGATTATTTTTCTTTTAAATTTCTTGGACGCCCAACAGTCCACAGGCCATAACTCTCAAAAGTTGAACTGAACCCTAAAATCTAAATATACCAAGAGCTACGTCAGAAGAATCCCTACCCAACGACCACTGGACTCGGCCGGGATCGGCCGAGGAGGCCGGCGGACCGACCTACTCGGGCCGGCGCCGCCGACCGGACTCGGCCGGAGGACCGAGTCCCCAAAACGAAATTTGTGGCTTTTGGCATTCCTTAACCCCCTGCACACACCATTTTATTGGATCGGTTTCCGAGTGTTAATTACACCCTATTTACTATAAATTTTAATGTTTTTTCTTTAATTTTTATAATTTTTTTAAATAAAAACCTTTCACCTACCCTACCGTATAAATACACCCCCTACCCTCTACCCTATCATCCCAAAACCCTAGGCTTACTCTCTCAAAATCTTTCCAACAAGGGTGTACTTTGAAATCAAGTTCACGGCGAAGCTCTGACGAAATTCCGGTGGGAATTCCGGCGACGATTTTAGAAACAACCGGCGACGAAGCGACGCCTCGGTAACTCCTCTAGTTCCCCTATACTCTTTAGTATAGATCGAAACCCGTAAGTCCCATTTTATCTCCCTTTCTATTTCTCAAAAATACGAAATTACGAAACCCGACGGAATTGGAACAAATCCGATTTCCGACTCGATTTTCTATAAAATTTCACTTCTAACCAATTCAATCATGCTTAAACATCTTTATGTTGACTATTAAACTTTTAAAAATCAATTTGAATAAGTTTCATCACATGAAATGATAACCTTTCCAATTTACCGTATTTTTTCACTTTAATACCATCATGTTTCAATTTCATATTTAACCTCTTAACTTGCTATATATTAAAGGTAGAACACGAGATAACGACCTACCTCCACACACACGCAAATGCAACCCTAAAATGATATCATCAAAACTTAGAATACGATAAAACAATACTTTCATTTTAATACCATATTCTTTATAATACCATTCTTAAAAGTTTTAGATTTGTTACACTTTTAAATAAATACCTCTTATTAGGAAAACACGATAATTTGTGGACATCGATCGTTTATCTAAACCTGACTTTGTGGTGTCTAGGCTAGGCAAGTGAGAAAAGGTAACTTTAAAAGGCCCGTCTCACGATTCGTGAGCGGATCCCTCCTTTCCTCATTTGTACTTACCTGGCCACAATTGGCGGTGAAGAGGCGATTTGAGCCTTCTAACGACTTGTCGTTTAGACCATTTAGAAATAGGCTAGTTGACTTAGCAAATCCTAGAATCTAAAATACGGAAAATTACACTTTTGCAAATAAATACCTTTTACTTTATAAAACCGTTTTCTAAAGGATTAGTATTTTACAATCTTTGCAAGGCGCCGCTACAACCTATGTTAGGGGAACCCGTTTGAGATCGTGCGGTTTATCGCGCACCCTCGGGCTAGTAGTGCGAGATTCAGACCTCCGTAAGGAGCATTCGGTCTCGAAAGGTTTAAAATATGACATCTTAAGAAAATGAGATTTTTGGAATATAAAATATTTATTAAAATTATTTTTGTATAAATATAGGTATATTTATCATTTAAATATCTATTTTATTATAATATAAATTTTCCACCTTTTCTAAAAATCACAATACTAAATTTTACACTAAAATACCATGAACTTCAAATAATCAATATTACAGATAAATACCTAAAACTAGAATATTCTCACTAGTAACATCACAACATAAAATCCACTCTCATTACAATTCTAAAGACGAACAATAAATACTTGAGGTGTATTTTGAAAAATATATAAAATTATTTTTACATAAAACCCCCTCAAGTTTCATAAATTATCCTAAGGACCATAGCAATTATAAGACTTCGATTTACATCCCTGATTGTCTGACTCGGGTTTGAGTCTGATTAATCTGACTTGAATATGATTCAAGTCAATTTATGTTCTACAATATTCCAATTCAAAATGAACACATGAATCTATGAATACAATTATCAACTTATACAACTTGACCGAACCGAACCATGGATATATATTCCTTTTACATGATTCTCAGTATTCCATTTACATGACTCTACGGTTATAACCGTTTCCTGATATCATAGTTTCAGTCAGTCAGTCAATCACTCATAGAATCAATATATTTTACAAGATAACAACACAAACAAGACATCGCGGGGTTTAAGGGGCAGATTGATACGGAAGGTGTTAAAACTGGCACGAGGTGGTCAAATTTAACACACCTAACATGAATCCGGTTGCTGTTGTACCGTGGCATAAACGGTTTCTTGTACTATACGTGCCCCTAGTCTCTGGCATATAGAGACTCCTCTCGTATACACTGGCATCCTTCTGTACCAAGCTACAAACAACAGCGTTAACATAACATTCAACAATAATATACACTTTAAAAGTTATCTTCTTATTCTGTCTTTTTCTACTTTCCTCTTACTTTTGGGACTTACCGAGCGACCTGTTCGCTGACGACATTCTGTTTCTTTCTTCTTTGAATGTCGTCAGGTGATTTGGACCCGGCAGAGGTTGAGCCATCGCAAGAAGACTTGGAGCAGTTTGCTGAAGATCCTGCACTTTAGTTTCATTGTACACTTTTCCTTTCTGTACTTTTCATTTCCTGTTATGCCACTGTTTAGGCATCTTTTTATTTCAGTTGTATTTTCTTTCATGTATTGTACAAAGAATGTTAATAAATAAAAGTTGCTGTTCTTTTTATTCTTGTCTCTTGTGTATTTATTTTATATTTCTTAGATACGCTTAGCGTATGTACTTCTGAGTATATACGCAGCGGACCTCGTCGCGTCTCCTTCACCGTACACCGGGAAGCGGGGCGTGACAACAAAACCTGTCACGCCTCGCTTCCCGGTATACGGCGAAGGGGACGCGACGAGGTCCGCTGCGTATATACTCAGAAGTACATACGCTAAGCGTATCTAAGCAATATAAAATAAATACACAAGAGACAAGGGATAATAAAACAACAACTTGTATTTATTAACATTCTTTTGTACAATGCATGAAAAGGAAATACAACTAAAATAAAAAAATGCATAAACAGTGGCATAACAGGAAATGAAGAGTACAGAAAGGAAAAGTGTACAATGAAACTAAAGTGCGGGGTCTTCGGCAAACTGTTCCAAGTCTTCTACAGATGGCTCGATCTCTGCCGGGTCCAAATCAGCTGACGACATTCAAAGAAGAAAGAAATAGAATGTCGTCAGCGAACAGGTCGCTCGGTAAGTCCCAAAGTTAAGAGAAGAAATAGAATAGACAGAGAGTAAGTGTCACGCCCCGCTTCCCAGAATACGGAATACGAGGTATGACTAGGCCAGCCATGCTCCTACGGTCAAGGGATCGTCCCGCCGTAGTCACACTTCGGCTTCTAGCACTACATGGTAATCAGTAATAAAGCACAGTATTGAAGGAATCACATCACTAATTTATTACATTAAAATTTCATTGTTCACAGAGTACAGATAATAAAAACGATAACTAACCCAGTTCAATCTCACAATCTCTTTTATGGAAAGAAGTAAACGAAGTAGGTACACCAACTATATCTCCGTGAACTCGAAGGATAAATCCGTCTCCGGTGCCGTTCCTCGCGCGGAATCTGAGCATGCATACTCAGGTCGTCAGAGCGACACAAATAATAATATTATTATAAGCAGATGAAACAGGTAAATGAGGTATTACTGGTATGAGAATAATGCAAGTAAACACTATATCACAGTATGATGCAGAATATGTTATGTGTCCCTATCGGTCTCTAAGTCATGTTTGAAATCACATAGTGGAAGGAGGATCATGTTTAACAGGAGTCTCGTACATACCCGAGACCACGGCCCACACGCCCGGGACATAACCCTGTCAGCCGGATCGCCAGATCCTGTCCTACACGAATAAGTATCACAGTTCGAATGATCATCCTCTAAACACGGTCCCGCTAAATAAGATACTCTTTCCACTTTGATTTCCCCTTTTTCCCCAGGTTACACTATTTAAGATATTGATCTATTTGTGTACGAGTATACCAATGTCACGGTTTCATCACTGTCCACTATATCAATCACTATCACGATTATTCACTTTCCATTGGTGTACTCGTCACTCCTAAATCAACACCTATCACGCACGATAATGCAATGTCCACACGCACTAACATTGTGTAAATGACAAGGGTATGATATATGTATTGTATGCTACCAATAAACACGGTATGTTATGAATTAGCATGCACGTCATGAATTTAAGTAAATTGCACAAATTAATATATTACAAATTCAGCAGAAATGATGTAGGTAAGATATATAGAACAATCAGTCAGTAATTCATCAAAATTTGTTTCAGTCCAATCGGGGTTTCGGTTTTCAAGATATAACTGTTTCAGTTTAAGTGTTCACGGCTGGAATTTCAATTTCAGAGCTGAACTTCTGTTTCGCAACACGAATTGCACCCAGTTGGGCTCAAAATTTAGCGATGACACAGTTAGATGAAATCTAGGGTTTTCGATAAAGTATTCAACGCAACAGACGGATCCTAAATCGCATTTGTACGTTGAAAGTTATATACAGTTTAATCTCAAATGTCATTCCAGAAAGTGTTCTGGACAGCTTTATGTTCTGCTCTTTTAAAATAAGTTTAAAATAACAAACTGCGATGAATCGGAATGAAACCACTTGTTTCCTTTCACTAACAGGTATATCTTATAACTACTGAAAGCTCCGTATCATGCGATTTCAGGAAACACGGGGACGCAGGACTTTAGACAGAACATACTAACCTGAAACGCTCTGGACTGCAGTCCAGAGTCGTGTTCCGATCCAATTATCTTCATAGTTTCAGAACAGAAAACATTAAAATTCTACATAGGGTTAAAATTCGTCGAGTCAGCTTCGATTTAAGCCCTCGAACGCATCTTTCCAATATGTGTATGATTTATGGTGTATTTATTCGTTTTCAGCTACGAGAGAATTTTCAGTTTTAAACAACATGTTTGGGGGTATCGATTTTTGTTACAAACGATCGTGTTTTCCAGCGAATTTCACACACATTATACATCATTAAAAGGGCCAACAGAAGGTAAAGGTTGCCGTCAATTTAGACAAATATTTCTATTAGTAACTAACATCGAGCACTTAGGTTTTAACATGTATAGGAAATCGGTAAGTTGTAAACTACATTATCTAGGTGGGTAACCCTATTATTATAGCATGAAGCAAGTAAATACTTGCCTGGAGAATGCCTCGGGGTCGTACGGCAACAGCGTCGTCGCGAACGCGCGGTACACGCCACGTATCGAATTCCCGCGAGCCTCGATCTTGATGTGGATCTCGCGTCGGGTTGTCCGGAGTCCTTTGCGCAGCCACTAGACGTTGATGGATGTTTGACGATCCACTGCGAGTGTATTGGGGTTGCCGACAGTCGACGGCGTCGCTCCGGCGGCGTGTACAGTGCACACACAGTGAGGACAAGTTAGAAATTTGGGTTTTTGGAGTTTTTGGAGAGATGGAGAAATGTGGGGGTCGGGTCTGGAGAGGTGAGGGTGATGTTGAGGGTGTGGATGTTGTGGGGAGGTCGGCGATGTGGTGGGGAGTTCGCCGGCGTCGAGGGTATAGGTGATGACTCGAGCTCGGCTGAAATGGTAGTGTGCAGGGGATAATTGAGAGGGGCTCGGGTTTGTGGGGCTGTGAAGTCGCAGAGGGTGAAGGAGGGAGGCTGAGAGAGAGTCGTCGAGGGTTGTCGAGGTGTTGTCGCCGTCGATGGGGCGACGAGTGATCGGGGAGGAATGGGTTTGTAAGCTTCGCGAGGGGGAGAAATGAGGGGACTGGAAAAATGAGAAAGGTGAGTGAGGTAGGAAAGTGATAAGGGAGACGAGGTTGAAAACGTGGGGGCAACGGTAGGGCGAAGGCGTGGGCGACGGCGAGGGAGGCGTGTCTCGCGCGCGCGTTACGGGGTTGCCGTTGGGGAAAAATTCAAATGGAAGAAGAACAGTGGAGGGTCGGGGGAGTGGGCTTGGTTAATGGGAGCGGGCCGCAATAAAAGAATAATTCCCCAAAATTTTCGTGGGCTGCAGGGAAAAAGATTGGGCTGAGTGAGGAATGGGCCGGCGAAATTATTAAATGAATTTATAAAATGGATTTTCTCTAGTGGGCTGGGAAAGGAAACTGGGCCGATTATGTTTTTAATTTAGGAATTTATTTAAAAGCTTTGAGTGGGCTGAGGGTATTATATATAAAAGGGATTATTAAAACCAAATGTGCTGATGGATATTGGTACAAGGGTTTGGGGGAGAAATTTAGTGGTTAAAAAAATTTGGGTTAAATTAGTTTTATTTGCTTTAGTTTTAAATCTTAGGTTTTGGCTTTCACGGTTTGGTCTATAATTCCAAAAGAGCTGGAAAAATAGGGTTTTAACAATCAACTAAAAATATAAGAAGCCAAGAATGAGGTAATCACTAGAGTTCAGGAAAATAGGAAATTTCATGTAGAAAGGGAACGGGGATTTACATCATACCCCCCTTAACAAAATTTCGTCCTCGAAATTTAACAAAGATACAAGAGTACAATGTACTAAACAAAAAGATGTGGATAACGATCACGGATGTCTTCCTCCCGCTCCCAGGTGGATTCTCCTGGGGAACGACCGCCCCAAGACACTCGGACTAACGGAATGACCTTATTCTTCAGCACTTTCTCTCTGCGGTCGAGAATGGTAGTAGGCTGCTCCACGTATGACAGATCGGTCCCCAAAACTAACTCTGAATGGTCCAGAACATGGTTCTCATCTCGAACGTAACGCCGCAACTGTGACACGTGAAAGGTATTGTGCACACCAGCTAGCGATGGAGGCAAGGCCAATCGATAGGCCACCTCTCCTACTCGTTCTAGCACCTCAAAAGGTCCGATAAAACGGGGACTAAGCTTTCCCCGACTCCCGAATCTGATAACTCCACGAGTAGGTGAAATCTTTAAGAACACATGATCTCCGACTTCAAACTCAAGTGCCCTTCTGCTGGTATCTGCCCAACTCTTCTGTCGATCCTGAGCCGTCTTAATACGTTGTCTGATCATTTGGACCTTGTCAACTGTCTGAACGATGAGTTCAGGGCCTAATAATCTTCGTTCTCCCACATCATCCCAACATACTGGGGATCGACACTTCCGCCCATATAGTGCTTCAAAAGGAGCCATCTGAATACTAGCCTGATAACTGTTGTTGTAAGAGAACTCGACTAGGTGCAGATGGTCCTCCCAGGAACCCTGAAAGTCCAACATACAAGCTCTCAACATATCTTCGAGTGTCTGAATTGTACGCTCGGATTGTCCATCCGTCTGTGGGTGATAAGCTGTGCTGAATTTGAGGCGGGTTCCCAAACTCTCCTGTAAGCTCTTCCAAAAGTGTGACAAGAATCTCGTGTCCCGATCTGACACAATGCTGACTGGAACACCGTGAAGTCGTACAATCTCCTGCATATATCTTTCTGCCAGTGATTCTGTCGACTGTCCCACTCGGAAAGGTAGAAAGTGTGCAGCTTTTGTGAGGCGATCGACGATAACCCAAATAGTGTTATTGCCTCTAGGGCTCCGTGGTAAGGCCGTCACAAAATCCATAGTAATGTGCTCCCACTTCCATTCAGGTACCGGCAATGGTTGTAACAATCCTGCTGTCCTCTGATGTTCCGCCTTCACCTGTTGACATACCAAGCATCTGGATACGAACCTCGCAATCTCCCGCTTCATTCCGTTCCACCAAAAGTGCTGCTTTAGGTCCTGATACATTTTTGTACCTCCTGGATGCACAGAATAAGCTGAACTGTGTGCTTCAGTCAAAACTTCTTCTCGTACATCACCTTTAGGTACGCAGAGTCTGCTACCGAATCTCAGAGAGCCATCTTCATGTATAATCAAATCCGTTCTCAATCCAGCTTCCACTTGCTCTCTGAACTTTTGTAATCGAGGATCATCCGCTTGTGCAATCTTGATGCGATCCACCAAGGAAGATTGCACCTGTAGTTGCCAAAATTGACTGAGTGCGTTCGGAGTAACGACCTCAAGTTCAAGTCTCTGGAAATCCTCAATAATACTCCTCTGATCGGTCAACATCATGACCGCTGGTTTGCGACTGAGTGCGTCTGGTACAACATTGACCTTCCCCGGGTGATACTGAAGGTCCAAGTCATAGTCTGCCATTAGCTCTAGCCATCGGCGCTGCCTCATGTTCAGTTCCTTCTGAGTGAAAACATACTTCAAACTTTTGTGATCGGTGTATACCTCCACTTTTTCTCCTAATAGATAGTGCCTCCAAATCTTCAGCGCAAAGACTACCGCAGCTAACTCCAAGTCATGTGTAGGGTAGTTCTTCTCGTGGTTTCTCAATTGTCGAGAGGCGTAAGCAACCACTCGGCCGTGCTGCATCAAAACACAGCCTAAACCCTTCCCTGAGGCATCACTGTGTATCACCAAACCACCGGAATTATCTGGTACTGTAAGTATAGGTGCTGTGGTTAACTTCTGCTTCAGAGTGTCGAATGCCTGAGTGCACTCTTCTGTCCATGTAAACGGCACGTCCTTCCGTGTCAGCCGTGTCAATGGTTCTGCGATTCTTGAGAAATCTTGGACGAATCTCCGATAATAGCCTGCTAATCCCAGAAAGCTCCTGATCTCTGCTACCGATTTCGGCGTCGGCCAATCTCTGACAGATTCTATCTTTGTCGGGTCCACCGAGATGCCTTCGCCTGAAACAATATGTCCCAAAAACTGGACTTTATCGAGCCAGAACTCACACTTGCTTAGCTTCGCATACAGCTTCTCTTCCCGAAGAATTTGTAGAACTGTGCGCAAGTGTTCAGCGTGCTCTTCCCGAGTCTTCGAGTAGACAAGTATGTCGTCAATAAACACAACGACAAACGTGTCCAAGTACTTTGCGAACACCCTGTTCATCAAGTCCATGAATATTGCTGGGGCGTTGGTAACGCCGAACGGCATCACAAGAAACTCGTAATGTCCGTATCGGGTCCTGAAAGCCTTCTTGCATACATCCTCGGCTGCTACCCTGATTTGATGATACCCAGAACGGAGATCCAACTTCGAGAAAACCTTGGCTCCATTTAGCTGATCGAATAGGTCATCGATACGCGGGATTGGGTACTTGTTCTTTATTGTGACCTTGTTCAGCTCCCGGTAATCTATGCACATTCGCAACGATCCATCCTTTTTCTTCACCAATAGAACTGGTGCACCCCACGGTGAAGCGCTTGGCCGAATAAATCCCTTCTCCAATAATTCTTCAACCTGTTTCTTCAATTCCGCCAACTCCACTGGTGCCATTCTGTATGGGGCCCTGGATACTGGGGCTGTACCTGGGATCAAATCGATCGAGAACTCCAAGATTCGAGGGGGTGGTAGACCTGGTAGATCTTCAGGAAATACGTCTAGAAAGTCCCGAACAATTTCTGGGGCTGGGCTCTTATCAATCTCCATGGCTGTCAGTTCCTTAGGCTTTGCTCTGTACTTAGCTGGTTCCAAAGATTCGCTTCCGCCCTCGAAAACAAACTCCGGGTGATTAGGAATACGGAAGATCACCTTCTTTGCACGACAATCGATAACTGCATGAAAAGTGCTCATCCAATCCATCCCGAGGATTGCGTCGTAACTGCCTGTCCCAATTAGGAGGAAATTCGCATAGAATTCCCTGCCACACACTACAACCGGGCATAATCTACATTCTCGACCAGATATAATAACGCCATTACCCGTATGAATTTCCCATCCCTTGGTTAGTGGTTCATGTGGTATTGAGTGTGTATTTGTGAAATGCTCAGACAAGAAACAATGCGATGCTCCTGAATCAAAAAGTACTCTAGCTGGCAAGGAATGTATAAGTAGAGTACCTGAGACTACGTCTCCTGATGCCTCTGCCTGCTCGGCGGTCAAGGTGAAAGCCCGTCCCTGACCGCGACCTGTAAATGGCTGTCTCTGTTCCTGCGGCCTCTGCTGTGACGGTCCAGAACCTCTCTGTATTTCTGCTCGCTCAGGACAACTGTCAATCCTGTGCTGACTGGAACCGCAAATCAAACACTGTCCCTTAGCACGGCGACAGTCCTTCTGGGTATGCCCTCCTCTACCGCAATAGCCGCAAGTTACGCCCTTTCTCTGGGGGCGATGCTGTGGTACAAACGGGCGCTTCATCTGAGTTGTCCCTGCTCTGTGAACCGGTATGGCTCCTCGAGAAGGCACGTGGGTACGTGCTGGAACGACTGGGGGTCTCCTGAACTTGTTAATTAATTGCTCCTGAACTCTCGCTGCGTTGAGTACCTGTGCGAAAGTCTGTAGATCTAACGATGCGATCAGCTGCTGCAACTCAAAATCTAACCCCTGAAGGAAACGCCTAGCCCTGGTGACTTCTGATTTGACCATGTATGGAGCAAAGCGGCTCAGACGGTTGAACTCTGCCGCATAAACGTCCACTGGGCGTCCATTCTGCTTCAGAAGAATAAATTTTTCCTCCATTTCTGCCTTGGCTGTGGGAGGAAAATAGTGATCTAAGAAGCACTCCTTAAACTTGTCCCATTCAATCGGCTCTTCAAGTCTGCTTTCTTCTACCGACCACCATGTACGAGCCTCGTCTTCTAATTGTATCTTTATCACATTCACTCTGTCTTCCTCTGGAACCCTGGCGGCTGCCAATAAATTCTCCATGTTTACCAGCCATTGCTCAGCTTCAAGTGGTTCAGCTAGCCCTGTGAACGCAGCTGGGTGTAACCGTCGGAAGTCTGACACAGTACCAGCCCTAGCCTGATAAGCTGGTGGAGTAGCGCCCTCGGGGGCGGTAATAAGTGCGGAGGGTCCTCCTGCAGCGGTAATCGCTCTGAGTCCCTCAGTAAGCAAATCTGTCTTCCTCTCCTGAGCTTCCGCGAGAGTGGTCAGTGCACTGAGTATTCTTTCCGTGCGGTCCTGAGAGCTGGAGTCCGAGGAGGGGTCGTTCGGGGACGTCATATCACTGGAAGATTCAAAAGAATAGGATCAGATTCAAGGATAGAAATCAAGAGTAGTGAAACAAGAATAACGTAATATCGCCTAGTGAATGTTATCCCTTGATGCTAAACCTGGCTCTGATACCAACTAAACCATGTCACGCCCCGCTTCCCAGAATACGGAATACGAGGTATGACTAGGCCAGCCATGCTCCTACGGTCAAGGGATCGTCCCGCCGTAGTCACACTTCGGCTTCTAGCACTACATGGTAATCAGTAATAAAGCACAGTATTGAAGGAATCACATCACTAATTTATTACATTAAAATTTCATTGTTCACAGAGTACAGATAATAAAAACGATAACTAACCCAGTTCAATCTCACAATCTCTTTTATGGAAAGAAGTAAACGAAGTAGGTACACCAACTATATCTCCGTGAACTCGAAGGATAAATCCGTCTCCGGTGCCGTTCCTCGCGCGGAATCTGAGCATGCATACTCAGGTCGTCAGAGCGACACAAATAATAATATTATTATAAGCAGATGAAACAGGTAAATGAGGTATTACTGGTATGAGAATAATGCAAGTAAACACTATATCACAGTATGATGCAGAATATGTTATGTGTCCCTATCGGTCTCTAAGTCATGTTTGAAATCACATAGTGGAAGGAGGATCATGTTTAACAGGAGTCTCGTACATACCCGAGACCACGGCCCACACGCCCGGGACATAACCCTGTCAGCCGGATCGCCAGATCCTGTCCTACACGAATAAGTATCACAGTTCGAATGATCATCCTCTAAACACGGTCCCGCTAAATAAGATACTCTTTCCACTTTGATTTCCCCTTTTTCCCCAGGTTACACTATTTAAGATATTGATCTATTTGTGTACGAGTATACCAATGTCACGGTTTCATCACTGTCCACTATATCAATCACTATCACGATTATTCACTTTCCATTGGTGTACTCGTCACTCCTAAATCAACACCTATCACGCACGATAATGCAATGTCCACACGCACTAACATTGTGTAAATGACAAGGGTATGATATATGTATTGTATGCTACCAATAAACACGGTATGTTATGAATTAGCATGCACGTCATGAATTTAAGTAAATTGCACAAATTAATATATTACAAATTCAGCAGAAATGATGTAGGTAAGATATATAGAACAATCAGTCAGTAATTCATCAAAATTTGTTTCAGTCCAATCGGGGTTTCGGTTTTCAAGATATAACTGTTTCAGTTTAAGTGTTCACGGCTGGAATTTCAATTTCAGAGCTGAACTTCTGTTTCGCAACACGAATTGCACCCAGTTGGGCTCAAAATTTAGCGATGACACAGTTAGATGAAATCTAGGGTTTTCGATAAAGTATTCAACGCAACAGAAGGATCCTAAATCGCATTTGTACGTTGAAAGTTATATACAGTTTAATCTCAAATGTCATTCCAGAAAGTGTTCTGGACAGCTTTATGTTCTGCTCTTTTAAAATAAGTTTAAAATAACAAACTGCGATGAATCGGAATGAAACCACTTGTTTCCTTTCACTAACAGGTATATCTTATAACTACTGAAAGCTCCGTATCATGCGATTTCAGGAAACACGGGGACGCAGGACTTTAGACAGAACATACTAACCTGAAACGCTCTGGACTGCAGTCCAGAGTCGTGTTCCGATCCAATTATCTTCATAGTTTCAGAACAGAAAACATTAAAATTCTACATAGGGTTAAAATTCGTCGAGTCAGCTTCGATTTAAGCCCTCGAACGCATCTTTCCAATATGTGTATGATTTATGGTGTATTTATTCGTTTTCAGCTACGAGAGAATTTTCAGTTTTAAACAACATGTTTGGGGGTATCGATTTTTGTTACAAACGATCGTGTTTTCCAGCGAATTTCACACACATTATACATCAGTAAAAGGGCCAACAGAAGGTAAAGGTTGCCGTCAATTTAGAAAAATATTTCTATTAGTAACTAACATCGAGCACTTAGGTTTTAACATGTATAGGAAATCGGTAAGTTGTAAACTACATTATCTAGGTGGGTAACCCTATTATTATAGCATGAAGCAAGTAAATACTTGCCTGGAGAATGCCTCGGGGTCGTACGGCAACAGCGTCGTCGCGAACGCGCGGTACACGCCACGTATCGAATTCCCGCGAGCCTCGATCTTGATGTGGATCTCGCGTCGGGTTGTCCGGAGTCCTTTGCGCAGCCACTAGACGTTGATGGATGTTTGACGATCCACTGCGAGTGTATTGGGGTTGCCGACAGTCGACGGCGTCGCTCCGGCGGCGTGTACAGTGCACACACAGTGAGGACAAGTTAGAAATTTGGGTTTTTGGAGTTTTTGGAGAGATGGAGAAATGTGGGGGTCGGGTCTGGAGAGGTGAGGGTGATGTTGAGGGTGTGGATGTTGTGGGGAGGTCGGCGATGTGGTGGGGAGTTCGCCGGCGTCGAGGGTATAGGTGATGACTCGAGCTCGGCTGAAATGGTAGTGTGCAGGGGATAATTGAGAGGGGCTCGGGTTTGTGGGGCTGTGAAGTCGCAGAGGGTGAAGGAGGGAGGCTGAGAGAGAGTCGTCGAGGGTTGTCGAGGTGTTGTCGCCGTCGATGGGGCGACGAGTGATCGGGGAGGAATGGGTTTGTAAGCTTCGCGAGGGGGAGAAATGAGGGGACTGGAAAAATGAGAAAGGTGAGTGAGGTAGGAAAGTGATAAGGGAGACGAGGTTGAAAACGTGGGGGCAACGGTAGGGCGAAGGCGAGGGAGGCGTGTCTCGTGCGCGCGTTACGGGGTTGCCGTTGGGGAAAAATTCAAATGGAAGAAGAACAGTGGAGGGTCGGGGGAGTGGGCTTGGTTAATGGGAGCGGGCCGCAATAAAAGAATAATTCCCCAAAATTTTCGTGGGCTGCAGGGAAAAAGATTGGGCTGAGTGAGGAATGGGCCGGCGAAATTATTAAATGAATTTATAAAATGGATTTTCTCTAGTGGGCTGGGAAAGGAAACTGGGCCGATTATGTTTTTAATTTAGGAATTTATTTAAAAGCTTTGAGTGGGCTGAGGGTATTATATATAAAAGGGATTATTAAAACCAAATGTGCTGATGGATATTGGTACAAGGGTTTGGGGGAGAAATTTAGTGGTTAAAAAATTTTGGGTTAAATTAGTTTTATTTGCTTTAGTTTTAAATCTTAGGTTTTGGCTTTCACGGTTTGGTCTATAATTCCAAAAGAGCTGGAAAAATAGGGTTTTAACAATCAACTAAAAATATAAGAAGCCAAGAATGAGGTAATCACTAGAGTTCAGGAAAATAGGAAATTTCATGTAGAAAGGGAACGGGGATTTACAGTAAGGGAGAGAGAGAGTAGCTTTTACAGTTGTATTATAATATTGTAATGTTATATTAACGCTGTTTTTTGTAGCCTGGTACAGAAGATGCCAATATATACGAGGGCAGTCCCACTTACATCGGGGACCTTGGTAACCTGTAGTACAAGGCTCCGTCGATAATACCACGGAACAACGACATGGATGATATTACGTCTTAAGTGACCACCTCGTGCCACCTTTAACATATTCCGTACCAGTCTACCCCTTAAACCCCGCGATATCTTGTTTGTATTGTTATCTTGTAAATTGTATTGATTGTAAGATTGATTGACTGACCGACCGACCGAAACCATGATATCAGGAAACGAATATAACCGTAGGGTCATGTAAAGGGAATAACTGAGAATCATGTCAAAAGGAATATATCCATGGTTCGGTTCAGTCAAGTTGTATAAATTGATAATTGGATTCATGAATTCATGTGTTCATATTGAATTGGAATCTTGTAGATTATAGGTTGACTTGAATCATATTCAAGTCAGATTAATCAGACTCAATCCCGAGTCAGACAATCAGGGATGTGAATCGAAGTCTTATAAGTTCTAGGGTCCTTAGGGTAATTTATAAAATCTTGAGGGGGTTTTATGTAAAAATACTTTTTATACTTTTCAAAATACACCTCAAGTATTTATTACTCGTCTTTAGAGTTGTAATGATGGTGGATTTTATATTGTGACATTTCTAGTGAGAATATCCTAGTTTTGTAATATTGATTATTTGAAGTTCATGGTATTTTAGTGTAAAATTAAGTATTGTGATTTTTAGGAAAAGGTGGAAAATTTATATTATAATAAAATAGATATTTAAATGATAAATATACATATGTTTATAAAAAAAATAATTTTATTAAATATTTTATATTCCAAAAATCTCATCTTCTTAAGATGTCGTATTTTAAACCTTTCGAGACCGAATGCTCCTTGCGGAGGTCTGAATCTCGCACTACTAAGCCCGAGGGTGCACGATAAACCGTACTATTCCTAACGGGTTCCCCAAAGATGGGTTGTAGCGGCGCTTTATAAAGATTGTAAAATACTAATCCTTTAGAAAACGGTTTTATAAAGTAAAAGGTATTTATTTGCAAAGGTGTAAATTTTCTGTATTTTAGATTCTAGGGTTTCCTAAGCCAACTAGCCTATTTCTAAATGGTCTAAACGACAAGTCGTTAGAAGCCTCAAATCGCCTCTTCACCGCCAATTATGGCCAGGTAAGTACAAGTGAGGAAGGAGGGATCCGCTCACGAATCGTGAGACGGGCATTTTAAAATTACTTAAGCTCACTTGCCTAGCCTAGACACCACAAAGTCAGATTTAGATAAACGATCGATGTCCACAACTTATCGTATTTTCCTAATACAAGGTATTTATTTAAAAGTGTATCAAATTTAAAACTTTTAAGAATGGTTTTATTAAGATTATGGTATTTAAATGAAAGTTTCGTTTTATCGTATTCTAAGTTTTGATGATGTCGTTTAGGGTTGTATTTGCGTGTGTGTGGAGGTAGGTCATTATCTCGTGCTCTACTTTAAATGTATAGTAAGGTTAAGGGGTTAAATCTGAAATTGAAATATGATGGTATTAAAGTGAAAAATACGGTAAATTGGAAAGGTTATCATTTCATGTGAGAAAACTTGTTCAAATTGATTTTTAAAAGTTCAATAGTCAAGATAAAGATGTTTAGGCATGAATGTATTGGTTAGAAGTGAAATTTTATAGAAAATCGAGTCGAAAATTGGATTTGTTCCGATTCCGTCGGGTTTCGTAATTTCGTATTTTAAAGAAATATAAAGGGGGATAGAATGGGACTTACGAGTTTCGATTTATACAAAGGAGTGAGGGGGAACTAAAGGGATTGATGATACGTTGCGTTGTCGCCGGTAGTTCCTAAAAACGTCGCCGGAATTTCTGCCGGAATTTCGTCGAAGCTTCGCCGCGATCTTGTTTTCAAAGTACATAACTCTCGAAAAATTTTGAGAGAGTGAGCTTAGGATTTTGTGGGTGAGAGGGTAGTGTGTAGGGTTGGTGTTTATAGGGTTAGGTTAGGGTTAGGGTAGATGAAAAGTTAAAAATAAAAATGTGATAAAATGTAATAAAAATGTATTAAAAGTGGAGTAATTGGAATTTTTTAAGAGCTCTGGAAGTGGTCTGAGGCTGAAATTTTGCAGGTGCATAGGGAATATGAAAAGACACAACTTTCATATTGGGGCCGTCGCCGAAATCGGCCGACTCGGGGGTGACTCGGCTGCGACTCGGTCGGAGCACTGAGTCGGCCGAGTCGAGGACAAAACTTGTCACGCCCCGCTTCCTAGTGTATGGCGAAGGGGACGCGACGAGGTCCTCTACGTATATACTCAGAAGTATATATGTTAAGCATATCTAAGCAATATAAAGTAAATACACAAGAGACAAAAGATATGAGCTGAACAACAAATTTATTTATTAACATTCTTTTGTACAATGCATGGAAAAGTAAATACATGAAATAAAGCGATGCCTAAACAATGGCATAACAGAAATGAAAAAAAGTACTGAAATGGAAAGGTGTACAATGAACTAAAGTGCAGGATCTTCGGCAAACTGCTCCAAGTCTTCTTGATATGGCTCGATCTCCGCCTGGTCTAAACCACCTGACGACATTCAAAGAAGAAAGAAATAGAATATCGTCAGCGAACAGGTCGCTCGGTAAGTCCTAAAGATAGGGGAGCAATAGACAAAGAGTAGGAGAGAGAGAGAGTAGCTTTTAATGTTGTATTGTATTATTGTAATGTTGTATTAACGCTGTTGTTTGTAGCTTGGTACTGAAGAATGCCAGTGTATACGAGAGGGGTCTCTATATGCTAGAGACCAGGGCAAACGGAATATAGAGTACAAGGCTCCGTTAGAAGGCCCGGAACAACGGCAATTAGATTCATGTTAGGTGTCTTAAATCTGACCATCTCGTGCCACTTTTAACATCTTCCGTACCAATCTACCCCTTAAACCCCGCGATGTCTTGTTTATATTGTTATCTTGTAAAATTGTATTGATTGCATGATTGATTGACTGACTGACCGAAACCATGATATCAGGAAACGGTTATAACCGTAGAGTCATGTAAATGGAATATTGAGAATCATGTAAAAGGAATGTATATATCCATGGTTCGGTTTAATTGATAATTGTATTCATGGATTCATATGTTCATTTTGAATTGGAAACTTATAGATTATAGATTGACTTGAATCATATTCAAGTCAGATTAATCAGACTCAAACCCGAGTCAGACAATCAGAAATGTGAATCAAAGTCTTATAATTGCTAGGGTCCTTAGGGTAATTTATAAAACTTGAGGGGGTTTTATGTAAAAATATTTTTATATACTTTTCAAAATATACGCCAAGTATTTATTGTTCGTCTTTAGAGTTGTAATGAGGATGGATTATATGTTGTGACATTTCTAGTGAACATATCCTAGTTTTATAAATAAGGGTATTTATCTTTAATATTGATTATTTGAAGTTCATGGTATTTTAATGTAAATTTTATTCTTGTGATTTTTAGGAAAAGGTGGAAAATTTATATTATAATAAAATAGATATTTAAATGATAAATTTACATATGTTTATACAAAAATAATTTTAATAAATATTTTATATTCCAAAAATCTCATTTTCTTAAGATGTCGTATTTTAAACCTTTCGAGACCGAATGCTCCTTACGGAGGTCTGAATCTCGCACTATTAAGCCCGAGGGTGCACTATAAACCGTACTATCCCTAACGGGTTCCCTAAAGGTGGGTTATAACGGCGTTTTACAAAGATTGTAAAATATTAATTCTTTAGAAAACGGTTTTATAAAGTAAAAGGTATTTATTTGCAAAGGTGTAAATT
This sequence comes from Agapanthus africanus, assembly GCA_030015575.1. NCBI lineage: Eukaryota > Viridiplantae > Streptophyta > Magnoliopsida > Asparagales > Amaryllidaceae > Agapanthus > Agapanthus africanus. The sequence continues at coordinate 137,545,539 of CM057339.1, forward strand.
TTCTGTATTTTAGCTTCTAGGGTTTCCTAAATCAATTAGCCTATTTCTAAATGGTCTAAACGATAAGTCGTTAGAAGCCTCAAATCGCCTCTTCACCGCCAATTGTGTCCAGGTAAGTACAAGTGAGGAAGGAGGGATCCGCTCACGAATCGTGAGACGGGTCTTTTAAAGTTACCTAAGCCCACTTGCCTAGCCTAGACACCACAAAGTCAGCTTTAGATAAACGATCGATATCCACAACTTATCGTATTTTCCTAATACAAGATATTTATTTAAAAGTGTATCAAATCTAAAACTTTTAAGAATGGTTTTATTAAGATTATGGTATTTAAATGAAAGTTTCGTTTTATCATATTCTAAGTTTTGATGATGTCATTTAGGGTTGTATTTGCGTGTGTGTGGAGGTATGTCATTACCTCGTGCTCTACTTTAAATGTATAGTAAGATTAAGGGTTAAATGTGAAATCGAAATATGATTGTATTAAAGTGAAAAAAATACGGTAAATTGGAAAGGTTATCATTTCATGTGAGAAAACTTGTTCAAATTGATTTTTAAAAGTTTAATAGTCAAGTTAAAGATGTTTAGGCATGAATGTATTGGTTAGAAGTGAAATTTTATAGAAAACCGAGTCGAAAATCGGATTTGTTCCGATTCGGTCGGGTTTCGTAATTTCGTATTTTAAAGAAATAGAAAGGGGGATAGAATGGGACTTACGGGTTTCGATCTATACTAAGGAGTGTAGGGGAACTAAAGGAGTTGTCGAGGCATTGCTTCGTCGCCGGTTGTTTCTAAAAACGTCGCCGGAATTCCCGCCGGAATTTCGTCGGAGGTTCGCCGCGAACTTGATTTCAAAGTACACACTTCTTGGAAATTTTGAGAGAGTGAGCTTAGGATTTTGGGGGTGAGAGGGTGGTGTGTAGGGTTGGTATTTATAGGATTAGGCTAGGGTTAGGGTAGATGAAAAGTTTAAAATAAAAATGTGATAAAATGTAATATAAATGTATTAAAAGTGGAGTAATTGGGGGTTTTAAAGAGCTCTGGAAGTGGTCTGAGGCTGAAATTTTGCAGGTGCGACACATCTTTCATGTTGGGGCCGTCGCCGGAATCGGCCGACTCTGGGGTGACTCGGCCGTGACTCGGTCGGAGCACTGAGTCGGCCGAGTCAAGGCCGAGTTGGACGATTCCCAGCCGAATCCGGCAGCCAGGATCCCCCCCGACGGTTCATCTAACTTGTGGAAGTGTTACATCTTTGGGTGTAGTGGGGGTTTTTGTGAGATATGCACGTGTAAACTCTTGGTATTCTAAAGGTTTTAAAAAAAATCAATATTAAAAATATTGTGGGGTATGGGATTTGAACTCTGGTGGCTTGGTTCAGCAGTGCAAGGTGATACCAATGAGCTACAAGCTCGTTCTTGTAATTATGGTGTGAAATAATTACTTAAAGTGGTAACAACAACATTAAATACTCCAAGTATACTTTAATTTTAAAACAATTTTATGGACACTAAAAAATGGAGTTATTTAAAATCAAAATAATTACATATATATTGTGCTCAGGTTAAAATACTCTTTTATGGATTTTGAAAAAAAAATTTGTATAGAAAAGTGTATAGGAAAATTAGGGTTGTTACATTCTACCCTCCTTATAAATATTTCATCCTTGAAATTTGTAAAAGGAAAGTGTAACAGTTTCAAGGAAAGTCTGGTGACTGTAGTGTAGGTAGTGTATAATAATAACAAAGTGATAAAAGAGTGAAAAAGGCTTACCGGTGTTACCTTGACCCACAGTCTTGGCTTCTACGGCTTCTAATGTGAATGTTTGTCGCCGTGGTACATTCCTTCTAGCTGGAGGCACATTCTGCCTTTGGGGCCTGTTTCTCTGCCCTCTAAGCATGTTCTTCATTGCTTGTTGGAATTGGCGAGTAGGCTGTGCAGGTGCTGGAGCAGGTAGTGCATAACGAGGTGCGGGAGCCTGGATAGCTGGCCACTGCGGGTAGTTGGTGGGTGTGTGAGTTGAGTTGCTATTGTAAGGACAGTTCCCAATTCCGTGGTTGGATGCGCCATAAATTAGATACAAGCCTTTTGCACGCCTACAGTCCTTCCACAAGTGTCCCTTTCTTCTGCAGTAGTAGCAGAAATTTGGACTTGATTGGTTATTGGTTTCTTCAGATCTCCTGGGTTCAAATGATGGCCTTGGAGAGGCTCCTCCTGCTATTTGAGTGGCAGGGCGTTTCAAACCGGCTTAATGGGGTCTGCCCCTCGCCTTTATCACTGCCTCATAATTGCAGGCAGCTTCCAAAGCATCTTCATATGTTAGAAATTTTTCTGTGGCTAGAGCAGCCTGAATCTCCGTGTCCAGTCCTTGTTGAAAGCGACGGGCACTGATCTCGTCCGTCGGTATCAAATGTGCCGCGAATCGGCTCAACATGGTGAATTCAGCGTCGTATTCATCTACCGATTTGTCCCACATCGATCCTTGTTCTAGATGAATGAACTGCTGCTCCATGGAAAACCTGCCAGTCACAGGGAAGTATTTCGCGTCGAACTTCTCGTGAAAAGTCTTCCATTCAATAGGCTGTGCAAGACGGCTTTCTTCCGCCTTCCACCAGTTGCGAGCATTATCCGTGAGCTGTAGTTTCGCCACACGGACCCAAGCTATGTCTGGCACTTGTGCTGCTGCCAGATCATCTTCTATGCTTTGTGCCCATTCTTCAGCTTCAAGAGGGCTTCCTTTTCCGGAGAACTGCTTCGGATGTAAAGCCCTGAATTGCTTTACCCCAGGAGCATCAGTCTCAGGACGGTTCAGGAGTTGTTGATGTCCTTCGAGACGGCTGCGGATTGCCTCAAGTAGCACTGTTTAGACGCAACCCAGCACACCCACCCATCAACTACCCGCACCAACGTCAACAACACACCTCCAGCACTACATCTCACACCAGCTGTTCCTGCGCCACCTACCGAGCAAACAGTACTACTGGAGGCGATCCGCAGCCTTCTCGAGGGATAGCAACAACTCCTGAACCGTCCAGAGACTGACGCTCCGGGGGTAAAGCAATTTAGGGCTTTACATCTGAAGCAGTTCTCAGGAAAGGGGAGCCCACTGGAAGATGAGGAATGGGCTCAAAGTATCGAGGATGATCTGTCCGCAGCACAAGTGCCAGACATAGCTTGGGTCCGTGTGGCAAAACTACAGCTCACGGACAATGCTCACAACTGGTGGAAGGCGGAAGAAAGCCGTCTTGTACAGCCTATTGAATGGAAGACTTTTCGTGAGAAATTCGACACGAAATACTTCCCTGTGATTGCTAGGTTTGCCATGGAGTAGCAGTTCATTCATCTATAACAAGGATCGATGTGGGACAAATCGGTAGATGAATACGACGTTGAATTCACCATGTTAAGCCGGTAAGATATGTCGCAATAGTACAATTTTTAAATATCACTTACTACACAGCTAACACTATCCTTGAACACACTCACGGCACATTTGATACCGACGGACGAGATCAGAGCCCGTCGCTTTCAACACGGACTGGACACAGAGATTCAGGCTGTTTTAGCCACAGGAAAATTTTTGACTCATGAGGATGCTCTGGAAGCTGCCCGCAGTTATGAGGTAGTGATAAAAGCAAGGGGCAGACCTCAGTCTGCAGGAATCAAGCGCCCTACCAACCAGATGGCAGGTGGAGCCTCGTCCAGACCACCTTTTGTGCCAAGACATCCTGGAGCACCAATCAACAGGCCCAGCCCAGCCTTTTGTAACTACTGCAAGAGAAATGGGCATCTGGCGAGAGATTGCCGACGGGCGAACAACCTTTGCTTGATCTGCGGCTCAGCTGCTCGTGGTATTGGGGCTTGTCCTCATAAGCAAAACCCAGTTGCTGCACCCAGGCCAGCAAACAATTATCCACAGCGTCCAGCCATCCAAGCCCCTGCTCCAAGACTTGCACTACCTGCACTACCCAGAGCACCATAAGCTGCACCACCTCCTTGTCAGTTCCATCAAGCTCAAAGGAACCTTCCGAGGAATGTGCCTCAGGCCAGGAGAAATGTACCAAAGCGCCAGGCTTTCACGATGTCTGTGGAAGAAGCTGAGGCCACTGACCAAGTCATTACTGGTAAACTTTCCTTTCTAAACTTATCTTTTAGTCTTGGTTATCTACACACTTTCCCTATACCTAAAACATATCCCATTTACCTTAGGTACAATCCTAGTAGCCTCACTACCTGCACTTGCACTGTTTGATACTGGAGCATCCCACTGCTTTATGTCGCAACGGTTTGTCCGAACCCATGCAATTCCAGTCTCACCGCTTATATCCAGCTGGAATGTCAGTTCTGAAAATGGTGTTCTAAAGGCAACTATGGGATACAGCTTGTGTCCAGTCGTCGTCTGCAGCCGAGAGTTTTATGCTGACTTCAAAGTACTGGACATACCGAACTTCGATGTGGTTCTAGGAACGGATTGGCTTGGAACTTTTTATGCTACCATCGACTGTCGTCAAAGGAGGGTAGTATTCGAGATTCCAGACCATCCGGTCTTCTATTTCAAAAGCGGAGATCGTACCCTGGAGCCAAGTACCTACAAAGCGAAGCCAAGGAAAGCCGTAGTTGCAGCAGCTCAAGCAGAAGAAGAATTAAGACCAGAGGTAGTTCGAGAGTTCGACGATGTATTTCATGACGATATATCAGGTTTGCCTCCCGATTGAGCTCTTGAATTCAGTATTGATCTAGTACCAGGAGCCCAACCGGTAATCAAAGCACCTTATAGATTAAGTCCGGAAGGATTGAAGGAAGTCCGAACACAGTTGGATGAATTATTGGCGAAAGGATGGATTCGTCCCAGCACTTCAAGTTGGAGAGCACCTGTACTACTGGTGAAGAAGAAGGAAGGTTCATACAGATTGTACATCGATTATAGGGCCTTGAATGAAGTCACTATAAAGAACAAGTATCCACTCCTGCTCATCGATGACTTATTCGATCAGCTAAGTGGATCTTGTGTTTTCTCTAAATTGGATCTTCGTTCAGGTTATCATCAAGTGAAGGTCAAGGAAGCTGATATTCACAAAACATTTTTCAGAACTCGCTATGGACATTACGAATTTCTAGTGATACCATTTGGAGTGACCAATGCACCAGCAATATTCATGAATCTAATGAATCAAGTTTTCCGGGAGTATTTAGACAGGTTTGTTGTCATCTTCATCGATGACATCCTGGTATATTCTAAGAGTCGGAAAGAGCATGCAGAGCATCTACGAATTGTTCTGGAAACTCTTCGACAACATAAGCTTTATGCCAAGTACATCAAGTGCGGGTTTTGGCTAAATCAAGTTGGTTTTCTTGGACATATCGTATCAAGAGAAGGAATTTCTGTAGATCCAGCCAAAGTTTCAGCAGTTAGTGAATGGCCTACACCAAAGTCAGTGAAGGACATTCAGAGTTTCTTAGGTTTAGCTGGATATTACAGAAGGTTCATTGAAGGATTCTCAAAGATAGCAACACCCCTGACCAAGCTCAAACGAAAAGATGAAGAATTTGTGTGGTCAGAAGCATGCGAACAAGCTTTCGTAGAACTCAAATCAAGATTGACATCTGCACCTATTCTCGTAATACCGGATCAATCTGGAGGATTCGAAGTGCATTGTGATGCATCCGGTAAAGGATTAGGATGTGTTCTACATCAGCACGGTAGGGTTGTGGCTTATACTTCAAGACAACTGAAGATTCATGAGTGCAATTATCCGACGCATGATCTGGAGTTGGCAGCCGTCATCTTTGCTCTCAAGATTTGGCGCCATTATTTACTTGGTGAAAGAGTGAACATCTGTACAGATCATAAAAGTCTGAAGTACATGTTTACTCAGAAGGATTTGAATATGCAGCAGAGAAGATGGTTAGAACTCATGGCGGATTTTGACATCAACTTGCAAGATCACCTAGGGAAGGTGAACGTAGTACCTGATGCTCTTAGTCGCCAACCATTATCGATGAATCTCACCGCTCAATGGAAGCTTCAGCAAGACTTGCATCAGATGGAGATTGAAGTAGTCATGCCAGGTAATGCTTCAAGTTTGATGAATCTACAAGTTCAATCAACCATTGTCAATCAGATCAAAACAGCTCAAGCAAGTGACGCTAAGCTGCAAAGGATCAGAGAACAAGTGGAGAATGGACTCAGAACAGACTTCATCATCCATGAAGACGGATCTTTGATATACAGCAGCAGATTATATGTACCAAAAGGTCCTGTTCGGGAAAAGTTAATGAAAGAAGCTCACAGCTCTCCCTACTCAGTACATCCTGGAGGTACCAAAATGTACAAAGATCTACGTCAGAATTATTGGTGGCATGGAATGAAGCGTGAAGTAGCCAGAAGCGTCGCAAAATGCTTGGTGTGTCAGCAAGTAAAGGCTGAACATCACAGGACAGCTGGACTACTTCAACCGTTACCAATCCCGGAATGGAAGTGGCAACACATCACGATGGATTTTGTGACTGCTCTTCCTCGCAACACAAAGGGTAACGATGCTTTATGGGTCATTGTGGATCGACTCACAAAGTCAGCTCACTTCATCCCATTTTGAGTTGGCTAATCAACTGAGGCACTAGAAAATAAGTACATGGAGGTAATAATCTATTTAAGATTTAAACTCTTCATAATGTACTATCTCTGATACCCATGAACTCATACAGGAAATTGTGAGACTTCATGGAGTACCGGTCTGCATTGTCTCCGATCGTGACACCAGGTTCCAATCGCAATTTTGGCAGAGTCTACAAGCTAGCTTGGGAACAAGTCTGAACTTCAGCACGGCTTATCATCCACAAACAGATGGTCAGTCGGAACGAACGATTCAGATCTTGGAGGATATGCTCAGAGCGTGTATGCTAGACTTCAAAGGATCGTGGGAAGATCACCTGCTTCTTGTGGAGTTCACGTACAATAACAGCTACCAAGCAAGCATAGGAATAGCACCTTTTGAAGCATTGTATGGAAGGAAGTGTCGATCACCATTAAGTTGGGACGACATCGGAGATAGGGAACTTCTTGGACCAGAGATGATAGTAGCGACCGTTGATGTGGTTCGTACTATCAGGGAAAGAATGCGCATAGCCCAAGATCGACAGAAACACTGGGCTGATGCGAAGAGACGACACTTGGAGTTCCAGCCAGAAGATCATGTATTCTTGAAGATATCTCCGAACCGCGGACTGATCCGATTTGGAAGACGGGGTAAATTGAGTCCGAGATATATTGGACCGTTCGACATACTCGAACGAGTCGGTGAAGTGGCATATCGCTTAGCGCTTCCACCCTCATTAGAAGGAGTGCATAACGTGTTCCATATATCCCAACTCAGAAAGTATGTGAGTGACCCTAGGCATGTTCTTGATCATTCCGAGCTCACTATACAGCCCAACTTGTCTTGTGAGCAACAGCCTGTGGAGATCCTGGACAGGAAAGTGAAGATACTTCGGAACAAGGAAGTTAACTTAGTCCGGGTAATGTGGAGGAAAGACACTCCCGGAGAATCCACTTGGGAAAGGGAAGATGAAATGCGTGCAAGATATCCTCACCTCTTTGTAAACTAGTTCTCCAATAAAAGCTGTAAATTTCGAGGACAAAATTTTTGTAAGAAGGGTAGATTGTAACAACTCCAATTTTTGTCTATATAAAATTGATTTAAATTTTAAGTATACTTGGGGTATTTAATGTTGTTGTTACCACTTTAAGTATTTATTTTCCCACAATAATTATAAGAAAGAGCTTGTAACTCATTGGTAATACCTTACACTGCTGAACCAAGCCACCAGAGTTCAAATCCCATACCCCTACATTATTTTTTTATATTGATTTTTTTAAAACCTTTAGAATACCAAGAGTTTACACGTGCATATCTCACAAAAACCCTTCTACACCCAAAGATGAAACACTTGCAGGAGTTAGATGAACCGTCGGGGGGATCCTGGCCGCCGGACTCGGCCTGGAATCGGCCAACTCGGCTGACTTAGTGCTCCGATCGAGTCAAGGCCGAGTCACCCCTGAGTCGGCCGATTCTGGCGACGACCCCAACATGAAAGTTGTGTCTTTTCATATTCCTTATGCACCTGCAAAATTTCAGCCTCAGACCACTTCCAGAGCTCTTAAAAAACCCCAATTACTCTACTTTTAATACATTTTTATTACATTTTATCACATTTTTATTTTTAACTTTTCATCTACCCTAACCCTAGCCTAACCCTATAAATACCAACCCTACACACTACCCTCTCACCCCCAAAACCCTAGGCTCACTCTCTCAAAATTTTTTCAAGAAGTGTGTACGTTGAAAACAAGTTCGCGGCGAAACTCCGATGAATTTCTGGCGGGAATTCCGGCGACGTTTTTAGAAACAACCGGCGACGAAGCAACGCCTCGGCAACTTCTTTGTTTCCCCTACACTCCTTAGTATAGATGGAAACCCGTAAGTCCCATTCTATCCCCCTTTCTATTTCTTTAAAATACGAAATTACAAAACCCGACGGAATCGGAACAAATCCGATTTCCGACTCGGTCTTCTATAAAATTTCACTTCTAATCAATTCAATCATGCTTAAACATCTTATTGTTGACTATTAAACATTCAACGAATAATTTGAATAAGTTTTCTCACATGAAATGATAACCTTTCCAATCTATCGTATTTTTTCACTTTAATACCATCATGTTTCAATTTCACATTTAACCCCTGAACTTGCTATACATTTAAAGTAGAGCACGAGGTAATGACCTACCTCCACACACATGCAAATACAACCCTAAACGACATCATCAAAATTTAGAATACGATAAAACGAAACTTTCATTAAAATATCATAATCTTGATAAAACCATTCTTAAAGGTTTTAGATTTGATACACTTTTAAGTAAATACTTCTTAGTAGGAAAATACGATAAGTTGTGGACATCGATCGTTTATCTAAACCTAACTTTGTGGTGTCTAGGCTAGGCAAGTGAGCTTAGGTAACTTTAAAAGGCTCGCCTCACGATTCGTGAGCGGATCCCTCCTTCCTCACTTTTACTTACCTGGCCACAATTGGCGGTGAAGAGGCGATTTGAGGCTTCTAACGACTTGTCATTTAGACCCTTTAGAAATATGCTAGTTGGCTTACGAAACCCTAGAATCTAAAATACGGAAAACTACACTTTGCAAATAAATACCGTTTACTTTATAAAATCGTTTTCTAAACGATTAGTATTTTACAATCTTTGCAAAGCGCCGCTACAACCCACCTTTGGGGAACCCATTAGGGATAGTACGGTCTATCGTGCACCCTCGAGCTAGTAGTGCGAGATTCAGACCTCCGCAAGGAACATTCGGTCTCGAAAGGTTTAAAATATGACATCTTAAGAAAATGAGAATTTTGGAATATAAAATATTTATTAAAATTATTTTTATATAAACATAGGTATATTTATCATTTAAATATCTATTTTATTATAATATAAATTTTCCACATTTTTCTAAAAATCATAATAATAAATTTTACACTAAAATACCATGAACTTCAAATAATCAATATTACAGATAAATACCTAAAACTAGGATATTCTCACTAGAAATGTCACAATATAAAATCCACCCTCATTACAACTCTAAAGACGAGTAATAAATACTTAGGGTGTATTTTGTGTAGGGTTCCTAGGCACTCTCAAGAGATCTCACAAGGCATCAACCATGCCAATTTCAAATTTTACGGGTGCCGAGAAAACCTAATACGGATCGTTGACTAGAGTTTAGGCGAAAAACGAAACTAGTTAACATCTTAACTAAAGGAGAGAGAGGCTACAACCTTTGTAGATCCGTTTCTCCACTTCCTTAGCTCCACGTAGGCATCCTCTCGCTGTCCGTCTCGAATCCCGAACACAATCGTCGGCTTCATCGGAGAAATGGGCGGGCTAGGTCGTCGGCTTCGTGCCGAGGATGATCTACGTCGAGGCATCACAAGTTCAAGCTCCAACTTCACCAAGTTGTGAAACTTTTGAAGAAAACACCCTATACTACTTGGCAAAAGGTAGAGGGTGAAGAAATAGGAGGTGGATTCACTTTAGAATTGGATTTCTCTCACTTTTGCTCAAGTTGCCATTGATGGACTTAAGCTTTTTCTTGAAGAAGAAGATGATGAAGAAAATAGAATATGATAAGTGTTGATTAAAAAAAGAAAAGAAAATGAATACTTATCATATACTAACTATGGTAGAGTGTAGAGAATAGACCATGGTTACTTGGAAGGGTTAGGGTTAAGCATGAAGACAAGAATGGTTACAAAGTCAAAGTTTCATGAAGCTTCAACTAGAAACAAAGAAAGCCACCATTCTCTTCAAAATCTTTTCCAAATAAACAATCAATAAATAAAAGAATAAGAAAAACCCTAATCATCATCTTAACCATGGTTTAATTCTATACACTTAACCAAAGAAGCATGTATCATCAAACATGATACAATCAAGTGTATAAAAGTATATCACATATACAACTTGCACATACAAGTGAGAAAATCCATATAGAGTGAACCAATACTAGTTAATGCAAAGTAATATATCAAATATATAATTATACATTAAATCATTAAATCAACACTTGATTCAATGATCCGGTCATGTCGCACATAACCGACTAGTATCCAATGTATCGGCTTATCGAATCAATTCTTGATTCGATATCTAGGTTATATCGCATATAACCAGTCGATACATTCATCGCGAGAATGAAATACGGTATCACATACACGCATCATTCTCGGTCCCGCACATATCTCATATGTGCCCCTATTTCGTTTCGCTTGAGCCAGGAAACCTCTGTGTAGGACTCTAAAGACTCGTCAATACGCCGGCAGCAGATGATGATCATATCAAGCACCCATAAGCCGCAAGCGGTCTGCTAAACGTAACAGCCACCCGGGTATTGAGCGATCAGAAGATCGACGAGCAAGCCCGCTCACACTCCTGTGAATCCAACCAGTAACACTTACCGTACAGTCCGGTCTGTTCGTCTGATATGTCGCATATCAAGTCTAGGGGTGGTAAACGTCAGACCCCAATAACCGATAAGTCGTGCCGATGTGAGGCTCATAACGGGTCGAGAAACTACTGGTGACACTTACCAGCAAATCTCTGATCAGCCCTGGCCAGGGACTTCCCTGTTACGGCCAATCGAGCATAGTGCAACATCAACCCCCAATACCGGGAGAGACGAAACCCCTCCTATCGCTCATTGCCTCCATGTGACTCGGGACTATACCCAAAGACCACCGTTTTGCATGCCCTCATGGACGTGGTAAGGTGGAGATCAAAGCACAGTGGGAATCACATAAGACTCTATGACGATCTCGGGTCTATAGACTAACTTGCACAAGTGTCACCTGAGAACTGCCATCTGACGTGAGGTATAATACCATCTGGGAGTTCTCGGCGAGTCCGTCCAGTGTACCCAGTCTCCACTGAGCACCCGTATACCATCTCTGATGTCAAACACCAATGGATATGGGATCATCCATCGCCCATCTCATGGGTCGAGAAGCGTATACGCTAGTCTACACTGGTATATCGATGCCCCGTCTCGATACACCTATGACTAGGGACCTTGAAGGATGTACCTATGGACTACCATGTCCCCACTAGTATGATCTGCATCATAGTCCAGGTAGTCAAGTACACATCCTAAGGGCTTTATCAACATGTAACTATAAGACAGTTTAAAGAGACAAGTGTACATGTTAAGATAAAGAGCAACCAGATAGAATACTATCATATCGAGCAAGAAAGTCATCTCTATATATGTCCAAGCATCCAATATAATATACATCATCTGTACAATAATGGCCTCTAGGGCATACATACAACTAACAATCTCCCATTTGCACTAGGGCCAGCTGCTGTAGTATCGTATACCGAGCATCCCGAAGAGTCTCTCAAACTGTATCTGGGGAATGGCCTTCATGAGTGGATCCACCGTGTTGTTCTTCGTGTCAACCCTCCTGACCTCGATCTCCCGGCGATCAACTATCTCCCGTATCAGGTGATACCGCCTCAGAATATGCCTGGATCGCTGATGGGACCTGGGTTCCTTGGCCAAAGCCACCGCTCCGTTGTTATCGCAATACAAAGGTATTGGATGCTCAATGGATGGAACCACTCCAAGTTCAGTAATGAACTTCTTGATCCAGACAGCCTCTTTAGCAGCATCATTGGCAGCGATGTATTCAGCCTCCATCGTCGAGTCTGCCACGGTTTCCTGCTTAGAACTCTTCCAGCTAACCGCCCCTCCGTAAAGGGTAAAGACAAATCCCGACTGCGACTTAGAGTCATCCTTATCACTCTGGAAGCTCGAATCGGTAAAGGACTCCACTTGGAGTTCCCCGTTACCATACACCAAGAGCATCTCTTTAGTCCTTCGTAAGTACTTGAGAATACTCTTCACAGCTGTCCAGTGACTCTCTCCAGGATCAGCTTGATACCTGTTCACTACACTTAGTGAGTATGCTACATCGGGTCTGGTACATAGCATCGCATACATGATAGAGCCTACAGCCGAAGCATAAGATATCCCTTGCATGCGAGCTCTCTCCAAATCAGTCTTGGGAGACATCTCTTTGGAGAGAGTGATTCCAGAGATTGTGGGCAAGTTCCCACTCTTGGATTCTTCCATACTAAACCTCTTTAGTATGGTGTCAATGTACCTGGATTGGGACAATCCCAATATCCGTTTGGATCTATCTCTATAGATCCTAATCCCCAATATGCAGGAGGCATCACCAAGATCTTTCATTGAGAATCTTTGTGATAAGAAGAGCTTGACCGATTGCAGCATAGGAATATCATTTCCTATCAAGAGTATGTCGTCCACGTACAATACGAGGAAGACAACCTTACTCTCTGCCACCTTCTTGTAGATACAAGGTTCATCTGGGTTTTTGACGAAATCAAAGTCTTTGATAACGACGTCAAAGTAGATGTTCCAACTCCGCGATGCTTGCTTTAATCCATAAATGGATTTAAGCAGCTTGCACAACTTCCCGCTGCTCCCACTGTCTACGAAGCCCTCTGGCTGAGTCATGTACACGCACTCTTCTAAATCACCATTTGGAAAGGCGGTCTTAACATCCATTTGCCAGATTTCATAGTCGTGATATGCAGCGATGGCAAGCATGATCCGGATGGATTTAAGCATAGCCACTGGAGAAAAGGTTTCGTCATAGTCCACACCTGGTCTTTGACGAAAACCTTTTGCAACAAGTCTAGCTTTGAAAGTCTCCACTTTCCCATCTACACCAAGTTTTTTCTTAAAGATCCATTTGCTCCCAATGGGTTTTACCCCTTCAGGAGCAACATCCAAAGTCCATACTTTGTTGGTGTACATGGATTCCATCTCGGACCGCATAGCATCCAGCCATTTCACTGAGTCCCTACTCGTGATGGCCTGCTCGAAGCTAGTTGGGTCATCATCCTCCATGATGCAATCCTCGCTTCCACCGTCAATGAGAAAACCGTAGTATCTCTCAGGTGGACGAGAAACCCTACTAGATCGGCGGAGAGGCTTGGGTTCGTTGAGTTCTACTGAATCCTCTGGTTCTACCAAGTCTTCTGTTATAGTTTGTGTCGCTGGAACCTCTTCCAGTTCTACCTCAATGCCACTTATCTGTTTCATAAGAAAACTTTTTTCTAAGAAAGTGGCATGTCGAGAAACAAACACTTTTTGTTCCTCGGAGTGGTAGAAGATATACCCTCGCGAATGTTTGGGATATCCAACAAACTTACATAGAACAAACCTTGCCTCGAGCTTGTCCGGATTTTGTGTTTTAACATAGGCCGGACAACCCCATATCTGAATAAAATTAAGACATGGTCTCTTGTCATTCCATATCTCATATGGAGTGGTAGGCACTGATTTGGTTGGAACTCTATTCAGTAGGTATGCAGCAGTCTCCAGTGCATATCCCCAGAAGGAAATAGGTAACTCAGCTGTACTCATCATAGAGCGCACCATATCTAATAGGGTGCGATTTCTCCACTCCGATACACCGTTGTGCTGTGGTGTATAAGGAGGAGTAAGCTGAGAGAGAATCCCATTCTCTTTTAGATAATCTCTGAATTCGTTACTTAAGTATTCTCCTCCTCGATCAGATCGAAGGATCTTAATACTTTTGCCTGTTTGGTTCTCTACTTCTTGTTTATATTCTCTAAATTTCTCAAAAGCTTCTGATTTGTGTTTCATCAGGAACACATATCCGAATCTAGAGAGATCGTCAGTGAATGTAATGAAGTACGAAGAACCATCCCTGGCATGTATAGACATGGGACCGCATACATCACTATGTATTAGTCCCAAGAGTTCGGTAACTCTTTCTCCGTGTCCCGTAAACGGAGTTTTGGTCATCTTGCCTTTGAGACATGACTGGCAAGTGTCATAAGATGAAAATTCAAACGAATTTAAATATCCATCCTTATGCAACTTAGCTAGTCGTGTCGCATTGATGTGACCCAGTCTACAATGCCACAAGAAAGATTCGTTCAGTTCAGAACTCTTCCTCTTGTGTGTGTTTTGTAAATTGAGGACTGTATTTTGATTGAGAATGAATATGCCATTATACAACGAGCCTGATGCAATCAACTTTTGATTTAGGAATATGTTCATAACATTACCCTGTAATACAAAATTATATCCTTCTTTACTTAATAAAGAAACTGATATAATGTTGCACATCATGTTCGGTATATAATAGCATTCATTTAGAATCAGTGTATCACCACTTGGTAATACAAGGTGATATTCGCCAACTGCTTTGGCTGCAACATTTGCCCCATTCCCAACTTGAACGGAATGATCACCTTTTTCCAGTTCTCTACCTTTCCGCAGCCCATGTAACATCTTACATATGTGGGATCCTGATCCGGTATCTAATACCCAGGACGTAGGGTGAACTGAGAAACAGTTTTCAATGACAAACACACCCGAAGATGATGCATCAACATGCATGTTCTCCGTTTGGGCGGTGTGAGAATCCAGATATTCTCCTGTTTCCTGTTCATTCTTATAACACTTATAAGATAGAACGGGTTCAACGTTCCCCTGCACAGTACAACATGCGGGTTTGGTCAATACATCCATATTATTATCTTGATTAGGGCATGAAATGGTCGCTACCTGGAGAGAGAGAAAAGAAAACACTTTAGCGTATGCTCGTGCAAGATCAGATTGGTTATTATCTTATCTAATCAGGATGGCTCCCACTGGTTTTTATCAAATCTTCCTTCAAACCCTAAAAGGAAAGACTAGCCGGGATTAATTACACACTACAAGTTCGCCAATCTTTCAGCCAGGCCAGTGTCGGTACTTTGAAGGAGGTCCCCCGTGCTTTCGCACGAACCTAATTAATGTAAACCTCGTTTTCCCAGAGGCGTAACCCCGTTGACACCTTTCTATACACCTACTTGATCGGCTAATTGTAATGTGTAAAACTCTCCCAGGAGTAACTCTTACTCGCAGTGGGTATCGGGATCCAACTATCTCATAGAAGGTATGCAATCTCATTGCAAATTTTAACACTTGAAATTCCCGATAATACTTTTGCCCCTAGCGTCCTGTGACCTTGACGGAGGCCAAACTACCCACAGGGCGCTAGTCAAGTTCAACCCGTCATTTCTTGATCGAATTAAACCCACCCGTACGACCCTTGACGGAGGCCAAACTACGCCGTACGAATACCCTAATCCAATCGCATCATATGCTGGCAGATAAGCACTAGTTAGCTACCATACACTACGCCTTGACGGAGGCCAAACTACCGCAGCAGGAATACTAAGTAGTACTTATCTGAAATGACGGAGGGCTACGCAGGTTTTTCTGAAAACCATGAGCGTAATGAACTTGATATCGTTGTAGAATCAAATGAAGTTTTGAAATAGAGTGATTTTGAGGCTTTTCTAGTTTTGCTAAAGGAGTCACTCCCGGTGAAGGGATCGTCGGTCCTTTCCTCGTCGAATGAGGTGCGGGATATATCATATATATCGCTATGCAAAGCAAAAACTCTTAAAAGCAATCAAAAAACAAACCGAGTTTGTAGCATCTGCCAGTTATTGCTAAAGGAGTCACTCCCGGTAAAGGGATCTCGGTACTTTCCTCATCGAATAAGGTGCAGGATATATCATATATATCGCTGTACAAAGCAAGAACTGTAGCTACCTTTTTTTTATTTAAAATTTGATTCCACAACATCTTTGGTTTCTTTTCTTTCATTAATCACATTAATGAAGTCCCATCATTTAAGTACCTAAACATCACAGATAAATACGACGTACACTTATGCCATCCGCATTCGCCTCGATGTCTCCTCGTGCACCGTTAGGTTAGGTAACTAACGACAGAGCAGGGCAGGGCTAGTGCGGGTGAAAAATATAAGTAACGTCTATATAATATATCATATATACTATATAAAGTATCTATCACAGAACATCACATGATCACATCACAGATATCGCAGCAGAAAATATCATATGAAATATTGGATATACTAGGACGTCCGTGTTTTCAATACGAGCCAGTATAAAACACGGATTCCACGGTCGTGATGAATAGCCAATCCCACACCCCGAGACCCCTACGAGAGCGGCAAGCAACCCTACCAATTCTAGGGTTAGGAGACCCGGACTCGACTCCTCGAGTTGGTCTCCCACTGGACCCCAGAACCCGGTTACTTATGCTCCCCTCCTTGGGTCTATCCTAATGCGGAAAAGTAAGTAATATACAAAAGATGACAACTTCCGCAACCTGGAAGTGCCCCAAATTAAAAGAATATTACATACAAGTTTTTACATGAATGAAAATGAAAAACACTCATTTCACATAAAAACCCCCGGCTATTCAAACACGACAATCCAATATAACATATCCAGCAACACATAACATCACATGTCATCAACGTAAGTAAATATGCGCATCCCAATTGTCGTTGACATATAGCAACGAAACCGGCGATATCACATATTACACTTACGGTCACAGAAAAGAAAGTATAAAACTACAACAGTTGGAATTCGCAACCATTTTAGACATCGCATGCCTAATTAAATGAAATACTTAGACATCACATGCCTAACAATTATAAACCCCGCATTTTAGTCTCATTACCGAAAACTCTTTTCAATATCAAGTGAGACTAAACCGCTAGATTTATAACATTCATTCAGTTATCTCATAACTGTTTGTGAATTCCAATTATTGTATCCCATTCCGGATAAATAGAAAACATTAAACTTTCCGATCGAACATTCGAACACCTAAGTTTTCCCGAAACCGTTCAACACATGAAATAGGTTCAAAGACATTCACTTCATGCCTCAGTACCAACGGTCCAGCCGTAGAAGGGTCAAGCCAACGCCTCACATGTGGCACGCCGTACTGCCCCAAACCCGAAGGTTCAAAGGGCAGTTCAAGACGGTCACATAATCGAGTTAAGGTTTGTTGTCTTCTAGAGGGACCATCGTATTACTTGCACTACTTAGAACGTCCTTAAACCACAGAAAAATCCAACACTTGGAAATTTTCCGGCAGGGGAAAAGTTGGGTATTTATATCCGGTCGAACCTTTTAACATATTCTAAAATATCCGGAAAGCCACATAGACAAGGTTTGATAATCCGATCGAATCGTCGATTCCCAATACAACCCCAGAACACTCAACTCTTGAGTCAAATTAAAAATTCCCAGAAAATTCAGCATAATAAAGTAGGAATTACTGTGCAAAAATGGACAGATGATGTCATCAGATAGCCGCGGAACCGCCGCAGAAGCCAGGCTTCTGCCGCGGTTCTTCCACGCCCTTAGCAGATCATGGGATAAATTTTGCATCGTAATTCTTAGAATTCCCTGCTGAATTTTTTAAGCATTTTTAATATGGAAAAATCCCAGATTTTAGAAAAAGTCCAGAGAGCATATCGGGAATTAGGGTTACGGTTCGAACGGGTTTCAAACATCGTCTAGACTTCGCCTAAGGCACTAGCTAGGCTCTGATACTACTGTAGGGTTCCTAGACACTCTCAAGAGGTCTCACAAGGCATCAACCATGCCAATTTCAAATTTTACGGGTGCCGAGAAAACCTAATACGGATCGTTGACTAGAGTTTAGGCGAAAAACGAAACTAGTTAACATCTTAACTAAAGGAGAGAGGCTACAACCTTTGTAGATCCGTTTCTCCACTTCCTTAGCTCCACGTAGGCGTCCTCTCGCTGTCCGTCTTGAATCCCGAACACAATCGTCGGCTTCATCGGAGAAATGGGCGGGCTAGGTCGTCGGCTTCGTGCCGAAGATGATCTACGTCGAGGCATCACAAGTTCAAGCTCCAACTTCACCAAGTTGTGAAACTTGTGAAGAAAACACCCTATACTACTTGGCAAGAGGTAGAGGGTGAAGAAATAGGAGGTGGGTTCACTTTAGAATTGGATTTCTCTCACTTTTGCTCAAGTTGCCATTGATGGACTTAAGCTTTTTCTTGAAGAAGAAGATGATGAAGAAAATAGAATATGATAAGTGTTGATTAAAAAAAGAAAAGAAAATGAATACTTATCATATACTAACTATGGTAGAGTGTAGAGAATAGACCATGGTTACTTGGAAGGGTTAGGGTTAAGCATGAAGACAAGAATGGTTACAAAGTCAAAGTTTCATGAAGCTTCAACTAGAAACAAAGAAAGCCACCATTCTCTTCAAAATCTTTTCCAAATAAATCAATCAATAAATAACAGAATAAGAAAAATCCTAATCATCATCTTAACCATGGTTTAATTCTATACACTTAACCAAAGAAGCATGTATCATCAAACATGATACAATCAAGTGTATAAAAGTATATCACATATACAACTTGCACATACAAGTGAGAAAATCCATATAAAGTGAACCAATACTAGTTAATGCAAAGTAATATATCAAATATATAATTATACATTAAATCATTAAATCAACACTTGATTCAATGATCCGGTCATGTCGCACATAACCGACTAGTATCCAATGTATCGGCTTATCGAATCAATCCTTGATTCGATATCTAGGTTATATCGCATATAACCAGTCGATACATTCATCGCGAGAATGAAATACGGTATCACATACACGCATCATTCTCGGTCCCGCACATATCTCATATGTGCCCATATTTCGTTTCGCTTGAGCCAGGAAACCTCTGTGTAGAACTCTAAAGACTCGTCAATACGCCGGCAGCAGATGATGATCATATCAAGCACCCATAAGCCGCAAGCGGTCTGCTAAACGTAACGGCCATCCGGGTATTGAGCGATCAGAAGATCGACGAGCAAGCCAGCTCACACTCCTGTGAATCCAACCAGTAACACTTACCGTACAGTCCGGTCTGTTCGTCTGATATGTCGCATATCAAGTCTAGGGGTGGTAAACGTCAGACCCCAATAACCGATAAGTCGTGCCGATGTGAGGCTCATAAAGGGTCGAGAAACTACTGGTAACACTTACCAGCAAATCTCTGATCAGCCCTGGCCAGGGACTTCCCTGTTACGGCCAATCGAGCACAGCGCAACATCAACCCCCAATACTGGGAGAGACGAAACCCCTCCTATCGCTCATTGCCTCTATGTGACTCGGGACTGTACCCAAAGACCACCGTTTTGCACGCCCTCATGGAGGTGGTAAGGTGGAGATCAAAGCACAGTGGGAATCACACAAGACTCTATGACGATCTCGGGTCTACAGACTAACTTGCATAAGTGTCACCTGAGAACTGCCATCTGACGTGAGGTATAATACCATCTGGGAGTTCTCGGCGAGTCCGTCCAGTGTACCCAGTCTCCACTGAGCACCCGTATACCATCTCTGATGTCAAACACCAATGGATATGGGATCATCCATCGCCCATCTCATGGGTCGAGAAGCGTATACGCTAGTCTACACTGGTATATCGATGCCCCGTCTCGATACACCTATGACTAGGGACCTTGAAGGATGTACCTATGGACTACCATGTCCCCACTAGTATGATCTGCATCATAGTCCAGGCAGTCAAGTACACATCCTAAGGGCTTTATCAACATGTAACTATAAGACAGTTTAAAGAGACAAGTGTACATGTTAAGATAAAGAGCAACCAGATAGCATACTATCATATCGAGCAAGAAAGTCATCTCTATATATGTCCAAGCATCCAATATAATATACATCATCTGTACAATACTGGCCTCTAGGGCATACATACAACTAACATTTTGAAAAGTATAAAAAGTATTTACATAAAACCCTCTCAAGTTTTATAAATTACCTTAAGGACCCTAGAAATTATAAGACTTTGTTTTGCATTTCTGATTGTCTGACTCGGGTTTGAGTCTGATTAGTCTGACTTGAACATGATTCAAGTCAATCTATAAACTACAAGATTCCAATTCAAAATGAACACATGAATCCATGCATACAATTATCAATACAACTTGACTGAACCGATCCATGGATTTACATATTCCTTTTATATGATTCCCAGTATTCCATTTACATGACTCTACGGTTATAACCATTTCCTGATATCATGGTTTCGGTCAGTCAGTCAATCAATCATACAACCAATACAATTTACAAGATAACAATACAAACATGACATCGCGGGGTTTAAGGGGTAGATTGGTAAGGAAGGTGTTAAAGGTGGCACGAGGGGGTCAGATTTAACACACCTAACATGAATCCAGTTGCTGTTGTACCGTGGCATAAACGGTTTCTTGTACTATACGTGCCCCTAGCCTCTGGCATATAGAGACTCCCCTCGTATACACTGGCATCCTTCTGTATCAAGCTACAAACAATAGCGTTAACATAACATTACAACAATAGTTTACACTTTAAAATATATCTTCTTATTCTGTATTTTTCTACTCTCCTCTTATCTTTGGGACTTACCGAGCGACCTGCTCGCCGACAACATTCTGTTTCTTTCTTCTTTGAATATCGTCAGGTGATTTGGACCCGGCGAAGATCGATCCATCGCAAGAAGACTTGGAGCAGTTTGCTGAAGACCCTACACTTTAGTTTCATTATACACTTTTTCTTTTTGTACTTTTCATTTCCTGTTATGCCACTGTTTAGGCATGTTTTTATTTCAGTTGTATTTGCTTTCATGTATTGTACAAAGAATGTTAATAAATAAAATTTGCTGTTCTTTTATTTCTTGTCTCTTGTGTAATTATTTTATATTGCTTAGATACGCTTAGCTTATGTACTTCTGAGTTTATACGTAGCGGACCTCATCGCGTCCCCTTCGCCGTACACTGGGAAGCGGGGCCACCAACAAAACCTGTCATGCCCCGCGATGTCTTATTTGTATTGTTATCTTATAAATTGTATTGATTGTAAGATTGATTGACTGACCGAAACCATGATATCAGTAAGCGGTTGTAACCATAGAGTCATGTAAATGGAATAACTGAGAATCATGTAAAAGGAATTGGTGTATCCATGGTTCGGTTCAGTCAAGATATATAGATTGATATTGGATTCATGAATTCATGAGTTCATATTAAGTGGAAACTTGTAGATTATAGATTGACTTGAATCATATTCAAGTCAGATTAATCAGACTCAAAGCCGAGTCAGACAATCAGAAATGTGAATCGAAGTCTTATAATTGCTAAGGTCCTTAGGGTAATTTATAAAACTTGAGGGGGTTTAATGTAAAAATACTTTTATATACTTTTCAAAATACACCTCAAGTATTTATTGTTCGTCTTTAGAGTTTTAATGAGGGTGGATTTTATGTTATGACATTTCTAGTGAAAATATCCTAGTTTTATAAATAAGGGTATTTATCTGTAATATTGATTATTTGAAGTTCATGCTATTTAGTGTAAAATTTATTCTTGTGATTTTTAGAAAAAGGTGGAAAATTTATATTATAATAAAATAGATATTTAAATGATAAATATACATATGTTTATACAAAAATAATTTTAATAAATATTTTATATTCTAAAAATCTCATTTTCTTAAAATGTCGTATTTTAAACCTTTCGAGACCGAATGCTCCTTGCGGAGGTCTGAATCTCGCACTACTAGCCCGAGGGTGCGCGATAAACCGCACGATTCCGAACGGGTTCCCCAAACATGGGTTGTAGCCGCGCTTTGCAAAGATTGTAAAATACTAATCCTTTAGAAAACGGTTTTTATAAAGTAAAAGGTATTTATTTACAAAGTGTAGTTTTCCGTATTTTAGATTCTAGGGTTTCGTAAGCCAACTAGCCTATTTCTAAATGGTCTAAACGACAAGTCGTTAGAAGCCTCAAATCGCCTCTTCACCGCCAATTGTGGCCAGGTAAATACAAGTGAGGAAGGAGGGATCCGCTCACGAATCGTGAGGCGGGCCTTTTAAAGTTACCTAAGCTCACTTACCTAGCCTAGAAACCACAAAGTCAGGTTTAGATAAATGATCGATGTCCACAACTTATCGTATTTTCCTACTAAGAAGTATTTATTTAAAAGTGTATCAAATCTAAAACCTTTAAGAATGGTTTTATCAAGATTATGGTATTTTAATGAAAGTTTAGTTTTATCGTATTCTAAGTTTTGATGATATCGTTTTAGGGTTGCATTTGCGTGTATGTGGAGGTAGGTCGTTACCTCGTGCTCTACTTTAAATGTATAGCAAGTTAAGGGGTTAAATGTGAAATTGAAAATGATGGTATTAAAGTGAAAAAATACGGTAAATTGGAAAGGTTATCATTTCATATGAGAAAACTTGTTCAAATTGATTTTTACAAGTTAAATAATCAAGATAAAGGTATTTAGGAATGAATGAATTGATTAGAAGTGAAATTTTATAAAAAACCTAATCGGAATTCGGATTTGTTTCGATTCCGTCGGGTTTCGCAATTTCGTATTTTTGAGAAATAGAAAAGGAGATAGAATGGGACTTACGGGTTTCGATTAGGCAAAGGAGTGAGGGGGAACTATAGGGATTGACGATACGTTGCGTCGTCACCAGTAGTTCCTAAAAACGTCGCCGGAATTTCCGCCGGAGTTTCGCCGCGAGCTTGTTTTCAAAGTACACAACTCTTGAAAAATTTTGAAAGAGTGAGCTTAGGATTTTGGGGGTGTGAGGATAGTGTGTAGGGTTGGTATTTATAGGGTTATGGTATTTATAGGGTTTGTCTAGGGTTAAGTTAGATGAAATGTTAAAAATAAAAATGTGATAAAATGTAATAAAAATGTATTAAAAGTGAAGTAATTGGGGTTTTTAAAGCGTTCTGGAAGTAGTCTGAGGCTGAAATTTTGCAGGTGCATAGGAAATATGAAAAGACACAACTTTCATGTTGGGGCCGTCGCCGAAATCGTCCGACTCGGGGGTGACTCGGCCGTGACTCGGCCGGAGCACTGAGTCGGCCGAGTCGAAGCCGAATTGACCGATTCCTGGCCGAGTCCGGTGGCCAGATCCCCTCCGACGGTTCATCTAACTCTTGCAAGTGTTACATGTTTGGGTGTAGTGGGGGTTTTTGTGAGATATGCACGTGTAAACTCTTGGTATTCTAAAGATTTTAAAAAAAATCAATATTAAAAATAATGTGGGGTATGGGTTTTGAACTCTGGTGGCTTGGTTCAGCAGTGCAAGGTACTACCAATGAGCTACAAGCTCCTTCTTGTAATTATGGAGTTATTTAATTACTTAAAATGATAGCAGCAAAGAGTAAATACTCCAAGTATATATTAAATTTAAAGTAATTTCTTATACACTAAAAATGGAGTTATTACATTCTTGTAACTTGTAATTAAAAACAAAATAATTACTTATATCTTGTGCTCAAGCTAAAATACCCCTTTATGGATTTTGAAAAAAATTTAAAATTTTGTGTAGAAAAGTGTATAGGAAAATTAGGATTGTTACATAGATGCTACCCTTCATGAAGTCCCCTTCCTACTTGTCTTTCTATTCCACTAGCCAATGGGGATAATTTCGAAATCAAAGCTCAATTCATCAAAATGTTGCAAAAATTTCACGGGCTTGAATCCGAAGACGCATACGTTTTTATAAACAAATTTGAAAATGTATGTGCTATGATGGGCACTTCACAACTTTCTGTGGATACTATGCGTTTACGTCTTCTCCCTTTTACTTTGTGCGATTTAGCCGAGAAGTGACTTTATAACACACCCGCACATTCTATTTCAAAATGGGATGAATTCGTTATAGCATTCCTTAAGAAATTTTATCCCAATCATAAGACAGTCCGCGTTCGAAGCGAGATCTACCAATTTACCCAACTTCCCAATGAACCATTTTGGAACTGCTTTGAACGATTTAAGGAACTGCTTATCCAATGTCCTCATCACGGAATCAGTAGATGTGATCTTTGCCACATTATATATGAGGGTATTAATCCAACAACAAAGCAGATGCTTGAAATCATGTGTCAAGGCAAGTTCCTGTCTAAAGATGATGGTGAATCTTGGAAATTCTTGGAAGATTTTGCTGAAAACACTATGCAATGAGAAAGCGTTAGACCACCATCGTCTGGGGAAGGTAACCATCAGCTCGATGTTTCCGTCACATTGAGAGCTGAAATGGCTGCGATACAAATTAAACTAAATGCTATAGAAAACAAATTCTCTTCAGCCTCCCTAAACCAATTCACGTTCCCCAAAACTGTGTGTGGTTGCTGTTCCAACACATTACATTTGACGGAAGAATATCCTTTGAATATACCGTTTCAAGGTTAAGAGCACACTCATGCTACTTTTCAGCAGCAACCTAGAAATGATCCTTATTCGTCCACTTATAATCAGGGTTGGAGGAATCATCCTAATTTTGCTTGGAACCAACACCAAAATCAAAACCAGTTCCAAAGCAATTATCAAAGAGTTTCTCCACAACAACAGCAACCACCACAACTGAGTCAACACCCCTTTCAACCGCAACCTTTACAAAACCCGGTCAACAACTTTGATCTTTCTTCTGCCGGTACCGATAAACCCTCTGCACTCGACATGTTCATTAAACATTCCATGCAAACGAATGATATTTTAACGTCTTCTATCCAAACGTTACATCAAAACACTATCTCCCACAGTGAGAGTATTAAATCGATAGAAGCACAAATTGCACAGTTGAATGCCGCGATGAGTGCTAGAGAGAAAGGGAAACTTCCATCTCAACCCTTACCGAATCTAGGGTACTCACAGTATAATGTGAATGCACTTACCACGTTGAGATCTGGAAGAGTGCTGAATAACCAAGTCGGTGAACAGGTTGATTCTGAAACTGATAATGATGAAATAATCAATGACACCCCGGCTTCCACTTCTACTTCTTACCCTATTTCGTCTAATCTACCTTCTTCTTCCGAGCCTATTCTCTGTTTTCCCTTAGGCTCAAACCCTCTACCCATTTCATCCTTTCTACCCCCACAAACTTCTTCACATATGTTGGACCCAACCCTTATTGATAAAGCTCCATTTCCAAACAGATTGAGGGCCAACAAACCTAACGCACAAATGAAGAAGATTGTGGAAATATTTAAGCAAGTTAACATAAATATCCCTCTCCTAGATGCTATACAACAAGTTCCGGCTTATGCGAAAATACTTAAGAACTTGGGCACTAGGAAGAGAAAAACTCAAGTGCCCAAAAAGGTATTCATGTCGAGTAATGTAAGCACGGCTTTTACATAGCAATTACCCAAGAAACGTAAGGACCCTGGTTGTCCTACAATCTCTATTTCCATTGGGGGTAAAAATATCAATCGCGCTTTACTCGATTTAGGCGCTAGTATTAACTTGCTTCCATATTCTGTGTATGAGTAATTGGGTATCGGAGAATTAAAACCATCGCAATGCACTTTACAGATGGCCGATAGATTTATCACCAAATCTAGGGGTGGGCTTGAGGATATGTTGATAAAAGTCGGGGAATTTATATTCTCTGTGGATTTTATTGTTATAGATACACAGCCTGTAGCAAACCCACGGAACCAAATTCCGGTGATTCTCGGTCGATCCTTTTTGGCTACTTCCAACGCTGTAATCAACTGTCGAAACGGCTTTATGAACCTATCATTTGGGAATAGGTCAATTAAGCTTAACATTTACAAGTTGGGAAGTCAACCCTCCGAACCTCATGCTCGAGTATGTTCTATCGAATTAATGGATGTCGACAGCAGTGAATTAGAACAGCTTCACGATATAGATCCAGACTCCCTTAGTACGTTGTTGATTGACCCAGCGATGTATTATACACATACGGACCCTTCTTTGGAGTTGTCCGGGTCAACATCTAACACTTATTATGAACCTGTTATGGAGTCAGAGTATCAGCCCGTTCTTTCAAATGTGAATATTCTTTGGGATATCGGTGAAAGCTTTGAAGAAATTTTCGCTGATGAACTTGCATTCTTAGCAGACACGGGAGTTGTGATGAACAAACTCCAAAACAAAGAAGTTGAACCACCATCCCTTCTTCTTGACAATTATGAGAATGCGAGTAATCTATCCTCACAATCATTGTGTCGTCTCTCCAAATCGAGACGCAATTCCATTCCATACCACCTCTTGTTTCTTCCCCACTTCTTCTTGGCTCTACATAACATGTTCTTCCACCAACCGGTGCTTTACATTGATAAAATCTTTGAATAGTTGGTATTAACTTTTGGTCTTTGCAAAACTTGGCATTGACCAATAACTTTACCCCCACTTAAAATGCTTAACATTTTTTAACTCAAGTTTGGGGAGGGGTTATTTTTGGCTCTTGAATATAAAATTTGTTCTCAAAATTGTGAGCCAAAAATAAGTTTGGGGGAGACTTTTCACGTTCATTTATTTCTTGCCCCCGTTAATAACTTTTCCTCCTAAGCCTACAGGTTTTTGAGATTTAAAAGAGACAACAGTGAGGACACTGCTGTAAACAGGTTTGGGGGAGGTTTGTGTTTATTTACGCATCACTTTGCATTACACTTTGCATAAGCACAAAATTTTCAAAAAAAATTCTTTTATAATAAAAGATTAGAAAGTGAAAAATTACATTTAACAGATTGGAAAAATTTAAGAAAACCAAGAAAGTTAGATGTTTTCTTAAACAAAACTAGTAATAAGTAGTTATGAGCCGTTGTCCCAAGGGTTAGTAAGATGAAGGAAGTCACTAATCTGAGGATAAAAATAAGTCTGAAAAATAGTTCCTATTCTGGAAGCCAAATATTTGAACGTTGATACCCTACTATACGCACTTACACACGGCTTGAAACTCGGGATAGTAGAGGATACCTTGAAATGCTCTTGTCTAAAAGCCAAAGTACGAAGAAAATAATAAATGAGGCATAAAAGTATAAAAGGGTGAAGAAAAATGAACACTTGTTTTGTAATCACCAAGGCAGCATAAAAAAATATAGCGAGGGTGCTTCATCACCTAGTGCCTTAGACCAACTGGTTTGGGAGTCATTGCTAAGCCTTAGGTGTTGCAAGACGAGGAAATTACTAATTACGCCTAATATGTGAGCACATTTAGTAATCGGTCGGTTAGTACCTCAAGAAGTATTAACGGTCGCATGAAGAATGTGTGAACAATTCCATCTAATTATTCACTAACTAAAAAGTACTGAGGTAGATGGACAAGAGTATGATAGCTTGAATTGAATTCTCCGCGTGTAGGGATGTCTTTTACACACACGTAGGGGTATATGATCGGTGTTTGGAAGAAAGGTAGGGATGAAGAATAAAGGCGATGTTTTATTGAGAGATGATATGATTTCTAATATCTTTTCATAACTATTAAGATAGAGCTTATGACAACCGAAAAGCTGGTGTAGTTGGAAACTCTAATTTTCAAGTTCTTTCTTTTATAATTCTTATCATTATAAGTAAATCTCACAGCCTTTCTTTTATTATAGGATTTTGTAGGTGCAATCCGCTGAAAACCCTCAGGAGACAACACTCCTCCTATTAGGGACATCTAGAGGTTTAAAGGCTTGTTGCACATGCTCAGTGCAATCGTGTTGCCTACGAAAGTGTGCTAGTTAGTTTTTATTTTTCTTGCTATTTTCTCCTACTCTTGAATAAAAGAAGTTTGCTCGGGACGATCAAAGTCAAGTTTGGGGGAATTTGTTCAGTCGAAAATATTGTAATCATTAACATAACAATTTCCTCACTTTTCTAATCATTTAAGGATGTTTGTTATAAATATAACACGGATTACAAGTTCGTCTGGAAAATATCAAATACCACGTGTTATACATTATAATCAACATTCTGGAAGGAAATTGTATGTTTATTATTTCAAGCATGATATTGTATATGTTAACAATCTTTAGTGAGATTTTGTGTAGAAAATTACCTCATGACAGATATAGGAATCGCAAATTCGCCGACAAAATACAGGGAATCAAAGAGTTAAAATCTGGCAGAGATTCAGAAGTGATAAAAGAATTCCTGATATCACCTGAACACCAATTGGCCAACACCAGAGAATACAGAGAAAACGAGGACACAAACTCACCAGACGGCCGTGGATCTGCGGCCGAGTCAGGCGGATCCGCCGCGGATCCGCGGCCGATTCAGGGAGCCGGCGGTCAAAAGTTCTTCCGAAACTTCATCTCAACTTCCTAGCTTGTTGAAGACGCTCCATTGTAACAACCTTGTTCTGGAAGTTTCCCTACAACAACCTAGTTTCTTGAGGAAGCTTGATAACCACCTTATTTTAGAAGTTTCCCTATAACTACCTAGCTTCTTGGCGAAGATTAACCTAGATTCTAGTGGAAGATTGGTGAAGGGCTATAAAAAGGACCTAAGCCTTCATTTCAGAGGTTACTCAATTTTAAGTTGAACAATTCATTACACAAGTTGAGTGACACAACTTGTAACTCCAATTCAAATCAAGATCCAAATCAAGAATCGTTGAGAACAATATCAAGCGACGACATTCAAGATCCTTTACGTGAAGCCGATCATCATCAAGAGCGCGAGATCCTCGACAGGTCTAAATCTCACGGAGATCGAGCAAAGCGAAATTCGACGGAATAGTTACTTCTTCAAGGGAGCGATCGAGTGCAATTCTTGTAACCTCGGATTGAAGGAAAGTGTAATTAGAAGTTGATTAATAAAGGTGATCATTTGTTAATTCTCTCTTTCTTTAAATTCTTGCATTATGAAATTTCTAATTCTTGATTATTTTATTTTCATGATGCGTGGGTAAATCTCCGCTTGCTAAGGATTCGAAGG
This sequence comes from Agapanthus africanus, assembly GCA_030015575.1. Classification (NCBI taxonomy): domain Eukaryota; kingdom Viridiplantae; phylum Streptophyta; class Magnoliopsida; order Asparagales; family Amaryllidaceae; genus Agapanthus; species Agapanthus africanus. Next base: position 137,574,789 of record CM057339.1, read on the forward strand.
AATTCGGTAGATCAAATGGTGATGAAATCGTATACGCATCTTAAGTCTTATGAGAATTATGAACTTTAGGAAAAAGAATCGTCAACGACCAAATTCAGAACGAGATCACCGTTCTTGATAATTTCGTTCCAATTTGGGATTAAATGATTAATGATTCTCTTTGCTAAAGGCTGGATTTGAATGATGATCAATAAAAGGACAAGGGATAGTGAAGGAGAAACCCTAGTTTCTTCAATAGATCCATAATCTTCATTCATCGCCATCATTCTAGCTATAATTCATCAATAGATAAGATGAGTCATTTTTGGTATTCATCATTGCTACTAATTCCTATCGAATCCTACAAGCTATTCTTCATTTTCTTGATAACTAAAATTGATTTTGGACACTTTCTTGATTACTAAATCTTAAATTCTTTCATGATGTTTCTTGAAAATATTTCATCTAATAAATCTTGATTCATCTTCTTGAATTTTCTTTACTATTTTCTTTTGACTCAACTAAAGCAAGAACGAATAAATACACGAATCTCAGTGGACGATCCGTACTCATTAACAAACTACATCGACACCGTTATTGATTGCGGTTATAAATTCTTTGATTGCGATAACACTTTTCAACACATCAAAAAACGGATCAATCAATGATCCAGACTAGTTCTCCTTTTAGGGTTTGAAGAAGAATTCGAGGAAACAATGGGAGCTATCCTGATCAGATAAAGTGATAACCAATCTGATCTTGATAGAGTGCAAGCTGAGTGTTTCTTTTCTCTCTCTGGTACAGCGACCCATGACTTACCTTAAAAACTCATGAACCAATTTGACCGAACCTTCTTACACCCTTTAGTTTTAGCTTGTCTTGATTCGCGACAGCGTATATATTACTGTCACTCCTACTTTACCCTTTGCATTTCTTCAGAACACGTCGTATGACTATGATGATCCATATTGCTTGGAACGGCCATCGTATAGTTACATACAAACTCGAAGAAGTTACTTTAGTTGAGGATGGCCACAGATTCTGAAGAAATTGAATATGATTATTCGGTTGTCTCTTCCCTTTACCTTCTCTCAGGTTGTGAGAGCTTCTTGATTAGAAGAGTACATCTGTTACGCTTATTGGATAGTCTTCTTCCAAACCTTAGGCTGGTGCTGAAAGATAGGGAAGGAAGAAAACCAATTAGCCTAAGGACGGTGTACAGAAGGTAAGAAGTAGAGATATATAAAGGGACCGAACTGAGGGCAAAGGAAATTGCGACTAATATCATGAATCTGGATAATGGAAAAAGGCATTACTAGGAATACATGACCATCCCCTATAAAACATTTTCATATTTCAGTTTTTCTGTGTACATGTAATAGTGAACTGTTTTCCTAATCAATTCTGACTCCAGAGTATGTATTTACCAGATTTGGATCTCACATCTGTACGATGTTACAGATGATGAGTAGGAGTAGAATATTAGGAAATTAGCGATTTGATCCTTAATATCGGAATTCGTTGCAATTGGTAATATTGGATTAAATCATCTGGCTTTTGCCAGACTGCAAACATTTGGTTTCGAATAACCGTTGTTATGCATCAGATTTTAAAATGAAATATCTGTACCTTTATTTTTATAAAATGAGATATACATTTTGAAAATTGTGTTGTAAACATTTACCTTTATCAGTTGATGATAATGTAAGGTGCATTAAATAACGGTGTAAGACATTCTTAACCAAGATACAGTTTTCAATTTACAAGACACAGAATTTGAGTTAGTATACTGTTGGGACTTATACATGGAGATGTATGTTGTCCAGTGTAATTCGAGACAAAGGGGTTGGTACTCTTACTTCATTCAGGATTACTTATGAGTTCTCTGATTTTAGACACCCATTCGTAGTATTGCAAGGTCAAAGATTTTGAGAAGTTTATAGGTATAAAAATAAAGTAGAGAACCACACGTTGGAAGTATCGAGATTCTTCGAGGTGATCGAAGATGTAGATACTTATGATAGGTATTCCATTATACTAATATCGAGAACTTTATTCTCTTACAGGTTACTCATCCGTGAACGCGCTCCATGATAAGTAATGCTGTATTGGCTTTTTTCCATTAGATGATATGTATTGGAAATAGTTGCATGACTTTTGAATCTGGTTCCATCTAAATTAGTTCCTTGATTCTATATGGACATAGAATGGTTACATATCTTCAGGTTGTTAATATATGGAGTTGTTTGGTTTCTGTTTAAAAGCAGAATCCGGACAAACTCAAGACACGCTTCAGTAATTGCAGTTTGTGAATTATTCCAAGTATTCGCTAGGATATTGTTTCTACCATTTTTAAGATCAATAGTTATATTGTTCTTGACTCGCCACATTTTTATAAAAGGGTCTTTTTGCAAAAGAAACTAGTGGGAGTATGGTAGAATTGGAAGTGATTTCAGAACCAAAAACGGTTACCGAAAATTTAGTAGAACCTAAGAATTCAATTGGACTCGACAAACCGTTAACCACTCTGTAGATTTTAGTAGGCGACCTCAGACACCCGAGAGATGCTTCGGTTTTCTCGTAGACGGTGACAAGGAGGTCAGCTTCATGGAGATGATGGTTCTACTAGTTATCAGTAGGTCATAGGAAGTGGAAACTTCCAAGTGGCCAGATACTTCATATCCAAGATGGACTCCACGCACTTCAGCAAATTATGGATTTTGGATTTTGCTGGGTGCTCCTTAAGGGGTAAAACCCATTAGGAGCAGGTAGATCTTTCGAGATCTGTGCAGGTGAAAGGTACTATGCTAAAGTCCATATGGATATGACCTGACACTGCTATTCCCCTACTTATTATCAACAGTTCATAGGAAGTGGTAACTTCCAGGTGACCTGGTATTTCATACCATAGATGGATTCCACGCACTTCAGCAAATCATGGATTTTGGACTTTGCTGGGTGCTCCTGAAGGGGTAAAACCCATTAGGAGCAAGTAGATATTTCGAGATTTGTGCAGGTGGAAAAGTGTTTACCTAATATGGCTAGACTTGTTGTAAAGAGTTTTCATCAAATACCCATTGTGAATTGTGATGTGACTTTTACATCAATGTCTATGCTGAAGTCCATATGGATATGTTTTGGTGCTGATGCAGTTCATGGCTATGATATCTGGCAGGTGGATGACTATAACGTCTTTCCAAACGGGATTTTGGAAGTGCGCGTGTATATGACTCTGCCAGAGGGTTTTCGTAGTCAGTGGGAGCAGCGGAATGTGTGCAAGATGCTTATGTCTATTCGTAGACTAAAGCAAGGATAGTGGAGACGGATCATCTATTTTGATATAACAGTCAAGGTTATTGACTTCGTAAAAACTAAGGTGAACCTAGTAAGAAAGATGTATGGAGTACTGTCCATGTTTTAGATGACATACTCCGGATATGAAGTGATGTTCCTATATTACAATCGGTCAGATTTTGGTTATCACACAGTGTTTTCTCCATGTTGGATATGGATAGTATATCAAGAGTTTTGGTGACTAGATCTATGGTTTTAGATCTAAATTTGGGAAGTTCCCCAATCAAGTACTTAGACAGCATTCTAAATGTATTTTAGAATGGACGACTCCAAGCGTGGTGGTGTACCCACATGTGATGGAGTCACCCTCTTTAAAAATAATGTCTTTTAGACTGAAGAAGAGAGGGACTGACATGAATGACATATAATTTGCTTACGCAATCGAGTCAATCATGTAAAGTCTTATACAACACCAGATATTACTTTTGCACTAGTTGCAACAAGCATATATTAATCCAATTCTCGAGAAACAAAGGAAAGCAATAAAGAACATAAGAGGATGTTCTTGGTATTTGGTAACGGCAGCCTCCTCCGGGAGGCGGTTATCGGTTATAGCTTCCAAGGTGACCTGGTTGACAGAGATGCTGTCAGAGTTTTGAGTTTAGCCTCTTCTGAGGATCGGTATATTGGATAGTATTCCGATAGGGATATTGAGGTAGGTATGATTCAGGATGCTGGTTATAACTCAACAGAGCATACATCCAAAGAAGTTTGTTGGAGAGGAGTTGTTCATTGATGAACTTGGTCCCATCAGGTATCCAGACAAATTCTTAGGGCGGGGTATCACTCAGTTTGGGAGATTCTTGATCTTTGCAAAGTTGAGATATAGAGAGAAGAAGTTGAAACAGTATAGCGGATCCATTCACTGAGGCTATTTCTCAAACACGGATGTTCCTCAAACGAGATTTGAGAAACTGATTAATAGAGAAGTTGGGTATTCGGTAGCACATGAGCTGTGGGTACGCGATACCGCAATAATTAGCCTTAAGTGCAAGTTGGAGATTGTTGGATATAGTGTCCTCAATTCAATTATTGTAATCACAGGCACGTGATTGTGATGATTGAGGAAGGACCTATACGGGTAGAACAGTCTTACTCAAAATGATAGTATGCTATATGCTTTGTCTTTATCATCATGTACATGCATTATGTGGTATTGCAGATCAATATTACATGTTGATAGAACCCATAGGATTCTTGGTTGCCTACCAGCATAGTGATGGCGATCATATACATGAGAGCTGGGTGGTCTATAAGCACATCCTTAAATGTCATTAGTAGTGGGAGTATCGAGACTGACATCGATATTCCGGAGTAGACTAGTGTATACGCTTCGAGACCCCGACGAGGGGCGGTGGCCGGTTGTTCATCTCAGAATTTTGCATTATTATATCATCCATTCTTGATTATATTTCAAATAAATAGGTGCTTTTGATCCATGTCTGCTAAATAGTTATAGGTTACAGGTTCTCAGAACAATACAGTGAAATGCATGAAAAGACGTTACAAAAGTGAGACTACAACTAACAAAAGATGAATCCGTATGATGCCGCCTAACAGTTGAAGGAACAAATGAAGATCAGTAAACAGTTCCATGCACAAGACAGTTCAAGGGCAACACAAGATACAAGACTTCAAAGCAAAGCTTACGGTAAAATTCCACAAATTTTGCACTGTTGGAAATTTGGAAGAAAGTAGAAAAGATTTTGAAGAACCAAGTGAAGAAAACAGAAGAAAAAGGCAACATAAAACAATCCTGAAGAAATGAGACAGAGAACCCTCAAGACGGCCGTGGATCCGCGGCCCAACATGGCTTTCCGCCGCGGTTCCGCGGCCGTGCTGTGCACGTGTCGGTGCAAATTGTCGGTGGGTGTCGGTGCGTTGACCCGGCTTTCTTAGGGTAGTCTTGTAATTTCAGATGTGGATCAGATGTAAACCCTAGGGTTTCTCCTATCTATAAATAGGAAACCCTAAAGCCTAATGAAGGCATGCCTCTTTTTATTTTCTAGTCTAAAATTTTCATTCCATTGTAATCGTCAAGAGGTGTCAATAAAAGTAAGTGTTCTTCAATTTTATCTTGTGTTCTTCTTATTTGAATTTATTTTTCTACAATTTTTATCTGTCTTATTTACCTGCAAATTAATTAGTTTATTAAAAAGAAAAAAAATTTATAAAAATGAATTTCATCGTAACCATCCTAATGAGTGAGTAGTTTCTCACTTGTTAGGGTTAGGATTGGGTAGGTTTGAGAGATGGAAATCTCTTACTCCTTTCTTGCCCATATAATATTTTAATTAGAACTCTATTTGAATCAAACACACACCGCTCACTACGGCACCCTATCCTACGAGATAGCGGTGATTCCCTAGTTAGACCGGATGTGGTTAATTTACATCGAGATTAGGGCTAAGAGTTAAGAAAGGACGGACAAGCACCAAAAGGAAGAACTACGTTTCTTCCTAGTCGTGCTAATCTCCTTTGTTGATAATTACCCTAACACCTAAATTCTCAATTAGGGCAAAGAAAGTATTGAGTAGAAATCTTTTTCCAAACTAACCTAATCCTAATCCTAGCAAGGCTTTAAATCAAATTAAATTCAATCTTAGTTTTTATAAAAATCAAAACCACCATTTCTTTTGAACTTAACTCGTAAGAATTCTAAGAGATAACACGATTTCCCTGTGGACCGACCCGTACTCAACCGGCTAGTTACCAAGCGACACCGTTATTGATTGCGGTATATTCTTAATTTTGATTTCAAAACGCACGATACAAAATCTCTTTCAATCAAATGGCGCCGTTGCCGGGGAAACGGTAGTTATTTCTTTTTGTAATTTCGGGTTAATTAAAATTGAAAAGATATAAAAATTGAAAATTAAAAAACATAAATAAAAAAAAATCATCTTGTTATTTTTTGAGGGGTTTTGTGTGAATTGTGCAGGAAAAAGAAGACGGACAGATTCAGATCTGGAAAAATCCAGTGAACAAATCAACAAACAGAAGATCTGAACAGCCTGAGGAGAACCATAACAGACAACAGAAAAATTTTCTGGACTTGAGTCAACTCACTTACCGCGGAACCACCGCAGTATTGGGCTTTTGACCGTGGAACCACGGCTGTTTGCTGACGTCAGCTTCCCAAAATTTCTCTGTGGGTATTTTATCCTTTCTTCTACCTTCTGAACTCTACTGAAAAATTTTCCTGCAGGTATTCTTTGCGCCGAAACTTCTTCTCCCTCTCCAATAAATCATTTTGTGCACGATTCTTTACGCCGCAAATAAAAAAATTTTGGCAAGTGTTTTGGATTTTGTGTGTTAATTGCTTTGCATATTTAAAACGGACTTTTAAGGAGCTATAACACCAATCAAGATTGGGTGGGGAATTTCACTACCCTTCCTGAGACCCCAAAAATCATAAAAAGCATATGCATCAACCATTGAGCTAATTAAAAAATATCTAGACTCAGCCAATTAAGGACTGTCGCGCTCATTAGGACAGAGGAAGGTTGTGGGTATTCAGTCGTTTATCTAAACCTGACTTTATGGTGCATAGGCTAGACAAGTGAGAAAGGTAACTTTAAAAGGCCCGTCTCACGGTGATTCGTGAGCGGAACCCTCCTTTCTTCACTTGTGCTTACCTGGCCACAATTGGCGGTGAAGAGGCGATTTGAAGGATATCTCACAACTTGTCGCTTTGAACCAGTTAGGAGCAGTCTAGTTGACTTAGGAGACCCTAGATCTAGGCTTGATTGTGCATGTTTAACTGTGGTTGATTGAAATTAATTCCGTACAAATCTTTGCACACAAATCTTTATAAAAAAAAGAAGAAATTTTTACAAAAACTTGCCATTTGTCGCTAGAATTCCATTGCACCCTACCTACATCCCACATTTTCTCCATTGACGTTTTCTTACCCCCACCTTCTGCTTTTTGACTACACTTAAACTCGTTTAGTGTATGTCCGGTTGGACTAGGGATACTAGCATCCGTTTAGTTCGTGTCTCGTTAATCCCTACTGACGACGCGTTCGACTCCGAAGTCGAAATTCCCTCCACTTCTTTACCTTCATCTTCACATTCATCATCTTCTAAGGAGATGTCAGGATTCAATCCTAACAACCCCTTAACTACTTCGGGAATGATTCCACCTCAACTGGGTGCGAATAACCCACAACACCCGCCTGTTGAAGTGCCCCAACGAATCGCGCTCCAGGATCTTTTCTATCCTACCCGCTCCGCACTTCCTACTTGTCTTTCACTTCCACCGGCTAATGGGGATAACTTTGAAATTAAGCCCCACTTCATCAATATGTTGCCCAAATTTCAGGGGCTGGAATCCGAAGATGATTATATCTTCATTAATAAATTTCAGAATGTTTGTAGCATGATGAAGACCACCCAACTGTCCGATGATGCTATAAGGCTACGAGTCATTCCATTCACATTATATGACCTAGCTGAAAAGTGGCTATATAGTACCGCATCGCATTCTATAAACAGTTGGGAAGAGTTTGTTAAAACTTTTCTTACAAAGTTTTATCCACATCACAAGACGACGAGAATTCGTAATGAGATTAATCAATTTTCCCAGTTTCCTACCGAACCTTTTTGGAAGTGTTTCGAAAGATTCAAAGACCTTCTTGTTCAGTGCCCTGATCACGGTATTGAGAAATGACAACTTTGCCAAACTTTATACGAATGACTGAACCCAGCAACTAAACAGTTGCTGGAAACCATTTGTCAATGTCTCTTCCTAACCAAATCGAGCGAGGAAGCTTGGCAATTTCTCAACGCTTTTGCTGAACAAACACTTCAGTGGGAAAGCACTAGACAGATCACTTCATCCACTTCATCTACTTCTTCCGGTCAGTCTAGGGCAGGCATTCATCAACTTGATATGTCTATTGCAATGCAGGCCGAAATGGCTGTAATCACGAAAAAACTAGAGGCAATTGAGAGCAAATTATCATCGCCTTCCTCTGCCCCTGCTTTACCCACTCGCACTATATGCGCTTGTTGTTCGGATCCATCACATCTTACTGAAGAGTGTCCTTACAATCCACCTGCTCAATAACAGGATCAAGTCAATGCTGCCTTTCAGTAAAGATAAAGAAATGATCCATACTTTTCAACTTATAATCCTGGTTGGAGGAGCCACCCAAATTTCGCCTGGAATCAAAATCAACAACAATTCCAAGACAATAACAATTTCCAGAGGCCTCCTCCATAATAACAAGCTCATCAACAAACTCAATATCAGCGACCTTTTCAACCACAGGCTTACCAAAATCAAACGAACAATTTTACACCAAACAATTTTGTTCAGCCAAACAATGATAAGGTTTCTTCGCTAGAATGAAGTCTGGATGCATTTTTAAACAATCAACTCAATCCTCCATCAATATCCAGTCTTCCATTCAGTCTTTGGTGCAACACATTGTTTCACATGATCAAAGTATCAAAACAATTGAAGCTCAAATTGCACAACTGAATGCTGCGTTAAGCGAGCGAGAAAAGGGAAAGCTACCATCTCAACCATTACAAAATCCCGGTCACACACAAAATGCACATGTTGCTCATGAACAGCAAAACCATAATGTGAGTGCCGTGACTACATTGAGATCTAGAAAAATGTTGCACAATAATGTAGGCATTACCGATAACACCCCTGCCGCCGCTTCTTCATCATCTTCTTCTTCATCATCTTCAGAGCCTGTTCTCCATTCTTCACAAGGCTCTAATTCGTCTACTACTCCGAACGGACCCACATCTCACTCCATGAAAACACCAACACTGGGATCTGTTCCAACTCCGCAATCTCCTCCACAAACTTTGGACTCAACAAATTTTCAACATATTCCATTTCCAAACAGGTTGAGATCCAATAAACCAAGTCCACAAATGGAGAAGATTATGGAGTTATTTAAACATATTAGCATTAACATTCCCCTCTTGGATGCAATCCAACAAGTCCCTTCTTACGCTAAAATCTTGAAGGACTTATGCACCAAGAAGTGGAAAGCACAGGTACCCAAGAAAGTTTTCTTGGCTAATGCAGTGAGTGATGCTCTTACCCAACCTTTACCTCAAAAGCAAAAGGACCCTGGCTGTCCAACAATTTCAATAACTATTAGGGATAAGAACATCAACCGCGCACTTTTAGATCTTGATGCCAGTGTGAACCTGCTTCCCTATTCAGTATATGAGCAATTGGGCATTGGAGAGTTGAAACCCACACATTGTACTCTCCAAATGGTCGACCGATCTATCACCCATCCTAGGGGTGAGTTAGAAGATGTGTTGATCAAGGTAGGGGACTTCATATTCCCTGTTGATTTCATTGTTATGGACACACAGCCTGTAGCTAACCCCCAGAATCATATTCCGGTGATACTCGGTCGACCATTCCTTGCAACTTCTAATGTGGTGATCAATTGTCGAAATGGTTCAATGAACCAATCTTTTGGACACATGACAATTGAGCTCAACATTTTTAAGTTGGGGAATCAACCCTCTGAGCCTAATGCTAATATACTTGATGTTTGCTCGATCCAAGAGATCACTCAGGAGGACCGTGAGCTCGAAAAATTTCTGTTCGATCACAACAACTTTGACGCCACTAGTGCGTTCCTCCTAGAATCTGATACTGCTTTCACACCCGATAATGATTATGAGTGTTTAAATTTTTCAAACGATTTTGAAGAATCACCACCCGAGTTTGAAACCTTTGAATTTTCGGATGAGTTAACTGAACCATCCGAATCGGTTGCTTACACTCGCTTTGAACCTTTATTGGAATCCTTCGAGTTCGAGACAGTTTCACCAATTTTACCTTCAATTGTTTCGCCTCCAACACTCGAACTCAAGCTATTGTCGTCTCACCTTAAATACGCTTACCTAGGTGAGAATGAGACCCTTCCTGTTATCATATCGGCATCTCTAGCCCCCGAGCAAGAGAAAGCCCTTTTAACGGTCTTACAAAACAATCGACAAGCTTTTGGATGGACTATGGCGGACATCAAGGGGATTAGTCCCCTCATTGTTGAACATCATATTCATATGATGAATGATGCCAAGCCAGCCAGGGATCCACAGAGACGCCTCAACCCAATCATGAAGGAGGCTGTTAAAAAGGAGATCGTAAAATGTCTTGATAGTGGTATCATTTACCCTATCTCCGATAGCCAGTGGGTTAGCCCCATTCATGTTGTCCCCAAGAAATCTGGCATAACAGTCATAACTAATTAGGCGAATGAGTTAATACTTACTCGCACCCAAACTGGGTGGTGAGTATGCATTGATTATAGAAAACTCAACGCCGCGACACGGAAAGACCACTTTCCATTACCTTTTATTGACCAAATGCTAGAACGATTGGCTAGGCATGAATTTTATTGCTTTTTGGATGGCTATTCCGGCTATAATCAAATTCCCATCGCTGAAAAGGCCCAAGACAAGACCACATTCACTTGTCCTTTCGGTACATTTGCTTACCATCACATGCCCTTTGGGTTGTGCAATACATCCGCTACTTTCCAGCGGTGTATGATGGGGATTTTTTCAGACATAGTTGAAAAATTCTTGGAGATCTTCATGGATGATTTCTCCATTTTCGGTGACTCCTTTGATGAGTGTTTGCTACATTTAGACGCAGTCCTTACCCGTTGTAAGTATAAGAATCTTACTCTAAATTGGGAGAAATGCCACTTTATGGTACGAGAAGGTATTGTCTTAGGACATATCATCTCGCAAAATGGCATCGAGGTAGATAAGGCTAAGATTGAAGTTATTTCCAATCTTCCTCCTCCTAAATGCGTCCGAGACATTCGAGCCTTCCTTGGCCATGCCGGTTTCTATAGACGGTTCATCAAGGATTTTAGCAAGATTGCTAGACCCTTGACTCTTTTGTTGGCCAAGGACGCTACTTTTGATTTCGACTCGAGCTGTATGAAGGCGTTCGAGTCTTTGAAAAACTCACTTACTTCCGCTCCCATTCTTTCGTCCCCTGACTGGACGCATCCATTTGAAATTATATGCGATGCATCTGATTTTGCCATTGGTGCTGTCCTTGGACAGCACATCAATAAGATGCGCATGTAATTTATTACACTAGCCGGACATTGAACGAGGCCCAATTAAATTACACAACAACTGAGAAGGAATTCTTAGCTGTTGTGTTTGCACTAGAAAAATTCAGGCATCACTTAATCGGCTCTCCAGTCATCGTTTACACTGACCTCTCAGCTCTTCACCATCTTTTTGCGAAGAAGGATACTAAATCTCGGCTTATACGTTGGATCCTCCTACTACAAGAGTTCAATCTTGTCATCAGAGATAAGAGAGGATGTGAAAAAGTTGTCGCCGACCATCTTTCGCGCTTCCCTTCTTCGCCAACGCTTCAAATTCCTTTAAAAGACGTTTTCTCAGATGAGCAGGTCTTAACTGTGTCATGCGAATCTTAGTTCGCAGATATTGTAAATTATTTAGCCACTGGAGTTATACCTAATGATTGGTCGAATCAGGACAAACTCCGATTCCTATCCCAAGTAAAACATTTTTACTGGGATGAACCGTATCTCTTCAAATACTATTCCGACCAAATCATTCGTCGGTGTGTCCCCGACAACGAGTTTAAGAGCGTGCTGTCTTTTTGCCACGATCAAGCGTGTGGCGGGCATTTTGGCCTTAAAAAGACAGCAGAAAAGATCTTGCAGTGTGGTTTCTACTGGCCACAACTTTTTAAAGACGCACACGATTACTGCAAGACATGCTCCCGGTGCCAACACTTAGGCCGGATATCTAGGAGAAATGAAATGCCGCTCCAACCAATATTGGTTGTTGAAATTTTTGATGTCTAGGGGATAGATTTTCTGGGATCGTTTTCCAATTCTTTTGGGAACGTGTATATTCTCCTCGCTGTTAACTATGTTTCAAAGTGGGTCGAGGCTGTGCCCAGCCGAACTAATGACAACAAGGTTGTCGTTAGATTTCTCAAAGAAAATATTTTTTCTCGATTTGGGCATCCCCGCGCAATTATCAGCGATAATGGATCTCATATTTGTAATAGGACTTTTGAGTCCTTAATGCGGAAATATTCCATTACTCACAAGCTGTCAACGTCCTATCATCCCCAAACTTGTGGGCAAGCCGAGATTTCAAATCGGCAGATTAAACAGATATTGGAGAAAACGGTTTCCAAAAACCGTAAAGATTGGTCGTCAAAACTTATTGATGCCCTTTGGGCATTCCGAACCGCCTTTAAGACCTTGTTTATGGAAAGGCTTGCCACCTTCCAGTTGAAATTGAGCATAGAGCATTTTGGGCAATAAAATAGTTGAATTTAGATCTCGAAGATGCGGGCAGCAATAGAAAGTTGCAGTTGAATGAATTGAATGCGCTTCGGGATGAAGCTTACGAGAACGCAATGATCGTCAAAAACCGAACGAAGGTGGTCCATGATAAACACCTTATGCGCAAGACTTTCAAACCTGGTCAACATGTTTTACTTTACGACACGCGATTGCACTTCCATCCCGGAAAGCTCCGATCTCGATGGAAAGGGCCATTTTTGGTACGCACCGTTTATCCGCACGGTGCTGTCGATCTAGAAAATCCTGAGGACAGTTCACTATTTAAAGTGAACGGATATAGACTTAAACCGTTCCTCACCGCGGACCCTTCGGAGGAGCTCTTGTTTTTACAGGAGCCGATATACATTGACTGATCTTCCTCCATCTACCCCTAAATTTCGATTATCTAGCCAAAACACTATTTCAAACAAGTTTGGGGGTATGTATCACTTGTAAAAACAAAATAAAAATAAAAATAAAAATTTGGGAGCATAATTTTTTTTTTGGGTATTTTTGTAAATTTCCAGTTTTAATAAAAAATAATAAAAATTGTTATTTACAAATAATTTCCTCTTTTTAAGAGGAGTTTTTTGCAAATAACCAATACATTCGCCCATATAAATAAAACCCGACCCCTCTATGTTTTTATTAAACCCTAAATTTTCATTTCCTCAAACCCTAGCCGTCACTCCAAAGTCTGCAAAGAGATTCCACTACGCCGCCGCGCATCCGCCGCCGAACCCGCCTCTGTGCCGCGCTTCCGCCGCGCCCTTGCTACGCCGCCCTCTGAAATCTTCTGAAGAGGTTTGCACCATCTCTCCCTCTCTGTTAAAATTTTTTTTAAAAATCTGTGAACTCTCTGAATGGAACCAACCATGCAATTAGAACGGGATTTTTCCCAAATGTTTGCGCATACACAATCTTTGGCAGTTATTTTGGTGATGAGATCACACGGCGAGGGTGGAACTTTTTAATTTTCAATCATCTCAATGCCTACGCTCTTCCAGATCTAGTTACTCATTTTTACGAGTGCATGGAGGAAGGTTGCCTATCACAATACGGTTTTATTAAATTACTTTGGGACGATAGGGAAATAATCATTGATAGGGACTTCATCAATGAAGTCACTTTAATTCCTAGATTACCTATTCATGACCAACCCCTTCAATTTGAAGACTACTTACCCTTAATGGGTAATGATTGTTCGAAAGAACCTAGAAAGGGCATACATGCTAGAACCCTCTTCGCCAATGTATTAACCGTGTACCGTTGGGCACAAAACAACATTTTTGGCTGTTCATATAATACAACATTTTTCACAACATCGCTCCATATCGTGCACACCTTAATGACTAGGAACCCTAGATTTGTTATGTGCACGGTATTACTTAATTCGATTGGTGCGGGCAAAAGGGCTGCCAATTACCCATGCCCTATGTTGGTGACACAACTGTGTCGCCATTTCCTCCCTGTAAAGGAATTTGAGTTTTACATGCATGGAGGTATACCCATTAGGCCTCTTATTGAGGGCGTATCTACGTCCTATACCCGTCTGAATGATGTATGGTCGCAAACTGAACCGGCCGAAAATGTACCCGCCGGGACACCCAGCTCCAACTTGACCGCGAGCGAGGAAGAGCTTACCCCCGCAGAACATGCACGTTTGCTTAGGAGAGCCGTTAGGGGGATTGACAGATTGACAGGGATGGTGACCAACCTGGAACACCGTGTGACGGAAATTGAGCATAGTGTGTCTACGCTGCTGGCAAGAGAGAAACGTTCCCGTTCACGTTCGAGGGGACGGCGAGGGCATGAGCAGTGAGGGCACTGCTTTTGGTAAGTTTGGGGGGGAGGTGGTTTGTAAATAGTTATCATTGCATTGCATATTTTAATTTTTTTCTTTTCTTTCTTTGCATGTTTAATTCTGCATTGCATCTTCATAAAAAAAATTTATAAAAATTAAAAATGAAAAAAAAATAAAAAAAATAAAAGCAAATAAAAATTGAAAAACTTGAAAAAAAATTAGAAAAATTGAAATTCAATTTTGGCCATATTTGATTTAAGTTCAACATGATGGTTGAATAGTCCCACCATATCTAGATTTTGCCTTATCTTATGACTTGATCTTAGCAAACACCTGGTTTAAGAAAAGAGAGTCCCACCTTATCACTTTTAGGAGCAGATCAAGTGCTAGAAAAATAGACTTTTTTCTGACGAGAAGAATAGATAGAAGTTGTTGTATCGACTGTAAGGTAGTGCCAGGTGAGAGTGTAACCACTCAACATAAACTTTTAGTTCTAGATTTTTGATTTAGAAGAGAACCTAGGAAGATTAGACGTAAGGTAGAGCCTAGAATTAAATGGTGGCGATTGAAAGAAGGTAACCAAAAGGCTTTTATAGATCGTGTAGTCCAAGAAGCAGATTGGCAGTCGGAAGATGATTCAGACAGAACATGGAACAAAATGGCTAGTTGTATCAAGAAGGTAGCTAGAGATCTACTTGGTGAGTTGAGAGGTGGTGCTCCACCATCTAAGGACACATCATGATGGAATGAAGAAGTAAAGGCTTCTATTAAAATTAAAAGGGATTTTTATAAAGATTTGAAGAAAAGTAGAGATGTGGAGAGATTTGAGAAGTATAAAATGGCTGAAAAGGAAGTTAAGAAAGCTGTTCGGGAAGCTAAATCTAAGGTCTACAAGGAGGTGTACGAGAAATTAGACACTAAAGAGGCTGAAAATGATATATACCGGATTGCTCGGATGCGGGAAAGGAGGACTAGAGACCTATATGCGGTGAAGTGTGTCAAAAATGAAAATCAGAAGGTTTTAGTTCGAGATGAGGATATCAAGGAAAGATGGAGAGATTATTTTGACAAATTGTTCAATGAGAGCTTTACTAAGAATTTGGATGGACTTGTCATTCAATCTCAAGATATAAACCGTGATTTCATGTGTAAAATAAGACTACCTGAGGTTAAAGAAGCTTTGAACAGAATAGGTTTAAGAAAAGCGGTTGGTCCTGATGGGATTCCTATCGAGATTTGGAGATGCTTAGGAGAAATAGGCGTTAAATGGTTGACAGATCTGTTTAATAAGATTTGGCAGACAAAAAAGATGCCAAATGAATGGAGGAAAAGTATCCTTGTACCTATCTATAAGAACAAGGGTGACATTCAAAATTGCTCAAACTACCGTGGAATAAAACTTATGTATCACACCATGAAACTTTAGGAGAGAGTGATTGAACACAGGCTAAGGATGGATATTAAGATAACAGAGAACCAGTTTGGGTTCATGCCTGGACGATCGACGACAGAGGCTATTCATTTGCTTCGTCAACTTGTCGAGCGTTTTCGAGAGAGGAGAAGAGATTTGCATATGATATTTATTGATTTAGAAAAAGCGTACGACAAGGTACCTAGAGAGGTATTATGGGGGACAATGATGAAGAAGGGGGTCCCCGTCAAGTATATTGACATAATCAAGGATATGTACGATGGAGTAGTGGCAAATGTCAGAACTTGCGGCGGCTTAACGAGTAATTTTCCGATTACTATTGGTTTACATCAAGGATCTGCATTAAGTCCATTCCTGTTCACCATCGTGATGGATGAGCTTAGTAGAACTATCCAAGATGAGGTACCTTGGTGTATGCTATTTGCTGATGATATTGTTCTAATAAATGAGACGAAAGTAAGGGTTAATGCCAAATTGGAATTATGGAGGCAAACATTGGAATCTCGGGGATTCAGACTGAGCAGGTCCAAGATAGCATATATACATTGCAAATTTAGTAACCAGAGAAGTCAAAACCATATTGGTATAACATTGGAAGGGCAAGAGATATCACCGAGCGACCAGTTTAGATATCTAGGTTCCATCATCCAAAAGAATGGGGAGATCGATAGTGATGTTAATCAAAGGATCCAATCTGGTTGGTTGAAATGGAGGAGTGCAACAGGAATTTTGTGTGATCGTAACTATCTGTTAAAATTGAAAGGGAAGTTTTATCGGAGCGCTATTCGGCTTGCCTTATTATATGGTACAGAATGCTGGCTCCTAAGAAGCATCATACACAGAAGATGCGCGTAGCGGAGATGCGCATGCTTCGTTGGATGTGCGATAATACTAAAAAAGATAAGGTACGAAATGAGGATATTCGTGCAAAAGTTGGTGTAGCACCTGTGGAGGAGAAGATGCGGGAAAACCGGCTAAGATGGTTTGGTCATGTGCAACGCAGACCTATGGAAGCATCGATTCGACCAATAGATACTCTCGATATGGGTAATGACAAAAGGGCAAAAGGGAGACCAAAGAAAACATGGATGGAAGTGATACGAAACGATATGGTTGCCAAAGGACTCAATGAAAGTATATTGTTTGATAGGAGTGAGTGGAGGCGGAGAATTCATGTGCTGGACCCGGCGTGATTCTCATGTTGGTTCATGTAGCCTACCCCATATGCTTAGGATAAAAGGCTCAGTTGTTGTTGTTGTTGTATGATGGTTGAATAGTAGGGAAAAACTAGATCCTAAACTTGGTAAATTGAAAAATCCTAAAAATAACCTTTCTTAAAGTTTAACTATAGAAAATATATATCCTTTCAATTTATTTAGAAATAGGCAAATTTTGAGTTCAGTTCTAGGGATAAGTCAAAATAAGGTAAGAGTATTGAAATTTTTATTTGAAGTGTAAATCTGAAAAATAAATTCTGAACCTTTAGTCTAAATTCTGATAATATATACCCTACAACTTGCACAAATACGCACCTTGAAACTTGGAATAGTAGAGGATACCTTGAAATGCTCTTTTCTAAAATCCTTAGTATGAAAGAAAATAAAATAAAAATACAAGTGTGAATAAAGAGATATAAAAAAATGAACACTGGTTTTGTAATTACTTGAGTCTCATAAATAAAAAAATATATACCAAGGGTGCTTTATCACCTAGTGCCTTAGACCAACTGGTTTGGGAGTCACTGCTAAAGCCTTAGGTGTTACAAGACGAGGAATTACGACTTAATGCGCGAACACATTTTGTAATCGGTCGTTAGTACCTCAAGAAGTATTAACGATCGTGTGAAGGATGTGTGAGCAATTTAATCTAAAAATTCACCAACTAAAAATATTTTGGACGATGGACAAGAGTATGATAGCTAGAATTGAATTTCCAAGTGTAGGGGTGATACATACACACACGTATGGGTATATGATTGGGGTTTGGATAAGAGATAGGAATGAAATATAGGCCTTATATCTTCAATAAAAATGATAAAAATTCCTAAGTTGAGATGGAACCTTAGAAGGAAAATTTAAAAGATGCTGAAAGCTTAATAAATTTGCAGAACATATGCAATCTTAAGTTAAATGATAAGTGAGTATGAAAATTATGGGTTGATGATTTCTAAGTTAAAAATAATAGAATTTCTTGCTAGAATACCTAATTGAAGAATGAAAGTCAACAGGCCAAATTGATCGGATTTTGTGGGTAGTATTCGCTGAAAACCCTCCGGAGACAACACTTCTCCTACTAGGGACACCTAAAGCTTTAACGGCTTGTTGCACGAGCTCAGTGCAATCGTGATTCCCTGCGAAAGTGAGGTTAGGATTTTGTTGAGAATAAAATTGGCTTTGCTCGGGACGAGCAAAAGATAAGTTTGGGGGTATTTGTTCATCTCAGAATTTTGCATTATTATATCACCCATTCTTGATCATATTTCAAATAAATAGGTGCTTTTGATCCATGTCTGCTAAATAGTTGCAGGTTACAGGTTCTCAGAACAATACAGTGAAATTCATGAAAAGACATTACAAAAGTGAGACTACAACCAACAGAAGATGAATCCGTATGATGCCGCCTAACAGTTCAAGGAACAAATGAAGATCAGTAAACAGTTCCATGCACAAGATAGTTCAAGGGCAGCACAAGATACAAGACTTCAAAGCAAAGCTTACGGTAAAAGTCCACAAATTCTGCACTGTTGGAAATCTGGAAGAAAGTAGAAAAGATTCTGAAGAACCAAGTGAAGAAAATAGAAGAAAAAGGCAACATAAAATAACCCTGAAGAAATGAGACAGAGAACCCTCAAGACGGCCGCGGATCCGCGGCCAAACATGGCTTTCCGCCGCGGTTCCGCGGCCGTGCTGTGCACGTCTCGGTACAAATTGTCGGTGGGTGTCGGTGCGTTAACCCGGCTTTCTTAGGGTAGTCTTGTAATTTCAGATGTGGATCAGATGTAAACCCTAGGGTTTCTCCTATCTATAAATAGGAAACCCTAAAGCCTAATGAAGGCATGCCTCCTTTTATTTTCTAGTCTAAAATTTTCATTCCATTGTAATCATTAAGAGGTGTCAATAAAAGTAAGTGTTCTTCAATTTTATCTTGTGTTCTTCTTATTTGAATTTATTTTTCTGCAATTTTTTTCTGTCTTATTTACCTGCAAATTAATTAGTTTATTAAAAAGAAAAAAAATATAAAATGAATTTCATCATAACCATCCTAATGAGTGAGTAGTTCCTCACTTGTTAGGGTTAGGATTGGGTAGGTTTGAGAGATGGAAATATCTCACTCCTTTCTTGCCCATATAATATTTTAATTATGACTCTATTTGAATCAAACATACACCGCTCACTACGGCACCCTATCCTACGAGATAGCGGTGATTCCCTAGTTAGATCGGATGTGGTTGATTTACATCGAGGTTAGGGCTAAGAGTTAAGAAAGGACGGACAAGCACCAAAAGGAAGAACTACGTTTCTTCCTAGTCGTGCTAATCCCCTTTGTTGATTATTACCCTAACACCTAAATTCTTAATTAGGGCAAAGAAAGTATTGAGTAGAAATCTTTTTCCAAACTAACCTAATCCTAATCCTAGCAAGGCTTTAAATCAAATTAAATTCAATCTTAGTTTTTATAAAAATCAAAACCACCATTTCTTTTGAACTTAACTCATAAGAACTCTAAGAGATAACACGATTTTCCTGTGGACCGACCCGTACTCAACCGGCTAGCTACCAAGCTACACCGTTATTGATTGCGGTATATTCTTAATTTTGATTTCAAAACGCACGATACAGAATCTCTTCTAAAAGTACGACACCGTTATTGAGTTAATTATGCAATGTCTTGTACAAAACTAGATAGATAATGTATCAGGGATTCTGGTTTTAGATCTAGATTTGGAAAGTTTCCCAATCGAATACTTAGACAGTATTCTAAAAGTATTTTAGAATGGATGACTCCTGGCGTGGTATTGTACCCGCAGGTGATGGCGTCACTCTCTATAAAGAGATGTATTCTAGACCGATGAGGAGAGGGACTGGCATGAATGGCATATTATTTGCTTAAGCAATTGAGTCAATCATGCAATGTCTTGTACAAAACCAGATGTTGCTTATACACTTGCTGTGGCTAGCAGATATTAATCCAATTTTGGTGAAACAAAGGGAAGCTATTATGAATATAAGAGGATGTTCTTGGTATAAGGTAACGGCAGCCTCCTTTGAGAGGCGATTATCGGTTCAGGCTTCCAAGATGACCTAGATGACAGAGATGCTGTCAGAGTTTTGAGTGTAGCCTCTTCTGAGGATCAATATATTGGATAGTGTTCCGATAGGGATACTGAGATAATCATGGTGTAGGATACTGGTCATGACTCAACAGGGGATACAACCCAAGAAGTTTGTTAGATGGAGTTGATCATTGATGAACTTAGTCCCATCAAGTATCCAGAAAAATTATTGAGGCGGGGTATTGGTTAGTTTGGGAGATTGTTAATCTCCGCAAAGTTGAGATATAGAGAGATGAAGTTGGAACATTGTAACGGATCCACTCATTGAGGTTGTTTCTCGAACACATTAAGTTTCACAAATATAGTTTGCGAAACTGATTAGTAGAGAAGTTGGGTATTCGGTAGCACACGAGCCGTGGGTATGCGATACCGCAATAATTGGCCTTAAGTGCAAGTGGGAGATTGTTGGATATAGTGCCCTCAAGGCAATTATTATGATTGCAAGTAGGCGATTATGATAATTGACTGAGGACCTATACAGGTAGAAAAGTCTTGCTCGAAATGATAGTATGCTATCTGGTTTGTCTTCATCATTGATGAAGCCCATAAGATTCTTGCTTGACTACCAGAATTATGATGACGATCATATAAGTGGGAGCTGGGTTGTCCATAAGCACATCCTTAAATGTCTCTAGTCGTGGGAGTATCGAGACTGGGCATCGATATTCCGGATTAGACTGGTGTATACATTTCTAGACGCCGACAAGGGGCGGTGGCCGGTCTCATAAGCCATTGGTGCTGTGTCACCTAAGATAGTATACAGGTGCTCACTGGAGGTGAGTACACCGGACGGACTCGCCGAGAACTTCTAGATGGTATTATATCTATCATCAAGTGGAAGTTCTCAGGTGGCATGAGTGCATGTTAGTCCTCTGACCTGAAATCGTCATTTGTCTCATGTGAGTTCCCACTTTACTTTGATTACTACCTTACCATGGCTCAAAGGAGGCATGCAAACAGATTTTAGTTGGGTACAGTCCCGAGCTACATGGAGGCAGTGGTCTATTGTCAGGGATTCGTCTCTCCTAGTGTTAGGAATCGATATCGCACTGTATTCTGTTGACCCTCACACTAAATCCGTGGCCACGGTGGATAAGATTTACTGATAGTTGATTAGTAGCATCTCTGTTGGTGATGAGCTTGACTCAGAAATGACTTATCGGGTTAGTAGGGGTCTAACGTTATCTACCCCCTAGATCCGATATGCGATACTTTTTGACGAAGAGACCAGACTGTACGGAGATTGTCACATTCAGGCTCAATAGGGTAAGGATGTACTTGATTGTCGACCCCATTTTGGCAAGTTTTCGGATAACCGTTACATACAGTTAGTGCCGCTGACGTGCTTGTGGTTAAACCCACTACCAGCGTATTTTCGAGTCTTTAGAGTCCCACACAGAGGGTTTTCCCAGTTCAGGCAATACATGTAGGAGCTGTACGTTGGTACGTGTAGGGGTCCGATTAAATACATGTACGGGATACACGAACTTTAATCGGATGGTTGACGCTGGGTTCGCTTAGCACCCCGACAAAGTTTCGGCAAGCATCAAGTATGCAATATTAAAAATTTAGGGTGTCGAGCGAGCCCAAACTAAGGATCTAACTAGAGAATTAGGGTTTTTATAGCATGTAAAAAAACTTTACACTAAGTGATATAGGAATACAACCTTTGTAGACCGGTCCTTCACTTCTAAAGCTCCGTGTAGTCATCCCTTTGCTCAAAGTTGTGGTCTCCCGGACTCTCCTTAGGCTCCACTAGGAAAAAGGAACGAGCTTGCTCAAGGATCTTCGAGACCGAAGATGTCTACGTCGAAGAATCGCTAACGCAAGCTACCTCTTCACTAATTGATGAATTAGTGAAGTAAACAACCTATACTAAATGGCTAGTTTGGCATAGATTGATGAAGTAGGAATTTTGCTCACTTTAGATTTATTTTTCTCTTTTTCTTTTTCTTCTCACTTGAAAGCTAGAGAGCAAAGTAAGGAGATGAAGAAGTGATCAAGTGTTGAACCATGGGTTAGAAAATATCTCATATAAACTCATGCAGAGATTTAACCATGGCTAAAGATAATGGTTAGGTTAATAAATATCTAGAGTAAAACAAAATCAGTGGACTTAAGTCAAGGCTTCTACATGCTTCCACAAGCATCTTAGCCATGCTAATTTCTTCCTAATTTTGATTTTCCCCTTAATATTTAAATACCCAAATTATCTTTACTTTGATATGAGTCTCATACACCCAAGTCCATTGTATCATCTAGCATGACACAAAAATAAATACATTAATATATATCACATATATATTTAAATGTATTTGGAGAAAACAATTCTTAAGGGAGCTAATATTAGTTAATATATATATATATATATTAATATATCAAATTTATAATTATATATATTAAATTATTAAATCAACACTTGATTTAATAATCCGGCTATATCACATATAACCGACGAATAACATATTACAAATTATTGAATCGACACTTGATTCAATAATCCGGTTATATCACATATAACCTATATCACGAGATTAGAATACGGTATCACATACAAGTATCAATCTCAGTCCCGTACATATCGCATATGTGCCCTACATCATTTCGTATGAGCCAGGAAACCTCTGTGTATGACTCTAAAGACTCGTCAATACGCCGGCAGTAGGTGATGATCATATCAGTCACCCATAAGTCGTCAGCGGTACTAGCTGGACGTAACGGCTACCCGAGTATTGAGCGATCAGAAGATCAACAAGCAAGTTTGTTCATACTCCCGTGAATCCATTGAGTAACATTACCGTACAGTCCGGTCTCTTCGTCTGATATGTCGCATATCGAGTCTGGGGATGGTAAACGTCAGACCCCAATAACCTGATAAGTCATGCCGATGCGAGACTCATAACTGGTCGAGAAACTACTGATAACACTTACCAGTAAATCTCAGTTTCCGCCATGACCAGGGACTTCCTGTTATGGCCAATCGAGCACAGCGCAACATCAACCCCCAATACCGGGAAAGACGAAATCCCCTCCTATCGCTCATTTCCTCTATGTGACTCGGGACTGTACAAAAAAACCACCATTTTTCACGGTTTCCTTAGAACGTGGTAAGGTGGAAATCAAAGCACAGTGGGAATCACACAAGACTCTATGACGATCTCGGGTCTACAGACTAACATGTACCAGTGTCACCAGAGAACTGCTATCTGACGTTAGGTATAATACCATCTAGGAGTTCTCGGTGAGTCCTGTTCAGTGTACCCATCTCCACTGAGCACCCATATATAATTTTTGATGTCAAACACCAATGGATATGGGATCATCCATCGCCCATCAAATAGGTCAAGAAACATATACGATAGTCTACTCTGGAATATCGATGCCCCGTCTCGATACACCCATGACTAGGAACAATTAAAGGATGAACTTGTGGACTACCCAGGCCCCACTAGTATGATTTGCATCATAATCCTGGTAGTCAAGTACACATCCTAAGGGCTTTACCAACATGTGAGAGCAAGACAGTATCACAATACTAGTCTACATGTTAAGATAAAGAGTAAACAGATAGTATATTATCATGTCGAGCAAGAAAGTCCTCCCTATATATATCCAAGCATCCATTATAATATACAATCATGTACAATAATGTCCTCTAGGGCATACATACAATTAGCAATCTCCCATTTGCACTAAGGCCAGTTGTTGTAGTATCTCATACCCAACCTCCCAAAAACTCTCAAATTGTATCTGGGGTATGGCCTCTGTGAGTGGATTCGCCGCGTTATTCTTCCTATCAACTCTCCTGACCTCGATCTCCCGAAGATCAACCATCTCCCTGATCAGGTGATACTGCCTAAGAATATGTCTGGATCACTGATGGGACCGGGGTTCCTAGGCTAAAGCCACAGCTCCATTGTCATCACAATGGTAGGAACCTTACCAAGTTCATCTCATGAACATCTTCATTCAGATAGCCTCTTTGGAAGCATCATTAGTAGCGATGTATTCAGCCTTTTTTGTCGAGTCTGCTACGGTATTTAGCTTGGAACTATTCCAACATACTGTCCCTCCACTGAGGGTAAAGACAAAACCCGTGACTGTTTTACAGTCGACCTTATCACTCTGGAAGCTCGAATCGATAAAGGACTCGACATGGAGTTCACCGTTACCATACACTAAGAACAATTCTTTAGTGCTTCTCAAGTACTTAAGAATATTCTTCACAGTTGTCCAGTGTTTCTCCCCAGGATGTAAGAGGCATCACTCAAATCTTTCATGGAGAAACATAGTGATAAGAAGAGCTTGACCAAGTGTAGTATAGGAACATCATTTCCTATCAAGAGTATGTTATCCTCGTACAATACGAGGAAGACAACCTTACTCTCTACAACCTTCTTGTATAAATAAGATTCATCTACTTTTTTAATGAAGTCAAACTCTTTGACTGCCACATCAAAACAGATGTTCCAACTCCGCGATGTCTGATTTAATCCATAAATTGATTTAAACAACTTGCACACCTTTCCACTGCTCCTGCTGTCTATGAAGCCCTCTGGCAGTGTCATGTACACGCTCTCTTCTAAATCACTATTTAGAAAAGCGGTCTTGACGTCCATCTGCCAGATTTCGTAGTCATGTTATGCAGCGATGGCAAGTAGGATCCGGATGGACTTAAGCATGTTTCCCCCAATCAGAGCAAAGCTCTGTTCAAATTTTAAAATTTGACATGAAGCAGCGCTTCATAAAAGCGCTGGCGCCAAGAGCGCCAGCACTAAGAGTCAAAGACTCTGAGGCAGCGCTCATGTGTAAAGCACAAGAGCGCTAGTGCTAAGAGCGCCAGCACTGAGAGTCAAAGATTCTGAGGCAGCGCTCACGTACAAAGCACGAGAGCGCTCGCGCCAAGTACGCAAGCACTAAGAGTCAAAGACTCTGAAGTAGCGCTCACGTGCAAAGTACGAGAGCGCTCGCGCCAAGTGCGCCAGCGCTAAGAATCAAAGACTCTAAAATAACGCTCACGTGCAAAGCACGAGAGCGCCAAGCGCTAGAACTAAATGTTCTCCACCGTTGGATCAAAGATCCAATGGAGATGATAAATCATCAAATTACCAGAATAAGATTCTGTTAAGGAAATACTCCTCAGAATCTTTCCAAACAAGAAAGATCGTGCTCTGTAAATCAGAGTACCGTTGGATCAAAGATCCAATGGCGATTAAAAATCACCAAGATACAGAGTAATCTCTGTATCGGAAAATAATTTCCAAATCTTGTTAATAACAAGAAAGATGTCTTCAGTAAAACAGAAGCCCTAGGATCAAAGATCCAATGGTGGGGAAACATCCCCAAATTAATCAGAAAAAGATTGCCTTAACTGATCAGCCTCCACTATATAAAGGCCCCAAGACTTCAAGTCTTGCACAGAGGAACCCCCCACAAATTTTGAGAAATTTCAAAGAGAAGAGCAAACTCTCGGAAGAAGAATTTCTTCAAGGTAAATAAAACAGAGAGATCAAAGTATCTCATCAAAAGAAGAAGAACCTAGTTCTTTTTCTAGATCATAAATCTACAAAGACAAAATTCTTTCATAAAAATAGAAGAGATTGAAGCATCTAATCATAAAAAGGGAGAGAGAAGAACTTAGTTCTCTTTAGATCACAGATCTATAAGACAAAGAATAAGTCTTTCACAAAAATAGAAGAGAATGTAACAGCTCCTATTAAAATAAGAACTTAGTTCTTAGATCTATGAGACAAAGTCTCCTATGAACGAGAATTTAATTCTTAGAGCACAGAACTGACCAAAACGGCCAAAGGAGCGCTTCAGCGCTTCAAGTCGAGCGCTCTGCACTCATTGGCTGACGCTCAGCGCCAAGCGCGCCACGTGCTCCTCATGTGTGCGCTATGTTCCCCTCCGAAAGATGGCGCGATGCAGGGACGTCTTACCTGAAATTCGAGGCAAATGCTAATTGGTGCTATCCGTCCACCTCTCCGAAGATGCCAAGTTGATTTATGGCACCGTGTATCGAAAGTTTAAACGGATGCGTCCGATGTAGCAGACTTCGTCAGATTCCCCCTCGCTTGAGGGGTTTTTTATTGTGGGGACGCTCTTCCCTGCAGGCGCAAGCCCCTGCAGTTAATTACGCTACCGCATCGCGGTAGCAACTTTCTCCTTCTCCAGATGATCACTTCGTGTCGTGTGTGTTTGATTCGTGTTCGGTTGCCCGTGGATTGTATACGGAGACTGAGTTATGTCGTCCCCTGTAGGGTGTGGACTAGTCCAAATCCGTATTCTCTTAGATTTGGGTTTGGGGGTTTGGGTTTAAGGATACGTTAGTCTCGTTTGAGACTAAGATCGACTTAAACGTTTGTTAAGGATACGTTAGTCCAGTTTTGGACTAAGATCAACTTAACGGGATTGTTTAGATCCAACAAGAGAGCGATTAGGGGAGCCCTGTTGTTTAGTTTAGTGACATTGCGGTCAATAAGTAGTTTAAGGACATTGCGGTCCAATGTTAGTTTTAAGACGTTGCGGTCAAGGTTAAGGACGTCATAGTCCGTGGATTTAAGGACTCCACAGTCCGACATTAGTTTTAAGACATCACGGTCGAGGTTAAGGACGTCATAGTCTGTTGTTAGTTTTAAGACATTCCGGTCAAGGTTAAGGACGTCGTAGTCCGTGGATTTAAGGACCCCACAGTCCGGCATTAGTTTTAAGACATCACGGTCAAGGTAAAGGACCTCATAGTCCATGAGTTTAAGGACCCTACAGTCCGTATCAATGTGTGGTCATCGGGACTCGTCACCTCTTTGAAGACGTTGAGGAATTACAACGCCAAGTATCAAAGGAGTGAAGAGATGTACCCTTAAACCAAGGTAGATTAAGTAATATGTAGTCCAATTTGGAAACTAAGATCAATTATTATATTATGAGCCCATTGGCCCAGTTAAGTTTGAATTGAGGACTTATGGTCAGCTTTGGCTAAGTCCAATCATGTTTGGGATATTGGCCCTCTGTTGGTTCATTGAAGGAGAGGCTTTGCCTCTGGAAAATTAGCCAATTGGGTTAGAGCTAGTGTTAAACACTAGAGACCAACAGTGTTGAACACTGGGAATAAGATTAACAAGTTAGTGTTAAACACTAAAAGATAACCAGTGTTGAACAATGGGAATAGAGTTTTCAAATTAGTGTTAAACACCGGGGACAAAATCTCCAGACTAGTGTTAAACACTAAGGAGAGAGGGGTCACGTGCGGACACGTGAGGGCGCCCTGATTCCCCTTATTTTATTCAGTTAAAAGTCTTGAATACTTTGAAGTATCACGTGCTATCACGTGATGGGAATTTTGGTGCTTGTCTGCTAAAGCTTCAGCCAAGGGGTCACATGGTAGCACGTGATAGCGCCCTGCTTCCCTTTATTTTGTTCTACAGATAAGTGTTTAACACTTTTAATTCTGAAAGCCATCACGTGTGGGCACGTGATGGGGGCTTGCGCTTTGATCTGTTAGAATGTTCATTAGGGGTCACGTGTCGACACGTGAGGGCACCCTAGAGCTCTTTTCTGTTTCTTTTTCTCTTGTGTGCTTTAGAGATCACGTGGGGGCACGTGAGGCATTGCCTCAAAGTTCTCTTTTATAGATCTTCGCAGGAGTCACGTGGTAACACGTGAGGTGTTTACTTCAAAGTTCTTTTCTGTGGATATTTGCAGGGGTCATGTGGTAGCACGTGACTCTGCATGTTTTAAAGATCTGTTCATCTTTTAAGAATTAATTTCTTTATAGGGTTAAACCCTAGCAACAAACTTTAGAGAAATTAAATTCCTGTTTTCTTCTGAAGAATTATATTCTTAATAGGGTTAAACCCTAATTTCTTTTCTTAAGGGAATTAAATTCCTATGAGTTTGAAAGAATTATGTTCTCAAATAGGGTTAAACCCTAGTTCTGTTCATTTTGAAGGAATTAAATTCCCATAACATAGGGTTAAACCCTAATTTTATCTCAAAGGAATTGAATTCCTATCCTTTAGTGAGAATGAAATTCTCAAAACTCAGTTCATCCTCTGTGTTTTAGATCTGCATGGCAGGATCTCAACCCAATGAGAATTAAATTCTCAATTCATGGGGAGATGTGCACTTTGCAGATCCTCCATCAGAGAAAGAACTAAGTTCTTTTCTTTTTATAAGAATTAAACTCTTTTGAGAATTAAATTCTCTTTTTAAGCCTCCCTTTTCTTTTCTTACCTAAGGTTTTCCTTTTTGCAGAGAATCAAAGGCTCTATATCTCTCTCTGTGTGTATCAAAAGAAAAGGTCCAAAGGTCCCTCCTCTTCTTTTCTTGGCTCCTATTTATAGGAGAAGGAAAAGAATCAATCTGTTTAGTAAATCTCTCATTGAGAGATTTGATTTGTATATTGAGAGATTTGATTTATCTTCATCATTAATCCGGGCCTTTAGATTGTTAAGTGAATTTTATTCACCATTGGATTTTAAATCCAAAGATATCACTTTGTTATCTCGGTTAGATTTAGGGGGGAAATCTTTCCAAGTCCAAGATTTTTCCATAAATTGGTGATATTTAATCACCTTTAGATTTTCAATCCAACGGTTTTAGATAATTCTTCTCCATTTTGGAAAGATTTGAATGATCTCTCCTCAGAATTTAATTCTGTTAAAGAATAAGGCTCTTAAAGCCGGTCACACGTGGGCACATGACCCCTGGTCACGTGTGGGCACGTGACCCCTGAAATGGGCTTCTCTTCTTCTGTGCTCTGTTCTCTGGCCGCTGTTTAACCATCACGTGTCAACACGTGACCACTGGTCACATGTGAGCACGTGATGCCTTTTCTGGAGTTTTTTCTTGAATGTGTTTTTTGCCACTGCTTTAAGCGTCACGTGCCAACACGTGGAAACTGGTCATGTGTGAGCACGTGATGCCTCTTCTGAAGCTTCTCCTGATTTTTAATCAGGAAACAAATGCCCCCACAGTGTTGCTCTCACGTGTTAGCACGTGACTACAACACTGTCACTTTTGTGACCGTTGGATCCATCTTGGGAATCGGGGAGATGAAGCGTCTCCATCACATCCTATAATTATAAGGGTCACTTCAGAAGCGCCTCCACTTTTGCTTATCTTCTTCCTTGCAACTTTTCACTTTGAGAATTTAATTCTCGTTTCCAGAGCTTAGTTCTCTGCCTCAAAATTCCAAGAGTTTAACTCTGTTCAAGGATCCCCTTTTCTTCAGGTAATGATTGGACGATCAAGGCACCCTCATAGAACTCTCAGGATTTTAAATCCGTACTAAGGGTTTTTCCCCTTTTAACAAAAAAATTCACTTTTCTTCAAGTTCTTCAACAGAAACATAAAACCATTTAATCTTCAAATAGTAGATCTCTTAGGGTTCATCTGATCTTTAGGGAGATGATGGTGACAGTTCAAATCCATGGAGTTTAACTCCATCCACAAAAAAAATGTTTCTGGGAATTTAATTCCCCTTTTCAAAAGGAATTTAATTCCTACGAAGAACTAAGTTCTTCCCATGGAGGCTTCTTAGGGTTTTCTTGCCTTAGGTTGTCCTTCTGTAATCAATGAAGAAGAAGCTTGCAATGATGTCTTCTGTGGGAATTTAATTCCCTTGATCTTGTTTGATTTGTTGTAGAGTCCAAGGTAGATCTCTTTTAGGGGCGTGTGTAGGGCCACTTGAAACCCACTGCCTATTTAATGAGGATATCCCCTTTGTCTTATTATGATTGCTTGGCCTCATTATTAACGAGCCGTCAACCTAATTCTGTGGGGCCCATGTGTTTTGTAGCCAACGGTCCCATAAAAAGAGTCTGATGTCGCTTTCTTCAACTGTCTTCATATATATATATTTATGCTCATATATATATATATATTGCTGGCTTCGCTTTTGACAGTTTTTTTTACTTTATTTCAGGTGCAATGGTTTCTGTTATGTGCTTTCCCTTCACACGCTCAGAGGCCGCTTTTCCTCAATCACCATCCGACGAGGAAGCGATGGCGATGATCCGGGCTCATGACCCGAACTGCACCAGCTTACTTTTATGGGGAACTTGGTACAGTCATATCATCCAGGGTCGCCGGAGTTTCCTCTGTCAAGTGCCGACAGAGCCCATTTTCCCTTTCTTGCCGATGGACCCCCCGAGGACGGTTTTCGCTGTGGAGATGCCAAACTAGACTCCAACGGGACTACTCGAGCCTTCTACGACCGGTATCCCAAACCATCCGATCCCCGCTATAGACATTTTGGGACGACGTATTTGCCAGGGGGAGGCTCAACCATTGGGGCAAATATATAAGATAGGGCTCACCCCTCGACATCCTACGGGCTACCTTCTCTGGGCTCGCTACATCCTTTCTGCCCATCGTGCGCGGTTGCAGAAGGTCGAGCTTTACCAGGCGATATATGCGTCGCTCTTCCACTACCAATCTCCGCATGTCTGGTGGGTTAAGGCGTTCTTGAACCAATGGAATCTCCCCACCAACACTTTTATTCTAGGAGACCGTGAGGTCTCGATCTCTCTGGCAGAATTTTATGAAATCTCGGGATTGCCAATCAGGGGTACACTGTATGAGGAGTTGCTGCCTCCTGACGAGTACGTCTTTGAGCCCGAACCAGCACCGGTTGACGGCTTGTCTGTTGAGAACGCTGTTCGCCACAAGCGTCCCAGCTTGATTAAGGCGCTAAGTATCTTGGACCGATTGTTCACCGAATCTGAGGAGCAGGGCGTTACTTTTAAGAGCTTCATTGCCTGCTTCCTTTATGAGGACGTCCTGTCGAAGACAGCTCCGAAGTTCGCAAACATCAAAGACCTGTTTGGGTTTGGTCCGAAGAAGCTGCTGACCACTGAATCGGATCCACCGCAATACTACATCCCCATTATGTCGCCGATGTCTTTTGAATCCATTGCAGCTCCCGGCATGGATGAGGAGACATTCTTCGTGGGGTTTGTCAGTGTCTGGCTCAGTTGGTTTGTCATCCCCATGCATCGCCGCTTTATGAGAGCCTCGGTTATCTACCCGGCTCATTGTATCGCTGAGAGGACGCGGTTGGCCGTCGGCATCCCGGTGTTGGCGCATCTTTATCACGGGTTAGGCACTGCAGCTAATACTTCCAGCTCTGGCGTAGATGTGGTAAATTTCTCGCTTCACTACTTTACGTCTTGGATCGAAATGCACATCTTGGGTGCTTTCGCTATGCATCAGAGGCCCACATTTTATAACGCCTACACCTTCCCACGGCTTATGCGATTGGTGGATGCTTCTGCCGCTGACCCGACTCAATTCGGGGCTATTCGAGCGTTGATTTCTTCTTACGCTACTGCTGGCGGGTTGTTTTTTAATGATCGGGTCTTATCTTCTCCCTCAGGTCCAGTTCAACAACTCTGGGACCGGTCAAAAGACAACGTACCTTCTTTGAGGCCCTGGGAGGCTATGCACTTGTATGCAATTAGACCAGGCTATTTGGTATTTTGCTAGGACAATGCAGCTCTTTTCATGCGGTACAACCCACATCGCTTCGCCCGGCAGCTTGGATACGACCAGGGCGTTCCTTTCGAGGCTTTCATATTTGCGCTGGTCCCTTCACTTGATGCCGTTCGCGATGCCGCTCATCATTTCATGAGGTTGAACACCGGCTCCCACTTCATGGTCCCTGAAGCTGAGTACATGCCCCGATGCGTGGGATCGTTCACGGGTTGGTATCTCCATCGAGTCAACCCAATTATTCTTGAGGAAAGAAGGGTGCTTCTTGGTCATGGTGCCCCTCCTCAGGTTCCGGCCACGGGAGCTACGCTGCGACCGCGCGCTCCGGTCCGCTTTGCTCTGAGGGATACCGGCACCGCGCTCATTCCGGGGAGTCGTGGGTGGATCTTACTCCAACAGCTGGTATGCCCCTGGGTACCCGGTCGCGGGGTAGACGGGCTCCGGTAATAGCGCCACCACCCGAGGCAGCCTCGTCCCCCTTGGCATCGACAATGGCGGTATCATCCTCGGTTGTGGCACCAAGCGAGGGTAATAGGGATGAGGGTATTGAAGGCAACGTGAGCCGCCGTCGCACCAAGGCTCCACGGGGAAAGAAACGGTCGTCTTCGGCGGCCGGTTCTAGGTTTGAGAGGCGGAGGAGGGTGGCCACCAACTTACTTGATTCTTTAGCGGAGTCTGAGCCCATACTTCCAGATGAGTCATTGGTTGTGCAAGAGTCAGACGCTGGTCTTCTTTTCCCGGGCTCGGCTGCCGAGGAGGCCGCACAATTGGCTGAGGCCATAAGACGTTCTAAAGATGAATCTCAGAACGTAAGGGTTCCGAAGAAACCCTATCCTGCCGTGATCTTCTATGAAGACCCCTCATGGATCCGGCGGCGGTTTATCGGCCCCTTGGCGGAGTGGGGTGAAAGGGCGCTGAAGTAGGCCATCTCAAAGGATGCTGCGGACGTGCTCTCCTTACGGACCGACGGCCATGAGTCCACCCTCGAACCCCGACGAGCACGCCTCCTTGAGAAGGAGCATCGGCTTGAAGAAGCCATATTGAGGGCTTCCCTACGCATTGGTATGTTTTTTATACTTCTTCGCAGTTTTTTCAGATTGCTTATGCCCCTATATATGTATTCTTATTCTTGTGCGGATTGTGCAGAGTCCTCGGCGATGGGGGAGGTCCCTACGGGCTTGTTGCAGCTAGAGCCTGTTGATATTCCCGATGCAGCCTTGCTCGATGTGGAGGGGGCTGACAATGCTATTCCTCTTGCCATAGAGCCTCCAGTGGCGGTTCCTGATCATGGAGAGCTTGCTCCTTTGGTAGAGACTCCATTGGGGGTTGCTTCCCTAATGACTCTTCCTGCGGGCGGCCCAGAGGCCGGAGGAGAGATGGTCGGGACTACCCTCCCTTTGCTGGAGCCGGAAATTGTGGCGGAGGCTGTTGGAGCCGCCATCCCCCAGACTCAGAACGGGAGGAGTGTTGAAGATAGCCTTATACATTTTAAATTAGCAATTTTTCTATTGTCTGGACTCTTTTGTTTTCTCAGAATTGCGCGAGCTGGCGGCCTCTATTGCTGATTTGTCTCCCCGGCAATCGTTTCATCGCCTGCTGGAGATGGCAGCTCCGCAGGCGATCTCTCCTCAGCGCATCGTCCTTTCCTCTGGGCAAGGTTAGCGTCGTTCGCCATTTTTTATTGTGGCATTGTTGCTATTCTGCGAAATAACATTGATGCCTCTTACAGTTTTGGAGGCCGATAATGAGGTGGAGGTCGTTGAAGGGCCAGGGGAACCTTCAGCTCCCACTTGCATGACCGTAGGTAAGCGACATTTCAATATAGTCCCATTTTCTCTTTTGCTTAAGAGTTTTACTGACATTTTTCAAATCCGAACAGCTCTGCCAGCCTCCATAGCACTGGAATCGCGTATCGCTATGCCGCCCGATCTCTATGCTTTGCGAGCCTCAGAGCGCTTGACCCAGTTAAGCCTTGTCTTCTTGTCATCCTTGATCGAGGAGCTTCGTACTGGCAGCGCAACCACAGCTGAAGCATTTGCCGCTGATGCTAACGGTTCTCTTCCTTTTCTTTCCACCTACCATAGCGAAGAGGTGGAGCGAGTCTGGGTGGAGTTCTGTCGGCAGGTAGAGGCTTGCTTGCACGCCCTTGAGTGTTCCTGCCTTTCCTCGAAGGCCGTGGCTACAAAGGCGGAGTTGCGGGGGCTGATAGCACGGTGCGCAGCAAACATGACATCATCCGAGAAAAGGCTCGGCCGTAAATTCTCGGAGAGGGAGCTGGCTTCTAAGGCGCTGAGCGAGCTTCAAGCTAATCTTACCGCCAAGGCCAACAAAGCGTATGAACTCTGGCGGGTGCTTCAAGAGTCTATCAAAGAGGTGGTGGCTTTAGATAAAGCTGTCGTGTTCACTTGTGAAAGGGTCGAGGCTCACAAGGCCACTGAGAAAGAGCTTGAAGGCCGGCTCGCCTCGTATCAGGCCCAGCAGGCTCAGGCGGAGGCCCGTCTTCTGGCGATTCTGAATCATGAAGCCGTGGCCCAGCAAAAGCAGGATGAGCTAGCGAAATTGCTAAATCGCCCGCCGGCTTGAAAAACTTGTATCTTTTCCTTTCTTTTTTGTACATACTCCTGAACGAGAGTATTTTTTTTGTTCTTTCATGAATGGTGCTTTGTACCCATTTTGGTTTATGAATAAAGACATTTTTCTTCTCAGTGGTGTGTCCCCTTTTTTATTGAATGTGTTCTGCGGACAATTCATCTTGGTCTCCTTGCAGGGTAGCGATGGCTTAGGATTCAGGGTTAAGATCTACCTCCCAAGACATTTGAGCTTTATGAGCCGTGCGGGTCTCATAAAGAGTTTTTCTCCCTACAGGTTGAGAGGATCCCGTAGACGTAAGTTCTTCTTAAGAATCGTGAGGATTCTTAAGCGGGTTTTCCCTTGAGAGTCGTAAGGATCTCACAAGAGAGTTTTCTTCCTTGCAGGTCGTGAGGACCCGCAAGTGCTGAGTGCGGTCACCCTTATTCGTATTTCACGGGGTCAGGGGTTGGTTTGGGATGGTTTCCAGGGTATCGTAGTTTAAAGACATCGCGGTCAAGGTTAAGGACCTCATAGTCCGTGGATTTAAGGACTCCACAGTCCAATGTTAGTTTTAAGACATCACGGTCAAGGTTAAGGACGTCATAGTCCGTGGATTTAAGGACTCCACAGTCCGGTGTTAGTTTTAAGACATCACGGTCAAGGTTAAGGACCTCATAGTCCATGGATTTAAGGACTCCATAGTCCGATGTTAGTTTTAAAACATCACAGTCAAGGTTAAGGACCTCATAGTCCGTGGATTTAAGGACTCCACAGTCCGATGTTAGTTTTAAGACATCACGGTCAAGGTTAAGGACCTCATAGTCCGTGGATTCAAGGACTCCACAGTCCGATGTTAGTTTTAAGACATCACGGTCATGGTTAAGGACCTCATAGTCCGTGGATTCAAGGACTCCACAGTCCGATGTTAGTTTTAAGACATCACGGTCAAGGTTAAGGACCTCATAGTCCGTGGATTCAAGGACTCCACAATCCGATGTTAGTTTTAAGACATCACGGTCAAGGTTAAGGACCTCATAGTCCGTGGATTCAAGGACTCCACAGTCCGATGTTAGTTTTAAGACATCACGGTCAAGGTTAAAGACCTCATAGTCCGTGGATTCAAGGACTCCACAGTCCGATGTTGGTTTTAAGACATCACGGTCAAGATTAAGGACCTCATAGTCCGTGGATTTAAGGACTCCACAGTCCGATGTTGGTTTTAAGACATCACGGTCAAGGTTAAGGACCTCATAGTCCGTGGATTTAAGGACTCCACAGTCCGATGTTGGTTTTAAGACATCACGGTCAAGGTTAAAGACCTCATAGTCCGTGGATTTAAGGACTCCACAGTCCGATGTTGGTTTTAAGACATCACGGTCAAGGTTAAGGACCTCATAGTCCGTGGATTTAAGGACTCCACAGTCCGATGTTAGTTTTAAGAAATCACGGTCAAGGTTAAGGACCTCATAGTCCGTGGATTTAAGGACTCCACAGTCCACGAAATGTGTGGTTACTGGGACCCGTCACCTCTTTGAAGACGTTGAGGAATTACAACGCCAAATATCAAAGGAGTGAAGAGATGTACCCTTTAACCAAGGTAAAATCAGTTTAGAATCATCATGATTGATCGTTAGTTTTAAGACATTACGGTCGAGGTTAAGGACATCATAGTCCGTGGATTTTAAGGACCCCACAATCCGGTGTTTACTCTGGATGCTTCACACGGGTTCACTGCCGTGCTTGGCAAGGACCTGGCTCCGCTCTGGGCGTTTTCCACGGGGTCAAAGAGTGATGTTATCCGCGTTCCACGTGACCAGGAATTTTGCACTAGATGCTTCACACGGGTTCACTGCCGTGCTCGGAGAGGACTAGGCTCCACTCTGGATGCTTCACACGGGTTCACTGCCGTGCTCTGCGATGGACCAGGATCCGCTCTGGACGTTTTCCACGGGGTCAAAGAGTGACGTTATCCGCGTTCCACGTGACCAGGAATTTTGCTCTGGATGCTTCCTACGGGTTCACTGCCGTGTTCAGCGAGGACCAGGCTCCGCTCTGGACGTTTTCCACAGGGTCAAAGAGTGATGTTATCCGCGTTCCACGTAACCAGGAATTTTGCACTAGATGCTTCCCACGGGTTCACTGCCGCGTTCAGCGAGGACCAGGCTCCGCTCTGGACAATTTCCACGGGGTCAAAGAGTGACGTTATCCGCGTTCCACGTAACCAGGAATTTTGCACTAGATACTTCCCACGGGTTCACTGCCATGTTCGGCGAGGACTAGGCTCCGCTCTGGATGCTTCACACGGGTTCACTGCCGTGCTCTGCGAGGATCAGGATCTGCTCTGGACGTTTTCCACGGGGTCAAAGAGTGACATTATCCGCGTTCCATGTAGCCAGGAATTTTTCTCTAGATGCTTCACACGGGTTCACTGCCGTGTTCGGCGAGGACTAGGCTCCACTCTGGATGCTTCACACGGGTTCACTGTCGTGCTCTGCGAGGACCAGGATCCGCTCTGGACGTTTTCCACAGGGTCAAAGAGTGACGTTATCCGCGTTCCACGTAACCAGAAATTTTGTTGATTATATCCGCATTTCACGAAGTTGGGATTTGACTCTTTGTGGGAGTACATCGCCGAGTCATGGAACTGGGAGTTGCCGCTGTTCCGCTTTGCTTGATGTTGTGTCCGTTGTGACGAGACGAATATTGAGATGATCTCTGGGCTACCTGTGGCCCGTCGAGACTTGGCTTCTTCTTTTGATGAAACCTGGGCGAGGAGGAGTGCGATTCCTTCTTTGTTTGTGTCCCTGGATTGTATACAGGGATAGATGTAATATCACCTATAGGACGTGAATTTCATTTTTATTTTATTTCTTTTTCCGCGATACTCTATCATTTCAGCTTTTATATCGCGAAGGTCGCGATTGCCCCATCATTTCGGCTATTTTTCGCAGTGCCCAATCATTTCGGCTATTTATTTTATTTTTACTCGCTGCTTTTTATTGCGAGTTGCCCAATCATTTCGGCTATTTTTCATGCATACATTTTTACTTGCTGCTTTTTATTGCAAGTTGCCTCATCATTTCGGCTATTTCGTATGCATGTGTGACTCGCTAGTCTTTTCGCTGCAAGCTTGGATTTTAGACACCGATTTCGGCATCAGCACCGCTACAACTGGGATGTTTCCAGGAGCGAATCATCATTTGTTTCTGTCGATGTTGAACAAAGGTGGCTTAGTAAACAGGGTTAAGGGTCCTGTCGACTAAGGCTTTTGACTTCATGAGCCGTAAGGGCCTCACAAAGGTATTTCTCCCTACAAGTCGTGAGGATCTTGCAGGTGTGTTTTCTCCTTGGGAATCGTGAGGATTCCTAAGTGCATTTCTTCTTGCAAGTCGTAAGGATCTTACAAAAGGGTTTTCTCCTTATAAGTCGAGAGGACCTACAAGGGTTGTTCGCCATACGAACATATCCCTAGTCACGGATGGGACTTGGTTAGGGAAATGTTTATTCGCGCCCGTGGATTGTATACAAGGGTCAGTATTGAGCCACTTGTAGGGCAATATCGAAGTTTGTGGGGGTTGCTTAAGTACAGGTTTAGGTCTCTGTGACTTAAGACTTTCAAATTCTATGAGCCGTGAGGGTCCCATAAGAGAGTTCTCCTTACGAGTCGTGAGGATCTCGCAAATGTAATTTCTCCCTAGGAATCGTGAGGACTCCTAAGTGTGTTTCTCCCTTGTGAGTCGTAAGGATCTCACGCGGGTGGTTTCTCCTTACAAGGTCGTGAGGACCCTGCAAGTGTCCTTTAACGAGATTGCGCCCTTTCGGGTTTTCACAAACACTCGCCGGTAGCCCTGCTGTTTTTACTCACGAAGCCCTTTCGGGTTTTCATCCGTGCCCATTTCACTTATGGACATACCGTTTTTATTTTTATTATTATTGTTTTTTTAATATTTTTTTATCGGCTTTGAGATACTGCAATCCACTGTAGTTTATCGACATCTTGGTCAACAGCTAGTTTTAGGACATAGTGGTTCATTGCTAGTTTAAGGACGTTTCGATCCGTTGTTAGTTTAAGGATGTTTCGGTCCGCCGTTAGTTTAAGGACGTTTCGGTCCGTTGTTAGTTTAAGGACATTTCGGTCCGTTGTTGAAGAAGGCCGGTTACTACTTAGAGTTCGGGCTTAGGAAGATAGCGAGCGGACATAGTCGTCGTCATCTATCATTGACCTAGGCCTTGACCCGTTAAGCATAGTATTTCTTCAGGAAGCGACCGTTTACTGGCCTGAAAGGTCTTTCACCGTGCATATCCCTGAGTAGATATGCTCCTCCCTGGTAGACCTTGTCTATGATGTACGGGCCTTCATAGTTCGGCTCAAATTTTTCCCGCTTGGCGCGATTGGGGATCATAGGTCTTTTGACCACTAGCACCAGTTCGCCTTGGCAGAATGTCCTTGGTTAGTTTAAGGACGTTTCGGTCCGCCGTTAGTTTAAGGACGTTTCGGTCTGTTGTTAGTTTAAGGACATTTCGGTCCGTTGTTAGTTTAAGGACATTTCGGTCCGTTGTTGAAGAAGGCCGGTTACTACTTAGAGTTCGGGCTTAGGAAGATAGCAAGCGGACATAGTCGTCGTCATCTATCATTGACCTAGGCCTTGACCCGTTAAGCATAGTATTTCTTCAGGAAGCGACCGTTTACTGGCCTGAAAGGTCTTTCACCGTGCATATCCATGAGTAGATATGCTCCATCCTGGTAGACCTTGTTTATGATGTACGGGCCTTCATAGTTCGGCTCAAATTTTCCCCGCTTGGCGCGATTGGGGATCATAAGTCAATCTTTCGTAGGAGCGCGTCATCTTTTCTTTGTAAGCCTCCAGATTTTGTTGCGCTATGAGACGGGTTTCATCAAGGGCATCAAGCTCCTCAAGCCGAAGGTGAGCATTTTCTTCGTCCGTCAGCTCGTAGTGGACCGCCACTCATAGAGAGGGTAACTCTATCTCGAGGGGGAGTACCGTTTCTGTACCGAATACCAACGCGTATGGCGTTGTGTTCGTGGCCGTTTTGAACGTAGTTCGATATGCCCAGAGAGCTTCTTGCAGTCTCTCGTGCCAGTCCTTTTTGTTTCGGGACACCGTCTTCTTCACGATCTTTTTCAAGGTTTTGTTGAAAGCCTCAGCTAGACCGTTAGCCCGTGGATTATAAACTGAGGAATATCTCCAGTCTATGTTGTGTTGCTGCGCGAAGCGACTAATCTTGTGGCTTCGGTAGGCTGGCCCGTTATCGGAAATGATCCGTCGCGGAGTTCCAAACCGATAAATGACGTGCGTCTTGAAGAAATGGAGAATATTTTCCGTCTTCACTTCCCTTAACGGTACTGCTTCTGCCCATCTAGAGAAGTAATCAGTCATCGCCAGGATGAAACGATGTCCCCTGGATGATGCTGGTTCGATGGGGCCGATTATGTCAGTCCCCCACATTTCGAACGGCCAACTAGCCACCGTTAGATGTAGAGGATTTGGATGCTGATGGATAAAGTCCCCATGGATTTGGCACGAGTGGCATTGCTTCGCATACTCGAGGCAATCCTGGATCAT
The DNA here is from genome assembly GCA_030015575.1 of Agapanthus africanus. NCBI lineage: Eukaryota > Viridiplantae > Streptophyta > Magnoliopsida > Asparagales > Amaryllidaceae > Agapanthus > Agapanthus africanus. The sequence goes on from CM057339.1 coordinate 137,614,692, forward strand.
TGTGGGCCAGTAATAACCCATTTGTTTGATTTTCAGCGTCATCTTTGGGCCCGCTTGATGAGAACTGCAGAGTCCGTCGTGAACTTCCTGAACGACTCTTTTCACTTCGTCAGGTCCCAGGCATCTCAACCACAGAGAATCGAATGACCTCTTGTATAAAGTATCGTTGACGAAGGCGAAAGACAGAGCTCGTTTCATGATCTGATGTCTTGAGGACGCATGTTCAGGCGTTCGACGGGATTTGAAGTAGTCTATAAAGTCTTCTCTCCAATCCTCGGTATTTTCCCGATCTTTTATTTGCAGGGTCGTCTGCTTTGTCGCTCCCTCTTCTTCGGATGATTCCGGAGATATTTTTGCAGGGGCAAGTACTCGACGGCTTTGTACCACGATCCTAACGTCATCGAGGTTTTCATCAGCCAGTTCTTTAGCGAGCTTGGCTAATGCATCCGCTTTGCTATTTTCCGCGCGCGGTATGTTTTCCAAAGTGTAGGAAGGGATTTGAGTCAGCAGTTGCTGTACTCTCTCCCCATACTTCACCAGCTCTGGCTTGCATGTCTGGTAGTCGCCGTTTACTTGACAAATGACCAGTTGGGAATCTCCGTATATGAGGAGCTTTTCAATTCCTATGTCCATGGCGATCTCTAGGCCTGCTATCAAAGCTTCATATTCAGCCTCATTATTTGTCCTCGGCTCTGTTAAGGAGAAAGCAAAGCGCATTATCCCTCCCTGTGGAGTTACGCAGATGAGACCCACCTCTGATTTGATTATAGGGGTGCTTTGTTTGCGCTTCTTCACGGAAGATGCTCCATCAAAATAAAGCTCCCATCGGATACTACCACCGTCGATCGCGTCAAACGCGTGTTCGTCTGGCAGTTCGCAATTCAAAAGGGAATCGACCGGTATCGGATGCTCAGCGAGGAAGTCGGCGATGGCTTGACCTTTCACTACCTTGAGAGGCTGATATGTTATCGAGAACTCCATCAAGAGCAGGGCCCATTTAGCGAGTCGACCAGTCAGTATGGCCTTCGACATTAAATACTTAAGGGGGTCCACCTTCGATATAAGACAGACTTCGTGTGCCAACGCATAGTGCCTAAGCTTGGTTATCGCAAAGATCAACGCCAGGCAGTGTTTTTCAATGGGGGAGTAGTTGCCTTCTGCCCCCAGTAGAACTCGACTTAAATAGTAGAGCGCTCTCTCCTTCCCTTGGCCGTTCTCCTGTGCCCACAATGCCTAAGGAACCTTCAAGGGCGGTTGTATACAGAATGAGAGGCTTTCCCTTGACCGGAGCAGCCAGCACTGGCGGGTTCTGCAGGTATTGCTTGATCTCGTCTAGCGCGCTTTGGCATTTTTGGTCCCAGACGAACGGGGTTCCCTTCTTCATCAGGTGACTGTAAGGGCGCACTTGCCTGAAAGGTTGGCTATAAATCGCCGGATGTATGCGAGCTTTCCCTGGAGAGACCGCAATTGTTTGAGAGTCCTTGGCGGCGGCATTTCCATGATCGCCTTAATCTTCGACGGATCTATCTCGATACCCCGGTGCCGGACGATGAACCCTAGGAATTTGCCTGAGGAAACTTCGAATGCGCACTTGAGAGGGTTCATCTTCAAGTTGTATTGTCGAAGGCATTGAAATACGGTCTTCAGATGTTCAAGGTGTTCATCGTATGATTTGATTTTCACGACGAGGTCGTCGATATAGCATTCGACGATTTCATGTATGAGGTCATCGAAGATCTTCGTTATGGCCCTTTGATAGGTGGCACCGGCATTCTTTAGACCGAAGGGCATCACCTTGTAGCAGAATATTCCCAGAGGGGTCCGAAAAGCGGTATGCTTCTGGTCTTCGGGATGCATCTTTATCTGATTATACCCTGATGAGCCATCCATGAAGGAGAAAAGCTCGTGAGTGGACGTGTTATCTATCATCAGCTCTGTGACTGGCACTGTGAAATCATCCTTCGGGCAGGCTTTATTGAGATCCCGGAAGTCCACGCATATGCGCACTATCCCATTTTTCTTCATTACCGGGACGATGTTGGCGATCCAATCAGGGTATTGAACCTCTTGGATGAAGCCGGAGTCGATCAGCTTCTTGACCTCGGCGTTGATGCTCATCTCAAGCTCGAACCGCATTCTTCTTGACGCATGTTTGACTGGCTTGACGTCCGGAGATATTGCCAATTTATGCACAGCAATTTCTGGATCTAGTCCTGGCATTTCAGAATAGTTCCATGCGAAGCAATCTCTATGCTGCATAAGCACGTCTTTTAGCGCAGCCCATTTTCTTCAGCTAGCAACTCGCTGACGAATGTCGGTCGCGGGTCATTCGTCATTCCCAACTCAATCTTCTTGAGGTTATCTGCAGTAGTATGTATGCCATCTTCCAGCTCTTTCGGTGCTGGTGGAAATTCTGAGATTACCTCGTCGTCATTGTTTTCGAAACACCAAGGAAGGTCATCCATATCTTCGGGCTCTTCTTTTGATATCGTTATCACACAACAGGTACGAGCTCGCTTCCAAGACCGATGTGGATCTAGTTCTGCTCTTGTGGCTTTGGGTTCGTGCTTTTGTGGAGGTGTTACCCTCCAGCTGTCGGATAGAGCAAATCTGCCTTGCTGGTATTGGTATTCGACCCAGTTCTTGAAGGTGAAGCAGTCTTCGATAGGGTGTCCTATGGTTCGGTGATAAGAGCAATAGCCCGGATGAGAGACCTCGTTAGCTTGCTCAGGGTGTTTAGACTCCGGAAGTGTAATCATTCGATGTTTTAAAGCGAGGTCAAGTATCTTCTGTGTTTTATTCTGAGGAAAAGAGTACGCTTGACTCATCTTTTTCATAAGGGACAAATCTGGACCGCTCGATTTCCGATCGCGTGACTTCTTGGTCACGCTTTGTCGTTGTCGACCTTCTTTTTCGCTTTTTGACTTACTTCTACCTCTGTGTCGGGCCTTTTGCACAGCAGGTTGACAGGGAGGAGTATTTTTGTCTTCGGCGGCCTGTTGAAGAAGACTTTGCGTCCTGGCTTTCTCGTAGATGGCCATTTCGCGGTTATGGTCGTCCCGAGCTTTTTGACCTGCTTTCCTGATAAGCTTGTCCATTCGCTCTTCAAATGACGGACTCGGCACTTTGATTGCGGGATCTAGTTTTGATAAAGGGTCGGCGTTTCCCGACAGGGCGTCCTCTTCTTCATCGAAGTTATATATGACATAGCTACCGTGGGCCCGTTCCCGTTTCCCGGCTCTCACGTATCCAAGCCCAAGTGTTTCCATTCTCCCATTGGGCAATTTGCGCTGAGTCCCAGGGACATCCCAAATCCTGATATAGAATCGAGCTTGTCGAGTAGTCTGTTTTAAGGGTACCCCTTGGCGCTTCAATAGCCTTTTCAATCCGTTTGTGTAAAATCTGGGCAAACGTATGGGTTGAAACTTGTCAAGTGTAGAATCCGCGCCATGCCAGATCTCTTTCTCCACTCTTGTTTCCGAGGACCGATAGAATAGGATCACCTTTTCACCTTTTCGCTTGGGAGGGACGTAAAACGTCTGCAGGTCTTGCACGTTGTGAGCTTCAAGCTCGTCAAGATCTTTATAGTGCTCCGGCGGGATCATGGTGATTTGCAAACTTTGATTACCACCAGGGAATTCTTGTACTGACGGTCGACTGGAGAATACGGAATTAACCTCATCTTCCGAGTCGCTTCCGAAGATCAATATGGGGGCGGACGGTCCCGGGTCATTGCGTCGAGACGGCCCAGAGTAAACTATCTCTTCTTCTTCTTCTTCTTCGGTATCACTCCCGAAAACAGGAATGGTGGCAGCGGTTTTTTTCTCCGGTTTGTGACATCTCTCTGTATCCTGGAAATCTGGCAAAAAGTATTTTGCATCTTCGTATTTGCGGACTTCATTCAAAGAGAATGGGTTTAGCTCACATGTTACGGTATACTCGAGACCATCCTTGAAATACTTCATACACTGATGTTGCGTAGAAGGGATGATGTTGTACTCGTATAACCAAGGTCGGCCGAGCAGAGCATTGTAACATGTCTTGGCATCTATGACGTGAAACTTAATGTCCGTGACGAGTAGCCCAAAGCGTAGCGTCAATATCACAGACCCAAGAGTTCTCGACGATTGGGAGTCGAACCCGGAGATAGTGATCTTGTCCCGAGCAAGTTGCTGGACGCTCATGCAAATTTCCTTTAACACCCGCACGTTGAGGAAATTAACGGAAGACCCATTGTCAACAAAGATTTTGCCTATCTTTATATCGTGGCAATATCCAGAGACGTATAGGGGACGGTTATGGTCGCACGTCCCAAGGAGCAGGTCTTCGTCACCGAAAGTGATATCGGCCGTGTGTATTTCTTCCAGTTCATCCTTCATCCTCCCTTATGCGAGGAAGGCTTGGAATTGCTCCGGCTCCGGTGGAGCCTTAATTAGTGAATCCCTTGCCTCTTTTGATAATAAGAGGGCGTCTAGAATGCTGAGCTGCGAAGGTAGCTTCCTCAGGTGCGCTAGGATGTTGTAGTCCATCCTACTCTTCTTAGGCTGGTCCTTGGCAGTCAGCTCTTTCATAACTTGGTCATCTAAGGTGATATTGTTAGTTATATGTATGCCCTAGAGGCCATTACTGTACATAGGATGTATAATGTAGTGGATGCATGGACATATATAGGGAGGACTTTCTTGCTCGACATGATAGTATGCTATCTGGTTACTCTTTACCTTAACATGTATACTGATTGTCTCTTTATTACATGTTGGTAAAGCCCTTAGGATGTGTACTTGACTACCTGGACTATGATGCGGATCATACTAGTGGGGACATGGTAGTCCATAAGTACATCCTTCAAAGTCCCTAGTCGTGGGTGTATCGAGACGGGGCATCGATATACCAGAGTAGACTAGCGTGTACCTTCTCGACCCATACAGATAGGCGATGGATGATCCCATATCCATTGGTGTTTGACATCAGAGATGATATACGGGTGCTCAGTAGAGACCGGGTACACTGGACGGACTCGCCGAGAACTCCCAGATGGTATTATACCTTACGTCAGATGGCAGTTCTCTGGTGACACTGGTACAGAGTAGTCTGTTGACCCGAGATCGTCATAGAGTCTTGTGTGGTTCCCACTGTGCTTTGATTTCCACCTTACCACATCTAAGAGGGCGTGCAAAACGGTGGTTTTTGGGTACAGTCCCGAGTCACATGGAGGAAATGAGCGATAGGAGGGGATTCGTCTCTCCCGGTATAGGGAGTTGATGTTGCGCTGTGTCCGATTGGCTATAACCGGAAATCCCTGGCCAGGGTTGCTGAGATTTACTGGTAAGTGTTACCAGTAGTTTCTCAAACTATTATAGACCTCATATCGACACAACTTATCGAGCTATTGGGGTCTGACGTTTACCACCCCTAGGCGAGATATGCGACATATCAGACGATCAGACCGGACTGTACGGTAGTGTTACTGGTTGGATTCACTGGAGTGTGAGCGGGCTTGCTCGTCGATCTTCTGATCGCTCAATACCCGGGTGGCCGTTACGTTTAGCAGACCGCTTGCGGCTTGTGGGTGTTTGATATGATCATCATCTGCTGCCGGCGTATTGACGAGTCTTTAGAGTCCTACACAGAGGTTTCCTGGCTCAAGCGAAACGAAATAGGAGCGCATATGAGATATGTGCGGGACCGAGAATAATGCGTGTATGTGATACCGTATTCTATTCTCGCGATGAATGTATCGAATGGTTATATGCGATATAACCTAGTTATCGAATCGAGGGTTGATTCGATAAGCCGATACATTGGATACTAGTCGGTTATATGCGATATGACCGGATCGTTAAATCAAGTGTTGATTTAATGATTTAATGCATAATTGTATATTTGATATATTACTTTGCATTAACTAGTATTGGTTCACTTTAAATGGATTTTCTCACTTGGATTGTGCACATTGTATATGTGATATACTTTTGTACACAAGTTTGTATCATGTTTGATGATACTTGCTCACTTGAGTTGTGTAAAGATTAAATCATGGTTATATGAATGGTTAGGGTTTTGTTTTCTTTTTCATTTATCTTATTTAGTTATTCATTTGGAAAATGATAAGCATTAAGAGAAAATGGTGGCTAACTTTGTTTTCTAGTTGAAGCTTCATGAAGCTTTGACCTAAGTCACCATTTTGTCTCATGCTTAACCCTAACCATTCCCACTAACCATGATTGATTCTCTACACTTGACCATGGTTTGGTTATGATAAGTATTCTTTTAATTTTCTTTTTGGAATTAACTTATCATAACTTTTTCTTCTTCTTCTTCTTCATCTTCAACATGAAGAAAGCTTGCCTCATCAATGGCAAGTGAAGAAAATGAGTGAGAAATCCAATTCTAAAGTCTACCCACTTCCTATTTTTTCATCCTCTACCTCTTACCAAGTAGTAGAGTGTGTTTCCTTCACAAGTTTTCATGGCTTGGTGAAGGTGGAGCTTGATCTAGTGATGCTTCGACGTAGATCATCTTCGGCATCGTCGTCGATGACCTAGCCCGCTTTTTCTCCGATGAAGCCGATGCTAGAGCCCGGGTTTCCATTTGGACAGCGAGGAGACATCATCACGGAGCTATGGAGGTGGAGAACCGGATCTACAAAGGTTGTATTTCCGTTCTTTTAGTTTAGTTGTAAACTAGTTGCTTTGGTCGCCTAGATTTCTAGTTAACGATCCGTAGTCTAGGGTTTCTCGGCACCGTAATTTTTGAAATTGGCATGGTTGATGCCTTGTGAAACCTCTTGAGAGTGCCTAGGAACCCTACAGATATCCTCAGCGACCTTTTCCTTTCCCTTATCTTTTCTAGTTGCGGGTCCGAGATTCTTTTCCGGAAGCGTGCGATTGCGCAGCTGAATGTTTTTGCAGGCTTCTGGCTCTTCTTTTTTTCCCGAGGTGGACTCTTTAAAGAGGGGGCTAAGAGCCATTTCCTCGTCAGAATCGCTCCGGAATGTGAGCACTTGCGGTCCCCCGGCGTTGACCGTGTAACAGTTACCGGCAGTTCTTTTGTGTCCTTCGGTCGTACTTCTCTGCTCCCGACGAGTTCTGCGTTTCATTCGCTTAAAATATTGCCGATGAGCAACATATCCCTGCCACCATGTCTTAAAACCGTCGCACTGTTCAGTGGGGTGTGAAATCTTCCGATGATATGAGCAGTAATTAGGGTGCCTTTCCGCCCCATTGAGCATGTTTTCTTCCGAGGGTGGTAGCTTCATTCCCATTGACATGGCTTTGGCAAACCTTTTCCTCGTCTTGAATATGTTTTTATCCATGTCGGGTGCCTTTCAATCTGGCGGGAGTGCTTCGACTCTTTTGTTTAATCGCCTACGTTTGGCACTTTCTGATGTGGCCATCTCACGCTCCTGGTCGGCTTTACTTTTCAAACGAATCTCGTCTAGAAAGGCGTCGACCATTTCGTCTGTTGGCCACACAAGCTCCGGTTCAGGCTCTGCCCCCGATTTCTTAGTGCCGGGAGTTTTTTCATCGTCCGTAAACGAGTGGGAGATCACATGACAACTCGCCACATATCCCTCGGATTCATCCGACGAGCTTTCTCCATTATCTTCCTCCCGAAAGACGTGGTTGAGGAACTCTTGGAGTGTGATGGGAGTCCGCGCCTTTTGATTGTACTCCTCAAGCGCGTCAATCTGTTTCTGCAAGTCTGTACGCTTGTCGCCATGCTTCACGGGCTTTTTGGATCTCTTCTTCTTCTTCTTTGAAGACTTCGACGGCTGGGTGTGAGTGCTCGAGCCCTCACCACTAGTCTTCGAAGTTGGGCGTGGCTTCAGCATCCTTTCAATGATCTGAGGCTCAAGCGGGTTCTTCCACCTGACTACCGGGCATGTTTTAAGATCGTTCAGCATCCTCTTGGTTTTTGTTGAAAGCACTATTTCCCATGGAGCTTCTTTAATGAAAGAACAAGTTGCTCCCGGTGTGTCCGTCTTCTTAGCAGTGTGAGATTGTGGCAGGTTCACCTTCCACTTCTCGGATAGCGCAAACTTGCCTTGTAAGTATTGATCTTCAATCCATCCTTTGAAGACGAAGCAATCCTCAATCGGATGGCTTACCGTTTGATGGTAAGGGTAGTAGTTGGGGTTATTCACCTCACTGGGTTGCGGCGGTCGCCTTGGGTTTAGCAAGTTGATAAGCCTGTTGCGTATTGCTAGCTCGAATAGCCTCTTCGTCTTATCCCGCGGGAATGAGTAGGGGCGCTTTATTTTCTCATTGTAATACCGCCGTCTTTCTTCCAACTGATCCGCCAGCTTTAGGGCACTGGGTTGTTCCTGAGCGTTCGCAACGAAGGTTGCCTTCCCTTTACCCTTGTCATCCTGAGGTTCTGGCTTCAGGGGAGACGGTCTGTGATCCATCTGGTCCATCTGGGCCAACTTTTCGATCAAAGCCTGGAATGTGGTGGGCTTAAAAAACATCATGAACTGTGAGATAGTGGCATGAGGATCTAGGGTACCCACGAACATGCCCACCTCGGGCGCCTCCTCGATGCGTTGTTCACATTTCGACCACAAGTTTCACCAGCGTATAGCGTACTGGACCCACGTCTCACCTGGTTTCTCCCTGGCATTAATCAATGCCGTTATCGGAGTACGTTCGCTGGCACTTGCGAAACGTTGGGTAAATAGCAACTCCATTTCAGCGAATGTCTTGACGGAATCGTTCGGGAGTTCAGAATACCACTCGAACGCCGTTTCTGACAAGCTACCGATGAACTGGCGAAGCAAGAGCTAATCGTCGCTACCGGTGTTGCCGCAAAGCTCCCTGAACTGGGCAACATGCTGGTGGGGATTGCCCGTCCCCTTATAGACATGAAATTTTGGTATCGTATAGCCCGGCGGGTACTTGAACTGGTCATACCAGCTCGGATATGGTCTCCCTGTTCTGACAACTTGACCAGCTGCCTCAGTCGCCTGGTGAACCCATATCTGCTGAGCTATATATTCATCCAAGTCAGCCTTGGAAATTGTCTCCTCCTTGGCTGTTGACAGAGCGGGTGGAGGATTTGACGTTTCTCCCCTGTCGTCTTCAAGAACAATTGGACGATCTTCAGCAGGAGAATCTTGTTGGATCATCATTCCCACCATGTCCTGGAACAGGAGGGCCATTCGTTGTATATTGGCTACTTGTTCGGCAGCCACTTTATCCTTCTTCTCCAATATCCTACGAATGAATTCAGCGTCAGTTTCTTGCTCCTGGCGTTGATCAGATGACACTTCGGGGCTTTCTTTCGACCCAGTGAGTGCGGCCATCGCGTTCATCATTTCCTGGAGCTTCTGCTGTTGCTCCTGAGCTTTGGTAACTGACCGTATAAGCGGCCTATGACCCGTGGATGCACGGCTGTCCTCTTTTCCCAGCGCCATGTATACCGTATGCACCATCATGCCCCCAGACTTAGGGCGTTTAGGCTTATTGTCCTTGTCATTTGCTGCAGGAGTGGGGACTCTATTCGGCCTTCTTCTCTTTTGAGTAGTCGACGTGGAGGGAGCCGTTGCAGCGGGCACCCAAGCGGTTGTCGTCCTTTGTTGTTTGACGTGACGGTTCTTTTCTTCCTGCACCTTCGCCCTTTTCTGTTGACGAGAGTGATCTTGGTCAATTACCGAGTCTTGAACCTTCCGCCAGACTTTATAAATTTTGGAGGACAGCCGTTGAGGAGGCTGCTCCGGGTTTGTCTCTATAACAATCTCCGCAGGTGGAGGGGATCTTCTGAGAACCGCAGTTGGCGAATTTCTGCGTACCCTGTTTAATAGCTCGAAGCTGTTCTCGGTTAGAACAGTAGCCCCAATTTCCACCGTTGGAGCTGGTGGGGTTAGTCCGGAGGGGGAGTTTCCCCCAATCTTCCTTATCCGGCGCCAGTGGCGACGTCAGGCATGACGGGTTATTGGGATTGATTCAGCGACGGCTTCGTCTTGCCCCATGTTCTGGGGAGGGGCTGCTGCCGGTGTCAGGCTCTTAAAGACTGACGTTCGTTGAGAAGCTACAGATTTCTGAGCAGGAGTGGAAATGGGGGTAGTCAGTCTTGCAAAGACCGACTCTTTAGCAGTAAAAGCCGCCTTAACGACTTCGGGAACAGCCGTCTTCTTTGGGATGGCCTTCTCAGGTATCATGGGCTTTTTGGCGGGCCCTTTGGAGTTCAGCTCAGTCTGGCGAAGACCGAGGAGTTGGACGACCCGCTAAGAGGGGCCGTGGGAGTAGCAAGTCGATCAAAGACCGACTTCTTTGACGCTTCCGGTACGGGCATTGGGATGTTAATGTTCACCAGCGGGAGCATGGTCCCAAAGAATAGACCGGTGGTAGCTTGAGTCACTTGCTCCATAGGCATAGCGAATAGGGAAGCAGCCTGTGGTCCATATTCTACACTTCTAGGTGAGGCGGAGCGTCGGTTGCATTTGCAGTTGGAGCAGTTCGAGCAGTTGCCAGCCATTGATCCTTTTGCTTTCTGCAGCAAACGAAACACCAAGTCTTAGTACTTCGAAACCCAAGGACAACCATTAGCAAATCGCGATTGGTTCGCGAATCACAACACACAAAGTGTGGAGTGGAAAGAGGAAAAGGTCCCACCGGACGTGCCAGAATCTGTTCCCCTCCGAAAGACGGCACGACGCAGAGACATCTTGCCTGAAATTCGGGGCAGATGCTAATTGGTGCTATCCGTCCACCTCTCCGAAGATGCCAAGTTGATTTATGGCACCGTGTATCGAAGGTTTAAACGGATGCGTCCGATGTAGCAGACTTCGTCAGATTCCCCCTCGCTTGAGGGGTTTTTGATTGTGGGGACGCTCTTCCCTGTAGGCGCAAGCCCCTGCAGTTAATTACGCTACCGCATCGCGGTAGCAACTTTCTCCTTCTCCAGATGATCACTTCGTGTCGTGTGTGTTTGATTCGTGTTCGGTTGCCCGTGGATTGTATATGGAGACTGAGTTATGTCGTCGCCCGTAGGGCGTGGACTAGTCCAAATCCGTATTCTCTTAGCATTTGGTTTGGGGGTTTGAGTTTAAGGATACGTTAGCCTCGTTTAAGACTAAGATTGACTTAAACGTTTGTTAAAGATACGTTAGTCCAGTTTTGGAGTAAGATCAACTTAACGGGATCGTTTAGATCCGACAAGAGAGCGATTAGGGGAGCCATGTTGTTTAGTTTAGTGACATTGCGGTCAATAGGTAGTTTAAGGACATTGCGGTCCAATGTTAGTTTTAAGATGTTGCGGTCAAGGTTAAGGACGTCATAGTCCGTGGATTTAAGAACTCCACAGTCCGATATTAGTTTTAAAACATCACGGTCGAGGTTAAGGACGTCATAGTCCGTTGTTAGTTTTAAGACATTCTGGTCAAGGTTAAGGACGTCGTAGTCCGTGGATTTAAGGACCCCACAGTCCGGCATTAGTTTTAAGACATTACGGTCAAGTTTAAGGACCTCATAGTCCACGAGTTTAAGGACCCCACAGTCCGTATCAATGTGTGGTCATCGGGACCCGTCACCTCTTTGAAGACGTTGAGGAATTACAACGCCAAGTACCAAAGGAGTGAAAAGATGTACCCTTAAACCAAGGTAGATTAAGTGATATGTAGTCCAATTTGGAAACTAAGATCAATTATTATATTATGAGCCCATTGGCCCAGTTAAGTTTGAATTGAGGACTTATGGCCAGCTTGGGCTAAGTCCAATCATGTTTGGGATATTGGCCCTCTGTTGGTTCATTAAAGGAGAGGCTTTGCCTCTGGAAACTTAGCCAATTGGGCTAGAGCTAGTGTTAAACACTAGAGACCAACAGTGTTGAACACTGGGAATAAGATTAACAAGTTAGTGTTAAACACTAAAAGATAACCAGTATTGAACACTGGGAACAGAGTTTTCAAATTAGTGTTAAACACTAAGCAAATCAGTGTTAAACACCGGGGACAAAATCTCCAGACTAGTGTTAAACACTAAGGAGAGAGCGGTCACGTGCGGACACATGAGGGCGCCCTGATTCCCCTTATTTTATTCAGTCAAAAGTCTTGAATACTTTGAAGTATCACGTGCTATCACGTGATGGGAATTTTGGTGCTTGTCTGCTAAAGCTTCAGCCAAGGGGTCACGTGGTAGCACGTGATAGCGCCCTGCTTCCCTTTATTTTGTTCTACAGATAAGTGTTTAACACTTTTAATTCTGAAAGCCATCACGTGTGGGCACGTGATGGGAGCTTGCGCTTTGATCTGTTAGAATGTTCATTAGGGGTCACGTGTGGACACGTGAGGGCACCCTAGAGCTCTTTTCTGTTTCTTTTTCTCTTGTGTGCTTTAGAGATCACGTGGGGGCACGTGAGGCATTGCCTCAAAGTTCTCTTTTATAGATCTTCGCAGGAGTCACGTGGTAACACGTGAGGTGTTTACTTCAAAGTTCTTTTCTGTGGATCTTTGCACGGGTCATGTGGTAGCACGTGACTCTGCATGTTTTAAAGATCTGTTCATCTTTTAAGAATTAATTTCTTCATAGGGTTAAACCTTAGGAAACAACTTTAGAGGAATTAAATTCTTGTTTTCTTCTGAAGAATTATATTCTTAATAGGGTTAAACCCTAATTTCTTTTCTTAAGGGAATTAAATTCCTGTGAGTTTGAGAGAATTATGTTCTCAAATAGGGTTAAACCCTAGTTCTGTTCATTTTGAAGGAATTAAATTCCCATAACATAGGGTTAAACCCTAATTTTATCTCAAAGGAATTGAATTCCTATCCTTTAGTGAGAATGAAATTCTCAAAACTCAGTTCATCCTCTGTGTTTTAGATCTGCATGGCAGGATCTCAACCCAATGAGAATTAAATTCTCAATTCATGGGGAGATGTGCACTTTGCAGATCCTCCATCAGAGAAAGAACTAAGTTCTTTTCTTTTTATAAGAATTAAACTCTTTTGAGAATTAAATTCTCTTTTTAAGCCTCCCTTTTCTTTTCTTACCTAAGGTTTTCCTTTTTGCAGAGAATCAAAGGCTCTATATCTCTCTCTGTGTGTATCAAAAGAAAAGGTCCAAAGGTCCCTCCTCTTCTTTTCTTGGCTCCTATTTATAGGAGAAGGAAAAGAATCAATCTGTTTAGTAAATCTCTCATTGAGAGATTTGATTTGTATATTGAGAGATTTGATTTATCTTCATCATTAATCCGGGCCTTTAGATTGTTAAGTGAATTTTATTCACCATTGGATTTTAAATCCAAAGATATCACTTTGTTATCTCGGTTAGATTTAGGGGGGAAATCTTTCCAAGTCCAAGATTTTTCCATAAATTGGTGATATTTAATCACCTTTAGATTTTCAATCCAACGGTTTTAGATAATTCTTCTCCATTTTGGAAAGATTTGAATGATCTCTCCTCAGAATTTAATTCTGTTAAAGAATAAGGCTCTTAAAGCCGGTCACACGTGGGCACATGACCCCTGGTCACGTGTGGGCACGTGACCCCTGAAATGGGCTTCTCTTCTTCTGCGCTCTGTTCTCTGGCCGCTGTTTAACCATCACGTGTCAACACGTGACCATTGGTCATGTGTGAGCACGTGATGCCTTTTCTGGAGTTTTTTCTTGAATGTGCTTTTTACCGCTGCTTTAAGCGTCAGGTGCCAACACGTGGCAACTGGTCACGTGTGAGCATGTGATGCCTCTTCTGAAGCTTCTCCTGATTTTTAATCAGGGAACACGCTATTTCATAAGGAGCGCTCTGCACTCATTGGCCAGCGCTCAACGCCAAACGTGCCACGTGCTCTTCACATGGGCGCTACTTAATAAAGAGCGCTCTGCACTCATTGGCTGACGCTCAGCGCCAAGCGCGCCATGTGCACCTCACGTGTGCGCTATTTCATTAGAAACGCTCTGCACTCATTGACTGGCGCAAGCGCGCCACGTGCTCCTCACGTGAAGCGCTCTGCACTCATTGTCTGGCGCTCAGCGCCAAGCGCGCCACGAGCTCCTTACGTGGGCGCTGAGGGAACATAAACTGTTCTTTAAATAAAGCCCCAGAGCTGTAATGAGTGCTCAACACTCAATAAAAGACAAAAAAGGTTGTCAGAACATAAACCAATGCTCAGTATTATTAAATAAAAAAGGACTGAGCCTAATTAAATGTTCAACATTTTAACTGAGTGAGCCGAGCCCAAGTTGGCCATATGTCCCTTATTCAGATTAATTGAGCCTATATGCTCATAAATCTTTTTAACTGATCTTAGTCCCAAGTCTGACTACAGATCTCCCAACCAACCTTGGTTCAAGAGTACATCTTTTCATTCCTCTAATATGTGTCGTTGTAATTCTTCAACGTCTTCAGAGAGGTGACGGGTCCCGACAACCAGACACTCCATGGACTATGATGTCCTTAAACTCATGGACTATGACTTCCTTAAACTTTATGAACTATGAGGTCCTTAAACTCATGGACTATGATGTCCTTAAACTTTACGGACTATGATGTCCCTAAACTCATAGACTATGATGTCCTTAAACCCAATGGACCGCAATGTTCCTAAACTAAAACAATAGAGCCCAAATGCTTTTTTGTTGGATCTAAATGATCCTGTTAAGTAGATCTTAGTCTAAAACTAGACTAACGTATCCTTAACAAACGTTTAAGTTGATCTTGATCTCAATGAGATTAACGATCCTTAAACCCAAACCAAACCCAAATCTAAGAAAATACGGATTTGGACTAATTCACGCTCTACGGGAGACAACATAAATTAGTCTCCGTATACAATCCACGTGCAACCAAAAATAAAACAAACACGCACGACACGAAGTGACCATCTGGAAAAGGAGAAAGTAGTTACCGCGATGCGGTAGCGTAATTAATTGCAGGGGCTTGCGCCTGCAGGGAAGAGCGTCCCCACAATCAAAAACCCCTCACAATGAGGGGGAATCTGATGAAGTCTGCTACAACGGCCGCATCCGTCTAAACCTCCGATACATGGTGCTATAAATCAACTTGGCATCTTCAGAGAGGTGGACGGATAAAACCAAATAGCATCTGCCCTCAAAATTCAGGCCGGACGTCCCAACGTCCCGGTCGCGTCTTTCAGCGGAGAACAGATTCTGGCATGCCCGGTAGGACCTTTTCCTCTTTCCACTCCACACTTCGTGTGTCGTGTTCTCGAACGAATCGCGGGTTTGCTATGGTTGCCCTTGGATTTGAGGTACTAAGATTTGGTGTCTTGCTCCGTGCAGAAAACAGAAGATCAATGGTTTTCAACTGCAACAACTGCAACAACTCCCACTCCGTCCTTGCCGGAGGAGTGACCTACGGGCCTCAGGTGGCTTCCATCTTTGCCATGCTAGTGGAACAGGTGACTCAGGCCACCACTGGATTGTTCTTTGGAACCATGCTCCCACCAATGAGCTTCAGCGCTCCAGTGTCATTGCATGAAGCTCCAAAGAAGTCGGTCTTTAATCGGCTTACCGCTACCACGATCCCTCTCAATGGGTCGTCCAAATCCAGCACCTCAGTCTTTGATAGGCTGACCCGAAGCTCAAATGGGTATGTCAAGAAGCCTACAATACCTGAAGAGGTTATCCCGAAGCGGATAGCTATTACTTCTCCTGAAATCGTCAGAGAGACTTCTCCTACTAAGGGGTCGGTCTTCACAAGACTGGCCGTTCCAACTCCCGCTTCGGGCAAAGTCACTAAGGCTGCTTCCTCTTCCCGGAAATCGGTCTTCGACAGATTAGACGGTCCCTCTCAACGGACGTTAGTCTTTGAAAGATTAGACGGTCCCTCTCAACGGACGTCAGACACTCCATGGACTATGATGTCCTTAAACTACCTCGACAACGGAGGTGATCCCATCTGCGAGACATGCTCGACGTCGCCATTGACGCCGAGTGAGGAAAGCTGGGGGCAGTTCCCCTTCTGGACTAACTCTACCAGCTCCAACGGTGGAAGTTGATATTGTTGTTCCAACTGGGAACAACTTTGAACTACTTAGGAGGGTGCGTAAAAACTCTCCGACTGCCGTGCTGAAAAGATCTCCGCTACCCGTGGAGAACGTAACAAAGATGAAGCCAGAGCAGCCCCCTCAGCGGCTGTCCTCCAAAATTCATAAGGTCTGGCGACAGGTCCAAAACTCTGTGATTAACCAAGACTACTCTCGCCAACCAAAGAAAATGAAGGTTCGGCAAGAGAAGGACCACCCTGGCATACCACAGAAGGTGTCATCTACTTGGGTTCCCGCTGTATCGGCCCCTTCAACTTTGACCGCCCACAAAAGGAGAAGGCCGGAGAAGATCCCTGCGTTTGCGACGAATCGCAAGGGCATTGAATCCAAACGCCCTAAGTCTGGGGGCATGGTAGTGCATACTGTTTATATGGCTTCCGGAAAAGAGAAAAGCCGTGCTTCTACGGGTCACCGACCGCTCACTGGGCCAAAAGAAAGCCCGGAAATATCGTCGGAACAGCATCAAGAACAGGAAACTGATGCCGAATTCCTCCGAATAATGCTCGAGAGGAAAGACAAAGAGGCCACGGAACAAGCGGCCAATATAAAACAAATGGCGCTACTATTCCAAGACATGGTCGGCATGATGATCCAGTCGGACCCTCCAGCCGAGGACCTCCAGTAATAATTGAAGACGACAGAGGAGAGTCATCGAACCCTCCTCCGGCCTTTTCAGCGGCCAAGGAAGAAACAATCTTGAAATCTACGCTCGATGATTATATAGCTCAGCAGATACGAGATCATCAGGAAAATGAAGCAACTGGCCAAGTCGTCAGAACTGGGCGACCATATCTAGGATGGTACGATCAGATAAAGTACCCGCCGGGATATACGATCCCTAAATTCCACGTGTACAATGGGACGGGCAATCCCCATCAACATGTCGCTCAGTTCAAGGCTCTGTGCGGCAACACTGGAGGTGACGATAAGCTACTGCTTCGCCAATTCGTCGGCAGCTTGTCGGAGACAGCGTTCGAATGGTATTCACAGCTTCCCAATGACTCCGTCAAAACTTTTACGGAGATGGAACTGCTATTCACCCAGCGTTTCGCCAGCGCTAGCGAATGTACCCCAATCATGGCATTGATCAATGCCAGGGTGAAGCCAAGCGAAACCTGGGTTCAATACGCCATTCGATGGCGAAATCTATGGTCAAAATGTGAACAGCGCATAGAGGAATCTCCTGCAGTGGGCATGTTTATGGGAACCCTCAACACGCAGGTGACCATATCTCAATTCATGATGTTCTTCAAGTCCACTACTTTCCAGGCCTTGATAAACAAGCTGGCCCAAATGGACCAGATGGGCCACAGGCCTTCCTCTTCGAAGTCGGAGCCGCGGAGTGAAAAGGGGAAAGGGAAAGCGACCTTCATCGCCAATGCTCAGTAACAGCCTACTGGTCCAAAACCAGCTGATCGCCAAAGCGATAGACAGCGATTCCTCAATGAAAAGTTAAGACATCCTTACTCGTTTCCGCGGGAGAAAACAAATAGACTGTTCGAACTGGCGATACGCAACAGGCTCATCAATCTGCCGGATCCGAGACGTCCATTGCAGCCCGGTGATGTCAACATGTCACGACCCACCCTCGAACAAAGATGGTATTGTCCGCTCTGGTCGAAGCCGCACGGTTTTGTCCTTTTGAATGAACCCGGGGGTACTTCCCAGTAGGTCACCCATCCCAGAATTTCTCTGGCTCAAGCACGCTTAACTACGGAGTTCTTTGAACTCCGGAGTTCCGATTCATCCAAAAGGCGCCTCTGTGTTATAAGAGTGATATCATTCCATTTATAGTTCAGATCGTGCCCTCTTTCGGAATGGAATTCGATACTCCCCATTGTTCTGGTGGTCCCCATGTGCATCCGTATCGGTTGCATCCCCACCTCGATATCGGATAACATCTCACTTCTCACGGGGTAGGTGGTATTTAACCCCAACTTCACCTGGGGTATTACATTCCCCCCACTTAGAACAATGGTTCGTCCTCGAACTGCAGACCTACTTTTGAGGGACCGGCTCTGATACTATATTTGTCACGACCCACTCCCAAACACAGATGGTATTGTCCGCTCTGGCCGAAGTCACACGGTTTTGTCCCTTTGAATGAACCCAGGGCTACTTTCCAGTAGGTCACCCATCCCAGAATTTCTCTGGCTCAAGCACGCTTAACTACGGAGTTCTTCAAACTCCGGAGTTCCGATTCATCCAAAAGGCGCCTCTGTGTTATAAGAGTGGTATCATTCCATTTATAGTTCAAATCGTGCCCTCTTTCGGAATGGAATTCGATACTCCCCATTGTTCTGGTGGGTCCCCGTGTGCATCCGTATCGGTTGCATCCCCACCTCGATATCGGATAACATCTCACTTCTTACGGGGTAGGTGGCTATTCAGCTCCAACTCCACCTGGGGTATTACACACAACCCACTCACTCCTCGCATGGGGTAATATATAAGCTCATAACCGAGAAATCTCATGGTGGAAGCTGAAATATCATATCAAGAGAAACCGGGTTTTTCAAATAATGCATAATTCCATGAAACCACCATGGTCCTCAAATCCAGAAAACATCAGGAATTCATAATCATAATTGCATAGATCATTATATATGTGTACATATATATCAGCGTCCCATTCCACTGATATATATATATATATATATATATATATATATACACTTAGGAGTAAAACATCATATGAAATCCGTGAATATAATATATGCAACATGAAACAGTAATATGAGCATATAAAGGAAAAACTGCTATTTAACTGCAACAAGTTAATATATATCATGCTGTTCCTAATTTCTCTAAGTCCATATAACATCAAATAAAGGTGAACATGTAGCTATAGCCAGGTATACGTAACCATGTCGGTATAGCAAGATATGTGTATGTACCTATCAATAATAATGTAATACCCTCCCGGTATATGTATAAGAATGTATGCAAGATGTACACATAGCTATGTCTCATATGTGCATATACCTATCCCTAATGGTACAATACCATATAGGTTATATGGGTAACTAGCATGCAAGCATTTCAAGGCATATGTGTAAGCATGTAGGTATACAGGTATGTTATATGTCATATGCACAAGGAAAATAAGGATCATGTCTCAATGTCCTTAAGAAATACAGTATCACATATGTATAGGTGTTTTGCGTGTCATGGCAATTATCGACGGTGTGTGTGTAGCATACAATTAGTGCTCGTGAAACATGAACCGTCAATAATGGTGTTGTGTCTTATTAATACTAAGTCCATGCACAATAAAAAAAAAGATATGCAACAAAGGTACACATGCATAATCAATATCCGTATACATCTAACTAATAGTCATATCATTTAATCTAGCTCAGACGCATAACGCCATGCGGGAGATTCCCCTATAGATATTAAATCTACTCACAACAATCCTGGCTAAGTAAAGACAACCACTCGCTTTTCCTTCTTCACAGCGCCCGAAGTCCCCGCCTGCGATCCTGAAAGCATATAACAATATAACAAGTATATATTAGCAATCGACCAATAACACGTACAAACTACGTTTGACCGACGCACCAACTCCAAGCGTACTCTCAAGTGTTTGTCAAGTGGCTAACACGCGTAGCGACACTACGAAACCAACTCAAGAGCAAAAGCTACTCAAAAACACGAACGACACGGCACAACCCTAACTAGGAACGCTAAACGACACAACCATCAAGCCTAGACCCCGATCGTACCGATCGCGCATTCACAATACAATAATAAACGTGGAATCTAATATATATAACGTCGCAACGTCAAAAGAAACCCACGCCTAAATTATCCGGAAATCCAGTAAGCAACTTATATCATTTTTAGCTCAAAACTACAAGTTTTACCAAAACTAGAAATCAAAAACATCACAATATAGCAAGATTAAACCATTCATACCTTTACTAGAATTTTAATCTTACTTAATTAGGATTTAGTAAAAACTTAGTTTGCAATTAAGCTAATTAGACAATTAGGAAAATATCAAATAACAATCTTGCTACAAGGTTAAGTTTTCTTTGTCTAAACATTCACACATAACCATAACAACTAACAAAACCCTAACTTGATTAACAAAACTCTTACTAGAAATTCTAAATATCTAAATAAAAGCTTTAATTAAACATTTTATATGCTAGCTTAATGTATTGAAACAACAAAAAGAGTTTAGGGTTAGAATTTATACCTCAAATTAGATTTTGAAACTTGCAAACACAACTCCAAATTTTAGCCTCCAAAATCAAGACTTTCTTGAAGATCTAAGCAAGTTTAGGGCTAACGATTAATGGGTAATGATTTGTTTTCGAGTTTGTTGGATAATTTTAGGAATTTTGATGAATTTTTGGAGCTCAAACGAGATGAAATGGAGTTTTGAAAAAAAAGGACAGCCAAGGGGGATGGGTCGGCCACTTGAAGAAAAGTGAAGAAGGTTGTGGAAAAATCTAGTTCAAAGCTCATTAAAGCTTCATTAATGCAACAAATAAATACTTAAGCCACGTCATTTTCATTTTCATTTAAAATTTCATTTTAAACCACCAATTATCTGTTAGTTGTATGTATGCCCTAGAGGCCATTACTGTACATAGGATGTATATTGTAGTGGATGATGGGACGTATATAGGGAGGACTTTCTTGCTCGACATGATAGTATGCTATTTGGTTACCCTTTACCTTAACGTGTATGCTGATTGTCTCTCTGTTACATGTTGGTAAAGCCTTTAGGATCTGTACTTGACTACTTGGACTATGATGCGGATCATACTAGTGGGGACATGGTAGTCCATAAGTACATCCTTCAAAGTCCCTAGTCGTGGGTGTATCGAGACGGGGCATCGATATACCAGAGTAGACTAGCGTATACCTTCTCGACCCATACAGATGGGCGATGGATGATCCCATATCCATCGGTGTTTGACATCAGAGATGATATACGGGTGCTCAGTAGAGACTGGGTACACTGGACGGACTCGCCGAGAACTCCCAGATGGTATTATACCTCACGTTAGATGGCAGTTTTCTGGTGACACTGGTACAGAGTAGTCTGTTGACCCGAGATCGTCATAGAGTCTTGTGTGGTTCCCACTGTGCTTTGATTTCCATCTTACCACGTCCAAGAGGGCGTGCAAAACGGTGGTTTTTGGGTACAGTCCCGAGTCACATGGAGGCAATGAACGATAGGAGGGGATTCGTCTCTCCCGGTATAGGGAGTTGATGTTGCGCTGTGTTCGATTGGCTATAACAGGAAATCCCTGGCCAGGGTTGCTGAGATTTACTGGTAAGTGTTACCAGTAGTTTCTCGAACAGTTATAGACCTCATATCGACACGACTTATTGAGCTATTGGGGTCTGACGTTTACCACCCCTAGGCGAGATATGCGACATATCAGATGATCAGACCGGACTGTACGGTAGTGTTACTGGTCGGATTCACTGGAGTGTGAGCGGGCTTGCTCGTCGATCTTCAGATCGCTCAATACCCGGGTGGACGTTACGTTTAGCAGACCGCTTGCGGCTTGTGGGTGCTTGATATGATCATCACCTGCTGCCGGCGTATTGACGAGTCTTTAGAGTCCTACACAGAGGTTTCCTGGCTCAAGCGAAACGAAATAGGAGCGCATATGAGATATGTGCGGGACCGAGAATAATGTGTGTATGTGATACCGTATTCCATTCTCGCGATGAATGTATCGATTAGGTTATATGCGATATACCCTAGTTATCGAATCAAAGGTTGATTTGATAAGCCGATACATTATATACTAGTCGGTTGTGTGCGACATGACCGGGTCATTGAATCAAGTGTTGATTTAATGATTTAATGCATAATTATATATTTGATATATTACTTTGCGTTAACTAGTATTGGTTCACTTTATATGGATTTTCTCACTTGTAATGTGCACATTGTATATGTGATATACATTTGTACATTTGCTTGTATCATGTTTGATGATACATGATTGTTTAAGTGTATGTTAAGAATAAACCATGGTTATTTATATGATTAGGGTTTTATTTCCTTTTCTTATTTATTTATCTATTTATATATTTTGGAAATAATTAGAAAAGGCATAAAGAGAAAATGGTGGCTAATTTTGTTTCATATTGAAGCTTCTTGAAGACTTTGACCTAGTGACCATTTTGTTCTTATCCTTAACCCTAACCATTCCATTAACCATGGTCTTTTCTCTACACTTAACTAAGGTTGAATATATGATAAGTATTGATTTACTTTTTCTTTTTAATAATTCTTATCATATCTTTTCTTCTTCTTCTTCCTTGAACTTCAAGAAGAAAAGCTTCACCTCCATCAATGGTGATTGATGTTTTTGAGTGAGAAATCCAATTCTAAAGTTAACCCAATTCCTATTTCTTCATCCTCTACCTCTTGCCAAGTAGTAGAGTGTGTTTTCTCCACAAGTTTCATGACTTGGTGAAGTGAGAGCTTGATCTTGCGATGCTTCGACGTAGATCATCTTCGGCATGGACATCGACGACCTAGCTTGCCCATTCTCCGACGAAGCCGACTCTAGAGCCCGGATTTGATTTGGACAGCGGAGAGGACCTCGTTGCGGAGCTATGGAGGTGGAGCACCGGATCTACAAAGGTTGTATTTCCGTTAAACTTTTAGTTAAGTGTTAACTAGTTAGTTTTTCGCCTAGACATCTAGCCGACGATCCGTAGTTTAGGGTTTGTAGGCACCGTAAAATTTTAATGTGGCATGTTCGATGCCTTGTGAGACCTCCTTGGGGATTATCGGGAATTTCAAGTGTTGAGATTTGCAATGAGATTGCATACCTTCTATGAGATAGTTGGATCCCGATACCCGCTGCGAGTAAGAGTTACTCCTGGGAGAGTTTTATACATTACAATTAGCCGATCAAGTAGGTGTCTAGAAAGGTGTTAACGAGGTTACGCCTCTGGGAAAACGAGGTTTACATTAATTAGGTTCGTGCGAAAGCACGGGGGACCTCCCTCAAAGTACCGACACTGGCCTGGCTGAAAGATTGGCGAACTTGTAGTGTGTAATTAATCCCGGCTAGTCTTTCCTTTTAGGGTTTGAAGGAAGATTTGATAAAAAGCAGTGGGAGCCATCCTGATTAGATAAAATAATAACCAATCTATTCTTGACAGAGTGCACGCTGAGTGTTTTCTTCTCTCTCTCTCCAGGTAGCGACGATATCACGCCTTAATCAAGATAATAAAATGGATTATTGACCGAACCCGCTTGTTATACTGAGCTGGGGAACGTTGGTCCCGCTCCAACTTATAATTGTTATAAGACAGAGCAGGAAATTGGGGATTACCAGAATTCCCGTGCCGCCCAAACGAAGAGAGTGCATGCTGATGCATCATCTTCGGGTGTGTTCATTACAAAGAACTGTTTCTCTGTATCCTCTACGTCCTGGGTATGTGATACCAGATCAGGATCCCAGATATGTAATCTGTTACATAGGGCTACAGAAAGGTAGAGAACTGAGAACGGGTGATAAGTTTCATGAGGTAGAAAACGGGGCAAGAGTTGCAGCCAGGTCTGTTGGTCACTGTCACCCTGTATTACCAATACATTGATTCTGAATGAATGTTATTAGATACCGAACCTGATATACCAAATCATATCACTCTCTTTGTTAGAAAAGAAAGGATATAATTTTGTATTGTTGGATAATGTTTTGAACATTTCCTATATCAAAAGTTGATCGGTTCAGGCACGTTATCTAAAAGCATTGATGTTCTAAATCAAACTACAGTTCTTAGTATATGGAACACACACAAGAGGAAAAGTTCAGAACTGAACGATTCCTTCTTGAGGTATTGTAGACTAGGTCAGATCAATGTGACCCGACTAGCTAGAGTTACATATAGATGCATATTTAAATCAGTTTGAATTTACATCTTGTGAAACTCGCCAGTCATGTCACAAAGATAAGATGACCATAGCTCCGTTTACTGGAAACAGAGAAAGAGTTAGTGAACTCTTGGGATGATACATGTTGATGTATGTAGGTCCCCTGTCTACACATGCCAGGACTGGTTCTTTATACTTCATTACATTCTCTGATGATCTTTCAAGATTCAGACCTATGTTCCTGTTGAAACACAAGTCCGAACCTTTTGAGATATTCATAGAATATAAGTTAGAAGTAGAGAACCAGAATACGGGTATAAGTATTATGTCCTTTGATGTGATCAAGGAGGAGAATACTTGAGCACGAAATTCTTGGACTTTTCTAAAGGAGAATGAGATTCTCTCTCGGCATTACTCCTCCGTATACACCATAGCACGATGGTATATCGGGGCGGAGCAATAACACCCTATATGATAAGGTGTGCTCTATGATGAGTACTACTGAGTTACCTATTTCCTTTTAGGAGTTATGCGCTTGAGAAGCTGCATACCTATTGAACAGGGTTCCAATCAAATCAGTTGCCTACCATTTCATATGTGATATGGAAAGGGAAGAGCCCATATCTTAAGCTAGTTAAGATTTGGGGTTGTCCAGCCTATGTCTAAAAGCAAAATCCGAACAAGCTCGAGACAAGGTCTGTTATGTAGAACTGGAAATGTTCCAGCTATACAAACTGCAGCAGATGATTTGATAGAGCCAAAGGATTCAGTAGATTCCAACGAACCTCAGCCTCTCCGCCGATCTAGTAGGGTTCCTCACCCACCTGAGAGATACTTCGGTTTCTCTATGACAGTGGGAGCGAGGATTGCATCATGAGATGATGACCCAACTAGCTTCGAGCTGGCCATCAGGAGTGAGACTCTGTAAGAATGGCTGGATGTTTAGTGATCTGAGATGGAATCCTTATACACCAGCAAAGTATGGACTTTAGCTGCTATATCTGAAGGGTTAAATCCCCATCAGGAGCAAGTATATCTTGAGAAGATTACTTGGTGTACATGGAAAAGTTGAGACTTTCAAAGCTAGACTTGTTAAAAGTTTGCATCATTGACCAGGCGTGGATAATGATGAAACCTTTTCAAGTGACTATGCTTAAGTCCATCCAGATCCTACTTGTCACGGCTACATACCATGACTGCGATATCTGGTGGTTGAATGTCTTGACTACTTTTCTAAATGATGATTTAGAAGAGAGTGTCTATAAGTACACAGCCAGAGGGCCTCGTAGACAGTGGGAGCAGCGGAAACGTGTGCAAGATGTTTTATATGATAAAGCAGGCATCGCGGAGTTGGAACATCTGTTTTGATGAATTAGTCAAAGAAGTTGACATCATCAAAATGGTAGATGAACCTTGTATAAACAAAAGGGTAGTAGGGAGTATGGTGACGATCCTCGTAGAGTACGTGGATGACATACTCTTGATAAGAAAGGAGTTTCTTATGCTACGCTCGGTCAATCTCCGCTTATCACTAGAATTCTCCAAATAGGATCAAAGTGATACCTACTAAATCCTGGATTTTGGATCTATGAGATAGATCTAAATGGATGTTAGAATTCTCACTAGTTGTAGTGAGACGGTATCAATCGATCCTGGGGAGAATCACTGGAAGGGTTCCAGGGTGATAATGACGACTGAATGTCAGTAACAGGCATTTTCTTTACCCTCAGTAAAGGGACGGTATGTTGGAAGAGTTCCAAGCTAGATACCATGACATACTAGACGATAAAGGCAGGATACATCGCTACTTAAGATGCTACCAAAGAGGCTGTTTGGGTGTATATAGGTTCATGAGATGAACTATGTTCCTACCATTGTGAGACAATGGAGTTGTGGCTTATGCCAAGGAACGCCGGTCCCATCAGTGATCCAGACATATTCTAAGGCAGTTTCACTTGATCATGGAGATGGTTGATCTCCAGGGAGATCGAGGTAAGGAGAGTAGACTCAGAGGACAACACAGCGGATCCACTCACAAAGGCCTGTTCCCAGAGAGAGACTTTTATGGGATGGTTGAGTATGAGATACTGCAACCACTGCTACAGATGGCCCTAGTGCAAGTGGGAGATTGTTAGTTGTATGTATGCCCTAGAGGCCATTGCTGTACATAGGATGTATATTGTAGTGGATGCTGGGACGTATATAGGGAGGACTTTCTTGCTCGACATGATAGTATGCTATCTGGTTACCCTTTACCTTAACGTGTATGCTGATTGTCTCTCTGTTACATGTTGGTAAAGCCCGTAGGATCTGTACTTGACTACCTGGACTATGATGCGGATCATACTAGTGGGGACATGGTAGTCCATAAGTACATCCTTCAAAGTCCCTAGTCGTGGGTGTATCGAGACGGGGCATCGATATACCAGAGTAGACTAGCGTATACCTTCTCGACCCATACAGATGGGCGATGGATGATCCCATATCCATCGGTGTTTGACATCAGAGATGATATACGGGTGCTCAGTAGAGACTGGGTACACTGGACGGACTCGCCGAGAACTCCCAGATGGTATTATACCTCACGTCAGATGGCAGTTCTCTGGTGACACTGGTACAGAGTAGTCTGTTGACCCGAGATCGTCATAGAGTCTTGTGTGGTTCCCACTGTGCTTTGATTTCCATCTTACCACGTCCAAGAGGGCGTGCAAAACGGTGGTTTTTGGGTACAGTCCCGAGTCATATGGAGGTAATGAACGATAGGAGGGGATTCGTCTCTCCCGGTATAGGGAGTTGATGTTGCGCTGTGTTCGATTGGCTATAACAGGAAATCCCTGGCCAGGGTTGCTGAGATTTACTGGTAAGTGTTACCAGTAGTTTCTCGAACAGTTATAGACCTCATATCGACACGACTTATTGAGCTATTGGGGTCTGACGTTTACCACCCCTAGGCGAGATATGCGACATATCAGACGATCAGACCGGACTGTACGGTAGTGTTACTGGTCGGATTCACTGGAGTGTGAGCGGGCTTGCTCGTCGATCTTCAGATCGCTCAATACCCGGGTGGACGTTACGTTTAGCAGACCGCTTGCGGCTTGTGGGTGCTTGATATGATCATCACCTGCTGCCGGCGTATTGACGAGTCTTTAGAGTCCTACACAGAGGTTTCCTGGCTCAAGCGAAACGAAATAGGAGCGCATATGAGATATGTGCGGGACCGAGAATAATGTGTGTATGTGATACCGTATTCCATTCTCGCGATGAATGTATCGATTAGGTTATATGCGATATACCCTAGTTATCGAATCAAAGGTTGATTTGATAAGCCGATACATTATATACTAGTCGGTTGTGTGCGACATGACCGGGTCATTGAATCAAGTGTTGATTTAATGATTTAATGCATAATTATATATTTGATATATTACTTTGTGTTAACTAGTATTGGTTCACTTTATATGGATTTTCTCACTTGTAATGTGCACATTGTATATGTGATATACATTTGTACATTTGCTTGTATCATGTTTGATGATACATGATTGTTTAAGTGTATGTTAAGAATAAACCATGGTTATTTATATGATTAGGGTTTTATTTCCTTTTCTTATTTATTTATCTATTTATTCATTTTGGAAATAATTAGAAAAGGCATAAAGAGAAAATGGTGGCTAATTTTGTTTCATATTGAAGCTTCTTGAAGACTTTGACCTAGTGACCATTTTGTTCTTATCCTTAACCCTAACCATTCCATTAACCATGGTCTTTTCTCTACACTTAACTAAGGTTGAATATATGATAAGTATTGATTTACTTTTTCTTTTTAATAATTCTTATCATATCTTTTCTTCTTCTTCTTCCTTGAACTTCAAGAAGAAAAGCTTCACCTCCATCAATGGTGATTGATGTTTTTGAGTGAGAAATCCAATTCTAAAGTTAACCCAATTCCTATTTCTTCATCCTCTACCTCTTGCCAAGTAGTAGAGTGTGTTTTCTTCACAAGTTTCATGACTTGGTGAAGTGAGAGCTTGATCTTGCGATGCTTCGACGTAGATCATCTTCGGCATGGACATCGACGACCTAGCTTGCCCATTCTCCGACGAAGCCGACTCTAGAGCCCGGATTTGATTTGGACAGCGGAGAGGACCTCGTTGCGGAGCTATGGAGGTGGAGCACCGGATCTACAAAGGTTGTATTTCCGTTAAACTTTTAGTTAAGTGTTAACTAGTTAGTTTTTCGCCTAGACATCTAGCCGACGATCCGTAGTTTAGGGTTTGTAGGCACCGTAAAATTTTAATATGGCATGTTCGATGCCTTGTGAGACCTCCTTGGGGTGCCTAGGAACCCTACATTATCAAGATATTTTGAATGGATGGAATTAAGTTTAAATCTAGTGATTAACTTAGCATAGATTCACAAAACAAAAATGTAATTACCACTAATTTAGTGCATAATTAAAAGTTTAAAATAATATTTTAATTAGGGAAAAATATTAAAATGCACTAAAATTACAAGTGGCTTACAAAAACCCGCAAACTAGCAAATTCCTAGCTAAACTAGGTGTAGTGATTCTATACTGCAAAAAGATCGCTTCTAGGTTTTTACGGAAAAATACAATTTATTTTACCTAAAAACGGAAAATCGCCTAAACGATTCCTAAAACGTTACACAACAATCCCAATTATTGCACCTATCACCGAGTAATAGGCCATCTAATCGAAAATTGCTTCGTCTTCAAAGGCTGGATTGAGGACCAATACCAACAGGGCAAATTCGCGCTGTCCGAGAATTGGAAAGTAAGCCCGCCCCAGTCACACGCTCTTAAAAAGGTGGACACACCAGGAGCATCGTGCTCTTTCGTAGAAGAAGCTCCATAGGAAGTTGCTCTTTCAGCCAAAATGAAAAGAATGCTGAAGGATCTCCAAACATGCCCGGCGTTCAGGTGGAAAAGTCCGCTGGAACCCAAGGTCATTGAGGGGATGCTGAAGCCGCGCCCAACGCTGAAAGTCGGTGATGGTGGACAAAACATTCAAGTCAAGCCTCCAAAGTCTTTAAAGAAAAATAAGAAGGCCAAGAAGCCTGTCCAACCCGACGATAGCCGTACAGGTCTACAGAAATACATCGATGCACTAGAAGAATATAACCAGAGGGCACGGACCCCAATCACATTGGACGAATTCTTTAAGCATGTTCTTGAGAATGAAGACGCTGACGCTGACGAAGGAGACGATTCTTCAGAAGGGCCTGAGGACTATGTGGCGAGCTGCCACATGATCTCTCACTCGATAAATGGCAAAGAAGCTCCTAATGCAGAGAAACTGGGGGTAGATCCGGAACCAGAACTCTTGGAACCGTCAGACGAGATGATTGACATATTCCTGAATGAAGCTCTTCAGAAAAGGAAAGATGATCGAGAGCGTGGAATCACCATATACGAAAGAGCAAAACGTCGGCGACTGAACGAAAGGATAGAAGTACCCCAACCGGATCAAAACACTCTTGCCACCAGCAAAAACAGGCTTAAGACAAGGAAGCGGTTCGCCAAAGCCCTGTCAATGGGAATGAAGTTGCCATCTCTCAAAGAAGATACTTCAGGGAGTATGTGTCCCGATGAACTGGATACACATCCAAACTACTGTTTATACCATCAGAGAATCATGCACCCTACCGAGGAATGCATGGACTTTAAAAATTGGTGGCAGGGATACATCGCTTATCGACAACATTTCAAGCGGATGAAGCGCAAAACTCGTCGGGAACAAAGAAGCGCGACCGATGAGCACAAAAGAACCGCCGGTAACTGTCACATGGTTGATTCCAGAGGATCGCAAGTTCTCACCTTTGGGAGGGATTCGGATGAAGAAATAGCCCTCGGCCCTCTCTTCAAGGAATCCGTCTCCAAAACAGAAGAGATGAAGACCTGCGATAACATTCAGCTGCGCAATCGCACGTTACCCGAAAAGGATCTTCGACTTACAAACAAGGGATCGGACAAAAAAGATAAGGGGAAGGAAAAAGTCCCTGAGTATATCGCCCTCGATGATCGAGTCGTCGAAAAGCTGACAGCCAAGGACCCGCCAAAAAAAAATAAGGTGGATTACAACGTTCTGGTACATCTGAGGAAAATACCCTCACAGCTAAGCATTCTCGATGCCCTTCTGCTATCTAAAGAGGCGAGAGATTCTTTGATCAAGGCACTACAAGAGCCCGAGCAGTTCCAAGCTTTCCTTGCCGAAGAAAAGATGAAGGACGAGCTGGAAGAAGTGCACACGGCTGACATCACTTTCGGCAATGAAGATCTCCTCCTCGGAACATACGAGCACAACCGTTCCTTGTATGTCACCAGATACTGCCATGACATCAAGATAGGGAAGATCTTAGTTAACAATGGGTCCTCTGTCAATCTCCTGAATGTGAAGGTGCTAAAAGAAATCTACATGAGCGTTCAACACCTCGCTCAGGATAAAATCACTATCTCCGGATTCGACTCCCAGTCATCACGAACGCTCGGATCTGTGATTCTGACATTACGCTTTGGGATGCTCGTCACTGACATCAAATTTCATGTCATTGACGCCAAGACTTGCTACAACGCTTTGCTCGGCAGGCCTTGGTTACACGAGTACAACATCATCCCTTCTACACAACATCAGTGTATGAAGTATTTTAAAGATGGTCTCGAATATACCGTGACGGGGGAACTGAACCCATTCTTCGTAAATGAATTCCGCAATATGAAGACGCAAAGTACTTCCTGCCAGACTTTGAAGACACGGAAAGATACCATAAACCAGAGAACAAGCAAAAAGCTATCACCACTATCCCGGTCTTCGGAAGCGATACCGGGGAGGAAGAAGAGATAGTTTATTCGGGGCCGCCCTAATGCAACAGGCCGGGACCATCTACCCCTATTCTGTTCTTTGGCAGTGACTCTGAAGACGAAGTCAATGCAGTGTTCTCGGTCCGTCCATCAATGCAGGCGCTCACTGGAGATGATCAGAGTTTGCAAATCGCCATGGTTCTGTGGCGGCACTACAGAGAGCTTGATGCGCTGGAGACATATAGTATGCAAGAGCTGCAGACATTCTACGTCCCTACCAGGCGAAGAGGTGAAAAGGCTATCCTATTCTATCGATCCATGGAGACTAAAGTCGAAAGAGAAGTCTGGCGTGGTGCCGATCCTGCGCTCGACAAGCTCCAACCCATTCGTCTGCCCGGGTATTACACCGAGGGATTGAAAAGGCTGTTGAGGCACCAAGGCGTACCCTTCAAACAGACGGCCCGACAAGCTCATTTCTACAACAGGATCTGGAACGTCCCCGGAACTCAGCGAAAATTGCCCAACGGGAGAATAGAAACGATCGGGCTTGGATATGTTCAATCCAAGAAGCGGGAGCGATTGCATGGCTGCTATGTTATACATGACTTCGATGAAGAAAGAGATGCTCTGTTAGAAGACACTGCAATTGAAGCAAAACGAAATCCTACTGTAAAAATGCCAAGTCCATCGTTTGAGGAACAGATGGACAAGCTAATAAGGGAAGCGGGTCAAAAGGTCCGGGTTGACCACAGCCGCAAAATGGCCATTTACGAGAAAGCCAGGACGCAGCGCCTCCTTCAACAGGCTGCGGAGAATAACGATGCCCTTCGTCGCCAGCCCGTCATACAGAAGACCCGACGCAGAGGTAAAAACAAGCTAAAGAACGGAAAAAATGTTCGACGGCGGCAAAGCGGGTCCAAGAAGCCACGCGATCGAGAATTGAGCAGCCTGGATTCGTCTCTTATAAAAAAGATGGGTCGAGCATATTCTTTTCCCCAAGACAAGACAAGAAAGATATTCGGTCTTGTCATGAAATATCAAATGATTACGCTCCCGGAATTCAAATACCCCGAGCAAGCAGACGAGGTCTCTCACCCAGATTATTGCTCTCATCACCGAGCGATAGGACATCCTCTCGAAGACCGCTTCACACTCAAAGAATGGGTAGAATACCAGTATCAGCAAGGCAGGTTCGCTTTATCCAGCAGTTGGAGGGTAACCCCGCCACAAAAGTATGAACCGAAAGCCACGTATGCAGCGAGAGTAGAGCCGAATCAACATCGTTCTTGGAAGCGGTCTCGTACCTGTCACGCGATAATGCTGTCAGGAGAAGGAGTACGCCAGGATATGGCTGACCTCCCTTGTTGCTTCGAAAACGATGATGACGAGGTGATCTCAGAGTTTCCACTAGAGCCAAAAGAGCCGGAAGATAGAATACATACTACTGCAGATAACCTGAGAAAAATCGACTTGGGAAAGGCAAACGACTTACGGCCGACGTTCGTCAGTGAGCTGTTGTCTAAAGAACAGGTGGCTATGCTAAAAGACGTGCTCATGAAGTATAAAGATTGCTTCGCATGGAAATATTCCAAGATGCCGGGGCTAGATCCAGAAATAGCTGTCCATAAATTGGCGATATCTCCGGACGTCAAGCTAGTTAAGCAAGCACCAAGAAGAATGCGGCTCAAACTTGAAATGAGCATCAACGCCGAAGTCAGGAAGCTAATCGACTCCGGTTTCATCCAAGAAGTTTGGTACCCTGACTGGACCGCCAACATTGTCCCAGTGATGAAGAAGAATGGGATGGTGCGCATCTGCGTAGACTTTCGGGACCTCAACAAAGCCAGTCCGAAAGATGACTTTCCCGTACTGGTCACCGAGCTGATGATAGACAACACGTCCATTCACGATGTTTTCTCCTTCATGGACGGGTCATCGGGATACAATCAAATAAGGATGCATCCCGAAGACCAGAAGCATACCGCTTTCCGGACTCCTTTGGCATATTCTGCTACAAAGTGATGCCTTTCGGTCTGAAGAACGCTGGCGCCACCTATCAGAGGGCCATGACGAAGATTTTCGATGACCTCATACATGAAATCGTCGAATGCTATATCGACGACCTCATGGTGAAAAGCAAATCGTACGAGGAGCATTGGGAGCATCTGAATATCGTGTTCCGGCGCCTTCGGAAATACAACTTGAAGATGAACCCTCTCAAATGCGCGTTCGGAGTTTCTTCGGGTAAATTCCTACGATTCATCGTCCGACATCGAGGCATTGAGATAGACCCGTCAAAGATCAAGGCGATCATGGAAATGCCACCGCCAAGAACTCGCAAGCAACTGCGATCTCTCTAAGGGAAGCTCGCATATATCCGGCGATTCATAGCCAATCTCTCTGGCAAATGCCGCCCCTACAGCCATTTAATGAAGAAGGGGACCCCATTCGTTTGGGATTGCAAATACCAAAGCGCACAGGACGAAATCAAGCAATACTTGCAGAATCCACCAGTACTGACCGCTCCGGTCAAGAGAAAGCCTCTCATCCTGTACACAACAGCCCTCGAAGGTTCGATAGGCGCGCTATGGGCACAGGAGAATGACCAAGGGAAAGAGAGGGCCCTTTCCTATTTAAGTCGAGTTCTCCTGGGGACAGAAAACAACTAGTCCCCTATCGAAAAACACTGCCTGGCGTTAATCATCGAGGTAACAAAGCTTCGGCATTATGCTTTGGCACATGAGGTCCACCTCATATCAAAAGTGGATCCTCTCAAATATTTGATGTCAAGAGCCATACTAATGGGACGGCTCGCTAAATGGGCCCTCCTCTTGATGGAGTTCTCGAAAACATACCGACCCCTCAAAGCAGTAAAAGGCCAGGCTATCGCCAACTTCCTCGCTGAGCATCTGATACCTGCCGATTCACCCCTAAATTGTGAGTTGCCGGATGAGCACGATTTTAAAACGATTGACGGGGAGAGAAGAGAAAGTGATACCCGATGGGAAATCTATTTCGACGGAGCATCTTCCATGAAGAAGCGACAACACAACACCCCTGTAATCAAATCGGGGGTAGGCCTTATCTTCGTGACTCCGAAAGGAGGGATAATGCGCTTTGCCTTTTTCCTTAACAGAGCCGAGGACAAACAATGAAGCCAAATATGAAGCTTTGATACCAAGTCTTGAGATCGCTGTCGACATGGGAATCGAAAACCTCCTCATATACGGAGACTCCCAACTGGTCGTTAGTCAAGTAAACGTCGACTATCAAACGTGCAAGCCAGAGTTGGTAAAGTACCGCGAGAGAGTGCAGCAACTGCTTACTCAAATTCCCTCCTACGCTCTAGAAAGAATACCGCGTGCGGAAAATAGAAAAGCGGATGCGTTAGCCAAACTCGCTAAAGAACTGGCTGACGAAAACTTCGATGACATAAGGATCGTGGTACAAAGCCGTCGAGTTCTTGCACCAACGGAAATATCTCCGGAATCGTCTGAAGAAAAGGAAGAGACCAAGCAAACGAACTTACAAATAAAAGACCAGGAAAAGGCTAAAGATTGGAGGGAAGTCTTTATAGACTACTTCAAATCCCGTCGAACACCTGAAGATGCATCCTCAAGACATCAGCTCATGAAACGAGCTCTGTCCTTCGCTTGCGTCAATGACACGTTGTATAAGAGATCGTTCGACTCTCTATGGCCAAGATGCCTAGGACCGGAAGAAGCAAAGAAGGTCATCCAAGAAACTCACGACGGACTCTGCGGTTCTCATCAAGCCGGGCCGAAGATGAAGCTGAAGATCAAAAGGATGGGCTACTACTGGCCCACGATGATTCAGGATTGCCTCGAATATGCGAAGCAGTGCCACTCGTGCCAGATTCATGGGGATTTCATCCACCAGCATCCAAACCTGCTACACCCAACGGTGGCTAGCTGGTCGTTCGAAATGTGGGGAACTGACATAATTGGGCCCATCGAACCAGCATCGTCCAAAGGACATCGGTTCATATTGGCGACAACTGATTACTTCTCTAAGTGGGCAGAAGCAGTACCGCTAAGAGAAGTGAAGACAGAGAATATTCTTCATTTCTTCAAGACACACATCATTTATCGGTTCGGCACTCCGCGATGGATTATCTCCGATAACGGACCAGCCTACAGAAGTCACAGAATCAGCGGCTTCGCGCAGCAACATAATATAGATTGGAGATACTCTTCGGTCTATAATCCCCGAGCTAATGGTCTAGCTAAGGCCTTCAACAAGACCTTGACGAAGATCATAAAGAAGACGGTGTCCAGAAATAGAAGAGATTGGCATGAAAGATTGCATGAAGCTCTCTAGGCGTATCGGTATACGTTCAAAATGGCCACAAACACAACGCCATATGCATTGGTATTCGCGCTGAAGCAGTACTCCCCTTGGAGATAGAGCTACCCTCTCTACGAGTGGCGGTTCATTACGAACTAACAGACGAAGAGAATTCTCATCTTCTGCTTGAAGGGCTCGACACCCTTAAGGAAACTCGTCTCATGGCGCAGCAAAACTTGGAGGCTTACAAAGCAAAGATAACGCGCTCATATGAGAGGTTGACTAAGCCGAGAACATTTCGTCAAGGCGAACTCGTGCTAGTGGTCAAGAGACCTATAATACCCAATCGTGCCAAATGGGGGAAATTCGAGCCGAACTATGAGGGCCCGTACATCATAGACAAAGTCTACTAAGGTGGGGCTTACTTGCTCATGGATATGCATGGCGAAAGACCCTTCAGGCCAATAAACGGCCAGTTCCTGAAAAAATACTATGCCTGACGAGTCACGGCCTAGGTTAACGATAGATGACGACGCCTATGTCCGCTCGCTATCTTCCCAAGCCCAAACTCTATAAGTAGTATCTAGCGAAACCGTTGTCTCCAAAATGGCAACAATGGACCGAAACGTCCCTAAACTAACGACTGACCGAAACATCGTTAAACTACTACAAACCGCAGCATTCTAGGGCTGACGCAAAAAAACAAAAAAAAACAAAAAAAACGGTACATCCAAAAGCGAAATAGGCACGGATGAAAACCCAAAAGGGCTCCGTGAGTAAAAAAAAAGCAGGGCTACCGGCGAGTTTGTGAAAACCCGAAAGGGCGCAATCTCGTTAAAAGACACTTGCAAGATCCTCTCGACCTTGTTAGGAGAAAATACCTGCGTGAGATCCTTACGACTCACAAAGAAGCAACACACTTGGGGATCCCCACAACTCCTAAGGAGAAAATACACCTATGAGATTCTCACGACTCGTAGGGAGAAAAGTCTCTATGAGACCCTCACGGTTCATAGGGTTCAAAAGCCTTAAGCTACAGGGATCTGAACCTGTTCTTAAGCCATCACATTCCACAGATTGCCTGACAAGCGGTTCAATACTGACTCTTGTATACAATCCACAGGCACAAATAAACGTCTCCTCCACCCAGTTCCACCAATGGTGTGAAATTCCCCTATTTGGTCAACAACACTTGTAGGTCCTCTCGACTTGCAAGGAGAAAATGCTCTTGTGAGATCCTTACGACTCTCAAGAGAACACGCACTTCACGACTTCTAAGGAGAACACACACCTACGAGATCCTCAAGACTCGCAGGGAGAAATACCTTTATGAGACCCTTACGGCTCATGAAGTCAAAAGCCTTAGTCGACAGGATCTTAACCCTATTTACTAAGCCACCTTTTTTAAAACCGATAAAGCCAAATGATGATTCACTCCTAGCCATATCCCAGTAGTAACGATGCTGATGCCTAAATCAATATCAGATCCCAAATCCCAAACTCGCGGCGAAAAGTCAGCGAGCCATAAATGCATATAAAATAGCCGAAATGATAGGGCAACTTGCAACAAAATCAGCAAGTAAAGTATATACATACAAAAATAGCCGAAATGATTGGGCAACTCGCAATAAAAAACAGCGAGTAAAAAGAAAAATAGCCGAAATGATTGGGCACCGCGAAAAATAGCCGAAATGATTGGGCAATCGCGACTTTCGCGATATAAAAAGCTGAAATGATAGAGCATCGCTGAAATAAACAAAAAAAATGAAACTTTTGCCTGCAGGTAAGTCCATACTAACCCCTGTATACAATCCATGGGAATAAACGAAAAGGGAACCACATGTCCTAACGAACTCTGTCAAAGGGAAAGTCAGATCTCAACGGCAACATCTGCATCCCAGAAGACCAACAACAGCGTTCCTCCTCATTCCAACAGGATACGGACGTGACACCACCAATCGGAGCCACGGCAAAGTCCCTAATGCCAAGGCTCTACGGTTCACGTCAGTAAATGACCCCGTCACGGAAATAAGTCATCCAATGACCCCGTCGCGGAAATACGTCAGCCAATGACCCCGTCGCGGAAATACGTCAGCAAATGACCCCGTCTCGGAAATACGTCATCCAATGACCCCGTCGCGGAAATACGTCAGCCAATGACCCCGTCGCGGAAATACGTCAGCAAATGACCCCGTCTCGAAAACAAGTCATCAAATTTGTTCATATCATAATTTTGCATTATTATATTCCCCATTCTTAATCATATTGCAAATAAATAGGTGCTTTTGATACATGTCTGCTACATAGTTGCAGGTTACAGATTCTCGGAACAATACAGTGAAAATGATGAAAAGACGCTACAAATGTGAGACTACGACCAACAAATAGATGAATCTGCAAGATGCCGCCTACCATTTTGAGGAACAAACAAAAGATCAGCAAACAGTTCAATATACAACGTATAAGGGCAGCACAAGATTCAAGACTTCAACACGAAGCTAACGGTAAAAGTCCACAACATTCTGTACTGTGGAATCTGGAAGAAAATAGAAGATATTCTGAGAAACCAAGTAAAGAAAACAGAAGCAAATAGCAACATGAAGCAACCCTGGAAAAATGAGACAGAGAGCCCACTATATGGCCGCGGATCCGCGGCCAAACAAGGCTTATGGCCGCGGTTCCGCAGCCGTGCTGTGCATGTGTCGGTGCGTGTCGGTGCGTGTCGGTGGGAGTCGGTGCGTTGATCAGGATTCTCAGGATAGTTTTGTAATTGTAGATATGGATCAGATATAAACCCTAAGGTTTTTCCTTTCTATAAATAGGAAACCCTAAATTTTAATTAGGCGTGCCTCTTTTGGGTGCCTCTTTTGAGATGCCTCTTTTTACTTTCCTAGATTAAAATTTTCATTCCTTGTAATTGTAAAAGAGTGCATCAATAAAAAGTAAGTTTTTTTTATCTTGAATTTCTTTTCTGCCCTAGTTTTTTCTCTGCAATATTTTTTTATCTGCCGTAGTTATTTTCCGCACTTTAATTAGATTATTAAAAATCATAAAAATGAATTCCTTTGTTAATTCCCAAATGAGTGAGTAGTTCCTCACTTGTTAGGGTTAAGTTTAGGGAAGGTTTGAGAGATGAAAATCTCTCATCCCTTTCTTGCCCGTTCAATATTTTAAAATAAGGACTCTATGCAAACAACCACACACCGCTCCCTACGGCATCCTATCCCACGAGGTAGCGGTGATTCCACAGTTAAGACCGGTTGTGTTTGATTTCCATAGAGGTTAGGGGTAAAAGTTAAGAAAGGATGGACAAGGACCAAAGGGAAGAAACCTAGTTTCTTCCCGATCGTGCTAATCCCCTTTGTTAACTATTACCTTAACACCTAAAAGTTCTTAATTAGAGCAAAGAAAGCGGTGAGAATAATTGACTTTCCAAACTAACCTAATCCTAACCCTAGCAAGGTTTTAATCCAAATCAGTTTCAACCTCACTTTTTATAGAAAATCAAAACCTAGCACAAATAGGAATTGATTCGTTAGAACAACTAGAAAATACACGTTTTCCCTGTGGACCGACCCGTACTCAACCGGCTAGCTACCAAGCGATATCGTTCTTGATTGCGGTTAATTCTTTGATTTCAAAATCTATCTTTCAAAACGCATAAGCACAAAATCTATACCAATCAAATGGCGTCGTTGCCGGGGAGACGGTAGTCTCTTTCTTTGTGTAATTTCGGGTTAATAAAAAAATTTCAAAAAAATAAAAATGATAAAAATTGAAATTTTTTTCAAAACAAATAAAAAAATAAAAAGGGGAATAAAAATCATCTTGTTATTTTTGAAGGGTTTTTGTGCAAGTGTGCAGGAAAAGAAGACGGACAGATTCAGATCTGGAAAAAGCCAGTGAACAAATCAACAAACAGAAGATCTGAACAGCCAGAGGAGAACCACAACAGACAACAGAAAAATTTTAACGGCCTGATTCAACTGAACCACCGCGGAACCGCGGCTAAATGAGGTGTTTGACCGCGGAACCGTGGTCAAATTGCTGACGTCAGCGCCCAAAAATTCTCTGTAAGTATTTTCTCTTTCCTCCTACCCCCTGAGCTCCACTGAAAATTTTTCCTGCAGGGTTCTTTGCTCAAAATCTTCTTCCCCTCCAATAAATTGTTTTTGTGCAGGATTCTTTGCGCTGCCAAATAAAAAATTTTGCAAGTGTTTTTGGTGTGGTTAACTGCTTTGCATAATTAATTCGGACTTTTAAGGGGCTTTAACACCAATCCAGATTGGGTGGGGATTTTATTACCCTTCCTAGGACCCCAAAAATCACAAAAAAAGGCATTTGCATCAACCCTCGAGTTAATTAAAAAATATTTAGACTCAGCCAATAAGGACCGTCGCGCTCATTAGGACAAGGGAAGGTTGTGAGCAATCGGTCGTTTATCTAAACCAGACTTTGTGGTGCCTAGGCTAGACAAATAGGAAAGGTAATTTTAAAAGGCCCGTCTCACGGTGATTCGTGAGCGGATCCCTCCTTTCTTTACTTGTGCTTATCTGGCCACAATTGGCGGTGAAGAGGCGATTCGAGGGATATATCACACAACTTGTCCTTTGGATCAGTTTAGGAGCGGTCTAGTTGACTTAGAAGACCTTAGCTCTAGACTTGATTGTGCATATTCAAATTGTGATTGTTTGAAATTGTGCCGTAGTTCCGTACAAATTTTTGCAAAACTCTTTCTAAAAAAACACTTAAAAAAATTTCAAAACTCCAAAAACAAACAATTTTTTTAAAAAAAAATTAATAATTATAAAAAAAATCTTCACATTCTTTTTCTTCTCCTTTCTCACATCATGGGTACCCCACCTCGCAAAACTCTTGCTGAACTTTGGTACCCTCAACCAGACATTAATTCCTTCGCGAATTGTTTTGGTCGAATTACGGACGACCCCTCCATACCCAAAATTTCTTTGAAAGATCGAATAGACGCGTCTAGGAGAAACAGTTGGACTTCGCAATCCACTTTGTATCAACCGTTTCAACTTTCACCACCTTCTTACGTTGATACCCCTTTTGAGAGTCCGGAGGTAACTCCGAAACCCATGTCTATTGCTGAACATATTGAACAATCTCGTAGCCGATCTTTCACTCCTTTCAACACTTCCAGTTCTTGGGATCAACAAGTCCATTCACCTTTTTATCCAAATGTTGATCCTACTCCTGTCCAACCATTCAATTCCTACCAGTCCTACCCGTCTTTTGCACCTTCCCTAGACATTGCTTCTACACAGCCATTTGGGAGTTTCACGTATCCAAACAATTTTGAATCTTTTACTGAAACCACGTCACAACCCATGTCTAGTCTGGAACAGTCGTTGGAAGCTTATATGGTAGCGACAAACCAACAGATGAGGGATTTGAATGCATCCATGGCCGCCCTTATACAACCTAGAGACCCGGTAGCTAGTTGCCAACTAGCTCCAAATTTTCCAATGTATGATGAGGCGGTTAGACAGATCGAGAATTTGAGTGGAGAGAGTGAGCTATACACCCTTCCAAATCAAACCTACCCACCCCCAATTGAATCCCACAACTCCGGTTTTGAATGTCTATCAAGTGTCCCAAATGATTCACCAGTTGAAAATAAAACATGTAATGAGTTGTGCGACTTTGTAGTGTTTGATTTACCTGATTGTAAAGAGCCCCTTTCGAGTGAACCCACACCCAATCCTTTTGACCTCTACA
The DNA here is from genome assembly GCA_030015575.1 of Agapanthus africanus. Taxonomy (NCBI): domain Eukaryota; kingdom Viridiplantae; phylum Streptophyta; class Magnoliopsida; order Asparagales; family Amaryllidaceae; genus Agapanthus; species Agapanthus africanus. The sequence goes on from CM057339.1 coordinate 137,655,434, forward strand.
TCTCCACTCTAGAACCTGAATTGATAAATAACCATGCTTTTGATGAGGTGTCTGAAAAAATTGATTTTCACTTGATTGAGGATATCGACGCAGGGAATATTTTGGTTGATGAACCCGCAGATTTGACTGAATTTTTCTCTCCAATTCAACATCCCGAGTCACTAAATGTTTTTCCCGAACTTCATATGCGCTTTGAATTTGATGAGAATTGCATGGATAAGCTAAATATTGAGGATAGTATTGAGGATAGTATTGAGGATGAACCAGTTTTATTTGATGAGTCAGATTTTCCAATTCATCCTCATGAACCTTTAACTGTTACACTTCCTAAATCAATCCCTTTCATCCTTTCTGTCGTTCCGACCGCATAAGAAACCGTATCCCTTTCATTTTCAATGTCTGGTTTACCAAGTTCGACGTACCCATGTTTTCTCATGAATATTGAGGGATTTGACCTCATTTCTCAGTGGGTTGATAAATTAGCACAATCTCTTTTTACACATTGGTCATTACAAATTGTGCTAAGTTATACACTCCATTTCCACCCTCAAGTTCGTATTCCACTTCTTTTTCCCACTTTCTCAGGTTCTTCTTCTATTCTTTCTATAATTTCAGTAAGTGTTGATGAATCACAATCCGATAATTCAAGTTTGATCATTCCAGAAAGCCAACTTGATTTGAATACTTTTGAAAATGAGATAGATGAGTTTTTCGAGTCTCCTATCTCCATAATTTTTGACAAATCAAGTATGATAAATTCTGGCACAAAACTTATTGACATTGAAATGTTCAATCGGACCTTCGATGAAAGTTTCGAAAATATTTTCGCCGACGAACTCGCATTCTTAAACGACACGGATTTTGTGATTAATCAACCTCCACCCGAAGAAGTCAAACCACCACCACCTTTTTTTTTTCCCTTCCGCCATTCTTCTCCTCTACCGAGACCGTATACTGCTTCTATCTCCACACGGTCTCGTGTGTTTCTCATTTCTTTTCTCCACACTCCATTCTTTTACCAACCACACCATTATAACGATAAAAAATTTGAATGGTTGGTGCTAACCTTTGGCTTGTGTAAGGCTCTGTATAGCTTGATATTGTGTTTTTCTCCCCCCTAACTCTAAATTTTAACGCTTGAACAGTGGAAACATTGTTTCACTTAAGTTTGGGGGGGAACTTTTTGTATATATTTTGTTTTCTTTTTCTTTTAATAATAATAATAAAAAAAAACATGGGAGTGCCGACACTTTTGACCCTCTTGGTGTAGCCAGACAGTGAGGACACTGCCAAGTTTAAGTCTGGGGGTATGCTCGGTAAGCTTTCTTTCTTCGCATTCATGTGTATATTTTTGCATTTGCATACTTATTTTAAAATCCATAAAAATAAAAAAAAATTAAAAAATTATAAAAATTGAAAAGTTCAATTTTGGCCATATTTGACTTAAGTTTAACATGACGGTTGACTAGTTAGAAAAAACTAGATCCTAAAACTTAGTAAATTAAAAACCCTAAAAATAACCTCTCTTAAAATTTAATTATAGAAAATATATGTCCTTGCTATTTATTTAGAAATAGGCAAAATTTTGAGTTCAGTTCTTGGGCTAAGTCAAAATAAAGGAAGAGCATTGAATTTTTATTTGAAGTGTAAGTTTGAAAAATGATTCTGAACCTTAAATCTAAATTCTGAAAATATATACCCTACAATTTGTACAAACACGCATCTTGAAACTTGGAATAGTAGAGGATACCTTGAAATGCTCTTGTCTAAAAACCTTAGTATGAAGGAAAATAAAATAAAAGTACAAGTGTGAATAAAGAGATATAAAAAAATGAACACTGGTTTTGTAATTATTTGAGGCTGCATAAATAAAAAATATATATATATAGCGAGTGTGCCTTATCACCTAGTGCCTTAGACCAACTGGTTTGGGAGTCACTGCTAAAGCCTTAGGTATTACAAGACGAGGAATTACGCCTTAATGCGCAAACACATTTTGTAATCGGTCGTTAGTACCTCAAGAAGTATTAACGGTTGCATTAAGGATGTGTAAGCAATTTCATCTAAATTCACCAACTAAATGTACTTTGGACAATGGGCAAGAGTATGATAGCTTGAATTGAATTTCCAAGTGTAGGGGTGATACATACACACGTAGGGGTAAATGATTGGGTTTGGATGCGAGATAGGAATGAAAAATATGACTTATATCTTTAATAGAGATGATAAAAATTCCTAAGTTGAGATGGAACCTTAGAAGGAAAATTCAAAAGATGCTAAAAGCTAAGTAAATTTACAAAACATATTCGATCTTAAGTTAAATGATAAGCGAGTGTGAAAAATATGGGTTGATAATTTCTAAGTTGAAGATAATAGAATTTCCTGCTAGAACACCAAATTGAAAAATGAAAGTCAATAGGCCAAATTGATCGGATTTTATGGGTAGTATCCGCTGAAAACCCTCAGGAGACAACACTCCTCCTACCAGGGACACCTAGAGATTTAACGGCTTGTTGCACGAGCTCAGTGCAATCGCGATTCCCTGCGAAAGTGAGGTTAGGTTTTTTTGAGAATAAAATGGTTTTGCTCGGGATGAGCAAAAGATAAGTTTGGGGGTATTTGTTCATATCATAATTTTGTATTATTATATTCCCCATTCTTAATCATATTGCAAATAAATAGGTGATTTTGATCCATGTCTGCTACATAGTTGCAGGTTACAGGTTCTCGGAACAATACAGTGAAATGATGAAAAGACGCTACAAATGTGAGACTACGACCAACAAATAGATGAATCTGCAAGATGCCGCCTACCAGTTTGAGGAACAAACAAAAGATCAGCAAACAGTTCAATATACAACGTATAAGGGCAGCACAAGATTCAAGACTTCAACACGAAACTAACGGTAAAAGCCCACAACATTCTACACTGTGGAATTCTGGAAGAAAATAGAAGATATTCTGAGAAACCAAGTAAAGAAAACAGAAGCAAATAGCAATATGAAGCAACCCGGGAAAAATGAGACAGAGAGTCCACTATATGGCTGCGGATCCGCGGCCAAACAAGGCTTATGGCCGCGGTTCCGTGGCCGTGCTGTGCACGTGTCGGTGCGTGTCGGTGGGAGTCGGTGCGTTGACCAGGCTTCTCAGGGTAGTTTTGTAATTGTAGATATGGATCAGATGTAAACCCTAGGGTTTTTCCTTTCTATAAATAGGAAACCCTAAAGTTTAATAGGTGTGCCTCTTTTGGGTGCCTCTTTTGAGATGCCTCTTTTTACTTTCCTAGATTAAAATTTTCATTCCTTGTAATTGTAAAAGAGTGCATCAATAAAAAGTAAGTTTTTTATCTTGAATTTCTTTTCTTCCCTAGTTATTTCTCTGCAATATTTTTTTATCTGCCGTAGTTATTTTCCGCACTTTAATTAGATTATTAAAAATCATAAAAATGAATTCCTTTATTAATTCCCAAATGAGTGAGTAGTTCCTTACTTGTTAGGGTTAGGTTTAGGGAAGGTTTGAGAGATGAAAATCTCTCACCCCTTTCTTGCCCGTTCAATATTTTAAAATAAGGACTCTATGCAAACAACCATACACCGTTCCCTACGGTACCCTATCCCACGAGGTACCGGTGATTCCATAGTTAAGACCGGTTGTGTTTGATTTCCATAGAGGTTAGGGGTAAAAGTTAAGAAAGGATGGACAAGGACCAAAGGGAAGAAACCTAGTTTCTTCCCGATCGTGCTAATCCCCTTTGTTAACTATTACCTTAACACCTAAAAGTTCTTAATTTGGGAAAAGAAAGCGGTGAGAATAATTGACATTCCAAACTAACCTAATCCTAACCCCAGCAAGGTTTTAATCCAAATCAGTTTCAACCTCAGTTTTTATATAAAATCAAAACCTAGCACAAATAGGAATTGATTTGTTAGAACAACTAGAAAATACACGTTTTCTCTGTGGACCGACCCGTACTCAACCGGCTAGCTAACAAGCGACACTGTTCTTGATTGCGGTTAATTCTTTGATTTCAAAATCTATCTTTCAAAATGCATAAGCACAAAATCTATACCAATCATGACCCCATCGCGGAAATACGTCAGCCAATGACCCCGTCGCGGAAATACGTCAGCAAATGACCCCGTCTCAGAAATACGTCATCCAATGACCCCGTCTCGGAAATACGTCAGCAAATGACCCCGTCGCGGAAATACATCATCCAATGACCCCGTCGCGGAAATACGTCAGCCAATGACCCCGTCTCGGAAATACGTCATCGAATGACCCCGTCGCGGAAATACGTCAGCCAATGACCCCATCGCGGAAATACGTCAGCAAATGACCCCGTCTCGGAAATACGTCATCCAATGACCCCATTGCGGAAATACGTCAGCAAATGACCCCGTCTCAGAAATACGTCATCCAATGACCCCATCACGGAAATACGTCAGCCAATGACCCCATCACGAAAACACGTCATCAAATGACCCCGTCACGGAAATACGTCATCAAATGACCCCGTCTCGGAAATATGTCAGCCAATGACCCCGTCACGGAAATACGTCAGCCAATGACCCCGTCGTGGAAATACGTCATCAAATGACCCCGTCTCGGAAATACGTCATCTAATGACCCCGTCTCAGAAATACGTCAGCAAATGACCCCGCCTCGGAAACACGTCAGCAAATGACCCCGTCGCGGAAATACGTCAACCAATGACCTCCTCGCCGGAGCAGTGCTTCGACTCGGAAAAAGGCCAACTCATCGATCACTTACAAGTCCTCTTGACTTGTAAGGGAGAAAATTCTCTTGTGAGATCCTTACGACTCTCAAGGGAAAGCACACTTAGGAATCCTCACGATTCCTAAGGAGAAAATACATCTACGAGATCCTCTCAACTCGAAGGGAGTAAAATCTTTATGAGACCCTCACGGCTTATAAAGTTGAAAAGTCTTAGGCGACAGACCTGAACCTGTTTCCTAAACCACAAAGAGTTCAAGATGCACTGTTCTCATCTACAGGCCACAACTGCTAAAATAACATGCCGATAACACAGTAGATAAAAGAAAGCGATAGTCGGAGATAAAAAAAATGTGTCCTTTATTCATGAATTCGATTGAATACGAGATACATCATATAAAATAAAAAAAATATGATGAATAAAATGAATACATGTTATTCATGAATTACAATCGGTACAAAGATGATTATTGAGAAGGAGGCGATTTTAACAAATTAGCAAGCCGCTCGCGCACTCCTCTCAGCTCCTTTTCATGAGTAGCCACCGCGGCCAGCTCCGCTTCGACTCGGGCCCGTTGCTGCAAACAGAATGAAACTTTCTCATCGATCTCCCGCTGGGCAGCTTCGCGACTCTGCGTAACCCGCTCGATTAAGTCGAACTTCTGCCTCAATGCCAGCCCGTCCGAAATGCATCGCTGCAAATTATCAAAGATGGTTCTCAGTTGCGCAGCATTCGCTTTGACCTCAGCATGCAGCCGGGCAGACTCGCTTGAAGACTCTTCGCGTTCCTTCCGCCTCAAGGACGCCTCTTGTTCAAAATGGTGAAGGAAAGAAGCACTTTATTCAACCCATGCAGCCCACTGGGAGTTCAAAGCCAGAGCTTCGGGAGCAAGACGCTTGAGCTCAACTTCGTATAAGCAAGCCTCGATCTGTCTGCAATAGTTAACCCAAGATTCGATGATGCCCTCGCCATGGAAGTGCACAAGCGTCGCCAACATCGGATTGACCTCAGCGGCAAAATTAGCAGCGAGTGCAGGGGCCTCCGCGTCAAGCTCCTCGATGGATTCACTCCACATGCGTAGGCTGGTCACAGCGCCCTTGGAAGATGGGCGTCTGGAAAAGGGCCCTGCCGGCATTAAGATGCGAGACTCGAAGGGAGCTGGAGTCGGCGCGATTGCTGCAAAATAAATCATAGTCAGACGTCGGCTCAAGAGATAAAGAAAATGCACGAGTGATGGAGTATACTATACCGGCTGCGACAGGAGGCAGAGTTGGGAGTACCGGAGGCGCGACTGTTCTCTCGTCCCCTCCTCCAATCTGTAACGCTGCAATCAATTCAAATAAGAATTAACAACGACATGGTTTCCCATAGAAGAAAGGAAAGGAAGTCAGTTAAAAACTATACTCACCGACACCGGCAGGCAGGACGACTTCTAACCGGAAGGAGAAATATGGATTCAGCACCTGATACAGATGGTCAAAAAGGACTCCTGCAAGGTTGTAACAATACGAGGTCGGTACAAAGAGTATATTACCCACAATGAAACTGATAAGCCGCAAACATATACCTTCCAGCACTCCAGACAACATGGGAGAAGGCGACGGAACAACAACCGTCACGGCGGCGACCAGAGGCGCTTCAGATGGCGCAATCTCCGCATTTACTGCACCTATACTCAACGAACAAAATGTCATCAGATTGGGATGAATGGGATCGAAAGATGAAAAGAAAGCAGTGACCCAAGAGCTACCTGATAGGTCGCTAACCGAAACCGCGACGAGAGCATCACTAAGCACGGTGGCTTCTTCGCTCTCCTCCATTGGAATAGTTTCTGCGCCCATGGCTTCATCCCCTGATTCGACGAGAGCCATTGTGACGCTTGCGATGCCTGCCTATACCTGGGAGCCATGAGGAGAAAGAGCAGTGGTTGGGGCAGTCCCAGACTCTCTCGAGAGAGTAGCCGCTTTGGGCTCTGTGGTCGCCGTCTTCTCACCTGCCACTGCATCGCCAATGCGTGGTCCTGCAAGATATGGTACATTAGAGTTTGCAAATCAAGTGAAAATAAGAAGACCGGGCATTGCATTACCTAACGATGGATTCTGGGTTGCCTCCCGAGCCGCGCGCGCGACCTGTCTATGAGTGGTAGACAGTGCAGCTGTAGCATCCTCCGGAGGAATAGCGACAGAAGAGGTGGTGCTTGAACCTGCACCCACAACCAAGCCGGCATCGCATTCCCTCGCCGCACGCTTCCTACGCTTATTGTCGGCCTTAACAGTCAGAAATGATCTCCTCAAGACCTCCGTCAGAGAGACGTCATCGTCCGAGCCAAGAGCTACATCTGGAGCCGTTACGGCATCCGTCATCGGCTGCTTAAGCGAACCTCTTGCGGCAATACCGAGAGAGCTGGGGCCACAATAACTGACTCTGGAAGCATCGCCGCATCACCGCTCGGAATCGACGCCGCGCTCAGGATAACCTGAGTCGAGGTAGTACCTGCAATAAGATGAAAAGGAAGGGTTAAACCATGAATAAATAAAAAGGGGAATGAAGGCACAACGAGCCGAAGTATACCAAAGCCTAAGGAAATGCGAAGCCTCTCTTCCTTCTCAAAAGTCTTGAGGGAAGCCACGAGAGCCTCTTCGGCGGAGATACCTGTTGAAGAAGAAAGCGTCAATCAAAGCATAATGATAAAAAATATAACCACGAAAAGATACGACTGAAGTCTACCTGATTGTGCAATGATAATCAGTGCTGCTTCATTGCGAGCTAGTTGCTCAGAAACCGCGATGGCAGCTTCTAGATTGGTATCATCCGGCGCAATGAACAAACCTTCATTGGTACCGTATTCGCTCAGGCCTTCGCTGTAAGGAGCGTGAGGCTCCTGGCCCAATACAACGTCTACATAAAGTATCGACTTCTTTTTCTTTTGCGAGCGAGTGCCGGCAGCCGATAACACGAGCTTGCGCTTGGCGGGCAACTTTGGACGACGAGTCCCAATCTCCGTACCTATGCCAGACTCAGGAGATGCCGCAGCTACCGCTTTTACAGGCACACGGGGTAGGGGCATCTCGGGGATAACGCGTGGTACCACAACTGCAGCAGCTTCTCTCAAGGGAGGACGAATGATGGTCCGTTGCTTCAAGGGAACGGCTGGATTACCAGCGGGGGCAGCGCCCTTGTGATCAAGTAATAATCGCTTTTCTTCCCTAATGACAGCACCCATCGCGTGCTGGTACCATGCCATATATATGTTCAACACCTTCGGGACGCAGCTCGGCTCGCTGATAAAGAAGTTAGACCCGGTGTTGAGCCTCATGAAATGATGTAGCGCGTTGCGGATACCTTCTTTTGTGGCAATTGGCTCAGCTAGGAAGGCCTCGAGCGGGACACCCTGATTATAGCTAGATTGTTGAGCGAAACGATGCGGGTTGTATCTCATGAACAACACCGAATCGTTCTGCCTAAACACTAGAAAACCCGGACGGATTGAATATAAATGAAGAATATCCCGAGCTTTCAAGGTAGAGACACCGTCTTTAAAGATGTCCTGCAGCGGCTGCACCGTCTTTGCGGATTCCTTGCCGATGGTTAAGACCTTATCGACGAAGGTCATGCCATCCCCGACCGTACGCGGGCGAAGAACCAATCCCCGAGCCTCTCGCGGAGTCGGTTCCAAAGCGGAAGCGTCAACTAGCCGCATAAACCGAGGAAAGTGATAACTTTCGTAGAAACGGGGCCTCTTGTGAATTCCAAAGGCGCCGAGCACATGCAGCTCGAGCCACGAGGTGAAATAATGCATTGGGAAGTTTACGGGCTTCACCCCCGGTTGAGTAGTGTCTGCCGCCAAGCTGAGTCCGTGATAAAAATGGGCTAACCCAGCGACCCCGACGGCCACTTGCATCCCAATGACCATTCGGTGAGCTGGGTAGAAAACAGACGACCTCATATGGCGAAGGTGCATCTGGAAGCACAAACCAGCTTAGCCATAGTCTGAGGAACCCCAAAAAGAACACTTCTTCGTCGATCCCAGAAGCTACAAGCTCTGCGAAAGAGACGACCGGGGTGTCAGGGAAAAAGAAACTCCTCTGATCTGCCTCCGCTGCCGGCTGGTTGTCCAAACCAAAGCCTAAAGGGTCGTCGAGTTTGGAGAATTTCGCGGCTTCCTTTGATAGGACTTCTGAGCAGAGAAAATGGGCGATGAAATCTGTGAAATTAACCCCATGGCTTCCGGATTCGAGAAATATGCTCTTATAGATATTCAACACTTTAATCGAACTTGGGAATTGATGTTGAATGGCATTCTCCGGGGTAAGGCCCATCATCACCGACTTGGCAGCAAAGACGTACTCATCAGGAGGAAGTAGCTCCTCATAATGCTCCCCTCTGATAGGCAAGCCGGAGATCCCCGCGAACTCCTCTAAAGAGATTGAGACTTCCCGATCTAATAAAAGGAAGGTGTGAGTTGGAACGTTCCATTGTTCCAAAAAGGCTTTGACCCACCATACAGGGGGCGTGGAATACTCGAAGAGAGAAACATAAATCGCTGGATACAACCCGAGCTTCAGCAGCTACGATCTATTAGTAGACAAAATGTACCGGGCCCACTGCAAGTACCCAGCTGGATGGTGGGGAGTCAAGCCTATCATGTATGGTTGTCCCCAAGGGCGCAACTCACCTTGACATATACGTCGCCCTAAGGTATCCAAAGCCATTGGAGGCTGTACGGGTATTGCAGCCATAGAAGGCTGAAGGAGACCCTCTGAAGTCCAGTTAACCTCCTCCACGGTATAGTTCACTGGGGGTGGGTCGGCGTAGTAAATCACCGAAATGGGCTCCGAAGGTGCTGCGTAAGAAAAGCTACGCCGGCCCATGATGATCTGATTGTACTACGTCCCCCATAAATGAAGGTTCTTTTGCTCCGGGTCGTGATCTTTGATCAGCGCGAAGACTTCCCTATCCACAGGCGTTTTAAGGAATCCGCTCTCCGAACGAACAAACGGGAAAGAAATGTCGAAAGACATAGTACCTACGCAAAAAGAACAGAAGTTAACCATCAATGCTACAGTTTAAGTTCTGGCACGCGGTACTTTAAATTCGTACTGCACTGCAATGCAGTGGAAAGAGACCAAAGGGGACCCATACAATCTAGATGACGACTCATCATTAATGAGACAGTCTCATCATTGATGAGACAGTCATTAAATAGAAAATCCTAAAGGGATTCTCATTTAATGAGGGGCCCATCGGGACAAGGAGTAAAACTCCCTTGAAAGCAGCGCTCTGCAGGAAAGAGTGACATCTGTCAACTCTAATCATGAGAGGAATAAAATTCCTTTAAAAAGTTTAAGAGCTATGCTCTGTGGAGACGATGGAATCATCCATAAAAACTCTAAAAAAGAAAAGCTTTTACCAAGTTAAAAAACTCTGAGATCTTTAAGATCTGCAAAATGAACTCTAAGAGTTCTTCTTTAATGGGTTAAGAAACCCTAAGAAAGATCTCTTCAGATCTATGATTTCAAAAGAGCAAAGCCCTATTAAGAAAACCCTAAAAATTTCTTTAGATCTATGATCTGAAAAGAGCAAGGCTCTGTTAATGGGTGAAACCCAAGATTATAAAGTAATCCCTTCAAAGATTTAATCTTTACCTAAAATTTTCGACAGGGTTCTGTCTCTAAGAGAGTTCTTAAGACAACGAGTTATGCTCTGAAGAGAGAATAAAATTCTCAGAAAATAAGAAAGAAAGAAGATGAACAAACAGTCATCTCAAGGGCCAAAGGCCCTATTTATAGGCACTGAGAGCCGTTTCAACTTCTAAGTTGATCTAACAGTGGAAAGGCTACCACCGCTGCACTCACGTGTAAGCCACGTGAGCGCAACGGCGGGGGGGCATTTGTTTCCCCCAATCAAAGCAAAACTCTGTTCAAATTTTGAAATTTGAAATGAAGCAGCGCTTCTTAAAAGCGCTGCGCCAAGAGCGCCAGCGCTAAGAGTCAAAGACTCTGAGGCAGTGCTCACGTGCAAAATACGAGAGCGCTCGCGCTAAGAGCGCCACGTTGAGAGTCAAAGACTCTGAGGCAGCGCTCACGTGCAGAGCACGAGAGCGCTGCGCCAAGTGCGCCAGCGCTAAGAGTCAAAGACTCTGAAGCAGCGCTCACGTGCAAAGCACGAGAGCGCTCGCGCCAAGTGCGCCAGCGCTAAGAGTCAAAGACTCTGAAAAAGCGCTCACGTGCAAAGCACGAGAGCGCCAAGCGCTAGAACTAAATGTTCTCCACCATTGGATCAAAGATCCAACGGAGATGATAAATCATCAAATTACCAGAATAAGATTATGTTAAGGAAATACTTCTCAGAATCTTTCCAAACAAGAAAGATTGTACTCTGTAAATCAGAGCACCGTTGGATCAATGATCCAATGGTGATTAAAAATCACCAAGATACAGAGTAATCTCTGTATGGGAAAATAATTTCCCAATCTTGTTAATAACAAGAAAGATGTCTTCTGTAAAACAGAACCCTAGGTTCAAAGATCCAATGGTGGGGAAACATCCCCAAATCAATCAAAAAAAGATTGCCTTAACTGATCAGCCTCCACTATATAAAGGCCCCAAGACTTCAAGTCTTTCACAGAGGAACCCCCCCAACAAACTTTGAGAAATTTCAAAGAGAAGAGCAAGCTCTCGGAAGAAGAATTTCTTCAAGGTAAATAAAACAGAGAGATCGAAGTATCTTATCAAAAGAAGAAGAACCTAGTTCTTTTTCTAGATCATAAATCTACAAAGACAGAAGTCCTTCATAAAAATAGAAGAGATTGAAGCATCTCATCATAAAAAGGGAGGGAGAAGAACTTAGTTCTCTTTAGATCACAGATCTATAATACAAAGACAAAGTCTTTCACAAAAACAGAAGAGATTGTAACATCTCCTATTAAAATAAGAACTTAGTTCTTAGATCTATGAGACATAGTCTCCTATGAACGAGAATTTAATTCTCAGAGCACAGAACTGACCAAAATGGCCAAAGGAGCGCTTCAGCGCTCCAAGTCGAGCGTTCTGCATTCATTGGCTGAAGCTCAGCGCCAAGCGCTCCACGTGCTCCTCATGTGAGCGCTATTTCATAAGAAGCGCTCTACACTCATTGGCCGGCGCTCAGCGCCAAACGCGCTACGTGCTCCTCATGTGGTGCTACTTAATAAAGAGCGCCGACGCTCAGCGCCAAGCACGCCACGTGCTCCTCACGTGTGCACTATTTCATAAGAAGCGTTCTGCACTCATTGACTGGCGCTCAGCGCCAAGCGCGCCACGTGCTCCTCACATGTGCGCTATTTCACAAGAAGCGCTTTGCACTTATTGTCTGGCGCTCAGCGCCAAGTGCGCCACGTGCTCCTCACGTGGGCGCTGAGGGAACATAAATTGTTCTTTAAAAAACCCCAGAGCCGTAATGAGTGCTCAACACTCAATAAAAGACAAAAAAGGTTGTCATAACATAAACCAATGCTCAGCATTGTTAAATGAAAAAGGACTGATCCTAATTAAATGTTCAACATTTTAACTGAGTGGGCCGAGCCCAAGTTGGCCATATGTCCCTTATTCAGATTAATTGAGCCCATATGCTCATAAATATTTTTAACTAATCTTAGTCCCAAGTCTGACTACAGATCTCCCAACCAACCTTGGTTCAAGGGTACATCTCTTCATTCCTTTGATGTGTGTCATTGTAATTCTTCAACGTCTTCAGAGAGGTGATGGGTCCCGACAACCAGACACTCCATGGACTATGACGTCCTTAAACTTTATGGACTATGAGGTCCTTAAACTCATGGACTATGACGTCCTTAAACTTTACGGACTATGAGGTCCTTAAACTCATAGACTATGATGTCTTTAAACTTTACAGACTATGATGTCTTTAAACCCATGGACTATGATGCCTTTAAACCCAATGGACCGCAATGTCCCTAAACTAAAACAATAGAGCCAAAATGCTCTTTTGTTGGATTTAAATGATCTTGTTAAGTAGATCTTAGTCTAAAACTAGACTAACGTATCCTTAACAAACGTTTATATTGATCTTGATCTCAATGAGATTAACGATTCTTAAACCAAAACCAAAACCAAATCTAAGAAAATACGGATTTGGACTAATCCACACCCTACTGGCGACAACATAAATTAGTCTCCGTATACAATCCACGGGCAACCAAAAATAAAACAAACACTTACGACACGAAGTGACCATCTGGAGAAAGAGAAAGTGGTTACCGCGATGCGGTAGCGTAATTAACCGCAGGGGCTTGCGCCTGTAGGGAAGTGCATCCCCACAATCAAAAACCCCTCACAATGAGGGGGAATCTGACGAAGTCTGCTACAACGGCCGCATCCGTCTAAACCTCTGATACATGGTGCCATAAATCAACTTGGCATCTTCGGAGAGGTGGACGGATAAAACCAAATAGCATCTGCACCTAAAATTCAGGCCGGACGTCCCAACGTCCTGGTCGCGTCTTTCGGCGGAGAACAAAGCATAGCCATTGGAGAAAAGCTTTCATCAAAATGCACACCTGGTTATTAACGAAAAACTTTTGCTACAAGTCTAGCTTTAAAAGTCTCAACTTTTCCATCTACACCAACAATCTTCTCAAGATCCACTTGCTCCCGATGGGTTTTACCCCTTCAGATGCAACTACCAAAGTCCATAATTTGTTGGTGTATATGGATTCCATCTCAGATCGCATAGCATCCAGCCATTTCACAGAGTCCCCACTTGTGATGGCATGCTCGAAACTAGTTGGGTCATCATCTTCCATGATGCAATCCTCACTCCCTTTGCCATTGAGAAAACCGTAGTATCTCTCAGGCGGATGAGGAACCCTACTAGATCTGCGGAGAGGCTGAGGTTCGTCGGGAACTATTGAATCCTCCGGTTCTACCAAATCATCAGCTGCTAGTTTATTTAGCTGGAACTTTTTCCAGTTCTACCTTATGACCACTAATTTCTTCCATAAGAAATTCTTTTTCTAAAAAGGTGGTATGCCAAGAAACAAAACACCTTTTTCTCCTCAGTGTGGTAGAAGATATACCCTCACAAATGTTTGGGATATCCAACAAACTTACATAGAACTGACCTTGCCTCGAGTCTGTCCGGATTTTGCTTTTTAACATAGGCCGGACAACCCCATATCTTAACTCGTTTAAGAGATGGTCTCTTCCCATTCCATATCTCATATATAGTTGTAGGCACTGATTTGGATGGAACTCTATTCAATAGTTATGCGGCTTCTCAAGCGCATAACCCCTAAAAGGAAATAGGCAACTCAGCAATACTCATCATAGAGCGCACCATATCTAATAGGGTGCGGTTCCTCCGCTCCGACACACCGTTGTCCTATGGTGTATACGGAGGAGTAAGCTGAGAGAGAATCACATTCTCTTTTAAATAATCTAGGAACTCCGTGCTCAAGTATTCTCCTCCTCGATCAGATCGAAGGATTTTAATGCTTTTACCCATTTGGTTCTCTACTTCGCATTTATATTCCTTGAATATCTCAAAAGCTTCAGACTTGTATTTCAACAGGAACACATGTCCGAATCTTGAGGGATCATCGGTGAATATAATGAAGAACGAGGAACCATTCCTGGCATGTGTAGACACAGGACCGCATACATCACTATGTATTAGTCCCAAGATTCAGTAGCTTTTTCTCCGTGTCCAGTAAACGGAGTTTTGGTCATTTTACCTTTGAGACGTGGTTGGCAAATTTCATAAGATGTAAATTCGAACGGATTCAAATATCCATCCTTATGTAACTGAGCTAATCGTGTCGCAATGATATGACCTAGTCTACAATACCACAAGAAGGATCTGTTCATATCTAAACTTTTCCTCTTGTGTGTGTTCTGTACGTTAAGAAATATGGTTTGATTTAGAACATATATGCCATTACATAACGTGCCTGATCCAATCAACTTTTGATCTAGGAAAATTTTCATAACATTATCCTGCAATACAAAATTATATCCTTCTTTACTTAATAAAGAAACTGATATAATATTGCATATCAGGTTCGGTATGTAATAACATTCGTTCAGAATCAATGTATTACCAGTTGGTAATACAAGGTGATAATCGCCAATTGCTTTGGCTGCAACAATTGCACCATTCCCTACTTTTCGAGAATGAACACATTTTCCCAGTTCTCTACCTTTCTTCAGCCCATGTAACATATTACATATGTGGGATCCCGATCCAGTATCTAATACCCAGGACGTAGAGTGTACTGAGAAACAGTTCTCGGTAACAAACACACCCGAAGAAAATGCATCAACATGCTCATTCCTCGTTCGGGTCATATGAGAATCCGGATATTCCTTTATTTCCTGCTCAGACTTATAACAATTATAAGATAACGCGGAACCAGCGTTCGCTAGCTCAGTATAACAAGCGTGTTCGGTCAATATATCCATATTATATCTTGATTAAGGCGTGACATGGTCGCTACCAGGAGAGAGAGAGAATAAAACATTGTGTGCGCTCTTGCAAGATTAGATTGGTTATTATTTTATCTAATCAGGATGGCTCCCACTGCTTTTATCAAATCTTTCTTCAAACCCTAAAAGGTAAGACTAGCCGGGATTAATTACACCCTACAAGTTCGCCAATCTTTCGGACAGGCCAGTGTCGGTATTTTGAGGGAGGTTCCCCGTGCTTTCGCACGGACCTAATTAAAATAAACCTCATTTTCTCAAAGGCATAACCCCATTGAAATCTTTCTAGACACCTACTTTGATCGGCTAATTTTAAAGTGCAAAACTCTCCCAGGAGTAACTCTTACTCGCAGTGGGTATCGGGATCCAACTATCTCATAGAAGGTATGTAATCTCATTGCAAATTTCAACATATGAAATTTCCAATTATATTTTACCCCTAGCATCTTATGACCTTGACGCAGACTAACAAACCATAGTCCGCTAGTCAAGTTCAACCCGTACATTTCGTGATTAAATTAAACCCACCCACACGGTTCTTAACGCAGACCAACAAAGTCACACGACTACCCTAATCCAATCGCATCATATGCAGCAGATAAGCACTAAATAGCTACCGCACACTACGCCTTGACGCAGGCCAACAAACGTAGCACGAATACTAAGTAGTACTTATCTGAAATGACGGAAGGCTACGACAGGTTTTTAAGAAAACCTTTTGCGTAATGAACTTGATATCGTTGTAGAATCGAGTGATTTGAAAAGGAGTAGTTTAAGCTCCGCTTTTTAAAATCGAGCTTTTCAAAATAAACCGAGTGGGTGTAGCATCTACTAGCTTTTTCTAAAGAGGTCATTCCCGGTGAAGGGATCTCGGTTCTTTCCTCATCGAATGAGGTACGGGATATTCATAAAGGAATACCGCTATGCAAAGCAAGAACTAGAGCTACCTTTTTGAAAATTTGATTCTACAACATCATTAGGTTTCTTTCCTTTTCATTAATCTCATTAATGAAGTCCCGTCATTTATGCTTCTTAAGCATCACAGATAAAGAAACGAAAATATAACGTACGCTTATGCCATCCACATTCGTCACGGGGTCCCGTCATGCACCGTTAGGTTAGATAACTAACGGCAGAGCGGGGGCAGGACTAGCGTGGATGCAAAACATAAGCAACGTTTATTATATATCATATATATAATATAAAGCATTCATCTCACACAGTTCTATGATCTCATCACAGAACATTGCAGCAAAAGTCAACATATGAAATATTGGATATATTAGGAGGTCCGTGTTTTAAATTAAGCCAGTAAAAAAACATTGATTCCACGGTCGTGATGAATAGCCAAACCCACATCCATAGACCCCTACGAGAGCGGCAAGCAACCCTACCAATTCTAGAGTTAGGAGACCCGGACTCGACTCCTCGAGATGGTCTCCCACTGGACTCTAGAACCCGGTTACTTGTGCTCCCCGTCTTGGATCTATCCTAATGCGGAAAAATAAATAATATACATCAACGGTGACATCATCCTCAACCTGGAAGTGTCCCAATA
Source organism: Agapanthus africanus (assembly GCA_030015575.1). Taxonomy (NCBI): domain Eukaryota; kingdom Viridiplantae; phylum Streptophyta; class Magnoliopsida; order Asparagales; family Amaryllidaceae; genus Agapanthus; species Agapanthus africanus. Next base: position 137,672,211 of record CM057339.1, read on the forward strand.
AAAGAATATTACATATAAGTTTTTACATGAATGAAAATGAAAAACTCCCATCTCACGCAAAAAGCCTCGTCTATTCAAACAAGACGGTCCAATATAACATATCACAGCAATACATAATATCACATGTCATCGACGTAAGTAAATATGCGTATCCCAATTGTTGTTGACGTATAGCAACGAAACCGGCGATACACCACATATTACAGTTACGGTTGCAGAAAAGAAATGAAAACTACAATAATTATAATCCACAACCACCTTAGATATCATAAACCCAGAATATCACATACTCCACATTTCATGCCTAACCATATAAATTTCTTAGATATCATAAACCCGGAATATTACATATTCCGAATTACATGCCTAACATTATAAACCCGGCATTTTAGTCTCAAATTGAAAACACTTTTCAATATCCAGTCAAGCAATTCAACAAGATTCTTAATAGTTGATCGAATGCTCATCGGAAACATTAGTAGACGGCCGCACCCCCGATACCGTCGGCGAAGCGAACATAGGCGGAACACCGCAGCCGTGAGCATTCGTACGGATGCTTTTGGCTATGGTGTCCTCCTACAGTCACTTGGTCGGGGCTATGGGGTGTGTCTATCTAGTAGTGTAACCCGGCGAGCGTTCGCGTACTATACGAGATTGCGACGGAGTTTTGATCCGAATCAAAACCTCGTGACAACCGATCAAAAGAGACTAAATTGCTAAATTTACAAAATACTAATTAGTTTTCACAAAACTAATTATTGTGGATTCCAAATATTGTATCGCAGATCAAAGATATCTAGATGGTGTTAAACATTTCGATCAATTTACCAAACACCCAAAATTCCCAGAGAGCTCAACACTTGAATCACATTTAAAAATACCCAGAGAGTGCCCCAGGTACCTACGGACCTACACAAGAAGGCACGTTCCCTGCCTCACAAACAGCGCCGTGGAACTGCCGCCAAAGGCATGTTTTGGCCACGCTTCCACGGTCGTTTGGTCGAGTTGGGCCGTCGTTTTTATTATGGTTCCATAGAAAACCCTGCACAATTTTCTGAATATTTTTAATTAGAAAAATTCTAAATTTTGAAAAAATTTCCAGAGAGTGGGTTTTCCGGGTTTCGATTAGTCGATCAAACACTTTAACCTCGTCTAGACTACTCCTAACGCTCTAGCATGGCTCTGATACCACTGCTGGGTTCGCTTAGCACCCCGACACGGTTTCGGCAAGCATCAAGTATGCAACTTTAAAAATTTAGGGTGCCGAGCGAGCCCGAACCAAGGATCTAATTAGAGAATTATGGTTGTTATAGTATGTAAACAAACTTTACACTAAGTGATATAAGAATACAACCTTTGTAGATCGGTCCTTCACTCCTAAAGCTCCGTGTAGTCGGCCCTTTTCACTCTAAGTAGTGGCCTCCCGGACTCTCCTTAGGCTCCACTAGGAGAAAGGAACGTCTTGCTCAAGGATCTTCGAGGCCGAAAATGATCTACGTCGAAGAATCGCTAACTCAAGCTATCTCTTCACTAATTGATGAATTAGTGAAGTAAACAACCTATACTAAATGGCCAGTTTGGTATAAATTGATAAAGTAGGAATTTTGCTCACTTTAGATTTATTTTTCTCCTTTTCTTTTTCTTCTCACTTAAAAGCTAGAAAGCAAAGCAAGGAGATGAAGAAGTGATCAAGTGTTGAACCATAGATGAGAAAATATCTCATATAAACTCATGTAGAGACTTAACCATGGCTAAAGATAATGGTTAGGTTAATAAATATCTAGAGTAAAACAAAATTAGTGGACTTAAAATCAAGGCTTCTACATACTTCTACAAGCATCTTAGCCATGCTAATTTCCACCTAATTTTGATTTTCCCCTTAATATTTAAATACCCAAATTATCTTTACTTTGGTATGAGTCTCATACATCCAAGTCCATTGTATCATCTAGCGTGACACAAAAATAAATACATTAATATATATCACATATATATTTAAATTTATTTGGAGAAAACAATTCTTAAAGGAGCTAATATTAGTTAATATATATATATATATATATATATTAATGTATCAAATATATAATTATATATATTAAATTATAAAATCAACACTTAATTTAATAATCCGGCTATATCACATACAACCGACTAATATCGTATTACAAATTATTGAATCAACACTTGATTCAATAATCCGATTATATCACATATAACCTATATCGCGAGATTATAATACGGTATCACATACAAGTATCAATCTCGGTCCCGCACATATCACATATGTGCCCTACTTCATTTCGCATGAGCTAGGAAACCTCTGTGTAGAACTCTAAAGACTCATCGATACGCTGGTAGTAGGTGATGATCATATCAGTCACCCACAAGCCGTCAGCGGTACTAGCTAGACGTAATGGCTACCCGGGTATTGAGCGATCAGAAGATCAACAAGCAAGCTTGTTCATACTTCCGTGAATCCATTGAGTAACACTACCGTACAGTCCGGTCTCTTCGTCTGATATGTCGCATATCGAGTCTGGGGGTGGTAAACATCAGACCCCAATAACTTGATAAGTCGTGCCGATGTGAGGCTCATAACGGGTCGAGAAACTACTGATAACACTTACCAGTAAATCTCAGTTTCCGCCCTGGCCAGGGACTTCCTTTTATGGCCAATCGAGCACAGCACAACATCAAGCCCCGATACCGAGAGAGACGAAATCCCCTCGTATCGCTCATTGCCTCCATGTGACTCGGACTGTACCCAAAAACCACCGTTTTGCACGCTCTCCTTAGAACGTGGTAAGGTGGAAATCAAAACATAGTGGGAATCACACAAGACTCTATGATGATCTCGGGTCTACAGACTAACCTGTACCAGTGTCACCAGAGAACTGCTATCTGACGTTAGGTATAATACCATCTAGGAGTTCTCGGCGAGTCATGTTCAGTGTACCCAGTCTCCACTGAGCACCCGTATACAATCTTTGATGTCAAACACCAATGGATATGGGATCATCCATCGCCCATCAAATGGGTCAAGAAATATATACACTAGTCTACTCTGGAATATCGATGCCCCGTCTCGATACACCCACGAATAGGAACAATTAAAGGATGAACTTGTAGACTACCCTGGCCCCACTAATATGATCTGCATCATAATCCCGGTAGTCAAGTACACATCCTAAGGGCTTTACCAACATATGAGAGCAAGACAGTATCACAATACTAGTCTACATGTTAAGATAAAGAGTAACCAGATAGTATACTATCATGTCGAGCAAGAAAGTCCTCCCTATATATGTCCAAGCATCCATTATAATATACAATCATGTACAATAATGGCCTCTAAGGCATACATACAACTAACAGTTGATAATACCAGCCGGCTTAAGATTAAGACGGATTATTAAATCAAGTTTTGATTTAATAATTTATATATATATATATAGATATATATATTGATATATATTGATATATATATATTTTAGTATTATTGCTTACTATTCATTTTCTCTCTTTGGTGCTATCCGTATTTTTATCAGGATATGCGTATATGTAGCGATATATTTACCAGGTGAAGTATTCCGTATTTTTACGGGAACGCTTCTAGAAGAAAGACGCCTCATATTTATTTTTCTATTTAAAAAAATAAATGGAAATGAGGTGGAAAGTGAGGTGGCATGAAACATGGTTGTGCATGTAGAACGATATAGCTTTGGTACTTAATGTTGATATGATGTGGTTGCACTATTGAACCATGGTTGTAAAAAGTAAAGCTATTCAATTCTACACTTGACAATTTTTTTATTCCACATTCTTGAGTTCATGCTCCATGCTCAACACTTAGCCATTTTTTCTTCACCTCCTTCTCCTTCTTGTTCTTGCTCTCTCTTGAGTATGGTTTTGAGAGAAAATAATTAGTGGAAAAATTTCTACATCACCCACAATCTATCCTTAGCAAGTTTGAAGCGTTGGTCGAACCCTTTTCCGGTTTCTCTCGGGTGGATCTTTTTCAGCAAGGGTGGTTTCCTTTCAAGCGAGTTCCCGGCGTCTACGAGCTTGGAGGGGTCTTTCATAATTAGGTGGACACGTTTTGAAGGTTGTATTTTCCATACTCTTGCATGTTATGGTTTGCTAGTTTAGGTGTTTAGAATGAATTCTTGGGCATGCGTGTTTTGTGTTTGCATAAAATTTTTGTTTTCGCTTCCATCTTGACCATGGCTTCCGCGGAGAGAGCACCTAACACCAACACTTGGTCCCAGCATTGCCCATCTGAAGTTTTCCTCCTCTCCGGCAGTTACTTCTCCTATCCCTTGTGAGCGACATCTGGAGCAACGGTTGGACGCGCTGAATGCCAAATTCAAGACTTTTAGGGAGTCATTGGTACGTGTACACACACACACATACTCACACACACGGAAACATGCAAACACACACACAAGGCTAAAGCTCAATTTATCACCATTCTCCTTTATATGAACTCTTGTCAATTCCAACCCTAATAACCCCGACCATAAATTACACAAACTTAAAAACTTTATAGATTTAGCAGGCAACTCCTTCGCCTGTGGCACCACAAGCCACTACTTCGGCTGCAACTGCGCAGGCTACTCCTTCGGCTCCGGCACCAGCTCCACAGGCCACTGCTTCGGTTCCGGCACCAACTTTACAAGCCACTGCTTCGGCTACGCAGCCCACTTCTTCGGCTCCGCAGCCTACTCCTACTCCTGACGATTCATCACTCTATATTTTGACGGCCCGGGACTGCAGCGATGAGTAGATGCGCCAGATTTTCCAGATACTTAGAGGAGGAGTACCTTGACCGAGCCAGTAGCGATTTGTTTATATTTTCTTATTTTTTATGGTATGTATGTACTTTATTTGATATATATTGTGTATGTTGGATATCGGTGGTTGTATATGTTGATTATGATCCAGATTTTATAGATTGATTTTGTATTGTGTTTGTTTATTTCGTTATATATATTTCGTGGGTTGTTATTGATAAATATTTCTGTTTTCGTGTATGATATATATATATATATATATATATACTGGGCAGAAAAAAATAGGGATACTATTTTTTTTTAAAATATTTATATTTTCTGCCCCTATGGTTCTCACCGTAGGGGCAAGAATATGCCCGTACGATTGTCGTCGTAGGGGCAAAATATCAGAAAAATTGATATTTTGCCCCTATGGTGATAGCCGTAGGAGCATATTCTTGCCTCTACGGTGTAAATCGTAAGGGTAGAAAATATAACTATATATTTTTTTAAATTTAAAATGGTTGAAACATTAGCCGTATGGTGAAATCCATAGGGACAATTATATTACTATTTTTATAAAAATAAACCAAAAATAAAAATTGCCCTTACGATTAGACACCATAGAGGGATATGCCCATACGGTGTTTTCCATAGGAGCAATTTTTCATCTGGAAGGGCAAAAACTTGTCCCTACGCCGTTCGAACCTACGGATTAAATTTTGCCCTCGGTTAGAACCATAGAGCAATCCTTCTTTGTAGCAGTGTGAGCTTGGCTGGTTAGTTATGTATCAAAAATAAATATGATCGATCTTGTTGTAGAATTTGTTCCTCTATATATGAACTATAATATTTATTTCAGGTTTCTTATAACCAAAGGTACTTGTATTTTGCAGCAAACTAAATATTAAAACAGAACATAATATATATAAAAACATTTTTCATGAAATCAACCAGAACAAGTTATTAAAATTTTTATTTAAAAAATTTGAAATAAGGTGCAGCGCAAAGAGCTAGGCTTGGACCAGACTTGCATAAGTTTAACTCGATCGGATTAGTATTTTTTCTTGAGTTCAAACGCCAAGTTTTAGAATTGGACTTTTTGTCACGACCCGAAAGTACGGAACATGACCGGCAATTAAACTATGAACGTCTCAAGGCGCACGTATTTTAAGTAAGCCGAAAACCCAGAAATCTAAACCAAGAAGAGTAGTAGAGAGTAGGAAAACCATTTTAAATCAACTAGTTTGCAACATATGCCGAAGTATGCGTTTTAAAATCATAAGTCTTTTCTAAAAATTTCGGCAGAGTTTCCTTTGTAAACCCCAAACGGGTACAAAACCTGATAAAGCATATATATAAAGATTAAAGGCATCCCCAAGCGGGAGCTAGCTCTTCGTCAATCGACGGTCACAACCACGCAAGCAATAAAATATACAATGCCGAAAGGCGAGGATCACAACAGAAAAGGAAACTCAAAACAGCATGAAATCCGTATAAATACAAAGCGCGACTCTAAGGTCGATAGAATAAACAACACTGGTCTCTATCTCTGAAATAAATACATGTTTGGTTGATGGAACTTCTAGATACAACTGAATAATAATATACAATGTATAATGATGGGTACGATACAAATAAACCCACCTACTAGCAAGTCACCCGAACGAAACTGTACCCGCAAAGCCGTAAAGAAACCTGTACGGCGAAACCTGCAAGAAACTGGGGCACAACGGGGGTGAGTTGCCAACTCGTGAATAGAAAAACATCTACGAAAAGAAATCGCATGTATGACGCAATCCTAGGTCATACGATCAATATATATATAATCCTCAAATAAAACCAGCAGTCAATAACAATGACTAGGGTAAATATCTAACCCGAGTGTAATCTCATGTGCCCGTGTCAGTGCCTCAGGTAGCAATATATCATATGAATGAGGTATGAATGCATGAAAACAGAATACATGTAAATGAAGAACTGTTTTCATAATTTAGTGAGATTTCCTTTGTATTTTTAAAATGAGGTATCATAATGAAATCAGCATAAAACAGTGCCTAGCATCGGCACAAAACGAAATCCCAATATCTCGATATCTCTGTATCACGGTCTCTGTACCTCAATATCTCGAAATCTCAATGTCTCAATCACAATATCTAGGGCGCCGTCAGTCCAGACCGGCCCCTACCATCCATCTCAAGACCACGACGGTATCCTCCGGATATCCGACGCATCGGGTAAAATCACCGGTAGGTAGTGCTCCCCTGCCAGGCTCACATCGTCATCATCACGCGCTTCTTGCCCTGGGGTACCTTACCGGGTCCACCATGTACCCGAATCGGTTCATCCGTCTCCTCGAATCGGGTCTCAAAATCCATCAGCAAACTCATGGTGGACGACTCATACATCTTGGGAAAAACCGCACTTTTTATTTAAAAAGAGAGAAATCAGTTTATATAAGTTTTGCGGTTTTCCCCCCAAATCCAGAAAATTTCATGGAAATCCGAATCCAAATCATCAATAGCATGTAAAACCATGAATATAGGCATAACAATGAATAACAGTATGCATGAAGTGACAAGTAATAACTACAATGTTAAGCTGGCATATAAGGCATGTACACTAATATCATGTCAAATTGCTAACTAACAAGCTAAGTCAAGCACTAATATTTTCTAAGGTGTACGTGACATGGCAATTACCGATGAAGATGTGTGTGAGCCGGCAAGTAAGTGTACGTGGTACATACGCATCATCGGTAATGGTGCTGGTGTCCTAACAATATGATATCAACATTGCAATAAGAAATTATAACATAAGTATGCGATGCGAAGCGAACCACAATAATAAGTTGTAGCTGAATACTAGACGCAACTGTAACTAACCTGCATTAATCTAATATAAGTCCTACAAATGGTGCCTTTTGAAATAACACGAATCATGGGGTTTTGAAAATAGGGCTACGGTGTTTTTATGAAAAGATACGTCTTTTGAAATATCCGTAGGATACCTTGGGCTGCCTTTTAAAATACCCACGATTCGTTAGTTTTTTTTTGAAATAGGTAAAAATCGAATCTAATCTAACAACTAAACTAAAGGGCTAAGCTAACAAGCTGGACTACAGGTAAGGAAACCGCCTAACATCTGAGTCGATACATATATATACCTATATATGTATAGTCGGTGATCCCGCCTCAATAATATCATATCCGATACCATATCTATAATCAGACATCCCAAGTCAAGAGTGCGGATCAATCATCAATATATAGCTCGTACGTAAATCCGTCGTACGGCATCCCAATCTGGGTACGGGTCAAAGTCACATCAATCACACTATTCATCTGGTATCTTCTTTATCAAATATCATGATCCGGGATAATGACCTACGTCTAGTACAATATCGATACCAATTATGAATGCATGTAGGTGTAAGAATCATTACGTCAAAAGACCCGCTAAAACATCATGTCGTATCTCAATACGAACCAAATCACATCACCGATCTCCTGGCATCAAGCCCAATCTGGTCGACTCATCTCAAATTCCAAATACCATTCTCAAATCCAGTATATGAACACATAGTCCCATATCTATGTGAACACATAAATATATATTCCCATACGCACATATGAAAGAAAGAATGTATGCAAATATGTGTGTGCGTGCGAGTGTGAGTGCGACCACTACTCTAGGGTTTCGCAACTACACTAAACCAATCCAAAAATAACAAATATCCATCTTATCATCAATAATCTCAACAACATATAATCAATATCTATGTGTATACGTATTCGTATACATCACCACGAACTGCGGGGGTGCTATACGCCATCCACCCGACTTCTCCCCGTAGATATAAATCTACTCACCTGTATCCTGCGCGTCGGTGTCGATAACGCCATGCTCCGTCGCCTCGGAATCCACGTGAAGGTACCTACAATGATCAACCATAGCAATGTGTATGAAAATCAAGGCAGAAAACCGATACAGCGCACAGTGTGCTCATAGATTGGAACCTATGGCCCAAACATGCAAATCCAACAAACAACCCCTGTTGTCGATGTACGAACACCCGAAAACCAAATACAAATCCAAATATCAAGAAAGTGCATTTAAAAATACGGAAAACATCGCCTAAAACACACCAAAATGCTCCCAGATTTTTCCCAGATGACAATTAGCCAAAACTGCATATAGGAGGGGTCTAATTTAGTGCAAAATGAGCCCTGGAACAAAAATGGACCCATTCCCCTCTACTCTGGCCGCAAATTGCGGCCAGAAAGATTAAATTTGCGGCCGTAGGTTTGAGTTAGGGGCTCGGGTCTTGGTGGTAGCTTCCTAGGTGCCTGCACGACTCAATGTCAGCTCAATTTTATTTTTGGTGACCCCGGGTCGCTCCAGATTCCAGAACACCTTCACAGATCACACGAACCGACTTGAAAAGTTCAGTAATTCCGTATTTTTGGGTTTCAGGTTGTGCTAGGCCAGTGTTTTGGTCAATATGGGGTCTAAGGTCACCATTAGAGTCCAATTGCATAGCCACAACTCAAGTTTACCCTAACCCTCTCTAGGGTTTTCCAAAGTGTATAAAACCTCGACAAAACGACACTAAACTTTAAAAGAGGCTAAATCACTTGAAATACTACAATATTTGTGAAGGAATTACCTCAATAGAGACTCAAGAATCTTCCCACAGCACCAAAACACCAACTTTCTTGGTCCATTCTAAAGCTTGTGAGCTTGTGCACACTTTTTGTGAAAGAGATATGGGGTTTTGAGTTTGTTTTAATGGTGTTTTGGGGGATTTGAAGGAGGAGGAAGAAGAAGGAAGGGAGTAGCAGCAGCAGCAGATCTAGGAGGGGGGGGAGAGAAATGGGTGTGAGGAATGATAAGGGTGTGCTTCAAAAAGTAAAGGTTGACCTATACCTACCCACCCTCTCTCTCATCATCATTCCATTTCCTTTTTCCTTTTATTTTCTTTTCTTTCTCACTCAAATAGTAGACCCATAACACCCATGGTAGGAAAAATGTGACACAAGTCCAAAAAATGATATGTGCAAGTTTTGCACAAAAAGCCAAAAAAATCCGATTAGCGATTTTTAATCGCGATTAGCACTAAATTAGTATATAAATGCTCATAAAAACTTAAAAATGACTAATTTCCATAGAATACATAATTTTTGAATTTTCCATATTTTTTTCAAAATTTTTCCCATTTATCGATATTTAATTATAAATTTAATATTAAAATAATCAATAAAATAATATTAAATTATAAAAATTCCTAAAAATAATATTTTATTATTTTGGAATGTTACAATCTTCCCCCCTTAAAGAAATTCGGTCCCCGAATTTATATTTAAACCCCCAATTTCTAAAACATTTCAATAAGAAGTCCAAGTCGTCGGGGCTTCGAAATCATCAATACATAAAACGCATCATAGCGCGATGCATGCGCATGAGTAATGAGAAGATAACTTAAAAACAAAACTCCGTCAAGCATCCCGCAATCATCGGAGTCATGGTAAAGACACAAATGTCAAATCCAATACAAAACCAATATGATACAACTCGAAAATATACACGTAAATATCTGAAGTAAATGCATGCCAAATCTTTTTAAGTTGCTGTGCGATGCGCATAACACTGCACAGTGGCGGACGTCTTTATCAGAAAATAGCCATCTACTTAAATATCTTTTGTTTAGAATGCACGATCCGCCGTTTTTGAAAAAAAATTTGGAAGGGTTCCCTGTTTTAAACGTTTTCGTGGCATATCAGATACGTATGTAAATAATGAGACTATAGCTCGCTTTTGGAAATCTCTTTGAAATCTATCAATGCATGCAAAATATATGCAGGCACTGTCATCTGATCAGTCCTGCTCAGTACGAAAACCAATCGCAATATCATGAAAATGTACTGCTTCATAAGAAATCGGTCCCAAAAAGTGCATATGAAAACCCTGTGCGTCCGGTGCGCACGGAGATCAAAATCCATGAATGTGCACAAAAACAACATCAAGGTGCAACGGTTGTGCACACAACTTTGGTCATAGGTATCGTGTATGCCTGACCGCAAAATCAGGTGCATCTGACATGCACGAAAATTCCGATTTAGTGCATCTGGTGTGCACCAAATCGCATCTCTTAACAGGCGCCCAACATGCGCTAAAAATCCAATCAGGTGCACAAGGTGCACAAAACAAATATCGAGTATCACAATCGAAATCGAAGTCCAGTGCATCTAAGTGCACAAAAGGCGTATCACTGCACTGCAAGCATATATAAACTATACAGAGTGCAGGAATCAAATCGTGTGCGTGCATACGCACAAAATCAACTCAATGTCTAAAACCGTAAGATCACAAGCACTTGAAACCAAAGCATGAAAACGATATCAAGTGCAACACTGTGCAAAGATCGTAAATCCTCAATCATCAAAATCAAATCATGCGAATAAATCACCCAAAACATCGAAATCAATAATGGCGGAATAGTACCGCTCAAGCGCATCCTCCAAGAATCTCGGGCCAACTGTCGCGGTCACTAGTGGGACGTCTCGTCGATGATCATGAACTCTGGCCTGCTGGTGTACGTAACAATGACAACTCCTGGGTCAAGGTCTTCACTGTGAATTACCAATCTCTCGGTCCATCGACTCATCGGCCCTGTCAGGTGTGCTAACGGGGATGATCCCGTTCTGGCACTTCTCTGGTCATCTCTCGGTCAATCCTCACGACCACTCGTAAAGCAGCATGTCACTGGCGTCGGCCTCTGGCTCTCTGAATGCACGTGACACATCTAATCATGAGTGCAAATATCATTACAGCAGTATCCTGGAAGGAATCCTGCTCAAGGTCTCTTCCAATTCTCGTCTCTGCCTAACTGTCCGGAAGTCATCGTCCTTTACTATATCTGTTTCTTGTTCCGGAACAGCTGCATACTCACTGCGACTCCTTCTGGAAGGTATATCCAAGTAAAATGCCTCGACATGCGTATCACGTCTCTGATGTCGGCGGAGTGGAACGTCATCTCGCCCAGACCTGGTATGAACCTCTTACTCCACTTTTCTCTAATGTCGACTGCTTCGGACTCATCTCGTCGTGGCTGCATAGACTGAGCTCCAACGGCTATCCTCATATCTGGAGTCTCCCAAGAAATGCATCTCATCACCTAGCATCCGAATTAAGTCGAGCCATCCGATCGAGTCGTCAAAACCTCATAATCCCCCAAGAGCTCAACATCTTGGGCACAGCATAATAGTATCGAGTACATATCACAGCATCAGTGGTCCAGCCGTAGAAGGGCAAACCCAAGCCTCACTAATGGCGCCGAGGAACTGCCGTGAACCTTAAGGTTCAAAGGCTTTCACACGGTCATTAAGTTGAGTTAGGGTTTCATTCTTCTAGAGAGACCATAGAATTGCCTGCATGTCTTTCCGAGTACTTTAAACTTGGAATAATAGGTTCCTGACATTCGATCGTCTCTGTCGACTCTCAACGTCTCGGCGTGAAATCGTCTCTAGCTGGAATCAATCTATCTGATGACCTCACATCGGGGTAGCAAACGATCCACATGTCCTAGTCTTTTATCCTTGGTGACTAGCGACCTCCTATAATCTCTTAGTACAATCTCGTACTGCAATAGCTCCAACATCTGGGCGATATCCTGTCATTTGCAGCAAAAACTGGCTCACTCGTCCGCACGCTGAACTGTGCCCCAATCATCATGAATGAGCAATACATCGACGATCATCGAAATTTGGCTGGCCTCCTTTAGTGGCTCCAACCTCTGGTTCTAATCCGCACGTCCGAGTAATCTCATACAGCAATCCATCCAACGCTCGTGGCACAAAATACAATCAAAAGACACATCTCTACAATCGTGTGTCGCCCGAATCACGCCCTGGTCAGTCCTCGTTCGTGACGAGCTCGTGCTGACCGCAACTCTAGCCGTAGCTCTCCCTGCCCGTAATCGTGGCAGCAAAACCAAAACTGGTACCGATGAGGCTAGATCAGGAATGAATATGATACTGAACAAGAAATGTACATCCTAAGGCTTCTTAAGTGGAGTGGCGTGTCGTAAATATGCCGCGGAATATACCCACGGTACGTCACTCTAGTTTAGTCACCTATTCCATCAACCAAGGGTCATCCTACGCTTCGAAGGTAAAACCTAACGCTTTGATACCAACTTTGTCACGACCCGAAAGTACGGAACATGACCGGCACTTAAACTACGAACGTCTCAAGGCGCACGTATTTTAAGTAAGCCGAAAACCCAGAAATCCAAACCAAGAAGAGTAGTAGAGAGTAGGAAAACCATTTTAAATCAACTAGTTTGCAACATATGCCGAAGTATGCGTTTTAAAATCATAAGTCTTTTCCAAAAATTTCGGCAGAGTTTCCTTTGTAAAACTGACCCCAAACGGGTACAAAACCTGATAAAGCATATATATAAAGATTAAAGGCATCCCCAAGCAGGAGCTAGCTCTTCGTCAATCGACGGTCACAACCACGCAAGCAATAAAATATACAACGCCGAAAGGCGAGGATCACAACAGAAAAGGAAACTCAAAACAGCATGAAATCCGTATAAATACAAAGCGCGACTCTAAGGTCGATAGAATAAACAACACTGGTCTCTATCTCTGAAATAAATACATGTTTGGTTGATGGAACTTCTAGATACAACTGAATAATAATATACAATGTATAATGATGGGTACGATACAAATAAACCCACCTACTAGCAAGTCACCCGAACGAAACTGTACCCGCAAAGCCGTAAAGAAACCTGTACGGCGAAACCTGCAAGAAACTGGGGCACAACGGGGGTGAGTTGCCAACTCGTGAATAGAAAAACATCTACAAAAAGAAATCGCATGTATGATACAATCCTAGGTCATACGATCAATATATATATAATCCTCAAATAAAACCAGCAGTCAATAACAATGACTAGGGTAAATATCTAACCCGAGTGTAATCTCATGTGCCCGTGTCAGTGCCTCAGGTAGCAACATATCATATGAATGAGGTATGAATGCATGAAAACAGAATACATGTAAATGAAGAACTGTTTTCATAATTTAGTGAGATTTCCTTTGTATTTTTAAAATGAGGTATCATAATGAAATCAGCATAAAACAGTGCCTAGCATCGGCACAAAACGAAATCCCAATATCTCGATATCTCTGTATCACGGTCTCTGTACCTCAATATCTCAAAATCTCAATGTCTCAATCACAATATCTAGGGCGCCGTCAGTCCAGACCGGCCCCTACCATCCATCTCAAGACCACGACGGTATCCTCCGGATATCCGACGCGTCGGGTAAAATCACCGGTAGGTAGTGCTCCCCTGCCAGGCTCACATCGTCATCATCACACGCTTCTTGCCCTGGGGTACCTTACCGGGTCCACCATGTACCCGAATCGGTTCATCCGTCTCCTCGAATCGGGTCTCGAAATCCATCAGCAAACTCATGGTGGACGACTCATACATCTTGGGAAAAACCGCACTTTTTATTTAAAAAGAGAGAAATCAGTTTATATAAGTTTTGCGGTTTTCCCCCCAAATCCAGAAAATTTCATGGAAATCCGAATCCAAATCATCAATAGCATGTAAAACCATGAATATAGGCATAACAATGAATAACAGTATGCATGAAGTGACAAGTAATAACTACAATGTTAAGCTGGCATATAAGGCATGTACACTAATATCATGTCAAATTGCTAACTAACAAGCTAAGTCAAGCACTAATATTTTCTAAGGTGTACGTGACATGGCAATTACCGATGAAGATGTGTGTGAGCCGGCAAGTAAGTGTACGTGGTACATACGCATCATCGGTAATGGTGCTGGTGTCCTAACAATATGATATCAATATTGCAATAAAAAATTATAACATAAGTATGCGATGCGAAGCGAACCACAATAATAAGCGGTAGCTGAATACTAGACGCAACTGTAACTAACCTGCATTAATCTAATATAAGTCCTACAAATGGTGTCTTTTGAAATAACACGAATCATGGGGTTTTGAAAATAGGGGCTACGGTGTTTTTATGAAAAGATACGTCTTTTGAAATATCCGTAGGATCCCTTGGGCTGCCTTTTAAAATACCCACGATTCGTTAGTTTTTTTTTGAAATAGGTAAAAATCGAATCTAATCTAACAACTAAACTAAAGGGCTAAGCTAACAAGCTGGACTACAGGTAAGGAAACCGCCTAATATCTGAGTCGATACATATATATACCTATGTATGTATAGTCGGTGATCCCGCCTCAATAATATCATATCCGATACCATATCTATAATCAGACATCCCAAGTCAAGAGTGCGGATCAATCATCAATATATAGCTCGTACGTAAATCCGTCGTACGGCATCCCAATCTGGGTACGGGTCAAAGTCACATCAATCACACTATTCATCTGGTATCTTCTTTATCAAATATCATGATCCGGGATAATGACTTACATCTAGTACAATATCGATACCAATTATGAATGCATGCAGGTGTAAGAATCATTACGTCAAAAGACCCGCTAAAACATCATGTCGTATCTCAATACGAACCAAATCACATCACCGATCTCCTGGCATCAAGCCCAATCTGGTCGACTCATCTCAAATTCCAAATACCATTCTCAAATCCAGTATATGAACACATAGTCCCATATCTATGTGAACACATAAATATATATTCCCATACGCACATATGAAAGAAAGAATGTATGCAAATATATGTATGCGTGCGAGTGTGAGTGCGACCACTACTCTAGGGTTTCACAACTACACTAAACCAATCCAAAAATAACAAATATCCATCTTATCATCAATAATCTCAACAACATATAATCAATATCTATGTGTATACGTATTCGTATACATCACCACGAACTGCGGGGATGCTATACGCCATCCACCCGACTTCTCCCCGTAGATATAAATCTACTCACCTGTATCCTGCGCGTCGGTGTCGATAACGCCATGCTCCGTCGCCTCGGAATCCACGTGAAGGTACCTACAATGATCAACCATAGCAATGTGTATGAAAATCAAGGCAGAAAACCGATACAGCGCACAGTGTGCTCATAGATTGGAACCTATGGCCCAAACATGCAAATCCAACAAACAACCCCTGTTGTCGATGTACGAACACCCGACAACCAAATACAAATCCAAATATCAAGAAAGTGCATTTAAAAATACGGAAAACATCTCCTAAAACACACCAAAATGCTCCCAGATTTTTCCCAGATGACAATTAGCCAAAACTGCATATAGGAGGGGTCTAATTTAGTGCAAAATGAGCCCTGGAACAAAAATGGACCCATTCCCCTCTACTCTGGCCGCAAATTGCGGCCAGAAAGATTAAATTTGCGGCCGTAGGTTTGAGTTAGGGGCTCGGGTCTTGGTGGTAGCTTCCTAGGTGCCTGCACGACTCACTGTCAGCTCAATTTTATTTTTGGTGACCCCGGGTCGCTCCAGATTCCAGAACTCCTTCACAGATCACACGAACCGACTTGAAAATTTCAGTAATTCCGTATTTTTGGGTTTCAGGTTGTGCTAGGCCAGTGTTTTGGTCAATATGGGGTCTAAGGTCACCATTAGAGTCCAATTGCATAGCCACAACTCAAGTTTACCCTAACCCTCTCTAGGGTTTTCCAAAGTGTATAAAACCTCGACAAAACGACACTAAACTTTAAAAGAGGCTAAATCACTTGAAATACTACAATATTTGTGAAGGAATTATCTCAATAGAGACTCAAGAATCTTCCCACAGCACCAAAACACCAACTTTCTTGGTCCATTCTAAAGCTTGTGAGCTTGTGCACACTTTTTGTGAAAGAGATATGGGGTTTTGAGTTTGTTTTAATGGTGTTTTGGGGGATTTGAAGGAGGAGGAAGAAGAAGGAAGGGAGTAGCAGCAGCAGCAGATCTAGGAGGGGAGAGAGAGAAATGGGTGTGAGGAATGATAAGGGTGTGCTTCAAAAAGTAAAGGTTGACCTATATCTACCCACCCTCTCTCTCATCATCATTCCATTTCCTTTTTCCTTTTATTTTCTTTTCTTTCTCACTCAAATAGTAGACCCATAACACCCATGGTAGGAAAAATGTGACACAAGTCCAAAAAATGATATGTGCAAGTTTTGCACAAAAAGCCAAAAAAATCCGATTAGCGATTTTTAATCGCGATTAGCACTAAATTAGTATATAAATACTCATAAAAACTTAAAAATGACTAATTTCCATAGAATACATAATTTTTGAATTTTCCATATTTTTTTCAAAATTTTTCCCATTTATCGATATTTAATTATAAATTTAATATTAAAATAATCAATAAAATAATATAAAATTATAAAAATTCCTA
Organism: Agapanthus africanus; assembly: GCA_030015575.1. Classification (NCBI taxonomy): domain Eukaryota; kingdom Viridiplantae; phylum Streptophyta; class Magnoliopsida; order Asparagales; family Amaryllidaceae; genus Agapanthus; species Agapanthus africanus. The sequence goes on from CM057339.1 coordinate 137,689,376, forward strand.
AAAATAATATTTTATTTTTTTTGGAATGTTACACTTTTATAATGACATCCAGGTCTTGTTGAGGACAAAATAATATGGAACAACTACTCAAAAAAATTTTGGTTTTCGGGCTCTCTTGAGATTATTACAAACTTCAAACATGTACTCTCTATATAACCAATACATGATAGATTAAATTTTTCCAAACTAACTTCAAATTTTTCTCTAATTTAAAATTCAAACTAACTCAATCTAGTTCATCGGACTATTTAAATTTAAAACTTAAATTTAAAATTAATCGAATTGAATTATTATTTCCAACGGTCTCTTTTAATTCAATTTTATCTTGAACGCTTATCGAGCAACCTTTAAACATCCTTCTTCAATGTCTTGGACTATACTTTCTTGTTTTATCTTTACTGATCTAATCCTCATCTTGTTTGCTTGCTTTATCATCACCAGCCCATTCTTCGGCTAATTTGTATGCTCAAGTTGCTTCTTTCAATCAGCTTTATCTCCTTGATAACTAGTAGCGTGAATCTTTGACATTGATAAAATCTTGAATAACAACCGACTCATTAAAAGCATAGATCCTTGTCGTCGAATCTTGATGATGCTCAGTACTGAAAACTCCCTAGATCATGACACGTGGTAGATGACGTGTCCCAAGACTTACGAGAAAGGAGAAAGAACAGTACATTGAAGGCGTACCCCGGGCCTCCGACCCGAGGTTGTTCTCAACCTTCGATGACCTCCCCGAACACTCCTATGCTCGTCCTACAAATAACCATTGGCTCACCTCCGAGCCCTCCTGCACGGTGGGCCTCCTCAGCCCTCCCAGCTCGCCTCCGAGCTATCACAGAACCAAGCCTGCTCGGCCTCCCGCTCGCCTCCGAGCCTCCCGCCGAGCTCAGCTTCATCGGTCTCACCGACCGACCCAGAGCACAGACAATAAACGTCCCGGACATGGCTCCGCGAATCTCGCCATATGCGAGATATCCGCCGCCCCACAATCCCACGTCCCACGCCATCGCGTTCCCCCGTTAACGGGCGTATCTCTCCATTAATGGAGGATCCCGCCATTCGCGCAAGCGCGTTCTCAGGGCGTAACGGCCGGCGTAAATCTCGCATCCGCCGGCCCAAGGCTGCCACTATATAAACCCCCTCTCAGACAACTCAGGTAAGGCAATTCTGATCCAATAGGCCTCTACTTTGCCCAAATACCTCGACTAACTTGATCATCGGAGGGTCCACGGTGGTACAACCACCCCGGGACTTCCTTGCAGGTAGCTCGGCCTTACCCCTGAACCAAGCCCACTGAGATCCACACGCTTTGGAAGGCAACCCTCAAATCCAATCTCAGTCGTTCATCAACGCTCGCGACAGATCAACGGAATACAACATCTGAAGAAGATCAAGACCTCCATCAGTTGGCGCTGTCTGTGGGAAATTAGAAAGTTCCACTCAACGAAATTTGATCTTCCGATCTCGAATTTATGGCGAGTTATTACCGCGACGATCCAAGCACTAGTCGCCGCCCCCCTCACAACGGGGGCGCGGACAGATCACCTCCTCCCCCGAACGCCATCCACGCCTTGTCTGCACGGATCGACAGGCTCACGTCCATCGTAGATGCCCTCGTCCGTGTCCAGACTGCTGGGCAAGCCACACAGGTCACCGTTCTCCCAATTGGGACCGGGACCTCCAAGAAGGGGAGAATACACTGCCCACTCTGGCACGACCGAGCAGCGCCTCTCTATTTCCGGCGGCCACAGATCCCCCGTGGCGACCAATTCGATGACCCGTTGGGCACCTCACAGCTCCACACCGAGGTCTCATCAAAGAGCACCCCGCCATGAGGCCCATCACGCTCCTGTCCCTCCTGAGGAGGTGTCGGTCAGCTTCCCTGCTCCCAGGCATTGCCGGCGTCCTATTCCTCGACAGGGTCACACAGACAGGACTCACCATGGTAGCTCGAGGATGACCTCGCCAGGGGACCTAAGGAACCTCATAGAACGGAACCAGAACCTCAGCCAGGCGCAAGCCACTAGCAGGAGGGGCCATCACTCCGAGTATGCCGAATCCTTAGGATACCACGACCGACTCGATGCCCTCGAAAAGAAGATCGAGGGTATACATCGGGAGAGTCGCCCTTCAAGCGAGGGGGCTAGATATGTCGCCGACTCACTTACGAAGCCCTTCACCGAAAAGCTGCTCGTTGTCCGCGTCTCCTCCAGGAACAAGCCTCTAAAGGTGTCCTTCTTCGATGGAAAGTCCGACCCGAAAGACCACTTGGACGCGTTCATAGCGGGGATAAGCTTTCAGGATAACTCTGACGCCGCCTAATGCCGAGCATTCCCTACCACTCCGATCCATGCAGGACGAGATTGGTTTCGAGGACTCACGCCACGCTCCATCTTTACTTTCGATGAGCTGGCCGCTCAATTCCTCGGCCATTTCATCGGGAACAGACGGCAGAAGCGGACCGTCGACCACCTCTTCACTATAAAGAGCGGGGATAATGAATCTTTCAAAGGATACGTCATCCGCTTCTACAACGCTCTTCTTGAAGTCCCAGAGCACCGGAACAAAATGGTCATCACGGCCCTTGGGTCGGGTCTTAGGCACAAGGAGTGGCTCCTCTCCTTTGCATTAGCGCAACCTAAGACCATGGCCGAGGTAAAATCCTGGACCGAACAAGAGATCCAACTCGAGTCCGAGGTGAACATGAACCTGCCCCGGACCGACCAGGCCGATCAAAAGAAGAGAGCTAGAGAAGAGAAAAAGAAGATTGACCGGCCAAAGCTATACTCCACGAAGTTCCAGGAGTATACCCCACTCAACATCTCCCAGACATAGCTGTTGGAGGAGGCGAAGGGCGAGAGATTCTTCAAACTCCCCCCGGTCAACAATAGGACGACCAAACGGATACGGGGCCCCTACTGTGCCTTCCACAGGTCGCAGGGACACCCCACCGAGAACTGCAAACAGCTCCGAGACTACATCGAGGAGTTAATTCGCTCGGGGCACCTGGCAAAATACTTGCGGGAAAAGTGACAAGCAGACCGAGAGCAAGAGCAACTTCCACCTCCCGGCGAGTTGACGATCGGCCAAATCATGGTCGTATCAGCGGGGGGTGTGCCTGGAGCCGGCGAGATTCGACGCCTCCTTCTGGTCGAAAGGATAAGCAGCCAGCCCATGAAGAGAACCAAAGCAACCGAACCCATCACCTTTACCGACGAGGAACTCCACGGTATATCCTTGCCTTACAACGACCCCCTGGTGATTACAGCGCGGGTCCACCACTACGAGGTTCAAAGGATACTGTTCGACTCGGGGATCTCGGCAGACATCCTCTTCTACGACTGCTTCCTACGTATGGGGCTTAGCCCATCGGACCTGAGGCCGACCGCCCACATCCTTTCGGGGTTTACTAACCACTCCATCCCGGCGGAAGGAGTGGTCACCCTCCTACTTAACATCGGGGAGGCAGGCTGTACACGTACCGTGCTCGTGGAGTTCATCGTCGCCAGAATTCTATCGGCCTACAATATCCTCCTGGGACGCCAGACGCTAAACTCCCTCCGGGCCCAGATATCGACCTACCACCTTTCGATCAAGTTTCCACTCGACCAAGGCGGAATAGGCCGGGCCTACGGGAACCAGCAAACCGCAAAGATTTGCTTCACAGCGACGTCTATGCCTGAGGAGCGAAGCGATGACCTTAAAAGCACGGAGGATCTCAGGGGGTCCTTGGATACTCGGGACGAGCAAAAAGAAGTCCGAGGAGCCACGGTGGAGCCACTAACAGAGGTTCCCCTCATCGAAGGGGACAATGAACGAACCGTCCAAATTGGGTCACTCTTGACAGGGGCCCGGCGTGACGACCAGGTCCGCTTCCTCAGAATGAACTCGGACGTGTTAGCTTGGGTGCCCACCGACATGCCCGGGATCAACCCCAAAGTAATCTTACATAAGCTCGGGGTCGACCCGATAGTCCGACCCGTCAGGTAGAAGAAACGAAGCTTCGCTCCGATCAAATAAAAGGCGATCGAGGACGAAGTTGACAGGTTGCTCGCAGCCAACTTCATTCGAAACGTGGCCTACTCAGAATAGCAGGCGAATATGGTAATGGTTAAAAAGGCGAGCCGGAAGTGGCACATGTGCGTCGACTTCACTGATCTCAACAAGGCTGCCCGAAATACAACTATCCCCTCCCTCGGATAGATCAGCTCGTCGACAGCTCGGCAGGCCACGAGTTACTCAGCTTTATGGATGCTTTCTCCGGCTACAACCAGATCCGTATGAACTCGGCGGATGAAGAACTCACCGCATTCACAATGGACCGGGGGGTTTACTGCTATAAAGTGATGCCCTTCGGCCTCAAAAATGCCGGGGCTACATACCAGCGCTTGGTCAACAGGATGTTCACTCCATAGATCGGGAGGAACATGAAGGTTTACATCGACGACATGCTCATTAAATTGACCTCGTCAGAGGAGAACGCCAAAGATCTTGGTGAGACTTTCGACATCCTTCGCAAATACAAAATGAAGCTGAATCCTATCAAGTGCGCGTTCGGGGTCACTAGTGGAAAGTTCCTCGGATTCATGGTTACCCATCGAGGAATCGAGGCTAACCCGGAGAAAATTAGCGCCATCCTCAACATGGCCGTGCCAAAGACCAACGTCGAAATCATGCGGTTCACGGGGAAGGTAGCCGCTCTGAGTCATTTCATGTCAAGATCCGGGAAAAAGTGCCTCCCATTCTTCAAAGCCCTTAGGAAGAACCCAAGGTTCGAATGGTCGGCGGAGTGTCAGCTCTCTTTCGAGAAATTAAAAATGCACCTGGCGACTCCACCACTACTCACCCGGCCAGTTGAAGGAGACGAGCTATCGCTATATCTGGCGGTATCCGATCAAGCTGCAGGCTCGTTGCTCGTCCGAGAAGTCGAGAGAGTCCAGAGGCCGGTTTACTATGTATGCTACGTCTTTAAGGACGCTGAAACACGATACCCGGCCATAGAGAAGATTGTCTTGGCGGTTGTAATGGCCTCAAGGAAACTATGACACTACTTCCAGGCATACACCGTCCTTGTTCTCGCCAAGCACCTTTTAGGGGCCATCCTCGCCTCCCCCGAGTCGTCTGGTCATTTTGAGAAGTGGAGGTGGGAGCTATCCCAATTAGACATCAAATACCGTCCGAGGCAGGCTATCAAAGCACAAGTCCTGGTCGATTTTGTCGTCGAATGCACTATCCCCAACAAGGAGGCAGTGGCCGTGCCGGCCCCCGAATCCCAACCCTCGATTGAAGAGATTCCCGACTCCATTCTCGACTGGGTCCTTTACGTCGACGGGTCATCAACCGAGGAAGGTTGTGGTGCCGGCCTCATCATTCGGGGCCCGGATGAGGCAGAAATGGAGTATTCCTTAAAGCTCGGGTTCAAATCCTTAAACAACACCGCAGAGTACGAGGCTTTTCTCGCCGGACTGTGGATCACCTCCGGAGTGGGGATGAAGACGATCCGAATCCGCAGTGACTCCGCCCTGGTCGTTGGCCAAGTGACCGGCCGTTTCGAGGCACGGGAACCTCTGATAGTGAAATACTTAGCCGAGGTAAGAAGACTACGAAAGGACTTCGACGAAGTTCAAGTGGAGCAGATCCCCCGGCACCTAAACGCCCAGGCCGATGCCCTGAGCAAGCGAGCTTCCTCTTACATGGCCAACGGCAAGAGAAATATCCTCTTCGAGGTCTTTCCACGGCCCAGCGTGGAAGACAGAGCGACACTACTCTAAGTTTACACAGCCCGGGAAGAAGGCCAGGATTGGAGGAAGCCCCTCATGGACTTCCTCAAGGAGGGTACACTCCTAGACGATCGAGGGGAAGCCCGCCACCTCGGAGCCAAAGCCCGCCATTTCGTTTGGAGCAGAGGGAACCTCTACAAGAAATCCTTCACTCAACCCCTGCTTTGGTGCGTCGATCACCATGAAGCCGACTACGTCCTCCGTGAGGTTCACGAAGGGGTCGGCGGAGCACATCAGGGGTCCCGCACCTTAGTCCAGAAGACACTTCTTCAAGGGTATTATTGGCCGACCATCTATCAGGATGCTCAGAAGCTCGTCAAAAAGTGCAAGAGCTGCTAACTCCATGGCAGCATACCCCACCTTTCGACTACCGAGCTAACGACCCTAACTTCCCCCTGGCCATTTTCCCAGTGGGGAATGGACATGATAGGCCAATTCCCTACTGGTACGGGTGGGTACAAATACATCCTCGCCGCGGTGGACTACTTTACGAAGTGGATCGAGGTCGTCCCCATCAACAAACCGGACGCCACCATGACCATCAAGTTCCTGCAGAACAACATAATATTCCAGTTTGGGATCCCGAGGTGTATCATCACCGACCATGGGAAAAATTTCGATAACGAAAAATTCAAAGGATTCTGCAGCAAATACCATATATTGATGAAGTTCGCCATGGTCGTGCACCCCCAGTGCAACGAGCAGGCCGAGGTCGGATACCGGGACGTCATTCGAGGTCTTCGGGCTCGCCTGGAGGGACGACAGGGCAGTTGGGTCGACCAATTGCCCGGGGTCTTATGGGCCTTGCGCACATCGAAGAAGACCTCCACTGGAGAGACCCCCTTCAGCCTCTGCTACAGCACCAGGCGATGGTCCCAGAAGAGATCAGGCTGCCCAGTTACAGGTTCGAGCACTTCGACAACGAAGCAAACACCTCGGCCCTCCGAACTAATTTAGGCATCTTGTTGGAGAAGCGGGACCGAGTATAGATCAGAGCTGCTGCTTACCAACAACAGACTGCCCGCTACTACAACGCATGAGTCAAGCATCGCGCCTTCAAAACCGGAGACTTGTCCTAAGGTGGAACGAGTTCGTTGATCAGGGAAAATTGGACAAGTTTTCTCCAAAGTGGGACGGCCCTTTCCTCGTCTCCGAAGTCTTACCCGGCGGGGCCTATTTCCTACAAGACGCTGCGGGTCGCAAATTTCCACGGCCCTACAACACCGAGAAGCTCAAGTTTTACCTTTGAAAAGTGTATCTACGAATACATGTTTCTTATTTGACAAAGCGATGTAAATTTTCCTAAGTTTTTTAAATAATAAGAAGGAACTTCCCCTATGTGTTTCCCTCTTCCTCGGTTCAAAGCTCACGGATTTCGTTTCTCAAAAATACCCAAATGCACCCGGAAGACAAAAAGGAAACAATAAAACGACGCAAAAAGAAGAGCTTTATTTATTTATCAAAAGGTATTGTGGGCTCCCCAGCCTTATATAAAAATTGAAATTACAAAAGAGGGGGAACGAGGTCAAGGAAGCACTGCTGGTGATACTCTCTGGAGATCTCCGCCAGACGAGCCCTTGCCTCTTCAGCCCGCTCCCGCTGATGCGGCCCACGAACTCAGGATGCCACGGAAACGCCGGGCCCTCCATCTGTCGAGCCCTGGCTCGCGATCTGTCTCTTTTGGAAACACTCCAAAATGAGGGCCACAGATTGGTCGTGCCTGGCCTTCGAGATGAGCCCGACGACATAGATCGTGCGCACTTTTTCGAGCGCCTCGTCCAGCAGCTCCTTAGAGAGGGGATTGTACAGCCTCGGGGAACTCCTCCAAATTGAGTACATCTGCAATTGGAGGAGGGGTGACCGGTGAGGAAGTAGACGGCCGATGTGATCCTCGAGACGCTGGACCACACCCCGGTACCTCTCCTCGAAAATGGACTGGTCGTACAGGTAGACGTCATCGGGGGTAATGGTCTCTTCGATCGCGTAGATACGCCCGGCCATCTCGAAGAAGCAATGCTGAAACAAACCCATCTCCTTCTCTATTTATAACCCCCACAGAATCCCCGAGAGCCTAAATTTGCGGGCGTGCGGGAACGAATCCCAGGATTCGCTCCATTCTTCCAATACCGTACCACCACGTGGCGAGAATCCCTTATTTCTCAGCAAATCGAAGTCGGAACGACGCGGATCTTGGAACGCCTCGCCTCACCTATGCGTTTCTGCCACATGCCGCCCGCAACGGTCACCCTTCCAGATATTCACACACCAAGGAAGGTCGGGCACGCCTCGCAAAACTGAGCAGCTTCTTTGCTCGGTCCATCCTTAGCGGGTAACTTCTTATCCATCTACGCTAAAGATCAAAGCTCTCATCAAGAGGCCACCGAACTACTTCCCTGCTCGGTCCATCCTTAGCGGGTAACTTCTTACCCATCTGCGCTAAGGATCGAAGCCCTCGTCAAGAGGCCACAGAGCAGCTTCCCTGCTCGGTCCTTCCTGTTCGCGGCAAGTGGTGTTGTCCTCCCATGCCACACGATGCGGCGGGCTGAAGTGTGGGCCGCAGGCCGGGCACGCAATTAGCAAACTTAACCAATTTTCCAAAACTTGAAAATCCAGTGAGCTGAAGTTCCAAAAACGACCATTTTAAGCCAATTCGGAAGTCCGAATCAAAACGAAACACGCCCGAACCTTCGTGGAGAGTTAGAGAACAAAATTAACTTCGAGTTGGGGGACCTATAGGGGTACCCTACCCCCGAGGCAACCACAAGGTGGCCAGGGGGTGAGGCAGACCCGAAACTGCCTAAGGTGGGGCAATTTCGGGTCCCCACCGCCAAGACTACCTTGTGGTGGGCTTGGGGAGTGGGCCCAGCCATTCGGTATCCCTCAGGGTGTCCCCGGGGTGTGCGCGCTTCACCCTGCGGCTTCTCGGTTCAAACCGTGAGCCCTCGGGGTGTGCAAAACAACTCAAAACATCATTTTTGGAAATTGTTTTTATCGGCAATTTTTGCGCGACAAAAACGGCAGATTTCTAACGTCGCGGTTACTTTACAAGCTTTGTGATGTGTATATGTGTTTGGAAACGTCGACTAATTGCTATATGTTGATTAGTCGGGGTTGCACACATCTGTGATAATGTTATGTTGGTTTGTGTATATGAACTTGTTGGATCGTCGTGGATGAATAGCCGGGGATATGAGATGAGGGTTTTCATTCTTTCATTCGATGTAAATTTGCAAAGTGATGTAATATTATTTTTGCGGGGAACATCCAGGTTGAGGTTGTAGCCATCTTTGTATTATTTCATTTACTATTTTTGTTCCTAGGATAGACCCAAGGTGGGGTGCACAAACTACCGAGTACTTTGACGTGCCGAGTGGCCTACTCACTTTGATGAAGGAGGTTGCTTCATTTCGGGTATTTGGCGGGTAGTTTGCCGCACTCGTAGGGGTATAGGGTGGGGTTTGGTAATTCATCACGACCGTGGAATCTGTCTTTCGTTACAGGTTCAAACGAAACGCGGAATTCTTAGTATATCCAATATGTTCATCTATGATCTGGAATGCCTATTATTGCGTGAGATGAATGTATATATCTATATATGATATCTAGTAGGCGTTGCTTATGTTTTGCATCCGCGCTAGTCTAGCCCCCACTCTGGCATTATTTAAGTAACCTAACGGTGTAAGACGGGGCCCATTGGCGAATGCGGATGGCATAAGCGTACGTCATATTTTCGTTTCTTTCTGTGATGATAGGTGTAAATGATGGGACCGCATTACATTAATGCAAAGCAAACAAACCAAAGCTGAATCGTTGGAACAAATTTTAAAACCACTCGGTTTTTTCAAAACAGCAGACTTTTAAAAATGCGGAGCTTAAACCACTCATTTTAAAAGCTATCAGGTTCCTTCGATTATATCAAGTTCACTACGTTCACGGTTTCGCCAAAACCATTCGTAGCCCTCCGTCATTTCATATGAAGATTCAGTAGTATTCAAGCTATGTTTGTTGGCCTTCGTCAAGGCATAATAATCGGCAGCTGCTGGGTATTCATATATAGCATAGATAGATGCGTTGGTTTGGGAAAGTCGTATTACTTTGTTGGCCTTCGTCAAAGGTATATACGGGTGGGTTCAAATTAACCTGGACAATGATGGGTAGAACTTGACATGTGACTTATGATTTGTTGGCCTTCGTCAAGGTCATAAGAGCATGGGGCAAAAATTCCACATCGGGAGTTTCTAAAGAAACTGAAACTTGCTAGTATTGCATACCATTTGGAGTGTGATAATTTTGGTAGGATCCCTTTAGGATTATCACACAATGATATTTGGATCCCGATCCTACTGTGAGTATATGCTACTCCTCGGGAGATTTTTCACTTAATGATTAATGCTATAAACCAAGTAAGTGTCTAGAACAGTGTTAGCGGGGCTACGCCTCCAGGGAAAAGATGTTATTTAATTAAGGAACTTCACGAAAGCGTCGTAAAACCTCCCTCGAAGCACTGACACTAGCCTGGCTGAACGGTTAAGTAAGTATTGTACGGTGAGATTAATCCTGAATAATTCTTCTTTTATGGTTTGAAGAGGGATTCGAGAAACAGTGGGAGCCATCCTGTTTAGATAAATTAAAAACCAATCTAAACTTGCAAGAGAATCATGCTAAAGTGTTTCTTCTCTTTCTCCTAATTGCAGTGACCAGTTGACCGCGCATAGGTTACATTTAGCTAATAAATTAACTAGGCCAGACTATATTGACTGGCAAGGGTTTGTCCAGATGTCCATTTCCTATGACAAGCTGGACCATCTCATTACTACTCAAGCCCCTGCCGTCCCAGGTCCAGTTTCCACCGTCGCGAATATTGATATCCGTATGACAAGGGAAAAGGACAGTGTGAATGCCAAGTGCCTCGTGTTGGCCTCGGTAGATGGTGAAAACCAGAGGCAGCACGAGAAGATGGACTTAGCTTCCATCTTCCTCCATAACAAAGTTTTATATGGAGAGCAATCTCGTATCGCAAGATATGAGACCTCGACGGAATTTCTTCAAGCGAGGTTGGCTATCGGGTCATCTGTAGGGGACAACGTCCTTACAATGACTAGTTATATTGATAAGCTCATGGACCTAGAGACCACGTTGAAGAACCAGTCATATGCTGACTTGATTCTACAGTCCCTACCTTCTACTTACACCCTGAAGGAAACCAGGGAGACACCCGCTCTGCTTATTGGGGAATCTTCCTCTTCTGCATCCAAGTCGAAAGCAAAGGGTGAGAAGAAGAAGACCTCCACAAAGCCGAAATGCGGTGTCAGTAAGGTAGAGAGACATGGACGGGCAAAAGTTTCGAGGCTAACAGCAGGGAATGAGGGATGTTCCTATTATCACAGGAAAGGGCATTGGCAGAGGGATTGCAGGGCTTTGAAAGCCAGAATCAAGGATCCGAAGCATGTTGTGGCTTCGGCTTCGCGTGTGTTTGTAATCGAAAACTGCATGTCAATTAACTCTACTTCCTGGGTACTAGATACCGGATCAGGATCTCATATCTGTAATTCATTACAGGCTCTGAGAAACCATAGAGTTATCAAGGTAGGTGATATGACTCTCATGGTTGCTAACGGAATGAGCGTGGACGCTGAATCCGTAGGGGAATATCACCTAGGATTGACAAGTGGGCAAATATTGATTCTACGTAACTGTTTGTATGTACCTAGTCTAACTTGTAGCATCATATCTGTATCCTTACTTTCTAAGGAAGGATATGATTATACATTTGTAAGTGATGTGGTCCACATCCACCTAAATCAAGCTTTGATTGGGTCAGGTACATTAGATAACGGAATATACGTATTAAATCAAGGTCAGGTTTTCAGTGTCCAGAACACACTTAAAAGAAAGTCTCCAGAACTAAATCAGGTTTTCTTATGGTATTGTAGACTGGGTCACATCAATGAAACACGGTTGACGAAGTTATATAGAGAAGGATATTTGGATCCGTTCGAATATCAGTCTTATGCAACTTGTCAATCTTGTCTCATGGGAAAGATGACAAAGACTCCGTTCACTGGACACAGAGTAAAAGCGAGCGAGCTCTTGGGACTCATACACAGCAATGTGTGTGGTCTAATGTCTACACATGCGTAAAGTGGTTATTCCTACTTCATTACTTTTACGGATGATTTCTCTAGGTATGGACATGTCTTCATGATGAAGTATAAATCCGAGGCCTTTGAGAAATTCCGGGAATATAAGAATGAAGTGGAAAAACAAACAGGCAAAAGTATCAAGACACTGAGATCTGATCGAGGTGGTGAATACTTAAGTACCGAGTTCCTGGATTACCTAAAAGAGAATGAGATTCTCTCTCAGCTTACTCCTCCATACACGCTACAACACAACGGTGTATCGGAGAGACGAAACCGAACCCTATTGGATATGATTCGTTCCATGATGAGTAGCGTTGAGTTGCCGCGATCTTTCTGGGGTTATGCACTAGAATCAGCTGCATATCTTCTGAATAAGGTTCCTGCTAAGTCAGTGCCTACCACACCATATCAGATGTGGAGTGGGAAGAATCCCTATCTTAAGTACCTTAAGACATGGGAATCTCCGGCTTTTGTAAAAAAGCAGCATACAGACAAGCTTGAGGTACGCTCAGTATTGTGTAAGTTTGTGGGATACCCAAAGAACTCCAGAGGGTATTATTTCTATTGCGCAGAGGAACAAAAGGTCTTTGTTTCTCGTCATACCCACTTCTTGGAATCTGAATTTTTAGAAAATCAGAAAAGTGGGAGCGCGATAGAACTGGAAGAAATTCCAGAACCACAAGCTATTACTGAAAGCTTGGTAGAACTAGAGGTTTCAGAAGAACCGGACATCCCCATGCCACTCCGCAGAACTAGTAGGTTGTCTCATCCGCCCGAGAGATACTACGGTTTTCTCATAGACGGGGATCGAGAGGATTGCATCATCGATGATGATGAGCCAACTAGCTTCCAGCAAGCCATTTAGAGTAGAGACTCTGTAAAATGGATGGATGCAATGCGGACCGAGATGGAGTCCATGTACACCAACAAAGTATGGACTTTAGACATTGCTCCAGAAAGGGTAAAACCCGTAGGCTGCAAATGGATCTTCAGAAAGAAGATTAGTGTAGATGGACAGGTTGAAACCTATAAGGCTAGACTTGTTGCAAAAGGTTTTCGTCAAAGACCTGGTTTGGACTATGACGAAACCTTTTCTCCAGTGGCTATGCTCAAATCCATTCGGATTCTTCTTGCCATTGCTGCCTTCCACGATTATGAGATATGGCAGATGGACGTAAAGATGGCTTTTCTAAATGGAAATTTGGAAGACTGCGTCTATATGGATCAGCCAGAAGGTTTCATTCAGAGTGGGAGCAGCGGGAAAGTGTGCAAGTTGCTTAAGTCTATTTATGGACAAAAGCAGCCATCGCGGAGTTGGAACATTTGTTTTGATAATACTGTCAAAGAATTCGACTTTATCAAAAATCCAGATGAACCATGCATATATAGTAAGATTGTAGGGAGAATCGTGGTATTCCTCGTCTTGTACGTGGATGAAATTCTCTTAATAGGAAATGGCATTCCTATGATACAATCTGTCAAAGGATTATTGTCACAGAGGTTCTCCATGAAAGACCTGGGTGATGCTTCTTACATTATGGGGATCCAGATCTATTATGATAGATCTAAGAGGATATTGGGACTTTCGCAGTCCAGGTACATCGACACCATACTGAAAAGATTTAGTATGGAAGATTCAAAGCACGGTAATCTACCGGCTTGTCACGAAATCACCCTCTCCAAAGAGATGTCTCCTAAGACTGATTTGGAAAGGGCTCGCATGACATCTATACCCTACGCTTCTGCGGTAGGCTCTATAATGTATGCGATGTTGTGTACCAGACCAGATGTAGCTTACGCACTGAGCGTGGTAAGCGGGTATCATTCAAACCCAGGGGAGAAGCACTGGATAGCAGTAAAGAATATTGTCAAGTACTTGAGAAGGACTAAGAAGATGTTCTTGGTGTATGGAGGAAAAGACCTCCAGATCGAGGTCTTTGCTGACTCCAGCTTCCAAAGTGACAAGGATGACTCCAAGTACATGTCGGGTTCTGTCTTTACCCTCAATGGAGGGGCGGTCTGTTGGAAGAGCTCCAAGCAGGACACGGTTGCTGACTCGGCGATGGAAGCAGAGTACATAGCTGCTTGTGACGCCGCGAAGGAAGCAGTCTGGATGAGAAGTTCCTACAAGAACTTCAGGTAGTTCCATCCATTGTAGATCCAATACCTCTGTATTGTGACAACAACGGCGCTATAGCCTTAGCGAAGGAACCCGGGTCCCATCAAAAGTCCAGAAACATTTTGAGGCATTACCACCTGATCAGGGAGATCGTTGATCGCTGGGAGATCGAGGTGACGAGAGTAGATACGGAGAATAACACTGCAGATCTACTCACGAAGGCCATCCCTCAGACACAGTTCGAGAAGCTAATCGAGATGATAGGTCTGCGATATGCCAATACATGGCCCTAGTGCAAGTGGGAGATTGTTAGTGATATATGCCCTAGAGGCCATTATTGTATCATACTGGTTTGTATATTACTTAATGGAAGCTTGGGATATTCACAATTGCATTGACAGTCTTGCTCAAAATGGTAATATGCTACTTGGTTTGTTTCTACCTTAATATATGCATGTGTTTCTTTTAGCATATTGCTTATACATAATGGTTGAGCCCTTAGGATCTTTTCTTGATTACCAGCGTTGTGATGGCAGTCACACTAGTGGGGGCTGGGTAGTTTATAAGCATATCCTATACAGGTCCCTAGTCGTAGAATTATCGAGACGGGGCATCGATACTCTACAATAGAATAGTGTATATGCTTCTCATCCCAGCAGGGGAGATGGTCTGTCCCACAGCCATTAGTACGTCGTACTGAAGATAGTATGCAGGTGCTCATTAGGTTATGAGTACACTGGACAGGACTCGTCGGGAACTGCTGGTGGGTATTATACCTATCGTCGGGTAGCAGTTCCCAGGTGACATGGGAACAGCTTAGTCCGTCGACTTGACACTGCTACTTCTCCTCGAGTGTGTTCCCACTGTACTTTGATTATTACCCTACCACGGCTCAAAGGAGTCTTGCAAACATGTAGTAGTTGGGTGCAGTCCCGAAGCACTTGGAGGCAGTGGCGGTTAGATAGGATTCGTCTCTCCCGGTATTGGGGGTTGATATTGCGCTGTGTTCGGAAGGCCATTATACAAAGTCCTTGGCCAAGGCAAGCGAGATTTACTGGTAGGTACTCCAGTAGTTTCTCAGGGTGTTTTGGACTACTCTTCGACACGACTTATTGCGCTATTAGGGGTCTGACGATTACCGCCCCCTGGGCCCGATATGCGATACTCTCAGACGAACAGACCGGACTGTACAGAGATTGTCACATACAGGCTCAGTAGGAGTTCGGATGAGTTAGCTCATCGGCCTTCTTATTGACACATACCTGGGTAGCCGTTACGTGCAGCTAGTATCGCTTGCGGCTTGTGGTTAAACCCACTGCCGGCATAGTGTCGAGTCTTTAGAGTCCCACATAGAGAGTTTCCCTGTACCGGGAAAAAGGTATAGAAACCGTATGGTTTTACGGCAGGGCTTCGATCACTTACGTGTACTTGTGCACGTATGATGATCGGGCGGATAATACTAGTGGGCTTTGGTTTAAGCCAAATCCTAGTATTATATTGATGGATTATTTTCATCTCTTTGTGTTCGTATTCTTCGGAATGCGGATGCGGATATGTATATACGGATAATGGGCGTTCTCGTAATTTTGCGGGAAAGCTTCTAGAAGGGACACCTCATTAGGGTTTTAATCCTTTTTAGGATTAAAGCAAATGAGGTGGAGGAAATGAGATGGAATTGGACAAAAGATCAAGCATGACTCACCTTTAGATATTTCCAAGCATGCTAGATATTTATTGAGATATTTTTCTCACTTGAATTATTAGCATGATTGAAGATTCTTTTCTTGAGCCATTCTTTTTCCAAGCTCATTCTTCACTAGCTTTTCCTCAAGTGACCTTCTTCCATTAACCCTAAAAGCTCTCATGTGTTGAGAATCCTAAGGTTCCAAGAGACAAAGTAACTCATCTTCACTCTCTGCTCAGTCCATCCTTAGCGGGTAACTTCTTACCTATCTACGCTAAGGATCGAAGCCCTCATCAAGAGGCCACCGAACAGCTTCCCTGCTCGGTCCATCCTTAGTGGGTAACTTCTTACCCATCTGCGCTAAGGTTCGAAGCCCTCATCAAGAGGCTACCGAGCAGCTTCCCTGCTCGGTACATCCATGGCTTGTAGTTTACTACCCACCGACGCTAAGGATAGAAGCCCTCGTCAAGAGGCCACCGAGCAGCTTCCTTGCTCGGCCCATCCTTAGCGGGTAACTTCTTACCCATCTACGCTAAGGATCGAAGCCCTCATCAAGAGGCCACCGAACAGCTTCCCTGCTCGGTCCATCCTTAGTGGGTAACTTCTTACCCATCTGCACTAAGGATCGAAGCCCACATCAAGAGGCCACCGAGCAGCTTCCCCGCTCGGTCCATCCATGGCTGGTAGTTTATTACCCACCGATGCCAAGGATCGAAGCCCTCATCAAGAGGCCACCGAGCAGCTTCCCTGCTCGGTCCATCCATGGCCGGTAGTTTACTACCCACCGACGCCAAGGATTGAAGCCCTCTTTAAGAGGCTACCGAGCAGCTTCCCTACTCGGTTCATCCTTAGTGGGTAACTTCTTACCCATCTGTGCTAAGGATGAAAACCCTCCTAAGAGGTCATCGAATAGCTTCTCTGCTCGGTCTATCCTTAGTGGGTAACACCTTAACCATATATACTAAGGATCAGAAGCCCTCAACCTCAGTAAACGCCGACCAATCTTAAGAGAGGCGGTCGCCGGCCCAACTCGAGGGAATGGGAAAGTCTATACCTTTCTACTCAGAGGCGTTTACCAACATACCTTCAACGAGCGATCGCCACCTCGACTTCGGGGCCCTAAGGACGCCGACCTAATACCGGCCTTTGTACACTTGATAAATAATTGGATTTAACTCGACGCGCGATCGCCAACTAAAGTACCAGTCGCCGACTTAGCGCTCATCAGGCAAGCAAAATGAAGACATTACCGCGAAATGAAAACATTGCCACACAAATTTCTACAAAAGAGCTTCATTCACAACTCGGGAGTTTTTACAACGGTATTGTGGGATCCTTAGCCTTCCAAAATCACCCGGAGGCTTACAAAATTCCAAGATGAAAACAAAAAAATATAATAAAAAAGAAGGCAGGGAGATTCAAGCCTCGGGGCCGGGAAGGACCTCGACGTGCTCCGCGGCAGCGTCGGGAGCCGGGGTGCCGGCTTGAAGGTCGGCGCCCACAGCAGCAGCTTCGGCACTAGGAACCGGGGTGACCGCCTTCTCCCCAACACCCCCACCACGGGCCTTCCCCCCGGTGACGTTTCCAACGGCATCCCCCTGCACCTCACCCTCGAGAGGGTACTCGAGCCGGAGCTGACAGTCGGGAAACTCCGGCATCAACGCCTTGACGGCGTCGAGGGCCTCATGCCAGACGAGAGCCGAGGTGTCAGCGAGGTCGGCGTAGAATTGATCTGACGTTTTGTAGCTCTCCACCGCCTTCGCAGCCAGGAGGTCGGCGTGCCACATTCCTTCCTTCATCGCCTCGTTTTCCTTTTTTAGGGTGTCCTGCGTCTTCTTCAGAGTGGCGGCGAGCACCCTAGCATCCTCCAACTTGTCCTCAACGACCTTGTTGGACTCCATCAGAGCTTGGATGGACTCCTAGCAGTTGGCGTTCACCCCCTCCTCGGCAGTCACCCGGTCTTTGAGGGCAGCGATCCTGTCCCTCGCCTGACGCAGCTCCCGGTTCAGGCTCTCCTCCCACGAGGAAGACTCGCCCGCTATCTGCAGCGCCGAGGCAATTTCCTCGTGCTCCATGTTGGCGACGAGGGCACAGTGCTAGAGGACCTGAGGAAAATGAAAGGAGGGGTTAATAAGTTATCCGATCCTGCAAACAAAAAGACTTAATGAAAACCTAAACGGGAGGCGGACACTAACCTGCACGGCTTCCTGAGCTATGGCCGCGATTTGGGCCTTGAGGGTCCCCCAAGGGATTCTGCCCCCAGCCGACCGCTCCATCTCCGAGAGCAAGCTATCGGCAATAGAAATCCCCAAGGGCACCTCATAGTGAAGATCCCCTTCCTGCACGAAGATCGGGGAATACATGTTTCGGGACACCGTTTGCGCCGCTTGAGGGGGGCCACGGGAAGGTCGGCCTCATCCGCCACCTCCACAACCCGGGGTTCCTGCTCCTGAGCGTGTTTGCGGCTCTCCCCGTGGCTGGTCTCCGAAGCCCGGGGCATAGTGGAACGCCTATCCGAAGAGGCCGCCGGCACGGCCGGGCTCGAAGCGCGGCGTGATGAGCCGGCGCCACCGGCCTTCCTTTCTTTCTTCTCAGCCATCGCAGCCAGAAATTTTTGTTTGTCCATCGACTCTGCAAAGGAGAAAGATGCACAAGGGAGTTAGCGATGCCAGAAAGAATAGAAGAATAATATGTTGGTCTAAACATGTCGCTTAGGCTCCTAACTTACCCACGAACTGAGCGGGGCTGAGCCCGGCCCAATTGAGGGCCTACTCGGACAGCAATACATCGCCCCGTTGAATGGGCTCCCACACCGACACTGCCCTCGTTTCGGGATTGGACGACCGCCTCACCCGCAGGCAGTAAGCCTTGTGCCACTGAACAGGCACAGGCCAATCCTCACCCTCGGGCGGCCTGACAAATAAGAATTTCTCCTTCCATTCATGGATGGAGGAAGGAACTGCTACGACCCCCGACCCGGCCGCCCCTCCCCTGTGTTTTCTAAAGGAAATGTATACCCAGCTCGGCTCGTCCTTACGGGTGCCGGGGTGATTTTTATAACAGAGGGAGGAAAGGAAAAGGGTCAGGCTGAAGAGGATTTCTTGTAGTCTCAACCAGACCAGGAACCCGAGGAGAATCCTCCACGAGTTCGGCACTAGCTGGCCCGGAGCTAATTGAAAACAGCGCAGCGCCGCACTCACCTCAGGGGAGAAGGGCAGACGCATTCCAGCCTAAAAGGCATCCAGGTACAAGGCAATCTCCTTGCCCCGCACCTGGTCTGCCCGCTCTCCTTCCCCGGCCAAGCGAAGCGAGTAGCCAGGGGGAATGTGGAAACGAGCCCGGATTGTGGTGAGCTCTTCCACATTCAACAGGAGAGAAGGCGCATCACGGGCACTCTTGATGCGCTCTTGGGAAAACGTCCCCGTCGCACAGCCCCGGGAAGCAGGTCTAACCCTAACTCCCCGGGGGGAATCCAACTCGGACAAGGTAGAGGAAGAAGCAGAGGAAGAAGCGGCTGAAGACTCCCTAGACTCTACCTCAATATCTCAACAAACTCCCCAGAAAGAAGACATCTAACCTGAGCAAAGGAAGGAGTCCTCCGAGGAAAAGGAGCAAGAAATCCAACCTAAAGGGAAGAGCGTCGAGCTAACACACGCAACGATGAGGAAATTATAGCGAAGTGTGGACCCTGGGGGGATCCCACCTCTATTTATAGCATTTGGTAAGCGCATCTAATGGCGCCGATCGTTTCCCTCTAAAACAACACTTCACGTTCGACGGCCATCGGCCTTCCATGTGTCTCACGGGTGTTGGACACGTCCCCTCAAGCGCAAAGGACACCGGCGGCCCGTCACGTCAGCCAACCAGCGTCGAGCACGTGGCCTGGCGCCTCAACGAACATACGATCGAATCGGCGCTTCCCCTTTAATGCACGATCTCTTCTCTGATCCGCTGACGTCATCAAAAAATACAACTAACTGCCCGGGAATCCGCGCCGGCGATGTCTTCAACTAAGAACTTAGCCCGGGTGACCGATCATACCACTCTCGACCCGACCCATGAATAGGTCGGGACGAGAGTGGGGGCTAATGATGATACTCAGTACTAAAAACTCCCCAGATCATGACACATGGCAGATGACGTGTCCCAAGGCATACGAGAAAGGAGCACGAATGGTACATTGAAGGCATACCTCGGGCCTCCGACCCGAGAATGTTCTCGACATTCGATGACCTCCCCGAACACTCCTATGCTCGTCCTACAAATAACCATTGGCTCACTTCCGAGCCCTCCTGCACGGTGGGCTTCCTCAGCTCACCCAGCTCGCCTCCGAGCTATCACAGAACCAAGCCTGCTCGGCCTCCCGCTCGCCTCCGAGCCTCCCGCCGAGCTCAGCTTCCTCGGTCTCACCGACCCACCCAGAGCACAGACCATAAGCGTCCCGGACATGGCTCCGCGAATCTCGCCATACGCGAGATATCCGCCGCCCCACGATCCCGCGTCCCACGCCCGCGTTCCCCCGTTAACGGGCGTATATCGCCATTAATGGAGGATCCCGCCATTCACGCAGGCACGGCTCCAAGGGCGTAACGGCCGGCGTAAATCTCGCACCCGCCAGCCCATGGCTGCCACTATATAAACCCCCTCTCAGACAACTCAGGTAAGGCAATTCTGATCCAATAGGCCGCTAGTCTGCCCAAATACCTCGACTAACTTGATCATCGGAGGGTCCATGGTGGTACAACCACCCCGGGACTTTCTTGCAGGTAGCTCGGCCTCACCCCCGAACCAAGCCCACTGAGATCCACACGCTTCAGGAGTTAACCCTCAAATCCAATCTCAGCCATTCATCAACGCTCGCGACAGATCAATGGAAGACAACATCTGAAGGAGATCAAGCTCTCCATCAAATCTTCACTTTATTCTTCCACTTAATTCCCACAAATTTTCCACCTTTAACCGAACTAATCGAGCTTTTTCTTTCTACCACTTTAATCTTTTCATGCATGACATTTTTTTCTTCTTGTTTTTCTATAACGATCTTGTTTTTATTATAAATTTTTTTAATAAATAAAAATATATTTTTTTTTAAATGATCCGCTTTATAAAAGGAAAAGCTTTGAAAGATTTTTAAAACAATTTATTAGATTTTGTTTTAAAAGAAAAATTTTGAAAAGGTGAATTTGTTTTATTTGAAGAAAAAAACATTAGTTTAAGAAAATGATTTATTCCATTTATCTTTTAAATTATTCTCTTTTGAAATTCTACATATATTCATTTCTATTTAATTATACGTAAAAGCAACCTTGTAGCTTATTTGTAAAGTCATTGTATTACTAGTCCATAAGCCATAGGATCAAATCTTATGTTTTGTAATTATATTTATTAATTTTTTATCTTTCATAATCTACAAATGAACTTTCATTTCATCTCCCTTTTAACTCCCAAAATAATGAGCACTTTTAACTCCCAAAATAATAAAAACGGTTATGAATATAATTAAGTGGAATTGACTCAAACCGCGTTTTAAAAATATGTGACAGTGCTGGATATCATCTGATTTGTTCTGCGCGATGATAAGAAAATGGGATATCTCTCAAAACGGTAATCGTATTGTCACTCCCCGCTTTCCAAAAGAGTGGTGACGGCACGTGACGAGGCCCGCGGCGTATTTATTCCGAAAAGGTCATTTCTCGAAATAAATACGCTAAGCGTCTGTAAGCAATATAAAGTAACAAGAATAAACAAAATAATGAACTCCAACTTTGATTTATTATATTCAAAATTCACAATTGACAAAATATCTGAATACAAGATACGATAACATGATAAGTCTTAACAAGGAGACATACATAAATAAGTTGAAATGAAATAAAAATATGAATGGAACTAGACATCCAGTTATGATGCGAATCGGTTGTACTCTTTTTAAATCGCTTCTATCTTCTCTGTCTAAATACTACCTGACGAACATTTCAAGGATAGAAAGAAGTGGATGGAATGCCCGTCGGCGAAATTTTGCCCGGTAAGTTTCCAAGAAAGATGAGATATGAATGTATATAAATGAATATGCAAAGTGACATGTGATATAGTATGAAAGGAAATGAAATATAAACAAGTATAACCTGATAATGTTAATAATAACTATGTAAGTATGGCAATATAACATTAGCATAGCAAACAATTATAGCATGTCCGTATAGTGTAGGTATAGTGAACATGAAGTAATGTAATGACAAGTAAAAAATATGTGGAATTGAACATGGGTATATGTGTTATGGATCTCTATATAGTTACTATATTAACGTTAAGTTCCAAGTGTGAATATCAATACAACCGTAGAAGTATTCAAGAGCTCAAGAGTGGGGCCCCAGGAACAAAGAAACACGGGCATATTTCATGTGTTAGTATCGGGACTCCAAGCTGTAGAGGAGTCGACTCAACTGAGATTCGAGTAAATAGAAAAAATAGGTTAATATGGGACTCCTAAAACTCCATTGGATTCATACAAGAAACTATCCCAAACACCCCGAGTATAATAGATTATAACTGTTGTATCAAATTTAGTTGATTTGATTGGTTGATTATAATAATTCTTGATCGAAACCATAGATTGAAAAAGGTGAAGAATGAAGTCGAGTAAGTCCAGTAGAATGCGAGTCATATCAATTGCAATTCTGAGTCGAGTTAAGTTAAGTGTTCAAGCTCAAGATCAAGTCAATTCTAGTATGTAATGGTTTGATCACAAGTCATATAAATAAAAAATAAATAAGCAATCATGGAACATGATATGAGATAAGTATACAAGTAACGTCCAAAAACAATGTTGTAAATATGTGATATATACGACTAGTTAATCAAGTTAATTTGTAGCAATCCAATTTTAATGTACATAAAATTTATTTAAAAGTTAATGTACAAATGGAGTATTTACAATCCTGTGTATGCTTTAAGTATTTGAATTGGTTTTGTACAGCAAGAAAGCACTTGTAGCTCATTGGTAAAACCTTGCACTGCTGTGACATAGCCCCTGTATTCGAATCCCCCCAGCCACATTATCTTTTTTGTTGATTTTTTTTAATCTTTTAGAAGCCCAAAGGTTACACGTGCACTACACGTAAAATGAAAAGTCATACAGAAAATAAACATGTGCACTGAAGTATACAAAGCGAAGGGGATACGTGGTAAAATCTTACACACCCATCGCCGGAAATTAGCCGGCGAGATTCTTGAAAAGACCAACACCGCCGTCCCCCCGTAGGGGATGCTCCCCATATTTTAACTCCACACCTCTTAGCCTCCCCCCTTAGCCCCTGTACTGTTTGTTTTTATTAAAAATAAACAGAGAATTAAAAAGTGACATTAAACCAAATTTTAAATGCATTTTTTAATTCTCCAATTCATTACCCTAAACCCTAATTTTCCTTCTAAATACCACACCCCATTTCACCTCTCCTCACTCAGAATTTCATTACAAAAACTCTCTAAAATTTCCAAGTCCTAAGTTGTGCAAGTGGAGTTAGCAAAGGGCAAGATTCCGACAACGTTTCGAGGAGATTCCGGCGACGAAACGACGCCCTGACGGTTCCAAAATCTTTCCCTACCTCCCTTCTTTCTTTGTATACTGTAAGTCCCCACTCCCCTCCTCCATATCTATTCTAAAACTTCTCTTTTTCAAAACTCGTCGAAAGCGGAGTTATTCCGACTTCCGATTCGTTTTTCTTTAAAAACTCCATTTTTCTTAAACAATAAAATATCATATTCTCATATAATGTTTAACAAACATAAATAAATATATTAGAAAAATTTTCATCTAAAAGTAATTCATGTTGCAATTTTTATTTCACTTTTACAATAAAATACCATCATGTTACATACAATTAGTAAATATTCAATTTAACCGTATTACTTTTAGATAACTCACGAGGTAATGACCTACCTCATCACAACACACATTTTTATTATAACACGATGAATTTTGGGATTCTAAATTATAGGAAAATACGATTTTACTAATAAATACCTTGAACGTTCAAAACCATTTTCTTTAAAAAGGGTGTTAATTAAATTCCTTGCAATTGCGCCTCTACAACCCATTTTAGGGAACCCCGATCGGGATGGTGCGGCTTATCACACATCCTCGGACCTAGTAGAGTGAGATGCAGACCTCCGCAAGGAACATTCGATGTCGATGAAATTTTTGATGCAATTTTTAAGAAAATGAGATTTCTACAAAATAAGTAAATTTATTTTTATTAAATATATAAATATATATATATATGAATATTATCAAAAGATCTATTTTAAATATATTATACAAATATTCCATGTTTTCGAAATCAAAGGAATCACAATTTCATGAAACTACCTTTACAATTCAATACTATTCCAAGTTTATACTAAAGTACCATATACAATGAAAACTAGGTTCTACTCACTAGAAAATTTCACTTTTATAAAATATGCATCTATGAAAACCCTAAAAATGATAATTAAATACTTGAGGTGTATTTTAAAATTATATCAAAACTATTTTTACATAAAACCCCCTCAAGTTATACTAAATTACAATAAGGACCCTAATAAATATAGGTTTAAGCGGGATCAGTTCTCTTGAGCCTCAGAGAGCCGGAGAAAGTGGGTTCTTGCCTATCTAAGGTAGACAATCTAACAATGGTGTTATCAACACAGTAATTGTCTTGGAGAAAGACACAAATCCTGTCGTCCATGTGCAGCAGTTACCGATAACATCAAAACTAATTCAGGACTTCAATTTCTTTTCAATGTGTCTGACTCAGACATAGTATCAATCTAATCAATCTGACTTGAATATGATTCAAGTATAAACTACAATACAACATGAATCCATGAATACCAGAATTCAATCAATATCAATCTATTTTACTGAACCGAACCATGGATATACTCTGTTTACATGACTATCCATTTATATCCATTTTGTTTACTGATATCATAGTTTCGGCAAGTCATCCATCTATATAACAAAATAATACAATCAATACAAAATAGATTACGGGGTTTTAAAGGGGTAAACTGGTACGGAATGTGTTAGAAGTGGCATGAGACGGTCACTTTAATACACCTAACCTGAATATCTATTGTCGTTGTATTGTGGCTGAACGGTTCCTTGTGCTCCGTATACCTTAGTCTCCGGATGAGTGGGACTCATCTCGTATACACTGGCATATTCTGTACCAAGCTACAAACAACTGCGTTAACGTATAATCAAACATTACTAGTTATACTCTCTTTCTGTCTATTCTATCTCTACTCATTTTTGGGACTTACCGAGCAATTGTTCACTGACGACATTCCTTTCTTCTTTCTTTGGAATGTTGCCAGGTGGATCGGACTCACTGGAGATCGAGCCCAGTACTGAAGACTTGAAGCAGTTAGCCTTTGACCGCGAGCTTTAGATACTTGTATATACTTTTCATTTCAGTTCATGCCATTGTTTAGGCATTGCTTTCTATTCATGTATTTACATTTCCAGTTGTACTTGTAAAGAATTGTTAAATAAATAAAAGTTGCTGTTAATTTATATTCATGTTTCTTGTGTACATTTTTACTTTATATTGCTTAGATACGCTTAGCGAGTTTATTTCGGAGTAAATACATGGCATGACCCGTCGTGTCTCCTTGCCCGTACACCGGGAAGCGGGACGTGACAGGTTTTGTTGGCGGCCCATACAAGTCAGTGCTGCGTGGAACCCTACCATGTAGGTCGGTTCTGCATGGACATGCGGGGCAGTTCTGCTTGGACATGCGGGTCAATTCTGCATGAAGTCCTAAGCAATATAACACAAGAATCAGCAACTAAAAATATTCTTTACAATTCATATTGCTTGAATCTTACAATTTCATATACTTTGAATCTATCCTAATCTTATTTTTCTTTCGAGGTTATGGATTCTCCAAACAACACCAGCACCAACTTTAACAACACACCACCACCTCTACCGTTTACGTCTATCGTTGCTGCTCCAATCAATGAGCAAACGGTATTGCTTGAGGCGATCCGAAGCCTCCCGGAAGGATAGCAGTAGCAGACTGCTATTCTGATGAACCGTCCAGAAGCGGAAACGCCCGGAGTGAAGCAATTCCGGGCTTTGCACCCAAAACAATTTTCGGGAAAAGAGAGCCCTCTGGAAGCTGAAGAATGGGCTCAGAGTATCGAGGATGATCTGACGGCAGCACAAGTGCCAGAGATCGCTTGGGTTCGAGTTGCGAAGCTATAACTCACGGACAACGCCCGAGTTTGGTGGAAGGCAGAATAAAGTCGTCTTGCCTAACTTATCGAATGGAGGAGTTTTCGCGACATGTTCAACGCAAAATACTTCCCAGAGACTGCCCGATTTGATATGGAGCAGCAATTCATCCATCTACAACAGGGCTCGATATGGACCAAATCAGTGGATGAATATGATGCTGAGTTTACCATGCTCAGTAGGTAAGATATGTCTCAATATTCGATTTTCAAATATCACATACTACACAGCTAACACAAGACCTTAATAGGTTTGCGGAACACCTCACTCCGACTGCTGAGATCAGGTCCAGAAGATTTCAGCAATGGTTAGATCCAGAAATCCAAGCTGCCTTAGCTACAGGGGATTTCCCAACTCACGAACTGGCCCTGAAAGCTGCCCGCCGATATAAGGCAGTAGTGAAGATGAAGGGCAGACCCCAATCTATCAGAGTGAAGCGCCCTGCCACTCAGATGGCAGTAGGAGCCTCTTCAAGGCTACATTTTGTGCCCAGAAGACCGGGAGTACCAAACAACCGGCCCAACCCAGTATTTTGTATCTACTGCAGGAGAGATGGACACCTGGCGAAAGACTGCCGGCGTACAAATCGCCTTTTCTTAACCTGCGGCTCAGCCACTCATGACATTGGGTCTTGTCCTCGCAGACACAAGCCAAATGCTACACCCAGACTAGCAATTACTTATCAGCAGCGCCCAGCCATCCAAGCACCTGCTCCAAGACTCGCTCTCCCTGCTCCACCTCCTCGTGGACCAACTGCACCTCCTCCTCGTCAATTCCATCAAGCTCAAAGGAACGTACCTAAAGGACAACAGAACGGATAGAGGAATTCTCCTCTAGCAAGGAGGAATGTACCGAGGTGACAGGATTTCACAATGACTGCGGAAGAAGCTGAAGCCACTGGCCAAGTCATCACTGGTAACAATTTCCTTTCAACCCTTCTTTCAGTCTATATAAACATACCCATATATTTTCCGTATGCCTAAACCTGTCACTCCCCGCTTCCCAGAGTACGCTAAGATGGGCACGTGACATAGCCAACCATGCTACCTATGGATAGGAAAAATCCCTCCACAGTCACATTACGGCTGTAGAGATATCAAGAACGGGAAAGTAAACTAAACAATCCAGTACATGTCCATGAGCCAGAATGAATGAGTCAAGAAATAATAATATGCGGAAGCAAAAGATACAATAAATGAAACATCTGGAAAGTAAAACTGCATACCGACAGGATCTTCACCGCTCGGTCTAACAGCGGCAATACTCCTGATCAGTCTGCAACAAAGGTAGAGGATCTGGGCCATGCAAAACCCAGACGTCAGCGCGTCATACCATCAAGCAATAATATATAAACAGAGTAGCAAGACGTGCAAGTATAATCATAAAGCAGGCATAACAGTGATATAAATGAGGACAGTGGGGTAATGTGTAGTGAGTAACCTAAACTGGTCTATTGGGCTAACTACTCTCAAGTCTTTGAAATCAATTTGATGAATCGTCGGTGTAACTCGATAGTATCCCGTGCGTGCCCGGGATCACGGTCTAAGACTCTCGGGCTGAATCCGAGACGTGCCGCAAGGCAGTAAAGGGTGGATAGTATCCCGTGCATGCCCGGGATCACGGTAACAGGTAAAGCCATGGTACATCAGGTCAGGTCAAGTAATGTATATAGGTGTCATGTCATGTCAAGAGTTGCACGATACCATATCGTGTCAAGTAATAGGTGTAACAAGTCATATCATGGTGTACAAGATGTCGTGTGGGTGCTCATAATCAAACTAGAATAAGCATGGGTATAAATAAACAAGCATGGGTACTAACAGAACAATAAACTGGAACATATAATATGACATGCAAGTAGGTACAGAATAAACTATATAGAGGTACGGTTATCGATTTGAGTTAGGGTTATGGTTCCAACATTAAGTATCATACACTTAAACAAATATGGATTGTTAAAATCTCGTTATTATGGGTTAAAAGATCTAAGGATGCAAATGTATCTAAACAGGTTAAAAATGCACACGGGTGTCCAATAGAGTAAAACTATAAAAGGGTACCATAGACTATGTAAATAGTTATTATGTGATTTAAAATACAGATGTGGTTACTAGGTATAGTAAACTAAAATGCAACGGGTATGTTTCATGTTCTGAATCTAAAAGATATAAACGGAACATCGAAAAGGAGAAAATGGAACAGGTGGTGCTATAAGTAATCTACAGTTTTACTATGCAGTTTAATAGGTATAAGATAGCATGTAGCAAGTTTTCACTTGCCTTGATCGGATCACGAAGCGGTATACGGAACGTCACGCGTCGGCGGGAAAAGTCGCGACGCGCGCACGGTACACGGAATGAGTCCAAACAACGCACTAGGGAAACATACGGGTCAGAGATGCTAGCTGGGTCGTCATGATCGTCGACGGCACGGTCGGATTCCGGCAACAAAAGCAACAGTGAACATATCAAGAGAAATGCACAAAGAATGTGAAGAATAGAAGAAGAAGAAGAAGGTCTCACTGTAGCTAGGGGTTCTGGGACTTCAGGGGAGTCGGCAAGGGCGACGAGGACGAGGGTTGCCGGCGTGTGGGTTTCCCGGCGAAGGGTAGCAGTGTGCAGGGGGTTCTTGGCCGTCGGGGATCAAAGGTTGCAGGGGAATGCAATGTGATCTGGAGTAGTAGAGGAGAAAAGGGAGATAGGGTAACAAGAGGTAGTGACGACGAGGGACGATCGCCGGCGGCGAGGCAGAGACGAGGAAGGGCTCAGGCATGGGTATGGTTTTCTGTGGGTTCTCGAGTGATGGGTTCGTCGGGGCTGCCGGTGTGGGTGATGGTGGTGTCGGGGTTGGAGAGAGGTGAGGAGAATGGTGGTGGTGGTGGTGATGGCGAGGTGAAAGGGGTCATCGGGGACGAGGGTTTCTGGGGTTGGGTTTGCAGTAGTTGGGGGTTGTACAGGGTGTTGGTGAGGGCTCGGGAAAGAGAAAGAAGGAGAAGGAGATGAAGAGGAGGAGGAGAGGAGGTGACGAGGCTCGGTTGGGGTTGAGGAGGTGGTGGAGTTAGGGTTAGGGTTTGAGAAGGGCGATGAGGGTTGAGGGTTGAAGGAGGAGGCTCGGGGTTTTAAAACAGAAGAAGGAGATAGAAGAAAGGAGGTGAGCATAGCGGGGAGGCGGGTGACGAGAATCGAGAAGGGAACAGTAAACGCGAGAGAGGAGAGAGAGGGCGCGACAGGAGAGAGAAAGGGAAGAGAGAGAGAGCTGTGCTCGGGAGAGAGAGAAAGAAACGGAGAAAGATTTTGAGAAAGATAGAGAGAGAGACGTGGGGCCCGGTGAATTAAAAAGAAAGCTTGTGATTGGTTGTGGGAAAAGAAAGAGATAGAAGAGAGAGAGGCTCGGTGGTGGGGGCAGCAAATAAAAGGGAGAGTTTGATTGGTTGATGGGGAAAAATATAAGGAAGAGAGAGAATCCGTTTAGTTAAAAGAAAATGTAAAAAGATTTAAAATATTTTTAGGAAATCTTATGAACTGAAGGAAAAATATTTAAAGATTAAATTTAAAATCCAACCGATTGAATTTTAGCGGGATGCAAAATAATTCAGAAATGCTTCCGGGTCGGGTCCAAAATTTTGGATTTGAAATACGAAAATTATTAGTAAGCTCCAAAATTTAAAATGAAAGATTATGTAACAGAAATGCATACCCCCAAGAACGGGCGCACGTACGTGTGCGTAGCCATCCAAACATGTCTGTTTCACCGAACGGGACGAAAACACGATGCAAGGACGCTACCACAGGGTTAGGGGTATCAAGCAGGCCATGAAATGCAATTTTAATTTATTTTACGTGATTTAAATTGTTATATGCAAAAAGATGCGATACTCGATAAAATACCAGTATGTACTAAATATGAGATGCACGTGTCTATGCAACAGGTTAAGGTAATCTATAAATAAGAATCAAACGGGTTCAAGCAAGCGGGTCGGGTCGAATGCAATGTAAAGTGTAAAATACCATTCGTACCCACAAAACGTTAAATCAAGAATATCACGAATAAAGAAATACGAGAACTGGAATTGGTATAAATGAACTCGGGTGTTACATTATACCCATCTACAAAAGAATTTCGTCCTCGAAATTCTAAGAACAAGAAAGGATAAACAATCAAGAAACTATAAGAATAGATGTGGAAACTTCTGCCGGATTTCATCTTCTCGTTCCCAAGTTAACTCTCCATGTGAGCGATTACCCCAAGAAACAAGTACAAGAGGGATAACTTCGTTCTTAAGAACCTTTTCCCTTCGATCCACAATCGACATCGGTCATTCCTCAAAGGTTAAACCTCCTCGTACAGCCAGCTCTGAATGATCCAGTACGTGTGCTTCATCTTGAACATACTTACGGAGTTGAAATACATGAAACACGTCATGAACATTCACCAAGGATTGTAGTCACGCCAAACGATACGCCACTTCTCCAATACGCTCCAAAATCTCAAAAGGTCCAACGAATCGAGGACTAAGTTTTCCTCGACTTCCGAAACGAATAACTCTTCTAGTTGGTGATATCTTCAAATTTCCAAATCACTAACCACGAACTCCAGAGATCTTCTCGATGTATCTACCCAACTCTTCTGTTGGTCTTGTGCCGCTTTCATATGATTCCGGATAGTATTAAGCTTCTCAACTGTTTGCACGATCAAATACGGTCCCAACAATCTTCGTTCTCCAATATCGTCCCAACAAACAGGTGAGCGACTCTTGCGACTATATAAAGTTTCGAATGGAGTCATCTGAATAGTCGCCTGGAAACTGTTATTGTAAGAAACTCCACTAAGCGTAGACGATCCTCCCATCAACCCTTGAAGTCTAACATGCAAGCTCTCAACATGCCTTCAAGTGTTTGGATCGTTCTCTCCGACTGGCCATCTGTCTGAGAATGATAAGCTGTGCTAAACTTCAATCGAGTCCCCAAACTTTCCTGTAAGCTCCTCCAGAAATGCGATAAGAAACTTGTGTCACGGTCGGACACGATGCTCACCGGTATTCCATGCAATCTTACATTCTCCTGCATATACCATTCTGCCAAAGCTTCCGTTGATTGACCAAGAATCATCAATCACCCAACTGCATTATTGCCCGTTGGACTCCACGGTAAAACCGTCACGAAATCCATGGTTATATGTTCCCACTTCCATTGAGGAATCGGAAGTGGTCGCAATAAACCAGCGACCCGTTGATGTTCAGCCTTAACTTGCTGACATACCAAGCACTTTGCTACAAAGCAGGCAATCTCCCGTTTCATGCCTTCCCACCAGAAATGTTGCCGTAGATCTCGGTACATCTTTGTACCTCCTGGATGTACGGAATATGCGGAACTGTGCGCCTCCTTCATAACTTCTTCGCGGATGTCTCCCTTTGGCACACACAACGACTACCATATCGTAACGAACCCTCTTCAAGAACCAATGAGTCCGTTCGAAGTCCAGCTTCAACCTATTCTCGAAACTTCTGCAATCTTGGGTCCTGCAATTTCGCTACTTTACTATTCTCGATCAACAACGACTGTACTTGCAGCTGCAACAACTGTCTTGAAGAATGCAGTAGCACGATCTCCAACTCGAATCTCCGAAAATTTTCGATAAGCTCCTTCTGTGCAGTCAACATCCGAATTGCTGGTAACCGACTAAGCGCATCCGGCACTACATTAACTTTCCCCCTGATGGTTCTTGAGACCAAGATAGTAGTCAGCCATCAGCTCCAACCATCTTCGCTGTCTCACATTTAGGTCCTTCTGAGTGAACACGTACTTTAGGCTTTTGTGATCTGTGAATACCTCAACTCTTTCGCCCAATAGGTAGTGTCTCCAAATCTTCAAAGCGAATATCACAGCCGCAAGCTCCAAGTCATGAGTTGGGTAATTCTTCTCATGGGTCTTCAACTGTCTTGATGCGTAAGCTATAACCTTCCCATGCTACATCAAAACACATCCCAAACCCTTCCCAGATGCGTCGCTGTGAATCACCAATTCTACGGAACCGTCTGGTACGGTTAAAACAAGTGCGGTTATCAACCTCTGCTTCAACGCCTCAAAAGCTGACGCACACTTATCCGTCCATACAAACGGTACCTCCTTGCGCGTAAGCATGGTCAAGGCTCAGCCAAACGAGCAAAATTCCCCACGAACCTTCTGTAGTATCCTGCAAGCCCAAGAAAACTTCTGATCTCTACAACGTTCTTTGGAATCGGCCAGTCTTGAACTGCTGCAATCTTCCCTGGATAAATGGCGATTCCATCTCCAGCTACGATATGCCCCCAAACTTTACTTCTTCAAGCCAAAACTCGCACTTGCTCATCTTTGCATACAATCTTTCTTGCCTCAATGTCTGTAGTGTGATCTTCAAGTGTTCTACATTTCTTCCTTGCTCCCTGAGTAGACCAGAATATCATCGATGATCACCACTATAAACTGGTCCAAGAACGGTGAAAGATTCAGTTCATCAAGTCCATAAATATCGCCGGTGCATTCGTTACTCCGAAGGGCATCACTAAATACTCATAATGTCCATACCGAGTTTGGAACGCCATCTTGCAAATATCTTCTGTTTTCACTCGGACCTGATGGTATCCGGATCGCAAATCCAACTTCGAGAATACCCTCGCGCCACTAAGCTGCTCAAATAATTCGCCAATGCGAGGGATCGGGTACTTGTTCTTAATAGTCACCCGGTTTAATTCTCGATAATCGATACACATTCTCCTTGTGACATCATCTTCTTTACTAGAAGAACTGGAGCTTCCCAAATTAAATTTCTGCTGCGAATCCAGCCTTTTTCAAGCAATTCGGTAACCTACTTCATGACTTCTTCCAACCCCACTGGTGCCATTGGATAATACGCCTTTGAGATTGGCGCTGCACCAGAAACAAGATCAATCGCAAACTCCACACCTCATTTCGGCGATAATCCCGAGATGTCTTCGAACACATCCATGAATTCTCGATCTATAGCCGGTGCTTCTTCCTTATCAACTTCAATCGACGAAAGAACCTTGTTTGTCGGCCTAGCCCTAAACTCGACTGGCCCGATAGAACCGCTTCCTCCAGGAAAACAAGCTCCGGATGTCCGGGAATCTGGAGAATCACTTTCCTTTCCTTACAATCAATATGAGCGTGGAAAGTGCCACGAAAATCCATTCCCAAGACAACAACAAACGAGGGATGCACCAGAATTAAATAATCCTAATGCGGGGGAAAACAAGAACAAGTAAGCTACCGAGATGACTTCATCCGAAGTCAAGATACCGAAGAGGATTAAGCACGGGAAACAAGATTCAAGCTGGCGATAAAACAATAACTGGTAAGCAATAAAACCGAGAGAAGCAAGGTAATATAACGATAATGGAATAGGGAAGTGAATCAAGACCAGGACTCCAAGTTACTCAAATAGAGTACCGCATTGTAACCATGCTGCAGTTCATAGGTACAATAACATAACTCCACTCAAGTCGCCCAAATCCTAGTATCAGAATCAAGAAACAGGGAGAAACAATGGTGAATCCAAAAAGGTTTCAAGCCGAGATGCAAATTTGTTTGCATATCGTCAAGGCAAAGGATACGAGAAAGATATGATTCAAGAATCACGATAACAAGGTGGCAGGACATGTTCCTAATCACGAGTATTCTGATTCGTGTATTGGGTCCAATACCCAACTACAAAAGAATCAAACCCGATTAACCTATATCCCATGGCTCTGATACCAAAAGAACTATGTCACACCTCGCTTCCCAGAGTACGCTAAGATGGGCACGTGACATAGCCAACCATGCTACATATGGATAGGAAAAATCCCTCCACAGTCACATTACGGCTGTAGAGATATCAAGAACGGGAAAGTAAACTAAACTATCTAGTACATGTCCATAAGCCAGAATGAATGAGTCAAGAAATAATAATATGAGGAAGCAAAAGATACAATAAATGAAACACCTGGAAAGTAAAACTGCAAACCGACAGGATCTTCACCGCTCGGTTTAACAGCGGCAATACTCCTGATCAGTCCGCAACAAAAGTAAAGGATCTGGGCCATGCAAAACCCAGACGTCAGCGCGTCATAACATCAAGCAATAATATATAAACAGAGTAGCAAGACGTGCAAGTATGATCATAAAGCAGGCATAACAGTGATACAAATGAGGACAGTGGGGTAATGTGTAGTGAGTAACCTAAACTGGTCTATTGGGCTAACTACTCTCAAGTCTTTGAAATCAATTTGATGAATCATCGGTGTAACTCGATAGTATCCCGTGCGTGCCCGGGATCACGGTCTAAGACTCTCGGGCTGAATCCGAGACGTGCCGCAAGGCAGTAAAGGGTGGATAGTATCCCGTGCGTGCCCGGGATCACGGTCAAAGACTCTCGGCTGAAACCGAGACGTGCCGCAAGGCAGTAAAAGGGTAATAGGTAATGACGAGTGATGTCAGCAGCATCACCCCGGGGCTGGCCTAGCCCGTAAGACTGATCAGAACAGGTATAGAACTGTCGAGTTACAAGTCAGGTTTCATCATTGATTTCCCCATATCCCCAAGTCAAAAGTATTCAAGTCAGGTATTAAATAATCTGGGGCCAATGCCAACACAGGATCAGGCAGGTATAGGTTTGTCTGGATAGACAACAGGAAATGTCCGTAATGGACAACAGGTCAGGTTTGTTGGCATTAGTCACGAGATCAGGTAACAGGTAAAGCCATGGTACATCATGTCAGGTCAAGTAATGTATATAGGTGTCATGTCATGTCAAGAGTTGCACGGTACCATGTCGTGTCAAGTAATAGGTGTAACAAGTCATATCAGGGTGTACAAGATGTCGTGTGGGTACTCATAATCAAACTAGCATAAGCATGGGTATAAATAAACAAGCATGGGTACTAACAGAACAATAAACTGGAACATATAATATGACATGCAAGTAGGTACATTCTCTTCCTTGCTCCTTGAGTAGACCAGAATATCATCGATGATCACCACTATAAACCGGTCCAAGAACGGTAAAAGATTCGGTTCATCAAGTCCATAAATATCGCCGGTGCATTCGTTACTCCGAAGGGCATCACTAAATACTCGTAATGTCCATACCGAGTTTGGAACGCCATCTTGCAAATATCTTCTGTTTTCACTCAGACCTGATGGTATCCGGATCGCAAATCCAGCTTCGAGAATACCCTCGCGCCACTAAGCTGCTCAAATAATTCGCCAATGCGAGGGATCGGGTACTTGTTCTAAATAGTCACCCGGTTTAATTCTCGATAATCGATGCACATTCTCCTTGTGACATCATCTTCAGAATAAACTATATAGAGGTACGGTTATCGATTTGAGTTAGGGTTGTGGTTCCAACATTAAGTATCATACACTTAAACAAATATGGATTGTTAAAATCTCGTTATTATGGGTTAAAAGATCTAAGGATGCAAATGTATCTAAACAGGTTAAAGATGCACATGGGTGTCCAATAGAGTAAAACTATAAAAGGGTACCATAGACTATGTAAATAGTTATTATGTGATTTAAAATACAGATGTGGTTACTAGGTATAGTAAACTAAAATGCAACGGGTATGTTTCAAGTTCTGAATCTAAAAGATATAAATGGAACATCGAAAAGGAGAAAATGGAACATGTGGTGCTATAAGTAATCTACAGTTTTACTATGCAGTTTAATAGGTATAAAAATATTATAAATAACATGTAGCAAGTTTTCACTTGCCTTGATCGGATCACGAAGCGGTATACGGAACGTCACGCGTCGGCGGGAAAAGTCGCGACGCGCGCACGGTACACGGAATGAGTCCAAACAACGCACTAGGGAAACACACGGGTCAGAGATGCTAGCTGGGTCGTCGTGATCGTCGCCGGCGCGGTCGGATTCCGGCAACAAAAGCAACAGTGAACATATCAAGAGAAATGCACAAGGAATGTGAAGAATATAAGAAGAAGAAGAAGAAGAAGGTCTCACTGTGGCTAGGAGTTCTGGGACTTCAGGGGAGTCAGCAAGGGCGACGACGATGAGGGTTGCCGGCGTGTGGGTTTCCCGGTGAACGGTAGCAGTGTGCAGGGGGTTCTTGGCCGTCGGGGATCAAAGGTTGCAGGGGAATGCAATGTGATCTGGAGTAGTAGAGGAGAGAAGGGAGATAGGATAACAAGAGGTAGTGACGGCGAGGGACGATCGTCGGCGGCGAGGCGGAGACTAGGAAGGGCTCAGGCGTGGGTAGGGTTTTCTGTGGGTTCTCGAATGATGGGTTCGTTGGGGCTGCAGGTGTGGGTGATGGTGGTGTCGGGGTTGGAGAGAGGTGAGGAGAATGGTGGTGGTGATGGCGAGGTGAAAGGGGTCGTCGGCGACGAGGGTTTTTGGGGTTGGGTTTGCAGTAGTTGGGGGTTGTGCAGGGTGTTGGTGAGGGCTCGGGAAGGAGGAAGAAGGAGAAGGAGATGAAGAGGAGGAGGAGAGGAGGTGACAAGGCTCGGTTGGGGTTGAGGAGGTGGTGGAGTTAGGGTTAGGGTTTGAGAAGGGCGATGAGGGTTGAGGGTTGAAGGAGGAGGCTCGGGGTTTTAAAACAGAAGAAGGAGATAGAAGAAGGGAGTTGAGAGTAGCGGGGAGGCGGTGACGAGAATCGAGAAGGGAACAGTAAACGCGAGAGGAGAGAGAGAGGGAGCGAGAGGAGAGAGAAAGGGAAGAGAGAGAGAGAGAGCTGCGCTCGGGAGTGAGAGAAAGAAAAGGAGAAAGATTTTGGGAAAGATAGAGAGAGATGTGGGCCCGGTGAATTAAAAAGAAAGCTTGTGATTGGTTGTGGGAAAAGAAAGAGATAGAAGAGAGAGAGGCTCGGTGGTGGGGGCCAGCAAATAAAAGGGAGAGTTTGATTGGTTGATAGGGAAAAATATAAGGAAGAGAGAGAATCCGTTTAGTTAAAAGAAAATGTAAAAAGATTTAAAATATTTTTAAGAAATCTTATGAACTGAAGGAAAAATATTTAAAGATTAAATTTAAAATCCAATCAATTGAATTTTAGCGGGATGCAAAATAATTCAGAAATGCGCCCGGGTCGGGTCCAAAATTTTGGATTTGAAATACGAAAATTATTAGTAAGCTCCAAAATTTAAAATGAAAGATTATGTAACAGAAATGCATACCCCCAAGAACGGGCGCACGTACGTGAGCGTAGCCATCCAAACATGTCCGTTTCACTGAACGGGACGAGAATACGATGCAAGGACGCTACCACAGGGTTAGGGGTATCAAGCAGGCCATAAAATGCAATTTTAATTTATTTTACGTGATTTAAATTGTTATATGCAAAAAGATGCGATACTCGATAAAATACCAGTATGTACTAAATATGAGATGCACGTGTCCATGCAACAGGTTAAGGTAATCTATAAATAAGAATCAAACAGGTTCAAGCAAACGGGTCGGGTCGAATGCAATGTAAAGTGTAAAATACCATTCGTACCCACAAAACGTTAAATCAAGAATATCACGAATGAAGAAATACGAGAACTGGAATTGGTATAAATAAACTCGGGTGTTACAAAACCTATCCCACATAACTTAGGTACAATCTTAGTAGCCTCACTTCCTGCACTAGCACTCTTCGATACTAGAGTATCTCATTGCTTTATGTCACAACGGTTCGTCCGAACTCATGCGATTCCAGTCAAAGCTCTTGTATCCAGCTGGAATGTCAGTTCAGAGAATGGCGTTCTGAAGGCAATAATGGGATACGATCTGTGTCCATTGGTTGTCTGCAGCAGAGAATTCTATACTTACTTCAAGGTGCTGGACATACCGAATTTTGATGTCGTTTTGGATATGGATTGGCTCGGAACTTTTTACGCTACTATTGACTATCATCAAAGGAGTGTAGTGTTCGAGATTCCAGAACATCCGGTCTTTTATTTCAGAAGTGGATACCGTACCCTGGAGCCAAGTACATACAAAGCAAAACCGAAGAAGGCAGTGATTGCAACACTTCAAGCGGAGGAAGGATCGAAGCTAGAGATAGTTCGAGAGTTCAACGATGTTTCCTGAAGACATATCAGGTTTGCCTCCCGATCGAG
The DNA here is from genome assembly GCA_030015575.1 of Agapanthus africanus. Lineage (NCBI taxonomy): Eukaryota > Viridiplantae > Streptophyta > Magnoliopsida > Asparagales > Amaryllidaceae > Agapanthus > Agapanthus africanus. The sequence goes on from CM057339.1 coordinate 137,727,494, forward strand.
CTCTTGAATTCAGCATTGATTTAGTACCTGGAGCACAACCGGTGATCAAAACACCATATCGCTTAAACCCCGAAGGATTGAAAGAGACCCGAACTCAGTTGGACGAATTATTGATGAAAGGATGGATTCGTCCTAGCACTTCAAGTTGGGGATCACCAGTTCTGCTTGTAAAGAAGAAGGAGGGTTCATATCGAATGTGCATTGATTATAAAGCTCTGAACGAAGTAACTATAAAGAATAAGTATCCACTTCCGCGCATCGACGACCTGTTCGATCAGCTAAGTAGGTCTTGCATTTTCTCAAAGTTAGATCTTCGTTCGGGTTATCATCAGGTGAAGGTCAAAGAATCTGATATCCATAAAACGGCATTCAAAACTCGCTATGGTCATTACGAATTTCTTGTGATGCCATTTGGAGTGACCAACGCACCATCTATTTTCATAAACCTAATGAATCAAGTTTTCCAAGAGTACGTAGATAAGTTTGTTGTCATCTTCATCGACAAAATCCTGGTGTATTCTAAGAGTCGGAAAGAACACGCCGAACACCTACGAATTGTCCTGGAGACTCTATGACAGCATCAACTCTATGCTAAGTACAGCAAGTACGAGTCTTGGCTAGATCAAGTCAGTTTTCTCGGACATATTGTATCAGGCGATGGAATCTCTGTAGATCCGGCTAAAGTATAAGCAGTAAGCGAATGGCCGACACCGAAGTCAGTGAAGGACATTCGAAGCTTCTTAGGATTAGCAGGATATTAAAGAAAGTTTATTGAAGGATTTTCGAAGATTGCAACACCCCTGACCAAGCTCACACGTAAAGATGAAGAATTCGTGTGGTTAGAAGCATGCGAACGAGCTTTCGTAGAACTCAAGTCAAGATTGACATCAGCGCCTATTCATGTCATACCGGAACAATCTGAAGGTTTTGAAGTGCATTGCGATGCATCTAGTAAGGGATTAGGATGTGTTCTACATCAGCACGGTAAAGTTATAGCTTATGCTTCAAGACAGCTGAAGATTCATGAGCGCAATTATCCGACGCATGATCTGGAGTTGGCAACCGTAATCTTTGCTCTCAAGATTTAGCGCCATTATTTTCTTAGTGAATGAGTGGACATATACACAGATCACAAGAGTCTGAAATATGTGTTTACTCAGAAGGAGTAGAATATGCGGCAGAGAAGATGGTTAGAACTCATGGCGGACTTCGACATCAACCTACAATATCATCCAGGGAAGGTGAATGTAGTTCCTGATGCTCTTAGTCGCCAACCATTAGCATTGAATCTCACCGCACAATGGAAGCTTCAACAAAATTTGCATCAGCTGGAGATTGAAGTAGTCATGCCAGGTAATGCTTCAAGTGTGATGAACTTACAAGTTCAATCTACCATTGTCAATCAGATCAAAGCATCTCAAGCAAGTGATGCTAAGTTGCAAAAGATCAGAGAACAAGTAGAAAGTGAACTACGAACAGACTTCATTATCCATGAAGACGGATCTTTGAGATACGGCAGGAGATTATGTGTACCAAAAGGTTCTGTGCGAGAAGAGTTGATGAAAGAAGCTCACAACTCTCCTTATTCGGTACATCCTGGAGGCACAAAGATGTACAAAGATCTGCGTCAAAATTATTGGTGGCATGGAATGAAGCATGAAATATCCAGAAGCGTCGCTAAATGCTTGGTGTGTCAGTAAGTAAAGGCTGAACATCACAGGACAGCTGGTTTACTTCAACCATTACCTATCCCAGAATGGAAGTGGCAACACATCACAATGGATTTCGTGACTGCACTTCCTCGCAGCACAAAGGGTAACGATGTGGTATGGGTTATAGTGGATTGACTCACAAAGTCAGCTCACTTTATTCCCTTTCGAGTTGGAAAATCTACTGAGACACTAGCAAAGAAGTACATGGAGATAAGAATCTAAGTAAGATTTAAAATCTTCAATGTGTACTATCTCTGATACCCATGAACTCATGCAGGAAATCGTGAGATTATATGGAGTACCGGTTTACATTGTCTCCGATCGTGACACCAGATTCCGATCGCAATTTTAGCAAAGTCTGCAAGCTAGTTTGGGAACAAGTCTGAACTTCAGCACAGTGTATCATCCACAAACAGATGGTCAGTCTGACCGAATGATTCAGATCTTAGAAGATATGCTAAGAGCGTGTATGCTAGACTTCGGAGGATCGTGGGAAGATCACCTCTATCTTGTGGAGTTTTCATACAACAACAGCTACCAAGCAAGTATAGGAATGGCACCATTTGCAGCTTTATATGGAAGGAAGTATCGATCTCCATTAAGTTAGGATGACATTGGAGATAGAGAACTCCTTGGACCTGAGATGATAGTAGCAACTGTAGATGTGGTCCGCACTATCAGGGAAAGAATGCGAATAGCCCAAGATCGACGGAAGCACTGGGCTGATGCAAAGCGCCGTCACTTGGAGTTTCAACCGGGAGATCATGTATTTCTGAAGATATCTCCGAACCGTGGAGTGATTCTTTTTGGAAGACGGGGTAAGGTCAGTCCGAGATATATTGGACCGTTCGACATACTCGAACGAGTCGGAGAAGTGGCTTATCGCTTCGCACTTCCACCTTCATAGGAAGGAGTTCACAATGTGTTCCATATATCCCAACTCAGAAGGTATATGAGTGACCCCAGCCATATTCTTGATCACTCCGAGCTTACTGTACAGCCAGATTTATCCTGTGAGCAACAACTTGTTGAAATCCTGGATAGAAAGGTGAAGTCACTTCGGAACAAGGAAGTAAACTTGGTTCGAGTTATGTGGAGAAAAGATTCACCAGGAGAATCAACATGGGAATGTGAGGATGACATGCGTGCAAAATACCCTCATTTGTTTGTAAACTAGACCTTAAAATAATTGTAAATTTCGAGGACGAAATTTTTGTAAGGAGTGTAAAATGTAACAACTCCAATTTTAATGTACAAAAAATTAATTTAAAAGTTAATGTAAAAATGGAATATTTGCAATCCTGTGTATGCTATAAGTATTTAAAATGCTTTTGACCAGCAAAAAAGCACTTGTAGCTCATTGGTAAAGCCTTGCACTGCTGTGACATAGCCCCTATGTTCGAATCCCTCCAGCCACATTATCTTTTTGTTGATTTTTTTAATCTTTTAGAAGCCCAAAGGTTACACGTGCACTACACGTAAAATGAAATGTTACAAAGAAAATAAACATGTGCATTGAAGTATACAAAGCGAAGGGGACACGTGGCAAAATCCCACACACCCATCGACGGAAATTGGCCGGCGAGATTCTTGCAAGGACCGGCACCGCCGGGCCCGCCGTAGGGGATGCTTCCTATATTTTAACTCCACACCCCTTGGCCTCCCTCCTTAACCCCTGTACTGTTTGTTTTTATTAAAAATAAACAGAGAATTAAAAAGTGACATTAAACCAAATTTTAAATGCATTTTTTAATTCTCCAATGCATTACCCTAAACCCTAATTTTCCTTATAAATACCACATCCCATTTCACCTTTCCTCACACAGAATTTTATTACAAAAACTCTCTAAAATTTCCACGTCCTAAGTTGTGCAAGTGGAGTTAGCAAAGGGTAAGATTCTGACAAAATTTCGAGCAGATTCCGGTGACGAAACGACGCTCCGACGGTTCCAAAATATTTCCCTACCTCCCTTATTTCTTTGTATACTGTAAGTCCCTACTCCCTTCCTCCATCTCTATTCTAAAACTTCTCTTTTTCAAAACTTGTCGGAAGCGGAGTTATTCCAACTTCCGATTCGTTTTTCTTTAAAAACTCCATTTTTCTTAAACAATAAAATACCATATTCTCATATAATGTTTAATAAACATAAATAAACATATTAGAACAAGTTTCATCTAAAAATAATTCATGTTGCAATTTTTATTTCACTTTTACAGTAAAATACCATCATGTTACATACAACTTGTAAATATTCAATTTAACCGTATTACTTTTAGATAACTCACGAGATAATGACATATCTCATCACAACACACATATTTGACATAGCACGAGGAATTTTGGGATTCTAGATTATGGGAAAATACACTTTTACTAATAAATACCTTGAACATTCAAAACCGTTTTCTTTAAAAAGGGTATTAATTAAATTCCCTGCAATTGCGTCTCTGTCGCGCCCCGCTTCCCAGGGTACAGACAGAGGACGCGACGGGTCACACGACGTATTTACTCATAAGTAAACATGCTAAGCGTATCTAAGCAATATAAAATAAAATGTACGCAAGAGACAAGATGTAAATAAATAACAACTTTATTTATTAAACATTCTTTTTACAATACAACTGAAATGAAAATACATGGAATGAAAGCAATGCCTAAACAATAGAATAACAGAAATGAAAATGAAATGTAATGTAAAAGTGAATCTAAAACTCTGGGTCTTCAGTAAACTGATCCAAGTCTTCGCTGCTGGGTTCGATCTCTAGTGAGTCCGAAACACCTGACGACATTCCAAATAAGAAGAAAGAGAATGTCATCAGCGAATAAGTCGCTCGGTAAGTCCCGTACATAGATAAGAATATGTTAGTTATATGTATGCCCTAGAGGCCATTACTGTACATTGGATGTATATTGTAGTGGATGCTGGGTCATATATAGGTAGGACTTTCTTGCTCGACAAGATAGTACGCTATCTGGTTGCTCTTTATCTTAACAGGTATATTTTCTGTCTCTCTGTTACTTGTTGACAAAGCCATTAGGATGTGTACTCGACTTCCAGGAATATGATGCAGATCATACTAGTAGGGCCTGGGTAGTCTATGAGTACATCCTTCAATATTCCTAGTCGTGGGAATATCGAGACGGGGCATCGATATTCGAGAGTAGAATAGCGTATATCTTCTCGACCCATGTGATGGGCGATGGATGATCCCATATCCATTGGTGTTTGACATCAGATATGGTATGCGGGTGCTCAGTGGAGACTGGATACACTGAACGGACTCGCCGAGAACTCCCAGATGGTATTATACCTCACGTCAGATGGCAGTTCTCTGGTGACACTGGTACAGCTTAGTCTGTTGACCCGAGATCGTTATAGAGTCTTGTGTGTCTCCCACTGTGCTTTGATTTCTACCCTACCACGGCTCTACTGAGTCATGCAAACAGGTGGTTTTTGGGTACAATCCCGATTCACATGGAGGCAATGAGCGATAGGAGGGGATTCATCTCTCCCGGTATTGGGGGTTGATGTTGCGCTATGCTCGACTGGCCATAACAGGAAATCCCTGGCCAGGGTTGCAGTGATGTAATGGTAAGTGTTATCAGTAGTTTCACACATGTTATGGACCTCACGTCAGCATGACTTATCGAGCTATTAGGGTCTGACGTTTACCACCCCTAGGCGAGATATGCGACATATCAGACGAACAGACCGGACTGTACGGTAAGTGTTACTGGTTGGATTCACAGGAGTGTGAGCGGGCTTGTTCGTCGATCTTCTGATCGCTCAATACCCGGGTGGCCGTTACGTTTAGCAGACCACTTGCGGCTTGTGGGTGTTTGATATGATCATTACCTGCTGCCGGCGTATTGACGAGTCTTTAGAGTTCTACACAGAGGTTTCCTGGCTCAAGCGAAACGAAATAGGAGCGCATATGAGATATGTGCGGGACCGAGAATAATGCGTGTATGTGATACCGTATTCTATTCTCGCGATAAATGTATCGATTGGTTGTATGAGATATAACCTAATTATCGAATCAAGGATTGATTCGATAAGCCGATACATTGGATATTAGTCGGTTATATGCGATATGACCGGATCGTTAAATCAAGTATTGATTTAATGATTTAATGCATAATTATATATTTGATATAATAATTTGCATTAACTAGTATTTGTTCACTTTAAATGGATTTTCTCACTTGAAGTACACAAGTTGTATATGTGATATACTTTTGTGCACTTGTTTGTATCATGTTTGATGATACATGCTAACTTGAGTTTGTGTGTATGATTAAACCATGGTTATATGAATGGTTAGGGTTTTGTTTACTTATCTATTCATTTATTTATTTATTCATTTTTGCAAAATAATTCATGGTGGCTTTCTTTGTTTGCTTGTTGAAGCTTCATGAAGTTTTGAACAAGTCCACCATTTTTGTCTCATGCTTAACCCTAACCATTCAACCTAACCATAGTTTATTCTCTACACCTAACCATGGTTGCTATATGATAAGTATTCATTTTATTTTCTATTTTGAATAAGACTTATCATATTCTTTCTTCTTCTTCTTCTTCATCAACAAGAAGAAAAACTTGCCTCCATCAATGGCAACATGAGAAAAAGAGTGAGAAATCCAATTCTAAAGTGAACCCACTTCCTATTTCTTCATCCTCTACCACTTGCCAAGTAGTATAGGGTGTTTTCTTCACAAGTTTCATGGCTTGGTGAAGTTGGAGCTTGATCTCGAGTTGCCTCGACGTAGATCATCTTCGGCATCGAAGTCGACGACCTAGCCCGATCAATTCTTCGATGAAACCACCGCGAGAGTCCGAGATCCGATGGGTACAGCGGAGGGACTTCATCACGGAGCTATGGAGGTGGAGGACCGGATCTACAAAGGTTGTAGCCCCTTCCCTTTTAGTTAAAGTCGTTAGCTTGCATTGCATCGTCTATATATCTAGTTAACGATCCGTATTAGGGTTTGTATGCACATGAAAAATTTTGAATTAGTCATGTTTGATCACTTGTGAGACCTCATTAGTGTGCCTAGGAACCCTACAGTGGTATCAGAGCCTAGCTAGAGCCTTAGGCGATGCGTAGACGGAGTTAGAAGTCCGATTGACCCAAAAGCTTAATTCAAAACGGCTCTCTGTACATTTTTTAAAAACTGGGTTTTTTCCAGATTAAAAATTCTTTAAAAATTCAGCAGGAAGATATAAGAATTATGGTGCAAAACGAGCCCCTGAATCATCTAAACCGCCGCGGAACAGCGGCAGAAGCATGGCTTCTGCCGCGGTTCCGCAGCCGTATGGTCTTATTGACCAATAATTTTTGCACAGTAATTCCTATATTTTGGTTCTGGATTTTATGGGATTTTTTAATATTTATTCAAGAGTTGAATATTCTGGATTGTATTGGGAGTTCGTAGATTCGATCGGATTATCAAACTTTGTCTATGTGTTTTCCGGGATAATTTTAGAATATGTTAAAAAGTTCGACCGGATATAAATACCCACTTTTTCCCCTGCCGAGAAATTTCCAATTGTTGGATTTTCCATAGTTTAATGACGTTCCAAGTAGTGCAAGTAACGCGATGGTCCCTCTAGAAGACAACAAAGCTTAACTCGATTATGTGACCGTCTTGAACTGCCCTTTGAACCTTAGGGTTTGGGGCAGTACGGCGTGCCACATGTGAGGCGTTGGCTTGACCCTTCTACGGCTGGACCGTTGGTACTGAGGCACGAAGTGAATGTTTTTAAACTTATTTCATGTGTTGAGCAGTTTCGGGAAAACTTGGGTGTTCGATTGTTCGATCGGAAAGTTTAACATTTTCTATCTTATCCGGAATGTGATACAATAATTGGAATCCACAAGTTGTTATGAGATAACTGATTTGAATGTTATAAACATAGCGCTTTAGTCTCACTTGATCGGTTGCCACGGAATTTTGATGTAATCAGAAGTCCGTCGCAATCACGTAGCATACGCGGATACTCGCCGGGTAAACTTAATAGACAGCTTCACTCCATAACCCCGACCAAGTGACTATAGGAGAACCCCGTCGCCGAAAGCATCCGTTCGGGTGCTCGCGGCAGTGGTGTTCCGCCCTGGTGCACTTCGTCGACGGTATCGGGGGTGCGGCCGTCTACTAAAGTTTGTGACGAGTATTCGATCAGAATTTCGAGAATCCTGTTGAATTGCCCGACTTGATATTGAAAAGAGTTTTCGATAATGAGACTAAAATGTGCGGTTTATAATTGTTAGGCATGCGATGTCTAAGTATTTCATTTGATTAGGCATGTGATGTCTAAAGAGGTTGCGGATTCCAACTGTTGTAGTTTTACACTTTCTTTTCTGTGACCGTAAGTGGAGTATGTAGTGGTATTGTCGATTGACGTTGCTATACGTCGACGACAATCGGTGTATGCATACTTACTTACGTTGATGACATGTGATGTTATGTGTTGCTGGATATGTTATATTGGATCGTCATGTTCGAATAGCCGGGCGTTTTTTATGTGAGATGAGTGTTTTTCATTTTCATTCATGTAAAAACTTGTATGTAATATTCTTTTATTGGGGCACTTCAAGGTTGCGGATGATGTCACCATTTGTATATTATTTACTTTTCTGCACTAGGATATACCCAAGGAGGAGGGCACAAGTAACCGGGTTCTAAGATCCAGTGGGAGACCAACTCGAGGAGTCGAGTCCGGGTCTCCTAACCCTAGAATTGGTAGGGTTGCTTGCCGCTCTCATAGGGGTCTAGGGGTGTGGGATTGGCTATTCATCACGACCGTGGAATCCGTGTTTTATACTGGCTCGTATTGAAAACACGGACGTCCTAGTATATCCAATATTTCATATGATATTTTCTGCTGCGTTATCTGTGATGTGATCATGTGATTTGTTCAGATAAATATAGTATATAGTATATATGATATATTATATAGACGTTGCTTATGTTTTACACCCGCACTAGTCCTGCCTCGCTCTGGCGTTAGTTACCTAACCTAACGGTGCAGACGGGACATCGAGGCGAATGCGGATGGCATAAGCGTACGTTATATTTATCTGTGATGTTTAGGTGGACTTAAATGATGGGATATTCATTAATGAGATTAATGAAAGAAAATAAACCTAATTGATGTTGTGGAATCGAATTTCAAAAATAAAACAGGTAGCTACAGTTCTTTCTTTGTACAGCGGTATATATGATATATCATGCACCTTATTCGATGAGGAAAAGACCGAGATCCCTTCACCGGGAGTGACTCCTTTAGCAATAACCAGCAGATGCTACAACCCTCGGTTTGTTTTTTGATTGATTCTATAGTTTCTGCTTTGCACAGAGATATATATGATATATCCCGCACCTCATTCGACGAGGAAAGGGCCGACGATCCCTTCACCGGGAGTGACCCCTTTAGCAAAACTAGAAAAGCCTCAAAAACATTCCATTTAAAAACCATTTGATTCCGCAACGAGATCAAGTTCAAAGCGTTAAAGATTTTCATAAAAACCATTCGCAACCCTCCGTCATTTTAGGAAGTAGAGTACTTAGTATTCGTGCTGTGTTTGTTGACCTTAGTTAAGGCACAGTGTACGGTAGCTAAGTGATGTCTTCCTACACCGCATATGATGCGATTAGTTAGGACAGTCGCGTGACTTTGTTGACCTTAGTTAAGGGTCATGTGGGTGGGTCTAATTAATCACGAAATGACGGGTAGAACTTGACTAGTACTTATGATTTGTTGACCATAGTTAAGGTCATAAGTGCTAGGGGTAAAAACCTTTATCGGGAGTTTCAAGTGTTGAAATTTGCAATGAGATTGCGTACCTTCTAGATGATAGTTGGATCCCGATACCCACTGTGAGTACTTGTTACTCCTGGAAGAGTTTTGCACTTTGCAATTAGCCGATCAAGTAGGTGTCTAGAAAGGTGTCAATGGGGTTACGCCTCTGGGAAAATGAGGTTTACTGTAATTAGGTCCGTGCGAAAGCACGGGGAACCTCCCTCAAAGTACCGACACTGGCCTGGCTGAAAGATTGGCGAACTTGTAGAGTGTAATTAATCCCGGGTAGTCTTTCCTTTTAAGGTTTGAAGGAAGATTTGATAAAAACAGTGGGAGCCATCCTGATTAGATAAAATATATAACCAATCTAATCTTGCAAGAGCGCACGCAGAGTGTTTTCTTCTCTCTCTCTCCAGGTAGCGACCATATCACGCCTTAATCAAGATAATAATATGGATGTATTGACCGAACCCGCTTGTTATACTGAGCTGGGGAACGTTGGTCCCACTCCAACTTATAATTGTTATAAGGCAGAGCAGGAAATAGGGGAATACCAGAATTCCTATGCCGCCCAAACGAAGAAAGTGCATATGATGCATCTCCTTCGGGTGCGTTCATTACAAAGAACTGTTTCTCTGTATCCTCTGCATCCTGGGTATTTGATACCGGATCAAGATCCCAGATATGTAATCTGTTACATAGGGCTAAATAAAGGTAGAAAACTGAGAACGGGTGATAAGTTTCATGAGACAGAAAACGGGGCAAGTGTTACAGCCAAGTCTGTTGGTCACTGTCACCCTGTATTACCAATACATTGATTCTGAACGAATGTTATTAGATACCGAACCTGATATACAAAATCATATCAGTCTCTTTACAAGTAAAGAAATGATAAAATTTTGTATTGTTGGATAATGTTTTGAACATTTCCTATATCAAAAGTTGATCGGTTCAGGCACGTTATCTAAAAGCATTGATGTTCTAAATCAAACTACAGTTCCTAGTATACAGAACACACACAAGAGGAAGAGTTCAGAAATGAACGAATCATTCTTGAGGCATTGTAGACTAGGTCATATCAATGCGACCCGACTGGCTGAAGTTACATTTTAGATGCATATTTAAATCAGTTTGAATTTACATCTTGTGAAACTTTCCAGTCACGTCAAAAAGATTAGATGACCATAGCTCTGCTTATTGGGAACAGAGAAAGAGTTAATGAACTCTAGGGACTGATACATGATGATGTATGTAAGGTCTCATGTCTACACATGCCAGGACTGGTTCTTTATACTTCATTACATTCTCTGATAATCTCTCAAGATTCAGACATATGTTCCTGTTGAAACACAAGTCCGAACCTTTTGAGATATTCACAGAATATAAGCCAGAAGTAGAGAACCAACACGGGTATAAGTATTATGTCCTATGATGAGATCAGGGAGGAGAATACTTGTGCATGGAATTCTTGGATATTCTAAAGGAAAATGAGATTCTCTCTCAGTATTACTCCTCTGAATGCACCACAGCACAACGGTGTATCGGGGTGGAGCAATCACACCATATTGGATATAGTGTGCTTTATGATGAGTACTACTGAGTTACCTATTTCCTTTTGGAGTTGTGCACTTGAGAAGCTGCATACCTATTGAATTAGGTTCGAATCAAATCAGTACCTACCACTCCATATGAGATATGGTATGGGAAGAGCCCATCTCTTAAGCAAGTTAAGATTTTGGATTGTCCGGCCTATGTCTAAAGCAAAATCAGGACAAGATCGAGGCAAAGTCAGTTCTGTAGAACTGGAAAAGTTCCAGCTATACAAAACTGCAGCTGATGATTTAACAGAACCAAAGGATTCAATAGTTCCCGACGAACCTCAGCCTCTCCGCCAATCTAGTAGGGTTCCTCATCCGCCTGAGAGATACCTCGGTTTCTCGATGACAGCGGGAGCGAGGAATGCATCATGAGATGATGACCTAACTAGTTTCGAGTAGGGACTCTGTAAGAATGGCTGGATGCTTAGCAATCTGAGATGGAATCCATGTACACCAGTGAAGTATGGACTTTGGCTGCTATATCTGAAGGGTTAAATCCCCATCAGGAGCAAGTATATCTTGAGAAGATTACTTGGTGTAGATGGAAAGGTTGAGACTTTCAAAGCTAGACTTATTAAAGGTTTTCGTCATCGACCAGGCATGGATAATGATGAAACCTTTTCTAGGGACTATGCTTAAGTCCATCCAGATCCTACTTGCCATTGCTACATACCATGACTACGATATCTGGTGGTTGGGTGCCATGACTACTTTTCTAAATAATGATTTAGAAGAGAACGTCTATAAGAACACAGCCAGAGGGCTTCGTAAACAGTGGGAGCAGCGGAAACGTGTGCAAGTTGCTTTACAGGATGAAGCAGGCATCGCGGAGTTGGAACATCTGTTTTGATGTGGTAGTCAAAGAGTTTGACTTCATCAAAATGGTAGATGAACCTTGTATGTACAAAAAGGTAGTATGGAGTATGGTGATGATCCTCGTAGAGTACGTGGATGACATACTCTTGATAGGAAAAGAGTTTCCTATGCTACGCACGGTCAATCTCCTCTTATCACATGGATTCTCCATATAGGATCAAAGTGATACCTCCTAAATCCTGGGTTTTGGATCTATGAGATAGATCTAAATAGATGTTAGGATTCTCACTAGTTGTAGTGAGATGGTATCAATCGATCCTAGGGAGAATCACTGGAAGGGTTCCAGGGTGATAAAGACGACTGAATGTCGGTCACAGGCATTGTCTTTACCCTCAGTAAAGGGACGGTATGTTGGAAGAGTTCCAAGCTAGATACCGTGGCAAATTAGACGATAAAGGCTGGTAACATCGCTATTAAATATACTACCAAAGAGGCAGTTTGGGTGTATATTGGTTCATAAGATGAACTAGGTTCCTACCATTGTATGACAATGGAAGTGTGGTTTTAGCCAAGGAACCATGGTCCCATCAGTGACCCAGACATATTCTGAGGCAGCATCACCTGATCATGGAGATAGTTGATCTCCAGGGTGATCGAGGTTGGGGAGTAGATTTAGAGGACAACACGGCGGATCCACTCACAAAGGCTTTTTCCCAGAGAGAGACTTATATAGGATGGTTGAGTATGTGATACTGCAACCACTGCTACAGATGGCCCTAGTGCAAGTGGGAGATTGTTAGTTATATGTATGCCCTAGAGGCCATTACTGTACATTGGATGTATATTGTAGTGCATGCTGGTCATATATAAGTAGGACTTTCTTGCTCGACATGATAGTACGCTATCTGGTTTTTCTTTATCTTAACAGGTATATTTTCTGTCTCTCTGTTACTTGTTGATAAAGCCCTTAGGATGTGTACTCGACTTCCAGGACTATGATGCAGATCATACTAGTGGGGCCTGGGTAGTCCATGAGTACATCCTTCAATGTTCCTAGTCGTGGGAATATCGAGACGGGGTATCGATATTCCAGAGTAGACTAGCGTATATCTTCTCGACCCATGTGATGGGCGATGGATGATCCCATATCCATTGGTATTTGACATCAGAGATGGTATGCGGGTGCTCAGTGGAGACTGGGTACACTGAACGGACTCGCCGAGAACTCCCAGATGGTATTATACCTCACGTCAGATGGCAGTTCTCTGGTGACACTGGTACAGCTTAGTCTGTTGACCCGAGATCGTCATAGAGTCTTGTGTGTCTCCCACTGTGCTTTGATTTCCACCCTACCACGGCTCTACTGAGTCGTGCAAATAGGTGGTTTTTGGGTACAGTCCCGATTCACATGGAGGCAATGAGCAATAGGAGGGGATTTGTCTCTCCCGGTATTGGGGGTTGATGTTGCGCTATGCTCGACTGGCCATAACAGGAAATTCCTGGCCAGGGCTGCAGTGATCTACTGGTAAGTGTTGTCAGTAGTTTCACACATGTTATGGACCTCACGTCAGCATGACTTATCGAGCTATTGGGGTCTGACGTTTACCACCCCTAGACGAGATATGCGACATATCAGACGAACAGACCGGACTGTACGGTAAGTGTTACTGGTTGAATTCACAAGAGTGTGAGCGGGCTTGCTCGTCGATCTTCTGATCGCTCAATACCCGGGTGGCCGTTACGTTTAGCAGACCGCTTGCGGCTTGTGGGTGTTTGATATGATCATCACCTATTGCCGGCGTATTGACGAGTCTTTAGAGTCCTACACAGAGGTTTCCTGGCTCAAGCGAAACGAAATAGGAGCGCATATGAGATATGTGCGGGACCGAGAATAATGCGTGTATGTGATACCGTATTCTATTCTCGCGATGAATGTATCGATTGGTTGTATGCGATATAACCTAGTTATCGAATCAAGGATTGATTCGATAAGCCGATACATTGGATATTAGTCGGTTATATACGATATGACCGGATCGTTAAATCAAGTATTGATTTAATGATTTAATGCATAATTATATATTTGATATAATAATTTGCATTAACTAGTATTTGTTCACTTTAAATGGATTTTCTCACTTGAAGTACACAAGTTGTATATGTGATATACTTTTGTGCACTTGTTTGTATCATGTTTGATGATACATGCTAACTTGAGTTTGTGTGTATGATTAAACCATGGTTATATGAATGGTTAGGGTTTTTTTTACTTATCTATTCATTTATTTATTTATTCATTTTTGCAAAATAAGTCATGGTGGCTTTCTTTGTTTGCTTGTTGAAGCTTCATGAAGCTTTAAACAAGTCCACCATTTTTGTCTCATGCTTAACCCTAACCATTCAACCTAACCATAGTTTATTCTCTACACCTAACCATGGTTGCTATATGATAAGTATTCATTTTATTTTCTATTTTGAATAAGACGTATCATATTCTTTTTTCTTCTTCTTCTTCATCAACAAAAAGAAAAACTTGCCTCCATCAATGGCAACATGAGAAAAAGAGTGAGAAATCCAATTCTAAAGTGAACCCACTTCCTATTTCTTCATCCTCTACCACTTGCCAAGTAGTATAGGGTATTTTCTTCACAAGTTTCATGGCTTGGTGAAGTTGGAGCTTGATCTCGAGTTGCCTCGACGTAGATCATCTTCGGCATCGAAGTCGACGACCTAGCCCGATCAATTCTTCGATGAAACCACCGCGAGAGTCCGAGATCCGATGGGTACAGCGGAGGGACTTCATCACGGAGCTATGGAGGTGGAGGACCGGATCTACAAAGGTTGTAGCCCCTTCCCTTTTAGTTAAAGTCGTTAACTTGCATTGCATCGTCTATACATCTAGTTAACGATCCGTATTAGGGTTTGTAGGCATATGGAAAATTTTGAATTAGCCATGTTTGATCACTTGTGAGACCTCATTAGTGTGCCTAGGAACCCTACCGAATAGAATAGACAGAATAGAATATAGCTGTTTAATGTTGTTATTTAGTGTTAACGCTGTTATTTGTAGCCTGGTATAGAAGAGACCAGTGTATACGAGAGGAGTCTCACTATCCCGGAGACTAAGGTATACGGAGTACAAGGAACCGTTCAACCACGGTACAACGGCAATGGAGATTCAGGTTATGTGTCTTATGGTTGCAGTCTCGTGCCACTTCTAACACCTTCCGTACCAATCTACCCCTTATAAACCCCGTGATGTTTTGATTGTATTGTATTGTCTTGTAAATTGCATAGATGGATGACTTTTCGAAATCATGATATCAGTAATGGAACGTATATAATGGAAGAACATGTAAATAGAATATATCCATGGTTCGGTTTAGTCAATACAAATTGATATAGATTGAATAGATGGATTCATATTGAATCATGTTGTATTATAGTTTGTACTTGAATCACATTCAAGTTAGATTGATTAGGCTGAGACTCAGTTTGAGTCAGACACTTTTAAAAGAACTTGAAATCCTGATTGTTTTGGTGTTATCGGTAACTGCTGCACATGGACGGCAGGATTTGTGTCTTTTTCCAAGACAATTACCGTGTTAATAAGACCATTTGTTAAGTTGTCTACCATAAATAGGCAAGCACCCATATCTCCGGCTCCCTGAGGCTCAAGAGACGGGTCCCGCTTAAACCTATGTTTACTAGGGTCCTTATTGTAATTTAGTATAACTTGAGGGGGGTTTATGTAAAATTAGTTTTAGTATAATTTCAAAATACACCTCAAGTATTTAATTATTGTCTTTAGAGTTTTTCATAGATGTTTCTTTTAGTAAATGTGAAATTTCTAGTGAATATGATCTAGTTTTAAAGTATAAGGTATTTATTTGAAATATTGGAATTGTATGGTATTTTCATGTAAATGGAATGTTTTTCTTGAATTTTGGAAATGTGGAATATTATAAATATTAAAATAGATATTTTAATATTAATTACATATATGTTTATTTATTAAAAATATAAGTTTTAATTATAATAGAAATCACATTTTCTAAAGAAAAATGTTTTAAAAATCTTTCGAGATCGTGTGCTCCTTGCGGAGGTTTGCATCTCACTCTACTAGGCCTGAGTATGTGCGATAATCCGCACCATACCGAACGGGTTCCCCAAAATGGGTTGTAGAGGCACAATTGCAAAGATTTATTAAATACACTTCTTGTAGAAAAATGTTTTATAAGTTGAAGCTAGTTATATGTAAAGTTGTATTTTTCCAAATCTATGTTCCCAAATTCCATCGTGCTATGTTAAATATGTGTGTTGTGAAGAGGTAGGTCATTAGCTCATGAGTTTTCTAAAGGTATAAAGGTATTATAGAGTTTATGTCGGAAACTAAAGTTTATGGTATTTTAATGTAAAATTTCGATAAAAGATGCATATAAGAATCTTTTATGATAAAACTTGTTAAAAATGTTTATTAATATTTAATGAACAATATGTGATGTTATGAAGGTATCTTGATTAAGAAAAATTATAGTTTTTAAAGAAAACCGTATCGGAAGTCGGATTAACTCCGCTTCCGTCGGGTTTTAGAATTTAAAGTTTTTAGATTAGAAAATGAGAGGGGGGGAGACTTACTGGCTTTGATGAGAGGGGGGAGGTAGGAGGAGGTCTAGGATTCGTGGTGCTTCGTTTCGTTACCGGAAACTCCTCGTATCGTCGCCGGAACTTCGTCGGAGTTTTGCCCTTCGTTAACTCCACTTGCACACTATAGGAACTTGGAAATTTCTTGAGAGTTTTGGCAAGGAATTGTGAGTGAGGAGGGGTGAAATGAGGGTGTTATTTATAGGGAAAATTTTGGTTTAGGGTGTTTAAAGAATGTATTGAAATATGCATTAAAATTGGGATTAAATGGCATTTTATTGCTCTCTGGAAATATTGAGAGTAAACAAAAAATGTGGGGTTAGTGGGGTAGCTGAAGAGGTGCAAGGGGTGAAGTTTGGAAACATTCGGGACGGTTTGACCTGATGGTGCCGGTTTTTCTAAGCTTGTCGCCGGGTCAATTCCGACGGGTGGACTTGGGGTTTTGGCCATGTGTCGGGGTCGATTGGTATACTTCAGTGCACATGTTTAAATGATTTATAACTCTTCATTTTACGTGTTGTGCACGTGTAGACCCTTGGACTTCTAAAGGATTAAAAGAAATTAAAACAAAAAAAGTAATGTGGCTGATGGGATTTGAACTGTGGTGCTTTGTAACAGCAGTGCAAGGCTTTACCAGTGAGCTACAAGCAATTTCTTGCTGTTCAAAAGCAAAACAAATTCTTATAGTACTCACAGGAAATGTAAATATCCCAATTGTACATTAACTTTTAATCAATTTTATGTACACAAGAATTGGAGTTGTTACAGTCTACCCTCCTTACAAAAATTTCGTCCTCGTAATTTACAATTTATTTTAAGGACTAGTTTACAAATAGGTGAGGGTATCTTGCACGCATATCGTCTTCCCTTTCCCATGTTGATTCTCCTGGCGTGTCTTTTCTCCACGTCACTCGAACCTAGTTGACTTCCTTATTTGAAGTGACTTTACTTTTCTATCCAGGATCTCAACAGGTTGATACTCACAGGATAAATCTGGCTGTACAGTGAGCTCGGAATGATCAAGAATATGGCTGGGGTCACTCACATACCTTCTGAGTTGGGATATGTGGAACACGTTGTGCACTCCTACCAATGAGGGTGGAAGTGCCAAGCGATATGCCACTTCACTGACTCGTTCGAGTATGTCGAACGGTCCAATATATCTCGGACTTAGCTTACCCCGTCTTCCAAATCGGATCACTCCACGGTTCGGAGATATCTTCAGAAATACATGATCTCCCGGCTGGAACTCCAAGTGACGGCGCTTTGCATCAGCCCAGTGCTTCTGTCAATCTTGGGTTATGCGCATTCTTTCCCTGATAGTACGAACCACATCTACGGTCGCTACTATCATCTTTGGTCTAAGGAGTTCTCTATCTCCGATGTCGTCCCAACTTAATGGCGATCGAAACTTCCTTCCATATAGTGCTGCAAAAGGTGACATTCTGATGCTTGCTTGGTAGCTGTGGTTGTATGAAAACTCTACAAGATGTAGGTGATCTTCCCACGATCCTCCGAAATCTAGCATACATGCTATGAGCATATCTTCCAAGATCTGAATAGTTCACTCAGACTGACCATCTGTTTGTGGATGACAAGCCGTGCTGAAGTTCAGACTTGTTCCCAAGCTCGCTTACAGACTTTGCCAAAATTGCGATCGAAACCTGGTGTCACGATCGGAGACAATGCAAACCGGTACTCCATGAAGTCTCACGATTTCCTGTATGAGTTCATGGGTATCAGAGACAGCACATTTTGAAGAGTTTAAATCTTACTTAGATTCTTACCTTCATGTACTTCTTTGCTAGTGTCTCAGTAAATTGGCCAACTCGAAATGGGATGAAGTGAGCCGACTTTGTGAGTCGATCCACAATAACCCATACCGTATCGTTACCCTTTGTGCTACGAGGGAGTGCAGTCACAAAATCTATTGTGATGTGCTGCCACTTCCATTCTGGGAACGGTAATGGTTGAAGTAATCCAGCAGTCCTGTGATGTTCAGCCTTTACTTGCTGACACACCAAGCATTTAGCGACGCTTCTGGCTACTTCACGCTTCATTCCATACCACCAGTAATTTTGACGCAGATCTTTGTACATCTTTGTACCTCCAAGGTGTACTGAATAAGGAGAGCTGTGAGCTTCCTTCATCAACTCTTCTCGCACAGAACCTTTTGGTACACACAATCTGCCGCCGTATCTCAAAGATCCGTCTTCATGGATGATGAAGTCTGTTCTGAGTCCATTCTCCACTTGTTCTCTGATCTTTTGCAACTTAGCATCACTTTCTTAAGCTGCTTTGATCTGATTGACAATGGTAGATTGAACTTGTAAATTCATCAAACTTGAAGCATTACCTGGCATGACTACTTCAATCTCCATCTGATATGAATCCTGTTGAAGCTTCCACTGGGCGATGAGATTCATCGATAATGGTTGGCGACTAAGTGCATCAGGTACTACGTTCACCTTCCCTTGGTGATATTGCAGGTTGATGCCGAAATCCACCATCAATTCTAACTATCTTCTCTGCCGCATATTAAGCTCCTTCTGAGTGAACACATATTTCAGACTCTTGTGATCTGTGTATATGTTCACTCGTTCACCAAGAAGATAATGGCGTCAAATCTTAAGAGCAAAGATTACGGCCGCCAACTCCAAATCATGCGTCGGGTAATTGCGCTCATGAATTTTCAGTCGTCTTGAAGCATAAGCCACAACCTTACCGTGCTAATGTAGAACACATCCTAATCCCTTACCGGATGCATCGCAATGCACAACGAAACCTCCAGATTGGTCCGGTATGACGAGAATAGGCGCTGATGTCAACCTTGACTTGAGTTCTACGAAAGCTTGTCCGCATGCTTCTGACCACATGAATTCTTCATCTTTACATGTGAGCTTGGTCAGGGGTGTTGCTATCTTCGAAAAGCCTTCAATGAACCTTCTGTAATATCCAACTAGACCCAAGAAATTTCGAATGTCCTTTACTGACTTTGGTGTCGGCCATTCGCTTACTGCTGAAACTTTCGCTGGATCCATAGAGATTCCTTCACTTGATACAATATGTCCGAGAAAACCAACTTGATCTAGCCAAAACTCGCATTTGCTGTACTTGGCATATAGTTAATGTTGCCGTAGAGTTTCCAGGACAATTCGTAGGTGTTCGGCATGTTCTTTCCGGCTCTTAGAATACACCAGGATGTCGTCGATGAAGATGATAACAAACCTGTCTAGGTACTCCCGGAAAACTTGATTCATTAGGTTCATGAATATTGCTGGTGCATTGGTCACTCCGAATGGCATCACAAGAAATTCGTAATGGCCATAACGAGTTCTCAATGTTGTTTTATGAATATCAGCTTCCTTGACCTTCACCTGATGATAACCTGAACGAAGATCTAGCTTGGAGAAAACACAAGATCCACTTAGCTAATCGAATAAATCGTCGATGCACGGGAGTGGATACTTGTTCTTTATCGTTACTTCGTTCAAGGCTCTATAATCAATGCACATTCGATATGAACCTTCTTTCTTCTTTACAAGCAGTACTGGTGATCCCCCAACTTGAAGTGCTAGGACGAATCCATCCTTTTGCCAATAATTCATCCAACTGAGTTCGGACTTCCTTCAAACCTTCCGGACTTAATCGATAAGGTGCTTTGATCACCGGTTATGCTCCTGGTACTAAATCAATGCTGAATTCAAAAGCTCGATCGGGAGGCAAACCTGATATATCGTCAGGAAACACATCGTCGAACTCTCGAACCACTTCTGGCTTTGATCTTTCCTCTGCTTGAATTGCCGCAATCACTGCCTTCTTTGGTTTCGCCTTGTATGTACTTGGCTCCAGGGTACGGTCTCCACTTTTGAAATAGAAGACTGGATACTCTGGAATCTCGAATACTACCCTCCTTTGACGACAGTCAATGGTAGCATAGAATGTTCCGAGCCAATCCATACCCAAGACGACGTCGAAGTTTGGTATGTCTAGTACCTTGAAGTCAGCATAAAATTCTCTGCTGCAGACGATCACTGGACACAAGTTGTATCCCATTGTTGCCTTTAAAACGCCATTTCCTGAACTGACATTCCAGCTGGATACAAGCGGTGTGACTGGAATCGCATGTGTTCGGACAAACCGTTGCGACATAAAGCAATGAGATGCTCCAGTATCGAATAGTGCGAGTGCAGGAAGTAAGGCTACTAAGATTGTACCTAAGTTATGTGGGATATGTTTTAGGTATAAAGAAAAGATATATAGGTATGTCTATGAACTGAAAGAGAATTTGATAGGGAAGTGTTACCGGTGATGACTTGGCTGGTGGCTTCAGCTTCTTCCACTGTCATTGTGAAAGCCTGTCGCCTCAGTACATTCCTCCTTGCTGGAGGAGCATCCCTCTGTCCGTTCCTTGGTCCTTGAGGTGGGTTCCTTTGAGCTTGATGGAACTGACGAGGAGGAGGTGCAGTCGGTCCACGAGGAGGTGGAGCAGGTTGTCACGCCCCGCTTCCCAGAGTACGCTAGATTGGGTACGTGACATAGCCAACCATACTACCTGTGGGTAGGAAGTATCCATCCACAGTCACATTACGGCTGTAGAGATATCAAGAACAAGATAAAATTTTCTAAAACATGTCCATAATCCATAATAACAAGAGTCAATAAATAAATAAGTGCGGAAGAAAATGATCCAATACAATGACTGAAAAGTATGTCCCATAATGCGGGCTCACATCAGGAAATAAATGCAGGAAATAAAAACTAACTAACACTAACACCTCACAGCTCAGCCTGCTGGCTGAAGTACTTCTGCTCGGACTGCGACAGCGGTACAGAATCTGGGCCATGCAAAACCCAGACGTCAGCGCGTCATGTCATCAAGTAATACAATATAAACAGTGTAACATGCAAAGCAAAATAAACATGAATAAAACGAGAGTAGCAAATAATGTGAATCAAGCAGTGCAGGGTAGTGTGCAGTGGGTAACTAAACTGTTCTATCAGGTTTTCTATTCTAAAGTCTTTGAAATCAATTGATGAATCGTCGATGTAACTCAATAGTATCCCGTGCGTGCCCGGGACCACGGTCAAGATTCTCGGGGCTGAATCCGAGACGTGCCGCTAGGCAGTAACAAGTAGCAGGATAGGTGAGTGATGTCAGCATCATCACTCCGGGGCTGGCCTAGCCCGTAAGACTGATCAGAACAGGTATCAAACTGTTGAGTTACAAGTCGGTTTCACCTTTGATTTCCCCATACCCCCAAGTTATGTATGTCAGGTCAGGTATTCCGTAATCAAGAACTAATGCCAACACAGGATCAGGTAAAAGCAGGTTTGTCTGGATAGACAACAGGAACGGTCCATGAGGACTACATGTCAGGTTTGTTGGCATTAGGCACGAGATCAGGTAACAGGTCGGGTCATGGTACATCAGGTCAAGTCAATAGTAAACGGTACAATACCATGTGTGACAATGTCAATCAAGATGTAACGATATCTTGGGTGTGCCCACAAACAGATATATAAGCAGCATCATGTTCAAATCAATACGTTAAACAATAATCTGATTTATTATCTAGCTGTACCATTTTCAATTGTGTTAAATAAATAGTGTCAATATCATGTAAATACAGGACGGTGAACGTAACTACTGTAGTCAGGTTAATAATATATTGAGTGTTCCAAGAATGCCACGACAAGTATAATCGGTTTAAAGAATGCAATTGTAATTTAGCCGGTTATGCATATTTGTTAAACTAAACTGGAAATAAAGCATCATAGCAGTGAATCAAATGCAATCTATCATGTACGGGTTTATCAGGAAATAATTTATTTTACATGCTACTAGGGTTAAACAGGAAGTAATGTATGTAGGTGATTTGCTAAATAATACATCATTAAACCACACATGTATATTAAGGCAAGTTATAAAGTTGTAATAGCATGTAGCAAGTATCGAATACTTGCCTCGACGGGTCGCGAACCGGGAAAACGGAACGTAACGTCGGCGGGGAAACACGCGACGGACGCACGGTTCACGGATTGAACCCAAACGACGAACCAAGGGACCTCACGGGTCAGAGCACTCTGCTGGATCGTCAGGACATGTCACTGGCACAGCCGGATTCCGGCGAACAGCGACAACAACAAACGGAAAATTAATGCACGGCCAAGGGATAAACCGGAGGGAAAATAGAAGGAGAAAGGGGAGAGAAGGCTTACTGGTGTTGCAGAGGGCGTGACAGCGATGGGGTCGACGGCGGTGGGGCGCCGGCAAGGAGGTCGCAGATGTGAAGGTTAGGGCTCGGGTATGGGAAACGGGAAAGAAGGTGGAGAGGGAGAGGAGGTGGTCGGGGCTGGAGTGCGCAGGTGATAAGGATGTGCTGAAGGTGGCGCGGGTGGCGACGACGAAGGTCGCCAGCGACGTCTCAGGCCGTACAGAGAAGGCACGGGGTATCCGGGTTGCTGCTGCACCGTGCACACGGGGAGAAGGAGGAGGTGTTGAGGTTGGAACGAGGAGGCGAGGGCGACGGTGGCGCTGGCGCCGGCGTCGGAGCTGCGGCGGCGACGGTAAGGACGGCTAGGGCTAGGGTTCGCGATGGGTTTACTTTCGCGTTCTGGGAAAAAAATATGATGGGGAAAGACTATATATATATATATAGGGAAGAGAGAGAGAGGGTTAGAGAGAGAGAGAGATAGAGAAATTAGAGAGGGAGAGGGAGAGAGAGATTAGAGAGAGACGTTAGACGAGGGGCCCACGGTGTTAAAATCCTCGTGATTGGCTGAGGGATAAGTTAAAGAAATCTTTAAAAGATTTAAAAGATTATTAACGTAACAGTAATAAGATTGTGAATATATATATATAGTTTCGAATATTTTATTAATTTGGGATTTTGGCGCTAAATGAAACATTTCCAAATCGCGCCCGGGTTGGGTCCAAAAATTTGAAATTTAAATAATAGGATTTTAAGCGGGTTCCAAATTTTAAAATGAAATGTTTTATGATTAAAAAAGCATACCCCCAAGTCGGACACCTGTACACGCGTGTAGCCGTCCAAACTCGCCCGTTTCACTGAACGGGACGATAACTCGATGCACGGACGCTACCACGCGGCTAGGGGTGTTGAGTAGGCCAAGATAGATATTTTTAATTTTATTTTAGGTGCTAAAATTTGTTATATGCAGAAATGACTTAGCCTGATAAAATTCCACGGTAAGTGTCAAATAGGCAAGCAAAATGAAATGAGTAATATCTAATGCTCAACCAGTAACAGAAAATAGTAGTATTGGGCTCGGGTGTTACACAGGTAGTGCAAGTCTCGGAGCAGGTGCCTGGATGGCTGGGCGTTGCTAGTAAGTGATTGCTGGCCTGGATGCAGCATATGGGTTTTGTCTATGAGGACAAGACCCGATATCATGAGTAGATGAGCCGCAGACTAAGCAAAGACGATTTGCACGCCGACAGTCTTTCATCAGATGTCCATCTCTCCTGTAGTATGTGCAAAAGGATGGACTAGGCCGGTTGTTTGGTACTCCCGGTCTCCTTGGCATAAATGGTAGCCTTGAAGAGGCTCCTCTTGCCATCTGGTTGGAAGGGCGCTTCATCCTGGCAGACTGAGATCTGCCCCTCATCTTTACCACTGCCTCATAACGGCGGGCAGCTTTCAGAGCCGATTCGTGGGTCGGAAAATCTCCTGTGGCTAATGCAGCCTGGATCTCCGGATCTAACCCTTGTTGAAATTGCCGGGCTCTGATCTCATCCGTCGGTATCAGGTGTGCCGCAAATCTGTTAAGGTATTGTGTTAGTTGTGTAGTATGTGATATTCTAAAATCGAAATATTGAGACGTATCTTACCGACTGAGCATGGTAAACTCAGCATCATACACATCCACTGATTTGGTCCATATTGAACCCTGTTGCAAGTGAATGAACTATTGTTCCATGTCGAATCTGGCAGTCTCGGGGAAGTACTTTGCGTCGAACATATCGCGGAAAGTCCTCCATTCGATCGGTTGGGTGGGACAGCTTTCTTCCGCCTTCCACCAAACCCTTGCATTGTCGTGAGCTGTAACTTCGCAACACGAACCCAAACGACCTCTGGCACTTGTGCTGCTGCCAGGTCATCTTCAATACTTTGAGCCCATTCCTCAGCTTCTAAGGGGCTCTCTTTTCCTGAGAACTGCTTAGGGTGCAAGGCTCTGAATTACTTCACCCCAAGTGCTTCTGCCTCAGGACGGTTCATCAAGATAGCAGTCTGCTACTGCTGTCCCTCCAGGAGGCTACGGATCGCCTCAAGTAGTACCGTCTGCTCATTGATCGGAGCAGCTACGGCCGGTGCAATTGGTAGGGGTGGTGGAGTGTTGTTGAAGTTGGTACTGGTGTTGTTTGGGGAATCCATAACCTTGAAAGAAAAATTTAGGTTAGGACAGATTCAAAATATATGAAATTGGAAGATTCAAGGAATTTGAATTGTAAAGAATGTTTTTAGTTGCCGGTTCTTGTGTTATAGTGCTTAGGTTGTCTATGCAGAACTGACCTGTATGTCCACACAGAGCAGGCCTGCATGGGCCACCAACAAAACCTGTCACTCCCCGCTTTCCAGAGTACGGGCAGAGGACGCGACGGGTCACGCGACGTATTTACTCAGAAGTAAACACGCTAAGCGTATCTAAGCAATATAAAATAAAATGTACACAAGAGACAAGATGTAAATAAATAGCAACTTTATTTATTAAACATTCTTTTTTCAATACAACTGAAATGAAAATACATGGAATGAAAGCAATGCCTAAAAAATGGCATAACAGAAATGAAAATGAAATGTAATGTACAAGTGAATCTAAAACTCCGGGGTTTCAGTAAACTGATCCAAGTCTTCGCTGCTGGGTTCGATCTCCAGTGAGTCCGAAACACCTGACGACATTCTAAAGAAGAAGAAAGAGAATTTCGTCAGCGAACAAGTCGTTCGGTAAGTCCCGTAGATAGATAAGAATAGAATAGACAGAATAGAGTATAGCTGTTTAATATTGTTATTTAGTGTTAATGCTGTTGTTTGTAGTTTGGTACAAAAGAGACCAGTGTATACGAGAGGAGTCTCACTATCCCAGAGACTAAGGTATACGGGGTACAAGGAACTGTTCAGCCACGGTACAACGGCAATGGAGATTCAGATTAGGTGTCTTATGGTTGTAGTCTCGTGCCACTTCTAACACCTTCCGTACCAATCTACCCCTTATAAACCCCATGATGTTTTGATTGTATTGATTGTATTGTATTGTCTTGTAAATTGCATAGATGGATGACTTTCCGAAACCATGATATCAGTAATGGAACGGATATAATGGAAGAACATGTAAATAGAATATATCCATGGTTCGGTTTAGTCAATACAGATTGATATAGATTGAATAGATGGATTCATATTGAATCATGTTGTATTATAGTTTGTACTTGAATCACATTCAAGTCAGATTGATTAGGTTGAGACTCGGTCTGAGTCAGACACTTTTAAAAGAACTTGAAATCCTGATTGTTTTGGTGTTATCGGTAACTGCTGCACATGGACGGCAGGATTTGTGTCTTTTTCCAAGACAATTACCGTGTTGATAACACCGTTTGTTAAGTTGTCTACCTTAAATAGGCAAGCACCCATATCTCCGGCTCGCTGAGGCTCAAGAGACTGGTCGCGCTTAAATCTATGTTTACTAGGGTCCTTATTGTAATTTAGTATAACTTGAGAGGGGTTTATGTAAAATTAGTTTTAGTATAATTTCAAAATACATCTCAAGTATTTAATTATCGTCTTTAGAGTTTTTCATAGATTTTTCTTTTATTAAATGTGAAATTTCTAGTGAATATGACCTAGTTTTAAAGTATAAGGTATTTATTTGAAATATTGGAATTATATGGCATTTTCTTGTAAATGGAATGTTTTTCTTGAATTTTGGAAATGTGGAATATTATAAATATTAAAAATAGATATTTTGATATTAATTACATATATATTTATTTATTAAAAATATAAGTTTTATTTATAATAGAAATCACATTTTCTAAAGAAAAATGTTTTAAAAATCTTTCGAGATCATATGCTCCTTGCGGAGATCTGAATCTCACTCTACTAGGCCCGAGGATATGCGATAATCCGCACAATACCAAACGGGTTCCCCAAAATGGATTGTACAGGTACAATTGCAAAATTTTGTTAAATACACTTCTTGTAGAAAAATGTTTTATAAGTTGAAGGTAGTTATATGTAAAGTCGTATTTTCGCAAATCTATGTTTACAAATTCCATCGTGCTATGTTAGATATGTGTGTTGTGAGGAGGTAGGTCATTACCTCATGAGTTTTCTAAAGGTATAAAGGTATTATAGGGTTTATGTTAGAAACTAAAGTTTATGGTATTTTAATGTAAAATTTCGATAAAAGATGCATATAACAATCTTTTGTGATGAAACTTGTTAAAGATATTTATTAATGTTTAATGAACAATATGTGATGATATGAAGGTATCTTGTTTAAGAAAAATTGTATTTTCTAAAGAAAACCTATCAGAAGTCGGATTAACTCCGCTTTCGTCGGGTTTTAGAATTTAAAGATTTTAGATTAGAGAATAAGAGGGGGAGGGGGACTTACTGGCTTTGATGATAGAGGGGAGGTAGGAGGAGGTCTAGAATTCGTCGGTGCTTCGTTTCTTTGCCAGAAACTCCTCGTATCGTCGCCGAAACTTCGTCGGAGTTTTGCCCTTCGTTAACGCCACTTGCACACTATAGGAACTTGGAAATTTCTTGAGAGTTTTGGCAGGGAATTATGAGTGAGGAGGGGTGAAATGAGGGTGGTATTTATAGGAAAAATTAGGGTTTAAGGTGTTTAAAGAATGAATTGAAATATGCATTAAAATTGGGATTAAATGGCATTTTATTGCTCTCTGGAAATATTCAGAGTAAACAAAAAATGTGGGGTTAGTGAGGGTAGCTGAAGAGGTGCAGGGGGTGAAGTTTGGAAGCATTTGGTACGGTTTGACCCGATGGTGCTGGTTTTTCTAAGCTTGTCGCCGGGTCAATTCCGACGGGTGGACTTGGGGTTTTGGCCACGTGTCGGGGTCGATTGGTATACTTCAGTGCACATGTTTAAATGATGTGTAACTCTTCATTTTACGTGTTGTGCACGTGTAGACCCTTGGGCTTCTAAAGGATTAAAAGAAATTAAAACAAAAAAAGTAATGTGGCTGATGGGATTTGAACTCTGGAGCTTTGTAACAGCAGTGCAAGGCTTTACCAGTGAGCTACAAGCTCTTTCTTGCTATTCAAAAGCAAAACAAATTCTTATAGTACTTACAGATAATGTAAATATCCCAATTGTACATTAACTTTTAATCAATTTTATGTACACAAGAATTAGAGTTGTTACAGTCTCTACAACCCATTTTGGGGAACCCCGATCGGGATGGTGCGGGTTATCGCACATCCTCGGGCCTAGTAGAGAGAGACGTAGACCTCCGCAAGGAGCATTCGATCTCGATGGAATTTTTGATGCAATTTTTAAGAAAATGAGATTTCTACAAAATAAATAAATTTATTTTTATTAAATATATGAATATATATATATATATGAATATTATAAAAAAATCTATTTTAAATATATTATACAAATATTCCATGTTTTCTAGATCAAAGGAATCACCATTTCATAAAACTATCTTTACAATTCAATACTATTCTAAGTTTACTCTAAAATACCATATACAATGAAAACTAAGTTCTACTCATTAGAAAATTCCATTTTTATAAAATATACATTTATGAGAACCCTAAAGATGATAATTAAATGCTTAAGATGTATTTTGAAATTATATCAAGACTATTTTTACATAAAATCCTCTCAAGTTATACTAAATTACAATAAGGACCCTAGTAAATATAGGTTTAAGCGGGACCAGTTCTCTTGAGCCTTAGGGAGCCGGAGAAAGTGGGTGCTTGCCTATCTAAGGTAGACAATCTAACAATGATGTTATCAACACGGTAATTATTTTGGAAAATGACACAAATCCTGCCGTCCATGTACAGCAGTTATCGATAATATCAAAACTAATTCAGGACTTCAATTTCTTTTCAAAGTGTCTGACTCAGACAGAATCTCAATCTAATCAATCTGACTTGAATATGATTCAAGTATAAACTACAATATAACATGAATCCATAAATACCAGAATTCAATCTATATCAATCTATTTTGACTGAACAGAACCATGGATATACTCTGTTTACATGACTATCCATTTACATCCAGTCTGTTTACTGATATCATGGTTTCGGCAAGTCATCCATCTATATAACAAAACAATACAATCAATACAAAAGATATTATGGGGTTTTAAAGGGGTAGACTGGTACGGAATGTGTAAGAAGTGGCACGAGACGGTCACTTTAATACACCTAACCTGAATATCCATTGCCATTGTTCCGTGGCTGAACGGTTACTTGTGCTCCGTATACCTTAGTCTCCGGAATAGTGGGACTCCTCTCGTATACACTGGCATATTCTGTACCAAGTTACAAATAACTGTGTTAACATATAATCAAACATTACTAGTTATACTCTCTTTCTGTCTATTCTATTTCTAATCATCTATGGGACTTACCGAGCGATTGTTCGCTAACGACATTCCTTTCTTCTTTCTTTGAAATGTTGTCTGGTGGATCGGACTCACTGGAGATCGAGCCCAGTACTGAAGACTTGGAGCAGTTAGCCTTTGACCCCCGATCTTTAGATACTTATATATACTTTTCATTTCAGTTCATGCCATTGTTTAAGCATTGCTTTCTATTCATGTATTTGCATTTCCAGTTGTACTTGTAAAAAATTGTTGAATAAATAAAAGTTGCTGTTAATTTATATTCTTGTCTCTTGTGTACATTTTTACTTTATATTGCTTAGATACGCTTAGCATGTTTACTTCGGAGTAAATACGTCGCGTGACCCGTCGCGTCTCCTTGCCCGTACACCGGGAAGCGGGAAGTGACATAATTAAAGTCAGAATATAAAAGAAAACATAGCCTTAAGTGTTATGCACACGTGAGTTCCAGTCTCGCCTAAATACGACTACCGGTTTAGGAGATATACATGTTTTCGTATTGTCGTGCAAAACTGATCAGAATCTGTTCAGCACCATCACACATTTTTAAAACATACTTTTGGTCAATTTCTTTCAAATTTCATGTTAGGAAAATTATTAGAAAATTGTAGATCTTTCGGTTTACATATCCAAACAACTATGGTTCACGCGATTTGGACTTCTGAAGCTCTAGTTATAATTATTTTAATATCAGCGTTTGAAACAGAAATTCAGATTTCTGGACAACAACTATATATTATATTGCAAAATCTATATCGGGTTGTTTCATGCATTTCTAAGTAATCTAATATACAGGAAATTATAGTTTTATCAATTGTGCATCTACACATTTAATGTTTGTCACGAACGGATATCAGGAGTTCGAGTTATGTCATATTTAAAAACAGTGTACGAATCAAGACAGATTCTGTCCAGATCCATCACTAAATATTGTAATGCAATATTCTATATTTTACGTCGGTTTTCAGTAAAAACTTAAAAAAAAGAAAATATAGATTTTTCAATGTAAATTTCTAAAACACTTGAGTTTGTTCAATTTGGATATCAATAGACCAAGTTATGTGTCCTATAAATTAACCAATAAATGCAGTTTTCTGTTTTTACGAACAGTGAATAAAAACGATGTAATTTCTGTACCGTTAAGCGATTCGATCTAAAATTTTTACAGCATGTACAAAAAAATATATTCTATCGTAGATAAATTTCTTGAAATTTTCAGAAATAAAATTAATTTCTAAAAAATATTTTAAAGGTAAAGGTATTGATATTTCATATGTGAGAATGTGAAAACCATGGTATTTATTTATTGTTAGTTGTATGTATGCCCTAGAGGCCAGTATTGTACAGATGAAGTATATTATATTGGATGCTTGGACATATATAGAGATGACTTTCTTGCTCGATATGATGGTATGCTATCTGGTTACTCTTTATCTTAACATGTATACTAGTCTCTTTAAACTGTCTTATGGTTACATGTTGGTAAAGCCCTTAGGATGTGTACTTGACTACCTGGACTATGATGCAGATCATACTAGTGGAGACAAGGTAGTCCATAAGTACATCCTTCAAGGTCCATAGTCGTGGGTGTATCGAGACGGGGCATCGATATACCAGAGTAGACTAGCGTATACGCTTCTCGACCCATGAGATGGGCGATGGATGATCCCATATCCATTGGTGTTTGACATCAGAGATCGTATACGGGTGCTCAGTGGAGACTGGGTACACTGGACGGACTCACCGAGAACTCCCAGATGGTATTATACCTCACGTCAGATGGTAGTTCTCAAGTGACACTTGTACAGGTTAGTCTGTAGACCCGAGATCGTCATAGAGTCTTGTGTGATTCCCACTGTGCTTTGATCTCCACCTTACCACGTCCATGAGGGCGTGCAAAACGATGGTCTTTAGGTACAGTCCCGAGTCACATGGAGGCAATGAGCGATAGGAGGGGTTTCGTCTCTCCCGGTATTGGGGGTTGATGTTGCGCTGTGCTCGATTGGCCGTAACAGGGAAGTCCCTGGCCAGGGCTGATCAGAGATTTGCTAGTAAGTGTTACCAGTAGTTTCTCGACCTGTTATGAGCCTCACATCGGCACGACTTATCGGTTATTGGGGCCTGACGTTTACCACCCCTAGACTTGATATGCGACATATCAGACGAACAGACCGGACTGTACGGTAAGTGTTACTGGTTGGATTCACAGGAGTGTGAGCGGGCTGGCTCGTCGATCTTCTGATCGCTCAATACCCGGATGGCCGTTACGTTTAGCAGACCGCTTGCGGCTTGTGGGTGCTTGATATGATCATCATCTGCTACCGGCATATTGACGAGTCTTTAGAGTCCTACACAGAGGTTTCCTGGCTCAAGCGAAACGAAATAGGAGCGGATATAAGATATGTGCGGGACCGAGAATAATGCGTGTATGTGATATCGCATTTCATTCTCGCGATGAATGTTTCGATTGGTTGTATGCGATATGATCTAGTTATCGAATCATTGATTCGATAAATCGATACATTAGATACTAGTCGGTTATGTGCGACATGACCGGATCATTGAATCAAATGTTGATTTAATGATTTAATGTATAATTATATATTTGATATATTACTTTGCATTAACTAGTATTGGTTCACTTTAAATGGATTTTCTCACTTGTTGTGCAAGTTGTATATGTGATATACTTTTATGCACATGTTTGTATCATGTTTGATGATACATGTTAACTTGTGCTTGTGTAAAGATTAAACCATGGTTATATGAATGGTTAGGGTTTTATTTACTTATTCATTTATTTATATTGATTATTCATTTTGGAAAAGAAAAGAAAAATGGTGGCTTTATTTGTTTCTTTCATGAAGCTTCATGAAGAGTTGAATAATTGACCATTTTTGTTTTCTTCTCTTAACCTAACCATGCACCTAACCCTAGTTTGCTCTCTACACTTCACCATGGTTAGTATATGATAAGTAATGATATTATTCTCATTTTTAATCTAATACTTATCATATTCTATCTTCATCTTCTTCTTCTTCTTAAAAGAAAAAGCTTGACACTATTAATAGCACCTTGAGCCAAAGAGTGAGAAATCCAATTCTAAAGTGAACCCACCTCCTATTTCTTCATCCTCTACCTCTTGCCAAGTGGTTTTGGGTGTTTTCTTCACAAGTTTCACAACTTGGTGAAGTTGGAGCTTGAACTTGTGATGCCTCGACGTAGATCGTCTTCGGCATGAAGCCGACAACCTAGCTCGCCCATTTCTCCGATGAAGCCGACGATTGAGTTTGGGATTCGAGATGGACAGCGAGAGGACGCCTACGTGGAGCTAAGGAAGTGGAGAAACGGATCTACAAAGGTTGTAGCCTCTCTCCTTTAGTTAAGTCGTTAACTAGTTTAATGTTTCGCCTAGAATTCTAACCGACGATCCGTATTAGGGTTTCTCGGCACCCATAAAATTTTAAATTGGCATGGTTGATGCCTTGTGAGACCTTTATAGTGTGCCTAGGAACCCTACAGTGGTATCAGAGCCTAGCTAGAGCCTTAGGCGAAGTCTAGACGACGTTTGAAACCCGATCGAACCCGAAACCCTAACTTTTTCATGCTCTCTGGACTTTTTCTAAAAACTGGGATTTTTCCAGATTAAAAATTGCTAAAAAATTCAGCAGGGAAATCTATGAATTACGGTGCAAAAATTACTTAATGAAGAGTCTACAGTGCGGCGGAACCGCGGCAGAAGCCTTGCTTCTACGGCAGTTCCGCGGCAAATTTATTGAATTATCATATAATTTTTGCACAGTAACTGATTTCTTCTGGTGTTGGATTTTCTGGGAATTTATAAAATTTATTCAAGAGTTGAATTTTCTGGGGTGTTTTGGGAGTTCGAAGATTCGATCGGATTATCAAATTTTGTCTGTGTGTTTTTTTCCGGATAATTTAAGAATATGTTAAAAAGTTCGACCGGATATAAATACCCAACTTTTCCCCTGCCGGAAAATTTCCAAGTGTTGGATTTTTCTGTGGTTTAAAGACGTTCTGAGTAGTGCAAGTAACGCGATGGTCCCTCTAGAAGACAACAAACCTTAACTCGATTATGTGGCCGTCTTGAACTGCCCTTTGAACCTTCGGGTTTGGGGCAGTACGGCGTGCCACATGTGAGGCGTTGGCTTGACCCTTCTACGGCTGGACCGTTGGTACTGAGGCATGAAGTGAATGTCTTTGAACATATTTCATGTGTTGACCAGTCTCGGGAAAACTTGGGTGTTCGAATGTTTGATCGGAAAGTTTAATATTTTCTATTTATCCGAAATGGGATACAATAATTGGAATTCACAAACAGTTATGTGATAACTGAATGAATGTTATAAATCTAGCGGTTTAGTTTCACTTGATATTGAAAAGAGTTTTCGATAATGAGACTAAAATGCGGGGTTTATAACTGTTAGGCATGTGATGTCTAAGTATTTCATTTGATTAGGCATGCGATGTCTAAAGAGGTTGCGGATTCCAACTTTTGTAGTTTTACACTTTCTTTTCTGTGACCGTAAGTATAGTATGTTAATATCGCCGGTTTCGTCGCTATACGCCAACGACAATTGGGGTATGCATACTTACTTACGTTGATGACATGTGATGTTATGTGTTGCTGGATATGTTATATTGGATCGTCGTGTTCGAATAGCCGGGGGTTTTTTATGTGAGATGAGTGTTTTTCATTTTCATTCATGTAAAAACTTGTATGTAATATTCTTTTATTTGGGGCACTTCTAGGTTGCGGAAGATGTCACCCTTTGTATATTATTTACTTTTCTGCACTAGGATAGACCCAAGGAGGGGAGCACAAGTAACCGGGTTCTAGGGTCCAGTGGGAGACTATCTCGAGGAGTCGAGTCCTGGTCTCCTAACCCTAGAATTGGTAGGGTTGCTTGACGCTCTCGTAGGGGTCTAGGGGTGTGGGATTGGCTATTCATCACGACCGTGGAATCCGTGTTTTATACTGGCTCGTATTGAAAACACGGACGTCCTAGTATATCCAATATTTCATATGTTTCTTCTGCTGCGATATCTGTGATGTGATCATGTGATGTTCTGTGATAGATACAGTATATAGTATATATGATATATTATATAGACGTTACTTATGTTTTGCATCCGCACTAGCCCTGCCCTGCTCTGTCGTTAGTTACCTAACCTAACGGTGCACGAGGGGATATCGAGGCGAATGCGAATGGCATAAGTGTACGTCGTATTTATCTGTGATGTTTAGGTACTTAAATGATGGGACTTCATTAATATGATTAATGAAAGATAAGAAACCTAAGATGTTGTGGAATCGAATTTCAAAATAAAACAGGTAACTACAGTTCTTGCTTTGCATAGCGGTATATATGATATACCCTGCACCTTATTCGATGAGGAAAGGACCGAGATCCCTTCACCGGGAGTGACTCCTTTAGCAATAACTGGCAGATGCTACATACTCGGTCTGCTTTTGATTGCTTCTATAGTTTCTGCTTTGCATAGTGATATATATGATATATCCCGCACCTCATTCGACGAGGAAAGGGCCGACGATCCCTTCACCGGGAGTGACCCCTTTAGCAAAACTAGAAAAGCCTCAAAATCACTCCATTTTAAAACTTCATTTTGATTCTACAACGATATCAAGTTCATTACGCAATAGGTTTTCAGAAAAACCTGTCGTAGCCCTCCGTCATTTCAGATAAGTTGCATATAGTATTCGTGCTACATTTGTTGGCTTTCGTCAAGGTGTAGTGTGCGGTAGCTATGTGCTGCTTATCTGCTGCATATGATGCTACTGGATTAGGGTAGTCGTATGGCTTTGTTGGCTTTTGTCAAGGGTCGTGCGGGTGGGTTTAATTCAGTCAAGAAATGTACAGATTGAACTTGACTAGCGGGCTGTGGTTTGTTGGCTTTCGTCAAGGTCATAGCACGCTAGGGGCAAAAATATTATCGGGAGTTTCAAGAGTTGAAATTTGCAATGAGATTGCATACCTTCTATGAGATAGTTGGATCCCGATACCCACTGTGAGTAAGAGTTACTCCTGGAAGAGTTTTACACATTGCAATTAGCTGATCAAGTAGGTGTTTAGAAAGGTGTCAACGGGGTTACGCCTCTGGGAAAACGAGGTTTACATTAATTAGGTTTGTGCGAAAGCACGGGGGACCTCCCTCAAAGTACCGACACTGGCCTGGCTGAAAGATTGGCAAACTTGTAGTGTGTAATTAATCCCGGCTAGTCTTTCCTTTTCGGGTTTGAAGGAAGATTTGATAAAAACCAGTGGGAGCCATCCTGATTAGATAAGATAATAACCAATCTGATCTTGCACGAGCATACGCTAAAGTGTTTTCTTCTCTCTCTCTCCAGGTAGCGACCATTTCGTGCCCTAATGGAGATAATAATATGGATGTATTGACCGAACCCGCATGTTATACTGTGCTGGGGAACGTTGGTTCCGTTCTTTTTTATAAGAGTTATAGGAATGAACAGGACATAGGGGAATACCAGGATTCCTATGCCACCCGAATGAAGAAAGTACATGTTGATGCATTTTCTTCGGGTGTGTTCGTTACAGAGAACTGTTTCTCCATTTGCTCCACGTCCTGGGTATTAGATACCGGGTCAGGATCCCATATATGTAATCAGTTACATGGGCTCAGGAAAGGTAGAGAACTTGGAGAAGGTGATAAAGACATTAGAGTTGGAAATGGTGCAATTGTTGCAGCTAAGACTGTCGGGGAATATCACCTTGTATTACCAACTGGTAATACATTGGTTCTGAACGAATGCTATTACATGCCGAACCTGATATGCAACATTTTATCGGTTTCTTTATTAAGTAAAGAGGGATATAATTTTGTATTACAGGATAATGTTATGAACATTTTCCGTAACCAAAAGTTGGTTGGATCAGGCACGTTGTGCAATGGCATTTATGTTTTAAATCAATCAACAGTTCTAAGCATAACAAACACACACAAGAGAAAGAGTTCAGAGCTGAACGAATCCTTCTTGTGGCATTGTAGACTGGGTCACATTAATGCGACACGACTAGCTAAGTTGCATAAGGATGGATATTTAAAACCTTTCGAATTTTCATCTTATGACACTTGCCAGTCATGTCTCAAAGGCAAGATGACCAAAACTCTGTTTACGGGACACGGAGAAAGAGTTACCGAACTCTTGGGACTAATACATAGTGATGTATGTGGTCCCATGTCTACACATGCCAGGGATGGTTCTTCGTACTTCATTACATTCACTGACGATCTCTCAAGATACGGACATGTGTACTTAATAAGACACAAGTCTGAAACTTTTGAGAAATTTAGAGAATATAAACAAGAAGTCGAAAACCAAACCGGAAAAAGTATTAAAATCCTTCGATCTGATCGAGGAGGTGAATACTTGAGCAATGAATTCCTGGACTTCCTAAAAGAGAATGGGATTCTCTCTCAGCTGACTCCTCCATATACACCACAGCACAACGGTGTATCAGAACGGAGGAACCGCACCCTATTAGATATGGTGCGCTCTATGATGAGCACAGCTGAGTTACCTATTTCCTTCTGGGGGGTATGCGCTTGAGACAGCCATACATCTATTGAATATGGTCCCCACCAAATCTATGCCTACCACTCCATATGAGATATGGAAAGGGAAGAGACCATGTCTTAACTATGTTAAGATATGGGGTTGTCCAGCCTATGTCAAACAACAAAATCCGGACATACTCGAGGCACGGTCTGTTCTATGCAAATTTATAGGATATCCCAAGAATTCACAAGGGTATATCTTCTACCATCCTGAGGAACAAAGAGTGTTTGTTTCTCGGCATGCCACCTTTTTAGAAAAGGAATTTCTTGAAAAAGAGATTTGTGGTCATGAGGTAGAACTGGAAGAAGTTCCAGCTACAAATGCTACAACAGAAGATCTGGTGGAACCAGAGGATTCCGTAGTTCCCGATGAACCCCAGCCTCTCCGCCGATCTAGTAGGGTTTCTCGCCAACCTGAGAGATACTACGGTTTTCTCATGGATGGTGGGAGCGAGGACTGCATCATGGATGATGATGACCCAACTAGCTTCGAGCAGGCCATCACGAGTAGGGACTCAGTGAAATGGCTGAATGCTATGCGGTCCGAGATGGAATCCATGTACACCAACAAAGTATGGACTTTGGAAGTTGCTCCTGAAGGGGTAAAACCCATTGGGAGCAAGTGGATCTTCAAGAAGAAACATGGTATAGATGGGAAAGTGGAGACTTTCAAGGCTAGACTTGTAGCAAAAGGTTTTCGTTAAAGACCAGGTGTGGACTATGACGAAACCTTTTCTCCAGTGGCTATGCTTAAATCCATCCGGATCATGCTTGCCATCGCTGCATATCATGATTACGAAATCTGGCAAATGGATGTTAAGACCACCTTTCTAAATGGTGATTTAGAAGAGTGCGTGTACATGACTCAGCCAGAGGGCTTCGTAGACAGTGGGAGCAGCGGGAAGGTGTGCAAGCTGCTTAAATCCATTTATGGATTAAAGCAAGCATCGTGGAGTTGGAACATCTGCTTTGACGTCGTTATCAAAGAGTTTGATTTCGTCAAAAACCCAGATGAACCTTGTATTTACAAGAAGGTGGCAGAGAGTAAGGTTGTCTTCCTCGTATTGTACGTAGACGACATACTCTTGATAGGAAATGACATTCCTATGCTGCAATCGGTCAAGCTCTTCTTATCACAAAGATTCTCGATGAAAGATCTTGGTGATGCCTCCTGCATATTGGGAATAAGGATCTATAGAGATAGATCCAAACGGATATTGGGATTGTCCCAATCCAGGTACATTGACGCCATACTAAAGAGGTTTAGTATGGAAGAATCCAAGCGTGGGAACTTACCCACGATCTCTGGAGTCACTCTCTCCAAAGAGATGTCTCCCCAGACTGATTTGGAGAGAGCTCGCATGCAAGGGATTCCCTATGCTTCGGCTGTAGGCTCTATCATGTACGCGATGCTGTGTACCAGACCCGATGTAGCATACTCACTAAGTGTAGTGAGCAGGTATCAAGCTGATCCTGGAGAGAGTCACTGGACAGCTGTGAAGAGCATTCTCAAGAACTTACGAAAGACTAAAGAGATGCTCTTGGTGTATGGTAACGGAGAACTCCAAGTAGAGTCCTTTACCGATTCGAGCTTCCAGAGTGATAAGGACGACTCTAAGTCGCAGTCGGGATTTTTCTTTACCCTTTACGGAGGGGCGGTTAGCTGGAAGAGTTCCAAGCAGGAAACCGTGGCAGACTCGACGATGGGGGCTGAATACATCGCTGCCAACGATGCTGCCAAAGAGGCTGTCTGGATCAAGAAGTTCATTACTGAACTTGGAGTGGTTCCATCCATTGAGCATCCAATACCTTTGTATTGCGATAATAATGGAGCGGTGGCTTTGGCCAAGAAACCCAGGTCCCATCAGCGATCCAGGCATATTCTGAGGCGGTATCACCTGATCCGGGAGATAGTTGATCGCCGGGAGATCGAGGTCAGGAGGGTTGACACGAAGAACAACACGGCGGATCCACTCACGAAGGCCATTCCCCATATACAGTTTGAGAGACTCTTCGGGATGCTCGGTATGCGATACTACAGCAGCTGGCCCTAGTGCAAGTGGGAGATTGTTAGTTGTATGTATGCCCTAGAAGCCAGTATTGTACAGATGAAGTATATTATATTGGATTCTTGGACATATATAGAGATGACTTTCTTGCTCGATATGATAGTATGCTATCTGGTTACTCTTTATCTTAACATGTATACTAGTCTCTTTAAACTGTCTTATGGTTACATGTTGGTAAAGCCCTTAGGATGTGTACTTGACTACCTGAACTATGATGCAGATCATACTAGTGGGGACAAGGTAGTCCATAAGTACATCCTTCAAGGTCCCTAGTCATGGGTGTATCGAGACGGGGCATCGATATACCAGAGTAGACTAGCGTATACGCTTCTCGACCCATGAGATGGGCGATGGATGATCCCATATCCATTGGTGTTTGACATCAGAGATCGTATACGGGTGCTCAGTGGAGACTGGGTACACTGGACGGACTCGCCGAGAACTCCCAGATGGTATTATACCTCACGTCAGATGGCAGTTCTCAGGTGACACTTGAACAGGTTAGTCTGTAGACCCGAGATCGTCATAGAGTCTTGTGTGATTCCCACTGTGCTTTGATCTCCACCTTACCACGTCCATGAGGGCGTGCAAAACGGTGGTCTTTGGGTACAGTCCCGAGTCACATGGAGGCAATGAGCGATAGGAGGGGTTTCGTCTCTCCCGGTATTGGGGGTTGATGTTGCGCTGTGCTCGATTGGCCGTAACAGGGAAGTCCCTGGCCAGGGCTGATCAGAGTTTTGCTGGTAAGTGTTACCAGTAGTTTCTCGACCCGTTATGAGCCTCACATCGGCACGACTTATCGGTTATTGGGGTCTGACGTTTACCACCTCTAGACTTGATATGCGACATATCAGACGAACAGACCGGACTGTACGGTAAGTGTTACTGGTTGGATTCACAGGAGTGTGAGCGGGCTGGCTCGTCGATCTTCTGATCGCTCAATACCCGGATGGCCGTTACGTTTAGCAGACCGCTTGCGGCTTGTGGGTGCTTGATATGATCATCATCTGCTACCGGCGTATTGACGAGTCTTTAGAGTCCTACACAGAGGTTTCCTGGCTCAAGCGAAACGAAATAGGAGCGGATATGAGATATGTGCGGGACCGAGAATAATGCGTGTATGTGATATCGCATTTCATTCTCATGATGAATGTTTCGATTGGTTGTATGCGATATGACCTAGTTATCGAATCATTGATTCGATAAATCGATACATTAGATACTAGTCGGTTATGTGCGACATGACCGGATCATTGAATCAAATGTTGATTTAATGATTTAATGTATAATTATATATTTGATATATTACTTTGCATTAACTAGTATTGGTTCACTTTAAATGGATTTTCTCACTTGTTGTGCAAGTTGTATATGTGATATACTTTTATGCACATGTTTGTATCATGTTTGATGATACATGTTAACTTGTGCTTGTGTAAAGATTAAACCATGGTTATATGAATGATTAGGGTTTTATTTACTTATTCATTTATTTATATTGATTATTCATTTTGGAAAATAAAAGAAAAATGGTGGCTTTATTTGTTTCTTTCATGAAGCTTCATGAAGAGTTGAATAATTGACCATTTTTGTTTTCTTCTCTTAACCTAACCATGCACCTAACCCTAGTTTGCTCTCTACACTTCACCATGGTTAGTATATGATAAGTAATGATATTATTCTCATTTTTAATCTAATACTTATCATATTCTATCTTCATCTTCTTCTTCTTCTTAAAAGAAAAAGCTTGACACTATTAATGACACCTTGAGCCAAAGAGTGAGAAATCCAATTCTAAAGTGAACCCACCTCCTATTTCTTCATCCTCTACCTCTTGCCAAGTGGTTTTGGGTGTTTTCTTCACAAGTTTCACAACTTGGTGAAGTTGGAGCTTAAACTTGTGATGCCTCGACGTAGATCGTCTTCGGCACGAAGCCGACGACCTAGCTCGCCCATTTCTCCGATGAAGCCGACGATTGAGTTCGGGATTCGAGATGGACAGCGAGAGGACGCCTACGTGGAGCTAAGGAAGTGGAGAAACGGATCTACAAAGGTTGTAGCCTCTCTCCTTTAGTTAAGTCGTTAACTAGTTTAATGTTTCGCCTAGAATTCTAACCGACGATCCGTATTAGGGTTTCTCGGCACCCATAAAATTTTAAATTGGCATGGTTGATGCCTTGTGAGACCTCTATAGTGTGCCTAGGAACCCTACATTTATAACTTCGTTTTCTTGTACAATATTTAAATAAAATAATTTAAAATACAGCGATAAACTATGTATCCTAATTGGTCTCCGCAATCTTAACATATGAATTGCTAATAGCGACAAAACTGATACAATACTTATTTTCCTAAAAACTTATATATGAATGTATATCATGCCATATCATTTTCCTCTAGGTTTATTGTATTCTTAATTAGGGTAAATCTATATGCAACACATGAAGGAAAATTATAATACAATTAGACGACAACGTAATTTGAATAAGAGGCAATCACAAGTATAATCGAAATTATATAACTATGTGTGTGTGTTTTGGTGTGTTTCCAAATGTTATATATGTAACAATATTTTTATTCATTTAGGAACTATGATATGATAAGGGAAGTGATTAGTAGTGATTTTATCGATCAAAAATATTTAGTAACCGCAATCAAAAACGGCATCGCTTGGTAGCTAGCCGGTGAGTACGGGTCGGTCCACAGGGATGTTGTGAATTTTCTAGTCGCTCAATCGAGTTAATTCCGATTGTGGTCGGATTGATTATTAAATCTAAAAACTAAATTATTCTATACTAAGATTATCTAGATCTAAGTCTTGCTAGGGTTAGGTCTAGGGTAGGTTTGGAAATGTAAATAAATCTCAACGCTTTCTATACCCAAATGAAGATCTATGAGGAGTTATGGTAATTATCAATAAAGGGGATTAGATCCATTCGGGAAGGTATTCCTTTCTCTAGGTTCTTGTCCTTCCTTTATCAATCCTTACCCTAACCTCCATGTAAAACACGCACAACCGGGCCTTTATACTACGGTATCACCGCTACCTCGTGGGATAGGGTGCCATAGGGAGCGGTGTGTGCATGTATGCATGGAGTCCTATGAAAAAGTATGATGGGCAAGAAAGGGATAAGAGATCTCATCTCTCAAAAGCCTTCCCCAAAGCTAACCCTAACAAGCGAGGAGATTACTCGCTCATTAAGGAATTTAAAAACATTTATCTAGGGCAGAGAATGAAAAATTATCTAAGGCAAGAATTGAAATTACCTACTTACTTTACAGATGGCTCTCTCCAAACATTTACACAGGGTTGTCAGATCTGAATAGATGATATGAAAAGAGGCATCGATGCTCTCCAAAAGAATTCTGAATTTTATTCATAAAAAGAGGCATAACCGAATATAAGGAATTGGGCTTCTATTTATAGGATATAGAAACCCTAGGTTACAATTAACCCGCATGTCTGCATTTACACAAATACCCCTAGGTAGACCATTCAACGCCGCACTGCATTTTGGTAAAAATATTTTGCATTTTGGGCTCTAGACAGCCGCGGAACCGCGGCCGCAGCAGGGGTTGGGCCGCGGTTCCGCGGCCCAATGAAGGAATTGGCCTCTGAAATTTCTGGGCTTTGTTCTGGTTGTCTTGGGCTACTTTGTTCTTCACTTTATTCTTCATAATAGCTTCTGGTTCTCTTCTATATTTTCCAGTGAATAATTATGGTGGACTTTAACCGTGGCTTCGCGATCTTGGACCTTGCATTGCCTTGTACTTTGTGAACTTTATCTTTTGCATCATCTTTTATATTTTTCACTGTTTTAGATCCAAGAACCTGTAACCTGTACTATGTAGCAAACATGGGTCAAAAGCACCTGTTTATTTATAAAATACATAAGAATGGGGAATATAATAATGCAATATTATGATATGAACAAATACCCCCAAACTTATCTTTTGCTCGTCCTCGAGCAAACATAGTTTTATTCTCGACAAAAACCTAACCGCACTTTCGCAGGGAAACGCGATTGCACTGAGCTCGTGCAACAAGTCGTTAAACCTCTAGGTGTCCCTAGTAGGAGGAGTGTTGTCTCCTGAGGGTTTTCAGCGGATACTACCCACAAAATCCTATCAATTAGGCTTTTCGACTTTAATTCTCCAATTAGGTTTTCTAACAAGGAATTCTATTATCGTCGACTCGTAAATTATCCACCCATATTCTTCACACTTCGTCATCATTTAACTTAAGGTTATATATGTTCTGCAGACCTACTTAGCTTTCGGCATTTCTTAAGTTTTCCTTCTAGGGTTCCATCTCCACTTAGGAATTTTTATCAACTCTACTAATGATACAAGTTCTATTCTTCATTCCTTTCTCTCATCTAAACTTCAATCATATATCCCTACGTGTGTGTATAAGTCACCCCTACACTTGGAAATTCAAATCAAGCAATCATACCCTTGTCCGTTGTCCAAAGCACTTATTAATTGGTAAATTTTGATACACATCCTTCATGCGACCGTTAATACTTCTTGAGGTACCAACGACCGATTACAAAATGCGTTTGCACTTTAAAGCATACTTCCTAGTCTTGTAACATCCAAGGCTTTTTAGCAGTGACTCCCAAACCAGTTGGTCTAAGGCACTAGGTGATGAAGCACCCTCGCTAAATATTTTTCTTATTTTTGCAGCCTTAAGTAATCACAAAAACCAGTGTTCATTTTTTTCTTTATTCACACTTGTATTTATTTATTTATTTTTTACTTTTCATCGTACTAAGGACTTTAGACAAGAGTATTTCAAGGTCTCTTCTACTATTCCAAGTTTCAAGGTTTGTGATTGTGCAATTTGTAGGGTATACATTTTCAGAATCTAGACTTAAGCTAGGAATTATTTTTTAAACTTATACTCTAATAAAAATATCAATACTTTTCCTTTGCTTTGACTTGGCCCAAGAAGTGAACTCAAAATTTGCCTATTTCTAAATAAACTACAAAGACGTATACTTTCTACCGTTAAGCTTTAAGAAAGGTTATTTTTAGGGTTTTTAATTTACTAAGTCTAGATCTAGTTGTTCCTAGCCAGTTAACCATTTTGTCAAACTCAAATCAATTAGGCCAAATTGAATACATTGATTTTTATAATTTTTGAAATTTTTCAATTTTTATGGGTTTTAAAATAAGTATGCAAATGCAAAATGTACACATGAATGCGAAGGAAGAAGACTTACCGAGCATTCCCCCAAACTTAAACTTGACAGTGTCCTCACTGTCATGCTACACCAAGAGGGTCAAAATTGTCGGCACTCCCCTGTTTATTTATTTTTAAATTTTTCTTTTTTTTTATTTTTTGAATTTTTTTTTATTAGAAAAGAAAACAAAAAATATATATACATATATACAATAAGGTCCTCCCCAAACTAAGTAAGGCCTTACATAAGCCAAAGGTTAGCACCAACCATTCAAAAATCTTATCGTGGAAATGGTAGGGTAGGTGAAAGAATGGGGTGTAAAGGAAAGAAATGAGAAACACACGAGACCGTGTGGAGAGAAAGGGAGAATATGGTCTCGGTGGAGGAGAAGAAGGACGGAAAAGAGAAAGAAGTGTAGCACGATCTTGAGGGTGTAAATCGAGTGAATAAATTAGCACAATTTGTGATGACCGATGTGTTAAAAGCGATTGTGCTAATCTATCAACCCGTCG
Organism: Agapanthus africanus; assembly: GCA_030015575.1. Lineage (NCBI taxonomy): Eukaryota > Viridiplantae > Streptophyta > Magnoliopsida > Asparagales > Amaryllidaceae > Agapanthus > Agapanthus africanus. The sequence goes on from CM057339.1 coordinate 137,772,096, forward strand.
AGAAATGGGGTCAAATCCCTCTAGATTCGTGAGCAAACATGGGTACGTCGAACTTGATATTGGAGATGAAAGCGTAACGGTCTCTTGCACGATCGGAACGATAGGAAGGACGAAAGGGAGTGATTTAGGGATAGTCTTATTCTCACCTAAGTAATCTGTCTTGAACTTGAAGGATTCCATCAATGGTTCGAAATGACTGTAAACAACCTAGTCTGATGGTTCAACTAACTCATCTGAAAATGTAAAGGACTCAAATTCGGGAGGTGAGTTTTCAACATCGTCCGAAAAAGTGAAACACTCGTAATCATTATCGTCTGTGAGAACTGTGTCAGATTCAAAGAGAAATTTTTCAAGCTCAAAGTCTTCAAGCGTGATCTTTTGCGTAGTTGGAACGATGGAAAGGAAGGTGTTTGATTTAGGAAGTGTAACAGTAGGAGGATGAATTGGAAAATCCGACACATCAAACAAAAATGGTTCAACCTCAATATTATCCTCAATACTCTTCTCAATACTATCCTCATAATTCTCCTCAAAATTTAGCTTATCCATGCCATTATCATCAAAATCAAAATGCATATGAAGTTCGGGAGAAACATTTAATGACTCGGGATGATGAATTGGAGATAAAATTTTGGTCAAATCTACGGGTTCATCATCCAAAATATTCCCGGTGTCTATATCCTCAATCAAGTGAAAATCAATATTTTCTGACACCTCATCAAAAGCATGGATATCAATTAATTTAGGCTCTAGAGTGGAGGTGTAGAGGTCAAAAGGATTGGTGATGGTTTCACTCGAAAGGGACCCTTCGCAATCTGGCAAATCAAGCACTACAAAGTCGCACAATTCATTTTTCTCCTTAACTGTTGGATCATTTGGGACACTTGTTTGAAAACCGGAGTTGTGGGGTTCAATTGGATATGGGTAGGTTTGATTTGGAAGGGTGTAAAACTCACTCTCTCCTCTCAAATTCTCACTCTGTCCAACCGCCTCCTCAAACATTGAAAATTTTGGAGCTAGTTGGAAACTAGCTACCGGTTCATTAGGTTGTATAAGGGCGGCTATGGACGCATCCACATTCCATAGCATTTTGTTTGTTGCTACCATATAGGCTTCTAACGACTGTTCCAAACTAGACATGGGTTGGGAAGGGGTTTCGGTAAAATATTCGAAATTGTTTGGATACGTGAAACTCCCAAATGGCTGTGTAGAAGCAATGTCTAGTGAAGGTGGGAAAGTCGGGTAGGACTGGTAGGAATTGGATGGTTGGACAGGAATAGGATCAACATTTGGATAAAAAGGTGAATGGACTTGTTGATCCCTAGAACTGGATGTGTGGAGAGGAGTGAAAGATCGGCTATGAGATTGTGCAATATGCTCAGCAATAGATATCGGCTTAGGAGTTACAATAGGACTCGAAAAAGTGGTATCAACATACAAAGGTGGTGAAGATTGACATGGTTGACACAAAGTGGGTTGCGACGTCGAACTGTTTCTCCTAAACGCTTCTATTTGATCTTTCAAAGAAATTTTGGGCACGGAGGGATCTTCCTTAAATCGATCGAAACAATTGACATACGAAGCAAAGTTAGGTTCGAGATACCAAAGTTCAGCAAGAGATTTGTGATGTGGGGTACCAATGATGAGAAGAGAAATAAGGTAGGTGGTGCAAGGATTTCTTAGCGACAAAAGTTGCAAGTCTTTTTAAAAAAATTTCCTTTTTCCTTTTTCTCTTTATTTAGAACTGTTTGCAAAAAGATTTTCGAGAAAATAGCTAAGACACACTTTCGATCAACCAAAAATGCACAATCAGGCCTAGATCTAGGGTCGCCTAGATCAGCTAGACAGCTCCTAACTGTTCCAAAGGGCTAGAAATAGGACCTCAAACCGCCTCTTCACCGCCAATTGCGGCCAGGTAAGTGCCAGGTAAGTTGGAGGCTCCCCACTACAAAAGTAGTGGTCCTAATTAAGTAACCACTTGCCTTAGACACACTTGCCTAGACACCGCAAAGTCAGGTTAGGATAAACGGTCGATGCCTATAACTAGTCCTCTGTCCTATTGAGCACGACGTCCTAAGGGCTGAGTCTAGTATTTTTTTTAATTAAAGATTTGGTCAATGCAAATGCCTTATGTGATTTCGGGGGTCCTAGGAAGGGTGATGAAATCCCCACACAATCTGAATTGGTCAAAAGCCCCTTAAAGTTCGATTAAAGATATGCAAAACAGTAAATCACTTGCAATCAAATCTTTTTTATTTTATGCGCAGCGCAAAGAATCCTACACAAGATTTGTTATTTGGAAGGGAAGATTTTTTTAAGCGCAAAGAATTCTGCAGAATATTTGAAAAAAGTGTGGGGATTGGCAGAAGAGGGAAAAGGGGAGCAAACAGTGCAAAACTCGCGCGCTGACGTGGCAGATGGACCGCGGAACCTCGGAGGGAGAGCGCTTGCACGGCGGAAAAGCGGCGGAGTTGAAGCTTCCGGTCTCTGAAAAAATTCCGGTGTTTTGTTGGTCTAATTCCCTTCCGTTCTGATCTACCTTTTTCTGTTTCGCACTCTGGATTTTTTCAGATCCGTCGATCCTACAAAGATTCACAAAAAATACCCTTTCCAAAAAATAACAGATGATATATTTTTATATATATTTTTTTTATTTTTCAGTTTTTATGATTTTTTGATTTATATTAACCCGAAATTACAAAAAGGAAATAACACGCCATCCCCGGCAACGGCGCCATTTGATTAGTAGAGATTTCATCGATCAAAAATATTTAGTAACCGCAATCAAGAACGACGTCGCTTGGTAGCTAGCCGGTGAGTACGGGTCGGTCCACAGGGATGTTGTGAATTTCCTAGTCGCTCAAACGAGTTAATTGCGATTGTGGTCGGATTGATTATTAAATCTAAAAACTAAATTATTCTATACTAAGATTATCTAGATCTAAGTCTTGCTAGGGTTAGGTCTAGGGTAGGTTTGGAAATGTAAATAAATCTCAACGCTTTCTATACCCAAATGAAGATCTATGAGGAGTTATGGTAATTATCAATAAAGGGGATTAGATCCATTCGGGAAGATGTTCCTTCCTCTAGGTTCTTGTCCTTCCTTTATCAATCCTTACCCTAACCTCCATGGAAAACACGCGCAACCGGGCCTTTATACTACGGTATCACCGCTACCTCGTGGGATAGGGTGCCGTAGGGAGCGGTGTGTGCATATATGCATTGAGTCCTATGAAAAAGTGTGATGGGCAAGAAAGGGATGAGAGATCTCATCTCTCAAAAGCCTTCCCCAAAGCTAACTCTAACAAGCGAGGAGACTACTCGCTCATTAGGGAATTTAAAAACATTTATCTAGGGCAGAGAATGAAAAATTACCTAGGGCAAGAATTGAAATTACCTACTTACTTTACAGATGGCTCTCTCCAAACATTTACACAGAGTTGTCAGATCTGAATAGATGATATGAAAAAAGGCATCGATGCTCTCCAAAAGAATTCTGAATTTTATTCATAAAAAGAGGCATAACCGAATACAAGGAATTGGGCTTCTATTTATAGGATATAGAAACCCTAGGTTACAATTGACCCGCATGTCTGCATTTACACAAATACCCCTAGGTAGACCATTCAATGCCGCACTGCATTTTGGTAAAAATATTTTGCATTTTGGGCTCTAGACAGCCGCGAAACCGCGTCCGCAGCAGAGGTTGGGCCGCGGTTCCGCTACCCAATGAAGGAATTGGCCTCTGAAATTTCTGGGCTTTGTTCTGGTTGTCTTGGGCTACTTTGTTTTTCACTTTATTCTTCATAATAGCTTCTGGTTCTCTTCCAGATTTTCCAGTGAATAATTATGGTGGACTTTAACCGTGGCTTCGCGATCTTGGACCTTGCATTGCCTTGTACATTGTGAACTTTATCTTTTGCATCATCTTTTATCTTTTTCACTGTTTTAGACCCAAGAACCTGTAACATGTACTATGTAGCAGACATGGGTCAAAAGCACATGTTTATTTGTAAAATACATAAGAATGGAGAATATAATAATGCAATATTATGATATGAACAGGAAGCGGTTCATGGCAATATGACAAGAGATAGATAAAGAGAAAGAGATGGAGGTAGAAAAGGAGAGAAGAGACTTACGGGTTGTGTGAATCAGTATAACAACTGGCTCACCAATTCGATTTCTAACGGCAAAAATGAGTATAGGTGACATATGCTCGAGCAACCAAGATAAGCATCAAGTTAGTTTCTAAAAGTATTCTTTATGAAGATTTTGAGAGGAAAGAAAAGAAAAGTAAAACGACACTTATGAAGTTTGTGAATGGTACAATATTTCAGTCTTGAATTCCTAGGGACGAAGTGAACTCCGGTGATGCCGAAACTTTGAGAGCTCTAAGGATGAAGATTTGAAACAATTTTTGAAGGAGGATGAATAATGAAGGAGAGAACATATAAAAGAATATTAATATGGTGATTATAATAATTCATAATTATAACCATACTAATTATTATATGCATTCATTTTGAGAGTTAAAAAGAAGATGAAATGAAAGGTCACATTTGTAGCTTATGAGAGAGTTTAAAAAAATAGATAAAAATAATTTCAAGACCCGAGATTCAAACTTATGGCCTATGGAATAATAATGCAAGGACTTAACCAATGAGCTATAAGATTGTTCATGGACATATTTAACAAAAATTAAATATATGATGTTGCTTGAAAAGAAAGTGGGCTTTTAATTTGAAAAAGAAAATGAAAACGAAATTGGATTTGGGTGATGAGCTGGGTTAGATCTTGTGTTTAATTTGAAATAGATTAAGATTTATTTTAAAGAAATGGGTTTGGGAAAAATATATGGAATAATAAAATAATATATTTAATAGAAAACAAAATATATGGAAAATACTAAGAATAAATAAATACAATATCTTACTAAAAAAAGAAAACATGAAGGTATAGTAATATTGGGGTCGTTACATCCTACCCTCTTTAAAATAATTTCGTCCTCGAAATTACTCAAGAAGGATATTGCAACAGAGTAAGGAAACAAAATTAGGATGATATCGTCGCGTTTCGTCGTTGCACTTCATCAATCGGTACTCTAAGTAATTTTCTATAAGACAATCAGGAAGACGAGAAAATGCTGTTAGGATAATTCAAGAGTAGTTTACAAGAAAGCCGCAAGCAAGCACTCGAATAGAAGAAAAATAATTAGGGATTGAATTCAATAATGGTACAAAGATAAAGATGAAAAATCGAATTTAAAAATCAGGAAAGGATATAAGTTAACAAAAAAGATAGGATTCGATAATCAAGAATAAGGATACGCAATAGAACATAGCTAAATCAACGGCAGAACCCCAAATCACTCAAATAGAGTACCGCATTGTAACTATGCTGCAGTTCATAGTTACAATCGCATAACTCTATTTAAGTCACCCAAATTCTACTATCAGAGTCAATAGAAGAAAACAATAAGAAATTAAGAAGATTAACAAAATAAGATCAACCAGAGATGAATGGTTCGCAGTTTCGTTTTCTTTAAGTCGAGACACGATTATCGGGGAAAACAAGAAAAGGATTCAAATGGATGAAATTATGGTGCAGTCGTTACACATATTTAGGTGTGATTGGAACTCACGCGTGCACAACACTTAGGGCTATGTTTCCGTTTATATTTCGAATCTAAAAGATTTGAGTAATTAGCCATACATAACACTTCTTTACAGTATTGTTTATGGATGTTTCTTAAATAATATATCTGTACCATATCATGCTCTTTGACTACTTATTTATCGTATCTATATGACTTGTATGATAAAAATCATTAAATTCTAGACTTGACTTGATCCGATCCATGAATATGTAATGACTTGACTTGAACACTTGACATGTATACTTGAACTTGACACGAATACTTGAACTCATCTTGAAACTTGAACTCGTTATCTTCTTATGTATTCATGGATTCGAGTAACACTTGTAACTTAAACTATAAACTAAAATACGCGGGGTTAAGGGGTAGTTTGGTAAAGAATGTATGCCCTAGCAAGAGAGTCATAAAAAATCACCTAACATGAAATTCGTATGTCGTTGTCCCGTGGGTTTGACGGGGTCTTGACGAAACATGTTGTTGGTCCGTAGGTTTGACAGACTACTCTCGTACATACGCATAAGTTCATTATCAAACTATAAACAACTACGTTAGAATAAATAATTATGCTTATACATAGACATAATTTGGTTAATTGATACCTTTACTTGACCACTATTAAAGCAGATTTCATATTCTATTTATATGCACTTCTTTATCACATTAACATCCATATACTTTTTGGGGATTTACCGTGCGCAAGTTCGCTGACGTGCATTCCACCCTATTTCTTTCTTTCCTTGAAATGTTCTTCAGGAGGCTTAGGGACAGATGAAGTGGAAGCGACAAAATAGGAGTACTCCCAGTTATTGTCACATGCCGACTATTAGTTTAATTCAGCATTTACTTTTATAGTACGCCTATTATTTAAGGCATTTTGTTATTGTTCTTTTGTTTTAAGTTATTTTGTATCCATTCAAAACTCTGTGGAATATTGAATGTAATATTTAATGTTGGATTTTATTTCACTTGTTGCTTCTTGTTAATTTGTATTGTTTATAAACGCTTAGCGTATTTATTTCGGGAAATGACATCTCGTAATAAATACGTCGCGTGCCTCGTTACGTGCATGTTTCAGTCTTTTGGAAAGTAAGGCGTGACAGGTTTTATTGGTGACTCATGCAGGTCAGTTCTACATGAATATCGTAAGCAATATATTACAAGAATTTTGAAATCCAACAACCTTTACATTTCTTGCATTTTAATTCTTTTGAATCTCATCCAAATCCTTGAATCAATTTTTAATTTCACTTTCGACTTTCTTGAATATCACCTTTCGACTTTTGAATCCTTAGCGTTCGCCGTGTCTCGTTGCAACGTACTCCTTGTGGAATTTCAAGGATAATTTTTTTTTAAAATGGTAGAATGTAACGACCATGTTTTTACTATAATTCTTTTTAATAAATAAATATATTTGTTTTTAAATGACTCGCTTTATAAAAGAAAAGGTTTGAAAGATTTTTAAAAGAATTTATTAGATTTTATTTTAAAAGTAAAATTTTGAAAAAGAGAATTTGTTTTATTTGAAAAAAAATATTAGTTTAAGAAAATGATTTATTCCGTTTATCTTTTAAATTATTCTCTTTTGAATTCTACATATATTTATTTCTATTTAATTATATACAAAAGTAACCTTGTAACCTACTGGTTAAGTTATTACATTGTTAGTCCATAAGCTATAAATTCAAATATTGTGTTTTGCAATTATTTTTATCAATTTTTTTTTATTTTTCATAACCTACAAATGACCTTTCATTTCATCTTCCTTTTAACTCCCAAAATAATAAGCTCTTTTAACTCCTAAAATAATGAGAATGGTTATGAATAAAATTAAGTGGAATTATGGTGACATAAACTACTTGTTATATTTTAGTACTTTCTTTCTTTTCTTCTTCATTTCCATATTTTATTTGGTTCTTCCTTCTTTCTTTCTCATCCTCAAAAGCTTAGCTCTCTTGAAGAAATTTTTGGCATTGGTGTTCCCTCAACTTTTGAAGTCTCGATCAAGTCGAGATTTTCTCACCATTCGACAATACGATTATTATACCGTATTGCAACAACCTGTAAATCTCTTATTCTCTTTGTCTCTCTCTTTCTTGTTGAATTTACCTCTCCTTGCCATACCGTCATTGATGCCGATACTTGTTCTGCTCCAATTAGTCCTATAATAAATTAATTTTTGTTAAATTAAAATGTTTGAAATAAAGAGCCTATGTTTAGGTTTAATTCTTGTCTACAATAGTTGATTAAATGTTAGGTAATATTGTTTTAACAATTAATCATGATCAACTGATATGCTTGCTTCACATATTTTAACTCATATTATTTTTCGCTGAAATTATAATCATTTATATTTAATTTTACACAAAAGGAAACAAAGTTATAAATAAATACCATGGTGTCCGTCCTTTCTCAAAATATGACCATAGCATCTTTACCCTTAAATTAATTTTTAGAATTTAATCGTGACACTTGTAAAACCAAAGAAAATTTATTAAGACTTTAAACACATTTCTAGGAGCACCGTAAAAGTTTCAGATCTGTTAGTTATGTATATGCCCTAGAGGCCATTATTGTACATATGATGTATATTATAGTGGATGCTTGGATATATATAGAGAGGACTTTCTTGCTCGACATGATAGTATGTTATCTGGTTTCTCTTTGTCTTAACATGTAGATTTGTATTGTGATATTGTCTTGCTCTCACATGTTGATAAAGCCCTTAAGATGTGTACTTGACTACTAGGACTATGATGGAGATCATACTAGTGGGGCCAGGGTAGTCCACAAGTACATCCTATAACTGTTCCTAGTCGAGGGTGTATCGAGACAGAGCATCGATACTTCAGAGTAGACTAGTGTGTACGTCTCTTGGCCCATATGATGGGCGATGGATGATCCCACATCTATTGGTGTTTGACATCAAAGATGGTATACGGGTGCTCAGTGGAGACTGGGTACACTGAACGGACTCGCCGAGAACTCCTAATTGGTATTATACCTATCGTCAGATAGCAGTTCTCTGGTGACACTGGTACAGGTTAGTCTGTAGACCCGAGATCGTCATAGAGTCTTGTGTGATTCCCACCGCGCTTTGATTTCCACCTTACCACGTTCAAGAGAACGTGCAAAACGGTGGCTTTTGGGTACAGTTCCGAATCATATGGAGGCAATGAGCGATAGGAGGGGTTTCATCTCTCCCGGTATTGGGGGTTGATGTTGCGCTGTGCTCGATTGGATATAACAGGAAGTCCCTGTCCAGGGCTGATATGGAGATCTACTGGTAAGTGTTATCAGTAGTTTCTCGACCCGTTATGAGCCTCACATCGGCACGACTTATCGGTTACTGGGATCTGACATTTACCACCCCTAGACTGGATATGCGACATATCAGACGAAGAGACCGGACTATACGGTAGTGTTACTGATTGAATTCACAGGAGTGTGAGCAGGCTTGCTTGTTGATCTTCTGATCGCTCAATACCCAGGTGGCCGTTACGTTTAGCTGACCGCTTGCGGCTTGTGGGTGTTTGCTATGATCATCACCTACTGCCGGAGTATTGACGAGTCTTTAGAGTCATACACAGAGGTTTCCTGGCTCAGGCGAAACGGAGTAGGAGCACATATGTAATATATGCGGGACCGAGAATAATACGATTATGTGATACCGTATTCTATTCTCGCGATATGGGATATCGGCCAGTTGTATGTGATATAGCCGGGTTATCGGATCAAGTGTTGATTCGATAAAATGATACATGTTATATTAGTCGGTTATATGTGATATAGCGGGATTATTGAATCAAGTGTTGATTTAATAATTTAATATATAATTATATATTTGATATATTAAATTACATTAACTAATATATTGTCACGCCCCGCTTCCCAGAGTACGCAGGATTGGGCACGTAACATAGCCAACCATGCTACCTGTGGGTAGGAAGTATCCATCCACAGTCACATTACGGTTGTAAGGATATCAAGAACAAGATAAAGTACTAATCTAACACATGTCCAAATCCATAATAACAAGAAATCAATGAACAATAAGTGCGGAAGCAAATGATCCAATATAATAATAGAAAGGTACGTCCCATAATGCGGGATCGCACCTGGAAATAAAATGCAATAAACAAACTAACCACTATAGAACTCAAATCAGCCTGCTGGCTGAAGTACTCCTGCACGGTCGGCGACAGTGGTAAAGGATCTGGGCCATGCAAAACCCAGACGTCAGTGCGTCATGACATCAAGTATATAATGTAAATATGGTGATAAGCAATGCAAATATGAACATGAATAAAGCAGTACTAAGAAATAACAGAGCAGGGTAATGTGCAATGGTGACTAAACTGTCCTATCAGGTTTTCTACTCTATAGTCTTTGAAACCAATTGATGAATCGTCGATGTAACCCAATAGTATCCCGTACATACCCGGGATCACGGCCATAATATTCTCGGCGGCAGCCGAGACATGCCGTTAGGCACAGAATAGGAAAGTGTTAGTATCCCGTACATACCCGGGATCACGGCCACAATATTCTCGGCTGAAACCGAGACATGCCGTTAGGCACAGAATAGGAAAGTGTACACTCGGTATTACCCCGTACATACCCGGGATCACGGCCACAATATTCTCGGCTGAAACCGAGACATGCCGTTAGGCACAGAATAGGAATGTGTACACTCGAACGGTAGTGAACTGTCGAGTTACAAGTCAGGTTCATCTTTGATTTCCCCATACCCCCAAGCTATGTATGTCAGGTCAGGTATTCAGTAGTCAAGGACTAATGCCAACACAAAATCTGGTAAGAGTAGGTCTGCCTGGATAGACAGCAGGGATGGTCGGGTTTGTCGGCATTAGGCATGAAATCATGAAACAAGTAATGTCATGGTACAACAGGATGAGTTGGTATGTATGCATATGTCATGTGTAGCAGGGTCAGGCCAATATGTAGTGCAATCGGGTATGTGCTCACAACAAGTATACAATCAAATAATAAACAGCAGCAGGAAACAGTAAATAACCATATTATTCCATGTAAACACAATGATGTTATGTAACCTCTTATTAACAGGTTCAAGCACCCTTGGGGTGCAATAATCACTGGGTAGTGCAAAATCAGTAACAGAACGTAATAAAGCTGTATATGTGTACAATTATTGTCCTTTAAGTAGCAAAATGATTAACTGGTAGTTTGGTTATTAGGGTTACAGTAGTAAAATACGGTTCAGGTTACGTATCACGATATATATCATATTCCGTCCAATTGAGCAAGGTAACAACACTAGTTAATATTAACAGGTTTTAGGAGTCAAGTATACTTAATTAGTCTAACATAGCATGTAGCAAGTAATACTTGCCTCAGAACAAGGGTCGAGATGCAGGCGGCCTGATGCACAAGTCACGACACGGCGTGTGAAACGGCACGACACGGTACTGGGTCCAGGCGCGATCTGCTACGCGGTACGGACGCGATCTGCGGCGCGGTCTGGTGCGCGATACGGGCGCAATACGGTCACGGTCTGCAGCGCGATCTGGTGCACGGTACGGGCGCGATACGGTGTACACCCAAATGGCGAACAGCGGGACCACACGGACTGGAGTACTTCGAGAGAGATATACCAGGGTGACCCCGGCGGGCTCGACGGCGCTGGAACGCCGGCGAGGCAACGACGGCGGCTGCTAAGGCTTGAACGGCCTCGGGTCTGTTGGTGAGGGTGTTGCGACGAGTAGCGGAGGGTGGTGGTCGGCTCTGGTGGTCGAGGGGGAAAGGAGGTGGTCGGAGGTGGCGCGGTGACGTCGACGAGGGTCGACGGCGTGGTTCCCGGTGAACCCGGGGATGGTGCAGGGTCGGGCTCGGGTTGGTGGTGGTCCAGCGAGGAGAGGAGGAAGGTGACGACGAGGTAGTGACGAAGAGGATGAGAGGGAGTCGTGGGAGTCGTCGGCGACGGGAGGTGGCGTCGACGGCGAGGTCTGCAGGGGTTAGAGGCGTTGTCGGGGTTGGGTGCAGGTGCGGGAGAGGCGAAGGAGGGAGGAAGAGGGTGCGGCTGGGCTGGTGGTGGCGAGGGCGGCGACGGCGAGGTCGCGGGGAGGTCGACGGCGAAGAACGAGGGGCTAGGGTTAGGGTTTGCTTGGGTGTTCTCGTGGTGGGGAAATAGAAGAAGGCGGCTGCATGAGGAGAAGAGAGGGATTTAAATAGAGAGAGAGAGAAAGATTGGAGAGAGAGAGAGGAAGATTTAGAGAGAGAGAATAAGGAGAGAGACAGAGATAGAGAAAGAGGAGGTGGGGCCCACGAGCTCAATTGGGAGCTCGTGATTGGCTGTGGCGAAATCAAAAGGGATTTGAAAGGATTATTAACGGTTAAGGAAAATATTCGTATAATATATATAGTTTAAGATATTAAGTTAAAATGGGCCTTTTTGGCGCGAAATGAAACATTTCCAAATCGAGCCCGGGTTGCGCTCAAATGTTCCAAATTCAAATTATAGGATTTTAAGCGGTTTCCAAATTTTGAAAAGAGGTGTTTTGTAATTAAAATGCATGCCCCCAAGTCGGACACTTGCACGCGCGCGTAGTCGTCCAAGTTTGTCCGTTTAGCCGAACGGGACGGAATCTCGACACGCGGACGCTACCACGCGACTAGTGGCGACGAGTAGGCCAACATGGACACTTTTAATTTCATTTTAGGAGTTAAAATTTGTTATGTGCCAAAATGACTTAACCGGTTAAAATTTAGCAAAAAGCACCAAACAATCGGGAAAATTGGAATGAGCAATAAATAACCCTCAACTAGTAATATAAATCGTATTATTGGGCTCGGGTGTTACATCATACCCAACTACAAAAAGAATTTCGTCCTCGAAATTCCAAGAATACAAGATAGCTAACTACTGGAAAAGGTGAGGGAATTTCTGCCGGATCTCGTCTTCTCGCTCCCAAGTGGATTCTCCATGCGATCGATTACCCCAAGAAACTAGCACAAGAGGGATAATCTTGTTCTTAAGAACCTTTTCTCTTCGATCCTTGATTTCAACTGGTCGCTCCTCAAAAGTCAGGTCCTCCCGTACGGTCAACTCCGAATGATCCAAGACATGAGTCTCATCACGAGCATACCTCCGTAGTTGAGACACATGAAACACATCGTGAACTCCTGCTAATTCCTGTGGTAACGCCAACCGGTACGCTACCTCTCCAACACGCTCCAATATCTCGAAGGGTCCAACGAATCGAGGACTAAGCTTTCCCCGACTTCCAAAGCGAAGCACCCCTCTGGTCGGTGATATCTTCAGGAATACCAAATCACCCACGGCGAACTCTAGAGGTCTTCTTGACGCGTCGGCCCAACTCTTCTGTCTGTCTTGGGCTGCCTTCATATGCTTTCTGATTGTATTCACCTTCTCGACTGTCTGTACCACCAAATCTGGTCCTATTAACTTTCGTTCACCAACATCATCCCAACAAACAGGTGAACGGCACTTACGACCATACAACGCTTCAAACGGAGTCATCTGAATTGTCGCTTGGAAACTATTGTTGTACGAAAACTCCACCAGGTGTAGATGATCCTCCCAAGAACCTTTGAAGTCCAACATGCAAGCTCTCAACATATCTTCAAGGGTCTGGATCGTTCTCTCCGATTGTCCATCAGTTTGAGGATGATAAGCTGTGCTAAACTTCAATCGAGTCCCCAAACTTTCTTGTAAACTCCTCCAAAAGTGCGACAAGAACCGAGTGTCCCGATCGGACACGATTCTTATCGGCACTCCATGCAATCTGACAATCTCCTGCATGTATCGCTCTGCCAAAGTCTCTGTCGATTGACCAACCCGAAACGGAATAAAGTGAGCTGCCTTGGTCAACCGATCGACAATCACCCATACTGCATTGTTGTCCTTTGGACTCCGCGGTAAAGCCGTCACGAAATCCATGGTTATATGTTCCCACTTCCACTGAGGAATCGGAAGTGGTTGCAATAAACCAGCAACCCTTTGGTGTTCAGCCTTGACTTGCTGACACACCAAGCACTTAGCCACGAAGCGAGCAATTTCCCGTTTCATACCTTCCCACCAGAAGTGCTGTCGAATATCTCGGTACATCTTTGTCCCTCCTGGATGTACTGAGTAAGCTGAACTGTGTGCCTCCTTCATAAGCTCTTCACGCACATCTCCTTTTGGTACACACACACGGCTACCATATCTCAACGAACCGTCTTCATGGATCAGTAAATCGGTTCGTAGTCCGGCTCCAACCTGCTCTCGAAACTTTTGCAGTCTAGGATCCTGCGATTGTGTCGCTTTAATCTTCTCAACTAAGGACGACTGTACTTGCAACTGCATCAACTGTCCTGTAGCTTGTGGTAGCACAACCTCCAAGTCAAATCTCCGAAAATCCGCAATGATCTCTCTCTGTGCAGTCAATATCCGAATTGCTGGTAACCGACTCAGCGCATCCGGCACGACGTTGACTTTTCCCGGATGGTACTTAAGATCAAGGTCATAGTCGGCCATCAGCTCCAACCATCTGCGTTGCCTCATGTTCAACTCCTTCTGAGTGAACACATACTTTTAAACTCTTGTGATCTGTAGAGACTTCAACTCTCTCGCCCAGAAGGTAGTGTCTCCAAATCTTCAGGGCGAAGATCACGGCTGCAAGCTCTAAGTCATGAGTCGGATAGTTCTTCTCATGAGTCTTCAGTTGTCTCGATGCATAAGCGACGACTTTCCCATTCTGCATTAAAACACATCCTAATCCTTTTCCAGATGCGTCGCTGCGAATCACCAGTCCTCCTGAATTATCCGGTACGGTCAGGATAGGGGCGGTTATCAACTTCTGCTTCAACGTCTCGAAGGCCAATGCACATCCATCCGTCCAAACAAACGGTACCTCCTTACGCGTAAGCTTGGTTAACGGCTCGGCTAAACGAGCGAAGTTCTCCACAAATCTTCTGTAGTAACCGGCGAGTCCAAGAAAACTACTTATCTCCGCAACATTCTTTGGAATAGGCCAATCTCGAACTGCTGTAATCTTCTCGGGATCGACGGCGATTCCATCGCCCGACACGACATGCCCCAGAAACTTCACTTCTTCCAGCCAGAATTCACACTTACTCATCTTCGCAAATAACTTCTCTTGTCTCAGCGTCTGCAGTGCGATCCTTCTTCTTCACTAAAAGAACTGGAGCTCCCCAAGGTGAGTTGCTGCTTCGAATTCATTCCTTCTCGAGTAGTTCACCAACTTGTTTCTTAACTTCTTCCAATTCCAACTGTGCCATCGGATAATAAGATTTTGATACTGGCGCTGTACCAGGAATAAGGTCAATCGCAAACTCCACATCTCGCTTCGGCGGTAAGCCCGAAATATCCTCAGACATATCCCTAAAGTCACGAACAACTGCCGGCTCTTCTTTACCATCAACTTCTATAGTTGCAAGAACACTGTATGTCGGCCTAGCCCTGAACTCGACTGGCCCGACAGAACTGCTTCCTTACCGCAACTGCTGTCTACATCGTTGGCCGCGAAAGGTCCAGCGAGACTACTGAGTCTCGTCCACTCTGCTGCATGCACGTTTGCCCTGCTCCATTCTGCCTTAGTCCGATGAACTTCTCTTCCATTTCCTCCCGTGCGGTCCGCGGGAAGAGTTTCTCTAGGAAACTTTTAGAGAAATCCGCCCAACTGATCGGCCTGGGCAAGCGGGTCTCCTCCACAATCCATCACTCTCGGGCGTAATCCACCAGCTGAATGCGCACCACATCAACACTCTTGTCTTCTGGGATCTGTGTCGCAATCAGCAAATTCTCCGTGTTACTAGCCACTGCTCGGCTGGCAACAGCTCCTCCAGACCAGTGAAAGTAGTAGGACCCAACCGTCTGAAATCTGCTACGGTCCTTACTCGGCCGACTGGTCTAGTTCCAACTTCGTTTACAGACTGCTGAACGATCTGCAAACCTTCCTGAAACAAGTCCGCGTGCTGCTGGATCAGCTCGGTCTGTTTCTTTGATTTCCAGTATTCCTCTTATCTCTCCAAGCATGGCGGCTTCGTTCACACTCCTCCGGTACGTCTTCAACTTCTTACCTGTCATAATCCTGAACTCAAAATACCCAACATTAGCATGATGATAGATTCTGAACGTGGATCAAGGCTAGAACTCCAAGATACTTAAATAGAGTGCTGCATTGTAGCTATGCCGCGGTATCATAGCCGCAATTACTTAACTCCACCCAAGTCGCCCAAGTCCTAGGGATAACAAGAAATCAGGTTTCCGAGTCGACATGCAAAGTAAGTTTGCACGTCGTAAAAGATATAATCAGGAAGAATGTGATTCAAGAATGGTAAAACGGTCAATGTGGCTGGACATGTTTCCTAAACACGGGTATTCTGATTCGTGTATCGGGTGCAATACCCAGCTACAAAGAATCAACCCAATTAACCTGGCGCTCTGATACCAAAAGAACCATGTCACGCCCCGCTTCCCAGAGTACGCAGGATTGGGCACGTAACATAGCCAACCATGCTACCTGTGGGTAGGAAGTATCCATCCACAGTCACATTACGGTTGTAAGGATATCAAGAACAAGATAAAGTACTAATCTAACACATGTCCAAATCCATAATAACAAGAAATCAATGAACAATAAGTGCGGAAGCAAATGATCCAATATAATAATAGAAAGGTACGTCCCATAATGCGGGATCGCACCTGGAAATAAAATGCAATAAACAAACTAACCACTATAGAACTCAAATCAGCCTGCTGGCTGAAGTACTCCTGCACGGTCGGCGACAGTGGTAAAGGATCTGGGCCATGCAAAACCTAGACGTCAGCGCGTCATGACATCAAGTATATAATGTAAACATGGTGATAAGCAATGCAAATATGAACATGAATAAAGCAGTACTAAGAAATAACAGAGCAGGGTAATGTGCAATGGTGACTAAACTGTCCTATCAGGTTTTCTACTCTATAGTCTTTGAAACCAATTGATGAATCGTCGATGTAACCCAATAGTATCCCGTACATACCCGGGATCACGGCCACAATATTCTCGGCGGCAGCCGAGACATGCCGTTAGGCACAGAATAGGAAAGTGTTAGTATCCCGTACATACCCGGGATCACGGCCACAATATTCTCGGCTGAAACCGAGACATGCCGTTAGGCACAGAATAGGAAAGTGTACACTCGGTATTACCCCGTACATACCCGGGATCACGGCCACAATATTCTCGGCTGAAACCGAGACATGCCGTTAGGCACAGAATAGGAATGTGTACACTCGAACGGTAGTGAACTGTCGAGTTACAAGTCAGGTTCATCTTTGATTTCCCCATACCCCAAAGCTATGTATGTCAGGTCAGGTATTCAGTAGTCAAGGACTAATGCCAACACAAAATCTGGTAAGAGTAGGTCTGTCTGGATAGACAGCAGGGATGGTCGGGTTTGTCGGCATTAGGCATGAAATCATGAAACAAGTAATGTCATGGTACAACAGGATGAGTTGGTATGTATGCATATGTCATGTGTAGCAGGGTCAGGCCAATATGTAGTGCAATCGGGTATGTGCTCACAACAGGTATACAATCAAATAATGAACAGCAGCAGGAAACAGTAAATAACCATATTATTCCATGTAAACACAATGATGTTATGTAACCTCTTATTAACAGGTTCAAGCACCCTTGGGGTGCAATAATCACTGGGTAGTGCAAAATCAGTAACAGAACGTAATAAAGCTGTATATGTGTACAATTATTGTCCTTTAAGTAGCAAAATGATTAACTGGTAGTTTGGTTATTAGGGTTACAGTAGTAAAATACGGTTCAGGTTACGTATCACGATATATATCATATTCCGTCCAATTGAGCAAGGTAACAACACTAGTTAATATTAACAGGTTTTAGGAGTCAAGTATACTTAATTAGTCTAACATAGCATGTAGCAAGTAATACTTGCCTCAGAACAAGGGTCGAGATGCAGGCGGCCTGATGCACAAGTCACGACACGGCGTGTGAAACGGCACGACACGGTACTGGGTCCAGGCGCGATCTGCTGCGCGGTACGGGCGCAATCTGCGGCGCGGTCTGGTGCGCGATACGGGCGCAATACGGTCACGGTCTGCAGCGCGATCTGGTGCACGGTATGGGCGCGATACGGTGTACACCCAAACGGCGAACAGCGGGACCACACGGACTGGAGTACTTCGAGAGAGATATACCAGGGTGACCCCGGCGGGCTCGACGGCGCTGGAACGCCGGCGAGGCAACGACGGCGGCTGCGAAGGCTTGAACGGCCTCGGGTCTGTTGGTGAGGGTGTTGCGACGAGTAGCGGAGGGTGGTGGTCGGCTCTGGTGGTCGAGGGGGAAAGGAGGTGGTCGGAGGTGGCGCGGTGACGTCGACGAGGGTCGACGGCGTGGTTCCCGGCGAACCCGGGGATGGTGCAGGGTCGGGCTCGGGTTGGTGGTGGTCCAGCGAGGAGAGGAGGAAGGTGACGACGAGGTAGTGACGAAGAGGATGAGAGGGAGTCGTGGGAGTCGTCGGCGACGGGAGGTAGCGTCGACGGCGAGGTCTGCAGGGGTTAGAGGCGTTGTCGGGGTTGGGTGCAGGTGCGGGAGAGGCGAAGGAGGGAGGAAGAGGGTGCGGCTGGGCTGGTGGTGGCGAGGGCGGCGACGGCGAGGTCGCGGGGAGGTCGACGGCGAAGAACGAGGGGCTAGGGTTAGGGTTTGCTTGGGTGTTCTCGTGGTGGGGAAATAGAAGAAGGCGGCTGCATGAGGAGAAGAGAGGGATTTAAATAGAGAGAGAGAGAAAGATTGGAGAGAGAGAGAGGAAGATTTAGAGAGAGAGAGAGAGAGAAAGAGAATAAGGAGAGAGACAGAGATAGAGAAAGAGGAGGTGGGGCCCACGAGCTCAATTGGGAGCTCGTGATTGGCTGTGGCGAAATCAAAAGGGATTTGAAAGGATTATTAACGGTTAAGGAAAATATTCGTATAATATATATAGTTTAAGATATTAAGTTAAAATGGGCCTTTTTGGCGCGAAATGAAACATTTCCAAATCGAGCCCGGGTTGCGCTCAAATGTTCCAAATTCAAATTATAGGATTTTAAGCGGTTTCCAAATTTTGAAAAGAGGTGTTTTGTAATTAAAATGCATGCCCCCAAGTCGGACACTTGCACGCGCGCGTAGTCGTCCAAGTTTGTCCGTTTAGCCGAACGGAACGGAATCTCGACACGCGGACGCTACCACGCGACTAGTGGCGACGAGTAGGCCAACATGGACACTTTTAATTTCATTTTAGGAGTTAAAATTTGTTATGTGCCAAAATGACTTAACCGGTTAAAATTTAGCAAAAAGCACCAAACAATCGGGAAAATTGGAATGAGCAATAAATAACCCTCAACTAGTAATATAAATCGTATTATTGGGCTCGGGTGTTACATCATACCCAACTACAAAAAGAATTTCGTCCTCGAAATTCCAAGAATACAAGATAGCTAACTACTGGAAAAGGTGAGGGAATTTCTGCCGGATCTCGTCTTCTCGCTCCCAAGTGGATTCTCCATGCGATCGATTACCCCAAGAAACTAGCACAAGAGGGATAATCTTGTTCTTAAGAACCTTTTCTCTTCGATCCTTGATTTCAACTGGTCGCTCCTCAAAAGTCAGGTCCTCCCGTACGGTCAACTCCGAATGATCCAAGACATGAGTCTCATCACGAGCATACCTCCGTAGTTGAGACACATGAAACACATCGTGAACTCCTGCTAATTCCTGTGGTAACGCCAACCGGTACGCTACCTCTCCAACACGCTCCAATATCTCGAAGGGTCCAACGAATCGAGGACTAAGCTTTCCCCGACTTCCAAAGCGAAGCACCCCTCTGGTCGGTGATATCTTCAGGAATACCAAATCACCCACGGCGAACTCTAGAGGTCTTCTTGACGCGTCGGCCCAACTCTTCTGTCTGTCTTGGGCTGCCTTCATATGCTTTCTGATTGTATTCACCTTCTCGACTGTCTGTACCACCAAATCTGGTCCTATTAACTTTCGTTCACCAACATCATCCCAACAAACAGGTGAACGGCACTTACGACCATACAACGCTTCAAACGGAGTCATCTGAATTGTCGCTTGGAAACTATTGTTGTACGAAAACTCCACCAGGTGTAGATGATCCTCCCAAGAACCTTTGAAGTCCAACATGCAAGCTCTCAACATATCTTCAAGGGTCTGGATCGTTCTCTCCGATTGTCCATCAGTTTGAGGATGATAAGCTGTGCTAAACTTCAATCGAGTCCCCAAACTTTCTTGTAAACTCCTCCAAAAGTGCGACAAGAACCGAGTGTCCCGATCGGACACGATTCTTATCGGCACTCCATGCAATCTGACAATCTCCTGCATGTATCGCTCTGCCAAAGTCTCTGTCGATTGACCAACCCGAAACGGAATAAAGTGAGCTGCCTTGGTCAACCGATCGACAATCACCCATACTGCATTGTTGTCCTTTGGACTCCGCGGTAAAGCCGTCACGAAATCCATGGTTATATGTTCCCACTTCCACTGAGGAATCGGAAGTGGTTGCAATAAACCAGCAACCCTTTGGTGTTCAGCCTTGACTTGCTGACACACCAAGCACTTAGCCACGAAGCGAGCAATTTCCCGTTTCATACCTTCCCACCAGAAGTGCTGTCGAATATCTCGGTACATCTTTGTCCCTCCTGGATGTACTGAGTAAGCTGAACTGTGTGCCTCCTTCATAAGCTCTTCACGCACATCTCCTTTTGGTACACACACACGGCTACCATATCTCAACGAACCGTCTTCATGGATCAGTAAATCGGTTCGTAGTCCGGCTCCAACCTGCTCTCGAAACTTTTGCAGTCTAGGATCCTGCGATTGTGTCGCTTTAATCTTCTCAACTAAGGACGACTGTACTTGCAACTGCATCAACTGTCCTGTAGCTTGTGGTAGCACAACCTCCAAGTCAAATCTCCGAAAATCCGCAATGATCTCTCTCTGTGCAGTCAATATCCGAATTGCTGGTAACCGACTCAGCGCATCCGGCACGACGTTGACTTTTCCCGGATGGTACTTAAGATCAAGGTCATAGTCGGCCATCAGCTCCAACCATCTGCGTTGCCTCATGTTCAACTCCTTCTGAGTGAACACATACTTTTAAACTCTTGTGATCTGTAGAGACTTCAACTCTCTCGCCCAGAAGGTAGTGTCTCCAAATCTTCAGGGCGAAGATCACGGCTGCAAGCTCTAAGTCATGAGTCGGATAGTTCTTCTCATGAGTCTTCAGTTGTCTCGATGCATAAGCGACGACTTTCCCATTCTGCATTAAAACACATCCTAATCCTTTTCCAGATGCGTCGCTGCGAATCACCAGTCCTCCTGAATTATCCGGTACGGTCAGGATAGGGGCGGTTATCAACTTCTGCTTCAACGTCTCGAAGGCCAATGCACATCCATCCGTCCAAACAAACGGTACCTCCTTACGCGTAAGCTTGGTTAACGGCTCGGCTAAACGAGCGAAGTTCTCCACAAATCTTCTGTAGTAACCGGCGAGTCCAAGAAAACTACTTATCTCCGCAACATTCTTTGGAATAGGCCAATCTCGAACTGCTGTAATCTTCTCGGGATCGACGGCGATTCCATCGCCCGACACGACATGCCCCAGAAACTTCACTTCTTCCAGCCAGAATTCACACTTACTCATCTTCGCAAATAACTTCTCTTGTCTCAGCGTCTGCAGTGCGATCCTTCTTCTTCACTAAAAGAACTGGAGCTCCCCAAGGTGAGTTGCTGCTTCGAATTCATTCCTTCTCGAGTAGTTCACCAACTTGTTTCTTAACTTCTTCCAATTCCAACTGTGCCATCGGATAATAAGATTTTGATACTGGCGCTGTACCAGGAATAAGGTCAATCGCAAACTCCACATCTCGCTTCGGCGGTAAGCCCGAAATATCCTCAGACATATCCCTAAAGTCACGAACAACTGCCGGCTCTTCTTTACCATCAACTTCTATAGTTGCAAGAACACTGTATGTCGGCCTAGCCCTGAACTCGACTGGCCCGACAGAACTGCTTCCTTACCGCAACTGCTGTCTACATCGTTGGCCGCGAAAGGTCCAGCGAGACTACTGAGTCTCGTCCACTCTGCTGCATGCACGTTTGCCCTGCTCCATTCTGCCTTAGTCCGATGAACTTCTCTTCCATTTCCTCCCGTGCGGTCCGCGGGAAGAGTTTCTCTAGGAAACTTTTAGAGAAATCCGCCCAACTGATCGGCCTGGGCAAGCGGGTCTCCTCCACAATCCATCACTCTCGGGCGTAATCCACCAGCTGAATGCGCACCACATCAACACTCTTGTCTTCTGGGATCTGTGTCGCAATCAGCAAATTCTCCGTGTTACTAGCCACTGCTCGGCTGGCAACAGCTCCTCCAGACCAGTGAAAGTAGTAGGACCCAACCGTCTGAAATCTGCTACGGTCCTTACTCGGCCGACTGGTCTAGTTCCAACTTCGTTTACAGACTGCTGAACGATCTGCAAACCTTCCTGAAACAAGTCCGCGTGCTGCTGGATCAGCTCGGTCTGTTTCTTTGATTTCCAGTATTCCTCTTATCTCTCCAAGCATGGCGGCTTCGTTCACACTCCTCCGGTACGTCTTCAACTTCTTACCTGTCATAATCCTGAACTCAAAATACCCAACATTAGCATGATGATAGATTCTGAACGTGGATCAAGGCTAGAACTCCAAGATACTTAAATAGAGTGCTGCATTGTAGCTATGCCGCGGTATCATAGCCGCAATTACTTAACTCCACCCAAGTCGCCCAAGTCCTAGGGATAACAAGAAATCAGGTTTCCGAGTCGACATGCAAAGTAAGTTTGCACGTCGTAAAAGATATAATCAGGAAGAATGTGATTCAAGAATGGTAAAACGGTCAATGTGGCTGGACATGTTTCCTAAACACGGGTATTCTGATTCGTGTATCGGGTGCAATACCCAGCTACAAAGAATCAACCCAATTAACCTGGCGCTCTGATACCAAAAGAACCATGTCACGCCCCGCTTCCCAGAGTACGCAGGATTGGGCACGTAACATAGCCAACCATGCTACCTGTGGGTAGGAAGTATCCATCCACAGTCACATTACGGTTGTAAGGATATCAAGAACAAGATAAAGTACTAATCTAACACATGTCCAAATCCATAATAACAAGAAATCAATGAACAATAAGTGCGGAAGCAAATGATCCAATATAATAATAGAAAGGTACGTCCCATAATGCGGGATCGCACCTGGAAATAAAATGCAATAAACAAACTAACCACTATAGAACTCAAATCAGCCTGCTGGCTGAAGTACTCCTGCACGGTCGGCGACAGTGGTAAAGGATCTGGGCCATGCAAAACCTAGACGTCAGCGCGTCATGACATCAAGTATATAATGTAAACATGGTGATAAGCAATGCAAATATGAACATGAATAAAGCAGTACTAAGAAATAACAGAGCAGGGTAATGTGCAATGGTGACTAAACTGTCCTATCAGGTTTTCTACTCTATAGTCTTTGAAACCAATTGATGAATCGTCGATGTAACCCAATAGTATCCCGTACATACCCGGGATCACGGCCACAATATTCTCGGCGGCAGCCGAGACATGCCGTTAGGCACAGAATAGGAAAGTGTTAGTATCCCGTACATACCCGGGATCACGGCCACAATATTCTCGGCTGAAACCGAGACATGCCGTTAGGCACAGAATAGGAAAGTGTACACTCGGTATTACCCCGTACATACCCGGGATCACGGCCACAATATTCTCGGCTGAAACCGAGACATGCCGTTAGGCACAGAATAGGAATGTGTACACTCGAACGGTAGTGAACTGTCGAGTTACAAGTCAGGTTCATCTTTGATTTCCCCATACCCCAAAGCTATGTATGTCAGGTCAGGTATTCAGTAGTCAAGGACTAATGCCAACACAAAATCTGGTAAGAGTAGGTCTGTCTGGATAGACAGCAGGGATGGTCGGGTTTGTCGGCATTAGGCATGAAATCATGAAACAAGTAATGTCATGGTACAACAGGATGAGTTGGTATGTATGCATATGTCATGTGTAGCAGGGTCAGGCCAATATGTAGTGCAATCGGGTATGTGCTCACAACAGGTATACAATCAAATAATGAACAGCAGCAGGAAACAGTAAATAACCATATTATTCCATGTAAACACAATGATGTTATGTAACCTCTTATTAACAGGTTCAAGCACCCTTGGGGTGCAATAATCACTGGGTAGTGCAAAATCAGTAACAGAACGTAATAAAGTTGTATATGTGTACAATTATTGTCCTTTAAGTAGCAAAATGATTAACTGGTAGTTTGGTTATTAGGGTTACAGTAGTAAAATACGGTTCAGGTTACGTATCACGATATATATCATATTCCGTCCAATTGAGCAAGGTAACAACACTAGTTAATATTAACAGGTTTTAGGAGTCAAGTATACTTAATTAGTCTAACATAGCATGTAGCAAGTAATACTTGCCTCAGAACAAGGGTCGAGATGCAGGCGGCCTGATGCACAAGTCACGACACGGCGTGTGAAACGGCACGACACGGTACTGGGTCCAGGCGCGATCTGCTGCGCGGTACGGGCGCGATCTGCGGCGCGGTCTGGTGCGCGATACGGGCGCGATACGGTCACGGTCTGCAGCGCGATCTGGTGCACGGTACGGGCGCGATACGGTGTACACCCAAACGGCGAACAGCGGGACCACACGGACTGGAGTACTTCGAGAGAGATATACTAGGGTGACCCCGACGGGCTCGACGGCGCTGGAACGCCGGCGAGGCAACGACGGCGGCTGCGAAGGCTTGAACGGCCTCGGGTCTGTTGGTGAGGGTGTTGCGACGAGTAGCGGAGGGTGGTGGTCGGCTCTGGTGGTCGAGGGGGAAAGGAGGTGGTCGGAGGTGGCGCGGTGACGTCGACGAGGGTCGACGGCGTGGTTCCCGGCGAACCCGGGGATGGTGCAGGGTCGGGCTCGGGTTGGTGGTGGTCCAGCGAGGAGAGGAGGAAGGTGACGACGAGGTAGTGACGAGGAGGATGAGAGGGAGTCGTGGGAGTCGTCGGCGACGGGAGGTGGCGTCGACGGCGAGGTCTGCAGGGGTTAGAGGCGTTGTCGGGGTTGGGTGCAGGTGCGGGAGAGGCGAAGGAGGGAGGAAGAGGGTGCGGCTGGGCTGGTGGTGGCGAGGGCGGCGACGGCGAGGTCACGGGGAGGTCGACGGCGAAGAACGAGGGGCTAGGGTTAGGGTTTGCTTGGGTGTTCTCGTGGTGGGGAAATAGAAGAAGGCGGCTGCATGAGGAGAAGAGAGGGATTTAAATAGAGAGAGAGAGAAAGATTGGAGAGAGAGAGAGGAAGATTTAGAGAGAGAGAGAGAGAGAAAGAGAATAAGGAGAGAGACAGAGATAAAGAAAGAGGAGGTGGGGCCCACGAGCTCAATTGGGAGCTCGTGATTGGCTGTGGCGAAATCAAAAGGGATTTGAAAGGATTATTAACGGTTAAGGAAAATATTCGTATAATATATATAGTTTAAGATATTAAGTTAAAATGGGCCTTTTTGGCGCGAAATGAAACATTTCCAAATCGAGCCCGGGTTGCGCCCAAATGTTCCAAATTCAAATTATAGGATTTTAAGCAGTTTCCAAATTTTGAAAAGAGGTGTTTTGTAATTAAAATGCATGCCAAGTCGGACACTTGCACGCGCGCGTAGTCGTCCAAGTTTGCCCGTTTAGCTGAACGGGACGGAATCTCGACACGCGGACGCTACCACGCGACTAGTGGCGACGAGTAGGCCAACATGGACACTTTTAATTTCATTTTAGGAGTTAAAATTTGTTATGTGCCAAAATGACTTAACCGGTTAAAATTTAGCAAAAAGCACCAAACAATCGGGAAAATTGGAATGAGCAATAAATAACCCTCAACTAGTAATATAAATCGTATTATTGGGCTCGGGTGTTACATATATGCTCACTTAAGTATTTCTTATTCTCGCTTTTGATACATTTAACATATATGTGATATATGTTTATTGTATTGTTTTCTTTTGTACATAAATATTATATATGTGATATATAATATTGTGACATACTAGGTTATACATGCAACATGGGTGTATGAGACTTACACTATGGTTTTGATTATAGTTGAATTTATATTTATTTTTAGTAATTCAAAATTGCTTGGAATTAGTCATGGGTGAGCTTTGAAGAAGCTTGTAGATTCATTGACTAAGTCCACCAATTTTGTTTTAACCTAAGATATTTATTGACCTAACCCTAATCACTTAGCCATGGTTTATTCTCTACATGAGTTAAGGATGACATAACTCACCATGCTTGCATTTCTAACCTCATCTCAATTATTTATTGATCTTCTTCTTTCTTCATCTCCTTCAAGCTCTTTCTTTTAGTTTTGAGGAGATAAAGAAAATAGTGAGAAATTAAATTCTAAAGTGAGCAAAATTCCTACTTCATCATCCTCTTCTATACTAGCCATATAGTTTAGGGTGTTAGCTTCAATAATTCATTATTAGTGAAGAGATAGCTTGAGTCTGTGTTTCCTCGAAATAGATCATCATAGACTTTGAAGACTTCTAGCTAGTATGTATCATACATCTTTTGGAGCCTCTCAAAAGTCTGGGAGTTCGTTGATCGCAGCGAAGGGACCACAATAAGGAGCTATAGAAGCGAAGGAACGGACTACAAAGGTTGTAATCCCTACTCACTTAGATGTAAAGTTGTTTACATTTTATTTTCGTATGACTCTCTAGTTAATTAGCCTCACATAATACTTCATTACAGTATTGTTTCTGGATGTTTCTTGAAAAATATACTTGTTCCATCTCTTGCTCTGTGACCGTTTATTTATTCTATCTACATGAATTGTATGATAAAAATCATTACATGCTTGACTCGACTTGACCCGAACCATGAATACATAATGACTTGACTTGAACTCTTGACATTTATACTTGAATTTGAAATGAATACTTAAACTCATCTTGAAACTTGAACTTGTTATCTTCTTATGTATTCACGGATTGGAGTAAGACTTGTAACTTAAACTATAAACTAAAATACACGGGGTTAAGAGGTAGTTTAGTAAAGAATGCATACCGTGGCACGAGAGTCCACTAAAAATCATCTAACATGAATCTCGTGTGCCGTAGTCTCATGGGTTTGACAGGACCTTGGACAAAACATGCTGTTGATCCGTGGGTTTGACAGACTACTCTCGTATACACGCATACTTTCATTATCAAACTACAAACAACTATGTTAGAATAAATAACTATGCTTATACATAGATATAATTAGGTTAATCGATACCTTTACTTGACTACTAATAATGTAGATTTCATATTCTACTTATATCCACCTCTTTATCACATTCATATTCATATCCTTTTTGGAGACTTACCGAGCGCAACTTTGCTGACGGGCATTCCATCCTGTTTATATCTTTACTTGGAATGTTCGTCAGGAGGCTTAAGGACAGAGGAATGGAAGCGACAAAAGAGGAGTACTCCCAATTATCGTCACAGACCGACTACTAGTTCATTTCAGCATTACTTTTCCAGTACGCCTATTGTTTAAGACATCTTGTTATTGCACTTTTGTTTTAAGTTATTTTATATCTGTTCAAAACTTTGTAGAATGTTGATCAGTCAAATTTATTGCACATTTGTATGGACATTTTCCCTATTATTGTTAACTACTAAAAGGCGTTATTTGTAAATTAAGAATATATGTGGGTATATTTGTAAAAAAAATTATTGTCATATGTTTCTTAATTTATAATTAATATAATTGGGGAATATATGCAAATAAAATATTCATGAGATTATTTATTATTAAAATATACATATCATATCAAATATTCTTAAGATATCATATTATTTAATTGGTTGGAATAATATCTCAAATAAAACAAATGCTACTAACAATTTTATTTGAGATATTGTGCAGGTATTATAATAGATCAGTTCAGGTCTGAAATACAAGTAGGAGATCCACAGCAAATCGATTCACCAAACCAAATCTGCCGAATGTTAAGAGCAAATTGAAGAATCTAGCAATGGCAGAGACTAAAAGCAATATTTTCAGAATATTTTTATCAAAAGGATCTCTTAATATCGAGATAGGAAGGCACGAGAAATCCGAAGACACGACCCCATCAAGAAGCGGTGGATTCGTGGCCAATAAGGGCATTGGGTGGCGGTTGCACTGTCGTTTGGTGGCCGTAGGATGTGAAACTTCAGGGGCGTGATCGTCTTTGCACACACTTCAATATGATGTCTATGGTTTCAAGTTCCAGAGCCTATTAAAGGACCGAGAGCTATCAAACTATGAATCATCAAGGAATCCATCGAAGAATCGACTGATCTAACGACCAAGCAATTTAGAGAAAACTAGGGTTTTATAATTTGGTTTTTCAGAGAGCAACTTTTTGTAATGCACTAGTTATTCAATAAAAGATAGTTCTTTCTTTTAATTTTGTTGTATTTACTTTCCGCATTTACTTCTCGCAATTACATTCTGTATTTACATTCTGCATTTTTAATTTTAATTATGGGTTCCATTTTCTTCAACCTTTCTTTTAATTCGTTGATCTCCATGAGCGAGTAAATTCTCACTTGCTAGGGTCTGTAGGATAGGGTAGAAAAATGGATGAACAATATCTCTTAAATTCTTTTTAAAGTTTTAATGTTTATAAACTTTAGTAAAATGAATATTAACCCTCTTATCGGGTGTGCTACCAATTCATGATTGTTACAACCACGATTTAAGATTCGTTAATAATCGTTTTGTTAAGAGCTTGAGACAAATAGGAATCAATGGAAGGACAAGAGTCAATAGAGGGAAATCCTAATTCCTTCCAAGAACCATACTCCACATTCATCGCTATTTCTCTAGTATTAAATAATTAAAAGATAAAAAAAATTATTTTTAAAATTACATCCATTAACTACTAAATCCTATAAACTCTGCAGTCCTTCTATTATAAACTTTTCAAACTTTCTTAGTAGTAAACGATAAAAATTCCACCTTTCTTCTATTAACTCTTCTAAAGTAAGAAAAGCAGTTCACCGTTTCCCTGTGGACGACCCGTACTCACCAGCGGCTAGTTATTGTGACACCGTTATTGATTGTGGTATTTAGAACACACATAGACACACTTTTCACGATCAATCAAATGGCGCCGTTGCTAGAGAAACGGTCATAATATTTTTCTTGTTATTCGAATTGATTTCTAATATAAAACCAGACAAAATAAAAATAGAAATAAAAACCCGCATTTTGTATTTTTAACGATTTTTGTGCGAGTTTTGCAAGAAATCTGGAGCACTTGAGACAAACCAACATAGATTAAGAGATTTGCAAATAGGAGTAGAGGAGTATTGGATTGTAGTGCCAAATTTTGAAAGGGAGATTTCATCATACGGCGGTGGAGCCACGGCCCAAAGGAGCTTTTGGCGGCGGAAGTGCGGCCACCTTGGGGAGTTAAGCCTCCAAATTTTTTTGGTATTATCCTATAGTCTCTCTCTCCCCTCTAAAACTCCAATAAACTGTTTTCACCTGCAGGATGCTTTGCAAACAGCGCCGCTAAAAAAATCTTTTTGTGTGTTTTAGATTTTGGTTTGCTTTGCATATTTAAAACGGACATTAAAGGGAAAGGAACCCAAATTCAGATTAGGTGGGGATTTCATCACCCTTCCTAGGCCACACAAATCATAAACAAGTATACGCATAACCCTACATTAATAAAAAAAAAATATAGACCAAGACTCTAAGGACAATCACGCTCAATTAGAACAAAGGAGGGTCGTGGGTAATCTATTGCTTATCCACATTTCTCTTATGGTGTCTAAGGCAAGTGTGACTAAGGAAAGTGGTTACTTAATTACTTAATTAGGCCCGCTATTTCGGTGATTTGTATAGCGGATACCTCCCACTTACCTGGCACTTACCTGGCTGCAAGATTGATAAGGAGGTGATAGAAGATTTATCCTACGTCTTGTCCTTTGGAAGTCTAGGAGCGGTCTAGTGATTTGACCTAGGTGATCCTAGTTCTAGATATTGTTTGTGCACATTTGTGATTGGTTGAGTCGAGTCCTTCTTTCCAAGCAAAACAATTTCAAAAATCCAAAAAAAAGCTTGAAAAAATTACCATTTCACCCTCTTTTCTTTTCATTCTTTTATGATGGGAAAACCAAACCGACCAATTCTTAGCGAGTTTTGCTACACACAACCTGATATTTCTTTATATCATCGTTACTTTGGTAGAACTTCTGACCCCACAATTTCTTTAAGGGATAGGATAGAACGCTCTCGAAATAACAGTTGGACACCTCACTCAAATTTCTATCAACCGTGTCAAAATTCAACACCTTCTTATGTTGATAATCCTTTTAAAGCTAGTAAGAAAACTTTTAAACCTATGTCCATTGCTGAGCATATTGCGAAGGCCCGTAGCCAAAGTTTCATACCTTTCACTGCTCTAAAACCGTTAGGATAACAATTACAATCATTTCCATATGAAAATGTTGATACTCCTTTTGAGGTGAATATGGCAATTTTTATACCCATGACCATAGCTGAGCAAATTGCAAAAGCCAGTCGCCAACAATTCAACCAATCTCAATTTTCTTCATATCACAATGTTGATCCTAATCCTGTTTATGAAAATTGGATACACCATTCTAACTCTTATCAACAGTACCAAACTTTCACTCCCTCTTATGTTGATACTTCTCTTGAGGCTAATGCGGCAATTCGTAAACCTATTTCTATTGCGGAACACATTGAACTCGCCCGTAGCCAACAATTAAACACATTCCAACCATACTCAACTGTTGCACCTTATCTAGACAGTGCTTCTGAACATCAATTGGGAAGTTCCACGGTTCAAAGATAATTCTTCATTGAAACTTCTTCACAAACCATGTCTAGTCCTGAAGTAGAGTTGGAATTGAATAGTGAGAAAGAACCAGGGATCCCTCCAAGTTAATTTCAAAACCTGATCTCAACACCTTCCATCCTGAACCCCAACCGACTGTATTCAATGATCAACCGCTTAATAATCTAATTGATGAGGTGTCCGAGAATAACATGTTTAACTTTTCCAATCATGAGTGTGAAAGAGAGCCTTACACCATTCCAAATCAGGCCGATCCTTTCTGACTACACTTGACATTTCAAACCTTCCAATTCCATCAAGTGAACCGAGCAATCCATCGATTAAGGATAATATAATTGATGAATTTTTAAAGAACTATTCATTTGATTTGACTGAAGGTGTTAGTGAGATCAGTGATGAGAATAACTTTGAAGATGAACTCGCTATGTTGGATGAGTTAAATTCCCCGACCCATCATGTCCCTTCCATTGAATGCGAACATCTTCCTGTACATTTAAACGATCCTATTCTTACCACCAACCTATCAGATATACAAAATGATATTCAGCCTTCATCTCCCATATCTGGTTCAATAATGCTCGACACCCAAGTTCGTTTACCCATTTCATTATACACTTTGGTTATTCTCATCTTCTTTCAATTCCACCGAGCTTTGATGAACCACACTCTGATATTTCGAGTTTTATGATTCTTGAAAGACCACTTGATTTATACTCTTTTGAAAATAAGGTAGATAATCTTTTTGAGTCATCTACTTCCATAATTTCTGACGAATCGAGTGTTTTGAATTCTGGTGTGCAACACATTGACCTAGAAACTTTCAATCTTCCTAGTGAATTTGCCTATTCCACTTTTTCTTTTCTTTCCGATGAGATCATCATTCGAAACATGGATGAAAGTTTCGAAAGTATTTTCACCAAAGAACTCGTGTTCCTTAAAGACTTGGATCCTGTGATGAATCAACCTCCACCAGAAATTCGTGCGCTTCCCTTTAAGACTGAAGAAGTTGAACCGCCACCCCTTCTTCTTATCACATACGAGAATGTGACTATTCCACCCATTCCTTATCTTTAAAATTCTCGTTTTCATTCACCAGCAATTTTTCGTCTCTACCAACCGAGACGTAAAACCTTTCGATTACACCTCTCATCTCCCCCACACTTCATCTCTTCTCGTTACTCTCATTTTTGTTTTTTCTACTCGAGACATGATACAACCACCATTCTTATATAGTTTCGAGTCTTCTTCACGTATATTCATTTCGCATTCTTCTACCAACCATGGTGTTACATTGATAAAATATTTGAATGATTGGTTTTAACTTTTGGTCTTTATAAAGATTTGTATAGACCGATAATATTTACCCCCTCTCTTATGTTGAATTTCAATAAAAACACTGTTTTATTCAAGTTTGGGGGTAAGAAGAAAATATTTTTAAAATGGCTCTTGACAGAAAGAGAATTTTTGTACGATTGTGACCTAAGAAAAGTTTGGGGGAGGATTTCACTGTCATTCACTCTTGACCGCTTTTTTATACCATCTTCTTGAACTGTTCCTTCTAGTTTTCAGGTTTTGAGCTTACAGGACAATATCAGTGAGGACACTGCTGCAAACAAGTTTGGAGGGATGGTTTGTATGTATCCACACATCATATGTACATATTGCATTGCATAAATTTTTAGAAAATGAAAGTCAGAAAGTGAAAAATACATATGAAAGAAAAGAAGAGATTTAAGAAATGCAAGAAAATTATATGTTTTAAAACGAAGCTAGTAATATGTAGTCATGAGCTGTTGTCCCAAGGGTTGGTAAGATGAAGAAATTACCAATCTGTGGATAGAAATAAGTCTGAAAAATAGTCCATATTTTTTAGTCCAAACTTCTGAACGTTGATACCCTACTATACGTACTTGCACACATCCTGAAACTTGAGATAGCAGAGGATACCTTGAAATACTTTTTCCTAGAAGCCTTTGTATGAAAAAAGAAAAAAAATTAACAAAATATAAATGGTGCAAAAAAATGAACACTGGTTTTGTAATTACTTAAGGCAGCATAAAAAATAATAGCGAGGGTGTCTTAGCCTTAGACCAACTGGTTTGGGAGTCACTGCTAAGCCTTAAGTATTGTAAGACTAGGATTTTGCTAATTACGCCTAATAAGTGAGCACATTCGGTAATCGGTTGGTTAGTATCTCAAGAAATATTAACGGTCGCATGAAGAATGTGTAAGCAAATTCATCTAAAATATCACCGATTAAAAAGTACTAAGGAATATGGACAAAAGGTATGATAAATTGAATCAAATTCTCCAAGTGTAAGAATGACTTTTATATACACGTAAGGGTGTATGATCAATGTTTGGAAGAGAGATGGGGAGGAAAACTAAAGATTAAGTTTTATTGATGGGTGAGGAAAACTAAAGACGAAGTTTTATTGATGGGTGATGTGATTTCTGACATCTTTTCAAGACCATTAAGATAGGGCTCATGACGATTAAAAAGCTAGTGTGGTTTAAAACTCTTATTTTCAAGTTTTTCTCTTATATGTAATTTTCATCTACTTTCTTTTATTTCGGGATTTTGTGGGTGTAATCCGCTGAAAACCCTCAGGAGACAACACTCCTCCTACTAGGGACACCTAGAGATTTAACGGCTTGTTGCAGGAGCTAAGTTTTTCCTTTTCTTTTAATAATAAAATAGTTTGCTTAGGATGATCAAAGATAAGTTTGGGGGTATTTGATCAGTCAAATTTATTGCACATTTGTATGAACATTTTCCTCACGAGCAAGATGCGCGATAGAATCGAAGAAGAATTCCAAAGGGGCCCTATTATTGTTAACTACTAAAAGGTATTATTGGTAAATTAAGAACATATGCGGGTTTATTTGTAAAAATATTATTGTCATGTGTTTCTTAATTTATAATTAATATAATTGGGGAATATATGCAAATAAAATATTCATGAGATTATTTATTATTAAAATATGGATATCATATCAAATAATCTTAACTAATATTCTTAAGATATCATATCATTTAATTGGTTGGAATAATATCTCAAATAAAACAAATGCTACTAACAATTTGATTTGAGAAATTGTGTAGGTATTATAATAGATCAGTTCAGGTCTGAAATACAGGTAGGAGATCCACAGCAAATCGATTCACCAAACCAAATCTGCCAAATGTTAGGAGCAAATTGAAGAATCCTATAACGGCAGAGATTAAGAGCAATATCTTCAGAATATTTTTATCAAAAAGATCTCTAAATATCGAGAGAGTAATACACGAGAAATCCGAAGGCACGGCCCATCAAGAGACGGTAGATCCGCGGCCAATAAGGGTATTGGGCGGCGGTTGCGCGGTCGTTTGGTGGCCGTAGAATGTGAAACTTCAGGGGCATGATCGTCTTTGCACACACTTCAATATGACGTCTAGGGTTTCAAATTACAGAGCCTACAAAAGGACTGAGAGCTATCGAACTATAAATCATCAAGGAATCCATCGACGAATTGACTGATCTACCGACCAAGCAATTTAGAGAAAACTAGGGTTTTTTAATTTGGTTTTTCAGCGAGCAACTTTTTGTAATGCACTGGCTATTCAATAAAAGGTAGTTCTTTCTTTTAATTTTATCGCGTTTACTTTCCGCATTTACTTCCCGCAATTACATTCTGCATTTACTTTCTGCATTTTTAATTTTAATTATGGGTTCCAGCAAAATTGGTTTACCAAAGGCTTGCAAATTTGGTGAGAATCGGGGTCATCCAAAACAAGATACTGGATCACTCAATTGCCGTGTATTTGTAATGAAATACATGGATTGCTTGTCGCGGGCTTTCTCTGAATTCACAAAAATGGGACACATATATTATAGTTAATTTTAGATTTAAGATGTGTTATGAGGCCTAATTAGAAACTACCCAAATGATATAATAAATTTTAGATTTTTCATATGTATATTATGTGTGGCTGTGTGTTGAACAATAAATTTTTAGATTTCACAAGTATATATGATATGTGTTGATGTTTGTATCTGAACTTTGATATTTGATTTCTATAAATGATGTACATTAGTGAGAAAATGATGTACATTTGTGTGTAAACGATCTACATTTCTGTATATGAACTCTGATATATGATTTCCTAAATACATTTTTTTATTCTACTTAAAACAAAACCGCTACTTTAAATAGCGGTTATATTTTGAGCTCACTGCAGTAGCAGAGAGCAGACTATTCAACCGCTACTTAAAATAGCGGTTATATTTTGAGCTCACAGTAACAACAGAGAGCGGACTATTTAACTGCTACTTAACTGCTACTTAAAGTAATGGTTATATTTCGCCCCAAAGAGCGAGCTACTTAATGTAGCGGTTATATTTTGAGCTCACTGCAGCAACAGAGAGCAGAATATTTAACCGCTACTTAAATTAGCGGTTATATTTTGAGCTGGACTATTTAACTGCTACTTAAACTAGCAGTTATATTTTGCTCCAACAAAGAGCAAACTATTTCACCGCTATTTAATATAGCAGTTATATTTTGAGCTCACTATAGTAACAGAAAGCAGACTATTTAA
This sequence comes from Agapanthus africanus, assembly GCA_030015575.1. Taxonomy (NCBI): domain Eukaryota; kingdom Viridiplantae; phylum Streptophyta; class Magnoliopsida; order Asparagales; family Amaryllidaceae; genus Agapanthus; species Agapanthus africanus. Next base: position 137,807,338 of record CM057339.1, read on the forward strand.
CCCCTACTTAAAGTAGCGGTTATATTTTGCGCCAACAGAGCAAAATATTTAACCGCTACTTAATGTAGCGGTTATATTTTGAGCTCAACAGAAAGCAGACTATATAACCGCTACATAAAATAGCGGTTATATTTTCAGCTCACTGCAGAAATAGAGAGCACACTATTTAACCGCACATAAAATAACGGTTATCTTTTATGCTCACTGTAGGAACAGAAAGCACACTATGAATCACTGCTTTAAGTAGCGGTTATATTTTCTGCACCAACAAAGAGCAAATTAATAGACACATTTAACAACCATATTCCAGAGATTTAAGATCAATAATTGACATTTTTATATACACCAACAAATTTAACATCATTGATTGTCACAACCAATATGAACAACTAATATTGCATCAAATATCATTCTTTTACATCAAATATCATTCATTTACCAAAAAATCAAAAAATATGTTATGGTGTATCACACACCATTCATTTACATCAAAAATCATTCATTTACATCAAATATCATTCATTTACAACAAACTATTATGACCAACTAGACGGTTGGTTAAAATCCCATGACGGCTCAAAACACATGAGATTCGGTTTGGCAGGATATATGTCTTCTACATGTTGTGTTTGTCTCATCAGACAAGTTCTTTTGATATGGAATGTTAATTGGTTGCATCCCGTGCATAAGCTCTTCTTCTTTTTCTCATCACTATTTTTATTATCGATCCAAGATTTTATCCGATTCTTTCTACGACCCTTAGAGTTAGATTGTAAAGGATTTTGTATTTTTGAAATATCATTTTTCACGGATTTCAAATCATCTCTTGCTTCATCTACCAAACCTTCTTTCATATTCGGTATTTCAACTGGAAGTTCAGATATTCGTATCACAAGTTTGGACAATTACCTAAGCATAGTTTTGTATCATTTCTCTAACGCAACACCTTTCATGGCAAGTAGATTGAACTCGTTGCATAAATGATTATACCACAACATTTCAGTCATCTGTACCGAAAGTGGTATGATACTCGTCATGACAATATTTTGATTAACATTTTTCGACCGTATGGCAAAATATATTGAGACAGTATACTATTCACAATTTTAGATACAAAAAATCTGAATATATGCCTACATAATAGTCCGTTTGATTCAAAATAATTGTAAATGCACTTGGAAAATTGCCCTTTTGTCGTAAATTGGACATAATGTACTCTTCGCTTGTCTTTTTTCAGACCGAGTACGTTGTGAACTTTATATCTGGTTGTCCCATCGACTTTTGAAACTTTCTGGATATTAAATGATTGAGATTTCTGAAGTTTTACTTGAATTTTTTTCAAAAATACTTTTGGTGTAAATTTTGGAAATGTCTAATTCCAGTGGAATATTTGTTGCACACATACGATTTTTGCATAGTGTATCAAAATCCATTCTTTTCTCACTCTCGTAATGCATTTGTAGTGTGCTTCTCGTTTTCATAACAAACTCTTTAATTGTGTTGTTCCAATTAAAATAAGCATCAAAAAAGCATTCATACTCTCACTACGCTGCGTTATTCGCATTCCTGCAGAAAAGTTTCTTGTTATATGAGCCGGTATCCATATCTCCCTTTTACCGTACATTATTGAAAGCCATTTATGCCTACTAACATGGTACTTTTCATCCAGTGTAGACCACCTATCTTTAAATTCATCAATTGTCAAATTTTTATCTACGCAACATTTGTAGTCGTTTTGAAAACCGGTATACTGATGATATAAACTCTGCATTTCTCATGATACTTCTAATTAATGTGTCATATGCAATAATGATGTCTTGTATTTAGAAATAACTTGGCAAAAGCACTTGTCATAATTTTATCTTGATCAGTTATTATAGATAGCAGTACCTTATTATTCATCGTAATTAGCCACCGCTGAAACAACCAGGTGAAAAACTCTTCAGACTCATTCTGCAGCAACGTCAAACCAAATATTTATGATTTGTAATGATTAACACCGGTGAATGGGGCAAAGGGCATTTGATATTTGTTAGTTCGATACGTGCTATCAAAAATAATTATATCACCGAAAGTTTTATAGGAAGTTTTAGAGCGCGTATCCACGAATAAGAGGGTATCGATATGATTTTCTTCTTCATATTTTACAATGTAAGTAAAATTAAGTTTCTCAACTTGAATGGATTGCAAATAAGCTAAAATAGCTTGGGCGTCCGATACGTCCATAGATTGATAACATTTTTTTTTAATACACTCTTTACATCGTTTAGCCCATAAGCAAGATTCTCTACACCATCATGACCTTGTCCTAATATCGTATATGTTTTGTTTGGACCAACTCTACTATCCTTCAAATTATGAATTTGACTTCTGTCAAATTTGGAAATTCTTTTGTGATAAGATAAGTATTGCACAGTTGACTGCGGTACAAATGGATGGTTGTGCTCTCTCTTGTAAAAAGTTATTATTAATCGATCTTTTCTTTTAACAACAAACATACGAGCTTCACAATTGGATCCAATATAATTACATTTCTGGAACGCTGAAAAGATATTTTACGTTTTATATCAAGCTTGAACTGTTTAGGTTTCGCGGCCTTATTATATTCATATAGTCTAGAGATTACAGAATTATTGTGAACTGCACAACGAGTAGAACAAACTCTGATAGCAAACCCAATGCTTCGAGCATAAGCCAAATAACATCTATAAGCCTCATCCAGTGACTTGAATATCTTGCCAATTTCAGGTTCTACCAAATCACATGTAATATTCTCAAAATTTTCATTCTTTGAATCACTTGTTACACCTTCGTTATTCTCAGCAAGACTGACTTTAGGAGACGGAACATTTTTACATTTGCTTCTACTGGTTGACGATATAAACTCAACATTTTTTTCTTTCAGGGGTTACTAAATCAAAAGGAATAATAGGTGTTTTCAAGCATTGATCTTCATCCGTTTTCATTACTATTCTTTCTTCTTCTTCTAATTCAGGGATAGTCCGCTAATAAGCTAGATTAATCGACATGCTAGCATATGTAAACGTAGAAGTAAAAAGTTTACCACAATCACTTTGAAAAACTTCGTTAAGAAAGACGTAGACGTGCTCTGGCGAAAGCTAGGGTTCCAAAATCGAGAGATCACTTCAAAAATCTTCGTTGAGGAAGATGCAGAGTGCTATGGTAGAAATTAGGGTTCCAAAATCGATAGGTGATATATTCCTCAACCGCTAGAAAAAAAAGGAATTAAGTAGCGGTTTGATATTTATTTTTAACCGCTACTTTAAATGACGGTTAAATAAGACCCGTTGGATTTTAACCGCTTCTTAAAGTAGCGGTTAAATTTCAACGGTCCTGATTTGTTGGATAAATTAACTTTTGATTCTAACCGCTACTTTAAGTATAGGTTAAATAAAATCTGTTCGATTTGACCGCTACATAAAGTTGCGGTTACCTATAAATAGTTCTCATTTGTTGTATAGTTTTTTATCCAACGTTGATGTTAATCGCTTGTTTAAGTAACGGTTAAATAACCCCCATTAGATTTTAACCGCTTCTTTAAGAAGCAATTAACTTTGAACAGTCCTGACTTGTTGGATAAATTTTTTATCCAACATTATACCTGGGACCGGATCCTTGTAAGATACACTACTTAAATTTTGCACCATGCTGACAAATAGATTTTCCAAGTTATTAACTTAATATAGATGCTAGAATACTTGCACCCTTCTCTTGAGCTTAGAGAATACACATGCCAAAAGCAGAATACTAGCAAAGACCTTCAATAACATCAAACATAATAAGCTCTTAGAAAGAAATAATATGTATATCTCAAATTCAACAGCTTTCAATGATCATGAAAACAAAGTCTCAAAACAATTCTGAAACGGATTCGATACAACACCATTCCACAGATGTATTACAGATATACTTGATGCTGCTTCCACAAACAGTTGACAAAACAAACAGAAACGCACAAGTATTTCACCAGCAAATTTAGGTATATATAAGGCTCTAAAACACTCGTGATCTACAGCTACGCAACATAAATTTCAATGAGTATAAAAGTAAAAGTTTATCATCCATGACGACAAAGAATTATGAAAGCTTATATCTACTATGTACATTGCACTACTAAGTTTTCATCTGTTTCCTTCAATTTAAGGCGATGAGGGGAACTCTTGCATCACCAGATAAATGTTTTACGTCCCCGTTCGCTTGCTTAGATGATGACTTTGCTTCCCAAAACGACTTTAGTAACTCTTCAAAAGCCGGTGTTCTCAACTCCTCGATGGAAGTGACACTAGGCAGATTGATCAATCTCTTCCTTGGCGTTGAACAAGAGGGTTCATCCACCTAAAAAAGTAGAAACACATGAAAATCATGTAAAGCGAAAGATTTAGTGATCGTTATTTACAGTTTGGGCACGTGCAATGCATGTATGATATATGTTTTAGAAATTTATGTTGCTTTAATTTCATGACTAAAAACATTGTATCGATAATTTTCCAACAGTGATTGAATGGTTTTTTTTTCAGGCAATTTATTGTGGAGGGCATTCTATAAATATTATTATATTGGAAGGGTTTATACTTTATATATGTAAAATGTCCAGGTCTACATTGCTGAAGAATGAAATGGAATGGACTATAAAATTAGGTTATGGGTTACATCATTAAAATTCTTATGTCAACATGTTTTAAAACCATAGAAGCAGAGCCCTATGCTAAAGCTTTCCACTCCCAAGTGAGAGGTTGTCGGTTTGATTCTTAAGAGGAGGTCACTTCCAAATAAAAGCATGTTCTAGAGACCTTTTTTCTTGCTCTTTTTTAGCATGCCAAGTGACGCTTCTGAAATGCTTCTTGTTCCTTAATTCATTTCTAGAATTCCAAGTGACACTTATACATAGTGATGAGACCAAATTTCGAATTCTCAACTGGCAACCCCAAGGTGTTAGCACTATGATAGTAGAGATTAAGAATGTTAATCACAGTCTTTTTATACTAGTAATTTTGCAAGTGTGATGCACATGTGCATATATTAGATATTATGGACAAAGATTTGAAAGATTTTTAAAGAACTTCAGTAGAGATTGTTATAGATTCTTTTTAAATGATATCATAGACAATTAAAATATTTTTTGATGTTATTTTTCTTTCAAAATTATGAGAATTTTCTTGCCACATGTCACAATAAGAATCATATTGGATTTTAATACTAGACCGCTTCCCCTTTGAATTAAAATAGTCTAGAATTAACTTACCGCATAATCTTCTTCCAAGTACTTGCCAGCATTTTCCGTTATTTCAACGGTCTTGTGGTAATGGCCACTCTTCAAATCCCTCAGCTCTTCACGAGAAGGAATGATCATGGAATCGATGTTTGTGCATGCATCATGATCAAGTTTCAGGGAACCTGGATAAAGAGTACACCCACGAAACAATATAAACCAGAAATCGCAGGTGGAAAAATAAAATTAAGAATTTAAGCTGTTTATTTCACATAATAAATAATTAAACTATGTTTAGAAGAGAAATGAAAAACATACCGTCGATAGAAGAAAGAAGACCCTTGCTTGCAACATTAACATCTTCAAGAGCAGTTGAGGCAGCAGAAGACAACTTAGCACACAGTAGCTGGTTGGCTTCCATACCACTCCTACTTGAAGCAAAGAAGAAAAATAAAAAATAAATCACACACACACACACACACACACACACACACACTGTTATAATGCAAAATTGTTTAGGGTTGTAATCCGATAAGAAGATGTTGTCATACACACCATCTCATCAGCCTCATTACTATATTCGAGAAGTGGCATATAGCAATAAAAGAAAGATCTCCAAACCAATGAATCAGATCTTTTCCTTTTTTGCAGATCAGCCCTTCGGATATAAAATTGCATCATAAAGAATTTTTTGCGCTATTAAATGCTATTTTTACTCCAATTACTAATTTTCGTTGCATGTGCACAGAATGACAGAAAACTAGTATACATAATATAAACTATCAAATATATGACTAGCTCAAGGTTTTTACCTGACAATTGAATCTACTGATGCTACATTTTGTTCTCCAAGGCTCAGCAGGGAATCTTGAGCATTTCTCCATTGTTGTGAATCCATTTTTACTTTAGTCATGCTGCATTATTATTTGTTGATCAATATATAATAAGAATCGCATAATCTGTTAGAAATAAACTAGAAGACATAGTGACCCAAACTATAAAGCCATTAACATTTAGCACCAAGTCCATACCAATCTCGACCATCTTCCAAGCAACGCTTCCCCCTTTCTACTCCAGCAGTATCTTCGAGATAAAGAGTTTCGGTTTCTTTCATGTAAACTGTACATTGATCTTTGACAGTAGAGGTGAAATCATTGGCAGTGGTCATTTCCTGTTGAAGATTACTGGTTCTATCAGCAGCGCTTGCTCGGAGACCATCAACTGATGTTTGAACCTGCACACGAACAATGTCATGAACAATTTAGTCAGTCGATATTATCTTTAATGAATAACCTTGTGGATCCTGCAATGCACTACAAACTTTAAAAATCATGAGTAAGTTAATGTGCTGTGTTTGTCACTTTTATATTGTTTATATGTACCTCATGAGTTGATGCCTTCAGAGCTTTTACATTATTAATGGTAAAATCATGCAAAATAGATAGTGTATGTACTTGACTGTGTTTTAATTGTATATAATATTAAATCATATTGGCGACTAATTGTCTCAAAGTGGCATATCTACTTCCCCACTTACAAAGTTGAATTTCGTCTCAACATATTTTGTGTTTCAACTTAAAATAAGCTATACAAAAGAGGGAATGTTTTGCAACCAAGAACTTCTGTGACATTCTCTAGAATTTGACATGATGTGATAGCTCATCAGGCTCCTTTAATAATTCCTTGAAGAGTGTCACTTTGAATACTTTCCACACTCGACACTTCCTGCAATAGGGGCAATGAAGAACGATATGCCTAGATTTCGTCAGTGCAAAATATACAAGACATTTTCTCTTATGATATGTCATTCCCAATTAACAGCATCTGATATCTATTATAAGGTCAAAAGGTCATTTAATTACCCAATTGTTCGCCGTCTGCCATGGTAGTTTTTATTTTGTAAACCATAGTTTAGAAAGTTTTTGGTAGTTTTCTGCCAAATGCCTATTGGTTGGTAGCAAGGATCAAGAACTCAGTTTCGGTTTCGGTCTCTCATAATTTTATTAGTTTCGCTGGATTTCGGCTAGTTTCGCTAATCTCAGTTCGGGTTTCGGTTTCGTCGGTAATACAACATACATAAGTGTAGATATATTAAATACTTAAATTTATGGTTATATATTATAAGACAACGATCCTCGTGTTAAAAAATCCAGCCATGATGCAAAATATATTGAAAAGTGAACTTAGATAAGTATTAATATAGGGTTTGGGTTCACTTTTTTGCAGTTTTCTAACAACGAAGGCCTACAATGATCACAATGACAGTAAAAATGGTATAAAAAAAAGTTTTTTAAGGTTTCGGCCGAAACAATATTGTATGGTTGGTTTCGTATCGGTTTCGGGTTTCGTATCGGATTCGGGTTTCGTATCGGTCTCCACCGAAACCAATATGAAGCCACCACGTATCGGTGGTTTCGGCCAAAACCTCGAACCTTGGTTGATAGTTTCTAAACTATGCCTTAGGATAAAATTCAAGGATGTTTCATTATGAGAAAATATTCTATACAGTTTACTCCATTAATATCTACCGATACGTGTATGCACCATAAGGAAATGATATTGCTATTGATGCACAGCATTTGCACTCTCTCTCTATATAATTTTGAAGTTTACCTCACCAAGAAATCAAGTTGTTTTATACTTACATTATCAATTCCTTTAAACTCCGTATTGATTTCAACTTCTCCATTGTGTAGTTTGTTGATGCTCCTGCTCCACTAGTTTTAGCAACCTCGATTGCCTTAAAAAAAATTATTTACAAGGTTCATGTTGTCTACCTTATGTTGTTCCTAGAGTCCTTGGCAAAATTATGCATCAGTCTATCTCTTCTGCAGTCCTAACTGATTTATTCAGAGTAAATAGCTGTTGATGTGATCTTTTGTAACATTTTCTGCTTTCAAAACTCTTCGTAGTTCGGTAGTCTAAAGATGGCCCCTCAACATGTATACAGTTAGAACACCCTTCATCCTCTCAGATATTTAGGTCGAATTGAAGGACTACTTTCTGGAACTTGGACTCTATTCTATCAATTGAAGACAGAAAATCATGTACAATAACTTCCACATTGAAATCCGTCCATCAGATTTCATTATGCAAGAGTGTAGCATCATTAAAACTGATGAAGTAATGAGTTCTGCAATACATTGAGCTTATGGATTTGGTGCCTCCAACTCTTCCTGAGAGTGCTAATAAATATGTTTGACTTGTCTTGAAGCTTATACTTCCTTGAGATCTCATAAGTCTCTCAGATTCTACCCTAGAAACTGTTTGCCAATATGGTATACAAAAAGTCTGACACTCCAATAACTTTTGCAGCAAGATGCCCAAACTTCTTTTTCCACCATATTGTGTCTCCACAAATGATTATTTTCTGTTAATGGGGATGTCATCCTTACCTTTTGAGGCATATAGTTGCTAGTACGATTGTTTTTCCAAAAAAGAAAGAAGAAAGAAAGAAAAAGGAAAAAGGATTTGTGTTCAGGCCCTCTAATCCCTCCCTCTCTCCATTTCATGCATGTCAAATCTTTTAACCCAAAAATATGTATCCTAAATCTATAACTAGGTAAGTAAAGTTAATTTATGCTTCCACTGATATCTTCGCATTGGAAGCAACTAAGAGATAGCAAATAGACTAAAAGATACTTCAAGAATAGAATGCAAGTTTTTCAAGAAGCCAAAATATATTTCTCCCCAATGCAATTGTATTTCTACTCCTTTTTGTCATCGATGTTTTTTTGCCGTAAGAGAGCACTATTGATTTCAAGTGTTCAACAAGAACAGGGAGATGCATAGATTCGTGTTTGAACATTATAAAGTATCTTTATAAAGTAAGATACAATGATACAATTTAAGTGGCGTTCACAACTTTTTGCAGTTGTACACAAACACTAACAATATAACATCAAGGCATCATATGCATTTGACATTATAGACAAAAGTGTCCATGCCAGAATTTCCCCTTCCAGTAATGAGTAGTTCATATCTCCTTCATAGCCAAAACATATTTTCCCAGATTGAGAAGCGCATTTTTTTCCTTACGAGCAATCAATATCTAGCCAAATAATATTTATCTAACAAATCATGGGTCTATGACATGTTAATATATGCCATAATACTCTCGTCTTTTCACCCATTTACACTGTTTCTGTAGAAGCATGTACTGCAATTTAAAAGCAGGAAATTGTTCCCTGGTACAACATAAACTATGATACAATTAAACAAGGGTAAATTTCAATAAAATGCCCCTTAACTACCACTATTTTTACTAAGCTGCTCTCGAGTTTTTATTTAAGCACAGTAAGCCCCCTCAAAGTGTTACATTTAAGGGCATTTTAGTTTTTTTGCTGTTAAAAAAAACACCTTAAAGCCAAGGTTTAAGGAGTCTTCCGTCATTTTTAAAAATAAAAAAAACTGTGAAGGTAGTTTAGTGTAAGGTACCCCAGGAAACATTTTAACTGAAATTTACAGCTTTCTTGTAGTTCTACACATTTAAGGGTACGGGCAAAAGAGTGCATACCAATTTTCTCTTCCTAGCGCTTGAACTTGCTAGCATCTCTGCCACCTTTTCTAGGAGCTGTCTCTCTTCAATAGCAGCACACTCCTACCAACATAACACGAATAAAAGGATAAGTGGAAACACAAGAAATGCCATATCATTATTATCAACCAAATAATTTAGCATAGCAAAAAAGAGCTACCTCAAACTTCTTTTCAAGATCACAGAGTTGCTGATCTTGCACAGTTTGTGTTTCTTCCAAAATCTTGCTCAATTTAGATGCATGAACATCTAATGTTTGGAAGAAATTCGTTGTAACCTTTGAAATAGATCGGGTAGTTCCCACAGCTCTGAAGTGCCCCTATTCATGGAACAAAAAGCATGTAACCAGTGAAAAGAAAGTTCAATTTTTTTTGAAAAAACATTAAAAAATTAGTTACAAAAAAATACAAATTTTTACTAGTACCAACCTCACGTTGCTGCTTTGCAAATGCAGCTAGTTTATCACCTTGGCTACAGAGACTACTTTGAAGGTCACTAAGCAGATTATCAGCCTCTAAAGCAATTTTCTGGAAACACTATAATAGCCAATAGTAAAACAATAAAATTATCAAAATTTTGGAGGTTGATTTCAAATAGACATCGTATAGGAGGGGCAATTAGTACTTACATCCTCAAGAGCAGAAGAGTGCATCAGTACTTGTGTGTTCAATTTTCCGTAGGTCGATTGGGAATTCTCATCTAACTCACCAGCTAAATTATCTAATGCTCTTATCCCAGATCCATACATTGCTTTCAATTTCTCAACCCGTCCTCGAAGTTCCTCAGTGGCCTATTTATGAAGGAACAAAGAACAAAGAAAGCCTGGATTATTAATTTATTGTGACAAACAAAATCAGGTTTTTCTTAATCATAAAAGTACCTCAGTCTTTGTAGAAACAAATGATTGCATATCTTCTTCCATATCTTTCAGTTGATTCTCCTGTTGCATAACAGAAGCTGAGACAGTTTTATGCAAGACATCTAGATGCTCAGTCAACTGAGATCGGAATTTCTGGACGATCACTCTGTTTCCATCTTCAATTTTATCTTTGCGTTCTGAAAGCCAACAAAAGACCACATAATTACTAGTTATGATCACAAAATGCAGGGCATGGAAACAATAATCAAACGTAATCGCTGACCAATTTTAGAAAATAAGCCTGAAACATCTGTTGCTGCACTCTCTAGCTCTGTCCGAAGCTCATGGGCACGCTCAACAAGTGCTTTCTCTGCAAGAGCAAAAGCAAACATATATGTCAACTAATATTTTGGTATGTGAAATCACATGGAAAAAGGAAGACTTAAAATAACTTATGAAGGATCCGTAAATCCCAATTTCGTATATTTTTACTTTCAAAATCTTATAAAAAGTACTGATGGAACTCTATTAGTTTTCAAGGGCTTAAATGTGAAACAATAAATTTTTTGAAGAAGGTTATAGAAAGTGCCGAATGGCATTCCAATAGATAAATCCTGAAATGCAAGAACCTAAAAGGACTTTGCATTCTGATAGTAAGGACAAGGAAAACTCAACAGAAGAGCAATGTAATGCGCCTCTGATTCCATTTAAAATAAACAATCCTCAGAAATGCTTCTCAAAAGTGTGGGTGCATAAACCATGACGCTTGAGACGAGTCAGAAAAGTACACAGCATGAATGTACATGCACTATAAGATAATGTGTGCAGCCAATAATGAAGAAAAATATGTCAGAAAATTTAGCGTAGTTTGTTCACCTGACTTGAGTAGGTTAGATATCAAATATTCTTTTTCTTTTATTGTGGTGTTTGCCTGTCTATATTTGTCTTCTAGTTCAAGCAGCGCATTTTCAGTGTCTTCCAGCTTTTTCTGCAAAACAAATAATTAAACTAATAACTTTGAATTCATGCAACAATATTTAGGTGATGAATTGTTGGGAACTAGAGTACCTGGGTGATTTCAAGTTTCTCGCTTAGCTCTGTACTCAAAAGTTGTTGAGAATTGTAAAGCTCTTGAAGCCCAACTAATTGCTGTGCATCATATAAGATTGTAGTTAAACACCATTCCAAATTTATCAAATTAACCGAATGATTAAGGTGGGCGAATTACCTTGTCTTTTGACTCCAAATCTAGCTCCAACCGTTCGATCTTCTCTGTCATGGCCTGAATAATCATAGAAAACAAGTGAGCATTTTGCAAAATCCATATTTATGGCATAACTGTGCTAAGAAATGAAATCAGAAAGTAACCTTTTTATCTGCTTCTTCGTGTAGGTAGCGGTCCCTCGGAATGTATATACCATTCTTCTCTCTTGCAGCATAGACCTCTGTGATTAGATGTATTCAGTAAATGATTAGTTCTCTAACAATTAAAAACACTTTACTAATAAAATTAGAAGATATATGAAGGAAATTTCTGAGAATCTTCAATCAAACAGTAGCTTGAAGACAGGACACTTTTCAGCTCCATGTATAGTGCCCCATATGAACCTCAACTTAGTAATTTGTTTATCGAATCGAAGTTGAAATTCTATTAGCGGATGAATAATATGGTTATGAAGAGACACCGGAATGGTGATTTAAGATATTAAACACGGATAGATACCCAGTATGAAAGAAAAAATTTGCCATGAGAACTTGGATTTCCTAGTGATTTATAGATCTGATGAAGAAGAATTCTTTGATCTCAATAAACAATAAACAATAAACAAAATATGACTAACTTTCAACTTATACAGAACTCAAACACAAAGACACACACGCACATGAGAAAGTAACCGTTGACGTGATAAGAAAATGCATTAGACCTTGTTTAAGGCGATCGATCTCGGAGTATAAATCCTTGATCACTGCTGATTTCATCATCTTCTGATTGATCTGTATAGCAGCATAAAAATGTTGAGTGTTTAGAATTATAACATTGAAGAATTGCAGATGAGATACAAATTAAATGAGCAAAATAACATGTGATGAGATTGCTAACCTCTGGCTTATTCTTGATATTTTTTGCACGGTGTGCGTAATCCAAGGTGCTCAGTGTCTCTTCCAAACTGTGAATTGAAGGTGATACAGTGGCAATAATGCAGGTCTTGGTTTTACCTCCCAAGGAGTCTCTCAGTAATCTTGTTAGTTTGCTATCTCTGAGAATTAAAAAAAAAAACGAAAAAAGAAACTCAACCCAAATGGGAGATTGCACAGGAAGAAAGGAAACTGATAATTAGATTAATAAAAAAATGATGCACTACCTGTATGGAATGTGACCAGAATGCTCGACGAGAGCATTAATAACCCGACCAAGTGTAAGCAAGCTTTTGTTAATCTCCCCAGCTTCCCTTGCTCTATTCTGCAATTGAAGATATTTTCATAGTCATCTCAAATACCAAATCTCCATAACTGACAAAAGAGTTTGAAATAATGCAATGGGCATTGCCTGCTAATTGCATATACTGCCTTTCATGTATTCCTCGTCTGGCACTTATCAAGTGGTTTATTGGCACACAACACCTCTTAAGGTCCGTCTCAATATAACTTAGTTGAGAAAATCTGAACTGGTTCTTGACAATCTTAAGGGTAGACGACAATCAATCTCGACATGACTTAGAGGGGGGAATTTTACATGATTGTTGACTAGTTCGGATGTGTAATGTGCCAATAAATTAGTTGAGAAATGAAAATTGCTAGACTAGGTGCAACTGAGCGGTGTAAGATGCAATCAACTGTAGATTGAATGATAAATAAATGGATGGATTTACTTACATCTCTAGCACCAGATCGTGAGATATTCTCGGAACCAGCAAGATCCACGAGATTAAGCTTTCCACATTTGATCATTTCTTCTCCCTCAGGAGTACACTCCTTTATATGAATGGTAATAGAAAAAATTGAGTGTGATCGGCTGCTTTGCTTGTTAAGTAGAGTCTCTGCAGTGCGCCTTTTCGCAGACCCTTTATCCAAAATTTTGTATATTTCGCTCGCTGAGGAAACGATCTCCTCTTCTAGGCCTCGCACAAAAACACCACCTTTGCCGTCTTCCATTAGAGCTATAGGCTTCTTGGATTTATCGTCCACGAATTTTGACTCATCTGGAGCTAGAAGATCGGTGATCTCCTCATTGTATAGCTCGAGAAATGTGACCTTCATGCTGTATTCAGCAATCTGCGCCTCGAGTATCTCAAAGATTTGTCGAACTGATCTTGGGATAACACCAGCATCAGCTGGAAATTCTCCATTCTGCAATATTGATTCAATCTCTCAATTATTTTAACTTAGAAGTGAGGGATATCAAATTGATACTGATTTCAAATTACAAAATCAGAACATGCCACGTTGCAAACTCTGGTCATAGAACAATTTTAACAACTTGAAAAGTAAAATGAATTTTTGAAACAAAACACGTAGGCTGCATACGCAACATGTGCGAAATTACTTAACTTTTATAAATGAAAAACCAACATCCAAATAAAAATCTCCAAAGTACAGTTCCACTAACAAGAACAACAAAACCTTTAACACTAGATTCTAGAGGTTCCAAAAATAATTTTTCAGGGACACGATCTCTCTCCTCTGAGTCTTAGTTTGGAAAAAGGAGTAGAAACTCTTTTCTGGTTGAAAAATTCATCTCTACAATGGAATGTAAAATCTTCTATGAGAGAAAGAAATTAAACTGACTAATTCGTGATAAGAAACAAAAATTACCTTTGCCTTCCTCCCTCCTCCCTCCATTGTGAAAGTTTTCCCGGTGCCAGTTTGTCCATAGGCGAAAATAGTGCAGTTATATCCTTCAAGAACTTCATTTACAATAGGAGAGATAGCTTGATGAAACAAATCCTTTTGCTTGGAATTTGGTCCAAACACCTACACATCATGACCAAAACTCATTAATTTAAGACTCGATATCAAACCAGAGTGTAGATATGTACAATTGAAGATGGAAAACTATAATGAACCTTGTCGAAAGCAAAGGTCCTATCAATTTGCTTGTTTGCAATATTCTGCACAGCTGAAACTTCTCTCCGATGCTCATTGCATGATATGACAACTGGAGTGTGCACTTTCATCTCATCTTCACTCAATGGCCTAAAAAAAGGTTGAACATTTATTGCAATTTGCAAACTTCAGATATTGGTAGAAAAAAGAAAAGGTAAATACTCAAAATCACTTCTTTCTCCTGCTCGATTGTTTTACCTGCATCGGAGAATAACCTGAACATTGACCCCCTTGTCTTTATCATGTTTGCTGTTTGAATTCCCGTTCCCATCCTGAAATCGTAGTTCTCTGCCAAACTTTTCACTAGATTTTGGGGTTTGAGATGGAGAAATGGGGACATTGCCTCCTTTCCTTTGAGAACTATCCATTCTTAAACACTTCGAAGAAAAATGTCCCGCGATATACTCAGAGACACCTGAAACACCCAAAAACAAACAGGGTTATGAAATTATAACACAGATTTTTTTACACAAGATAACTACTTAAAAAGATAAATTTAACTAGCATTAATCTATCGGAAGGCATCTGCAATTTCCAAAGATCCATAATCATCAGAAAACTTGCGATATGAGACATGTTACCAAGGAGAGCAACACTCTTAGCTCCAATAATAAAAAGATCCAAGAAAATGCATCATCAACCCAAAAATGTTAACTCTTTTTTTAATCTTTAGGGGTTTGCGAAATGAAATCATAAATTCATGAATCAACAAATAATCACCTCAACCAATAAAAAAATATACTAGAAAAATGAGCATCGCTTTCAGTAAACCAATAAGCTCCACCTCAAATCCCACAACAAAAACACAGAAAACCCTAAGAATTTTAAAATCAAAGCTATGGGTTAAATTGCATACAGCTTTCAAGAAACCAGCAGTTCATAAACTCAATCCAATAACAAAAATCCAAGAAACCTAACAGCTCCAGGCCATTTGAGAACAACAAATTATGAACTGACAACTCCAGTAAAAAAAATTAGGAATCGCCTTCAAGAACCCAACGCAGCACCAATCCAATAACAAAAGCCAACAAAACAAACAATCAGCAAACAGCATTCAGCAAACCAAGCTACGATCTTTTATCATGGGTTTGAACGTGTAATCTAAGAATCAACCATCATCAGATCTCATTCAGTAATAAAACCCCAAGCAATCCCATAATGCGCCACATAAACAAACGAATCCCTTACAAATAGCTCACAATCTATCAAAGATAACCCAAATGTGGAACAATCAGCATCAAGAAACGATCTTTCGATGGGGATTCAAACAAAAACTCCACGAGTCGAGAAACCCAGAAAGGAATCTCGAAATCGTTGGATGATTCGAAAATGCACCTGAAAAAATCGAATGGCGATGAGCTTACGATCTGAAGAGAGCAAAAAACCGAAGACTTGCAGTAAAAGAGCTGCAACTGAGAGACTTTGGATCCAATCTCGTTTCTTTTTGCTTCAGATTATTGTTGCTGTAATCGTATTTATATTTTCTATTTCTTTTTCTTTTTCTTTTTCTTTTTAAAAGAAAAATATAGTTGGAATCAGAGAATGAGAGGAGATAACAAAAGGGGAAAAAATAAATAAAAAATCACGAATTTGATGATAGCGGAAGCGGTTTTCGAAAATTAACGGTAACGGCGGCAGTGGCTGACCGTTAGAGATAGACTGTAGCAGCCATTTGGATTAGTTTCGGGGCTTTTCTGCATATGTACCAATGGAGATAGAAGTTTTGCATAATTTACCTTTCTTAAGTTACCATTTACGTGTGCACAGATTTTCGTTTACAACTTCATTTTGGGTAATGTTAGGCTTTACTTTGAATTTTGTTACGAGAACAAAACGTTTTAATTGTGGTATCTTCACCTACATGTACAAAACATTCTGCATATTTATTTATTGACCCAACGCTTACTTCACAACAGTCGTATCGAAGGGGATCATAATCATCTATCACAAATATGTTACATGAATCTTTTGCTTTCAGTCCGCTTTAGGAGTGAATATAATTTTGATGTCGAAATTTATTTTCTCTTCATGTTTGAATGAAAACGAGTTTGAATAATAGACCTCGGTGAGGCCTACCGGTATGAGGAGCGACCAAAAAACACAAGTTAAAAGTTAAATGTATTTACTATTCATAGTTTAATTAAACTTGATTCACATTACGTTTAAATCTACATAATTTCTCACTTTCTTGTAGCACCTATAATAACATCTATAATTTAAGATGTATCATTTTATCATGTCACATATAAGAAATAATAATTTCAGGATGTAATGAAAGTTACAATTCATACTGTATAAATGGATTTATGTGCCTGCTATCGATTGCAGCCAAACAAGGGAAAACAAGGATGGGTCCCATGTGGGCAACTCCAACCCCCCTTTAAAACAAAAAAATTTATAAACAACAAGCCTCAACTCCCGTTGAGCTTGTACTTTGACTAAGAGGGGGAAGAGGATGAGAAGGAAAGCAAACTAAGAGGGGAAGAGGATGAAAAGAATTTGCTAAATTCATTTTTTGAGGATTATTTATGTAAAAAAATAATTAAAAATTAAAAATTAAAAGGTTGGCCCAGTGCACATGAGGTGGGCTCATGTAATGGCGTTTGTTTGGGGTAAAAGGGACATCGAAGATCTCAAAGCCCATCTCCATGTCCAAAACAGGAAAACAATGTAATATACTGTTGGATGTTGGATGTTGAATGTTCCTCCCCAAATCTTTATTATCCAGTAGACGCCCTTCAAAATCTTTCTACTTTGAAAATGCCCCCGAAATCTCTCCAACCATCTGTTAGGTTCGACACGGATCTGGTCAAGTATGCCTTTGAAAAAAAAAATTTCAAACTTAGTTGGTTATCCATAGGCATGGTGTAATACACGGATGGTTAAGATTTAGTAAAAAGATAAATATATCCTCAAAAATAGGATTTTTATTTTATTTCAATATCAGCCGTCTTTATAGGTTGTGCTTGGTCCTTGTAGGTTGTGCTTGGTGCATGAAATGGAAAATTATCAGGAATACTTATATTTCCGGAAATGGGATGACCATGCATCTAATTTCAAGGAATATCGCATTAACGTGCTTGATATATTTTAATCATTCCCGGTAATATATGTGTGTGTGCAACCGGCGATCGGTGATGAAACAACCAATCGGCGATGGGTCGGCAACTGCGCCGGCAGTGAATGTCCAATAGGCGGCGGGTCGGCCGGTGAACAATCGGCGATGACCGGTGGCGAACGGCAGATCGGTGTGGGTCGGGCGACGAACGGCCGATCTGCGGTGGGTCGAGCGGCGAACGAGCGACGATGGTGTTATATATGTATGCCCTAGAGACAATTATTGTAATTGTACTTAGACATATCACCACCACATACAGTTACTATTAGAGACCGTATAGAACGGTCTCCAAAAAATAATGAACGGTCTCTAATGTATATTAGCGACCGTTTATATTTTAAACGGTCGCTAATTGGATGGTCGCTGATACATATATGAGCGACCGTTAATGAACGGTCTCTAATACGAACGGTTGCTGATACATGTATCAGAGATCGTTTCCACCAGTCGCTAATAAGCAGACACGTGGACATCTCAATAAATTTACATGTTTTCTAATATCAGCGAACGGTCGCTGATGAGGTATTAGCGACCGTTCATGTAGCTTATACGGTCACTGATAATTTTTTTTCTGAAAAAAATTACAGAAAAATGCTATATTCAATACAATAATACACAATATATTACACTACAATAGTGTTTCGCATACAAATCAATATATATACACAATCCACAACATATCCAACAAGATCAACAATAAATATGAATACATACGCATACAAACCAATATATAAACATTATCCACGGTATATCCGTCAATATCAATAACTCAATCAAACACATATGAACTAAAGTTTTAATAAACAAGCATACATAAACTAAATTTTTTTGAATACGAACAACACAATACATACGGTATATATATGTCCAACAATACGAAAAAATTTCCAAATCACTCACAATCGCAACACTCAACCCTGTGAATCGAAATAAATAAATATATAAATATATGAATTCAAATCATAATCTTCGAAACAATGTTAGCTATACTAACACATATATATGCTTACCTCACCAACTCTCACCATTTCCATCGTCAAAACATAATTCTTTCGCTGTTAAATTATAAGAACCCTACGAATACACAACATGAATTTTAAATATCAAAACTCAACACAGTTTAATTGTATACTCAAATTTCTCTAAATAACAAGTATATGTACGTCACTAATTCCCACCGCTACCATCACTATCAGAAAGTCGTCTTGAATAGTATCGATTCACATCGTTGAACTCTCCTATGAAAAAAGTTACCTAATAACCCTCCTTGTGGGGTCGGCTGATCAGGGTTATACGGTTCATGTGGCGGAGGGTTAGGGTAATAAGGATCATGTGGCGGAGGCGGAGCCCGAGGGTAGTACCCTCCTTGTGATTGCGAAGGCGGTGAATAAAGATAGCACGACGTTCCTTGTGATGTGGGAGGGTAATACAGTCGCTGCGTCGGAGGAGGGTAATATGCCGGCTGCGGTGGGAATGGACCCTGTGCTGACCACGATTGCGGAGACGGAAAATAATGTTGCAAGAATTGTTCCAACTGCGCCTCTATTTGAGCTCTTTAAGCCGCTTCATCTTCCGCCCTCTTCTTATCTGCTTCATCCCTCCTCCTGAGCTGCTCATCTAGCTCATTGATCCGTTGCGCCTCAGCCGATTGTTGATTGGAGCGAGCGGTCGAAGAAATTGAAGTACTTCTTCTGGAACCGGACCGCGAAAGACTAACGGGACTACCGTATATGGGAATACGACCGTGTCCTCTTGACTGAGGGAAAGCTGCTTTATAATAGATATCTCGGCCTCCGTAGGAAGAGGATCATCGGCCGGATATTCGAGATTTGATTCCTGATAGATCCTCTCCGCCTCCTCGAAATCCTCCTTCAATAAATAAAATAATAATTAATTTTCTTTACGAAGTTAACAAGAGTAATTAATTTACTTAAAAGAATTGAAAAATGCAAGCTTACCACATGTTGAGTGGTTATATCCATCCTTTTTCTGACATGCCCTCTCTCATGTGCAATGCCTCCCAAGTCTCAGGGAGGCTCGTCTTTTTCCAAGCTTTCTCCTGTAACGGATATTTGATTTATTTATACATGAAGATATGTAATGATGAAATTGAAAAATCGAATATTTATTTAATTAAAGATAAGCTAACCAAGGTAGCCCTATACTGATCAGTAGGAACCGATCCACCATAAAAATTATCTGTGGCTTTCCCTCGGTTCTGCTTATTCCTTTCTGATACTTTCTACTTATTCAGAAGATTATCTCTAAATGTAATTTAATCTAAATTCGGTATTCAAATTATTTAAGTATATTTTAAATTACCTTTACTTTGGGTGTATCCCAATGCAATAGGAGAAACGCAAACTGATCTCTAGGAATGATGGAGGGAAGAACGACAAAACGTTCTAAATCATCTGTAAATTTTTCCGACTTTTTGACTTTTTTCTTTAATCTTTGACACCATCTTTTGAATATTTATGACATATCATACCGGACATGCGTCCAATATCCGTCTATATTATCTTCTAAGACGAAATATTTCTGTAATACAGATTAATAAATATATTATTTAATAAATTTATATCATATAACAGGTATGCATGTAATGCTGAAATATAGTTGAGTTATGCATTACCACGAGTGAGCGCTAAGTCCATACACATACTTCACAGGGGTTATCTGTAAATGTGAAGCCCACGTTTTAGAACTCGGTGTTGCGGACGAGAATACCAATATAACTGTGGAAATGTATAGCCCACAAGCCTGGACCTACGGGCTTCCTACTTACCCATTGCAGAATTGCCCTTTTTCCATGCATATCGTATTTCGTAATTTCGTTTGCAACACCTCTTCCGTGGTGTTCAAACCGGTCCAGATTATCCCCCGCAGCCCGTGCCTCATCAATACTAGTGTCTGCTGCCTCTATCACGATATCGATTTAAGGTCGAGCAGCAGCCTACCGTGCCATTGCCTTCGCATTGTCCCTATCGCGATACGGTTTTTCATTTTGTAAATCGCAAGGAGGAGGCAATGCATGAATCCACTCATTGGTGATGAGATCCGAGAACGCCCCAGGTTCCCTATTCAAGTCCGTGCACTGCTCGTCTAGATGTGCATATGGATCATGCTGCACTGATGGACTTGCATCCTCCTGATCAGATGTACCTACACATTTTAATTTATTATAATCAACACAATAGTTATTTGAATAAAATAATGCGGTCGATAATTATTTAAAACTCTTAATATATACCTCTACTCTCAGTATCAGGCTATGTCGAGAATTCAGTATATCAATCTCTTTTCTTTGAAGAAAATGTTTTGGCAAATTTTCCGAATATGCCTTTTCGTCCCATCTGTTTCATGCAAGAGTAATAACGATACAAAATATATGATATGCATAAATCATTAAGCTAACAAATCAATAAATTACAAGTGATTAGAACTGTTAGGTTTTTCATATATCATTTACATGCAAATGATTATAAGTTCTTACAACTGCAAAGTTTATAAAATATATCAATTGATTACAATTATTTATAACTGCAAAGTTCTTCATATATTAACCGGATCTGCTTCATCAAGATCAACTCGTCTGTAGAACTATTGAAAAAGGATTTAGGAGGTGCCAGTAATACAATCCAAGTTTCTTCATGATTAGGATCTTTGATATAGAAACACTGCAAGCTAATATGAACTTATCATCTCAATAAATTTCTTTATTGAGATGAAAAGCTGAAAGCCGTACTCATCGATCTGGATGCAAGCGCACCAACGAACTTTGAACATAACAAATCTTTCTTGCTCATTATTCCCGTAAAATAACTCTATTATATTCTCCAGCTGACCGTAATTTTCTTTTTTTCGTCTCTGCGGTCTTTGATCACAGGAACTTGAGAAGCACGTTTGTCAAACGGACAATAAATCCTATTGTTTTGGATAATCAATTTCTCGGTTGTAAGAAATTGTAGTTTATTAATACAATATGAACCGTATCGATTCAATTTTGCACTAAGACCTTTACATAGTCGCACGATTACATCCGGGAATTGCATCCCTTTTACTATGTCATCTTCAATCTACAATACATTTACACGTAAAATGTATAAGCTATATGTGATATATGCATGTGAAACGTGAAATATACAAGACATACGTACGTGTTTACGGAACCACCGTGGAAAGTGTTTCTTATGTTCTTGATTAATCATCCAATTATAACTCTTTCCGGAAATCGCATTCGTAAGTTCTTCAATATGTCGGCTAAAAGAATAGTATTAATTATTTAGGCATATATAGATATAGGCACTCAAAATATTGACGCGATTAAAATTTTTAATTTATATACCTTTTGTGATCGGCAGTAATTTCAAGATTATTAAGGATATACGAATGCGCTTGATCGAGCCACTTCCTCCGGTAGGATCGATCATCCCCTTATGAATGGGATAGCCGATCATCATTAATTCGAGAAGAACGGCTTAATCTTATTTCAACTCCACGCAAGTAACGAGAAGTGGAGTTGATGCATTCGCTGGCGCAATAACTCTCGGCTATTGACCCTTCTGGTTGAGTTTAATTGCACGCTTGCCGTTTCAAGAATCCCAAGTATCTAAAACGTTAACGAATACTTTAGAAAAATATGAATATTATAATGAATTAAATAACGCAATTGACTGAAAAATATATATTACCTTTCTACTAGATACATCCACCTATATGAGACAGGTCCAGCAATCATTGCTTCTGTAGCTAGAAGCACGGAAAGATGAACCATGACGGTAAAAAAAGATGGTGGAAATATCATCTCCAACTTACAGAGGGTTTCAACAATAATCTTTTACAACTCCTCGAATTTGACCACATCTATCACTTTAGAACAAAATTTATTGAAAAATTCGCAATACTCTATCAAAGATTTGGTGACATTGGATGGCAAATTATGTCGAAGAGCCACTGGAAGCAATTGATGTAGAAGGATATGACAATAATGGGTTTTAAGATTCAAGAGCTTTGGTGGCTCGACCTGCACATTTTTTGCTATGTTAGAAGAGTACCCATCTGGGGTTTTGATGCTCTTTACCACCTCACAAAATCTTTTCATAGCCAATTTCTACATTGTGTGGATCGAAACTGGTAATTCATAGACACCATCATCATGAAGTACCGAATGCAATTCCTATCGGATTCCAAGCTCCTCTAAGCACTCGCGAGCACTCAATTTATCCTTGGATTTAGAATCGTCCTGTAACAATATGCCGACAATATTATCTAACATATTCTTCTCTACATACATGACATCGATATTGTGTCGAATTAACAGATGTTTCCAGTAAGGAAGATTCAATAATATACTTTTCTTTTCTTCTTTCACACACTAAACAATTCGTTATTTTCGGATCGCTTCCGATTTTTTTGTTTATTGAAGAAACCATCTGAATTAAAACGATTAGAACCTTACTGGAATTGACACGATGAAATCTGCTCAAAAATTTCTATCCCTGACAATTGTTTGGTGCTTTACCCTTTTCTAATGTTCTATCAAACTTATTTGCCATCTTTCTGTATGGATTATTCGCTGATATCCACGTATGGTGTAACACCAGAGCCCAATAATACTATTTCTGTTGCTGGTTGAGTGTTAGACATTGCTCATGTTAATTATCTTGCTTGTTTGGTTCTTATTGCAAAATTTTAACCGGCTAAGTCATTTTTTGCCTATAACAAATTTTAACACCTAAAATGAAATTAAAAATATCCACATTGGCCTACTCGTCACCACTAGTCGCGTGGTAGCGTCCGCACGTCGAGATTTCATCCCGTTTGGTGAAACGGGCGAGTTTGGACGGCTACGTGCGCGTGCAAGTGTCCGACTTGGGGGCATGCATTTTAATCATAAGACATCTCATTTTAAAATTTGGAACTCGCTTAAAATCCTATTTTTTGAATTTCAAATATTTGGGTGCAACCCGGGCGCGATTTAGAAATGTTTCATTTAGCGCCAAAATACCCATTTAATTAAATATTATAAAACTATTTATATATATTCTTCTGTACTGTGTAACGTTTAAATCCTTATAAATATTTTTAAATTTCCTTTTAAATTTCTTTTACAACTCCCAGCCAATCACGAGGGACTAAATCCCTCGTGGGCCCCGCCTCACCCTCTCTCTCTGTCGATAATCTCTCTCTCTCTCGAGAATCTCTCTCTCTCCATCCCTATATTATTCCTCACACCCTCGTCTTGCGAAGAAACCCCACGACGAACCCCCCATCGCAGAACCCTAGCCATCTCCGCTGCCGTCGCCGCCGCAGCCCCCGCGCCGACGACACCACCACCATCACCCTCGTCGCAGCCGCCTACTCTCTCCTTCCTTCGTTCTCCTTTTCTTCCAGCGCTACAGCCGGCGCCGCAGCCACCCGCACTGTCTCCGCTCGCCGTCGCCGCCGCCACTGGTCGCCGACGACGCCAGCACCTCCCCTTCGCCCTCGTCCCGACCTCTCCACCTTCCTTCTCCTTCCCTCGCCGGCGCTGCAACAGAACCCGACGCCCGAACCCTACCACCTTCTCCAGTCGCCGGAAAAGCCACCGTCGACCCTCGTCGTCGTCGCCTGAGCCACCGCCGACCACCTCCTCTTCCCCTGCGACCAGAACCAGACCATTACCTCCCCTCGTCGCAGCACCATCAGAACCAGCAACTTTCAGCCAAGACTGCCGCCGCCGCTTCCTCGCCGACGCCCCATCGCCGTCGAACCCGTCGCGGTTGCCACCCTCACTATCCCTGTAAGCTTCTCTTCACCTTCCCCTTCATGTATCCCCTCGCTGGTCGACATTGTCCATGCTTTGCATTTTTTTCGCTAACTTCGTCGCCATTTTGACATTTCGCCGGATTCCGGCCGTGCCGATGACTTGACCCGACTCTCCAGCGAAGTACTCCGGTCCGTGTTGTCCCGCTGTTCATTGTTTAGACTCGATCCGTGGCCCGTGCAACCGTCGCGTGTTTTCCGCCGACGCTACGTTCGTGTTTTCCGGTTTGCGAAACCGTCGAGGCAAGTATTACTTGCTACATGCTATGTCATACTAATTAAGTGTGCTTGACTCATAAAACTTGCAATATTAACTAAATATATTTACTTTTCTCATTTGGACGAAATATGATATATATCCTGATACTGCAACCTAAACCGTATTTTGCCACTGTAACCCTAATAACGAAACCACCCATTAATCATTTTGCTATTTAAAGGACGATAATTGTACACATATAGCTTCCTTACTTTCTGTTATTGATAGTGCACTACCTTGTGATTATTGCACCCCAAGGGTGCTCGAACCTGTTAATATAATACAACTGCACCATACTAATGCACCATTGTGATTGAATGAACTATTATTGCTGTTTACTTTAATTTCCTGCTGTTGTTCCTTATTCGATTGTATACCTGTTGTGAGCACACCCTCGATTGCGTCACATATCGACCTGACCTTACTACACATGACATATATATACATACCGATGCACCGGACATGGTACCCTTTACTACCAACTCAACCTGTTGTACCATGACCTGACTTGTTATCTGATCTCATGCCTAATGCCAACAAACCTGACTTGGGGTCCTCATGGACCATTCCTGTTGTCTACCCAGACAAACCTGCTTTTACCTGATCCTGTATTGGCATTAGTCCTTGTTTACTGAATACCTGACTCGACATACACAACTTGGGGGTATGGGGAAATCAAAGGTGAAACCGACTTGTAACTCAACAGTTCTATACCTGTTTCTGATCAGTCTTACGGGCTCGGCCAGCCCCGGAGTGATGATGCTGACATCACTCGCCCATCCTGCTACTTGTTACTGCCTAGCGGCACGTCTCGGATTCAGCCCCGAGGGTCTTGACCGTGGTCCCGGGAATGCACGGGATACTATTGAGTTACATCGACGAGTCATCAATTGATTTCAAAGACTTTAGAATAGAAACCTGATAGAACAGTTTAGTTACCCACTGCACACTACCCTGCACTGCTTGTTTCATATTATTGCTTTATTCATGCTTATTTACTGCATTGCTTATTACCATGTTCATATTATATTATTGGTTGACATGACGCGCTGACGTCTGGGTTTTGCAAGGCCCAGATTCTTTACCACTGTCGCCGACCGAGCAGGAGTACTTCAGCCAGCAGGCTGATTTGTGAGTTCTGTAGTGGTTAGTTCATTTATTGCATTTTAATTCCAGGTGTGATCCCGCATTATGGGACGTACCTTTCTATTATTATATTGGATCATTTGCTTCCGCACTTATTTTTCATTGACTCTTGTTATTATGGATTTGGACATGTGTTAGATAGTTTATTTATCTTGTTCTTGATATCTCTACAGCCGTAATGTGACTGTGGATGGATACTTCCTACCCACAGGTAGCATGGTTGGCTATGTCACGTGCCCAATCTTGCGTACTCTGGGAAGCGGGGCGTGACATGGTTTTTTTGGTATCAGAGCCATAGGTTAGTTAGGTTGATTCTTTTATAGTTGGGTATTGTACCCAATACACAAATCAGAATACCCGTGATTAGGAAACATGTCCTGCCACCTTGACCGTTTTACCATTCTTGAATCACATTCTTCCGGATTACATCTTTTACGACGTGCAAACTTACTTTGCATGTCGGCTCGGAAACCTGATTTCTTGTTATCCCTAGGACTTGGGCGACTTGGGTGGAGTTAAGTAATTGTGGCTATGATACCGCGGCATAGTTACAATGCGGTACTCTATTTAAGTAGCTTGGAGTTCTAGCCTTGATCCATATTCAGAATCTATCATCATGCTAATGTTGGGTGTTTTAAGTTCAGGATGATGGCAGGTAAGAAGTTGAAGACGTACCAGAGGCGTGTGAACGAAGCCGCCATGCTTGGAGTGATAAGAGTAATGCTGGAAATTAAAGAAACAGACCGAGCTGATCCAGCAGCAAGCGGACTTGTTTCGGGAAGGTTTGCAGATCGTTCAGCAGTCTGTGAACGATGTTGGAACTAGACCAGTTGACCGAGTAGGGACCGTAGCAGATTTCAGACTTTGGGTCCGTCTACATTGACTGGGTTAAAGGAGCTGTTGCCAGCCGAGCAGTGGCTAGTGACACGAGGAATTTGCTGATTGCGGCACAGATTCCAGAGGACGAAGGAATTGATGTGGTGCGCATTCAGCTAGTGGATTACGCCCGAGAGTGATGGCTTGTGGAGGAGACCCGCTTGCCCAAGCCGATCAGTTGGGTAGAGTTTTCTAAGAGTCCCTGGAGAAGTTCTTCCCGCGGACTGCACGGGAGGAAATGGAAGAGAAGTTCATCGGACTAAAGCAGAATGGAGCACCGGGGACGTGCATGCAGCAGAAGGGACGAGACGCAGTAGTTTCGCTGGACCTTTAGCGGCCAACGATGCAGACAGCAGTTGCGATAAGGAGGCAGTTCTGTCAGGCCAATCGAGTTTAGGACTGGGCCGACACACAGTGTTCTCGCAGCGATGGAAGTTGATGGTTGTGAAGAACCGGTGGTAGCTTGCGATCTCATGGACGTAGTAAAGATATATCGGGTTTACCACCGAGGAGACGTGGAGTTCGCGTTTGACCTTAGTCCTGGTGCAGCGCCAGTATCTAAAGCTTATTATCCGATGGCACCAGTGGAATTGGAAGAAGTTAAGAAGCATGTTGGTGAATTACTTGAGAAGGGTTGGATTTGAAGCAGCAACTCGCCTTGGGGAACTCCAGTTCTTCTAGTAAAGAAGAAGGATGGCACGAGAAGGATGTGCATTAATTATCGAGAATTAAACCGGGTGACTATTAAGAACAAGTACCCGATCCCTCGTATTGGAGAACTTTTGAGCAGCTTAGTGGCGCGAGGGTATTCTGGAAACTGGATTTGCGATCCGGATATCATCAGGTCCGAGTGAAAGCAGAAGACATTTGCAAGACGGCGTTTCGAACTCGATATGGACATTTCGAGTATCTGGTGTTGCCCTTCGGAGTAACGAATGCGCCGGCAATATTCATGGACTTGATGAACCGAATCTTTTCACCATTCTTGGACCAGTTTATTGTAGTCTTCATTGACGATATTCTGGTGTACTCGAAGAATCCGGAGGAGCATACTGAGCATTTGAAGATCGCACTGCAGACGCTGAGACAGGAGAAATTGTTTGCGAAGATGAGTAAGTGCGAATTCTGGCTGGAAGAAGTGAAATTTTGGGGCATGTCGTGTCGGGCGATGGAATCGCCGTCGATCCCGAGAAGATTGCAGCAGTTCGAGATTGGCCTATTCCAAGAAATGTGGCTGAGATAAGAAGTTTCCTTGGTTTGGCCGGATACTACAGAAGATTTGTGGAGAACTTCACTCGTTTGGCAGAACCGTTGACCAAGCTCACGCGCAAGGAAGTACCTTTTATTTGGACGAATGGATGTGCATTGGCCTTCGAGACGTTAAAGCAGAAGTTGATAACCGCCCCTATCCTGACCGTACCAGATAATTCCGGAGGACTGGTGATTCACAGCGACGCATCTGGAAAAGGATTGGGATGTGTTTTGATGCAGAATGGGAAGGTCGTAGCTTACGCATCAAGACAACTGAAGACCCATGAGAAGAATTATCCGACTCATGACTTGGAGCTTACGGCCGTGATCTTCGCCTTGAAAATTTGGAGACACTACCTTTGGGCGAGAGAGTCGAAGTCTTTACAGATCACAAGAGTTTGAAGTATGTGTTCACTCAGAAGGAGTTGAACATGAGGCAACGCAGATGGTTGGAGCTGATGGCCGACTACGACCTTGATCTTAAGTACCATCCGGGAAAAGTTAACGTCGTGCCGGATGTGCTCAGTCGGTTACCAGCGATTCAGGTATTGACTACACAGAGGGAGATCATTGCGGATTTTTTTGAAGATTTGACTTGGAGGTTGCGCTACCACATTCTACGGGACAGTTGATGCAGTTGCAAGTACAGTCGTCCTTAGTTGAGAAGATTAAAGCGGCACAATCGCAGGATCCTAGACTGCAAATGTTCGAGAGCAGGTTGAAGCTGGACTACGAACAGATTTACTGGTCCACGAAGACGGTTCGTTAAGATATGGTAGCCGTATGTGTGTGCCAAAGGGGGATGTGCGTGAAGAGCTCATGAAGGAGGCACACAGTTCAGCTTACTCTGTACATTCAGGAGGGACAAAGATGTATCGAGATATTCGACAGCATTTCTGGTAGGAAGGCATGAAATGGGAGATTGCTCGCTTCGTGGCTAAGTGCTTGGTATGTCCGCAAGTCAAGGCTGAACACCAAAGGGCTGCTGGTTTGTTGCAACCACTTCCGATTCTTCAGTGGAAGTGGGAACATATAACCATGAATTTCGTGACAGCTTTACCGCGGAGTCCAAAGGGCAACAGTGCAGTATGGGTGATTGTCGATCGGTTGACCAAGGCAGCTCACTTTATTCCTTTTCGGGTTGGTCAATCGACGGAGACTTTGGCAGAGCGGTACATGCAGGAGATTATAAGATTGCATGGAGTACCGGTGAGCATCGTGTCCGATCGGGACACTCGGTTCTTGTCACACTTCTGGAGGTGTTTACAAGAAGTTTGGGGACTCGATTGAAGTTTAGCACAGCTTACCATCCTCAAACTGATGGACAATCGGAGAGAACGATCCAGACTCTTGAAGATATGTTGAGGGCATGCATATTGGACTTCAAAGGTTCTTGGGAGGATCACCTACACTTGGTGGAGTTTTCGTACAACAATAGCTTCCAAGCGACTACTCAGATGGCTCCGTATGAAGCGTTGTATGGTCGTAAGTGCCGTTCACTTGTTGGGATGATGTTGGTGAACGAAGGTTGCTAGGACCAGATTTGGTGGTACAGACAGTCGAGAAGGTGAATACAATCAGGAAACATATGAAGGCAGCTCAAGACAGACAGAAAAGTTGGGCTGACACGTCATGAAGACCTCTAGAGTTTGCCGTGGGTGATTTGGTATTCGTTAAGATATCACCGACTAGAAGGGTGATTCGCTTTGGGAGTCGGGGAAAGCTTAGTCCTCGATTCGTTGGACCCTTCGAGATATTGGAACGTGTTGGAGAGGTAGCGTACCATTTGGCATTACCACAGTCCTTGGCAGGAGTGCACGATGTGTTTCATGTATCTCAACTACGGAGGTATGTTCGAGATGAAACCCACGTCTTGGATCATTCGGAGTTGACTGTACGGGAGGACCTAACTTTTGAGGAGCGACCGGTTGAAATCAAGGATCGAAGAGAAAAGGTTCTTAAGAACAAGGTTATTCCTCTTGTGCTAGTTTCTTGGGGTAATCGATCGCATGGAGAACCCACTTGGGAGCGAGAAGACGAGATCCGGCAGAAGTTTCCCCACCTTTTCCTGTAGTTATCTACTTTGTATTCTTGGAATTTCGAGGACGAAATTCTTTTTGTAGTTGGGTATGATGTAACACCCGAGCCCAATAATACTATTTCTGTTGCTGGTTGAGTGTTAGACATTGCTCATTTCAATTATCTTGCTTGTTTGGTTCTTGTTGCAAAATTTTAACCGGCTAAGTCATTTTTGCCTATAACAAATTTTAACACCTAAAATGAAATTAAAAATATCCACATTGGCCTACTCGTCACCACTAGTCGCGTGGTAGCGTCCGCACGTCGAGATTTCATCCCGTTCGGTGAAACGGGCGAGTTTGGACGGCTACGCGCGCGTGCAAGTGTCCGACTTAGGGGCATGCATTTTAATCATAAGACATCTCATTTTAAAATTTGGAACTCGCTTAAAATCCTATTTTTTGAATTTCAAATATTTGGGCGCAACCCGGACGCAATTTGGAAATGTTTCATTTAGCGCCAAAATACCCATTTAATTAAATATTATAAAACTATTTATATATATTCTTCTGTACTGTGTAACGTTTAAATCCTTATAAATCTTTTTAAATTTCCTTATAAATTTCTTTTACAACTCCCAGCCAATCACGAGGGACTAAATCCCTCGTGGGCCCCGCCTCACCCTCTCTCTCTGTCGATAATCTCTCTCTCTCGATAATCTCTCTTTCTCCATCCCTATATTATTCCTCACGCCCCCGTCTTGCGAAGAAACCCCACGACGAACCCCTCATCGCAGAACCCTAGCCATCTCCGCTGCCGTCGCCGCCGCAGCCCCCGCGCCGACGACACCACCACCATCACCCTCGTCGCAGCCGCCTACTCCCTCCTTCCTTCGTTCTCCTTTTCTTCCAGCGCTACAGCCGGCGCCGCAGCCACCCGCACTGTCTCTGCTCGCCGTCGCCGCCGCCACTGGTCGCCGACGACGCCAGCACCTCCCCTTCGCCCTCGTCCCGACCTCTCCACCTTCCTCCTCCTTCCCTCGCCGGCGCTGCAACAGAACCCGACGCCCGAACCTTACCACCTTCTCCAGTCGCCGGAAAAGCCACCGTCGACCCTCGTCGTCGTCGCCTGAGCCACCGCCGACCACCTCCTCTTCCCCTGCGACCAGAACCAGACCATTACCTCCCCTCGTCGCAGCACCATCAGAACCAGCAACTTTCAGCCAAGACTGCCGCCGCCGCTTCCTCGCCGGCGCCCCATCGCCGTCGAACCCGTCGCGGTTTCCACCCTCACTATCCCTGTAAGCTTCTCTTCACCTTCCCCTTCATGTATCCTCTCGCTGGTCGACATTGTCCATGCTTTGCATTTTTTTCGCTAACTTCGTTGCCATTTTGACATTTCGCCGGATTCCGGCCGTGCCGATGACTTGACCCGACTCTCCAGCGAAGTACTCCGGTCCGTGTGGTCCCGCTGTTCATTATTTGGACTCGATCCGTGGCCCGTGCAACCGTCGCGTGTTTTCCGCTGACGCTACGTTCGTGTTTTCCGGTTTGCGAAACCGTCGAGGCAAGTATTACTTGCTACATGCTATGTCATACTAATTAAGTGTGCTTGACTCATAAAACTTGCAATATTAACTAAATATATTTACTTTTCTCATTTGGACGAAATATGATATATATCCTGATACTGCAACCTAAACCGTATTTTGCCACTGTAACCCTAATAACGAAACCACCCGTTAATCATTTTGCTATTTAAAGGACGATAATTGTACACATATAGCTTCCTTACTTTCTGTTATTGATAGTGCACTACCTTGTGATTATTGCACCCCAAGGGTGCTCGAACCTGTTAATATAATACAACTGCACCATACTAATGCACCATTGTGATTGAATGAACTATTATTGCTGTTTACTTTAATTTCCTGCTGTTGTTCCTTATTCGATTGTATACCTGTTGTGAGCACACCCTCGATTGCGTCACATATCGACCTGACCTTACTACACATGACATATATATACATACCGATGCACCGGACATGGTACCCTTTACTACCAACTCAACCTGTTGTACCATGACCTGACTTGTTATCTGATCTCATGCCTAATGCCAACAAACCTGACTTGGGGTCCTCATGGACCATTCCTGTTGTCTATCCAGACAAGCCTGCTTTTACCTGATCCTGTGTTGGCATTAGTCCTTGTTTACTGAATACCTGACTCGACATACACAACTTGGGGGTATGGGGAAATCAAAGGTGAAACCGACTTGTAACTCAACAGTTCTATACCTGTTTCTGATCAGTCTTACGGGCTCGGCCAGCCTCGGAGTGATGATGCTGACATCACTCGCCCATCCTGCTACTTGTTACTGCCTAGCGGCACGTCTCGGATTCAGCCCTGAGGGTCTTGACCGTGGTCCCGGGCATGCACGGGATACTATTGAGTTACATCGATGAGTCATCAATTGATTTCAAAGACTTTAGAATAGAAACCTGATAGAACAGTTTAGTTACCCACTGCACACTACCCTGCACTGCTTGTTTCATATTATTGCTTTATTCATGCTTATTTACTGCATTGCTTATTACCATGTTCATATTATATTATTGGTTGACATGACGCGCTGACGTCTGGGTTTTGCAAGGCCCAGATTCTTTACCACTGTCGCCGACCGAGCAGGAGTACTTCAGCCAGCAGGCTGATTTGTGAGTTCTGTAGTGGTTAGTTCATTTATTGCATTTTAATTCCAGGTGTGATCCCGCATTATGGGACGTACCTTTCTATTATTATATTGGATCATTTGCTTCCGCACTTATTTTTCATTGACTCTTGTTATTATGGATTTGGACATGTGTTAGATAGTTTATTTATCTTGTTCTTGATATCTCTACAGCCGTAATGTGACTGTGGATGGATACTTCCTATCCACAGGTAGCATGGTTGGCTATGTCACGTGCCCAATCTTGCGTACTCTGGGAAGCGGGGCGTGACATATAGTGAAACTAGTAACAAAACTTACCACACGTCTTAAGCTGAAGAGCACTGTAATCAAGACCGCATGATGGACATGCATGCTTCGCATGGGTAGACCATCCAGATAACATGTCATATGCTGGAAAATCGTTGATTATCTAAATAACAGCCGCTCGCATTCTAAACTTCTCCTCGGCGCATGCATCATATGTCTCTACTCCATGTTCCCATAGTTCTATCAGCTCTTCAATTAAAGGTTCCATATAGACGTCGATGTTCCGGCCAGGTGAATATTTTCCGTGAATTAATAAGGAAAGAATCATATACAGTTGTTTCATACACATTCAGGGAGGCAGATTGTAAGGAATAAGCAATAACAGCCGTGTGGATCAACTAGAGCTCATGAGTCCGTAAGGCATGAAATCATCGGTTGCCAAAGCTAGATGTACATTCCTCGGCTCATCCCCAAAATGATCAACATTGTCTAATTGCTTCCATGCTTCTGGATCAGCCGAATGCCTCGCTTCTCGTCTTTGATCCGACGATCGGAATGCCATCGCATGTTCTTCGCCATGTCTTTTGAAATATATAAATTTTGCAATTTCTTAGCTATGGGGAAATAACAAAGGACTTTGGTGAAATTTTCTTGCTCTTTTTGCTGACATCCGACGTTTCTGCGTTTGAATTTCTCTTAACATTTTTCCACCTATACATGTTGTAAGTGGGACATTCATCGAGAGACGCGTAATCCCTGCGATACAGCACACAGTTATTAGGATATGCATCGATCTTCTCATACGAGAAACCAAGTGTCTTAACAACCTTTTTTGCCTGGTAATGATTCTATGGAATGCTTTCCTTTCCTTCAAGAATTACCCTGCGTATTAGATTAAGAAGCATGTCAAAGTGCTCGTTAGCCATCCCGCTGATCATCTTCAGATGGAGGAGTCTTATTACAAATGACAACCTACTAAATTCCGTACAGCCTTCATACAGATCTTGTTTGTTTTTCTCCAGAAGTTTCTATAATTCTTCTAATTCACCGGTGTCTTCAGACGATTCAACATCATTCATTTCCTCTCCAGCAAATAAATCTTCCAATATCTTATGCGTGTCATCTATCCTGTCATCCATCGGCAATTTAGCTTCCGAACGTGCGGTCTCATTATCCATCCTCGTTTCCTAATCACGTATTCCCTCGCCATGATAATTCTAATGTATATAGTTCGGTTCAAAACCCTCTACAAACACATGTTCTTCTATCACTTCAAGTCGAAAACGGGCTCTATTCTTACATTTCTTATAAGGATAGAACAAGAGTCCGTCTTGGCTACACTTTGGATTCATCTCTGCGTATTCTAAAAAGGCTTTAAGCCCATCTTTAAATCGGGTGTCTCTCAAACTATACCTATCTTTTTCCCCATGTGCATAAACGATTTATCCGGAAGAATTCTCATCTGTTATAACACAGATAATAATATAAGTTTAACATATCTTATAAGTTTATTACAAGCTCATCATTAAATAAATTTTCAAGTCTTAAATTAGATTTCATGATGCGGACGCATCAAAGCATCTAAAGTCATTTAAGATTGTCGTAAGTACTCAGGGCAAAAGGTCGGGATGAATAATTAGTTTCACGATTGTCAAGGATAAAGGTCCTAATTCCCATTACGAATGCAACACTCGCATCTCACATCTTTCTGTTTTTTTCCATTTCGAGAAAATTTCGTCAGCACTTTCCTCCTGTTCTTCGTATTTGTACATAAATCTGTATACGGGGAACACGTGGAAAGCACCGTCGAAACTTCTCGAAATGGACGAAAATACAGGAGAATGTGAGATGTGAGTCTTGTTGCATTCATAACATGTACAAACTGGACAATTCTGACAATTACTGTATGTCAAATCCCCTCGTTGAATACTACACATATATTTGAAAAAATTGAACATGATGCTCAACTCTCATGAACATATAATGTGATCCTATCAGTACGACGGAAAAAAGGATTTGACATACACCAATTGTCAGACGGAAAACTATAAGTCGATCCTAAACAAGTTTAAGACATTTCGATATTAAACTTACTTATTAAATGAAAACAAAAAACCCTAGTTACATTTCTAATCAAAATTTTAGGGTATCTCTTAACTTTCTATTTAATCGTTTTTTAATCAGGATCTCGGTTCACTATTATCTGGTCTTAATTAAGATTTCTTAATTAATGTAATTAATGTTATAGGTTAATTAGTGTTAATTTTTCTTGATCAATTTGATTTTAGTTTTGATTTATACATCTACTATAGTTTAATTGGTATTAAAGGATTTGATTTTTATTTTGATTTGGTTTATAAATTATGCTACAATTAAAAAATCCAAGCAATAAATCATAAGCAACATGATATCAAATTATTAAATTTACAAAATAAAGAATATCGAATTATTAAATTTATAAAATACAAGTTAAAACTTAGGATGAATATATTTCTGAAATATTTCATATGCGGTCGCGCATGCGTGCGCGCACACACACACTCACACATACGCGCGCACACTCAAACACTCTTACATACACTCGCGCGCGCGCGCACACACACTCGCTCGCATACGTTCGCGTGAACACACATTTACACATACTCACAAACACGCATGTGCACACACCCCTTCAATTAACTATAATACATTTTACCTTAAATTCATCTAACATAATCCTATAATCCATATTACCCTAAATTAATCTAACAAGTAAATTCATCGATTACCTATAATTTTTATATCTTCAACTCTAAATCTAAATTACCAAATTTAAATTTCAATTTTTCATCTATTTTCAATTCTAAAACCCACCTAAAAAAATTTCTTCATTTATATTTTAATGATAAAACCCATCAACCCCAAAATCAAAATAAATTTCAAATCCATCATTTTATAACCGATTCAATTCATTATTAACCATATTTAATATATCAAAACCAACACAAATCACATATTATAATCACCTAATTTCCAAATTTAGTAATCTTATTGAAAAAATTAGGATTAGGAGAAGAAAACACCAATTTTGGCCCGGATTTGAAAAGAATATGAGCGATTGCAAACTTCTACACCACCAACTGCAACAATAACACCTACAAAAAAAATTAGGGTTAGATTTCATAATTTTTCCGAAAAATTTGAGAAAAAGGAGGATAATAATCACCTCTCGGAAATTTTTTTGGAGGAATGAGGAGGAAGAATGAGCCATCACGGCTCTTATCCGATCGACATATCAGCGACCGTTTAGAACGGTCGCTGATATATGTGAACTGTCGCCAATGTATTGGCAACCGTTCATTAGAGACCGTATAATATATATGGTCTCTAATAATTTATTAGGTACCGTATATATTTACACGGTCTCTAATAAACGGTCTCTAATGCATACAGTTTTTACTAGTGTATATATATACAGAACATTCTTGCTCGGGATAATAGTATGTTATCTGGTTTGTCTTTATCATTTATGTGTATATGTTTTTACTTGTTATTATGTATCGCTAATACATGATGATAAAATGCATATGATCTTTGCTTGACTACTAAGATTATGATGGGGATCATAATAGTGGGGCATGGATAGTCCATAAGCACATCCTTAAATGTTCCTAGTTGTATGAGTATCGAGACTAAGTATCGGTACTCCAGATTAGACTAGTGTATATGTTTCTAGACCCGGTTGGAGGGCGATAGCTGGTCCCATAGCTATTGATGTTTAACACCGAGGATTGTATACATGTGCTCATTGGATAATGAGTTACACTGGACAGACTCACACTGAACAGACTTATTGAGAACTCCTAGATAGTATTATACCTATTTTCAGATAGCAGTTCTCCGGTGACATGAGTACAGAGGTAGTCTGTAGACCTAAAATCGTCATAATTTCTTGTGTGTGTTTCTATTGTACGTTGATTACTACCCAACCATGGTTTAGTGCATACATGTTTTAGTTGGGT
The DNA here is from genome assembly GCA_030015575.1 of Agapanthus africanus. Classification (NCBI taxonomy): domain Eukaryota; kingdom Viridiplantae; phylum Streptophyta; class Magnoliopsida; order Asparagales; family Amaryllidaceae; genus Agapanthus; species Agapanthus africanus. Next base: position 137,844,521 of record CM057339.1, read on the forward strand.
ATAATCCCAAAGCACATGGAGGTAGTGAGCGATCAAAGGGATTCATCTCTCCCGGTATAGGGAGTTGATGTCGCGCTATGCACGATTGGTTATAACCATCAGTCCTTGGCCAGGACGGATGGGATATACTGATAAATGTTATCGGTAGTATCTCAGATGCTTATGAGCTTGATGTCGGCATGACTTATTGGGTTATTAGAGGTCTGACGGTTTCCACCCCCAAACCCGGTATGTGACACTCTCTGACTAAAAGGCCGAATTGTATGGTGATTGTTACTGATAGGCTCTGTTAGGTACGGATGAGCTTGCTTGTCGACTTACCTTTCGATCAATACCTGGATAGTCGTTATGTGCAACTAGTACCACTGACATGCTTATGGGTTATCCCATGAGGGGATTTGTCTGAAAGTGTTTCAGATCAATTAGATGTGATCCTAACCTACTGTCAGCGTATTGTCGAGTCTTTAGAGTCCCACACAGATGGTTTCCATGCTCAGACGAAATGATGTAAAGTGCGTATGATGATATGTACGGGAGTTCGATCATACACATATACATGATACATGTACATTAATCAGACGTTTTATAATACTAACTGGTTTATGATAAAGATGGATTAAATGAAGTGTTAATATATATATATATATATATATATATATATATATATGAGAATAATGGAGGAAAGTTACCATAGGAAGGAATTTCCTCCTATGACGTCGTAAAAATACAAGCTCCATCGTTTTTTCCGAAGATTGGCACTCATCATCTTCATTGTTATCATCTAAGATATGGGTACACCAAATTTTATTTGATTCTACAACTTTTTCATCGTTGAATTAGTGGGTTCAAAATTAACGGTTTACCGGCAATAAAACTTTTTACATTGCTAAATCAACGGTGAAAAAGTTGTAGAATCATATGAAATTTGGTATACCCACATCTTAGATGATAACGATGAATATGATGGAGTTCGATCGTCGGAAAACACGATGGTGGTTGTATTCTTTCGACGCCATAGGTGGAAATTCCCTCCTATGGCCTCTTTTCCCAATTAACCTCTCTCTCTCTCTCTCTATATATATATATAGAGAGGTTAATGGAGAAAAGAGGCCATATGAGGGAATTCTCTCCTATGGCGTCGAAAAAATACACCCTTCTTTATTTTTTCCGATGATCGGCACCCACCATCATCATCGTAATCATCTAAGATATGGGTACACCAAATTTCATGTGATTCTTCAACGTTTTCACCGTTGATTTAGTGGGTTCAAAATTAACGGTTTATCGACAATAGGACTTTTTACATTGCTAAATTAACGGTGAAAAGGTTGTAAAATCACATGAAATTGGGTGTACCCACATCTTAGATGATAACGATGAAGATGGTGGGTGTCGATCGTCGGAAAAAATGAGGGAGGGTGTATTTTTTCGACGCCATAGGAGGAAATCCCCTCCTATGGCATCTTTCCTCCATTATTCTCATATATATATATATATATATATATATATATATAGTATTATATTCACACTCTCTCATTTTGTCATGCCCCGCTTCCCAAAATATGGAATACGAAGGGTTGACAAGGCCAGCCATGCTCATACGGTTAAGGATATATCCTACCGTAGTCATACTTCGGCTTCTAGCTTTACGTGGTAATCAGTAATCAATGCACAGGTAATGAAAAATGCAGCCACTAAATCAAAGCAGATATAAAACTAACCGGATGGAGTTAAAGAAAAGATAGCGCCGATGTCGCTGATCTATATGTCCGTAATATCCTCGAGGTACGCCAGGTACTGATCCGAGCTAAGTCCACTTCTCACTCTGAGCATGCATACTCAGGTCGCCAGAGCGACACAATAGCAATATATATATATATATATATATATATATATATATATATATATATATATATATGCAAAAGTAAACACGCGCAATGATTATGAATATGAAGCAGTGAATATAAAATGACGATGCACATGAAATAATCGGTACAGGTAAACAGTAAAGTAGGTATATCAAATCAGTAAGCAATGCATGTCAATGTCATTAACCCTATTAGTCTCTAAGTCTCACTGTCCATCTCGCTAAAGCTATCGTCAGTCCAAGTGTGAGAGTCAACCACGCAGGAGTATCCCCAACCCAAGGGTAGAGCCCCAGGGGCAAGGGAACACGGGCCCGAAACGCTCACTAATAATCAGTAATATCACCTATACGACTCCCAGAATCGCTGTATATGCCGGCAATGAAATTCCCGAGATTCCGTTGAACTCACGCTCAAACTAACCAACACCCCGTGGTCTACATCAAATACCAACCATGAATCCAAATACTAGTCGGTCCATGACAAGTCTATGCGAGAACTGGAGACATGATCTCCATCAAGCATATCTCGACTGGTACCCAAGATAAATGGACAGCGTTTGACGCCTTACCTATGACACAAATATAAGTGCTTCCATAACCGTCCCATACCAGTTATAGTTACACTTACATATGCCCCATAGGCGTCGACAATGCAATAAATTAACTGGGTCCGCTGATTGTGTATAAGTACGTGTCACTTCACTTATTCATTCACGCTTTAATACTAACGTACTTGCCACAATCCAAGAACTAATATCTATCACTGTGTAATGTACACGATCAATAGGTTACCACTGTATATGACCTCTACATGATATGATGAGAACACAATAATTACGATATGAATAAAAGTATCAGCAGCCAGTGTTGTAAAACTTGCAAAATTTACTATAAATCGTACGTGCAGAATTAAACAAAACAATATAAAAGTTGTAAGAAGTAAGTTTAATTATCTATCCATCAAAATTGGTTTCGCGTCACTCGGGTGTCAGGTTTGCTGGTTATGGTCATTTCATTTTAAGTGTTTAATGCTGGAAATCCAATTTATTAATTGGAAGCCCGTTTCGTAACACGTTTTAATCCCAGTTGGGATCGTAATTAGGCGACGCTACAGTTAGATAATATTTAGGTTTAATAGTTAGGTTTCCAAAGTATCATACGGATCTTTTATATCCACTGTATATGGGGAGATATTTTCAGTTTAATATCAATATATACAAACTGTCACTGCAGAAAACTGCAGGACACAACGGTATTCTAAAATATGAATTAAATATCAAACGATAGCAAAACGACACGGGACTAGATTTGGGTGTTATATAACTAAATTATCTACGCGACCATATAGGGCTTCACGCATTTTTCAGTTTAAGGAAGGGGTGTACAGGTGTTCCAAATCCAGGTATCCAAAACGAAACGCTGCCCCGGACTGCAGTTCAAGGCCGCGAGTCGCCTCTGTATTCATTGTTATAACTTATCAAAAAGCAAAGATAAACTATGGGGTGCTATAGGTTTATCTGTTGGCTTCGATACGAGCCCTAAAACATTAGGTTATGAGTTGTATTCAAATTAATATGGATTTTAGAACATGGCCTGTGAGGTGAATTTCAGTTTCAACGCTGTCTTTTGGGGGCGTCATTTCTTGTGCGAAACAACATTATTTTGCCTTCAAATTGTTACACGATAATCATAAACAGAAAAAGGGATTTATCGATCATAAGTTTCTCTATTTTCATTTAGCTTTTGGTTTAGAATTCGTATCGAACACTTTTGCATTATATACATGTCATGATTTGACAACTAGTAATTATAGCATGTAAAGCAAGTGAGGGGTTCACTTGCCTTCCGTCGCTTGATATAGAAACGACGACGCTTGTGGACTTCGTCTCGACACACGAGACAATGCGATGATGGACACAGGCGCGGCGCGGGCGCGATGCGCGGTGACTCGGTACTGGAAGCGGTGGCGACGCGGGCGTGATATGGTAGTGGACATGGGGATGACGCGGGCATGGCACGGTACTGAGCACGGTCTTGACTCGGTGCGTGGTTCGGGCGTGGCATGGTGCGATGCGTTGGATCAAGCATGGTGTGGCACATGGGCTGGCATGACGTGGCATGGGGAGTGAGTACGGGCGCGACACGGGAGTGGGTCCGATGGTGGCACGGTGGTTCTGGGAGTGGGCACGTACACGACATGGCGACCGCATCAGCATATGTTATCGTTGGACGCGTAAAACAATAAAATGTGGGATCGGTTATACAGCAATATGAGGACAAATAAACCCAATTTTTCTTTTCTATATGCTGCATAAGTTCCAAAGAGTCGTCCCCGCGGTTTGCTGGCGATTCCGAGTTAAAAGTTGGTTTGGTCAAATTATCGAGCACGTTACGTGCATATTTGTTTCAATCGAAATTTAGGTTTCCATTGCTCAGGGAAGCGGAATTTGATTCCTATAAATCGCATACAATTCCTAATCAAGCTTCTGACCCAATCACTGTCAGTCCCGCACAATCCAATCACAACGTTTCGGTTGCTATTCAAAACTCATATCTACATCACTATGTACGAACAATCCTAATTATATATAACTATAGCATATTAAACAAGTGGAATTCACTTGCCTGAAGACGACAATGGCACGACAATGACAACGAGCGCAGCACGGGCATGATCACGGCTCGGTGACAACAAGCTTGGCTCGCCTGTGGGGTTCGAATTCGTGGCACGGCCTCGATGATTTATGACGGGGGTGGCTGCAAAGGTTGCTGGTGCTTGTTGGGTTCGGTGGAGGTGACAATGAGCTCAAAGACACAGAGGTTGCAGTGAAGGGGTTGGCTTGGAGCGGGGAATCAAGGCCGAGGTGGTTGCTGAGGTGATGGAGCTCGGGCTCGTCGGCGAGGTAGAGCTGCGGGGCTGCCAGTGGCTCGCGTTCGTCGGCGGAGGTGGGGAGCTTGAGAAGTGGCGATGGCAGGGGTGCTTGAGGAGGCGGTTGGCGTTGTGCAGTGAAGGGTTGCTGAAGATGGTGCGGTGTACTGCTGAGCACAGCTGGGCACGGCGAGAAGTTTGAGACGGCGGAGAAGGTAGAAGGGAGTGGGCTGTCGACGATGGGGTCGGTGCTCAGGTGAGTGTGCAGGGGTCGGTTTGAGAACGAGAGAGAGAGTGAAGAAGGGAGAGGCGAAGGAGGGAGAGATGAGGGGCTCGGGGTAGTGGGTGCTGTGAGGTTGAGTTGTGAGGAGAGAGGGAGCGAGGCAGGCGAGGGTGTTGCAGTTTGTTGAGGGGAACGAGTCGGGGGGGTCAGTGCGAGGGAGGCGGGAAAGAGAAGGAGTGGGGTCGTGGGTTGTTAGGGGAGCGGGTCTCACGGGAGTGGGGGAAACAGCGCGGCCGTAGGAGCGTGGGCGCAGGTCATGGGAAGGTGAGGAAAAGAGTGGGAAAGGAGGGAACGCGAAGGGGAGAAGAAGAAGGAGGGAGTGCGGGTCGGGTCGGGTGTGGGTTCGGGTCGGGTGTGGGTTCGGGTCAGGTGAAGGGTGAGGGAGATGGGCCGGGCTCAGGGAGTGGGATTTGGATTAGGAAGAATTTAAGAAATTATTTTGGAAAAATAGAAAGGGTTAGGGCTTAGCTCAGGGAGTTGGGCCGAGGGTATATAGAATTAGGAAAAAATAAATAAAAAGGGGTTAGGGTGTGGGTCATGGGCTGGAATAGTTTAGGGGAACAATTTAGGAGAAAGATTTAATTTAATAAAAGTTAGTAAATTAATTTTAGAAAGTGTAGGAAATTATTTATAGAGATTTTCTAATAGCAAAATCTTGGGGAAACTTTTATTTATAAATAAGGGAAATATGTTCAAGGAAAACTGGATATTACATCATACTCCACTTACATAAAATTTCGCCCTCGAAATTTAAAATACGATAACATATAAAATATCATGCGAAAAGTAACAAAAGTCAATTACTGCTACATAGCGATTTACGTAAAACCAACTAGCTGAAAATCAATATTTATATATATAAGAAAAGCGCAGCTAAAAGGATAGTCATAAGTAAGCACAAGGCATAACCATTTATAATGACAAACTATATATATACAATACAAGAGAAATAGAATAACAATAATAAACAATAGTGATGAATTGGTTGATAAGCCTTAAGAATCGAAACTACTTTGGTGAAATCACAATTCAAACAAGTGCAAAATAACTTTAGAATACTTATAAGGTAAAAGTGTTGAAAAATAAAATGAAGAATAAGCGAGCTAGTAATGAAAACAACAAGAGTGACATGTAAACTGAAAGCATTAGTATAGAAAATTCACTAGAAAATAAAATATATAACGTAAATCAAAACAATTTAAAAGCTTGGAAATAGTAGAGAACTTCGAGACAGTAAATAAAACTAAAAATACTTACCAATACATAATGGAAATCTAATTTATTATAAATAGGCAAAACTCTAAAATTTTAAAATAGTAAACGTACTAATTATAATTATATCAACAGAAAAATAACACTTATAATATACATAACATTAGCCGGAGAATGGATCATGATATATATATTAGAGATCGATGCCGTGAGCAAGCACTCGAATGGAAGAAATGTGAGGAGGAATTGGGTTGCCCAGAATGATATAAAGATAAGGGATGAAAATCGGATTTAAAATCAAAGAGAGATATAAATTTAGAAGGAGCATAGAGTTTGACAATTTTAGACGGGGGTATGCGGCAAGATACAACTTAATCGAAAAGAGAGTCAAGGGGGTGCGGTGATAAATCATGACGTCGATTAAGCTTATGGTCTAAATATAGCGAGTCAAACAAAAGTAGTTAGTCGCAATCCACAACTTCACTGCATTCAAACTAAGAAGTTCAACAGATGCAAGATTTGAATGAAAGGAAACAGTTACTAAATAGAGTAACAATATCTTTATTGAAAGTAAGGAAGGTGATAACTCTGCGTCGATGTTTAGTCTCTGTATTCTCGTAAGGCAAGTCTGAATCTTGTGCTGGGTCCGCGCCGTCCTCGAAATTAAAGTACGAAAACAACTGAGTCGCTTCAAGCTGATTTGGAGGGCGTTGACGAATCTCCACCTTGCAGCTCCTTCCTTCTAGGGCAGCCATCGACAAATGCTCGTCGAATCACAAATCAAGCACTGCCCCTTTGGCTTGGCGACAGTCCCTCTGAAAGTATCTTGGGCTCTTGCAATAACCACAACGTTGGGCTCCCCGCCACTTCTGTTGCTGAGTAACAAATGCGCTCTTCAACTGCACACCACCTCTTTGTCTAACAGGAATTCTCCTATGATTGGGGCTTTCGTTGGTGCCTGAGCCATTTGCCTGCTTAGTCCTTTAGCTATGAGATCATTTGTTCGCTCCTGGGCTTCCAGTAATCTTTGCAATACACCCAAAATCTCGGCGGCCTGACTCCGGAAAGTGGAGGCGGAAGAAGAGTCGTTGGAAGCCCGGTTTTAGCTTCCGATATGCGACGCTAATAGGAACTTAAAGCCATGCAACGCGATATGACAACTTTGAAGAAACGAAGACATGAGAATGCAACGAGTCCAATAAGAAACATAAGCAGGTGTAGAATCAATTGGAAAAGTATAAGGATGAAAATGTAAAATAGATATAAAAACTCATGAACGATATAAGGTATAAACAGAAATAGAGATTTGACGATCAAAACAAGACTATGCGATACAGTAACATTCAATCGAGAAAGGAATCGAAGGCAGAATCCCAAGTTCCTCAAATTGAGTACAGTATTGTAACTATGCTGCAGTTCATAATTACAACCACATAACTCTATCAAGTTACCCAAAACTCTAGCGAATGGAGTCAAAATGTGTAGCGGAACACACTATATGAATCAAGGTCAAGGATAACAAGTTTACAATCTAAACCGAGAGGGTGACTTAAATTGTCAAGCTTTAGTCAGAAATTGCAATCTCAACCCCAACCTGGCTCTGATACCAACAAAACCATGTCACACCCCGCTTCCAAAAATACGGAATACGAGGGGTTGACAAGGCCAGCCATGCTCCTACGGTCAAGGAAACATCCTGCCGTAGTCACACTTCGGCTTCTAGCTTTACGTGGTAATCAGTAATCAATGCACATGTAATGAGAAATGCAATCACTAAATCAAAACAGATATAAAACTAACCGGATGGAGTCAAAGGAAAGATAGCGCTGACGTCGCTGATCTAGATGTCCGCAATATCCTCGAGGTACGTCAGGTGCTGATCCGAGCTAAGTCCACTTCTCACTCTGAGCATGCATACTCAGGTCGTCAGAGCGACACAATAGTAATATATATATAAATGCAAAAGTAAACATGCGCAATGATTATGAACATGAAGCAGTGAATATAGAATGACGACGCACATGAAATAATCGGTACAGGTAAACAATAAAGTAGGTGTATCAAATCAGTAAGCAATGCATGTCAATATCACTAACCCTATCAGTCTCTAAGTCTCACTGTCCATCTCGCTAAATCTATCGTCAGTCCAAGTGTGAGAGTCAACCACGCAGGAGTATCCCCAACCCAAGGGTAGAGCCCCAGGGGCAAGGGAACACGGGCCCGAAACGCTCGCTAATAATCAGTAATATCACCCATATGACTCCCAGAATCGCTGTATATGCCGGCAATGGGACTCCCGAGATTCCGTTGAACTTACACTCAAACTACCCCACACCCCACGGTCTACATCAAATACCAACCATGAATCTAAATACTAGTTGGTCTATGACAAGTCTATGCGAGAACTGGAGACAGGATCTCCATCAAGCATGTCTCGACTAGTACCCGAAATAAATGGACAGCGTTTGACGCCTTACCTATGGCAATAATATAAATGCTTCCATAACCGTCCCATACCAGTTATAGTTACACTTACATATGCCCCATAGGCGTCGACAATGCAACAAATTAACTGGGTCCGCTGATTGTGTACAAGTACGTGTCACTTTACGTATTCATTCACGCTTTAATACTAACGTACTTGCCGCAATCCAAGAACTAATATCTATTACTGGGTAATGTACACGATCAATAGGTTACCACTGTATATGACCTCTACATGATATGATGAGAATGCAATAATTACGATATGAATAAAAGTATCAGCAGCCAGTGTTGTACAACTTGCAAAATTTATTATAAATCGTACGTGCAGAATTAAACAAAACAATATAAAAGGGGTAAGAAGTAAGTTTAATTATCTATCCATCAAAATTGGTTCCGTGTCACTCGGATGTCAGGTTTGTTGGTTATGGTCATTTCATTTTAAGTATTTACTGCTGGAAATCCAATTTCTGAATTGGAAGCCCGTTTCGTAACACGTTTTAATCCCAGTTGGGATCGTAATTAGGCAATACTACAGGTGGATAATATTTAGGTTTAACAGTTATGTTTCCAACGTATAATACGGATCAATTATATCCGCTGTATACGGGGAGATATGTTCAGTTTAATATCAATATGTACAAACTGTCACTGCAGAAAACTGCAGGACACAACGGTATTCTAAAATACTAATTAAATATCAAACGATGGCAAAATGATACAGGACTAGATTCGGGTGTTATCTAACTAAATTATCTACGCGACCATATGGGTCTCCGTGCATTTTCAGTTTAAGAAAGGGGTGTACAGGTGTTCCAAAGCCAGGTATCCAAAACGAAACGCTGCCCCGGACTGCAGTTCAGGGCCGCGAGTCGCCTCTGTATTCATTGTTATAACTTATCAAAAAGCAAAGATAAACTATGGAGTGCTGTAGGTTTATTTGTTGGCTTCAATACGAGCCCTAGAATATTAGGTTATGAGTTGTATTCAAATTAATATGGATTTTAGAACATAGCCTATGCAGTGAATTTCAGTTTCAACGCTGACTTTTGGGGGCGTCATTTCTTGTGCGAAACAACATTATTTTGCCTTCAAATTGTTACACGATAATCATAAACAGAAAAAGGGATTTATCGATCATAAGTTTCGCTATTTTCATTTAGCTTTTGGTTTAGAATTCGCATCGAATACTTTTGCATTATATACATGTCACGATTTGACAACTAGTAATTATAGCATGTAAAGCAAGTGAGGGGTTCACTTGCCTTCGGTCGTTTGATATAGAAGCAACGCCGCTTGCGGACTTCATCTCGACACACGAGAAGATACGATGCTGGACACAGGCGCGGCGCGGGCGCGATGCGCAGTGACTCGGTACTGGAAGCGGTGGCGATGCGGGCATGATATGGTAGTGGACGTGGCGATGACGCGGACGCGACACGGTATTGGGCACGGTCTTGACTCGGTGCGTGGCTTGGGCGTGGCACGGAGCGATGCGCTGGATCGAGCACGGTGTGGCACAGGGGCTGGCACGACATGGTATGGGGAGTGAGTACGGGCGCGACATGGGAGTGGGTCCGATGGTGGCACGGTGGTTCTGGGAGTGGGCATGTACACGACATGGCGACCGCATCGGCATATGCTATCGTTGGACGCGTAAAATATTAAAATGTGCGATCGGTTATGCTGCAATATGAGGACAAATAAACCCAATTTTTCTTTTCTATATGCTGCATAAGTTCCAAAGAGTCGTCCCCACGGTTTGCTGGCGATTCCGAGTTAAAAGTTGGTCTGGACAAATTATCGAGCACGTTACGTGCATATTTGTTTCAATCGAAATTTAAGTTTCCGTTGCTCAGGGAAGAGGAATTTGATTCCTATAAATCGCATACAATTCCTAATCAAGCTTCTGACCCAATCACTGTCAGTCCCGCACAATCCAATCACAACGTTTCGGTTGCTATTCAAAACTTATATCTACGTCACTATGTATGAACAATCCTAGTTATATATAACTATAGCATATTAAACAAGTGGAATTCACTTGCCTGAAGACGACAATGGCACGACAATGACGACGAGCGCAGCACGGGCACGATCACGGCTCGGTGACAACAAGGTTGGCTCGCCTGTGGGGTTCGAGTTCGTGGCGCGGCCTTGATGATTTGTGACGGGGGTGGCTGTAAAGGTTGCTGGTGCTTGTTGGGTTAGGTGGAGGTGACGATGAGCTCAAAGACGCAGGGGTTGCAGTGAAAGGTTTGGCTCGGAGCGGGGAAGCAAGGCCGAGGTGGTTGCTGAGGTGATGGAGCTCGGGCTCGTCGGCGAGGTGAAGCTGTGGGGCTGCCGGTGGCTCGCGTTCGTCGGCGGAGGTGAGGAGCTCGAGAAGTGGCGATGGCAGGGGTGCTCGAGGAGGCGGTCGGCGTTGTGCAGTGAAGGGTTGCCGGAGATGGTGCGGTGTACCTCTGGGCACAGCTGGGCACGGCGAGAAGTTTGAGACGACGGCGAAGGTGGAAGGGAGCGGGCTGCCGACGATGGGGTCGGTGCTCAGGTGAGTGAGCAGGAGAGGGTGCAGGGGTCGGTGCTCAGGTGAGTGTGCAGGAGAGGGTGCAGGGGTCTGTTTGGGAACGAGAGAGAGAGTGAAGAAGGGAGAGGCGAAGGAGGGAGAGATGAGGGGCTCGGGCTAGTGGGTGCTGTGAGGTTGAGTTGTGAGGAGAGAGGGAGCGAGACAGAAGAGGGTGCTGTAGGTTGTTGAGGGGAACGAGTCGGGGGGTCAGTGCGAGGGAGGCGGGAAAGAGAGGGAGTGAGGTCATGGGTTGTTAGGGGAGCGGGTCTCGCGGGAGTGGGAGAAACGGCGCGGCCGTAGGGGCGTGGGCGCTGGTCGTGGGGAGGTGAGGAAAAGAGTAGGAAAGGAGGGAACGCGAAGGGGAGAAGAAGAAGGAGGGAGTGCGGGTCGGGTCGGGTGTGAGTTCGAGTCGGGTGAAGGGTGAGGGAGATGGGCCGGGCTCAGGAAGTGGGGTTTGGATTAGGAAGAATTTAAGAAATTATTTTGGAAAAATAGAAAGAGTTAGGGCTTAGCTCAGGGAGTTGGGCCGAGGGTATATAGAATTAGGGAAAAATAAATAAAAGTGGGTTAGGGTGTGGGTCATGGGCTGGAATAGTTTAGGGAAACAATTTGGGAGAAAGATTTAATTTAATAAAAGTTAGTAAATTAATATTAGAAAGTTTAGGAAATTATTTATAGAGATTTTCTAATAGCAAAATCTTGGGGAAACTTTTATTTATAAATAAGGGAAACACGTTCAAGGAAAACTGGATATTATATCATACCCCACTTATATAAAATTTCGTCCTTGATAGTAGGTCTGTGGTTCGAGGATGAACCATTGTTCTAAGGGGGGATGTAATGCCCCAGATATTATCCGGTATACCCATATATACCAGATAAGCATGGGGACCCACTATAAAACAATGGGGAATCTTCGGAATACATTCCGAAAGAGGACAGATCTATACTATAAATGGAATGATACCACTCTTTAATACAGATGCGCCTTTTAAGTGAACTGGCATTATAGGAGTTTGAGAACTCCGTAGTTAAGCGTGCTTGGGCCAGGGAAGTCCTGGGATGGGTGACCTCCTGGGAAGTGGCCCCTGGTCGGGTCCAATTCGCCCCGAAAGACAAAACCGTGCGGGTTCGGCTAGAGCGGACAATACTCTCTGTATTGGGGGTGGGTCGTGACACATTTGCTATTTGAATGTGATACAAATACATGTATATGTATACGATACATATATTAATACAGTGCATATGATGATACGTGCGGGAATTTGATTAAACATGTGTATATGTTACACATATTTTAATCGGACATTTGATAATGCTAGCCGGTTTGTTATAAAGACTCAAGCGTTGATTTAATATATATATATATATATATATATATATATAATGTCATCCTTCTAGATGTATTCTAGTATTATGTTCTATCTCTATTTATCACTTACTATTCATATATGATACGATACGTATACTTGTATGTATTGTGTATTTGATACACACATACATCTAGAAGTATGACATTTCATTTTCTTTTAAGAAAAACGAAAAATAAAAAGAAAATGAGTATGGTTGATATGAATGGTGAGATGTAAGGGTTTTTTTATTTTATTGAAAATAAAAAACACTATACTAATATAATTCATTCTCTTTCTGCTCTCATTCTTTCACTCATTCTCTCTCCTCCTTCCATTTTAGAGAGAGAAGAAAATCGAGAAAGAAAAAGACAGTGAATTCCATTCTACATCATCTTGTATTTCATTTCTAGAAAAAGTGAGAGTAAGTTGTTTCACTTTAGTATTCATTTGGTGGAGTTAAACTTGGGTTGGGTTTCTATCGACGTGGATCATTTTTGGTAAGGAAGTCGGCTTGTAAGCTCATTCCAACGATGATGGACTCTGGCATAGGACTTCCATAGTTAGGTGGACACGCTACAAAGGTTGTAGCCTCACAGAAACCTTAACTTGCTTCTTTATTTTTTCTTGTTTAATTACAACTTATAGTATTTGGATGATTTTGGGTTTGTGTTTGGTTCTAAGTTCTAGAAATTTTTATTATCTATTCCACAGCGGTCCGTAAGTGTTGCGACCCTAGAACCAAGCACTAATATGGTATCAGAGCCGATTCATATACTACAGGTTATTTTTATTGCCAAAATGAATTTTAAAACCCAAATTGCTCACTGTTTTTGAAAATTGTTCACTGTTTTTAAAATTCAGCCACAAAGCTTCTCTTTTTAGCTAGTACTCGATCCCCGAAGCTCTCGTTTTGGAACAGGAATTCCATGGAGGATCGAGGGTGACACCTAGAGAGTCGGGGAAGCGATGGAGGGGAACCCTAACCCAAGAGCACTTGAGAGTGCTCTCTGGTCTAGGGCTAGACCCGAGAGCACCCCAGACCAGAGAGCACTCTCAAGTGCCCTCTGATTAGGGGTCCCCCTGTTCCCGCCAAAATTATGGCCCAGAGCTTGATGTTCCCTTATAAAAATAAATGGAAGCCTCCACGTGTTAAACACGTGCGCACCCACATGCAAAGCATGTGAGTGCCGCTTTACTTAGGATTAAAGCCTATATTGGTTCCTACGTGTTAAACACGTGAGCGTCTCATATGATATCCACGTGAGCGGTAGTGCAACCTCTTGGTAGTGCACGTCATGTGATATCCACGTGAACGCACATGCTAGTATCTTGGCAGCGTCTTACATGTTAACCACATGAGCGCTAGTGCAACCTTTTAGCATCCACATGTTAAATACGTTAGCGTCTCACGTGATATCGACGTGAGTGCTAGGCCAGTATCTTGGCAGTGTCTCACATGATATTCACATGAGCACTGGTGCAACCGCTTGGCAGCTCTCATATGATATCCACGTGAATGCTTTGGGACAACATCTCACGGGCAAAGCACGTGGCGCACTTGCCAATCCATTAGACAGCGCCTCACGTGCAATATACATGATTGTTCTTTTTGATAGAATTAAATTCTATATGTAATTAAATTCCATAGGGGGAATATTTTCCTTATCTTTCTTAAGTAAGAAAGATCTTCTCTGTTAAACAGAGAATCCTTAGATTAAAGATTCAACGGTGATTATAAAATCACCAATTGATCATCTGATAGAATTAAAGTCTATATTAGGAAAATATTTTCCTAATATTATTAAACAAACAAGAAATCTTCTCTGTTAAACAGAGAGCCTTTGGTTTAAAAATCCAACAGTGAATAAAATTTACCGGTTGATCTTTAAGATCAATTTGATTGATTATGAAATCAATCATGATCTCTCAATGAGAGATTTTCTCAAAACAGATTGATATTTTCCTTCTCCTATAAATAAATGCAAAGAGATTAAATCTCAAAAGGAGGAGACCCCGCCATAAGCTTCTGTAAAAAAATATAGAAGGCTCTCCAAAAAGCTTCGGCAACAGAGAATTTAATTCTCAATAAAGAAGAAGATTTTCCTCCTCTCAAACCCTAAGTAGAGAAAACACAGAGATAAAATTATCCCTCCTTTACTTATCATATCATATCTAATGGTTTATCCCTTTAAAAGAACTTAGTTCTTTTCCTGGATCTGAGATCCACAAGACAAGTTTCCCACAAGATGAGAATTTAATTCTCATCGAAAAGATCTTCTTAAGAATCAGAGATTCAGGGGAGAATAAGGTTGAAAAGAATAATGGAAGAAAGGACATGAAAAAGGTTGAGTTTATACTCCAGGAACTTAGTTCCTTCATAATCAAGAACTTAGTTCTTAAAGAATCTGATCCTAGATCTTCAAAATAATGATCTTGGTGATCGTTAATGATCAAAATACCATTACCATTAACAGAAGTTTAACTTCTCTAAAAAACATGAACAAAGATTAAATCTCTAAGGACACAGCGTTTCAAGTGATATCCACGTAAGCGCTCAAAAGAAACCATGAAGACAGCGTCTCACGTGATATCCACATGAGCGCTCAAAAGAAGCAGATGATAGTATCTCACATGATATCCATGTGAGAACACAGAAGCTGAGAGACTCAGCGTCTCATATCCCATACACGTGAACGCCCAAGGCCCATGAAGACAGCGCCTCACGTGCTATACACGTGAGCGCCCATAAGCAAGGACTCAGCGCCTCACATGCCATACACATAAGCGCTTGAAAGACGCCAGAGACTCATCACCTCACATGATATTCACGTGAGCGCTACGTGACTGAGTTCTTAGCACTGCTGGGTAGTATAGAAACCCAATCTTAGCCCCAAATTGGCTAAGTCTGTGAAGCTTAAGCTTCTTCTTTGATTTTAAATCAACTGAGCCCATATGCTTATGATATCCAAGTTGATCTTAGTCATATATATGACTAATGATCTTTCATCGATGATATCCAAGCAGATCTTAGTCTCATGTACGACTAATGATCTTCATCCTATATTTTCTAAGTTAATCTTAGTCTCATATAAGACTAACGATCCTTAGATCCACCATGTTTTCTTCCCTCATATACGAAATTTGGTTCAAGGGTATATTCTTTCACACCTCTAATATATGGCGTTGTAATTCCTCAACATCTTCAGAGAGGTGGTGGGTCCTAACAACCAACAACTCCTCGTCCCAACTTGATGAAAATATGAAATTTCATCAAGACAGGGAATGTACTAATCCTCATATTGATACACCCCATATTTATGCACTTCCATATTGATGTGCACACCTCATATTGACACGCATTCTATATAGATGCGAATCTTATATTAAGCTCCGGCTTTATACATATATGTATATGTATATCTTTGAGGGATACATAAATGCCTTCAAATTGGACCGCACCCCAATATTGGGCGCATCCCATTTTCACCATCATTCACTTCGCCATGTAAAATATGCATGTGCGTGAAAGATGAAAGATTGACCGAAACGTCCTTAAACTAATACTTCATCCCGAACACCGGAATGTTGGAACGAAATGTCCCTAAACTAATATTAGACCGCGATATCCTTAAACTAATATATGCTTGGACCTACGGCTGATCTTCATATTGAACACCGTATACAATCCACGGGAACAAACAAGCCATATTCCACCCATGTGTCCCATGGACCGCGATGTCCTTAAACTAATATGTTTTGCCCTATGAACTGTCTTTATATTGACTACTATATACTATCTATGGGCTATTCATATATGATCTGATTATCAGTTGAGCCCAAATGCTCATTGTTCCTAAGTCGGTCTTAGTCCGATATATGACTAACGATCCTTAGATCAAACCCAAATATCCTGTGAACTGATGGACCTCATTTATATGAGATCTGCGTCCTAAGTTCAAAACCCCAAATCTAATATACGGATTTGGACTAATCCGCGTCCTACGGGCGATGATATATATTAGTCTCCATACACAATCTAAGGGCAACCCTATATAAACATATATAACATGTCACAAAGTGATCAACTGGAGAAGGTGAAAATTGTTATCGCAATGCGATAGCGTAATTAATTGCAGAGGCTTGCCCCTGCGGGGAAGATTATCCCCACAATCAAAATCCCCTCACAAATGAAGGGGAACCTGATAATTTTGCTACATCGGTCGCATCTATCAAAACCTCCGATATACGGTGCCATAAATCAACTTAGTATTTTCGGAGAGATGGATGGATATGTTCATATAGCATCTGCCCCTAAATTCAGCTTAGACATTTCCAACGTCTCAGTCCAGTTTTCGGCAGTAAACATCTTTATGAGACCCTCACGGCTCATAAAGGTGAAAAGCCTTAGGCAATAGGGATATCAACCTGTTTCATAAACTACTGTTTCCCTACAAGGAGGTCAAGTTTGACTCTTGTATACTATTTACGAGCCACATTCGACAAAATTGCATCCAGTGAGGAGAAGAAGCTACTTATGGGTCCTCTCGACACGTAAGGAGAAAATACTTATGTGAGATCCTTACGACTCACAAAAGTGAAAGAAACTTAGGAATCCCCACGATTTCTGTCACACCCCGCTTCCTAAAATCCGGAATGCGGAGAGCGACGAAGGCCAGCCGTGCTATCTACCGTAAGGAAAAATCCTTCCATAGTCACATAAGGTTGTCTAGATTAACCTGTCAAAGATAAAATCCAATATCAAAAAGGAATCATACCGATAATCATGCTGCAATGAAACCACAAGAAATCCTAAAAATGGGTCCACTAGATAATTGATGCAATTAAAGATCCAATACAATAGATTCGGAAATAAAATAAGATCCAAAAGAGATACATAAGTCCTAATGTCCCATAAGGGCGCACACGCTAAAAACTAACTGAAAAGGGAAATAAACCTACGGGTTACTGATCTTCGGCAAAGTTCTGGTAGCCGCTGCAGTCCTGCTCATCCTGAAAATCTGTCACTAAACCTGAGATGGCAAATCTCAGGGATGTCAGAACATCCCAGCAAGTACTCAACGAATAAAGTGTATGTGTGGTATGATAACATGAATATATGAATGTAGTGAAGCCCGTGTGCGCAAGCAAAACAGATATATAAATAAATACATGGATACTATGAAACAAATATGTAAGAGGTCAAGCCATAACCTAACTGGTCACTAAAAGGTAAACTATCCCATCGTAAGCTCGAGTGTGTGCGTCAACCTCTGCAGGAGTATTCCTAACCCAAGAGTGGTGCCCCAAGGGCTAGGAAATATAGGCCCAACTGTGGAATGAACAAGAGACCGCTATAGCCCGGTACGAGCTGTAAACATGAGACCGATATAGCCCGGTACGAGCTGTAAATATGAGAATGATATAGCCCGGTACGAGCTGTAAACATGAGACCGCTATAGCCTGGTACGAGCTGTAAACATGAGACCGCTATAGCCCGGTACGAGCTGCCGGCATGGGACTCCTGAGATCCTGTTGTACGACGCACACTCAAACTACCCCAACAACCGCGTATTTATAGTTACTATGGTAATGACTAGAACACTAATTAAGAATGCTGAAAAGACTGGAACTTGTGGTATGGTAATTGTATGGAAATAAAACTGGTAATTAGTGGTGTGTAATGTCATGTAATTCAGCATTCAAATTAGAGAACTCGTTTTAATATGAGTAGTCAGGAACAATGAATAGTCATGGCATGTCAAGTACAATAATTATAAAATGATAGTGTCCATAAACAAGAATAGCATGTTAAGGTTTCTCAAGCATGCCGACAATGATAGTCTCAAGTAAAATGTTAAATATAGACGATAGGATATGATAAGGTCAAAAATGTAAACAAGACTCAACATAAATATGCAAGTATCTGTATTTAACATCCGGGTTTATTTATTGAAAAGAATAATAAACTGAAATATGGTTTTAAAGGGTTAATATAGTTAAATAGGAATGAAAAATTACAGATGCATAAAACGGATAGTGGTAATAGTATAATTACGAGATAATAAGTAAGATAAAAATAAATAACAGATTGACTAGTCATCATGTAAGTGCTAATAATAAGTTTTATAATCATGTGATAATAGAAAATATTAATACAAATTATAGTATCAAATAATTTATATGACTAGGGCACATAGAGCGCAGTGATATTATAAGGAGTGATAGTGTAGAAAGTTTAATTTATATATATATATAAAATATTAAGCCCAAAGCGTTTATTGATTAACAGTAATAATGGTATATTTTATGTTTTAGATTAGGATATAAGTATTGACATTTTACATGCTAGTGTATACCAATATTGTTGCAACAGAAACATATAATTACTTATAAAGCTTTTTATATATTAAACCATATTTACATGTTAAAAGTTATTTTATTACGCTTACATTTTTACAGTTGATAGGTATTCTAGATCTTAGGGTTTTCATCATATGTACAAGTATTATAAGATATATTAATAAAGCGGCAAAATATTATAATTTTATTTAAATATTATAAGTTAATAATTTATTTAGAGAATTGCCGATGTTGCATCGACTAAAAATAAATAAAAGAGTAAGAGTACTTTCCTGAATGATAAGGATCACGGGAGAACGACGTACGAAGATGCGAGGCATGAACTCGGCTAGGATTCAACTTGGGATCAGAGTTATACGCTCTTTCTAGATCGATTTTGCCATAAGCCAATAATGTACCACACTTAACATATGATTGTATATAACCAAACATGCACAATAAAATAAACATGTAATATTTTATTTATATGAATATAAATATAGAGTCATATCATGCAGTAAGAGAAACTTGCCTGATCAGATCTCACGACGGGGTGAATACAGAACAGAACCAAGCAATGCAAGAAGGCGACCATGCTGGCTGGGAACGTCTACCGGGTCGCCCGTATCGTCGGCGACGGGCACGGCTCCGGCGATGACCGGAAACAAGAAACCAAGAAAGAGAAAGAGAAGAAAGAAGAAGAAGAAAAAGAAGAAGTGGTCTGTTGTGATGAGGCTGTGGGGGTTCAAGGCTCCGGGGTCAGAGAAGGTTGCGAGGGGGCGACGTCGATGATAGGTCGTCGACGGCGAGGTCCACGGCGATGACAGTGGGGATTTTCTAGAGTTGGTCGGGCGTGCAGGGGATCGCCGGGGTTGGCTCAGGGGTGTTAGTGAGGAGGAGGAAAGGTGATGAGGAGAGAGGGGGAGAAAGTAGTGGCGAGGGCGCGGAGGCGACGGGGTCGGAGCTCCGGCGAGGGTGTCGACAAGGGTTCTTGCAGTGGTCGGTGATGGGTTACAGGGGTGGTTGCAGGGTGTCGTCGGATTTGCAGTGGTGTCGGGGTGCAGGGACGAGAAGAGGTTGTGGTCTGCAGTTGATGATGGTGTCGGTGGTGTCAGGAGTTGGAGGTGGTGAGGAAGAGGAAGAAGAGAAGGAGGTGGGGACGAGCGGTGGAGACGAGGACGGTGACGTCAAGGATCGGAGCTGCAGGTTCGGGCATGCGGTGATGGGTAATGGGGAGAGGAGTCGTGGGGACGAGGGCGATGAGGAGAGAGAGATGATTCGAGGAGGAGATGGATGAGAGGAGGTCGACGGTGGCGGGATGGTGACGGCGAGGTGCAGGGGCGAGATCGGGTTGATAAGTTCGGGGAAGATGGGTCGTCGGGGTTTGGAGCTCGAGGAAAGAGAGGGGGAGAAGAGGAGTGGAGATGACGAGGATGTTGAGGCGAGGGGGTTGGCGGCGACGGCGAGGCGACGGTGAAGTATGTGAGTGCCGCTTTACTTAGAATCAAATCCTATGTTGGTTCCCACATGTTAAACACGTGTGCAACCACATGCAAAGTATGTGAGTGCCGCTTTACTTAGAATCAAATCCTATGTTGGTTCCCACATGTTAAACACATGAGAATCTCATATGATATCCACGTGAGCATTAGTGCAGCCTCTTGGCAGTGCGCGTCACGTGATATCCATATGAACGCATATGCTAGTATCTTGGAAGTGCCTCACATGTTAACCACGTGAGCGCTAGTGCAGCCTCTTGGCATCCATGTGTTAAACACGTAAGCGTCTCACGTGATATTTACATGAGCGCTAGGTCAGTATCTTGGCAGCGTCTCACGTAATATCCATGTGAGCACTGGTACAGCCGCTTGGCAGCTCTCACGTGATATCCATGTGAGTGCTTTGTGCCAACGTCTCACGTGCAAAGCATGTGGCGCACTTGCCAACCCATTGGCAGCGCATCGCGTGCAAAGCACGTGAGTATTCTTTTTGATAGAATTAAATTCTACAGGGGAAATATTTTCCTAATTTTTCTTGAACAAGAAAGATCTTCTCTGTTAAACAGAGAACCCTTGGATAAAAAATCCAACGGTGATTATAAAATAACCAATTGATCATCTGATAGAATTAAATTCTATCTTAGAAAAATATTTTCCTAATCTTATTAAACAAACAAAAAATCTTTTCTGTTAAACAGAGAGCCTTTGGCTTAAAAATCCAACGGTGAATAAAATTTACCGGTTGATCTTTAAGATCAATTTAATTGATTATGAAATTAATCATGATCTCTCAATGAGAGATTTTATCAAAACAGATTGATTCATTCCTTCTCCTGTAAATAGGTGCAAAGAGATTAAATCTCAAAAGGAGGAGACCTCCCAATAAGCTTCTGTAAAAAAATATAAATGGCTCTCCAAAAAGTTTTGGTAATAGAGAATTTAATTCTCAATAAAAAAAAGATTTTCCTCCTCTCAAATCTTAGGTAGAGAAAACATAGAGATAAAACTATCTCTCCTTTACCTATCATATCATATCTAAGGGTTTAACCATTTAAAAGAACTTTGTTCTTTCTCTGGATCTAAGATCCACAAGATAAGTCTCCCACAAGATGAGAATTTAATTCTCATTAGGAAGATCTTGTTTTTGAAAATCAGAGATTTAGGGAAGAATAAGGTTGAAAAGAACAATGTAAGAAAGGACATGAAAAAGATAGAATTTATACTCTAGGAACTTAGTTCCTTCATAATCAAGAACTTAGTTCTTAAAGAATCCAATTCCAGAACTTCAAAATAGTGATCTTGGTGACGTTAATGGTCAAAATAACATTATCAGAAGTTTAAATTCTTTAAAAAAACATGAACAGAGATTAAATCTCTAAGGACACGGCGTCTCACGTAAAATCTGTGTGAGCGCTCAAAAGAAATTATAAAGACAATGCATCACGTGATATCCATGAAAGCGCTCAAATGAAGAAGATGATAGCGTCTCATGTGAGCACACAGAAGCTTAGAGATTCAGCGTCTCTCATGCCATACACGTGAGCGCCCAAGGCCTATGAAGACAGCGCCTAACATGCCATACACGTGAGCGTCCATAAACAAGGACTCAGCGCCTTACGTGCCATACACGTGAGCGCTTGAAAGACACCAGAGACTCGGCACCTCATGTGATATTCACGTGGGCGCTACGTGATTCGGTTCTTAGCACTGCTGGGTGGTACAGAAACCCAATCTAAGCCCAAAATTGGCTAAGTCTGTGAAGGTTAAGCTTCTTCTTTGATTTTAAATCAACTGAGCCCATATGCTCATGATATCCAAGTTGATCTTAGTCCTATATATGACTGATGATCTTTTATCGTTGTTATCCAAGCTGATCTTAGTCTCATATACGACTAATGATTTTCATCCCATATTTTCTAAATTAATCTTAGTCTCATATAAGACTAACGATCTTTAGATCCACCATGCTCTTTTTCCTCATATACGGAATTTGGTTTAAGAGCCCTTCCTTCCAAACTTCTGTTATACGGCGTTGTAATTCCTCAACGTCTTCAGAGAAGTGGCGGATCCCAACAACCAACAACTCCCCATCCTAACTTGACGAAAGATATGAAATTTCATCAAGGCAGGGAATGTTCTAATCCTTATATTGATACACCCCATATTTATGCACTTTCATATTGATGTGCACACCTCATATTGACACGCATCCCGTATAGATGTGAATCTCATATTGAGCTCCGACTTTATACATATATGCATATATATTTTTGAGGGAAACATAAATACCTTCAAATTGGATCACACTCCAATATTGGGCGCATCCCACTTTCACCATCGTTCACTTCACCACGTAAAATATACACGCGCGCGAAAGATGAAAGATGGACCGAAACATCCTTAAGCTAATACTTCATCCCGAACATGGGAATGTTGGAACGAAATGTCCCTAAACTAATATTGGACCGTGATGTCCTTAAACTAATATATGCTTGGCATAAATAAGCCATATTCCATCCATCTTGGCTACTTGGTGACTCATGGGGTGACTCATGGTTTACTATTTGAGTATGCTTGATATTTTGTAGGGTGAATTATCGATGCTAGATATGATTCACAACACTTAGCCATCTTCATTCATTCTAACTTGAACACTCTCTCTCCTCCAAAGCTTTATTCTTTTCCCTCAAACCCTAAAAGTCTCATGTGTTGAGAAACCTAGGGTTAGTGAGACAAATCAATCCATCATCACTCTCTACTTCATCTAGACTACTTAGATTAGCATACTAAGTACCCTAGTTACCTCATTTTGGAGGTAGGAGCTCAAAGCACACACTCTCGGGTGGATCATCTTTGACGTGAGGAGGCCGACAATCAAGCACGATCCGTACACTCTTCAAAGAGCTAAAGGAGAGGATTGAAGACCCGAAGGACTTGAGCCTTTGGGTATAAACTTCTATCATAGTAGATAGAACTCCTTTGCATGCTAGTTAGGTTTACGGCAAGATCCGGGTATTAGGTTATTCTAGCGCCAGTTTAAACTCGTCGTAAAATTTCTGTTCCACAAACAGTCACGGATGATGGCCAGGGCGTTAGTGTAACCCAACATGGTATCAGAGCCAGCCTATAAACCCTATACTAGCAGTTTTAAACGATATTAAAGTAACGAAACCGAAACAACTCCGAAATACGAAACCCAAAAACCAAGTTTCTGTCGAATTTAAAAGGTCTTCAAATTTTTTTTTAAATAATTGCAAAAGACTACTCTTGTTACAACTAGAACACCAGAGAAAAACAAGGAAATAATTTCAAAACTTAGCCGGTGAGAATTCATTTTTGGCCGGCATGGCCGTTTTTACTGTAGCCTCAGATGCTCGTTTTTCTTTGGTATTATATAACACTTGGATTTGGGGTTTCAGGATATGTTTGATTTTGCCCAGGTTATATATTCTGTTATCTTTATGATTGGGGCAATACGGAGTATTTTGAAGTCGTTATTTTAACGCCGTTTAATAGTTTCAGTACATACACTTCTATCTGCGATCGTGAATGTCATTTGAGCAGTATAACCCGTCTAACTGCTATATGTTCTATTAGACGGGTTTACAAACATGACATTCACATTGATGTTTTATGTTTGTGCCGTTGTTGTGGTTGGATTGTCGTGGTGGATAGCTTGATGGTGCAATGATAGATGTACAGTTGAGATTCTTTTGTATATTCATATTGCGGGACGAGCGACTGACATGTGGACTGCTATCTTTGCCGGATTGTATATTCTTTGATTGGGGCACGACCGGGTTGAGGTCGATGTCACCATTGTACATATTATTTTCATTTTCTGTACTAGGATTACCCCGCGGTGGAGTGCACGAATAGCCGGGTTCTAGAAAGCAACAAGCCCGCACCTCATAGCATTGAGACGGAGGGGGCTTCACTCTAGAATTAGCGGGTTATTCACCACACTCGTAGTGGCTATAGTATGACCCACAGAGGGGCGCCCAAGTTACCATATTTCGTGAAGTGCTGGGTGGCTCATTCACTTTGTTGATTGGGGTTGCCTCACTTCTGGGATTGGCGGGTAACTTGTCGCGCTCGTAGGGGTCCAGATTTTCATTGTACAGGCTATCCACACGACCGAGAACGTTGGGTTTTGTTTGCGGCTCAAATGAACCCGAGGCTCCAAGATTATCCACCATTTTATGTTACTTGATGTTGTTCTATGATGTTGGTTATATCACGCCTGAGACGAATGTTATATATATTTATATATATACTAGTAGATGTTGTATATGTTTTGCACCCGCGCTAGTCCAGCTTCCGTTCTGTCGTTAGTTAAGTAACCTAATGGTGCATGACGGGCCCCGTGGCGAATGCAGTGGCATATACGTACATTGTATTTTCGTTCTTTTCTGGTGTAATAGGTTAATTGATGGGACCATATTAATTTTGATTAATGCAAGAAAAGAAACTTAAAAAGATGTTGTTGGAACAGATTTTGAAAAACTATAGTTATATTCTTTCGCTTTGCATAGTGGTATTCGGCCATGAATATCCAGCACCTCATTCCAGGAGGCGAGAGCCGAGATCCCTTCACGGGGAGTGACCTTTAGAGCAAAAGCTTATATTATAGATTACTCGATTTTTTTCAAAACCAGAAGTTTTAAAAAGTGGAGTCTAAGCCACTCCTTTTCAAAACTGCTCTGAGTCCTTTAACGATATCAAGTTCATTACGTTAAAGGGTTTTTGGGCAAAAACCCAGCCGTAGCCCTCCGTCATTTCAGATAAGTAGCAGTTAGTATTCATGCTATATACGTTGGTCTTTATCAAGGCATCGTGAACGGTAGCTAAATGTTACTTATCAGTTGCATTTTTTGATGCGATTAATTAGGACAGTCACTTTGCCACGTTGGTCTCTATCAAGGGCTTATGCGGGTGGGTCTAAGTTAATCCAGGATAATGACGGCTTGAACTTGACCCGCGACTTATGGTACATTGGTCTCTATCAAGACCATATGACGCTTGAGGAAAAAACCATACCGGGAGTTTCAAATATACAGGAAACTTGCATATTTAGCATACCTTCTGGAGTGTGGTGACTAGAGTGGATTCTATCTACGTCATCACACAATGATAGTTGGATCCAGATCCCACTGATGAGTTGGATTACTCTTGGGAGATTTTTTCACTTAACAATCAATGCTATTGTTCAGTTGATAAAACTGCACATTTGTATTACATTTTTCCTACCATTTTTATATTAAAAAAGGACTTTATTATAATATATTATACATATGAGGGTTTATGTGTAAAAACACTATTTTTCCATGTGTTAATATATTTTAATTAGTATTTGGTAGAAAAATGTGTGCAAATAAATTCATTGATCTAATCCTAGTAGAACAAAGTCTACTAAAATCTTATTTGAGTTGTTGTGCAGAATATTTCCAAGTTGTTATGAAGGATTTAACAAACAAATCAATTTGTTGAAGAAAACTTGCCAAATTAAGAAGCAAACTTGGAGACTAAGTCTGGAAGCAACCGAGAAAATATTTTCAGATTCTGAAGATGCCTAGGATTGACAAATGTCACCATCAGAGAGCCCCAGAAAAATTATCAACGATGGAGATTAAAGGGCCGCGGATCCGCGGCCTTAGCCCCCATTTGCCGCGGATCCGCCGCAGTTTGACGAGGTTAGAAGGCAAGATTTTGGGAGATTGATGGTTGATAAATTTTACCAACTTTTCAACAATAATATTCTGGGTTTGCACTATATAAAGGCACCGAGGGCCTCTTGGAAAAAGCTATCAAGCCGAAGAGATTACGAAGCTCCCGACGCTCACGCATCCAGGCTGATCATCGACTGTTCGACTACCTCCTTAGGAAAGATCGAGAAGCAAATCAAGTTTTGTAATCATTTTCTATGGATTAAAAGTGTAGTTTGAAGGAGTTGATTAATAAAGGTAGTTTTTTATTTAATTGTTTTTTTTTACATTATGTTCTCCCTCTCTTTCTTTTCATCTTCTTCTCCCAACATGCGCGAGTAATTCTCCGCTTGTTAGGGTTCGTAGGATTAGGGTAGGCTAATGGACGATGAAAATAATTAAACCCTTTTTAAGTCCTATAAAGTTTAGGAACTTTATCAAAAGAATCATTAACATCCTAATAGGGCGCGCTAGCAATTCTTTGCTAGTTCCGACCGCGATTAGAGATTAGATTAATGATTGTTTTGGTAAAGGCTAGATATGAACGGAGTTCCGTGTCGAGATAAGGGTTACGAGTGGGATTCCTTTTCCCTCCAGAAACCCTAATCTACACGCATCACCGTCGTTCTAGTTCTAAATCTATTAATGGATAAAAAGGGTAACTTTTAATTAATCTTCCATAACTACTAAATCCTAACGAACCCTACAAGCCCTATTATTATATTATTTAAATCTCTAAAATAATCTAGATCTATATTTTACATTAAAGTAGATCTAGAAGCTTTTAACAAAATTCTTTCTTCCTCCTCTCTTTTTCAACACATCTAAAGTAAAAATAAAAGGTTCAACGTTTCCCAGAGGACGACTCGTACTCATCTCGGTCTAGCTACACGCGACACCGTTATTGATTGCGGTTAACTACAAACACGATTTTTCATACAAATCAAATGGCGCCGTTGCCGGGGAAACGTGCGTAATTTTTTATTTTTACTATTTGTGTTGAATTCTTCGACGAGTCATATCATTATTAAAACAAAACTGCAAATTGTATATTTAACGATTATTGTGTGAATTTTTGCGAGGAAATCTGGAGTCACGGACTTGAGGAAACAGGAGATCTAGGGTTCACACTTCTCTGGTAAGATTCTAACTCCCTTCTCTCTCCTCTAAAATCCAATAAAATCTATTTTCTGCAGGATTCTTTGCAAAATATCGCCGCTCAAAAATCTTTTTGCAAAGTTTTGTTTTTCGGTTTGTTTTTGCATATTTTAATACTGATCTTTAAGGGGCAAGGACCAAATCAAGATTAGGTGGGGATTTCATCACCCTTCCTAAGCCCCACAAATCACAAACCAAGCATATAGATCAACCCTTCGTTAATTTAAAAAATATCTAGACCAGACTCTAAGGACTGTCGCGCTCAATAAGGATAGAGGAAGGTCGTGGGTAATCTATCGTTTATCCGCATTATTTTTGTAGTGCCTAGGCAAGTGTGTCGAAGGCTAGTGGTTTTTAATTAGGCCCACGACGTGGTTCCTTCCCACTTACCTGGCACTTACCTGGCTACAAGGGTAGTACAGAGGCGGTAGAGGATTTATCCTGCGGCTTGTCCTTTGGAAGTCTAGGAGCGGTCTAGAGACTGGACCTAGGTAACCATAGTTCTAGGGTTGTGCATTTTTTGTGATTTGTCTAAATCCGTCATTTTTCAAAACAAACCAATTACTTTCTCTCCTTTTTACCCCTTCCCCCATCTTCTCTTCTTATAATGGGTGACCTAAACAGAAGAACACTTGCCGAGCTTTGCTGTCCACAACCAGATATCTCTTGTTTTCGAAATCCCTTCGGTATACCGTCCGGCTCTTCCATGTCCTTAAGAGATCATATAGAACAAGCGGGAAGAAACAGTTGGCCACCTCAGTCTAGGTCTTATCAACCATATCCTAATCCTACACCTGTTTCAGTTCATACCCAGAGTGAGGAAGCCCCTAGACGAATGTCCATTGCTGAGCACATAGCTAGGTCTAGAGGCCAAAGTTTCAACCCGGACCAATATCAACCATCACCACCACTGTCCGGAGAAGAGTTTGATATGCGGTTTGTGGCATATAAAATGTCTGTTGAAAATAGCCAACCAACCAACCCATATCAATATTTTTCTTATCATAATATTGATCCTACTCCTACCCAAGTTCCGCAACCATTCTATTCCTATCAATCCAATCCGACTTTTCCACCTACTCTAGATAGTTTTTCTAATCAGTCATTTGGGAGTTTTAATTATCCACAGGAATTTCAATCTTATACTGAAACCCCTTATCAGCCCAAGACTAGTCTGGAGCAGACATTAGAAAAATTTATGGAAATGTCGAACCAAATTATGAAGGATTTGGGTAGTAAGACAGAACTGTACCTCCAAACTGAAATCCACAACTCCAGTTTCATAGATTCATCAAGTACACCAAATAGAATGACTGATAAGTTGTGTGACTTTGTAGTGTTTGATTTACCAAACTGTGAAGGGTCCCTTTCAAGTGAAACCATGCCCAACCCTTGTGATCTCTACACCTCCACTCTTGAACCAAAACTGATTGAAAACCATACTTTTGATGAGGAGTTTGAGAATTTTAACCTTCACTTGAATGAGGTGATTGACGTTGGGGATATTTTGATTGATGAACCCGAAATTTTGGATGATTTTGTCCCACCAATTCATCAAATCCTTTCACTTCCTTGTGGTCATCATCTTGAGCCTTTAATTCTTCCCGAACCCCAAATATGTCTTGAAGTTAATGATAATGGTATACCCGAAGTTCAGACCGAAATACAGCCTCCATCTTCCACATCTGGTTCAGCAACACTCGACATACCAATTTGTTTACCCATTTCACCTTCTACTTTCTCCGGTTCTTCTTCTGTTCCTATAGTTTCAGTGAGTTTTGATAAATCACAATCTGTTAATTCAAGTTCAATAATACCAGAAATTCAACTTGATTTGGATATTTTTGAAAAAGAGGTAGATGAGTTTTTCGAGTCCTCTACCTCAGTGATTTTTTATGAATCAAGTAGAATAAATTCTGGCATAAAACTCTTTGATAGCAAAATGTTCAATCACACCATTGATAAAAGTTTTGAAGAACTTTTTGCTGACGAACTTAAATTTTTAAACAATACGGAATTTGTGATTGATCAATCTCCACCTCTAGAGGTTGAACCGTCATCATTCCTTCTTTCTAATCATTCACATTCATCCTCATTCTTTCTTTTCTCTAATTTCAAACCCTTTCCAGACCACCTCTTATGCCTTCCCCACTTTTTCTTGAGTCGATACAACACATTCGTCCACCAACCTATACGATATACTGATAAAATCTTTGAATGGTTGGTGTTAACTTTTGGTCTTTGTAAAGCCTTACTTTGACCAAATGACCCACCCCCTCTTAAAATGCTTCATATTTTCTAACTCATGTTTGAGGGGGGGTATATTTTTGGCTCTTGATCATAACTTTTGTCCTCAAATTTGTGAGCCAAAAATAAGTTTGGGGGAGCATTTTTCACTTTCATATATTCTTGCCCCCATTAATAATGTCCTTCCAAGCTTACAGGTTTTTGTGATCCAGCAGACAGCAACAGTGAGGACACTGTTGAAAACAAGTTTGGGGGAGGTTTGTGCTTATTTACACATACTTTGCCTTATACTATATATAAGCACAAAATTTTTTTTTTGATAACAAAAGAATAGAAAGTGAAAAATTACATCCAAAAGATAGGAATAGTTTAAGAAAACCAAGAAAATTAGAAGTTTTCTTAAACGAACTAGTAATAAGTAGTTATGAGCTGTTGTCCCAAGGGTTAGTAAGATGAAGGAAGTCACTAATCTGAGGATAAAAATAAGTCTGAAAAATAGTTTCTATTCTGGAAGCCAAACATTTGAATGTTGATACCCTACAATATGCACCTACACACGTCTTGAAACTCGGGATAGTAGAGGATACCTTGAAATGCTCTTGTCTAAAAGCCAAAGTATGAAGGAAGTGAAAAAAAATGAAGAAAATATAAAAATGGTGAAAAGAAAAAAAATGAACACTGGTTTTGTTATCGCCAAGGCAGCAATAAAAAAAATATAGCGAGGGTGCCTCTTCACCTAGTGCCCTAAGGCCAACTGGTCTGGGAGTCACTGCTAAGCCTTAGGTGGTGCAAGACGAGGAAATATTATCACCTAATCAGCAAGCACATGAGTAATCGGTTGGTTAGTACCTCAAGAAGTATTAACGGTCGCATGAAAATGTGTGAGCAAATCTAAGTATTCATCAAATTAAAAAGTACTAAGGTAGATGGACAAGAGTATGATAGCTTGAATTGAATTCTCCGAGTGTAGGGATGTTATTTACACACACGTGGGGTTATATGATCAATGTTTGGATGAAAGGTAGGAATGAAGAATAAAGACGATGTTTTATTGAGGGATAATGTGATTTCTAACATCTTTTCATGACTATTAAGATAGGGCTCATGACAACTGAAAAGCTGGCATAGTTGGAAACTCTTCTTTTCAAAGTATTTCTTTTATGGTTCTTGTCTTTATATGTAAATTTCACCATCTTTCTTTTGTTATAGGATTTTGTGGGTGTAATCCGCTGAAAACCCTCAGGAGACAACACTCCTCCTACTAGGGACACCTAGAGGTTTAACGGCTTGTTGCACGTGCTCAGTGCAATCGTGTCTGCCTACGAAAGTGTGCTTAGTTTTCTCTTTTCCTTTTCTCCTCTTGAATAAACTAGTTTGCTCGGGACGATCAAAGATAAGTTTGGGGGTATTTGTTCAGTTGATAAAACTGCACATTTGTATTACATTTTTCCTACCATTTTTATATTAAAAAAGGACTTTATTATAATATATTATACATATGAGGGTTTATGTGTAAAAACACTATTTTTCCATGTGTTAATATATTTTAATTAGTATTTGGTAGAAAAATGTGTGCAAATAAATTCATTGATCTAATCCTAGTAGAACAAAGTCTACTAAAATCTTATTTGAGTTGTTGTGCAGAATATTTCCAAGTTGTTATGAAGGATTTAACAAACAAATCAATTTGTTGAAGAAAACTTGCCAAATTAAGAAGCAAACTTGGAGACTATGTCTGGAAGCAACCGAGAAAATATTTTCAGATTCTGAAGATGCCTAGGATTGACAAATGTCACCATCAGAGAGCCCCAGAAAAATTATCAACGATGGAGATTAAAGGGCCGCGGATCCGCGGCCTTAGCCCCCATTTGCCGCGGATCCGCCGCAGTTTGAAGAGGTTAGAAGGCAAGATTTTGGGAGATTGATGGTTGATAAATTTTACCAACTTTTCAACAATAATATTCTGGGTTTGCACTATATAAAGGCACCGAGGGCCTCTTGGAAAAAGCTATCAAGCCGAAGAGATCACGAAGCTCCCGACGCTCACGCATCCAGGCTGATCATCGACTGTTCGACTACCTCCTTAGGAAAGATCGAGAAGCAAATCAAGTTTTGTAATCATTTTCTATGGATTAAAAGTGTAGTTTGAAGGAGTTGATTAATAAAGGTAGTTTTTTATTTAATTGTTTTTTTTACATTATGTTCTCCCTCTCTTTCTTTTCATCTTCTTCTCCCAACATGCGCGAGTAATTCTCCGCTTGTTAGGGTTCGTAGGATTAGGGTAGGCTAATGGACGATGAAAATAATTAAACCCTTTTTAAGTCCTATAAAGTTTAGGAACTTTATCAAAAGAATCATTAACATCCTAATAGGGCGCGCTAGCAATTCTTTGCTAGTTCCGACCGCGATTAGAGATTAGATTAATGATTGTTTTGGTAAAGGCTAGATATGAACGGAGTTCCGTGTCGAGATAAGGGTTACGAGTGGGATTCCTTTTCCCTCCAGAAACCCTAATCTACACGCATCACCGTCGTTCTAGTTCTAAATCTATTAATGGATAAAAAGGGTAACTTTTAATTAATCTTCCATAACTACTAAATCCTAACGAACCCTACAAGCCCTATTATTATATTATTTAAATCTCTAAAATAATCTAGATCTATATTTTACATTAAAGTAGATCTAGAAGCTTTTAACAAAATTCTTTCTTCCTCCTCTCTTTTTCAACACATCTAAAGTAAAAATAAAAGGTTCAACGTTTCCCAGAGGACGACCCGTACTCATCTCGGTCTAGCTACACGCGACACCGTTATTGATTGCGGTTAACTACAAACACGATTTTTCATACAAATCAGCTATAAACCAAGTAGGTATCTAGAACGGTGTTAGCGGGGTTACGCCTCCAGAGAAAAGAGGTTATATAATTAAGGAACTTCGTGAAAGCGTTGGAAAATTTCTCTCGAAGTACCAACACTAGCCTGGCCGAAAGGTTAAGCAAGTATTGTAAAGTGCGATTAATCCTGACTAGTTCTCCTTTTAAGGTTTGATGAAGAATTCGAGGAAACAGTGGGAGCCATCCTGATTAGATAAATTAATAACCAATCTAATCTTGTAAGAGCGCACGCTAATTGTTTATTTTTTCTATCTCCAGGTAGCAACCATTTCACGCCCTAATCAAGATAATAAAATATATCGCTTGACCAATCCGAATTCTTATTCGGGGCTGGGGAACGTTGGTTCGGCTCTAAACTATAACAGTTGTTATGAGTATGAGCAAAGGAAAGAGGATTACATGAATTCCTTGATGACCCCAACGAAGAAGAAGCATACTGTTGCATCTCTTTCATGTCTTCTTGTTATTGAGAACTTTTTTTCGGTTAATCCTACCTCCTGGGTACTATATACCGGATCAGGATCTCATATCTGTAATTTATTGTAGAGACTGAGAAAAAGTAGGATAGTTGGACCCAGTGATATATCTCTCAGAGTAGAGAACAGAGCACAAGTTGATGCTGCTGCTGTCGGTGAATATTACCTAGTGTTGCCAAATGGAAATACTATAATTTTGAACAATTGCTACTATGTACCTTACATGTTATGCAACATCATATCGGTTTCTTTACTTGATAAAGATGGATATAAGTTTTTTCTTGATAGAAATATCATGAACATTTACCTTAACCAGGTATTGGTTGCAGAAGGTACACTATATAATGGTATCTATGTTCTAAATCAAAATGCAGTTTTCAATATACAAAACACGCGCAAGAGGAAGAGTTCAAAAGAGAACGAATCCTACTTGTGGCATTGTAGACTTGGCCATATCGGAGAGAAAAGACCGAGTAAATTGCATAAAGATGGATATTTGAATACGTTCGAATTTTCATCTTATGAAACTTGTCAGTCCTGTCTCAAGGGAAAAATGACTAAATCTCCATTCACCGGACATAGAGAAAGAGCAGCAAAGCTCTTGGGACTCATACACAGTAATGTATGTGGTCCGATGTCTATACATGCAAGGATGGGTTCTCGTACTTCATTACATTCACTGACGATCTATCTAAGTTCGGATATGTATATCTTATGAAACACAAATCTGAAGATTTTGAAAAATTCAAAGAATACAGAAATGAATTAGAGAACCAGACTGGCAAAAATATCAAGATTCTTCGATCTGATAGAGGAGGGGAGTACTTAAGTACGAAATTTCGGGATTTTCTGAAGAGAATATTATTCTCTCTTAGCTTACTCCTCCGTATACACCACAGCACAACGGTGTATCAGAGCGGAGGAACCATACCCTATTGGACATGGGTCGCTCCATGATGAGTAACACCGAGTTACCTCTTTCATTCTGGGGACTTACACTTGAAACAGCAGCGTACCTATTGAATCAGGTTCCGTCTAAATCAGTGCTTATGACTCCATATGAAATATGGAGTGGTAAAAAACCATGTCTTAAAAGGGTTAAGATATGGGGTTGTCCGTCCTATGTGAATAACCAGAATCCGGACAAATTACAGGAACAGTCAGTTTTATATAAGTTTGTAGGATATCCCATGCATTTAAATGGATTTCTATTCAACCATGTCGAAGAAGAAAAGGTATTTGTTTTTCGATACGCCAACTTTCTTGAAAGATTATTTCTTGAAAAAGAATCAAGTGGGAGCGTGGTAGAACTGGATGAAATTCCAGAGGGACAAACTATGTTCACCGCCGAAAAGACGCGACCGGGACGTTGGGACGTCTGGCCTGAATTTTGGGGGCAGATGCTATTTGGATTTATCCGTCCACCTCTTCGAAAATGCCAAGTTGATTTATGGCACCGTATATCGGAGGTTTAGATGGATGCGGCCGTTGTAGCAGACTTCGTCAGATTCCCCCTCGTTAGAGGGGTTTTTGATTGTGGGGACGCTCTTCCCTGCAGGCGCAAGCCCCTGCAGTTAATTACGATACCGCATCGCGGTAATAACTTTCTCCTTCTCTAGATGGTCGCTTCGTGTCGTGTGTGTTTGTTTTGTTTTTGGTTGCCCATGGATTGTATACGGAGACTAATTTATTTTGTCGCCCGTAGGGCGTGGATTAGTCCAAATCCGTATTTTATTAGATTTGGGTTTTAGTTTGGGTTTAAGGATCGTTAATCTCATTTGAGACTAAGATCAACTTAAACGTTTGTTAAGGATACGTTAGTCTAATTTTAGACTAAAATCAACTTAACCATTTGTTAAGGATACATTAGTCTAATTTTAGAATAAGATCAACTTAACAATTTTTTAAGGACACATTAGTCTAATTTTTGACTAAGATCTACTTAACAGGATCATTTAGATCCAACAAAAGAGCATTTGGGCTCTATTGTTTTAGTTTAGGAACTTTGCGGTCCAGTTAAAGACATCACAGTCCGTAAAGTTTAAGGACATCATAGTCCATTGTTTCCTGATTTAAAATCAGGAAAGCTTATGGGAAAAGCTTCAAAAGGAGGGGCCACGTGCTTACACGTGACCAGCAGTCACGTGTTGACACGTGACATATAAAAGCAGTGGAAAAAGCTCATTGATTCCCTGATCGAATCGAAGAAAAGGTTCCCTGATCAAGTCAAGGAAAAGGCTTCAGAAGGGGTCACGTGTTGGCACGTGACGCTCAAAGGAGAGGACTCGTTCCCCAGTTGAGTTAAGGAAAGGGGCTCACAACAGGGGTCACGTGTTCACACGTGACCAACGGTCACGTGTTAACACGTGATGACTAAAACAGCAACCAGAAGACAGCGCAGAAAGAAAGAGGATTCTTCATTCCAGAGTGGGTCCCGTGTCCACACGTGACCATGGGTCACGTGGTCACACGTGACTGGCTTTCAAAGCCCATTTTGACGACAGAATTAAATTCTGAAGGAGATTTAAATCTTTCCAAAGGAGAGTGATTATCTGGGGCCGATCAAATTAAAGACTCAGAAGTGATTTAAATATCACCTATCTATAGGAAAATCTCGGGTTTGGAAAGATTTCCCCTTTAAATCTAACCAAAATAACAAAGGAGAATCTCTGGATTTAAAATCCAATGGTGAATAAAATTCACCTAATAATCCAAAGGTCCAAAATGAATGATGGATGCAAATCAAATCTTTCACGAAGATTCGTCAAAAACTAATTGGCTCGGCCGCTTCTCCTATAAATAGGAGCCAAGAGACATACATACAGATAGATGCGCAGAGAAGAAAAAAGAAAAAAGGAGGAGAGCTTTGATACTTTGAAAAGACTCGGATCTTCTGCAAAAACCCTAGGTAAGAAAAGGGAAGGCCTTTTGAAAGAAAGAGAATTTAATTCTCAACAGAGTTTAACTCTGATAATGTAAAAACAGAAGAACATATTTCTTCTCTCTTTGATAGAGGATCTGCAAAGTGCACATCTCCCCTTTAGGTTGAGAATTTAATTCTCAATGGGTTGAGATCCTGCCATGCAGATCCGAAACATAGAGAGACAATGCAAGCATGAGAATTTAATTCTCACAGAACTATAGGAATTTAATTCCTTTAAAATAAAATTAGGGCTTGACCCTGTATCATGGGAATTTAATTCCTTCAGAATAAAAAGAAACAGGGTTTAACCCTAATTAAGAACTTAGTTCTGTTGAAACAACGGGAATTTAATTCCCTTAATCATCATTTAACAGGGAATGGGAATTCAATTCCTTAAAAGCTTTTATTAGGGTTTAACCCTACGAGGAATTTAATTCCTACGGAAGATCCAGAGTTCAACTCTATTCAGAATATAAACCTTCAAAAGGAAGTAGGAATTTAATTCCTCTGAAATTTAAAGCTCGAGGAATTTAATTCCTGAAAAAAGATTAAATACAGGGTCACGTGTCATCACGTGACCCCCCAAGAGATCTACAAGAAAGCCCCTTTGAGGCAGCACCCCACGTGATCCACGTGACCCTTGGCAGAAGCTCCAATACATAGGCATTTGAATGCCCATCACGTGATGGCACGTGATGTTCTGAAAGATGCGATAATCTCAGCAGAATAAATGAAGGGAGGGCGCTCTCACGTGCTGCCACGTGACCCCTCTTGTCTTAGTGTTTAACACTAAATTGAAACTCTCGAACACAGTGTTAAAACACTGTTGGGCCTTAGTGTTCAACACTAATTAAAAAGCTTTATCTGCAGTGTTCAACACTGATCTGTTTTAGTGTTTAACACTAATTTGAAAAGCCTTGTTGCTGGTGTTTAACACCAATTATCTCTTAGTGTTAAACACTAACTTGTCAACCTCATTCCCAGTGCTCAACACTGACTGCTCTGTAGTGTTTAACACTAGGCTTTGGCCCAATTGGCCTAAATGGATAGAGGCAAAGCCTCTCCTGCTTGGACTTAGCCCAAGATGGCCATAAGTCCTCAATTTGTGATTAACCGGTCCAACGGACTCATAACATAATTAATTCGTCATGACCCCAAATTGGGCCAAGGACTATTTAATCCATTCCGGTTCTAGGGTACATCTCTTCACTCCTTTGATACTTGGCATTGTAATCCCTCAATGTATTCAAAGAGGTGACGGGTCCCGACAACCACACATTGATACGGACTGCGGGGCCCCTAAACCCGTGTTTAATGCAAATTCCTGGTTACGTGGAACGCGGATAATGTCACTCTTTGACCCCGTGGAAAACGTCCAGAGCGGAGCCTGGTCCTCGCAGAGCACGGCAGTGAACCCGTGTGAAGCATCCAGAGCACATACCGGACTGTGGGGTCCTTAAACCCATGGACTACGACGTCCTTAATCTTGATCGAGATTTCTTAAAACTAACAACGGACTGTGGGGTCCTTAAACCCATGGACTACGACGTCCTTAACCTTGACCGAGATGTCTTAAAACTAACAATGGACCGCAACGTCTTTAAACTATCCATGGACCGCAACGTCCTTAAACTACCCATGGACCGCAACGTCCTTAAACTAGAACAATAGAGCCCCGTATGCTCTTTTGCCGGATCTAAACGGTCCCGTTTAAATTGATCTTAGCCTCAAAGATGGCTAACGTATCCTTAAACCTTCAAACAGACTGGACTATGAATCCCCTCAATTAACTCTGGCTCGAGGGTACATCTCTGAACTCCTCTGATATCCGTCGTTGTAATCCTTCAACGTCGTCAGAGAGGTGATGGGTCCCGACGGCCATACATATGATGGACCACTATGTCCCTAAACTGGAACAATAGAGCCCAAACGCTCCTTTGTCGGATCTAAACGATCTCGTTAAGTTGATCTTAGTCACAAAGTTAGACTAACGTATCCTTAACAAGCGTTTGAGTTGATCTTAGCCTCAAGTATGGCTGACGTATCCTCAAACCAACCCCCCCAAACCCAAATCTAAGATAATACGGATTTGGACTAGTCCACGCCCTACGGGCGACGACATAACTCAGTCTCCGTAAACAATCCACGGGCAACAAAATACAAAGCAAACACCCATGACACGAAGTGACCATCTGGAGAAGGAGAAAGTTGTTACCGCAATGCGGTAGCGTAATTAACTGCAGGGGCTTGCGCCTGCAGGGAAGAGCGTCCCCACAATCAAAAACCCCTCATTCAAGGGGGAATCTGACGAAGTCTGCTACATCGAACGCATCCGTCTAAACCTCCGATACACGGTGCCATAAATCAACTTGGCATCTTCGGAGAGGTGGACGGATAGCACCAATTAGCATCTGCCCCGAATCTCAGACAAGACGCAGTGTCGCGCCGTCTTTCGGAGGGGAACAGATTCTGGCACGCCCGGTGGGACCTTTTCCTCTTTCCACTCCACACTTCGTGTGTCGTAACTCGCGAACCAATCGTGGTTCGCTAATGGTTGCCCTTGGGTTTCAAGATACTAAGAATTGGCGTCTTGCTTATTGCAGAAGGCAAAGGATCGATGGCTTCTACTTCCGTGAAATTCTCCAACTGCTCAGACTGCAATTGCAACCAACGCTCTGCCTCGCCAGGAGGTATAACCTACGGACCCCAAGCTGCTTCGCTATTACAATGCTCGTGGAACAGGTCACTCGCGCCACCACAGGATTGTTCTTTGGGACCATGGTCCCGCCGACAAACTTCACCGCTCCAGTGCTGACAACGGAAGCTCTCAAGAAGTCGGTCTTTGATCGTCTTACCCCTGCCGCGGCTCCCCTCAACGAGTCGCCCAACGTCAACGCCTCGGTCTTCTCTAGATTGGGCCAGAAATCCCGCGAACCCATCATGGGACCTACAATCTCAGAGAAGGCTGCTTCTAAGAAGGTGCCCGCTCCTGCCCCCGAAGTCGTCAAGGCAGCTTCTCCGGCCAAAAGGTCGGTCTTTACAAGATTAACGGCTTCAGCTCCCGCTCCTACTGCCCAAAGGACATCGGTCTTTGACAGGCTAATACCAACTGCGACCCCCCACCCAGACAGGGGGCAAGACGAAACCATTCTTACCGCTGACCCTACACCGTCCGCTCGACACGCTCGACGTCGCCATTGGCGCCGAGTAAGGAAGGCTGGGGGCAACTCCCCCTCCGGGTTGACTCCATCGGCCCCGATGGCAGAGGTTAATGCTGCTGTTCTAACTGGGAACAGCTTTGAAATGCTAAATAAGGTGCGAAGGAATTCTCCTACGGCAGTGCTGAAGAGGTCTCCTCCCTCATTAAAAAAGATTGTCGAAATAAAACCCGAACAACCCCGATCTCCTCAACGGCTGTCTTCCAAAATCTATAAGGTTTGGCGGCAGGCACGGGACTCGATCATCGATCCGAACTTCTCCCGCCAACACAAGAAGCTGAAAATCCAACCGGAAGCTGGTCACCAGGCTAAACCCCAAAAGGCTGTCTGGACGCCCACCTCAACGCCCCCCTCAACCTCCATGGCTCATAAAAGGAGGAGGCCAGAAAGGACCCCACAGCATGCAGCGACGGCTAAAAGCACTGAGCCCAGACGCCCTAAGTCTGGGGGCATGGTGGTACACACTGTTTACATGGCCTCTGGAAAAGAGGAAAGCCGCACGTCTACGGGCCACCGACCGTTAACCCGATCCATGACGAAGGCTCAAGAGCAGCAACAAAAGCTTCAAGAAATGATGAATGCTATGGCCGCGCTCACCGGGCCAAAAGAAAACCCAGAAACATCCTCAGACGTACGCCGGGAGGAAGAGACCGATGCTGAATTCCTTCGCCGGACACTGGAGAAAAGGGATAAAGAGGCTGCTGAACAAGCGGCCAATATACAACGGATGGGCCTCCTCTTCCAAGATGTGATAGGAATGATGATCCAGCAGGACTTACCCGCCGAGGATCCCCCAATCGTTCTTGAAGACGACCGAGGAGAAACGTCAAATCCACCACCAGCCCTCTCAACGGCCAAGGAGGAGGCAATCTCTAAGGCTGACTTGGCTGACTACATAGCCCAGCAAATCCAGGTTCATCACGCCACTGAGGCAGCTGGTCAAGTCGTGAAAACGGGGCGGCCGTATCCGAGCTGGTACGACCAAATCAAATACCCGCAAGGCTATACGATACCAAAATTCCACGTGTATAAGGGGACCGGCAATCCCCATCAACATGTCGCCCAGTTTCGGGCCCTCTGCGGTAATACCGGCGGTGATGATAAATTGTTGCTCCGCCAGTTCGTGGGCAGCTTATCAGAAACAGCGTTCGAATGGTATTCGGAACTCCCGAGCGATTCTAACAAAACGTTCGCTGAAATGGAGTTGTTGTTCACTCAGCGATTTGCAAGTGCCAGCGAACGCACTCCAATAACTGCACCTATTAATGCCAGGGTAAAACCGGGCGAAACCTGGGTCCAGTACGCTATACGCTGGTGGAACTTGTGGTCGAGATGTGAGCAACGCATTGAGGAAGCACCTGCGGTGGGCATGTTCGTGGGAACTCTAGACCCTCACGCAACTATCTCCCAGTTTATGATGTTCTTTAAGCCAACCACATTCCAGGCTCTGATCGACAAGTTGGCTCAGATGGACCAGATGGGTCATAGACCACCTACACCGAAGTCGGAACCTCGGAATGACAAGGGTAAAGGGAGGGCAACCCTTGTTGCGAATCCCCAACAGCAACCTAACGCCCCGAAACCGGCAGATCAACTCGAGGAAAGGCGTCGGTATTATAATGAGAAGATGAAGCGTCCCTACTCGTTCCCACGGGACAAGACGAAACGGCTATTCGAGCTGGCAATACGCAACAGACTTATAAACCTGCCAAATCCAAGGCGACCGCCGCAACCCACCGAAGTGAATAACCCTAACTATTGCCCTTACCATCAAACGGTAGGTCATCCGATTGAAGATTGCTTCGTCTTCAAAGGATGGATTGAAGACCAGTACCTCCAGGGGAAGTTTGTACTGTCTGAAAAGTGGAAGGTGAACCCCCCACAGCCGCATGCTCCTAGGAAAGCGGATACGCCGGGGGCAACATGTTCTTTTATTGAAGAAGCTCCATGGGAGATCGTGCTATCAACTAAAACCAGAAGAATGCTGAGAGACCTTCATGCGTGCCCTGCGATCGAATGGAAGGACCCTCTTGAACCTCAAATTATCGAAGGGATGCTAAGGCGCCGCCCGACTACAAAGACCCACGGTAAGAGCCCAGATACTCACGCCCAATCGTC
This sequence comes from Agapanthus africanus, assembly GCA_030015575.1. Taxonomy (NCBI): domain Eukaryota; kingdom Viridiplantae; phylum Streptophyta; class Magnoliopsida; order Asparagales; family Amaryllidaceae; genus Agapanthus; species Agapanthus africanus. The sequence goes on from CM057339.1 coordinate 137,885,727, forward strand.
AAAATCTTCGAAGAAAAAGAAGAAGAGATCTAAGAAGTCCGTGAAGCTTGGAAAAGAGCACACGAACTTGCAGAAGCAAATCGACGCACTGGAAGAGTACAATCAAAAGGCGCGAACTCTTGTCACACTGCAAGAGTTCCTCAACCACATCTTTCAAGAGGAAGATGATGGAGAAAGCTCGTCGGATGAATCCGAAGGATATGTGGCGAGTTGTAACGTAATCTCCCACTCGTTTACCGATGAGGGGAAAACTCCTGGCACTAAAAAGCTGGAGGCAGAGCCTGTACCAGAGCGTGCATGGCCAAATGACGAAATGATCGACGCTTTTCTAGACGAGATTCGTCTAAAATGTAAAGCGGACCAGGAGCGTGAGATGACCACGTCGGAAAGAGCCAAATGCGGGCGACTGAACGGAAGAGTTGAACTACCTCCGCCAGAGCGAAAGGTATCCGAAGTAGACAAGAAGATATTCAAGACGAGAAAAAGGTTTGCCAAAGCCATGTCAATGGGGATGAAGCTACCGCCCTCGGAAGGAAACACACACGATGGGGTGGAAAGGCACCCTGACTATTGCGCATATCACCGGAAAGTCTCACACCCCACGGAGGAGTGCGACGCCTTTAAGATATGGTGGCAAGGATATGTCGCTCGTTGGCAACATGTTAAACGCATGAAACGCAAGATCCGTCGGGAACGAAGAAGTACTGTCGAGGGGCACAACAGAACGACTGGCAACTGTTGCATGGTTAACGCCAGGAGGTCATAAGTTCTCACCTTTGGGAGCGACTCTGATGAAGAAATGGCTCTGGGCCCTCTCTTTAAAGAATCTGTTTTGGGGAAAGAGGAGGAATCGGAGGCCTGCGAGAACATTCAGCTGCGCAATCGCACACTCCCAGAAAAGAATCTCGGGCCCGGGAATAGAAAGGATAAGGGAAAGGAAAAGGTCACTGAAGATATCACTTTAGATGACCAAGTCATGAGAGAGCTGGCTGCCAAAGACCCTCCTAGGAAGAGTAAAGTGGACTATAACATCCTCGCGCACCTAAGGAAGCTACCTTCTCAGCTTAGCATTCTCGATGCCCTCCTGTTATCGAAAGAAGCGCGAGATTCACTAATTAAGGCGTTACAAGAACCCGAGCAATTCCAAGCCTTCCTCGCCACTGAAAAGATGAAGGATGAACTGGAGGAAGTGCATACGGCCGACGTCACTTTCGGTGATGAAGACCTCCTTCTCGGGACGTGCGACCACAACCGTCCCCTATATGTCTCCGGATACTGCCATGATATCAAGATAGGCAAGATCCTGGTGGACAATGGATCCTCCGTCAATCTCCTTAATGTTCGGGTGTTGAAGGAAATCTGCATGAGCGTGCAACACCTCGCTCGTGACAAGATTACTATCTCCGGTTTCGATTCACAATCGTCACGGACTCTCGGATCTGTGATATTAACATTACGCTTTGGACTTCTCGTCACAGACATCAAATTCCATGTCATTGACGCCAAGACCTGCTACAACGCCTTACTCGGCCGTCCTTGGCTACACGAGTACAATATCATCCCTTCTACACAACATCAGTGTATGAAATACTTTAAGGATGGTTTCGAGTATACCGTAACAGGTGAGTTAAACCCATTTTCCGTGAACGAAGTCCGCAAATACGAAGATGCGAAGTACTTTTTGCCAGATTTCGAGGATACAGAAAGGAGTCGCGACCCGGAGAACAAAACCGCCGCCACCATCCCTGTTTTCGGGAGCGATACCGAAGAAGAGGAAGAGATAGTTTATGCAGGGCCATCTCAACGCAACAACCTGGGGACACCCGCCCCCATATTAGTCTTCGGAAGTGATTCAGAAGATGAAGTTAATGCTGTGTTCTCCAATCGGCTGTCAACTCAAGCACCCCTTGGCGATGACCATAGTTTGCAAATCACCATGGTACCGCGAGAACACCACAAGGATCTCGACACGCTTCAAGCTCACAGTGTGCAGGACCTGCAAACATTTTACATCTTTCCCAGGCGAAGGGGTGAGAAAGTGATCCTATTTTACCGATCCTCAGAGTCGAAAATAGAGAAAGAGATCTGGCATGGCGCAGATACTACACTCGACAGGCTCCAACCCATCCGTCTGCCCAGATACTATACGGATGGATTAAAGAAGCTATTGAAGCGCCAAGGAGTACCCTTAAAACAGGCTGTTCGGCAGGCTCGGTTCTACAACAAGATTTGGGATATCCCCGGGACTCAACGCAAATTACCCAACGGGAAGATGGAAACACTCGGGCTTGGATACGCAAGAGCTGGAAAACGGGAACGGACTCACAGTAGCTACACTATATATACCTTTGATGAAGAAGAGGACGCCCCGTCAGGAGATGCCAACCCTTCATTAAAACTAGACCCCGCGATTGAAGCACCGAGTCCGTCGTTTGAAGAACGAACGAACAAGCCTATCAGGAAAATGGGTCAGAAAGCTCAGGAAGACCACAACCGCGAGATGGCCATCTACAAGAAGGCCAGGACGCAATGTCTATCTCAACATACCGAAAAAGACAAAGACGCATATCCTCGTCAATCCGTTGTACGAAAGGCCCGACGCAGAGACGGAAATAGATCAAGAAGCGGCTCGGGTTTGTCCCTCATGAAGAAGATGAGTCGAGCGTATTCCTTCCCCCGAGACAAGACGGAGAGGTTACTCAACCTCGCTATAAAACATCAAATGATCACGCTTCCAGGGTCTAGACATCCTGAGCAAGCTAGCAAGGTCTCTCATCCGAGTTATTGCTCTTATCACCAAGCCATAGGACATCCTACCGAAGACTGCTTCACCTTCAAGAACTGGGTCGAGGACCAGTACCGACGGGGTAGATTTGCTTTATCCGACGGCTGGAAGGTAACGCCGCCGCGAAAGCATGAGCCCAAGGCCGCAAGAGCAGAACCGGGTCCACCTCAGTCCAGGGAGCGGGTTCGCACTTGTTATACGATTACGATATTAGGAGAAGAGCCCGAGAACGTAGATGACCTTTACCGGTGCTTTGAGAACAGCGATGATGAGGTGATCTCGGAATTTCCGCCCGCTCCGAAAGAACTGGAGGATGGTATACATACTACTGCAGATAACCTCAAGAAGATTGAGTTGGGATCGGCAGACGACCCGCGACCGATATTTGTCAGCGAGCTGTTATCCGAAGAAAAGGTGGCTGCGTTAAAGAACGTGCTTCTACGGCATAAAGATTGCTTCGCGTGGAACTACTCCGAGATGCCAGGATTGGATCCGGAGATTGCTGTGCATAGATTAGCAATATCCCCAGATATCAAGCCAGTCAAACAGGCGCCAAGGAGGATGCGACTCGAGCTTGAAATGAGCATCAACGCCGAAGTCAAGAAGTTGATTGATTCTGGATTTATCCAAGAAGTCCAATATCCCGACTGGATTGCCAATATCGTCCCGGTAATGAAGAAGAATGGGACGGTACGCATATGCGTGGATTTCAGGGATCTCAATAAAGCCTGTCCAAAGGATGATTTCCCAGTACCGGTAACCGAGCTAATGATAGATAACACGTCAACTCACGAGGTTTTCTTCTTCATGGATGGATCGTCAGTATACAATCAGATAAAGATGCATCCCGAAGACCAGAAGCATACCGCTTTCCGTACCCCTTTGGGTATATTTTGCTACAAGGTTATGCCCTTTGGTCTAAAGAACGCTGGCGCCACCTATCAAAGGGCCATGACAAAGATCTGCGACGACCTCATACATGACATCGTCGAGTGCTATATCGATGACCTCGTAGTAAAGAGCATGTCATACGGAGAACATTTAAAGCATCTGGAGACTGTATTTCAACGCCTTCGGCAATATAATTTGAAAATGAATCCCCTCAAATGCGCGTTTGGAGTCTCCTCGGGCAAATTCCTGGGATTCATCGTTCGACACCGAGGTATTGAAATAGATCCGTCAAAGATTAAGGCGATCATGGAAATGCTTCCGCTAAGAACCCTCAAGCAGTTGCGGTCTCTCCAAGGGAAGCTCGCATACATCCGGCGGTTTATCGCTAATCTTTCGGGCAAATGCCGTCCTTACGGCCACCTGATGAAAAAGGGAACTCCATTCGTTTGGGATCACAAATGTCAAGGTGCACTAGACGAAATCAAGCAGTACTTGCAAAACCCTCCAGTGTTGGCTACTCCAGTGAGGGGAAAGCCCCTCATTCTTTATACAACCGCCCTTGAAGGTTCTTTAGGCGCATTATGGGCACAAGAGAACGATCAGGGGAAAGAAAGAGCACTTTACTACTTAAGTCGAGTGCTGCTGGGGGCAGAAAGCAACTATTCCCCCATTGAAAAGCACTGCCTGGCGTTGATCTTCGCAATAACAAAGCTTAGACATTACGCATTAGCACATGAAGTCCGTCTTATTTCAAAGGTGGACCCTCTCAAATATTTGATGTCGAAAGCCATACTGACGGGACGACTTGCTAAGTGGGCCCTGCTCTTGATGGAGTTCTCGATAACGTATCAACCTCTCAAGGCAGTGAAAGGCCAGGCCATTGCCGAGTTCCTCGCCGAGCACCTGATACCGGCCAATTCTCCTCTGAGCTGTGATTTGCCGGACGAGCATGCATTTGATGCGATTAGCGGCGGAAGCACCCGATGGGAACTCTATTTCGATGGAGCATCCTCCATAAAGAAACAAAAACAAGGTGTCCCAATGGTCAAATCAGGGATAGGCCTCATCTTTGCAACTCCACAAGGAGGGATAATGCGCTTCGCCTTCTCCTTAACAGAACCGAGGACGAACAATGAAGCCGAATACGAAGCTCTGATAGCAGGCCTCGAGATCGCCATCGACATGGGAATTGAAGACCTTCTTATATACGGGGATTCTCAGCTGGTCGTTAGTCAAGTAAATGGTGACTACCAAACGTGCAAGCCGGAGTTGGTAAAGTACGGCGAAAGGGTGCAACAACTATTGACCCAAATTCCCTCCTATACTTTGGAGAACATACCGCGCGCGGAAAACAGCAAAGCAGACGCGTTGGCTAAACTTGCTAAAGAACTGGCTGACGAAAACCTCGATAACGTCAGAATCGTGGTACAAAGCCGTCAAGTGCTCGCCCCGGCAGAAATATCTCCGGAATCATGCGGAAAAAAGGGAACGACTGAGCAGATGACCCTACAAACAAAAGACCATGAGAAGGCCGAAGACTGGAGGGAAGTCTTCATAGACTACTTTAAATCCCACCGAATGCCCGAAGAAGCGTCCTCAAGACATCAGCTCATGAAACGAGCTTTATCTTTCGCTTTTGTCAACGACATTCTATACAAGAGATCGTTTGATTCCCTATGGCTGAGATGCTTGGGACCTGACGAAGCAGAAAGAGTCATTCAGGAAGTTCATGACGGACTTTGCGGTTCTCACCAGGCAGGCCCAAAGATGAAGTTAAAAATTAAACGGATGGGTTATTACTGGCCCACGATGATCCAGGACTGCCTCGAGTATGCGAAGCAATGCCACTCATGCCAGATCCATGGAGACTTCATCCACCAACATCCGAACCCACTGCACCCGACGCTGGCTAGTTGGCCATTCGAAATGTGGGGGACTGACATAGTCGGCCCCATTGAGCCAGCATCATCCAGGGGACACCGCTTTATCCTGGCGACAACTGATTACTTCTCCAAATGGGCAGAAGCAGTACCCCTGAAGGAAGTGAAGACGGAGAATATTCTCCACTTCTTCAAGACACACGTCATCTATCGGTTTGGGACCCCACGGCGGATTATCTCCGATAATGGGCCGGCCTACCGAAGCCATAAGATTAGCCGCTTCGCACAGCAGCACAATATAGACTGGAGATATTCTTCAGTTTACAATCCACGAGCTAACGGCCTGGCCGAGGCTTTCAATAAGACCTTGACGAAGATCATGAAAAAGACCGTTTCCAGGAATAAGAGAGACTGGCACGAACAGCTGCAAGAAGCCCTTTGGGCTTATCGAACTACATTCAAGACGGCCACAAACACAACGCCGTACGCGTTGGTATTTGGGACAGAAGCAGTGCTCCCCCTCAAGATAGAGTTACCCTCTCTACGAGTAGCAGTCCACCACGAGCTGACGAACGAAGAAAATGCTCACCTTCGGCTTGAGGAGCTTGATGCCTTCGATGAAACCCGGCTCATAGCGCAACAACATCTAGAAGCCTACAAAGCAAAGATGACGCGCTCGTACGAAAGATTGACCAGGCCGAGGACATTCCGCCAAGGCGAACTCGTACTAGTGGTCAAAAGACCTATGATCCCTAATCGCGCCAAGCGAGGAAAATTTGAGCCAAACTATGAAGGCCCGTACATCATAGACAAGGTCTACCAGGGTGGAGCCTACCTACTCATGGACATGCACGGTGAAAGGCCTCTCAGGCCAATAAACGGCCGCTTCTTAAAGAAATACTACGCTTAATAAGCCGCAGCCTGGGTCAATGATAGATGACGACGACTATGTCCGCTCACTATCTTCCTAAGCTCAGACTTTACAAGTAGCAGCCGGCCTTCCTATAACCACGGACCGAAACGTCCTTAAACTAACGGCGGACCGAAACGTCCTTAAACTATCGACGGACCGAAACGTCCTTAAACTATCGACGGACCGAAACGTCCTTAAACTATCGACGGACCGAAACGTCCTTAAACTAACTATGGACCGAAACGTCCTTAAACTAACGGCAGACCGAAACGTCCTTAAACTATCGACGGACCGAAACGTCCTTAAACTATCGACGGACCGAATCGTCCTTAAACTAACAGCGGACCGAAACGTCCTTAAACTATCGACGGACCGAAACGTCCCTAAACTACTACCGCAACGTCCTTAGGTTGACGAGATGGATAAATAAAAAAATAAAAAAAACAAAAAAACAAAAAAAACGGTATGTCAGTAAGCAAAGTGGGCACGGATGAAAACCCGAAAGGGCTCCGTGAGTAAAAACAGCAGGGCTGCCGGCAAGTGTTCGTGAAAACCCGAAAGGGCGCGACCTTGTAAAAAAAAATGAATGAAAAAGAAAAAAAAGGGGGTATGTCCATAAGCAAAATGGGCACGGATAAAAACCCGAAAAGGGCTCCGTGAGTAAAAACAGCAGGACTACCGGCGAGTGTTTGTGAAAACCCGAAAGGGCGCAACCTCGTTAAAAGACACTTGTAGGGTCCTCTCGACCTTGTAAGGAGAAACCATCTGCGTGAGATCCTTACGACTCACAAAGGAGCAGCACACTTAGGGATCCTCACGATTCCTAAGGAGAACATACACTTACGAGATCCTCACGACTCGTAAGGAGAATTCTCTTATGGGACCCTCACGGCTCATGAGATTTGAAAGTCTTAAGTTACAGAAACCTGAACCTGTTCTTAAGCAAATCCTCCACAACCTCCAATACATGCCCTACAAGAGGCTCAATACTGACCCTTGTATACAATCCACGGGCGCGAATAAACATTTCCCCAGCAAAGTCACACCCGTGACTGGGGATATGTCCATATGATGAGAAACCCTTGTAGGTCCTCTCGACTTATAAGGAGAAAACCCTCTTGTAGGATCCTTACGACTTACAGAGGAACATACACTTAGGAATCCTCACGATCCCTAAGGAGAAAATACACCTGCAAGATCCTCACGACTTGTAGGGAGAAATACCTTTGTGAGACCCTTACGGCTCATAAAGTCAAAAGCCTTAGCCGACAGGATCCTAACCCGGTTTGCTAAGCCACCTTTGTTCAACATCGACAGAGGCAAATGATGATTCGCTCCTGGCAACATACCAGTTGCAGCGATGCTGACGCCGAAATCGGTGTCCAAAATCCAAGCTTGCGGCGAAAAAGCTAGCAAGCCACACATGCCTACAAAATAGCCGAAATGATGGGGCAACTTGCAATAAAAAGCAGCAAGTAAGAATGAAGGCATAAAAAAAAAATAGCCGAAATGATTGGGCAACTCGCAATAAAAAAGCAGCGAGTAAAAATGAAATAAATAGCCGAAATGATTGGGCACCGCGAAAACATAGCCGAAATGATTGGGCAATCGCGATTTTCGCGATATAAAAAGCTGAAATGATAAAGCATCGCGGAAAGAATAAAAAAAATGAATGAAAGAATGAAACTTTTTGCCCTACAGGTGACGCTACACCAATCCCTGTATACAATCCAGGGGCGCAAACAAAGAAGGAGTCGCACTCTTCCTCCCCAGGTTTCATTAGAAGAAGAAGCCGAACCTTGACAGGTCACGAGCGACCTAAAGATCATCCCAATACTCGTCTCGTAACAACGGACACAACTTCAAGCTAAGCGGAACAGCGGCAACTCCCAGTTCCATGGCTCGGTGGGGTACATCTCGCCAACAGTCAAACCTTCACCCCGTGAAATGCGGATATATGGTGCAAAATTCCTGGTTACGTAGAACACGGATAATGTCACTCTTTGACCCCGTGGAAAACGTCCAGAGCGGATCCTGGTCCTCGCAGAGCATGGCAGTGAACCCGTGCGAAGCATCCAGAGCGGAGCCTAGTCCTCGCCTAACGCGGCAGTGAACCCGTGTGAAGCATCTAGTGCAAAATTCCTGGTCACGCAGAACGCGGATAATGTCACTCTTTGACCCCGTGGGAAACGTCCAGAGCGGATCCTGGTCCTCGCAGAGCATGGCAGTGAACCCGTGCGAAGCATCCAGAGCGGAGCCTAGTCCTCGCCTAACGCGGCAGTAAACCCGTGTAAAGCATCTAGTGCAAAATTCCTGGTCACGCAGAACGCGGATAATGTCACTCTTTGACCCCGTGGAAAACGTCCAGAGCGGATCCTGGTCCTCGCAGAGCATGGCAGTGAACCCGTGCAAAGCATCCAGAGCGGAGCCTAGTCCTCGCCTAATGCGGCAGTGAACCCGTGTGAAGCATCTAGTGCAAAATTCCTGGTTACGTGGAACGCGGATAATGTCACTCTTTGACCCCGTGGGAAACGTCCAGAGCGGATCCTGGTCCTCGCAGAGCATGGCAGTGAACCCGTGCGAAGCATCCAGAGCGGAGCCTAGTCCTCGCCTAACGCGGCAGTGAACCCGTGTGAAGCATCTAGTGCAAAATTCCTGGTTACATGGAACGCGGATAATGTCACTCTTTGACCCCGTGGAAAACGTCCAGAGCGGAGCCTGGTCCTCGCCAAGCACGGCAGTGAACCCGTGTAAAGCATCCAGAGCAAATACCGGACTGTGGAGTCCTTAAAATCCACGGACTATGATGTCCTTAACCTCGACCATGATGTCTTAAAACTAACGATCAACCATCCCGATTCCCTACAGATTTTGCCTTGGTTTAAGGGTACATCTCTTCACTCCTTTGATGCCCGGCGTTGTAATTCCTCAACGTCTTCAAAGAGGTGACGGGTCCCTGCAACCAAACACCGGACTGTGGAGTCCCTAAATCCACGGACTATGAGGTCCTTAACCTTGACCGTGATATCTTAAAACAAACAGCGGACTGTGGAGTCCTTAAATCCACGGACTATGAGGTCCTTAACCTTGACCGTGACGTCTTTAAACTACGATACCTTGAGAAACTCCCGACTCCGTGAAACACGGATAAGGATGATCACATCCGGCACTTGCAGGCCCTCACGACCTGTAAAGAAGGAAAACTCTCTTGTGAGACCCTTACGACTCTCAAGGGAAAACCCTTTTAAGAATCCTCACGATTCTTAAGAAGAACTCACACCTATGGGATCCTCTCGACCTGTAGGGAGAAAAACTCTTTATGAGACCCTCGTGGCTCGTAAGATGCAAAAGCTTTAGAAAGCAGATCTTAACCCTGAGTCCTGAGCCATTGCTGTCCTGCAAGGAGATCAAGATAGAATATCCGCAGAATACATTCAATGAAAAGGAGACACATCATTGACAAGAAAAATGTATCTTTTATTCATAAACCAAAATGGGTATAAAGTACAATTCATGAAAGAAACAAGAAGAAAATACTCTCATCCATGAGTATGTACAAAAGGGAAGAAAAAGATACAAATGTTTTAGGCCGGCGGGCGATTCAGCAGCTTGGTCAGCTCATCCTGCTTTTGCTGAGCCACGGCTTCATGACGCAAGATCTCCAGAAGACGAGCCTCCGCTTGAGCTTGCTGAGCCTGATACGAAGCGAGCCGGGCTTCAAGCTCTTTCTCAGTGGCCTTACGAGCCTCGACCCTCTCACGAGTGAACAAGGCAGCTTTATCGAGAGCCACCACCTCTCTGATGGACTCCAGAAGCACCCGCCAGAGTTCATACGCTTCCAACAATATGTTCGCTACGTTTCGCTCTATCAGGCCACGTAAGCTCGCTTTCGTGACTGCGGCCTTGAAAACAAGACATTTACAAGACCATATAAATGGGCTTCCGATCGACAGCAATAATCGATCCAAAACGCGCTCACGCAACCCGGCATGAAAAGCAACAAAAATTTTTTTTCCGACGATTATCCTATCAAGCATGTGCTCGCAATCATGTGAACATCCGAAAAAGAAATAAAATTCGAAGCTGTAATGTGCACGCGACATGACAACAGTATTGATAATTGAAGAAAATTTTCATAAAAGGAACACAAAATTTATTCATGCAAGCGGAAATATACATACGAGTACCGAGCCTACATGGAAGTTCAACATAAAGCATACAAAAAGGAGGGACTAATTTAAAGAGGTTCTACACTAACGGAAAAGGTCACCAAACACAGGATCAACAGCACAGGGGTTGATGAAGCAAAGGATAAAATTCTCCATCTCTCTCTCCGCTTTCTCCAGCACATCGAAGCGACGATTCTCGTGAGAAGTCGCTCCCTATCGGTTGGTGCCATGTTCGTCCGCGAATGCAAACATAACAGCTCGCCGGGCCTTTATCTCGCTCAGCACATGAATTGAGCAGTCCTTCAGAGCCTGAGTAATCAGGCATGCTTCATGAAAGCCCTCGAGTTTTTCTTCCGCCGCATCAAGCATTGCCAGGGTCATCTCTGCCGGGTGAGGAGGAATGTCGGCAAGCACGGCCATGAGGATCATCCGGAGCCAGAGAGAACCCATCGGGAGGGGAGACCCCCTACGGATCGAGAGTTCGTGCATGGCTGAGTCGCATTCGTCGTCGGTAAGGAGGGGATCCACCAACCGAGCAGCAAAGCGGGGGACCATCTCTTCAATAGGAACTTCCCACGGCTGTCGGCGAGCATGAGGACGATTGCAGGCCATGACGCTCGTTTGTTTCTCAAGATAAGTTACTCCAAGATAAAAAAAAATATAATAATAATAATAATATGAAGCTCTCTGTGAAAGGGAAAGGAAGCTATAGCCTCATATATAAAGAAGTGCATTAAGTGCTGTGCGCGGAAAATCTTGCATGGTGAAATTATTTCCAAGGCCTAAAAAAGGAAAGGCACCGAAAATCAAGGAGATGGAACTATTTCCAAGGCCCTTTCTCTGCACCTAACATTGTGCACTGAAAATATGGCATGAGGAAAATCTTGTGAACAGCCACATCAAGGGATCCCACGTGTAGAACACGTGAGGCCTAAACCTGATGTGCAGTTAAAAGGAAAATATGGAGTGATACCCTGCATGTTAAAAAACACAAACAATAATAGTAGCAAAATAATAAAATCTCAGAGAAAAAGCGTGCAAACATACAAGGACACAACAAAACTTATCATCCAGACTTCAAGAAGGCGATACAAAATATTAAAAAAAAAACTTTTACAATGGTAAGGCTTCAGACGCGGGGCATGGGTTGAGAAACTCGAAATTAACTTTATTCAAGATCTTCCAAGCATTTCGAACCTCCCGAGTATGCTTTCTCTCACGGTCACAAGCATCGGGGTCCCCACGGATGTCCTCTACCCTCCGGTAGGCGCCCAATATGGCTGATTGCTGAAAAATCTGATGAAGGAGATCAATGAGATTATCCCGCCTTCTCTTTGAGATCAAGCCCATAAGGTACACCGAATGCACCTTATCCTCGGCAGTGTCCAAGGCCCCGAGCGGTATGCCAGCACAAAATAAAGGGAGAGCCTCCCTGATCGCAAGCACGATCAGCCTCAGAAGAGAAGAGCGACGGGGGAGTAGCCGATGGTTGTACTCGTCAAAGCGGCTCATGATCTCGGCACACTGAGCATCGGTGAACTCTTGGTTCTGACTGCGGCCCAGCGCACGAATATTCTCGTAGGAAATGATCTCGTCAAGACTATACAGATGGGCATCCATGATACCTGAAATAAAAGTCAAAAGACATCATTACAAGGCCCCCATTGCATTAATTGCAGAAGAACAACCTAGGGCCAAGAGACCTCAGGAAGCCTCTGTGTGAAGGAATCGAATTCTTCATTGGAATTAAAATTCCTTATTAAGAACAGGGAATTAAATTCCCAGAAACATTTTTGATGGAATTAAATTCCATGGGGTTGAAACGCCATCATCATCTCCCTAAAAATCAACTAAACCCTAAGAGACCTATGGTTTGAAGGTTAATCGGTTTCATGTTCTTATGAAAAATATGAAGAAAAAAGGGTAAAAACCCTTGTTTTGGATTTAAAATCCGGAGAAATGTGAAGGTCCATCGTTGTCCAAGAACATTACCTGAGAAGAAGGGTTCTTTTCGAACAGAGTTAAACTCTGAAGACTGTTCCAAGACAGAGAACTAAGCTCTGGAAGCGAGAATTAAATTCTCAGAGGAGAAATTCTCAGAAAAAGAAGATGAGCAAAGTGAAGGCTTCTATGAAGAGGCAGAGGTATTTATAGAAGGCAATGGAAACGTTTCGTCTCCCCAGATCCCTAGAGGAATCCAACGGTCACAAGAAATGACAGCGTTGCACTCACGTGCGGACACGTGAGAACAACGCTGTGGGGGCATTTGTTTCCTGATTTAAAATCAGGAAAGCTTATGGGAAAAGCTTCAAAAGGAGGGGCCACGTGCTTACACGTGACCAGCAGTCACGTGTTGACACGTGACATATAAAAGCAGTGGAAAAGGCTCATTGATTCCCTGATCGAATCGAAGAAAAGGTTCCCTGATCAAGTCAAGGAAAAGGCTTCAGAAGGGGTCACGTGTTGGCACGTGACGCTCAAAGGAGAGGACTCGTTCCCCAGTTGAGTTAAGGAAAGGGGCTCCCAACAGGGGTCACGTGTTCACACGTGACCAACGGTCACGTGTTAACACGTGATGACTAAAACAGCAACCAGAAGACAGCGCAGAAAGAAAGAGGATTCTTCATTCCAGAGTGGGTCACGTGTCCACACGTGACCATGGGTCACGTGGTCACATGTGACTGGCTTTCAAAGCCCATTTTGACGACAGAATTAAATTCTGAAGGAGATTTAAATCTTTCCAAAGGAGAGTGATTATCTGGGGCCGATCAAATTAAAGACTCAGAAGTGATTTAAATATCACCTATCTATAGGAAAATCTCGGGTTTGGAAAGATTTCCCCTTTAAATCTAACCAAAATAACAAAGGAGAATCTCTGGATTTAAAATCCAATGGTGAATAAAATTCACCTAATAATCCAAAGGTCCAAAATGAATGATGGATGCAAATCAAATCTTTCACGAAGATTCGTCAAAAACTAATTGGCTCGGCCGCTTCTCCTATAAATAGGAGCCAAGAGACATACATACAGATAGATGCACAGAGAAGAAAAAAGAAAAAAGGAGGAGAGCTTTGATACTTTGAAAAGACTCGGATCTTCTGCAAAAACCCTAGGTAAGAAAAGGGAAGGCCTTTTGAAAGAAAGAGAATTTAATTCTCAACAGAGTTTAACTCTGATAATGTAAAAACAGAAGAACATATTTCTTCTCTCTTTGATAGAGGATCTGCAAAGTGCACATCTCCCCTTTAGGTTGAGAATTTAATTCTCAATGGGTTGAGATCCTGCCATGCAGATCCGAAACATAGAGAGACAATGCAAGCATGAGAATTTAATTCTCATAGAACTATAGGAATTTAATTCCTTTAAAATAAAATTAGGGCTTGACCCTGTATCATGGGAATTTAATTCCTTCAGAATAAAAAGAAACAGGGTTTAACCCTAATTAAGAACTTAGTTCTGTTGAAACAACGGGAATTTAATTCCCTTAATCATCATTTAACAGGGAATGGGAATTCAATTCCTTAAAAGCTTTTATTAGGGTTTAACCCTACGAGGAATTTAATTCCTACGGAAGATCCAGAGTTCAACTCTATTCAGAATATAAACCTTCAAAAGGAAGTAGGAATTTAATTCCTCTGAAATTTAAAGCTCAAGGAATTTAATTCCTGAAAAAAGATTAAATACAGGGTCACGTGTCATCACGTGACCCCCCAAGAGATCTACAAGAAAGCCCCTTTGAGGCGGCACCCCACGTGATCCACGTGACCCTTGGCAGAAGCTCCAATACATAGGCATTTGAATGCCCATCACGTGATGGCACGTGATGTTCTGAAAGATGCGATAATCTCAGCAGAATAAATGAAGGGAGGGCGCTCTCACGTGCTGCCACGTGACCCCTCTTGTCTTAGTGTTTAACACTAAATTGAAACTCTCGAACACAGTGTTAAAACACTGTTGGGCCTTAGTGTTCAACACTAATTAAAAAGTTTTATCTGCAGTGTTCAACACTGATCTGTTTTAGTGTTTAACACTAATTTGAAAAGCCTTGTTGCTGGTGTTTAATACCAATTATCTCTTAGTGTTAAACACTAACTTGTCAACCTCATTCCCAGTGCTCAACACTGACTGCTCTGTAGTGTTTAACACTAGGCTTTGGCCCAATTGGCCTAAATGGATAGAGGCAAAGCCTCTCCTGCTTGGACTTAGCCCAAGATGGCCATAAGTCCTCAATTTGTGATTAACCGGTCCAACGGACTCATAACATAATTAATTCGTCATGACCCCAAATTGGGCCAAAGACTATTTAATCCATTCCGGTTCTAGGGTACATCTCTTCATCCTTTGATACTTGGCATTGTAATCCCTCAATGTATTCAAAGAGGTGACGGGTCCCGACAACCACACATTGATACGGACTGCGGGGTCCCTAAACCCGTGTTTAATGCAAATTCCTGGTTACGTGGAACACGGATAATGTCACTCTTTGACCCCGTGGAAAACGTCCAGAGCGGAGCCTGGTCCTCGCAGAGCACGGCAGTGAACCCGTGTGAAGCATCCAGAGCACATACCGGACTGTGGGGTTCTTAAACCCATGGACTACGACGTCCTTAACCTTGACCGAGATATCTTAAAACTAACAACGGACTGTGGGGTCCTTAAACCCATGGACTACGACGTCCTTAACCTTGACCGAGATGTCTTAAAACTAACAATGGACCGCAACGTCCTTAAACTACCCATGGACCGCAACGTCCTTAAACTACCCATGGACCGCAACGTCCTTAAACTACCCATGGACCGCAATGTCCTTAAACTAGAACAATAGAGCCCCGTATGCTCTTTTGTCGGATCTAAACGGTCCCGTTTAAGTTGATCTTAGTCTCAAAGATGGCTAACGTATCCTTAAACCTTCAAACAGACTGGACTATGAATCCCCCCAATTAACTCTGGCTCGAGGGTACATCTCTGAACTCCTCTGACATCCGTCGTTGTAATCCTTCAACGTCGTCAGAGAGGTGATGGGTCCCGACGGCTATACATACGATGGACCACTATGTCCCTAAACTGGAACAATAGAGCCCAAACGCTCCTTTGTCAGATCTAAACGATCTCGTTAAGTTGATCTTAGTCACAAAGTTAGACTAACGTATCCTTAACAAGCGTTTGAGTTGATCTTAGCCTCAAGTATGGCTGACGTATCCTCAAACCAACCCCCCCAAACCCAAATCTAAGATAATACGGATTTGGACTAGTCCACGCCCTACGGGCGACGACATAACTCAGTCTCCGTAAACAATCCACGGGCAACAAAATACAAAGCAAACACCCACGACACGAAGTGACCATCTGGAGAAGGAGAAAGTTGTTACCGCAATGCGGTAGCGTAATTAACTGCAGGGGCTTGCGCCTGCAGGGAAGAGCGTCCCCACAAACAAAAACCCCTCATTCGAGGGGGAATCTGACGAAGTCTGCTACATCGGACGCATCCATCTAAACCTCCGATACACGGTGCCATAAATCAACTTGGCATCTTCGGAGAGGTGGACGGATAGCACCAATTAGCATCTGCCCCAAATCTCAGGCAAGACGCAGTGTCGCGCCGTCTTTCGGAGGGGAACATCCATGAGTTTAAGGACCCCACAGTCCGTAAAGTTTAAGGACATCGTAGTCCATGAGTTTAAGGACCTCACAGTCCGTAAAGTTTAAGGACATCATAGTCCAGTTTAAAGACGTCATAGTCTATGTGGTTTTGGTTCAACCATTTAGGGATGCACCAAAAGTTATTGGTTATTGGGACCCTCCACCTTTCTGAAGACATTGAAGGATTACAACGACATGTATCAGAGGTGTGGAGAGATGTACCCTTGAACCAATATCCTGATTTAGGTAATGGGATGAACATCAGTTTAGATGTTATCTGTTAGGAGAACACTAGTCATCTTTAGGACTAGGATTAATTTGGGGAGACCTGAACATTGGGGCTCAATTGATTGGTAATAAAAAGGGTCTTGGCTTCGGAAGACTTGGCTAATTTGAGCTAAGGTTGATTTCCCTTAGTCACCCTATAGTGCTAAGCATTGAATCAGTGTTAAACATTGGACTTTAGAGGAGCTCACGTGTGAACACGTGAGGGGCCCCGAAGTAGGCATTGTTTCTTAAGTTTATTCCCCCTTATATATAAAAGTGTTGAGCACTTGGCTCACGTGTGAGCACGTGAGGCGCCCGAGGTGGGAACGGTTCTCTGGATTTTATTTCTCTTTCATTTATAAGTGCTAAGCACTTAGTTCATCAAACAGTCACGTGCAGACACGTGAGGTGCCTTCAAAATACGAGCGCTGTCTTTGGAATTTTCTCCCTCTTTTAAACACAACTGTTTGGGGGTCATGTGGGAACACGTGAGGTGCCCCCAAAATGGGAGCTATCTTGGGTTTATTCCCTTTTTCCTTTTCTGAGTGCTAAGCACTATTGGGTCATGTGAGATCGCGTGAGGCACTCTGAAGCATAAAGATTGCCTTTGTTTTATTCTCCTTTTCTTTTTCTGAGTACTAAGCACTATCAAGGGATCACGTGAGGCCACGTGAGGCGCCCCCAAATTGAGATGTATTTTAGATTTACTCCCTTTTTTTGAAAAGGTTGTTCGGTGGTGAGCCAAGAGTTGTTGGTTATTGGGACCCTCCACCTCTCTGAAGACGTTGAAGAATTATAATGACATGTATCGGAGGTGTGGAGAGATGTACCCTTGAACTAAATTCCAGATCGAGGGGAGAGATCATGGTGGGATGAACATCAGTTTAGATGTCATCTGTTTGGAGTTCATTAGCTATCTCTAGGACTGAGATCGGTATGGGGGACCCTGAGCATGGGGGCTCGATTGATTGTCCTCGGGAGATTTGATCTAAGTTTGGCTAATATTGGCCTCTCATAGTGTTAAACACTAATATATGATCGGCGCTCACGTGCTCCCATGTGAGGCATTAAAGTAGTGTTAAACACTAGTGATGATCAGCGCTCACGTGCTCCCACGTGAAGCGCTTGAAATAGTGTTAAACACTAAGAATTTGATGCGCTCACGTCAGGTCACGTAAGACGCTTGAAGTTGGCGCTGCTCCTTTGGGTTTATTCCTTTGTTTCTTTTCTGAATGCTAAGCACTATTGGGTCACATGAGGCGCCCTAAGAATGGAAACTTCCCTTTGATTTGTTCCCTTTCTGCTTTACTGCTTGGGGGTCATGTGTTACCACGTGAGGCGCTCCAAAAAATAGGGTTTATTCCCTTTTCTTTTTTTTATAAGTGCTGAGCACTTCTCAGGGGTCACGTGGGGTCACGTGAGGTGCTCAAAAAATAGGGTTTATTCCCTTTTCTCTTTTATAAGTGCTGAGCACTTCTCAGGGGTCACGTGGGGTCACGTGACTAGATCTCATTCTTTCCCTCTTTGTTCCTCAAAAGTGCTCACGTGGGATCATGTGAGTTTTTATGTAGCGTTTGAATGCTAATGAATCATCGGGCTATTCTTCTATGATTCCGAGGGATCAAGTTCTCCTTTTGTTCTTTGTAGAGATTAAATTCTTTTTAAATAGTTAAACCCTAGTTCTAAAGGAATTAAATTCATATATGTTTTGTAAGAGTTAAACTCTTTTGGATTCAGTTCTTTCCTCTAGATTTTGAATCTGCATGACAGAATCTCCTCGATGAGAATTAAATTTTCAACTTGTGGGGAGATCCGCTTCTGCAGATCTTAACCAGATGAAGAACTATGTTCTTATATTAAAAGAGTTAAACTCTTGGTTTGAGAATTAAATTCTCTTTTATGGGAGCTTTTGAGAGGGGTTCCCCTTCTTTAGAGAATTAAATTCTCTCTTTATTTTTCTTCCCCTCCCCCTCTTCTCTTCTTGGCTCCTATTTATATGAGAAGAAAAAGAATCAATTTGTTAAGAAAATCCCTCATTGAGAGGTCATGATTGGTTCCATAATCTTTTAGATCAATTGGTGAATTTTATTCACCATTGGATTTTTAATCCAAAGGTTCTCTGTTTAACAGAGAAGATTTCTTGTTTGTTTAACAAGATTGTGAATATCTTGTTGGTTTTAATAAGATTAGAATTTTATTCTATCATATCTTTTTAGTTTAAAAAGATCAGAAATATGTTTTCTTAATATGGATATCTTGTTAACATAGAATTTTATTCTTTTTATAAGATTAGGAAAATATTTTCCTGTGATAGATTTTTATTCTATCAAACGATCACCGCTGGATCTTTGATCCAAGGGTCCTCTTTTTAACAGAGAAAATCTTTCTAGTTTAAGGAAGATTAAGAAAATATTTCCCAAATAGAATTTAATTCTAGAATTTGATAGGAACATTTTAAATTAGGGTGCTCACATGCTTTGCATTTGTTTGGCAAAAGCACTCACGTGTTTAACACGTGACCCCTAGTGTGAGTTTTAGCCTGTGTATGTTTAGAGCGCTCACGCGTTTTACACGTGATGCCTGTTTAGCCCTTGGTTATTTATTTGCAGCGCTCATATGCTTTGCATATGTGCGCCCATGTGTTTTACACGTGATGCCTGTTTTTTTTAAGATTCTCCCTTTTTTTAAGAGACCAAGTAGCTCTTGGCTGAAAATTTTGGTGAGAACAAATGCCCCGCACTACTTTGCCCATGTAAGCATGTACGTGGGTGAAGTAGTGCAGAGTTATGCATGGCAATAGAATTAACGGCTTAGGGGACAAGTTTAGAGTCCTTGTAACCTAAGAATTTTTTCATCTTCATGAGCCGTAAGGGTCTCAAGAAGATTTTTTCTCCATACAAGTCGAGAGGATCTCGTAGGTGTAAATTCTCCCTAGAAATCGTGAGGATCTCTAAGTGTTCATCGCCTCCGTGAGTCGTAAGGATCTCACTCGGGTATTTTTCCTTACGAATCGTGAGGACCCGTAAGTTGCTTCTTTACTTCAGCGTCGAATGTGGCTTTGGCAAGTGTGGCCTTTAGATGGTAGATAACAGTTCATACTTAACTCCTTAGAGGGTAGCGATGGCTTAGGAAATAGGTTCAGATCTGCCGCTTAAGATTTTCAACTTTATGAGCCGTGAAGGTCTCATAAAGACTTTTCTCCCTACGAGTCGTGAGGATCTGGTAGGTGTATTTTCTCCTTAGGAATCATGAGGATTCCTAAGTGTGCTTTCTTTTGAGAGTCGTAAGGATTTCACAAGAGAATTTTCTTCCTTACAAGTCGAGTGGAATCGTAAGTGATTGTTAAGTTGACCTACTCCCGAGTCAAAGCGTTGCTTTAACAAAGAGGTCAAGGGTTGACTTTGGCCATTTTCCACGGGGTCAGGATTGACTTTAGCCATACGGGGTCAGAATTGACTTTAGCCATATGGGGTCAGGATTGACTTTAGCCATACGGGGTCAGTATTGACTTTAGCCATACGGGGTCAGTATTGACGTATTTCTGCGGCGGGGTCATTGGATGATGTATCTCCGCGACGGGGTCATTGGCTGACGTATTTCCGAAACGGGGTCATTTGCTGACGTATTTCCGAGACGGGGTCATTTGTTGACGTATTTCCGAGACGGGGTCATTTGCTGACGTATTTCCGCGACGGGGTCATTTGCTGACGTATTTCCGAGACGGGGTCATTGGATGATGTATTTCCGCGATGGGGTCATTTGATGACGTATTTCCGAGATGGGGTCATTGGATGACGTATTTCCGCGACGGGGTCATTTGCTGACGTGTTTCCGCAATGGAGTCATTGGCTGACGTGTTTCCGCGACGGAGTCATTGGCTGACGTGTTTCCGCGACGGGGTCATTTGATGACGTATTTCCAAGACGGGGTCATTGGATGACGTATCTCCGTGACGGGGTCATTTGCTGACGTATTTCCGCGACGGGGTCATTGGAGACGTATTTCCGAGACGGGGTCATTGGATGACGTATTTCCGAGACGGGGGTCATGTGCTGACGTATTTCCGAGACGGGGTCATTTGCTTACGTGTATCCGAGACGGGGTCATTTGCTGACGTGTATCCGAGATTGGGTCATTTGTTGACGTATTTCCGAGACGGGGTCATTTGCTGACATTGCGTCTGCTGTAATGAGATGAATGTCGAGGTGGCCTCTAAGTTGTCTGTGAACCGTTGAGATTTGGAACTAGGGACTTTGCCGTGGCTCCACTTTGCTGATGTTGCGTCTGCTGTAACGAGATAAATGTCGAGGTGGTCTCTAGGTTGTCTGTGCACCGTTGAGATTTGGAACCAGGGACTTTGCTGTGGCTTCGCTTTGCTGACGTTGCGTCTGCTGTAACGAGACGAATGTCGAGGTGGTCTCTAGGTTGTCTGTGAACCGTCGAGATTTTGAACTAGGGACTTTGCTATGGCTCCGCGGTTAATTGTCGCGTATGAATCCTGCTGGAATGAGGAGGAACGCTGTTGTGGGTCTCCAGGCTGTAGATGTGGCCGTCGAGACTTGGAACTAAGGACTTTACCATGGCTCCAAGATTGATTGTCGCATCTGAATCCTGCTGGAATGAAGAGGAACGCTGTTGTGGGTCTCCAGGCTATAGATGTGGCCGTCGAGACTTGGAACTAGGGACTCTGCCGTGGCTCTGAGATTGATTGTCGCGTCCGAATCCTGCTGGAATGAGGAAGAATACTGTTGTGGGTCTCCAGGTTATAGATGTGGCCGTCGAGACTTAGAATTAGGTACTCTGCCATGGCTTCGTTTTGCTGACGTCGCATATTCCTGTAGAGACACTGATTTCTCTACGGGTCGGCGCGAATCGAGATGTTCTCGTCAAGGACGCTGATTTCCCTGAATCGAGGTATTTGCCAAGGACACTGATTTCCTCGGAGTTGAGATGAATCGAGGTATTCCTGCAAAGACACAGATTTCCTTATGGGTTGACGCGAATCGAGATGCTCTTACCAAGGACGCTGATTTCCCTGAATTGAGGTTTTGCCAAGGACACTGATTTCCTCGGAGTTGAGATGAATCGAGAGATTCCAGCAAAGACACTGATTTCCTTGCGGGTCGACGCAAATCGAGATGTTCTCGTCAAGTACGCTGATTTCCCTGAATCGAGTTTTTTGCCAAGGACACTGATTTCCTCGGAGTTGAGACGAATCGAGAGATTCCTGCAAAGACTCTGATTTCTTGCGGTTCGACGCGAATCGAGATGCTCTCGTCAAGAGCGCTGATTTCCCTGAATCGAGGTTTTGCCAAGGACACTGATTTCTTCGGAGTTGAGACGAATCGAGAGATTCCTGCAAAGACACTGATTTCCTTGCGGGTCGACGTGAATCGAGATGCTCTCGTCAAAGACGTTAATTTCCCTGAATCGAGGTATTTGCCAAGGATGCTGATTTCCCTGGGGTTGGTTGACTTGTTTCCGAGACGGAGCGTTGATCCGGCAGGGAGGTCATTGGTTGACTCTAGGTTGTCTATGGACCGTAGAGTCTTAGAACTAGGGACTCTGCCGTGGCTCTGTTTGGTGATGTTGCGTCCGAATCCTGCTGGCAGGAGGAGGAACGCCGTTGTTGGTCTTCTGGGATGCAGATATTGCTGTTGAGATCTGACTTTCCCTTTTGACAGGATCTTGTGGGTAACATGTGGTTCCCTTTCCGTTTATGCCCATGGATTGTATACAGGGGTCAGTATGGACTCGCCTGTAGGGCAAAAGTTTCATTCTTTCATTTTTTTTCCTTTCCGCGATGCTCTATCATTTCAGTTTTTTATATCGCGAAAGTCGCAATTGCCCAATCATTTCGGCTATTTTTCGCGGTGCCCAATCATTTTGGCTATTTTTGTTTTTTACTCGCTGCTTTTTATTGCGAGTTGCCCAATCATTTCGGCTATTTTTGTATGCATATATATTTACTTGTTGATTTGATTGAAAGTTGCCCCATCATTTCGGCTATTTCATATGCATTTTTGGCTCGCTGATTTTTATCGCGAGTGTGGAACTTAGAATCTGGTGCCAATCTTAGCATCAGCATCGCTACGACTGGAATATTGCCAGGAGCGAATCATCATTTGCCGTGAAAGGGCTTGGAATTTGATATCGATTTAGGTATCAGCATCGCTACCACTGGGATATTGGCAGGAGCGAATCATCATTTGTCTCTGTCGATATCGAACAAAGGTGTCGAACAAAGGACTTACAAGTGTCGTTCGCCATATGAAGATATCCCTCGTCAGTGGTGAGAATTTGTTAGGTAAATGTTTATTCGTGCCCATGGATTGTATACAAGGGTCAATATTGAACCGCTTGTAGGGCAGTCTGGGAAATGTGATGGCTTAAAAACAGGTTCAGATCCCTTTAGTTTAAGGCTTTTGAATCCTATGAGTCATGAGGGTCTCAAAGGGTAATTCTCCTTATGAGTCATGAGGATCTCGTAAGTGTAATTTCTCTTTAGGAATCGTGGAGATTCCTAAGTGTGTTGCTCCCTTGTGAGTCGTAAGGATCTCACGCAGGTATTTTCTCCTTACAAGGTCGAGAGGACCTTGCAAGTGTCTTTTAACGAGATTGCGCCCTTTCGGGTTTTCACAAACTCGCCGTAGTCCTGCTGTTTTTATTCACGGAGCCCTTTCGGGTTTTCATCCGTGCCCATCTCGCTTATGGACGTACCATTTTTTTTTGCGTCAGCCTTGGGATGCTGCGGTCCGTAGTAGTTTATAGACATCTCGATCAGTTGCAAGTTTTAGGATATTGCAGTCCATCATTAGTTTAGGGACGTTTCGGTCCGTCACACGTTTTTGAGCCGAGTTTTTGTCGGATACTACTTATAGAGTTCAGGCTTGGGAAGATAGCGAGCGGACATAGGAGTCATCATCTATCGTTGACCTAGGCCGTGACTCGTCAGGCGTAGTATTTTTTCAAGAACCGTCCGTTTATTGGCCTGAAGGGTCTTTCACCATGCATATCCATGAGCAAGTAAGCCCCACCCTGGTAGACTTTGTCTATGATGTACGGGCCTTCATAGTTTGGCTCGAATTTCCCCCGTTTGGCACGATTGGGGATCATAGATCTCTTGACCCCTAGCACGAGTTCGCATTGGCGGAATATTCTCGGCCTAGTCAATCTCTCGTATGAGCGCGTCATTTTTTCTTTGTAAGCTTCCAAGTTTTGTTACGCCATGAGCCGGGTTTCGTCAAGGGCATCAAGTTCCTCAACCCGAAGATGAACTTTCTCTTCGTCCGTTTGCTCGTAATGAACTGCCACTCGTAAGGAGGGTAGCTCTATCTCCAAGGGGAGTACTGCTTCAGCGCCGAATACCAATGCATACGGCGTTGTGTTTGTGGCCGTTTTGAACATGGTTCGATACGCCTAGAGAGCTTCATGCAGTCTCTCGTGCCAGTCCTTTCTATTTCGAGACACCGTCTTCTTTATGATCTTCGTCAAGTTCTTGTTGAAAGCCTCAGCTAGACCATTAGCTCGAGGATTATAGACCGAAAAGTATCTCCAGTCTATATTATGCTGCTGTGCAAAGCGGCTGATTTTATAGCTTCTGTAGGCCAGCCCGTTATCGGAGATAATCCAGCGCGGAGTGCTGAACTGATAGATGACGTGTGTCTTGAAGAAATGGAGGATATTCTCCGTCTTCACTTCTCTTAGTGGTACTGCTTCTGCCTATTTAGAGAAGTAATCAGTTGTCGCCAGTATGAACCGATGTCCTCTGGACGATACTGGTTCAATGGGCCCGATTATGTCAGTTCCCTATATTTCGAACGGCCAGCTAGCCACCGTGGGATGTAACGGATTTGGATGCTGGTGGATAAAGTCTCCGTGAATCTGGCACGAGTGGCACTGCTTCGCGTATTCAAGGCAGACTTGGATCATTGTGGGACAATAGTAGCCCATTCTTTTGATTTTCAGCTTCATCTTTGGCCCGGCATGATGAGATCCACAGAGTCCGTCGTGAGTTTCTTGGATGACTCTCCTTGCTTCTTCCGGTCCTAGGCATCTCAGCCATAGAGAGTCGAACGATCTCTTATACATCGTATTTGACGAAGGCGAAGTGTAACAACCGAGTTCAGTTATACCAATTTTTGTTCCGTATTTAATATCTGTGGTATTTTATTGATTTATCTTGTTTGGGTGCGAATGGTAGTTTACTTTTACATTGCATTCGACCCGACCCGCTTGCTTGAACTGGTTGATTTATATTTATACACTACCATGGCTGGTTAAATAGACACGTTCATCTCATGGATACTGCATATTAACATTTCACCTAGTATCGCGTATTTTTACATATAACATTTTAGATCACGTAAAAGAAATTAAAATTGCATTTCATAGCCTGCATGATACTCCTAACCCCGTGGTAGCGTCCGCGCATCGTGTTCTCGTCCCGTTCAATGAAACAGACATGTTTGGATAGCTACGCGCACGTACGTGCGTCCGTTCTTGGGGGTATGCATTTTAGTTACCTGATCATTCATTTCAAAAGTTGGATGTTGCATATAATTTTCGTATTTCAAATCTGAACTTTTAGACCCGACCCGGGCACATTTTGAAATATTTTTGTATCCGCCTAAATTCAATTTATTAAGTTTTATTTTAAATCTTTCCTTTAAACATCTCATAACTGAACGAATCATTTTAGTTTAAAATATAAAATCTTTTTAATTTTGTTAACCAATCCCCAGCCTCCTTTTCAATGCGCCGGCCCCGCACTCCAGTTCTTTCTCCTCTTTCTTTCCCTTCTCTCTCTCTTCCCTTTCTCCTTTCTCTTTCTCTCCCCCCTCACTAAACGCCAATTTCATCACTCCTCACTATTCACTTCTCTCTCTCTCTTCTCTCAATCTCTATCTTCTCTCTCTATCTATCTCTCCCCCTCTCTCTCTCATCTCGCAACTCTCTCTCTCTCTATCTCTCTGCTCTCTCTCACAATTCTTTCTCTCTCTCTCTTTATATATATATGTATTTTATATATATTATTTTAAAGGAAAAACCTTATTCTTATACGTCTCTCTCTCTTCCTCATCTTCTTCTTTTCCCGCCTCGTGATCATCGAACCCACGCCGAGCCCTCACCTGCCTCGCGCTCGTCGTCGTCGCCTCCCGCCATCGTCCTCGTCATCCTCATCTCCATCACTCCACCTGTCTCTCTCCTCTCTCCAACCCCTGCGGCGAACCCACTGCACCCATCACCGTCTCCCTCACCTCTCTTCGCCGTCGCCTTTACTGCACCTTCCCCTCATTCTCGTCATCATCATCAACTCCCTTTCCTCTTCTTTCCTCGACCTTACCTTCCCCTCTTTTTTTCTCCCCTGCAAACCCCGAGCTTGCACCCACAACTCAAGAAACCCTTGCACCCAAATCCTCCACCGCCGACCTCGTCGCCGATCATCACCTTAGACCTCACCCCTCGTCACCAACCTCTTCCCTTCTCTTTCCTCTACCTCCACTCCTCTCCCCTGCAAACACCCTGACAGCCAACACAAGAACACTGCATCTCTCCCGAAACCCTACTGCTTTTGGCCGCTCCCTCACCTCCGGCGACCCCAGTTCATCCCACCATCATCATCATCTCCTCTTCGTCTCCCTCTTTGAATCCAGAGCACCACCACGACCAACCCCAGTGAGCACCAACTTCTTCCCCTGATTCTTCTTCTTCTTCTTGTTCTTCCATTCTTGTTTCTTATTTTCGCATTTCCCGGTGATCGCCGGAGCTGGGCATGACGCTGACGATCCGGGGGACCCAGTGGACATCCCTACCCAGCGTAGTCCGTTCCTGCATTGCTTAGTTCAGTCCCGTGTGCGCCATATGTGCA
Organism: Agapanthus africanus; assembly: GCA_030015575.1. Taxonomy (NCBI): domain Eukaryota; kingdom Viridiplantae; phylum Streptophyta; class Magnoliopsida; order Asparagales; family Amaryllidaceae; genus Agapanthus; species Agapanthus africanus. The sequence continues at coordinate 137,912,144 of CM057339.1, forward strand.
TTGCAACATTTGCCGACATTGGACACTGCGTGCGCATCCCGTATCGTGATCCGATCGAGACAAGTAAAACTTGCTACATGCTATTTATATTATCTTTATACGTATTTAATTACATGTCAAACCTGTAGATTTAATCTAATGTCACATGTTCCATTTTAACATTCGAGGTTCCATGATATCATTTTAGATCTAGAACTTGAACATATCATGTTACATTTTAGTTTACAATACGTGGTACCCACGTCCATATTTAAATCACATAATAATTATTTGCACAGCCTATAGTACCCTTTAATAGTTTATACCCTATTGGACACTCGTTTGCATACATCTAGCCTAATATATATTCAATTGCATCCCTAGATCATTTAATACATATTAATGTGATTTTAACATTCCATATTCGATAAACTGTATTTAATTAATGTTGAAACTATTCCCTTAACCCAAATCGATAACTGTGCATCCATATGCTTTAATCTGTACTTATTTGCATACAATATCACAATGTTCCATTTTTATTGTTCCATTAGTACCCCATACTTGTTTTGTATACCCCTGTTTATTTTAGTTTGATTATGAGCACCCACGTGACATTTTGTGCACCCCTGACATGATTTGATACACCTACTACTTGACACGACATGGTACCGTGCACTTCTTAACATGACATGATACCTATATATTACCTGACTTGACTTGATGTACCATGGCTTTACCTGTTACCTGACCTTGTTACTAATGCCAACAGCTTTGACATGTTGTCCCTACGGACATTTCCTATTGTCTATCCAGACAAACCTTTACCTACTGATCCTATGTGGCATTAGCTCCAGATTTATCAATACCTGACTTGAATACATAACTTGGGAGTATGGGGAAATCAATGATGAAACCTGACTTGTAACTCGACAGTTCGATACCTTTGCTGATCAGTTTTAAAGGCTAGGCCAGCCTTGGGATGATACTGCTGACATAATCCATCGTTACCCACTACCTTTTTAGAGGCTACGCCAGCCTTGAGATGATGCTGTTGACATCATTCATCGTTACCCCTTTTCCTTTTAGTGCCTAGCAGCATGACTCGGTTTCAGCCCGAGAATCTTCACCGTGATCCCGGGCACGCACGGGATACTATTGAGTTACATCGATGATCCATCAAATTGATTTCAGAGACTTGAGAGTAGTTAACCCAGTAGACCAGTTTAGAATACTCACTGCACATCACCTGTGCCTTACCCTTCACTGTCACTTTTATATTACTGCTATATCTGTTTTACTGTTCATACACATACCTGTATGTCTTGCTACTCCTGTTTATTTTATTGCTTGATATTATGACGCACTGACGTCTGGGTTTTGTATGGCCCAGATCCTCTACCTTTGTTGCAGACTGATCAGGAGTACTGCCGCTGTTAGACCGAGCGGTGAGGATCCTGTTGGTATCCAGTTTTACTTTTCAGGTGTTTTATTTATTAGAACTTTTACTTCCGCATATTATAGTATTTCTTGACTCATTTATTCTGGCTTATGGACATGTACTAGATAGTTTAGTTTACTTTCCTGTTCTTGATATCTCTACAGCTGTAATGTGACTGTGGAAGAATTTTTCCTATCCACAGGTAGCATGGTTGGCTATGTCATGTGTCTATTTTAGCGTACTCTGGGAAGCGGGGCGTGACACGAAGGATAGAGCTCGTTTTATGAGCCAATGTTTTGAGGACGCATCTTCAGGTGTTCGACGTGATTTGAGGTAGTCTATAAAGACTTCTCTCCAATCTTTAGCCTTTTCCTGGTCCTTTATTTGTAGGGTCGTCGGCTTGGTCGCTCCCTTTTCTTCAGAAGACTCGGGAGATATTTCTGCCAGTGCAAGAACCCGATGGCTTCGCACAACGATCCTCACGCCATCGAGGTTTTCGTCAGCCAGTTCTTTAGCGAGTTTGGTTAACGCATCCGCCTTGCTATTTTCTGCTCGCGGTATGCTTTGCAGGGCGTAGGAAGGGATTTGAGTCAGCAATTGTTGCACTCTCTCACCGTACTTTACCAACTCTGGTTTGCACGTTTGATAGTCGCCGTTTACTTGGCTAATGACCAGCTGGGAGTCTCCGTATATGAGGAGGTTCTTGATTCCCATGTCGACAGCGATCTCAAGACCGTCCATCAAAGCGTCATATTCGGCTTCATTTTTTGTCCTCGACTCTATTGGGGAAAAGGTAAAGCGCATTATCCCTCCTTGTGGAGTAACGAAGATGAGGCCTACCCCAGAATTGATTATGGAGGAGCTGTGCTTTCGCTTCTTCATGGAAGATGCCTCGTCGAAGTAGAGTTCCCACCGGGTGTTACTCTCTATTTTCTCCCTGTCGATCGTGTCAAACGCGTGCTCGTCTGGCAATTCGCAATTTAAAGATGAGTCGGCAAGTATCGGATGCTCAGCGAGGAAGTCGGCGATGGCCTGGCCCTTTACTGCCTTAAGAGGTCGATAAGTTATCGAAAACTCCATTAAGAGTAGGGCCCATTTAGCGAGTTGTCCTGTTAATATAGGTCTTGACATCAAATATTTGAGAGGATCCACTTTTGATATAAGGTGAACCTCATGCGCCAACGCGTAGTGTCTGAGCTTCTTTATCGCGAAGATTAACGCCGGGCAGTGTTTTTCATTAGGAGAGTAATTGTTTTCTGCCCCCAGGAGAACTCGACTCAAATAGTAGAGGGCTCTCTCTTTCCCTTGGTCGTTTTCTTGTGCCCATAATGCGTTTAGAGAACCCTCAAGGGCGGTTGTATACAAAATGAGAGGCTTTCCCTTAACCGGAGCGGTTAGCACCGGAGGATTCTGCAGGTATTGCTTAATTTCGTCCAGTGCGCTTTGGTATTTGTGATCCCAAATGAATGGGGTTCCTTTCTTCATGAAGTGACTGTAGGGGCGACACGTGCCGGAGAGGTTAGCTATGAACCGCTGGATATATGCGAGCTTTCCTTAGAGAGACCGCAGTTGCTTGAGAGTTCTTGGCGGAAGTATTTCCATAATTGCCTTGATCTTTGATGGATCTATTTCGATGCCCCAGTGTCGGATGATGAATCCCAAGAATTTGCCCGAGGAAACTCCAAATGCGCATTTGAGAGGGTTCATCTTCAGATTGTATTTCTGAAGACGCTGGAACACTATCTTCAGATGCTGCCAATGTTCCTCGTATGATTTTCTTTTAACCACGAGGTCGTCGATATAGCATTGGACGATTTCATGTATGAGGTCATCGAAAATCTTCGTCATTGCCCTCTGATAGGTAGCGCCGGCGTTCTTCAGGCCGAAAGGCATTACTTTGTAGCAAAATATCCCCAGCGGAGTTCGGAAAGCGGTATGCTTCTGGTCTTCGGGATGCATCTTTATTTGATTGTACCCCGATGAGCCGTCCATAAAGGAGAAGACTTCGTGAGTGGACGTGTTGTCTATCATCAGCTCAGTGACCGGTACGGGGAAGTCATCCTTCGAACATACTTTATTGAGGTCTCGAAAGTCCACGCAGATGTGCACTGTCCCATTTTTCTTCATCACTGGGACGATGTTGGCAATCCAGTCAGGGTACTGAACCTCTTGGATGAAGCCAGAGTCGATTAACTTCTTGACCTCGGCGTTGATGCTCATTTCAAGTTCGAGCTGCATTCTTCTCGGCGCTTGTTTGACTGGCTTGATATCCGGAGATATCACTAATTTGTGCACAGCTACTTCTGGGTCTAGTCCCAGCATTTCGGAATAGTTCCATGCGAAGCAGTTTTTATACTGCATGAGCACATCTTTGAGCATATCCACCTGTTCTTCGGACAGCAGTTCACTGACGAACGTAGGCCTCGGGTCGTTTGCCGTCTCCAAGTCGATTTTCCTTAGGTTGTCCGCAGTAGTATGTATCCCATTTTCCAGCTCTTTTGGTGCCGGTGGAAATTCTGAGATCAATTCCTCTTCATCCTCATTTTCGAAGCACCAGGATAGGTCATCCATATTCTCGCGTACTCCTTCTCTATTCTTTCTTCGGGTGCGTCCTCGGGACTTTCCTTAGGCGATAGATTAGCGTTTGCTGCCGCCTGAGTGAGCATATCCTACAGCTTTTCACGTTCGCAGTTGAACTTTTGTCAGGGACCGAGTTTGAGGTCGGTGACTAGTAGAAGCTCGAACTTCGTCTTTGGAATTCACCACATAGACTATGTGAACTACCATGCCCTCAGGCTTGGGGTGTTTGGAGTTTGCTACGGGCACTTGAGCTTTATTGGGCCTCTTATTGTAAAAAGCTGCTTTGGTTTTGGGAGGAACCGCAGTATCAGGATCCGTCTTGGGGTAAGTCCCCTTCACCTGCTTACACACCTTATATATATATATAAGGAAAGTTGTCTCAGGGAGTGAACTGGTTTCTGCTCTCGTGGGATCTCCATGGGCTGCGAAGACTTCTTCAATATTGCGGTAGGAGAACTTTGTCTGACCCTTCACAACAATTTGAAACCGTTCCCAGTTGGAACAACAACATTCACCACTGGGGTTGAAACAGGACCATACGGAGAACTGCCCCCAGCTCATTTTGTATGATGCCGATATCGACGTCGACTATTTCTTACGGCCAGGATTTGATTAGCCTCAGGATTTTGCCGATCCTGCCCCCTGTTTCCTTTGAGAGCTTGAATATTCTGCCCCCTGCGTCGACCTTGGTCCTTGGCATGTGCCAGTTGTTTGAGGACTGATTCCGTCGGCAAAGCTGCTGCTTGGGAAGCTCGCCTGTGGAAGACAGACTTCCTCTGGGCTTCCTCCATCGGCGTTGAGGCACCGAGGGTGGGAGTATCGACCCAAAGAGAAGCCCGTTGATTTCTTAAAGAGCCGGATTGCAGAGATTTGAGGCTGCAAGTGGTCCATACTTGACTCCACCAGATATGACAGAGCCTGAGTTGCTAAGGTGGGAGCAAACACCATTCTTCATAGAGACGAAGCGCCGACTTCAGTATCCACTCCCCTAAGGGCAACCACAAACATACACAACGCGATTATCTGATCACGGGAAAAACACGACACACGAAAAGTGGAGTGGAAAGAGGAAAAGGTCCCACCGGGCGTGCCAGAATCTGTTCACCGCCGAAAAGACGCGACCGGGATGTTGGGAGGTCTGTCCTGAATTTTGGGGGCAGATGCTATTTGGATTTATCCGTCCACCTCTCCGAAGATGCCAAGTTGATTATAGCACCGTATATCGTAGGTTTAAACGGATGTGGCCGTTGTAGCAGACTTCGTCAGATTCCCCCTCGTTTGAGGGGTTTTTGATTGTGGGGACGCTCTTCCCTGCAGGTGCAAGCCCCTGCAGTTAATTACGATACCGCATCGCGGTAACAACTTTCTCCTTCTCTAGATGGTCACTTCATGTCGTGCGTGTTTGTTTTGTTTTTGGTTGCCCGTGGATTGTATACGGAGACTAATTTATGTTGTCGTCCGTAGGGCGTGGATTAGTCCAAATCCGTATTTTCTTAGATTTGGGTTTAAGGATCGTTAATCTCATTTGAGAGTAAGATCAACTTAAACATTTGTTAAGGATACGTTAGTCTAATTTTAGACTAAGATCAACTTAACCATTTGTTAAGGATAAGTTAGTCTAATTTAAGACTAAGATCTACTTAACAGGATCATTTAGATTCAACAAAAGAGCATTTGGGCTCTATTGTTTTAGTTTAGGGACTTTGCGGTCCAGTTTAAAGACATCATAGTCTGTAAAGTTTAAGGACATCATAGTCCATGAGTTTAAGGACCCCACAGCCCGTAAAGTTTAAGGACATCGTAGGCCATGAGTTTAAGGACCCCACAGTCCGTAAAGTTTAAGGACATCATAGTCCAGTTTAAAGACATCATAGTCTATGTGGTTTTGGTTCAACCGTTTGGGGATGCACTAAAAGTTATTGGTTATTGGGACCCTCCACCTCTCTGAAGACGTTGAAGGATTACAACGACATGAATCAGAGGTGTGGAGAGATATACCCATGAACCAATATCCCAATTTGGGGAATGGGATGAATATCAGTTTAGATGTCATCTGTTAGGAGAACACTAGTCATCTTTGGGACTAGGATTAATTTAGGGAGACCTGAACATGGGGGCTCAGTTGATTGGTAATAAAAAGGGTCTTGGCTTCGGAAGACTTGGCTAATTTGAGCTAAGGTTGAATTCCCTTAGTCATCCCATAGTGCTAAGTACTGAATCAGTGTTAAACACTGGACTTTGGAGGAGCTCACGTGTGAACACATGAGGGGCCCCGAAGTAGGCATTGTTCCTTAAGTTTATTCCCCCTTATATATAAAAGTATTGGGCACTTGGCTCACGTGTGAGCACGTGAGGCGCCCGAGATGGGAACGGTTCTCTGGATTTTATTCCTCTTTAATTTATAAGTGCTAAGCACTTGATTCATCAAACAGTCACGTGCAGACACGTGAGGTGCCTTCAAAATACGAGCGCTGTCTTTGGAATTTTCTCCCTCTCTTAAACACAATTGTTTGGGGGTCACGTGGGAACACGTGAGGTGCCCCCAAAATGGGAGCTATCTTGGGTTTATTCTCTTTTTCCTTTTCTGAGTGCTAAGCACTATTGGGTCACGTGAGATCACGTGAGGCACTCTGAAGAATGAAGATTGCTTTTGTTTTATTCTCCTTTTCTTTTTCTGAGTGCTAAGCACTATCAAGGGATCACGTGAGGCCACGTGAGGCGCCCCCAAATTGAGATGTGTTTTATATTTACTCCCCTTTTTTGAAAAGCTTGTTCGGTGGTGAGCCAAGAGTTATTGGTTATTGGGACCCTCCACCTCTCTGAAGACGTTGAAGAATTACAACGACATGTATCAGAGGTGTGGAGAGATGTACCCTTGAACCAAATTCCAGATCGAGAGGAGAGATCATGGTGGGATGAACATCATTTTAGATATCATCTGTTAGGCTCTCATTATCTATCTCTAGGACTAACATCGGTTTGGGAGACCCTGAGCATGGGGCTCGATTGATTGTCCTCGGGAGATTTTGTCTAAGTTTAGCTAATATTGGCCTCTCATAGTGTTAAACACTAATATATGATTGGCGCTCACATGCTCCCACGTGAGGTATTAAAGTAGTGTTAAACACTAGTGTATGATCAGCGCTCACGTGGTCCCACATGAGGCGCTTGAAATAGTGTTAAACACTAAGAATTTGATGCGCACATATGGGTTCACGTGAGACGCTTGAAGTTGGCGATGCTTCTTTGGGTTTATTCCCTTGTTTCTTTTCTAATGCTAAGCACTATTGGGTCACGTGGGATCACGTGAGGTGCCCCAAGAATGGAAACTGCCCTATGATTTGTTCCCTTTCTGCTTTACTGGTTGGGGGTCACGTGTTACCACGTGAGGCACTCAAAAAAATAGGGTTTATTCCCTTTTCTTTTTTTATAAGTGCTGAGCACTTCTCAGGGGTCACGTGAGGTCACGTGAGGTGCTCAAAAATTAGAGTTTATTCCCTTTTCTCTTTTATAAGTGCTGAGCACTTATTAGGGGTCATGTGGGGTCACGTGACTAGATCTCATTCTGTCCCTCTTTGTTCCTCAAAGGTGCTCACGTGGGATCATGTGAGCTTTTATGTAGCGTTCGAATGCTAATGAATCATCAGGCTATTCTTTTATGATTCCGAGGGATCAAGTTCTCCTTTTGTTCTTTGTAGGGATTAAATTCTTTTTAAAAGGTTAAACCCTAGTTCCAGAGGAATTAAATTCCTATATGTTTTGTAAGAGTTAAACTCTTTTGGATTCAGTTCTTTCCCTTAGGTTTTGAATCTGCATGACAGAATCTCCCCGATGAGAATTAAATTCTCAACTTGTGAGGAGATCCGCTTCTGCAGATCTTAACCCGAGGAAGAGCTAAGTTCTTATATTAGAAGAGTTAAACTCTTAGTTTGAGAATTAAATTCTCTTTTTATGGGAGCTTTTGGGAGGGGTTCCCCTTCTTTAGAGAATTAAATTCTCTCTCTATTTTTCTCCCTCCTCCCCCGCCTTCTCTTCTTGGCTCCTATTTATATGAGAAGAAAAAGAATCAATTTGTTAAGATAATCCATCATTGAGAGGTCATGATTGATTCCATGATCTTTTTGATCAATTGGTGAATTTTATTCACCGTTGGATTTTTAATCCAAAAGTTCTCTGTTTAACAGAGAAGATTTCTTATTTGTTTAACAAGATTGTGAATATCTTGTTAGTTTTAACAAGATCAGAATTTTATTCTATCATATCTTTTTAGTTTAAAAAGATCAGAAATATGTTTTCTTAATATGCATATCTTGTTAACATAGAATTTTATTCTTTTTATAAGATTAGGAAAATATTTTCCTATGATAGATTTTTATTCTATCAAATGATCACTGCTGGATCTTTGATCCAGGCTCCTCTTTTTAATAGAGAAGATCTTTCTAGTTTAAGGAAGATTAAGAAAATATTTCCCAAATAGAATTTAATTCTAGAATTTGATAGGAACATTTTAAATTAGGGTGCTCACATGCTTTACATGTGTTTGGCAAAAGCACTCACATGTTTAACACGTGACCACTAGTGTAGGTTTTAGCCTGTGTATGTTTAGAGCGCTCATGTGTTTTACACGTGATGCCTGTTTGGCCCTTGGTTATTTATGTTCAGCGCTCATATACTTTGCATATGTGCGCCCACGTGTTTTACACGTGATGCCTTTTTTTTTAAGATTCTCCCTTTTTTGCAAGAGAACAAGTAGCTCTTCGCTGAAAATTTTGGCGGGAACAAACTATAACTGAAGATTTGGTAGAACCAGAGAATTCAATAGTCCAAGACGAATCTCAGCCACTCCGCAAATCTGGTAGGATTTCTCATCCACCCGAAAGATACTACGGTTTTCTCATAGATAGGGAATGAGAGGATTGCATCTTGGAAGAAAATGATCCTACTAGTTTCAGACAGGACATTATCAGTAGGGACTCTGATAAGTGGCTGGATTCTATGCAATCCAAAATGGAGTCCATGTATATCAATAAAGTGTGGACCTTGGATATTGCTCCACCTGCGGTAAAACCCGTCGGATGCAAATGGATCTACAAAAGAAAATTTGGTGTAGATGGGCAGGTGAAAACCTATAAGGTTAAACTCGTTGCAAAAGGTTTTCGTCAAAGACCAGGAGTGGACTATGACGAAGCTTTTTCTCCAGTGGCCATGCTCAAATCCATTCGGATACTACTTGCCATTGCTGCCTTCCATGACTATGAAATCTAGCAGATGGACATAAAAACGGCTTTTCTAAACGGAAGTTTAGAAGAGTGCGTTTATATGGATAAGCCAGAAGGTTTTGTAGACAGTGGGAGCAGCGGGATGGTGTACAAGTTGCTTAAATCCATTTTCGGATTAAAGCAGGCATTACGGCTGGAACATCTATTTTGATGAAACAGTCAAGGAATTTGACTTCATCAAGAACGAAGATGAGCCATGTATTTATAAGAAGATTGTAGGACGCACTGTCGTATTCCTAGTCTTATACGTGGACGACATTCTCTTGATAGAAAATGATATTCCTATACTACAATCGGTCAAGCTGTTCTTATCACAAACGTTCTCCATGAAGGACCTGGGTGATGCCTCGTACATTCTGGGGATCAAGATCTACAGAGATAGATCCAAGAGATTATTGGGACTTTCGCAGTCCAGGTACATAGAGACCGTACTAAAGAGATTTAGTATGGAAGATTTCAAGCGCGGTAACATACCCGCATTGCACGGAATCACCCTCTACAAGAAGATGTCTCCTAAGACTGACGAGGAGAGGGTTCGCATGAGCATTATACCATACGCTTCGACGACACGATCTATAATGTATGCGATGCTATGTACAAGACCAGATGTAGCTTACGCACTTAGCGTGGTGATCCAGTATCAGTCGAATCCAGGTGAGAACCACTGGATAGCAGTGAAGAACATTCTCAAGTACCTGAGAAGAACTAAGGAGATGTTCTTGGTTTTCGGTAATGGAGACCTGAAGATCGAGTCCTTTACCGATTCAAGCTTCTAGAGTGACAAGGATGACAGCAAGTCTGTCTCGGATTTTGTGTTTACCCTCAACGGAGGGGCGGTGTATTGGAAGAGCTCCAAACAGGACACCGTCGCAAACTCGACAATGGAAGCTGAATACATTACTGCAAACGATGCCGCAAAAGAACTGGTCTGGATGAAAATTTTCATTACTGAACTTCAGGTAGTTCCGTCCATTGTTGATCTGATACCGTTGTATCACGATAACAATGGGGCTATAGCTTTAGCGAAGGAATCACAGTCCTATCAGAAATCTAGACACATCTTAAGGCGGTATCACCTGATCAGGGAGATCATAGATCGCCAGGAGATCAAGGTCCGAAGAGTGGAAACAAAAGAGAACACATCGGATCTATTTACAAAGGCCCTCCCTCAAGTATAGTTCGAGCGAATTTTTGAGATGTTGGGTATGCGGTCAGCCAGCAGCTGGCCTTAGAGCAAACGTTGGGTATTCGGTATGCCAATTACTAGCCTTTAGTGCAAATGGGAGATTGTTGGATATGTATGGTCTAGAGGCCATTATTGTATATGTATACATATGGATGCTAGGGATATGTATGTACATGACAATCTTGCTCAGTTATATAGTATATTATTTGAGTTGTCTTTATCAAGATATGTGTATTTCTTTCTTATGATGCTTTATGTTGCTTGCACTTATTGATAAAGACTCGATACAGTAGTATACTATTATGGTTTGACTTTATCTTAACGTGTGCATATGTTATATATGTCGACTATATGTTGATAAAGCCTGTAGGATCTTGCTTGACTACCAGCGGTATGATGGCAATCATACTTGTGGGAGCTGGGCAGTCTATAAGCATATCCTTAAATGTCCCAAATCGCAGGAGTATCGAGATCGGGCATCAATACTCCATAGTAGACTTACGTATACGTTTCTAGACCCCGATGAGGGGCGGTGGTTGGTCCCACAACCATTGGTGTGATCACCTATGATAGTATACGGGTGCTCACTGGGGATGAGTACACTAGACGAACTCGCTGAGAACCTCTAGATGGTATTATCCCTATCGTCAGATAGAGGTTCTCATGAGACATGTGTACATGTTAGTCTTTGGACCTGAGATCGTCATTTGTCTCGTGTAAGTTCCCACTGTGCTTTGATCACTACCCTACCATGGCTCTACTGAGCCTTGCAAACAGGTTTTTGTTGGGTACAGTCCCGAGCCACATAGTGGCAGTGAGTGATTGTCAGGGATTCATCTCTCCAGGTATCGGGAGTCAATATCGCACTATGTTCAATTGGACAGGGCCATAAGACCTTGGCCAAGGCAGTTGGGATTTACTGATAGGTTGATCAGTAGTCTCCCGGATTAGTCCTGAGACGCATCAGCATGAATTATCGGGTTATTAGGGTCTGACGTATACCACCCTCTAGACCCAGTATGCGATACTCTTAGACAAAGAGACTAGACTGTACGGAGATTATCACGGATAGACTCAGTACGAGTTCAGACGAGTTTGCTCGTCGGCCTTCCTTTTTAACAGGTACCTGGGTAGCCGTTACGTGCAGCTAGTACCGCTGACGTGCTCGTGGTTAAACCCACTACCGGCGTACTGTTGAGTCTTTAGAGTCCTACACAGAGGGTTTCCTTTCTTCGGGTGAAATGATGTAGAGCCCGTATGGTTTTACGGTGGGGTTCGATCACATACGTGTACTTGTGCACGTATGATGTTCGGACGGATAATACTAGCGGGTTTTGCTTTAAACCGGATCCTAGTATTATATTCTTGGATTATTTTGTCTCTTTGTATTCGTATTTTTTCAGAATACGGATACCGGTATGTATATACGGTGAGGGTTATTCTTGTAATTGTGCAAGATGCTTCTAGAAGAAGACACCTCATTATTGTTTTTACCATTTTTCTTAAATGGTTAATGAGGTGGAGGTATGAGGTGTTCATTTGTGTTAAATGAAGCATGACTACTTGGTGACTCATGGGGTGACTCATGGTTTACTATTTGGGTATGCTTGATATTTTGTGGGGTGAATTATTGATGATAGATATGATTCACAACACTTAGCCATCTTCATTCATTCTAACTTGAACACTCGCTCTCCTCCAAAGCTCTCTTCTTCTTTCTCAAACCCTAAAAGTCTCATGTGTTGAGAAACCTAGGGTTGGTGAGACAAATCAATCCATCATCACTCTCTACTTCATCTAGGCTACTTAGATTAGCATACTAAGTACCCTAGTTACCTCGTTTTGGAGGTAGGAGCTCAAAGCACACACTCTCGGGTGGATCATCTTTGACGTAAGGAGGCCGAAGATCAAGCGTGATCCATACACTCTTCAAGGAGATAAAGGAGTGTATTGAAGACCCGAAGGACTTGAGCCTTTAGGTATAAATTTCTATCATAGTAGATATAGCTCCTTTGCATGCTAGTTAGGTTTATGGAAATATCCGGGTATTAAGTTATTCTAGCGCCAGTTTAAACTCTGTTAGGATAAAAAATTACACCCCGGTTGACCAAGTCAAAATCAAAGTCAACTTGAAACCAAGTGGGCCCAAGCCCAGGTTAAAGGGACCGGCCCCATGACAAAAGGAATGAAGCCATAAATTGGTTTAATGCAATTCTTTATATATATATATATGTATGTATGTAAAATAAGCAAAAAGCCAAAATTTTGTAAACCCCATGGCTTATGTGCAAAAAGAGATAAGCACATAAGGCATGAGGTGGCATAAGTGCCATTGGGCAAAGCGCAAGGGGTTATATGTAAAGTGTGTAGCCTATAAAGGCAACATGATGAAAAATCATTGATAACTTTTTTCTCTCAAATAAAAATTTAGGGTATGTGCCTCCTTCTCCTTCCTCAAGGTTCTAAAAGCTTCTTCCCCCTTTGGAATTAAATCAAGAGTTTAACTCTTCCTTTTCAAAAAATAAACAGTTTTTTACCGTCAAACCCTCGAAGGGGAACTCATATCTTCCATCAGATCTCAAAAGGGGAGATTTTTAAATCTCACCCCCCCTTTTCTCCAAGATCTGGCCAACAGAAGAGGATGAAGAAGGGGACCCACCTCCAAAAATCCCACTTTGGGGAAGACCCAGGGCCAAAGGGGGGAAGAAAGGGGTCCCCTTCAGTCATTTTCAAAGATTTCTAGGAGTTTAACTCCATTCAAGATCTGTTGGAGTTTAACTCCATAAAAAACCCTTTCAAGAGTTTTACTCCAAATCTACACAAAATCCATGTTAGGAGTTCAACTCCAAGGACCCTTGGGAGTTCAACTCCCAGCCCAGGGGTTAAGCCCCTTTTCCGCTGGTGTTTCCAGTAGTCGCGTACCGCGCATGTGACCTATGGGTGCCTAGCGGTCGTATGCCGTGCACGTGACCCACGGGCACCCAGCGGTCGCGTGCAGGGCACGTGACCCGTGGGCGCTCAGCGCCTACGTGCCCCTCATATGACCCACGGGCTCCCAGAGCTCAGCGGTCGCATGCCGCGCACGTGACCCGCAGCCGTCCAGCGCCCATGACCCGCAGCCATCCAGCGCCCAGCGCTCAGTGGTTGTGTGCAGGGCACGTGACCCACGGACGCTACGCGCCTGGCACATGACACGCGGGCGCCAAGCGCCTACGCGCATGGTACGTGACCCGTGGGCATCTAGCGCCCACGTTCCATGCACGCGTCTTTAAGACGCTCATCACCCCTCATTTTCCATGTACTCCACACCCAAAACACGTCCCCCATTGGAAAAAAATACTAACAGGGCACTGCCCCGCACTCCGCAAGGGGGCTGATAGCCCCCTTAACCCCCAGCCCACTATCTGGATAGCGGGACCCCCGTAAACTCTGCGAGGCTCCTGATATATCTAAAACCCTTTCAAAACACAACATACGCACACGGCATATTGAGTTCACATGATCAGTTTGACCCATCAATCGGAGGTTCTCTCGCTCCAAAGGCGAGGGGTAATTAACGGCAGCTTAGTTCGCGGCTGCCGGAGATTCGGATACCCATAATCAATAAACCCCCGCCTACCCTAGGCAGGGAGAATCTGTAGTACGGCTGACAAGTGCGTGCGTATTCCCATCTCAATGGGGTGACGAAAAACACCCTACAGATTCTGGCATGCCCGGTGGGACGTTTCTCTCCTCCCATATCTCTGGTCAAGTGTTCGTGCGAACTCATTTAGCGTATATATCGATGTTTGTATTGAAGTAGTTTTCTTTTCATGCAGCAATCAACTTTCAACGACGATGTCTCCTAAGATGAATTCAGCTTCCGACGCGACCCCGATCTCGTACGTGGTCAAGATCAATGCCCGTATGGTACTCCCTGCCAGTCTCAGCCAGCAATAGGAGGAGCCACCCCGTCAATTTGGTTCGGTCATCATCTACCCTGCTGGAAGCGCTCATCTGGCGGAGGTCCCGACAAACCAAGCGGCCAAACCAACCTCAAGGGGCAAGAGGCCGAACGTCGGGGTCTCCAGAGCATTCCACCCCAAACACAAATCCGTATTCGAATGGCTCTCCACTGTTCCAACTGAGGGCAAGGCCGTCAACACCAATGGGGCTACAAAGCAGCTCCAGCAAGCTCAGATGGTGCCCTTGACAATCGCGCGAGCAGGAATCTTCTCTGGGCTCTCGGTCAATCGGTCTACGATGTCTTCCCGAAGAGCCGAAGTCTGCCAAGTGCTTAAGACAGAAAATTTAAGGCAGAAGAGGCTCAGGTATCGAGCCAACAAGAGGGCTAGGACTTCGGCCATGTGGAATTTTGTGAGGTTCCAAGAGCAGGATTACTCCGTGACGACGGCTGAGTCGGCCGTAAAAGTCAGCAATTCTTTTAAACCTCTTAAGTGGGTTCAGAAAAATGCCATGACCGCCAGAATCAACAAGACAGCGGTCCGAACAATGCCACAAAGGGACATTTCCCATCCCCAAAAGAGAAAGCATGACACCATCTCTTCAAGAGTCTATCAGGCGCTCTGCACCACGCGAAAAAAGCGGGATGAATCCAGAAAGGAAGCGCTAGCACCATTCATGAATCCAGTCAGGCTTGCAATCTCCAATCGATTATTCGCTACCAAAACAGAAGGGCCTAGACGGTGGTCTATAAAATCAGCTATCAATAATAAAATGATGGCCTGATATGTTATCCATACTGTCTATATGGCGGGCAAGAGCTGCTTCAAGAGTTTCGAAAACAGCTCAGGAGCAAAGATAAAGAAATGTCTATGCTTTACTCCAAAATCGACGACCTGACGAATGTTGTGATGCAGCTTATGGCTCAAATTTCTCGGGCGCCTCCCAATCAAGCACAAGTATCTACTCATGAGCAGGATGATGACAACCCGAAGCAATCAATGCATGTCCCTTTGGGTCCAAGATTCGGTGAGCCGCACGAAAGCCGGCCACATTCCGCTTCTAGGGACGCCTTGGCCCCAGATAGCAACATCCCGCAAACACAAGATCGGATAATGGATTTGGTCACCGACAAGGTTAAAACATTGGTGGCCGAAGCCAAATCTCAGAAAGAAATTGGCAGTAGCGGGCAATCATATCCCGCACAGTACGATCTGATTGAGTTCCCCAGCGGCTACGTCATTCCTAAGTTTGGAAGATTTGACGGGACGGGAAGTGCAAATCAGCACATCGCCCATTTTAAAGCGTCGTGCGGAAATACAGGGGGCAATGATGCGCTCCTTCTTCGTCAGTTTGTCAACAGCCTGACTGGTGTCGCTTTTGACTGGTACGCGAGTATACCAGACGGGTGCGTCACTACTTTTGCCCAATTAGAGTCTCTGTTTCGGCAAAGATTCATGAGTGTCAGTGATAAAATCTCCATTGTTGACCTTATGAGGACCAAGCTGGAGAAGAATGAAAGCAACACCGACTTTATCGCCCGATGGAGTAATCTCACGGTCAAGTGCGAACCACCGCTGGAGCAGGACCAGTCCGTCATCCTTCTTATTGGGAACCTCAGCAATTGAATAGTCCCATTCTTGTATACAGTAGGCCTCAAGACGTTTCGGAAGCTAACCAAGAAAGTCCAAATGCTGGAATGCTCGAAGTAAGAGTCTACCCCGGACTCTCAGAGAGAAAAGACTTGGAAAAGAAAGAGGGACGAAAACCGTTGAAGCGGGAATTCCAGCAATACCAATGTCTTCAATGCGTCTGACAATGAAGACAAGCGAAAGGCAGGTGATTCCAAAACCAACCGGTCTCGAAAGCCATTGCTGGAAGGAGAAGGGCCTTCCCTAGAGGAGAAAAAGAACAAGGTTTACTCTTTAAGAAGGGACAAGGTCTGCAAGATATTCAAAAATGCCTTGACCAATGGTCTACAATTGCCAGAGTCGAAGAGACCCCACGAAGCAAAAATGACTGACAATCCCCTGTATTGCCCATGCCACAGAGTAGTGAGCCATGCGATTGAGTATTGCTATATCTTCAAAGACTGGGTCGAGAAGCAGTACAAGACTGGAGAGATCGACCTGTCCAAGAGTGTGTTGGTGAACAATCAAGTTGCAACCACCAACTTTATATAGACAGAAGCCGAAGCCTTCTGAGAGAAGACAGCTGAACCCGCTGCCCTGAGAAATGAAACTGACTCACCGCTGCTTCCGTGGAGTACACACATATCTAATAAGACGAAGAAGATGCTAAAGTTACTTCGGAAAGAGCCTAGAACAGAATGGGAAGGGCAAAAGAAGCCCACCATTCCGGCTGCCAATTCGGCTCAATCAGGCTCAAAATCCAAAAAGCTCAAGAAGAAGAAAAGTTCAGCTCGACACGAAAAAGAGTTTGCAGGGAGATCGACCATTCAAAAATATACCGATTCCCTCGAAGACTATGAACAAAAGGAAAGGACTCTAATTCAATTGAAGGAGTTCCTCCCTGTAGAAGCGGCTGAAATTCTGGAGGAGTTAGAAGAAGACTCCGATGAAGAGATCCTTATATTGACCTGCTATGCCATCCATCTTGGCAGCGACTCTGAAGAAGAGCTCTGTTTTCCAGAAAAGGATGAAGAGCTCGACACAAAGGCCAACCAAATTCAGCTCAGAAGCGGCAGGGCTCTACCGCCAAATTAGGGAAACATCCCAAAAGGAAAGGAAAAAAAGGTGGCTAATGAGGAAGTTAACAGAGAACCGGCTAATGAAAACTCAAGTCCTTCCTCGGTGGACTACAACGTCTTGGCTCATCTCCGGAAGCTTCTCTCTCTCCTGAGTATCTACGATGCCTTGGCTCTATCTAAAGAGCTTAGAGGTGTTCTCATCCACGCTCTACAAAACCCCGAACGGTATCAGGCTCGCTTTGAGGAAATTAATATGAAAGAAGCCCAGTACGCTCTGCATGCCGCTGCAGTCACGTTTAAGGACGAAGACTTGCTACTAGGAACGACTGAGCATAATCGGACGCTTTACATGACCGGGTACAGTGACGGAGACCGGATTAATCATATATTGATTGATCCAGGGTTCTCAGTGAATATCATGAACTTGTGAACTCTGAAGAGTTTGTCAATGGACGTCCGACACCTGTCAAGGGAAAAGATTGTCATTCAAGGCTTCAATTAAAATTTCCAGCAAGTTCTGGGATCCATAGATCTGCCAATCAAATTTGGGTATCTGCAGACCGAAGCTAAGATATACGTGATAGACGCTGACACGTCTTATAAAATTCTCTTGGGACGGCCGTGGCTCCATAATTACGGCATCGTTCCGTCAACTCTCCATCAATGTATGAAGTATACTAAAAATGGCAAAAAAAGACGCATTGATGGAGACATCCAGCCGTTCAGTATGCATGAAGTCCGATATGAAGATTCTCGGTACTTTGTGACCCCCCAAAAAGTTAAGCCACAACTCACTGAGGATAGAGCGGCCCTAAAACTCAAAGGATAATCTGAGCCGGCTGTTATTTTCAAAAGCAAAAACCCCCAAGTGCGTCCGCGTTTCGGCAAGGACACTGATGAGTCTGACACTGGAAGTCTGTCCTTCCATAAAACTCGCCCTTATTTCGGTAGCGATACGGACGAATCTGATACTGAAGGCACATCCGACAGCAAAATCCGCCCTCGTTTAGGCAGCAACACTGAAGAGTCGGAGGAAGAGGACCCGCCTTGCAACAGCTGTGCAGACTGGGCCCCCATGCAACGAGCAAAACTACGAGAGACCTTCGAAATTGCAGAAGGGTCCCTAGCCGTCACAAGGGTGCCGGAGCAGATGTGCAAAGAGCTCGATGCATTGTCAGTCTCCACCGTGGACCAGCTGAATACATTCTACGTTCCCGGGAGAAAGAGTGGGCAGAAGGGCATCCGGTTTTATGGGTCAAATCCTGTCGTGCAACCGGACGATTTGTCTATTACGTGCCTTCCCTATGAAAGAGGAATAAGAGCCGTCCTAAACCCCAGATATTATGCGTCCGAGATGCGGGAATATTATAAAAATTGCGGATGTCGGTTATAACAAACGGACTCCGAAGCGAAGTTTTATGAGGGGCTGTGGCACCCGCCTCAGGTCTGAGCACTCATCGATGGACGAATCCCAGATAGACGGGGCATAGGTTTCATTCAACCTAATATCAAGGCATGTTACATGATTCATATTAGTGAAACCAGCGAAGAGTCAAATGATGAAGACGAGCTAGTCGAGCTAGAAGAGGCCCCTCAAGAGTTCGAAGATGGCGGACAAGAAACCTTCGATGAGCTAACCGAGGTTGATTTAGGAACGCCTGATAACCCAAGGCCGATCTACATCAGCAAACTATTGTCAGAGGAAATGAAAGAGCAGATAATCGCCCTGCTGCATGAGTTCGCCGACTGCTTCACGTGGACGTACAAAGAAATTCCTGGTGTTGGGGTCGAAAATTGCACCCCGGTTGACCAAGTCAAAATCATGGTCAACCCCAAGACATGTGGGCCCAAGCCCAGATCAAGTGGGCCCATGCCCAACTCGAGTCCGAACATGAAGCGGACGGCCCCCCTCCATGCCAAAAAAAATCATCATGTAATAAATAATTTTGATGCATGAATTTAAGTAAAATGGGCATAAAGACAAATTTTTGTAAAGCCCATGACTTATGTGCAAAAAAAATGCACATGAGGTATGGGATGGGCAAAATACCATTTTGTAAAGCCCAAGGGGCTACATGTACATGTGTAAGCCTATAGGAGGCAACATGATGATGAATAAAAAAGACACTTTTTCATTCTCCTAAAAAAATCTAGGGTTTATGCCTCCACTCTCTCTTTTTCAAGTTCTTTCTCTTCCTTTTCATTTTCCAAATAAATCAAGAGCTTAGCTCTCTTTTTTTTTTTTAAAAACTAAACAAAGTTTTACCATAAACCCACCTCCCAAGACTCTATCAAGAAAAGAAAAAGGGTCTCTTTTTTTATCATCCAAGATCTAAATCTTGGAGTTTCAAGAGAACCCATTTTGGGTTTCTTCTCAAAAGAGAAAGGAGAAAATCTTTTGGACTTAAACTCCACAAATAAAATTATTTTGGAGTTTAACTCCACTACAGAAATTCTTTTGGAGTTTAACGCCACAGTAAAAAATCTTTTTTTTTTGAGTTTAACTCCACATTAAATCTTTCTAGGAGTTTAACTCCATATAAAATTCTTTCGGAGTTTAACTTCACATTTAAAATTCTTCCGGAGTTCAACTTCACAATAAAAATTCTTTCGGAGTTCAACTCTATTTAAATTCTTTTGGAGTTCAACTCCACAAACAAAAATTCTTTTGGAGTTTAACTCCAGAATAAAAATCTTTTTTTGGAGTTGAACCCCATTTAAAACTTTTTTTGGAGTTTAACTCCGCAATAAAAATCTTTTTGGAGTAAAACTCCATTTAAAATTCTTTAGGAGTTTTACTCCATTTAAAATTCTTTTTTGGAGTTGAACTCCATTTAAAACTCTTTTTGGAGTTAAACTCCATTAAAAATCTTCTAAGAGTTAAACTCCATTCAAAACCTTTTTAGAGTTGAACTCCATATCTAAAATTCTTTTGGAGTTTAACTCCACAAAAAAAATCTTTTGGAGTTCAGCTCCATGTTAAAAATAAAAAATAAAAAATTGGAGCCCTTTTACCCCATCACATGCTAGCACGTGAGGGGGAGAGCTCCCATTTAATGGGAGCCCTTTTGGCCCCCCTCACATGCAAGCATGTGAAGGGTCACATGCTAGCATGTGATGGCCCCCTCCCCTCACATGCTAGCATGTGACCCCTTACATGCTAGCATGTGATGGCCCCCCTCACATGCTAGCATTTGAAGGGTCATATGCTAAGCATGTGATGGCCCCCCGTCACATGCCATGCTAGCATGTGGGGGGTCACATGCTAAGCATGTGAAGTCCCCCCTCACATGTGCTAAGCTTGTGATGGCCCGCCCTAGCATGTGAGAGGTCATATGCTAAGCATATGATGGCCTCCCCTCACATGCTGCAAGTATGTGAGGGATCACATGCTAAGCATGTGATGGCCTAGCATGTGAGGGGAGGCTCTCATTAAATGGGAGCCCAGGCTTCCCCCCCCTTTTCTCTTTCTTTCTTCTTCTTTCTTCCTTCTTTTTTTATTTAATCCTTTTTTATTTAAAAAAAATAAAATAAATATTAAATAAATAAATAAAAATTATAAATAATATTTTAAAAATAAAAAAATAGTAAATTAAAATAAAAAATAGTAAATTAAAATAAAAAAAGTTTTCTCTAAATATTTATTTACTTATTTATTTTTTTTATATATAGAAAATATATATATATATATATATATATATATATCTTTTTTTAACAAATAGAATAAAGCAAAAAACACACACACACACCAACGCATCGCATTGAGTTCGCATGACCAGTTTAACCCGTCAATCGGAGGTTCTTTCGCTCCAAAGGCGAAGGGTAATTAATGGCAGCTTAGTCCGCGACTGTCGGAAATTCGGATCCCCACAATCAATAAACCCCGGCCTACCCTAGGCAGGGGGAATCTGTAGTACGCCTGACAAGCGCACGCGTATTCCCATCTCAATGGGGTGACGAAAAACACCCTACAGATTCTGGCACGCCCGGTAGAACAAATCTCTCCTCCCATATTTCGGGTTAAACGTTCATACGAACTCAATCAATATACATATCTATATTTATACTAAAATAATACTCTTTCATGCAGTTTTCCAAGCAATCAATTTTCAACAATGTCTCCAAAGATGAACTCAGCTCCCATCTCCAACACGATGAAGATGGACCCCAGGACGGTCCTTCCGGCCAGTCTTGGGCGACAGTGGGAGGAGCCGCTGCTACAGTTCGGATCTATTCTGTTCGTGCCAACTAATGCCATTCCTGCACCTCAAGCTCCGGTAACCGACAAACCGGTCACGAAAGGCAAGAGGCCAAATGTGGTGGTCTCGAGGGCGCCCCAACCTTAACGCAAATCCGTTTCCGAACGTCTCTCCGTCGCTCTAGTTGGGGGAAAGGCCATTAACGTCAACGAAGCAACGGGGCATCTCGAGCAAGCTCTAATAGTACCCTCGACAACTGCTCGATCGGGTGTCTTCTCTAAGCTCCCCGCCAATGATAAAGAGACAACTGGATATGTGGTCCACACTGTCTACATGGTAGGAACGTGCATCAAGAGCAAGGAAGGGGCCACCACATCTCAAATTCAATCTGGTATGAATATGGCTGCCACATTCCAAGACCGGCCTCCTCTGGAAGGTAATGAAGACCCTTCCAGTGAAGCAGGGAGAGCCCTTAGTTCATGAGGAGTCGGGCTCGGAAAGCGAAGTTGAACCAACTTTCCATCCTAAGACCGCAGAGCAGCAACTTCTCCAGGAGATCCGAAAGCAGCTCAGAAGTAGAGACAAGGAGATGGCTAAGCTCTACTCAAAAATTGATGACTTGACAAACGTCGTCTTACGGCTCACGGCTCAAGTTGCCTCTCAACCGCCCAATCAAGCGCATGGTTCTGTTTACCCCAATCAGAGCAAAGCTCTGTTCAAATTCCAAGGCGGGAGATGAAACAACGCTTCTATTTCCCCCAATCAGAGCAAAGCTCTGCTTTGAAATTAAAATGAAAACAAAAGAAGCAACGCTTCAGCTGACTTGCGCTGTGCGCTGCGCGACACGTGGCAGCGCAGTTGCGCTGCGCTGTGCGCTGCGTGACACGTGTCAGCGCAGTTGCGCTGCGCTCTGTGCTGCGCGACATGGGTCAAGCGCTGGTGCGTTTGCGCCAAACAAAATTAAAATTCCAGTAAGATCTTTCTGTTCTTGTTAAAACAAGAAAATTGTCTTCTATAAAACAGAAGCCCTTGGATCAAAGATACAACGGTGGGGAAAATTCCCCAAATCACTCAGAGAATGATCTCTTTAACAAATTTAACAAATTAATGGGCACTATATAAGGCCCCTAGACCCCAATTCCAAAAGACACATCAACACAGAGAGAACTTCTTTAAAGAAAATTTTGAGAAGAGCTCAAAGAAAGGAAAGGTAAAAATCTTGAATAAAAGAAGAATTTCTTCTAAAAAGATCATTGATCTAAGAAAAAGATCAAAGATCTTCAATAAAAATATAATAATAATAAAGGCATTGCCTTTTGATGAACCACTGGTTCTTTGAAAACAAGAAAATTTGTTTTCTTTGATCTAAAATTGATCAAAATAATAAAACAGTACCATGCACTTGCAAAATCTACACTGTTGCGCTCTCGGGTTGGCGCAAGCCACCAGAGAGCGCCACATGTCAGCCCCATAATGATCTGCGCTATGCGCTTCTAAAAAACAGAGCACTGCTCTCATGAATTGGTGCAACTCACCAGAACGCGCCACGTGTCAGCAGCGCAACAGCGCAGCGCACTGCGCTTGCGCTCTCCTGAGCGTGACACGTGTCACCTCCCCATGGACTTGCGCCTTGTGCTCTTCAATTGGCGCAAAGCGCCTGACAAGCCACGTGGCACTTTGTCAGACTAATTAATGTAGCGCATTGTTAAAGGGCAGGGCCCAATTAAAAGGCCCAATGGACCAAAACAAATGCTCTGCATTATAAAAAAAGGGGACAAAGCCCAACTTAAAAGGCCTAATAGGCCAGAATAAAATGTAGTGCAGGGGCAGAGCCCTAATAAAGGCCTACTAGGCTAAATATAAATAACAATGTTGAACATTCTCAATTGGACTTAGCTCAATTCTGGCCGTAAGTCCTTAAATTAAATTGACTGAGCACGGCTGCTCTTTTAAATCAATTTACACTTGGTTCAAGGGTACATCTCTGAACTACTCTGACACCTATCGTTATAATCCTTCAACGACGTCAGAGAGGTGACGGGTCCCGACGGCCATACATACAATGGACCACCATCTCCCTAAACTGGCAATGGACCACTACGTCCCTAAACTGGAACAATAGAGCCCCCAAACGCTCTTTTGTCAGATCTAAACGATCCCGTTTAAGTTGATCTTAACCTCAAATATGGCTAACGTATCCTTAAACATTCAAACAGACTTTAGTCCCAAATTGGACTATAAGACCCCCAATCAACTTTGGTTCAAGGGTACATCTCCGAACTCCTCTGACACCTATTGTTGTAATCCTTCAACGACGTCAGAGAGGTGACGGGTCTCGATGGCCATGCATACAATGGACCACTATGTCCCTAAACTGGAATAATAGAGCCCCTAAATGCTCTTTTGTCGGATCCAAACGATCCCGTTAAGTTGATCTTAGTCTCAAATCAGACTAATGTATCCTTAACGAACGTTTAAGTTGATCTTAGCCTCAATATGGCTAACGTATTCTTAAACTAAAACATCAAACTCAAATCTAAGTAAATACGGATTTGGACTAATCAACGTCCTACGGGTGACGGCATAACTTAGTCTCCGTATACAATCCACGGGCATCCACAAACAAAACAAACACACACGACACGAAGTGAAATTCTGGAGAAGGAGAAAGTGGTTACCGTAATACGGTAGCGTAATTAACTGCAGAGGCTTGCGCCTGCAGGGAAGAGCGTCCCCACAATCAAAAACCCCTCAAACGAGGGGGAATCTGACGAAGTCTGCTACATCGGTCACATCTGTCTAAACCTCCGATACACGGTGCCACAAATCAACTTGGCATCTTCGGAGAGGTAGACGGATAAAACCAAATAGCATCTGCCCCGATTCTCAGGCAAGACGTCCATGTCGTGGCCGCCATTCGGAGGGGAACAGATTCTGGCATGCCCAGTGGGACTTTTTCCTCTTTCCACTCCACACTTCGTGTGTCGTGATTCGCGAACAAATCGCGGTTTGCTGTGGTTGCCTGTGGATTCGAAGTACGTAGATTTGGTGTCTTGCTCCGTGCAGAAGACAGAAGATCAATGGCTTCAAATTGCACTACCTACAACTGCAACTCTCGCTCCGTCCCTGCTAGAGGAGTGACTTATGGGCCCCGAGCGGCCTCCCTTTTCAAGATACCAGTGGAGCAGGTAACTCAAGACACCACTGGACTATTCTTCGGGACCATACTCCCACCGATGAGCTTCAATGCCCTAATGACGTTGCAAGAAGCCCCAAAGAAGTCGGTCTTTGATCGACTTACCACTGCCGCGGCCCCTCTCAATGGGTCGCCCAATTCCACTACCTCAGTTTTCAACAGGCTGGGCCAGAACGTCTACAAGCCTGCGATACCAGAATGCGTTATCCCGAAACGGATAGCCATCCCTGCTCCCGTTCAAGGCAAAATCCCCAAGGTTGCTTCCCCTACTCGGAAGTCTGCTTTTGACAGGTTGGCCGTCCCCATTCAACGGACGTCGGCCTTTAAAAGGCTGGTACCAGCAAATTTTGACCAACACAAGGGACATGAGGAGGTCACCCCTACGGCTGAACCAACTCTATCTGCACGACACGCTTGACGTCGCCACTGGCGCCGAGTAAGGAAGGCTGGGGGCAACTCCCCCTCTGGATTTACTCCTCCAGCTCCAACAGTGGAAATCGAGGCTGCTGTTCTAACCGAGAACAGCTTTGAACTGCTCAACAAAGTGCGCAGAAACTCTCCCACTGCATTGCTGAAGAGAACTCCTTCACCTGCGATGATACAGAAAAGAAGCCGGAGCAACCTCCTCGACGGCTATCCTCTGAAATTTACATAGTTTGGCGACGTGTCCAAGAGTCAGTGGTCGATCAAGACTATCTCCGCCGACAGAAAAAGATGAAGGATCAGCAGGAGAGGGACTACTCAAAGTTATAAAAAGTGACAGCCGGATGGGTGCCTGCTGCAATGGCTCCCTCAACGTCGATCACTCAAAAGAAAAGGAGGACGCAAAAAGCCCCTGTGGGCATGGCGAACCGTAAAAGCGCTGAACATAAACATCCCAAGTCTGGGGGCATGGTGGTGCACACTGTTTATATGGCTTCCGGAAAGGAGGAAGGCCGTGCTTCGACGGGTCACCGACCGCTTACCCGATCCGTGACAAAAGCCCATGAGCAGCAACAGAAGCTTCAGGAAACGATGACTGCAATGGCTGTGCTTACCGGGCCAAAAGAGAGCTCGGAAGCATCATCAGAACAACGTCATGAGCAAGAAACCGATGCTGACTTCCTACGCAGATTCCTCGAAAAGAAGGACAAAGAAGCCGCAGAGCAAGCGGCTAACATAAAACAAATGGCGCTCCTCTTCCAAGATATAGTAGGGATGATGTTGCAGCCAGAACCTCCTGCTGAATATCCTCCGATTGTCCTTGAAGATGACAGGGAAGAGACGTCGAATCCTCCACCGGCTCTGTCAGCAGCCAAAGAAGAGACGATTTCCAAAGCTGCCTTGGATGAGTATATAGCTCAGCAGATAAGGGTTCACCAGGCAACTGAGGCAGCTGGTCAAGTCGTCAAGACGGGGAGACCTTATCCGAGCTGGTATGATCAGATCAGTTACCCGCCGGGATATACGATCCCTAAGTTCCACTTATATAAAGGGACAGGGAACCCTCATCAGCATGTCGCTCAATTCAGAGCTTTATGCGGCAACACGGGAGGCGACGACAAACTGTTGCTTCGCCAGTTCGTCGGCAGTTTAGCAGAAACAGCCTTTGAATGGTATTCAGAGCTACCTAATGACTCTGTCAAAATATTTGCGGAGATGGAGCTACTGTTTACACAAAGATTCGCGAGTGCTAGTGGACGCACCCCGATAATAGCACTGATTAATGCCAGGATAAGGCCAGGCGAAACGTGGGTCCAATACGCAATACGATGGCGGAACCTTTGGTCGAAATGCGAACAACGTATAGAAGAGGCTCCTGCAGTAGGCATGTTCGTGGGCACTCTTGATCCGCAAGCGACCATCTCTCAATTCATGATGTTCTTCAGGCTGACCACCTTCCGGCCTTAATCGACAAATTAGCCCAAATGGACCAGATGAGCCATGGACCGTCTCCTCCAAAACCGGACTCTCGAAATGAGAAGGGGAAAGGGAAGGCGATCGTCGCCGCCAATGCTCAGCAACGGCCGAGCAACTTGAAGCCAGTTGTCCGTCAAAACAATATGCGACCACGCGTATCCCTCCAGGAGAAGCTAGGACGTCCTTACTCGTTTCCTCGAAATAAAACGAGAAAACTGTTCGAGCTGACACTGCGCAACAGGCTCATCAATCTGCCAGATCCAAGACGCCCGATGCAACCAAACGACGTCAATGATCCCAATTACTATCCCTACCACCGAGTATTGGGTCATTCGATTGAGAATTGCTACGTCTTCAAAAACTGGATTGAAGACCAGTACCTACAAGGCAAGTTTACGCTGTTTGAAAAGTGGAAGGTAAACCCACCACAGCCACACACTCCAAAGAAGACGGACGCACTGGGGGCAACTTGTCATGTGATCTCTCACTCAGTGGTGAATGATAAAGAGGCTCCTTACGCCGAGAAACCGAGGGCGGACCCTGAACCAGAACTTTTGTGGCCGTCAGACGAGATGATCGATGCCTTCCTAAATGATATTCATCTGAAAGTTAAAGCTAATCAAGAGCGTGAGATGGCCATACTGGAAGGAGCCAAACACCGACGACTAAACGAAAGAGTTGAGGCACTCCCATCAAATCAAAAGACATCCGCTGCGGATAATAACAGATTCAAGACGAGGAAAAGGTTTGCTAAAGCCATATCAATGGGAATGAAGCTACCACCCTCTGAAGAAAATACTCTCGATGGAGTAGGGACGCATCCTAACTTCTGCTTATATCATCAGAAGATCATACATACTACCGAAGACTGCGACTCCTTTAAGTGTTGGTGGCAAGGGTATGTCGCTCAAAAGCAACACTTCAACAGGACAAAGCGTGAAGCTCGTAGACATCAGAAAAATGCGATAGATGAGCGCAAAAGATCCACCGACGACTATCACATAGCCGACTCCAAGGGATTGCAAATTATCACCTTTGGAAGTGACTCTGACGAAGAAGCTGCCCTCAACCCTCTCCTCAAGAAATCCATTTCAAAAATGAAAGAATTGAGGAGCTGCGAGAACGTTCAGCCGTGCAATCGCACGCTACTCGAAAAAAATCTCGCTCCGCAAACAAAGGATCGAGCAAAAATGATAAAGGGAAGGGAAAAACAGCCCTCGTAGCCCACACTCAACAGCAATCGAGTGGCCCAAGACCGGTTGTTCGTCAAAACAATATGCGTCTACGCATATTGATTGGTAGAGATTTTACGATCAAAAATATAATTTCCGCAATCAAGAAACGACGTCGCTTCGCAGCTAGCCGGTGAGTGCGGGTCGATCCACAGAGACGGGTAAATTCCTTTAGTGTGTGTTAACGAGTTGATTCTATTTGTCGTTTTGGTTTTATAAAAATCTAGATCTAAAATTTAATTAACCTAATTTAAATTCTTGCCAGGGTTAGGCTTAGAGGAAGTTTTGGAGATTGATGTTTCCTCACCGCTTTCAATGCCGTATTTTAGATCCATTAGGTGTTATAGTAATTATCGATAAAGTGGATACGACTCTTTTGGGAAGATGTTTTCTTCCTCTAGATTCGTATCCTTACTTTATCGTTAATTACCCTAACCCCCATGGAAAACGCGCGCAACCGGCCCTTTATACTGCGGTTCACCGTTACCTCGAGGGGTAGGGTGCCGCAGGGAGCGGTTGTGCGCGCATGCATGGAGTTCTTAATGGGTTAGGCATTGAAAGGGGTGAGAGATCTCATCTCTCAACCCTTTCCCTAAGGCTAACCCTAACAAGCGAGGAGACTACTCGCTCATTAGGGGATGAAATAACATTATAATTAAATGAAATAAAAGACTTACTAATGGTGATGGCTCCCTCCAAGCGATAAAGAGCAGATCTGAATGTCACTTCCAGAAATTCTGATTTTTTATTGATTGAAAAGAGGCATACAATTTTTAGATCTAAAATTACAATTTATAGGAAAATAGAAACCTAGGGTTACAGACTCTCGCGCATGCGCAATTACAGATTTGCCCACAAAAAATCCCAACATCTCCACCGACGCAACAGTACAGAAATTTTCCACCGACACGTGCGTTGACTGGCCGCGGATCCGCCGCAAATGTTGGCTTGGGCCGCGGATCCGCGGCCCTTTGGTGGGCTTGGCCCACTAGTTTTCTGCACTTGGGTTCTGGGTCTTTGGGCTTCTTGGTTTTATATGTAATTTCTCTGTTGGACTTCTGTTTCTTCTCCAGATTTTCAGTGAAAAACTTGTACGTATCTTTTGACCGTTCACTTGACATTTTGGACCGTGCAATGTTCTTCATCTCGGCTTGAGTACGATCCGTCTGCTTGTTGGTCAAAAGTCCATTTTCTGTTGTTTTGTGTCTTTTTCACTGTATTTGCTCCAGAAACCTGTATCCTGTAATATGCAACAAACGTGCGTCAAGAGTACCTGTTTATTTATAAAAAGGATAAGAATAGGGGAATGATAAATGCAATATTACGGTCTGAACAAATACCCCCAAACTTACCTTTTGCTCGTCCTCGAGCAAACTTATTATTTTATTCTCTAAAATCCTAACCGCACTTTCGCAGGGAAACGCGATTGCACTGAGCACGTGCAACAAGCCGTTAAACCTCTAGGTGTCCCTAGTAGGAGGAGTGTTGTCTCCTGAAGGTTTTCAGCGGATTACACCCACAAAATCCTATCAACTCGGCCCATTGACTTTTGTTCTCCAATTAGGTTTTCTAACAAGGAATTCTATTATCTTCTACTTGTAAATTATCCACCCATATTCTTCACACTTCCTCATTATTTAACATAAGATTATATATGTTATGTAGACCTACTTAGCTTTCAGCATCTCCTAAGTCTTCCTTCTAGGGTTTCATCTCAACTTTGGAATTTTCTATCAACTCCATTAAAGATATAAATTTTATCTTTCATTCCTCTCTCTTATCTCAATTCCAATCACATACCCCTACGTGTGTGTATAGATCACCCCTACATTTGGAAATTCAATTCAAGCAATCATGCCCTAGTCCATTGTCCAAAGTACTAATTAGATGGTGAATAAAATTTTGCTTACACATCCTTCATGCGACCGTTAATACTTCTTGAGGTACCAACGACCGATTACAAAATGCGTTTGCACTTTAAAGCGTACTTCCTAGTCCTTGCAACACCCAAGGCTTTAGCAGTGACTCCCAAACCAGTTGGTCTAAGGCACTAGGTGATGAAGCACCCTTGCTAAATATTTTTCTATTTTTACAGCCTTAAGTAATCGCAAAAACCAGTGTCCATTTTTTCTTTATTCACTTTTTTTTTCTTTTTATTTTCATTGTACTAAGGACTTTAGACAAGAGCATTTCAAGGTCTCTTCTACTATTCCAAGTTTCAAGGTGCGTGAATGTGCAAATTGTAGGGTATGCATTTTCAGAATCTAGACTTAAGCTAGGAACTATTTTTCAAACTTATACTCTAATGAGAACATCAATACTCTTCCCTTGTTTCGACTTAGCCCAAGAAGTGAACCCAAAATTTGCCTATTTCTAAATAAACTATAAGGCATATACTTTCTATCGTTAAACTTTAAGAAATGTTATTTTTAGGGTTTTTAATTCACTAAGTCTAAGATCTAGTTGTTCCTAGCTAGTTAACCTATCTGTCAAACTCAAGTCAATTAGCCAAAATTGAATACAATTATTTTTATATTTTTTTGAAATTTTTCAAATTTTTATGGGTTTTCAAATAAGTATGCAAATGCAAAAATATGTACAAATGAATGCGAAGGAAGAAGACGTACCGAGCATACCCCCAAACTTGAACTTGACAGTGTCCTCACTGTCATGCTAAACCAAGAGGGTCAAAATACCGATACTCCCCTGTTTATTTATTTATAGTTTTTTTTATTGTTAAGAAAAACAAAAATATATACAAAAAGACCCTCCCCCAAACTTCAATTAAACTATGTTAGACAATACTGCCCAACTTTGCATAGGCCAAAAGTCAACACCAACCATTTAAAAAATTTATCAGTAAAGAATATTGGTGGGTGAAAAAATAAGTTGTGGTGGTCCGCAAAAAATTGGGGAAAATGGAAGTAGTGGTATGGGAGGTGTGGAGGTAAATATACAGGTGATGGTGATGCATCGATACGAGAATGTAAGTGATCAGCAATCAGTGGAGTGTTGGCATTCTCGTACCTTATTAAAAGAAATGGGGGTATTTCAACTTCTAAGGGAGGAAGTTGGCTCACCACAATACCCCCAAGATGTTCCCGTGTGTCCTCTATTGACATGGCATCATCCATCAATTGTGTGTGATATTCAATTATGAGGGAACTGATCTCCTCGATGTCCGCCATAGTCCTACCGAAAACTTACCGCCTATCTTGTAAGACCGTTAATAGGGCATTCTTTTGCTCGAGGGCTAGAGAGGCCGATATGATAATGGGAAAGGTCTCATTCTCACCTATGTAAGCATATCTAAGGTGAGACGGTAAGGGCGTGAGTTTGAGTTTCGGAGGCGAAAGAATCATTGCGGAATCTACCTCGAACTCAAAGGACTCCAACACAGGTTTGAAATCACTGCAAACAACCGATTCGGATGGTTCGACTGACTCATCCAAAAATTCAAACGACTCATATTCGGGCTGTGAGTTGTCATCATCCAAAAAAATGAAACATTCATAATCAACATCGGTTGTGTCAACGGTGGTAGGCTCAAGGAGGGACGCACTAGTGGCGTCAAAACTGTTTTCATCAAATAGAAATCTTTCAAGCTCGCAGTCCTCCTGCGTGATTTCGTGAATAGAGCAAACTTCTCGTGTACTAGTTTTAGGCACGGGGGGCAGACTTCCCATCTTATAAATATTGAACTCACTAGACCTCTTCCCGAAGGATAGAGTCATGGAGCCATTGCGGCAATTTATCACGGCATTGGAAGTGGCCAAAAATGGTCGACCAAGAATCACCGGAATTTGGTTTATTGGGTTAGCAACAGGTTGTGTATCCATAACGATAAAATCAACGGGGAATATGAATTCCCCAACTTTGATCAACACATCCTCTAGTTGACCCCTTGGATAGGTGATTGATCGATCAGCCATTTGGAGAGTGCAGCGAGTGGGTTTCAACTCTCCAACCCCTAATTGTTCGTACACGGAGTAGGGAATCAGGTTAACACTATCCCCAAGATCTAAAAGTGCTTGATTAATTTTCTTATCCCCAATTGTAATTGAAATCGTAGAACAGCCGGGGTCCTTTCGTTTTTGGGGTAAGGTTTGATGGTGGTTAATTGCATTGCTCACTGCACTAGCCACTAGCACTTTCTTGGGTACTTGAGATGCCTTTCTCTTCGAGGTGCACAAGCCCTTTAAGATTTTCGCGTATGAAGGGACTTGTTGGATAGCATCCAAGAGAGGTATATTTATGCTAACCTGTTTAAATAATTCCACAATCTTCTCCACATGAGCATTTGGTTTATTAGGACTCAACCTGTTTGGAAATGGTGCATTTTGAAAATTTGTTGAGTCACAAGTCTGTGGAGTAGAATGTGGAGTAGGAACGGATCCCGGTGTGGATGTGTTCGTGTTGTGAGAAATGGGTCCGTTCGAGTCAGAAGAAGTAGAGCCGTGCGAAGGGTGGAGAATAGGCTCTAAAGAAAAAGGTGAAGAAGGAAGTGAAGAAAATGAAGAAGGGGAAGAAGAACCACCGGCGGGGATATCATCACTAGTTTCCACATTATTTTGCAACTCTCTTCCGGATCTCAACGTGGTCACCGCATTTACATTGTGATTGTGATATGCGTTTTGTGCGTGACCGGGATTGGGCAAGGGTTGAGATGGAAGCTTTCCCTTTTCTCTCTCGCTCAACGCAGCAGTTAATTGTGCAATTTGTGCCTCAATAGATTTGATACTTTGATCGTGTGAGGCATTGTTATTCATTAAAGAGTGCACATAACTTTCAAGTCTTGCTGCGGATTCTGTAGTTTGCTTGAGAAATGCTTCAAGACTTTTCTCGAGCGAGCTAACCTTATCATCATTAGGTTGAACCAAATTATTCGTTTGATTTGTATAAGGTTGTTGTTGGAAAGGTTGCTGGTTTTGAGTTTGTAAGGGTGCTTGTTGTTGTTGTGGAGGAGGTCTTTGAAAATTATTGTTCCCTTGGACTTGTTGATTTTGGTTCCAAGCGAAATTCGGGTGACTCCTCCACCCCTGATTGTATGTCGAAGAGTAAGGATCATTTCTTTGTCGTTGCTGAAATGCAGCATTGACTTGATCCTGTCCTTGAATAGGTGCATTATAAGGACACTCTTCGGTTAAATGCGATGGGTTCGAACAACAAGCACAAACAGTTCGTGTGGGCAGAGTAGGGGCAGGAGAAGACGATGAGATTTTGGTCTCAATGGCTTCTAGCTTTTTCATAAGTGAGGCCATCTCGGCCTTCATAGCTATCGACATATCTATTTGATGTATGCCTGCCCTAGATTGACCACTAGAAGAAGATGATGTGGTCTTGGTACTCTCCCATTGAATTGTTTGCTCACTTAGGTCCTCAAGAAACTGCCAAACTTCGTCGCTAGACTTGGAGAGAAAATGACCTTGACATATTGTTTCTAGCAACTGCTTCGTTGCCGCGTTCAATCCCTCGTATAATGTTTGGAAAAGTTGCCAATTTTCTATCCCATGATGAGGACATTGAACGAGTAGGTCCTTAAATCTCTCGAAGCACTTCCAAAATGGTTCGGAAGGAAGCTGTGAAAATTGTATGATTTCGTTTCTGGTTCTAGCAGTTTTATGATGAGGGTAGAACTTTTTCAGAAAAGCTCTCACAAACTCGTCCCAATTTCTAATGGAGTGTGATGCGGTGCTGTATAGCAACTTCTCGGCTAGGTCACATAAGGTAAAAGGAATGACCCTTAGCCTTATTGCGTCATCACTTAATTGGGTTGTCTTCATCATGGCGCAAACATTTTGGAATTTATTAATGAAAATATATGCATCCTCGGATTCCAAACCATGAAACTTAGGCAGCATATTGATGAAGTATGGTTTTATTTCAAAATTATCCCCATTTGCCGGTGGGGGTGAAAGACATGTGGGTAAAGAAGTGCGGACGGGGTAGAAGAGATCCTGGAGCGCAACTCGTGCGGGCGCTACAACAGGCGGTAGATTCGGGTTATTCGCACCTGGCGGAGGTGGAATCATTCCCGTCGGCAAGGTATAGTTGGGGTCGTGTCCCGACATACCTTTGAAAGAATTTGAGGGTGGAGGTAAGAAAGTGGAAGGAGTTTCGACTTCGGTGTCGAAAAGTTCGTTGGTCGGTACCAACGAAACACGGACTAATCGGGCGTTAGTATCCCTAGTCCAAAATGACATACACTAAAGGGTAGTGCAGTCAGAAAAAAGAGAAAAACAGAATGTGGGGGTAAGATAACGTCAGTGAGAAGAAGTGGCGGAAGTGAGTTTGCAAGTTTTCTTTAGCGGCAAGTTGCAAGTTTTTTTTAAAAGATTTTTCTTTTTCTTTTTCTTTTATTTATGTGACGGTTTTGCAAAAAAGGTTTTTGAAAGCGGACTCGTGACACCAATGTGTCAACCACACATGCACAATCAGGCCTAGATCTAGGGTCGCCTAGGTCTGCTAGACAGCTCCTAACTAGGGCCAGAAATAGACCTCAAACCGCCTCTTCACGGACAAATACGGCCAGGTAAGTGGGAAGGAACCACCACTACAGTGGGTCTAATTAAAAACCACTAGCCTAGACACCGCAATGTCGGTTAGGATAAACGGCCGATGCCTACCCTAGTCCTTTTCTTATTGAGCTCGCTGTCCTCAGGTCTGAGTCTAGTCTTTTTTAATTAAAGGTGGTTGATGCAAAATGCTTAGGTGTTTTCTGGGGTCCTGGGAAGGGTGATGAAATCCCCACCCAATCTGGATTTGGTCAAATAGCCCCTTAGAGTCCGGTTAAATTATGCAAAACAAATAAAAATTCACTTGCAAGCAGAATTCTTTTCGCGCGGCGCAAAGAAACCTGCAGAAATCTGTTATTTAGAAGGGGGAGAAAGACTTTTTACGCAAAGAACCCTGCAGAAAATTTTTACAGATGGAGATATGGAGGTTACAGAGGAGAAGGAGAGAAAACAAACCACACAAAATTTTAGGGCTGACGTGTCACAATGAGCGCGGATCCGCGGCTATTACCCTGTTTATGCGGTTGAAGCGCGGCACTTTGGTGGGTGTAGCCCCTGAAAAATTTTGTGCTTCTCTGATGGGAACTTTCTTCTCTGTTGTGATGTGAAACTTTCTGATTTCCTCTCTGTAAATTTCCAGATCCACGATTCGTCGCTGTTCCTGCAAGATTAAAAAGATACACCCTTCAAACAGATCAAATTTGATAATTTTTATATTTTTTTATATTTTCAGATTTTTATAATTTTTCAAATTTATATCAACCCGAAAATTCACAAAAAGAAAGATTACGCCGTCCCCGGCAACGGCGCCATTTGATTGATAGGGATTTTACGATCAAAAATATAATTACCGCAATCAAGAAACGGCGTCGCTTCGCAGCTAGCCGGTGAGTGCGGGTCGATCCACAGAGACGGGTAAATTCCTTTAGTGTGTCTTAACTAGTTGATTCTATTTGTCGTTTTGGTTTTATAAAAATCTAGATCTAAAACTTAATTAACCTAATTTAAATTCTTGCTAGGGTTAGGCTTAGAGGAAGTTTTGGAGATTGATGTTTCCTCACCGCTTTCAATGCCGTATTTTAGATCCATTAGGTGTTATAGTAATTATCGATAAAGTGGATACGACTCTTTTGGGAAGATGTTTTCTTCCTCTAGATTCGTATCCTTACTTTATCGTTAATTACCCTAACCCCCATGGAAAACGCGCGCAACCGGCCCTTTATACTGCGGTTCACCGTTACCTCGAGGGGTAGGGTGCCGCAGGGAGCGGTTGTGCGCGCATGCATGGAGTTCTTAATGGGTTAGGCATTGAAAGGGGTGAGAGATCTCATCTCTCAACCCTTTCCCTAAGGCTAACCCTAACAAGCGAGGAGACTACTCGCTCATTAGGGGATGAAATAACATTATAATTAAATGAAATAAAAGACTTACTAATGGTGATGGCTCCCTCCAAGCGATAAAGAGCAGATCTGAATGTCACTTCCAGAAATTCTGATTTTTTATTGATTGAAAAGAGGCATACAATTTTTAGATCTAAAATTACAATTTATAGGAAAATAGAAACCTAGGGTTACAGACTCTCGCGCATGCACAATTACAGATTTGCCCACGAAAAATCCCAACATCTCCACCGACGCAACAGTACAGAAATTTACCACCGACACGTGCGTTGACTGGCCGCGGATCCGCGGCAAATGTTGGCTTGGGCCGCGGATATGCGGCCCTTTGGTGGGCTTGGCCCACTAGTTTTCTGCACTTGGGTTCTGGGTCTTTGGGCTTCTTGGTTTTATATGTAATTTCTCTGTTGGACTTCTGTTTCTTCTCCAGATTTTCAGTGAAAAACTTGTACGTATCTTTTGACCTTTCACTTGACATTTTGGGCCGTGCAATGTTCTTCATCTCAGCTTGAGTACGATCCGTCTGCTTGTTGGTCAAAAGTCCCTTTTCTGTTGTTTTGTGTCTTTTTCACTGTATTTGCTCCAGAAACCTGTATCCTGTAATATGCAACAAACGTGCGTCAAGAGTATCTGTTTATTTATAAAAAGGATAAGAATAGGGGAATGATAAATGCAATATTACGGTCTGAACACATATCCCTCGAGGAGAGGCTAGGACATCCTTACTCATTCCTTCAAGATAAAACAAGGAGACTGTTCGAGCTAGCAGTGCGCGACAGGCTCATCAATCTGCCGAGTCCAAAATGTCCGTTGCAACCGGGCGATGTCAACGATCCCAATTATTGCCCTTACCACCAAACGGTAAGTCACCTGATCGAAGATTGCTACGTCTTCAAAAACTGGGTTGAAAACCAATACCAACAGGGCAAGTTCGCGTTGTCCGACAACTGGAAGGTGAGCCCGCCACAACCACATGCTCTGAGAAAGATGGATATGCCGGGGGCATCATGCTCACTCATAGGGAAAGCCCCATAGACCGAAAAGTCAGTAAACTAGAGATTCGCCTCAAATACGGCGACGGCGGACCGAAACGTACTTAAACAAATGACGAACCACTACGTTCTAAAACTAGCTGAGGACCAAAACGTCCTTAAACTACTACCGCAGCATCCTCAGGCTGACAAAAAATAAAAAATAAAATAATAATAATAATAATAATAATAATAATAATAATAATAATAATAATAATAAAACGGTATGTCCATAAGCAAAATGGGCACGGATGAAAACCCGAAAGGGCTCCGTGAGTAAAAACAGCAGGACTACCGGCGAGTGTTCGTGAAAACCCGAAAATGCGTGACCTCGTTAGAAAAAAATGAATAAAAAGAATAAAAAAAAGAGACGGTATGTCTATAAGCGAAATGGGCACGGATGAAAACCCGAAAGGGCTCCGTGAGTAAAAATAGCAGGGCTACCGGCGAGTGTTTGTGAAAACCCGAAAGGGCGCAACCTCGTTAAAAGACACTTACAAATTCCTCTCGACCTTGTAAGGAGAAACCACCCGCGTGATATCCTTACGACTCACAGGAAAGCAACACACTTAGGGATCTTCACGATTCTTATGGAGAAATTACACTTGCGAGAGCCTCATGACTCGTAAGGAGAACTCTTTTATGGGACCCTCACGGCTCATAAGATTTGAAAGTCTTAAGTTACAGAGACCTGAACCTGTTCTTAAGAAACCTCCACAACCTTCGATAGTGCCGTACAAGCGGCTCAATACTGACCATTGTATACAATCCACGGGCGCGAATAAACATTTCCCTAACGAAGTCTCACCCGTGACTGGGGATATGTCCATACGGTGAACAACCCTTGTAAGTCCTCTCGACTTATAAGGAGAAAACCCTTTTGTAAGATCCTTACGACTTACAGGGGAACATACACTTAGGAATCCTCACGATCCCTAAGGAGAAAACACACCTACGAGATCCTCACGACTTGTAGGGAGAAATACCTTTATGAGACCCTTACGGCTCGTGAAGTCAAAAGCCTTAGTCGACGGGATCCTAACCCTGTTCGCTAAGCCACCTTTGTTCAACATCGACAGAGACAAATGATGATTCGCTCCTGGCAATGTCCCAGTTGTAGCGATGCTGATGTCTAAACTGGTATCAAATTCCAAGCCCTTTCATGGCAAATGATGATTCGCCCTTGGCAATATTCCAGTTGTAGCGATGCTGATGCTGAGATTGGCGTCAGATTCCAAATTCCACACTCGTGAAAAAAAAAATCAGCGAGCCATACATGCATACAAAATAGCCGAAATGATGGGGCAATTTGCAATAAAAATCAGCAAGTAAAAATGTATGCATGCAAAATAGCCGAAATGATTGGGCAACTCGCAATAAAAAGCAGCGAGTGTAAATGAAATAAATAGCCGAAATGATTGGGCACCGCGAAAAATAGCCGAAATGATTGGGCAATCGCGACCTTCGCGATATAAAAGCTGAAATGATAGAGCATCGCAGAAATATAATAATAATAAAAAAATGAATGAAACTTTTGTCCTACAGGTGAGATCACATCGATTCCTGTATACAATCCAGGGGCACAAATAAAGAGGGAACCATACCTTCCCGACAGACTCCACCAGAAAGCGAAGCTAAATCTTGACGGTTCATAGACAACCTAGAGACAACCTCGACATTTTTTGTAATATTGCAGACACAATGTCAACAAATGAAGCAAAAGAAAATCCCTAGCTTCAGGGTCTCGACGTCGATTTCGACAACTTAGAGATCGCTAACGGCGTTTCTCCTCACTCCAACTAGATGCAGACATGACGTCAACAACCGACCTCAGAGTCGCAATGAAACGGAGCCACGGCATAGTCCCTAGTTCCAAATCTTAACGGCAATATCTACAGCCTAAGAATCAACAACGGCGTTCCTTCGCAGTCCAGCGGGATGCATACACAACGCCAACAAAAGACCCCATGGTCAGTAAAGCGGAGTGATAGCAGAATCCCAGCACCACCTCAGTATTCGTCTCATTATAGCAGACGCAATGTCAACAACAATGTCCTTCCTCCAACAGGATTTGGATATGACAAAACAAACGAAGCGAAGGCCAAATACCTAGCTTCAAAGTCTTAACGGCAAGTCATATAAAGCCTGAAAGACAACCGGAGATCGTCTCACACCAGTGCGGAATGGTCACCACCTCGACGTTCGTCTTGATACAGCAGACAAGATGTCACCTCAGCGTTCTTCCTCCAACAGGATTCAGACGCGACAATCAAACAGCGGAGCCACGGCAAAGTCCCTAGTTCCAAACCTCTACGGTTCACCAACAACCTAGAGGCAACCGCGACATTCGTCTCGATATAAGAGGACGCAATGCCAGCAAATGAAGCGTAGGCCAAATTCCTAGCTTCAAGGTCTTAACGGCAAGTCATATAAAGCCTGAAAGATAATCGGAGATCATCTTACACCAGTGCGGAGTGGTCACCACCTCGACGTTCGTATCGATACAGCAGACGAGATGTCACCCATGCGTTCTTCCTCCAACAGGACTCGGACGTGACAAAGCAAACGAAGCGAAGGCCAAATTCCTAGCTTCAAGGTCTTAACGGCAAGTCATATAAAGTCTGAAAGACAACTGGAGATCATCTCACACCAGTGCGGAGTGGTCATCGCCTCGACGTTCGTTTCGATACAGCAGACGAGATGTCACCCCAGCGTTCTTCCTCCAACAGGACTCGGACGTGACAAAGCAAACAAAGCGAAGGCCAAATTCCTACCTTCAAGGTCTTAACGGCAAGTCATATAAAGTCTGAA
Organism: Agapanthus africanus; assembly: GCA_030015575.1. NCBI lineage: Eukaryota > Viridiplantae > Streptophyta > Magnoliopsida > Asparagales > Amaryllidaceae > Agapanthus > Agapanthus africanus. The sequence goes on from CM057339.1 coordinate 137,951,541, forward strand.
AGACAACCGGAGATCATCTCACACCAGTGCGGAGTGATCACCACCTCGACGTTCGTCTCGATACAGCAGACGCAATGTCAACAATAACGTCCTTCCTCCAACAGGATTCGGACATGACAAAGAAAACGAAGCGAAGTCTAAATTCCTAGCTTTGAGGTCTTAACGGCAAGTCATATAAAGCCTGAAAGACAACCGGAGATCATCCCACACCAATATGGAATGGTCACCATCTCTATGTTCGTCTTGATACTGCAGACGCGACAATCAAACAAATGGAGCCACGGCAAAATCCCTAGCTCCAAACCTCGACGGTTCACCAGCAACCTAGAGACAACCGCGACGTTCGTCTCGATACAACAGACGAGATGTCACCCCAGCGTTCTTCCTCCAACAGGACTCGGACGTGACAAAGCAAACGAAGCGAAGGACAAATTCCTAGCTTTAAGGTTTTAACGGTAAGTCATATAAAGCCTGAAAGACAATCGGAGATCATCTTACACCAGTGTGGAGTGGTCACCACCTCGACATTCGTCTCGATACAGCAGACGAGATATCACCCATGCGTTCTTCCTCCAACAGGACTCGGACGTGACAAAGCAAACGAAGCGAAGGACAAATTCCTAGCTTCAAGGTCTTAACGGCAAGTCATATAAAGTCTGAAAGACAACCGGAGATCATCTCACACCAGTGCGGAGTGGTCACCACCTCGACGTTCGTATCGATACAGCAGACGAGATGTCACCCCAGCGTTCTTCCTCCGATAGGACTCGGACGTGACAAAGAAAATGAAGCGAAGGCCAAATTCCTAGCTTCAAGGTCTTAACGGCAAGTCATATAAAGCCTGAAAGACAATCGAAGATCATCTTACACCAGTGAGGAGTGGTCACCATCTCGACGTTCGTCTCGATACAGCAGACGAGATGTCACCCATGCGTTCTTCCTCCAACAGGACTCGGACGTGACAAAGCAAACGAAGCGAAGGCCAAATTCCTAGCTTCAAGGTCTTAACGGCAAGTCATATAAATCCTGAAAGACAACCGGAGATCATCTCACACCAGTGCGGAATGGTCGCCACCTCGACGTTCGTCTCAATACAGCAGATGCAATATCACCAAAAGGAGCCATGGCAAAATCCCTAGTTCCAAATCTCGACAGTTCACCAGCAACCCAGAGACAACCGCGACGTTCGTCTCGACACACCAGACGCAACATCATCAAACAGCGGAGCCACGGCAAAGCCCCTAGTTCCAAACCTCGACGGTTCACCAACAACCTAGAGACAACCGCGACATTCGTCTCGATATAGAGGATGCAATGCCAGCAAACGAAGCAAAGGCCAAATTCCTAGCTTCAGGGTCTTGACGGCAACTCATATAAAGCCTGAAAGACTATCGGAGATCATCCCACACCAGTGCGGAGTGGTTATGACTCATCGGGGGTCCCCAAAATGAGCCTAATCTCAAGGAAAAAGCGGCATGGAAAAATTCCTAACGCTTGCTCTTCCGACGGTCAAACTGCCTAGGAGGATTGCTTGAAGACGTCTTGTCCAACCCCCGAAGGGATCAGAAACACGGCAGTCGCAGGGCTACTCGAACTGCACAATTGCCTATCGAGAGATATATCAGCCAATGTGACGGTACGACGAGCAAAACCCTAGTACCATAGACCCTAACGGACTTCTGTCGTAAAGAGCAGAGGTTAACTGTGACGTTAGGATATTCTTGCCAGAAATGCTCGATTCGTCTCGACTCGTGAGGAGATTGATGTCTTTACGAGAACTTCTCGATGCGGCTCAACTCATAAGATAAAGCCTTAGGCAGTAAGGATCAAAAAACCTGTTTCGTAAGCACTGGGACCCTGCAAGTCGGCCCAAAACGGTCTCTTGCATACTATCCACGGGTCTCACTCTCCAAAGTTGAATCTCGACAAGGAGGGAAACAACCGCTTATGGGTCCTCTCGACTCGTAAGAGCGAAAATTCTCTTATAGGATCCTTACGACTTATAAGAGAAAATACACTTAGGAATCCTCACGATTCCTAAGGAGAAAATATACCTGCGAGATCCTCTCGATCCGTAGGGAGAAAAGTCTTTATGAGACCCCCACGGCTCATAAAGTTGAAAAGTCTTAGGTAGCAGATTTGAACCTGCAGCCTAAGCCATTACTACCTCTTGAAGAAACCAAGACAGGATGCTCGTTCTATTATCTGTCGACCATGTTTGCTAAAGTAACATGCTGGTAATAAAAGAAAGAAAAAAGCGACAGAAAGAACATCTGACTTGCATTTGATCAAGCGTTCGAGACACGCTTATTCATGCATGTGCAAAAGGCTCAGAACGAGAAATAAGACAAGCTGAAATGAGAAATTTTCCATTCGTATTGCAAAGGGTTCTTACAATCATAAAGAAATAAACAAAGGCATTATTTAAATGATTACAATGGCAAAACCTCAGATCCTGGACAGAGATTTAGGAACTCGAAAGTGACCTTGTCCAAGACTTTCCAAGCTTGGCGAACCATCCTGGTGTGCTTCTTTTCGCGAGCACGGGCATCAGGATCCCCACTGATGTCCTCCACCCTCCGATAGGCAGCAAGAATGGCGGACTGTTGAAAGGCCTGGTGCAAGAGATCGACAAGATTATCTCGCCGTCTCTTCGAGATTAAGTTCATCAGGTACACCGAATGCACCTTGTCCTCGGCGGCGTCCAATGCCCTAAGCGGCACGCCGGTAAAGAATAGGGGAAGAGCTTCCCAGATGGCTCCCATAATAAGCTTCAATAGAGGGGAGCGTCGAGGAAGCAGTTGACCATTATACGCGTCGAAGCGACTCATGATCTCGGCACACTCAGCATTAGTAAATTCTCGATTTTGAGAACGGCCGAGTTGACGGATGTCCCCGTAAGAGATGATCTTGTCAAGGTCGTACATGTGGGCGTCCATTACTTCTGTAAAAGAAACTTAACAAAATCAACAGACGGCCTGATTAAGCAAGACAGTATAATTCATTAAAGAATAGAACGCCATCTCTAACCACCAGGATCTATGAAAAACTCTTAAGAGTTCTTCTATATGATTTGGAAGGAGCAAAGCTACATTGGCGAATCAAGAATATACAAGAAAAATCTTGTATATTCTTGATTCGCCAATGTAGCTTTGCTCCTTCCAAATCATATAGAAGAACTCTTAAGAGTTTTTCAGAGATCCTGGTGGTTAGAGATGAACTCTATTAATGGAACTCTAATAGGGTTCTCTTTAGTTCTCTTTAGATCCCTTTAGAGCAAAGCTCTGCTAAGTGAAACCCTAAATGGGTTTTCTTTAGATCAGGGATCTATTAAGAGCAAGGCTCTGTCAATAAAAATTAATTTGATTTGATTTGATTTAAATTAAAAAATTTACCTAAAAGGTTTTAAGAGTTTAACTCTTAGAGTTCTTGAAAGTAAAGAGCAGGGCTCTGAGATTCTGAAAGTAAAAATTTTGGAGATGAAAATCGTCTAAGGGACCAAAGGTCCTATTTATAGGCATTAAGAGCCCTTTCAACATCCAAAAGTTTCCACAACTGTTGGAATTCTGCCACCGCTGCGCTCACGTTTGGGGCCACGTAAGCTCAACGGTGGGGGGGGCATTTGTTTACCCCAATCAGAGCAAAGCTCTGTTCAAATTCCAAGGCGAGAGATGAAGCAACGCTTTTGTTTCCCCCAATCAGAGCAAAGCACTGCTTTGAAATTAAAATGAAAACAAAAGAAGCAACGCTTCAGCTGACTTATGCTCTGCGCTGCGCGCCACGTGGCAGCGCAGGTGCGATGCGCTGTGCGCTGCGCGACACGTGGCAGCGCAGTTGCGCTCCGCTGTGCGCTGCGCGAAACGTGTTAGCGCAGTTGCGCTGCGCTCTGCGCTGCGCGACACGTGTCAAGCGCTGGTGCGTTTGCGCCAAACAGAATTAAAATTCCAGTAAGATCTTTCTGTTCTTGTTAAAACAAGAAGATTGTCTTCTGTAAAACAGAAGCCCTTGGATCAAAGATCCAACGGTGGGGAAAATTCTCCAAATCACTCAGAAAATGATCTCTTTAACAAATTTAACAAATTAATGGGCACTATATAAAGGCCCCTAGACCCCAATTCCAAAAGACACATCAACACAGAGAGAACTTCTTTAAAGAAAATTTTGAGAAGAGCTCAAAGAAAGGAAAGGAAAAAACCTTGAATAAAAGAAGAATTTCTTCTAAAAAGATCATTGATCTAAGAGCAAGATCAAAGATTTTCAATAAAAATATAATAATAATAAAGGCATTGCCTTTTGATGAACCACTGGTTCCTTGAAAACAAGAAAATTTGTTTTCTTTGATCTAAAATTGATCAAAATAATAAATCAGTGTCCTGTACTTGCAAAATCTACACTGTTGCGCTCTCTGGTTGGCGCAAGCCACCAGAGAGCGCCACGTGTCAGTCCCATAATGATCTGCGTTATGCGCTTCTAAAAAACAGAGCACTGCTCTCATGAATTGGCGCAACTCACCAGAGCGCGCCACGTGTCAGCAGCGCAGCACACTGGCACAGCGCACTGCGCTTGCGCTCTCCTGAGCGTGACACGTGTCACCTCCTCATGGACTTGCGCCTTGCGCTCCTCAATTGGCGCAAAGCGCCTGACAAGCCACGTGGCACTTTGTCAGACTAATTAATGTAGCACATTGTTAAAGGGCAGAGCCTAATTAAAAGGCCTAATGGACCAAAACAAATACTCTGCATTATAAAAAAGGGGACAGAGCCTAACTTAAAAGGCCTAATAGGCCAGAATAAAATGCAGTGCAGGGGCAGAGCCCTAATAAAGGCTTACTAGGCTAAATATAAATAACAATGTTGAACATTCTCAATTGGACTTAGCCCAATTCTGGCCGTAAGTTCTCAAATTAAATTGACTGAGCACGGCTGCTCTTTTAAATCAATTTACACATGGTTCAAGGGTACATCTCTGAACTCCTCTGACACCTATCGTTGTAATCCTTCAACGATGTCAGAGAGGTGACGGGTCCCGACGGCCATACATACAATGGACCACCACGTCCCTAAACTGGCAATGGACCACTATGTCCTTAAACTGGAATAATAGAGCCCCCAAACGCTCTTTTGTCGGATCTAAACGATCCCGTTTAAATTGATTTTAGCCTCAAATATGGCTAACGTATCCTTAAACATTCAAACAGACTTTAGTCCCAAATTGGACTATAAGACCTCCAATCAACTTTGGTTCAAGGGTACATCTCCAAACTCCTCTGACACCTATCGTTGTAATCCTTCAACGACGTCGGAGAGGTGACGGGTCCCGATGGCCATGCATACAATGGACTACTATGTCCCTAAACTGGAACAATAGAGCCCCCAAATGCTCTTTTGTCGGATCCAAACGATCCCGTTAAGTTGATCTTAGTCTCAAATCAGACTAATGTATCCTTAACGAACGTTTAAGTTGATCTTAGCCTCAATATGGCTAACGTATCCTTAAACTAAAACATCAAACCCAAATCTAAGTAAATACGGATTTGGACTAATCCACGTCCTACGGGCGATGGCATAACTTAGTCTCTGTATACAATCCACGGGCATCCACAAACAAAACAAACACACACGACACGAAGTGAAATTCTGGAGAAGGAGAAAGTGGTTACCGCGATGCGGTAGTGTAATTAACTACAGGGGCTTGCGCCTGCAGGGAAGAGCGTCCCCACAATCAAAAACCCCTCAAACGAGGGCGAATCTGACGAAGTCTGCTACATCGGTCGCATCCGTCTAAACCTCCGATACACGGTGCCACAAATCAACTTGGCATCTTCAGAGAGGTAGACGGATAAAACCAAATAGTATCTGCCCCGAATCTCAGGCAAGACGTCCATGTCTTGGCCGCCGTTCGGAGGGGAACAGGTTCTACTCATGAACCGGGAAACGGTATCTCGAGACAGCCAACGCCTATTCCCTTAAATCCAAAGGTGGGCGGACCGCACGAAAGTCAGTCGCATCCTATCTCGGGAAATGTCTTGGCTACCGATGACAGCAACCCGCTAACTCAAGATCAAATCATGGATTTGGTTGCCAACAAAGTCAAAACATTGGTAGCCAAAACCGGAGAGCAAAAAGAGGTCAGTAGCAGCGGGAGACCATACCCTTCTCGGTATGATCTTGTGGAGTTTCCTACTGGCTATGTCGTCCCCAAATTTGAAAGGTTCGATAGGACGGAAAATGCGAACCGGAATGTTGCCCAATTTAAAGCATCATGTGCGAATACTGGGGGCAATGATGTGCTCCTTCTCCATCAGTTTGCAAATAGCTTGACTGATGTTGCTTTCGATTGGTATGCAAGCATACGTGATGACTCGATCACGACGTTCGCTCAAATAGAATCTATGTTCAAGCAAAGGTTCATGAGTGTCAGCGATAAAATCACCATTGCCGACCTCGTAAGGACCGAGCCAAAGAACAACGAAAGCAACATGAATTTTATAGTCCGATGGCGCAATGTCTCTGTCAAATGTGAACCGCCATTGGAGCAAGACCAATCCGTCAGTCTTCTTATTGAAAATCTGAAGGACAGGATGAAACCTTTCCTGCGCACTGCAGGTCTTAAAACATTCCAAGAGCTGACCAAGAAATTCCAAATGTTGGAACGTACAAAGCTCGATTCCACTCAGGATCTTCAGTTCACAAACAGACCGAAAACTGGGAGGGACGACAACCGAAAAGGCGAAAGTTCCAACTACACTGATTCTCTTATTAGGCAGAGAGCAGGCGGAGCGAAGGCTAACAAACCCCGAGAGCTAACTTTGGAGGAAAGGAGAAATAAGGTCTACTCTTTCAGAAGAGACAAGGTCCACAAAATATTCAAAGATGCTCTGAAGAATGGCTTGTGGCTACCGGAACCAAAAAGGCTAAGTGAAGCAAACATGACTGATCATCCCAACTTTTGCCTATACCACCGAGTGCTGGGACACACTATTGAAGACTGTTGCATCTTTAAGGATTGGGTCGAGAAACAATACAAGGCAAGAGAAATATCATTGTCCCCTGGCGTGTTAACAAACAGTCAAACTGCGACCGCCAATTTCATATAAACGGAGACCGAAGTCCTTCGGGAACCCAATTCTCTCAGACATCTGCCTTTTTCTGAGAAGAGCGGACTAAGGCAACAGGCTAAGAGCCAGGCGAGTAACATTGCCAATGAAGAAGCAATAGATGGGTACACAACCCATACGGTCTACATAATGGAGCTTAGAGGAGCAAGTCCTCCTACGCCTTATAGCCATGACAATGATGTAGTTGTTGCCATCGAACACCGGCTCGATCCAAATGATGAAGAGCCCGCTCAGGCTATTGAGCCAAAGGAACCCGTGGTTCTTGTTGAATCAAGCTCAAGCGGTAAGGATGATCCTGTTGTCGTACCCGGGACTATAGAACAAGCATTATTCCAATGGCTTCAAAAGCAGCTTCAGGACAGGGACGAGAAGATGGCCAAGGTCCATTCCAAAGTCGACGAGCTGGCAAACGTCGTGGCAGATCTGACGACCCAAGTCGCTCGATTGCAATTACAGCAAGATCAAATTTTGGTTTGTAAGTCAGGGATTGTTATCCGAAAGCAGCCAACCGATGCTCCATCCAGCCCAAGAGCGGAGCGTCTTCACGAAAAACGACCATGATAAGCTTCCAGTCTCTTCGATACGTACACGGAAGGGGCTAACCGAGAAGTAAGCGAACCAAAGACTGATCGGCCTCAAGGACCAGCATTAGTAAGGGCACCTACTCTAATGGAGAGAAAGAAGAAGGTGTACTCTTTCAGGAAGGATGAGGTCCACAATATATTCGAGAACGCCTTGAACAACGGTCTGCAACTGCCTATTCCGAAGAGGCCACATGAAATGAATATGACCGGCAATCCCATATACTGCCCATACCATAGGTTGGTGAGTCATACCATTGAAAACTGCTGTGTTTTCAAAGATTGGGCAGAGGACCAATACAAGCTTAGAAAAACCTCACAGTCCTCAGATGTATCGGCAAGCCACAGAGTTACGGTCATCAACACAGCTCCGCCAAGATCAAAATTCGAAAAGCCGGGATAAGCAAGTACATTAGACCACTAAGTCTTTAAACTAGGAACAGTGGACCTCTAAGTCGTTAAACTGGGAATGTAAAAAAAATGTGTATATAAAAAAATGTGTAAATAAAAAGGAAAAAAAGAAAAACCGAAATGATGGGGCAACTCACAATAAAAATCAGCGAGTAAAATAAAGATGAAAAATAAAGCCGAAATGATAGGGCAACCGCGAATAAATAGCCGAAATGATAGGGCAATCACGACCTTCGCGATAAGAAAAGCTGAAATGATAGAGCAATCGCGGTAAAAGAAAAAAATACAAAAACAAAAAACAAAAAAACGGCGAATGATGAGTTGCTCCTGGTACCATATTCCAGTGTAGCGATGCAGACGCCAACCAAAATCCAATTTTCCAAAATTCCCCCGGCCTTACGGTTGGTCCCCAAACTGGCTACCGTATACAATCCGCGGGCTCAAATAACTCTCACCATACCTATGCCCCACCGCAATCACCAGTCCAGCGGCCAATATCCACCTTTGGAATTATGCTCCATTGGGAAGACCCACTCATGTGTCCACACGATACATGAGGAGAACAAACCTTCGTGGGATCCTTACAACTCACAAAGGAAAAACACACTTGGGGGTCCTCACGACTCCTAAGGAGAAAATGCCTACAGGATCCTTACGACTCGTAGGGAGAAAATGCTTTTATGGGACCCTTACGGCCCATGAAATTGAAAAGCCTTAGGCGATAGGGATCTAAACCTATCTTCTAAGCCATCACTTCCCAACAGGGAAAGGCAATGATGAGTTGCTCCTGGTATTATTCCAGTGCAGCAATGCAGATGCCGATCTAAAAACCAATCCCCGAATATCCCAATGGCGAGTGATGAGTCGCTCCTGGTATCATATTCCAGTGCAGCAATGCAGACACCAACCAAATTCCAAATCCAATACCTCAACGGCGGATGACGAGTCGCTCCTGGTACCATATTCCAGTACAGCGATGCAGACTCCAACAAAGTCCCGAAATCATCCGGCCCTACGGTCTGGATCATACATCCTGCAAAACCGTATACAGTCCATGGGCGTAAAACGATCCCAATCTCTTCTAAGTCCTACCGGCGAGACTACATTCAAAGTCATTCCAGCGGTGAAAAAAATGGTATGTCCACAAGCAAATTGGGCACGGATGAAAACCCGAAAGGGCTCCGTGAGTAAAAATAGCAAGACTGCCGGCGAGTTTGTGAAAACCCGAAAGGGCGCAAACTCGTGAAAAAGAGACGAAATGCACTCGCAAAGTCCTCTTGACTTTTTGAGGAGAAAATTCCCTCATGAGATCCTTACGACCCACAAAGGAGCAACACACTTGGGAGTCCCCACGACTCCTAAGGAGAAAATACACCTACGGGATCCTTATGACCCGTAGGGAGAAAATACTTTTATGGGACCCTTACGGCCCATAAAATTGAAAAGCCTTAGGTGATAGGGATCTAAACCTGTCTCCTAAGCCATCGCTTCCCAACAGGGAAAGGCAAATGATGATTCGCTCCTGGTACCATATTCCAGTGTAGCGGCGCTGATGCCGACCCAAAAAAACCAATTCCCAAATCCTCCTGGGTCAAATGATGAGTTACTCCTGGCATTATTCCAGTGCAGTAATGCAGATGCCGACAAAAAACAAATCCCCAAATCCTCTCAAAGGTAAATGATGATTCGCTCCTGGTACAATATTCCAGTATAGCGATGCTGATGTCAACACAAATCAAACCAACCAATTCCAACATCGACCTCTACGTCAAATAGTCGACACTCCGTAACAGGGAAACGTCAAGCAGACACTTCGTGCCGGGGGCACATCGACTACAGACACTCCGCCTCGAGGAAACGTCCAACAACGACACTCCGTGCCGGGCACACGTTAACAAGCAGACACTCCGTTTCGGGGACACGTCAAGCAGACACTCCGTACCGGGGACACGTCAACCAGCGACACTCCGTACCGGGGAAACGTCAAGCAGACACTCCATACCGGGGACACGTCAACCAGCGACACTCCGTGCCGGGGAAACGTCAAGCATTCTGTATCGGGGACACGTCAACCAGCCGACACTCCATAACGGGGAAACGTCAAGCAGACACTCCGTGTCGGGGGCACGTCGACTACAGACACTCCGCCTCGGGGAAACGTTGACCAACGACACTCCGTACCGGGGAAACTTCCAACAGCGACATTCCGTGCCGGGAAAACGTCAAGCAGACACTCCATACCGGGGACACGTCAACCAGCCGACACTCCGTAACGGGGAAACGTCAAGCAGACACTCCATCTCGGGGACACGTCAACCAGGCGACACTCCGCCTCAGGGAAACGTCAAGTAGACACTCCGTGCCGGGGGCACGTCGACTACAGACACTCCGCTTCGGTGAAACGTCGACCAGTAGACACTCCGTACCGGGGACATGTCAACCAGCGACACTCCGTACCGGGGAAATGTCAAGCAGACAATCCGTACCGGGGACACGTCAACCAGCGACACTCCGTGCCGGGGAAACGTCAAGCAGACACTCCGTACTGGGGACACGTCAACCAGCCGACACTCCGTAACAAGGAAACGTCAAGCAGACACTCCGTCTAGGGGACACATCAACCAGCCGACACTCCGCCTTGGGGAAATGTCAAGCAGACACTCCGTGCCGGGGGTACGTCGACTACAGACACTCTGCATCGGGGAAACGTCGACCAGCGACACTCTATGCCGGGGGAATATCTACCAAATCACTCCGGGCCAGGAAAACGTCTACCACAGACACTCCGTCTCGAAGACGCGTCAAGCGTCGACCGTCCATGTCATTAAAAGGGCAGTGCATCCTAAAAAGTGGGAACCAAAGCAAGTCGCCTCCACGTGAAAGAAGATCCATCAATTTCATGCAGACGACCCACATATGTGGTGTGCATTTATTGATGGGGGGCATTTTGTTGGGGTAAAAAATTGCACCCCAGTTGACCAAGTCAAAGTCATGGTCAACCCCAAGCCAAGTGGGCCCAAGCCCAGATCAAGTGGGCATGCCCAAGTCGAGTCCGAACATGAAGCGGCCGGCCCTCCCTCCATGCCAAAAAAAAATTATCATGTAATAAATAATTTTGATGCATGAATGTAGGTAAAAAGGGCATAAGGCCAAATTTTTGTAAAGCCCATGGCTCATATGCAAAAGAAATGCACATGAGGCATGGGATGGGCAAAATGCCATTTTGTAAAGCCCATGGGGCTACATGTAAATGTGTAAGCCTATAAGAGGCAACATGATGATGAATAAAAAAGACACTTTTTTATTCTCCCCCCAAAAAACTAGGGTTTATGCCTCCACTCTCTCTTTTTCAAGTTTTTCCTCTTTCTTTTCATTTTCCAAATAAATCAAGAGCTTAGCTCTTTTTTTTTAAACTAAACAAAGTTTTACCATAAACCCACCTCCTAAGACTCCATCAAGAGAAGAAAAAGGGTCTCCTTTTTTATCATCCAAGATCTAGATCATGGAGTTTCAAGAGAACCCATTTTGGGTTTCTTTTCAAAAGAGAAAGGAGAAAATCTTTTGGAGCTAAACTCCACAAATAAAATTATTTTGGAGTTTAACTCCACTACAGAAATTCTTTTGGAGTTTAACGCCACAGTAAAAAATCTTTTTTTTTTAGAGTTTAACTCCACATTAAATCTTTCCAGGAGTTTAACTCCATATAAAAATTCTTTTAGAGTTCAACTCCATTTAAATTCTTTTGGAGTTCAACCCCACAATAAAAATTCTTTTAGAGTTCAACTCTATTTAAATTCTTTTGGAGTTTAACTCCACAAACAAAAATTCTTTTGGAGTTTAACTCCACAATAAAAATCTTTTTTTGGAGTTGAACCCCATTTAAAACTCTTTTTGGAGTTTAGCTCCGCAATAAAAATCTTTTTGGAGTTAAACTCCATTTAAAATTCTTTAGGAGTTTTACTCCATTTAAAATTCTTTTTTGGAGTTGAACTCTATTTAAAACTCTTTTTGGAGTTTAACTCCACGATAAAAATCTTCTTGGAGTTAAACTCCATTAAAAATCTTCTTGGAATTAAACTCCATTCAAAACTTTTTTGGAGTTGAACTCCATATCTAAAATTCTTTTGGAGTTTAACTCCACAAAAAAATTCTTTTGGAGTTCAGCTCCATGTTAAAAAAAAATTGGAGCCTTTTTTACCCCATCACATGCTAGAACGTGAGGGGGAGAGCTCCCATTTAATGGGAGCCCTTTTAACCCCCCTCACATGCTAGCATGTGAGGGGTCACATGCTAAGTATGTGATGGCCCCCCTCGCATGCTAGCATGTGAGGGGTCGCATGCTAGCATGTGAAGGGTCACATGCTAAGCATGCGATGGCCCTCCCTAGCATGTGAGGGGTCACATGCTAAGCATGTGATGGCCCCCCTCACATGCTAGGGTCACATGCTTAGCATATGATGGCCCCCCTCATATGCTATGCTAGCATATGAGGGATCACATGCTAAGCATGTGATAGCCTAGCATGTGAGGGGAGGCTCCCATTAAATGGGAGCCCAGACTTCCTCCCTTTTTTCCCCTCTTTCTTTCTTCTTCTTCCTTCCTTCTTTTTTTATTTAATCCTTTTTTATTTAAAAAAATAAAATAAAATAAATAAATATTAAATAAAAATAAATAAATTATAAATAATATTTTAAAACTAAAAAAATAGTAAATTAAAATAAAAAAAAGTTTTCTTTAAATATTTATTTACTTATTTATTTATTTTTATATATAGAAAATATTATATATATATCTTTTTTTTTAACAAATGGAATAAAGCAAAAAAACACATACACATCGCATTGAGTTCGTATGACCAGTTTAACCCGTCAATCGGAGGTTCTTTCGCTCCAAAGACGAGGGGTAATTAACGGCAGTTTAGTCCGCGGCTGCCGGAGATTCGGATCCCCACAATCAATAAACCCCGGTCTACCCTAGGCAAGGGGAATCTGTAGTACGTCTGACAAGCACGCGCGTATTCCCATCTCAATTGGGTGACAAAAAACACCCTACACCTGACATAAGCTGGCTATATCTCCTGATGTCAAGCCTGTTAAACAAGCTCCTCGATGAATGAGAAGGGAGGTGGAAGAAAAGGTCATCAAGGAAACTAAGAAATTTATAGATGCTGGCTTCATCAGGGAAGAGAATTACGCAGACTAGATCGCATGCATTTTCCCAGTAAAGAAGAAAAATGGGCAGATCCGGGTTTTTGTCGATTTCAGGTACCTTAATAAGGCATGCCCAAAAGATGATTTCCCGCTTCCGGTCATGGAAATGATGGTCGATGACACCTCAAATTACGAGCTGTTCGCCTTCATGGACGGTTCGTCTGGGTACAATCAGATAAAAATGTCGCCTGAGGATAAGAAGCATATGGCATTTTGAACCCCGATCGGCATATACTGTTACAAAGTGATGCCGTTCGGACTGAAGAACGCAGGTGCTACATATCAAAGGGCAATGACCAATATCTTTGATGACTTAATCCATAAAGTCGTCGAATGCTATGTTGATGATCTGGTCGTCAAGACTAAAGCCAAGGTCGATCACATCCAAGATCTTAGGACCGTTCTCACTAGACTGAGGGAATACGATCTGAAGATGAATCCTCTGAAGTGCGCTTTTTGTGTGTCATCAGGAAAATTCCTGGGCTTTATAGTCCGACATCGGGGGATCGAAGTTGACCCATCCAAGATAAAAGGCCATCATGGAGATGCCCTCTCCAAAGATTCTGACGCAACTAAGATCTTTTCAAAGCAATCTTGCTTATATACGAAGCTTTATCTTAAATTTAATAGGGAGATGTAGGCCCTTCTCAAAGCTCATGAAGAAAGGAGCTCCTTTCGTCTGAGATGCCGAATGTCAAGAAGCGTTCGAAAGTATCAAACAGTACCTGTTGCACCCTCCAGTGCTTGTTGTCCCTATTCTAAATAAACCGTTGATTCTCTATACTTCCGCGCTAGATGAATCACTCGGTGTGCTCCTTGTCCAGAACAACGAGGAGGGAAAAGAAAATGCCATCTACTACCTCAGTCGAACTCTAGTCGGAGCGGAACACAACTATTCCCCGATCGAAAAGCAATGCCTGGCTCTGATATTCACTGTGAAGAAGCTGAGGCACTATCTGCTCACTCATCGGGTTATGCTAATCTCCAAGTTCGACCCGCTCAAACACTTGATGACTAAAGCAAGCCTAGTCGGTAGAATGGCGAGATGGGCTGTCATGCTTCTTGAATTTGACATAATCTATACTCCCCAAAAAGCAGTAAAAGGGCAAGCTCTCGCTGACTTCCTTGCCGCTCATCCCATACCAGAAAGGTCACCGCTCAATTGCAAGTTACCCGACGAACAAGTGCTGCACCTCGAGAATGATGAGCCATGTTGGGAGCTCTACTTTGATGGAGTCTCATCAATGAGGTGCTCCGGCAAATCAAGCATCCCGCAGATAAAAGCAGGGATAGGATTAGTGTTCATCATGCCATCGATGGGAACCCTACGACGTTCTTTTTCTTTCACCAAGCCTCACACAAACAACAAGGCTGAGTATGAAGCTCTGATAGCTGGTCTGGAGCTCGCCATAGAAATGGAAATCCTTCGGCTACGGGTTTACGGTGACTCCCAGATTGTCGTCAACCAGGTAAGCGGCGACTATACGATATATAAACCCGAGTTAGCTCGATATAGAAGTCGACTGGTGGAACTCATGAAACGGTTCACTCACATTGAACTAATGAGAGTCCCTAGGACGTTGAACGGAAAATCCGATATACTCGCTCGCCTAGCTAAAAAGCTAGATGATCCTGACATGGAAGAAATTCTGATAACAGTCAGGAGCCAGCAAATTCTGCCCCCAGTCTCTTTGTGTGAAGAAGAAAGCATAGAACAAGAGAACAATTCTGCTGAAGAGGCTTCGATCATTCAAGACGAGCCTGATTGGAGAGAACCCTTCATAGCGTACCTTCGATACAACAAGCTGCCTGAAGAAAAATCTACGAGGATTCAGATGAAGAAGAGAGCTCTCCGATACGTGTTTATAAATAATACGCTATACCGCAGATCATATAACCAACTCTGGCTCAGGTGCCTGTCATCGGCCGAAGCCCAAAAGGTCATGAAAGAAGTTCACTCGGGCGTCTGCGGGGCTCACCAGTTCGGCCCCAAAATACGGCTTCGGATCAAACGGCTTGGATATTACTGGCCCACCATGATAAGGGATTGCGAAGAGCATGAAAAAAAATGCCATCTCTGCCAAATTCACGGTGATTTCATCCACAAGAATCCCAATCCGTTGCATCCTACGGTGGCGTCATGGCCTTTCGAAGTTTGGGGCACCGATATAGCTGGCCCAATTCATCCTCCGTCATCCAGAGGCCACCGGTTCATATTGGTCGCAACTGACTATTTCTCTAGATGGGCTGAAGCTGTCCCGCTAAAAGAAATCAAGACAGAAGATATTCTGACATTCTTCCGGTATAATATTCTATACCGCTTCGGTACACCAAGAAGAATCATTTCTAACAACGGGCCTTCTTTCAAGAGCTTCAAAGTCTCAAAGTTCGCTACCCAACACAAGATAGACTAGAGATATTCCTCCATCTATAATCCAAAGGCCAATAGGCTAGCCGAAGCCTTCAATAAAACTATGTGCAAGCTCCTGAGGAAAAATGCTTCAGCTAACAAGAGAGACTGGAATCTCAAACTTTACGAGGCGTTGTGGGCATATCGTACCACGCACCGTACTCTAACTCAGTCTACTCCATACTCATTACTCTTCGGAGTGGAGGCGATCCTTCCCTTCGAAGTCGAAATTACAAACTTAAGAATGGCCAATCAACACGAGTTGACAGAGGAGGAAAATATGCTCCTCCGACTCGAAGAGCTCGACGCCCTGGAAGAAAAGAGGCTCACAGTACAGCAAAATCTGGAGCTGTACCGAGCCCAAATGTCACGGGCTTATGACAAGATGACCCGTCTCCGTGCTTTTAAGAAAGGCCAATTGGTGTTGGCCCTCAAAAGACCGATCATCCCCAATCGGCATGCCAAGGGAAAATTCGAGGGAAACTAGGAAGGACCATACGTCATCGAGAAGGAGTTTGATGGGGGGTCCTACCAGCTGAAAAATGCTAAGGGAGAAAGGCTCATGCCACGCATCAATGAACGATATCTCAAGAAATATATGCGTAAAGGCTTCAAGTCGCAAACGAATTGAGCACAGCGGCCCTACGGTCTGGATTATACATCCTGTAAAACCGTATACAATCCACGGGTGTAAACGACCCCTATCTCTCCCAAATTCCTACCGGCTGATTGTTTCGAAAGAGTGTGTTAGTAGTGTAACCGCAATCAGAATGGTGACGTGTGTATCTAAACCGAGGTGAGTACGGGTCGTCCTCTGGGAAACGTGGAATCTTTTATTCTTACTTTAGATGTGTTGAGGAAGAGAGGAGGGATAAAGAATATTGTAGAATGGTTTCTAAATCTACGTTAAGCACTAATGCAAAATATAGATCTAGATTATTTATGGATGTAGTTAATATAAGAAGGGGCTTGTAGGGTTCGTTAGAATTTAGTAGTTATGGATGATTAATTAAAAATTACCCTTTTTATCCTTTAATAGATTTAAAATTAGAACGACAGTGATGCATGTAGATTAGGGTTTCTGGAGGGAAAAGGAATCCCACTCTTAACCCTTATCTCGACACGGAACTCCGTTCATATCTAGCCTTTACCAAAACAATCATTAATCTAATCTCTAATCGCGGTCGAGACTAACAACGAATTGGTAGCGCGCCCGATTAGGATGTTAATGATTATTTTGATAAAGTTTATAAACTTTATAGGACGTAAAAAGGGTTTAGGTATTTTCATCATCCATTAACCTACCCTAATCCTACGAACCCTAACAAGCGGAGAATTACTCGCGCATGTTGGGAGAAAGAGAGATGGAGAGAAAATGCATAATTAAACTACGAAGAAATAGAATAAGAAAAGGAAAGCTACCTTTATTAATCAACAATATTCATTACACTTTGATTCCTTAGAAAATGATTACAAAGACTAGTTTGCTTCTCGATCTCTTCCAAGGAGGTAGACGAACAGTTGATGATCAGTCTGGATGCGTGAGCCGTCTTGGACTTCGTGATCTCATCGACTTGATGATTTTTCCAAGAGGCTCTCGGTCTTTATTTATAGTCCCAAGGGCAGAACCTTTGCTTCCAAATATAGAAGATAACAGAAATAATTCACCCCACAAAATTTGCATCATTATCTCTACTATATTGCCGCGGATCCGCGGCCCAAGGGGGTAAGGCGGCGGATCCGCGGCCAAGGGTAGAAATCCTTTCATCATTTTTCTGTGGTTATATCCTGGTGACATGTGGCAAACTTTGGAAGCTTTGGAACTTGGAAATCTTCTCGTAGTTGCTGCCAGACTTGATTTCTTCATTTTGATTTCTTAATTAGGCAGGTTTTCTTTAACAACTTGATTTCCTTGATTTTTGACCTGAAAATTCTGCACAATAACTCAGCAAATAATATTTAGTAGACTTTGTTCTACTAGGATTTGGTCAATGATATTATTTGCATACATTTTCCTACCAAATGCTAATTATAATATATCAACACGTGGAAAATAGTATTTTTACACATAAGCCCTCATATGTATGATATATTATAATAAAGACCTTTTTAAATATGAAAATAGTAGGAAAAATGTAATAACAAATGTGCAGTTTTATCAACTGAACAAATACCCCCAAACTTATCTTTGATCGTCCCGAGCAAACTAGTTTATTCAAGAGAAGGAGAAAAAGAAAGGAGAAAACTAAGCACACTTTCGTAGGCAAACACGATTGCACTGAGCACGTGTAACAAGCCGTTAAACCTCTAGGTGTCCCTAGTAGGAGGAGTGTTGTCTCCTGAGGGTTTTCAGCGGATTACACCCACAAAATCCAATAACAAAAGAGAGATGGTGAAATTTACATATAAAGATAAGAACCATAAAAGAAAGACTTTGAAAATAAGAGTTTCCAACTACACTAGCTTTTCAGTTGTTATGAGCCCTATCTTAATAGTCATGAAAAGATGTTAGAAATCATATTATCCCTCAATAAAACATCATCTTTATTCTTCATTCCTATCTTTCATCCAAACATCGATCATATACCCCTACGTGTGTGAAATGGACATCCCTACACTCGGAGAATTCAATTCAAGCTATCATACTCTTGTCCATCTACCTTAGTACTTTTTCATTTGAAGAATATTAAGATTTGCTCACACATTTTCATGCGACCGTTAATACTTCTTGAGGTACTAACCGACAGATTACTCATGTGCTTGCAGATTAGGTGATAATATTTTCCTCGTCTTGCACCACCTAAGGCTTAGCAGTGACCCCCAGACCAGTTGGCCTTAGGGCACTAGGTGAAAAGGCACCCTCGCTATATTTTTTTATTGCTGCCTTGGCGATAACAAAACCGGTGTTCATTTTTCTTTTCACCATTTTTATATTTTCTTCATTTTTTATTTCCTTCATACTTTGGTTTTTAGACAAGAGCATTTCAAGGTATCCTCTACTATCCCGAGTTTCAAGACATGTGTAAGTGCATATAGTAGGGTATCAACATTCAAATGTTTGGCTTCCAGAATAGAAACTATTTTTCAGACTTACTTTTATCCTCAGATTAGTGACTTCCTTCATCTTACTAACCCTTGGGACAACAGCTCATAACTACTTATTACTAGTTCGTTTAAGAAAACTTCTAATTTTCTTGGTTTTCTTAAACTATTCCTATCTTTTGAATGTAATTTTTCACTTTCTACTCTTTTGTTATAAAAGAATTTTTTTTAAAAAATTTTTGAAAATGTTGTGCTTATGCAAAGTATGATTCAAATTGATGCGTAAATAAGCACAAACCTCCCCCAAACCTGTTTACAGCAGTGTCCTCACTGATGCCATCCGTTAAGCTCAAAAACCTGTAGACTTGGGAGGAAATTATTAATGGGGGCAAGAATATATGAAAGTGAAAATGCTCTCCCAAACTTATTTTTGGCTCACAATTTTGTAAAAATCATTTTCTTTCAAGAGCCAAAATATACCACCTCCCCCAAACATGGGTTAAACAATTTTAATCTTTTTAAAATCGCACGAGGGGGTCAAGGTTATTGGTCAATGCCAAGCTTTGCAAAGACCGAAGGTCAACACCAACCATTCAAAAATTTTATCGATGAAGTACCAAGGTTGGTGGAAAAACATGTCACCTTTTGACAAGAAGAAGTGGGGAGGTGATAAGAGGTGTAATGGAAAAGAATTGCATCTCAATTTGGAGAGACGACACAATGATAGTAATGATGGATTACTCTCATTATCATGATTGTCCAAAAGAAGGGGTGGAGGTCCAATTTCTTCATCTTGGAGTTGATTTATCTCAACACCCGTATCTTTTAAAAATGCGAGTTCATCAGCGAAAATTTCCTCAAAGCTTTCATCGATACCCCGAAGAATAATGTCATCAGAAAAAATGGGGTGATCGTCATTCTCTATAAAAAGTTTCTCACCAGCGTTAGATGTTGACCCGGACAACTCGATAGAAGAGTACATGGTTGGGTCAAACAACAACATATGAAAAGATTCAGTATCATGAGGTTGATCAAATTCGCTGCTGTCGACATCCATTAATTCGACAGAACACACATGAGCATAGGGTTCGGAGGGTTCACTTCCCAACTTGTAAATGTTAAGCTCAATTGACTTCTTTCCAAAGGATAGGGTCATAGAGCCGTTTCTATAATTGATTACTGCGTTGGAAGTGGCCAAAAAGGGTCGACCGAGTATCACCAGGATTTGATTGCGTGGGTTTGCCACAGGTTGTGTATCTATAACGATAAAGTCCACAGGGAATATGAATTCCCCGACTTTGATCAACACATCCTCTAGCTCACCCCTTGGTTGGGTGATAGATCGATCGGCCATCTGAAGAGTGCAATGCGCAGGTTTTAACTCTCTGATTCCTAATTGCTCATAAACAGAATACGGAAGCAAGTTAACACTGGCACCTAAATCGAGTAGAGCACGATTGATATTTTTACCCCTAATGAAAATAGAAATTGTAGGACTTCCGGGGTCCTTTCGTTACTTAGGTAGTTGTTGTGTAAAAGCAGTGCTCACATTACTCGCAAGGAAAACTTTTTTAGGTACTTGAACTTTTCTCTTCCTAGTGCACAAGTCCTTTAAGATTTTCGCATATGACGGAACTTGTTGAATAGCATCTAGGAAAGGAATGTTTATGATAACTTGCTTAAAAATTTCCATAATCTTCTCCATTTGTGGACTTGGTATGTTGCCCCTTAAGCTGTTTGGATAAGGTGCTTTATCAATAAGGGTTTGGTCCAATATTGGAGAGGATTGTGGGGATGGAGTGGATCCCAGAATTGGAGTGGGGATCGTTTTAGGTAGATTTGAGGAAATGGGCGAAGGGTTCGAGCCTTGGGGAAAACGGAGAATAGGGTCGGGTGAAGGTGGGAGACTAGACGAATTAGGGGAAGAAAAAGAAGCTGGGGTATCATTAGTGTCACTATCATCACATTGCTCACCCACTCGGTTATTCAGCACTTTTCCCGATCTCAACGTGGTAACAGCATTCACATTATAACTTTGTGAGTGGCCAGGATTAGGTATGGGTTGAGATGGGAGTTTCCCTTTCTCTCTCGCACTCACTGCGGCGTTTAACTGTGCGAGTTGGTTTTCTATTGATTTAATACTCTCGCCGTGGGAGGCGGAGTCTTTCTGTATGGTATCAATAGAAGACTTCATCTCAGTCGACAATTGCATGGAATGTTTCATGAACATATCCAAAGTTTGTGCGAGTGAAGAGTTGTCAGTACCGGCCGCTTGTAGTGAAGAAGTGTTGACCGGATTTTGGAAATTTTGTGACTGAAAGGGGAGCTGATTTTGTGGTTGTGGTTGCTGTGAAGGAGGTGTTTGATAATTGCTCTGTTGGTTTTGGTTTCAAGCAAAGTTAGGATGATTCCTCCATCCTTGATTGTACGTGGAAGAATAAGGATCGTTTCTAGGTTGCTGCTGAAAAGCAGCATTAGTTTGAACCGATGCATTCATAGGACATTCTTCCGTTAAGTGTGAAGGATCAGAACAGCAACCACAGACGGTCTTGGGAAGCGTGACCTGATTTAGGGAGACTGATGAAAGTTTGTTCTCAATAGCATCGAGTTTCTTCTGCATCGCTGCCAGCTTTTACTGCGATGGAAATATCGAGCTGGTGAATACCTCCCCTAGTTGAAGGTGGTCTTACGCTTTCCCACTGCAAAGTGTGTTCAGCAAGGTCTTCCAGATATTTCCAAGCTTCACCGTCGTCTTTAGACATGAAATTGCATTGACACATTATTTCAAGCATCTGCTTTGTCGCTGGATTAATGCCCTCATATATTATCCGACATAAATCCCATCTTTGTATTCCATGATGAGGACATTGGACAAGCAGATCCTTAAAACGTTCAAAGCACTTCCAAAATGGTTCATTGGGAAGCTGGGTGAACTGGTTGATCTCCCTCCTAACACGAGCGGTCTTATGGTTTGGGTAAAACTTCTTAAGAAATGCTATTACGAATTCATCCCAATTAGTGATAGAGTGTGCGGCAGTATTATAAAGCCATTTTTCTGCCAAGTCACACGGTGTGAATGGGAGAAGACACAAGCGCAAAGTATCGACAGTCAACTGTGAAGTACCCATCATTGCGCATACGTTTTTGAATTTGGTGATGAAAACGTATGCGTCTTCCGACTCAAGCCCGTGAAATTTGGGCAGCAGATTGATGTAGTAGGGTTTAATTTCGAAATTATCCCCGTTAGCTGGTGGAAGAGATAGACAAGTGGGAAGAGGACCACGGATAGGATAGCATCTCTCTTGGAGAGAGATGCGCGGTGGATTCTACGCACCTACGGGCGGTGGCAGCGTGGTGTTATAATCCGATGGAGTGTCGTCCATCTCGGTCGTGTGTGGTGGGGGAAAAGAAGATGAAGAAGTACCGACTTCGGCGTCGATAGCAGGAACGCGGACAAGACGGGCACTAGGATCCCGTGTCCAGCCGAGCATGTACTAAGTGGGTTTAGTGCAAGTGGCAGCGTGTGTGTGATTTAAAATTGGCTTGTTTTGAAAAAAGTGGGACTCAAGACAAATCACTCTAAAATGCACAAGCAACCCTAGAACTAAGGTCACCTAGGTCCAGTCTCTAGACCGCTCCTAGACTTCTAAAGGACAAGCCGTAGGATCAATCCTCTACTACCTCTTTACTACTCTTGTGGCCAGGTAAGTGCCAGGTAAGTGGGAGGTATCTGCTATACGAATCACCGAAAATGGCGGGCCTAATTAAGTAAACCACTTGCCTTAGACACACTTGCCTAGGCACCACAAAAGTAATGCGGATAAGTGATAGATTACCCACGACCTTCCTCTGTCCTTAATGAGCGCGACAGTCCTTAGAGTCTGGTCTAGATATTTTTTAAATTAATGTAGGGTTGATGTGGATGCTCGGTTTGTGATTTGTGGGGCTTAGGAAGGGTGATGAAATCTCCACCTAATCTTGATTTGGTCTTTGCCCCTTAAAGTCCGTATTAAAATATGCAAAACAAAACCAATAACAAAATTTTTGCAAAAAGATTTTTGAGCGGCTCAATTTTACAAAGAATCCTGCAGAAAATAGATTTTATTGGATTTGAGAGGAGAGAGGAAGAGGTTAGAATCTTACCAGAGAAGACGGAAGCCCTAGATCACCTACCCTGCCGCGCTTCCGCCGTGGATGTGCCTCCTTTGCCGCGGATCCGCCGCAGGAAGGAAAGATCTGTTGATGAAATTTTCTCTGTTCCTTTCTGTGCTCCTCTGGATCTATAAGAATGTCTCTGTCTCCTGTTTCCTCAAGTCTGTGATTCCAGATCTCCTTGCAAAAATTCACGCACAAATCGTTAAATATGCAATTTGCAGTTTTGTTTTAATTATGATATGGATCGTATAAGAATTCAACACAAATAGTAAGAATAAAAAATTACGCACATATCCCCGGCAACGGTGCCATTTGATTGATACGAAAGATTGTGTTTGTAGTGTAACCGCAATCAGAACGGTGTCGCGTATAGCTAGACCGAGGTGAGTACGGGTCGTCCTCTGGGAAACGTGGAATCTTTTATTCTTACTTTAGATGTGTTGAGGAAAAGAGGATGGATAAAGAATATTGTAGAATGGTTTACGTTAAGCACTAATGCAAAATATAGATCTAGATTATTTATGGATGTAGTTAATATAAGAAGGGGCTTGTAGGGTTCGTTAGGATTTAGTAGTTATGGATGATTAATTAAAAATTACCCTTTTTATCCTTTAATAGATTTAAAACTAGAACGACAGTGATGCATGTAGATTAGGGTTTCTGGAGGGAAAAGGAATCCCACTCTTAACCTTTATCTCGACACGGAACTCCGTTCATATCTAGCCTTTACCAAAACAATCATTAATCTAATCTCTAATCGCGGTCGAGATTAACAATGAATTGGTAGCGCGCCCGATTAGAATGTTAATGATTGTTTTGATAAAGTTTATAAACTTTATAAGACGTAAAAAGAGTTTAGGTATTTTCATCATCCATTAACCTACCATAATCCTACGAACCCTAACAAGCGGAGAATTACTCGCGCATGTTGGGAGAAAGAGAGATGGAGAGAAAATGCATAATTAAACTACGAAGAAATAGAATAAGAGAAGGAAAGCTACCTTTATTAATTAACAATATTCATTACACTTTGATTCCTTAGAAAATGATTACAAAGACTAGTTTGCTTCTCGATCTCTTCCAAGGAGGTAGACGAACAGTTGATGATCAGTCTGGATGCGTGAGCCGTCTTGGAATTCGTGATCTCGTCGACTTGATGATTTTTCAAAGAGGCTCTCGGTCTTTATTTATAGTCCCAAAGGCAGAACCTTTGCTTCCAAATATGGAAGATAACAGAAATGATTCACCCCACAAACCCGTGAGCCGTCGTGGATCCGCGGCCCAAGGGGGGTAAGGCCGCAAATCCGCAGCCAAGGGTTGAGATCCTTTCATCATTTTTCTGTGGTTATATCCTGGTGACATGTGGCAAACTTTGGAAGCTTTGGAACTTAGAAATCTTCTCGTAGTTGCTGCCAGACTTGATTTCTTCATTTTGATTTCTTAATTAGGCAGGTTTTCTTTAACAACTTGATTTCCTTGATTTTTGACCTGAAAATTCTGCACAATAACTCAACAAATAATATTTAATAGATTTTGTTCTACTAGGATTTGGTCAATGATATTATTTGCATATATTTTCCTACCAAATGCTAATTATAATATATCAACACATGGAAAATAGTATTTTTACACATAAACCCTCATATGTATGATATATTATAATAAAGACCTTTTTAAATATGGAAATAGTAGGAAAAATGTAATAACAAATGTGCAGTTTTATCAACTGAACACCGGCGAGACGACATTTAAAGTCCTACCGGCCATAAAAAAGGGTATGCCCACAAACAAAATGGGCACGGATGAAAACCCGAAAGGGCTCCATGAGTAAAAACAGCAAGACTGCTGGCAAGTTTATGAAAACCCGAAAGGGCGCAAACTCGTGAAAAGAGATGAAATACACTCGCAAAGTCCTCTCGACCTTGTGAGGAGAAAATCCCCGCGTGAGAACCTTACGACTTATAAAGGAGCAACACACTTAGGAATCCCCACGATTCTTAGGGAGAAATACACCTGCGAGATCCCCACGACTCGTAGGGAGAAAATGCTTTTATGAGAACCTTACGGCTCATAAAATTGAAAAGCCTTAGGTGATAGGGATCTAAACCAGTCTTCTGAGCCATCGCTCCCCAACGGGCAACGGCAAATGATGAATCGCTCTTGGCATTTCGCTTCAGTGTTAGCGGTGCTGATGCTGACCAAAAACCCAAATCCCAGGTCTTCCCAACGGCAAATGATGAGTCACTCCTGGTATTACGCTTCAGTGTTAGCGGTGCTGATGCCGACCCAAAACCTAAATCCCAAGTTTTCCCAACGACAAATGATGAGTCGCTCCTGGCATTGCTTCAGTGTTAGCGGTGCTGATGCCGACCCAAAAACTAAATCCCAAGTCCTCTTGGGGCAAATGATGAGTTGCTCTTGCCATTATTCCAGTGCTGCAATGTTGATGCCGATCCAAAAACCAAATCCCAAGTCCTCCCGGGGCAAATGATGAGTTGCTCCTGGCATTATTCCAGTGCAGCAATGCTGATGCCAAACAAAATCCAAATTCCAAGTTCCTCTCAAATTCAAAAGTCCCGCCAAATAAGACAGAAATCAAACAGATCGTATTAATGTCCCACCCGGTAGCGCTTCCAAGCTCAAAAGTCCCACTGGACGGGTAGGGAACTCCTAAAATAAATAAAATCAAACAAATCAACCATGACACCGTAGAAAACGTAGCAAGTCAATTTCAACCCCGACACCACAGAAAGCGGAGCAAGTCAAATCAAATCTCGACACCGTAAGAAGCGGAGGAAGCACCGACCGTCCAAGTCGCTAAAAAGGCAGCACCGACCGTCCAAGTCGCAAAAGAGCAGCACCGACCGTCCAAGTCCCTAAAAGGGCAGCACCGACCGTCCAATTCGCTAAAAGGGCAGCACCGACCGTCCAAGTCGCAAAAAGGGCAGCACCAACTGTCTAAGTCTCTAAAAGGGCAGCACCGACCGTCCAAGTCGCAAAAAAGGAAACACCGACCGTCCAAGTTGCTAAAAGGGCAACACCGACCATCCAAGTCACAAAAAAGGCAGCACCGACCGTCCAAGTCGCTAAAAGGGCAACATTGACCATCCAAGTCGCTAAAATGCCAGCACCGACCGTCCACATCACGAAAAGGGCAGTATTGACCTCCAAGTCGTCATAACGGGAGCCAAATCAAATCAACCTCCACGCGAAAGAAGATCCATCAATTTCATGCACACGGCCCATATATGTGTTGTGCATGTATTGATGGGGGGCACTTTGTTGGGGTCAAAAATTACACCCCGGTTGACCAAGTCAAAATCAATGTCAACCCCAAGCCAAGTGGGCCCAAGCCTAGGTCAAAGAGACCGGCCCCAAGACAAAAGGAATGAAGCCATAAATTGGTTTAATATAATTCTTTATATATATATATGTGTGTGTGTGTGTGTGTGTGTGTGTGTGTGTATGTATGTATAGAAATAAATGTATGTAAAATAAGAAAAAAGCCAAAATTTTGTAAACCCGTGGCTTATGTACAAAAAAAGATAAGCACATAAGGTATGGGGTGGCATAAGTGCCATTTGGCAAAACCTAAGGGGCTATATATAAAGTGTGCAGCCTATAAAGGCAACATAATGAAAAATTAATGATAGCTTTTTCTCTCTCAAATTAAATTAAGGTCTGTGCCTCCTTCTCCTTCCTCAGGGTTCTAAAACCGTCTTTCCCTTTTTGAATTAAATCAAGAGTTTAACTCTTCTTTTTCAAAAAATAAACAGTTTTTTACCGTCAAACCCTCGAAGGGGAACTCATATCTTCCATCAGATCTCAAAAAGGGGAGATTTTTAAATCTCACCCCCCTTTTTTCTCCAAGATCCGGTCAACAGAAGAGGAGGAAGAAGGAGGCCCACCTCCAAAAATCCCATTTTGGGGAAGATCCAGAGCCAAAGGGGGAAGAAAAGGATCCATTTCGGTCATTTTCAAAGATTTCTAGGAGTTTAACTCCATAAAATAAACCTTTTAGGAGTTTAACTCCAAATATACACATAATCTCTGTTAGGAGTTCAACTCCAAGGACCCTTGAGAGTTCAACTCCCAGCCTAGGGGCTAAGCCCCTTTTCGCTGGTGTTTCCAGCAGTCGCGTGCCGCGCACGTGACCCATGAACGCCCGGCGGTCGCGTTCCACACACGTGACCCACGGGCGCCCGGCGGTCGTATGCAGGGCACGTGACCCATGGGCGCTCAGCGCCTACGTACGCCTCACGTGACCCGCGGGCGCCCAGCGCTCAGCGGTCGCGTGCTGCGCACATGACCAGCGGGCGCCCAATGCCCAGCGGTTACGAGCTGAGTATGTGACCCACGGGCGTCCAGCGCTCAGTGGTCGCATGCAGGGCACGTAGCCCACGGGCGCCAAGCGCCCACGCGCCTGGCACGTGACCCGCGGGCACCAAGCGCCCACGAGCAAGGCATGTGACCCGTGGGCGTCTAGCGCTCACATGCCATGCATGTGTCTTTAAGACACTCCCCACCCCTCATTTTCCAAGTACTCCATACCCAAAACACGTCTCCCATTGGATTCTGCGAGGCCCCCGATATATTTAAAACCCATTCAAAACACAACACACGCACACGGCACATTAAGTTCACATGATCAGTTTGACCAGTCAATCGGAGGTTCTCTCGCTCCAAAAGCGAGGGGTAATTAACGGCAGCTTAGTCTGCGGCTGCCGGAGATTCGGATACCTACAATAAATAAACCCCTGCCTACCTTAGGTAAGGGGAATCTGTAGTATGCCTGACAAGCGCGTACGTATTCTCATCTCAATGGGGTGACGAAAAACACCCTACAAACTCGTAGTAAAATTTTATTCCGCAAACGGCAACGGATGATGGCCAAGCCGTTAGTGTAACCCAACATAAACCTCTGATATACGGTGCCATAACTTAACTTTGTATCTTCGGAGACGTGGATGGATATGTTCATAAAGCATCTTCCCCCAAATTCAGGCTAGACGTCCCCAACGTCTCGATCCAGTTTTTAGTGGTAAACACCCCGCATTGCCCTTTTGGGAGCTCTAGGGTCGAGCCCGAGTGCCCCATCGGGCTCTCAGGCTCATTTCAGGTCCTACGGAACTCGAATTTTTCTAAAATGAGAGGTTTTTGGGTGCCGGGGTGCACATCGATTTTCAAGTTTCTGAAATTCGATCCGTTCAACCTTGTGGGTTAAAATTCTTTGCTATTGGATTCAATATTAACTTGATGAAGTGTTTGATCGAGTTGGTTTGATTGCATATGTGGATATGTGTTGGTAAATGTCGCCTAATTGATGTGTGATCAATTAAACAAGGTTGCACATTTACGAATAATATGTTGGTGTGTTATGGTTTAATTCGGATTGTCACAATGAATAACCCCTCGTGTGAATACGAATGTATACAAGTTTTGTATGTAATTCATGTATTTTATGGATTGCCAAATGTATTATTCTTCCATAAGGCCGCGGTCGGGTTGAAACCGACAGATCCTTTTGTATGTATATGATACAGGTTACCCCGCAGAGAAGCACTTGTGCCGTCAGGTTTTAGAATGCAATAGGTGACCATCTCAAGGAGTTGAGACCCGACCGTCTCGTTCTAGAATTGGTAGGTTCTTCACCGCGCTTATAAGGGTTATGATAGACCCACAGAGGAGTGCTCGAGTTGCCAAGTTTCAAAAAGCGTCAGGTGGCCCCCTCAAGTCGTTGAGGCTGTTGTAAGGATGCATGTGCTCACTAGACAGGTTTTACGACGTTGCAAAAGCGATAAAAAAAATATTCTAGAGAACAAAACATCCTCAAACCAAGAAAACACTATAGACATGATAGCTTGTATAACAAAAGAGAGCCAATTGAGGAAGACACAACCTTTGTAGCGTATTGGGCACCTCTTCTTGGACTCTGGCTAAACTTTAAGTGTCCCGGATCACGCTTTCTTGCCGATCGACTTGGCCGAAGATGATCCATATGAGGGTTCCAATGCTAGCTCCAACTTCAACAACATGAAGTAACTCTCAGTTCAAGTTTGCTAGAAGTGAAATGAGAGTGATGTAGAATCAAATAAAATGTGAACTTTCTGGCTCTCTTTCTTTTTCTTCTCCCTTTCCATTTTTTCTCTCTTTTTGGATGAAATAGAAAGTGCAAAAATGTTATGGCTAGAAAATAATCCTCTACTAGCCATATCATCCACCTTTATTCTTTAATCCTTCCACTTGGCATGAGATATAAGGGTGTATACTACCTTGTATACACCTCATTCTTAGCCATTCAAGATTAAGAGAGAGAAAAATAGAAAAAGAAAATAGTGTATAAAAACTATAATACATATAAATGCATATGTACAAAAAATGTAGCATGTATATGACATGTTATATAACAAATTAAGAGAGAAAGTGTGAGAATAGCACAATAATACTAGTTTATATATGCATCATCATATATAAGCAATATCATTAAATCAAAACTTGATTTAATGACCCGATTTAATCATAAGTCGGCTAGTATTATGAACTGTCCAATTAATACATGTAGTGTCATATACACATGTTTAATTGGACCCCGCACGTATTGCCATACGTGCACTACATCATTTTGCTAGAACCGGAAAACCCTCTGTGTGGGACTCTAAAGACCCGATAATACGATGGCAGTAGGTCAGAATCATATCCGATTGATCCGAAACACTTTCGGATTAATTCCCACCAGGTTAACCTACAAGCACATCAGCGATACTAGTTGTACGTAACGGCTACCCAGGTATTGAACAAAAAGTTGGTCGACAAGCAAGCTCATCCGTACACTGCTATACCCTATCAGAGACACTCACCGTACAGTCCGGTCTCTTCGTCTATGACCGTCCGGATCTGGGAGGTGGAAACCGTCAGACTCCCAATAACTCGATAAGTCATGTCGACGTCATGCTCATGACCACCAGAGAAACTACTGATAACACTTATCAGTAAATATTGTATGCCTTGGCCAAGGACTTATGATCATAGCCAGCTATGCACTGATCGACATCAACTCCCTATACCGAGAGAGACGAATTCTCTCGACCGCTCACTACCTCCATGTGCTTCGGGACTGTACCCAACTAAAACCTTTTTGCACGGCTCTTTAAATCCATGGTAGGGTAGTAATATAAGTACAGTGGGAATACACGTAAGGTACTATGGCAATGTTGGTTCTGGGGACTACCCTGTACTTATGTCACCAAAGAACTGCTATCTGACAATTGGTATAATACCATCTAGGAGTTTTCGGCGAGTCCGTCCAGTGTAACTCATCCAATGAGCACCTGTATACAATCTTCGGTGTTTAACACCAATGGCTATGGGATCAACCATCGCCCCTTACGGGATCAAGAAATGTATACACTAGTCTAAACGGGGATACCGATGCCCAGTCTCGATACTCGTACGACTGGGGACTTTTAAGGATGTATTTATAGACTACCAGGCCCCACTAGTACGATCTCTATCATAATCCTGGTAATCAAGTAAAGATCATATAGGCTTTATCATCATGTATTAGTGATATATTATAACAAGTAAAACGTATACTCATGATGATAAATGCAAATCAGATATCATACTATCGTCTCGAGCAAGATTGTTCTAAGTATAGGCCCTCCTTAAATTCAGTAATTATATTCCTGCAACTACGATAATTTCCTTAAGGGCACCTATATCCAACAATCTCCCACTTGCTTTCAAGGCCAATTATTGCGGTATCTCATACCCATATATCATGTGCTATCGCATATCCAACTTCTCTACTAACAATTTCACAAGCTGTGTTCAAAAAACAGCCACAGTGAGTGGATCCGCTATAATGTTTCTAACTGTATCTCTCTGAATCTCAACTTCGCGGAGATCAACTATCTCCCAAAACGAGCAATACCTTCCTTAGAACTTTATTTGGATAGCTGATGGGACCATATTTATAAATGAACGTATTTATCCAAACAACTACTTAGGATGTATTCTTTACTGAGTCACAATCAGCATCTAGCGTCTTGACCACCTCAGTATCTTTCTTGGAACTCTTCCAATGTACTGCTCCTCAGAAGAGGGTAAACTAATGACTCATGACAGACGATCTGTCTTCCTTGTCACATCGGAAGCTGGAATCAATAATCACATCCCGAAGGAGGCTGCCATTTCCATACACCAAGAACATCTCATATGTTCTTTACTTCTTCCTATGCTTCTCCAGGATTGGACTAATATCTGCTTACTATATCAAGTGTAAAAGTATCATTTGCTCTAGTATATAACATCTCATGATTGACATCACTACCGAAGCATGTCGAATGTCATTCATACGTGTCACTCTCTTCATCAGTCATGAAGACATCTTTTTAGAGAGCGTGACTCCACTACTTGCGGGTACATTACCTCATTAGGAGTCAGCCATTCTAAACTACTTTAGAATGGTGTCAAGATACCTAAATTGGGACAATCCTAAAACCCCACTAGATCTATCTCTATAGACCTAGTCACCAGAATCAATGATATATAATCCAAATCTATAAAGGAGAAACAAATATGACAACCAACATTTGACCGAATCGTTGTATAAGAATATCACTTCCTATCAGAAGAATTTCATTCATATCCAATATGAGTTCTTTGACATTCCACACTACCACCTTCTTATAAATACCAGGTTCATCTTTAATTTTGATGAAGTCAAACACTTTGACCACAACATCAAAACAGATGATCCATCTCCGTTGTGCCTGCTTTAGTCTACAAATAGACTTAAGCAACTTGTACACTTTCCGCTGCTCCCACTGACTAAGATAACCCTTTAGTAAATTCATATATACGTACACTTCTAAATCCAATTTAGAAAGACATTATAGTCATCCACATTCCAGATATCATAGTCATGAAAGACAACAGTGGTAAGTTTCATCTGTATGGATTTCAGCACAGACACTGAAGTAACAATATCATCACAATCCACATCGGGTATTAATTGAATACTTGTTTACTATAAGTCTAGCCTTATTAAGTTTATACCTTTCCATTTGCACTAATCTCGAAAGATTTTCTTGCTCCTTATGGGTTTTACCCCTTTCAGAAGCACACAACAAAGTCTATATTTTACTGTAGTGTATAGAGTCTAACTTGGATAGCTTAACATTCAGCCATCAATCGGAATTCATCACTTCCTATGGCCTGCTGATAACTAGTAGGGTCATCATCACATGACGCGATCCTCCTTATCACTGTCTATGAGAAAACCGAAGTATCTCTCGGGTGGCTAAGCTCACCTACTAAATCTGCGGAGCAGCTATGGTCTGCCATGGTTAATTGAATTTCTTAGTTTTATTAAATTTTCAGTAATGGTTTGCGGTTCTGGAATCACTTCTAGTTCTACCATACTCCCACTAATTTCTTTTGCAAAAATTCCTTTACCAAGGAGGTGGTGAGTTAAGAACAAAACACTTTTGATCTTGAAAATGGTAGAAACTATCCCTCACGAAAGCTTGGGATAACCCACAAACTGCTATTACCGAAACGTACCTCGAGTTTGTCCGGATTATATTTTTAAGCACAAATCGGATAACTCAATATCTTAACAATCCTAAAATGAACACCATTCTATATCATATATAGAAACAGAGGCACTTATTTAGATGGAACCAATATCAATTGATATGCATCTATTTCTAGTGCATCCCTTTAATTGAAAAAAGTGATTCAGCAATACTCATCAAGGAGCGCACCCGCGGATGAGCAATCTGAGAGAATCATATTCTCAATACAGAATACTTGGTACTAAACCCTTTTCTGTATGGACATTGGACAACATACATCAATATGTATAAGTCCCTAGAGTTCACTAACTCAATTCCCGTGTGTTGTTAATTGAAAATTTGTCTTTTGGTTAATGAAAACCAAAAGTTTGCTTTTAGGCAAAAACCAGGTGGCTATTCTCAATAGCAACAATTGCTCCGAAAACAGACATTCAGGATAAAATCAACAATTCTCAATTCTCTGCTCCTTCTCAGCATCTGTAATATCCTACAGATGTGGAATTCTAATCCGATATCTATATACCCAGGAGTTAGAATTTATTGAGAAACATTTTTCCAAAACAAGACATACAGAAAATCCGAAACATCAAAATGTTTCGGGGGGTGGTCGGGTATTCATAGTATTGCCTCTTTCATTGCCCAGGCTTCTGACAGTAATTGCAATTTTTTCCCTCACTTCAACCCCTTTTGATGTCTCTCCACCTCACCTTCTGTATACCGAACTTAAGCTAATTGGTTTTCATCTTTCAATTCCTTTAGCACTAGTTTCAAAATTGGAAGAAGACTATCTAACAAGCATAACCGGTATAGTCTCCTTACATATAAGAAGCTCTCGAACTTGAAATAAGATAGAAGGGGAGACAAATGAACAATTCATCTACTTGATTGAATGGGATTTGCTATGTCGTAATAGGTTTTAAAGTACCGCAATCAAGAAGGCATCGCGTGTAGCTAGCCGTGATGAGTACGGATCATCCGCAGGAAGAATGTACGTTTTCGATTCTTGTTTTCACGAGTTAAGTCAAAAGATAGAATTGTTCGATTCTAATCTATGTGTTTTGTATATATGCAAACGAACGCTTGTTAGGGATAGAGTTAGGTTAGTTTACGTTAGGAGAATCCATATATGTTCTTTTGTGCCTCACTTGACTATTGATGCTAGGGTAATCGGCAACAACGTGGATCAGGGTGCTTAAGTACGGTATTTACGATTGTACATGAAATCCTACTTATTGACCCTTGTCCTTCCATTCTTGTCTCTTAACCCTTGCCTTTGGCCAAACCAAGTGCAACCAGTCACGATTAGAAATCACCACTATCATGGTAGGATAGGGTGCCTAACGGAGCGCTTGCATGAAGTTTGTACGGAGTTCAATAGGCAAGGTGTCGGGCAAAGGAAACGTAAAGAAAAGCCTAACTCAAACACACCCTCCTCATTCCCTAACAAGAAGGAACTACTCACAAACCATCACAATAAGTAAAATAAAATTTAAGAGAGATGAATATATCATAAGAAATATTACAAGATAAGTAAAGAATATCAAAGAAAATTGCAAGTAAAGTAAAGGAAAGAGATACTTGGAACCATGGTGCAAGAATGTAAGCTTCATTAAAGTTCAAATAAGAGTACAAGATAATGAATTCAAATACTAAAATCTAACCTTGTAAGCTCAGTTAAGAGGTTGCAAGATTAGATAAAGTAAAGAACTCAAGATTAATCCTATCTACTATGTACAAACCTTGAACAAAATTACAAAATGTAGAATGAACTTGATAAAAGAGTATTCTTCCAAACTTGCTCAGTGATCTGGTACTTATAGGAACTTCAACATAAAAAAATAAAAATAAAAATGAGGTGATGTGACAATAAGAAGTGCCCAGAAGAAAAACGAGGCAATTTGATGCAACTTGGGCCGCTCATGTCAGGGTTTCGACGGTTTTCTGGCGGCTGGTGGGTCCCATCTTCTTGTGGTGATTTCATGTCCGCTCCATGATCCCACTGGCATTGTTTGTTTATTTTATGGTTTTCTCAGTTTTAATTTGGATATTTTGGAGGGAAATTGCAAACTTTAAACACATCACATAACAACTTTTCACTTCATCATACCAAGCCCACTTGCTCTAAACCACTTGCCCACTTGCATCAAAAGTGTTCACACTATATCATCAAGGCTGCCCACCATGATTCATGCACCAAAATATTGTGTTCACGCTTGTAAAATCATTGCACAACATGTATCATGTTGGACCATTTGGATAAAAATGTTGTGCATACTTGTTTAGTGCAAAATCTTCTTGAATAATGATCAATTTTTTTATTCCGGTTGTAGTATCGACTCACAAATATCGTATTCGTGCATTTTAAGTGTGTTTCCGGTATTTTATCATGAATACTTGTATTATGTACTTTGATCAAACACGGGTTAATAGTACCGATATTAAAAAAAAGATAACAAATGAGCGGAATTAAAATGCAGTTTTTCGTGATGAACAAATACCCTCAAACTTATCTTTTGTTCATCCCGAACAAAACAAAATCCTAACCTCACTTTCGCACGGAATGCGATTGCACTGTGCCCGTGCAACAAGCCGTTAAATCTCTAAGTATCCCTAACAGGAGGAGTGTTGTCTTCTGAGGATTTTCAGCGGATTACACCCATAAAATCCCGTCAAGCTAGTTTCGCGAAATAATGGTCAATTCTAATCCTAAGGTTCAATCTCAAAACTAGAAATTCTATCTCCTAAATTAGAAACATCAAACTATTATTTTTCATATCTCACTTCTTATTTAACTTATGATCCTATACGTCTTTACGTGCGGTGCAAATAGCGTCGTTACGCTTTAAAAACTTAGATTAGAGTCGTCATGCCATAAAATATGGACCGGATAAAATTTCAAAAGGATCAGGCGAGTTTATAACGAGTTAAGTTTTTCTCAAGTTTTGTTCTTCAACTTGGTTTCAAATTCAAAATTTTTATCGTCTTTAACAGAAAATTAAGTTTTATTCTTCACTCTACTTTTTACTTATTTTTGTTCATACACACCTTCGTGAACGTGCAACGGTCTTTATCAGCAAGTAAAAGTTTCATATCTCCGTTAAAAATATTTTTATAAGAACTCGTTTTTAGTCAAGATTATTCTCACGCAAAGAACCGTGAAGAGTTTTAACTCGGAGAGAACACTTACTTGACTTTATTTAAAATGGACTTTCAAGGTTTCTTAGCAAGCTTTGGACAAATGCACCCAAACCAGTTGGTTTTAGGGCATTAGGTATAAAAACATTCCGGCGGACTTAATTACCCAAGTCACCTATGCCCTAAAACAAAAGGACTCATTTTGGCGCGAAAATCATAACAATTCAATACGAATGGAGATATAACCAGTTGTTCAATTATTTTTAAGATAAAAGACATGTTTATATAAATCAGGTGTGTAATCACTCCAATCAATTTCCATATGGGTTATTTTTTAGACAAAATTCCCACTAAACCTTCAATAATATCCTATCATATCCACTTCACTTTATAAACTATTCTTGATATTACTTATTTCAAAACAAACCTGTTTGATCCTAAAAATAGTTTATCAGATTAAAAGAGTTTTAAGATATATCAAACTGGTCATCTAATTTTCAAAACTCCCAACACGTGTAGTGTGATGCAAAGACGTATATTAGCTACGGTTAAACCTAAAGAAGGGTTATCTTTCGGGTTTTCAATATCTAAAAATAGGATTTAGTTGTTCCTATCTTATCAAACTAAACCATTGGTATTTTGAATCTAAACTTTCCCACTAGCTAATTTGACGACAAATTTTTTATGTTTTGGAAATTTTCAAATTTTTATGGGTTTTTCAAATATATATGCAAATGTAGAATTTACAAATGAGTGCAAAGATAGAAATGCTCACCGAGCACATCCCCAAACTTAAACTTGACAGTACCCTCACTGTCATCCCACACAAAGAGGATCAAAATTGTTTAGGGGTCAAAATTTTTGTTTTTTTACAAGAAAAAACAAACAAACAAAATATATATACACAAAATGGTCCCTCCAAACTTAAGTGACAGTGTGTTTCTACTATTAAGCATTAAAGTTCAAGATTAGGGGGAGCGAATATCATCAATCTATACAAGAATTTACACAGACCAAAAGTTAATACCAATCATTCAAAAATTTATTATAATTTGCCTAGTGTTGATGAAAGAATGCGTAGAGAAAAGAAATGAAGGAAACGCGAGACCGTGGGTGGACCGAAATGGTATATGGTCTCGGTATATGGTGATGAGAAGATGAATGAAAGGAAGAAAGAAATGAAGCACAAACTTGAGAATGTAAATTGATTGAATAAATTAGTACAATCTGTAATGATTTGAAACTGGAATTGTTTAACTGCACTAATTTATCAATACTACTAGAAATGGGATCAAATCTGTCAAGATTGGTAAGAAAACATGGGACGACCGAATTTGGTAAACCAGATGTAGGAAATGAAAGTACTTAGTCATCTTGCAGTTTGAAAACGATGGAAAAGATGGAGGGAAGTGACTGAGAAAAAGTATCGGTTAAACATTCAGGAGGATATTCATAGTCAATGGATGGGATATGATGAATCAGAAAATCCGACTCATCCAATAAAACGTGTTTATCCTCAAAGATATTCTCAAAATTCTCCTCAAAATTAAGCTCATCCATGCATTTATTCAAATCATCTTCAATAACATCAAGAAGCACATGGGGTTCAGGAAAACATTTAATGGTTCGGAATGATGTCCACACGGATCTGAAGGAAATTGTTGAATTGGTGAGAAAAACTCATCCAAGATTGCGGGTTCATCATCAAAATTATCCCCAATATCAATATCCTCAATCGAGTCAAACTGAAATTTCTCAAACATCTCAAAATTCGAAAGATTTTCAATCGGTTGTTTTTCTAGATTGGAGATGTAGAGATCAAAGGGAGTGGTATCGATTTCACTTGAAGGGGACTTTTCACAATCGGGAAAATCAAACACTACGTAGTCGCACAATTCATCAAATATGCTATCTTTAATTGGTGATTCATTTAGTTTACCCGATAGACTTTCAGAATCAGAGCTGTGGAGTTCAATTGGAAATGGGTGGGTTTGATTTTGAAGAGTGTATTGTTTACTTTCACTACTCAAA
The DNA here is from genome assembly GCA_030015575.1 of Agapanthus africanus. Taxonomy (NCBI): domain Eukaryota; kingdom Viridiplantae; phylum Streptophyta; class Magnoliopsida; order Asparagales; family Amaryllidaceae; genus Agapanthus; species Agapanthus africanus. The sequence goes on from CM057339.1 coordinate 137,989,214, forward strand.
GCATCAAATTGTCCTACTGCCACATCACACAAGGTAAAATCTTGAGCTAGTTGAGAACTATCCGATGCTTCGTAAGGTTGTATGAGTGTAGTCATGGATGCATTCAATTCCATTATCTTTCAGCACGAAGCTACCTGAAATTCTTCTAATGATTATTTAAGACTTGACATGGGTTGTGAAGGGGTTTAAATAAAAGATTCGAATTCATTTAGATACGTGAAATTCCTAAATTGATGTTCAGAAGTAATGTTTAGTGAAGGTATGAAAGTCGGGTAGGTTTGATGAGAATTAAATAGATGCGTAGAATGGGTAGGATTAAGATCAACATCATGATAGGAATATGGTTAAAGTTGTCCTAAAGAATTCGGAGTAGTGAAAGGTGTGAAAGATCGGTTACGGGATTGTGCAATACGTTCAGCAAATGGACATGGCTTTAAGAGTCGCCACATTACCTTCAGAAAGGGTATCAATATGAGAAGGTGTGGAAGTTCGATAAGGTTGATACAAAGTGGAGTGGGGTGTCCAATCGGTGTTTTTAGAAGTGTCTATCCGATTTTTCAAAGAAATTTTGGGTATGAATGGATCGTTTGAAGTTCTACCAAAGCAAGAAGCATATGAATAAATATCTCGTTGAGGGTACTAAAGTTCGGCAAGAGTTGGTCGATATGAGGTACCCATGATATGAAAAGGTGAAAGAAGAGGGATGAAAAAAGTGGTGAAAGTTTTTTTTTGTTAGTTATTAACAAGAGAATGAATAAAAATATACACATAAAAAAGTAAAAAAAAAATCAATCACGACACAAATACCACACACCTAAACAGTCTAGGGTTTATCTAGGTCAACTAGACCTGCTCCAGAACTTGATTGTCGAAGTAAAACTGTGTCGAGAAACGGGCTCAAGATATACTGATCATAAGGCCAGGTAAGTGCAGAAATAAGGGGAGGTTTTCCAACGCTTTCGCAAAATTCCTTAATTAGAATAACCCTTTCTTTTTTGGCAGTTGTGACGTAAACACTTTCCTAAACACCCCGTGAACGATATACCGTTAAGCAGTGGTCTAAATACAGTTAACTTCTCTTAATGGGCACGAATTCCTTAAAGGCTTAAAGTCTAATTTCTTTTAAAATTTGTGCGGGAAGATATGGTTCATTTTTTGATTTGTGGGCCACAGAAAAGGCGATGAAATCTTTTACTGTATGTTGTGGGGCTCGCTTGCCCTTAGGTCCGTATTAATAGATGCAATGCACAATTAATGAAAAAGTTGTTCAAATCATCAAACAATCATTTTTTAAGTTTAAGCACGGCGCTGCAACAAATACGGGTTAGTTCTTTTTAGCGTTTGGCAACAAATTTGCAAAGAATCCTGTAAAGAAAGGATATTGGATGCGTTGGATTTAGAAAGAAGGTGTTAGAAAATACGTACCGATATGTTTTGAGTTAAGAAACCCCTTTTGATGTGATCCCCGAGTGCTTGAATGTTCGCTTGCATGGCTCAAACTATCCGGATTTTTGGCACTGTACTTTACTGTCGCTTTGGTCTTGAATTTGCACTTTGCTCCCTACGATTGCAGTTCGCAAATCCGTAAAAGCAGTAAATGTTAGAAAACAGATATTTAGTGCAAAAAATCGTTATAAGTGGCCAAAATCCCGCACACAAAAAATTATGAAAATCAAATGATAAAGTTAGGATAATAATAGAACATAGGAGCCTACGGCAAAAACATGGAGAAAACAGAAGAAATATGGCCGCTACCGGCGGTAAATCGACGGCCAAAAGTTGGAATTTGTGCTCCAAATTTTTACCGTGTTCTATTAGTATTCCAATTTTGTAGTTTAAATTTTTTAATTAATCTCAGAGTGATAACAGGTCAAAATATCAGAGAACAAATGTAAAAAATGTTAAGTTTTTTGTTTCGCTTTTTGAAAAAATTTCAAGTTTTTGTTTGTTTTTCTGAAAGGTGTTAGTTTTATAAACAAGTTATACAAAAATTAACACGAGATTACAAGAATAAAAGCGTTAATATCTCCCCGGCAACGACGCTTTGATTGAATGGGATTTGCTATGTCGTATTAAGTTTTAAATTACCGCAATCAAGTCGGCGTCGCGTGTAGCTAGCCGTGATGAGTACGGGTCCTCCGTAGGGAGAAGGTATGTTTTCAATTCTTGTTTTCACGAGTTAAGTCAAAAGTCGGAATTGTTCGATTCTAACCTATGTGTTTTGTATATATGCAAACGAATGCTTATTAGGGATAGAGTTAGGTTAGTTTATATTAAGAGAATCCATATATATTCCTTTGTGCCTCACTTTACCATTGATACTAGGATAATCATCAACAACATGGATTAGGGTGCTTAAGTACGGTATTTACGATTGCGAGCGAAATCCGACTTATTGACCCTTGTCCTTCCGTTCTTGTCTCTTAACCCTTGCTTCTGACCAAACCAAACGCAACTGGTCATGATAAGGAATCACCACTATCATGGTAGGATAGGGTGCCTAATGGAGCGCTTGCGTGAAGTTTGTACGGAGTTCAATAGGCAAGGTGTCGGACAAAGGAAACGTAAAGAAAAACCAAACTCAAACACACCCTCCCTATTCCTTAACAAGAAGGAACTACTCACAAACCATCAAAAAAGTAAAATAAAACATAAGAAAGAAGAATACATCATAATAAATATTACAAGATAAGTAAAGAACATAAAAGAAAATTGCAAGTAAAGTAAAGGAAAGAGATACTAGGAACCATAGTGCAAGAATGTAAGCTTCATTAAATTTCAAATAAGAGTACAAGATAATGAATTCAAATACTAAAATCTAAGCTTGCAAGCTCGGTTAAGAGCTTGCAAGATTAGATAAAAACAAAGAACTCAAGATTAATCCTATTTATTATGTACAAAACTTGAACAAAATTACAAAATGTAGAATGAACTTGGTAAAAGAGTAGGCTCCCAAACTTGCTCACTGATCTGGTATTTATAAGCACTTTAACATAAAAAACCAAACAATAAAAATGAAGTGATGTGACAATAAAGAGTGCCCAGAAGAAAATGAGGCAATTTGATGCAACTTGGGCAGCCATGTCGGGGTTTCGGCAGTTTTCTGGCGGGTGGTGGGTCCCAACTTCTTGTGGTAATTTCATGTCCTCTCCATGATCTTACTGACATTGTTTGTTTCTTTTGTAGTTTCCTTGGTTTTAATCTGGAGATTTTGGAGGGAAATTGCAAGCTTTAAACACATCACATCATAACTTTTCACTTCATCATACCAAGCTCACTTGCTCTAAACCACTTGCCCACTTGCATCAAAAGTGTTCACACCATATCATCATGGCTACCCATAATGATTCATGCACCAAAATATTGTGTTGACACTTGTAAAATCATTGCACAACATGTATCATATTGGACCATTTGGATAAAAATATTGTGCACACTTATTTGTTGCCAAATATTCTTGCATAATGATCGGTTTTCCGTTCCAGTTGTAGAATCGGCTCACAAATGTCATGTCTGTGCATTTTGAGTATGTTTCCAATATTTTGTCACGAATACCTGTATCCTGTACTTATTGAGCAGACACGGGTTAATAGTACCGATATTCAAAAAAAATGATAACGAATGAGCGGTATTAAAATGCAGTTTTTCGTGATAAACACTACTCCAGAACTAATGGCCTTTCTCGAACTGAAACAATTTAATCAAGTTCATATCTAACCATATGATGGCCTTCCAAGAAATATGGATCTCTATACCGAATACAAAGGGTTCTGGAGTTAGCAGAAGGGGAAGCAGGATAGATAAGGACATATGCAAGTATGTCATGGATTTGGACAATCCAGACATTCCAAAGCCTTTACTTTGTAAAAAGTTCGATTAATGTGGTTAATGAGTCTTAGTTTTAGGCGAGTCAAGGGTCGCTTCCAGAGAGATAGAGGGAAGAAAAAATCAGCGTGTACTCTATCAAGATTATATTGGTTAATTAATATATCTAATCAGTTCTCCTGCTGTTTCGTCAAATCCTCTTTCAAACCCTAAAAGAAGAATTAGTCGGGATTATTTATAAAATTCTCTCGAGAGTAACCTTTACTCACAGTAGAAATCAGGACTTAAACTATCACATAAAAGATATGCAATCACATTGCAAGTTTCAACGCTTGAAACTCCTGATATGATTTTTACCCCTAGCGGCTTATGACCTTAATAGAGGTCAAGAAACTATAAGCTGCTATAGTCAAGTTCTACTCGTCATTTCTTAACTTATTTAGACCCACCCGCATAACCCTTGACAGAGGTCAACAAGATCATATGACTGTCCTAACCGATTGCATCAACATGCGAGCAGGAAGACATCACTTAGCTACTGTTCACTGCGCCTTGACATAGGTCAACAAACGCAATACGAATACTAAGCACTTTACTCTCTGAAATGACAGAGTACTACGACTGGTTTTAAAAAAAAAAACTTAACGTAATTTGATATCATTGAAGGAACCCAGTGGTTTTGAAAATTTATAGTCGCGTAGACTTTTGCTCAAGAGTGAACTCCCTCCCCGTGAAGGATCTAGGCTTTTTCCTCATCAAATGAGAAGCAGCACATTCCTAATTGAATGCCTTTATGCAAAGCAAAAGAATACGGCAATAAGTTAAATTTTAGTAACACAAATTTTTGCTCAAGAGCGAACTCCCCGTGAAGAGATCAAGGCTCTTTCCTCATTGAATGAGGTGCAGGACATTCCTAACCGAATGCCTCTATGCGAAGGAAAAGAATCGACTAAAATTTACTTTTATAAAAAATTTAGTTTCTACAATGTATAGGTTTGTTTTATTTTATATTAATCCAATTAATACGATCCCGTCTTTTATATAACTTTTATCTAGCATTTTTCTTCTCACACGATCACACAAAAAGTATGAAAAGAAAATAGAATGCATATATATGCCAACCGCAATAGCCATGGGCCCCAGGTATTTGACGTAAGGTTACTTAACTTATGGCATGGCAAGGGCAGGCTAGCGCGGGTGCAAAACGTAAATAGTAATTATTTATATATACCATATATCACATTTATCAATATATCATCATGCACAAATAATCATATTACAGCATGCGGGAAAACATTATCACAGAATTGGAATGGTCGGATCACTTAGGAATCCCGCGTTTCGTTCGAATCCTAAACGAAACGCGGCATTCCCCGGTCGCATGAATAATCCGTGCACAACCAAAAGCAATATCTATGTGAGTGCGATGAGCCACCTGTCAATCCTAGAAAATGAGGCAGTCTGACTTATCGCCGTGAGTGTGCCACCCAACTCTTTCTTGAATCTCATAGCTCGGGCACTCCATCGTGGATGCACCTATACCCCCTACAAGCGCGGCGTGTCATCCGCCAATCCTAGAACAAGGTAACCCGGTCTCAACTCCTTAAGATGCCCACCCGCTGCCTTTTAGAATCCGATGACACATGCGCTTCCCCGTAGGGCAATCCTAAACTTGTATTATTTACAATAGAAACAACGACCGCTCCTAGGTCGTGTTCCAACAAAATAATAATACAGTAAGCAAAAACGGCAGCCACAAACCGGAAGCTCGTCCCGAATAAATGAATATACATTTGCTTTTGAACATGAATAGAAAATCTATATACAGCACATCACACAATTTTGCATGGGGCTATTTATTTCGTGACAATCCGAAACCAAACCAAACAACAAGATATTATAGTATCATAAGAAACATCATCACAATTGTCAACCCGTAACCGCTTTCATAGTCACATTATAGCTATCATGCAATAATCAAGCATAATATATATAATATCTAATACTAAAGCATGTCCACAGCCACGATAAAAAAATAATATAATCAATTACGAAAGCAATAACTAGAATAACAAGTCTTAATAATCCAAGAGAATAAATACGAAACAATAACAATATTGTCCTTTTATGGACTCACAATAGAAATCTAAGGAAAATAGTTCAAAGCTGGAAAATAAACTGGACTATAAATAGATAATAGCAGAAAAATCCTCACTGCTTATTAATCTTCTCGAAGTACTCTTTGTCCTGTTGTTCTAAAACCAAGTTATCCGGGCCATGCAAAACCTAGACGTCAGAGCGTTACTGTTCGCCTCCGAAAGGGTCACCAAAGAATAAATCTCTGGTGGCTTAAGGGGTTATATCGATGCAGATCAGTATGGCTACTCAGCGTGATGAATTACTGCGACGCATTGTGTCTAAAGGTTCAAGCAAATATGACCAATGTAGCGTGGCTTTTCAGATTCACCTTTCGGAAAGGGTTTTTTGATCATACAGGCGCAAGGCCTTATAATTAATTACCCTTCCATATTAAATGGTGAGAACTTTCTATGAGTGATTTATTTCTGATTGCATTAAGCACAAGAGCAACACAAACAGCAATGGCATGCATATATGTATAAACAACAAACAAAAGTATGTAAAGACAACAATTAGAATGAGTATTTCATTATTCATCATATACAACGTTGTACATCTCAGTTTACATCTGTCTCACCGCTGGAAAAAAATGTGCTCGAACTGCTATTCATGCCCGTGGATTGTATACGGTTTTACAGAATGTATCATGCAGACCGCAGGGTAACTATAGGAGAGCATGTAGCATGTGCCTATAAAGAGAAGCCAGTAGATGGTATACACCAAGTAGAATGGATGGTATATTTTTCGACTTCCGTGTCACGACGGTAGCCTGTAGGTAATATGTGCTAAGTTATTTTACTTGCCATAGGGCAAGTTAAAAGGGGTATTATGTTTATTGACTTCTGTGTTACGAAAGTTGCCTTTGGATAGTATATGGGAGACTAATTTAATGTAGTCTGCTATAGGGCAGGGGATTTGTATGGGTTGACTTCAATGTTACGACAGTAGCCCGTGGATTGCATATGGTAGATTAAATTTTTTAACCTGCCATAGGGCAATTTTTTGGTTAGATATATGGATTTATTGAATTCCATGTCACGACAGTTGGCTTCTATGCTATGATGGTTTCCCATAGATTGTATACAGCAGGTTGATATAATGTAGTCCACTGTAGGGCAGGTTAGGTTTTGTTTGTAATATATTTGTTGACTTCTGTGTCACGACGGATGCCCATGGATAGTATATGGGAGGCAATTTTAGACTAGCTATAAGGCAGTTTTTAGGATTGGTAAATATACTTGTTGACTTCTGTGTCACGATACACACCTGTAGATTGTATATGGAAGCCGATTTTAGACTAGCCATAGGGAAGTTTTGGGATTGGTAGATATACTTGTTGACTTCCGTGTCATGATATACGCCCGTGGATTGTATATGGAAGCCAATTTTAGACTAGTCATAGGGCACTTTTGGGATTGGTAAATATACTTGTTGACTCTGTGTCACGATACATATCTATGGATTATATATGAAAGCCGATTTTAGACTAGCCATAGGGCAGTTTTAGGATTTGCATATGATAGGTGTTAGAAAAAGCTTTGTTAGCAAGTGCAGGGACTTAAGAGGGGTTCCCGGCGTTGAATTTGGTGGGGAGAGGGACCTCTGGGAGTCTCCTCCATTGAATTTGGTAAGGACGGAGGCTTATGGAGGGCGCTGCTATAGTTTTAGAGGGGTGCAGGGACCTATGGAGGGCGCCGCCATTGATTTAGTAGGGTGCGGGACCTATGGGGGCGCCACCATGGATTTGGTAAGCAAGAGGGCCGTTGGGTGGGTCTCTGCTATTTATTTTATAGGGTCTGGAGGCCTCTGGGGGGTCGCCACAGTAGTTTTGATTGGGTGCGGGGAAATATATAGGGTCGCCGCAGTAATTTTGATTGGGTACGGGGACCTATAGGGGTCACCATAGTAGTTTTGATTAGGTGCGGGGACCTATAGGGGTCACCGCTAGCGGTTGATTTCATGAAGGGTCACCGCAGTTGATTATTTTTTCAACAAATGTTCAAGTCTTCATTATGTAGTTCACGTCCAGTATGTATGTTTGTACATTTGTTCATTTTCTACCCATGCATATGTCCCCGGAGTCCATTATGGGGACAATCTCGTGGTGGATAACTCAAATGAGTATCTATATACATAGGAATAATTCCGAAGAATATCCAATAAAGGATAACTTTTGCAAGCATCCCATAATTTTGATTTTGCGACCGTCATAAGGCTTATTAAAGAATTTCTGAGTCATTGAACAGTCTAGGGCATGTTCGAGAAAAACCTATCGTGTGTGTCAAAAGTTCAAGTCATATGTCGGTCATGTCGGTTTTCATGTAAAGTATCGCACAATTCGATTCTCAAGTTATAAAAATACCGCAAGTGCACGAATCATTGTAGCTAACCAGAAAATACGAGTCAATCCTTAGGGAATGCTTACCTAGAAATATTTGTTTTAAGTTAAAGAATATGTTTGAATTGGGGGGGTTGTGTCACTTTTACTAAAACACGAGATTATGAAAAATACGGGATTACGGGACTTGCATAGGTTTAGGGTTAGGTTCATGAAAAACGTACCATAAAAATATTTCACACCCCGGTCTTGATCACAATATCTTTAAGCTTGCAAATTATGGTTTAGAGAGCATATCAAGTATGTTTACCGCTAAAAACAAAGACGAACTGAGATTGAACGTCTTGCCTGAATTTGGGGGCAGATACTATTTGGACATATCTATCCACCTCTCCGAAAATACTAAGTTGATTTATGGCACCGTATATCGGAGGTTTGGACAGATGCGACCGTTGTAGCAGATTTTATCAGATTCTCCCTCGTTTATGTAAGGTTTTTGATTGTGGGGACGCTCTTCCCTGCAGGCCCAAGCCTCTGCAGTTAATTACGTTATTGCGTTGCGATAACCACTTTCTCCTGCTCCAGTAGTTCACTTCGTGTCGTATTGTGTTTTATTTATTTTGGTTGCCTATGGATTGTATACATAGACTATTTTATGTCGTCGCCCGTAGGGCGTGGATTAATCCAAATCTGTATATTTTAGATTTGGGTTTGAACTTAGGTTGTATGTATTCCCTCTGTTCAAAAAATATTTTATTTTATTTAAGGACCGTTAATCTGGTTTTAGATTAAGATCAAATTAAATATATGAGCATTTGAGCTTAATTTATTTTAACTAAGGATACGTTAGTCTTATTTGAGATTAAGATCAACTTAGCAATATTTTCAGGACCATTAAATTTTATTAAGATCCAACAACAGAGCATTTGGACTCAGTTGCAAGAAGAATTCAGAGGGACTTAGCCAATTTGGGCTCGGTCTGCTCAATCTTTTTCCTTTTATTCAGAAGTTCTAAGAACCTTTTTGTGGCTTTGTTTGCTCGGTCTTGGGCTTTCTCCTTTTATTCAGAAGTGCTAAGCACTTATTTATAGCTTTAGCGCTCACGTGGGAAGCACCCGAGGCATACGGACATGGGTGTTGCACAGTCAATGCTAAGCACTTAGTCGTTTTGACTATATGTATAGTGCTTAGTACTTTTATATAGCGCTCACGTGGGAAGCACGTGAGACGCTGAATATTTGTTTTTTTTGGCGCTCACATGGGAAACGCGTGAAGTGCTGAGCATAAATTTTTCGGCGCTCACGTGGGAAGCTCGTGAGGCACTATAATAGTGCTAAACACTAATTTTTCTCTGGTACTCACGTATATTTCACGTGAGGCGTCAAGTCCTTTTTTTTTAGAGATTTAATCTCTGTTGATATTTTCTGAAGAAGTTTTAATTTCTGTTAATGGCATTTTGACTATTAATAATCAACAAGATCACTGTTTTCGAAGATCTGGGATCAGTTTTATTGGAGAACTAAGTTCTTTTGTTTTTTGTAAGATCAAGTTCTTTATATAGGGTTAAACCCTGTTTTCGGAGGAATTAAATTCCTAGACAATATATCTTTTTTTTACCTAGCTCTTTTCCCTAGATTTTGAGTCTGAAGAACAGAACCTCCCCGATGAGAATTAAATTCTCAATTTGTGGGGAGATTTGCTTTTCAGGTCTCGAATCAGAGAAAGAACTAAGTTCTTTTTATGAAAGGTTAAATCATTGTTTTCCTTTTATGCGAGGCAAAGGAGATATGTTTATCTCTGCTTCTCTTTACCTATGGTTTGAGAGAGGTCTTTTTCCTTTTTTAGGGGAACTAAATTCTCAGTTCTTGTGGAAAACTTATGGGGTCGATTCTCTCCTCTTGAGACTTGAAGTCTCGGATCTTTTATATAGGAGAGGTAAATTATTAATTAGTTAGAGAAAATCTCTCATTTGAGAGATACCAATTGATTTTATTGGCCTCAAAAATTGTTCAGGGGGATGTTATCCACCATTGGATTTTTGATCCAGAGAATTTCTGTTTTACAGAATATATATTCTTAAGATTAGGGATATATTTTCCCATATACAGAATTTAATTATGTCGGTGATTTTTTAATCACCATTAGATTTTTAATTTAAGGGTTCTCTGTTTAACAGAGCATAATCTTTCTTTGTTTAAAAAGATATAAGAAAATATTTTCCTATCTCATTAGATTTTTGATCAACAGTTTTCTGTTTAACAGAAAATATCTTTCTTATTTAGAAAGATCAGGGAGATATTTCCCCAAATAGAATTTAATTCTATCATTTGATAATTTTTAATCACCATTGGATCTTTGATCCAACGGCTCTTTATATAGAATTTAATTTTATGAGAAACTAAAATGTATATTTTCACGTGTTTAACACGTGACCCCAGTGCGGGTTTTAATCTGCTTATATTTAGCGCTCATATGCTTTGCATATGAGCGCACACGTGTTTAACACGTGAGGCTATTTTGTCCTATTGGTTATTTATTTTCAGCGCTTATCTGTTTTACATATAAGCGTTCACGTATTTAACACGTAAGGCCAGTTTGGTCCTATTTTGATTGTTTATTCTCAGCGCTTATATGCAAAGCATATAAGCGCTCACGTGTTTAACACGTGAGACCCAAACTGTGAGAATTCTTTTCTTCTTTCTTTTCTCCCCCTCTTTTTATATGGGAACAAATTCCCCCACAGCGTTTCTCTCACGTGGCTCACATGTGAGTGCAACAATGTCAATTTTTACCACCCTTAAATCATCTAGGGGAGTGGGGAGTCGAACCGATCTCATCATGTCCTATAAATAGGGCATTTGGCCCATGACATGACTGCTATTTCTTCATCTTCTTCCCTGAGTTTTTCTTTTGAGAATTTAATTCTCGTTTCAAACCTTAGATCTTTGTCTTCAAAATTCCTTTGAATAGAGTTAAACTCTGCCAAAAAAAATTTTGGGTAAGGACTACGAATAGAGCTTAGCTCTTAACATCTTTTGGATATTTTTTTTATTTTGGATTTTAAATCCATTATCATATTTGATAGAGCTTGGCTCTTTTCTTAAATCGATCTCTGGGAGATCTTAAAAAAAGAACTTTTTTAATGTAGATCGTGGATCTTGATATCCATATAAAGGGTTTAAGTCAATGGACATTCTTGAGAATCATTGATTCTCTTATTAGGGTTTTATCCTATCATTAATCCTAACGTTTGAGGATTTCTGGAATTTAATTCCATTATTTAAACCCATATGTTTCTTAACACAGGGGATTTCTGGGATTTAATCCCATCATCTAAAGGAATTTAATTCTATCTTTTTTGCAGAGCTTATCTTTAGTTTGATTCTTAAGAACTTTGGTAATTTTATTCCCTTTACTGTTCTTGGGTATTTTCCTTTCTAGGATTTTTAGGATTTTAATATCCTTTTCACAGATTTGAATCTGTTGTTGTTTTTAAAAGAACCCGTTTTTCAGGGGTATTGGGAGTTTGAACTCCACTGTCCATTAATGAGAACCCTTTTTGATTCTCACAATGGGCACATGTCTCATCATTGATGAGACGCCACTTTGATTTTGTGGGGTCCACTAGCTTTTTTCAGACTAAGCATTTTTTATTGCTAACTCTCCACCAGGCTTCTTTTCAGGTATTATGGCTGATCACTTATATGAAATCAAGGAAATTGTCTCCTACTAAGAAATTCGCATACAAGGTCACTTTCAAGGCCAAGAGTACACTTATTCTCAATGCGATGAGGTGATGCATCGCTTCAATGATTACAACGGTCGATTGCTCCCCCGCCGCTCTTCCCTTTTGAAGATCATTGTTGGGTCGATCTGGAAGGCTTTGCCCTGGAGTCTTGAGGCTATGCCGCTCCAAGCACTTGATGAAGATGAAGACAAGATACATTCAGTGTACCTGATGAGGTTGATCACAAAGAAATAGAAAGATAATCTCGTCTCCATCTTGCACCACGTCTTTCAACAAAAAGCGATAGTATCGGCATACCAAAGGATGGAGGACATTAGTGGTGACCCTGATGCATGCATTCGAGAGAAGATGCACAAAAAGATGGCCGATGAAGCTGAACGCGCATTGCTCAAACTTTCTTTTGAATTTGAAAATCCTTGTCCGGAGTTCAGCGTCTTGCCATTGTAGATCTTAGATGATGCATGCCCATTTTTTTACCACCAAGAGTATGTAGCTTCCTCCCTTTTAATATGAATGAAAAGCATCCTTTTCATATCTGTACTTTCCTTCTCTCTGTGCTGAAATTAGTTTATTTACTCATTTTGGAGTATTTAGTTTATTTACTCTTTTTGGAGTTTCTAGTTTATTCACTCATTTCATAATGTTTTTATTTTACCTCTCTTAGCTTTACAGGAAAACTTGCCCTAACGTTGGATGTAGATAACCCTCATTGTTTTACGAAAAGGGTCTGTTAGATTCGTGGTACTAGGTTTAAGTTCATTGTACCGTCGTATTGGCTGATGTATTTCTCGATATGCAGTCCCTTAGGTTGCTGTTCGAGTAGCCCCGCGACTATCGTGTCTCTGATCCCTTCTGAGGCTGGACAAGACGTCTTCAAGTAATCTTCTTAGGTTGGAGTATTTGTATTACCATTGGAAGAACGAGCGTTAGGTATTTGCCATGGTTCTTTTTACTTGAGGTTAGGCTTAGTTTGAAGCCCCGATGAGTCATAACCGCACCCTTCTGGAGTAGGATGATCTCCAAAGGTATTTAGGCATTGTATGTTTTGCCATCAAGACCCGAAGTTAGGAATATGTCGTCACTTCGTTTTCTTTCTTTGATGATGTCGCACCGATTCTTTGCTAAAGTAGGGTAAACATCTGTGTATCTCTATACTGTATATATCGCGGTCGAGGTCTGGAGCTAGGAATATGCCATTGCTCCAATTTCATTTGATAGTTGCCTCCGCACCCTACTAGAATGAGGAGGAACGTTGAGATGGTCTATAGGCTGTAAATGTTGCCATCAAGATCTGAAGCTAGGATTTTGCCGTCACTTCACTTTTATTTGACCCTTTGGTCCTTGTTGAGGTCACGTCTGTACTTTGTTGGAGTAAGAAGGACGTCTAAATAGTCTCTAAGTCGTATATGTACCATCAAGACTTGGAGCTAGGGTTTTTCCATTACTCTATCTTTTCTTTGACCCCTGGGTCTTTTTGATGACGTCGGTCTGCATCCTGCTAGAATGAGAAGAACGTCGAGTTGATCTCTAGGCTGTAGATGTTGCCATCGAAATCTGGAACCATTTTGACGTAGGGTGGTGGGAAAATATGGTACCATTTCATTTGTGCCATTTGTGCCCATGAATTGTATACAAGCGTCGGTATGGAATTACTTGCAGGGCAGAAAGATTTTATTTTATTATATATGTTTTTATTTATTTCCACGATACTTTATCTTTTCAGCTTTTATATCGTGAAAATCATGATTGCCCAATCATTTCGGCTATTTTTCACGGTGTCCAATCATTTCGGCTATTTTCGTGGAGCCCAATCATTTCGGCTATTTTATATGCATATATATATTTTGCTTGCTGCTTTTTATTGCGAGTTAAGAATTTGGAAGCCGATACCAATCTTGAGATCAACATCGCTACAACTGAAATATTACCAGGAGTGAATCATCATTTGCCTTTGTTGATTTAGACAAAGGTGGTTTAGCAAACAAGGTTAGGATCCTGTCGACTAAGGCTTTTTGACTATATGAGCCATAAGGGTCACATAAAGGTATTTTTCCCTATGAGCCGTGAGGATCTCATAAGTGTGTTTTCTCTTTAGGAGTCGTGGGAATTCCTAAGTGTGTTTTATCCTATAAGTCGTAAAGATCTTACAAGAGGACTTTCTCCTTGTAAGTCGAAAGGATTTACAAGTGTCGTTCACCATATGAGGATATTTCTCGCCATTGGAGGAACTTGGTGGGGAATATATTTATTTATGCCTGTAGATTGTATACAAGAGTCGATATTGGTCCACTTATAGGGTAGAAAAGTTTTGTGGGGGTTTTGGTGGCTTAAGAACAGGTTCATATCTCCATAACTTAAGGCTTTTGAATTCTATAAGCCATGAGGGTCTTATAGAGGGTATATTCTCTTTACAAGTCGTGAGGATCTTGTAAGTGCATTTTCTCCTTAGAAATCATATGGATTCCTAAGTGTGTTGCTCCTTTGTGAGTCGTACGGATCTTACGCGGGTGTTTTCTCCTTACAAAGTTGTGAGGACTTTGCAAGTGCTTTTTTTTTAACGAGTTTGTGCCCTTTCGGGTTTTCACGAGCTCGCCGGTAGCCCTGCTGTTTTTACTCACAGCACGTTTTCGGTTTTTCATCCATTCCCATTTCACTTGTGAACGTACCATTTTTTAGGCGGCTCGTAAGGTAACGCATCTTTAGTTGTACGCCACGATCGTTTCTGAAGGTCCGCGTCATGTAGGACGTAAGAGAGCTATGAATTGTTTATACTCGTGGGTTGTATACGATGGTCAATATAGAGATCTACCGTAGGGCTAAACTTGTTAGTTTAAGGACATAACGGTCTATTATCATCACATTTTAGGGTGAGATTTTAGTTTAAGGACTTTTCGGTCCAATATTCGTATAAGAACTTCTCGGTCCATTATCGCTGTATCTTGGGGCGAGTTTCTTTTAGTACTACTTTCAAAGTTCTGACTCAGAAAGATAGCGAGTGGACACAAGTGTCATCATCTATCATTGACCCAAGTCATGACTTTTCTAGCGTAGTACTTTTTGAGGAATCGGCCATTTATTGGCCGGAATGGCCTTTCGCCGTGCATATCCATGAGCAGGTAGGCTCAACCTTGGTAGACTTTGTCTATGATGTACGAGCCTTCATAGTTCGGCTCAAACTTCTCTCGTTTTGCATGATTAGAGATCATTGGTCTTTTGATGACAAGCACGAGTTTTCCTTAGCGGAATGTTCTCGGCCTGGTCAATCTTTCATATGACCGTGTCATCTTTGCCTTATAAGCCTCCTGGTTCTGCTGTGCTATCAGGAGGGTTTCTTCAAGGGCGTCGAGCTCCTCAAGCCTAAGATGAGCATTTTCTTCATTTGTTAGCTCGTATCGAACCGCTACTCGTAGAGAGGTGAGTTCTATTTAAAATGGAAGTACTTCTTCCGTGTCGAACACCAGTGCGTATGGTGTTGTATTCGTGGCCGTCTTGAACGTTGTTCGATACGCTCAGAGAGCTTCATGCAGCCTTTTGTGCCAATCTTTTTTGTTTCTGGATACTATCTTTTTTATAATCTTGGTCAAGGTCATGTTGAAGGCTTCAGCTAGACCGTTGGCCTGAGAATTATAAACTGAAGAGTATCTCCAATCTATTCTATGCTGCTGTGCGAAGTGACTGATTTTATGGCTTCTGTAAGCTAGTCCATTATTCGAGATAATTCGTCGTGGAGTGCTGAAATGATAGATGACATGGGTTTTGAAGAAGTGGAGGACTCCCTTAGTGGTACTGCTTTTGCCCATTTAGAGAATTAATCGGTCGTTGCCAATATAAACCGATGTCCTTTGGATGACGCCGGTTCGATGGGGCCAATTATATCGGTTCCCCACATTTCGAATGGCCAGCTGGCCACTGTCAAGTGCGGCAGATTTGGGTGCTGATGTATGAAGTCCCCGTGAATTTGGCACAAGTGACACTGCTTCACATATTCGAGGCAGTCCTGAATCACCGTGGGCTAATAATAACTCAATTTTTTATCTTCGGCTTCATCTTTGGACCCGCCTGATGGGAGCCGCAAAGTCCATCGTGTATTTCTTGGACGACTTTCTTTACTTCCTTCGACCATAGGCACCTTAGCCATAGGAGGTCGAATGATATCTTATATAGGGTATCATTGACCAAGGTGAAAGACAAAGCTCGTTTCATGAGCCGATGTCTGGATGACGCATTTTTGGGCGTTTGTTAGGAGTTGAAGTAGTCTATGAAGACTTTCCTCAAGTCCTAGACCTTTTCTTCGTCCTCTATTTGAAGGACTACTTGTTCGGTCGTTTCTTTTCCTTCGGATAGCTCTATCAATCTTTTCGAAAATATATTTGTTGGCGTGAGGATCCTACGGCTTTGCACAATGATCCTTACATCATCGAGGTCCTCGTCAGCCAACTCTTTAGCCAATTTGGCTACACATCCGCTTTGCTATTTTCTGCTCGCGGTATGTTTTCCAAGGTATAGGACGGAATTTGTGTCAGTATTTGCTGCACCCTTTCAACACACTTTATCAGTTCTGGTTTACATGTCTGATAGTCGCTATTTACTTGGCTAACGATCAGCTGGGAGTCTCCATATATGATGAGGTCTTTGATTCCCATGTCAATAGCGATCTCATGACCTGCTATCAAAGCTTTATATTCAGCTTCGTTGTTAGTCTTTGTCTCCATTAAGGAGAAGGCGTAACGCAATATTTCTCCTTGCGGGGTCACGAAAATAAGGCCCATCCCAGTTTTGATTATGGGGTATTTTTCTTTCGCCGCTTCATGAAGGATACTCCATTGAAGTAAAGCTCCCATTGAGACTTATTTTCCTTTTTTTCTTCTTCAATTGCATTGAATGCGTGCTCATCCGGCAACTCACAATTTAAGGGGGAGTCAGCCGGTATCGGATGTTCTGCAAGAAAGTCGGCGATGGCTTGTCCCTTCACCGCTTTGAGGGGTCGATACTTTATTGATAATTCCATCAGTAAGAGGGCCCATTTGATCAGCCTTCCCGTCTGTATGGCCTTCGACATCAGATATTTGAGAGGATCCACTTTCGATATGAGGTGGACCTCATATGACAAGGCGTAATGTCTCAGCTTCGTTATTGCAAAGATCATCACCAGGCAATACTTTTCGATGGGCGAATAGTTGCTTTATTCCCCCATGAGAACTCGACTTAAATAGTACAGAGCTCTTTCTTTTCCTTGATTGTTCTCTTGCACTCACAATGTGCCTAGAGAACCCTTAAAAGCAGTTGTATATAGGATAAGGGTTTTCCCTTAACCGAGGCGGCCGATACCGGCAGATTTTGCAGGTATTGCTTGATTTCGACTAGTGCATTTTGGCACTTCTGATCCCAGACGAACGGGGTCCCCTTCTTCATCAGATGACTAAAAGGACGGCATTTTCCGGAGAGGTTGGCTATGAAGCGCTGGATATACACGAGCTTTCCTTGGAGAGATCGCAGTTGTTTGAGGGTTCTTGGCGTGGGCATCTCCATAATCACCTTGATCTTTGAGGGATCGATTTTGGTACCTCAGTGGCGTATGATGAATCCTAGGAATTTATCTGAGGAAACTCCAAACGCACATTTTAGAGGCATCATCTTCAGATTATACTTCCGAAGATGTTGGAACACTATTTTTAAATATTCCCAATGTTCTTCATGGAATTTACTCTTCACGACAAGGTCTTCGATGTAGCATTCAACGATCTCGTGTATGAGTTCATCGAAGATCTTTGTCATAGCCCTCTGGTAAGTAGCGCCGACATTCTTTAAACCGAAGGGCATCACTTTATAGTAGAACATGCCCAACGGGGTCCAAAAGGCGGTGTGCTTTTGGTCTTTAGAATCCATTTTTATTTGATTGTATCCTGAGGATCCATCCATGAAGGAGAAGACCTCGTGGGTGGACGTGTTATTGATCATCAGCTCGGTAACGGATACTGGGAAGTCATCTTTCGGGCATGCTTTGTTGAGGTCCCGAAAGTCCAAGCAGATACGAACCGTTCCATTTTTCTTCATCAATGGAACGATATTAGCATCCAGTTGGGATATTGAACCTTTTGGATGAAACCGGAGTCGATTAGTTTCTTGAATTCAGCATTGATACTCATCTCAAGTTCGAGACGTAACCTTCTAGGTGCCTATTTGATCACCTTTATGTCTGGCGATATGGCCAGTTTATGTACCACTGCTTCTGGATCTAGACCCTGCATTATGGAATAATTCCATGCAAAGCAGTCTTTACACTGCATGAGCACGACTTTTAACGTGGCTACTTATTTTTCAGATAGTAGCTCACTGACGAACATCGGTCTTGGATCATTTTACGTCCCTAAGTCAATTTTTCTTAGGTTGTTCGCCGTGGTGTGTATCCCATCTTTCAACTCTTATGGTGCTGGTGGAAACTCTGAGATCACCCCGTCTTCATCTTCATTTGCAAAGTACCCAAAAAGGTCACTCATACTCTCTTGCCCTCCCTCTTTTGAGAATGTTATCATATGGCAAGTACAAATACGCTTCTATTTTTTGCAGTTGAGCCGGTCTTAACCTGACGGTGTAGGTCCTTTTTGGCTCGTGTTTTCACGGCGGGCTTATGTTCTAGCTGTCGGATAAAGCGAACATGTCTTTTCAATACTGGTCTTACACCCAATCTTGGAAAGTGAAGTAGTCTTCAAGAGGGTGACCTATTGCTCAGTGATAGGAGAAATAATCCGGATGATAAATCTCATTTATTTGTTCGGGGTGCTGAGACTTCGGAAGCATCATCATTTGGTGATTCATGACAAGGTTGAATATTTTCCCTGTCTTGTCTTGAAGGAAAGAGTATTCCAGACCCATCTTCTTTATAAAAGACAGGCCCCAATCGAGCTTTTCTCGATTGAACGACGTCTTGGACCTTCTTTGTTTTCTTCGAACGTTGCTTGTGTTCTTTGCTCTGTTTTTACCTCCATTACGGGATTTTCCCCGTTCATGAAAACACATAGCGGGCTAGGAATGAAGAGTGTTACGGTCTACTTCCTCTGCAGATTGCTGACTGAGACGTTGCATCCTGGCCCTTTCATATATGGCCATTTCGAGGTTATGATGGTCTCGGATCGCTTGACAAGATTTTTTTATTAGCTTGTCAATTTGTTTTTCGAGCGTGTAACACCTTAGAATGCGGTTAGTGTTAATTAAGCGATAATGCGGATTTTTAATGAAAAGTTAACCAAAATAGTTTTCACATATTTTATAAAAATTAATTAATGTTTTAGTATATTATTTTCAAGCTTGCACACACTTGTGCATGTTAACTTTGGGGTTAAGGAGGAGTTAACCATGCTTAACTAGCTATGGCATACTTGACCATATCCTTAATATGTCATGTTACATTTTTGGCTATTTTGTTTATTCTTTTGACTAAGGGTTAATTAAGGGAGTGAGAGAGAGTTGACAAATGGAGAATGATGAGACATGGGGCAAGCATGGGAGCATTTAATGAGGAGAGAGAAGAGGCATGGCTTATCTCCTAACCTCACACCCTCATTTTTTCCTCATCACTCTCACACTCTCTCATTTGTTGTTCTCCTTCGCTTCCCCAAACTGAAACCTATCTAGTTTCATCACAAAACCAAGCCTAATCTTCACTAAACCCCATTAAACCCCTCACAAAAATCAAGTTAAGTCTCTTGAGATGACTTGGAGCTTGGAAAGCTAGGGTTTTCAAGCAAGCTTTGTGAGGTAGTGATCTCTAACCGTTATCTAGGCTTTATAGATGTAGTGTTGCTTATTAGTTGCCGTTTTAAACACTAAAGTTATAGTTTTTTTTATGTAAAAATCGTATTTTTGGTGATAAGTTGGTGTCTCTGTGATCTACTATCACAACATTAGTCAACTGAAAAATCTAGCAATGCAGTAGTATTGTATTAGAAGCCCTGAGTGTGCACCTGAAACCCGGACCCCACCCTTTACTGTTCACCCGGCGAGATTGGGGGAAAGTCCGGCGCCGCCGGATTTTTGGTGACCTTGGGAGTTGTGTTTTTTAGGGTAGCTATCTGTAGGTTATCCTTGGTGTTTGGTACTGCCTGATTTTCCCATATTGACTGTAGGCAAAATCTAGGACCACTTAGCTAGTTTTTAGTGTCTCGGCAACGTGCGATACGGTTAATCTGAATTAGTTTAATTGTTTCTGGTAGCTTGCAGTCGTGGATTTATTTTGAGATTTCGTTGTACGTGTTTAGCCGCTAAGAGAACCCTTTGTAGCTTGAGAGAACCGATTCGTTAATTAGCGTTGTGTTTGTATATTATTAGGTAGTTTGCTAAATCCACGCGTTATTGTGTTGTGTGATAATAGGATCGCAGGCGGGGACTTCGGACGCTGCGGGGAGGGGAAAACAAGTGGTTGGATTTACCTAGCTCGAGATCATCGGTGAGTAAATTTAACATCTACGGGGGAATCGCCCATATGGCGTTAAGCGTCGAGGGCTAGATTCAGTGTTATAGCCACATGTTTATATGCATATACGTTGGTTGTGCATGAGTATCATTTGTATACCATTACTTGTTGTACATTGACTTAGTACCTATTGGACACTGCACCATTACTGACGGTTCATGTTGTACGAGCACTGAATTGTATGCCACACACACACCGTTGGTAATTACCATGATATGCACAACATATACATATATATTGTACTGCATTCGTTATTGACATTGAGTCAGTTGTTCTTATACCACTTTACTAAGGGAATATGTATTGTGCCGCTTTCATTATTATCAATAGTTAGACGTTGATTCTTGTTCTATTGCGCATATGAATTGCATCATGCATACACACATACCTTGCTATAACTACATATACACCTTTATATGATGTTGCATTTGACTTCGGGGAATTTGGGAACCGTATGATATCTTTAAAAACTTGATACATTTAAAAGAGCGGTTTCCCTTGATATACTCATTTTACTGCTCTATATTGCATATATCGTATTTCATGGATTTACGCATTGAGATACTGATTTTATGTGATTTATGGATTTGAGAACCGTGGTTATATTTCAAGAAAGTATGCATTGTTTTGAAAACCCGGTTTCTCTTGATATGATATTTCGATACGTCCACCATGAGTTTTCTCGGTTTTGAGATTGGTTTTCGAAACCCGATTCGAGGAGATGGACGATCCGTTTGTGGGTTTATGGTGGACCCGGTATGGTACCCCGGGGCAAGAAAGGTATGTTGTGCAGTATACGATAAGCCTGGCAGAGGGACTACTACCTACCGGTGATAGTTTAGACCCAGCGGTTATCCGGAGGATACCGACTGGAGTCGTGAGATGGTTGGGCCGATCCGGACTGACGGAGCCCAAGTTATATGGATTTATCTTTCAATGTTGGACACAAGTTTTCAAGATGTTTCGAGTGTCGATGTTGGACACTCAGGTTCCATGAGATTTACAGATATGAGGGCCGATCAAAGTGACGGTGCCTGAGACATTGGGATTTGGGGTGTCATTGATGGACACCGGTTTTTCCACGATGATGATTATGTTTTATCTCCCACTCAGGATTTATTTGATATGCATTGTTCATGTAGTTGTAGTACCCTGATGGTGTACCATGATCATGATTGGTTGCATATCCATATTGCCATACTTAGGCTATCAGATTGCATGTTTAAGATTATCGTTGTTCGTGCATACTTGTGATTATCTGTATGATGTTATTTACTATTCACGAGTTGGAAACTCACCCCCGTTGTGCCACAGTGTTTTGTAGGCTTGACTCTCAGAGTAGTCGCGGCAGGGCTCCTTATTGTATCTATTTCTGCGGATACCGCTAGGTTGGCTGTGAGGCCTTTTTGGTGTAGGTGGGTTTGCGGTTATCCGATTACATCTATTGTATATCTCATTGTATCTAGTACTCTCCATCTACCACTTCCATGAATTGACTTAGAGACGAGTTGTGAGGATCGATATTGTATTATATGTGACTCTGGGGGTCGTGCTCGTGTGAGCCGGCATTTCTTATGTTGCTTTATCTCTTTTTATGATGTTTTCATGCTTATTGCCTATTTCTTCGCTACGGCGTCGTATATATGCTTGTAGTGGTTGTGTTCCGCCTTTGGGCGTGATTTGCTCCCGTTTGGAGATACTTTATTTATATTCTGTGTTTGTACCCGTTTCGGGGCTAGTTTTACAAAGGAGGTGCTGCCAAAATTTTTAAGAAAACAATTTAAGTCTGAGATTTTAACTTGGGATTTCCAAATGTGTTATTACTTTACTTCTTCTCTTGGTTTAGATTTATGGGTTTTTCGGCTTACTTAAATTGCGTTACGCCTGTTAACGTCACGTGGTTTAAGTGCCGGTCACGTCCTAAATTGGGTCATGACAAAGTTGGTATCAAAGAGCTAGGTTTTACCTTTCGGAGTGTAGGATAACCTTGGTATGATGGAGTAGGTAGCTGTTTCCCCCAATTAGAGCAAAACTCTATTTCTAAGACTGAAAAGTAAAGCAATGCTTCATAAAAAGGGGCTGAGCACCAAAGGCACTTTATCCTTGCAAGAATCACCTGCACCTAATAATAGCAAATTAAATTATGCAATGCACAAGCATAACAGAGGGCTAAAATAAAAAGGAACCCTTAACGGATAATAAAATACTCGATTAAAACACTTGTTCATTACTATTATTATTACATTGAAAAAAGATCACCAAATATGGGATCGAAAGGACAAGGGTTCGCAAAGTTAAGAAGAAGATTCTCCAGTTCCCTTCCGTTTTTCCACCACGTTAAAGCGACGGTCCTCCCGAGAGGTAGACATCCAACGATCGTCGCCGCATTCATCAGAAAAGGTGGCGATGACAACCCGACGAGCCCGTATCTGGCTCAGCAAGTGGAAAGAGCAGTCCCTCAGGGCTTTAGTGTTCAAGTGCGCTTCGAAGAAGAACTCGATCTTATCCTCGACGGCATCAAGCATTGCCAAGGACATCTCTACTGGAGGAGGGGGAAGATCGGCGAGCACCGATGCAAGGATCATCCGAAGCCAAATGGAGTGTGGAGGGAGAGGAGACCCCACACGAGTCAAAAGCTCGTACATTGTAGCATCGCATTGCTCATCTGTAAGAGAAGAATCCACCAAGCGCGCAGCAAAACGGGGAACAATGTCCTGAATGGGCACTTCCCATGGTTGTCGACGGGCATGAGGGCGGTTGCAAGCCATGATTGAAAAGGTTCTTTGAAAATGAGAGAAGAAAAGGCTCGGCTTTGAGTTATATAGACCAAGCATAGAAAATTCTGTACATAGTGGAATTATTTCCAAGACTCAGGAAATGAAAATTCTGGGAAATACAAGTCTGACTGGAAAAAGAAAGGTGAAAAGACATCTCAATTGAAGCAACGCTTCAAATCCCGTGCGCTGCGCGCAACGCGCCACGTGTCAGAAATTGATATGTCAGCGCAGCGCCCAAGGCAGCACGCCCAATCAGAGCAAGGCTCTATTTAAAAACAAAATTAAAGGAAGCAATGCTTCAGTTGCGCAAGCGCTGCGCTGCGCGACACGTGTCAGCGCAGTTGCGCAAGCGCAGTTGCGCAAACGCTGCGCTGCGCGACACGTGTCAGCACAAACGCAGTTGCGCTGCGCTGTGCGCTGCGCGACACGTGTCAGCACAGTTGCGCAAGCGCAGTTGCGCAAGCGCTGTGCGCTGCGTGACACGTGTCAAGCGCTGGGGCGTTTGCGCCAAACAGAATTAAAATTATAGTGAGATCCTTCTGTTCTTGTTAAAACAAGAAGATTGTCTTCTGTAAAACAGAAGCCCTTGGATCAAAGATCCAACGGTGGAGAAAATTCCCCAAATCACTCAATGAATGATCTCTTTAACAAACTTAACAAATCTATGGGCACTATATAAAGACCCCTAGACCCCAACTCAAAACATCATCAACATCGCGAGAGATCAAGAACTTCAAAACAGAGAAAACTCTGAAGAATTTTGAAAAGAACTCAATAAAAAGGTAAAAATCTTTATAATAGAAGAATTTCTTCTGAATAGATCATTGATCTAAGAACAAGATCAATGATCTTCAATAAAAAATAAATAATAACAGTGCCTTGCACTTTTTATGAACCACTGGTTCTGGAATCTTAAAAAGATTCTTTTCTTGAATCCAAAATTGGATCAAGATATTAAAACAGTACCTTGCACTTGTAAATCTATACTGTTGCGCTCTTAGGTTGGCACAAGCCACCAAAGAGCACCACGTGGCAGCTCCAGTACAACTTGCGCTATGCGCTTTTAAAATAGAGCATTGCTCTCTGAAATTGGTGTAACTCACAAGAGCGCGCCACGTGTCAGCAGCGCAGGGCACTAGCGCAGCGCACTGCGCTAACTGCGTTTGCGCTCACCAGAGCATGACACGTGTCACCTCCACATGCGCTTGCGCTCAATGATTGGCGCAAAGCGTCTGACAAGCCACTGTCAGATAATTAATGCACTGCATTATTTACAGAAGGGCCAAGCCCAATTAAAAAAGGCCTAACAGGCCTAATAAAATGCAATGCATTATTTTAATAAAGGGCAGAGCCCAAACAGATGTTGTGCATCATTTAAAAGGGACAGAGCCCAAATCAAAAAGGCCTAGCAGGCCAACAGAAAATGCAGTGCATTATCAAACAGGGGCAAAGCCCTAGCACAGGCCTAATAGGCCAAAGATAAAAACGTTGAATATTCTCAACTGGACTTAGCCCAATCATGGCCGTAAGTCCTCAAATTAAATTGACTGAGCAAGATTGCTCTCTTAAATCAATTTACATCTGGTTTAAGGGTACATCTCCGAACTCCTCTGACACCTATCGTTGTAATCCTTCAACGACGTCAGGGAGGTGACGGGTCCCGACAACCATACATCGATACGGACTGCGGAGTCCTTAAACTCGTGGACCGAAACGTCCTTAAACTAACATTCGTCCCAACATGGGAACGTTGGACCGAAATGTCCTTAAACTAATGTTCGTCCCCAAATGGGAATGATGGACCACCATGTCCCTAAACTGGTAATGGACCACCATGTCCCTAAACTGGAACATGGACCACCATGTCCCTAAACTGGCAACGGACCGCAATGTCCTTAAACTACCTATAGACCACTATGTCCCTAAACTGGAACAATAGAGCCCCCAAATGCTCTTTTGTCGGATCTAAACGATCCTGTTTAAGTTGATCTTAGCCTAAAATATGGCTAACGTATCCTTAAACCTTCAAACAAACTTCAGTCCCAAATTGGACTATAAATCCTCCAATCAACTCTGGTTCAAGGGTACATCTCTGATCTCCTCTGACATCTGTCGTTGTAATCCTTCAACATCGTCAGAGAGGTGACGGGTCCTGACGGCCATACATGCAATGGACCACCATGTCTCTAAACTGGAAATGGATCTAGACGATCCCGTTAAGTAGATCTTAGTCTGGAAATTAGACTAACGTATCCTTAACAAACGTTTAAGTTGATCTTAGCCTCAAATATGGCTAACGTATCCTTAAACCAAAACCCAAAACCCAAATCTAAGAAAATACGGATTTGGACTAATCCACGTCCTATGGGCGACGAAATAAATAGTCTCCGTATACAATCCACGGGCAACCACAAACAAAACAAACACACACGACACGAAGTGAACTTCTGGAGCAGGAGAAAGTGGCTACCGCGATGCGGTAACGTAATTAACTGCAGGGGCTTGCGCCTGCAGGGAAGAGCGTCCCCACAATCAAAAACCCCTCAAGCGAGGGGGAATCTAACGAAGTCTGCTACATCGGCCGCATCCGTCTAAACCTCCGATACACGGTGCCATAAATCAACTTGGTATCTTCGGAGAGGTGGACGGATAAAACCAAATAGCATCTGCCCCGAATCTCAGGCAAGACGTCCCTACGTCACGCCGTCTTTCGGAGGGGAACAGTAGCTTAAGCAAAGTGATGTAGCGTGTGTATGTTCCGCGGCATACTTGCAACACGGTACTCCGCCTAAGTAATCTTAGGACACATTGCTTGTAATTCCTTCCTTGATTTCCATGTATTCTTATGATTCGATTTCTATGTTCTTATCGAATCCTGTTTTCATTTCCAGCCATTATGCCGCCGAAGACTACGAGGGCGTAGAGAGCTGCCGCTAGAGCCGAGGTCAGGGAAGGCTCGTCAGAGACGAGTACTGACCAGGGCGGTACACCTACTCTACAGGAGCAGATTGATCCACCTTCGCCGGATCATATTACTAGGCTAGAGGTCGGTATGCAGGATTTGCGCCAGATGATGGGGTTGTTGGTGGAGGCCAGTCGAGCGCAGAGACAGGAGGTTGTCCTACTTGTCGCGGGGACCGTGATGGTGCCTACTGTTCAGGCAGTCATACCTACAGCTACGGAGGTTATCACCATATCATTATCTGAGTTCATGAGGCTGAAACCTCCGGTTTTCACTGGCACCGATGCAGCTAAGAATCCCCAGTCGTTTATCGATCGAATGGCCAAGATCCGTATATCGCTGAGATGCTCTGACGCGAGATGGGTAAAGTTCGCTAGTTTTCGTCTGGAGGGTCTTGCCCAGACTTGGTGCGAGTCTTTAAAGAGGGGTCGAGCCGCAGGTCTTTCTCCTATGACCTGGGCTGAGTTCGTGACAGTTTTTCTTTCCCGTTTTCTTCCGCAGAGCGTCAGGGATGCTCGAGCTCGCAGTTTTGAGTCGTTACGCCAGACTCCGGGTATGACGGTGGCGGAGTATGATGTTCAGTTTACCCAGCTATCCGTGTATGCTCCATATTTGGTGGACACTGAAGAGATGCGGATCAAGAGATTTGTGCGAGGTCTCACCATCCAGTTGTTTCTCGCTATCGGCGTCCAGCATTTTGACACATATGTAGCCGCAGTGGACGCAGCCCTACTGGTTGAGGAGCGTCTTTCTAAGACTTCGGTCGTTCCAGGACCGAAGAGGATGCATACTGATGTGCCAGCCAGGAGACAGATGTATAAACGCCACGACAGATTCTGTTCAGGTCGTAGAGGTAGCAGAGGCTTGGGACGAGGCCAGTTATTTAGCTCTTATCCCCAGGAGGGTCAGCAGTCATCGTCTGGATGTTTCCGTTGCGGGAGTTTATATCATCGCGTCAGAGATTGTTCTGAGGCACATGAGGATGAGGCATCCGTACCACATGTCACTTTACCACCTTCTCCACCTCAGAGAGCGTTACCTCTTACGCCTGTTATTGCTCCGCGTCAGACTTATTCTCAGAGAGGTCGTGGTTGCGGGGGTTTTGTTCAGAGAAGATGAGGTGGCAGAGGTGGAGGACAGCCAGTCGCAGGTAGAGGGCAGGCTCGAGTTTTTACTTTGACTCATCAGGACGCGCAGGCGTCCAATACAGTAGTTTCAGGTACTCTTTCAGTATGTTCTTTCGATGCACACGTTTTATTTGATCCGGGATCTACGCACTCGTATGTTTCTATACACTTCGTGTCGAGGTTGGTCTGAGGGTCGTCTTTGCTAGATCAGCCGCTTGTCGTGACTAATCCCGTTGGTGAGTCTTTTGTTGCGTGACATGTGTTTAGGTCGTGTGTCGTTCATATTGGAGATAGAGATTCGTCCGTCGACTTGATCCTTCTGGATATGTCGGACTTCGACATTCTCCTGGACATGGACTAGTTAGCTACTTGCTATGCGTCTGTGGACTGCCATGAGAAGACAGCCAGGTTTTGTTTTCCGGACGAGTCGGTTCTTATTGTGCAGAGGGGCCGTGGTGCCGCCCCTCACAATTTGATTCTGCCTTTTGCGCTAGTCGGCTCTTAAGGAGAGGATGTCGGGGATTCTTAGCTTCTATTCATGATACCGGAGCCACGGTAGATTTGTTAGACCGAGTTCCTATTGTGAGAGAGTTTCCCGACGTATTTCCCGATGAGTTACCTAGATTGCCTCCAGAGCGCGATATTGAGTTTTGCATTGATTTGATCCCAGGCACGGGGCCTATTTCTATACCGTCTTATCGGATGGCCCTGGCAGAGCTTAAGGAGATTAAGGATCAGCTGCAAGAGTTACTTGATAGGGGACTTGTGCATCCGAGTGTTTCTCCTTGGGGAGCTCCTGTTCTGTTCATCAAGAAGAAGAACGGCAGTTTGAGGTTGTGCATTGATTATCGTCAATTGAACCGCGTTACGGTGCGAAATAGGTATCCAGTACCTCGCATTAACAATTTGTTTGATCAGCTCAAGGGTGCAGGACATTTTTCCAAGATTGATTTGAGATCGGGTTATCATCAGTTGCGGGTTCGAAATGATGACATTCCGAAGACTGCTTTTCATACGCGCTACGGGCATTATGAGTTTTTGGTGATATCGTTCGGACTTACCAATGCCCCAGCAGCGTTCATGGATTTGATGAACCGGATTTTCATTACGTTCCTCAACCAGTTCATTATTGTATTTATTGATGATATTCTGGTCTATTCCAGGAGTCGAGAGGAGCATGAGCATCACTTGAGGATTGCCTTGCAAACATTGAGAGAGCACCAGCTGTTTGCTAAATTCCTGAAGTGCGCCTCTTGTTTGATAGTGTTGACTTCCTGGGTCATGTAGTCGCGGGAGACGGTATTCGTGTGGACCCGAGGAAGATCGAGGTCGTACAGCTTTGGCCCCGACCTGTATCAGTGAAAGCGGTCCACAGCTTTTTGGGCTTAGCCGGTTATTACTACCATTTCATGCAGGATTTCTCCAGTATCGCTGCACCGCTGACCGGACTGACCAGGAAGGGAGTTCCTTTTCTTTGGACTGAGGCATGCGAGCTGAGTTTCTAGCAATTGAAGACTCGGTGAACGACTGCACCAGTTTTATCTTTGCCTTCTGGATCGGGCGGCTTTATCGTTTACTGTGATGCTTCTCGAGTGGGGCTCAGTTGTGTATTGAAGCAGCATGATAGAGTTATCGCTTATGCTTCCCGGCAGCTGAAGAAGCACGAGCAGAATTATCCCACTCATGATCTTGAGATGGCTGCGGTAGTCTTTGCGCTTAAGATTTGGAGACACTGCTTGTACGGGGAGTCGTGTTAGATTTTCACAGACCACCAGAGTTTAAAGTACATCTTCCAGCAGCAGGATCTAAATTTGAGACAGCGCCGTTGGATGGAGCTTGTGAAGGATTATGATTGTGAGATCCTTTATCACCCGGGCAAGGAGAATGTAGTAGCTGATGCTTTGAGTCGTAGGCCCGGAGGTAGCTTATCCCAGTTAAGCGCAGTTCAGAGACAGTCTTCTGCAGATTGGCAGATCTTGTACGACAGTAGAGTACAGTTTGAGTTCACTTCCACTGGGGGACAGCTTGCTCATGTCTGCGCCCGTCCACTTCTACTTGATCGTATCCGTGAGGTGCAGCCCGGCGATGCCCGTTTTTCTGAGATTCTTGAGCATGTTCGGCAGGGTAGAAATTCGGAGTTCATGATTGATGACCAGGATGTGCTACGTTTCGGGACTCGTTTATGTGTACCAGATACCGAGGGCCCGAGGCGCAAGATCCTAGAGCAGGCACATCAGTCAGCTTATAGTGTTCATCCAAGTTCCACTAAGATGTACCGTGATTTGAGAGATATCTACTGGTGGGAAGGGATGAAGAGGGATGTTTCGGACTTCGTTTTGAGGTGCCTGACTTGTCAGCAAGTCAAGGCTGAGCATCAGAGACCGGCAGGAGAGTTGCAGCCTTTACCCGTTCCGGAGTGGAAATGGGAATAGATCTCCATGGATTTTGTTGTGGGTCTACCCAGGTCCAGTCAAGGTTATGACTCCATTTGGGTGATTGTTAACCGGTTGACGAAAGCGGCTCACTTCCTTCCAGTGAAGACCACTTTTGGTTATGCTCAGTTGTACATTGATGAGATTGTGTGTTTGCACGGCGTTCCCACATGCATCATATCCGATATGGGCACCCAGTTTACCAACCGTCTTTGGCAGAAACCGCATGAAGTTTTGGGTACCCGATTGAGCTTTAGCACCGCTTTCCATCCGCAAATCGATGGTCAGTCAGAGCGGACTATACAGACACTGTAGGATATGCTTCGTGCGTGCGTGCTTGATTCTGGTGGTAGTTGGGATCGTCACTTGTCGTTGATAGAATTCCCTTACAATAACAGTTATCAAGAGACAATTCAGATGGCACCTTTTGAGGCTTTGTACGGTAGAAAGTGTCGATCGCCTGTCTGTTAGACCGAACTCAGCGAGAGCAGGATTTTGGGACCCCAGCTAGTTCAAGAGACTACAGAGAAGATCCAATTGATTCAGGATAGGAAGAGAGCGGCCCAGTACAGACAGAAGTCTTATGCCGACCGTCGTCGTCGCAGGCTTGAGTTCGCAGTGGAGGATCATGTATTCCTACGGATTTCTCCGATGAAGGGCGTAATGAGATTTAGGAAGAAAGGGAAGCTTAGTCTCAGGTTTGTGGGTCCTTTTGAGATCCTTGAGCGAGTTGGTACCGTTGCCTATCGTTTGGCACTTCCGTCCAGTTTTCCGAATGTTCACCCTGTATTCCATGTATCAATGCTTCGCAAGTACCTTCATGACCCTTCTCACATGATTCAGCACCAGACAATCCAGCTGGAGTGCGATCTTTCGTTCACCGAGCAGCCGGTAGTTATATTGGATCGGCAGGTGAAAAAACTTCGGTCAAAGGTCTTGCCATCTGTTAAGGTTCTTTGGCGTGGACCGAATAGTGAAGAGGTCGCATGGGAAGCCGAGAGCAAGATGCGGAAGAAATTCCTTCATCTCTTCGAAGGTACGCATAGTATGATTTTTAAATTCGGGGACCGAATTTCTTTAAAGGGGAAGATTGTAACACCTTAGAATGCGGTTAGTGTTAATTAAGCGAAATGCGGATTTTTAATGAAAAGTTAACCAAAATAGTTTTCACATATTTTATAAAAATTAATTAATATTTTAGTATATTATTTTCAAGCTTGCACACACTTGTGCATGTTAACTTTGGGGTTAAGGAGGAGTTAATTATGCTTAACTAGCCATGACACACTTGACCATATAATATGTCATGTTACATTTTTGGCTATTTTATTTATTCTTTTGACTAAGGGTTGATTAAGAGAGAGAAAGAGAGAGAGAGAGAGAGAGAGAGTTGACAAATGGAGAATGATGAGGAATGGGGCAAGTATGGGAGCATTTAATGAGGAGAGAGAAGGGGCATGGCTCATCTCCTAACCTCACATTCTCATTTTTTCCTCATCACTCTCACACTCTCTCATTTGTTGTTCTCATTCCCTTTCCCAAACTGAAACCTATCTAGTTTCATCACAAAACCAAGCCTAATCTTCACTAAGCCTCATTAAACCCCTCACAAAAATCAAGTTAAGCCTCTTAAGATGACTTGGAGCTTGGAAAGCTAGGGTTTTCAAGCAAGCTTGGTGAGGTAGTGATCTCTAACCGTTATCTAGGCTTTATAGATGTAGTGTTGCTTATTAGTTGTTGTTTTAAACAATAAAGTTATAGTTTTTATGTAAATATCATATTTTTGGTGATAAGTTGGTGTCTCTGTGATCTGCTATCACAACATTAGTCGACTGAAAAATCTAGCAATATAGTAGTATTGTATTAGAAGCCGTGAGTGTGCACCTGAAACTCGGACCCTGCCCTTTACTGTTCACCCGGTGAGATTGGGGGAAATCCGGTGCCGCCGGATTTTTGGTGACCTGGGGAGTTGTGTTTTTTAGGGTAGCTATCTGTAGGTTATCCTTGGTGTTTGGTACTGCTTGATTTTCCCATATTGATTGTAGGCAAATCTAGGACCACTTAGCTAGTTTTTAGTGTCTCGATAACGTGCAATACGGTTAATCCGACTTAGTTTAATTGCTTCAGGTAACTTGCAATCGTGGATTTATTTTGAGATGTCGTTGTATGTGTTTAGCCGCAAAGCGAACCCTTTGTAGCTTGAGGGAACCGATTCGTTAATTGGCGTTGTGTTTGTATATTATTAGTTTGCTAAATCCACATGTTATTGTGTTGTGTGATAATAGGATCGCAGACGGGGACTTCGGACGCTGTGAGGAGGGGAAAACAAGTGGTTGGATTTACCTAGCTCGAGATCATCGATGAGTAGATTTAACATCTACGGGGGAATCGCCCGTATGGCGTTAAGCGTCGAGGGCTAGATTCAGTGTTATAGCCACATGTTTATATGCATATACGTTGATTGTGCATGAGCATCATTTGTATACCATTACTTGTTGTACATTGACTTAGTACCTATTGGACACTACACCATTACTGACGGTTCATGTTGCACGAGCACTGAATTGTATGCCACACACACACCATTGGTAATTACTATGACACGCACAACATATACATATATATTGTACTGCATTCGTTATTGACATTGAGGCAGTTGTTCTTATACCGCTTTACTAAGGGAATATGTATTGTACCGCTTTCATTATTATCAATAGTTAGACGTTGATTCTTGTTCTATTGCGCATAAGAATTGCATCATGCATACACACATACCTTGATATAGCTACATATACACCTTTATATGATGTTGCATTTGACTTCGGGGAATTTGGGAACCGCATGATATCTTTAAAAACTTTATACATTTAAAAGAGCGGTTTCCCTTGATATGCTCATATTACTGCTCTATGTTGCATACATCGTATTCATAGATTTACGCATTGAGATACTGATTTCATGTGATTTATGGATTTGAGAATCATGGTTATATTTCAAGAAAGTATGAATTATTTTGAAAACCCGGTTTGTCTTGATATGATATTTCGATGCATCCACCATGAGTTTTCTCGGTTCTGAGATTGGTTTTCGAAACCCGATTCGAGGAGATGGATGATCCGTTTGCGGGTTCATGGTGGACCCGGTATAGTACCTCGGGGCAAGAAAGGTATGTTGTGCAGTAGACGATGAGCCTGGCAGAGGGACTACTACCTACCGGTGATAGTTTGGACCCGGCGGTTATTCGGAGGATACCGACCGGAGTCGTGAGATGGTTGGGCCGATCCGGACTGACAGAGCCCGAGTTATATGGATTTACGTGTCGACGTTGGACATGGGTTTTCATGATATTTTAAGTGTCGATGTTGGACACACAGGTTCCATGAGATTTACAGATATGAGGGCCGATCAGAGTGACGGCGCCTGAGACATTGGGATTTGGGTTGTCGTTGATGGACACCGGTTTTTCCACGATGATGATTCATTGATGATGATTATGTTTTATCCCCCACTCAGGATTTATTTGATATGCATTGTTCATGTAGTTGTAATACCGTGATGGTGTACCTTGATCATGATTAGTTGCATATCCATATTGCCATACTTAGGCTATCAGATTGCATGTTTAAGATTATCGATATTCGTTCCTACTTGCGATTATCTGTATGATGTTATTTATTATTCATGAGTTGGCAACTCACCCCCGTTGTGCCACAGTGTTTTGCAGGCTTGACCCTCAAAGTATTCGCGGCAGGGCTCCTTATTGTATCTATTTCTGCGGATACCGCTACGGTTGGCTGTGAGGCCTTTTTGGTGTACGTGGGTTTGCGGTTATCCGATTACATCTATTGTATATCTCATTGTATCTAGTACTCTCCATCGACCACTTCCATGTATTAACTTAGAGACGAGTTGTGAGGATCGATATAGTATTATATGTGGTTCTGGGGGTCGTGCTCGTGTGAGCCGGCTTTTCTTATGTTGCTTTACCTCTTTTTATGTTATTTTCATTCTTATTGCCTATTTCTTCGCTACGGCGTCGTATGTATGCTTGTATTGGTTATATTCCGTCTTTAGGCGTGATTTGCTCCCGTTTGGGGATGCTTTATTTATATTCTGTGTTTGTACCCGTTTCGGGACTAGTTTTACAAAGGAGGTGTGCCAAAATTTTAAGAAAACAATTTAAGTCTGAGATTTTAACTTGGTATTTCCAAATGTGTTATTACTTTACTTCTTCTCTTGGTTTAGATTTCTGGGTTTTTCGGCTTCCTTAAATTGCGTTACGCTTATTGACATCATATGGTTTAAGTGCTGGTTACGTTACTAAATTGGGTCGTGATAGATCGACGGACTTAACATTCTCAAAGAGGGATCTTACTCCAATTTGACGTCACGACTATTTGGAAGGACATTTTCTTCTTCACTCAAGTTGTTCATGACGTAGCAGCTGTAAACTTGCTCCTGTTTCTTAGACCGAACATATCCCAGCCCAGTCGTTTCCATTTTTCCGTTGGGCTTCTTTTGCTGAGTCCCGGAAATATCCCAAATCTTTTTGTAGAATTGGGTCTGGCGAACCGTTTGTTCTAGAGGTACGCCTTGGCACTTCAACGGTTTCTTTAATTCCTCCGCATAATATCTTAGCATACGGATAGGATAGAACCTATCAAGAGTGGGGTCGACACCATGTCAGACTTCTTTTTCTACCCTGGCCTCCGTAGATTTGTAAAAGGGGATCATTTTTCACCTCTTTGCCTAGGAGACATGTAGAAGGTCTGCAATTATTCTACACTGTATGTATCGAGCGCATCACGTTCCTTGTAATGTCGAGGCGGAGCTATTGTAACTTGTAGACTTTGATCCATTTCAACGAGAGCCTGTATTGATGGGTAAATGGAGAACACTGCATTAGTTTCATCCTCGGAATCGCTGCCAAAGACCAGGATCGAAGTAGATGGTCCGTGCTTATTGTTTTCTTTTTAGGGTTGCCCCGAGTAGACAATTTTTTTGTCTTTCTCGGTATCGCTCCCAAAGATCGGGATAGTGGCGACGGATTTTTGTTTACTCTTTGGCCTGTGGCACCTTTCATTATTCTCGAAGTCTGGAAGAAAGTACTTTGCTTCTTCGTACTTCTGGACTTTGTTTATGGAGAACGGATTTAGCTCTCCCGTGGCGATAGCTCTCCCGTGGCGATGTACTCCGAGCCATCCTTGAAATACTTCATACACTGATATTGTGTAAAAAGGATGATATTGTACTCGTGTAACCAAGGCCTGCCGAGTAGAGCGCTGTAGCAAGTTTTGGTGTCAATGACATGGAATTTGATGTCAGTGACGAGTAGCCCGAAATGTAGCGCCGGTATTACGGACCCAAGTGTCCTTGACGACTGTGAGTAGAACCCGGAGATGGTAATTTTATCTCGGGCAAGGTGTTGAACATTCATGCAAATCTCCTTCAGCATTCTCACATTGAGAAAGTTAACAGAGGATCCGTTGTCGACAAGGATTTCCCTATCATGATGTCATGGCAGTACCCAGTGAAGTATAATGGGCGAATATGTTCGCACGTACCGAGGAGTAGATCTTCATCGTTGAATGTAATTTCAGGCGTGTGGACCTCTGCCAGTTCATTTTTCATCTTCTCTTCTGTGAGGAAAACTTGGAACTGATCAGGCTCTTGTAATTCCCTGATCAGGGAATCTCATGCCTCTTTGGAAAAAAGGAGAGCATCCAATATGCTTAGCTACGAGGGTATTTTTCTCAGATGTGCTAGGATGTTGTGATCTACCTTGTTTTTCTTAATGGGTCCCTTGCGGCGAGCTCTTTTACCACTTCTTCATCGAGGTCGACTTCTTCAGTCATTTTTCTTTTCCCTTTGTCTTTTTGTTCGAATTGTTTGCAGGTCCGAGGTTCTTTTCAGACAGCGTACAGTTACACAGCTGAATATTTTCGCAATTCTTCTCCTCCTATTCTTTTTCGAAGGCGGAATTTTTGAAAAGACAGTTGAGGGGTATTTCATCCTCGGAATCGCTCCCGAAGGTGAGAACTTGAGGTTTCTCCCCTTCCGAACCGGTACCGACCATATGACAGTCACCAGTCGTTTCATCATGCGTGTTCATCTCGCCATTTGATGTCGACGAGCGCAAGCTTCGCACTTCTCCTTCTTGAAGTGTTTTCGATAGGCAACATATCCTTACCATCACTTCTTGAAGGTGTTGCACTCCTTGATGGGGTGAGCGACCCTTCGATGATGGAGGAAATATTCTGAATGTGATTCTTCTCCGTCGAAGTATGGGACTCCATGAGTGCACCTCATAAGAGGTGATAGATTCATCCCCATTGATAGGGCTTTGGCAAACCGCTTCTCAGCTTTGATCATGCTCTTATTTGTTGTCGGTGTGCTTTGGTTTAGTCGGAGCGCTTTACGACTCGTTCTCACCACAGCTTCTTTATTCAGATGCTGACGCTTAGCCTTTTTATTTATGGTTGTCTTGCGTTCTCGGTAATCTTTGCTTTTTTGAAAGGCTTCATTTAAAAGTCTCTAAATCGGGTCTTCTTCTGGTAGTTTCGGGGATTTTAGCGCCGATTCTGCCCCCAGTTCCTCCATGTCATTTTCTGATGCTGAGGGAACTTCTTCGTCATATAACAACGAATGGAAGACCATATAGCAACTTGTTACATAGTCTTCCGCTTCTTCTTATAAGTCATTTCCCTCATCATTGTCACTGTGTAACGACTCTGAATTTACTGTACGGAATTTTCCAGTTTAATGTACAGAAATGAGTTATACAGCCTGAGATTGAGTTATAAATTAATTTTATTAAATAACAATAAGAAGCCACTTGTAGCTCACTGGTAAAGCACTTGCACTGCTATAACGTAGCCCCTGTGTTCAAATCCTATCAGACACATTATTTTTTACTGATTTTTCTTTATAATTTTTTGGAAGCCCAAAAGTTTACACATGCAATACACATAAAAATGAAAAGTCGGAAATATAAAACATGTGTAAAAGGGTTTAAACACTGAGTAGTACACGTGGCATCAATCCATAGACCCAACCTCTTAGATCGGCCGGCGGAAATGCAATTTGGGCCGGCGCCGACAGTTCAACCGTGGCAAATGATACCCGAGCTTTGCACACTCGACTCGTCCCCTATCCCTAATACCCCTGCACTATTTGATTGTCCTGCAATCAAACAGAGATTCTTCATTTCACCATTAAACCAAATTTTAATGCATTTTAATTCACCATTTTAATTCCAAAACCCTAATTCTACAATATAAATACCACCCCACCCTTTGGCTCAATATCATTCTGAAAATTCTAGCCAAAACTCTCAAAATTTCTTAAGTACAAGTGGAGTAAAAGAGGAGTTAGCAAGCGATCAACTTCCGGCGAGGATCGAAACAAATTCGGGCAATCCCACGACTCCACGAAGTTCAACACTCCTTCTTCAACCTTTTTTTGAGCTAATCTAGTAGTAAGTACCTTCCAATCTTCTTTTCTCTTCTTTAAAAATCCATTTTTAAAAAGAATATCGGTAACTGGAGTTAATATCGATATCTATCTTCTAAACCTAAAAACTCCCATTTTTCTTACATATTGTTCATCTAAATTTTACACAATAATTGTAATCTTAATTATAAATGTTTAGAATAAATTTTTTACCTAGAATTCCATGCAAAATAACTTTAACTTAAGTTTTTCATTAAAATACCAAGAACTTTAAATATCACCTCTTTTAGCATCGCTTAAACATAGCTTAGGAAAACTTCACGGGGTAATGACCTACCCCTCACATACACTCTTGTTCCATAGCACAATGCCTTTGTGTGAATTTTGGTTACAAAGAAAATATTACATTAAAATACCACTTACTTTAAAAAACGGTTTTCTTTTAAAAAAGTATTCTTAATTTCTTTGCGATTATACCTTTACAACCCTTTTCAGGGGACCCACTATTGGATGGTGTGGATTATCGCACATCCATGGTCTAGTAGAGCGAGATGCAGACCTTCTCACAGAGCATTCGGTCTCGAAAGGTGTTAAATACGGTTTTTAAGAAAAACGCAATTTTCTACTTAAATAAAATTTAATTTTTAATAATTATATAAAAAAAATTAGAAATCCATATATTTTCAAAATATAATAAACTTACATTTTTTTAAATGAAAGAATTACAAGTTTCACTAAAATACCATCAACATACCAACAAAAGACAAGTTTTACAATAAAATACCATGAACTTTCCAAGCTATGTAATTATCACTAAAATACCTCAAATCCTTAAAATTCACATCCATGAAAACCCTAAATAATATAAATAAATTCTCGAGGTTTATTTTGAAATTTTATTAATAATATTTTTCATAAAACCCCCTCGAATTATATAAAACAATATTTAAGGACTTTAGTAAATATAGGTTTAAGCGGGATCAATTCTCTTGAGTCCCCGGAAGCCGGAGAAAGTGAGTGCTTGCCTAATTAAGGTAGAAAACTTAACGGAGTTATCAATGGTAATTGTCTTGGAAAAAGACACAAATCCTGCCGTCCATGTGCAGTAGTTACCGATGACTCCCGAACCTAATTCAGCATTTAAATCAGTTAAAAGTGTCTGACTCAGTCTGAGTCTAACTCAAACCTGAATCCAAACTCAAATCAGAGTCTAATTCAAAAATGAATCCAAAGTCTAACATGAATCCTTGAACTTGAACCTGAATACTGAAATTCAAACATCAATACCAAACATGAATACTTGACTTGACCGAACCATAGTTATAACTTGACATGACTACTTGAATACATGATTATATCTTGAACCTGACTACTTGAACAACTTGTATTCATGGTTTCGGCAAGACTGGTAAATATAACTCTATACAACACATTACATGGGGATAACGGGATAGATTGGTACGGAACGTATTAACGTGACACGAGATGGTCACTTAAAAGACACCTACATGAACTCTTGTGTCGTTGTCCCGTGGTTTTTGACGGGGTCTTGTTCTACATGATACCATAGTCCACGGGGTAAGATGGACTCCTCTTGTATATACAAATACTTTCTGTACCAAGCTACAAACAATTACGCTAGAATAACAATCATATACTTGTACAACTTACCAGTTCAATTCTCATTACTGTTATATTCCATTCCTTCTTTTGGGACTTACCGAATGCTAGTTCGCTGACAAAATTC
The DNA here is from genome assembly GCA_030015575.1 of Agapanthus africanus. NCBI lineage: Eukaryota > Viridiplantae > Streptophyta > Magnoliopsida > Asparagales > Amaryllidaceae > Agapanthus > Agapanthus africanus. Next base: position 138,028,231 of record CM057339.1, read on the forward strand.
CTGTCTATTTCTTTCTTTGGAATGTTTGTCAGGAGGACCGGACTCTCAGGAGATCGAGCCTAGCCAGGAGGACGTAGACCAGCTCACCGCGCAGTAGGACTTCTAGCTCTCTTGTACTTACTTTCAGTTTGTATGCCACTATTTAGGCATAGCTTTATATCATTGCATCTTTTCTTTTCAAAGCAGTTGTATTGTAAAGATGAATATTAATAAACGTTGCTATTTATTTTATATCTCTTGTCATTCTTGTGCATTTTATATATATTTCTTAATTATACATAATGTATTTATTTCTTAGTAAATACGTTGCGGCCCGCCACGTCACCATTTCCGTCTATTGGGAAGCGGGACGTGACACACTGTCTCCGTGCTTAAGGATATGCTTGAGGAATTCTTCGAGCGTGACTAGTGTCCGCGCCTTCTGGTTATACTCCTTCAGCGTGTCTATGTACTTTTGAAGATCTGTGCACTTGTCACCATACTTGGCAGGCTGCACGGGTTTTTTGGTATTTTTCTTTTTCTTAGAAGACTTTGACAACTTGACTTGGGAGATTTTCCCCTTGTCAACATCTTTCGGTGTGGGATGTGGTTTCGGCATCCTTTCAATAATTTTAGGTTCAAGCGGGCTTTTCCACTTGATTGCCGGACATGCTTGTAGATCCTTCAGCATCCTTTTAGTTTTCGTTGAAAGAACTATTTCCTATGGAATTTCTTCCACGAGTGAGCATGATGCCCCCTGCGCGTCCACCTTTTTGGGGGCCTGCTTTTGAGGTGGATTTACCCTCCAGTTATCAGACAGCGCGAACTTTCCCTGCTGGTACTGGTTTTCAACCCAATTTTTGAAGATGTAGCAATCCTCAATTGGGTAGCTCACTATTCTATGATAGGAGCAGCAATTAGGGTTGTTGACGTTGCCGGGTTCGCTAGACGCCGCGGGTCTGGCAATGTGATGAGCTTATTACGCATTGCCAGTTTAAACAGTCTTCTCGTCTTGTCGCGGGGGAATGAGTAAGCACGTCCTGGCCTTTCTTCTAAGGACGAGCGTGGACGCATGTTATTTTGGAGAGCGGCCGGTTTTAGGCCACTCGGTTGTTGTTGCGTATTGGTAACGAAGGCCGCTTTCCTTTTACCCTTGTTATTTTGAGGGTCCTTATTTGAGGAGGAAAGCGCATGGCCCATCTGATCCATTTGGGCCAACTTGTCTATCAACGCCTGGAAGGTGGTGGATTTGAAGAATGTCATGAACTGGGACATAGTTGATTGAGGATCGAGGGTTCCATGAACATGCCCACGGCAAGAGACTCTTCAATGCGTTGTTCGCACTTAGACCACAGGTTCTGTCACCAGATCGCGTATTGGATCCAAGTTTCTCCCGGCTTTACCCTGGCATTGATTAATGTCGTGATCAGAGTGTATTTGCTCGCGTTGGCGAACCGTTGCGTAAATAGAAGTTCCAGTTCTGCGAAGGTTTTCACGGAGTCATTTGGGAGATTCGAGAACCATTCAAAGACCGTCTCTGACAAGCTTCCGACAAATTGGCGAAGCAACAGTTTGTTGTCACCTCCAGTATTTCTGTTTAGAGCTATGAATTATGCGACATGCTAGTGAGAATTGCCCGTTCCTTTGTAGACATGAAACTTGGGGATTGTATATCTCGGCGGGTACTTGATTTGGTCATACCGGACCGGATATGGTCGCTCGATTCTGACGAGTTGGCTAGCGGTTTCACTAGCCTGGTGAGCTCTTATTTGCTGAGCGATGTAGTCATCCAGGGCCACCTTGGAGATGCTTTCTTCCTTAGCCGCTGATAAGGCCGGAAGAGGGTTTGATATTTTCCCTCTGTCATCCTCGATAACTATTGGCGGATCTTCGGCCTGGGATTCCGGTTAGATCGTTATTCCCACCATGTCTTGGAATAGAAAAGCCATCTGCTTGATGTCAGCAGCTTACTCTGCAGCTTCCTTATCTTTTCTTTCCAGCACTCTTCGCAAGAACTCTATGTCGGTCTCTTGCTTTTGACGCTGCTCAACTTCTTTGTCCGGACCTTCTTTTTATCCGGTGAGCGCTACCATTTTGGTTAGCATTTCTTTGAGCTTTTGCTGCTGCTCCTGAGCCTTCGTCAATGACCGGGTTTGAGGTCGGTGAGCCACCGAGGCACGTCTCTTCTTCTCCTGAGGCCATGTAGACCGTATGTATTGTTATGCCCCCGAACTTGGGGCGTTTAGATCTTTCACCATTGGATTTTGCCGCTAGCAGTGGAATTTTCTCCAGCCTCATTCTTTTATGGAAGGCCAGAGCTGAAGGAGCCATTGTGATAGGCGCCTGTTTAGGAAGGGTCCCCCATTGTATAGCGGAGGAGCGGTCATTTCTTTATCAGCCCTTAGATTTCTCGGGTCGACGAGAGTAATTGTCATCAAGCATAGAGTCTTAACTTTTCGCCAGACTCTATGGATCTATGAGGAGAGCCGTTGATGAGGCTGCTCCGACTGTTTCTGTATTGGGGTCTCTGTCGGTGGAGGTGATTTCTTCAGTATCGCCGTCTGGGAGTTCTTGTGTACCCTCCTGAGCGGGTCAAAACTGCTCCCAGTTGGAACAACAGCATCAACCTCCACCATAAGAACAGGTGGGGTAGCCCAGAAGGAGAGTTGCCCCCAGCTTATCTTACTCGGCGCCAGTGGCAACGTCGAGCATGTCGTGGAGTGGGAATGGCCTCAGTTTTGGAGGTGTCTTCTCATTCCCCCTGCGTTACTGAGGAGTTTTGGTTGGCGTCAGCTTATTGAAGACCGACGTTCTTGTTGGAGTTGGAGCAAAATTAGCCAATCTTTCAAAGACCGACCGTGTTGGAAGGGAAGCAATTTTATCGGCCTCACCTGTAGCAGGAGTAGGAAGAGTTAGCTGTTTTGGGGTAGCTCCCTCAGGTATCACGAGCTTCTTTATGGGACCGCTCGAGTTCTTGTTCAGCCTGTTAAAGACCGAGATGTTAGATTTGGACGGCTTGCTGATAGGAGCCATGACGGTTGCCAGACGATCAAAGACCGACCTTCTGGGTGCTTCTTCTTTTGGCGTTGAGGCGCCGAAGCTCACAGGCAGGAGCATGGTTCGAAAAAGAGTCTGGTAGTGGCTTGTGTGACCTGCCCTACCGGCATTGAGAAGATGAAGGCCGCATTAGGCCCATATATTACTCCTCCAGCTAGGATAGAGAGAGAGTTGTTGCTACAAGCAGAGCAGTTAAGAGCCATTGATTCTGCACAGGAGCCAGACACCCAGCTTTAGTATCTCGGACCTAAGGGTAACCAATATATAGTGAACCACGATTTTGTTCGCAATCACAACATACAAAGTGTGGATTGGAAAGAAGAAGAGATCCTACCGGGCGTGCCATAATCTGTTTACTGCCGAAAACAGAAACGAACTAGGATTGAACGTCTTGCCTGAATTTGGGGGCAGATGTTATTTGGAAATATCCATCCACCTCTCCGAAAATACTAAGTTGATTTATAGCACTGTATATCGGAGGTTTGGACATATGCGACCGTTGTAGCAGACTTTATCAAATTCCCCCTCGTTTATGAGGGGGTTTTATTGTGGGGGCGCTCTTCCCTGCAAGCGCAAACCCTACAGTTAATTATGTTATCGCATTGCAATAACCACTTTCTCCTGCTCCAGTAGTTCACTTCGTGTCGTGTTGTGTTTTATTTATTTTGGTTGTCCGTGGATTGTACACGGAGACTATTTTATGTCATCGCCTGTAAGACGCGGATTAGTCCAAATCCGTATATTTTAGAATTAGGTTTGAACTTAGGTTATGTATTCCCTCAGTTCAAAGAATATTTTATTTTATTTAAGGACTGTTAGTCTGTTTTTAGATTAAGATCAACTTAAATATATGAGCATTTGGGCTCAATTTATTTTAACTATGGATACGTTAGTCTTATTTGAGACTAAGATCAACTTAGCAACATTTTCAGGACCATTAAATTTTATTAAGATCCAACAACAGAACATTTGGGCTCAGTTACAAGAGAATTTCAAAGGAACTTAGCTAATTTGGGCTCGGTCTGCTCAATCTTGTTCGTTTTATTCAGAAGTGCTAAGCACTTGTTTGTGGCTTTGTTTGCTCGGTCTTGGGCTTTCTCCCTTTATTCAGAAGTGCTAAGCATTTATTTATAGCTCTGGCGCTCATGGGGGAAGCACGTGAGGCATACAGACATGGGTGTTGACCAATCAGTGCTAAGCACTTAGTCGTTTTGACTATATGTATAGTTCTAAGCACTTTTATACAACACTCACGTGGGAAGCACGTGAAACACTAAGCATTTTTGTTTTTTTGGGCACTCACATAGGAAACACATGAGGCACTGAGCATATATTTTTGGGCGCTCACATGGGAAGCACGTGAGGCACTATAATAGTGTTTTTTCTCTAACACTCACGTGTGTTTCACATGAGGCGCCAAGTCCTTTTCTTTTTAGAGATTTAATCTCTATTGATATTTTCTGAAGAAATTTTAACTTCTGGTAATGGCATTTTGACCATTAATGATCACCAAGATATCTGTTTTTCAAGATATGGGATCAGTTTTATTGGAGAACTAAGTTCTTCTGTTCTTTTTGTAAGAACTAAGTTCTTTATGTAGGGTTAAACCCCATTTTTGGAGAAATTAAATTCCTAAACAATGTGTCTTTTCTTTTGATCTAGCTCTTTTCCCTAGATTTTGAGTCTGAAGAGCAGAACCTCCCCGATGAGAATTTAATTCTCAACTTGTGGGGAAATTTGCTTTTCAAGTCTCAGATCAGAAAAAGAACTAAGCTCTTTTTCTGAAGGGTTAAACCCTTATTTTTCTTTTATGCTAGGCAAAGGAGATATGTTTATCTCTACTTTTCTTTACCTAAGGTTTGAGAAAACGAGGAGGTCTTCTTCTTTTTTCAGGAGAATTAAATTCTCAGTTCTTGTGGAAAACTTATGGGGTCGATTCTTTTCTCTTGAGATTTGAAGTCACGGATCCTTTATATAGGAGAGGTAAATTGTTAATTAGTTTGAGAAAATAATTCATTTGAGAGATTCCAATTGATTTTATTGGCCTCAAAAATTGTTCTGGGAGATTTTATCCACCGTTGGATCTTTGATCCAGAGAATTTCTGTTTTACAGAATATATATTCTCAAGATTAGGGATATATTTTCCCATATACATAATTAATTCTGTTATACGGTGAATTTTTAATCACCATTGGATTTTTAATCCAAGGTTTTTCTGTTTAACAGAGCACATTCTTTCTTTATTTAGAAAGATATAGGGAAATATTTTCCCATCTCATTAGATCTTTGATCAACAGTTTTCTGTTTAACAGAAAATATCTTTCTTATTTAGAAAGATTAGGAAGATATTTTCCCCTAATAAAATTTAATTCTATTATTTGATAATGTTTAATCACCATTGGATCTTTCATCCAATGGCTCTTTATATAGAATTTAATTCTATGAGAAACTAAAAAGTATGTTCTCACATGTTTAACACGTGACCCCAGTGTGGATTTTAATCTACTTATATTTAGCGCTCATATGCTTTCCATATAAGCGCTCACGTGTTTAACATGTGAGGTTATTTTGGCATGTTGGTTATTTATTTTCAACGCTTATATGCTTTGCATATAAATGTTCACGTGTTTAACATGTGAGTCCGTTTGGCCGTATTTTGATTGTTTATTCTCAGAGCTTATATGCTTTGCATATAAACGCTCACATGTTTAACATATGAGGCCCAAACTGTGGGAATTCTTTTCTTCTTTATTTTCTCCCCCACATTTTTATAAGGGAACAAAGTATGCTAAAAATAAAGCTATAAATGATATCAAATTTAGTTTCACAATTTCCAATCTTGAGTATAGAATGATCATAACTTTTCCAAATTAATAAGTTTGGTATTTTGTGATTATAAAGTGGTTGTTAGCATGTATAGGGGATATGCAAGAACTTACCAAGTCATCAAATAATGCCATATACCTTATCTAGCAAATTTGTCTAACACTTGATGATCCCAAAGATCCATAACTTCAAGTTAAACACAATGTAATAAAGATAATTAGAAGGTGGATATTGCAAGAATTAGTAAATCAAATAATAGAGTATATGATAAGATTACAAAGCAATCATTAAAATCTATATATCCTATCAAAGAGTTCAATAAGCTTAGAAAAATCAACATTCTATTATTGTATTAAAACCATAGTGATCAAGGGAGTGTTAGGATAGTTTAGTTGTTACATGAACCCTCCCCTTCACCTAGAAAGGGAGACTACTCACTACTCATCTTACAAACAAATAATATAAACACAATAGATAAGATCAAATAAGTATAGTAAGAAAAAGAAAAACAAGAGTCAAAGAAGATATTACACAATAACCATGAAGCTTGAAAGTGAAAATGAACTTTTATTGCAATTGGGATTCAAAGTAAAAACTAATGAACTCAATAACTAAAAGCTAAAATTGCAAACTCAATGATGAGGTTAAAAGATCAGGAGAAAGCAAGGAATTCAAAACTAAATCAAAAATCTCATAAACATATGCAAAGCTTATACAAAAGTTTTACCAAGAACTAGCTTTTTGAACTGCTATTTATAGATTCTTCTTGAGGCAAAAATAACTACACAAGTGGCTTGAAAAGATGGTGATGGAAGAACAGAAGGAGCTTAAGACAATTTGGGCTTTGATTGGGCCGACCAAGCCATCAGAAGGGGGCAGAGACGGCAAGAGCTTTGAGTGTGGGGCCTAGTCTCTTTCAGTGATCTTTTCCCATCGCACCAGGATATTTGGAACAATTCTTTTCTTCTAATTTGCTCTGGGTTACACACAGGTACCTAAAATCAAATATGGTGGCATTTTTCTCTTGATTTTCTTTATATCACATCAATACTTTTTTCATTATGATCATTTAGCAGTGTGTAGCCCCACTTGGCCCTCCATCGGCTGTCCAAATCTCCATAAATTGCACGTAATGACTTTTATTGGTCGCGGAACTCGTGTTTTGGTCCGTTTGTCCGTACGGTTGCAATTTTTGTCCAAAAGTCGATGCAAATATGCATGCACTATGTTGTTCCTGACTCTATTCCCTTGAATTACCTGAAAGATGTACTTATGTAGCAGTCATGGATTAATAGCACATGTTTATTCACAAAATGATACAAAATGAGCGGTTTTAAATGCAATAAATCGCGCCGAACAAATACCCCAAAACTTACATTTTTCTTGTCCCGAGCAAAACCGTTATTTTCAAAAATCTCACTTTCGCAAAAAACGCGATTGCACTGAGCCAGTGCAACAATCCGTTAAACCTCTAGGTTACCCTAGAGGAGGATTTTTTTCTCCCGAGGGTTTTCAGCGGATTACACTCACAAAATCCTGTTAAGCTAGTTTCGTGAGATAACTGTCGACTCTAATCCTAAAGTTCAGTATTTAAACTAGAAATTCTATCACACTAAATTAAAAACATCGAACTCTTAATTTTCACACCTTACTTCTTTACTTAACTTAAGCTCCTTTACGTCATTGCATGCTTTGTGGAATAGTGTCGTTTTGTTTTAAAAACTTCGATTAAAATTTTCATGCCTTCAATAATGACCAAGAAAAAATTCCAGAAGTATTTCGCGAGTTTGTAAAGTCCTAGGATTTTCTTGAGTTTTTATTCTACATCTAGGTCTCAAATCTTGGATTTTTATCATCTTTAAAAAAAACTCCGTCTTATTCTTCACTCCGCCTTTCGCTCGTCTTTGTTCATACATACTATTCATGAACGTGCAATAGTCTTTTAGTCTTGTAATTTCAAATGAAATATTCATATCTCCGTTAAAAATTTTATACTTGAAATTCGTCCCAGCCAAGATTATTCTTCCACAAAGAACCGTGAGGAGTTTTAACTTGGAGAGAACACTTGCTTGACTTGTTTATATCAGGCTTTCTATGTTTCTTAACGAGTTTTGGGTTAATGACTCTCAAACCAGACGGGTTTAGGATATTAGGTGTAGAAACATCCCTAAGAACTTAATTTCCCAAGTCACCTAGGCCAGAAAATAAAGACTTATTTTTATGCGTGAAAATTCTCAGAAAGCAGTGCGAACAGAGACATTACCAATTTTTTTTCTTTTCATCCCAAGATTAAAGACGTGTTTGTGTGGATAAAGTGTGTAATCACTCCAATCAAGCTCAAGATGTGTTATTTTTCAGACTTAGCTTCTATTAAAGATATCAATACTTTCCCTTCATCTCAACTTCACTCATGAACTAGACTCAATATTACTTATTTCTAAACAAACTTGCTTGATCTTAAGAAGATTCTCATTTTATAAAAAAATTAAGACATTTCAAAATTGTCATCTAATTCTCAAAACTCACGACAAGGGTAGTGTAATGCAAAAATATAAATTTGCTATGGTAAACTCAAAGGAGGGTTATTTTCGGGGTATTCAATTTCTAAACCTAGAATTTAGTTATTTCAACTTATCAAACTCAACCGTCAGAATTTGAGTCTAAGCTTCCCCACTAGCTAACTTGACGACAAAGTTTTTATGTTTTCGAAAAAATTTCAATTTTTATGGGTTTTAAATATCAATGCAATGCAGAATTTAAACATGATGCAATGCGGAATTTAAACATACAAAAGAAAAGAAAAAATGTAAAAAGGGAAACGTACAAATGCATGCGGAAACTAAACATAAATGCAAGGATAGAAAGCTCATCGAGCATACCCCCAAACTTGTTTTTGACGATGTTCTCATCGTCGACCTGTTTCTTGTGATGAGGAATGCGGGTTGAGTTTTTTTTATATTGATAAACAACTCCCTATATCTATATTATTAATGTACAAGTGTTGGGGTTTGATCAAGAGTTGTAATGTCGCTCATGTAAAAACATGAGCTCTCCTGGTTCCGCGGTGAATTCCAAGAACGGCTTTAAATGCTATCCGGTCATTTTGAATGTTGCACCAGAATGCAAATCTTCAATTTCAACTGCACCGTGCGGAAAAATAGTGCGCACAAGAAATGGACCAATCCATCGGGATTTCAAATTTCCCGGGAAAAGATGTAACCGTGAATCGTATAGAAAGACCTTCTTTCTTACCGTGAAAATTTTTCGCAGAATTGCCATATCATGAGAGACTTTCGTCTTTTCCTTATAGAGTTTGGCGTTTTCATATGCATCATTGCGTATCTCATCGAGCTCGTTTAGTTGGAGTTTTCTTGCCTCACTGGCCTTTTCTAAATCAAAGTTAAGATGTTTGATGGCCCAATATGCACGATGTTCCAATTCAACTGGCAAATGACAGGCCTTTCTGAAAATTAGTTGGTATGGAGACATACCCAAATTTTTTTGAAAGCGGTTCGGAAATCCCATAAGGTGTCATTCAACTTCACAGATCAGTCCTTGAGATTGTGGCTGACAGTTTTCTCCAGAATTTGTTTGATCTGGTGATTGGAGGTTTCCACCTGCCCGCAAGTTTAAGGATGATAGGGAGTGGAAACTTTGTGACTGATCGAGTACTTTTCATCAGTGCTTCGAACGATATGTTACAAAATTGTGTCCTGTTGTCATTGATTATCGTGTGAGGCATGATAAACCTAGAAAAGATGTTTTCCTTTAAAAATTCGATGACAACCTTATTGTTGTTGGTTCTGCGGGGCAAAACCTCTAACCATTTGGACACATAGTCCACAGTTAACAAGATGTACAGGTTCCCAAAAGAATTTAGGAATGGCCCCATGAAATTGATGCCCCGTACATCGAAAATTTTGATAATCAGAGTGGAGTTTAAGGGCATCTGATTCCTTTTTCCGATCTTTCCCATGTGCTGACAGTGGCTACAAGTTTTGCAATAATCAAATGCATCATTAAATAGTGTCGGCCAGTAGAAGCCGCATTATAAGACCTTTTTGGTCGTCTTTTTGTGTCCAAAATAGCCCCCACAAACTTGGTCATGTCAAAACGATAACATACTTCTCATTTCAGAGCTAGGAACGTGTCTCCTAATAATCTGGTCAGGACAGTACTTGAACAGGTAGGGTTCATCCCAATAGAAAATTTTGACTTGGGAGAGAGATTTTGACTTGTCCTGCTTTGACCAAAATGAGGGTGTTTCCCCGGTAACAAGTAGTTCACAATATCAGCAAATCAGAGTTCGACTGATATGGAGAGAAGTTGTTCGTCGGGGAATTGTTCTTTGATCGGAATATCCTCAACGGGTGCATTAATTAGGCAAGACAGATGATTGGCCACAACATTGTCGGTTCCATTCTTATCATTAATGGTCAAGTCAAATTCATGAAGAAGGAGAATCCAACGTATCAATCTGGTTTTGGCATCCTTCTTTGCAAAGAGATGCGTGAGGGCATAATGATCAGTATAAATCATGACGTGTGTACCGATCAAGTACGGACGGAATTTTTTAAGTGCAAAGACGACAGCTAAGAATTCTTTTTCCATGGTGGTGTAATTTAGATGTGCGTCATTCAAAGTCCTGGTCATGTAATATATTACATGCGACTTCTTATCAAATCACTGTCCTAAGACAACACCAATCAGGAAATCAGAAGTTTCGCGCATAAGCTCGAATGGTTCATTCCAATTCGGTGCACTCAAGATAGGAGAGGAAGTGAGCTCCGTTTTCAGCAGTTTGAAATCAGCGAGGCACTTGGAATTGAACTCGAAAGGAACATCCTTAGCCAACAAGGTAGTCAAGGGCCTAGCCATCTTGCTCAAGTCCTTGATGAATCGCCTGTAGAATCCGGCATGGCCTAAGAATTCTCGGATGTCACGGACAGTCCGGGGAGGAGGAAGAATGGAGATGACGTCAATTTTCACTCTATCGACCTCAATATAGTTTTTAGAAATGATGTAGCCTAACACAATGCCTTGTTGAACCATAAAATGGCATTTGTACCAGTTGAGTGTGAGATATTTTTCCTTGCATCGTATAACACCCTAGTTCATTTATACCAGTTCTAGTTAAAGTAATTCTTTAGTTATGGTATTTTCCTGATCTACTGTGTTTTGGGTGCGAACAGTGTATCTGACATCTACATTTGCATCCTACCCGACCCGCATGCTTGAAACCTGTCTTGATTCATAATTATGGTTTATCCTGGACTCGTGCACTTTCATTTATACATCCTACATACTAACATTTTACCTGGCATCTGTATTTTAATATAACATTTAGGTCACATAAAATAGTTTAAAAATATGTTGCATGGCCTGCATGATACCCCTGACCCTGTGGTAGCATCCGCGCATCTTGTTCTCGTCCCGTTCAGTGAAACGGACTTATTTGGATGGCTACGCGCACGTACATGCATCCGTTGTTGGGGATATGCATTTTCGTTATCCGGATATCTAATTTTAGTTTTGGTCGACACTTATATTTTTCATATTTTAAAACTGGATTTTTAGACCCGACCCGGGCGTGTTTTCGACTAAGTTTGTATTTACCAGAATATCAAATATTTTATTAATATAATATTTATTAAACTTTTACATTTAAAATTTAATTAACCAAAATATATTTTTAAATTTTAATCTTAACTAATAACAGATTTCTCGCTCCTTTTTCTTTCTTTCTCTTTCTCTCTCCTCTCGAACGCTCTCTCTCTCCTATCACGATTACTGTGCGCTTCTCGCATCTGGTCACCGCCCTCTTCCTTAGCGTCACCTCTCTTCTTCCTTTCCCTATTCAACCCCACGAGAAACCCATGCAAGCTTAACCCTAGCCGCCTCCTCTACCCTCGACGTCGCCCCTCGTCGTCGTCTAACCCTCGTCCTCGTCTTCATCTCACCGACCTTATCCACCTTCCTCTTCTCCTCTCCTCTCTCCTCTCCATCCCCTGCAGCCCACATACACAAGAACCCAGAACCCAACTCCAGAACCCCATACCCACGACCTCACCTACATCTCGCCGGAGCTCCGATCACCCTCGTCACCGCCTCCATCTCCTCCTCTTCTCGCCTCCTCATCCCCTTGTTTCCACCATCACCTTCTCTCCCCTCTCTTCAAACCATCACCACCCCGACACCACCTTCGCCCGACTGCACCCTCACCCGACCTCACCTCTGATCCCTGTCATCATCACCTATTCACCCCGTAGTCACCTCCTAGCCTTCTCCCAACACCCCAGACCTTCTTCCCTGCACAAAAACCCTCACCCGACTTCTTGAGACCGCAGCCCACTCCTCTTGCCGGCAAACCCCATCGCCGGTGATCCGGGACTCATCATCACCCCCTTACAGCTTCCTCTGACCCCAGAACACCATCACAACACCAACCATCCACCCACTTCCTCTCTTCTCTTTTTTATTCTTCTTCTTGTTCTTCTTGCTTTCTTGATTTCCGTTTTCCGGTCACCCGCCGGAGCCGTACTCGACGCCGACGACCCAAGAGGTCCAGTGAACAACCCCAACCAGCGTGGTCATGCTCTTGCCTTTCCTGGACCTGTCCCGTGCGCATGTGTGGTTTTGCGTCGTTTACGCGACGTCGGGCGTGCCGTACGCATCCGTCGTGCGATCCGTTCAGGCAAGTTTATCTTGCTGCATTCTATGGTATATACTACATCCATATTAATAATAATATTTCATGTTTAGTGTATTGTACATCCTCTGTTATCATTTTACTGTTTTACGACGTCCATTTGCATCCGTACAATTTATTTACATATCTAGTCACATGCTAATTCATCTTGCTACATGCTAGGTATAGTATTATGCATCCATATGAGTAAAATGTTACCCGTTTATCACATTATACATCCATACTAAAGTTTTACCATTTTCGGATACTTGTTTGCATCCATATCATTTAGTATACATATAGCTGCATCTACAGATCACATTAATACATATTATTGTTATATTAACACCCCATGTTTAATAATGTGCATCCCACTTAATCTTGAAGCTGTAAATGTAACCCCAATCGATATTTGTGCATCCATACCATTAATTTTATATCTATTCACATACCATGTCACATTATTACATATTGTTGTTATATTGACACCCTATACTTAATCATGTGCATCCTACATAATCATGATGTAACCCTTGATAAATATTTGTGCATCCATGCTCTTATTGGTGCACCTTTACCTACTGCAATTGTATTATGAGCATCCGCTTGATACCTGTTCACTACCTGACATGACCTGATACACCACCACTTGACATGACTTGATACATGTACGCTACTTAACATGACCTAATATATCACTACTTGATATGTTACCTGATCCTGTTTCTAATGCCGACAATCCTGACATGTTGTCCCGATGGACATATCCTGTTGTCTGTATAGACAAATCTGTTCCTGCTTGATCCTGTGTTGGCATTAGCCTCAGATTTATCAATACCTGACTTGAACACATAACTTGGGGGTATGAGGAAATCAATGATGAAACCTAACTTGTAACTCGACAGTTCGATACTTATACTGATCAGTTTTAGAGGCTAGGCCAGCCCTGGGATGATGCTGCTGACATCATTCATCTGTACATGTTTCCTGTTTAGTGCCTAGCGGCATGTTTCGATTTCATCCCGAGAATCTGGACCGTGGTCCCGGGCATGCACAGGATACTATTGAGTTACATCGACGATTCATTAAATTGATTTCAAAGACTTGAGAGTAATTAACCCAGTAGCTTAGTTCAGATTATTCACTGTACATCAAATGTGCTTATACCCTTCATTGTTCCTTATTCGTGATACTGTTATACTCTTATTACTGTTCATACTCATGCCTGCATGTCTTGTTACCTCCTGATTGTATTATTGTTAATATTATGACGCACTGACGTCTGGGTTTTGCATGGCCCAGATCCTCTACCTTTGCCGCAGGCTGATCAGGAGTATTTCTGCCGTCAAGCCGAGCAGTGAGGATCATGTTAGTATTTTAGTTTATTTTCCTTTCAGCATTTCTTTTATTTCCTGATGTGAGCCCGTATTAGGACGTACTTTCCAGATGTTATTGTTTATTAGATTTATTGCTTCCGCATATATTATTTCTTGAATCGTTTATTCTAGCATATGGACATGTACTAGATAGTTTATTTTATTTTACTGTTCTTGATATCTCATAAACAGCCGTAATGTGACCGTGGAGGGATTTTTCTTAGCCACAGGTAGTATGGTTGGCTCTGTCACGTGCCGATCTTAGCGCACTCTGGGAAGCGGGGCGTGACACATCGTATCAGTACAAGCTGAAAGTATTCCTAAAGGAGGTGAATAGGAGTACACTACCGATATGCCCAAGTTAAAAAATCTACAACACTTGTAAATACAAATCACAATTGCTAAGCTTAGCAAGAGATATACCAATATAGATATGTGGCTAAGCTAATCACAATTATGAACATAAACCACAAGTAAGCAACAATATCAAGTAACAGGCATATAGAGCGGAAGCAATAAACCTAGCATGCAATTTATAATCTAAAAATATAAATCAAGAGAGATAGAAATAGCAAACGCAAACACACAAGGTTTAGAGTGGTTCGGGAGATCCCCTAGTCCATTTTCTTTAGGTGTATGAGCCCGTTCCAATTAATCATGTCGCCAATAAAATAAACACGTTGCGCATCCGTAAAAACACGTTACTCGACACACGAATGACTCTTCTCGATTACAAACTCTTCTCTTTTACAAAAGCACCCTTGCACTCAAGAATCCTCACACAAAGAAAGAAAAACTTTTCTCACTCTTCTCTCTTACAAAGACAGCCTTGTACTCAAGAATTCTCACACAAAAAAAAGAAGTGGGTTACAATTAACACAATATTCTCTACAAGTTTCTTTCAAGCTCAAAATAATATTATAAGAAGTATGGATAATCAATTGAAAACTCTTGAATCTTTTGCATGTAAGAGTGATTGGATAAGTAAATGAAAATCTCTTTTAAAACTCTCACAAGATGTGGGATTTTTCTTTTGAAGATCACTTAGATATTTGCAATAGAAAAGCTAAAGAAATTTTGTAAGTAATGCTAAGAAAAATCCAACCTAAAAACCTTTTATAGCCCATGGAAAAACAACTCAAAAACAAGTGGGAACAAGTAGTTTAAACACAAGGCAGACGTATGAAATTATAGAGCACAGATGTCTGGCCTCATATAAAATAAATCCCCAATGGATATAAATAGCTATAATTTTGAAAAAATCTTTTACAGACGTCTGAAGTTCAAATAGGCGGAAGTCTGAAGAAGTAAAAGTTTTGGCAAAAACATAACATCAGACGTCTGCCCCGATGAACGGCAAATGTCTGTGTTCTTTACTAGAAAGCACAGAGCCTAAAACAGGTGTCTGAAGCTCACAAAACAGACGTCTGAAGCTTTAAAATTAATTTTTCAAAATCTTCAGCAGAAGTCTATCACATTGAACTGCAGACATCTGTCGATAAATAAATACCAACTAGAGACTTTAGCGTCTGAAGGTATAAAATATCCATTTTCAAAACCTTCTTCAGACTTCTATCAAATTGACTTTTAGACGTCTGTTGTCTCTCTAGATTTTTGATATTTCCAAATATCCAAAAAGACAACAGTGCACAGACGTCTGAATTTTAACGAGGCAGACGTTTAGCCTGGCACAAAACAACAGTTTGGGTTTTCTGAAAAATGAAAACTTCGTAAACGAAAAACCTGATATTTGTGAAACGTTTGCGCAATTGTGTGTGAGTGTTTAAGATCTATAAATGATATAACCATAATCTTTAGATTACTTACAAGGATTCCTATGTCGGTTTAGCAAATCTTCGAATTTTTGAATACTTGCCGTCTCTAACTATTGAACCTTGGCGTTCCTCTTGGCTTGAACTTTGAGTTGGTCAATTGATCTTCAATTTATGTCATGCCCCGCTTTCCAGAAGACGGTAACAGAATGTGACAAGGCCCGCAAAGTATTTACTATGAGAAGGCCATTTCCCTTAATAAATATGTTAAGCGTATGAAAAGCAATATAACAATATACAAGAATTAATAAGAGTAATTAAAATTTAACAGCAACTTTATTTACATTCACTTTCATAGTTTGGATATAAGATAACTGTAAATACAAAGTGCAAATGCAATAAGGTGCATAAACAGTGGCATACAGGAAATAACTGCAGAAAGAGAAAACTAGTAGTTGGGCGGAGCTGTAAACTGGTCCAAGTTCTCCTGGCTTAGCTCTATCTCCTCGGTATCCTTTCCACTTGACGAACATCCCAAGAAAAAGAAATGGAAAGGAATGTTGTCAGCGAACTAGCGCTCGGTAAGTCCCCAAAAGAAAAAGTACCGATGAATGAAGGTATATAAAATGAACAAAAAACCAAGTAGTAATGAATAGGTAAGAGGGTATGTAAAGGTATCTTAAGCATGGAATGTATATGTATAAGGTTAAATAATCTAACGTGGTTATTTGTTGTTTGATAAGAAAGATAAGCGTGTATACGAGAGTGGTCCGTCAAACCCACGAACCCACAATACAAGAGAGTGCAAGGCCCTGTCAAACCCACGGGATAACGGCACAAGAATATTCAAGAGGTGTCTTTTAGTTAACTCTCGTGCCACGTCATACATTTCTTACCAACCTACCACGTGTATTTTATTGTATAGTTCAAGTTTGCGAGTCTTGACCGATTTCATGAATATAAAGAGTACAAGTTCAGGTTCAAGTTTTGTTTAAGTATTCATGTCAATTTTATTTCAAATCATATTCATGGTTCAGGTCAAGTTAAGTTCAAATGTTCAAGTTCAAGTTGAGTTTGAGTTCGAGTTTAAATTCGATTGGAATTCAAGTCAAGTTTGAATTCGAGTTCAGGTTCTAGACATATCTTATTAAAAAGATTTAAATTTTGAAATTCTTAAGTTTGGGAACAATCGGTCAACCGCTGCATATGGACGGCAGTATTTGTGTCTTTTTCAAAGACGATTGTCATTGATAATTCTTTTAATGTTATCGAGGCTAGATAAGCAAGCACCCACTTTCTCCAGTTTCCGAGACTTAGAGAATTGGTAACGCTTAAACCCGTTATTAATCTAAAGTTCTCAAAAATTTATTAATTTGTTTATTGTATGTTTTTACATGTTTTCATTTCTCGAGGGCTTTTTGTAAAATGTTTTATTATAAAAGTAAACCTCGAGGGTGTTTTTGATAAAAATATGTTAATTAAAAATGCAAGAGTTTTATAAAAATTTATTTTATATTTGGTGGTATTTTAGTGATAAAACTTGGCTTTAAAAGTTTATGGTATTTTTATGAAAAATCTATCTTTTGGAAACTTGAGGGTATTTTCTTAAAAACTTTAATCTTTTCATATAAAAATCTAGTTTTCAAAAATAGAAATACGAATATATGATTTAAATAATTTTTAAATTATTTAACTTGTTTTAAAATGTCGTATTTTCTTTAAACAGTATTTTATTCTTTTTGAGACCGAATTCTCCATGAGAAGTTCTGCATCTCACTCTAATATCCTAAGGATGTGCGATAATCCATACTATGCACAAACGGGTCTCCTAACAAGAGTTGTAGAGGTGTATTTGTAAAGGATTTAAAAATAACGATTTAAAATAACGTATTTTAGAAATTGAGGGTATTTTAATGTAATATGTTTCTTTAGAAAAAACATATAACTATAGTATCGTTCTATATTTTTCCATGTGTACTTGAGGGGTAGGTCGTTACCCCGTGCATGATGCATATGAGAAATAAAATCTATGGTATTTAAGTGTTAAACAAATATGTCTATATATATATATATATATATATATATATATATATATATATAGATATATATATATATATATATATATATTAAAGAGAAGGGAATTTTCATGAATTGAATGTAGCATAAGGTTTTTAAGGAAGGTAAATTAGAATTTTTTGTTTTTCTTAATCTTTTAGCATGAAATTTATGGTTAACAAGTCAAATGTTTGTGGTACAAAGTTCTTTATGAAGTTTAGTTTAGTATCAATTTTTATGTCGAGTTTATGATAGAAAAGTCAAGGAAAGGAGTTAACGATGGATTCAAAGGGAAGTGAATTAGAGGAGTAACTTACTCGTTTCGCGCATACTCGTATGAGCGAGGAATTGAAGAAAAGTAGCCTTGGTTTGATGAACCGAGACCACTAATGCGAAGAAAGTTTGATCGGGCAGAGATTCGACATTCGATGAGAGGAAGCTTGGTGATTGGTTGTTGAGAGATTCTTGGACGACTTGGGAGTTTCGTAGAGAAAGGAAACTCGGTTTGAAGAACCGAGATCGATGACGCAAGAAGAAGGTGAACTTGAGGGTACTTGGCTCCTTGATGGTACCTAGTTTCTTGAGAGAACAATTTAGAAGGTAAATTTCATAATATGATGAGTAGAGGGATGAGTTGTGCTAGCCTAGTTTATATATGGGAAGGAAATGTGAGTTTGTGAATTAAAAATGGATTAAAGGAGGTAGGGGAAGAGAATGATGGGTCTCAGGTTAATTACAGGAGTTTAGGTATATGAAAGGGTGTAAAGGGGAGTTCAAACGTTGCACTGACCCGGGCGGGGCCTGTTTGGACATGTTCTGGCTGCCCGAACCTCCCGTTAGGCCGCCCGAACCGCCTCTACCTCGAGGTCTGGGTCTGGGTCTAGGGATATGGGCTTGTTTTGGTTTAATTAAGTCATAAACGCCTATCTTTTCTGCTATGGCTTTTCTTATTTCTGTGTAATGCTCGTACAAACTTTTGAGCTTCCAAAACGTCAAAAAATTTGGAGATGATGGGATTCGAACACACAGGCTATGGGACAACAATGGAGAGTCTTAACCAATTGGCTATAAGGAGATTCTTGCTTTGTATTTATCAAGAATAACTTATAACTAGATACCAGAATAGAATACATTATCTTTTATGAACTAAAACAAAAGGGATAGTACATGGAATTTAGGGTCATTACATTCCACCCTCTTTACAAATAATTTTGTTCTCGAAAATACTCAAAAAGGATGATGCACCGGACAAAGAAACAAGATAGTCATAAGAAATATCAAGATGGCGATGAAAGATTATACGTCTGTTTCCATTTTGTCGAGTCATGATCATTGGAAAACAAGAGAGTAGGATTTAAGAATGCAGTCGTTACAATCTACCCTCCTTAAAAGAATTTCGTCCACGAAATTTCCTTAAGAAGTACGTCGCAATAAGGTACGGGAAAAGCTAAGGATGATGTCGTCTTCGAGCTCCATCGATCGATACTCTAACCAGTTGAACTGATAATCCTATGAGATACAATTAGAAGGGATGAATTAGAGTTTAAGGTTCCAAAAGTCGAGAGGTTAAATTCAAGAAAGTCGAAAGTGAAGTTTATGATGAATTGAAGGAATTGGATTAGATTCAAAGGCAAGGTTGAATGTAATGGTTGGATTTCATAATTCTTGTAATATATTTCTTACGATGTTTTTGCAGAACGGACCTGCATGGACCACCAATAAAATCTGTCATGCCCTGTTTTCCAGAATACGGTAACGGCACGTGACAAGGCCAGCAACGTATTTATTATGAGAATGTCATTTCCCTCAATAAATACCTTAAACGTATGAAAAGCAATATAATAATATGCAAGAATTAACAAGAGTAATTAAAATTTAACAGCAACTTTATTTACATTCAATTTCATAGTTTGGATATAAGATAACTGAAAATAAAAAGCGCAAATGTGATAAGGTGCCTAAACAATGGCATACAGGAAATAACTGCAGAAAGAGAAAACTAGTAGTCGAGCTGAGCTGTAAACCGGTCCAAGTCTTCATGGTTTGACTCTATCTCCTCGGTATCCTTTCCATATGACGAACATCCCCATAAAAAGAAACGGAAAGGAATGTCGTCAGCGAATTAGCGCTTGGTAGTCCCCAAAAGAAAAGGTACTGATGACTAATGGTATGTAAACTAAAAAAAAACCAAGTAGTAATGAACATGTAAGAGGGTATGTAAAGGTATCTTAAGCATGGCATGTATATGTATAAGGTTAAATATTCTAACATGTTTGTTTGTTGTTTGATAAGGAAGATAAGCGTGTATACGAGAGTGGTCTATCAAACCCATGAATCCACAGTACAAGAGAGTACAAGGCCCCGTCAAACCCACGGGACAACGGCATAAGAATATTCAAGAGGTGTCTTTTAGTTAACTCCCGTGCCTCGTCATACATTCCTTACTAATTTACATCTTATCCTCACGTATTTTATTGTATAGTTCAAGTTTGCTGGTCTTGGCCGATTCTATGAATATAAGAAGTACAAGTTCAGGTTCAAGTTGTATTCAATTATTCATGTCAAATCATATTCATGGTTCGGGTCAAGTCACGTCAATTTCAAATGTTCAAGTTTAAGTTGAGTTCGAGTTTGGGTGTAAGTTCGAGTTTAAGTTCGATTGGAATTCAAATCAAGTTCGAGTTTGAGTTTAGGTTCTTTACATATCTTATTAAAAAGATTTAACTTTTGAAATTCTTAAGTTTGGGAACAATCGGGCAACCGCTGCACATGAACGGCAGTATTTGTTTCTTTTTCAAAGAAGATTGTCATTGATAATTCATTTAATGTTATCGAGGCTAGATAGGCAAGCACCCACTTTCTTCGGCTTCCGAGGCCTAGAGAATTGGTACCGCTTAAACTCATTATTAATCTAAAGTCCTTAAAAATTTATTAATTTATTTATTGTATATTTTTACATGTTTGCATTTTTAGAGGGGGTTTATGTAAAATGTTTTATTATAAAAATAAATCTCGAGAGTGTTTTTGATAAAAACATGTTAATTAAAAAGACAAGAGTTTTATAAAAATGTATTTTAAATTTGGTGGTATTTTAGTGATAAAACTTAGCTTTAAAAGTTTATGGTGTTTTTATGAAAAATCCATGTTTTGGAAACTTGAGGGTATTTTCTTAAAAAATTTAATCTTATCATTTAAAAATCAAGTTTTCAAAAATAGAAATATGAATATATGATTTAAATAATTTTTAAATTATTTAACTTGTTTTAAAATGTCGTATTTTCTTTAAACCGTATTTTATTTCTTTGGAGACTGAATTCTTCGTGAGAAATTCTGCATCCCACTCTACTATCTAAGGATGTACGATAATCTATACTATCCACAAACGGGTCCCCTAACGAGAGTTGTAGAGCCGTATTTGCATAGAATTTAAAAATAACGATTTAAAAAAACATATTTTAGAAATTGGGGGTATTTCAATATAATACGTTTCTTTAGAAAAAAACATATAACTATAATATCATGCTATGTTTTTCCATGTGTACTTGAGGGGTAGGTCATTACCCCGTGCATGATGTATACAAGAAATAAAGTCTATGGTATTTAAGTGTTAAACTAATATGTCACAAAAATATATATATTACAGAAGGAAATTTTCATGAATTGAGTGTAGCATAAGGTTTTTAAGGAAGGTAAATTAGAAATTTTTGTTTTTATTAATCTTTTAGCATGAAATTTATGGTTAACAAGTCAAATATTTGCGGTACAAAGTTCTTTATGAAGTATAGTTTAATATCGATTTTTATGTGGGGTTTATGAGAGAAAAGTCTATGAAAGGAGATAACGGTGGATTCAAAGGAAGTGAATTTGAGGGGTGACTTGCTCGTTCCGCTCGTACTTGTACGAGCGAGAAATTGAAGAAAAGTAGCCTTAGTTTGATGAACCGAGACCACTAATCGAAGAAGGATCGATTGGGCAGAGATTCGACGTTCGATGAGAGGAAGCTTGACGATTGGTTGTTGAGAGATCCTTGGAAAACTTGGGAGCTTCGTAGAGAAAGGAAGGTCAGTATGAAGAACCGAGATCGATGATGCAAGAGGAAGGCAAGCTCGAGGGTACTTGGCTCCTTGATGGTAATTAGTTTTTTGAGAGAACAATTTAGAAGGTAAATTTCAGAATAGGATGAATAGGGGGATGAGTTGAGCTAGCCTAGTTTATATAGGTGAAGGAAATGAAAGTTTGTGAATTAAAAATGGATTAAAAGAGGTAGGGGAAGAGAACGCCAGGTCTCTGGTTAATTGCAAGAGTTTTGGTATATGAAAGGGTGTAGAGGGAAGTTCAAAGGTTGCACTGACCCGGGCGGGGTCCGTTTGGACATGTTTTGGCCGTTCGAACCTCCATTTGGGCCGCCTGAACCGCCTCTACCTCGAGGTCTGGGTCTAGGGTTATAGGCTCATTTTGGTTTAATTAAGTCATAAACGCTTATCTTTTCTATTTTGACTTTTCTTATCTCCGTGTAATGCGCGTACAAACTTTTGAGCTTCCAAAACATCGAAAATAAAAATAATAAAATATTTGGGGATGATGAGATTCAAACACGCAGGTTATGGAACAGCAGTGGAGAGTATTAACCAATGGACTATAGGAGATTCTTGCATAGTATTTATCAAGAATAACTTATAACTGGATATCAGAACAGAATACATTCTCTTTTATGAACTAAAACAAAAGGGATGGTACATGGAATTTAGGGTCATTACATTCTACCCTCCTTAAAAATAATTTCGTACTCGAAATTACTCAAAAAGGATGATGCACAGAACAAAGAAACAAGATAGTCATTAGATAGATCGAGATGGCGATGAAAGATTATAGGTCCGTTTCCATTGCGTCGAGTCATGATCATCGGAAAACAAGAAAGGATTCAAGAGAATAGGATTCAAGAATGCAGTCGTTACAATTTGCTTCGACACTTGACGTTTCAAAATCGAACGCATTTCCGCTGGCTTCACCAACATGGATCATATAACATGCCTTGACATCAGGTTGAATGAAACCTATACCCCTTCTAGATACCCGCTGCGGATGGGCCGAGCAGAAAGCTGCCCGGCAGCCTCATGATGCGGGCTTTAGATCCACGGCACTGTTGAGCAGGAAGCTACCCGCGGTGGATGGGCCGAGTAGGAAGCTGTCAGGCGGCCTCATGATGAGGACTTTGGTTGGCTGCCTATAGGTACATACAAGTTTCATTTACTTGAGTGAAGGGCTGGTCTTTGGTTGACGGGCAGGAAGCTACCCGCCGGCCCTGCGAGGTGTTTTAGTATAGAAACAAAAAGAAGCAGTTCAGATTGCAAGGAAGTAAGAATCTTTATTATTAAAGAAAATACAGATTCGTTGATACAGTTTAAACTCTCCTATATTGAATGGCCGAATATGACGGGTGCCCTTGTTGCTCGGACTCTGCTCAGTCGATGACGACCATGATCTGCCCGATCGTCAGCTCTTCGATTTCAAGTTGGTCGGCTTGCCTCTATCTGCTTGACGTTTGTCTTGTAGGTATTTTGCTAAGTGACCGGAACGGATCATCTCCTTGATATAATCGCATAGCTATTTACAATGCTCGTGTCACGCCCCGCTTCCCGGTGTACAGAGGCGGTGGCGTGGCCAGGACGCGACGTATTTACTCAAAAATAAATACGTTAAGCGTAAATACGCAATATATAAATGCACAAGAATTGACAAGAGATATAAAATGAATAACAACTTTTATTAACATTCATCTTTACAATAAACTGGTTTGAAAAGGAAAGTACAAAGATATAAAGTAATGCCTAAACAGTGGCATATGAAATGAAAAGTAAGTACAAGTAAAGCTAGAAGTCTGGCCGTGCCGCAATATGATCCAAGTACTCCGGACTGGGCTCGGTCTCCTGAGGGTCCTGTCCTCCTGACGATCATTCCAAGAAAGAAATAAATAGGAATGTCGTCAGCGAACTAGCGCTCGGTAAGTCTCACAAGAAAGGAAGGAATATAACAAGTAATGTGGAAGGAAACTATTAAGTTATACATGTATCAGTTTATTATTCTAATGTAGTTGTTTGTAGCTTGGTACAGAAGGCATCATACGAGAGAAGTCCAACCTGCACCGTGGACTATGGTAACAAGTAGTACAAGGCCCCGTCAAAACCCACGGGACAACAACACGAGAGTTCATGTAGGTGTCTTTTAGTGACCATCTCGTTCCACTTCTAATACATTCCGTACCAATCTACCCCGTTAACCCCGTGTAATGTTTTATATAAATTATAATTATCAGACTTTCCGAGACCATGAATACGAATTGTTCATGTAATCAGGTTCAGGATGTAAACAAGTAGTCATGTAATCAAATCAAGTTATAGCCATGGTTCAGTCAAGTCAAGTTATTTTTGCATGTTGATATGGCTCTGGTATTCAGGTTCAGGTTCAAGTATACATGTTAAAGTTTGGATTCATGTTTGAATTGGATTCTGGTTTGGATTGAATTCAAGTTTGATTTAGAATCAGACTTGAGTCAGACACTTAGAACTGATTTGGATCCTGAATTAGATTCGGGAGTTATCAGTAACTGCTGTACATAGACAGCAGGATTTATATCTTTTTTCAAGACAATTACTATTGATAACACCGTTAAGTTTTCTACCTTAAATAGGAAATCACTTACTTTCTCCGGCTCCCTAAGGCTCAAGAGAATTGATCCCGCTTAAACCTATATTTACTAAAATCCTTAACGGTGTTTTATATTGCTCGAAGGGGTTTTATGAAAAATATTTTTAACATATAGTTTCAAAATAATCTCGAGAAATTAATTATATTATTTAGGGTTTCTATGAATGTGAATTTTAGAGAATTGAGGTATTTTAGTAATAATTATCTTAACTTGAATAATTCATGGTATTTTACTGTAATCTTGTCTTGTATTGATATCTTGATGGTATTTTGATGAAACTTGAAATTCTTTTATTAAAAAAATATAACTTATTACATTTTGAAAATATATGGATTTAAAATATTTATATAATTATTAAAAATTAATTTTTGATTATTAAGTAGAAAATTTTATTTTTCTTAAAAATCGTATTAAAAACCTTTCAAGACCGAATACTCCTAAGGAGATCTGCATCTCGCTCTACTGTCCTAAGAATATGCGATAATCCGCACCATCCAATAGCGGTTCCTCTAAAAAGGGTTGTAGAAGATTATTTGCAAAGAAATTTTAAAATACAATTTCAAAGAAAACCGTTTTTATAGTAGACGGTATTTTAATGAAATATATTGTATTCGCCACAAAAATACGTTCAAAAAGTATCGTGTTATAGAACCATGGGTGTTTGTGAGAGATAGGTCATTACCCCGTGGAGTTTTCTAAAGGTATATTTAAACAAAGGAATATAAGATGACATATCTAAAGTTCATGGTATTTTAATGTAAAAAGTTGATTTAAAATTATGTTTCATGATATTTTTGAGTGAAAGTTTGTTCTAAATATTAGTTTTATATTAACAAGTAAGGTGTAGAAATATGAATGAGCAAAGCTTAAGAAAAAAATGTAATTTCTTGGTTTTAGAATCAAATGTCGGTACTAACTCCACTTACCGACATGTTTTGAAAAAAGAGATTTTTAAAGAGGAAGAAGAGAGATTGGAAGGGAATTACTAGCTAGATAGATGAAGAGAAGGTGGAAGGAGAGAGGGTTGTAGTCGCGGGGTCGCCGGAAAAGCCTCGATTTCTTGCCGGAAGTTGGTCGTTGGCTAACTCCTCTTCTACTCCACTAGAATTTTCAGAATGAGGAAAGGCTAGGGTATGGGGCAGTATTTATAGTGTGGAATTAGGATTTTGGGATTAAAAGAGTGAATTAAAATGCATTAAAAAGTGATAAATTGGGGAATTGAGGGGTCTCTGTTTGATTGCAGAGCAATCAAACAGTGCAGGTGTAACAACTCCATTTTTAGTGTATAAAAATTTGATTTAAAATTAATGTATACTTGGGGTATTTACTTTTGCTGTGACCACTTTAAGTATTTAATTAGCTCCAAAATTACAAGAAGGAGCTTGTGGCTCATTGGTAATACCTTGCACTGCTGAACCAAGCCTTCAGAGTTCAAATTCCATGCCCCACATTATTTTTAATATTTATTTGTTTTAAATTTTTAGAAGCCCAACAGTCAACACGTGATAACCCTAGAATTTCCCACTACACCCACAAAACTGAAAGTACCGGTGACTACCTCCGGCGAGTCGTCAACTACAAATTGGTGCCTCTTCACATGCCCTACCCCCTGCATACTTTAAATCTGCATACCACTTCCAGATAGCTCATTATACCCTATTTACTCCAATTTTTAATGATTTTTAATACATTTTACAATTTTTTTTAAATTAAAACCCTACATCTACTCTAACCCTAGCCTAACCCTATAAATACCACCCCTACCCTCTACCCTCTCACCCCAAACTCTGAGCCAACTCTCTAGAATTCTCAAGAAAACCTTGTGTGCAATCGAAGTGAGCGAAAGGCGAAGCTCCGGCAAATTCTTCGGCGGATTTTCCGGCAACGTCCGTAGAAACTCCCGGCGACGAAACGACGCACCGCCGACTCCTTCCGAACCATCTCCCTCTTCTAGTTGTCCAAAACCCGTAAGTCCCATTTCTATCTTCCTTTTCTATTCTAAAAATACGGATTTACAAAACCCGACGGAATCGGAATAAATCCGATTTCCGATTCGGTTTTCTTTACAAAACTTCACTTCTCGTTAATACAATTATGCTTAAACTCTCTCATGTTGACTATTAAACACTAATCAACCAAATTGATCAAGTTTCATATCACAAAACAATTGCTATTTCATTTTACCGCATTTTTTTCATGTAAATACCACATAGTTTCAATTCTACCTATAACATCACAAAACTTGCTATACCTTTAAGTAGATCACGAGGTAATGACCTACCACCTCACACACTCATATGCAACATAGCACCATACTCTTGGGAACATAGAATACGGGAAAGCGACACATTTTCATTTAAATACCATTTACTTAATAAAACCGTTTTCTAAAGGATTTAGTATTTATACAAATTTTTGCAAAGCGCCGCTACAACCCATTTTGGGGAACCCGTTCGGGATGGTGCGGATTATCGCACATCCTCGAGCTTAGTAGTGCGAGATTCAAACCTCCGCAAGGAGCATTCGGTCTCGAAAGATTTAAAATACGACATCTTAAGAAAATGAGATTTTTAGAATATAAAATATATATTAAAATTATTTTTGTATAAATATATGTATATTTATCATTAAAATACATATTTTGTTATGATATAAATATTCCACCTTTTTCTAAAAATCACAAGAATCAATTTTACACTAAAATACCATGAATTCCATACAAAACCAATATTACAAATAAATACCACTTATTATGAAAATAGGATAATTTCACTAGAAATATCACAATTTAAAATCTACATTCATTACAACTCTAAAGACGATTAATAAATACTTGAGGTGTATTTTGAAAACTATACAAGAGTATTTTTACATAAAACCCCCTCAAATTCTATAATTTACCCTAAGGACCCTAGTAAATATAGGTCTAAGCGGGACCAATCTCTTGAGCCTCAGGGAGCCAGAGAAGTGGGTGCTTGCCTATCTAAGATAGACAAATTAACAACGGTGTTATCAATACGGTAATCGTTTTTGAAAAAGACCCAAATCCTGCAGCTTATGTGCAGCGATTACCGATAACATCAAAACAATCAGGACTTCAATTTACTTTGAGTCTCATTATAATCTGACTTGAATATGATTCAAGTACAATCTACAATCTACAATCTACAATATTCTGATTCAACATAAATCCCTATATTCAATCTATTCAATACATTCAATCTACATTGACTGAACCGAACCATGGATATACATCCATTTACATGATTCTACAGTTATTCCATTTACATGATTATACAGTTACATCCGTTTACTGATATCATGGTTTTGGTCAGTCATCCAACTATACAATCTATACAATACAATACAACAATACAATCAAAACACTACGGGGTTTAAGGGGTAGATTGGTACGGAAGGTGTTAAAAGTGGCACGAGACAGTAAGATTAAGACACCTAACCTATATTCCGTTGTTGTTGTACCGTGGCTTAACGGTTCCTTGTACATTTCGTTTGCCCTGGTCTCTAGCATATAGAGACCCCTCTCGTATACACTGGTATCCTTCAGTACCAAGTTACAAACAACAGTGTTAACACAACATTACAACAATATAATACAACTTTAAAAGATACCTTCTTATTCTGTATATTCTATTTCTCCCTTATCATTGGGACTTACCGAGCAACCTGTTCACTGACGACATTCTCTTTCTTTCTTCTTTGAATGTCGTCAGGTGATCTGGACACTTCAGAGATCGAGCCCACTGCTGAAGACTTGGACAGTTCAGTGAAGACCCCGAGCTCTAGTCATTGTACACTTTCCATTCAGTACTTTTCATTTCTTTTATGCCATTGTTTAGGCATTGCTTTATTTTGGTTGTATTTACTTTCCATGCATTGTACATAAAGAATGTGAATAAATAAAGTTGTTGTTTTTATTATATCTTGTCTCTTGTGCTTATTTTTTTATATTGCTTAGATACGCTTAGCGTATTTACTTCACAGTAAATACGTAGCGGCCTCGTCGTGTCGTCTGCCATTATATTGGGAAGCAGGGCGTGACAGCAGGAGAGTTGGAGGTAGGGGAAAGGTCATGTGTGCAAAGCACGAGCACTTTTGGCTATAGGGGGCCCGTTGGCGCCGGCCCTAAAGAAGATCTCGCTGGTCGAATAGTTGAGGGGGGCCGGTGGATTTTGGACACGTATTCACCTCGCTGTTAATTCCATTGTGCACATGTTTGTTTTCTCTGACTTTTCATTTTTATGTGCATTGCACGTGTAAACTTTTGGGCTTCCAAAAAGTTTAAAAAATAAAATCTGAAAAATAAATGTGCTTGATGGGAATCGAACACAGGGGCTACATCACAGCAGTGCAAGGTTTTACCAGTGAGCTACAAGTTGCTTCTTGCTGTTCTTAAACAAAAATTAACTTATAAATGGTACTTAGTCTTGTAAACCCCGTTATGTACATTAAATTTAAAAAAATTCATACAGTAAATTCAGAGTCATTACAGCTCGGTCGGGTGCCCTTGCATCTGATGATAGGCACAATACAGGCGAAGTCGCTTGCCCGGCTTTCGTGTCATCGATGGCAGCTTGAAAAATCTTTCGCTCCTTGCCTCCTCTATTAACTCGACCTGCGAGACATTGAGAGGCGTGTACTCGCGAAACCTTGGCGTATGAGGTTTCGACCGATCAGCCCTCTTGTTTTCTTCCAGGTCCCTTTTCTTTTGGTCTGTCCTATATCATCGGGAAAGGTGAGCGTTAATCTCGGATTCAAGTTGGATTTCCCACTCGGTCCAGACCTTTAGCCGCCAATGCAAAAGAGTGGAGCCATTCTTTGTACCTAAGACCAGACCTCAAGGCGGTTGTGACCATCTCATCCCGGTGATCGGGTACCTCCAGAAAGGTATTGTAGAAACGGGAAATATAGTTTTTGAAAGACTCCCGTCCTCGCACTTGATGGTGAACAGCTAGTCAACCGACCTCTTCTGTCACCGGTTGCCTACGAAGTGGCTAAGGAACTATGTGGCCAATTCTTCAAAAATCAAGATCGAGTGCAGAGCCAGGTCGCGAAACCAGTCTCATCCTACTTGGATGAGGGTGGTGAGGAATGCTCGGCACTGAGCAACGTCCAAGTTATCCTGATAGCTCATGCCCGCGGTGAACACGTCCAGGTGGTCTTTTGGGTCAAACTTCCTGTCGAAAAGAGCAACTTTGGACGGCTTGTTCTGGGAAGAGACCCGCTCTCTCAGTAGCTGCTCGGTGAAAGGTTTCATGAGAGAGTTCGAGGAATATCTCGTTGATCCCTCAAATTGGCGAGTGGCGGGCTGCATGTCCTCAATCTTCTTCTCAAGAACGTCAATCCGTTGCTGGTACCCTGAGGATTCTCCCTGGTCGAAGCCCTTGCTTTACCCGCTTCGGTCTTAAGCGACAGATCGGCTTCAGCTCCGCTCCATTACGTTCCTCAGATCCTTGGATTGGACCTTTCACAGTTCTCCCTGGCGAATGCCATGTGCAAGGCCTTGGTGATCATGGTGACGTCGGTTGTTCCTGGAATCAGGTGTTTTGACCGACGTCGCCTCGGAGGGCGCTTCAGAGGGCGAGAGAGCATAGCGAGCGTTGAACTGAAACCACGGCACCGAACTATTCGGCGTCCAACGAGTTATGGAATCATTCCTCGTATGGGGGTCGTAAGTGCCGGAATCAGCATGCCAGTGTCCCATGGTGTTAGGATTGACACGAGCAAGGCCGTAGAACTCGAGCGCGTTCTTCTGCCATCTCGTTCCCGCCGTCGTTCTGGGGAGCAGGTGTAGCGATTTTCTGGGCCTGGGCGGCAGCTTGAATGCGAACGAGCGTGTCCACCGCTGCCGCCGGTCGGTCGATCCGTACTGTTATGGCTTCAACAATGTTTGGAGGTGGAGTGGAACCATCCTCGTCTCCTTTGTGAAGCAAGGGATATCTCACGGTAGGATCTCCGTTGCGATGATCGCTGGCCATCGAATTGAAAACGGAAAATCAACTTTTGTGGTGGAAAAAACTTCTTTGTTCCCACAGACAGCGCCAACTGATGAAAGTCTGAATCTTCTTCAGATATTGCCCTCCGTCGATCTTGCTGTCAACGGTGCTGAACGATTGAGGTTTGAGATGAAGATTGAGCATGTAGATCTCAATGGGTTGTTGGTTATTGTTGATGCTGAGCTAACTGCAAGGGAAGTCCCGGCGTGGGAAACCACCGTAGGACTCTTCGACGGTCAAGTAAGTACCGAGGAATATTAAGCTAGAGTAGCGGCGTATTGGAATGGGTTCGAGATACCTGGAGGGGTTTATATAGCGGCCGCATGGAGCGAGCCGATGCGAGATTCTCACTGTCCATTACGCCCCCGCATCACGTTCGCGTTGATAGCGGGATACGCCCATTAATGACGAGATACGTTAGTATGGGATGCGGGACGTGAAGCGGCGGAGATCCCGTCGTGACGAGATACATAGAGTCGTTACGGGAGTGCTCGGGCTCCGTGCTCTAGGCCAAACTGGGATGCTGAGGAATTTGAGATATACGATAGCTCGGAGACGAGCAAGTGAGCTGAGAAGTCTCAGCTATAGGACAGCTCGGAGACGAGCAATTGGCTGACGGTCAACCGAACGGGGAACGTACTCCGGAGAGATCTTCTAGAAGGTCGGCGCAACCTCAGAGGTGAGTCGTTGAGTAATGTCCCCAATACATCATACTTATTGCAGCTCTGTAGCCTTCAGGAATCTAGTGGGCTTACGTGGATGACACGTATCCGCTACGTGTCGAGATCTGAGGAATTCCCACATATGAGTATCATCACCGTGCGAGCGCTGTTAAATGAAACATGCAGACTTGTTTGGTCCATTAAGTTTAATTTTCTGTGAATTGGTTTGAAACATTCGTACATATTTTGTTACGATAATGTTACATGCTTGAGCACAAATTGTTCATTTGCAAACTTGAGATGATACTGTGAGATTTCATCTCACGTTAATTTTTGCGAATTTAAATCATTCCTTGCATATTTAATATGTAAATATATCCTGCAGATTGGATATATATAAATATTAAGTGGAATTTCAAACCTTCCATCTCAAACATGTTGTAAATAAGTATATGCTGATATTTCAAACTCTAAAAAAAATGATGTTTTTCTTTAACCTTCTTGAACATATATTTTATTCTCCATTCACTTACTCCACTAAATTCTTTAATATAATTAAGGGTTGTTTTTGCTTAATTATTAATATGCGTGTAACTGAACTTTAATGCATAACTGCTAAGGCCGTATTAGATAGAATTGTCTAAACTGGGTTCAGTCCCAACCAAAGGTTGAGCATCTTACTGGCTAAATCCTGATATGCATGTTTTGGAATTATATGGCCATGTATTTGAAGGCTTGAATTTGACAAAGTGATTTAGATAAATTGAAATTAATGATGGTCCTCAATTACATCTGTTATAAGATACTTTTGCCCTGAGCAAATGTTTCATGGACACATTAATTTGACTGTGTATGCTACTTTTGCTGTACTTATGTAAACGATTTGGGTTCAAACATTGTTCTACCATTTGTGTTCATATATATGCTGAGTTGATTTTTTTATGATTTATATCTCTATACATTTTACTAGAAAAGATATATTTTTTCTGTGTAGAGATCTTGTAAGAGGACAACCCGAATTTGGACTACCACATGCTAAGAAAGACAAGTAAAGAGTTTTGAGAACGCCGATCGGTGAGTAGTATCTACCGTAATTTACAATTGTTTGTTATAGCATATGCTATAATCATTGCATCATTCATGTGATTACATCTTATCATTACTGCCTTGATATGATAGCTTTATATACGAATGACTTGATATGATAGTTTGTTATAGCTTTATATTTTTTATATTACTATTATGATGCATTTTTTATAATACTATTATGATGCATTTTAATCATATCATTATATGTAGCATTTACTATTTTCTCCCCATTGGGGTTTTATGCCCAATTGCCGACATGGATGCCAATATTTGAAGTGGATATGATGTCACGGTATGACTTGAGACTTTTAAAAGCTTATGTAACGCTAGCGAGTTATGTCTTTATATGATCCGAGACTATAAAAATATAATGCTAAAGATCTGGCGAGTTATGCCATTATATGATCCGAGACTATAAAAAGTCCGCTGAGTGCTCTATCTAGGAGCGTAGTCCTAGATTCATCGAGGGGGTGTGAGGTTAGGCCCATATAAGAGGTCATCGACGGTGAGAATCCAACCTGTCTGAGTGCGAGTTGTTCCACAAAACAGGTTTAATGTGGTAGAAACAAGCCGGATGGGTGATTCTCGTGGAGCACCGTCCTTTGGAGATATACTCTTATTAGTAGCACATGATGTATTCGGTTGCACATTTGAGTACTACTGCCTCATACCCTATAGTGACAGTGCTCATATGTTGTAATCGGTTAGGTTGAGTTAAACTCTTAATAGTATTAAGGTTAAAATTTACACCTCATTACCAAAAATAAAAATCAAAAGTCAAAGCAAAATTCAAAAAGTCAAAGTAAAATTCAAAAAGTCAGACAATTGGACCTAAGTCCAGCCAACCTGAGCCCACACCCAAATCGCCTCAAGTCCAAACGAACCCGGCCAGCTATCGAAGAAAAAAAAGAAATTTGTAATAAATAAATTTTGTAAACAAATAAGTATGAAAATGTAATACAAATTGGCAAAAATCCAAAATTATGTAAAACCCATGGTTTATGTGCACAAAGAAATGAACACATGGACATAGGAAAACAAAAGGCAATTATGTAAATCTCAAGGGTTAAGTTACAAATTGTAATAGGTATTTAACTCCAACCATAACAATAAATGTTAAGTTTTTCCATTCCCCCAAAATACTAAGGTTTGTGCCTCCCTCTTCTCTCTCTCTCTCTCTCTCCCTCCCCCCCCCCCCCCCCCGACCGTCCACGTCGCTAAAATGGAATCAAGTCAAGTATCGACCGTCCACGTCGTAAAAATGACAGTATCGACCTCCACGTCACTAAAAAGGAATCAAATCAAGTATTGATCGTCCACGTCGCAAAAATGACAGTATTGACTTCCACGTCGCTAAAAAAGGAATCAAATCAAGTATCGACCGTTCACGCAGCAAAAATGGCAGTATCGAACTCAATGTCGCTTAAAAAGGAACAAAATCAAGTATCGACAGTCCACGTCGCAAAAAAGCCAGCATTGACCGTTGTAACGACCCTAAATTTCATGTACCATCACTTTTGTTTTAATTAATAAAAGATATTTTCTGATCTTAAATCGAGTTATAAGTAATTCTTGTGAAATAAATATAAGAAACAATTTGCAGCTCACTAGTTAAGCATCTACACTGTTGTCCTATGCTCTGCATGTTTGAATCTTTGCATCACAATTATTTTATTTTATTTTCTTTTCATCATTTTTGGAATACTGAATGTTTTACGGGAGATACATGAAGTTCTGGAAGTTTGTGAACGAAAAAATAGATGTTTTTGGACTAGTTAGGCTGACTCAAGCCCGTGACCCGAGACCCGACCCCATCGGCCACGATAGAGCTTCCCATATCGGTCCAAGCCATTATTTGGTTGGCCCCACTACACCCAAACTGACCTCGTCCGTGCATGAGCGTCCTTTTGGCTCCCAACTCTTCATTTTCATACCCTAAACTGTCCCATTCAACCCAAGAGCTCACAATTCTTCATTTTCCCTAATTAAAATCTTTTTAATATCCAATTTCAAAGCATTTTAATTCACCATACATCCTTTCCCCATCTCCTATAAATCCATAGCTGTCTAAACTCATTCCCCTCTGAAAAATTTCTCTAAACCATTTAAAGGTATTCCCAACTCAGAAGTGTAGAAGCGTCGATAGAATCCTTCCCAAACTCTCAAAGTCGAAGCACTCAACGAATCCTATAAATATTTTCCTTTCCATTGCTCCAAAACTCGCTCAAAGGATGTCGGTAGATCGAGTTCGCCCTCTTCGTCGCATTTGCTGTCTCGGTTCTTCCAACTGAGCCTTTTTCTTCTTCATCCTTTCTCACGTATTCGAATGAGCGGTAGCGTGTAAGTCCTTTCTCTTTCCTTCTCTCTCTTTCTTCTATTCTTGTAAATCTTGCCGCTGTCTTCATTAAATCATAAGTCCATATTCTTTACCTCTTGGTGAATCTCATATCTTAACATATAGTCACTCCTTGTTTGTATCCTATGTTGGTAAGTTTTCCCATTCTCTTCTTTTCCTCCTTTATTGCATATTCTTCCATAAAATATTATATGATCATGCCTGACTTATAATAAAATGTGCCTATGATAAAATAATGTATTTCATATTACTTTACTCACAATTATTTTATTTAATTTTCTTTTCATCATTTTTGGAATACGAATGTTTTATAGAAGATACACAGAGTTCTGAAAGTTTGTGAACGAAAAGATAGATGAATTTAGACTAGTTGAGCTGACTCAAGCCCGTGACCCGAGACCTAACCCCATCGGCCACGATGGAGCTACCCATGTTGGTCCAAACCATTATTTGGTTGGACCCACTACACCCAAACTGGCCCCGTCCGTACACGCGCGTCCTTTTGGCTCCTAACTCTTCGCTTTCATACCCTAAACTGCCCCCATTCAACCGAAGAGTTCACAACTCTTCATTTTCCCCAATTAAAATCTTTTTAATACCCAATTTCAATGCATTTTAATTCACCATACATCCTTTCCCCATCTCCAATAAATCCATAGCTGTCTAAACTCATTCCTCTAAAATTCCCCTCAAAAAATCCTTTCTAAACCATTTAAAGGTCTTCCCAACTCATAAGTGTAGAAGCGTTGATAGAATCCTTCCCAAACTCTTGAAGTTGAAGCACTCAACGAATCCAACCAAGCTTTTCCTTTCCATTGCTCCACAACTCGTTCAAGGGACATCGGTGGATCAAGTTCTCCCTCTTCGTCGCATTTACGGTCTTGGTTCTTCTAACCAAGCCCTCTTTTTCCTCATCCTTTCGCACGTATTCGTACGAGCGGTTGCGTGTAAGTCCTTTCTCTTTTATTCTGTCTCTTTCTTCTATTCTTGTAAATCTTGCCGCTGTCTTCATTAAATCGTAAGTCCATATTCTTTACCTCTTGTTGAATCTCATATATTAACATGTAGCCACTCCTTATTTGTGTCCTATGTCGGTAAGTTTTCTCATTTTCTTCTCTTCCCTTTTTATTGCAAATTCCTCCATAAAATATTATATGATCATGCATGACTTATAATAAAATGTGCCTATTATAAAATAATGTATTACATATTACTTTACTCACAATATTTTTATATGTCTTAGTTTACTATTTTTAATAGACTAACTACCACAAACTATCTATAATGTTACATATGCATATCATACCATATCCAATATTTATTCTTTGTGGTAATGTATTGTTAAACATATAGTAGATAATGCATGCGGTAATGACCTACCCCATACGCACACTTATGAAATCATAGCACGATCATATATTCGTAGCACCTTTCTAAAAGTTTCGGCCTTGCACTAAAATACCCTCAAGTATTAAGAAATAGAATTTAATCTTAATCTTTTCCTTTATGATATTCGCCTTTACAACTCTCTTTAGGGGAACCCGGTTACGGATGCTGCTGGTTATAGCATATCTTGGGTTTAGTAGAGTGAGATACAGAGCTTTTCATGGAGCGCAATCTCGACAGGAAAACACGGAATCTAAAACTAAATAAACACCTAAAAAAGTGGTGAAAATCAAATTATCATTTAAGTTTAATTTAAAACAAAATTTCTAAAAGTTATTTCTATAAAATAACACTAAAATCCTAAATTAGGTTTTCTATTAAAATATCTTAAGTTTTCCAAAGAAAGATTTTTCACTAAAATGCCATAAACTTCTAAATTTTAGATTTTATCACTAAAATACCATCAAATCTAAAGTATAATTTTATTAAAAACTCTTGACATTTTAAATAACATATTTTTCCTTAAAAAATTCTCGTGGTTTAATTTTAAATCAAGTATTTTTTACATAAAACCCCTTAGAACTTTTAATGGACTATTTTACAAAAATACCTTAAATGGCTAAATGAAATATTTTCATATAAAAACCTAGAATTTATAAAATCAACTATTTTTCAAGATATTTAGATAACAGTTGGGTTTAAATGACCTATTCTCTCTTGAATCTCGGGGAGCCGGAGACAATTAGAGTTATCACTTGCTTGATCTCCCTAGTCGAACAAAATTAGTTCAACTTGACTTAAATACACTTTAACTTGTATACTTACACTTGATATAACTACTTGATCTTGACAGGAACTCAATCGTATCTACATAACTTACTCGATGTTGGGGTCAAAATTTACACCCCGTTGACTAAGTCAAACTCAAAGCCAACGCCCAAGCCAAGTGGGCCCAAACCTAAGTCAAGCCCAAGCAAGAGAAGGGATGGCCCATGCCATGAAAAAGAAAAAATTATGTAATGAATAAATGTAAATGCAATTTCTTGGAAATGAGAGTAAAATAAATGGGCAAGAAACCAATTTTGTAAAAGCCCATGGCTCATGTGCAAAAAAAAAGGAGCACATGGCATGGGAAAGACACAAGTGCCATTTTGTAAAGCTCAAAGGGCTATATAGGTTAAAGTGTAAGCCTATAAAAAGAATCATGATGAAATGATAAAAAAAACTTTATTTTTTTTCATATCTTTCTAGGGTTTTGAGCTTCTTCTTTCTCTCTTTAAGGTCTTTCTTCTTTTTTTCCAAGAGACTTAATCTCTCTTTTTAAAAAAAAATAAGTAGATTTTAACCAAAGTACCCCCTGAATAGAGAGAGGATCCACTCTCTAATCCAAGAAAAAATGGATTTTTAATCCCATCTCCTTCTTTCTTCAAGATCCTAAAATAGAAGAGAAGGAAGAAGGAGAAATCACTTCGAAAAAAACCCATATTTGGAGAAGTTCAAGGCTTGAAGAAGAAGAAAATGGATCACTTTTCATCATCCAAGATGTAAACCCTTTGGAAGTTTAACTCCAAAATAAATTTTTTAGGAGTTTAACTCTAGCTCCAAATCCAGATCCCTCCAAATCCAAATCCTCTAGGAGTCTAACTCGAAATCAAAATCTTTCAGGAGTTTAACTCCAAAACCGGGGCTCAACTCCCCTCTCCTGTTGGTGTCGCGCACGTGCTCCGCCGGCGTCTAGTGGCCACGTGCCGCTCACGTGACCCACTGGTGTCCCAGCGGCCACGTGTTACACGTGCCCGCGGGCGCCCCTTACTCCTCTTCCTTTTTTCTAAAAAAAGATAAAAGAATAAAAAAAATGTAAATAAAATCTTTTGATTTTGAATAAATAAATTCATTTTGTCACAGCTTTTCTTTGAACAAATAAAAATGAACTAAACACGCCCAATCGTATTTATTTTTTAGTAGCACTCATGTTCATATCAGATTTTTGCATTTTTATATCGCCCATTCTTAATCACATTGCATATAAGTAGGTACTTTTGATCCATGTCTGCTAAATAGTTGCATGTTACAGGTTATCAGCTCTTTACAGTGAAATTCATGAAAAGTCACAACAAATGCGGGACTACGACCAACAACAGATGAATACTGATCTCCGCTAACCATCCATGTGATGCCGCCTACCAGTTCAAGAAACAAATGGAAAATCATAGGTACTTCAATGCACAAAGCACAAGGGCAGCACAAGATCCAAGACTTCAACGCGGAGCTCAAGGCAAAAGTCCACATTATTCTGCACTGTTGGAAATCTAGAAGGAAATTGAAGAGATTCTGAGAAACCAAGTGAATAAAACAGAAGATATAAGCAACATGGAGAAGCCTTGAAAAGATGGCCCCATGATTCCACCAATTGGCCGCGGAACCGCGGCCAATCAGGCACTTCTGCCGCGGAACCGCGGCCGCGTTCTGCACATGTCGGTGGCAGTGTCGGTGCTTTGACTCGGCTCTCTTAGGGTAGTTTTGTAATTTCGTGTATGGATCAGAATGTAAACTTAGGGTTTTCCTATCTATAAATAGGAGAGCTCAAAGCCAAATTAATGGCCTCTTTTGAGGATGCCTCTTTTTATTTTTATATCTAGAATTTTAATTTTGTTCTTTATCTTTATCAATTCAAAAATTGTAGAGATCGTTGAGAGGTTATCAATAAAAAGTAAGTTCTTTTATTTTTCTCGCATTCTTCTTATCGTATTTCATTATCTGCAAATATTATTTGTTAATCCAATTGTAGAATTTAATCTGCATTTTTTTCTTATCTCGAATTTTATTTTTATTTTTTTAATGGGTGAGTAATTCCTCACTTGTTAGGGAAGGAGAAGAAAGGTTTGAGAGAAGGAAATCTCTCTCACTCCTTTCTTTGCCCAACACCTTAAAATTCGGACTCCAATTAATTGAACCATAATCCGCTCACTACGGCACCCTATCCTACATAATAGCGGTGATTCCCTAGCTAGACCGGTTGTGGTTAAATTAATTGGAGGTTAGGGCTAAGAGACAAGAACGGACGGACAAGGACCAAAAGGGAGAAACTAAGCATGGAAAGCCTAGCTTATACTTGCAAGTGTTTCGCCCAATCAGAGCAAAGCTCTGTTCAAATTCAAAATTCAAAATTTTGAAGCAACGCTTCAAGTGTCGGGCGCAACGCGCCACGTGTCAGGCGCTAATACGTCAGCGCAGCGCCCAAGAAGGCACGCCCAATCAGAGCAAAGCTCTGTTTAAATGAAGCAACGCTTCAGTTGCGCTGCACTCTGCGCTGCGCGACACGTGTCAGCGCAGATGCGCTAGCGCAGTGGCGCTGCGCTCTGCGCTGCGCGACACGTGTCAGCGCAGTTGCGCTGCGCTCTGCGCTGCGCGACACGTGTCACGCGCTGGGGCATCTGCGCCAAACAGAATTAAATTTCCAAGAAATCTTCTCTGTTCTTGTTAAAACAAGAAGATTTTCTTCTGCAAAGCAGAAGCCCTTGGATCAAAGATCCAACGGTGGAGAAAATTCCCCAAATCACTCAGAGAAAGATCTCTTTAACAAATTCAACAAACTTATGGGCACTATAAAAAGAACCTTAGGCCTCAATTCAAAGGCATGAACATTTTTCTTGAAAAATCAAGAGCTTCAAACAGAGAGAACTCTGAGAAAAATTTCAAGAAGAGGTAAAAAACCTTTATAAGGGAGAAGAAATTCCTTCTCATAGATCATTAATCTAAAAACAAGATCAATGATCTTCATATAATAAATAGTGCTTTGCACTTCTTATGAACCACTGGTTCTTTAAAACAGAAAAAATAAATAAATAAATAAAAAATAGTGCTTTGCACTTTTATGAACCTCTGGTTCTTGAAATGAAAGAAAAATTTATTTTTCTTTGATTCTAATTTGATCAAAGATAAAAAAAAAATAATAGTGCTTTGCACTTCCAAACTGCGCTGTTGCGCTCTTGAGAGAGCGCCACGTGTTAGCTGTAGAACAACTTGCGCTACGCGCTCTTAAGATAGAGCTTTGCTCTCTGGAATTGGCGCAACTCGCTGAGAGCGCGCCACGTGTCAGCAGCGCAACAG
This sequence comes from Agapanthus africanus, assembly GCA_030015575.1. Lineage (NCBI taxonomy): Eukaryota > Viridiplantae > Streptophyta > Magnoliopsida > Asparagales > Amaryllidaceae > Agapanthus > Agapanthus africanus. The sequence continues at coordinate 138,068,311 of CM057339.1, forward strand.
CGCAGCGCACTAGCGCAGCGCACTGCGCTGTTGCGCTTGCGCTCACCAGAGCATGACACGTGTCCTCACCATAAGCGTTTGCGCTCAGTAATTGGCGCAAAGCGCCTGACAAATGCAATGCATATCTTTCCTGAAGGGCCAAGCCCAATTAAAAGACTAAACAGGCCTAATTAAATTGATGCTCTGCATCATTTATAAATGGGCAGAGCCCAAACGAAATAATAAAAATGCTATGCATTTATAAAGGGGGGCAAAGCCCAGACAAAAAAGATGCCTTGCATCATTTATAAATGAGCAGAGCCCAGGATAACTTGATGCTCTGCATTTTTACGGGCAAAGCCCAAACAAAAAAAATGGAAGAAATGCAATGCATAAAAATGTGGAACATTTTCAACTGGACTTAGCCCAATTTTGGCCGTAAGTCCTTAAATTAAATTGAACTGAGCACAAATGCTCTCTTAAATCAATTTACTACCGGTTCGAGGGTACATCCCCGAACTCCTCTGACACTTCTCGTTGTAATCCTTCAACGACGTCAGAGAGGCGACGGGTCCCAACGACCACACTTGAATATGGACTGCGGGGTCCTTAAACTCGGGGACCGAGACGTCCCTAAACTAATAGTGGACCGAGACGTCCCTAAACTAATATTGGACCGAGACGTCCTTAAACTAATATTGGACCGGAACGTCCTTAAACTAATATCGGACCGAAATGTCCCTAAACTAACGACGGACCACTACGTCCCTAAACTGGAATATGGACCACCACGTTTCTAAACTGGAACAATAGAGCCAATTGCTCTTCTTTCGGATCTAAACGATCCCGTTCAAGTCGATCTTAGTCCAAAATAGGACTAACGTATCCTTGGCGAACGTTTAAGTTGATCTTAGCCGCAACGCGACTAACGCATTCTTAAACTAAAAAACACCAAACCCAAATCTAAATTAAATACGGATTTGGACTAATCCACGTCCTACGGGCGACGGCATTACTCAGTCTCCGTATACAATCCACGGGCAACCATAAACAAAACAAACACACACGACACGGAGTGAAACTCTGGAGAAGGAGAAAGTTGTTACTGCGATGTGGTAGCGTAATTAACTGCAGGGGCTTGCGCCTGCAGGGAAGAGCGTCCCCACAATCAAAAACCCCTCAAGCGAGGGGGAATCTGACGAAGTCTGCTACATCGGCCGCATCCGTCTAAACCTCCGATACATGGTGCCATAAATCAACTTGGCATCTTCGGAGAGGTGGACGGATAAAACCAAATAGCATCTGCCCCGAATCTCAGCGTCAGGACATCGTGGCCCTGTGCGCCGCCTTTCGGAGGGGAACAGAATCTGTTCCCCTCCGAAAGGCGGCGCACAGGACCGCGATGTCCTGACGCTGAGATTCGGAGGGGAACAGATTCTGGCACGCCCGGTGGGACCTCTTCCTCTTTCCACTCCACACTTCGTGTGTCGTCCTCGCGAACCAATCGCGGTTTGTTAAATGGTTGCCTTCGGATTTCAAGTTACTAAGATTTGGTCTTGTGCCTGGCGCAGAAACTCAAGATTCAATGGCCTCTAACTGCATCAACTGCTCGAAGTGCCACTGCAACGGACGCTCCACCTCACCGGGAGGTGTAGCATATGGGTCCCAAGCGGCTTCCTTCCTCACTCTGCCGGTAGATCAGGTGACCCAAGCCACCACTGGTCTGTTCTTTGGGACCATGATCCCACCTACAAGCTTCCCTATGCCGATACCTGCACCGGAGGCGAACAAGAAGTCGGTCTTTGACCGGCTCACTGCTACGACGGCCCCTGTCAACGGGTCGCCCGTTACCAAACCAACAGCCTCCGTTTTCGCCAGACTGGATCAGAATCGTAGAGTGGCCGTCCCAAAGAGGGCAACGGCCGCTGCTCAGGAAGTTGTTAAAGCGGCTTCTCCCATCAGAGAGTCGGTCTTCGCAAGATTGACGATTCCCATTCCTGCCCTTGCTGGTCAAAAGGCATCAGTCTTCGATAGGCTGACATCAGCAGTCACCCCACACTCAAACAGGGGGCAAAAAGAAACAATCTCAAATTCCGAACCAATCCCGATGGCTCGTCGTGCTCGACGTCGCCATTGGCAACGAGTGAGGAAGGCAGGAGGCAACACTCCCTCGGGGCTAACTCTACTTGCTCCGATGGTGGAAGTCAACGCTGCTGTTCCAACTGGGAACAGCTTTGAGCTGCTGAGAAGGGTACGGAAGAACTCTCCAACCGCTACATTGAAGAGATCTCCTCCACCTGCGGAGAGAGCTCCAGAAACAAAGCAAGAACATCCCCCTCAACGGCTGTCCTCAAAAATATACAAGGTTTAGCGTAGAGTTCAAGACTCCGTGATTGACCCGGACCACTTTCATCGCCAGAAAAAGGCAAAGGTGGAAAAAGATAAAAACCGCCCCATTAAACAACAGGGGGCAACAACTGCTAGGATGCCCACTTCAACGGTCCACAAAATAAGGAGGCCAGAGAAAGCTCCCGTGACAATGGCAAAGTCTAAAAGCGGTGAACCTAAACGCCCCAAGTCAGGGGGCATAACAGTTCATACGGTTTATATGGCTTCTGGAAAGGAGGAAAGCCGCACTTCTACGGGTCACCGACCGCTCACCCGATCAGTGACCAAGGCTCAGGAGCAGCAACAAAAGCTCCAGGAGATGATGAATGCTATGGCCGTGCTTACAGAGCCAAAAGAAAACCCTGAAGCGTCCTTAGATGAGCGCCGAGACGAAGAGACCGACGCCGAGTTCCTTCGCCGAATATTGGAAAAGAAGGACAAAGAGGCTGCTGAACAGGCGGCCAACATACAGCGTATGGGCCTCCTCTTCCAGGACATGATAGGGATGATGATACAACAAGATCCCCCGAATGAAGAACCTCCGATCGTCCTTGGAGACGATAGGGGAGAGACATCGAATCCTCAGCCCATTCTATCAACGGCTAAAGAGGATACAATCTCTAAAACTGATCTGGACGAATACATAGCCCAGCAAATAAGGGTTCATCATGCGGCCGAAGCGGCCGGCCACGTCGTAAAAACGGGGCGGCCATATCCAGGCTGGTATGACCAAATCAAGTACCCGCCGGGTTATACAATTCCCAAGTTCCATGTTTACAAGGGGACCGGCAATCCCCATCAGCATGTTGCCCAGTTCAGGGCGCTTTGCGGTAACACCGGCGGCGATGACAAGCTTTTACTCCGCCAATTCGTTGGAAGTCTATCAGATACGGCGTTCGAGTGGTACTCTGAACTCCCTAATGATTCTATTAAAACCTTCGCGGAAATGGAGCTGCTGTTTACCCAACGCTTTGCAAGTGCCAGTGAACGTACCCCGATGACGGCACTGATTAACGCTAGGGTAAAACCCGGCGAGACATGGGTTCAGTATGCTATACGGTGGCGTAATCTATGGTCGAAGTGTGAGCAGTGCATAGAAGAAGCCCCTGCGGTAGGAATGTTTGTTGGAACCCTTGATCCACAAGCAACCATCTCACAGTTTATGATGTTCTTCAAGCCGACTACCTTCCAGGCTTTGATTGACAAACTAGCGCAGATGGACCAGATGGGCCATAAACCCCCTCTCCCAAAGCCGGATTCCCGAAATGACAAAGGAAAGGGAAAAGCGATCGTTGTCGCTAATGATCAACAACAACCGAACGACTCGAAGCCGGTTGCTCGTCCAAACAATACGCGCCCGTACGTACCCCTTGAGGATAGGATGGGACGTCCTTATTCCTTCCCTCGCGATAAAACGAGGAGGTTATTCGAGCTGGCGTTGCGCAACAGACTCATAAATCTGCCGGATCCAAAACGTCCGTTGCAACCAAGTGACGTCAACGAGCCCAACTACTGTCCTTATCATCGAGTACTAGGCCACCCGATCGAAGATTGCTACGTTTTCAAGAATTGGCTTGAAAACCAATACCGACAGGGCAAGTTCGCGTTATCTGACAAATGGAAGGTGAATCCCCCGCAGCCCCACACCTCTAAGGGGACGAATACGTCAGGGGCAACATGCTCCGTCATCGAAGAAGCTCCTTGGGAGGTCGTATTATCAGCCAAGACAAAGAGGATGCTAAACGATCTTCAGACATGTCCAGCGGTCAAGTGGAAGAACCCATTGGAGCCACAAATTATGGAGGGAATGCTAAAACCTCGTCCGATTCAAAAGATTGGTGGAAGTGGCCCAAACACTCATAACCAGCCGTCAAAATCTTCGAAAAAGAAGAAGAAGAAATCTAAGAAGCCCGTGAAGCCTGGCGACAAGCGCACGGACTTACAAAAGCAAATTGACGCGCTGGAGGAATACAATCAGAGGGCACGAACCCCCATTACATTCTAAGAGTTCCTCAGCCATGTCTTTCAAGAAGAGGATGAGGGAGAAAGTTCATCAGATGAATCCGAGGAATATGTGGCGAACTGTCATATGATTTCCTATTCGATCACGAATGATGAAGAGATTCCTTGCACCGAAAAGCTGGGGGCAGATCCTGAACCAAAAGTTCTGGGGCCATCAGATGAAGTAATTGACGCACTCCTTAATGAAGCTCGGTTGAAAAGTAAAGCTGATCGGGAGCACGAGGCGGCTATATTTGAAAGGGCCAAGCGCCAGTGACTTGATGAAGGAGCTGAGACGATCCCGCTGGAGCAAAACACCTCCACTACCGACAAAAGCCAACTCAGGATGAGGAAAAAGTTCGCTAAAACCATGTCAATGGGCATGAAGCTACCATCCTCTGAAGGAAACATCGCCGGTGAAGTGGAAACGCACCCCTCGTATTGCTTATATCATCAGAGGATTTCGCACCCCACTCAAGAGTGCAAAGCTTTCGATAGATGGTGGTAAGGATACGTTGCTCATCGACAACGCTTTAAGCGGGAAAAACGTAAAACTCGTCGGGAGCAGAGAAATACGACCGAAGGGCTTAAAAGAACTGCTGGCGATTGTCGCATGGTTAACACCGGTGGATCATAAGTGCCTACATTCGGGAGTGATTCTGATGAAGAGCTAGAACTTGCCCCTCTCTTTAAAGAGTCCGCTTCAGGAAAAGAAGAAGAACCGAAGGTCTGCGAAAATATCCGGCTGCGGAATCGGACGCTGCCTGAAAAGAACCTCGGACCCTTGAACAGAAAAGATAAAGGGAAAGAAAAGGTCTCTGAGGATATTACTCTCGATGACCAAGTTGCGGAAGAGTTAACCGCTAAGAACCCACCAAAGAATAATAAGGTGGATTACAACGTCTTAGCACATCTGAGAAAGCTGCCCTCACAGCTCAGCATTCTTGACGCCCTTTTGCTATCAAAAGAGGCGAGAGATTCGTTGATTAAGGCACTCCAAGACCCGGAACAATTCCAAGCATGCCTGGCCGAGGAAAAGATGAAGGATGAGTTAGAGGAAGTACACACGGCTGATGTTACTTTCGGCGATGAAGACCTTCTACTTGGGACTTGCGAACACAATCGCCCTCTCTATGTTTCGGGATACTGCCATGATATAAAGATAGGCAAAATCCTGATCGATAACGGGTCGTCTGTTAACCTACTCAACGTGCGGGTGTTGAAGGAAATCTGCACGAGCGTCCAGCACCTTACTCGGGACAAGATCACCATATCCGGGTTCGACTCCCAATCGTCAAAGACTCTTGGATCTGTGATACTGATGCTACGCTTCGGACTACTCGTCACGGACATTAAGTTCCACGTCATAGATGCCAAGACATGCTACAACGCTTTGCTCGGCCGACCATGGTTACACGAGTACAACATCATCCCTTCTACACAACATCAGTGTATGAAGTATTTTAAGGATGGTTTCGAGTATACCGTGACGGGAGAACTGAACCCGTTCTCTGTGAACGAGGTCCGCAAATACGAAGATGCCAAATACTTCTTGCCGGATTTCGAAGACATGGAGAAGTGTCACAAGCCGGAAAATAAAACTAACGCCACCATCCCTGTCTTCGGCAGTGATACCGAGGAGGAAGAGGAGATCGTTTATTCGGGTCCGCCCCAACATAACAAGCCAGGACCGTCCACTCCTACATTGGTCTTTGGTAGTGACTCGGAGGATGAGTTCCATGTCGTATTCTCTGCTCGACCTTCAATACAAGCTTCCGCTGACGAAGGGCAAAGTCTGCAAGTCTCCATGGTGCCGCCTAAACATCATAAAGAACTGGACGCACTTAATATCTACAGTGTAGAAGAGCTGCGGACATTCTATATCCCTCCCAGGCGAGAAAACGAGAAGGCAATCATATTTTACCGCTCTGAAGAAACCAAGGTGAAAAAAGAAATCTGGTATGGCGCAGAGCCTGCGCTCGACAGACTTCAGCCTATCCGTCTTCCCAGATATTATACAGAGGGTTTGAAGAAGCTGCTGAAACGCCAGGGGATATCCTTCAAATAGACCGTTAGAGAGGCCAAATTCTATGACAGGGTCTGGAATGTTCCCGGGACTCAACGCAAACTGCCTAATGGGAGAATGGAAACGAGAGGGCTTGGATACATCCGGTCAAAGAAACGAGAGTTACTACCCGGCTGCTACGTCGTGTATGACCTTGATGAAGAAGCGGATGCTCAATGGGAGGACGCTAATCCTAAGCCAGTGAAGGTTCCAGATGCAAGAGAGCCCAGTCCGTCGTTCGAGGAACAAATGGACAGACTTATAAAGAAAGCTGGTCAAAAAGTCCGAGGTGATCACAACCGTGAGACGGCCATCTACGAGAAAGCCAAGACGCAACGCCTTCTCCAACAGGCTGTAAAGGATGAAAATACCGCTCCTTTTCAACCTGTTATAAAGAAGGCTCAGCTCAAAAGCAGAAATAAGTCGAAAGGCCAGAAAGGCACTCAACAACAACAAAGCAGGGCTAAGAAGCCACGCAAACGGGAGTCGAGCGTTATTGATCTATCCCTCATGAAGAAAATGAGTCGAGCATACTCTTTTCCTCGGGATAAGACAAGGAGGATATTTGAGCTTGCTCTAAAACATCAGATGCTCGCGCTGCCGGAGTCTAAACACCCTGAACAAGCAGGCGAAGCCTCATACCCAGACTATTGCTCTTACCATCGAGTAGTAGGTCATCCTCTTGAAGATTGCTTCACCTTCAAGAATTGGGTCGAAGATCAATATCAGCTTAGTAAATTCGCTCTGTCCAACAACTGGAGGGTAGCACCACCACAAAAGCACGAGCCTAAGGCCACGAAAGAAAGACCAGTTCCACATTGGGATTGGAAGCGAATTCGTACCTGTCACATGATAACAATACTACAGGAAGAATCCGAGAACATGGACAGCCTTCCCTGGTGCCTCGAAAACAGCAATGATGAGGTGATCTCAGAATTTCCCCCAGCTCTGAAAGAACTGGAGGACGGCATACATACCACTGCAGATAATCTCAAGAAAATTGAGTTGGGGACGATAAACGATCCGCGACCGACATTCGTCAGCGAGCTGCTGTCTGAAGAAAAAGTGGCTGCGTTAAAGGACGTCCTCGTACAGCATAAAGATTGCTTCGCATGGAACTATTCCGAGATGCCGGGACTTGATCCAGAAGTTGCTGTACATAGACTGGCAATATCCCCGAGTGTCAAGCCAGTCAAACAAGCGCCGAGAAGAATGCGGCTTGAGCTCGAGATGAGCATCAACGCTGAAGTCAAAAAGTTGATAGACTCCGGCTTTATCCAAGAGGTTCAATACCCTGAATGGATTGCTAATATCGTCCCAGTGATGAAGAAAAATGGTACGGTGCGCATATGCGTGGACTTTCGGGATCTCAACAAAGCCTGCCCGAAGGATGATTTCCCAGTACCAGTCACCGAACTGATGATAGACAATACGTCCACGCATGAGATTTTCTCATTCATGGACGGCTCATCAGGATATAATCAAATAAAAATGCATCCTGAAGACCAGAAACATACGGTTTTTCGGACTCCTTTAGGAATATTCTGTTACAAGGTGATGCCCTTCGGTTTAAAGAACGCCAGTGCAACCTACCAAAGGGCCATGACGAAGATTTTCGATGACCTTATACACGAAATCGTTGAATGCTATATCGACGACCTCGTTGTTAAAAGCAAATCATATGAGGAACATCTCGAGCATCTGAAGACCGTATTTCAACGTCTTCGACAATACAACTTGAAGATGAACCCTCTGAAGTATGCATTCGGGGTTTCCTCGGGCAAATTCCTGGTATTCATCGTTCGACACCGAGGTATCGAGATAGATCCGTCCAAGATCAAGGCAATCATGGGAATGCCTCTGCCGAGGACTCTCAAACAGTTGCGGTCTCTCCAAGGGAAGCTCGCATACATACGGCGATTTATAGCCAATCTTTCAGGAAAGTGCCGTCCTTACAGTCACCTGATGAAAAAGGGAACCCCATTCGTTTGGGATCACAAATGCCAAGGCGCACTGGATGAGATCAAGCAGTATTTGCAAAACCCTCCAGTGTTGGCTGCCCCAGTGAAGGGAAAGCCTCTCATTCTTTACACGGCCGCCCTTGAAGGTTCTTTGGGCGCATTATGGGCACAAGAGAATGACCAGGGGAAAGAAAGAGCACTTTACTACTTAAGTCGAGTGCTGCTGGGGGCAGAAAGCAATTACTCCCCCATTGAAAAACACTGCCTGGCGTTGATCTTCGCAATAACAAAGCTTAGACATTACACATTAGCGCATGAAGTCCATCTCATTTCAAAGGTGGACCCTCTCAAATATCTAATGTCAAAGGCCATATTGACGGGACGACTCGCTAAATGGGCCCTGCTCTTAATGGAGTTCTCGATAGCATATCGACCACTCAAAGCAGTAAAAGGCCAGGCCATCGCTGACTTCCTTGCTGAGCACCCGATACCGGCCGGCTCTCCTTTAAACTGTGATCTTCCAGACGAACATGCGTTTGATGCGATCGATGGTGATAATACCCGATGGGAGCTTTATTTTGACGGAGCATCTTCCGTGAAGAAGCGCAAACAAAGTACCCCTATAATCAAATCGAGGGTAGGACTCATCTTTATAACTCCACAAGGGGGGATAATGCGCTACGCGTTCTCCCTGACGGAACCGAGGAAAACAACGAAGCCGAATACGAAGCTCTGATAGCAGGCCTCGAGATCGCCATTGACATGGGAATTGAAAACCTCCTCATATACGGAGATTCGCAACTGGTCGTTAGTCAAGTAAACGGCGATTACCAAACATGCAAACCGGAATTGGTAAAATACGGTGAAAAGGTGCAACAACTGCTAACCCAAATTCCCTCCTATACTTTGGAGAGTATACCACGCGCGGATAACAGCAAAGCGGACGCGTTGGCCAAACTTGCTAAAGAAATGGCTGACGAGAACCTCGATGACGTTAGAATCATGGTACAAAGTCGTCGGGTGCTCGCCCCCGCAGAAATACCTCCGGGATCGCCCGAAGAAAAGGGAGTGACTGAACAAGCGATCTTGCAAATAAAAAATCATGAGAAGATTGAGGATTGGAGGGAAGTCTTTATAGACTACTTCAAGTCCCACCAAATGCCCGAAGATGCGTCCGCAAGACATCAACTCATAAAATGAGCTCTGTCTTTCGCCTTCGTCAATGATACTCTATACAAGAGGTCATTCGATTCTCTGTGGCTGAGATGCTTAGGACCGGACGAATCGGAAAGAGTCGTTCAGGAGGTTCATGACGGAATCTGCGGTTCTCACCAAGCAGGTCCAAAGATGAAGTTGAAGATCAAACGGATGGGCTATTACTGGCCCACGATGATTCAAGACTGCATCGAATATGCGAAGCAATGTCACTCATGCCAGATTCATGGGGACTTCATCCACCAGCACCCAAATCCATTACATCCAACGGTAGCTAGCTGGCCATTCGAAATGTGGGGGACTGATATAGTCGGCCCCATCGAACCAGCATCGTCTAAAGGACATCGTTTCATCCTAGCGACGACTGACTACTTCTCTAAGTGGGCAGAAGCGGTACCATTGAGAGAAGTGAAGACGGAGAATATCCTCCATTTCTTCAAGACGCATGTCATATATCGGTTTGGAACTCCGCGACGGATCATCTCCGATAACGGGCCAGCTTACAGAAGCCACAAGATCAGTCGCTTCGCGCAACAGCATAATATAGACTGGAGATATTCTTCGGTTTATAATCCGCGAGCCAATGGACTAGCTGAAGCCTTCAACAAGACATTGACAAAAATCATAAAGAAAACGGTGTCCCGTAATAAGAAAGATTGGCATGAAAGACTGCAGGAAGCTCTTTGGGCGTATCGAACCACGTTCAAGACAGCCACAAACACAACGCCATACGCGTTGGTGTTCGATACGGAAGCAGTACTCCCTCTCGAGATAGAGTTACCCTCTCTACGAGTGGCAGTTCACCACGAGCTAACGGACGAAGAAAATGCTCACCTCCGGCTTGAGGAGCTTGACGCCCTTGATGAAACTAGGCTCATAGCGCAACAAAATCTGGAAGCTTATAAAGCAAAGATGACGCGCTCATACGAAAGATTGACCCGACCGAGGACATTCCACCAAGGCGAACTCATGCTAGTGGTCAAAAGGCCTATGATCCCCAATCGCGCCAAGCGGGGAAAATTCGAGCCGAACTATGAAGGCCCGTACATCATAGATAAAGTTTACCAGGGTGGGGCCTATCTACTCATGGACATGCACGGTGAAAAGCCATTCAGACCAATAAATGGTCGCTTCCTAAAGAAATACTACGCTTAATGAGCCACAGCCTAGGTCAACGATAGATGACAACGACTATGTCCGCTCGCTATCTTCCTAAGCTCAAACTTTATAAGCAGTAGCCAGCTTCTCAACAGCGGACCGAAATGTCCTTAAACTAACAGCGGACCGAAATGTCCTTAAAACTAATAGCAGACCGAAATGTCCTTAAACTAACAGCGGACCGAAATGTCCTTAAAATAATAGCAGACCGAAACGTCTTTAAACTACTACCGCAGCATCTTTAGGCTGACGAGATATAAAAAAAACATATAAAAATAAAATAAAATAAAAACGGTATGTCCATAAGCAAAAAGGGGCACGGATGAAAACCCGAAAGGGCTCCGTGAGTAAAAACAGCAGGGCTACCGGCGAGTGTTCGTGAAAACCCGAAAGGGCGCGACCTCGTAAAAAAAAAAGAAAAGAGGGAAAAAGAAAATAAAAAAAAAAGAAAATAAAAGCGGTACGTCCATAAGCAAAATGGGCACGGATGAAAACCCGAAAGGGCTCCGTGAGTAAAAACAGCAGGACTACCGGCGAGTGTTTGTGAAAACCCGAAAGGGCGCAACCTCGTAGGGTCCTCTCGACCCTATAAGGAGAAACCACCTGCGTGAGATCCTTACGATTCACAAGGGAACAACACACTTAGGAGTCCCCACGATTCCTAAGGAGAAAATACACTTGCGAGATCCTCACGACTCGTAAGGAGAACGCTCTTATGGGACCCTCACGGCTCGTAAGATTTGAAAGTCTTAAGTTACAGAGATCTAAACCTGTGCTTAAGCAACCCCCACAACTTTCGATATTGCCCTACAAGTGGCTCAATACTGACCCTTGTAGACAATCCACGGGCGCGAATAAACATTTCCCTAACTAAGTCCCATCCGAGACTAGGGATATGTTTGCATTGTAAACAACCTTTGTAAATCCTCTCGACTTACAAGGAGAAAACCCTCCTGTAGGATCCTTACGACTTACAGCGGAACAATACACTTAGGAATCCTCACGATTCCTAAAGAGAAAATACACCTATAAGATCCTCACGACTTGTAGGGAGAAATACCTTTATGAGACCCTTACGGCTCATAAAGTCAAAAGCCTTAGTCGACAGGACCCTAATCCTGGTCGCTAAGCCTCCTTTGTTCGACAACGACAGAGGCAAATGATGATTCGCTCCTGGAAATATCCCAGTTGTAGCGGTGCTGATGCCGAAATCGGTGTCCAATTTCAGGTCTATGGCGAAAAGCCGGTAGGCCACACATGCATACGAAATAGCCGAAATGATGGGGCAACTTGCAATAATAAAAAGCAGCAAGTAAAATGTATGCATGCGAAATAGCCGAAATGATTGAGCAACTCACAATAAAAAGCAGCGAGTGGAAATAAAATAAACAGCCGAAATGATTGGGCACCGCGAAAAATAGCCGAAATGATTGGGCAATCGCGACCTTCGCGATATAAAAGCTGAAATGATAGAGCATCGCGGAATGAATAAAAAAAATGAAAGAATGAAACTTTTTGCCCTACAGTTAAGATCACATCGATCCCTGTATACAATCCAAGGGCATAAACAAAGAGGGAACCATACCCTCCCAGCAAATTCCTCGACTCACGGATACAAACACTCCTTGACGAGAGCCTCCTGATCCGCGTCGACCTGCAGAGCCACCAGTGCCCCCGTGGGAACCCTCGACTCGTTTCAAACCCCAAGGAAACAAATAATCCTTGGCGCTTGGGAAACAAATAATCCCTAGCAAATTCCTCAACTCACGGATACAAACACTCCTTGATGAGAGCCTCCTGATCCGCGTCGACCCGCAGAGCCACCAGAGCCCCCGTGGGAACCCTCGACTCGTTTCAAACCCCAAGGAAACAAATGATCCTTGGCGCTTGGGAAACAAATAATCCCTAGAAAATTCCTCGACTCATGGATACAAACACTCCTTGACGAGAGCCTCCTGATCCGCGTCGACCCGCAGAGCCACCAGAGCCCCCGTGGGAACCCTCGACTCGTTTCAAACCCCAAGGAAACAAATGATCCTTGGCGCTTGGGAAACAAATAATCCCTGGAAAATTCCTCGACTCACGGATACAAACACTCCTTGACGAGAGCCTCCTGATCCGTGTCGACCCGCAGAGCCACCAGAGCCCCCGTGGGAACCCTCGACTCGTTTCAAACCCCAAGGAAACAAATAATCCTTGGCGCTTGGGAAACAAATAATCCCTAGCAAACTCCTCGACTCACGGATACAAACACTCCGTGACGAGAGCTTCTTAACTCATGTCAACTGTTCCGCTACAACTGCAAACAAATCCCCGATTCGTCTCAATTTGTAAGAAGAAGTCTCAGACAGCAAGGATTGAAAAGCTTGCTTTTTGAGCAATGGAGCCCTGCAAGTCAATCCAAACTGGTCTCTTGCATACTATTCACGGGTCTCACTCTCCGAAGTCGAATTTCGACGAGGAGGGAAACAACCGCTTACGAATCCTCTCGACTCGTAAGAGGGAAAATTCTCTTATAGGATCCTTACGACTTATAAGAGAAAACCACACTTAGGAATCCTCACGATTTCCTAAGGAGAAAATCCGCCTATGAGATCCTCTCGATCCGTAGGAAGAAAAGCCTCTATGAGACCCTCACGGCTCATAGAGTTGAAAAATCTTAGGCAGCAGACCAGAACCTGCGGCCTAAGCCATCGCTATTTCCTAAGGAAGTCGGAATACTCGTTTTGGACATCCATCAACCATGGTTATTAAGACAGCCTGCTGACAAAAAAAAAAGAAGATGACAGAAAGAATATCCGGTCTACATTTGATCGGGCGTGTGTGACGCATTCATTTATGCATGGGCAGAAGACTCAGGACGAGAAATAAGACAAGCTGAAATAGAAAAGGGAAGGGTTTCCATTCATACCGCTAAAAAAAAAAAATCTTTTACAAGCATAAGAAACATTATTCAAATTATTACAATGGTATAACCTCAGATCCGGGGCACGGATTGAGGAAATCAAAAGTAAGGCCATCCAGAGTTCTTCTGGCCTTTCTGATTATTCTTATGCGCAGTCTTTCTCGCTCCTCTGTATCGAGATCATCGGCGAGCCCTCCTGGCCTTTGATAAGCAGCAACTATCGTCGTCTGCTGGAAGACTTGATGTAGGATGTCAATAAGGCTGTTCCGTCGTTTCTTGGAAATCAGCCCTATCAGGTACACTGAATGCACCTTGTCTTCGGCATCATCCAGCGCGTTGAGCGGTAAGGCCTCATGAAGACCCGAAAGTGCTCTCCATATGGCTCCCAACACGACTTTCAAAAGGGCCGAACGACGAGGCAACAGCCAACCACCGCTTGCGTTCAGACGACCCATGACTTCTGCACATTCAGCGTCTGTAAACTCCTGGTTTTGTTGACGACCCTGAGCGCGGATATCGTCATAGGTAATAAACTCGTGCAAACTGTATAGATGCACCGCCGCCATTATTCCTGGAGGAAATATTACAGGAAGATCAGCAATAGAAAAGCAATAATATACGTAGAGGACTAAATTCCTAGAGAGCAAAACTATACTCAAGGATAAAGTCCCCTGGATGAAAGCTCTGCTGGTTAAGATTAATCTAAGAATCGATTTTACCTAAAGTTTTCCTAAAAACTTTTTTAAAAAAAAAAGGAGGAGCAAGGCACCGGAGTTCTTGGAGGCAAGAACGAAGCTCTGAAGTCTTCAAAAATAGAAATCGGAAAGATGATAAGTATCTAGGGGGGACCAAAGGTCCTATTTATAGGCATCAAGTGCCTCTTCGACTTCCAAGGGTTGTCACGGAAGTTTACCTTAATCGGAGCGAACTTCTGTTCAAATTCCGAGGCGGGAGATGAAGCAACGCTTCGTCTTCCCCCAATCAGAGCAAAGCTCTGTCTTGAAAATTAATTTGATGAAGCGACGCTTCAGATTATTTGCGCTGCACAATACGCCACGTGTCTGACGCAGACGCATCAGCGCAACGCCCAAAACAGCGCACCCAATCAAAGCAAAGCTCTATTTCAAGCAAAACTAAAAGAAGCAACGCTTCAGCGGCATATGCGCCGTGCGCTGCGTGACACGTGTCGGCGCAGAGGCGCTAGCGCAGTTGCGCTGCACTGTGCGCTGTGCGACACGTGTCATACCCTGGAGCATTTGCGCTAAACAAAAATTAAGGTTCTGAAGAAATCTTTTCTGTTATTGTTAAAACAAGAAGATTATCTTCTGTAAAACAGAAGCCCTTGGATCAAAGTCCGACGGTGGGGGAAATCCAGCCAAATCTTTCAGAAAAGGGATTTCTTCAACAAATTGAACTTACTTCTTAATTTGCAATATGAGGTCTCATGCAGTAAGGATTGAAAAGCTTGCTTTTTGAGCAATGGGGCCCTGCAAGTCAATCCAAACTGGTCTCTTGCATACTATTCACGGGTCTCACTCTCCGAAGTCGAATTTCGACGAGGAGGGAAACAACCGCTTACGAATCCTCTCGACTCGTAAGAGGGAAAATTCTCTTATAGGATCCTTACGACTTATAAGAGAAAACCACACTTAGGAATCCTCACGATTCCTAAGGAGAAAATCCACCTATGAGATCCTCTCGATCCGTAGGGAGAAAAATCTCTATGAGACCCTCACGGCTCATAGAATTGAAAAGTCTTAGGCGGCAGATCTGAACCTGCGGCCTAAGCCATCGCTATCTCTTGGAGAAATTAAGTTGTCTGCCAATCAGGTTCATCGACAACATCATGATGTAAAGGCAGAAAACAAAAGAGCATACAAGATATTGCAAAAGAAAGTGTGTATATTTATTCATTGACCTCAATCAAATACATGGTGAATCATACAAAAGAGCAAAGAACGGATACATGTTACTCAGAAAAGAAAATTTTACAAATACATTGATACAAAGGCAGCTATCGGGAAGGAAGCGTCTTAAGTAGCTCTATCAGTTGTTCGTACACTTCCTTCCATGCCTTTTCCCGATTGGATACCACTGCCAACTCCGCCTCCACCTGGGCCCGTTGCTGTGCGACGGATGCAAGCTGATCCCTGACGGCTTGATGAGCAGCTTCACGGCCTGGAGTGTCATGCTCGGCGACATCAAGTGCCCGCTTTAGTCTCAGCCCATTCGATATGCGCTCCAGAAGACCCTCGAAGACGGTCTTTACCTCAGCAGCGTTCGCCTCAACTTCGGCACGCAAGCGAGCAGTTCTGCTTGAAGAATCTTGGCACTCCTTCAGCCTCAAAGCCACTTCTTGTTCCAGATGACGGAAATGAGAAGCGCTTTGCTCGAGCCATGCTCCCCGTTGAGTGCTCAAGGCCAAAGTCTCGGGGGACAGGCGTATTGACTTCAGCTGATGAAGGCGAGCCTCGATCTCCCGACAATAGTTAACCCAAGAGGTGACAATGCCCTCGTCATGGAAGGTGGCAAATATCGCCAACATCGGGTTAACCGTCGTGGCGAAGTCCTCAGAAGATACAGGAGCCTCGATGTCGAGTTCCTCGATGTAGTCGCTCAACATGCGCAAACTATTCGCGGCACCTTTTGAGGACGGACGTCGCTGGGAAGGGCCGCCCGGTATTGTAATGCGAGACTCGAAAGGCACCGAGACTGGAACGACAGCTGGAAAAATACGAAATGCGATTAGATGATGATTCAATAGATATGAAGGAAGTCATTGATAAGATAGTTTACTGTACCGGTGGAGACAGGTGGCAAGGCCGGAAGGGCTGGTGGCGCAGCCGATCTTTCTGCTCCCCCTTCGATTTGCAGCACTGCAGTCAGAACAAGAGAGAGTTAGAAATAATTCTACCACTGAAAAGACAAAGCTACCAATCGGGAACAGTACTCACCAGCGCCACCAGAGGGAGAGGCGAATTCAGATGGGAAGGAGAAGTGTGGGAGCAACACTTGATAGAGATGATCAAAAAGCACTCCTGGAAGATACAACAGTGTGACTTTAGTACACAAATTGTACATCTGGAAGATAAGATTAATAAATCGCAAACACATACCTTCCAACATCTTCAAGAGTATGAGAGAGGGTTGAAAGGTGACCACTGCCAAGGCAGTCGTTGAAGGCGTTTCCTCGAGCAGTGGGGCATCGGCACTGGCTGCACCTACGTTACGAAAAGGTGAACTTGTTAGAAAAGATAGTAAAGTAAAGAAAAGCAGCAACTTGGGTTTTACCTGAGGAGCTCCTGGCTGAAACAGAGGCGACTCCCTCCTCTATCGACATGAAACCACCGCCCGTGACCTCATCGCCCGACTCGATGGGGACCGTTGCGGTGCTCGCGAGACCTGGAGACGGCGGAGGACCATAGATGGGGAGGGCTATGACTGGAGTATTGCCAGATTCCAGAGAGGGAGAGGTTGGCTCGTCCTCGGGAATCATGGCCGCCTTACCCACCACTCTCTTAGGTTCAGTAGTGGCGGTTGTATCGTCCACCGTCGCCGGGGGATCGCCGGCCTCGAGCGCTTCATTCGCCGCCGCCCTGGACTCATTTATAATGATCATATCATCTGCCACCACTTCAGGTTCAGCATCAATGACCTTCTCGGCGGCAGGCCTCTCGACCTCCGCCTCAGGCTCCAAAGCCACAACGATGTTGCCCACCGTCGGCTCGAGTTCGGTAGGTACCGCCTCCTCTGCTTCTTTGGGATCAACGGTTTCCGCCTCCCCCTCGATCGGACTCGGCCCTGCAAGATGAGGGATATAAGGACCAATGACATTAAAAACCCTTATAATAAAAACTCTGAGAGAAATATTACCTGA
Source organism: Agapanthus africanus (assembly GCA_030015575.1). Taxonomy (NCBI): domain Eukaryota; kingdom Viridiplantae; phylum Streptophyta; class Magnoliopsida; order Asparagales; family Amaryllidaceae; genus Agapanthus; species Agapanthus africanus. Next base: position 138,085,860 of record CM057339.1, read on the forward strand.
AGCAGATTTACCGTTTGCACTCCGAACTGCGCGCGCCACCTCTCTGCTGGCAGTAGATAGGGCGACAGGGGCCTCTTCGGATGGAGTATCAGCGCGAGGGACGGTGCTGGGGCCCGCTCCCGCAGCCAAGGCAGCCCGGCACGCCTTCGCCTCACGCCTTTGCCGCTTCCTCTCTTCCCGAGCTGTCGCGATGGACCTTAGTGGCGCCTCCTTCAAGGCGTCGTCATCCTCGTTCAGGGATGCCTCAAGAGCCTTTAAGGCATCCTTCATCGGCTCTTCAAGACGAACCTTCTGCGGTGGCCCAGAGGAAGCGGGAACATCGGCAGCTGGTAAAACATCTGCGTCGCTTGGTGGGAACGGCATTGAGGTTTCTGCAATAAAAAGAGAAAGGTTAGATCAACCATAACACAAGGGAGATGGAAACTTGATGGATTAAAACTTACTAAGGCCCATAGACGCTCTAAGACGTTCCTCCTCCTGGAAAGTCTTCAAAGAAGCGGCGATGGTTTCTTCATCAGTGATGCCTGTCGAAAGGAAAGAAAGAAAAGCGTCAGTCAAAGGCAATGAAGAGGATATGTTGCAATAAAGAAAAGGCGACTAATAGTTACCTGATTGCGCAAGCTTGGCCAGCCACGCGTCAGCTTTGCCAACCACGCCGAAGTTTCGAGAGCGGCTTCCAAGTCTGTATCGTCCGGCGGCGGCATCACTAGTCCTTCGTTCGTCCCGTATTCGATCAGGCCCTCGGCATAGGGAGCATGGGGTTCCTGACCGAACACGACGTCCGCAGCGAAGAGCGACTTCTTTTTCTTTTTCCCTCCAACCCTAGGCTCACGGGGGATCGACTTCCGTTTAGCAGCCACTTTGGGACGACGGGTACCGATGTCCGCACCCACGCCAGACTCCGGCGAGGGTACAACCACTTTCTCCGCCAGAGCACGGGGCGCTGCAGGTGCATCTGCGACATCAGGGAGCGACGAGTCACGTGGAGGGCTTCGCGCACGCGATGGTCCGGTTCTGACCTCTTTTAAAGGGGCAACTACTGGGGTCCTTGGGACCAAAGGAGCGTTGCGATCGGTACCTGGAGGCACACCCTTACGATCGACCAACAGTCGCCTTTCCTCCTTTATAACTGCTCCTGTTGCATGATTGTACCAGTCTTTGTACACATTGAGGAGTCTCGGAGCATAAGCCGGCGCATTGATAAAAAAATGAGAGCTCGTATTCAGGCGCATGAAATGGTGCAGTGCGTTCTCTATCCCTTCTTCAGTGGCAGTGGGTTCCAGCAAGAAGGCTTCCAAGGGGACCCCTTGATCGTAGCCCAGTTGTTGGGCAAAACGATGCGGGTTATACCTCATAAAAATTGCCACACCATTCTGCCTAAAGACTAAGAAACCCGGTCTAATGGAATATAAGTGAAGGGTCTCCCGAGCCGTCAAAACTGAGGCTCCATCTTTAAAGACATCTTGTAATGGCCGCGTCACAGTGGTAGACACCTTTCCAATGGTCAATACCTTATCGACAAAGGACATACCGGCTCCAACGGTGTGAGGGCGAAGGAGTAAGCCCCTGGCGTTCCGCGGTGATGGGGTTACAATTGATGCGCCAATCAGCTGTATAATGCGGGGAAAACCGCACTTGTCAAAGAACGAGGGCCTTTTATGCATGCCAAAGACACCCGCTGTGTGTAGCTCGAGCCACGATGCAAAGTAATGCATCGGGAAGACCACATGCAGTACCCTGGGCTCATTAGCATCCGCTGCTCGACTGAGGCCATGGTATAAGTGCGCCAAGCCAGCAATCCCAACAGCTACCTTTACCCCGATGACCATCCGGTGGGCTGGGTAAAAGACAGAGGGTCGCATCCGATGAGAGTGCATTGGGATTGCAAACCAGCTCAGCCACAATCCAAGAAATCCCAAGAAAAAGGCCTCCTCATCCATTCCAGGGGCCGCAATTTCTGCAAATGACATAGTAGGGAAGTCTGGAAGAAAAAAACCCTTTTGATCTATATCCTTCTCCGGTAGGTTGTCCACACCTAGACCGAAGGGGTCATCCAGGGTGGCGAACTTGGCAGCCTCCGATGAAATGACGCTTGGACGAAGGAAACGAGCAATGAAGTCCTCAAAGTTAACTCCCCGACCCCCATGTTCGACGAAGAGGGACTCATATATGTTCAACACTTTAATCAAGCTTGGGAATTGATGTTGAACGGCATTCTCTGGTGTGACCCCCCTTACCATCGGCCTAGCACCAAAGACGTACACATCTGTCGGGAGCAGCTCCTCATAATGTTCCCCCATCACTGGTAAGCCAGATACCTCCGCAAACTCCTCCAAGGAGATTGACACTTCCCGATCCATGGCAAGGAAAGTGTGGGTAGGAATATTCCATTGCTCCAAGAAAGCTTTGAACCACCAGGTGGGGAGCGTGGAATACTGGAAAAGAGAGACGTAGACCGCGGTGTACAGTCCTAATCTTATCAACTGCGACTTCTTCGTCGACAGGATGTACCGGGCCCACGGCAGATAGCCAATCGGGTGGCGGGGGATCAGACCAAGGTTATAAGATTGCCCCCAAGGGCGTGCTTCACCCTGACAGATACGGCGCCCTGGGATGTCCAAAACCATAGGACGCTGAACCGGTATCGCATCTATAGCGGGATGTAGAAAACCCTTCAATGTCCAATCCACCAACTCCACGGCATACTGCACCGAGGGTGGGGTAGCATAGTGAATCGCCGTGATGGGCTCAGACGGCACTGCGCATGTGAAGCTGCGTCGACCCATGATAATTTGGTTATACCAAGACCCCCAAAGGTCGAGTTTCTTGTACTCCGGGTCATATTCTCTAATCATGGTCAGGACTTCACGGTCCAAGGGTGCCTCAGGAAATCCCCCATCCGAGCGGACGAACGGGAATGAAGTGTCTAGAGACATGATCGCTGCAAAAAGAACAATTTAGCCATTAGTATTGTAATTCCAACGTTTGGCGTCTAAAAAAAAAAAAGAAAAGAAAATGCATTAATTAAATTAATTAATTACACCGCACCACAGTGCAGTGAGTAGGAGACCAAAGAGGGACCCACAAAATCTAAATGACAATACGTCAGTTAATAAGACAATCTCATCATTGGATGAGATTGTCAGTTGGCCCCAGGGAAACATTCCCATTTTAAAAAAAAACGGGGGGGGAAGAATCCTGTCGTAGTGTACGGTAGCCCTCCGTCATTTCAGATATGTACTAGTTAGTATTCGTGCTGCGGTAGTTTGGCATTCGTCAAGGCGTAGTGTACGGTAGCTAACTAGTATTTATCTGCTTGAGCATATGATGCGATTGGATTAGGGTATTCGTACGGCGTTGTTTGGCATTCGTCAAGGGTCGTGCGGGTGGGTTTAATTCGATCAAGAAATGTACGGGTTGAACTTGACTAGTGGACTATGGGTTGTTTGGCATTCGTCAAGGTCATAGCGAGCTAGGGGCAAAATATTATCGGGAATTTCAAGTGTTGAAATTTGCAATGAGATTGCATACCTTCTATGAGATAGTTGGATCCCGATACCCGCTGCGAGTAAGTGTTACTCCTGGGAGAGTTTTATACATTACAATTAGCCGATCAAGTAGGTGTCTAGAAAGGTGTCAACGGGGTTACGCCTCTGGGAAAACGAGGTTTACATTAATTAGGTTCGTGCGAAAGCACGGGGGACCTCCCTCAAAGTACCGACACTGGCCTGGCTGAAAGATTGGCGAACTTGTAGTGTGTAATTAATCCCGGCTAGTCTTTCCTTTTTGGGTTTGAAGGAAGATTTGATAAAAAGCAGTGGGAGCCATCCTAATTAGATAAAATAATAACCAATCTATTCTTGCAAGAGCGCACGCTGAGTGTTTTCTTCTCTCTCTCTCCAGGTAGCGACCATATCACGCCTTAATCAAGATAATAATACGGATTATTGACCGAACCCGCTTGTTATACTGAGCTGGGGAACGTTGGTCCCGCTCCAACTTATAATTGTTATAAGACAGAGCAGGAAATTGGGGAATACCAGAATTCCCGTGCCGCCCAAATGAAGAGAGTGCATGCTGATGCATCATCTTCGGGTGTGTTCATTATACAGAACTGTTTCTCAATGTCCTTTACGTCCTGGGTATATAATACCAGATCAGGATCCCAGATATGTAATATGTTACATAGGGCTACAGAAAGGTAGAGAACTGAGAACGGGTGATAAGTTTCATGAGGCAGAAAACGGGGCAAGTGTTGCAGCCAAGTCTGTTGGTCACTGTCACCCTGTATTACAATACATTGATTCTGAACGAATGTTATTAGATACCGAACCTGATATACAAAATCATATCTGTCTCTTTATTTGTAAAGAAACGATAAAATTTTGTATTGTTGGATAATGTTTTGAACATTTCCTATATCAAAAGTTGATCGGTTCAGGCACGTTATCTAAAAGCGTTGATGTTCTAAATCAAACTACAGTTCTTGGTATACGGAACACACAAAAGAGGAATAGTTCAGAAATGAACGGATCCTTCTTAAGGTATTGTAGAATAGGTCAGATCAATGTGACCCGGCTAGCTGAAGTTACATGTAGATGCATATTTAAATCAGTTTGAATCTACATCTTGTGAAACTTGCCAGTCATGTCACAAAGATATAATGACACTAGCTCTGTTTATTGGAAACAGAGAAAGAGTTAGTGAACTCTTGGGATGATACATGATGATGTATGTAGGTCCCCTGTCTACACATGCCAGGACTGGTTCTTTATACTTCATTACGTTCTCTGATAATCTCTCAAGATTCAGACGTATGTTCTTGTTGAAACACAAGTCTGAACCTTTTGAGATATTCACAGAATATAAGATAGAAGTAAAGAACCAATAAGGGTATAAGTATTATGTCCTTTGATGAGATCGAGGAGGAGAATACTTAAGCACGGAAATCCTGGATTATTCTAAAGGAGAATGAGATTCTCTCTCAGAATTACTCCTCCGAATACACCATAGCACGATGGTATATCGGGGCGGAGCAATCACACCCTATATGATATGGTGTGCTCTATGATGAGTATTACTGAGTTACCTATTTCCTTTTAGGGGTTATGCACTTATGAAGTTGCATACCTATTGAATAGGGTTCGAATCAAATTAGTTGCCTACCATTTCATATGTGATATGGAAAGGGAAGAGCCCATGTCTTAAGCTAGTTAAGATTTAGGGTTGTCCGGCCTATGTCTGAAAAGCAAAATCCGGACAAGCTCGAGGCAAGGTCAGTAATGTAGAACTGGAAAGGTTCCAGCTATACAAACTGCAGCTGATGATTTAAAAGAACCAAAGGATTTGATAGTTACCAACGAACCTCAGCCTCTCCGCCGATCTAGTAGGGTTCCTCACCCACCTGAGAGATACTTCTGTTTCTCTATGACAGTGGGAGCGAGGATTGCATCATGAGATGATGACCCAACTAGCTTCGAGCAGGCCATCGAGAGGAAGACTCTGTAAGAATGGCTGGATGTTTATCGATCTGAGATGGAATCCTTATACACCGACAAAGTATGGACTTTGGTTGCTATATCTGAAGGGTTAAATCCCCATCAGGAGCAAGTATATCTTGAGAAGATTACTTGGTGTAAATGGAAAGGTTGAGACTTTCAAAGCTAGACTTGTTAAAGGTTTTCGTCATCAACCAGGCGTGGATAATGATGAAACTTTTTCTAAGGAGCTATGCTTAAGTCCATCCAGATCCTACTTGGCACGGCTACATACCATGACTGCGATATCTGGTGGTTGGGTGTCTTGACTGCTTTTCTAAATGATGATTTAGAAGAGAGCGTCTATAAGTACACAGCCAGAGGGCCTCGTAGACAGTGGGAGCAGCGGAAACGTGTGCAAGATGTTTTATATGATAAAGCAGGCATCGCGGAGTTGGAACATCTGTTTTGATGGATTAGTCAAAGAGTTTGACATCATCAAAATGGTAGACGAACCTTGTATAAACAAAAAGGTAGTAGGGAGTATGGTGGTGATCCTCGTAGAGTACGTGGATGACATACTCTTGATAAGAAAGGAGTTTCTTATGCTACGCTCGATCAATCTCCGTTTATCACATGGATTCTCCACATAAGGATCAAAGTGATACCTACTAAATCCTGGATTTTGAATCTATGAGATAGATCTAAATGGATGTTAGGAATCTCACTAGTTGTAGTGAGATGGTATCAATCGATCCTGGAGAGAATCACTGGAAAGGTTCCAGGGTGATAAAGACGACTGAATGTCAGTCACAGGCATTGTCTTTACCCTCAGTGAAGAGACGGTGTGTTGGAAGAGTTCCAAGCTGGATACCGTGACATACTAGACGATAAAGGCTCGATACATCGCTACTTAAGATGCTACCAAAGAGGCTGTTTGGGTGTATATTGGTTCATGAGATGAACTATGTTCCTCCCATTGTGTGACAATGGAGTTGTGGCTTATGCCAAGGAACGCCGGTCCCATCAGTGATCCAGACATATTCTATGGCAGTATCACTTGATCATGGAGATGGTTGATCTCCAGGGAGATCGAGGAAAGGAGAGCAGATTCTGAGGACAACACAGCGGATCCACTCACAAAGGCCTGTTCCCAGAGAGAGACTTTTATGGGATGGTTGAGTATGAGATACTACAACCACTGCTATCAGATGGCCCTAGTGCAAGTGGGAGATTGTTAGTTATATGTATGCCCTAGAGGCCATTACTATACATAGGATGTATATTGTAGTGGATGCTAGGACGTATATAGGGAGGACTTTCTTGCTCGACATGATAGTATGCTATCTGGTTACCCTTTACCTTAACGTGTATGCTGATTGTCTCTCTGTTACATGTTGGTAAAGCCCTTAGGATGTGTGCTTGACTACCTGGACTATGATGCGGATCATACTAGTGGGGACATGGTAGTCCATAAGTACATCCTTCAAAGTCCCTAGTCGAGGGTGTATCGAGACGGGGCATCGATATACCAGAGTAGACTAGCGTATACCTTCTCGACCCATACAGATGGGCGATGGATGATCCCATATCCATTGGTGTTTGACATCAGAGATGATATGCGGGTGCTCAGTAGAGAATGGGTACACTGGACGGACTCGCCGAGAACTCCCAGATGGTAATATACCTCACGTCAGATGGCAGTTCTCTGGTGACACTGGTACAGAGTAGTCTGTTGACCCGAGATCGTCATAGAGTCTTGTGTGGTTCCCACTGTGCTTTGATTTCCATCTTACCACGTCCAAGAGGGCGTGCAAAACGGTGGTTTTTGGGTACAGTCCGAGTCACATGAAGGCAATGAGCGATAGGAGGGGATTCGTCTCTCCCGGTATAGGGAGTTGATGTTGCGCTGTGTTCGATTGGCTATAACAGGAAATCCCTAGCCAGGGTTGCTGAGATTTACTGGTAAGTGTTACCAGTAGTTTCTCGAATTGTTATAGACCTCATATCGACACGACTTATTGAGCTATTGGGGTCTGACGTTTACCACCCCTAGGCGAGATATGCGACATATCAGACGATCAGACCGGACTGTACGGTAGTGTTACTGGTCGGATTCACTGGAATGTGAGCGGGCTTGCTCGTCGATCTTCAGATCGCTCAATACCCGGGTGGCCGTTACGTTTAGCAGACCGCTTGCGGCTTGTGGGTGTTTGATATGATCATCGCCTGCTGCCGGCGTATTGACGAGTCTTTAGAGTCCTACACAGAGGTTTCCTGGCTCAAGCGAAACGAAATAGGAGCGCATATGAGATATGTGCGGGACCGAGAATAATGCGTGTATGTGATACCGTATTCCATTCTCGCGATGAATGTATCGATTAGGTTATATGCGATATACCCTAGTTATCGAATCAAAGGTTGATTCGATAAGCCGATACATAGGATACTAGTCGGTTATATGCGATATGACCGGATCGTTAAATCAAGTGTTGATTTAATGATTTAATGTATAATTATATATTTGATATATTACTTTGCATTAACTAGTATTGGTTCACTTTAAGATGGATTTTCTCACTCAGTTGTGCGCATTATATATGTGATATGATTTTGTGCACTTGCTTGTATCATGTTTGATGATACATGCTTTTTGGTTAAGTGTAAAGTATTAAACCTTGGTTAATGAATAGGTTAGGGTTTATTATTTGTTATTCATTTATCTTATTTAATTATCCATTTATTTATGATAAATGAATAAAAGAAAATGAAATGAAATGGTTGCTAATTTTGGATTCTAGTTGAAGCTTCTTGATCTTTTGACTAAGTGACCATTTTGTCTCTAGCTTGACCCTAACCATTCACTTAACCATGATTGATTCTCTACACCTAACCATGGTTCTAATATGATAAGTATTCATTTCTTTTCTAATTTGAATTAACTTATCATAATTAGCTTCTTCTTCTTCTTCATTTCTTCACATGAAGAAAGCTTGCTCCATTAATGGCAAGTGATGAAAAAGAGTGAGAAATCCAAAACTAAAGTCTACCCACTTTCTATTTCTTCATCCTCTACCTCTTGCCAAGTAGTAGAGTGTGTTTTCTTCACAAGTTTTCAAGACTTGGTGAAGGTGGAGCTCGATCTAGTGATGCTTCGACGTAGATCATCTTCGGCACGTCGTCGACGACCTAGCCCGTCCATTCTCCGATGAAGCCGACGCTAGAGCCCGGATTTGATTTGGACAGCGGAGAGGACCTCATCTCGGAGCCGTGGAGGTGGACGACCGGATCTACTAAGGTTGTATTTCCGTATCTCTTAGTTAAGTGTTAACTAGTTAGCTTTTTCGCCTAGATATCTAGCAAACGATCCGTAGTCGGGTCTCTCGGCACCTAGAATTTTTGAAAATGGCATGTTCGATGCCTTGTGAGACCTCACTAGAGTGCCTAGGAACCCTACAGTGGTATCAGAGCCTAGCTAGAGCCTTAGGCGAAGTCTAGACGGAATTTGAAGTCCGAACGACCCGAAAACCCAAACCGGAATATGCTCTCTGGACTTTTTCCGAAAATGCGGATTTTTGTATATTAAAAATGCCTAAAAAATTCAATAAATAATTATAAGAATTACTGTGCAAACTCAGGCGAAAGATTCATCCAACAGAGCGCGGAACCGCGGCAGAAGCCCAGCTTCTGCGGCGGTTCCGCGGCTAGGTTGTGACGTCATCACATATTTTCTGCACAGTAATTCCTATTTAATTATTCTGGATTTTATGGGAATATTTAAAATTTATTCCAGAGTTGAATGTTCTGGGTTGTTTTGGGGATTCGGTGTATCGATCGGAGTATCAAATTTTGTCTGTGTGGCTTTCCAGATAATTTTAGAATATGTTAAAAAGTTCGACCGGATATAAATACCCAATTTTTTCCCTGTCGGGAAATTTCCAAGTGTTGGATTTTTCCGTAGTTTAACGACGTTCTAAGTAGTGCAAGTAACGCGATGGACCCTCTAGAAGACAACAAACCTTAACTCGATTATGTGACCGTCTTGAACTGCCCTTTGAACCTTCGGGTTTGGGGCAGTACGGCGTGCCACATGTGAGGCGTTGGCTTGGCCCTTCTACGGCTGGACCGTCGGTACTGAGGCACGAACTGAATGTTGTTAGACTTATTTCATGTGTTGATGTTTCGGGAAAACTTGGGTGTTCGATTGTTCGATCGGAAAGTTTAACATTTTCTGTTTATCTGGAATGGGATACAATAATTGGAATTCACAAATAGTTATGAGATAACGGAATGAATATTATAAACATAGCAGTTTAGTCTCACTTGATCGGTTGCCACGGAATTTTGATGTGATCAAAAGTCCGTCGCAATCACGTAGCGTACGCGGATACTCGCCGGGTAAACTTAATAGACAGCCTCACTCCATAGCCCCGACCAAGTGACTGTAGGAGAACCCCGTCGCCGAAAGCATCCGTTCGGGTGCTCGCGGTAGCGGTGTTCCGCCTTGGTGCACTTCGTCGACGGTATCGGGGGTGCGGCCGCCTACTGAAGTTTGCGACGAGCATTCGATCAGGATGTCGGGAATCCTGTTGAATTGCCCGACTTGATATTGAAAAGTGTTTTCGATTTTGAGACTAAAATGCGGGGTTTATAATTGTTAGGCATGCGATGTCTAAGTAATTCATTTGGTCAGGCATGCGATGTCTGAGGTGGTTGCGGATTCCAACTGTTGTAGTTTTACACTTTCTTTTCTGTGACCGTAAGTGTAATATGTGATATCGCCGGTTTCGTTGCTATATGTCAACGACAATTGGGATGCGCATATTTACTTACGTTGATGACATGTGATGTTATGTGTTGCTGGATATGTTATATTGGATCGTCGTGTTTGAATAGCCGGGGGTTTTTATGTGAGATGAGTGTTTTTTCATTTTTATTCATGTAAAAACTTGTATGTAATATTCTTTTATTGGGGCGCTTCCAGGTTGCGGAAGTAGTCACCTTTTGTATATTATTTACTTTTCCGCACTAGGATAGACCCAAGGAGGAGGGCACAAGTAACCGGGTTCTGGAGTCCAGTGGGAGACCAACTCGAGGAGTCGGGTCCGGGTCTCCTAACTCCAGAATTGGTAGGGTTGCTTGCCGCTCTCGTAGGGGTCTAGGGGTGTGGGTTTGGCTATTCATCACGATCGTGGAATCCGTATTTTATACTGGCTCGTATTGAAAACACGGACGTCCTAGTATATCCAATATTTCATATGATTCTTCTGCTGCGATATCTGTGATGTGATCATGTGATGTTCTGTGATAGATACATATATAGTATATATATTATATATTATATAGACGTTACTTATGTTTTACACCCGTGCTAGCCCTGCCCCGCTCTGCCGTTAGTTACCTAACCTAACGGTGCACGAGGGGACATCGAGGCGAATGCGGATGGCATAAGTGTACGTCGTATTTATCAGTGATGTTTAGGTACATAATTGATGGGACTTCATTAATGAGATTAATGAAATAAAAGAAACCTAAGATGTTGTAGAATCGAATTTCAAAATAAAACAGGTAGCTACAGTTCTTGCTTTGCACAGCGGTATATGTGATATATCCTGCACCTTATTCGATGAGGAAAGGACCGAGATCCCTTCACCGGGAGTGACTCCTTTAGCAATAACTGGCAGATGCTACACACTCGGTTTGTCTTTTGATTTCTTTTAAGAGTTTTTGCTTTGCACAGTGATATATGTGATATATCCCGCACCTCATTCGACGAGGAAAGGACCGACGATCCCTTCACCGGGAGTGACTCCTTTAGCAAAACTAGAAAAGGCTCAAAAACACTCCATTTCAAAATTCATTCGATCCTACAACGATATCAAGTTCATTACGCAATAGGTTTTCAGAAAAACCTGTCGTAGCCCTCCGTCATTTCAGATATGTACTAGTTAGTATTCGTGCTGCGGTAGTTTGGCATTCGTCAAGGCGTAGTGTACGGTAGATAACTAGTATTTATCTGCTTGAGCATATGATGCGATTGGATTAGGGTATTCGTACGGCGTTGTTTGGCATTCGTCAAGGGTCGTGCGGGTGGGTTTAATTCGATCAAGAAATGTACGGGTTGAACTTGACTAGTGGACTATGGGTTGTTTGGCATTCGTCAAGGTCATAGCGAGCTAGGGGAAAAATATTATCGGGAATTTCAAGTGTTGAAATTTGCAATGAGATTGCATACCTTCTATGAGATAGTTGGATCCCGATACCCGCTGCGAGTAAGTGTTACTCCTGGGAGAGTTTTATACATTACAATTAGCCGATCAAGTAGGTGTCTAGAAAGGTGTCAACGGGGTTACGCCTCTGGGAAAACGAGGTTTACATTAATTAGGTTCGTGCGAAAGCACGGGGGACCTCCCTCAAAGTACCGACACTGGCCTGGCTGAAAGATTGGCGAACTTGTAGTGTGTAATTAATCCCGGCTAGTCTTTCCTTTTTGGGTTTGAAGGAAGATTTGATAAAAAGCAGTGGGAGCCATCCTGATTAGATAAAATAATAACCAATCTATTCTTGCAAGAGCGCACGCTGAGTGTTTTCTTCTCTCTCTCTCCAGGTAGCGACCATATCACGCCTTAATCAAGATAATAATACGGATTATTGACCGAACCCGCTTGTTATACTGAGCTGGGGAACGTTGGTCCCGCTCCAACTTATAATTGTTATAAGACAGAGCAGGAAATTGGGGAATACCAGAATTCCCGTGCCGCCCAAATGAAGAGAGTGCATGCTGATGCATCATCTTCGGGTGTGTTCATTATACAGAACTGTTTCTCAATGTCCTTTACGTCCTGGGTATATAATACCAGATCAGGATCCCAGATATGTAATATGTTACATAGGGCTACAGAAAGGTAGAGAACTGAGAACGGGTGATAAGTTTCATGAGGCAGAAAACGGGGCAAGTGTTGCAGCCAAGTCTGTTGGTCACTGTCACCCTGTATTACAATACATTGATTCTGAACGAATGTTATTAGATACCGAACCTGATATACAAAATCATATCTGTCTCTTTATTTGTAAAGAAACGATAAAATTTTGTATTGTTGGATAATGTTTTGAACATTTCCTATATCAAAAGTTGATCGGTTCAGGCACGTTATCTAAAAGCGTTGATGTTCTAAATCAAACTACAGTTCTTGGTATACGGAACACACAAAAGAGGAATAGTTCAGAAATGAACGGATCCTTCTTAAGGTATTGTAGAATAGGTCAGATCAATGTGACCCGGCTAGCTGAAGTTACATGTAGATGCATATTTAAATCAGTTTGAATCTACATCTTGTGAAACTTGCCAGTCATGTCACAAAGATATAATGACACTAGCTCTGTTTATTGGAAACAGAGAAAGAGTTAGTGAACTCTTGGGATGATACATGATGATGTATGTAGGTCCTCTGTCTACACATGCCAGGACTGGTTCTTTATACTTCATTACGTTCTCTGATAATCTCTCAAGATTCAGACGTATGTTCTTGTTGAAACACAAGTCTGAACCTTTTGAGATATTCACAGAATATAAGATAGAAGTAAAGAACCAATAAGGGTATAAGTATTATGTCCTTTGATGAGATCGAGGAGGAGAATACTTAAGCACGGAAATCCTGGATTATTCTAAAGGAGAATGAGATTCTCTCTCAGAATTACTCCTCCGAATACACCATAGCACGATTGTATATCGGGGCGGAGCAATCACACCCTATATGATATGGTGTGCTCTATGATGAGTATTACTGAGTTACCTATTTCCTTTTAGGGGTTATGCACTTATGAAGTTGCATACCTATTGAATAGGGTTCGAATCAAATTAGTTGCCTACCATTTCATATGTGATATGGAAAGGGAAGAGCCCATGTCTTAAGCTAGTTAAGATTTAGGGTTGTCCGGCCTATGTCTGAAAAGCAAAATCCGGACAAGCTCGAGGCAAGGTCAGTAATGTAGAACTGGAAAGGTTCCAGCTATACAAACTGCAGCTGATGATTTAAAAGAACCAAAGGATTTGATAGTTACCAACGAACCTCAGCCTCTCCGCCGATCTAGTAGGGTTCCTCACCCACCTGAGAGATACTTCTGTTTCTCTATGACAGTGGGAGCGAGGATTGCATCATGAGATGATGACCCAACTAGCTTCGAGCAGGCCATCGAGAGGAAGACTCTGTAAGAATGGCTGGATGTTTATCGATCTGAGATGGAATCCTTATACACCGACAAAGTATGGACTTTGGTTGCTATATCTGAAGGGTTAAATCCCCATCAGGAGCAAGTATATCTTGAGAAGATTACTTGGTGTAAATGGAAAGGTTGAGACTTTCAAAGCTAGACTTGTTAAAGGTTTTCGTCATCAACCAGGCGTGGATAATGATGAAACTTTTTCTAAGGAGCTATGCTTAAGTCCATCCAGATCCTACTTGGCACGGCTACATACCATGACTGCGATATCTGGTGGTTGGGTGTCTTGACTGCTTTTCTAAATGATGATTTAGAAGAGAGCGTCTATAAGTACACAGCCAGAGGGCCTCGTAGACAGTGGGAGCAGCGGAAACGTGTGCAAGATGTTTTATATGATAAAGCAGGCATCGCGGAGTTGGAACATCTGTTTTGATGGATTAGTCAAAGAGTTTGACATCATCAAAATGGTAGACGAACCTTGTATAAACAAAAAGGTAGTAGGGAGTATGGTGGTGATCCTCGTAGAGTACGTGGATGACATACTCTTGATAAGAAAGGAGTTTCTTATGCTACGCTCGATCAATCTCCGTTTATCACATGGATTCTCCACATAAGGATCAAAGTGATACCTACTAAATCCTGGATTTTGAATCTATGAGATAGATCTAAATGGATGTTAGGAATCTCACTAGTTGTAGTGAGATGGTATCAATCGATCCTGGGGAGAATCACTGGAAAGGTTCCAGGGTGATAAAGACGACTGAATGTCAGTCACAGGCATTGTCTTTACCCTCAGTGAAGAGACGGTGTGTTGGAAGAGTTCCAAGATGGATACCGTGACATACTAGACGATAAAGGCTCGATACATCGCTACTTAAGATGCTACCAAAGAGGCTGTTTGGGTGTATATTGGTTCATGAGATGAACTATGTTCCTCCCATTGTGTGACAATGGAGTTGTGGCTTATGCCAAGGAACGCCGGTCCCATCAGTGATCCAGACATATTCTATGGCAGTATCACTTGATCATGGAGATGGTTGATCTCCAGGGAGATCGAGGAAAGGAGAGTAGATTCTGAGGACAACACAGCGGATCCACTCACAAAGGCCTGTTCCCAGAGAAAGACTTTTATGGGATGGTTGAGTATGAGATACTACAACCACTGCTATCAGATGGCCCTAGTGCAAGTGGGAGATTGTTAGTTATATGTATGCCCTAGAGGCCATTACTATACATAGGATGTATATTGTAGTGGATGCTAGGACGTATATAGGGAGGACTTTCTTGCTCGACATGATAGTATGCTATCTGGTTACCCTTTACCTTAACGTGTATGCTGATTGTCTCTCTGTTACATGTTGGTAAAGCCCTTAGGATGTGTGCTTGACTACCTGGACTATGATGCGGATCATACTAGTGGGGACATGGTAGTCCATAAGTACATCCTTCAAAGTCCCTAGTCGAGGGTGTATCGAGACGGGGCATCGATATACCAGAGTAGACTAGCGTATACCTTCTCGACCCATACAGATGGGCGATGGATGATCCCATATCCATTGGTGTTTGACATCAGAGATGATATGCGGGTGCTCAGTAGAGACTGGGTACACTGGACGGACTCGCCGAGAACTCCCAGATGGTATTATACCTCACGTCAGATGGCAGTTCTCTGGTGACACTGGTACAGAGTAGTCTGTTGACCCGAGATCGTCATAGAGTCTTGTGTGGTTCCCACTGTGCTTTGATTTCCATCTTACCACGTCCAAGAGGGCGTGCAAAACGGTGGTTTTTGGGTACAGTCCCGAGTCACATGAAGGCAATGAGCGATAGGAGGGGATTCGTCTCTCCCGGTATAGGGAGTTGATGTTGCGCTGTGTTCGATTGGCTATAACAGGAAATCCCTGGCCAGGGTTGCTGAGATTTACTGGTAAGTGTTACCAGTAGTTTCTCGAATTGTTATAGACCTCATATCGACACGACTTATTGAGCTATTGGGGTCTGACGTTTACCACCCCTAGGCGAGATATGCGACATATCCGACGATCAGACCGGACTGTACGGTAGTGTTACTGGTCGGATTCACTGGAGTGTGAGCGGGCTTTCTCGTCGATCTTCAGATCGCTCAATACCCGGGTGGCCGTTACGTTTAGCAGACCGCTTGCGGCTTGTGGGTGTTTGATATGATCATCGCCTGCTGCCGGCGTATTGACGAGTCTTTAGAGTCCTACACAGAGGTTTCCTGGCTCAAGCGAAACGAAATAGGAGCGCATATGAGATATGTGCGGGACCGAGAATAATGCGTGTATGTGATACCGTATTCCATTCTCGCGATGAATGTATCGATTAGGTTATATGCGATATACCCTAGTTATCGAATCAAAGGTTGATTCGATAAGCCGATACATAGGATACTAGTCGGTTATATGCGATATGACCGTATCGTTAAATCAAGTGTTGATTTAATGATTTAATGTATAATTATATATTTGATATATTACTTTGCATTAACTAGTATTGGTTCACTTTAAGATGGATTTTCTCACTCAGTTGTGCGCATTATATATGTGATATGATTTTGTGCACTTGCTTGTATCATGTTTGATGATCATGCTTTTTGGTTAAGTGTAAAGTATTAAACCTTGGTTAATGAATAGGTTAGGGTTTATTATTTGTTATTCATTTATCTTATTTAATTATCCATTTATTTATGATAAATGAATAAAAGAAAATGAAATGAAATGGTTGCTAATTTTGGATTCTAGTTGAAGCTTCTTGATCTTTTGACTAAGTGACCATTTTGTCTCTAGCTTGACCCTAACCATTCACTTAACCATGATTGATTCTCTACACCTAACCATGGTTCTATTATGATAAGTATTCATTTCTTTTCTAATTTGAATTAACTTATCATAATTAGCTTCTTCTTCTTCTTCATTTCTTCACATGAAGAAAGCTTGCTCCATTAATGGCAAGTGATGAAAAAGAGTGAGAAATCCAAAACTAAAGTCTACCCACTTCCTATTTCTTCATCCTCTACCTCTTGCCAAGTAGTAGAGTGTGTTTTCTTCACAAGTTTTCAAGACTTGGTGAAGGTGGAGCTCGATCTAGTGATGCTTCGACGTAGATCATCTTCGGCACGTCGTCGACGACCTAGCCCGTCCATTCTCCGATGAAGCCGACGCTAGAGCCCGGATTTGATTTGGACAGCGGAGAGGACCTCATCTCAGAGCCGTGGAGGTGGACGACCGGATCTACTAAGGTTGTATTTCCGTATCTCTTAGTTAAGTGTTAACTAGTTAGCTTTTTCGCCTAGATATCTAGCAAACGATCCGTAGTCGGGTCTCTCGGCACCTAGAATTTTTGAAAATGGCATGTTCGATGCCTTGTGAGACCTCACTAGAGTGCCTAGGAACCCTACACAAAGCTCTGAAGTTCTTGAGTGAGAGCAAAGCTCTGGAAAATAAAAATCTTAGAAACGGTAAGATTTTCTAAGGACCAAAGGTCCTATTTATAAGGCGCCTGCGCCTCTTCAGCTCGCCTCTTGATCCAACGGTCAAGGGCTTGCCACCGCTGCACTCACGTGTGCGCCACGTGAGCGCAACGGTGGGGGGGCATTTGTTTCGCCCAATCAGAGCAAAGCTCTGTTCAAATTCAAAATTCAAAATTTTGAAGCAACGCTTCAAGTCTCGGGCGCAACGCGCCACGTGTCAGGCGCTAATACGTCAGCGCAGCGTCCAAGAAGGCGCGCCCAATCAGAGCAAAGCTCTGTTTAAATGAAGCAACGCTTCAGTTGCTCTGCGCTCTGCGCTGCGCGACAGATGCGCTAGCGCAGTGGCGCTGCGCGACACGTGTCAGCGCAGTTGCGCTGCGCTCTGCGCTGCGCGACACGTGTCAGCGCAGTTGCGCTGCGCTCTGCGCTGCGTGACACGTGTCACGCGCTGGGGCATCTGCGCCAAACAGAATTAAATTTCCAAGAAATCTTCTCTGTTCTTGTTAAAACAAGAAGATTTTCTTCTGCAAAGCAGAAGCCCTTGGATCAAAGATCCAACGGTGGAGAAAATTCCCCAAATCACTCAGAGAAAAATCTCTTTAACAAATTCAACAAACTTATGGGCACTATAAAAAGGACCCTAGGCCTCAATTCAAAGGCATGAACATTTTTCTTGAAAAATCAAGAGCTTCAAACAGAGAGAACTCTGAGAAAAATTTCAAGAAGAGGTAAAAAACCTTTATAAGGGAGAAGAAATTCCCTCTAATAGATCATTAATCTAAAAACAAAATCAATGATCATCATATAATAAATAGTGCTTTGCACTTCTTATGAACCACTGGTTCTTTAAAACAGAAAAAATAAATAAATAAATAAATAATAGTGCTTTGCACTTTTATGAACCTCTGCTTCTTGAAATGAAAGAAAAATTTATTTTTCTTTGATTCTAATTTGATCAAAGATAAAAAAAAATAATAGTGCTTTACACTTCCAAACTGCGCTGTTGCGCTCTTGAGAGAGCGCCACGTGTTAGCTGTAGAACAACTTGCGCTACGCGCTCTTAAGATAGAGCTTTGCTCTCTGGAATTGGCGCAACTCGCTGAGAGCGCGCCACGTGTCAGCAGCGCAACAGCGCAGCGCAACAGCGCAGCGCAGCGCACTGCGCTGTTGCGCTTGCGCTCACCAGAGCATGACACGTGTCCTCACCATAAGCGCTTGCGCTCAGTAATTGGCGCAAAGCGCCTGACAAATGCAATGCATATCTTTCCTGAAGGGCCAAGCCCAATTAAAAGACTAAACAGGCCTAATTAAATTGATGCTCTGCATCATTTATAAATGGGCAGAGCCCAAACGAAATAATAAAAATGCTATGCATTTATAAAGGGGGGCAAAGCCCAGACAAAAAAGATGCCTTGCATCATTTATAAATGAGCATAGCCCAGGATAACTTGATGCTCTGCATTTTTACGGGCAAAGCCCAAACAAAAAAAATGGAAGAAATGCAATGCATAAAAATGTGGAACATTTTCAACTGGACTTAGCCCAATTCTGGCCGTAAGTCCTTAAATTAAATTGAACTGAGCACAAATGCTCTCTTAAATCAATTTACTACCGGTTCGAGGGTACATCCCCGAACTCCTCTGACACTTCTCGTTGTAATCCTTCAACGACGTCAGAGAGGCGACGGGTCCCAACGACCACACTTGAATATGGACTGCGGGGTCCTTAAACTCGTGGACCGAGACGTCCCTAAACTAATAGTGGACCGAGACGTCCCTAAACTAATATTGGACCGAGACGTCCTTAAACTAATATCGGACCGAAATGTCCCTAAACTAACGACGGACCACCACGTCCCTAAACTGGAACATGGACCACCACGTCTCTAAACTGGAACAATAGAGCCAATTGCTCTTCTTTCGGATCTAAACGATCCCGTTCAAGTCGATCTTAGTCCAAAATAGGACTAACGTATCCTTGGCGAACGTTTAAGTTGATCTTAGCCGCAACGCGACTAACGCATCCTTAAACTAAAAAACACCAAACCCAAATCTAAATTAAATACGGATTTGGACTAATCCACGTCCTATGGGCGACGGCATTACTCAGTCTCCGTATACAATCCACGGGCAACCACAAACAAAACAAACACACACGACACGGAGTGAAACTCTGGAGAAGGAGAAAGTTGTTACCGCGATGCGGTAGCGTAATTAACTGCAGGGGCTTGCGCCTGCAGGGAAGAGCGTCCCCATAATCAAAAACCCCTCAAGCGAGGGGGAATCTGACGAAGTTTGCTACATCGGCCGCATCCGTCTAAACCTCCGATACATGGTGCCATAAATCAACTTGGCATCTTCGGAGAGGTGGACGGATAAAACCAAATAGCATCTGCCCCGAATCTCAGCGTCAGGACATCGTGGCCCTGTGCGTCGCCTTTCGGAGGGGAACAGCAAGTTTCTTCCTAGTCGTGCTAATCCCCGTTATTGCCGATTACCTTAACACCTATAATCAGAAGGGCATTGAAAGAAGTAAGAATTTCCTAAACTTAAACTAACATAATCCTAACCCTAGCAAGTCTTTTATCATCTTTTATCTCATTCGTAGATCTTAAAACAAAACCACCAATTTTTTGGACTTAACTCGTTAAAACATAAAGAAAAAGATTCCATCTCCCTGTGGATCGACCCGTACTCAACCGGTTAGCTACCAAGCGACACCGTCTTGATTGCGGTAATTAAAAATACGCAAAAACGAATCAATCAACTCACATACTGCACATTGAGTTCGCATGACCCGTTAATCGGAGTTTCTCTTGCCCCCAAAAGTGAGAGGTAATTAATGGTAGTTTTGTCCGCGGCTATCGGAAATTTGGATCCCCACAATCAATAAACCCCAGCCTACCTCAGACAGGAAGAATCTGTACATGCCTGATGCGCGCATTCCTATCTCAATAGGGTGACGAAAAACACTCTACAGATCTCTGGCACGCCCGGTGGAACCTTATCTCTCCTCCTATATTTCCTCAGGTAAGAAGAATCTATACATGCCTGACGCGCGCATTCCTATCTCAATAGGGTGACGAAAAACACTCTACAGATCTCTGGCACGCCCGGTGGAACCTTATCTCTCCTCCTATATTTCGAATCAAACGTTCATGTGAACTCAATTTATATATATATATATATATATATATATATATATTGTGTATACCGAAATCATGTTTCTTTGTGAGCTTTCAATCGCAATTTCAAACGCAACAACAATGTCTCCTAAGAAAAACTTTGTCTCTGATGCAACTCCAGTGATCTACGTGGTCAAAACGAATGCACACGTGATTCTCCCGGTGAATCTCATGAGGAAGTGGGAGGAGCCGCCACACCAGTTCGGCTCTGTCTTCATCTACCCCGGCAGTGCTCCTATTACGGAGCCCTTATCAGAGAAAGTGGCCAAACCAACCTCAAGGGGCAGAAGGCCAAAAGTGGTGATTGCGAAGGAACCACAACTCAAGAGCAAGTCGGTGTTTGAACGGATTTCTGTGGCCCCAGCAGGGGGAAGGCCATCGAAACAAAAGAAAACGCCGGGCGTCGCGGGCAAGCTCAGGCGGTGCCTTCGAAAAGTGCACGATCGGACGTCTTTTTAAGGCTCTTTATCAACCTACCTACAACGGCTTCCTGAAGAGGAGAAGCTCACCAGGTGATCAAAACAGAAAAGTTAAGACAAAAACGGCTCAGGTATAGAGCTAAAAAAGGGCGCAGGCTCCGGCCAGATTGAATTTTGTAAAATTCCAAGAGTCAAGTTATCCTGCGACGACCACCGTCTCGGCCGTGAAAATCCTCAACTCCTTCGAAACCTTAAAGTGGGTTTAGATGAATGCGATGTCTGCCAAGATGAGGAAGACCGCAATTCGAACTGTACTATGAAGGGGTGTGTGCAAGACCCAACACAAAAGGCATGACACCCTCTCTTCAGGAGTCTACCAAGCACCTGTTATGCTCGGAAGCAACGGGGAAAAACCAGGAAAGGAGCGCCAGTGCCACTCAAGAACACGGCCAGACCAACCGTCTTTAGTCGATTGTCATTTCCCGAAGCGGAAGGGCCACGACAACGGTCCACGAAATCAGCTTCCACTGATAAAAAGATGGTTGGATGTGTGATCCACACAGTCTATATGGCGGATGCGCATCCCAGTGACAAGCTTCGCAGCAATAGTAAGGATGGGGCCGCCACATCCCAAGCCTAATCTGGCTTGAATGTGGCTGCCACTTCATAAGGTCAGCTCCTCCGTAGGATAATGAAAATCCTCATAATGAGACTGATAAACAGAAGGATCATTCAGTCCACGTGGAATCAACTTCGGACAGCGAAGAAGACCTGACTTTTCGTCTTCGGACCACAGAACAGGAGTTCCTCCAAGAGCTCCGAAAATAGTTTCGAAGTAAAGACAGGGAGATGGCCAAACTTTACTCTAAAATTGACGACTTGACGAATGTCGTAATGCAGCTCATGGCTCAAGTTGCTCGGGTGCCTCTTAATCAAGCATAAGGCTCCACTCATGAGCCGTGTGATAACGAACTGAAGCAGCCAATTCATGTCCCTTTAGGTCCAAATATGGGCGAGCTACATGAAAACCGACCACATTCCACTTCTGAGGATGCCTTAACCCCTAATGGCAGTATTTCGCTAATACAAGATCGCATCATGGATTTGGTCACCAGCAAAGTTAAAATATTGGTGGTCGAAGCCAAGACGCAGAAAGATGTTGGCAGTAGTGGGAGGTCGTACCCCGCATAGTATGATATTATTGAGTTTCCCAGCGGCTGCGTCATTCCTAAATTTGGAAGATTCGACAGGACAGGAAATGCGAATCAGCACATTGCCTATTTTAAAGTATCATGCGGAAATACAGAGGGCAATGATGCGCTTCTTCTCCTCTAATTCGTCAACAACCTAACCGATGTTTCTTTCGACTAGTACGTAAGACTTTCGTCCAAATGGAATCTCTATTTTGACAGAGATTCATGAGCGTCAGTGACAATATAACCATTGCTGACCTTGTGAGGACCAATCCAAAGAAAAATGAAAGCAACACGGACTTCAATGCGTCTGACAATGAAGACAAGCAAAAGGCAGGCGGATAAAAAACCGACCGGTCTCGAAAGGCAGTGCTGGGAGGAGAAGGACCGACTCTCAAATAAGGTCTCCTCTTTCAGAAGGGACAAAGTCCGTAAAATATTTATGGACATCCTGAAAAAAGGTTTACAATTGCCGGAGTCGAAGAGACCTCACAAAGAAAAAATGATCGAAAATCCTTTGTATTGCCCATACCGCAGAGTAGTGAGCCATGCGATCGAGAATTGCTATATTTTCAAGAACTGGGTTGAGAAGCAATAGATGACAGGAAAGATCGAACTGTTTAAAAGCGTGTTGGTGAACAATCAAGCTGCAACCACCAACATTATACAGACAGAAATTGAAGCTTTCTGGAAGCAGAATGCTGAATTGGCTGCCTCGAGAAATGAATTTGACCTGTCGCAACATCCGTGGAGAGTACACATATCTAAGAAGATGAAGAAGAAGTTAAAGCTGCTTGAGAAAGAGCCCGGAATTGAATGGGAGGGGCAGAAGGAGCCCACCGTTCCAGCTACCAATTCGGCTCGATCGGGCTCAAAGTCTAAAAAGCTTAAGAAGAAGAAAAGGAAAAGTGCGGCTCAACGCGGGAAAGCGTCTGTGAGAAAATCGACTATTCAAAGGTATATAGATTCCCTTGAGGACTACGAGCAAAAGGAAAAAGCCCTAATTCGATTGAAGAAATTCATCCCGTAAAACAGCTGAGATACTGGAAGAGCTAGAAAAATATTCTGATGATGAGCTCCCTATTGTGACCTGCTACGCCATCCATCTTGGTAATGACTCTGAGGAGGAGCTTTGTTTTTGTAACAACCCTAAACTTTCTGTACAATTTTTTTTCAAAAATACAGAAAGGGGTACTTTTGCATAAGCACAAGTTATAAATTTGTTCTGCTTTTTAATAGTAAGAAGGAACTTGTAGTTCATTGGTAAGAACTTGCACTGTTGAACCAAAGCACCAGAGTTCAAATCCCATTAGCCACATTATATTTTATTAGTTTTCTTTTAAATTTTTAGAAGCCCAAAAGTCTACACGTGCATAACTTGTAAAAACCAAAAGTCACATATAAAACAAACAAGCCCAGGAGGTAGACCAATCGACGGTGTACACGTGGCGATGAGTCTCGGCCCGACTCGGCCGAATCGGCCGGCGGCACCGGTTCCAGTGAGTTTGATCGCCGATTTTCTTCACTCCTTTGAGACTTTTGGCCTACCCTACTCCCCCTGCACTGTTTAAAACCTCTAAAATTAAATTGAGAATTGAAACACTCTCTTTTTAATTTTTTAAATGCAAAATTTAATACAATTTTCTCACACCCTTTCATCTACCCTAAACCCTAAATTTTCCTATAAATACCACACATAAACTCAACCCTCCTTACTTCCAAAACTCTGTCCAAACTCTCAAGAAAAATCTCTAGACTTTTTATATGCAAGTGGAGTTAGCAAAGGGTGAAGCTCCGACGAAGTTCCGGCGGTGATCCGAGGAGATTTCGACGACGAAACGACGCACCGGCACCTCCCCGTACTTCATTTTCCTCCCCTCTATCCTACAATCCCGTAAGTCCCTCCTCCCTCTTCTCTTTTCTATTCTGAAAACTCGTAATTCTAAAACCCGATGGAAGCGGAGTTAATCCGACTTCCGATTCGGTTTTCTTTAAAGGTTCCATTTTTTCTTAAACACAACAATATCAAACTCTCACAACATGACTATTAATCATTAACAAAACATATTGAACAAGTTCCATATCAAAAGAATGTATATTGTAATTTTTATCGCATTTTTCAGAAAAATACCATGTAGTTTAATTTCGACATTAAAAAGCATAATTCCTTGCTATACCTTTAGATAGTTCACGAGGTAATGACCTACCTCCTCACAACACTCATATGTAACACAGCACGATGATCTTTGGGAACATAGTTTTATGAAAATACGAATTTACACAAAACTATCTCGAACTTATAAAAATCTTTTTCTACAAGATTATGTATTTTAAACAAATCTTTGCAAAGCGACGGTAGAACCCATTTGGGGAACCCGTTCGGGATGGTGCGGATTATCACACATCCTCGGGCTTAGTAGTGCGAGATGCAGACCTCCGCAAGGAACATTCGGTCTCGAAAGATTTAAAAATACAAATATCTTAAGAAAATGAGATTTCTAGAAAAATAATAAATTAAATTATTTTATATATATATATATGTATCATCAAAATATCTAATTTTTGATATAATATAAACATTCCAACTTTTCTAAATCAAAAGAATCACTTTACATGAAAATACCATGCAATTCCATACAAGTTCAATACTTTACAATTAAATACCATATATTATGAAATTAGGTTTTATTTACTAGAAATGTCATATATATAAAATCTACATCTATGAAAACTCTAAAGACGATAATTAAATACTTGAGGTGTATTTTGAAAATGATACAAAATTATTTTTACATAAAACCCCCTCAAGTTCTATAAATTACAATAAGGACCCTAGTAAACATAGGTTTAAACGGGACCAGTCTCTTGAGCCTCAGGGAGACGGAGATATGGGTGCTTGCCTATTTAAGGTAGACAAATTAACAAACGGTGTTATCAACACGGTAATCGTCTTTAAAAAAGACACAAATCCTGTCGTCCATGTGCAACGGTTGCCGATAACACCAAATCCTAAATCAGGATTCAATTTCTTTTCTAATTGTCTGACTCAGACTGAGTCTCATTACAATCAATCTGACTTGAATATGATTCAAGTACAAATTATAATTCAACATGAATCCATGAATCCATATATTCAATATGTTCAATCTAATCAATCTGTATTGACTGAACCGAACCATGGATATACATCCATCTACATGATTCTCCAGTTACATCCATTTACTGATATCATGGTTTCAACAAGTCATCCATCTATACAATTCAATTACAAGACAATAAAATACAAACAATACAATTAAGACATCGCGGGGTTTATAAAGGGTAGATTGGTATGGAAGGTGTTAGAAGTGGCACGAGACTGCAACTATTAAGACACCTAACCTGTATTCCATTGCCGTTGTACCGTGGCTGAATAGTTCCTTGTACTTTCCGTCCACCATAGTCTCTGGTCTACTGAAACTCCTCTCATATACACTGGTCTCTTCTGTACCAAGCTACAAATAACAACATTAACACTAAATACAACATTATAACAATATAATACAATTTTAAAAGTTACACACTCTCTTTGTCTATTCTATTTCTTCCTTATCTTCGGGACTTACCGAGCGATTGTTCGCTGACGACATTCCTTCTCTTTCTTCTTTGGAATGTTGTCAAGTGATTCGGATCTTCAGGAGATCGAGCCCACCAGCGAGGATTTGGACCAGCTAGCCTACGACCCAGAGCTTTAGATTCCTTGTACACATTTACTTTCAGTACTTTTCATTTTTGTTATGCCATTGTTTAGGCATTGTTTTTCATTCCATGTATTTACTTTTCCATGTACTGTAAAAGAATGTTAATAAATAAAGTTGTCGTTCATTACATTGTCTCTTGTGTATATTTCTTTTATATTGCTTAGTTACGCTTAGCGTATTTGCTTCTGAGTAAATACATAGCGGCCTCGTCGTGTCCCCTTCGCCGTACAACGGAAAGCGGGACGTGATAGGTTTTGTTGGTGTCCCATACAGGTCAGAGCTGTATGGAACCCTACCATGTAGTTCTATTCTGCGTAGACAACCTAAGCAATATAACACAAGAACCAGCAACTGAAAACATTCCTTCTAATACCTATTCCTTGAATCTTATCATTTCATATACTTTGAATCTATCCTAAACCAATTTTTTCTTCTAAGGTTATGGATTCCCCAAACAACACTAGCACCAATGTCAACAACACACCTCCACCACTACCACTCACACCTGCCGTCACTACTCCGATCAACGAGCAGACAGTTCTGCTTGAAGCAATCCGAAGCTTCCTGGAAGGACTGCAGCAGCAGACTGCTATAATATTGAACCGTCTAGAAGCGGAAGCACACGATATAAAGCGCTCTGCCACCCAGATGGCAGGAGGAGCCTATCCTATACAACCCAAGAGACAGAAAGAAACAATTAACCAGTCAAGTCCAGGTTTTTGTTTCTACTGCAAGAAGGAAGGACACTTGTGGAAGGATTTTAGGCACGCAAAAGGCTTGGGCCTAGTTTGTGGCGCATCCAATCACAGAATTGGAACATGTCCCTATAGATGCAACTCAGCTCACACACCTACCAACTACACGCAGCGGCCAGCCATCCAGGCTCTTGCATCTCGTCTTGCACTCCTAACTCCACCACCTGCACAGCCTACTCACCAATTCCAACAGGCACTGAGGAACATGTCTTGAGGACAGAGGAATGTGCCCCCGGTTAGGAGAAACGTGCCCCGGCGACAGGCTTACACCTTAGCAGCCGTAGAAACCGAGACAGTTGACCAAGGTAACACTAGTAAGTCTCTTCCACATTTTTGAAACCCTTGTATCACTTTGTTATTTTTCATACACTACCAATAGTTAAACCACAAACTTTTCTTGAATCTGTTACACTTTTCTTTTACAAATTTCGAGGACGAAATTTTTATAAGGAAGGTAGAATGTAACAAGCCTAAACTTTCTGTACAAATTATTTTCAAAAATACAGAAAGGAGTACTTTTGCCTAAGCACAAGTTATAAATTTATTTTTCTTTTTAATAGTAAGAAGAAGCTTGTAGCTCATTGGTAAGACCTTGCACTGCTGAACCAAAGCACCAGAGTTCAAATTCCATTAGACACATTATTTTTTATTAGTTTTCTTTTAAATTTTTAGAAGCCCAAAAGTCTACACGTGCATAACTCGTAAAAACCAAAAGTCACATATAAAACAAACGAGCCCAGGAAGTAGACCAATCGACGGTGTACACGTGGCGACGAGTCCCGGCCCGACTCGGCTGACTCGGGCCGGCGACTCAGCCGAATCGGCCAGCGACGCCGGTTCGGGTGAGTTGGATGGCCGATTTTCTTCACTCCTTTGATACTTTTGGCCTACTCCACTCCCCCTGCACTATTTAAAATCTCTGAAATTAAACAGAGAATTAAAACACTCTATTTAAATTTTTTAAATGCAAAGTTTAATACAATTTTCTCACACCCTTTCATCTAACCTAAACCCTAGATTTTCCTATAAATACCACACCTAAAGTCAACCCTCATCACTTCCAAAACTCTGTCCAAACTCTCAAGAAAAATCTCTAGACTTTTTGTGTGCAAGTGGAGTTAGCAAAGAGCGAAGCTCCGACGAAGTTCCGGCGGTGATCCGAGGAAATTCCAGCGACGAAACGACGCACCGGCACCTCCTCCTTCTTCCTTTTCCTCCCCTATATCCTACAATCCTGTAAGTCCCTCCTCCCTATTCTCTTTTCTATTCTGAAAACTCATAATTCTAAAATCCGACGGAAGCGGAGTTAATCCAACTTCCGATTCGGTTTTCTTTAAAAGTTCCATTTTTTCTTAAACACAACAATATCAAACTCTCACAACATGACTATTAATCATTAACAAAACATATTGAACAAGTTCCATATCAAAAGAATGTATATTGTAATTTTTATCGCATTTTTCAGAAAAATACCATGTAGTTTAATTTCGACATTAAAAAGCATAATTCCTTGCTATACCTTTAGATAATTCACGAGGTAATGACCTACCTCCTCACAACAATCATATGTAACATAGCATGATGATCTTTGGGAACATAGTTTTGGGAAAATACGAATTTACACAAAACTACCTCGAACATATAAAAACTTTTTTCTACAAGATTATGTATTTTAAACTAATCTTTGCAAAGCGACGCTAGAACCCATTTGGGGAACCCGTTCGGGATGGTGCGGATTATCGCACATCCTCAGGCTTAGTAGTGCGAGATGCAGACCTCCGCAAGGAGCATTCGGTCTCGAAAAATTTAAAAATACAAAATATTTTAAGAAAATGAGATTTCTAGAAAAATAATAAATTAAATTATTTTATATATATATATATATATGTATCATCAAAATATTTAATTTTTGATATAATATAAATATTCCAACTTTTCTAAATCAAAAGAATCACTTTACATGAAAATACCATGCAATTCCATACAAGTTCAATACTTTACAATTAAATACCATATATTATGAAATTAGGTTTTACTCACTAGAAATGTCACATATATAAAATCTATATCTATGAAAACTCTATAGAGGATAATTAAATACTTGAGTTGTATTTTGAAAATGATACAAAATTATTTTTACATAAAACCCCCTCAAGTTCTATAAATTACAATAGGGACCCTAGTAAACATAGGTTTAAGCGGGACCAATCTCTTGAGCCTCAGGGAGCCGGAGATATGGGTGCTTGTCTATTTAAGATAGACAACTTAACAAACGGTGTTATCAACACGGTAATCGTTTTTGAAAAAGACACAAATCCTGCTGTCCATGTGCAGCGGTTGCCGATAACAGCAAAACCTAATTCAGGATTCAATTTCTTTTCTAATTGTATGATTCAGACTGAGTCTCATTACAATCAATCTGACTTGAATATGATTCAAGTACAAACTACAATTCAACATGAATCCATATATTCAATATGTTCAATCTAATCAATCTGTAGTGACTGAACTGAACTATGGATATACATCGATCTACATGATTCTCCAGTTATATCCATTTACTGATATCATGGTTTCGGCAAGTCATCCATCTATACAATTCAATTACAAGACAATACAATACAAACAACCTGTATTCCATTATCGTTGTACCGTGGCTGAACGGTTCCTTGTACTTTCCGTCCACCTTAGTATCTGGTCTACTGAGACTCCTCTCGTATACACTGGCCTCTTCTGTACCAAGTTACAAACAACAGCGTTAACACTAAATACAACATTATAATAATATAATACAACTTTAAAAGTTACACACTCTCTCTGTCTATTCTATTTTTCTCTTATCTTTGGAACTTACCGAGCGATTGTTCGCTGACAACATTCCTTCTCTTTCTTCTTTGGAATATTGTCAGTGATTCGGATCTTCAGGAGATCGAGCCCACCAGCGAGGATATGGACCAGCTAGCCTACGACCCAGAGCTTTAGATTCCTTGTACACATTTACTTTCAGTACTTTTCATTTCTGTTATGTCACTGTTTAGGCATTGCTTTTCATTCCATGTATTTACTTTTCCATGTACTGTAAAAGAATGTTAATAAATAAAGTTGTTGTTCATTACATTGTCTCTTGTGTATATTTTCTTTTATATTGCTTAGTTACGCTTAGTGTATTTACATCTGAGTAAATACGTAGCGGCATCGTCGCGTCCCCTTCGCCGTACACCGGGAAGCGGGACGTGACAGTTTTCCCAAAGAGGATGATGAACTCCCTACAAAGTCCAACCAAATCTAGCTCAGAAGCGGCAAGGCTATACCGTCAAAATAAGGCAACGCCCCAAAAGAGAAGGAAAAACAAGTTGCTAATGAAGAGGACGGCGGAGCCGCTTATGAAGACTCGAGTTCCTCTCCACTACACTACAATGTCTTGGCTCATCTTCAGAAGCTTCCGTCTCTCCTAAGTATCTATGATGCTCTGGTTTTATCTAAGGAGCTTAGAGATATCCTCATTCACACTCTACAAAACCCAGAGCGGTGCCAGGCTCGCTTCGCGAAAATCAGTATGAAAGAAGACCAGTACACTTTGCATACAGCCGCGGTCACATTTAAGGATGAATACATGCTACTGGGAATAGCTGAGCATGACCGACTGCTTTACGTGACAGGGTACAGCGACAGAGACCGTATAATCGCATATTGATTGATTCGGGGTCTTCTATGAACATCATGAATTTGCGGACTCTAAAGAGCTTATCAATGGACGTCCGACGCCTATCAAGAGAAAGAATTGGCATCCAAGGCTTCAATAAAAACTGCCAGTAAGTTCTGAGATTCATAGCTCTGCCGATCAGGTTTGGGGATCTACAAACTGAAATTAATATATACATGATCGAAACCGACACGTCCTATAAGATTCTCATGGGATGGCCGTGGCTTCACGATCATGGCATCGTTCCGTCAACACTCCATCAATGTATGAAATATACCAAAAATGGCGAAGAAAGACGCATTGATGGAGACATACAGCCGTTCGGTGTACATGAAGTCCGATATGAAAATTCTCGGTACTTTATGAACCCCCAAAATGCTGAGCTGCAGCCGACCAAAAACAAGAAGGACCAAAATTCCAAAA
This sequence comes from Agapanthus africanus, assembly GCA_030015575.1. Lineage (NCBI taxonomy): Eukaryota > Viridiplantae > Streptophyta > Magnoliopsida > Asparagales > Amaryllidaceae > Agapanthus > Agapanthus africanus. Next base: position 138,116,464 of record CM057339.1, read on the forward strand.
GCAAATCTGAGCTGGTCGTCACCTTCAAAAGTAAAAACCTCCAAGTGTGCCCGCGTTTCGGCAGTGACACCGATGAGTCCGACTCTAGAAATCCGTTCTTCCGTAAAACTTTCCCTCATATTGGTAGCGATACGGACGAGTCTGATATTGAAGGCCCATCCGACAGCAAAATTCGCCCTCATTTCGGCAGTGATATTAAAGAATCAGAGGAAGAGGACCCGTCTTGCAGCAGCTGTGCAGATTGGGCTCTCATGCAAAAAGCAAAGCTAAAAGAAACCTTCGAAATTACAGAAGGTCCCTAGCTATCACGAGGGTGCCGGAGCAGATGTGCAAAGAGCTTGACGTATTGTCAGTCTCTACCGTGGACCAGCTTAGAACCGTCTACGTTCCCGGAAGAAAGAGCAGACAGAAGGGCATCCTGTCTTATCGATCAAACCCTGTCGTTCACCTAGACGATTTTTCCGTAACATGTCTTCCTTATGAAAGAGGCATAACAGCCATCCTAAACCCAGATATTATGCGCCCGAGATACGGAAATATTTTAAAAAGTGCGGATGTCGGCTATATCAAACGGGCTCCGAAGATAAGTTTTATGAGGGGTTATGGTATCCGTCTTAGGTCCGATCACTCATCGTTAGGCGGATCCCAGATTCCTGCCCAACAACGCCGTGAATCCAAAGCCCTCATCACGAGGCGGCCGGGTAGATTTCTGCCCGGCCGATCCACAGCGGGTAGCTTCCTGCCCAACAACATCGTGGAACCAAAGCCCTCATCACGGGGCCGCCTTGCAGCTTCCTGCTCGGCCCATCCACCGTGGATAGCTTCCTGCCCAACAGCGCCGTGGATCTAAAGCCCTCATCACGAGGCCGCCGGGCAGCTTCCTGCTCGACCAATCCGCAGCGGGTAGCTTCGTACCCAACAATGCTGTGGATACAAAGCCCTCATCACGAGGCGGCCGGGTAGCTTCCTGCCTGGCCCATTCACCGTAGGTAGCTTCCTGCCCAATGAAGACATGGATCCAAAGCCCTCATCACGAGGCGGCCGGGTAGCTTCCTACTTGGTTCATTCACAGCGGGTAGATTCTTGCCCAACATAAATTGTGAATACTAAGCCCTCACCACGAGACCGGCGGATAGTTTTCTGCCCGTCGCAACCATTCACAACGGGTAGATTCCTGTCCAATATAAGTTGTGAATCCTAACCCTTCGCCATGAGGCCGGCGGACAGCTTCCTGCCCGTTGCAACCATTCATGGCGGGTAAATTCCTACCCGGACTAGCCCGTGAATCCTTAGCCCTCGCCATGAGGTCGATGGATAGCTTCCTACCCGATGATATGCATGTAGATTCGGGGATCAAAGAGACACAACCGCCGAATGCCATGTCGTTCCCGGAAAAACCACCACGGAGAATTCTCGACACCATGCTGAACAGAGAAAACCGAGCAGACCACTCTCGACCCGACCCATAATGAAAGTAGGGACTAGTGATGATAATCATATATGGGGATTCCCCAGCTCTCGACAAGTAGCGGATGACGTGTCGTCCACGTAAGACAATTAGATTCCTGGGGGCTACAGAGCTGGAATAAGTATGATGCATTAGGGATATTCCTCGGTGCCTCGCCTCTGAGGTTGCGCTCGACCTTTTAGAAGATCTCCCGGAGTACGTTCCACATTCGGCTGACCGCCTGCCCATAGCTCATCTCCAAGCTATCCTATAGCTGAGATTGCTCGGCTCACCTGCTCGTCTCCAAGCATCCTATATCTGAGATTCAGCGTCCCTGTTTGGCCGGGAGCACGGAACTCGAGCGTCCCCATAACGGCTCTGTGTATCTCACCACGATGAGATCTTTGCCGCTCCACGTCCCGCATCCCACGCTAATGTATCTCCCCATTAATGGGCGTATCCCGCCATCAACGCGAACGTGATGCATGGGCGTAACGGACGGAGAGAATCTTGCATCGGCTCACTTTATGCGGCCGCTATATAAACCCCTCTTCCAGACGACTCAGGTATCTCTAACTCATTCCAATACGGTGCTTCTCTGCCTTAATATTCCTCGGTACTTACTTGATCATCGGAGGGTCCTACGGTGGTTTCCCACCCCGAGACTTCCCTTGCAGGTAGCTCGGCGTCAACAACAACCAACAACCCATTGAGATCCACACGCTCAACCCTCATCTCAAATCTCAATCGTTCAGCACCGCTGGCAGTAAGATCGACGAAGGGCAACATCTGAGGGAGATTCAGACCTCCATCAGTTGGCGACGTCTGTAGGAACGAAGAAGTTTTTTCCACCACAAAAGTTGATCTTCCGCTTTCAATCCGATGGCCAGCGATCATCGCAATGGAGATCCTGTCATGAGATATCCCTTGCTTCGCAACGAAGGCGGCGGTGGTTCCACTCCACCTCCAAACATCGTCGAAGCCCTAACAGTACGGATCGACCGACTGGCGGCGGCGGCGGACACGCTCGTTCACATTCAAGCTGCCGCCCAGTCCCAGCAAACCGCCACACCTGTTCCCCAAAACGACGGCAGGAACGAGATGGCGAACGAATGCACTCGAGTCCACGTCCTCGCTCGTGTCAATCCTAACACCACGGGACACCGACATGCTGATTCCGGCATTCACGACCCCTATACGAGGAATGATTCAATCACTCGTTTGGCGCCAAATAGTTCAACGCCAAGATTTCAGTTCAATGCTCGTCACGCTCTCTCGCCCTCAGAGGCGCCCTCCGAGGCAACGTCGGTCAGAACACCTGATTTCAGGAACAACCGATGTCACCACGATCACTAAGGCCTTGCACATGGCGTTCGCCGAGGAGAACCGCAAAAGGATTAATCCGAGGATCTGAGGAACGTAATAGAGCAGAACCGAAGCCGATCCGTCGCTCAAGCCTGAAGCGGGTACAGTGGGGGATCCAACTAAGGAGAATCCTCGGGGTACCAGCAATGGATTGACGTTCTCGAGAAGAAGATTGAGGACATGCAACTCGCCACTCGCCAACCTGAGGGATCGACGAGATATTCCTCGAACTCTCACGAAGCCTTTCACCGAGCAACTACTGAGAGAGCAAGTCTCTTCTCGGAACAAGCCGTCCAAAGTTGCTCTTTTCGATGGGAAGTCTGGCCCAAAAGACCACATGGATGAGTTCAAAACGGGCATGAGCTATCAGAATAACTCGGACGCCGCTCAATGCCGAGCATTCCCCACCACCCTCATCCGAGTATGACGATACTGGTTCCGCGGCCTAACTCTGCACTCGATCTCGACTTTTGAAGAATTGGTCACGCGGTTCCTTAGCCATTTCATCGGCAACCGGCGACAGAAGAGGTCGGTTGACTACCTGTTCACCATCAAGTGCGAGGACAGGGAGTCTTTTAAAGACTATATTGCCCGTTTCTACAATGCTCTTATAGAGGTACCCGAGCACCGGGATGAGACGGTCATAACCGCCCTAAGGTCTGGTCTTAGGCATAAAGAATGGCTCCGCTCTTTTACATTGGCGCAACCTAAGACCCTGGCCGAGGTAAAGGTCTGGACCGAGCGGGAAATTCAACTCGAATCTGAGATTAACGCTCACCTTTCCCGAGGATACCGGACAGACCAAAAGAAAAGCGACCTGGAAGAAGACAAGAGGGCTGATCGGTCGAAACCTTATACGTCAAGGTTTCACGAGTACACGCCTCTCAATATCTCGCATGCCGAGCTAATAGAGGAGGCAAGGAGCGAAAGATTTTTCAAGCTACCACCGATGACACGAAAGCCGGGCAAGCGACTTCACTCGTATTGTGCCTATCATCGAACGCAAGGGCACCCAACCGAGCATTGTAAATAACTACGTGATTATATCGAGGAGATGATCCGCTCCGTTCACTTAGCAAAATACCTGTAAGACAAATGTCAAGCAGATAAGGGGCAAGCCGACCAACTTGAAACCGGAGAGCTGACGATCATGGTCGTCAATGACTAACTCGAGTCCTAGCAATAAGGGCACCCGCTGTATCCGGCCATTCAATGCAGGAGAGTTTAAACTGTATCAACGGATCTGTATTTTCTTTAATAATAAAAATTCTTACTCCCTTGCAATCTGAACTGCTTCTTTTTGTTTCCATACTAAAACACCTCGCAGGGCCGGAGGGTAGCTTCCTGCCGTCAAGTAAAGACCAGCCCTTCACTCAAGTAAATGAAATTCGGATGTGCCTATAAGCAGCTAACCAAAGTCCTCATCACGAGGCCGCCTGGCAACTTCCTGCTCGGCCCATCCACCGCGAGTAGCTTCCCACCCAACAGCGCCGTGGATCTAAAGCCCTCATCATGAGGCCACCGGACAGCTTTCTGCTCGGCCCATCCGCAGCGGATAGCTTCCTGCCCAACAACGCTGTGGATCCAAAGTCCACAACATAAGGCGGCCAGGTAGGTTTCTGCCTGGCCCATCCATAGCGGGTAGCTTCCTGCCCAACAATGTCGTGGAACTAAAGCCCTCATCACGAGGTCGCCGGGCAGCTTCCTGCTCGGCCCATTCACCGTGGGTAGCTTCCTGTCCAACAGTGCCATGTATCTAAAGCCCTCATCACAAGGCCGCCGGGCAACTTCCTGCTCGGCCCATTCGCAGCGGGCACCTTCCTGTCCAACAATGCTGTGGATCCAAAGCCCTCATCACGAGGCAGCCGGGTAGCTTCCTGCCCGATCCATTCATCGTGGGTAGCTTCCTGCCCAATGAAGACGTGGATCCAAAGCCCTCATCACGAGGCGGCCGAGTAGTTTTCTGCTCGGCCCATTCACAGCGGGTAGATTCCTGCCTAACATAAGTTGTGAATCCTAAGCCCTCACCATGAGGACGGCGAATAGCTTCCTACCCGTCGCAACCATTCACAGTGGGTAGATTCCTGTCCAACATAAGTTGTGAATTCTAAGCCCTCGCCATGAGGCCAGCGGACAACTTCCTGCCTGTCGCAACCATTCACGGCGGGTAGATTCCTACCCGGACTAACCCGTGAATTCTTAGCCCTAGCCACGAGGCCGGTAGACAGCTTCCTGCCCGATGACACACCACGTGGACTCGGAGATGAAAGAGACACAACCGCCGAACGCCATGTCGTTCCCGGACAAACCACCTCGGAGAATTCTCGACACCAAGCTGAACAGAGAAAACCACGCAGACCACTCTCGACCCCACCCATAAATAGGTCAGAACGAGAGTGAGGGCTAATGATGATACCCATATATAGGAAGATCTCCCCGGTGTCCGTTCTACATTCGGCTGACCGCCAACCCATAGCTCATCTCTAAGCTATCCTATAGTTGAGACTCCTCGGCTCACTTGCTCGTCTCCGAGCTATCCTATATCTGAGATTCGGCGTCCCTGTTTAGCCAGAAGCACGGAACCCGAGCGTCCCCGTAACGGCTCTGTGTATCTCGCCACGACGAAATCTCCACCGCTCCACGTCCCGCATCCCACGCTAACGTATCTCGCCATTAATAGGCGTATTCCGCCATCAACGCGAACGTGACGCATGAGCATAACGGACGGCGAGAATCTCGCATCGGTTTGCTCCATGCGACCGCTATATAAACCCATCTTTCATACGACTAAGATATCTCGAACTCATTCCAATACGCCGCTACTCTGCCTTAATATTTCTCGGTACTTATTTGATCATTGGAGGGTCCTATGGTGGTTTCCCATCCCAGGACTTCCCTTGCAGGTAGCTCGACGTCAACAACAACTAACAATCCATTGAGATCCACACGTTTAATTCTTATCTCAAATCTCAATCGTTCAGCACCGCTGACAGGAAGATCAACGGAGGACAATATCTGAGGGAGATTCAGACCTCCATCACGCGGTTTTCAAATTGTTTTGCATATGTATGTTGTATAATCATGATCAACACCAATGTTAATAGATATCAATAAAAAAAATGTGTGCAACAAAATAAAATTGCAGTGCAGCATGTGCTTAATAGTTGTAAGATAATCCAAGGGAGCAAAAGATCCCAAAATTAAAATTTGTTTAAAGAACAGAGAGCACTTGAACAAAATCACCAAGTCCTGCAAGCAAGGAAGCAAGCAAGCTAATAATAATAATAATAATAATAATAACCACCCATGCAAATAAATTTAAATTGCAGCCCTCATGCAAAGGATGTGGATATACAACATGAGAGTTGAAAGAAATTAACTAGTCAACCATAAAATTAAAGATCCAATGTAGCAGTGCACAATAGACCTTCACTACAAGAATCTAACAAGCAAAACTAAATTATGTTTTGTCGCGTCACTGGATTAATTTAAACTTTGCACTAGATAGACAGGAACCTGTTTATTATTAGATTTATGGCAAATTGCAAGCAAACAGTCAATATGTATGAATTACGAGTACTAAATTGCAGAAAATAATCTAGTCATCCATAAATAACCATTGTAATGAAATAGATCTAACATTACCAGGATCACAACTAACAGAGCAATTTATGATACTCATCATCCCTAAGACCGTTGGAAAAATATTTCATAAATATTTTTCTATATCATTTAATTTCATCAATTAATTAATAGACAAATATTTATGCTTTCGAAATCATAATGAATATAATATTGCAGATAAATAAAACATTGTAAAAACAAAATAAAGTTAACATGTTCTGGCATGAGGGATAAGGTGATGACGCCGTCTCTCGTGCAGGTCATCAAGAAGTCATCCTCTCTAGTGAGGTAATACCCCTATCACCAGAGTCCTGACAGTTCTCGGACGGTCAAGAGTTTGATCTCGAGATCGATACTTCAGATGCCCAATATAATAGGTAAAATAATATGAAGGAATTTGTTTAGAAATATATAATTGAGAGGGGAAAACCTCCGATATAAGTCTATTGTGTTCACTGTCTTTTGTAATAGGTTTAGGCATTATATATAAGTCTAAGAATTAACAAATATTATGCCCAGTTAATGGATTACAATGGACCAATAAATCATATCAATTATTTTAGGCTTTATTGATAATAAATATAGTAACATAAAATACTTAATGGAATGAGTAAGGAATTAGAAAAGGGTCAAAGATTAAAGCCAATAATGTTTGGTCAAAGTAAATTAATTGATACCGAACAAACTTGGTTTTCTCCTCGTTATATTTTATCAAAATATCCAAAACTTTGGAGTTTACGTATCTTATTTAGAAATATGATAAAACAACGTAAGATATTTTGTATTTAAACTTTTTTTATTGAGCTATATAACAAATAGTTGATCCATACGGCACAACGCAAAATAGGGAGGACCTACATAATGAGTTTTTTTAACCTAGAAATGGAGAATGGTGCTTTCTAAGAAAAGAAAATCAAAATTGAGTGCAAATTGTTTTCTAAAATTTAACCAAAAAAAGAAATATTAAATAGGTAATTTACAACAAATCATTTACCGCTCAAAAACAAGCTATTTGTCAATCAAACAAGGCGTTTTTTTCAAAATATGATGGTTAAAAATTAAAATTAGTAAAATATGGTAATTTAAAATATAATTATGAGAATAAAACGGTTTGGGCCACGTAGACGTATCCCAGTCCCAACATCAAGAGAGGACGGTTTCCTGGAACCCGCCAACACTACTAAAAATTGAAGGACGGGTTCTCAGAACCCACCTTACGACCATTCCATCCCACCCAAGGACCCCCTCGTCCCACTCCAACAGTCATCCACCCCACCCCTCCCTATTGGAACCAGCCCTCCCCACACAATTGGGAGAGGGTGGGTTCCTAGAACCCGCCCCCTCCCCCAAAAGAGGACGGGTTCCCAGAACCCGTCCCCATCCTCTTTAAAGAGGGCGGGTTCTGGCTCGCCTTCTTCTTTAAAATGGAGGGGGTGGGTTCCCAGAACCCGTCTTGCTTAAAAATTTAAAATTTAAAAACAAAATAAATTAAAATTTAAAAAACAATATTATTAAATAAAAAATCCTTAAAAGAAATAATTTAATGTGTATCCGGAATATGAGTAAACCGGGTTCTAAGAACCCGCCCTTCAGTGTATGGCGCTCTCGGGTAAATATTGGATAAGATTGACAGATAAGAGACCCTACTGTTTACTGACGTGGGAATAAGATCGACCGATAAGGGTTGTTACTGTTTATATAGAAAAAATCCAATACTTGGATCATACTATAAATATGAATGAGAAACACTTCAGTAAAGAAAGCAAAGCAAACAAATTTAATTTTCAAGTTCTGTCTTCTCATGGAAGAATTAGAGAAGATACGAAAAATGCAGCTGCAGTTGTAATAAAGTTTCTAAGTGGTTACTAAAGGATGAAAGATATGGAGGTATAATGACTCGAAATTTCTAAGCGGTTACTAACGTAATTTCTTAATACTTGAAGTCCATCATATTGCCAATCTAAACCCACGACATTCGTTGGAGAGGGCAATATAGCATGCCGCGGAAGCTCGAGGGAGGAAACGGGCCGATGTAGGGACACGATCTTTTACCCCTCTTAGAACTGCATTCAATCCAATAACACGGACTGTGTAGTATCTACTTCTTTAATATTATTGTATAATATTTAATTGATATATGTGTCGTAACACAAATTTGTAGTATTGTAACAGAAAATCAGTAAACCACAGAAGCTATTTCAGTTGAAAACAAGTAAATTCAAGTGTTATTATTCGCTACTCAATTTATATATTGCAATTTTAATGGTAATTTACAGTAAATTAGCCTCCAACGAATAATGCAAAAAGATCATACTAAAATTAAAATTGTACAAGTTTCCTTACAAATGATAATTGATTTTCCTTCCGTTGTTTCTTCTTCACGATCTCAAAGGTCCCGTCCCTGATGACTGTCCTGGATATCTAGTTTTATAATGACCTGGTTATTTGCATAAGCTGCATCTACCGTGCCTTTGCTGAGTATTAGCATCCATTGTTATTTGATCTTGACGCACCTTAACTCTTCCGGGTCTTATGTTTTTGTTCGGTGGTAATACCGTCGGTGTTTGTCTGTTTCCAGTATAATACTACCAATAGCGATTATTTGGTATAGGATGAAATTTTGGATCGTATGCGTCTTGGTGACTGGAAACCATATAGTAACGTGAAGCAAAATTGTAATGTGAATTATGCATGCTACTCGCAGCAACAATTGCGTGGGCACACGGTAAATGTTGTTGCTGGAAAACACCGCATGTGCATGAAGAGAGCCCTTCATCTCTAAAATTTACGGTATATTGATTTCCATTGCTCCCCGTAACTTGAAACTCTGTTGTGTCAAACCTTTCAAATCTGTAGTATTGTGATCTGCACTCTCTTTTCCGAAATATATCTTCATAATACGCGGTGAGTGGAGTCTCTATCGCCAAAGACTTTTCCTTTTTTTGCATAAAATAAGTATTCACTCTGAAAAAATTTCAAACAATCAACCCCTGTATCGGTAAGGCTCTAACACCCTTAAAAAACCCGTTGAAACTTTCAAATATATTAGTGGTCATTAGTAGATATCTACATCCATTATCATGTACTTGTGTCCACATGCGTGCTGGATACTCATCTAACCACGTTTTCGCTTCTTGACTCATCTCTCCAATTTTCGCCATGTACATGTCATGAACATTAGGGTCAGACGCTTCACCAGCTTTGTATATAAGCTTGTGTAGATCTGAATTTTTTAATTTTCTATCAATATTTTGTCTGAAGTGCCGCAGGCAAAACCTATGTGATGTCGCCGGAAATAAGGCTCTCATAGCAGCTAGTATTCCAAAATGTCTATCAGATATGATGCATAAATTTGTTTTATTAATAACATATGGGATATTTTTGAGTTGACAAAAAAACCATGATCAAGATGATATATTTTCATCATCGACAATAGAAAATCCCAATGGAAATATACCGTTATTAGTATCAATACCTGTGGCAATTAACATGCAATCTCTGTTCTTAACATATAGATACGTCACATCCACGCACAATACCGGCCGACGGTGTATGAAACCAGCCGCGTAAGGAGCAAAGTACCAGAAAATTCTTTAAAACCTGACACAGCCATCGACATCTGTTTATGTGGTTTTTAATTGGTATACGGACCCCGGATTTGATGGTTTCATGACTTCCATAAAAGTGACTAGCGAGTTGTATGAGCTTTCCCAATCCCCAAATATCTTGCATAAAGCTTTTCTATGAGTATCGCATACCTTCACATACGAAATCTGAATTTTATGCTCTCCACTTACGTAGAGCCGTATCTCTCGAGGAGTCATTGCCACATCTGTACGGATAAGTGGCATGATAAGTGAGCAAATGTATGATGAAGTGCAATTCCTGTAATTTTTTAACATAATCGAATTGATACAAGTGTGTTCGTGGTTATATTTCATGACTTTCCAAGCTTTGGCTCTTTTGGAACAACATGTATGCAATCTCCATTTACATTCAGGATATTTCGTACATATCATGGTATAGTACGTCTTATTTGACTCTTCGGTTTTAAATATAACATTTTTTCAATAGCCCACGACTTCAGTTTACAAATAAGATCTCCTTTTTTCCGGAAACATATCTCCAACAGTGATGCAATCTCCACTTGCTACACTCGCTTCCAAATAAGGCTCAGCATTTATTTCTGCCACAGCTAAGTTTATCCAAGTATCATCTTCCAACGAATCGGGGCCGGGATCTTCTAGTTCGACAAAATCATTATTCACAGCCATGTCATCAATCAATGCCACTTCATTCAATCCAGTGGCATAATCCACGCTATCCTCTCCTTGATGATCTTCATTATCTTCATCATTATCACTTTCACCCATATTATTGTCACCCATATCATTATCACTCATAGTAACATAAGGCTCGGATGCAATATACGATGGTTGAGGTCGGTATAATGTTGATGGTTCAGGTTGAAAAAACCGGAATAATATGGGCGGACATACTTAGAATGCGCTATTTGGATCGTGTTGGAATGATACAGAAGGAAAAAATTGAAATGCAGAGGTATGGGAAAATCTGCATTTAGTATATAAAATTTTGTTAACATTTTCATATTACAAAGAAAATAAATATAATCACCACTTGTTTCAGATTGATTTATTCTTGAAAAGTTGTATATGGTAATTCTTGTTGTTCTTCAGGTGTGTATGCAACTGCAGCAGTCGTTTGGGAAAATCTGTATTTAATATATAAAATGTATTAGCATTTTAGTATTGCAAAAAAAGTAATTATAAAATATTTACCCTTGAGTTTGAAGGTGTGAATAATCATGTGTATAGTCATATCCACTGAGACTAAAAGTATCATCGTTAATCATATGAACTACCTCCAGTATTACCATCAAAATAATTCGTCGGAGCGACATCTGATACTTCCAACTGTTTTTTCTCAACTAAAAGTTCAAAAGAATGCTGGGTGTGTGCCAAACCGAAATCTATTATCGAAGATGTTATTGCATGTTTATAATTTCAACCAATGCATTTCCACTAAACAGAGGCCGTATACAACTTAACTTAACCTTAATTTCATGGGAATCGTATTTCGTGATTTTAAACACTTTATTCTTGAGTTCATTGTAAGTCATTGATAAACATAATCACATAATCCTTGCACAGCCGCCCATATACTCGGGGCCTTGTGCACTTGTCACAATCTGGCCATCGTATTTATATAGAACAAATAAACCTGAACTTGATATTATCAACATCAAACAATATCAACCCAACAATAAATATAAAATGTTAACAACTGAAGTAATGATTATATTCACTGAAAGTTAAATAAACGGTAAATAAAATTTACATACGTTTGTCAATCAGGAATTTTGATAAATAGATCTATAGGGATAGAGAGATTGAGTTCCGTTGAAGGGTGCAAATGAGAGCTTTAGATTTTTTAGGAGGTGCAGATGCAAATTGGAGCAAAATGGGGAGCAAATGGGATGAGGGCGGGTTTTTGTAGGTATTTGGTCGTCGTTGGTCAAAAAAGAGGTCAGGCTTGATTTCAGAAAAAGTGTTCACGGGTCTTGAGATAAAGAGTCACAGAATTGCCTTGGGTTCAAGGAAAGGATTAGGCAGAAATGGGTCACGAGTCACGGAATTGCCTTATTTTGAGAGAAAGGGGTCATGAGCTTGCCTTGAATTAAGTAAAATTGGTCATGAGTCAAGGTGTAGCCAATTATTGGGTAGCCAATCAATAAGAGAAATTATTGAAATTAGTTTTTAGCAGTCTTTTATTGTAAGGAGGGTGTGTTCCAAGAATCCGCCCTCTCCTTTTTAAATGAGAGGGCGGACTCTTGGAATCCGCTATCCCCTTTTAAAAACCATCAATCTGTTACGTATTGATAAATCCTCCGGCCCTCTCATTTTTAAAGGAGATTCATCTCCTTTAAAAAGAAGATGCCAATCTCCTTTAAAAAGGAGATGCCACGTATTAATAAATCCCTTTTGAAAAAAGGGCTCATCTCCTATTTAAAGGAGATTTCCTCTCTTTCAAAAAGGAGAGGTCAAGAGTATGACAAGTCTAGGGGCCCTTTCCTTTTTAAATGAGATTTGGGGGCGGATTCTTGGAACACGCTCTCAATTAATGTAAACTCCCTTTTTCCTCTTAAAACCCCTCTTTTTCCCTCTGCTCTCTCTTATCACTTTTCTGTCCGCCATTCTATACACACCGATTTTCCCAATCTTTCAATTATTTGTGTTTGAAAAAAATACAATGGAGAATCAACCATTCGACAAATCACTCCTTATAAATCAAAACGAGTATAGATCTTTCAGTATATTACACAGGGAGGAAAAATTCGAAACTTATTAAATTTGTTTCAAATATTGGTCCATATATTTTAATTCAAATAGTTGAAAATAATATGAATAAATTTTGCAGGGTGGAGATAATCTTACAGTCGTCAGTCATAGTTACGACAAATGGCAAGTTACTGATTATCGTATTATTGAGCGGATTTGAAAAGTCAGTTATTTTTGAAACTTCATTACTGTGTCATATCCAATTAGACCACAGCCTCATTATCTCTCTTGTTGAGCATTGGAGAATAGAAACTCACTTTTCATCTTAGATGGGGTAAGACCGCTATCACACTCCAGGATATTGCCCTTTTGTTTGGTTTACGGGTGAATGGACTTGGATTGGTTGGAGGTATAATTGTGGGTCCGGAAACTGAGCACCCATATTGGGATACGTATATCGAGTCTGCTCTCGGACATGTATAATTCATAGTTTCTTTAAATTAAGAGTTGAAATATATTACAGTGATATTAATTAACGATTAATTGTAAAATTCAGGTATCATGAGGGTTTATTAAGTGGTATAAGATCAGTTTAAGCTGGCTCAAAAATACATTTACTAATATCCTTGATGAAGCTACTGATGATGTCTTGGATAAACATGCATGTGCCTATATTCTGTACATGATTGGTTCTTTGTTGATGCCGGACCAGTCGGCAACGCATGTCCATCCTTTATGCCTTGGGTTTTTTAGGGACTTCGATGTATGTAGCCAGTATGTTTGAGGAGCAGGAGTCCTGATATATCTTTAAAAGAAATTAAATAAGGTGTGTGCTCTTACGAAGAATAAAATTTGTGACTGTATTACATTACTTCAGGTACATAATAATTTTGAACTAAATATTTGAAAAATTATAATATTGGTTTTTTCTGAATTAAGACACTTTATATAGATTTGGTCATGAGAGCACATGTATATTGGAAGACCATATTATATTTGTATTTCTGCCGAGAATGTCCCTGAAAAACCTTTCGGCTGTTGGTGGAGTGGCAAGAAATCATATAAGACTCCTCATCGAGTACTTAAGTATTATAGAGATGAGTTGGATCGAATGGAGGCAACTCAGGTAACCATTAATTGGTAATTAAATTTGTTTGAAATTTTTAATTGATATTATTTACAATTTTTGTACTATGTTATTTGCGCAGTTCACGTGGACGTCTTATACAGTAGATCATCTGCAAAGATTACCTGGTATCTGTATCGAAGGAGAGCCGGCTTGGCGGGCTCGATGTCTGCTACTGTGCATTAATATCGTGGTCATGCACTTACCGGACCGGGTGTTGTGACAGTTTGGTAGATTACAACATATTCCTGGTCCGCCGCCTGCACATATGATAATAGAGGGAGACATGCGAGAAGAAAAGGCGGAGCGTGATTGGAGAGAGTATCATCATCAATATTTGCTGAAATAGAAAGATAGGTTTCGTAATATTGTCTTACAGCAAATAGGTGACTAAACATCCACCAGCGTTACAGAAATATATCTACAATGGTATAAGCGTGTCATTGTAAGATATCTTTCTACTCCTCCTACCGACTTTCCGAACGTCCAGCGGTATGAGCCTAGAGCCCATGTGGAACCAGGAATAGTAAGTTAATTTTTTTTTAAATTAAATTAGTTTTTAACATCCAGTGGTAAGAGTCTATAATTATATATTATTTTTTATGTAACGACAGGCTCGTGGGTTGCATCATATACAATCATTGATATAAGATCCATATCTGACCGATACTGGTCCAGATAGTCAGGCTTTATTTTTTATCGTAGACTCATATATTGGTGGTATATTCAGTTCATATCATATGCTTCCACATTTGTCATCATCGCTAGAGCCACAATATGAGCCGGAACTACAGTCGCGGCATGAGTCGGAACCAGAGCTGCAGTATCAGTGGTTCGGAGCACCGTACGGTCGGCAGCAACCCTGGCATAGTCAGTGGTATCGACAACCGTCGAAAGATAATGAACAAGCGCAACAATCGGAGCAACGACGGTCTTGGGGGACAAGTTTTGCATAACAGCAGCAGTCTTGGGGGTCAGGTTTTGCGTAACAATAGCCGTCTTAGGGGGCCAGTTTTGCGCAACAACAACAGTCTTGGGGGACAGGTTTTATGCAGCCTTGGGGGGCAGGTTTTGTGCAACAACAGCAACAGGAAACCGGGACAGCTTCTTCGCAACAACAGCCCAGTTGGGAGACAGACTTTGTGTCCTACATACAGTTGTCAGGAAGAAGCATATATCCGGAACTTGTCCCACATACAGGATTTGCGCAACAACTGCCTATCCAAGACGAAACAGAAGAGCAAGCGGAAGAACAAGCAGAAGAGCAGACACCACCGCCACATACACAGGACGCAGGGGGAGGGTGGGGAAGGGTTGTCGAGTCATCCCAAGAGGCATAGGCTTATGTCAAGCCTTTTCGGGTTGGGAAAGGGGAATGGAAAGGGAAAGCGTTAATTGTACATTTTTAATTTGGATATCAAAGACGTCCAATTCTCTTAATGGATTCATTACCATTGTTTATAACTGAAATTGAAGCATTGGAAATGAATCCAGTAAGTGAATTGAACGAGTTTTTCTCAATTGCAACTACAGTTGTATTCTTCGTATCTTTTCTTATTCTTCCGTGAGAAGACAGAACTTGAAATTCAAACTTATTTTCTTTACTTTCGTTACCGAAATTTTTCTCATTCATATTTATAGTATGATCCAAGTATTGGATTCCTTCTATATAAACAGTAACAACCCTTATCGGTCGATCTTATCCCGCGTCAGTAAACAGTAGGGTCCCTTATCTGTCAATCTTATCCAATATTTGCCCAAGAGCGGGTTTTTAGAACCCGCTCTCTCTGCCATATACTGAAGGGCGGGTTCTTGAAACCCGGTTTACTCGTATTCCGAGTACACATTAAATTATTTCTTTTATGGAGTTTTTTATTGGGTTTTTTTTTGAAATATTATAATTTTAAAATTAAATTATAAAAATAAAGGGTGGGAAATTTTTTTTATAAGAATAGGGTGGTTTCAAACCACCCCCACCCCCAGTATAGGGGGCGGGTTCTGGGAACCCGCCCCCTATACATTTGTATAGGGGGCGGGTTCCCAGAACCCGCCCCCTTTTTTTTTAATTAAATTAATTTTTAATTTTAATTATTAACGTTTATAATTATAATATTATTATTATTATTATTATTATTATTATAATTATAATTCTTAAAAATAAAATAAAATTAAATAGACAAAAAAAAATATTTAAATTAAATAATAAAATTTCACTATATCAAATTTTTTTTTTACAGAATGAATCCGTCAAAATTTACAATGCCAAAAAATCCTATCTATTTGTAAAATGTAAATGCTATTTTTTTCCTTTCCCTTTTCCTTTATGAAATCCGAGAAGGCTTGACATAAGCCTATGCCTCCTGGGATGACTGGAGGAACCACCTGTTTCTTGGATAGATGGCGGTGGCGGCGTCTGCTCTGCTGCTTCGGGTTCGGGTTCTGTTTCAGCTTCGTCTTCAGCAACGTCTTGGACAGGCTGTTGATCCACAAATCCTGAACCTGAATGTGGGACAGGTGTCGGATATGTGTTGCTTCCCAACAAATTTGCGTAGGACGCTAAATCCGAAGCCCAACTGGGCAGTTGTAGCGAAGAACTTGTCCCGGTTTCATGCGGCTGATTTTGCACAAAACCTTGGCCCCATGGCTGCGCAAATCCTGACCCCCAAGGGTGCTGTTGTTGCGCTAAACCTAACCCCCAAGACGGTTGTTCTGCAAAACCTGATCCCCAAGACTGTTGTTGTTACGCCTGTCCGGTATGCCAGGGTTGCTGTTGACGGTATGGTGATCCAAACCACCGATCCTGCTGCGCTGGATCTCCTTGATGCTGCGGCTCTGGTGCCGGGTCATACTGCGGCTGCGGTGCCGGGTCATACTGCGGCTGCGGTGCCGGTTCATACTGCGGCTCCGGCGCCGGCTGATACTGCGGCTCCGGTGCCGGCGATAAATGTTGAGAAATACCATATGAACCAAGTACACCACCAATAAATTGGTCGAGATTTGAAAATTGAGCCTGAGATGCCGGACCAGTATCAGTCGGGTATGGTTCCTGCACCATTGTTTGTACGAAATGCAACCCACGAGCCTGTCGTTATATTAGAAATAAGAAATAAGTATTGACTCATACCGCCGGATGTTAAAAAGTAATATGATATAAAGAGGGCGGCTTACCAAATCTCGTTCCATGTGGCCTCTAGGCTCGTACCGCGAGATGTTTGGGAAGTTTTTGGGAGGAGCAGAAAGATATCTTATGGTGACACGCTTATACCACTGTAGATATACTTTGGTAGCGTCGGTAGCTGTGTGGTCACCTATTTGCTGTAAGGCAATACTATGCTGCCTATCCTCCCATCTCAGCAAATACTGATGATGATGCTCCCTCCAATCACGCTCCGTATTTCCTCCTCGCATGTCTCCCTCTATTGTCATAGGCGAAGGCGGCGGGACAGGAATATGTTGCAATCTATCAAACTGCCGCAATACCCTATCTGGGAGGTGCATAACAACGACATTGATGCAGAGGAGTGGGCATCGAGCCCGCCAAACCGGCTCTCCTTCGAGACAGATGCCGGGTAAGTTTTCTAGACGATCTGCTGTATAAGGCGTCCACAGAAACTGCGCAAATAACATAGTAAAAAATTGTGATTTAGGTATTTTCAAAATTGTAAAACAAATTAAATTACCCAAATTATGATTACCTGAGCCGCCTCCATGCGATCCAACTCATCTCTATAGTACCTAAGCACTCGACGAGGAGCCTTATACGCTTTCTTCCCATTCCACCAGCAGCCGAGCGGCTTTCCGGGGTTATCCAAGCCAGTTATTTTAATATTCTCTGGTCTTCCTATATACATATGCTCCCACGACCAGATCTAGAAATAAAGTTTTAGATTATAAGAGAGAAAACCAATATTGCAAAATTCTAGCTGTGAAAAATAAAGAATTTACCTGAAGTAATGTACTGCATCCACAAATTTTATTCTTCGTAGGAGCACATGCTTTATCGAGTTCCTTATAAAGAAAGGCCAGGACCCCTGCTCCCCAAGCATATTGGCCACAGACATCAAAATCCGCTAGGAAGCCAAGGTATAACGGATGGACATGCGTTGCTGATTGGTCCGGCATCAACCAAGAACCGATCATGTACAGAATATAGGCACGTGCATGTCTATCCAAAACTTCATCGGTGGCTTCATCAGGGATATTACTAAATGTATTTCTTAACCAGTTCAAATTGATTTTATACCCCTTACTGTGGCTTCCTGGTGCCTGATATTAGCATTTTTTTAAATATTAAAGCTAGAAATAATGTAAAACATAAAATTGGTACACTAAATAGGGAAAGCAGAATGAAATTGTTTACCTGTCCGAGAGCAGACTCGGCATATGTATCCCAGTATGGGTGGTCGGTATCTGGACCGACAATTTTTCCGTACAGATTTGGCGATGACTCCCCGAGAGATACGGCTCTTGGTTAGCGGAGAGCATAAAATTCAGATTTCGTATGTGAAGGCATGGGATGCTCGTAGAAAGGCTTTGTGCAAGATATTCGGGGACTGGGAAAGCTCGTACAACTCACTAGTCCCTTTTATGGAAGCCATGAAAGCATCAAATCCGGGGACCGTATACCGGTTAAAAACCACAGAAACAGACGTCGAGGGCTCTGTCAGGTTTCAAAGAATTTTCTGGTGCTTTGGTCCATGTGCGGCTGGTTTCACACACTGTCGGCCGGTATTGTGCGTTGATGGTACGTATCTATACGGTAAGTACAGAGGCTGCATGTTAATTGCTACAGGTGTTGATGCTAATAACGGTATATTTCCGTTGGGATTTGCTATTGTCGAGGGTGAAAATACATCATCCTGGTCATGGTTTTTCCGCAACCTCAAAAATATCCCATCTGTTCTTCATAGAACGGATTTATGCATCATATCTGATAGACATCCGGGAATACTAGCTGCAATAAGATCTGTATTTCCGACGACCCCACATAGGTTTTGCCTACGACACTTCAGGCAAAATTTTGATCGAAAATTTAAAAATTCGGATCTACATAAACTTATGTACAGAGCCGGTGAAACGCCTGACCCTAATGTTCACGACATATACATGACGAAAATTGGGGAGATGAGTCAAGCCGCGAAAGCGTGGTTAGATGAGTATCCAGTACGCATGTGGTCACAAGCACATGATGATGGGTGCAGATATCTCCTAATGACGACTAATATGTCTGAAAGCTTCAACGGGGTCCTTAAAGGGGTTAGAGGCTTACCGATACAGGGGTTGATTGTTCGAACATTTTTCCGGATGAATACTTATTTTGTGCACAGAAGAGAAAAGTCATTGGCGATGGACACTCCGCTCACCGCGTATTACGAAGATATCTTTCAGAAAAGAGAGCGCAGAGCACAATACTACAGATCCGAAAGGTTTGACACGGCGGAGTTTCAGGTGACGGGCGGTAATGGGAATCAATATACCGTGAACTTTAGAGATGAATGGCTCTCTTCGTGTACATGCGGTCTTTTCCAGCAACAACATTTACCTTGTGCCCACGCAATTGCTGCTGCGAGCAGTATGCATACCTCACATTACAGTTTTGCTTCCCATTACTATACAGTTTCTAATTACCAAGATGCATACGATCCAAAATTTCATCCTATACCGGACAGTCGCTATTGGCACTATTATACTGCCAACAGACAAACACCGACTGTATTACCGCCGGAAAAAAATATAAGGCCCGGAAGACCTAAGGTACGTCGAGATCGAATGACAATGGATGCTGATCCTCAGCAAAGGCAATCCAGATGTAGCCTATGCAAACAACCAGGCCATTATAGGACCAGATGTCCAGGATATGCATCAGGGGCGGGACCTTCAGGATCGTGACAAGTTTTGTATTATAAATTTGACGGATTCATTTTGTTATTATAAATTCGACCGTCGATATAGCATTTACATTTTACAAATAGATAGGATTTTTTGGCATTGTAAATTTTGACGGATTCATTCTGTAAAAAAAAATTTGATATAGTGAAATTTTATTATTTAATTTAAATATTTTTTTTTTGTCTATTTAATTTTATTTTATTTTTAAGAATTATAATTATAATTATAATTATAATTATAATAATAATAATAATAATATTATAATTATAAACGTTAATAATTAAAATTAAAAATTAATTTAATTATAAAAAAAGAGGGCGGGTTCCCAGAACCCGCCCTCTATAGTTTTCTATAGAGGGCGGGTTCTGGGAACCCGCCCCCTATACATTTGTATATTTGTATAGGGGGCGGGTTCCCAGAACCCGCCCCCTATACTGGGGGTGGGGGTGGGGGTGGGCCAGGGGGGTGGTTTGAAACCACCCTATTCTTATAAAAAAAATTTCCCCCCCCCCTATTTTTATAATTTAATTTTAAATTTATAATATGTCAAAAAAAACCCAATTTTTTATTTAATAATAATGTTTTTTTTTTAATTTTTTAATTTTTTTTGTTTTTAAATTTTAATTTTTTTAAGTAGGAATGGTTCTGGGAACCCGCCCCCTCCATTTTAAAAGAAAGGACGGGTTCAACCCGCCCTCTTTAAGGGGGAGGAGGGCGAGTTTCCAGAACCCGCCCTTTTTTGGAGGAGGGGGCGGTTTCCAAGAACCCGCCCTTTAGTCATTGGGTGGGGAGGGCGGATGAACCCGCCCTCCAATGGGGAGGGGTGGCATGGGTTGGGGCTGGGTTCCTGTTGGGAAGGGGTGAGGGGGGTCCTTGGGTGGGGTGGGATGGTAGCAGGGCGGGTTCTGAAAACCCGTCCTCCACTTTTTAGTGGTGATGGCAGATTTCAGGAGCCTGTCCTCTCTTGATGTTGCGACTGGGATACGTCTACGTGATCTCAAACCGTCCTATTCTCATAATTATATTTTAAATTACCTTATTTTACTAATTTTAATTCCCAACCATTCTATTTTTGGAAAAAAAAATCCATCAAACAACAATTATTTACTAATTATAAAATTCCTACTCCTGCTAAAATCCTGTCCAAATAAAACCCCAGCTGGCATTTCTAATTCAAGACATTCACTATAAAATTCAATGGCAAATTCGTTATTTACGTGCAGAATTTGGACAAAGTTGTTCTGCAGTTCCAAGTGCCTGAAAACGCCAGCCATCCAACACATCGACATTCTCGGCCTAAAACAGTGAATTTGTTATGCGTTTCCGAAATTACCGTCGCGTCACATTTCATTTTATTCTTTATATATAAGAGATGAAATCCCTCATTTTCCCCTGATCCTTCTTCTGATATTGAACAAGAGCTTGAAGGATCCGAGAGGTAAAAGAAACCCTAACCCTCATTTCCCGCTATTTTTTCTATTCAATATGTTTTTAAAATTGTTATTTTTTCTGGCTTTTATGGGTAAAGATTGAATCCTTTTGCCTTCTGCTGCATTGGATTTTGATTTGTAGCGTTGGGATCAAGCATTTGTTGTACAATTGGGAGTGAATGATATCAATTGTTGTCACAATTAGAGGCAAAGGGGGAAAAAGTGATTTTTTGGGGTATTCATGAGTCTCACATATATAGGAATTTTTTATATATATACTGTAAATGGTTATTGAATAAACTTTGCTACCATTGCTAAAATATTGCTACATCCTCCAAAAAATTTGGAAGTTATTTATATTTTAATTATGTTGTAAACATTTTCTTTGTTTGTAATTGCAGGGGTGTGTTGTTTGTGCATCATCCCTCTCGAGCAATGGCTTTAACCCCCTCACAGTTCGCTCTTTCTGTGGCATTTTTCGGCTCATTGGCCTTTATATTTGGCGTAATCGCTGAAAATAATAAGGTTGTTTTTAAAATAACTTGTCAATTGTGCAATGTGCGAAGATGAAGTATGATTTCTATATTGTTTGTCGCTGATGAGATATGTATATATTGGTATTTCGGTTGCATAACGACCACGGATGCACATTTAATTCAGATACAAAGCTTGTTTTCCCTTAAGATTATATTTTAATTTCATGATGTCTTTTCACATTTTGAATATACCCTAATTATTAAGTAATTTTATTGTTGGTACAGCCTGCATCTGGAACCCCGATTCCAGGAAAAGGCGTCGTCATCTGCAAGTTTCCAAATGATCCAACGGTTGCATTGGGAAGTATGTCGGTTGTGGCACTTCTTGTTTGTGCTTTTCTTGGTTCGGTCGCGATTTTCTTCCCCTACAAAGGCCAATCTGTTCCCAAAGATGCTTTGTTCCGGAGCACCGCTTTGACTGTTTTCTTCGGTGTTGCAGCGTAAGTTTCCTCCTCAGCCTTCTAGTAAATGAGTAATTATTGATTCGATATAAATTTACTTGTTTAGTCACCATATGAGTGTGAATTTTAATTATTGCTGCACTTGCCATGATATTATCTTCTTCTTGCATCTTAAGCTTCCTACGATACTGGAACATGAGGATTAGTCTTCATTGGTATAAATATTGGTTTCCTTCTTCGCATTCTTGAGAGAAACTTGGAAGGAAAAAAACAATTGGCCCTATCTAGGGATTTTGATTCTAATTCTATTTCATGCCGTCAAATTAAACATATCTTGTTTCTTTAAACCACAAGCATGAATACAAATATTTGATTGTTGGTGACATAATAAGTATACAAATATAAATTTTAGAATGTGCCAAAAAAGGTTTCACAAGCATCCTTTGGCGGATATGGATATGAATTCGTTCAATATAGGTTGCAACTTAGATTGTTTGATTAGCTACTCAGATTTTGTTATGGTGAAATCAGAGCGGTAACTGTATTAGCAGCGGTGATGATGCTGTGGGCGACAATCACGGAAGGCCTCCACCGGACCCACAACGTGCACAATGACCTCGAGACGGAGTGCCCCACCGCGAAGACCGGCCTCTTTGGTGGAGCCGCCTTCCTCGCCCTCGACGCGGCCCTCTTCTGGCTCGTCTGTCAGATGCTCACCGGCAATGCAAGAACCGATTATCTCGAGGACGAGGACCCCAAGGGCTCGTATGGCCAAGTCCTTGCCACGGATCATGATGCAAATAGCGTTGGGCATGCTGCACCTAGGGTTTGATGAAACTATTTGGTGCATGTTTTAAAGTCTTGTGTACATGTCCTACATTAGTTTTGCTTAAGTTTGCCGGCTTGCAATATCTCTGTTTTTAGGGGAAATGAAAACTCAAGTCAACCCATTGCATGAAATTGTGAAAATAAATAATATTCTTTTGTACCAAAAATTTTCATGAATTTTTTGTTGATGAGCTTTTGCCTGCCTGAGATGGGAGATTTGCTAAATTGGTTGTAAGTTTGTTTTATGAAGTGATTGACGACTGACTTGAGTATTTGTCATTGTGAAATATAACAATTTTCTTCTGCTCGTTGCGCTGAAGTTTGTTGAATATATATATATATATATATATATATAGAGAGAGAGAGAGAAGGGGGGGGGAGAGGTAGGGCTCCATTGTAAACCGGTCCGTGTTTTGAAAAACCGGACCTCTCGATCCACGACATATTTGAACCGTCCGAACCATTCAAGTTGATCACCCTACCTTCGAATATGTGTATGAAAATTCAAAAGATTTGAAGACCTCTAACACATGCATGGAATGAAGTTAATGTTGCTATATTAAAAGACGTTCATTTACAAGTTCGGATGGTTCAAATATATATAGGGGAGTGATCCATTGCAAATCGGTCCGCGTTTTTTAAAAACGGAAACTCTCAGTCTATGACATATTTGAACGATGTGATCCGTTCAAGTTGATCACCATACTCTCAAATATACATGTATGAAAAATCAAAAGATTTAAAGACCTCTAATCAATGCATTGGACGAAGTTTATGTTGCATTATCGAAAGACGTTCATTTTTGCATCCATCGATGCATTAGTTAAAGGTTTTCAAATCTTTTGATTTTTCATACACGTATATTTATGGGTAGGGTAATCAACTTGAACGGATCGGATCGTTCAAATATTTTGTAGATCGAGAGTTCCCGTTTTTAAAAAACGCGGACTGATTTGCAATGGATTATATATATATATATATATATATATATATATATATATATAAGGTTAATGGAGGAAATGTGTCATAGGAGGGGATTTCCTCCTAGGGCGTCGGAAAAATGCATCCTCCGTGATTTTTTTCGACGATCGGCATACATCACATCCATTTTTATCATCTAAGATGTGGATACACCAAATTTCATGTGATTATACCATTTTCTCACCGTTGATTTAGTTGGTGCAAAATTAATGGTTTACCGACAATAGAACTTTTTACATTGCTAATTCAACGGTGAAAAAGTAGTGGAATCATATGAAATTTGGTGTATGCACATCTTAGATGATAACGATGATGATGATGGTTGCCGATCGTCGGAAAAAAATGATGGGGGTTGTATTTTTTCGACGCCATAGAAGGAAATCCCCTGCTATGGCCTCTTTTTTCCATTATTCTCTCTCTCTCTCTCTCTCTCTCTATATATATATATATATATAACATGCTTTTAATTATATTTTCAACTTAAGATTTCAAAACCGCTCATAACTAAATTGTAAATGAATGTTATACATCGGTTACATCAAATTCAACACCTCGAACTAACCAGGAAAATAAATTACAGAAACTGATACAACCCTCGCTACATCCTTCTATAACTCTGAAAATTCATGTTCTTCACAATTGTGCACGGAGATATGCATACTTGATTTCTTACCTGAAGGCAACACTGTACAGCAATCCCTTCTAGGCGACTGCAGCAAAAAATGAGCAATTAGTTGATTGTAGTTGGAGATGCAATACGTTTAAAGCGCACAGGTTTCTAATCAATTTTTGTCGGAAACAGAGTTTGAACTTCATAATTTAGAACATATGTATGGTTCAGTGTTGCAATGCCATAACTTCCTTTAGTTGAAGTTGCTTTAGATTTGAGCACAACTATTCAAATTATATTTCTAATTACATGTTGAAGTACCAACTACTCGAAAGGTAGTTCATGATAGCAGCAGTATGAGTTAACAAAATATATTGCTTGAATCCTAAGATATCTAACACATCCGAAGTTCCGAACTATTGTTGCTGGAATGCAAAATTATCGGAATTGTAGGCATAACGGTGTGATTGCAACCATATGTTTCTAAAACATGTAGCTGGAACTTATTTTAAAAAAATTCAACTGCAAAGTTGAAACTAGTTAAGAAAATGAACTGCATTTTAAAGTCACATTTACCTTATCCCATCGATGTGGATCAGGCGTTTTGAACACGATAATCGTCTCTATGTTCGTCGGGGATGGCATCGTCCACCGACAAGTCGGAAACAAACGGCCATGACGAGAATATGTGCTTACAGTCTGATTCATACCCCTATGGTACCTAACATTGTTAACATAGAACGTAATCGCTTTCTGGCATGGGTTCCTCGCAACAGGCCGAGTGTTGAAAGAATACGCGAAGTAGTTCGCCCTTCTGTACCAGTTCAAGAAAGTCCGGGCAGGTATCTCCAGCTCTCGAGGTGAGACCAATCCCCTAGTGATTTGTACGACGTAACCCCAAGAGACGGAAACTGACCATTGACGTCTTCTGTCATAACAGATTGATTGCTGCATGATGCTGGCAGAGTCGAAATGGACGGATTCAAAGAGACGGTGGATGGCATCGGGTCTGCTTGTTTTGGGAAATATCGGTTCGACCACGTCGAGGTGGTGGAGGGAGACGAGAGGAGCGACCGGATGAGATGCTAGAAGTCCGAGGAGATCTCCGTAGATGTCATACTGCAAAGAGACTAATGAGTACGCATATCGAACTTTTTAATGGAAGAAGAGGAGCCAAAAAGCCAATCTTTATAATATTAAAAGTCTTATTTACTGAAAACCCCGCTCAGTTTTGGGCCCGTGACAGAAAACTACCACTATCTTTCAAAATGACAGAAAACTATCATGACTTGTCGGAAAAAAATTTGAGAAAATTTTCTGCAATTTAGCCAAATGTAAATGCAACAAGTCAAAATCCAAGAAATGATCTTCGGAAATCTCACCTGATGAAATCCAAGGTGCTTTGTCAAGGGCACACCAAGCTCAGCCATGCAAGCATGCATCCTATCATCACTCCCATACAAATGTGCATATCTCACAATGCACCTATCTTGCATCCTCTCAAGCTCCAAAGCCAAAGGATAGCTGATAGCAAACCCTCCTCCTCCATAAGCCATATGATACGAAAACAACAGGTTCTGCACGTGGCTCTCCGACGAGCTCCCGATGTAATAGTATTGCTTGTGATTGAACTTTTGTAGCACCCTGACCACATTATCGACTAAAAACACGGTGTCGTCATCTCCCATGACAATCCATCGCACATTTTTCAATTTGAGCCTTAACGTTTCCGACACGATACGGGAGATTCTGATGGCAGACCGGCTTCCGTGCGGATGCTTGTAGGGGAACTTTGAGGTGTCGCCTGAGATCCTGATCTCGGGCAAGCCTTCGTTGCGATATGTGTGTACCTGTATATACATACATAAGTGGGTATATAATTTTAGGTCATATACTTAATAAATCAGAGACATCATAGATAAACTCATATGACGAATTAGGATCCTCTCTAGCACTGAAGAGTCAAGTATCCAAATATCGATATGACATCATCAGTACCCGTTTATCCAACCACACAATGCCCCTGGTCGATCTAGGCCTCCACCATTGCTTGATGTACTCCTTCCTCTTCTCCCAAAGATCGGCCGAAGCGGCAATGCCGAACACTATATGATCGAGACTGGTCTCTTCTTCTTTCATGACTTCTACCTTTTTCTCTCCTTGGATCTTAACATCCCGGGTCATCGACCCCGTGGTCGTCTTCGAAGTCATGTTGGCTATCTGTTTGATTTTTGTTGTGTTATTTGTGATGGCGGCGATGTGATCATGGCCGATATTGGCCATGGTGCAGTCTTTGCTTCGGTTGGCGATGAGGAGATTGGCGGAGTAGAGAATGTAGGTGATGGAGATGATGAAGAAGCTGAAGGTGATGAGCCTGCGGAGCCCGATGGTCGAGCTGGCCACCGGGTCTTCGACCACATAGCCCCTGCTGCCCTTGCTGCCCATCAAATTGTTGTATTATTATTAGTAGTAGTAGTAGTAAAAGAGAAAGAATTGAGATATGCAAGAGATTTTCTTTTTCTTCTTCTTTTTTTTTCCTTTTTTTTTGTTTGTTTTGTGAA
The DNA here is from genome assembly GCA_030015575.1 of Agapanthus africanus. NCBI lineage: Eukaryota > Viridiplantae > Streptophyta > Magnoliopsida > Asparagales > Amaryllidaceae > Agapanthus > Agapanthus africanus. Next base: position 138,143,561 of record CM057339.1, read on the forward strand.
GGAGAGTTAGTTTGTTGGGCAGTTGACGGAGGAGGAGGAGGAGGAGGAGGAGGGAAGGGAATACTAGCACCAGAAAAAAGGGTGGGAGAGTTTGGAGATGGAGACACATCATATGGGCTTTGAATGAGCATTGCTTCTATTGATCAGTGGCAATTTGGAGAAATTTAATGATTAGTTAAGAATAATGGAGAAATTTAATGATTAGTTAGACTTCTTACCATGAATAGCTAATTTGCTCTTAAAGCACCATGCAATGCTAACAAAAGCGGTTAAACTTCCTACCAAGAAAATGTGGAGGTTATGTACCTTACTCTCTATCAATTGAATCTATTTTCATGATAAAACCATACGTTCTTCCAAATTAAATTCAAAATGGCTTATGAAATTAAATTCAAAATGGTTTATGAACTTCAGTTTGGAGACCAATTCAGACATCTTGCTCAGAATCAGGTTCATATATTTCATTCAAAACAAATAGCTGATTCCTATGTTGTCTTTCTTTTCACAGAAAAATGAAATCATCATAGTCCATATTGGGAACTTAACTTGAATTCAGTAAAACGTGGAAAGCTGACTTTGCGTGACATTTATATAACTAATAACTATAACACCTCAGGATACATAATAACAAACTTTATATAACCAGTACTAGTATGCCAATAAAGCAATTATTGTTACAACAAGAGCTCACAACAGCATCTATAATAGCCAAACACAATACCACATTATTTGTACGCATTTCACGAACTCTAACAACTGCCATAAACCCTATCATGTGACAATGGTGGCCGACTCAAATGGGCGTCACCTGCATGGGTTATCCGCAAAAAACAGAAAAAAAGAAAAAGAAAAAAAGAGAGTTAGTGAGTATAAGCAAACATTTATATAAATCATAAGCAAGGGTACACCAAGGGCAGCCGGCAGGTGCATCGCACATACACATGTACAAGTGCAGGTGCCTCTAAAACAGGTCCTGGTTTTCCGAGAAAAAAGAGAAATCAAATCATTTTTTCTGATACTATCTTTACAAAGTTGGATTTTGCAAAAGATTCCTTATCCAATCAAAATGTATGATTTAACAAGTCTAATGAGATGTGAGTTCCAATCATAAGATTATGAGCTGTTTAAAGAAAACGCTTGTCACTGAAATCCGAGTTGTCATTTTTCTTCTTTTGTTAAAGTTATTCGGGCGCATCCAATAAAGAAAAGAGCAGCAAGCAGAGAAAACAGAGGCTTCGAATTTTGATGCTATAATAAAAGAAATGAGAGAGTTTATATTTGAACCTGCAATAAGCATGAAGAATCTTCATTCAAACTGTGGAAAAAAGATGAAAAATTAATGAGTTAGCACCTGCAGTACAAGCATGTGCACATCATAGTACAGTATAAGCCAAATTGTGAAATCTACCAAAAGAGGAATATATTTAAAAATTAAGATTTAAGAAGTATTTACCCCGAATCTCTTCTTCATGCCACCAACTAGCTCTTTCGAATCATGCACGGTTGCAGTATAGGCATCAATTTTGTTCAGCTCCTACAAGTTCGTTAATGATAAATAGAAAACTAAATGTGGGGGCCATAACAAGAGATAAAACACGAATTGCTGAGAAAATGGGGAGCCTATAAATTATTTCTAAAATTTCTAGCTGAACCCCATATCGGCCACCTCTACCAAAGTGTGCTTAACTTAAGACGCTGACTTTAAGCGGATGTTGGCTTATGCTGGAAATCAAGTACCGATATCTTTTAAAGATTTACTAGAATACTTTATACATGCTATATGATAATTTGTTTTTTAGAATGTACGTATAATAGGGCATTTCTTTAGCTATGTTCTGATGTCATGTTGATTATATAATTTACACCAGATACAATTAAATAGCCCTAAAAAAATTTAACTTAAATTAGCTCGTCATCTTCAGAAAAGCCTTCTTTCTTATCATCTACATATACATTCATCATCGACTCCCTCCCTTCTGTTAATTGCTAGGCCTAAAAGTTGTTCCTTCATTCTTCCTTTGGGCCACTAATGAATAACATGCTATAAGAATTTGAATCATTAAATCAAGTTTCTTTTAATTATTTAAACTGATATTCAATATAATTTTTTTTGCAGGGTGTCTGATTAAATATGTGTGCAAGCTACACAGACTTTTATCAGACGGTTGATAATACTAGCGGCTTAGGATTAAGCCGGATTATTAAATCAAGTTTTAATTTATATATATATATATATATTATTGTATTATTGTTCACTATTCATTTTCTCTCTTAGCTATTCGTATTTTTATACGAATACGCGTATATGTATTTCGATACGTATACCAGATTGTATTCCGTATTTATACGGAATATCTTCTAGAAGATGGACACCTCATTATATGATTTTCATCAAGGAAGAGTACTTGGTATAAAGAGCTGAATTTCTTTCCCCACTCTTTAATAACCTGCGATAAATATAAAATCCTCCTCTCTTCTATCTTTTCTATTATATCTGACAGCTTGATAGCTACTTTCCTATCATTTTTTTATCTTTTATATTTCTTCTCTTTTTCTTTCCTTTTGTATATTATTTCATGACATTTGTTATTTTGGTAGTCTATAAATGCATGACACACTCTTCTGTTATAAACAGAAAGGAAAAAGAAAAGAACAGAAATCAGTGAAGCCTTATCCCATCAAATGGAATGTGGAACACTACTCTACATATTAGATGGTGCCAGGTAAAATCTAGTTTATGTGACATGGCATCAATTTTTGGCTTGGATTAAAAATATTTCCTTCGTTTTTTTATTACAATTTGAGTTTATAGTAGTCAAGGTTTCGCTTTATTTTCCATGTCGCTATTAATTTGTAGGGGCTTCAACGTGTATGTTTTCTTATTTTACCATATCTCGTATCCTGCTTATAATGATCCACAGGGTTGTTTTGTCTGCTTTTGGTCATATTTGTGTCTTTTTGTGTGTCCATTTTCCTAGATCGTCATGTCAAGAAGTAGTAATGCATAAAATGAATGGCCTGAGGATAGTGCATGCAATCAATACAACAAACATATAGGTGACAGATTCTTCCTTAAATATCAAAGACTTTATCAATGAGTTTCAGTGTATACCTCGATCCATTTTGCCAAATTCGGCCTGCCTTTGGTGACATCATAGTTTTTTACCTCTAAAAGGAAAGGCTTGAAACTTCCAATAAAGGGAGCATATGCAATATCCACCTAATCATGACATTTAAAAAAATGATCAGATATCAGTATAGACTGAGATTTGAGGACCATCAACTATTCAACATAACTTTTTTAAAATTCAATAAACGCAGTCTTCAAGTGTAGAAGCAACAATCTAGCTAATTATAATAATAGGAAGCTAATGGGTATCTAAATGGTTAATCAAGTCTTCGGTTACAGTGACATCATACTATCACTAATATTCTCAGACTTTATACACATTAAAAAATAAGGGGAAATGGACAGTAGCTCTGCGAGTACGGATCCAGTTCTTGATCATAAAAAGATCATCAGGTGTCCGGTTGTGACCTACTTTCTGAATCCATGGTATTACAAGAGAATGAAATTTGTTCTCGACCGTATTTACGAGATTTATAAAAGAATATTCAAAGATCGGAGCTATGATACGCTCCTGAAAGATATAATGGAGAAATTTAATGATTAGTTAAGAATAATGTGAAGGAAATTATAGCAATTTCCATGAACAGCTAATTTGCTCTTAAAGCACCATGCAATGCTAACAAAAGCGGTTAAACTTCCTACCAAGAAAATGTGGAGGTTATGTACCTTACTCTCTATCAATTAAATCTATTTTCATGATAAGCCATACGTTCTTCCAAATTAAATTCAAAATGGTTTATGAACTTCAGTTTGGAGACCAATTCAGACATCTTGCTCAGAATCGGGCTCATATATTTCATTCAAAACAAATAGCTGATTCCTATGTTGTCTTTCTTTTCACAGACAAATGAAACCATCATACAAAGTTTCAGTCCATATTGGGAACTTTAACTTGAATTCAGTAAAACGTGGAAAGCTGACTTTGCGTGACATTTATATAACTAATAACTATAACACCTCAGGATACATAATAACAAACTTTATATAACCAGTACTAGTATGCCAATAAAGCAATTATTGTTACAACAAGAGCTCACAACGGCATCTATAATAGCCAAACACAATACCACATTATTTGTACGCATTTCACGAACTCTAACAACTGCCATAAACCCTATCATGTGACAATGGTGGCCGACTCAAATGGGCGTCACCTGCATGGGTTATCCGCAAAAAACAGAAAAAAAGAAAAAGAAAAAGAAAAAACAGAGAGTTAGTGGGTATAAGCAAACATTTATATAAATCATAAGCAAGGGTACACCAAGGGCAGCCGGCAGGTGCATTGCACATACACATGTACAGGTACAGGTACAGGTGCAGGTGCCTCTAAAACAGGTCCTGGTTTTCCGAGAAAAAAGAGAAATCAAATCATTTTTTCTGATACTATCTTTACAAAGTTGGATTTTGCAAAAGATTCCTTATCCAATCAAAATGTATGATTTAACAAGTCTAATGAGATGTGAGTTCCAATCATAAGATTATGAGCTGTTTAAAGAAAACGCTTGTCACTGAAATCCGAGTTGTCATTTTTCTTCTTTTGTTAAAGTTATTCGGGCGCATCCAATAAAGAAAAGAGCAGCAAGCAGAGAAAACAGAGGCTTCGAATTTTGATGCTATATATACTCAGAGATAATAAAAGAAATGAGAGAGTTTATATTTGAACCTGCAATAAGCATGAAGAATCTTCATTCAAACTGTGGAAAAAAGATGAAAAATTAATGAGTTAGCACCTTCAGTACAAGCATGTGCACATCATAGTATAAGCCAAATTGTGAAATCTACGAAAAGAGGAATATATTTAAAAATTAAGATTTAAGAAGTATTTACCCCGAATCTCTTCTTCATGCCACCAACTAGCTCTTTCGAATCATGCATGGTTGCAGTATAGGCATCAATTTTGTTCAGCTCCTACAAGTTCGTTAATGATAAATAGAAAACTAAATGTGGGGGCCATAACAAGAGATAAAACACGAATTGCTGAGAAAATGGGGAGCCTATAAATTATTTCTAAAATTTCTAGCTGAACCCCATATCGGCCACCTCTACCAAAGTGTGCTTAACTTAAGACGCTGACTTTAGTCAGGATGTTGGCTTATGTTGGAAATCAAGTACCAATATCTTTTAAAGATTTACTAGAATACTTTATACATGCTATATGACAATTTGTATTTTAGAATGTACGTATAATAGGGCATTTCTTTAGTTATGTTCTGATGTCATGTTGAATTATATAATTTACACCAGATACAATTAAATAGCCCTAAAAAAAATTAACTTCAATAAATTAGCTCATCAGCTTCAGAAAAGCCTTCTTTCTTATCATCTACATATACATTCATCATCGACTCCCTCCCTTCTGTTAATTGCTAGTCCTAAAAGTTGTTCCTTCATTCTTCCTTTGGGCCACTAATGAATAACATGCTATAAGAATTTGAATCATTAAATCAAGTTTCTTTTAATTATTTAAACTGATATTCAATATAATTTTTTTTTTGCAGGGTATAATCAAGGAAGAGTAATTGGTATAAAGAGCTGGATTTCTTTCCCCACTCTTTAATAACCTGCGATAAATATAAAATCCTCCTTTCTTCTATCTTTTCTATTATAATCAAGGAAGAGTAATAGCTACTTTCCTATCATTTTCTTATCTTTTATATTTCTTCTCTTTTTCTTTCCTTTTGTATATTATTTCATGACATTTGTTATTTTGGTAGTCTATAAATGCATGACACACTCTTCTGTTATAAACAGAAAGGAAAAAGAAAAAAAAAGAAATCGGTGAAGCCTTATCCCATCAAATGGGATGTGGAACACTACTCTACATATTAGATGGTGCCAAGGTAAAATCTATTTTATGTGACATGGCATCAATTTTTGGCTTGGATTAAAAATATTTCCTTCGTTTTTTATTACAATTTGAGTTTATAGTAGTCAAGGTTTCGCTTTATTTTCCATGTCGCTATTAATTTGTAGGGGCTTCAACATGTATGTTTTCTTATTTTACCATATCTTGTATCCTGCTTATAATGATCCACAGGGTTGTTTTGTCTGCTTTTGGTCATATTTGTGTCTTTTTGTGTGTCCATTTTCCTAGATCGTCATGTCAAGAAGTAGTAATGCATAAAATGAATGGCCTGAGGATAGTGCATGCAATCAATACAACAAACATATAGGTGACAGATTCTTCCTTAAATATCAAAGACTTTATCAATGAGTTTCAGTGTATACCTCGATCCATTTTGCCAAATTCGGCCTGCCTTTGGTGACATCATAGTTTTTTACCTCTAAAAGGAAGGGCTTGAAACTTCCAATAAAGGGAGCATATGCAATATCCACCTAATCATGACATTTAAAAAATGATCATATATCAGTATAGACTGAGATTTGAGGACCATCAACTATTCAACATAACTTTTTTAAAATTCAATAAACGCAGTCTTCAAGTGTAGAAGCAACAATCTAGCTAATTATAATAATAGGAAGCTAATGGGTATCTAAATGGTTAATCAAGTCTTCGGTTACAGTGACATCATACTATCACTAATATTCTCAGACTTTATACACATTAAAAAATAAGGGGAAATGGGCAGTTAGGAAAGGAAAATGTCTACAGTGAAACTCGCAAAACAATGCTAAGCATTTAAAAAATATTAAGGAGGTTAGTGGGATGCAGAAATACTATACACTATTGTATACAAGCAGATTCATATCCAATTTATACAGCAGTGTTATTTGGACACTGGAAAATCAAATATAATCTTGGAAATTTTTCCTTCAAAAATGCATATGACTTCTTTCGACAGCCAGGGTAAAATGACCCCATGATCGTAGATAACACATAATGATCGCATACAAGCATTATTATTTTATATCAATACAATCCGGAAAGTTTCATAAATGACCATTCTATGAGTTTAAACAAATCATTCATGACAAAATCGATATACTTCAAACTAACAAAAAACAAGCATGCCAGATTAAGTACTTACCAGACTAAATTGGCCTAGGAAAAATGGTCCATCATCAAACTTAGCAAGGGCTTCTTCTAATTTATCATATGCAGCTCCTAATAAATAACAAATGTTCCACATTAATAATTAACATAATAATTTAACATAAATCGTTCAAGGTTTCTCTCCCCTAAAACCTTTTTGTCAAGAACTCAGAGCTTACCAACTTCATCAGGAACATCTCCCTTAGAGGGAAAAGCACGGTAATTAACCGAGTTGAAAGTATCACTGTATGACAACAGCTCCTCAGCAAACTGTTTTTTCGCCGGATCCTACAAAACGACAAACCATCCAAGTCAATATCAAAAAATGCTTGTTAACTTCGACGAATATTTACAATCACATTAGAATTTATCTTAATCTTACATCAGGAAGCAATTTCGGGCCCTCGAAATTCTCATCAATGTACTTGAGCAAATCCAGAGACTCCCCTTTCACCTTATTATTATGCTCCAATGAAGGAACCTATAATAACATTCACACTTAATTCTTGAAACCGAATTTTTTTATTTAAAAAATATGTTAACCTATACCTTGTTTCCAGGGTAGACCTTCTCCTTGTACCAAGCAGGCCTATTTGCAAGATCAATTGGGACCAATTTTATCTTTTCTTGCAAACCCTGATCCCATAAATTACATAAATTTAATTAATTATACCAAAAAAATGTAAGAACCATTATACTTTCCTCAAGTGTGCAAAAAAATATTGAGGAAAGTAAGGAGATGCACCTTATAGTTTCTAGCAATCCAGGTCCTCTGAGCATATGGGCAAAAATAGTATACATACAACCTTCAATAAAAAAAAGATGATAAAAATAAAAATAAATCAAATGCCAAAATAAAAATTATTTATAAAAGATTTACCTTGTAGTTCCATCAAAGAGAGAAGGTGGGTCTGCAGTAGCATCAAGATTAGGAGGGAGGACCTCCTTTGTATAGCTAAAAATTAATCAAAAACAAATAAATTTAAAAAAATTTAAAAAAAATATTGATTTCATTTAAAGAAAACCCTAGAAAGATTATAAGCTCACCCAGCAGGGGTTGCCATTTTAGGGTTCAGCGAGGGATTTAGAAAGAGGCTTTTTGATGATTTGATAAAGAGAATTTCATAAATAAGCCCTTTTATAAATAGAGAATGAGAAAGTTTCGGGTAGCGAAATGGACAGGGGTATTTTTGGTAGGAGAATTTGGTAGTGCGTAAGCGGTGACGGCACTCGAGGGAGTTAACGATGAAATTTTCTATGGAAGGCCGTCCTTAATGTTTGGCCTTAACGGTAGGAGACGGAGATTGGGGGATGGGTATCGGAAGTTGTGATCTCATCCATGCACTTTGAGATTACCGAACGCTGTGTATCCGTGTATGTTGTCGTACTTGGAAGTGGATTTCATGAATCGAGACGAAAATCAAAGCTAGATTACCTTGTGGGTCCCACGTTCATTTAGAAATATACGCCTTGAATAACTTACTCTATATTTATTAAGAGAATAATGGAGGAAAGATGCGAGGAAATTTACTTATATGGCGTCGAAAAAATACACTGTCCCTCATTTTTTCCGTCGATCGGCACCCACTATCTTCATCGTTATTATCTAAGATGTGGATACATCAAATTTCAATTTCATGTGATTCTACAACTTTTTCACCGTTGATTTAGCAATGTAAAAAGTTCTATTGTCGGTAAACCGTTAATTTTGAACCCACTAAATCAACGGTGAAAAGGTTGTAGAATCATATGAAATTTGGTGTACCCACATCTTAGATGATAACAATGAAGATGGTGCGTGCCGATCATTGGAAAAAACGAGAGAGGATGTATATTTTCAACGCCATAGGAGTAAATTTCCTCCTATGACCTCTTTCCTCCATTAACCTCATTTATTAATTAGGTAAACGGGCATGAGGAATAGATCAGGCTCATCAGCTACGGCATCAAAAGACGGGATGGGTGTTGGGCCGTATCCAAACTTAAAACACGGGAGGCCTTGCCATCTGTTTTTTCTCTTATACCCATAACTTCCATTAATCATTCAAGTTCTTCGGTGGTGTGTTATTTATAAATATGATATAAATTTAAGAATGAGAATTGATAAAGCATGGATCTGAGACAGCTTGGGCTTTATCAATAAATTTGTATGGTGGGAGTCTTGGGCAAAGAACTCACCGTCGAATTTTCAATCCGGCAAAGGAAAAGACGCCGGAGTTATACTCCGGTCCATCCTCTGATGATTAAATCGGTCACTTTCTTAGAAAGATAGGGTTTCTATTTGTGGAGAAAGGGTAGCATACGCTCGCTCTCACGTTGGAGAGGTTTATATAGGTGTCACGTACGGTAGTGATGCAATCAATAAAAATTCGGTTTGTTATCGAAGGTTTTGTGCCGACATGGGCTGGCCTTCTTGTACAGGGATCTCTGGATAGGCCTCCTGAGCCGAGTAACGCGTATTTGGACCTATGTTTGGACTCGTGGGATGAGTGGAATTGGGTCGGACACGTCGTTGGTTATTCCAAGCAGTATCAGTATCCCTTACTCCGAGCTATCGGTTTCGAGTGCCTGGGGTATGACTGGATCATAATGGTTGGGATACAGCGATCGTGGTCCCTCGCCCTCGTCATGCGTGTCTTTCATCCATTGGTTCTGCTGTTCTGTCTTATCATGCGGTCATTAATCAATCCCACCTCTTTCTTAGAGGAAAAAAAGTAACTTGCAAAAGAAGTGTTTCCATTTCTCTTGCTTAGGGTTTTCAAAATCCGTAAGTCGCCGCCGATTTTGACGTGCCTGAAGATCCATCTTTCTCTTCTAGCGTTTCTTCAGTAAGTGTTCTTCTCCCTTTCTCTCTATTTCTTGTAGCTATGTCTTCTAACGTCTTAAGTGTAGAAGACCAGGAGAAAGTTAGGGCTTTTAAGTCTTCTCTGTCAATTTTTTCGATCGAAAATACGTGGTCTTCCTTCTCTTTTATTAACTTCAAAGCTAACTCTACACTTTCCATCCTTAACCCTCCTGAAGGATATATAAAATTATACTGCGAGTTCGTCTTCGCCGGTCTTCGATTTCTCATTCCCTCAATCATTCAACGTATTATTAAGGATTCAGATTTTTCTCCCTTTCAAATCGTGGCCAATAGCTGGTATGTGATTATTGCTATTTTCTTTACTCTTTTAATGGTGCCGTGGGCTTACTCGCCTGAGCTTCTTCACGTCTTTATTGTTAGGAATATGTATGCCCTAGAGACCATTATTGATGATATAGCGGATGCCTGGACATATATATAGAGGACTTTCTTGCTCGACATGATAGTATACTATCAGGTTGCCTTTATCTTAACATGCAGACTGGTATTTATACTGTCTGTCTCTTACATGTTGATAAAACCCTTAGGATATGTACTTGACTACCAGGATTATGATGAGATCATACTAGTGGGGCTAGGGTGGTCCAAAAGTACATCCTTTAATCAGTTCCTACTCGTGGGAATATCGAGATCAGGGCATCGATATTCCAGAGTAAACTAGTGCGTACGTTTCTTATCCCTTAGAGGGCGATGGTTGATCCCACAACCATTGGTGTGTGATATCAAAGATTGTACACATGTGCTCATTGGAGAATGGGTACACTGAACAGGATTCGCCGATGACTCCTATGTGACAGTATACCTATCGTCAGATAGCAGTCCTCTGGTGACACTGGTACATGTTGGTCTGTAGACCCGAAATCGTCATAGAGTCTTGTGTGGCCTCACTGTGCTTTGATTTCCTCCCTACCACGCTCAAAAGGAGTTGTGCAAACAGGTGAATTTTGGGTACAGTCCCGAGTCACATGGAGGCAATGAACGATAGGAGGGTTTTCGTCTCTCCCGGTATTGGGGGTTAATGTTGCGCTATGCTCGATTGGCTATAACTAGAAGTCCCTGACCAGGACTGCTGCCGAGATTTACTGATAAGTGTTATCAGTAGTTTCTCGAACCGTTATAGGCCAGACATCGACATGACTTATCACGTTACTGGGGTCTGACGTTTACCACCCATAAACATGATATGTGACATGTCAGCCGAAGAGACCGGACTGTACGGTAGTGTTACTGATAGGCTTCATGGAGACTATGGACAGACTTGCTTGTTGATCTTCATATCGCTCAATACCCGCGCAGCCGTTATGTCCAGCTAGTACCGCTGACGGCTTGTAGGCGACTGATGTGATCATCACCTACTGCTGGCGTATTGACGAGTCTTCAGAGTCCCACACAGAAAATCCCTGGTTCAAGAGAAACGAAGTAGGACACATATGTGATATGTGTGTGGGCCTGATTAAATACGTGTATGTGATGCCGTATTGTAATCTGGCAGTTATTTATTATCGGTTCGGTTATATGTGATATGACCAGATTATCGAATCAAATGTTGATTTGATAATGTGATATACAGATGAATGATATTAGTCGGTCATATGTGATATAACCGGATTATTAAATCAAGTGTTGATTTAATAATGTGATATATATTATGTGTGATATAATTATATCTTAACTAATATCATTAACTCACTAATTATTCTTCATAATATATATATTAATATATATGATATATATATATATATAATGAAGTATGGCATAAAATTCTATTTTGTGAAAATAGAAATGAGGTGGAAAATGAGAGCATAGTTGCAAGCATGGGATTTACATTTGTTTATTCATCTTGACTTACTATTCAAGCATGGTTGCGATTTTATATTGCAAAAATTCCATGCTTGAATGGGTGGGGGTCAAGTGTTGCCATTCATTCTTAGCTCATTCTCAACACTAAGCCATTTTTTCTTGAGTTGCTCCCATGGTTGCTCTCTAGCTTCATCTTCTTCCTCAAATGCCATGGTTCAAGTTTCAACCCTCACATGAGATGTGAATCATGAAGGTTGAACAAAAACTTGTGAGCTTTTAACATCCCCTACTTTACCATCCTACACTTGACAAGCGATCAAGTGTAGCGTGTTTACTACACTAAAGAGTTTAGTGTGGAGGTAACTTGAGTTGGAGAGAATTCGTGTGGATCATCTTTGATACGAAGGTCATCGGAGGAAGCTCGTCCAAACCCTCAAATAGAGCCTAGTGGAGTCGCGGGACTACTACACGGAGCATGTGAAGTGAAGGACTCGATCTACGAGGATATAGCCATCCTCACTTCTTAACTTTAAACCCTAATATTCTAGCAAAGATCTTATATAGTCTAACTTAGCACCTAATAAAAATTAAAATTTGGCATACTTGATGCTACTAAAACCTCATGGTGGTGCTAGGGTCGACTTTCATGGTATCAGAGCCAAGCTAGAACATTAGGGTAGTTTATAGCGACGTTAGAAATTCACCGTTTTTGTCGCGCAAAAATTGCCAATAAAAACAGTTTCCAAAATGATATTTTGAGTTGTTTGCACACCCCGCGGGCTCACGGTTTGAACCGAGAAGCCGCGGGATGGAGCGTGCGCACCCTGGGGACACCCCGGGCAGGGACCAGAGGCCGGACCCACACCCCAAGACCGCCACAAGGTGGCCTTGGGGGTGGGTGACCCGAGAGCACCCCAACTGGGTGCTCTCGGGTCTGACTTCCTCCAGGGGCCACCTCGAGGTGTCTCCCGGGGGTGGGTACCCCCGAGGCCCTCCATTCGATACTTAATTTTAGGATCTTTGCCTCCGCGAAGATTCGGGCGGGTTTCGAGTTCGTTTCGACTCCCGGATTGGCTTAAAACGATCGGTTTTAGAACTTTAGCTCACTGGATTTTTCATATCTTGGAAAAATTGGTTAAGTTTGCTAATTGCGTCGGAATTCTAATGTCGCGGTTACTTTACAAGCTTTGCGATGTGGGATACAATTATTAGAATCCGAATTAATTAGTTTTATGAAAAAATAGTTAGTATATTATAAATCTAGCGTTTTAGTCTCGGAAGATCGATTGCCACGGAATTGCTTTACTCCGGGCGCTTCCGCATCTGGACGGTTCATTAGAATAGCAGACTGCTGCTGCTGTCTTTTCAGAAGGCTGCGAATTGCCTAAAGAAGTACCGTCTGCTCATTGATCGAAGCAATAACGGTAGGTGTAGGCAGTAGAGGTGGTGGTGTGTTGTTGAAATTGGTGTTGGTGTTGTTTGGAGAATCCATAACCTTGAAAAAAATATTTGGGTTAGGACAGATTCAAAGTATATGAAATTGTAAGATTCAAAGAATATGAAATGTAAAGAATGTTTTTATTTGCTGATTCTTGTATTATATTGCTTAGGACTTCATGCAAAATTAACCCGCATGTCCATGCAGAACGGACCTGCATGTCCATACAGAGCCGACCTGCATGGGCTGCCAACAAAACCTGTCACGCTCTGCTTCCCAGTGTACGGGTAAGAAGGCGTGACGAGGTCCGCTACGTATTTACTCTGAAATAAACACGCTAAGCGTATCTAAGCAATATAAAGTAAATGTACACAAGAAAAATGACAATAGATGTAATTGAACAACAACTTTTATTTATTAACAATTCTTTACAAGTACAACTGGAAATGTAAATACATGAATGGAAAGCAATGCCTAAACAATTGCATAACTGAAATGAAAAGTATGTACAAGTATCTAAAGCTCTGGGTCAAAGGCTAACTGCTCCAAATCTTCAGTATTGGGCTCGATCTCCAGTGAGTCCGAATCACCTGGTAACATTCCAAAGAAAGAAGAAAAGAAATATCGTCAGCGAACAATCACTCGGTAAGTCCCAAAGGTGAGTATAGATAGAATAGACAGAAAGAGAATATAACTAGTAATGTTTGATTATAATGTTAACGCGGTTGTTTATAGCTTGGTACAGAATATGCCAGTGTATACGAGAGGAGTCTCACTATCCGGAGACTAAGGTATACAGAGCACAAGGAACCGTTCAGCTACGGTACAACGGCAATGGATATTCAGGTTAGGTGTATTATGGTTACAGTCTCGTGCCACTTCTAACACATTCCGTACCAATCTACCCCTTTAAAACCCCGTAATGTCTTTTGTATTGATTGTATTGTTTATTATAATAGATGGATGACTTGTCGAAACCATGATATCAGTAAACGGAATAGAGATATAATGGATAGTCATGTAAACAGTGTATATCCATGGTTCGGTTCAGTCAAAATAGATTGATATAAATTGAATAGACGGATTCATCCTATATTGTAGTTTATACTTGAATCATATCAGGTCATATTGATTAGATCGAGACTCAGTCTGAGTCACACACTTTGAAAAGAAATCGAAGTCCTGAATTAGTTTAGATGTTATCGGTAACTGCTGCACATGAACGGTAGGATTTGTGTCTTTTTCCAAGACAATTACCGTGTTGATAACACCGTTTGTTAGATTATCTATCTTAGATAGGCAAGCACCCACATTCTCTGGCTCTTCGAGGCTCAAGAGAACTGGTCCCGCTTAAACCTATATTTATTAGGATCCTTTTTGTAAATTGATATAACTTGAGGGGGGTTTTATGTAAAAATAGTTTTGATATATTTTCAAAATACACCTCAAGTATTTAATTATCGTCTTTAGAGTTTTCATAGATGTATATTTTATAAAAGTGAAATTTCTAGTGAGTAGAACCTAGTTTTCATCGCATATGGTATTTTATTAAAATACTGGAATTTGTATTGAATTTGGATGGTAGTTTCATGTAATGGTGATTCCTTTGATTTAGAAAACATGAAATATTTGTATAATATATGTAAAATAGATCTTTTGATAATACTCATATATATATTTATATATTTAATTAAAAAAAATTTATTATTTTGTAGAAATCTCATTTTCTTAAAAATAGTGTTAAAAATTCCATTGAATGCTCCTTGCGGAGATCTGCATCTCGCTCTACTGGGCTCGAGGACGTGCAATAACCCGCACCATCCCGATTGGGATTCCCCAAAAATGGGTTGTAGAGGCGTATTTGCAAGGAATTAGTTAACACTCTTTTTAAAGAAAACGGTTTTATAATAGTTTAGCGTATTTTATTGTAACTCGTAATAGTCCCATAAATATTGTCCAAAAGTAAATCGTGCTATGTCCAATATATGTGTTGTGATTAGGTAGGTCCTTATCTCGTGAGTTTTCTAAAGGTAATACGGTTAAAAGTGGATAACAATATCGTTTGCAAACATGATGGTATTTTACTGTAAAAGTGATATAAAAGTTGCAACATGAATTATTTTGAGATGAAACTTATTCTAATATATTTATTTATGTTTGTTAAATATTATATGAGAGCATGGTATTTTATGGTTTAAGAAAAATATATTTTTTTAAAGAAAAACGAATCGGAAGTCGGATTAACTCCGCTTCTGACGGGTTTTGAAACATGAAAGTTTTAGAGTAGTAGAAGAGGAAGGGAAATGGGGAGGTAGGAGAAGGTTTATGGATCGTCGGGGCGTCGTTTCGTCGCCGGAAACTCCTCGAAACGTCATCAGAATTTTGCCCTTTGCTAACCCCACTTGCACAACTATATGGACTTGAGAATTTTGGAGAGTTTTGGCACTTGATTTCAGAATGAGGAGTGCCAAAGAGTAGGGTTGTATTTATAGGGCAGGATTAGGGTTTATGGTATGAATTTGAGAATTAAAATGCATTTAATCATGGAGTAATGTTCAATTTTAATTCTCTGGAAAATGTGCAGAGAAAATAAACAACATGAGAGAGGTATGGTAGGCCAAGGGGTGCCAGGGAAATTTTTTGGGGAGCATCCCCTACGGGGGGCCCGGCGGTGCCGGCCGATGGGGGCATCTCGCCGGTCGAAGTCCGGTAGAGGGGCTTGGATCTTTGGCCATGTGTCCCTCTCGCTTCATATACCCCAGTGCATGTGTTTGATTATTCTGTAATTCATCATCTTAAGTGTAGTGCACGTGTAGACCCTTGGGCTTCTAAAAGATTAAAAGAAAAAATTAATAAAAAGATAATATGGCTGGGGGATTCGATCACAGGGGCTGCGTCACAGCAGTGCAAGGCTTTACCAATGAGCTACAAGTGCTTTCTTGTTGTTCAAAAGCAAAACAAATACTTATAGTGTATACATGATTGCAAATACTCCATTTGTACATTAACTTTTAAATAATTTTCGATACATTGAAATTGGAGTTGTTACAATGTCGCTCTGACAATATGAGTATGCATGCTCAGAGGGAAAAGTGGACCTGCCTTATTTCGAGAAGATCACAGAGATCCAGACCAGTGAACCCGTTGTATCATTCCTTTGAGATCATTGGTTAGTTGTCTATTTTGTTTGTATCTGTTGCGCTAAGTTTTTATCACGCCCCGCTTCCCAAAATACGGAATACGAGGGGTTGACAAGGCCAGCCATGCTCCTACGGTCAAGGAAATGTCTTGCCGTAGTCACACTTCGGTTTCTAGCTTTACGTGGTAAACAGTAAATAATGCGCAGATAATGAGAAATGCAGTAACTGGAACAAAACAATATAAAGAACTGACCTCATGGGAAACAAAAGGGTATAACTCTGGATAGCTAATCAAGATGTCCGTGATGTGCGTCTGGTCCTGGTCCCGGCTAAATCCAATCCTCACACTGAGCATGCATACTCAGGTCGTCAGAGCGACACAATAGCAATATAATATATAGATACAAGTGACAACTCGAACAGTGATAATAGATATATATATATATAACAGTAACTCAAGACGGGATAGATATGCACATACAGTAACCAATGAAATGTTTAATAGACAGGTGAACAGTAAAACAGTAATATAGTATGCCAGGTGTGTCAACACGGTAAGAAATGTACATCAATGCCATTATCCCTATCAGTCTCTAAGTCTCACTGTACAGGTCACTAAGCCTATCGTCAGTCCAAGTGTGAGAGTCAACCACTCGCGAGTGTCCTCCACCCAAGGGTAGAACCCAAGCGCAAGGGACCACGGGCCCAACATATAATTCACGGTAATAATCATGTACCATGTAAATCTCCATATATCTCCATATATATAAGCCGGCATGGGACTCCCGAGATTCTGTTGAACTCACACTCGAACTACCCCGCACCCCATGGTCTACATCAAACGCTAACCATAACCTCAAATACCAATCGGTCTGTGACAAGTCTGCGCGAGAACTGGAGGCAGGACCTCCATCAAGCACGTCCCGACTAATACCTAAGATAAATGGCAGTGTCTGGTGCTTTATCTGTGACACCCATGCAAGAGCTTCCATAAGTGTCCCATACCACTTATAGTCACACGTACACGTGTCCCACAGACGTCGACAATGCAATAGAATAATAAGGTTCACCGATTGTGTACAAGTACGTGTCACTTTCACTTATCCACTCATGCACGAACACTAACGTACTTGCCACAATCATTACTAATACCTAACACTGGGTAATGCACATTAACACTAGGTTATCAATACAGTGACATATGAATGATAAAGCATGATTAGGATGTCATGAATCAGTAATCTACCACTTGCATAATTTTATCATAAATCATATGTTTACAGTTTAGCGAAACAATGAATGGGGAATAAATAGTATGTTTGATTATCTATCCAGCGAATTTGGTTTCACGTCAATCGGGTTTCAGGATCACTAGTTATGGCCATTTCATTTCAAGCGTTCACGGCTGGAAATCCGGTTTCTGAATCGGAAGTCCGTTTCGCAACGCATTTTAATCCCAGTTGGGATCAGATTTTAGCGACGCTACAGTTGTATGAAATCTAGGGTTTTCAGTAAGGTTTTCAACGCGATAGACGGATCCTCAATCTCATCTGTACGTCAGGAGTTATACACTGTCTAACACTAGTATGTCACCTCTGAATCTGTTCTGGACTGTTATACGTCCCGATCTTTTAAATTACAGGTTAAATAGCAAATGATGAAGAAACAGAATGAAACCACTTGTGTTATCTAGCTAACAGTTTCACCTTTTATAAAAAGTGGGGTTCCGCAACCTACGAGGTAAGGAAAACAAGGTGGTACATATTACGGAACAGCACACAGTATCCAGAGTCGCTCTGGACTGCAGTCCAGAGTCGCACTCCGATCCAAATATTGTCATAGTTTAAGTACAGAAACTAATAGAAACTTACATAGGGTTATAGTTCGTCGAGTCGGATTCGATTTGAGCCCTCGAACGCATCATTTCAGTATGTACATAATTTATGGTGATTTTAACGGTTTTCAGGTACAAGAAATTTCCAGTTTTACAGGTATACTTGGGGGTAGTCGTTTTAGTCGTTAATAGTCGTATTTTCCAGCGAAATTTGTACAAGGTATTCATCACTACACGGGCCAATATAAACAATCCAGTTCCGTCAAATTAGGTGAGTATTTTCATTGGGATCATGTATCGAACATGTACGTCATATAATTTATCGGGAAAAGTAACTACGGAATCTATACGATTTTAGTTTGTAACAAACATAATTTAGCATGTAGCAAGTAGAGAACTTGCCTGGAGACGCTTTGGCGATGCACGGCAGCGAAGGCAGTGGTGTCACGCTTGGGCACGAAGTAGCAACAACACGACGAGTCTCGGCTGGGCTTGGGCTTGGCTCGAGCTTGGTGATGGGCTGTTGTGGCTAGGCAATGGGTGAGACGAGGCAGAGGTGCTCGTACGGTAGGGAGAGTGAGGACAAAGAACAGAGAGAAAACAAATAGAGAGAGAGGGGGGGAGAGAGAACAAACAAAGAGAGAGAGAGAACAGAACAGAGAGAGAAAAAGAGAGAGAGAGAACATAGAGATTGAGAGAGAGGGAGTGAGAAAGAGAGAGGGGAAGAGGTAGTGAGAGAGACACACAGAGAGAGGGGGAGAGGTAAAGAGAGAGAGACACGGAGAGAGATTTAGTGGGGGAGAGAGAGAAGACGGAGAGAGAGGGGAGACTGAGAGAGAGAGAGATGTAGAGAGAGAGGGAGAGAAGCAGAGAGGTAGAGAGAGATGATGGCGATGGTGATGATGATGATGATGATGATGATGATGCTGATGCGGTCGACGAGGCGATCCCGGTGAGAGGAGGCTCGCCGGCAAGAGCGCAGGTGGGGGTTGAGATGGGTGCAGAGCTCGTCTCGAGCTCGGGTGTGCAGGGGTGGGATGCTCGAGAGAGGGGCTCGGCAGAGAGGGAGATGAGGGGATGAGGGAGGAGGTTAGGGTGATTGCGGTGGAGGAGTTCCGGCGAAGGGCGATGGGTTAGGGTGGCCGGTGATGGGTGCAGGGAGCTCGGGGCAGGCGATGGGAGGAGACGAGGGAGGTGAGGAGGTTGGTGAATGAGATGGGAGATTTGAGAAAAGAGAGGAGTGTGGGTGTCGACGAGGAGAGGTCGAGGGGCGCGCGTCGTGGGTAACGCTCGCGAGCGTGGACGCGAGGAGCGGCGATGATGGTGGATCGAGGGAACAATGGAGCGGGAAAAATGGGAGTAGCCGTTGGGGGAGAAAGAGAAGGCGGGTCGGGTCGGGTTGAAGCGGGTGTGGGCTTGGACAAGGTGGGCTGGGCCGGCCGAAAATAAAAAGAATTTCTTTTTATCTCGTGGGCTGGAGAAAAGAGTGGGCCGGCACTTGGGGTTTTAGAATAAAAAAGAATTAAGTTTAGATTAAAAGGGAATGGGCTGAGGAATGGAATTAAGGGAAATGAAAAGGAAAATAAGTTTATTTAAAATAAGAGAATGGGCTGATGAGGTAAGTTTGGGTTTACTAGGATTTAATGGAGTTTGTAAAATATTAAATAATTATAAATAAAAATTTTATAGGTTAAAGAGAAATACGGATATAGACGTATATAAATGAACAGGGTATTACATCATACCACCCTTACAAAAAATTTCGTCCTCGAAATTTCAAAGAACGACAAGCTATAAATAAATAAGCGAAAAGTTACTACATTGAACACTAGTGGTTTACTTAAAACGGGTGGATAAATTTTGAAGGTATATATATGTAATACTAACATACCAAAAAGATAGGTAAAAAAATATAACGCAGGAACAATTAATAAAGCAACTACATTTATACGAGAATAGAAATAACTACAATAACGAACAATAATATTCGAGACGTACTCGATAAATTCGAAACCCAAATATGTGCATGTATAAGTATATCAAAGGTAGCACGGCAGAAATAATAGGTGTACGGCACAATCATTTATAATAGTAAACATAGGCACAATACCCGGAAATAAAGTAACTACAATAAAGTAGTGAAAGATTTGTCGGTAGGTTAAAACATTTCAGGATAATGTATCGATCAATTAGTTCTAAAATAACTCAGAAAACTCACACAGTGAAAATAAGGAACATGGAACAAAAATATGCGCGTTGTAAGGTTGCGCTACTGAAAATAAGAATAATAATAGTGTGCTTAAAATACATAAAACTAAGTAGTCAATAACACGCACTCTTCGATAATTACAAAATAATGAAAACCAAATTTCGAATAATGAAGTCCCTAAATATATATGGGATAATAGGAAAAACACAAAAAATGTATAGGGCTAGCTAGGGTAAGGATTACAAGGAAGTGTGGCTCATTCAAAGGTTGGAGTATGGCGGCTTTAGGCTGAATGTCAAGGAGATTGGGATCGGGTCAGCATAGGAAGTAAGGGTGAGCAACAAAGGACTACAAGGGAAAAAGTATGGGGAGGACAATGGTCGGTACATCATATGAATCAAAAATTTGAAGGGTTAGCGAACTCGGAAACTTCACTATGAATTGCTCCTCCCAGAAGGATCTCAAACGAGGCACAGACGATGGATGAAGGGTGGACCTACTAAAAGATCGGGTGCGGTACTTGTTAGTCTAAGTGAGGGTCGAAACAGCACAGGGTATCGGGGTGGATAGTCAGGGGTCTCAGGAGGAAAATGGTAAAGGAAAAATCAAAGCATCGAGCAAACTAAGAAGATCGGAAGATTAGCGAACTCAGCAATTTATTTCATTCCAGAAGATTTTAAACAAAGCATTCTCAAAGACGAAAGGTGGCCCTAAACTATACACAGACTTATTTGGCCAGATAAGACAACATTTAAAAGAAATCCCGTCAGTCGCGGTTGTGGAGATTCAGCAGGTTGCGGTAGGCTCACGCACTCAGGTAGGGGCGTCCATTCCCATATCGCCTCACAGGGATCGCCATTGGGAGTTCTTCCACAGCAGGGTCTTGATCTTCTGGTCCTTCTTCCTCGGCTGGAGCTTCTTCATCGAGGTCTGATTCCATGTGATTCTCTTCTTCTGAATTCTCTTCCATGGGATTTTCCTCCACTGGATTTTCTTCTATCGGGTCTTCCTCGGGATCTTCCTCTATCGGGTTCTCTTCAGGGTCTTCTTCCTCTTCGTCGGAATCGCCTATCATGTCAAACTCTGGGGCAGTTGCTCCTTCGTCCTCGGAATCGCTGTTTCCGAAAATGACCTGAGGACCGTTGATCTCATCGTCAGAACTCATCAGCGTGCGGTCTAAGGAAACGCATGACTGTACATCCTCATCTAAGTGCGGCGCTTCTCCAGGGTGGGCCATGGCCTGAAAAGTAAGAGTCATGATTAGACAATGGAACACATCAAGAAAATAGCTAAGGGTACGAAGTATAGGAAAATATGCGGTGGCAGGAACTGAAAAAATCAGGATTAAAATGCTGTGATAATGAATAGTATGAATAAGGGGAAGGCAATAGAATGTTACACATGCTACGATTCAAAGTTTTTATTGCATTCAACTAAAAGTTCGACGGATACAAGATTTCAAACGAAAAGAAATGTTTATAAGAGGATGACAACATTACTACTGAAAGTAGAAAACATGAAAAATTCTTCTTTGATTACTAGACCGCTGCATTCTCGTCACGCGAGTTGAATCCTGTGTTGGGTCCGCCTTATCCTCGAAGTTCGAACTACGCAATATTCATCACTTGGCAGAAGTGGGGAGTGTGGACGAATCTCCTCCCTATAGCTCTTTCCTTTTTGGGCAACCGTTGATGAGATGTTCGTTGGATCCGCAAATCAGACATTTCCCTTGGGCGCGGCGACAATCCCTTTGAAGATGTCCTGGCCTCTTACAATACCCACAACATGGAGTCTTCTACTGCTTCTGTCGCGGGGAAACAAATTGGCTCTTCATCTTCTTCTCTTTTCCTCGTCTAACAGGGATCCCTTTACAATTTGGGACTCCCGCTGGTGCCTGATTCACCTGCCTTCTCAGTCCTTCAGCTAACAAGTCGTTCGTTCGCTCCTGGGTTTCCTTCAGACCTTGCAGTACACTCAGAATCTCAATGGTCTAATTCTGGGGAGTGGAGATAGAGGAAGAGTCGTTGGAAGACATGATCCTGAAACAATAATTTTGAGGATGATATAAGGCACAAGCTATAAGAATCAAAATATAATATGGATTGGACAAAGATTCAAGAATATCAGATGTGATGAAATTCATTACAAGTGGAAAAATCAACTGTATGACTCTAAGTCACTTAAACAGAGTATGGTGGTGTAACCGTGATGTAGTTCACAATTATAACCACGAAACTTTGCCAAGTCACCTGAAACCCTAGCGAATGGATAGCAGAATATTCGATGTGAATATGAATCAAGAATGACTAGTTTACAACCTAGACCAAGGAATGTCTTAGATTGCCAAGCTATACACGGAAAACTGCAATCCCAATCGAAGCAAAACCTGGCTCTGATACCAACTAAACCATGTCACGCCCCGCTTCCCAAAATACAGAATACGAGGGGCTGACAAGGCCAGCCATGCTACTACGGTCAAGGAAATGTCCTGCCATAGTCACACTTCGGCTTCTAGTTTTACGTGGTAAACAGTAAATAATGCGCAGGTAATGAGAAATGCAGTAACTGGAACAAAACAATATAAAGAACTGACCTCATGGGAAACAAAAGGGTATAACTCTGGATAGCTAATCAAGATGTCCGTGATGTGCGTCTGGTCCTGGTCCCGGCTAAATCTAATCCTCACACTGAGCATGCATACTCAGATCGTCAGAGCGACACAATAGCAATATAATATATAGATACAAGTGACAACTCGAACAGTGATAATAGATATATATATATAACAGTAATTCAAGACGGTATAGATATGCACATACAGTAACCAATGAAATGTTTAATAGATCAGGTGAACAGTAAAACAGTAATATAGTATGCCAGGTATGTCAACACGGTAAGAAATGTACATCAATGCCATTATCCCTATCAGTCTCTAAGTCTCACTGTACAGGTCACTAAGCCTAACGTCAGTCCAAGTGTGAGAGTCAACCACTCGCGAGTGTCCTCCACCCAAGGGTAGAACCCAAGGGCAAGGGACCACGGGCCTAATATGTAACTCACGGTAATAATCATGTACCCTGTAAATCTCCATATATCTCCATATATATAAGCCGGCATGGGACTCCCGAGATTCTGTTGAACTCACACTCGAACTATCCCACACCCCGTGGTCTACATCAAACGCTAACCATAACCTCAAATACCAATCGGTCTGTGACAAGTCTGTGCGAGAACTGAAGGCAGGACCCCCATCAAGCACGTCCCGACTAATACCTAAGATAAATGGCAGTGTCTGGTGCCTTATCTGTGACACCCATGCAAGAGCTTCCATAAGTGTCCCATACCACTTATAGTCACACGTACACGTGTCCCACAGACGTCGACAATGCAATAGAATAATAAGGTTCAACGATTGTGTACAAGTACGTGTCACTTTCACTTATCCACTCATGCACGAACACTAACGTACTTGCCACAATCATTACTAATACCTAACACTGGGTAATGCACATTAACACTAGGTTATCAATACAGTGACATATGTATGATATGATGCGTAAACAGTATGTAAAGCATGATTAGGATGTCATGGATCAGTAATCTACCACTTGCATAATTTTATCATAAATCATATGTTTACAGTTTAGCGAAACAATGAATGGGGAATAAATAGTATGTTTGATTATCTATCCAGCGAATTTGGTTTCACGTCAATCGGGTTTCAGGATCACTAGTTATGGCCATTTCATTTCAAGCGTTCACGGCTGGAAATCCGGTTTCTGAATCGGAAGTCCGTTTCGCAACGCATTTTAATCCCAGTTGGGATCAGATTTTAGCGACGCTACAGTTGTATGAAATCTAGGGTTTTCAGTAAGGTTTTCAACGCGATAGAAGGATCCTCAATCTCATCTGTACGTCAGGAGTTATACACTGTCTAACACTAGTATGTCACCTCTGAATCTGTTCTGGACTGTTATACGTCCCGATCTTTTAAATTACAGGTTAAATAGCAAATGATGAAGAAACAGAATGAAACCACTTGTGTTATCTAGCTAACAGTTTCACCTTTTATAAAAAGTGGGGTTCCGCAACCTACGAGGTAAGGAAAACAAGGTGGTACATATTACGGAACAGCACACAGTATCCAGAGTCGCTCTGGACTGCAGTCCAGAGTCGCACTCCGATCCAAATATTGTCATAGTTTAAGTACAGAAACTAATAGAAACTTACATAGGGTTATAGTTCGTCGAGTCGGCTTCGATTTGAGCCCTCGAACGCATCATTTCAGTATGTACATAATTTATGGTGATTTTAACGGTTTTCAGGTACAAGAAATTTCCAGTTTTACAGGTATACTTGGGGGTAGTCGTTTTAGTCGTTAATAGTCGTATTTTCCAGCGAAATTTGTACAAGGTATTCATCACTACACGGGCCAATATAAACAATCCATTTCCGTCAAATTAGGTGAGTATTTTCATTGGGATCATGTATCGAACATGTACGTCATATAATTTATCGGGAAAAGTAACTACGGAATCTATACGATTTTAGTTTGTAACAAACATAATTTAGCATGTAGCAAGTAGAGAACTTGCCTGGAGACGCTTTGGCGATGCACGGCAGCGAAGGCAGTGGTGTCACGCTTGGGCACGAAGTAGCAACAACACGACGAGTCTCGGCTGGGCTTGGGCTTGGCTCGAGCTTGGTGATGGGCTGTTGTGGCTAGGCAATGGGTGAGACGAGACAGAGGTGCTCGTACGGTAGGGAGAGTGAGGACAGAGAACAGAGAGAAAACAAATAGAGAGAGAGGGGGGAGAGAGAACAAACAAAGAGAGAGAGAGAACAGAACAGAGAGAGAGAAAGAGAGAGAGAGAACATAGAGATTGAGAGAGAGGGAGTGAGAAAGAGAGAGGGGAAGAGGTAGTGAGAGAGACACAGAGAGAGAGGGGGAGAGGTAAAGAGAGAGAGACACGGAGAGAGATTTAGTGGGGGAGAGAGAGAAGACGGAGAGAGAGGGGAGACTGAGAGAGAGAGAGATGTAGAGAGAGAGGGAGAGAAGCAGAGAGGTAGAGAGAGATGATGGCGATGGTGATGATGATGATGATGATGATGATGATGCTGATGCGGTCGACGAGGCGATCCCGGTGAGAGGAGGCTCGCCGGCAAGAGCGCAGGTGGGGGTTGAGATGGGTGCAGAGCTCGTCTCGAGCTCGGGTGTGCAGGGGTGGGATGCTCGAGAGAGGGGCTCGGCAGAGAGGGAGATGAGGGGATGAGGGAGGAGGTTAGGGTGATTGCGGTGGAGGAGTTCCGGCGAAGGGCGATGGGTTAGGGTGGCCGGTGATGGGTGCAGGGAGCTCGGGGCAGGCGATGGGAGGAGACGAGGGAGGTGAGGAGGTTGGTGAATGAGATGGGAGATTTGAGAAAAGAGAGGAGTGTGGGTGTTGACGAGGAGAGGTCGAGGGGCGCGTGTCGTGGGTAACACTCGCGAGCGTGGACACGAGGAGCAGCGACGATGGTGGATCGAGGGAACAATGGAGCGGGAAAAATGGGTGTAGCCGTTGGGGGAGAAAGAGAAGGCGGGTCGGGTCGGGTTAAAGCGGGCTAAAGCGGGCGTGGGCTTAGACAAGGTGGGCTGGGCCGGCCGAAAATAAAAAGAATTTCTTTTTATCTCGTGGGCTGGAGAAAAGAGTGGGCCGGGGCTTGGGGTTTTAGAATAAAAAGGAATTAAGTTTAGATTAAAAGGGAATGGGCTGAGAAATGGAATTAAGGGAAATGAAAAGGAAAATAAGTTTATTTAAAATAAGAGAATGGGCTGATGAGGTAAGTTTGGGTTTACTAGGATTTAATGGAGTTTGTAAAATATTAAATAATTATAAATAAAAATTTTATAGGTTAAAGAGAAATACGGTTATAGGCGTATATAAATGAACCGGGTATTACAGTTTTTTTTAATCTGATAGTTTTTGTAACAGTGTTATCTTAACGTATAGGTTAGATTACTGCTACCATATACTGCTAGAAACCGAAATGTAACTGCGGCAGAATTATTTCTCGACCGTAGGAGTATGGCTAGCCTGGTCACCCTCGTATTCTTCTTATTTTGGAATGCGGTACGTGACAGTATCATATTAGTTTCTAGGATTAGAAGCCCGAGGTTTAGTATCTCGGTTTCGGTACTCGTATTAGATGGTTAATTTTCGGATCGAAATCAACTATCTCGGATCAGAATATCGAATTTTTATCATCTGTCTAAACGAATTTCTAAAGTAATTTTTTTAAATAATTATAAAAATTGGACATATATTTTAGTTCGTAATAATGTATAGAGTGATTTTTTAAATATGTTGTATAGATAGCTATAAACTTTTTGACATTTTAAAAGTAATTAATGATGTAAAAATAAGCCAATATTCTATTTGTTAGAATACTCGCATTGTATACAAGCTTTTAGCGTATTCTAGAAGACCCGTCTTTATATGTAATTATGTACTAAGTAGGGGTGTAATAGCTAAATGACATTGCCTATATAAAGAGAAGGATTGGAGCTAATCCAATTCATCCATTTCCATTCCCAAAATATCTTCTCTCTATATACATTATTAAGGGCAAGAGGATTAGGGCTAAAACCTTGAAATATTTTCTATTACTTTCACCATGGAGAATATTTCCAGGTTTAGCTCCGTTTCCATTCCCAAAATATTTTAAGGGAATATTTCAATGCACTCTTTGAAGAATGCATAGAGAAGCTTGGTATTATCCACGAATCGTCTTGTTCTTATACTCCTCAACAAAATGGTGTGGCCGAGGGAAAAGATAGGCATCTTTTGGAAGTTACTCATACTCTCTTATTTTATATGTGAGTGCCTAAGAATTGTTGGGTGATGCAATACTTAATGCTAATTACCTGATTAACTATATGCCTTCATCTATATCAGATGGGCTAGTTCCTCACTTTAGTTTGTTTCTCTCGGCCATTACATTTCCTGTACCTCCTAAGGTCTTTGGATGTATATGCTTTGTTCACGATTTTCAACCGAGAGGGTCTAAACTGGACCCTAAGGCCATCAAGTGTGTTTTTCTTGGATATTCTCGGACTCAAAAAGGGTATCGGTGCTACAGTCATGTGTTACGCCGCCGGTTTATCTCAGCTGATGTAACCTTTCATGAATCTATCCCATACTTTCTAAGACACACATCAATGGGTTTTAATAGTTATTTTTTCTTGGATATTTCGCATGTTTTAGCTTCTGATGACATTCCATCCACGACAGTTCATTCTCCACCCCCTGTTTTGGAAATCATCCATACAGTTCTTATTGTCGAACTGACCCTTGGTTTACCGCCGCTGGGCCTTCCACTACTTTTTATGCGAGTCTATGCTCGAAGGGAACGTCTGACTACTGCTCCTAAGGCTCCCGCTACCGAGCTCCTCGAGCCTCCAACTCCACCGCCGACTGAAATTGATCTTCCTATTGCCTCATGGAAATGCACCTAAAACTGCACTTCCCACTTTATAACTCATCGTGTGGCGAGTCCCTATTTATCTCCTGTATTATGCATACCGGGCGTTCCTCTCCTCTCTCGACTCTCATACTTTACTCAAATAATTCCTCGATGCTTTATCTCATAAAAGGTGGATAAATGCTATAATTGATGAGATGTTGTCCCTTGAGCAAAGGTTATAAAAAGTGCTAGGCGGAGCTGAGTGTTTGGGGTACCACTTTTAGCGCCTGGCCGTCTAGTCGTCGTCTAGACGGTTTTTTAATTTTAGATAAAATTATATTTATTATATATGCATATTGAAATTTCAGCAGTATAAACATAAGTATGTTAATAATTTAGCGTGATAACCTGTAACATATTGACGTTTTAGCAGTAAAAATCAGCAAAAAATAAATTATGAGCTATATAATTCAAAAATTATTTAGAAAAAACAAAATTGACTAATTTTTATTTCAATAAGTATGAGTTTGGGTCAGGTATGGTGAAAAGAGAAAAAATTCGACCCATGATACTTTAAAAAAGACTAATTTTTATTCCATTAAGTGGGTTATGTTGGCCTAGACACCCGCTTAAACGCTTAGAGCTGAAGCGGAGCGGCTTCACATAGCTTCCTTCTAGAAAGCTTTTTAGAACACCGCTTTGAGCAGAATCAGTCTTGGGATTTAGTGTATTTTTTGGCTGGGAACAAGCCGATGGTGTCGTTGAGTATACATTGTGAAGGTTCATCCTGAAGGGACCTTTTCTCGTTTAAAAGTGTGTTTAGCTGTAAAAGGGTACTCGCAAGACTTATGTGATTGATTATGAGGAGACATTTTTTGATGTGGCCAAGATGACTTCTGTTTGTCTCCTTGTCTCTTGCGGCTCTACATCATTGGCCTTTGCATCAACTTGACATGAAGAATGCGTTTCTTCATGGTTCTTTTGCAGATGAGGTCTATATAGAGCAACCATCTGGTTTTGTTGCTTAAGGGGAGTCTGACTTAGTTTGTCGATTGAAGAAATCATCACATGACTTGAAACAGGCTTCACAGGTATGGTTTGGGAAATTTACCGAAATAGTTATTTTGTTCGGCTTTAGACGGTGTGCTCATGACCATTCGATATTTTACCATAATAACACTAATGACCTTCACATTTTATTGTGGTATATGTCGATGGCATAGTGATCACTGGCGATGATGTGGCCGGCAATGCACAGCTTAAACACCATCTTCAAGCGAAACTTCAGACTAAGGACTTTGGAACCCTTAAGTACTTTTTGGATATCGAGGTTCGCTCGATCGAAGGATGGCATCTATATCCTACAGTGAAAGTATGTGCTCAATATGCTGAAGGAATCTGGGATGTTAGGGTGCCGGCCTATAAAGGCTCTAATGGATCCTAATACTAAGCCGCTTTCGAGACAAGGTGATTTGTTTGAGGCTCCCGCAAAATACCAACGGTTAGTCGGTAAGATTAATTATCTCACCGTCACTCGACCTGATATTGCATGTCCCGTCAACGTCGTAAGCCAGCTCATGGTCATTCCTCAAGTTGCCCATTGGGATGCGGTGATTTGGATATTTCGATACTTAAAGAATGCTCCAGGAAAGGGTCTACTGTATTCAGATTATGAACATTTTCGGATAGCAGGGTTCACGGATGCAGATTGGGCTGGGTCCCCATCTGATCGTAGATCCATTATAGGATACTGCGTGTTTGTAGGAGACAATTTGGTCTCCTGGAAGAGTAAGAAGCGGAGTGTAGTATCTTGTTCCAATACTGAGTCGGAGTCTTGCTGCTTGGAGAGCTTAGCTTTGAGCCCACTTCTTGTATGCGACTATATTCTGATAATAAGGCCGCAATTTAAATCTCCTTGAATCCTGTATTTCATAAGTGAACGAAACATATCAAGTTTGACTGTCACTTTATGTGAGAGAAGGTTGAAAATGAGACCAATAACACTTATTACGTTCAATCTGCTCATCAGTTAGCAGATTTGTTCACGAAACCTCTGGAAAGAAATAGAGTGCATATTATTTTTAACAAGTTGGGTATATATGGTATGTATGCTCCAGTTTGAGAGGAAGTGTTAGAATACTTGTATTGTATACGGGCTTCTAGCGTATTCTAGAAGCCCCGTCTTTAAATGTAATTATGTATTAAGCAGGGGTGCAATAGCTAAATGACATTGCCTAATAAAGAGAAGGATTGGGGCTAATCCAATCCATCCATTTCCATTCCCAAAATATCTTCTCGCTCTGTGTGTGTGTGTTTCACACCATTTATAAAATCCCATTAACAAACCCACCAACACATTATTGGACTTGCTACTGAAACCCTACTTGTATAGTTTTTATAGGATCGAAATCGACAACTCATATCGGGATCGGCTGAGAATTAAAACCATTATTGGAACCTTGTTTTCACATTTATTTGAGTAAAGTAAACTACCTAAAACTGCCTTCATTGTGTGGTCATAATTGATCAGGGCTGTTTCCTACTGATTACATCATATATATAAACTATAACTGAAGAAGACTGATGAACTTGTTTACGGAAGCATGAGATGAGGAGGAACCAACTTTATTTGACCATTAAGTTAGATATGCAACTGTTGAGCTCGAAGGCAAATTGTTGCAACTTTCAATGTGAGCAATGGACACAATTTGTAGATACCCGATGCTCAACTGAACCATTATTGGACTCCTGAAGTTATACTTCATAGGTTATTGCTAAATTTTAAATAGATTTCTTTCCTTGTTGAATGCATGCATGTATCCTAAGGATCATCGCCTGGCAACCCAATGTTTGTGTTTTTAGGAATTTAATTACTTGGTCATAAGAGTCATAAGACTCATAACTAATCTTTCCCTCCTAATCCAAGTTGGTACATGACTATCTTATCATGTTAGCCCATCTACACTTTGAGTTACCACCCCTATTCAGTTGTTATCTGAACGGAATTGGCAATATAGACATGATTACCTGCTTTTTTTCTTTCTTTTTTTACTTTTTTACCAAGCAAGCATATATAGTTATTTGCAATTGGCAGACTGTAGTCAGAAGTCTGTTGATGGTGCACGGGTGATGATTCTAGACCAGTAAAACGGAAGTTAATACTGAATCAACTTGAAGAACAGGAGAAAAATGATTCTTCATGATAATGGGACAATTAATTCCAGGAACAAGAGAATATCGTATTTAGAAGATAAAAAAGACACTTGGAGCTTTTTTTGAAGCGTGCAGGATTGAGTTATGGAAAAATGGAAATCATGAGCATCAGACTGCCTCTCAAGTGTCGATCCCCTTAAGAGTCCACGTTAACCGCTGCATTTTTTCACTAGGTTTGGCAGCGAGGAACACATCTCTAGACTTGTGAAAGCCTGTGAGAAGTGTGAATCGGCGACTATTACATATTTGCTCCTTTTTATTAAACTATATTGTATATATAGCAAAGGCTATAGAATATTAGAATGTTTTCTGATAACGTTTGCAGAAGTGGTGGTTTTAATTGTGACTAACCTTTAAAGTGTGAGTGTATACCTTATAATGTTTATAAAAATGCTGGAAATGGAGCATAATTTATATTTGGTGTATCACATACAACTCCTTTCACTTTAAATTAGAACACAGTTTGAAGATTTTATAATGAACACCTAAAATGACAGTTAATTCTTATGAAGTGAAAATGGCGGTAAGAAGTAAAAAAGAATACTTGATATTTCTCAGCAAATGCAAATAATATAATAGCATAGGCAAAGTCACGGAAGGAAATACAGTATTGTAAGATATAGACTTTCAGTTCACACCAGTTTGAATTAGGTTTATCTGACTTCATTCCAACCCAAAAGAAAGTGATTCTTGTTTAGAAAGATTCAGACAAAAACCAAAGCCAAATGCTTTAGAAGAAGAAAAAATGAAGGCAAGGGCAGCGAGGCACGGCTATCACTTAATTTCTTTGTATTTCCTACTTTTAGAGCCCCAGATACTTTTCCTATAGCCACGCTATCCTATATTCCTATTCCAAACTTTTAAGGTTGGCTATATAAATCTTGTTCTTCCATTAAGTACAGTTCTGCCATTTTCCGTAATTGATGCATAAATCAGGTTTTGTTGAACACAACCCCGATGATTGTCACATTTCTTTGTTTCTTCTGTGAGCTCCCTTACTACCTATGGTTGCACTTATTTCTCTTGTAGAGTATTGACACTCATCCATCTCAGCATTTTCATTTCAGCTACACTCATCTATTGGTAAGGTATTTAGAATTGGCCGATTTTTTTAAACTAAAGCAATCATCGTCTTCTAGTAGAATGTTTTTCCTTTAAATTCGTAGGCATTCCATATTCACATAATCCTCCAAGTCCAAAAGCACTTCTCTTTAGACACTCTGACTTATGAAGCATATCCTCCTTGATCTTATTGATCTCACAATTATGATACATAATTGATCTTAACTAAATAAAAGCCAGTCAGTTCTAGGTATCTTTGGCCATTAATCTGCAGTATGCACTCATTTTCCTCATAATTCTTCTAAATCTACATTCTTCAAGATTCATCAGGCAGGTTGGAACAAATTACTACCTTTTTCTTATGTTGTTTCGACATCTTTAAATTATTTCTATTACCAGGAAACTGCAGCTGTGGTGACCAAAGAGGAGGCTAAAATTTAAGGGATTTTCCGATATACCCCTAAATTCTTGGCTATTTAGATATGCCCTCCCATTGTTCTTGGATATTTCTGACAACCCCTGAAATTCTTTTAATCTTATTCGAACACCCTCCACAACCTTGAATATGCTGTTAGCCTGTTATTTTGATAGAGAGCCCTTCTCCATAACAAACCATACCAATCAAAATCCCCGTATTCATTCATCTCATCTTCTTTTTTTCCCCCTTGCAAAAATAAAAATAAAAATAAAAATCATCCCATCTTTGTTTTCCTCATATCCTCTCCAATTGCAAAAGAATTGGGTGTTATGAGGGTTTTATAGAGGTGATCCATAGAGAATAGGAGTAGATCATTAAGGCTTGCACATTTTAGAAGTAGAATTTAGTTTTTCATTTGTTACGATTCTTGTGATACTCTTGTGAAGGGTTTGGTTGTCTTGAGAAACAGGGGAAAATAATAGAAGAAAGAAATCAAAAGGGAGGAGGAGAGAATAGAGGTAAATGAGATTTGAGAGAAGAGAAAAAATATAAAAGAGAGAAGCAAGAATATAATGAGAGGGTTCAACCGATCAAAGAAGAACAAGAGAAGAGAAAGGGAATAGAAGAGAGAAGAAGCTAGGAGTTGTGGAGAGGGTTCAAAAAAGAAGGATGTAGGGGTAAAATTGGTAATCAATGAATGATTATCTATAAACAATATATCCCAATATATCAATAAATATAAGCGTTTGAGTGTTTTAAATTTTCTGAAGAAATTCAGGGATCGTGGGAAACATCCAAGAATTATTATCAAAATAGCAAAGTGTTTTGGAGGTATATTAAAAAAACACAAAAATTTAATGGTTTTGCAGGCAATGGAGATAATTTTCGGGGCGCCGTCGCTTGAGTAATTGCTGGTATAGGATTGAAAGCCAGTTTTGATCCTTGATAA
The DNA here is from genome assembly GCA_030015575.1 of Agapanthus africanus. NCBI lineage: Eukaryota > Viridiplantae > Streptophyta > Magnoliopsida > Asparagales > Amaryllidaceae > Agapanthus > Agapanthus africanus. The sequence continues at coordinate 138,177,057 of CM057339.1, forward strand.
TGTAATGCAGATATCGTCTTGTTGGTAGATTTGTCGACATTTTTCTCTTATGTCAATCCGACTCTAATGTAGCAGTTAGTTTGTAAAATGTCTGAGCTTTCCTATTCTTATTTGATTTATATCTTTGAGGAGTGATTCTTGTTGTTGTTGAAATGCAAGGTTTGATTTGTATCTTTGACTAGATGTTTGAGTGATGAAACATGACCTTCTTGAGTGATGTGTTTCATCGCTCAACCATCTTCTTTTTTTTTTCTTTCTTTTTACATCTTTTTTATTGTTAGCTTTTCCTAAGAATTGTTACCATCTATCAGACCTTTGAATTTCGTAATTCAAGTCACCTTACTTTCCTATGTTCGTATCATTTAATTTCCAAATTACTTCTCATGGTGAGGCCAGTAAAAATCAAAGGAAAAATTGACACAAAATCAAATGTGCTTTAACAATGAAATCTTAGAAAAGAAAAGACAACGTATATTAAAATGATATAAACTTGCAACTTTAAAATCTAAGTGTGATAAATTGTTGAAAACCAGGGGTTTCAACTTCCGCAACGTCATCTCCATCCATGTCATTTTCATTCACTTCATCTTTCTTTAACGGACATTTCGAAGAAAAGGAAAGAAGGTGGAATATCCGTCAGCGAGATAAACTCGAATATGATTCTCATAAGAGCTGAGAACAAAAAGGTAAAAGTTTAGACAATGGTATCACAGTGTATAAGTAATGTCAATGTAAGTGTCGCGAAGTATATGTAGTCGAAGGGTGGTTCATTAACTATGGTTCATTGTTTTAAAGGTTGTTTCAAGTTTGGTAAAGGGTACAGGGTTCTCGGGGTTATTTCGTTTATACCCACGGAACAACAACATCATAGAAATTCCCTTTACGGCTTGAAATCACAGCAACATGTATAGAAATGTTAGTATTCCGTTTAACCCCCAAAATTATGGTGAACAAGAAGGGAATCCTAAGACCCTTCATACAGCCTTTTCTAACTCGGACTTCCCCACCCCGTGTCATGGTTTATTTTAAGGTGTGTTTTCGAATAGCATTAGCACACGGATCCATCAAACATGGTAAAAAATAGAATCACCCCATGTCTATGGTCTGAGCGTCTAACCTCTAACCGTCCAAGCTATAAACAGATTGGTTTCAAGTCATGTATAGTCATAGAGTGCATGTTGAGGTATAAGGAGGTCGCAAGTTTAGTTAACGCTTATTTTGTAAGAGTATAAGGTATATCATTGCAATCAAAATATTTTAGGAAACTAATGGTATTTTAGTGTAAAACGGAATTTAGAAAAATCAGGGTATTTAAGTGAAAATAGGGTTTTATAGAAATCGGGGTATTTTTAAGTAATTAGTGGTTTTAGAAATATTAGGGTATTTATATGTAAATAGGTATTTCAGAAAGATTGGGATTCAAGAAAACATAAAAGTGTTTTAATAAAGGGATAACGGAATCTCATGTGCCACAGGGGGAAATGTCCATCTATGCCGTTGAAAAAAGTCAAACCTCCACCAAATTTTTCGACGATCGGCATCCACCACATTTATCTTTGTAATGTAAGATGTGGATATACAAAATTTGATGAGAATCCAATATTGTCACCGTTGATTTTGTGATACAAAATACTAATAATATTACACTATCGAAAAACCATTAATTTTGCACCCACTACATCAATGGTGAAATGATATTGGATTCTCATCAAATTTGTTGTATCCGTATTTTACACGATGAAGATAAATGTGGTGGATGCCGATCGTCGAAAAAATTTGTGGAAGTTTTGACTTTTTCGACGTCAAAAGCGGAAATTTTCTCCTATGGCACCTCAAATTCCGTTTTCTCTTTAATAAAATTAGAATTCTGGATAAAATGAGGGTATTTTAATAAAATTAGAATTTTAGAAACATAAGGGTATTTTAGCGTAATTACAGGTTAACTAAATTACATAACTAACACGTAAAAGTTTGGCCAAGCGTCATGGTACCATGACCCTTAAAATCCTAAGTTAACACTATTATCTAAATAATTTCCTAAACATTCAACATATTAATATAAAAAACAACAGCTAACTAAACTAAATTAATTAATTAAAGAAAACCCTAGGGGTTTTTCTACAAATGACTAAACTACTCCTAATTTATTTATCTAGTTATTTGATTAATCTAATTAAATCTAATTAAACATATAATAAAATAAAAATTCAAGAAAGGGGATCATAACAAATGAGATAGATTGTACCTCTTAACGAATGTTTGCCGACACGAACCAACGACTCGTAAGGAATCGTACTCTCGTCTCGGGTTTTTTTAGTACCCACACTAGTACCTATACATATATCCCGTCGAGACTATCACACATGAATTTTTTTGAAATTATTTGGGCTCCTAAGTTATGAGGTAAAGAGCAAAGGCTATATATAAGGATCAAAAATAACCAACCTGAGCTTAATTCTTGGCCATGTCATCAGGAGGATTGCAGCTGTTAGATCTCGATCGCAAGGTCCAAAACATGCCACATGGCGCAACAAGAATCGGCAGCCTCAGCACGTGTGTTGCACGTAAGTAAGTGGCCCTCTCCTTCTCTAATTGCTTGCGGTGACGACCGCAAACTCCAAAGGTTTGGGCAGGGTCGGGCTGTCCCTGGTTGGCGGGACCCGTTTCTGCCCGCATAATATTTTTTTGAGTAAATTGTTGAAAAGTCCCGGCCTAAAAAACCTGTCAAAAAGTCCTTGGTATTTTCAAAATGGTTGGGAGAGGCCTGCTATTCACAATTTTTTGTGAGAAACCCCTTGAGCTGTATTTGAATTAGGCCTGGTATTACAAATTAGATGAAGTCACCAAATTACCCTTCTTCTTAAATCAACAAATCTCATTCTGGCTCTCAAAGATCTCTCTCTCTCACATCCTTCGTTCCCTCCTCGTTGCCGTCATCGCCATCGAAGACTCCCGCCGCTGACTCCCACAATCGACGACTCCCGCAGCCGACGGAGATGCGGACATCGCTGAAGTGGCCGAGCCTATGAGGGTTGAAGATGGAAGCGAGGTTGCCGGAGAGGTGGCGGAGAGCGTCAATGTCGGTAGGGGACGAGGCATCGTGAAGGGAAAGGAGGCTGCTAATGCTGTTGTTGCTGACACCGCCGCCATTTGAGATAATCATAAAACTATAGTTTGTTTCCATTGTTGTTCAAAAAATGGATTAAAGAGAAAGATTGGATTTTTATTTTGTGAGTTTTTTTAGGAGAAAGAGGGAGCAGAGCAAAAGGGGGGAAGTGACCTTTTAGAGCAATTATTTTGGAGTAAAAAACAAACAGAGTTTTGTGTTGTGGTGGAGCTGTGCGATTGGTTGCTTTTTGTTTCTATCATCTTGACTTGAATATTTGTTTCTGCTGAGATACACTTATTTTAGCAAGATAGTTAGAAATTATAGGGAACTTCTTATAAGTTACATGCAATTACTTACAGGTTATAAGCAACTGCTTAGAAGTTACAAGTAAATGACTATATATTACAAGAAAGTGCTTAGATATTACAAGCAACTGATTATAAGTTGCAGGCAAGTGAATATACAGCAGTTTCTTTCTCTTTCTTTTGCCTCTTTGCACTTTTAAGAGTATCTTCTTCTTCTTCTTTCTCTACTTCTTGACTCTTATACTGCTTGTATATGTTCAGCTGAATATTCCATAAAAAGATGACTTTAATGCAATTTAGATGTGGGTCTCTTATCTTTTAGCCTCAAATATTGGTTCTTTGATGAGAAAGCTCTAGGTTTTATGAGACTACAAGTAATAGAGACTGATGCTTTGAGAAAAAAGGAATGGGCTTTTGAATTGCAGTTGAAATTTCTTCTTTCGATTGTTGGGGTTGAGTAGCAAGAAAGCTATGTGGGTTCTCTATAGGGAACCACTTCTTAAAGAACTTGTTTTTCGCTTTCTGTTTTGATGGGTACTAACTTGTTCTGTTTCTATTAGGTATCATTTCCGAAGTATCCTTATCCAATCATAGTACGAATAATGAATGAAACAATGAGGAAAAAATGTGATAAATTCAAGGATATGCAGGAAATAGTTGTTGGAGGACCAAGGGCTTGTTTGGTTGCATATCCAAAAAAGCATGGATTTAGAATGAGTCGTAAATTCAATTTTTTAATCCAAAAAGATAAAATTGTATGTTTCGATGCAAGAAATTGAGACGAACCTGAACTTTTACAATCGATCTTTATTCGGTTTGTGTCTGGTTGAAAATTTGAAATATAGATTTGAAATAGGATTTGAAGAGAGAGATGGAGAAAGAAATATTTTTTTATTTGATAAAAAGATGACATGACACAAAATCACTTCAAATTCAATCCTTTCGGCTCCAACTTTGAAATACAATTTTTGTTTAGATTCAAAACCTCCAAATCCTTGCAGCCAAACAAGGATTTCAAATTTAGAAGTGACATTGTATTTGATAGAGTGTTTTGTTCTCAAATCCAACCAAATTCTTGCAATCAAATGTCTCATAAGTACAAATTTTTTTAAAATATGAAACTAATGATGGCTTCCGTTAAGGCTGTTTGGTTGCTCTATAAAACATGGAGATTTAGGAGTTTTTTTTGTTTGTTTTGTACAAAATGAGAGATGAAGATTGACAAGTTTCTCATTCTATGGTTGTGCCAAAATTGATCATAGTTTCCAAATTAAGGGATGGACGGCAATCTTAGAGGGTGAACCTAACTTTTGTCACCTCATGAAAAACAAAAATTTTTGAGAAAGAGGGAGGAGGTGTAAGATAAAACACTAATTTCGTGATCCCATCATCTCTCTTTACATTTTAATTATTATACATGCCCATGCAGGGACAGGGACATGTGCTCTTTGCAAATCCTTCCTTTTTTTAAGGAATGGAAAGGAGTCAAGATTCATGTTTGGTACAACCGGAATCCTCGTATTTCTGAAAATGGGATGACCGGACGTTTAATCCTAAGAAATCTTGCATTAACGTGCTTGGTATATTTTAATCATTCCCCGGTAATATATACATGCAACCGGTGGCGAGGCCGGAGAAAGGCCGGTGAATAGCGGCAAGGCCGGCGACGAACGATACGGCCGGCCGGCGACCAACGTCTGATCGGCGACATACTGGTCAGTGAACGATCAGCGATGGTTGGCGACGAGTGGCCGGCCGGCGGTTGGCGAGGAAGGCCGGCGGCAGATAGTCATGGCTCATTCATGTTAGGCGGGAATGTTTCGTAGTAATTTAGGATAGACGCATGTTTTGGGGGAATATGATTACTATGAAATTGGGTCATTTGATTACCATAGTAATACTATATCCCCGGGATATCTTTTACACCTAAACAAGTATGGTAATATTTCATGGGAATCTAGAATTACCGTCTAGATTGCCTCCTGCCAAGCGCACCCTAGGTGGCATCAATCAATCCAAGATTCAAGTCTGTGAACCAAACACAAAATTAGCAAGTTTTTATGGATTTGGCATTCCAAAAATCCAAATCAAACCCCAATACACTATCCAAATAGCCCTAAACAAGCAGCAGGAAACATGATTTCATGCAATTTAAGCAAAAAAAATTAAAAAATAAAATATAAAATATAAAATATAATTTGGGTTCGGATCCCTTGCTTTACTTTTCTCTTGCTATTTATGTCGGAAATTAGGGGAAAGCCGAGACCCAAGTTCATAAAGGAAAACAAAAGACGAAAAGGTTGCAATGCAATTTTCTCCCGTGTAAAAAAATCTATATGCCGCAGAGACAGAACAAGCGAGCTCCACCCACTCATGTGGGAACCGTCTCATGTTTTCCCCACTTACGTAGGGAATTGGATAGAAGTATTCTGCAGCGTCCCTAGGCCACAACAGAACGTAGACCCTATTCCGTAAAATATTTCCCCTCACCACTAAGTTTTTTCCGGTTTCGACCTAAGAAAAATAAACCACGGAAACACTATTATGCAAATCTGCTTTAATGGGTAAATTGCATTGCAATCCCCTCATCTATTGCACTTTTTCATGGAAGGATATCTTTTAGAGAAATGCTTAAACCTACTGGGCTTGAGATCCTGCAATCTACTCAAGAGACAAATATCATGGGCCCACTTGTTTAGCACCAGTATCTAGATGTTGTGGATCTTACCATCTTATCTCTTTGGTAGATTGTGATAGGAATTCAAGCCGGTAGGTAAAGTGTTGCTCTATTTTTTATTACGCCAAAGTATCTTAGCTTCGGCTATCTGTAGTTGAGGGTATTTTAGTGGAAAGAAAAATCCTCGAACACCATAGGTTATGGTATTTGGCGCAATACAGAAAACTTTATGGTGTTGTAGTGACAAACCGAAATAGTTAAGGGTATTTTAGTCTAATTGACCCATAAAAACCTCGGCTTTGGACCACCACCATTGTTGTCATCGCATGGCCTTATATTTAACCCTTATTACACAAGCTCCAAGGTCCTTCATTAGATCCCGACTCCACAGCGCCTTTACCTCTCCATCGCCGCCACCGTCGCATCGCTCCGCCGCCAGCTCCGTCAAGTGCGGCAGCCGCTCAATGTCGAACGCCGGCAGCAGCATCAAGGTCGGCGCCGCCCAAATGACCTCCACCGGCGACCTCCAAGCCAATTTCAACACTTGCTCTCGCCTCGTCAAGGTTATCTCATTTCATTTACTCCTGCGTCTCTCTCTCGATTTTGATTGCAAAGATATCTTTTTTATGTATGATTTTATATTTCACTTTTTTGTGCTGATCATGATATCCATGCTATAACTAATGCCAAATTCGAGAAACCCTAATTCTAAATGACCAATTGAAACCGTCCAAATTCTCTGAAGCAAAGCCGAGAACGGGGAAATAAGTGAAATATACGGTTTTTTTTTATAGCCACGACATCTGAAATATTCAGGTCCTGTTTTGATTTGGAGCTAGGTTTGGATAACTGGAGTTCTGTGTAGTTATATTAAAATATTAGGGCCTGTATGGCTTTGGAGTTAAGTTAGGATGACCGGAATTTCATAAGGTTACCTAAACTTAACTTCAAAATCCTAACTATGCCTCGTTAGGCTTTCGATTTGGAGTTCTTTAAATTTCAACTCAACCTAAGTTATCTAACCTCCAAAACAATGTGAAAATAACATTTTTGAAGTCTAAATAATTCCATTGCCAAACGTCCACCCTTCATACTTAAACTTTGAAGTGGTGGTAGGGAATTGCAAATTAGAGTTTGCACAACCTCTACCTCCACTTAAAAATAACTGTAGTTTTTCTTACTTCATACTCACACGGGGCCTACTATTTGTATTGATCAATGGGTGGTACTAATGACCTGAAGGCTACAATTAACACGATACAATTAATGCCGCTGTTTGATTGTACAATTATGAAACTACAGGGACAGAAGTGATAGAGGAAGAAGAAGAGGATAAGAGACCTAAAGAGAGAAAGGAGCGCGGGGGGGGGGGGGGGGGAGAAACTATTCTCTGTAAGCAAATATTGGCTGCGTACCATGAAAGTTAGAACTAAGTGACTTGTTCGCTTGTGAATGAGAGCGTGTGTCTTTATATTGATATCAACCATTGCATTATGGAGTACATAATATAACATGTATATATGAAGAGTGGATTATATGATGACAGAGAATTTTATAGCTACATTGAACATATTATCTGAAATGTTTGATTTGTTTTGATTTTTGTAGGAGGCAGCGGCAGAAGGAGTGAAATTGCTTTGTTTCCCTGAGAGCTTCTCATTTGTGAGTTTGAAAAATGGAGAGTCCCTTAAAATTGCAGAGTCTCTAGATGGACCAATAATGCAGAGATACTGTTCCCTTGCGAGGTACAGAGTAACAACAAATCTTCTTCTTATTGTCATTACTTATTTTAACGTGTATTGTTAGATTCGGAGGCATTCTCTATTTGATAAACAATTTGCAGACTTAAGCACCAAATAAAGAAGGGGAAAAAAGAGAGAGAAGGAAGTCTACAAAATCAAGAGAAAAATGTTTGAAAGGACTCGATTGGTGGTTGAGGAAATGTCAGATGGCAATATGATAAGTTGTATAGGATAGCTATGTGATGAGAAGAGATGAAATCAAGATTAGCTTACTAGATATTTGGATTTGGGTGAGAACTTTTATTAAATTTGAAGGATCTAACTGGATCTCAAAGTGATTGTTTCCATGGTTAGAGCATTTCATGATAATATGTTTAGTTCGTGAGTTAACATGGCTTTTCTTAAGATTTAGCCTTTACATAGCTTGTGTTAAGCCTCAATGAGCTGACTGACTTGTTATAATTTATGAGGAAAAGCAACTTCCATCATATTAATAACTAAATGTTAAGATTAATATTGTGGAAAGCGGAAAGCATAGTAAAGGAGGGCAGACTTCACCTTCAAGGAGGTTTAGCGGCAAGAAAGTGGCAAGGCTATTTTTAAATGGAAAATAATGATGCTAATAGAAATGTTATGTATAAAGAACCTTTTAGATACCCAAAAAAATCCCTCGAATAAATGAGGTTTTGTTGCTGATCTGGATAGGTCTTGTTTACTTGTGACAGCTGAAAATATATGATGCACCTTAAAATTAAAATAAGAAATATGTTATCAATATGAAGCCTATGGAGATGCATTTTACACCAAATACTACAATGAATCATTTAAGACTTGCTTACTTTATCATTCAATAGAATAATATGAATATAAATAGCCAATAAACTCCCAAGGGGAGAATTGGTAGGGCATGTGCCCATGAAAGTTCCAAGTATACGAGTGTGTTTCTTGCCATATTTTAAAATGTTCAAACTACTTCCATGCGAGATAATTTGGTTTTGTATCTAGCTATAACATCCTTTTTATCAACTTTTATCGTATTGTGCTTGCTGCATTTTTGTTTTTAAAAAACCAATTGGAGAAAACTTCCCACATTTTAATAAAAAATAATTAACGATAAGAGTACTGTAGAAAAAGAAAAATAAAAAAAATAAAGATCGATCCTCAGTGCATTTTCTGTAAGTTGATGTAGGAGAACATTCTTCAAACTTTCCTCACATTTTATTGCTGTTCTAACATGTTTAAATCTGTTCCAACCCCCCCCCCCCCCCCCGAAAAAAAAAACAAACAAAAAAAAACAAACAAAAAAACCAAAAAAAACAAAAAAAAAACAAACAAATAAAAAAAATCCTGATGTATTTCCAATTATCATGGAATTTGATGCCATAGCAATTAAAAATAATGTTACCTGATTTGTTGTCGAGATATATGTATTTCTATCTGTATCGGATTAGTGTCCAAGTCAGATTCTTTCGGATTCGTTAAGGATACTTTTTGAACTTTTTCGGCACATCTTAACATCCATAGTAGGGTCTAGATGCATTCAACATGTAATCATGTATCAATGGCAATGACACTAACAAGCGACACATAAACTAACTTGTATACTTAGTTTACATTTTCGAAAAGGACAATTTTTTTTATATTAGTTCTTATTTATAATATTTGGACAACAAAAAAGCTAGTGTATTACAACGAACCATGTCCTAAGCTTTTTTGAAAATTTGTGAATCCACGAATCCCATGTTTATCGTCTCCTGTATCCGTTTCTGGATCCACATGACAATAGATTAAACAACACACTCTCATGTAATAGATTAAACTATACACTCTCATATCTATTTTTTTTAAAGAGAAAACTTAATATCCTTGTACCATAGGTTGTACTGGATGATATTCAAAAAGTTTCTAATCCCTTAAAATGACAGGGAGTCAAATATCTGGCTGTCGCTTGGAGGCTTTCAAGAGAAAGGACCTGATGATGCACATCTATATAATACACATGTTCTAGTTGATGATTCTGGGAACATCAGAAATATCTACCGAAAGATACACTTGTAAGATATTCTTATCTTCCTTTTATTAGCACAAGTCAACATCCAATCCAGGTATACCATGTCATTATCATATAATTATTTTCCCTTCAAATGGATAAGGAAACAGATTCGAGACTTGAGAATGCTTCACAAAAAACCGAATAAATGAATCGATCTGGCTGCTATTGAAATTGCATTCATCTATAAGAACAAGATAAGCCGGTGTCGCAAAGAAGCAAATTTGTCCATATTAAAATTTGTCCACGTGCTACCAAATTTGACAAGAGTTGCAAGATACAATTATGAATCATTTGGTTGGCATGCATCTTAGATGCAGTAAATTACAATTTGTTTTATAGGCAAGCACTTGAGCGACGTATGCATATGGTACAAAATGTATATCCATACATTTAAATATATCACGCACGCTACGTCCTGATATCTATGCTCCAAATGAAATCCCGATGAAGATAATGGACGATGATAATGATAGAATAGCAATTAACATACTTCTTACAATGAGGTTTAAAATTACTTTTTACATTTAAAATTTAGCTTTTAATTTAATCAATATTATTCTAAAGAGTTGTTTTCCTATTATATAAAGGTTTGATGTGGATGTTCCCGGCAATATGGTTTACAAGGAGAGTGATTTTACCACACCAGGTATAACATACATGTTGTTTACTCTCTTTAGGACCTCTAACTAGTGAACGTTCAGAACTGGTAGAGTTTAAACAAAACAAGTATATGAGTTTTAAAATTTGACCAAAAGGTCCTAGGTTCGAGACTTCCTATAGGCGCAAGTATCTACGGTTAATTATAGCCTATTGTCTAAGGAATTACCCAGACGGGATATCTTGTTAGGTTGCTCAAATCACATCACAAAAATCACATTTATGAATAAAAAAATACTTGCAAACAGAAAATGATATGAGAACACAAAGGGATATCATTGTATTTCATTTATATTTGTGTACAATTTTAATGTAAATTACATTGATGTTGCAAAATGTACAAAGTAATGAGAAAACTCTAATTTAAGAGTTTAATTCTATACTTTGGGATATTTTAGTGTCAAGTTAAACACATATGTATGGGCATTGTCTTGTATGGGGGCTACATTATAGCCAAAGTGATAGAAGTCGGGCCATCTTATGTAGGGTCATCAAATTATCATGAAACATAGATGTTTCACTTAAGGGAGACCCACTTTTGGGGTCTCCCGACGTCGGGTGGGGGTCCCGACTGTGAGATGCCTTCTTTTGAGGCTTTCCGATAGTCAACTTAGGAAGCTCTTTTTGGAGCTTCCTGCCGCCGGGAGAGGGCCCTGGCCGCGGGAGACCTTTTAAGGCCTCCCGACAGTCAATGTGGGAAGTTTATTTTGGAGCTTCCAGCCGTTGGGAGGGTCCCTACAATAATCAGGAATCCTATTTTGAGGCTTCTTATGACTCATTGTTGGCAATAATGGAAAGTTCTCATAGAACTTCCCCATATGAAAGTTCAATGTATTAAACTTTCTGCACAATATAAAATGATATATTTTTATCATTTTTATAGTTTTGTGTAAATATGAACATATGGATTATGTTCAAAAGACACAATATGATTTTAGATTATGTTCTATATAAGAAATATAGTGTTTTCACACATGATTCCAACATGAAGATGTGATTTTCATATCTCAGAGATGAGTAGGCTTTGCATACTCATATATATTTTTTATTAAAGGAACATAGGGATTTTGATCCATATTTCTTCTTTAAGGAAATGAGATATTTTGATTACGAAGATATGGTTTTCATATCTCAAAAGTGAATAGTATTTGCCTATTCACACACATATATCATGGGGATTTTAATCTATGTTTCTATTTTAAGGAAATGAGATTATCATCCTCATTTCAAATATGTGAAGGAAATAGGGTGGCCTATTTCATTGATATGCAGAACATGATGTGGCTCATGTTCTAAGTTCAGTCCAATTGGTGAAAAACACGTGAATTTGTGTTTTGAGATTCCCATTTTCATTTTATGAAGATATAGTAGAATCCATGGCCATGGTTGTCAATGTTAGTGTATATGCCCTAGGGGCCATTATTGTATCATACTAGTTTGTATATTACTTAATGGAAGCTTGGGATATTCACAGTTGTATAGACAGTCTTGCTCAAAATGGTAGTATGCTACCTGATTTGATTCTACTTCAATATGTGCATTTGTTTCTTTTAGCATATCGCTTATACATATTAATAGAGCCTTTAGGATCTTTACTTGATTACCAGCATTGTGATGGCAGTTACACTAGTGGGGGCTGGATAATCTACAAGCACATCCTTATACAGGTCCCTAGTCGTAGGATTATCAAGACGGGGCATCGATACTCCGAAGTAGACTAGCGTATACGCTTCTCATCTCAGCAGGGGAGATGGTCTGTCCCACAGCCATTAGTACGTCGTACTGGAGATAGTATGTGGGTGCTCGTTAGGTTACGAGTACACTGGACAGGACTCGTCGGGAACTGTTGGTTGGTACTATACCTATCGTCAGATAAGTTCCCAGGTGACAGGAGTACAGCTTAGTCCGTCGACTTGACATTGCTATTTCGTCTCGAGTGTGTTCCCACTGTACTTTGATTACTACCCTGTCACGGCTCAAAGGAGTTGTGCAAACAGGTAGTAGTTGGGTGCAGTCCCGAAGCACTTGGAGGCAATAGCGGTTAGACAGGATTCGTCTCTCCCGGTATTGGGGGTTGATATCGCGCTGTGTCTAGGAGAGCCATTACACAAAGTCCCTGGCCAGGGCAAGCGAGATTTACTGGTAGTGTTTCCAGTAGTTTCTCAGGGTATTCAGGGCTACACTCCGGCACGACTTGTACCGCTATTAGGGGTCTGACGTTTATCGTCCCTAGGCCCGACATGCGATACTCTTAGACGAACAGACCGGACTGTACGGTGATTGTCACATTCAGGCTCAGTAGGAGTTCGGATGGGTTTACCTCATCGGCCTTCTTATCGACATCTACCTGGGGACCGTTACGTACAGCTAGTGCCGCTTGCGGTCTGTGGTTAAACCCACTGCCAACGTAGTGTTGAGTCTTTAGAGTCCCACACAGAGAGTTTCCCTACACTGGGCAAAAGGTGTAGAGGCCGTATGGTTTTACGGCAGGGCTACAATCATTTACGTGCACTTGTGTGCGTATGATGTTCGGGCAGACAATACTAGTGAGCTTTGGTTTAAGCCGGATCCTAGTATTGTATGGCTGGATTAGTTTTGTCTTCTGTGCATTTGTATTCTACGGAATGCGGATACGGGTGTGTATGCACGGTTGTGAGGAGCGAAGAAGGAGGTGCCTCATTAGGGTTTTGACCATTGACTTGGTCAAAACCATTATAAGGTGGAGGAAAATATTTACTATTTTTTTTAATGATAATTGTGTTATGGCTAATTGCTTTGACCATTTGACCATGTTGACCATTTGATCTAGTTGACCATTGTTGACTTGGATATTTTTGTGAGCTCTAGACTCTTCTTATGGCTTGGATTTAACTTGACATGATAATGGTCAAATCAATTGTAACCATCACAATTTATCATTACAAAAGATGGGTAATTATTTTTTATATGGATGATTATCTCTTGCTTATTCTCTCTCATAAAAAAGGGAGCTCCCATGGTTGCTCCTTCTTCATCACTAGCATTTCCTAATAGTCTCATGTGTTGAGCAAATTAGGTTCTAATTAGACAAACAAATCCATCTTCTTCTTCTACATCACCTAGAACATCAAGTATGGCAAACTTGTTGCCCTAGTTATCTCGGCTTGAGGTGGAGCTCGGACTACAGACTCTCGGATGGATCATCTTCGACTCAAGGAGGCCGTTGAAGAAGCCACGATCCGGACCGACCCACGGAGCACGAGGAGGACAGCGGAGAAGACCCGAAGGACTTGTTGTATGAGGTATAATCTTCTAAGCATAGTAGATTAAATTCCCGTTTTTGTTAGCGATGGTTTGGCAAAGATCCTTGGCTTAGTCTATGTTGCCTTTTGTAAGAAAGTTTCGATTACTTGTTCCGCCTCCTCGCTAGCTTGCGGGATGAGCGACATAGACTTACAGTGGTATCAGAGCTTAGCTAAACCATTACTAACATGTTAGCAAAGTGTTAGAAATTCGATCGCCGAAAAAATCGCAAAACACGAACAAAAACTTGCAGTTTCTGTCCTTTCGAAAATCTGGTCCAAAATTTTTTCCAGGGACCTTAAAAATACGTGCATGCTTTTTTATGGACACCCAAGAAAAACGAGGAAATGAATCGGCCAGACCACCGCGGAACCGCGACAGAACCAAGTGTTCCGCCGCGGATCCGCGGCCGAGTCGACGCCGAGTCAACTCATTTTTCCTGCAGTGTGTCAAGAGTGATGTTTTGTGATTTTTTAGATACTTTGTTTCTGCCCAGATTCCTTTGAATACAGGGTTGCACTTGGGGTAGATTCAAGTCTGGTAATCGATCTAAATTCTAAGTACTATAGCTAATCGGTTCTTCTGTGATGTGATATTTGTACTGAACGTTTACTAATCGCTATACGTCGACTAGTGGGGGTTGTACATATCTGTGATCAGTGATGTTGGTTTGTGGATATGAAGTTGGATCGTCATGATGAATAGCCGGGGATGTGAGATGAGAGTTTTCATTTTTCATTTGATGTAAACTTGTAATTTGATGTAATATTATTTTGGGTCGCACATCCGGGTTGAGGATGTAGCCGCCTTTGTATATTATTTCTTTTACTGTTTTCTGCTCCTAGGATAGACCCAAGATGGGGTGCACAGACTACCGGATACTTTGAAGTGCCGAATGGCCTACTCACTTTGTTGAGGGAGGCTGCTCCACTTCGGGTACTTGGCGAGTAGTTTGCCGCACCCGTAGGGGTCTAGGGTGGGGTTTGGCTATTCATCGCGACCATGTAGTCCGTCTTTCGTTGCAGGCTTAAACGAAGCACGGATTCCTAGTATATCCAATGCGTTCATCTGTGATCTGGAATGGCTATCATTGCATCTGACGAATGTATATATTTATATATGATATCTAGTAGGCGTTGCTTATGTTTTGCATCCGCGCAAGTCCAGCCCCCGCTCTGTCGTTAGTTAAGTAACTTAACGGGTGATGACGGGGCCCAGTAGCGAATGCGGATGGCATAAGCGTACGTCATATTTTCGTTGTTTTTTTCAATGGTAGGATTAAATTGATGGGACGCATTATATTAATGCAAAGAAAACAAACCAAAGCTGAGTCGTTGGAACAATTTCAAAACCCACTCGGTTTTTTCAAAACAGCAAAACTTTTAAAAACGCGGAGCTTAAACCACTCCTTTTAAAAGCTATCAGGTTCCTTCGATTATATCAAGTTTACTACGTTCACGGTTTCGCCAAAACCATTCGTAGCCCTCCGTCATTTCATATGAATATTCAATAGTATTCAAGCTATGTTTGTTGGCCTTAGTCAAGGCATAGTGATTGGTAGCTGCTGGGTATTCATATGTTGCATAGATAGATGCGTTGGTTTGGGACAGTCGTATTACTTTGTTGGCCTTAGTCAAGGGTTTATACGGGTGGGTTCAAATTAACCTGGACAATGACGGGTAGAACTTGACATGTGACTTATGATTTGTTGGCTTTAGTCAGGGTCATAAGAGCATGGGGCAAAAATCCACATCGGGAGTTTCTTTAGTTTCTAAAGAAACTGAAACTTGCTAGTGCTGCATACCATTTGGAGTTTCATAATGTTGGTAGGATTCCTTCAGCACTATCTCACAATGATATTTGGATCCCGATCCTACTGTGAGTATCCGCTACTCCTCGGGAGACTCTTCACTTAACGATCAATGCTATAAACCAAGTGGGTGTCTAGAACAGTGTTAGCGGGGCTACGCCTCCAGGGAAAAGAGGTTATTTAATTAAGGAACTTCGTGAAAGCGTCGTAAAACCTCCCTCAAAGTACCAACACTAGCCTGGCTGAACGGTTAAGCAAGTATTGTACGGTGAGATTAATCTTGACTAATTCTTCTTTTATGATTTGAGGAAGGATTCGAGAAACAGTGGGAGCCATTCTGTTTAGATAAACTAAAAACCAATCTAAACTTGCAAGAGCATCATGCTAAGTGTTTTCTTCTCTCTTAATTGCAGCGACCCAGTGACCAGACATAGGTTACATCTAGATAATAAAATGACTGAATCTGACTGTAATGACTGGTAAAGGTCTGTCCAGATATCCATTACCCATGACAAGCTGGAACACCTCTTCACTACTCAAAACCCTGCTGTCTCAGGTCCAGTTTCCACCGTCACGGATATAGATATCCATAAGACATCGGGAAAAGACTGTGTGAATGCCAAGTGTCTCGTGTTGGCCTCAGTTGATGGTGCATACCAGAGGCAGCACGAGAAGATGGACTTAGTTTCTGTCTTCCTCCATAACAAAGATTTATATGGAGAGCAATCTCGTATCGCAAGATATGAGACCTCGAACGAATTGCTTCAAACGAGGTTGGCTGTCGGATCATCTGTAGGGGACAACGTCTTTACAGAGACTAGCTATTTTGATGAGCTCACGGACCTGAGGACTACGTTGAAGAACGAGTCACATACTGACTTGATTCTACAGTCTCTACCTTCTACTAACACCCTGAAGGAAACCAGGAAGGTAGAAGGAAAGGGAAGGACAAAAGTTTCAGGATTAGATAAAGTGAAGGAGGGACGTCCCTATTGTTACAGGAAAGGACATTGGCAGAGGGATTGCAGGGCTTGCAAAGCCAGTAACCAGGATTCGAAGCATGTTGTGGCTTCGGTTTCGGGTGTGTTTGTAATTGAAAACTGTATGTCAATTAACTCTACTTCCTGGGTACTACATACCGGATCTGGATCTCATATTTGTAATTCATTACAGGCTTTCAGAAACCGTAGAGTTATCAGGATAGGTGATATGACTCTCCGAGTTGCGAACGGAATGAGCGTGAACGCAGAATCCGTAGGGGAATATCATCTTGGATTGACAAGTGGGCAGATATTGATTCTACGTAACTGTTTGTATGTACCTAGTCTAGTTTGTAATATCATATCTGTATCTTTACTTTCTAAGGAAGGATATGATTTTACTTTTGTAAGCGATGTGGTCCACATCTACCTAAATCAAGTTCTGATTGGGTCAGGTACATTAGAAAACGGAATATATGTATTAAATCAAGCTCAGTTTTTCAGTGTCCAGAACACACTTAAAAGAAAGTCTCCGGAAACAAATCAGGCTTTCTTATGGCATTGTAGACTGGGTCACATCAATGAGACACGGTTGACGAAGTTGCATAAAGAGGGATATTTGAATTCGTTCGAATATCAGTCTTATGCCACTTGTGAATCTTGTCTCATGGGAAAGATGACAAAGACTCCGTTCATTGGACACGGAGTAAGAGCGAGCGAGCTTTTGGGACTTGTACACAGTGATGTATGCGGTCCAATGTCTACACATGCACGAAGTGGTTTTTCCTATTTCACTACTTTTACGGATGATTTCTCCAGGTATGGACATGTCTTCTTGATGAAGTATAAATCCGAGGCCTTTGAGAAATTCCGGGAATACAAGAATGAAGTAGAAAAACAAACAGGCAAAACTATCAAGACACTAAGATCTGATCGAGATGGTGAATACTTAAGTGTCGAGTTTCTGGACTACTTAAAAGAGAATGGAATTCTCTCTCAGCTTACTCTTTCATACACACCACAACACAATGGTGTATCGGAAAGGCAGAATCGAACCCTATTGGATATGGTTCGTTCCATGATGAGTAAGGCTGAGTTACCGCGATCCTTCTGAGGTTATGCACTAGAATCAGCTGCATATCTTTTAAACAGGTTCCTACTAAATCAGTGCCTACCACACCATATCAGATGTGGAGTGGGAAGAAACCCTGTCTTAAACATTTTAAGACATGGGGATGTCCAGCTTTTGTTAAAAAGCAGCATGCGGACAAGCTCGAGGCACGCTCAGTACCGTGTAAGTTTGTGGAATACTCAAAGAACTCCAAGGGGTATGTTTTCTATTACGCAGAGGAGCAAAAGGTCTTTGTTTCTCGTCATGCCCGCTTCTTGGAAACTGAATTTTTAGAAAATCAGATAAGTGGGAGCGCAATAGAACTGGAAGAAATTCCAGAACCACAAGCTATTACTGAAATCTTGGTAGAACCAGAGGTTTTAGAAGAACCGGACATCCCAGCGCCAATCCGCAGGAGTAGTAGGCACGCTCAGTACCGTGTAAGTTTGTGGAATACTCAAAGAACTCCAAGGGGTATGTTTTCTATTACGCAGAGGAGCAAAAGGTCTTTGTTTCTCGTCATGCCCGCTTCTTGGAAACTGAATTTTTAGAAAATCAGATAAGTGGGAGCGCAATAGAACTGGAAGAAATTCCAGAACCACAAGCTATTACTGAAATCTTGGTAGAACCAGAGGTTTTAGAAGAACCGGACATCCCAGCGCCAATCCGCAGGAGTAGTAGGCAGTCTCATCCGCCCGAGAGATACTACGATTTTCTCATAGACGGGGATCGAGAGGATTGCATCATAAAAGATGATGAGCCTACTAGCTTCCAGCAAGCCATTTAGAGCGGTGACTTAGTAAAATGGCTGGATGCAATGCGGACAGAAATGGAATCCATGTACACCAACAAAGTTTGGACTTTGGACATTGCTCCAGAAGGGGTAAAACCCGTAGGCTGCAAATAGATCTTCAGAAAGAAGATTGGTGTAGATGGGCAGGTGGAAACCTATAAGGCTACTTGTTGCAAAGGGTTTTCGTCAAAGACCTGGTTTGGACTATGACGAAACCTTTTTTCCCAGTGGCTATGCTCAAATCCATTCGGATCCTTCTTGCCATTGCTGCCTTCCACGATTATGAGATCTGGCAGATGGACGTAAACACGACTTTTCTAAATGGAAATTTGGAAGAGTGCGTCTATATGGATCAGCCGGAAGGTTTCATTCAGAGTGGGAGCAGCGGTAAAGTGTGCAAGTTGCTTAGGTCCATTTATGGACTAAAGCAGGTATCGCGGAGTTGGAACATCTGCTTTGATGATACTGTCAAAGAATTCGACTTTATCAAAAATCCAGACGATTCATGCATTTACAGTAAGATTGTAGGGAGAACTGTGGTATTCCTCGTCTTGTACGTGGATGACATTCTCTTAATAGGAAATGACATTTTTATGCTACAGTCAGTCAAAGGATTCTTGTCACAGAGGTTCTCCATGAAGGACCTGGGTGATGCCTCCCACATTCTAGGGATTCAGATCTATCGTGATAGATCTAAAAGGATGTTGGGACTTTCGCAGTCCAGGTACATCGACACCATACTGAAACGATTCAGTATGGATGATTCGAAGCGCGGTAATCTACCGGCTTGTCACGGAATCACCCTCTCCAAAGAGATGTCTCCCAAGCTTGATTTGGAAAGGGCTCGCATGTCATCTATACCCTACGCATCTGCGGTAGACCAGATGTAGCATACACATTAAGCGTTGTAAGCCGGTATCAGTCGGACCCAGGGGAGAAGCACTGGATAGCAGTAAAGAACATTCTCAAGTACCTGAGAAGGACTAAGGATATGGCGGAAAAGATCTCCAGATCGAGGCCTTTGCTGACTTCAGCTTCCAGAGTGACAATGATGACTCCAAGTCCATGTCGGGCCATGTTTTACCCTCAATGGAGGGGCGGTTTGCTGGAAGAGCTCCAAGCAGGAAACCGTTGCTGACTCGACGATGGAAGCGGAGTACATAGCTGCTTGCGATGCCGCAAAAGAAGCTGTCTGGATGAAGAAGTTCCTCACGGAGCTTCAGGTGGTTCCTACCATTGTTGATCCAATACCGCTGTATTGCGACAACAACGGCGCTATAGCTTTAGCGAAGAAACCCAGGTCCCATCAGAAGTCCAGACATATTTTGAGGCGGTACCACCTGATCAGGGAGATCGTAGACCGCCGGGAGATCGAGGTGAAGAGAGTAGATTTGGAGAATAACACTGCAGATCCACTCACGAAGGCCATACCCCAGACTCAATTCGAGCGGCTGATCGAGATGATAGGTCTTTGATACGCCAGTACATGGCCCTAGTACAAGTGGGAGATTGTTAGTGTATATATCCTAGGGGCTATTATTGTATCATACTAGTTTGTATATTACTTAATGAAAGCTTGGGATATTCACAGTTGTATAGACAGTCTTGCTCAAAATGGTAGTATGCTACTTGGTTTGATTCTAGTTCAATATGTGCATGTGTTTCTTTTAGCATATCGCGTATACATATTAGTAGAGCCCTTAGGATTTTTGCTTGATTACCAGCGTTGTGATGGTAGTTACACTAGTGGGGGCTGGGTAATCTACAAGCACATCCTTATACAGGTCCCTAGTCGTAGGATTATCAAGACGGGGCATCGATACTCCGGAGTAGACTAGTGTATACGCTTCTCATCCCAGCAGGGGAGATGGTTTGTCCCACAGCCATTAGTTCGTCATACTGGAGATAGTATGCAGGTGCTCGTTAGGTTACGAGTACACTGGACAAGACTCGTCGGGAACTGTTGGTTGGTACTATACCTATCGTCAGATAACAGTTCCCATGTGATAGGAGTACAGCTTAGTCCGTCGACTTGACACTGCTACTTCGCCTCGAGTGTGTTCCCACTGTACTTTGATTACTACCCTACCACGGCTTAAAGGAGCCGTGCAAACAGGTAGTAGTTGGGTGCAGTCCCGAAACACTTGGAGGCAATAGCGGTTAGACATGATTCGTCTCTCCCGGTATTGGGGGTTGATATCGCGCTGTGTCTAGGAGAGCCATTACACAAAGTCCCTGGCCTGGGCAAGCGAGATTTACTGTTAGTGTTTCCAGTAGTTTCTCAGGGTGTTCTGGGCTACACTCCGGCACGACTTGTACCGCTATTAAGGGTCTGACGTTTACCGCCCTAGGCCCGACATGCGATACTTTTAGACGAACAGACTGGACTGTATGGAGATTGTCACATTCAGGCTCAGTAGGAGTTCAGATGGGTTTACCTCATCGGCCTTCTTATCGACATCTACCTGGGGACCGTTACGTACAGCTAGTGCCGCTTGTGGTTTGTGGTTAAACCCACTGCCAGCATAGTGTCGAGTTTTTTGAGTCCCACACAGAGAGTTTCCCTGAACTGGGCAAAAGGTGTAGAGGCCGTATGGTTTTACGGCAGGGCTACGACCACTTACGTGCACTTGTGTGCGTATGATGTTCGGGCAGACAATACTAGTGGGCTTTGGTTTAAGCCGGATCCTAGTATTGTATGGATGGATTAGTTTTGTCTTCTGTGCATTCGTATTCTACGGAATGCGGATGCGGGTGTGTATGCACGGTTGTGAGGAGCGAAGAAGGAGGTGCCTCATTAGGGTTTTGACCATTGACTTGGTCAAAACCATTATGAGGTGGAGGAAAATATTTACTAATCTTTTTAATGATAATTGTGTTATGGCTAATTGCTTTGACCATTTGACCATGTTGACCATTTGATCTAGTTGACCATTGTTTACTTGGATATTTTTGTGAGCTCTAGACTCTTCTTATGGCTTGGATTTAACTTGACATGATAATGGTCAAATCAATTGTAACCATCACAATTTATCATGACAAAAGATGGGTAATTATTTTTTATATGGATGATTATCTCTTGCTTATTCTCTCTCATCAAAAAGGGAGCTCCCATGGTTGCTCCTTCTTCTTCCTCATTAGCATTTTCTAATAGTCTCATATGTTGAGCAAATTAGGTTCTAATTAGACAAACAAATCCATCTTCTTCTTCTACATCACCTAGAACATCAAGTATGTCAAACTTGTTGCCCTAGTTACCTCGGCTTGAGGTGGAGCTCAGACTACAGACTCTCGGGTGGATCATCTTCGACTCAAGGAGGCCGTTGAAGAAGCCACGATCCGGACCGACCCACGGAGCATGATGAGGACAGCGGAGAAGACCCGAAGGACTTGTTGCATGAGGTATAATCTCCTAAGCATAGTAGATTAAACCTCCCGTTTTTGTTAGCGATGGTCTGGCAAAGATCCTTGGCTTAGTCTATGTTGCCTTTTATAAGAAAGTTTCGATTACTTGTTCCGCCTCCTCGC
Organism: Agapanthus africanus; assembly: GCA_030015575.1. Lineage (NCBI taxonomy): Eukaryota > Viridiplantae > Streptophyta > Magnoliopsida > Asparagales > Amaryllidaceae > Agapanthus > Agapanthus africanus. Next base: position 138,199,104 of record CM057339.1, read on the forward strand.
TAGCTTGCGGGATGAGCGACATAGACTTACAGTCAAGTCTCTCCATTGCGGATGAAAATTATGAAGTTTCTATGGATGTTATATTGATCCTTGATTGGAGAGAGATAAAGAAAGATAATCTAAGGAGAGAAGAGAGGAATGGACCCATTTCATCCTTCTAGATCTCGTATTCTTCTCAAAACCGAGAACACTTCAAGTTCTTTCTTAGAATTCCGTTTTATGAATTCTTCTCCTCGTTTCTATTAATTTTAGAAGTATATATTAGGAGGAAGGAGTAGTTATAAAACTACTCTCCATATTCTCAGAGTGAGAGGGAGGAGATAACCCCCACTCCCTCTTAAAAGTAGGCCAAACTGCTTATTTTTAGGGGGTCCCGACTCCAAAATAGAGGGTCCCGATAAGCAAAAAAGGGGTCCCGAGCTCCAAAAGAGAGCTTAAAAAAGGGGGTCCAGACTTACTAAAAGAGGACTCCCGATAGCCAAAAGGGGGGTCCCGAGCTCCCAAAAGAGGACGCCTGACACTCAAATAAGGGGGTCTCGACGGCCAAAAAATGCACATGCATACTTCAATGATTTAGCCATAACTTTCTCGAAGTCCAAACGACGCATCGTTTGATATTTTGGAAACTAGATTCAATGGTCTTTTAAATGAATCCTCATTTGTTCCCATTAACCAAGTATGTTGAAATCTATAGGAATTTGAAATCAGCCTATGTGCAGATTCATTGGTACCCAATTTGAGTAATGTTGAGAGTCAATATTTTTGACTCCAACAAGTGCCCTTCTATTAATATCATGTATACACCATGTATATATAAGTTGGATATATGATATTAATGTATTTTTGTCAACAAATACCCATCGATAATGAGTGTATACAACTTATCGCGTTGTATACTTGATGTTGTCGCATTCTCGCATTTGAATTATGGACATAAGTTTGAGAAGTTTTAGTTTAGAGTCATCTCGGACATGGATACTGGTTTACAATCATCTCAGACATTTATATTAGTTTATTGTCATTTCGGACATATGTATTAGTTTAGAGTTATTTCGGATATGGATATTAGTTTACAGTCATTTCGGACATAAAAGTCTTTTGACGTCCCTTAGAACATAACTTTTAACTTGAAGTCCTCATAGGTGTAATTTCATATATATTAATTTAAAGTTATTTCGGATATGGATATTAGTTTACAGTCTTTTCGGACATGGATATAAGTTTACAGTCGTTTCGGACATATATATTAGTTTAGAGTCGTTTCGGACATGGATATTAGTTTAAAGTCGTTTCGAATATGGATATTAGTTTAGAGTCGTTTCGGATATGGGTATTAGTTTAGAGTCATCTCGGACATAGGGATTAGTTAGTAGTCATTTCGAACGTTTATATTAGTTTATAGTCATTTCGGATGTTTATATTAGTTTAGAGTCATCCTGGACATAAGTGTTAGTTTAGAGTCATCTCGGACCTATGTATTAGTTTAGAGTCATTTCGGACGTTTATATTAGTTTATAGTCATTTCGGACATATATTAGTTTAGAGCCATTTCGAATATAGGTATTAGTTTAAAGTCGATTCAGACATGGGTTTAGAGTTGTTTAGGACATGGATATTTTATATAGCTACGGGACCTTATGACAAGCTTATTGATACGGATCCTATTAGGATCCATCTAATATATGCTCAGGTGCCTACGTTTAGGTGTATCCGCAGGATGGATATCATTGCGGGAACATTGAGGTAAATCTTTAGTGAGTTTCCTTTTGGGATCAATCTCAACCTTATCACAGTACTTTTTTTCGTCGGCGTTTACGCAATGTGGATATTTTACTATGAGACCTGTAGGATATGATTTTTTATGGGTTTTTTTTGGATCAATCTCTGTCTTATCTTAGATCTTGTTTACTTTGTAAGCATATCCACAGCTGCTAGTGATAAATCATAATGAGACGCATTGTTAAAGCGTGCCCGATTTATCTCGAATCAGATATGAAATTCGTATATTCGGCGCGCTACATCGGACCCCGGGTGTAGTGACAAATAAGCAAGGGTCGTCGTCCAGAGACGGCGCGCTACATCGGACCCCGGGTGTAGTGACAAATAAGCAAGGGTCGTCGTCCAGAGACGGCGCGCTACATCGGACCCCGGGTGTAGTGACAAATAAGCAAGGGTCGTCGTCCAGAAACGGCGCGCTACATCGGACCCCGGGTGTAGTGACAAATAAGCAAGGGTTTCATAGGATCCGTCTAGCTTCCTGGAACATAGGTTCCCTTATGGGTAGACTAATAGAATTAGTGGAGGTGATGATTAGGAGGAGAGTTGGTATTATGTGTTTGCAAGAAACTAAGTGGGTAGGTGAAAAGAGTAGAGTCATAGAGCCTTGGGGTTATAAGTTTTGGTATACGGGTAGAGATAAAAATCGTAATGGGGTAGGCATAATCATAGATAGACGGTTGCTTGAGGATGTAGTTGAGATTAGGAGAAAATGTGATAGAATTTTACTGGTTAAGCTTATTCTAGGTGGAGAGATCCTTAATGTTATTAGTGCTTATGCACCACAGATAGGTCTTGATGACGCTAGTAAGCGTCTATTCTGGGAGGATTTAGACGAGGTGGTGCAAAGTATACCTAGTGGAGAGAAGTTATTTATTGGTGGTGATCTTAATGGACATGTAGGTACTAGTCGTAGTGGGTTTGATACTATCCATGGAGGTTTCGGTTTCGGACAAAGGAATGAAGCAGGTGACTCGATTATAGATTTTGCTTTATCTTATGACTTGATCTTAGCAAACACTTGGTTTAGGAAAAGAGAGTCCCACCTTATCACTTTTAGGAGCGGATCAAGTGCTAGTCAAATAGACTTTTTTCTGACGAGAAGAATAGATAGAGGTTGTTGTATCGACTGTAAGGTAGTGCCAGGTGAGAGTGTAACCACTCAACATAGGCTTTTAGTTCTAGATTTTCGATTTAGAAGAGAACCTAGGAAGATTAGACGTGAAGTAGAGCCTAAAATTAAATGGTGGCGATTGAAAGAAGGTAACCAAAAGGTTTTTATAGATCGTGTAGTACAAGAAGCGGATTGGCAGTCAGAAGATGATCCAGACAAAACATGGAACAAAATGGCTAGTTGTATCAAGAAGGTAGCTAGAGACCTACTTGGTGAGTCGAGAGGTGGTGCTCCACCATCTAAGGACATATCATGGTGGAATGAAGATGTAAAGGCTGCTATTAAAATTAAAAGGGATTCTTATAAAGATTTGAAGAAAAGTAGAGATATGGAAAGATTTGAGAAGTACAAAATGGCTAAAAAGGAGGTTAAGAAAGCTGTTCGGGAAGCTAAATCTAAGGTCTACAAGGAGGTGTACGAGAAATTAGACACTAAAGAGGCTGCAAATGATATATACCGGATTGCTCGGATGCGGGAAAGGAAGACTAGAGACTTATGTGCGGTGAAATGTGTCAAAAATGAAAATCAGAAGGTTTTAGTTCGAGACGAGGATATCAAGGAAAGATGGAGAGATTATTTTGACAAATTGTTCAATGAAAGCTTTACTAAGAATTTGGATGGACTTGTCATTCAATCTCAAGATATAAACCGTGATTTCATGCGTAAAATAAGACTTCCTGAGGTTAAAGAAGGTTTGAACAGAATGAGTTTAAGAAAAGCGGTTGGTCCTGACGGGATTCCTATCGAGATTTGGAGATGCTTAGGAGAAATAGGCGTTAAATGGCTGACAGATCTGTTTAATAAGATTTGGCAGACAAAAAAGATGCCAAATGAATGGAGGAAAAGTATCCTTGTACCTATCTACAAGAACAAGGGTGACATTCAAAGTTGCTCAAACTACCGTGGAATAAAACTGATGTGTCACACCATGAAACTTTGGGAGAGAGTGATTGAACACAGGCTAAGGAAGGATATTAAGATAATAGAGAACCAGTTTGGGTTCATGTCTGGACGATCGACGACAGAGGCTATTCATTTGCTTCGTCAACTTGTCGAGCGTTTTCGAGAGAGCAGAAGAGATTTGCATATGATATTTATTGATTTAGAAAAAGCGTACGACAAGGTACCTAGAGAGGTATTATGGAGGACAATGATGAAGAAGGGGGTCCCCGTCAAGTATATTGACATAATCAAGGATATGTACGATGGAGTAGTGGCAAATGTCAGAACTTGCGGCGGCTTAACGAGTGATTTTCCGATCACTATTGGTTTACATCAAGGATCTGCATTAAGTCCATTTCTGTTTACCATCGTGATGGATGAGCTTACTAGAACTATCCAAGATGAGGTACCTTGGTGTATGCTATTCGCTGATGATATTGTTCTAGTAAATGAGACGAAAGTAGGGGTTAATGCCAAATTGGAATTATGGAGGCAAACATTGGAATCTCGGGGATTCAGATTGAGCAGGTCCAAGACAGCATATATGCACTGCAAATTTAGTAGCCAGAGAAGTCAAAACCATATTGGTATAACATTGGAAGGGCAAGAGATATCACCGAGCGACCAGTTTAGATATCTAGGTTCCATCATCCAAAAGAATGGAGAGATCGATAGTGATGTTAATCAAAGGATCCAAGCTGGTTGGTTGAAATGGAGGAGTGCAACAGGGATTTTGTGTGATCGTAACTTTCCGTTAAAATTGAAAGGGAAGTTTTATCGGAGCGCTATTCGGCCTGCCTTATTATATGGTACAGAATGCTGGGCTCCTAAGAAGCATCATACACAGAAGATACACGTAGCGGAGATGCGCATGCTTCGTTGGATGTGCGGTAACACTAGAAAAGATAAGGTGCGAAATGAGGATATTCGTGCAAAAGTTGGTGTAGCACCTGTGGAGAAGATGCGGGAAAACCGGCTAAAATGGTTTGGTCATGTGCGACGCAGACCTATGGAACCACCGGTTCGACGAATAAATACTCTTGATATGGGCAATGGCAAAAGGGCAAAAGGGAGACCGAAGAAAACATTGATGGAGGTGATACGAAACGATATGGTTGCCAAAGGACTCAATGAAAGTATATTGTTCGATAGAAGTGAGTGGAGACAGAGGATTCATGTGCTGGACCCGGCGTGATTCTCATGTTGGTTCATGTAGCCTACCCCATATGCTTGGGATAAAAGGCTCAGTTGTTGTTGTATATATATGGGGACGAGACCGAATATATAGTATTTATGTTTCAGGCCATCCGTGTAATTTATATTACCGCGGGACGCACATGATAAATCTCGTAAATAAGTGTCCTGTTGGGGTACATTCAGATTTATCCTTGGTACCGCTTCTAGCTTATCCGCGATATATTTATATTCTTACAGGACCTGTATAAGAATTCTTTGATGAGTGTCCTTAGGACAACTCTCAGACAACTTTGTGCTGCCGTTTAGGCTTATCTGTAAGATAGATAATATTGCGGGACTATTAAGATAAAACTTTAGTGAGTTTCCTTTTGGAACCAATCTCGGCTTTATCTCGGTAACGTCTTTCGTCAGCGTCTGCGCAATGCGGATATTTTACCGTGGGACCTGTATGTTAGGATTTTTTGTGAGTTTCCTTTTGGGATCAATCTCAGGCTTATCTTAGGTCTTGCTTACTTTGTAAGCATATCCACATCGACTGGTAATAAATCATAATAAGCCACCTCGTTAGAGCGTGCCCGATTTAACTCGAGTCAGATTTGAAATCCGTATATTCGGGCAAAAACCATTATTTGTTTGGGTTTAAACCATTTATATATGAGAACGGGGCCGGATATACAGTATTCATGTTTTAGGCCATCTGTTGGTTTTATATTACCGCGAGATGCATAAGATAAGTCTTTTAAATTCATATTTATCTTCAATACTATTTTTAGCTTATCCACGATGTTTTATATAGCTACGGGACCTTATAATAATCTTTTGATAAATATCCTTTAGGACAAATCTCAAATATATCTGCCGTTTAGGTGTATTTGTAGGGTGGATAATATTGCGGGACCATTAAGGTGAAACTTTTAGTGAGTTTCCTTTCGGGATCATTCTCAGCTTTATCTTGGTACTGCCTTTCGTCAGTGTTCGCGCAATAAAGATATTTTACCGTGGGACATATATGACAAGAATTTTTATGAGTTCCTTTTGGGATAAATCTGAGTCTTGTCTTAGGTGTTGCTTATATGCATATCCACAGTGACTTGTGATAAACCATGATGAGCCACCTCGTTAGAGCGTGCCCGACTTATCTCGAGTTAGATCCGAAATCCATGCATTCGGGCAAAAATCCATTATTTGCTGGGATTTCTCCTTCATTATATGCGCGGGGTCAAACGATGCAAGAAAGTTTTTTAGGACGTAGAAAGCTCTTTGTGACGTAAAAGTCTTTTAGGACATGAAGGAAGAAAGGTTTTGAGTCCACTTAAGGACGATAAAGAGGAAAAAAGGTTTAGAGGACATAAGAGACGATAAAAGAAAAGTTTAAAGTCTTTGAGAACGTATGTTGAGAAATGTTGGGACTTGAATATAGGGTAGAAGCGAAGAGCAGACGTGTCTTCATCCGTTATTTGCGACCAACAAATATTCAATTTCCAACAATCCCAAACAAAATGACCCGATATATAGTCGTCAGCGAAGGTGATACTATCATCACTTCGCGGAACGTATTTGTTGCTCCCTGTGCATGAAAGCTTTTTAAAGACGAACTTTCTTATCAGTCCTATAGTGGGAGCTGGCACTGCAATGGGTTGCCCCATGTGTAGTTTAAAGTCGTTTCAGACATAAGTACTAGTTTATAGTCATCTCAGACATATATATTTACAGTCGTTTCAGATATAATTTTTGTAATAAGTGTGTAAGTGATTTTCATTAGCCTCTGGACACAAGGTAATGAGTGAAGAACGGGAAGGGGACCCAGTCCTCATCCGTTACTTACCCTAATAAGCATTCAAAATACCAATATAAATGCACACAATCAATACTTACGATCAAGAGAGTTTCAAGATGAATTTACAGTTCGTAAATTTTTTTGTTGTGTAGAGGTCTTTCACAACGAAATTTGGTTTGATATATTTTCATCATGAAGAGTGCTTTCATAGATGAAAAAAATATTTTTTTTGTTGTGTAAAGGACTTTTACAACGAAATTGGGTTTGATATATTTTTACCGTGGAGAGAACTTCCACAAAGGTAGTTTTCGTTATGAAAAGGATTTTCATAACGAAATTTGTTTTGATATATTTTCTATTGTGAAGAGAACTTTCACAAAGGGATTATTCGTTACGAAGAGAGCTTTAATAACGAAATTTTATTTGATATATTTTCTATTGTGAAGAAAAATTTCAGAAATTGGTTTCCTCTATGAAGAGAACTTTCATTGAGAAATTGGGTTTGATATATTTTTATCGTGGAAAGGACTTCTACGAATGGATTTCTGCTATGAAGAGGATTTTCATAGTGAAATTTGTACGTAATATATTTTCCACTGTGAAAAGAACTTTCACAAATGGATTTCCGCTATAAAAAGGACTTTTATAGTGAAATTTGTACATAATATATTTCCACTGTGAAGAAGACTCTCGAATAGATTTCCTCTATGGAGAGAACTTTCATAGCGAAATTTGTACATAAAGAAATTTCACGAATGGATTTCCTCAATGAAGAGGAATTTCACAGCGAAATTTATACATAATATATTTTCCACTGTGAAGAGCACTTTCTTTCCTCTATGAAGAGGACTTTGCTAGCGAAATTTGTACATAATATATTTTTCACTGTGAAGAGCACTTTCATGAATGGATAGAAAAGAAATTTTCCATTGTTCTGAGGAGGACTCATAAAGCGTTAGGAAAGAAATTTTCCATTGTTCTAAGGAGGACTCATAAAGCGTTGTCTCTGGGGAACCTTTCATAGCAGTTGTATCGAGGGTAAACGGGTTTTGTTGAATTGTTTAACTCATACTAGAGGTGCAAGAGAGATGCTTTAGTTCTGTTGAAACCCTCTTGCCACGCTTGATCCTAGACGAGGAATGCATTCTTGTTAACCAATTCATAGGATGGTTTAACCCTCTATTTTTTATCTATCGAGTAGGGCGAGCTTGCCTTTTCGATATTGTTTTTGAATCCAATCCTTGAAAACATAGCTTTCTTCGATTGGATGATTGACAAATCGATGGTATACGCAGTGCCTCAGATGGTCTATTTTGTTGACCTCTTCCGTCCTTTTTGGGACGGGCAATTATAACCCATTTTCCAGGGCGTCTGCAAAGATATTTTTGGAGTATTTTTGTTTAAAAGAATATCTACCTCTCATTCTATCGTTTGAGGAGATTTTATGTTGATTCGTCTGATCTGATGATATCTCTTGTTGACGAGCGAAGGGTTGCGCTTACCGCGAAAGGGTGAATGCATCGTTTTTGTGGGAATAACTTAACAATTCAGGCTCCGCTTCATCATTTGCTCAATTAAAGAAACAAATGATTTGTATATGGCAGACAACAACAAATGCTTAATTTGTCCCGGGGTTTTAGAAATCAGGAACTTGACAGCTTGTTCTTCAGGTATTTGTAGCTCACACTGGATATTAGTCGTTCTCCATCTTTGGACGAAATCGACCAGTGACTCTTTATTATGAGGTTTGATCGATAACAGCTTTGCTAGAGTCATTTTGTCCCGGATGATGCTTTCAAACCTTTAAACTTTTCGGCAAGCTGGTTGAAGGTAATCACTAAGATCCAGGTTCCAACTTGGCGAACCAGTCGAAGGCTATTCCAGTCAAACTCCTGGGAAATTGACGGAGTAGGAGTTTGTCGTCTCTCGCTGAGTCTCCGCACGCAATCTTGAAATGAGCCAAATGTTGCTCAGGGTTTCCTGACCCATCCAACGTTTTAAATAAGAGGACATTTTAACCTATAGGGTATGAGACATCGTTGAATTCGTCCGGATAAGGTTGGTTAAGTACCGGCGTCCCCGTGTCTGCGCACTTTTGCTTCATTTGTTCAGCAATGAATTTCTGCAGAGCTGCAACGTTTATATTAGTGATGGACGAAGGCCCTACTATTGAGGTTGAGGGAGCAGGAGCGACTGCTACTGCTATTAGAGCGGTCGCGACCACAGCTCTCACCGCGGGCTTAGAATTGTCTGCGGGTAATCAACTCCTCTCAAAGATGTGATGGTCACTCCAGTTGGTGTATGTGGTGTTTGAAGGGCAGGAGGCGGTTTCCTCCTTGGTGCATTGGTTGCCGAGTTTTGTGCCATCGTCGCCCGTTCTGCATTTTCTGCTGGCGGGTTTTGTTTTGGTATCTCTGTCAAAGTTTGCACCTGGGTAAACAAAGCCTGGATGACGCGTGTCAGATTAGCCATTTGCTTTCGTATCTCATCTATTTGACGATCTTTGTCTCGCGGCGGGACTTTTTCATCCATGTCATCGGCGTTGGCCTCATACAATAGAATATTATGAACATGCGGAGGAGGATTATCCACTTCGTTCGGTTGAGGAATCCCCTCTTAGTTAGGAAGATTTAGGGATCAACATTTGCCACACCCTCAGGCCGAGGACTGTCATCTTGACTTCTCGTGCTATTTGACGGACCATCACGTTGGTTGGTTTGCGGATCATTTGATTCAACCATCCGGCAAGTGTGCACCATTGAACGGATAGAAGATGTCAACATCGGACTTGCCGTGGAGTTTTACCGGACCTGATGAGGGAGTTAGTGAAGGGATTTGGTTTCTTTGATTGAAATAAACTCTACCCGTGTCATGATCAGGGAAATCTGGTGTTGAGCTTTGCTCCTCGTGAGCGAGTATATACGCTGCGCTGGCTAGACGGTTTAGGATTTGTCTTTTCTTGTGGTAGAAGACCCTAGGAGGAACGGAATTTTGGACGGCTCTCGCTTCCGTGTATGCCATGTATATTTTTTGATTTGTAGTTCCCCGACCACGAGACGACCTAACAATATGATCATTCTGTTGAGATCGGTTTTCTTGCTTTTGAAGCGGGATGAAGGAGTTCCTGCCAGGCAATGCAGGGACCTGTTGATGTTGAGGAATAGGGTCAGTGATGACATGTCTGTTTAGCCGCCCTTCTTTACGCATTGAAAGATGCCCCATTCTTCTTTGTGTATGTCATGCCCCGCTTTTCAAAAACGAGAAATGAGAGCAACAAGCCTGCAACGTTTTCATATCGAGAAGCACTCTTTCTCGACATGAATACGCTAAGTGTTATATAAGCAGTAAAGGAAATCAGAGGACAAGAATTTTAAAACTTATAAAATATCCAACAATATTTATAGTAGTCCCAAAAACGATAGCTGAACACAGTTTGAAAATTCAAGAAACTAGGAATGAAAAATAGCCTTGAACAAAAGAAATACTTACTAAAAAGGAAAACTATAGCTCGGCCTGACTTGAAAGATATTGATTGTACTTCTCGGTTGGTACTACCTCGTATCTAGTCTCGTCACCTATCCCAAAATCGTTTGACGATATTTCCAAGAAAAGAAAACATAAAAACAGGAATGCCATCTATGAACTAAAGCTCGGCAAGTCCCTATTTTATTAGAAAACAATATTTTTCTATATTAACAGTATTTACAATGAAACATGATATTTTGGTTACAATTAATTTAGTTATTAATGTTTATAATCTAATTTGTTTAATACAGGGTTTCAATCAGTTGAAACAAATGTAACACAATAATAATGTTTGCTTAATTTATAAAAAATAGTAGTAATAAAGTTTTGTAATTTAGGAATAACAATATGTATAGGGTTGCTATCAACATTATCAAAAGGTAAAGATCCATGATTATAAAAATATATAAGGTATATTTTATTTTAGAATTATTTGATAATAAATTAGTTTAGTAAAGTATCATGCCATATTAACAAGAATGTAGTGTAGAATTATTTTTGGTATACTAGTTAAATTATGGTGTATTAATATAATCATTAAACGATATTTGACATGAAACATGGAATGCATAATAATAGGCATGAGAATAACTATGAACGGTAAACGACAGTATGCATGTCAAATAAATAGCATGTATTAATCAGTGCAATGTAACTAGAGTATCCCGATATTCGATATTTCAGTGCTAGTTACTATAAGTATAAGCTCGATTGTGGGAATTTTATTATGTAACCAGGATAATTCGTAATACCACGGAACAACAGCAACACGAGATTCAAGATATTCATTAGATTCACGAGATTCATGATATATATATATATATATATATATATATAATGTACCGTCTTTCTCCGGTACCATGAGGAACAAAACATGAATATATATATATATATATATATATATCTATATCCAATTGTCACGCCCCGCTTCCCAAAATATGGAATACGGAAAGCGATAAAGGCCAGCCGTGCTACCTACGGTAAGGAAAAGTCCTTCCGTAGTCACATAAGGCTGTCTAGATGAACCTGTCAAAAAAAAAACTCCAATACCAAAAGAAATAATACTGATAATAATGCTGCAATGAAACCACAAGAAATCCTAAAAATGGGTCCACTAGATAATTGATCCAATTAAGAACCAAAACAAAAGATTCGGAATAAAATAAGGTCCGAAAGGGATACATAAGTCCTAATGTCCCATAAGGACGCACATGCTAAAAGCTAAATGAAAAGGGAATAAACCTACGATTACCGATCTTCAGCAAAGTCCTGGTAGCCGCTATGATCCTGCTCAGCCGGCAGATCTGTCTCTAAACCTGAGATGGCAAATCTCAGGGATGTCAGAACATCCCGGCAAGTACTCAACGTATAAAGTGTGTGTAGCATAATAACATGAATATATGAAAAAGTGAAACTCGGTGCACAAGAAAAACATGTATATAAATAATTAAATGCACTAACACTATGAAACATGTATGTAAGGGATCAGGTCATAACCTAACTGGTCATTAAAAGGTAAACTATCCTATCGTAAGCTTGAGTGTGTGCGTCAACCTCTGCAGGAGTATTCCTAACCCAAGAGTGGTGCCCCAGGGGCTAGAAAACACGGGCCCAACTGTGGAATGAACAAGAGACCGCTATAGCCCGGTACGAGCTGTAAACATGAGACCGCTATAGCCCGGTACGAGCTGTAAACATGAGACCGCTATAGCCCGGTACGAGCTGCCGGCATGGGACTCCCGAGATCCTGTTGTACAACGCACACTCAAACTACCCCAACACCCACGTATTTATAGCTGCTATGGTAAAGATTAAAATCACTAATTAAGAATGCTGAAAAGACAGGAACTTGTGGTATGGTAATTGTATGGAAATAAAACTGGTGACTAGTGGTGTCATGGCATGTAGTACAGTATTCTAATTAATGATTTCATTTTAAAATAAATAATAAGGATCATGAATAAGCATGTCAAATCAATGTGTTATATACATGTAATCAATATGAGTCTCGAATGTGTATAAAGCATGTAAAAGGATTCTTGTGCATAGTAATCATGTCATAGCATTACATAAAGAAAAGCAAGCAGCAGTTGGTACTTAGCAAAAGAGATGGTTTTCAGGTATAACTCGATGGGGAAAAATTTATATGACCATTAGCCTTAGAAAAAGTCCATAACTTTATGCCTATACTCATTCATGCTTTAGGGGGGAAATTTAACAATATTTTATACAACTAAATTACACCTAATTTATAATGAAATTTTGTAGTTGCAAGTTAACAGTCAACAATATATATCAGCAAGTGTTCCGATAAGGACAGATGATAAAACTGTGAAAGAAACCTCTTTCCTCTAATATCCAAACTTGTACAGGTTAAGAACTAATTTAGATAATCGCCGATGTTGCATCGACAAAAATGAAAAGAGCAAAGAATACTTGCCTGAGGATAACGATCACAAAAAACGATGTACGAAAATGCGGGCACGATCTCAGCTAAGATGCGACTTGGGATCTGAGTTTCACGATCCGCCTAGTTAAATTTCATCGATTAACCATAAATATCTACATAAACATTGTCACACAACCAAAACACAATTATCTCAATTTAGGGTTTTGATACTAATTTTCCCCTTTCATTTGTTCACTGATTTCCTACCATTTTATTTATTTATTTATTTATTTATTTTCTGAAAAAGAAACAAGGATCAGGGAATGCTTACAGGGGATCGTGGCAGTTGCTAGGGTTCGGATGGTCCAAGGTCGAGTCGAGAGCACTCAGATCTGGAGACGGGAGCGGCTGCGAGGCGAAGACGAGGCTGCGTCGACGGTAAGGGCTTGCGGCGTTGCTGCAGGGAAGCGATGATGAGGCTGATGGAGATCTGCGTGATGGTGTCGTCGAGAGAGGGAGATTTCCAACGAGGGAGGAGCAACGAGGGGTTGGCGTTGGGTTCGGGGAGATGGGTTGTTGCGGTCGGGCTCGGGGTTGTAGTCGGGGTGAAGGAGAGAGAAGGAAAGGAGGAGGTGGATGAGAGGAGAAGGTCGAGGTCGGGGAGGAGGCGGCGACGGCTAGGGTTAGGGCTTTCGTGAGCGGAGGCGGCAGTGAGATGAGAAGAAGAACGAGGAGAGAGAGAGATGTGAGAATGGGAGATAGAGAGAGATTTTGTTGTATATATATAAATTTTATAAATATATGTATATAGATGCATGTCTTTAATTGGTCGTATTTTAGAGATTCGGTGCAGATTTTCTTGTTCTCATTTTAACAGTAAACAGATACACAAAAATGTTATTTTGCTGTCACTAAGAAAATATTATTTATATAATATAAAAACTGAATATTTTCCCATATCAAAATTGTTTACAAAAAAAAATCCAAAATAAAATATATTAGCGGCCAACTAAAAGTTCAAAAATTATGGAAAAAGAATCTTGATAAACTCTTGAACTACTGCATTCAAATAGGGCTGTTACACCAATAAATAGTGTGCATATCATATTCACGAGATTCAAGATATTCATTAGATTCATGATATTCAAGTAGTTCATGTCAGGTTCATGTCAAGGTAGTATATCTAACACAAGAGTATTCACAAATCCAAAGCTGTTATCGAGGGGCAAGGTAACACATGCCCACTCATGAGTAATGGGACTCCAACCACCGTCGGAGTATTTACAGACCCAAGGCTCTCATCTAGGGGTCAGGAAACACGGGTCCATTTATGAGTTAGTAATGGGACTCCTGAGTTGCCGTTGAGGATGGGTGTCAACTATCAGGAGTATTCACAGATCTAAGGCTATTATTCAGTGGTAAGGAAACACGAGCCTACTCATGAGTAATGGGACTTCAACTACCTTCGGAGTATTCACAGACTCAAGGTTATCATCCGGGGGTTAGGAAACACGGGCCTATTCATGAGGCAGTCATGGGAATCTTGAGAATATAAGTCATGTCCTAAATATAATTCTAAGTCTATATATATGTAACAAGCGGGTGATAATAGATCAGTTTAAGGCTAGAAATAATTACAAGTCCGCATGCAGAAATCTATGGGTTTAGTTTAGAATTAGGGGATCTTACACAAGGAATAATTTGTAGTTCAGAGTGTCATGTAAATAACTAGACCGAGTTTATCTCGATCGAGTCCCTGAGGACAGAGTTGCGCAGGTTTCCGTAACGCCGCACAGAGCAGTCCAGTGCAGACTTCAGAATACGTACACTGATAGTATTTTGCATTTTTGGTAGATTTTGGTCCAGATTCTGGTTTTCTCTATTAGACAGAAAATTTAGCGCATGCGAGTCATGGACGATTCACAACAAGAAAATCCCGATTTCGATAAACGAGTAGGGAGATGTCTATTTTACTACAACTGCGTAGATAGTTTCCGCTGCAGTCTAGATTCGTCACATTTTGTTAGGATCCTATTTTCATAAACTTCTATAACTTTTCAGATAAATTAATCTAGGAATAAAACGTAGCCAGCTCTCTGTAGATATTCCAGCAATTTAAGTTTGCTCAAATTGGAATCCAGAGTTAATAGTTATGTCTATTTTAATGCAAGTGTAATCTGTTTCAACATTTCCAGAAATCCAGATTTCATACATAAAGAAAAACGATACAACGATTGAATCTAAACTATGAATTTCGTACTGGCCATGGGAAGACGTCATCGCTCGTAGGTTAGGTAATTACGAAAGAGCGGTCGCTGTATCATTACAAAACCACAAATATAGTTAATACCCCATATACGGAAAAATATTAAAACATGATATATAACTGCGTATAAAAATGCGCTAACCCAAAAGATTGATTACAACCATACACAACTAAAACTGTAAATAATGTTAATTATTTTGAACATTATAAAGATTGTGAATATTTAAAGTAACTGCTACTAATGTATGTACTATACAGTATAAATAAACATATATATTAATAGTGAAACATGATGTTACAATGCAAACTAAAAAATGTAACTGTTAACAAAACGCGTATAAACCGATGTCTAAGATTTGGTTTGAGATTTTAAAATGTAACTACATAAACTGTACTTACTAATGTTGTAACTCTTAACTAATTTATCTATAACACTATTTTTATATATATCTTGACTATTACTATCCATATTTCATCCGAGAGTTCGCCCATTTCATTTAATAAAAAAAATCTCCACATAAATATTCGTTAAATATTCCCATCTATGTCATGATATAAACTTCACTATATTACAGTATACAACATTAACTAACTTGTTACCATGTATGTGTGTTACGTGGAAAAACACATTATATGTGAAAAACTGATAGTAAAGTATATTTGAATACATAATGATATGAAATGCAAACACATACCATGTATTTAGAAACTGATAAATTTATTTTAATAGTATAATAAAACAAACAAAAATTGAAAATTCTTTCCATAACATAAAATGTGATTAGCTATTAATGTGTTGATACTTAAGTATAGTACAATGAAAAAGAAACATTAGTATTAAAAAACATACAAATTCTAAAATAATATAAAAGTAGACAAAATAGTATCATAACCATATCATAAGATAACTTTTTAAAATCATTCCAACACTATCATAAAATTTCAGTAACATCCTTTATATGCCAAAAAAATAAATAGTGAGTAAAAATTAAAATAATAGAAGAGGAGACTTACCATAAAAGGACGATCTAGGATCGTTTCTTGACAGGTGAAAAATGTCTCGATTAGATCAAGACCGGTGGATGAGCCTTTTTCTCCTTTCGTTCGAATCTCTCGTCATCGGGTTTTTGATTGGAGATAACAAAGAGGACAGAAGAGAAGAATTTTGGACTTATGGTGTGTTTTTTAAATATATGGCTGAAAGAAAAGCTTTCTGGTTGTTTAAAAGATCTAGGATTTATTTAAATTTCAAATCGTTAATGAATATATCAAATCGCAATATCGCATATTGGAAATAAAATCTGAACAAGGATAATGAGATTTGACAACCATCTCGATATTTGTTTAAAAAAATAAGACTAAAATATTTGGTTTGTTTTATTAAAAAAAATTAGACTTGGACGTGTAGCGTTTTTTAAGACCAATAAAACACATTGTTAGTATTTTTGTAAAAACACTAACCAAATAAAATTCTAACCAACATATAAAATGTTTTGTATAATAGATTTATTCCCATAAAACTGTAACAAATATAAAAACAAATATAATATAAACTAATAAATGTCTAAATTTGTATAAAACGTATATAACACTAAAAGCTGCAAAATGTATAATATTAAACCGATAACTATACACAAATGATTGAAAACATGACAAAAACTCTAAACAAGTTTTACTTATGAATATAATATATATTAAATATACTAATTACGTGTACAATTTCATATGATATAATATCAAATTCAAATCTAATCATACTACAACTATATGTATTACAATTATTATCTTAAAATTTGTATCTGACTAAAATCCATCTTTTAATTGAATTTATACGCATGAAATGTTAGTACTAAAGTAATTTATGCACTATAAACAACTGCAAGTATAAAACGTTAAAATGTATATATCCACATAATACCTAATATTCGAATAAAGTTAAGGGGTTAAGATTTAGTAAATCCTATCAATCCCGGAAAATCCAACAAAAAGAAAACAATCAAAACAAAAAACAAACAAATTAAAATAAACAAATAAATTTTATTTTTAATTAGAAGAAAATCTTCTCTCTTTAAAATATTAATAAATATTTGGTTATATAAAAATATGATATTAGTTTTAAAACTTAAGGAATTAAAATAAAAACTAAAATATTTCAATCGGGATTCGAACTTATGACCTATGGAATAACAATAATGTGTTGTAACCAAGATATATAAGAATGGACCATGTATACAATTTAAACCGAAATAAATATATACGCTTAGTGTTTCGAAGAAAATGGCATTTCTTGAAAAAAAGAAAATACAAGGAAAGCACTAAGATTTTGTGATCGTTACATTTTACGTTTATATTATTTTAGAATTTGTATGTTTTTGAATACTAATGTTTCTTTTTCATTGTACTATGCTTAAGCGTCAACTCATTAATAGCTAAAGCACATTTTATGTTATGGGAATTTTTTCCATAACATAAAATGTGTTTTAGCTATTATTGTGTTGACGCTTAAGCATAGTACAATGAAAAAGAAACATTAGTATTCAAAAACATACAAATTCTAAAATAATAGAAAAGTAAACAAAATAATACCATAACCATATCATAATACAACAACTTCTTAAAATCATGCCAAAACTATCATAAGATTTCAGTAACATTCTTTATATGCCAAAAAAATAAACAGTGAATTAAAACTAAAATAATAGAAGATGAGACTAACCATAAAGGGACAATCTAGAATCGTTTCTTCACCGGCGAAAGATATCTCGATTAGATCGAGGCGAGGGGATGGGTCTTCTTCTCCCTTCGTTCGATTCTTTCGTCATCGGGTTTCTGTTCGGAGAGGACAGAGGAGAAGAATTTTGGACTTACGGTATTTTTTTAATATACGGCAGAAATAAAGAAAATATTTCTTGTCTAAAAGAATTAGGATTTCTTTAAATTTCAAATCGTCAATGAATATATCAAATCACAATATCAGATATTGGAAATAAAATCCAAACAAGAATAATGAGATTTGACAATCATCTCAATATTTGTTTAAAAAATCAAAAACCAAAAATAAATATAAGACTAAAATATTGGTTTGCTTTATTAAAAAATATTAGTTTTGGACGTGTAGCGTTTTTTAAGACCAATAAAACACAGTATTTTTGTAAAAATACTAACCAAATAAAATTCTAGCCAATATATAAAATGTTTTGTATAATAGATTTATTCCCATAAAACTGTAACAAGTATAAAAACAAATATAATATAAAATAACAAATGTCTAAATTTGTATAAAACGTATATAACACTAAAAGCTGTAAAATGTATAATATTAAATCGATAATTATACACAAATGATTGAAAATATGACAAAAACTCCAAACAAGTTTTACTTATGAATATAATATACATTAAATATACTAATTATGTGCACAATATCATATGATATACTATTAAATTCAAATCTAATCATACTACAACTATATGTATTACAATTATCATCTTGGAACTTGTATATGACTAAAAACCAACTTTTAATTGAATGTATACGCATGGAATGTTGGCACTAAAGTAATTTATGCACTATAAACAACTGCAAGTATAAAACGTTGGAATGTATATATCCACATAATATCTAATATCCGAATAAAGTTAAGGGGTTAAGATTTATTAAATCCTATCAATCCCAGAAAATCCAACAAAAGAAAACAATCAAAACAAACAAACTAAAATAAACAAATAAATTTTATTTTTAATTAGAAGAAAATCCGTTCTCTTTCTGTAAAATATTAATAAATATTTGGTTATATAAAAGTATGATATTAGTTTTAAAACTTAGAGAATTAAAATAAAAAATAAAATATTTCAGTCGAGATTCGAACCTACGACCTATGGAATAGCATTGTTGTGTTATAAGCAAGATATAGAACCATGTATATAATTTAAACGGAAATAAATATATATACTAGTGTTTCGAAGAAAATGACATTTCTTGAAGAAAGGAAAATAGAAGGAAAGTACTAAAATTTTGTGGTCGTTACATTTTACTTTTATATCATTTTAGAATTTGTATGTTTTTGAATACTAATGTTTCTTTTTCATTGTACTGCTTAAGCATCAACTCATTAATAGTTAAAGCACATTTTATATGATAGAAATTTTTTCCATAAATTTTTTTTCATAACATAAAATGTGCTTTAGCTGTTATTGTGTTGATGCTTAAGCATAGTACAATGAAAAAGAAACATTAGTATTCAAAAACATACAAATTCTAAAATAATAGAAAAGTAAACAAAATAGTACCATAACTATATCATAATACAACAAGTTTTTAAAATCATGCCAACACTATTACAAGATTTTAGTAACATCCTATATATGCCAAAAAAAATATTGAATTAAAACTAAAATAATAGAAGATGAGATTTACCATAAAGGGACGATCTAGGATCGTTTCTTGATAGATGAAAGATGTTTCGATTAGTCCGAGACGAGGGGATGTGTTTTCTTCTTCTTTCGTTCAATTCTTTCGTCATCGGGTTTCTGATTGGAGATGACAAAGAGGGCAGAGGAGAAGAATTTTGGACTTACGATGTTTTTTTAATATATGACAGAAATAAAAAAAATATTTCTTGTTGTTTAAAAGAATTAGGATTTCTTTAAATTTCAAATCGTCAATGAATATGTCAAAACTGCAATATCGGATATTGGAAATAAAATCTGAACAAGAATAATGAGATTTGACAACCATCTCGATATTTGTTTAAAAAAACAAAAATAAAAATAAGACTAAAATATTTGGTTTGTTTTATTAAAAAACATTAGACTTGGGCGTGTAGCGTTTTTTTAAGACCAATAAAACACATTAGTATTTTTGTAAAAACACCAACCAAATAAAATTCTAACCAATATATAAAATGTTTTATATAATAGATTTATTCGCATAAAACTGTAACAAATATAATATAAACTAACAAATGTCGAAATTTGTATAAAACGTATATAACATTAAAAGTTGCAAAATGTATAATATTAAACAGATAACTATACACAAATGATTGAAAACATGACAAAAACTCTAAACAAGTTTTACTTATGAATATAATATACATTAAATATACTAATTACGTGTACAATTTTATATGATATAAAATTAAATTCTAAATCTAATCATACTATAACTATATGTATTACAATTATTATCTTAAAACTTGTATCCGACTAAAACCCAATTTTTAATTGAATGTATATGCATGAAATGTTAGTACTAAACTAATTTATACACTATAAACAACTGCAAGTATAAAACATTGGAATGTATATATCCACATAATACCTAATATTCGAATAAAGTTAAGAGGTTAAGATTTATTATATCTTATCAATCCCGGAAAATCCAACAAAAAGAAAACAATCAAAACAACAAACAAACTAAAATAAACAAATAAATTTTATTTTTAATTAGTAGAAAATCTTTTCTCTTCCTTTAAAATATTAATAATCATTTAGTTATATAAAAATATGATATTAGTTTTAAAACCGAGGGAATTAAAATAAAAACTAAAATATTTCAGTCGGGTTTCGAACCTATGACCTATGAAATAGCAATGCTGTTTTATAACCAAGATATATAAGAATGGACCATATATATAATTTAAACGGAAATAAATATATATACTAGTGTTTCGAAGAAAATGATATTTCTTGAAGAAAGGAAAATATAAGGAAAGTACTAAAGATTTTATGGACGTTACATTTTACTTTTATGTTATTTTAGAATTGTATGTTTTTGAATACTAATGTTTCTTTTTAATTGTACCATGCTTAAGCATCAACTCATTAATAGCTAAAGCACATTTTATGTTATGGGAATTTTTTCCATAACATAAAATGTGCTTTAGCTATTATTGTGTTGATGCTTAAGCATGGTACAATGAAAAAGAAACATTAGTATTTAAAAACATACAAATTTTAAAATAATAGAAAAGTAAACAAAATAGTACCATAACCATATCATAATACAACCTTTTAAAATCATTCCAATACTATCACAAGATTTCAGTAACATCCTTTATATGTAAAAAAATAAACAGTGAATTAAAACTAAAATAATAGAAGATGAGACTTACTATAAACGGACGATCTAGGATCGTTTCTTGACAGATGAAAAATGTCTTGATTAGACCGAGGTGAAGGAACGGGTCTTCTTCTCTCTTCGTTCGACTCTTTCGTCATCGGCCTTCTGATCGGATATGACAAAGAGGGCAGAGGAGAAGAATTTTGGACTTGCGATGTTTTTTAATATACGTCAGAAATAAAGAAAATATTTCTTGTTGTTTAAAAGAACTAGGATTTCTTTAAATTTCAAATTGTCAGTGAATATCTCAAATCGCAATATCGGATATTGGAAATAAAATCTGAACAAGAATAATGAGATTTGGCAACCATCTCGATAATTGTTTAAAAAACAAAAATAAACAAAAATAAAAATAAGACGAAAATATTTGGTTTGTTTTATTAAAAAATATTAGACTTGGACGTGAAGCGTTTTTTAAAGACCAATAAAACACATTGTTAGTATTTTTGTAAAAAGGCTAACCGAATAAAATTCTAACCGATATATAAAATGTTTTGTATAATAGATTTATTCCCATAAAACTGTAACAAATATAAAAACAAATATAATATAACATAAAATACAAGGAAAGTACTAAGATTTTGTGGTCGTTGCATTTTATTTTTATATTATTTTAGAATTTGTATGTTTTTGAATACTAATATTTCTTTTTCATTGTACTTATGCTTAAGTATCAACTCATTAATAGCCAAAGCACATTTTATGTTATGGAAATTTTTTCTATAACATAAAATGTGTTTTAGCTACTATTGTGTTGATGCTTAAATATAGTACGATGAAAAAAACATTAGTATTTAAAAACATACAAATTCTAAAATAATAGAAAAGTAAACAAAATAGTACCATAACCATATCATAATACAACTTTTTAAAATCATGCCAACACTATCACAAGATTACAATAACATCCTTTATATGCCAAAAAAATAAACAGTGAATTAAAACTAAAATAATAGAATATGAGAATTATCATAAAGGGACAATGTAGGATCGTTTCTTGACAGGTGAAAGATGTCTCGATCAGACCGAGGCAAGAGGATGGGTCTTCTCCTTTCGTTCGATTCTTTCGTCATCGGGTTTCTGATAGGGGATGACAAAGAAGGCGGTGGAGAAAAATTTTGGACTTACGGTGTTTTTTTAATATACGACATAAATAAAGAAAATGTTTCTTGTTGTTTAAAAGAACTAGGATTTCTTTAAATTTCAAATTGTCAATGAATATATCAAATTGCAATATCGGATATTGGAAATAAAATCTGAACAAGAATAATGAGATTTGACAACCATCTCGATATTTGTTAAAAAAACAAAAATAAAAATAAGACTAAAATATTTGGTTTGTTTTATTAAAAAATATTAGACTTAGATGTGTAGCGTTTTTTAAGACCAATAAAACACATTGTTATTTTTGTAAAAACACTAACTAAATAAAATTCTAACCAATATATAAAATGTTTTGTATAATAGATTTATGCCCATAAAACTGTAACAAATATGAAAACAAATATAATATAAACTAACAAATGTCTAAATTTGTATAAAAAGATGCAAAATGTATAATATTAAACCGATAACTATACACAAATGATTGAAAACATGACAAATTGTAAACAAGTTTTACTTATGAATATAATATACATTAAATATACTAATTACGTGTACAATTTCATATGGTATAATATTAAATTCAAATCTAATCATACTACAGCTATATGTATTACAATTATTATCTTAGAACTTTTATCTGACTAAAACCCAACTTTAATTGAATGTATATGCATGAAAATGTTAGTATTAAAGTAATTTATACACTATATAAACAACTGCACGTATAAAACGTTGGAATGTATATACCCACATAATACCTAATATTCAAATAAAGTTAAGTTAAGATTTATTAAATCCTATCAATCCCCCAAAATCCAACAAAAAGAAAACAATAAAAAAGCCCATCAAAACAACAAACAAACTAAAATTAAAAAATAAATTTTATTTTTAATTAGAAGAAAATCTTCTCTTCCTTTAAAATATTAATAAATATTTGGTTATATAAAAATATGATATTGTTGGGGTAAAAATTTACACCCCAGTTGACCGAGTCAAAGTCAAGGTCAACCCCCAAGATAGGTGGGCCCAAGCCCAGGTCAAGCGGGCCCATGCCTAAGTCGAGCCCGCGGCCGGCCTCCCCATGCCAACAACAAAATCATGTAATAAATAATTTTTATGTAATTGTTTATGCATGAATGTAAACAAAATGGGCATAAAGCCAATATTCTGTAAGCCCATGGCTTATGTGCAAAAATGAAATGGCACATGAGCCATGGGATGGCTAAAATGCCATTTTTGTAAAGCCCAAGGGGCTATATGTAAATATGTAAGCCTATATAAGGCAACATTTTGATGAATAAGATATATACTTTTTCATTCCCCCAAAAACTAGGGTTCTTTGTGCCTCCTGCTCCTTCTCCAAGGTTCTAAATCTTCTCATTTCTTTTGAATTAAATCAAGAGTTTTACTCTTTCTTTTCCAAAACTATGTAATTTTCCACCACAAACCCACAAAGGGGAACTCAGATCTCTCATCAGATCTTAAAAAGTAGTGATTTTTAAAATCTGCTACTTCTTAATCTTCAAGATCCGGCCAAACAACAGGAGGAAGAAGAAGAACCCCCTTCATCAGCTTCAAAACATCCTAGGAGTTTTAACTCCATATATATATATATATATAACAACAAATATTTCCTTTCTGAAGCATAGCTTCTGTTTCTGAGACTAAAAACCCCTTTTTCCTCGCCGGCGTCCAAGCGCCGAGCGCCCACGAGCCGACACGTGGCGCGTTTGCGCTACAGCGCCCTGCACTCGAGCGCAAAGCGCCCACATGCCGACACGTGGCGCGTTTGCGCTCCAGCGCCCGAGCCCGAGCGCAAAGCGCCCACGTGCCGGCACGTGGCGCTTTTGCGCTCCTGCGCCCGAGCGCAAAGCGCCCACGTGCCGACACGTGGCGCGCTTGCGCTCCCGAGCGCAAAGCGCCCACGTGCCGACACGTGGCGCGCTTGCGCTCAAGCGCCCAGCGCTCATGCGCAAAGCGCCCACGTGCCGACACGTGGCGCGCTTGCGCCTAAGCGCACAGCGCTCGAGGCGCTGGCCCCCACGCATCCTTTGGATGTCTTTTCCCCTTTTTATATATATATATATATACATATGCATACATATGTACACACACACATACTCCGCGACCCTGCCCCTGTCAGAAAAAAATTTCTAACGTGGCTCCCGATATATCCAAACCCTCCCTTTCAAAACACATCACACGTACACTGCACATTGAGTTCGCATGACCAGTTTATCCCGTCAATCGGAAGTTCCCTCGCTCCAAAGGCGAGGGATAATTAACGATAGCTTAGTTCGCGGCTGCCGGAGATTCGGATCCCCACAATCAATAAACCTCGGCCTACCCTAGGCAGGGGGAATCTGTAGTATACGCCTGACAAGCGTGCGTGCATTCCCATCTCAATGGGGTGACGAAAAACATCCTACAGATTCTGGCACGCCCGGTGGGACCAATCTCTCCTCCCATATTTCGGGTTAAGTTTTCATGCGAACTCAATTAATATGCATATCAATTGCCTGTACTAAAATCATGTTTTTATTTGTGCAGGTTAACAATTTCCAATTGCCATCTTCGAACGCAAGTCGGTATTTGAATGAATTTCCTTGGCCCCAGCTGGGGGCAAGGCCATCAACACCGACAAAGTAATAAGGCATCTCATGCAAGCTCCAGCGGTGTCCTTGGCAACTGCTCAATCAGGTATCTTCTCTAAGCTCCCCGTCAGATGACCTCTAAGTCGTTAAACTGGAAACAGAGGACCACCACGTCGTTAAACTGGGAACACCCGCTGACCACCACGTCGTTAAACTGGGATTGACAGACCACCAAGTCCTTAAACTGGGAATAATCGACCTCTAAGTCGTTAAACTGGGAGTGTAAAAATATATATATATATATGTGTGTGTGTGTGTGTAAATAAAAAAAATGTGTAAATAAAAGAAAAATAAAGAAAAGCCGAAATGATGGGGCAACCGCAAATAAAAGCCGAAATGATAGGGCAATCGCGATCTTCGCGATAAGAAAAGCTGAAATGATAGAGTAATCGCGGTAAAACAAAAAGAAACAAAACAAAAAAAACGGCGAATGATGAGTTGCTCCTGGTACCATATTCCAGTGCAGCGATGCAGACGCCTATCAAAATCCAGTTTCCCGAAATTTGTCCGGCCCTACGGTTAGTCTCCAAATTGACTACCGTATACAATCCACAGGCTCAAATAACTCTCATCATACCCATGCCCCACCGCAATCACCAGTCCAGCGGTTGGTCTCCGCCCTCGGAATTATGCTCCATTGGGAAGACCCACTCATGTGTCCTGGTACCTCTGCTTCAGTGTTAGCAACGCTGATGACGGCCCCTACCTCAAAATTCCAAGCTCGCCATCCATAGACCTCTATGTCGTTAAACTGGAAACAGATGACCTCTATGTCGTTAAACTGGATACAGATGACCTCTATGTCGTTAAACTGGAAGCAGATGAGGCAGATGACCACTAAGTCGTTAAACTGGAAACAGATGACCTCTACGTCGTTAAACTGGAAACAGATGACCTCCAAGTCGTTGAACCGGAAACAGATGACCTCCAAGTCGTTAAACTGGAAACAGATGACCTCCAAGTCGTTAAACTGAAATTAAACTGGAGACGGTAGACCTCTAAGTCGTTAAACTAGAAACAGATGACCACCACGTCGTTAAACTGGAAACAGATGACCGCTAAGTCGTTAAACTGGGCACAACAGACCCCTAAGTCGTTAAACTGGAAACAGTCGATCTCTAAGTCATTAAACTGGGAACGAGGGAAATCTACTCATGTGTCCTCACGACGCATGAGGAGAACAAACCTTTGTGGGATCCTTACGACCCACGAAGGAAAAAAAACACACTTAGGAGTCCCCACGACTCCTAAGGAGAAAATACACCTGCGAGATCCTTACGATTCGCAGGGAGAAAATGCTTTTATAGGACCCTCACGGCCTATGAAATTGAAAAGTTTTAGGTGATAGGGATCTAAACCTGTCTTCTAAGCCATCGCTTTCCAAATCCCCAAGTGGCGAATGATGAGTCGCTCCTGGTACCACATTCCAGTGCAGCGATGCAGACGCCAACCAAATTCCAAATCCCATACCCCAACGGCGAATGATGAGTCGCTCTTGGTACCATATTCCAGTGCAGCGATGCAGACGCCGACAAAGTCCCGAAATTTTTATGGTCCTACGGTCTGGATCATACATCCTGCAAAACCGTATACAATCCACGGGCGTAAAACGATCCCAATCTCTCCCAAGTCCTACTGGTGAGACCGCATTCAAAGTCCAAAAAAAAATGAACAAATGAAAAAAAAATAAATAATAAAAATAAAATAAATAAAATGGTATGTCCACAAGCAAAATAGGCATGGATGAAAACCCGAAAGGACTCCGTGAGTAAAAACAGCAGAACTGCCGGCGAGTTTGTGAAAACCCGAAAGGGCGCAAACTCGTGAAAAAGAGATGAAATACACTCACAAAGTCGACTTTGTGAGGAGAAAATCCCCGCGTGAGATCCTTACGACTCACAAAGGAGCAACACACTTGGGAGTCCCCACGACTCCTAAGGAGAAAATACACCTACGAGATCATTTCGACTCGTAGGGAGAAAATGCTTTTATGGGACCCTTACGACCCATAAAATTGAGAAGCCTTAGGCGATAAGGATCTAAACCTGTCTCCTAAGCCACCAATTCCCAAATCCTCCCGAGACAAATGATGAGTTGCTCCTGGCTTTATTCCAGTGCAGCAATGCAGATACCAAACAAAAAAAACCAATTACCAAATCCTCTCAAAGACAGATGATGATTCGCTCCTGGTACCATATTCCAGTATAGCGATGCTGATGTCAACTCAAATCAAACAAATCAAACCAACAATCTCTGCGGCGGAATCATGCTTCGTACCAGAATATACCCCGTGTCGAAATCATGCTTCGCCTCAGGCGTATCTGCCTTCCATGTCGGAATTATGCTTTGACTCGGAATCAAACAGCGACACTCCGCGCCGGGGAAAAGTCGACCCGACACTCCGCGCCGGGGAAAAGTCGATCAGCGACACTCCGCGCCGGGAAAAAGTCATCCCGGCACTCGGCTCCGGGGAAAAGTCGATCAGCGACACTCCGTAACGGGGAAACGTCAAGCAGACACTCCGTGCCGGGGGCATATCAACAGCATACACTCCGTCTCGGGGATACATCAACCATCAGACACTCCGTACCGGGGAAACGTCCAACAGCGACACTCCGTCTCGGGGAAACGTCCAACAGCAGACACTCCGCGCTGGGGGCACATCGACAACAGACACTCCGTAACGGGGAAACGTCAAGCAGACACTCCGTCTCGGGGACACGTCAACCAGCGACACTTCGTGCCGGGGAAACGTCAAACAGACACTCCGTCTCGGGGAAACGTCCAACAAAGACACTCCGCATCGGGGATACGTCCAACACAGACACTCCGTGCCGGGGACACGTCAGCCAGCAGACACTCCGTGCTGGGGACACGTCAGCCCGTAGACACTCCATCTCGGGGATACGTCAACCAACAGACACTCCGCCTCGGGGGAACGTTTACCAGCGACACTCCATGCCGGGGGCACGTTTACCAAATTACTCTGGGCCAGAGAAACGTCTACCACAGACACTCCATCTCGGAGACGCGTCAAGCGTCGACTGTCCATGTCGTAAAAAGAGCAGAGCATCCCAAAAAGTGGGGACCAAAGCAGGTCGCCTCCACGTGAAAGAAGATCCATCAATTTCATGCACACGACCCGCATATGCTGGGTGTATTTATTGATGGGGGGCAATTTGTTGGGGTAAAAATTTACACCCCAGTTAACCGAGTCAAAGTCAAGGTCAACCCCTAAGATAGGTGGGCCCAAGCCCAGGTCAAGCGGGCCCATGCCCAAGTCGAGCCCGAGGCCAGCCTTCCCATGCCAACAACAAAATCATGTAACAAATAATTTTTATGTAATTGTTTATGCATGAATGTAAACAAAATGGGCATAAAGCCAATATTTTGTAAGCCCATGGGTTATGTGCAAAAATGAAATGGCACATGAACCATGGGATGGCTAAAATGCCATTTTTGTAAAGCCCAAGGGGCTATATGTAAATATGTAAGCATATATAAGACAACATTTTAATGAATAAGATATATACTTTTTCATTCCCCAAAAAACTAGGGTTCTTTGTGCCTCCTGCTCCTTCTCCAAGGTTCTAAATCTTCTCATTTCTTTTGAATTAAATCAAGAGTTTTACTCTTTCTTTTCCAAAACTAAGTAGTTTTCCACCACAAAACCCACAAAGGGGAACTCAAATCTCCCATCAGATCTCAAAAAGGAGTGATTTTTAAAATCACCTACTTCTTGATCTTCAAGATCCGGCCAAACAACAGGAGGAAGAAGAAGAACCCCCTTCATCAGCTTCAAAACATCCTAGGAGTTTTAACTCCATATATATATATAACAACAAATATTTCCTTTCTGAAGCATAGCTTCCGTTTCTGCGACTAAAAACCCCTTTTTCCTCGCCGGCGCCCAAGCGCTCAAGCGCCGAGCGCCCACGAGTCGACACGTGGCGCGCTAGCGCTCCAGCGCCCTGCGCCCGAGCGCAAAGCGCCCACGTGCCGACACGTGGCGCGCTTGCGCTCGAGTGCTCATGCGCAAAGCGCCCACGTGCCGACACGTGGCACGCTTGCGCCTAAGCGCACAGCACCTAAGCGCACTGCGCTCGAGGCGCTGGCCCCCACGCATCCTTTGGATGTCTTTTCCCCCTCTTTTATATATACATATATATATATACATATATATATATACATATGCATACATATGTACACATACACATACTCCGCGACCCTGCCCCTGTCAGAAAAAAATTTCTAACGGGGCGCTGCCCCGCACCCCGCAAGGGGGCTGCTAGCCCCTTGACCCCCAACCCGTTATCCGGGTAGCGGGACCCCCGTAAAAAATCTGCGTGGCTCCCGATATATCCAAACCCCCTTTCAAAACACAACACACGTACACTGCACATTGAGTTCGCATGACCAGTTTAACCCGTCAATCGGAGGTTCCCTCCCTCCAAAGGCGAGGGATAATTAACGGCAGCTTGGTTCGCGGCTGCCGGAGATTCGGATCCTCACAATCAATAAACCCCGGCCTACCCTAGGCAGGGGATCTGTAGTATACGCCTGACAAGCGTGCGCGCATTCCCATCTTTATGGGGTGACGAAAAACACCCTACAGATATTATTTTTAAAACTTAGGGAATTAAAATAAAAACTTAAATATTTCAATCGGGGATCAAATCTATAACTTATAGAATAACAATGCTGTGTTATAACCAAGATACATAAGAATGGACCATGTATATAATCTAAACGGAAATAAATATATATATATATACAAGTGTTTCAAAGAAAATGACATTTCTTGAAGAAAGGAAAATACAAGGAAAGTATTAAGATTTTGTGGTCGTTACATTCTACCCCTTTAAAATAATTTCGTTCTCGAAATTACATAAGGGCTTGCTATTACCGGACAAGGTAAAGATAACACTGTCGTTTATCGCATTTGCACTCTATCAGTCTATGTAAGGAGGGATACGATAAATTAGAAGGATATGAGATACTTCCGAATCGGAAGTTCCAAAGCAAGTTCCAAAGCTGAGATAAGGGCTGCTAGGAGTGATCATAAACTTTTCAAGAATGTATGCAACGAATATATTAAGATGTGCAACCAAGAAGGACTAATAGGGATTTAAGAAATCCATATGGAATTAAGGAGATAATAAGAAAAGATCATGACAGAGAAGGGTTCGAACTTCCGTTTCTTCTTCGTTGAGAGTTGATCATTAGAGAAGATAAGAAAGGACTCAAGACGGATTCAAGAGAGGAAATTTAAAAGAATACAATAAGTTGTAAAGTCCACGTTGAGTCATAATCATTAGGAGGGTAAAAAAGGATTCAAGGTACTATGATTCAAAAGTGGTATCACGGTGCAGTCGTTACAGTGTATGATAGAGCGGCAAAGCAGCCCGTCTTGAAGATGACGTCGCTATCTTCTTGGGGAACCTGTTGAGGCCCTGTGCGAAAGAAAGTCTTTCAAAAACCGACTATCATTTCATTCCAGGATTGGGAGCAGACATCGCAATGGTTTGCCCCTGTAGATGGCGGTCGTATCGGTAATAACTACTTTCCCGTTTTTGACATGACGGGTTACTTTCCTTGAGGATGAATGCACGGATCTAGCAGAGACTGGTATGGCCCGACGGTTCTCCCAGGTGAGCGCGGGTGCTTTCCCTGCATTGAAGTCGAGTCTGGTCTTGACAGCCGCCTTCTTCTATCCGTCTTGCAGTACCGGAAAATCGCTAATTGTGCCGAAGGGGCACTTCTCAGGATCATATCCCGCGAGCCCAGTAGCCGGCATGATGAACTGTGGATTATTCTTGATGCTCGGGAACAAGGATCTCGCTATTTTTATAGCAGCAGTGAGATCAGCAGCCGAGGCTCTGTTATTGTTGTTTTTATTGAATGCCATTGTTGATGGTTTGAGTAATCCGGTAAAGGAAACTATCGTTACATTAGAAATCTTGAGTTATAAAGCGGGCTTAAGACAAAGTACGTAAAGCATTCCTGCTCTAGGAAAGATTTTTGACTCAAAATATTTCATAATGGCACAATAGTGAGGCAAAAGAGGAAATATGGCCTTGCTTCGTTATTCATTAGACTTGGCAGATCTTTTTAGTATATAGCCTTCTGAACCGGTGTAAAATTCAGCGGACTCTCATTATTGTAAGTACATATGATCTTTCTGGGTTCCATCAATCAGAGATTTTGGGACAAAATGCATTGATTGGTGTGATTTAGAGCAACTTAGGGAGAAGTCAAGTTTCCCCAGCGGAGTCGTCATTTTTGTTTACCCTCTTTAGAACCTTTAACAAGTGAACGTTCAAAACAGGTAGAGTTTAAACAAAACACGTATTTGAGTTTTAAAATTTGATCAGAAGGTTCTGAGTTCGAGACTTCCCATATATGCAAGCACCTATAGGTAATTATACCATATTGTCTAAGGAATTACCTAGACGGGATACCTTATTAGGTTGCTCAAATCACATCACAAAGATCACATTTATGAATATAAAAATACTTGTAAACAGAAAAAAATATGAGAACATAAAGGAATATCATTGTATTTCATTTATATTTGTGTACAATTTAAATGTAAATTACATCGATATTGCAAAATACACAAAGTTATGAGAAAACTCTAATTTAAGAGTTTAATTCTATACTTTGGGATATTTTAGTGTCGACTTAGACGCATATGAATGGGCACTGCCCAGTATGGGGCCGCATTATAGCCAAAGTGATAGAAGTGGGGCCATCCTATGTTGGGCCCTCAAATTATCATAAAACAGAGATGTTTCACTAGCAGGAGACCCATTTTTAGGGGCTCCCGACGTTGGAAGGGGGTCCCGACCGCAGGAGGATAGTCAATTTAGGAAGCTCTTTTTGGAGCTTCTCGCCGCCGTGAGGGGGTTCCCGACCGCGGGAGGTCTTCTTTTAAGGCCTTCCTACAGTCAATTTAGGAAGTTCATTTTGGAGCTTCCCGCCGTTGAGGGGGGTCCCGACAATAGTCGGGAAGCCTATTTTGAGGCTTCCTATGACTCATTATTGGCAATAATGGGAAAGTTCTTATAGAACTTTCCTACATGAAAGTTCATTATATTGAACTTTCTGTGCAATGTAAAAATGATATATTTTCTCATTTTTATAGTTTTGTGCAAATATGAACATATGAGTTTTGTGCAAATATGAACATATGAGTTATGTTCAAAAGAACATGAATTTAGATCATATTTTATATAAGGAATATAGTGTTTTCATACATGATTCCAACATGAAGATATGATTTTCATATCTCAGAGATGAATAGGCTTTGCCTACTCATATATATTTTTATTAAAGTAACATTAGGATTTGATCCATGTTTCCTGTTTAAGGAAATGAGATATTTCCATTATGGAGATATGATTTTCATATCTCAAAAGCGAATAGTATTTGCCTATTCACATATATATCATGGGGATTTTAATCCATGTTTTTATTTTAAGGAAATGAGATTATCATCCTCATTTCAAATATGTGAAGGAAATTGGGTGACTTATTTCACCGATGTGCAGAACATGGGGTGACCTATATTCTAAGTTCAGTCAATTGGTGAAGAACATATGAATTTATGTTATGAGATCATCTTTTTCATTTTATAAAGATATAAAAGAACCCATGGCCATGGTTGTCAAGTTTGTTTATTGGGGATGAAACTTATGAAAGTTTCTATGGATCTTATATTGATCCATGATTGGAGAGAGATAAAGAGAGAATTTGAGAAGAGAAGAGAGGAATTGACCTATTCCATCCCTCTAGCCCTCACCTTCTTTTGCTTCTCAAAATCGAGAATACTTCAAGTTCTCTTTTAGAATTCTGTTTTATGAATTCTTCTTCACGTTTCTATTAATTTTAGAAGTATATATACTTGTCTAAAGGGGAGGTAGTAGTTATAAAACCACTCTCCATGTTCTCAGAGTGTGGAAGGAGATAACTCCCACTTCCCCTTAATATTAGGCCAAACTAACTATTTTTAGGGGGTTCCAACTCCAAAATAAAGGTTCCCATGACCCAAAAAGTGGGCCCCGATAGGCCAAAAAGGGGGCCCGAGCTCCCAAAAGTGAGCTCAAAAATGGGGGTCCCGACCTCCCAAAAGAGGGCTCCCGATACTCAAAAAAGATGTCCTGACAGCCCAAATCTGCACGCACATGCTTCAATGATTTGACCATAACTTTCTCTACAGAAGTCCAAATGACGCACCGTTTGATGTTTTGGAAATCAGATTCAATAGGCTTTTAAATGAATCTCATTTATCCCCATTAGTCAAGTATGTTGAAATCTATAGGCATTTGAAGTCGGTATATGTGCAGATTCATCGATACTCGATTTGAGTCAATATTTTTGACTCCAACAAATACCCTCCTATTAATATCACGTATACACCATGTATATATAAGTTGGATATATGATATTAATGCATTTTTTTGTGTCAACACATGTTTCCATTCTATTCTACCTGTATAACTACAATAGATTATTTTATATCTCATATGGTCTGCTCATTATGTTTAAATAAGTATTATTTATTAAAACTTTCCTCCTCCATAGTGAGTGGTTGCTGGTTTGATTTCCAACTGGGTTGCATCCAAAAAGAAATAAGTATTCTATTTTACTGGAATTTTTTTATACCAAAGTTATGTCGGTGATGCAATATATTCGTATTAGTTAATTTTCCCCTGCATTCAGCTTTTACATCATTGCATTTTGAGGTACATACAAATGTTTGACATAGAATTATTTGCTGTCTGTTCTCTTGGGAATCTGTGTGCTAATGATTGTACACTTTGTTGGCAAAGAAACCCAGAGAAGGAGTCATGGAGGAGAGGAGTGGGTTGAATTGCCTCTTTAATTGATTTGTCCTTTCTGGCACATCTCCAATTTGCTAGATGAAATCTCTCTCTCTCTCTCTCTCTCTCTCTCTGTACGTGCACGTGCGTGCACACGTGTGATAGTGAGATTCTAACACTTTTCCCATCCTGCTTTTCTTTCTGCCTTAAAGAATCTTCTGAAAATATAAAATGCTAGGGTTCTCCTTAATTCCAAATTAACTTTAGACCAATCAGATGCATGCCCTTTAAATCGGTAAAATGTGAAGAAATCGATCAATTGGTATGGAGTAAAACTAGAGTCATTGGGAGCTTTCCAAGTAGAGTAAACAATTCATCCTTTGGTCAAGTTTAAGTCTTTTGTTCATTTTTAGGTCATTTTCCTGCAACAACACAAATCAATTGTGTGCGTCGTAGTTCCAAGTGAAATAGGCAACTGAGGCTTGGATCTTTCATCTTTGTGGTATTTAGTTTTTCTATTAACATTTTGGTTATTTGCTTTTTTCCCCCTTAGCGATGGCCTAAATTTTCAAGCTGTCTCTGTGATAATGTGCAACATGCAAACCTTGAACCTGAAACAGAAAGTTCAAGAAGGATATTATATTAGGACTTATGAGCAACCAAAGAATATGTTCATGATGAAAATTCTCATGCTTCTGTTTTTAATATAACATTCTTAAGCAGGTATACTCTTCTTTTTTGGCTTAAATTTTAATATCATTCTGTCACATATTTTTCCTTTCCAGGCGATGAAATTGTTGCTGGGGACAGCCCTGTGGGACGCTTGGGTCTTACCCTGTGCTATGATTTGAGATTTCCAGAGCTTTATCAGCAATTACGATTTAGACACCAAGCCCAGGTATTCGTAGTCCTTCACATTTTGATTTAGTTACTCATTGGCTCATGACCAAGCTCATGACTTTAATTTAATCCAACCCTATTATCACACTTATAATAGAGTTCCTCCCCTCTCATTTATTAATGCAGGTTATATTAGTACCATCAGCTTTTACAAAGGTAACAGGGGAGGCACACTGGGAAATTCTTCTCCGTGCACGAGCAATTGAGACGCAGTGCTATGTAGGTGACATTTATTTTTACCATCAGATTTTGTACATGTTTTGCGCAGTGCTATGTAGGTGACATTTATTTTTACTTTCAGATTTTGTACATGTTTTGTTGGGCTAATTCATTTATAGAGTATCACATATTACTATGATGAGATCTAACCAAGTGGCTATTATTGATGCAGAAGCAAAGCGCAAAAATTTTGGAGTCTGTTTTATGTGTTTTTCCCCATCTAACTGCCTAGCTAAATTCAATTATTAACCTACTAGAATAACTCGCATGCTTCACCTGCTAAATGATCTTCGACTAGTTGATTGCCATATGAGAGGATCACATATAATGATACTGACATATGATATCATCTTGATATCATGTCATTCTGGAGATAATAAAAAAATCGTGTATTTTGATGATTTCTAGCTTATTCATCTAATTACTTACAAAATGATCATTGTATACGGTCCAAATTGCTAGCTCCCGTTCATAGTTCCCCAGAAAGGAAGGTATGACTTTCAAGGCAATCTGATATCGATTCATACAGAAGATAAGGTTCTCTGTTGATTCAAACGCTGTACCTATGCGGCTTCTTTGGCGACCATGAAGACGTCAAGTAATAATCACAAGTGACCATTTGATTAAAATATAAAAGCATTATAAACACAAGATTTTCTACAAATAATTTGGAACATGGCGAAATGTCAACAAGGTAACATTCTGTAAATTTTAAGGGTACATTTTCTATCCATATCCAATTATGATGCGAGAATCAAGGCTGAATGGGGATTACTTATAGGTATTGCCTACCGTATAGTCTTACAAGGTAACATTCTTTAAGTTGTATAATTCATTAAATTGGACATCTTGATACATCACACAAAATTATTGGTTGGTAGATGATCTTTTAGGGGTAAATGCTTCAATATTTCTTATTCTTATTTCAAGGTGATAGCTGCAGCACAAACTGGAAGACACAATGAGAAAAGAGAGAGTTACGGAGATTCTCTAGTTATCGACCCATGGGGAAAAATTTTAGCTCGGCTTCCAGGTTTGTCCAATTTACTACTCTCTCATCTTACACTTTGCATAATAAACATTATTTTCTTGCATGTAATTAAGAGAGTGGTGTGTTAGAGATGGTTGTTTGGCAACTTACCACATGATGTGTTATATGCATGAAGTTATTGTGTTATAATCTTCTTCGTTTTGTATATGAAACCAAAATAGGGTATATTTATTTGGAGAAACTTAATAATTGAAATTAAAAACCCCACAAAACATATTTGGATATGTACACCTTTTCTCAAGTAATTAGGAGAGACATGGTTGCTTGTTTTATATCTTAATACCGATGCTTATAGATTTTAAAAGGGCAATAATTAGACATGTATTGGTTCAAGCTGTTTGTTCGTGTAACATGTTTGGGTGGCTCAGTTGAGGCACTAAAATCAGCTATGATAATTTTTATTGAAAATGATGATCACCGTCATCTGAAGTCCACTGTTCAAAATAGCGATAGTATGTAGTATAGCGTTCCACTATTGAATAGCGAAAAGCGCAAAAGCGTTACGCATAGTGTAAGCTACACGAATTATTAATTATTATTAATTATCATCATCATCATCATCTTATTTACAATAATTTATATATTATAAAGATATAGAATATACAACAATAAGTAGCATAACATTATTCTCTTAATTTTCAATGAAAGTTCATATGTAAGATTCATAATTATATATTAAACGTATCGAAAATCAATCAAATAATCTCTATTTGAGAAACATGTCTACTAAATATGATTTCAAGTTGAGACATACAACTTCAATGAGACCGTCTTCATATAATTTAGGAGTAGATACTGAAATCTTAAGAAGCTCAATAGAAAATCTTATGTGAAAATAGCGTAGCGTATACTATTTGTTAAAAAGTGCAAGCTGTTTGAAAAAAATGTAAGCTAGTTTGTATTTAAGTTATTTTCCGATGCTACGTTACATAGCGAAGAGGCTAAGCTACGTTATATAGCGCAAAATAGCGAGCCACGTAGTAAGCTATTTTAAACATTCTGAACCTTATCCTTGTAAACTATTGTTAATTGAAATGGAGCACAAGTCTATCAAAGTGTTGACGAAGTTATGTGACTAGCTTTCAAATTACATCAACTCTTCGAATGTTAATTTCAAGTTTCTAGTTGAGGAAACTATAGATAAGAGGGAATTTATATTATAAACGTCTAGCTGGCGTCCTCCAAAATCTTTAAAGACCTAAAAAAATTTAAAATGATACAACTGTGTTCAGCCATTCAACTCCAAATTGAACATTGAAGTTTATACATTCCACCCAGTGGTGCAACTAAGCCAAGAGTCAAACAAAACCCATTCCCAAGCCATTTTTTTTAAAAAACAGGGCAAGATACCCTACTCAGTAAACAATGAAATATATAGAGTGCAAAAGAAAATGGCTTGCTAGAAGATTAATTTAGGAGGTTACGGTCCTTTTCTAAACGTTCATATTGAAGATGGGGAGAAGACCAATTGTCGTTATCCGTTACTTAATCGTACATATAGAAAAGGTCAGCAACTTCCTAAATTTACAAAGAATTAGCAAGAACCAATTAAGAGTACATAAGAATCTCGAAGTTTGGACATAACACACTTTATAATCCAAAGCAACTAAAAGTTTTGACCTTTGAGCTGAATTAAAAGAAAATACCCCAGGTCCATCTTGAGCCTCAACAGGAAATGAATACTATGTAATGCTCTCGTCAGCTTCTATTTATTTTTACCCTCTACGATATCTATCCAAAGACGACAGAATATGGAAGTTGAAGTTATAATCTCCTCCTTTGATGCTGTCTTAGAATTGAATATCCTTTCATTTCTTTGTTACCATAGATTCCAACAAGTAGCAAAACATGTAATATGCCAGGCAACAGCATAGCCAGATCTGAATAAATGAATCTAAGGAAATAGAATCAACATAGGCACCAAAATCAGTTTGAACCCAGCCTGCCACTTCACAACCCATGCTGACCTAGCAATGGAGCATTTAAAGGAAACGTTCTGTGAGGATTTCGAGAGGTTCATCACAAGATAGACATTCAAGTGAACCGTCCACACCTTAGCTATTAGAATCCGCCTTGAAAAAAGTTAGCCCAAGACAAAAGCCAAATGAAGACGCGTACTTTAAGAGGAATGGGGCATTGCTGAATAACTTTAAAGTGAGGATAGAGAAGCCATCCTGCATCCGAGCCATTTTATATTGAAAACGATATATTCATGTTAATCAACATTTTCCAAAGTTGCCTACTTTGTAAATGAATGCTTATTCGTTAAGGGTTACTTGCCTAGTTTAAGATGCGTAGTTTAAGAGGAATAGGGCATTGCCGTATACCTTTAAAGTGGGGATAGAGAAGCCGTCTTGTACCCGAGCCATTTTGTATTGAAAACAATATATTCAGTTTAATTAACGTTCACCAAAGTTGTCTACTTTGTAAATGAATGCTTATTCGTTAAGGGTTATTTGCCTAGTTCATGATGGATGGTGTTTTTTCCGCCCATTTCAGATCGTCTATGTACAGGGATTGCTATAGCTGATATTGATCTGTCAACAATCGATTCTGTAAGAACCAGGATGCCAATTTCTGAGGTAAATATATCTAAAATTTTCCTTTGAATTATTCATTTGAAAATTTTCAAAGTTAAAATAATCTACAATTCTATTTTTTGCTTGATAAGCGTGATGATTCTATTTCAGCATAAGAGGCTACAAAGTTGCAAGAATTTTGCATCTTCATCTCTCTGAACAACTTGAAGCTTTAAGGATTAGGCTCGACAACGAATAATTTCAATTGTTATTACATCACAGGAGAAAATTGGATATGGTTTCAACATTGGCAATGATGTAAATTATAAATAAGGGTTGTTTTTTAAATTTAAATTTATTGTGTGATGTGATATGGAGAATATGTAAGAAGTGGACTTGCTTCAAATGAAAAAAAGGAGAATAATTTTGTGGCACCTTTTATTACGTCCAACATTTGTTTGGCATTATAATTTTTTAAAAATAATTTTGTATATCCATATAACGATCTGTATTCGATTTATTTGGTCTCTTCATACAGCATTTAGTGTTCGACTTGTTTCGCAAATTAAAATGATAATTAGAAATAGTTTAGGAAATAAAGAACATATTTCAAGGATGCGATAAGCAGCTTTTTTAAGTGATACAGCCAATTTGATCACATTATCTACTGCAATTGTATATTTTTGAACGGTTCCTCATACTTCGCTGATTACTGAAACACCTTCCGGGAGCTTGATCTTGAACTGCTCTTGTGCTTTCTACACATTCTTTCTATACATTCTCGTTTGGTTGAAGATTAGGATAAGAATCGTGTATCTTTCGTATGAGGTTGTCCACTAGCTCAAAACTTGTAATTGAAGTGATAACGGCATTCGACAAGCTCGTTGTTGGATAAGATTGAGAAAGACAAGCCGGTTTTCATTATTAATTTGAGAGATCTTCGATCGAAACCTAACCCTAAAGCCAAATTAGGAAAAAAGTTAGGAATTTTGAGAGATAAGGGGCTTGGGGGTAACCCTATTCCGATGCTCAGCATTAACTCCTTAACGGAGTAATGAAAGATGGAGTAATGAAAGATGTAAATTTTTTTCTATTTTTGGCATGTTAAGGGATTTTTAGTCCAACTTATATGTATGTGGAATCTTTCTAGTAATTACGAAGTATATGGAGTGTTTAGTGATTAGCGAAATATGAGAGGGCTTTTTAATAAAATGCCCCTTCTTAAAAAATATGTCACAGAATTCTTAAAGCATTTTCATCCACAACATATTTAGTAAGTATATCCTTATTTTCATTATTATATTGCAGGCAGTAAGAGCAGCGAGCAATATTAAGTGTGAGGATTATTTTTTCAGGATTTTTTATAATTATTTTGTACTCTAGACTTTCATATTTTATAAAAATACATCTCAAACTTGGTTTTTCCAAAAACAACATCCCAAGCTTAAACATTAACTAAAAAACACCTTCCGTTAACTTTAAAGGTTAGATCATAAGTATGAAAACAAAACTACCAGATGATGCTCAGAAGTGGGGATTCCCCAGATGATGACACATAGGAGATGACGTGTCCCGAAGGGTACGGAGCTGAAGTAAGTATGATGATTTGGGGGCTTACCTCGGAACCTCGTCTCCGAGGATACACCCGACCCATCAGAGACCTCCCAGAGTACCTTCCATACTCACCCAATGAACAGCCAACAGCTCGCTTTCGACATGCCGAACTTCCTCGACCTCCCGGCTTGTCTCCGAGCATCCTGACATGCCGAGCTTTCTCGGCCTCTCGGCTCGTCTCCGAGCCTCCTGACATACCGAGCTTTCTCGGCCTCCCTGCTTGTCTCCGAACCATCTGACAGACCGAGCTTTCTCGGCTCTCCCGATTAACTGAGAATGCGGAGCTCAAGCGCCTCCGCAACGACTCCGCGTATCTCGCCAAGGCGAGATATCCGCCGCCTCACGCTCCGCATCCCACGCAGGCTCGTTCCTCCATTAATGAGCGGATCCCGCCATTAACGCGGGCATAACGTAAGGGCGTAACTGACGGCGAGGATCTGGCACAGGCTCGCTCCATGCGACCACTATAAAAAGCCCTCTTCCAGACGACTCAGCTAATTCGAACTCATTCTAATACGCCGCTACTCTGCACTTATATCTCGGCACTAACTTGATCGTCGGAGGGTCCTATGGTGGTCACCCACTCCGGAACTTCTTTGCAGGTAGCTCGACGTCAAATACCAACCCATTGAGATCCACACTCAACAACCAAAACAAATCCCAGCATTCAAAGATTGCCATCACAGGATCGACGGAGGACAACAATTGAAGGAGATCTCTGCCTCCATCAGTAGGCGCCGTCTGTGGGAATCGAACCCACGACCACAAGGTTAAGAGCCTTCTTTGCAGGTAGCTCGGCGTCAAATACCAACCCATTGAGATCCACACTCAACAACCAAAATAAATATCAGCTGTGAAAGACTGCCATCACAGGATTGACGGAGGACAACAACTGAAGGAGATCTTAGCCTCCATTAGTTGGTGCCGTCTGTGGGAATGCTTCAGAAGCTTCTACCCATAAGTTGATCTTCCGCTCTCGACTCGATGGCGAGCGACAACCGCAACGGTCCGAACACGATCCGTTAAAACGGAGGCGCGAGCGGCTCGTCTTCCCCTCCCAACGCCATCAACGCCTTATCCGCCCGGATAGATAGGCTCACATCACTGGTGGAAGCCCTCATTCGCGTTCATATGCCGGGACCCACCCACCAGACCGCGGCTCTCCCTCTCCGAGATAACGATGTCCGTAGGAGGACGGATGGGCACGCTCAAGCCCTCGAGCTTGCTCACCCTTATCTCAGCGCCATCGAGCGCCGGCGGGCTGACTCCGGCCACCTTGACCCGCATGCGGCGATTGATTCCATGATCCGCTGGGCGCCGGACAGCTCCACGCCACGATCCTGTTTCCCCCAATCAGAGCAAAACTCTGTTGGAAATTCAAAATTCAAATTTTGAAGCAATGCTTCAAATCTCGGTTGCAACGCGCCATGTGTCAGGAGCAGATGCATCAGCGCAGCGCCCAAGGCAGCGCAACCAATCAGAGCAAAGCTCTGTTCAAAGCAAAATCAAAGGAAGCAATGCTTCAGTTGCGCAAGCACTGCGCTGCGCGACACGTGTCAGCGCAGATGCGCTGGCGCAGTTGTGCTGCGCTGTGCGCTGCGCGACACGTGTCAGCGCAGATGCGCTCGCGCAGATGTGCTGGCGCAGTTGCGCTGCGCTGTGCGATACGTGTCAGCGCAGATGCGCTAGCGCAGTTGCGCTGCATGACATGTGTCACGCTCTGGAGCATTTGCGCCAAACAGAATTAAGATTCTAAAAGAAATCTTTCTGTTCTTGTTAAAACAAGATTTTCTTCTGTAAAACAGAAACCCTTGGATCAAATATCCAACGGTGGGGGAAATTCCCCAAATCACTCAAAGAAAAATCTCTCTAACAAATTTATGGGCACTATAAAAAGGACGCTAGACCTCAATTCAAAGGCATGAACATTTTGTGAGAAATTAAACAGAGAGAACTCTGGAGAATTGGAGAGAAATCCTCAAGAACAAAAAAGGTAAAAAGCCTTAAAAAAAAAGAAAATCCTCTTATGAACAGATCATTGATCTAAAAACAAGGTCAATGATCTTTAATAAAAAACAAAATAAAAATAGTGCTTGGCACTTTTTATGAACCTCTGGTTCCTGAAATAAGAGAAAGCTTGTTTTTCTTTGATCTAAATTAGATCAAGAAATCAAATAGTGCTCTGCACTTCCTTTATGAACCTTTGGTTCTTGAATCTAAAAGATTCTCAAATTAATAGTGCCTTGCACTTATAAATCTGCACTGTTGCGCTCTTGGGCTGGCGCAAGCCACTAGAGAGCGCCACGTGTCAGCATCTGAACCAGTTGCGCTACGCGCTTTTGAAATAGAGTTTTGCTGTCTGAAATTGGCGCAACTCACCAGAGCGTGCCACGTGTCAGCAGCGCAAGCGTAGCGCACTAGCGCAGCGCACTGCGCTGCATGACACGTGTCGTCACCACAAGCGCTTGCGCTCTTTGATTGGCGCAAAGCGCCTGAAAATGCAATGCATTTCTTTTGCTAAAGGGCCAGGCCCAAGTTAAAAAGACCTAGCAGGCCAGAATAAATTGCAAAGCAATAAAAAGGGCAGAGCCCAAGTAAAATTGATGCTCTGCATCATTTATAAATGAGCAGAGCCCAATGCTCTGCATCCTTTATGGGTAGAGCCCAAATAAAAATAAAAATAAATGCAATGCAAAAGCAAATAAAATGTTGAACATTTTCAACCGGACTTAGCCCAATTTTGGCCGTAAGTCCTCAAATTAAATTGACTGAGCACAGCTGCTCTCTTAAAAATCAATTTACATCCGGTTCGAGGGTACATCTCCGAACTCCTCTGACACCTATCGTTGTAATCCTTCAATGACGTCAGAGAGGTGACGGGTCCCAACGACCACACATGAATATGGACTGCGGGGTCCTTAAATTAATATTGGACCGAAACGTCCCTAAACTAATATGGGACCGAAACGTCCTTAAACTAATGACGGACCGAAACGTCCTTAAACTAATGATGGA
Source organism: Agapanthus africanus (assembly GCA_030015575.1). Taxonomy (NCBI): domain Eukaryota; kingdom Viridiplantae; phylum Streptophyta; class Magnoliopsida; order Asparagales; family Amaryllidaceae; genus Agapanthus; species Agapanthus africanus. The sequence continues at coordinate 138,242,178 of CM057339.1, forward strand.
CCACCACGTCCCTAAACTAATGATGGTCCACCACGTCCCTAAACTGGAACATAGACCACCACGTCCCTAAACTGGCGATGGACCACCACGTCCCTAAACTGAAACATAGATCACCACGTCCCTAAACTGGCGATGGATCACCAAGTCCCTAAACTGGAGAGGGACCCCTATGTCCCTAAACTGGAACATGGACCACCATGTCCCTAAACTGAAAATCGACCGCAACGTCATTAAACTAAACAATAGAGCCAATTGCTCTCTTGTCGGATTCAAACGATCCCGTTAAGTTGATCTTAGTATGGAGATTAGGCTAACGTATCCTTAACAAAAGTTTAAGTTGATCTTAGCCTCAATATGGCTAACGTATCCTTAAACTAAAAACACCAAACCCAAATCTAAGTAAATACGGATTTGGACTAATCCACGTCCTACGGGCGACGAAATAAATAGTCTCCGTATACAATCCACGGGCAACCACAAACAAAACAAACACCCACGACACGAAGTGAAATTCTGAAGAAGGAGAAAGTTGTTACCGCGATACGGTAGCGTAATTAACTGCAGGGGCTTGCGCCTGCAGGGAAGAGCGTCCCCACAATCAAAAACCCCTCAAGCGAGGGGGAATCTGACGAAGTCTGCTACATCGGCCGCATCCGTCTAAACCTCCGATACATGGTGCTATAAATCAACTTGGCATCTTCGGAGAGGTAGACGGATAAAACCAATTAGCATCTGCCCCGAATCTCAGGCAAGACGTCCTCACGTCGTCGGCCGCCGTTCGGAGGGGAACAGATTTTGGCACGCCCGGTGGGACCTTTTCCTCTTTCTACTCCACACTTCGTGTGTCGTCTTCGTGAACCAATCGCTGTTTGTTAAATGGTTGCCTTTGGATTTCAAGTTACTAAGATTTGGTCTTTTGCCTGGCGCAGAACTCAAGCATCAATGGCCTCTAACTGCACCAATTGCTCGAAGTGCCACTGCAACGGACGCTCCACTTCACCTGGAGGTGTAGCATATGGGCCCCAAGCGACCTCCTTCCTCGCTCTGCCGGTAGAACAGGTGACCCAGGCCACCACCGGCCTGTTTTTCGGGACCATGATCCCGCCTACAAGCTTCTCTATGCCAATACCTGCACCGGAAGTGAAAAAGAAGTCAGTCTTCGACCGGCTCACTGCCACGACGGCCCCTGTCAGCGGGTCGCCAACTACCAAACCAACGGCCTCTGTTTTCGCCAGGCTGGATCAGAACTCTAAATTGGCTATCCTAAGGAAGGCAATAACTGCTGCTCCAGAAGTCGTCAAGGCGGCTTCCCCTGTCAAAGAATCAGTCTTTTCAAAACTGACGATTCCTGCTCCTGCCCTTGCTCGAGGATCCGTCTTCGACAGGTTGAATATCATCCCTCAAAAGACAACTTCAGTCTTTAAGAGGTTAACACCAGCGGCGCCTCATTCAGACAGGGGGCAAAAAGAAGCTATTTCTATCTCCGAGCCAGTCCCAACGGCTCGTCATGCCCGACGTCGCCATTGGCAACAAGTGAGGAAGGCAGGGGGCAACTCCCCCTCAGGGCTAACTCCACCGGCTCCAGTGGTGGAAATCAACGCTGCTGTTTCAACTGGGAACAGATTTGAACTGCTGAGGAGGGTACGTATGAATTCTCCAACCGCTACACTGAAAAGATCTCCCCCACCTGCGGAGAGAGTTCCGGAAACAAAACAGGAACAGCCCCCTCAACGGCTGTCCTAAAAAATATACAAGGTTTGGCGAAGGGTTCAAGACTTCGTGATCGACCCAGATCACTCTCGTCAACGAAAGAAGACGAAGATGCAAGAAGGAAAAGACCGTCCTATTGAACAGCAGAGGACAACAACCACTAGGGTGCCCACTGCAACGGCCCCTTCAACTTCAACGGCCCACAAAAGAAGGAGGCCGGAGAAAACCCCCGCGCCGACAACAGATATCAGAGGTGGTGAACCCAAACGCCCTAAGTCAGGGGGCATTGTAGTTCATACCGTCTATGTGGCGTCTGGAAAGGAAGACAGTCGCATATCTACGGGTCATCGACCGTTTACGCGATCAGTGACCAAAGCTCAGGAGCAACAACAAAAGCTCCAAGAGATGATGAATGCTATGGCCGCACTTACTGGGACAAAAGAAAATCCTGAAACATCCTCGGATGAACGCCAGGAGGAAGAAACCGACGTCGAATTCCTTCGTCGAATATTGGAAAAGAAGGACAAAGAGGCTGCTGAACAAGCAGCCAACATACAACGTATGGGCCTCCTCTTCCAAGACATGATAGGGATGATGATACAACAAGATCTTCCGGCTGAAGATCCCCCGATCGTCCTTGGTGACGATAGGGGAGAGACATCAAATCCTCCGCCAGCCCTATCAACAGCTAAGGAGGATACAATCTCCAAAGCTGATTTGGACGAGTAAATAGCCCAACAAATACGGGTTCATCATGCGACCAAAGCAGCCGGCCAGGTCGTAAAAACGGGGCGGCCATATCCAAGTTGGTATGACCAAATCAAGTACCCGCCCGGTTACACAATTCCCAAGTTCCATGTCTACAAGGGGACGGGCAATCCTCACCAGCATGTTGCCTAGTTCAGGGCACTCTGCGGCAACACCGGCGGTGACGACAAGCTGTTGCTTCACCAGTTTTTTGGAAGTTTATCAGATACGGCGTTCGAGTGGTATTCTGAACTCCCGAACGACTCTATCAAGACCTTCGCAGAGATAGAGCTACTGTTTACTCAGCGTTTTGCAAGCGCCAGTGAACGCACCCCGATGACGGCTCTGATTAACGCCAGGGTAAAACCAGGCGAGACGTGGGTTCAATATGCTATACGGTGGCGGAACTTATGGTCGAAGTGTGAGCAGCGCATTGAAGAAGCTCCCGCGGTGGGTATGTTTGTGGGAACCCTTGATCCGCAAGCAACCATCTCGCAATTTATGATGTTTTTCAAGACGACTACCTTCCAGGCCCTGATTGACAAGTTGGCGCAAATGGACCAGATGGGCCATAGACCTTCTCTTTCAAAGCCGGACTCTAGAAATGAGAAGGGGAAGGGGAAAGCGATCGTTGTCTCTAATGCTCAACAACAGACGAGTAACTCGAAGCCGGTTGTTCGTCAAAATAATATGCGTCCACAGGTACCCCTTGGGGAGAGACTAGGACGTCCTTACTCGTTTCCCCGAGATAAAACGAGAAGATTGTTCGAACTGGCGTTGCGCAACCGACTCATAAATCTGCCGGAGCCAAAACGTCCGTCGCAACCAAATGATATAAACGAGCCCAACTACTGTCCCTATCACCGAGTACTGGGTCATTCGATTGAAGATTGCTACGTCTTCAAAAATTGGCTTGAAGACCAGTACCAACAGGGCAAGTTCGCGTTATCCGATAGATGGAAGGTGAATCCTCCGCAACCTCACACCTCTAAAAGGATGAATGTGCCGGGGGCAACGTGCTCTCTCGTCGAAGAAGCCCCGTGGGAGGTTGTGCTGTCAGCTAAGACAAAGAGAATGCTGAACGATATTCAGGCATGCCCAGCGATCAAATGGAAGAACCCGTTGGAACTGCAGGTCATTGAGGGGATGTTGAAGCCGCGTCCAACTCCAAAGACTGATGGTGGTGGCCCAAGCACTCATAACCAGCCGTCAAAATCTTCAAAGAAGAAGAAGAAAAAATCCAAGAAGCCCGTGAAGCCTGGCGACAAGCGCACGGACTTGCAAAAACAAATTGACGCGCTGGAGGAATACAACCAGAAAGCACGGACTCCCATCACACTCCAAGAGTTTCTCAACCACGTCTTTCAAGAGGAAGATGAGGGAGAAAGTTCATCGGATGAATTTGAGGAATACGTGGCTAGCTGTCGTATGATTTCCCATTCGTTGACGGACGATGAGGAGACCCCTTGCGCCAAGAAGCCGAGGGCGGACCCTGGACCAGAAATTCTGCGGCCATCAGATGAGATGATCGATGCATTTCTGAATGAGATTCGTCTGAAAGTTAAAGCCAATCAAGAGCGTGAAATGGCCATACTGGAAGGAGCTAAACATTGCCGACTGGAAGAAAGAGTCGAGGCACTCCCATCAAGTCAAAAGACATCCGCTGCCGATAAAAACAAATTCAAGACGAGGAAAAGGTTTGCTAAAGCCATATCAATGGGAATGAAGCTACCACCCTCTGAAGAAAACACTCTCGATGGAATAGAGATGCATCCTAATTATTGCCTATATCATCAGAAGATCGCACACGCTACTGAAGACCGCGACTCCTTTAAGTGTTGGTGGCAGGGGTATGTCGCTCACAAACATTACATCAATAGAACAAAGCGGGAAGCTCGTAGACGGCCGAAAAATACGACAGATGAGCATAAAAGAGTCACCGGCAATTGCCATAGGAATGACCCCGATGAAAAAACAGCCTTCAACCCTCTCTTCAAGGAATCCACCTCTGAAGAACTGAAGAATTATGAGAACGTTCATCCATGCAAGGGCATATTACCCGGAAAGAATCTCAGACCCGCGAATGACGGAGCGAACAAAAAGGATAAAGGAAAGAAAAAAATGACCTTCATCGCCAACACTCAACAACAGCCGAGCAACTCGAAATCGATTGTTCGCCAAAACAACATGCGTCCACGCCCATCACTCGAGGAAAGACTGGGACGTTCTTACTCGTTTCCCCAGGATAAAACGAGGAAACTGTTTGAACTGGCAGTGCGCAATGGATTCGTCAATCTGCCGACTCCGAAACGTCCACTACAACCAGGAGATGTAAACGATCCTAATTACTGCCCCTACCATCGAGCAGTAAGTCATCCGCTCGAAGATTGCTTCATCTTCAAGAACTGGGTTGAAGACCAGTACCAACAAGGTGAACTCGCGCTGTCCGAAAACTGGAAAGTGAGCCCGCCACAACCACATGCTCCGAAGAAGATGGATATGCCGGGGGCAGCGTGCTCATTCATAGAGAAAACCCAACGGACCACTACGTCCTAAAACTGGATAACGGACCGAAACGTCCTTAAACTAATGACGGACCGAAACGTCCTTAAACTAATACTGCGGCATCTTTAGGCTGACGAGATGAATAAAAAAATATATAAAAAGAAAAAAGAAAAAAAATTATGATAAACGGTATGTCCATAAGCAAAATGGGCACGGATGAAAACCCGAAAGGGCACCGTGAGTAAAAACAGCAGGGCTACCGGCGAGTGTTCGTGAAAACGTGAAAGGGCGCGACCTCGTAAAAAAATATATATAAAAATAAAAAGAATAAAAAAGGGGTATGTCCATAAGCAAAAAGGGCACGGGTGAAAACCCGAAAGGGCTCCGTGAGTAAAAACAGCAGGACTACCGGCGAGTGTTTGTCAAAACCCAATGGCGCAACCTCGTTAAAGGACACTTACAGAGTCCTCTCGACCCTGTAAGGAGAAACCACCCGCGTGAGATCCTTACGACTCATAAGGGAGCAACACACTTAGGGATCCCCATGATCCCTAAGGAGAAAATACACTTGCGAGATCCTCACGGCTCGTAAGGAGAACTCTCTTATGGGACCCTCACGGCTCATAAGATTTGAAAGTCTTAAGTTACAGAGACCTAAACCCGTGCTTAAGCAATCCCCACAATTTTCGATATTGCCCTACAAGTGGTCCAATACTGACCCTTGTATACAATCCACGGGCGCGAATAAACATTTCCCTGACCAAATTCCATCCGTGACCGGGGATATGTACGCATGATGAACAACCCTTATGAGTCCTCTAGACTTACAAGGAGAAAACCCTCTTGTATGATCCTTACGACTTACAGAGGAACAAACACTTAGGAATCCTCACGATTCCTAAGGAGAAAATACACCTACAAGATCCTCACGACTTGTAGGGAGAAATACCTTTGTGAGACCCTTACAGCTCATAAAGCCAAAAGTCTTAGTCGACAGGACCTTAACCCTTTTCGCTAAGCTACCTTTGTTCGACATCGACAGAGGCAAATGATGATTCGCTCCTGGCAATATCCCAGTTGTAGCGGTGCTGATGCCGAAATCGGTGTCTAATTTCAAGTTTACGGTGAAAAGCCGGTAGGCCGCACATGAATACGAAATAGCCGAAATGATGGGGCAACTTGCAATAAAAAGCAGCAAGTAAAAAACGTATGCACACGAAATAGCCGAAATGATTGGGCAACTCGCAATAAAAAGCAGCGATTGAAAATAAAATAAATAGCCGAAATGATTGGGCAACTCGCAATAAAAAGCAGCGAGTAAAAATAGAATAAATAGCCAAAATGATTGGGCACCGCGAAAAATAGCCGAAATGATTGGGCAGTTGCGACTTTCGCGATCAAAAGCTGAAATGATAGAGCATCGCAAAAATAAAACAAAAAAAATGAAAGAATGAAACTGTTGCCCTGTAGGTAAGTCCATAGTGACCCCTGTATACAATCCATAGGCATAAAAAAAAAAGGGAGAGGGGACTACATTTCCCCACCAGGCTACATCAAAGGGAAGTCAGATCTCGACGACCACATCTACAGCCTGGAGACCAACAGCGGCATTCCTCCTCGTTCCAGCAGGACACGGATGTGACATCACCAATCGGAGCCACGGCAAAGTCCCCAGTTCCAAGACTCTACGGTTCACAGACAACCTAGAGTCAACAACGACCTCCGACTCGGAAACAAGTCAATCAAAGACCTCCGTCCTGGAAACAAGTCAATCAGCGACCTCCGCCTCGAAAACAAGTCAATCAAAGACCTCCGTCCCGGAAACAAGTCAACAACGACATCTGCCTCGGAAACAAGTCAACAACGACCTCCGACCCGGAAACAAGTCAATCATAGACCTCCAGCTCGGAAACAAGTCAATCAAAGGCCTCCGTCTCGGAAACAAGTCAATCAAAGACCTCCATCTCGGAAACAAGTCAATCAAAGACCTCCGTCTCGGAAACAAGTCAACAATGATCTCCGACCCGGAAACAAGTCAGCAAACGGCCTCCGACCTGGAAAAAAGTCAATCAGCGACCTCCGCCTCGGAAACAAGTCAATCAAAGACCTCCGACCCGGAAACAAGTCAATAACGACCTCCGACCCGGAAACAAGTCAATCAAAGACCTCCGTCCCGGAAACAAGTCAACAACGACATCCGCCTCGGAAACAAGTCAACAACGACCTCTGACCCGGAAACAAGTCAATCAGCGACCTCCGCCTCGGAAACAAGTCAATCAAAGACCTCCGTCCCGGAAACAAGTCAATCAAAGACCTCCACCTCGGAAACAAGTCAATCAAAGACCTCCGTCTCGGAAACAAGTCAATCAAAGACCTCCGTCTCGGAAACAAGTCAACAACGGCCTCTGACCCGGAAACAAGTCAATCAGCGCCCTCCGCCTCGGAAACAAGTCAACCAATGACCTCAGTCTCGAAAACAAGTCAACAACGACATCCGCCTCGGAAACAAGTCAACCAACGACCTCCCCGGCGGAGCAATACTTCGACTTGGAAACAAGTCAACTCACCAACCACTTACGGATTCTCTCGATTTGTAAGGGGGGAAATTCTCTTATAAGACCCTTACGACTTATAAGAGAAAATACACTTAGGAATCCTCACGATTCCTAAGGAGAAAATCCACCTATGAGATCCTCTCGATCCGTAGGGAGAAAAGTCTCTATGAGACCCTCACGGCTCATAGAGTTGAAAAGTCTTAGGCAGCAGATCTGAACCTGCGACCTAAGCCATCGCTATCTTTTGGAAAAACTAAGTTAACTGCCAATCATGATTATTAAGTCAACATGCTGATAATAAGAGAAAGGGAGAAAGCGAAAGAGCATACAAGACATTGCAGAAAAAAAATGTGTATCTTTATTCATTAACTCAAAGAAGCACAAGGTGAATCGTATAAAAGAATAAAGAATGGATACATGTTATTCGAAAAAGAAAATTTTTTACAAGTAAATGGATGCAAGGAGAACTACTGGGAAGGAAGCGTCTTGCATAGCTTTAGCAACTGTTCGCGCACTTCCTTCCACGCCTCTTCCTGATTTGCCACCTCCGCCAGCTCTGCCTCCACTCGAGCCCGCTGCTGCAAGAAAGACGCAAGCTGCTCCCCAATGGCCTGATGAGCAGCTTCCCCGCCTGGGGTATCACGCTCGGCGACATCAAGCTTTCGCTTCAAGTTTAGCCCATGAGAGATGCGTTCCAGGAGGCCCTCAAACATAGCTTTCACTTGGGCAGCATTCGCCTCAACCTCAGCACGCAGACGAGCCGTCTCACTCGAGGTCTCCTGGTATTCCAAGTGGTGGATGTAAGAGGCGCTTCTCTCAATCCACTCTGCTCTTTGATTGCTTGCGGCTAAGGTCTCGAGAGCGGGGCGCGTAAACTCCAGCTGATGCAGGCGGGCCTCGATCTCCCTGCAGTGGTTAACCCAAGACGCAACGATGCCCTCGTCATGGAAATTAACGAGTATCACCAGCATCGGGTTAACCGTCGTAGCGAAATCTGCAGCAGACGTAGGAGCCTCGACGTCGAGTTCCTCGATATAGTCGCTCAACATACGCAGACTATTCGCCGCACCTTTTGAGGACGGACGTCTCTGGGAAGGGCCGGCCGGCATTGTAATATGAGACTCAAAAGGCGCCAAGACCGGAACGACGGCTGAAAAGACAAAAGGCGATTAGATGACGATTCAATAAATATGGAAAAAGTCATTGGTAAGATAGTCTACTATACCAGTTGAAGCAGGTGGCAAGGCCGGAAGGGCCGGTGGCGCGACCGATCTTTCTTCTCCTCCTTCAATCTGTAGCACTGCAGTTGAGATAAAAAAAGGGGGGGTTAGAAGTAATTCCATCAATGAAAAAGAAAGATATCAATGGAAATCATACTCACCAGCGCCACCAGAGGAAGAAGCGAGTTCGGATGGGAAGGAGAAGTGTGGGAGCAACACCTGATAAAGATGGTCAAAAAGCACTCCTAAAAGACACAACAGTATGACTTTATCACACAAATTATACGTCTGAAAAGTGAGATTAATAAGTTGTAAACCCATACCTTCCAACATCTTCGATGGTATGAGAAAGGGCTGAGAGGTGACCACTGCCAAGGCAATAGTTGATGGTGCTCCCTCGAGCAATGGGGCATCGGCGCTGGCCGCACCTGCGTTAAAAACAAAGGTAAACTTGTTAGAAAAAAAATTGTAAGATAAAAAGAACAGTGACTTGGATTTACCTGATGAGCTGCCGGCTGAAACGGAGACGTCTCCCTCCTCCATTGACATGAGGCCACCGCCCGTAGCCTCATCACCCGACTCGATGGGGGCCGTCGTTGTGCTTGCGCGGCCAGGAGACGGCGGAAGACCGTAGACGGGGAGGGCAATGATCGGAGCATTGCCGGACTCTTGAGAAAGAGCGGCTGGCTCTTCCCCAAGAGTCATGCCTATCTCACCCGCTACTTCTTCGGGCTCAGCTATCTCCATTGTCTCATTCGCCACCACCGTAGGGTCGCCAATCTCAAGCGCCTCGTCCGCCGCTGCCCCGGGCTCAGTTGTAGTGGTCGTCTCATTTGCCGCCACCTCAAGCTCAGCATCAACGACCTTCTCGGGTGCATCTCCTTCATTCAATAGCTCAGGCTCGGCAACCCTAGCAACGTTGCCCACCGTCGGCTCGAGTTCGGCCGGTGCCTCCTCCCCTGTTTCCTTGGGTTCGACAGTATCTGCCTCCCCCTCGGTCGGACTTGGCCCTGCAAGATAAGATACATAAGAACCGGCGAGTTTACATTTTTTACAAACAAATCTCGAAAGATTCATTACCTGAAGTGGATTTATCATTTGCGCTCCGAGCTGCGCGCGCCACTTGTCTGCGAGCAGTGGATAGGAGGGCGACAGGGGCCTCTTCGGAAGGAGTATCAGCACGAGGGACGGTGCTGGGGCCCGCTCCTATAGCCAAGGCAGCCCTGCGTGCCTTTGCTTCGCGCCTCGACCGCTTCCGTTCCTCCCGGGCTGTCGCGATGGACCTCTGTGACGCTTCCTTCAAGGCGTCGTCGTCCTCGTTCAGAGATGCCTCCAGAGCCTTTAAGGCATCTCTCATCGGCTCTTCGAGACGGACCCCCTGCGGTGGCCCAGAAGGAGTAGGAACATCGACAGCTGGCAGAGCAGTTGCGTCACTAGGCGGGAACGACATTGAGGTTTCTGCCATAAAAAGGGAGAGGTTAGATCGACCATAACACAAGGGAAATGAAAATTTGATGAATCGAAACTTACTAAGGCCCATAGACGCTCTAAGATGTTCCTCTTGTTGAAAGGTCTCAAAGGAAGCGACAATGGCTTCTTCATCAGTGATGCCTGTTGGAAGAAAAGAAGGGAAAAACATTGGTCAAAGGCAATGAGGAGGATATAATGCAATAAAGAAAATGCGACTAGTAGTTACCCGATTGCGCGAGCTTAGCTAGCTACGCGTCATGCTTTGCCAACCACGCTGAAGTTTCGAGAGCAGCCTCCAAGTCTGTATCATCCGGTGCCGGCATGACTAGTCCTTCGTTAGTCCCGTATTCGCTCAGGCCCTCGGCATAGGGAGCGTGAGGTTCTTGACCGAACACGACGTCTGTAGTGAAGAATGACTTCTTTTTCTTCTGCCCTCTAGGTGCACGCGGGATTGACTTCCGTTTAGCAGCCACCTTGGGACGGCGGGTCCCGATGTCTGCACCCACACCAGACTCCGGCGAGGCTATAACCACTGTCTCCACTGGAGCACAGGGCACTGGTGGTGCATCCGCGATATCAGGGAGCGGCAATCCGCGTGGAGGACTTTGCGCACGCGATGGTCCGGCCCCGGCATCTTTTAGAGAGGGGACTACCGGGGTCCTTGGCACTAAGGGAGCGTTACGGTCGTGCCGGGAGGTGCACCTTTACGGTCGATCAACACTCGCCTCTCTTCCTTTATAACGGCCCCAGTCGCATGATTGTACCACTCTTTATATACATTAAGGAGTCGTGGAGCGCAGGTCGGCGCACTGATAAAAAAACGAGAACCCGTGTTCAGGCGCATGAAGTGATGTAACGCGTTCTCCATCCCTTCTTCATTGGCAGCAGGTTCCAGTAAGAAAGCTTCCAAGGGTACCCCTTGATCATAGCCCAATTGTTGGGCGAAACGATGCGGGTTATATCTCATGAAAATGGCCGCACTGTCCTGCCTGAAGACTAGGAAGCCCGGTCTAATAGAATACAAGTGGAGGGTCTCCCGGGCCGTCAAAACTGAAGCTTTATCCTTAAAGGAGTCCTGTAATGGTCGCACCGCAGCGGTGGACGCTTTTCCAATGGTCAATACCTTGTCGATGAAGGACATCCCGATTCCAACAGTGTGAGGGCGAAGCAGTAAACCCCTGGCGTTCCGTGGTGATGGGGTCACAATTGATGCGCCAATCAGCTGTATGATGCGGGGGAAAGAACACTTGTCGAAGAACGAGGGCCTTTTGTGCATGCCGAAGACACCCGCCGTGTGTAGCTCGAGCCACGATACAAAGTAGTGCATCGGGAAGACCACGTGCAATACCCCGGGCTCATTAGCATCCGCTGCTCGGCTGAGGCCATGATATAGATGCGCCAAGCCGGCGATCCCAACGGCCACCTTTACCCCGATAGTCATCCGGTGGGCTGAATAAAATACAGAGGGCCGCATGCGGTGAGAGTGCATTGGAATTGCAAACCAACTCAACCATAACCCGAGAAATCCTAAGAAAAAGGCCTCCTCATCCATTCCAGGGGCCGCAATTTCTGCAAAAGACTTAGTAGGGAAGTCCGGAAGGAAAAAACCCTTTTGATCTATTTCGTTCTCCGGTAGGTTATCCGCACCTAGACCGAAAGGGTCATCCAGAGTAGCGAACTTGGCAGCCTCTGATGAGAGGACACTCGGACGAAGAAACCGAGCAATGAAATCCTCAAAGTTAACTCCTCGACTCCCATGTTCGAAGAAAAGGGACTCATATATGTTCAACACCTTAATCAAGCTTGGGAACTAGTGTTGAACAGCATTCTCCGGCGTGAGCCCCCTTACCATCGGCCTAGCACCAAAGACGTACTCATCTGTCGGGAGCAACTCCTCATAATGTTCCCCCATGACTGGTAAACCGGATACCTCCGTGAACTCCTCCAAGGAGATTGACACTTCTCGATCCATGGCAAGGAAAGTGTGGGTAGGAATATTCCACTGCTCCAAGAAAGCCTTGAACCACCAGGTGGGGAGCGTGGGATATTGGAAGAGAGAGACGTAGACCGCGGTGTACAGTCCTAGCCTTATCAACTGCGACTTCTTCGTCGACAGGATGTACCGGGCCCATGGCAGATAGCCAATCGGGTGGCGGGGGATCAGACCAATGTTATATGATTGCCTCCAGGGTCTTGCCTCGCCCTGACAGATACGGCGTCCTAGGATATCCAAGACCATAGGACGTTGGACCGGAACCGCATCCATAGCGGGATGAAGAAAGCTGTTCGCAGTCCAATCTACCATCTCCACGGTATACTGCACCGAGGGTGGGGTAGCATAGTGAATCGCCGTTATGGGTTCTGACGGCACCGCGCATGTGAAGCTCCGTCGGCCCATGATGATCTGATTGTACCACGACCCCCAAAGGTGGAGACTTTTGTACTCCGGGTCGTACTCTTTAATCATGGCCATGACTTCACGGTCCAAGGGCGCCTCGGGAAATCCCTCCTCCGAGCGGATGAACGGGAATGAAGTGTCTAGAGACATGATCGCTGCAAAAGACCAATTTAGCTGTTAGTGTTGTAATTCCAACGCTTGGCGTTTAAAAAAAAAATATAAATGCGTTAATTAATTAATTAAATTAAAAATTAATTAAATTAAAACTAATTAATTACACCACACAGCAGTGCAGCGGGTAGGGGACCCAATGGGGACCCACAAAATCTGGATGAAAACGCCTCTTTTAATAAGACAGCCTTATCATTGGGTGAGACTGTCAGTTAAAGAAAAGATCCCCAAGAGAATATTATCATCAGTAGGGAATCCCTAGAGATAAGGAGAAAATCTCCTCTTTCAGAGCAAAGCTCTGTCACAGAATGACACTTGTCAAATTCTGGTCTCAAAAGAATAAAATTCTTTAACGGGGCATAGCTCTGTGATAATAATGGAAAAGGTCCATCAGAAAATTTTTACACTTAAAAGAATTAAAAAATTTGGAATCTTGAAAGATTCATGAAAAACTTATAAAAAGATTCTTCATTTTTCAAATCTAAAAGATCTACAGTTGATTCAAGAGCAAAGCTCTGTTCATGGGTTAGAATCCATGAACAAGATCTCTGCAGATCTATAAGTTCTTGAGAGCAAAGCTCTGTTTATGAAACCCCAATGTGGATCTCTTTAGATCAAAAGATCTGTAAGAGCAAAGCTCTTTGGTTGAGATTAAGTTAAATTAATTTTAATTAATTTTTTTACCTAAAGTTTTTGACTTTAGAAATGAGCAAAGCTCTGAAGTTCTTGAGTAAGAGCAAAGCTCTGGAAAATAAAAATCTTGAAACGGTGAGATTTTTCTAAGGGCCAGATGCCCTATTTATAAGGCGCTTGCGCCCCTTCAGCTCACCCCTTGATCCAACGGTCAGGAGCTTACCACCGCTGCACTCACGAGCGCGCCACGTGAGCGCAACGGTGGGGGGGCATTTGTTTCCTCCAATCAGAGCAAACCTCTGTTGGAAATTCAAAATCCAAATTTTGAAGTAACGCTTCAAATCTCGGGCGCAACGCGCCACGTGTCAGGCGCAGATGCATCAGCGCAGCGCCCAAGGCAGCGCACCCAATCAGAGCAAAGCTCTGTTCAAAACAAAATCAAAGGAAGCAACGCTTTAGTTGCGCAAGCACTGCGCTGCGTGACATGTGTCAGCGCAGATGCGCTAGCGCAGTTGCGCTGCGCTGTGCGCTGCGCGACACGCGTCAGCGCAGATGCGCTGGCGCAGTTGCGCTGTGCGACACATGTCACGCTCTGGAGCATTTGCGCCAAACAGAATTAAGATTCTAAAAGAAATTTTTCTGCTCTTGTTAAAATAAAAAGATTTGCTTCTGTAAAACAGAAGCCCTTGGATCAAAGATACAACGGTGGGGGAAATTTCCCAAATCACTCAGAGAAAGATCTCTTTAACAAATTTATGGGCACTATAAAAAGGACCCTAAACCTCAATTCAAAGGCATGAACATTTTGTGAGAAATTAAACAGAGAGAACTCTGAAGAATTGGAGAGAAATCCTCAAGAACAAAAAAGGTAAAAAGCCTTTAAAAAAAAAGAAAATCCTCTTATGAACAGATCATTGATCTAAAAACAAAGTCAATGATCTTTAATAAAAAACAAAATAAAAATAGTGCTTGGCACTTTTATGAACCTCCGGTTCCTGAAATAAGAGAAAGCTTGTTTTTTTTTGATCTAAATTAGATCAAGAAATCAAATAGTGCTCTGCACTTCCTTTATGAACCTTTGGTTCTTGAATCTAAAAGATTCTCAAATTAATAGTGCCTTGCACTTATAAATCTGCACTGTTGCGCTCTTGGGCTGGCGCAAGCCACTAGAGAGCGCCACGTGTCAGCATCTGAACCAGTTGCGCTACGCGCTTTTGAAATAGAGGTTTGCTCTCTGAAATTGGCGCAACTCACCAGAGCGCGCCACGTGTCAGCAGCGCAAGCGTAGCGCACTAGCGCAGTGCACTGCGCTGCATGACACGTGTCGTCACCACAAGCACTTGCGCTATTTGATTGGCGCAAAGCGCCTGAAAATGCAATGCATTTCTTTTGCTAAAGGGCCAGGCCCAAGTTAAAAAGACCTAGCAGGCCAGAATAAATTGCAAATCAATAAAAAGGGCAGAGCCCAAGTAAAATTGATGCTCTGCATCATTTATAAATGAGCAGAGCCCAAAACAAATTGATGCTCTGTATCCTTTATGGGTAGAGCCCAAATAAAAATAAAAAGAAATGCAATGCAAAAGCAAATAAAATGTTGAACATTTTCAACTGGACTTAGCTCAATTTTGGCCGTAAGTCCTCAAATTAAATTGACTGAGCACAGCTGCTCTCTTAAAAATCAATTTACATCCGGTTCGAGGGTATATCTCCGAACTCCTCTGACACCTATCGTTGTAATCCTTCAACGACGTCAGAGAGGTGGCGGGTCCCAACGACCACACATGAATATGGACTGCGGGGTCCTTAAACTCGTGGACCGAAACGTCCCTAAACTAATATTAGACCGAAACGTTCTTAAACTAATATTGGACCGAAACGTCCCTAAACTAATGACGGACCGAAACGTCCTTAAACTAATGATGGACCACCACGTCCCTAAACTGGAACATAGACCACCACGTCCCTAAACTGGCGATGGACCACCAAGTCCCTAAACTGGAGAGGGACCCCTATGTTCCTAAACTGGAACATGGACCACCATGTCCCTAAACTGAAAATCGACCGCAACGTCATTAAACTAAACAATAGAGCCAATTGCTCTCTTGTCGGATCCAAACGATCCCGTTAAGTTGATCTTAGTCTGGAGATTAGGCTAACGTATCCTTAACAAAAGTTTAACTTGATCTTAGCCTCAATATGGCTAACGTATCCTTAAACTAAAAACACCAAACCCAAATCTAAGTAAATATCGATTTGGACTAATCCACGTCCTACGGGCGACAAAATAAATAGTCTCCGTATACAATCCACAGGCAACCACAAACAAAACAAACACCCACGACACGAAGTGAAATTCTGGAGAAGGAGAAAGTTGTTACCGCGATGCGGTAGCGTAATTAACTGTAGGGGCTTGCGCCTGCAGGGAAGAGCGTCCCCACAATCAAAAACCCCTCAAGCGAGGGGGAATCTGACGAAGTCTGCTACATCGGCCGCATCCGTCTAAACCTCCGATACATGGTGCCATAAATCAACTTGGTATCTTCGGAGAGGTAGACGGATAAAACCAATTAGCATCTGCCCCGAATCTCAGGCAAGACGTCCTCACGTCGTCGGCCGCCATTCGGAGGGGAACAGATCCCAGGGAAGACTGGGCCGTCGCTCTAATGCCCACCGCGCGCTTTCTCCCCCAGAGGAGGCGTCGGTCAGCTCGCCTACTTCCAGGCATGACCGACGCTCCCACTCTCACCGGGGTCGCACGAACGACGAGCGCAGGGACTACTCAAGAAAGACCTCCCCAGAGGATTTGAGACACTTGATAGAGCGAAATCGAAACTGCCCCATCACGCAGACCCGGAGCGGGGGTAGCCACCATTCTGACTGTGCAGAATCCTTGGGGTACCACCACCGGCTTGAAGCCCTCGAGAAGAAGATCGAATGCATACGAAGGGATGGCCACACGTCCGGCGAAAGGGCCAAGTACTCCGCCGACTCGCTAACGAAGCCCTTCACAGAAGAACTGCTTGCCGAGCATGTCTCATACAGGAACAAGCTGCCAAAAGTGGCTCTCTTCAACGGGAAATCCAACCGAAGGACCACCTAGACGCATTTACGGCATGCATGAGCTTCCAGGATAATTCCGACATGGCTCAATGCCGAGCTTTCCCCACCACCCTCATTCGGGCTGGCCGAGACTGGTTCCGAGGACTTACGCCATGCTCCATCTCGACCTTCGACGAACTGGCCATCCAATTCCTCGGTCACTTCATCGGGAATCGACGACAAAAACGGACGGTCAACTACCTGTTCACTATCAAGACCGGAGACAAAGAATCCTTCAAAGGATACGTCACCCGCTTCTATAACGCTCTCCTCGAGGTCTCCGAGCACCGCGATGAAACAGTCATCACCGCACTGAGGTCGGGTCTTAAGCACAAAGAGTGGCTCCGCTCTTTTGCATTAGCGCAACCTAAGATCATGGTCGAAGTAAAAGCCTGGACAGAGCGGGAAATCCAACTCGAGTCCGGGGTAAACTCAAACCTACCCCGAGCCGATCAGGCAGATAGAAAGAAAAGGGACAGGGAGGAGAAGAAGAAGGTCGATCGTCCGAAGTCTTACTCCTCGAGGTTTCAGGAGTACACTCCCCTGAACATCTCTCAGACCGAGCTGTTGGAGGAAGCTAAAGGTGAGAGGTTCTTTAAGCTACCGCCCGTCACCCAAAGGGCAGGCAAGCGACTCTGCGGCCCATACTGCGCCTTCCACAGGTCGCAGAGTCACCCGACAGAGAACAGCAAACAACTCCATGAATACATCGAGGAGTTGATCCGCTCAGGCCGCCTGGTAAAATACCCCGGGTAGCTTCCTGCTCGGTCCATCCGTAGTGGGTAGCTTCCTGCCCATCAATACCGTGGATCAAAAGCCCTCATCACGAGGCCGCCGAGCAATTTCTTGCTGGACCATCTGCAGTGGGTAGACTCCTGCACACCAACGCTGTGGATCAAAAGCCTTCATCACGAGGCGACCGAGTAGCTTCCTGCTCGGTTCATCCGCAGTGGGTAGCTTCCTGCCCAACAAATGCTGTGGATCAAAAGCCCTTATCATGTGGCGACCGAGCAATTTCTTGCTGGCCCATCTGCAGCAGGTAGACTCCTGCCCACCAACGTTGTGGATCAAAAGCCATCATCACGAGGCGACCGAGTAGCTTCGTGCTCGGTTCATCCGCAGTGGGTAGCTTCCTACCCAACAAACGCTGTGGATCAAAAGCTCTCATCACGAGGCCGCCGAGAAATTTCCTGCTGGCCCATTCCTAAGGATCTAAAGCCTTCATCATGAGGCGACCGAGTAGCTTCCTGCTCGTTTAATCCGCAGTGGGTAGCTTCCTTCCTAACAAATGCTCTGGATCAAAAGCCCTCATCACGAGACCGCCGAGCAATTTCTTACTGGCCCATCTGCAGCTGGTAGACTCCTTCCCACTAACGCTGTGAATCAAAAGCCCTCATCACGAGACGACTGAGTAGCTTCCTGCTCGGTTCATCCACAGTGGGTAGCTTCCTGCCCAACAAACACCGTGGATTAAAAGCCCTCATCACGAGGCGACTGAGCAATTTCCTGCTGGCCCATCTGCAGCGGGTAGATTCCTTCCCAACAACGCTGTGGATCGAAAGCCCTCCTCACAAGGCCGCCTAGTAGCTCCCTACTCGGTTCATCTACATTGGGTAGCTTCCTGCCTAACAAACGCTGTGGATCAAAAGCCCTCATCATGGGGCCGCCGGGCAATTTTCTGCTGGCCCATCCCTAAGGATCTAAAGCCCTCATCACGAGGCGACCGAGTAGCTTCCTACTTGGCCCATCCCTAGCGGGTGGCTTCCTGCCTAACTACTCTAAGGATTCAAAGCCTTCCTCACGAGACCGTATAATCGAGCAATGCCGACCTATGCAAACTTGGCCATCGTTCGATCCATACTTGATGCGCAATCGCCACCTCGACTCCGGGGAAAGGGAGAGTACCAACCTTCCTATAGTTGGATATCGATTGTTTCATACTCAACGAGCGATTGCCACCTCGACTCCAAGGAAAGGGAGGGTACCGACCTTCCTACACTTGTCTATCATTCGACTCACACTCGGCCCGTGAGCACCGATCTAACACTCGTGAGATGAAAAGACCTACGAGCTAAATATACTTGCAGAATGAAGATTCGAGCAATGAAAAGTATACGAGCTAAAGTACTTGCGCATTGAGCAGACATTGGAGCAAGAAAAAAGCATACTTTATTCATAATAAAAAATAAGTACAAGGTATTATGGGATCCTCAGCCTTA
The DNA here is from genome assembly GCA_030015575.1 of Agapanthus africanus. NCBI lineage: Eukaryota > Viridiplantae > Streptophyta > Magnoliopsida > Asparagales > Amaryllidaceae > Agapanthus > Agapanthus africanus. The sequence goes on from CM057339.1 coordinate 138,260,905, forward strand.
CGAAAGTGCCCGGAGGCTTACAAAAATCCTAAACGGAAAAAAGGGAAAAGAGGGGATACCTCAGGACGCCCGCTCGGCCGGGATCTCTCCCTAATCGACGCCATCGCCAGGGACCGGAGCTTCGGCCTCTGGGTCGGCGCTTCCGCCGACAACTTCGCCCCCAGCACCCACCTTGGCGCCTCCCCCTGCGGTGCTTCCTTTGAGAGAGGGTACTTAGCGCGGAGCTCACCGTCGGCGAACTCCGGCATTGGCACCTTGACGGCGTCGAGGGCGTCGAGCCAAACAATGGTCGCGTATTCAGCGAGATCGGTGTAAAATTGGTCGGATGCCTTATATCCTTCCATGGCCTTCGTTGCCCGGCTCTCGGCGAGCTTCACCGCGTCTATCGCCACCCGGACATCCTTTCTGAGGGCGTCCCTTGACTTCATCATCGCGTTGTAGAGGTTGTTAGCCTCCTCCAACTTGGCTTGAATAGCCCGGTGGGACTTCTTCAGCTTGGAGTTCGTCAGCGCATCGGTGACTAATCTCGAGTCAAGGACGGCCGCCTTCTCCTCCGCCTGCTCTATCTGAAGGCGAAGTTCTTCCTCCCGTGAGGAGGATTCGCCCGCCTTCTTCATGGCCAGGGACACCTCCTCGGACTCCATGGCGATGAGGAGGGCGCGGTGATGAAAGACCTGAAGAAAGCAGCAAACGGGTTAAAAAACTCAAACCGAGGAAAAATACTTAAGGAATTTTTTAAGGAAAGTTGGATACCGACTTGAAATGCCTCTTGATCTATGGTGTCCACCTGGGCCTTCATGGTTCCTGGGGAATCTTGCCCCCGGCTGCTTGCTCCATGTCTGAAAGCAGGCTGTCGGCGACGGAGAGCCCCGATGGCACCTCAATGCAGAAGTCGCCCTCCTGCACTAGGATCCCGGTAGAAGGTGCCCGAGATACCGTCTTCTTATGTCTCTTGAGGGGGGCTTCGGCGGGCTCAGCTTCCTCCTCCTCCTCCTCCTCTTTCTTCCGGGGCGCCGCGTCCCGCGCATGCTTATGGGGCTCTTCTGGGGCACTTCCACGGCGTTCTTCTGGGGCTCGGGGAGTGGCCGAAGGTTTGGACGGTGGAGTCAGCCTCGGGGCCGAGCTCGGACCCGGTTGGGATGAGCTTGCGCCCCGGCCTTTCTTCCTTGGGCCTTTGCGGTCATGGAGGCTAGGAATTTTGATCGGTCCATGGGCTCTGCAGAAAGAAGAACACACAAAAAAAAGAGTGTTAGTGACGATGAAAAAGGAAATTGCTCTAAAGTCTGAACAGATCGTCTAAAGCCCTGACTTACCCAGAAAACGCTCAGGGCTAAGCCCAGTCTAGCTCACAGTCTGCTCGGACAGCGGGACATCAGCCCGCTGGATCGGCTCCTATAAGGACACCGCCCTTGCCTCGGGGGAGGACGACTGTTTCGCCCTCGGGCAGTCGGCCTTATGTCACTGTGTGGGCACAGGCCAATCCTCGCCCTCAGGTGGCTCGACGAATATAAATTTCTCCTTTCATTCATGGATGGAAGAAGGGACTGTAGGGTGTTTTTTGTCACCCCATTAAGATGGGAATACGCGCGCACTTGTCAGGCGCATTACAGATTCCCCTTGTCTAGGGTAGGCTGGGGTTTGTTGATTATGGGGATCCGAATCTTCGGCAGCTGTGAACTAAGCCGCCGTTAATTACCCTCGCCTTTGGAGCGAGAGAACCTCCGATTGACGGGTCAAACAGGTCATGCGAACTCAATGTTCAGTGTTGTGTTTTGAAGGGGTTTTGGATATATCGGGGGACCCATAGAGTTTTTACGGGGGTCCTGCTACTCGGATAGCGGGCTGGGGGTCAAGGGCGCTAGCAGCCCCCTTGCGGGGTGTGGGGCAGCGCCCCGTTAGAAATTTTTTCTAACGGGGGAGGTATTTTTAGTGTGGAGTGTATATAAAATGAGGGGGGAAATGGCGTCCAAAGGACGCGTGAGCACCAGCGCTTCACGTGCCTAGCACGCTGATGCTGGGCGCCGGCGCCCCACGTGCTTTGCACACGGGCGTGGGGCGCCAGCGTCCCACTTGCTTGGCACGTGGATGCGGAGCGTCAGCAGAAAAAGGGACTTTGTCCTTGCACTGGGAGCTGTGCTCCCAATTTGACCTCTGGAGTTAAACTCCTAAAAAGAGATTAATTTATGGAGTTGAACTCCAGCAGATCTTGAATGGAGTTAAACTCCTAGAAATCTTTAGAAATGATCAAAGGGGGCCTTCTTGTTTCTCTCCCCTTTGGCCCTGGATCTTCCCAAGATGGGATTTTTGAAAATGGGTCTCCTTCTTCTTTCTCTTGGTTGACCGGATCTTGGAGAAAGGGGGTGAGATTTAAAAATCTCCCCTTTTTGAGATCTGATGGAAGATCTGAGCTCTCTTTTGTGGGTTTTGTGGTGAAAAACTATTTAATTTTGGAAAAGGAAGAGTAAAACTCTTGATTTAATTGAAAAAGGGAAGAAGGTTTAGAATTATGGGGAATGAAAAGTCTTTTTTTTTAATTTCATCATCATGTTGCCTTATATAGGCTTACACATTTACATATAGCCCCTCAGGTTTTACAAAATGACATTTTTTCCATCTCATATCTCATGTACTTATTTCTTTTGCACATGAGCAACGAGCTTTACAAAAATTTGGCTTTATGCCCATAAAGATTACATCAAAATTATTTATTACATGATTTTTATTATGGCATTAGGGAGACTGGTCGCGGGGCTCGACTTGGGCATGGGCCCACTTGATCTGGGTTTGGGCCTACTTGGTTTGGGGTTGACTTTGACTTTGACTTGGTCAACCGGGGTGTAATTTTTGACCCTAACAAAGTGTCCTCCATCAATAAATGCACACCGCGTATATGAGTTGTGTGCATAAAATTGATGGATCTTGGAGTTGGATTTCGAGGAGGAACATCATTCCAGGGGCGGAGCATTATTCAGGGAGCATAATTCCGGGGATCGGAGTATCATTCCGAAGAGCGGAGCATGATTCCAGGGGTTGGAGCATAATTCCAAAGAGCGGAGCATGATTCCAGGGATTAGAGCATAATTCCGATGAGCGGAGCATAATTCCAAGGGGTCGGAGCATAATTCCGACGAGCGGCAAATATTCTGACTGAAACATAATTTCGATGCAGAGGTTGATTCCCAGGGGAAGCATAATTCCGACAGGGAAGGCAGATACTCCGAGGCGAAGCATGATTTCGACACGGGGTACATTCTGAGACGAAGCATGATTTCGTCACAGAGCTTGTTGGTTGACTTGATTCCGAGACGGAGTATAATTCTGATGGGGAGGTCATTGGTTGACTTGATTCCAAGGCGGAGCATAATTCCGATAGGGAAGGAAGATACACCGAGGTGAAGCATGATTTCAACACGGGATACACTCTGAGACGAAGCATGATTCCGACGCAGATCTTGTTGGTCGACTTGATTCCGAGGCGGAGCTTAATTCCGACGGGGAGGTCGTTGGTTGACTTGATTCCGAGTCGGAGCATAATTCCAACGGGGAGGTCATTGGTTGACTTGATTCTGAGTCGAAGCATAATTCTAATAGGGAGGTCGTTGGTTGACTTGATTCCGAGTCGAAGCATAATTCCGACAGGGACGTCGCTGGTTGACTTGATTCCGAGTCGGAGCATAATTCCGACGGTGAGGTCATTGATTGACTTGATTCCGAGTCGAAGCATAATTCCGACAGGGAGGTCGCTGGTTGACTTGATTCCGAGTCGAAGCTTTATTCCGATAGGGAGGTCGCTGGTTGACTTGTCCCTGGCATGGAGTGTCTGTGGTCGACGTTTCCCCAGCACGGAGTGTCACTGGTTTTGATGTAGAGGCGCATTCCCGGGCGAAGCATAATCCCAACAGAGAAGGTAGATACTCTGAGGCGAAGCATGATTTCGACACGGGGTACATTCTGAGACAAATTATGATTCTGCCGCAGGGGTTGTTGGTTTGATTTGATTTGGGTTGACATCAGCATCGCTATACTAGAATATGGTACCCGGAGCGACTCATCATTTGCCATGAGAGGATTTGGGGATTTTGGTTTTTGTCTAGCATCAGCATCGCTACACTGGACTATGGTACCAAGAGTGAATCATCATTTGCCATGAGGAGATTTCCCTTATTCCCGGTTTAACGACTTAGGGGTCATCTGTTCCCAGTTTAATGACTTAGAGATCATCTGTTCCTAGTTTAGAGACTTAGGGGTCTTCTGTTCCCAGTTTAACGACTTAGAGGTCATTTGTGCCTAGTTTAACAACTTAGAGGTCATTTGTTCCCAGTTTAACGACATAAGGGTCTATTGGATCGGAAGTTTGGAATTTCGGGGTAAAGGTCGGCATCAGCGTTGCTAACACTGAAGCACAGGTGTTAGGAGCAATTCATCATTTGCCTTTTTCTGTTGCGGAGCGATAGCTTAGGAGACACGTTTAGGTCCCTATCACCTAAGGCTTTTCAATTTTATGAGCCGTAAGGGTCCCATAAAAGCATTTTCTCCCTACGAGTAGAAAGGATCCCGTAGGTGTATTTTCTCCTTAGGAGTCGTGAGGACCCCCAAGTGTGTTTTTCCTTTGTGAGTCATAAGGATCCCACGAAGGTGTTTTCTTACGAGTCGAGAGGATCTCGTAAGTTTGTTCTCCTCATGTATCGTGAGGACACATGAGTGGGTCTTCCTAAATGGAGCATAATTCGAAGGGCGGAGACCGGCCGCTGGACTGGTGGTTACGGTAGGGCATGGGTGTGATGAGAATTATTTGAGCCCGTGGATTGTATATGGTAGTCAACTTGGGGATCAACCATAGGGATAGGAGAATTTTGGGAAATTGGATTTTGGTTGGTGTCTGCATCGCTGCACTGGAATATGGTACCAGGAGCGACTCATCATTCGCCGTTTTGGGATTTGGAATTTGGTTGGCGTCTGCATCGTTGCACTGGAATATAGTACCAGGAGCGACTCATCATTCGCCATTTGGGAACTTGGATTTTGGTTAGCATCTGCATCGCTGCACTGGAATATGGTACCAGGAGCGACTCATCATTCGCCATTTGGGAACTTGGATTTTGGTTGGCGTCTGTATCGCTACACTGGAATATGGTACCAGGAGCGACTCATCATTCGCCATTTGGGTTTTTTTACCGCGATTGCTCTATCATTTCAGCTTTTCTTATTGCAAAGGTCGCGATTGCCCTATCATTTCGGCTATTATTCGCGGTTGCCCCTATCATTTCGGCTTTATTTTTCATTTTTATTTTACTTGCTGATTTTTATTGCAAGTCACCCCATCATTTCGGCCTTTTTTTTAAAATTTATTTATTTACACTTTTTTTACATCCCCAGTGTAACGACTTAGAGGTCGATTGTTCCTAGTTTAACGACCTGGTGGTCGACCGTTGGATCCTGGGCTCGATTCTGCAGGAACCATGGGCTCCTTTGGCTTAATTGCATAAGCGAGCTCTTCATCATCCGCGTTGGATGGCAACAACTGCGTCATTGTCATGGCTATAAGGCGTAGGAGGATTTGTTCCTCTGAGCTCCATCATGTAGACCGTATGGGTTGTGTACCCGTCTATTGCTTCTTCATCGACAATGCTGCTCGTTGGGCTTTTGGCTTGTTGCCTTGGTCCGATCTTTTCAAACAAAGGCAGATGTCTGAGAGAATCAGGTTTACGAAGGACTTCGGTCTCCATTTGTATGAAATTGGCGGTCGCTGTTTGACTATTTGTTAACACGCCTTTAGACAATTCTATCTCTCCTGCCTTGTATTGTTTTTCGACCCAATCTTTGAAGACGAAACAGTTCTCAATAGCATGACTTATCACTCTGTGATAGGGGCAATATTTAGGGTCATCGGTCATATTCACTTCTTGCGGTCTTTTTGATTCTGGAAATTGTAGACTGTTTCTTATGGCGTCTTTGAATATTTTATAGGCTTTATCCCTTCTGAAGGAATAGAACTTATCCAGCTTCTCTTTCAGTAGAGCTTCTCCTCCCTTTCCGAAAACTGGCTTCCGAGGCCGGTTGGCATTAGGCTCGCTCATCCCTTGCTTATTTCGGTTAGACGAGGTGTTGAAAGATTCAGAATTGTCGGAATTTCCGCCTTTGAGATTATCGTCCTTTCGGTTTCTCCAGGACCTATTGTTATTTTGGGAATCAGAGGAGGATTCCTGCTTTGAGCGCTCCAACATTTGAACTTTCCTGGTCAGCTCTTGGAATGTTTTGAGACCCGCGGTGTATAAAACGGGGCCATCCAATTGTTGAGATTTCCGACGAGGAGACTGACAGATTGGTCCTGCTCTATCGACAGTTCACATTTGACGGAAAGATTGCGCAATCGGGTTATAAAATCCGCACTACTTTCGTTGTTCTTTGGCTTGGTCCTTATGAGGTCGGTAATGGTAATCTTATCGCTGACACCCATGAGCCTTTGTCGGAACAGAGATTCCATTTGGACGAAAGTAGTAATGGAGCCATCCGGTATGCTCGCGTACCAGTCGAAAGCGACATCGGTCAGGCTATTAACGAACTGGCGGAGGAGAAGCGCATCATTGCCCCCAGTATTCTTGCATGAGGCTTTAAAATGGGCGATGTGCTGATTTGCATTTCCTGTCCCATCAAATCTTCCGAATTTAGGGATGACATAGCCGCTAGGAAATTCTACCAGGTCATACTTGTTGGGGTCAAAATTTGCACCCCAGTTGACCGGGTCAAAATCAAGGTCAACCCCAAGTAAGCGGGCCCATGCCCAAGTCGAGCCCCGCGGCCGGCCTCCCCACGCCAAAATAAAAATCATGTAACAAATAATTTTGATGTAATTTTTTGTGCATGAATGTAAGCAAAATGGGTATAAAGCCAAAATTTTGTAAAGCCCATGGGTTATGTGCAAAAAGAAATAGCACATGAGACATGAGATGGGCAAAATGCCATTTTGTAAAGCCCAATGGGCTATATGTAAATGTGTATGCCTATAAAAGGCAACATGATGATGAATAAAAGGGACACTTTTCATTCTCTAAAAACTCTAGGGTTTTTGTGCCTCCTTCTCCTTCCTCAAGGTTCTAAACCTTTTTCTTTCTTTTGAATTAAATCAAGAGTTTTACTCTTCCTTTTCCAAAACTAAATAGTTTTTCACCACAAAACCCACAAAGGGGAACTCAGATCTCCCATCAGATCTCAAAAATAAAAGATTTTTAAAATCTCATACTTCTTATTCTTCAAGATCCAGCTGACAGAAGAGGAGGAAAGAGATCCATCTCCAAAAATCCCACTTTGGGGAAGATCCAGGGCTCAAGGGAGAAGCCCCTTTATCAGCTCCAAAAATATCTTAGGAGTTCAACTCCATAAGTCAAATCGGGAGCACAGCTCCCAGAGCAGAGACCAAGTCCCTTTTTCTGCTGACGCCTAGCGCCAGCGTGTCAGGCACGTGGGGCGCTCGCACACAGCGCCCGCGTGCAAGGCACGTGGTGCGCTGGCGCTCTGGCTCACAGCGCCCGCGTGCCTGGCACGTGGGGCGCTGGCCCACGCATCCTTTGATGCCCTTTCCTTTTTATATATATATATACATGTATATATATATACACACACACACACGCACACACATACTCCATGACACTGTCCCTATTAGAAATTTTTTTCTAACGGGGCGTGCCCTGCACCCCGCAAGGGGGCTGCTAGCCCTCTTGACCCCAGCCCGCTATCCGGGTAGCGGAACCCCCGTAAAAACTCTGCGGGGCCCCCGATATATCCAAAATCCCTTCAAAACACAACACTGTACATTGAGTTCGCATGACCAGTTTAACCCGTTAACCGGAGGTTCCCTCGCTCCAAAGGCGGGGGGTAATTAACGGTAGCTTAGTCCACAGCTGCCGGAGATTCGGATCCCCACAATCAATAAACCCCAGCCTACCCTAGGCAGGGGAAATCTGTAATGCGCCTGACAAGTGCGCGCGTATTCCCGTCTCAATGGGGTGACGAAAAACACTCTACAATACTGAGCAGGATATGGTCTCCCGCTACTGCTGATATCTTTTTGCGCTTCGACTTCGGCTTCTAATGTTTTGATTTTGTTGGCAACCAAATTCATGATTTGATCTTGAGTTAGCGGGCTACTATCATCGGTAGCCAATACATTTCCCGAGATAGGATGCGGCTGACTTTCATGCAGCTCGCCCACCTTTGAATTTTAGGGAATAGGCGTCGGCTGTCTTGGGACATCGTTTCCTGGTTCATGAGCAGAAACTTGTGCTTGATTGGACGGCTGAGAGGCAACTTGGGCCGTGAGCTGCATCACGACATTCGTCATGTCGTCAATTTTTGAGTAGAGCTTAGCAATCTTTTTGTCTTTGCATCTGAGTTGTTTTTGGATCTCTTGGAGAAGTTGTTGATCTGCGTTCTTGGGACGGAAGATTGGCTCATATTTGCTTTCCGAGCCCGACTCCTCATGAACCGAGGGATCTATCTGCTTATCAGCTTCACTGGAAGGGTTTTCATTACCTCCTGGAGGAGGCTGGTCTTGGGAAGTGACATCTACATTCACACCAGATTGGATTTGAGATGTTGTGGCCCCATCCTTGCTCTTGCCGTGTGTGCCTACCATGTAGACAGTGTGGACCACATATCCAGTCATCTCTTTATCTTTGGTGGGGTAACCCTGTTCTTCGAACCTCCTGAAGTTCAGCCTAGAAGGAGCCCTAACCCTTTTGTTGGCTCTGTATCTGAGCCTTTTCTATCTTAGCTTCTCGATTTTGAGGGCTTGGCGGGCATCCGTTATCCAGGAAGCCATTGCGAGTCGATTGGAGGGGAGCTTAGAGAAGATACCCGATCGAGCAGTTGTTAGGGGCACCGCTGGAGTTTGCTCGAGATGCCTTGTTGCTTTGTTGGTTTTGATGGCCTTGCCCCCAGCTGGGGCCAAGGAAAGTCGTTCAAACATCAACTTGCGTTTGGGTAGTGGTGCCCTCGAGATCATTACATTTGGTCTCTTGCCTTTCGAGGCCGGTTTGTCTGTTACCGGAGCTTGAGGAGCTGGGATGGCGTTAGCTGAAATGAACAGAATAGAAACAAATGGTAGCGGCTGTAGGGATGCTAGGCACGCGCACAAGGGTCTACGAAGCATCAACCATGCCCGATTAAAATTTTAGCCGTGCCGAACAACCCAAAGCCGGATCTTTAAACTAGGGTTTAGGCGAAAACAAGCATGTTAAACACTTTAACACTAAGTGAGAGGGATTACAACCTTTGTAAATCCGGTCCTTCACTTCAATAGTTCCGTATAGATGTCCCCTTCGCTGCGATCGTGAACTCCGGACTCTAGATAAGCTCCACAATAAGAACGAACGTGCTTGCTTCGATGACTTCGAGGCCAAAGATGATCTACGTCGGGGAGACGCTAACTCAAGCTATTCCTTCACTAGGTTATGAACATTGTGAAAAGAACACACTCTACTATATGGCAAGTGGTAGAGGATGAAGAAGTAGGAGGTGGGCTCACTTTAGAATTGATTTTCTCACATTTTTTCTCAAGCTCCATTGAAGCTAGAAAGTTTTTGTTGAAGGAAGAAGAAGAAGTGAATAATTCATCCAAATGAAAACTTATCCTTTGAATTATTGCGCCATGGTTGAGTTAAGCCCTCATGCTTAACTCATGTACAGAATTAACCAAAGTATGAGGTTAAGGGTTGGGTTAACTAATATCCTAAGGAATGACAAAAGAGTTGACTTTGTCAATATTGCATACAGGCTTCTACAAGCTTGATAACATTGACTAAAGTATCCTCTCTTTTGTTATTCTTAAGGAAATAAGTAAACCCTAATTTAACCTAAACTTGATATAAGTCTCATACACCCATCTTGTATGCATCATCAAGCATGATACAAACATGTACACTTGCATATATCACATATAAACAATGTGCACAATCTAGTGAGAAAATAAATCTTAAGTGAGCTAATACTAGTTAATGTAATGTAATATATCAAATATATAATTATACATTAAATTATTAAATCAACTCTTGATTTAATAACCCGGCTATAACCGACTAATATCATGTGTAACAACTTATCGAATCAACACTTGATCCGATAACCCGGTTATATCGCATACAACCGATTAATGTTACAAATCGCGAGAATAGAATACGGTATCTCATATCGTATCAATCTCGGTCCCGCACATATCACATATGTGCTCCTACTCCATTTCGCTTGAGCTAGGAAACCCCTGTGTAGGACTCTAAAGACTCGTCAATACGCCGGCAGTAGGTGATGATCATATCAAACACCCACAAGCCGCAAGCGGTCTGCTAAACGTAACGGCCACCAGGGTATTGAGCGATCAGAAGATCAACAAGCAAGCCTGTACATTCTCCTGTGAATCCAATCAGTAACACTCCCGTACAGTCCGGTCTCATCGTCTGATATGTCGCATATCTCGCCTAGGGGTGGTAAACGTCAGACCCCGGTAGCTCGATAAGTCGTGTCGATATGAGGTCTATAACAGTTCGAGAAACTACTAATAACACTTACTAGAAAATCTCAGCAACCCTGGCCAGGGATTTCCGGTTATAGCCAATCGAACATAGCACAATATCAACTCTCTATACCGGGAGAGACGAATCCCCTCCTATTGCTCATTGCCTCAATGTAATTCGGGACTGTACCCAAAAGCCACCTTTTTGTACGCCCTCTTGAACGTGGTATGATGGAAATCAAAGCACAGTGGGAATCACATAAGACTCTATGACGATCTCGGGTCAACAGACTACTCTGTACCAGTGTCACCGGAGAACTGCCATCTGACGTGAGGTATAATACCATCTGGGAGTTCTCGGCGAGTCCGTCCAGTATACCCAGTCTCTACTGAGCACCCATACACCATCTTTGATGTCAAACACCGATGGATATGGGATCATCCATCTCCCATCATATGGGCCAAGATGCGTATACGCTAGTCTACTCTGGTGCATCGATGCCCTGTCTCGATACATCCTCGACTAGGAACAGTTATAGGATGTACTCGTCGACTACCGTGGCCCCACTAGTATGATCTCATCATAGTCCCAGTAGTCGAGTATATATCCTAAGGGCTTTATCAACATGTAACATAGAGACAATCAGAGTACATGTTAAGATAAAGAACAACCAGATAGCGTACTATCATGTCGAGCAAGAAAGTCCTCCCTATATATGTCCAAGCATCTATTACAATATACATCATATGTACAGTAATGACCTCTAGGGCATACATATAACTAACAATCTCCTACTTGCACTAGGGCCATCTGTTGTGGTATCACATACCCAACAATTAGCTGTGGTCGAAGTATCTCATACTCAACCATCGCATAAAAGTCTCTACTGGGAAAAAGGCCTTTGTGAGTGGATCCGCGCTGTCGTCCTCCGTGTCTACTCTCCTAACCTCGATCTCCTTGGAGATCAACCATCTCCATGATCAGATGATACTGCCTAAGAATTATATCTTGATTTCTGATGGGACGGTAGTTACTTGGCTAAAGCCACAACTCCATTGTCACACAATGGTAGGAATGAAGTTCATCTCATGAACTTATATATCCAGACTGCCTTTTTGGTAGCATCCTTGGTAATGATGTATCTTGCCTTTAATCGTCTAGTTAGTCACGGTATCTAGCTTGGAACTTTTCCAACATACCGTCCCTTCACTGAGGGTAAAGACAATGCCTGCGATTGACATTCAGTCGTCCTTATCACCCTGGAACCTTTCCAGTGATTATCCCCAGGATCGATTGATACCATCTCACTACATCTAGTGAGAATCCTAACATGCAATTAGATCTATCTCATAGATCCAAAACCCAGGATTTAGGAGGTATCACTTTGATCCTATATGGAGAATCCTTGTGATAAGCGGAGATTGACCGAGCGTAGCATAGGAAACTCCTTCCCTATCAAGAGTATGTCATCCACGTACTCTACGAGGATCGCCACCATACTCCCTACTACCTTTTCGTATATACAAGGTTCATCTACCATTTTGATGAAGTCAAACTCTTTGACTACCATATCAAAACAGACGTTCCAACTCCGCGATGCCTGTTTTATCACATAAAACATCTTGCACACGTTTCCGCTGCTCCCACTGTCTACGAAGCCCTCTGGCTGTGTACTTATAGACGCTCTCTTCCAAATCATCATTTAGAAAAGCAGTCATGACACCCAACCACCAGATATCGTAGTCATGGTATGTAGCCGTGGCAAGTAGGATCTGGATGGACTTAAGCATAGCTTTGAAAGTCTCAACTTTTCCATGTACACCAAGTAATCTTCTCAAGATATACTTGCTCCTGATAGGGATTTAACCCTTCAGATAAAGCAACCAAAGTCCATACTTTGTTGGTGTATAAGGATTCCATCTCAGATCGCTAAGCATCCAGCCATTCTTACAGAGTCCCACTCCTGATAGCCTGCTCGAAATAAGTTGGGTCACCATCTCATGATGCAATCCTCACTCCCACTGTCATAGAGAAACTGAAGTAACTCTCAGGTGGGTGAGGAACCCTACTAGATCGGCGGAGAGGCTGAGGTTCGTTGGTTACTATTGAATCCTTTGGTTCTACCAAATCATCTGCTGTAGTTTGTATAGCTGGAACTCCTTCCAGTTCTACCTCATGACCACTAATTTCTTCACAAGAAATTCCCTTTCACAAAGGTGGCATGCTGAGAAACAAAACATCTTTTGTTTCTCGGTTTGGTAGAAGATATTCCCTTGCGAATGCTTAGGATATCCAACAAACTTCCACAGAACTGACTTTGCCTCGAGCTTGTCCGGATTTTGCTTTTTAGACATAGGCCGGACAACCCCAAATCTTAACATGCTTAAGATATGGGCTCTTCCCATTCCATATCACATATGAAGTGGTAGGCAACTGATTTGATTTGAACCCTATTCAATAGGTATGCAGCTTCTCAAGTGCATAACTCCCAAAAGGAAATAGGAAACTCAGTAGTACTCATCATAGAGCACACCATATCACATAGGGTGCTATTGCTCCGCCCCGATACACCGACGTGCTGTGGTGTATACGGAGGAGTAATGCTGAGATAGAATCTCAATCTCCTTTAGAATAGTCCAGGAATTCTGTGCTCAAGTATTCTCCTCCTTGATCTCATCAAAGGACATAATACTTATACCCGTATTTTGATTCTCTACTTCTAACTTACATTCTGTGAATATCTCAAAAGGTTCGGACTTGTGTTTCAACAGGAACATATGTCTCAATCTTGAGAGATCATCAGAGAATGTAATGAAGTACAAAGAACCGGTCTTAGCATGTGTAGACATGAGACTTTCATATATCAGCATGTATCAATCCCAAGAGTTCACTAACTCTTTCTCTGTTTCCAATAAACAGAGCTACGGTCATATTATCCTTGTGACATGACCGGCAAGTTTCACAAGATGTAAATTCAAACAAATTTAAATATGCATCTTAATGTAACTTCAGCTAGTCGGGTCGCATTGATATGACCTAGTCTACAATACCTCAAGAAGGATTCGTTCATTTCTGAACTCTTCCTCTCGTGTGTGTTCTGTATACTAAGAACTGTAATTTGATTTAGAACGTCAATGCTTTTAGATAACGTGCCTGAACCGATCAACTCTTTGATATAGGAAATGTTCAAAACATTATCCAACAATACAAAATTATATCCTTTCTTTACTAATAAAGAGACTGATATGATGTTGTATATCAGGTTCGGTATCTAATAACATTCGTTCAGAATCAATGTATTCTGGTAATACAGGGTGATAGTGACCAACAGACTTGGCTGCAACACTTGCACCGTTTCTATCTCATGAAACATATCACCCGTTCTCAGTTTTCTACCTATCTGTAGCCCATGTAACAAATTACATATATAGGATCCTGATCCGGTATCAAATACCCAGGACGTAAGGGATACTGAGAAACAGTTCTCTGTAATGAACACACCCGAAGAAGATGCATCAGCATGCACTTTCTTCGTTTGGGCGGCACGGGAATTCTGGCAATCCCCAATTTCCTGCTCTGTCTTATAACAATTATAAGTTGGAGCGGGACCAACGTTCCCCAGCTCAGTATAACAAGCGGGTTCGGTCAATATATCCGTTTTATTATCTTGATTAAGGCGTGATATGGTCGCTACCTGGAGAGAGAGAAGAAAACACTCAGCGTATGCTCTTGCAAGATTAGATTGGTTATCTAATATATCTAATCAGGATGTCTCCCACTGTTTTAATCAAATCTTCCTTCAAACCCTAAAAGGAAAGACTAGCCGGGATTAATTACACGCTACAAGTTCGCCAATTTTTCAGCCAGGCCAGTGCCGGTACTTTGAGGGATGTCCCCCGTGGTTTCGCACGAACCTAATTAAAGTAAACCTCGTTTTCCCAGGGGCGTAACCCCGTTGGCACCTTTCTAGACACCTACTTGATCGGCTAATTGTAATGTGTAAAACTCTCCCAGGAGTAACTCTTATTCGCAGCGGGTATCGGGATCCAACTATCTCATAGAAGGTATGCAATCTCATTGCAAATTTCAACACTTGAAATTCCCGATAATATTTTACCCCTAGCAGCTATATGACCTTAACATAGTCAACAAATCATAAGTGCTAGTCAAGTTCAACCCGTCATTTCCCGATTGAATTAAACCCACCCGCACGACCCTTAACATAGTCAACAAAGTCGCACGACTACCCTAGTCCAATCGCATCATATGTATATACAGATAAGCACTAATCAGCTACCGCACACTACGCCTTAACATAGTCAACAAACGTAGCACGAATACTAACTAGTATTTATCTGAAATGACGGAGGGCTACGACAGGTTTTTAAGAAAACCTTTTGCATAATAAACTTGATATCGTTGTAGAATCGAGTGATTTTTAAATGAGTGTTTTTGAGGCTTTTCTAGTTTTGCTAAAAGGGTCACTCCCGGTGAAGGAATCGTCGGCCCTTTCCTCATCGAATAAGGTGCAGGGTATATCATATATACCACTATGCAAAGCAAAAACTATAGAAACAATCAAAAGATAAACCGAGTTTGTAGTATCTGCTAGTTTCACTAAAGAGGTCACTTCCGGTGAAGGGATCTCGGCTCTTTCCTTATCGAATAAGGTGCTGGATGTTCTACAAGGAACACCGCTATGCAAAGCAAGAACTAGAGCTACCAGTTTTTAAACAAGTTTTTACAACTGTTAGTTATATATATGCCCTAGAGGCCATTACTATACATAGGATGTATATTGTAGTGGATGCTGGGACATATATAGGGAGGACTTTCTTGCTCGACATGATAGTACGCTATCTGGTTGAACTTTACCTTAACGTGTATACTGATTGTCTCTCTATTACATGTTGGTAAAGCCCTTAGGATGTGTGCTTGACTACCTGGACTATGATGCGGATCATACTAGTGGGGACATGGTAGTCCATAAGTACATCCTTCAAAGTCCCTAGTCGTGGGTGTATCGAGACGGGGCATCGATATACCAGAGTAGACTAGCGTATACCTTCTCGACCCATACAGATGGGCGATGGATGATCCCATATCCATCGGTGTTTGGCATCAGAGGAGATATACGGGTGCTCAGTAGAGACTGGGTACACTGGACGGACTCGCCGAGAACTCCCAGATGGTATTATACCTCACGTCAGATGGCAGTTCTCTGGTGACACTGGTACAGAGTAGTCTGTTGACCCGAGATCGTCATAGAGTCTTGTGTGGTTCCCACTGTGCTTTGATTTCCATCTTACCACGTCCAAGAGGGCGTGCAAAACGGTGGTTTTTGGGTACAGTCCCGAGTCACATGGAGGCAATGAGCGATAGGAGGGGATTCGTCTCTCCCGGTATAGGGAGTTGATGTTGCGCTGTGTTCGATTGGCTATAACAGGAAATCCCTGGCCAGGGTTGCTGAGATTTACTGGTAAGTGTTACCAGTAGTTTCTCGAACAGTTATAGACCTCATATCGACACGACTTATTGAGCTATTGGGGTCTGACGTTTACCACCCCTAGGCGAGATATGCGACATATCAGACGATCAGACCGGACTGTACGGTAGTGTTACTGGTCGGATTCACTGGAGTGTGAGCGGGCTTGCTCGTCGATCTTCAGATCGCTCAATACCCGGGTGGCCGTTACGTTTAGCAGACCGCTTGCGGCTTGTGGGTGTTTGATATGATCATCATCTGCTGCCGGCGTATTGACGAGTCTTTAGAGTCCTACACAGAGGTTTCTTGGCTCAAGCGAAACGAAATAGGAGCGCATATGAGATATGTGCGGGACCGAGAATAATACGGTATGTGATACTGTATTCGATTCTCGCGATGTGACATTGATCGGTTATATGCGATATAGCCGGGTTATCGGATCAAGTGTTGATTCGATAAGTTGTTACTAATAATACCAGTCGGTTATGTGCGACATGACCGGATCATTGAATCAAGTGTTGATTTAATGATTTAGTGCATAATAATATATTTGATATATTACTTTGCATTAACTAGTATCGGGTCACTTTAAGATGGATTTTCTCACTCTTTTGTGCGCATTACATATGCGATATGATTTTGTGCACTTGCTTGTGTCATGTTTGATGATGCATGCCCAATTTTGGTTAAGTGTAAAGAATGAACCATGGTTGTGAATGGTTAGGGTTTTGTTTTAATCATTCATTTATATATATATATATTTATTTTGAATTTAAATTGTGAGAAGAAAACAAAATGGTTGCAATTTTCTTCATGAAGTTTCTAAGTGCTTCATGCACTTTGACCATTTTGTCTTCATCTCCTTTACCTAACCATTCACTAACCATGATTCACTCTCTACACCTAACTATGATTAAGTCATGATAAGTATTCTTTTTATTGATGATTTAAATTATTCTTATCATAATTTTTCATGAGCTTCTTCTTCTTCTTCATAAAACACATGAAGAAAAAGCTTGAAGTCATCAATGGTAGATTGATGATATGAGTGAGAAATCCAATTCTAAAGTCTACCCACTTCCTATTTCTTCATCCTCTACCTCTTGCCAAGTAGTAGAGTGTGTTTACTTCACAAGTTTCATGACTTGGTGAAGTTGTGAGCTTGATCTGGCGATGCCTCGACGTAGATCATCTTCGGCATGGACATCGACGACCTAGCTTGCCCATTCTCCGACGAAGCCGACTCTAGAGCCCGGATTTGATTTGGACAGCGGAGACGACCTCGTTGCGGAGCCGTGGAGGTGGAGGACCGGATCTACAAAGGTTGTATTTCCGTATTCTCATTAGTTAATTTGTTAACTAGTTCTTTTCGCCTAGACTTCTAGTTATCGATCCGTAGTTTAGGGTTTGTAGGCACCATAATTTTTGAAATTGCCATGGTTGATGGCTTGGGAGACCTCACTAGTGTGCCTAGGAACCCTACACTAGTATCAGAGCCTAGCTAGAGCCTTAGGCGAAGTCCAGACGGAAATTGAAGTCCGAACGAACCCGAAGCCCCGAAGCAATATTGCTCTCTGTACAATTTTTAAAAACAGGGATTTTTCAGTATTAAAAATATCCAGAAAAACATGCAGGAAAATCTAAGAATAACTGTGCAATTCGTAACCCTAATTCCCTTAAAGCGCCGCTCTTCCGCGGCACGAGCCTGGCTTGTGCGGCGCAAGCGCGGCGGTTTTGTCGTTTTGTGAGACGAAGTTTGCACAGTAACTCCTAGTTTCCAGTGTTGGTCTTCCTGGGTATTTTTAATATTTTTTCAAAAGTTGAATTTTTCTGGGTTGATTTGGGGATTCGGTATTTCGATCGGGGTATCAAATTTTGTCTGTGTGCCTTTCCGGATAATTTTTAGAATATGTTAAAAGGTTCGACCGGATATAAATACCCAATTTTTCCCCTGTCGGGAAATTTCCAAGTGTTGGATTTTTCCGTAGTTTGACGACGTTCTAAGTAGTGCAAGTAACGCGATGGTCCCTCTAGAAGACACAAACCTTAACTCGATTATGTGACCGTCTTGAACTGCCCTTTGAACCTTCGGGTTTGGGGCAGTACGGCGTGCCACATGTGAGGCGTTGGCTTGACCCTTCTACGGCTGGACCGTTGGTACTGAGGCACGAACGGAATGTTGTTATACTTGTTTCATGTGTTGATCTGTATCGGGAAAACTTGGGTGTTAGAATGTTCGATCGGAAAGTTTAACATTTTCTATTTATCCGGAATGGGATACAATAATTGGAATTCACAATAAGTTATATGATAACTGAATGAATGTTATAAACGTAGCAATTTAGTCTCACTTGATCGGTTGCCACGGAATTTTGATGTGATCAAAAGTCCGTCGCAATCACGTAGCGTACGCGGATACTCGCCGGGTAAACTTAATAGACAGCCTCACCCCATAGCCCCGACCAAGTGACTGTAGGAGAACCCCGTCGCCGAAAGCATCCGTTCGGGTGCTCGCGGCAGCGGTGTTCCGCCTTGGTGCACTTCGTCGACGGTATCGGGGGTGCAGCCGTCTACTGAAGTTTGCGACGAGCATTCGATCAGAGTGTCGGGAATCTTGTTGAATTACCCGACTTGGTATTGAAAAATGTTTTCGATTTTGAGACTAAAATGCGGGGTTTATAATTGTTAGGCATGTGATGTCTAAGTAATTCATTTGGTCAGGCATGCGATGTCTGAGGAGGTTGCGGATTCCAACTGTTGTAGTTTTACACTTTCTTTTCTGTGACCGTAAGTGTAATATGTGATATCGCCGGTTTCGTTGCTATATGTCAACGACAATTGGGATGGACATATTTACTTACGTTGATGACATGTGATGTTATGTGTTGCTGGATATGTTATATTGGATCGTCGTGTTTGAATAGCCGGGGTTTTTTATGTGAGATGAGTGTTTTCTTTTTCATTCATGTAAAAACTTGTATGTAATATTCTTTTATTGGGGCGCTTCCAGGTTGCGGAAGTTGTCACCGTTTGTATATTATTTACTTTTCCGCACTAGGATAGACCCAAGCAGGAGGGCACAAGTAACCGGGTTCTGGAGTCCAGTGGGAGACCAACTCGAGGAGTCGAGTCCGGGTCTCTTAACTCCAAAATTGGTAGGGTTGCTTGCCGCTCTCGTAGGGGTCTAGGGGTGTGGGTTTGGCTATTCATCACGACCGTGGAATCCGTGTTTTATACTGGCTCGTATTGAAAACACGGACGTCCTAGTATATCCAATATTTCATATGTTTCTTCTGCTGCGATATCTGTGATGTGATCATGTGATGTTCTGTGATAGATACAGTATATAGTATATATGATATATTATATAGACGTTACTTATGTTTTACACCCGTGCTAGCCCTGCCCCGCTCTGTCGTTAGTTACCTAACCTAACGGTGCACGAGGGGACATCGAGGCGAATGCGGATGGCATAAGTGTACGTCGTATTTATCTGTGATGTTTAGGTATTTAAATGATGGGACTTCATTAATGTGATTAATGAAATAAAAGAAACCTAAGATGTTGTAGAATCGAATTTCAAAATAAAACAGGTAGCTACAGTTCTTGCTTTGCATAGCGGTATATGTGATATATCCTGCACCTTATTCGATGAGGAAAGGACCGAGATCCCTTCACCGGGAGTGACTCCTTTAGCAATAACTGGCAGATGCTACACACTCGGTTTGTATTTTGATTGCTTTTAAGTGTTTTTGCTTTGCACAGTGATATATATGATATATCCAGCATCTCATTCGACGAGGAAAGGACCGACGATCCCTTCACCGGGAGTGACTCCTTTAGCAAAACTAGAAAAGCCTCAAAAACACTCCATTTCAAAATTCATTCGATCCTACAACGATATCAAGTTCATTACGCAATAGGTTTTCAGAAAAACCTGTCGTAGCCCTCCGTCATTTCAGATAAGTTGTATATAGTATTCGTGCTGCATTTGTTGGCTTTCGTCAAGGTGCAGTGTGCGGTAGCTATATGCTGCTTATCTGCTAGCATACGATGCGATTGGATTAGGGTAGTCGTGCGGCTTTGTTGGCTTTCGTCAAGGGTCGTGCGGGTGGGTTTAATTCGATCAAGAAATGTACGGGTTGAACTTGACTAGCGGGCTATGGTTTGTTGGCTTTCGTCAAGGTCATAGCACGTTAGGGGCAAAATATTATCGGGAATTTCAAGTGTTGAGATTTGCAATGAGATTGCATACCTTCTATGAGATAGTTGGATCCCGATACCCGCTGCGAGTAAGTGTTACTCCTGGGAGAGTTTTATACATTACAATTAGCCGATCAAGTAGGTGTCTAGAAAGGTGTTAACGAGGTTACGCCTCTGGGAAAACGAGGTTTACAGTAATTAGGTTCGTGCGAAAGCACGGGGGACCTCCCTCAAAGTACCGATACTGGCCTGGCTGAAAGATTGGCGAACTTGTAGTGTGTAATTAATCCCGGCTAGTCTTTCCTTTTAGGGTTTGAAGGAAGATTTGATAAAAAGCAGTGGGAGCCATCCTGATTAGATAAAATAATAACCAATCTATTCTTGACAGAGCGCACGCTGAGTGTTTTCTTCTCTCTCTCTCCTGGTAGCGACCATATCACGCCTTAATCAAGATAATAATACGGATTATTGACCGAACCCGCTTGTTATACTGAGCTGGGGAACGTTGGTCCCGCTCCAACTTATAATTGTTATAAGACAGAGCAGGAAATTGGGGAATACCTGATTTCCCATGCCGCCCAAACGAAGAGAGTGCATGCTGATGCATCATCTTCGGGTGTGTTCATTTTACAGAACTGTTTCTCAGTATCCTTTACGTCCTGGGTATTTGATACCAGATCAGGATCCCAGATATGTAATCTGTTACATAGGGCTACAGAAAGGTAGAGAACTGAGAACGGGTGATAAGTTTCATGAGGCAGAAAACGGGGCAAGAGTTGCAGCCAAGTCTGTTGGTCACTGTCACCCTGTATTACCAATATATTGATTCTGAACGAATGTTATTAGATACCGAACCTGATATACCAAATCATATCACTCTCTTTGTTAGAAAAGAAAGGATATAATTTTGTATTGATGGATAATGTTTTGAACATTTCCTATATCAAAAGTTGATCGGTTCAGGCACGTTATCTAAAAGCATTAATGTTCTAAATCAAACTACAGTTCTTAGTATACGGAACACAAACAAGAGGAAGAGTTCAGAAATGAACGAATCCTTCTTGAGGTATTGTAGACAAGGTCAGATCAATGCGACCCGACTGGCTTGAGTTACATATAGATGTATATTTAAATCAGTTTGAATTTACATCTTGTGAAACTCGCCAGTTATGTCACAAAGATAAGATGACCATAGCTCCGTTTACTGGAAACAGAGAAAGAGTTACTGAACTCTTGGGATGATACATGTTGATGTATGTAAGGTCCCCTGTCTACATATGCCAGGACTGGTTCTTTGTACTTCGTTACATTCTCTGATAATCTCTCAAGATTCAGACATATGTTCCTGTTGAAACACAAGTCCGAACCTTTTGAGATATTCACAGAATATAAGTTAGAAGTAAAGAACCAATACGGGTATAAGTATTATGTCCTGTGATGAGATCAAGGAGGAGAATACTTGAGCACGAAATTCCTGGACTATTCTAAAGGAGAATGAGATTCTCTCTCAGCATTACTCCTCTGTATACACCATGGCACGATGGTATATCGGGGCGGAGCAGATACACCCTATTTGATATGGTGTGCTCTATGATGAGTACTGCTGAGTTACCTTTTTCCTTTTGGGAGTTATGCGCTTGAGAAGCTGCATACCTATTGAATAGGGTTCGAATCAAATCAGTTGCCTACCACTTCATATATGATATGGTATGGGAAGAGCCCATGTCTTAAGTCAGTTAAGATTTGGGGTTGTCCGGCCTATGTCTGAAAGCAAAATCCGGACAAGCTCGAGGCAAGGTCTGTAATGTAGAACTGGAAGAGTTCCAGCTATGCAAACTACAGATAATGATTTGATAGATCCAAAGAATTCAGTAGATTCCAACGAACCTCGGCCTCTCCGCCGATCTAGTAGGGTTCCTCACCCACCTGAGAGATACTTCGGTTTCTCTATGACAGTGGGAGCGAGGATTGCATCATGAGATGATGACCCAACTAGTTTCGAGCTGGCCATCAGGAGTATGACTCTGTAAGAATGGCTGGATGTTTAGCGATCTGAGATGGAATCCTTATACACCAACAAAGTATGGACTTTAGTTGCTATATCTGAAGGGTTAAATCCCCATCAGGAGCAAGAATATCTTGAGAAGATTACTTGGTGTACATGGAAAAGTTGAGACTTTCAAAGCTAGACTTGCTAAAGGTCTACATCATTGACCAGATTTAATTGGATGATGATGAAACCTTTTCTAAGTAGCTATGCTTAAGTCCATCCAGATCCTACTTGTCACGGCTACATACCATGACTACGATATCTGGTGGTTGGGTGTCATGACAGCTTTTCTAAATGATGTTTAGAAGAGAGTGTCTATAAGTACACAGCCAGAGGGCTTCGTAGACAGTGGGAGCAGCGGAAACGTGTGCAAGATGCTTTATAGGATAAAGCAGGCATCGCGGAGTCGGAACATCTGTTTTGATGAAGCGGTCAAAGAAGTTGACATCATCAAAATGGTAGATGAACCTTGTATAAACAAGAAGGTAGTAGGGAGTATGGTGACGATCCTCGTAGAGTACGTAGATGACATACTCTTGATAGGGAAGGAGTTTCCTATGCTACGCTCGATCAATCTCCGCTTATCACAAAGATTCTCCATATAGGATCAAAGTGATACCTACTAAATCCTGGATTTTGGATCTATGAGATAGATTTAATTGGATGTTAGGATTCTCACTAGTTGTAGTGAGATGGTATCAATCGATCCTGGGGAGAATCACTGGAAGTGTTCCAGGGTGATAAGGACGACTGAATGTCAGTTGCAGGCTTTGTCTTTACCCTCAGTAAAGGGACGGTATGTTGGAAGAGTTCCAAGCTAGATACCGTGACATACTAGACGATAAAGGCTGGATACATCGCTACTTAAGATGCTACCAAAGAGGCTGTTTGGGTGTATATTGGTTCATGAGATGAACTATGTTCCTCCCATTGTGTGACAATGGAGTTGTGGCTCATGCCAAGGAACACCCGTCCCATCAGTGATCCAAACATATTCTAAGGCAGTGTCACCTGATCATGGAGATAGTTGATCTCCAGGGAGATCGAGGTTAGGAGAGTAGACTCAGAGGACAACACAGCGGATCCACTCACAAAGGCCTGTTCCCAGAGAGAGACTTTTATGGGATGGTTGAGTATGAGATACTACAACCACTGCTACAGATGGCCCTAGTGCAAGTGGGAGATTGTTAGTTATATATATGCCCTAGAGGCCATTACTATACATAGGATGTATATTGTAGTGGATGCTGGGACATATATAGGGAGGACTTTCTTGCTCGACATGATAGTACGCTATCTGGTTGAACTTTACCTTAACGTGTATACTGATTGTCTCTCTATTACATGTTGGTAAAGCCCTTAGGATGTGTGCTTGACTACCTGGACTATGATGCGGATCATACTAGTGGGGACATGGTAGTCCATAAGTACATCCTTCAAAGTCCCTAGTCGTGGGTGTATCGAGACGGGGCATCGATATACCAGAGTAGACTAGCGTATACCTTCTCGACCCATACAGATGGGCGATGGATGATCCCATATCCATCGGTGTTTGACATCAGAGGAGATATACGGGTGCTCAGTAGAGACTGGGTACACTGGACGGACTCGCCGAGAACTCCCAGATGGTATTATACCTTACGTCAGATGGCAATTCTCTGTTGACACTGGTACAGAGTAGTCTGTTGACCCGAGATCGTCATAGAGTCTTGTGTGGTTCCCACTGTGCTTTGATTTCCATCTTACCACGTCCAAGAGGGCGTGCAAAACGGTGGTTTTTGGGTACAGTCCCGAGTCACATGGAGGCAATGAGCGATAGGAGGGGATTCGTCTCTCCCGGTATAGGGAGTTGATGTTGCGCTGTGTTCGATTGGCTATAACAGGAAATCCCTGGCCAGGGTTGCTGAGATTTACTGGTAAGTGTTACCAGTAGTTTCTCGAACAGTTATAGACCTCATATCGACACGACTTATTGAGCTATTGGGGTCTGACGTTTACCACCCCTAGGCGAGATATGCGACATATCAGACGATCAGACCGGACTGTACGGTAGTGTTACTGGTCGGATTCACTGGAGTGTGAGCGGGCTTGCTCGTCGATCTTCAGATCGCTCAATACCCGGGTGGCCGTTACGTTTAGCAGACCGCTTGCGGCTTGTGGGTGTTTGATATGATCATCATCTGCTGCCGGCGTATTGACGAGTCTTTAGAGTCCTACACAGAGGTTTCTTGGCTCAAGCGAAACGAAATAGGAGCGCATATGAGATATGTGCGGGACCGAGAATAATACGGTATGTGATACTGTATTCGATTCTCGCGATGTGACATTGATCGGTTATATGCGATATAGCCGGGTTATCGGATCAAGTGTTGATTCGATAAGTTGTTACTAATAATACCAGTCGGTTATGTGCGACATGACCGGATCATTGAATCAAGTGTTGATTTAATGATTTAGTGCATAATAATATATTTGATATATTACTTTGCATTAACTAGTATCGGGTCACTTTAAGATGGATTTTCTCACTCTTTTGTGCGCATTACATATGCGATATGATTTTGTGCACTTGCTTGTATCATGTTTGATGATGCATGCCCAATTTTGGTTAAGTGTAAAGAATGAACCATGGTTGTGAATGGTTAGGGTTTTGTTTTAATCATTCATTTATATATATATATATTTATTTTGAATTTAAATTGTGAGAAGAAAACAAAATGGTTGCAATTTTCTTCATGAAGTTTCTAAGTGCTTCATGCACTTTGACCATTTTTTCTTCATCTCCTTTACCTAACCATTCACTAACCATGATTCACTCTCTACACCTAACTATGATTAAGTCATGATAAGTATTCTTTTTATTGATGATTTAAATTATTCTTATCATAATTTTTCATGAGCTTCTTCTTCTTCTTCATAAAACACATGAAGAAAAAGCTTGAAGTCATCAATGGTAGATTGATGATATGAGTGAGAAATCCAATTCTAAAGTCTACCCACTTCCTATTTCTTCATCCTCTACCTCTTGCCAAGTAGTAGAGTGTGTTTACTTCACAAGTTTCATGACTTGGTGAAGTTGTGAGCTTGATCTGGCGATGCCTCGACGTAGATCATCTTCGGCATGGACATCGACGACCTAGCTTGCCCATTCTCCGACGAAGCCGACTCTAGAGCCCGGATTTGATTTGGACAGCGGAGACGAACTCGTTGCGGAGCCGTGGAGGTGGAGGGCCGGATCTACAAAGGTTGTATTTCCGTATTCTCATTAGTTAATTTGTTAACTAGTTCTTTTCGCCTAGACTTCTAGTTATCGATCCGTAGTTTAGGGTTTGTAGGCACCATAATTTTTGAAATTGCCATGGTTGATGGCTTGGGAGACCTCACTAGTGTGCCTAGGAACCCTACAACAACATCTTTAGGTTTCTTTTATTTCATTAATCTCATTAATGAAGTCCCATTTTTAATTATGCTTCACAAGCATCACATTTGAAACGAAATCTGCAATATAACATATATCTCATATATATAATATAAACATTAGTCTCAGGCAGTAAAATGATCTCATCACAGAACATTGCAGCAGAAGAACATATATGAAATATTGGATATACTAGGACGTCCGTGTTTTCAATACGAGCCTGTATAAAACACGGATTCCACGGTCGCGATGAATAGCCAAACCCACATCCCTAGACCCCTACGAGAGCGGCAAGCAACACTGCCAATTCTAGGGTTAGGAGACCCGGTCTCGACTCCTCGAGATGGTCTCCCAATGGATCCTAGAACCCGGTTACTTGTGCTCCCCATCTTGGATCTACCTAATGCGGAAAAGTAAATAATATACAATGGTGACATCATCCTCAGCCCGGAAGTGCCTCAATAAAAGAATATTACATACAAATGAATTTTACATGAATGAAAAAGAAAAACTCTCATCTCACATAAAACCCCCGGCTATTCAGAACGCGACGATCCAATATAACATATCACAGCAACACATAATATCTCATATCATCAACGTAAGCAAGTATGCGTATCCCGATTGTCGTTGATGTATAGCAACGAAGCCGGCGATACACCACATACTACGCTTACGGTCACAGAAAAGAAAGTGTAAAACTACAACAGTTGGAATCCGCAACTACCTTAGACATCACATGCCTAACCAAATGAATTCCTTAGACATCGCATGCCTAACAATTATAAACCCCGCATTTTAGTCTCATTATCGAAAACTCTTTTCAATATCAAGTCGGGCAATTCAACAAGATTCCCGACATCCTGATCGAATGCTCGTCACAAACTTTAGTAGACGGCCGCACCCCCAGATACCGTCGACGAAGTGCACTAAGGTGGAACACCGCTACCGCGAGCATCCGAACGGATGCTTTTGGCGACGGGGTTCTCCTACAGTCACTTGGTCGGGGCTATGGGGCGTGGCTATCTATTAAGTTTACCCGGCGAGTATCCGCGTACGCTACGTGATTGCGACGGACTTTTGATCACATCAAAATCCTGTGGCAACCGACCATCTGAGACTAAACTGCTATGTTTATAACATTCAAATTAGTTATCTCATAACTACCTGTGGATTCCAAATATTGTATTACATTTCAGATAAATAGATAATGTTAAACTTTCCGATCGAATAATCAAACACCCAAGATTTCCCCAATATATCTCAACACTTGAAATCAGTTTAAAAACATCCATCACATGCCACAGTACCGATGGTCCAGCCGTAGAAGGGTCAAGCCAACGCCTCACATGTGGCACGCCGTACTGCCCCAAACCCTAAGGTTCAGAGGCAGTTCAAGACGGTCACATAATCGAGTTAAGGTTTGTGTTCTTCTAGAGGGTCCACCGTGTTACTTGCACGACTTAGAACGTTCTTAAATTCGAGAAAAAATCCAATTTTTGAAAAATTTTCCGACAGGGGAAAAAGTGAGTTATTGATATCCGTTCGAACTTTTTAACAGTTTCTAAAAATATCCGGAACAAACTAAACAAAGTTAAATTATCCGATCGAATCAACGAGTCCCCAATACAACCCTAGAAAACTCAACACTTGAGTGGAATTAAAAAATTCCTAAAAACAAATGTCAAGAAAGGACCTAAGAATGAATATATGAAATATGAGGGACTAAGTCCAAATTCTGGCCGCGGAACCGCCGCCAAACCCTTGGTTTCACCACGGTTCCGCGGTCAAATAATTGACTTATTAGACCGTACTTCACAGTAATTCTTAGTTTTTCCTGCTTGTTTTTCTGAGTACTTTTAATTCATAAAAAATCAACTTTTTGAAAATTATCCAGAGAGGGGTAAACATCGGGGTATCCGGGTTCGATCGGACTTTAAACTTCGCTCAGACTTCGCCTAAAGCTCTAGCTTGGCTCTGATACCACTGTCGGGATGCTAGGCACGCGCACAAGGGTCTACGAGGCATCAACCATGCCCGATTAAAATTTTAGCCGTGCCGAACAACCCAAAGCCGGATCTTTAAACTAGGGTTTAGGCGAAAACAAGCATGTTAAACACTTTAACACTAAGTGAGAGGGATTACAACCTTTGTAGATCCGGTCCTTCACTTCAATAGCTCCATGTAGATGTCCCCTTCGCTGCGATCGTGAACTCCGGACTCTAGAGAAGCTCAACAAGAAGAACGAACGTGCTTGCTTCGATGACTTCGAGGCCGAAAATGATCTACGTCGGGGAGACACTAACTCAAGCTATTCTTTCACT
Organism: Agapanthus africanus; assembly: GCA_030015575.1. NCBI lineage: Eukaryota > Viridiplantae > Streptophyta > Magnoliopsida > Asparagales > Amaryllidaceae > Agapanthus > Agapanthus africanus. The sequence goes on from CM057339.1 coordinate 138,288,890, forward strand.
AGGTCATGAACTTTATGAAGAGAACACACTCTACTACATGGTAAGCGGTAGAGGATGAAGAAGTAGGAGGTGGGCTCACTTTAGAATTTATTTTCTCACATTTTTTCTCAAGCTCCATTGAAGGTAGAAAGCTTTTGTTGAAGGAAGAAGAAGAAGTGAATAATTCATCCAAATGAAAACTTATCCTTTGAATTATTGCACCATGGTTGAGTTAAGCCCTCATGCTTAACTCATGTACAGAATTAACCAAAGTATGAGGTTAAGGGTTGGGTTAACTAATATCCTAAGGAATGACAAAAGAGTTGACTTTGTCAATATTGCATACAGGCTTCTACAAGCTTGATAACATTGACTAAAGTCTCCTCTCTTTTGTTATTCTTAAGGAAATAAGTAAACCCTAATTTAACCTAAACTTGATATAAGTCTCATACACTCATCTTGTATGTATCATCAAGCATGATACAAACATGTACACTTGCATATATCACATATAAACAATGTGCACAATCTAGTGAGAAAATAAATCTTAAGTGAGCTAATACTAGTTAATGTAATGTAATATATCAAATATATAATTATACATTAAATTATTAAATCAACTCTTGATTTAATAACCCGGCTATAACCGACTAATATCATGTGTAACAACTTATCGAATCAACACTTGATCCGATAACCCGGTTATATCGCATACAATCGATTAATGTTACAAATCGCGAGAATAGAATATGGTATCTCATATCATATCAATCTTGGTCCCGCACATATCACATATGTGCTCCTACTCCGTTTCGCTTGAGCCAGGAAACCCTTGTGTAGGGCTCTAAAGACTCGTCAATACGCCGGCAGTAGGTGATGATCATATCAAACACCCACAAGCCGCAAGCGGTCTGCTAAACGTAACGGCTACCCGGGTATTGAGCGATCAGAAGATCAACAAGTAAGCCTGTACATTCTCCTGTGAATCCAATCAGTAACACTCCCGTACAGTCCGGTCTCGTCGTCTGATATGTCGCATATCTCGCCTAGGGGTGGTAAACGTCAGACCCCAGTAGCTCGATAAGTCGTGTCGATATGAGGTCTATAACAGTTCAAGAAACTACTGATAACACTTACCAGTAAATCTCAGCAACCCTGGCCAGGAATTTCGAGTTATAGCTAATCGAACACGGCACAACATCAACTCCCTATACCGGGAGAGACGAATCCCCTCCTATCGCTCATTGCCTCAATGTGATTCGGGACTGTACCCAAAAGCCACCTTTTTGCACGCCCTCTTGGACGTGGTATGATAGAAATCAAAGCACAGTGGGAATCACATAAGACTCTATGACGATCTCGGGTCAACAGACTACTCTGTACCAGTGTCACCGGAGAACTGCCATCTGACGTGAGGTATAATACCATCTGGGAGTTCTCGGCGAGTCCGTCCAGTGTACCCAGTCTCTACTGAGCACCCGTACACCATCCTTGATGTCAAACACCGATGGATATGGGATCAACCATCGCCCATCATATGAGCCAAGATGCGTATACGCTAGTCTACTCTGGTGCATCGATGCCCTGTCTCGATACACCCTCGACTAGGAACAGTTATAGGATGTACTCGTCGACTACCGTGGCCCCACTAGTATGATCTCATCATAGTCCCAGTAGTCGAGTACATATCCTAAGGGCTTTATCAACATGTAACATAGAAACAATCAGAGTACATGTTAAGATAAAGAACAACCAGATAGCGTACTATCATGTCGAGCAAGAAAGTCCTCCCTATATATGTCCAAGCATCCATTACAATATACATCGTATGTACAGTAATGGCCTCTAGGGCATACATATAACTAACAGCGGCGGCTCCTCCCATTGTCGCCCGAGACTGGCCGGGAGGACCGTCCTGGCGTCCATCTTCATCGTGTAGCAGATGGGAGCTGTGTCGAGAGCTGAGCTGATCCTTAGAGACATTTATTGCGTCCGGAGATTGCAATTTGAAATTTGTTAACCTGAACAAAGAAGCGTGATTTCAGTACAAGCAATCGATATGTATATTGATTGAGTTCACATGAACGTTTAACCCGAAATATGGGAGGAGAGATCCGTCCCACCGGGCGTGCCAGAATCTGTAGAGTGTTTTTCGTCACCCCATTGAGATGGGAATACACGCGCGCTTGTCAGGCGTATTACAGATTCCCCCTGCCTAGGGTTGGCTGGGGTTTGTTGATTGTGGGGATCTGAATCTCCGGCAGCCGCGGACTAAGCTGCCGTTAATTACCTTCGCCTTTGGAGCGAGAGAACCTCCGATTGACGGGTCAAACAGGTCATGCGAACTCAATGTGCAGTATTGTGTTTTGAAGGGGTTTTGGATATATCGGGGGGTGCAAAGTTTTTACGGGGGTTCCCGCTACCCGGATAGCAGGCTAGGGGTCAAGGAGGCTAGCAGCCTTGTCACGCCCCGCTTCCCAGAGTACGCTAAAATAGGCACGTGACATAGCCAACCATGCAACCTGTGGATAGGAAGTATCTATCCACTGTAACAACTCCAATTTTTGTATACCTAAATTTGAATTAAATTTGAAGTATACTTGGAGTATTAATGTTGCTGCTAACACTTTAAGTACCTATCTCTTTACAATAATTACAAGAAGGAGCTTGTAGCTCATTGGTAATATCTTGCACTGCTGAACCAAGCCACCAGAGTTCGAATCCCACATCCCACATTATTTGTAGCACATTTTTCTTTAAAATTCCTGGAAGTCCAAAAGTCCACAGACCATAACTCCCAAACATTGAACTGAAACCAAAATTTGGAGTATGCCAAAAGCCTAGTCAGGAGACCCTACACCCAACGCCGGCCGAACCCGGCCGGAATCGGCCAACTCGGCCGGCGGATCGGCAGAATCAGACGGCGCCGCCGGCCGGAGTTGGGCCGACGGCGGGGGTCCCAACATGAAAAAGTTGGCTTTTGGTCTTCTGAAATTCATGGTTAACTCCAATTTATTTGATCAGTTTCTGAATTTTAATTACAACCATTTTAATGCTTTTTCATCTAATTTTTTTTATAATTTTTAAATCAAGAAAACTCTTCACCTACCCTACCCTAGCTACCCTATAAATAGACCCCTACCCCCTACCTTCTCATTCCAAAACCCTAGAAAAAACTCTCTTGAAATTTCCACAAGAAGTGTGCTTTGAAATCGAGTTCCCGGCGAAGCCCTGACGGAATTCCGGCGACGTGTTTTGAAGCAACCGGCGACGAAACCACACCTTGGTTTTTCTCCCTAGTTCTCTTTACTCTTTAGAAGAGTTTAAACCCGTAAGTCCCATCCTTCTCACCTTTCTATTTCTTAAAAATACGGATTTATGGAACCCGACGGAAATCGGAACAAACCGATTTCCGATTCGGTTTTTCTACAAAATTCCACTTGTCACCTAATCCATAATACCTACCCATATACATGATGACTATTAATCACATAGAAACCAATTTAAATAAAGTTTCTCACGAGAAATGATAGCTTTCTTGTAAAACCGTATTCTTTTCATAAAAATACCATAATTTTACTTTTCTTGTTTTAATTAATTCCCCCACTCCTAAATATGTTCATCTTGATAAATAAACTTGTAGAAATTAATTTGAATGAATTTTTACACATGAAATGATAACGTTTTCAAATACCGTATTCTTGCGCTTAAATACCTTCAAGTTTAATATATCAAATTTAACCTCTAAAACTTCATTAAACCTTAAAATAAGTCACGAGGTAATGACCTACCTCTACACACACACAAATATAAGCTTAATTGATATCGTTAAAATTTAGAATACGAAAATATAGGACTTTTCACTAAAATACCATATTCTTTATAAACCTTTTCTAAAAGCTTTAAGTTGTACACAATTCTAAAACAAAATCTTTTAAAATGAAAGTACGATTTGTCATGGACATCGATCGTTTATCTAAACTGACTTTGTGGTGTCTAGGCAAGTGTGTCTAGGCTAGTGGTTTTTAATTAGGCCCACCACTGTGGTTCCTTCCCACTTACCTGGCACTTACCTGGCCGCAATTGGCGGTGAAGAGACGATTTGAGACTTCTAATGACTTGTCGTTTAGACCTTAGAAATAGGCTGGTTGGCTTAGGAAACCCTAGAAACTAAAATACGGAAATTTATACCTTTTTACAAATAAATACCTTATACTTATAAAACCGTTTTTCTAAATGAATAGTATTTATTAAATCTAAGCAAAGCGCCGCTACAACCCACCTTTGGGGAACCCGTTAGAGATAGTACGGTTCATCGTGCACCCGCGGGCTAGTAGTGCGAGATTCAGACCTCCGCAAGAAGCATTCGGTCTCGAAAGGTTTAAAATACGGCATTTAAGAAAAATGTGATTTTTGGAAAATAAAATATTTATTTAAAATTATTCTTGTATTAATATATATTTAATTATCATTTAAACACCTATTTTATCATAAGATAAAGTTTCCATCTTTTTCTAAAATTACAAGTTTAAAAGTTACATTAAAATACCATGAATTTCAAATAAATCAATTAATACTTTTATTAGGATATATTCACTAGAATAACACAAATAAAATTCACACTCATTATAACTATAAAGACGAATGATAAATACTTGAGGTGTATTTTGAAAAAAATATACAATAGTACTTTTTACAATAAACCCCCTCAAGTTTTATAAATTACAATAAGGCCCCTAACAATTATTGAACTTCAACTCACTTTCTTTTAGTCTGACTCGGGTTAGAGTCCGACTATTCCTGACTTGAATATGATTCAAGTCAATCTATATTCTTTAATTTTCCAACTCAAGATGAATACATGAATCCCTGAATTCAGTTAACAATCTATATAACTTGACTAAACCGAACCATGGATATTCTTTCTACATGTTTCCCAGTATTCCAGTTACATGACTCTACGGTTATAACCTTTTCCTGATATCATGATTTCGGTCAGTCAGTCAATCGATCATGCAATCTATACCATTTTTACAATACAACAATACTATGGGGTTTAAGGGGTAGAATGGTACGGAAGGTGTTAAAGGTGGCACGAGGTGGTCAGATTAATACACCTAACCTGAATCCCATTGCTGTTGTACCGTGGCATAACGGTTCCTTGTACTACACGTGCCTTAGTCTCTGGCAAGTGAGACTCCCCTCGTATACACTGGCATTCTTCTGTACCAAGCTATAAACAACAGCGATAACATAACCTTATAACAATAGTTTACATTCTAAAAATGTACCTTCTTATTCTGTCTTCTCTACTTCCCTCTTACCTTTGGGACTTACCGAGCGATCTGTTCGCTGACGACATTTTGTTTCTCTTTTCTTTGAATGTCGTCAGGTGACTTGGACCCGGCGGAAGTTGAGCCATCACAAAAAGATTTGGAGCATTTTGCCGAAGACCCAGCAGTATAATTTCATTGTACACTTTTCTTTTCAGTACTTTCCATTTCCTGTTATGCCAATGTTTAGGCATTTTTATTTCAAATGTATTTCCTTTTTCATGCATTGTACAAAGAATGTTAATAAATAAAAGTTGCTGATCTTTTATACTCTTGTCCCTTGTGTATTTATTTCTATATTGCTTAGCTACGCTTAGCGTATGTACTTCTGAGTACATACGTAGCGGATCTCGTCGCGTTCCCTTCACCGTACATTGGGAAGCGGGGCGTGACATCCATAGTCACATTACGGCTGTAGAGATATTAAGAACAAAATAAAACTATCTAAAACATGTCCATAAACCAAGATAACATGAGTCAAGAATAAAAAAAATGCGGAAGCAAAAGATCCAATACAAAATAACTGGAATGTATGTCCCATAATGCGGGCTCACATCAGGCATAAAATGCAGGAAATAAAAGAACTAACTACTGCTGACACCTCACAGCTCAGCCTGCTGGCTGAAGTACTCCTGCTCGGACTGCAGCAGCGGTACAGAATCTGGGCCATGCAAAACCCAGACGTCAGCGCGTCGTGTCATCAAGTAATGAATATAAACAGGGTAACAGGCGATGCAAATATAAACATGAATGAAAAACAGGTGCAACAGTAAAGTAAATCAGGTCAGTGCAGGGTAGTGTGCATTGAGTAAACTAAACTATTCTATCAGGTTTTCTATTCTAAGGTCTTTGAAATCAAATTGATGAATCATCGATGTAACTCAATAGTATCCTGTGCATACCCGGGACCACGGTCTACAGACTCTCGGGCTGAAACCGAGACGTGCCGCTAGGCAGTAAAAGGTAGCAGGTACAGGCGAGTGATGTCAGCATCATCACTCCGGGGCTGGCCTAGCCCGTAAGACTGATCAGAACAGGTATCGAACTATTGAGTTACAAGTCAGGTTTCATCCTTGATTTCCCCATACCCCCAAGTTATGTATGTCAAGTCAGGTATTCAGTAATCAAGAACTAATGCCAACACAGGATCAGGTAAGAGCAGGTTTGTCTGGATAGACAACAGGAACGGTCCATGAGGACTACATGTCAGGTTTGTTGGCATTAGACATAAGATCAGGTAACTGGTCAAGTCATGGTACATCAGGGCAAGTCAAGTAGTGTACGGTACCATGTCGGGTCAATCAGTATATATGTAGCGAGTCATATCAAGGTGTAGACGATATCATAAGTGAGCTCATCATCAGCCAGCATAATCAGGGTTATAATAATCAAGCATGGTTATCAACAACATGATCTAAGCAATGAGTTAAGCACTGAAGCAGATTTTATTTATTTAGCTGTACAGTTATCAATTGTGTTTAACATACAGTGTCAGCATAGTATGAATACAGTATGATAGATGTGAGTGCTGAAAACAGGTTAATAAATATTGGGTGTCCCAAGGATGCGACGACATGCATAATCTGTTTAATAAATGCAATTGTAATTAAATCGGTTAAAGTTGCACATGGATGTCTGATAGGCTAAACTGGAATAAAAGTACCATAGCAGTAAACAAAATGTGATCTATCATGTACAGGTGATTGTTAGATATAAATAATTCGATGCAAGATTAAGTCTCAAGTTCGGAATTATAAAATGTGTAACGGAACCTTATACGGTTAATTTGAAATCCATCGTTATCAATTCTAAATAGGGATTTAACAGGAAATAATTAATTTAGCATATAAATAGTCTAAAAATAGCATGTAGCAAGTTTCACTTGCCTCGACGGGTCGCGAATCGGGAAAACGGAACGTTACGCGTCGGCGGGGAAAAGTCGCGACGCGCGCACGGTGCACGGAATAAGTCCGCACGACAAACAGTGGAACCACACGGGTCAGAGTCTCTCGCTGGATCGTCGGGAAACGTCGCCGGCACGGTCGGGTTCCGGCCAAACACGACAACAGTGAACAGTAAATATGCAAGCATGCAAGAAATAAAGAAGAAGAGAAGATTAAGACTAAAGGAGAGAAGGAGGCTAGAGGAGGGTGCTTACTACGATCTGTAGAGGGGTTGCGATCGTCGACCACGTCGACGGAGCTCCGATGCACGACCTGCAGAGGACCACCGGCAGATCAAGACTAGATCTGAAAAGAAAGAAGGAAGGAGAAGAAGAAGAAGAAGAGATAGGTAAAGCTTACTGGGGTTTGCACGAAGGCCGGAGCACGGAGACGAGGCCACTGGCGGCGAATCCCGGTGGTGCAGACGTGCAGGGGGGATGGCCCGCGGTTGCAGGTGCAGGGTGCACGGAAGAGGAAGAAAAGGATTTGGAGGTGACGAGGACGAGGAGGCGACGAGGCCGGTGGTGATGGCGTCGGCGTTGAGGCAACGACGAGGGAGGACGAGGCTGCTAGGGTTCTGCGAAGGTGGGTTCTGTTGAAAAAGAAATCAAGGAAGGAGAATAAATATACAAAGGAGAGAGAGAGAGAGATAGAGAGAACGTGGGGAGAGAGAGAAAGATTGCGAAAGGAGAGAGAAGAGGAGAGAGATAGAGGGAAGTGAGAGATCGAGAGGAGAGAGAAAGTGGAGAGGAGAGAGAATCTTGGTGTTAGCGCCAGAGAGAAGAGAGAGAAGGAGAAGGAGAAAGGGAGAGAGAAAGAGATATTATGGGGCCCGGGGAGGTTAAAGAATGATGGGGATTGGCTGTTAAAATTTTGTGAAAGATTTTTAAGGGGAAAAGGGTAGCGTGGGGGTTTTAAATTTGTAAAAAAGATTGTAAAAGAAATGGAAAAATATTTTCTGGGGGTTGGATTTTATATCCGACGGTTTTAAAAATTTAGAAATTACGATTTGGCGCAAATGTAAAATATTTCAGAATTGCGTCCGGGTCGGGTCCAAAAATTTGAATTTGCAATAAGAAAATTATTGGCGGGTTCCAAAATTTAAAAATGAAGTATTTTATAGTTTAAAAGCATACCCCCAAGAAAGGACGCACGGACGCGCGCGTAGCCGTCCAAACACGTCTGTTTCACTGAACGGGACGAGAACACGATGCAGGGATGCTACCACAGGGTTAGGGATGTCAAGCAGGCCATGCCAAATATTTTTAATTTATTTTAGATGAGTTAAATTGTTATATGCAGCATTAGGAATGTCGGGGTAAATTTATAACTAGCAATAGTCAAGCAAGACAAATGAAATAAATACCACACACTATATATACGATAACTGAAATTAGTAGAATTGGACTCGGTTGTTACATTATTTCCAACTAAAAAAAGAATTTCGTCCTCGAAATTCCAAGAACACAAAAGATAGAAGAAAAATCAAACTACAAGAAAAGATGAGGAAATTTCTGTCGGATTTCATCTTCTCGTTCCCAAGTGGACTCTCCATGCGAGCGATTATCCCAAGAAACAAGTACAAGAAGGATAACCTTATTCTTAAGAACCTTTTCCCTTCGATCCACAATTTCAACCGGTCGCTCCTCAAAAGTCAAATTTTCTCGTACCGTCAGCTCCGAATGATCCAATACATGCGTTTCATCCCGAATATACTTACGGAGTTGAGATACCTGAAACACATCGTGCACATTCGCCAAGGACCGCGGTAACGCCAAACGATACGCTACCTCACTAACACGCTCCAAGATCTCAAAGGGTCCAACAAATCGAGAACTGAGCTTTCCTCGACTTCCAAAGCGAATCACCCCTCTAGTCGGTGATATCTTCAAGAATACCAAATCACCCACGGCGAACTCTAGAGGTCTTCTCGACGTATCTGCCCAACTCTTCTATCTGTCTTGTGCTGCTTTCATGTGGTTCCTGATAGTGTTAACTTTCTCAACTGTCTGCACGACCAAATCTGGTCCCAACAATCTTCGTTCACCGACATCGTCCCAACAAACAGGTGAACGGCATTTACGACCATACAAAGCTTCAAATGGAGCAATCTGAATAGTCGCCTGGAAACTATTGTTGTAAGAAAACTCCACCAAATGTAGATGATCCTCCCAAGAACCCTTGAAGTCCAACATGCATGCCCTCAACATATCTTCAAGAGTTTGGATCGTTCTCTCCGACTGACCATCAGTTTGAGGATGATAAGCGGTGCTATACTTCAATATAGTCCCCAAACTTTCCTGTAAACTCCTCCAGAAGTGTGATAAGAACCGAGTGTCCCGATCGGACACGATGCTCACCGGTACTCCATGCAATCTCACAATCTCTTGCATGTACCGCTCCGCCAAAGTTTCTGTTGATTGACCAACCCGAAAAGGGATAAAATGAGCTGCCTTGGTCAATCGATTAACAATTACCCATACTGCATTGTTGCTTTTTGGACTTCGCGGTAAAGTTGTCACGAAATCCATGGTTATATGTTCCCACTTCCACTGAGGAATCGGAAGTGATTGCAATAAACCAGCAACCCTTTGATGTTCAGCCTTAACTTGCTGACACACCAAGCACTTTGCTACAAAGCGAGCGATCTCCCGTTTCATACCTTCCCACCAGAAATGCTGTCGTAAGTCTCGGTACATCTTCGTGCCTCCTGGATGTACGGAATAAGCCGAACTGTTTGCCTCCTTCATAAGCTCTTCGCGAATATCTCCCTTTGGCACACACAAACGGCTACCATACCTCAACGAACCATCTTCGTGGATCAATAAATCTGTTTGTAGTCCGGCTTCAACTTGTTCTCGAAACTTTTTCAATCTAGGATCCTGCGATTGCGCTGCCTTAATGTTCTCGATCAACGATGAATGTACTTGCAGCTGCATAAACTGTCCCGAAGAATGCGGTAGCACAACCTCCAAATCAAATCTTCGAAATTCTTCAACGAGTTCTTTCCGCGTAGTCAACATCTGAATTGCTGGTAACCGACTGAGCGCATCCGGTACGACATTGACCTTCCCCGGATGGTACTTGAGATCAAGATCGTAATCAGCCATCAGCTCTAACCATCTATGCTGCTTCATATTAAGCTCCTTCTACGTGAACACATACTTCAAACTCTTATGATCAGTAAAAACTTCGACCCTTTCGCCCAAATGGTAATGTCTCCAAATCTTCAAAGCGAAAATCACAGCCGCAAGCTCCAAGTCATGAGTTGGGTAATTCTTCTCATGGGTCTTCAGTTGTCTTGATGCGTACGCTACAACCTTCCCATACTGCATCAAAACACATCCCAATCATTTCCCAGATGCGTCACTGTGAATCACCAATCCTCCGGAATTGTCTGGCACGGTCAGAATAGGGGCAGTTATCAATTTCTGCTTCAACGTCTCAAAAGCTGACGCACATCTATCCATCCACGTAAAAGGTACCTGATTGCGCGTAAGCTTGGTCAATGGCTCCGCCAGACGAGCAAAGTTCTCCACAAATCTTCTGTAATACCCGGCGAGACCAAGGAAACTTCTTATCTCCGCAACATTCTTTGGAATCGGCCAATCTCGAACTGCTGCAATCTTTTCTGGATCGACGGCGATTCCATTGCCAGATACGACATGCCCCAAAAACTTTACTTCTTCTAGCCAAAACTCGCACTTGCTCATTTTCGCGTATAACTTCTCCTGTCTCAACGTTTGCAGTGCGATCTTCAAATATTCTGCATGCTCTTCAAAACTCCTCGAGTAAACCAGAATATCGTCAATGAACACCACAATAAACTGGTCCAAGAATGGTGAAAAGATTCGGTTCATTAAGTCCATGAATATCGCTGGTGCATTCGTTACTCCGAAGGGCATCACTAAGTACTCGTAATGTCCATACCGAGTTCGGAACGCCGTCTTGCAAATATCTTCTGTTTTCACTCGGACCTGATGATATCCGGATCGCAAATTCAGCTTCGAGAATACCCTCACGCCACTAAGCTGCTCAAAAAGTTCGCCAATGCGAGGGATCGGGTATTTGTTCTTAATAGTCACCCGGTTTAATTCTCGATAGTCGATGCACATCCTTCTCGTGCCATCTTTCTTCTTGACTAGAAGAACTGGAGCTCCCCAAGACGAGTTACTGCTTCGAATCTAACACTTCTCAAGCAGTTCAGCAACCTGTTTCTTGACTTCTTCCAACTCTACTGGTGCCATTGGATAATACGCTTTAGATACTGGCGCTGCAACAGGAACAAGGTCAATTGCAAACTCTACGTCTCGCTTCGGCGGTAATCCCGATATATCTTCAAACACATCCATAAAATCACGAACAACAGCTGGTTCTTCGCCTTCCTCAACCTCCATTGATGCTAGAATATTAGTTGTCGGCCTAGCCCTAAACTCGACTGGCCCGACAGAGCTGCTTCCTCCAGTGAAGGTAAACTCGGGATGTCCGGGAATCTGGAAAATTACTTTCTTTGCCCTACAATCAATGTGAGCGTGGAAAGTGCCAAGAAAATCCATTCCCAAGACGACTTCGTAGCTGCCCGTATCGATTACCAAGAAATCTGCAAAAAGCTCCTGTCCGCAAACAACAACTGTACAATCTTTACATTCCCTACTAGATATGATTTTCCCATTCCCAGTGTATATGTCCCAGAAACTAGACAGGGTCGTGCAGGTAATCGAGTGTGTAGATATAAACTTGGATGACATAAAACAATGGGATGCACCAGAATCAAATAACGCTAATGCGGGAAAACCATGAACGAGTAGAGTACCTGAAACAACTTCTCCTGACGCCTTAGCTTCTTCAGCTGTCAAGGTAAAAGCTCGAGCCTGATTAGGTCCTTGAGTCAGCTGCTTCTGTCCCTGGAACGGTCTCTGCGGAGGCTTCTGAATATCATCCCTCGTACGAAGCTTCGACGGACAACCGCTGACAGCGTGATCTGCCGCTCCACAAACTAAACAAAGTCCTAGCCTCCTTCGACACTTCTTTTGCACGTGTCCCGGTAAATGGCAGTAGTCACAAATCACGCTCCTTTTTCGATCAACGACAACCGGCTTCTTCATCGGTGTTACGCCACGACGGTCCACTGGAATACCTCTGCGTCCATGAGCTCGGTTTGGTACAAATGCCGGCTTCCTTATCGCAATTGCTGTCTGTTGTGAACTCCCAGTCTTCCCCGATAGGCTCTGCTGTTCTCGGGCTGCCGTAAGGACCCGTGAGAAAGTGGTCAAACCCAGGGAGACAATCTGCCTCTGGATGCCCACATCCAAGCTGCGCATGAACCTCCTTGCCCTGTCTGCATCGTTGGCAACTAAAGGTCCAGCGAATCTACTAAGCCGTGTCCATTCTGCTGCATGCACATCTATTGGTGTTCCATTCTGCTTCAGACCGATGAATTTCTCTTCCATTTCCTCCCGTGCAGTCCGCGGAAAGAACTTCTCCAGGAAACTCTTCGAAAAATCCGCCCACTTGATCGGCTTGGTCAAGCGGGTCTCTTCCACAAGCCACCATTCACGGGCGTAGTCCACTAACTGAATACGCACCACATCAACTCTTTTATCATCTGGAATCTGTACCGCAATAAGTAAGTTCTCCGTGTCAACCAGCCACTGCTCTGCTGGCAACGGCTCCTCCAAACCGGTAAATGCAGACGGACCCAAACGCCTGAAATCTGCTAAAGTCCCCACACGATCAACTGGTTTAGCTCCAACATTGTTCACCGATTGCTGAACGGTCTGTAAACCTTCCTGAAACGATTCAGCTTGCTGCTGGATCAGCTCGGTCTGCCTCTTTTGATTCTCCAGCATTCCCCGAATTACTCCAAGCATGGCGGCTTCGTCAACACGTCTTTGGTACGTCTTCAGATTCTTGCCTGCCATACTCCTGAAATCAAAACACCCAAGATTAGCAGGATAACAAATTTACAATATAGATCAAGGCTAGAACTCCAAGTTACTTAAATAGAGTGCCGCATTGTAACTATGTCGCGGTATCATAGCCACAATTACATAACTCCACCCAAGTCGCCTAAGTCCTAGAGATAACAAGGAATCAGGTTTCGAGTCGATATGCAAAGGAAGTTCGCACATCGTAAAAGATATAACCAGGAAGAATTTGATTCAAGAACGGTAAACGGCAAGGTGGCAGGACATGTTTCCTAAACACGGGTATTCTGATTCGTGTATTGGGTACAATACCCAACTACAAAAGAATCAACCCGACTAACCTATGGCTCTGATACCAAAAGAACCATGTCACGCCCCGCTTCCCAGAGTACGCTAAAATGGGCACGTGACATAGCCAACCATGCTACCTGTGGGTAGGAAGTATCCATCCACAGTCACATTACGGCTGTAGAGATATCAAGAACAAAATAAAACTATCTAAAACATGTCCATAAGCCAAGATAACATGAGTCAAGAATAAAAAAAATGCGGAAGCAAAAGATCCAATACAAAATAACTGGAATGTATGTCCCATAATGCGGGCTCACATCAGGCATAAAATGCAGGAAATAAAAGAACTAACTACTGCTGACACCTCACAGCTCAGTCTGCTGGCTGAAATACTCCTGCTCGGACTGCAGCAGCGGTACAGAATCTGGTCGATGCAAAACCCAGACGTCAGCGCGTCGTGTCATCAAGTAATGAATATAAACAGGGTAACAGGCGATGCAAATATAAACATGAATGAAAAACAGGTGCAACAGTAAAGTAAATCAGGTCAGTGCAGGGTAGTGTGCATTAAGTAAACTAAACTGTTCTATCAGGTTTTCTGTTCTAAGGTCTTTGAAATCAAATTGATGAATCGTCGATGTAACTCAATAGTATCCCGTGCATGCCCGGGACCACGGTCTACAGACTCTCGGGCTGAAACCGAGACATGCCGCTAGGTAGTAAAAGGTAGCAGGTACAGGCGAGTGATGTCAGCATCATCACTCCGGGGCTGGCCTAGCCCGTAAGACTGATCAGAACAGGTATCGAACTATTGAGTTACAAGTCAGGTTTCATCCTTGATTTCCCCATACCCCCAAGTTATGTATGTCAAATCAGGTATTCAGTAATCAAGAACTAATGCCAACACAGGATCAGGTAAGAGCAGGTTTGTCTGGATAGACAACAGGAACGGTCCATGAGGACTACATGTCAGGTTTGTTGGCATTAGACACAAGATCAGGTAACGGGTCAAGTCATGGTACATTAGGGCAAGTCAAGTAGTGTACGGTACTATGTCGGGTCAATCAGTATATGTGTAGCGAGTCATATCAAGGTGTAGACGATATCATAAGTGAGCTCATCATTAGCTAGCATAATCAGGGTTATAATAATCAAGCATGGTTATCAACAACATGATCTAAGCAATGAGTTAAGCACTGAAGCGGATTTTATTTATTTAGCTGTACAGTTATCAATTGTGTTTAACATACAGTGTCAGCATAGTATGAATACAGTATGATAGATGTGAGTGCTGAAAACAGGTTAATAAATATTGGGTGTCCTAAGGATGCGACGGCATGTATAATCTGTTTAATGAATGCAATTGTAATTAGATCGGTTAAAGTTGCACATGGATGTATGATAGGCTAAACTGGAATAAAAGTACCATAGCAGTAAACAAAATGTGATCTATCATGTACAGGTGATTGTTCGATATAAATAATTCGATGCAAGATTAAGTCTCAAGTTCGGAATCATAAAATGTGTAACGGAACCTTATACGGTTAATTTGAAATCCATCGTTATCAATTCTAAATAGGGATTTAACAGGAAATAATTAATTTAGCATATGAATAGTCTAAAAATAGCATGTAGCAAGTTTCACTTGCCTCGACGGGTCGCGAATCGGGAAAACGAAACGTTACGCGTCGGCGGGGAAAAGTCGCGACGCGCGCACGGTGCACGGAATAAGTCCACACGACAAACAGTGGAACCACACGGGTCAGAGTCCCTCGCTGGATCGTCGGGAAACGTCGCCGGCACGGTCGGGTTCCGGCCAAACACGACAACAGTGAACAGTAAATATGCAAGCATGCAAGAAATAAAGAAGAAAAGAAGATTAAGACTAAAGGAGAGAAGGAGGCTAGAGGAGGGTGCTTACTACGATCTGTAGAGGGGTTGCGATCGTCGACCACGTCGACGGAGCTCCGATGCACGACCTGCAGAGGACCACCGGCAGATCAAGACTAGATCTGAAAAGAAAGAAGGAATGAGAAGAAGAAGAAGAAGAGATAGGTAAAGCTTACTGGGGTTTGCACGAAGGCCGGAGCACGGAGACGAGGCCACTGGCGGCGAATCCCGGCGGTGCAGACGTGCAGGGGGGCCCGCGGTTGCAGGTGCAGGGTGCACGGAAGAGGAAGAAAAGGATTTGGAGGTGACGAGGGCGAGGAGGCGACGAGGCCGGCAGTGATGGCGTCGGCGTTAAGGCAACGACGAGGGAGGACGAGGCGGCTAGGGTTCTGCAAAGGTGGGTTCTGTTGAAAAAGAAATCGAGGAAGGAGAATAAATATACAAAGGAGAGAGAGAGAGAGATAGAGAGAACGCGGGGAGAGAGAGAAAGAACACGGGAGGAGAGAGAAGAGGAGAGAGATAGAGGGAAGTGAGAGATCGAGAGGAGAGAGAAAGTGGAGAGGAGAGAGAATCTTGGCGTTAGCGCCAGAGAGAAAGAGAGAAGAGAGAGAAAGAGAAGGAGAAAGGGAGAGAGAAAGAGATATTGTGGGGCCCGGGGAGGTTAAAGAATGATGGGGATTGGCTGTTAAAATTTTGTGAAAGATTTTTAAGGGGAAAAGGGTAGCGTGGGGGTTTTAAATTTGTAAAAAAGATTGTAAAAGAAATGGAAAAATATTTTCTGGGGGTTGGATTTTATATCCGACGGTTTTAAAAATTTAGAAATTACGATTTGGCGCAAATGTAAAATATTTCATAATTGCGTCCGGGTCGGGTCCAAAAATTTGAATTTGCAATAAGAAAATTATTGGCGGGTTCCAAAATTTAAAAATGGAGTATTATATAGTTTAAAAGCATACCCCAAGAACGGACGCACGTACGCGCGCGTAGCCGTCCAAATACGTCCGTTTCACTGAACGGGACGAGAACACGATGCAGGGACGCTACTACAGGGTTAGGGATGTCAAGAAGGCTATGTCAAATATTTTTATTTTGTTTTAGATGAGTTAAATTGTTATATGCAGCATTAGGAATGTCGGGGTAAATTTATAACTAGCAATAGTCAAGCAAGACAAATGAAATAAATACCACACACCATATATACGATAACTGAAATTAGTAGAATTGGACTCGGTTGTTACAAGCCTTCTTGCGGGGTGCGGGGTAGCGCCCCGTTAGAAATTTTTTCTAACGGGGGAGGTATTTTTAGTGTGGAGTGTATATAAAATGAGGGGGGAAATGGCGTCCAAAGGACGCGTGATCGCCAGTGCCTCATGTGCCTAGCATGCTGACGGTGGGCGCTGGGTGCCGGCACCCCACGTGCTTGGTACGCAGGCGCGGGGCGTCAGCAGGAAAAAGGGACTTTGTCCCTGCATTGGGAGCTATGCTCCCGATTTGACCTCTGGAGTTAAACTCCTATAAAAGGATTAATTTATGGAGTTGAACTCCAGCGGATCTTGAATGGAGTTAAACTCCTAGAAATCTTTAGAAATGATTAAGGAGGCCCCCCTTGTTTCTCTCCCCTTTGGTCCTGGATCTTTCCAAGATGGGATTTTTGAAGATGGGTCTCCTTCTTCTTCCTCTCGGTTGACCGGATCTTGGAGAAAAGTGGTGAGATTTAAGAATCTCCCCTTTTTGAGACCTGATGGAAGATCTGAGCTCCCCTTTGTGGGTTTTGTGGTGAAAAACTATTTAATTTTGGAAAAGGAAGAGTAAAACTCTTAATTTAATTGAAAGGGTAAGAAGATTTAGAACCTTAAGGAAGGAGAAGGAGGCACAAAAACCCTAGATTTTGAGGGGAATGAAAAGTCTTTTTTTTATTTCATCATCATGTTGCCTTATATAGACTTACACATTTACATATAACCCCTTGGGCTTTACAAAATGGCATTTTGCCCATCCTATGTCTCATGTACTCATTTCTTTTGCACATGAGCCATGGGCTTTACAAAAATTTGGTTTTATGCCAATAAAAATTACATCAAAATTATTTATTACATGATTTTTATTTTAGCATGGGGGAGATTGGCCGCGGGGCTCGACTTGGGCATGGGCCCACTTGATCTAGGTTTGGGCCCACTTGGTTTAGGGTTGACTTTGACTTTGACTTGGTCAACCGAGATATAATTTTTGATCCCAACAGAAACGACAACTACACCCGACCCGGCCATCCCACCCTTACGTTTTTTAAACGAGAAATACATCCAGCTCGGCTCATCCTTGCTGGTGTCGGGGTGATTCTTATAACAAAGAAAAGAAACAAGAATGGTCAAACTGAAAGGGATATTTTCAAGTTTTAACCGGACCAGAAACCCGAGAAGGATTTTCCACGAGTTCGGCGCTAGTTGGCTTGGGACAAGGTGGAAACAACGAAGCACCCAACAAACCTCGGTTGAGAAGGGCAGACGCATCTCTGCCCGGAATTCTTTCAGATACAGGGCAATCTCCTTTCCTCGCACCTGGTCTGCCCGCTCACCCTCTTTAGCTAAACGAAATGAATAGTTAGAGAGGATATGGAATCGAGCCCGAATTTCAGAAAACTCGTCCAGACTCTTGAAAACAGAGGGCGCATCGTGGGTGTTCCCGATGTGCGTCTTGGGAGCCCTTGTCGTCGCCCGACGGCGAGTGACAAGGATAGCCCTGACTCTTGGGGGCGAACCCGACATGGATATCATAGCAAAAGAAGAACCCTCTCGGCTATCTAAAGTCGAGGAAGAGGAAGGAGACCCACTGGACTCGGCCCAAGCAACTGAAGCCTCATCGTCCGACTTTATCCTTACTACCTCCACACACTCCTCGGATGAAGACATCTAATCTAATTTAAAGGAAGGGACTCTCTGAGGAAAAATGAGAATCCGATCTAAGGGGGAAGCGCCGGGCAATCTTCAACAATGAAAGAGAATTGGGGCAAAGTGTTGGTCCTAGGGTGGTCCCCTCCTATTTATACACCCCAAAGAAAGCATCCAATGACGCAGATTGATTATTGCCAGAATGAAACGTCACGCCTAGCGTATGTCAAGACTCCACGTGGCGATCGACCATTGGGGATGTATCTTCGATTGCAGGAGTCAGAGACAACCTGTCGTGTCCGCCAACCAACGTCGGACACGTGGCCCGTAGCTCAACTGACGATCGACCGAAGAAGCGCCCCCTCGTTAAAGCATAATCATTTCACTGATCCGCTGACGTCATCGGGGATACGCGCGAAAGCTTACACGCACGGTGAGATGACATGTGGGTTCAAGGATCGAAACGACGCAACCGCCAAATCCATGTCATCCCCGGAAAATCCACACTACGATCCTCGGCACCAAACTGAGCAGAAGAAAACCGAATAAGCCACTCTTGACCCGACCCATAAATAGGTCGGGACGAGAGTGGGGGGCTAATGATGATGCTCAGAAGTAAGGATTCCTCATATCATGACACGTAGCAGATGACGTGTCCCAAAGGGTACGGAGCTGAAGTAAGTATGATGCTTTGGGGGCTTACCTCAGAACCTCGTCTCCGAGGATACACCCGATCTATCAGAGACCTCCCTGAGTACCTTCTATACTCACCCAACGAACAACCAACAGCTCGCCTTCGACATGCCGAACTTTCTCGGCCTCTCCGAGCATCCCGACATGCCGAGCTTCCTCGGCCTCCCTACTCGTCTCCGAGCCATCTGACAGGCCGAGCTTCCTCGTCTCTCCCGATCAACCGAGAACGCGGAGCTCAAGCGCCTCCACAACGACTCCGCGTATCTCGCTAAGATGAGATATCCGCCGCATCACGCTCCACGTCCCACGCAGGCTCGTTCCCTCATTAATGAGCGGATCCCGCCATTAACGCGGGCGTAACGTAAGGATGTAACTGATGGCGAGGATCTTGCACCGGCTCGCTCCATGCGACCACTATAAAAACCCCTCTTCCAGACGACTCAGGTAACTCGAACTCATTCCAATACGCCGCTACTCTGCACTCATACCTCGGCACTAACTTGATCGTCGGAGGGTCCTACGGTGATCACCCATCCCGAGACTTCTTTGCAGGTAGCTCGGTATCAAATATCAACCTATTGAGATCCACACTCAACAACCAAAATAAATCTCAGCCGTCAAAGACTGCCATCACAGGATCGACGGAGGACAACAACTGAAGGAGATCTTAGCCTCCATCAGTTTACGCCGTCTGTGGGAATCGAACCCACGACCACACGGTTCTTTGCAGGTAGCTTGGCGTCAAATACCAACCCATTGAGATCCACACTCAACAACCAAAACGAATCTCAACCGTCCAAGACTGCCATCACAGGATTACCGGAGGACAACAACTGAAGGAGGTCTCAGCCTCCATCACTACCCCACTACTTTTCTTCTTCTTACTCCTCCCTCAGTCAACAACATGGGAGGGAGAGAGCAATGATGGAAGGCCACTCAATCAATGGTTGTTTACTTGCAGGGACAACGATTCTTGTTTGATCCCGACCCCTACTTTATCGACATCTCCCACCTCCCCATGCAAGACTTCATTCCCCTCTCCCCCCTCTTCCTCCCATTCTCGTTTTCATCGACCTTGCTGGGAAAAGAGGGGCAGAGAGAGGGGGGGAGTCTGTGTGAGAGAGGTGGGAAAATGAGTAATGGAGTATAAGTGAGATTTTCCAAACTATGCAGGGGTATTTCAGTCTTCTGTAGTTCTCCAAACCGTTATATTTAACATAATTTGGATGAGAGTTAACGAGTGAATCTTTTTTTAGTTAACTTAAAAGATTTGGGATGATTTATTTGAAAATACCAAGTTTGAGATGTCCTTTTTAGAAATATGAAAGTTTGGGTGGTGCAAATAGAAAAAGCCTTTCTTTTTCAGCATAAGAGATTACAAGGCTGAAAGAATTTCTCATCATCATCTCTCTGAACAACTTGAAGGCTGAAGCTTTACGGATTATGCTCGAGAATGACAATTCTCAATTGTTATTATCACAGGAGAAAATTGGATATGATATATATCAACATTGGCAGTGATGTAAACTAAAATAACAACTATTTTTGTAAATTTGTTCTGTGATGTGAAAGGAAGAATATGTTAGAAGTGAACTTGATTCAAATGAAAAAAGGCAAACTTTTGTGGCACCTTTTATTACATCCAACATTTGTTCTATGGCTTTATAATGTGATATAATTTATTATCTCTGTATAACGTTATGTATACGATTTATCTGGCATTTGTTGGTTCGAATTTTTTAACAAATAAAAACAATAATTTAGAAATATTTTAGGAAATAAAGAACATATTTCAACCATGTGATAAGCAACTTTTTCTGCGAATTAAATGATACAACCAATTTGACCACATTAACTACAAATGTATTTTGTTTTTAATGTTACAGAATTCTTAAACCATTTTCATCCACCATATACTTAGTAGATCCTTATTTTTATTATTACATTGCAATTAGTAAGAGTAGTAAGCATTTTCAGTTTTCAATTTCTCCTTAACATAGTGTGCAGGGAACGCTGCATGGCGTCCTAATATTTAATAAAAATTATAAGATTTCGAGTAGCAGAAATAATTTTCAGAATCCCAAACAAAAAAAAATTAAAAAAATGGTTGATTTGGAGAAGAAAAGCAATAATTGCGTATCTGTTTTCAACTAAATTAATCATCTCTTCTACTTATAAAACTAAAAGAAATTATTTTCCGAGTTAATATGCAATTCCTATACACATATGCATACGCGTGCAAAATACCAATGAAATTAGAAAATACATGGTATTCAACAGCATCAAGTTACAATTTATACTCCAAATTCCAAATTAGCAGAAAATTATTTACTATTTCAACTTTGTAATAGAATGAGTAACAATATACCTAACATGCACTGATTATATCTTACTGATCATGGATCAAAATAATCTGCACAACTTCATAAAGTCCTTTCTCAAGCATGTCTAATTAATGCATCCAACTTCTCTACTAGAGGCAGCATCTCACCATCAAGTTCGCACTTTGATATCTTCTGGTTCAACATTTCAAGCATTTGTGGCTCTTTTCATTGAAGATATATATCGGACTTTAGGTTTAATGTTACTGCGAGCGACTATAGGATAAATGTAGAAACTCAATAAGAGAGCAACAATTATGCATGCTATTGCAAATACTTGCATGCAATAAGCAAGGTCAAGCCACATGAAATTTGGTAGCTTGCATTGGCTATGGTGAAGAAATAGAAGGCCATTATGCAACATATACCAAATAGTATGGCATCTAGAGTTAGTTTATTGAATTCTTGCTTGAGCCTTTTCTCCTTGCATGAATGACGCCTCTTCATCCTCTTTCAACAAAAGAGATCAAAATGGTAAGAGTAGAGAAAAAAGAAATTTTTGGAAGGTTGTTTGCCAGAATTCTAAATTCTTAACTTCACTGTTGTATACAACAAAGTCAATAGAAATTTTTCTATATTCTAACAGTACCTTACAACTTGCTCGTCATTAATCATGTGGCAGATACTTTAGCCTTTGTGCAGCCGTACTTTAAAATAAAAAAAATATTATTTCAAGTTTGTGTTCAAAGATGAATTTAGATTTGGATGATTTCGATATGATCTTCATATCCCTTCTATTGTACAGAAACCCAAATATTTTTTATATTTTGGCGAAGAAGAAAAAGAGAGAAGGGGGGAGGGAAGAAAACAGGGTAATAGCTATTTCAAAGATTGCTTATAAGCTTCTTATATTTATACAACAAAAGGCATGAATACATGAATGAATTACCTTATATAACCAAAATATGATGAGAATTACAGCAAGAGAAGTTCTGGTTTTTCTCATATGTGAAGACTAAACAAATTCATATATATCCTATCTGAATATCCATTTGCATGCTGAATAATCTTTCCAAAACAATAGATTTTGTGAATCAAATATTAATTTTCATCCCACTAACATCCTTTTTAAGAAATTTGTCAATTTATTAATGAAGAGGTGGAGCATAGCCCTCCTTTCTATTGATAGAGAAAATTCAGACATCAACATCAAGTCAACAGGGCAAGCATTGCTAATCATCTAATGAAAACAGGCAAAATTTCACAAAAATACAGTAAACTACCATTATGTTTGAAAAAAAATTGAAATCATGATCTTTTAAGGGTAAATTGTCAAAAACCCCTAAAGCTCTTTTTTAAGCTGTCAAAAACCCTGGCTTTGAAACGGTAGTTAAAACCCACTGGAAGTTTTTACTGTAGTATCTACATAGTAGTCTGTTATATCTAACCTATTCATACAAACTATTTAGATATCGCAGGAAACAGTTTAGATATCACATGCAACTGCTTAGATTTCGCTGGGTACTGCTTAGATATGGCAGGAAACTAGATACAACAGGAAACTACTAGATATCACATGTAAGTAGTTTTTTGACAAATAAAACTTTCTTAGGGGGGGTTTTGATTACAGTTTCAAGGTCATGGATTTTTTGACAACGGAAAAAAGTTATTGGGGTTTTGTTGAGTTTACCTCGTATTCTCGATCGCTAGAAGTTTCTCAGTTGAATTCGGCATTTTACGAGGAACCCCCCAGCTTCAGACTCAGCTTCAGCAAGGGGACAAACATCTGAAGCTTAAACCTTCAGATGTTTGTCGACGCTCTGTATTTTGGCCATAATTTGGGTAGACGTCTGATAAGTCTTCTTCAGACGTTTGGCCCTGCCCTATGCTTTTGAGCAGACATCTGCCAGACGTTTGCGAAAGTGTTCATCAGACGTCTACCAATGTCTTGGACTGAATATTTGTTGTTTGGGAAATATGATTTTATTTCTACTCGTCTTATATATATGTGTGTGTGTGTGTGAGAGAGAGAGAGAGAGAGAGAATAATGGAGGAAAGGTGGCATATGAGAGAATTTCCTCCTATGGCGTTGAAAAAATACACTCTCCATCATTTTTTCCGATGATCGGAACTCATGATCTGCATCTTTATCATATAGGATGTGGACACCAAATTTCATATGATTCTATCACCTTTTCATTGTTGATTTAGTGGGTGCAAAATTAACGGTTTACCGACAATAGAAATTTTTACATTGTTAATTCAACGGTGAAAAAATTGTGGAATCATATAAAATTTGGTATCTCCACATTTTAGATAATAAAGATAAAGATTATGGGTTCCGATCATTGGAAAAAATTGATGAAGAGTGTATTTTTTCGACGCCATAGGAGGAAATTCCCTCCGCCTCTTTCCTCTGTTATTCTCTCTCTTTATATATATAGCATTTTGTAACCCTAATTTAGAAAACCCTTTTGTTAATCTGAATTAGGAGAGGAGGATAAGGTTTTGAGAGAGATTTTGTGAGAATTCATCGACCATTGTAATCCTCCACGTTTGTCTGAATAGTAAAATATTTTTCCTTCGCCTGTGGATTTTCCCGTAAGGGCTTTCCACGTAAATCTTGTGTCGTTTAGCTTGTTCTCTATTTCTATTGCTTATGTTTATTCGTTTTTGTTCTCTTTATCGTTTGTTTATTGTTTCATGATCGTATTTACCGCAACAGGTTTTCTGAAAATTTACCGTTTTTAAATCATGTAACAAATTCCTAATCAAGGGATCAAAGCCAATCCCAGTTTTTGACTGCTCATTCCAATTTGCGTTTTACATTTACATTTTACATTTATAATGTCAGACTTTGCAAAAATACATCATTATTTTCACAATTTTCACAAGCAAAAATTGGGATCTTTTTGAGAAAATCTGAAGGCAAAGAAATAAGAAGATATCACACAAAGGCAAATCATAAACACATACAGTGCAATCTAAATAAACACCTTTACATCTAATCCTCATTGCTCCATGAACTCCGTAGCAATTTTATTGGGGACTCATACATCAATTTTATTGGGGACTCATACATCATTTCCGATTGCATCGGAGCAAAAAAAAACCCACAAAAAATGGCATCGAAGGCTTCACTTGTTACAACCTCTTAGCTAAAAAATACATAATATAGATAATATAATGAAGTTACATGTATAACTTGTGTGTATCATTTCAGATAGATATCACAAAGGCAAACATTGATGCAGCTTCAATTAGTTACATGCGACTGTTTTCACACTAACAACTACCAAAGTACATAAAATCACAACAGATATTTGTAACCATAGTTCAATCCAAATATAATAATATTTCGAAACATAAATATTTAAAGTAACACCACAGCAAGATGTGGGGATGCTTTCGGGAAACCTAGCAGCTCCTCCCTAATCATTTGTTTCGGTTTTTGACACTTTTTGGAGCAGCGAATAGCTGCGGTCTCCAACATCACTTGAGTTTCAAACACAACTTTCAGAAACTCGAGTTCCAAATCTTCTTTAATGTTTAACATCTCAACTTTCCTTAGGTTTTGTAACCTTTTCGTCGAGAACTTCTTCAATAGCATTCTCCTGTATTTCCTATTTTTCATCTCGTTTGATCGCATGTAGACGAACTCCTGCATTATATAGAAAGGTGTCAAGTATTGTTTTCTGCAACCAGAATTGGGAAACTGGAAACAAGGTTTTAAGTAGTGGATATAAGATTCATATCGGGTCGGAGGGGTTATTTTTTCCTTCCTCATCGGATAAGAGTCGATATCAAAAGTTAATGACGCACCCTACATATATTAATGTCATGCATAGAAATATTTCCGGTGTTGTGGAAAGCGTAAAGCGTAGTGAAGCGGAAGGATAGGACTTAGGCTTTAGCAACAAAAAGCACCAAGACGTTTTTTAATATTAAACAAGATTATATGATGGAAAAGTTAGATAGATAGAAAGATTTATATACAATGTACAAAAGATAAAAAAAAAAGAAGTGTTTTTTTGGTATTCTATAAAGTTTATATCCAATAATAAAAATATATTGAATAATTTTAAGACAAGATTAATAAAAATGGCATGATATAAGGTCTAAAAAAATATTGGTATAGATTAAAGACAACAATAACACTCACTGGTTATTATTTAGTATGATTTTGAAAATTTTAATAGAATAAGAACTTTATTGTGTTATAACCGATTAAAAGGCAGGTTTAAGCACATAAAAGTGGACCAAAGCGGGATTTCAAGCCACCAAAGAAGTACAAAGGCTTTATACGACTGCTTCAAACGAAAGCAAAGCGCTTTGTGACCGCTTTCCGCTAAAGCGGGGCTTTATGAGGCTTTTAACAACAATGAATATTTAACACTTAAGGTAAGTTGTTATGTCTATATGTCATATGTCATAAAATTGATCAAGGTGTTATATGAAGGTATTCAAAGGCGATGAGCGTTTGCGCTATGTAACAGTTTAGATCATTTTTTTTTAATTAATCAACGCACATTCATATAGCATAATAAGTTTACTTCCATTATTATTTATTTGGTGTTGGCAGTTAAGCATCCGTGAAATGCAAACAAATAATGTAGTTTAGTTTGCAGTCGATTCAATATGAATTACCAGGTTTGGGTGATGTTACTTGGTAATTATTAAGACCATTAAGGACCATAACTACTTGATCATTATTTATTTGATCCTCTTTCTTTCTTTTTTCCCCCTTTTTTTGGGCAATTGCAAGTGTCCTGTAATTTTTACCTTATGAGATGGCTCCCACAAAGATAACCGGCTTATCAAATTAAAGCTTAGTGTGCATGTGACACTCGGGACCATCCTCATTAGCTTTACCTAGAGAGAACAAACTTATGAGTTGGTTAGGTACCATGATTGGCATTATTTATTTGATCCCAAAAACCCACATATATCATTGTTATACTCCTGATATGAACCATATCTGCCGATATGAACCATATCTGCCGATATGAAACGATTCATAATACTATTCATTGGATTATGTGTCTAGGATGCTATAACGTCACAAATGACATGAATGGTGTTTTTAACCATATCTTAGCGGTAAGGCTATGAAAACAAAATACAGATTTGACATGTCAATGGACACAGTCATGGTTCTATATATTTTTGGATTCTCAAAAGTAAATTCGGGCGATACCCTCAGAAGTTATCACCTCATAATGAATAAACATACTTCTCATCAATTATTGGATCGCGGCCTAGAACAAGTCTCAGTGGCCATGCATCTGAAGCAGATTTTAAACGAATGCTACTAGGCAAAATACTTTGTAAGGTTTCAAACAACAAGATGGGTGTTGTTAGAACATTAAACTTTTTATTACTCAACTGTAACCGTTACCGCAGCAATCGAAATATTACATTCTAAAGAAATAAGTCAAGCTTACTATTTCCAAGTATTTATACTTTGTCGAATTATAACAAGAAAGCATTACCTCACCGGGATGGTAGCGTCGTTCAGTAACATTATAGCAAGCAAAGCCGCCGTCCTCAGGAACTTCAAGATTCACGATTAGAGTTTCAAGTCCAGGACTAGTGTCTATTAAGCTTAATATGACTTGCAGGCTCTCCCCGAAATGTTCCAGGCTGAGCTTCAAATATCTTAGCTGATGGAATGGTGTACATATGCATTCACTAGAATTTGAACGTGGCGATAGAGCCTTGTTCCAATGCATGGAAAAAGAACAGAATAAATAAGGGGGGAAATTAACTTAACTTTAAAAATTAGTCATAGTAAGATTTTCATTGAAACAATTCCAAGAGCCTCATCTCTATGCCTGAACATTATTTGATATTAAGTTGTGTATACCCCCCGCAAGTACTTTTTTTTGAATCAACCCCCTTTGGGGATTGAACTTCCGACCTCTCACATTGGAGAGTAAATTGGTACTAACTGTGCTAAGCCAGTTCGTATACCTCGTAAATAGAGAGATTTAAATTATATATTCATCTTTAGGGCCCATGCAACTTGAAACACCCCCAAAGTTTCATTTTTAACTCTGTTGTCCCAATGAATGGAAAAAAACAAGAAGGAAGAAAAATAAAGAACAAAGTTTGCGTTTATTTAGGCTGCTCATTAAAAAATTTACCCAAATAATTCCAACTATTTCATTGATCTCTGTAGCTTAAAGATTCACTCTGATCTTAAATTGATTTTCTACTGGTATTTTGCACATGTGATGCACGTCAATATTAAAATAAAAGTTTGATGTGGATATTTTCTTCATCCTAACTAAAAAATCTAGAAGGTCTATTATCTTCGCTAAAAGACATTAAGAACCTTTATTTTTATTGATTTTGAGTTTTATCAAATCTTTAAATATCTATAGTACAAGTCTTTAACATTCTTAAGTACCTTAACTAAAAGTTTTTAAAAATCTTCATTATCTTAACTAAAAGTACTCAAAACAAAAAATTAAAGTGATAAAACAAATATATTTATTTAAACTAAAGAACTAACAAATCTCTTTATTTTTTATATATTATTAATTTAATTATGTGCATCCCACATGACATAATAATTTGATACATCATCGTTGCTTAGATGTAGCAAATTAGAGGGTTTTTTTCTTCACGTGCTTCCTACACCCCTTCTTTGGCATTAACATAGTAGAGATGTCTATAGAGCTTGTGAAACATAATATACATAATCCACAATTCATTTTAGCACCGGCTGCACACGGAAATAAGTGTGGAATGAAAGAGCACATGTACCTTAACGCAGACACCGCAGATGTTAAAGACCTCAACATTACGCAATCCATCAATAAACTTACGCCAAAGCTTTGCATCATGATCAGTTTTCCACAAGGTTGAGGAACAGAAAATTCTTACACTCTTAATGAATGTCACCACCCCTAAACTAAAATCTTTTGGCGCCAAACCCTTGTAGCTAAAGGATTCAAGTCCTGGTGCAGAAACTTTAAACTCACAAGAGCACAAGGCTTTGCGCAGATTATAGCCTTTTCCAATCTTTATAACAAGGGATTTCAGAGAAATGCTGGATATGTCAAGAACTTTGAATCGACTCTTGCGTCGACACTTGTCTAAAACCAATATCTCTAATACAGGACTGCTTGAAAAGAGTTGCCTTGTCAGGTTCTCATCATAGAACTTAATAGAAGTAAGGTGCATGCTTTTGAGCCTAGTGAAGGTTATTATAGAAGGCAATTTCAATATGCCATCATTAAGTGATAACTTCATAACTCTTATAGCCTCATTGGTGAAGAAGCTTTGAGGCAACTCGATGACTGTACCAAGATCAAGGCAGAGATCGAATTCATGTGCATCACGGGTAATAGCATCACGAAGCCAAGTTTCGATGACATGACTCCATACTTCGACTGTACCATAATAGTGTGCAGTGTACACTATAAAAACTTTTCGAATGTTCATCCCTTGAAGAAGAGCATGTACAATTTCTGCAAAAGCAACTATTTGATTTTCCTTCAGCTTCTCCAATTCTTGTTCCCTTGTCCATATCCTCTTTGTGTTCCTAGTGAAAGAAGTGTTAGGAAGTTGTGGATGCTTAAAACCATGTTGAATCTTGTTAAGGTCAAATTCAAAGTTATCTGCCAATTTCCAGATATGACTCCATCTACGAGCTAAGATGCTCGTGCGAACAGCATCTATCGTTGGGAGGAGCGAAAGAATGTCAACTAGAATAGGTTCGGGTATTAAGCTGATGCGATCCTCCCCGTTACTGGAAGAACCAGAATAGCAGTCCATTTAGAAGCTCAATGATGATGTGTAATTGGGGATGTTTGAGCGTTTGAAGTTATGTCAAAATTGCCTCCACATATCACTTAAGTATTAGACATTTGTCATAAAATCCTGTAAATCAATCAGTAAAGGGTGTTACTTCAATATTTAAGCATCAATTTCATAGCATTTCTACTACATCCTTGCTATTGTTGATAACAGCAATAAAATCTTATTTCCACGAGCTAATTTTAGGAATACATATAAATTTTAGTTAATGCACTTTCTCCCAGTAAGCATCTTTGACTAAGGGCTTGTTTGGATGACAGGAAGTAGTGGTAGCATTCGAAGAAGCTCTTGAAATAACTCTGTGTTTGTTTGCACAATTTTGAATGCAGAAAAAAATACCTATGAAGTTACTCCATTTACTTCTTTCATAATAACACAAACAAAGAAAATTGTTTGGTAATAATGATTTTTCACTTTTTTGGAAGTAATAATGAAAAGAAATTATCACAATGCAGACTATAAAATATAACTACAACTTCGTAATCAGTTGGCCTTTCAAGAGCTCAAGGAATATGTATTTCAGCTGGTATGGATATTTCATCTGGTATGGATAGAACATTTTCTGTTAATTAAATTTTTTAATAAGTCGAGCTTTCGAAAAAATCAATCAAATCATCACATTTTATTACTTGATCAGTAAATGCATACTACTGAATGTATTTAAGGTTAACAACAGACCCTAAGTGGGTGGAAAGAATGTATTTACCTTGCTTTTTCTAACAATGGATCTTAAATATCAAAGAGGAACCAAATTACAGAAGAAGAAAAAAATCTTCAAGGGATATTTATGCGTTGTAAAATATGGAACAAAAGTAGAACACATGCCATAAATAATTGTTTCTATCATATTTGGTGCTTCAGTTTTGGTTTTAGTTATAATATACTATTACATGATAAATCTTCTAAGCTTTGTGCTGGCTTTCTTCCCAAAAAAAAAATGTATCTACAAATATCAAATAAATTGTCTATAATGGCAATGCACAATATCATGATATATGGTATTCACTTGAAGCATGTTCCTTATCATGCTACATAGTGATTGACTACCATCCTGTTCATTTCTCTCTAAATTTTCTACCTCTTATCACAACCAATTTCAAAATACCCATTTGTAAATAACCGATCTTAACCTTCATCTACAATCACTATATGAAATCGTTTGCGAGGGCAAATTATGAAACTTCCATTTGTGTACAAGATGATAAAGGCAATAACAATGATTCTATTCGAAGGTAAAGTTGGAAGAATTAATGCTTTCTTTTCGCTACTCAATCATGCAAAAGTTAATTCTTGTGGTTTGTTGATCTAAAGTTGGCTTTGTCGTCAGATTTCTCTCTTTTAAACTTGGTTTTGAATCAAACAATAAGCAAATTGATCAACCCCTTAAAACATTTGATACCACTAAACAGAAGCTTGCAAGTCCTCTATTCTCATAAAATGGTCGACTATGAAACCGAGGCTCCATGGGAACACGAAGAACTTTTACGGTAAGTGATCAATCAACTTCAATCCATTTCTAATAATGGTTTAAAATCTAAGGTGATCCCAACCCGAGATGGCCAGCGCTAATCTCAAGAATGATTTTTGAATATTAATAACCATAGTTGTTAAAATCTTACTATTCACAATTTGAATCTTACGATTCGACACAATTCGAACAAGCTCTCATACATATCGCAAGGTTGTATCGGATTACGATTGAATCGTGTGATTCACGATTCATATCATACGATTTGATACGATTTTTATGATTCACGAATCAATTCAGTAAATAGACCGGGTTGAAGTTTTTGGGTTAGGTTTGAATATTTTGAGTCTTATATCAATTTAAAATCTAGTCTTATTTTAATCCCAAATTAGCAAAAGTCCTAATTTTCCGATCTTTTCTCGGTCTCTCCCTCTCTTACGAACAATCTTTCAAGCTTACTCACCTTCGAGTCTTCAACTCGATGGCTCGCCCTCAACTTCCTTGCCGCCTCCTCAATGCCTGTCAGCTTATCTTTATTATTATGATAAATCACATTTTCACGTGATTTTATTGATTCATGTATTCTTTGATGGAATTTGCATATATACAAGTGTTCATTATGTCAGTTGTATGACTGGTAATGAATTAAATACTATATTTTGTATTGTCCTATATTGCTAATCTAGCCATATAATTATTATATAAATGATAATATGTATAATTGCTTCAATTTTACACAAACGAATATCGCATCCTATGAAGTACTGATACTTGTGTATGCCTCATAAATCGTCCTCATCACGTATCGGAATCCGAAACTTTCGGAAACTCTCAGATTCTTTCGGATTTATAAATGTATTACCAACCACCCTCGAATTGACACATTTTCTTTTTCTCTCGAAAATTAAGGAACTCAAAAGTTCGAAAGTGCATTGAATATATAGCATAATGTCATTATTTATTTATATTATTATATATTGGTATATACCATAATTTATATTCATATTTAGTTAATTTAAATTTAATATAAAACGTATCCCGTGTCTTAGGTTTTTAGAAAATCACGAATCCGCGAATCCGTATCGTATCGTATCCCATGTCCGTATCCAAACCGTGCTACATAGATCACATCTTACAATTTATGATTTGATATGATATAAGATACGATTCATATCACGATTTGACAACTTTGTTGATAACATGATGGCACCTAGATTATAAACCACCTAGATTATAAACCTTGGTAGTAGGTTTACCAATTACTTGATGGAGTTTCCTTATCGTGTTTATTAATGGGTTTCCAGGACTATTAATCAATAGTTCAATGATTTTACTAATGAGTTGTTGGTATATTTGACGGCACTAATTACTGGTAATTATTCAAAAGCATTAATTATTTTACAATGTCTTTAGAAAACCATTCTAAATATAACGAACAAGATGCATAAACCCATGAGAAAAATGAAACAACATCTCACAATCAATCCGAATATGCACAAACCACAAAGTAACAAAGCCAACAAATAAATATAGAGACGGTATTTTGAGAAGTTCAAAATAACCTGAGGAAGAATATTTCTATAACCTCAACCTCACCCATAATATTTTCGCCCGGTGTATTACAAGATGAGATACTAGCATTGAATATTCTCACCGAAGCTGGTTAATTTGTGAGCATTTATCATAATCAAGTTTTGACTATAGCTATATTTTACCATCATGAAAATTTGTAGGCATTTTCTGCTGTTTGAAATGTACCAAATGTTTTTTTACAGCGTAATAAAAAAAATTCGATTTTCTCCAATCTGGCAAATCTATCTAATAAATGGGTGAATTACATCAAAATACCCTTGACTACCACGGTTTTCCACTAAAATACCATGAATTTTTTTTATAAGAGTGGGGTGGGGATGGGGGGGGGGGCGCGAAGCCATGGTTTTTAAGGTATTTTACTGTTAACAAATTTTGTTAAAGGGGTTTCAGAGAAACGCCATGATAGTTAGAGGTATTTTAGTGTAAGAACAATGTTGAGAGATCGTTACCTTGCTCCGATCGCCGCTGTTACGGTTAGGGTTTTCGAAGAGAAGGAGGGTTTCTAAATTGAATTTGGGGGAATTTCTTATAGGATCTCAATGGGCCGGATTGGGGCTTGAAATATCATGATAAAGATGGGCCAGGCTAAGCTTTGGAAAAATAGCACTCAATTATCTTGAAGGGATTTTCAGATACGAGAACATAAAATTTTATCGGTATATTGTTGGAAAAAACCCCGGCGGTTTTAAAACTTGTCAAAAAATCCTTGGGCCTTAGCACTCAGTAGAAAAACCCCTAAGCCTATGAAAAATTCTTTGAACTAAAGACTATTTGTATTTTAGTATATCCCAGAATTGACCTTGCCTTACCCATGTGGGCATATTACACATGATATCTACAATTTCATGGCAATAAAGCAGCACTTCACTTACATGCAACATCCGTAGGGTTGCCTTAATCTCTATTCGTGTTGATTTTTGCTTAAAATACTGAGCATTAAATTTTCATATCAATACTTTTTTCCCACCAATTCACTATTTTCCCCACCGAAAACCCAATTTGTTATTAGAGTTAGAATTATCTCTTTTATTTTCTCCATTCCATTATTTTCTCTCGTTTAAACCATCTAGATGTTACATGCAACTTTTTAAGATATTACAGGTAAATGGTTAGATATTACAGGCAATGCTTAGATGTTACATGCAACTTTGTAGATATTACAGACAAGTGATTAAATATTACAGACAATTGTTTAAATGTTGCAAGGAACTGCTTGGATATTATAGGCAAGCAGTTAGATATTACATGCAACTTTGTTAGATATTACAAACAAATGGTTAGATATTGCAGGCAACTGTTTAGATGTTACATGCAACTTTGTAGATTTTACATGCAAGTGGTTAGATATCACATGCAAACTTTTTTTAGATGTTACATGCAACTGCTTAGATGTTACAGACAACTGCTTAGATGTTTCGTGCAATTTTGTAGATATTACATAAAAGTGGTTAGATTTTACATGCAATTTTTTAAGATGTTACAGACAAATTGTTAGATGTCGCAGGCAACTGGTTAATTGTTACAGGCAACTTTGTAGATATTACAAACAAGTGATTACATGTTATATACAACTTTTTTAGATGTTACAGGCAAGTGGTTGATGTTAAGGGCAACTGTTTAGATGTTACAGGCAAATAGTGAGATATTACATGCAGCTGTTTAGATGTTACGAGCAGCAGTTTAGATGTTTAAAGCAAAGATCTACAATAATTATCTGAATAACACAATCCACATTATCGGCCAATATCAGCGAAATAAAAGTATATCAATACATCTCCGAATAAACTCACAAAATGCTAAAAAAGTAAATAATATCAAGACTTTTCTTGAGCCTTCGGCGGCGACAATATAACTCATTAAGTATATGTCGCCACTGCTTCAAAAAATTTTCGCGCACCGCATCCGTTACGTCTTAGCCCTCAATTAGACCCCATGCTTCGTGTATTTTTCTCCCTCTGAATGTGTCACGACCAGCTTCCCAGTGTACGGGTAAAAAGACACGCCGATGCCCGCTACGTATTTACTCAGAAGTAAATACGCTAAGCGTAATTAAACAATATAATATAAATATACACAAGAAGACATGAAGTGTAAATGAACAACAACTTTTATTTATTAAACATTTCTTTACAAGTACAGCTGAAAATGTAAATACAGGAATAGAAAGCAATGCCTAAACAATGGCATGAACTGAAAAGAAAATATATAAAAGTATCTAGAGCTCGAGGTCAATGGCCAACTGCTCCAAGTCTTCAGTACTTGGCTCGACCTCCAGAGAGTCTGATCCACCTGACAACATTCCAAAGAAAGAAAAGAAGGAATGTCGTCAGCGAACAATCGCTCGGTAAGTCCCAAAGATACGTAAGGATAGACAGATGAGAATATAACTGGTATATTGTAATTTTTTTTTGTTCTGTTAACGCGGTTGTTTGTAGCTTGGTACAGAATATGCCAGTGTATACGAGAGGAGTCCTACTATTTCGGAGACTAAGCTATACGGAACATAAGGAACCGTTAAGCTACTGTACAACAGCAATGGATATTCAGATTAGTTGTATTAAAGTGACCGTCTCGTACCACTTCTAACACATTCCATACAAGTCTACCCCTTTAAAAAACCCGTAATGTATTTTGTATTGATTTGTATTGTTTTGTTTAATAGATGTAAGACTTGCCGAAACCATGATATCATGTAAACGAAATGGATATAAATGGATAGTCATGTAATCAGAGTATATTCATGGTTCGGTTCGGTCGAGTCATGTTGATATAGATTGAATTCTGGTATAAATGGATTCATATTGAAATGGAGTTATACTTGAACCATATTTAAGGATAGATCGATTGATTGATATCAGATTAGACTGAGACTCTGTCTGAGTCAGATACTTTAAAATGAATTGAAGTCCTGAATTAGCTTTGATGTTATCGATAACTGCTGCACATGGACGACAGGATTTGTATCTTTTTTCAAGACAATTACCGTGTTGATAACACCGTTTTTAGGTTGTCTACCTTAGATAGGCAAGCACCCATATTCTCCGGCTCCTTGAGGCTCAAGAGAACTGGTCCCGCTTAAACCTATGTTTACTAGGACCCTTATTGTAAATTAATATAACTTGAGGGGGTTTTATGAAAAATAGTTTTGATATATTTTCAAAATAAATCTCAAGTATTTATTTATCGTCTTTAGGGTTTTCATAGATATATTTTTTATAAAATGAAGTTTTCTAGTGAATAGAACCTAGATTTTCATTGTATATGGTATTTTAGTGTAATATTGGAATTGTATTGATTTGTAATGGTAATTTCATAAAATTTGTGATTCCTTTGATTTAGAAAAACATGGAATATATATATATATATAATATATATTTAAAGTAGATATTTTGATAATATTCATATATATATATATATTTAGTAAAAATAAATTTTATTTATTAAGTAGAAATTTCATTTTTCTTAAAAATTGCATTAAAAATTCCATCGATATCGAATGCTCCGTGAGGAGGTCTGCATCTCGGTCTACTAAGCCTGAGGATGTGCGATAACCCGTACCATCCCGATCGGGGTTCCCCAAAATGGGTTGCAGAGGCGCATTTGCAAGGAATTAAATAATACACCTTTAAAGAAAACGGTTTTTGAATGTTTATGGTATTTAAATGTAAACTCGTATTTATCCCAAAAACTAATGTTCCAAAAGCCATCGTGCTATGTCAAGAATGTGTTTTGTGATAATGTAGGTCATTACCTCGTGAGTTTTCTAAAGGTATTATGAGTAAAATGAATAAGCAATGTTGTATGTAAATATGATGATATTTTACCGTAAAACTGAAATAGAAGTTGCAATACATGTTATTTTGAGATGAAACTTATTCTAATGTGTTTGTTTATGATTTCTAAACAATATATAAAAAGATTGTAAATTTTTTATTAAGATAAATGGTGTTTTTAGTTAAATTAGAAACGGAAGTCGGATTAACTCCGCTTCCGACAAGTTTTGAAAATGGAATCTGTTTTAATAGAAGGAGAAGAGGGAAAGTGGTACTTAATGATTAGAAAGAAAGAAAAGAGGTAGAGGAAGCTTATATAATCATCAGGGAGTCGTTTTGTCGCCGGATTTGTCCCAAAACGTCGCCGGAACTTGGCCTTAAGCTAACTCCACTTGTACAACTTTTTGGACTTGAAAATTTTAGAGAGTTTTGATACTAGATTTCAGAATGAGGAGGGACAAAGTGTATGGTTGTATTTATAGGGTAGGATTATGGTTTAGGGTAATGAATTGAGAATTAAATATGCATTAAAATTTGGTTTTATGGTGGTTTTTAATTCTTTGGATAATTGCAAGGAAAACAAACAGACTGGAGTTAATAGGGGGAGTCCAAGGGGTGCCAGGGCAAAATTTAAGATCATTAGCAATGGGGGGGCCCGGCGGCGCCGGCCCCTTTGCTAATCTCGCCGGTCTAAAACTGGTGGGTTGGGCTTGGATCTTTGCCACGTGTCCTAGTCGCTTAGTATATCTCAATGCACATGTTTGATTTTGTTGCGACTTTTCATTTTACGTGTAGTGCACATGCAAACCTTTGAGATTCTAAAAGTTTAAAAGAAAAATCAACAAAAAATATATGTAGCGGGGGGATTTGAACACAGGGGCTATGTCACAGCAGTGCAAGACTTTACCAATGAGCTATAAGTTATTTCTTGCTGTTCAAAAGCAATTCAAATACTTATAGCATACATAGGGTTTCAAATATGCCATTTGTACATTAACTTTTAAATAAATTTTCTGTATATTAAAACAGAATCGTTACATTCTACCCTCCTTACAAAAATTTCGTCTTCGAAATTTATAATTATTTTAAGGACTAATTTACAAACAAGTGAGGGCATTTTGCACGCATATCGTCTTCATTTTCCCACATTGATTCTCCTGGTGTGTCTTTTCTCCACATCACTCGAACCAAGTTGACTTCCTTGTTCCGAAGTGATTTTACCTTTCTGTCTAGGATTGCAACGGGTTGTTGCCCATAGGCTAAGTCTGGCTATATAGTGAGCTCGGAGTGATAAAAAATATGACTGGGGTCACTCACATACCTTCTGAGTTGGGATTTGTGGAACATTGTACACTCCTTCCAATAAAGGTGGAAGTTCCAAGCGATAAGCCATTTCTCCGACTCGTTCGAGTATGTCGAACGGTCCAATATACCTCGGACTGAGCTTACCCCGTCTTCCAAAGCGAATCACTCCATGGTTTGGAGATATCTTCAAAAAGATATAATCTGCCAGTTGGAACTCCAAGTGACGGCGTTTTGCATCAGCCCAGTGCTTCTGTCGATCTTGGGTTATGCGCATTCTTTCCTTGATAGTGCGAACTATATCGACTGCTGCTGCTATCATCTCAGGTCTAAGGAGTTCTTTATCTCCGATATCGTCCCAACTTAATGGCGATCGACACTTCCTTCCATATAGAGCTGCAAATGGTGCCGTTCCGATGCTTGCTTGGTGGTTGTTGTTGTATGAAAACTCCACAAGATGTAGGTGATCTTCCCACGATCCTCCGAAATCTAGCATACTCGCTCTTAGCATATCTTCTAAGATCTGAATCGTTCTCTCAGACAGACCATCTGTTTGTGGATGATAAGCTGTGCTAAAGGTTAGACTTGTTCCCAAGCTAGCGCAGACTCTGCCAAAATTGCAATCGGAATCTGGTGTCACGATCGGAGACAATGCAAACCGGTACTCCATATAATCTCACGATCTCCTGCATGAGTTCATGGGTATCAGAGATAGTACATATTGAAGAGTTAAATCTTACGTAGATTCTTAGCTCCATGTACTTCTTTGTTAATGTCTCAGTAGATTGGCCAACTCGAAATGGGATGGAGTGAGCTAACTTTGTGAGTCAATCCAAAATAACCCATACCTCATCGTTCACTTTCGTGTTGCGAGGAAAAGCAGTCACGAAGTCCATAGTGATGTGTTGTCATTTCCATTCTGAGAAGGTAATGGTTGAAATAAACCAGCAGTCCTATGATGTTCAGCCTTTACCTGTTGACACACCAAGCATTTAGCGACGCTTCTGGCTACTTCACGCTTTATTCCATACCACCAGTAATGTTGCCGCAGATTTTTGTACATCTTTCTACCACCAGAGTGTACTGAATAAGGAGAGCTGTGAGTTTCTTCATCAATTCTTCCTGAACAGGACCTTGTGGTACACACAATCTACTGCCGTAT
This sequence comes from Agapanthus africanus, assembly GCA_030015575.1. Lineage (NCBI taxonomy): Eukaryota > Viridiplantae > Streptophyta > Magnoliopsida > Asparagales > Amaryllidaceae > Agapanthus > Agapanthus africanus. The sequence goes on from CM057339.1 coordinate 138,327,277, forward strand.
TTCAAAGATCCATCTTTATAAATGATGAAATCTGTTCTAGGTCCATTTTCTACTTGTTCTCTGATCTTTTGCAACTTAGCATCACTTGCTTGAGCTGCTTTGATCTGATTGACAATGGTAGATTGAACTTGTAAGTTCAGCAAACTTGAAGCGTTATCTGGCATAACCACTTCTATCTCCATCTTATGCAAATCTTGTTGAAGTTTCCACTGTGCGGTGAGATTCATTGATAATGGTTGGCGACTAAATGTATCAGGTACTACATTCACCTTTCCTGAATGATATTGTAGGTTGATGTTGAAATCTGCCATAAGTTCTAACCATTTTCTCTGTCACATTCAACTCTTTCTGAGTAAACACATATTTCAGACTCTTGTGGTCTGTATATATGTCCACTCGTTCTCCAAGAAAATAATGGCGCCAAATCTTAAGAGCAAAGATAACGGCTGCCAACTCCAGATCATGCGTCGGATAGTTGTGCTCATGAATCTTCAGCTGTCTTGATGCATAAGCTACAACTTTACCGTGCTGATGTAGAATACATCCTAATCTCTTACCGGATGCATCGCAATGCACTTCAAAACCTCCAGATTGGTCCGGTATTACGAGAATAGGTGTTGATGTCAATCTTAACTTAAGTTCTACGAAAGCTTGTTCGCATACTTCTGACCACATGAATTCTTCATCTTTACGCTTGGTCAGGGGTGTTGCAATCTTTGAAAATCCTTCAATGAATCTTCTGTAATATCCTGCTAAACCCAAGAAACTTCGAATGTCCTTCACTGATTTCAGTGTCGGCCATTCGCTTACTGCTGATACCTTAGTTGGATCTACAGAGATTTCATCACCTGATACAATATGTCCGGGAAAACCGACTTGATCTAGCCAAAACTCGCACTTGCTGTACCTGGCATAGAGTTGATGTTGTCGTAAGGTCTCTAGGACAATTTGTAGGTGCTCGGCATGTTCTTTTCGACTCTTAGAATACACCAGGATGTTGTCGATAAAGATGACAACAAACTTGTTTAGGTACTCTCGGAAAATTTGATTCATTAGGTTCATGAATATAGTTGGTGCGTTGGTCACTCCAAATGGCATTACAAGAAACTCATAATGACCATAGCAAGTCCTGAATGCCGTCTTCGAAATGTCAGACTCTTTGACCTTCACCTGATGATAACTCGAACGAAGATCTAACTTGGAGAAAACGCAAGACCCACTTAGCTGATTGAACAGATCGTCGATGCGCGGAAGTGGATACTTGTTCTTTATAGTTACTTCATTCAAAGCTCTATAATCAATGCACATTCGATATGAACCTTCCTTCTTCTTCACAAGTAGAACTGGAGATCCCCAACTTGAAGTGCTGGGACGAATCCATTCTTTCTTCAATAATTCGTCCAACTAAATTCGAATCTCTTTCAAACCTTCGGGGCTCAAACGATAAGGAGCTTTGATCACCGGTTGTGCTCCACGTACTAAATCAATGCTGAATTCAAGAGCTCGATCGGGAGACAAACCCGACATGTCTTCAGGAAATATATCGTTGAACTCTCGAACTACTTCTGGCTTCGATCCTTCCTCCGCTTGAAGTGTTGCAATCACAGCCTTCTTCGGTTTTGCTTTGTATGTGCTTGGCTTCAGGGTACGATCTTCACTTTTGAAATAAAAGACCGGATGATCTGGAATCTCGAACACTACACTCCTTTGACGACAGTCAATGGTAGCATAGAATGTTCCTAGCCAATTCATACCCAAAATGACATCGAAATTCGGTATGTCCAGCACATTGAAGTCAACATAGAATTATCTGCTGCAGACGACTACTGGACATAGGTCGTATCCCATTGTTGCCTTTAGAACGCCGTTCCCTGAACTGACATTCCAGCTGGATACAAGAGGTTTGACTGGAATCGCATGAGTTCGGACGAACCGTTGCGACATAAAGCAATGAGATGCTCCAGTATCGAAGAGTGCTAGTGCAGGAAGTGAGGCTACTAAGATCGTACCTAAGTTATGTGGGATAGGTTTTAGGTATAAGGAAAAGATATATGGGTATATATAAAGACTGAAAGAAAGCTTGAATGAAATGAGTTACCAGTGATGACTTGGCCAGTGGCTTCAGCTTCTTCCACAGTCATTGTGAAAGCTTGTCGCCTCGGTACATTCCTCCTTGCTGGAGGAGCATTCCTCTGTCCGTTCCTCTGTACTTGAGGTAAGTTCCTTTGTGCTTGGTGGAACTGACGAGGAGGAGGTGTAGTCGGTCCATGAGGAGGTGGAGCTGGGAGAGCGAGTCATGGAACATGTGCCTGGATAGCTGGCCGTTGCGGATAGGTAATCGCTAGTTTGGGTGCAGCATTTGGATTGAGTCTATGAGAACAAGACCCAATATCATGTGTGGCTGAGCCGCAGACTAAGCAAAGGCGATTAGCACGCTTACAATACTTCGCCAGGTGTCCATCCCTCCTGTAGTAGGTGCAAAAGGGTGGGCCAGACCGGTTGATTGGTACTCCCGGTCTTCTGAGTACAAAAGGTGGCCTTGAAGAGGCTCCTTCTGCTATCTGAGTGGCAGGACGCTTCACTCCGGTAGATTGGGGTCTGCCTTTCATCTTTACTACCGCCTCATATCGACGGGCAGCTTTCAGAGCCAGTTCGTGGGTTGGGAAATCCCCTGTAGCTAAGGCAGCTTGGATCTCCGGGTCTAATCCTTACTGAAATCGTCTGGACCTAATCTCAGCAGTCGGAATGAGGTGTGCCGTGAACCTGTTACGGTCTTGTGTTAGCTGTGTAGTATGTGATATAAGAAAATCAAATATTGAGACATATCTTACCTATTGAGCATGGTAAACTCAGCATCATACTCATCCACAGATTTGATCCATATCGAACCTTGTTGCAGATGGATGAATTGCCGCTCCATGTCAAATCGGGTAGTCTCGGGGAAATATTTCGCGTCGAACATCTCGCAAAAAGTCCCCCATTCGATAGGCTAGGTAAGACGGCTTTCTTCCGCCTTCCACCAAATTCGGGCGTTGTCGGTGAGTTGCAGTTTCGCAACCCGTACCCAAGCGATCTCTGGAACTTGTGCCGCGGCCAGATCATCCTCAATGCTTTGAGCCCATTCTTCAGCTTCTAAAGGGCTTTTTTCCCCAGAAAATTGCTTCGGGTGCAATGCCTAAAATCGCTTCACTCCGGGTGCTTCCGCTTATGGACGGTTCAACAAGATAGCAGTCTGCTGCTGCTGTCCTTCCAGGAGGCTTCTGATTGCCTCAAGAAATACCGTTTTCTCGTTGATTGGAGCTACAACGGTAGGCATAATTGGAAGAGGTGGTGGTGTGTTGTTGAAGTTTGTGCTGGTGTTGTTTGGAGAATCCATAACCTTGAAAGAAAAATAGGGTTAGGATAGATTCAAAGTATATAAAATTGTAAGATTCAAGGAATATAAAATGTAAAGAATGTTTTTAGTTGCTGATTCTTATGTTATATTGCTTAGGACTTCATGCAGAATTGACCTGCATGTCCATGCAGAACTGACCTGCATATGGGCCACCAACAAAATCTGTCACGCCCCGCTTCCTAGTGTACGGGTAAGAAGACGCGATGAGGCCCGCTACGTATTTACTCATAAGTAAACACGCTAAGCGTAACTAAGCAATATAATGTAAATATACACAAGAAAACATGAAGTGTAAATGAAAAACAACTTTTATTTATTAAACATTTCTTTACAAGTACAACTGAAAATGTAAATACAGGAATGGAAAGCAATGCCTAAACAATGGCATGAACTGAAAAGAAAATATATACATGTATCTAGAGCTCTGCGTCAATGGAGAACTGCTCCAAGTCTTCAGTACTGGGCTCGACCTCCAGAGAGTCCGATCCACCTGACAACATTCCAAAGAAAGAAGAGAAGAAATGTCGTCAGCGAACAATCGCTCGGTAAGTCCCAAAGATAGGTAAGGATAGACAGATGAGAATATAACTGGTATATTGTAAAAAAAATTGTTCTGTTAATGCAGTTGTTTGTAGCTTGGTACAGAATATGCCAGTGTATACGAGAGGAGTCCCACTATTCCGGAGACTAAGGTATACGGAGCACAAGAAACCGTTAAGCCTCGGTACAACATCAATGGATATTCAGGTTAAGTGTATTAAAGTGACAGTCTCGTGCCACTTCTAACACATTTCGTACCAGTCTACCCCTTTAAAAAAAACCCGTAATGTATTTTGTATTGATTTGTATTGTTTTGTTTAATATATGCACGACTTGCCGAAACCATAATATCATGTAAACGGAATGGATATAAATGGATAGTCATGTAATCAGAGTATATCCATGGTTCGGTTCGGTCGAGTCATGTTGATATAGATTGAATTCTGATATAAATGGATTCATGTTGAAATGGAGTTATACTTGAATCATATTCAAGAATAGATCGATTGATTGATATTAGATTAGACTGAGACTCTGTCTGAGTCAGACACTTTAAAACGAATTGAAGTCCTGAATTAGCTTTGATGTTATCGGTAACTGCTGCACATGGACGACAGGATTTGTGTCATTTTTCAAGACAATTACCGTATTGATAACACCGTTTTTAGGTTGTCTATCTTAGATAGGCAAGCATCCATATTCTCCGGCTCCCTGAGCCTCAAGAGAACTGGTCCTGCTTAAACCTATGTTTACTAGGGTTCTTATTGTAAATTAATATAACTTGAGGGGGTTTTATGAAAAATGGTTTTGATATATTTTCAAAATAAATCTCAAGTATTTATTTATCGTCTTTAGGGTTTTCATAGATGTAGTTTTTATAAAATGAAGTTTTCTAATGAATAGAACCTAGATTTTCATTGTATATGGTATTTTAGTGTAATATTGGAATTGTATTGATTTGTAATGGTAGTTTCATGAAATTTGTGATTCCTTTGATTTAGAAAAATATGGAATATATATATATATATATAATATATATATATATATATTTAAAGTAGATATTTTGATAATATTCATATATATATATATAGTAAAAATAAATTTTATTTATTAAGTAGAAATCTCATTTTTCTTAAAAATTACATTAAAAATTCCATCGATATCGAATGCTCCGTGAGGAGGTCTGCATCTCGCTCTACTAGGCCTGAGGATGTGCGATAACCCGTACCATCTCGATCGGGGTTCCCCAAAATGGGTTGTAGAGGCGCATTTGTAAGGAATTAAATAATACACCTTTAAAGAAAACGGTTTTTGAATGTTTATGGTATTTAAATGTAAACTCGTATTTATCCCAAAAACTAATGTTCCAAAAGCCATCGTGCTATGTCAAGAATGTGTGTTGTGATAAGGTAGGTCATTATCTCATGAGTTTTCTAAAGCAATTATGAGTAAAATGAATAAGCAATGTCGTATGTAAATATGATGGTATTTTACCGTAAAACTGAAATAGAAGTTGCAATACATGTTATTTTGAGATGAAACTTGTTCTAATATGTTTGTTTATGATTGGTAAACAATATAAAAAAAAAGATTGTAAATTTTTTATTAAGATAAATTGTGTTTTTAGTTAAATTAGAAACGGAAGTCGGATTAACTCCGCTTCCGACAAGTTTTGAAAATGGAATCCGTTTTAATAGAAGGAGAAGAGGGAAAGTGGGACTTACTGATTAGAAAGAAAGAAAAGAGGTAGAGGAAGCTTATGTAATCGTCGGGGAGTCGTTTCGTCGCCGGATTTGTCCCGAAACGTTGCCGGAACTTGTCCTTAAGCTAACTCCACTTGTATAATATTTTGGACTTAAAAATTTTAGAGAGTTTTGATACTAGATTTCAGAATGAGGAGAGCCAAAGTATAAGGTTGTATTTATAGGGTAAGATTAGGGTTTAGGGTAATGAATTAAGAATTAAAAATGCATTAAAATTTGGTTTAATGGTGATTTTTAATTCTCTGGATAATTGCAGGGAAAACAAACAGACTTGGGTTAATGGGAGGAGTCCAAGGGGTGCCAGGGCAAAATTTGAGATCATTAGCAATGGGGGGAGGGGGGGCGCTGGCCCCTTTGCTAATTTCTCCGGTCCAAAATCGGTGGGTTGGGCTTGGATCTTTGCCACATGTCCTAGTTGCTTGGTATATCTCAGTGCACATGTTTGATTTTGTTTTGACTTTTCATTTTACGTGCAGTGCACGTGCAAACCTTTGAGCTTCTAAAAGTTTAAAAGAAAAATCAACAGAAAATATATGTGGCTGAGGAAATTTGAACACAGGGGCTATGTCGCAGCAGTGTAAGATTGAGCTACAAGTTGTTTCTTGCTATTCAAAAGCAATTCAAATATTTATAGCATACACAGGGTTTCAAATACGCCATTTGTACATTAACTTTTAAACAAATTTTCTGTATATTAAAACAGAATCGTTACAGAATGACTATCGAGGATTCCTGCAGTTCTCTTATATTTAAGAACCTTTAGAAAACTTACATACAAAATCATTATATATGCCGGTTCATTTTTCAAAGGATGTAGATAAAAATTGCAATATAAATAGAAAATCATACTTACTAAGGGATTACCGGTGATATTGCATACTAGTTGTATGCCACAGATACTGAGAGCAGCGTCAATAGTGACAAAGTGTTGGTAAACCTATAATATACACAACCAAAGAAAAACAAAGTTTCATATTGTTTAAAGCAAATGAGAGAAGAATCTTTCAAAGTAAAATGATCAAAAGAGCATGCTTGAGACAAAAAATCGAACGCTTGGTGGGTTGAGAATTCTTAACTTAGATCTTAACTATCTTTGAAACGAGGAAGAAATCATTATAGATGTAGATTATACTGTAGGTGCAGATTATTAAACGAAAGATAAAATGAAAGAAAAAGAATGCTCATATATTCAAGTATACAATAAAGAACTTCATTTATCTTCTTGATACTTTGTTTTCTCGAGTCCAAAGCAAATGAAAGGAGAAGAAGGCAGCCATAGAGCGACGACGATAGACCGAAGGAGCAATTTAGTGGAAGTTTCCACTCTCGTTTTTTGGATGGCGATAGGACGACGGTGATCAAGACGGAAGAGGAGGCAGCGGTGATGGGACGGCGACGATTTAGCGGAAGTTTTCCACTCTCTTTTTCGGAGATGTGCAACAATGGGGCGACTCGATAGGGCGACTCGATAGGTCAGTGACGATCGAGAAGAGAGAGAGAGAGGCGGTGGTGATCTTCGATGGTGGAGGCAGCGGCGAGAATCATTGATGATGCTCGGATTAGGGTTTTCAAGGACGAGGGGTGAGTTGGGACGGTTGAGGCGGCGAGGATAGTCGATGACGATGGTGATGGCAGTAACGGAGATGGCGATGATGACGACGGGAATATTTGTGAGAGCAAGAGGGAGAGACAAAGGAGAAGAAATTTGATCAGTGGATTTGAGGAGGCGTATTTTGGCCACTCTCTTAATTAATCACCACATGCCTATTTTCTATTGGGTCAAGGGGGTTTTGACAAAGATTTAAAAAGCAGTACCACTCTCTATTTCGAAAATACCCGGGACTTTTGAAATTTTTTTGGGCTGGGCCGGGGGGTTTTCAACAATTTATTTTATTTAAGGGTAAATTGTCAAAAAGCCCTCAACCAATTTCAACGCTGTCGAAAAACCCTTCTGCCTTTTGCTCTTATTAAAAAAAACCATTGGCCTAATTAAAAGCTCATGCTATATCTTTGACCACTTATAATTTCATATATCCAAATAATGCACATGCCTATATGCTTTGACAGCCTATACATGACAGTCCTCATATAAACGTCTTGCCTGTAATATCTAAAGAATTGCCTGTATATTTATGGACTTCCAAGTAATATCTGTTTAGTCTTCGTTTTTCTCTCTAAATATACTTTTTCTCACCAAAAATCTAATTTCCCGCCACATATACTTCTTTTCCACCAAAAGCTTTTAAAATATTTCTCTATTTTCATGTAAAAAATTGCCTGTAACATTTAATTAGTTCATGTAATATTTGAGCAGGCCTGTTAATCGAGCCAAACGAGACAAGCCTTGGCTTGTTCGGCTCGAGTTCGTTTAAGTGAAATTGGGCTTGAGCCTGGCTCGGTCTCTTTTAAGTTGGAGCCGAGCTCAAGCTCACCAAAGCTTGGCTTGTTCATTTGGCCAAAAAATCTTGGCTCGTTTAACTAATTTTGAACTAAATTGGGGGTTAAATAAAGCTCATTTTTAGATTGTTCTAAAAAATTAAAATAAAACCGGACCGCTTTATGGTATATAGTAGAATCAAATCTTATTTTCTAACAAATTAGACAATACATAAAACATAATCTCTACTATTATAACCACAAAACTTGAGGGTCCGAAAATTGATTATAATTTGATGGTCTATCTTGGCCTCAAATAGTATCATATCAACTGTAAAAAAAAATAAATGTAGAATTTTCTTTAAGAAATATTAATAAATAGAATTATCAACTGAATCGGTTATAACTATACAATAATCTCTACCGATCTTAAATAACTATTAGAATCATTATGAATTATTTTGGAAACAAATTAACCAAATCCACTATGTATGTTTCAATCTTCTCTAATTTTTTTGAATTCAAATTAAAAATAAATATAATTTTTATTTGAACACATGCATCGCATGTGCAAGATACTAATTATATCTGAACCTAATACTTAAATATAAAATCACATTTACTTACAGACCTCATCAAACAATAATAAACAAAAGTCTGGCATACAACTAACAATCTTATAATTTTAAAACACTTTATATATATATATATATATATATATATATATATATATATATATATATATATATATATATCATCTAGCAAATTATGAAATCAAATCTCTTTTAGAAAAATAAATCATTACATATACTATTTAAACTTTATGAAAACCATATCAAATTTTGGTATAAATATCAAATCTAATTTTGGTATAAACTTAAAGTTCATAATAGTAAAAATCTTTTAAATATACAAATCTATAATACTCCTTAAAGCAAATTGGAGAGGGTTTTTCATGGTCTGATCATACCGACTGATTATTTATACGAACTAAAAAGATCAGACATCAAGTTGCCAACCAGCAGCAAATAGCAAAAATCACCTTTTCTTACATCTACTGGTTCGATAAGTCAGAAAATTTGAAGTTTATAAGAACTTAAACATTAATACTTAACAAATTTGAAAGCCACACCAAAGTAAGAGTATGCATAGAAAAAATTAGCGATTAAAAATTACTTTTGACCTAATTTTTTGGCTAATTTTTTGACCTAATTCAATTATTTAGCTTTTAAAAATTACTTTTGACCTAATCTTATGACAAATTTTTTGACCTAATTTAGTTATTTTACGAAATAATTAAATTATGGTTACACATGATTATTTAGTTTTTAAATTTTATGAAAATCAAATTGGTGATTAATAGTCAAATCTTATTATATCAATATTTTTGTCATGAAGAAAATCTTTTTTTCATAAATAAATCATGCATATATTATTTAAATTTTATGGAAATCAGACATATAAATCCAAATCAATTTTTAAAGAAAATCCAAATCAAATTTTGGCATAAATTAATGTTTCATAATAATAAACTTCACAAGCTTTAATTGTAACATTTTTTAAATGAAAAAATAACCTTTCAAAAAGAAAATTAAATCATTATATTTGTTAGTAAAGTTTATAATTTACCTTGTTGCACAGTACTTATTTTTCTATATTTTTAAAGAAAAATTCTTTTCTCGTTATCTAATTTAAATGAAATTAGTATATGCCATGTATACACACGTGCAAAAGAATAATATAAACTATTCAAGATTATGATTCGTTGAAAAGAAATTGATTAAGTTATCTACGTAATGGTTAGATCATTAAAATTGTGAATCATTATAATTGTGAACCTTAAAACTGACAAATCTTAGATATATTTTCCTTTTAATAGGTAAATAAAAACTCATAGTTGTTTCCCTTTTTTATTTCTAGACGATATATCTTTATTGTTAATGCTAAACGAAGAGTGATCTTCAAATTGAAATCCTAATTTAATTAGCACCATGACACATGCTGAGAAAAAATTTCATCATCTTGAAAAATATTTTTTTACTTACTACAAGATATTTTTGAATCTATAAATACTTAATTAAACTAATTAAAGGTTCATACAACAAAAACAAAAACAAAATGTTATTATCAATAAGAATTAAGTTGCAAACAACAATTAGCATTTTAAACCTGTTTACCGAATCTTTTTATACGAAGATGATGAATAAAAGTTATGGAATTTACACTTTTTTTTATAAATCTAACCATTTTTATAAAGATATATAAATGACATAATTCTTCGTGCGTAGCATGTGCAAAAACCTAGTATTTTACAAAAGGCTAAATGGCAGGAAATACCCTTAACATATAACCCAATAGCAGGAAATAACCCAGACTTTCCAAAACCAACACTTTGCCCCCCTCTATTTTAATTGATTCCCAAAATACCATTTATTTAAATATTTAATTAAAAAATATTTCTTTTTCTCTCTTTCTTATATACCCTCGTTATTTTTCAACATTTAGCACACCTTTCAAAATTCTTAAAGTTTTTTCAAATATCCCCAAACTTATTATGCGATTGTTAAGCTTATTTTTCCAATTTAATTTATTTTTTAAATTCCAATTTTACTCTCATTATCATCGTTATTATCATCTTCTTCGTCACAACACGATAAAACCCAACCTTTATCTTTTTTCTTTTCATACTTTAGTCTCATTCATAATTTCCTGTTTTGTACTCATAAGCTTTTTCTTCTCTCTTTCTCCTCTCCTCTATTTACTATTTACTTCTAAGTTAATAAACCCTAATATAAACCCCTCAAATTTTAGAAAATCCAAGCCCAAAAGTATTCTTAAACTATGAAATCCTAACAAAAAGCAACCAAGCCAATCAAATTTTATAAGAAAACCTAACTCAATCAATCGATTTTTGCTTTGAAAATTTGAAAGCTGGTAAAGGATCAAGAAGGGATTGTGAGGATATTTACATTTTTTTTAAAAATCGATTTCTGTCAAAATTAATCATCATTCTATAATGTTATATTAAAAAAAACTTAAAAGAATTTTAGAAGTCGTATGCAGGGGGTACATCAATTTGCATAGAATTTTAAGGGGTATTTTGATTAAAAAAAACCTTGATATAAATATTTTAATTAAGCATTCAAATAAAGGATATTTTGAGAATCAAGGGCAAAATGCCGATTTTAAAAATTCAGGAGTATTTTTGGCTATTGAGGTAAATGTTATAGAAATTTCTCATCATTTTGCCTTTATAAAATGCAAATATTTTCAAAATGAAAAATTATTTTATTTGTCATTTAAATTTTTATGAAAATTAAATCAAAGATAAGCCCATTTCAATATAAACGTCTAAATGCTATAGGCTAAATATATTTCTTAAGCCTACATAATCCATATGGGCCACAAACAAGTCGAGCTTGAGTCAAGCTCGAGCCGAGTCTAGAAGAGTGCTAAACATGCTGAGCTTAAACACGAGCCAAGCTCGAGCTCATCCAAGTTCGTGTTCGTTCGTTTAATTCCTCGAGTTTAAATTTGTGTTTAAGCTCGGCTTATTCAGTTAACAAATGAGCTGAAGTGAGCCTTTACAGAGCCGAGCTCGAGATTTGAGCCTTTTTTAACAGCCCTATATCTAAGTATTGCATGTAATATCTCAACAGTTGCTTGTATGCAAGTACTTGCCTATAATGTCAAGCATCGCCATCTCCTTCACAGTCGAAACCATTTTGGAGTAGTGGAGGAACGATGGATGAGTGGATGAGAGAGGAGGATCAGCAAGGCAACGACGGATGAGCGAAGGAGGGATGAGCGGGGGAGCAACGATGGGAGAGGGAGGAGTGGAGGAGAAGCGGCGGATGAAGAAGAAGAATTGAAGGTTTTGGAGGGAGAGAGAAGAGGACGATGAGTAGTGGCACTACTACAAAGAAGGGTTGCCCCTACGGATTTATCCGTAGGGGCAACCAACTGCCCCTACGGATATATACGTAGGGGCGAAAAAATACCCCGTAGGTGCAAAGGCCGCAGGTGCAAGTTGAGACCCTGAACTTGCCCCTACGGTCAAATTGTTGCCCCTACGGATATACGTGTAGGTCCTTGTGCCCCTACGGATAAAGCCGTAGGGTATAAGATTTTATATAATTTACGGTTTATTTTAATAAATTACTTGGACCTACGGATATATCCGTAGGGGCATGTACTAACCCCTACGGATATATGCATAGGTACGTTTCCGTAGGGGCACAAATTCATAATTCCTGATATTTTGCTCCTACGGATAACGCCGTAGGGAAGAGTCAGTTGCCCCTACGGTTATATTCGTAGGGGCTTTCCCAACCCCCTGCAACTGTGATCTGGGGGAAATATCAGTTACTGCTGATATTTTGCCCCTACGGACATATCCGTAGGGGTAACATGTGTGCCTACGGATTAATCCGTAGGTACAGATTGTCTGTAATTTTTTTTAAAAAATGGGCTGCTTGATTTTTTCCCGCCCTGTGCACAATAATATATACATCAATCAAATCATATATTGCAGTATTCATAATCACATCTCACGCATATATATAATATACAAAAGAAACACAAAAACTGAATATGATATAAATACAAACCAATATCAATATCGTTTCAAAATGTAGTACAATGTGTATGATATAAATAAATACATGTTTCAAAAAAAAAAGAACCAAAAATCTACCCTAGCTCGGTCCAGCTCCACCTCTGAATAACGATAGAATAACGCGCGCCTGCTCCTCGGTCAATAAACTCCGCAATTCGTCGCGAGCGGGAGTCTGAGCGGCATGTGGAGCCGGCGATGTGGTCTGCGCAGCCGCCGTCGAGGTAGTCGCTTGCAGAGCCGCGGCTGCGGGAGTCTGAGTGGGCGGTGGAGCTACAGGAGCTGTCTGCGGAACCGCAGCCGATGTAGTGGCTTGCGGAGCCGCAGCCGAAGGAGATGCGTGTGGAGGCTCGGCCGATCTACCCTGTCGCGTCTGGATATAACGTGTGTAAGAAGCGTGTAAGAACTGTTTATTATTCGAATTCGTATCATTATTAAGTTATTTCGAAACCCTGTTTGGATATCTAGTTTGGAAAAGCGTTGTTTATTTCAATTACATATGTATGTATGATTAATCAAACTTAAGTCTAAAACCAAATAAGCTCAAGCTACGTACTAATTATGGATATGTTGATATGTATATAATATGAAATGATATTTTACTATAAAGTAGTATACATACCAGCATCTCCTTCAACTCCTGAACGCTGGCCCTCAAGCTATCCAGTTCATGATGGACATGCCGGTCACTGGAGACGGAGGAAGTAACCGCCGGGGTGGAGTCCAACCTCATATGGGCCCTGCTAGGGCCCAATCCCCGGCCTCTCCCAACCTCCGTGGTGCCCTCCGTGTGCGGCGTCCAGAACTGGGGTCAGCAGCCTCGGATCGTTCTGTCCGGTAAAATCGATCCCCGAGGCCTGGGCCTGCTCAACCACCAGCTCCTACACCCACATTCGAATTCTTATCATTATCGAGTTATTTCGAAACCCCATTTGGATATCTAGTTTGGAAAACTGTAGTTTATTTTAATTAGATATGTATATGTATGATTAATAAAACATAAGTCTACAACCAAATAAGCTCAGGCTATGTACTGATATTGGATATGTTGATATCTATAATATGACATTATATTTTACTATTAAGTAGTATACATACCAGCATCTCATTCAACTCCTGAACGGTGGCCTTCAAGCTCTCCAGTTCCTGCTGGATACGTCGCTCACTGGAGACGGAGGAAGTAACCACCGGGGTGGAGTCCAACCTCACATGGGCCCTGCTAGAGCCCAGTCCTCGGCCTCTCTCCCAACCTCCGTGGTGCCGTCATTGTGCGGCGTCCAGGACTGGGGTCAGCAGCCTCAAATGCTGCCTTCCCCCTAGCAACTGTCAGAACATTATATTTAGCACATACTGGTCTATAAAATTGACAAGAAATACCAAAATCAACAAATTCAAAGCCTTACCTACAGAGATAGAAGATGTGCTCCTCTGGTATCTGCATGTATCAAAATTTGAATAATATTAATTAATTTCAGTACATACATACTAACAAGGTAAACTCGCATATAGCGCTGCTTACACATATGACAGGGAGTGAACAAGCTCTTGTAGATCATCAGGCGCAAATCTAATCTCATCAAGCAGCCCATGATAATGAGTTGGACGACTAAGAGCAAAAGGAATGTGTGTATATTTATGATATAGCATTCTAAATCAATATACATGCCCTATATAATATATAAACATACCTGGAGGAACGGAAGTGGCCTCTGTCCCTGATATGGACGCATCACCAACAACTAGACAATCAAACATTGACAATATAAGTAATTTTGACATAAACAGGTATGGATATCTATAATATTACATTCAAAATGGATATTAGAGAGCGCACCTGCAGTGAGAAGTGGTAAAAGTATCACCCAACTAGGGTGTAATTTACAGAATCAGCTGAGACTCTTGAAAGTCATAGAAGAACCCGACCTGCACAAATCTGATGTATGCTTTCCATTGGACACTAAGAAGTCTCTAAAGGGAAAAGCCTATGTGAAAGCCATCATTAGTTCATATCCGAAGATTGATGCTGAAACAGAGAACGAGGAATGCCATTTTTTTCTTCTTCTGCCATATTACTGTCTTCTCCTTCTGCCACATTACTGTCTTCTCCTTCTTATTATGTGCGCGTGCAAATTCAATGACTATATTGAGAATATGGATTAATAGTGGGTAGGAAAAGTATTTCTCAAATGGCTTTTGCGTCTTAAAACCATAAACTACTAAGTAATGGCATACATAATTTTTTTAGTATAAAGGTTGTTATTTTAAGTTTTCCCTTATAGAGATATGATCTAACTGCATCTATAAACTATAAGTGTGCAGAAAATTATGATAAGAAACCATAAGAAAGGGTCGTAGCCATGCATAACCTTGAATCTACATACCAAATCATGCAAAAGCATGCACTTATTGTCACCTTGCCTTGGAATATAAAATATCTTGGAAGACTATAAGCGAGCATTTAAATCTTGATAGCTTTTGACTTCAACATATATTTTTCTTAAGTACCATGAAATATACTTCCTCCGTATAAACCGTTTTCAGGAAGATGGATTAATAATGACAAATTATCCATTGTGGCTCACTAGGTTAGCATTTTCTCTTCTATTGACCATCTTACTAATCTGCTTGGTAAATTTATTCGGAACCGGCTGCGAATCATTAAAAGACATGCATAAGAAAGAAAGCTAAAATATAGATATATAGCATACCGATACATCGAAACTTCATAGTTGCGATGGCAATCCAGAGATATTTATTTCTACACACGTGGTGCGCGTGCGAATGCGTAAGGCATCATGGACAAATATTTCAGAACATGGAAAGTATTATTCGTATGAAGTAATTAAAACTTTTAAACACCTTGGGTAGATATTTTCTTAGTTGATGCAATCATATCATGAGGACTAAATTTAAGCTATTATACATATGCATATGTATTTTTCTAACATAATATATCACACACACACAGAGAGAGAGAGAGAGAGAGAACACCAGGTAGGTAGAGAAATCAGGTAGCAGGATCCTGAAGAAATAGAGTCCATAGTATTGCTCATCATCATCATCCATGATCCCTTTGATAATAAGGCATCAAAGGGATCACGGATGATGATGATGAGCAATGCTATGGACTCCATTTCTTCAGGGTCCTGCTAGCTGATTTCTCTACCAAACTGGTGTTCTCTCTCTCTCTCTGTGTGTGTGTGTGATATATTAGATTAGAAAAATACATATGCATATGTATAATAGCTTAAATTTAGTCCTCATGATATGATTGCATCAATTAAGAAAATATCTACCCAAGATGTTTAAAAGTTTTAATTACTTTATACGAATAATACTTTCCATATTCTGAAATATTTGTCCATGATGCCTGACGCATTCGCACGCGCACCACGTGTGTAGAAATAAATATCTCTGGATTGCCATCGCAACTATGAAGTTTCGATGTATCGGTATGCTATATATCTGTATTTTAGCTTTCTTTCTTATGCATGTCTTTTAATGATTCGCAGCCGGTTCCGAATAAATTTACCAAGCAGATTAGTAAGATGGTCAATAGAAGAGAAAATGCTAACCTAGTGAGCCACAATGGATAATTTGTCATTATTAATCCATCTTCCTGAAAACGGTTTATACGGAGGAAGTATATTTCATGGTACTTAAGAAAAATATATGTTGAAGTCAAAAGCTATCAAGATTTAAATGCTCGCTTATAGTCTTCCAAGATATTTTATATTCCAAGGCAAGGTGACAATAAGTGCATGCTTTTGCATGATTTGGTATGTAGATTCAAGGTTATGCATGGCTACGACCCTTTCTTATGGTTTCTTATCATAATTTTCTGCACACTTATAGTTTATAGATGCAGTTAGATCTATCTCTATAAGGGAAAACTTAAAATAACAACCTTTATACTAAAAAAATTATGTATGCCATTACTTAGTAGTTTATGGTTTTAAGACGCAAAAGCCATTTGAGAAATACTTTTCCTACCCACTATTAATCCATATTCTCAATATAGTCATTGAATTTGCACGCGCACATAATAAGAAGGAGAAGACAGTAATGTGGCAGAAGGAGAAGACAGTAATGTGGCAGAAGAAGAAAAAAATGGCATTCCTCGTTCTCTGTTTCAGTATCAATCTTCTGATATGAACTAATGATGGCTTTCACATAGGCTTTTCCCTTTAGAGACTTCTTAGTGTCCAATGGAAAGCATACATCAGATTTGTGCAGGTCGGGTTCTTCTATGACTTTCAAGAGTCTCAGCTGATTCTGTAAATTACACCCTAGTTGGGTGATACTTTTACCACTTCTCACTGCAGGTGCGCTCTCTAATATCCATTTTGAATATCGAGAGCGCACCTGCAGTGAGAAGTGGTAAAAGTATCACCCAACTAGGATGTAATTTACAGAATCAGTTGAGACTCTTGAAAGTCATAGAAGAACCCGACCTGCACAAATCTGATGTATGCTTTCCATTGGACACTAAGAAGTCTCTAAAGAGAAAAGCCTATGTGAAAACCATCATTAGTTCATATCAGAAGATTGATGCTGAAACAGAGAACAAGGAATGTGAGTTGTATTCTATATATGTGTGTTTCGATTTATGATTTCGCTTAAGTGTAGGGTTGTTTTTACTTAAAGAAGTATCACCATCTACTATATATAAAAAAATGTAGCAAACTAGGATTGGTATTCAAATCCCAGTCCAGATTGGTATTCAAAATTTATTTAATTAGTTTGTGATCCACATCATTTGATTCGTTGCTTGAGGCATCAATGTAGGCACAAATATCACTGAAGCAGCCTAAATCACCATATGAACCGGTTATCGGTTTCAATTCCACCAGAATTAGAATTTCATCCGAACAACTTTCACACAGTAATCGGAACCTGGTCAACAAATTTGTCATGCCCGTTGTGGTTTTACTTCTGTACAGTACTTCCACAAAATACGTGTTGTCATTTCTAAATGGAAGTTTCTCAGTGCCACCATAGTAGCAGAAGATGGAATTGTTTATCGCAACTAGATTATGCTAAGCCTCGGATAGATTAGGAAAGGAGAAAATAAGTTTTCGAGAGGAGAGGTGCAAGATATCATGTGCCACGAAGAAAAGGAGGGCAAAAACAGTGTTGGCATTCATAAGAGGAAAGCTAGACTAACAAGAAGAAACATTACAAATATTACTATGTTTATGAATTATCACAGAAAATCAACCCAGAATCTGCAAGAAAATCAAAAGTATGGCTCAAATATGAGACGGACAAATATCTTTTCCTCTCTTATCTTTTCTTTTTGAAAACAAATACCAGAAGATGTTGACTTTCTGGATAGATAGGAGTGGATATGATAAAAACATGTAAAGGGTGCATGGAAGTGCTAACAGAGACTCTTTGTTGCAACTTTATAGTAAACGGAACAATAACTGGCATATTCAAGTTAAAAGAATTGAAATAATAATGAACATGGCTTACAAACTTGGGTGAGAACGATGTGACACTCAGGAAAACATCTAAAAGACAAATTCATAAATGCGGTTAGGCCAAAACCGGACTAAATCCTGCCATGCGACTGATATTCCTTGATGTAGAAGGACCCACGATTTTCTCGATCAACAATAATTATAGTAATCAAACCAGGCTAAAATTGCTGGAAATTCTTCTCAGGTTTGCCAAATTCAGCAACCCCCGACCCCAACCTAATCCTAACCCCAGCCCCAGCCCAGCCCAGCCCCACCCCAACCCCAACCCCAGCCCCAACCTAACCCTAACCCCAGACCCAGCTAAACCCCAACCCCAACCCCAGCCCCAGCCCCAGCCGATCCCCAACCCTAACCCTAACCCTAACCCTAACATAAACTGAACCCGATGCCTAACCTTAACCCTCATCCCTACCCGAACCCTGAACACTAGCCCTAACATCATCACAATTATGTTTAATTGGAGATTTACTTACCTGTAGATAGTGGAGGAGACTACGGAGACGCTTGGCGGTTGACGACGCACGCAATCGGCGACGAGGAACTCGACGAGGAAGAACGAGGGCGGTGGTGGGCCGAGAACGGAAGGCGGTGGCGGGCTGAGAACGGAGGGCGCGCGGTGGCGACGAAGAGAAAATTGGAGACGCGGGAACGAGAGAAAATTTTGGGAACGAGAGGGAAAGATCGAGATCGAGGCGTAGGGCATTTCTGTGCCTTTTTTTTTATTAAATTCCTATTTAGAAGCCCCTACGGACATAACCGTAGGTTATTGGTTTGCGGCTCCGTAGGGCCAAACAACAAATTAAGATTTAATATTTTTAAATTAAAATGTCGGGCACCGTAGGGACAACCATTTGGCCCTACGGCTTAGTCCGTAGGGGCAAGAAAAATCTGCCCCTACGGATTTCATCATCCGTAGGGGCAACACCATATTGTAGTAGTGGATGATGTGTGATGATGTAAATGCACTCAAGTCATGGTTTCATGTCAAGGAAACAAACATAAACTTCACACTGAAGGAACAAGAAAAACACCATAAGAAAAAACATGACATTGGTGTTACTACAGTAATTGTCCCCTCCATACTTACGCTCTAATTCCATGAAACAATCAACCCCTCAGTGGATTTGGATTGGAGTTGGATTTTTGGAATATCAAATCCATAAAAACTTGCCAGTTTTGTATTTGGTTTGCAAACTTGATTTTAGGATTGATTGATGCAACTAGGATATTTGGAGCCCTTTCCATTCCGTCGAAAAAAGTAAGGATTTGCAAAAAAATCTGCTCCCCTCCGAACGACGGCCAAGACATGGACTGTCTTGCCTGAGATTCGGGGAAGATGCTAATTGGTGCTATCCGTCCACCTCTCCGAAGATGCCAAGTTGATTTATGGTACCGTGTATCGGAGGTTTAGACGGATGCGGCCGATGTAGCAGACTTCGTCAGATTCCCCCTCGCTTGAGGGGTTTTTGATTGTGGGGACGCTCTTCCCTGCAGGCGCAAGCCCCTGCAGTTAATTACGCTACCGCATCGCGGTAACAACTTTCTCCTTCTCCAGCTGGTCACTTCGTGTCGTGGGTGTTTGTTTTGTTTGTGGTTGCCCGTGGATTGTTTACGGAGACTGAGTTATGTCGTCGCCCGTAGGGCGTGGACTAGTCCAAATCCGTATTATCTTAGATTTGGATTTAGGGGTTTGGTTTGAGGATACGTCAGCCCTACTTGAGGCTAAGATCAACTCAAACGTTTGTTAAGGATACGTTAGTCCAGTTTGAGACTAAGATCAACTTAACGGGATCGTTTAGATCCGACAAAAGAGCGTTTGGGCTCTAATGTTCCAGTTTAGGGACATAGTGGTCCATTGTATGTATAGCCGTCGGGACCCATCACCTCTCTGACGACGTTGAAGGATTACAACGACGGATGTCAGAGGAGTTCAGAGATGTACCCTTGAGCCAGAGTTAATTGGGGGGATTCGTAGTCCACTCTGTTCGAAGGTTTAAGGATACGTTAGCCATCTTTGAGGCTAAGATCAATTTAAACGGGACCGTTTAGATCCAACAAAAGAGCATACGGGGCTCTATTGTTCTAGTTTAAGGACATTGCGGTCCATGGGTAGTTTAAGGACGTTGCGGTCCATGGGTAGTTTAAGGACATTGCGGTCCATGGGTAGTTTAAGGACATTGCGGTCCATTGTTAGTTTTAAGACATCTCGGTCAAGGTTAAGGACGTCGTAGTCCATGGGTTTAAGGACCCCATGTTCCCCTCCGAACGGCGGCCTGGACGTTAGGACGTCCGTGCCTGAGGTTCGGGGCAGATGCTGGCACGCCCGGTGGGACCTTTTCCTCTTTCCACTCCACACTTCGTGTGTCGTGTTCGCGAACAAATCGCGGTTTGCTGTGATTGCCTGTGGATTCAAGGTACTAAGATTTGGTGTCTTGCTCCGTGCAGAAAACAGAAGATCAATGGCTTCGAACTGCATCGCCTGCAGCAACAGCTCTCGCTCCGTTATTACTGGAGGAGTGACTTATGGGCCCCAAGCGGCCTCCCTTTTCAAAATGCCGGTAGAGCAGATGGCTCAAGCCACCACTGGACTATTTTTTGGGACCATGCTCCTACCAATGAGCTTCAACGCCCCAATGACATTGCAAGAAGCTCCAAAAAAGTCGGTCTTCGATCGACTTACTACTGCCGCGACCCCTCTCAACGGGTCGTCCAACTCCACTGCTTCAGTTTTTAACGGACTAGGCCAGAGCTCTAACAGGCTAATGAAGAAGCATGCCATACCAGAAGGCGTTATCCCGAAGCGGATAGCCATTCCAACTCCCGTTCCTGGCAAAATCACCAAGGCTGCTTCCCATGTTCAGAAGTCCGCTTCTGACAAGTTGGCCGTCCCCGTTCAACGGACGTCGATCTTTAAAAAGCTGGTACCGGTATATTCTGACCAACACAGGGGGCATGAGGAGGTCACCCCTATAGCTGAAACAACTCCATCAGCACGACATGCCCGACGTCGCTACTGGCGCCGAGTGAGGAAGGCTGGGGGCAACTCCCCCTCTGGACTTACTCCTCCAACTCCGATGGTGAGGATCGATGCTGCTGTTCCAACCAAGAACAGCTTTGAACTGCTCAACAAGGTGCGCAGAAACTCTCCTACTGCGATGTTGAAACGAACTCCTTCACCTGTGGAGAATACTCCAGAGAAGAAGTTAGAGCAGCCCCCTCAACGGCTGTCCTCTAAAATTTACAAAGTCTGGCGACAGGTCCAAGAGTCGGTGATCGATCGAGACTGCCTCCGACGACAGAAAAATATGAAGGTTCGGCAGGGGAAGGATTACCCTGTCAAACCACAAGAAGCAAAAGCTACTCGGGTGCCCACTACAACGGCTCCCTTAACTCCAATCACTCAAAAAAGGAGGCCGCAAAAAGCCCCTGTGTCTTCGGCAAATCGCAAAGACACCGAACACAAACGCCCCAAGTCTGGGGGCATGGTGGTGCATACTGTTTATATGGCTTCTGGAAAGGAGGAAAGCCGCACTTCTACGGGCCACCGACCGCTCACCCGATCCGTGACGAAAGCCCAGGAGCAACAACAAAAGCTTCAGGAAATGATGACTACAATGGCTGCACTCACTGAGCCAAAAGAAAGCTCTGAAACGTCTTCGGATGAGCGTCAAGAACAAGAAACCGACGCTGACTTTTTACGCAGAGTCCTCGAAAAGAGGGACAAAGAAGCTGCAGAGCAAGCGGCTAACATAAAACAGATGGCGCTCCTCTTCCAAGATATGGTAGGGATGATGTTACAGCCGGACCCTCCTGCTGAAGATCCTCCGATCGTCCTTGAAGACGACAGGGGAGAAACGTCAAATCCTCCGCCGGCTCTATCAACAGCCAAAGAGGAGGCAATCTCCAAAGTCGACCTAGACGAATATATAGCTCAGCAGATCTGGGTTCATCAGGCGAATGAAGCGGCTGGGCAAACTGTTAGGACCGGACGACCGTATCCGAGCTGGTATGACCAAATTAATTACCCGCCAGGATATACGATCCCTAAATTCCACGTATATAAAGGGACAGGGAATCTGCATCAGCATGTCGCTCAATTCAGGGCCTTATGCGGCAATACTGGAGGCGATGACAAATTGTTGCTACGTCAATTCGTCGGCAGCTTAGCAGAAACAGCCTTTGAATGGTATTCGGAGCTGCCTAACGACTCTATCAAAACATTTGTAGAGATGGAGCTGCTGTTTACACAAAGATTCGCGAGTGCTAGTGAACGCACTCCGATAACAGCACTGATAAATGCCAGGATAAGGCCAAGCGAAACGTGGGTCCAATACGCAACACGATGGCGGAACCTATGGTCGAAATGCGAACAACGCATAGAAGAGGCACCTGCGGTAGGCATGTTTGTGGGCACTCTCGATCCGCAAGCGACCATCTCGCAATTCATGATGTTCTTCAGGCCGACCACCTTCCAGGCCTTGATCGACAAATTAGCCCAAATGGACCAGATGGGCCATAGACCGTCTCCTCCAAGACCCGATCCCCGAAATGAGAAAGGAAAAGCGATCATCGTCGCCAACGCCCAGCAACAGTCGAGCAACTCAAAGCCGGTCGCTCGCCAAAACAACATGCGTCCACGCCCATCTCTCGAAGAGAGGCTAGGACGTCCTTACTCGTTTCCTCAGAATAAAACGAGAAGACTGTTTGAGCTGGCAGTGCGTAACAGACTCATCAATCTGCCGAGTCCAAAGCGTCTGTCGCAGCCAGGCGATCTTAATAATCCCAATTATTGCCCTTACCACCAAACGGTAAGTCACCCGATTGAGGATTGTTTCGTCTTTAAGGGATGGATCGAGGATCAATACCTGCAAGGCAAGTTCACGCTGTCTGAAAGCTGGAAGGTAAACCCCCCACAGCCGCACTCTCCAAAGAAGACGAACACGCCGGGGGCAACTTGTTCTTTCGTCAAGTATGAAAACAATGGAGAAAACTTATCGGATGAATCCGAAGACTACGTAGCGACTTGTCATGTGATTTCTCATTCACTGACGGATGATGAGGAGGATCCTTGCGCTGAGAAATTAATGGCGGACCCTAAAACAGAAATTCCGCGGCCGTCAGACAAGTTGATCGATGTCTTCCTAAATGAAATTTGTCTGAAAGCAAAAGCCAATCAAGAACATGAAATGGCCATACTGGAAAGAACCAAGGTATTCCCGTCAAATCAAAAGCCTTACACTGCGGGTAAAAACAAATTCAAGACGAGGAAACGGTTCGCCAAAGCTCTATCAGTAGGGATGAAGCTACCGCCCTCCGAAGAAAATTCTTTCTCTGAGGTAGAGATGCACCCTAACTTCTGTTTATATCATCAGAAGATCATACATCCTACCGAAGACTGCGAATCTTTTAACTGTTGGTGGCAAGGGTATGTCGCTCAAAAGCGACACTTCGACAGGACAAAGTGTGAAGCTTGTGGACATCGGAAAAATGCGATAGATGAGCGCAAAAGAGCCGCCGCCGACTGTCATATAGCCGACTTCAAGGGATCACAAATTATCACCTTTGGAAGCGACTCTGACGAAGAACTTACCCCCAACTCTTCCCTCGGAGAATCTATTTCAAAAATAAAGGAATTGAGAAGCTGCGAGAACGTTCAGCCGTGCAATCTCATGCTACTCGGAAAGAATCCCGGCCCTGCAAACAACGGAGCGAACAAAAAGGATAAAAGAAAAGGAAAAAAGGCCCTCGTCGGCAGCGCTCACCAACAATCAGGTGACCCTAGACCGGTTGCTTGCCAAAGCAACAAGCGGCAATCCCTCCAGGAAAAGTTGAAACGTCCTTACTCGTTTCCGCAAGATAAAACAAGGGGACTGTTCGAGCTGGCAGTGCGTAACAGGCTCATTAATCTGCCGAATCCAAAACGTCCGTTGCGGCCAGGCGATATTGATAATCCTAATTATTGCCCTTACCACCAAACGGTAGGTCATCTGGTTGAGGATTGCTACGTCTTCAAGAACTGGGTTGAAGACCAATACCAACAGGGCAAGTTCGCGTTGTCCGAAATTTGGAAGGTGAACCCGCTACAACCGCATGCTCCGAAAAATATGGATACGCCGGGGGCATCATGCTCATTCATGGGGAAGGACCCATAGACCGAAAAGTCAATAAACTAGATATTCGCCTCAAATACGGCGACAACGGACCGAAACGTCCTTAAACTAACAACGGACCGAGATGTCCTTAAACTAATGATGGACCGCAATGTCCTAAAACTTGCAAATGACCGAAATGTTTTTAAACTACTACCGCAGCATTCTCAGGCTGACGAGAATATAAAAAAAAAAACAAAAAAAACGGTATGTCCATAAGCAAAATGGGCACGGATGAAAACCCGAAAGGGCTCCGTGAGTAAAAACAGCAGGACTACCGGCGAGTGTTCGTGAAAACCCGAAAGGGCGCGACCTCGTTGATAAAAAAAAAAGAGAAAAAGAAAATAAAGAAGAAAAAAAAACGGTATGTCCATAAGCAAAATGGGCACGGATGAAAACCCGAAAGGGCTCCGTGAGTAAAAACAGCAGGGCTACCGGCGAGTGTTTGTGAACACCTGAAAGGGCGCAACCTCGTTGAGAAACACTTATAGGGTCCTCTTGACCCTGTAAGGAGAAACCACCTGCGTGAGATCCTTACGACTCACAAAGGGAGCAACACACTTAGGGATCCCCACGATTCCTAAGGAGAAAATACACTTGCGAGATCCTCACGACTTGTAAGGAGAACTCTCTTATGGGACCCTTACGGCTCATAAGATTTGAAAGTCTTAAGTTACAGAGACCTAAACCTGTGCTTAAGCAATCCCCACAATTTCCGATGTTGCCCTACAAGCGGCTCATAATGACCCTTGTATACAATCCACGGGCACGAATAAATATTTCCCTAACAAAGTCCCATCCGTGACTAGGGATATGCTTGTACAGCAAACAACACTTGTAAGTCCTCTCGACTTATAAGGAGAAAACCCTTTTGTAAGATCCTTACGACTTACAAGAGAACATGCACTTAGGAATCCTCACGATTCCCAAGGAGAAAACACACCTACAAGATCCTCACGACTTGTAGGGAGAAATACCTTTGTGAGACCCTTACGGCTCATGAAGTCAGAAGCCTTAGCCGACAGGACCCTTAACCCTGTTTACTAAGCCACCTTTGTTCAACATCGACAGAGGCAAATGATGATTCGCTCCTGGCAATATTCCAGTTGTAGCGATGTTGATGTCTAAACCGATATCAAATTCCAAGTCCTTTCATGGCAGATGATGATTCGCTCCTGGCAATATCCCAGTTGTAGCGATGCTGATGCCTAAATCGGTATCGAATTCCAGGTCCTTCAATGGCAGATGATGATTCGCTCCTCGCAATATTCCGGTTGTAGCGATGCTGATGCTGAGATTGGCACCAGATTCCGAGTTCTACGCTCGCGATAAAAATCAGCGAGCTGAAAATGCATATTAAATAGCCGAAATGATTGGGCAACTCGCAATAAAAAACAGCGAGTAAAAATAAAATAAACAGCTGAAATGATTGGGCAACTCGCAATAAAAAAACAGCGAGTAAAAATAAAATAAACAGCCGAAATGATTGGGCAACTCGCAATAAAAAAACAGCGAGTAAAAAGAAAAAGTAGCCGAGATGATTGGGCACCGCGAAAAATAGCCGAAATGATTGGGCAATCGCGATTTTCGCGATATAAAAAGCTGAAATGATAGAGCATCGCGGAAAGAATAAAAAAAATGATGAAAGAATGAAACTTTTTGCCCTACAGGTGAAATTACATCGATCCCTGTATACAATCCAAGGGCACAGATAAAGAGGGAACCATACCTTCCCAACAGGCTCCACCAGAAAGCGAAGCCAAATCTCGACGGTTCATAGATAACCTAGAGACCATCTCGACATTTGTCGCAATATTACAGACACGATGTCAACAAATAAAGCAAAGGAAGGTCCCTAACTTCAGGGTCTCGACGTCAATATCGACAACTTAGAGATCACCAACGGTGCGCCTCCTCATTCCAACAGGACACATATGTTACACCATCAAGCGGAGCGACGGCAAAACCCCAGCTTCACCTCAGCATTCGTCTCGATACAGCAGACACAATGTCAACAACGGCGTTCCTTCACAGTCCAGCAGGATGTAGAAGCAACATCAACAAGAGACCCCATGGTCGAAACAAGCGGAGTGACGGCAAAATCCCAGCCCCACCTCAGCATTCGTCTCGATACAGCAGACGCAATGTCAACAATGGCGTTCCTTCGTGGTTCATCAGGATGCAGATGCAACATCAACATAAGACCCCATGGTCGAAACAAAGCGGAATGATGGCAAAATCCCAGCTCCACCTCAGCATTCGGATACAACGCCGACAAAAGACCTCACGGTCAAAACAAAGCAGAGCGGCGGCAAAATCCCAGCTCCACCTTGACGTTCATCTCAACACAGCAGATGAAATGTCACCCCAGCGTTCTTTCCCCAGCGGGATTCAGACACACCAAAGCAAATGAAGCGAAGGCTAAATCCCTAGCTTCAGGGTCTTAACGGCAAGTCATATAAAACCGGAAAGACAATCGGAGATCATCTCGCACCAGTGTGGAGTGGTCACCACTTCGACGTCCGTCTCGATACAGCAGACGAGATGTCACCCCAACGTTCGTCTCGACACAGCAGACGTAACGTCATCAAACAAACGGAGCCATGGCAAAATCCCTAGTTCCCACCGTGACATTCGTCTCGATACAGAGGACGCAATGCCAGCAAACGAAGCGAAGGCTAAATTCCTAGCTTCAGGGTCTTAACGGCAAGTCATATAAAAAGCCTGAAAGACAATCGGAGATCATCTCGCACCAGCTTAGAGTGATCACCACCTCGACGTTCGTCTCGATACAGCAGACGAGAGGTCCTTCCTCCAACAGGATCCGAACACACCAAAGAAGATGAAGCGAAGGCCACATTCCAAGCTTCAACGACTTTACGGTAACTCATATAAAACCAGAAAGACAACCGGAGATCATCTCGCACCAGCACAGAGTGGTCACCACCTCGACGTCCGTCTCGATACAGCAGACGAGATGTCGACCCCAGCGTTTGTTCCCCTCCGAACGGCGGCCTGCGACGTTAGGACGTCACGTAGCCTGGGGTTCGGGGCAGATGCTATTTGGTTTTATCCGTCCACCTCTTCGAAGATGCCAAGTTGATTTATGGCACCGTGTATCGAAGGTTTAGACGGATGCGGCCGTTGTAGCAGACTTCATCAGATTCCCCCTCAGGGTGAGGGGTTTTTGATTGTGGGGACACTCTTCCCTGCAGGCGCAAGCCCCTGCAGTTAATTACGCTACCGCATCGCGGTAACAACTTTCTCCTTCTCCAGAATTTCACTTCGTGTCGTGTGTGTTTGTTTTGTTTGTGGTTGCCCGTGGATTGTGTACGGAGACTGAGTAATATCGTCACCCGTAGGACGTGGATTAGTCCAAATCCGTATTTGCTTAGATTTGGGTTTGGTGTTTTCAGTTTAAGGATGCATTAGTCGCGTTGCGACTAAGATCAACTTAAACGTTCATCAAGGATACGCTAGTCCTGTTTTGGACTAAGATCGACCTGACGTAGTGATTGATTTAATTATCCGGCCGTCGGGACTCGTCACCTCTCTGACGTCGTTGAGGGATTACAACGACATACGTCTGAGGAGTTCCGAGATGTACCCTTGAACCAAAGTTGGTTTGGGATTTTATTGTTTATTTAGATGTCTAAGGACACGTTAACCGTATTTGGGGTTAAGATCAACTTAGACGGGACCGTTTAGATCCGACAAAAGAGCGTTTGGGCCCTATCGTGTCAGTTTAGGGACGTAGCGGTCCATATTCCAGTTTTTAGGGACGTGGTGGTCCATTATTAGTTTAGGGACGTTTCGGTCCGTCGCCAGTTTAGGGACATAGTGGTCCGTCATTAGTTTAGGGACGTTTCGGTCCGATATTAGTTTAGGGACGTCTCGGTCCAATATTAGTTTAGGGACGTCTCGGTCCACGAGTTTAAGGACCCCGCAGTCCATATCGATGTATGGTCGTCGGGACCCGTCACCTCTCTGACGTCGTTGAGGAATTACAACGACGGATGTCAAAGGAGTTCGGAGATGTACCCTCGAACCGGATGTAAATTGATTTAGGAGAGCAGCTGTACTCAGTCAATTTAATTTAAGGACTTATGGCCACGATTGGGCTAAGTCCATTTCAACATGGCATTTTTTTTATTTAGGCTATACCCACAGAAGACATAGGATATCAGTTTATTTTAGGCCCTGCCCATTTGCAAAGTATCTACTTCGTTTGGGCTTTGCCCCTTTTTTTTTAAAATGCATAGCATTCTGAATATTTTTGTTTGGGCTCTGCCCATTTATAAATGATGCAAAGCATCTGTTCTTGTTTGGGCTCTGCCCCTTAAAATAATGCATTTGCGCTTTGTTGAGCCTGTTAGGCCTTCTTTTAATTGGGCTTGGCCCTTTTTTAATGCATCTGCGTTTGCGCTAAGTAATGAGCGCAAGTCCATATGGTGATGACACGTGTCGTGCTTTGATGAGCGCAAGCGCACCAGCGTAGTGCAATGCGCTGTTGCGCTGTTGACACGTGGCGCGCTCTCAGCGAGTTGCGCCAATTCCAGAGAGCAAAGCTCTATCTCAAGGGCGCTTAGCACAAGTGGTTTTATGGCCGACACGTGGCGCTCTCTCAAGAGCGCAGCGGCGCAACTTGGAAGTGCAAAGCACTAAGAATCTTTTTAGATTCCAGAAAGGAAGTGCAAAGCACTGTTTAAGTTCTTGATCTAGATCAGATCAAAGAAAAATAAATTTCTTCTTTATTCGAAGAACCAGAGGTTCGCAAAAGTGCAAAGCACTATTCTTTTATTTTTTACATTGTTTTTAAAGAACCAAAGGTTCACAAGAAGTGCAAAGCACTGTTTTCTTTTTTTTATATAAAGATCATTGATCTCATATATATATATATATTTTTTTAGACTAATGGTCTTTTAGAAGGAATTTCTTCTAATCCACGAAGGTTCTTTACCTCTTTCTTGAAATCTTCTCGGAGTTCTTTCTGTTTAAGGTTCTTGAATTCTCAAAAAAAAAAAAACTCCCTCCTTTGAATTGAGGCCTAAGGTCCTTTTTATAGTGCTCACAAATTAGTTAAATTTGTTAAAGAGATCATCCTCTGAGTGATTTGGGGAATTTTCCCTACCGTTGGATCTTTGATCCAAGGGCTTCTGCTTTGCAGAAGAAAATCTTCTTGTTTCAACAAGAACAGAAAAGATTTCTTAAAAATCTTAATTTAATTTGGCGCAGATGCCCCAGCGCGTGACGCGTGTCACGTAGCGCAAAGCGCAGCGCCACTGCGCTAGCGCATCTGCGCTGACACGTGTCGCGCAGCGCAGAGCGTAGCGCAACTGCGCTAACGCATCTGCGCTGACACGTGTCGTGCAGCGCAGAGCGCAGCGCAACTGAAGCGTTGCTTCAGGCAAATAGAGCTCTGCTCTGATTGGGCGCGTCTTCTTGGGCGCAGCGCTGATACATCTGCGCCTGACACATGGCGCGTTGCGCTCAGCGCAAAGGATCTGAAGCGTTGCTTCATTTATTAAATTTTTTGAGAATCAGAAGCGCCGCTTCATCTCCTCTTTTCAAGTCAAACTTGTATTCCCAAAATTCTGATTTCCCGGGCCTTGGCAACGATTTCATTGTGCACAGAATTTTCTGTGCTTGGGTCTATATATATAACTCAAGGCTGAGCCTTTTCTTCTCTCATTTTCAGAGAACTTCTTCGATCATGGCTTGCAACCGCCCTCATGCCTGCCGACAACCATGGGAGGTGCCGATCCGGGACATCGTTCCTCGTTTTGCTGCACGTCTGGTGGACCCTTCTCTCTCGGACGAGCAATGCGACGCTGCAATGCACGAGCTTTTGACTCGTGTGGGGTCTCCTCTCCCTCCGAATTCCATTTGGCTTCGGATGATCCTTGCCTCGGCGCTTGCCGACATTCCCCCTCCTCCAGCAGAGATGTCCTCAGCAATGCTGGATGCCGCCGAAGATAAGATTGAGTGCTTTCTCGAAGCGCACTTGATCACCAAACCTTTGAGGGACTGCTCTTTCCACTTGCTGAGCCAGATACGGGCTCGTCGAGTCGTTATCGCCACTCTCTCCCAGGAATGCGGCGTCGACCGTTGGATGACTACTCCTCGGGAAGATCGCCGCTTCGACTCGATGGAGAAGGCGGAGAGGGAGCTGAATAATTTTCTTTTTGTTTTTGTGAACCCTTGTCTCTCTGATCCCGTATTCGGTGATCTTTTTTAAATTTAATAATAAATAAATGTTTTGATTAAGTATTCTATTATCTGTTAAGTGTTCCTTTATTTGAACTCTTTGTTGTGCCTGTGCATCGTATTTTAATTTGTTGTTATCAAGTGCATGTAATTTTGCATGGCTAAATTGCCTTTGGCACTTACCCTCTTTTTCTGCGCTAGCGCATCTGCGCTGACACGTGTCGCGCAGCGCAACTGTGTTGCCACGTGTCGCACAGCGCAGAGCGCAGCGCGGCGCTTCCTTTAACAGAGCTTTGCTCTAATTGGGCGCGCTGCGCTAATGTATCTGCGCTGGACACGTGGCGCAGAGCGCTAGCGCAAAGGATCTGAAGCGTTGCTTCCTTTAAACAGAGCTTTGCTCTGATTGGGTGCGCTGCGCTAATGTATCTGCGCTGGACACGTGGCGCAGAGCGCGCAGCGCAAAGGATCTGAAGCGTTGCTTCCTTTAAACAGAGCTTTGCTCTGAGTGGGTGCGCTGCGCTAATGTATCTGCGCTGGACACGTGGCGCAGAGCGCGCAGCGCAAAGGATCTGAAGCGTTGCTTCAAAAATTTAAATTTTGAATTCAAACAGAGCTTTGCTCTGATTGGGCGAAACAAATGCCCCCCCGCCGTTGCGCTCACGTGGCGCACACGTGAGTGCAACGGTGGCAACCCCTCCTGACCGTTGGATTGAGGGGGAATTCCAAGAGGCGCAAGCGCCTTATAAATAGGGCCTTTTAACCCTTAGAAAATCTCTCCATTTCTCTTGGATTTAGATTTTCAGAGCTCTGCTCTTAGCTTAAGAATTTCAGAGCTTTGCTCTTGTTTTCAGAACTCTAGAGCTTTGCTCTTATTTCCCAAAGTTTAGAAAACTTTAGGTAATGATTAATTTTAAAATTAAGTTAAGTTAATTTAAATTAATTTTAACCAATAGAGCTCTGCTCTCATGGATCTTTTGATCTGAAGAAATTCCCTTTAGGGTTTCATTAACAGAGCTTTGCTCTCACAAATTCATAGATCTACAGAGATCTTATTCATGGGTTCTAACCCATGAACAGAGCTTTGCTCTTTGAATCAAATGTAGATCTTTTAGATCTGAAACAAATGAAGAATTTTTCTATAAGCTTTCATGGATCTTCTTTTTTTTTTATTTCTGAAATTTTAATTTTAAATTTCTTTTCAAAGACTTTCTTTTTGATGGAATATTATAGAGCTAAGCTCTTTCTTAAGGAATTTTAATTCTTTTGAGACCAGATTTTGACAAGTGTCACTCTGTGACAGAGCTTTGCTCTGAAAGAGGAGATTCTCTCCTTGTCTCTAGGGATTCTTTCCCCCCTTTTTATTATGGGAATGTTCCCCCTAAGGGCCAACTGACAATCTCATCCAATGATGAGTTTGTCTCCTTAATTGACGTATTGTCATTTAGATTTTGTGGGTCCCTCTTTGGTCCCCTACTCACTGCACTGGGGTGCGGTGTAATTAATTAATTTTGATTTTAATTTAATTAATGCATTTTCTTTTCTTTTTTTAATGTGAAACGTTGGGATTACAACACTGACGGCTACATTGCTCTTTTTGCAGCGATCATGTCTGAAGACACTTCATTCCCGTTTGTCCGCTCGGAGGAAGGATTCCCAGAGGCGCCTTTGGACCGTGAGGTCCTGACCATGATCAAGGCATACGACCCTGAGCATAAGAGTCTCCACCTTTGGGGGTCGTGGTACAATCAGATCATTATGGGCCGACGGAGCTTTACATGCGCGGTGCCGTCGGAACCCATAACGGCGATTCATTATGCTACCCCACCCTCGGTGCAGTATGCCGTGGAGCTGGCAGACTGGACATCAAAAGGTTTTCTACATCCCGCTATAGATGCGATACCGGTTCAGCGTCCTATGGTTTTGGACATCCTAGGACGTCGTATCTGTCAAGGTGAAGCGCGGCCTTGGGGGCAATCGTATAACCTTGGTCTGATTCCCCGCCACCCGATTGGCTATCTGCCGTGGGCCCGGTATATCCTGTCGACGAAGAAGTCGCAGTTGATAAGACTAGGATTGTACACCGCAGTCTACGTCTCTCTCTTCCAATATCCTACGCTCCCCACCTGGTGGCTCAAGGCCTTCTTGGAGCAATGGAATATTCCCACCCACACTTTCCTTGCCATGGATCGGGAAGTGTCAATTTCTCTGGAGGAATTTGCGGAGGTATCCGGCTTACCGGTGATGGGGGAACATTATGAGGAGCTGCTCCCAACAGACGTGTACGTTTTCGGAGCTAGGCCAATGGTAAGGGGGGTCACTCCGGATACTGCTGTTCAACACCAGTTCCCAAGCTTAATTAACGTGTTGAACATATATGAGTCTCTCTTCGTTGAACATGGGAGTCGAGGAGTTAACTTTGAGGATTTCATTGCTCGGTTCCTTCATCCCAACGCCCTCTCTGCGGCCACTGCCAAGTCTGCCACCCTTGAGGATCCTTTCGGTTTAGGTTTGGATAACCTGCCGGCGAGCGAAATAGGTCAAAAGGATTTTTTTCTTCCTAACTTTCCAACCGTGTCTCTTGCAGAAGTAGCGGCCCCTGGGATGGATGAGGAGACCTTTTTCTTGGGGTTTCTCGGGTTATGGTTGAGTTGGTTCGCTATCCCGATGCACTCTCATCGAATGCGACCCTCTGTCTTTTATCCAGCACATCGGATGGTCATCGGGGTGAAGGTAGCTGTTGGGATCGCCGGCCTGGCACACTTATACCACGGTCTCAGTCGAGCGGCGGATGCCAGTGAGCCCGGGGTTTTGCATGTGGTCTTCCCGATGCATTACTTCGTGTCGTGGCTCGAGTTACACACAGCGGGTGTCTTCGGGATGCATAAGAGGCCCTCGTTCTTGAGCGGTTTTACTCGCATTATACAACTGATCGGTGCATCAATTGTAAACCCCTCACAACGGAACGCTAGGGGCTTGCTCCTTCGCCCCCATACCGTCGAAGCCGGGATGTCCTTTGTCGATAAGGTGTTGACCGTTGGAAAGGTGTCTACCACCGTGACGCGGCCATTACAGGATATCTTTAAGGACGGAGCTTCTGTTTTAACGGCCCGGGAGACCCTCCACCTATATTCCATTAGACCGGGCTTTTTAGTTTTTAGGCAGAATGATGTGGCAATTTTTATGAGGTATAACCCACATCGTTTTGCTCAACAACTGGGCTACGATCAAGGGGTCCCCTTGGAAGCCTTTTTGGTGGAACCAGCTGCCACTGAAGAGGGGATGGAGAACGCCTTGCACCATTTCATGCGCGTGAATACGACCTCTCATTTTTTTATTAATGCGCCGACTTACGCTCCGAGACTCCTCAATGTGTACAAAGACTGGTACAATCATGCGACAGGGGCAGTCATAAAGGAGGAAAGGCGACTGTTGGTCGATCGTAAGGGTACACCTCCAGGTACCGATCGCAACGCTCCCTTGGTTCCTAGGACCCCAGTAATCGCTCCCTTAAAAGATGCCGGGGGCAGACCATCACGCGCGCAAAGTCCTCCACGTGAACTATCACTTCCTGATATCGCGGAAGTACCTCCTGCACCCTGTGCTCAGGTGGAAGCAGTGGTTGTACCCTCACCGGAGTCTAGCGTGGGTGCGGACATCGGGACTCGTCGTCCCAGAGCAGCTGCTAAACGGAAGTCGATCCCTCGCGGGCCCAGGGTCGGAGGGCAAAAGAAAAAGAAGTCGCTCTTTGCAGCGGACGTTGCGTTCGGCCAGGAACCCCACGCTCCTTATTCCGAGGGTCTGCTCGAATATGGGACTAACGCGGGATTAAGTGATGCCGCCGCCGGACGATACAGACTTGGAAGCTGCTCTCAGAGGTTCAGCATGGCTGGTGAAGCGTGATGCGTGGCTGGCTAAGCTTGCTCAATCAGGTAACTAGTAGTCACTTTTTCTTTATTGCAACGTATTTTCTTCGTCATTTCATTATATATATATTTATTTTTTTTAACTAACGCTTTTTCTTTCTTTTCTTTCAACAGGCATTACCGATGAAGAAGCCATTGCCGCTTCTCTGAAGACTTTCCAGGAGGAGGAACGTCTCAGAGAATCTATGGGTCTGAGTAAGTTTCGATTCATCGAATTTTTCATTTTCCTTGCGTTATGGTCGATCTAACCTTTCCATCTTAATTGCAGGGACTTCAATGCCGCTCCCTCCTAGTGACGTAGATGTTCTACCAGCGGCCGATGTTCCTGTTTCCTCTGGGACACCGCAGGAGGCTCATCTCGGAGAACCGATGAGAGATGCCTTAAAGGCTTTGGAGGCATCCCTGAATGAAGATGATGATGCTTTGAAGGAGGCATCACGGAGGTCCCTCATGACCGCTCGGGAGGAGAGGAAACGGTTGAGGCGTGAAGCGAAGGCGCGTAGGGCTGCCTTGGCTATGGGAGCGGGCCCTAGCACCGTTCCTCGAGCTGATACTCCCTCTGAAGAGGCCCCTGTCGCCCTGTCCACTGCCCGCAGAGGGGTGGCACGTGCAGCTCGGAGCGCGAACGGTAAATCCGCCTCAGGTAATGTTTCTCTTGGAGTTTTTGTTATAAGTATCTTAATGTCGTTTGTCCTTACATCTCTCATCTTGCAGGACCAAGTCCGATCGAAGGGGAGGCGGAAACCGTCAATCTCGAAGGGACAGAGGGGGCAGTACCTGCCGAACTCGAGCCGACGGTGGGCAACGTCGTTGTGGCTTTGGAGCTTGGGGTAGAGGTTGAGGGGCCTGCAGCCGATAAGATCACGGATGCCGAACCCGAAGTGGTGGCAGATGACGTGATCATTATAACTGAGCCCAGAGTGGCGGTGAATGAGGCGCTCGAGACCGGTGATCCCCCGGCGATGGTGGATGATACAACCGCCACTATTGAGCCTGATATGGTAATGGGCGAGGTGGCCACGATTCCTGAAGACGAGCCAACCGCTCCTTCTCTGGAATCTGGCAATACTCCAGTCATAGCTCTTCCCGTATACGGTCCTCCGCCGTCTCCCGGGCTTGCGAGCACGACGACGGTCCCTATTGAATCGGGCGATGAGGCCACAGGCGGTGGTCTCATGTCGATAGAGGAGGGAGTCGTCTCTGTTTCCGCCGGGAGCTCCTCAGGTACACCTTAAGTTGTTGTTTTTTATTTGCTCTACAATCTTTTCTGACAAGTTCATTTTTCGTAATGCAGGTGCAGCTAGTGTTGATGCCCCACTACTTGAGGGAGCTCCTTCCACGACTGCCTTGGCGATAGTTACCCCTCAGCCTTCTCTTACACCGTCAAAGATGTTGGAAGGTATGGGCTTATAACTTATTAATCCTATTTTTGAGATATACAGTTTATGTACTGAAGTCACACTGTTGTATCTTTCAGGAGTGCTTTTTGATCATCTCTATCAAGTGTTGCTCCCACACTTCTCCTTCCCATCTGAGTTCGCCTCCCCGTCTGGTGGCGCTGGTGAGTACTTGTTCCCGATTGGTAGCTTTGTCTTTTTAGCGGTAGAATTATTTCCAACTCTCTCTTGTTGTGACTGCAGCGTTGCAAATCGAAGGGGGAGCAGGAAGATCGGCTGTGCCACCAGCCCTTCCGGATTTGCCACCTGTTTCCACTGGTATAGTAAACCATCTTATCAATGACTTCCTTCATATCTATTGAATCATCATCTAATCGCGTTTCGTCTTTTTCCAGCCGTCGTTCCAGTCTCGGTGCCTTTCGAGTCTCGCATTACAATACCGGGCGGCCCTTCCCAGCGGCGTCCGTCCTCAAAAGGTGCCGCGAATAGTTTGCGCATGTTGAGCGACTACATTGAGGAACTCGACATCGAGGCTCCTGTATCTGCTGAGGACTTCGCCACGACGGTTAACCCAATGTTGGCGATATTTGCCACTTTCCATGACGAGGGTATTGTTGCCTCCTGGGTTAACTATTGTCGGGAGGTCGAGGCTCGCCTTCATCAGCTGGAGTCAATGCGCCCGTCCCCCGAGACTTTGGCCTTGAGCACTCAACGGGGAGCATGGCTCGAGCAAAGCGCTTCTCGTTTCCGTCATCTGGAACAAGAAGTGGCTTTGAGGCTGAAGGAGTGCCAAGATTCTTCGAGCAGAACTGCTCGCTTGCGTGCCGAAGTTGAGGCGAACGCTGCTGAGGTAAAGACCGTGTTCGAGGGTCTTCTGGAGCGCATGTCGAATGGGCTGAGACTAAAGCGGGCACTTGATGTCGCCGAGCATGACACTCCAGGCCGTGAAGCTGCTTATCAAGCCGTTAGGGATCAGCTTGCCTCCGTCGCACAGCAACGGGCCCAGGTGGAGGCGGAGCTGGCAATCGCATCCAATCGGGAAAAGGCATGGAAGGAGGTGTACGAACAACTGATAGAGCTATTTAAGACGCTTCCTTCCCAATAGCTGCCTTTGTATCAATGTATTTGTAAAAAATTTCTTTTCTGAGTAACGTGTACCCTCTCTTCGCTCTTTTGTATGATTCACCATGTATTTGATTGAGGTCAATGAATAAAGATACACACTTTCTTTTGCAATATCTTGTATGTTCTTTTGTTTTCTGCCTTTACACCATGATGTTGTCGATGAACTTGATTGGCATACAACTTAATTTCTCCAAGAGGCAACGATGGCTTAGGCCGCAGGTTCAGATCTGCCGCCTAAGACTTTTCAATTCTATGAGCCGTGAGGGTCTCATAGAGATTTTTCTCCCTACGGATCGAGAGGATCTCATAGGTGGATTTTCTCCTTAGGAATCGTGAGGATTCCTAAGTGTGGTTTTCTCTTATAAGTCGTAAGGATCCTATAAGAGCATTTCTCCCTCTTACGAGTCGAGAGGACTCGTAAGCGGTTGTTTCCCTCTTTGTCGAGAATCGACTTCAGAGAGTGAGATCCGTGAATAGTATGCAAGAGACCATTTAGGATTGACTTGCAGGATCCCATTGCCCTTCTTACGAGTCGAGAGGGCTCGTAAGCGGTTGTTTCCCTCTTTGTCGAAATGCGACTTCAGAGAGTGAGACCCGTGAATAGTATGCAAGAGACCATTTAGGATTAACTTGCAGGATCCCATTGTTCAGGAAGCAGGTTTTTGAATCCTTACTGCCCGAAATGTGAGTCAAAGAAGATCTCGTCACGGAGTGTTTGTATCCGCGAGTTGAGAAGTTTTGCGAGGGATTATTTGTTTCCCAAGCGCCAAGGATTATTTGTGTCCTTGGGGTTTGAAACGAGTCGATGGTTCCCACGGAGGCGCTGGTGGCTCTGCGAGTCGACGCGGATCAGAAGGCTCTCGTCAAGGAGTGTTTGTATCCGTGAGTTGAGAAGTTTTGCGAGGGATTATTTGTTTCCCAAGCGCCAAGGATTATTTGTGTCCTTGGGGTTTGAAACGAGTCGATGGTTCCCACGGAGGCGCTGATGGCTCTGCGAGTCGACGCGGATCAGAAGGCTCTCGTCAAGGAGTGTTTGTATCCGTGAGTTGAGAAGTTTTGCGAGGGATTATTTGTTTCCCAAGCGCCAAGGATTATTTGTGTCCTTGGGGTTTGAAACGAGTCGATGGTTCCCACGGAGGCGCTGATGGCTCTGCGAGTCGACGCGGATCAGAAGGCTCTCGTCAAGGAGTGTTTGTATCCGTGAGTTGAGAAGTTTTGCGAGGGATTATTTGTTTCCCAAGCACCAAGGATTATTTGTGTCCTTGGGGTTTGAAACGAGTCGAGGGTTCCCACGGAGGCGCTGGTGGCCCTGCGAGTCGACGCGGATCAGAAAGCTCTCGTCAAGGAGTGTTTGTATCCGTGAGTCGAGAAATTTGCTGGCTTCTTCGGTTGAAATGAACCGTTGAGGTTTGGCTTCGTCGTTCGACGGAATCCGCTGGGGAAGTATGGTTTCTTCTTTGTTTGCGCCCTTGGATTGTATACAGGGATCGATGTGATCTTAACTGTAGGGCCAGAATTTTATCATTATTATTATTTTTTTTTTGTTGTATTTCCGCGATGCTCTATCATTTCAGCTTTTATATCGCGAAGGTCGCGATTGCCGAAACATTTCGGCTATTTTTCGCGGTGCCCAATCATTTCGGCTATTTATTTTATTTTTACTCGCTGCTTTTTATTGCGAGTTGCCCAATCATTTCGGCTATTTTCCATGCGTACATTTTTTTATACTTGCTATTTTTTATTGCAAGTTGCCCTATCATTTCGGCTATTTTGTATGCATGTGCGGTCTATTGGCTTTCTCCGTAGACCTAAGATTGGACACCGATTTCGGCATCAGCACCGCTGCAACTGAGATACTACCAGGAGCGAATCATTATTTGCCTCTGTCGTTGTCGAACAAAGGAGGCTTAGCGACCAGGGTTAAGATCTTGTCGGCTAAGGCTTTGGACTCCATGAGCCGTAAGGGTCTCGTGAAGGTATTTCTCCCTACAAGTCGTGAGGATCTTGTAGGTGTATTTTCTCCTTAGGAACCGTGAGGGTTCCTAAGTGTTTTGTTCTTCTGTAAGTCGTAAGGATCCTACAGGAGGGTTTTCTTCTCATAAATCGAGAGGACTTACAAGGGTTATGCAAACATATTCCCAGTCACGGATGGACCTTGGTTAGGGAAACGTTTATTCGCGCCCGTGGATTGTATACAAGGGTCAATATTGAACCACTTGTAGGGCAACATTGGAAGTTTGTGGGGGTTTGCTTAAGCACAGGTTTAGGTCTCTGTGACTTAAGACTTTCAAATCCTATGAGCCGTGAGGGTCCCAAAAGAGAGTTCTCCTTACGAGTCGTGAGGATCTCGCAAGCGTATTTTCTCCTTAGGAATCGTGGGGATTCCTAAGTGTGTTGTTCCCTTGTGAGTCGTAAGGATCTCACGCGGGTGGTTTCTCCTTACAGGGTCGAGAGGACTCTGTAAGGGTTCTTTAACGAAGTTGCGCCCTTTCAGGTTTTCACAAACATTCGCCGGTAGTCCTGCTGTTTTTACTCACGGAGCCCTTTCGGGTTTTCATCCGTGCCCATCTTGCTTATGGACATACCGTTTTTTTTTTATTCTTTTTATTTTCTTTTTTCTCTCTTTTTTTTTTTACGAGGTCGCGCCCTTTCGGGTTTTCACGAACACTCGCCGGTAGCCCTGCTGTTTTTACTCACGGAGCCCTTTCGGGTTTTCATCCGTGCCCTTCTTGCTTATGGACATACCGTTTTTTTTTTTTTTTTTTTATCTATCTATCTCGTTAGTCTAAAGATGCAGCGGTAGTAGTTTAAAGACGTTTCGGTCTGATATTAGTTTAAGGACATTTCGGTCCATCGTTGAGAGGGCTGGCTACTGCTTATAAAGCCTGAGCTTAGGAAGATAGCGAGCGGACATAGTCGTCGTCATCTATCATTGACCTAAACTAAGGCTCGTTAAGCGTAGTATTTCTTTAGGAAGCGACCGTTTATTGGCCTGAAAGGCCTTTCACCGTGCATGTCCATGAGTAGATAGGCTCCGCCCTGGTAGACCTTATCAATGATGTACGGTCCTTCATAGTTTGGCTCAAATTTTCCCCGCTTGGCGCGATTGGGGACCATGGGCCTTTTGACGACTAGCACGAGTTCACCTTGGTGGAATGTCCTCGGGCGGCTCAATCTTTCATATGAGCGCGTCATCTTTGCTTTATAAGCTTCCAAATTTTGCTGTGCTAGAAGCCGGATTTCATCAAGGGCGTCAAGCTCTTCAAACCGAAGGTGAGCATTTTCTTCGTCCGTCAACTCGTAATGGACTGCCACTCGTAGAGAGGGTAATTCTATCTCGAGGGGGAGTACTGCTTCCGTCCCAAATACCAACGCGTACGGCGTTGTGTTTGTGGCCGTTTTAAATGTAGTTCGATACGCCCAAAGAGCCTCTTGCAATCTTTCGTGCCAATCTCTCTTATTTCGTGACACCGTTTTCTTCATGATTTTCGTCAAGGTCTTGTTGAAGGCCTCAGCTAGACCGTTAGCTCGGGGGTTATAAACTGAGGAATATCTCCAGTCTATATTGTGCTGCTGTGCGAAGCGGCTAATCTTATGACTTCGGTAGGCTGGCCCATTGTCAGAGATGATCCTTCTTGGGGTTCCAAACCGGTATATGACATGCGTTTTGAAGAAATGGAGGATGTTCTCCATTTTTACTTCCCTCAACGGTACCGCTTCTGCCCATTTGGAGAAGTAATCAGTCGTCGCCAAGATGAAACGATGTCCCTTTGACGATGCTGGTTCGATAGGACCGACTATGTCAGTTCCCCACATTTCAAATGGCCAACTAGCCACTGTTGGATGCAGTGGATTGGGATGCTGATGGATGAAGTCTCCATGAATTTGGCATGAATGACATTGCCTCGCGTATTCTAGGCAATCCTGCATCATCGTGGGCCAGTAGTAGCCCATCCGCTTTATCTTTAACTTCATCTTAGGGCCTGCTTGGTGGGAACCGCAGAGTCCGTCGTGAACTTCTTGGATGACCCTTCTCGCTTCGTCAGGTCCTAAGCATCTCAACCACAGAGAATCGAATGACCTTTTGTACAAAGTATCATTGACGAAGGCGAAAGACAGAGCTCGTTTCGTGAGCTGATGTCTTGTGGACGCTTCTTCAGGTATTCGGTGGAACTTGAAGTAATCTATGAAGACTTCTCTCCAGTCCCCGGTATTTTCCCAGTCTCTTATTTGCAGGGTTGTCTCCTCTTTCGCTCCTTTTTCTTCAGACGATTCCGGAGATATTTCTGTTGGGGCGAGCACTCGACGGCTTTGTACCACGATTCTAACGTCGTCGAGGTTCTCGTCAGCCAGTTCTTTAGCAAGTTTGGCCAGTGCGTCCGCTTTGCTGTTTTCCGCTCGCGGTATGCTCTCCAAAGTGTAGGAGGGAATTTGGGTCAGCAGTTGTTGCACTTTTTCACCGTATTTCACCAATTCCGGTTTGCATGTTTGGTAATCGCCGTTCACTTGACTGACGACCAGTTGGGAGTCCCCGTATATGAGGAGGCTCTCAATTCCCATATCAATGGCGATCTCGAGGCCCGCTATCAAAGCTTCATATTCAGCTTCATTATTCGTTCTCGGCTCCGTTAAGGAGAAGGCGAAGCGCATTATTCCTCCTTGGGGAGTCA
The DNA here is from genome assembly GCA_030015575.1 of Agapanthus africanus. Lineage (NCBI taxonomy): Eukaryota > Viridiplantae > Streptophyta > Magnoliopsida > Asparagales > Amaryllidaceae > Agapanthus > Agapanthus africanus. The sequence continues at coordinate 138,368,925 of CM057339.1, forward strand.
CAAAGATGAGTCCCACCCCCGATTTGATCGTTGGCATACTTTGTTTGTGCTTTTTCATAGAGGACGCTCCATCGAAGTAAAGCTCCCAACGGGTATCACCACTGTCGATTGCGTCAAATGCATGTCTGTCTGGCAAATCGCAGTTTAAAGGAGAGTCGGCAGGTATGGGATGCTCAGCAAGGAAGTCAGCGATGGCCTGGCCTTTTACTGCCTTGAGAGGTTGATATGTTATGGAAAATTCCATCAAGAGCAGGGCCCATTTAGCGAGTCGTCCTGTCAATATGGCTTTTGACATTAAATATTTGAGAGGGTCCACTTTTGAAATCAGACGGACCTCGTGCGCCAACGCATAGTGCCTAAGCTTTGTTATTGCGAAGATCAATGCCAAGCAGTGTTTTTCAATGGGAGAATAGTTGCTTTCTGCCCCCAGCAGCACTCGACTTAAGTAGTAGAGCGCCCTCTCTTTCCCTTGATCGTTTTCTTGTGCCCATAATGCGCCTAAGGAACCTTCGAGGGCGGTTGTATAAAGAATAAGAGGCTTCCCCTTAACCGGAGCAGCCAACACCGGCGGGTTCTGCAGGTATTGCTTGATCTCATCCAGTGCGCCTTGGCATTTTTGATCCCAAACGAATGGGGTTCCCTTCTTCATCAGGTGACTATAAGGGCGGCACTTTCCTGAAAGGTTGGCTATAAATCGCCGTATGTATGCGAGTTTCCCTTGGAGAGACCGCAACTGTTTGAGAGTCCTCGGCGGAGGCATTTCCATGATCGCTTTGATCTTTGACGGATCTATTTCAATACCTCGGTGTCGAACGACGAATCCTAGGAATTTACCCGAGGAAACCCCGAACGCACATTTAAGAGGATTCATCTTCAAGTTGTATTGCCGAAGGCGTTGAAACACGATCTTCAAATGCTCGAGATGTTCCTCGTATGATTTGCTTTTAACCACAAGATCGTCGATATAGCATTCAACGATTTCATGTATGAGGTCGTCGAAGATTTTTGTCATGGCTCTCTGATAAGTAGCACCGGCGTTCTTCAAACCGAAGGGCATCACTTTATAACAAAATATCCCAAGAGGGGTCCTGAAAGCTGTGTGTTTCTGATCTTCAGGATGCATTTTTATTTGATTATACCCCGATGAGCCGTCCATGAAGGAGAAAACTTCATGAGTAGACGTGTTGTCTATCATCAGCTCGGTGACTGGTACTGGGAAATCATCTTTTGGGCAGGCTTTATTAAGATCCCGGAAATCTACGCATATACGCACCGTCCCATTTTTCTTCATCACCGGGACAATGTTGGTAATCCATTCAGGGTATTGAACTTCCTGGATGAAGCCAGAGTCTATAAGCTTTTTGACTTCGGCGTTGATGCTCATCTCAAGCTCGAGTCGCATTCTCCTCGGCGCTTGTTTGACGGGCTTGATGTCCAGAGATATCGCCAATTTATGTACAGCAATTTCTGGATCTAGTCCCGGCATTTCGGAATAGTTCCACGCGAAGCAATCTTTGTGTTGTAGAAGCACATCCTTCAACGCAGTCACCCTTTCTTCAGATAACAGCTCGCTGATGAATGTTGGTCGCGGGTCATTTTCCGTCCCCAACTCAATTTTCTTGAGATTATCTGCAGTGGTGTGGATTCCATCCTCCAGTTCTTTCGGAGCTGGGGGAAATTCTGAGATTACCTCATCGCTGCTGTTTTCAAAGCACCAAGGGAAGTCGTTCATGTCCTCGGATTCTTCTTTTAATATTGTTACCACGTGGCAAGTGCGAATTTTCTGCCAATCCCAATGCGGAGTTGGTTTTTCTTTTGCAGCCTCGGGTTCGTGCTTCTGTGGTGGTGCTACCCTCCAGTTGTCAGAAAGCGCGAATTTGCCTAACTGATATTGGTCCTCAACCCAATTCTTAAAGGTGAAACAATCTTCAAGCGGATGCCCTACTACTCGATGGTAAGAGCAATAATTTGGGTTGGAGACTTCGCCTGCTTGCTCAGGGTGTTTAGACTCTGGCAGAGTAAGCATTTGATGTTTTAGAGCAAGATCAAGTATTTTCCTTGTTTTGTTCCGAGGAAACGAGTATGCTCGACCCATTTTCTTCATAAGGGCTAGGTCAATAACGCTCGACTCTCGTATGCGTGGCTTCTTAGCTCTGTCTTGCGGTTGTCGAGCACCTTTTCGGCCCCTCGACTTGTTTTTGCTTTCGCGTCGAACCCTTTTTGTAGCAGGCTGACTTGGGGCGACATCTTCGTTCTTTACTGCCTGTCGAAGGAGGCGTTGTGTCTTGGCTTTCTCATAGATTGCCATTTCACGATCGTGATCATCTCGGGCTTTTTGACTCGCATCCTTTATAAATTTGCTCACCGGGTCTTTAGACGATGGACTGGGCGGCTTTGTGTCAGGAACTTTTGCTGATTCGGGATTAGCGTCCTCCCATTGAGCGTCCGCTTCTTCATCAAAGTCATACATGGCATAACAGCTGTTTATTAACTCCCGTTTCTTTGGCCGGATGTACCCGAGCCCTTTTGTTTCCGTTCTCCCGTTAGGCAGTTTGCATTGAGTTCCGGGAACGTTCCAGACCTTGTCATAGAATTTGGCTTTTCTGATGGTCTGTGTGAAGGACATCCCTTGGCGTTTCAGCAGTTTCTTCAAACCTTCGGTATAATATCTGGGAAGACGGATAGGCTGAAGCTTGTCGAGCGTGGGATCCGCGCCATGCCAAATTTCTTTTTCCACCTTGTTTTCTTCAGAACGGTAGAATAGGATTGCCTTCTCGCCTTTTCTTCCGGGAGGGATATAGAATGTCTGCAATTCTTCTACGCTGTTGGTGTCGAGTGCATCCAGTTCTTTGTAATGTTCAAGCGGCACCATGGTTACCTGCAGACTTCGCTCTTCATCAGTGGAAATCTGTATTGAGGGCCGAGCGGGGAATACAGCATGAACTTCATCCTCTGAGTCACTACCGAAGATCAATGAAGGAACAGATGGTCCTGGCCTGGTGGACTGGGACGGACCTGAATAAATTATATCCTCCTCCTCCTCGGTGTCACTGCCGAAGACAGGGATGGTTGCGTTAGTTTTGTTCTCCGGTTTGTGACACCTTTCCGTGTCTTCGAAACTCGGTAAGAAGTATTTGGCATCTTCATACTTGCGAACTTCGTTCACGGAAAATGGATTCAACTCTCCTGCCACTGTGTACTCGAGGCCGTCCCTAGAATACTTCATGCACTGATGCTGTGTAGAAGGGATGATATTGTATTCGTGTAGCCATGGTCGGCCGAGCAGAGCATTGTAGCACGTCTTGGCGTCTATAACATGGAATTTGATGTCTGTGACGAGCACCCCGAAGCGTAGCGTCAATATCACAGATCCAAGAGTCTTTGAGGATTGAGAGTCGAAACCGGAGATGGTGATTTTGTCCCGGGCGAGGTGTTGGACACTCATGCAAATCTCCTTTAACACTCGCACATTGAGTAAATTGACAGACGATCCGTTATCGACCAAGATTTTTCCTATCTTTATGTCATGGCAGTATCCCGAGACATAAAGGGGGCGATTGTGTTCACACGTCCCGAGGAGAAGGTCTTCATCACCAAAAGCAACGTCGGCTGTGTGCACCTCTTCCAATTCATCCTTCATCTTTTGTTCGGCTAAGAAGGCTTGGAACTGGTCCGGATCCTGTAGGGCCTTAATCAAAGAATCCCTCGCCTCTTTTGATAGCAATAGGGCATCGAGAATGCTGAGTTGTGAGGGTAGCTTTCTCAGATGCGCCAAGACATTGTAATCTACTTTATTCCTTTTTGGGGGATTCTTGGCGGTTAACTCTTCCACAACTTGGTCATCCAAAGCGATGTCTTCAGAGACCTTCTCTTTCCCTTTGTTTTTCTTATTCAAGGGTCCGAGGTTCTTTTCGGGTAATGTTCGATTGCGCAGCTGTATATTCTCGCAGGCCTTTGGTTCTTTTTCTTTTCCCGAAGTGGATTCTTCGAAGAGGGGACCAAGCTCTAGCTCTTCATCGGAGTCGCTCCCAAATGTAGGCACTTGTGACCCGGTAGTGTTAACCATGTGACAATTGCCGGCAGTTCTTTCAAGTTCTTTAGTCGTATTTCTTTGCTCTCGGCGAATTTTACGTTTTCCCCGTTTAAATCGTTGTCGATTAGCGACGTATCCTTGCCACCATCCATTGAAAGCTTTGCAATCTTGGGTGGAATGTGAGACCTTCTGATGGTATAAGCAATAAGAGGGATGCATTTCTACCGCGCCAGTAACTTTTTCTTCAGAGGGTGGTAGCTTCATGCCCATCGATATGGCCTTAGCAAATTTCTTTTTTATCTTGAATTGGCTTTTGTCAGTGGTGGAGGCATTTTGCTCCAACGGGATCATTTCGGCTCCTTCCTCAAGTCGCTGACGCTTGGCCCTTTCGAATATAGCCGTCTCGCGTTCTCGATCAGCCTTGCTTTTCAACCGTGCTTCATTAAGAAACGCGCTAATCATTTCAACTGGTAACCCTGGGGTTCTTGATTCGGCATTTGCCCCCAGCGTTTCAGTGCCAGAAGTTCCTTCATCGTTCGTGGTCGAATGGGAGATCATATGACAGCTTGCTACATATTCGTCAGACTCATCCGATGAACTTTCTCCTTCATCTTCTTTTTGGAAGACGTGATCAAGGAAATCTTGGAGCGTGATGGGAGTTCGCGCCTTTTGGTTATATTCATCCAGCGCATCGATTTACTTTTGTAAGTCCGTGCGCTTGTCGCCAGGCTTCACGGGCTTCTTAGATTTCTTCTTCTTCTTTTTCGAAGATTTTGACGGCTGGCTATGAACGCTTGAACTACTACCATCGGTCTTCGGAGTCGGTCGTGGCTTCAACATCCCCTCAATAACCTGCGGTTCCAAGGGGTTCTTCCACTTGACCGCTGGGCAGGTTTGAAGATCATTTAGCATTCTCCTCGTTTTGGCTGATAATACAACCTCCTAGGGAGCCTCTTCAATGACGGAGCACGTTGCCCCTGGCGTATTCGTCCCTTTATAGTTGTGGGGCTGCGGAGGGTTCACCTTCCATTTGTCAGATAGCGCAAATTTGCCCTGACGGTACTGATTCTCCAGCCAATTTTTGAAGACATAACAGTCTTCGATTGGATGTCCCAACACTCTATGATAAGGGCAGTAATTAGGATCGTTAACGTCACTTGGTTGCGACGGACGTTTTGGATCTGGCAGATTTATGAGCCTGTTGCGCAATGCCAGCTCGAATAACCTCCTTGTTTTATCACGGGGGAAGGAGTAAGCACGTCCCATCCTGTCCTCAAGGGGTACGTACGGGCGTGTATTATTTGGACGAGCAACCGGCTTCGAATCGTTCGGTTGTTGTTGGGCATTAGCGACGACGATCGCTTTTCCCTTTCCTTTGTCGTTTCGGGAATCCGGCTTCGGGAGAGGGGGTTTATGGCCCATCTGGTCCATCTGCGCCAATTTGTCGATCAAAGCCTGGAAGGAAGTCGGCTTGAAGAACATCATAAATTGTGAAATGGTTGCTTGTGGATCGAGTGTTCCAACAAACATTCCCACCGCAGGGGCTTCTTCTATGCGCTGTTCACACTTAGACCATATATTACGCCACCGTATAGCGTACTGAACCCATGTCTCGCCGGGTTTTACCCTGGCATTGATCAGTGCCGTCATCGGGGTACGCTCACTGGCACTTGCAAAGCGTTGGGTGAAGACTAGCTCCATCTCCGCAAAGGTTTTTATAGAGTCGTTGGGAAGCTCAGAATACCATTCAAACGCCGTATCAGATAAACTTCCAACAAACTGGCGAAGCAAAAGCTTGTCGTCGCCGCCGGTATTACCGCAAAGAGCCCTGAATTGGGCCACATGTTGATGGGGATTGCCGGTCCCCTTGTAGACATGAAACTTAGGAATTGTGTAACCTGGCGGGTACTTGATTTGGTCATACCAACCCGGATATGGCCATCCCGTTTTTACAACGTGGCCGGCTGCTTCGGCCGCCTGATGCACCCGTATTTGTTGAGCAATATATTCATCCAAATCAGCTTTTGATATGGTATCCTCTTTAGCTGCGGATAGAGCCGGTGGAGGATTCGATGTCTCTCCCCTATCATCTTCAAGAATGATCGGGGGATCTCCAACAGGTGGATCTGGTTGAATCATCATACCCACCACATCCTGGAACAGGAGGGCCATTTTCGTTATGTTGGCTGCCTGTTCCGCAGCCTCCTTGTCTCTCTTTTCCAGTGTTCGGCGGAGGAACTCAGCGTCGGTCTCTTCCTCTTGGCGTTCATCTAAGGACGTCTCAGGATTCTCTTTTGGCCCCGTGAGTGCAGCCATTGTAGTCATCATCTCCTGGAGCTTTTGTTGCTGCTCCTGAGACTTGGTCACTGACCGGGTAAGCGGTCGGTGGCCCGTAGAAGTACGACTTTCTTCTTTTCCCGAAGCCATATAGACCGTATGTACTATCATGCCCCCTGACTTGGGGCGTTTAGGTTCGCCGCTTTTAGATTTTGTCATCGTCGCGGGAGCCTTCTCTGGTCTTTTCCTTTTATGGACCTTTGAGGTTGAAGGAGCCGTTGAAGTGGGCCTCCTAGCATTTGTTGCCCCCTGCCGTTTAATGGGGTGGTTCTTGTCTTTTTCCACCTTCGCCCTTTTCTGGCGACGGAAGTGGTCTGAGTCAATCACGGAGTCTTGAACTCTCCGCCAGACTTTATAAATTTTGGACGACAGCCGTTGAGAGGGCTGTTCTTGTTTTGCCTCCGGAGCTTTCTCCACGGGCGGAGGAGATCTTTTCAATACGGCGGTTGGGGAGTTCTTTCTCACTTTCCTCAGTAATTCAAAGCTGTTCCCAGTTGGAACAGCAGCATTGACCTCCGCCACTGGAGCAGGCGGGGTTAGCCCTGAAGGGGAGTTGCCCTCTGCTTTCCTTATTCGTTGCCAGTGACGACGTCGCGCACGACGAGCCATTGGGACTGGCTCGGAAATCGGGATAGTTTCTTGTTGCCCCCTGTTTGGGTGTGGGGTAACTGCCGGTGTCAGCCTATCAAAGACTGATGCTTTTTGACCAGCTGAAGGAGGAGTAGGAACCGTCAATCTTGTGAAGACTGACTTTCTGATAGGAGAAGCCGCTTCAACGACTTCCGAAGCTGTGGCCGTTGCCCTCTTTGGGACAGCCACTTTATGATCCTGACCTAGCCTGGTAAAAACAGAGGCTGTCAGCTTAGTAGCGGGCGACCCGTTGACAGGGGTCGTGGTAGCAGTGAGCCGGTCGAATACCGACTTCTTGTTCGCTTCTGGTGCGGATATCGGCATGGAGAAGCTTGTAGGTGGGACCATGGTCCCGAAGAACAAGCCGGTGGTGGCTTGCGTCACCTGGTCTACCGGCAAAGTCAGGAAGGAAGCCGCTTGGGGCCCATATGCTACACCTCTCGGTGAGGTGGAACGTCCGCTGCAATGGCATTTCGAGCAGCTGGTGCAGTTGGTGGCCATTGGATCTTGAGTTCTGCGCCAGACAAAAGACCAAATCTTAGCAACTTGAAATCCGAGGACAACCATTTAACAAACCGCGATTGGTTTACGAAGACGACACACGAAGTGTGGAGTGGAAAGAGGAAAAGGTCCCACCGGGCGTGCCAGAATCTGTTCCCCTCCGAACGGCGGCCTGCGACGTTAGGACGTCACGTAGCCTGGGGTTCGGGGCCGATGCTATTTGGTTTTATCCGTCCACCTCTTCGAAGATGCCAAGTTGATTTATGGCACCGTATATCGAAGGTTTAGACGGATGCGGCCGTTGTAGCAGACTTCGTCAGATTCCCCCTCAGGGTGAGGGGTTTTTGATTGTGGGGACACTCTTCCCTGCAGGCGCAAGTCCCTGCAGTTAATTACGCTACCGCATCGCGGTAACAACTTTCTCTTTCTCCAGAATTTCACTTCGTGTCGTGTGTGTTTGTTTTGTTTGTGGTTGCCCGTGGATTGTGTACGGAGACTGAGTAATATCGTCACCCGTAGGACGTGGATTAGTCCAAATCCGTATTTGCTTAGATTTGGGTTTGGTGTTTTCAGTTTAAGGATGCATTAGTCGCGTTGCGACTAAGATCAATTTAAACGTTCATCAAGGATACGCTAGTCCTGTTTTGGACTAAGATCGACCTGACGTAGTGATTGATTTAATTATCCGGCCGTCGGGACTCGTCACCTCTCTGACGTCGTTGAGGGATTACAACGACATACGTCTGAGGAGTTCCGAGATGTACCCTTGAACCAAAGTTGGTTTGGGATTTTATTGTTTATTTAGATGTCTAAGGACACGTTAACCGTATTTGGGGTTAAGATCAACTTAGACGGGACCGTTTAGATCCGACAAAAGAGCGTTTGGGCCCTATCGTGTCAGTTTAGGGACGTAGCGGTCCATATTCCAGTTTTTAGGGACGTGGTGGTCCATTATTAGTTTAGGGACGTTTCGGTCCGTCGCCAGTTTAGGGACATAGTGGTCCGTCATTAGTTTAGGGACGTTTCGGTCCGATATTAGTTTAGGGACGTCTCGGTCCAATATTAGTTTAGGGACGTCTCGGTCCACGAGTTTAAGGACCCCGCAGTCCATATCGATGTATGGTCGTCGGGACCCGTCACCTCTCTGACGTCGTTGAGGAATTACAACGACGGATGTCAAAGGAGTTCGGAGATGTACCCTCGAACCGGATGTAAATTGATTTAGGAGAGCAGCTGTACTCAGTCAATTTAATTTAAGGACTTATGGCCACGATTGGGCTAAGTCCATTTCAACATGGCATTTTTTTTATTTAGGCTCTACCCACAGAAGACATAGGATATCAGTTTATTTTAGGCCCTGCCCATTTGCAAAGTATCTACTTCGTTTGGGCTTTGCCCCTTTTTTTTTAAAATGCATAGCATTCTGAATATTTTTGTTTGGGCTCTGCCCATTTATAAATGATGCAAAGCATCTGTTCTTGTTTGGGCTCTGCCCCTTAAAATAATGCATTTGCGCTTTGTTGAGCCTGTTAGGCCTTCTTTTAATTGGGCTTGGCCCTTTTTTAATGCATCTGCGTTTGCGCTAAGTAATGAGCGCAAGTCCATATGGTGATGACACGTGTCGTGCTTTGATGAGCGCAAGCGCACCAGCGTAGTGCAATGCGCTGTTGCGCTGTTGACACGTGGCGCGCTCTCAGCGAGTTGCGCCAATTCCAGAGAGCAAAGCTCTATCTCAAGGGCGCTTAGCACAAGTGGTTTTATGGCCGACACGTGGCGCTCTCTCAAGAGCGCAGCGGCGCAACTTGGAAGTGCAAAGCACTAAGAATCTTTTTAGATTCCAGAAAGGAAGTGCAAAGCACTGTTTAAGTTCTTGATCTAGATCAGATCAAAGAAAAATAAATTTCTTCTTTATTCGAAGAACCAGAGGTTCGCAAAAGTGCAAAGCACTATTCTTTTATTTTTTACATTGTTTTTAAAGAACCAAAGGTTCACAAGAAGTGCAAAGCACTGTTTTCTTTTTTTTATATAAAGATCATTGATCTCATATATATATATATATTTTTTTAGACTAATGGTCTTTTAGAAGGAATTTCTTCTAATCCACGAAGGTTCTTTACCTCTTTCTTGAAATCTTCTCGGAGTTCTTTCTGTTTAAGGTTCTTGAATTCTCAAAAAAAAAAAAAACTCCCTCCTTTGAATTGAGGCCTAAGGTCCTTTTTATAGTGCTCACAAATTAGTTAAATTTGTTAAAGAGATCATCCTCTGAGTGATTTGGGGAATTTTCCCTACCGTTGGATCTTTGATCCAAGGGCTTCTGCTTTGCAGAAGAAAATCTTCTTGTTTCAACAAGAACAGAAAAGATTTCTTAAAAATCTTAATTTAATTTGGCGCAGATGCCCCAGCGCGTGACGCGTGTCACGTAGCGCAAAGCGCAGCGCCACTGCGCTAGCGCATCTGCGCTGACACGTGTCGCGCAGCGCAGAGCGTAGCGCAATTGCGCTAACGCATCTGCGCTGACACGTGTCGTGCAGCGCAGAGCGCAGCGCAACTGAAGCGTTGCTTCAGGCAAATAGAGCTCTGCTCTGATTGGGCGCGTCTTCTTGGGCGCAGCGCTGATACATCTGCGCCTGACACGTGGCGCGTTGCGCTCAGCGCAAAGGATCTGAAGCGTTGCTTCATTTATTAAATTTTTTGAGAATCAGAAGCGCCGCTTCATCTCCTCTTTTCAAGTCAAACTTGTATTCCCAAAATTCTGATTTCCCGGGCCTTGGCAACGATTTCATTGTGCACAGAATTTTCTGTGCTTGGGTCTATATATATAACTCAAGGCTGAGCCTTTTCTTCTCTCATTTTCAGAGAACTTCTTCGATCATGGCTTGCAACCGCCCTCATGCCTGCCGACAACCATGGGAGGTGCCGATCCGGGACATCGTTCCTCGTTTTGCTGCACGTCTGGTGGACCCTTCTCTCTCGGACGAGCAATGCGACGCTGCAATGCACGAGCTTTTGACTCGTGTGGGGTCTCCTCTCCCTCCGAATTCCATTTGGCTTCGGATGATCCTTGCCTCGGCGCTTGCCGACATTCCCCCTCCTCCAGCAGAGATGTCCTCAGCAATGCTGGATGCCGCCGAAGATAAGATTGAGTGCTTTCTCGAAGCGCACTTGATCACCAAACCTTTGAGGGACTGCTCTTTCCACTTGCTGAGCCAGATACGGGCTCGTCGAGTCGTTATCGCCACTCTCTCCCAGGAATGCGGCGTCGACCGTTGGATGGCTACTCCTCGGGAAGATCGCCGCTTCGACTCGATGGAGAAGGCGGAGAGGGAGCTGAATAATTTTCTTTTTGTTTTTGTGAACCCTTGTCTCTCTGATCTCGTATTCGGTGATCTTTTTTAAATTTAATAATAAATAAATGTTTTGATTAAGTATTCTATTATCTGTTAAGTGTTCCTTTATTTGAACTCTTTGTTGTGCCTGTGCATCGTATTTTAATTTGTTGTTATCAAGTGCATGTAATTTTGCATGGCTAAATTGCCTTTGGCACTTACCCCCTTTTTCTGCGCTAGCGCATCTGCGCTGACACGTGTCGCGCAGCGCAACTGTGTTGCCACGTGTCGCACAGCGCAGAGCGCAGCGCGGCGCTTCCTTTAACAGAGCTTTGCTCTAATTAGGCGCGCTGCGCTAATGTATCTGCGCTGGACACGTGGCGCAGAGCGCTAGCGCAAAGGATCTGAAGCGTTGCTTCCTTTAAACAGAGCTTTGCTCTGATTGGGTGCGCTGCGCTAATGTATCTGCGCTGGACACGTGGCGCAGAGCGCGCAGCGCAAAGGATCTGAAGCGTTGCTTCCTTTAAACAGAGCTTTGCTCTGAGTGGGTGCGCTGCGCTAATGTATCTGCGCTGGACACGTGGCGCAGAGCGCGTAGCGCAAAGGATCTGAAGCGTTGCTTCAAAAATTTAAATTTTGAATTCAAACAGAGCTTTGCTCTGATTGGGCGAAACAGCGTTCTTCCTCCAGCAGGGATTCGGACGTGACAAAGCAAATGAAGCGAAGGCCACATTCCTAGCTTCAACGTCTTTACGGTAACTCATATAAAACCAGAAAGACAACCGGAGATCATCTCGCACCAGCACAGAGTGGTCACCACCTCGACGTCCGTCTCGATACAGCAGACGAGATGTCGACCCCAGCGTTCTTCCTCCAGCAGGGATTCAGACATGACAAGGCAAATGAAGCGAAGGCCACATTCCTAGCTTCAACGTCTTTACGGTAACTCACATAAAACCGGAAAGACAATCGGAGATCATCTTGCACCAGCACAGAGTGGTCACCACCTCGACGATCGTCTCGATACAGCAGACGAGATGTCACCCAAATGTTCGTCTCGACACAGCAGACGCAACGTCATCAAACAAATGGAGCCACGGCAAAATCCCTAGTTCCCACCATGACATTCGTCTCGATACAGAGGACGCAATGCCAGCAAACGAAGCAAAGGCCAAATTCCTAGCTTCAGGGTCTTAACGGCAAGTCATATAAAGCCTGAAAGACTATCGGAGATCATCCCACACCAGCGCGGAGTGGTTATGACTCATCGGGGCTCTCCAAAATGAGCCTAACCTCAAGTAAAAAGCGGCATGGCAAATTCCTAGCGCTTGCTCTTCCGACGGTCAAACTGCCAAGGAGGATTGCTTGAAGACGTCTTGTCCAGCCCCCGAAGGGATCAGAGACACGGCAGTCGCGGGGCTACTCGAACAGCACGATTGCCTATCGAGGACTATATCAGCTTATGCGACGGTACGATGGCCAAAACCCTAAGTACCACCGACCTTAACGGGCTTCTGTCGTAAAGAGAAGAGGTTAAATGCGACGTTAAGATGTTCTTGCGAGAAACGTTCGATTCGTCTCGACTTGTGAAAAATTGTTGAGGCGGCTCGACTCGTGAGATAAAGCCTTAGGCAGTGGGCATAAAAGAAGTCTGTTTCCTAAGCACTGGGACCCTGCAAGTTGACCCAAAACGGTCTCTTGCATACCATCCACGGGTCTCACTCTCCAACATCGAACTTCGACAAGGAGGGAAACAACCGCTTACAAGTCCTCTCGACTCGTAAGAGGGAAAAATTCTCTTGTAGGATCCTTACGACTTATAAGAGAAAACCACACTTAGGAATCCTCACGATTCCTAAGGAGAAAACCCACCTACGAGATCCTCTCGATCCGTAGGGAGAAAAGTCTCTATGAGACCCCCACGGCTCATAGAGTTGAAAAGTCTTAGGCAGCAGATCTGAACCTGCGGCCTAAGCCCTCGCTATTTCGTGAAGAAATCAAGAAGCTTACTCTATTACCTGCTAATTGTTACGACATGCTGAGAAAGAGGAAAAGCAACAGAAAGAGCATCCGATTTACATTTGATCAAGCGTTCAAGACACAATCATTCATGCATGGGCAAAAAGACTCAGGACAAAAGATATATAATAAAGACAAGCTGGGATATAAAAAAAAATTTCCATTAATATTGCCCGAAGTTCTTACAGTCATAAAAACAATAAATGAAAGTTACAATGGAATAACCTCAAATCCAGGGCATGGATTGAGGAATTCAAAAGCGACCCTATCTATGACTTTCCAAGCCTCGCGGACCATCCTAGTGTGCTTCCTTTTGCGAGCACAAGCGTCAGGGTCCCTCCCGATGTCTTCCACCCTCCGATAAGCAGCGAGTATGGCAGACTGTTGAAAGATCTCGTGCAAGAGGTCAATAAGACTGTCTCGCCGTCTCTTCGAGATAAAGTTCAATAGGTACACAGAGTGCACCTTGTTCTCAGCGGCATCCAACGCCCTAAGCGGCGTGCCGGAACAGAATAGGGGAAGCGCTTCCCAGATAGCTCCCACGATAAGTTTAAGAAGAAAGTAACGTCGGGGAAGCAGTGGACCGTTGTATGCGTCGAAGCGACTTATTATTTCAGCACACTCCTCGTTTATGAACTCCCGATTTTAAGAGCGGCCAAATAGGCGGATGCCCTCATGAGAGATGAGCTCGTTAAGAGCATACATTTGGACGTTCATTGTTCCTGTGAAAGAGGATCAACAAATTATCAGAAAGACTAATTAAGTAAAATGATATAATGCACTGAGGAATAAAATATCATCTTTAACTTCCAAGATCCATGAAGAATTCTTAGGAGTTCTTCTATATGATTTGGGAGGAGCAAAGCTCCATTAATGAAATGAGAAAAGACAGGGAAAATCTTTTAGAGAGCAAAGCTTTATTAATGGAACTCTAATAGGGCTCTCCTTAGTCTTCTATAGACCCCCTTAGAGCAAAGCTCTACTAAGTGAAACCCTAAATGGGTTTTCTTTAGATCTGGGATCTATTGAGAGCAATGCTCTTAAAATTGATTTAATTTAATTAAAATTAATATTTTTACCTAAAATTCTCTAAAAGTTTGAACTTTTAAAAGTGTTTAAACAAGAGAGCAGTGCTCTAAGTTCTGAAAGTAAAATTTTAGAGATGAGAATCATCTAAGCGACCAAAGGTCCTATTTATAGGCATCAAGTGCCCTTTCAGCTTCCAAAAGATTGCGCGACGGTTCGGAGTCTACCACCGCTGCGCTCACGTTAGGAAGCCACGTAAGCGCAACGGTGGGGGGGCATTTGTTTACCTCAATCAGAGCAAAGCTCTGTTTAAATTCCAAGGTGGGAAAACAAGCAATACTTCTGTTTTTCTCCAATCAGAGCAAAGCTCTGTCTTGAAAATTAAAAAGAAAATTAAAATTAAAATAAATGAAGTAGCGTACTCCATAAGAGATTTAGAGCAAAGCTCTTGGGAGGAGGGGAAAAAAAAAAAAAAAAGATTGCGCAACTGCGCAAATTGCGCAGTGCGCGACACGTGTCTGCGCAGTTGCGCAGTGCGCTGCGCGACACGTGTCAGCGCGCGCAGCTGCGCAGGGAAAAAAAAAAAAAAGATTGCGCAACTGCGCAGTGCGTAACACGTGTCAGCGCAGCTGCGCAGTGCGCTGCACGACACATGTCAGCGCGCGCAGTTGCGCAAGCTTAAAAAAAAAAAAATTCAGTTGCGCGACACGTGTCTGCGCAGTTGCGCAAGCACAGCTGCGCGACACGTGTCACGCGCTGGGGGAGTTGCGCAAAACAGAATAAATCTTTTCTGTTCTTTTTAAAACAAGAAGATTTTCTTCTGTAAAGCAGAAACCCTTGGATCAAAGATCCAACGGTGGGGAAAATTCCCCAAATCACTCAGAGAGAGATCTCTTTAACAAATTTAACTAATTTATGGCCACTATAAAAAGGACCCTAGACCTCAATTCAAAGGCATGAACATCTTGCTAAAAAGAAAAAAAGAAGAGAACTCTTGAAGAATAAAAAAAAAAGGTAAAAACCTTTTAAAGAAGAGAAAATTCTCTTATGAACAAGATCATAGATCTTTAACGATAAATAAATAAACAAATAAAATAGTGCCTTGCACTTGTTTTATGAACCATCGGTTCTTGAACCTAAAAGGTTTCTGAAATTAATAGTGCTTTGCACTTGTTCATGAACCTTTGGTTCTTTAAGATAAAAAAAAAAACTTATCTTCTTCTTTGATCTAAATTAGATCAAAGGATTTAATAGTGCTTTGCACTTGTTTTATGAACCATCGGTTCTTGAACCTAAAAGGTTCTTAAATTAATAGTGCTTTGCACTTCATATGAACCACTGGTTCTCTAAAACAAGAAAAAACAGAAATAAAAAAATATAGTGCTTTGCACTTTTATGAACCTTTGGTTCTTGAAATAAAAAGAAAAAAACTTGTTTTTCTTTAATCTAAATTAGATCAAGAAATCAAATAGTGGTTTGCACTTCTTTTATGAACCATTGGTTCTTGAATCTAAAAGATTCTCAAATTAATAGTGCTTTGCACTTATGAATTTGCACTGTTGTGCTTTTTGATTGGCGCAAAGCGCTTGATAAATGCAATGCATTTTCTAAAGGGTCAGGCCCAAACCAAAAAGACCTAGTAGGCCTAATTAAATTGCAAGGCAATAAATGGGCAGAGCCCAAATAAATTGATGCTTTGCATCCTTTATACAAGGGCAGAGCCCAAATAAAATTGATGCCTTGCATCATTCCTAAAAGGGCAGAGCCCAAAACAAATTGATGCTCTGCATCATTTCTGGGCAAGGCCCAAATAAAAATAAAAAAAAGAAATGCAATGCAAAACCAAATAAAATGTTGAACATTTCAACTGGACTTAGCCCAATTTTGGCCATAAGTCCTTAAATTAAATTGACTGAGCAAAATTGCTCTTCTAAATCAATTTACATCCGGTTCGAGGGTACATCTCCGAACTCCTTTGACATCCGTCGTTGTAATTCCTCAACGACGTCAAAGAGGTGACGGGTCCTAACGACCACACATCGATACGGACTGCGGGGTCCTTAAACTCATGGACCGAAACGTCACTAAACTAACATCGGACCGAAACGTCACTAAACTAATGATGGACCGAAACGTCCCTAAACTAACATCGGACCGAAACGTCCCTAAACTAATATTGGACCACCACGTCCCTAAACTGGAATATGGACCACCACGTCCCTAAACTGGCACAATAGAGCCCAAATGCTCTTTTGTCGGACCTAAACGGTCCCGTTAAGTTGATCTTAGTCTCAAACTGGACTAACGTATCCTTAACAAACGTTTGAATCGATCTTAGCCTCAAAAATGGCTAACATATCCTCCAAACAGACTTTAGTCCCAAATTGGACTATGAATCTCCCAAACTGGAACAATAGGGCCCAAACGCTCTTTTTTCGGATCTAAACGATCACGTTAAGTTGATCTTAGTCTCAAACAGGACTAACGTATCCTTGACGAACGTTTAAGTTGATCTTAGCCGCAACGCGACTAACGTATCCTTAAACTAAAAACACCAAATCCAAATCTAAGTAAATACGGATTTGGACTAATCCACGTCCTACGGACGACGGTATTACTCAGTCTCCGTATACAATCCACGGGCAACCACAAACAAAACAAACACCCACGACACGAAGTGAAATTCTGGAGAAGGAGAAAGTTGTTACCGCGATGCGGTAGCGTAATTAACTGCAGGGGCTTGCGCCTGCAGGGAAGAGCGTCCCCACAATCAAAAACCCCTCAAGCGAGGGGGAATCTGACAAAGTCTGCTACATCGGCCGCATCCGTCTAAACCTCCGATACACGGTGCCATAAATCAACTTGGCATCTTCGGAGAGGTGGACGGATAAAACCAAATAGCATCTGCCCCGAATCTCAGCGCCAGGACATCGCAGTCCTGTGCGGCCGTCTTTCGGAGGGGAACACCCCACAGTCCATTGTTAGTTTTAAGACATCTCGGTCAAGGTTAAGGACATCGTAGTCCATGGGTTTAAGGACCCCACAGTCCGGTATGTGTTCTGGATGCTTCACACGGGTTCACTGCCATGCTCCGCGAGGACCAGGCTCCGCTCTGGACGTTTTCCACGGGGTCAAAGAGTGACATTATCCGCGTTCCACGTAACCAGGAATTTTGCATTAAACACGGGTTTAAGGACCCCACAGTCCGTATCAATGTGTGGTCGTCGGGACCCGTCACCTCTTTGAAGACATTGAGGGATTACAATGCCAAGTATCAAAGGAGTGAAGAGATGTACCCTAGAACCGGAATGGATTAAATAGTCCTTGGCCCAATTTGGGATCGAGGCGAATTAATTATGTTATGAGTCCATTGGCCTAGTTAATCACAGATTGAGGACTTATGGCCATCTTGGGCTAAGTCCAATCAGGAGAGGCTTTGCCTCTATCCATTTAGGCCAATTGGGCCAGAGCCTAGTGTTAAACACTACAGAGCAGTCAGTGTTGAACACTGGGGATGAGGTTGACAAGTTAGTGTTTAACACTAAGAGATAATTGGTGTTAAACACCAGCAACAAGGCTTTTCAAATTAGTGTTAAACACTAAAACAGATCAGTGTTGAACACTGCAGATAAAGCTTTTTAATTAGTGTTGAACACTAAGGCCCAACAATGTTTTAACACTGGGTTCGAGAGTTTTAACTTAGTGTTAAACACTAAGGCGAGAGGGGTCACGTGGCAACACGTGAGAGCGCCCTCCCTTCATGTATTCTGCTGAGATTATCGCGTCTTTCAGAGCGTCACGTGCCATCACGTGACGGGCATTCAAATGCCTATGTATTAGAGCTTCTGTCGAGGGTCACGTGGGTCACGTGGGGTGCTGCCTCAAAGGGGCTTTCTGTAGATCTCTTGGGGGGGTCATGTGGTAACACGTGACCCTGCCTCTATGTATTTTGTTTAGAGGCTTTGTTAATCTTTTTTCAGGAATTAAATTCCTACTTCCTTTTGAAGGTTTATATTCTGAATAGAGTTGGACTCTGAATCTTCCGTAGGAATTAAATTCCTCGTATATGTGAAGGACTGAATAGGGTTAAACCCTAATAAAAGCTTTTTTAAGGAATTGAATTCCCATTCCCTGTTAAATGATGATTAAGGGAATTAAATTCCCGTTGTTTCAAGAGAACTAAGTTCTTAATTAGGGTTAAACCCTGTTTCTTTTTGTTCTGAAGGAATTAAATTCCCATGATACAGGGTCAAGCCCTAATTTTATTTGAAAGGAATTAAATTCCTATAGTTCTGTGAGAATTAAATTCTCGTGCTTGCATTCCCTCTCTATGTTTTGGATCTGCATGGCAGGATCTCAACCCATTGAGAATTAAATTCTCAACCTCAAGGGGAGATGTGCACTTTGCAGATCCTCTATCAAAGAGAGAAGAAATATGTTCTTCTGTTTTATGTATCAGAGTTAAACTCTGTTGAGAATTAAATTCTCTTTTTCTTTCAAGGAGCTTTTCCCTTTCTTACCTAGGGTTTTTGCAGAAGATCCAAGTTTCTCTAAGTATCGAAGCTCTCTTGCTTTTCTTTTTCTCTCCTTGTCTCTGTATATATATTTCTCTGTGTCTCTTGGCTCCTATTTATAGGAGAAGCAGCCGAATCAATCAGTTTTTGACGAATCTTCATGAGAGATTTGATTTGCATCCATCATTCGTTTTGGACCTTTGGATTGTTAGGTGAATTTTATTCACCATTGGATTTCAAATCCAGGGATTTTTCCTTTGTTGTTTCGATTAGATTTAAAGGGGAAATCTTTCCAAACCCGAGATTTTCCCATAGATAGATGATATTTCATCACCTCTGAATCTTTAATTTGATTGGTTCCAGATAGCCGCTTTCCTTTGGAAAGATTTGAATTTCTTTTAGAATTTAATTCTGTTGACAAAATGGGCTTTGAAAGCCGGTCACGTGTGACCACGTGACCCATGGTCACGTGTGAGCACGTGACCCCCTTTGGAATGAGCCTTTTCCTTTCTTTTGTGCTCTGTCTTCTGATCGTTGCTTAAACGTCACGTGCCACCACGTGACTCCTGGTCACGTGTGAGCACGTGACCCTTGTTTGAACTCTCTTTCCTTGGTTCATCTGGAGAACGAGTCTGCTGCTTTGAACGTCACGTGCCAACACGTGACCCTGGTCACGTGGGAGCACGTGACCTCTTCTGAAGCTTTTTCCTTGACTTGATCAGGGAACCGGTGTGCCTTTGACGCTTGCATTTAAATGTCACGTGCCGACACGTGACCCTTTCTGAAGCCCTTTCCTTGATGTAGTTGGAAAACTGAACCTGACTTGATGATGCTTTTAGGTGTCACGTGCCAACACGTGACCGCTAGTCACGTGTAAGCACGTGACCCTCTTCTGAAGCTTTTCCCAGAAGCTTTCCTGATTTTAAATCAGGAAACAATTGCCCCCACAGCGTTGTTCTCACGTGTCTGCACGTGAGTGCAACGCTGTCACCCCTTGTGACCGTTGGATTCCTCTAGGGATCTGGGGAGATGAAACGTTTCCATTGCCTTCTATAAATACCTCTGTCTCTTCATAGGGGCCTTCACTTTGCTCATCTTCTTCTTTTGAGAATTCTTTCCTTGAGAATTTAATTCTCGCTTCTTCCAGAGCTTAGTTCTCTGTCTTAAAATATTTTTAGAGTTTAACTCTGTTTTAAAGGGATTCTTCCTCCTCAGGTAATGGTAATCGAAGCACCTTCGTTTTGACAAAACTCTCTGGATTTTAAATCCAGATCAAGGGTTTCACAAAGAACCCATTTTTCTTCAAGTACTTTAACCAAAATACGAGACCATTTAACTTCCCACAGTAGATCGCTTAGGGTTCAGATGATCCTTTAGGGAGATGATGATGGCGGTTCAAACCCATGGAATTTAATTCCATCCAAAAATGTTTCTGGGAATTTAATTCCCTTTTCTTAATAAGGAATTTAATTCCAATGAAGGACTTGATTTCTTCACACGGAGGCTTCCTGAGGTCTCTTGGCCCTAGGTTGTTCTTCCTGCAATTAATGCAATGGGGGCTTTGTAATGATGTCTTTTTGTGGGAATTTAATTCCTTTGATTTCATTGGATTCACTGTAGAGCCCGAGACAGATCCTGTTGGGGGGATGTGCATGGTCATCATCCTTTATTAAATGAGGATATTCCCTTTGTTTTATTGTAACTATTTGGCCTCATTATTAATGAGCCGTCGTCCGGATTCTGTGGGGCCCATATGTTTTGTGGTCAATGGTCCCAGAAAACTCTGCTGTTGCTTTCTTTAGCTAGTCTTCATGTTCATGCATGAATATATATCGCTGACTTTCCTTTTAACGGTCTTCTTTTATTGGATTTCAGGTGCGATGGCTTCTGCTCCACGCTTTCCCTTTTCTCGCTCGGAGGCGGATTTTCCTCAGTCACCGTCTGATGAGGAAGCGATGGCGATGATTCGGGCCCATGACCCGAACTGCACCAACCTTCTTCAGTGGGGATCTTGGTATAGTCAGATTATTCAGGGTCGCCGGAGTTTTCTTTGCGCGGTGCCGACGGAACCCACTTTCCCCTTTTTACCGATGGATCCTCCAAGGACAGCTTTTGCTGTGGAAATGCCCAACTGGACTCCAACGGGGAGGCTGGAGCCTTCGACGACCAGCATACCGAATCATCCGATCCCGGCCATAGACATCTTGGGACGGCGTATCTGCCAGGGTGAGGCCCACCCGTGGGGGCAAATTTATAAGATAGGGCTCACTCCTAGGCATCCTACGGGCTACCTTCTCTGGGCTCGTTACATCCTTTCTGCCCATCGGGCGCGGTTGCAGAAAGTCGGGCTTTATCAGGCCATATACGCGTCACTCTTTCATTATAAGTCCCCGCATGCCTGGTGGGTTAAGGCGTTTTTAAACCAATGGAATCTTCCTACCAACACTTTCATCCTAGGAGATCGTGAGGTCTCGATCTCTCTTGCAGAGTTTTATGAAATCTCGGGATTGCCAATCAGGGGTGCACTGTATGAGGAGTTGTTGTCTCCTGACGAGTATGTCTTTGAGCCCGAGTCTGCACCGGTTGACGGCCTGTCTGCTGAGAATGCTGTTCGCCATAAGCGCCCCAGTTTAATTAAGGCCCTAGGCATCTTCGACCGATTATTCACCGAGTCCGAGGAGCAGGGTGTCACTTTCAAGAGCTTCATTGCTTGTTTCCTTCGCAAGGACGCCTTATCGAAGACAGCCCCGAAGTTTGCCAACATTGGGGACCCCTTTGGGTTCGGTCCGAAGAGGTTGCCGACCAACGAGTCAGATTTACCTCAATATTACATCCCTATTATATCGCCGATATCTTTTGAATCCATTGCTGTCCCGGGCATGGACGAGGAGACGTTCTTTGTGGGGTTTGTTAGCGTCTGGCTTAGTTGGTTCGTTATCCCCATGCATCGCCGCTTCATGAGAGCCTCGGTCATCTACCCGGCTCATCGTATTGCTGAGGGGATGCGGTTGGCCATTGGCATCCCGGCCTTGGCGCACCTCTATAATGGATTGGGCACCGCAGCTAATACCTCTACTCCTGGCGTGGACGTAGTGAACTTTTCGCTTCATTATTTCACGTCGTGGATCGAAATGCATGTGCTGGGGTCTTTTGCTATGCATCAGAGGCCTGCCTTTTACGACGCCTATCCCTTCCCGCGACTTATGCGACTGGTGGGTGCTTCTGCTGCCGACCCGACTCAATTTGGGGCCATTCGGGTGCTGATTTCTCCTCATGCCACCGCTGGCGGGTTGGTTTTTAATGATCGGGTTTTGTCTACTCCTTCGGGTCCCGTTCAACAACTCTGGGACCAGTCAAAAGACAACGCACCTTCTCTGAAGCCCCGGGAGGCCACGCATTTGTATGCAATTAGACCGGGCTACTTGGTGTTTCGCCAGGACAGTGCGGCTCTTTTTATACGGTACAATCCGCATCGATTTGCCCGGCAGCTTGGATACGACCAGGGTGTTCCTTTTGAGGCTTTTATAGTCGCCCCGATCCCTTCGCTTGATGCTGTTCGCGATGCCGCTCATCATTTCATGAGGCTGAACACCGGCTCTCATTTCATGGTCCCTGAAGCCGAGTACATGCCCCGATGTGTAGGTGCATTTACGGGCTGGTATCTTCATCGGATCAGTCCGATTATTCTTGAAGAAAGAAGGGTGCTTCTTGGTCACGACGCCCCTCCTCGGGTTTCGGGGGCTAAGCTACGGCCGAGGGCTCCGGTCCGCTTCCCTTTGAGGGAAGTCGGCACCGCGCTCATTCTGGGGGAGTCAGGGGTAGACCTCACTCTAACAGCTGGTATGCCTTTGGGTTCCCGATCGCGGGATAAACGGGCCCCAGTAGTAGCACCCCTGCCGGCGGCGGCGCCGCCTCCTGTGGCGTCGACAATGGCGATGTCATCCTCGGTTGTGGCACCGAGCGAGAGCAACAGGGATGAAGGCGCCGAGGGCGATGTGGGCCAGCGCCGCCCTAAGGCTTCGCGAGGGAGGAAGCGGTCGTCCTCAGCGACCAGCTCTGTGTCTAAACGGGGGAGGAAAGCGGCTACTGCCCCGCTTGATTCTATGGTGGAGTCTGAGCCTATCCTTGAAGACGAACCATTGGCCCTGCAGGGGTCAGACGCCGGACTTCTCTTTCCGAGTTCGGCTGATGAGGAGGCCGCACAGTTGGCTGAGGCCATACGGCGTTCAAAAGACGCGTCTCATAACGCCAAGGTTCCGAAGAAGTCTTATCCTGCTGTAATTTTTTACGAAGACCCTTCGTGGATTCGGCGGCGATTTATCGGTCCTCTGGAGGAATGGGAAGAAAGGGCTTTGAAGCAGGCCGCTTCAGAAGATGCAGCTGACGCACTTTCTTTGTGGACCGGCGGCCATGAGTCCACTCTCGAACCTCGGCGAGCCCACCTCCTTGAGAAGGAGCAGCGGCTTGAAGAAGCCATACTGAGGGCTTCTTTGCGTATAGGTATGTTGTGTTTCTTTTGTACTTTTTTCCGATCATTTATGCCCGTGTATATATATCATTATTCTTATTTGAATCGTGCAGAGTCTTCGACGCTGGGGGAGCTCCCTACGGGCCCATTAAAGCTAAAGCCCGCCGAAATTCTCAATGAGGCCTTGTTGGATGTGGAGGGGACTGACGAGGCTGCTCCTCTCATGGTGGAACTTCCAGCGGCGGTTCTTGATCAGGGAGTGCTTGCCCCTTTGGAGGAGGCTCCTTTGGAGGCCGCCGCCCCAATGACTCCTACTGCGAGCGGCCCAAAGGCTGGGAGCGAGGTAGTCGGGACTACTCTCCCTTTGTTGGAGCCTGAGGTCATGGCGGAGACCGTTGAAGCTGCTATCCTCCCGGCTCAGAATGGGAGGACTGTTGAAGGTATTCCTCTGTGTTTTAATTTAGCAACCCCTTCATAGTCTGAACTCTTTTATCTTTCTCAGAATTGCGCGGTTTGGCGGCCACGATCGCGGATCTGTCGCCTCGACAGTCATTTCAGCGTTTATTGGAGATGGCAGCTCCGCAGGCGATCTCCCCTCAGCGCATTGTCCTCTCGTCTGGGCAAGGTTGGTGTCGTCCATCCCTTCTCATAGCATCGTCGTTATTTTGCATACTGACACTGATGTTTTCTGCAGTTCTGGAAGCCGATGATGAGGTCGAGGTTCTCGAAGGGCCAGGGGAGCCTTCAGCTCCTGCTTGCACGACTGTCGGTGAGTGACATCTCATTGCGCTCTCACTCGTTCTTTGATTAAGAATTTTGCTGACGTCTTCCAAATTTGAACAGCTCTGCCAGTCTCCACGGCGTTGGAGTCACGCATCGTGATGCCACCCGGCCCTTATGCCTTGCGGGCTTCAGAACGCTTGGCCCAATTAAGCCTCATCTCCTTGTCGTCTCTGATCGAGGAGCTTCGTGCTGGCAGCACGACCACGGCTGAAGCATTCGCTGCCGAGGCTAACGGTTCTCTTCCTTTTCTTGCTACCTACCACAGCGAAGAGGTGGTGCGAGTCTGGGTGGAGTTCTGCCGGCGAGTGGAGGCTTGCCTGCACGCCCTTGAATGTTCTCACCTTTCCTCGGAGGCCGTGGCTGCAAAGGCGGAGTTACGGGGGCTGATAGCACGGTGCGCGGCTAACATGACGTCATGTGAGAAGAGACTCGGTCGCAAGTTCTCGGAAAGGGAGCTAGCCTCCAAGGCGCTGGGCGAGCTCCTAGCCAATCTCACAGCCAAAGCCAACAAAGCGTATGAACTCTGGCGGGTGCTTCAGGAGTCCATCAGAGAGGTGGTGGCTCTCGATAAAGCCGCCATGTTCACTCGCGAGAGGGTCGAGGCTCATAAGGCCACTGAGAAAGAGCTTGAAGCCCGGCTCGCTTCGTATCAGGCCCAACAAGCTCAGGCGGAGGCTCGTCTTTTGGAGATCTTGCGTCATGAAGCCGTGGTCCAACAAAAGCAGGATGAGCTGACCAAGCTGCTGAATCGCCCGCCGGCTTGAAACATTTGTATATTTTCCTTCCTTTTTGTACATACTCATGGATGAGGGTATTTTCTTTTTTGTTTCTTTCATGAATTGTACTTTGTACCCATTTTGGTTTATGAATAAAAGATACATTTTTCTTCTCAATGATGTGTTTCCTTTTCATTGAATGTATTCTGCGGATATTCTATCCTGATCTCCTTGCAGGACAGCAATGGCTCAGGATTCAGGGTTAAGATCTGCTTCCTAAGACTTTTGCATTTTACGAGCCACGAGGGTCTCATAAAGAGTTTTTCTCCCTACAGGTCGAGAGGATCCCATAGGTGTAAGTTCTTCTTAAAGATCGTGAGGATCCTTAAGCGGGTTTTCCCTTGAGAGTCGTTAGGATCTCACAAGAGAGTTTTTCTTCCTTACAGGTCGTGAGGGCCTGCAGGTGCCGGATGTGATCACCCTTATCCGTGTTTCACGGAGTTAGGGGTTTCTCAAGGTATCGTAGTTTAAAGACGTCACGGTCAAGGTTAAGGACCTCATAGTCCGTGGATTTAAGGACTCCACAGTCCGCTGTTAGTTTTAAGACATCACGGTCAAGGTTAAGGACCTCATGGTCCGTGGATTTAGGGACTCCACAGTCCGCTGTTAGTTTTAAGACATCACAGTCAAGGTTAAGGACCTCATAGTCCGTGGATTTAGGGACTCCACAGTCCGCTGTTAGTTTTAAGACATCACGGTCAAGGTTAAGGACCTCATAGTCCGTGGATTTAGGGACTCCACAGTCCGGTGTTTGGTTGCAGGGACCCGTCACCTCTTTGAAGACGTTGAGGAATTACAACGCCAGGCATCAAAGGAGTGAAGAGATGTACCCTTGAACCAAGGCAAAATCTGTAAGGAATCGGGGTGGTTGATTGTTAGTTTTAAGACATCACGGTCGAGGTTAAGGACGTCATAGTCCGTGGATTTTAAGGACTCCACAGTCCGGTATTTGCTCTGGATGCTTCACACAGGTTCACTGCCGTGCTTGGCGAGGACCAGGCTCCGCTCTGGATGCTTCACACGGGTTCACTGTCGTGCTCTGCGAAGACCAGGATCCGCTCTGGACGTTTTCCACGGGGTCAAAGAGTGACATTATCCGCGTTCCACGTGACCAGGAATTTTGCACTAGATGCTTCACACGGGTTCACTGCAGTGCTCGGCGAGGACTAGGCTCCGCTCTGGATGCTTCGCACGGGTTCACTGCCATGCTCTGCGAGGACCAGGATCCGCTCTGGACGTTTTCCACGGGGTCAAAGAGTGACATTATCCGTGTTCCACGTGACCAGGAATTTTGCACTAGATGCTTCACACGGGTTCACTGCCACGTTAGGCGAGGACTAGGCTCCGCTCTGGATGCTTCGCACGGGTTCACTGCCATGCTCTGCGAGGACCAGGATCCGCTCTGGACGTTTTCCACAGGGTCAAAGAGTGACATTATCCGCGTTCCACGTAACCAGGAATTTTGCACTAGATGCTTCACACGGGTTCACTGCCGCGTTAGGCGAGGACTAGGCTCCGCTCTGGATGCTTCGCACGGGTTCACTGCCATGCTCTGCGAGGACCAGGATCCGCTCTGGACGTTTTCCACGGGGTCAAAGAGTGACATTATCCGCGTTCCACGTAACCAGGAATTTTGCACTAGATGCTTCACACGGGTTCACTGCCGCGTTAGGCGAGGACTAGGCTCCGCTCTGGATGCTTCGCACGGGTTCACTGCCATGCTCTGCGAGGACCAGGATCCGCTCTGGACGTTTTCCACGGGGTCAAAGAGTGACATTATCCGCGTTCCACGTGACCAGGAATTTTGCTGAATATATCCGCATTTCACGGGATGAAGGTTTGACTGTTGGCGATATGTATACCACCGAGCCATGGAACTGGGCGTTGCCGCTGTTCCGCTTAGCTCGAAGTTGTGTCCGTTGTTATGAGACGAGTGTTGGGATGATCTCTAGGTCGCTTGTGGCCCGTCGAGATTTAGCTCTGTTCTTTGGTGAAACCTGGGGGAGGGAGGTACGTTCCCTTTTTGTTTATGCCATTGGATTGTATACAGGGCGTGATGGCACATCACCTGTAAGGCATACATTTTATTTTTATTTTATTTCTTTTTCCGCGATGCTCTATCATTTCAGCTTTTTATATCGCGAAAATCGCGATTGCCCAATCATTTCGGCTATTTTTCGCGGTGCCCAATCATTTCGGCTTTTTTTTTCTTTTTACTCGCTGCTTTTTATTGCGAGTTGCCCCATCATTTCGGCTATTTTTTATGCCTTCATTCTTACTTGCTGCTTTTTATTGCAAGTTGCCCCATCATTTCGGCTATTTTGTAGGCATGTGTGGCTTGCTAGCTTTTTCGCCGCAATCTCGGATTTTGGACACCGATTTCGGCATCAGCATCGCTGCAACTGGGATGTTGCCAGGAGCGAATCATCATTTGCCTTGAAAGAACTTGGGATTTGATACCAGTTCAGGCATCAGCATCGCTGCAACTGGAATATTGCCAGGAGCGAATCATCATTTGCCTCTGTCGATGTTGAACAAAGGTGGCTTAGCAAACAGGGTTAAGGTCCTGTCGACTAAGGCTTTTGACTTCATGAGCCGTAAGGGTCTCACAAAGGTATTTCTCCCTACAAGTCGTGAGGATCTTGCAGGTGTATTTTCTCCTTAGGGATCGTGAGGATTCCTAAGTGTATGTTCCTCTGTAAGTCGTAAGGATCCTACGGGAGGGTTTTCTCTTTGTAAGTCGAGAGGATTTACAAGGGTTGTTTACCATGCAAACATATCCCTAGTCTCGGATGGGACTTAGTTAGGGAAATGTTTATTCGCGCCCGTGGATTGTATACAAGGGTCAATATTGGACTATTTGTAGGGCAATAACGAAGGTTGTGGAGGATTTGCTTAAGAACAGGTTCAGGCTTCTGTAGCTTAAGACTTTCAAATCTCATGAGCCGTGAGGGTCCCATAAGAGAATTCTCCTTACGGGTCGTGAGGATCTCGTAAGTGTATTTTCTCCTTAGGAATCGTGAGGATCCCTAAGTGTGCTGCTCCTTTGTGAGTCGTAAGGATCTCACGCAGGTGGTTTCTCCTTACAAGGTCGAGAGGACTCTGTAAGTGTCCTTCAACGAGGTTGCGCCCTTTCGGGTTTTCACAAATACTCGCCGGTAGTCCTGCTGTTTTTACTCACGGAGCCCTTTCGGGTTTTCATCCGTGCCCATTTTGCTTATAGACATACCGTTTTTTTTAATTCTTTTTCACCCCTTTTTTTTTTACAAGGTCGCGCCCTTTCGGGTTTTCACGAACACTTGCCGGCAGCCCTGCTGTTTTTACTCACGGAGCCCTTTCGGGTTTTCATCCGTGCCCACTTTGCTTATGGACATACCGTTTTTTTTTTATTTTTATTTTATCCATCTCGTCAGCCTAAGGATGTTACGGTAGTAGTTTAGGGACGTTTCGGTCCGTCGTTAGTTTAAGGACGTTTCGGTCCGTTGATAGTTTAAGGACGTTTCGGTCCGCCGTTAGTTTAAGGACGTTTCGGTCCGTCGATAGTTTAAGGACGTTTCGGTCTGCCGTTAGTTTAAGGACGTTTCGTTCCGTCGATAGTTTAAGGACGTTTCGGTCTGCCGTTAGTTTAAGGACGTTTCGGTCCGCCGTTAGTTTAAGGACGTTTCGGTCCGCCGTTAGTTTAAGGACGTTTCGGTCCGTCGATATGGGAAGGCTGGCTGCTGCTTGTAAAGTCTGAGCCTAGGAAGATAGTGAGCGGACATAGTCGTCGTCATCTATCATTGACCCAGGCTGTGGCTTATTAAGCATAGTATTTCTTTAAGAAGCGGCCGTTTATCGGCCTGAAAGGCCTTTCACCGTGCATGTCCATGAGTAGGTAGGCTCCACCCTGGTAGACCTTGTCTATGATGTACGGGCCTTCATAGTTTGGCTCAAATTTTCCTCGCTTGGCACGATTGGGGATCATAGGTCTTTTGACCACTAGTACAAGTTCGCCTTGGCGGAATGTCCTCGGCCTGGTCAATCTTTCGTACGAGCGTGTCATCTTTGCTTTGTAGGCCTCTAGATGTTGTTGCGCTATGAGCCGGGTTTCATCGAGGGCATCAAGCTCCTCAAGCCGAAGGTGAGCATTTTCTTCGTTCGTCAGCTCGTGGTGGACTGCTACTCGTAGAAAGGGTAACTCTATCTCGAGGGGGAGCACTGCTTCCGTCCCAAATACCAACGCGTACGACGTTGTGTTCGTGGCCGTCTTGAATGTAGTTCGGTAAGCCCAAAGGGCTTCTTGCAGCCTTTCATGCCAGTCTCTCTTATTCCTGGAAACGGTCTTTTTTATGATCTTCGTCAAGGTCTTATTGAAGGCCTCGGCCAGACCGTTAGCTCGTGGATTGTAAACCGAAGAATATCTCCAGTCTATATTGTGCTGCTGTGCGAAGCGGCTAATCTTATGGCTTCGGTAGGCCGGCCCATTATCGGAGATAATCCGCCGTGGAGTTCCGAACCGATAGATGACGTGCGTCTTGAAGAAATGGAGGATATTCTCCGTCTTCACTTCCTTCAGTGGTACTGCTTCTGTCCATTTGGAGAAGTAATCAGTTGTCGCCAGGATAAAACGGTGTCCCCGGGATGATGCTGGCTCAATGGGGCCGACTATGTCAGTCCCCCACATTTCGAATGGCCAACTAGCCAGCGTTGGGTGCAGTGGATTCGGATGTTGGTGGATGAAGTCTCCATGAATCTGGCATGAGTGGCATTGCTTCGCATACTCGAGGCAGTCCTGGATCATCGTGGGCCAGTAGTAACCCATCCGTTTAATTTTTAACTTCATCTTTGGGCCTGCTTGGTGAGAACCGCAAAGTCCGTCATGAACTTCCTGAATGACTCTTTCTGCTTCGTCAGGTCCTAAGCATCTCAGCCATAGAGAATCAAACGATCTCTTGTATAGAATATCGTTGACGAAAGCGAAGGATAAAGCTCGTTTCATGAGCTGATGTCTTGAGGACGCTTCTTCGGGCATTCGGTGGGACTTAAAGTAGTCTATGAAGACTTCCCTCCAGTCTTCGGCCTTCTCATGGTCTTTTATTTGTAGGGTCGTCTGCTCATTCGTTCCCTTTTCTTCGCATGATTCCGGAGATATTTCTGCCGGGGCGAGCACTCGACGGCTTTGTATCACGATTCTGACGTCATCGAGGTTCTCGTCAGCCAGTTCTTTAGCAAGTTTAGCCAACGCGTCTGCTTTGCTGTTTTCCGCGCGTGGTATGTTCTCCAAAGTATAGGAGGGAATTTGGGTCAATAGTTGTTGCACCCTTTCGCCGTACTTCACCAACTCCGGCTTGCACGTTTGGTAGTCACCGTTTACTTGACTAACGACCAGCTGAGAATCCCCGTATATAAGGAGGTCTTCAATTCCCATGTCGATGGCGATCTCGAGGCCTGCTATCAGAGCTTCGTATTCGGCTTCATTGTTTGTCCTCGGCTCTGTTAAGGAGAAGGCGAAGCGCATTATCCCTCCTTGTGGAGTTGCAAAGATGAGACCTATCCCTGATTTGATCATTGGGACACCTTGTTTCTGTTTCTTTATGGAGGATGCTCCATCGAAATAGAGTTCCCATCGGGCGCTTCCGCCGCTAATCGCATCAAATGCATGCTCGTCCGGCAAATCACAGTTCAGAGGAGAGTCGGCCGGTATCGGGTGCTCGGCGAGGAAGTCGGCAATGGCCTGGCCTTTCACTGCCTTGAGAGGTTGATACGTTATCGAGAACTCCATCAATAGCAGGGCCCACTTAGCGAGTCGTCCCGTCAATATGGCTTTCGACATCAAATATTTGAGAGGGTCCACCTTCGAAATAAGACGGACTTCATGTGCTAATGCGTAATGTCTAAGCTTTGTAATTGCGAAGATCAACACCAGGCAGTGCTTTTCAATGGGGGAATAGTTGCTTTCTGCCCCCAGCAGCACTCGACTTAAGTAGTAGAGTGCCCTCTCTTTCCCCTGATCGTTCTCTTGTGCCCATAACGCGTCCAAGGAACCTTCGAGGGCGGTCGTATAAAGAATGAGGGGTTTTCCCTTGACCGGCGCGGCCAACACCGGAGGGTTCTGCAGGTACTGCTTGATCTCGTCTAGTGCACTTTGACATTTGTGATCCCAAACGAATGGAGTTCCCTTTTTCATCAGGTGGCTGTAAGGACGGCATTTGCCCGAAAGATTAGCGATAAACCGCCTGATGTATGCGAGCTTCCCTTGGAGAGATCGCAACTGCTTGAGGGTTCTTGGCGGAGGCATTTCCATGATCGCCTTAATCTTTGACGGATCTATTTCAATACCTCGGTGTCGAACGATGAATCCCAGGAATTTGCCCGAGGAGACTCCAAACGCGCATTTGAGGGGATTCATTTTCAAATTATATTGCCGAAGGCGTCGAAATACAGTCTCCAGATATTTTAAATGATCTTCGTATGACATGCTCTTTACTACAAGGTCATCGATATAGCACTCGACGATGTCATGTATGAGGTCGTCGAAGATTTTTGTCATGGCCCTTTGATAGGTAGCGCCGGCGTTCTTTAGACCAAAGAGCATAACCCTGTAGCAGAATATACCCAAAGGGGTTCGGAAAGCGGTATGCTTCTGGTCTTCGGGATGCATCTTTATCTGATTGTATCCTGATGAGCCGTCCATAAAGGAGAAAACCTTGTGAGTGGACGTGTTATCTATCATTAGCTCGGTTACTGGTACTGGGAAATCGTCCTTTGGACAGGCTTTATTGAGATCCCTGAAATCCACGCATATGCGTACCGTCCCATTCTTCTTCATTACCGGGACGATATTGGCGATCCAGTCGGGGTACTGGACTTCTTGGATAAATCCAGAATCGATCAGCTTCTTGACTTCGGCGTTGATGCTCATTTCAAGCTCGAGTCGCATCCTTCTTGGCGCCTGCTTGACTGGCTTGATATCTGGGGATATCGCTAATTCATGCACAGCAATCTCCGGATCTGATCCTGGCATCTCGGAATAGTTTCACGCGAAGCAGTCTTTATGCTGTAGAAGCACGTTCTTTAACGCAGCCACCCTCTCTTCGGATAACAGCTCGCTGACAAATGTCGGTCGCGGGTCGTCTGCCGATCCCAACTCAACCTTCTTGAGGTTATCTGCAGTAGTATGTATGCCATCTTCCAGTTCTTTCGGAGCGGGCGGAAATTCTGAGATCACCTCGTCATCGCTGTTCTCAAAGCACCGGGGAAGGTCATCTACGTTCTCGGGCTCTTCTCCTAATATCGTAATCGTATAGCAAGTGCGAACCCGCTCCCCGGACTGAGGTGGACCCGGTTCTGCTCTTGCGGCTTTGGGCTCATGCTTCTGTGGCGGCGTTACCTTCCAGCCGTCGGATAAAGCGAATCTGCCCCGTCGGTACTGGTCCTCGACCTAGTTCTTGAAGGTGAAGCAATCTTCGGTAGGATGTCCTATGGCTTGGTGATAAGAGCAATAACTCGGATGAGAAGCCTTGCTAGCTTGCTCAGGATGTCTAGACTCTGGAAGCGTGATCATTTGATGTTTTATAGCGAGGTTGAGTAACCTCTCCGTCTTGTCTCGGGGGAAGGAGTATGCTCGACTCATCTTCTTCATGAGGGACGAACCCAAGCCGCTTCTTGATTTA
Organism: Agapanthus africanus; assembly: GCA_030015575.1. Taxonomy (NCBI): domain Eukaryota; kingdom Viridiplantae; phylum Streptophyta; class Magnoliopsida; order Asparagales; family Amaryllidaceae; genus Agapanthus; species Agapanthus africanus. The sequence continues at coordinate 138,400,990 of CM057339.1, forward strand.
TTTCCGTCTTTGCGTCGGGCCTTTCGTACAACGGATTGACGAGGACAAGCGTCTTTGTCTTTTGCAGCACGTTGAGATAGACGTTGCGTCCTGGCCTTCTCGTAGATGGCCATTTCGCGGTTGTGGTCTTCCCGAGCTTCCTGACCCCTTTTCCTGATAGGCTTGCCCATTCGTTCTTCAAACGACGGACTCGGCGCTTTAATCGCGGGGTCTAGTTTTGATGGGGGGTTGGCATCTCCTGACAGGGCGTCCTCCTCTTCATCAAAGGTGTATATAGCATAGCTACTGTGAGCCCGTTCCCGTTTTCCAGCTCTTGCGTATCCAAGCCCGAGTGTTTCCACCTTCCCGTTGGGCAATTTGCGTTGAGTCCCGGGGACATCCCAGATCCTGTTGTAGAATCGCGCCTGCCGAACGGTCTGTTCTAAGGGTACTCCTTGGCGCTTCAATAGCTTCTTTAGTCCATTTGTATAGTATCTGGGCAGACGGATGGGTTGGAGCCTGTCAAGTGTAGCATCCGCGCCATGCCAGATCTCTTTCTCTATCTTCGACTCTGAGGATCGGTAGAATAGGATCACCTTCTCACCCCTTCGCCTGGGAGGGACGTAGAATGTTTGCAGGTCCTGCACATTGTGAGCCTGAAGCGTGTCGAGATCCTTGTAGTGTTCTCGCGGTACCATGGTGATTTGCAAACTATGGTCATCGCCAGGGGGTGCTTGTATTGACAGCCGATTGGAGAACACAGCATTCACTTCATCTTCTAAGTCACTTCCGAAGACTAACATGGGGGCGGGCGTCCTCAGGTTGTTGCGTTGAGACGGCCCTGCATAAACTATCTCTTCTTCTTCTTCGGTGTCGCTTCCGAAAACGGGGATGGTAACGACGGTTTTGTTCTCCGGGTTGCGACACCTTTCCGTATCCTCGAAATCTGGCAAAAAGTACTTCGCATCTTCGTATTTGCGGACGTCGTTCACGGAAAATGGGTTTAACTCACCTGTTACGGTATACTCGAAACCATCCTTAAAGTACTTCATACACTGATGTTGTGTAGAAGGGATGATATTGTACTCGTGTAGCCAAGGACGGCCGAGCAAGGCGTTGTAGCAGGTCTTGGCGTCAATGACATGGAATTTGATGTCTGTGACGAGAAGTCCAAAGCGTAATGTTAGTATCACAGATCCGAGAGTCCGTGACGATTGTGAATCGAAACCGGAGATAGTAATTTTGTCATGAGCGAGGTGTTGCACGCTCATGCAGATTTCCTTCAATACCCGAACATTAAGGAGATTGACAGAGGATCCATTATCCACCAGAATCTTTCCTATCTTGATATCATGGCAGTATCCGGAGACATACAGGGGACGGTTGTGATCGCACGTTCCGAGAAGGAGGTCTTCATTACCGAAAGTGATGTCGGCCGTATGCACTTCCTCCAGTTCATCCTTCATCTTTTCAGTGGCGAGAAAGGCTTGGAATTGCTCAGGTTCTTGTAACGCCTTAATTAGTGAGTCTCGCACTTCTTTTGATAATAGGAGGGCATCGAGAATGCTAAGCTGAGAAGGTAGCTTCCTTAGGTGCGCGAGGATGTTATAGTCCACTTTACTCTTCCTAGGAGGGTCTTTGGCAGCCAGCTCTCTCATGACTTGGTCATCTAAAGTGATATCTTCAGTGACCTTTTCCTTTCCCTTATCCCTTCTATTCCCGGGCCCGAGATTCTTCTCTGGGAGTGTGCGATTGCGCAGCTGAATGTTCTCGCAGGCCTCCGATTCTTCCTCTTTCCCCAAAACGGATTCTTTAAAGAGAGGGCCCAGAGCCATTTCTTCATCAGAGTCGCTCCCAAAGGTGAGAACTTGTGACCCCCTGGCGTTAACCATGTAACAGTTGCCAGTCGTTCTGTTGTGCCCATCGACAGTACTTCTTCGCTCCTGACGGATCTTGCGTTTCATGCGCTTAACATGTTGCCGACGAGCGACATATCCTTGCCACCATATCTTAAAGGCGTCGCACTCCTCCGTGGGGTGTGAGATTTTCCGGTGATATGCGCAATAGTCAGGGTGTCTCTCCACCCCATCATGTGTGTTTCCTTCCGAGGGCGGTAGCTTCATCCCCATTGACATGGCTTTGGCAAACCTTTTTCTCGTCTTGAATATCTTCTTGTCTACTTTGGATGCCTTTTGCTCTGGCAATGGTAGGTCAACTCTTTCGTTCAGTTGCCCGCATTTGGCTCCTTCCGATGTGGCCATTTCACGCTCCCGGTCCGCTTTACATTTTAGACGAATCTCGTCTAGAAAAGCGTCGATCATTTCATCTGTTGGCCATGCACGCTCTGGTACAGGCTCTGTCTCCAGCTTTTCAATGCCAGGAGTTTTCCCATCATCGGTAAACGAGTGGGAGATTACGTTACAACTCGCCACATATCCTTCGGATTCATCCGACGAGCCTTCTCCATCATCTTCCTCTTGAAAGATGTGGTTGAGGAACTCTTGCAGTGTGATAGGAGTTCGCGCCTTTTGATTGTACTCTTCCAGTGCGTCGATTTGCTTCTGCAAGTCCGTGTGCTCGTTTCCAGGCTTCACGGACTTCTTGGATTTCTTCTTCTTTTTCTTCGAAGATTTTGATGATTGGGCGTGAGTATCTGGGCTCTTATCGTGAGTCTTTGTAGTCGGGCGGCGCCTTAGCATCCCTTCGATAATTTGAGGTTCAAGAGGGTCCTTCCATTCGATCGCAGGGCACGCATGAAGGTCTCTCAGCATTCTTTTGGTTTTAGTTGATAGCACGACCTCCCATGGAGCTTCTTCAATAAAAGAACATGTTGCCCCCGGTGTATCCGCTTTCCTAGGAGCATGCGGCTGTGGTGGGTTTACCTTCCACTTTTCGGACAGTACAAACTTCCCCTGGAGGTACTGGTCTTCAATCCATCCTTTGAAGACGAAGCAATCTTCAATCGGATGGCCTACCGTTTGATGGTAAGGGCAATAGTTAGGGTTATTCACCTCGGTGGGTTGCGGCGGTCGCCTTGGATTTGGCAGGTTTATAAGTCTGTTACGTATTGCCAGCTCGAATAGCCGTTTCGTCTTGTCCCGTGGGAACGAGTAGGGACGCTTCATCTTCTCGTTATAATACCGACGTCTTTCCTCCAGTTGATCTGCCGGTTTCGGGGCGTTAGGTTGCTGTTGGGCATTCGCAACAAAGGTTGCTCTTCCTTTACCCTTGTCATTCCGAGGTTCCGACTTCGGGGGAGGTGGTCTATGACCCATCTGGTCCATCTGAGCCAACTTGTCGATCAAAGCCTGGAATGTGGTTGGCTTAAAGAACATCATAAACTGGGAGATAGTTGCGTGGGGGTCTAGGGTTCCCACGAACATGCCCACTGCGGGTGCCTCCTCAATGCGTTGTTCACATCTCGACCACAAGTTCCGCCAGCGTATAGCATACTGGACCCAGGTTTCGCCTGGTTTTACCCTGGCGTTAATCAATGCAGTTATTGGAGTGCGTTCGCTGGCACTTGCGAATCGCTGAGTGAATAACAACTCCCATTCAGCGAACGTTTTGATAGAATCGTTTGGGAGTTCCGAATACCATTCGAACGCTGTTTCTGATAAGCTGCCCACGAACTGGCGGAGCAACAGTTTATCATCACCGCCGGTGTTACCGCAGAGGGCCCGGAACTGGGCGACATGTTGATAGGGATTGCCGGTCCCCTTGTACACGTGGAATTTTGGTATCGTATAGCCTTGCGGGTATTTGATTTGGTCGTACCAGCTCGGATACGGCCGCCCCGTTTTCACGACTTGACCAGCTGCCTCAGTCGCGTGATGAACCCGGATTTGCTGGGCTATGTAGTCAGCCAAGTCAGCCTTAGAGATTGCCTCCTCCTTGGCCGTTGAGAGGGCTGGTGGTGGATTTGACGTTTCTCCTCGGTCGTCTTCAAGAACGATTGGGGGATCCTCGGCGGGTAAGTCCTGCTGAATCATCATTCCTATCATATCTTGGAAGAGAAGGCCCATACGTTGTATGTTGGCCGCTTGTTCAGCAGCCTCTTTGTCCTTTTTCTCCAGTGTCCGGCGAAGGAATTCAGCGTCGGTCTCTTCCTCTCGGCGGGCGTCTGAGGACGTTTCTGGATTTTCTTTTGGCCCGGTGAGCGCGGCCATAGCATTCATCATTTCTTGAAGCTTTTGTTGCTGCTCCTGGGCCTTCGTCACGGATCGGGTTAGCGGTCGGTGGCCCGTAGAAGTGCGGCTTTCCTCCTTTCCAGAGGCCATGTAAACAGTGTGCACCACCATGCCCCCAGACTTAGGGCGTCTGGGCTCAATGCTTTTAGCCGTCGTTGCGTGTCGGGGGGTCTTCTCTGGCCTCCTCCTTTTATGAGCCAGTTGATCAACAGCCTTTTGGGGTTTAGCCTGGTGACCGGCTTCCGGTTGGATCTTCAGCTTCTTGTGCTGGCGGGAGAAGTTTGGATCGATGATCGAGTCTCGGGCCTGCCGCCAAACTTTATAGATTTTGGAAGACAGCCGTTGAGGAGATCAGGGCTGTTCGGGTTTTATTTCCACAACCTTTTTTAACGGGGGAGGAGACCTCTTCAGCACCGCAGTAGCAGAATTCCTTCGCACCTTATTTAGCATTTCGAAGCTGTTCCCAGTTGGAACAGCAGCATTAACTTCTGCCACCGGGGCCGATGGAGTCAACCCGGAGGGGGAGTTGCCCCCAGCCTTCCTTACTCGGCGCCAATGGCGACGTCGAGCGTGTCGAGCGGACGGCGTAGGGTCAGCGGTAAGAATGGCTTCATCTTGCCCCCTGTCTGGGTGGGGGGTCGCTGTTGGTGTTAGCCTGTCAAAGACCGACGTCCTTTGGGCAGCAGGAGCGGGAGCTGGAGCCGTCAATCTTGTAAAGACCGACCTTTTGGCCGGAGAAGCCGCCTTGACGATTTCGGGAGCAGGAGCAGCCACTTTCTTAGAAGCCGCCTTCTCTGAGATTGTAGGCCCCATGATGGGTTTGCAGGATTCCTGGACCAATCTAGAGAAGACCGAGGCGTTGACGTTGGGCGACTCGTTGAGAGGAGCCGCGACAGGGGCAAGACGATCAAAGACCGACTTCTTGAGAGCTTCCGTTGTCAGCACTGGAGCGGTGAAGTTTGTCGGCGGGAGCATGGTCCCAAAGAACAATCCTGTGGTGGCGCGAGTGACCTGTTCCACGGGCATTGTGAATAGCGAAGCAGCTTGGGGTCCGTAGGCTATACCTCCTGGCGAGGCAGAGCGTTGGTTGCAATTGCAGTCTGAGCAGTTGGAGAGTTTCACGGGAGTAGAAGCCATCGATCCTTTGCTTTCTGCAATAAGCAAGACGCCAATTCTTAGTGTCTTAAAACCCAAGGGCAACCATTAGCGAACCGCGATTGGTTCGCGAGTCACGACACACGAAGTGTGGAGTGGAAAAAGGAAAAGGTCCCACCGGGCGTGCCAGAATCTGCTCCCCTCCGAACGACGGCCAAGACATGGACTGTCTTGCCTGAGATTCGGGGCAGATGCTAATTGGTGCTATCCGTCCACCTCTCCGAAGATGCCAAGTTGATTTATGGTACCGTGTATCGGAGGTTTAGACGGATGCGGCCGATGTAGCAGACTTCGTCAGATTCCCCCTCGCTTGAGGGATTTTTGATTGTGGGGACGCTCTTCCCTGCAGGCGCAAGCCCCTGCAGTTAATTACGCTACCGCATCGCGGTAACAACTTTCTCCTTCTCCAGCTGGTCACTTCGTGTCGTGGGTGTTTGTTTTGTTTGTGGTTGCCCGTGGATTGTTTACGGAGACTGAGTTATGTCGTCGCCCGTAGGGCGTGGACTAGTCCAAATCCGTATTATCTTAGATTTGGATTTAGGGGTTTGGTTTGAGGATACGTCAGCCCTACTTGAGGATAAGATCAACTCAAACGTTTGTTAAGGATACCTTAGTCCAGTTTGAGACTAAGATCAACTTAACGGGATCGTTTAGATCCGACAAAAGAGCGTTTGGGCTCTAATGTTCCAGTTTAGGGACATAGTGGTCCATTGTATGTATAGCCGTCGGGACCCATCACCTCTCTGACGACGTTGAAGGATTACAACGACGGATGTCAGAGGAGTTCAGAGATGTACCCTTGAGCCAGAGTTAATTGGGGGGATTCGTAGTCCACTCTGTTCGAAGGTTTAAGGATACGTTAGCCATCTTTGAGGCTAAGATCAACTTAAACGGGACCGTTTAGATCCAACAAAAGAGCATACGGGGCTCTATTGTTCTAGTTTAAGGACATTGCGGTCCATGGGTAGTTTAAGGACGTTGCGGTCCATGGGTAGTTTAAGGACGTTGCGGTCCATGGGTAGTTTAAGGACATTGCGGTCCATTGTTAGTTTTAAGACATCTCGGTCAAGGTTAAGGACGTCGTAGTCCATGGGTTTAAGGACCCCACAGTCCATTGTTAGTTTTAAGACATCTCGGTCAAGGTTAAGGACGTCGTAGTCCATGGGTTTAAGGACCCCACAGTCCGGTATGTGCTCTGGATGCTTCACACGGGTTCACTGCCATGCTCCGCGAGGACCAGGCTCCGCTCTGGACGTTTTCCACGGGGTCAAAGAGTGACATTATCCGCGTTCCACGTAACCAGGAATTTTGCATTAAACACGGGTTTAAGGACCCCACAGTCCGTATCAATGTGTGGTCGTCGGGACCCGTCACCTCTTTGAAGACATTGAGGGATTACAATACCAAGTATCAAAGGAGTGAAGAGATGTACCCTAGAACCGGAATGGATTAAATAGTCCTTGGCCCAATTTGGGATCGAGGCGAATTAATTATGTTATGAGTCCATTGGCCTAGTTAATCACAGATTGAGGACTTATGGCCATCTTGGGCTAAGTCCAATCAGGAGAGACTTTGCCTCTATCCATTTAGGCCAATTGGGCCAGAGCCTAGTGTTAAACACTACAGAGCAGTCAGTGTTGAACACTGGGGATGAGGTTGACAAGTTAGTGTTTAACACTAAGAGATAATTGGTGTTAAACACCAGCAACAAGGCTTTTCAAATTAGTGTTAAACACTAAAACAGATCAGTGTTGAACACTGCAGATAAAGCTTTTTAATTAGTGTTGAACACTAAGGCCCAACAATGTTTTAACACTGGGTTCGAGAGTTTTAACTTAGTGTTAAACACTAAGGCGAGAGGGGTCACGTGGCAACACGTGAGAGCGCCCTCCCTTCATGTATTCTGCTGAGATTATCGCGTCTTTCAGAGCGTCACGTGCCATCACGTGACGGGCATTCAAATGCCTATGTATTAGAGCTTCTGCCGAGGGTCACGTGGGTCACGTGGGGTGCTGCCTCAAAGGGGCTTTCTGTAGATCTCTTGGGGGGTCATGTGGTAACACGTGACCCTGCCTCTATGTATTTTGTTTAGAGGCTTTGTTAATCTTTTTTCAGGAATTAAATTCCTCGAGCTTTAAATTTCAGAGGAATTAAATTCCTACTTCCTTTTGAAGGTTTATATTCTGAATAGAGTTGGACTCTGAATCTTCCGTAGGAATTAAATTCCTCGTATATGTGAGGGACTGAATAGGGTTAAACCCTAATAAAAGCTTTTTTAAGGAATTGAATTCCCATTCCCTGTTAAATGATGATTAAGGGAATTAAATTCCCGTTGTTTCAAGAGAACTAAGTTCTTAATTAGGGTTAAACCCTGTTTCTTTTTGTTCTGAAGGAATTAAATTCCCATGATACAGGGTCAAGCCCTAATTTTATTTGAAAGGAATTAAATTCCTATAGTTCTGTGAGAATTAAATTCTCGTGCTTGCATTCCCTCTCTATGTTTTGGATCTGCATGGCAGGATCTCAACCCATTGAGAATTAAATTCTCAACCTCAAGGGGAGATGTGCACTTTGCAGATCCTCTATCAAAGAGAGAAGAAATATGTTCTTCTGTTTTATGTATCAGAGTTAAACTCTGTTGAGAATTAAATTCTCTTTTTCTTTCAAGAAGCTTTTCCCTTTCTTACCTAGGGTTTTTGCAGAAGATCCAAGTTTCTCCAAGTATCGAAGCTCTCTTGCTTTTCTTTTTCTCTCCTTGTCTCTGTATATATATTTCTCTGTGTCTCTTGGCTCCTATTTATAGGAGAAGCAGCCGAATCAATCAGTTTTTGACGAATCTTCATGAGAGATTTGATTTGCATCCATCATTCGTTTTGGACCTTTGGATTGTTAGGTGAATTTTATTCACCATTGGATTTCAAATCCAGGGATTTTTCCTTTGTTGTTTCGATTAGATTTAAAGGGGAAATCTTTCCAAACCCGAGATTTTCCCATAGATAGATGATATTTCATCACCTCTGAATCTTTAATTTGATTGGTTCCAGATAGCCGCTTTCCTTTGGAAAGATTTGAATTTCTTTCAGAATTTAATTCCGTTGACAAAATGGGCTTTGAAAGCCGGTCACGTGTGACCACGTGACCCATGGTCACGTGTGAGCACGTGACCCCCTTTGGAATGAGCATTTTCCTTTCTTTTGCGCTCTGTCTTCTGATCGTTGCTTAAACGTCACGTGCCACCACGTGACTCCTGGTCACGTGTGAGCACGTGACCCTTGTTTGAACTCTCTTTCCTTGGTTCATCTGGAGAACGAGTCTGCTGCTTTGAACGTCACGTGCCAACACGTGACCCTGGTCATGTGGGAGCACGTGACCTCTTCTGAAGCTTTTTCCTTGACTTGATCAGGGAACCGGTGTGCCTTTGACGCTTGCATTTAAATGTCACGTGCCGACACGTGACCCTTTCTGAAGCCCTTTCCTTGATGTAGTTGGAAAACTGAACCTGACTTGATGATGCTTTTAGGTGTCACGTGCCAACACGTGACCGCTAGTCACGTGTAAGCACGTGACCCTCTTCTGAAGCTTTTCCCAGAAGCTTTCCTGATTTTAAATCAGGAAACAAAATCCATGTCCACAATTTGGGCACAACCAAACAAAAGAATAAGAAACTCGTAAACCATCATCTTTCATTTTCATTTGGTACAAAACAAACAAAAAAGACACATAAATTCATGAATCAACCTTAAGACTTTGAGAATCCATGTGCCCAAGGACACTAATCATCCAACATATTCGATATGAGCCCAAAGAACACTTAACATCCATTTTCAATATGAATCTGACTACAATTTTTTATTTTTTTTATTTTTACATATCAAATATGAACAATGCATCAATATCCAAACAACATCTACAAGAAATAAATGTGATCGGATGATATAACAATGTTTTCAAGGCTACATCAATTGACAACACCAAAGCCAGCACCAAAGCCAGTTTTCAAGGCTACATCAATTGACAACACCAAAGCCAGTTTTGCTACGAATTAGTTGGTGAAAGAATGGTTTACACAGCAGTACACAAGAACACATCTGGGCATCTTGCTATACAAACTAGAGTGTAAGGATACATACTAGAATAATTTTCCAACTCCCCACCACTTAACCCCAACCCAGCCCCAGCCCCCGCCCCCAGCCCCAGCCCCAGCCCAGCCCAGCCCCACCCCAGCCCAGCCCCAACCTAACCCTAAACCCAGTGCGACCAGCTAAACCCCAACACCAACCCTAAGGCAAACCCTAACCCCAGCCCCACCTACAGCAGCCGAACACCAACCCTAACCCTACCCCGACCCCGGCCCCGACCCCGACCGCGACCGCGACCCCTGCCCAACCCCAACTCGCGCGCCATGAACCCTAAGCCCAAAATAATCCCAAAAATCTTTAATTTACCTCACCTGAACCCTAAGCCCGAAGTAATCCAAAGATTTACTCACTTGAACCGCTACTGCGCTGGGGCTGGAGCGACGACCTGAACCGCGGTGGCGACGAGAGCTGAGGTGGCGACGAAACCGGCGGTGGCGACGAGGAGAACGACGTTGGCGACGACGGCGTGGCGAATTGGGGAATTTTTTCGCGCGCGATCGAGAGAAAGAGAAAGTGAGCGAGCGTAGGCGATCGATCTGGGATTTTGTTAAATCGATATTTACTTGCCCCTACGGATATACCCGTAGGTCCTTTGTTTGCGGCTCCGTAGGGGCAAACACCAAATTAAGAATTAATATTTTTATTCTTGGACGTCTATGCCCGTAGGGGCAACCTTTTAGCCCTACGGATTAATCCGTAGGGACAAACTTAAATTGCCCCTACGTATGTCAGTATCCGTAGGGGCAACCCCTTATTTTACTAGTGTGGGAGGGATGTGTATTTTTATAATTGTGTTTAAAATGGAATACAAGGCCTGAATGAAATATAATCCAGGTTTTTTTTTTTCCATTTTGAACAGTAGACTCTTCCTAATCATTTTGAAAATTCCGGGTTTTTCAGACAACTCCCAAGCAGGACGGGTTTTTTCGATAACAAACAAAAATTATCTTTTTAAATCTGGCTGTTAACTAAAAAAAACTCTAAGAAAAACACTAATAAGAATCTTTAGATAGTATGTTGTAAATCCCACTACGACGGTTGACGAGCTAAACTGGAGATGGTAAATTCTATGATCTTCGATATCTTGTATCTTTCTTTTATTGGCTCGCTCCTATCACAATCGTCACGCTTATCTGTGATGATTTAAAGTGCATTTTTAACGTGCTCTAATTGCTGAGGAACTTGTGAAGCAATGAAGATATGAGATAAGACTAAATGAATGTAAATGAAAATAGTCTTTAAAAAATAAGTAATAGGTAATTTATTTTGAAAAACCAAATTTCTTTTCAAGGAATAATTTTTTTCTTTCAAGAAAGTGTTTTTTGTTTTTAAATAAAATGATGTGTGAACTACCAATGGGCTAAGCTAACCCTTGTTTCAATCAATCATCAAAATTTAATGCCGCAAAAATCCTTAACTCAAAAAAAGGAGAGAGAAAACGCTTCTGGAGATTTCCATAAATATATAAATTCACAGATAAGAAATAATATTGTAAAATTGCCACTCACAAAACAATTTTGTCTATGTGCTTTGGCAAAATGGTACATGAACTTCTTATAAGAAAACTAATTTGAAAACTTAACTTTCCTATTTTCCTATATATAAGAAACTCGGAAATCCATATGAGACGGTTGCCTACTCTCACCAGTCGAAGGCTCCACCCATGAATCGGATAGTTAAACCATGTTAAGAGTTGAGCGTAATTCTCTAAAGCAAAGATCATTTTCTCTTTCTTATAGATTTTCCCTGGTTAAGGATAATTTAGAAGATGTCGACGAGCTAGTCATAAAATTTTGGCCAGCTTCCTCCATTCAGAGATTTCATAAATTTGACACTACTCAGGAGAGGGCTAACGATCAAGTCAACAATCAATTGTTAAACTTCATTGAATTATTTATGAAGCTTTACTTCATGGTTGAACCAATTTTCTCAAACCAATTTTCTCATGAGAGAGGGCTTAGATGGTGATGAATGGAGACGAATACCATTCTTTCACTTTATCCAACATTGTTATTACTTTTCTTTTTGCAAAATATTTCTTCCCAAAGTACCCACTTCTTTTCCACACGTACAACCGTTTTTTCAGACATACTGCATATTTAATTATTTTGTCACGGGGTCTTTTTTTCCCCCTTTCTTTTTCATCAAAATATAAGCCCATTTTTTCAAGACCAAGAAGAAAATTTGATTACCAATGCACTTTTAGTGCTACATTTACTATGCAACACTCAAGAAGTAACTATCATGATTTCCCTACATGCCTTTTCAAGTGATAATAAATGAGAAGTTTACTTGGAAAAAACTGCTATGTAAGGACTTGCATGGTGCAAACCACTTGCAAGCGTTTGAATGGATTTCTTTGCACAAATCTCAAAACCATCAAAGCGCTTGCAAGTGGCTTGCACCATGCAAGCCCTTGCATACTAGTTTTACTTTGATAAAATCACAGATTTTAGAAAATTCAATCTTCTCTTAATAGATGTGCAAAAGTTGAAAATGCTTAATATTATGAAACGGATGTAGTAGAACAAAAGCAATAGCTATTTATATGCCTTACAATCTATGTCTTGAGGACCATGGATATCATATTGGGTTCTTTATGCTGTGTTTTATATTATACTCTTATCTAATAAACCTCCAATGCATTTATGCATGATTTTAAAAAACATTATGCAGTGTTGTGGTGGCAGTTGGGATAGTGCCTACCGTCTAACCGCGCGCATGGTATAATTTTTCTCAATTAAATTTTTTTTGTACACATAAATAGCACAATATACAGGAAAAAATATTTGAAATGTTCTTAAGAGTATACCAAATTATAATATATACATAGTGACATAATATTATCAAATTAAGAGGAGTACATGATATTAGAAATTTAGCATTATAAACTTAAACAGTTAATTTGATTAGTCTGCGAAGTGGTATAAACAATCTAGCAGCTCAAGCCATTAATCAGCCGCTTAATTAGCACTTGCTTGGAGGTTAGAACTGCTGAATCGGTCATATATATAGACACATGCTAGCTGCCCAACCGCTTAATTCAGGTGCTCTAAAAAAATATAGGATGGTCATAACAAAATTTAAGATGAGTATGTATAGAATGGGAAATTATATTAACATCGACAAGAAGCTTATAAGTTCAAGGCATTGACCTGACAAAAAAGGAGACAATCACTACAAGAAAATTGTATTTATTCCGTCGGCATAAGCCTGACGGATTAAATTGATATCTGACGGAATAACTTTATTCCGTCGGACAATACCCGACATATAAAAATTCGACGTAATAAGATTTATTACGTCGGGTCATTAACTAATTTCGTCGGTTTAGTTTTTTCTGTCGGCTTGATGCCGACGGAAAAGGTTAAAAAAACATGGGGAGTTAACTCATTTTTACCCTAGGTTTGACAGCTTATTCCGTCGGCTCATTATTTATTCCGTCGGGTATGGCCCGACGAAATAACGTGGCAACAGAGAAATAAAAATGTCTGACCTGCAATTGCTTCGTCGAAAACATTCGACACAAAAAATATATTCCATGCTGTACAAAGCAGTTCTAACTCCAATTCCAATTCCAAATCCATTTCCATTTCACCAATTCCATTTCAATTCACGACAAAATATATAATCAAATATACGAAACACTAAAATTCAAATATATACAAACCGTTAGTTCAATTACAACTACTAAACAACAAAAAACTAATTCTGAGGCTACAAAAAATGACGAGAAGACGCGTGATCGAAAAAGTATGAGTCTTGCTGAGAGAGAGAAAGCGATAAATACGTTTACTGAATATAGAGATTAGAAATATCTCTATCTTCAATAAACGTATTTATCGTTTTCTTTCTTTCGGCAAAACTCATACCTTCCTCGATCCCGTGTCTTCATGAGCTCACCCGGGGGGGGGCACTGCTGCCGTCAGGTGAGGGGAGGACATCAGGATAGTCGCTGAAATCGAGCAACTCCTACAGTGATATAAATATACAAGTATAGAAACGGATATACACGATAACTATATGAAAGTTGCATTGAAAATAAAGATTATCAATTAAACTTACATTCGGTATTTCCTTGCATAATTGTACTAGCCTCCGCATCATCGTTCTCTTCGCCTGCATATCGGCTAGGGCTTTTGCTAGCCTGAAGTCGATGCGGATCCAAATGCAGGAGTTGAGAAGACGGGTGCTCGATCACTGGCGGGGGCATGTGGAGAGCCGTCTGGGTGATATATCGGGGCAGACGGAGAGGGAGATGTGGCTGCAGCGGGCGCGGGTGCTACGGGCTCCTGAATGAATATCCCCGGGCACGCATAAGGAGGATGCAAACGCGGACCGGGATGGGCATGATATACCGTAGGCGTGATGCCTTGGCCGCCCATATGAACTATCCCGTGTCGGTCCGGGTTGTGCAGCTGAAATACCTCCTCATTGATCATATGAAGCTCCACGTCTGTAGGCTGTCGATGGTGCGCCGCAACAAATGCAACTCTCCGCTGCACAATTTCGCCACTCATCCGTTGCTGTGGGAAATTACAATATGATCCAAGGTTCAAGAATTCATTTCGGTTTCGGTATCTTATATATTAATGAGTTAAATTTATGGTTCTATATTCGTTTCAGTTTCGGTCTCTTAGATTTGCAGTTTTCTAACAACGAAAGGTTAAATTGAACACAATTACAGTTAAAATTGTATAACAAAATCGTATAAAAGTATACTTACATAATACTCGGTCGCCTCCTGTAAGTTGGGGCAGCTGGAGTCATGCGCAAACCCTATATGAAAATGTTCAACGTGGCTGGGCATTTCTCTTGTCTGCCTCGCCTGCCATTTAGATCAATGAATTTAATTTATATCAAGTTTAGAAATTAAAATCGACAAATTAAGAAAACATAGTGTTCTTACATGAGCAACTGCATACTGGGAGGAGTTCATCCTTCCACCCAACCATCGATTACGGTTGTGCCTCTGCGCCGCTGCTCCCCACTCACTCCTCGCTTATCATTTAGATATGTTTTCCGGTGTCATGCTAATATTGAATCAATATCTAACGCTATTAAAATTTTCGGCAATATACGAACCAAAAACTCGGATGACTAGAAGTGATCGATCATAGCGGCCCAATACTTGTCAGTCCAATGAGGGGCTTCACCGTCAATTTCTCCTCATCGGCGGCGGCATTCCTCCATTTTTTGTATACAGAGTGCTTCTGATCACGCCAACTCCCCGACAAGTATATGAATAATCGGTTTCGGACCATGTGTAGAGAGATGTGGGGCTGTCTATCCACCATACTATGGAGAACCACGCTTATAAAGAATTGGGATCAAATATATATATGCGAAAGTAATAAACGTACGAATGCTTAATTATATAAGCTTACCAAGATCTCATCTAAACCCACTTGCTTCTTATCGATTAAAGCCCTTGACGTCTAGTCCACTGCAACGTAATTGGCTCCATCCTTCACCAAATGCGGCATGCGCTTGTCATTATTGCAGACCGAGGCACAATTTTTTTTTAGTTCTTTTGTCCCGGGTTTAACGAAATCTTTGTTCGCTGAAAAGTGCACATCAATCTTTGGGTCATCTCAAGGACAAGCCCATACATACTGCGCCTGTGTGGGGCCCCTCCTACCAAGGCCACAGCCCCTGGAACTAGAGGAACTGGCTCCGGGGTCCCCCTCAGTACGTTCTCGGCCACGGCCCATGAAACTGGAGGAACTGGCTCCCGGGTCCCCCTTAGTCTGTCCTTGAGCTCCACGAGAACTGGAGGCCATATCTTGAGCAATGAACTAATGCAACAAAAAAATATAGTAACAATTTCAAGAAACATGTAAGCAAAATTATATAGCTGTGGATGAAATGAACAGTTAAGTAAATTACATAGCTGTAAATGAAATGAACAGTTGACCAAATTAAACAGTTAAGTAAATTACCTAGCTGTAGATGAAAGAAAAATACGATAAACTAAACTTTTAAATTGTATACATGATTATGAATATTACATAAATTTATTAAAATGGGAAGTTAATCATCATCTTCGGTAGTGCTACTCTCACTCGCTGAATTTTGCTCGGATAGCTGAATTGGTCCGCTACACGCGTTGTTCGTTTTCGTCTACAGGAAGTTGATCTTGATGATCCGTCTTCTACAACAATCTCCGGATCGATATCAGCCCTTAAAAGGCTAACGGAGTCGATATCCAGGGTCAGGTCTTAAAATGGTGTGACTGGCGTGCTTGGGCAGCTAATTTCAAGATTTTCATCATCAGGATTTCCCATATTAAAATAATCTCACAGATTTGTTCTGATAGCGACATGCCAGACAGCATCTCTAGGATCCTCTACATAAAAACACAGACGTGCTTGACTCGCTAATATGTAAAGCTTATTCGTGAACGCGAGTCTTGAAGAATTTAGTAGGAGTAACCCGTTTTCTATTTTGTATTCTCGTCCATTTGTCTTGGTATCATACCAGAGACACTTGAATAGGATAACTCTGTGTGCAACAATAATGTACATGCACGATATCTTGCAACACACCGTGGTAGTCAAGTTGTCCCATGGTTGGATCGATATCTCTAGATGATGCGTAACCTCTTGTGGTTGATATAAAAAAATACCGCAGTTTTGGAACTTTCTATGTGCATCTCTATCTTGTGTATGAAATCTACAACATAACCAATAAGATGCTCAACTAATGGATCTGATTCAGATGCAAGTATTTTTAAATCTTCTATTATATTGGCATCTACGGCTGTATGAACCAAATTAGGCATAATAAGTATTAGAAAAAATCGTATTTAGTTTAATGGATGAGAAATGAATTATATTTCAGTGATAAACTTACAAAATAGTTAAACCATGTCGTAAATTCTCGATTTAAAGCATTATCGATAAGCCTTGGTAGCAGGCGACCCCTTAGTGGTCTGTATTGAGCTCTCCATAAACTAAGTATGAAACAAATAATGTAGTTAGATAATTTCATATTTAAGTTGAAAAAAGTAATAGTCTATATACATACTCTTGAAATAGGTCAACTTCGCCAGAGTTAAATAATACATATCTATGTATTGTGTCAATCTCCACACTATGAAGTGTGACATGTTTCACGGCGCCTATTACGTTCCCGCCTCCACGGAAGACTGATATTATTCCTTGTCCCTCGTGAACCATGACGTCCTTGTTACAGCCCGGCCTGTTGAATACAGTCTTGGTCCCCTCAAGGTACATAGAATAAAATGTCATGCATTCCTCGACGAGAAACCCTTTAGCAATCGACCCTTAGGGTCTAGCTTTATTTCGAATATCATCTTAAACATAAACCTGTGGGTTTTAATTTGGTAAGTTCAATTGATGAATTTTGAACATTATTCGACAGTTAAATTCAAATATCAAACTCTTAATCATTACTTACCTCTCGAATGGATACATCCACTGATAATTAACGGGTCTATCTAAACACCCCTCTCTTACAAGATGAACTATGAGATGCAACATGATTGTGAAAAACGTAGGCGGAAACAACATTTCCAATCTACAAAGAATGATAGGTATTTTGTTATCCATATTTCTAAAATTATCTGCTCTATATTCTTTGGAGCTTAAATCTCGGAAGAAATGACAAACATCCATCACAACCGAGACAACATCATCATCTTTTAACGCCCTAATTGCAATGGGAAGTAATTGCTACATGATTACGTGATAGTCATGACTTTTAAGATGAGAAAGTTTTTTATGTTTCATGTCCACGCACTTAGAGAAATTTGATGAATAACCGTCAGAAACCCTTACTTGCTTGAAAACTTTTAGAAAATCACCCTTCTCGTTAGCGGACATCATGTACTTCGTTGCAGGAATTGACCATCTACTATTCCCCGTTTCTCGAGGGTGCAATTCACGATGCAACCTTTCCTGTAGGTACCACTGTCGAATTGCAAGTGTATCTTTAGATTTGGATTTCACATTCAATAAGATGTTAATGAGTAGCTCGCATACGTTCTTCTCGATGTGCATAAAGTCTAAGTTGTGACATAGATTGAGATCACGCCAATATACCAGCTCGTTGAAAATGGGATTCTTCCTCTAGTGACTGCCAGCAACCCGTGGAATTGTATATTCCATCGTTCTCCCGAAAACAACATTATTGAAATCTTGTGTGGCCTCCCACAACTTCAAACCCGTAGGCTCAGATGGGGCACGCATATGCTCTTGTTTACCATTGAACTTACTGGAATTATGACGATATGGTTAGTTTATATCTAACCATCGACGGTGACCTGTGTAGCACTTGATTTTACATGAGCCTACTTTAGGATCACAAACGGTTTCCTCTAGACATACTGGGCAAGCTTTGTAACCTTTAGTGCTCCATCTAGATAACATAGCGTAGGCTGGAAAATTGTTGATTGTCCACAAGAGCGCTGCACGAAGTATAAATGTCTCTTTCTTATAAGAATCATATACCTGTACACTAGGCTCCCATAACTCCTTCAGTTCTTCAATCAGCGGTCTCAGATATACATCGATATTATTTGAAGGAGGTGTACTTCCAGGGATCAATAAGGGCATCTGTGTAGGAATGCTTCATACTCATCCATGGAGGTAGATTATAAACAACAAGTGTAACAGGCTATATACTGTGATTTGCACCGTGGCTGAACGGTTCCATGCCATCTGCAGATAAACCAAGCCTGATATTACGGAAATCCGCAGCAAAATCTTTATAAAGGGCATCAAAGCGTTTCCACTCTTTACTATCGACTGGATACCGCAGAACTCCATTCTTAGTGCAACCATTTGCATGCCATGACATACTATCAGTAGTTTTGGTTGACAGAAATAAATGTCGAAGTCTTTGCTTGATTGAAAAATATCGTAAAACCTTTGCTGGAATCCGTCTAGGAGCATCGAGTGTAGACTCATCTTCACCGTTATCCGTTCGAGAGAAGATCCACCTAGATAAGCTACAAGTTCTACAGATATCCAACTTCTTATCCTCTTTTATCCAGTATAACATGCAATCGTTTAGACACGGGTCGATTTTCTTATAACTAAAACATATATCATTCAAGATCTTCTTCGTCACTGTGAAATTTTCCGGTAGTAGCGCTTTAGGATAAGTCTTCCTTTGCACTTCAAGAAACTGATCGAAAGACTTGTTGGTCCAAATATTCTGGTATTTGAGATGAAATATTTTGACAATCCATCCCAACTTAGAGATGTTTGCGTCTTTGAAAAGGGGTACATTTGCATCATTCATATACTTCATATATTTTGCTGATTATGCGTCAGGGAGACTACGGATATCTTCCTCTATGTCATTAGGTTCAGGAACAATATCATGATCAGGATGCATGCCAGTCCGGAGCTCATCCAACATACTATTCAAACCAATGTCCCTAAAATTTGTAAGATAATGATCATTTAGCCTAATCCAACGACTCGTAAACATGTCGAGTATCGGTCTCGCTTCTCCATAGTAACGTCCATTGTTTATACCCAGGAGATATCTTATTTTTCAGTAGATTTTCATATACTATATCTTGACGGAGTTCGTAGTCGTTATGACACTTTTTACACGGACACGAAATCAATTCTTCAGGAGATCGGTTCCTCAATGCAAATTCCATAAACTCTTCAACGCCGGCCTTATATTCATCACTAAATTTGGACACTTGCATCCAACTCCTATCCATTACTCTCCGATATCTAGCATCATGTATTACGTAATCAGCCATTTATTTTATGACTTTAATTAAGGTTTAATGTTTCAGTTTGATTTATCAATTCATCACCTCGGCTGTCGGGAGTAAGGCTTCTATCCCATTAAGAATTTATAACGCATACACCCCTGCATTTGTGTTTTCATTCGTTTCGAGAAAATTTCGGCAGCACCTCCTTGTTGTTCTTCGAGTACAATGCAATAGAAGGGATGATAATTATTTCAATACTGAATATCAATAATGAAATTAATGATCACCCCCTCTATATTTGTACACGGAGAACTGACGAAAAGGTACGACGAAGATAATCTCGAAACGAATGAAAACACAAATGCAGGGTGTGTTTGCGTTATAAATTCTTAAGTCATCCACACTGGACAAATCTATCGGTTATAGTACGACCAGTTCTCTCGTCACATAAACTACATGATAGTTGCAGAAACAAACGATTAAACACTTGGTTTTGACAACCATCACGTAGTTTTATATCACGATAGAGACCGATGCGTATATAACTGATAGACTGGTTCTAAGGCGCATTTCAATTTCGTGAATGTAAGATCCTCAATAACAACAAGTAAATTTCAAGTTATAATCGAATTTCAGCTACTTAGTATTTTGATTAAATTTCTTTTAGTGCTAATATTCATTAAATCATTAAATTGGTTGGCTACGCTCTTTGATCACAGTACCTATTTATAGTCGGATTTTTATTTGGATTGCGCAACTTATGAACCATATTGTTTCTGATTGCTTAACCATATGGGGTATCCAAAACTTCATATATCTATACATGCAAGCCCTCTTTTAACTTCAAAGTTAGGATAACCAACATAACTAAAGGAATTTATGGAATACATGGAAAATTGATGTTGATTATAGTGAATTTGTAAGAAATGACAGTTATCAAAGACACGCATTGGTGGTAGAGTCAATACTTTCTCCTTTCCCCCTTATTTAACTAAAATACCCTCAACTAAATTACTATAAATTTATCAAAAAATAATTCATGTTCTTAAATTAAATAAATTACTATAAATTTAACTAAAATACCCTCAACTAGTGTTGCAATTTCACTTAATTACCCTTAAATAATGTTGATTTTCAGTAAAATACCTAGAAAAATTAGTTAACCGTAACCCTAACACTAAACCCTAACCACCAACTATAACCCTAACCCTAACCCTTAAACCTTAAACCTAGCCCCTAACCCAAACCTTCCCTAACCCAACAACAACAGCAGTAACATCAACAATAGTATAATTTTACCCAATTTCCAAATAATTAAAAATTAAATAAGAAATTGACAACTATACAATTTTTACTAACTTACAGTCGAAGGGGCCGGGTTGAACAAAGAAGCTTCGACGCCGGGCTCGAACATGGAAGCTTCGACGCCGGCTCGAACAGGGAACGGTGGCCTAAGAGAGAGGTGGAGAGAGAGACAGTGAGTGATCGAGAGAGAGTGGTAGAGAGAAAGAGGAGATTACCTGCCGTCGGAGGAGAGGAGATCGTTGGGTCCGGTCGTCGGTCGCCTGAGGAAGACGAGAGGAAGAGAGGAGCTTGGGTCATTGGAGGTGAGGAGATTAAGGTTTTTTATTTTAGATTTAGGGGAAATGTGCAGAGAGATCGAGCTCGGGGCTTTTTTATTCACTAGGTTTTTCCGTCGGCTAGATTCCGAAGAAATAAGTTAATAAAATTATTAATAATACCGGGTCCCCATTTGGCTTATTTAAATGATATTTTGTCGGTTTCTAAGTTTATTCCGTCAGCTACCTGCCGACGTAATAAACCGCCCGACGAAAAAGTCCTTTTTCTTATAGTGAATGAATGAAACGGGTCCCACATTAATGTCACCTTTCAACTAAGGCCCGATTTAGATGAATGGGAGTGTTGGAAGTAAGCTTGAAGTTACTTCTAAAAGAAGTTTATGGAAGTCGTAACTTCTTGCACTTCTTTTCTTTATTTTTTTATGAAAGTAGTTCTATTGAAGTAATAAATGTAATTATTTTATGCAAAGTTTTATCCAAATAAGCATGAGAGAGAATCGAAGAACTTAAAGGTAATTAATGTAATGAATAAAATATTACTTTTCTTTCTCTTTCCTTGTGCTCCATGTCACTTCCAAGCCTATGAGGTCATGAATGAAATATTGAAGTGGGAATTCCTTATAGGATCCACGCCAGCATATGCAAGTAACTTCAAATGCTACTTATCAAAACAAACACTTGAATTATCGAAAGTAAGCCTGTCTCCGGTAGTTTCATGCCACTTCATGGTAAACAAAGTAGGCCCCAAAGAAATCCTTGTAGATCTAAAACAATAATTTAGAAACAGAAAAAGATGATAGCTATATAATATCGAATTATGTTTTAACTCGTAAAACACTGATTAAACCAAGAGAAAATAGAATAAATTCTAACAATTAATCAGAAAAATCTACTTCTAAATAATAAAGTGTATAAAATGGCAATGATGTTGATTTTATAGTCTATCAATTTTAACCGCGATTGCACAGTTATTCACTATATTACTTATGGATCGTACCACAGAGAGGCGTGAGAGTTCTAATTAATTCTAAAAACAAGTTAAAATAAAAGATTTGATTACCAAACTAAGTAAAAAGCATGAAATAAAGTAAAATTGCAGGTTTAAAATAAAGACGGGTTTCAAATAATAAAGCAAGCATGGGGTTTCGAATTACCTTTACTATCATGGTGTTCTATATAATTTTCTTTTCTTTTCCAATTCACATGTTTTAAATTCATCACTATTAATTATGTAAAAGTATAAAGTAAACTATTTTCACAATGAAATATCAATCAACGAAATCATAAATCATACATTTTTAGATCTATCCTATCAATCACATCATACCATCTAGCAAAAGAATTTAAAAATATTGTTCCAATCAACCTAACAATAATTAGATTTACCCTTATACAAATTAAACCCATAAGTCATCAATTTATGAATTAACTTATTTTATCGGAATAATCTAAATTACTTTAAATTAATTAGGTTGAATCAACTTTGATAAAAATTCCATCTTATCTTCACTAATTAGTTTTCTAGGTTATCAATCTATCATTAAACTAATTAGTTTAACGGGGATACCACATTTCCCTAAATAAGTTTTAAGAGCGTCAATCAATCATTAACAAGTTTAGTTTATTAACATGGCGACAAAAAGAAGCAAACGTTTATCAAGAGAATCATCATTAAGACCAATAGAAAAGAATAGAGAAGAGAAATCAAACACACATGATTGCAAGTATAATTCAAAAACCCAAGAAAATAAATAAGCTATCATAATAGAAAAGAGAGAATAATTCAATAAAAAAACTTCATATTAAAAATAACTCTAAAATATCTTTTGATCTCTCCCAAAAACCTAAACAATTAACTCATGGAGAGATGAAACCCTAGCGAGGCTATACAACAGTATTTATAGGCTTTCTGGAAAATTTAAGAGTGGGGTACAAAAGATACGAGAAGATACAAAAGTGCCTAAAAATTTGATCTCCTGATGCTTTGGAAAACTAGCTAAATTTCAGTCAAATTTTAGTTTTGGCCGAAATTTAAAAAGATATTGCCTCCAGATTTCTAGTGTAGATCAATCTCGATCTTATGAATCTTGTTCCACGTGTTTTTTTTTTGTTGATAAATTTCTCTCCTGTCTTTGCTTTAGCTTTAGTAAGTTTACATCCAACGAACGTAATCTGTCTTTTGCGTACTTTTGCCCTTTAGCCATGTAATCTGCAATATTTGACAAAATATATCCGGAGCACCATAAAATAGGCAAAATAAAGTTAAATATGACTATATAATATGCATTAAAATTCATCAATCAAATATCCTCACACTTATCTTTTGCTAGTCCTCGAGCAAAATCTAGGGTTTCAATTCAAAACTCAAAACCTAAATAAAAATCTAACTAAAATCTACTCCTACACTCCTTTTTGAAGGTGTTGAGATTTCACTTAGCACGTGAAACAAGTCGTTAAACCTCTAGGTGTCTCTACTATGAGGAATGATGTCTTCGGAAGGTTTTCAGCAGATACTACCCACAAAATCCCAAAAATAAAAATAAAAAGAATTTAAAATCAAAATCAAAATCAAAAAGAAAGAAAGTTAAAAACCATATACAAAAGAAAAGAGAAGAAAAGAAAGAAAATGAAAAGCTTTGAATTTCCACTGGTTTTTCTGTTTTCATGAATTTTCATCCTAATAGTCTTGTTCAACTCTGGAAATTCTATTATCCTTAAATAAAACTTCATCCTAATCTCTCCTTCAAATATAGATCCTATACCCTTACATGTGTGTAAGATCATCCATACACTTGAGAATTCAATTCAAGCTATAATATCCTTGCCCTTGTACCTTCGTACATTATTTTATATGGATATATAGATGGAATTGCTCATACATCTTTCTATGCGACTGTTAATGTTTTTTGAGGCACTAACCACCGATTAATCAATGTGTTTAATGTGTAAGTGGAATTATGCCTGGTCTTGCAACTGCCTCGGGGTTTCAGCAGTAACTCCCAAACCGGTTGGTCTAAGACACTAGGTGATGAAGCATCCCAGCTAATTATTTTTTTAATATATATTTTTATATCTAAGCAATCACAAAACCAAACTTATTATATTTTTTTATGTTCATATTTTTTCCTTTATATTTTGCCATTTTTTTCATACTTAGGTATTCAGGAAAAGATATTTCTAGGTATTCCTCTACTATCTCAAGTTTCAAGATTCGTGTGTGTACAGTTTAAAGGCTCTATACTATCTAAATTTAAATTCAACCAAGGAATTATTTTTCAGACTTAGTTCTATCCTCTGATTAAATAACTTCCTTTATCTTACTCAACCTTTCGGATTCGAATTCATAATCACCTATTACTAGTTTAATTCAAAAACATCCCTCTTTTCCCATTTTTCTTTTTTAAAAAAAATTGAAAAATAAGACCTAAAATATAAATGAAAAAGAAAACCTAAAAAATGAAAAATAAAAGGAAAAAAATATTGTTAAAAGAAAAACAATACAGTGCAAACCACCCCACACTTATTTCTGACATTGTTCTCAATGTCGACCCCTCACTCATCTCTCTAGGTCATCGCACAATGCATTAAAGAACAATCGCTACAATGTTCCATGTTAAACAGATATATAAAATAATATAGTGAAATTAATTTAGACAGATAATAACCATTAAAATTAATAAACAAGAATAAATTCACAGAGCTTAAAAACTAAGAAGATTCTTCCTTCATCAAGCCGCTAACCGGCGGTGATCATTCGATACTATGCGATCTGATAATGGATTTCTGCTTCCTACTTTGTACTATATACCGTGCACTTTGTTTCTTATTTTTATGTTAAATTTTGGAGTCAAATAAATTTGTTGATATAAGTGGGAAGAATAAGATGATTGTTTTTTTTATTAAAAAAATTAAAACCTTAAAAAAATAAAAGAAGAAAAAGAACAAGAAAAGAATTTAATCTTACATAACACTTTGGCTGATCCAAAGGCTAATATTAACCACTCAAATTTTTTGTCTATGATCATGCAAGGGTAGTAAAATAAATTATAAGAATAAGCATCAATAAACACCCTCACCTTAATATGAATAAAATGAATAATATTTATATGGTGTTTATTATGGGTGAACAAAATTGTGATCCAAGTTTTGCCGAATAAACTAGTGCAGTAATAAATGATTTAAGTCTAAAAGAATTATTCAACTGTGCTACCTTGTCAATGTATTAGCTAATTGGATCAAAATCTTCGACATGAACATGTGGTACATAAATAAAAGATCAAGTTAAAGGAGTTAAAGACACAACTTCATCTTATTTTTCCATAGAATTGGCTTCAAGGTTGAAAGGAAGTATTTGAGGTGTAAGTTCTACTGCTAAAGGCTCATCTAAAATCGTAAGTTCATCATTAAAAAGTTCCTCAAAATTTGGCTCTAAATAACAAATGTCATCAACAGTTTTTTCATTTTCGCTCAAGATCATGAGTTCTTCTTTAAATATTTCCTTAAAACTATCCTTTTCAAAATAACCTTCTTCAAAATTTACCAGATCCCCCTCACACGCTTCTTCTATTATTATAGTGGAATCATCAAAAATTTCATTACATCCTGCATCTAGCAATTCTTGTTCCTCCTCCTTCAATTGACTCGTGGGTTGACTTTTGTCATCCTAAAAATATGGGAATCCACTCTAAATTTTCTTTAAAAATTTCATTATACGTTCCTACTGAAAATGTTGGCTCCCCATCAATAGTTTTCTCGAATATTCTATCTAAGCCAACCCCATCAAAATCACTAGTTTCCTTTACAGATGCAGTTTCTTAATTGAAAATTTTCTCAAAAATTTTATCCGCTATTGCTGATTCGTCAAAACATTTTCCTCAAAATTTTTGTTATCAATTAAATCAAATATCTTGACCTCAAATGTATCACTAATTAAATCATTCTCATATAAATTCTTCGTTGGAGGCCAATTTAGAAATTCAAAATCCTGAGGGTTTGTGTCGATTTGCATTGGGATGGTCTCTTACACTTTCTCACTATCTATTGCAACGACTATCTAGCCAATACAAATTTCAATATTAGCCATTGATTGCTTTTTCAGCGTAATTTCATTTTGCAAAAAATGTGGCCAAACTGCTTTTCAACATCATCAAATCTCGTATTCTCAACATTATCAACATCTAATGAAGGTGTGAAAGTTTGGTACGGTTGATAAGAATTTGATTGGATATGGTCGTGAGGAGGGCCAATATCATAGTATGGGTATGATGGGAATTGTTGTTGGTCTATATAATTGGGAAAAAATGAAAGTTGTTTCAATTTGAATTGGATTTGATGAAGGACCAACATTATAGCAAGGGTATGGTTGGAATTTTTGGCCTAAATTATAGTTAGAATTTTCAGAATATATACCATAATTCCAATAATAATTTTGTTGGTTTCTCTAATTACCAAATCCAACAATAAAAGTACACTCTTCATAAACATGAGATGGATCGTGAAAATTAGTGCAAAACGATTGAAAAGGTGGATTGCTGGGAACCTGGTAATTAACTTTTAATGCCTCAACATTTTGCCTAATAGTGTTTAACTCTTCACGTAACCAATCTTTGTTGTCAGCCGTGGATATGTCAAGTGAATTATAACCGCTTCTATATTTATTTATTATAATACAATCTTGAAGCAATGGTTTAACTTGATAAAATAATTCATATAAAGTTAGTTTAGCATGTTCGTCACCCATATTAAAAAGAAATACTGAAAAATTTTAAAACAAAAAGTAGAAAAGAAAAGGAAAAAAACTAAAAAGGAAAAAAAAACTAAAACCAGAATTGGGTAGTGGTTCTGAACAAAGGATGAAATTCTAAACAGGGAGAAAAAAATTTGATCTGCAAAAGCGCTAGAAAACCTGCTAAATTTTGGTTTTGGCCGAAATTATGTTGGTTCTGGCCGAAAAAATTTCTGATGTCTCCTCCGCCAGCTCCAAGTTCCCTGAATCTAGTCCAGATTTCTTGAAATAAAAATAAAAATTTACAGACTAAAATAAAAAAAATAAAGAAAATTAACTCGAAATAAAATTAAATAGAATTGCTACTGGCCTCCCCGACAACGGCGCAAAAAAGTTGATGTAGATTTCATAGTCTATCAATTTTAACCGTAAGTGCACAGTTATTCACTATAATACTTACGGATCAAACCACAGAGAGGCGTGAGAATTCTAACTAATTCAAAAAAAAAGTTAAAATAAAATATTTGATTACTAAACTAAGTAAAAAAGCATGAAATAAAGTAAAATTGCAAGTTTAAAATAAAGACGGGTTTCAAATAATAAAGCAAGCCTAAGTTTCAAATTACCTTTACTATCATGGCATTCTATATAATTTCTATTATTTTCTAATTCGCATGTTTTAGATTCATCACTATTAATTATGTAAAAGCATAAAATAAAATATTTTCACAATGAAATATCAATCAACGAAAACATAAATCATACATTTATAGATCTACCCTATCAATTACACCACATCATCTAGCAAAAGAATTTAAACATATTGATCCAATCGATGTAACAATAATTAGATTTACCCTTATACAAATTAAACCCATAAGTCGTCAATTTATTAATTAACTTGTTTCATCGAAATAATCAAATTACTTCAGATTAATTAAGCTGAATCAACTTTGATAAAATTTCCATCTTACCTTCCCTAATTAGTTTTATAGGTTGTCAATCTATTATTAAACTAATTAGTTTAACGGTGATACCACCTTTCTCAAAACAAGTTTCAAGAGTGTCAATCAATCATTAACAAGTTTAGTTTATTAGCATTGCATTAAAAAGAAGCAAACTTTTATCAAGAGAATCATCATTAAGACCAATAGAAAAGAATAAAGAAGAGAAATCAAATACACATGATAGCAAGTATAATTCAAAAACCCTAGAAAATTAATTAGCTACTAATAATAGAAGAGAAAGAATAATTCAATAAAGCAAACTTCATATTAAAAATAACTCTAAAATATCTTTTGATCCCTCCCAAAAACCTAAACAATTAACTTATGGAGAAATGAAACCCTAAAGAGGCTATACAGCAGTATTTATAAGCTTTCTGGAAAATATAAGAGCGGGGTACAAAAGATACGAGAAGATACAAAATCACCTAAAAATTTGATCTCCTGAAGCTTTGGAAAATCGGCTAAATTTCGACCAAATTTCGGTTTTGGCCGAAGTTTAGAAAGATATTGCTTCCATATTTCTAGTGTAGATCAATCTCGATCTTGTGAATCTTGTTCCATGCGTTGTTTTGGATAAATTGCTCCCCTGTCTCTGTTTAAGTTTTAGTAAGTCCACATCCAATGCACATAATCCGTTTTTTGTGTACTTTTTCCCTTTAGCCCTGTAATCTGTAATATTTGACAAAACATACACGGAACAATATAAAATAGGCAAAATAAAGGGGGGGGAAATGGTTATATAAATATGCATTAAAATACACCAATTAAGTACCCCACACTTATTTTTTGCTAGCCCTCGAGCAAATATAGGGTTTCAACTCAAAACTAAAAACCTATAAAAAAAAACCTAACTAAAATCTACTCCTACGCTCCTTTTCGCCCGCGTAAAGATTGCACTTAGCACGTGCAACAAGCCGTAAGCCTCTAGGTGCTCCTAATAGAAGGAGTGGTGTCTCATTAGGGTTTTCAATAGATACTATGCACAAAATCCCAAAAAAGAAAATAAAATCAAAATAAAAATAAAAATAAAAAAGAAAGAAGGTGAAAAACTATATACAAAAGTAAAGAAAAGAAAAGAAAGAAAAAGAAATTTTTTGAATTTCCACTAATTTTTCAGTTTTCATGAATTTTCATCCTAATAATCTTGTTCAACTTCGGAAATTCTATCCTCCCTCAATAAAACTTCATTTTATTCTCCATCCCTATCTCTCCTTTAAACATCGATCATATACCCTAACGTGTATATAAAATCGTCCCTATACTTGAGAATTCAATTCAAGCTATAGTATCCTTGCCCTTGTACCTTCGTACTTTATTTTATATGGATATATGGATGGAATTGATCACACATCTTTCTATACGACTGTTAATGCTTCTTGAGGCACTAATCACCGATTAATGTGCTTAATGTTTAAGTGGAATTATGCTCGGTCTTGCAACTACCTCGGGTTTTCAGCAATGACTCCTAAATCAATGGTCTAAGATACTAGGTGATGAAACATCCCGGCTGATTATTTTTTTATATATTTTTTAGCCCTAAGCAATCACAAAACCAAACTTATTATATTTTTTTCATGTCATATTTCTTTATATTTTTTCATTTTTTTCCCGTACTTAAGCATCCATGCAAAGATATTTCTAGGTATCCTCCACTATCTCAAGTTTCAAAATTCGTTTTTATGCAATTTGAAGGTTGTATACTTTTTAAACTTGAATTCAATCAAGAAATTATTTTTCAGACTTAGTTCTATACTCAGATTCAATAACTTCCTTTATCTCACTCAACCTTTCGGATTCGAATTCATGATCACCTATTACTAATTTGATTCAAAAACATCCCTTTTTTCCTTTTTCCTTTTTAAAAAATTTGAAAAATAAGATTTAAAAAATAAATGAAAAAGAAAATCTAAAAAATAAAAAATAAAAGAAAAAACAATACAATTAAAAGAAAAAAATAATACAATGCAAACCATCCCCATACTTATTTCTGACATTATCCTCAATGTCGATCTCTCACCCATCTCTCTTGTTCATTGTACAATTCATTAAAGAACAATCACTATAATGTTTCATGTTAAACGAATATATAAAATAATGTAGTGAAATTAATTTAGATAGAGAATAACCATTAAAATTAATAAATATGAACAAACTCACAGGGCTTAAAAATTAAAGAGATTCTTCCTTCATTAAGCCGCTAACTGGCAGTGGCCATCCGTTGCTATACGATATGATAATAGATTTCTACTTCCTACTTTGTATTGTATACCCTGCACTTTGTTTCTTATTTTTATGTTAGGTTTTGGAGTCAAATAAATTTTTTGATATAAGTGGGAAGAATAAGATGATTGTTTTTTTATTAAAAAAATTAAAACCCTAAAAAAATAAAAGAAGAAAAAGAACAAGAAAAGAATTTAATCTTACATAACGCTTTCACTAATCCAAAGGTTAATATTAACCATTAAATTTTTTTGTTTATGATCATGCAAGAGTTGTAAAATAAATTGTAACAATAAGCATCAATAAACACCCTCAACTTAATATGAATAATATTTATATGGTGTTTGTTTATGGGTGAACAAAATTATGATCCAAGTTTTGCCGAATAAACTAGTGCAGTAATAAATGATTTAAGTCTAAAAGAATTTTTCAATTGCGCTACCTTGTCAATTTATTGGCTAATTGGATCAAAGTCTTCGACATGAAATGCGATACATAAATAAAAGATCCAGTTAGAGAAGTTAAAGGCATAATTTCATCTTGCTTTTTAATTGGATTGGCTTCAAGGTTGAAAGAAAGTATTTTAGACGTAGGTTCAACTGCTAAAGGCTCATCTAAAATTATAAGATCATCTTTAAAAAGTTCCTCAAAACTTGGCTCTAAATAACAAATGACATCAACAGTTTCTTCATTTTCTCTCAAGATCATGAGTTCCTTTTTAAATATTTCCTCCGATCTAACTTTTTCAAAACAGCCTTCTTCAAAATTAACCACCTCGCCCTCATGCAATTCTTCTATTATTTTAGTGGAATCATCAAAAAATTTGTCATATCC
This sequence comes from Agapanthus africanus, assembly GCA_030015575.1. NCBI lineage: Eukaryota > Viridiplantae > Streptophyta > Magnoliopsida > Asparagales > Amaryllidaceae > Agapanthus > Agapanthus africanus. The sequence continues at coordinate 138,431,522 of CM057339.1, forward strand.
CTCATCTAGCAATTCTTTTTCCTCCTTAAATCGACTCATAGGTTGACTTTTGTTATCCAAAAATATAGGATGCCATTCTAAATTTTCTTCAAAAATTTTATTATATGTTCATACTGAAAATGTGAGCTCCCCATCAATAGTTTTCTCAAATATTCTATCTAATCCAACCCCATCTAAATCACAGGTTTCCTTTATAGATGTGGTTTCTTCATTGAAAATTTTCTCAAAAATTTTATCCGTTATCATTGATTCGTCAGAAATATTTTCCTCAAAATTTTTACAATTAGTTAAATCAAACATCTCGACCTCAAACGTATCATCAATTAAATCATTCTTATATAAATTCGTCGTTGGAGGCCAATATGGAAATTCAAAATTCTGAGGGTTTGTGTCAGTTTGCATTCGGATGGTCTCTTGCTCTTTCTCACTATCTATTGCAACAACTATCTGGCCAATAAAAATTTCAATATTAGCCATTGATTGCTTTATTTGCGTGATTTCGTTTTGCAAAAATGTGGTTAACTGCTTTTCAATATCATCAAGTCTCGTATTCTCATCATTATCAATGTCTAATGAAAGTGTGAAAGTTTGGTACGGTTAATAAAAATTTGATTGGATATGGTCATGAGGAGGGCCAATATCATAGTATGGGTATGATGGGAATTATTGTTGGTCTATGAAATTGGGAAAAGTGAAAATTGTTTCATTTTGAATTGGATTTGATGGAGGACCTACATTATAGTAAGGGTTTGGTTGGAATTGTTGGCCTGGATTATAGTTAGAAACTTCAGAATATATACCGTAATTCCAACAATAATTTTGTTGGTTTCTCCAATTACCAAATCCAACAATAAAAAGACACTCTTTATAAACATGAGATGGATCGTGGCAATTAGTGTAAAAAAATTGAAGAAATAGATTACTAGGAACCTAGTAATTAACTTGTAATGCCTCAACCTTTTGCCTAATATCGTTTAACCCGTCAAGTAACCAATCTTCATTGTCGGCTGTGGATGTGTCAGATGGATTATAATCGCTCCTATATTTATTTATTCTAATGCAATCTGGAAGTGATGGTTTAACTAAATAATATAGTTCATATAAATTTGGTTTTGCATGTTCGTCATCCATATTAAAAATAAATACTGAAAATTTAAAACGCAAAGTAGAAAAGAAAAGAAAAAAACTAAACAGAAAAAACCTAAAACCAGAAACGGGCAGTGGTTCTGAACAGAGGACGAAATTATGAACAGAGAGAGAAAAATTTGAATTGCAGAAGCGCTAGAAAACCAGCTAAATTTCGGTTTTGGCCGAAATTTTGCTGGTTCTGGTTGAAAAAATTTCTACTGTCTCCTCTGCCAGCTCCAAGTTCCTTGGGTCTGCTCCTGATTTTCTGAAATAAAAATTAAAATTTGCAGAATAAAATAAAACAAAATAAAATTAACTATAATTGCTACTGGCCTTCCTAGCAACGGCCCCAAAAACTCGATATAGATTTTATAGTCTATCAATTTTAACCGCAAGTGCAAAGTTATTTGCTATAGTACTTACGGATCGTACCACATAGAGGCGTGAGAATTCTAATTAATTCTAAAAACAAGTTAAAATAAAAGATTTGATTACTAAACTAAGTAAAAAGCATGAAATAAAGTAAAATTGCAAGTTTAAAATAAAGACGGGTTTCAAATAATAAAGCAAGCCTAGGGTTTCGAATTACCTTTACTATCATGGTGTTCTATATAATTTCTATTCTTTTCTAATTCGCATATTTTAAATTCATCACTATTAATTATGTAAAAACATAAAGTAAACTATTTTCACAATGAAATATCAATCAACGAAAACATAAATCATACGTTTATATATCTACCCTATCAATCACACCACATAATCAAGTAAAAGAATTTAAACATATTGTTCCAATCAACCTAACAATAATTAGATTTACCCTTGTAAAAATTAAACCCATAAGTCGCCAATTTATGAATTAACTTGTTTTTATCGGAATAATCTAAATTACTCTAGATTAATTAGGTTTAATCAACTTTGATAAAAATTCCATCTTCCCTTACCTACTTAGTTTTGAAGGTTGTCAATTTATAATTAAATTAATTAGTTTAACGGTGATACCACTTTTCCCTAAATATGATTCAAGTGCGCCAATCAATTATTAGCAAGTTTAGTTTATTGGCCTGACGTCAAAAAGAAGAAAATAATAGAGAACAGAAATCAAACATACATGATAGCAAGTATAATTCAAAAATCCTAGAAAATAAATTAGCTACTCATAATAGAGGAGAAAGAATAATTCAATAAAACAAACTTCATATTAAAAATAACTCTAAAATATCTTTTGATCTTTCCCAAAAACCTAAACAATTAACTCATGAAGAGATGAAAACCTAAAGAGGCTATACATCAGTATTTATAAGCTTTCTGGAAATTATAAGAGAAAAGATACGAGAAAATACAAATTGCTTAAAAATTTGATCTCCTGGAGCTTTGGAAAACTGGCTAAATTTATGCTAAATTTCGGTTTTGGCCGAAATTTAGAAAGATATTGCCTCCATATTTCTACTGTAGATCAATCTCGATCTTGTGAATCTTGTTCCACGTGTTGTTTTTGATAAATTGCTCTCCTATCTTTGTTTAAGCTTTAGTAAGTCCGCATCCAACACATATAATTCGTCTTTTGCATACTTTTGCCTTTAGCTTTTTAATCTGCAATATCTGACAAAACATATCCGGAACTGTTAGTATACGCTCGTGCTTGTGCCGCTAACTTTCGGCCAATACGGAATATAAAACAATTTTTTTTTTAAAAAAGAGCACGAGCTCTACGACCTATAATCGAATCCAAACACTAAACTAAAAAAACACTAGAATGAGTTAACTACTCAGTTAGTAATTACAAGCTTTGTAGTCGTGTCCTTTATCTTCTACGCCGCTTCTTATGCTCTTAGGTCGTCGGGAACGAGCTTGAGAGTCGGTCTTCCTCGTTGAAGATGATCCACCTGAAGGTACCTTCACCTAGGCTCTAGCTTCACACAAATTACAAAGTGAAGCAACTGGTGATCAAAACTTGCTAAGAATTGATCACTAGAATATAGTAGTAGCTAATCTCTTAGTGTTCTCTCTTATCTTTTCTTCTTTATCAATAGACAAAAATCAAGAGAGAGGAAGAAGAAGCTCAAGGGTGAAGAGTAAGTGAGGAAGCAAGCATGACTAAAGAATTATCTCTTCATTTCTTTTTCTTCTTTTCTTTTATGTTTTTAATGAGTGGACTTGTGACTCACTATGGTGAGTCATAAGCCCATAACATTCTAACATAACCAAGAAAAGATGAAAAGAAAAGAGAGCCACCTCACATGTACACACACACGTATATATACATACATATATTAATACAAGTATATACTATAAATACATACACCCGTATTCGTATCAAAATATGAATATCATATTTGTATAAAATACGAATACCCGTATTTGTATTAAGATATAAATACCTGTATTTATATCAGGACACAAATATACGTATTTATACAAATACCCGTATTCGTATAAATACCGTATTCTGTCAAAATATGAATACCGAAAAGAGAGATACTAAAAAGAGATATATAATACTAGCTCACATTTTATCAAATGTGATAATCTGACTATCTTTCAAACCGGCTAGTATTAACAAAATTTCCGATTAAAAGTACGTGTACAAAAACACGCGTTTTAATCGAACCTAACTACGTATCAAAATACGTACACTATATCGTTTCGCTTGAGCTGGAAAACCCTCTGTGTGGGACTCTAAAGACCCGACAATACGCTGGCAGTAGTTTTAACCACAAGCACGTTAGTGGCACTAGCTGTACGTAATGGCTATCCAGGTATTGAACGAAAGGAAAGCCGACAAGCAAACTTGTCTGTATCCCTATTGAGCATGAAAATGACAATCTCCGTATAGTCCGGTCTGTTTGTCTAAAAGTATTACATATCGGGTCTAGGGGGTTGGATAAAATCAGACCCTTAATAACGTGATAAGTCGTGTCGGTGTGAAGTCCATCACCCACCGAGAAACTACTAATTCAAATCAATAAATCTCGTCCACCTTGGTCAATAATTTCTAGTGATGGATACTCGTGCAAAGCATGACCTCTACCTTCAATACCGGGAGAGACAAATTCCTAATGATCCGCTCACTGCCTCCATGTGGTTCGGGACTGTACCTAACTAAAACCTGTTTGCATAACTCAGTAGAGCCGTGATAGGGTAGTAATCAAAGCACGGTGGGAACTCATACGAGACAAATGATGATCTCAGGTTAACAGACTAACATGTACTAATGTCATCATAGAACTGCTACCTAACAATAGGTATAATACCATCTAGCATATTCCTGGCGAGTCCGTCCAGTGTAACTCATAACCCATTGAACACTTGTATACTATTTTTGGTGACTAACTAACATCAATGGCTGTGAGACCGGCCATCACCCCTCGTTGGGGTCAAGAAACGTATATACTAGTCTACTCTGAAATATCGATGCCCGGTCTCAATATTCCCACGACTAGGGACGTTTAAGGATTTGTTATAGATTACCCAGTTCTCACAGGTGTGATTGCCACAATAACTCTGGTAATCAAGTAAGAATCCTATGGGCTCTATCAACATGTAATACTGATATGTAATACCACATAATATATGTACATGATGATAAAGTCAAAGCAGATAGCATACTATCATCTCGAGTAAGACTGTTCTACCCGTATAGGTCCTCCTTCAATCATCATAATCGTTTGCCTGCGATTACAATAATTGTCTTGAGGGCGCTATAGCCAACAAGAACAACATAAAATAAGCAAAATAAAGATAAATATGGCTATATAAATATGCATTAAAATGCACCAATCAGGCAACAAAGCTCACCCATTAATAAAGTTCGACCGACGTATCACGATATTAAAAGTTTAGCTAATCATGGAACGATATTAAAAGTTTAGCTAATCATGGAAAGCTTCCCCTCCAATTCTTCCAAACAAATATATCCATTGAATATGCTCAACTAAAGCTGGTTAATTTATGAGCCTTTTTCATTATTAAGTTGGAATGTAGTCATTTCTTTACCATAATAAATATTCATTGGCGTTTTTTTGGTCCTAATATATCAAGCAATAAATGAAAGTTAAGATTTTTAAGAAGAAATTTCTTCAAAAAATATTATACAAAAAAGTGATACTTTGAGATATGGGTACTTTTCTCCGCTCTCCAAGCTCCATTGCTATGGACCTGTGGCTAGGGTTTTTGAAGTGATGAATGTTTTTAATTTTTGAATCAATTTGAGAAATTTCTTTAATAAAGATCTCAATGGGCCAGGTTTGGTGTTGAGATGTGTTAAGCCCACTAAGCTTTGACAAAATAACACAAAAATAATTATGCATCTTTTATCTGTTTATATCTACAATCATTATTCAATAATAATATAATATTACTTTTCTCCCATCAAAACTAATACTAAATTTTCATCCATTTTGTATGATAATTTATGATAACTAACCGTAATTATATGAATCACTCAATTATTAATTTCTATTTCATTTGGATATTAAAATTGATTGCTTTTGAAGCCTTCAATTTTAATTTATGCAAATGATTTTTATCCTTTTTGGATAAAACATGCTGAATATTTCTAGGCCCGTAGGCTTTGGAAAGGGAGAGGAGCCTCTATAGGAATTTTTGCGACATAATTGGTTGAAAATTCTTCTTACTACCACCAAAAGCCAGGTGTTTGGAACCCAAGACCTTCCAAACGAGGAGTGATATCAGCAAATATTCTTTGGCTAAAGATTTAATTTTATCACAATACTAGTATTATGCACGTTCGCATGCCCGTTTTATAAGGAATAAAGTACAGTTAACAATTCATTGGTTTATTTCATATAATATATGTTAAATTGTTATATAAAATTGGTTTCGGAATAAAAATCAGTGTCATCACAAACATACTATAACAATTCATGTGAAACGACCACGTCATACTTTGTCCTTGTAAATTTTACAAATTCACCAAAGGAAGATGTGTGTATTTTTAATGATAAATGGGTAAGCATGATTCTCAAATCTAGGGGTGAGCTTGTTACGGTTCGGTTCGGTTTTTGACAAAAAATTTCGAACCGAAACCGATCAAAACTTTCGGTTCGGTTTATTCGATGGCTCGGTTCGGTTTCGGTTTAATATCGGTTTCTTCAATTGTTATAAAAACTTATCGATTATTTCCCTAAAATTCAAATAAAAACTTTTGATCAAAACTAACATAAAAATGAACAATTATTGCTAAAATTTGATTCTATAATTTTATAAATTAATTAATTAATAGTAAAAATATTTCTTTATAATATGGAATATCTAAAATAAGTAACCATATATAATATAATATGGTATTAAATATGTATTAGATATGTTTGACATTGTTCATATATACTATTGTTACATAATTAATTACATATATGATAAAAATTATTGTGCACCCATATTATTTTTATCCAGTATTCATCATTCATTTCGGTTCGGTTTAAACCGACTCCGAAATTACCGAAACGAAATGTTTGGTTCGGTTTCAGTTATTTTTTATCGTTTTACGGTCGGTTTTTCGGTTTGGATCGGTTCTTACTCATCCTAGCTCAAACCTAAAGGGAAAAAGGAAATTTGTCAAGTAATGGCATAAAAAAAATCCCATTATAAAATACTATCTAGCTATGTAATTATACATAAAATAATATATGTCCATATGCATCTAACATGATAAAGGAAATCGAGAATGGATAAGTAATAGAAGAAAAAGATATATAGAAAGAGAGTGATAGACCTTGTTATCTGTTTTCCCGTTTTTTAACTTATTTTTTCTTTTTCAAAGTGATATGTCTTTTTGTTTAATTTAAAAGTATGTGTATTATTAAATAATTTATAAAATTCAAAAACTTCGAATGTGTAAATGTCACGCCCCGCTTCCTAAAATACAGAATACGAGAGGTGATTAGGCCAGCCATACTCCTACGGTTAGGGAATAATCCCACCGTAGTCACACTTCGGCTTCTAGCATTATATGGTAGTCAGTAAACAGTACTAGAGCAAAGGAAATCACGGTTCACAACTTTATTATATTACAATAAAAAGAGTTCGAGATAAATTTAATTTGCAGAATAAAATAACTAACCAACGAAAAAAAATGTGCTCAAAACAAAAGGGAATGGCGCTGATGTTGCGGTGTAGACCTCCGCGGTCTCGAAGGGCAGGTCCTGCTCTTTGACTGGGTCCACTTCGTCCTCTGAGCATGCACACTCAGGTCGTCAGGACGACACATATAGCAATAAATATATATAATGGGTACAATGCTATTAAACATGAAAGGTGCAACAGAATACAGAACATGAGAATAATGAACATCAAATGAATATGAACAGTGCGATATGAGTATCATGTCGGTAAACCAGGAAATGTGTATGTCGCTACTTATCAATCACTAAGTCAATGAAATCAATTGATGGAAAAGATGCTCGTGTTTAATAAGGGTCTCGTTCATACCCGAGACTACGGTCCACTGTTGCCCGAGATATAACCCTGCAGCCGTGCTACTAGGCCCTTGACCTAATGTGTGTGTGTGTGTGTGTGTGTGTGTGTCACTAATATCGAATGATCATCCTGTAAGTCACTGTACCTCGCTAAATACGAGTTCAATTCTACCTTGATTTCCTCATTCCCCAGGTTATAATATGTATTCAAGTATTAGATAGGTTGTGAACAAATACGTATCACTTTCACTTTCAATCACATTTCCACTTATCAATATCACTTTCGTATTTGCCACAATCCAATCATTAACACTTATAAATCGACAATGCACAACAGTCGCTAGGTCTCAGTGTAAGCAATTACTATGCAGAAGATATAACGCAAGCACAAAATAGGCAAAAATGCACTGAACAGATATTCATTGAATTACGACAGCCAACGCCACATGATTTGCAAAATTCATCATAAATCACACGTATAGAATCGACCGAAACAATATAAAAGGCGTACAATGTATACTTGATTATCTACATGGTAAAATTAGTTTCATGTCAAACAGAATTCAGGTTAGGGACTTATCATCATTTTAATCAGCGATCAGTTGCTGGAATTCCAGTTTTAGAACTGGAAGTCTAACTTCACGCGCGGTTTACTAGGGATTATGTTCAGATATGTATACTTGATTATCTACATGGTAAAATTAGTTTCATGTCAAACAGAATTCAGGTTAGGGACTTATCATCATTTTAATCAGCGATCAGTTGTTGGAATTCCAGTTTCAGAACTGAAAGTCTAACTTCACGCGCGGTTTACTAGGGATTATGTTCAGATTAAGGTGTTTCCCCAGTTGAATAAAATCTAGTTATATCCGTTAGGTTTCCAACGCATCAAACATATTAATAATAGCATTTCGGTACAAGAAGTTATGTCCTGTTTAATGTGAAGGTGTAAGAATTGTTACTGCAGAAACTGCAGAACACGTCGATACTCTAAAATAAAAACTAAATATCAAACGACGGTGAAACTGCACGGGACTAGATTCATGTGTTATCTAACTAAATTATCTACGTGACTATATGGGGCTCAGCGCATTTTCAGTTTAAAGCAGGTATGTCCAGGTATTTAAATTCGGGTATCCTCGAGAAATGCCGCCCCGGACAGCAGTCCAGAGTCGCATTCCCAGTCAATTCTTGTTGCCGTAATCTATCAGTATCAAAAAAATAAACTATCGATAGTTCTAGATTATCGAGTCGTCTTCAATATGATCCATAGAACATTACATTCTAAACAGTATTGAATTTACGATGATTTTAACAAGGTAACATGTGCGGTAAAATTTCAGATTTAGTGTCGCCTTTAGGAGGCGACTTTATATGATTATACACGATATTTTGCATCCAAATTTCTATATGGTATTCATAATCAATAAAGAGATCTAACTATTGCAGGTTTCGCCACAACAAGATATGTTTTGGTTTATAGTTCGCATCAAACACTAGGGTAGTATTTGGTAATCGGTCGAAATCGCACATCTACACTACTATATAATAAAAATAATCTAACATTATTATCTAGCCTAGGTATTAAAATAGCATGAACAACAAGAGATGGGTTTTCTCTTGCCTTTGGCGAAAGTGGCATGACTGAGGCGGCAGCACGACACAGGCTATAACCACGGCACGGAGACGTCACGGCACGATACACGCGCGACTAGCATGGCTCTGGTGAGGACTTAGGGAGGCTCGGCACGATGCAGAGGTGAGAAAAGGCACTGTGACATGGCGGTGAGGGGCAGCGGAGCTCCGGGGTGATGCAGGCGGCGAAGGGAGCTCGGTAAGGTGTTGGCGGCATCGGGAGGGTGACGAGGAGTAGTGGGTAGTGGGCATAGGTGCAGTGGGTGTTGGGGGAAGAGCTTGGGGCTCGTCAGTGAGGTGGAGCTGGCGGTGGCTGCAGCGATTGATGCAGGGGCCCGGTGGGTCGATGGAGGCAGCGATGTGGCAGTGGGTTTGGGGCATTGGTGAGCTCGAGCTGAAGGAGGAGGAGCTCGTCGGCCGTGAAAGGGGAGCTCTGGGGATGGAGTTGGGTCGGCTTGGGAGCTCGAAGGCATCGGTGGTCGCCTGAGGTGGTCATCGGCGATTTGACGAGGCGATGAGGAAGATGCTGCTCGGTCGAAGTTGGGGATCTTGGCTGGGGTGATGGGTGCAGGTGGTGGAGAAGTTGGCGGAGGTGTGGTAGGGCTCAGGTGGTCGCGGTTAGGGGGATGGGGTCGCCGGTGATGAGGGTCGGAGCTTGGAGATAGGGAGTTGAGTTTGAGAGAGGGAGAATGAGAGAACGAGAGAGGAAACGAGTAAGATAGGATAAAAGTGAGAGGGGTTCGGTTGGAGGAGACGACGTTGAGGAGATCGTGGGGTCAGCGCGCAGATCGTGAGACCGTTGGCAACGAGAATTCGTCGTAGGTGGAGCGGTTCTCGCGGGCGTGGGCGTGAGGAAGGAGAAGCCGTTGGCGAAAGGAAACAAGAGGAGACGGAAGTGGAGGCGATTGCGACGTGGCGAGGACTGTGTCGTGGGCGCAGGTCTCACGGGCGTGGGCACGAGGAAGGAGGAGACGTCGGTGAAAAGAAAAAGAGCGGGAAAAGAAATGAGCGAAGAAGGAGAAGGAGAAGGAGAAGGGAAGTCGGGTCGGGTCGGGTAGAGTTAGGTTAGGTTTAGGTTTTAGATTAGGAATAATTATTAAAATTATAATAAAAATATATTAAAAAATGAAAAAATAGGGAAAATATACGAAAAAAATATATACGAAACTGGGGATTTAGATCATACCCTCCTTACAAAAATTTCTTCCTCGAAATTAAAGAACGAAAAAACGGAAAAACAACACTACTCAAACAGGTGCGGAAAACGTGAACCGATGTCCTCTTCGCGTTCCCAGGTAGACTCTCCTGGCGAATGGCCACCCCAAGCAACACAAACCAAGGGAATGACTTTGTTCTTTAGCACTTTTTCCTGACGATCGAGAATGGTGGTAGGCTGCTCCTCGTAAGACAGATCTGTGCCCGACGTTAACTCTGAATGGTCCAGGATATAGCTGTCATCCCGAACGTAGTGCCTCAACTAAGATACATAGAAAGTATTGTGCACACCAGCTAGCGATGGAGGCAAGGCAAGCCGATAAGCCACCACTCCTACTCGCTCTAGCACCTCAAAAGGTCCGATGAATCGGGGACTGAGTTTCCCGTGACTACCAAACCTGATCACTCCCCGAGTGGACGATATCTTCAGAAATACGTGGTCACCAATACCAACCTCCAACGACCTTCTGCCGGCATCTGCCCAACTCTTCTGTCGGTCCTGAGCCGCCTTGATACGTTGGCTGATCGTCTGAACTTTGCTCACTGTCTGCACTATAAGCTCAGGGCCCAACAACCTTCGTTCACCCACGTCATCCCAACAAAGAGGAGACCAACACTTTCGTCCATACAGAGCCTCGAACGGTGCCATCTGGATGCTAGCTTGGTAGCTGTTGTTATACGAAAACCTTACCAGATGGAGGTGATTCTCCCAAGAACCCTGAAAATCGAGCATGCATGCCCTCAACATATCCTCGAGCGTCTGGATAGTACGCTCGAATTGCCCGTCCTTTTGCGGATGATAGGCCATGCTGAACTTGAGACGCGTGCCCAAACTCTCCTGCAGGCTCTTCCAGAAATGGGAGATGAACCTGGTGTCTCGATCAGACACGATACTAACGGGCACCCCGTGCAGTCTCATAATCTCCTGCATATACTTCTCCGCAAGCGACTCCGTCGATTGTCCGACTCGGAAAGGTATGAAATGTGCTGCCTTCATGAGATGATCAACAATAACCCAGACAGTATTGTTGCCCCTTGGACTTCATGGTAGTGCCTTCACGAAATCCAAGGTGATGTGCTCCCATTTCCACTCTGGCACTAGAAGCGGTTGTAACAACCCCGCGATTCTTTGATGCTCGGCTTTCACCTGTTGGCATAGCAGACACTTGGATACAAAGTGGGCAATCTCCTTTTTCATCCCGTTCCACCAGAAGTTCTGCCTCAGGTCTCTGTACATCTTGGTGCCTCCTGGGTCACCTAGTAAGCGGAACTATGTGCTTCAGCTAGAAGTTCATCTCGAATACCCCCCTTTGGAACACACAACCGACTGCCAAATCTCAGAGAACTATCTTCGTGAATCTGCAAATCCGTTTTCAAACCAGCCTCAACTAACCCTCTGAACATCTGCAACTGAGAGTCACCAGCCTGTGCAGCTTTGATGCGATCTATAAGCGATGATTGAACTTGCAACTGCTAGAGCTGTCCTGGTACACCCGGAGTAACTACCTCCAACTCGAGTCTCTGAAGGTCATCGAGAATCCCTTTCTGATAAGTCAGCAACGCAGCTGATGGCTTGCGACTGAGAGTATCAGGAACGACGTTCACCTTCCCCGGGTGATACTGTAGATCAATGTCGTAGTCTGCCATCAACTCTAACCATCTGCGTTGTCTCATATTCAGTTCCTTTTGAGTGAACACGTACTTCAAACTTTTATGTTCCGTGTACACCTCTACTCTTTCGCCTAGCAAGTAATGCCTCTAAATCTTTAAAGCGAACACAACAGCCACTAACTCCAGGTCATGTGTCGGGTAGTTCTTCTCCTGAGTTTTCAGCTGACGAGATGCGTACTCCACCACTCGACCGTGCTGCATTAATACACAACACAAACCTTTTCCCGACGCATCACTATGAATAATCAAGCCACCTGAGCTGTCTGGCATAGTCAGGATTGGGGTTGAGGTCAACTTTAGTTTCAACAGCTCGAACGCCTGGATGCATTCCTCCGACCAAACATAAGGCACCTCCTTCCGTGTGAGCTTCGTCAAGGGTTCCACTACTGTGGAGAAATCTTGAACAAACCGACGATAATACCCAGCCAATCCCAAGAAGCTTCTTATCTCAGCAACTGATTTCAGTGTCAGCCAGTCTTTGATAGATTCAATTTTCGTCGGATCCACTGAAATGCCGTCACTCGAAACTACATGCCCCAGAAATTGCACTTTGTCGAGCCAAAACTCGCACTTGCTTAGCTTAGCATAGAGCTTCTCCTCCCATAGAACCTGCAATACAATTCGTAGGTGCTTGGCGTGCTCCTCTCGACTTCTTGAATAAATGAGAATGTCGTCGATGAATACAACACAAACTGATCCAAGTACTTGGAGAAAACCCCGTTCATCAAGTCCATAAATATGGCCAGTGCATTGGTAACACCGAACGGCATCACAAGAAACTCATAGTGGCCATATCGTGTTCGGAAAGCCGTCTTGCATACATCCTCTGCCTTAACCCTGATTTGGTGATACCTTGACCGAAGATATGGTTTAGAAAATACTCGAGCACCACCAAGCTGATTGAACAAGTCGTCGATGCAAGGGATGTGATACTTGTTCTTCACGGTCACCCCGTTCAACTCCCGGTAGTCAATGCACATGCGCAAGAAACCGTCTTTCTTTTTAACCAGTAACACAGGAGCACCCCACGGGGAAGCACTTGGACGGATAAATCTCTTGTCGAGAAGATCTTCTATTTGCTTCTTTAATTCTGCCAACTCAACCGGTGCCATTCTGTACGGTGCTTTCGAGACTGGTGATGTACCCGGAATCAAGTCGATTGAGAATCCCAAGACGTGAGGAGGTGGTAGACCTGGTAAATCTTCAGGGAACACATCAAGAAAATCCCGAACGATCTCTGGGTCTGGACTCTCATCAATCTCCATAGCCGTCAACACTTTCGGCTTGGCTCTAAACTTAGCTGGCTCCAAAGACTTGCTTCCGCCTTCGAAAACAAACTCAGGATGATTGGGAATGCGGAAAGTCACTTTCCTAGCTCGGCAATCGATGATCGCATGGAAGGTACTCATCCAATCCATCCCGATAATTGCGTCATAGATGCCCATCCCGATTAAAAGGAAATTTGCATAGAATTCCCTGCCGCAAACCACCATAGGGCATAAGTTACACTCTTGGGTGGACAAAATAATTCTGTTACCCGTATGTATCTCCTAACTCTTGGTCAACGGCTCGTGAGGTATAGAGTGTGTGTCAACAAACCGCGTGGAAATAAAGCAATGCGAAACACCCGAATCAAAAAGAATTCTAGCTGGTACAGAATAAACAAGGAGGGTACCTGTAACTACTTCTCTAGAAGTCTCTGCCTGCTCGGCGGACAGGGTGAAAGCCTGCCCCTGATTCCGACCTGTACCATTATGCCTCTGATCGAATAACCGATGCTGGGATACCAGAGGTGGACTCCTCTGAGCTGATGTACCGTACGACAGTTGATGTTGCTCGAACCCTCCCTGTAGCTCAGATCTCTGGGGACATCCACTGACCCTGTGCTCCCTGGATTCGCAAAGCAAACAGTGCCCCTTAGCTCTGTGACAATCTCTCTGCATATGCCCTGGCTTCTGGCAATAATCTCAAAACAGGGCCCTCCGCTACGGTTGCTGGGGTGAGAAAGTATGTTTCATCTGCGTAACACCCGGCCTGTGAACTGGCATCGCCCCACGGGAAGAAAAGATAGCCCGTGCTGGAACTACGTAGGGTCTCCTGTCCACCGATCGTTGACCCTTGGCCTTCTCCGTCAATCTTTCCTGTACTCGGGTATCGTTCAACACCTGAGCGAAGGTCTGTAGGTCGAGAGAAGCGATAAGCTGCTGTAGTTCAATATCGAATCCTTGCTGAAACCATCTTGCCCTAGCGGCTTCGGTGGCTACCATGTATGGTGCTAAGCGACTCAGCCGGTTAAACTCTGTGGCGTAGATATCCACTGAGTGTCCATTCTTCTTTAACATAATGAATTTCTCCTCCATCTCGGCCTTGGCAGTGGTTGGAAAATAGCGATTTAGAAAGCACGCGGAGAACGTGTCCCATCCAATAGGTTTCTTTAGCAGGCTTTCCTCTATGGACCACTACGTGCGGGCCTCGTCCTCTAGCTGAATCTTCACTACGTTCACTCTGTCATCATCAGGGACCCTAGCGGTCGTCAGACGGTTCTCCACGTTGATGAGCTATTGCTCGATCTCAAGTGGATTTGCTGATCCCGTGAAAACCGCTGGATGAAGCCTCCTAAAGTCCGAGACAGTACCAACCCGAGCTTGTGTAGTCGGTACGAGGGCACCCTCGAGGGCGGCGGGGATAGCCGTAGATCTCTCTAGAGCGGTAATTGCGGTTTCCTGTACCGCCTTCAATCTCTCGGACAGGAGATCGGTCTTCTTTTCTTAACCTGGGCTAGGGTCGTTAGTGTGCTGAGAATCTTCTCGGTACGATCGTGGGAACTGGCACCTGAGGAGTTGCCCGAGGAGTCTATATTTCTGTAAGATGATCAAGAAAGAAATCAGATTTAGTCAAGGATTTTATGAGGATTCAACGAGGATTAGGAAGTGAAAAGAAATGTAAAAAAGCACACATCAAGGGTAAAACTCAATCTAGGGATCCCTTGATGGAACTATGATTTCATCCAAAACCTGGGCTCTGATACCAACAAAATCATGTCACGCCCCGCTTCCCAAAATATGGAATACAAGGGGTGACTAGGCCATCCATACTTCTACGGTCAAGGAATAATCCCGCCGAAGTCACACTTCGGCTTCTATGGTAGTCAGTAAACAGTACTAGAATAAAAGAAATCACAGTTCACAACTTTATTACATTACAATAAAAAGAGTTCGAGATATATTTAATTTGTAGAATAAAATAACTAACCAACAAAAAACAATGTGCTCAAAGCAAAAGGGAATGGCGTCGATGTTGCGGTCTAGACCTCCGCGATCTCGAAGGGCAGGTCCTGCTCCTTGACTGGGTCCACTTCATCCTCTGAGCATGCACACTCAGGTCGTCAGGGCGACACATATAGCAATAAATATATATAATGGGTACAATGCTATTAAACATGAAAGGTGCAACAGAATACAGAACATGAGAATAATGAACATCAAATGAATATGAACAGTGCGATATGAGTATCATGTCGGTAAACCAGGCAATGTGTATGTCGCTACTTATCAGTCACTAAGTCAATGAAATCAATTGGTGGAAAGGATGCTCGTGTTTAACAAGGATCTCGTGCATGCCCGAGACTACGGTCCACTGTTGGCCGGGACATAACCCTGCAGCCGTGCCGCTAGACCCACGACATAATGTGTGTGTGTGTGTCTATGTATGTGTGTGTATCACTAATATCGAATGATCATCCTCTAAGTTACTGTACCTCGCTAAATACGAGTTCAATTCCATCTTGATTTCCCCATTCCCCAGGTTATAATATGTATTCAAGTATTAGATAGGTTGTGAACAAATACGTATCACTTTTACTTTCAATCACATTTCCACTTATCAATATCACTTCCGTATTTGCCACAACCCAATCACTAACACTTATAAATCGACAATGCACAGCAGTCGCTAGGTCTCAGTGTAAGCAATCACTATGCAGAAGGTATAAAGCAAGCACAAAATAGATAAAAATGCACTGAACAGATATTCATTGAATTAAGACAGCCAACGCCACATGACTTGAAAAATTCATCATAAATCACACGTATAGAATCGACCAAAACAATATAAAAGGCATACAAAGTATACTTGATTATCTACGCTGTAAAATTAGTTTCATGTCAAACGGAATTCAGGTTAGGGACTTATCATCATTTTAAATCAGCGATCAGTTGCTGGAATTCCAGTTTCAGAACTGGAAGTCTAACTTCGCGCGCGGTTTACTAGGGATTATGTTCAGATTCAGGTGTTTCCCCAGTTGAATAAAATCTATTTCTCTCTGTTAGGTTTCCAACACATTAAACGTATTAATAATATCCTTTCATTACAAGAAGTTATGTCCTATTTAATGTGAAGGTGTAAGAATTGTTACAGCAGAAACTGCAGAACACGTCGGTACTCTAAAATACAAACTAAATATCAAACGATGGTAAAACTGCACGGGACCAGATTCATGTGTTAGCTAACTAAATTATCTACGCGACTATATGGGGCTCCGTGCATTTTCAGTTTAAAATAGGTATGTACAGGTATTTAAATTCGGGTATCCTCGAGAAATGCCTCCCCGGACAGCAGTCCAGAATTGCATTCCCAATCAATTCTTGTTGCCGTAATCTATCAGTATCGAAAAAATAAACTATATATGGACGGTTCTATATTATCGAGTCGGCTTCAATATGAGCCATAGAACATTACATTCCAAACTGTATTGAATTTACGATGATTTTAACAAGGTAACATGCGCAGTAAAATTTCAGATTTAGTGTCACTTTTAGGAGGCGACTTTACATGATTATACATGATATTTTGCATCCAAATTTCTATACGGTATTCGTAATCAATAAAGGGATCTAACTATCACAGGTTCCGCCATAACAAGATATGTTTTGGTTTATAGTTCGCATCAAAAACTAGGGCAGCATTTGGTAATCGGTCGAAATCACACATCTACACTACTATATAACAAAAATAATATAACATTATTATCTAGACTAGGTATTAAAATAGCATGAACAACAAGAGATAGGTTTTCTCTTGCCTTTGGCGAAAGTGGCACGACTGAGGCAGTGGCACGACATGGGCTATAACCACGGCACGGAGACGTCACGGCACGATACAAGCGCGACTAGCATGGCTCTGGTGAGGACTTGGGGAGGCTCGACACGATGCAGAGGTGAGCACGGGCGCTGTAACATGGTGGTGAGGGGCAGCGGAGCTCCGGGGTGATGCAGGCGACAAAGGGAGCTCGGTAAAGTGTTGGCAGCGTCGGGAGGGTGACGAGGGGCAGTGGGTAGTGGGCATGGGTGTTGGGGTAGGAGCCTGGGGCTTGTCGGCGAGGTGGTGCTGGTGGTGGCTGCGGCGATGGATGCAGGGGCCCGGTGGGTCGATGGAGGCGGCGAGGTGGCAATGGGTTTGGGACGTTGGTGAGCTTGAGCTGAAGGAGGAGGAGCTCGTCGGCTTCAAAG
The DNA here is from genome assembly GCA_030015575.1 of Agapanthus africanus. NCBI lineage: Eukaryota > Viridiplantae > Streptophyta > Magnoliopsida > Asparagales > Amaryllidaceae > Agapanthus > Agapanthus africanus. The sequence continues at coordinate 138,449,115 of CM057339.1, forward strand.
GGGGAGCTCCGGGGATGGAGTTGGGTCGGATTGGGAGCTCGAAGGCGTCGGTGGTCATCTGAGGTGGTCAGTGGCAATTTGACGAGGCGATGATGAAGATGCTGCTCGGTCAAGGTTGGGGATCTTGGCTGGGGTGATGGGTGCGAGCGGTGGAGAAGTTGGCGGAGGTGTGGTAGTGCTCAGGTGGTCGCGGTTAAGGGGATGGGGTCGCCGGTGATGAGGGTCGGAGCTTGGAGATGGGGAGTTGAGTTTGAGAGAGGGAGAGTGAGAGAACGAGAGAGGAAACGAGTAAGATAGGATAAAAGTGAGAGGGTTTCGATTGGAGGAGACGATGTTGAGGAGATCGTGGGGTCGGCGCACAGACCGCGCGGCAGTTAGTGACGAGAATTCGTCGTAGGTGGAGCGGTTCTCGCGGGCGTGGGCGCGAGGAACGAGAAGCCGTTGGCGAGAGGAAACGAGAGGGGATGGAGGTGGAGGCGATTGCGACGTGGCGAGGATTGGGTCGTGGCCGCGGGTCTCACGGGCGTGGGCGTGAGGAAGGAGGAGACGTCGGGGAAAAGAAAAAGAGCGGGAAAAGAAATGAGCGAAGAAGAAGAAGGAGAAGGAGAAGGGAAGTCGGGTCGGGTCGGGTAGAGTTAGGTTAGGTTTAGGTTTTAGATTAGGAATAATTATTAAAATTATAATAAAAATATATGAAAAAATGAAAAAAAAAAATAAGAAAAATATATGGAAAATATATATACGGAACTGGGGATTTACAGTAAAGGTTATGAAAACTGAAACCAATAAAATTCATAAAATCAGTATGTGTAAAAGATATGAATACCTACTTTATATTTCTTCTTTTACTTTTCTTTCTTTTCTTCGTTCATTTGTGAAATGTTACCTATATCAATAAATATCTATAAAAAATTACTATCATCCTTTACATAAAATCATTGCATATTAAAAATGAAAAGCAATGAGACCAGAAAGAAAGGGAGAAATCATTCACGTTCTTCATTTTCCAATTGATCAAACCTATAGAAAACTAAAACGTGATATTAAAATTAAAAAACAATGAATTGAGAAAGAGTGAGGAATCACCAACCTTTTACTTCTTCCAATTGATTCAATTTATGGAGAAAAATAAAACAACATCAAATTGTTAAATACTTCATAAAATTCATAAGCTTAAAATGCTTAAGAGATACGAATATTCACCTTATATTCCTTCTTTTACTTTTGTTTCCTTTTCTTCTTCTTCATTCATGTGATAAATGTTACTTGAATCAACAAATATCTATAAAAGAATATTACAATGTCCTTTACATAAAATCATTACATGTTAAATGGAAGAGTTGAGAAAGAAAGAGAGGAAGCTTGCACCAGGAAAAAGTAAAAAATCGTATAAAAAAGATAAAAGTAATGAGTTGAGAAAGAGAGAGTGATATCCATCTCTTCTTCTTTCAATTGATTCGACCTATGAAAAAGATAAAACATCGATACATTAGTAACTTCATACTAATATGGGACGGGCTGAGGTTACCTTGACCTTCTTTTTATTTATTTCATCCATCTTCAAATTCAAAGGGTTGCCTAACTGTTTTGATTCACAATACTAATGTTTTATACATTCAATACACTTTTGTTATTGAGAGAGATTTATGGGCTTGATTATTAGAATAGATAACGGGGAAGTAGTTAGGAAAGAGAGAGTAGTTATCAATTTTTTCTAATTATTTCTTCTTTTTTTGCTAGAAAAAAGGAGAAAATTTTATAGCCATCTATGGGACTGTCATTGAAATTGGATTCTTAATTTTAACACCTCTACCTTTAGTATTAGAATAGTAGAGATTTTGAGAGATGCAGGCGGTTTTTTCTTCTTCTTTTTCCCCCCAAATCGGGAGTAATTCGATGAGGGAAGAAGCAAGGAAGGATTTTTTCGCATATGAGATTCCCACTATGGCAAGGCCATGAGAGAGAAGGGGCATTCCTGGTCAAAGCATTGACGCTTAGCCTTTCTTCTATGTGGACTAGGTCAGGGCTAGCATTAAATAAGAATAAGTTCAGATTCCTCTTAGTGAAATGCTTTTGCAGACTTTCAACATGGAACTTGATGTGCGAAAATATTTGGAGTGGTTAATGTAGATGAAAAGTTCCAAATTTATTTTGATTGCAGAGAGTTTGTTATAGGATATATTATAATTGTAAAGCACAAATTTCTCTATTTTTTAATTTCATCTTCTCTATTATCTCCAACTAGTAATTGGTCTTCGGCGCTCCCTTCGAACTGATATCCAAAGACAAGCACGACAGAGGGGAAAGGAAAGGACTAAGCAAGCCGCGAAGGCGATATTGTGATGAGACTGGAGGTGTTCGGACGGGTTACACAAGTGATGCATGTATATATCAGATTTCAATAACTTATTTTTCCATAAAAACTGTAATAATATAGCCCAGGTGGTTATTATGTAATGGGTTTAGGTTTTTTTTATAATAAGGGGTGTGATTAGTTGTGGTTATGAATCTTGGTTGGATTTTTTAAAAAGTTTTTTTTATCGATTGTTCTTGAAGAATGAAATGACATATCGGTAATCAATTTCAAAATTGGAGAGACCTTCTATTAGCACTATAATAGTAGAGATTTTTCTTCTCTAATATAGTCGAAAAGACAGGGGGTTTCAATTTTGAAATTGATTTAGAGATTAGGCTACCTAATTTACAAGAAAAATTCATTAAAAAACATTTAAAAATTCAAGCCTAATTTGTAACCCTAACTAACCCCATACCACTCTTTCAATAACTAACTCCACAAATTTTTTTTAATAAATTACACTTAATATGTAACATGCATAATACGATATTAGTTTAAATTAAACAGAAAAATTCTGTTATTGTGACACATTAACAATGCTGAAATGACATAAAATTAAAGAGGTTTCTTTTGCACATGCTTCGTACCAAGGATGTGCATGGGTCTGGTTGAGCAGGTTTTGAACCATAAATGAACCTGAACCCGCCAGTGAGGCAGATTTTCTAACCACTTAAGCCCGTTCGTTGGAATGAGTAGATAAACTCGAACCTAAACCCAACGGTTTCGGGTGGGTTTCGAATGGGTTCGGGTTTTATTAGTTCAGGCAGAACACAGTTTCGAGTAATAACGGGTTTCACCTATTAAATTCGATATATAATTTATATGATATAAAACAATGAACTATAAATTCCGAACTTTCTCCCACCTATGCTGTCTCTTCTGTCTCTTGATCTTAAATTGAAACATTAGTTTTTGGATTATAATGAGAAATAAAAACTGATATTCAATTTAAAAAGAAAAGAGAAAAGACTAAAAAAATGCGGGCTTACTTAAACTTTAGATTTGGGAAATAAGAAAAGTGCTTAGATAATGTATATAGGCATGGATCTTAGCACTATAAATAAATTTATAACCGGATGTTTATTAAGAGGGCGGTTAGGGTCGGTTGCGGGCCGGTACGGGTTCTGGGCGGGTACGGGTTCGGATTTGGACAGGCTATAAGGAATGTAAACCCCGCCCTAATCGACCGCGGGTGAGATCGGGTTTTGAACCCATCATTTTTGGATGGGTTTAGAAGAGTCATTTTATCCGTAAAAAATGGACGGGTTCGGACGGATAACGGGTCCAAACCGATCCGGTGAACACCCTTACTCCTCCGTAAACCCTTTTTTCCCGTTTGCATCAAATAAATAAAAATTATTTTTTTCCCATTCTGCTATTTATCCTCTCATATCTTTTTGTTTTGCCGTTTTGTTTCCGAAACCGGAAGATTCGACATTTTTGACATAACAGGATACACTTTTTAGTGACACTTCACTAATAAATATTTTAGTTAGTTTAATCTTTTTATTTTTTGGTTTTTAATTTAGCATATGTGTGAATTATCTTTATTATATAATTTTTAGGGTAAATTTTACTAAACCCTGTCTACCTTTTGGAGTTTTTGAGATAATCCCATTGAACTTTAAAAATGCTATAAAACCCCATAATAAGGGATTTTCCTAAAAAATTGAAAGGTGTTTTTTGTAAAAAAATATCATATTTCATTCATCTATTCAGTCTATCAATAATACATGTTGGGGTTTTTCAATTCAATTATGGCTTGCACGAGTCAATCAAACTAACGATTTCATATAATAGTGGTAGTTCATTGGGGTTTTATAACATTGTTAAAGTTCAATAGGGTTATCTCAAAAACCTCAAAATGCGGACTGCGTTCAATAAAATTTAATCTAATTTTCCCTCATTTTTCCTCCTATAGTTGTAGGGAATGGAAGACTCAATCAATGGATTCTCATAATTAAATTTTGCTCCCGTCTTTATCTTCCCCCCCAGTCCACCCTACCCCACCCAAAAATAATAATCTATTTTGTAGCTTTACATTATAACTAAAGTTCCTTTTATTTATTAACAGGAATTGAGGGAATCAAATCCAGATTAATAAACCTTGTATGCTTCTGATCCTTTTATTTTTCATCAAAATATGTTATTTTTGACATAATTAAAATTATTAAATGATAATAATTTATTAATTTTCATGTGCATGGCACGGACAAAAAACTAGTACTTTGTAAAGTGGAAACAAATACCAAAAGCTCTTACATTTTTCAGTCAACACTGTGCCGGTATTGTAGGAGACCTTTTCCCGTTTCGTACTTGTTATTTTGCAGAAAACAGCTATATAATGAAAACTGAAAGCTAATAACATAAGTTGGTTATATTTATTTCAAATTCCGTAAGTTTAAGTTATTTATCCACAATTTAATATGCATGTTGTAATTATCTGCTGAAAAGTAATAGATGACAAAAGCATCCAGGTTGAAATCTAGATGCGCAATTTAAATGGAATAAATCTAATCATCTCATCCATCACTTATAATCTCTCAACCGGCTTCTTTTTGCCCATTCTACCGAATAAAACCCCAAGGGAAAAAGATCTAGAGAGGAAATTAATGTGCCAAATACAAACACAGGCAATTACAGTAAGTTTGATGAATTCAAGAAGAAACGTATTTTAGAAAAGCATTTAAGCTATCTTGACCACATTAAACAGACCCGATTGGACAACTGATGGTATACATTATTGTAACTGCATAGGCTGAGTAATCCCAAGTCGCCTATCAGAGAGACAGCCAGAAATATTGATAGATATAAATCCCATCTAAATATGACAATCCCCGCCTCCAAAAAAAAAATTTCAGGAAAAACATGAGATTATATCCAGAGGAACACCACGGCGAGACGTGGAGATGCTTTTGGAAACCCTAGCAGCTCTTTCCTCCTCATTTTTTCCGGTTTTCGACACTTCTTGGAACTGCGGATAACTAGTCTCCAAGCTCGCTTGTGTTTCAAACACAACTTTTAGAAATTCGACTTCCAACCATTCTCTAATGTTCTACATCTCAACTTTCCTACGGTTTTGAAACCTTTCCCTCGAAATCCTCTTCAGTGATGTTCCCCGGTCCATCATCCTAATTTTCTCGTCCGACGGTATGCAAAAGAGATGTTTTTCTATATTCTAACACTAACTTATAACTTGCCCGTCATTAATCATGTCATGTGGGCAGATACTTACGTTTTTTTGCAGCTGTATTTTCTTTAAAAATTATTTCAAGTTTGTGTCCAAAGCTGAATTTAGATTTGGATGTTTTTCGATATGATCCTTTGCGGAGAATACACAATTTGTTGCTTCTTTACGATCAAAGGGGGAGGGAAGAAGACAGGGTTATAGCTATCAAAAATTGCTTTTAAGCTTCTTATATTTATACATTAACTAAAGGCATAAATACATGAATGAATTATCTTATATAACAAAAATATGACACAGCAAGAGAAGTTCTGGTTTTTCTTATATGTGAATATTAAACAAATTCAAACATAGCCTATCTGAATATGCATTTGCATGCTGACTAATCTTTCCAAAACAATAGATTTTGAGAATCAAATATTAATTTTCATCCCATTAACATCCTTTTTAAGAGATTTGTCAATTTATTAATGAAATAGGTGGAGCATATCCCTCCTTTCTGTTGATAAAGAAAACTCAAACAAAAACTTCATATCAACAGGGCAATCATTGCTAATCATCAAATAAAACAGACAAACTTTCACTAAACACAGTAAACTACCATTATGTTTGAAAAAAATTGAAATCATGATTTTTTAAATCATGTAACAAATTCCTAATTAAGGGATCAAAGTCAATCCCATTTTTTGACTGCTCGTTCCAATTTACATTTTACATTTATAATGTTAGATTTTGCAAGAATGCATCAATATTTCCACAAGCAAAAATTGGGAACTTTTTGAGAAAATCTAAAGGCAAAGAAATAAAAAGATATCACAAAGGAAAATCATAAACACATACCGTGCAATCTAAATAAACACCATTACATCTAATCCTTATGCTCCATGAACACGGTAGCAATTTTACAGGGGACTCATACATCATTTCTGATTGCATCTGAGCACCCAATTTTTTTTTTTGAAGGCCTCACTTGTCACAACCTCTTAGCTAAACAACATACATAATATAGAGAGTATAATGAAGTTACATGTATAACTTGTGTGTATCATTTCAGCAAACAGTAGATATCACAAAGGCAAACATCGAACGAGCTTCAATTAGTTACATGTAACTGCTTTCACACAATTCAACAATAGAAGTACATAAAATCACACCAGATATTTGTAACCATGGCTCAATCCAAATATGATACTATATTTCGAAACGTACATGTTTAAAGCAAAACCACAGCAAGATGACGGGATGCTTTTGGGAAACCTAGCAGCTCCTCCCTAATCATCTGTTTCGGTTTTTTGACACTTTTCGGAGCAGCAAATGGCTGCGGTCTCCAACATCACTTGAGTTTCAAACACGACTTTCAGAAACTCAAGTTCCAAATCTTCATTAATGTTCAACTCCTCAACTTTCCTAACCTTTTTGCGACCTTTTTGTCAAGAACTTCTTCAATAGTTTCCTATTTTTCATCTGGTTTGATCGCGTGTAGACAAACTCCTGCATTATATACAAAGGTGAGTATTGTCAACTAGAATTGGGAAAATGGATACAAGGTTTTAGATAGCAGATATAAGATCCATATATAGGTCAAAGGGGTTCACTACTATAGAGTACAGATTTGGTAACGGTTTTAACCGTTAACCGTTAACGGTTAAAACCGTTACAAAACCGTTACCAAAAACCCCGTCAACGGTTTTAACCGTTACCATAAAAACAAAATGGCAACGGTTCTAACCGTTGCCATCTTGGTCGCCGTTACCAATATGGGTTCGGATAACTCACACATATGAGAATGTGGTCCACTATGAAACCCTAGAAACTTTCTTTTCCTTTATATATTGGTCAGCCTAATTTTACCACATTATTTGTAACTTTAAATATCAATGTTTAGAATCAATTTTAACCAAGAATCTCATGTAAAACAACCATAATTGAACTTTTTCATTAAAATACCTTGAACTTTATTATCATCTCTTTTCGTTAAAACTATACCTTTAGAAAAAACTTCACGGGGTAAAGACCTACCCTACACGTACATTTTGATTTCATAACACGATACCTATTTCTATGTATATTTGTTTCGAAGAATAATCTTTATAATAAAATACCACATATTTTAAAACCGAATTTCTTTTAAAGTTGTATTGTATTCCTTTGAAATTATGCATCTACAACTCTCGTTAGGGGACCCGCTAATGGATGGTGCGGATTATCACGCATGCTGGGGATAGTAGAGCGAGATGCAGCACTCCTTACGGAGTATTCGATCTCGAAAGAATATAAAATACGGTTTTTAAGAAATACGAATTTTCTAAATAAAACTAATTTTCTAAAAATTAAAAATTATAAATCCATATTTTTATTATATTATGAAACTATATTTTTATAAAAATGAAAGATTAAAAATGTCAATAAAATACCATCAAATTACTAAAAATGGCTAGTTTTCAATAAAATACCATAAACTTTTAAAAGCTAGATATTTATCATTAAAACACCTCGATACTTAAAACACATGCTTATGAAAACCCTAAGTAATATAAATCACTCTCGAGGTTTTATTTTTAATCTATATTAAAATATTTTTCATAAAACCCCCTCGAGATATACAAAACAATATTTAAGGACTTTAGTAAATATAGGTTTAAGTGGGATCAATTCTCTTGAGCCCCAGGGAGCCGGAGAAAATGAGTGCTTGCCTATTCAGGTTAGACAAATAATGGAGTTATCAATGGCAATTGTTTTGGAAAAAGACGCAAATCTTGCCGTCCATATGCAGCAGTTGCCGATGACTCCCGAACATAAAAATTCAAGAGTTAAATCAGTTTACAGGTGTCTGACTCAGTCTGAGTCCAATCTCAAACCTGAATCCAAAATCAAACACGAATACTTGATCATGAACATGAATACTCGAATTCAAATATCAAATTCAAACATGTATACTTGACTTGACTTGACCGAACCATGGTTATAACTTGACCTGAACTTGACATGACTACTTGAATGCATGATTACATTCTCAACATGAACCTGAATATTTTGTATCCATGGATTCGACCAAGACTTGTAGACATAATCAATACAAAATATTACGTGGGGATAAAAGGATAGATTGGTACGAAACGTATATTGTGGCATGAGATGTCACTTAAAAAACACCTACATGAATTCACGTGCCGTTGTCCCGTGGGTTATGACGGGGCCTTATACTACATGTTACCATAGTCCATGGGGTAAGATGGACTCCTCTCGTATACATGAATACCTTCCTTATCAAACTATAAACAACCACATTAAAATAACTATCATATACCAGTAATCGGTCATATACAACTTTACCTGTTCATTTCACTTTATATACTATCTTCTCTTTCTTCTTTTGAAACTTACCGAACGTTAGTTCGCTGATGACTTTCTTTCTGTTTCATTTTTTGGAATGTTTGTCAGGAGTACCAGACTCAGAGGAGATAGAGCCGAGCCAAAAGGACTTGGACCAGCTTACCGCTCAGCCTGACTACTAGTTCCTCTGCACTTACTTTCAGCATGTCATTGTTTAGGCATTTGCTTTTGATTATTGTATCTTTTATTTTAAACAGTTGTATGTAAAGTTGAATGTAAATAAAGTTGTTATTTCATTTTATTCTCTTGTCATTCTTATTCATTTTTATATATTGCTTAATTACGCTTAACGTATTTATTTCAGAGTAAAATACGTTACGGCCTGCCACGTCATCGTTTCTGTCTACTAGGAAGCGGGGCGTGACAGGTTTTGTTGGCAGCCCATGCAAGTCAGTTCTACATGAAGTCTTAAGCAATATATCACAAGAATTATAAGAATCGGCAACTTTACATTCCTTACATTTCAAATTTCTTGAATTTATCCTAACCATTCCTTTTTCTATCAAGGTAATGGACTCTTCCAACAACACCAGCACGAACGTCAACGGCAATACCCCACCGCCTACTCTACCACCACCACCTACCATTGCAGCTCCTATCAATGAGCAAACGATACTGATTGAGGCCATCAAGAGCCTATTAGAGAGTCAGCAGCAACAGACGGCTATTCTCATGCACTGCCCCGAAGCTGAGGCACCCGGAGTCAAGCAGTTTCGGGCACTGCACCAAAAACACTTCTCGTGAAAAGAGAGCCCACTTGAGGCAGCTCAAGCGATCGAAGATGATCTAGCAACCGCTCAAGTGCCAGATGTTGCCTGGGTAAGAGTTGCTAAGTTGCAACTGACCGACAATGCAAGAATCTGATGGAAGGCTGAGGAAAGCCGACTCACACAGCCAATTGAGTGGAAGACATTTCGCGATCCGTTCGATGCGGAGTTCTTCCCTGAGACTGCTCGTTTCGAGATGGAACAACAGTTCATCCACCTACAACAAGGTTCTATATGGGTAAAATCGGTTGTTCCCCTCCGAAAGACGGCGACGGCATGAGGACGTCTTGCCTGTGATTCGGGGCAGATGCTATTTGGTTTTATCCGTCCACCTCTCCGAAGATGCCAAGTTGATTTATGACACCGTGTATCGGAGGTTTAGACGGATGCGGCCGATGTAGCAGACTTCGTCAGATTCCCCCTCACTTGAGTTGTTTTTGATTGTGGGGACGCTCTTCCCTGCAGGCGCAAGCCCTTGCAGTTAATTACGCTACCGCATCGCGGTAACAACTTTCTCCTTCTCCAAAAATTTCACTTCGTGTTGTGTGTGTTTGTTTTGTTTGTGCTTGCCCGTGGATTGTATACGGAGACTAAGTTATGCTGTCGCCCGTAGGACGTGGATTAGTCCAAATCCGTAGTTACTTAGATTTGGGTTTAGTGTTTAGTTTAAGGATACGTTAGCCGTATTGAGGCTAAGATCAACTTAAACGTTCGTTAAGGATACGTTAGTCCTGTTTGAGACTAAGATCAACTTAACGTAGTGCTCCATTTAATATATGGCCATCGGGACCCGTCACCTCTCTGACGTCGTTGAAGGATTACAACGATAGGTGTCAGAGGGGTTCAGAGATATACCCTTGAACCAAAGTTAATTAGGGAATATGTAATCCGATTGAATGTTTAAGGATACGTTAGCCAAATTTGAGGTTAAGATCGACTCAAACGAGATCTTTTAGATCCGACAAAAGAGCATTTGGGGGCCCTATTGTTCCAGTTTAGGGACGTAGTGGTCCATAAGTAGTTTAAGGACATTGCGGTCCATTGCTAGTTTAGGGACATGGTGGTCCATAAGTAGTTTAAGGACGCATAAGTCCATGGGTTTAAGGACCCCACAGTCCATTTGGGTGTGTTTAAGGACGCATTAGTCCACGAGTTTAGGGACCCCGCAGTCCGTGTTGATATGTGGTTGTCGGGACCCGTCACCTCTCTGACGTCATTGAAGGATTACAACGATAGGAATCAGAGGAGTTCGGAGATGTACCCTCGAACCGGATGTAAATTGATTTAGGGGAGCAGCCGTGCTCAGTCAATTTAGTTTGAGGACTTACGGCCATGATTGGGCTAAGTCCAGTTGAAAAATGTTCAACATTTTTATTTGCATTTGGCCTATTAGGCCTTTACTAAAGCTTTGCCCCTGTTCAATAATGCAGAGCATTTTATTCTGGCCTGTTAGCCCTTTTTAATTGTGCTCTGTCCCTTTTTTATAATGCAGAGCATTTATTTTGGTCCATTAGGCCTCTTAATTGGGCTCTGTCCCTTTTGAATAATGCAAAGCATTTATTCTGATGTTGGCTTGTCAGGGGATTTGCGCCAATCATTGAGCGCAAGCGCTTGTGGTGGTGACACGTGTCACGCAAGCGCAGTGCGCTGCGCTTGCGCTGCTGACACGTGGCGCGCTCTGGCGAGCTGCGCCAATTTCAGATAGCAATGCTCTATCTTATAAGCGCATAGCGCAAGTGGTTCTGGTGCTGACACGTGGCGCTCTCTGGTGGCTTGCGCCAATCCAGGAGCGCAACAGTGCAGTTTTACAAGTGCAAGGCACTGTTTCAATAACTTGATCCAATTTTGGATTCAAGAAAAGATTTTTTCTGAAATTCCAAAACCAATGGTTCATAAAAAGTGCAAGGCACTGTTATTATTTATTTATTTTTTATTGAAGATCATTGATCTTGTTCTTAGATCAGTGATCTATTCAGAAGAAATTCTTCTATTTTATAAAGGTTTTTACCTTTTTCTTGAATTTTCTTCAGAGTTCTCTCTATTTTGAAGTTCTTGATCTCTCACAATGTTCATCCTCTTTTGAGTTGGGGTCTAGGGGTCTTTATATAGTGCCCATAGATTTGTTAAGTTTGTTAAAGAGATCATTCTCTGAGTGATTTGGGGAATTTTCCCCACCGTTGGATCTTTGATCCAAGGGGTTCTGTTTTACAGAAGACAATTTTCATGTTTTAATAAGAACAGAAGGATCTTACTAGAATTTTAATTCTGTTTGGCGCAAACGCCACAGCGCGGGACACGTGTCGCGCAGCGCGCAGCGCAGCGCGACTGCGCTGACACGTGTCGCGCAGCGCGCAGCGCAGCGCGACTGCGCTGACACGTGTCGCGCAGCGCGCAGCGCAGCGCGACTGTGATTGCGCTGACACGTGTCGCGTAGCGCAGTGCTTGCGTAACTGAAGCGTTACTTCCTTTAATTTTTGTTTTAAATAGAGCCTTGCTCTGATTGGGAGCGCTGCCTTGGGCGCTGCGCTGACGTATCAGTTTTTGACACGTGGCGCGTTGCGCACAGCACAAGGAATTTAAAGCGTTGCTTCAAATTTTGAATTTTTGAAATTCAAACGAAAATTTGCTCTGATTGGGGGAAACAATTGTCCCCCCACCGTTGCGCTCACGTGGCGCGCACATGAGTGCAGCGGTGGCAAGATCCTCACCGTTAGATCAACTCAGGAGTTGAAGGGGCGCAAGCGCCTATAAATAGGACCCCTGGCCCTCAGTAGATGATTACCATCTTTTAAGAAATTTGATTTTCCAGAACCTTGCTCTTGTTTTCAAGAACTCCAGAGGTTTGCTCTCATTTCCAAAGTTAGAAAAACTTTAGGTAAAATTGATCTTAGATTGAATTAATTTTAATTAATCTTAACCAACAGAGCTTTGCTCTTATAGATCTTCTGATCTAAAGAAAACCCCTTTGGGGTTTCACCAACAGAGCCTTGCTCTCAAGAATTTATAGATCTACAGAGATCTTGTTCATGGGTTCTAACCCATGAACAGAGCTTTGCTCATGGATCAAAATGTAGATCTTTTTGATCTAAAAATGAAGAACTCCTAAGAGTCTTCATGGATCTTTTAGGATCCCAAAAAAATTAATCTTTTAGAAGTTTAAAGAAAACTTTTCTTTTTAGATTTTCTCATCATTATCACAGAGGTAGGCTCTTTTAAGGAATCTTATTCCCCTAAGACCAGAATTTGACAAGTGTCACTCTGTGACAGAGCTTTGCTCTGAAAGAGAAGATTTTCTCTTTGTCTCTAGGGATTTTTATTATTAATGAGAATGTTCTTTTGGGGATTAACTGACAATCTCATCCAATGATAGGGTTGTCTTATTAACTGATGCATTGTCATCCAGATTTTGCGGGTCCCCCCTTTAGTCTCCTACCCACTGCACTGCAGTATGGTGTAATTAATTTTAATTTAATTTTAATTAATTTTTAAGTTAATTAATTAATTAAAAAAAAATTTAAACGCCAAGCGTTGGAATTACAACACTAACGGCTAATTTTGTTCCCTTGCAGTGAACATGTCTTTCGATACTTCATTCCCATTTACTCGTTCGGAGGAAGGATTTCCCGAAGCGCCCGTGGACCGCGAAGTCCTAGCTATGATCATGGACCACGACCCGGAATATAAGAATCTTCACGTTTGGGTGTCGTGGTACAACCAAATTATCATGGGTCGACGGAGCTTTTCGTGCGCAGTACTGTCAGAGCCTATTACGGCGATCCACTATGCCAGCCCACCCCCGGTGCAGTATGTCATGGAGATGGTCGATTGGACTTCAAAGGGCTTTCTTCATCCTGCTATAGATGCAATACCGGTTCAGCGTCCTATGGTTTTGGATATCCTGGGACGCCGTATTTGTCAAGGGGAGGCGCGACCTTGGGGGCAATCATATAACATAGGTCTGATCCCCCGCCATCCGATCGGCTATCTGCCATGGGCTCGCTACATTCTGTCGGCGAAGAGGTCGCAGTTGATAAGGCTAGGGTTGTACACTGCAGTTTACGTTTCCCTCTTCCAATATCCCACGCTTCCTACCTGGTGGTTTAAGGCCTTTCTGGAGCAGTGGAACATTCCTACTCACACTTTCCTCGCAATGGACCGAGAAGTGTCGATTTCTTTGGAGGAATTCACAGAGGTCTCCGGCTTACCGGTTATAGGGGAGCACTATGAGGAGTTGCTTCCTACAGACGAGTATGTCTTCGGTGCTAAGCCGGCAGTAAGGGGCCTCACTCCGGAGAATGCTGTTCAACATCAATTTCCAAGTTTGATCAAAGTGTTGAACATTTATGAGGCCCTTTTTATCGAACGTGGGAGCCGCGGAGTTAGCTTCGAGGATTTCATCGCTCGATTCCTTCACCCAAACGTCCTCTCGGCAGAAGCTGCTAAGTTTGCCACACTTGATGACCTTTTCGGTCTAGGTTTGGATAACCTGCCGGCGAAGGAAATAGACCAAAAGGGTTTTTTCCTTCCTAACTCCCCAACTGTGTCTTTTGCGGAAGTTGCAGCCCCCGGGATGGATGAGGAGGCCTTCTTCTTAGGATTTCTTGGGCTATGGCTGAGTTGGTTCGCACTCCTGATGCATTCTCGCCACATGCGGCCCTCTGTCTTTTACCCAGCTCACCGGATGACCATTGGGGTAAAAGTGGCTGTTGGGATCGCCGGCTTGGCACACCTGTATCACGGCCTCAGTCAAGCGGCGGATGCTAATGAGCCTGGGGTACTGCACGTGATCTTCCCGATGCACTACTTCATATCATGGCTCGAGCTACATACATTGGGCGTCTTCGGTATGCATAAAATGCCCTCGTTCTATGACAGGTGCAGCTTCCCTCGAATCATACGACTGATTAGCGCCTCAATTATGACTCCATCGCCACGGAATGCCAGGGGTTTGCTTCTTCGTCCCCACACCGTTGGAGACGGGGTGTCTTTCATTGACAAAGTATTGACTATTGGAAAGGCATCTACCACCACAGTGCGGCCATTGCAAGACACTTTCAAAGATGGGGCCTCAGTTTTGACAGCCCGGGAGACCCTCCATCGATATTCTATCAGACCGGGCTTCCTGGTGTTTAGGCAGAACGGTGCGGCGATTTTCATGAGATACAACCCGCATCGTTTCGCCCAACAACTGAGCTACAATCAACGGGTACCATTGGAGGCTTTCCTACTGGAACCCGCTGCTACTGAAGAAGGGATGGAGAACGCGCTGCATCACTTCATGCGTCTGAATACGGGTTCTCATTTTTTTATTAGCGAGCCGGCTTGCGCCCCACGACTCCTCAATGCATATACAGAATGGTACAATCACTCGACGGGCGCCGTTATAAAGGAAGAAATGCGATTGCTGGTTGACCGTAAAGGTGCGCCTCCAGGTAGCGACCGCAAAGCTCCTCTGGTGCCAAGGACCCCGGTAGTTCCCCCGTTGAAAGATGCTTGAACCGGACCACCGCGTGTGCAGAGTCTTCCACGCGGATTGCCGCTTCCCGATACTGCGAATGCACCACCAGCGCCTTGTGCTCCAGTGGAGACAGTAGTTGTGGCTTCGCCGGATTTTGGTGTGGGCGCGGACATCGGGACCCGCCGCCCCAAGGTTCCTGCAAAGCGCAAGTCGATCCCGGGTGCACCTGCTGGTGGGCAGAAGAGGAAAAAGAAGTCACTCTTCGCAGCTGACGTTGCGTTCGGTCAGGAACCTCACGCTCCCTATAGCGAGGGCATGGGTGAGTACGGGACCAACAGGGGATTAGTCATGCCGCTGGATGACACGGACTTGGCGGCCGCCATCGCAGCTTCAGAGCGATTAGTAAGGCGCGACGTATGGCTAGCTAAGCTTGCGCAATCGGGTAATCACTAGTCGCATTTTTTTTATTTCATCATATCTTTATTATTGCCTTTGACTAACGTTTTTCCCTCTTTTCTTCAAACAGGCATCACCACTGAAGAAGCCATTGCTGCTTCCCTCAAAACTTTCCAAGAGGAGGAACGACTCAGAGCGTCCTTAGGCCTTAGTACATTTCGATTCATCAAGTCTTTATTCTCCTTTTGTTATGGTCGATCTAATCCCCCCCTTTTTATCGTAGGAACCACAATGCCGGTCCCTCCAGGTGACGCAGAGACTCTTCCCGGGCCAGCCGCTGATGTTTCTACCTCCTCAGGGCTACCGCGAGAGACCCGACTTGAAGAGCCGATGAGAGATGCCTTGAAGGCTCTGGAGGCAACTCTAAACGAGGACGATGACACCTTGATGAAGGAAGCGTCGAAGAGGTCCATCGCGACGGCCCGGGAAGAGAGGAAGCGGTTGAGGCATGAAGCGAAGGCACGCAGGGCTGCTTTGGCCATTGGAGCGGGCCTAAGCACCGTCCCTCGTGCTGATACTCCCTCAGAAGATCCCCCGGTCGCCTTGTGTACAGCTCACAGACAGGCGGTGCGCGCCAATAGGGAAGCTAACGATAAGTCCACCTCAGGTAATATTTCTTTCAAAATTTTGTTGTAAGAATTATAAAGCTGTCGGTTCTTATATATTCTGTCCTGCAGGGCCAAGTCCAACCGAGGGGGAGGCAGAGACCGTCGAACCTGAGGGGCCAGAGGAAGAGGTATTGGTCGAACCCGAGCCGATGGCGGACGACACAACCGGGATTGCCGGGCCCGAGCTAGTGGCTGACGAAATGGTCACGTCCACTATGCCTGAGCAGGTGGCCGATGCCGAGCCCGAGGTAGCAGCGGACGGAGCGCCTGAGACCGATGACCCCGTAGCAACGGTGGACGAGACAGCCGCGACTGCTGAGCCCGAGGGAGTAGCGGGTGAGGTGGACATGGTTCCTGAGGACGAGCCGACCGCTCTTTCTCAAGAGTCTGGCAATGCTCCGATCATTGCTCTCCCCGCCTACGGCCCTCCGCTGTCTCCTGGCCTCGCGAGCACGACGACGGCCCCCGTGGAGTCTGGGGATGAGGCCACGGGTGGTGGACTTATGTCGATGGAGGAGGGAGACGCCTCCGTCTCGGCTGGAGGCTCATCACGGAAATTTCGGATTACTGTCCTTTTTTTTATCTTGCAATCTTTCCTGACAGGTTTATCCTTGTTTTTTTTTTAACGCAGGTGCGGCCAGTGCCGATGCTCCATTGCTCGAGGGAGCGCCGTCAACTACTGCCTTGGCGGTGGTCACCTCTCAGCCCTCCATTGTACCATCGAAGATGTTGGAAGGTATGGGTTTGCAACTTATTAGTTTCATCTTTCAGACGCATAATTTATGTACTAAAGTCGTACTGTTGTGTTTTTTCAGGAGTGCTTTTTGACCATCTTTATCAGGTGTTGCTCCCACACTTTTCCTTCCCATCTGAACTCGCTTCTCCCTCTAGTGGCGTTGGTGAGTATAGTTTCCGACTGATATCTTTCTTTTTCAGTGCTACAAATCGAAGGAGGGGATGAAAGATCGGCCGCGCCACCGGCCCTTCCGGCCTTGCCACCTGCTGCAGCTGGTATAGCAAATTATCGCATTGATGTCTCCCTTTTTTTGTCTTTCTTAAAGTGTCATCTAATCGTATCTTGTTTTTTTTAGCTATCGTTCCGATCTCGGCGCCCTTCAAGCCTCGTGTCACAATGCCGGCAGGCCCTTTCCTGAGACGTCCGTCCTCGAAAAGCGCCGTGAATAGTCTGCGCATGTTGAGCGACTACATTAAGGAACTCGACGTCGAGACTCCTACGTCTACCGCAGATTTTTCTACGGCGGTTAACCCAATGCTGGTGATACTCGTAAACTTCCATAACGAGGGCATCGTCGCGTCTTGGGTTAATCACTGCAGGGAGATCGAGGCTCGCCTGCATCAACTGGAGTTCATGCGCCCTGCTCCCGAGACCCTAGCCGCAAGCCATCAAAGAGCAGCGTGGATTGAGCAAAGCGCTTCTTGCCTCCACCACTTGGAACAAGAAGCGGCTTTAAGGCTGAGAGAATGTCAAGAGTCTTCAAGCGAGACTGCTCGCCTACGTGTTGAAGTTGAGGCGAACGCTGCCCAGGTGAAGGCTATCTTCGAGGGTCTCCTGGAACGCATCTCAAATGGGCTGAACTTGAAGCAGAAACTCGACACTGCCGAGCGCAATGCCCAAGGTCGCGAAGCAGCTCAGCAGGCCGTTGGGGAGCAGCTTGCGTCCCTCTTGCAGCAACGGGCTCAAGTGAAGGCAGAACTGGCAGTGGTGGCCGATCATGAAGAGGCATGGAAAGAAGTGTGCGAACAACTGATAGGGCTATTTAAGACGCTTCCTTCCCAGTAGCTGCCTTTGTATCAATACACTTGCAAAATTTTTCTTCTTCTTTTTTTAAATAATATGTATCCATTCTTTATTCTTTTATACGATTTACCTTGTATTTGATTGAAGTTAATAAATAAAGATACACATTTTTTCCTTTGCAATGTCTTGTATGCTCTTTTGCTTTCTCCCTTCTCTTATTATCAGCATGCTGTCTTGATAAACCTAATTGGCAAATAACTTAGTTTTTCCAAGAGATAGCGATGGCTTAGGCCGCAGGTTCAGATCTGCCACCTAAGACTTTTCAACTCTATGAGCCGTGAGGGTCTCATAGAGACTTTTCTCCCTACGGATCGAGAGGATCTCGTAGGTGTATTTTCTCCTTAGGAATCGTGAGGATTCCTAAGTGCATTTTCTCTTATAAGTCGTAGGGATCCTATAAAAGAATTTTCCCTCTTACGAGTCGAGAGGACCCGTAAGCGATTGTTCCCCTCCTTGTCGAGATTCGACTTTGGAGAGTGAGACCCGTGAATAGTATGCAAGAGACCGTTTTAGACTGACTTGCAGGGTCCCGTTGCTCAGGAAACAAATTTTTTAATCCCTGCTGCCTGAGGCTTTATCTTGAAAGTTGAAACGAATCGGGAATTTCCCGCGGAGACACTGGTTTCTCTGCGAGCCGACGTGAGTCAGGAGGCTCTCATCAAGGACGCTAGTTTCCCTGAGTTGAGGAGTTTGCCAAGGACACTTGTTTCCCTGGTGTTGAAACGAATCGAGAATTTCTCGCGGAGACGCTAGTTTCTCTGCGGGTCGACGCGAATCAGGATTTTCTTCGTCAAGGACACTTGTTTCCCTGAGTCGAAGGATTTTGCCGAAGACACTGGTTTCTTCGGGGTTGAGACGAATCGGGAATTTCTCGCGGAGACACTGGTTTCTCTGTGAGCCGACACGAATCAGGAGGCTCTCATCAAGGACGTTAGTTTCCCTGAGTTGAGGATTTTTCCAAGGACACTTGTTTCCCTGGTGTTGAAACGAATCGAGAATTTCTCGCGGAAACGCTAGTTTCTCTGCGGGTCGACGCGAATTAGGATTTTCTTCGTCAAGGACACATGTTTCCCTGAGTCGAAGGATTTTGCCGAAGACACTGGTTTCTTCGGGGTTGACACGAATCGGGAATTTCTCGCGGAGACACTGGTTTCTCTGCGAGCCGACACGATTCAGGAGGCTCTCATCAAGGACACTAGTTTCCCTGAGTTGAACTGATCTGTGGTGGTCTTTCAGGTTTTATATAAGTTACCGTCAAGACCGTGAAGCTAGGAATTTGATCTTCGCTTCGTTTGCTGACACTGCGTTTGCTGTATTGAGACGAATGTCGCGGTTGTCTCTATGCTGTTGGTGAACCGTCGAGATTTGGCTTCGCTTTTTGGCGGAGCCTGTTGGAAAGGTATGGTTCTCTCTTTGTTTGTGCCCTTGGATTGTATACAAGGATCGATGCGATCTCAACTGTAGGGCAAAAGTTTCATTTATTTTTATTGTTTTATTTCCATGATGCTCTATCATTTCAGCTTTTATATCGCGAAGGTCGCGATTGCCCAATCATTTCGGCTATTTTTCGCGGTGCCCAATCATTTCGGCTATTTATTTTATTTTTACTCGCTGCTTTTTATTGCGAGTTGCCCAATCATTTCGGCTGTTTTATATGCATACATTTTTACTTGCTGCTTTTTATTGCAAGTTGCCCCATCATTTCGGCTATTTCGTATGCATGTGCGGCTTGCTGGCTTTTCACCGTAAACTTTGAAATTAGACACCGATTTCGGCATCAGCACCGCTACAACTGGGATATTGCCAGGAGCGAATCATCATTTGCCTCTGTCGATGTCGAACAAAGGTGGCTTAGCGAACAGGGTTAAGGTTCCGTCGACTAAGGCTTTTAACTTCATGAGCCGTAAGGGTCTCACAAAGGTATTTCTCCCCACAAGTCGTGAGGATCTTGTAGGTGTGTTTCTCCTTAGGAATCGTGAGGGTTCCTGAGTGTATGTTCCTCTGTAAGTCGTAAGGATCCTACAAGAGGGTTTTCTCCTTGTAAATCGAGAGGACTTATAAAGGTTGTTCATCATGCATACATATCCCTAGTCACGGGTGGGCTTGGTTAGGGAAATGTTTATTCGCGCCCGTGGATTGTATACAAGGGTCAGTATTGGACCACTTGTAGGGAAAAATCGAAGGTTGTGGAGGTTGCTTAAGCACAGGTTTAGGTCTCTGTAACTTAAGACTTTCAAATCTTATGAGCCGTGAGGGTCCCATAAGAGAGTTCTCCTTACGAGTCGTGAGGATCTCGCAAGTGTATTTTCTCCTTAGGAATCGTGGGGATCCCTAAGTGTGTTGCTCCCTTGTGAGTCGTAAGGATCTCACGTGGGTGGTTTCTCCTTACAAGGTCGAGAGGACCTTGTAAGTGTCCTTTAACGAGGTTGCGCCCTTTCGGGTTTTCACAAACAGTCGCCGGTAGTCCTGCTGTTTTTACTCACGGAGCCCTTTCGGGTTTTCATCCGTGCCCATTTTGCTTATGGACATACCGCTTTTTTTTTATTCTTTTTATTTTCTTTTTTTTTTTACGAGGTCGCGCCCTTTCGGGTTTTCACGAACACTCGCCGGTAGCCCTGCTGTTTTTACTCACGGAGCCCTTTCGGATTTTCATCCGTGCCCTCTTTGCTTCTGGACATACCGTTTTTCATATTTCTTTTATTATATTTATATTTTTTCCTTTTTTTATTCATCTTGTCAGCCTAAGGATGTTGCGGTAGTAGTTTAAGGACGTTTCGGTCCGGCATTAGTTTAAGGACATTTCGGTCCGTCATTAGTTTAAGGACGTTTCGGTTCGGTCAGGAGAAGGCCGGCTACTGCATATAGAGTTTGAGTTTAGGAAGATAGCGAGCGGACATAGTCGTCGTCGTCTATCATTGACCTAGGCTGCGGCTCATTAAGCGTAGTATTTCTTTAGGAAGCGACCATTTATTGGCCTGAAAGGTCTTTAACCGTGCATATCCATGAGTAGATAAGCTCCACCCAGGTAGACCTTGTCTATGATGTACGGGCCTTCATAGTTTGGCTCGAATTTTCCCCGCTTGACGCGATTGGGGATCATAGGCCTTTTAATCACTAGTACGAGTTCGCCTTGGTGGAATGTCCTCGGCCGGGTCAATCTTTCATATGAGCGCGTCATCTTTGCTTTATAAGCCTCCAGATTTTGTTGCGCTATGAGCCGGGTCTCATCAAGGGCATCAAGCTCCTCAAGCCGAAGGTGAACATTTTCTTCGTCCGTCAGCTCGTAGCGGACTGCCACTCATAGAGAGGGTAATTCTATCTCGAGGGGGAGTACCGCTTCTGTACCGAACACTAATGTGTATGGCGTAGTGTTCGTGTCCGTCTTGAACGTGGTCCGATACGCCCAGAGAGCTTCTTGCAGTCTCTCGTGCCAGTCCTTCTTATTTCGGGACACCGTTTTCTTCATGATCTTCGTCAAGGTCTTGTTGAAAGCCTCAGCTAGACCGTTAGCTCGCGGATTATAAACCGAGGAATATCTCCAGTCTATATTGTGTTGTTGCGCGAAGCGACTGATCTTGTGGGTTCTATAAGCTGGCCCGTTGTCGGAGATGATCCGTCCCGGAGTTCCAAACCGATATATGACGTTGCGTCTTGAAGAAATGGAGGATATTCTCCGTCTTCACTTCTCTTAATGGTACTGCTTCTGCCCATTTGGAGAAGTAGTCAGTCGTCGCCAAGATGAAACGATGTCCCCTGGATGATGCTGGTTCGATGGGGCCGACTATGTCAGTTCCCCACATTTCGAACGACCAGCTAGCCACCGTTGGATGTAGTGGATTTGGATGCTGGTGGATGAAGTCCCCATGGATCTGGCATGAGTGGCATTGCTTCGCATATTCGAGGCAGTCCTGAATCATCGTGGGCCAATAGTAGCCCATCCGTTTTATCTTCAACTTCGTCTTCGGGCCTGCTTGGTGAGAACCGCAGAGTCCGTCGTGAACATCCTGAACGACTCTTTTCGCTTCGTCGGGTCCTAGGCATCTCAACCATAGGGAATCAAACGACCTCTTGTACAGAGTATCATTGACGAAGGCGAAAGACATGGCTCGTTTCATAAGCTGATGTCTTGAGGACGCATCTTCGGGCGTTCGACTGTATTTGAAGTAGTCTATAAAGACTTCTCTCCAATCCTCGGCCTTTTCCCGATCTTTTATTTGCAGGGTCGTCTGCTCAGTCGTTCCCTTTTCTTCGGATGATTCCGGAGATATTTCCGCTGGGGCAAGCACCCGACGGCTTTGTACCACGATTCTGACGTCATCAAGATTCTCGTCAGCCAATTCTTTAGCGAGCTTGGCCAACGCGTCCGCTTTGTTGTTTTCCGCGTGCGGTATGTTTTCCAAAGTATAGGAAGGGATTTGGGTCAACAGTTGCTGCACCTTCTCGCCGTACTTCACCAACTCTGGTTTGCACATTTGATAGTCGCCGTTTACTTGACTAACGACCAGTTGAGAATCTCCATATATGAGGAGGTTTTCAATTCCCAAGTCGATGGCGATCTCGAGGCCCGTGATCAAAGCTTCGTATTCGGCTTCATTGTTTGTCCTCGGCTCTGTTAGGGAGAAAGCAAAGCGCATTATCCCTCCTTGTGGAGTTACGAAGATGAGTCCTACCCCCGATTTGATTATAGGTATACTTTGTTTGCGCTTCTTCACGGAAGATGCTCCATCGAAATAAATCTCCCAACGGGTATCACCACCGTCGATCGCATCAAACGCATGTTCGTCTGGAAGATCGCAACTCAAAGGAGAATCGGCGGGTATCGGATGTTCAGCGAGAAAGTCGGCAATGGCCTGACCTTTCACTGCCTTGAGAGGCTGATAGGTTATCGAGAACTCCACCAAGAGCAGGGCCTATTTAGCGAGTCGCCCCGTCAATATGGTCTTCGACATCAAATATTTAAGGGGGTCGACCTTCGAAATGAGACGGACCTCATGCGCCAACGCATAGTGCCTGAGCTTTGTTATCGCGAAGATCAACGCCAGGCAGTGTTTTTCAATAGGGGAATAGTTGCTTTCTGCCCCCAGTAGAACTCGGCTCAAATAATAGAGTGCTCTTTCTTTCCCTTGATCGTTCTCTTGCGCCCATAATGCACCTAAGGAACCTTCAAGGGCGGTTGTATAAAGAATGAGGGGCTTTCCGTTGACCGGAGCAGCCAATACTGGCGGGTTCTGCAGGTATTGCTTGATCTCGTCTAGCGCGCTTTGGCATTTTTGGTCCCAGACGAACAGGGTTCCTTTCTTCATCAGGTGGCTGTAAGGTCGGCTTGCCTGAAAGGTTGGCTATAAATCGCCGTATATACGCGAGCTTCCCTTGGAGAGACTGCAGCTGTTTGAGAGTCCTTGGCGGAGGCATTTCCATGATCGTCTTGATCTTTGACGGATCTATTTCGATACCCCGTTGTCGGACGATGAATCCCAGGAATTTGCCCGAGGAAACTCCGAATGCACACTTGAGGGGGTTCATCTTTAAGTTGTATTGTCGAAGGCGTCGAAATACGGTCTTCAGATGCTCGAGATGTTCCTCATATGATTTGCTTTTCACCACGAGGTCGTCGATATAACATTCGACAATTTCATGTATAAGGTCATCGAAGATTTTCGTCATGGCCCTCTGATAGGTGGCACCGGCGTTCTTTAGACCGAAGGGCATCACCTTGTAGCAGAATATACCCAAAGGGGTCCTGAAGGCGGTGTGCTTCTGGTCTTCGGGATGCATCTTTATCTGATTATACCCTGATGAGCCATCCATGAAGGAGAAAACCTCGTGAGTGGACTTATTGTCTATCATCAGTTCGGTGACTGGCACTGGGAAATCGTCCTTCGGGCAAGCTTTATTGAGATCCCGAAAGTCTACGCATATGCGCACCGTCCCATTTTTCTTCATCACCGGGACGATGTTGGCGATCCACTCAGGATACTGGACCTCCTGGATAAAACCAGAGTCGATCAGCTTCTTGACCTCGGCGTTGATGCTCATCTCAAGCTCGAGCCGCATTCTTCTTAGTGCCTGCTTGACTGGCTTGACGTCCGGGGATATCGCCAATTTGTGCACAGCAATTTCTGGATCTAGTCCCGGCATTTCGGAATAGTTCCATGCGAAGCAATCTTTATGCTACATAAGCAGGTCCTTTAATGAAGCCACCCTCTCTTCAGACAGCAGCTCACTAATGAATGTCGGTCGCGGGTCATTCGCCGTCCCCAACTCAATTTTCTTGAGGGTATCCGCAGTGGTATGTATTCCATCCTCCAGCTCTTTCGGTGCTGGCAGAAATTCTGAGATCACCTCATCGCTGCGGTTTTCGAAGCACCAGGGAAGGTCATCCATGTTCTCGGGCTCTTCTTTTGATATCGTTATCATATAACAGGTACGAATTCGCTTCCAAGCCCAATGTGGAACTGGTTCTGCTCTCGTGGCTTTGGGTTCGTGCTTCTGTGGCGGCGTTACCCTCCAGTTGTCAGACAGATCGAACTTGCCAAGCTGATACTGATCTTCAACCCAATTCTTGAAGGTGAAGCAGTCCTCGAGAGGGTGCCCTATCACTCGGTGATAAGGGCAATAGTCCGGGTGACAGACTTCGCTTGCTTGTTCGGGGTGTTTAGACTCCGGCAGTGTAAGCATCTGATGTTTTAGAGCGAGGTCGAGTATTCTCTTCGTCTTGTCCCGAGGAAAGGAGTACGCTCGACTCATTTTCTTTACGAGGGACAGATCTGGACCGCTCAATTCCTGCTCGCGTGGTTTCTTAGTCCCGCTTTGTTGTCGTTGAGCGCCTTTTTGGCCTTTAGACTTGTTTCTGCCTCTGTGTCGAGCCTTTTTTATAACAGGTTGACAGGGAGCGGCATTTTCATCTTTCACGACCTGTTGGAGGAGGCGTTGCGTCTTGGCTTTCTCGTAGATGGCCATTTCGCGGTTGTGGTCGTCTCGGACTTTTTGACTAGCTTCCCTTATAAGCTTGTCCATTTGTTCTTCGAACGACGAACTGGGCACTTTTTCATCAGGAACTTTTACTGGTTCAGGATTAGCATCTTCCCATTGAGCATCCGCTTCTTCATCGAAGTCATGCACGACGTAGCAACCGTGGAGTAGCTCTCGTTCCTTGGACCGAATGTATCCAAGCCCGATTGTTTCCATTCTCCCATTAGGTAACTTGTGCTGAGTCCCGAGAACGTTCCAGACCCTGTCATAGAATTTGGCTTTTCGAGCGGTCTGTTTAAAGGATATCCCCTGGCGCTTCAATAGCCTTTTCAAGCCTTCCGTATAATATCTGGGGAGACGGATGGGCTGAAGCCTGTCAAGCATAGGATCCGCACCGTGCCAGGTTTCTTTCTCCACTTTGTTTTCTTCAGAGCGGTAGAATAGAATTGCTTTTTCGCCTTCTCGCCTGGGAGGGATATAGAACGTCCGCAGCTCCTCTACACTGTAGATATCAAGTGCATCCAGTTCTTTATGGTGTTTAAGCGGCACCATGGCGACTTGCAGACTTTGCTCTTCGTCAGCGGACGTTTGTATCGAAGGTCGAGCAGAGAATACAGCATGGACCTCGTCTTCTGAGTCGCTACCAAAGATCAACATGGGAGCGGGCTGTCCTGGCTTGTTGCGTTGGGGCGGACCCGAATAAATCATCTCCTCTTCCTCCTCAGTATCACTGCCGAAGACAGGGATGGTGGCATTAACTTTGTTCTCCGGTTTTTGACACCTCTCTGTGTCTTCGAAATCCGGTAAAAAGTATTTGGCATCTTCATATTTGCGGACCTCGTTCACAGAGAATGGGTTCAGTTCTCCCGTCACGGTATACTCGAGACCATCCTTAAAATACTTCATACACTGATGTTGTGTAGAAGGGATGATGTTGTACTCGTGTAACCATGGTCGGCCGAGCAGCGCATTGTAGCATGTCTTGGCGTCTATGACGTAGAACTTAATATCCGTGACGAGTAGCCAGAGCATAGCGTCAGTATCACAGACCCAAGAGTTCTTGATGATTGGGAGTCGAACCCGGAGATGGTGATCTTGTCCCGAGCAAGGTGCTGGACGCTCATGCAGATTTCTTTTAACACCCGCACATTAAGGAGATTAACGGAGGATCCATTGTCGATCAGGATCTTGCCTATCTTTATATCGTGGCAGTATCCTGATACATAAAGGGGGCGGTTGTGTTCGCACGTCCCAGGGAGAAGGTCTTCATCGCAAAAAGTGACATCGGCCGTGTGCACTTCCTCCAGTTCATCCTTTATCTTTTCTTCGGCCAGGAAAGCTTAGAATTGTTCCGGCTCCTGTAGTGCCTTGATTAACGAATCTCTCACCTCTTTTGATAGTAAAAGGGCGTCAAGAATGCTGAGCGCGAGGGTAGATTCCTCAGATGCGCTAGAACGTTGTAATCCACCTTATTTCTCTGTGGCGGGTCCTTGGCAGTTAGCTCTTCTATGACTTGGTCATCTAAGACGATATCTTCAGAGATCTTTTCTTTCCCTTTATCTTTTTTGTTTGAGGGTCCGAGATTCTTTTCGGGCAGCGTCCGATTACGCAGCCGGATATTTTCGCAGACCTTCGGCTCTTCTTCTTTTCTCGAGGTGGACTCTTTAAAGAGGGGGCTAAGAGCCAGCTCCTCGTCGGAATCGCTCCTGAATGTAAGCACTTGTGATCCCCTGGCGTTAACCATGCGACAATCGCCGGTAGTTCTGTTAAGCCCTTCGGTCGTATTTTTCCGCTCCCGACGAGTTTAGCGCTTCTCCCGCTTAAAATGTTGTCGGTGAGCAACATATCCTTACCACCATCTATCGAAAGCTTTGCACTCTTCGGTGGGGTGCGAAATCTTCCGATGATACAAGCAGTAGGAGGGGTGCATTTCCACTTCACCAGTAATGCTTCCTTCAGAGGATGGTAGCTTCATGCCCATTGATATGGCCTTAGCAAACCTTTTCCTCGTCTTGAATTTGCTTTTATCCGTGGTGGATGTATTTTGCTCCAGCGGGAGCGTCTCAACTCTTTAGTCAAGTCGATGGCGCTTGGCCCTTTCAAATATAGCCGTCCCGCGTTCCCGATCAGCTTTACTTTTCAACAGAGCTTCGTTGAGGAATGCGTCAATTACTTCATCTGATGGCCCCAGAATTTTTGGTTCAGGATCTGCCCCCAGCTTTTCAGTGCAAGGAGTCTCCTCATCGTCCGTGAACGAATGGGAAATCACATGACAGCTCGCTACGTATTCTTCAGATTCATCCGACGAACTTTCTTCCTCATCTTCCTCTTGAAAGACGTGGTTGAGGAACTCTTGGAGCGTAATGGGAGTCCGTGCTTTCTGGTTGTACTCTTCCAATGCGTCAATTTGTTTCTGTAAGTCCGTGCGCTTATCGCCAGGATTCACGGGCTTCTTGGATTTCTTCTTCTTCTTCTTTGAAGATTTTGACGGCTGGTTGTGAGTGCTTGGGCCACCACCATCGATCTTTGGAGTTGGACGCGGCTTCAACATCCCTTCAATGATCTGAGGTTCCAACGGGTTCTTCCACCTGATCGCTGGGCATGTTTGAAGATCGTTCAACATTCTCTTTGTCTTGGCTGACAGTACAACCTCCCATGGGGCTTCTTCGACGAGAGAGCACGTTGCCCCCGGCGTATTCATCCTTTTAGAGGCGTGAGGTTGCGGCGGATTCACCTTCCATCTATCGGACAACGCGAACTTGCCCTATTGGTACTGGTCTTCAATCCAATTTTTGAAGACGTAGCAATCTTCGATCGGATGACCCAGTACTCGGTGATAGGGACAGTAGTTGGGCTCATTGACATCATTTGGTTGCGACGGACGTTTTGGATCCGGCAGATTTATGAGTCAGTTGCGCAACGCCAGCTCGAATAATCTTCTCGTCTTATCTTGGGAAAACGAGTAAGGACGTCCTAACCTCTCCTCAAGGGGTACGTGCGGACGCATATTATTTTGACGGAAAACCGGCTTCGAGTTGCTCGGCTGTTGTTGAGCATTAGCGACAACGATCGCTTTCCCCTTCCCCTTTTCATTTCGGGAGTCCGGCTTTGGAAGAGGAGGTCTATGGCCCATCTGATCCATTTGCGCTAGCTTGTCGATCAGGGCCTGGAAGGTAGTCGGCTTGAAGAATATCATAAATTGCGAGATGGTTGCTTGCGGATCAAAGGTTCCCACAAACATACCCACTGCAGGAGCTTCTTCAATGCGTTGCTCGCATTTTGACCATAAGTTCCGCCACCGTATAGCATACTGGACCCATGCCTCGCCTGGCTTCACTCTGGCATAATCAATGCCGTCATCGGGGTGCGTTCGCTGGCGCTTGCAAAACGCTGGGTAAACAGTAGCTCCATCTCCGCGAAGGTCTTGATAGAGTCGTTTGGGAGCTCGGAGTACCACTCGAATGCCGTGTCCGATAAGCTACCAACGAACTGGCGAAGCAACAATTTATCATCACCGCCGGTGTTGCCGCAAAGCGCCCTGAACTGGGCAACATGCTGGTGAGGATTGCCAATCCCCTTACACATGGAATTTCGGTATTGTATAGCCTGGCGGGTACTTGATCTGGTCATACCAGCTCGGATATGGCCGTCCTGTTTTTACGACCTGAGCGGCTGCCTCAGTCACTTGATGAACCCGGATCTACTGAGCTATATAGTCGTCCAAGTCAGCTTTGGAGATCGTCTCCTCCTTAGCTGTTGACAGAACTGGCGGAGGATTTGAAGTTTCTCCCCCGTCGTCTTCAAGGATGATCGAAGGATCTTCGGCAGGAGGATCTTGTTGAATCATCATTCCCACCATGTCCTGGAATAGGAGGGCCATTCGCTTTATGTTGGCTGCTTGTTCAGCAGCCTCTTTATCCTTTTTCTCCAATACCCGACGAAGGAATTCAGCGTCAGTTTCTTGCTCCTGGCGTTGATCAGATGACGCTTTGGGGCTTTCTTTTGGCCCAGTGAGTGCGGCCATCGTGTTCATCATTTCTTGGAGCTTTTGCTATTGCTCCTGAGCTTTGGTCACTAACCGTGTGAGCGGTCTGTGACCTGTAGATGCACGGCTGTCCTCCTTTCCCGATGCCATGTATACAGTGTGGACCACGATGCCCCCGGACTTAGGGCGTTTAGGGTCACCGCCTTTGGTATTTGCTGCGGGCGCGGGGATTTTCTCCGGCCTCCTTCTCTTGTGGGCCGTTGAAGTTGAGGGGGCCGTTGCAGCGGGCACCCAGGTGATGGTCGTCCTTTGCTGTTTGTCCGGACGATTCTTTTCTTCCATCACTTTCGCCCTTTTTCGTTGACGAGAGTGACCTTGGTCAATTACGGAGTCTTGCACCCTCCGCCAGACCTTGTAAATCTTGGATGACAGCCGCTGAGGGGGCTGCTCCAGCTTAGTTTCTGTAACTCCCTCCACAGGTGGAGGAGATCGTCTCAGTGTAGCAGTTGGAGAGTTCTTATGTACTCTCCTAAGTGGTTCAAACCTGTTCCCAGTTGGAACAGCAGCATTAACTTCCACCACTGGAGCAGGTGAAGTTATCCCTGAGGGGGAGTTGCCCCCTGCCTTCCTTACTCGTCGCCAATGGCGACGTCGAGCATGACGAGCCGTTGGGACTGGCTCGGCAATAGAGACAGCTTCTTTTTGCCCCCTGTCCGGATGAGGCGCCGCTGGTGTTAGCCTCTTGAAGACTGAGGTTGTCCTCTGAGGGGCGATATCCAATCTGTCAAAGACAGATCCTCGAGCAGGGGCAGGAGCCGGAATAGTCAGCCTTGAAAAGACTGACTCTTTGACAGGAGAAGCCGCCTTGACGACTTCTGGAGCAGGGGTGGTTGTCCTTCTCGGGACGGCCATTTCAAGGTTCTGGCTCAGCCTAGCTAGACAGAGGCTGCTGGTTTGATATTGGACGACCCGTTGAGAGGGGCCGTTGTAGCGGTGAGCCGATCGAAAACCGACTTCTCGTTCGCTTCTGGTGCGGGCATTGGCATGGTGAAGCTTGCAGGCGGGAGCATGGTCCCGAAAAACAGGTCGGTGGTGGCCTGGGTCACCTGTTCTATCGACATGGCAAGGATGGAGGCTGCGTAAGGCCCATATGCTACACCTCCAGGTGAGGTGGAGCGTCGGTTGCATTGGCACTTTGAGCAGCTCGAGCAGTTGGAGGCCATTGGTGATTGATTTCTGCGCCAGGCAAAAGACCAAACCTTAGTAACTTGAAATCCAAAGGCAACCGTTAACAAACCGCGATTCTTTCGCGAAGACGACACACGAAGTATGGAGTGGAAAGAGAAAAAGGTCCCACCGGGCGTGCCAGAATTTGTTCCCCTCCGAAAGATGGCGACGGCGTGAGGACGTCTTGCCTGTGATTCGGGGCAGATGCTATTTGGTTTTATCCGTCCATCTCTCCGAAGATGCCAAGTTCATTTATGACCCCGTGTATCGGAGGTTTAGACGGATGCTGCCGATGTAGCAGACTTCGTCAGATTCCCCCTCACTTGAGGGGTTTTTGATTGTGGGGACGCTCTTCCCTGCAGGCGCAATCCCCTGCAGTTAATTACGCTACCGCATCGCGGTAACAACTTTCTCCTTCTCCAAAAATTTCACTTCGTGTTGTGTGTGTTTGTTTTGTTTGTGGTTGCCTGTGGATTGTATACGGAGACTAAGTTATGCCGTCGCCCGTAGGACGTGGATTAGTCTAAATCCGTAGTTACTTAGATTTGGGTTTAGTGTTTAGTTTAAGGATACGTTAGCCGTATTGAAGCTAAGATCAACTTAAACGTTCGTTAAGGATACGTTAATCCTGTTTGAGACTAAGATCAACTTAACGTAGTGCTCCATTTAATATATGGCCATCGGGACCCGTCACCTTTCTGACGTCGTTGAAGGATTATAACGATAGGTGTCAGAGGGGTTCAAAGATGTACCCTTGAACCAAAGTTGATTAGGAAATATGTAATCCGACTGAATGTTTAAGGATACGTTAGCCAAATTTGAGGCTAAGATCGACTCAAACGAGATCTTTTAGATCCGACAAAAGAGCATTTGGGGGCTCTATTGTTCCAGTTTAGAGACGTAGTGGTCCATAAGTAGTTTAAGGACATTGCGGTCCATTGCCAGTTTAGGGACATGGTGGTCCATAAATAGTTTAAGGACGCATAAGTCTATGGGTTTAAGGACCCCACAGTCCATTTGGGTGTGTTTAAGGACGCATTAGTCCACGAGTTTAGGGACCCCACAGTCCGTGTTGATATGTGGTTGTCGGGACCCGTCACCTCTTTGACGTCGTTGAAGGATTACAATGATAGGAATCAGAGGAGTTCGGAGATGTACCCTCAAACCGGATGTAAATTGATTTAGGGGAGCAGACGTGCTCAGTCAATTTAGTTTGAGGACTTACGGCCATGATTGGACTAAGTCCAGTTGAAAAATGTTCAACATTTTTATTTGCATTTGGCCTATTAGGTCTTTACTAGGGCTCTGCCCCTGTTCAATAATGCAGAGCATTTTATTCTGGCCTATTAGCCCTTTTTAATTGTGCTCTGTCCCTTTTTTATAATGCAGAGCATTTGTTTTGGTCCATTGGGCCTCTTAATTGGGCTCTGTCCCTTTTGAATAATGCAAAGCATTTATTCTGATGTTGGCTTGTCAGGGGCTTTGCGCCAATCATTGAGCGCAAGCGCATGTGGTGGTGACACGTGTCACGCAAGCGCAGTGCGCTGCGCCAGTGCGCTGCGCTTGCGCTGCTGACACGTGGCGCGCTCTGGCGAATTGCGCCAATTTCAGAGAGCGATACTCTATCTTATAAGCGCATAGCACAAGTGGTTCTGGTGCTGACACGTGACACTCTCTGGTGGCTTGCGCCAACCCAGGAGCGCAACAGTGCAGTTTTGCAAGTGCAAGGCACTGTTTCAATTACTTGATCCAATTTTGGATTCAAGAAAAGATTTTTTCTGAAATTCCACAACCAATGGTTCATAAAAAGTGCAAGGCACTGTTATTATTTATTTATTTTTTATTGAAGATCATTGATCTTGTTCTTAGATCAGTGATCTATTCAGAAGAAATTCTTCTATTTTATAAAGGTTTTTACCTTTTTCTTGAATTTTCTTCAAAGTTCTCTCTATTTTGAAGTTCTTGATCTCTCACAATGTCCATCCTCTTTTGAGTTGGGGTCTAGGGGTGTTTATATACTGCCCATAGATTTGTTAAGTTTGTTAAAGAGATCATTCTCTGAGTGATTTAGGGAATTTTCCCCACCGTTGGATCTTTGATCCAAGGGCTTCTTGTTCCCCTCCGAAAGACGGCGCGCAAGACTGCGATGTCTTGGCACTGAGATTCGGGGCAGATGCTAATTGGTGCTATCCGTCCACCTCTCCGAAGATGCCAAGTTGATTTATGGCACCGTGTATCGGAGGTTTAGACGGATGCGGCCGATGTAGCAGACTTCGTCAGATTCCCCCTCACTTGAGGGGTTTTTGATTGTGGGGACGCTCTTCCCTGCAGGCGCAAGCCCCTGCAGTTAATTACGCTACCGCATCGCGGTAACAACTTTCTCCTTCTCCAGCTGGTCACTTCGTGTCGTGGGTGTTTGTTTTGTTTGTGGTTGCCCGTGGATTGTATACGGAGACTAATTTATGTAGTCGCCCGTAGGACGTGGATTAGTCCAAATCCGTATTTTCTTAGATTTGGGTTTGGGGTTTTGGTTTAAGGATACGTTAGCCATTTTTGAGGCTAAGATCAACTTAAACGTTTGTTAAGGATACGTTAGTCCAGTTTGAGACTAAGATCAACTTAACGGGATCGTTTAGATCCGACAAAAGAGCATTTGGACTCTATTGTTTCAGTTTAGGGACATAGTGGTCCATTGCATGTATGGCTGTCGGGACCCGTCACCTCTCTGACGACGTTGAAGGATTACAACGACAGGTGTCAGAGGAGTTCAGAGATGTACCCTTGAACCAATGAGTTGATTGGGGGGATTCATAGTCCAATTTGGGACTAAAGTCTGTTTGAACGTTTAAGGATACGTTAGCCATATTTGAGGCTAAGATCAACTTAAACGGTTGTTAAGGATACGTTAGTCCAGTTTGGGACTAAGATCGACTTAACGGGATCGTTTAGATCCGACAAAAGAGCATTTGGGGGCTCTATTGTTCCAGTTTAGGGACATGGTGGTCCATTGCCAGTTTAAGGACATGGAGGTCCATTGCCAGTTTAGGGACGTAGTGGTCCATTGGTAGTTTAAGGACATTGCGGTCCATCGGTAGTTTAAGGACGCATAAGTCCATGGGTTTAAGGACCCCACAGTCCATATGGGTGTGTTTAAGGACGCATTAGTCCGTTAGTTTAAGGACGCATAAGTCCGCGGGTTTAAGGACCCCACAGTCCGTATCTTGGTTTAAGGACGCATAAGTCCATGAGTTTAAGGACCCCACAGTCCGTGTTGATGTGTGGTTGTCGGGACCCGTCACCTCTCTGAAGACGTTGAAGGATTACAACGACAAATATCAGAGGAGTTCAGAGATGTACCCTTGAACCAATGAGTTGGTTGAAAGAGCAGATGTGCTCAGATCAAGATGATTTGAGAACTTATGGCCAGTTTGGGCTAAGTCCAGTTATGTTTGAAATATTGGCCCTCTGTTGGTCCATTGAAGGAGAGGCTTTGCCTCTGAAACTTAGCCAATTGGGCTGAAGCTAGTGTTAAACACTAGAAACCAACAGTGTTGAACACTGGGAATAAGATAGCAAGTTAGTGTTAAACACTAAAAGATAATCAGTGTTAAACACTGGGAACAGTGTTTTCAAATTAGTGTTAAACACTAAGCAAATCAGTGTTAAACACTGCAAATAGAGTTTTCCAAATTAGTGTTAAACACTAAGAAAATCAGTGTTAATCACTGAGGACAAAGTCTTCGGATTAGTGTTAAACACTAAGGGGAGAGGGGTCACGTGTGGACACGTGAGAGCGCCCTGATTTCCCTTATCTTATTCTGCAGATCAGTGTTTTAACTCTTTTAATTCTGACGGCCATCACGTGTGAGCACGTGATGGAGGCCCCCGCTCTGGTCTGTCGGAATGCTCATTAGGGGTCACGTGGTGACACGTGAGGGCGCCCTAAATGCGGAGCCACATCTCCTTTGTTTTATCCTCAAATCTGTGAATAAGTGTTAAACACTTTTCCTTTTTATTTCGAGCATCACGTGTTGACACGTGATGGGGATTTATGCGCTGACTGTTAGAACGTTTGCTAAGGGGTCACGTGGTAAACACGTGAGAGCGCCCAAAGCCTTCATTTCCATTGATCTTTCTTTCTGCGTTTTGAGAGTCACGTGGGAGCACGTGATGGCATCAAAAAGTGGGGCCAGATCCCCTTTATTTTGTTCTGCAAACAAGTGTTAAACACTTTTAATTTTCATAGCCATCACGTGTGGGCACGTGATGTATAATCATGCCCTGATTTATTAGAACATTTATTAGGGGTCACGTGGTAACACGTGAGAGCGCCCAGAATTGTTTCTGCCTTTGCTTTTGTTCCACATATAATGAGGGTCACGTGGGAACACGTGAGGCATTGCCTCAAAGCTTTCCTCTTCTTATTTTTGGGGGATCTGTTCAGGGGTCACGTGGGGCACGTGACCTTAGTCTTTTTCATGAACAGAGATCTTTTAAGTCTCCTTATCTTCAAGAATTAAATTCTTATTTAGGGTAAAACCCTAATTTTGATTCTGGAGGAATTAAATTCCTATTTTGAAAGAATTAAATTCTTATTTAGGGTAAAACCCTAGTTTTGTTTTAGGAGAATTAAATTCTCAGAACTCAATTCCCCTTCTAAGTTTAGGATCTGCATGGCAGGATCTCGACCCGATGAGAATTAAATTCTCAACTTATGGGGAGATGTGCTCTGTGCAGATCTTCAACCAGAAGAAGAACTAAGTTCTTTTCTTTAAATAAGAGTTAAACTCTTTTGAGAATTAAATTCTCTGTTTGAAGTTTATCTTTTTCCCTTTTCTTACCTAGGGTTTTCTTTGTTGAGAATTAAATTCTCCTTTCTTTTCTTCCCTCTTGAGAATTAAATTCTCCTCTCTCTGTTTTTCTCTCCAAAAAAGTAGATCCCCCCTTCTCTTCTTGGCTCCTATTTATAGGAGAAGGAAGAGAATCAATTTGTTTAGCAAATCTCTCATTGAAAGATTTGATTTGTATGTCGAGAGATTTGATTTATATTTATCATTTATCTTGGCCTTTAGATTGTTCAGTGAATTTTGTTCACCGTGGATTTTAAATCCAAAAGATATTCTATTTGTTATCCTGGTGAGATTTTCAGGGAAATCTTTCCTTGTCCAAGGTTTTTCTATAAATTGGTGATTTTTAATCACCCTTGGATTTTTAATCCAACGGTTCCCCATGACCCTTTTCCATTTGGAAAGATTCAGAAACTTTTAGAATTTAATTCTATTAAATTATAATGCTTTTAAAGCCAGTCACGTGCTGGTACGTGACATTTGGTCACGTGTGAGCACGTGACCCCCAATTGGGTTCCTTTCTCAGCCGCTTATTTATGTTTCAGTTTTAACCATCACGTGTCAACACGTGACCATTGGTCACGTGTAAGCACGTGATACCTCGTTGAGGTATTTTCTAACTTTTAGAATTAAATTCTATTCATTATTTTAGAGGCTTTAAAAGCCCATCACGTGTCTGCACGTGACCCATGGTCACGTGTGAGCGCGTGATGCCCCATTGGCGTCTTTTCTGAGTTTTTATTGTATCTTTTAACTCCTCCAGCGGGTTCTTAAAAGCCCATCACGTGTGGACACGTAATTCCTCATAACTTTTGATCCCGGATGAATTACGAGGCCCATAATATATCAAATCGAAGGGTTTTTCGAGCCGCTTTCGATACCATCAGAATTTATCTGTTTCTCATTCGGAAGTTTGTCAAAAAACAGCCCGGAAGATACTGGTTCCCATTTCCTTAAGCGTATCGCTGTCATTTGATATCTTGGACTCTTCTGCGCAGAAATTTTTGGCGGAAACAAATGCCCCCCACTACTTTGCCTACGTAAGTATTTACGTGGGTGAAGTAGTGCAAAGTAATGCATAGCGTATGACCAGTTTCGGGTTGGTATATTACTTTCAGAATCTTGATCTGAGAAGATAACGAGCGGACACAAGCGTCGTCATTTATCATTGACTCAAATCTAGACTCTTAAGAGATATAGTTCCAAACCCTTAACTCCATGAGCCGCACCCTTCTATCTCTTTATATCTTACTCTGGAGTGAAGTAGTTTATATGCTCATGAGTAGCTTTTCCATTTCAGTGGGATGTAGCTGTGGAAAGTGAGGCTCATAGATGGTCCATCTTGACCTCTTTGCAGGGCAGTGATGGCTTAAGACTTTTCAACTTTATGAGCCGTGAGGGTCTCATAAAGACTTTTCTCCCTACGGATCGAGAGGATCTCGTAGGTGTATTTTCTCCTTAGGAGTCGTGAGGATTCCTAAGTGTGTTTTCTCTTATAAGTCGTAAGGATCTTATGAGAGAATTTTTCCCTCTTACGAGTCGAGAGGACCCGTAAGCGGTTGTTCCCCTCCTTGTCGAAATTCGACTTCGGAGAGTGAGACCCGTGGATAGTATGCAAGAGACCATTTTGGGCCGACTTGCAGGATCCCAGTGCTTAGGAAACAGGTTTTTTAATCCCTACTGCCTAAGGCTTTATCTCACGAGTCGAGACGAATCGAGAAGTTCTCGCAAAGACATCATTTTCCTCACGAGTCGAAACGAATCGAGCAGATCTCGCAAGAATATCCTAACGTCACAGTTAACCTCTGCTCTTTACGACAGAAGTCCGTTAGGGTCTGTGGTACTTAGGGTTTTGGCCGTCGTACCGTCGCATGAGCTGATGTATTCCTCGATAGGCAATCGTGCTGTTCGAGTAGCCCTGCGACTGCCGTGTCTCTGATCCCTTCGGGGGCTGGATAAGACGTCTTCAAGCAATCCTCCTTGGCAGTTTGACCGTCGGAAGAGCAAGCGCTAGGAATTTGCCATGCCGCTTTTTACTTGAGGTTAGGCTCATTTTGGAGAGCCCCGATGAGTCATAACCACTCCGCACTGGTGTGGGATGATCTCCGATAGTCTTTCAGGCTTTATATGACTTGCCGTTAAGACCCTGAAGCTAGGAATTTGGCCTTTGCTTCGTTTGCTGGCATTGCGTCCTCTGTATCGAGACGAATGTCGTGGTTGTCTCTAGGTTGCTGGTGAACCGTCGAGGTTTGGAACTAGGGATTTTCCCATGGCTCCTTTTGGTGATGTTGTGTCTGCTGTATCGAGACGAATGTCGAGGTGGTGACCACTCCATGTGGGATGATCTCCGGTGGTCTTTCAGGCTTTATATGACTTGCCGTTAAGACCCTGAAGCTAGGAATTTGGCCTTCACTTTGTTTGCTTTGTCATGTGTGAATCCTGTTGGAGGAAGAACCCTGTCGTGACATCTCGTCTGCTGTATCGAGACGAACGTCGAGGTGGTGACCACTCCACTCTGGTGTGGGATGATCTCTGATGGCCTTTCAGGCTTTATATGACTTGCCGTTAAGATGTTGAAGCTAGGAATTTGGCCTTCGCTTCGTTTGCTGGCATCGCGTCCTCTGTATCGAGACGAATGTCATGGTTGTCTCTAGGTTGCTGGTGAACCGTCGAGGTTTGGAGCTAGGGATTTTGCCGTGGCTCCTTTTGGTGATGTTGCGTCTGCTGTATCGAGACGAACGTCGAGGTGGTGACTACTCCGCATTGGTTCGAGATGATCTCCGATTGTCTTTCAGGCTTTATATGACTTGCCGTTAAGACATTGAAGCTAGGAATTTAGCCTTCGCTTCGTTTTCTTTTTCGCGTCCGAATCCTGCTGGGGGAAGAACGCCGGGGTGACATTTCATCTGCTGTATCGAGATGATCGTCGAGGTGGTGACCACTCCGCGCTGGTGTGAGATGACCTCCGATTGTCTTTCAGGCTTTATATGACTTGCCGTCAAGAACTTGAAGCTAGGAATTTGGCCTTTTGCTTCATTTGCTGGTGTCGCGTCTGCTGTATCGAGACGAATGTCGCGGTGGTGATCACTCCATGTTGGTGTGAGGACCAGGATCCGCTCTGGACGTTTCCTACGGGATCGAAGAGCGACATTGTCCGCGTTCCACGTGACCAGGAATTTTGCTCTAGATGCTTCACACGGGTTCACTGCCGTGTTAGGCGAGGACTAGGCTCCGCTCTGGATGCTTCGCACGGGTTCACTGTCGTGCTCTGCGAGGACCAGGATCTGCTCTGGACGTTTTCCACGGGGTCAAAGAGTGACGTTATCCGCGTTCCACGTGACCGGGAATTTTGCACTAGATGCTTCACACGGGTTCACTGCCGCGTTAGGCGAGGACTAGGCCCTGCTCTGGATGCTTCGCACGGGTTCACTGCCGTGTTCTGCGAGGACCAGGATCCGCTCTGGACGTTTTCCACGGGGTCAAAGAGTGACGTTATCCGCGTTCCACGTGACCAGGAATTTTGCACTAGATGCTTCACGCGGTTTCACTGCCGCGTTAGGCGAGGACTAGGCTCCGCTCTGGATGCTTCACACGGGTTCACTGCCGTGCTCTGCGAGGACCAGGATCCGCTCTGGACGTTTTCTACGGGGTCAAAGAGTGACGTTATCCGCGTTCCACGTGACCAGGAATTTTGCACTAGATGCTTCACACGGGTTCACTGCCGCGTTAGGCGAGGACTAGGCTCCGCTCTGGATGCTTCACACGGGTTCACTGCCGTGCTCTGCGAGGACCAGGATCCGCTCTGGACGTTTTCCACGGGTCAAAGAGTGACGTTTTCCGTGTTCCACGTGACCAGGAATTTTGTTGATTATATCCGCATTTCATGGAGTTGGGATTTGACTCTCTGTGGGAGTACATCGTCGAGTCATGGAACTGGGAGTTGCCGCTGTTCCGCTTTGCTTGATGATGTGTCCGCTGTGACGAGACGAGTGCTGAGGTGGAGCTGGGATTTTGCCATCACTCCGTTTTGCTGACCATGGGGTTTTTTATTAACTTTGCATGTACATCCTGCTGGACTGCGAAGAAACGCCGTTGTTAACATTGCGTCTGCTGTAACGAGACGAATGCTAAGGCGGAGTTGGGATTTTGCCATCGCTCCGCTTGATGGTGTAACATCTGTGTCCTGCTGGAATGAGGAGGCACGCCGTTGTTGGTCTCCAGGCTGTAGATGTGGCCATTGAGACCCTGAAGCTCGGGATCTTCCTTTTGCTTCGTCTGTTGACATTACGTCTGCGATATTGCGACATATGTCGAGATCGTCTCTAGGTTGTCTATGAACCGTCGAGATTTAGCTTCGCTTTCTGATGGAGCCTGTTGGGAAGGTATGGTTCCCTCTTTATCTGTGCCCCTGGATTGTATACAGGGATCGATGTGATTTTATCTGTAGGGCAAAGAGTTTCATTCTTTCATTTTTTTTATTCTTTCCGCGATGCTCTATCATTTCAGCTTTTTATATCGCGAAAATCACGATTGCCCAATCATTTCGGCTATTTTTCGCGGTGCCCAATCATTTCGGCTATTTTTCTTTTTACTCGCTGCTTTTTATTGCGAGTTGCCCAATCATTTCGGCTATTTTTCATGCATACATTTTTACTTGCTGATTTTGTTTGCAAGTTGCCCCATCATTTTGGCTATTTCGTATGCATTTTTTTTTGGCTCGCTGATTTTTTCTCGCGAGTGTGGAACTTGGAATCTGGTGCCAATCTCAGCATCAGCATCGCTGCGACTGGAATATAGCCAGGAGCGAATCATCATTTGCCATGAAAGGACTTGGAATTTGATACTGGTTTAGGCATCAGCATCGCTACAGCTGGGATATTGCCAGGAGCGAATCATCATTTGCCTTGAAAGGGCTTGGAATTTGATACCGGTTTAGGCATCAGCATCGCTGCAACTGGGATATTGCCAGGAGCGAATCATCATTTGCCTCTGTCAATGTTGAACAAAGGTGGCTTAGTAAACAGGGTTAAGGGTCCTGTCGGCTAAGGCTTTTGACTTCATGAGCCGTAAGGGTCTCACAAAGGTATTTCTCCCTACAAGTCGTGAGGATCTTGTAGGTGTGTTTTCTCCTTGGGAATCGTGAGGATTTCTAAGTGCATGTTCTCTTGTAAGTCGTAAGGATCTTACAAAAAGGTTTTCTCCTTATAGGTCGAGAGGACCTAAAAGGGTTGCTCACCATATGGACATATCCCTAGTCACGGATGGGACCTTGCTGGGGAAATGTTTATTCGCGCCCGTGGATTGTATACAAGGGTCAGTATTGAGCCGCTTGTAGGGCAAGATCGGAGGTTGTGGGGGTTGCTTAAGTACAGGTTTATGTCTCTGTAACTTAAGACTTTCAAATCTTATGAGCCGTGAGGGTCCCATAAGAG
Organism: Agapanthus africanus; assembly: GCA_030015575.1. Taxonomy (NCBI): domain Eukaryota; kingdom Viridiplantae; phylum Streptophyta; class Magnoliopsida; order Asparagales; family Amaryllidaceae; genus Agapanthus; species Agapanthus africanus. The sequence continues at coordinate 138,489,622 of CM057339.1, forward strand.
AGTTCTCCTTACGAGTCGTGAGGATCTCGCAAGTGTATTTTCTCCTTAGAAATCGTGAGGATCCCTAAGTGTGTTGCTCCCTTGTGAGTCGTAAGGATCTCACGCAGGTGGTTTCTCCTTACAAGGTCGAGAGGATCCTGTAAGTGTCTTTTAACGAGGTTGCGCCCTTTCGGGTTTTCACAAACACTCGCCGGTAGCCCTGCTGTTTTTACTCACGCAGCCCTTTCGGGTTTTCATCCATGCCCATTTTGCTTATGGACATACCGTTTTTTTTTATTCTTTTTATTCTTTTTTCTAACGAGGTTGCGCCCTTTCGGGTTTTCACAAACACTCGCCGGTAGCCCTGCTGTTTTTACTCACGGAGCCCTTTCGGGTTTTCATCCGTGCCCATTTTGCTTATGGACATACCGTTTTTTGTTTTTTTTTTGCTTTTGTTTTTTTTTTTTAACCACGCCAGCCTGAGGATGCCGCGGGTTGATAGTAGTTTAACGACGTTTCGGTCATTTGCAAGTTTTAGGACATTGCGGTCCGTTGTTAGTTTAACGACATTTCGGTCTACCGTCGCCGTATTTGAGGCGAATTTCTAGTTTACTGACTTTTCGGTCTAGGAGGCCTTCCCTATGAACGAGCATGATGCCCTCGGCATATCCACCTTTTTCGAAGCATGTTGTTGTGGCGGGTTTACTTTCCACTTTTCGGGTAACGCGAACTTGCCCTGTTGGTATTGGTCTTCAACCCAGTTTTTGAAGACGTAGCAATTGTCGAGTGGGTGATCCATTAATCTGTGGTAGGGACAATAGTTAAGATTGTTAATGTCACCTGGTTGCAATGGACGTTTGGGATCTGGCAGAGTGATAAGCCCGCTGCGCACTGCTAGCTCGAACAATCTCTTTGTTTTATCTTTGGGAAATGAGTAAGGACGTTTCAACTTCTCATTGAGGTATCGCGGCTTGTTGTTTTGACGACAAAACGGTCTCGGGTTACTCGGCTGTTGTTGAGTGTTGGCAACAAAGGCCGTTTTTTCCTTTTCCTTTCTCATTTCGTTTGCTCCGTCGTTTGCGGGTCCGAGATTCTTTCCGGGTAGCGTGAGATTGTACGGCTGAACATTCTCGCAACTCTCCAATTCTTTTGTTTTAGAAATGAATTCCTTGAAGAGAGGGTTAAGAGCGGCTTCTTCATCAGAATCGCTTCCAAAGGTGAGAACTCGTGATCCCCCGGGCTCGTCCTTATGACAATTGCCGGCAACTCTTTTATGCTCATCTGTCGTATTTTTTCGCTGTCTACAAGCTTCACGCTTTGTCCTGTTGAAGTGTTGCCTGTGAGCGACATACCCTTGCCACCAACACTTAAAAGAGTTGCAGTCTTCAGTAGGATGTACGATCTTCTGATGATATAAGCAGAAATTAGGGTGTACGTCCGTTTCATCAAAATGTATACCACCAGGAGAATTTTTTCTGAAAGAGGGCGGCCTCATCCCCATTGCTATGGCTTTGGCGAATCGTTTCCTTGTCTTGATCCTGCTTTTATTTGCGGCGGATGTACTTTCATCTGGTGGGAGTGTTTCGACCCTTTCATCTAGTCGCCGGCGTTTGGCTTTCTCGAATATGGCCATCTCGCGCTCTCGATCAGCTTTGCTTTTAAGACGGGCTTCGTTCAGGAAGGCATCGATCATCTCGTCTGATGGCCACAGAAGTTCTGGTTCAGGCCCCGCCCCTGGTTTCTCGGTGCAAGGAGCCTCTTTATCATCTATCAATGAGTGAGAGATCATGTGACAACTTGCCCCCGGTGTGTCCGTTTTCTTTGGAGTGTGCGGCTGTGGTGGGTTTACCTTCCACTTTTCAGACAGCGCAAACTTTCCTTGTAGGTACTGATCCTCGATCCATCCCTTAAAGACGAAGCAATCTTCGATTGGATGGCTTACCGCTTGGTGGTAAGGGCAATAATTGGGATCGTTGACATCGCCTGGTTGCAACGGACGTTTTGGACTCGGCAGATTGATGAGTCTGTTGCGCACTGCCAGCTCGAACAGTTTTCTCGTTTTATCCTGAGGAAATGAGTAAGGACGTCCCAGTCTTTCCTCGAGGGATGGGCATGGTCGCACATTGTTCTGGCGAACAACCGGCTTTAAGTGGCTCGGCTGTTGTTGAGTATTGGCGACGACGGTTGCTTTCCCTTTGTCCTTTTCATTCCAAGGCTCTGTCTTTGAAGGAGATGGTCTATGACCCATCTGGTCCATTTGGGCCAGCTTGTCAATCAAGGCCTGAAAAGTGGTCGGCTTGAAGAACATCATGAATTGGGATATGGTCGCTTGAGGGTCGAGAGTACCCACGAACATGCCCACGGCAGGAGCTTCTTCTATGCGTTGTTCGCATCTCGACCATAGGTTCCGCCACCGGATTGCATATTGCACCCACGTTTCACCTGGCCTCATCCTGGCGTTGATCAGTGCTGTTATTGGGATGCGTCCACTAGCACTCGCAAATCTTTGTGTAAACAGTAGCTCCATCTCCGCAAATGTTTTGACAGAGTCGTTGGGTAGCTCCGAATACCATTCAAAAGCTGTTTCTGCTAAGCTGCCGACGAATTGGCGAAGCAACAATTTGTCATCGCCTCCAGTATTGCCGCATAAGGCCCTGAATTGAGCGACATGCTGATGGGGATTCCCTGTCCCTTTATATACGTGAAACTTAGGGATCGTATATCCCGGCGGGTAACTGATTTGGTCATACCAGCTCGGATACGGTCGTCCGGTTCTAGCAATTTGCCCAGCCGCTTCATTCGCCTGATGAGCTCGTATTTGCTGAGCTATATAGTCGTCCAGTGCGGCCTTGGAAATTGTCTCTTCCTTGGCTGCTGAAAGAGCCGGCGGAGGATTAGATGTCTCCTCTTTATCGTCTTCAATAATGATCGGAGGGTCTTCAGCTGGAGGGTCCGGCTGTAACATCATTCCCACCATGTCTTGGAAGAGAAGCGCCATTTGTTTTATGTTGGCAGCTTGTTCTGCTGCCTCTCTGTCCTTCTTTTCGAGGACTCTGCGTAGGAAGTCAGCGTCAGTTTCCTGTTCGTGACGCTGTTCTGATGATGTTTCCGGGCTTTCTTTTGGCCCGGTGAGTGCGGCCATCGTAGTCATCATCTCTTGAAACTTCTGCTGTTCCTCCTGGGCTTTTGTCAGGGATCGGGTGAGCGGTCGGTGGCCTATAGAAGCGCGGCTATCCTCTTTCCCGGATGCCATGTAGACGGTATGCACCACCATGCCCCCAGACTTAGGGCGTTTAGATTCAGCGCTTTTACGGTTCGCCATGTTCACAGGGGCTTTTTGCGGCCTACTTTTCTTTTGAGTGATTGACGTTGAGGGAGCCGTTGCAGTGGGCACCCATCCAGCTGTTGCTTTTTCCGTCTTGACAGAGTAATTCTTCTCCTGCCGAACCTTCATCTTTTTCTGTCGGCGGAGATAGTCTTGAACTATTACGGAGTCTTGGACTTGACGCCAGACCTTGTAAATTTTATAGGACAGCCGTTGAGGGGGCTGCTCTAGCTTCTTTTCCGTATCATTCTCCACGGGTGGAGGATATCTCTTCAGCACTGCAGTAGGAGAGTTTCTGCGTACCCTGTTCAGCAGCTCGAAGCTGTTCCCGGTTGGAACAGCAACATCGATCCCCACCGTTGGAGCTGGTGGAGTAAATCCAGAGGGGGAGTTGCCCCCAGCCTTCCTTACTCGGCGCCAGTGGCGACGTCGAGCGCGTCGTGCGGATGGAGTTGTTTCGGCCGTAGGGGAGACTTCGTCATGCCCCCTGCTTTGAGGAGAGACCGTTATTGGTGCTAGCCTGTCAAAGACTGACACCCGTTGAGAAGCAATATCTAATCTGTCAAAGACAGACCTCTGGGCAGGGGAAGCAGCTTTAAGGACCTCGCCTGGAGCAGCAACCGGAATAGCCAGCCTTGTAAAAATTGACTTCTTGGAAGGAGGAGCCTTTCCAATAATTTTGTCCGCTTGAGCCGGGATGGATATCCGCTTTGGGATGGCAGCTTCGGGTATCACGGGCTTATAGACGTTCTGGCCCAGTCTGTTGAAAACTGAGGTATTGAAGTTGGGCGACCCGTTGAGAGGGGCCGCAGCAGTGGTGAGCCGATCAAAGACCAACTTCTTTGGGGCTTCTTGCAACGTCATTGTGGCATTGAAGCTCAACGGTGGGAGCATGGTCCCGAAGAATAATCCAGTGGTGGCCTGAGTTACCTGCTCCACTGGCATCTTAAAAAGGAAGGCCGCTTGGGGCCCATAAGTCACTCCTCCTGCAAGGACCGAGCGAAAGTTGCAGTTGCAGGCGGTGCAGTTTGAAGTCATTGATCTTCTGTTTTCTGCACGGAGCAAGACACCAAATCTTAGTACCTCGAATCCACAGGCAACCACAGCAAACCGCGATTCGTTCGCGAACACGACACACGAAGTGTGGAGTGGAAAGAGAAAGAGGTCCCACCGGGCGTGCCAGAATCTGTTCCCCTCCGAAAGACGGCGCGCAAGACTGTGATGTCTTGGCACTGAGATTCGGGGCAGATGCTAATTGGTGCTATCCGTCCACCTCTCCGAAGATGCCAAGTTGATTTATGGCACCGTGTATCGGAGGTTTAGACAGATGCGGCCGATGTAGCAGACTTCGTCAGATTCCCCCTCGCTTGAGGGGTTTTTGATTGTGGGGACGCTCTTCCCTGCAGGCGCAAGCCCCTGCAGTTAATTACGCTACCGCATCGCGGTAACAACTTTCTCCTTCTCCAGCTGGTCACTTCGTGTTGTGGGTGTTTGTTTTGTTTGTGGTTGCCCGTGGATTGTATACGGAGACTAATTTATGTAGTCGCCCGTAGGACGTGGATTAGTCCAAATCCGTATTTTCTTAGATTTGGGTTTGGGGTTTTGGTTTAAGGATACGTTAGCCATTTTTGAGGCTAAGATCAACTTAAACGTTTGTTAAGGATACGTTAGTCCAATTTGAGACTAAGATCAACTTAACGGGATCGTTTAGATCCGACAAAAGAGCATTTGGACTCTATTGTTTCAGTTTAGGGACATAGTGGTCTATTGCATGTATGGCTGTCGGGACCCGTCACCTCTCTGATGACGTTGAAGGATTACAACGACAGGTGTCAGAGGAGTTCAGAGATGTACCCTTGAACCAATGAGTTGATTGGGGGGATTCATAGTCCAATTTGGGACTAAAGTCTGTTTGAACGTTTAAGGATACGTTAGCCATATTTGAGGCTAAGATCAACTTAAACGGTTGTTAAGGATACGTTAGTCCAGTTTGGGACTAAGATCGACTTAACGGGATCGTTTAGATCCGACAAAAGAGCATTTGGGGGCTCTATTGTTCCAGTTTAGGGACATGGTGGTCCATTGCCAGTTTAAGGACATAGAGGTCCATTGCCAGTTTAGGGACGTAGTGGTCCATTGGTAGTTTAAGGACATTGCGGTCCATCGGTAGTTTAAGGACGCATAAGTCCATGGGTTTAAGGACCCCACAGTCCATATGGGTGTGTTTAAGGACGCATTAGTCCGTTAGTTTAAGGACGCATAAGTCCGCGGGTTTAAGGACCCCACAGTCCGTATCTTGGTTTAAGGACGCATAAGTCCATGAGTTTAAGGACCCCACAGTCCGTGTTGATGTGTGGTTGTCGGGACCCGTCACCTCTCTGAAGACGTTGAAGGATTACAACGACAAATATCAGAGGAGTTCAGAGATGTACCCTTGAACCAATGAGTTGGTTGAAAGAGCAGATGTGCTCAGATCAAGATGATTTGAGAACTTATGGCCAGTTTGGGCTAAGTCCAGTTATGTTTGAAATATTGGCCCTCTGTTGGTCCATTGAAGGAGAGGCTTTGCCTCTGAAACTTAGCCAATTGGGCTGAAGCTAGTGTTAAACACTAGAAACCAACAGTGTTGAACACTGGGAATAAGATAGCAAGTTAGTGTTAAACACTAAAAGATAATCAGTGTTAAACACTGGGAACAGTGTTTTCAAATTAGTGTTAAACACTAAGCAAATCAGTGTTAAACACTGCAAATAGAGTTTTCCAAATTAGTGTTAAACACTAAGAAAATCAGTGTTAATCACTGAGGACAAAGTCTTCGGATTAGTGTTAAACACTAAGGGGAGAGGGGTCACGTGTGGACACGTGAGAGCGCCCTGATTTCCCTTATCTTATTCTGCAGATCAGTGTTTTAACTCTTTTAATTCTGACGGCCATCACGTGTGAGCACGTGATGGAGGCCCCCGCTCTGGTCTGTCGGAATGCTCATTAGGGGTCACGTGGTGACACGTGAGGGCGCCCTAAATGCGGAGCCACATCTCCTTTGTTTTATCCTCAAATCTGTGAATAAGTGTTAAACACTTTTCCTTTTTATTTCGAGCATCACGTGTTGACACGTGATGGGGATTTATGCGCTGACTGTTAGAACGTTTGCTAAGGGGTCACGTGGTAAACACGTGAGAGCGCCCAAAGCCTTCATTTCCATTGATCTTTCTTTCTGCGTTTTGAGAGTCACGTGGGAGCACGTGATGGCATCAAAAAGTGGGGCCAGATCCCCTTTATTTTGTTCTGCAAACAAGTGTTAAACACTTTTAATTTTCATAGCCATCACGTGTGGGCACGTGATGTATAATCATGCCCTGATTTATTAGAACATTTATTAGGGGTCACGTGGTAACACGTGAGAGCGTCCAGAATTGTTTCTGCCTTTGCTTTTGTTCCACATATAATGAGGGTCACGTGGGAACACGTGAGGCATTGCCTCAAAGCTTTCCTCTTCTTATTTTTGGGGGATCTGTTCAGGGGTCACGTGGGGCACGTGACCTTAGTCTTTTTCATGAACAGAGATCTTTTAAGTCTCCTTATCTTCAAGAATTAAATTCTTATTTAGGGTAAAACCCTAATTTTGATTCTGGAGGAATTAAATTCCTATTTTGAAAGAATTAAATTCTTATTTAGGGTAAAACCCTAGTTTTGTTTTAGGAGAATTAAATTCTCAGAACTCAATTCCCCTTCTAAGTTTAGGATCTGCATGGCAGGATTTCGACCCGATGAGAATTAAATTCTCAACTTATGGGGAGATGTGCTCTGTGCAGATCTTCAACCAGAAGAAGAACTAAGTTCTTTTCTTTAAATAAGAGTTAAACTCTTTTGAGAATTAAATTCTCTGTTTGAAGTTTATCTTTTTCTCTTTTCTTACCTAGGGTTTTCTTTGTTGAGAATTAAATTCTCCTTTCTTTTCTTCCCTCTTGAGAATTAAATTCTCCTCTCTCTGTTTTTCTCTCCAAAAAAGTAGATCCCCCCTTCTCTTCTTGGCTTCTATTTATAGGAGAAGGAAGAGAATCAATTTGTTTAGCAAATCTCTCATTGAAAGATTTGATTTGTATGTCGAGAGATTTGATTTATATTTATCATTCATCTTGGCCTTTAGATTGTTCAGTGAATTTTGTTCACCGTGGATTTTAAATCCAAAAGATATTCTATTTGTTATCCTGGTGAGATTTTCAGGGAAATCTTTCCTTGTCCAAGGTTTTTTTATAAATTGGTGATTTTTAATCACCCTTGGATTTTTAATCCAACGGTTCCCCATGACCCTTTTCCATTTGGAAAGATTCAGAAACTTTTAGAATTTAATTCTATTAAATTATAATGCTTTTAAAGCCAGTCACGTGCTGGTACGTGACATTTGGTCACGTGTGAGCACGTGACCCCCAATTGGGTTCCTTTCTCAGCCGCTTATTTATGTTTCAGTTTTAACCATCACGTGTCAACACGTGATCATTGGTCACGTGTAAGCACGTGATACCTCGTTGAGGTATTTTCTGACTTTTAGAATTAAATTCTATTCATTATTTTAGAGGGTTTAAAAGCCCATCACGTATCTGCACGTGACCCATGGTCACGTGTGAGCGCGTGATGCCCCATTGGGGTCTTTTCTGAGTTTTTATTGTATCTTTTAACTCCTCCAGCGGATTCTTAAAAGCCCATCACGTGTGGACACGTAATTCCTCATAACTTTTGATCCCGGATGAATTACGAGGCCCATAATATATCAAATCGAAGGGTTTTTCGAGCCGCTTTCGATACCATCAGAATTTATCTGTTTCTCATTCGGGAGTTTGTCAAAAAACAGCCCGGAAGATACTGGTTCCCATTTCCTTAAGCGTATCGCTGTCATTTGATATCTTGGACTCTTCTGCGCAGAAATTTTTGGCGGAAACACTTCTGTTTTACAGAACACAGTCTTCTTGTTTTAACAAAAACAGAAGGATCTTACTAGAATTTTAATTCTGTTTGGCGCAAACGCCCCAGCGCGTGACACGTGTCACGCAGCGCAGAGCGCAGTGCAACTGCGCTTGCGCAACTGCGCTGACACGTGTCGCGCCGCGCACAGCGTAGCGCGACTGCGTTTGCGCTGACACGTGTCACGCCGCGCAGCGCTTGCGCCACTGCGCTGACACGTGTCGCGTAGCGCAGCGCTGACACGTGTCGCGTAGCGCAGCGCTTGCGCAACTGAAGCGTTGCTTCCTTTAATTTTTGTTTTAAATAGAGCCTTGCTCTGATTGGGCGCGCTGCCTTGGGCGCTGCGCTGACGTATCAGATTTTGACACGTGGGGCGTTGCGCGCAGCGCAAGGAATTTAAAGCGTTGCTTCAAATTTTGAATTTTTGAAATTCAAACAGAGCTTTGCTCTGATTGGGGGAAACATCGGTGGATGAATATGATGTTGAATTCATCATGCTTAGCAGGTAAAGAATTCGTATCAAATATTGTTTCGGTAAAACACATCTCTATCCTGACATCAATATCTTATCAGGTTCGCGGCGCATTTGATCCAGACCGATGAGATTCGGGCTAGACGATTCCAACAGGGCTTAGACCCGGAGATTCAGGCGGCATTAGCCACAGGCGATTACCCGACTCATGAACTCGTCCTGAAAGCAACTCGCCGTTACGGAGCTGTAGTTAAGAAGAAGGGTAAGCCTCAAACAGCTGGAATTAAACGTCCTGCTACACAGATGTCAGGAGGAGTCTCTTCTAGGCCGACCTTTGCACCCAGGAGACAGGGAGGATCATTTAACCGGTCCAATCCAGATTTCTTTTTCTACTGCAAAAGAACTGGACACCTGGCGAAGGACTACAGGCGTGCAAATGGCCCGTGTTTGGTTTGTGGCACATCCACTCACGCTATAGGAGCATGTCCATATCGTTTCAACACAACACCAGCACCCAGATGCGCAATCACAGCCCCGCAGCGACCATCCATTCATAATCCTGGACCCCGCCTAGCTCTCCCTACACCAGCTCTACGTGGACCACCTGCACAGCCACAACGTCAATTCCATCAGGCACAGAGAAACGTGCCTTAGGGGTAGAGAAACGTGCTTTAAGGACAGAGGAATGTGCCTCTAGTAAAGAGGAATGTACCAAGACATTAGGCTTTTACAATAATGGTCTAGGAGGCCGAAGCCACAGGACAAGTCATCACTGGTAAATACCCCAATCCTTTCAACTTTTCAATCCTTGTGTATCACCATGCTTTTCTTATATCTAAACCCAACCTCATACAATTTAGGTACTATACTAGTAGTCATCCTTCCTACACTCGTACTTTTCGACACTGGAGCTTCATACTGCTTCATGTCCCAATGATCCGTGAGAACGCATGCGATTCCCGTGAAGCCACTCATTTCAAGCTGGAATGTCAGTTCCAGGAATGGAGTCTTGAAAGAAACTATGGAGTTTGATCAGTGTCCAGTTGTAGTTTGCGGATGAGAATTCTACGCAAATTTCAAAGTACTGGACATACTAAATTTCGATATTGTGTTGGGAATAGATTGGTTGAGAGTGTTCTATGCTACTATTGACAGCCGTCAAAGAAGGGTAGTATTTGAGATACCAGATCACCCAATTTTCGATTTCAAAAGTGGAGATAGAACTTTGGAGCCAGGAAGATACCGTGCTAAACCAAAGAATGCATAAGTGTTCTCTCTACCGGCAGAAGAAGAAAAGCCCGAAATAGTTCGAGAGTTCGAGGATGTGTTCCCTGAAGATATATCAGGTTTGCCTCCCGATCAAGCTCTTGAGTTTAGTATTGATTTACAACCTGGCGCGCAACCTGTAACCAAAGCTCCGTACCGGTTAAGTCCGGAGGGTTTGAAGAAGATTTGTATCCAGTTGGACGAACTGCTGAAGAAAAGTTGGATCCGACCCAGTACTTCAAGTTGGGGATCTCCGGTATTACTCGTGAAGAAGAAGGAAGGTTCAAACAGGATGTGTGTGGATTATCGAGCTCTGAACGAAGTGACGATTAAGAACAAATATCCACTACTACGCATCGATGATCTTTTCGATCAGTTAAGTGGGTCTTGTGTATTTTCAAAGCTAGATCTTCGTTCGGCTTATTATCAAGTGAAGGTCAAAGAGTCTGACATTCCGAAGACGGCGTTTAGAACTCGATATGGTCATTATGAATATCTCGTAATGCCATTTAGAGTGACCAATGCACTCGCCATCTTTATGAACCTGATGGACCAAGTTTTCCGAGAGTACTTAGACAGGTTCGTTGTCATCTTCATCGACGACATCCTGGTGTATTCAAAGGATCGGAAAGAACACACTGAGCACTTACGGATTGTCCTGGAGACATTGCGACAACATCAACTCTACGCCAAGTACAACAAATGTGAATTTTGGTTAGATCAAGTCGGATTTCTCGGACATATCATTTCAGGCAAAGGATTCTCAGTAGATCCAGCTAAGGTGCCAGCGGTCAGCGAGTGGCCGACACCAAAGACGGTGAAAGATATATGAAGTTTCTTGGGATTAGCAGGATACTACCGACGATTCATTGAAGGCTTCTCAAAGATTGCAGCACCCCTGACCAAGCTCACACATAAAGATGAAGTGTTCGTGTGGTCAGAAATATGTGAAAAAGCTTTTGTAGAACTCAGGTCAAGATTAACCTCTGCTCCTATCCTTATAATACCGGATAAATCTGGAGGATTCATTGTGTATTGTGATGCGTCCGGTAAAGAATTAAGATGTGTTCTACACCAGCATGGAAAAGTTGTGGCTTTTGCATCAAGACAACTAAAGCTTCATGAGTGCAACTATCCAACACATGATCTGGAGTTGGCAGCCGTCATCTTCGCACTTAAGATTTGGCGCCACTATCTTTTGGGTGAACGAGTGGATATATACACTGACCATAAGAGTCTGAAGTATGTATTTACTTAGAAGGAACTAAACATGCGGCGGAGAAGATGGCTAGAACTCATGGCGGACTTCGATATCAACCTACAGTATCATCTTGGGAAGGTGAATGTAATTCCTGATGCACTTAGTCGCCAGCCATTATCAATGAACCTCACCGCTCAATGGAAGCTACAGGAAGAACTGCATGAATTGGAAATCGAAGTAGTTATGCCAGGTGACGCTTCATATTTGATGAACTTACAAGTCCAGTCCACTCTTGTCAATCAGATCAAGGCAGCTCAAGCAAAAGATGCCAAGCTACAAAAGATCTGAGAACAAGTAGAAAGTGGACTTCGAACTAACTTCATCATCCATAAAGATAGATCCTTGCGATATGGAAGTCGATTATGTGTGCCAATCGGCCCTGTTCGAGAAGAGTTAATGAAAGAACCCCACAGCTCTCCTTATTTTGTACACCCCGGTGGCACGAAAATGTACAAAGATCTATGGCATACTACTAGTGGCATGGAATGAAGCACGAAATAGCAAAGAGTGTAGCCAAGTGTTTGGTGTGTCAGCAAATGAAGGCTGAACATCACAGAACTGCTAGTCTATTTCAGCCGTTACCAATCCCAGAATAGAAATGGCAGCACATTACCAAGGACTTCGTGACTGCCCTTCCTCGCAGCACGAAGGGTAACGACGCAATATAGATTATTGTGGATCGACTCACCAAGTCGGCTTACTTTATTCCATTCAGAGTTGGCCAGTCAACCGAGACGTTAGCAAAGAAGTATATGGAGGTAAGCATAAATCTAAAGTAAGATTTAAACCTTCAAGATGTACCATATTTTATACCCATGAACTCATGCAGGAGGTCATGAGATTACATGGAGTACCTGTTTGCATCGTCTCTGATCGTGATACAAGATTCCGGTCACAATTTTGGCAGAGTCTACAAGCTAGCCTGGGAACAAGTCTGAATTTCAGCACGGCTTATCATCCACAAACGGACGGACGGTCCTAGCGAACAATTCAGATTCTGGAAGACATGTTAAGAGCCTGCATGTTAGATTTCGAAGGTTCGTGGGAAAATCACCTACACCTTGTGGAGTTTTCATACAACAACAGCTATCAAGCAAGTATTGGAATGGCATCATTCGCAGCACTCTACGGACGAAAGTGTCATTCACCGCTAAGTTGGGACGACGTCGGAGATCGTGAACTCCTTAGACTAGAGATGATCATGGCAACTGTGGACGTAGTTCGCACGATCAGGGAAAGGATACGCATAGCCCAAGACAGACAGAAGCATTGGGCAGATGCAAAGCGTCGACATCTGGAGTTTCAACCTGGAGACCATGTATTCCTAAAAATATCTCCAAACAGAGGAGTGATCCGCTTTGGCAAGAGGGGTAAGTTAAGTCCAAGATATATAGGACCGTTCGACATACTCGAACGAGTTAGAGAAGTGGCTTACCGTTTAGCACCACCACCCTCATTGGAAGGAATGCACAACGTGTTCCACATATCCCAACCACAACGATATGTGAGCGACCTCAGCCACATACTTGATCACTCATAGCTCACAGTACAGACTGACCTAACCTGCGAGCAATAACCAGTTGAGATACTGGACCGAAAGGTGAAGACATTGCGGAACAAGGAAGGAAACTTGGTCCAAGTGATGTGGAGAAAGGATTTGCCAGGAGAATCAACATGGGAACGAGAAGAAGATATGCATGCACGATACCCCTACCTCTTTAAAAATTAGTCCCTATGTAATTGTAAATTTCGAGGACGAAATTTTTATAAGGAGGGTAGAATATAACGACTCTGAAATCTCTGTACAGAATTTTTTCTGTTAATATACAGAAAAGAATTTGACAGCCTGTGTATGAGTTATAAGTTGCTTTTGTTAAATAAAAGTACGAAGTAATTTATAGCTCACTGGTAAAGCCTTTGCACTGCTGTGACGTAGCCTGTATGTTCGATTCCCATCAGACACAATTAATTTTTTCTGATTTTTCTTTTTATTTTTGGAAGCCCAAAAGGTTGGACGCGTAATACACGGGGAAATGAAAAGTTCAGAAAAATCAAACATGTGAAAAATAGTGTAAACACAGATTTAATCCTGTGGCACGAATCTTGAGGCATTTGCCTCAGATCCAACCTGCGGATTTGCCGGTGGGGACGGTTGGATTAGCTCCAATGAACTCCATGCTTTACACACTCGTCTCTTCAACTCCCCTCAACTCCTCTGCACTGTTTGATTTCCTTGCAATCAAACAGAAACCCTTCAATTCACTAATTAACACAATTTTAATACTTTTTAATCCAAAATTTTAATTTCCAAACCCTAATTCTCTACTATAAATACCACCCATATTTTAGCTCCGCACCATTCTGAAAATTCTAGCAAAAACTCTCTCAAAAAGATCCTAAGTGCAAGTGGAGTTAGCGAGCAAGATTCTTCCGTCGAAAATCGAAACCTATTCCGGAGCTCCCACGACACCACGAAGTTCATCCCCTCTTTCGTAACCTCTTCTTGATAAATTAAAACCGTAATTCCCTCTCAACTCTCCTCCTTTTCATTGAAATTCATCTTTAAATCTTATATCGGTAAAGTGGAGTTATTACCGATATTTTTTTCTAAACCTTAGAAACTTCTTTTTCCTTTATATATTGGTCAACCTAATTTTACCATATTATTTGTAATTTTAAATATCAATATTTGGAATCAAGTTTAACCAAGAATCTCATGTGAAATAACCATAATTGAACTTTTTTATTAAAATACCTTGAACTTTATTATCACCTCTTTTCGTTAAAACTATGCCTTTAGGAAAAACTTTACGGGGTAACGACCTACCCCACACGTACACTTTGGTTTCATAGCACGATACCTATTTGTATGTATATTTGTTTCGAAGAATAATCTTTACAATAAAATACTACATACTTTAAAACCGGGTTTTTTTTAAAGCGGTATTTGTATTCCTTTGAAATTATGCATCTACAACTCTCGTTAAGGGACCCGCTAATGGATGGTGCGGATTATCGCACATCTTGAGGATAGTAGAGCGAGATGCAGCACTCCTCACGGAGTATTCGATCTCGAAAGGATATAAAATATGGTTTTCAAGAAATGCGAATTTTCTAAATAAAACTAATTTTCTAAAAATTAAAAATTATATAAAATTATAAATCCATATTTTTATTATATTATGAAACTATATTTTTATAAAAATGAAAGATTAAAAATGTCAATAAAATACCATCAAGTTACTAAAAAGGGCTAGTTTTCAATAAAATACCATAAACTTTTAAAACCTAGGTATTTATCATTAAAATACCTCAATACTTAAAACACATGCTCATGAAAACCCTAAGTAGTATAAATCACCCTCGAGATTTTATTTTTAATCTATATTAAAATATTTTTCATAAAACCCCCTCGAGATATACAAAACAATACTTAAGGACTTTAGTAAATATAGGTTTAAGCGGGATCAATTCTCTTTAGCCCCATGAAGCCGAAGAAAGTGAGTGCTTGTCTATCCAGGTTAGACAAATAACGAAGTTATCAATGGCAATTGTCTTGGAAAAAGACACAAATCCTATCGTCCATGTGCAGCAGTTGCTGATAACTCCCGAAACTAAGAATTCAAGAGTTAAATCAGTTTACAAGTGTCTGACTCAGTCTGAGTCCAATATCAAACCTGAATCCAAAATCAAACACGAATACTTGATCATGAACATGAATACTCGAATTCAAATATCAACCTGACCGAACCGAACCATGGTTATAACTTGACATGAACTTGACATGACTACTTGAATACATGATTACATTCTGAACATGAACCCGAACATTTTGTATCCATGGATCCGGCCAAGACTTGTAAACATAATGTATACAAAACATTAAGCGGGGATAGAGGGGTAGATTGGTATGGAACGTATATCGTGGCACGAGAGGTCGCTTAAAAGACACCTACATGAATTCACGTGTCGTTGTCCCGTGGGTTTATGACGGGGCCTTTTACTACATGTTACCATAGTCCACGGGGTAAGATGGGCTTCTCTCGTATACATGAATACATTTCTTATCAAACTACAAACAACCACGTTAGAATAACTATCATATACCAGTAATCGGTCATATACAACTTTACATGTTCATTTCATTTTATATACTATCTTCTCTTTCTTCTTTTGGGACTTACCAAGCGTTGGTTCGCTGACGACATTCCTTTCTGTTTCCTTCTTTGGAATGTTCGTCAGGAGGACCGGACTCTGAGGAGATAGAGCCGAACCAGGAGGACTTGGACCAGTTTACCGCCCAGCCTGACTGCTAGTTCCTCTGCACTTACTTTCAGTATGTCATTGTTTAAACATTTGCTTTTGATTATTGTATCTTTTATTTCAAACGGTTGTATGTAAAGTTGAATGTAAATAAAGTTGTTGTTTCATTTTATTCTTTTGTCATTCTTGTTCATTTTTATATATTGATTAATTACGCTTAACGTATTTATTTCATAATAAAATACGTTGCGGCATGCCACGTCACCGTTTCCGTTTACTCGGAAGTGGGGCGTGACAACACCGTATGGGCAAACAATGCCCCTACGGAGTAAACCGTAGGGGCAATAAAAAGTTGCCCATATGAATTGCTCTATCCGTAGGGGCAACCCCTCATTGTAGCAGTGTTGTTAATTACATTATCAAGTCTGAGTGTTGTAAAATCTGGATGTTGTGAAATCTGACTGTTATGACTTCATTACATTACAAATCTGAATTATTATGCCAAATATGGGTGATGTATGATACTGGGTGTCACCAAATTCTCTCATTTTGTTATCTTAAATGTGTAAGATGCTGGGTGTCGCCAAATTCTCTCATTTTGTTATCTTAAATGCTCTCATTTTGTTATCTTAAATGTGTAAGATGCTGGGTGTCGCCAAATTATCTCATTTTGTTATCTTAAATGTGTAAGATGCTGGGTGTCGCCAAATTATCTCATTTTGTTATCTTAAATGTGTATAAGTCTGGGTGTTGCCAAATCCACTCATTTTGTTATCTTAAATGTGTATAGTCTGGGTGTTGCCAAATCCACAAGTTGCTGCCAAATCCACAAGTTGTGATATCAACTTTTTGTTCATTGATTACATAATGTATGATGCTTTACCAAATCAAGATGATTAAGTACCAGACATTGTATTAAAACATTCTTTACCAAAATATTTCATTCAATGTGCACACTGATGACATTCTTACACTTCATCTCGTTCATGATTTAAAAATTGTAATGACTAACTGCAGAATTACAACACCAATATCACTTTAAATGCATACATTTGTTTCTGCAATTTCATATATGTCTTCTTCTCCAGTTCGATTTTAGCTTCAATCTTCTCTTCTATCTTTCATTCCAGCATCCATTAAAAACTCTCTTTCTTCGACTTTAGAACATAATTCTTCATCATCTTTCTTCTGCAGTACAAAACGACATCCATGAGGATATTTGTGACATCCATAAAACCATTTGCCTTATATTGACACTCTTTTTTGCACATATTCAACTTTGCAGGCATACCACAACAGCAAAACATTTGCTGGCTTGAAACAGACCCTTGACTGTTGATCATCTTGCTGCAATTTCAAACTACAAGATAGAAAATAGAAATCAGCAACCAAAATTATAGAAAAAGAAAGAGAGGAACGAAAAATCTGAGGAAAGAGCAGAGACAATCGAGAAATTACGAAGGAGAGATAAGAGAGAATCAATAGAGAAACGAAAGATCTGATGAGAAAGAAAAGAGAATCGAAGGGGAGAGAGGAGAGAATCGACGGGAAGAGAGTGGAGAGAATCAAAAGCGAGAGTGAGAATTCGGTGGAGAGAGGAGAGAATCGAAGGGGAGAGAGATGTTATAAGCTTAGAGGAGTATTTTAGTCTTTTTACCCATCTAACGACAGTTTTAGACAGTCAAAAAACGTTGATCAACTCAAAGTGAACCGGAATGGGTTTTTTAGTTGGGTTAATATTTTCGCGTGGGCTGCAGGCAAAGTCATATCTGAGTGGGATATTCAAAAATAGTCAATTTTCGAGAGAGCAATATCAAAAAATCCCAAAAATAAAATGTTGTGTGAACTACTCGTGGGCTAACCTAACCATTGCTCCAACCGATCATTAATATTTAATGCAAAAAACCTAAAACTCCCAAAACAAAATACTTCTGGTGATCGACAAAAATATATAAATTCACAGTGAAGAACAAATTTTGTAAAATGGCAAATCACAAAACAAAGTTGTTTGCTTTAAACAGCATGGTTATTGTGCTTTTGCGCAATGGTACCTTTTAAGGTTACATGACATGCTTATAAAAAACCTAAATTAAAATCCTCATCCTTACTCATAAAAGTACATAAAATGGCAACCATATAATCCGCAGTAACCATCTTAATTCTGGAAAAAAAGTCAAGGTGTCTCATTTACTCAATCATCATCTCCCAACACAACACTTTTATACAGTTCCATATTAAAAAGTATACCTTGCTTTGAAACTTATATCTAAAGCAACAAGAAAGCAACATGTGGGGATGCTTTTGGAACCCCTCGCAGCTCTTCCAACATCATCTGTTTCGGTTTTCGACACTTCCCCGAGCAGCGAATTGTTACAGTCTCCAACATTTCTTGAGTTTCCAATACGGCTTTCAGAAACTCGAGCTCCAAATCCTCTGTAATGTTCCACATCTTAACTTTCCTAAGGTTTTTCAACCTTTTGCTCGAGAAACTCTTCAGCAGCATTCTCTTGTATTTCCTTCTTTTCTTGGCGTCTGATCGCATGTAGAAGAACTCCTGCAAATAACGGATACAAGGTTTGTATCGGAAAGGGGTTTTCTACCTCGGATAGCATATGTACAACAGATACGGGTCAATGTTGAATGTTAATGAGGCATCCTACATATAGTATAAATGCATACAAATATTTCATACTTGAATTTGATTGTGATGTTTAAATGTCATCTATAATATAACCTAATTATAAGCTATATAACAAGGAATTTGAAGACAGTAAAATGTGTGCTACACAATAATATAATTTGAAAAGATAAATCAAGTAGACAATTAATCAACTTATATATGTAGGTGTTTGTTATCATTTACTTGGCACTGGCTCTTGAGCATCCGTGCAATACAAACAGATAATGAGTTTACTTTGTCGATTCAATATGAATTACCAAGTTTGGGATACGTATTAGTAATTAATAAGTACATTTTTCTTAATACCATTATTCTATGTCAGTAAAGGATCGAACCCAAGTAGTCCTTTGCTTGCTATTATCCAAATCAGGCCAAATATGAAAAGATTTATGACACTATCAAATTACACACGCACATGCACACGCAAAAAGTAGGTCAGTACATCATCAACGTGTCACATTTAATAGCAACAACATATGGATGATGCATTTTTCATATTGGCCGATACTTCAACAATGATTAGGAGTTATAAATGGACTTTTTCACGATTATCCTTGAACTCTCATAAGTAAACTCCAGTGATATCCTCGTAATGAATAAACACGATTCTCATCTATCACTGGATCACAGCCTGGTTCAAGTTTCACTGGCCATGCATCTAAAGCAGCTTTTAAAGAAAATTATACTGCGCAAAATCCGTTGTTAAGTTTCAGCCGATAAGAAGGGCGTTCAACATACCGAGTATTAAATTATAGAAAATAAAATTCCTGACCACAGCTCGGGGGTTGCATTTTAAAATTTGTTAACTCAAGCTTTATATTTTCAAGTATTTATACCCTGTCAGATAGATTATAACAAGAAAAACTAACCTCGCCAGGGATGTAACGTTCACTAAGAGTGTAGCATATGCCGCCGTCCTCGGGAACTTCAAGTTTGATGATGAGCGTTTCAAGTCCGGGACTGGTCTCTATTAATCTTAAAATGGCTTGCAGGCCCTCTCCAAATTGTTCCAGACTGAGCTTCAGATATCTTAGCTGATGGAATGGAGTATAGATGCATTCACTAGAATTTGCGAGTAACAAGAGAGCCTTGTCCCGATTCATGAAAAAGAAAAGAAAGCGAAATTAATAAGACCCAAAGTTTCACTTCAGTTTTATGTTGTCTCTATGTTTGGTCTTGCTGTCTTAGTGAAATTTTCGCTGGAACAGTTCCAACCGACTCATTTATCTCTATGACTAAGATTTATTTGATATAAAATTGTGCAATCTTTCTTATAATCACCTCAAACTTGGTTATTCCCATATATTACCCCCATAAACTTTGTAATATATCACCCCCAAAACCAGTTCATTTTTAAAATCCACCGTTCAGGTTTATAAACCAAATTTCAAGAATTTTAGAGTATTTTGTAATAGTTTCATTATAGCCATTAAAAGTTGTATCAGATAATGGTAAATAAGCATTTTTGTCTTTTTAAATGTCGAAAGTTAACAAATTATAACTTCCTCTATCAAAAGAAAACGGAGAGCGATAAGATACCTACGATATTGGTCTCCAAAAATGTAGCAGATTTTAAGCACTTAAACAGACCGTGAGTAAATTAGTCGTGACATATTAAATTGATAATATGGGGTTGTTTGAATAATGGTAAGGTTAAGAGGTGCTATAAGAAAAATATCAATTATACGGAAAACCCTTTATTTTATGCTTGTAGGAAGCTTGCAACTTAATAGCAATTCTACCATTTATGGGTGCCGTGCAACTTAATGGAAATACCCAAAAGAAAAGTGACACATACCTTAATGCAGACACCACACATTTTAAAGACCTCAATATTGCGCAGTCCATCCATAACATTACCCCAAAGCTTCGCATCACGATCAGTTTTCCACATGGTTGAGTAAGAGAAAATTCTTGCACTCTTGATTGATGGAACCTCCCCTAAAGTAAAACCTTTCGGTGCCAAACCCTTGTAGCTAAAGAATTCAAGCGCCGGTGTAGAAATGTGAAACTCACAAGAGCCAAGGGCAACGCGCATATTATGCCCTTTGCCAAACTTGATAACAAGGGTTTTCAGAGAAAAACTATATATGTCAAGAACTTTGAAGTCGCACGTGCAGTGGCACATATCTAAAATCAAGGTCTCTAATACAGGACTGCTTGAAAAGAGTTGCTTGATCAAGTGCGCGTCATAAAGTGTAACAGAAATAAGATGTATGGTTTTGAGCCCTGTGAAGGCCATCACAGCAGGCAATCTAAGCATGCCATCATTGAGTGATAACTTCATAACTCTCATAGCCTTATTAACGAAGAATTCTTGAGGCAGACAGACAACTAAATCAAGATTGAGGCGGAGATCAAACTCTTGCGCATTGCGCATAATAGTATCAAGAAGCCAAGTTTGGATCACACGTATCCATAGTTCAGTCGTACCATAATAGTTTTCAGTGTACACTATAGAGACTTTCTTTATGTTCATGCCTTGAAGAAGATCTTTCACTTTATCTGCAAAAGCGACGACTTGATTCGTCTTCTGCTTCTCCAACATTTCATCTCTCTGCCATGGCCGCTTCTTACTCCTAGTAAAATAAGCAATAGGAAGTTCAGGATGTTTAAAACCATGTTGAATCTTGTTTAGGTCAAGTTCAAAGTTATCAGCCAATTTCCAAATATGTCTCCATCTACGAGATAAAACGCTAGTACGAACAGCATCTATAGTGGGGAGGAGGGAGAGGATGTCGCATAGAATATATCCGGGTAGTAAGCTGATTCGATCCTCCCCATTATTGGAAACATTATTGTAGAGATCCATTTAAGTTATGTAAGATATGCCAATGGGTATTCTCAAGCTTTTGGAGTTTATCTTAGAGCCATGAAAAACTTGTCGATACGGCGTAATTGTACTGATGTCTGGCCTAAAGTCCTGCAAATCAATCAACAGATGTAGAGTAACTACTTCAAGCTTTTTCAACTTTCATTTCTTTTTACATAATGAAAGTGCATATGAGACGGACTCTTTCAGAGTTCAGCTCTTTGCGTCAAAAAATAAAACCACTTCAAGCTTTAAGCATCTATCATTCAGATACATATCCTGATTATTACTATATCCTGGTTATTGTTGATAACAGCAAAAGAATTTTATTGAAACAATCGACCTACCAAGAGCTAGTTCTAGGAGTATCTACTTCTGAAAAGAAATCATCACAATGCAGCAAAAAACTTAAGGCTTTGTAAAACAGTTAAAGAAATTAGAAAATACCTCAAGTACTTGAGTAAGAAGAATGTATGTTCCATGACCTTTTTTTCGATGGATCACAACCACCAAAGGGAGGTAGATTATAAAATAACAAAATCTTCTTGGGATGTCTATGTGTTAATGCAAAATAATGGAAAATATAGGCTACATTGCAGTAAAACCCTCTGCATCTTTTGTGCATACAATAGGATCAGTGGCAGATTCTAAACCTTTAATCAAGTGAGGCAAAGTGTATAATATAATTTTTCTGAATTTACTATCATGCATAAAATTGCAAAAAGAAGAAAACAGATCTATTATTTAACAGTAAGAAATATTTCACACAGTTTAATTTCACTAAAATATAGATGTCTAGATTACAAAATGGTTTCCATTATACAAACTTAAAATAATTATATAATTTGAGGTTGCAATTGTTTAACATGAATTTCTAAACAAAATGTTGATGTGATAATGTTATACCAAAGAATAATTCAAGAAGCTAAATGCAAATGTAGACATGAAACAGTTTAGACAACCTACAAAAAGAAACCGCAAAAAGTGGGGTAACATAATCAATTTACAATAATTTAAGGTGTTATATGCAAATACAGATATGCAGTCTAAGGAGCTATGTGCAAATATAGATATGTAGTTTAGATCAAAAGGCCCAAACAGACTTCTTTACTATGAAAGTTAAACCACTATGACCAGGCTAGTAATTGACTTATTGTTAAAATTTTCATTCTGATTTATATTTGAAAACTTAATTTCCCATATGTATATGTATAAGAAACTCTGAAATCCAGGTGAGACAGCTGCCTACCCTCTCCCCTCAAAAGATCCGTCCCTGCATAGGATAAACTGTGCTAAAAGTAGAGCGTAATTCTCTATATCAAATATCTTCTTTCTCTTTCTTTTAGATTTTCCCTTGATTTTCCCTAGTTTAGGATAATTTAGAAGATGTCGACAAGCTAGTCATATAGGATTGTGGCAAGCTTTCTCTACTCATAATTTCAGAAATTCAACACTACTTAGGAGAGGGTTGACGTCAAGTCAATAATCAATCATTAAACTTCATCGAATTATTTAAAAAGCTTTACTTCATAACTGAAGCCATTTTCTCATGAGAAGAGGATTAGATGATGATGATGAATGGACACGAATACCACCCTTCACTTTATCCAACTTCAACAGATGTTATAATTTTCTTTTTGCAAATTATTTCTTCCCAAAATACCATCATCTTTTCCACATGTACAACCTTTTTTTCAAATATATTGCATATGCAATTCTTTTGTTATGGGGTCTCTTGGGAATAAAAATGATGCGGAAACCAAAAGAAAACTTCTATCATGCTACAGGAAAATGGGATATTTTTAAAGTTAACAAGTGTCCTGTAATCTAGGTAAAAATAAGCAATTATCTGCAAGTTTGCCATTAGATACGATTGAGCTAAATTCCTCTAATGTCAATTGGCCTTTGAAGAGATAGTTCCAAGAATATGTATTTTAACTGGTACCATATATCAAATTACAAAAGAATAAAAATCTTTGCAGGATATTTATATGTTGTAATGTATAGAACAAAGGAATGCATATGCCTTAAAATTTTTCGCAACACCAATGTTTTAAATGTCAGATATCAGTGTCAAGTCGGTCCAAAGATTTTGATGAAATTTTAGTGATAATTCCTAAATATTGGACTCTGCGGTTTTGTATTATAAATGGCATTGATATTACTGACAAAAATGCCATCGTTATAACTTGATATTATAAATTGTCTCAAAAAAGAGAGGAGAATCGTTGAGTCGAGCAAGGGTCAAAGTTGAGAAGGGGCTGTTGATCGAGGAAGGGACTGCTGCAGTTGATGTCGAGAACTTCAAGTCTGAGAGGAATCGAAGTCTAAGTCCTTAAAGATTTGAAGCTCGGGTTGAGGAAGAGGATGAAGTTCGAGAACGAAATCGAAGGTTTTCTTACTGAAGACCGAAACTGAGAGGAAATCGAAATCCTATTTGAGAAACTGAGAGAAGGCGGGTTGCTTCTGAGTGGATTTGAGAGAAAATAGGATTAATAAGATAACGCATCAAGTAAGTTTTATATCCTGAAACCCAAAAAAACCATAACAAGATGTTTAGCAAATGTAGTGACATTTCTGCCGATATACATAAATTTCTTCGATATACAGAAATTTCGGCTGATATATTTTAAATTTCGGAAAAAGAAATAATTTGACAATTTCGTGTCGATAACCATCCAAAACCGAAATTTCGGTGATATATATCGGATGCCGGTCAATATTTAAAACACTATCTAGAACGTTTGTGGATATATCGTATTTGGGTCTTCACTTTTGGTGTTATTTCTATAGTACTTAGGATTGATCATTAGTCTGTTTGGTTCGATGCAAAAAAAGTTTACATTAAAACCAACGAGAATATGAATGAAACCTAACCGAACCGGACGATACGAAACCAAGCTTCAACGGAACCAGTTTGATTCAACATCGTTCATTACCTTCTTTTGCTTCACCGTATTCTTCTTCCATGATTGTTTGGGGAAGAAAAAACAAGAAATGAATTCCATAGCAAAAATCAACAAAAATATTAATTCAAATTCATACATAAATCAAACCAAAAGGAATATATTAAACTACATACCAAAATCGGATCCTATTATAATCTTTCCAGTAAGATTATACACCAAAAAGGAACTAAAAATTATTCAAATAACCTAATATGGAAAATAACACAGCATAATTCATCAATTGACTCAATTCCATGACAAATTAAATGAAAAAAGGAGCTAAACAGCCTACCAGAGAATAATTAAATCAGCAAACTAAGAAATACGTGGAGAAAGGACTCATGCCTCATGGAGAGATAATCGCCGCCGCCATCATTAGGTAAGGAGAGACCATTTTTTTAGATCTAGGGTTTCTGTTTCGGTATATATACACACACACACACACACTTTATAATCATCAATCTATTTGGGCCGAGTTTATAATTTTGAAACCCGAATCCGAACCGGCTAACCGAATTAACCTTAAGAAACCGAACCAAACCTACCTAAAAAATAAACCAAAATATTTTGGCTGTGTTTTGGGTCGATTCTCTCGGTTCATGCCATATTTTGCTCATCCCTAATCTTACTCTTCACAAATAACCTTACGCAATTATAAAATAAAAAAACATAATTAGAATATTAATGTGTCGTAAAATATATAACAAAAGCAACAGCTATTTATATGCCTTACAAACTATATCTTAAGGACTATGAATATCATATTTGTACTATATGTTTTGTGTTTTATACCATTCTTATCTACTTAACATCCAATGCATTTATGCATGATTTTAAAAAACGTTATGCAGTGTTGGGTGGTGGTTGGGATACCGCCTAACATCAAGCCGCCTAGGCACCGTCTAGAAAGTTTAATTTTTCTCAATTAAATTTTTTTATACACATAAATAGCACAATGGATACAAAAAATATTTAGAATGTTGTTAAGAGTATACTAAATACATATAATTTTATCAAATCAAGAGGAGTACATGATATCAGAAACTTAGCGTTATAAACTTAAGCGGTTAACTTGACTAGTCTGCAAAGTAGTATACACTTAAACAATTAGCAGTTCAGGCTGTTAATTAGCCGCTTAGCACTTGCTTGGAGGTTAGGACTACTTAATCGGTCGTCTAGGCACATGCCAAGAAAGTATGGCCACTAAATTGACTGCTAGGTGCCCAACCGCTTAATTCGGGTGCTTGATAAAAAAAAAGGATGGTCATAAGACTCATAACTCATAGCCGAGTCAGCTTAAACTGCTTTTTCCAATATTTCTTTTGCGGTTTTCCATCCTAAACAATGTACTAAAAAATATCACTGTCAATCATGCTACATAGATGTAAACAAACATCCCGAATATTATTCTTTCACCTCTTGCAAAACATTTCAAAATATCCTTCCTTTTTCAAACAATCAACCACACACTCTCACCTTCTTGATTGTATCCTTTTAATATCATCATAATAAATCATTGAAATGCCCTACATAATTATGAAGTTTCCATTTCCATACAAGATGACAGTGCTAATACAATGATATTATCCGGAAGTAAAACTGGAGAATTGATGTTTTTTTCTCACTACTCATTCATGGAAGAATTCATTCTTGCAGTTCTCAAATCAAAAGTCACCTGTGTAATCGAACTTCTCCATATTGAACTTGATTATTGAAGCATCCAACAATTGAAGCGTCCGTTTGTAAATTTTAAAAACTAGCTTGTATTCCCAAAGAACAAGATGTTACAAGTGTCCTATTCCGACTAAACTGCATTGGCCACAAAGAAAGGCTCCATGGAAGATGTGATGAATTTTTACAATTGACGATCAACC
Source organism: Agapanthus africanus (assembly GCA_030015575.1). Classification (NCBI taxonomy): domain Eukaryota; kingdom Viridiplantae; phylum Streptophyta; class Magnoliopsida; order Asparagales; family Amaryllidaceae; genus Agapanthus; species Agapanthus africanus. Next base: position 138,515,461 of record CM057339.1, read on the forward strand.
TACATAAACCAACTTTTAATTCGTATCATGTCCCGTCTGGGATGCTACGAACAAGGGAGAAGCTTATCAAAATCTAAAGAGACCATTAGATGTGCTTGAAATTCTTCCAGACACAACCATAGACGGTAAGGTGAGTTTGTATAGAAAGAGAAATTATAACATTAACAAAGAAGCTCACAAGTTCAAAGCAATTGACCCGACACAAAAGGAGACGACGAATGGGACGGGTCCCACATGGATGGCGCCTTACATCGAAATATCGAATTATATTTTAACTCTTAAAACACCGATTAACCCCAAGAGAAAAACAGAACATATTCTTACATTCAATCAAAAGATGCACATGCATACCACAAAAATTAGCCGAAACATATAGAGAACGTTAACACGAGAACAACCCAAGAAAGAAAACTCTACTTCTAAATTACGAAGTTTATAAAATTGGCTTACAACAAACCTCACCCATTAATAGTGTTCGACTGATGTACCATGGTATTAAAAGCCGAGCTAATCAAAGAAGGCTTGCCTTCCAATTCTTCCAAACAATTCATCCATAGCCACATAATATTGCTTAATTTGGAGTCTACCATTAAATATGCTCACCTAAAGTTGGTTAATTTATGAGACTTTTTCATGATCAAGTTAGAATGTAGCCATTTCTTTACCATAATAAATATCCGTTGGCGTTTTTCTTTGTCCTAATATATCAATAATAAATGAAAGTTACTATTTTTAAGAAGAAATTTCTTCAATCTAGCAAAAAAATATACCAAAGTGAGAAATTTTGAGAGATGGCTACCTTGCTCCGCTCCACAAGCTCCACTGTTGTCGTTGGATTTTTTAAGAGACCAGGATTTTATTTTTTTTATTTTTTTAATCAATTTGAGAAATTTCTTTAATAAGGATCTCAATGGGTCGGGTTGGGTACTATGGGCCCGTTTGGTTGAGGATGTTACGAAAAGCGCTTTTGGCAAAAGTGTTGTAGAAAGCGATTTTTAATTTGAAAAGCTGTTTGGTTCGAAACGATGTTAGGAGTTGTAGAAGTATTGTAGACTATTTAAATTACCATAAAGGGCATACAAAAGTGTTTTTTTGTAAAGCTATTTGGTTCCAGAAATGCTTTTATATGACTCATTTTGCAGAATACTCAAATATAATTTATATGAGCTCATCCAATGCAATAAACTTACCAATTTTGAGAAATCTGATAAATAATTTTTTTTAAGAAATGATTTGAAAATATCGTTGGAAAATTGAAAATAAAAATAAAAAAGCAAGTCATTTAGATTCAAGATAAGAAAAATAATTAGAATAAATTTGAAAGAAGCTTAAAGCATCATCAAATGCACAAAAAACCTAACCCCATCCGTGTGAACAAAAAATTAAAATGAAAAAGAAAAAGGTAATGAAAAATCCGAATAACAAGGCAGCCCTAAACCTTTTGAAGGGAGCGGAGACATTTGGAGCAGCCAGCGAAGGAAGAGTTCCTGCAATCCCTCTCCAAATCCCTAACCGCCGATGTGGGCCTCACCACCAAACTTCCATTCTTCTTGTCACCACCGATACCGGCGCCGACTGAGGAGACATTGAAGGCAGCGAGGCAGCTGAGGGAGCCGATCTAATGCAGCCTGATGCCACAGAAGCAGAGGACGGTGTCGCAGGTGGCGTTGGGCCTAGGGAGTCTGATGTTCGTCTACTCCAGCGTGCGTGCAGCGATTCCATGCACTTTTGGGAGTCGTCGGACATCAGCAAGAGATTCTTGTCGTCGTCGTCCTCAAAGAGAGGTGATTTCACCAGCGGCGAAGACAGGGCAGAGCGGGAGTGGGGGCGAAGAGCCAGGCGGCAAGGACTGGACAGCAGCGGCTATGGCCTAGGATTGATGAGGAGCAGGCGGAGGAGACGCCGCCGAAGAGCTCTGAGGAGAGGTCAAGGTGGTAGATGAGAAGGGAAAGGAAAAGGCACGGGTTGGGTTTTGGAAACTGGGTAGAACAATAACGTGATATAGCTTTTTTCCCCACGCTTTATTTTTTGGCTTCTCCAAAAAGAATATTTTCTTCTTCTGCTTTACCTGCAAAAGAGCTTTTTTTCTAAAGGCATGTTTGGTATTAATTTTTTAGAAGTGTTTTTTAACTCCAAAAAAACTTTTGGGAGCTAAAAAAGCCTAACCAAACGGGCCCTAAGGCGGTTATGATTATTTTATCAATTATATCCTATTTGCAAAAACCAATCAGGACTGTTTGGTTGACGAAAAAAACCATGAAAGTAATTGAAAAGGCGATTTCAAGTACTTTAACTACTTGGTATGACATAAAAAACAAAATTCGGAAGCTACATCATGTTGGTGCTTTTAGTTATTTTCATGAGGCTCTTTTGGTACTTTTAGTCATATTTTAGTTATCCAAACAGCTCCTCGACGAGGAACCCCAAATGAGCTAAAATTAAGTGAAATTTTGTTCCTTATATTAACTTCTCTTTCTATTATTTTCATGCATTGGACAAGGCCTTCTCGCCACCTGCCAATTCTAGTGTATGTGTGCATGCTCTATTCCATCAACTAAGACATCTGAAGCCAAGTCTGGAGTGTTTCAGGGAGCTTGCTGGCCATTCTAAGCTTAATTAACACCAGTTTTGTACTTGAAACCTTAGTCTTCAAACTTGAAGTTCCTGAGAAGGGCGATTTTGTTAGCTACAATCTTAAGAAAAGGTCCAATTATGAGGTATAATGAGGTATTCCTTTCTTGTTTGAAATTAAAAGGATAAGAAAGTCATTTTTACATACATGGTTAACACAGTTACCGTTGACCGTTAGTTATGGTAGTTTACAGTAATTTAAAGATTCTTTGGTAGTAAATTGCCAAAACATGTAAACTATTTGGTAGTATTTGGGCATTATTCCAGAATCTATAGTACTCCTAAAAGCAAATTCAAGTAACCTTTTTTTGCCCCAACCCGCCGCTTCTATCCTATATATTATAGATTACCGCATATTTATATGTATCCTTCCAAAGTGCAAGGAAAAACTCACATGATAATTGATTTCAAATTATTAAAATCTTCTAAAATTGTTTAAAACGTATTAAAAAAACATTTCCGTTGCCGTATTATTTTTATTAGAAAGTCTATATTCTCTAAATTTATAATTTAGATAATAAATGTATATTTTATAATTCAGATAATATATGTATATTTTTAAAAAAAATTAATTTCATGTTTAAATCTCCGCATCATGAAAAATATTTATATCCCCCGCCATTCAAAACCAAAAAGATTGGGGTTTGCACTAATAATCCATGTAGTTTATCATCTCTGTTGATCAACCAAAATCCTTTAAAAAACACTCAAATTCAACTAAACTCAAATGATTGCTTAATTTAATTGTCAAATATGTGATCTTTAGAGTAGAATTTGCATGTTTAAGGATTTTGATCGATTTAACAGAGATGATGTTAGAGCTAATAAATCATCGAAAGGGTAATACCCGTATAAGTGCTATTCGATTATATACTGCTATACTCCATTAGGCCTTTCTCTGGTCACCACTCTCACAAAAACTCCCTAATTTTAACATATATTTACAATGCAAGTATTGTCTTCTTTTGTTAGTTCTATGCTTTGATGTCTAATCAATTTATATAAGAGTATTGTCTTTTTTTGTTAGTTATATGCTTTTATGTCTAAACAATTTATTATGCTGACTCTATATAATTTTAACCATTTTGTTGTTATTTGTTAAATGGTTGATATTATTGCATACGTTTATCACTTAATTCATTATATTTGTAGTATTGTTTTTCTTGTCATGTAATTTATAGTCTTATACAAATAACATGATACTGCAGTATTAATAGCAATATTGTTTTTCTTCTCAGATAACTTATACATATAACATGATTCTATAGTAATAATAGTATAACATCCTGTTAAATGACTTAACTATTGTGGAATTTTACCATTTAACATTTTTATGCTAATATAGATTTTTATCTACTATTTTTATATGATAGATTATAGATGCCATCAGAAAATATAATTGCACTTAAATATGTAATATATGTATGCATGATAGATGGATGCCCGACGTGACCATCTAATACCGACTCATATCCCCAATATTTCGCTGATATGTAAAATTTTGCTCCTAGATACAATAACACCTTGTAATTTGTATCATACGCAGGAGCTCATCTATTCAGGAATCCTCCTGAAGAGGTATTCGGGGAAAAGATTGCAAAACATTTGGAAAGTTGAGATGTTGAACATCATGGAAGATTTGGAACTCGAATTTCTGAAAGTTCCGTTTGAAACTCAAGTAGTGTTCTGTTTGAAACTCAAGTAATGTTGGAGACCGTAGCTATTCGCCGCTCCGATAAGTGCCGAATACCGAAACAGATGGTTAGGGAGGAGCTGCTAGGTTTTCAGGAAGCATCCCCACATCTGGCTATAGTGGTGCTTTAGTATGAATTCTTTGTTCCTTATTTTTCAACTTATGGTAGTGTGGGTAATGTTTAGATTTAATCGGAACTATATATTTATCAATGTTTGCCTAGTTAATGATGAATGTCATATACTGCTATTATATAAGGTTCTATTTTACTTTCTTTTTTCTTTTTCTTTTAGTAAGTAATACATGAATAAGATAAAAGTAAATATGAAGCTTTTTCTTTCACTAAAAAATATTCTTATTTTATCCTGTTTTGTTTATAACACAGCACACTTTTCATTTGCATCTCACATCGAGTTGATGTGAATAGATATGTCAACATGCAATTAGTGTGCATCTTCTTCTCAGGGAGAAGGTAATATTTGCTATAAAAGAAAATTACGTTATCCTGCGCTTATCATATAATTCAAATAAATAAGCTTTGAAAGTTTTCATATGAAATCAAGTCACATATTTGCTTCAACTAACACGGGACTCTATTTAAGGGCATGTTATAATGCTTATGAAATTCCTTGTACTTTTGGATTGGATGGTATAGGAAAATAATGATGATTAGTAATAATGAATTTTTTTCCAAATATTTTGCAAATACCACATCGCTAACGACAATAGTATAGCAGGGAATTCTTGTTAATAAATAAGAGGGGGCCAAAATGCATATAAGCCAACTACAATCTGATGCATCTCTGGAAGCAGTTGAAGCAATAGGAGTGCTACAATGGTTAAAAGGATGTACTGTTACATAGTTTTGCATGTTGTTTCTTTTTACGCTTTTCTACTCGTTTACTTTTATCCTTGTATAATGACCAAAAATTTAAAAATATTTTTTTTGTCAATATTGAAATCTCTAGCGTAATATTAATAAAATTTCCATGAGAAGGATTCTTTTCAGCCAAGCCCCTTTTCTAAAAAAATTTTAAAAACTTTTCTAAATTTTTTTTTAAAATATTCCTAACGACATGCCCCCGTTGAGGATTGCTTGCATCCTCAGGTTCATTCATTTTTTCTTCTTTTTGAACTGGGTCGTAAGCATATGGTGACCTAAAATCATTAGTTTTTCTATGATGATCAGTTGGTATGGCACTTCCGTTCTTAGACGGAGTGCGGAGGTACGATCCCCATAAGGGAAAAGTGGCTACGATTTAACGTTTTCGGGGCTAAATTCATGGATCTCATGGGCGTTTGAGTGCGTATTGTGTGTATAGGTTGCGTGGGTGTGTTGTGTGCATGTGTTAGGCTTACGGGTCAGTTCGAAAAGAGAAAGAAAGAGAAAAACGGATTCATCTCAACCACTTCACTGACTTACCCAACAGGGTTAATGTGAACTTGTTTTTAATACTTGGATCCATTATTGTTTGGACAATATTAGGAAAGATTTTCATAACTGGTACAAATTTTTGTGATTACAAATCTTTCCACAATTTTTCTGATTTTATTTGTTATGAAAGATTTTATTCTTGCTAGAAGAGATTTTATTTTATTTCTTAATCATGTAAAGTGTATATATATATATATATATATATATATATATATATATATATATATATATATATCTTTGAGATTCAATGCAAATCAATTAAGTTCAAACCCTAAATTGCATTTTCTTCAAGATCTTTTATAGTATTAGATCTCTACAAATAAAAGCTCAATTTTTTGATTCATGGCCTCCTCTCAAAACTCAACCCACATCATCTCTAAATTCACGTTCTCAACAAAATTTTCCCATATAAATTTCATTGTGTGGAGATCTCAAATTCAATCGGTCTTAATCGGACACGATCTACTTGGCCACATCGACGGCTTCAAATCTCCTCCGAGGACTATCGCTAACGTCCATGACACCACCAAGCGTGTCGAAAATCCCAACTACCATCAATGGTACCGTCGGGATCAACTTAATCTCAACGCTGTCCTCGGCAGCTGCGTCGAGATGATCCAACCCCACATCTTCTCTATTTCCTCCTCCAAGGAAGCATAGGATCGACTTGTTATTCTCCTTGCGAACAAATCTCGCATACATGTTACGTCGCTCAAAGAAAGCCTCATCAGCAATCAACGCGGTTCGGGAACTATAAGCGAGTTCCTAAAAGATGCAATCTATCTCCGACGATCTCACTCTCGCCAACCACGGTCTTCCCGAAGATGGCCTTGTTCTTCACATACTCGTTGGCATTGGACATGAATTCAAAGCAATCGCCGCTGCTATCCGAGCTTGTGATAACGCCATCACCTTTGACAAGCTCTATGACAAACTCATAGACTATGAACACCATCTCAAGAAGGAAGACGCAAATGTCTCTCTTCACAAGTGCCAACTATGTCAACTAACCCAATCGCCCACCTCAACAACGTGGAAGCACCTCCTACAATCGTAACATCAACAACAGCAACTTCGCTCGCAACAACAATAACCAGTACTCCAGCACCCGCAACAACTCGTCCTGCTCCAACTCCTACTGCGACTTCTGCAAGCGTCCCGGCCACAACACCAAATATTGTCGTCAACTCATTCGCTTCCTTTCTGAGAACGCGGTTCAAGTCAATCCCCCGAAGATCCCCTCTCCACCTGTTGCTAACAACACCAACGCCAACCGGACCGCTCCCTCCTTCCGAATATCGGACACCAGTGCTTCTCACCACGTTACGTCAGATGTTGGGACTCTTCACAGTTACATCAATTACGGTGGTTCCGATGAGATCAACATAAGTGATGGTTCGAGTTTGAAAATCTCCCACATCGATAAAACAACACTGCACTCACCCCAAAAACCCTTTATTTTAGATAATGTTCTATATGCACCATCTATTACTCAAAACTTAATTTCTGTTACCAAATTTTGCAAATCAAACAAATTCGCACTCGAGTTTTTTCCCTTTAATTTTTTGGTGAAGGATCTTAGCACGGGGATGCCTCTTCTTCGCGGGAATAGCCATAATAATGTCCACTACCTCTCACGCTTCATCACCTCAAATGCACACTACCTCTAAATAAGAAATAAGTAGGTGGCAATGTCATCTTGGTCATCCCTCCATCCGCATTCTTCAGTCAGTTGTTAGAAAAAATAAGTTGATGTCTAATGTCTCGGTAGTTAATAATTTTCAATGCAACTCTTGTGGTTGCAATAAAAGTCACTTCCTTCTTCTGAAAATTCATTTCATACTTCTAAGCCTTTGCAATTAATTTACACCGATATTTGGGGATCCACTGAATTGTCTTTAGATGGTTTTCGCTATTACGTAATTTTTGTTGAATATTACACAATATGTCTGGTTATATACCTTATGAAACGTAAATCTGATGTTGTCACCATTTTTCCCCAATTCAAAAAGTTTGTCGAAAAGTATTTTCAATTACCGCTCATATCAATATACTCTGATAATGGCTTGTGAATACACATCACTTGTCTCCATTCTCACATCCTATGGTGTCTTATCTCACCACTCCACACACCCCTGAACACAATGGCACGTCAAAACGTCGTCATCGTCATGTTTTCGAAACCGGTTTTACACTCTTGCATACGGCCTCTCTTCTCTCTAAATATTGGAGTCAAACCTTTCAAACCGTTGTTTATCTTATAAATCGTCATTCCACAACGATTCTTAATTTTCAATCCCCATTTGAAAAACTATTTCAATGTCCCCAAACTACAAACGTCTCAAGACTTTTGGGTGCTTTTGATTTCCCTGGTTAAGACAGTACACCTCCTCCAAACTTCAATCTAGATCCACTCCCTGTATTTTTCTAGGTTATTCAATATCTCAATCTGCGTATAAATGTCTAGATCACTCACAAAATTTACATTTCTCATCATGTCAAATTCGTCGAAACCAATTTTCCCATGAAGGTATCAAGTAGACATCAAGAGGCTCTTCCATAAGATTTGGCCTCTCCTGGCATAACATCGCAACTAAGCAAGTGTACCCAACCTACTAAACTTCACATTCCACCCATCTTACCTAACACAATCCCCACTGAACCCAATCATCAACATATCGTACTCTCGACCTCTCCCCCTCCGCCGACTCTTCACAATTTGCATCCTCCAATTTGGAAAACCTCGCCAACCTCCCAGCCCCTACCCCCACCTTCCTCCATGTCACGCCCCGCTTCCCAAAATACCAAAATTTCAGGACATAACTCGGCCAGCCATGCTAGCTACGATAAGGAAATATACTCTCATAATCACATTACGGCTGTCAATCAATAAACAAAAACAACAATATAACTATCTATCTATAAATATGTCCAATAGCCACAAACGATAACAGGAAATAGTATCCAAGGAATAACTAACCATCAATAAGAGCCATATCAGTGAGATGGTCCTCACTGATAAGCGATCATGTCGAAGCACCTACGATTCTCATGTGGTAAAGTCAAGTTTCTGGGCTTTGCAAAACCCAGACGTCATTGCGTCATAAATATCATGATGATAATAATAAACTGAACAGTGTGCTATACAGGATGTCACATGCAAAATAAGGTATGAGTACAAACAAACAATCACAAGTGTTATAACAGCAGTCTATAGGTATATCACGTGTATCCTAAAGTTTGTGTTTCTAAGTTAATTATCCTTCAGATATTTGAAACCAATGAATGTATTTCTCCATGTAACTCAAAAGTATATATCCTGTTGCCCCGAGACCACGGATCAAGATGTATGAATCAAGAATGATTCTATTCCGTTACCTCCCGGAATCACGGATCAAGTAGTAAGAATCACGAATGATTCTATTCCGTTACCTCCGGAACCACGGATCAAGTAATATCTTTTTAAATTATACTTCAGTTGCACTTTTGATTTCCTCATTTCCTCAGGTTTCGTTTCCTAAGTCAGGTATGAATAATATCTATTCAATGCCGACACAGGATCAGGTAAGTACAAGTTATGTTTATTAACACCACAAGTCACGTCCATCAGGACAACTAGTCAGGATTGTTGGCATCGGTAAGTATTACAGTAAGCAATATAGCAGTAGCAATAGCAAGATGGCAGGTCGCAAGCATGTGAGGTATTGTGTACTAAACAGGTGAAGTATTTAATCTTACAAACAAATCATAATTAATAGCAGAATTATAGTTGTCACGGTTATCTAGCTGTAATACCGAATGTAACAAAAATGATGTATCCAATATTAATTGTTAAAAATATATATCTCAAACCGTATTTACAATAGCGTTTCACGATTATCAAGTATTATAAATTAAACTGTATTAATTCCTATTATTCAATTTACCATTTGAGCCAACTAGATTAGTTTGCTATAATTTCAGATTATCAATATAATTTAAATAATGGTATAAACTGCAAACTATAAACTTATTATAGTTAACGATATACGGATTCTATAAACATATAATAATGATGATGATTAATATTACGATATCTAGATAAATAGAAACATAGTATATAGCAAGTTGTAAACTTGCCTGGATATGGATAGAACATGACGACGGATACCCGGAGATGCAAACGAAACGAGACGGAAAACTTGAAGGCTCGGCTAGAGGACCTAATTGGCTCGGGTCTGACTTTGGGAGTTGGGCTCTGCTGGCTCGGCTCGGCGTTGCTGCAACGATGAAGACTATATATGGGATCTTGGTTTAAGTCGAAAGGGATCTCAACTAGGGTTTTGATCTCGGGTCTGTGTGTTTCTTGACTAAGAGAAGATTGGGTCGATTGACGAAGGAGACGACGGGGTGCGGTGATGGTGATGGGCTTCAAAGTCGAGGATGGTGAGGAAAGATGCATCCGATGCTCTGGGCTTGGAGGCGCGACTGCTGATGGGAACTGGGATAAGGTGGCATCGAAGATGGTGGTCGGAGGTGGAGATGGGGAAACGACGAGGTGGTGGTCGCGGTGAGGGCTCGCAGGCGAGGCGACGGTTATGGTGTTGGGGTTTGAGTTAGGGTTGCAGTCGCCGGCGATAGGTTCTGTCGAGTTGCGGCTAAGTAGATGCGCCGGTGAAGGGTTGCTTGGCGATGAAGAGTGCTGGTGTTGGTTTGACAGTGGGGTTGGTGATGGTGTGGGTTTGGTCGACAGTGAGAGAATCGGGTGATGGGTGCTGAGTTCGAAAAGAGATGGAGACGATGGTGATGATGAGGAGGTGTTGGCCGGAGTTGGTTGCGCCAGTGAGGTCTTAGGATCTTAAACGTATGATGGGAGTTGCTCGGTGAAAAAGGATGATGACGAGAGCGATGGGTTAGGAGGAGTTGGCGAAGGATCTCGGTGTGGGTGTTTTAGGTTGATGGTGAGCTCGGTGAAGGGATGTTCCGGCGAAGGCAGCGATGGCAAGGGGTGGAAGAGGCGGCAACGATGGTGTCTCAGTAGCGAGGGGAGATGGAGGCTTAGGGTCGAGGGAAAGAGGTCGAAGATCTTGAAGGAGAAGACGGACGCATGCCGTAGAGGCCTCAAGTCTAGGGAGGTGGCTGCTCGAGGTTCTGGCGAGATGAAGGCGGTCAGAAGTGCTTGGGTATTGGAATTGGGGGAGATGCGGATGATGATGGAGGTGCGGCTGATGAAGTGAGCAAGGCTCGGTGAAGATGAAAGTAGAAGGTGGCAATGGTGAGGGGAGTTCTCAGGCGCAGGTACGAGCGGGGAGCGGGGAAGAAGAAGAGATATCGGTGGTGAACGAGGGAGAGGAAGAGAGAGAGATGGGTTTATTTTTTTAATTTTATAAAAATATATAATATGTATATATAGATAGTATGTGTATAACATAGATTTAGTTTTATAAATATAACAGATAATATATAAAAGATACTACAAAACTCCGATCCGTCTTTACTAAATCTCACGAAAAAATATACCGGAATAATATACACCACGTAGCCTATTTAAACCATATTCTAAAGGATAAAATGATATATTCTAATATAATATATATATATATCGGGTATCTAGGATATTTAAGATTTATCTCCAATAGATAAATGTCAACATAATATCATGAAATGCTTAATTAACATGATGACAACTAATATCTGAAAATATCCCTAACGTTTGGCTACCTGAAAATATGTGTATAAATTTAAATATTATATATCTATTATTTAAGATTCATATGGATTTAGTTTACGAATAAATATTAATGAAAGATAATCTAGCACCATAAGGGGTTCATGCAAGCGGGTCGGGTCGGATAAACACGTCTATTATTTAAACCAATCAAACTCAAATAATAAATAAAAAAATTTAAAATACTAATTAGTATCGTACGATCGTGCTATGGTGTTACATTATACCCAACTACAAAAAAAATTCGTTCTTGAAATTCACGAAACAAGAAAAGAGAAGAACAAGAAAGATACGGATCTAAGGAAAGATGTGTGGAAACTTTTGTCGAACTTCATCTTCACGTTCCCAAATAGATTTTCCGTACGAAAGATTTCCCCACGAAACAAACACTAGAAGGATCACCCTATTCTTAAGAACTTTTTCTTTTCGATCCACAATATCCATCGGTTGCTTTTCATAAGTCAAATTCTCTCTCACTGTCAATTCCGAGTGGTCTAGGACGTGCGTCTCATCTCAAATATATTTGAGAAGTTGAGATACATGAAACACGTCATGAACACCCGCCAAGGATGGTGGTAAAGCCAATCGATAAGCTGTTTTTCCAATACACTCAATGATATCGAAAGGCCACACGAATCGAGAACTAAGCTTGCATCGACTACCAAACCGGATTACTCTCCTTGTCGGTGATATTTTCAAGAACACATGATCACCAACAGCAAACTCTAATGGTCTTCTTCCAGTATCTGCCCAACTTTTCTGTCGATCTTGTGCCATCTTCATATGATCACGAATCAAGTTAACTTTCTCCACAATTTGCACAATCAATTCCTGTCCCAACAGTCTTCTTTCTCCTACATCATCCCAACATACCGACGAGCGACACTTACGACCGTACCATACTTCGAATGGAACCATCTGTATAATCGCCTGAAAACTGTTATTGTACGAGAACTCCACTAAATGTAAATGATCATCCCACGGACCCTTGAAGTCTAACATGCAGCTCTCAATATATCTTCAAGAGTCTGGATCATTCTCTAGGACTGTCCATATGTCTGAGGATGATGGGTCATACGAAACTTCGAGAGAGTTCCCAAACTTTCTTGTAGACTCCTCCAAAATTATGATAAGAACTGGGTATCACGATCAGAAACAATACTTTCCAGTACTCCATGTAATCTCACAATCTCCAGCATATACCTCTCTACTAAATCCTCCGTCGACTGACCAACTCTAAATGGTATAAAACGAGCTGCCTTGGTCAGTCAATCGACAATCACCCATACTGCGTTATTGCCCTTTGGACTCCGTGGTAATTCTGTCACGAAACCCATGATTATATGTTCCCACTTCCATTAAAGAATCGAAAGTGGTTGCAACAAACCAGCTATCTTTTGATATTCAGCCTTAACTTGCTGACACACCAAGCATCTCGACACGTAACGAACGAACTCTCTTTTCATGCCTTCCCACCAAAAATATTGTCGCAAATCTCTATTCATTTTCATGCCTCCTGGATGTACCGAATATATGGAACTACAAGCCTCCTTCATGACTTCTTCACGAACTTCTCCTTCAGGCATAGACGACTTCTATATCTCAAAGAACCATCCTCATGAATCAATAAATCCGTTCGAAGTCCTGCCACTACTTGTCCTCGTAATATCTGCAATCTAGTATCGTGCAACTGCGCTGCCTTAATACTATCAATCAAAAATGAATATACTTGCAACTTGCATCAACTATCCTGAAGAATCGGTAGTCCGAGCTCCAACTCGAATCTCTGAAAATCCATTATAATCTCCTTCTGTGAGGTCAACATCCGTATTGCTGGCAACCGACTTAAATCATCCGGTACTATATTAACTTTCTCCTGATGGTACTTTAGATCAAGATCATAGTCGGCCATCATCTCATGAGCTCTTTCTGTGTGAACAGATACTTTAGGCTTTTGTGATCAGTAAACATTTCTACACTTTCGCCCAATAAGTAGTGTCTCCAAATCTTTAGCGCAAAAATAATTGTTGTTAGCTCCAAATCGTTAGTTTGGTAGTTCTTCTCATGAGTCGTCAACTGCCTCGACTCATAAACTACAACCTTTCCATACTGCATCAAAACACATCCCAAGCATTTCCCAGATGCGTCGCTGTGAATATCTAATCCTCCGAAACCATCTAGCACTGTTAAAATAGGAGCGGTTGTCAAGCGTTGTTTTAGCGTCTCAAAAGCTAATGTACACTTCTCGGACCAAACAAACGGTACCTCCTTTCATGTTAGCTTGGTTAAGGGTTCTGTTATCTGAGCGAAGTTCTCCACAAACTTCCTATAGTATCCAGCAAGCTCAAGGAAACTTCTGATCTTCTCTACATTTTTTGGAGTCGGCCAATCGTGCACAGCTGCAATCTTTTCAGGGTCCCGGATACAACATAATCCATAACTTCACTTCATCGAGCCAAAACTCGCTCTTGCGCATCTTAGCGTACGGCTTTTTTTGTCTCAACGTTTGCAGTGCGATCTTTAAGTGTTCTTCATGCTCTTCTTTGATTCTGGAGTAAACCAGAATATCATCAATGAATACAACCACGAACTAGTCTAGAAATGGTGAAAAGATCCGGTTCAACAAATCCATAAATATCGTCGGTGCGTTAGTAACTCCAAAATGCATAACTAAATACTCATAATACCCATATCGAGTTCAGAACGCCGTCTTGCAGATGTCTTCTGTGTTCGCCTAAACTTGATGATAACCCGATCGCAAATCCAACTTCAAAAATACTCTCGCGCCACTGAGCTGATCGAATAACTCGCCTATGCGAGAAAATGGGTACTTATTCTTTGATGGTCATCAAATTTAACTCTTAATAATCGATGCACATTCTCCGCGTGCCATCTTTCTTCTTGACCAAAAAAACTGGAGCTCCTCACAATGAACCGCTGCTGTGAATCCAACACTTCTCTAATACTCAGAAACTTGTCTCTCTACCTCTTCCAGTTTTACCGGTGGCATCGGATAAAAAGCCTTCAAATTGGCGCTACTACAGGAATAAGATCAATCGCGAACTCCACATCTCGTTTTGGCGGTAAACCCGAGATGTCCTTGAACACATCCATGAAATCACGAACTACTATTAGCACTTCATCTGCAACTTGTTCACAAACCTCACCTTTCGGCACACACAAACAGTTCCCTTCGTCATGCATTTACAAGTATGTTCTAAGACTTGGGGTTATGGGCCCACCACACTTCCGCTGCCCTAATAAATTGAAGTAGGTCTGTCAGAACTTCTTCAATTTACACCAAATCGGTCTCAAAGTGATTCGTACCAGCTCCAGCTGGGGTCAATCTCAAACTACTACAATCATCATGCTCTCATGTGTTTCTCCTTGTTCTTCGAAACGCAGACAGATTAGTCACTACGGGACAAAAGGAAAAATATAATGCGGTTGTCGGATTCAAGTTCACAATAAGACATAAACTCGTAAGCAATGACACCGAGAGAAAACAAAATAATACGACCATAAGTCAAGAAAATGAATCGAAATAGGATTCCAGATTACCTAAATAGAGTACCATATTGTAACCATGCCGCGGTACATAGTTACAACCACATAACTCCATCCAAATCGCCCAAATCCTAATATCAGAATCGAAAGAATAAGGAACCAAAAGGATTCCAAGCTAAGATGCAGTGTCATTTCGCTATCGTCAAAGATAAAAGAGTTACGGGAAAGATAAAATTCAAGAATTTGAATGACAAGACAATACTATGGCAGGACATGTTCATAAAATTCTGAGTCTTAAGGATAATGCATTAAGTACCATACCCAACTACGAAAGAACCAAGCCCCAGCTAACCTAAAACTTATGCTCTGCTACCAACAAAACCTTGTCATGCCCCGCTTCCTAAAATACCAAAATTTCGGGACGCGCCTCAACCAGCCATGCTGCCTACGGTAAGGAAATATCATCTCATAGTCACATTACAGCTGTCAATCAGTAATAAAAAACAATAATATAACTATATATCTCTAAACATGTCCAATAGTCACAAACGATAACAGGAAATAGTAGCGAAAGTAATAAAGATCTAAGGAATAACTAATCATCAATAAGAGCTATATCAGTGAGATGGTCCTCACTGATCGGCGATCCTGTCGAAATACTCAGGATTCTCATGTGCTAAAGTCAAGTATCTGGGCCATGCAAAACCCAGACGTCGGTGCGTCATAAATATCATGATGATAATAAACTGAACAGTGTGCTACACAAGATGTCGCATGCAAAATAAGGTATGAGTACAAACAATCACCGGTATTATAACAGCAGGCTATAGGTATGACACGTGTATCCTAAAGTCTGTATTTCCAGATTAACTATCCTACAGGCATTTGAAACCAATGAATGTATTGCTCCATGTAACTCAAAAGTATATATCCCGTTATCCTCCGGGACCACGGATCAAGATATATGAATCAAGAATGATTATGTTCCGTTACCCCCCGAAACCACAGATCAAGTAGTAAGAATCAAGAATAATTCTGTTCCGTTACCCCCGGAATCACGGATCAAGTAATGTCCTTTTAAGTTACACTTCAGTTACACTTTTAATTTCCCCATTTCCCCATGTTTCGTTTTCCAAGTCAGGTATGAATAATATCTACTCGATGTCAACACAGGAACATGCAGGTACGGATTATGTCTATCAAGACAACATGTCACGTCCATCAGGACAACAAGTCAGAATTGTTGGTATCGGTAAATATTACAGGTAGCAGGTATAAGCAATATAGCAAGAACAGTAGCAAGATGGCAGGTCGCAAGCATGTCATGTATTGTGTACTAAACAAGTAAAGTATTTAATCTCACAAACAAATCATAATAAATAACAGGATTATAATTGTCACAGTTATCTAGCTGTGATACCTAATGTAACGAAAATGATGTATCCATTATTAATTGTTAAAAATATATATATAACCGTATTTACAATAGCGTTTCATGATTATCAAGTATTATAAATTAAACTGAATTAATTCCTACTCTTCGATTTACCATTTGAGCCAACTAGATTAGTTTGCTATAATTTCAGATTATTAATATAATTTAAATAATGTTATAAACTGCAAACTATAAACTTATTATAGTTAACAATATACGGATTCTATAAACATATAATAATGATGATGATTAATATTACGATATCTAGATAAATAGAAACATAGCATGTAACAAATTGTAAACTTGCTTGATCACGGATAGAACATGACGACGGATACCCGGAGACGCAAAACGAAGCGAGACGCAAAACTTGAAGGCTCTGTTAGGGGACCTAATTGGCTCGGGTCTGACTTTGGGAGTTAGGATCTGCTAGCTCGGCTCGACGTTGCTGCTACGACGATGGAGACTGTATGTAGGATCTTGGTTTAAGTCGAAGGGGATCTCAACTAGGATTTTGATCTCGGGTCTGTGTGTTTCTTGGCGAAGAGAAGATTAGGTCGGGTTGAGGAAGGAGACGGCGGGGTGCGGTGATGGTGATGGGCTTCAAAGTCGAGGATGGTGAGGAAAGATGCATGCGATGCTCGGGGCTGGAGGCGTGGCGGCTGAAGGTGGGAACTGGGATGAAGTGGCATCGAAGATGGTGGTCGGAAGGGAGACGGGGAAACGACAATGTGATGGTCGCGGTGAGGGCTTGCAGGCGAAGCGACGGTTATAGTGTTGGGGTTTGAGTTAAGGTTGCAATCGCAGGCGAAAGGTTCTGTCGAGTTACGGCTAGGTTGGTGCGCAAGTGAGGGGTTGCTTGACGACGAAGAGTGCTGATGTTGGTTCGAAGGTAGGGTTGGTGATGGTGTGGGTTTGGTCGACGGTGAAAGAATCGGGTGATGTGTGCTGATTTCGAGAGGAAAAGATGAAGACGATGGTGATGAAGATGAGGTGCTGACCGAAGTTGGTTGCGCTGGCGAGGTCTTAGGATCTCAAGCGGTTGATAGGAGTTGCTCGGTGAAGAAGGATGATGACGAGGGCAATGGGTTAGGAGTTGGCGAGGGATCTCGGTGTGGGTGTTCTGGGTTGATGGTGAGATCGGTGAAGGGATGTTCTGGCGATGGTTGATGGAGACGGTAGCAATGGCAAAGGGTGGAAGAGGCGGCAATTATGGTGTCGAAGGAAAGAGGTCGGAGATCTTAAGAGAGGAAACGGGTGCGTGCCGTAGAGGCCTCAAGTCGAGGGAGGTGGCTGCTCGGGGTTCTGGCGAGGTGAAGGCGGCCAGAAGCGCTCGGTGAAGATGAAAGGAGATGGTGGCAATGGTGAGGGGAGTTCTCGGGCGCGGGTACGAGCGAGGAGCGAGGAGCGGGAAAGAATAAAAGATGGCGGTGGTGGACGAAGTAGAGGAGAAAAAGAGGGATGGGTTTATTTTTTTAATTTTATAAAAATATATATGTTTATATAGATAGTATATGTATAACATAGATTTAGTTTTATAAATATAACCGATAATATAAAAAAGATACTACAAAATTCTGATCCGTCTCTACTAAATCTCACGGAAAAATATACTGGAATAATATACACCACGTAGCCTATTTAAACCATATTCTGAAGGATAAAATGATATATTCTAATATAATATATATATCGGGTATATAGGATGTTTAAGATTTACCTGCAATAGATAAATATCAACATAATATCATGAAATGCTTAAATAACATGATGACAACTAATATTTTAAAATATCCATAATGTATGGCTAACAGAAAATATATGTATAAATTTAAATATTATATATCCATTATTTAAGATTAATATGGATTTAGTTTACGTATAAATATAATGAAACATAATCTAGCACCATAAGGGGGTTTCACGCAAGCAGGTCGGGTCGGATAAACACATCTATTATTCAAAACAATCACAACCCAAATAATAAATAAAAAAATTAAAATACTAATTAGTATCTTACGATAGTGCTAGGGTGTTACACTCCACAACCGCTCAATCCCATTTACCCTCCATAATTATCCGTTTCTTCCCAACCCCCAATCACTGCACCATCAATGAACGTAAACCGAACCCAAAATACTTCAACTCCCAATATATAAATTATACCATTGTTCATCCAATACTCCGAATCCTTGAACCAACCTATGTATCTCAAGTTATGAAGAATCCTAATTGGCGTGCTGCAATGTCCTAAGAGTTTGATGTCCTCATGAAGAATGGAACATGTGATCTTGTTTTCAAATCAAATCGGAATCTTGTAGGCTGCAAGTGGATCTTCTGAATCAAGCGCAACTCTGACGATACCATTGCCCGATACAAAGCTCGTCTTGTGGCCTAAGGCTTCCATCAATGGCTTGGTCTAGACTATTCTGTCACGTTCGGTCCCGTTATCAAGCCGACAACATTGTGCATAGTCTTACGCCTAGCACTCTCCCAAGGATGTCATCTTCGTCAACTCGATATTAACAATATTTTTCTCAACGGTGCTCTACATGAAGATATGTATATGGCTCAACCACTCGGCTTTCTCCATTCTTCCCTATCCAACCACGTCTGTAAACTACGTATAGCTATCTATGGTCTCAAGCAAGCGTCAAGGGCATGGTATCAAGAACTCAAAGGTCATTTTCTATAAAATGGTTTCGCAAATTCTGTGGTGGATACGTCTCTTTTTATCTACTCCAAGAATGCCATCATGGCCTATTTCTTGGTATATGTTGACATTATCTCACAGGTAACAATGTACAATTCTTTCAATCTTTTATTTGTCAACTAGAACAACGTTTCTCTCTAAACAATCTCGGCGATCTTCATCACTTTATGAGGGTAGAAGCTATTCCCACGACATAAAGACTTTCTATCTCAATATCGCCACATCGCCAATCTTCTGAAAAAGTTCTCTATAAAAGGAGCTAAAACAGTTACCACCCCAATGTGCAATACCACCCCCTCTACTTCGCCATGACGGGTCTTCATCTGTCAACCCCACGCCATATCGTCAGCAAGTTGGTGCTCTTCAATACCTCTCCCTCGGCATTTGCCATCAACTGTCTCTTCTAATTCATGCACTCTCCCACATAGCTTCACTGGACGGCACATAAACGTGTTCTTCGTTACCTCAAAAGTACGATACATCATGGTCTTTATCTCCGCCGACGATCTCCCCTAACTCTTTAGGCCTTCAATGACTGATTGGGATGGAAGTCGCGATGACGGTCGTTTCACCATTGTTTATATTCTCTATCTAGGCTCGAATCCCATCTCATGGAAATCGGCTTGACAAAAGACTGGCTTTTGATCCTCCTCCAAAGCAGAATATAAAGCACTTGCGAATGCCGCAGCCGAGATGCTATGGGTGAAAATATTTTGTATGAACTCAAAGTAATTATGCGAAAACCACCCTCTATACTGTGATGATACTAGGGTTATCTATCTTGGTGCAAACTCGGTCTTCCACTCTGGGATGAAGCACATTGCTCGACTATCGCTTTTTTCGAAAATGCGTTGAAAACGGCACCATTCGTGTTCACCATATAAGCACTCATGATCAACTTGCAGATGTTCTCATAAAAGCACTTGGACGCGGTCAATTTCTTAAAATTCGTTTCAAGATCGGAGTCTCTAATGGAGCCTCAATCTTGCTAGAGCGTATTAGGAAAGATTTTCATAACTGATGCGGATTTTTTTTATTACAAATCTTTCCATAACTTTTCTGATTTTATTTGTTAGAAAATATTTTTTCTTGTTAGGAAATATTTATTTTATTTCTTTATCATGTAAAGTGTATATATACACCTTTGAGATTCAATACAAATTAATTAAGTCCAAACCCTAAATTGCATATTCTTCAAGATCTTTTAGACAATACCTTTGAATTCATGCTGTTAAAAATAGGATAAAATCAGAAGATAAGTCAAAGATCCTGTTTGAAATTTTTAGATTTTTCAGCCTGACATCATATTCAACCGAAGAGAAATATTTATACACGAGTGGATAATAACACAAGGACATTACTGTCTAGTACCGTTTTGTATTTCTCTCATAAATTTTGTAAATTACCTAAAATTCCTTTTTATACTTCTTTAATTTCTATTCCAAGAACATTTGTTAATATTGTTAGATACTTTCTGGATTTTTTTTTAAAAATTGCTCCTAAAGTTCTATAATATTAATTTAGAAAAATAAGTCAATGACGATTTATTTCTATAACTTAAGCTTCATTAATCATTACTTTCTACCTTCCATGTCATCAAGTCTTCATGTGCTAGGTTTCTTCGTGAGAAAGAGATTGAAAACAAATCCATATTTAGAGGCAATTGAATGGAAGATTCAAAGTTAATATTAATATCATAATTAAAAATAATCAAAAAGTTACCTTTGTTAGTATAATAGCAAGTTAAATTTTGAAATAATATAGGGGTCAATATGAAGTAAACTAAGAGATTTGAGGAAGAAATATAGAGGTAATGATATTTAAGAGTTTTAAAAATAAAAAAGAATTTGAGGAACAGCATAATAAGCATAAAAATATTCCTTTTAAGTTTTAGGATTATGATGTGCTAGTTTTTCTATTTGTATTTTTCTATAAACAAATAACCCTATACGTATAGTTTTCTTGTCAATAATGACTAAACAAAGACATGATCTATTATTTCTTGGCAACTTCATTCGGGACATTTGGAATCTTTTTCTGCCTGATTTTGTATCATTGCGAGGGAACAGCAGTGATCTTTGCTATTGTGATTTCTTTTTCCTCCCTTTACAACCTCTTCAATTATTTTGATAGGAACCATAACACTTTCACTGTCGGGTTAGTGATCGGGTTCCAGATAAGCTACCCTATCTATGGATCCAATCATCAATCCGGTAGCCTACATGAAATCTGTCAAGTTGATAGGTTGAACATTTTTCATAATCATAATAATTAGCTAACGAATACATTGAACCTTCTCCAGTCCAGCCTTGGTCTTTTAGTACCAAAGGAAAATTATAGTGAAATTTTATACCCTTTAGGTATTGATGTTTTAACTAAACTACCTTAAAGTTTTCATATAGAATACTCCCTTAACTTCGACTTTAAGAGATTTATTTTTAAATGAACTACCCTTAAATGCAGCACTTTAAGGGAGCTTTACTATACTAGAAAAGGAAAAGAACCAGGTGGTTTAGTGGATAACATAGGTATTTAAGGGTATTTAACTGAAATTTATTCAGACAAAAATGTATTAAATTGTATATGAGCATAGTAGATATCACAAAATTTTATATATGGCCCATTCAGTGTCTAGTTCCTCCCCCAAAAACATAGTAGCAACAACAATCAAGATGTCTAACAAATGCAAATGAACACAGGGACCCAAAATCACATTGACAGGGACCCAAAAAACAGCAAGCATTCCTGAAACAATCTACGGCATGAATCGATCAATGTGCACCAGTTTTTCCATAAACAATCTTGAAAACAAATTTGAAAACCCGATACCAAGTTAGAAAAGACTTTCATCTTGCTCGAGAAGAATTCAGAGTTGTTTGGATCTCAGGAGTGATTTTGGGATGCGAGGAAAGTGAGAGTGGTTACAACATCGGCTATAACGGTCTCATTGTAGGCTGCTTTTGAACACACATCGTGGACACAGCGAGCGCTTGGTATAGACCTCGAATAGGGTATTGCCTAGGCCTGGCATATGAGGCGAGGCGAGTTGAATTCGCCTCGCCAGACAAACGAGGCGAGGCGAGGCGAGTTGCCTGGCTCGAAAACCTAAACCTGCTCGCCTAGACGACTCACGAGGCGAGGCGAGGCGAGTTAGGCGAGCTGGCTTTATTTTTTACGAAAAAAAATTGACTTAATTTTTGAATCTGACGAGATGAGGCGAGGCGAGTTGGGGAGATCCGACCATTCTGTTCTTGTTGGAATCGAGGCGAGGCGAGGCGACCTAAGGCAAATTCGACCGTTGCTTTATGAAATCAAGCCGAGACGAGACAAGTTTGAGGCGATTTTTGACCGTTGGGACTCACAAACGGCTATTTAGGCGAGTCGACTCGTGAATCGACGAGGCGAAACGAGTCGACTCGCAAGTTATACGAAGCGAGTCAACTCGCAGGTTATACAAGGCGAGTTGCAACGAGGCAACATTGGGTTTTTTCCGAACTCACTTGCCTCGTTCAAATCGGGTAGGCGAGGCGAGGCGAATCACCAACTCACCCACATTCGCGATGAGGTGAGTAAAATTCACCTCGTCGCAAGGCAAAGCGAGGCAATGACTCACCTCATTTGCCAGGCCTAGTATTTCCCCTGAAGCAATGGATCGGCCATTTGAGGGAATTTTCGCCGGTCTTTGAAAAGAGGCCGAGCCTAAAAGTAAGGGTGAAGTTAGTTTGAATCAGATAAGCGCCTTCAAAAGAACCATGACATATGATCTAATTCATAATATTAGGATAAATTATAAACTAGAGTTTAAAAATTAGATGGATCCTTTTTAGTTTCAGTGAACTAGTGAAGTCGCATTAACTTCAGATCTTCTTTCAAATATATACCATGCAAATAAATATCATCAACTTGGTGTTCATCAAATTAATATCACAAGCTTTAGGATTTTCTTTTTGTTTGATATTAACTGTTGTCTTAAACGAAGAAAAGGTGTTCGACTTGTGAAGTTCTCACCGAAATATGTACAATATTAAACAGAAAAGGCTGAAAACATGCGGTAATTAATGGGAAACATTAAGTTAACGGCATATATATGCAATTTAGAAGTATAATTATTTAACAGATAAAGGATGAGAAACAAAGTTATTAGTGTGATTTTGCCTTTTTTGTTCAGTAGATACATGCACAGATGTATTCTATTAAGGGTAAATGTAATCGGCTGGAGCCTCTGGGCTCCATCATATTATCTCAAGGAAAAGGTAATGTATCAATGCAATGTCCAATACTTTAGTTGGCAAAAGCTAGGTTTGTCCAGCCAAATATATGCTCGGATATATCATGGGCCTCCCTCAAATCACAAGACTGAGGAAAAAACCCGTTATTAGTTGCACATAGAGATTGAGGATATACCCTGCTAATGAACTAATGACAATCCAAGAATTAGAAACATGGCTCAGCAAGAACCCACGCTCACTGTTAAAAGAGAGTGAAATCACTTTACCTAAAAACTTAAGCTAATGGGTTGTGTGATTACAATGTACAACTAGTTAACAATCGACTTGAGCCATTTCCGGTGGGATAATTATATACTTTTTTCTTTTTTTTAAAAACGACATAAGCCTTTACGACATGGTGGAAGGCCACACAAACAAGGCAGATGATAAGAAAGAATAAATGTAAATACATGTAGCATATTATCAACGACATGGTTAATTTGAACCAAAGACCTAGTGAAACCTGGTGCTCTGGTACCATGTGGGCCAATAACATCACAAAAGCATGCTAAATTACAATACACAACCCTAACTATCATTCCTCTTTTTTACTGACCTTAAAGTTTTTATAGTACAGCAAGCTCGTGCTACATTTTAGGGTATTTTAGTAAAAGAACTCCCTTAAAACCAGTGTCAGGGAGTTTGCTGTAACAAAAAACTTTAAGGAAGTTTAGTGAGAAACAGCGATAGTTAAGGGTAGTTTAGTTGTGTAATTTAGGCATTTATTTAAGTTAACGGGCTTTGGGCTAAAAGTGCATCGTGTAAACTAATAAACAACGTTCATCTTTTGTGATGTGAGGATAGTCTAATAACAGAAAAAATAGAATGAAGCAAAGTTCCTTACCCATGCAACTAAATTGTGTTCTCCCGCGCACCTCGAGTTGTCAATGGCCTTTCTTCCAGTGATAATCTCCAAAAGAACGACACCAAAGCTATATACATCGGATTTTAGCGTCAATTGCTCTCTCATGGCATATTCAGGTGCACAATACCCATATGTACCCATCATTCGAGTCGAGACGTGAGTATTATCGCCAACAGGACCGAGCTTTGCCAATCCAAAATCGGACAACTTAGGACGAAACCCCTCTCCGAGCAAAATGTTGGATCATTTTAAATCGTGGTATATGACTGGAGGGTTCACTTTATCATGCAAATATTCTAATCCTTTAACTGCACCGGCTGCAATTTTCATTGTTGTAATCCAATCAAGCGGCCTTTTGTCAGTAGAAAGATCTGCCGCAACCAAAGCAATTACATGATCAAAGCTATAAAAAGTGAGTTAATTGCAGAAAAAAAACCTGTCGGTTACTTTAAAAAGCCATGATGCAGTATGATAATTTTGCTTAGAGAAATCCATGTTACAGTGATCTCTAAATTGTTATTTGTTTAGAGTAGAAATTAAATACCTTTTACGGTTTTAGTAAATGAGAAAGTAACCCGGCCCTAAAAATTTACAAGTATAATTATGATCGGATGAGGAAGCTATGAGATACCATGAAGATGATCTTCGAGGGATCCTAATGGCATGTATTCATAGACCAATAGCCTTTGATCTCCATCGGCACAATAACCAATTAGGTTCACGAGGTTGGGATGATGAAGTAGACTAAGCATCAAGACTTCGACCAAGAATTCCCTGTTTCCCTGCAATCCATTACGATCAAGCTGCTTAATAGCTGCTATCTATAGCAAAACACAATAAACTATTGTTGTTGTGATCACCGGATCGCTATGATACCTGTTGTTGGTACCAAAACGCACAACGCAGCAGAAACACCTTATGGATCTAAACGAAGATCCCTTTAAGACGAATAACAAAAAAATAGATGCAAGCCGCAGTATTAAATAACACGAGATTAAGTGGGGGAAAGGGGAGAACTTTATTAAAATTTGAGAAAAAGAACACCTTAAAGAATATTACAAAAAACGCTCTCCTTATGATCTCCAACGAGATCTCCTTCTACAAATTCTCCTTATGATCGTCTTGATCCTTTATGGAGCCGATGTTTCGTCTTCCTTAAACTTTATGATCAAAACTATCCATTAATGACCGTCTTGATCTCTTATGGAATCATATCTCGTCTTCCTTGAACCTTCATATTTATAGAATAAAATAAACCTTCTCCTACTTAGATTAGAATTAATGTAAATCTCCTTTATCCTTATCTAATGGAATATTATCTCTTATTTAAATTTAAATCTAAATTTATACTTAAATAAGAGATTTATGTATAAGAATATTTTCTCTTATCTAAATCTATATTTAAATAAGAGATTTATGTATAAGAATATTTTCTCTTATCTAAATCTATATTTAAATAAGACATTTATCTTAATTCTATCTATAATAACTAACTATTTAAATTTAAACTAATCTCAACAATCTCCACCTTAGCTTAAATCTAAATAGAATCTTGAAAAATTGTTGCCTTCATCTTATATCTCCTAGGGTTGCTTTAGTTGTTCTTGTTTCCCCTGCTGGCAAATCTTTTACCAGAATTTTGAAACTAGTCTATCGCAGTTTTTAATCAAAACTGAGAAACCGGTTCGACCCTCCTACCAAGGTCGTCCTTCCTCACACTTGAGTACTTGAATAGAAACTAAGACTGACTTGAACTTCTCCGTAGGAATCACCTTTTGTCAGCATATCCGCAGGATTCACTTTAGTATCGATCTTGATCAAATCGATCTTATTTTCAGCCCACTCCCTTATCTTGTGATACAGCATGTCGATGTGCTTAGTTCGACTGTGGTATTCTTGATTCTTCAAAAGATGAATGACGCTCTGACTGTCGCAAAATAAAGGAACCGACCGCATATCGAGGCTCAACTCACCAACAAAATTCTTTAACCACAAGAATCGTAACTGATTGGCTCAACTCACCCAAACACCCATAAAGAATCATAATTGATTGACTCTCCTCTCCATACTTCTTTTAGGATCTGAATATTTAAGACCGTTGATGGAGACATGTTGATCAAGTAGCTCGCATGACTCAACGCCTTTGCCTAAAAGTCTTCCGAAAGTCTGGATTGCAACCGCATACTTCTAACTCTCTCTAATAGTGTCATATTCATGCGCTCCGCTACCCAATTTTGCTCTGACTGTCCTGGAATAGTTCATTGCCTCTGTATAACATGTTCTTTACAATACTCCTGAAATTCCTTTGAAGTATATTCACCTCCATTGTCTGTCCGCAAATACTTCACCGATAGCCCCTTTTGCTTCTCCACGGCTGCTTTCCACTTCTTAAAATTGGCAAACACATATGATTTGTGTTTGAGAAAGTAGACCCATACCTTCCGTGAGAAATCGTCAATAAAGGTGACATAATACATGGCACCTCCCTTTGATGCAACCGGTGATGACCCCCATACGTCTGAGTGAATGTAATCGAGAAATCTTTCGGTCTTATGTACGGCTTGCTTGAAACCGGCCTTATGTTGCTTTCCTATCGTACAAAATTAGCAGAAATCTAACTTGCATAAGGTAATACCTTTCAGTAACTCTCTTCTGTGCAACTCACAAAATCTCCTGTCACTCATTTGGTCAAGACGCATATGCCATGGGTTTGCGGTATCCTTCACCTGTTTCTCCGTACCTATGGCTGCACCGTCAGTCACTGTGCTGCCGTCCAAACGATATAAATTCCTTAGTCGTCGTCTCTTCATAACCACTAAGGCTCCTTTAACAACCTTTAATCCTCCATCTTGAACAACGAACTACATCCTGCCGTATTTAATGCACCAAGTTCTTTTTTAGTTCTAGAACGTGTCGCACGTTCATAAGCGTTCGCACCACCCCATCAAACATGTGGACTTTGATGTTCCATATGCCAATGGCCTTACACGCCACATTAATCCTCATGAGAACAATACTGCCATTAAACTCTTTATAGGTGTCGAATGGCTCCTTCTTTGGGCACATATGGTATGAACATCCGGAATCAAGGATCCAAACATCAGAAATTTCTCTTTTCCGGTGTGTACAGCGAGTACATCATACGGATCTTCTTCTGCTTTGGTCGCAACACTGGATTGATCCGAACCCTTCGAACTAACACATTTTCCCTTCTCCAACCACTGCTTATATTTTTGGCATTGCTTTTTCAGATACCCTAACTATTTGCAAAAGAAGCACGGTCCGCTTTCTTGCCCGGATGATTTGGATTTCCTCCTTATGCTCTTACATCTGTCTCTATTTTTCGATCTTCCCTTTTCACCGGCGAACCCGATGACTCCTCCGATATATTTGATTTCTTCATATTCTCATTGTTGAGAAGAGTTGTTGTAACCTCCTCCATCTCAAAAGTCTTCTTCTCATAAAGGATCGTTGTCACCAAGTATTCATATGAATTTGGAAGTGAAGATAGGAGCAATACCGCTTAGTGCTCCTCCTCTAAATTGACTTCAAGACATAGAAGATCGATCACCATCTTGTTGAAGCTGTTTAGGTGGTCGTGAATAAGAGTCCCTTCCTTCATGCGTAATCCATAAAATTGCTTCTTTAGGTACAATTTATTTGACAAGGACTTTGTCATGTACAAGCTCTCCAGCTTCACCCACAAACTTGCAGCAGAAGTCTCCTTCGTAACGTTGCACATTACATTATCTACCAGACAAAATTCTATCAGGCATTGTACCTTTTAATCCAATTATGCCCATGTATCTGTCATGTTGGTAGGTCTATTACCGCCAGCACTTTAAATAGCCCTTCTTTTACCAAAAGTGCTTTAATCCTTCTCTGCCACAATGAGAAGTTTTGTTTCACATTGAACTTCTCCAGCTCAAACTTTGTGTTATTTACCTTGTTATTTGTCATCCTTAATTCCAAAGTTGAAGACGTTCCCTCGGATTCTTATGAACCATCATCAATAGAATCACAAAAATAAGAAGATTGGGAGCGGACACAATCGTCGTCACCTACCGTAAACTTAAATCGCAAAACTACGGAACATAGCTCTGATACCAATTGTTGTAGTTGTGATCATGGGATCGCTATGATACCTGTTGTTGGTACTAAAACGCACAACGCAGCATAAACACCTTATGGATCTAAACTAAGATCTTTTTAAGACGAATACCAAAAAACTAGATGCAAGCCGCAATATTAAATAACACGTGAGATTAATAAGGAAAAGGGAAGAACATTATTAGAATTTGAGAAAAAGAAAACCTTACAAAAGATTACAAAAAAACACTCTTATGATCTCCAACGAGATCACCTTCTACAAATTCTCCTTATGATCGTCTTGATCTCTTATGGAGCCGCCGTTTCGTCTTCCTTAAACTTTATGATCAAAACTATTCCTTAATGACCGCGTTGATCTCTTATGGAGTCGTATCTCAGCTCCCTTGAGCCTTATGATCGAGTTGATATTTTGCCTTAATGAGAGCACATTCGCATCTCCCACTTAGATTAGGATTAATGTAAATCTCCTTTATCCCTATCTAATAGAATATTATCTCTTATTAAATTTAAATCTAAATCTATACTTAAATAAGAGATTTATCCTAATTCTATCTATAATAACTAACTATTTAAATTTAAACTAATCTCAACATAAACAACAAAGATATAATAGCATCGGTATAATTTAGTATATCTTAAAGATCTACACCAAAAATCTGAAGTTATGGACCTATGGTAAAGGTTAAGGGAAAAATTTTAAACTGTGCAAGTTGAGTTTCAACTCATGGATAATTTTGTAATTAAAAGTCTCCGCACTACACCGAAACTGAGAAGTTGTGATGGGGATTAAGGGATATAATTTTGTGTTCAAAATAACTTTTTGATCAGTATGCCTGATTCAAATCTCCAGTTTATCAGACATTCACAATTGAGATGTGTCATAAAAGCCTTCTTTGAAACAATTGATGTACAAGAAATTTGATTATAAATCATCGAATAAATTTATCAAGATCAGGACATTTATAAGAATCTTTTTAACAAGATTATTGAGTTCAAATAAAATTAAACTTTTCCATTGACAACCATTTTCCATGTTTAGTTTATCTTTCGAACACAAAAATGGGGCTTAATTTAGTAGCTGCATTGATCAAAAGCAAAAAAAAAAACAATAAGCATTGCCAAGAACCGACCTGATTATTACTCTCCAACTTGCCCTTATAAACTGACCGAAGCCTCCCTCTCCCAAGAGGCAATCTGCCCTGAAATTCCTAGTAGCTGCAGCAAGTTCACGAAAAGTAAAAGTTTGGACTGCAATCTGTTCAGATCCTCTATTTGAGTTTTGTTTTGAAACATCCTTCTTCGAATTTACTAAACTCGGCTTCTTTAAGTCCAATGATGTTGTTGGCTTCAGCTTCTTTGGGTCCAACGACGGTGTTGGCTCCGACTTCTCTGCTTTAAAATATAGGGGGGGATGTCAAATCTACAAAATATGAAGACAAAAAAAAAATTACAAACAGTGCCACTTATTCTGAAAATGAAATAAACCTCCAACTGACCGAAGCCTCCCTCTCCCAAGAGGCAATCTGCCCTGAAATTCCTAATAGCTGCAGCAAGTTCACGAAAAGTAAAAGTTTGGACTGCAGTCTGTTCAGATCCTCTATTTGAGTTTTGTTTTGAAACATCCTTCTTCGAAATTTACTAAACTCGGCTTCTTTAAGTCCAATGATGTTGTTCGCTTCAGCTTCTTTGGGTCCAACGACGGTGTTGGCTCCGACTTCTCTGCTTTAAAATATAGGGAGGGATGTCAAATCTACAAAATATGAAGCCAAAAAAAATTACAAACAGTGCCACTTATTCTGAAAATGAAATAAACCTCCAACAGAAATATATAGCTATTTTCCATACCTTAAAATACTTCCCTATTCTAAATTGTAGAATTTGAAGGATGTCAACTTCCATTTAGGATTATAACAGTCCCTCTATGGTCCATAGTTCTATCAATCACGGATTTTTCGAGATGACCGAACTTTAGGTCGACAATTAAAAGCTTGTCAAATCCTTCACCAAGCCTGTAGCTTCATAGCCAACCCATTTCGATGGGAAAACGTTTACATGGTTATGATGAAAATTCTTCTCTTGAGTGAAACTTTGCATCTGACATCTACTTTACAACTTTGAAGAAATGCTCCTTTTGATTATGTAATAAATTTTTGACAAGAACATGAAACTAGTTTACGGTCGTTTGTGTATCTTATATAGTATCTCCACACATTTAGTTTCTGTGTGATTGAACAATTGCAAGTATATGATGCCCATCTCATTAAACTGAAAGGAGAAAAAAAATGCAAAAGCTTCATCAAAATTCCAACTTAATTCATTCTTCAACAACAAGTTAAAGAGTTCAAAGATCTCAGCCAATATAGCTCATGTCACCAAATTTGACATAAACAGGAACATGAAACTAACCAAGACTCACTAACATTATATCATTTCATACCATATAATGTTTCCCCGATGCACTTAATATCCCTTCGAATGATTCTCGCATTATATCTACATAGAAAACATACAATAAATCTTTATTTAAAAAAAGGTAACTTTGGTCGAATTAGGAAATTGTAAAATAACCCCACGTCAAAACTCAGCCTCCTTTAATCATTCGCAAGCTAAAAAATCTCAAACAGACACCAACTACACAATTAAAATTCAAGTAAAGAGGGGAAAAAACAAAAATTTCAGCTCGAATCTGTCCCAAATCGATCAAAACTCGACGATCCAAATGATAAAATCACAAATTTAATCGGTTTGAAGATGACCCATGTGAAATTATACAATGAATACATCAAAGTACCTGAAAATTGAGCGATCTGATCCTTAATTTTAGGCTTTTTGTTGGGATCTCCAATCCAAGCACACCAGCCTATCTCTCTCCTGATGATGATGCTGATTATGAGAAGATGTGAGAGGGGCACAAGAAAAATGAAAGAGGAAGATGTAGCAAAAAAATAAAATAAAAAAAGGACAAGAGATTGTAGTTTTGTATTTTGTACACGAGAGAATAACACGGTTTGTTAATAATGACCAGTATGTTGCGGCCCATATCTTGAACAACTTATATACCTGACATGTGTAAAAAAAATTATTCTTGACATTACATGAATTTTTTTTATTTAGTTATCTTTAACTTTCTTAATTTAAATGAAATGAATACGGTTAATGATATTACTTTATGAGTTATGTAAAACAATAAAAACATAAAGGTTTATATATAAATTTATAAGTGGTGTCTTTTTTTGGACTTTCGAGCATATGAAAGAATGTGTAATGGATAAAAAAGAGAAAAAGAGGTTTGTAATTTTTTATTTCTTACTTTTGTTGGGACATCTCCGGTACTCAACTTTTGCTATTGGGATTTTGTTATTTTTTCTATTATTTATTTTGTTGATTAATAACCCCATCTAAAAACTTTTAGTTATAATAGTAAAGATAATAATAATAATTAATATTTTTGTCCCCACCTTATTTGCAACAAAATATGCGGCCATGATTCCACATTTATTTACTTATGGTAGAAAACGGGTCAGATTCAGGTAAGCTAACCTTTGCGGCATTTTACATGTGTGATATATGTAGTCAGGGGCGGATCCAGATAGAGACGAGCAGGACGTCCGTCCTATCTGGATTTCGGTTATTATGTATATGCTTTATTAGAAATTTATTAATACAAACAAATAAAACCTATGAGGTTTATAAAACCAAAAACAAATTTGGGTCAGTGGTTAAGTGTGTGGTTGATAAAGGAATACAATCAAGAGGTTGTTGTTTAACTCTTGATTATTGCATTTGCAGGTTGTTTTTATCTTTTATTTCTAAAATCCTTTATGATGGATTTCTTGAATTCGGGGCTTTCCTTTTTCCGAAAATCCTTTGCATTTTTCATGTGATGTTGGATATTCATTCTAACTAAAAAAGAATATCGTAAATGTCTTGCAAATTGATTTTACAGTTTTTCAATTGCATGTTTTTTTTTTTACAAAAGCAATTACTACGTGCCAGTAAAGGCTAGCAGCAAAATTGATCTGATTGTTGGCTCGATGATTATATTTTGAGATATGAGTTGAATTTACTAATCTAGTACACGCATAAAAGAATAACAATGTCTAAACCAAATCCAAGTTTAAAAGTTATAAAAATTAGTTGCACAGATTGAATCTTTTTAAAACCACTATAGAATTTTTTTTCGCCTTATAATCCTGGAGCCGCCGCTGCATGTAATGTTCGTGTTAGAAAACTAAAATGTGAAAGATTTTAACATGATCACGGTCGACAACAGACCCATAATCCAGTTTACATGTAGATATATAAAATAATAATCTTCCAAGATCGGTAATGGCACGGCGATGAGACACATTGTTGTACGTACGACGTAAGAAACTTTAACAGGTAATCCCCTTTTAAACTAGCAAAGATGCTGTGTTTGACCTCTTGATAGATAATTAAAATCAAATTAATTATTGCAAGCTTCACAAACATCCCCCTAGATATAACAGTGAGAGACAGCAAAATTACATGAACATCGAAGTTTCATCCTATTTTTTCCTACCATGCATTAGTATCTGATTGATCTCGAAGTAATCTAAAACCAAATACGAGATATGGAACCGGAGGAGTCATATAACATAATCACATCATGTATTAAATCATCCTTGTCTTTTAAATAAAATTAGGCTTACATCCAAAAAACTACCAAATAGTATCACCGTTTGGCAAGCAACTTCCAAATACTTTTAAAACTACAAATAATTACCATATCTAATAGTGCATAGTTAGGCCACATCACCACATCACCAAAAAAGCCAAATCACCAAAAAAGATCAAAAAAAAACTCGAAACTGCCCTCTTCTTCTTCTTCTATGCTCCTAACTCTAACTCTAACCCTGACTTATCCCCCATCTTCACCATCGTCAACACCGCCGCCACACAAATCTCCTTCTCGCCGGCGCCACCAAGCCTTTCATCTTCTTCATTCTTCTCCCTTCCCGCGCAGCTACCCCCTACAGCCGCCTCTTTCTTTTGCGGCGACCTCCTCGTGGTTATCCTCTCCACTCGCTGCTCCTCCAGCCACTTCCTCCCATCGTTGTTGCTGCTCTCAGGGCCACCTCTTCCCCCTCTACTTTCACTGCTCCTCAAGCTACCTCCTTCCATCGTAACTCCTCCTTTGCGACCACCTCCCCCTCTCAGGTCCTCCATCTACCTCCCGGCCGTTCACCTCTGTCGTTGCCATCGCATAATTCCTTTCTCCATGTTTAATAATAACTATTTTAATAAAATTATTAATAAAAGATTAATTAAATTAATTGAAAAGGACAAAAATATCATTTAATGTGCATAATTAATGTAAATCCCCGGTTTCCGTGTGTGTGTGTCCGTATTTTTCCTAGATTTTTTTCAATTTTATATATATTTTTATTATTTTATTTTAATTTCCTATATCTAAACTCAAAATAAAAACAAAACCCTAAACCTAACACCCAACCCACACCCGCCCCGACCCGACTCCCCACGCCGCTTCTTCTTCTTCTCCTTCCTTTATTTTTCCCGCCCTTCTTTTTCTTCTCCTTCCTTCTGTCACGCCCCGCTTCCCGGTATACGGCAAAGAGGACGGAACTGGTCCGCTAAGTACTTACTCAGAAGCAAATATGTCAAGCGTAACTAAGCAATATAAAAGTAAATACACAAGAGACAAGATATATAAACTGAACAGCAACTTTATTTATTAACATTTTTTTGTACAATGCATAAAAAGGAAAAACAACTGAAATAAAAGCGATGCCTAAACAATAGCATAACAGAAATGAAAGTACTGAATGGACATGTACAATGACTAGAGCTCAGGGTCTTCGCTGTACTGATCCAAGTCTTCTGCAGTTGGCTCGATCTCTGACGGGTCCAAATCACCTGACGATATTCAAAGAAGAAAGAAATAGAATGTCGTCAGCGAACAGGTCGCTCGGTAAGTCCCAAACATAAGAGGAAAGTAGAATAGACAGAATAAGAAGGTATTTTTTAAAGTTGTATTATATTGTTGTAATATCATGTTAACGTTGTTGTTTGTAGCTTGCTACAGAAGGATGTCAGTGTATACGAGAGAGGTCTCTATATGCTAGAGACCAGGGCAAACGGAATGTACAAGGAACCGTTAAGCCACGGTACAACAGCAACGGGATATAGGTTAGGTGTCTTAATCTTACCGTCTCGTGCCACTTTTAACACCTTCCGTACCAATCTACCCCTTAAACCCCGTAGTGTTTTGATTGTATTGTTTGTCTTGTAAATTGTATAGATTGTATAATTGATTGACTGACCGAAACCATGATATCAGTAAACGGATGTAACCGTAGAATCATGTAAATGGAATAACTGGGGAACTATGTAAATGGAATGTATATCCATGGTTCGGTTTAGTCAAGTTGTATAGATTGATAATTGGATTCATGAATTCATATTGAATTGTAATATTGAAGATTGGAGATTGTACTTGAATCATATTCAAGTCAGATTATACTGAGACTCAAACTGAGTCAGACAATCAGCAAAGTAAATTGAAGTTCTGATTGTTTTTTATTAATTTGTCTACCTTAGATAGGCAAGCACCCACTTCTCTGGCTCCCTGAGGCTCAAGAGATTGGTCCCGCTTAAACCTATATTTACTAGGGTCCTTAGGATAAATTATAGAACTTGAGGGGGTTTTATATAAAAATACTTTTATATACTTTTCAAAATACACCCCAAGTATTTATTATTCGTCTTTAGAGTTGTAATAAATGTAGATTTTATATTGTGATATTTCTATCCATAATAAAAGGTGTTTATTTGTAATATTGGTATTGTATGGAATTCATGGTATTTTAGTGTAAAATTGATTCTTGTGATATTGTAAAAAAGTGGAATATTTATAATACTTCAAAAATATGTATGTTTATGTTACATATACATATATTTATATGAAAATAATTTTTGTATATATTTATAATATTCTACAAATCTTGTTTTCTTAAGATGTAGTATTTTAAATTTTTCAAGACCGAATGCTCCTTGCGGGGGTCTGAATCTCAAACTACTAAGCCCGAGAATGTGCGATAATCTGCACCATCCCGAACGGGTTCCCCAAATGGGTTATAGCGGCGCTTTGCAAAGATTTGTATAAATACTAATCATTAAGAAAAACGGTTTTATTAATTATGGTATTTAAATGAAAGTGTCGTTTTCCGTATTCTATGTTCTAGGGTCTCCTAAGTCAACTAGACTGCTCCTAACTGGTCCAAAACGATAAGTTATGAGATACTTCAAATCGGCTCTTCACCGCCAATTGTGGCCAGGTAAGTACAAGTGAAGAAAGGAGGGATCCGCTCACGAATCACCGTAAGACGGGCCTTTTAAAGTTATCTTTCTCACTTGTCTAGCCTAAACACCACAAAATCAGGTTTAGATAAACGACTGATGCCCACAACCTTATCCTATTTTCATAATAAGTGGTATTTATTTATAAAGATATATCAATACTAAATTTTTTATAAATGGTTTTATTTAGTAAAGGGTATTTAAATGAAAATGTTTGTTTTCTCGTATTCTAGGTTCTCGAGGGTATCGTGTTAGGTTGTATATGAGTGTGTGAGGAGGTAGGTCATTATCTCATGATCCACTTTAAAGGTATAGCAAGTTTAATGGGGTTAAATGTAGAATTGAAACAATATGGTATTTAAGTGAAAAAATACGATAAATTGAAATAGCCATCATTTTATGAAATGAAACTTGATCAATTTGGTTGATTAGTGTTTAATGGTCAACATGAAGGAGTTTAAGCATAATTGTGTTAACGAGAAGTGGAGTTTTATGAAGAAACCGAATCGGAAATCGGATTTGTTCCGATTCCGTCGGGGTTTGTAAATCCGTATTTTTAGATAGAAGAGATAGATAGAAAATGAGACTTACGGGTTTTAGGTCACATAAGAGAGTGAAATGGAAGTAGGGGAATCACCGATGTGTTGCGTCATCGCCGGTAGTTCCTAAAACGATCGCCGGAAGTTCGCCGTAGATTTCGCCGGAGCTTCGTCTTTTGCTCGTTTTCAAAGTACACACGATTCTTGGAATTTTGAGAGAGTGGGCTCAGAATTTTGGGATGAGAGGGTAGGGGTAGGGGTGTATTTATAGGGTTAGACTAGGGTTAGGGTAGGTGTAGGGTTTTTAATTAAAAATTATAAAAATGTGTGAAAAATCATTAAAAATGGATTAAATAGGGTATAAATGTGTCTCTGGAACCGATCTCATAAATTGGAGTGTGCAGAGAGGTAGGGTAGAGGAAAAGACACAATATTGTAGTCGACTCGGTCGTCCGGCCTAGTCCGGCCGGCGGCACCGGCCCGAGTCAGGGTGGCAGGAGGTGGGGGGTCGTCAGGTGGGCCTCTGGTGTATTTAAGTTAGTGGGTGTAGTGGGAAATTTGGGAGTTATTGTGTGTGGACTGTTGGGCTTCTATAAAATTTAAAACAAAGTAATATTAAAAATAATGTGGGGCAGGGGATTTGAACTCTGGTGGCTTGGTTCAGCAATGCAAGGTAATACCATTGAGCTACAAGCTCTTTCTTGTAATTATGGTGTGAAATAAATACTTAAAGTGGTAACAGCAATATTAAATACTCCAAGTATACTTTAAATTTAAATCAAATTTATGTATACTAAAAATGGAGTTGTTACACCTTCTAACGTTCATCCCCTCTTCTCGCGCCCGCGACGACCGCGCCGACATCCGCGAGCCCCGCTTGCTAACTCCTCCGCGATCCCCTTCACCAAATCCCCTCCCTCCAACGGCTCCCCCCTCTCTCGTCCTCGCCGCGAGACCCGCTCCCCCACGTCCTCGTCTCACCCTCGTCTCAACACCGAGCTCCTCTCACTCCTTAACCCATCTTGCTCACTCCCCACGTTCTCACTCATCATCACCAACAACACCCCCAGCTCCTCCTCCATCAGCCCGAGCTCACCACCTCACCGACAAGCCTCCTTCTCCGACCATCCACATCACCTCCTCCCCTCCACGACACCGAGCCCATACCCACTACACCTATTTTCTCCTCGTCATCCTCCCGCCGCCGCCGTTTCGCAGCCTGCACTCCCCCACTCCTTCGTCAACACCGCCGCCGCCGCTACCCATCACCGACGAGCTCTTCCTCCACCTTTACAGCCGACGACTCCCCCATCACCTCGAGCCAAGCCCGAGTCTCCTCCTTCGAGCTCCATGACTCCTCACTCGAGCGTGTTCCCCCTCGCTGCAACCGCCGCCGGAGCTCGACACCGCTGACCCCGCCTTCATCGCACTCCTCACCCGAGCCATTGCAAACCCACTACCCGTGCCGTCGCCACGCCATTGCCATCGCCATGAGCCGCCACCAAGCCCGGCATTTCATCGAGCACTCAAGCTCGTCACTGTTGTCGTGCCGTGTCTTGTCCATGCGTGCGTCGAGCCCGTGCCATCCGTCGTCATTCGCTGCCATGTTGTCGTCTACCGTCTAAGACAAGAGAAATCCTATCTCTTGCTACTCATGCTATTATATTTTGTAGATTAATGCTAATGTTAGATTATCATAAATAGCTATGTATATATATGTGTGGGTGGGTGGATATATACATTTATATATCTAGATAACGTTAAGCAATAAATCGAACACTCATACTTGAGCCATCATGATTGTGTTGGATATAGTGCCCTCAGAATCAATTATTGGATCACAGGCACGTGATTGCAATGATTGAGGGAGGACCTATACCGGTAGGACAGTCTTACTCAAGATGATAGTATGCTATCTGGTTTATCTTTATCATCGTGTACATGCTTTAGGTGACATTACAGGTCACTATTACACGTTGATAGGGCCCTTAGTATTCTTGCTTGACGGCCAGCAATATGATGGCGATCATATACGTGGGAGCTGGGGTCTATAAGCGCATCCTTAATTGGTCCCTAGTCGTGGGAGTTTCGAGACTGGGCATCGATACTCCATTAGTAGACTAGTGTATACAGTCGAGACCCCGACGAGGGGCGGTGGCCGGTCTCACGAGCCGTTGGTGTCAGTTGGATCACCTAAGATGTATACAGGTGCTCATTGGGTTATGAGTACATCGGACAGGACTCGCCGGGAACATGCTAATTGGTATTATACCTGACGTCAGATAGCAGTTCCCTGGTGACATGTGTACAGGTTAGTTCATCGACCTGAGATCGTCATTTGTCTCGTGTGAGTTCCCACTGTGCTTTGATTACTACCCTACCACGGCTCAAAGGAGTCAAGCAAACATGTTTTAGTTGGGTACAGTCCCGAGCCACATGGAGGCAGTGAGCGGATCGGCAAGGGTTTCGTCTCTCCCGGTATTGGGGGTGAGATCGCGCTGTGTCTAGGAGAGCCATTACACGAAGTTCTTGGCCAAGGCAGGAGATTTACTGGTAGGTATTCCAGTAGTATCTCAGGGTGTTCTGGGCTACACTCCGACACGACTTGTACCGCTTTTGGGGGTCTAACTTTTACCAACCCCTTAGGCCCGACATGCGATACTCATAGACGAACGGACCGGACTGTATGGATATTGTCACTGACAGGCTCAGTAGGGTGTCAGGATGAGTTCGCTCATCGACATCCCTTTTGGTCAATACCTGGTAGCCCGTTACGTACAGCTAGTACCACTGACGTGCTAGTGGTTAAATCCACAGCCAAAGTATTGACGAGTCTTTAGAGTCCCCCACAGATAGTTTCTCAAGTTTCGGGCGAAACGTTGTAGAGGCCGTATGATATATGGCAGGGTTCGATCATATACGTGCAGTAGTGCACGGATCATGATCGGACGGATCATACTAGTGGGCTTTGGTTTAAGCCGGATCCTAGTATTAGATTTGTTGGATTACTTTAGTCTCATTGTATTCGTATTCGGTCGGAATGCGGATGCAGGTATGTATATACTGGTGAGGGGTATCCTTGTGATCCGTCATGAGTTTACTTTAGATGTTGCCGTATGTTTTTGTTGTTGTAAACATTTGGGTTAATATTTACAAATGGAAATTATGAGCTAGAAATCATGATTAGGAGCATTAATTGTGACACATGCATAAGTGGTGACTCATGGTCTCTTTCTTTGTGCATGTGTCACATTATATGATTGATTTAGTGTTGATATGATAAGAAGAGAGAGAGAGGGCAGCCAAGAGGTGGGTTTTGCTCTTGTATTTTTCACTCTCTCACTCTCTCATTTTATCATACACAACATAAGAAAGAAAGGCTCATTTTCTTTTTCTTCTTCTAGCTCACAACCTCCATTGATGGCTTCATCTTCAATCTCCATCCATACACTCTCATGCGTTGAGAATCAATGGATACAAGAGACAAAGTTATCACACACATTCTCTACATCGCCTTGGACACGTCGGCTAGCAAACTTCGTGTCCGTATTGCTTCGGACGAAGCGGGAGCCCATAAAAAAACTCGAAGATGTGGCGCCCTTTCCGACGAGGAGACCGGAGATCGGAGATGCCGCGAGGAGCTAGGGATGGTGGCTAAAGACCGAAAGACACGGATCGATTGGTATAGCTTTTCTAACCTTTCTCTAGTTGCTAGTTATAGGTTAATGGTTCGATCCGGGATTAAAGTCTGCGATAGCGCCGGTTTCTAGTTTAGAAAAAGTTTTCGTTTCCGCATTTTGGTCTCGGACAGACGGCCGGGGCGCTACCGTAGACTTACATGGTATCAGAGCCACGCCATTAACCTTTACTAGCTTGTTTTAACGTGTTTAAAATATCGATCGATCAAAATTTCCGAAACCGCGTTTTCATTTTCTGAGTTTCTGTCGAATTTTTTTTGTGGTCTAAAATTTTTTTTGAGTGTGTCAGAAAATCAGGCAGGCTTTTTTAAGACAACTGCTGAAATTTTGTGGAGTGATCTCACTATAGCGCCGCAAAACCATGGCATTACCCTCGTTTTGGCCGCGGTTCCGCCGTACAACTGTAGCATCAGTCCACCAATTTTTCTACAGTGGTCTCTGACTTGGAAATGGGGTTTCTGGTATTTTTCTTTTTGGCCTAGATTATTTTGAGTACTGGGATTTGTGCTCGGGGCCCACTTCGAAAAATTTTGTCGATCGAAAAATTTAAATATATTAGTTGACAGTGCTTACATTATATCTGTGACCGTGAATGTCATTTGATCGGTAAATCTTGTCTAATTGCTATAGCTCTTTTAGACGGATTTGCGAACGTGACATTCACATTGATGTTCTGTGTTGTGCTATGATGTTACGGATTTGTCGTGGTGGATAGCCTGGATACAATGGTAGTACAGTTTGGTTGTATTTGTACATTTGATATTGCAGGGCGAGCGTCCGACATGTGGACTGCCGTCACTGCCTGTTTGTATATTATTCTTTTGGGGCACGACCGAGCTGAGGTCGATGTACTCGTTGTATATATATTTTACTTTCTGTACTAGGATTACCCCGCGGTGGGGTGCACGGATAGCCGGGTTCTAGAGGGCAACGGGCCCGCATCTCATGGCTTTGAGACGGAGGGGGCTTCACTCTAGAATTGACGGGCTATTCGCCGCACTTGTAGGGGGTACAGGTTGACCCAAGGAGGGGTGCTCAAGTTACCGGATTCCGCGAAGTGCTTGGTGGTCCATTCACTTTGTTGAAGAGGACTGCCTCGCTTCAGGTTTTGGCGGGTAACTTGCCGCGCCCGTAGGGGTCTAGGATTTCA
The DNA here is from genome assembly GCA_030015575.1 of Agapanthus africanus. Taxonomy (NCBI): domain Eukaryota; kingdom Viridiplantae; phylum Streptophyta; class Magnoliopsida; order Asparagales; family Amaryllidaceae; genus Agapanthus; species Agapanthus africanus. The sequence goes on from CM057339.1 coordinate 138,556,553, forward strand.
TTGCACAGGCTATCCACAAGACCAGGAGAACGTCGGGTTTCAGTAGCGGCTCTATGAAACCCGGGGATCCCAGATTATCTGTATTGTTCTATGATGCGTATTACATTTCTGTGATGTTGCATTTTATCACGCCTGGAGCGATTAGTATATATTGCTATATATATACTAGTAGATGTTGTATATATTTTACACCCGCGCTAGTCCAGTCCCCGCTCTGTCGTTAGTTAAGTAACCTAACGGGTGATGACGGGACCCAGTGGCGAATGCGGATGGCATATACGTACATCATATTTTCGTTCTTTTGTGGTGTGATTAATTGATGGGACTGCATTGATTCGGATCAATGCAAGCTAAACAAACCTATTCTGATGTTGTTGGAACATTTTTCAAAAAAAACTGTTATTGCAAGGACGTTTTCTTTTGTTTTGCACAGTGGTATTCGGTTATGAATATCCAGCACCTTAGTCGACGAGGCAAGGGCCGAGATCCCTTCACCGGAAGTGACCCCTTGGGCAGAAGTTTGCTTCAGGGTAATAACTTCACTATAGTCGATTACTTTTTGCTTTGCATCGTGGTATTCAGTTGAAATATCCTGCACCTCATTCTACGGGGAAAGAGCCGAGATCCCTTCACCGGGAGTGACCTCTTTAGCAAAGGTTTTCGCCACTATATTTTTATAAAAAGCTATCCGGTTTCTTCAACGATATCAAGTTCATTACGTTAAAGGTTTTTCGCCAAAAACCATTCGTAGCCCTCCGTTATTTCAGACGGGTAGCACTTAGTATTCATGCTATGTTTGTTGGCCAAAGTCAAGGCATAGTGTATGGTAGCTATTTGTTACTTTTCTGTTGTATAGATAGATGCGTTGGTTTAGGACAATCATACTGCTTTGTTGGCCAAAATCAAGGGTAGGTACGGGTGGGTTCAAATTAACCTGGATAATGATGGGTAAAACTTGACATGTGACTTATGATTTGTTGGCCAAAGTCAAGGTCATAAGAGCATGGGGTAAAAATCACATCGGGAGTTTCTAAAGAAACTGAAACTTTCCAGGCATACGCATACCTTCTGGAGTGTAATAATGTGAGTGGATTCCATCACATTATCATGCGATGATAGTTGGATCCCGATTCCTACTGATGAGTTGGTTTACTTCTCGGGTGATTCCGACTAATTCTTCTTTCAGGTTTGGAGGAGAATTTGACGATACAGTGGGAGGTTTCCTGATTAGATAAATTGATAACCATTCTGATCTAGGTTAGAGTGCACGCAGAGTATTTCTTTTCTCTCTCTCTTTGGCAGCGACCATGACCCGACCCTAGACTATGACTCAATGACCATGTTAACCGAACCTTCTTAAAACACTGGCTTTTAGATTGTCAGAGTTGCATACCTCATTACCATTCCTACTTTTACCCTTTTCTCCAGAACACCCCGTATTACTACGAACATCCTCTTCCATTGGATAAAACCATCGTATGGTTATATACGAACTCGAAGGAACTTGTTCCAGATTCGAGGATGGTTTCCGGTTCTGGAGAAAATGAATAGGACTATTCAGTTGTCTTTTCCTTTTACCTTCTCTCAGGTTGCGAGTGCTCCTTGGATTAGGACGGTATACCTGTTACGCTAATTGGATAGTCTTCATCCAAACCATAGGCAGGTGCCAAACGGTAGGGAATGAAGAAAACCATTTAGCCTAAAAGGTGTACAGAAGGTATTAAGTAAAAACAAGTAAAGGGATTAGTAAGAGGGCAAAGTAAATTGCGACTGCTATTCAAAACCAAACCAAGTATTTCATCGCCACTCCTACTTCACCTTTGTATTTCTCCAGAACATCCTGTATCACTACGAAAATCCACAGTTATTTGGATACTCCATCGTATGGTTATATACGAACTCGAAGGAACTTGTTCCAGTTCGGGGATGGATTCTGGTTCAGGAGAAATAGGAATAAGTTTTATTCAGTCGTCTTTTATCTTCACCTTCTCTCAGGTTATTGTTCCCCTCCGAAAGACGGCGCACAAGACTGCGAAGTCCTGACGCTGAGATTCGGGGCAGATGCTAATTGGTTTTATCCGTCCACCTCTCCGAAGATGCTAAGTTGATTTATGGCGCCGTGTATCGGAGGTTTAGACGGATGCGGCCGATGTAGCAGACTTCGTCAGATTCCCCCTCGCTTGAGGGGTTTTTGATTGTGGGGATGCTCTTCCCTGCAGGCGCAAGCCCCTGCAGTTAATTACGCTACCGCATCGCGGTAACAACTTTCTCCTTCTCCAGAATTTCACTTCGTGTCGTGGGTGTTTGTTTTGTTTGTGGTTGCCCGTAGATTGTATACGGAGACTGAGTAATGTCGTCGCCCGTAGGACGTGGATTAGTCCAAATCCGTATTTACTTAGATTTGGGTTTGGTGTTTTTGGTTTAAGGATACGTTAGCCGTATTAAGGCTAAGATCAACTTAAACGTGGTGATCCATTTAATGTATGGCTGTCGGGACCCGTCACCTCTCTGACGTCGTTGAAGGATTACAGCGATAGCCGTCAGAGGAGTTCAGAGATGTACCCTTGAACCAAAGTCGATTTGGAGTTTTATAGTCCGTTTAAATGTTTAAGGATACGTTAGCCGTGGTTGGGGCTAAGATCAACTTAAACGGGATCGTTTATATCCGGCAAAAGAGCATTTGGAGGCTCTATTGTTCCAGTTTAGGGACGTGGTGGTCCATCGCTAGTTTAGGGACGTGGTGGTCCATGTTCCAGTTTAGGGACGTGGTGGTCCATCACCAGTTTAGGGACGTGGTGGTCCAATATTAGTTTAAGGACGTTCCGGTCCAATATTAGTTTAAGGACGTTTCGGTCCATGCTCCAGTTTAGGGACGTGATGGTCCATATTCCAGTTTAGGGACGTGGTGGTCCAATGTTAGTTTAAGGACGTTTTGGTCCGATATTGGTTTAAGGACGTTTCGGTCCATGCTGATGTGTGGTCGTCGGGACCCGTCACCTCTCTGACGTCGTTGAAGGATTACAACGATGGGTGTCAGAGGAGTTCGGAGATGTACCCTCGAACCGGATATAAATTAATTTAAGAGAACAGCTGTGCTCAGTCAATTTAATTTGAGGACTTACGGCCAAAATTGGGCTAAGTCCAGTTGAAAATGTTCAACACCCTTATTTATTTTTGGTCTATTAGACCTGTACTAGGGCTTTGCCCACATTTAAATAATGCATTGCATTACTTCTATTTTTTTTGTTTGGGCTCTGCCCATAAAAGATGCAGAGCATCAATTTATTTTGGGCTCTGCAAGGCATCTGCATAGCATTTTTATTTTGTTTAGGCTTTGCCCATTTATAAATGATACAGAGTATCAATTTAATTAGGCCTGTTTGGTCTTTTAATTGGGCCTGGCCCTTCAGTAAAAGAAATGCATTGCATTTATCAGGCGCTTTGCGCCAATCACTGAGCGCAAGCGCTTGTGGTGAGGACACGTGTCATGCTCTGGTGAGCGCAAGCGCAACGGCGCAGTGCGCTGCGCTGTTGCGCTGCTGACATGTGGCGCGCTCTGGTGAGTTGCGCCAATTCCAGAGAGCAAAGCTCTATTTCAAGAGCGCGTAGCGCAAGTTGTTCTGTAGCTGACACGTGGCGCTCTCTCAAGAGCACAACAGCGCAGTTTGGAAGTGCAAAGCACTAAGAATCTTTTAGATTCAAGAACAGGAGTGCAGAGCACTATTTGACTTCTTGATCTAATTTAGATCAAGAAAAATAAGTTTTTCTTTTTGTTTCAAGAACCAGAGGTTCATAAAAGTGCAAAGCACTATTTTTTTCTTCTTCTTGTTTTAAAGAACCAGTGGTTCATAAGAAGTGCAAAGCACTATTTATTATGTGAAGATCATTGATCTAGTTTTTAGATCAATGATCTACTAGAAGAAATTTCTTTTCCCTTGTGAAGGTTTTTACCTTTTTCTTGAAATTTTTCTCAGAGTTCTCTCTGTTTGAAGCTCTTGACTTTTTTCAAGAAAAATGTTCATCCATTGAATTGAGGCCTAGGGTCCTTTTTATAGTGTCCATAAATTAGTTAAATTTGTTAAAGAGACCTTTCTCTGAGTGATTTGGGGAATTTTCCCCACCGTTGGATCTTTGATCCAAGGGCTTCTGCTTTGCAGAAGAAAATCTTATTGTTTTAATAAGAACAGAAAAGATTTCTTAGAATTTTAATTCTGTTTGGCGCAGATGCTCTAGCGCGTGACACGTGTCGCGCAGCGCACAGCGCAGCGCATCTGCGCTGACACGTGTCGCGCAGCGCAGTGCCTGCGCAACTGAAGCGTTGCTTCCTTTAATAGAGCTTTGCTCTGATTGGGCGCGCCTTCTCGGGCGCTGCGCTGACGTATCAGCGCCTGACACGTGGCGCGTTGCGTCCGGGATTTGAAGCGTTACTTCAAAATTTGAATTTTGATTTTCAGCAGAGCTTTGCTCTGATTGGGGGAAACAAATGCCACCCCACCGTTGCGCTCACGTGGCGCGCACGTGAGTGCAGCGGTGGCTAGCCTCTGACCGTTGGATCAAGAGGTGAGCTGAAGGGGCGCAGGCGCCTTATAAATAGGACCTATGGCCCTTTAGAAAACTTCACCATTTTCTAGATTTTGATTCCAGAGCTTTGCTCTTGCTTAGAACCTCAGAGCTTTGCTCTCGTTTCCAGAACTTCAGAGCTTTGCTCATTTCCAAAGTTAAAAACTTTAGGTAAAATTAAATTAAATCAAATTAACTTAAATTAAACTTAACCAAAGAGCTTTGCTCTTACAGATCTTTTGATCTAAATAGATCCCCATTAGGGTTTCATAAACAGAGCTTTGCTCTCAAAAACTTGTAGATCTACAGGGATCTTGTTCATAGGTTTTAACCCATGAACAGAGCTTTGCTCATAGATTATCTGTGGATCTTTTAGATCTGATAAATGAAAAAATTTCACAAGTTTTTCGTGGATTTTCCAAGATTTCAAAAATTTTAATTCTTTTTGGTATAGACATTTTCTGATGGACCTTTCCATTATTACCATAGAGCTGTGCTCTTTTTAAGGAATCTTATTTCCCTGGGACCAGAGTTTGACAAGTGTCACTCTGTGACAGAGCTTTACTCTGAAAGAGGAGATTTTCTCCTTGTCTCTAGGGATTCTCACCACCCCCCCTTTTCGTAAATGGGAATGTTTTCCTGGGGACCAACTGACAATCTCATCCAATGATGAGGTTGTCTGACGTATTGTCATCCAGATTTTGTGGGTCCCCCTTTGGTCTCCTACTCACTGCGCTTCTGTGTGGTGTAATTAATTAATTTTAATTTAATTAATGCATTTTCTTTTTTAGACGACAAACGTTGGAATTACAATACTAACGGCTAAATTGTTCTTTTTACAGCGATCATGTCTCTAGACACTTCATTCCCGTTCGTCCGCTCGGAGGAGGGATTTCCCGAGGCGCCCTCGGACCGTGAAGTCCTGACCATGAATAGAGAATACGACCCGGAGTACAAGAATCTTTACCTTGGGGGTCTTGGTATAACCAGATCATTATGGGTCAACGCAGCTTCACATGCGCAGTGCCGTCTGAACCCATCACGGCGATTCATTATGCTACCCCACCCTCGGTGCAGTATGCCGTGGAGATGGTGGATTGGACCGTGAACAGCTTTCTTCATCCCGCTATGGATGCGGTTCCTGTCCAACGTCCTATGGTCTTGGATATCCTAGGACGTCGTATCTGTCAGGGCGAGGCGAGACCCTGGGGGCAATCATATAACATTGGTCTGATCCCCCGCCATCCGATTGGTTACCTGCCGTGGGCCCGGTACATCCTGTCGACGAAGAAGTCACAGCTGATAAGATTAGGATTGTACACTGCGGTCTACGTCTATCTCTTCCAGTATCCCACGCTCCCCACTTGGTAGTTTAAGGCTTTCCTGGAGCAGTGGAACATTCCCACCCACACTTTCCTTGCCATGGATCGGGAAGTGTCCATCTCTTTGGAGGAATTCGCGGAGGTATCTGGCCTACCAGTCATGGGGGAACACTATGAAGAGCTGCTCCCGACAGATGAGTACGTCTTCGGTGCTAAGCCGATGGTAAGGGGGATCACGCCGGAAAATGCCGTTCAACACCAATTCCCGAGCCTGATCAAGGTATTGAACATCTACGAGTCCCTTTTTATCGAACATGGGAGTCGGGGGGTTAACTTTGAGGACTTTATTGCTCGTTTCCTTCGTCCAAGCGTCATTTCATCGGGATCTGCCAAGTTTGCCACCCTGGATGACCCTTTCGGTTTAGGTTTGGATAACCTGCCAGCGAAAGACATAGACCAAAAGGACTTTTTTCTTCTTAACTCCCCGACCATGTCTTTTGCAGAAATTGCGGCCCCTGGAATAGATGAGGAGGCCTTTTTCTTAGGATTTCTCGGACTGTGGCTGAGTTGGTTTGCGATCCCAATGCACTCTCATCGCATGCGGCCTTCTGTCTTTTACCCAGCCCACCGAATGGTCATCGGGGTAAAGGTGGCTGTGGGGATCGCTGGCTTGGCGCACCTATATCATGGCCTCAGCCGAGCAGCGGATGCCAATGAGCCCGGGGTACTGCACGTGGTCTTCCCGATGCACTACTTTTCATCGTGGCTCGAGCTACACACGGCGGGTGTCTTCGGCATGCATAAAAGGCCTTCATTCTTTGACAAGTGCGGTTTTTCTCGCATTATACAGTTGATTGGCTCATCAATCGTGACCCCCTCACCACGGAATGCCAGGGGTTTACTGCTTCGCCCTCACACCGTTGGAGTCGGGATGTCCTTCATTGACAAGGTATTAACCATTGGAAAAGCGTCCACCACTGCGGTGCGACCATTACAGGACTCCTTTAAGGATGGAGCTTCAGTGTTGACGGCCCGGGAGACCCTCCACTTGTATTCTATTAGACCGGGCTTCTTAGTCTTCAGGCAGGGCGGTGCGGCAATCTTCATGAGATATAACCCGCATCGTTTCACCCAACAACTGGGCTACGATCAAGGGGTACCCTTGGAAGCTTTCTTACTGGAACCTGCTGCCAATGAAGAAGGGATGGAGAACGCGTTACATCACTTCATGCGCCTGAACACGGGTTCTCGTTTTTTTATCAGCACGCCGGCCTGCGCTCCACGACTCCTTAATGTATATAAAGAGTGGTACAATCATGCGACGGGGGCCGTTATAAAGGAGGAGAGGCGAGTGTTGATCGACCGCAAAGAAGCACCTCCCGGCACCGACCGTAATGCTCCCTTAATGCCAAGGACCCCGGTGGTTCCTCCTCTAAAAGATGCCGGGGGCAGACCATCACGTGCGCAAAGTCCTCCGCACGGATTGCCGCTTCCTGATATTACAGATGCAGCCCCAGCGCCCCGTGCTCCAGTGGAGACAGTGGTCGTGGCCTCACCGGAGTCCGGTGTAGGTGCAGACATCGGGACCCGTCGTCCCAAAGTGGCTGCTAAGTGGAAGTCGATCCCACGTGAGCCTAGGGTCGGAGGGCAAAAGAAAAAGAAGTCGCTCTTCGCCGCGGACGTCGTGTTCGGTCAGGAACCTCATGCCCCCTATGCCGAGGGCCTGATCGAATACGGGACTAACGAAGGACTAGTGATGCCGCCGCCAGACGATACAGACTTGGAGGCTGCTCTCGAAGCTTCAGCGTGGTTGGCGAAGCGTGACGCGTGGCTGGCTAAACTAGCGCAATCAGGTAACTACTAGTCGCCTTTTCTTTATTGCAACATATCCTCTTCATTGCCTTTGACTAACGCTTTTCTTTCCTTTCTTCCAACAGGCATCAGTGATGAAGAAGCCATCGCCGCTTCTTTGAAGACTTTCCAGGAGGAGGAACGTCTTAGAGCGTCTATGGGCCTTAGTAAGTTTAATCCATCAAGTCTCCATCTCCCTCATGTTATGGTCGATCTAACCTCTCTCTTTTTATTGCAGAAACCTCAATCCCGTTCCCACCAAGCGACGCAGATATTTTACCAGCTGCCGATGTTCCCGCTTCCTCTGGGCCACCGCAGGAGGTTCGTCTTGAAGAGCCGATGAAGGATGCCTTAAAGGCTCTGGAGGCATCCCTGAACGAGGATGACGACACCTTGAAGGAGGCGTCATAAAGGTCCATCGCGACAGCCCGGGAGGAAAGGAAGCGGCTGAGGCGTGAGGCGAAGGCGCGCATGGCTGCCTTGGCTATGGGAGCGGGTCCCAGCACCGCCCCTCGTGCTGATACTCCATCTGAAGAGGCCCCTGTCGCCCTATCCACTGCCCGCAAAGAGGTGGCGCGCGCAGTTCGGAGTGCAAACGGTAAATCCGCTTCAGGTAATATTTCTCTCAGAGTTTTTGTTATAAGGATTTTAATGTCATTGGTCCTTATATCTCCTATCTTGCAGGGCCAAGTCCGATCGAGGGGGAGGCGGAAACCGTTGATCCCAAAGAAACAGAGGAGGTGGTACCTGCCGAACTCGAGCCGACAGTGGGCAACGTCGTTGTGGCTTTGGAGCCTGAGGTGGAGGTCGAGGGGCCTGCAGCCGAGAAGGTCACTGATGCCGAACCTGAAGTGGTGGCAGATGATATGATCATTATAATTGAGCCCAGGGTGGTGGCGGATGAGGCGCTCGAGGCCGGCGATCTCATGGTGATGGTGGACGATACAACCGCGACTACTGAACCTGAGAGAGTAGTGGGTGAGGTAGCCATGATTCCCGAGGATGAGCCAACCGCTCCTTCTCTGGAATCTGGCAATACTCCAGTCATAGCCCTCCCCGTCTATGGTCCTCCGCCGTCTCCAGGTCTCGCGAGCACCACGACGGTTCCCATTGAGTCAGGTGATGAGGCCACGGGCGGTGGTCTCATGTCAATAGAGGAGGGAATCGCCTCCGTTTCAGCCGGCAGCTCATCAGGTAAATCCCAAGTTGCTATCTTTTTTTTTTATCTTACAATCCTTTCTGACAAATTCGCATTTGTTGTAATGCAGGTGCAGCCAGTGCCGATGCTCCACTGCTTGAGGGAGCGCCTTCAACAACTGCCTTAGCGGTGGTCACCTCTCAACCCTCTCTCATACCATCTAAGATGTTGGAAGGTATGGGTTTGCAATTTATTAATCCTATACTTCAGACATATAATTTGTGTACTAAAGTCATATTGTTGTGTCCCTTCAGGAGTGCTCTTTGATCATGTATATCAGATGCTGCTCCCACACTTCTCTTTCCCATCCGAAAATGCTTCTTCCCCTGGTGGCGTCGGTGAGTATGATTTCCATTGATGTTTTTCTTCTTTCATTAATGGTGTTACCTCTAACCCCTCCCTTTTTTATTTCGACTGCAGTGCTACAGATTGAAGGAGGGGATAAAAGATCAGCTGCGCCACCGGCCCTTCCGACCTTGCCACCCGCCTCAGCTGGTACAGCGACTATCACATTGATAAATCCCCCCTTCTTTATTTTCTGAACTGTTATCTGATCACATCTTGTTTCTTTTCAGCTGTCGTTCCGGTCTCGGCGCCCTTTGAATCCCGCATCATAATGCCAGCTGGTCCTTACCTGAGACGTCCATCTTCGAAAGGCGCCGCGAACAGCTTGCGTATGTTGAGCGATTACATTGAGGAGCTCGACGTCGAGACCCCTACCTCTGCTGCGGATTTTGCTATAGCGGTTAACCCGATGCCGGTGATACTCGTGAACTTTCATGACGAGGGTATCATCGCATCTTGAGTTAACCATTGCAGGGAGATCGAGGCCCGCCTGCATCGGTTGGAGTCGCTGCGTCCCGCTCCCGAGACCTTAGCTGCCAGTAATCAAAGAACAGCGTGGATTGAGCAGAGCGCTCCTTACTTCCACCACCTCGAACAAGAAGTCATTTCATGGCGTAAGGAGCGAGGTGAGACTTCGAGCAAGTCTGCCCAACTGCATGCTCGGGTGGAGGCCAACGCCGCACGGCTGAAGGTTGTCTTTGAGGGCCTTCTGCAATGTCTTTCTGAAGGGTTATCATTAAGGTAACAACTTGATGTTGTCGAGCGAGATGCACCCAGCCAGGAAGCAGCCCAGAAGGCGGCGGAGGAGCAACTTTCATCTTTCTTGCAGCAGCGGGCCCAAGTGGAGGCGGAGGTGGCTGCGGCCGTCACTCAGGAGGAGGCGCTGAAGGAAGTGCGAGAGCAGCTTGTGGATTTACTAAAAACACTTCCTCCTCAGTAGCTATCCATCTTTGTATCGTTTGTACTTATAGATAAAAGAATGTATATATATATTTTTTATTCTTTGACATAATGTATACTTTACCCAATCAAGTTTATGAATAAAAGATACACCTTTTTTGTAATGTGTCATTTTCTCCGTCTTTTCTTTCTTTTACTATCAGCATATCACTTTAGCAAACATGGTTGACGGATGATTAGAACGAGTATCCTGACTTTCTTTAGAAATAGTGATGGCTTAGGCCGCAGGTTCGGATCTGCTGCCTAAGACTTTTCAACTCCATGAGTCGTGAGGGTCTCATAGAGATTCTTCTCCTTACGGATCGAGAGGATCTCGTAGGTGGGCTTTCTCCTTAGGAATCGTAAGAATTCTTAAGTGTGGTTTTCTTTTACAAGTCGTAAGGATCCTATAAGAGAATTTTTCCCTCTTACGAGTCGAGAGGACCCACAAGCGGTTGTTTCCCTCCTCGTCGAAATTCGACTTTGGAGAGTGAGACCCGTGAATAGTATGTAAGAGACCATTTTGGATTGACTTGCAGGGTCCCATTGTTCAGGAAGCAAGTTTTTTAGTCCCTGCTGCCTGAGGCTTCATTTGCATGTTGAGACGAATCGGGAATTTCCCGCGGAGACACAGTTTCTCTGGGAGCCGACGCGAATCAGGAGGCTCTCATCAAGGAGTGTTTGTATCCGTGAGTCGAGGAGTTTGCTAGGGATTATTTGTTTCCCAAGCGCCAAGGATTATTTGTTTCCTTGGGGTTTGAAACGAGTCGAGAATTTCCCACGGAGGCACTGGTTGCTCTGCGAGTCGACGCGGATCAGGAGGCTCTCGTCAAGGAGTGTTTGTATCCGTGAGTCGAGGAATTTGCTAGGGATTATTTATTTCCCAAGCGCCAAGGATTATTTGTTTCCTTGGGGTTTGAAATGAGTCGAGAATTTCCTACGGAGGCACTGGTGGCTCTGCGAGTCGACGCGGATCAGGAGGCTCTCGTCAAGGAGTGTTTGTATCCGTGAGTCGAGGAGTTTGCTAGGGATTATTTGTTTCCCAAGCGCCAAGGATTATTTGTTTCCTTGGGGTTTGAAACGAGTCGAGGATTTCCCACGGAGGCGCTGGTGGCTCTGCGAGTCGACGCGGATCAGGAGGCTCTCGTCAAGGAGTGTTTGTATCCGTGAGTCGAGGAGTTTGCTAGGGATTATTTGTTTCCCAAGCGCCAAGGATTATTTGTTTCCTTGGGGTTTGAAACGAGTCGAGAATTTCCCACGGAGTCACTGGTGGCTCTGCGAGTCGACGCGGATCAGGAGGCTCTCGTCAAGGAGTGTTTGTATCCGTGAGTCGAGGAGTTTGCTAGGGATTATTTGTTTCCCAAGCGCCAAGGATTATTTGTTTCCTTGGGGTTTGAAACGAGTCGAGGATTTCCCACGGAGGCGCTGGTGGCTCTGCGAGTCGACGCGGATCAGGAGGCTCTCGTCAAGAAGTGTTTGTATCCGTGAGTCGAGGTATCTGCTGAAGACACTGGTTTCTTCAGAGTTGGACTGAACCGTCGAGATTTGGCTTCGTCTTCTGGCGGAGGGAAAGTATGGTTCCCTCTTTGTTTACGCCCTTGGATTGTATACAGGGATCGATGTGATCTTAACTGTAGGGCCAAAGTTTTATCATCTTCCTTTTTTTTGTTTTATTTCCGCGATGCTCTATCATTTCAGCTTTTATATCGCGAAGGTCGCGATTGCCCAATCATTTCGGCTATTTTTTGCGGTGCCCAATCATTTCGGCTATTTATTTTATTTTTACTCGCTGCTTTTTATTGCGAGTTGCCCAATCATTTCGGCTATTTTGCATGCATACATTTTTACTTGCTGCTTTTTATTGCAAGTTGCCCAATCATTTCGGCTATTTCGTATGCATGTGCGGCCTACTGGCTTTCCGCCGTAAACCTGGAATTAGACACCGATTTCGGCATCAGCATCGCTACAACTGGGATATTGCCAGGAGCGAATCATCATCTGCCTCTGTCGATGTTGAACAAAGGTGGCTTAGCGACCAGGGTTAGGGTCCTGTCATCTAAGGTTTTTAACTTCATGAGCCGTAAGGGTCTCACAAAGGTATTTCTCTCTACAAGTCGTGAGGATCTTATAGGTGTATTTTCTCCTTAGGACTCGTAAGGATTCCTAAGTGTTTGTTTCCTCTGTAAGTCGTAAGGATCCTACAGGAGGGTTTTCTCCTCATAAATCGAGAGGATTTACAAGGGTTGTTTACCATGCGAACATATCCCCAGTCACGGATGAGACTTGGTTAGGGAAATGTTTATTCGCGCCCGTGGATTGTATACAAGGGTCAGTATTGAGCCACTTGTAGGGCAATATTGGAAGTTTGTGCGGGTTTGTTTAAGCACAGGTTTAGGTCTCTGTAACTTAATACTTTCAACTCTTATGAGTCGTGAGGGTCCCATAAGAGAGTTCTCCTTACGAGTCGTGAGGATCTCGCAAGTGTATTTTCTCCTTAGGAATCATGGGGATCCCTAAGTGTGTCGCTCCCTTGTGAGTCGTAAGGATCTCACGCGGGTGGTTTCTCCTTACAGGGTCGAGAGGATCTTGTAAGTGTTCTTTAACGAGGTTGCGCCCTTTCGGGTTTTCACAAACACTCGCCGGTAGCCCTGTTGTTTTTACTCACGGAGCCCTTTTGGGTTTTCATCCGTGCCCGTTTTGCTTATGGACATACCTTTTTTTTTCTTTTTATTTATATATATATATATATATATATATTTTTTTTACGAGGTCGCGCCCTTTCGGGTTTTCACGAACACTCGCCGGTAGCCCTGCTGTTTTTACTCACGGAGCCCTTTCAGGTTTTCATCCGTGCCCTTTTTGCTTATGGATATACCGTTTGTTTTATTTTATTTTTATATGTTTTTTTTTATATCTTGTCAGCCTAAAGATGCTGCGGTAGTAGTTTATGGACGTTTCGGTCTGCTATTAGTTTAAGGACATTTCGGTCCGTCGTTGGGAGGCGGGCTACTGCTTATAAAGCTTGAGCTTAGGAAGATAGCGAGCGGACGTAGTCGTCGTCATCTATCATTGACCTAGGCTGTGGTTCATTAAGCGTAGTATTTCTTTAGGAAGCGACCGTTTATCGGCCTGAAAGGCCTTTCACCGTGCATATCTATGAGTAGATAGACCCCGCCCTGGTAGACCTTATCTATGACGTACGGGCTTTCATAGTTTGGCTCGAATTTTCCCCGCTTAGCGCGATTGGGGATCATAGGCCTTTTGACCACTAGCACAAGCTCGCCTTGGCGGAATGTCCTCGGTTGGGTTAATCTTTCATATGAGCGCGTCATCTTTGCTTTATAAGCTTCCAGATTATGTTGCGCTATGAGCCGGGTTTCATCAAGGGCGTCAAGCTCCTCAAGCCGAAGGTGAGCATTTTCTTCATCCATCAGCTCGTAGTGGACTGCCACTCGTAGATAGGGTAACTCTATCTCGAGGGGGAGCACTGCTTCCGTCCCAAATACCAACGCGTACGGCGTTGTGTTCGTGGCCGTCTTGAACGTAGTTCGATACGCCCAAAGAGCCTCTTGCAGTCTCTCGTGCCAGTCTCTCTTATTTCGGGACACCGTTTTCTTTATGATCTTCGTCAAGGTCTTGTTGAAGGCCTCAGCTAGACCGTTAGCTCGCGGATTATAAACCGAGGAATATCTCCAGTCTATATTGTGCTGCTGCGCGAAGCGACTGATCTTGTGGCTTCTGTAAGCTGGCCCGTTATCGGAGATGATCCGTCGCGGAGTTCCAAACCGATATATGACACGCGTCTTGAAGAAATGGAGGATATTCTCCGTCTTAACCTCTCTTAACGGTACTGCTTCTGCCCATTTAGAGAAGTAGTCAGTCGTCGCCAGGATAAAACGATGTCCCCTAGACGATGCTAGTTCGATAGGGCCGACTATGTTAGTTCCCCACATCTCGAACGGCCAGCTAGCCACCGTCGGATGTAATGGATTTGGATGCTGATGGATGAAATCCCCATGAATTTGACATAAGTGACACTGCTTCGTATATTCGAGGCAGTCCTGAATCATCGTGGGCCAGTAGTAGCCCATCCGTTTGATCTTCAACTTCATCTTTGGGCCTGCTTGGTGAGAACCACAGAGTCCGTCGTGAACTTCCTGGACGACTCTTTTCGCTTCGTCAGGTCCTAAGCATCTCAGCCACAGAGAATCAAACGACCTCTTGTATAGAGTATCATTGACGAAGGCGAAAGACAGAGCTCGTTTCATAAGCTGATGTCTTGTGGACGCTTCTTCAGGCAATCGGTGGGACTTGAAGTAATCTACGAAGACTTCTCTCCAATCCTCGGTATTTTCCCAGTCTTTTACTTGCAAGGTCGCCTGCTTGCTTGCTCCTTTTTCTTCGGATGATTCCGGAGATATTTCTGCTGGGGCAAGCACCCGACGGCTTTGCACCACGATTTTAACGTCATCGAGGTTCTCGTCAGCCAGTTCTTTAGCAAGTTTGGCCAATGCGTCTGCTTTGCTGTTTTCCGCGCGCGGTATGTTCTCCAAAGTATAAGAGGGAATTTGGGTCAACAATTGTTGCACCTTTTCGCCGCACCTCACCAACTCCGGTTTGCACGTTTGGTAGTCGCCGTTTACTTGACTAACGACCAGCTGGGAGTCTCCATATATGAGGAGGTTTTCAATTCCCATGTCGATGGTGATCTCGAGGCCTGCTATCAGGGCTTCGTATTCAGCTTCATTGTTTGTCCTCGGCTCTGTTAGGGAGAAAGCAAAGCGCATTATCCCTCCTTGTGGAGTTACAAAGATGTGCCCTACGCCCGATTTGATTATAGGGGTGCTTTGTTTGCGCTTCTTCATGGACGATGCGCCATCGAAATAAAGTTCCCATTGGGTGTCACCACCGTCGATCGTGTCAAACGCATGTTCGTCTGGAAGATCGCAATTCAAAGGAGAATCGGCGGGTATCGGATGCTCAGCAAGGAAGTCGGCGATGGCCTGGCCTTTCACAGCTTTGAGAGGTTGATACGTTATCGAGAACTCCATCAAGAGCAGAGCCCATTTAGCGAGTCGACCTGTCAGTATGGCCTTTGACATCAAATATTTAAGAGGGTCCACCTTCGAAATAAGACGGACCTCATGCGCCAACGCATAGTGCCTGAGCTTTGTTATCGCGAAGATCAACGCTAGGCAGTGTTTTTCAATGGGGGAGTAGTTGCTTTCTGCCCCCAGTAGAACTCGACTTAAGTAGTAGAGTGCTCTTTCTTTCCCTTGATCGTTCTCTTGTGCCCATAATGCGCCTAAGGAACTTTCGAGGGCGGTTGTATAAAGAATAAGGGGTTTTCCCTTGACTGGAGCAGCCAACACCGGCGGGTTCTGCAGGTATTGCTTGATCTCGTCTAGTGCGCTTTGGCATTTTTGGTCCCAGATGAACGGGGTTCCCTTCTTCATCAGGTGGCTGTAAGGACGGCACTTTCCTGAAAGGTTGGCTATAAATCGCCGAATATATGCGAGCTTTCCTTGGAGAGACCGCAACTGTTTGAGAGTCCTTGGCGGAGGCATTTCCATGATCGCCTTGATCTTGGACGGATCTATTTCGATACTCCGGTGTCGGACGATGAATCCTAAGAATTTGCCCGAGGAAACTCCGAATGCACACTTAAGAGGGTTCATCTTCAAGTTGTATTGTCGAAGGCGTTGAAATACAGTCTTTAGATGCTCGAGATGTTCCTCGTATGATTTACTTTTAACCACGAGATCGTCGATATAGCATTCGACGATTTCGTGTATAAGGTCATCGAAGATCTTTGTCATGGCCCTTTGATAAGTGGCACCGGCATTCTTTAAACCGAAAGGCATCACTTTATAACAGAATATACCTAGAGGGGTCCTGAAGGCGGTGTGCTTCTGGTCTTCGGGATGCATCTTTATCTGATTATACCCTGACGAGCCGTCCATAAAGGAGAAAACCTCATGAGTGGACGTGTTGTCTATCATCAGTTCGGTGACTGGCACTGGGAAATCGTCTTTCGGGCAAGCTTTATTGAGATCCCGGAAGTCTACGCATACGCGCACTGTCCCATTTTTCTTCATCACCGGGACGATGTTGGCGATCCATTCCGGATATTGAACCTCCTGTATAAAGCCAGAGTCGATTAGCTTTTTGACCTCGGCATTGATGCTAATCTCAAGCTCGAGCCGCATTCTCCTCGGCGCCTGTTTGACTGGCTTGACGTCCGGGGATATTGCCAACCTATGCACAGCAATTTCTGGATCTAGTCCCGGCATTTCGGAATAGTTCCATGCGAAGCAATCTTTATGCTGTACAAGGACGTCTTTTAAAGCAGTCACCCTTTCTTCAGATAGCAGCTCACTGACAAACGTCGGCCGTGGGTCATCAGTTGTCCCCAACTTGATTTTCTTGAGGTTATCTGCGGTGGTATGTATTCCATCCTCCAATTCTTTCGGAGCTGGCGGAAATTCTGAGATCATTTCGTCGTTGCTGTTTTCGAAGCACCAAGGGAGCTCATCTATGTCCTCCGGCTCTTCTTTTAATATTGTAATCATGTGACAGGTGCGAATTCGCTTCCAATCCCAATGTGGAACCCGTTCTTCTTTCGTGGCCTTGGGTTCGTGCTTCTGTGGCGGCGTTACCTTCCAGTTGTCAGACAGAGCGAACTTGCCGAGCTGGTACTGATCTTCGACCCAATTCTTAAAGGTGAAGCAGTCTTCGAGCGGGTGCCCTATTACTCGATGGTAAGAGCAATAGTTTGGGCCAGAGACTTCGCTCGCTTGTTCGGGGTGCTTGGATTCCGGCAATGTAAGCAATTGATGCTTTAGAGCAAGATCAAGTATCTTCTTCGTCTTATCCCGAGGAAAAGAGTATGCTTGACTCATTTTCTTCATGAGGGATAGGTCAATAATGCTCGACTCCCGTTTGCGTGTCTTCTTAGCCATGCTTTGTTGTTGTTGAGCGTCTTTTTGGCTTTTCGACTTATTTCTGCTTTTGCGCCGAGCCTTCTTTATAACAGGTTAACAAGGAGCGGCATTTTCATCTTTTACGGCCTGTTGGAGAAGGCGTTGCGTCTTGGCTTTCTCGTAGATGGTCGTCTCACGGTTGTGATCATCTCGGACTTTTCGACCAGCTTTCTTTATAAGTCTGTCCATTTGTTCCTCGAACGACGGACTGGGCTCCTTTGCATCTGGAACTTTCACTGGCTTAGGATTAGCGTCCTCCCATTGGGCATCCGTTTCTTCATCAAGGTCATACACAACGTAGCAGCCGGGTAGTAACTCTCGTTTCTTTGACGGGATGTATCCAAGCCCTTTTGTTTCCATTCTCCCGTTAGGCAGTTTGCGTTGAGTCCCGGGAACGTTCCAGACCTTGTCATAGAATTTGGCATTTCTAACGGTCTGTTTGAAGGATATCCCCTGGCGTTTCAGTAGCTTTTTCAAACCTTCCGTATAATATTTGGGGAGACGGATAGGCTGAAGCCTATCGAGCGTAGAATCCGCGCCATGCCAGATTTCTTTTTCTACCTTGGTTTCTTCAGAGCGGTAAAACAGAATTGCTTTCTCGCTCTCTCGCCTGGGAGGGATATAGAATGTCCGCAACTCTTCTACACTGTAGATATTAAGTGCATCCAGTTCTTTATGGTATTTAAGCGGCACTATGGCGACTTGTAGACTTTGCTCTTCGTCAGCGGACGTTTGTATTGAAAGTCGAGCAGAGAATACAGCATAGACTTCATCTTCCGAATCGCTACCAAAGATCAATGCAGGAGCCGATGGTCCCGGCTTGGTGTATTAGGGAGGACCCGAATAAACTCTCTTCTCTTCCTCCTCGGTATCACTGCCGAAGACAGGGATGGTGGCATTAGCTTTATTCTCCGGCTTGTGACACTTCTCCGTATCTTCGAAATCCGGTAAGAAGTATTTGGCGTCTTCATATTTGCGGACCTCGTTTACAGAGAACGGGTTCAGTTCTCCCGTCACGGTATACTCGAAACCATCCTTAAAATATTTCATACACTGATGCTGTGTAGAAGGGATAATGTTGTACTCGTGTAACCATGGTCGGCCGAGCAAAGCGTTGTAGCATGTCTTGGCGTCTATGACATGGAACTTAATGTCCGTGACGAGTAGCCCGAAGCGTAGCGTCAGTATCACTGATCCAAGAGTCTTTGACGATTGGGAGTCGAACCCGGAGATGGTGATCTTGTCCCGAGAAAGGTGCTGGACGCTCATGCAGATTTCCTTCAACACCCGCACGTTGAGTAGGTTAACAGACGACCCGTTATCGATCAGGATTTTGCCTATCTTTATATCATGGCAGTATCCCGAGACATAGAGAGGGCGATTGTGTTCGCACGTCCCAAGTAGAAGGTCTTCATCGCCAAAAGTAACATCGGCCGTGTGCACTTCCTCCAATTCATCCTTCATCTTTTCCTCGGCCAGGCATGCTTGGAATTGTTCTGGGTCTTGGAGCGCCTTAATCAACGAATCTCTCGCCTCTTTTGATAGCAAAAGGGAGTCAAGAATGCTGAGCTGTGAGGGCAGCTTCCTCAGATGTGCTAAGACGTTGTAATCCACCTTATTCTTCTTTGGTGGGTCTTTGGTAGCTAGCTCTTCCATCACTTGGTCATCTAAGACGATATCTTCAGTGGCCTTTTCTTTCCCTTTATCTTTTTTGTTCGAGGGTCCGAGGTTCTTTTCGGGCAGCGTGCGATTACGTAGCCGGATATTTTCGCAAACCTTCGGTTCTTCTTCTTTTCTCGAAGCGGACTCTTTAAAGAGAGGGGCAAGTTCTAGCTCTTCATCAGAATCACTCCCGAATGTGGGCACTTGTGATCTACCAGTGTTAACCATGCAACAATCGCCAGCAGTTCTTTTAAGCCCTTCGGTCGTATTTCTTTGCTCTCGACGAGTTTTACGCTTTTCTCGGTTAAAGCGTTGTCAATGAGCAACGTATCCTTGCCACCATCTATCGAAAGCTTTGCACTCCTGAGTGGGGTGCGAAACCTTCTGATGATATAAGCAATAAGACGGGTGCATTTTCGCCTCACCAGTAATTTCTTCTTCGGAGGATGGTAGCTTCATGCCCATGGACATGGCCTTAGCAAACTTCTTTCTCATCTTGAATTGGCTTTTGTCGGTAGCGGAGGTGTTCAGCTCCAACGGGATCGTCTCAGCTCCTTCATCAAGTCGCTGGCGCTTGGCCCTTTCAAATATAGCCGCCTCGCGCTCCCGATCAGTTTTACTTTTCAACCGAGCTTCATTAAGGAGTGCGTCAATTACTTCATCTGATGGCCCCAGAACTTTTGGTTCAGGATCTGCCCCCAGCTTTTCGGTGCAAGGAGTCTCCTCATCATTCGTGATCGAATGGGAAATCATATGACAGCTCGCCACATATTCCTCGGATTCATCCGATGAACTTTCTCCCTCATCTTTTTCTTGAAAAACGTGATTGAGGAACTCTTGGAGCGTAATGGGAGTCCGTGCCTTTTGGTTGTATTCATCCAGCGCGTCAATTTGCTTTTGTAAGTCCGTGCGTTTGACGCCAGGCTTCACGGGCTTCTTAGATTTCTTCTTCTTCTTTTTCGAAGATTTTGACGGCTGGCTGCAAGTGCTTGAACCGCCACCATCGGTCTTTGGAGTTGGACGTGGCTTCAACATCCTTTCAATGACCTGCGGTTCCAACGGGTTCTTCCACTTGATTGCTGGACACATCTGAAGATCGTTTAGCATCCTCTTTGTCTTGGTTGATAATACAACCTCCCAAGGAGCTTCTTCAATGACGGAGCATGTTGCTCCCGGCGTATTCGTCCTCTTAGAGGTGTGGGGCTGCGGGGGATTCACCTTCCATTTGTCAGATAACGCGAACTTGCCTTGTCGGTACTGGTTTTCAAGCCAATTCTTGAAAACGTAGCAATCTTCGATCGGATGGCCTAGTACTCGATGATAAGAACAGTAGTTGGGCTCGTTGACGTCACTTGGTTGCAACGGACGTTTTGGATCCGGCAGATTTATGAGTCTGTTGCGCAACGCCAGCTCGAATAACCTCCTCGTTTTATAGCGGGGAAAGGAATAAGGACGTCCCATCCTATCCTCAAGGGGCACGTACGGTCGCATATTATTTTGACGAGCAACCGGCTTCGAGTCGCTCGGTTGTTGTTGAGCATTAGCGACGATGATCGCTTTTCCCTTCCCTTTGTCATTTCGGGAGTCCGGCTTTGGGAGAGGAGGTTTATGGCCCATCTGATCCATCTGTGCTAGCTTGTCAATCAAGGCCTGGAAGGTAGTCGGCTTGAAAAACATCATAAACTGTGAGATGGTTGCTTGTGGATCGAGGGTTCCCACAAACATACCCACTGCGGGAGCTTCTTCAATGCGCTGCTCGCACTTCGACCATAAGTTCCGCCACCGTATAGCGTACTGAACCCATATCTCGCCTGGTTTTACCCTGGCGTTAATCAGTGCCGTCATCGGGGTACGTTCACTGGCGCTTGCAAAACGCTAAGTAAACAACAGCTCCATCTCCGCGAAGGTTTTAATAGAGTCGTTCGGGAGCTTAGAGTACCACTCGAACGCCGTATCTGATAGGCTTCCAACAAACTGGCGAAGCAACAGCTTGTCGTCACCGCCGGTGTTGCCGCAGAGTGCCCTGAACTGGGCAACGTGCTGGTGAGGATTGCCTGTCCCCTTGTAGACATGGAACTTAGGAATTGTGTAACCGGATGGGTACTTGATTTGATCGTACCAACTTGGATACGGCCGCCCCGTTTTTACAACCTGACCCGCTGCTTCCGTCGCTTGATGGACTCGGATCTGCTGAGCTATGTATTCGTCCAGATCGGCTTTGGAGATTGTCTCTTCTTTAGCTGCTGACAGAGCTGGCGGAGGATTCGACGTCTCCCCCCTATCGTCTTCAAGGATGATCGGGGGATCTTCAGCAGGTGGATCTTGTTGAATCATCATACCCACCATATCCTGGAATAGGAGGGCCATTTTCTTTATGTTGGCTGCTTGTTCAGCAGCCTCTTTGTCTTTCTTCTCCAGTACGCGACGAAGGAACTCAGCGTCAGTTTCTTGTTCTTGACGCTCGTCCGAGGACGTTTCAGGGGTTTCTTTTGGCCCTGTAAGTGCGGCCATAGCGTTCATCATCTCTTGGAGCTTCTGCTGCTGCTCCTGAGCCTTGGTCACTGACCTCGTGTGCGGTCTATGACCTGTTGATATGCGGCTATCTTCTTTTCCCGATGCCATGTAAATCGTATGAACTGTTATGCCCCCTGACTTGGGACGTTTAGGTTCACCATTTTTAACTTTTGCCGCTGACGCGGGAGTTTTCTCTGGCCTCCTTCTTTTGTGGGCCGTTGAGGTTGAAGGAACCGTTGAAGGGGGCAGCCTTGCAGCTGCTGTCCTCTGCTGTTTAATAGGATGGTCCTTTTCTTTTTGGACTTTCGCCTTCTTTTGTCGACGAGAGTGATCTGGGTCGATCACTGAGTCTTGAACCCTTCGCCAAACCTTGTATATTCTTGAGGACAGCCGTTGAGGGGGCTGTTCTTGCCTTGTTTCTGGGACTCTCTCCGCAGGCGGAGGAGATCTTTTTAGTGTAGCGGTTGGAGCATTCTTCCGTATCCTCCTCAGTAGTTCAAAGCTGTTCCCAGTTGGAACAGCAGCGTTGACTTCCACCACTGGAGCCGGTGGAGTTAGCCTTGAGGGGGAATTGCCCCCTGCCTTCCTCACTCGTCGCCAATGGCGACGTCGAGCATGACGAGCCGTTGGGACTGGCTCGGAGATAGAGACAGCTTCTTTTTTCCCTCTGCTTGAATGAGGCGTCGCTGGTGTTAAACTCTTAAAGACTGAGGTTGTCTTTTGAGGGATAATATTCAATCTATCGAAGACAGATCCTCGGGCATGGGCAGGAGCAGGAATCGTCAGTCTTGAGAAGACTGACTCTTTGACAGGGGAAGCCGCCTTGACGACTTCTGGAGCAGTAGTCATTGCCTTCCTTGGGACAGCCAATTTAGAGTTCTGATTTAGCCTGGTGAAAACAGAGGCTGTCGGTTTGGTAGTGGGCGACCCGTTGACAGGGGTCGTCGTAGCAGTGAGCCGGTCGAAGACCGACTTCTTGTTCACTTCCGGTGCAGGTATTGGCATAGGGAAGCTTGTAGGCGGGATCATGGTCCTGAAAAACAGGCCGGTGGTGGCCTGGGTCACCTGTCCTACCGGCAGAGCGAGAAAGGAAGCCGCTTGGGGTCCATATGCCACACCTCCGGGGGAGGTGGAGCATCCGTTGTAGTGGCACATCGAGCAGTTGGTGCAATTAGAGGCCATTGACAAACAGCAAATGACCCGCGAAGACGACACAAGATGTGTGGAGTGGAAAGAGGAAAAGGTCCTACCGGGCGTGCCAGAATCTGTTCCCCTCCGAAAGACGGCGCACAAGACTGCGAAGTCCTGACGCTGAGATTCGGGGCAGATGCTAATTGGTTTTATCCGTCCACCTCTCCGAAGATGCCAAGTGGATTTATGGCGCCGTGTATCGAAGGTTTAGACGGATGCGGCCGATGTAGCAGACTTCGTCAGATTCCCCCTCGCTTGAGGCGTTTTTGATTGGGGGGACGCTCTTCCCTGCAGGCGCAAGCCCCTGCAGTTAATTACGCTACCGCATCGCGGTAACAACTTTCTCCTTCTCCAGAATTTCACTTCGTGTCGTGGGTGTTTGTTTTGTTTGTGGTTGCCCGTGGATTGTATACGGAGACTGAGTAATGCCGTCGCCCATAGGACGTGGATTAGTCCAAATCCGTATTTACTTAGATTTGGGTTTGGTGTTTTTGATTTAAGGATACGTTAGCCGTATTAAGGCTAAGATCAACTTAAACGTGGTGATCCATTTAATGTATGGCTGTCGGGACCCGTCACCTCTCTGACGTCGTTGAAGGATTACAGCGATAGCCGT
The DNA here is from genome assembly GCA_030015575.1 of Agapanthus africanus. Taxonomy (NCBI): domain Eukaryota; kingdom Viridiplantae; phylum Streptophyta; class Magnoliopsida; order Asparagales; family Amaryllidaceae; genus Agapanthus; species Agapanthus africanus. Next base: position 138,579,734 of record CM057339.1, read on the forward strand.
CAGAGGAGTTCAGAGATGTACCCTTGAACCAAAGTCGATTTGGAGTTTTATAGTCCGTTTAAATGTTTAAGGATACGTTAGCCGTGGTTGGGGCTAAGATCAACTTAAACGGGATCATTTAGATCTGGCAAAAGAGCATTTGGAGGCTCTATTGTTCCAGTTTAGGGACGTGGTGGTCCATCGCCAGTTTAGGGACGTGGTGGTCCATATTCCAGTTTAGGGACGTGGTGGTCCATCGCCAATTTAGGGACGTGGTGGTCCAATATTAGTTTAAGGACGTTCCGGTCCAATATTAGTTTAAGGACGTTTCGGTCCATGCTCCAGTTTAGGGACGTGATGGTCCATATTCCAGTTTAGGGACGTGGTGGTCCAATGTTAGTTTAATGACGTTTCGGTCCGATATTGGTTTAAGGACGTTTCGGTCCATGCTGATGTGTGGTTGTCGGGACCCGTCACCTCTCTGACGTCGTTGAAGGATTACCACGATGGGTGTCAGAGGAGTTCGGAGATGTACCCTCGAACCGGATATAAATTAATTTAAGAGAACTGCTGTGCTCAGTCAATTTAATTTGAGAACTTACGGCCAAAATTGGGCTAAGTCCAGTTGAAAATGTTCAACACCCTTATTTATTTTTGGTCTATTAGACCTATGTTAGGGCTTTGCCCACATTTAAATAATGCATTGCATTACTTCTATTTTTTTGTTTGGGCTCTGCCCATAAAAGATGCAGAGCATCAATTTATTTTGGGCTCTGCAAGGCATCTGCATAGCATTTTTATTTTGTTTGGGCTTTGCCCATTTATAAATGATACAGAGTATCAATTTAATTAGGCATGTTTGGTCTTTTAATTGGGTCTGGCCCTTCAGTAAAAGAAATGCATTGCATTTATCAGGCGCTTTGCGCCAATCACTGAGCGCAAGCGCTTGTGGTGAGGACACGTGTCATGCTCTGGTGAGCGCAAGCGCAACGGCGCAGTGCGCTGCGCTAGTGCGCTGCGCTGTTGCGCTGCTGACATGTGGCGCGCTCTGGTGAGTTGCGCCAATTCCAAAGAGCAAAGCTCTATTTCAAGAGCGCGTAGCGCAAGTTGTTCTGTAGCTGACACGTGGCGCTCTCTCAAGAGCGCAACAGCGCAGTTTGGAAGTGCAAAGCACTAAGAATCTTTTAGATTCAAGAACAGGAGTGCAGAGCACTATTTGACTTCTTGATCTAATTTTGATCAAGAAAAATAAGTTTTTCTTTTTGTTTCAAGAACCAGAGGTTCATAAAAGTGCAAAGCACTATTTTTTTTTTTGTTGTTTTCTTGTTTTAAAGAACCAGTGGTTCATAAGAAGTGCAAAGCACTATTTATTCTGTGAAGATCATTGATCTAGTTTTTAGATCAATGATCTACTAGAAGAAATTTCTTCTCCCTTGTGATGGTTTTTACCTTTTTCTTGAAATTTTTCTCAGAGTTCTCTCTGTTTGAAACTCTTGACTTTTTTCAAGAAAAATGTTCATCCATTGAATTGAGGACTAGGGTCCTTTTTATAGTGCCCATAAATTAGTTAAATTTGTTAAAGAAATCTTTCTCTGAGTGATTTGGGAAATTTTCCCCACCGTTGGATCTTTGATCTAAGGGCTTCTGCTTTGCAGAAGAAAATCTTCTTATTTTAAAAAGAACAGAAAAGATTTCTTAGAATTTTAATTCTGTTTGGTGCAGATGCCCCTACGCGTGACACGTGTCGCGCAGCGCAAAGCGCAGCGCAACTGCGCTGACACGTGTCGCGCAGCGCATGCGCAACTGCGCCAGTGCATCTGCGCTGACACGTGTCGCGCAGCGCTGCGCAACTGCGCCAGTGCATCTGCGCTGACACGTGTCGCGCAGCGTAGTGCCTGCGCAACTGAAGCGTTGCTTTCTTTAATAGAGTTTTGCTCTGATTGGGCGCGCCTTCTCGGGCGCTGCGCTGACGTATCAGCGCCTGACACGTGGCGCGTTGCGCCCGGGATTTGAAGCGTTGCTTCAAAATTTGAATTTTGAATTTTCAGCAGAGCTTTACTCTGATTGGGGGAAACAGTTACGAGTACTCCTAGGATTAGGAGAGTACACCCATTATGCTTATTGGATAGTCTTCTTCCAAACCATAGGCTGGTGCCGAACGGTAGGGAACGAAAAAAACCATTTAGCCTAAAAGGGTGTACAGAATGTAATGAGTAAATACATATAAAGGGATTTGGAGAGATGGCAAAGAAATATACGGTTACAGTTGTGAATCTGATAATGGAAGAGCATTACTAAGAATACCCGGATACCCCTTCGAAACATTTATATGTTTCAGTTTCACTGTGTATTGTTAAAAGAAAAACTGATTTCCCAATTAGTCCTTGCTCCAGGGTATGTATTTACCAGGTTTGATTCTCACATATGTATGGTTTTACAGATAATGAGTGGGAGTAAGTTATTGGGAATTGGATGATCATCCTCATTATATCGGGATTCGTTGTAATTGGTGATATTTGAGGAAATCGCCTGGGTTGTTTGCCGGACGACAAATATTTGGTTTTGAATATCCGTTGTTATGCACCATTTTCAAATTGATATATCTGTACGTTTATTTTTATAAAGTGAGATATAACTTTTTGAAATTATGTCTATGACATTTACCTATATCAGTGGATGGTTAGATAATGAGCATTAAACAGCGGTGTAATTCTTCTTAACCAGAAGTACAGTTTTCAACCTACGACACACAGCGAATGAGTTATTAGACTCATGGAACTTATACAGAGTATTGAATTTTTTCCAGTGTCCATGAGGACAGAGGGGTTGGTACTCGTACTATATTCTGTTTACTTGTGACTTCTCTAGTTCTTAGACATGTGTTTCGTAGAAATACAAGGTCTAAGTTTTGAGAAGTTATAGGTATAAGAATAAAGTAGAGAACCAGGCGTTGCAAGTATCAGGATTTTTCAAGGTGATCGAAGATGTAGATACTTGTGTATGGTATTCAGTTAATAGTAATGATTAAGAAAACTTGCTTCTCTTTCAGGTTACTCATAATTGGAAGCACTCCTAAGTTGAGTAATGCTGATCGGCCTCTCTCCATTTTAGTTGACGTGCACTGGAGACAGCTGCATGATTTGAATCTGGTTCCAATTAAATCAGTGCCTCTATTTCTATATTGTATATAGAATAGTTCATATCTTAACATTGTTAAGGTACGGGGGGTTGTCCAGCTTATGCTCAAAACCAAACTCTGGATAACTCGAGGCACGTTTCTGTAATGGCTGTTTGTGGGTTGACCCGGGCTATGACGATGGTTAACTTTCTACCATCTGGAAGATCAATAGTGATATTGTTCTTGACTCTCCACAGTTTTGATAAAAATGGATTTTTTCAGAAAACAGTAGTGGGAGTATGGTAGAACTGGAAGTGATTCCAGAACCGCAAACGATTACTGAAAATTTAATAGGACCTAAAGATTCAATCTGGTTTGACATTTCATTAGCTACTCCGCAGATATGGTGGGTAACCTCAGGCACCCGAGAGGTACTCCGGTAGCCTCAAGGACAGTGACATGGAGGTTCTTGTTTACCCAGACTTGACACTACTGTTGTTCCAGGCTATGAGACCCGGCAGGAGGATGAGTATAGCGTCGTTCTAAACTAGCTCTAGAAGTGTACGTGTATATGACTCTGCCAGAGGGTTGTCATAGTCAGTGGGAGCAGCGGAAGCATAGTGGACAAGTAGCTTATGTCTATTTATGGACTAAAGCAGATATAGCGGAGATAGATCATCTATTTCTGATGTGACAATCATAGGTTTGACTTCATCAGAATAGGGATGGATCTGTTAAGAAGGTAGTAGGGTGTGATGTACTGGCATTTGGATGACATACACAGAGTAGGAAGTCAAAATCCTATACTACGATCGGTTATACTTTGGTTGTCACACAGTGCTTTCTCCACATAGGATATAGATATAATATCAGACACTCTGGTTACTAGATCTATGGTTTTAGATCTAGATTTGGGTAGTTTCCCAATCAGGGTACTAAGACAGCATTCTAAAGGTGTTTTAGAATGGACGACTCCTGGCACGGTAGTATACCTGCAGGTAATGGTGTCACCCTCTCTAAAGGTGTCTTACAGACTAAAGGGGAGAGGGATGTGCATGATTGGCAAATCACTTGCTTAGGCAATTGAGTCAATCATGAGATGTCAAGTACCACACTAGACATTGTTTTTGCACTAGATGCAATAAGTTGATATTAATCGTATCCTGGAGAAACGTTCGGAAGCAGTTTTAGAACATAAGTGGATGTTCTAGGGATATGATAACAACATCCTCTTTTAGGAGACGGCTATCATTCCAGGCTTCCAGGGTAATCTGGATGACAGAGTGACTGTCAGAGTTATAGTTTTCCCTCTGACGAGGGGCAGTAGTTTGGACAGGTGGTCCAAGCGGATACTGAGGGAGGCATAGCGCAGGATACTGATTAAATTCGGTTGACGATACAGTCTAAGAAGTTTAGATTTGGATTTTATTTATGAACTAGGTCCCATCAGATATCCAGACATATTCTAAGACAGGTATTACTCATTTCGGGAGATGGCTTTCTCCGCGAACTTGAAATAAAGAGAGACATAGAAAGAAACATTAGGGTGGATCCACTCTCTGAGGCTATTCCTCGAACGCAATAGTTTCGCAAACGGGCTTTGTGAGACTGATTAGTAGAGGAGTTGGGTGTTCGGTATCACACGTGCTATGAGAATGCGACATCGCAATAATTAGCCTTGAGTGCAAGTGGGAGATTGTTGGATATAGTGCCCTCAGAGTCAATTTTTGGATCACAGGAACGTGATTGCAATGATTGAGGGAGGACCTATACCGGTAGGACAGTCTTACTCAAGATGATAGTATGCTATCTGGTTTATCTTTATCATCGTGTACATGCTTTAGGTGACATTACAGGTCACTAATGCGCGTTGATAGAGCCCTTGGGATTCTTGCTTGACGGCCAGCAGTATGATGGCGATCATATACGTGGGAGCTGGGGTCTATAAGCACAACCTTAATTGGTCCCTAGTCGTGAGAGTTTCGAGACTGGGCATCGATACCCCATTAGTAGACTAGTGTATACAGTCGAGACCCCGACGAGGGGCGGTGGCCGGTCTCACGAGCCATTGGTGTCAGTTGGATCACCTAAGATGTATACGGGTGCTCATTGGGTTATGAGTACACCGGACAGGACTCGCCGGGAACATGCTAATTGGTATTATACTTGACGTCAGAAAGCAGTTCCCTAGTGACATGTGTACAGGTTAGTTCATCGACCTGAGATCGTCATTTGTCTCGTGTGAGTTCCCACTGTGCTTTGATTACTACCCTACCACGGCTCAAAGGAGTCGTGCAAACAGGTTTTAGTTGGGTACAGTCCCGAGCCATATGAAGGCAGTGAGCGGATCAGCAGGGGTTTCGTCTCTCCCGGTATTGGGGGTGAGATCACGCTGTGTCTAGGAGAGCCATTACACGAAGTCCTTGGCCAAGGCAGGAGATTTACTGGTAGGTATTCCAGTAGTATCTCAGGGTGTTCTGGGCTACACTCCGACAAGACTTGTACCGCTTTTGGGGGTCTGACTTTTACCAACCCCTTAGTCCCGACATGCGATACTCATAGAAGAACGGACCGGACTGTATGGATATTGTCACTGACAGGCTCAGTAGGGTGTCAGGATGAGTTCGCTCATCGACCTCCCTTTTGATCAATACCTGGTAGCCCGTTACGTACAGCTAGTACCACTGACGTGCTCGTGGTTAAATCCACAGCCAAAGTATTGATGAGTTTTTAGAGTCCCCCACAGACAGTTTCTCAAATTTCGAGCGAAACGTTGTAGAGGCCGTATGATATATGGCAGGGTTCGATCATATACGTGCAGTAGTGCACGGATCATGATCGGACGGATCATACTAGTGGGCTTTGGTTTAAGCCGGATCTTAGTATTAGATTTGTTGGATTACTTTAGTCTCATTGCATTCGCATTCGGTCGGAATGCGGATGCATGTATGTATATACTTGTGAAGGGTATCCTTGTGATCCGTCACGAGTTTACTTTAGATGTTGCCGTATCATTTTGTTGTTGTAAACATTTGGGTTAATGTTTACAAATGGAAATTATGAGCTAGAAATCATGATTAGGAGCATTAATTGTGACATATGCACAAGTGGTGACTCATAGTCTCTTTCTTTGTGCATGTGTCACATTATATGATTGATTTAGTGTTGATATGATAAGAACAGAGAGAGAGGGCAGCCAAGAGGTGAGATTTGCTCTTGTATTTTTCACTCTCTCACTCTCTCATTTTATCATACACAACATAAGAAAGAAAGGCTCCTCTTCTTCTTCTTCTTCTAGCTCACAACCTCCATTGATGGCTTCATCTTCAACCTCCATCCATACACTCTCATGCGTTGAGAATCAATGGATACAAGAGACAAAGTTATCACACACATTCTCTACATCACCTTGGATACGTCGGCTAGCAAACTTCATGTCCGTGTTGCTTCGGACGAAGCGAGAGCCCGTAAAAAGACTCGAAGATGTGGTGCCCTTTCCGACGAGGAGACCGGAGATCGGAGATGCCGCGAGGAGTTAGGGATGGTGGCTAAAGACCGAAAGATACGGATCGATCGGTATAGCTTTTCTAACCTTTCTCTAGTTGCTAGTTATAGGTTAATGGTTCGATCCGGGATTAAAGTCTGCGATAGCGCCGGTTTCTAGTTTAGAAAAGTTTTCGTTTCCGCATTTTGGCCTCGGACAGACGACCGGGGCGCTACCGTAGACTTACAGATTGGTAGTAATGAATCGAACCCAACTCGATTGGTTAGCCCGTATTGATGTCATTTAGAATTTATAAGAATCAATTATCGCTTGTTGGTTAAGGGAATCTTGTGTTTCCGACAAATTACCAAACGCTACCCTAGGCGTTTAATGCGAAATATAAACCAAAACATATCTTATTATGGTGGAACTTGCGATAGTTAGATCCCTTTACTGTTTACGAATATCATGTAGGAATTTGGATGCAAAATATCGTGTTTATAATCAAGTAAAGTCGCTCCCTAAAGGCGACGCTAAAACTGGAATGCACCGTACATGTCATGTTGAAAAATATATATTAAATTCAATACAGTTTGGAATGTAATGTTCTAAGGCTTGTATCGAAGCCGACTCGATAAACCAGAACCCTATAAAGTTTACTCTTCAATGCTGATAGGACACTATAATGAGAATTGACTGGGAAAGCGGCGTTGGACTGCAGTCCAGGGCAGCATTCTACGTGGATACCTGAATTTAAGCACCTGTACATACCTACATAAAACTGAAAATGCAAGGAGTCCTACATGGTCACGTAGATAATTTAGTTAGATAACACATAAATTTAGTCCCGTGCATTTTCACAGTCGTTTGATATTTAGTTTGTATTTTAGAATATCGACGTGTTCTCCAGTTTCTGCGGTGACATTTCTTACACCTTCGCATTAAACATGACATAACTCCTAGTACTGAAAGGATATTATTAATCCGTTTGATGCGTTGGAAACCTAACAGATATAAATAGATTTTATTCAACTAATAAAACACCTGAATATGAATACAATCCCTAGTAAACCATGCCCGAAGTTAGACTTCCAGTTCTGAAACTGGAATTCCAGCAGCTGATCGCTGATTTAAAATGATGATAAGTCCCTAATCTGAATTCCGTTTGACATGAAACTAATTTTACTGCTTAGACGATCAAGTGTACTTCGTACGCCTTTTATATTGTTTTGGACGATTCTATACGTGTGATTTATGGTAAATTTTGCAAGTCATATGGCATTGGGTGTCGTAATTTAGTGAATATCTGTTTAGTGCATTTTTGTCTATTTTTGTGCTTGCTTTATACCTTCTGCATAGTGATCGTTTATATTGAGACCTAGCGACTGTTTTGCGTTGTCGATACATAAGTGTTGGCGATTGGGTTGTGGCAAGTATGAAAGTGATATTGATAAGTGGAAACGTGATTGAAAGTGAAAGCGATACGTATTTGTTCACAACCTATCTAATACTTGAATACATACTATAACCTGGGGAAATGGGAAAATCAAGGTGGAATTGAACTCATATTTAGCGAGGTACAGTGACTTAGAGGATGATCATTCTCTGTTAGTGATACACACCCACACACCCACACATTAGGTCGTGGGCCTAGCGACACGGCTGCAGGGTTATGTCACGGGCAATAGTGGACCGTAGTCTCAGGTATGCACGAGACCCTTGTTAAACACGAGCATCCTTTCCACCGATTGATTTCATTAACTTAGTGACTGATAAGTAATGACATACACATTGCCTGTTTTACTGACATGATACTTATATCACACCGTTCATATTCAAATGATGTTCATTATTCTCATGTTCTGTATTATGTTGCACCTTTCATATTTAATAGCATTGTATCCATCATATATATTTATTGCTATATGTGTCGTCCTGATGACCTGAGTGTGCATACTCAGAGGATGAAGTGGACCCAGTCAAGGAGCAGGACCTGCCATTCGAGATCGCAGAGGTCTAGACCGCAACATCAGCGCCATTTCTTTTGTTTTAAGCACATTGTATTTTGTTGGTTAGTTATTTCCTTCTGCAAAATAAATGTATCTCGAACTTTTTTATTGTGATGTAATAAAGTTGTGAACTGTGATTTCCTTTACTCTTGTACTGTTTACTGACTACCATGTAATGCTAGAATCCGAAGTGTGATTACGGCGGGATTATTCCCTGATCGTAGGAGTATGGCTGGCCTAGTCACCCCTCGTATTCCGCATTTTGGGAAACGGGGCGTGACATGGTTTTGTTGGTGTTAAAGCCAGGTTTGGATGAAATTACAGTTCCGTCGAGGGATCCTGATTAGTCTAAAATATTGCACATTTGAATGCTTATTTTCCCCACTATTGTTAAGTTCTAAAAGGTGCTTATTATAATTATAGAACATATGAGGGTTTATGTGTAAAAAGTTTATTAGCATATGTTTCTACATTATAATTAACATAATGAGGGAAAGTACATGCATATAATATTTATATAAAATATTAGTAATTAAAATATGCATATCATATCAAATATTTCTAATCAATATTCTTAAAATATTGTATCATACAAATTGTTAGGATAATATCTCAAAATAATAACAAATTTTACTGACACTATGACTTGAGATATTGTGTAGATATTAGCTCAGATCTGGAGATCAAAATATCCGAGATATCAGAATCAAATCTGCTGAAATATTGAGGGAAAATATAAGATCCAGCAACGGCAGAAACTCAAAGTAAGATTTCCAAAATTCAGTTATCAAAGAGATCTACACATATCAACGGAAGAGTCCACAAGAAATTCCATGACCTGATGCCACTATAGCGCCGCGGTTAGGCGGCCAAATACCTATATTTGCGGCGGATCTGCGGCCCTTTGATGGACGTAGGATTTGAGATTTTTTGGCTACGATCGTAACAACAAATCATCACATGGAAACTAGGGTTTGTAGCTTATGTAACTATTTAAGGGACCGAGAGCTATACTTTGAAAATTATCAACCGAAGAGATCAAAAGGTCCAAGACGATCCACACATCCGAGTTGATCATCAGCTGTTCATCTACTTCCAACAAGATAGAGATCGAGAGCAAAAACTAGGTTTCTTGTACTCTACTTTAAAAGGATTTGTACATGATATAGTTGATTAATAAAGATAGAGTTTTTATTAGTCTTTTCACAATTAATTTCTGCACTTACTTTCTGCACTTAATTTCTGCATCTTACATTATGATCTCATTCTTCATCCTCTCTTCTCCAACCATGCGTGAGTAATTCCTACCTTGTTAGGATTCGTAGGCTAGGGTAAATCAATGGATGATAAAATCATTTAACTCCTTTTATATATTTTAAAGTCTATAAACTTTAGCAAAATAAATGTTAACATTCTTATCGGGCGCGCTACCAATTTATTAATAGTCTCGACCACGATTCGAGATTAGATTAACACTTGTTGTGTTAGGGGCTAGACATGAATAGAGATCAATGCAAGGACAGGGGTTAGGAGTAGGGAAACCCTAATTTCTTCCAAAAGAACCATAATCCGCATTCATCACTGTCGATATAGTTTTAAACTATTAAAAGATAAAAGGAGTCATTTTTAGTTAATCATCCATTATTACTAAGTCTATGAACCCTACAAACCTCTTCTTCATAAATCTTACATCCGTAGTATATCCGTAACTACAACCAATCATCCTTCTTCCATCAACTTGTCTAAAGAAAGAAAAAGATTCACGTTTTCCTATGGACGACCTGTACTCATCGCGGCTAGCTACTAGCGACATCGTCCTGATTGCGGTTACTTTACTTTATGAACACACTTTTTAGAAACGATCAATTAGATCCCTAGATTGAGTTACACCCTTGATGTGTACTTTATTACATTTCTTTTTCACTTTCTAATTCTCGTTGAATTATCTTGTAACCCTTGTTTGAATCTGATTTCTTTTGATCATCTTTCAGAAATATGGACTCCTCGAGCAACTCTTCAGGTGTCAGTTCCCATGATCGTACCGAGAAGATTCTCAGCACACTGACGACCCTAGCCCAGGCTCAAGAGAGGAAGACCGATCTCCTGACCGAGGGATTGAAGGCGGAACAGGAGACCGCAATTACCCCTCTAGAGAGATCTATGGCTATCCCCGTCGCCCCCGAGGGCGCCCTCGTACCGACTACACAGGCTTGGGTTGGTATTATTTCGGACTTCAGGAGGCTTCATCCGGCGGTTTTCACGGGACCAGAAAATCCACTCGAGGCCGAGCAATGGCTCATCAACGTGGAGAACCTTTTAACGGCCGCTCGAGTTCCTGACAATGACAGAGTGAACGTGGTGAAGATTCAACTGGGGGACGAGGCCCGCACGTGGTGGTCCATAGAGGAAAGCCGGCTAGAGAGACCTATTGGATGGGACACGTTCTGTAACAACCCTAAACTTTCTGTACAATTTTTTTTTCAAAAATACAGAAAGGAATATCTAAGCCTGTGCACAAGATATAAATTTAATTTGCTTTTGAACAGCAAGAAATAGCTTGTAGCTCATTGGTAAAGCCTTACACTGCTGTGACGTAGCCCCTGTGATCGAATCCCCCAGCCACATATTATTTTATTGTATTTTCTTTTAAACTTTTAGAAGCCCAAGGGTTTACACGTGCACTATACGTAAAATGAAGAGACACGGAATAAACAAACACGTGCACTGGGGTATACCAAGCAACAGAGACACGTGGCGAGAATCCCAGCCCCGACCCCACCAACTCGACCGGCGAGATGTTAGTTTAGACCGGCGGCATCGGTTCAATCTGATGGTAATGCCCCAAAAATTTCACCCTAGCACCTCTTCGCCTACCCCACTAACCCCATATTATTTGTTTACTCTGCATTCATCTAGAGAATATTAAATCACCTCTTTAATCCATTTCAAATTCATTTTTGATTCATTCTTCATTATCTCAAAACCCTAATTTTCCCTATAAATACCGAACTCCATTTCACCCCTCCTCACTCAGAATTTCATTACAAAAACTCTACAAAATTCTCAAGTCCCAAGTTGTGCAAGTGGAGTTAGCAAAGGGTAAGATTCCGACGAAGTTCCAAGGAGATTCCGACGACGAAACGACGCCCCGACACTTTCCTAGTCTTCTCCCTTCTCCCCTCTAACCATGTAGCCAGTAAGTCCCTTCTCCCCCTCTCTTTTTCTATTTTAAAAACTTTCATTTTTAAAACTCGACGAAAGCGGAGTTAATCCGACTTCCGTTTCGTTTTTCTTTAAAAATTCTAACTTTTCTTAAACCATCTAATACCATACTCTCATATAAGGTTAACAAACATTAACAAACACATTAAAACAAGTTTCATCTCAAAAGAATTTTTATGCAACTTTTATTGTATTTTTACGGTAAAATACCATATACTTTACATTTCGCCATAATTCTCATATTTCCTTATATTACCTTTAGAAAACTCACGAGGTAATGACCTACCTCATCACAACACACATATTGGACATAGCACGATTTACTTTTTGACAATATTTGTGGGAATATCACGAGTTACAATAAAATACCCTAAACTATTACAAAACCGTTTTCTTTAAAAAGAGTATTATCTAATTCTTTGCAATTACGTCTCTACAACCCATTTTGGGGAACCCCGATCGGGATGGTGCGGGTTATCGCACGTTCTCGGGCCTAGTAGAGCGAGATGCAGACCTCCGCAAGGAGTATTCGATCTCGATGGAATTTTTAATGCTTTTTTTTTAAGAAAATGAGATTTCTAGAAAATAAATAAAATTTATTTTTATTAAATATATATATGAATATTATCAAAAGATCTATTTTAAATATATTATAAAAATATTCCAAGTTTTCTAAATCAAAGGAATCACAATTACATGAAGGTGCCATTTTAATACAATGCAATTCCAATATTTCAATAAAATACCATATACAATAAAAATTAGGTTCTACTCACTAGAAATTTCACTTTTATAAAATATGCATCTATGAAAATCCTAAAGGCGATAATTAAATACTTGAGGTGTATTTTGAATATGTATCAAAACTATTTTTACATAAAATCCTCTCAAGTTATACTAAATTACAATAAGGACCCTGGTAAATATAGGTTTAAGCGTGACCAATTCTCTTGAGCCTCAGAGAGCCAGAGAATATGGGTGCTTGTCTATCTAAGGTAGACAATCTAACAAACGGTGTTATCAACACGGTAATTGTCTTGGAAAAAGACACAAATCTTGTCGTCCATGTGCAGCAGTTACCGATAACATCAAAACTAATTCAGTACTTCAATTTCTTTTCAAAGTGTCTAACTTAGACTGAGTCTCAATCTAATCAATCTGACTTCAATATGATTCAAGTATAAAACTACAATTCAACATGAATCCGTCTATTCAATCTATATTGACTGAACCGAACTATGGATATACTCCGTCTACATGACTATCCATTTATATCCATTCTGTTTACTGATATCATGGTTTCGGTAAATCATCCATCTATATAACAAAACAATACAATCAATACAAAAGACATCGCGGGTTTTTTAAAGGGGTAGATTGGTACAGAATGTGTTAGAAGTAGCACGAGATTGTAACCTTAATACACCTAACCTGAATATCCATTGTCGTTGTACCGTGGCTGAACGGTTCCTTGTATTCCGTATACCTTAGTCTCCGAAATAGTGGGAATCCTCTCGTATACACTGGCATATTCTATACCAAGCTACAAATAACCGCGTTAACATTATAATCAAACATTATTAGTCTTATTCTCTTTCTGTCTATTCTAACTCTACTCATCTTTGAGACTTACGGAGCGATTGTTCACTGACGACATTCCTTTTCTTCTTTCATTGGAATGTTGTCAGGTGATTTGGACGCACTAGAGACCGAGCCAAGTACTGAGGACTTGGAGCAGTTTGCTATCGACCCAGAGCTGTAGGCACTTGTACATACTTTTTTCATTTCAGTTATGCCATTGTTTAGGCATTGCTTTCTATTCATGTATTTACATTCCAGTTGTACCTGTAAAAGAATGTTTAATAAATAAAGTTGATGTTCATTTATATTCCTATCTCTTGTGTACATTTACTTTATATTGCTTAGATACGCTTAGCGTGTTTACTTCTGAGTAAATACATAGCGGGCCTTGCCGCGTCCCCTTGCCGTACACCGGGAAGCGGGGCGTGACAGGTTCTCCGCATGCTTTCTAGATCACTATTTTCCGGCCACTGCCAAGGTCGAGATGGAGGAGAAATTCATCATGTTGAGGCAAAATGGATGCTCAGTAGATGTCTATGCCGCAGAGTTTAACCGGCTGAGTCGCTTCGCACCATACATGGTAGCCATCGAAGCCGCCAGGGTAAGACGGTTTCAGCAGGGGCTCGATATTAAACTGCAGCAATTTATCGCGTCCCTCAATCTACCGACCTTCGCTCAGGTGTTGAACGCTGCCCGAGTACAGGAAAGATTGGCGGAGAAGGCCAAGGGCCACCAATCGGTGGACAGGAGACCCCATGTAGTTCTAGCACGGGCTACCCTTTCCCTCCGTGGAGCGATCCTAGTTCACAGGCAGGGTGTTACCCAGATGAAGCGTACTTTCTCACCTCAGCAGCCACAGCGGAGGGTCCTGTTTTGCTATTATTGCCAGAGGCCAGGGCACATGCAGAGAGATTGTTGCAGAGCTATGGGGAAGTGTTTGCTTTGCGGATCCAGCGAGCACAGGATCAACGGATGACCCCAGAGATCTGAGCTACAGGGAGGGTTCGAGCAACACCAACCGTCGTACGACACTTCAGCTCAGAGGGGTCCACCTCTGGTATCCCAACAACAGTTATTCGATCAGAGGCAAACTGGTACGGGTCAGAATCAGGGGCGGGCTTTCACCCTGTCCGCCGAGCAAGTAGAGACTTCTGGAGAATTGGTTGTTTCCCCCAATCAGAGCAAAGCTCTATTCAAATTTTGAAATTTGAAATGAAGCAGCGCTTCATAAGAGTGCCAGCGCCAAGTGCTCCAGCGCTAAGAGTCAAAGACTCTGAGGCAGCGCTCGCGTGCAAAGCACGAGAGTGCCAGCGCTGAGAGTCAAAGACTCTGAGGCAGCGCTCACATGCAGAGCACGAGAGCGCCAGCGCCAAGTGCGCCAGCGCTAAAGACTCTGAAGCAACGCTCACGTGCAAGGCACGAGAGCACCAAGCGCTAGATGCTGGTTTATGGGCCAAGATACGCGACATAATGTCTACGAGACTAAAAAGACAGGGTTCGAGGACCTGTTGGTCAAAGGAAAGGGGAGGTCCAGATTCCAGGACGGAGCCGTATAAGGCTGAAGCTCCACGTACGGTTTTGAAGCCGAGCCTTTCCAGCAATGGGTAAAGAAGAGGCCCGATGGCCCTACATCTTTCTTTAGTTTGAAATTCCGATTGTCAAGGTATGTTCCCCACCGTTGGATCAAAGATCCAACTAAGATGATAAATCATCAAATTACCAGAATAAAATTCTGTTAAGAAAATACTCCTCAGAATCTTTCTAAACCAGAAAGATTGTGCTCTGCAAATCAGAGCACCGTTGGATCAAATATCCAATGGTGATTAAAAATCACCAAGATACAGAGTAATCTCTGTATAGGAAAATAATTTCCCAATCTTTTTAATAACAAGAAAGATGTCTTCTGTAAAACAGAAGCCCTAGGATCAAAGATCCAATGGTGGGGAAACATCCCCAAATCAATCAGAAAAAGATTGCCTTAACTGATCAGCCTCCACTATATAAAGGACCCAAGACTTCAAGTCTTACACAGAGGAACACCCCACAAACTTTGAGAAATTTCAAAGAGAAGAACGAGCTCTCGGAAGAAGAATTTCTTCAAGATAAATAAAACAGAGAGATCAAAGCATCTCATCAAAAAGAAAAAGAACTTAGTTCTTTTTCTAGATCATAGATCTATAAGACAGAGGTCTTTCACAAAAAAAGATTATAGCATCTCATCGTAAAAAGGGAGGAGAAGAACTTAATTCTCTTCAGATCACAGATCCATAAAGACAAAGTCTTTCACAAAAAACATAAGAGATCATAGCATCTCCTATAAAATAAGAACTTTGTTCATAGATCCACGAGACAAAGTCTCTTATAAACGAGAATTAATTCTTAGAGCACAGAACTGGCCAAAACGGCCAAAGGAGCGCTTCAGCGCTCTAAGTCTGGCGTTCAGTGCCAAGCGCACCACGTGCTCCTCACGTGTGCGCTACTTCATAAGAAGCGCCTTAGCGCTCCAAATCTGGCGATCAGCATCAAGCGCGTCACGTGCTCCTCACGTGTGCGCTACTTCATAAGAAGCGCCTTAGCGCTCCAAATCTGGCGATCAGCGCCAAGCACGCCACGC
Source organism: Agapanthus africanus (assembly GCA_030015575.1). Classification (NCBI taxonomy): domain Eukaryota; kingdom Viridiplantae; phylum Streptophyta; class Magnoliopsida; order Asparagales; family Amaryllidaceae; genus Agapanthus; species Agapanthus africanus. Next base: position 138,595,741 of record CM057339.1, read on the forward strand.
GCTCCTCACATGTGCGCTATTTCATAAGGAGCGCCTCAGCGCTCTAAGTCTGGCGCTCAGCGCCAAGCGCTCCACGTACTCCTCACGTGGGCACTGAGTGAACACAGAGTGTTCTTTGAAAAATAAAGTTTAGCGCCATAAAGAGTGTTTAACACTCAATAAAAGACAAAAAGGGTGTTAGAACCCAAACCAATACTCAGCATTGTTAAATAAAAAAAGACTGAGCCTAATTAAATGTTCAACATTTTAACTGAGTGGGACGAACCCAAGTTGGCCATATATCCCTTATTCAGATTAATTGAGCCTATATACTCATAAATCTTTTTAACTGATCTTAGTCTCAAACTTGACTACAGATCTCCCAACCAACATTGGTTCAAAGGTACATCTCTTCATAACTCTGATATATGTCGTTGTAATTCTTCAACGTCTTCAGAGAGCTGGAGGATCCCAATAACCAATAACTTTTGGCGCATCCCCAAACGGTTGAACCAAAAACTCTATAGATTATGACGTTTTTAAACTATGGACTATGATGTCCTTAAACTTATGGACCGCAATGTCCCTAAACTAAAACAATAGAGCCAAAATGCTTTTTTGTTGGATCTAAATGATCCTGTTAAGTAGATCTTAGTCTAAAATTAGACTAACGTATCCTTAACAAACGTTTAAGTTGATCTTAGTCTCAAATGAGATTAACGATCCTTAAACCCAACCCAAACCCAAATCTAAGAAAATACGGATTTGGACTAATCCACGCTTTACGGGCGACAACATAAATTAGTCTCCATATACAATCCACGGACAACCAAAAATAAAACAAACACACACGACATGAAGTGACCTTCTGGAGCAGGAGAAAGTGGTTACCGCGATGCGGTAGCGTAATTAACTGCAGGGGCTTGCGCCTACAGGGAAAAGCGTCCCCACAAACAAAAACCTCTCACAAAGAGGGAGAATCTGACGAAGTCTGCTACAACAGCCGCATCCGTCTAAACCTCCGATGCATGGTGCCATAAATCAACTTGGCATCTTCGGAGAGCTGGACGGATAAAACCAAATAGCATCTGCCCCCAAAATTCAGGCCGGACATCCCAACGTCCTGGTCGCAGTTTTTGGCTAAGAACAGTGGTTATAGGTACCCTCCTTGTTTATTATATACCAGCTAGAGTTCTTTTTGATTCGGATGCTTCGCATTGCTTTATTTCTACGCGGTTTGTTGACACACACTCTATACCTCACGAGCCGTTGACCAATAGTTGGAAGATACATACGGGTAACGAAATTATTGTGTCTTACCAAGAGTGTAGGTTATGTCCGTTGGTAGTATGCGGCAGGGAATTCTATGCGAATTTCCTTTTAATCAGGACGGGCAGCTATGACGTAATTCTCGGGATGGATTGGATGAGTACCTTCCATGCGATCATAGATTGCCGAGCTAAGAAAGTGACTTTCCGCATTCCCAATCACCCTGAGTTTGTTTTTGAAGGTGGAAGCGAGTCTTTGGAGCCAGCCAAGTTTAGAGCCAAACCAAAAGCGTTGACGACTATGGAAATTGATGAGAGTCTAGCCCTAGAGATCGTTCGGGATTTTCTTGATGCGTTCCCTGAAGATTTACCAGGTCTACCACCTCCTCACGTCTTGGGATTCTCAATCGACTTGATTCCGGGTACATCACCAGTCTCGAAAGCACCGTACAGAATGGCACCGATTGAGTTGGAAGAATTAAAGAAGCAGATAGAAGATCTTTTGGACAAGGGATTTATCCGTCCAAGTGCTTCCCCATGGGGTGCTCCTGTGTAACTAGTTAAGAAGAAGGACGGTTCCTTGCACATGTGCATCGACTACCGGGAGTTGAACGGAGTGACCGTGAAGAACAAGTATCCCATCCCCCGCATCGACGACTTGTTCGATCAGCTTGGTGGTGCTGGGGTATTTTCCAAACTAGATCTTCTGTCAGGGTATCACCAAATCAGGGTTAAGGCAGAGGATATATGCAAGACGGCTTTCCGAACCCGATATGGCCACTATGAGTTTCTTGTGATGCCGTTCGGTGTTACCAATGCACCAGCCATATTTATGGACTTGATGAACAAGGTTTTCTCCAAGTTCTTGGATCAGTTTGTTGTCGTATCCATCGACGACATTCTAGTCTATTCGGGGAGTCGAGAGGAGCGCGCCGAGCACCTACGAATTGTATTGCAGGTTCTGCGGGAGGAGAAGCTTTATGCTATGCTAAGCAAGTGCGAGTTTTGGCTCGATTAGGTACAATTCCTTGGCCATGTCGTTTTTAGTGATGGCATTTCAGTGGACCCGATGAAAATCAAATCTATCAAAGACTGTCCGACATCGAAATCAGTCGCAGAGATAAGAAGCTTCTTGGGATTGACTGGGTATTATCGACGGTTTGTCCAAGATTTCGCCAGAGTAGAGAAACCCTTGACGAAGCTCACACGGAAGGATGTGCCTTATGTTTAGTCGGAGGAATACACCCAAGCGTTCGAACTGTTGTAACCGAAGTTGATCACGGCCCCAATCCTGATTGTGCCAGACAGCTCGGGTGGCTTGGTTGTTCACAGTGATGCATCGGGAAAAGGTTTGGGCATTATTTTGATGCAGCACGGTCGAGTGGTGGCTTACGCCTCTCATTAGCTGAAAACTCATGAAAAGAACTGCCCCACGCATAACCTGGAGTTAGCGACCGTTGTGTTCGCTTTAAAGATTTTGATGCATTACTTGCTAGGCAAGAGAGTGGAGGTGTACACGGATCATAAAAGTTTGAAGTACGGATTCACTGAGAAGGAACTGAATATGAGACAACTCAGATAGTTGGAGTTGATGGAAGACCATGACATTGATCTATAGTATAACCCGGGGAAGGTGAACGTCGTTCCTGATGCTCTCAATTGCAGGCCGTCAGCTGCGTTACTGACTTGTCAGAAAAGGATTCTCGATGACCTTCAGAGACTCAAGTTGGAGATAGTTACACTGGGTGTGCCCGGACAGCTCTGGCAGTTGCAGATTCAATCATCGCTTATAGATCGCATGAAAGCCGCACAGGCTGGAGGCTCTCAGTTGCAGATTCAATCATCGCTTATAGATCGCATGAAAGCCGCACAGTGCCCCACGGGTTCACTGCCGTGTTCGGCGAGGACCAAGCTCCGCTCTGGATGCTTCACATGGGGTCATTGCCATGCTCTGCGAGGACTAGGATCCGCTCTGGACGTTTCCCACGGGGTCAGGATTGACAAAAGCCGCGTTCCACGTAGCCAGGAATTTTGCTCTGGATGTTTCCCACGGGTTCACTGCCGTGTTCGGCGAGGACCAGGCTCCACTCTGGATGCTTCACACGGGGTCATTGCCGTGCTCTGCGAGGACCATGATCCGCTCTGGACGTTTCCCACGGGGTCAGGATTGACAAAAGCCGTATTCCACGTAACTAGGAATTTTGCTCTGGATGCTTCCCACGGGTTCACTGCCGTGTTCGGCGAGGACCAGGCTCCGCTCTGGATGCTTCACACGGGGTCATTGCCGTGCTCTGCGAGGACCAGGATCCGTTCTGGACGTTTTCCACGGGGTCAGGATTGACATAAGCCGCGTTCCACGTAACCAGGAATTTTGCTCTGGATGCTTCCCACGGGTTCACTGCCGTGTTCGACGAGGACCAGGCTCCGCTCTGGATGCTTCACACGGGGTCATTTCCATGCTCTGCGAGGACCAGGATCTGCTCTGGACGTTTTCCACGGGGTCAGGATTGACATAAGCCGCGTTCCACGTAGCCAGGAATTTTGCTCTGGATGCTTCCTACGGGGTCATAGCCGTGTTCTGCGAGGACCAGGCTCCGCTCTGGATGCTTCCCATGGGGTCATAGCTGTGTTCTGCAAGGACCAGGCTTCGCTCTGGATTCTTCCCACGGGGTCAGGATTGACATAAGTCGCGTTCCACGTAGCCAGGAATTTTTGACTTTATCCGCATTTCACGGAGTCGGGGTTTGACTCTCGGTCTTTTGTGCACCGCCGAGTCATGGAACTGGAAGTTTCTGCTGTTCCGCTTTGCTTTATGTTGTGTCTGTTGTGATGAGACGAATATCGAGATGATCTCCAGGCTATCAGTTAACCGTCGAGATTTGGCCTCTTCTTCTGATAAAACCTGGGGAGGAAAGGTGTGATTCCTTCTTTGTTTGCGTCCGTGGATTGTATACAGGGATTGATGTGATATCACCTGTAGGGCATAAATTTCATTTTTTTATTTCTTTCCGCGATGCTCTATCATTTCAGCTTTTATATCGCGAAGGTCGCGATTGCCCAATCATTTCGGCTATCTCTCGCGGTGCCCAATCATTTCGGCTATTTGTTTTATTTTTACTCGATGCTTTTTTTGCGAGTTGCCCAATCATTTCGGCTATTTTGCATGCATACATTTTTACTTGCTGATTTTGTTGCAAGTTGCCCCATCATTTCGGCTATTTCGTATGCATGTGTGGCTCGTTGACTTTTCGCTGCAAGCTTGGAATTAGACACCGATTTCGGCATCAGCACCGCTACAACTGGAATATTGCCAGGAATGAATCATCATTTGCCTCTGTCAATATCGAACAAAGGTGGCTTAGCAAACAGGGTTAAGATCCTGTCGACTAAGGGTTTTGACTTCATGAGCCGTAAGGGTCTCATAAAGGTATTTCTCCCTGCGAGTCGTGAGGATCTCATAGGTGCGGTTTCTCCTTAAGAATCGTGAGGATTCCTAAGTGCATGTTCTCCTATCAGTCGTAAGGATCTTAGAAGAGGGTTTTCTCCTTATAAGTCGAGAGGACTTACAAGGGTTGTTCACCACGTAGACATATCCCTAGTCATGGATGGGACTTCGTTAGGGAAATGTTTATCCGCGCCCGTGGATTGTATACAAGGGTCAGCATTGAGCCGCTTGTAGGGCAGTATTGGAAGTTGTGGGGGCTGCTTAAGAACAGGTTCAGATCCCTGTAGCTTAAGACTTTTGAATCTTATGAGCCGTGAGGGTCCCATAAGAGGGTTCTCCTTACGAGTCGTGAGAATCTCGCAAATGTAATTTCTTCTTAGGAATCATGGGGATCCCTAAGTGTGTTGCTCCCTTGTGAGTCGTAAGGATCTCACGCAGGTGTTTTCTCCTTACAAAGTCGAGAGGACCTTGCAAGTGTTTTTTAACGAGATTGCGCCCTTTCGGGTTTTCACAAAACTCGCCGGTAGCCCTGCTGTTTTTACTCACGGAGCCTTTTCGGGTTTTCATCCGTGCCCATTTTGCTTATGAACATACTGTTTTCTCTCTCTTTTTTTTATTCTCTTTTTTTTATTTTAACGAGATTGCGCCCTTTCGGGTTTTCACAAGACTCGCCGGTAGCCCTAATGTTTTTACTCACGGAGCTCTTTCGGGTTTTCATCCGTGCCTATTTTGCTTATGGACATATCGTTTTCTCTCTTTTTTTTATTCTTTTTTTTTGTATCAGCTTTGGGATGCTGTAACCCACAGTAAGTTAAGGACGTTTCGGTCCGCTGTTAGTTTAAGGACGTTTCGGTCCGCCGTTAGTTTAAGGACGTTTCGGTCCGCCGTTAGTTTTAGGACGTTTCGGTCCGCCGTTAGTTTAAGGATGTTTCGGTCCATCGTTAGTTTAAGGACGTTTCGGTCCATCGTTAGTTTAAGGACGTTTCGATCCGTTGTTCGGCTACTACTTATAGAGTTTGGGCTTAGGGAGATAGCAAGCGGACATAGTTGTCGTCATCTATCGTTGACCTAGGCCGTGACTCGTTAGGCGTATTACTTCTTCACGAAGCAACCATTTATTGGCCTGAAGGTCCTTTCACCATGCATGTCTATGAGTAGATAGGCTCCACCCTGGTAGACTTTGTCTATGATGTACGGGCCTTCATAGTTTGGCTCGAATTTCCCCCGTTTAGCACGATTGGGGATCATAGGTCTTTTGACCACTAGCACGAGCTCGCCTTGGCGGAACGTCCTCGGCCTAGTCAATCTTTCATACGAGCGCGTCATCTTTGCTTTATAAGCCTCCAGATTTTGTTGCGCTATCAGCCGGGTTTCATCAAGGGCATCAAGTTCCTCAAGCCGAAGGCGAGCATTCTCTTCGTCCGTTAGCTCGTAATGAACTGCCACTCGTAGAGAGGGTAACTCTATCTCGAGGGGAAGTACTGCTTCTGTACCGAATACCAATGTGTATGGCGTTGTGTTCGTGGCCATTTTGAACGTAGTCCGGTACGCCCAGAGAGCTTCATGCAATCTCTCGTGCCAGTCTTTCTTATTTCGTAACACCGTCTTTTTCACGATCTTTGTTAAGGTCTTGTTGAAAGCCTCAGCTAGACCGTTAGCTCGGGGATTATAAACTGAGAAGTATCTCTAGTCTATGTTGTGTTGTTGTGCAAAGCGGCTGATTTTGTGGCTTCTGTAGGCTGGCCCATTATTGGAGATGATTCGCCTCGGAGTGCCAAACCGATAAATGACGTGTGTCTTGAAGAAATGGAGGATATTCTCCGTCTTCACTTCCCTCAGTGGTACTGCTTCTGCCCATTTGGAGAAGTAATCAGTTGTCGCCAAAATGAATCGATGTCCTCTGGACGCTGCTGGTTGGATGGGGCCGATTATGTCAGTTCCCCACATTTCGAACGGCCAGCTGGCCACTGTCGGATGTAGTGGATTCGGATGCTGATGGATAAAATCCCCGTGAATCTGGCATGAGTGGCATCGCTTCGCGTACTTAAGGCAGTCCTGGATCATCGTGGGCCAATAGTAGCCTATCTTTTTAATCTTCAGTTTCATCTTCGGCCTGGCTTGGTGAGAACCGCAGAGTCCGTCATGAGTTTCTTGGACGACTCTTTTTGCTTCTTCAGGTCCCAGGCATCTTAACCACAGAGAATCAAATGACCTCTTGTACAGATTATCATTGACGATGGCAAAAGACAGAGCTCGTTTCATAAGCTGATGTCTTGAGGACGCATCTTCGGGCATTCGACGGGATTTGAAGTAGTCTATAAAGACTTCTCTCCAATCCTCAACCGTTTCTTGGTCTTCTACTTATAGAGCCGCTGTCTTGGTCGTTCCCTTTTCCTCGGACGTCTCTGGAAATATTTCTGCCGGTGTGAGGACTCGACGGTTTTGCACAACGATCCTCACGTCATTGAGGTTTTCATCAGCCAGTTCCTTAGCAAGCTTGGCTAATGCATCCGCTTTGCTATTTTCTGCATGCGGTATGCTTTTCAAGGTGTAGGAAGGAATTTGAGTCAGCAGCTGATGTACTCTCCTACCGTACTTCACCAATTCTGGTTTGCACGTTTGATAGTCGCCGTTTACTTGACTAACAACCAGTTGGGAGTCTCCGTATATGAGAAGGTCTTCAATCCCCATGTCGATGGCGATCTCGAGACCTGCTATCAAAGCTTCATATTCGGCTTCATTGTTTGTCCTCGGCTCTGTTAAGGAGAAAGCAAAGCGCATTATCCCTCCTTATGGAGTTACAAAGATGAGGCCTACCCCTGATTTGATTATAGGGGTGCTTTGCTTACGCTTCTTCATGGAAGACGCTCTATCAAAATAAAGTTCCTATCGGGCGCCATTACCGTCGATCGTGTCAAACGCATTCTCATCTGGCAGTTCGCAATTCAAAGGAGAATCGGCAGGTATTGGATGCTCAGCAAGGAAGTCAGCGATGGCGTGGCCTTTCACTGCCTTAAGAGGCTGATAAGTTATTGAGAAATCCATCAGGAGCAAGGCCCATTTAGCGAGCCACCCTGTCAATATGGCCTTTGACATCAAATATTTGAGAGGATCCACCTTCGATATGAGACGGACTTCATGCGCCAACGCATAGTGCCTGAGCTTCGTTATTGCGAAGATCAATGTCAGGCAGGGTTTTTCGATGGGAGAATAATTGCTTTCTGCCCCCGGTAGAACCCGACTCAAATAGTAGAGGGCTCTCTCCTTCCGTTGGTCGTTTTCTTATTTCCATAATGCACCTAAGGAACCTTCGAGGGTTGTTGTCTAAAGAATGAGAGACTTTCCCTTGACCGGAGCAGCCAGTACTGGCGGATTCTGTAGGTACTGCTTGATTTCGTCCAGCGCGCTTTGGCATTTACGATCCCAGACAAACGGGGTTCCCTTCTTCATCAGGTGGCTGTAAGGACGGCACTTGCTCGAAATATTGGCTATAAATCGCCGGATATATGCGAGCTTCCCTTAGAGAGACCGCAATTGCTTGAGAGTCCTTGGCGTAGGCATTTCCATGATCGCCTTAATTTTTAACGGATCTATCTCGATGCCTCTGTGTCGGACGATGAATCCCAGGAATTTGCCCGAGGAAACACCGAACGCGCATTTCAAAGGGTTCATCTTCAAGTTGTATTGTCGGAGGCGTTGAAACACGATCTTCAGATGCTCTAAATGCTCCTCGTATGATTTGCTCTTAGCCACAAGGTCGTCGATATAGCATACAACGACTTCATGTATAAGGTCATCGAAGATCTTCGTCATGGCCCTCTGATAGGTGGCACCGGCGTTCTTTAGACCGAAAGGCATCACCTTGTAGCAAAATATGCCCAAAAGGGTCCGGAAAGCGATATGCTTCTGGTCCCCAGGATGCATCTTTATCTGACTGTATCCCGACGAGCCATTCATGAAGGAGAAAACTTCGTGTGTGGACGTATTGTCTATCATCAGCTCGGTGACCGGTACTGGGAAGTCGTCCTTCGGGCAGGCCTTATTGAGATCCCGAAAGTCCACACATATGCGCGCTGTCCCATTTTTCTTCATCACCGGGACGATGTTGGCGATCCAGTCAGGATATTGAACTTCTTGGATGAAGCCAGAGTCGATCAGCTTCTTGACCTCGACGTTGATGATCATCTCAAGCTCGAGCCGCATTCTTCTCGGTGCTTGCTTGATTGGCTTGACGTCCGGGGATATAGCCAGTTTGTGGACAACAATCTCCGGGTCTAGTCCTGGCATCTTGGAATAGTTCCACGCGAAGCAATCCCTATGCTGCATAAGCACGTCTTTTAGTATAGCCACCCTTTCTTCAGACAGCAACTCACTGACGAATTTCAGTCGTGGATCACTTGTCGTCCCCAAATCAATTTTCTTGAGATCATCTGCAGTAGTATGTATTCCACCTTCCAGCTCTTTCGGCACCGGCGGAAATTTTGAGATCACCTCGTTATCATCGTTTTCAAAGCACCAGGGGAGGTCATCCATATTCTCGGACTCTACTTTTGATACCGTTATCATATAACAAGTACGAACTCGTTTCCAAGACCGATGTTGATCTGGTTCTGCTCTCACTGTATGCGCGGCTTTCGGTTCATGCCTCTGTGGCGGATTTATCCTCCAACTGCTGGATAGAGCGAACTTGCCGAGCTGATATTGGTCTTCGACCCAATTCTTAAAAGTGAAGCAGTCTTCGAGAGGATGTCCTATCGCTCGGTGATAAGAGCAATAGTCTGGGTGAGAGATCTCATTGGCTCGCTCGGGGTGTTTGGACTCCGGAAGTGTAATCATTTGATGTCTTATGGCGAGATCAAGTATCTTCCGTGTTTTGTTCTGAGGAAAAGAGTATGCTCGACTCATCTTCTTTATAAGAGACGAATCTGGATTACTCGATTCTCGATCGCGTGGCTTCTTGGACTCGCTTTGTCACTGTCGAACGCCTTTCCCGTTCTTTGGTTTGTTTCTGCCTCTGCGTCGTGCCTTTTGTACAACGGGTTGATAAGGAGGAGTATTTTCATTTTTCACAGCCTGTTGAAAGAGGCGTTGCGTCCTGGCTTTCTCGTAGATGGCCATTTCGCGATTACGGTCATCTCGAACCTTTTGACCCGCTTCCCTTATAAGCTTGTCCATTTGTTCTTCGAACAACGGACTGGGCATTTTCATGTCGGGAGCTCTTTCTGGTCCAGGGTTAGCATATTCCTACAGAGCATATCCCTCTTCATCAAAGTCATGTATGACGTAGCAGTCGCGGAGTAGCTCCCGTTTCTTGGATTGAACGTACCCAAGTCCGGTCGTTTCCATTCTTCCGTTGGGCAATTTTCGTTGAGTTCCAAGAACGTTCCAGATCTTATCATAGAACTTAGCTTTTCGAGCGGTCTGTTTGAGAGGTACGCCTTGGCGCTTTAACAGCCTTTTTAGTCCGTTAGTATAATATCTGGGCAAACGGATGGGCCGGAGCCTGTCGAGTGTAGAATCCGCGCCGTGCCAGATTTCTTTATCCACTTCAATTTCCCCGGATCGGTAGAATAGGATCGCCTTTTCACCTTCTCGCCTAGGAGGGACATAGAACGTCTGCAGCTCTTCCACATTGTAGGTATAAAGCGCGTCTAGTTCTTTATGATACTTGGGCGGAACCATGGCAACTTGCAAACTTTGCTCTTCATCAGCGAAGGTTTGTATTGAAGGTCGAGCAGAGAATACGGTATGGATCTCATCTTCTGAGTCGCTGCAAAAGATCAACATAGGAGCGGACGGTCCTGGTTTGTTGCACCGGGGCGGACCTAAGTAAACAATTTCTTCTTCCTCTTCGGTATCACTCCCGAAGACCGGAATGGTAGGGATAGCTTTGTTCTCCGGTTTGTGACATCTCTCCGTGTCCTCGAAATCTGGCAAGAAGTATTTTGCATCTTCGTATTTCCGAACTTCGTTTACGAAGAATGGGTTCAGCTCTCTCATCACAGTGTACTCGAGACCATCCTTGAAGTATTTCATACACTGATGTTGTGTCGAAGGGATGATGTTGCACTCGTGTAACCAGGGCCGGCCAAGCAAAGCGTTGTAGCATGTCTTGGCGTCAATGATGTGGAACCTGATATCAGTGACGAGAAACCCAAAGCGTAACGTCAGTATCACGGACCCAAGCGTCCGTGATGACTGAGAGTCGAACCCGGAGTGGTGATCTTATCCCGAGCGAGGTGTTAAACGCTCATGCAGATTTCCTTCAATACTCTCACGTTGAGGAGGTTGACGGAAGACCCATTGTCGACCAGGGTTTTACCTATCTTGATGTCATGACAGTATCCAGAGACATATAGGGGACAGTTGTGCTCGCATGTCCTAAGGAGGAGATCTTCATCGCCGAAGGTGATATCGGCTGTGTGTACTTCTTCCAGCTCGTCCTTCATCTTTTCTTCGGCGAAGAAAGCTTGGAATTGCTCATGTTCTTGTAACGCCTTGATTAAAGAATCCCTCGCCTCTTTGGATAGCAGAAGGGCATCGAGAATACTTAGCTGCGAGGGTATCTTCCTCAAGTGTGCGAAAACATTGTAGTCCACCTTACTCTTCCTCGGCGGGTCCTTGACCATCAGCTTTTCGACGGCTTGGTCATCAAGGATGATATCCTCAGGGACCTTTTCTTTCCCCTTATCTTTTCTATTTGACCCACTGTTCGAGGGCCCAAGACTCTTTTCGGGCAGCGTACGATTGCGTAGCTGAATATTTTCACAGGTCTTCGGTTCCTCCACTTTTCCTAAGGTGGACTCTTTAAAGAGAGGGCCAAGAGCCATTTCCTCGTCAGAGTCACACCCGAAGGTGAGAACTTGCGATCCCCCGGCGTTAATCACGCAACAATTACCGGTGGTTCTTTTATGCTCCTCGGTTGTATTTCTTTGCTCCCGACGAGTTTTGCGTTTCATCCGCTTAAAATGTTGTCTATGAGCAACATATCCCTGCCACCACCTTTTAAAAGCGTCGCACTCTTCGGTGGGGTGCGAAATCCTTCAATGATATGAGCAGTAACCAGGATGTGTTTCTGCTTCACCAGGGGCATTCGCTTCGGAGGATGGCAGCTTCATTCCCATTGATATGGCTTTGGCGAACCTTTTCCTCGTCTTGAACCTGTTTTTATTCACGACGGATGTCCTTTGATTCGGCGGGAGTGTCTCGACTCTTTCGTCCAGTCGTCGGCGTTTGGCCTTTTCAAATATGTTCATCTCACGCTCCCGATCAGCTTTATTTTTCAGAAGAGCTTCGTTTAAGAATGTGTTGATCATTTTGCCTGATGGCCCTGGAAGTTCCGGTTCAGGACCTGCCCCCAGTCTCTCGGTGCAAGGAGCTTCTTCATCGTCTGTCGACAAATGAGAGGTCATATGGCAACTTGCTACGTAATCTTCAGACTCATCTGACGAGTCTTCTCCATCATCTCTGTCTTCAAGGACATGGCTGAGGAACTCTTGGAGCGTGATTGGAGTCCGCGCCTTCTGGTTATACTCTTCCAACGCGTCGATCTGTTTCTGCAGGTCCGTGTGCTTGTCGTCAGGCTTCACGGGCTTTTTGGATTTCTTCTTCTTTTTCGAAGATTTCGACGGCTGGGTGTGAACACTTTGGCCATCACCACTGATTCTTGGAGTCGGGCGCGGCTTCAGCATTCCCTCGATGATCTCAGGTTCCAACGGATTCTTCCATCTGATCGCCGGGCATGTCTGGAGATCATTCAGCATCCTTTTGGTTTTAGCCGAAAGAACGACCTCCCATGGAGCTTCTTCAACAAAAGAGCATGTTGCCCCCGGGGTGTCCATCTTCTTAGGAGTATGTGGTTGTGGTGGGCTCACTTTCCACTTCTCAGACAACGCAAACTTGCCTTGTTGGTACTGATCCTCGATCCATCCCTTAAAGACGAAGCAATTTTCGATTGGATAGCTTACCGTTTGGTGGTAAGGGAAATAATTAGGATTATTCGCTTCGCCGGGTTGCAACGGCCGCTTTGGATTCGGCAGATTGATAAGCCTGTTGCGCATCGCCAGCTGGAATAGTCTTTTCGTTTTGTCCTCTGGGAACGAGTAAGGGCGCTTCATTTTCTCATTATAATAGCGCCGTCTCTCTTCCAGTTGATCCGCTAGTTTTGGGGCACTGGGCTGCTGTTGGGTATTTGCAACAAAGGTCACTTTCCCTTTACCCTTTTCATTCCGCGGCTCCGGCTTCGGAGGAGACGGTCTATGACCCATCTGGTCCATCTGGGCCAGCTTATCGATTAAAGCCTGGAATGTGGTCAGTTTGAAGAACATCATGAACTGTGAAATAGTTGCATGAGGGTCTAGGGTGCCCATAAACATGCCCACCGCTGGTGCTTCTTCAATGCGTTGTTCGCACTTCGACTACAGATTCCGCCATCGGATTGCGTACTGAACCCACGTCTCGCCCGGCTTCACCCTGGCATTGATCAATGCTGTTATTAGGGTGCGTTCACTAGCACTTGCGAATCGCTGGGTGAACAACAACTCCATTTCTGCGAAAGTTTTGACGGAGTCGTTTGGAAGTTCGGAGTACCACTCGAATGTCGTCTCCGATAGGCTGCCGACGAATTAGCGGAGCAAAAGTTTATCATAGCCACCGGTGTTGCCACAAAGATCCCTGAATTGAGCGACATGTTGATGGGGATTGCCTGTCCCCTTGTACACATGGAATTTGGTGATCGAGTAGCCCGGTGAGTACTTTATCTGATCATACCAGCCTGGATACGGTCGCCCAGTTTTGACGACTTGGCCGGCCGCTTCATTTGCCTAGTGAACTCGTATTTGCTGAGCAATATAATCATCCAGGGCAGCTTTGGAGATTGTCTCCTCCTTGGCTGTTGACAGAGCCGGCAGAGAATTCGATGTTTCTCCTCTGTCATCTTCAATTATTACTAGAGGATCTTCCGCTGGGGGATCCGGCTGGATCATCATGCCCACCATATCTTAGACGCCATTTGTTTTATATTGGCCGCTTGTTCTGCGGCCTCTTTGTCTTTCTTCTCAAGCATTCTCCGAAGGAATTCGGCATCAGTTTCCTGCTCACGGCGTTGCTCCAAGGCTTCCTCCGGGCTTGCTTTCGGTCTTGTGAGTGCGGCCATAGTTGTTAACATCTCTCGGAGCTTTTGTTATTGTTGCTCCCGAGCCTTAGTCACTGATCGCGTAAGCGGTCGATGACCTGTGGAGATACGGCTATCCTCTTTTCCAGATGCCATATAGACGGTATGCACCACCATGCCCCCAGACTCGGGGCATTTAGGCTTAGTGCCCTTGACATTTGTCCCAGACATGGGGATCTCCTCCGGCCTTCTCCTCTTGTGGGCGGTCGAAGTTGAGGGGGGCGTTGCAGTGGGCACCCGAGTAGCCATCGCCTTCTGTGGCTTAACAGGACGGTTTTCTTCCTGTCGGACCTTCAGCTTCTTCTTTCGGCGGGGATAGTCTTGATCAACCACCGATTCCCGGACTTGTCGCCATACTTTGTAAACTTTGGAAGAAAGCCGTTGAGGGGACTGCTCCGGCTTTATTTTTGTAACAGTCTCCACCGGTGGCGGAAATCTTTTCAGTACGGCGGTAGGGGAGTTCCTGCGCACCTTGTTTAGCAGCTCAAAGCTGTTCCCGATTGGAACAGCAGCATTAACTTCCACCGTTGGAGCTGGTGGAGTTAGCCCAAAGGGGGAGTTGCCCCCAGCCTTCCTTACTCGGCGCCAGTGGCGACGTCGAGCGTGTCGAGCTGTTGGGGTTGGTTCGGCGATGGGGGTGGCTATGTCTTGCCCCCTGTTCAGGTGAGGCGCCGCCGGCGCTAGCCTCTTGAAGACTGACGTCTTTTGAGTAGCGGTATCCAATCTGTCAAAGACAGACCTTTGAGCAGGAACGGGAGCCGGGGTGGGAGCTAGAACAGTCAGTCTTGTAAAGACCGACCTTTTGGCGGGCGAAGCCACCTTGACGACTTCGGGGGCAGGGTTGGTTACTCTTTTCGGAATAACCTTCTCTTGAATTGCAGGCTTTATCTTGGGCCCACAGGAACTTTGGTCCAATCTGGCAAAGACCGAGGCGCCGGGGCTGGACGACCCGTTGAGAGGGGCCGCATTAGTTGTAAGCCGAACAAAGACCGACTTCTTGGGAGCTTCTGGTGTTGGTATAGAAGCGCTGAAGCTCGTTGGTGGGAGCATGGTCCCAAAGGACAAACCAGTAGTGGCCTGAGTGACCTGTTCTATCGGCATTGTGAACAGGGAAGCCGTTTGGGGCCCGTAAGCTATGCCTCCAGATGAGGCGGAGCGTGGGTTGCAATTGCAGTTGGAACACTTTCCGCAAGTGGACGCCATTGATCCTTCGCTTTCTGCACCAAGCAAAACGCCAAATCTTAGTATCTCGAACTTAAGGGCAACCATTAGCAAACCGCGATTGGTTCGCGAACACGACACACGAAGTGTGGAGTGGAAAGAGGAAAAGGTCCCACCGGGCGTGCCAGAATCTGTTCCCCTCCGAAAGACGCGGCAAAGACGCGGTGGACATCTAGCCTGAATTTCGGGGCAGATGCTAATTGGTGCTATCTGTCCACCTCTCCGAAAATGCCAAGTTGATTTATGGCACTATGTATCGAAGGTTTAAACGGATGCGGCCGACGTAGCAAACTTTGTCAGATTCCCTCTCGTTTGAGGGGTTTTTGATTGTGGGGACGCTCTTCTCTGCAGGCGCAAGCCCCTGCAGTTAATTACGCTACCGCATCGCGGTAACAACTTTCTCCTTCTCTATATGGTCACTTCGTGTCGTGGGTGTTTGTTTTGTGTTCGGTTGCCCGTGGACTATATACAAAGACTAATTTATGTTGTCGCCCGTAGGGCGTGGACTAGTCCAAATCTATATCTTTCTTAGATTTGGGTTTGGGGGGTTGGGTTTAAGGATACATTGGCCTCATTTGAGACTAAGATCAACTTAAATGTTTGTTAAGGATACGTTAGTCTCATTTTAGAATAAGATCAACTTAACGGGATCGTTTAGATCCAACAAGAAAGCAATTGTGCTCTATTTTTTAGTTTAATGACATTGCGGTCGATTAGTTTAAAGACATTACGGTCCATTGTTAGTTTAAAGACATCTCGGTCCATTGTTAATTTAAAGACATTGTGGTCGAGGTTTAGGACATCATAGTCCGTGAGTTTAAGGACCCCACAATCCAATATTAGTTTAAAGATATCATGGTCGAGGTTAAGGACATCATAGTCCATGGGTTTAACGACCCCACAGTCCGATGTTAGTTTAAAGACATCACGGTCAAGGTTAAGGACATCATAGTCCATAGGTTTAAGGACCCCACAGTCCGATGTTAGTTTAAAGACATCACGGTCGAGGTTAAGGACATCATAGTCCATGAGTTTAAGGACCCCACGGTCTATAGAAATGTGTGGTCACCGGGACCCGTCACCTCTCTGAAAACGTTGAAGGATTACAACGATAAATATCAGAGGAGTAACGAGATGTACCCTCGAACCAGTGTGAATTGTTTGAAAGATCTGTAGCCCAGTTTGGGACTAAGATCTGTTGAATATTTGTGAGCAGATGTGCTCAGTTCAATATAGGTTGAGGACTTATAGCCAGAATTGGGCTAAGTCTAATTAAAAATGTTTAACATTTTTATTCTTGCTCTGGCTATTAAGACTTTATTTGGGCTTGGCCCTTTTAATAATGCTAAGCATTGGGTTCTGAAATCTTTTGTCTTCATCAGAACAAAGTGTGTTCTGACAATGCGCCACGTGGCGCGCTAGGAGCTTTGCGCCAGTTAAAGAGCGCATTGCGCTTCTGTCGGGTAGCGCACACGAAGAGGACACGTGTCGCGCTTAGCGCTAAGCGCTAGTTCATTAGCGCATTGCACTTTTAATTTATTAGCGCTTTGCGCTAGTCTGTTGGCGCGCCAGTGAGTGACACGTGGTGCGATTGGCGCTGAGCGCTAGCCCATGAGCGCAGTGCGCTTCTTCAAAAGCGCAAAGCGCAGATTGTGTCTTTGGTTGACACGTGGCAGGTTTTGGAGCCGAGCGCCGGTCCAATGAGCGCAAGAGCGCAATTCATGAGTGCAAGGCACTTTCAAAATTAAAGAATAAATTTATGTTCTTCTTAAAGGGGGTTTTGCCTCAAGATTCAAGAACAAAAGTTCTTGTGTTATAAAAGGGCTCTGCCTTTATAGATCAAAGATCTGTGAATGAAGTAAAATACTTCTTTTAGTTTTTTTTATAATTAGATCTTTTGGTCTTTTTTCTTTTTTTTAAAGACCTTGGTCTTTTGTAGATCTATAATCTTTTTAGAAGACGGTTCTTCTTTTTACGAGATGATTTCATCTTTGTGGTTCAAGAACTAGTTCTTTACCTTAAAGATGAAGAAATGATCTTCTTTTTCTAAAGGCTTGCCTTTCTTTCTCTTTTAGTTTTCTCAAAGTTTGCAGAGGTTTTTTTTTATATCTGACTTGAAGTCTTGGGGCCTTTATATAGGGCCAATTGATTTGTTGAATCAGTTTTAAGAGATCTTTCTCTGATTGATTTGGGAATATTTCCCACCGTTGGATCTTTGATCCTAAGGCTTCTGTTTTACAGAAGATAATCTTCTTGTTTCAATAAGATTGAAAAATCTTTCCATAACAGAATTTTAATTCTGATTACTTAATAATTTATTATTATTAGATCTTTTGATCTAACGGTGGGGGATTTTTAATTCCAGCGCTGGCGCACCTTGCACTAGCGCACCTACGTTCGACACGTGGCGCGCACGCAGAGCGCAGCGCAACTGCGCTAGCGCACCCGTGTTTGACACGTGGCGCGCAGCGCAGAGCGCTGGATCTGAAACGTTGCTTCAACTTTTAAATTTTGAATTTTAAAACAGAGCTTTGCTCTGATTGGGGGTGCGCTGCCTAGGGCGCGGCGCACCTGGCGCTAACGCGTCTGCGTTTGGCGCGCAGCGCGCAGAATCTGAAGCGTTGCTTCAATTTAAATTTTGAATTTTGAAACAGAGCTTTGCTCTGATTAGGGGAAACATGCCTATCATCCGCAGACAGACGGGCAATCCAAGCATACTATCCAGACACTCGAGAATATATTGAGGGCATGCATGCTTGATTTTCAGGGTTCTTGGGAGGATCACCTCCATCTGGTAGAGTTTTTGTATAACAACAGCTACCAAGTTAGCATCCAGATGGCACCGTTCGAGGCTCTGTATGGACGGAAGTGTCGATCCCCGCTTTGTTGGGATGGCATGGGTGAACGAAATTTGTTAGGCCCTGAGCTCATAGTTTAGACAGTGAGCAAGGTTCAGACAATCAGGCAACGGATCAAGGCGGCTCAGGACCGACAGAAGAGTTTGGCAGATGTCGACAGAAGGTCGTTGGAGTTTGGTATTGGTGACCACATGTTTCTGAAGATATCGACCACTCGGGGAGTGATCAGGTTTGGTAGTCGCGGGAAACTCAGCTCCCGATTCATCGGACCTTTTGAGTTGTTAGAGCGAGTAGGAGAGGTGGCTTATCAACTTGCCTTGCCTCCATCACTAGCTGGTGTGCACAATACTTTCCATGTATCTCAGTTGAGGTGCTACGTTCAGGATAACAGCCATATCCTAGACCATTCGGAGTTAACGTTGGGCACTGACCTGTCCTACGAGGAGCAGCCTACCACCATTCTCGATCGCCGGGAAAAGTGCTAAAGAACAATGTCATTCCCTTGGTTCGAGTTTCTTGGGGCGGTCGTTCTTCAGGAGAGTCTACCTGGGAATGCAAGGAGGGCATCCGTCCACGTTTTCCATACCTATTTGAGTAGTGTTGTTTGTCCCGTTGTTTTCGTTCTTTAATTTCAAGGACGAAATTTTTGTAAGGTGGGTATGATGTAAATCCCCAGTTTCGATATATATATTTCCGTATTTTTCCTATTTTTTTCAATTATATATATATATATATATATATATTGTTTTATTTTAATTTCCTATATCTAAACTCAAAATAAAAACAAAACCCTAAACCTAACACCCGACCCACGCCCGACCCGACCCGACTCCCCACGCCGCTTCTTCTACTTCTTCTTCTCCTTCCTTTATTTTTCCCGCCCTTTTTTTTCTTCTCCTCCCTTCTATAGTCCTCCCCTCTTCTTGCGCCCGTGACGACCGCGCCCACCTCCGCGAGACCCATGCCCTGCTCGCCAACTCCCCTGCAATCCCCTCCACCAAATCCCCTCCCTCCAACGGCTCTCCCCTCTCTCATCTGTTCCCCTCCGAATGGCGGCCGAGACATGGACCGTCTTGTCTGAGATTCGGGGCAGATGCTATTTGGTTTTATCCGTCTACCTCTCCGAAAATACCAAGTTGATTTATAGCACCATGTATCGGAGGTTTAGACGGATGCGGCCGATGTAGCAGACTTCGTCAGATTCCCCCTCGCTTGAGGGGTTTTTGATTATGGGGACGCTCTTCCCTGCAGGGGCAAGCCCCTGCAGTTAATTACGCTACCGCATCGCGGTAACCACTTTCTCCTTCTCCAGAATTTCACTTCGTGTCGTGTGTGTTTGTTTTGTTTGTGGATGCCTGTGAATTGTATACGGAGACTAAGTTATGCCGTCGCCCGTAGGACGTGGATTAGTCCAAATCCGTATTTACTTAGATTTGGGTTTGGTGTTTTAGTTTAAGGATATGTTAGCCATATTGAGGCAAAGATCAACTTAAACGTTCATTAAGGATATGTTAGTCTGATTCGAGACTAAGATCAACTTAATGGGATCGTTTGGATCCGACAAGAGAGCAATTGGCTCTATTGTTTAATGTAATGACGTTGCGGTCGATTTCCAGTTTAGGGACATGGTGGTCCATCATTCCCATTTGGGGACGAACATTAGTTTAAGGACATTTCGGTCCAACGTTCCCATTTTGGGACGAATATTAGTTTAAGGACGTTTCGGTCCACGAGTTTAAGGACCCCGCAGTCTGTATCGATGTGTGGTTGTCGGGACCCGTCACCTCTCTGAAGACGTTGAAGGATTACAACGACAAATATCAGAGGAGTTCAGAGATGTACCCTTGAACCGGATGTAAATTGATTTAAGAGAGAAATCGTGCTCAGTCAATTTAATTTAAGGACTTACGGCCATGATTGGGCTAAGTCCAGTTGAGAATATTCAACGTTTTTATCTTTGACCTATTAGGCCTGTGCTAGGGCTTTGCCCCTGTTTAATAATGCACTGTATTTTATTTTGGCCTGCTAGGCCTTTTTGATTTGGGCTCTGTCCCTTTATTTATGATGCAGAGCATCTGTCATTGTTGGGGCTCTGCCCTTTTTAAAATAATGCATAGCATTTTATTAGGCCTGTTAGGCCTTTTTTAATTGGGCTTGGCCCTTCTGTAAATAATACAATGCATTAATTATCTGACAGTGGCCATATGGCCTGTCAGACGTTTTGCGCCAATTATTGAGCGCAAACGCTTGGGGTGGTGACACGTGTCACACTCCGGTGAGCGCAAGCGCAACAGCGCAGAGCGCTGTGTCAGTGCGCTGCGCTATTGCGCTGCTGACACGTGGCGCGCTCTGGTGAGTTGCGCCAACTTCAGAGAGCAATGCTCTATCTTAAAAGCGCATAGCGCAAGTGGTCATGGTGCTGACACGTGGCGCTCTCTGGTGGCTTGCGCTAACCCAGGAGCGCAACAGTGCAGATTCGCAAGTGCAAGGCACCAATTTAATATCTTGATCCAATTTTGGATTCAAGAAAAGAATATTTAAGATTCCAGAACCGATGGTTCATAAAAAAGGCAATGCCTTTGTTATTATTTATTTTTTTTATTAAAGATCCTTGATCTTGTTCTTAGATCAATGATCTATTCAGAAGAAGTTCTTCTTTTTAAAAGGTTTTACCTTCTTTTTTCTTTCTGAATTTCTTCTCAAAATTCTTTAGAGGAGTTCTCTCTCTGTTTCTGAGTTTCTGTCTCTCTATTCTCTCTGTGTTTTTTTAGAATTGGGGTCTAGGGGCCTTTATATAGTGCCATTAATTTGTTAAATTCGTTAAAGAGATCATTCTCTGAGTGATTTGGGGATTTTTTCCCACCGTCGGATCTTTGATCCAAGGGCTTCTGTTTTACAGAAGACAATCTTCTTGTTTTAACAAGAAAAGAAAGATCTTATTGGAATTTTAATTCTGTTTGGCGCAAACGCACCTGCGCTTGACACGTGTCGTGCGGCGCAGAGCGCAGCGCAACTGCGCTGGCGTGTCGCGCGGTGCAGAGCGCAGCGCAACTGCGCTGGCGCAACTGCGCTGGCGTGTCGCGCGGCGCAGAGCGCAAGTTAGCTGAAGCGTTGCTTCATTTATTAAAGTTTGAATTTTAATAGAGCTTTACTCTGATTGGGGGAAACAGAAGCGTTGCTTCGTTTCCCGCCTTGGAATTTGAACAGAGCTTTGCTCTGATTGGGGTAAACATCATCCTCGCTGCGAAACCCGCTCCCCCACGTCCTCGTCTCACCCTCGTCTTAACACCGAGCCCCTCTCACTCCTTAATCCATCTTGCGCACTCCCCTCGTCCTCACTTATCATCACCGACAACACCCCCAGCTCCTCCTCCTTCAGCCCGAGCTCACCACCTCACCGACGAACCTTCTCTTCCGGCCATCCACATCACCTCCTCTCCTCCACGACACCTAGCCCACACCCACTGCACCCATTTTCTCCAAACCATCCTCCCGACGCCGCCGGTTCACCTCCTGCACTCCTCCACTCCTTTGTCAACACCGCCGCCGCTACCCATCGCCGACGAGCTCTTCCACCACCTTCACAACCGACGACTCCCCCATCACCTCGATCTAAGCCCGAGTCTCCTTCGTCGAGCTCCATGACTCCTCACCTGAGCGCGTTCCCCCTCGCTGCAACCGCCACCGGAGCTCGACACCGCGGATCCCGCCTTAATCGCACTCCTCACCCAAACCATTGCAAACCCACTGCCCCGTGCCGTCGCCACGCCATTTCCATCGCCACGAGCCGCCGATGAGCCCAGCAGTTCATCGAGCACTTAAGCTCGTCACTGTTGCCATGCCGTGCCTTGTCCGTGCGTGTGTTAAGCTCGTGCCATCCAACGTCGTTCACTGCCGTGTTGTCGTCTACCGCCTAAGGCAAGAGAAATCCCATCTCTTGTTACTCATGCTATTATATTTTGTAGATTAATGCTAATGTTAGATTATCATAAATAGCTATGTATATATATATGTGTGTGTGTAGGTGGGTGGTTATATACATTTATATACCTAGATTGTTATGAATATATACGCCCGAGAGGCCATTATTGTTGATATAATGGATGCTTGGATATATATATAGTGGAATTTCTTGCTCGACATGCTATTATGCTATTTGGTTACCTTTATCTTAACATGTAGACTGGTATTTCTATACTGTCTGTCTCTTATATGTTGATAAAGCCCTTAGGATGTGTACTTGACTACCAGGATTATGATGAGATCATACTAGTGGGGCCAGGGTGGTCCAAAAGTAGATCCTTTAACTGTTCCTAGTCGAGGGGATATCGAGACCGGGCATCAATATTCCAGAGTAGACTAGTGTGTACGTTTCTTGTCCCTTGATCGCACAACCATTGGTGTGTGACATCAAAGATTGTACACAGGTGCTCATTGGAGAATGGGTACACCGAACGGACTCGCCGAAGACTCCTAGTTGGTATTATACCTATCGTCAGATAGCAGTCCTCTGGTGACACTGGTACAGATTAGTCTGTAGACCCAAGATCATCATAGAGTCTTGTGTAGATCCCACTGTGCTTTGATTTCCTCCCTACCATGCTCAAGTGAAGTTGTGCAAACAGGTGGATTTTGGGTACAGTCCCGAGTCACATGGAGGCAATGAGCGATAGGAGGGGTTTCGTCTCTCCTGGTATTGGGGGTTGATGTTGCGCTATGCTCGATTGGCTATAACTGGAAGTCCCTGGTCAGGGTTGCTGCTGAGATTTACTAATAAGAGTTATCAGTAGTTTCTTGAACCGTTATAGGCCAGACATCGGCATGACTTTTCACGTTACTGGGGTCTGACGTTTACTATCCCTAGACATGATATGCGACATATCAAACGAAGAGACCGGACTATACGGTAGTGTTACTGATAGGCTCCATGGAGAGTATGGACGAGCTTGCTTGTTGATCTTCATATCGCTCAATATCCGGGTAGCCGTTACGTCCAGCTAATACCGCTGACGGCTTGTAGGTGACTGATGTGATCATCACCTACTACTGGCGTATTGACGAGTCTTTAGAGTCCCACACAGAAGTTCCCTGGTTCAAGCGAAACGAAGTAGGACACATATGTGATATGTGTATGGGCCTGATTAAATACGTGTATGTGATACCGTATTGTAATCTGGCAGTTATCTGTTATCGAGTTAGGCTATATGTAATATAACCAGATTATCGAATCAAGTGTTGATTTGATAATATGATATACAGATAAATGATATTAGTCGATTATATGTGATATAACCGGATTATTAAATCAAGTGTTGATTTAATAATGTGGTATATATGTGATATAATTATATTTTGACTAATATCATTAGCTCACTAATTATTTTCATATATGTATTAATATATGTATTTGATAAATATATATATATATATATAATGAAGCATGGTTAAAATTCTATTTTGTGAAAATAGAATAATGAGGTGGAAAATAAGAAGACATGGAAGGTGTGGTGTGGCATGGCTTATATCATTATTTTATTCATCTTATTCTACTATTGAAGCATGGTGCTAGTTTAATATGTGATATTTTTTCATGCTTCAATAATAGAGTGATGAAGCCATTCTTCACTAAGTTTTTTGCTCATTTTTTTCGCCGTGGCTTAAGCTCACACTCTCATCTTCATCTTCTTCTTCCTCCTCACTATTGTTCAAGTTTCGACCCTCACATGTGATGTGAATCATGAAACTTGAACACAAACTTGTGAGCTTTAACATCCCCTACTTCACTATCCTACACTTGACTAGCGATCAAGTGTAGCGTGTTTCCTACACCAAAGAGTTTAGTGTAGATGTAGCTTGAGTTGGAGGGACTTCGCGTGGATCATCTTCGGCATGAAGGTCATCGGAGAAAGCTCGTCCAAACCCTCAAGTGGAGCCTAGTGGAGTCCCGGGACTACTACACGGAGCATATGGAGAGAATATGAGAGATTATCTCCTGAGTATCCGGCTATACATGTAAATAGGAGAGATTATCTCCTAAATATCCTCCTGTATATCTCTTGTACATCTATAATTACAAATGAATGCAAGGTTAATCCCCAAGGAGAATTCACCAATCTTCATGGTATTGAAGGGTTACACTAGCGCCCCGGCCATCTTCCGTGGCCAAATGCGGAGCAAAATTTTTACGATGAACATAAACATGGCGCTAGAATAACACTAAAACCCGGATCTTTACCATAAACCTAACTAGCAAAAGAATAGAGTTCTATCTACTATGATAGAAAGTTATATCCTAAACGTGAACTCTTTCTTCTCCTTGTTGTGAGCTCCTTGGAATGATCTAGATGGCTCCTCCTCTTCGTCTCCTCTTTGCCAAAGAAAAATCCACCTGAAGGCCTCTACCTTGAGCTCCTACCTCAACAATGAAGTAACTAGAGTGCTTGGCTTGCTAGACTAAGAACCCTAGAGTGAGTAGAGAGGTGTTTTGATGGTTTGATCTCAAAAGCTTATAATTTTCAACACATGAAACACTTAAGCTTTGAGAGAGGAAGAGGGAGAGCTAACTATGAGAGAGAAAGAGAATGATAGAATAATATGAACCTTGCTCTCATATGATAAATATATGATAATAATAATAACAATTAAGTAAATTGTGATGGTGAATTGATTTGACCACTATCATTTCATATTTAATGCTAAGCATGCTTCAAGAAGCATCTTATGCTTAACAAAAAGAAAAAGAAAAATATCTAGGTCAAAGTAAGTCAACAAGTCAAATGGTCAAACCAATTCTAACCATGATACAATTATACTTAATTAATATTATTAAACATATTTCTCATTCTCATTAGGGTTTTGATTAAGTCAATGGTCAAAAACCCTAATGAGGTGTCTCCCTCTCCGCCTCAGTCAACTGTACATACGTACCCGCATTCGTGTTCCGAAGAAACACGAATACAATGAGACCGAACCAACCCGAAACCAGATACTAGGAAATGGCTTAAACCAAAGCCCACTAGTATCAACTGCCCGAACACCGAACACGCACAAGTACGCATATGTGAACGAACCCTGTCGTAAAACCATACGACCTCTACTCGTTTCGCCCAAAGGTGAACAACCCTCTGTGTGGGACTCTAAAGACTTGACACTACACTGGCTGTGGGTTTAACCATAGGCCGCAAGCGGTACTAGCTGTACGTAACGGCCCCGAGGTAGATGCCGATAAGAAGACCGATGAGGTGAACCCATCTGAACTCCTACTGAGCCTGAATGTGACAATCTCCGTACAGTCCGGTCTGTTCGTCTAAGAGTATCGCATGTCGGGCCTAGGGGGGCAGTAAACGTCAGACTTCTAATAGCGGTACAAGTCGTGTCGGAGTGTAGCCCAGAATACCCTGAGAAACTACTGGAAATACTACCAGTAAATCTCGCTTGCCCTGGCCAGGGACTTTGTGTAATGGCTCTTCTAGACACAGTGCGATATCAACCCCCAATACCGGGAGAGACGAATCCTGTCTAGCCGCCACTGCCTCCAAGTGCTTCGGGACTGCACCCAACTACTACCTGTTTGCACGCCTCAATAGAGCCGTGATAGGGTAGCAATCAAAGAACAGTGGGAACACACTTGAGGCGAAATAGCAGTGTCAAGTCAACGGACTAAGCTGTACTCATGTCACCTGGGAACTGCTACCTGACGATAGGTATAATACCAACTAACAGTTCCCAACGAGTCCTGTCCAGTGTACTCGTAACCCAACGAGCACCTGCATACTATCTCCAGTACGACGTACTGATGGCTGTGGGACAGACCATCTCCCCTGCTGGGATGAGAAGCATATGCACCAGTCTACTCTGGAGTATCGATGCTCTGTCTCGATAATCTTACGACTAGGGACCTGTATAAGGATGTGCTTATAGACTACCCAACCCCCGCTAGTGTGATCGCCATCACAACGCCGGTAGTCAAGCAAAGATCCCAGGGGCTCCATCAATATGTATTTGCGATATGTTAAAAGAAACATATACACATATTAAGATAGATACAAACCAAGTAGCATACTACTATATCGAGCAAGACTGTCGTAAATCCGTATATATATTCCAAGCTTCCAAAATGTATTATACAAACTAGTACTATACAATAATAGCCTCTAGGGCATACATATCCAACAATCTCCCACTTGCACTAAAGGCCAATAATTGGTGTACCGCATACCCAACGTCTGCACTAAGGCCAACTGCTGGCGTACCGCATACCCAATAGCTCAAAAAGTTTCTCGAACTGTGTTTGAGGGAGGGCCTTTGTGAATGGATCCGCCGTGTTGTCTTTAGTGTCCACTCTCCGTACCTCGATCTCCTGGCGATCAATGATCTCCCTGATCAGGTGCTACTGCCTTAAGATGTGTCTGGACTTCTGATGGGACCTTGGTTCCTTCGCTAAAGCTATAGCCCCATTATTATCGCAATACAAAGGTATTGGGTCAACAATGGATAGAACCACCTGAAGTTCACTAATGAACTTCTTCATCCAGACCACCTCTTTTGCGGTATCGCTTGCAGCAATGTATTCAGCCTCCATCGTCGAGTCTGCGACGGTATCCTGTTTGGAACTCCTCCAACACACCGCCCCTCCGTTGAGGGTAAACACAAAACCCGAGATAGACTTGCTGTCATCCTTGTCACTCTGGAAGCTTGAATCGGTAAAGGACTCGACCCTGAGGTCTTCATTACCGTAAACCAGGAACATCTCCTTAATCCTTCTCAGGTACTTGAGAATATTCTTCACTGCCGTCCAGTGGTTCTCACCTGGGTCTGACTGATACCGGCTCACCACGCTCGGCACGTAAGCTACATCTGGTCTTATACATAGCATCACATACATTATAGATCCTACCGCCGAAGCGTAGGGTATAGTGCTCATGCGAACCCTCTCCTCGTCAGTCTTGGGAGACATCTTCTTGGAGAGGGTGATTCCGTGCAATACTGGTATATTACCGCGTTTGGAATCTTCCATACTAAATCTCTTTAGTATGGTCTCTATGTACCTGGACTGCGAAAGTCCCAGTAATCTCTTGGATCTATCTCTGTAGATCCTGATCCCCAGTATGCATGTGGCATCACCCAGGTCCTTCATGGAGAACCGTTATGACAAGAATAGCTTGACCGATTGTAGCATAGGAACATCATTTCCTATCAAAAGAATGTCGTCCACGCACAAGACTAGCAACACGACAGTTCGTCCTACAATCTTCTTATAGATACAAGGTTCATCTTCGTTCTTGATGAAATCAAATTCCTTGATTGCCTCATCAAAACAGATGTTCCAGCTCCGCAATGCCTGTTTTAATCCATAAATGAATTTAAGCAACTTGCACACCTTCCCGCTGCTCCCACTGTCTACAAAACCTTCTGGCTAATCCATATAAACGCACTCTTCCAAACTGCCGTTTAGAAAAGCCGTTTTTACGTCCATCTGCCAGATCTCATAGTCATGGAAGGCAGCAATGGCAAGTAGGATTCGAATGGATTTGAGCATAGCCACTGGAGAAAAAGTTTCGTCATAGTCCAAACCAGGTCTTTGACGAAAACCTTTTGCAACGAGTCTAGCCTTATAGGTTTCCACCTGCCCATCTACAACAAGTTTCCTTTTGTAGATCCATTTGCATCCAACGGGTTTTATCCCAGGTGGAGCAATATCGAAGGTCCACACTTTATTGGTGTACATGGACTCCATTTCGGATCGCATAGTATCCAGCCACTTATCAGAGACCCTACTGATAATGGCCTGCCTGAAACTGGTAGGATCATCTTCTTCCAAGATGCAATCCTCTCGATCCCCGTCTATGAGAAAACCGTAGTATCTCTCGGGCGGATGAGAAATCCTACCAGATCTGTGCAGTGGCTGAGATTTGTCTGGGGTTATTGAATCCAGCGGTTCCTCTAAATCTTCAGTTACATTTTGTGGTTCATGGATTTCTCTTAGTTCTACCGAAGTCCCACTAGTTTCTTTTGCAAGAAACTCCTTTTCTAAAAAGGTAGCATGGCGAGATATAAACACCTTCTGTTCCTCAGTGTGGTAGAACAGATATCCTAGTGAATCTTTAGGATATCCCACAAATTTACATAGAACTGACCGTGCCTCTAGCTTGTCCGGTTTCTGTGTTTTCACATAGGCCGGACAACCCCATATCTTAAATCGCTTAAGATATGGATTTCATCCACTCCATACTTCATATGGAGTCTTAGGCACAGATTTGGATGGAACGTAGTTCAGTAGGTATGCCGCTGTCTGAAGCGCATGTCCCCAGAATGAAAGAGGCAACTCAGCACTACTCATCATGGAGCGAACCATATCCAATAGGGTACGATTTCTCCGCTCCGATACACCGTTGTGCTGTGGTGTATAAGGAGGAGTAAGCTGAGAGAGAATTCCATTCTCTTTTAAGTAATCTAGGAATTCCGTGCTTAAGTCTCCCCTCCCCTATCCGATCGGAGGATCTTGATACATTTGCCGGTTTGGTTCTCTACTTCGCTTCTGAATTCCTTGAATTTCTCAAAAGCTTAAGATTTGTGTTTCATAAGATACACATATCCGAATCTAGAGAGATCGTCAGTGAATGTGATGAAGTATGAGAACCCACCCCTTGCATGTATAGACATCGGACCACACACATCACTGTGTATGAGTCCCAAGAGCTCTGCTGCTCTTTCTCCATGTCCTGTGAAAGGAGATTTGGTCATCTTTCCTTTGAGACAGGACTGACAAGTTTCATAAGATGAAAATTCGAACGTATTCAAGAGTCCATCTTTATATAACTTACTTAGTCTTTTCTCTCCGATATGACCAAGTCCACAATGCCACAAGTAGGATTCATTCGTATCTGAACTCTTTCTTTTGCGTCTGTTTTGTACATTGAGAACTGTATTCTGATTTATAACATAGATACTATTACACGGTGTACCTTCTGCAACCAGTACCTTATCAAGGTAAATGTTCATGATATTTCTATCAAAAACAAAGTTATATCTATTTTTATCGAGTAAAGAAACTGATATGATGTTGCAAACCATGGAAGGTACATAATAGCAATTGTTCAAAATCATAGTATTGCCATTTGGCAACACTATGTGATATTCACCGACGGCTGCAGCATTAACTTATGCTCCGTTCCCTACTCTGAGGGACATATCACCAGGTGCAACTTTCCTACTTTTTCTCAGTCCCTGTAATAAATTACAGATATGAGATCCTGATCCGGTATCTAGTACCCAGGAGGTAGGACTCACCGAAAAGCAGTTCTCAATTACAAGAACACCTGAAGTAGATGCAATAGTATGCTTCTTCTTCAACTGGGTCTCCATGGAATCCATACAATCCTCTTTCCTTTGCTCACACTTATGACTGTTGTCGTAAGTTAGAGCCGAACCGATATTCCCCAGCCCCGAATAAGAATTCGGATCGGTCAAGCGATATATTTTATTATCTTGATTAGGGCGTGAAATGGTTGCTACCTGGAGAGAGAGAAAAGAAACACTCAGCGTGTGCTCTTGCAAGATTAGATTGGTTATTAATTTATCTAACCAGGATGGCTCCCACTGTTTCCTCAAATTCTTCTTTAAACCTTTAAAAGAAGAACTAGTCAGGATTAATCGCACGTCACAATACTTGCTTAACCTTTCAGCCAGGCTAGTGTTGGTACTTCGAGGGAGGTTTTCCAACGCTTTCGCGAAGTTCCTTAATTATATAAGCTCTTTTCCCTGGAGGCGTAGCCCCGCTAACACCGTTCTATACACCTACTTGGTTTATAGCATTGATTGTTAAGTGAAATAATCTCCTGAGAGTAATCCAACTCATCAGTGGGATCGGGATCCAACTATCATTGTGTGATGACCAAGATGGAATCCACTCTAGTCACCACACTCCAGAAGGTATGCTAAATCTGCAAGTTTCCTGTATGTTTGAAACTCCCGATGTGGTTTTTACCCCTAGGACCCTAGTGACCTTGACGGAGTCAACAAATCAAAGAGTCCTAGTCAAGTTTAACCCGCCATTATCTGGATTGCATTAAACCCACCCGCATAACCCTTGACGGAGTCAACAAGGTTATACAACTGTCCTAACCAATCCTATATAGTGCTACAAACAAGCACCACTCAGCTACCGTACACTACGCCTTGACGAAGTCAACAAACGTAGCACGAATACTAAGTGTTACTTGTAAGAAATGACAGAGGGCTACGGCTGGGTTATTGGCGAAAAACCCGTTAACGTAATGAACTTGATATCGTTGAAGGAACCTGAGTGGTTTTATAAATATATAGTGGCGAAAACTTTTGCTAAAGAGGTCACTCCCGGTGAAGGGATCTCGGCTCTTTCCTCGTAGAATGAGGTGCAGGATATTCCAACTGAATACCGTGATGCAAAGTAAAAAGTAATCGACTATAGTGAAGTTATTACCCTGACGCAAACTTCTGTCCAAGGGATCACTCCCGATGAAGGGATCTCGGCCTTTGCCTTGTCGAATGAGGTGCTGGGTATTCATAACTGAATACCTCTGTGCAAAACAAAAGAGAACGTCCTTGCAATAACAGTTTTTTGAAAAATTTTCCAACAACATCTTTTAGGTTTATTTTCTTGCATTAATCAAAATTAATGCGGTCCCACCAATTAACCTATCACACCAGAAAAGAACGAAAATAAAATGTATGTATATACCATCCGCATTCGCCAATGGGCCCCGTCATCACCCGTTAGGTTACTTAACTAACGACAGAGCGGGGGCTGGACTAGCGTGGGTGCAAAACATATACAACATCTACTAGTATATATATATAAGTATATACAACATTCGTCTCAGGCATGATAATAATCAACATCACAGAATCTCAGCCAACAATACAAAATGGTGGATAATCTTGGAGCCCCGGGTTTCATTTGAGCCGCAAATAAAACCCGACGTTCCCTGTCGTGTGGATAGCCTGTGCAATGAAAACCTGGACCCCTACGAGCGCGGCAAGTTATCCGTCAATCCCAGAAGCGAGGCAGCCCCCTTCAACAAAGTGAATGGGCCACCCAGCACTTCACGGAATCCAGTCACTTGGGTGCCCCTCCGTGGGCCATCCTATACCCCCTACGAGTGTGGCGAATAGCCCGCCAATTCTAGAATGAAGCCCCCTCCATCTTAACGCCATGAGATGCGGGCTTGTTGCCTTCTAGAACCCGGCTATTCGTGCACTCCACCGCGGGGTAATCCTAGCACAGAAAAAGAAAATAATATGTACAAACAGTGACATCGACCTCAACCCGGTCGTGCCCCAAAATAATATACAACCCGGCAAAGACGGCAGTCCACATGTCGGACGCTCACCCTGCAATAACAAATGTACAAATAAATTTAAACTGTACAACAAACATTGCAACACTTGCTATCTATCACGACTATCCAACCAACATTACAGAACAAGCACACAACATCAACGCGAATGCCACGTTCGCAAAACCCGTCTAAAAGAACATATAGCAATCAGACGAGTTTTACCGATCGAGTGACATTCCCGGCCGCAGATAAAAGTGAATGTACTGTAAAATACACATTTAAAATTTCGATCGACTAAACCTTTCCAATAGGCCCCAAAAGCAAATCCAGCAATCAAATAAACCTGGGCCAAAACTATATATCACAAATATCATATTTTCATGAAATAGAGCCCCAGAAAACATTTTGGGTACTGTAGCCCAAAAAGCGCCGCGGAAGCGCCGCCAAATGCGCCATTATGCTCACTTTCAGCGACGGAATTTTGGAGTTAGGCCCCCAAATATTTTCTGTAGCTATATTTTCGCCTGCATGTAATTCTAAGATACTCAGAAAAATTTTAGGACAACTTCGAAAATCGACAGCAAGCTCATGAACATAGATTCGTGATTCGGAAAAATTTGTCAATCGAGATTTTAACCTTGTGCAAACAAGCTAGTAAGGTTTATGGGTAGGCTCTGATACCATGAAGGGTTACACTAGCACCCCGGCCATCTTCCGTGGCCAAATGCGGAACAAACATTTTACGATGAACATAAATATGGCGCTAGAATAATACTAAAACCCGGATCTTTACCATAAACCTAACTAGCAAAAGAATAGAGTTCTATCTACTATGATAAAAAGTTATATCCTAAACTTGAACTCCTTCTTCTCCTTGTTGTGAGCTCCTTGGAATGATCTAGATGGCTCCTCCTCTTCGTCTCCTCTTTGCCAAAGAAAGATCCACCCGAAGGCCTCTACCTTGAGCTCCTACCTCAACAATGAAGTAACTAGAGTGCTTGGCTTGCTAGACTAAGAACCCTAGAGTGTGTAGAGAGGTGTTTTGGTGGTTTGATCTCAAAAGTTTATGATTTTCAACACATGAAACACTTAAGCTTTGAGAGAGGAAGAGGGAGAGCTAACTATGAGAGAGAAAGAGAATGATAGAATAATATGAACCTTGCTCTCATATGATAAATATATGATAATAATAATAACAATTAAGTAAATTGTGATGGTGAATTGATTTGACCACTATCATTTCATATTTAATGCTAAGCATGCTTCAAGAAGCATCTTATGCTTAACAAAAAGAAAAAGAAAAATATCTAGGTCAAAGTAAGTCAACAAGTCAAATGGTCAAACCAATTCTAACCATGATACAATTATACTTAATTAATATTATTAAACATATTTCTCATTCTCATTAGGGTTTTGATTAAGTCAATGGTCAAAAACCCTAATGAGGTGTCTCCCTCTCCGCCTCAGTCAACTGTACATACGTACCCGCATTCGTGTTCCGAAGAAACACGAATACAATGAGACCGAACCAACCCGAAACCAGATACTAGGAAATGGCTTAAACTAAAGCCCACTAGTATCAACTGCCCGAACACCGAACACGCACAAGTACGCATATGTGAACGAACCCTGTCGTAAAACCATACGACCTCTACTCGTTTCGCCCAAAAGTGAACAACCCTCTGTGTGGGACTCTAAAGACTCGACACTACGCTAGCAGTGGGTTTAACCACAGGCCGCAAGCGGTACTAGCTGTACGTAACGGTCCCCAGGTAGATGCCGATAAGAAGACCGATGAGGTGAACCCATCTGAACTCCTACTGAGCCTGAATGTGACAATCTCCGTACAGTCCGGTCTGTTCGTCTAAGAGTATTGCATGTCAGGCCTAGGGGGTGGTAAACGTCAGACCCCTAATAGCGGTACAAGTCGTGTCGGAGTGTAGCCCAGAACACCCTGAGAAACTACTGGAAACACTACCAGTAAATCCCGCTTGCACTGGCCAGGGACTTTGTGTAATGGCTTTTCTAGACACAGCGCGATATCAACCCCCAATACCGGGAGAGACGAATCATGTCTAGCCGCCACTGCCTCCAAGTGCTTCGGGACTGCACCTAACTACTACCTGTTTACACGACTCAATAGAGCCGTGGTAGGGTAGCAATCAAAGAACAGTGGAAACACGCTTGAGGCGAAGTAGCAGTGTCAAGTCAACGGACTAAGCTGCACTCATGTCACCTGGAAACTGCTACCTGACGATAGGTATAATACCAACCAACAGTTCCCGACGAGTCCTGTCCAGTGTACTCGTAACCCAACGAGCACCTGCATACCATCTCCAGTACGACATACTGATGGCTGTGGAACAGACCGTCCCCCCTGCTGGGATGAGAAGCGTATACACCAGTCTAGTCTGGAGTATCGATGCCCTGTCTCGATAATCCTACGACTAGGGACCTGTATAAGGATGTGCTTATAAACTACCCAGCCCCCGCTAGTGTGATCGCCATCACAACGCCGGTAGTCAAGCAAAGATCCCAGGGGCTCCATCAATATGTATTAACGATATGTTAAAAGAAACATATACACATATTAAGATAGATACAAACCAAGTAGCATACTACTATATCGAGCAAGACTGTCGTAAATCCGTGTATATATCCCAAGCTTCCAAAATGTATTATACAAACTAGTACTATACAATAATGGCCTCTAGGGAATACATATCCAACAGGTATCAGAGCCAACAAAGCTCTAATCTCTTCTTTTCTTCCTCTAATTCTCTCCCTCATGGCCGGTCATGACTCCACCCCTCCTCCTCCTCCTCCTGCCACCGAAAAACCTTACGGCATCACCAACATCAAATCCTACATCCCTCTTATCCTAGACCTCGACGAACTCAACTATGATGCCTGGAGAGAGCTATTTGAGACCCATTGCGTCAGCTTTGACGTTCTTGGTCACGTTGATGGTACAACCACAGCCTTCGGGCCTACCGATAATGAATGGAAATGACTCGACGGTTTGGTGAAACTGTGGATCTACGGTACTATCAGCAAATCCCTCCTCCAAATGATCTTGAAGAAAGGTGTCACCGCTCGCGATTTTTGGCTCAGTCTCGAGAATCTGTTCCGTGATAACAAGGATGCTAGAGCCATCCAACTCGACAATGATCTCCGTAATATCGAGATGGGTGATCTTTCGGTCACCGCCTATTGCCAACATCTTAAAACTCTCTCTGATCTGATGTCCAACATCGACGTGATAGTTCCCGAAAAGAATCTCGTCACCTACATGGTTAACGGCCTCCCCGAGAAGTTTGAGCAAATTGGAAATATTATCCGGCATCACACCCCCTTCCCTTCCTTCCTTCAAGCCCGATCCATGCTCCTCCTGTAGGAATAACATCTCTTCAAAACCCGCAAACATCAAGCCTCTCACACCGACCATCCATCCTCTCCTACGATCCTTTACACTGCTGCACCGACCACTCAGTCCTCCAACAACAACTTCGCCCGCCGTAACAACGGCCGTCCTGGCCGGAACTACAACCGCAACCGTCAGCAGTCCAACCAAGCATCTCTGCGCCAGCCCTCGGCCCAGCATCCGACACCCAACCCTTATACCTGGGGCCCATAATTCTGGCCTCCAAACTGGCCCGGTGCACCTCCTACTGCCAACCCGTGGCCCGGCCACTCTGCTGCAAAGCTACGCCCTACTACCACGTCTGGAGTACTCGGCCCCAACCCACGTCCATCAGCCCAACAGGCTCTCTCAGTCTCCGTTCCTCCGCCATGGACCTGGTTCGCGCCTGCGCCTGTCGATCAGCCTTCTGCCTCGGTTGTGCCTACTACTTCTCTTCCTCAGGCCTTACACACCCTGGCCCTTCACTACAACGCATGATGGTATATGGACATGGAAGCCTCCGCCCACTTGACATCCGATGCAGGTAACTTACATTCTGTTTTTAATAATAGCATCATACAGTCCGTACTTGTTGGTGACAGATCCTCAATCCTGTTCCCGTAAAAAAAAATTCTGCGCAAAAGAGCCCAAGGTATCAAATGGTAGCGATACGTTTAAGAAAATATGAACCAGTATTTTCCGGGCTGTATTTTGACAAACTACTGAATGCGAAACAACTAAATTATGATGGTATCGAAATCATCTCGAAAAATCCTTCGATTTGATATATTATGGGCTTCATAATTCATCTGGGATCAAAAGTTATGAGCAAATATGCTATGCACATGTAATCTAAGGAAGAAAATGCGAACCAGTATTTTCCGAGCTGCATTTTAACAAATTTCCGAATGAGAAATAGCTAAATTCTGATAGTATCGAAAGCGTCTCGAAAAATCCTTCGATTTGATATATTATGGGCCTCATAATTCATCCGGGATCAAAAGTTATGAGGCATCACGTGGTCACACGTGATCGGGCATCACGTGGCCAGGCATCACGTGCAGACACGTGACCATTTACAGGCAAAGCCTGTAGGCACTGAATAAAATAAATAATTGGAAATAATTAATCGGTGGGGTCACGTGCCACCACGTGATGGGCCTTTAAACCCACTGAAAAGAATTAAAGGTATAATAAAACACTAAGGAAAAACCCTAATGGGGCATCACGTGCTCACACGTGACCAAGGGTCACGTGCTGACACGTGATGATTCCTTAGCTCTGTTAAAAGGCATAATTAAATTCTGAATAAAATGTTTAATTAAGAGGGTCATGTACCAACACGTGACAAGTTCCTAAACTCTTTAATTGATAGAATTAAATTCTAATTAAGAGGGAATCAAAAACCCTAACTGGAAAAATATTTCTTTAAATCTTTCCAAACAAAAAGATTGTGCTCTGTAAAGTGGAGCACCGTTGGATTAAAAATCCAATGGTAATTAAAAATCACCAATTTATAGAAAGATTCTATACAAGGAAAGATTTTCCTGAAATTTGAATAACAAATAAAAGATTTTTTGGATTAAAAATCCAATGGTGAATAAAATTCACTGAGTGATCTAAAAGATTATGTTGGTTACAAAATCAATTAAAATCTTTCAATGAAAGATTGACAAAACAAATTGATTCTTTTCTTTCTCCTATAAATAGGAGCCAAGAAGAGAAGAGAAGGGGATCTATTTTTTTGGGAGATAACAACAACAGAGAGAAAAAGAGAGGAGAATTTAATTCTCAAGAGAAAAAAAAGACCTCTTCAGAGAAAAGAAACCCTAGGTGAGAAAGGGGAAAGAGATCTAAGTTCCATAAAACAAAGAGAATTTAATTCTCAATTTAAGAGTTTAACTTTTCTGAATAAGAACTTAGTTCTTCCTCTGGTTGAAGATCTGCAGATGCAAATCTTCCCATAGATTGAGAATTTAATTCTAGTCGGGTTGAGATGCTGCCATGCAGATCCAAGACTTAGAGGGAGAATTGAGTTTAGAGAATTTAATTCTCCCAATTTATAGGAATTTAATTCCTCCAAGATAAAACTAGGGTTTAACCCTATATGAGAATTCAATTCTCCCAAATTCATAGGAATTTAATTCCTCCAAGACAGAACTAAGGTTTAACCCTACATAAGAATTTAATTCTTTCACATACATGTGAATTTAATTCCTCTAAAACATAATTAGGGTTTAACCCTACAAAGAATTTAATTCTTAAAAAAGTAAAGAGACTTGAAAGATCTCCATGCATATAAAGAATTAGGTCACGTGTCCCCACGTGACTCCTGAAAAGATCCTCCAAAAATAAGAAGGAAACAGCTTAGAGGCAATACCTCACGTGCTCCCACGTGACCTCCAAAACAACAAGAATTAAAACAAAGGCAGATTCTAATTTGGGCGCCCTCACG
Organism: Agapanthus africanus; assembly: GCA_030015575.1. Classification (NCBI taxonomy): domain Eukaryota; kingdom Viridiplantae; phylum Streptophyta; class Magnoliopsida; order Asparagales; family Amaryllidaceae; genus Agapanthus; species Agapanthus africanus. The sequence continues at coordinate 138,632,861 of CM057339.1, forward strand.
TGTCCTCACGTGACCCCTAATAAAAGCCTTAACAAATCAGTGCATGAGTGCCTATCACGTGCCCACACGTGATGGCTAGGAAATTAAAAGTGTTTAACACTTATTTGCAGATTTGAGAATAAAACAAAGGAGATCTAGCCCCATCTTTGGGTGCCCTCACGTGTTCCCACGTGACCTCTTCCTCTATAGTGTTTAACACTAATTTGAGAGTTTTATTCCCAGTGTTTAACACTGTTGTCTTCTAGTGTTTAACACTACTCTGAGCATTTTATTTCCAGTATTTAACACTGTTGTCCTTTAGTGTTTAACACTATTTTTAGCCAAATTGGCTAAGTTTTCAGAGACAAAAACCTCTCCTTTAACTAAATCTCAAAATTGAGTAAAACTCAGAGCTATAATGTTTAATGCTCAGTCAAAGACAAAAATGATATCAGAGCCCTCAAACTCTTGTTTAGCATTGCTAAGTGACGAGGGGCTGAACCCAGACAAATGTCTAATGGTCCAATAAAGGGTCAACATTTCAAATCTAATTGGACTTAGCCCAAGTTGGCCATAAGTCCTCAATCCAGATTTAACTGAGCCAATGAGCTCATAATCTAATTAATTGATCTTTGTTCCAAATTGGACTACAGATCCCCAATCAACCTCGGTTCAAGGGCACATCTCTTCACTCCTTTGATATTTGTCGTTGTAATCCCTCAACGTCTTCAAAGAGGTGACGGGTCCCGACAACCACACATTTCACAGACTATGACGTCTATAAACTATGGACTGTGGGGTCCTTAAACTCATGGACTATGATGTCTTTAACCTCGACCGTGATGTCTTTAAACTAACATTGGACTGTGGGGTCCTTAAATTCATGGACTATGATGTCCTTAACCTTGACTGCGAGGTCTTTAAACTCACGGACTATGATGTCCTTAACCTCGACCGTGATGTCTTTAAACTAACAATGGACCACCATGTCCTTAAACCGGTAATCGATCGCAGTGTCCCTAAACTAAACAATAGAGCCTAAATGCTCTTTTATTGGATCTAAATGATCCCGTTAAGTTGATCTTAATCTAAAATTAGACTAACGTATCCTTAACAAATGGTTAAGTTGACCTTAGTCTAAAATTAGACTAACGTGTCATTAACAAACTGTTAAGTTGATCTTAGTCTAAAATTAGACTAACGTATCATTAACAAACGTTTAAGTTGATCTTAGTCTCAAATGAGACTAACGTATCCTTAAACCCAACCCCAACCCCAAATCTAAGAAGATACGGATTTGGACTAATTCACGTCCTACGGGCGACAACATAAATTAGTCTCCGTATACAATCCACGGGCAACCGAAAATAAAACAAACACACACGACACGAAATGACCATCTGGAGAAGGAGAAAGTGGTTACCACGATGCGGTAGCGTAATTAACTGCAGGGGCTTGCGCCTGCAGGGAAGAGCGTCCCCACAATCAAAAACCCCTCAATTGGAGGGGAATCTGACGAAGTCTGCTACAACGGCCGCATCTGTTTAAACCTTCGATGCATGGTGTCATAAATCAACTTGGTATCTTCGGAGAGGTGGACGGATAGCACCAATTAGCATCTGCCCCCAAATTCAGGCAAGACGAACCTCCGCGGTCTCGTCTCTGTGTTTCGGAGGAGAAAAAATCCCTATTACTCACATGGGCCATGGACATTTACCCAATCCCCACCGTCCCCTTTCACTACAGAATGTGCTTATCTCACCCAAAATTATTAAAAATCTCATTTCCGTGCGTCAATTTACCAAAGACAATAATTGTACTGTTGAATTTGACCCTCATGGTTTTTCTGTGAAGGATCTCCAGACACAGCAAACTATCTATTGGTGTGATAGCACTGGTGATTTCTACCCCGTCACCACCAACTCCACTGCCGCTCCACCTTTCGCCTTCCTCACCTCCAGTCCCTCCACATGGCACAGACGTTTGGGTCATCCGGGCGACACTGTTCTTCAGTCTCTAGTTTCTCATGGTTTTATTTCTTGTAATAAAGACAAAACTCAAAAGTTATGTCATGCGTGTCAATTAGGAAAACATGTTAGGCTTCCATTTTATCGTTCAGAGTCTATCGTTGAGTCCCCATTTGATATTGTTCATTCGGATTTATGGACTTCGCCTATTTCCAGTATTAGTGGCAATTAATACTACGTTATCTTTTTGGATCACTTCTCACAATTCTTATAGGTCTATCCCTTACGGCGTGAATCTGTTTTATTTTCAAAATTCTTACATTTTCGTGCTTATGTCCACACTCAATTTAATCGGGAAATAAAAGCCTTTCAGTGTGACCACGGTGGTGAATTTGATAATACTCCCCTTCATGATCTTTTTGCTGCTAATGGTATGCTTGTTAGTTTTTCGTCCCCCCATACCTCCCAACAAAACGGCAAATCAGAAAGGATAATACGGACTATTAACAATATTGTCCACACCCTTCTCACCCACCTTCCTCCTGGGTATTGGGTAGAAGCCCTCCACATGGCCACACACCTTCTCAATCTCCTCCCATCCACCTCAATACAAAATGACATTCCTTTCTCTAAACTCTTCCAAAAGCCTGTCTCATACTCTCATCTTTGAGTTTTCGGGTGCCTATGTTATCCCCATCTCTCACCTCCTCATAAACTAGCCTCACGGTCTACCCCATGTGTCTTCCTCAGCTATCCGGCTAATCATCGGGGTTTCCGATGCCTTGATCTCACCACTAGAAAAATCATCATTTCTCGTCATGTCACCTTCGACGAGTCCGTCTTCCCGTTTAACTCTCTATCTCCTACTCCGTCCACCACATACAACTTCCTCGACGTCTCCTCCGAACCGTCACATATCTCACGTCGTCTCCTAGAGTCGCCCGTTGTCCCCAACATCAATACAACCCCTCACACTATGGGGGTGCCCCCCATTAGCCCCACGGCCTCCACCACCCCACCATCCCACTCCACGAACTCCACAGCCTCAACCTCCCTTTCAACGGCATCCACGACCTCACCTCCAACTCCCCCTCCCCCTCCACCTCCCTCGCATCTCATGGTCAACCGTGCACAGCACGGGATATCCAAACCAATTCAAAAACTCAACCTCCACATATCCACTCCCTCCCCTATTCCCCGCTCTCATATCCAAGCCCTCAAGGATCCTCACTGGCGTGCAGCTATGCAGGCTGAATATGATGCTCTTATTAAAAATGGAACTTGGGTTCTGGAGCCTCGCCCACCTGGGGTGAATGTGGTTCGATCTATGTGGTTGTACAAGCACAAGCTTCACTCTGATGGGTCACTTGAGCGATACAAGGCTCGCCTGGTTGCCAACGGCAAGAGCCAACGGCCGGGAGTTGACTGTGACGACACTTTCAGTCCGGTGGTCAAACCAGCTACTATCCGCACTGTACTCAGCCTTGTCTTATCACGCTCTTGGCCTATACATCAGTTAGACGTGAAAAACGCCTTCCTTCATGGAGCCTTACATGAAATGGTCTATATGCATCAACCACCGGGTTTTATTAATCTTGTTCATCCTGACCATGTCTGTCGCCTCCGTAAATCCCTCTATGGTCTTAAACAGGCACCCCATGCCTGGTACCAGCGGTTTGCCGAGTATGTGGCGCGCATTGGGTTCCGCAACAGTCTGTCAGATACTTCTCTCTTCATTTACCGTCATGGGGGCGACCTAACATTTCTCTTACTCTATGTGGACGACATCGCCCTCACGGCTTCGTCAGATGCTCTACTACGGCGGATTATTGCGTCCCTCAACTCCGAGTTCGCCATGACTGACCTGGGCCCACTCCATTATTTCCTTGGGATCACGGCAACTCCCAACAAGGATGGTCTCTTTCTGTCACAGCAGAAATATGCCCTTGAAATACTTGATCGTGCCAACATGGCTAATTGCAAGCCGTGTGCGACTCCAGTGGACACTAAGTCGAAACTTGGCCCCTCTGGTACACCGGTTCAGGACCCATCACTCTACCGTAGCCTTGTCGGCGCTCTACAGTACCTCACATTTACCCGGCCTGATCTCTCCTACGGTGTCCAGCAAGTGTGTCTCTACATGCATAATCCTTGGGAGCCTCACTTCAACGCCCTCAAACGCATCTTGCGCTATGTTCGTGGCACAGTGGATCATGGCCTGCACCTATATCCGTCCACCGCCACCGGACTAACTGCTTACTCTGATGCGGATTAGAGTGGGTGCCCCGACACACCGCTCTACCTCCGGTTACTGTGTGTTCTTAGGTGATAATCTTCTCTCTTGGTCCTCAAAGCGTCAAGCTACTGTCTCTCGCTCTAGTGCCGAAGCCGAATATAGTGGGGTTGCCAATGCCGTTGCTGAGACTTGTTGGCTCCGCAACCTTCTTTTGGAACTTCATTGCCCACTTACTCATGCGACCCTTGTATATTGTGACAATGTTAGTGCTGTCTACCTATCCACTAATCCGGTGCAACACCAGCGTACGAAACATATTGAGATCAATATTCACTTTGTTCGTGAAAAGGTAGCTTTGGGCCACGTCCGGGTTCACCACGTCCCTTCCAGCTCACAATATGCCGACATCTTCACCAAGGGCCTTCCTACTTCACTTTTCACTGATTTTCGCTCCAGCCTGAGCTTCCGACCTCCTCTCACTCCGCCTGCGGGGGTGTGATAATAGAAAATATATGTTAATATTCTATTACTAATTAGGTAGCTATAATTAGGCTATACTCTTGTTAAATAGGAGAGATTATCTCTTGAGTATCCGGCTATACATGTAAATAGGAAAGATTATCTCCTAAATATCCTCCCGTATATCTCTTGTACATTTATAATTACAAATGAATGCAAGGTTAATCCCCAAGAGGAATTCACCAATCTTCAGCTGGAGGATAAAACTATTTGATAGTTTTGTGGATTTAAACCATAAAATTATGGTCAGGCCATAAAAGACATGTTAAAATTTTACAGCTATAAGGGTTTTAAAATTCTTGTACATTTAAAACTATAGAAAAACAAGAAAAGGGCAAAATAATAGCTATTAAACATTATATAATTCCCTCTCTCTGGATCCACGCATATTCAAACAAGGAAATGGACTATTATCAACCAAGAAAAAGAAACAAGGAAATGGACTTGAAATTGACCCAAAGAATATCTGCATTCCGAAATTCTATTGGGCGCTGACTAGTCAAGTGTAACATAGGCCAGTGATCGATTGTTCGGTTTGATTCTTCTTTTTGGGCGTTTTGCTGGCTTTTCCTTGGCACGGAGACCAATACTAAACCCTCGAAAGTCAAATTATGAACCCAATACCAAGGTTTAAATCTTCTTATGGACTTGGTATTAGATTTAGCGATCATTTTTTGGGGTCGAAATCGACCATTTTGGATCAAGGTTGATCAAGATATAAAACCATGCTCTTAAATTGCATCTCAACCACACATATCTAAGATCCAAACAATAAAAATACGGAGTTAGCCAACAACTTATTAAAATAACAAGAGTCATTTAAATTGAGTCCATGCAACCGATAAGCCCTCTTAAAATTAATCATGATTACCCTAACCATCAATTAAGTAAATTGTTTTCTCTCCTCGAGGTATGAATGGAACAGGAGTCCCTGCTTCTATTTACTCTCTGTTATTGCAAGATTTCAATGATATATGGATGTGAGGGTTAAACAAAAAAATAACAAATTTATCTTATTTTGGTTTGTGATATATCACTGTAGACTTTTCTTTTTTGGTTTGTGATTTATGACTGAGATGTAATTTTTTGAACGGAAGCGACATAGATGTGTTAATATACCAAGTATAAACTGGGGGTTGTGCGTAGAGATTGTGGCTAAGAGAGCCAGACTGATTATGGGAGAGGACGACTCACAGGATGGACTTACAAAACGAGGAGATAGCACAACGCCTATTACACGAGCTGCTTCGGATTTTTGGGACATGATGAGAAGAACCGCGGACCTGGCGGACGGTGCACAGCCACAGAGACGTAGATGAGTCTACTCGGCTGGGACATGATCGTGACTGTACTTGTTTCAAATAGGATTACATGTCCTAATGCTGTTTCTTTTATTGGGGGTGAGATTATTTATCTTGTATGGGGTTTGTTTCTCGGTTTTGAACTTGGCTTATATGGAGATTGTTCGTCAGTCTTATATTCCGGTTTTATGCCTCGTACGTTTTTCTAGTTATTTTGTTAAATTCTCTTTTAATGGAATACGGGGCTTTTCAAACTTTGTTTTACTTGAAGGAAAAAAATAACAAGTATGAAATGGATGAAAACAGGAACATGTGAGTACGTAACAAACGTACAATCCGTGTTGGTTTTTCCACATGTAAATCTCCCATTGCCTCTCTCTTTCTCTCTCCCCCCTCCCTCATGTCGATTTAGATCTCACTCTCACTCCCAAAATTAGGGTTAGGGTTTTGAGCTCCCCCCACCCCCAACCAAAAATGCCCCAATACCCCAACCCCCAGCCCTGCCACGTCATCGACGTCGAGACCGCCGTCAAAGACGGCCTCTTCGGCCTCTCCTCCGCCGCCGGCGGCCCCATCGGCGACCTCAGCTCCAAGATCGACCTCAAGAAGATCATCGAGGAGCTGGATCCCTCGGAGGAGGTGCCCTCGGTGTTCATCTGCCCAATTTCGCTGGATCCGATGCTGGATCCGGTCACTCTCTGCACGGGCCAGACCTACGAGAGATCCAACATCCTGAAATGGTTCTCCTTCGGTAACCTCACCTGCCCCACCACGATGCAGGAGCTCTGGGACGAAACCCTAACCCCCAACAGAACCCTCCACCATCTCATCCACGCCTGGTTCTCCCAGCGACACCTCAGGATGAAGAAACGATCCGACGATGTTGACGGCAGGGCCATCGCGGTCCTCGACTCGCTGCGCAGGGCCAAGGGCCAATCCAGGGTCCAGGCGCTGAAGGAGATTCGGTCCCTCGTGACCGCCCACACAAGCACCGGAAAGATCGTGGCGGGTTCGCCCAATGGGGTCGGGCTCATTACCTCTCTGCTCGGTCCCTTCACCTCGCATGCCGTCGGGGCCGAGGCGGTCGGGATCCTCGTCAATCTCAGCCTCGATTCGGAAGCCAAGACCAACCTGATGCAGCCTGCTAAGATTTCGTTGGTGATCGATCTCTTGAACGAAGGGACGGTCGAGACGAAGATCAACTGCGCAGGCTTCTTGGAAATGCTGATGGAGGAGAAGGGGTTTAGGGTGGAGCTGGTGTCGAGTTTGAGTCTTTTGGTGGGGATTTTGAGATTGGTTAAGGATAAGAGGCACCAGAATGGGGTTTTCGCAGGGATTCGCCTCCTTAGGTCTATCTGTTCGTTTAATCGCGTTAGGAGCCTAGTTGTTAGCATTGGCGCTGTTCCGCAGATAGTTGAATTGTTGCCTGAGATGAATTCGGAGTGCTTGGAACCAGCATTGCGGATCTTGGATGATCTTTCTACCATACCCGAAGGGGAATTGGCTTTGAAAGATTGTCCGCAGACGATTCCTAACATGGTGAGGCTGTTGATGAGGGTTTCGGAGAGCTGTACACATAGCGCGCTGTCTATTCTGTATGTGGTTTGCAAGCTCGATCCCAGCGAATGTGGTCGAATTGCGGTTGAAGCTGGACTAGCTGCGAAGCTGCTCCTTGTGATTCAGAGTGGTTGTGATCAGGCATTGAAGCAGCGTTCTGCCGAGCTCTTGAAGCTATGTAGCCTAAATTACACGCCGACCCATTTCATTTCGAAATGCAAGCTGACGAGAACGATGCAATGATGTTACCGATTCCGTGGGAAGTCGGAGGAAGCATTGTGGAGCGTGAATATGGAGCTGGCCAACTTTTATTTTTTAACCTTCTGTTGAAAATTTTGTGTGTAAATGCTAGATCATCCAAGATTGATGAGCAAAAGGATTAGGAGTTGATAGTGATTCCTTCATTTAATAAAGTGGTATTTTTCTTGAACCCGAATGATTTGTGTACATCGAATTAGAGGAATTTTTTTCTTTTTTAAATCATTAATTAGCAAATGGGTGATACCTGTCTATGTCAAGTAACTTTCTTCACCACTGAAAAATAAAAAGAAGAAAAAGAAATGAGGGTTTGAAACCCATACCTCCTGCTTAACTGCGAACAGACTTTACCGCTGATCTACAGTGCCACTTGTAGTTTGATGAACTTAAATCTACTCTTTGTGAGTCACGGGAGGGGAGGGGCATGGATAGGAAAAAGACATCATTAAACTTCTAATTTTTGTACGAAACGCCATTGAACTTTACAAAATGCAAATACCACCATCGAATTTTTAGTTTTGCAAAATTAAATACAAATTCATATATCATACAAATTTAAGTTTTGTATTAAAATTGCAACAAGCTCATAATTTCCCTCATAGTTTTCATGTGAGGAGGGCGAAAAACAGATGATGAAACTGCTACAGAGTCCCACATATCTTTCATAGTTTTTATGTAGAAGAAGATTTGTATTATTTAAAGTATCAGCAGCACACTTCCTTGGTTCATTCTATTAAAGCTTATGTCGATTTGGTTTCCATTAGAGAAGTTATATACACAATGACTTCTATATCATTAAGAATCACGATGAGCCATTGGAGGAAATTAATGGTGAGAGCAGGTGAGTGATATGTTGAGACTTTGGGCATGGTCGAGACAATTTTATGTGTCTGTGTTGTATTATGTCACTCTTATCGAAAATTTGTTGTTTTTCTGTTAGCAACAAGTTTACATATACGGCAACAAACTATCACAATTTCTCTAAATTACAGAAAACTGCAATGGCTAATGGTCAATGCATTAGTTGGAGCAAATAATAAATAATCATTAGAAGTTATTGAAGCTATTGGTTTGGAATAGAAGTCAATATTGATTTTTGAGTCCAAAAGAAATTAAAACTTGTGCAGCTCAGCTTTAGATAAATATTAAAACCTTAAAGGAAAAGGAATCATGAAATAGTGGATTATTTATATCATCCTATCTTATAAGTACATGGATTATGATAAAACATGCTATGCTGTAAATAGAATGACCAAATCTATACATCCCTGTCTATTTGTCAATAAGGTTAATGGGATTTTATAACATAAGATTGCCATAATCATGTTGTTTTAAGAGACATGACACATGATGTTTTGGGGTTTCTTTTTTTGGGATGCAGAAAAAAAATGGTTGAACTTGTAATTTTTGCATGCAAATACCACCATTGAACTTTCTCAATTTTATAAAAGAGAATAATGAAGAAAAGAGGTTTTAGGAGGCTTTTTCGTTAAGTGGCGTTGAAAATCTATACCCGTCATGATGCTTTGCGGCGATCGGCACCCATCATCTTCATCTTTATCATCTAAAATATATATACACCAAATTTCATATGACTCTACCACCTTTTCACTGTTGAATTAGCAATATAAGAAGTTCTATTGCCGAATCAACGGTGAAAAAGTGATGGAATCACATGAAATTTAGTGTATCCGTATCTTAGATGATAGAGATGGAGATGATGGATGCGTATCGTCGAAAAAATCCTCTCCTATGGCATCTTCCTTCCGTTATCCTCGCTTTATAGAATTGGATACCAATTTATCCTCACCTTATAGAATTGGATACCAATTTATCCTCACCTTATAAAATTGGATACCAATTCAAATGAAAACTAACAGTGGTGTAAGCTAATTAAAGATGATGAAAACTTTGTCATTTCTTCGTTAATTTAGACATGCAGTTGAGGTGCAGTTGAGGCGTGATCCTTCTCTATCAATTATGTGACAGGATCGAACCTGGCAATGAAAGCGTAGCTGTTTAATGCGACCGTTAACTTAGCTACTGCAGTTCACTAATCAAAACTCTTTATTAATCAGAGATGCTGGAATATTGGACAACGTTTTGAAAGGAAACATGGTTTCTGTACCATGACATGATTCCTTATTGCTGATTTCCTAGACCTTTTCAGCAATTTTTTTATTTAATCTTATCAGCCCTCTTCAATGAACTTGCTACCTCTTACCTCAAAAATAAAAATAAAAATAAAAATTGGTATCAACTGAGCTTAGCCCAGTTGATATCTCTTCTGTTGTAACTAGAATACAACGAGAGTAAAAAATTTCCTTAACTTTTTCTTGATCCCTCCCTCGTTTGGTACTCACAAAAAGCGAAAGGATAAGGCAAAGCATTCCTTTTTTATTTTGGAGCGAAAGGATAAGGCAAGGCATGCATTTTTTATTCTGGAAAAATTGCATATAACCCGCTTATTCTTCTTTATTCACATATCATAAACTTTTCATATCTATCTATCTTTAGTAAAATGGATTGGAATTGAAATTTCAACTTACTTTTATTTTTTTGCATAGCATATAGCAACAAATTTTATCTTAAATTTGAGAGAAAATAATAATTAAAACTTTTTATTGATATATAATATCTCAAATCACTAAGAATTACAAACTATTGTAGCTCAGCCTTACATAATGAAAACTTGGGACGAATTAGGAATCATAGAATGGTGAATTATCCATATCATTCTATCTTGTAACTCTTGATTATAATAAAACAGGCTATGCTAAAAGTAGAATGGCCATGTGTGTGTGCTTCCAGGGAGAGAACATGTGTCATGGAGTGTCCTATTAGGATGCACCTAATAGTGGAGCATATGTGGCATTTTTGTATTGGATTTTGCATTGTGTTTTTGCACATAAGTATGTCCATCTTTTCATTGGATGTTGCACTTAAATACAAAACCACCATTCAAAACCCAATAAATACATGTCTTATATATTTGCTGTAGGATATATAACCTACAAGGGCACCATAGCCCTCTTTTATCCATATACATATGAGAACACGAGCCCTAGAGTGTCCTTGTAGAGTGCACCACAAACACACACACATGTATGCATATACATATATGAGATCATGGAGTATAAAGTGGCACTACAGGAAATTCCTATATTGGCGGATAATATGGCACAACACTATTCCTTGATACATGCATGATTATCTTTCAACTACAAGTATTAATTGCACTTGAATATGAAAAAAGATTAAGAAATTTCCTATAGTGGCGTTGTATACTCCGCGGTATATATATAAAAAGAGAGACCTTGGGAGGCTTTTTGTTAGTTGACGTCAAAAATCTATATTCTCTACGATTTTTTTCGACGATCGACACCCTTCATCATCATCTTTTTTATGGAAGACGTGAATACACCAAATTTCATGTAATACACTACATTATCACCATTGAATTAGCAATCTAAAAAGTTCTATTGTCGGCAAGCTGTTAATTTTGCACCGATTAAATCAACGGTGAAAAAGTGATGGAATGACATGAAATTTGGTGTATCCACATCTTACATAATAAAAATGACGATTATGGATGCCGATCGTCAAAAAAAATGCAGAGGATATAATTTTTCAACGCTATAGAAGGAATTCCTATGGCACCCTTCCATCATTATCCCCCCACACAAACACATGCGCTCACGCACGCGAGCGAGGCTCTATGAGTCTTTTTCGTGGTGGCATAAAAAATCTACACCCTCCACCATTTTATTTGACGATCGGCACACATCATTATCTTTCTTATCATCTAAGATGTGCATATACCAAATTTCATATGAGTCTACTACTTTTTCACCGTTGAATTAACAATGTAAAAAGTTCTATTGTCTGTAAACCATTAATTTTGCACTCATTAAATCAACGGTGAAAAAGTGACAGATTCACATAAAATCTGGCGTATCTACATTTTAGATGATATAGATGGAGGTAATGGATGACAACTGTCGAAAAAAATCATCGAAAAAAATCATTGAGAATGTATTTTTTTGACGCCATATGTCACGTCCCGCTTCCCGGTGTACGGGGAGGGGACGCGGCGAAACCCGCTACGTATTTACTCAGAAGTAAACACGCTAAGCGTATCTAAGCAATATAAAGTAAAGTACACAAGAGTCAGAAATGTAAATGAACAACTTTATTTATTAAACATTCTTTTATAGGTACAACTGGAAACTAAATACATGAATGGAAAGCAATGCCTAAATAATGACATAACTGAAATGAAAATATGTACAGGTAAAGTCTAATGCTCCGGGTCTTCAGTGTACTGCTCAAAATGCTCCTGGCTGGTCTCGAGCTCTAGTGCGTCTGATCCACCTGATAACATTCCAAAGAAGAAGAGAAATAGTAATGTCGTCAGCGAACAATCGCTCGGTAAGTCCCAAAGAAGGAGAGAAGTAGAATAAACGGAAAAGAGAATATATCTTGTATAATATTTGATTGTTAGCTTAACGTAGTGTTTGTAACTTGGTACAGAAGATGCCAGTGTATACGAGAGGAGTCCAACTTACACCGTGGAATTTGGTAACTCGTAGTACAAGGCCCCGTCGAAAATACCAGGGAACAACGACATGGATGTAATTACGTCTTAAGTGACCATCTCGTGCCACCTTTAACATGTTCCGTACCAGTCTACCTCTTTATAAACCACGTAGCATATTAATGTATTGATTGTATTATATTGTCTGTAGTAAATGGAAGACTTGCCGAAATCATGATATCAGTAAATGGAATGGATGTAAATGGAGAGTCATGTAGACGAAATATATCTATGGTTCGGTTCAGTAAATATAGATTGATATAGATTGAATAGACGGATTCATGAATTCATGTTGTATTATAATTTATACTTGAATCACATTCAAGTCAGATTGATTAGAATGAGACTCAGTCTGAGTCAGATACTTTGAAAAGAATTTGAAATCCTGAATTAGTTTTGATGTTATCGGTAACTGCTGTACATGGACGGCATGATTTATGTTTTTTTCAAGACAATTACTGTGTTGATAACACCGTTTGTTAGATTATCTACCTTAAATAGGCAAGCACCTATGTTCTCCGGCTCTCTGAGGCTCAAGAGAACTGGTCCCGTTTAAACCTATGTTTACTAGGGTCCTTATTATAATTTAGTATAATTTGAGGGGGTTTTATGTAAAAATAGTTTTGGTATAATTTCAAAATACATCTCAAGCATTTAATTATTGTTTGTAGGGTTTTCATAACTGTATATTTTATAAAAGTGAAATTTCTAGTGAGTAGAATCTAGTTTTTATAGTATATGGTATTTTATTGAAATATTGAAATTGTTTTGTATTTAGATGGTATTTTCATGTAATGGTGATTTTTTTGATTTAGAAAACTTGGAATATTTATATAATATAATTAAAATAGATATTTTTATAGCATATATATATATATATATATATAATAGTTTTATTTATTTTCTTGTAGAAATCTCATTTTCCAAAGAAAAATGCATTAAAATTCTATCGAGATCGAATGCTCCTTTTGGAGGTCTGCATCTCGCTCTACTAGGCCCGAGAATGTATGATAACCCGCACCATCCCTAACGGGGTCCCCAAAAGCGGGTTGTAGAGGCGCAATTGTAAGGAATTGTTTAATACACTATTTAAAGAAATGGTTTTGCAAGTTAATGATATTTATTTATAATGTCGTATTATCCTATATTTGTATTCCCAAAACTTCATCGTGCTATGTCAAAAATGTGTGTTGTGATGAGATAGGTCATTACCTCGTGAGTTAACTAAAGGTAATACAATTTTTATTTTGTTTTATGTCGAAACTAAAATATGTGGTTTTTTACTGTAAAAATACAATAAAAATTGCATAAAAGATTATTTTGAGATGAAACTTATTTTAAAATGTTTGTTAATGTTTGTTAAACGTTATGTGAGAGTATGGTAATGATTGATTAAGAAAAATAGAGTTTTAAAGAAAAACCGAATCGGAAGTCGGATTAACTCCACTTCCGTCGGGTTTTAGAAGTGAATGTTTTTAAGATAGTAGAAGAGAGGGGGGGAGGGGACTTACTGGCTACAAGGTTTTTGGGGAGAAGGGGGAGGCTAGAGAAAGTGTCGGGGCGTCGTTTCGTCGCCGGAATTTTCTCGGAATTTCGTCGGAACTTCGTCCTTTACTAATTCCACTTGCACAACTTAGGACTTGGAAATTTTATAGAGTTTTTGTGAGAAAATTCTGAATGAGGAGGGATAAAATGTGGTGTGGTATTTATAGGGAAAATTAGGGTTTAGGTAATGAAGAATAGAATTAAAATGTGCATTAAAAATGGATTAAAGAGGAGATTTATCATTCTCTGGATAAATGCAGAGAAATCAAACAACATGGGGGTAATGAGGTAGGCCAAGGGGTGCTAGGGTTAAATTTTGGGAGCATTTGGTACGGTTTGGACCGATGGTGCTGGCCCAAATCACGATCTCACCGGTCCAATTTGGATGGGTTGGGTCTGGATTCTTGCCACGTGTCATGTTCAGTGTATACGACATTTTGCACATGTTTTTTTTTGTGACTTTTCATTTTACGAATTGTGCATGTGCAAACCTTTGGGCTTCTAAAAGATAATGTGGCTGAGGGGATTCGATCATAGGGGTTACGTCACAGCAGTGCAAGACTTTACCAATATGCTACAAGTATTTTCTTTCTGTTCAAAAGCAAATCAAATATTTATAGTGTACACAGGATTGCAAATACTCCATTTGTACATTAACTTTTAAATAATTTTCTGTACATTGAAATTGGAGTTGTTACACCATAGAAGGAAACTCCCTACTATGCCACATTTCCTCCATTATACACACACATACATAGAGAGAGATACACACACACACAGAGAGAGTAACGAAGAAAAGAGGAGTCAGAGATTTTTTCGTTGGGTGGCGTCAAATATCTATATCCTCCACGATTTCATCCATCATCATCTTCTTTATTATATACGATGTGGATATACCAAATTTAATATCATTCCACCACTTTTTCACCGTTGATTTAGCAATGTAAAAAGTTATATTGTCGGTAAAATGTTAATTTTGCACTCACTAAATCAACGGTGCAAAAGTGATGGAATCACATGAAATTTGATGTTTTCATATCTTACATAATAAAGACGATGATGAGAAGTACCGATCATCGAAAAAAATCAAGATGGATGTATTTTTTCAAGGCCATAGGAATAAATACCTCCTATGATACATTTCCTCCATTATTCTCGCACACACACACACACTGCATCTCCCTCTGGGGTGTGTGTGCACATGCATATACATACACACACAGACTTAGAGAGAGAGAGAGAGAGAGAGAGAGAGAGAGATACGTCCATACGTACGTATGTAGTACTTCTAAAAGCAAATTGGGCCAAATATAAAAAAAATTCAACATGTAATCTACTTTTCGTTGAATAGGTTATGAATCTTCTAATATGATGAAGATGAACAAAACCTGAATAAAAATTAAAGGTTAGATATATATGAAATTAGATCAAAATACACATTTTTGTATATCCATAACGCAATTTATAGATATATAGATTATATAACTTTGCTTGCTTAGCATGCACAAAAGCCTATGGTGTGTTAGTGTGTATAAAATACTTTCGTCCGTTTATTTTTCAACAAGCTTAATGAGATTTTTTTAAATAAGATTGTCATAATCAGGCTGTTTTAGAGGCATAACAAATACGGTGGCAGCCAATAAAAAACATCATGGACCTCTTTAGAAAAGGCAAAAAAAAACCTTGTTGAACTTTACAAAATGCCAAGGCCACCATCGAATTTTCTCGGTTTTGCAGAATTTGAGACCAATTCATACTTTAAAGATAATTAAGTTTTGTATCGAAATTGCAACAAGCTCCGAATTTCTCTCATATTTTGCTTCTGACAAGGAGGGTTAAAAGTTTAAGAAAATGCTACGAGTCCCACACACTTTTCATAGTTTTTATGTGATACATAGTAGAAGGGATGTGTTATTTAAATCATCCACAGGACACTCCATTCTGTTAATACTTTTGTGATTTGATTTAATAAGAGAAACTAAATAAGGATGATTATTTCTATATGAGTTATTGGAGGAAACTAATATCCAACAAAACGTATCTTTAAGATTTATAAAAATATATTTCAAATTTAAAACAAGAATTATGGAGAGAGCACTATCAGCCAAGATCCTTTTTATTTAAAATGGTGAATTTGCATAAGGCATCAAAACCAGACAGGCCCAAAACTAAGTGAATATGAAAATAAGAGATTGAACAATGAGTTAGAACAGATCAGGTTACAGTAAACCAATAAAAGATCTTAACTTCACAACATGACTTTAGTTTTAACGGCATGCTGGGACAAATTAATAACAAAAGTAGCTGTAAAGTTTCTTGAGATCCTATCAATTCATGCACTTAAATCGAACTTTGTTTAAAATTTAAACGATACATTACAAGTTTAATTCAACAATGCAACAGATTTTGCCAATCACATTATATTGATCATAGCATGCCACTTATGATTCCATGATACTCTTGGTTTTGTTATGCCTCTTAAGAGTCTTTATTAAATAAATTACCGCAAATATCAATATCGGCTCCATGCTTCAAAAAATCTAGCTGTCCAGAACCTCTCAAACCTAATATAGAACACGCAGAAATATAATAAACTAAAATAGTATAAACCTATGGGCTGTTGCAAAAAAAAATTACAGAACGGGCATAAAAATTGGCCGGTTCACTTTAATTCTTAGAATTCTTAGGACAAAAGTGAAATAGAAAATAGTTAATTTAGTTTGGATGGTTATGCTGCCTCAGTAACAACACCTATCAATAAAAGCATAGCTTCTCTTAAACTTAGAACTATATTCATGTGAAATATCTAAATTATTCTTCCTCCATAATCACCATTGTAGATATTGGAATTAGATAAAGTTCTACTTTTCCAAAATATATAGTGTTAGTTTTGGTATTATATATCTAACTGGTGTTAATTATTGGAGCATATTTTGAAACATTCTTCTTTCTAGGGAAAGAGACAAGTGTCTGGAACAACAAAAATGTTTGTATCCCCTCCTATTTTGTAGAAGCATAGCCAACACCTCAATCTAAAATCAATTCTAAACCACACAGATTTCATTTTAACTATAAAACATTACTATATATCCACGTGCATCGTATATCCACATGCATTCCACGTGCAAGACACCAATATAACTTGATGCAAAGTGATACTTAAACCCCAACCTCTGGTTCGACGGCAAGAAGCTTTTAACATTTGACTTCTTAGAATGGTCTCAAGTTTCCATAGGCAAGCATGCCTACTTTATCTTTAGGTCAAATGACTTTTAACATCTTTGAATAAACCAACAAATATTTCCCTAAATT
Source organism: Agapanthus africanus (assembly GCA_030015575.1). Taxonomy (NCBI): domain Eukaryota; kingdom Viridiplantae; phylum Streptophyta; class Magnoliopsida; order Asparagales; family Amaryllidaceae; genus Agapanthus; species Agapanthus africanus. The sequence continues at coordinate 138,650,132 of CM057339.1, forward strand.
AGAAAGATGGCGTCATCTGTTTGAAATGTGGACATCCAAAATGTGGACATCTAAAGAATCAATCATATAGTTACAAGTTGCAACTAGAATTAATCCAGGATTTGTTCACTCTGAGCTTGAAGAAGTCAATATAAATTCCATCAATCAACTCACTGATTTTTATACAAATATTGTCTGATCGAAATTCTACCATGTAAATAATATTCACCTACAGAAACAATCTGCATTTTGATTTCTTAGAAAATATCTTGCATTTTGCTCAGCATCACCGAAGCTAGCTGCAAGCCTGAGACAGGGAGCTAAATTCAATCTCACATAAATCTAATAAAATCGTGAGATGCCCCATAACCAACACCGCGCAATATATGTTTAACAAGGCTAAAATTTCAACAAGTACCCCAAATGCTTCATATACTATTGCCCGGGAGCAGGGCTCAAGCTGCCAGTTGTGCGAGGTTATTGACACAATGAAGAGAGGCTCATTCTAATAAAATATTTAAATAATATAATTCCCCGTGATATTTCTGACAAATTTATATGACAGAAGCATAAAATAGCCCCCGTATTAACCAAGAGCATTTCATGAGATGTCTCAAATGAATAAACTAACTTCAGCATGAACAACCTGAGTACAAGAAAATGTTACTTGAAAAGAAAAGGGAAAGAAAAAAAAGGAATTAAGTTAACATTCACCACAAAAAGGTACAAATAATAATGAGTATAACCAATCTCCAAATCTCCTTGCTTTTTTTTCCTTTGATGAAATCTCCTCCTGCTATAATGGTTAAAAACCACCATCTGTCTAGAAAACGAGTACGGCCTAGCTAACAATTTCAAAAATCAGTAGAGGTGCCTCAGACAACCTTACCCGAATTTTAGCAGCATGGAAAATGACTGAAATAACACCGAAATAGTTTCTTGAATAAATTAATCCCTAATATTATAGAAACATCAAATATCGTGAATCCCATTTCATATCTTTTAACCAATCATCATTTGCATCACTAACATACTAATTCTTTTCCCAAAACAAATGACCACTAGAAAAAGCTCAATCCTGAAATTCTATAACTTACTATATCAAGTGAAATGCAGAGGCAATCAGCAATATAGCATGCAGCAGTTATAAATGACATCTTATACTTAAAGAAGCTCAAATAAACATAGTACATTACCAACGACTGCTAGCCTGCTTTGCGGACAATAGATATCAGCGGATCCAAATAAGCAGTCTGTTAATGCTAAACACACAAAAAGGCGGACAGATTGGTTGCAAAATCTTAATAACCCCTGGAATAAAGGAGATGTGAAGTTAGGGTATAAAATTTAAAACGTCTCATGAAATTTTTTGTTTCGTTAAGAACTAATAAAATGTTAAAATGTATAAATCTTGAAATAAAACATTCAATAGCCTCAGTTGACAAACTATCTGTAATTCCTAATTACCTCCATAACTTTAAACTCATGGTAAGAAAATGACACTCTTACCACTACCACTGAACATAGCATCCTTTTCAAAACTTAACTTACCGATTAAAGATTCTATCTTTCGGTCACATATTAAAGATCTATTACGATTTGACTTTATTTGCGCCTATGAGTCAAATGTAATTCCCTGCAACAAATCTATCATCCTTCCATACTTTCAAACTTTGAGGTCATAGAAAACTGGCCTTCTAGGAAAATGGCGAGCCCCTGTCTTGTTGCAATTTTTTTCTCGGTTAAAACTTGACCTTAATCATGAAAAAGTTGATGCCAAGTTAATAGCCAGTGCTATAAGTTTGTCAAATCTTTATTAAACCGTGTCGTCCATAGACAGAATGAAGACAAATGACTTCTGATAACATTGATAAATCCTTTCATATACCTACGATTTATATTTTTCACTACTGGAGAACTCTACAACTCCTACACATAATTCATAATCACCACTAGTTCATCTCCTCCGCCCCCCTCCCCCGGGGGCAAAAAAAAGCACCGGATAACACCTTAAACACAGGTAACGACTCACAGTCACAAACTCACATGTAACCATGGATACCAACAAATCCAAACACAGCCCCTAAAATTAACTAAAGCCGTTTCAGATCTATATAAACCTTAGAGATAATAATGATTAGTGGTTAGGATAGAGAATTAATTATCTCATGATTAACCTTCTAGGAAATTGTTTCCTCCGGATTCAAATGAAATGCGAGAAAACATATCCTACTATTAGTATATCTTAATCTTGAAAATCCTATAACTCAAAACTTTCGCTACCGATTAGTTACAGAGAATTATGTTCAACTTTAACACAAATGTCAAGCTACTGAAGTGAAATGAATATTATGCTGCTCTCTCAAACACCATTTAATCAACTTGCAGATTTCTAACCTCTAGTTGCCAAAATAAATTTGCTAGAACTAAAATACCAAAGCTCCAAAATTCTCTCTACTGAACAGCTGCGGGATCGGCAGGAGGAGCAGCAGCAGCAGCATCGCCTCCGCTCTCAACTGCCACCGCCCCATCGATCCGATCCTTCTCCTCCAAGATCCCAACCAGCCACGCCGCCGGCGTCTGCAAACACCCAAGCAGATACTTATACCTCTCCATCTTGGTCGGCATCGTCTCCAGCTCCCCGAACTCATCAGGCCCATAAACCCTGCCCTCGAACACGGCCCCTCAGAAATCGTTGAACCCCAGCCCTTCCTTCTTCTGGAAATCCCTGTAGGGCTTGATCGCCGCCGGGATGTTGTCCTCGTCGTGGACGAAGAGCCACGCGTTCATGCCGGTGGCGCAGAAGTTGAGGCCCTCGAACTTGGTGCCCTTTAGGGTTTGATGCATGAGCGAGTTCTTGGCGACGATGAACTTGGAGGAGGGAGGGAGGGAGGCGCGGAGGTTCTGGAGGTGCTTCGTGGAGAGGCCGTTGCAGTAGATCCCGGCGATGAGGTGGCAGTTCTCGAGCTTCCGCCGGAGGTATTGCTGCTTTGTGAGGCTCACGATGGGGCGGAGCGAAGACATTGTTAGGGTTTGGGAATTTTGGGATTTGAAGATTGGAATCTAGGGTTAGGGTTTTGAGGAAGGAGGATGAGGAATGGAGAAGCTCTGTGATGTAATTACACTAAAATACCCTTATCTGTAACTAAACTACCTTAAGCTTTGGTTTTATGGTAAATTGTCAGCTAACAAAACACCCTGGCCCCCAAATGCCTGTTAAATACCCCAAATAGGTTTTCGGTCGTCAAAAACCTCATGGCTGCGGTATCTATATAGTTGCCAATTATAATTACTTAGTATGCGATATCTATGCAGTTGGATGCGATATGTATGAACTATTTAGATATAACATGCAACCATACAACTGCTGCATGAAAATTTTACGGAGGTATATGACAAGCGAGGGTTTTTGTCAGCCGGAAAACCTACCTGGGGGTTTTGGGCGGTTTAAGTGTAACTTAACCTTTTCTATATGGGTTAAATTTTCAGATAGCTCTCTGCTCCCAAGGTGGCAAACGAGCCGACCCGGCCCGAAGCCTATCGGGCTTAGCCGGCCAACAGGCGGGGCAAAGTCCGGTTGACCAGGCTTCGGGCTGGGCCCGTCGGGCTTGGCTGGTCAACGGGTCGGGCCAAGCCTGGTTGACCAGGCTTTGGGCCGGGCTTCAGCCTTGGCCCGGGTGCTCTAAACCCGAACCTAGCTCGGCCCTAGGCCCTGCTTGGGTCGGGCCCAGGCTGGCCACCCGGGCCGGCCAAATCGTATCGGCCTAAACGCAATTTAAATATTATTTTTTTTAAAAAAAACTTGGTTTTTGGGATTTTTTTTCCACTGATAAACATGTAGTTGCGATATAAAATAAATGTTCATTAATAATTTTACTAACATAAAACAATTTTTCCACTGATAAACATGTAGTTGGGTAGTAAATACCAGATAAAATTTTAGTTGCAGTATAAAATATTTTTAAAAATTCCATAACATATCTACAAACAAACCAATCATACTCCTCTAAATCATTATCAGGCATTTGCAATTTCGAAAATCTCCCCGCTTCCCATCGCATCACACGATTATCTCTATAAATTCAAGTGAATTTCTTCTTTCATGTCAACTTTCCTCATTTTCTCCCAAATCTTACATTTACATTAATCATGTCAAAGAGAACCATATCAACAAGGATTACCCCCATTGTCGAGAGAAGCTCACCTTCATCAAAGAAACTTGATGTCAAGGAAGAGCTCATTTCTTCTGTACGGCTGACACCGAATCCCTCATGGATTCTGCCGTTCACTTTGCCTCATTCTCCTTCGAGTCCATCTACTGAGGACTATTCGGAGGATCCGTCAGAAGAACCCTTTGAGGAGTATACCTTTCATGCATCTCCGGCAAAAGAAATCCCTGCAGAATCCCCCTTCTACCAATCCTCTTGATCAAGGACCACCACCAAACGGGAATAATGACACTCGGTATCACTTTGATCCCACCGGATATGGAACCGGCACAGATGATCCTTTATATGTTCATCCTCTTCATGATCAACGTTTCATATTTATCGCACGGTATGAAGTGAATAACGTTCATACCCAGATATTCAACAGGGTCAAGGGGATTTTCGTCCAGGAACGGAAAACGAAGACAACGGAATACTGGAAGTATCTTCCAAGCCTCTAGAAATCCCTTTTTTTATCAGTTTGTTGTAGGGTGTTTTTAGTATTTTATGTTTGTATGTTGTTTGTTTGTTTGTTGTTATATTATATTTGTATTTTTATATTTCTACGTTTCTATCGGTATCATGTTATGTTTGTAATATGAATGTTAAGTTATTTTCTATATTGGGACCCCCCATTTTTTTTGAAAAAAAACCTTCACCTCAGAAATTCCCATCACTTCACGAGAACTCCCCGTTATTGGGACCCCCCCCCCCCAATTCAAAATCCCTCCTCCCGGCCAAACACCTCCCAATGAGTCGAAAGTTCAAAAATTCCCCTCCCCCACAATTCAAAATTTTTTGAATTATGTTAACGGGGCCTGGGCCAGCCCAGACCGGGTTCAGACTCGGGCCCATGGCCGAGCCGGACTGGCGGGTTGCCTTAGCCGAGCCTGGCCTGGCCTGGCAATTAGCTAGGCCGGGCAGGGCCGGACAAAGGGCCGTCCGGGCCATTTGCCACCTTGACTCTGCTCACTTCAAACTTGTGTAAAAACCCCGAGGCTTTTTTCACTTGTTAAAAAACCCCTAGGCCCAATCAAAACCTCACGTATACATGTTGCCTATAATATATACGCAGTTGTCTGTAATATCTAAACAGTTACGGTTGCATGTAATATCTTAAACAATTACCTATGATATCTAAGCAGTGCCTGTAATATCCAAACAGTTGTGGGAATACAAAGAAATATAGCTTAAGGGTTTTTTCACAAGATTTTGAACGGTAAGCCCTTTCTAACAATTTCGAAATAACATGGGTTTTTAAACAACTCCCTAGCGCAGACCGGGGGCTTTTTGACAATTTGCCCTTTCTTTATTTCTTTATTTCTTTCCTTCTCCTTTGGCCTATTTTTGGTTGAGAATAAAATTATTGCAGATCTGACTTGTGAAAGATAACTTTATGCTTATATCTCGCCCTAGTTTCTTTGATTTGTTTTCTTGAGAAGAAAAGAGGGCTATTCAACTTATATTTTTATCCATTGTGTTGTTATTTTGGCGGGACTTTTCTCTAAAATGAAATGAAATGAAGAAAACAAAATTATTAGTCTAGTACAAGATACAAAAAGATACAAGCATTCATCTTAAGCTTTTAAGATTAGCTCATTTGAATTTATTCAAAAGCTTAACTCCAAAAAAAAAACCCAAAACTTTTAGTAAAATTATGAGAACCCCCAATTTTTTTTTAAAATACACAAGAAACTATCACAAAACTTTTAAAATACACAAGAAACTACCACAAAACTTTTAAAATACACAAGAAATTACCACAAAACTTTCAAAAACTATGAAAAACTACCAGAAACAAGGTGCCACATCAGCAACAAATTACATGAAACTGTCAAAAAACCGGAATTTTTTTTCGTACCATGATAGTTTCTCATAATTTTGAAAGTTTTTTAAGGATTTCTCGCAATTTAGCTAAAAGCTTTGGTATTTTTTGGGATTAAGCCTTATTCAAAAATCAATTCCATAGACACGCTTTTGACCCTCCACCTTTGTTTATTTAGACATCTTCTATATTATATCTACTTTAAAAGCTTTTTACTGAAAAGCCTTCTTATACCTCAGTTATTATAAAAAATTTCTTCCATACTTTATATTTACTTAAAGGGTTTATTTTACTAAAAAGTACTCTAATACTATGCTAATGTACTCTAAAAGGCCCTTATACATTTAAGTTGTACAAAAAAAAACTTCTCAAGTTTTCCATCTAAATTTAACGGCGCCGTTAGGGTATTTTCATAATCTCTCGTACAAACCCAATTACTTATGTTCTTATCTTCAAAAAAAGCCCCGGTTCTCCATCTTCGCCATCTCATCTTCCGCCGATCTCTATCTTCGAAAGAACCTAAGATTTGGTTGCGGTGGATGAGGAGCTAGGGTTTGTTTGCAGTCGACGAGTTAAGGGTTTTTTGTTTGGTTTATTCGAGTATACTCTAGAACCCGGCTATTCGAGCACTTCTCCGCGGGTTTATGCTAGTACAGAAATGAAATAATATACAACAGTGACATCGACCGCATTCTGGTCGAGCTCCAAAAAAATATAAGCAAGAAACGACAGTCCACAAGTCGAAACGCTTACCCCGCAATAATGAATATACAAATAAAATAATTGTACAAACAATATCGTACGGAGGGCTATCCAACACGACAATCCGTCTAAACTATCACAGAGATATACATCACAACAACATAAGCAAATATGTGCCACCATGTCTAATCGACCTATAGCAATTAGACGACGTTTATCAACACATATACAACATCACAAATATCAACGATGCAAAAGTTTCGAGTTTTAAAACTTTCCATGTTACCCCTAAGCACAAACAACACTTAACTAAATCTGAGCAAAAAAAAAGTATGCCAACAATCCCAATTCCCAAATTTCAAGACACAGAACGAAGACGAGGCAAGACAGAGCTAGTCTGTCTGCCGAAAGTAGCCAAAAGGCCAATTTTGGCGGCTAGAGTAGCTCTGTTCTGACTCGTTTTTGTTCTGTGTCATTTTCATATAAAAAACATCCTTGCGCAACACTTTAAAAAAATTTAGAGACCGAAAAAATTCGAACAAAAACTTGGATGTTTGGGTTTTGAAAATGCGGAAAATTTTCATTTCGAAACGTTAGCATCGTCTACAATTAGTTCATAGTGTTTGGGTGGCTTTGGTACCATTATGAAGTTCCTAGTGCTCTTGCCGTTTGTAATACCCGGTTCTTTATATACGCCTAAATCTGTATTTTCTCTTTAAAATATGAATTTTGTTATTAGTAATTATTTAATTATTTTAAAGAAACTTCCTTAAACCCAAAACCCAAATCTTTACTTCTCTCTTATCATTATTACCCCAACCCATTCTTTAATTCACTATTAGTTAATTAGATTTTCTACCTAAGCCCAGTTCCGGCCCAGCTCTCTTCTTGTTTAATTCCTTTATTTAATTCTTAACCCAGCCAGCCCGTTCCCACTCCCAGGCCAACTCATTTTTAATTCTTCCATTCAATTTTCCTTCAATCCCCAGCCCACTCGAATTTTTTCTTTAATTAAACCCTTTTTATACAAAAACCCCCGGCCCACTTCCTCTGAATTCTATCCATTCATCTCTTTTAATTCGCGGCCCCGCCCATCGCCCCCCTCTTCTATTTATTTTCCTATTTTTCTTCAACCCACTCACCTGCGGCCCGGCCCACTCTCCCAACTCCTTACTGTACATCTCCCTTCTTCAAATCTCCAACGGCTACACCCCCAACTCGCGCGCGCGTTTCCTCCGCCCACGCCGCCCGCGCCCACGTCGTCGCTCATCACGCGCGACGAGCGTTACAACCGCGTTGCTCACCCCTCGTCTCCCCATCCTTTTCCCTCACTCCCCACGTTCACTTCTCCCTCCTTCGCTCTCAAATCGCTCCCCTGCACCCACGCACCCGTACACCGAGCCCCTGCCACGACGCCGGCGAGCTCCTCGTCGCATCATCGTCGCCATCAGTCACTCGTCTCCCTCCTCTCCTCTCTCTTGCTCGCGTTACAGAACCCACAATCACCGGCCACCCCCTTCCTCATCTGCACCATCATCGACCCGTTACCACCATCGTCGTCGTCGTCGTCGTCGTCACCACCCTCAAACTCTCTTCCTCAGCACCCCGAGCTCGCCATCGCTCTCTCTCCCTCTCAGATTCCTCAGTCCCCTCTCTCTCCTCCTCACTCTCAGTTTTCTCTATCTCATTTCTCTTCTCTCTCCCTCACTGTCTTTACCTCCGACTCTCTCTCTCTCTCTCTCTCTCTAACACCCTCTCACTCACTGCATCCCCCTCTCTCTAGCTCCCTCAGTCCCCCTCTCTCTCCCTGAGTTCTCTTTCTCACTCTCCCCCTCTCTGTTCACTTTCTCTCTAACATTTTTCTCTTCCTCTCTTTCTCTCTCTAACCCTTTCTCTCTCTGAATTCTCCCTCGCTTCCTCTGCAATCTACCCATCGGCCCCGACAGCATCAGCGATCCCTAGCCACGACATTGCCAAGGCCGCAACCGCCAAATCCACCAAAACTGCGAGCCGTCGTTGCCGAGACTCGGATTCGAGACAAATCAAGTTGCCGTGCCGCGCGTGTGTCGCGCGTTCGTGACGTTACAGCCACCGTACAACCCCGGGACGTCTCCAGGCAAGTTTTTACTTGCTTTCATGCTATTCTATATATGTTACAAATCAATATCGTATATAAATTATGCTTCTCTTTTCCGTAAGACTATTCAACGCAACTGTTCGATACTTGTTCTCTTAGGAAATTTTTATCAAATTTGACGGAACAAGATAGATTATATTGTCCCTGGTAGAGATGGTTAATATGTGCGAATTTCATCAGAAAATATGACCGTTAACGACTAAAACAACTACCCCCAAGTTTGATCGCAAAACTGTAATTCTGTTGCACCTGAAAATAGTTAAATTCATCATAAATCATATACCTATTAGAATGGTGCGTTCGAGGGCTCAAATCGAAGCTAACTCGACGAACTTTAACCCTGTACTAGTTTCCAGACATCCCTAACTCGATGAAAATTGGATCGGAGTGCGAGCGACTCCAGTCATTGGTTGCTGTTCCGTAATGGGTACTACAGGATTTACATAACTCTTAGGTTGCGGAACTCTGCTGCTTATTGTAGATGACTCTGTTATCTAGACAACGCATTTGGTTTCGTTCTGTTTCGTTACCGTTTGATATTTAATCTGTAATTTAGAAAATCGGGACACATAACAGTCCCAGCAGAATCAGAACTGACATATTAGGGTTAAACATTGTATAACTCCTAACGTACAGACGCGATTGAAGATCCGTTTGTTGAGTTGAAAACTTTAATGAAAACCCTAGAATTCATTAAACTGTAGCGTTGCTAAGTTATGATCCCAACTGGGGTTAAAATGCGTTGCGAAATGGATTCCTGATTCTGAAACCGGATTCTCAGCCGCGTGCGCTTAAAATAAAAGAGTTGTAACTAATGATCCTGAAACCCGATTGGCTCGAAACCAAATTAGATGGATAGCTAACTGAATATATTAATTACTACCTGTTTATCATTTCGCTAGATTATATACATATGTTTCATGATAAATCGTGCAAGTGAAGGAATGCTGTTTCATAACATCCTCATCATGTTTATATACTTGTTCATGCATCATATCATACCCATATCATTGTACTGATAACCTAGTGATATCGTGCATTTACCCAGTGTTAGATTTTAGTGTTGATTGTGGCAAGTACGTCAGTGTTCGTGTATTCGTGATAAAGTGAAAGGGATACGTACTTGTGCACAATCAGTGACCCTATTGTTCTATTGCATTATCGACGTCTGTGAGATGCGTGCACGTGTCACTAATAAGTGGAATGGGACATTTATGGAAACGTTGCACGGGTGTCACAGATAAGACACCAGACACTGCCATTTATCTTAGGTATTAATCGGGACGTGCTTGATGGGGGTCCTGCCTCCAGTTCTCGCGCAGACTTGTCACGGATCGATTAGTATTTAGATCGATGGTTAGCGTTTGATGTAGACCTCGGGGTGTGGGGTAGTTCAAGTGTGAATTCAACAGAATCTCGGGAGTCCCATGCCGGCTTATATATTTAGGGAGTTATATGGAGATTTACAGGGTATGTGCTATACACACCGTGATACATTCGTTACATGTTGGGCCCGTGGTCCCTTGCCCTTGGGTTCTACCCTTGGGTGGAGGACACTCGCGAGTGGTTGACTCTCACACTTGGACTGACGATAGGCTTATTGACCTGTGCAGTGAGACTTAGAGACTGATAGGATTATTGTCATTTACATTCCTTGTATACTGTGTTGACATACATGACATATCGTTATACTGCTTTACTGCTCCGCTGCGTTTATCTCTGCTCATTTATATTCTTGCTGTCCGTATTTACTGTTATTCATATCCATTACCACTGTTAGAACTGTTACTTGACTATATACATTATATTGCTATTGTGTCGCTCTGACGACCTGTGTATGCATGCTCAGTGTGAGGAGAAGATTTAGCCTGGACCAGTGCATCACAGACTTCTTGACTTGCCTTCCCGAGTTACATTCATTTGTTCCACTTCAGGTCAGTCTTTACATTGGTTACTTCAGTTACTGCATTTCTCATCACCTGCGCATTACATACTGTTTACCATGATAAACTAGAAGCCGAAGTGTGACTACGGCAGGTCTTTTCCTTGACCGTAGGAGCATGGCTGGCCTTGTCTACTCCTCGTATTCCGTATTTTGGGAAGCGGGGCGTGACACCGTTAACCCGCAGCCTTTGCGGAATGAAAAACTTTAAATTTAAAACTTGTTATTAGCAACTTAAAATCCTAGATCAATCCAAACACTAAACTAGTAAACTAAAAGGAGTTTTAACTACTTGGTTAAGAACTACAACCTTTATAATTGTGTCATTCGGGTCTTCTAATCCTCTTCTTGAGCTCCTCGGTGTCCTGGATCGAGCTTGTAAGCCGGTCATCTTATGTCGAAGATGATCCACTTGAGAGTGTCGGTTCAAGCTCTCGCTTCTCCAAAAGAAGCAACTAAAGACTACAACTTGCCAAGGAATAGTGCTTAGAGATATAAAGCAGTGTTCAAGTATTTTTTCTATCTCTATTTTCCTTATGATCTCAACATATGAGAGGAAAATGCTTGAAGGAGGAAGAAGGAGCTCAAGTGAGAAGAAAGAAGGAAAATGTAGAGAATGAAATTATCAAGTGAGAGAAAATGGCAAGCATGGTTTTGTTAAAACAATTTCCAAATAGAAAATTGTAGCCATGCTTGAATAGTGTTACCCAAAGTAAATAAACAAATGTCATAACCATTCCTCTCACCATTTTTTCTTTACACCTTACCCCTCCATCTCATTTCTTAATTTCCATAAATGGAAATTCACACAAATGAGACGTCTTCTGTAACATTTCAGAAAAATAAAATATTATTTTTGGGAATTTATAAAATTAAATAATAAATATTATGAATATTTTAATAATGCGGTATATTTAAATACCGATAAATTGGGAAATATTTGGAAATTATGTTAATTATTGAATTTGAAAGAGATTATAAGATTTGAGCATTCATAGATTTTTATATAATTAATTATATTCCACTTTTATGCTAATCACGATTAAATATCACTAATCGTGCATTAAGCTTGATTTGTGCACATGACATGCACCATACCGTGTTACACTTTTGTTACATTTTCTATATGGCTTTTTCTTTAATTTTTCATGCATGGTTTTTATAAAATGAGATGAGAGAAGAAAAGAAAAGAAAAGAAAAGAAACAGGGAATGATTAAACAAAGGAGGCATGGGCATGAGAGAGAGAGGGTGAGGGGTCAACCTTGGTCTTGGTTATTCTCCTCCTCCATTTCTCTTCATCTTTCTCTTCTCCATTTCCTCTATGGCCGCTTCACTCCCCACCTCCTTTTAACCTTCACACAACACCACCAAAAACTCATCAAAACTCCATTTCCACTTCATTAAAAACATGCACAAGCTCCCTACAAACCCTTTGGACCAAGAAAAATTGGATTTTGAGCACTTGGGGCAACTCAAGAAAATTCTTGAGTTGCCAAATGAGATAATTCCTTTACCATTAGTATAGTTTTACATTCATATTAGTGTCCATGCATGTTTAGAAGTGTTTTAGGATGGTTTAGGGAACTTTGAAAATTTCTAGAAGAGATTAGGGTTTGATTTGAATCCAAAGGGTGAAATGAGGCTTAATAGTGACTTAAACCCCTGTGGTGTTTGATTAAAGACCAAAACCTGAGAGTAAGCCACCAATTCGCAAACCTAGAAACCCCGATATCGGATTTGTGTTGGATTTGTGATGTGTTTTGGTGATCTGCTATAACCCAGATGACCTGAAAATTATTTAGCGATTACTGTGAGTCATGCAGGCAACCTAGAAGCTATCCTGAAGACCAGAGCCCCAAACCCCCCACCCAGGCCGCAGATTTAATCATATGGGCCGCAATTTGCGGCCTTGGTACTCCCAATTTGATTCGTGTTTGGTCCATGGCTTCATCTCCAGTAAAATAGACCCCACACATGTGCAAAATTTGCTAATTTCACCTAGGGTAAAATCTGGAAGTGTTTTGCATAGTTTCTGATTTCGTTTTGCGAACTCTGTTAACTTGAAATTTGGGTTTTTATGTTTGTCTCGATCACTTTTCGTTTGCACGTCAATCTCGTGGGTTTTTTGGTCATTCTTGCATGTGTAAACTATAGGTTTTAACCTATGTGTGATTCGTGCGACATTTTTTTTTCGTGCGTGACTTCCGTTTACGATGCTATATGTGTATATATGTAGGTACCCCCATGTGGACTTCGGATGATGAAGAAGAGGGTGGCGACATCGAATTCGGCAAGTGATGATCAGGTGAGTAGATATATATCTACGGGGGAAGTCGGGTGGATGACGTATAGCACCCCTGTTTCCCCCAATCAGAGCAAAGCTCTGTTCAAAAATTCAAATTTTGAAATAAAGCAGCGCTTCATAGCAGCGCCAGCGCTTAGAGAGTCAAAGACTCTGAGGCAGCGCTCACGTGCAAAGCACATGAGCGCTAGCGCTAAGAGCGCTGCGCTGTAAGCAGCACACCACGTGCAAAGCACGGGTGCGCTAGCGCTAGAACTAAAAGCTCCCCACCGTTAGATCAAAAATCCAATAATAATGATAAATCATTAATTGAACAGAATAAAATTCTGTTAAGGAAAGATTCCTCAAAATCTTTCCAAACAAAAAGATTGTGCTCTGTAAATCAGAGCACCGTCGGATCAATAATCCAATGGTGATTAAAGATCACTAAAATACAAAATAAATTCTGTGTGGGGAAAGATTTCCTAATCTTGTTAAAAAATAAGAAGATTGCCTTCTGTAAATCAGAAGCCCTTGGATCAAACATCCAACGATGGGGAAAATCCCCAAATCAATTGGAGAAAAGATCTCCTTAACTGATTGAGCAAATCAGCTCACCCTATATAAAGGCCTCAAGACTTCAAGTCTCAAAAAAGATAGAAAAACATACAGAGGAACCCTCCCATAAACTTTGAGAAATCTCAAAGAAGAGCCAAACTCTCGGTAGAAGAACAACTTTTCTTCAAGGTAAAAGAACAGAAAGACGAAATCGTCTCATATAAAAAGAAGAATTCACTTCTTTAAGATCATAGATCTACAAGACCAAGTCTTTCACAAAGAGATCAAAGGACCTCATCATAAAATAAGAAGAAGAACATAATTCTTCTCACAGATTATAGATCCATAAGACAAATTGTCTTTCAGGAGATCATGAACATCTCATTATAAAAGGGGGGGAAGAATAATTCAATTCTCTTAGGATCGCAGATCAATAAAGGCAAAGCCTTTCACTAAAATAAGAGATTGAAATATTTCCTATAAAATGAGAACTTTGTTCTTAGAACCTTGAGACAAAATCTCTTATAAAAAGAAAATTTAATTCTCAGGGCGCAAACATATCTAAGTTGCATAAAAGAAGAGCTTTAGCGCTCCAAATTTAAAAAAAGTGCTCTGCGCTCAAGACTAGCGCACAGCGCCAAGCACGCCACGTGCTCCTCACGTGTGCGCTACTTAGCAGAAGCGCCTCAGCGCTCCACATCTAGAGCAAAGCGCTGCAGAGCCTTAGTGCTCTAAATATAGCGCACTGCGCTCATAGACCGGCGCTCAGTGCTAAGCGCACCACATGCATCTCATGTGTGCACCACTGAACAAATAGCGCTTTGTGCTTATAAACTGGCGTAATGCGTCCTTCATTTGGCGCTCAGCACCAAGCGCGCCACGTGCTCCTCACGTGGATGCTATTCAGCAGAAGCGCAATGCGCTCATAAACTATCGCTCTGCGCTCTTTGACTGGCGTAAAGCGCCAAGCACGCCACGTGCTCCTCACGTGTGCGCTAAAAGAACATAAATTGTTCTATAAATAAAGCTCAGAGCTGTGAGGAATGCTCAGCATTCAGTAAAAGACAAAAATATTGTCAGAATTCAAATCAATGCTCATCATTGTCAAATGTTTAACATTTTAACTGAATGGGCCGAGCCTAAGTTGGCCATAAATCCCCCATTCAGATTAACTGAGCCCATATGCTCATAAATCTCAGATCTTAGTCCCAAATTGGACTACAGATCCTAACCAAAATCGGTTCAAGGGTACATCTCTTCACTCCTCTGATATTTGTCGTTGTAATCCTTCAACGTCTTCTGAGAGGTGACAAGTCCCGACAACCAGACATTCCATGGACTGTGGGGTCCTCTAACCCACGGACTATGATGTCCTTAACCTTGGACTGTGTGGTCCTTAAGCCCAGGGACTATGATGTCCTTAACCTTGGACTGTGGGGTCCTTAAACCCATAGACTATGATGTCCTTAACCTCGGACTGTGGGGTCCTTAAGTCCATGTACTATGATGTCCTTAACCTTGGACCACCATGTCCTTAAACTGATAATTGACCGCAATGTCCCTAAACTAAACAATAAAGCCCAAATGCTCTTTTGTTGGATCTAAATGATCCCGTTAAGTTGATCTTAGTCTAAAAATTAGACTAACGCATCCTTAACAAACGTTTAAGTTAATCTTAGTCTCAAAGGAGACTAACGTATTCTTAAACCCAACCCCAAACCCAGATTTAAGAAAAATACGGATTTGGACTAATCCACGCCCTGCGGGCGACAATATAAATTAGTCTCCGTATACAATCCATGGGCAACCAATAAACAAAACAAACACCTACGACACGAAATGACCATCTGGAGAAAGAGAAAGTGGTTACCGCGATGCAGTAGCGAATTAACTGCAGGGGCTTGCGCCTGTAGGGAAGAGCGTCTCCACAATCAAAAACCCCTCAACGAGGGTGAATCTGACGAAGTCTGCTACATCTGCCGCATCCGTTTAAACCTCCGATACATGGTGCCATAAATTAACTTGGCATTTTCGGAGAGGTGGACGGATAGTACCAATTAGCATCTGCCCCCAAATTCAGGCAAGACGAACCTACGTGGCTCCATCTCTGTATTCGGAGGAGAACAGATTCTGGCACGCCCGGTGGGACCTTTTTCTCTTTCCACTCCACACTTCGTGTGTCGTGTTCGCGAACGAATCGCGGTTTGATATGGTTGCCCTTGGGTTCGAGGTACTAAGATTTGGTTTTGCTCTCGTGCAGAAAAAAGAACATCAATGGCCTCTAACTGCTCTAGCTGCAACTGCAACTCCTGTTCCGTCTCTGTATTCGGAGGAGAACAGATTATTGCACGCCCGGTGGGTAGGGAGGCCGTTTGGGGCCCGCAGGTTACTTCTTTAGACGAGGCGGATCAGGTGACTCAGGCCACCACTGGATTGTTCTTCGGGACCATGCTCCCGCCAACGAGCTTTAGCGCTCCTGTACCATCGCAAGAAGCTCCCAAGAAGTCGGTCTTTGATCGGCTTGCAACTACTGCGGCCCCACTCAACGGGTCGCCTAAGTCCACTGCCTCGGTTTTCAACAGACTGGGCCGAAGCTCCGATGGGCCCGTGAAGAAGCCCACAATTCCTGAAGAGGTTATACTAAAAAGGATAGCCATTCCTACTCCTGAAGTCCCCAAGGCGGCTTCTCCTGCTAAGGGGTCGGTCTTCACAAGACTGGCCGTTTCAGCTCCTACTCTACGTAAAGTCATGAAGGCTATTTTCCCTATTCGGAAGTCGGCCTTCGCAAGACTGACTGCTTCCTCTCAACGGGTGTCAGTCTTCGACAGGCTAGCACCAATAACAGTCTCTCCTCAAAGCAGGGGGCAAGAGGAAGCTCATCCAACAGCGGAGGTGATCCCGGCCGCACGACATGCTCGACGTCGCCACTGGCGCCGAATGAGGAAAGCTGGGGGCAATTCACCTTCTGGACTGACTCCGCCAGCTTCAACAGTGGAAGTTGATGCTGCTGTTCCAACTGGGAACAGTTTTGAATTACTCAGGAGGGTACGCAAAAACTCTCCCACTGCTGTATTGAAAAGGTCTCCTCCACCAATGGAGAGCGTTACAAAGGCGAAGTTAGAACAGCCCCCACAACGGCTATCGTCTATAATTTACAAAGTCTGGCGTCAAGTCCAGGACTCCATGGTAGACTATCCCTATTCATATCAGAATATTGCATTATTATATCGCCCATTTTTAATCATATTACAAATAAATATGTGCTTTTGATCCATGTCTGCTAAATAGTTGCAGGTTACAGGTTCTCAGAACAATACAGTGAAATTCATGAAAAAACGTTACAAATGTGAGACTATGACCAATAATAGATGAATCCGTATGATGCCGCCTAACAGTTTAAGGAACAAATGAAGATCATTAAACAGTTCAATTGCACAAAGCACAAGGGCAGCACAAGATTCAAGACTTCAACGCGAAGCTTACGGTAAAAGTCCACATAATTCTGCACTGTTGGAAATCTGGAAGAAAGTAGAAAAGATTCTGAAAAACCAAGTGAAGAAAACAGAAAGAAAAGGCAATTTGAAGCATCCCTAAAGAACTGAGTCCAAGAGCCCACTATATGGCCGCGGAACCGCGGCCAAACATGGCATTCTGCCGCGGTTCCGCGGCCGTGCAGTGCACATGTCGGTGCACGTGTCGGTGCTTTGACCCGGCTTTCTTAGGGTAGTCTTGTAATTTCGTGTATGGATCAGATGTAAAACCTAGGGTTTCTCCTATCTATAAATAGGAAAGCCGAAAGCATAATTAGGCATGCCTCTTTTTATTTTTCTAGATTAAAATTTTATTTCCATTGTAATCGTTGAGAGGTCATCAATATAAGTAAGTGTTTCAAATTTTTATCTTGCATTCTTCTTAATTGAAATTTATTATCTGCTATTTTATTTTGTCTTTTATTATTTGCAACTTAGATAATCTTTTAAAAATTATAAAAATGAATTGTATCGTTAATTTCCTAATGAGTGAGTAATTTCTCACTTGTTAGGGTTGGGATAGGGAAGGTTTGAGAGAAGGAAATCTCTCTCACTCCTTTCTTTGCACCTATAATTTTAATTAATACGGACTCTACTTAAATCAACCACACACCGCTCACTACGGCACCCTATCCTACAAGATAGCGGTGATTCCCTAGTTAGACCGGTTGTGGTTGATTTAAATAGAGGTTAGGGCCAAGAGTCAAGAAAGGACGGATAAGGACCAAAAGGAAGAAATTACATTTCTTTCTAGTCGTGCTAATCCCCTTTGTTGACATTACCCTAACACCTATATTCCTAACATGGGCATAGAAAGCAGTGAGTAGAATCCTTTTTCCAAACTAACCTAATCCTAACCCTAGCAAGACTTTAAATCAAATTAATTTCATTCTTAGATTTTAAAACAAAACCTACCAAAAATAGGACTTAACTCGTTAGAACTTAAAGACAAATAAAACCATTTCCCTATGGACCGACCCGTACTCAACCGGCTAGCTACCAAGCGACACCATCTTGATTGCGGTATTTTCTTAATTTTAAAAACGCACGTACGCAAAAACATCAACCAATCAAATGGCGCCGTTGCCGAGGAAATGGTAGTTATTTTCTTTTTGTAATTTCGGATTAATTGAAATTAAAAAATTATAAAAATTGAAAATATAAAAACTAAAAAAAAATCATCTTGTTCTTTTTGATCTGTTTTTGTACGAATTGTGCAGGAACGAAAGACGGACTGATTCAGATCTGGAGCAAGCCCAGTGAACAAATCAACAAACAGAAGATCTGAATAGACAGAGGAGAACCATAACGGCACACAGAAAAAAATTTGGAGGCCTGAACCGACTTGTCCACCACGGAACCGCCGCAGATTTGAGTAACTGACCGCAGAACCGCGACCGTTTGCTGACGTCAGCAGTTCAAAATTCTCTGTAAGTATTCTTGTCCTTTCTGCTATCCCTGATCTCCACTGAAAAATTTTCCTGCAGGGTTCTTTGCTCAAAACTTCTTCTCCCTCTCCAATAAATCATTTTTGTGCAGGATTTTTTGAGCCGCAAATGAAAAGAAATTTTTTTTGGCAAGTGTTTTAGATTTTGTGTTAATCGCTTTGTATATTTAAAACGGAATTTAAGGGGCTATAACACCAATTCAGATTGGGTGGGGATTTCATTACCCTTCCTAAGACCCCAGAAATCAGAAAAAGCATATGCATCACCCTCGAGTTAATTAAAAAATATCCAGACTCGGCCAATTAAGGACTGTCGTGCTCATTAGGACAGAGGAATGTTGTGGGCATTCAGTCGTTTATCTAAACCTGACTTTGTGGTGCCTAAGCTAGACAAGTGAGAAAGGTAATTTTAAAAGA
Organism: Agapanthus africanus; assembly: GCA_030015575.1. Lineage (NCBI taxonomy): Eukaryota > Viridiplantae > Streptophyta > Magnoliopsida > Asparagales > Amaryllidaceae > Agapanthus > Agapanthus africanus. The sequence continues at coordinate 138,669,159 of CM057339.1, forward strand.
CCCATCTCACAGTGATTTGTGAGCGGAACCCTCCTTTCTTCACTTGTGCTTAACTGGCCACAATTGACGGTGAAGAGGCGATTTGAGGGATATCTCACAACTTGTCGCTTTGGACCAGTTAGGAGCAGTCTAGTTGACTTAGAAGACCCTAGTTTTAGGCTTGATTGTGCATTCTTAAATTGTGACTGTTTGAAAGTGTGTCGTAGTTCCGTACAATTTTTTTCTTCAAAAACTCCTTATAAAAAAAACACAAAACAAAATTTTTACAAAAACTTGCCATTTGTCGCTAGAATTCCATTGCACCCAACCTTCATTCACATCTCCCCATTGACGTTTTCTTACCCACATTCTACTTTTTGACTACACTACAACTCGTTTAGTATATGTCCGGTTGGACTAGGGACACTAGCGCCCGTTTAGTCCGTGTCTCGTTAGTCGCCACTAACGACGCGTTCGACTCCGAAGTCGAAACTCCCTCCACTTCTTCATCATCTTTACCTTCATCTTCACATTCATCATCTTCTAAGGAGATGTCAGGATTGAATCCTAATAACCCTTTACCTACCTCGGGACTGATTCCACCTCAATTGGGTGCGAATAACCCGCAACAATCTCCTGTTGAAGCGCCTCAGCGAATCGCGCTCCAGGATCTTTTCTATGCTACCCGCTCCGCACTTCCTACCTGTCTTTCACTTCCGCCGGCAAATGGGGATAATTTCGAAATTAAACCCCACTTCATCAATATGTTGCCCAAATTTCACGGGCTGATATCCGAAGATGCCTATATCTTCATTAACAAATTCCAGAATGTTTGTGCAATGATGAAGACCACCCAACTGTCCGATGATGCTATAAGGCTACGGGTTATTCCCTTCACATTATGTGACCTAGCTGAAAAGTGGCTATATAGTACAGCATCGCATTCCATAAAAAGTTGGGAAGAGTTTGTTAAAACTTTTCTTAAAAAGTTTTACCTACATCACAAGACCGCGAGAATTCGTAATGAAATTAACCAGCTTCCTTCCGAACCTTTTTGGAAGTGTTTCGAACGATTTAAAAATCTTCTTGTTTAGTGCCCTCATCACGGTATTGAAAGATGGCAACTTTGCGAAACTTTATATGAAGGACTGAACCCAGCAACTAAGCAGTTGCTGGAAACCACTTGTCAAGGTCACTTTCTTACCAAATCTGACGAGGAAGCTTGGTAATTTCTCGACGATCTTCCTGAACAAACGCTTCAGTGGGAAAGCACTAGACAGACCGCTTCATCCACTTCATCCGGTCCGTCTAGGGAAGGTGTTCACCAACTTGATATGTTAATTGCAATGAAAGCCGAAATGGCCGCAATTACACGAAAATTAGAAGCAATTGAGAGCAAATTCTCATCGCCTTCTCCTGCCCCTGCTTTACCCCCTCGCACTATATGCGCTTGTTGTTCGGATCAGTCCCATTTGACCGAAGAGTGTCCTTACAACCCACCTGCTCAAGGACAGGATCAAGTCAATGCTGCCTTTCAGCAAAGACAAAGAAATGATCCATACTCTTCAACTTACAATCCTGGTTGGAGGAACCACCCCAATTTTGCTTGGAATCAAAATCAACAACAATTCCAAGGCAACAACAATTTTCAGAGGCCTCTTCCTCAACAACAAGTACCTCAACAAACTCAATATCAGCAACCTTTCCAGCCCCAACCTTACCAAAATCAAATGAACAATTTTACACCAAACAACTCTTTTCCTAAAAACATTTTTGTTCCACCAAATAACGATAAGGTTTTCTTTTTAGAACGAAGTCTGGATGCGTTTTTAAAACAATCAACTCAATTCTCAGCCAACATCTAGTCTTCCATTCAGTCTTTGGTGCAACACACCGCATTACATGGGCAGAGCATCAAAACCATTGAAGTCCAAATTGCACAACTGAATGCTGCTTTAAATGAGCGAGAGAAGGGGAAGCTTCCATCTCAACCACTGCCAAATCCCGGTCACCCACATAATTCACATGTTGCTCATGAACAACAAAACCATAATGTGAGTGCCGTGACTACATTGAGATCTGGAAGGACGTTGCACAACAATGTTGGCATTGATGATGACACCCCGGCCGCCGCATCTTCTTCTTCTTCTTCTTCTTCATCTTCAGAGCATGTTCTCCATTATTCACAAGGCTCTACTTCTTTTACTACTGCGAACGGACCCACATCTCACTCCACGAAAACACCAACACTAGGATCCGTTCCAACTCCGCAATTTCCTCCACAAACATTGGACTCAACCAATTTTTAAAATATTCCATTTCCAAACAGGTTGAGTTCCAATAAACAAACTCCACAAATGGAGAAGATTGTGGAGTTATTTAAATAGGTTAGTATTAACATTCCTCTCTTGGATGCAATCCAACAAGTCCCTTCTTAAGCTAAAATCTTGAAGGACTTATGCACCAAGAAGAGGAAATCACAGGTACCAAAGAAAGTTTTCTTGGTTAGTGTAGTAAGTGATGCTCTTATCCAACCTTTACCTCAAAAACGAAAGGACCCTGGTTGTCCTACAATTTCAATAACTATTGAGCAGTGTTAACCTGCTTCCTTATTCAGTATATGAGCATTAGGCATTGGAGAGCTGAAACCCACACATTATACTCTCCAAATGGCCGACTGATCCATCACCCATCCTAGGGGTGAGTTAGAGGATATGCTGATTAAAGTAGGGGACTTCATATTCCCCGTTGATTTGATTGTTATGGACACACAGCCTGTAGCTAACCCCCGGAGTCAAATTCCGGTGATACTCAGTCGACCATTCCTTGCAACTTCTAATGCGGTGATCAATTGTCGAAATGGTTCGATGAACTTATCTTTTAGAAATATGACAATTGAGCTCAACATTTTTAAGTTGGGGAATCAGCCCGCCGAACCTAATGCTAATATACTTGATGTTTGCTCAATCCAAGAGATCACCCAGGAGGATTGTGAGCTTGAGAAATTTCTGTTCGATCACAACAATTTTGATGCCACTAGTGTGTTCCTCCTTGATTCTGATACTGCTTTCACGCCCGATAATGATTACGAGTGTTTCACTTTCACGAACGATCTTGAACCATCACCACCCGAGTTTGAATCCTTTGAATTTTCGGATGAGATAATTGAACCATCCGACTCGGCTGCTTACACTCGTTTTGAACCTCTGTTAGAATCCTTCGAGTTTGAGACAGTTTCACCGATTTTACCTTCAATTATTTCGCCTCCAACACTCGAAATCAAGCTATTGCCGTCTTACCTTAAATACGCTTACTTAGATGAGAATGAGACCCTTCCTGTTATCATCTCGGCTTCTCTAGCCCCCGAGCAAGAGAAAGCCCTTTTAACGGTCTTACAAAGCAATCAGCAAGTTTTTGGCTGGACTATGGCGGATATCAAGGGGATTAGTCCCCTAATTGTTGAACATCATATTCATATGATGGATGATGCCAAGCCAGCAAGGGATCCATAAAGACAACTCAACCCTGTAATGAAGGAGGCTGTTAAAAAGGAGATCGTAAAATATTTTGATAGTGGTATCATATACCCTATCTTTGATAGCCAGTGGGTTAGCCCCATTCACGTTGTCCCAAAGAAATCGGGCATAACAGTCATAACTAATGAGGCGAATGAGTTAATACCTACTCGCACCCAAATTGGGTGGTGAGTATACATCGATTATAGAAAACTCAACGCCGCGACACGGAAAGACCACTTTCCATTATCTTTTATTGACCAAATGCTAGAACGATTGGCTGGGCACGAGTACTATTGCTTTTTGGATGGCTACTCCGGCTATAATCAAATTCCCATCGCCGAAAAGGACCAAGACAATACCACATTCACTTGTCCTTTCGGTACATTTGCTTACCGTCGCATGCCCTTTGGGTTATGCAATGCACCCGCTACCTTCCAACGGTGTATGATGGGTATTTTTTCAGACATGGTGGAAAAATTCTTGGAGATCTTCATGGATGATTTCTCCATTTTCGGCGACTCCTTTGATGAGTGTTTGCTACATCTCGACGCAGTCTTTACCCGGTGTAAGGATAAGAACCTTACTTTAAATTGGGGGAAGTGTCACTTTATGGTACGAGAAGGTATTGTCTTAGGACATATCATCTCGCAAAATGGCATTGAGGTGGATAAAGCTAAGATTGAAGTCATTTCCAATCTTCCTCCTCCCAAATGCGTCCGAGACATTCGAGCCTTCCTTGGCCATGCCGGTTTCTATAGACGGTTCATCAAGGATTTTAGCAAGAATGCTAGACCCTTGACTCTTTTGTTGGCTAAGGACACCACATTTGATTTCGACTCAAACTGTATGAAGGCGTTCGAGTCATTGAAAAACTCACTTACTTCTGCTCCAATTATTTCGTCTCCTGACTGGACGCATCCATTTGAAATTATGTGCGATGCATCTGATTTTGCCATTGGTGCTATCCTTGGGCAGCACATTAATAAGACGCCACATGTGATTTATTATGCTAGCCGAACCTTGAACGAGGCCCAATTAAATTACACAACAACCGAGAAGGAATTCTTAGCTGTTGTGTTTGCAATAGAAAAGTTCCGACCCTATTTAATCGGCTTTCCAGTCATCGTTTACATTGACCACTCAGCTCTTCGCCATCTTTTTGCGAAGAAGGACGCTAAATCTCGGCTGATACGTTGGATTCTCTTACTACAAGAGTTTGACCTTGTCATCAGAGACAAGAGAGGATGCGAAAACGTAGTCACCGACCATTTCTCACGCCTTCCTTCTTTGCCGACGCTTCAAATTCCTATAAAAGACGTTTTTCCAGATGAGCATCTTTTGACTGTGTCATGCGAACCTTGGTTCGCAGATATTGTGAATTATTTGGCCACCGGACTTATACCAAATGAATGGTCGAATCAGGACAGACTCCGATTTCTATCCCAGGTAAAACATTTTTACTGGGATGAACCATATCTATTCAAATACTGTCCCGACCAAATCATTCGTCGGTGTGTCCCCGACAACGAGTTTAAGAGCGTACTGTCATTTTGCCACGATCAAGCGTGTGGTGGGCATTTTGGGCCTAAAAAGACAACCGAAAAGATCTTGTAGTGTGGCTTCTACTGGCCATAACTTTTTAAAAACGCACATGATTACTGCAAAACATGCTCCTGGTGCCAACACTTGGGCCGGATATGTAGGAGAAACAAAATGCCGCTCCAACCAATATTGGTTGTGGAAATTTTTGATATTTGGGGGATAGATTTTATGGGACCGTTTCCCAATTCTTTTGGGAACGTATACATTCTCCTCGCTGTTGACTATATTTCTAAGTGGGTCGAGGCTGTGCCCAGCCGGATTAATGACAATAAGGTTGTCGTTAGATTCCTCAAAGAAAACATTTTTTCTCGGTTTGGGCACCCCCGCGCAATCATCAGCGATAATGGAACTCATTTCTGTAATAGGACTTTCAAGTCCTTAATGCGGAAATATTCCATTAATCACAAGCTTTCAACACCCTATCTTCCCCAAACTTATGGGCAAGCCGAGATTTCAAATCGGCAAATTAAACAGATATTGGAGAAAACGGTTTCCAAAAACCGTAAGGATTGGTCGTCAAAACTTATTGATGCCCTATGGGCATTTCGAACTGCCTATAAGACCGATCTTGGCATGTCTCCGTATAGACTTGTTTATGCAAAGGCTAGCCACCTTCCAGTTGAAATTGAGCACCGAGCATTTTGGGCGATAAAAGAGTTGAATCTATCTCTCGGAGATGCGGGCAGCCATACAAAGCTGCAATTGAATGAATTGAACGAGCTTCGGGATGAAGCTTACGAGAATGCGGTAGTCGTCAAAAACAGAACGAAGGTGTTTCACGATAAACACCTTATGCGCAAAACTTTCAAACCTGGTCAACAGGTTTTACTTTATGACACCCGGCTACATTTCCATCCCGGTAAGCTCAGATATCGATGGAAAGGGCCATTTTTGGTACGCATCGTATATCCGCACGGTGCGGTCGATTTAGAAAATCCGGAGGACGGTTCACTATTTAAAGTGAACGGATATAGACTTAAACCGTTCCTCACCATGGACCCTTCGGAGGAGCTCCTATTTTTGCAGGAGCCGATTTACGTTGACCGATCTTCCTCCATCTACCCCTAAATTTCGGTTATCCAGCCATAAACGGTGGAAACACTGTTTCAAATAAGTTTGGGGGTATTTATCACTTGTAATTATATAAAAAAACATAAAAATAAAAAAATAAAAAATAAATTTTTTTCAAATTTTTGGGGGTGTTTTTGTAAATTTTCAGTTTTAATAAATAATAAATAATAAAAAAATATAAAAATTTTATTTACAAATAAATTCCTCTTTTTAAGAGGACTTTTTTGCGAATAACCAAAACAACACCCCTATAAATAGAACCCGACCCCTCTCTGTATTTTACCAAACCCTAAGTAATTCCTCTCTCAAAATCCTAGCTGCCACAGCAGCCAAAGCAAGGAGATCGCTTCATCCCGCTGCCAAATCGTCGCCAAACGCAGCATCTGACCGCGCTTCCGCCGCTACCTTGCTGAGTCGCCCTCTAAAAAATTCAGAGGAGGTTTGCACTTCCTTTCCCTCTCTGTTAAAATTAAATTTTTTTCGATTTACTCTCTGTGATGGCACTAACTTTACAATTCGAGAGGGACTTTTCCCAAATCTTTGCACACACGATCTACGGCAATTATTTCGGTGAAGAGATCCGTAGGCGCGGATGGAATTTTTTACTGTTTAATCATCCGAATGCCTTCGCGCTTCCGGATCTCGTCACCCGATTTTACGAGTGCATAGAGGATGGTTGCCTCTCACAACACAGATACATTAGGCTAAATTGGGGGGATAGGGAAATCATAATCGATAGGAACTTCATACATGAAGTTACCTTAATACCCAGACTACCTTAAGAAGTATTAACGGTCGCATGAAGGATGTGTGAGCAATTTAATCCAAAATTCACCAACTAAAAGTACTTTGGATGATGGACAAGAGTATGATAGCTTGAATTGAATTTTCAAGTGTAGGGGTGATACATACACACACGTAGGGGGTATATGATTAGGGTTTGGATGAGAGATAGAAATGAAAGATAAGGCTTATACCTTCAGTAGAGATGATAAAAATTCCTAAGTTGAGATAGAAACTTAGAAGGAAAACTCAAGAGATGTTGAAAGCTGAATAAATTTGCAGAACATATACGATCTTAAATTAAATGATAAGTGAGTGTGAAAAATACGGGTTGATGATTTCTAAGTTAAAGATAATAGAATTTCTTACTAGAATACCGAATTGAAGAATGAAATTCAACAGGCCAAATTGATCGGATTTTATGGGTAGTATCCGCTGAAAACCCTCAGGAGACAACACTCCTCCTAGTAGGGATACCTAGAGGTTTAACGGCTTGTTGCACGAGCTCAGTGGAATCGCGATTCCCTGCGAAAGTGAGGTTAGGATTTTTCGAGAATAAATTGGTTTTGCTCGGGACGAGCAAAAGATAAGTTTGGGGGTATTTGTTCATATCAGAATATTGCATTATTATATCGCCCATTCTTAATCATATTACAAATAAATAGGTGCTTTTGATCCATATCTGCTAAATAGTTGCAGGTTACAGGTTCTCAGAACAATACAGTGAAATTCATGAAAAAACGTTACAAATGTGAGACTACGACCAATAATAGATGAATCCGTATGATGCCGCCTAATAGTTCAAGGAACAAATGAAGATCAGTAAACAATTCAATTGCACAAAGCAAAAGGGCAGCACAAGATTCAAGACTTCAACGCGAAGCTTACAGTAAAAGTCCATATAATTCTGCACTGGTGGAAATCTGGAAGAAAGTAGAAAAGATTCTGAGGAACCAAGTGAAGAAAACAGAAAGAAAAGGCAACTTGAAGCATCCCTAAAGAACTGAGTCCAAGAGCCCACTATATGGCCGCGGAACCGCGGCCAAACATGGCATTCTTTCCGCGGCCGTGCAGTGCACAGGTTGGTGCATGTGTCGGTAGGTGTCGGTGCTTTGACCCGGCTTTCTTAGGGTGGTCTTGTAATTTCGTGTATGGATCAGATTTAAAACCTAGGGTTTCTCCTATCTATAAATAGGAAAGCCGAAAGCCTAATTAGGCATGCCTCTTTTTATTTTTCTAGATTAAAATTTTATTTCCATTGTAATCGTTGAGAGGTCATCAATAAAAGTAAGTGTTTTAAATTTTTATCTTGCATTCTTCTTAATTGAAATTTATTATCTGCTATTTTATTTTGTCTTTTATTATTTACAACTTAGATAATCTTTTAAAAATTATAAAAATGAATTGTATCGTTAATTTCCTAATGAGTGAGTAATTTCATATTTGTTAGGGTTAGGATAGGGAAGGTTTGAGAGAAGGAAATCTCTCTCACTCCTTTCTTTGCGCCTATAATTTTAATTAATACGGACTTTACTTAAATCAACCACACACCGCTCACTACGGCACCCTATCCTACAAGATAGCGATGATTCCCTAGTTAGATCGGTTATGGTTGATTTAAATAGAGCTTAGGGCTAAGAGTCAAGAAAGGACGGACAAGGACCAAAAGGAAGAAATTATATTTCTTCCTAGTCGTGCTAATCCCCTTTGTTGACTATTACCCTAACACCTATATTCCTAACTAAGGCATAGAAAGCAGTGAGTAGAATCCTTTTTCCAAATTAATCTAATCCTAACCCTAGCAAGAGTTTAAATCAAATTAATTTCATTCTTAGATTTTAAAACAAAACCTACCAAAAATAGGACTTAACTCGTTAGAACTTAAAGACAAATAACACCATTTCCCTATGGACCGACCCGTACTCAACCGGCTAGCTACCAAGCGACACCGTCTTAATTGCGGTATTTTCTTAATTTTAAAAATGCACATACGCAAAAACATCAACCAATCAATCCCCGCCGACAGAAAAAGATGAAGGTGCGGTAAGAAAAGGATCACCCTGTCAAGCCACAGAAGGCGACAACTACTTGGGTGCCCACTGCAACGGCCCCCTCAACTTCGACCGCCCATAAGAGGAGAAGGCCGGAGAAAATTCCTATGTCTGCGACAAATGTCAAGAGCACTGAGCCTAAACGCCCTAAGTCTGGGGGCATGGTGGTACATACCGTCTATATGGCATCCGGAAAAGAGGATAGTCGTATCTCCACAGGTCATCGACCGCTTACGCGCTCTGTAACAAGGGCCCAGGAGCAACAACAGAAGCTCCAGGAAATGTTGACGCAGATGGCCGTACTCACAGGGCCAAAAGAAAGCCCGGAAACGTCATCAGAGCAACGTCAAGAAGAAGAAACTGATGCTGAGTTCTTTCACAGAATTCTCGAAAAGAAGGACAAAGAGGCAGCGGAACAAGCTGCCAACATAAAACGAATGGCGTTCTTATTCCAAGACATGGTCAGGATGATGGTACAGCCGGATCCTCCAGCTGAAGATCCTCCGATTATCCTCGAAGACGACCGAGCAGAGACATCAAACCCTTTTCCGGCTTGTTCAGCAGCCAAAGAGGAGACCATCTCAAAAGCTGCCATGGATGATTACATCACTCAGCAGATACGAGTTCATCAGGCGAACGAAGCGGCTGGGCAAATTGTTAAGACTGGACGACCCTATCCGGGTTGGTACGACCAGATAAAATACCCACCGGGATACATGATCCCCAAATTCCACGTATATAAAGGGACGGGAAATCCGCATCAGCACGTTGCTTAATTCAGGGCTCTGTGCGGCAACACGGGAGGTGATGATAAATTACTGCTCTGCCAATTCGTTGGCAGCTTGTCAGAGACAATATTTGAGTGGTATTCCGAGCTCCCGAATGACTCCGTTATGATGTTTGCAGAAATGGAGTTACTCTTTACATAGAGGTTCGCAAGCACTAGCGAACGCACCCCAATCACTGCATTAATTAACGCCAGAGTAAAGCCAGGCGAAATACAGGTGCAATACGCAATACGGTGGCAGAATCTATGGTCGAAGTGCAAGCAGCGCATTGAAGAAGCGCCTGCGGTAGGCATGTTCGTAGGTACTCTTGACCCTCAAGCGACCATTTCTCAATTTATGATGTTTTCCAAGCCGACCACTTTCCAGGCCTTGATTGACAAACTGGCCCAAATGGACCAGATGGGTCATAGACCATCTCCTTCGAAGCTGGAATTTCGAAATGAAAAAGGAAAAGGGAAAGCAACCTTCATCGCCAATACTCAACAACAGCCGAGCAATTTAAAGTCGGTTGTTCGCCAAAACAACGTGCGTCCACGCCCATCCCTCAAGGAGAGACTGGGACGTCCTTACTCATTTCCCCGAGATAAAACGAGGAGAATGTTCGAGCCGGCGGTGCGCAACAGACTTATCAATCTGCCAGATCCAAAACGTCCGTTGCAGCCAGGCGATGTCAACAATCCTAATTACTGCCCTTACCACCAAGCAGTAAGCTATCCAATCGAAGATTGCTTCATCTTCAAAGGCTGGATTGAGGATCAATACCAACTGGGCAAATTCGCGCTGTCTGAAAACTGGAAGATGAACCCGCCACAACTACATGATCCGAAAAAGATAGACATGCCGATGGCATTATGCTCATTCATAGAGAAAGCTCCATGGACTGAAAAGTCCGTAAATTAGAAACTTGCTTAAATACGGCAACAACGGACCGAAATGTCCCTAAACTAACGATGGATCACTATGTCCTAAAACTGGCTACGGACCGGAACGTCCCTAAACTAACGATGTACCACTATGTCCTAAAACTGGCTATTGGCCGAGACGTCGATAAACTACTACGGATTACAGCATCTCAAGGCTGACAAAAAAAAAGGTATGTCCATAAGCGAGATGGGCACGGATGAAAACTCGAAAGGGCTCCGTGAGTAAAAACAGCAGGACTACCTGCGAGTTTTGTGAAAACCCGAAAGGGCGCAATCTCGTTAAAAGACACTTGCAAGGTCCTCTCGACCCTGTAAGGAGAAACCACCTGCGTGAGATCCTTACGACTCACAAGGGAGCAACACACTTAGGGATCCTCACGATTCCTAAGGAGAAAATACACTTACGAGATCCCCACGACTCGTAAGGAGAATTCCCCTTTGAGACCCTCACGGCTCATAGGATTCAAAAGCCTTAAGCTACAGGGATTTGAACCTGTTCTTAAGCCATCACAACCTCCAATGCTACCCTACAAGCGGTTCAATGCTGACCCTTGTATACAATCCACGGGCGCGAATAAACATTTCCCTAACAAATTCCTACCCGCGATTAGGGATATGTTTACACAGTGGACGACCCTTGTAAGTCCTCTCGACTTATAAGGAGAAAACACTCTTGTAAGATCCTTACGACTTATAAGAGAACACACACTTAGGAATCCTCATGATTCCTAAGGAGAAAACACACTTACGAGATCCTCACGACTCGTAGCGAGAAATACCTTCATGAGACCCTTACGGCTCATAAAGTTAAAAGCCTTAGTCGACAGGATCCTAACCCTCTTCGCTAAGCCACCTTTGTTCGACATCGACAGAGGCAAATGATGATTCACTCCTGTCAATATCCCAGTTGCTGCGATACTGATGCCTAAATCGGTATCAAATTCCAAACTCGCAGCTAAAAACCAGCAAGCCACAAATGCATATGAAATAGCTGAAATGATGGGGCAACTTGCAACAAAATCAGCAAGTAAAATATATGCATACAAAATAGCCGAAATGGTTGGGCAACTCGCAATAAAAAGCAGCGAGTAAATAAAACAAATAGCCGAAATGATTGGGCACCGCGAAAAATAGCCGAAATGATTGGGCAATCGTGACTTTCGCGATATAAAAGCTGAAATGATAGAGTATCGCGGAAAGAAAAATATATAAAATAAAACTTTTGCCCTACAGGTGAGATCACATCGACCCCTGTATACAATCCAGGGGTACAAACAAAGAGGGAACTATACCTTCCCACCAGGCTCCATCAGAAGGAGTGCCAAATCTCAACGGTTCACAGACAACCTAGAGATCATCAACAGCGTTCCTCCTCATTCCAGCAGGGTTCGGACGCGACCATCAATTACTGAGCCACGATATAGTCCCTAGTTCCAAATCTTAACGACAATATCTATAGACTAAAAATCAGCAACGGCGATCCTCCTCATTCCAATAGGACTCCGACGCAACATCACCGAACGGAGCCACGACATAGTCCCTAGTTCCAAATCTCGACGGTTCACAGACAACCTAGAGACCACCTCGACATTCGTCTTGTTACAGCAGATGCAACGTCAGCAAAGCGGAGCCACGGCATAGTCCCTAGTTCCAAACCTCGACGGTTCACAGACAACCTAGAGACCACCTCGACATTCGTCTCGTTACAGCAGACGCAACGCCAGCAAAGCGGAGCCACGGCATAATCCCTAGTTCCAAATCTCGACGGTTCACAGACAACCTAGAGACCACCTCGACATTCGTCTCGTTACAGCAGATGCAACGTCAGCAAAGCGGAGCCACGACATAATCCCTAGTTCTAAATCTCGACAGTTCACAGACAACCCAGACACCATCTCGACATTCATCTCATTACAGCAGACGCAACGTCAGCAAAACGGAGTGACGGCAAAATCCCAGCTCCACATCAGCATTCGTCTCGTTACACCAGACGCAATGTCAACAACGGTGTTCTTTCGCAGTTGTTCATATCATAATTTTGCATTCTTATAGACCCCATTCTTAATCATTTTACAAATAAACAGGTGCTTTTGATTCATGTCTGCTACATAGTTGCAGGTTACAGGTTCTCGGAACAAAAACGGTGAAATTGATGAAAAGATGATACAAAAGTGATACTACGACAGATAAATGGTGGAATTTTGATCGTGCCTACATTTTGAGGGACAATGAAGATCAATGAACAAGTTCACAAAGCACAAAGGCAGCACAAGGTTCGATACTTCGACACGAAGCAACGGTAAAAGCCCACTACATTATTCACTGTGGAGATCTGGAAGAAAACTAGAAGACATTATGAAGAACCAACTGAAGAAACAAGAAGACAAATTCAACCAGACAGAAGACCAGAAAACTGAGCCCACAAGCACCCAACTTGGCCGCGGAACCACGGCCAAACCTGGCTTTTGGCCGCGGATCTGCGGCCGTGTTGAACCCGGGTCGGTGGAAATTTCTTTGACGATGGGCGGCGCATTGACTAGTCTTCCTAGGGGTATATGTGTAAAAGCAGATGTGTGTCGATTGTAACCCTAGGGTTTCTATGCTCTATAAATAGAAGCCCTAAAACTTGTTTAAGGTTATGCCTCTTTTCATTGATAAAAATTCAGAAATCTTTTGTAAAGTTTAGAGAGCATCAATAAAGTAAGTAGGTTCTTTTATTTTGCCCTAGTTCTTAATTTTTATTTCTGCCCTAGTTTAAATTTATTCTCTGCCCTAGTTTAAAATTGATTAGAACTTTTTTCTGCCGTAGTTTAGATAGTTAATCTCTTAAATTGAAAACTCATAAAAAATCATATTTTTTATCGATCCCCTAATGAGCGAGTAGTTCCTCGCTTGTTAGGGTTAGGAATAGAGAAGGTTTGAGAGATGCAAATCTCTCATCCCTTTCTTGTCCATCACATATTGAATATTAGGACTCCATGCATACATACACACACCACTCCCTACGGCACCCTATCCACGAGATAACGGTGATACCGTAGTATAAAAGACCGGTTGTGCATGTTTTCCATGGAGGTTAGGGTAAGGATTAAGAAAGGATGGACAAGGACCTAGAGGAAGAAACATCGTTTCTTCCCAATCGTCCTAATCCCCTTTATTAATAATTACCATAACACCTAAAGAGATCTAAATTAGGGTATTGAAAGCGGTGGGAAATCTTAATTTTCCAAACTTAACCTAAACCTAACCCTAGCAAGATTCTAAATCCCAGTCTAAATCAACTTAGCTTTTAGTAATAAACATCCCGCATCGTTTGGAATTAACTCGTTAGAACAATTAGGAAATACACAACATCCCTGTGGACCGACCCGTACTCACCGGCTAGCTACCAAGCGACGCCGTCCTTGATTGCGGTAAAAATATTTTTGATCACAAAACTTAGCAGAAATCAAATGGCGCCGTTGCTGTTCATATCATAATTTTGCATTCTTATAGATCCCATTGTTATTCATTTTACAAATAAACAGGTGCTTTTGATCCATGTCTGCTACATAGTTGTAGGTTACAGGTTCTCGGAACAAAAACGGTGAAATTGATGAAAAGATGATACAAAAGTGAGACTACGACCGATAAATGGTGGAATCTTGATCGTGCCTACATTTTGAGGGACAATGAAGATCAATGAACAAGTTCACAAAGCACAAAGGCAGTGCAAGGTTCGATACTTCGACACGAAGCAACGGTAAAAGTCCACTACATTATTCACTGTGGAGATCTAGAAGAGAACTATAATACATTATGAAGAACCAACTGAAGAAACAAGAAAATAAATTCAACCACACAGAAGACCAGAAAACTGAGCCCACAAGCATCCAACTTGGCCGCGGAACCGCGGCCAAACCTGGCTTTTGGCCGCGGATCCGCGGCCGTGTTGAACCCGGGTCGGTGGAAATTTCTTTGACGGTGGGCGGCGCGTTGACCAGTCTTCCTAGGGGTATATGTGTAAAAGCAGATGTGTGTCGATTGTAACCCTAGGGTTTCTATGCTCTATAAATAGAAGCCCTAAAACTTGTTTTAGATTATGCCTCTTTTCATTAATAAAAATTCAGAAATATTTTGTAAAGTTTAGAGAGCATCAATAAAATAAGTAGGTTCTTTTATTTTGCCCTAGTTCTTAATTTTTATTTCTGCCCTAGTTTAAATTTATTCTCTGCCCTAGTTTAAATTAGATTAGAACTTTTTTCTGCCGTAGTTTAGATAGTTAATCTCTTAAATTGAAAACTCATAAAAAATCATGTTTTTTATCGATCCCCTAATGAGCGAGTAGTTCCTCGCTTGTTAGGGTTAGGAATATGGAAGGTTTGAGAGATGCAAATCTCTCACCCTTTTCTTGCCCATCACATATTGAATATTAGGACTCCATACATACATACACACACCGCTCCCTACGGCACCCTACCCACGAGGTAACGGTGATACCGTAGTATAAAAGACCGGTTGTGCATGTTTTCCATGGAGGTTAGGGTAAGGATTAAGAAAGGACGGATAAGGACCTAGAGGAAGAAATATCGTTTCTTCCCAATCGTCCTAATCTCCTTTATTAATAATTACCATAACACCTAAAGAGATCTAAATTAGGGCATTGAAAGCGGTGGGAAATCTTAATTTTCCAAACTTAACCTAAACCAAACCCTAGTAAGATTCTAAATCCTAGTCTAAATCAACTTAGCTTTTAGTAATAAACATCCCACATCATTTGGAATTAACTCATTAGAACAATTAGGAAATACACAACATCTCTGTGGACCGACCTGTACTCACCGGCTAGCTACCAAGCGACGACGTTCTTGATTGCGGTAAAAATATTTTTGATCACAAAACTTAGCAGAAATCAAATGGCGCCGTTGCCGGGGATGGCGTAGTATTTTCTTTTTGCAATTTCGGGTTAATATAAAATTTAAAAAATCATAAAAACTGAAAAATAAAAATATAAAAATTTTATCATCTTTTTATTGTTTGAAGGGTGTTTCGTGTGAATTTTGCAGGATTAACGAACGAGTTCGGATATGGAAAAATCCAGAGATCAAAACAGATAACCCTAGATCCGAATAACAGAGAAAAGTCAAACCAGAGGAGCAGTATTTTTTTCGGGAACTGAGCCGCCGCCTCCACCGCGGAACCGCCGCCGCACCCTACCTTTAGCCGCGGAACCGCCGCAGCTTGCTGACGTCAGCAGTCCAAATTCTCTCTGTTTGTTTCCTTTCTCCTTCCTCTGAACCCCTGATATCTCCTCTGTAAAATCTCCTGCAGGATTCTTTGCGCTAAAAAATCTCTCCCCCTTCCAATAATTGATCTTATGCAGGATTCTTTGCGCCGCGCTAAAAATAAAAAAAATTGTTTGCAAGTGATTGTTTAATGTTTTGCATATTTAATTGGACTTTAAGGGGCTTGAAACCAATCCAGATTAGGTGGGGATTTCATCACCCTTCCCAGGACCCCAGAAATCACATAAGGCATATTGCATTGACCATCATTTAATTAAAAAAAAATTAGACTCAGCCCTAAGGACTTCGCGCTCAATAGGACAAAGGACTAGTTGTAGGCATCGACCGTTGATCCTAACCTGACTTTATGGTGTCTAGGCAAGTGTGTCTAAGACAAGTGGTTACTTAACTAGGCCCACTACTTACGTGGTGGAGAACCTCCCACTTATCTGGCACTTACCTGGCCATAATTGGCGGTGAAGAGGCGGTTTGAGGTCTTATTTCTTGCCCTTTGGAATAGTTAGGAGCTGTCTAGCTGACCTAGGTGACCCTAGATCTAGGCCTGATTGTGCATTTGTGGTTGATTGAACGTGTGTCTAAGCCTTTTATCGAAAATCTTTTTTGCAAAAAGCACCACATAAAAAAAAACAAAAAGAAAAAAAAGGAATTTTTTTTTACAAAAACTTGCAACTTGTCGCTAAGAAATCCGTGCACCCCACTTACACCCACTTTCTTCTTATTAACGTTTTCTTACCTCCACATTCTGTTTTTCACCTTTTTGACTACACTATCTCTATAGTGTATGTCCGGTTGGACTAGGGACACTAGTGCCCGATTAGTCCGTGTCTCGTTGGCACCGACTGACGAAACTTTCGACTCCGAAGTCGAAATTCCTTCCACTTCCTTACCTTCACCTTCACATTCTTCCTCCGAAGGGATGTTAGGATATAATCCTAACAACACCTTACCCACGGGACTGATTCCACCTCCGTTAGGTGTGAATAACCCGCAACACCCGCCTGTTGAAGCGCCCCAACGAATCGCGCTCTATGATCTTTTCTACCCGATCCGCACCGCCTTACCTACTTGTCTTTCACTCCCACCGGCAAATGGGGACAATTTTGATATCAAACCCCACTTCATCAATATGTTGCCAAAATTTCACGGACTGGAATCCGAAGATGCCTATATCTTCATAAACAAATTCCAAAAGGTTTGCGCAATGAAGAAAACAACCCAATTATCAGATGATGCTATAAGGCTAAGGGTCATTCCTTTCACCTTATGTGACTTAGCCGAGAGGTGGTTATACAACACAACATCACATTCAATTAAAAAATGGGAAGAGTTTGTTAAAGCTTTTCTTAAAAACTTTTATCCACATCATAAGACTGCGAGAATTCGCAATGAGATTATACAATTTTCCCAGCTTCCTTCCGAACCCTTTTGGAAGTGTTTTGAAAGATTTAAAGACCTACTTGTTCAATGCCCTCACCATGGTATCGAAAATTGGCAACTTTGCCAAACTTTATACGAGGGATTGAACCTAGCAACGAAGCATTTGCTAGAAACCATTTGTCAAGGTCACTTTCTAACCAAATCTAGTGAGGAAGCATGGCAGTTTCTCGACGATCTTGCTGAACAAACACTTAAGTGGGAAAGCACCAAGACCATCTCATCTTCTTCTATTGGTCAGTCTAGGGTAGGCATACATCAACTAGATATGTCATAGCTATGAAGGCCGAAATGGCCGCACTTACGAAAAAGCTAGAAGCCATTGAGACCAAAATCTCATCGCCTTCTCCTGCCCCTGCTTTGTCCCCACGACCTGTTTGCGCTTGTTGTTCGGATACATCACATCTTACCGAAGAGTGTCCTTACAATCCACCTATTCAAGGACAAGATCAAGTCAATGTTGCCTTTCAGCAACGACAAAGAAATGATCCATACTCTTCGACTTATAATCCGGGTTGGAGGAGTCACCCAAATTTTGCTTGGAATCAAAATCAACAATTCCAAGGAAACAACAACTTTCAAAAGCCTCCTCCTCCACAACAACAAGCACCTCCAAAAACTCAATACCAGCAACCTTTCCACCCACAATCTTACCAAAACCAAATAAACAATTTTGTGCCCAACAAATCTTACCCTCAAAACAATTTTGTTCAACCAAATAATGATAAGGTTACCTCGCTAGAAAGAAGTCTAGATACGTTCCTAAAGTAATCTACACAATCCACAGCAAGGTTGGAGACTTCCATTCAATTTTTGGTGCAAAACAGTGCTTCACACGATCAAACCATCAAATCTATTGAGACACAAATTGCACAACTCAATGCTGCGTTGAGCGAGCGAGAAAAGGGAAAGCTTCCGTCTCAACCACTGCCAAATCCCGGTCACGCACATGCTGCATATGAACAGCAAAATCATAACGTAAATGCTGTGACCACGTTGAGATCTGGAAAAGTGTTGCAAAATAACGTGGGTATTAATAATGACCCCCCTGCCGGTGGTTCTTCTTCACCTTCTTCTTCTTCATCTTCATCTTCTTCGTTAAAGCCTATTCTTCATTCTTCACAAGGCTCTACTTCTTCTACTTTGAACGGACCCATTTCTCACATCACGAACATGGGGATCCGTTCCAACTCCACAATCTGATCCACAAAAATTGGACTCGACAAATCTTCAAAATGTTCATTTTCCAAACAGGTTGAGATCTGTTCAGTCGATAAAACTGCACATTTGTAGTACATTTTTCCTACCATTTTTATATTAAAAAAAGGACTTTAATATGATATATTATACATATGAGGGTTTATGTGTAAAAACATTATTTTCCATGTGTTAATATATTTTTATTATCATTTTGGTAGGAAAATGTATGCAAATATTATTGACCTAATCCTAGTAGAACAAAGTCTACTAAAATCTTATTTGAGTTGTTGTGCAGAATTTTTCAAGTTGTTATGCAGAATATATCAAAGAAATCAAGCTGTTGAAGAAATCTTGCCAAATTAAGAAGCAAACTTGGAGGCCAAGTCTGGAAGCAACCGAGAGAAGATTTCTGAATTCTGAAGATGCCTAGGATTGCCACATGTCACCAGATGAAAGCCCAAGAAAAATAAGCAATTGATCCCAACCCTTGAGCGCGGATCCGCGGCCAAACCCACCCTGGGGCCGCGGATCCGCCGCAATAATGATGAGTTGGAATGCAAGATTTTGGGAGATTGATTACTGCTGAATTTTACCAACTTTTCAACAATAAGATTCTGGGTTTTCACTATAAAAAGGCACCGAGAGCCTCTTGGAAAAGCTATCAAGCCGAAGAGATCACGAAGTCCAAGACGGCTCACGCATCCAGGCTGATCATCGACTGTTCGACTACCTCCTTAGGAAAGATCGAGAAGCAAATCAAGTTTTGTAATCATTTTCTATGGATTAAAAGTGTAGCTTGAAGGAGTTGATTAATAAAGGTATTTTTTTTATTTAATTGTTTTTTTTTTTTACATTATGTTCTCCCTCTCTTTCTTTTCATCTTCTTCTCCCAACATGCGCGAGTAATTCTCCGCTTGTTAGGGTTCGTAGGATTAGGGTAGGCTAATGGGCGATGAAAATAATTAAACCCTTTTTAAGTCCTATAAAGTTTAGGAACTTTATTAAAATAATCATTAACATCCTAATCGGGCGCGCTAGCAATTCCTTGCTAGTTCCGACCGCGATTAGAGATTAGATTAATGATTGTTTTGGTAAAGGCTAGATAATGAACGGAGTTCCGTGTCGAGATAACGGAGTTCCGTGTCGAGATAAGGGTTAAGAGTGGGATTCCTTTTCCCTCCAGAAACTCTAATCTACACGCATCACCGTCGTTCTAGTTCTAAATCTATTGATGGATAAAAAGGGTATCTTTTAATTAATCGTCCATAACTACTAAATCCTAACGAACCCTACAAGCCCTCTTATTATATTAATTACATCTTTAAAAGAATCTAGATCTATATTTTACATTCTTGTTTAACGTAGATCTAGAAACCATTCAACAAATTCTTTCTTCCTCCCCTCTCTCTCAACACATCTAAAGTAAAAGTAAAAGGTTCCACGTTTCCCAGAGGACGACCCGTACTCACTTCGGTCTAGCTACGCGCGACACCGTTCTGATTGCGGTTAACTACAAAACAAACACACTCTTTCGTGTCAATCAAATGGCGCCGTTGCCGGGGATACGTGCGTAATTTTTTATTTTTACTATTTGTGTTGAATTCTTAGACGAGCCATATCATTATTAAAACAAAACTGCAAATCGCATATTTAACGATTTGTGCGTGGATTTTTGCAAGGAGATCTGGAGTCACAGAATTAAGGGAAACAGGAAACAGAGACATTTTTAGAGATCCAGAGGAGCACAGAGGGCCACAGAAAAATTTTCAGCAACTGAACCATCCACCTCGCGGCGGAACCGCGGCACAAAGGTGCTTCCTGCGGCGGAAACGCGGCTTCTTGGAGGGATTAGGGCTACAGAACTCTCTGGTAAGATTCTCAACTCCTTCTCTCTCCCCTCAAATCCAATAAAATCTATTTTCTGCAGGATTCTTTGCAAAATTGAGCCGCTCAAAAAAATCTTTTTGCAAAAGTTTTGTGATTGGTTTTGTTTTGCATATTTAATACGGATTTTAAGGGGCAAAGACCAAATCAAGATTAGGTGGGGATTTCATCACCCTTCCTAAGCCCCACAAATCACAAACCGAGCATATAGATCAACCCTTCATTAATTTAAAAAATATCTAGACCAGACTCTAAGGACTGTCGCGCTCAATAAGGACAGAGGAAGGTCGTGGGTAATCTATCGTTTATCCGCATTACTTTTGTAGTGCCTAGGCAAGTGTGACAAAGGCTAGTGGTTTTTAATTAGGCCCACTGTTGTGGTGGTTCCTTCCCACTTACCTGGCACTTACCTCGCTACAAGGGTAGTACGGAGGCAGTAGAGGATTTATCTTGCGGCTTGTCCTTTGGAAGTCTAGGAGCGGTCTAGAGACTGGACCTAGATGACCTTAGATCTAGGGTTGCTTGTGCATCTTAGGGAGATTTGTCTTAAGTCCCACATTTTTCAAAACAAGCCAATTTTAAATCACACACACGCTGCCACTTGCACTAAACCCGCTTAGTGCATGCTCGGCTGGACACGGGATCCTAGTGCCCGTCTTGTCCGCGTTCCTGCTATCGACGCCGAAGTCGGTACTTCTTCATCTTCTTTTCCTCCACCACACACCACATCAACCGTGATGGACGGCACTCCATCAGAGTATAACACCACGCTGCCACCGCCTGAAGGTGCGCAGAATCCACCGCGCATCTCTCTCCAAGAGAGATGCTATCCTATTCGTGGTCCCCTTCCTACTTGTCTATCTCTTCCACCACCTAACGGGGATAATTTCGAAATTAAACCCCACTACATCAATCTGCTGCCCAAATTTCACGGGCTTGAGTCGGAAGACGCGTACGTTTTCATCACCAAATTCGAAAACGTATGCGCAATGATGGGTACTTCACAATTAACTTTAGATGCTATGCGCTTACGTCTTCTCCCATTCACACTGTGCGACTTGGCAGAAAAATGGCTTTATAATACTGCCGCACACTCTATCACTAATTGGGATGAATTCGTCGTAGCATTTCTTAAGAAGTTTTACCCAAATTATAAGACTGCACATGTTAGGAGCGAGATTAACCAGTTCACCCAGCTTCACAATGAACCATTTTGGAAGTGCTTTGAACGTTTCAAAGATCTGCTTGTCCAATGCCCCCATCACGGAATACAAAGATGGGATTTATGTCGGATTATATATGAGGGCATTAATCCAGCGACAAAGCAGATGCTTGAAACAATGTGTCAATGCAATTTCATGTCTAAAGATGACGGTGAAGCTTGGAAATATCTGGAAGATTTCGCAGAAAGCACTTTGCAGTGGGAAAGCGTAAGACCACCTTCAACTAAGGGAGGTATTCACCAGCTCGACGTTTCCATCGCAGTAAAAGCCGAAATGGCAGCGATACAAAAGAAACTCGACGCTATTGAAAACAAGTTCTCATCTTTCTCCCTAAATCAGGTCACGCTTCCTAAGACAGTCTGTGGTTGCTGTTCGGATCCTTCACACTTAACGGAAGAATGTCCTATGAATGCATCGTTTTAAGCTAATGCTGCTTTTCAGCAGCGACCTAGAAACGACCCTTATTCTTCCACGTACAATCAAGGATGGAGGAATCATCCTAACTTTGCTTGGAACCAAAACCAACAAAGCAATTATCAAAAACCTCCTCCACAGCAACCACAACCACAGAATCAGCCCCCCTTTCAGTCACAGAATTTCCAACATCCGGCCAACATTTCTACACCACAAGTGGCCGGTACTGACAACTCACTTGCACAAACTTTGGATATGTTCATGAAACAATCCATGCAAAATTCGGCTGAGATGAGGTCTTCTATTGATGCCCTAACGAAAAACTCCGCCTCTCATAGTGAGAGTATTAAATCAATAGAAAACCAAATCTCACAGTTAAACGCC
This sequence comes from Agapanthus africanus, assembly GCA_030015575.1. Classification (NCBI taxonomy): domain Eukaryota; kingdom Viridiplantae; phylum Streptophyta; class Magnoliopsida; order Asparagales; family Amaryllidaceae; genus Agapanthus; species Agapanthus africanus. Next base: position 138,691,698 of record CM057339.1, read on the forward strand.
GCAATGAGTGCGAGAGAGAAAGGGAAACTCCCATCTCAACCTATACCTAATCCTGGCCACTCACAAAGTTATAATGTGAGTGTTGTTACCACTTTGAGATCGGGGAGAGTGCTGAATAACCAAGTGGGTGAGCAATTTGATGATAGTGACACATTTGATACCCCTTCTTCTTCTTCTTCCCCTAATTCATCTAGTCTTCCACCTTCACCCAAGCCTATTCTCCGTTTTCCCCAAGGCTCGAACCCTTCGCCCATTTCACCAAATCTATCTAAGTCGATTCCCACTCCAGTTTTGGGATCGAATCCGTCCCCACAATCCTCTCCAACGTTGGACCCAAAACTTATTGATCAAGCACCTTATCCAAACAGGTTAAGGGGCAACAGACCAAGTCCACAAATGGAGAAGATTGTGGAAATTTTTAAGCAAGTTAACATAAACATTCCTCTCCTAGATGCTATTCAACAAGTTCCGTCATATGCAAAAATCTTAAAGGACTTGTGCACTAGGAAGAGAAAAGTTCAAGTACCTAAAAAAGTTTTCCTTGCGAGTAATGTGAGCACAGCTTTTACACAACAACTACCCAAGAAACGAAAGGACCCCGGAAGTCCTACAATTTCAATTTCTATCGGGGGTAAAAACATCAATCGTGCTCTACTCGATCTTGGCGCTAGTGTTAACTTGCTTCCGTATTCGGTTTATGAGCAATTAGGGATCAGAGAGTTAAAACCTGCGCGTTGCACTCTTCAGATGGCCGATCGATCTATCACCCAACCAAGGGGTGAGCTAGAGGATGTGTTAATCAAAGTCGGGGAATTCATATTTCCTGTGGACTTTATCGTTATAGATACACAACCTGTAGCAAACCCACGCAATCAAATCCCGGTGATACTCGGTCGACCCTTTTTGGCCACTTCCAATGCAGTAATCAATTGTAAAAACGGCTCTATGACCCTATCCTTTGGAAAGAAGTCAATTGAGCTTAATATTTACAAGTTGGGAAGTGAACCCTCCGAACCCTATGCTCATGTGTGTTCTGTCGAATTAATGGATGTCGACAGCAGCAAATTTGATCAACCTCATGATACAGACTCTTTTCATATGTTGTTGTTTGACCCAACCATTTACTCTTCCACCGAGTTGTCCGGGTCAACATCTAATGAGGAACTTTATATTGAGTCTGACGATCACCCCATTTTTTCTGATGACATTATTTTTCGGGGTATCGATGAAAGCTTTGAGGAAATTTTCGCTGATGAACTCGCATTTTTACAAGACACGGGTGTTGAGATGAATCAACTCCAAGATGAAGAAATTGGACCTCCACCCCCTCTTTTGGACAATCATGACAATGCGAGTAATCCATCATTACTATCACTGTGTCGTCTCTCCAAATTGAGACGCAATCCTTTTCCATTACACCTCTTGTCACCTCCCCACTTCTTCACGTCAATAGGTGACATGTTCTTCCACCAACCTTGGTGCTTCATTGATAAAATTTTTGAATGGTTGGTGTTGACCTTCGGTCTTTGCAAAGCTTGGCATTGACCAATAACCTTGACCCCCTCGTGTGATTTTAAAAGATTAAAAATGTTTAACTCAAGTTTGGGGGGTGTGGTATATGTTGGCTCTTGAAAGAAAATGATTTTTACAAAATTGTGAGCCTAAAATAAGTTTGGGGGAGGATTTTCACTTTCATATATTCTTGCTCCCATTAATAATTTCCTCCCAAGTTTACAGGTTTTTGAGCTTAACGGATGACATCAGTGAGGACACTGCTGTAAACAGGTTTGGGGGAGGTTTGTGCTTATTTACACATCAATTTGCATCATATTTTGCATAAGCACAATATTTTCAAAAAATTTCAAAATTTTTCTTTTATAATAAAAGAGTAGAAAGTGAAAAATTACATCCAAAAGATAGGAATAATTTAAGAAAACCAAGAAAATTAGAAGTTTTCTTAAACGAACTTGTAATAAGTAGTTATGAGCTGTTGTCCCAAGGGTTAGTAAAATGAAGGAAGTCACTAATCTGAGGATAAAAATAAGTCTGAAAAATAGTTTCTATTCTGGAAGCCAAACATTTGAATGTTGATACCCTACTATATGCACTTACACACATCTTGAAACTCGGGATAGTAGAGGATACCTTGAAATGCTCTTGTCTAAAAGCCAAAGTATGAAGGAAGTAAAAAAAAAAAAAAGAAAATATAAAAATGGTGAAAAGAAAAAAAAATGAACACTGGTTTTGTATCGCCAAGGCAGCAATAAAAAAATATAGCGAGGGTGTCTCTTCACTTAGTGCCCTAAGGCCAACTGGTCTGGGAGTCACTGCTAAGCCTTAGGTGGTGCAAGACGAGGAAAATATTATCACCTAATTAGCAAGCACATGAGTAATCGGTTGGTTAGTACCTCAAGAAGTATTAACGGTCGTATGAAAATGTGTGAGCAAATCTTTAATATTCATTAAATTAAAAAGTACTAAGGTAGATGGACAAGAGTATGATAGCTTGAATTGAATTCTCCGAGTGTAGGGATGTCCATTTCACACACGTGGGGTTATATGATCAATGTTTGGAAGAAAGGTAGGAATGAAGAATAAAGACGATGTTTTATTGAGGGATGATGTGATTTCTAACATTTTTTTCATGACTATTAAGATAGGGCTCATGACAACTGAAAAGCTATTATAGTTGGAAACTCTTCTTTTCAAAGTATTTCTTTTATGGTTCTTATCTTTATATGTAAATTTCACCATCTTTCTTTTGTTATAGGATTTTGTGGGTGTAATCCGCTGAAAACCCTCAGGAGACAACACTCCTCCTACTAGGGACACCTAGAGGTTTAACGGCTTGTTGCACGTGCTCAGTGCAATCGTGTCTGCCTACGAAAGTGTGCTTAGTTTTCTCCTTTCTTTTTCTCCTCTTAAAATAAATTAACTAGTTTGCTCGGGACGATCAAAGATAAGTTTGGGGGTATTTGTTCAGTCGATAAAACTGCACATTTGTAGTACATTTTTCCTACCATTTTTATATTAAAAAAAGGACTTTAATATGATATATTATACATATGAGGGTTTATGTGTAAAAACATTATTTTCCATGTGTTAATATATTTTTATTATCATTTTGGTAGGAAAATGTATGCAAATATTATTGACCTAATCCTAGTAGAACACAGTCTACTAAAATCTTATTTGAGTTGTTGTGCAGAATTTTCCAAGTTGTTATGCAGAATATATCAAAGAAATCAAGCTGTTGAAGAAATCTTGCCAAATTAAGAAGCAAACTTGGAGGCCAAGTCTGGAAGCAACCGAGAGAAGATTTCTGAATTCTGAAGATGCCTAGGATTGCCACATGTCACCAGATGAAAGCCCAAGAAAAATAAGCAATTGATCCCAACCCTTGAGCGCGGATCCGCGGCCAAACCCACCCTGGGGCCGCGGATCCGCCGCAATAATGATGAGTTGGAATGCAAGATTTTGGGAGATTGATTACTGCTGAATTTTACCAACTTTTCAACAATAAGATTCTGGGTTTTCACTATAAAAAGGCACCGAGAGCCTCTTGGAAAAGCTATCAAGCCGAAGAGATCACGAAGTCCAAGACGGCTTACGCATCCAGGCTGATCATCGACTGTTCGACTACCTCCTTAGGAAAGATCGAGAAGCAAATCAAGTTTTGTAATCATTTTCTATGGATTAAAAGTGTAGCTTGAAGGAGTTGATTAATAAAGGTAGTTTTTTATTTAATTGTTTTTTTTTTTACATTATGTTCTCCCTCTCTTTCTTTTCATCTTCTTCTCCCAACATGCGCGAGTAATTCTCCGCTTGTTAGGGTTCGTAGGATTAGGGTAGGCTAATGGGCGATGAAAATAATTAAACCCTTTTTAAGTCCTATAAAGTTTAGGAACTTTATTAAAATAATCATTAACATCCTAATCGGGCGCGCTAGCAATTCCTTGCTAGTTCCGACCGCGATTAGAGATTAGATTAATGATTGTTTTGGTAAAGGCTAGATAATGAACGGAGTTCCGTGTCGATATAAGGGTTAAGAGTGGGATTCCTTTTCCCTCCAGAAACCCTAATCTACACGCATCACCGTCGTTCTAGTTCTAAATCTATTAATGGATAAAAAGGGAAACTTTTAATTAATCGTCCATAACTACTAAATCCTAACGAACCCTACAAGCCCTCTTATTATATTAATTACATCTTTAAAAGAATCTAGATCTATATTTTATATTCTTGTTTAACGTAGATCTAGAAACCATTCAACAAATTCTTTCTTCCTTCCCTCTCTCTCAACACATCTAAAGTAAAAGTAAAAGGTTCCACGTTTCCCAGAGGACGACCCGTACTCACCTCGGTCTAGCTACGCGCGACACCGTTCTGATTGCGGTTAACTACAAAACAAACACACTCTTTCGTGTCAATCAAGATCCAATAAACCAACTCCACAAATGGAGAAGATTGTAGAGTTGTTCAAACAGGTTAGCATAAATATACCTCTCTTGGATTCAATCCAACAAGTTCCTTCTTACACGAAAATCTTAAAGGACTTATGCACCAAGAAGAGAAAGTCACAAGTACCAAAGAAAGTTTTCGTAGCTAGTGCTGTTAGTGATACTCTTGTCCAATCTTTACCCCAAAAGCACAAGGACCCCGGCTGTCCTACTATTTCGATAACAATTGGGGACAAGAACATCAATAGAGCACTATTAGATCTTGGTGCTAGTGTCAATTTGCTACCCTATTCAGTGTACGAGCAATTAGGCGTTGGAGAGCTTAAACCCACTTATTGTATTCTCCAAATGGCCGACCGATCCATCACCCATCCTAGGGAAGAGTTGGAGGATGTGTTAATTAAAGTAAGGGATTTCATTTTCCCCGTTGACTTCATCGTTATGGATACACAACCTGTAGCTAACCCCCGGAGTCAAATTCCGGTGATACTTATCGACCATTCTTTGCGACTTCCAATGCGGTGATCAATTGTCGTAATGGTTCAATGAACCTATCTTTTGGAAATATGATAATTGAACTCAATATTTTTAAATTAGGGAATCAGCCTTCCGAGCCTAATACTAGTATACTTGATGTTTGCTCGATCCATGAGATCACGGAGGAGGACTGTGAGCTCGAAAAATTTCTGTTCGATCACAGCGGTGTTGACGTCACTAGTGCGTTCCTCCTAGAATCCGACACAGCTTTCACGCCGGACAACGATTATGAGTGTTTCACCTTTTTGGACGATTTTGAAGACTCACCATCCGAGTTTGAGTCTTTTGATTTTTCGGATGAGTTAGTTGAACCATCCGACCCGGTTGCGTACACTCGATTTGAACCGTTGATGGAATCCTTCGAGTTTGAAACAGTTTTACCAATGCTACCTTCAATTGTTTCACCCCCTAAACTCGAACTAAAGCTTTTGCCGTCGTATTTTAAATATGCTTACCTAGGTGAGAATGAGACCCTTCCCGTTATCATATCGGCCTCTCTAGCTCTCGAGCAAGAGAAGGCCCTTTTAATGGTCTTACAAAATAACCGGCAAGCTTTTGGCTGGTCTATAGCGGACATCAAGGGGATTAGTTCCCTCATAGTTGAACATCATATACACTTGATGGATGATGCCAAGCCAGTGAGGGATCCACAAAGACGCCTCAACCCCATAATGAAGGAGGCTGTCAAGAAGTTGATTGTAAAATGTCTTGATAGTGGTATCATTTACCCTATCTCGGATAGCCAGTGGGTTAGCCCCATTCATGTTGTCCCAAAAAAATCGAGCATTACGGTCATAACCAATGAGGCAAATGAGTTAATACCTACTCGCACCCAAACTGGGTGGCGAGTTTGCATCGACTATAGAAAAATCAATACCGCGACAAGGAAAGACCACTTTCCTTTACCTTTCATTGACCAAATGCTAGAACGATTGACTGGGTACAAGTTCTACTGTTTCTTGGATGGCTATTCCGGCTATAACCAAGTCCCCATCGCCGAAAAGGATCAAGACAAGACCACATTTACTTGTCCTTTTGGTACTTTCGCCTACCGTCGCATGCCCTTTGGGTTATGCAATGCACCCGCTACATTTCAGCGGTGTATGATGGGGATCTTTCCAGACATGGTTGAAAAGTTTTTGGAGATCTTTATGAATGATTTCTCCATTTTTGGTGACTCCTTCGACGAGTGTTTGCTACACCTTGACGCAGTTCTTACCCGTTGTAGAGATAAGAACCTCACTTTAAATTGGGAGAAGTGCCATTTTATGGTACGAGAGGGTATTGTCTTAGGATATGTCATCTCGCAAAACGGCATAGAGGTTGATAAAGCCAAGATTGAAGTCATTTCCAATCTTCCTCCTCCTAAATGCGTCAAAGACATCCAAGCCTTCCTTGGCCATGCCGGTTTTTATAGACGGTTCATCAAGGATTTTAGCAAGATTGCTAGACCCTTGACTCTCTTATTGGCCAAGAACACGACATTTGATTTTGACTCAACTTGCATGGAAGTGTTCGAGTCATTGAAACACTCTCTCATTTCTGCGCCCATTCTTTCTTCTCCAGACTGGACGCATCCATTTGAAATTATGTGCGATGCATCAGATTTCGCCATTGGTGCTGTTCTTGGACAGCACATTAATAAGATGCTGCACGTAATTTATTACGCTAGCCGAACGTTAAATGAGGCCCAACTGAACTACACAACAACAGAAAAAGAATTTTTAGCTGTTGTGTTTGCACTTGAAAAATTCCGGCCTTATTTAATCGGCTCTCCAGTGATTGTGTACACGGATCATTCAGCTCTTCGCCACCTTTTTGCGAAGAAGGATGCTAAATCGCGGCTAATACGTTGGATCCTCTTGCTATAAGAGTTTGACCTTATCATAAGGGACAAAAGAGGATGTGAAAATGTAGTGGCCGATCACCTTTCACGACTTCCTTTTTCGCCTACACTTGAAATTCCAATTAAAGATGTTTTTCCCGATGAGCAACTCTTAACCGTGTCTTGCGAACCTTGGTTCGCTGATATAGTAAACTACTTGGCCACCGGCTTGATACCTAAAGATTGGTCGAAACAAGATAAACTCCGATTCTTGTCCCAAGTGAAACATTTTTACTGGGATGAACTGTATCTTTTTAAATACTGTTCCGACCAAATCATTCATCGGTGCGTACCTGAAAATGAGTTTAAGAGTGTGCCGTCTTTTTGCCACGATCAAGCGTGTGGCGGGCACTTTGGCCCAAAGAAGACAGCCGAGAAAATCTTGCAGTGTGGTTTCTACTGGCCATGACTCTTTAAGGATGCATATGAATACTGCAAGACATTCTCCCGGTGCCAACACTTGGGCCGGATATCGCGGAGAAACGAAATGCCGCTCCAACCAATTTTGGTTGTGGATATTTTTGATGTTTGGGGAATAGACTTCATAGGACCATTTCCCAATTCCTTTGGGAATGTGTATATTCTTTTGGCTGTTGACTATGTGTCAAAATCGGTCGAGGCTGTGCCTAGCCGAACGAACGATAACAAGGTTGTCGTTCGATTTCTTAAAGAACATATCTTTTCTCGGTTTGGGCATCTTCGAGCAATTATAAGCGATAATGGATCTCACTTTTGCAATAAGGGCAAGCCGAGGTTTCGAATCGGTAAATTAAACAAATTTTGGAGAAAACGGTTTCTAAAAACTGTAAAGATTGGTCACATGAGCTGATTGATGCACTATGGGCATTCCGTACTGCATACAAGACCGATCTTGGTATGTCTCCATACCGGCTTGTTTATGGGAAGGCTTGCCACCTCCCAGTTGAGATTGAGCACAAGGCATTTTGGGCGATCAAGGAGTTGAATTTATCAATGGGAGATGCGGGCATCAATCGAAAGCTGCAATTAAATGAACTAGAAGAGCCGCGGGATGAGGCTTATGATAATGCTGTCATTGTTAAAAACCGAACAAGGTGTTCCATGACAAACACCTTATGCGCAAAACGTTTAAACCTGGTCAACAAGTTTTACTTTATGACATTCGGTTACATTTTCACCCCGGCAAGCTCAAATCTAGGTGGAAAGGGCCATTTTTAGTACGCACCGTATATCCGCACGGTGCGGTAGATCTTGAAAATCCGGAGGACGGTATTTTGTTTAAAGTAAACGGGTATCGACTGAAACCGTTCCTCACTACGAACCCGTCGGAGGAGCTCCTGTTTTTGCAGGAGCCGGTTTACACTGATTGATCTTCCTCCATTTGACCCCCAAAATTTTGATCTTCTTGCCAAAACTTTATTTCAACTAAGTTTGGGGGTGTGTATCATTTGTAAATGCATAAATACAAAATACATAAAAAAAATTTTTTTTTTGGGTATTTTTGTAAAATAAGAAAATAAACAGGGAAGTGCCGGCTATTTTGACCCTCTTGGTGTAGCATGACAGTGAGGACACTGTTAAGTTTAAGTTTGGGGGTGTGCTCGGTATGTTTTCTTCGTTCGCATTCATATGTATATTTTTGCATTTGCATATTTATTTCAAAACCCATAAAATTGAATACATTTTTGCATTTGCATATTTATTTTAAAACCCATAAAAAATGAAAATTTTCAAAAATTATAAAAATTGAAAAATTCAATTTTGGCTATATTTGACTTAAGTTTGACAAAAAGGTTAACTAGGTAGGAACAACTAGATATTAGACTTAATAAATTAAAAACCCTAAAAATAACCTTTCTTAAAATTTAATGGTAGAAAGTATATGTCTTTGTAGTTTATTTAGAAATAGGCAAATTTCGAGTTCATTTCTTAGGCTAAGTTAAAATAAGGGAAAAGTATTGATATTTTTATTAAAGTATAAGTTTGAAAAATAATTCCTAAACTTAAGTCTAGATTCTGAAAATATATACCGTACAAATTGCACAAACACGAACCTTGAAACCTGGAATAGTAGAGGATAACTTGAAATGCTCCTGTCTAAAGTCCTTAGTATGAAGGAAAATAAAATAAAAATACAACTGTGAATAAAGAGATAAAAAAATGAACAGTGGTTTTTGTAATTACTTAAGGCTGCATAAATAATAAAAAAATATTTAGCGAGGGTGCTTCATCACCTAATGCCTTAGACCAACTGGTTTGGGAGTCACTGCTATAAGCCTTAGCTATTACAAGACTAGGAATTACGCATTAATGTGCAAACACATTTTGTAATCGGTCGTTGGTACCTCAAGAAGTATTAACGGTCGCATGAAGAATGTGTGAGCGATTTCATCTAAAAATTCACCAATTAAGAAGTGCTTTGGACGACGGACAAGAGTATGATAGCTTGATTTGAACTTCCAAGTGTAGAGGTGATATATACACACGCGTAGGGGTATGTGATTGAGGTTTAGATAAGAGATAGGAATGAAGAATAGGACTTATATCTTTAATAGAGAAGATAAAAATTCCTAAGTTGAGATAGAACCCTAGAAAGAAAACTTAAAAGATGCCGAAAGCTAAGTAAGTCTACAGAACATATATAATCTTAAGTTGAATGATAAGGAAGCGTGAAAAATACGGATGGATAATTTCTGAGTCGAAGATAATAGAATTCCTTGTTGCAAAACCTAATTGGAGAATAAAAGTTAATAGGCCGAATTGATAGGATTTTGTGGGTAGTATCCGCTAAAAACCCTCAGGAGACAACACTCCTCCTACTAGGGACACCTAGAGGTTTAACGGTTTGTTGCACGAGCTCAGTGCAATCGCGTTTCCCTGCGAAAGTGAGGCTAGGTCTTTTTCAAGAATAAAACTAGGTTTGCTCGAGGACGAGCAAAAGACAAGTTTGGTGGTATTTGTTCATATCATAATTTTGCATTCTTATAGACCCCATTCTTATTCATTTTACAAATAAACAGGTGCTTTTGATCCATGTCTGCTACATAGTTGCAGGTTAAAGGTTCTCGGAACAAAAACGGTGAAATTGATGAAAAGATGATACAAAAGTGATACTACGACCGATAAATGGTGGAATCTTGATCGTGCCTATAGTTTGAGGGACAATGAAGATCAATGAACAAGTTCACAAAGCACAAAGGCAGCGCAAGGTTCGATACTTCGACACGAAGCAACGGTAAAAGTCCACTACATTATTCACTATGGAGATCTGGAAGAGAACTAGAAGACATTATGAAGAACCAACTGAAGAAACAAGAAGACAAATTCAACCAGACAGAAGACCAGAAAACTGAGCCCACAAGCACCCAACTTGGTCGCGGAACCGCGGCCAAACCTGGATTTTGGCCGCGGATCCGCGGCCGTGTTGAACCCGGGTCGGTGGAAATTTCTTTGACGGTGGGCGGCGCGTTGACTAGTCTTCTTAGGGGTATATGTGTAAAAGCAGATGTGTGTCGATTGTAACCCTAGGGTTTCTATGCTCTATAAATAGAAGCCCTAAAATTTGTTTTAGGTTATGCCTCTTTTCATTGATAAAAATTCAGAAATCTTTTGTAAAGTTTAGTGAGCATCAATAAAGTAAGTAGGTTCTCTATAAATAGAAGCCCTAAAATTTGTTTTAGGTTATGCCTCTTTTATTTTGCCCTAGTTCTTAATTTTTGTTTCGCCCTAGTTCTTAATTTTTATTTCTGCCCTAGTTTAAATTTATTCTCTGCCCTAGTTTAAATTAGATTAGAACTTTTTTCTGCCGTAGTTTAGATAGTTAATCTCTTAAATTGAAAACTCATAAAAAATCATGTTTTTTATCGATCCCCTAATGAGCGAGTAGTTCCTCACTTGTTAGGGTTAGGAATAGGGAAGGTTTGAGAGATGCAAATCTCTTATCCCTTTCTTGCCCATCACATATTGAATATTAGGACTCCATGCATACACACACACACCGCTCCCTACGGCACCCTATCCACGAGGTAACGGTGATACCGTAGTATAAAAGACCGGTTGTGCATGTTTTCCAAGGAGGTTAGGGTAAGGATTAAGAAAGGACGGACAAGGACCTAGAGGATGAAATATCATTTTTTTTCAATCGTCCTAATCCCCTTTATTAATAATTACCATAACACCTAAAGGGATCTAAATTAGGGCATTGAAAGCGGTGGGAAATCTTAATTTTCCAAACTTAACCTAAACCTAACCCTAGCAAGATTATAAATCCTAGTCCAAATCAACTTAGCTTTTAGTAATAAACATCCCGCATCGTTTGGAATTAACTCGTTAGAACAATTAGGAAATACACAACATCCCTATGGACCGACCCGTACTCACCGGCTAGCTACCAAGCGACGCCGTTCTTGATTGCGGGAAAAATATTTTTGATCACAAAACTTAGCAGAAATCAGCAGTCCAGCAGGATGCAGATGCAATGTCAACGAAAGACCTCACGGTTGAAACAACAATGGAGCCATGGCAAAGTCCCTAGTTCCAAGCCTCGACGGTTCACACGCGACCTAGAGACAACCGCGACATTCGTCTCGTTACAGCAGACGCAATGCCAGCAAACGAAGCAAAGCCCAAATTCCTAGCTTCAGGGTTTTGACGGCAACTCAAATAAAACCTGAAAGATTATCGGAGATCATCCAACACCAGCGCGGAGTGGTTATGACTCATCGGGGCTCCCCAAACTGAGCCTTACCTCATGTAAAAAGCGGCATGGCAAAATTCCTAACGCTTGCTCTTCCAACGGTCAAACTGCCTAAGAAGATTGCTTGAAGACGTCTTGTCCAGCCCCCGAAGGGATCAGAGATACGACAGTCGCAAGGCTACTCGAACAGCAAGATTTCCTATCGAGGAATACATCAGCCAACGCGACGGTACGACGGGCAAAACCCTAGTACCACAAACCCTAACGGACCTCTGTCATAAAGAGCAGAGGTTAACTGTGACGTTGGGACATTCTTGCGAGAACTTCTCGATTCGTCTCGACTCGTAAGGCAAAGCCTTGGGTAATGGGGATTAAAAAAACCTGTTTCTTAAGCACTGGGGCCCTGCAAGTCGGTCCAAGATAGACTCTTGCATATTATTCACGGGTCACACTCTCCGAAGTCGAACATCGACAAAGAGGGAAACAACCACTTACGAGTCCTCTCGACTTGTAAGAGGGAAAATTCTCTTGTAAGATCCTTACGACTCTCAAGAGAAAGCACACTTAGGAATCCTCATGATTCCTAAGGAGAAAATACACCTACGAAATCCTCTCGACTCGTAGGGAGAAAATTCTTTATGAGACCCTCACGGCTCATAAAGTTGAAAAGTCTTAGGCAGCAGACCTGAATTTGCTTCCTAAGCCATCGTTACCTTGCAAAGAGTCCAAGATGGACTGTCACTTACTATCTACAGGCTACACTCGTTAAGATCACATGACGATGACACAGCGAAGAGAAGAAAGCAGTAATAGAACAAAAAATGTGTATCTTTTATTCATGAATTCAATGGAGTACAAGTTGAATCGTATGAAAGAATAAAAAATGGATACATGTTATTTAAAGATTACAAGCAAAACAACTACTGAGAAGGACGCATTTTCAACAAGTCAACAAGTTTCTCTCGCACTCCTTTTAAGGCCTTCTCAGGATCAGCCACCGCGACCAGCTCCGCTTCAATTCGAGCCCTTTGCTGCAAGCATGATGAAATCTTCTCATCGATTTCCTGTTGGGCAGCTTCGCGGCTCTGCGTAACCCGCTCAATAGAGTCGAGCTTCTGCCTCAATGCCAGCCCGTCCGAAATACATCGCTGTAAGTTGTCAAAGATGGCTCTCAGTTGCGTGGCGTTTGCTTTAACTTGAGCGCGCAGCTGGGCAGATTCATCCGAAGCCTCCTCGCGTTCCTTCCGCCTCAAGGTCGCTTCTTGTTCGAAATGGCAGAGGGAGGACACGCTCTGCTCAACCCACGCTGCCCACTGGGAGTTCAAAGCCTGAATCTCAGGAGCAGGACGCCTAAGCTCAAGCTCATGCAGGCAAGCCTCAATCTTCCTGCAGTGGTTAACCCAAGACTCAACGACGCCTTCGTTATGAAAGTTCACAAGCGTCGCCAGCATTGGATTAATCTCAGCAGCAAAATCTACAGCGAATGCAGGGGCCTCCGCATCAAGCTCCTCGATATATTCGCTCAACATACGCAGACTGGTCACAGCACCTTTTGAAGATGGACGTCTGGAAAAGGGCCCTGCCGGCATTATAATGCGAGACTCGAACGGAGCTGGAGTCGGTGCGACCGCTGCAAAACAAATCATAATCAGATGTTGGCTTAAGAAATAAAGAAAAATACACGAACAAAAGAGTCTACTATACCGGCTGCAACAGGGGGCAAAGCTGGGAGTTCTGGTGGCGCGATGATACCCTCGTCCCCTCCGTCAATTTATAAGGTTACAAGTAATGCACAGAGGAATTAGCAATAACATGGCTGCCCGTCAAAGAAAATAAAAGACGTCGGTTAGAAAAGATACTCACCGGCACCAGCGGGTAGACTAATCTCCGACTGGAAGGAGAAGTGCGGATTCAACACTTGATACAGATGATCAAAGAGAACTCCAGTAAGGGTGTAATAATGCAATGTAAGTACATAAAGTATATTGCCTACAATGATACCGATAAGTCACAAATTCATACCTTCCAGCATTTGGACGGACACGAGAGAAGTCAAAGGGTCGGCAACCGTCAAAGCAGCAACTGGTGATGCTTCCTCGGGTGGCACAACCTCAACGCTCACCACACCTGTATTAGAAATGAGAGAAATACTGTCAGAAGAGATTGAAAGGGATTTCAGAATGAAAAGGAAAGCAATAACCCAAAATCTACCTGATGAGTCGCCGGTCGAAACCGTGATAAGGGCGTCACTGGGTGCAGCGACTGCTTCACCCTCCTCCATCGGAATGGTTTCGCTGCCCGTAGCTTCATCCCCCGACTCCACGAGAGCCGTCGTGATACTCGCAGCACCCTGCAACGGCAAGGAACCACAAGGGGAAAGAATGGCAATTGGGGCAGTTCCAAACTCTTGAGAAAGAGTGTCCACTTCAGGCTCAGTGGTTGCCGCTGTCTCACTTACCACTTCTTCATCAAGACTTGGCCCTGCAGGATAGGATATATGAGAATCTGAAGATTAAAACTTTGACGAAAGGACTCGGTGTTACGTTACCTTAGGTCGGCCTTTCAATTGCTTCCCGAGCTGCACGTGCCGCCTGTCTGTGAGCGGTAGACAGATTGACCGGAGCACCCTCTGAAGAAGCAGGGATGGAGGAAGCAGCCCTCGAGCCTACACCCGCGGCCAAGGCGGCGTTACGGTCTCTTGCTGCACGCCTCCTGCGCTTCCTTTCTGTCTGGGCCGTGAGAGCTGAGCTTCTTAAGACCTCCGACAAGAAGACGACATCGTCCGAGCCAGGAACTACGTCTGGAGCCGTTGTGGCATCCGTCATCGGTTTCTTAAGTGAAGCTTCTTTTGGAAATACTGGCGGAACTGGGGCTTCGGTAGCCGGCCTTGGAAGCGTCTCCGCACCGCCCTGCGAAGTTGGTACCGCACCGGGGATGACCTGAGTCGAGGTAGTCCCTGCGATAAGATGAAAAAGGGGTCAGATTACCAATAAGAAAGGGCAATGAAGACACAATGAGCCGAAATATACCAACGCCCAGCGAAGCGCGAAGCCTCTCTTCCTCCTCAAAAGTCTTGAGGGAAGCCGTGAGAGCCTTTTCAGTGGAAACGCCTGTTGAAGGAAAAGTGTCGGTCAAAACATGATAATAAAAATGTAATGCAATGACAAAAGATACGGCTGAAGTTTACTTGATTGTGCGAGGATGATCAATCCTTCTTTGTGGCTAGCGGAAGCTGCGATGGCGGCCGCCAGATCAGTATTATCCGGCGCCATAAATAAGCCCTCGTTGGTCCCATATTCGCTTAGGCCATCGCTATAAGGAGCATGAGGCTCCTGGCAGAGTACAACGTCTGCAGAAAGAATCGACTTCTTCTTCTTCTTCTGCGAGCGAGTACTGCTCGCCGCTAGCACAAGCTTATGCTTGGTGGGCATCTTGGGATGATGAGTCCCGATATCTGAACCCATGCCAGACTCGGGAGACGCCACAGTCACTGCTTCAACGGGAGCATGGGGCATCGGTAGCTCAGGCACATCACACGGCGCCATAGCCACAGCAGCTTCCCTTAAGGGAGGACGGACAATGGTCCGTCGCTTTAAGGGAACAGCGGGGTTACCAGCCGGCGATGCACCCTTGCGATCAAGTAGCAATCGCTTTTCTTCCCTAATGACGGCGCCCATCGAATGTTGATACCACGCCACATACACATTTAGGGCCTTCGGAACACAGCTCGGTTCACTGATGAAGAAGTTGGACACTGTGTTTAGGCGCATAAAATGGTGCAGTGCGCTCCGGATACCTTCTTCGGTAGCAGCGGGTTCTGCCAAGAAAGCCTCAAGCGGGATACCCTGATTATAACTTAGCTGCTGGGCGAAATGATGCGGGTTGTATCTCATGAACAACGCCGCATCATTCTTCTTAAATACGAGAAAGCCCAGCCTGATGGAGTACAGATGAAGAATCTCTCGAGCTTTCAACACAGAGGTACCGTCTTTAAAAATGTCCTGCAATGGCAGCACCGTGTTTGTAGATTCCTAGCCGACGGTCAAAATTTTATCGGTGAAGGACATAACATCTCCAACCGTGCATGGACGAAGGAGCAAACCCCTAACTTCCCGCGGTGTCAGATTTACGATGGATGCGTCGACTAGCCGCATTATCCGAGGGAACTTACATCTGTCATAAAAGGAAGGTCTTCTGTGGATACCGAAGACGCCAAGCACGTGCAATTTGAGCCACGAGGTGAAATAATGTATTGAGAAGTTGGCAGGATGCACCCCAGGCTCGGTAGTATCCGCTGCCAAGCTGAAGCTGTGATACAAGTGGGCTAACCCAGCGATCCCGACGGCCACTTGTATCCCAACAACCATTCGATGCGCTGGGTAGAAGACGGACGGCCTCATATGGAGAGGGTGCATCGGAAGCGCGAACCAACTCAGCCATAACCCGAGAAACCCCAAAAAGAATGTTTCTTCGTCAATCCCAGGAGCTGCCAGCTCTGCAAAAGGGACGACCGGGGTGTCAGGGAGAAAGAAGTTCTTCTGATCCGCCTCCGCCGTCGGCAGGTTGCCCGAACCTAAGCCAAAAGGATCGTCGAGTTTGGCGAACTTCGCAGCTTCCTTCGATAGTACTTCCGTATGGAGAAAACAAGCGATGAAATCGGTGAAATTAACCCCGCGGCTTCCGGATTCGAGAAAGAGGCTCTCATAGATATTCAACATTTTTATCAAACTTGGGAATTGGTGTTGAATGGCGTTCTCTGAGGTAAGACCCATTACCATTGATTTGGTGGCAAAAATATACTCATCCGGAGGAAGCGGCTTCTCATAATGTTCTCCCCTAACGGGTAAAGCAGAGACCTCGGCAAATTCCTCTAAAGAAACGGAGACTTCTTGATCCAATAAGAGGAAGGTATGGGTCGGAATGTTCCACTGCTCCAAAAAAGCCTTGACCCATCATGTAGGAGGTGCGGAATACTGGAACACGGAAGCATAGATCGCAGGGTACAATCCGAGCTTTAGCAGCTGTGACTTCTTCGCCGATAAGATATATCGGGCCCACTGCAGATATCTGGCCGGGTGACGGAGAGTTTGTCCTATGTTGTATGGTTGTCCCCACGGGCGCGACTCGCTCTGACATATGCGCCGCCCTAGAGTGTCCAAAGCCACCGGCGGTTGCACGGGTATGCGGCTATAGAAGGCCGAAGGAGACCCTCCGAAGTCCAATTCACCTCCTCCACAGTATAGTTTATTGGGGGTTGTTTACCCCAATCAGTGCAAAGCTCTGTTCAAATTCCAAGGCGGGAAATGAAGCAACGCTTCTGTTTCCCCCAATCAGAGCAAAGCTCTGTTTCGAAATTAAACTGAAAATTAAAGTTAAGAAAATTGAAGCAACGCTTCAAATTCCTTGCGCTGCGCGCAACGCGCAACGTGTCAAAAGCTGATACGTCAGCGCAGCGCCCAAGACAGCGCGCCCAATCAGAGCAAGGCTCTATTTAAAACAAAATTAAAAGAAGCAACGCTTCAGATGATCTGCGCTCTGCGCTGCGCGACACGTGGCAGCGCAGTTGTGCTGCGCTCTCGCTGCGCGATACGTGGCAGCGCAGTTGCGCTAGCGCAGTTGCACAGCGACACGCGGCAGCGCAGTTGCGCTGCGCGACACGTGGCAGCGCAGTTGCGCTACGCTCTGCACTGTGCGACACGTGTCAAGCGCTGGTACGTTTGCGCCAAACAGAATTAAAATTCCAGTAAGATCTTTTCTGTTCTTGTTAAAACAAGAAGATTGTCTTCAGTAAAACAGAAGCCCTTGGATCAAAGATCCAACGGTGGGGAAAATTCCCCAAATCACTCGGAGAATGATCTCTTTAACAAATTTAACAGATTAATGGGCACTATATAAAGGCCCCTAGACCCCAATTCAAAGGGGAGAAACATTGAGAACATCAAAAACTTAAAAAAAAAAAACAAAACAGAGAGAACTTTGAAGGATTGTGAGAAGAACTCGAGAAAAGAAAAAAGGTAAAAACCTTTATAAAAAGAAGAAGAATTTCTTCTGAATAGATGATTGATCTAAGAACAAGATCAATAATCTTCAATAAAAATAAATAATGACAGTGCCTTACACTTTTTTATGAACCAATGGTTCTGGAATCTTAAAGATTCTTTTCTTGAATCCAAAGTTGGATCAAGAAATTAAAACAGTGCCTTACACTTGTAAATCTGCACTGTTGCGCTCCCGGGTTGGCGAAAGCCACCAGGGAGCGCCACTTGTCAGCTCCAAGACCACTTGCGCTGTGCGCTTTTAAGATAGAGCATTGCTCTTTAAAGTTGGCGCAACTCACCAGAGCGCGCCACGTGTCAGTAGCGCAACAGCGCAGCGCACTGGCGCAGCGCACTGCGCTGTTGCGCTTGCGCTCACCAGAGCGTGACACATGTCACCACCACAAGCGCTTACGCTCAATAATTAGCGCAAAGCGCCTGACAAACCACTGTCAAGTAATTAATGCACTGCATTATTTACAGAAGGGCCAAGCCCAATTAAAAAAGGCCTAACAGGCCAAATTAAATACAATGCATTATTTTTAAGAAGGGCAGAGCCCAAACAGATGCTCTGCATCATTTATAAAGGGACAGAGCCCAAATCAGAAAGGCCTAGCAGGCCAAAATAAAATGCAGTGCATTATCAAACAGGGACAAAACCCTAGCACAGGCCTAATAGGCCAAAGATAAACAAAAACGTTGAACATATTCTTAATTGGACTTAGCCCAATCATGGCCGTAAGTCCTCAAATTAAATTGACTGAGCAAGACTGCTCTCCTAAATCAATTTACATCCGGTTAAAGGGTACATCTCTGAACTCCTCTGACCCCTATCGTTGTAATCCTTCAACGACGTCAGAGAGGTGACGGGTCCCAACAACCACACATCTATACGGACTGCGGGGTCCTTAAACTCGTGGACCGAAACGTCCTTAAACTAATATTCGTCCCGAAATGGGAATGTTGGACCGAAACGTTCTTAAACTAATATTCGTCCCGAAATGGGAATGTTGGACCGAAATGTCCTTAAACTAATGCTCGTCCCTAAATGGGAATGATGGACCCCTATGTCCCTAAACTGGAACATGGACCACCATATCCCTAAACTGGAAATCGACCGCAACGTCATGAAACTAAACAATATAGCCAATTGCTCTCTTATCGGATCTAAACGATCCAGTTTAAGTTGATCTTAGCCTCAATATGGCTAACGTATCCTTAAACTAAAACACCAAACCCAAATCTAAGTAAATACGGATTTGGACTAATCCGCGTCTTACGGGCGACGACATAACCTAGTCTCCGTATACAATCCACGGGCAACCACAAACAAAACAAACACACACGACACGAAGTGAACATCTGGAGAAGGAGAAAGTGGTTACCGCGATGCGGTAGCGTAATTAACTACAGGGGCTTGCGCCTGCAGGGAAGAGCGTCCCCACAATCAAAAACCCCTCACCATGAGGGGGAATCTGACGAAGTCTGCTACATCGGACGCATCCGTCTAAACCTCCGATACACGGTGCTATAAATCAACTTGGCATCTTCGGAGAGGTGGACGGATAGCCCCAAATAGCATCTGCCCCGAATCTCAGACAAGACGAGCCTACGCGGCCGCGTCTCTGTTTTCGGAGGGTAACAGATTCTGGCACGCCCGGTGGGACCTTTTCCTCTTTCCACTCCACACTTCGTGTGTCGTCTTCGTGAACGAATCGCGGTTTGTTTATGGTTGCCATTGGGTTTCAAGTTACTAAGATTTGGTCTTTTGCCTGGCGCAGAAATCAAGCATCAATGGCATCCAACTGCTCGAGCTGTTCAAAGTGCCAGTGCAACCGACGCTCCACCTCACCTGGAGGTGTAGCTTATGGGCCTCAAGCGGCCTCCATTCTTGCCATACCGGTAGAACAGGTGACCCAGGCCACCACCGGCCTATTTTTTGGAACCATGATCCCGCCTGCAAGCTTCACCATGCCAATGCTCGCACCAGAAGCGAACAAGAAGTCGGTCTTCGATCGGCTCACTGCTACAACGACCCCTTTCAACGGGTCGTCCAATATCAAACCGGCAGCCTCTGTCTTTGACAGGCTGAGCCAGAACTTTGATGGGCCCGCCAAGAAGCCCATGAACCCTGAAATGGCCGTCCCGAGGAAGAGAGCCACCCCTACTCCTGAAGTCGTCAAGGCGACTTCTCCTGTTAAAGAGTCAGTCTTTTCAAGGCTGACTATTCCGGCTCCTGCTCCTACTCGAGGATCTGTCTTTGACAGATTGAACATCGCCACTCAAAGGATAACATCAGTCTTTAAGAGGCTGACACCAGCAGCACCTCATTCGGACATGGGGCAAGATGAATCTGTCCCTATCGCCGAGCTAGTCCCAACGGCTCGTCATGCTCGACGTCGCCACTGGCGCCGAGTAAGGAAGGCCGGGGGCAACTCCCGCTCAGGGCTAACTCCACCGGCTCCGATGACGGAAGTTAATGCTGCTGTTCCAACTGGGAACAGCTTTGAACCACTTAGGAGGGTACGTAAGAACTCTCCAACTGCTACGCTAAAAATATCTCCTCCACCTGCAGAGAGGGTTCCGGAAACTAAGCTGGAGCAGCCCCCTCAACGACTGTCCTCCAAAATTTACAAGGTCTGGCGGAGGGTTCAAGATTCCGTAATCGACCAAGGCCACTCTCGCCGGCAGAAAAGGGCGGAAGTGCAGGAAGAAAAGAACCGTCCTGTTAAACAGCAGAGGACGACAACCGCCAGGGTACCCGCTGCAACTGCCCCTTCAACTTCAATGGCCCACAAGAGAAGGAGGCCGGAGAAAATTCCTACGCCTGCGGCAAATGCCAAAGGCGGCGAGCCCAAACGCCCTAAGTCCGGGGGCATTGTAGTTTGTAACGTCTACATGGCGTCTGGTAAAGAGGACAGTCGTGCATCTACAGGTCATCGACCGCTTACACGGTCAGTGACCAAAGCTCAGGAGCAACAGCAAAAGCTCCAGGAAATGATGAACGCGATGGCCGCACTCACTGGGCCAAAAGAAAGCCCTGAAGCTTCCTCAGATCAACGCCAGGAACAAGAAACTGACGCTGAATTCCTTCGCCGGATATTGGAGAAGAAGGATAAAGAGGCTGCTGAACAAGCAGCCAACATAAAGCGAATGGCCCTCCTGTTTCAGGACATGGTGGGAATGATGATTCAACAAGGTCCTCCTGCTGAAGATCCTCCGATCGTTCTTGAAGACGACAGGGGAGAAACGTCAAATCCTCCACCGGCTCTGTCAACAGCCAAGGAGCAGACAATCTCCAAAGCTGACTTGGACGAATATATAGCTCAACAGATCCGGGTTCATCATGCGACTGAGGCAGCCGGTCAGGTCGTAAAAACAGGACGACCATATCCGAGCTGGTACGATCAGATAAAGTACCCGCCGGGCTATACAATACCCAAATTCCATGTCTATAAGAGGACGGGCAATCCCCACCAGCATGTTGCCCAGTTCAAGGCGCTTTGCGGTAACACCGGCGGTGATGATAAATTATTGCTTCGCCTGTTCGTCGGCAGCTTGTCAGATACAACGTTCGAGTGGTACTCTGAGCTCCCAAACGACTCTATCAAGACATTTGAGGAGATGGAACTGCTGTTTACTCAGCATTTCACAAGCGCCAGCGAACGCACCCCGATGACTGCATTGATTAATGCCAAGGTGAAGCCGGGCGAGACATGGGTCCAATATGCTATACGGTGGCGGAACTTATGGTCAAAATGCGAGCAACACATAGAAGAGGCTCCGGCAGTAGGCATGTTTGTGGGAACCCTCGATCCACAAGCGACCATCTCACAATTCATGATATTCTTCAAGCCGACTACCTTCCAGGCCCTGATCGACAAGCTAGCTTAAATGGACCAGATGGGCCATAGACCGCCTCCTCCAAAGCCGGATTCTCGAAACGAGAAGGGGAAGGGAAAAGCAATTGTTGTCGCTAATGCTCAACAACAGCCGAGCAACTTGAAGCCGGTTGTCCGTCAAAATAATATGGGTCCGCACGTACCCCTTGAGGAGAGGCTAGGACGTCCTTACTCGTTTCCCCGAGATAAAATGAGAAGATTATTCGAGCTGGCGTTGCGCAACCGACTCATAAACCTGCCGGATCTAAGACGTCCGTCGCAGCCGAACGACGTCCATGATCCCAATTACTGTCCCTATCACCGAGTACTGGGTCATCCGATCGAAGATTGCTACGTCTTCAAAAGTTGGATTGAAGACCAGTACCAACAGGGCAAGTTCGCGTTGTCCGGTAGATGGAAGGTGAATCCGCCGTAACCTTACACCTCTAAAAGGATGAATATGCCGGGGGCAACATCCTCCCTTGTTGAAGAAGCTCCATGGGAGGTCGTACTATCAGCTAAAACAAAGAGGATGCTGAACGATCTTCAAACATGCTCAGCGATCAAGTGGAAGAACCCGTTGGAACCTCAGATCATTGAAGGGATATTGAAGCCGCGCCCAACTCCAAAGGGCGATAGTGGTGGCCCAAACATTCATACCCAGCCGTCGAAATCTTCAAAGAAGAAGAAAAAGAAATCCAAGAAGCCCGTGAAGCCTGGCGACAAGCGCACAGACTTACAGAAACAAATTGACGCGCTGGAGGAATACAACCCGAAAGCGCGGACTCCCATTACACTCCAAGAGCTCCTCAACCATGTCTTTCAAGAGGAAGATGAGGGAGACAGTTCGTCGGATGAATCTGAGGAATACGTGGTGAGCTGTCATATGATCTCCCATTCGTTTACAGACGATGAGGAAACTCCTTGCACTGAAAAGCTGGGGGCAGATCCTGAACCGGAAATTCTGGGGCCATCGGATGAAACAATTGACACATTCCTCAACGAAGCTCTGTTGAAAAGTAAAGCTGATCGGGAACGCGAGACGGCTATATTTGAAAGGGCCAAGCGCCAGCGACTTGATGAAAGAGTTGAGACACTCCCGCTGAAGCAAAATACATCCACTACGGATAAAAGCAAATTCAAGATGAGGAAAAGGTTTGCTAAGGCCATATCAATGGGTATTAAGTTACCATCCTCTGAAGGAAGCATTACTGGTGAAGTGGAAATGCACCCTTCCTACTGCTTGTATCATCGGAAGATTTCGCACCCCACTGAAGAGTGCAAAGCTTTCAATAGATGGTGGTAAGGATATGTTGCTCACCGACAACATTTTAAGCGGGAGAAGCGCAAAACTCGCCGGGAGCAGAAAGGTACGACCGAGCGGCTTAACAGAACTACCGGCGATTGTCGCATGGTTAACGCCGGGGGATCGCGAGTTCTCACATTCGGGAGCGATTCTGACTAGGAGCTGGCTCTTAGCCCCCTCTTCAAAGGGTCCACCTCAGGAAAAGAGGAAGAGCCAAAGGTCTGCGAAAATATCCGGCTGCGTAATCTGACGCTGCCCGAAAAGAATCTCGGACCCTCAAACAAAAAAGATAAAGGGAAAGAAAAGGTCTCTGAGGACATCACCCTGGATGACCAAGTTGTGGAAGAGCTAACTGCCAAGGACCCGCCAAAGAAAAATAAGGTGGATTACAACGTCTTAGCGTATCTGAGAAAGCTACCCTCCCAGCTTAGCATTCTTGATGCCCTTTTACTATCAAAAGAAGCGAGAGATTCGTTAATCAAGGCACTACAGGAGCCGGAACAATTCCAAGCTTTCCTGGCCGAAGAAAAGATGAAGGATGAATTGGAGGAAGTGCACACGGCCGATGTCACTTTTGGCGATGAAGACCTTCTCCTTGGGACGTGCGAACACAATCGCCCCCTCTATGTCTCAGGATACTGCCACGATATAAAGATAGGCAAAATCCTGGTCGACAATGGATCCTCCGTTAATCTCCTCAATGTGCGGGTGTTAAAAGAAATCTGCATGAGCATCCAGCACCTTGCTCGGGACAAGATCATCATCTCCGGGTTCGACTCCCAATCATTAAGAACTCTTGGGTCTGTGATACTGACGTTACGCTTTGGGCTACTCGTCACGGACATTAAGTTCCACGTCATAGACGCCAAGACATGCTACAATGCTCTGCTCGTCCGACCATGGTTACACGAGTATAATATCATCCCTTCTACACAGCATCAGTGTATGAAATATTTCAAGGATGGTCTCGAGTATACCGTGACGGGAGAACTGAACCCGTTCTCCGTGAACGAAGTCCGCAAATATGAAGATGCCAAATACTTCTTACCGGATTTCGAAGACACGGAGAGGTGTCACAAGTCGGAGAACAAAGCTAACGCCACCATCCCTGTTTTCGGCAGTGATACCGAGGAGGAAGAGGAGATAGTTTATTCGGGTCCACCCCAATACAACAAGCCGGGACCATTCGCTCCTACATTGATCTTTGGTAGTGACTCGGAAGATGAGGTCCATGCTGTATTCTCTGCTCGGCCTTCAATACAAATGTCCGTTGACGAAGAGCAAAGTCTACAAGTCGCCATAGTTCCACTTAAACACCATAAAGAACTGGATGCACTTGATATCTACAGTGTAGAGGAGCTGCGGACGTTCTATGTCCCTCCCAGGCGAAAAGGCGAAAAGGCAATTCTATTCTACCGCTCTGAAGAAACCAAAGTGGAGAAAGAAATCTGGCACGGTATGGATCCTACGCTTGACAGGCTTCATCCCATCCGTCTGCCCAGATATTATACAGAAGGCTTGAAGAGGTTGCTAAAGCGCCAGGGGATATCCTTCAAACAGACCGCTTGAAAAGCCAAATTCTATGACAGGGTCTGGAACGTTCCCGGGACTCAGCGCAAGTTGCCTAATGGGAGAATGGAAACGATCGGGCTTGGATACATTCGACCCAAGAAACAAGAGCTACTCCGCGACTGTTACGTCGTACATGACTTCAATAAAGAAGCCGATGCTCAATGGGAGGACGCTAATCCTGAACCAGTAAAAGTTCCTGATGCAAAAGTGCCCAGTCCGTCGTTCGAAGAGCAAATGGACAAGCTTATAAGGGAAGCTGGTCAAAAAGTTCGAGACAATCATAACCGCGAAATGGCCATCTACGAGAAAGCCAAAACGCAACGCCTCCTCCAACAGGCTGTGAAAGATGAAAATGCCACTCCCTGTCAACCTGTTATAAAAAAGGCTCGACGCAGAGGCAGAAATAAGTCGAGAGGCGAAAAAGCGCTCAACAGCAACAAAGCGGGACTAAGAAGCCACGCAAGCGGAAATGATCTATCCCTCATGAAGAAAATGGATCGAGCATACTCTTTCCCTCAAGATAAGACGAAGAGAATACTTGACCTCGCTCTAAAACGTCAGATGCTTACACTGCCGGAGTCTAAACACCCCGAACAAGCAGGCGAAGTCTCACACCCAAACTATTACTCTTATCACCAAGTAATAGGGCATCCTCTCGAAGCCTGCTTCACCTTCAAGAACTAGGTCTAAGATCAGTATCAGCTCGGCAAGTTCGCTCTATCTAACAGTTGGAGGGTAACGCCGCCACAGAAGCACGAACCCAAAACCACGAAAGCAGAGCCAGACCCACATCGGTCTTCGAAACGAGCTCGTACTTGTCATATGATAACAATATCAAAAGAAGAGCCCGAGAATATGGATGACCTTCCTTGGTGCTTCGAAAATAGCGACGATGAGGTGATCTCAGAATTTCCACCAGCACCGAAAGAGCTGGAGGATGGAATACATACCACCGCAGATAACCTCAAGAAAATTGAGTTGGGGACGACGAACGACCCGCGACCGACATTCGTCAGCGAGCTGCTATCTGAAGAAAGGGTGGCCGCATTAAAAGACGTGCTTATGCAGCATAGAGATTGCTTCGCATAGAACTATTCCGAAATGCCGGGACTAGATCCAGAAATTGCTGTGCACAAATTGGCGATATCCCCGGATGTCAAGCCAGTCAAACAGGAACCAAGAAGAATGCGGCTCGAGCTTGAGATGAGTATCAATGCCGAGGTCAAGAAGCTAATCGACTCTGGCTTTATCCAGGAGGTTCAATATCCTGAATAGATCGCCAACATCGTCCCCGTGATGAAGAAAAATGGGACAGTGCGCATATGCGTGGATATCCGGGATCTCAATAAAACTTTCCCGAAAGACGATTTCCCAGTGCCAGTCACTGAGCTGATGATAGACAATACGTCCACTCATGAGGTTTTCTCCTTCATGGACGGTTCATCAGGGTATAATCAGATAAAGACGCATCCCGAAGACCAGAAGCACACCGTCTTCAGGACCCCCTTTGGGTATATTCTGCTACAAGGTGATGCCCTTCGGTTTAAAGAATGCCAGTGCCACCTATCAGAGGGCCATGACGAAGATCTTTGATGACCTTATACACGAAATCGTCGAATGCTATATCGATGATCTCGTGGTGAAAAGCAAATCGTACGAGGAACATCTCGAGCATCTCAAGACCGTATTTCAACGCCTTCGACGATACAACTTGAAGATGAATCCTCTCAAGTGTGCATTCGGAGTTTCCTCGGGCAAATTCTTATGATTCATCGTCCGACACCGGGGTATCGAAATAGATCCGTCAAAGATCAAGGCGATCATGGAGATGCCCCCGCCAAGGACTCTGAAACAGCTGCGGTCTCTTCAAGGGAAGCTCACGTACATACGGCGATTTATAGCCAACCTTTCAGGCAAGTGCCATCCTTACAGCCACCTGATGAAGAAGGGAACCCCGTTCGTCTGGCATCAAAAGTGCCAAAGCGCGCTAGACGAAATCAAGCAGTACTTGCAAAACCCGCCAGTGCTGGCTGCTCCGGTCAAGGGAAAGCCCCTCATTCTTTATACAACCGCCCTCGAAGGCTCTTTAGGCGCATTATGGGCACAAGAGAACGACCAAGGGAAAGAAAGAGCACTCTACTACTTAAGTCGAGTTCTACCGGGGTCAGAAAGCAATTATTCTCCCATCAAAAAACACTGCCTAGCGTTGATCTTCGCGGTAACAAAGGTCAGGCACTATGCATTGGCGCATGAAGTCCATCTCATTTCGAAGGTGGACCCCCTTAAGTATTTAATGTCGAAGGCCATATTGACGGGGCGACTCGCTAAATGGGCCTTACTCTTGATGGAGTTCTCGATAACATATCAACCTCTCAAGGCAGTGAAAGGCCAGGCCATCGCCGACTTCCTTGCTGAACATCCGATACCTGCCGATTCTCCTCTGAATTGCGATCTGCCAGACGAACATGTGTTTGACGCGATCAACGGTGGTGATACCCGATGGGAGCTTTATTTCGATGGAGCATCCTCCATGAAGAAGCGCAAACAAAGTACGCCCATAATCAAATCGGGGGCAGGACTCATCTTCGTAACTCCACAAGGAGGGATAATGCGCTTTGCTTTCTCCTTAACAGAGCCGAGGACGAACAATGAAGCCGAATATGAAGCTATGATAGCAGGCCTCGAGATCGCCGTCGACATGGGAATTGAGAACATCCTCATATACGGAGATTCCCAACTGGTCGTTAGTCAAGTAAACGGCGACTACCAGACATGCAAACCAGAATTGGTGAAGTAGGGCAAAAAGGTGCAACAATTGTTGACCCAAATCCCTTCCTACACTTTGGAGAACATACCGCGCGCGGAAAACAGCAAAGCGGACGCGTTGGCCAAGCTCGCTAAAGAATTGGCTGACGAGAACCTCGATGACGTCAGAATTATGGTACAAAGCTGTCGGGTGCTCACCCCAACGGAAATATCTCCGGAATCACCCGAAGAGAAGGGAGCGACTGAGCAAATGGCTATACAAATAAAAGACCAGGAAAAGGCCGAGGATTGGAGGGAAGTCTTTATAGACTACTTCAAATACCGTCGAACACCCGAAGATGCGTCCTCAAGACATCGGCTTATGAAACGAGCTTTGTCTTTCGCCTTCGTCAATGATACTCTGTACAAGAGGTCGTTTGATTCTCTGTGGTTGAGATGTCTGGGTCCTGAAGAGGCAAAAAGAGTCGTTCAGGAAGTTCACGACGGACTCTGCGGTTCTCACCAAGTAGGCCCAAGGATGAAGTTGAAGATCAAACGGATGGGCTACTACTGGCCCACAATGATTCAGGACTGCCTCGAATATGTGAAGAAATACCACTCATGCCAAATCCATGGGGACTTCATCCACCAGCATCCAAATCCACTCCATCCAACGGTGGCTAGCTGGCCATTCGAAATGTGGGGAACTGACATAGTTGGCCCCATCAAACCAGCATCGTCAAGGGGACATCGTTTCATCCTGGCGACGACTGACTACTTCTCCAAATGGGTAGAAGCAGTACCGTTAAGAGAAGTGAAGACGGGGAATATCCTCCATTTCTTCAAGACGCACGTCATATATCGGTTTGTAACTCCGAAACGGATCATCTCCGATAACGGTCCAGCTTACAGAAGCCACAAGATCAGTCGCTTCACGCAGCAGCATAATATAGACTGGAGATATTCCTCAGTTTATAATCCGCGAGCTAATGGTCTAGCCGAGGCCTTCAACAAGACCTTGACAAGGATCATGAAGAAAATGGTGTCCCGAAATAAGAAGGACTGGCACGAGAGATTGCAAGAGGCTCTTTGGGCGTATCGAAATACATTCAAGACGGCCACGAATACAACGCCATACACATTGGTATTCGGTACAGAAGCAGTACTCCCCCTCGAGATAGAGCTACCCTCTCTACGAGTGGCAGTCCACTACGAACTAACGGACGAAGAAAATGCTCATCTTCGGCTTGAGGAGCTTGATGCCCTTGATGAAACACGGCTCATAGCGCAACAAAATCTGGAAGCCTATAAAGCAAAGATGACACGCTCATATGAAAAATTGACTAGGCCGAGAACATTCCGCCAAGGCGAACTCGTGCTAGTGGTTAAAAGGCCTATGATCCCCAATCGCGCCAAGCGGGGAAAATTCGAGCCAAACTATAAAGTCCCGTACATAATAGACAAGGTCTACCAGGGTGGAGCCTATCTACTCATGGATATGCA
Organism: Agapanthus africanus; assembly: GCA_030015575.1. NCBI lineage: Eukaryota > Viridiplantae > Streptophyta > Magnoliopsida > Asparagales > Amaryllidaceae > Agapanthus > Agapanthus africanus. Next base: position 138,720,297 of record CM057339.1, read on the forward strand.
CGGTGAAAGGCCTTTCAGGCCAATAAACGGCCGCTTCCTAAAGAAATACTACGCTTAATGAGCCACAGCCTAGGTCAATGATAGATGACAACGACTATGTCCGCTCGCTATCTTCCTAAGCTCAAACTCTATAAGCAGTAGCCGACCTTCTCCTGAACGGACCGAAACGTCCTTAAACTAATGACGGACCGAAACGTCCTTAAACTACTACCGCAACATCCTTAGGCTGACGAGATGAATAAAAAAAAATAATAAAATATAAATATAATAAAGAAAATAAAAATAAAAACGGTATGTCCATAAGCAAAAAGGGCACGGATGAAAACCCGAAAGGGCTCCGTGAGTAAAAACAGCAGGGCTACCGGCGAGTGTTCGTGAAAATCCGAAAGGGCGCGACCTCGTAAAAAAAAATATAATAAAAAAATAATTAAAAAAATAAATAAATAAAATAAAAAGGTATGTCCATAAGCAAAATGGGCACGGATGAAAACCTGAAAGGGCTCCGTGAGTAAAAACAGCAGGGCTACCGGCGAGTGTTTGTGAAAACCCGAAAGGGCGCAACCTCGTTAAAGGACACTTACAGGGTCCTCTCGATCTTGTAAGGAGAAACCACCCGCGTGGGATCCTTACGACTCACAAAGGAGCAACACACTTAGGAATCCCCACGATTCCTAAGGAGAAAATACACTTGTGAGATCCTCGCGACTCGTAAGGAGAACTCTCTTATGGGACCCTCACGGCTCATAAGATTTGAAAGTCTTAAATTATAGAGACCTAAACCTGTGCTTAAGCAACCCCCACAACCTTCGATATTGCCCTACAAGTGGCTCAGTACTGACCCTTGTATACAATCCACGGGCGCGAATAAACATTTCCCTAACAAAGTCCCACCCGTGACTAGGGATATGTTCATATGATGAACAACCCTTGTAAGTCCTCTCGACTTACAAGGAGAAAACCCTCTTGTAGGATCCTTACGACTTACAGAGGGACATACACTTAGGAATCTTCACGATTCCTAGGAAGAAAACACACCTACGAGATCCTCACGACTTGTAGGGAGAAATACCTTTGTGAGACCCTTACGGCTCATGAAGTCAAAAACCTTAGTCGACAGGACCTTAACCCTGTTCGCTAAGCCACCTTTGTTCGACATCGACAGAGGCAAATGATGATTCGCTCCTGGCAACATCCCAGTTGTAGCGGTGCTGATGCCGAAATCGGTGTCTAATTCTAAGCTTATGGCGAAAAGCCAGCAAGCCGCACATGCATACGAAATAGCCGAAATGATGGGGCAACTTGCAATAAAAAAAGAGCAGCAAGTAAAAACGTATGCATATAGAACAGCTGAAATGATCGGGCAACTCACAATAAAAAGCAGCGATTAAAAATAAAATAAACAGCCGAAATGATTGGGCACCGCGAAAAATAGCCGAAATGATTGGGCGATCGCGACCTTCGCGATATAAAAAGCTGAAATGATAGAGCATCGCGGAAATAAAGCAATAAAAAAAATGATGAAACTTTTGCCCTACAGTTGAGATCACATCGATCCCTGTATACAATCCAAGGGCACAAACAAAGACGGAATCATACATTCCCAACGGGCTCCGCCAGAAAGCGAAGCCAAATCTCGACGGTTCACCAACAACCTAGAGACAACTGTGACATTCGTCTCGATACAACAGACGCAGTGCCAGCAAACGAAGCGAAGATCAAATTCCTAGCTTCACGGTTCTGACGGTAACTTACATAAAACCTGAAAGATCACCACAAATACTTCGACTCAGGGAAACCAGTGTCCTTGACGAGAACACCCTGATTCGCGTCGACCCGCAGAGAAACTAGCGTCTTTGCAGGAATACATCGATTCGTTTCAACCCCAGGGAAACCAGTGTCCCTGGAAAATGACTCAATTCAGGGAAACTAGCGTCCTTGATGAGAGCCTCCTGATTCGCGTCGGCCCGCAGAGAAACTAGTGTCTCCGCAGAAATACCCCGATTCGTTTCAACCCCGAGGAAACTAGCGTCCTCGGCAAAATACTTCGACTCAGGGAAACCAATGTCCTTGACAAGAACATCCTGATTCGCGTCGACCCGCAGAGAAACTAGCGTCTTTGCAGGAATACATCGATTCGTTTCAACCCCAGGAAAACCAGTGTCCCTGGAAAACTCCTCAATTCAGGGAAACTAGAGTCCTTGATGAGAGCCTCCTGATTCACGTCGGCCCGCAGAAAAACCAGTGTCTCCGCAGGAATACTCCAATTCGTTTCAACCCTGAAGAAACCAGTGTCTTCGGCCAAATCATTCGACTCAGGGAAACCAGTGTCCTTGACGAGAACATCCTGATTCGCGTCGACCCGCAGAGAAACTAGCGTCTTTGCAGGAATACATCGATTCGTTTCAACCCCAGGGAAACCAGTGTCCCTGGCAAATGACTCAATTAAGGGAAACTAGCATCCTTGATGAGAGCTTCCTGAATCGCGTCGGCCCGCAGAGAAACCAGTGTCTCCGCAGAAATACCCCGATTCGTTTCAACCCCGAGGAAACTAACGTCCTCGGCAAAATACTTCGACTCAGGAAAACCAGTGTCCTTGACGAGAACATCCTGATTCGCGTCGACCCGCAGAGAAACTAGCGTCTTTGCAGGAATACATCGATTCGTTTCAACCCCAGGGAAACCAGTGTCCCTGGCAAACTCCTCGATTCAGGGAAACTAGCGTCCTTGATGAGAGCCTCCTGATTCGCGTCGGCTCGCAGAGAAACCGGTGTCTCCGCGAGAACTTCCCGATTCGTCTCAACTTGTAAGATAAAGCCTTAGGCAGCAGGGATTAAAGAACTTGTTTCCTGAGCACTGGGACCCTGCAAGTTGGTCTAAAACGGTCTCTTGCATACTATTCACGGGTCTCACTCTCCAAAGTCGAATCTCGACAAGGAGGGAAACAACCGCTTACGGGTCCTCTCGACTCGTAAGAGGGAAAATTCTCTTATAGGATCCTTACGACTTATAAGAGAAAACGCACTTAGGAATCCTCACGATTCCTAAGGAGAAAATCCACCTACGAGATCCTCTCGATCTGTAGGGAGAAAAATCTCTATGAGACCCTCACGGCTCATAGAGTTGAAAAGTCTTAGGCAGCAGATCTGAACCTGCGGCCTAAGCCATCGCTATCTCTCGAAGAAACCAAGATGCTTACTCTATTATCTGTCAACCATGTTTATTAAGGCAGCATACGGATAATAAAAGAAAGAAGAAAGCGACAGAAAGAACATCCGATGTGCATTTGATCAAGCATTTGAGACACATTCATTCATGCGTGTGCAAAAGACTCAGAGCGAGAAATAAGACAAGCTGAAACAAAAATTTCCCATTCATATTGCCAAAAATTCTTACAATCATAAAAGCAGTAAACGAAAAACATCATCAAATGGTTACAACGGCAAAACCTCAGATCCTGGACAGGGATTGAGGAACTCGAAAGTGACCTTGTCTAAGACTTTCCAAGCTTGGCGAACCATCCTGGTGTGCTTCTTTTCGCGAGCACGGGCGTCGGGATCCCCACTGATGTCCTCCACCCTCCGATAGGCAGCAAGAATAGCAGACTGTTGAAAGGCCTGGTGCAGGAGATCGACAAGATTGTCTCGCCGTCTCTTCGAGATCAGGTTCATCAGGTACACCGAGTGCACCTTGTCCTCAGCGGCGTCCAATGCCCTAAGCGGCACGCCGGTAAAGAATAAGGGAAGCGCTTCCCAAATTGCTCCCACAATAAGCTTCAGGAGAGGGGAGCGCCGAGGAAGCAGCTGACCGTTGTATGCGTCGAAGCGGCTCATGATTTCGGCACACTCAACGTTTGTAAGTTCTCGGTTCTGAGAACGCCCGAGTCGGCGAATGTCTCCGTAAGAGATGATTTCATCGAGATCGTACATGTGGGCGTCCATTGCTCCTGTAAAAGAAAATTAACAGAATTAGCAGACAGACTGATTAGGTGAATTCTTATTTAAAACAGGCACAAGGAGTTAAACTCATCGAGAGCAATGCTCTGCAAACAGGAGTGACACCTATCAAATTCAGCAATGACAGGAATTTAAAGAAATTCCCCGAGAACGCTGAGAACCTTACTATGAAAAGATGATAGAATCCATCAAAGACAAAACTCCATTTTTGATCTTCATTATTCATGATCAAAATCTTAAGAGTTCTTCACAAAAGATTAAGATTCTACTTGTATCAAGAGAACAGAGCTCTGATTCATGGGCTAAGAAGCCATAAGAAAAGATCATGATCTAAGGAGAGCAAAGCTCTATTAATAAAATCCTAAATGGGTTTTCTTTAGATCAAAGATCTATGAGAGCAAGGCTCTGTTATTTAAAATTAATTTAATTTAATTTAAGCTAATTTTACCTAAAAAGTTTTCTAGAGTTTAACTCTTAAGTTCTTGAAAGTAAGAGCAAAGCTCTGAAGTTCTGAGAAATGAGAAGTCTTGAAGATGGTGATCATCTGTTGAGGACCAAGGGTCCTATTTATAGGCGCTCGGCGCCCCTTCAACTCCTGAGTTGCCGCAACGGTTGGAATTCTGCCACCGCTGGACTCACGTTTAGGGCCACGTAAGCACAACAGTGGGGGGCATTTGTTTACCCCAATCAGAGCAAAACTCTGTTCAAATTCCAAGGCGGGAAATGAAGCAACGGTTCTGTTTCCCCCAATCAGAGCAAAGCTCTGTTTCGAAATTAAACTGAAAATTAAAGTTAAGAAAATTGAAGCAATGCTTCAAATTTCTTGCGCTACGCGCAACGCGCCACGTGTCAAAAACTGATACGTCAACGCAGCGCCCAAGGCAGCACGCCTAATCAGAGCAAGGCTCTATTTAAAACAAAATTAAAAGAAGCAACGCTTCAGATGATCTGCGCTCTGCGCTGCGCGACATGTGGCAGCGCAGTTGCGCTGCGCTCTGCGCTGTGCGACATGTGTCAAGCACTGGTGCGTTTGCGCCAAACAGAATTAAAATTCTAGTAAGATCTTTTCTGTTCTTGTTAAAACAAGAAAATTGTCTTCTGTAAAACAGAAGCCCTTGGATCAAAGATCCAACGGTGGGGAAAATTCCCCAAATCACTCAGAGAATGATCTCTTTAACAAATTTAACAAATTAATGGACACTATATAAAGGCCCCTAGACCCTAATTCAAAGGGAAGGAACATTGAGAACATCAAAAACTTCAACAAAAAAAAAACAAAACAGAGAGAACTTTGAAGGATTGTGAGAAGAACTTGAGAAAAGAAAAAAGGTAAAAACCTTTATAAAAAGAAGAAGAATTTCTTCTGAATAGATGATTGATCTAAGAACAAGATCAATAATCTTCAATAAAAATAAGTAATGATAGTGCCTTGCACTTTTTTATGAACCAATGGTTCTGGAATCTTAAAGATTCTTTTCTTGAATCCAAAGTTGGATCAAGAAATTAAAACAGTGCCTTGCACTTGTAAATCTGCACTGTTGCGCTCCCGGGTTGGCGCAAGCCACCAGGGAGCGCCACGTGTCAGCTCCAAGACCACTTGCGCTGTGCGCTTTTAAGATAGAGCATTGCTCTTTAAAGTTGGCGTAACTCACCAGAGCGCGCCACGTGTCAGTAGTGCAAAAGCGCAGCGCACTGCGCTGTTGCGCTTGTGCTCACCAGAGCGTGACATGTGTCACCACCACAAGCGCTTGCGCTCAATAATTGGCGCAAAGCGCCTGACAAACCACTGTCAAGTAATTAATGCACTGCATTATTTACAGAAGGGCCAAGCCCAATTAAAAAAGGCCTAACAGGCCAAATTAAATGCAATGCATTATTTTAAAAAAGGGCAGAGCCCAAACAGATACTCTGCATCATTTATAAAGGGACAGAGCCCAAATCAGAAAGGCCTAGCAGGCCAAAATAAAATGCAGTGCATTATCAAACAGGGACAAAGCCCTAACACAGGCCTAATAGGCCAAAGATAAACAAAAACGTTGAACATATTCTCAACTGGACTTAGCCCAATCATGGCCGTAAGTCCTCAAATTAAATTGACTGAGCAAGACTGCTCTCCTAAATCAATTTACGTCCGGTTCAAGGGTACATCTCTGAACTCCTCTGACCCCTATCGTTGTAATCCTTCAACGACGTCAGAGAGGTGACGGGTTTCAACAACCACACATCTATACGGACTGCGGGGTCCTTAAACTCGTGGACCGAAACGTCCTTAAACTAATATTCGTCCCGAAATAGGAATGTTGGACCGAAACGTCCTTAAACTAATATTCGTCCCAAAATGGGAATGTTGGACCGAAATGTCCTTAAACTAATGCTCGTCTCTAAATGGGAATGATGGACCCCTACGTCCCTAAACTGGAACATGGACCACCATGTCCCTAAACTGGAAATCGACTGCAACGTCATTAAACTAAACAATAGAGCCAATTGCTCTCTTGTCGGATCTAAACAATCCAGTTTAAGTTGATCTTAGCCTTAATATGGCTAACGTATCCTTAAACTAAAACACCAAACCCCAATCTAAGTAAATACGGATTTAGACTAATCCACGTCCTACGGGCGACGACATAACTTAGTCTCCGTATACAATCCATGGGCAACCACAAACAAAACAAACACACACGACACAATGTGAATATCTGGAGAAGGAGAAAGTGGTTACCGTGATGCGGTACCGTAATTAACTGCAGGGGCTTGTGCCTGCAGGGAAGAGCGTCCCCACAATCAAAAACCCCTCACCATGAGGGGGAATCTGACGAAGTCCGCTACATCGGACGCATCCGTCTAAACCTCCGATACACAGTGCCATAAATCAACTTGGCATCTTCGGAGAGGTGGACGGATAGCCCCAAATAGCATCTGCCCCGAATCTCAGGCAAGACGAGCCTACGCGGTCGCGTCTCTGTTTTCGGAGGGGAACAGGGGTGCATCTGCATAAGGGATCGCCGAAATAGGATCCGAAGGTGTCGCGCAAGAGAAGCTCCACCGACCCCTGATGATCTGGCTATACCATGTTCCCCACAAATAAAGATTCTTGTGCTTCGGGTCATGATCTTTGATCAGTGCAAAAACCTCTCGGTCTACGGGCGCTTCGGGAAATCCGCCTTCTGAACGGACGAACGGAAAGGAAGTGTCAAAAGACATAGTACCTGCGGGGAAAATAACAAATTTTCAGCCACCAATGCTACGGTTTAAGTTCTGTCACTAGGTACTTTAAATCTGTACCACACTGCTATGTAGTGAAAAGGGCCAAAGGGGACCCTCATAATCTAGATGACTGTTCATCATTAATAAAACAGTCTCATCATTTGATGAGACTGTCATTAAATGAGGAAATCCTCAGTTGATTCTCATTCAATGAGAACCCCTCGGGCAAAGGAGTAAATCTTCCCTTGAGAGCAGTGCTCTGTGATAGAATGACACCTGTCAGATTCTAATGATGAAGGAGTAAAATTCCTCAAGAAAATTCTAAGAGCCTTGCTCTGTAAAAATGATGGAATAACTCATCAGAAAACTTAAAGTAAAGTTTTAATGGAATAAAATTTCATGATCTTCAAGATCCATGAACAAACTTTTAAGAGTTCTTTATGAAATATTAATAAATCTATATGATTTGAAAAGAGCAAAGCTCTGTTAATGGGTTAAGAAACCCTGAAAAGGATCTCCTAAGATCTAAGATCTAACAAGAGAAAAGTTCTGTTGAGAAACCCTACAAAGGTTTTCTTGAAGATCTGTGATCTAAAAAGAGCAAAGCTCCATTAATGGGTTAAGAAACCCCAAGAAAGACCTCTTTAGATCTATGATTCCAAGAGAGCAAAGCTCTGTTAATGAAACCCTAAAAAGGTTTTTCTTTAGATCAAAGATCTATGAAGAGCAAAGCTCTGTTAAATGGGTGAAACCCTAGATTATTAAAGGATTTAATCTTTACCTAAATTTTGACAAGGTTCTGTCCTTAAGAAAATTCTTAAGATGAAGAGCTATGCTCTGAAAGAGAATAAAAATTCTCAGAAAGTAAGAAGATGAACAGAAATCATCTCAACGGCCAAGGGTCCTATTTATAGGCGGTGAGAGCCGTTTCAACTTCTGAGTTGATCCAAGGGCGCAGATGGTGCCACCGCTGCACTCACATATGGGCCACGTAAGCGCAACGGTGGGGGGGGGCATTTTCCCCCCAATCAGAGCAAAGCTCTGTTCAAAAATTCAAATTTTGAAATGAAGCAGCGCTTCATAGCAGCGCCAGCGCTTAGAGAATCAAAAACTCTGAGGCAGCGCTCACGTGCAGAGCACATGAGCACTAGCGCTAAGAGCGCTGCGCTCTAAGCAGCGCACCACGTGCAAAGCACGTAAGCGCTAGCGCTAAGAGCGCTGCGCTCCAAGCAGTGCACCACGTGCAAAACACGTAAACGCTAGCGCTAGAACTAAAATCTCCCCACCGTTAGATCAAAAATCCAATAATAATGATAAATCATTAATTGACCAGAATAAAATTCTGTTAAGGAAAGATTCCACAAAATAATTCCAAACAAAAAGATTGTGCTCTGTAAATTAGAGCACCGTCGGATCAATGATCCAATGGTGATTAAAAATCACTAAAATACAGAATAAATTCTGTGTGGGGAAAGATTTCCCAATCTTGTTAAAAAACAAGAAGATTGCCTTCTATAAATCAGAAGCCCTTGGATCAAAAGATCCAACGATGGGGAAAATCCCCAAATCAATTGGAGAAAAGATCTCCTTAACTGATTGAACAAATTAGCTCACCCTATATAAAGGCCTCAAGACCTCAAGTCTCAAAAAAGATAGAAAAACATATAGAGGAACCCTCCCATAAACTTTGAGAAATCTCAAAGAAGAGCCAAGCTCTCGGTAGAAGAACAACTTTTTTTCAAGGTAAAAGAACAGAAAGACGAAATCGTCTCATATAAAAAGAAGAATTCACTTCTTTAAGATCATAGATCTACAAGACCAAGGTCTTTCACAAAGAGATCAAAGGACCTCATCATAAAATAAGAAGAAGAACATAATTCTTATCATAGATCATAGATCCATAAGACAAATTGTCTTTCAGGAGATCATGAACATCTCATTATAAAATGCGCGGGGGGGGGGGGGGAGGAATAATTCATTTCTCTTAGGATCACAGATCCATAAAGGCAAAGCCTTTCACTAAAATAAGAGATTGAAACATCTCCTACAAAATGAGAACATTATTCTTGGAACAACAAAGTCTCTTATAAAAAGAGAATTTAATTCTCAGGGCGCAAACTGATCTAAGTTGCATAAAAGAAAAGCCTTAGCGCTCCAAATTTAAAGAAAGCGTTATGCGCTCAAGACTAGCGCAGAACGCCAAGCGCGCCACGTGCTCTTCACATGTGCGCTACTTAGCAGAAGCGTCTCAGCACTCCACATCTAGCGCAAAGCGCTGAAGAGCCTTAGCGCTCCAAATATAGCGCACTGCGCTCATAGACCGGCGCTCAGCGCTAAACGCACCATGTGCTCCTCACGTGTGCGCCACTGAACAAATAGAGCTTTGTGCTCATAAACTAGCGCAATGCGCCCATCATCTGGTGCTTAGCGCCAAGCGCGCCACGCGCTCCTCACGTGGGAGCTATTCAGCAGAAGCGCTCTGCGCTCATAAACTAGCTCTCTGCGCTCTTTGACTGGCGCAAAGCGCCAAGCGCGCCACGTGCTCCTCACGTGTGCGCTAAAAGAACATAAATTGTTCTACAAATAAAGCCCAGAGCTGTAAGGAATGCCCAGCATTCAGTAAAAGACAAAAATATTGTCAGAATTCAAATCAATGCTCAGCATTGTCAAATGTTTAACATTTTAACTGAATGGACCGAGCCCAAGTTGGCCATAAATCCCTCATTCAGATTAACTGAGCCCATATGCTCATAAATCTCAGATCTTAGTCCCAAATTGGACTACAGATCCCAACCAAAATCGGTTCAAGAGTACATCTCTTCGCTCCTCTGATATTTGTCGTTGTAATCCTTCAACGTCTTCAGAGAGGTGACGGGTCCCGACAACTAGACATTCCATGGACTGTGGGGTCCTCAAACCCACGGACTATGATGTACTTAACCTTGGACTGTGGGGTCCTTAAGCCCATGGACTATGATGTCTTTAACCTTGGACTGTGGGGTCCTTAAACCTATGGACTATGATGTCCTTAACCTTGGATTTTGGGGTCCTTAAACCCATGGACTATGATGTCCTTAATCTTGGACTGTGGGGTCCTTAAACCCATGGACTATGATGTCCTTAATCTCGGACTGTGGGGTCCTTAAGCCCATGGACTATGATGTCCTTAACCTTGGACCACCATGTTCTTAAATTGGTAATCGACCGCAATGTCCCTAAACTAAATAATAGAGCCCAAATGCTCTTTTGTTGGATCTAAACGATCCCGTTAAGTTGATCTTAGTCTAAAAATTAGACTAACGTATCCTTAACAAACGTTTAAGTTAATCTCAGTCTCAAAGGAGACTAACGTATCCTTAAACCCAACCCCAAATCCAAATCTAAGAAAAATACGGATTTGGACTAATCCATGCCCTACGGGCGACAACATAAATTAGTCTCCGCATACAATCCACGGGCAACCAAAAAACAAAACAAATACCCACGATACGAAATGACCATCTGGAGAAGGAGAAAGTGGTTATCTTGATGCGGTAGTGTAATTAACTGCAGGGGTTTGCGCCTGCAAGGAAAAGCGCTCCCACAATCAAAAACCCCTCAACGAGGGGGAATCTGACAAAGTCTGCTACATCGGCCGCATCCATTTAAACCTAAGATACATGGTGCCATAAATCAATTTGGCATTTTCGGAGAGGTGGACGGATAGCACCAATTAGCATCTGCCCCTAAATTCAGGCAAGACGAACCTACGCGGTTCCGTCTCTGTATTCGGAGGAGAACAGATTCTGGCACGCCCGGTGGGACCTTTTCCTCTTTCCACTCCACACTTCGTGTGTCGTGTTCACGAACGAATCGCGGTTTGATATGGTTGCCCTTGGATTCGAGGTACTAAGATTTGGTTTTGCTCTCGTACAGAAAAAAGAACATCAATGGCCTCTAACTGCTCCAGCTGCAACTGCAACTCCCATTCCGTCTCTGTATTCGGAGGAGAACAACCCCCGCAGTTCGTAGTGTAGTATACGAATATGTATACATACATACATACATATATATGTAATTATGTGTATTATGAGATTAATGGCTATCTAGATAGGTTTATGTGTTCGTGGGTTAGTTTAGTGTAATTAGAAGTAACTTAGTTTAGCTTCTTAGTCGCGAAACCCTAGATTTATGATTTACATGCACGCGCGCGTACACACACACTTGCATACATTTTATTTCTTGTACGTATATGTGGATATGCATATATATACACACACACACACACACATAGGTATGGGACTATATATATATATATACATACGTATACATATATATATATACGTATACATAGATTATGAGGATAGTATATGGTACATGGAGATGAGTCGATGTGATTGGGCATGATGCTATGAGATCCGTGATGTGATCTGGTTCGTATTATGAGATACGACATGATATTATAGCGGATCTTTAGGCGATGTGTTTTCATACACACGCATACATATATGTAGATGATATTATTATGTACTAGACTTTAGATTAGTACCTCCGTTCATGTTATGATGATAAGGATACCAGATAATTGATGAGATAAATGTGATATTCGACCCGTACCCAGATTGGGATGTCGTACAATAGATTTACCGTACGAGCTATATATTGATGATAGATCCGCACTCTTGACTCGAGAATGTCATATTATATATTGTATCATATGTGATACTATTGAGGCAGGATCACCGACTATTATATTTATATATATCGACTCAGATTTAGGTAGTTTCCTTACTTTTTGGATTAGTCTGTTAGTTTAGTCCTGTAGTTTATTTGTAGATGTTAGACTAGACTCTAGTTATACCTATTTCAAAACTAAAGAATCGTGAGTATTTTTAAAGACAGACCAAGTGATTCTACGGATATTTCAAAGGACGTATCTTTTCTTAAAAACACCGTAGCCCTTATTTTCTAAACACCACGATTCATGTTATTTCAAATGGCAAAACCGTATGACTTATATATATTAATGTAGATTCTTCATTGTTGCGTTTATTATTCATTTTTCGCATATTCTTGCTATTCGCATCGCATTGCATGCTTAAATGTGTTTTATTCTTATACTAAAACCCATGCTGTCAGGACACCAGCACCATTACCGATGATGCGTATGCTCCACGTACACCTGCTTGCCGGCTTACACACATCATCATCGGTAATTTCCATGTCACGTACACATTAGAAAATACTACTTCATTAGTATAAAATGTTAGCTGATAGTTTTGATATGGTACTAGTGAGCTTGCTTATATATGATAGCTTAGACATTGCAATTATTACCATGATTTTCATGCATATTTATATATTCATTTGCCATGACATTATGGGCCAGTCCGGATTGCCGGAGCCCAATATTATGAAATTCATTATTTATTTACATCCTGATTTGAGATTTCGGATTTCCATGAGATTTCTGGATTTGGAGAAAGCGCAAATATTTTATAAACTGATTATCATTTCTAAAAATAGAAAATGCAGTTTTCTCATGATATAATATGAGATATGTCCACCATGTGTTTTCTCGGTTCTTGAGCGATATCATACACCCGATTCGAGGAGGAGAAGCAACCGTTTGTGGGTGCATGGTGGACCCGGTGCGGTATCCCGAGACGAGAAGGTCGCTGATGATGGCGTTGAGCCTGAGACAGGAGAGCACTACTGACCGGTGATTTTATTGTGATGCGCCGGATATCCGGAGGATACCGACGTAGTCTTTTATTTGAGAATTTGGGCCAGTCCAAATAGCCGGAGCTTTAGATATTGAGATTTGATGATATAGGCCAATCCGGATAGCCGGAGCCTGACATATCGAGATTTGAGATTTATATTTTATGTCGATGATTGACACTGATTTTCTGCATGATTGCATTGATGATACTTGATTTTATACAGAAACCTCACTGAGATAAGAAAACAGTTTCCACATTTAGATGCATTCTGTTTTCATGCTTTCATACATCATATTTATGATATATCGCTACCTGAGGCACTGACACGAGCACATGGGATAACACTTATGTTTAGATGTTGCCCTTGCCATTATTTTATGCTTCAGGCCATATTATTATTTGAGGATATTACTGATCGTATTGACCTAGGACTGAGTCATACATACGATTTCTGCTCTGTGATATTTTCTACTCACGAGTTGGCAACTCACCCCCGTTGTGCCACAGTTATTGCAGGTATTGCCGTACAGGTTTCTTTGGCGGTTTTGCTGGCACACTATTTCATTCCGGGTGATTGTTTTGGTAGGTGAGTTCACTCGTATCGTGACCACCATTGTACTTTAATCATTTCGGTTGTATCTAGTAACTCCATCAACCAGACTTGTATATTTATTTCAGACATAGAAAACCAGTTGTGTATTATTTCGACCTTAGAGTCGCGCGTTGTATTATTATAGGTTTTCTTGATGATTTTGAGTTTCCTTTTGAGTTTTGATCCCCGCCCTTCGGCGTTGTATATTATATTGTTTGCGTGGTTGCGACCGCTAATTGGCGAAGAGCTAGCTCCCCTTGGGGATGCCTTTATTCATGTTATGCATGTTGTACCCGTTTGGGGCCAGTATTTACAAAGGAAACTCTACCGAAATTTTCAGAAAAGGCTTGATGCTTTAAAAATGCATACTTCGGCTTATGTGGTTAAACTACTTACTTTAAAACTAGACTTTTCCTTCTTTCCTCTTTAAAATGGTTTAGATTTCTTGGATTTTTTTGGCTTACTTGAATTAGATGGGGTCCTATAGACTTCATATGATTCAAGTGCTGGTCACGTACTATTTCGAGTCGTGACAAAGTCGGTATCAGAGCGCTAGGTTAACCTTGGTTCGAGTCTATGTTTGACTATGCGGAGCCTAGGGCGTTTGTATATATTCGGAATGTAGGCTTGACCTTACGGAACTTAGACTTATTCGAGGGGGTATTAGACCCGAACTTTCGTCGCGTAGTTGGATCTTGGTTGGTGGAGTAGGTGATTTAAGGAGAGTGACGTACCGTGTGTATGTTCCGCGGCATACTTACGATACGCTACTCCGCTTAAGAAGCCTTAGGATGTACATTTTCTTGCACATTATTATATTCATTCTTATGATCTATCCTCATCGATATTGGTTTATGGTTTTGCTGCCACGATTACACGGGCAGAGAGGGCAACGGCTAGAGTAGTGTCAGCACGAGCTCGTCCCGGACGAGGACTGACTAGGGCATGATTCCAGGGACATACGATTTGCATAGATGCATCGTTTTATTGTGTTTTCGCGCCATGAGCGTTTGATGGATCGCTTTTACAAGATTTCTCGGACGTGCAGATCAGCACCAGAGGATTGATCCACTACTAGAGGCCAGCCGGAATGTGATGACCGTCAATGCACCGATTAATTAATGTTTGAGGCACTGTTCAGCGTGCGGATAAATGAGCCAGTTGCTGCTGCAAATAACAAGATATCTCCCCAGATGTTTGAAGCTAATGCCGCACAAGTTATACTTAGAGATATGATAGAAAATCGCTAGTCACCCAAGGAGGAATGGCTAGGACATGTGATTCGTTGCCTACCCCGATGCGAGGTCATCAGATTGATTGATTCTAGTTAGAGACGACTTCACGCAGGTACGTTGGGAGTCGAAGGAAAACGATCGAATGTCAGAAACCCATTTTCCAAGTTTAAAGTATTCGGAAAAACATGCAAGTAATTCCGTGGACTCTCTAGAAGAATGAAATCCTAACTCGATATAATGACTATGAGAACGCTTTAAAATCTTAGGATTTACAGCAGCTCAGCGGTACCATTAATGAGGTTTGGGTTTGCCCTTCTACGGCTGGTCTATAGATACTATGGCATGTACTCGATATTATTAAACTGTACTTGAGATGTTGAGCTCTTGGGGGATTATGGAACTTTGATAGATCGATCGAAAGGTTCGACGTCATTCGGATATCATGTGATTGGATACATTGCTTGGGAGACTCCAGATATGAGTATAGCCGTTGGAGCGCAGTCTATGCAGCCACGAAGAGACGAGTCCGAATCAGTCGACATTAGAGAAAAGTGGAGTAAGAGGTTCGTACGAGATCTTGATAAGATGGCATTCCACTTCGTTGACATCAGAGATGTGATATGCATGCAGAGGCGTTGTACATGGATATATTTTCCAGAAGGAGTAGTGATGAGTATGTAGCCGTTCCGGAACAAGAAATGGATTTAGTAAAGGGTGATAACTTTCGGGCAGTTCGGCAGAAACGAGATTTGGGGGAGACTTCGACAGAACCTTTCTGGAATACTATACGAGAAGACTTGGACCCAGGATCGGTCATATTACGCACACCCAGTAAGTTAGAGTTCGGCATCGTCGACGAGACATGTTATGAGTGACCATGACAGTTGGCCAGAGGTCTTTAGAGGATGTGCCAGAGCGGGACTGTTTCTGCCATCTATGATTTTGGTATTTTGGGAGATTTATTTGCATGATTGAGATTTTGTGCACCACAGTTGCACTTGACTACGATTTGATGTCATTCGAGATGCTGATTTTGATTTCATACCTATGGTATGCATGTGATTTGACTTATGCTTTCGGCATAGTTTTCATGCACTTTAGTATTTTGATGCGATTTTGTGCACACTGATGCACATGGTTGTGAGATTATATACCACGGTATAGCCGATTTAGATTTGGATTGAGATGTGTTGTATACCGTCGATTTCGATTGTGATACTCGATATTTGTTTTCGTACAGTTTGTGCACTTGGTTTGGATTCTAGCGCATACTTGACGCGCTTGATGCGATTTTGGTGCACGCCAGATGCACTAAATCAGGATTCTTCGTGCATATCAGATGCACCTGATATTGTTGTCAGGCACACACCGTTGCCTTGACAGGTGTTTTCGTGTACACTCATTGCACTTACATTTTGTTTCTGTGCACATGTATGACACATTTATTGATTTTGATTTCCATGCGCACCATACGCACATGGCATTTTTATGTACATTTTGGGATTGATTTCCTTTGAGCAGCATGTTTTATGATACTTACTATATGGTATAGTAGCTGAGCAGGACTAGTCCGAGAACAGTACCTGAATATATTTTGCATGCATTGATAGTTATCGAAGGGATTTCCAAAAAGGAGCTATAGTCTCAATATTTACCTACGTGTCCGAGATGACACGAGACATTTAACAAAGGAAACCCTTCTAAGTTATTTTTCAAAATGGCGAGACGTGTAAGTTAAATAAGGGTATATATGTATATAGTTATTTTCTTACAATAAACGTCCGCCATTGTGCCGCGATACGCGCATCGCACAACATGAAAGGTTTGGCATGCATTTCTTTCAGATGTTTTGATGAATTTACAACGATGTGTACATGTATGGTTTTGATGTATATCATTTTGATTTTCGTATTGGATTTAGATATTGGTGTCTTCACCATAACTCCGATAATTGCGGGATGCTTGACGGAGTTTGGATTTTGGTTTATATACTCATTTTTCATCCGCATGCATTGCACTACGATATGTTTTATGTATTTATGATTTCGGAGCCCCGACGACTTGATCATTTTACTGAAATATTTTAGTATTTGAGGGGTTTAAATTTAAATTCGGGGACCGAATTTCTTTAAGTGGAGAAAGATTATAACATTTCAGAAAAATAAAATATTATTTTTGGGAATTTATAAAATTAAATAATAAATATTATGAATATTTTAATAATGCAGTATATTTAAATACCGATAAATTGGGAAATATTTGGAAATTATGTTAATTATTGAATTTGAAAGAGATTATAAGATTTGAGCATTCATAGATTTTTATATAATTAATTATATTCCACTTTTATGCTAATCGCGATTAAATATCACTAATCGTGCATTAAGCTTGATTTGTGCACATGACATGCACTATGTCATGTTACATTTTTGTTACATTTTCTATATGGCTTTTTCTTTAATATTTCATGCATGGTTTTTATAAAATGAGATGAGAGAAGAAAAGAAAAGAAACGAAAAAGGAAATGATTAAACAAAGGAGGCATGGGCATAAGAGAGAGAGAGGGGGTGAGGGGTCAATCTTGGTCTTAGCTATTCTCCTCCTCCATTTCTCTTCATCTTTCTCCTCTCCATTTCCTCCATGGCTGCCTCACTCCCCACCTCCTCTTAACCCTCACACACCACCACCAAAAACTCATCAAAACTCCATCTCCACTTCATTAAAAACATGAACAAGCTCCCTACAAACCCTTTGGACCAAGAAAAATTGGATTTTGAGCACTTGGGGCAACTCAAGAAAATTCTTGAGCTGCAAAATGAGGTAATTTCTTTACCATTAGTATAGTTTTACATTCACATTAGTGTCCATGCATGTTTAGAAGTGTTTTAGGATGGTTTAGGGAACTTTGAAAATTTCTAGAAGAGATTAGGGTTTGATTTGAATCCAAAGATGAAATTGAGGCTTAATAGTGACCTTAAACCCCTGTGGTGTTTGATTAAAGAACAAAACCTGAGAGTAAGCCACCAATTCACAAACTTAGAAACCCCGATATCGGATTTGTGTTGGATTTATGATGTGTTTTGGTGATCTGCTATAACCCGGGTGACCTGAAAATTATTTAGCGATTACTGTGAGTCATGCAGGCAACCTAGAAGCTACCCTAAAGACCAGAGCCCCAAACCCCCCACCCAGGCCGCAGATTTAATCATATGGGCTGCAATTTGTGGCCTTGGTACTCCCAATTTGATTCATGTTTGGTCCATGGCTTCATCTCCAGTAAAATAGAACCCCTCCCCCCCACATGTGCAAAATTGGCTAATTTCACCTAGGGTAAAATCTGGAAGTGTTTTGTATCGTTTCTGATTTCGTTTTGCGAATTCTGTTAACTTGAAATTTGGGTTTTTATGTTTGTCTCGATCACTTGACATTTGCACGTCAATCTCGAGGGTTGTTTGGTCATTCTTGCATGCGTAAACTACAGGTTTTAACCTATGTGTGATTCATGCGACATTTTGGTTTTCGTGCATGATTTCCGTTTACGATGCTATATGTGTATATATGTAGGTACCCCATGTGGACTTCGGATGATGAAGAAGAGGGCGGCGACATCGACTTCGACAAGTGATGATCAGGTGAGTAGATATATATCTACGGGAGAAGTTGGATGGATGGCGTATAGCACCCCCGCAGTTCGTAGTGTAGTATATGAATACGTACACACACACACACACACACATATATATAATTATGTGTATTGTGAGATTAATGGCTATTTAGATAAGCTTATGTGTTCGTGGGTTAGTTTAGTGTAATTAGAAGTAACTTAGTTTAGCTTCTTAGTCGCGAAACCCTAAATTTATGATTTGCATGCACGCGCGCACACACACACTCGCATACATTTTATTTCTTGTACGTATATGGGGATATGTATATACACACACATAGGTATGGGACTGTGTGTGTGTGTATGTACGTATACATTTACATGGATGATGAGGATTGTATATGGTACTTGGAGACGAGTCGATGTGATTGGGCATGATGCCATGAGATCAGTGATGTGATTTGGTTCATATTATGAGATACGACATGATATTATAGCGGATCTTTAGGCGATGTGTTTTCATACACACGCATACATATATGTAGATGGTATCAGTATGTACTAGTCTTTAGATCAGTACCCCCGTTCATGTTATGATGATAAGGATACCAGATAAATGATGAGATAAATGTGATATTCGACCCGTACCCAGATTGAGATGCCGTACGATGGATTTACCGTACGAGCTATATATTGATGATAAATCCACACTCTTGACTCGAGAATGTCATATTATATATTGTATAGTATGTGATACTATTGAGGCAGGATTACCGACTATTATATTTATATATATCGACTCAGATTTATATAGTTTCCTTACCTTTTCGATTAGTCTGTTAGTTTAGTCCTGTAGTTTATTTGTAGATGTTAGACTAAACTCGAGTTATACCTATTTCAAAACTAACGAATCGTGAGTATTTTTAAAGACAAACCAAGGGATTCTACGGATATTTAAATGGACGTACCTTTTCTTAAAAACACCGTAGCCCTTATTTTCTAAACACCACGATTCGTGTTATTTCAAATGGCAAAACTGTATGACTTATATATATTAATGTAGATTCTTCATTATTGCGTTTATTATTCATTTTCTGCATATTCTTGCTATTTGTATTGCATTGCATGCTTAAATGTGTTTTATTGTTATATTGAAACCCATGCTGTCAGGACACCAGCACCATTACCGATGATGCGTATGCTCCACGTACACCTGCTTGCCGGATCACACACATCATCATCGGTAATTACCATGTCATGTACACATTAGAAAATACTACTTCATTAGTATAAAATGTTAGCTGATAGTTTCGACATGGTACTAGTGAGCTTGCTTTTATATGATAGCTTAGACATTGCAATTATTACTGTGATTTTCATGCATATTTATATATTCATTTACCATGACATTATGGGCCAGTCTGGATTTCCAGAGCCCAATATTATGAAATTCATCATTTATTTACATCGTGATTTGAGATTTCGGATTTCTATGAGATTTCTGGATTTTGAGAAACCGCAAAGATTTTATAAACTGATTATCATTTCTAAAAATAGAAAATGCGGTTTTCTCATGATATAATATGAGATATGTCCACCATGAGTTTTCTCGGCTCTTGAGCGATATTATACACCCAATTCGAGGAGGAGGAGGAACCGTCTGTTGATGCATGGTGGACCCGGTGTGGTACCCCGAGACGAGAAGGTCGCAGATGATGGCGTTGAGCCTGAGACAGGGGAGCACTACTGACCGGTGATTTTATTGTGATGCGCCGGATATCCGGAGGATACCGACGTAGTCTTTTATTTGAGAATTTGGGCCAGTCCGGATAGCTGGAGCCCTAAATATTGAGATTTGATGATATAAGCCAGTCCGGATAGCCGGAGCCTGACATATCGAGATTTGAGATTTATATTTTGTTTCGATAATTGATACTGATTTTCTGCATGATTACATTGATGATACTTGATTTTATACAGAAATCTCACTGAGATAAGAAAATAGTTTCCACATTTAGATGCATTCTGTTTTCATACTTTCATACATCATATTTATGATATATCGCTACCTGAGGCACTGACACGAGCACATGGGATTACACTTATGCTTAGATGTTACCCTTGCCATTATTTTATGTTTCAGGCCATATTATTATTTGAGAATATTACTGATCGTATTGACTTAGGACTGAGTCATACATACGATTTCTGCTCTGTGATGTTTTCTACTCACGAGTTGGCAACTCATCCCCGTTGTGCCACAGTTCTTGCAGGTATTGCCGTACAGGTTTCCTTGGCGGTTTTGCTGGCACACTACTTCATTCCGGGTGATTGCTTTGGTAGGTGGGTTCACTCGTATCGTGACCACCATTGTACTTTTTCATTTCAGTTGTATCTAGTAACTCCATCAACCAGAGTTGTATATTTATTTCAAACTTAGAAAACCAGTTGTGTATTATTTCGACTTTAGAGTCGCGCGTTATATTATTATGGGTTTTCTTGATGATTTTGAATTTCCTTTTGAGTTTTGATCCACGCCCTTCGGCGTTGTATATTATATTGTTTGCGTGGTTGTGACCGCTAATTGGCGAAGAGCTAGATTCCGCTTGGGGATGCCTTTATTCATGTTATGCATGTTGTACCCATTTGGGGCCAGTATTTACAAAGGAAACTCTGCCGAAATTTTCAGAAAAGACTTGATATTTTAAAAATGCATACTTCGACTTACGTGGTTAAACTACTTGCTTTAAAACTAGACTTTTCCTTCTTTCCTCTTTAAAATGGTTTAGATTTCTGGGATTTTTTTGGCTTACTTGAATAAGATGGGGTCCTACAGATTTCATATGATTCAAGTGTCAGTCGCGTACTATTTCGGATCGTGATATCCTCCTTCTAGAATGTATCTTTGTATCTATACAAAAACACGTCCCCGCAAATATATGCCCGTATTCCTATAAATACGAATACCCAAGAGATAGGAAAAATACAATGAACATAATACTAGAATATATATGTAATTTATTAAATCAATACTTGATTTAATAATCCGACTTAATCTTATGCCGGCTAGTATTATCATCCGTCCGATTAAAATCCGTATAGCTTATACAGGTATTTAATTGGAACCCTATACGTATCAAAATACGACCACTACATCATTTCATCTGAACCAGGAAAACCCTCTGTGTGGGACTCTAAAGATTCGACAGTACGCTAGCAGTGGGTTATTGGATAAATTCATAATCACAGGCATGTCAGCGGCACTAGCTGTATGTAACGGCTACCCAGATATCTGTCGAAAAGGAAGGCCGACGAGCAAACTCATCCGAACCCAGACTGAGCATGTCTGTGACAATCTTCGTACAGTCCGGGCTGTTCGTCTAAGAGTATCGCATACCGGGTCTAGGGGGTGGAAAGCGTCAAACCCTAATAACCCGATAATTCATACCGATGTGGCTCAGGACCAATCTGAGAAACTACTAACTAACTATCAGTAAATCTCATCTGTTTTGGCCAAGATTTTATGGTGCTGGTCAACCGAGAGACCTTGGAAGGCTTTTTTGTTAGTTGACGCCTAAAATCTATATTCTTTATGATTTTTTTCGACGATTGACACCCTTCATCACCATCTTTTTTATGGAAGACGTGAATACACCAAATTTCATGTAATACACCACATTATCACCATTGAATTAGCAATCTAAAAAGTTCTATTGTCAGCAAGCTGTTAATTTTGCATCGACTAAATCAACGGTGAAAATGTGATGGAATGACATGAAATTTGGTGTATCCACATCTTACAAGATAAAGATGACGATTATGGGTGCCGATCGTAAAAAAAATGCGGAGGATATAATTTTTCAACGCTATAGAAGGAATTCCTATGGCATCTTTCCATCGTTATCCCCCCCCACACACATGTGCACACGCACGTGAGCGAGGCTCTATGAGTCTTTTTGTGGGGGCATAAAAAATCTACACCCTCCGCTATTTTATTTGACGATCGGCACACATCATTATCATTCTTATCATCTATGATGTGCATACACCAAATTTTATATGAGTCTACTACTTTTTCACCGTTGCATTAACAATGTAAAAAGTTCTATTGTCTGTGAACCGTTAATTTTGCATCCATTAAATCAACGGTGAAAAAGTGGTAGATTCATATAAAATTTGACGTATCCACATTTTAGATGGTATAGATGGAGACAATGGATGACAACTGTCGAAAAAAATCATCGAGGGTGTATTTTTTTGACGCCATAGAAGGAAACTCCCTCCTATGCCACATTTCCTCCATTATACACACACATACATAGCGAGAGAGAGAGAGATACACACACACACACACACACACAGAGAGAGTAACGAAGAAAAGAGACGTCGGAGATTTTTTCGTTAGGTGGCGTAAAAAATCTATATCCTCCACGATTTCATCCATCATCATCATCTTTATTATGTAAGATGTGGATACACCAAATTTCATATCATTCCACCACTCTTTCACCGTTGATTTAGCAATGTAAAAGGTTCTATTGTCAGTAAACTATTTATTTTGCACTCACTAAATTAACGGTGCAAAAGTGATGGAATCACATGAAATTTGGTGTTTTCATATCTTACATAATAAAGACGATGATGAGAAGTACCGATAATCGAAAAAAATCAAGATGGATGTATATTTTCGAAGCCATAGGAATAAATACCTCCTAGGACACATTTCCTCCATTATTCTCTCACACACACACTGCATCTCCCTCTTGGTGTGTGTGCACATACATATACATACACACAGACTTAGAGAGAGAGAGAGAGAGAGAGAGAGAGAGAGAGATACGTTCGTACGTACGTATGTAGTACTCGTATAAGCAAATTGGGCCAAATATAAAAAAAAATCAACATGCAATCCACTTTTCATTGAATTGGTTATGAATCTTCTAATATGAAGAAGATGAACAAAACCAAAATTAAGGGTTAGATATATATGAAATTAGGTCAAAATATACATTTTTGTATATCCCTAACGCAATTTATAGATATATAGATTATATAACTTTGCTTGCTTAGCGCATGCAAAAACCTATGGTGTGTTAGTGTGTATAAAATACTTTCCTCGTTTATTTTTCAACAAGCTTACTGAGATTTTGTTAAATAAGATTGTCATAATTAGGTTGTTTCAGAGGCATGACAAATACGGTGGCAGCCAATTAAAAACATCATGGACCTTTTTAAAAAGGCAAAAAAAACCTTGTTGAACTTTACAAAATGCCAAGGTCACCATCGAATTTTCTCGGTTTTGCAGAATTGGAGACCAATTCATACTATAAAGATATTTAAGTTTTGTATCGAAATTGCAACAAGCTCCGAATTTCTCTCATATTTTTCTTCTGACAAGGAGGGTTAAAAGTTGAAGAAAATGCTACGAGTCCCACACACTTTTCATAGTTTTTATGTGATACATAGTAGAAGGGATGTGTTATTTAAATCATCCACAGGACACTTACTTCTAAATAAGGATGATTATTTCTATATGAGTTATTGGAGGAAGCTAATATCCAACAAACATATCTTTAAGATTTATAAAAATATATTTCAAATTTAAAACAATAATTATGGAAAGAGCACTGTCAGCCAAAATCCTTTTAAAATGGTGAATTTGCATAAGGCATCGAACCAGAGAGGCCCAAAACTAAGTGAATATGAAAATAAGAGATTGACCAATGAGTTAGAACAGATCAGGTTACAGTAAATCAATAAAAGATCTTAACATCACAACATGACTTTAGTTTTTACGGCATGCTGGGACAAATCAAGAACAAAAGTAGCTGTAAAGTTTCTCGAGATCTGATTGATAATTTTCGTGTGTATGGAAAAGTTTTAATCACAACTAAAGAAATTTATACCACAATCAATTAACGGTGTCTATTGTAGTTTCGTTAGCGAGAGCGGATCGTCCACTGAGAAAGTGTGATTTGCTCGAAATCGTTTTATTTGAGTTGAAAAGAAAAGATAAAAGAAAATGATTTAATATTCATGAGATTTTAGTTTCAAGAATTATAAAGAAATGGATCTAAAATCAAGAATTAATAAAGATCAAGAAAATGTCCAAACCAATTGAATTCTCAAGATTTGTAAAGTAGATTGTAGGAATCGATCAAATTGATAGTGATGATGAATACTAATGATTACAAATTCTTATCTATTGAAGATTTGTTGCTAGATCGATAACGATCAACGAGATTTAGGGATCTATTGAAGAAACTAGGGTTTCTCCATCATCATCTTTTATCATTTCATTGATTATCATTCAAATTCTAGCCTCTAGCAAATTAAATTATCGATCGTTGATCTCTAATTTGGAGCGAAAACATTCAAGAAAGTGATCTCGCTCAAATTAGGTTTTCGATGATTCAATTTTCTAAAGTGTACAAAACTCATAAGACTTAAGAATCGTTCAAAAATTTAATCATCATCATCTACCTATTCTCTCGATTCCGCTACAAGCGGAGTTTTCACTCAAACATCATGAAAAAGAA
The DNA here is from genome assembly GCA_030015575.1 of Agapanthus africanus. Taxonomy (NCBI): domain Eukaryota; kingdom Viridiplantae; phylum Streptophyta; class Magnoliopsida; order Asparagales; family Amaryllidaceae; genus Agapanthus; species Agapanthus africanus. Next base: position 138,745,132 of record CM057339.1, read on the forward strand.
AAGAATCAAGAATCTATAACTCTTCATAATGCACGAATGTAAATAAAAGCAAGATTTAGAATTTTCGCCTTTGATTAATCAACGATTAGATACAATTCACTCAAAAATTACATGATTTGAGGAGAAACTAAATCGTCGAAACTACTTTCGCTTCGGTCTTCTTGAGTTGCGGATCGTCATGGATTTCTTGCTCGGATGAAAATCGGCGTTGCTTCAAAAGCTCGTTGAAGGCTTGCTTGATTCGGTACTCGATGAATCTTGATTTGGCTCAAATTGTGTCACCCAATCTTGATTTGAATTTATTTGGATTTTGCTAGAATTTTTACCCTAATTGATGAACGACTAATCAACAACCTTTGTAAGGAAGCCCTAGGTTTCTTTTTATAGTTTTTCCTCAAGCTTCCCCTAGAAACTTGGTTGTTATGAAGTTTGCATAGGAAGTTACGGTAGAGAAGTTTCTAGATTAAGGTAGTTATCTAGCTTGCATGAGAAACCTTTCTGTTGGAGGGAAACTTCTTGGATCGGCCTGACTCGGCCGCGGATCCGCGGCGGATCGGCCTGACTCGGCCGCGGATCCGCGGCCCTTTTAAGTGATCTCTGCATGAAGCTTCCAGTGCTGATTTGTGTTGGCTTAATGGCATTTTCCTGATGTCTGGAATATTTTTATACTTTCTTATTTACTGCCAGATCATAAGTCTTGGACATGATGCGTTTTATCAGCACTTTTGGCAGTTCCGGCTCTTTTAACCTGGAGAATTTCCTGCACACAATCTCGAGACAAGTGTTGATATACAAAGATCATGCGTGTAGTAATAAACACACAATTTTCCTCATAATGCCCGTTATAATGTATAACACATGTTATTTGGTATTTTGCAGACGAATTGCTAATATGTGATATATTTATACCAAACACCCTTAGATGATTAGAAATAGTAGGGAAATTGATGTGTTAAGAATGCAATATTTTCGACTGATCAAATTCCCCCAAACTTAATTTTGGTCGTCTCGAGCAAACACCTTTTATTTTTATTTAAGAGAAGAAGAAAATATAAGAAAAAGAAAAACTAGCTAGCACACTTTCGTAGGCAACATGATTGCACTGAGCACGTGCAACAAGCCTTTAAATCTCTAGGTGTCCCTAGTAGGAGGAGTGTTGTCTCCTGAGGGTTTTCAGCGGATTGCACCCACAAAATCCCATAATAAAAGGAAGACCGTGAAAATTACATATAAAGATAAGAATTGTAAAAGAAAAACTTTGAAAATTAAAGTTTCCAACTATACTAGCTTTTCGGTTGTCATGAGCCCTATCTTAATAGTCATGAAAAGATATTAGAAATCACGCCATCCCTTAATAAAAAATCGTCTTTATTCTTCATTCCTATCTTTCTTCCAAACATTGATCATATACCCCTACGTGTGTGTAAAAGACATCCCTATACTCGGAGAATTCAATTCAAGCTATCATACTCTTGTCCATCTACCTCAGTACTTTTTAATCGGTGAATATTTAGATGGATTTGCTCACATATTTTTCATACGACCGTTAATACTTCTTGAGGTATTAACCGACCGATTACTCATGTGCTTGCTTATTAGGCGTATTAGTATTTTCCTCGTCTTGCAACACCTAAGGCTTAGCAGTGACTCCCAAACCAGTTGGTCTAAGGCACTAGGTGATGAAGCGCCCTTGCTATATTTTTTTTATGCTGCCTTGGTGATAACAAACCAGTGTTTATTTTTCTACACCATTTTATCTTTTATTCATTTTTAATTTCCTTCATACTTTGGCTTTTAGACAAGAGTATTTCAAGGTATCCTCTACTATCCTGAGTTTCAAGACGTGTGTAAGTGCGTATAGTAGGGTATCAACATTCAAATATTTGGCTTTCAGAATACGAACTATTTTTCAAACTTATTTTTATCCTCAGATTAGTGACTTCTTTCATCTTACTAACTCTTGGGACAACGGCTCATAACTACTTATTACTAGTTTCGTTTAAGAAAACTTCTAACTTTCTTGGTTTTCTTAAATTTTTCTAATCTTTTGGATATAATTTTTCACTATCTAATCTTTTATTATCTTACTTATGTACAAAATTTTATTTTATTTTTTTTATTATATGTTTTGTGCTTATGCAAAGTATGATGCAAAGTGATGCGTAAATAAGCACAAATCTCCCCCAAACTTGTTTAGAACAGTGTCCTCACTGTTGCCATCCGTTAAATCTCAGAAACCTGTAAGCTTGGGAGGAAAATTTATTAGCGGGGGAAATAATAAGATCGTGGCAAACCTCCCCCAAAATTATTTTGGCCTCACAATTTTGAGGACAACTTTTATTTTCAAGAGCCAGATTATACCCCCCAAACTTGAGTTAAACAATGTTAAGTTTTGAAAATCACAAGACGGGGTCAAAATTACTGGTCAATGCCAAGCTTTGCAAAAATCGAACGTTAACACCAACCATTCGAAGATTTTATCAGTGTAGTGCATCGGTTGGTGGAAGAACATGTTATAAGGAGCCAAGAAGAAGTGGGGAAAAGATAAGTGGAGTGATAGAAAGGGTTTGCGTCTCAACTTGGAGAGACGACACAGTGATTGTGATGATGGATTACTCGCATTTTTGTGATTGTCAAGAAGAAGGGGTGGAGGTTCAATTTTTTTGTTTTGGAAATGATTCATCTCAACACCTGTGTTTGCTAAAAATGCGAGTTCATCAGTGAAAATATCCTCAAAGCTTTCATCGATACCCTGAAGAATAATGTCATCAAAAAGCGCGGGGGTGATCTTCAGACTCCAAAACTGTTCATAATCAGTTTTAGATGTTGACCCGGACAACTCAATGGAAGAGTCCGTATGTGTATAATATATAGTTGGGTCAAACAACAACATACGAAAAGAGTCTAGATCAGTATCATGAGGCTGATCAAATTCGCTGCCGTTGACATCCATTAATTCGACAGAACATGCATAAGCAGTAGGTTCGGATGGTACACTTCCCAACTTGTAAATGTTCAGCTCAATTGACATCTTCCCGAAGGATAGGGTCATAGAGCCGTTACGACAGTTGATTATAACATTGGAAGTGGCTAAAAAGGGTCGATCAAGGATCACCGGAATTTGGTTCCGTGGGTTCATCACAGGATGTGTATCGAGAACAATAAAGTCCACAGGGAATACAAATTCCCCGATTTTTATTAACACATCCTCCAGTTCACCCCTAGGTTTGGTGATTGATCGGTCGGCCATTTGGAGAGTGCAGTGAGCTGGTTTCAACTCTCCAATCCCTAACTGCTCATAAACCGAGTAAGGAAGCAGGTTAATACTTGCGCCAAGGTCAAGTAGAGCACGGTTAATGTGTTTACCCCCAATAGAAATAGAAATTGTAGGATAGCCAGGGTCCTTACGCTTTCTAGGTAATTGTCGGGGAAAAGCTGTGTCTACAGTACTTGACATGAACACCTTATTTGGCACTTGAGTCTTCCTCTTCCTAGTGCACAAGTCCTTAAGAATTTTCGCATAATCCGGAACTTGTTGTATAGCATCTAGGAGAGGGATATTGATGTTAACCTATTTAAAGATTTCAGTGATCTTCTCCATTTGCGAACTTGGTCTGTGTCCCCTTAACCGATTCGGATAAGGAGTTTTAGCAATAATAGCTGGGTCCAACATTGGAGAAGATCGTGTCGATAGGAAAGATCCAAGAATAGGAGTAGGGATCGACTTTGGTGGACTAGAAGAAGTGTGCTGAGGGTTCGAGCCTTGGGGAAAACGGAGAATATGATCGGAAGAAAGCGGTGGGGTAGACGAACTAGGGTCAGAAGTAGAAGTAGAAGTGGAAGGAAAAGTCTCAGCCGGGGTATCATCGATTGATTCTTCATTATTATCAATCTCTTTACCGACAAGGTTGTCAAGCACTCTTCCAGATCTCAACGTGGTGATAGCGTTCACAAGATGTGAATAGCCAGGATTTGGTAAGGGTTGAGCTGGAAGTTTCCCTTTCTCTCTAGCACTCAATTCGGCATTTATACGGGCAATTTGTGCTTCCATCGATTTAATACTCTCACTTTGGGAGTCAGAATTTTTCTGGATTTTATCGACGGAAGCCTTCATCTCAGTCGAAAGTTGCATGAAATTTTTCAGAAGAAAATTCATGGTTTGTTCGAGTGAAGAGGAGTTATCAGTACCGGTCTCTTGCAAAGAATTTTGTGTGGTGCAGAAGTGTTGACCGGATTTTGAAAATTTTGTGATTGGTAGGGGTGCTGACTTATTTGAAATGGTTGTTGTTGTTGTGGAGGAACCCTTTGAAAGTTGTTTTGGTTTGGAACCGTGTTTTGAGTTGTTGTTAGTTCCAAGCAAAGTTAGGATGATTCCTCCAACCCTGATTATAAGTGAAAGAATACGGATTATTTCTAGGTCTTTGTTGGAAAGCAGCATTGGTATGCTCTTGACCTTGAAACGGATAATTTAAAGGACATTCTTCCGTAAGATGAGATGGATCAGAACAGTATTGTCACGACCCGAAAAGTACGGAATATGACCGGCACTTAAATTACGAAATGTCTCGAGGCGTATGTAATCTAAGTAAACCAAAACCCAGAAATCAAAACCAAAGAAGCAGTAGAGTGAAGGAAAAACCAATTTAAAGTAAGTAGTTTTAATAACATAGGCCAAAATATGTATTTTTAAAATCTCAAGTATTTTCTGAAAATTTCGGCAGAGTCTCCTTTGTAAATACTGGCCTCAAACGGGATACAACATGAATAGTATACGAAATGAAAAAAAGGCATCCCCAAGCGGGAGCTAGCTCTTCCTCAATCGACGGTCACAACCACGCAAGCAATATAATATACAACGCCGAAGGGCGAGGATCAAAACTCAAAAGAAATCCCAAAATCAGCATGAAAACCATATAATACAACGCGCGACTCTAAGGTCGAAATAATAACAAGTCTGGTCTTCTTTCTCTATTAAATATACAATCTGGTTGATGGAGTTTCTAGATACAACTGAAATAATAAGTAAACAATGGTGGTCCTGATGCAAAGAACCCACCTACCAAAGCAATCACCCGGAAGGAACAGTGTGCCAGCAAAGCCGCAACGAAACCTGTACGGCAAAACCTGTAAGGAACTGTGGCACAACGGGGGAGGGTTGCCAACTCGTAAGTAAAAAACATCTACAAGTAGAAACCGCATGCATAACGCTATCCTAGGTCATATCAGGTAATATCCTCAAATAATATTCTGATCCATCTACATATAAGTGCAATACCACGTGCTCGTGTCAGTGTCTCAGATAGCAACATATCAAATATATGATGTATGAATGCATTACGAATGGAAACATGATATATCATGAGTGAGACCACTGTTTTCTTTAATCAATGGGATTTTTATACTTATATCAATCAAGTATCATCAATGAAAGCAACAGAGAAATCAGTGTCAGCATCGACACAAAACATAAGTCTCAGTATCTTAATATCAAATCTCAATATCTCAAATCTCAGATCTCAAATATCAATATCTCAGGCATCCATATCATCTGCAGGATCGGCCCGCGGGCTCCGGCAGAACGGATCAGCCTGTATCCATCTCATGACACCGGCCGGTATCCTCCGGATAACCGACGAGTCCAAATAATATCACCGGTAGGTAGTGCTCCCCTGCCAGGCTCATCGAATACAACTCGAGCTTTTTGCCCCGGGGTACCATACCGGGCTCACCATGTACCCGAGACGGTTCATCCAACTCCTCGAATCGGGTCTCGAAATCCAACAGCAATTATGAAAACTCATGGTGGACGACTCATACATCATGAGAAAACCGCAATTTGCATTTTAAAATGATGATACTAAGCTTTTATTAAATTCTTGCGGTTTTCTCCCAAATCCAGAAATCTCATGTAAATCCGAAATCATCAAAATTATGATACCAATAAACAGTGAATAGCGGTATAAATCTCCATAATACTGCATAACCAATGAATATATGAATGCACCTAATATCATGCAATGAATGCAATATTTAAACTAGCATATGAAAGCTATAACATATTGCGACTATAAGCTATTAAGCTATGTCAATGAAAAGGTATTTTCTAAAGTGTACGTGACATGGCAATTACCGATGATGATGTGTGTGAGCTGGCAAGTAAGTGTATGTGGAACATACGCATAATCGGTAATGGTGCTGGTGTCCTGACAGCATGGTTCATAATCAGAAAGTACACAATAAACATGCAATGAGAAGATAACAACATGATAAATGGCAATGAATAGTAATTTCAACAATAATATGCGGAATATGAATGATAACGTAACAATAAGGAATCCGCTACACCTGTGTTATACTGTTTTGCTGTTTGAAATAGTACGAATCGTGGTATTTTGAAAATAAGGGCTACGATGTTTTTAAGAAAAGGTACGTCTTTTGAAATATCCGTAGTATCCCTTGACATGTCTTTAAAATCCCCACAATTCGTTAGTTTTGGAAATAGGTATGACTCGGGTCCAGTCTAACATCTACTAGCTAACTACAGGTCTAACTAACAACCAATCGAAGGGGTATGGAAACCACCTAAATCTGAGTCGATATATATATATATATATATTTATATATATATATATAATAGTCGGTGATCCCGTCTCAATAGTATCCCATACGATATACCATCTAATATGACATGCTCGAGTCAAGAGTGCGGATCTAACATCAATAGCTCATACGGTAAATCCATCGTACGGCATCCCAAACTGGGTACGGGTCAAAATCACATTTATCTCATTATTCGTCCGGTATCCTTTCCATCATATATCATGATCCGGGGTACTGATCTACGTCTAGTAAAAAACTGATACCATCTATGTAAGCATGCGTGTGTATGAAAACACCACACCTAAAGCACCCCTAAACATATCACTTCGTATCTCAAATACGAACCATATCATATCACCGATCTCATGGCCCCAAGCCCAATCTCATCGACTCATCTCCAATCCCAAGTACTTATCCTCAAAATCCATGTATGTATATATATATATATATATATATATATATATATATATATAGTCCCATACCCATGTGTATATATATATATACCTATCCCCATATACGCACATGTAAATAGATGTATGCAAATGCGTGTGTGCGTGTGGGTGTGAACCTATTCTAGGGCTCGCGACTAAGAAGCTATGCTAGTTACTTCTAATTACCCTAAACTAAACCATGAACACAAAATCATATCTTAGTAATCATCCTCGTATCATAAAGCACCTATATAAACATATATATCATAAACTATACTACGGACTGCGGGAGTGCTATACGCCATCCACCCGACTTCCCCCGTAGATATAATCTACTCACCTGATCTTCGCCAGCCGGTGCCGACGTCGCCACGCGCTTGCTTGTCATCTCAGAGTCCACATGGGGTACCTACATGTCACAACGTATCGTCTCGCATAAAAACCCAATTCGAAATCGAAATGGCATACGAAAACCAAATCGGTACGCGTATCGCGCATAGGTCAAAACCTATCGCCTACACATGCAAGAATAGCCAAACCAACCCTCGATGTCGATGTACAAACGTCAAATCATCGAGAAAAATCCAAACACACCAATCGTGATTTCAAAACTCACTAATTATATAAGAAATATGGTTTAATTCATCAAAACCATAAAATTAAACAAATCGTTTTATTTCCCAAAAACCTAGTTAGCACAAATTCCCGTTTCGGTTCAAAACTTGATGTTTTAAACAATCTAAATATTTTAACGATTCTAATGGACAAAATGCTCATTAAATATCATAACTAGGTCATACAAATCACTTCCATATTTTTAATCTCACTATTTTGTATTAATTTAAAAAAACTAGTTTGCAAAGTTAACCAATTTTAACAATTTTAAACTAACAATTAGCAACCTAGCTACAAACTTTGTTTTTACATGTCATAAGAGGTTAAATATATCACACAACTATAAACCAATTACTCAAAACCCTAGCTTGCATTCAAATCCCTTTCTTGAAACTTAAATCTTTAACATCAAAACCATAATTAACTCCTAATTAGCTAGATGGAAGTAATTCAACAACAATTTAAACATGGGTTGGGATTTATACCTCACAACCATGAGATCAAACATGCACCCAAGCCTCCCAAAGATGCCTCCTTGCTCCTCAATCCAAACCACTTTGGGTCAAAGAATATTGGGTAAAGGATAAATGGTGAATTTGTGAGACTTTGGATTGATTTTTGAAGCAAAATGGAGGGATTTTGAAGAGAAAAGAAGTGGAGACATGAAGAGGGGCTGCTGCAGAATGGGGCTCGGCCAAATGGGGAGGGGGACAGAGTGTGAGGTGATTGGAGAGAGAGTGGGGTCAAGAAAGTCCACCACAATCATCTAACACCATACCTTAATAGTTTTTTGATTTCTTTATTCTTTTTCTTCTTAAAGGAGATGAGAATGTGAGGTGATTGGAGAGAGGGGGGCAGTGCTCGGCCAGAAATTGGCTGGAAATGTGAGTGAGTGTGTGAGAAAAAGAGAGTTAACCTTACCCCATACGCACATTAACACCTAAACTCTTTAATTATATCATATTTGTTTTATTTAAGCCTTTCTTAATTTTTTTTTTCTAGAACCCTCTTAACAATTCCATTTCATTTAAAAAAAAATATTTTACATGTTAGTTTAATGTGTCATGATGCACAAAATTGTATCAACCCATTCTAATTTGTAATTTTCCCTAATTAAATGTATTAGTGTCGGCTTAAAACAATATTTAAATAATTAATTTCGGGAAAAAATTCAGTAAATTAGAAATTTTACAAGTGACTCAATAAACACCAAATACTAGCAATTATATAGCTAGAATATGTATATTTAATTTTATATTAAAAGATATTTATATCTTGATTTTTACGGAAAACACCCGTTATTTTACCAATTTTCCGAAATTTCACCTAAACGATTTTCAAAACATTACAATCTTCCCCCCTTAAAGAAATTCGGTCCCTGAATTTAAATTAAAACTCCCCCAGATACTAAAACATTTCAGCAAAACAATCAAATCGTCGGGACTCCGAAATCAACAATGCATAAAACATATCGTAGCGCACTGCATGCGCATGAAAAAAAACGGATATATATAAACCAAAATCAAAACTCGTTAAGTATTCCGCAATCATCGGAGTTATGGTGAAAACACCAATGTCAAGATCCAAAATGAAAATCAATATGATATACATCAAAACTATACCTGTAAACGTCAGAACTATACAGGTAACATCATTAAAACATCTGGAAGCAACGCATGCCAAACCTTTTTCAAATCGTTGTGCGATGTGTGTATCACTGCACAGTGGCGGACGTCTATTGTAAAAAAATAACTATATATATATATATATATATCCTTTGTTTAATATGCACGTCTCGCCGTTTTGAAAGCAATTTTAGAAGGGTTTCCTTTATAAAATGTTTTGTGTCATCTCGGATACGTAGGTAAATACTGAGACTATAGCTCCTCTTTGGAAATCCCTTCGATAACTATCAATGCATGCACAATCTATCCAGGTACTTTCCTCTGACTAGTCCTGCTCAGTACGAAAACCAGTAGTAAATATCGTAAAAACGTACCGCTCCATAAGAAATCAATCCCAAAATGTGCATGTAAATGCTACGTGCATCTGGTGCGCACGGAAATCAAAATCCATGAATGTGCCATACATGTGCCCAGAAACAAAATCTAAGTGCAACGGGTGTGCACGAAACACCTGTCAAAGGCAACGTGTGTGCCTGACAGCAAAACCAGGTGCATCTGATATGCACGAAGAACTCGATTTAGTGCATCTGGTGTGCACCTAAATCGCATCAAGCGCCTTAAGTATGCGCAAAATCCAAATCAAGTGCACAATGTGCACGAAAACAATTATCAAATATCAATATCGAAATCGATGGTATACAACACATCTCAACCCAAAATCCCATTCAGGTATACCGTGGTATAAAATCTCACCATCCTTTGCATCGGCGTGCACAAAAGCAAATAAAAATACTAAAAGTGCATGAAAACTATGCCGAAAGTATAAGTCAAATCATATGCATGCCATAGGCATGAAATCAAATATCATGAAACTTGGTCATCAAAACTCAATCATGAAGTAAATCACCCCAAATATTGAAATCCAAAGTGATGGATACGTGATAGTCAATCACAAAATCACAAATCATAAATACTATCGTCGATATGTCCATCCTTCAAAGTCCAGAAGGTGTCGGTGCATCCAATGCTAGCAGAGTAAGATATCTACTTGCCTTCTGATCATGGCCTGTCGCCTAGTGCCCTTAGGCTCTCGTCTCTCACTGCAGATTGCTAAGTACATAGCTCCTCGGCTCAACGGTCCAATATAGAAACGATAACGGAGCAGTCCGCTCTGACACATCCTCTAAAGATCTCTGGCCAACTATCATGATTACTCATAACATGTCTCGTCGACGATGCCGAACTCTGGCCTACTGGGTGTGCGTTATATGACCGCTCCTAGGTCCAGGTCTTCTCGTTCAGTATTTCTAGAAAGGTCATGTCGAAGTCTCTCCTGAGTCTCGTTTCTGTCGAACTGCCCGGAAGTCATCATCCTTACCAAATCTATTTCTTGTTCCGGAACGGCTGCATACTCATCACGACTCCTCCTGGAAGATATATCCATAGTCAACGCTTCTGCTTGCGTATCACATCTCTGATGTCGGCGGAGTGGAACGTTATCTCATCAAGATCTCGTATGAATCTCTTACTCCACTTTTCTCTAATGTCGACCGATTCGGACTCGCCTCCTCATGGCTGCATGGACTGCGCTCCAATGGCTATACTCGTATCTGGAGTCTCCCAAGCAATGTATCCCATCACATGATATCTGAATGAAGTCGAACCATCCGATCGATTGTCAAAACCTCATAATCCCCAAGAGCTCAACATCTTGGGTACATTTTAATAGTATCGAATATATGCCACAACACCTATGGACCAACCGTAGAAGGGCAGACCCAAGCCTCACTAATAGCACCGCTGAACTTCCGCAAACCCTAAGTTTCACCGGCGTTCCATGGTCATTAAGTCGAGTTAGGGTTTCATTCTTCTAGAGGGTCCGTAGAATTGCTTGCATTGTTTTCCAAATACCTTAAACTTGGAAAATAGGTTCCTGACATTCGATCGTCTCTATCGACTCTCAACTTGTCAGTGTGAAGTCGTCTCTAGCTGGAATCAATCTATCTGATGACCTCATATCGGGGTAGGCAATGAATCACATGTCCTAGTCTTTCATCTCTGGTGACTAGCGATCTTCTATCATATCTCGAAGTATAACTCGTGCGACGTTAGCTTCAAACATCTGGGGCGATATCTTTTCATTCGCCAAAATCACTGGCTCATTCGTCCACACGCTGAACAGTGCCTCAATCATCAAAATAATCTGTGCTCTGACGGTCATCACAATCTGGCTGGCCTCTTGCAGTGGCCCAATTCTCTGGTGCTTATCCGCACGTCAGAAAAATATCGTAAAAGCGATCCATCAAATGCTCGTGGCGCGAAAACACAATAAAACGACGCCTCTCTATGCAATCGTATGTCCCTAGAATCACGCCCTGGTCAGTTCTCGTCCGTGATGAGCTCGTGCTGACCTCAACTCTAGCCGCAGCTTTCTCTGCCATACAACCGTGGTAACAAAACAATAACTGGTACTGATGAGGATAAATCATAGGAATGAATATAATACTGTGCAAGGAAATGTACACTCCTAAGACTTCTTAAGCGGAGTATCGTATCGTAAATATGTCGCGGAACATACGTACGGTGCGTCACTTTACTCAAGCTACCTACTCCATCAACTAAGGGTCATCCTACACTCCGAAGGTAAAACCTAACGCTCTGATACCAATTTTGTCATGACCCGAAAAGTACGGAACTTGACCGACACTTAAATTACGAAACGTCTCGAGGCGTACGTAATCTAAGTAAGCCAAAACCCAGAAATCAAAACCAAAGAAGCAGTAGAGTGAAGGAAAAACCAATTTAAAGCAAGTAGTTTTAACAACATAGGCCGAAATATGTATTTTTAAAATATCAAGTATTTTCTGAAAATTTCGGCAGAGTCTCCTTTGTAAATACTGGCCCCAAACGGGATATAACATGAATAGTATACGAAAAGAAAAAAGGACATCCCCAAGCGGGAGCTAGCTCTTCATCAATCGACGGTCACAACCACGCAAGCAATATAATATATAACGCCGAAGGACCAGATCAAAACTCAAAAGAAATCCCAAAATCAGCATGAAAACCATATAATACAACGCGCGACTCTAAGATCGAAATAATAACAAGTCTGGTCTTCTATCTCTATCAAATATACAATCAGGTTGATGGAGTTTCTAGATATAACTGAAATAATAAGTAAACAATGGTGGTCCTGATGCAAAGAACCCACCTACCAAAGCAATCACCCGGAAGGAACAGTGTGCCAACAAAGCCGCAACGAAACCGGTACGGCAAAACCTGCAAGGAACTGTGGCACAACGGGGGAGAGTTGCCAACTAGTAAGTAGAAAACATCTACGAGTAGAAACTGCATGCATAACGCTATCCTGGGTCATATCAGGTAATATCCTCAAATAATATTCTAATCCATCTACATATAATTGCAATACCACATGCTTGTGTCAGTGCCTCAGATAGCAACATATCAAATATATGATGTATGAATGCATTTCGAATGGAAACAGAATATATCATGAGTGAGACCACTGTTTTCTTTAATTAATGGGATTTCTATACGTATATCAATCAAGTATCATCAATGAAAGCAACAGAGAAATCAGTGTCAGCATCGACACAAAACATAAGTCTCAGTATCTCAATATCAAATCTCAATATCTCAAATCTCAGATCTCAAATATCAATATCTCAGGCATCCGTATCATCTGCGGGATCGTCCCGCGGGCTCCGGCAGAACGGATCAGCCTGTATCCATCTCATGACTCCGGCCGATATCCTCCGGATAACCGACGAGTCCAAATAATATCACCGGTAGGTAGTGCTCTCTTGCCAGGCTCATCGAATACAACTCGAGCTTCTTGCCCCGGGGTACAATACCGGGCCCACCATGTACCCGAGACGGTTCATCCAACTCCTTAAATCGGGTCTCGAAATCCAACAGCAATCATGAAAACTCATGGTGGACGACTCATACATCATGAGAAAACCGCAATTTTCATTTTAAAATGATGATACTAAGCTTTTATTAAATTCTTGCGGTTTTCTCCCAAATCCAGAAATCTCATGTAAATCCGAAATCATCAAAATCATGATACCAATAAACAGTGAATACCGGCATAAATCTCCATAATACTGCATAACCAATGAATATATGAATGCACCTAATATCATGCAATGAATGCAATATTTAAACTAGCATATGGAAGCTATAACATATTGCGACTATCAGCTATTAAGCTATGTCAATGAAAAGGTATTTTCTAAAGTGTACGTGACATGGCAATTACCGATGATGATGTGTGTGAGCTGGCAAGTAAGTGTATGTGGAACATACGCATCATCGGTAATGGTGCTGGTGTCCTGATAGCATGGTTCATAATCACAAAGTACACAATAAACATGCAATGAGACGATAACAACATGATAAATGGCAATGAATAGTAATTTCAACAATAATATGCGGAACATGAATGATAACGTAACAATAAGAAATCTACATCGCTACACCTGTGTTATACTGTTTTGCCGTTTGAAATAGTACAAATCGTGGTGTTTTGAAAATAAGGGTTACGGTGTTTTTAAGAAAATGTACGTCTTTTGAAATATCCGTAGTATCGCTTGACATGTCTTTAAAATCCCCATGATTCGTTAGTTTTGGAAATAGGTATGACTCGGGTCCAGTCTAACATCTACTAGGTAACTACAGGTCTAACTAACAACCAATCGAAGGGGTATGGAAACCACCTAAATCTGAGTCGATATATATATATATATATATATATATATATATATATAGTCGGTGATCCCGCCTCAATAGTATCCCATACGATATACCATCTAATATGACATCCTCGAGTCAAGAGTGTGGATCTAACATCAATAGCTCCTACGGTAAATCCATCGTACGGCATCCCAAACTGGGTACGGGTCAAAATCACATTTATCTCATTATTCGTCTGGTATCCTTTCTATCATATATCATGATCCGGGGTACTGATCTACGTCTAGTAAAAAACTGATACCATCTATGTAAGCATGTGTGTGTATGAAAACACCACACCTAAAGTACCCGCTAAACATATCACGTCGTATCTCAAATACGAACCATATCATATCACCGATCTCATGGCCCCAAGCCCAATCTCATCGACTCATCTCCAATCCCAAGTACTTATCCTCAAAATCCATGTGTGTGTGTGTGTGTGTGTGTGTGTGTGTGTGTGTAGTCCCATACCCATGTGTGTGTGTGTATATATACCTATCCCCATATACGCACATGTAAATAGATGTATGCAAATGCGTGTGTGCATGTGGGTGTGAACCTATTCTAGGGCTCGCGACTAAGAAGCTATGCTAGTTACTTCTAATTACCCTAAACTAAACCATGAACACAAAATCATATTTTAGTAATCATTCTCGTATCATAAAGCATCTATATAAACATATATATCATAAACTATACTACGGACAGCGGGGGTGCTATACGCCATCCACCCGACTTCCCCCGTAGATATAATCTATTCACCTGATTTTCGCTCGCCGGTGCCGACGTCGCCACGCGCTTGCTTGTCGTCTCGAAGTCCACATGGGGTACCGACATGTCACAAAGTATCGTCTCGCATAAAAACCCAATTCGAAATCGAAACAGCATACGAAAACCAAATCGGCACGCGTATCGCGCATAGGTCAAAACCTATCGCCTATGCATGCAAGAATAGCCAAACCAACCCTCAATGTCGATGTACAAACGTCAAATCATCGAGAAAAACCCAAACACACCAATCGTGATTTCAAAACTCACTAATTATATAAGAAATATGGTTTAATTCATCAAAACAATAAAATTATACAAATCGTTTTATTTCCCAAAAACCTAGTTAGCACAAATTTCCGTTTCGGTTCAAAACTTGATGTTTTAAACAATCTAAATATTTTAACGATTCTAATGGCCAAAATGCTCATTAAATATCATAACTAGGTCATACAAATCACTTTCATATTTTTAATCTCACTATTTTGTATTAATTTAAAAAAAACTAGTTTGCAAAGTTAACCACTTTTAACAATTTTAAACTAACAATTAGCAACCTAGCTACAAACTTTGTTTTTACATGTCATAAGAGGCTAAATACATCACACGACTATAAACCAATTACTTAAAACCCTAACTTGTATTCAAATCCCTTTCTTGAAAGTTAAATCTTTAACATCAAAACCATAATTAACTCCTAATTAGCTAGATGGAAGTAATTCAACAACAATTTAAACATGGGTTGGGATTTATACCTCACAACCATAAGATCAAACATGCACCTAAGCCTCCCAAAGATGCCTCCTTGCTCCTCAATCCAAACCACTTTGGGTCAAAGAATATTGGGTAAAGGATAAATGGTGAATTTGTGAGACTTTGGATTGATTTTTGAAGCAAAATGGAGGGATTTTGAAGAGAAAAGAAGTGGAGACATGAAGAGGGGCTGCTGCAGAATGGGGCTCGGCCAAATGGGGAGGGGGAGAGAGTGTGAGGTGATTGGAGAGGGAGTGGGGTCAAGAAAGTCCACCACAATTATCTAACACCATACCTTAATAGTTTATTGATTTCTTTATTCTTTTTCTTCTTAAAAAAGATGTGAATGTGAGGTGATTAGAGAGAGAGTGGGGGGAGGGGGCTGTGCTCGGCCAGAAATTGGCTGGAAATGTGAGTGAGTGTGTGAGAAAAAGAGAGTTAACCTTACCCCATACTCACATTAACACCTAAACTCTTTAATTATATCATATTTGTTTTATTTAAGCCTTTCTTAATTTTTTTTTCTAGAACCCTCTTAACAATTCCATTTCATTTTAAAAACAATATTTTATATGTTAGTTTAATGTGTCATAATGCACAAAATTGTATCAACCCATTCCAATTTGTAATTTTCCCTAATTAAATGTATTAGTGACGGCTTAAAATAATATTTAAACAATTAATTTCGGAAATTTTTTCAGTAAATTAGAAATTTTACAAGTGGCTCAATAAACACAAAATACTAGCAATTACATAACTAGAATATGTATATTTAATTTTATATTAAAAGATATTTATATCTTAATTTTTACGGAAAACACCCGTTATTTTACCGATTTTCCGAAATTTCACCTAAACGATTTTCGAAACGTTACAAGCATCCACAGACAGTTTTGGAGAGTGATATCTGATTTAGGGGGGCTGCTAAAATTTTATGTTCCATACCTTTGAGTTTCTTTTGTATTGCTACCATTTCAGCTCTAACTCCTATGGAAATATCAGATTGGTGGTTACCACCCCTAGACGATGATTGACTAACACTCTCCCACTGTAAAGATTTTTCAGCGAAATCTTCTAAAAATCTCCAGGCTTCACCATCATCTTTATTCATGAAGGTGCCTTGACACATGGATTCAAGGGTCTGCTTTGTTGTAGGATTAATGCCCTCATATATGATTCTGCACAGCTCCTATCTAGAAATTCCGTGATGAGGGCATTGAACTAACAGATCCTTGAAGCGTTCAAAACACTTCGAGAATGGTTCATTTGGAAGCTGGGTAAATTGATTTATTTCGCTACGGACTCGGGCTGTCTTATGATTGGGGTAGAATTTCTTTAGAAAATTTGTTACGAATTCTCCCCAGTTCAAAATAGAATGTGCGGCTGTGTTATAAAGCCACTTCTCGGCTATATCGCACAAAGTGAATGGGAGAAGACGTAATCTCATAGCATCCACAGAAACCTGTGAAGTACCCATCATAGCGCAAACGTTTTTAAATTTGGTAATAAAAACATATGCGCCTTCAGACTCAAGACCGTGATATTTTGGTAAAACATTGATGTATTGTGGTTTTATTTCAAAATTGTCCCCATTGGCTGGTGGAATGGTGAGACAGGTCGATAGAAGACCTCGCATAGGGTAACATCTCTCTTGGAGAGAGATGCGGGGCGGATTCTGCACACCTGCGGACAGTGGCAGAGTAGTGTTAAAGAAGTTCGATGGAGAACCGTCCATCGAAGTGGGTGTGGTAGTGGGTGAAGAAAAAGAAGATGTAGAAATACCGACTTTGGAGTCGATGGGAGGAACGCAGACAAGACGGGCACTAGAATCCCATGTCCAGCTGAGCATGCACTAAATGGTTTAGCACAAGGGGCAGCGTTCAGTGATAATTAGAGAAAATGTGGATTCGTGTTTGGTTTGAAAAAGTCGGATTTTTGAAAAATTCACACAAGCAACCCTAAATCTAGTGGTCACCTAGGTCAAGTCTCTAGACCGCTCCTAGACTTCCAGAAAACAAGTCGCAAGATAGATCCTCTACTGCCTCTTTACCCCTTCTGTGGCCAGGTAAGTGTCAGGTATGTGGGAGATTCTCCACTACGTATGTAGTGAGCCTAATTAAGTAACCACTTGCCTTAGACACACTTGCCTTAGACGTCACAAAAGAAACGCGGATAAGCAATAGATTACCCACGACTTCCTTCTGTCCTAATTGAGCTCGACGGTCCTTAGAGTCTTGTCTAGATATTTTTTAGTTAATGAGGGTGATGCGGATGCAAGTTTTGTGATTTCCGGGGCTTAGGAAGGGTAATGAAATCCCCACCTAATCTGAATTTGGTCTTTGCCCCTTAGTTTCCGTGTTAAAATATGCAAGCAACCAAGATCAAACACGCACAATATTTTTACTTTTGCGGCGCTGCGAATTTTTGCAAAGAAACCTGCAGAAATTGGTTAATGGACAGAGCAGGGAGGAGATAAGAAAGTACAGAATATACCAGAGAAGTTTGAAGCCGTGAAGCTGTTGAACCGCCGCGGTTCCGCCGTGTTATGCTACCTAATACCGCGGTTCCGCCATGTGATGGAGAGTTCCCTGCACAAAAATTTCAGCAACTGCTCCTGTTGCCTCACCGAGCTACCTGAGATACTCTGAAAATTTTTCCTCTCGCTCCACAGATTCCAGATCTCCTTACAACAAATCACAACAAATTGTTAAGCTCTTGATGTGATTTTGATCTAAAAATTCTGATGGAATAATAAATTTTTCAACTCAAATTACAAAAACGAACAACTTAGTACACGATCCCCGGCAACGGCGCCATTTTGATTGATCATCTTCGTGTGTATGGAAAAGTTTTAATCACAACCAAAGAAATGTATACCGCAATCAATTAACGGTGTCTATTGTAGTTTCGTTAGCGAGAGCGGATCGTCCACTGAGAAAATGTGATTTGTTCGAAATCGTTTTATTTGAGTTGAAAAGAAAAGATAAAAGAAAATGATTCAATATTTATGAGATTTTAGTTTCAAGAATCATAAAGAAATGGATCTAAAATCAAGAATTAATAAAGATCAAGAAAATGTCCAAACCAATTGAATTCTCAAGATTTGTAAAGTAGCTTGTAGGAATCGATCAAATTGATAGTGATGATGAATACTAATGATTAAAAATTCTTATCTATTGAAGATTTGTTGCTAGATCGATGACGATCAACGAGCTTTAGGGATCTATTGAAGAAACTAGGGTTTCTCCATTATCATCCCTTGTCCTTTCATTGATTATCATTCAAATTCTAGTCTCTAGCAAATTAAATCACCGATCGTTGATCTCTAATTTGGAGCGAAAACATTCAAGAAAGCGATCTCGCTCAAATCAGGTTTTCAATAATTCAATTTCCTAAAGTTTACAAAACTCATAAGACTTAAGAATCGTTCAAGAATTTAATCATCATCATCTACCTATTCTCTCAATTCCGCTACAAGCGGAGTTTTCACTCAAACATCATGAAAAACAAAAGAATCAAAAATCTATAACTCTTCATAATGCACGAATGTAAAGAAAAGAAAGATTTAGAATTTTCATCTTTGATTAATCAACGCTTAGATACAATTCACTCAAAGATTACAAGATTTGAGGAGGAACTAAATCGTCGAAACTAGCTTCGCTTCGGTCTTCTTGAGTCGCGGATCGTCGTGGATCTCTTGCTCGGATGAAGATCGGCGTTGCTTCAAAAGCTCGTTGAAGGCTTGCTTGATTCGGTACTCGATGAATCTTGATTTGGCTCAAATTGTGTCACCCAATCTTGATTTGAATTGATTTGGATTTTGCTAGAATTTTTACCCTAATTGATGAACAACTAATCAACAACCTTTGTAATGAAGCCATAAGTGCCTTTTTATAGTTTTCCCTCAAGCTTCCCCTAGAAGATTGGTTGTTATAAAGCTTGCATAGGAAGCTAGGGTAGAGAAGTTTCTTGATTAAGATAGTTAGCTAGCTTGCATGAGAAGCCTTTCTGTTCGAGGGAAACTTCTGGAGATTTGAAGTGTCTTGAAGAAGTTTGGTTGTTGAAAGGAGGCCTCGGGGAAAATTACTAACCGCCGATGAGTCGAATCGGCCGCGGATCCGCGGCCCTTTTAGATGATCTCTGCATGAAATTTCCAGTGCTGATTTGTGTTGGCTTAATGTCACTTTCCTGATGTCTGGAATATTTTTATACTTTCTTGTTTACTGCCAGATCACAAGTCTTGGACTTGATGCGTTTTATCAGCACTTTTGGCAGTTACGGCTCTTTTAACCTGGAAAATTTCTTACATACAATCTCGAGACAAGTGTTGATATACAAAGATCATGCGTGTAGTAATAAACACACAATTTCACTCATAATGCCGATTATAATGTATAACATATGTTATTTAATATTTTGCAGACGAATTGCTAATATGTGCTATATTTATACCAAACACCCTTAGATGATTAGAAATAGTAGGGAAATTGATGTGTTAAGAATGCAATATTTTCAACTGATCAAATTCCCCCAAACTTAATTTTGGTCGTTTCGAGCAAACACCTTTTATTTTTATTTAAGAGAAGGAGAAAATATAAGAAAAAGAAAAACTAGCTAGCACACTTTCATAAGCAACACGATTGCGCTGAGCACGTGCAACAAGCCTTTAAACCTCTAGGTGTCCCTAGTAGGAGGAGTGTTGTTTCCTGAGGGTTTTCAGCGGATTGCACCCACAAAATCCTATAAAAAAGGAAGACCATGAAAGTTACATATAAAGATAAGAATTGTAAAAGAAAAACTTTGAAAATTAGAGTTTCCAACTATACTAGCTTTTCGGTTGTCATGAGCCCTATCTTAATAGTCATGAAAAGATGTTAGAAATCACATCCTGAGAACAAGCTGTCTCTCCTCAGATCCCCCTGCAAATTGGCCTCCTCGGCCGCTCAGCTCGCCCTGAGCTACCACAGGACCGAGATGCCTCGGCCCTTCCGCTCGTCCCTAAGCTCTCCCGCCGAGGCCATCTTCCTCGGTCCCTCCGACCGACTAACTCCACCACTCACAGGCGTAACCGCCGCTCCGCAAATCTCGCCAAGCGCGGATTCTCCGCCGGCAACATCCCACGTTCCACGCCATCATGATCCCCATTAACGGGCGATCCGCTTATTACGTGGGCGTGACGTCGGGGGCGTAACTGCCGGCGAGATTCTCGCGCCTGTTACCGCGTGCTGCCGCTACTATATAAACCCCCATCACAGAGGGGTCAAGTAAGCTTTTTTCACCTTACTTAGCCGTTACTCTGCTCGGATCTTGTGCTAACTTGATCGTCGGAGGGTCCTCGGTGGTACCAAACCACCCCGGGACTTCCTTGCAGGTACTCGGCGCAAACTCCTCAAAACTACCAATCTCCTCAAAACCCATTAAGACCCACATGCAATAGGAGATCACCTCCAAGATCCACCGGGAGATCGACGGAAGACAACATCTGACGGAGACCCGAAAAGGACCTCCATCAGTTGGCGCCGTCTGTGGGATACGAAACTCCAGAAAAAACAAAGTTGGCCTTCCGATCTCCATCCACATGGCAAGCGATCATCCTGAAGATCCAGGTACCAACCGCCGCCTCCCCCTCACTGGAGGCGTGGATGAACCTTCTCCGGCGACCGTCATCAACGCCCTCGCCGGTCGAATAGACCGACTACAGTCCCTCGTGGAGGCGCTCGTCCGCATCCAAACGGCTGGGCCAGGGCCCCAGATCGCTGCTCCTCCGCCTCCAGGAGACTCTGCCCTCGTCGGCATGGCTGACCACTGGAAGGCTACGTCCTATGGCCACAGATCTCACGGGCCGATACTCTCTGAGGCCCGCTGGGCACCCCACAGCTCCACACCAAGATCCGCCGCCAGAGCGCCTCGCCTCGAGCCTCCTCGCGACCCTCACCCCCCTGAGGAGATGTCGGTCACCTCGCCTGTCCCCAGGCATGACCGACACCCCCTACCTCGATGGGATCGCATAGAAGGGGCTCGCCAAGGCGGCTCGAGGGCCACCTCACCTAGGGATCTGAGGAACCTCATCAAGAGGAACCGGGGTTGTGCCCAGACGCAGATCTCCCACAGCAGAGGCCAGGGATTGCAAGGCGCCGAATACTCGGGGTACCACGGCCGACTCGATGCCCTCGAGAAGAAGATCGATGGCATGCGCTGAGAAGGTCACCTCTCGGGCGACGGGGCTATGTACGCCGCCAACTCGCTCACCAAGCCGTTTACCGAGGGACTGCTCGTTGTTCATGTCTCCTCGCGCAACAAGCCCCCGAAGGTCTCTCTGTTCAACGGGAAAACCAACCCGAAAAACCATTTGGATGCTTTCACCGCGGGGATGAGCTTCCAGGACCATTCCGACGCCGCCCAGTGCAGAGCCTTCCCAGCCACCCTCATCCGCACTGGTCGGGACTGGTTCTGAGGACTCGAGCCTCGCTCAATCTCGAACTTTGACGAGCTGGCTACTCAGTTCCTTGGCCACTTCGTCGGGAACCGTCGGCAGAAGCGCATGATCGACTACCTCTTCACAATTAAGAGCGGGGACAAGAAGATGTTCAAAACTTACATCACCCGCTTCTACAACGCCCTCCTCAAGGTCCCCGAGCACCGGGACGAGACCGTCATCACGGCGCTCAGATCCGGTCTTATGCACAAGGAGTGGCTGTGCTCCTTTGCATTGGTACAGCCTAGGACCATGGCCGAAGTTAAGGCGTGGACCGAGCACGAGGTCCAGCTCGAGTCCGAGGTGAACGCGAACCTCCCTCGAGCAGAACAGTCCGACCAGAAGAAGAGGGCGCGGGAAGAGAGGCCGGAGCGTCAGCAGCCCTATCACCCGAAGTTCCAGGAGTACACCCCGCTCAACGTCTCCCTCGTAGTGTTACTAGAGGAGGCCCAGGGCGAGGGGTTCTTCAAGTTCCCTCCAATCCCGTGTCAGGCCTCAAACCAAACCCAGGGCCCCTACTGCGCCTTCCACCGGACACTGGGCCATGCCATGGAGGATTGTAAGCAACTTCGGGACTACGTCGAGGAGCTCATCCGATCAGGGCACCTCACCGCCTACTAGAGGGATAAGCGGCAGGCCGACCGCGAGCAGGATCAGCGTCCCCCTCCCGTCGAGCTGACCATCGGCCAGATCATGCTCGTTTCGGCAGATGACCAACCCAGAGCCCAGGGGTCCCCATACCCGGTGCCGAGCACGGGGACCAACAAGCCTCCGGGGAGCTCGGGCCATGCTAATAAGGTCATCTATTAGCATGTACTTTTTTTAGGGGCAATGTAAACTCTTCCTAGGGTCTGTTGTTAATTTAATAAAAGATCAATGGAACATTGCGAAAAAGAAGGAAAGGTCTTATTTATTCAAAAAGGTATTATGGGCTCCTCAGCCATACATACAAAAGACAAAGAAAATTACAGCAGCGGGGGAAGGGGGTGCAGAGAGCACTGCTTATGGTACTCAGTAAAGATCTCCGCCGGCCGAGGCCTCGCGAGATCCAGCCTCTGCCCTCGATTCCCCCCACGCGCGTTGACATCGAGCCTCGGTTCGTAGCACTCACGGATGAGTGCCACAGAGCGAGCCAGCCGACCCACGAAGATCAGGCCGAAGCGCCTCAGAGACTGCAGCTTGCCCACGGCCTCGTCGTAGAGCTGCTCGGACAGGGGGTTGTAAAGCCCCGGCGACGCCCTCCAGATGGAGTACATCAGCAGCTACAGCAGAGGGGAGCGCCGGGGGAGTAGTCAGCCGAAGTGGTCTTCGATGCTCCCATACACCAACTGAACCGTGTCCTCGGCGCAGTTCTGGTCGTAGAGGTATACGTCTTCGAAGTGGATGATGTCGGGGATGGTAAAGGGGAAGTCTTCCATTCTCAACAATCTGTTTGTGAAGAAAAGAAGGACCAGCGCTCCCTCAGCTTTATATAGCCTACTGCGCCCCAATGGAACCCAACAGTAGCCCGTTTTCGCCCATAAAGTCGCTGCCACGCGGCGATCATCTAGCCTTCTCTGGTGGAATCGAAACGACGTAACTCTGGCGCTTCGTCTCCCCACACATTCAATGTGCGTGCTATGCGCACGGTCGCCGCGACCGTTCCTGTTCCCCATACCTGCGACGGGGTGGTCGAGCGAAACCTCATGAAGAATCAGCCTAGTATCTACCATGCTCGGCTATCCCTGGCCGGTAGCGTCCCTACACGCAACGCCGGTGATCAAAACCCTCGCCAAGAGACAACCGCGCAGCTTCACTGCCCGGATATCCTTAGCAGGCCTCCTACGGCTCCTCTAACGCTAAGGATCAAAGTCCTCCTTAGAGGCAGCCGACCAGCTTCCCTACTCGGCTATCCCTGACCGGTAGCTTCCCTACTCGGCTATCCCTGACCGGTAGCTTCCCTACTCGCAACGCCAGGGATCAAAGCCCTCGCCAAAAGGCGGCCGCGCAGCTTCACTGCCCGGTTATCCTTAGCAGGCCTCCTACGGCCCCTCCAACGCTAAGGACCAAAGTCCTCCTTAGAGACAGCTCAGCAGCTACCCTGCTCGGCTATCCCTGGCCGGTAGCTTCCCTACTCGCAACGCCAGGGATCAAAAAGTCCTCCCAGAGGCAGTTGAGCCCGACCCTCGCTCGGCTATCCCCAGCTGGTACCTTCCTACCACAACCGACAGGGATCCAAAGCCCTCCCAGAGGCAGTCGAGCTCGACCCTTGCTCAGCTATCCTTCAGGACAAAAGCCCTCGCCAAGAGGCACCGGGCAGTAACCTTACCCGGCCAAGGGTCCTTAGTAGACTTCTTACAGCCCCTCCCGCGCTAAGGACCAAAGTCCTCCTTTGAGGCGGTCAAGCCCGACCCTTGCTCGGCTATCCTCGGCTGGTAGCTTCCTACCACAACCGAAAGGGATCAAAGTCCTCGCCAAGAGGAACTGGGCAGTAACCCTGCTCGGTCCCTATCCTGAAGGATCAAAGCCCTCGCAAGAGGCAACCGAGCCCATCCCTTGCTCGGTCATCTCCGGCTGGTAGCTCCCTACCCATGACGCCAGGGATAAAAGCCCTCGCAAGAGGCATCTGAGCGGCTACCCCGCTCGGTCATCCCAGACTGGTAGTTGCCTACCCACGACGCCAGAGATCAAAGCCCTCGCCAAGAGGCCACCGCGCAGCTTCACTGCCTGGCTATCCTTAGCAGGCCTCCTACGTCCCCTCCAACGCTAAGGATCAAAGTCCTCCTTAGAGGCAGCCGAGCGGCTTCCCTGCTCGGCTATCCCTGGCCGGTAGCTTCCCTACTCGCAACGCCAGAGATCAAAGCCCTCGCCAAGAGGCAACCGCGCAGCTTCACTACCCGGTTATCCTTAGCAGGCCACCTACGGCCCCTCCAATGCTAAGGATCAAAGTCCTCCTTAGAGGCAGCTCAGCAGCTACCCTGCTCGGCTATCCTTAGCCGGTAGCTTCCCTACTCACAACGCCAGGGATCAAGGCCCTCGCCAAGAGGCAACCGCGCAGCTTCACTGCCCGGTTATCCTTAGCAGGCCACCTACGGCCCCTCCAACGCTAAGGACCAAAGTCCTCCTAGAGGCAGTCGAGCCCGACCCTTGCTCGGCTATCCTCGGCTGGTAACCTCCTATCACAACCGACAGGGATCCAAAAGCCCTCCTTAGAGGCAGCCGAGAGGCTACCCTGCTCGGTCATCCCCAGCTGGTAGTTTCCTACCCACGACGACAGAAATCAAAGCCCTCGCCAAGAGTCAACCGAGCAGCTTCCCTGCTCGGTCATACCCAGCGGGCATCCTCCTGCCTACCAGACGCTGCTGGTTTGAAACCCTCATAACGAGGCTACTGAGCTCCCTTCTACTCGGCAAATCTGCGGCGGACAGCATGCTGCTCATCAAATGCCGCAGACCCGAAACCCCGTTGAGAGACGTCAGGTATGTTCAAGTCTGAGTGATCCCCCCTCGATTTCGGGGCCATAGAGATGCCTCCTTCTCAGCAGCGCTTGGCACACTCGGCAAGTGATCGAAATAACTCGACGAACGATCGCTAAACAGACAGCCGACCTGACATGGAAGCCCAACAGTGCAAGCAAGGATATTTTACGAGCATTTTTCACAAACAGAAGATAAAGTGCAAACTGATGAAACAAAAAGTTTTACTACCAAAAGCGAAGTCTTTACAAAGGGTATTTTGGGCTCCCTAGCCTTACATACTGCCCGAAGGCTTACAAAAATTCCAGAAGCAGCAAAATAAAAGGAGGAGGAAGATGGGGGATTTAGGCCTCGGGGCCAGGCACGACCTCGGGGTCCTCGATATCTACCACGAGTCGAGCAGGGTCCTCGGCCACCTCCTCGTCAGGAATCTCTTCCCCCTGCTCATCGGCGTCCGCGAGGGGGTATTCGGCCCGGAGCTCTTCATCGGTGAACTCCGGCACCCGGGCTTTAACGGCGTCGAGGGCTTCGTGCCAGATGCGGGTGGTGGCCACGGCTAAGTCATTGTAGAAGTCCTTCGACTTCTTGTAGTTCTCCACCGACTTCGCCGCCAAGAGGTCAGCCCGCTTCGCCGCCTCGACCGCCGCCCCCTTCTCCTCCCGGAGGGTCCTCACCGTCTTCTTCATATTGCCGGCGAGCGCCTGAGCGTCCTCAAGCTTGACCTCAGTGGCCACGGCGGCCTCGCGGTGCTGGGCAACCTCCCGTTTCTCGGCTTCCACTTCGCCCTCCAGGGCGGCAACCCTCGCCATCACCGCCTCCAGCTCCCGTTTGGATCTCTCTTTCAGCGAGGTATGCTGGTCTGCGGCCTTCATTGCCGGGGTTATCACCTCGGCCTCCATGCGTAAGGCAAGGGCGACGTGCTAGAGGACCTGAAAAATAAGAAAAAGGTCAGGAAGACAAAGGAAGCACCGAATCTCACAAACAACCGAGCACTTACCTGCATGGCCTCCTGGGCGATGGATGCCATCTGGGCCATGAAGGTCCCCCCGGGGACCCTACCCCCTGTTGACTTCTCTATTTCGTGCAGCAGGCTATCCGCGACAGATAGCCCCGAGGGCACCGTGAACAGGAGGCCCCCTTCCTCCACCATGATCGGCGAGGGTGGGCCCCGAGGAGACCTCCGGGAACCTCTCTTGAGTGACTCCGATGGAGAGCCGGTCTCCTCCTTCGAGACCGGGTCTTCTAGATTTTGAGCCCACTTCCGGTCCGGCGCTCTGCTAGGCCCCGGGATGAGATCCGCCCCCAAACGCTCAAGGGACGCGGCCACCGGAGGCACTGGGACGGAGGCTGAAGGAGCCAGGGCAGGCTTCGAACAGGAAGAGCTGGTGCCTCCAGCCTTCATGACCTTCCTCGGCTGGCGCATGGAGGCTCGGAGCTCGTCCATATCCATGGGTCCTGCACAAAACCAAATGCAAAGAAGTCAGCGATACATGCAATATAAAAGCCAAAAAGCAAGCCTAACTTACCGATGAACTCAACGGGGCTGAGCCCAGCCCAACTCAGGACCCTCTTAGACAGCAGCACGTCAAATCGGGGGATGGGCTCCCACGACGCCACTCTCACCGCGGCGGGGTCATTGGACTGGTTCCCCGGCAAGCATTTTTCCTCGACAACTTGGTGGGCATGGGTCAATCCTCTCCCTCGGGCGGCGTGATAAAGAAAAACTTCTTCTTCTGATCGTGAATGGAAGAAGGTAGAACTACAACTCCTGTCCCGACGACGCCCCCCTGTCGCTTCCTAAAAGAGAGGTAGACCCACTTCGGGTCGCCCGCTCGACCCCCAGGATGATTTTTGAAAACAAGGGAAGAATCAGGATGGAGAGGCTGAAGGGAATAGCCTGTAGATTCAGGCGGATCAAGAACCCGAGGAGAATCCACCATGAGTTTGGCACTAACTGGCCAGGGGCTAGCCCGAAGAAGTTCAGCGCTTCGACGACCTCAGAAGAGAAAGGCAGGCGCATTCCACCCCAAAAAGCTTCCAAGTACAGGACGATCTCCCTAGTCCGTACTTGGTCTGCCCTCTCTCCCTCCTTGGCCAGACGAAGTGTATAATGTGAGGGGATGTGGAAGCGAGCCCGAGCATTGGAAAGCTCGTCCTCATACCTCACCCAACACGAAACGCCGGGGGCAGCGTCTACCGCCTCCTCCCTAGAGGCTGCCCCCGCCGCACGATCCTGGGAAGAGGATCTGATCCCTGCTCTCCGGGAAGACTCAGGCTCAACTAGAGGGTCCCCAGAACCTACTCCTACAACATCTATAGATTCTGCGAAAGAAGACATCTAACCTGGAGAGGAGGGATCCTCGGGAAACGAAAGCAGAGGAAAGAAGACGAGCGCCGAGCAACCAGGACTTAGAGCGAGGAAATATGAAGGAGTAGGGGCCCTGGAATGGGCCCCAACCCTATTTCTCACCGTAATCGCCCTCATCCAACGACGCCCTTCATCTCCTGCCAAAGCGCCTCCTCACGTCCAACAGCTCCGATCGCTCCACTTGTCGTTCTCACACTGGGCCACATCCCATCAGACGCCGCAGGTCTGCACACATCGCGTCGGCCAACCGACGCCTGGCACGCGGACTGTCGCTTCAGTGACAGGATGCATGAACCGGCGCACCTTCCTTAAATGCAAAGATCTCGTCCTGATTCGCTGGCAGAAGAGACAGCCGACAGCCCGGGGACGCGTCCCGACGAAATCTTAGGAGGGAGCTCACCCCAGGCGGCCCGGCAGTCCACTTTTGACCCGACCCGCCAGCTGGTCGGGACAAGAGTGGGGGGCTAATGATGATACTCTATATTGGCGATCTCCCAGATCAGGAAACGTGGCAGATGACGTGTCGCAGAACTCAGAAGAAAGGGCCCTCAGGGTCCGACCAGGCTACCCCTGTACCTGACCTCTGTACCTGACCTGCAAGCACAAACTGGATCTCCTCAGAGCCCCCAGCAAATTGGCCTCCTCGGCCTGTCGGCTCGCCCCGAGCTACCATAGGACCGAGATGCCTTGGCCCTCCCACTAGTCCCTGAGCTCTCCCGCCGAGGCCATCTTCTTCGGTCCCTCCGACCGACCAACTCCATAACTCACAGGCGTAACCGCCACTCCGCAAATCTCGCCATGCTTGGATTCTCCGCCGGCAACATCCCACGTTCCACGCCATCACGATCCCCATTAACGGGCGATCCGCTTATTACGCGGGCGTAACGTCGGGGGCATAACTGCCGGCGAGATTCTCGCGCCTGCTACTGCGTGTTGCCGCCACTATATAAACCACTATCACAGAGGGGTCAAGTAAGCTTTTTTCACCTTACTTAGCCGTTACTCTGCTCGAATCTTATGCTAACTTGATCATCGGAGGGTCCTCGGTGGTACCAAACTACCCCGGGACTTCCTTGCAGGTACTCGGCGCAAACTCCTCAAAACCACCAATCTCCTCAAAACCCATTGAGACCCACACGCAACAGGAGATCACCTCCAAGATCCACCGGGAGATCGACGGAAGACAACAACGGAGACCCGAAAAGAACCTCCATTAGCATAAAAATTAACCGGTTCACTTTAATTCTTAGGACAAAGGCGAAATAGAAAATAGTTAATTTAGTTTGGATGGTTATGCACCCTCGTTAACACAACACATATCAATAAAAGCATAGCTTCTCTTAAACTTAGAATCATATTCATGTGAAATATCTAAATTATTCTTCCTCCATAATCACCATTGTAGATATTGGAATTAGATAAAGTTCTACTTTTCCAAAATATATAGTGTTAGTTTTGGTATTATATATCTAACTGGTGTTAATTATTGGAGCATATTTTGAAACATTCTTTCTTTCTAGGGAAAAGAGACAAGTGTATGGAACAACAAAAATGTTGTATCCCCTCCTATTTTGTAGAAGCATATCCAACACCTCAATCTAAAATCAATTCTAAACCATACAGATTTCATTTTAACTATAAAACATCTACTATAAATCCACGTGCATCGGATATCCACTTGCATTCCACATGGAAGACACTAGTATAACTTGATGTAAAGTGATACTTAAATCCCAACAAATGGATCGACGCAAGAAGCTTTTAACATTTGACTTCTTAGAATGGTCTCACGTTACCATAGGCAAGCATGCCTACTATATCTTTAGGTCAAATGACTTAACATCTTTATTTCCCCCAATCAGAGCAAAACTCTGTTCAAAAATTCATATTTTGAAATGAAGCAGCGTTTTATAGCAGCGCCAGCGCTTAGAGAGTCAAAGACTCTGAGGCGGCGCTCACATGCAAAGCACATGAGTGCTAGTGTTAAGAGCGCTGCGCTCTAAGCAGCGCACCACGTGCAAAGCACGTAAGCGCTAGCGCTAGAACTAAAAGCTCCCCACCGTTAGATCAAAAATCCAATAATAATGATAAATTATTAATTGACCAGAATAAAATTCTGTTAAGAAAAGATTACTCAAAATCATTCGAAACAAAAAGATTGTGCTCTGTAAATCAGAGCACCGTCGGATCAATGATCCAATGTTGATTAAAAATCACTAAAATACAGAATAAATTTTATGTGGTGAAAGATTTCCCAATCATTTTAAAAAATAAGAAAATTGCCTTCTGTAAATCAGAAGCTTTTGGATCAAAAATCCAACGATGGGGAAAATCCCCAAATCAATTGGAGAAAAGATCTCCTTAACTGATTGAACAAATCAGCTCACTCTATATAAAGACCTCAAGACTTCAAGTCTCAAAAAAGATAGAAAAACATACAGAGGAACCCTCCCATAAACTTTGAGAAATTTAACCTCTCGGTAGAAGAACAACTTTTCTTCAAGGTAAAAAAACAGAAACACGAAATCGTCTCATATAAAAAAAAGAATTCACTTCTTTAAGATCATAGATCTACAAGACCAAGGTCTTTCACAAAGAAATCAAAAGATATCATCATAAAATAAAAAGAAGAACATAATTCTTCTCACAGATCATAAATTCATAAGACAAATTGTCTTTCAGGAGATCATGAACATCTCATTATAAAAGGAGGGGGAGAATAATTCAATACTCTTAGGATCGCAGATCCATAAAGACAAAGCTTTTCACTAAAATAAGAGATTGAAACATCTCCTACAAAAGGAGAACTTTGTTCTTAGAAGCTTAAGACAAAATCTCTTATAAAAAGAGAATTTAATTCTCAGGGCGGAAAATGATCTAAGTTGCATAAAAGAAGAGCCTTAACGCTCCAAATTTAAAAAAAGCGCTATGCGCTCAAGACTAGCGCACAGCGCCAAGGGCGCCACGTGCTCCTCACGTGTGCGCTACTTAGCAGAAGTGCTTCAGCGCTCCACATCTAGCGCAAAACACTGCAGAGCCTTAGCGCTCCAAATATAGCGCACTACGCTCATAGACCGGCGCTCAGCGCTAAGCGCACCACATGCACCTCACGTATGCGCCACTGAACAAATAGCGTTTTGCGCTCATAAACTGGCGCAACACCCATCATCTGGCGCTTAGCGCCAAGCGCGCCACGTGCTTCTCACGTGGGTGCTACTCAGCAAAAGCGCAATGCGCTCATAAACTAGTGCTCTGCACTCTTTGACTGGCGCAAAGCGCCAAGCGCGCCACGTGCTCTTCACGTGTGCGCTAAAAGAACATAAATTTTTCTACAAATAAAGCCTAGAGCTGTGAGGAATGCTCAGCATTCAGTAAAAGACAAAAACATTGTCAAAATTCAAATCAATGCTCAGTATTGTCAAATGTTTAACATTTTAACTAAATGGGCCGAGCCCAAGTTGGCCATAAATCCCTTATTCAGATTAACTAAGCACATATGCTCATAAATCTCAGATCTTAGTCCCAAATTGGACTACAGATCCCAACCAAAATCGGTTCAAGGGTATATCTCTTCACTCCTCTGTTATTTGTCGTTGTAATCCTTCAACGTCTTTAGAGAGGTGACGGGTCCCGACAACCAGACATTCCATGGACTGTGGGGTCCTCAAACCCACGAACTATGATGTTCTTAACCTTGGACTGTGGGGTCCTTAAGCCTATGGACTATGATGTCCTTAACCTTGGACTGTGGGGTCCTTAAACCCATGGACTATGATGTCCTTAACCTTGGACTGTGGGGTCCTTAAGCCCATGGACTATGATGTCCTTAACCTCGGACTGTGGGGTCCTTAAGCCCATGGACTATGATTTCCTTAACCTTGGACCACCATGTTCTTAAACTGGTAATCGACCGCAATATCCTTAAACTAAACAATAGAGCCCAAATGCTCTTTTGTTGGATCTAAACGATCCCGTTAAATTGATCTTAGTCTAAAAATTAGACTAACGTATCCTTAACAAACATTTAAGTTAATCTTAGTCTCAAAGGAGACTAACGTATCCTTAAATCCAACCTCAAACCCAAATCTAAGAAAAATACGGATTTGGACTAATCCACGCCCTACGGGAGATAACGTAAATTACTCTCCGTATACAATCCACGGGCAACCAAAAAACAAAACAAACACCCACGACACGAAGTGACCATCTGGAGAAGGAGAAAGTGGTTACCGCGATGCGGTAGCATAATTAACTGCAGGGGCTTGCGCCTGCAGGGAAGAGCGTCCCCACAATCAAAAATCGAATCTAACGAAGTCTGCTATATCGGCCGCGTCCATTTAAACCTCCGATACATGGTGCCATAAATCAACTTGGTATTTTCAGAGAGGTGGACGGATAGCACCAATTAGCATCTGCCCCCAAATTCAGGAAAGACGAACCTACGCGGTTTCGTCTCTGTATTCGGAGGAGAACATCTGTTTGAAATGTGGACATCCAAAGACTACCTCAACATTCGTCTCGTTACTACAGACGTAATGTCAACAACGGTGTTCCCTCTCACTCCAGCAGGATGCAGACGAAACGTCAACAAACGACCCTAGGGTCGAAACAAAGAGGAGCCATGGAAAATTCCCTGGTTCCAAGTCTCGAC
This sequence comes from Agapanthus africanus, assembly GCA_030015575.1. Lineage (NCBI taxonomy): Eukaryota > Viridiplantae > Streptophyta > Magnoliopsida > Asparagales > Amaryllidaceae > Agapanthus > Agapanthus africanus. Next base: position 138,777,637 of record CM057339.1, read on the forward strand.
AGTTCACAAACAACCTTGAGACCATCTCGACACTCGTCTCATTACAACAGACGTAGTGTCAATAACGGCGTTTCTTCTCACTCCAGCAGGATACAGACACAACGTCAACAAACGACCCTAGGGTCGAAACAAAGCAGAGCCATGGTAAAGTCCCTAATTCCAAGTCTCGACGGTTCACAAACAACCTAGAGACTACCTCGATACTCGCAGTGTCAACAACGGCGTTTCTTCTCACTCCAGCAGGATGCGGACGCAACGTCAACAAACGACTCCAGGGTCGAAATAAAACGGAGCCATGGCAAAATCCCTAGTTCCAAGTCTCGACGGTTCACAAACAACCTAGAGACCACCTCGACACTCGCAGTGTCAACAACGGTGTTTCTTCTCACTCCAGCAGGATGCAGACGCAACGTCAACAAACGACCCCAGAGTCGAAACAAAACGGAGCCACGGCAAAGTCCCTAGTTCCAAGTCTCGACGGTTCACAAACAACCTAGAGACCACCTCGACACTCGTCTTGTTACAGCAGACATAGTGTCAACAACGGCGTTTCTTCTCACTCCAGCAGGATGCAGACGCAATATCAACAAACGACCCCAGGGTCAAAACAAAACGGAGCCATAGCAAAGTCCCTAGTTCCAAGTATCGACGGTTCATAAAACAACTTAGAGATCACCTCGACATTCGTCTCATTACAGCAGACGCAGTGTCGACAAAGGAAGCGAAGGCCAAATTCCTAGCTTCAGGGTCTTGACAACAACTCAAATAAAACCCGAAAGACTATCGGAGATCATCCCACACCAGTGCGGAGTGGTTATGACTCATCGGGGCTCCCAAACTGAGCCTAAACTCAAGTAAAAAGCGGTATGGCAAAATTCTTAATGCTTGCTCTTCCGACAGTCAAATTGCCTAGGAAGATTACTTGAAGACGTCTTGTCCAGCCCCTGATGGGATCAGAGACACGACAGTCGCAGGGCCACTTGAACAGCAGCGTAAAGACTGCATATCGGGGAATGCATCAGTCAATGCGATGGTACGACGGAAAAAAAACCCTAGTACCACAAAACCTAACAGACCTCTGTCGTAAAGAGCAGGGGTTATCCATGCGTTAGGACAAGTTTGCCTATGAACCCAAGAAAGATAAACTAAACAAACTCCGAAATGAGTCCATAAACTAGAGACTCCAGAATGAGTGAATAAACTACAAACTCCGAAATGAGTCCATAAACTAGAGACTTCGGGATGAGTGAATAAACTACAAACTCTGAAATGAGTACATAAACTACTTCACACCAAATCAAGATATCGAAGAAAAAAGAAATGCCAGTATGAAATAAAATATGTCTTTTATTCATGAATTTAAGTGAATACAAGATACATTTCATTCTGGAATCAAAATGAATACATGTTATTCATGAATCAGAATGTTTAAGAAATACAATCAATACAAGAAGGGGGAAACAAAAACATTTATTAAGGAGGAGGCATTTTCAACAAACTGACGAACCGCTCACGTGCTCCCCTTAACTCCTTCTAGCGTTCAGCTACGACGGCCAACTCCGCTTCAATTTGAGCCGGTTGTTGCAAGTAGGATGAATGCTTCTTATCGATTTCATTCTTGGAAGTTTCGCAATCATGTGTGACCCGCTCAGTGAAGTCAAGCTTCTGCCTTAGCGCCAGCCTGTCAGAAATACATCGTTGGAGGTTTTCAAAAATAGCTTTCAGTTGCGCAGCATTTGCTTCAACCTGGTTGCGCAATTGAACGGATTCGCTGGAAGCCGCCTCATGCTCATTTCGCCTCAGGGCTGCCTCATGTTCAAAATATCGAATGAAAGAGACACTCTACTCGACCCACGCAGCCCGCTAAGAGTTCAAAATAAATACCTCAAGAGCGAGACACCTAAGCTCAATCCCATGCAGGCAAGCCTCGATCTTCCTGCAATAATCAACCCAAAAACCGATGAGATCTTCATTATGGAAATTCACGAGCGTCGCCAGTATTGGATTGACTTTGTCTACAAAATCCATAGCAGAGGTGAGGGCCTCGGCGTCGAGATCTTCAATAAACTCGCTTAACGTTCGCCGGGTATTCACTGCGCCCCTGAAAGATGGACGTTTAGCGAAGGGCCCCGTGGGCATAGGAATGCGGGACTCAAAAGGAGTTGAAGTTGGTGTAATCACTGCAAAATAAATCACGGTCAGATTTCAACTTGAAAGAAGACACCTGACGAACGAGATCTACCGTACCAGCTGTTGAAGGTGGCAAAACAGGGAGCACCGGAGGCATGGCTATTCTTTCGCTTCCTCCTCTGAGCCATGATACTGTGGTCAATATAAGGAAGGCTTAGCAACAAGAAGTCTACTCATAAAAAGGAAAAACACTAGGTGAAGAATATATTGACCAATACTGGAAGGTGGAATGACTTCTAATTGAAAGGAAAAATGCGGGTTTAGCACCTGGTATAAGTGGTCGAAGAGTACTCCGGCAAAGTCGCGACTATATATAGTCAATGCAAAGAGAATTGTATCTACAGTAAAGCAACTAAGTGAGAAACCCTTACCTTCCAAAATTTGAGGCACAGAAGAAAGCGAAGGAACTGTGACCGTCAAAACGGCAGCCGGCGATAATTCTTCAGCAGGCACAACCTCAGGGTTTACCGCGCCTATGCTCAAAACAAACGAAATATCATTAGAGGGGCTTAACAGTATTAAAAACTCAAAGATATAACCCAAGGAGCACCTGATAAGTCAGAGGCCAAAACTGTGCCGAAAGCATCACCAAGTGTAACGGCTTCCTCATTTTCTCTCGGGGGAGTAGATTCCGCACCCATAGCTTCATCCCTGACTCGACAAGGGCCGTCATAATGCTTGCGACCCCCGTCGATACCAAGGAGCCACAAAGAGAAAGAGCAGCAGTCTGGACAGTCCCAGATTCCCAAGAAAGAGTGGCCACTTCGGGCTCTGTAATCATCGGCGTCTCACCTGCCATAGCACCGTCAGGACTCGGCCTTGCTTAAAAGAAAATGCGTATGTCGTGATTCGAGGACTAAGTTATAATAAGGGAGTGGGCATTATGTTACCTTGAAGTAGCTGTTCAGTTTCCTCCTCAGCTGCACGCGCAAGCTGTCTATGGGCGGTAGACAGAGCGGAAGGAGAGTTCACCAGGGGGATGTTAGAAGATGGGACATTGCTCGAACCTGCACCCGCGGCTAAGACAGTTTCGCGTTCCCTCACGGCGCGCTTTCTACGCTTCCTATCGACCTGGACCGTGTGAACCGACCTCCTTAATACTTCCAATAGGGGGCGTTGTCGTCCAAATCGAGTTTAGCCTCCGGATCCGCTATGGCATCCATCATCGGCTGCTTCAGCAACGCCTCCTGTCGTGGCCTTGGGAGGGCCGCGGCCGTGATCGGTGGCTCTGGAAGTTTTGCTGCATCACCGCTTAGGATTGGCACTACACTTGAAACAACTTGGGTTTTGGAAGTTCCTAGAATAAGGCGAAGAAAAGGGTCAGATCGTGAATAAAAGAGTAAAAGTGTAATGAAATGAATTATACCAAGGCCCAAAGAAGCGTGGAGCCTCTCTTCCTTCTTGAACGTCCTGAGAGAAGTCACAAGAGCCTCTTACCTGTTGAAGAAGAGAGCGTTAATAAAAACATAATAAGGGGAGAAGGGATAGGTGCAGAAGAATGTAAATGAAGTATACCCGACTCCGCAATATAGACCAAAGATGCTTCCTCGCGGGCCAGTCGCTTGGAAGCTGCGATGGCAGCCTGAAGATCAGTATCGGTTGCAGGCGTGTCAAACAAACTCTCATTGGTGCTATATTCGCACAAGCCCTTACTATAGGGAGCATGGGGCTCCTAGCCGAATACCACATCAACAGAGAATAGAGATTTCTTCTTCTTCTGCGAACGGACACCAACAGCCGACGGTAAAAGCTTTCGCTTAACGGGCATCTTCGGACAGCGGGTCCTGATCTCCCAACCAATGCCCGATTCTGGGGATGCCACGGCTACCGCAGTCGTAGGAACATCCGGCCCAAGGTTATCAGGAAAAGCTCGTGGGGCTATAGCCGAAGTGATTTCTCTTAAAGAAGGGCGAACGGATGCTCGTTGTTCATATCATAATTTTGCATTATTATATTCCTCATTCTTAATCATTTTACAAATAAATAGGTGCTTTTGATCCATGTCTGCTAAATAGTTGCAGGTTACAGGTTCTCGGAACAATACAGTGAAAATGGTGAAAAAATGCTATAAAAGTGAGACTACGACCAACAAATAGAAGAATCTTTATCATGCCGTCTACAGCTAAGGAACTAATGAAGATCGAACAGTTCGATTTCACAAAGTAAAAAGGCAGCACAAGATTCAAGACTTCAACACGAAGCAAACGGGAAAAGTCCACAACATTCTGCACTGTGGAAATCTGGAAGAAAGTAGAAGACATTCTTGCGAACCAAGTGAAGAAAATAGAAGGAAAAAGCAACAGAAAGAAGTCCTGAAGAAATCAGCCCACAAGCCCATCAAATGGCCGCGGATCTGCGGCCGTGCTGTGCACGTGTCGGCGCGTGTCGGCGCGTGTCTGTGGAGTCGGTGCATTGACCCGGTTTTCTTAGGGTATTTTTGTAATTCTAGATATGGATCAGATGTAAACCCTAGGATTTCTATTATCTATAAATAGGAACCCTACAGCTCTTTTTGGGGTGTGCCTCTTTTTGGATGCCTCTTTTTAATTCCTAGTTTTAGAATTTTTATTCCCTGTAAATGTTCGAAGAGTGCATCAAATAAAAAGTAAGTTTTTCTTTATCTTGCCTTAGTTTAATTTCTTTTCTGCCCAAGTTATTTACCTTACAATTTTATTTATCTGCCGTAGTTAGTCTCCGCTAGTTAATTAGGTTATTAAAAACAAACAAAAAAATGAACTCGTTTATCAATTCCCTAATGAGTGAGTAGTTCCTCACTTGTTAGGGTTAGGTTTGGGGAAGGTTTGAGAGATGAAAATTTCTCACCCCTTTCTTGCCCGTTATATATTTTAAGTAGAACTCTATGCATACATACACACACCGCTCACTACGGCACCCTATCCCACGCGATAGCGGTGATACCATAGTTAAAAACAGGTTGTGTATGTTTTCCATGGAGGTTAGGGTAAGAGTTAAGAAAGGACGGATAAGGACCAAGAGGAAGAAACCTAGTTTCTTCCCGATCGTGCTAATCCCCTTTGTTAACTATTACCTTAACACCTAAAAAGTTCTTAATTAAGGGCATAGAAAGTGGTGAGAATAATTGATTTTCCAAACTAACCTAAACCTAACCCTAGCAAGGTTTTAATCCTAATCAAAATCAACTTTAGTTTTTATTGATAATCAAACCTACCACAATTGGAATTAGCTCGTTAGAACAACTAGAAAATACACAAAATCCCTGTGGACCGACTCGTACTCAACCGGCTAGCTACCAAGCGACACCGTTCTTGATTGCGGTTAATTCTTTGATAACAAATAGCGTAAGCACAAAACATCGTACCAATCAAATGGCGCCGTTGCCGGGGATGGCGTAGTTATTTTCTTTTTGTAATTTCGGGTTAATTAAAAAATTGAAAAATCATAAAAACTGAAAAATATAAAAAATAAAAATTTTATCATCTTGTTATTTTTTGAAGGGTTTTCGTGTGAATTGTGCAGGATTGAAAAGACCAACAGATTCAGATCTAGAAAATTCCAGTGAGCAAAACAGCAAACAGCAGATCTGAATAGGCAGAGGAAGATAGAAACAGCAAACAGAAAAATCTCGGAGGCTTGAAACACCTAAAGAACCGCGGAACCGCCGCTATTTCCTACATTTAGCCACGGATCCCCCGCGGCTTGCTGACGTCAGCAAGCCAAAACCTCTCTGTAAGCTTTCTTTTCTTCTCTGTAACCTCCTGATCTCCTCTGAAAAATTTTCCTGCAGGGTTCTTTGTGCAAAACTTCTCTCCCTTCTCCAATAACTTGATCTTGTGCTCTTTGCGCCGCAAGAAAAGAAAAAAAAATTTGGCAAGTGTTTTGGGTATTTACTGCTTTGCATTTTTAAAATTGACTTTTAAGGGGCTATAACACCAATCCAGATTGGGTGGGGATTTCATTACCCTTCCTAAGACCCCAAAAATCCCAAAAAGAATTTGCATAAACCTTCAAGTTAATTAAAAAAGATTAGACTCAGCCTATAAGGACTGTCGTGCTCATTAGGACAAAAGAATAGTTGTAGGCATCGGTCGTTTATCTAAACCAGACTTTGTGGTGCCGAGGCTAGACAAGTGGGAAAGGTAATTTTAAAAGGCCCGTCTCACGGTGATTCGTGAGCGGATCCCTCCTTTCTTTACTTGTGCTTACCTGACCACAATTAGCGGTGAAGAGGCGATTTGAGGACCTCACAACTTGCCCTTTGGAACAGTTAGGAGCAGTCTAGTTGACCTAAGAGACCCTAGATCTAGGCTTGATTGTGCATATTGTGATTGCTTGAACGTGTGTCTAAGCTACTTATAAAATCTTTTGCAAAAATTCCTTTGCAAAAATTCCTTATAAAAACATAAAACAGAAAATTTTACAAAAAGACTTGCCAATTTTGTCGCTAGAAATCCATAGCACCCCACTTTTTTCCATTAACGTTTTCTTACCACCACCTTCTGTTTTTACCTTTTGACTACACTACACCTCTTCAGTGTATGTCCAGTTGGACTAGGGACACTAACGCCCGTTTAGTCCGTGTCTCGTTAGTGCCGACTGACGACGCTTTCGACTCCGAAGTCAAAATTCCATCCACTTCTTTACTTTCATCTTCATATTCATCATATTCTAAGGAGATGTCGGGATTCAATCCTAACAACCCCTTAACTGTGGGACTAATTCCACATCCACTAGGTGCGAATAACCCGCCACACCCTCCTGTCGAAGTGCCCCAACGAATCGCGCTCCAGGATCTTTTCTATCCCATCCGCACCGCACTTCCCACTTGTCTTTCACTTCCACCGGTTGTTTCGCCCAATCAGAGCAAAGCTCTGTTGAAATTCAAAATTCAAAATTTTGAAGCAACGTTTCAAATCTCGGGCGCAACGCGCCACATGTCAGGCTCTAATACGTCAGCGCAGCGCCCAAGAAGGCGCGCCCAATCAGAGCAAACCTCTATTTTAATGAAACAACGCTTCAGCTGCGCAAGCACTGCGCTGCGCGACACGTGTCAGCACAGATGCGCTAGCGCAGTTGCGCTGCGCTGTGCGCTGCGCGACACGTGTCAGCGCAGATGCGCTAGCGCAGTTGCGCTGCGCTGTGCGCTGCGCTGTGCGCTGCGCTGTGCGCTGCGCGACACGTGTCACGCGCTGGTGCATCTGCGCCAAACAGAATTAAAATTTTAAGAAATCTTTTCTGTTCTTGTTAAAACAAGAAGATTTTCTTCTGCAAAGCAGAAGCTCTTGGATCAAAGATCCAACGGTGGGGAAAATTCCCCAAATCACTCAGAGAAAAATCTCTTTAACAAATTTAATTAATTTATGGGCACTATAAAAAGGACCCTAGGCCTCAATTAAAAGGCATCAACATTTTTTTTCAAAAAAAGAGAGAGAGAGAGAACTCTGAGAAACTCCTCAAGAATAAAAAAGGTAAAAACCTTTAGAAAAAGAGAAAGTTCTCTTATGAACAGATCATAGATTTAAAAACAAGATCAATGATTTTTAATAAAAATAAAATAAAATAAAATAGTGCTTTGCACTTTTCATGAACCTTTGGTTCTCTGAGATAAGAAAAACAAGAAAAAAACTTATTTTTCTTTGATCTAAATTAGATCAAGAAATCAAATAGTACTTTGCACTTCTGTTCTTGAATCTAAAAGATTCTTGGTGCTTTGCACTTGCAAACTGCGCTGTTGCGCTCTTGGGAGAGCGCCACGTATCAGTATCTAAACCACTTGCGCTATGAAATAAGAGCTTTGCTCTCTGGAGTTGGCGCAACTCACCAGAGCGCGCCACGTGTCAGCAGCGCAACAGTGCAGCGCACTAGCGCAGCGCACTGCACTGTTGCGCTTGCGCTCACCAGAGCGCGCCACGTGTCAGCAGCGCAACAGCGCAGCGCACTAGCGCAGCGCACTGCACTGTTGCGCTTGCGCTCACCAGAGCGTGACACGTGTCACCACCATATGAGTTTGCGCTCAATACTTAGCGCAAAGCGCCTGACAAGCCACGTGGGGCGCTGTCAGAGTATTTAATGCTCTGCATTATTAAAGAAAAGGGACAGAGCCCAATTAAAAGGCCTAACAGGCCTAATAAAAAATGCTATGCATTTTAAAAAGGGGGGGCAAAGCCCAAACAAAAAAATAGATGCTCTGCATCATTTATAAAAGGGCAAAGCCCAATCAAAACAAGAATAATGCAGTGCATTACTAAAAAGGGGTAAAGCCCTAGCACAGGCCGAAGACAAAAAATGTTGAAACTGGACTTAGCCCTATTTTGGCCATAAGTCCTTAAATTAAATTGACTAAGCAAGATTGCTCTCCTAAATCAATTTACTACGGGTTCAAGGGTACATCTCTGAACTCCTCTGACACATGTCGTTGTAATCCTTCAACGACGTCACAGAGGTGACGGGTCCCGACTACCACATATCAATGTTGGACCGAAACGTCCCTAAACTAATATTGGACCGAAACGTCCCTAAACTAATAGTGGACCGAAACGTCCTTAAACTAATTTTGGACTCTCACGTCCTTAAACTGGAATATGGACCAACACGTCCTTAAACTGGAATATGGACCGTCACGTCCCTAAACTGGAATATGACCCCCACGTCCCTAAACTGGAACATGGACCACTACGTCCCTAAACTGGAACAATAGAGCCTCCAAATGCTCTTTTGCCGGATCTAAACGATCCCGTTTAAGTTGATCTTAGCCCCAAATATGGCTAACGTATCCTTAAACATTTAAACGGACTATAAAACTCCAAATCAACCTTGGTTCAAGGGTACATCTCTGAACTCCTCTGACATCTGCCGTTGTAATCCTTCAACGACGTTAGAGAGGTGACGAGTCCCGATGGCCAGATGTTAAATGGATTATCACGTTAAGTTGATCTTAGTCTCAAACAGGACTATCGTATCCTTAACGAACGTTTAAGTTGATCTTAGCCGCAACGCGACTAATGCATCCTTAAGTCGTTAAGGCGGCTTCTCCCGCCAAAGAGTCAGTCTTTTCAAGACTGATGATTCCTGCTCCTGCCCCTACACGAAGATCTGTCTTTGACAGATTGGATATTACCCCGCAAGGAACGACCTCAGTTTTTAAAAGGTTAACACCGGCGGTGCCTCATTCAGACAGGGGGCAAAATGAAACTATCTCAATCTCTGAGCCAATCCCAACGGCTCGCCGTGCTCGACGTCGCCATTGGCAACGAGTGAGGAAGGCAGGGGGCAACTCTCCCGCAGGGCTAACTCCACCGGCTCCAGTGGTTGAAGTCAATGCTGCTGTTCCAACTGGGAATAGCTTTGATTTGCTGAGGAGGGTACGGAAGAACTCTCCAACCGCTACATTGAAGAGATCTCCTCCACCTGCGGAGAGAGTTCCAGAAACGAAGCAAGAACAGCCCCCTCAACGGCTATCCTCAAGAATTTATAAAGTTTGGCGGAGGGTTCAAGACTCCGTAATCGACCCAGGTCACTCTCGTCATCAGAAAAGGGCGAGGGTGGAAAAAGACAAGGGCCGTCCCATTGAACAGCCGGGGACAGCAGCTGCTAGGATGCCCACTTCAATGGTTCCTTCAACCTCAACGGCCCACAAAAGAAGGAGGCCAGAGAAAACTCCCGCGTCAGCGGCAAAAGTTAAAAATAATGAGCCTAAACGCCCCAAGCCTGGGGGCATAACAGTTCATACGGTTTACATGGCATCGGGAAAAGAAGATAGCCGCATATCAACAGGTCACAGACCGCACACGAGGTCAGTGACCAAGGCTCAGGAGCAGCAGCAGAAGCTCCAAGAAATGATGAACGCTATGGCCGCACTTACAGGGCCAAAAGAAACCCCTGAAACATCCTCGGACGAGCGTCAAGAACAAGAAATGGACGCTGAATTCCTTCGTCGCGTACTGGAGAAAAAAGATAAAGAAGCTGCGGAGCAGGCAGCCAACATAAAGAAAATGGCCCTCCTATTCCAGGATATGGTGGGTATGATGATTCAACAAGATCCGCCTGCTGAAGATCCCCCAATCATTCTTGAAGACGATAGGGGAGAGACGTCGAATCCTCCACCAGTTCCGTCCACAGCTAAAGAGGATACAATCTCCAAAGCTGATTTGGATGAATACATCGCCCAGCAAATACGGGTTCATCATGCAACCGAAACAGCCGGCCAGGTCATGAAAACGGGGAGACCATACCCGAGTTGGTACGATCAAATCAAATACCCGCCAGGTTATACAGTTCCCAAGTTCCATGTCTACAAGGGGCGGGCAATCCTCATCAGCATGTTGCCCAGTTCAGGGCACTCTGCGGCAACACCGGCGGTGACGATAAGTTGTTGCTTCGCCAGTTTGTTGGAAGTTTATCAGATACGGCGTTCGAGTGGTACTCTGAGCTCCCGAACGACTCTATTAAAACCTTCGCGGAGATGGAGCTACTGTTTACTCAGCGTTTTGCAAGCGCCAGTGAACGTACCCCGATGACGGCACTGATTAACGCCAGGGTAAAACCCGGCGAGACATGGGTTCAGTACGCTATACGATGGAGGAACTTATGGTCGAAGTGTGAGCAGCGCATTGAAGAAGCTCCCGCGGTAGGTATGTTTGTAGGAACCCTCGATCCACAAGCAACCATCTCGCAGTTTATGATGTTTTTCAAGCCGACTACCTTCCAAGCCTTAATTGACAAACTAGCACAAATGGATCAGATGGGCCATAAACCTCCTCTTCCAAGGCCAGACATCCGAAATGACAAAGGGAAGGGAAAAGCGATCGTCGTCGCTAATGCTCAACAACAACCGAGCGACTCGAAACCGGTTGCTCGTCAAAATAATATGCGACCGTACGTGCCCCTTGAGGATAGGATGGGACGTCCTTATTCCTTTCCCCGCGATAAAACGAGGAGGTTATTCGAGCTGGCGTTGCGCAACAGACTCATAAATCTGCCAGATCCAAAACGTCCGTTGCAACCAAATGACGTCAACGAGCCCAACTACTGTCCTTATCATCGAGTACTAGGCCATCCAATCGAAGATTGCTACGTTTTCAAAAATTGGCTTGAAAGCCAGTACCGACAGGGCAAGTTCGCGTTATCTGACAAATGGAAGGTGAATCCCCCGCAGCCCCACACCTCTAAGGGGACGAATACGCCGGGGGCAACATGCTCCGTCATTGAAGAAGCTCCTTGGGAGGTTGTATTATCAGCCAAGACAAAGAGGATGCTAAACGATCTTCAGACATGTCCAGCGATCAAGTGGAAGAATCCGTTGGAACCGCAGGTCATTGAAGGGATGTTGAAGCCACGTCCAACTCCAAAGACCGATGGTGGCGGTTCAAGCACTTGCAGCCAGCCGTCAAAATCTTCGAAAAAGAAGAAGAAGAAATCTAAGAAGCCCGTGAAGCTTGGCGGCAAACGCACGGACTTACAAAAGCAAATTGACGCGTTGGAAGAATACAACCAAAAGGCGCGGACTCCCATTACATTCCAAGAGTTCCTCAATCATGTCTTTCAAGAAGAAGATGAAGGAGAAAGTTCATCGGATGAATCCGAGGAATATGTGGCGAGCTGTCATATGATCTCCCATTCGGCCACAAACGAGGAGGAGACTCCTTGCACTGAAAAGCTGGGGGCAGATCCTGAACCAAAAGTTCTGGGGCCATCAGATGAGGAAATTGACGCATTCGTTAACGAAGCTCGATTGAAAAGTAAAGCTGATCGAGAACGCGAGACAGCGATGTTGGAAAGGGCCAAGCGTCAGCGACTTGATGAAAGAGCTGAGACGATCCCGTTGGAGCTAAACACCTCCGCTACAGACAAAAGCCAATTCAAGATGAGGAAAAAGTTTGCTAAGGCCATATCAATGGGCATGAAGCTACCATCCTCTGAAGGAAACATCACCGGTGAAATGGAAACGCACCCCTCCTATTGCTTATATCATCAAAAGATTTCGCACCCCACTCAAGAGTGCAAAGCTTTCGATAGATGGTGGCAAGGATATGTTGCTCATCGACAACACTTTAAGCGGGAAAAGCGTAAAACTCGTCGAGAGCAAAGAAATATGACCGAAGGGCTTAAAAGAACTGCTGGCGATTGTTGCATGGTTAACACCGGTAGATCACAAGTGCCCACATTCGGGAGCGATTCTGATGAGGAGCTAGAACTTGCCCCTCTCTTTAAAGAGTCCGCCTCGAGAAAAGAAGAAGAACCGAAGGTTTACGAAAATATCCGGCTACGTAATCGCACGCTGCCCGAAAAGAACCTCGGACCTTCGAACAAAAAAGATAAAGGGAAAGAAAAGGCCACTGAAGATATCGTCTTAGATGACCAAGTGGTGGAAGAGCTAGCTGCCAAAGACCCACCAAAGAAGAATAAGGTGGATTACAACGTCTTAGCACATCTGAGGAAGCTGCCCTCACAGCTCAGCATTCTTGACGCCCTTTTGCTATCAAAAGAGGCGAGAGATTCGTTGATTAAGGCGCTCCAAGACCCAGAACAATTCCAAGCATGCTTGGCCGAGGAAAAGATGAAGGATGAATTGGAGGAAGTGCACACGGCCGATGTCACTTTTGGCAATGAAAACCTTCTACTTGGGACGTGCGAACACAATCGCCCTCTCTATGTCTCGGGATACTGCCATGATATAAAGATAGGCAAAATCCTGATCGATAACGGGTCGTCTGTTAACCTACTCAACGTGCGGGTGTTGAAGGAAATCTGCATGAGCGTCCAGCACCTTGCTCGGGACAAGATCACCATCTCCGGGATCGACTCCCAATCGTCAAAGACTCTTGGATCTGTGATACTGACGCTACGCTTCGGGCTACTCGTCACGGACATTAAGTTCCACGTCATAGACGCCAAGACATGTTACAACGCTTTGCTCGGTCGACCATAGTTACACGAGTACAACATCATCCCTTCTACACAACATCAGTGTATGAAGTATTTTAAGGATGGTTTCGAGTATACCGTGACGGGAGAACTGAACCCTTTCTCTGTGAACGAGGTCCACAAATACGAAGATGCCAAATACTTCTTACCGGATTTCGAAGACACGGAGAAGTGTCACAAGCCGGAGAATAAAACTAACGCTACCATCCCTGTCTTCGGCAGTGATACTGAGGAGGAAGAGGAGATAGTTTATTCAGATCCGCCCCAACACAACAAGCCGGGACCATCGGCTCCTACATTGATCTTTGGCAGCGACTCGAAAGATGAAGTTCATGTTGTATTCTCCGCTCGACCTTCAATACAAGCGTCCGTTGACGAAGAACAAAGTCTACAAGTCACCATGGTGCCGCTTAAACACCGTAAAGAACTGGATGCACTTGATATTTACAATGTAGAAGAGCTACAAACGTTCTATATCCCTCCCAGGCAAGAAAGCGAAAAAGCAATTCTATTCTACCGCTCTGAAGAAACCAAAGTGGAGAAAGAGATCTGGCACTGGGTGGATCCTACCCTTGACAGGCTTCAGCCCATCCGTCTCCCCAGGTATTATACAGAAGGCTTGAAGAGGCTATTGAAGCGCCAGGGGATATCCTTCAAACAGACCGTTAGAAAGGCCAAATTCTATGACAGGGTCTGGAACGTCCCCGGGACTCAACGCAAACTGCCTAACGGGAGAATGGAAACAAAAGGGCTTGGATACATCCGGTCAAAGAAACGAGAGTTACTACACGGTTGCTACGTCGTGTATGACATCGATAAAGAAGCGGACGCTCAGTGGGAGGATGCTAATCCTGAACCAGTAAAAGTTCCTGATGCAAAAGTGTCCAGTCCGTCGTTTGAAGAACAAATGGACAGGCTTATAAGGGAAGCTGGTCAAAAAGTCCGAGATGATCACAATCGTGAAATGGCAATCTACGAGAAAGCCAAAACGCAACGCCTCCTTCAACAGGCTGTAAAGGATGAAAATGCCGCTCCTTGTCAACCTGTTATAAAGAAGGCTCGGCGCAAAAGCAGAAATAAGTCGAAAGGCCAAAAAGGCGCTCAACAGCAGCAAAGCAGGGCTAAGAAGTCACGCAAACGGGAGGCGAGCGTTATTGATCTATCCCTCATGAAGAAAATGAGTCGAGCGTACTCGTTTCCTCGGGACAAGACGAAGAAGATACTTGATCTTGCTCTAAAACATCAAATACTTACACTGCCGGAGTCCAAAAACCCCGAATAAGCAGGCGAAGTCTCTCACCCGGACTATTTCCCTTATCACCGAGTGATAGGGCATCCTCTCGAGGACTGCTTCACCTTCAAGAATTAGGTTGAAGATCAGTATCAGCTTGGCAAGTTCGCTCTGTCTGACAACTGGAGGGTAGCACCGCCATAAAAGCACGAGCCCAAGGCCACGAAAGAAGAACCGGTTCCACATTAGGATTGGAAGCGAATTCGCACTTGTCACATGATTACAATATTAAAAGAAGAGCCCGAGGACATGGATGACCTTCCCTGGTGCTTCGAAAACAGCAACGACGAGGTAATCTCAGAATTTCCACCAGCGCCAAAAGAACTGGAGGATGGCATACATACTACTGCAGATAACCTCAAGAAGATTGAGTTGGGATCGGCAGACGATCCGCGACCGACATTCATCAGCGAGCTGCTATCTGAAGAAAGGGTGGCTGCGTTAAAAGACGTGCTTCTACAGCATAGAGATTGCTTCGCGTGGAATTATTCCGAAATGCCGGGACTAGATCCAGAAATTGCCGTGCATAAATTGGCGATATCCCCGGACGTCAAGCCAGTCAAACAGGCGCCGAGAAGAATGCGACTCGAGCTTGAGATGAGCATCAATGCCGAGGTCAAGAAGCTGATCGACTCTGGCTTCATCCAAGAGGTTCAATACCCTGAATGGATCGCCAACATCGTCCCGGTGATGAAGAAAAACGGGACAGTGCGTATATGCGTAGACTTCCGGGATCTTAATAAAGCTTGTCCGAAGGACGATTTCCCAGTGCCAGTCACCGAGCTGATGATAGACAACACGTCCACTCATGAAGTTTTCTCCTTTATGGACGGCTCATCAGGGTATAATCAAATAAAGATGCATCCCGAAGACCAGAAGCACACCGCCTTCAGGACTCCTTTGGGTATATTCTGCTACAAGGTGATGCCCTTCGGTTTAAAGAACGCCGGTGCTACTTACCAGAGAGCCATGACGCAGATATTTGATGACCTTATACACGAAATCATCGAATGCTATATCGACGATCTCGTGGTTAAAAGTAAATCATACGAAGAACATCTCGAGCATTTGAAGACCGTATTTCAACGCCTTCGGCAATACAACTTGAAGATGAACCCTCTTAAGTATGCATTCGGAGTTTCCTCGGGCAAATTTTTAGGATTCATCGTCCGACACTGGGGTATCGAAATAGATCCGTCCAAGATCAAGGTGATCATGGAAATGCCTCCGCCGAGGACTCTTAAACAGTTGCGGTCTCTCCAAGGGAAACTCGCATACATACGGCGATTTATAGCCAATCTTTCAGGCAAGTGCCGTCCTTACAGCCACCTGATGAAGAAGGGAACCTCGTTCGTCTGGGATCAAAAGTGCCAAAGCGCACTAGACGAGATCAAACAGTACCTGCAAAACCCTCCAGTGTTGGCTGCTCCGGTTAAGGGAAAGCCTCTCATTCTTTATACAGCCGCCCTCGAAGGTTCTTTAGGCGCATTATGGGCACAAGAGAACGATCAAGGGAAAGAAAGAGCACTCTACTACCTAAGTCGAGTTCTACTGGGGGCAGAAAGTAACTACCCCGCCATCGAAAAACACTGCCTGGCGTTGATCTTCGCGATAACAAAGCTCAGGCACTACGCGTTGGCGCATGAGGTCCGTCTCATTTCAAAGGTGGACCCCCTTAAATACTTGATGTCAAAGGCCATATTGACGGGACGACTCGCTAAATGGGCCCTACTCTTTATGGAGTTCTCGATCACGTATCAACCTCTCAAGGCAGTGAAAGGCCAGGCCATCGCCGACTTCCTCGCTGAGCATCCCATACCCGCCGATTCTCCTCTAAATTGCGATCTTCCAGACGAACATGCGTTTGATGCGATCGACGGTGGTGATACCCGATGGGAGCTCTATTTCGATGGAGCATCTTCCGTAAAGAAGCGCAAAAAAAGTACCCCTATAATCAAATCGGGGGTAGGACTCATCTTTGTGACTCCACAAGGAGGGATAATGCGCTTTGCTTTCTCCCTAACAGAACCGAGGACAAATAATGAAGCCGAATACGAAGCTCTGATAGCAGGCCTCGAGATTGCCATTGACATGGGAATTGAAAACCTCCTCATATACGGGGATTCTCAACTGGTCGTTAATCAAATAAACGGCGACTACCAAACATGCAAACCAGAATTGGTAAAGTACGGCGAAAAAGTGCAACAACTGTTGACTCAAATTCCCTCCTATACTTTGGAAAACATACCGCGCGCGGAAAACAGCAAAGCAGACGCATTGGCCAAACTTGCTAAAGAACTGGCTGACGAGAACCTCGATGACGTTAGAATCGTGGTGCAAAGCCGTCGGGTGCTTGCCCCAATAGAAATATCTCCGGAATCATCCGAAGAAAAAGGAGCAAGCGAGCAGATGGCTCTACAAATAAAAGACCGGGAAAAGGCCAAGGATTGGAGGGAAGTCTTCATAGACTACTTTAAGTCCCACCGAATGCCCGAAGAAGCGTCCACAAGACATCAGCTCATGAAACGAGCTCTGTCTTTCGCCTTCGTCAATGATACTCTGTACAAGAGGTCATTTGATTCTCTATGGCTGAGATGCTTAGGACCTGACGAAGAGAAAAGGGTCGTCCAGGAAATTCACGACGAACTCTGCGGTTCTCACCAAGCAGGCCCGAAGATGAAGATGAAGATAAAACGGATGGGTTACTACTGGCCCACGATGATCCAGGATTGCCTCGAATATGCGAAGCAGTGCCACTCATGCCAAATTCATGGGGACTTCATCCATCAGCATCCAAACCCATTACATCCAACGGTGACTAGCTGGCCATTCGAAATGTGGGGAACTGACATAGTCGGCCCCATCAAACCAGCATCGTCTAGAGGACATCGTTTCATCCTGGCGACGACTGACTACTTCTCCAAATGGGCAGAAGCAGTACCGTTAAGAGAAGTGAAGACGGAAAATATCCTCCACTTCTTCAAGACGCACATCATATATCGGTTTGGAACGCCAAGACGGATCATCTCCGATAACGGGCCAGCCTACAGAAGCCACAAGATCAGTCGCTTCGCGCAACAACATAATATAGATTGGAGATATTCCTCGGTTTATAATCCGCGAGCTAACGGTCTAGCTGAGGCCTTCAACAAGACCTTGACGAAGATCATGAAGAAAACAGTGTCGCGAAATAAGAAAGACTGGCACGAAAGACTGCAAGAGGCTCTCTGGGCATATCGAACTACGTTTAAAACGGCCACGAACGCAACACCATATGCGTTAGTATTCGGGACAGAAGCAGTACTCCCCCTCGAAATAGAGTTACCCTCGCTACGAGTAGCAGTCCATTACGAGCTGACGGACGAAGAAAACGCCCACCTTCGGCTTGAGGAGCTTGACGCCCTTGAAGAAACACAACTCATGGCGCAACAAAATCCGGAGGCCTATAAAGCAAAGATGACACGCTCATATGAAAGACTGACCCGACCGAGGACATTCCGCCAAGGCGAGCTTGTGCTAGTGGTCAAAAGGCCTATGATCTACAATCGCGCCAAACGGGGAAAATTCGAGCCAAACTATGAAGGCCCGTACGTCATAGATAAGGTCTACCAGGGCGGGGCCTATCTACTCATAGATATGCACGGTGAAAGGCCTTTCAGGCCAATAAACGGTCGCTTTCTAAAGAGATACTACGCTTGATGAGCCACAGCCTAGGTCAATGATAGATGACGATGACCATGTCCGCTCGCTATCTTCCTAAGCTCAAACTCTATCAGCAGTAACCAACCTTCTCAAAGTCGGACCGAAATGTCCCTAAACTAATAGCAGACCGAAACGTCTTTAAACTACTACCGCAGCATCTTTAGGCTGACGAGATATAAAAAAAACATATAAAAATAAAATTAAACAAACGGTATGTCCATAAGCAAAAAGGGCACGGATGAAAACCCGAAAGGGCTCCGTGAGTAAAAACAGCAGGGCTACCGGCGAGTGTTCGTGAAAATCCGAAAGGGCGCGACCTCGTAAAAAAAAGAGAGAAAAAAAATATATATAAAAATAAAAAGAATAAAAAAAAACGGTATGTCCATAAGAAAAATGGGCGCGGATGAAAACCCGAAAGGGCTCCGTGAGTAAAAACAGCAGGGCTACCGGCGAGTGTTTGTGAAAACCTGAAAGGGCGCAACCTCATTAAAGGACACTTATAGGGCCCTCTCGACCTTATAAGGAGAAACCACCCACGTGAGATCCTTACGACTCACAAGGGAGCAGCACACTTAGGGATCCCCACGATTCCTAAGGAGAAAATATACTTGCGAGATCCTCACGACTCGTAAGGAGAACTCTCTTATGGGACCCTCACGGCTCATAAGAGTTAAAAGTCTTAAGTTACAGAGACCTAAACCTGTGCTTAAGCAACCCCCACAACTTCCGATATTGCCCTACAAGTGGCTCAATACTGACCCTTGTATACAATCCACGGGAGCGAATAAACATTTCCCTAACCAAGTCTTATCCGTGACTGGGGATATGTTCGCATGGTAAACAATCCTTGTAAATCCTCTCGATTTATGAGGAGAAAACCCTCATGTAGGATCCTTACGACTTACAGAGGAAACGAACACTTAGGAATCCTCACGAGTCCTAAGGAGAAAATACACCTACAAGATCCTCACGACTTGTAGGGAGAAATAACTTCGTGAAACCCTTACGGCTTATGAAGTCAAAAGCCTTAGCCGACAGGACCCTAGCCCTGGTCGTAAGCCACTTTTGTTCAACATCGACAGAGGCAGATGATGATTCGCTCCTGGCAATATCCCAGTTGTAGCGGTGCTAATGCCGAAATCGGTGTCTAATTCCAGGTTTACGGCGGAAAGCCAGTAGGCCGCACATGCATACAAAATAGCCGAAATGATTGGGCAACTTGCAATAAAAAGCAGCAAGTAAAAATGTATGCATGCAAAATAGCCGAAATGGTTGGGCAACTTGCAATAAAAAGTAGCAAGTAAAAAGGTATGCATGCAAAATAGCCGAAATGATTGGGCAACTTGCAATAAAAAGCAGCGAGTAAAAATAAAATAAATAGCCGAAATGATTGGGCACCGCGAAAAATAGCCGAAATGATTGGGCAATCGCGACCTTCACGATAGAAAAGCTGAAATGATAGAGCATCGCGGAAGTAAAACAAAAAAAGAGGATGATGATAAAACTTTGGCCCTACAGTTAAGATCGCATCGATCCCTGTATACAATCCAAGGGCGTAAACAAAGAGGGAACCATACTTTCCCAACAGGCTCCGCCAGAAGACAAAGCCAAATCTAGACGGTTCAGTCCAACTCCGAAGAAACCAGTGTCTTCAGCAAATTCCTCGGCTCACGGATACAAACACTCCTTGACGAGAGCCTCCTGATTCGCGTCGACTCGCAGAGCCATCAGCGCCTCCGTGGGAAATCCTCGATTCGTTTCAAACCCCAAGGAAACAAATAATCCTTGGCGCTTTGGAAACAAATAATCCCTAGCAAACTCCTCGACTCACGGATAAAAACACTCCTTGACGAGAGCCTCCTGTTTCGCGTCGACTCGTAGAGCCACCAGTGCCTCCGTGGGGAATCCTCGACTCGATTCAAACCCCAAGGAAACAAATAATCCTTGGTGCTTGGGAAACAAATAATCCCTAGCAAACTCCTCGACTCACGGATACAAACACTCCTTGACGAGAGCCTCCTGTTTCGCGTCGACTCGCAGAGCCACCAGTGCCTCCGTGGGGAATCCTCGACTCGTTTCAAACCCCAAGGAAACAAATAATCCTTGACGCTTGGAAAACAAATAATCCCTAGCAAACTCCTCGACTCACGGATACAAACACTCCTTGATGAGAGACTCCTGATCCGCGTCGACTCGCAGAGCCACCAGTGCCTCCGTGGGGAATCCTCGACTCGTTTCAAACCCCAAGGAAACAAATAATCCTTGGCGCTTGGGAAATAAATAATCCCTAGCAAACTCCTCGACTCACGGATACAAACACTCCTTGACGAGAGCCTCCTGTTTCGCGTCGACTCTCAGAGCCACCAGTGCCTCCGTGGGGAATCCTCGACTCGTTTCAAACCCCAAGGAAACAAATAATCCTTGGCGCTTGGGAAACAAATAATCCCTAGCAAACTCCTCGACTCACGGATACAAACACTCCTTGATGAAAGACTCCTGATTCGCGTCGGCTCGCAGAGAAACTGTGTCTCCGCGGGAAATTCCCGATTCGTCTCAACATGCAAATGAAACCTCAGGCAGCAGGGACTAAAAAAAAACTTGCTTCCTGAACAATGGGACCCTGCAAGTCAATCCAAAATGGTCTCTTGCATACTATTCACGGGTCTCACTCTCCAAAGTCGAATTTCGACGAGGAGGGAAACAACCGCTTGTGGGTCCTCTCGATTCGTAAGAGGGAAAAATTCTCTTATAGGATCCTTACGACTTATAAGAGAAAACCACACTTAGGAATCCTCACGATTCCTAAGGAGAAAACCCGCCTACGAGATCCTCTCGATCCGTAGGGAGAAAAGTCACTATGAGACCCTCACGGCTTATAGAGTTGAAAAGTCTTAGGCAGCAGATCTGAACCTGCGGCCTAAGCCATCGCTATTTCTTAAGAAAGTCAGGATACTCGTTCTAATCATCCGTCAACCATGGTTACTAAGGTGGCATGCTGATAATGAAAGAAAGGAAAGACGAAAAAATGACACATTACAAAAAAGGTGTATCTTTTATTCATAAACTTGATGGGATACAGGATACATTATGTCAAAGAATAAAAAATATATATATACATTCTTTTATCTACAAGTACAAATGATACAAAGATGGATAGCTACTGAGGAGGAAGTGTCTTTAGTAAGTTCACAAGCTGCTGTCGCACTTCCTTCAGCGCTTCCTTTCGAGCGACAGCCGCGGCCACCTCCGCCTCCACCTGGGCCCGCTGCTGTAAGAAGGATGAAAGTTGCTCCTCCGCCGCCTTCTGGGCTGCTTCCTGGCTGGGTGCAGCTCGCTCGACAACGTCAAGTTTTTGCCTCAATGATAACCCTTCGGAAAGACATTGCAGAAGGCCCTCAAAGATAACCTTCAGCCGTGCGGCGTTGGCCTCCACCCGAGCATGCAGTTGAGCAGACTTGCCCGAAGTCTCACCACGCTCCTTACGCCTTGAAATGACTTCTTGTTCGAGATGGCGGAAGTAAGGAGCGCTCTGCTCAATCCACGCTGTTCTTTGATTACTAGCAGCCAAGGTCTCGGGAGCAGGACGCAGCGACTCCAACTGATATAGGCGACCCTCGATTTCCTTACAATGGTTAACCCAGGATGCAACGATGCCCTCATCATGAAAGTTCACGAGTATCGCTAGCATCGGGTTAACCACCATAGCGAAGTCTGCGGCAGATGTAGGAGTTTCAACGTCGAGTTTCTCGACGTAGTCACTCAACATGCGCAGACTATTCGCGGCGCCTTTTGAAGATAGACTCCTCAGATAAGGACCCGCCGGCATTGTAATGCGAGGCTCGAAGGGCGCCGAAGCCAGAACGACAGCTGAAAAGAAACAGGATGCGATCAGATAACAGTACAGAAAATAAAGAGAGGAAAGTTACCAATGTGATGGTCACTGTACCAGTTGAGACAGGTGGCAAGGTCGGAAGGGCTGGTGGCGCAGCTGATCTTTTATCCCCTCCTTCAATCTGTAGCACTGCAGTTGAGATGAGAAAAAGAGGTTAGAGGTAATTCCATCAATAAAAAAAAGAGGAAGGATGTCAACGGAAATCATACTCACCAACGCTACCAGAGGAAGAAGCAAGCTCGGATGGGAAAGAAAAGTGTGGGAGCAACATCTGATATACATGATCAAAAAGCACTCCTGGAAACACAATAGTGTGACTTTAGTACACAAATTATACGTCTGGAAGATAAGATTAATAAATCGTAAACACATACCTTCCAACATCTTCGAGGGTATAAGAGAGGGTTGAGAGATGACCACCGCCAAGGCAGTCGTTGAAGGCGCTCCCTCGAGCAGTGGGGCATCGGCACTGACTGCACCTGCATTACAAAAAGGTGAACTTGTCAGAAAAGATTGTAAAGTAAAGAAAAGCAGCAACTTAGGGTTTACCTGAGGAGCTCCCAGCTGAAACGGAGGCGACTCCCTCCTCTATCGACATGAGACCACCGCCCGTGGCCTCGTCACCCGACTCGATGGGGACCGTCGTCGTGCTCGCAAGACCTGGGGACGACGGAGGGCCATAGACGGGGAGGGCTATAACTGGAGTATTGCCAGATTCCAGAGAAGGAGCGGTTGGCTCGTCCTCGGGAATCATGGCCACCTCACCCACTACTCTCTCAGGTTCAGTAGTCGCAGTTGTATCGCCCACCATCACAACGAGATCGCCGGCCTCGAGCGCCTCATCCGCCACCACCCTGGGCTCAGTTATAATGATCATATCATCTGCCACCACTTCAGGCTGGGCATCAATGACCCTCTCAGCTGTAGACCCCTCAACCTCTATCTCGGGCCCCGAACCCTCGGCGATGTTACCCACCGTCGGCTCAGGCTCGGTAGGAGCCGCCTCCTCTGCCTCCTTGGGTTCAACGGTCTCCGCCTCCCCCTCGATCGGACTTGGCCCTGCAAGATAAGAGATATAAGGACCAATGGCATTAAAATCCTTATAACAAAAACTCTGAGAGAAACATTACCTGAAGTGGATTTACCGTTTGCGCTCCGAACTGCGCGCGCCACCTCTCTGCGGGCAGTGGATAGGGCGACAGGGGCCTCTTCAGATGAAGTATCAGCACGAGGGGCAGTGCTGGGACCCGCTCCCGCAGCCAAGGCAGCCCTGCGTGCCTTTGGCTCACGCCTCAGCCGCTTCCTTTCATCCCGGGCTGTCGCAATAGACCTTTGCGACGCCTCCTTCAAGGCGTCGTCATCCTCGTTCAGGGATGCCTCCAGAGCCTTTAAGGCATCTCTCATCGGCTCTTCAAGACGAACCTCCTGCGGTAGCCCAGAGGAAGTAGGAACATCGGCAGCCGGTAGAACATCTGCGTCACTTGGAGGGAACGGCACTGAGGTTCCTGTGATTAAAAGGGAAAGGTTAGATCGACCATAACGCAAGGAAAATGAAAACTTGATGAGTCGAAACTTACTAAGGCCCATAGATGCTCTAAGACGTTCCTCCTCCTGGAAAGTCTTCAGAGAAGCAGCAATGGCTTCTTCGTCAGTGATGCCTGTCGAAAGGAAAGAAAGAAAAACGTTAGTCAAAGGCAATGAAGAGGATATGTTGCAATAAAGAAAAGGCGACTAATAGTTACCTGATTGCGCAAGCTTGGCCAGCCACGCGTCACGCTTTGCCAACCACGCCGAAGTTTCGAGAGCGGCTTCCAAGTTTGTATCGTCCGGCGGCGGCATCACTAATCCTTCGTTCGTCCCGTATTCGATCAGACCCTCGGCATAGGGAGCATGGGGTTCCTGACCGAACACGACATCCGCAGCAAAGAGCGACTTCTTTTTCTTTTGCCCTCTGACCCTAGGCTCACGAGGGATCGACTTCCGTTTAGCAGCCACTTTGGGACGATGGGTCCCGATGTCCGCACCCACGCCAGACTCCGGCGAGGGTACAACCATTGTCTCCACTGGAGCACAGGGTGCGGGAGGTGCATCCGTGATATCAGGGAGCGGCAACTCACGTGGAGGACTTTGTGCACGCGAAGGTCCGGCTTTGGCATCTTTTAAAGGGGGGATCACCGGGTTCCTTGGCACCAGAGGAGCGTTGCGATCGCTACCTGGAGGTGCACCCTTACGATCGATCAGCAACCGCCTTTCCTCCTTTATGACCGCTCCCGTCGAATGACTATACCATTCTGTGTATACCCTAAGAAGTCGGGGGGCGCAAGCCGGCTCACTGATGAAGAAGTGAGAGCCCGTGTTTAGACGCATGAAGTGATGCAGTGCCCTCTCCATCCCTTCTTCAGTCGCGGCAGGTTCCGATAAAAAAGCCTCCAGCGGTACCCCTTGATTATAGCTCAGCTGTTGGGTGAAACGATGCGGGTTATATCTCATGAAGATCGTTGCCCCGTCCTGCCTAAACACCAAGAAGCCCGGTCTGATGGAATATAGGTGAAGGGTCTCCCGAGCCGTTAAAACTGAAGCTCCATCCTTGAAAGTGTCTTGCAATGGCCGCACTGCGGTGGTGGACGTTTTTCCAATAGTCAACACCTTGTCAATGAAAGACACACCGGTTCCAACGGTGTGGGAGCGAAGGAGTAAACACCTGGCATCTCGTGGCGATGGATTTACAATTGATGCGCCGATCAACTGTAGAATGCGAGGAAAACTGCACCTTTCGTAGAACGAGGGCCTTTTATGCATGCCGAAGACACCCGCTGTATGTAGCTCGAGCCACGACATAAAGTAATGCATCGGGAAGACCACGTGCAACACCCCAGGCTCATTAGCATCCGCTGCTCGACTGAGGCCATGATACAAGTGCGCCAAGCCGGCGATCCCAACGGCCACCTTTACCTCGATAGTCATTCGGTGGGCCGGGTAAAAAACAGAGGGCCGCATGCGGTGAGAGTGCATTGGGAGCGCAAACCAACTCAGCCAAAGCCCAAGAAATCCTAAAAAGAAGGCCTCCTCGTCCATCTCAGGGGCTGCGACTTCTGCAAGGGACATGGTTGGGGAGTTAGGAAGAAAAAAGTTCTTTTGGTCTATGTCTTTCGCTGGCAGGTTATCCAAACCTAAACCAAAAGGGTCCTCAAGGTTGGCAAACTTGGCAGCTTCCGCCAAGAGGACGTTTGGATGAAGGAACCGAGCAATGAAATCCTCAAAATTAACTCCGCGGCTCCCACGCTCAATGAAAAGGGCCTCGTAGATGTTCAACACCTTGATCAGACTTGGAAATTGATGTTGAACAGCATTCTCCGGCATGAGCCCTCTTATCACCGGCTTAGCACCAAAGACGTACTCATCCGGCGGGAGCAACTCTTCATAATGTTCCCCCATGACCGGTAGACCGGATACCTCCGTAAACTCTTCCAAAGAGATTGACACTTCCCGATCCATGGCAAGGAAAGTGTGGGTAGGAATGTTCCACTGCTCCAGGAAGGCCTTGAACCACCAGGTGGGAAGCGTGGGATACTGGAAAAGGGAAACATAGACTGCGGTATACAATCCTAATCTTATCAACTGCGACTTCTTCGTCGACAGGATATACCGAGCCCACGGCAGATAGCCGATTGGGTGGCGGGGGATCAAACCGATATTATATGATTGCCCCCAAGGTCGCGCCTCGCCTTGACAGATGCGGCGCCCCAGGATATCCAAAACCATGGGACGCTGAACCGGAATTGCATCTATGGCGGGATGTAGGAATCCCTTTGATGTCCAATCAACCATCTCCACGGCGTACTGCACCGGGGGTGGGCTGGCGTAATGAATCGCCGTTATGGGTTCTGACGGCACCGCGCATGTGAAGCTCCATCGGCCCATGATGATCTGATTATACCACGACCCCCAAAGATGGAGACTCTTGTGTTCCGGGTCGTACTCCTTAATCATGGTCAGGACTTCATGATCCAAGGGCGCCTCGGGAAATCCCTCCTCCGAGCGGACGAACGGGAATGAAGTGTCTAGA
The DNA here is from genome assembly GCA_030015575.1 of Agapanthus africanus. Lineage (NCBI taxonomy): Eukaryota > Viridiplantae > Streptophyta > Magnoliopsida > Asparagales > Amaryllidaceae > Agapanthus > Agapanthus africanus. The sequence continues at coordinate 138,803,680 of CM057339.1, forward strand.
GACATGATCGCTGCAAAAGAACAATTTAGCCGTTAGTGTTGTAATTCCAACGTTTGGCGTATAAAAAAAGGAAAATGCATTTATTAAATTAAATTAAAATTAATTAATTACACCACACAACAGTGCAGTGAGCAGGAGACCAAAGAGGGACCCACAAAATCTAGATGACAGTACGTCAGTTAATAAGACAATCTCATCATTGGATGAGATTGTCAGTTGGTCCCCAGGAAAACATTTCCATTTATAAAAAAGGGGGGAAGAATCCCTAGAGACAAGAAGAAAATCTCCTCTTTCAGAGCAAAACTCTGTCACAGAATGACACTTGTCAAATTCTGGTCTCAAAGGAATAAAATTCCTTAAAAGAGCATAGCTCTGTGATAATAATGGAAAAGATTCATCAGAAAATTTTAACACTTAAAAAAAAAATTTAAAATTTTTGGGACCTTGAAAAATCCATGAAAACTTATGATAAGTTCTTCATTTTGCAGATCTAAAAGATCCACACTTGATCCAAGAGCAAAGCTCTGTTCATGGGTTAGAACCCATGAACAAGATCCCTGCAAATCTATAAGTGTTTGAGAGCAAGGCTCTGTTTATGAAACCCCAATGGGGTCTCTTTAGATCAAAAGACCTGTGAGAGCAAAGCTCTTTGGTTAAGATTAATTAATTTGATTTGAATTAATTTTTACCTAAAGTTTTCTAACTTGGAAAACGAGAGCAAAGCTCTAAAGTTCTGGAAACGAGAGCAAAGCTCTGAAGTTCTAAGCAAGAACAAAGCTCTGGAATCAAAATTTAGAAAATGGTGAAGTTTTCTAAAGGGCCATAGTTCCTATTTATAAGGCGCTTGCGCCCCTTGAGCTCACCCCTTGATCCAACGATCAGGAGTTTGCCACCGCTGCACTCACGTGTGCGCCACGTGAGCGCAACGGTGGGGGGCATTTGTTTCGCCCAATCAGAGCAAAGCTCTGTTGAAATTCAAAATTCAAAAGTTTGAAGCAACGTTTCAAATCTCGGGCGCAATGCGCCACATGTCAGGCGCTAATACGTCAGCGCAGCGCCCAAGAAGGCGCGCCCAATCAGAGCAAAGCTCTATTTTAATGAAGCAACGCTTCAGCTGCGCAAGCACTGCGCTGCGTGACACGTGTCAGCGCAGATGCGCTAGCCCAGTTGCGCTGCGCTGTGCGCTGCGCGACATGTGTCAGCGCAGATGCACTGCGCGACACGTGTCAGCGCAGATGCGCTAGCGCAAGTTGCGCTGCGCTGTGCTGTGCGCTAGCGCAAGTTGCGCTGCGCTGTGCGCTGCACGACACGTGTCAGCACAGATGCGCTAGCCAAGTTGCGCTGCGCTGTGCGCTGCGCGACACGTGTCACGCGCTGGGGCATCTGCGCCAAACAGAATTAAAATTTTAAGAAATCTTTTCTGTTCTTGTTAAAACAAGAAGATTTTCTTCTGCAAAGCAGAATCTCTTGGATCAAAGATCCAACGGTGGGGAAAATTCCCCAAATCACTCAGAGAAAAATCTCTTTAAAAAATTTAACTAATTTATGGGCACTATAAAAAGAACCCTAGCCCTCAATTAAAAGGCATCAACATTTTTTTTCAAAAAAAAAAAGAGAGAGAGAGAGAACTCTGAGAAACTCCTCAAGAATAAAAAAGGTAAAAACCTTTAGAAAAAGAGAAAGTTCTCTTATGAACAGATCATAGATTTAAAAACAAGATCAATGATTTTTAATAAAAATAAAATAAAATAAAATAGTGCTTTGCACTTTTCATGAACCTTTGGTTCTCTGAGATAAGAAAAACAAGAAAAAAAACTTATTTTTCTTTGATCTAAATTAGATCAAGAAATCAAATAGTGCTTTGCACTTCTGTTCTTGAATCTAAAAGATTCTTGGTGCTTTGCACTTGCAAACTGCGCTGTTGCGCTCTTGGGAGAGCGCCACGTGTCAGTATCTAAACCACTTGCGCTATGAAATAAGAGTTTTGCTCTCTGGAGTTGGCGCAACTCACCAGAGCACGCAACGTGTCAGCAGCGCAACAGCGCAGCGCACTGCACTGTTGCGCTTGCGCTCACCAGAGCGCGCCACGTGTCAGCAGCGCAACAGCTGTTCATATCAGATTTTTGCATTTTCATACCGCCCAATTTTTATCACATTGCATATCCGTAGATACTCTTGAGCCGTGTTTGCTAGTCAATTGCAGGATACAGGTTCTCGGTTCCAAAACGATGAAATTCATGGAAAACACGAAAAAATCCGGGTTCTTGCCGACCACAGATAAAACACGGTCTCCGTCCCTCATCCGTACGTTGCCAGATACCAGTAGGAAGACAAAATGTCAAATCTATGCACAAGGCTCAATGGTGGCACAAGATCCAAGAGATCTACGCGGAGCTCGAGGCAATCATGACAAAATCTTGACAAAAAGTCCACCTTTCCCTCAACAGAAATTCTGGAAAATTCGTGAAGTAATTATGGGAAAATACATATACCAGAAGGATTCTCACATCAAACCAGGGTCCCACCAAAAAGATCCAGACCCAACTCATCTAAACGGCCGCGGAAGCGCGGCCAAAGGGTGGTTTTGGCCGCCCTTCCGCGGCCATCTTGGCGCCAAATGTGCAGGGTTTTGGGGGGTAGGTTTGTCTTTTCATGTATGTTCTGTTGGTTGCCCTAGGGTTTCATGTTTTGGCCTATAAATAGTCCAGAAGTTTGTGAAGGAAGGGGTCCATAATCTTGTATTTTTCTTTGCTAGGTTTTAGTACATGTTCTTCTTCCTCTTCTCACCTCTTCTCCATTAAACTTGTAAGTGAGCTTTTGAGTGAAGAGTGATGAATAAAGAAGACCATTTTTATTATCATGCTTGTCTCTTTCTTTACTTGTTATAATTGTTGTAATTTTAATTGTTAAGTAGTTGTTGTTATTTCCTTGTTGTTTGTTTCTTCTCTCTTTTTCTTTATCCTTTCATACGACAATGATACTTACGCTTGATCCTCGCCAAGGTGAGGTCGCAAACAGTTAGTCGTATTCTTCTAATCTCTTTCTTTCTATCTTCCTCTTTTGTGTTGTTTTATTTTTCCGTATTATGAAGTGTGAGTAGTTCTATACTTGTTAGGGTAGGATAAGGGAAGTTTGAGAGAAGGAAATCTCTCTCACTCTTTCCTTGCCCAACAACTTAAATCAACTCCCGTTAACCCAACCACAATCCGCTCCTTACGGCACCCTATCCTACATGATAGCGGTGATTCCGTAGTGAGACCGGTTGTGGTTGAATTAACCGGAGGTTATGGATAAGAGCCAAGAACGGACGGACAAGCACCAAAAGGAAGGACTATGCGTTGGAAAGCCTAGCTTATACTCGCAAGTTCCTTCCTAGTCGTGCTAATCCCCGTTGTTGCCGATTACCGTAACACCGATATTAAGTGGGGCAACGAAAGATGTGGAGACTCCTAACTCAAACTAACCTAATCCTAACCCTAACAAGCTCTCTTTAAATATCAACTCAACACTTAGATAACTACAAACAAAATCTGAACAACCGGACTTAACTCGTCGAAAAACACATAGAAAAAGATTCCCATCTCCCTGCGGACGACCCGTACTCAACCGGCTAGCTACGTGCGAAACCGTCTTGATTGCGGTATTTAAACTAGAACTTGAACACGCTCCTATCCTATCAATCAAATGGCGTCGTTGCCGGGGAGACGGTAGTTTGTTTCTCTGTGAAATTTCGGGTTAATTTGTAAGTATAACTCTAACCGAAAAAACAAAAAAAAAATATATACTTTGTAAAAAAAAAAACCATCTTGTTATTTTTGATTAGTTTTTGTGCAAGTGTGAAGGAAAATACAAGTTTGAGTTCAGTGGCCAAGACGCTGAAAATACGGTGTTCAAGTACAGTGCCAAAGACGTGGGAAGATAGACCCACATTTCGCGGCTACACCGCGACGAAAAAAAAACGAAGCATCCGGCCTACTGTCAAAATCTGGAGCAGATACAGTGAGTAAATTCAAATTCAGAACATCCAGAAAACAAGAGGACACCCAACAAAACCCACACAAGAAAAATTATGCATCCAATCCTCTTTTCAGCCGCGGAACCGCGGCATTAGGGCTCTTTTGCCGCGGAACCGCGGCCACTTGGGGAGTTCTCTGTGCCAAATTTTCTGGGTAAGCTCCTCTTCTCCACTCCACTCCTCTGGACTCCAATAAATTGTATTTTCTGCAGGCTTCTTTGCGCAAATTCTTCTCCCCTTTCCAATAAACTGTTCTTGTGCAGGATTCTTTGCGCCGCAAATAAAAATTGTTTGCTGTTGATATTGTTACTGTTTTGCATTCTTTAATACGGACTTAAGGGGCTTGAAACCAATCCAGATTGGGTGGGGATTTCATCACCCTTCCCAGGACCCCGGAAATCACTAAAGCATATGCATTGTCCATTGTAATTAAAAAAATACTAGACTTCAGCCCTAAGGACTTCGCGCTCATTAGGAGAAGATAAACCTTGTTTAGAACCTCGCTTAACCGTATATTGTTTACGGGGTGTCTAGGAAAGTGTTAAAGGCGCAACCGCCGAAAGAGAAAGGGTTATTTAATTAAGGAACTTCGCGAAAGCGTTGGACAACCTCCCCTTATCTCTGCACTTACCTGGCCTCGTGATCGGTGTATTGTTAAGCCCGTTTCTCGACATTGTTTAACTTCGACAATCAAGTTCAGGAGCAGGTCTAGTAGACCTAGGTTACCCTAGATCTAGGTGTGATTGTGCATATCTTGTTTGTGATTGCTTAAGCCGTATTTCCGTACATACTTCTGTAAATCTCTTTCTAAAAACAAAATAAAAAAGAGAAAAAAAAAAAAAATCAAAAAACTTTTATAAAAACTTGCCCTTTTGTCGCCACATCCATTTTCACCCAACACCCATCGCCTTTCTTCATTGACGTTTTCTTACCCTCACCTTCTTCGCTTTGACTATACTAAACTCGTTTAGTGTATGTCCGCTTGGACTCGGGACACTAGCGCCCGTCTAGTCCGCGTTACGTTAGTCGCGACCGACTACGCGATCGACTCCGAAGTCGATACTCCGTCCACTCCTCTTTCACCCCTTCCTTTGCCGGCCAACTCCGACGTTGACCGGAATTCTGTTCATACATCTTCACCTTCACCTTCACCTTCACCAACCTCTTCTTCCGCGATGTCGGGATTTATTCCAAACATCTCGTTGACCACCCCTGGATTGGCTCCACCTCCTATGGAGACCAATCTCCCACCACCTCCGCCTGTTGTAGCGCCGCAGCGAATTGCGCTCCAGGATCGTTTCTACCCTACCCGTTTTGCACTTCCAACCTGCCTTTCTCTTCCTCCGGCCAATGGGGACAACTTTGAAATTAAGCCCCATTTCATCAACATGCTTCCACGTTTTCATGGGCTTGAATCTGAAGATGCCTATATCTTCATAAACAAATTTCAAAACGTCTGTGCCATGATGAAAACAACCCAGCTGTCGGACGATGCTATACGTCTACGGGTCATTCCGTTCACTTTATGCGATCTCGCAGAAAAATGGCTGTATAGCACCGCTTCCCACTCAATCACCAGCTGGGACGAGTTTGTTAAAGCGTTTCTGAAAAAATTCTACCCAAATCATAAGACCGCAAGAATTCGAAATGAGATCAACCAATTCTCCCAGCTTCCTTCTGAACCCTTTTGGAAGTGCTTTGACCGATACAAAGACCTTCTTGTTCAGTGTCCTCACCACGGTATAGAGAAATGGCAACTCTGCCAAACCTTATACGAGGGACTGAACCCAGCAACGAAGCAGTTGCTGGAAACCATCTGTCAGGGCCACTTCCTATCCAAATCTGACGAGGAAGCATGGCAGTTCTTTGACGATCTTGCGGAGCAAACGCTACAGTGGGAGAGCACCAGACCGACTCCTTCTTCTTCTTCTACCTCCACTTCTACCGGTCAGTCTAGGGTAGGAATTCACCAGCTTGATGTCTCTATTGCGATGAGAGCTGAAATGGCTGCAATAACAAAAAAGCTTGAAGCAATAGAGAGCAAATTTTCTTCTCCTACTCCTGCCCCTGTTCTCCCCCTTCGTACCATCTGCGCTTGTTGTTCCGATCCGTCCCACTTGACTGAAGAGTGTCCTTACAATCCACCCTCGCAAGGACAGGATCAGGTTAATGCATTCCAGCAAAGACCGAGGAATGATCCATACTCTTCCACCTTCAATCCCGGTTGGAGGAACCACCCCAATTTCGCCTGGAATCAGAATCAGAATCAATTCCAGGGCAACAATTTCCAAAGGGCCCCTCCACCGCAACAACAAGCGCAACAACAAACTCAGTATCAGCAGCCCTTCCAACCCCAGCCTTACCAAAACCAGACGAACAACTTTGCACCGAACAATTCCTTTCCACCAAACAACTTTGTTCCGTCGAACAACGATAAGGTTTCCTCGCTCGAGCGAAGTCTGGATGCGTTTGTTAAACAATCGACTCAATCCACCGCCAACATCCAGTCTTCGATCCAATCTTTAGTACAACACACCGCCGCACACGGGCAGAGCATCAAGACCATGGAGGCCCAGATTGTGCAGCTGAACGCGGCCTTGAGCGAGCGAGAGAAGGGGAAGCTCCCGTCCCAGCCACTTCCAAATCCCGGCCACCCACATAATGCACATGTTGCTCTTGAACAACAAAACCATAATGTGAGTGCCGTGACCACACTGAGATCAGGGAGGGTGCTGCAAAACAACATTGGCAAGCAAATCAACAATGACACCCCGGCCGCTTCTTCTTCTTCTTCTTCTCCTGCTTCTTCTTCTTCGTCTTCCGAGCCTATTCTCCGTTCTTCACAAGGCTCTCCTTCCTCTTCTTCTCTAAATGGACCCGCTTCTCACTCCACGAAAACACCTATTCTGGGATCCGTTCTAACTCCAAAATCTCCTCCTCCAGCATTAGACTCAACCAATTTTCAAAATGTTCCATTTCCAAACCGGTTGAGGTCTAACAAACAAAATCCACAAATGGAGAAGATTTTGGAGTTATTCAAGCAAGTTAACATTAACATTCCTCTTTTAGATGCTGTCCAACAAGTCCCTTCTTACGCGAAAATCTTAAAGGACTTGTGCACGAAAAAGAGGAAGTCTCAGGTACCCAAGAAGGTTTTCTTGGCTAGTGCTGTGAGTGATGCCCTTACCCAATCTTTACCACAAAAACGGAAGGACCCTGGCTGTCCTACGATTTCAATTACTATTGGGGATAAGAACATCAACCGCGCACTATTAGATCTTGGTGCCAGTGTTAACTTGCTTCCGTATTCAGTATACGAGCAATTAGGCGTCGGAGAGCTGAAACCCACACACTGCACTCTCCAGATGGCCGACCGATCGATCACCCATCCTAGGGGTGAGCTAGAGGATGTGTTAATCAAAGTCGGGGACTTCATATTCCCCGTCGACTTCATTGTCTTAGATACACAGCCTGTAGCTAACCCCCGGAATCAAATTCCGGTGATACTCGGTCGCCCATTTCTCGCAACCTCAAATGCTGTGATCAATTGTCGCAATGGTTCAATGAACCTCTCTTTTGGAAATATGACAATTGAACTCAACATTTTTAGGTTGGGGAATCAGCCCGCCGAACCTAATGCTCATATACTGGATGTTTGCTCGATCCAGGAGATCACCCCCGAAGAGTGTGAATTCGAGGAGTTTTTGTTTGAATACGATAATCTTGACGCCACTAGTGCGTGTCTCTTCGAACCTGCTGCTGTTTCTGCGCCCGATAACGACTACGAGTGTTTCACGTTCACGAACGATCTTAGCCGCGCACAACCCGAGTTTGAATCTTTCGACTTTTCGGATGAGTTACCTGAACCATCCGACTCGGTTGCCTACACTCGTTTTGAACCTTTGCTGGAGTCCTTTGAGTTCGAGACCTTTGCACCAGTCTTGCCTTCCATCATTTCACCTCCAACGCTCGAACTCAAGCCGTTGCCGTCTCACCTTAAGTATGCTTACTTAGGTGAGAACGAGACCCTCCCTGTCATCATCTCGGCTTCTCTAGCTCCCGAGCAAGAGAAAGCCCTTCTCACGGTCTTGCACGGCAACAGGCAAGCTTTTGGCTGGTCCATGGCGGACATCAAGGGGATTAGTCCCCTCATCGTTGAGCATCACATTCATCTGATGGATGATGCCAAACCAGCCCGGGATCCACAAAGACGTCTTAATCCAGTCATGAAGGAGGCTGTGAAGAAGGAGATCGTCAAATGTCTAGATAGTGGTATCATTTACCCTATCTCTGATAGCCAGTGGGTTAGCCCCATTCACGTTGTCCCCAAGAAGTCGGGCATCACGGTCATAACCAACGAGGCGAATGAGTTAATCCCTACTCGCACCCAAACTGGGTGGCGAGTTTGCATTGATTACAGAAAACTCAACGCCGCAACGCGGAAAGACCACTTTCCGCTACCTTTTATTGACCAGATGCTCGAACGATTGGCCGGACATGAGTACTATTGCTTTCTTGATGGCTACTCTGGCTACAATCAAATTCCCATCGCCGAAAAAGACCAGGACAAAACCACTTTCACTTGTCCTTTCGGCACGTTTGCATATCGACGCATGCCCTTTGGGTTATGCAATGCGCCCGCTACCTTCCAGCGGTGTATGATGGGAATTTTCTCGGACATGGTGGAAAAATTTCTGGAGATTTTCATGGATGACTTCTCCATCTTCGGCGACTCCTTTGACGAGTGTTTGCTGCATCTTGACGCTGTCCTTACCCGATGTAAGGACAAGAACCTCACTTTGAACTGGGAGAAATGCCACTTCATGGTGCGTGAAGGTATTGTCTTAGGACATATCATCTCGCAAAATGGCATAGAGGTCGACAAAGCAAAGATTGAGGTCATTTCCAATCTGCCTCCTCCCCGATGCGTCAGAGATATCCGAGCCTTCCTTGGCCATGCCGGTTTCTATAGACGGTTTATCAAGGACTTTAGCAAGATTGCTAGGCCCTTGACACTTTTGCTGGCTAAGGACACGCCTTTCGACTTCAACTCGAGCTGTGTGACTGCATTCGAGTCACTAAAACGCTCACTCACTTCTGCTCCCGTTCTTTCTTCTCCTGACTGGACGCACCCATTCGAGATCATGTGCGATGCATCCGACTTTGCCATCGGTGCTGTCCTTGGACAGCACATCAACAAGATGCCGCACGTAATCTATTACGCGAGCCGGACCCTGAACGACGCCCAACTTAACTATACAACAACTGAGAAGGAATTCTTAGCTGTTGTATTTGCCTTAGAAAAGTTCAGGCCCTACCTCATCGGCTCTCCAGTCATTGTCTACACTGACCACTCAGCTCTGCGCCATCTTTTTGCGAAGAAAGATGCCAAATCTCGGTTAATCCGTTGGATCCTCTTGCTTCAAGAATTTGACCTTGTCATTAAGGACAAACGAGGATGTGAAAACGTGGTTGCCGACCATCTCTCACGACTCCCTTCTTCGCCTTCGCTTCCAATTCCTATAAACGATGTTTTCCCGGATGAACAACTCTTGACAGTATCGTGCGAACCCTGGTTCGCAGATATTGTGAACTATTTGGCCACGGGATTACTACCGACCGAATGGTCGAGTCAGGACAGACTTCGCTTCTTATCCCAAGTAAAACACTTTTACTGGGACGAACCCTACTTGTTCAAGTACTGTCCCGACCAGATTATTCGTCGGTGTGTCCCTGATGAGGAATTCAAGAGTGTGCTGTCATTTTGCCACGACCAAGCATGTGGCGGGCATTTTGGGCCCAGAAAGACAGCTGAGAAGATCTTGCAATGTGGTTTCTACTGGCCACAACTTTTCAAAGACGCTCACGACTATTGCAAGACTTGCTCCCGGTGCCAACACATGGGCCGGATATCCCGGAGGAATGAGATGCCGCTTCAACCGATCTTGGTTGTGGAGATTTTCGATGTTTGGGGGATAGACTTCATGGGGCCGTTTCCCAGCTCTTTTGGGAACTTGTACATTCTTCTAGCTGTTGATTACGTCTCTAAATGGGTCGAGGCTGTGCCCAGCCGAACTAACGACAACAAGGTTGTCGTTAGGTTCCTTAAAGAAAACATTTTCTCACGGTTTGGGCACCCCCGAGCGATCATTAGCGACAATGGAAGTCATTTCTGCAATAGGACTTTCGAGGCCTTGATGCGGAAATACTCCATTAATCATAAGCTTTCTACGCCCTACCACCCCCAAACCTGCGGGCAGGCCGAAGTTTCAAATCGGCAAATCAAGCAGATACTGGAGAAAACGGTTTCCACGAACCGTAAGGATTGGTCTCTGAAACTCACTGATGCCCTTTGGGCATTTAGAACCGCTTATAAGACCGACCTTGGCATGTCTCCCTATCGGCTTGTGTACGGAAAAGCCTGCCACCTTCCTGTCGAAATCGAGCATCGCGCGTTTTGGGCGATAAAGGAGCTGAATCTGTCTCTGGAGGACGCGGGCAGCCATCGGAAGCTGCAGCTGAACGAACTGAGCGAGCTTAGGGATGAGGCTTACGATAACGCGGTTGTCGTTAAGAATCGAACGAAGGTGTTTCATGATAAACACCTTTTGCGCAAAACCTTCGTACCTGGTCAGCAGGTACTTCTTTACGACACCCGACTTCACTTCCATCCTGGAAAGCTCCGATCTCGCTGGAAAGGGCCGTATTTTGTGCGGAATGTGTATCCGCAGGGCGCTGTGGATTTGGAAAATCCAAAGGACGGTTCACTCTTCAAGGTCAATGGACACCGATGCAAACCGTACCTTAGCGCCGAACCAACAGAGGAGCTCCTGTTCTTACAGGAGCCGGTTTACCTTGCATGATCTTCCTCTGCCTACCTCCAAACTTCGGTTATCCAGCCAAGAACAGTGGACACTGTTCCAAATAAGTTTGGGGGTATGTACAAACCATTTTGTTTATATTTGTGTATATTCTTTTTCTTTTCTTTTAAAACAAAAACAAATAAAAATTGTGTATCGCTAACCAACAATTTTGATCCTTCAAACTACTCTCTTCATGCAATGACAGTGAGGACACTGTCCAGTTTAAGTTTGGGGGTACGCTCGGTACGCATTTCTTACCTTCGCATTCATATGTATATTTTGCATCTGCATATTAAAATCCATAAAATCCATAAAAATTTGAAAATTTTCCAAAAATATAAAAACTTTTTTGTCAAGTTAGCTTGTGGAAGAACTCTGATTCAACATTCGACGGTTTTTGTTTGATAAAATAGGAATAACTAGATCTTATGTTTGGATTTTGAAAACCTGAAAGATAACTCTCCTTTGAAGTTAACTATAGCTGATATACGTCTTTACATCACACTACACGTGTCGTGAGTTTTGGGAATTAGATGACAAGTCTTTCATGTTCAAACTTTTAAACAGATAAATGATTTTCTGAGAATCAAATAGGTTTGTTCTGAAATAAGTAATGACAAGAATAGTTTATGAAGTAAAGCGAATATGAAGGAATGTTATTGATGCCGTAATAGGAGCTAAGTCTGAAAAATAACCCATCTAAAACTTGATTGGAATGATTACACACCAAACCCACTAGACACGTCTTTTATCCAAAAAAATATTTGAACTGCCGGTTATATCTCCGTTCGTATTAAATCATCTGATTTTCACGCCAAACTGTCTTTTGTTTTTGGACCTAGGTAACTTGAGTAATTAAGTCCGCTGGGGTGTTTTTACACCTAATGCCCTAAAACCAACTGGTTTGGGTGCATTGGCCCAAAGCTCGCTAAGAAGCCTAGAAAGTCCAGTTTAAAACAAAGTCAAGCAAGTGTTCTCTCCGAGTTAAAATTCCTAACGGTTCTTTGTGCGAGAATAATCTTGATAAAAGACAGGCTTTTAAAAAAAAAATTTTAACGGAAATATGAAGGTTTTACTCTTTGATAAAGACTATTGCACGTTCACAGTGGTGTGTATGAAATGAAAACAAGAAAAAGGTGGAGTGAAAAATACGACTTAGTTTCCTGTTAAGGAAGATAGAAATTCTAAAGTTGAAACCTTACTGCAAAACGAAACTTGAAAAATGCTTAACTCATTATAAAACTTATGTGATCCTTTTAAAATTGTTATCTGGGCTTTATTGTGCGACATGATGACTCTAATCGATCCTTCTGGAACTTAACGGCACTATCCGCACTGCACGTAAAGACATATAAAATCTGTAGTTAAATAAGATGTGAGGTGTGAAAAATAAAGGTTCGATAGTCTAGACTAAGGATTATAGAATTGTTATTTTCTAAAACAAAACTTTAGGGTTTGAAACTTAGTCATTTTTACAAACCAACTTGACCGGATTTTGTGGGTAGTATCCGCTGAAAACCCTCAGGAGACAACACTCCTCCTACTAGGGACACCTAGAGGTTTAACGGCTTGTTGCACATGCTCAGTGCAATCGCGTTCCCTGCGAAAGTGAGGTTAGGAAATTTTTTGTGAATAAATGGACTTTGCTCAGGACGAGCAAATGATAAGTTTGGGGGTATTTGTTCATATCAGATTTTTGCATTTTCATACCGCCCAATTTTTATCACATTGCATATCCGTAGATACTCTTGAGCCGTGTTTGCTAGTCAATTGCAGGATACAGGTTCTCGGTTCCAAAACGATGAAATTCATGGAAAACACGAAAAAATCCGGGTTCTTGCCGACCACAGATAAAACACGGTCTCCGTCCCTCATCCGTACGTTGCCAGATACCAGTAGGAAGACAAAATGTCAAATCTATGCACAAGGCTCAATGGTGGCACAAGATCCAAGAGATCTACGCGGAGCTCGAGGCAATCATGACAAAATCTTGACAAAAAGTCCACCTTTCCCTCAACAGAAATTCTGGAAAATTCGTGAAGTAATTATGGGAAAATACATATACCAGAAGGATTCTCACATCAAACCAGGGTCCCACCAAAAAGATCCAGACCCAACTCATCTAAACGGCCGCGGAAGCGCGGCCAAAGGGTGGTTTTGGCCGCCCTTCCGCGGCCATCTTGGCGCCAAATGTGCAGGGTTTTGGGGGGTAGGTTTGTCTTTTCATGTATGTTCTGTTGGTTGCCCTAGGGTTTCATGTTTTGGCCTATAAATAGTCCAGAAGTTTGTGAAGGAAGGGGTCCATAATCTTGTATTTTTCTTTGCTAGGTTTTAGTACATGTTCTTCTTCCTCTTCTCACCTCTTCTCCATTAAACTTGTAAGTGAGCTTTTGAGTGAAGAGTGATGAATAAAGAAGACCATTTTTATTATCATGCTTGTCTCTTTCTTTACTTGTTATAATTGTTGTAATTTTAATTGTTAAGTAGTTGTTGTTATTTCCTTGTTGTTTGTTTCTTCTCTCTTTTTCTTTATCCTTTCATACGACAATGATACTTACGCTTGATCCTCGCCAAGGTGAGGTCGCAAACAGTTAGTCGTATTCTTCTAATCTCTTTCTTTCTATCTTCCTCTTTTGTGTTGTTTTATTTTTCCGTATTATGAAGTGTGAGTAGTTCTATACTTGTTAGGGTAGGATAAGGGAAGTTTGAGAGAAGGAAATCTCTCTCACTCTTTCCTTGCCCAACAACTTAAATCAACTCCCGTTAACCCAACCACAATCCGCTCCTTACGGCACCCTATCCTACATGATAGCGGTGATTCCGTAGTGAGACCGGTTGTGGTTGAATTAACCGGAGGTTATGGATAAGAGCCAAGAACGGACGGACAAGCACCAAAAGGAAGGACTATGCGTTGGAAAGCCTAGCTTATACTCGCAAGTTCCTTCCTAGTCGTGCTAATCCCCGTTGTTGCCGATTACCGTAACACCGATATTAAGTGGGGCAACGAAAGATGTGGAGACTCCTAACTCAAACTAACCTAATCCTAACCCTAACAAGCTCTCTTTAAATATCAACTCAACACTTAGATAACTACAAACAAAATCTGAACAACCGGACTTAACTCGTCGAAAAACACATAGAAAAAGATTCCCATCTCCCTGCGGACGACCCGTACTCAACCGGCTAGCTACGTGCGAAACCGTCTTGATTGCGGTATTTAAACTAGAACTTGAACACGCTCCTATCCTATCAATCAACAGCGCAGCGCACTGCACTGTTGCGCTTGCGCTCACCAGAGCGTGACACGTGTCACCACCATATGAGTTTGCGCTCAATACTTAGCGCAAAGCGCCTGACAAGCCACATGGGGCGCTGTCAGAGTATTTAATGCTCTGCATTATTAAAGAAAAGGGACAGAGCCCAATTAAAAGGCCTGACAGGCCTAATAAAAAATGCTATGCATTTTAAAAAGGGGGGGCAAAACCCAAACAAAAAAATAGATGCTCTGCATCATTTATAAAAGGGCAAAGCCCAATCAAAACAAGAATAATGCAGTGCATTACTAAAAAGGGGTAAAGCCCTAGCACAGGCCGAAGACAAAAAATGTTGAAACTGGACTTAGCCCAATTTTGGCCATAAGTCCTTAAATTAAATTGACTGAGCAAGATTGCTCTACTAAATCAATTTACTACGGGTTCAAGAGTACATTTCTGAACTCCTCTGACACATGTCGTTGTAATCCTTCAACGACGTCAGAGAGGTGACGGGTCCCGACAACCACATATCAATGTTGGACCGAAACGTCCCTAAACTAATATTGGACCGAAACGTCCCTAAACTAATATTGGACCGAGACGTCCTTAAACTAATAGTGGACCGAAACGTCCTTAAACTAATATTGGACCCTCACGTCCTTAAACTGGAATATGGACCATCACGTCCTTAAACTGGAATATGGACCGTCACGTCCCTAAACTGGAATATGGACCCCCGCGTCCCTAAACTGGAACATGGACCACTACGTCCCTAAACTGGAACAATAGAGCCTCCAAATTCTCTTTTGCCGGATCTAAACGGTCCCGTTTAAGTTGATCTTAGCCCCAAATACGGCTAACGTATCCTTAAACATTTAAACGGACTATAAAACTTCAAATCAACCTTGGTTCAAGGGTACATCTCTGAACTCCTCTGACATCTGCCGTTGTAATCCTTCAACGACGTTAGAGAGGTGACGAGTCCCGATGGCCAGATGTTAAATGGATTATCACGTTAAGTTGATCTTAGTCTCAAACAGGACTATCGTATCCTTAACGAACGTTTAAGTTGATCTTAGCCGCAACGCGACTAATGCATCCTTAAACTAAAAACACCAAACCCAAATCTAAGTAAATACGTATTTGGACTAATCTACGTCCTACGGGCGACGGCATTACTCAGTCTCCATATACAATCTACGGGCAACCACAAACAAAACAAACATACAAGACACGAAGTGAAATTCTGGAGAAGGAGAAAGTTGTTACCGCGATACGGTAGCGTAATTAACTGCAGGGGCTTGCGCCTGCAGGGAAGAGCGTCCCCACAATCAAAAACCCCTCAAGCGAGGGGGAATCTGACGAAGTCTGCTACATCGGCCGCATCCGTCTAAACCTCCGATACACGGTGCCATAAATCAACTTGGCATCTTTGGAGAGGTGGACGGATAAAACCAAATAGCATCTGCCCCGAACCCCAGCGTCAGGACATCGCGGTCCTGTGCGCCACCATTCGGAGGGGAACACCGGCTAATGGGGATAACTTTGAAATTAAACCCCACTTCATCAATATGTTGCCCAAATTTCACGGCCTGGAATCTGAAAATGCTTATATCTTCATAAACAAATTCCAGAATGTTTGCGCAATGATGAAGACCACACAACTTTCTGATGATGCTATAAAGCTACGTGTCATTCCATTCACCTTATGTGACCTAGCCGAAAAATAGTTATATAGCACAGCATCACACTCGATAAAAAATTAGGAAGAGTTTGTTAAGACTTTTCTAAAAAAGTTTTACCCACACCACAAGACCGCGAGAATTCGCAATGAAATTATTCAATTTTTCCAGCTTCCTTCCGAACCTTTTTGGAAGTGTTTTGAAAGATTTAAGGACCTCATTATTCAGTGCCCTCACCACGGTATCGAGAATTAGCAACTTTGCCAAACTTTATACGAAGGACTGAACTCGGCAACTAAGCAGTTGTTGGAAACTATTTGTCAAGGTCACTTTCTTACAAAATCTAGCGAGGAAGCTTGGCAGTTTCTCGACGATCTTGCTGAACAAACACTTCAGTGGGAAAGCACTAAGACCACCTCAACTACTTCATCAGGTCAGTCTAGGGCAGGCATACATCAACTTGATATGTCGATTGCAATGAAGGCCGAAATGGCTGCACTCACGAAAAAACTTGAAGCAATTGAGAGCAAATTCTCATCGCCTTCTCCTGTCCCTGCTTTACCCCCACGCACAGTTTGCGCTTGTTGTTCGGATCCGTCCCATCTTACTGAAGAGTGTCCTTACAACCCACCTGTTCAAGGACAAGATCAAGTCAATGCTGCCTTTCAGCAAAGACAAAGAAATGATCCATACTCTTCAACTTACAATCCTGGTTGGAGGAGCCACCCAAATTTTGCTTGGAATCAAAATCAACAACAATTCCAAGGAAACAACAACTTTCAAAGGCCTCCTTCGCAACAACAAGCCCCTCAACAAACTCAATATCAGCAACCTTTCCAACCCCAACCTTACCCAAACCAAATGAACAATTTTGTACCCAACAACTCTTATCCTCAAATCAATTTTGTTCAGCCGAATAACGATAAGGTTTCCTCGCTAGAACGAAGTTTGGATGCATTTTTAAAACAATCTACACAATCCGCAGCAAGGTTGGAGACTTCCATTCAGTTTTTGGTGCAAAACAGTGCTTCACATGATCAGAGCATCAAATCAATTGAGGCCCAAATTGCACAACTAAATACTGCGTTAAGCGAGCGAGAAAAGGGAAGGCTTCCATATCAACCATTGCCAAATTCCGGTCACACACACAACGCACATGTTGGTTATGAACAACAAAATCATAATGTAAATGTTGTGACCACGTTTAGATCTAGAAGAGTGTTGCACAATAATATGGGTAATAGTGATGACACCCCTGCCGGTGCTTCTTCTTTATCTTCTTCTTCTTCATCTGCTTCTTCTTCATCTTCTTCTTCTTCATCTTCTTCGTCAGAGCCTGTTCTTCATTCTTCACAAGGCTCTACTTCTTCTAATTCGAACGGACCCACATCTCATTTCAAGAAAACACCAACACTGGGATCCGTTCCAACTCCGCAATCTACTCCATAAATATTGGACTCAACAAATTTTCAAAATGTTCCATTTCAAAACAGGTTGAGATCCAATAAACCAACTCTACAAATGGAGAATATTGTAGAGTTATTCAAACAGGTTAGCATAAACATATCTCTCTTGGATGCAATCCAACAAGTCCCTTCGTAAGCTAAAATCTTAAAGGACTTATGCACCAAGAAGAGGAAGTCACAAATACCAAAAAAAGTTTTCGTGGCTAGTGCTGTAAGTGATGCTCTTATCCAACCTTTACCCCAAAAACGAAAGGACCCTGGCTGTCCTACAATTTCAATAACAATTAGGGATAAGAGAATCAATCGTACACTTTTAGATCTTGGTTCCAGTATTAACCTGCTTTCCTATTCTGTTTATGAGCAATTAGGTGTTGGAGAGTTGAAACCCACTCATTGTACTCTCCAAATGGTCGATCGATCCATCTCCCATTCTAGGAGTGAGTTAGAGGATATGTTGATCAAAGTAGGGGACTTCATATTCCCCGTTGATTTCATTATTATGGACACACAGCCTGTGGCTAACCCACGGAACCAAATTCCGGTTATCCTCGGTCGACCATTTTTGGCCACTTCCAATGCTGTAATCAACTGTCGTAACGGCTCTATGACTCTATCCTTCGGGAAGATGTCAAGTGAGTTCAACATTTACAAGATAGGAAGTCTGCCCTCCGAACCTTCTGCTCATGCATTTTCTGTCGAATTAATAGATGTCGACAGCAGCGAATTTGGTCTGCTTCAGGATGCCGATCTAGACTCTTTTAATACGTTGTTTGACCCAACTATGTACTATACACATATGGACTCTTCCATCAAGTTGTCCAGGTCAACATCAACCACTGTTTATGAATCATTCATGGAGTCTAGAGATCGCCCAACTCTTTCTGATGACATTATTCTTCGGGGTATTGATGAAAGCTTTGAGAAAATTTTCACTGATGAGCTCGTATTTTTACCAAACACGGGTGTTGAGATGAATCAACTCCATGAAGAAATTGAACCTCCGCCCCTTCTTCTTGATAATCACAAAAATGCAAGAAATCCATCGTCACAATCACTTTGTCGTCTCTTCAGATTGAGATGCAATCCATTTCTGTTACACCACTCATCTCTTCCCCACTTCTTCGTAATTCTAGACAACATCCTCTTTCACCAACCGCTGTGTTTCACTGATAAATTCTTCGAATGATTGGTATTGACTTTTGGCCTTTGCAAAGCTTGGCATTGACTTGTAATATTGTTTAATTCAAGTTTGGGGGAGATTATGTTGGCTCTAGAAAGAAAATGATTTTTAGCCAACCGTATGATTGGGAGTACGTTTACCACTTGTAAATATAAAAATAAAAAAAAATATTTTGGGATATTTTTTGTAAATTTCTGTTAATAATAAAATAAAAATAAAAAAATAAACAGGAAAGTGCCGAGAATTTTGACCCTCTTGGTGTAGCCTGACAGTGAGGACACTGTCAAGTTTAAGTTTGGGGGTGTGCTCGGTAAGCTCTCTTCCTTCGCATTCATATGTATAATTTTGCATTTGCATACTTATTTTAAAACCCATAAAAATTGAAAAATTTTAAAAATTGAAAAATTCAATTTTGGCCATATTTGACTTAAGTTCAATATGACGGTTGAATAGTAGGGAAAAAGTAGATCCTAAACTTAGTAAATTAAAAACCTTAAAAATAACATTTCTTAAAATTTAACGGCAGAAAATGTATGTCTTTGTAGTTTACTTAGAAATACGCAAATTTTGAGTTCAATTCTTGGGCTAAGTCAAAATAAAGGAAGAGTATTGAAATTTTTATTAGAGTGAAGTCTAAAAAATAATCCCTAAGGTTAAGTCTAAATTCTGAAAATATATATATTCTACAACTTGCACAATCACGAACCTTGAAACTTGGAATAGTAGAGGAGACCTTGAACTGCTCTTGTCTAAAATTCTTAGTATGAAGAAAAATAAAATTATAAGTGTGAATAAAGAGATATAAAAAAAAATTGAACACTGGTTTTGTAATTACTTAAGGCTGCGTAAAATAAAAATATATATATAGCGAGGGTGCTTTATCACCTAGTGTCTTAAACCAGCTGGTTTGGGAGTCACTGCTAAAGCCTTAGGTATTACAAGACGAGGAATTACGCCTTAATGTGCAAACACATTTTGTAATCGGTCGTTAGTACCTCAAGAAGTATTAACGGTAGCATAAAGGATGTGTGAGCAGTTTCATCTAAAAATTCACCAATTAAAAGTACTTTGGACTATGGACAAGAGTATAATAGCTTGAATTGAATTTCCAAGTGTAGGGGTGACACATACACACACGTGGGGGTATATGATTGGGGTTTGGATAAGAGATAGGAATGAAAAATAGGACTTATATTTTTAGTAGAGATGATAAAAATTCCTAAGTTAAGATGGAACCTTAGAAGGAAAACTCAAAAGATGCTAAAAGCTAAATAAATTTACAGAACATATACAATTTTAAGTTAAATGATAAGGAAGCGTGAAAAATATGAGTTGATAATTTCTAAGTTGAAGATAATAGAATTTCTTACTAGAAAACCGAATTGAAAGATGAAAGTCAATAGGCCAAATTGATCGGATTTTGTGGGTAGTATCCGCTGAAAACCCTCAGGAGACAACACTCCTCCTACTAGGGACACCTAGAGGTTTAACGGCTTGTTGCACGAGCTCAGTGCAATCGCGTTTCCCTGCGAAAGTGAGGTTAGGCTTTTTCAAGAATAAAATTGGTTTTGCTCGGGACGAGCAAAAGATAAGTTTGGGGGTATTTGTTCATATCATAATTTTGCATTATTATATTCCCCATTCTTAATTATTTTACAAATAAATAGGTGCTTTTGATCCATGTCTGCTAAATAGTTTCAGGTTACAGGTTCTCGGAACAATACAGTGAAAATGGTGAAAAGACGCTATAAAAGTGAGACTACGACCAACAAATAGAAGAATGTTTATCATGCCGCCTACAGCTAAGGAATAAATGAAGATCAATGAACAGTTCGATTTCACAAAGTAAAAAGGCAGCACAAGATTCAAGACTTCAACACGAAGTAAACGGAAAAAGTCCACAACATTCTGCACTGTGGAAATCTGGAAGAAAGTAGAAGACATTCTGAAAAACCAAGTGAAGAAAATAAAAGGAAAAAGCAACAGAAAGAAGCCCTGAAGAAATCAGCCCACAAGCCCATCAAATGGCCGCGGATCCGCGGCCGTGCTGTGCACGTGTCGGCGCGTGTCGTGCACGTGTCGGCGCGTGTCGGTGCGTGTCGGTGGAGTCGGTGCATTGACCCGGTTTTCTTAGGGTATTTTTGTAATTCTAGATATGGATCAGATGTAAACCCTAGGGTTTCTATTATCTATAAATAGGAACCCTACAGCTCTTTTTGGGGTGTGCCTCTTTTTGGGTGCCTTTTTTGAGATGCCTCTTTTTAATTCCTAGTTTTAGAATTTTTATTCCCTGTAAATGTTCGAAGAGTGCATCAAATAAAAAGTAAGTTTTTCTTTATCTTACCTTAGTTTAATTTCTTTTCTGCCCAAGTTATTTATCTTGCAATTTTATTTATCTGCCGTAGTTAGTCTCCGCTAGTTAATTAGGTTATTAAAAACAAACAAAAAAATGAACTCGTTTATCAATTCCCTAATGAGTGAGTAGTTCCTCACTTGTTAGGGTTAGGTTTGGGGAAGGTTTGAAAGATGAAAATCTCTCACCCCTTTCTTACCCGTTATACATTTTAAAGTAGAACTCTATGCATACATACACACACCGCTCACTACGGCACCATATCCCACGAGGTAGCGGTGATACCATAGTTAAAGACCGGTTGTGTATGTTTTCAATGGAGGTTAGGGTAAGAGTTAAGAAAGGACGGACAAAGACCAAGAGGAAGAAACCTAGTTTCTTCCCGATCGTGCTAATCCCCTTTGTTAACTATTACCTTAACACCTAAAAAGTTCTTAATTAAGGGCATAAAAAGCGGTGAGAATAATTGATTTTCCAAACTAACCTAAACCTAACCCTAGCAAGGTTTTAATCCTAATCAAAATCAACTTTAGTTTTTATTGATAATCAAACTTACCACAATTGGAATTGACTCGTTAGAACAACTAGAAAATACACAAAATCCCTGTGGACAGACCCGTACTCAACCGGCTAGCTACCAAGAGATAACATTCTTGATTGCGGTTAATTCTTTGATAACAAATAGCGTAAGCACAAAACATTGTACCAATCACTCATCGCTTCAAAGGGACCGCTGGATTACCGGCTGGCACGACATCCTTATGGTCGAGGAGCAGCCGCCTCTCCTCCCTGACAACAGCACCGATCGCATGCTGGTACCACGCCACGTAAGCGTTCAAAGCTTTCGGCACATAGCTCGGTTCGTTGACAAGGAAATAGGACCCCGTATTTAATTGCATAAAATCATGCGTTGCACTGCGAATACCCTCCTCCGTAGCAACCGGTTCGACCAAGAACACCTCAAGAAGGACGCCATGATTATAGCCCGACTGTTGAGCGAAGCGGTGTGGGTTGTACCTCATAAATAGTACCGAGGCGTTCTATCTAAATACTAGAAAGCCCTGCCTGATAGAATACAGGTGCATAGCCTCCCGAGTCCTCAACGTGGAAGCCCCGTCTTTGAAAGTGTCATGCAATGGTTGCACTACCTTAGTAGATTCTTTGCTGATAGTCAAGACTCAATCGACAAAGGTCATACTGTCCCCAACCATGCGCGGGCGAAGGAGTAGTCGCCGAGCCTCTCGCTGCGACGGGTCTGACGCAGAAGCGTCAATCAGATACATGACCCGAGAGAAATTGTAGCTTTCATAGAAGCGGGGTCGTTTGTGAACATCGAAGGCACCCAGCACATGCATCACAATCCATGATATGAAGTAGTGCAATAGGAAATACACAGGCTTTACCTCCGGCTAAGTAGTGTCGGCCGCTAAGCTCAGGCCATGATATAGATGAGCCAGCCCCACGATCCCAACGGCCACACTCGTCCCTGCGACAATGCGATGGGCCGGATAAAAGACAGACGACCTCATATAGCGGGGGTGCGTCGGAAGCGCAAACCAACTCAACCACAGGCAATGAAGAAATTCTTTAAATCTGCCTCCACCATCGGCAAGTTATCCAAACCAAACCCGAACGGGTCGTTAAGTTTGGAAAATTTCACAGCTTGTTTCGACAAGACTTCTGGGCGAAGAAAGCGGCGATGAAATCTGTGAAACCGACTCCATGCTCTCTAGACTCCAAGAACAAACTCTCGTATATGTTCAACACCTTGATTAGGCTCGGAAACCGGTGTTGAACGGCATTCTCTGGAGTGAGGCCCATCACCACTGATTTGGTGGCAAAGATATACTCATCAGGGGGAAGTCTCCTCGTAATGTTCCCCTCTGATGGGTAAGCCGGAAATCTCCGCAAACTCCTCCAAGGAAATCGAAACCTACCGGTCCGATAAAAGAAATGTGTGTGTCAGGATGTTCCATTGTTCTAGAAAAACCTTGACCCACCATACATGAGGCGCGGGATAGTGAAAAAGGGACGTGTAAATTGCGGGATACGGCCCAAGCTTCAACAGCAGCGACTTCTTGACTGACAGGATATACCGAGACCACTGTAGGTAGCTGGCTGAATGACGAGGAGTCAATTCTATCATATAAACTTGCCCCAAGGGCATGACTTGCCGTGGCATATGCGTCGCCCTAAAATGTCTAAGGCCATCGGTGGCTGTACGGGTATCGATGCCATGGAAGGGTGAAGACGACCTTCCGAGGTCTAGTTGATCTCTTCTACGGCATAAGTCACTTGAGGCGGGTTAGCATAATGAATAGCTAGGATCGGCTCCGAAGGCACTGCACAAGAAAAACTGTTGTTCCCTTAAAAAAATTTCTTCGCAAAAGAGCCCAAGGTATCTAATGACAGCGATACGTTTAAGAAAATGTGAACCAGTATTTTCTGGGCTGTATTTTAACAAACTCCTGAATGTGAAATAGCTAAATTATGATGGTATCGAAAGTGTCTCGAAAAACCCTTCGATTTGATATATTATGAGCCTCATAATTCATCCGGGATCAAAAGTTATGAGGCATCACGTGCTCACATGTGACCGGACATCACGTGCAGACACGTGACCATTTACAGGCAAAGCCTGTAGGCACTGAATAAAATAAATAATTGGAAATAATTAATCAGTGTGGTCATGTGCCAACACGTGATGGGCCTTTAAACCCATTGAAAAGAATTAAAGGTATAATAAAATAACAAGGAAAAACCCCAATGGGGCATCACGTACCAACACATGACCAAGGGTCATGTGCTGACACGTGATAATTCCCGAGTTCTTTGAAACAACAGAATTAAATTCTGGTCAAATGCTTAATCAGAGGGTCACGTACCAACACGTGATGGGTTCCTAAAGGTCTATGAATTAATAGAATTAAATTCTAATTAAGAGGGGATCAAAAACCCTAACTGGAAAAATATTTCTCTAAATCTTTCCAAACAAAAAAGATGGCGCTCTGTAAAATGGAGCACCATTGGATTAAAAATCCAATGGTGATTAAAAATCACCAATTTATGGAAAGATTCTATACAAGGAAAGATTTCCCTAAAATTTGAATAACAGATAAAAGATCTTTTGGATTAAAAATCCAATGGTGAATAAAATTCACTAAGTGATCTAAAAGATCATGTTGCTTACAAAATCAATTAAAATCTTTCAATAAAAGATTGATTAAACAAACTGATTCTTTTTTTTCTCCTATAAATAGGAGCCAAGAAAAGAAGAGAAGGGATCTACTTTTTTTGGAGGAAACAACAACAGAGAGAAAAAAGAGAGGAGAATTTAATTCTCAAGAAAGAAAAGAAGATCTCTTGAGAGAAAAGAAATCCTAGGTGAGAAAGGAGAAAGAGATCTAAGTTCCATAAAACAAAGAGAATTTAATTTTCAATTTAAGAGTTTAACTCTTCTAAATAAGAACTTAGTTCTTCCTTTGGTTGAAAATCTGCAGAAGAAGATCTTCTCAGAAGTTGAGAATTTAATTCTCATCGGGGAGATTCTGCCATGCAGATCCAAAACTTAGAGAGAGAATTGAGTTTAAGGAATTTAATTCCCCCAAATACATAGGAATTTAATTCCTCCAAATAGAACTAGGGTTTAACCCTATTTGAGAATTTAATTCTCCCATATTCATAGGAATTTAATTCCTCTAAAACAGAACTAGGGTTTAACCCTATATGAGAATTTAATTCTCCCAAATTCATAGGAATTCAATTCCTCCAAATAAAACTAGGGTTTAACCCTACATAAGAATTTAATTCTTCCATATGTATAGGAATTTAATTCCTCAAAACAGAATTAGGGTTTAACCCTACAAAAGAATTTAATTCTTAAAATAAAAGACTTAAATCTCTCCATGCACGTAAAGATCAAGTATCCAACAGGATCACGTGGTAACATGTGACCCTTCAGCCCAACGAACAAAAAGGAATGAATAAAGCATTCTCACGTGCCCCCACATGACCCTTTAATGGACTCCTCAAAATAAGAAGGAATTAGCCCAGAGGCAATGCCTCACGTGCTCCCACGTGACCCTCAAAATAAAGGGAACAAAATAAAGGCAGAACAGACTTCGGGAGCCCTCACGTGTCCCCACGTGACCCCTGATAAACACCTCTTTAAAAAAGAAAAGATGGAAAGAACTAAAGGATTAAAATCCAATGCATGGGCGCCCTCACGTGTCCCCACGTGACCCCTAGCAAATCCTTTCAATATCCAGTGCATGGATACCCATCACGTGCCCACACGTGATGGCCGTGAAGACTAAAAGTGTTTAACACTTATTTAAATATTGTGAGAATAAGATAAGGGAAGTTTGGGCCCAACACTCAAGCGCCTCACGTGACCCCACGTGAGCACTTCTTTTTTTTAGTGTTTAACACTATTTTGGGCGCTGTATCCCTAGTGTTCAACACTATTCTGAGCGCATCACGTGGGAACACGTGATATCTGAGTTTACTCTAGTGTTTAACACTATATCCAAGCCAATCTTAGCTTGAACTAGCTAAGTCTTCCAGAGGCAAGATTCCCCTTTTGACTGAACCTCAAACACACTTTTGTCTTCCAAAACTGGTCATCTCATATGACATTCAAAATAATTCCCAGAGCCCTTTCAATTAACTTTGGTTCGAGGGTACATCTCTTCACACCTCTGATACATGTCGTTGTAATTCTTCAACGTCTTCAGAGAGGTGGTGGGTCCCGATGACCAATAACTATTTGGTGCATTTCCAAACCCATGCTTGCATCTGAACTTGGACCGCAATAGAGCCCAAATGCTCTTTTATTGGATCTAAATGATCCCGTTAAATAGATCTTAGTCTAAAATTAGACTAACGTATCCTTAACAAACGTTTAAGTTGATCTTAGTCTCAAACGAGATTAACGATCCTTAAATCAATCCAATTACAGATTTCCCAACCAATATTGGTTCAAGGGTACATCTCTTCACTCCTCTGATATATGTCGTTATAATCCTTCAACGTCTTCAGAGAGGTGATGGGTCCCGATAACCAAATTTTACATGGACTATGATGTCCTTAACTTCGGACTGTGGGGTCCTTAAGTCCATGGACTATGATGTCCTTAACCTCGGACTGTGGGGTCCCTTTAAACCCACGGACTATGATATCCTTAATCTCGACCGCGATGTCTTTAAACTAACATTGGACCACCATGTCCTTAAAATGGTAATCGACCGCAAAGTCCCTAAACTAAAACAATAGAGTTCAAATGCTCTTTTCTTGGATCTAAATGATTCTGTTAAGTAGATCTTAGTCTAAAATTAGACTAACGTATCCTTAACAAACTATTAAGTTGATCTTAGTCTAAACTTAGACTAACGTATCCTTAACAAAGGTTTAAGTTGATATTAGTCTCAAATAAGACTAACGCATCCTTAAACCCAACCCCAAACCCAAATCTAAGAAAATACGGATTTGGACTAATTCACGCCCTACGGGCGACAACATAAATTAGTCTCCGTATACAATCCACGGGCAACCAAAAACAAAACAAACACACAAGACACGAAGTGACCATCTGGAGAAGGAGAAAGTGGTTACCGCGATGCGGTAGCGTAATTAACTACAGGGGCTTGCGCCTGCAGGGAAGAGCGTCCCCACAATCAAAAACCCCTCAACGAGGGGGAATCTGACGAAGTCTGCGACATCGGCCGCATCCGTTTAAACCTTCGATATAGGTGCTATAAATCAACTTGGCAACTTCGGAAAGGTAGACGGATAGCACCAATTAGCATCTGCCCCCAAATTCAGGCAAGACAGACCTACGCAGTCGCGTCTCTGTGTTTCGGAGGAGAACAACTGCGCCGACCTCGGATAATCTGACTATACCATGACCCCCACAGATGAAGAGATTTTTGCTCTGGGTCATGATCCTTAATAAGCGCAAAGACTTCCCGATCCACGGTCGCGTCGGCAAAAGCGCTCTCTGAACGTACGAAAGGAAATGAGTAATCGAAAGCCATAGTACCTAAACAAAAGGAGAAGGGTTAGCTATCGACACTATGTTCAGGACTCTAACACTCTTTGGTACTTAAAAATTGTACTACACCGCAGTTAAAAAAAGGGACAAGGGGTCCCAGAAAATCAAGGTGACACCCTATCAATGATGGGGCAGTCGCTCATTAAAAATAGATCCAAAAGGATTCTCATTTAATGTGAAAACATCATTGGACTCGGGTGTTAAACTCCCTCGAGAATTGCTCTACAAAAAGATTTCAAATTCTGTCAAGAAGATTAAGAAGGGAATAAAATTCCCCAAAAATTTCCAGAGCCAAGCTTTGTAGAACAATGGGATAACATCTCATAACCTTCAAAAGCAAAGCTAAATCCTAAGATCTTCAAGATCTGCAAGAAAAATCTTTGAACTCTAAGAGATCTTTATAAAAAAAAGAGCAATGCTCTAATTAACGGGTTAAGAAACCCTAAAACATTTTTTTTAAGATTTACGATCTAATCACTACAAAAGAAGAGAAAAACTCCGTTAACGGGTTAAAGCCCTAAAACATGAAGAGATTCCTCAGACATTAAGACATGGTCATAATTCTTACCAAATTTTGACAGAATTTTTCCTCTAAAAGAATTTCCTTAAACAGAGATCTAAGCTCTAGAAAGAGAATTAAATTCTTAGAGAAAGAAGAAGATTAGGGAAGATGAACAGCAGTCATCTCAAGGGCCAAAGGCCCTACTTATAGGCACAGGAAGACGATTCAACTTCCAGAAGATCAAACGGTGGAAAAAGTGCCACCGCTGCACTCACGTGTGAGCCACGTGAGCGCAACGGTGGGGGGGGCATTTGTTTCCCCCAATAAAAGAGCAAAGCTCTGTTCAAAATTTAAAAGGCAGTACCCCACGTGCCTTCCTCGAGGACGCCAGCGCCAGAGTTAAAAACTCTTATTGGCGCCGCACATGCTCCTCACGTGGGCGCCAATGTGCAAAGCACATGAAGGAATTAAAACCATAATTAGTGTCCACGTGTACAGCACGTGAGCGCCGGCGCCTAGTATAATTAAATTCTACTCTCTATTAAGCAGAGCCGTTGAGAAGATAAGTCATCAAGATGCAGAATTAAATTCTGTTTAGAGAAAATATTTCTCAAATCTTTCTAAACAAGAAAGATTGCCTTCTGTAAAACAGAGTACCGTTAGATTAAAAATCCAATGATGAGTAAAGAATCACCGATCTACAGAAAAAGTTCTGTATGGGTAAATATTTCCTTAATCTTGTTAAAATAAGAAAATATTTTCTGTAAAACAGAAGTCCTTCGATTAAAGATCCAACGGTGGGTAAAATCCCCAAATCATTTGGGATCTCTTAATGAGAGATTTCTTCGGAGCTAACTAACAAACTGCCCCTGCTATATAAAAGACCCAAGCCTTCAAGTCTAAAGAGGAGGAACCCCCCCATAAGCTTCAGAAAGAACAGAGAATTAAATTCTCGAAGAAGAAGAACTCTCTTCTTGGAAAATTAGGTAAATAAAAATAAAGGAGCGCTTTGCACTCAGTGACTGGCGCTCAGCGCCAAGCGCCTCACGTGTCTTTCACGTCGGCGCTACAAAATAAAGGAGTGCCTAGCACTCAGTGACTGGCGCCCAGCGCCCCACATGCCTCTTACGTAGGTGCTACAAAATAAAGGAGTGCTTAGAATTCAATGAGTGGTGCCCAGCGCCCCACATGCCCCTCACGTGGACGCCACAGAGTAAAAAGTGCTTGACACTCACCAGGCAGCGTCTAGTGCCCCCACGTGCTTTGTACGTGGGCGCCATAAAGAGTGTTCAGCACTCCATAAAAAGACAAAAAAGGATAAAGTGTTTAACACGTATTGGGCAAATCCCCATGACTGAAAACCCCACATGGTTATGTGTGAGCGTCAGAACTTACATAAGTGCTCAGCATTTTTGCACAAAAAAAGAGACTGAGCCCAAACAAGTGCTTAGCACTTCTTTTCAAATAAAAAGAAAACTGAGTGGACCAAGCCCAAGTTGGCTAAGTCTCTAACTCAAATCAATCGAGTCCATGGGTTCACTACTTTCCAAAATGATTTTAGTCCCAAATACGGCTATCGATCTTCCAACTGATAATATCCCAAAACGATATTCGTCCCACATTCCCCTGAGGAAGTCTTAGTCTCAAAATATGACTAATAATTTCTGGGTTTACCACTGATTCCTTTTTCCCTCAAATACGGGAATTGGTCCAAGGGTACATTGATTGAGAGAGCTGTTTTCGCGTATGTGCGTTTTAAAATCAAAATTAAGAATATACCGCAATCAATAACGGTGTCGCTTGGTAGCTAGCCGGTTGAGTACGGATCGGTCCACAGGGAGATGGATTCCTTTTCTTTATGTTCTAACGAGTTAATCCGATCAAGTCGGGTTTTGTTTTATGATCTAAGAATGAGATTAAATTGATTAAAAGTCTTGATAGGGTTAGGATTAGGTTAGTTTTGAAAAGAGATTCTACCCACTGCTTTCTTTGCCTTAGTTAAGAATTTAGGTGTTAGGGTAATAGTCAACAAAGGGGATTAGCACGACTAGGAAGAAACTTAGTTTCTTCCCTTTGGTCCTTGTCCGTCCTTTCTTAACTCTTAGTCTTAATCTCTATGTAAATCAATCACAACCGGTCTAACTAGGGAATCACCGTTATCTCGTAGGATAGGGTGCCGTAGTGAGTGGTGTGTGGTTGAATTAAATAGAGTCCTAATTAAAAATTATATGGGCAAAGAAAGGAGTGAGAGAGATTTTCTTCTCTCAAACCTTCTCTCTCCTAACCCTAACAAGTGAGAAATTACTTACTCATTAGGAAGATGACAAAAGAATTCATTTTTATAATTTTCATTTTAAAAGTCTATCTAATTTGCAGATAATAAAAGACAGATAAAAAATTGCACAAATTAAATGCAGATAACAAAAAGAATGCAAAAATAAAAATACCTTTATTGATGACCTCTTGACGATTACAATGGAATGAAAATTTTAAACTAGAAAATAAAAAGAGGCATCTCAAAAGAGGGACCCAAAAGAGGCACACCCCAAAAGAGGCTGTAGGCTTTCCTATTTATAGATAGGAGAAATCCTAGGGTTACATCTGATCCATACACAAAATGACAAAACTACCCCAAGAGCCGAGTCAAAGCACCGTCACTGCCACCGACACGTGCACCATACGGCCGCGGTTCCGCGACAAAAAGCCATGTTTGGCCGCTGTTCCGCGGCCGTGTTGAGGGTTCTCTGCCTCATTTCTTCAGGGTTGTTTTATGTTGCCTTTTTCTTCTGTTTTCTTCACTTGGTTTTTCAGAATCTTTTCTACTTTCTTTCAGATTTCCAACAGTGCAGAATTTGTGGACTTTTACCGTAAGCTTCGCTTTGAAGTCTTGTATCTTGTGCTGCCCTTGAACTGTCTTGTGCATGGAACCGTTTACTGATCTTCATTTGTTCCTTGAACTGTTAGGCGGCATCATACGGATTCAACTTTTGTTGGTCGTGGTCTCACTTTTGTACGTCTTTTCATGAATTTCACTGTATTGTTCTGAGAACCTGTAACCTGCAACTATTTAGCAGATATGGATCAAAAGCACCTATTTATTTGCAGTATGATTAAGAATGGGGAATATAATAATGCAAAATTCTGATATGAACAAATACCCCCAAACTTATCTTTTGCTCGTCCCGAGCAATGCTAATTTATTCTCAAAAAAATCCTAATCTCACTTTCACAGGGAATCGCGATTGCACTGAGCTTGTGCAACAAGTCGTTAAACCTCTAGGTGTCCCTAGTAGGAGGAGTGTTGTCTCCTGAGGGTTTTCAGTGGATACTACCCACAAAATCCGATCAATTTGGCGTGTTGACTTTCATTCTTCAATTCGGTGTTTTAGCAAGAAATTTTATTATCTTCAACTTAGAAATTATCAACCCGTATTTTTCACACTCACTTATCATTTAACTTAGGATCGTATATGTTCTGCAAATTTACTAAGCTTTCAGCATCTTTTGAATTTTCCTTCTAAGGTTTCATCTCAACTTAGAAATTTTTATCATCTCTACTGAAGGTATAAGCCCTATTTTTCATTCATTTCTCAAATCCAAACCCCAATCATATATCCCTACGTGTGTGTGTGTATCACCCCTACACTTGGAAATTCAATTCTAACTATCATACTCTTGTCCATCTTCCAAAATAGTTTTAGTTGGTGAATTTTAGATGAAATTGCTCACACATCCTTCATGTGACCGTTAATACTTCTTGAGGTACTGAACGACCGATTACAAAACGTGCTTGCGCATTTAGGCGTAATTTCTCGTCTTGCAATACCTAAGACTTAGCAGTGACTCCCAAACCAGTTGGTCTAAAATACTAGGTGATAAAGCACCCTAGCTATATATATATATATATTTTTATGCAGCCTTAAATAATTACAAAACCAGTGTTCATTTTTTTTATATCTCTTTATTCACACTTGTATTTTTATTTTATTTTCCTTCATACTAAGGATTTTAGACAAGAGCATTTCAAGATATCCTCTACTATTCCAAGTTTTAAGGTGCGTGTTTATGCAAGTTGTAGGGTATTTATTTTCAAAATTTAGACTTAAGGTTCAGAATTATTTTTCAGACTTACACTTCAAATAAAAATTTCAATACTCTTCCCTTATTTTGACTTAGCCCAAGAACTGAACTCAAAATTTGCCTATTCTAAATAAACTATAAGGACATATATTTTCTGCAGTTAAACTTTAAAAAAGGTTATTTTGGGGGGGGGGTTTAATTTACTAAATTTAGAATCTAGTTTTTCCCTACTATTCAACCGTCATGTTAAACTTAAGTTAAATATGGCCAAAATTAAACTTTTCAATTTTTATAATTTTTTTTATAATTTTTCAATTTTTATGGGTTTTAAAATAAGTATGCAAATGCAAAATTATACATATGAATGCGAAGGAAGAAAGCTTACCGAGCACACCCCCAAACTTAAACTTGACAGTGTCCCACTGTCAGGCTACACCAAGAGGGTCAAAATTGTCGGCACTCCAATGTTTGTTTTTTTTATTCTTTTATTTTTTTTATTAACAGAAAAAGAAAACAAAAAATATATACACAAAAAGGTCCCCCCAAACTTAAGTGAAATAATGTTTCCACTGTTGAAGTATTAAAGTTCAGAGTTAGAGAGGAGAAAAAACACAGTATCAAGCTAGACGGGGCCTTACACAGGCCAAAGGTTAGCACCAACCATTCAAAAATTTTATCGTTATAATGGTGTGGTTGGTGAAAGAATGGAGTGTAGAGAAAAGAAATGAGAAACACACGAGACTATGTGGAGATAGAAGCAGCATACAGTCTCGGTGGAGGAGAAGAATGGCGGAAGGGAAAAAGAAATGGTGGTGGTTCGATTTCTTCGGGTGGAGGTTGATTAATCACAAAATCCGTGTCGTTTAGGAATGCAAGTTCGTCGGCAAAAAGTTCTTCAAAACTCTCATCGATGTAATTGAACATTTTGCTGTCAGTAAGTTTTGTGCCAGAATTTATCATACTTGATTTGTCAAAAATTATGGAGGTAGGAGACTCGAAAAACTCATCTACCTCATTTTCAAAAGTATTCAAATCAAGTTGGCTCTCTGGAATGATCAAACTTAAATTATCGAATTGTAATTCATTAACACTTACTGAAATTATAGGAAGAATAGAAGAGGAACCTGAGAAAGTGGAGAAAGAAGTTGAATACGAACTTGAGGGTGGAGACGGAGTGTATAAATTAGCACAATTTGTAATGACCGATGTGTAAAAAGCGATTGTGCTAATCTATCAACCCACTGAGAAATGAGGTCAAATCCCTCAAGATTCGTGAGAAAACATGTGTATGTCGAACTTGGTAAAGCGAACATTGAAAATGAAAGGGATACGGTTTCTTGCGCGGTCGGAACGACAGAAAGGATGAAGGGGATTGATTTAGGAAGTGTAACAGTTAAAGGTTCAGGAGGATGAATTGGAAAATCCGACTCATCAAACAAAACCGGTTCATCCTCAATACTATCCTCAATACTCTCCTCAAAATTTATCTTATCCATGCAATTCTCATCAAATTCAAGACGCATATGAAGTTCGGGAGAAACATTTAATGTCTCGGGATGATGAATTGGAAAGAAAAACTCATCCAAATTTGTGGGTTCATCATCCAAAATATTCCCAGCGTCAATATCCTCGATCAAGTGAAAATTAAATTTCTCAGACACCTCATCAAAAGTATGGATATCAATTAATTCAGGTTCTGGAGTGGAGGTGTAGCGTTCAAAAGGATTGGGTGTGGGTTCACTCGAAAGGGACCCTTCACAATCAGGTAAATCAAACACTACAAAGTCGCACAACTCACTAGACGTTTTAGCTTCAACTGGTGAATCATTTGGAACACTTGATAGACATTCAAAACTGGAGTTATGGGATTCAATTGGGGATGGGTAGGTTTGATTTGGAAGTGTGTACAGCTCACTCTCACCACTCAAATTCTCAATCTGTCCAACCGCCTCATCATACATTGGAAAATTTGGAGCTAGTTGGAAACTAGCTACCGGGTCACTAGGTTGTATAAGGGCGGCCATGGATGCATTCAAATCCTTAATCTGTTGTCTTGATGCTACCATAA
This sequence comes from Agapanthus africanus, assembly GCA_030015575.1. Taxonomy (NCBI): domain Eukaryota; kingdom Viridiplantae; phylum Streptophyta; class Magnoliopsida; order Asparagales; family Amaryllidaceae; genus Agapanthus; species Agapanthus africanus. The sequence goes on from CM057339.1 coordinate 138,837,195, forward strand.
AATCTTCCAACGACTGTTCCAGACTAGATATGGGTTGTGAAGCGGTTTCAGTAAAACATTCAAAGTTGTCTGGATACTGGAAACTCTCAAATGGTTGTGTAGAAGTAATGTCTAGGGAAGGTGTGAAAGTCGGGTAGGACTGGTAGGAATTGAATGGTTGGACAGGAGTAGGATAAACATTTGGATAAAAAGGTGAATGGAATTGTTGATCCCAAGAACTGGAAGTGTTGAAAGGAGTGAAAGATCGGCTACGAGATTGTTCAATATGTTCAGCAATAGATATGGGTTTCGGAGTTACCACCGGACTCTCAAAAGGGGTATCAACGTAAGAAGGTGGTGAAGGTTGAAACGGTTGATACAAAGTGGATTGCAGAGTCCAACTGTTTCTCCTAGACGCGTCTATTCGATCTTTCAAAGAAATTTTGGGCATGGAGGGGTCGTCCGAAATTCGACCAAAATAATGCGCGTAGGAAGTAATGTCTGGTTGAGGCTACCAAAATTCGGCAAGAGTTTTGCGAGGTGGGGTACCCATGATGTGAGAAAGGAGAAGAAAAAAAATGTGATGATTTTTTATTTTTTTTATTTTTTAAATTTTTTTTATTTAAAAAAAATTATTTGTTTTTGGAGTTTTGAAATTTTTGAAAGTGTTTTTTTTTAAAGGGTTTTGCAAAAATTTGTACGGAACTACGGCACAATTTCAAACAATCACAATTTGAACATGCACAATCAAGCCTAGAGTTAGGGTCTCCTAAGTCAACTAGACTGCTCCTAACTGATCAAAAGGACAAGTTGTGAGATATCTCTCAAATCGCCTCTTCACCGCCAATTGTGGCCAAGTAAGCACAAGTAAAGAAAGAAGAGATCCGCTCACGAATCACCGGGAGACGGGCCTTTTAAAATTACATTTCCCACTTGTCTAACCTAGGCACCATAAAATCAGGTTTAGATAAACGACCGATTGCCCACAACCTTCCTCTGTCCTAATGAGCACGACAGTCCTTAGTTGGCTGAGTCTAAATATTTTTTAATTAAGCTCAAGGGTGATGCGTATGCTTTTTAGTGATTTTTGGGGTCTTAGGAAGGGTAATGAAATCCCCACCCAATCTGGATTGGTGTTATAGCCCCTTAAAAGTCCGTATTAATTATGCAAAGCAGTTAACACACCAAAAACACTTGCAAAATTTTTTTTTTATTTGGCAGCGCAAAGAATCCTGCACAAAAACAATTTATTGGAGAGGGAGAAGAATTTTGCGCAAAGAACCCTGCAAGAAAATTTTTTCAGTGGAGTTCAGAGGGTAGAAGAGAGGACAAAAATACTTACAGAGAATTTTGGTTCCGCGATCAAACGCTTGAATCCGCCGCGGTTCCGCGGCGGTAAAGTTGGTTTGGATCTTTAAAATTTTTCTGTTGTCTGTTGTGATTCTCCTCTGTCTGTTCAGATCTTCTGTATGTTGATTTGGTCACTGGCTTTTTCCAGATCTGAATCAATCCATCTTCTTTTCCTGCGCAATTCACACAATACCTCTCAAAAAGAACAAGATGAAATTTTTTTTTTAGTTTTTATATTTTAAATTTTTATAATTTTTGAATTTTTTATTTTTATTTATTTATTTTTTAACCCTAAATTACACAAAGAAAAAGACTACCGTCTCCCCAGCAACGGCGCCATTTGATTGAGAGAGTTGTTTTCGCGTATGTGCGTTTTAAAATCAAAGTTAAAAATATACCGCAATCAATAACGGTGTCGCTTGGTAGCTAGCTGGTTGAGTACGGGTCGGTCCACAGGAAGATGGATTCCTTTTCTTTATGTTCTGACGAGTTAATCCGATCAAGTCGGGGTTTGTTTTACGATCTAAGAATGAGATTAAATTGATTAAAAGTCTTGCTAGGGTTAGAATTGGGTTAGTTTGGAAAAGAGATTCTACCCACTGCTTTCTTTACCTTAGTTAAGAATTTAGGTGTTAGGGTAATAGTCAACAATGGGAATTAGCACGATTAGGAAGAAACTTAGTTTTTTCCCTTTGGTTCTTGTCCGTCCTTTCTTAACTCTTAGCCATAATCTCTATGTAAATCAACAACAACCGGTCTAACTAGCGAATCACCGCTATCTCATAGGATAGGGTGCCGTAATGAGCGGTGTGTGGTTGAATTAAATAGAGTCCTAATTAAAATTATATGGGCAAAGAAAGGAGTGAGAGAGATTTTCTTATCTCAAACCTTCCCTCTCCTAACTCTAACAAGTGAGGAATTACTCACTCATTAGGAAGATGACAAAAGAATTCATTTTTATAATTTTTATTTTAAAAGACTATTTAATTTGCAAATAATAAAAGACAGATAAAAAATTGCACGAATTAAATTCAGATAACAAAAAGAATGCAAAAATAAAAATACCTTTATTGATGACCTCTTGACGATTACAATGGAATGAAAACTTTAAACTATAAAATAAAAAGAGGCATCTCAAAAGAGGCACCCAAAAGAGGCTGTAGGCTTTCCTATTTATAGATAAGAGAAACCCTAGGGTTACATCTGATCCATACACAAAATGACAAAACTACCCCAAGAGCCGAGTCAATGCACCGTCACTGCCACCGACACGTGCACCACACGGCCGCGGTTCCGCGGCAAAAAGCCATGTTTGGCCGCGGTTCCGCGGCCGTGTTGAGGGTTCTCTGCCTCATTTCTGCAGGGTTGCTTTATGTTCCCTTTTTCTTCTGTTTTCTTCACTTGATTCTTCAGAATCTTTTCTACTTTCTTCCAGATTTCCAACAGTGCAGAATTTATAGACTTTTACCGTAAGTTTCGCTTTGAAGTCTTGTGTCTTGTGCTGCCCTTGATCTGTCTTGTGCATGGAACCGTTTACTGATCTTCATTTGTTCCTTGAACTGTTAGGCGGCATCACACGGATTTATCTTTTGTTGGTCGTAATCTCACTTTTGTACGTCTTTTCATGAATTTCACTGTATTGTTCTGAGAACCTGTAACCTGCAACTATTTAGCAGACATAGATCAAAAGCACCTATTTATTTGCAATATGATTAAGAATGGGGAATATAATAATGCAAAATTCTGATATGAACATACATCTCTCTACACCTCTGATGCATGTCGTTGTAATTCCTCAATGTCTTCAGAGAGGTAGCGGGTCTCGACAACCAACTGCTTTTGGGTGCACTTTCCAAGCTGACGTGCACACCTCAAACCAAACCACACCTCAAAATGGGTGTATCCCCCATCATCGCCATACATCCCATCACGTAACAAATACACGTGTACGCAAGATGAACAATGGACCGAAACGTTCTTAAACTACAGCGGACCGAAATGTCCTTAAACTAAACGTTGCCTCCAAATGGCGACAACGGACCGTAATGTCCTTAAACTAAAATCTCACCTCCAAAATGGTAATCAATGGACCGTAACATTCTCAAACTAAAACGTCGCCTCCAAAACGGCGATAACGGACCGAAACGTCCTGAAACTAAAACAACAGAGCCCAAATGCTCTCTTGTTGGATTTGAAACAAAAATGATCCTAAAACCTTGTTAAGTAGATCTTAATCTCAAATTGAACTAACGTATCCTTAACAAAAAACCAACTGAGCCCCAACTGCTCACATACATTTAAGTTGATCTTAATCTTAAACCAGATTAACGATCCTTAAATAAAAAAACCCAAATCTCAAATATACGGATTTGGACTAATTCACGCTCTACGGGCGACAACATAAATTAGTCTCCGTATACAATCCACGGGCAACCAAAAATAAAATAAACACACACGACACGAAATAAACTTTTGGAGCAGGAGAAAGTGGTTATCGCGATACGGTAACGTAATTAACCGCAGGAGCTTGCACCTGCAGGGAAGAGCATCCCCACAATCAAAAACCCATCGCAAACGAGGGAGAATCTGACGAAGTCTGCTACAACGGCCGCATCCGTCCAAACCTCCGATACACGGTACCATTAATCAACTTGGCATCTTTGGAGAGGTGGACGGATAAATCCAAATAGCATATGCCCCAAAAATTCAGGCCAGACATCCCAACGTCCCGGTCGTGTTTTTCGGCGGTGAACAATGTCAATTTATGCAAGCACATACTGATGTTCATTGGTCTGCTGTCAAGCGCATACTCCAGTATCTTAAAAGGCTGTATGTCTCATGGTCTTCTTCTCAAACCATGTTCTCCTCTTACTTGCATGCCTATTCCGATACTGGCCGGGCCGGTTGTCCTGATGACCGCCATTCTTAAGGTGCCTTTTGTATTTACTTAGGTCCAAATCTTATCTTGGAACTCCCGCAAACAGAACACAGTCTCACGTTCTAGTACGGAATCGGAATTTCGCAGTCTCGCATGTGCTACAGCAGATCTAGTTTGGATTCAACAAAAACCTCAGGTTCAGCAAGGTAAATGCATTCAATTACTTTCAGACTTATATGTTCATCTCTCTTCTCCCCCAGTGCTTTGGTGTGATAACTTCGGTACTAATTTTCTCTTTGCAAATCCAGTTTTTCATACTAGAACAAAGCATGCAGAAATCAATTTTCACTTCGTTCGCGAGCGGGTTGCCCACAAAAGCTAATTATACAATTTATCTCTACTTCCGAGCAAATAATAGATGCACTCACCAAGCCACTTGCCACTGCACGTTTTCTTCTTCTACGTGACAAGCTTATTGTTCTTCCATCCCACCTTCGCTTAAGGGAGGGTGATAGAGATAATCATAACAACCAAGCATCTCCAACAACTCCAAGGATATCCCACTCTCTAAATCATAACCATTTGTAACTAATATATCTCATCTCCTGTAACTATCTAGATCATATCTAGTTGTCCTACTCTCCTATAAATACTAATAGAAACCTCTGATATGGTGTGCAATTGACACCAATTGATATTATCTTTTAAGAAGGAAAAATAGCCGAATTTAAGATACATTGATACATAGCCAATATTGAACTAATACAATCTTAAAAAAACATCTTGATTGCATCGATGATTACATGAAAAACAAAAACAACAAGAAGATCACCGGAAAAACCTTAATTGCTTGGTTCATCTCTAAATTTGAGGAAGATGAATGACTAACAAGTTTTCACGATCAATTTTAGAAACCTTTGATCGAAACCCTAACTCTAAATCCAATTTGTAATTGGGAATTTTTGGAAGAAAAAGAGGGTTTGGTAGGGTTTTAAGTACCCTAGACTGATACAAATGGAGATTGGCGGGTTTTTTTTATATGATTAGAGGAAGATGACGAACAAAAGATAAGAACATGAGGAACCAGGTTTTGTACAAGAGGTTATGAAAATACCTTAACGGTGTCGTTAAATTTAGATGGAAAACTGAAAAGGCTTTTTTTAGTGCAATTTAAATGTATAGGGGCCTTTTAAGTAAATACAAAGTATGTGGGCTTGTTTTTAGTAATTAGCATAGTATGTGAGGGCTTTTTGGTAAAAAACACATACTTAAAAGACTTTCATACATTTAAGTTGCAGTAAAGAAAACCCCTCACTAGTTTTCCATCCAAACTTAACATCCCGTTAGAAAGATAGAGCTGGAGCTTTAATTCAGCTGCTCTTTTACCTTCTAGGTATTTACGTAGGTATTTCTCACACAAAAAAAAACCTACATTTTCGTTTAGTTGAAAATTAGAATTTAACGCAACTAAAGAATCGCTCTCCTTTCGAATGAGGTTGCTCGTGAACTCGATCTTACAATTGAATGAACAACGACGCACGAAAAGCCCATCATTGAAGAAGGATGAGCAAGACGGGTCGGTTACCATGATTAATTTGAGAGATCTTTAATCGAAAACCCTAACCCTGAAGCCAATTTGGAGGAAAATTAGGAATTTTGGAAGAAGAAAAAGGGTTGGGAGGTTTTAAAACCCTAGCCTAATACTCACTGTTAGCTCTCTAACGGAGTAATGGAAGATCCCAAAATGATTCTCTTTTTGGTATGTTAGGATTTTTTAGTGCAACTTAAATGTTCCGAGGGGTCTTGTAAGTAAATATGAAGTATAAGGTTTTTAGTAATTAGCGAAATATGAGGGGGCTTTTAAGTTAAAAGCCCTTTATTTTATTATTATTATTTTTATGGGATACAAATTAGAGAAGATTGTAGCTAAAGACTTTTAAGCATGCATAGCAAGTTCCAAACACTTTGTATATATAATCGGATCAACTTTCTACGAACATTCGTAATAGTTCATCAATTAGTAAAGTAGGTATTTTGTGTTTTAAATCTGAAAAGCTGCATGATTGACAAGTTTTAATGCCAAATTTTTAATGTCATAGGGCCAGTTAAATTTCTACAACCTTCACTACGACCACCAAGTCATCTGATTGAAGATTAGAAGTTTTTTCCTTTTAAAGAAATGGTGGATTAAAAAAAACCATAATATCATTAAAAGGTTTTTAATGCCAAGAAGTTCCCCATACAACACCCAAGGTGCTACAACAACAGGAAGAAAAGAAAAGGCAACAAACAACAAGTGCAGATCCTTACAACAATAACTAGTCAGTGTCACAACAGCCCAGCACAGAACAAAGAAAAAGAGTAATAGAAACAAAAATGGATGCAGCAGTACTCCCGCGGCCAGACACAAAAAGCGGGCCTGCATCCCCAAAAATGAAAAGAGGACACCGAGCTCAAAGAGTAAGCATCGGCCCCTGTACAAGGTATCACCCAATCGCAAGCCCCTCAGAGGACTCATCCTCCTCCACATCCTTATCGCCATGCTGTGGGTCAAGAACCACTTCCGGCATGATATTTCGAAGAACCACTTCCGGCATGATATTTCGAATCTTCTTCCTAGTATCCGCTGAAGCAAGATGCATCAAATTAGCAATGAACCAGCAAATTTTAGCAAATATAGTAGTAATATGTATTTTTTTTTATCTCTAAAAATAGCATTATTATGCTCAAGCCATAACCCCCAGTGGTGGCCACTGACAATGTCCCAAGCCTTACATACCCACCTAGGGTAACTCGCCATTTAACCTATAAAGATTTAAAAGTACTAGGAAACCATGGAAGGTTAAACCTCAAAAGAAAAATCTTCCAAATTCTCTTAATAATCGGACAATGAAGAATCAGATGATTGACAAATTCCGCTTGAGCTCTACAAATGCGGCATTGATTCGGACCTTGCCACTTTCTTTTCATAAGATTATCTCGGGTGAGGATAGCATTCCTAAACACAGGCCAAGTGAAAGCCTTGACTTCCAAAAGGGCAACAACTCTCTAGATAAAGATCGGGCTTGACACTGTACCTCCCCCGGTATTAACCACCCGATATAGTGATTTAACTGAAAAACAACCATCTCTGGACCATCTCCCAAAAATTTTGTCCTTAGTATACTCATTAGGTTGTTTGCCATATATATTCAACAATAGATCCTCTTCTCTAAGCCTTAACGGCAACGTCCTACGTATCCCAAGTTTTAGATCCCAGCTCTCGCCATTCCAAAGGTAAAAAACCATTGCTCCTTGATCCCTGGCTCGCTCAAAAAGATCAAGAAATTTATGTTTGAGAGCCACGTCATCACACCATCGGTCATGCCAGAAGCTAGTGTCTTTGCCATTACCTAACATCATCGAAGAGCCGGTGAGGAACAAAGCACTAACCCTACATACCCATTGCCAAAGTCCAGACATAGTACCAAATTTTTTTCAATTCCCCTTAAGCGGTTTTTTTGAAGTAGCTATTCTTGACCAACGTCTTTCCAAACTCCCAAGGGTCCGTTATACAATTCCCACCACCATTTTGTCAACAACACGTTGTTCATCTCTCTAAGATTCACAACAACCAGTCCGCCCATCTCCTTTTTCCTACAAACTTCATCCTACTTGGTCAAGTAATATCCTTTAGGATTCTATCCAGGCCCTCTCCAAAGGAAGCGTCGTCTAGTTCTATCACTTCTTTTTTCCAGATATAAACCCAGTTTGATAATCCCCGATCATCAACTGAAGAACCCCACTCAATCTGTTTGCTAAGACCTTCGCAAAGATTAAGAGAACAGTTGACTAAGCTAATCGACCTAAACTCTCCAACCTTCTTCAGATCGCCAACCTTAGGAATAAGAACTACCTTAGCGTAGTTAAGACTGTTAAGATCTTCTTGCCCATCATAAATATCATTAAACATGCAAAGCAAATCATCTTTAACGAGATCCGAAAACTTTTGATAAAACAACATTAGGATTCCATCAGGTCTAGGAGCTTTCTCTGCTCCTAAACCAAACACTGGTTGTTTAATCTCCTCTACGGTAAATGGCTCCTCAAACCTTCGTACCTCTGAAATCTCATCCGAATTATCCTCCCAAAGATTCTCGTCAGCGTGTAATATTCTTACCTCCGATCAACCAAAGAGATTCTTATATGTTTCTTCGATATGACTATGGATTTGTTGTTCATCCTCCACCTCCTCATCCCCGATCCTTAATGACCTGATGGTGTTTCTTCTTTTTCTGCCATTCGCAATCTTATGGGAAAAAACTAGTATTTAGATCTCCTTCCTTGAGCCAGTTAATTCTAGACCTTTGTCTCCACATAATCTCTTCTTTTTTGTACACATTATTTAGTTCCTGTCGACAATATTTAAGCCTGGTCAACTCAAATTCTGAAAGGTCATTGTTCTCTTTCAATTTTTCAAGGCATTCCATCTCCTCCATAATGTCATATTTAAGTGCATTAACATTCCCAAATTTGTTCCTAGCCCACGACCTAAGGTGTTTATGCAGCGATTTCATTTTATCAACCAGCGCTGCCGAAGCCGACCTTCTTCCATTTCTAAAATCCTTCTTTAACAGTATCTACAAATGTGGCATCCTGAAACCATATTTTCTCAAATCTAAAGCCTTTGTTGTTCTGGGGAACACTAACATTGGAACATAAACAAATCGGGACATGGTCTGAGGTCGGATGTAATGCCCAATTACTTTAAATAAATACCGTACTTAAAAAAAATTACAGAATTTTTTAACTTAAATATTTTATTTTCCTAACTCTAACCTTTTGTATTATTATTCCAAGTTCTCTTTTTCCTAATCTATTCCCAACCCAAGCCCGTTGCGTTTCACTTCCCCACGACCCGGCCCAACACCCTCAACCCGATCCGACACCCGACCCGACCCGACCCGCTCTCCCCCCTCTTTTTTCTTCTTCTCCCTCTCCTTCTTTCCCACTCACTCCCCGTGACCCGCTCGTTCCCGCGCCCACTTCTCCACGATCCACGCTCGCCCCACGACCGCACTCCTCCCACGTCTCTCCCCAACGGCCGCGACGACCACGCCCTCATCACCAACAAACTCCCCCGACGATCCCTCTTCTCCCTTTCTTTTCTTCGTCTTCGTTCGTCTCTCGCCTTCGTCTCGAACCCACACATCGCGCTCGCCGCCGTCGGCACCATCGCCTCCACACTTGAGGCCGCCTCCGCTTCTCGACCATCTTTCTCTCTCCTCTCCCGTGCGAACCCTCGCTGCAACCGCGATGAGAATCCATCGCCTGCCCTCGAACCCGACATCGCCGCCTCACGCCGTCGTCGACTCCACCTCATCGGCCACTTTCACTTCTCCCTTTGTCCTTCTCTCCCCGAACTCCCCAAACGAACCCACCAACAACCCGAGCAGCCACCACTCTCCTCCTTGCCACTGCCCGCCGACCGCCGCCACGAGCACCAACGACTCCCTCACGAACTTCGTTGTCTCTTCCACCGACCTCATTGCCGCGATCCCATTCCCTCCTCCCAAACCCGAGCAGCCCCACCACCTCTTCTGCCACCGTGACCACCACTCGACCATCGCGGCATCCCCCTCCTTCCTGCAGCCGGACCCCAGCACCAACAGCCTTCATCGACACCGTTCTGCATCAAAAGCTCTCATCCTCGACCTCGTGACCCCCAGCGCCCCCTGAGCACCCGCACGACCACCTCCACGTTGCCAACAGCCGCATCTCGTCACCAACTTCCAAGCCCCATACCCGAGCTCCTCTTGCTCCATCCACCTGCTCCGGCCATGACTCAGAACTGCGCGACGACCACTCCACCATCGACGGCTTCATCTCTGTGAACTCGGAGCCTTCAAGTACCGCCGCCAACGTCGATCCATACGAGTTGTAGCCAATCAAAAGCAAGAATTTGAGGCCACGTCACTACGGTTCCAAGGCTCGCGAACTCCAGTTTTGTCGCAACGACCGTTTTTTTCACATCCGTGCCACGTATTGCAGCGTCCGACCAATCCATCATCTCCGTGATATCTTCAACGAGGCAAGTGAACCTCCTATTCACTTGTTTAACATGCTATGATAAGTATTAGCGAAGAGATTATATTATAGGTAGATATATAAATAAATATAACTGGATCGGAACCCATGCTTGAATCTCGTGTAGCGAATCATCGTGCCGTCTTACTTGAAGAGGGCCCGCCTAGGGCTTATTACTGTGTTTGTAACGCACGTAAATTAAATGTTTAATGTCTAACTTAGTTTGTTAGACGAAACGTTAGTTTCGATCGATGACTGAATGTTCATCTTAGATGCTCGATGCGAGCCCAAAACGGAAATGAAATCCAAAATGGCGGAACTCATGATATTTAGACCCTAACACTGTTAACAAACGCTATATAGAAATTTAGTAGCAAATCGATTCCATTTCCACACATAAGTGACCCCCTAACCTTAATACTGAAACTTACAATTTACCGAACACTTGACACTGTAAAATTCATAATTAATTCTAGAAAAATCCAATCGCAGCGTGCTTGGGTTCGTTGCGAAGGGTACTGCATAATATTTAACCCGACATGTATCTTTACTATTATATATATCTTTTGAATATCGAAAACAAAGAACTTACCTGACCTTGGACCGCAGTCCAGTGCAGGAACTTACCCATTGACTTGCTTTTGTACCCCTGAAACCTTAATTTTTAATTGTGATAGTGTGCGGAGTCAATTACCGCTGCGTATATAGTTGTTTCATCTTTCCAATGATACCAGTTTCACTAAAATCCAGTGTCTTTTGGTATTTAAATCATATTTTAAACGGATGACTTGTACGGCAGTTTTCTGTCATTTCAGTTTGCACCCTTCGTCAGTAATCTGATTGTAACTCCTGAAAAAATAATGAATATTGTTGGTCCGTCTCCCGTTCTGTAAAGTTAACTCATAACTCTACAATTAGTTGAACAGTAGCGTCGCCTAATTGTGCCCCAACTGGAAGTAAAACGTGTTACGAAACGGACTTCCAGTTCAGAAACTGGATTTCCAGCAGTAAACACTTAAAATAAAATAACCATAACTAGCAAACCTGGAATCCGATTGAAGCGAAACCAATTTTGATGGACAGATAATTAAACATATTGCTTACCCCCTTTTATATTGTTTTGCTAAATTCCGCGCGTGTGATTTATAATAAATTTTGCAGGTGGTATGACACTGGCTGCTATATTTTATTCGTATTATAATTAATTGCATTTTCATCATATCATGTAGCAGTTATATCCTCGCTTGAATAGTGGTAATAAAACATTGATAGCCTAGTGACCGTGTTACATTACCCAGTGATAAATATTAGTAATTGGATTGTGGCAAGTACGTTAGTGTTAAAGCGTGAATGAATAAGTGAAATGACCCGTACTTGTACACAATCCAGTTAAATTCTTGCATTGTCGACGCCTATGAGACATATATAAGTGTAACTATAACTGGAATGTGACGGTTATGGAAGCACTTATATTAGTGTCATAGGTAAGACGTCAAACACTGTCCATTTATCTTGGATACCAGTCGAGACATGCTTGATGGAGATCCTGTCTCCAGTTCTTGCATAGACTTGTCATGGACTGACTAGTATTTGGATTTATGGTTGGTATTTGATGTAGACCATGGGGTGTGGGATATTTTGAGTGTGAGTTCGATCAACAGAATCTCGAGAGTCCCACTGCCGGCATATACAGCGATTCTGGGAGTCATATGGGTGATATTACTGATTATTAGCGAGCGTGTTTCGGGCCAGTGTTCCCTTGCCCCTAGGGTCTACCCTTGGGTTGGGGACACTCCTGCGGTGATTGACGCTCACACTTAGACTGACGATAAGTTTAATGACCTGGACAGTAAGACTTAGAGACTAATAGGTTTGGTGACATGGACATGCATTGATTACTGATTCGATATACCTGCTTTACTGTTTACCTGTGCCGTTTATTTCATGCTCGCGTCATCGTTCTATATTTACTGTCTCATGTTCATCATCATTGCATGTGTTTACACATGTTTATATATGTATTGATATTGTGTCGCTCTGACGACCTGAGTATGCATGCTCAGAGTGAGAAGTGGACTGAACTTAGATCAGAACCTGACGTATCTCGAGGATTTTGCGCACATCCAGATCAGCGATGCCAGCACTGTCTTTCCCTTGATCTCTATCTAGTATATCTTTTATCTATTCTGATAGATGTAGTAACTGCATTTCTCATTACCTGTGCGTTGATTACTGATTACCACGTAATGCTAGAAGCCGAAGTGTAACTACGGCAGGATATTTCCTTCACCGTAGGAGCATGGCTGGCCTTATCACCCCTGGTATTCCGTATTTTGGGAAGTGGGACGTGACATCGGACGTTTTACCGCCTTTGAGAAAGCCAATGGGAATTTAGTTTCCTATCCAACTTAGCTAAGCATGGATTGGATCAACGATTAGACCATGCAAACTTTCTCTCATAGAAAGGAATTTCCATGAGAAACAGAGTCATTGATGAGGTTATTAAAAGTTTGACGGTCTATCCCATTACCGACCCCTTAAAATCCCCGGAAAAGACCATTTGTGTCCAATTTCCATAATTTTTTCAGAGAAACTATGTTTAGGCTCGCGTTTATTGGATCCATACACCGTAGTGACGGTGTGGACCCACCCATCTATCAGATTACCAAAAACCACAGTGACCAAGAACCTTCCTACCCACTCATGAATAGTCTGGAAGTATTTTGGTTAACCCCTACCAAAATACCTCCCGACGCACGGGATGCATGATTGATATGCCAACCATTTAGATAAACCCCACCAATACTATGAAGAATTATATTATCTGGTTAATTTTGTTTCAACCAAACAAGCTATGTCAACCTTATCGTCTCCTAAAACACTCCTAACAATTCTTCTCTTCTCGGCCAGGCCCACGCCTCTCACGTTCCAAAAGATGTAATTCATAAAAATAAAAATAAACAATTTGTAAAACACCCCTCCCCACAATCTCTGGCTCCCTCGGTTAAAGTTACATTCCCCTAACAACTAGCAACAAATCTCTCCTTCTCAAGATCCTTAAGAAAGGAGGCCCCTTGGTAGGCCTACCCTCTGAATAGTTTCAAGGAGGCCCTTTGGTAGGCCCGCGGTAAGAATAGATATTAAAGAGCTCAATTTTGCATCAGGGCCTCTTCTCTTGGGCCTCCATTCAAGATCAGAAGTTGAAATTATTGATAATAATTGAAGTTATCGGCTCAGGTCCGAAGTGTTTGCACAGTCCATCCTAGCTAGGGAGATGAATCAACATAACCATGCAAATGCAATGAATGTGAACGGATAGCTTTCCACTAATATTGTCATCATCTGCTCCATGCATAATGTAAAACGCTCCATTTTTTTATTTAGGCATGGATAGACAACAGCGAAGATCGAGTACAAATAATATTTACTGTCCTTCAGTTGAATCGAAAGGATTGATGACCAAAGATCCGTAAATGTATTTGTCTTCCATCGCCGCTTATACATTATCCTTTAAAAATAGGAGGCATAATTAGATTTCTATTACGATCATGGCGTTAACTTTGCTTGCTGCCCTTGTTCTTCTTGTTGCTCTCTCTATCCATGCTCCTTCCTACTTCAAGAAATAAACATAATCTCCCTCCAGGCCCGGCGAAACTTCCTTTCATAGGAAACCTCCGCCAATCATTCACAGCCGAACTTCCGCATCGCTCCCTACACAAACTTTCTCAGAAACATGGTCCTATCATGTATCTCAAACTCGGCACAATCCCAACTATTGTTGTTTCCTCTGCTGACACGGCGAATGAGTTCTTGAAAACCTACGACAAAGATCTCCTATGGCTTCTCTGCTGTAGGATTCACTCCATATGGAGAGCAGTGGAAGGAGATGAGAAAGATCTGGGTATGTCAGCTTTTTAGCATGAAAAAGGTGGCCTCGTTTCGAAACATAAGAGAAGAGGAGGAGGTTGAAAGAATGACGAGCGCTATTTCTTTTCAACAAAGATCCATGGTTAATCTTTGCGAGGAGCTTCCTCTGCTCTCTAATAATATAGCATGCAGGACTTCTTTCGGCAAGAGAGTGATCGGCGATAAGCGAAGGCTTTATTAGTGAAACACAGGCATTGCTCAATGGGTTCTTTTTTGCCGATTACTTTCCGATGTTGGGGTGGCTTGATGTTTTCATAGGGATGAGAAAGAGGTTAGAAAAGAATTATCGCGAACTTGATGGTTTTTACCAGCAAGTGATTGATGAGCACCGGAATTATGTTATATGGCAACTGAATGATCCAAATGAAGATGCCATTGATTTTCTTCTTGGAATACAGAAGGGGGTGACTCATTTAACCAACAATCATATCAAAGGAATTCTCACGGTAATGACTCTTATCTTCTCTTTTGTATAACAAGTACTTCCAATCCGTTTCATTTTACAAGTGTTTTTTTCTTCTTCTTTTTCTGTTTTTGCACACTTTTTAAATGTGCGTGGCTATTCTAAACCTAAGATATAATAAATGATAAATTCCTAATTTAACCCTATAAATTAGTCTCTTTATTAATTTTGTAAAACCGCATAAAAAAATTCATAAATGGCATAGAAAATGTGAACACCTTGGTCTAATTGGTTTGATGAGAGAGATTTATTGTAGGATGAATTTGAAAATTCATGTATATAGTGCATAGGCTTTTAGAACAAAAGAGTAATACATGACATTGAAAATTCAAAAATGACATGTATTTTGGAAGAAAAAGGAGAACAAAATCTTCTTCTTCAATGGCGTTCACTTTGCTTGTTGCCCTTATTCTTCTTGTTGCTCTCTCTATCCATGCTCCTTCCTACTTCAAGAAATAAACATAATCTCCTTCCCGGCCCAGCGAAACTTCCTTTCATAGGAAACCTCCACCAATCATTCACAGCCGAACTTCCGCATCGCTCCCTACACAAACTTTCTCAGAAACATGGTCCTATCATGTATCTCAAACTCGGCACAATCCCAACTATTGTTGTTTCCTCTGCTGACACGGCGAATGGGTTCTTGAAAACCTACGACAAAGATCTCCTATGGCTTCTCTGCTGTAGGATTCACTCCATATGGAGAGCAGTGGAAGGAGATGAGAAAGATTTGGGTATGTCAGCTTTTTAGCATGAAAAAGGTGGCCTCGTTTCGAAACATAAGAGAAGAGGAGGAGGTTGAAAGAATGACGAGCGCTATTTCTTTTCAACAAAGATCCATGGTTAACCTTTGCGAGGAGCTTCCTCTGCTCTCTAATAATATAGCATGCAGGACTTCTTTCGGCAAGAGAGTGATCGGCGATAAGCGAAGGCTTTATTAGTGAAACACAGGCATTGCTCAATGGGTTCTTTTTTGCCGATTACTTTCCGATGTTGGGGTGGCTTGATGTTTTCATAGGGATGAGAAAGAGGTTAGAAAAGAATTTTCGCGAACTTGATGGTTTTTACCAGCAAGTGATTGATGAGCATCGGGATTATGTATGGCAACTGAATGATGGAAATGAAGATGCCATTGATTTCTTCTTGGAATACAGAAGGGGGTGACTCATTTAACCAACAATCATATCAAAGGAATTCTCACGGTAATGACTCTTATGTTCTCTTTTGTATAACAAGTACTTCCAATCCGTTTCATTTTACAAGTGTTTTTTTCTTCTTCTTTTTCTGTTTTTGCACACTTATTAAATGTGCGTGGCTATTCTAAACCTCAGATATAATAAATGATAAATTCCTAATTTAACCCTATAAATTAGTCTCTTTATTAATTTTGTAAAACCGCATAAAAAAATTCATAAATGGCATAGAAAATTTGAACACCTTGGTCTAATTGGTTTGATGAGAGAGATTTATTGTAGGATAAATTTGAAAATTCATGTATATAATGCATACGCTTTTAGAACAAAAGAGTAATACATGACATTGAAAATTCAAAAATGACATGTATTTTGGAAGAAAAAGGAGAACAAAAGAATACTTGTAAAAAGAAAAAAGAAACGGAGGGAGTTCAAATTATATTGTCCATTATTGGAGGATTTTTCTTCTTCTTCTGCTTCCGGGAACCCCCATAGAAAAAATTAACTTTTAACTATTTGATTAGATTATCACTCTTAAAAAAGATTTATTAATGTAGTAAAGAAGGTATCGATATGGTGGAGGCCCCTGGTCTCACAGTGCACATGAAATCTGGTCTCTGTCTTGTGCCCACTAGGTTCTTGTGAAGCAGGGGCTCAATCTCTTTGATATATTAATGTAGTACAGTAAGGTTATTAGTATATAATAGACTGTATATGAAAGGTATATTGCTTTTATGTCAAATATAAATAATACAATTCCAACCGCTAAGAAAGGACTGTGACAAGGAAGGACCTTCGAGCAGATGCTTTTGTTTCCATGGACGGATAGGGCTTTTGGTTGCCTTCTGACCGTTGTTATGCATTTAGCGGACCGGAACTTTTAGCTGTACTTTGATCATGTACTGCATGGTTACAGAACTGTGGGATATGTTCCTGTTGTACTTTGATTTTTTTTGTTTGCTTTGCTTTGCTTTGTTGAGAACTATTACTAAAATGCAAGGGAATCTTCCAACCACTTTTTAGTTGGAAAATAGATTAGTTTTTAGTCGGAAAATAGTTCAAACTCTAATCGGAGGTTGAACATAAGCCGAGCCCAAACCAGTCATGTTTGTGTTTACTTGTTTATTTCATTGAGCTTAGATTTTTGTTCAAACTCGGCTCATTTAATTGTCAAATAAGCTTGAACGAGATGTTAACGAGCCAAGCTCTGAGCATTTTTAACAGCTCTACCCCCGGCACCAACCTTCGACAACCCCCTCTGCCCCTCTCCCTGATCTCTGACTCCCCCTCCCCCAACGACCCCTTCCCTAATCTTCCCCTGTCCTGCCTGCCCCCCCCCAACCCACCTCCCCCTCTACTGCCAGCCTCCCGAGCTACCCAATCCCTGCCCCTCCATCCTCCCTCTCCCCTTCTCCTTCCCCATCCCCATCCCCATCCCATAATTATTAATTGTTTATTTAATATCTATTACTTATTTAAAATTATAATTGATGAAATTAATGATTAATTAATTTATTATGAAAAGGGATAAAATTATATTTTATTATGAAATTTAACATCGTTAAAATTAACCGTCAAGTCAATGTGGTTTTCTGTGATATGATTTTGAAAGGAAATTGTAGTTTTCTGCCACGGGACGAAACCTAATTGATGTTTCTCATAAGTAAGTCAATATACTATATATCAACGTGCATCGCACATGCAAAATACTTGTGTTCTTTAGGTACAAATAAAAATGAGATCACTGAAGGTCTGAAACAGCCTTTTTCTTTACAGGAAATAATAATAACCAACACAAGTTTCTCAATGTGAGAGGAATAACATTATTTGCCATTAGTTTCAGCATGTTGTTTTCAAACCATGCCCAGCAGATTATTAGAGAAATAGGGTTAAGAAACTGTGAGCCGTGAAAGCTCCTTCTCCAGAATATAATCTATCGCCTCCTCCACGGTGTCGACTGCCTGCAAGAAACAGCAAAAAACTACTGATAATTATTATTTTTTTGCATGCAAAGAACTATGACTTATAATCTTAAGGTAAATCAGCAAAACGTTGGCATTGTGTTTCCTCAAACCTTGATTTTGTAAATCCTATCAGCTTAGAACTAAAACCATGCAGGCTGATTGATGTGAACAGTTCTGTTTAGAGATTTTGAAGATGGCCGAGCTCCGTTGAGCTCGGACATTTTTTTTGTTTTTAATAGCGGTATAAACTATAACCTCCTTTATGCAAAGTAGGCTTGAATCTATAAGTTGTATAAACTTTACAAAAGAATCCTATATAGTTGATGTTATCGATTAAGCTAGTGAGTGGTAAGTCAACAATTATTTTATACCATCCAATGCTAGGGGTGTAAACAGATCGAATATGGAGCACATATAGGTGTTACCATATCCCTTTCCGGTACTCATAGACGGATTCAGATTTGAATACAGATAGTTATTGGAAATGATAATTACTATGTGTAATTTCGTAAAGGTCGGATACGGGTACATATATGAAATGAATATTAGAAAAAATATATCTGATATAGACAAATATTAATGTTTTACATTGGATATAGGTGTTAATATATTCGTATTCGGGGTTGTTGGCGGATGCAAATACGGATATGGATAGTAATCGAAAATAAAAATTGCTATCTGTATTTTATAAAAACTGGACACGGGTATGGAGTCTATTTGGGTTATCTATATCCGTTCACAACCCAAACCAACACCCGCATCTCATGTGGAAGACCACACATTTTTAACACACATGAGAAACAGTATTATTTTAAAACGACGAGGGAGAATGAATCAGTGGTGCTATACGACCTGTATATAAGTTAATATCTAGCCAAAGGCTAAAGCCAATGACTGGGGGACCAACCATTATTTTATATCATCCGATAACCTACCAAATATATCATTTATGTTTCATCTGGACTCTTTCAAAGTCTAGTTGAATTTTGGGGGATTGCTTACACCAAATGACTAATAGAGTAGGTTTCCCTATTTCCAATGAATCTTCTAAGATTTATGGATCTTCTAAGATTTATGGAAAGCCCGCTATTAGGTATTTGACACCAATGTAGAGGATTGACAATTGCAATCAAATTTAAATTATTTTTTCCCTTGTGTCTTTCATGGAGAGCTCCATGATGGACCCCTTTGTTAGGCAAATCGAGGTAGATATCAGACAATGATGTTTATAATTTGATGGTAAATAATAATGACTATGTATCATTTACGGGCACTCACATTATAAAACAAACATTGTCACTAGTAATAACTAATTATTAAAGATGCTAGACATTGTTCCTACTGCCTAGCCTACTTCCTAGAAAGCATTAACATAACTAGATTTTTTGTACGTGCAATGCATGTGTAGTAGATAAACATTTTTATACAATATTACGAGAGGGAGGGAGGGAGGGAGAACGGATATGATGGTTGAAATCCAAAAAGCCAATTTAAAATTCTAAAAAAAATTATGATATAGGTAGCTTTGGAAATTTAGTAAAGGAAGGAGGAAAGGGATTTCAATTTTTGAAAGGTCGATATTGTGACTATGTTGAAATGAGGCAATTTATTTGGAGATTTTTCTCAATTTTTATACCTATTTATAAAAAAGATAGGTCATCAATTAAAGATTTTAGCTACACCCTTGGAGTTTGCATCATACTAGTAGAGATACATAAACCCAAATTTATAATTTTGTTTACAATAAGCTTGCTAACTATGCTCACATCACTCAAGTTACAAAGCGCAATCCACTAATTAAAACTGAATTTTAAGTTTCAGAAGACAACTCAATGAATTCATACCGAAGACTAAAATTATCTTTAATGCAACTTTCTGTTGTCTATAAAGTCACAACTCTAGATGATGTTATAAGAGACAAGCATTAGAAGGCTGTGTGCAGTGGCAATGAGTACAAAAGACCAGGGGCGTACCCAAAGCGAACCACTGAAATTTCGACGAAAATGGGATATTGGTTACAAGTTACCAAGTATTTCAATACGTATTATATATATTTATATCATAAATTGAACAATGATGTTCTCCAGCT
This sequence comes from Agapanthus africanus, assembly GCA_030015575.1. NCBI lineage: Eukaryota > Viridiplantae > Streptophyta > Magnoliopsida > Asparagales > Amaryllidaceae > Agapanthus > Agapanthus africanus. The sequence goes on from CM057339.1 coordinate 138,857,104, forward strand.
CAAGTGGTTGGACGTTTTGCTCCCTAGTTAAAGGTTGAGGTTACACGTGTTTTATTTTGAATCTTTCTTTATGTGGATATGGATTCCTTTTAAGATTTTTCATAAAAAAAGAAAAGTTCAAATACATATTAGTAACTTTTAAACAAGTTTAGTCCCACACCTTCAAAGTAAGGTCTTAAAGAGTTTTTAATCAAACATTGTTTCATAGATTAATATCTGGTTCACAAAAATCCTGTATTTTAAGATGTAGTCCGCATCTAATACATTCCTAACAAAGACAGGTTGAGGGTAAAAATTCTTAGTGAAAGGTTATTGAATAATACCATTGTGGGCTTTATTTAAATTAGTTAATGCATGGTAATTTTATACAGCATGTAGTTGGTTCTCTCGATAAAATTTTTGTTATTTGCGGGCACTGACAAAAAATTCTAGGTCCGCCATTGCAATGACCGTAATCGATTAAATTAATTAATAATGGGGAAAAGACAATTTTGCATTTGTCTATATGAAAACATGGGAACAAAGGCTTCCCCTTTATGAGCTGAACAGCTATCCAAACCAAAGGATATAAAATGTATAAATGGATGCCACATGATATTAAGATTAAGTCCTGGTCCAATCACCTCAGGGCTAGAGCAGAAAAGAAGAAGGCCGGTTAGCAAGTGGACGACCTATCTTTTTATTATGCGAATAAAACTCATAAATCCAAAGAAGAGTCCTTCAAATTCCTAGTCTAGAAAAGAGTCTAGACAATGAACAAATATGACCATTTCCTATAGTTCACCAAAACTACAGGAGTAAAAATTTAATGAAAAATAACTTCAGAAAGTATTATCAAGTAACCACTGATTAAGCAGAAAACAAGCGAAACGTATCTAGACGTGAGTATTTATGCATTTCAATTCAATTTACGCTTTACATATAATTTTAGCAAAACTCTGAAGTAAGATGATTCCTTGAGCAATGCCATTAAGCTATTTATATACGTGGATGAGGGTACTTGATTATAATATGCTAAGAAGGAACCGAATTTGATTAGAGAAAGCATATTTTTGACCTACCAGATCTGCTGGATACTGTGTGTGATTGTCTTTTCCTCGGAAAACCCCAGTCCTTGTCAGGATTGAAAACCAAGGACATCCTGCCTGTATAACAACACAAGGCATCAGTGAATCAACAAAAAATTATGGAAAATAACAAAATTTACCTACACCTCAAATCTACCAACTAATAATAGATAATGTATGGTTTCAGACTGAGAAGAGCACTCGATGGATGGTCATAGATTTTGCTTCAGATTTTCTTTTCTTTTTAATATTTGTGGGTTTGAAATGGGTAACTAGTGAATGGCTGGCAGGGATGTAAACCAAAGCAGCTGACACCTAATTGATATACATGGGTTATGTTGACGCCATCTTATCATGTTTACAAGCCAAATGGTATGCAATTGTGCATCCATATATTTTTCTCCTAATGCAATAAGCAAATAGTAGATAGATATAAGTCATATAACCTATATATCTTACACTATGCTTTATAGAACAAACCTTTATGACACCATTAATGTCAACGGCAGGATTATCACCAATCATATTACTAGTATCAAATTGATGTCCTTTAGCTCCATTTGTAGTCTCTTGATCTTGGTATGCACTGGAGAGAATCTGTGCCAGAATAGATTCTGCGTTCTTGAATACGAATGGGTTTGGCTTCCCGAAAGAGGTAAACTTCAAAGGGTTGGAATGAATTCTGCAGATGCAACATAACACATATGAAATTTTTTCCATGATAAATAATACAAACAAATAATGATATGCTAAGTTACCTGTTAAAGATGTTTTAAAGCACTATTCTAAAAGCACCCATTCCAAGACGTTCAGAAGGAAATGCAGCCTGCCCTACATTCCCAGTAGAAATATGTTTCGTCTATTATTTTATAAAAGAAAATGCAAAAGATATATGGCAAGGAGGGGGGAAATTCTAACATGCTCATTTGTTATGGCAAAAATATTAAGATACTGAGAGTTCAAATCCTCAGCTTACCTGGTATTCAAGATCATCTGCAGCAAAATAAAGTGGAGGCTGATGCGCTATATCTTTTCAAGGAAGACCACCACATCTCAAAATGTCACAGAGAACCTTCAAAAATTTAAACCCATTCAAACAAGACATGCCAAGTTCAGGTGTTTGAAATAGACACAAGCTAGATTCTGTGTAGGGTAATTAAAGTTTGACAGCTAAATTGACCCCCATATAGAACAGCTACATTTTTATTGAGCGTTTAATGCATAAACCTATCACATCGCCAGATTTAAGTATGCTTAGGCTAGTTTCCCAATGGTCCTCAAAGTATGTTTCCTCCTGCATATTTCTACATAACACCCTTTTTCCCGTTCCCTCTTTTATTTTTTGTCATGTTCTTATGTTCTTCGAATAGAACTTAGGCGGTGACTTTGGCGACTTTATTCTAGCATGGTATTGAAGTGTTGCTTGCCCTTCTATGCACATGGTGCTACAGACTAATACGGTCGTGCAAGGTTAGGAACACATTGATAGGAATTAGAAACATATCCTACACACACAGCAAAAACATGTAGGTAATTGGAGACACAAGACATACTACCTGGATGTCCCTTCCCCAATCAACAGGATCACTAACAACAAACGCTCCTTTGACTATTTCAGAGAAAACACTGTATCTCAATTGTGATTCCTTGGACATGTTCTTATCATTCGCTTGCTTCACTGCCCAACACATATACTGAGAGAGGGGATCAATGTCTCGGAAGTATGATGCATATTCATCTATGGAAAGAACTTTCCTGAAGAGAACAGGCAAACATCAAGAAAGATCTATACTAGTATTTTTATTCATTTGGGCTCTTAATTAAGCAATGGCTCATAGATTTAAGACCCACTTGAAGCCATACTCTGACATTACTGCAGCAGGTTCTCCTTTCCCAATGGCAACAACAAAGCTCATTTTCGAAACCTTGCAAAAATCTATACGATACATTGACGTTTCCTAATGCTGATAGAGGCATGTAATTGCCGCTAAAACATGCAAATTCAGTAATAGACAACGACGGCTTTAACTTATAAGACCCAATGAATGCAAATGAACGTAAGATCAACTTTCTACATAGAATTTTCAAGTACATCTGCTCATACAGCCAAGAGATGTGTGATGAATAACCTGTAAAGGTGAAATCTGAACTCCTAAAAGTCTGCTCAACTCCAGAGATCGTTTGGATTCTGGGACACCGCCTCCTATCCATGCAAAACAATCTTAATAACAACCTTGAGAATAAATTCAGTTACACATCTCGAAGAACATAATCCAAAAGACTCTTCTGAACATTATACAATCCATGATGTTCACTTAAACAAGGCACACATGTATGAGTCAATTAATTCAATGCAAAAAGTCCTCCCTCTGTCCCTTTTTACTTGTAATTTTGGAAAGAGAAAAGTGTATCACTTTACTTGACGTTTTTGGAATAACCAGTAATTCATTGATAATAAAGATATCAATAAATGATACAATACCAAAAATAGCCTAGAAAATTAATTGCTGATATTAAAAAAGTGATAATACTTTCCTTAATAGTTAAGGGCAGAACATATATGATTTTTTTAGTGGTGATGTGGTAGTAGATTAATTACTGATATTAAGAAAGTGATATTGTTTTTCTTAATCGGTGTGCATTCCTCTAAAATGACAAGAAAAAAGGGACAGAGGGAGTAATCAAGCCACATGCATGCAAACGATTCTAACACATAACTCGAGAAATTCACGTTGCTATAACAACTTCAACACGCAATCCATAATAAAGAAATCGACCATTATATACACAATGCTTTTCCCATGAATATGGGTCCCTAGGGACTACCGTTATAGTCAACTAGATGATAATAATAGCTGAATTTTACAACTAGAGTCAATGAACTATCAACTATATATTAATGTTCCAGTGTGCAATACGCACTCAAATATGTAGGCAGATACTACCACATAGAAATGGCCATACACATGCAGCCACATACGGAAACATACATTGATATGCACAGCGCTTTCTCATGAATTTGGGTTTCTACCACAAACTCCGACTGTTTAATTTGATCACTATCCTCTTATACCATATTTCTTACTCAGTCACTCCTTTTTTCATATAAAAGAGCAAGACTCTAAAAGCATACCTGTCCCATGAAATCTTATTAAAATGGGAAAATTTGCTGTAGCAAAACACAAAACTGTTCAAAAAAAACTACCTCCAACATACATCCTTCTCTTACAGTTTATACTTAATACCATCTTCTAACCGAGACCTAAAAAACAAGATCATGTGGTTTCTTTCCTTTCCCTCCTAAGATTTCAACATTCCAGTGACATCTCTTTCTTCTCTTGTATTATTTATTTTCTTTATATTAAAAAAATCCGTCTATTCTTTTTTATACCGTTAACATTTTTCGATGCTTTTCTAATCTATTTCTTGGATAGTTTCTTGCATTTTAGATATTATGTGTCAGATCGGTTCGAGCAGACATGAACAAATATGCGCCACATGACCCGATTTTGCAGTATATGTTGGACCCTAAGCCTAATGCGCCAACGCACTGCTTTTCTAGAACATTGCAATTTACAGAAGATTGAAGAAGATGGTCCAACGCTGAGGCATTTACTACTATACCCTAATTATCGACACAGATTATAACACGGCCATTCATAATAAGGACATCACATTGGAACCTCACCGTTGGTTAAGAACAAAAATGGAATCCTCAAGGTACCTGCAAAGCAAGCGAAAGTGTGAACTTCGCAATCGAACACATACAAGTTCAAAATGTCCAATTGATTGATGAAAACCTAAAAAGCCCTGATAGAGTTTTTTTTTTGGTTAATGATGGAGGTCCTTTTCGGCTCTCCTTCAGATGTTGTCTTCCGTCGATCTCCCGGTGAATTTTGGATATGATCTCCTGTTACGTGTAGGTCACAATGGGTTTTGAGGAGATTGGTGATTTGGAGGAGTTTAGCGCCGAGCACCTGCAAAGAAGTCCCGGGATGGTTTGGTACCACCGAGAACCCTCCGACGATCAAATTAGCACTAGATCCGAGCAGAGTAACGGCTAAGTGGAGTAAAAAATGGCTTACTTGACCCCTCTGTGATGGGGGTTTATATAGCGGCGGTAGCACGCAGCAGCGGGCGCGAGAATCTCGCCGGCAGTTACGCACCCGACGTCACGCCCGCGTAAAGAGCGGATCGTCCATTAATGGGGATCGTGATGGCATGGAACGTGGGGCGTTGCTGGCGGAGAATCTGCGCGTGGCGAGATTTGCGGAGCAGCGGTTACGCCTGTGAGTGGTGGAGTTGGTCGGTCGGAGGGACCGAGGAAGATGGCCTCGGCTGGGGAGCTCGGAGGCGAGCAAGAGGGCCGAGGAGTCTTGGTCTTGTGGCAGCTCGGAACGAGCTGAAGGGCCGAGAAGGCCAATTCTCAGGGGCTCTGAGGAGAGCCAGCTTGTGCTTGCAGGTCGGGTGCAGGGATGGCCTGGTTGGCCCCAGTTGGCCCTTTCTTCTGAGTTCTGGGACATGACATCTGTCACGTGTCCTGATCTTAGAGATCGTCAATATTGAGCATCATCATTAGCCCCCCACTCTTGTCCCGACCAGCCAGCGGGTCGGGTTAGGAGTGGACTGCCGGGCCGCCCGGGATAAGCTCCCTCCTAAGGTTTCATCGGGACGCGTCCCCGGACTGTCAGCTGTCTTTTCCGCTAGTGAATCAGGGCGAGATCTCTGTATTTAAGGAAGGTGCGCCGGTTCGTGCATCCTTCCACTGAAGCGACGGTCCACGTGTCAAGTATCGGTTGGCCGACGCGACGTGTGCAGACCTGTGTCGTCTGACGGGGTGCGGCCCGGTGTGAGTATGACATATGGAGCGATCGGAGCCGTAGGACGCAAGGAGGCGTTTTGGCGGGGGATGAAGGACGCCGTTGGATGAGGTCGTTTGTGGTGATAAATAGAGGGGCTCACTCCAAGGCCCCTACTCTTTCAAATTTCCTTTTTTCTAAGTCTCGGCTGCTCGGCGCTCTTCCTCTTTTGGACACATGGTTCATTACCATTCTTTGGGTCGCTCGTTCCAGATGGAGGCCAGCGGTGCGGCCGTGCCCCTGGCTGGCTCATGCCCCGCGTCGAATGTTCTGCCGGCGATATGGCCGTCCGCTTCGTTGACGGCTCCTGGTGATTGTTCCGGCGGCGGTCAGAGATGTCCACGGTCATCCGAGCCCCAAACGGGAGAAAAAAGGGAGGGCGAAGACGGTTTCCCCCTTAAGAGGAAAAGGATGATTTCTCGTGCGTCGCTGTCGACGGTTCCTGAGGAGACTCCCGTACAGGAGGGTGATGTCGTCTTCATGGTCCGTTCGGGCTTTCCGTCGTTGCCGACCTGCTTGCCGGGATGGAAGAGTCGGCCGGGGGAAAGCTTCCGTATGGCACCCTGAGGGCCCAAATGGATGCCATAGCCCAAGGGGCGGTCTAGGTATGAACTCTTCTACGCGTTGTTTTTGGCCTTCCTTTCTTTGGCTCGAGCGCCTCCCAGTTTCTCATCTGCTTCCCGTCAGGTCCTTCAACACTGCGCCATCACTACTCGTATGAAGGCCGAGGGGGTGTTCCATGCACCGAGGCCAATAGAAGCTTTCCCTCGGAGGTCGAGGTCCTGCGGCATGACCTGCGTCTGGAGAGAGCGAGGGCTGACGTCCTGGCAGCCCGTGCGGAGGCTGCGGAGCTCGCCAATTCAGCGAGTTGGGGTGTCCATCGTCGCCTAAGTGCATCCTACCGGGTTGCCGAGAGGAAGCTGGCGGATGTGGCCGATCGCTTCGCGGCCATGGAGAAGGAGAGAGATGCCAGCAGGGGGATGCCGAGGTGGCGCTTCTGGCGGCCCAGACTGCCGAGGTTCAGGCTAGGAAAGCTGTGGACGATTACAAGGTGTCGGAGCTGTTTTACGTCGAGCTTGGTGAGTATTCCGCCGTCGCGTGGAATAAGACTCTGGATGCCGTGAAGGAGCAGCTTCCTGAGTTTACCGATGGCGAGCTCCGTGCTCAGGTCCCACTCCCGGTGGCAAAGCCTCCGGCAGACAATGATGAGGGATGTGAGGCACGCCCCTGGTGGCAAAACCTCCGGTGGTGAAGCCCCCGGTGATGAGGAAAGCGAGGCGCATGGGGGTTTGCGACTTAGGGCTTTTTGACATTTCCTCGTCCCTTTTTTTGTAAGCCTCCGGGCAATTTGTAAGGCTAGAGAGCCCGAAATACCCTTTGTAAAGACTTTTCCTTTTAGTAATAAAACTTTTTCTTTGGTTTCATCGGTTTATGCTTTGTCTTCTGTTTGTGAAGAATGCTTGTAAAATATCTCTGCTTGCACTGTTGGGCTTCCATGTCAGGTCGGCCATCTGTTTAACGACGTTCATCGAGTTGATTCTGATCACTTGCCCAGCGTGCCGAGCGTTGCCGAGAAGGAGGCGTCTCTATGGCCCCGAAGTCGAGGGAGGATCGCTCACTTAATGTTGACGAGGGCCTTTCACTTCTGGCGTTGCGAGCAACGACACTAGCTGGGGATGGTCGAGCGAGGGTCGGGCACTACTGCCTATGGGAGGACTTTGGGTCCTTAGCGTTGGAGGGGCTGTAAGAAGCCCACTAAAGGCGACCGGGCAGTGAAGCTGCGCAGTTGCCTCTTGCGAGGGCTTTGATCCTTCAGGACGGAGTCCGAGCAGGGTTGCTGCCCAGTGCTTCTTGGAGAGGACTTTGATCCCTGTCGGTTGTGGCAGGAAGCTACCAGCCTGGGATAGCCGAGCGAGGACTCGACTGCCTCTGGGAGGACTTTGATCCTTAGCTTCGGTGGGGGCTGTAAGAAGCCCACTAAGGGTGACCGGGCAGTGAAGCTGCGTGGTTGTCTCTTGGCGAGGGCTTTGATCTCTGGCATCGTGGGTAGGCAACTACCAGCCTGGGGCGGCCGAGCGGGGTAGCCGGTCTGGTGCCTCTTGCGAGGGCTTCGATCCCTGGCGTCATGGATAGGAAGCTACCAGCCGAAGATGACCGAGCATGGTAGCTGCTCGGTTGCCTCTTGCGAGGGCTTTGATCCTTCAGGACGGGGACCGAGCAGGGTTACTGTCCAGTGCCCCTTGGTGAGGACTTTGATCCCTGTCGGTTGTAGTAGGAAGTTACCAGCCGGGGATAGCCGAGCAAGGACTCGACTGTCTCTGAGAGGACTTTGGTCCTTAGCGCGGGAGAGGCTGTAAGAAGCCTACCAAGGACCCTTGGCCGGACAGGGTTACTGCCCGGTGCCTTTTGGCGAGGGCTTTTGTCCTGAAGGATAGCCGAGCGAGGGATCCTCAGGATCGACTGCCTCTGGGAGGGCTTTTTGATCGCTGGCGTTGCGGTAGGGAAGCTGGCCGTCAGGGATAGCCGAGCAGGGAAGCTACCCGGCTACTTTTACGGAGGACTTTGATCCTTAGCGTTGGAGGGGCTGTAAGAAGCCCACTAAGGATGAACGGACAGTGAAGCTGCGCGGTCGCCTCTTGGCGAGGGCTTCGATCCCTGGTTTTGCGAGTATGGGTGCTACCGGCCAGGGATGACCGAGCAGGGAAGCTGCTCGGCTGATTCTTCATGAGCTTTCGCCCGACCATCCAGTTGCAGGTATAGGGAACAGGAACGGTCGCGGCGATCCCGAGGGGGGGACCGAGGGCAGAGGTTGGACCTCGCGAGGCCTCGGCTGGCGGAGATCTCTACCGAATATCATGAGCGGTGCTCTCTGCACCCTCTTCCCCCGCTGTTGTAATTTTCTTTTCCTTTTTGAATGTATGGCTGAGGAGCTCATAATACCTTTTTTTTGAATAAATGAGATCTTTCCTTCCTTTTTGCAATGTTCCATTGATCTTTATTAAATTAACAACAGACTCTAGGAAGAGTTTACATTGCCCCAAAAGAAAAGTACATGCTAATAGATGACCTTATTAGCGTGGCCCGAGCTCTCCGGAGGCTTGTTAGCCTCCGTGCTCGGTACCGGGTACGGGGCTCCCTGAGCGCCGGACCGGTCATCTGCCGAAACGAGCATGATCTGGCCGATGGTCAGCTCGGCGGGGGGAGGGGGGACACTGTTCCTGCTCGCGGTCGGCCTGCCGTTTGTCTCTCAAGTAGGCGGCGAGGTGCCCCGATCGGATGAGTTCCTCGATATAGTCTCGGAGTTGCTTACAATCCTCCGTGGCGTGGCCCAACGTTCGGTGGAAGGTGCGGTAAGGGCCCCGGGTTCGCTTCGAGGCCTGACGCGGGATCGGAGGGAACTTGAAGAACCCCTCGCTTTGGGCCTCCTCTAGTAACACTGCAAGGGAGACGTTGAGCAGGGTGTACTCCTGGAACTTTGGATGATAGGGCTGCCGACGCTCCGGCCTCTCCTCCCGAGCCCTCTTCTTCTGGTCGGACCGTTCTGGTCGGGGGAGGTTCGCGTTCACCTCGAATTCCAGCTGAACCTCGCACTCGGTCCACGCCTTGACCTCGGCCATGGTCTTAGGCTGTGCCAACGCAAAGGAGCGCAACCACTCCTTGTGCCTCAGGCCAGATCTGAGTACCGTGATGACGGTCTCGTCCCGGTGCTCGGGGACCTCGAGGAGGGCGTTGTAGAAGCGGGTGATGTAAGCCTTGAACGTCTCTTTGTCCCCGCTCTTAATCGTGAAGAGGTAGTCGACCGTGCGCTTCTGCCGACGGTTCCCAACGAAGTGGCCAAGGAACTGAGTAGCCAGCTCGTCGAAGGTCAAGATTGAGCGAGGCCCAAGCCCTCGGAACCAGTCCCGACCTGTGCGGATGAGGGTGACTGGGAAGGCCCTGCATTAGGCGGCGTCGGAATGGTCCTGGAAGCTCATCCCCGAAGTGAAAGTATCCAAATGGTCCTTCGGGTCGGTTTTCCCGTCGAACAGAGAGACTTTCGGGAGCTTGTTGCGCGAGGAGACGTGGACAGCGAGCAGTTCCTCGATGAATGACTTGGTGAGCGAGTCAGCAGCGTACTTAGCCCCGTCGTCCGAGAGGTGACCTTCCCGGCGCATGCCCTCGATCTTCTTCTCGAGGGCGTCGAGTCGGCCGTGGTACCCCGAGGATTCGGCGCCTTGTGATCCTTGGCCTCTGCTGTCGGAGACCTGCGTCTGGGCGCGGCTCCGGTTCCTCTCGATGAGGTCCCTCAGATCCCCGGGCGAGGTGGCTCTCGAGCCGTCGTGGCGAGCCCCTTCTGTGCGACCCCGCCGAGGGAGGGGGTGTTGATCATGCCTGTGGATAGGCGAGGTGACCGACATCTCCTCAGGGGGATAAGGGTCGTGAGGAAGCTTGAGGCGAGGCGCTCTGGCGGCGGACCTTGGTGTGGAGCCGTGGGGCACCCAGCGGGCCTCAGGGAGTATCGGCCTGTGAGATCTGTGGCCAGGAGTCATAGCCTGCCGGTGGTCAGCCGTGCCGACGAGGACATAGCCTTCTGGAGGCGGAGGAACGGCGATCTGGGGCCCAGGCCCGGCCGTTTGGACGCGGACGAGCACCTCCACAAGGGATTGTAGCCGATCTATTCGACTGGCGAGGGCGTTGATGATGGTCGCCGGAGGAGGCTCATCCGCGCCTCCGGTGAGGGGGAGGCGGCGGCTGGTACCTGGATCTTCAGGATGGTTGCTTGCCATGTGGACGGAGATCGGAAGGCCAACTTTGTTTTTGTGGAATTTGCGTTTCCCACAGACGGCGCCAACTGATGGAGGTCCTTTTCGGGTCTCCTTCAGATGTTGTCTTCCGTCGATCTCCCGGCGGATTTTGGATATGATCTCCTGTTGTGTGTAGGTCTCAATGGGTTTTGAGGAGATTGGTGATTTGGAGGAGTTTAGCGCCGAGCGCCTGCAAAGAAGTCCCGGGATGGTTTGGTACCACCGAGGACCCTCCGACTATCAAGTTAGGACTAGATCCGAGCAGAGTAACGACTAAGTGGAGTAAAAAATGGCTTACTTGACCCCTCTGTGATGGGGGTTTATATAGCGGCGGTAGCACCCAGCAGCAGGCGCGAGAATCTCGCCGGCAGTTACGCTCCCGACGTCACGCCCGCGTAAAGAGCGGATCGCCCATTAATGGGGATCGTGATGGCATGGAACGTGGGGCGTTGCTGGCGGAGAATCTGCGTGTGGCGAGATTTGCGGAGCGGCGGTTACGCCTGTGAGTGGTGGAGTTGGTCGGTCGGAGGGACCGAGGAAGACGGCCTCGGTCGGGGAGCTCGGAGGCGAGCAAGAGGGCCGAGGAATCTTGGTCTTGTGGCAGCTCGGGACGAGCTGAGGGGCCGAGGAGGCCAATTCTCAGGGGGCTCTGAGGAGAGCCAGATTGTGCTTGCAGGTCGGGTGCAGGGGTGGCCTGGTTGGCCCCAGTGGGCCCTTTCTTCTGAGTTCTGGGACACGTCATCTGCCACGTGTCCTGATCTTGGAGATCGCCAATATTGAGCATCATCAGTTAAAGTAACCATCATCATGGTAGACCCTCTTCAGAGCTTGAGGAGACCCGCCGATTGGCGTTCGTCCTCTAAGTATCACTCCATCGATGTCGAAAGCAATGCCAAATGAAGGTGATGATGCTCGGTACTGAAAACTCCCAAGATCACGACACGTGGCAGATGACGTGTGCCAAGGCTTACGGGAAAGGAGCAAGAACGGTACATTGAAGGCGTAATCGGGCCTTCTTCTCGAGGATGTTCCCGACCTTTGGTGGCCTTCTAGAACACTCATATGCTCTTCCTACAAACAACCATTGGCTCACCTCCGAGCCCCTCCTGCACGCTGGGCCTCCTCAGCCCTCCCAGCTCGTCTCCGAGCTATCACAGAACCAAGCACGCTCGGTCTCCCACTCGTCTCCGAGCCAGCCGCCAAGCTCGGCTTCCTCGGTCTCATTGACCGACCCAGATTATGCAATCAATAATCAGTAAATAATGATTGCATAATTAGAAAATGTTGGAGAATTGGGTTGAAGAATTTCGAACGGGACCTTTGGGATTGGGGATGAAATTGGGAGCATGATCGCCGAAATTGGGATCTCGAGACCCTAGAAATTAATCGGAATCTCATTTCCGATTATTATAGCACCGAGGACTGCAAAGTTCACGCGGCTGCAGCGAAAAGCTTATAAGAATGAAATGGATCGCCAACGAAAGAATCACACCATAAAGTCCATTAGCAAATGATATTACAAACCATACCCACTACTATGCTGCACGTCTTTGGCAAAAGAATAAAATAAAGAATAGTATGTTGCACGTGTATATTTTGACGTCACATTGAAAAAAAGATGCTTAAAGAATCAGCTGAAACGAGGGAACATGGGAACAAGGATGGCTACTATCTTGCACGTGCAATGATGTAAGCGAGTTCAAATAAAAATTATGTCTGATTTTGAATTCAAAAAAATTAAAGATGATTAAAATTTAAATTGCTTGTTAATTTGTTTTCAAAATGATTCTAGTAGTTATTTAAGATCAGTATAGATGATTGTATGATCATAACTGATTCAGTGGATGATTATATTTATTAAATATATTTGTTAAAGAAAATTATACATTGATTTTTTTTACTGCTGACGTGACGCTATTGGAGGCTACGTTGGGAAAAATTCTACGATGTACCAGCCGTATATGACCGGTCACGAGAGAGAAAGAAATAAGAATATAGACCTACCGAACTGTCCAAAGGATGCCCGAAATTATTCATCTCTTGCTCTCTTCTGTCCGGGTGTAACACACCAGGCATACTAAAATGTTTCTCCTACGTTAGACCATCAAATTGAAATCGATTTGGGGACTCTCGAATTTTGTGATTATTGTAATACCCAGAACCTATTATATAGTCAAACACGAATTTAAATAAACTTTATTTATTCTAATTTATTTATTATATTTTGCATTTATTTATATATTTCCTCACATAGGCTAAATTGGTATTGTTTTTATTAATTGTTATTAATAAGGTTGATTTGGTATTGATTTGTAATCAATTGTTATTAATATTGCATTTTACAAACATACTTATTAATTTCCTAAACCTAACCATTTATTATAACCAATTCCTATATTTCTATTTTCTATCTCTAATAATCACTACTACAAATAAGGGTTGCCCCTACGGATATATCCGTAGGGGGGCGAAAAAATAACCTGTAGGTGCAAATACCGTAGGTGTAAGTTGAAACCCTGAACTTGCCCCTACGGGCAAAAACTTGTCCCTACGGAGTTCTGTGTAGATCCATTTGCACCTACGGAGTAGGCCATAGGGGAAAAAAAGTTATTTTATTTACGGTTTTTTTAAATATATTAACTGTACCTACGGAGGTATCCGTAGGGCCAAATACTGTCCCCTACGGATACATGCATAGGTACATATCCGTAGGGGCAGAAATCCTGATATTTTGCCCCTACGGATAACTCCGTAGGTGCTTTTGTTTGCCCCTACGGATATATCCGTAGGGGCAATCCCAACCCCCTGATACTGAGATCAGGGGGGAAATATCAGTTAATGCTGATATTTTGCCCCTACGGTTGAAACCGTAGGGGCAACATGTGTATCTGGTTTTTTTTTAAAAAAAGGGCTGCCTGATTTGTTCCCGTCCTGTGCACAATAATATATATATCAATAAAATATAAAATTAATCATCACACAACATATATGGCAGTATTCATAATCACATCTCACACATATAATATACAAAAGAAATCCCAAAACTGAATATGATATAAATATAAACCAATATCAATATCAATATCGTTTCAAAATGAAGTACAATATGTATCATATAAATAAATACATGTTTCAAAAAATAAGAATAAAAAAACTACCCTACCTCGGTCCAGCTCCACCTCTGATAAACGATAGAATCTGGCGCGCCTGCTTCTCGGTCAATAAACTATGCAATTCGGCGCGTGCGGGAGTCTGAGCGGCCTGTGGAACTGGCGATGTGGTCTGCGCAGCCGCCGTCGAGGTAGTCGCTTGCGGAGCCGCGGCTGCGGGAGTCTAAGCGGGCGGTGGAGCTATAGGAGCTGTCTGCGGAACCGCAGCCGATGTAGTGGCTTGCGGAGCCGCAGCCGAAGGAGATGCATGTGGAGGCTCGGCCGATGTACCCTGTCGCGTCTGAACCTAACGTGTGTAAGAAGCGTGTAAAAACTGTGTATTATTCGAATTCATATCATTATCAAGTTATTTCGAAACCCCATTTGGATATCTAGTTTGGAAAACCGTTGTTTATTTTAATTACATATGTATGTATGATTAATCAAACCTAAGTTTAAAACCAAATAAGCTCAAGCTACATACTAATTATGGATATGTTGATATCTATAATATGATATGATGTTTTACTATAAAGTAGTATACATACCAGCATCTCCTTCAACTCCTGAACGGCGGCCCTCAAGCTCTCCAGTTCCTGCTGGACACGTCGCTCACTGGAGACGGAGGAAGTAACCGCCGGGGTGGAGTCCAACCTCATATGGGCCCTGCTAGGGCCCAGTCCCCGGACTCTCTCCCAACCTCCGTGGCGCCCTCCGTGTGCGGCATCCAGAACTGGGGTCAGCAGCCTCAAATCGCTCTGTCCGGTAAAATCGATCCCCGAGGCCTCGACCTGCTCAACCACCCGCTCCTACACCCATATTAAGCAGTAAAGTATAAGTATAAAATTTAAACTTGAACCTTCCAAAACTAAAATTTCAAATATGGGTAGAATAAATATTAACACTTACGCAATACTCCTGGGTAGCGACGTCGGGATATCGAAGCTCGTCTGTGGCGGATCTGTCGAGGTGCCGTGAACGGCAAGATATGCGGACAGCACGCTCGGTGTACCACCTTGCGCCACGGTCTGAGCTGTCTGCAATATTAGAAATTAACTCTTAATATTAGAAATATTAGAAAATAACTCTTAATATCACAGAATATCACAAAGGTCGGCCTATTGTAATTTACCAATAACTCCATGGCTCGAGTAATATTCCTCGAGCCACCTGTGTAAGTGGGACGATCCCTCTTCGCCGACTTCCTGTTCTCTGTATTCTGAGCGGCCTGTTTCTGCACAACGCATTAACATTTAGTTTTCTAATTAAGGAACACAAAAAAATAAATTATATCCTAAACAATGAATTACATTTAAAATACATACCTGTTTGCGTTGGGAGTCGAAATATTCACACAATAGAGGCCATGTCTCTACGTCGACTCTCGCAAACGCCGGAGTAGATAGGAGGACCGCTCTCTCTGCCTCGGGGGTCGCCATCCACAGGGAGTAGCAGTCGGCCTTCAGCTCATTCCTGTTATATCGGACCTTGGTCGGCATGTTCTTCATCAGGCCATTTTATAGAGCATGAAGGTCGAGCACCCTCCCAGGATGATCAGGGTCGGGTACAAGCTGAAAATCGTAATCCGACTGAAAATACAAAAAAAACATTGTTATTAGATTGCAAGTGTTAATAATAAATATTTTGGATAAATCAAATGAAAATATATATTAATACGTACCCGAGCCTGATCAAAGAAGAGGGCGAATGAGCACCGGTGCTGCTCGCCCCACTCAACGTGAAGTGGATAGTTCTTCACGAGCCGGCTCTCGTCCCCCATATACCGGACGAACCTCTCGGCATGAAGACCGGTATAGCGATAGTCAAGGTTAAAAAAGAGGGGGAATGCTGCCTCCCCCTAACTCTGTCAGGCCTCAGCCTATGGGACTGATTCGGGCCTCGAGTCCCCCTCTGGGGATGGGGAGGCCCCGCGTCTGCACGAAATATCAAGACAATCAATATTAAGACAAAGTTGTATTAAGAAATCAAGCTTAAACGAAAATTGAAGTGTGATATATACTTCCGGTGACTATCGCACGAGCCTGGGCCCGGGCAGCAGCACGAGCGGGACGATAGTTCCTCCGGTGAGGAACAACCGGGGTCCTGGATACGGACGCATCCCTTCCAACTAGAAAATAAACATTGACGCTAAATTTTCATGAAGTTCATATTTATTCTATAGAGCATATGTAAAATGAATAAATATTTTATATTTATTCATACTAACCTGCAGACGATGAGGAGGGTATAGAAGCGGCAGGAGTGGCCCCTGCAGAAGATGTGGACGCACCACCTATAATTAGACAATTAAAAATAGATTATATAAGTAATTGCAAAAAGAATGTGTAGATCAATAATATAACGTTCTAAATCAATATGCATGCACTATAGGATATATAAACATACCCGCAGGTGCGGTGGTGTCACCACCTACAGCTAGACAATAATAAAAATTGCTAAGTAAGAGCAAAAGGAATGTGTGTATATTTATGATATAGCATTCTAAACCAATATACATACACTATATGATATATAAACATACCTGGAGGAGCGGGAGTGGCCTCTGTCCCAGATGTGGATGCATCACCAACAACTAGACAATCAAATATTGACAATATAAGTAATTTTGACATAAACATGCATGAATATCTGTAATATTACATTCAAAATGGATATGCGTGCAGCATACCTGGAGGTGTGGCAAAATTCACACGGAAGGAGGCATCCGAAGGGGTCTCCGATCTGGGTGCAAGACCGGCCCTCTGAAGCTCCCTACGCAGCTCTCCGGGCGGCAGAACCGCTCTGTCTCTGCCTCTGCCTCTGCCGCGGCTGGAGCTCCTGCCGCCCCTCGCTGCTCCCGACATCGTCATCAAATCTAGATAAACGGTTCGTGGACGCATTAGACAATCATTAAAAGTATTGACTATATATGTATAGAGCGTAAAATGTGAAGTAATAATATAACATTACTGATAACCTTTTTCGTTTCATGGGCGCTTTATACATATCTACTTGGATTTCATCGTCGATGTCATTTCTAACCCACGTAACTTCATGATCGGTCGAAGACAACTCGTCCTTCGAAACAGACGGTCGGAGCACTTTAAGCCTTCTCTCTTCTTCGTCCTCATTGCTGTCCTCGAATTCTGGGACATCGTAGACATCTCTGGGTTTCCATCGGCATACAACACTCCATCCCGGATGCTTTAAACACTGTGAGTAGTATACTTGGAAAGCTTGGTTAGGAAAGATAAACGGATCTTCCTGACCGTAAAATCGAAGTGTGTTCATACTGGTCAATCCATATTCATCTTTCCAAGTCCCAAGATTGCTTCTCCACCTGTCCGTATCGGTTCGCGTATCGTACCAAGTGCACTGGAATATATAAAAGGGTTCTGATCGTCCGGGATAGTGGATGCCGAGTATACAATTTAAGTACCCATAATAAATCACACCGTCCGATCTTACCGTCGCAATCCCACTATTCTGAGTGGTTCTAGATGTTTCTATGTCCTTAACTTCGAATTTGTATCCAAGAACACCAAATCCTTTGTAATATGCAACTTCCATACTAGGAAATTGAGCTAAACATCTTGAATCACTCTCAAATGATGCAGACAAGTTCGGATCGTGGATCTAACAAAACAAATTTTACGACAAATACATAACGATACAAGTTTAGATTAAAACTGATAGCAATAAAATGTTATTCGAATAACTTACATGATCTGTGACCCAATCACAAAAATTATCCTGATGATATTTTTCCAATCGTTCTTCGTTCCAATCAGGTGACTCTCACGTACCTCGTTAAAATGAATTCTGTTTTCGACAAATAATGGTGACATTAATATTATATCATTTCATACACACACAAACACAGATATAACAATTAATCCAAAAAAACTTACTCTCTAATTTGTTCAAGACATGCGCAATTAAGTAAGATAAACCGGTATATCTTGTTGATAAACATAGTGTCTACCCTCTTATACTCGGCTTTACCATATGGCCCGTCTTGAATTCTTCGTGACCGGGTAAGCCTTGTCTCAATGTTCTCGTCCAGATAGCGGGAACAAAATGTGGTTGCTTCATCAAGAAGATAACCTTGCATGATAGAACCCCCTGGTCGATTTTTATTGCGTATATACTTCTTAAGAGTGTAGAGGTACCTAATGAAAATATGTTGAATAAATAAATACGGGCATACAGGATAACAATAAATTTATAAATTGCGCGAAACGAAAAATTACACGTACCTCTCGACGGGATACATCCATCGATATTGCACCGGTCCGGCTAACTTCGCCTCAGTTGCAAGATGAACCGTCAAGTGTATTATGATATCGAAGAATGACGGTGGGAAAATACGCTCAAACTTGCAAAGTATCAACGCAATAGAATTTTCTAGTTTATCCAGCGTCACAACCTCCAGTGTTTTAGCACATAACTCCCTGAAAAAACAACATAAGTCGTTGATTACTAGACCAACCGATTCGGGGAGAGAAGTCCTGAGGGCTAATGGAAGAAGGTGCTCCACGATAACATGGTGATCATGACTTTTCAGCCCATCGATCTTGCCCTTCAAAATTTTTATTTTCTTGCTGAATGATCCTAAGAAACCTGTGGGAACTTTCAAATCATGCAACACTTGCAGGAATCTTTTCTTCTCCGGTTGTGACATATGATAAGCGGCATTGGGAAATACAAACTTACCCGGTTTACCCGCTACCGGTCTAGGGTGCATGTTCCTCTCCGAACGGCGGCCGAGACATTAGGACGTCTTGCCTGTGATTCGGGGCAGATGCTATTTGGTTTTATCCGTCCACCTCTCCGAAGATGCCAAGTTGATTTATGGCACCGTATATCGGAGGTCTGGACGGATGCGGCCGATGTAGCAGACTTCGTCAGATTCCCCCTCGCTTGAGAGGTTTTTGATTGTGGGGACGCTCTTCCCTACAGGCGCAAGCCCCTGCAGTTAATTACGCTACCGTATCGCGGTAATAACTTTCTCCTTCTCCAGGATTTCACTTCGTGTCGTGGGTGTTTGTTTTGTTTGTGGTTGCCCGTGGATTGTATACGGAGACTATTTATTTCGTCGCCCGTAGGACGTGGATTAGTCCAAATCCGTACTTTCTTAGATTTGGGTTTTGGGTTTTGGGTTTTGGTTTAAGGATACGTTAGCCATATTTGAGGCTAAGATCAACTTAAACGTTTGTTAAGGATACGTTAGTCTAATTTCCAGACTAAGATCTACTTAACAGAAAGAGCATTTAGGGACTCTATTGTTCCAGTTTAGGGACGTAGTGGTCTATCTTATGCGTGTGGCCGTCGAGACCCGTCACCTCTCTGACGACGTTGAAGGATTACAACGACATGTGTCAGAGGAGTTCGGAGATGTACCCTTGAACCAAAGTTGATTGGGGGTCTTATAGTCCAATTTGGGACTAAAGTCTGTTTGAATGTTTAAGGATACGTTAGCCATATTTGAGGCTAAGATCAACTTAAACGGGATCGTTTAGATCCAACAAAAGAGCGTTTGGGGGCTCTATTGTTCCAGTTTAGGGACGTAGTGGTCCATAGGTAGTTTAGAGACATTGCGATCCATTGGTAGTTTAAGGACATTGCGGTCCATGCTCCAGTTTAGGGACGTGGTGGTCCAACATTCCCATTTGGGGACGAGCATTAGTTTAAGGACATTTCGGTCCATCATTCCCATTCTGGGACGAATATTAGTTTAAGGACGTTTCGGTCCACGAGTTTAAGGACCCCGCAGTCCATACTAATATGTGGTTGTCGGGACCCGTCACCTCTCTGACGTCGTTGAAGGATTACAACGATAGGTGTCAGAGGAGTTCAGAGATTTACCCTTGAACCGGATGTAAATTGATTTAAGGGAGCAGCCGTGCTCAGTCAATTTAATTTGAGGACTTACGGCCATGATTGGGCTAAGTCCAATTGAGAAAATTCAACGTTTTTATTTGTCTTTGGCCTATTAGGCCTGTGCTAGGGCTTTGCCCCTTTTTAGTAATGCACTGCATTAATCTTGGTCTCTGTTGGACCTTTATTTGGGCTCTGCCCCTTTTAAATGATGCAAAGCATCTATTTTTATTTGGGCTCTGATGCATTGCATCTGTTTGAAAATAATGCATAGCATTTACTAGGCCTGTTAGGCCTTTTTAATTGGGCTCAGCCCTTTTTTTTAATGATGCAGTGCATCAATCATCTGACAGTGGCCATGTGGCCTGTCAGGCGCTTTGCGCCAATAAATGAGCGCAAGCGCTTGTGGAGGTGACACGTGTCACGCAAGCGCAGTGCGCTGCGCCAGTGCGCTACGCTTGCGCTACTGACACGTGGCGTGCTCTGGTGAGTTGCGCCAATTTCAGATAGCAAGGCTCTTTCTTAAAAGCGCATAGCGCAATTGATTCAGATGCTGACACGTGGCGCTCTCTGGTGGCTTGCGCCAACCCAGGAGCGCAACAGTGCAGTTTTTGCAAGTGCAAGGCACTATTTCAATAATCTTGAGAATCTTTAAGATTCCAGAACCAATGGTTCATAAAAAAGTGCAAAACACCGTTTGATTTCTTGATCTAATTTAGATCAAAGAAAACAAGTTTTTCTTGTTTCTCTTGTTTCAGAGAACCATTGGTTCATAAAAAAGTGCAAAGCACTGTTTATTATATGAAAATCATTGATCTTGTTCTTAGATCAATGATCTATTAGAAGAAATTCTTCTATTTTATGAAGGTTTTTACCTTTTTCTTGAAATTTCTTCAGAGTTGTCTCTGTTTTGAGGTTCTCAATCTCTCACAATGTTGATGATCTTTTGAGTTGGGGTCTAGGGGTCTTTATATAGTGCCCATAGGTTTGTTAAGTTTGTTAAAGAGATCCTTCTCTGAGTGATTTGGGGAATTTTCCCCACCGTTGGATTTTTGATCCAAAGGCTTCTGTTTTACAGAAGACAATCTTCTTGTTTTAATAAGAACAGAAGAATCTTACTAGAATTTAATTCTGTTTGGCGCAAATACCCTAGCGCGTGACACGTGTCGCGCAGCGCAACTGCGCCGACACGTGTCGCGCAGCGCACAGCGCAGCGCAACTGCGCCGACACGTGTCGCGCAGCGCAGCGCTTGCGCCGACACGTGTCGCGCAGCGCAGCGCTTGCGCCACTGCGCTTGCGCAATTGCGCTTACGCAACTGCACTGACACGTGTCGCGCAGCGCAGCGCCTGCGCAACTTAAGCGTTACTTCCTTTAATTTTTGTTTTTAATAGAACCTTGCTCTGATTGGGCCCACTGCTTTGAGCGCTGCGCTGACGTATCAGCTTCTGACACGTGGCACGTTGCGCGCAGCGCACGGGATTTGAAGCGTTGCTTAAAATTTTGAATTTTCGAAATTCAAACAGAGCCTTGCTCTGATTTGGGGAAACAAATTCCCCCCCACCGTTGCGCTCACGTGGCGCACACGTGAGTGCAGCGGTGGCAAGATCTCAACCGTTGGATCAATAAGGTGAGTTGAAGAGGCGCAGGCGCCTATATATAGGACCCCTGGCCCTTAGAAAATCTTTACTATTTTCCAAGATTTTGATTTTCAGAGTTTTGCTCTTGTTTCAAGAACTCCAGAGCTTTGCTCTCATTTTCAAAGTTAGAAAAACTTTAGGTAAAATTAATTTAAATTAATTTGAATCAATCTTAACCAACAGAGCCCTGCTCTCATAAATCTTTTGATCTAAAGAAATCCCCTTTGGGGTTTCACAAACAGAGCTTTGCTCTCAAGAATTTGTTTCAGGGTTTCTTAACCCATGAACAGAGCTTTGCTCATTGACAGAATATAGATCTTTTGATCTTCTGATGATGAACTCTTAAGAGTTTTTTTATATGGATCTTTAAGATTCCAGAACTTCAATTTTTTTAGAAATTAATTAATTTTCTTTCTTTGATGAATTTTTTCATTACTATTATAGAGCTAGGCTCCTTTAGAGAATCTTATTCCCCTGAGACCAGAGTATGACAAGTGTCACTCTGTGACAGGGCTTTACTCTGAAAGAGGAGATTTTCTCCTTGTCTCTAGGGATTTTTTTATTATTAATGGGAATATTCTCTTGGGGATTAACTGACAATCTCATCCAATGATGGGGTTGTCTTATTAACTGTCGTATTGTCATCCAGATTTTGTGGGTCCCCCTTTGGTCTCCTACCCACTGCACTGCTGTGCGGTGTAATTAATTTTAATTTAATTTTAATTAATCTTTAATTTAATTAATTAATTAATTAAAAAATTTAAACGCCAAGCGTTGGAATTACAACACTAACGGCTAATTTTGTTCCCTTGCAGTGACTATGTCTTTCGATACTTCATTCCCGTTCGCTCGTTCGGAGGAAGGGTTTCCTGAAGCGCCCTTGGACCGCGAAGTCCTAGTTATGATCAAGGACCACGACCCGGAATATAAGAGTCTCCACCTTTGGGGGTCGTGGTACAACCAGATTATCATGGGTCGACGGAGCTTCACGTGCGCAGTACCGTCAGAGCCCATTACGGCGATTCATTATGCCAGCCCACCCCCGGTGCAGTATGCCGTGGAGATGGTTGATTGGACCTCGAAGGGCTTTCTTCATCCTGCCATAGATGCAATTCCGGTTCAGCGTCCTATGGTTTTGGATATCCTGGGACGCCGTATCTGTCAAGGCGAGGCGCGACCTTGGGGGCAATCATATAACATAGGTCTGAGCCCCCGCCACCCGATCAGCTATCTGCCGTGGGCTCGCTATATCCTGTCAGCGAAGAAGTCGCAGTTGATAAGGTTAGGATTGTACACTGCGGTTTACGTCTCTCTCTTCCAGTATCCCGCGCTTCCCACCTGGTGGTTCAAGGATTTCTTGGAGCAGTGGAACATTCCTATTCACACTTTCCTCGCAATGGACCGGGAAGTGTCAATTTCTCTGGAGGAATTCACAGAGGTCTCCGGTTTACCGGTTATAGGGGAGCACTATGAGGAGTTGCTTCCGACAGACGAGTATGTCTTCGGTGCTAAGCCGGTAGTAAGGGGCCTCACTCCGGAGAATGCTGTTCAACACCAATTCCCAAGTCTGATCAAAGTGTTGAACATCTACGAGGCCCTTTTCATCGAACGTGGGAGTCGCGGAGTTAGCTTTGAGGATTTCATCGCTCGGTTCCTTCACCCAAGCGTCCTCTCGGCAGAAGCTGCCAAGTTTGCCACCCTTGACGACCCTTTCGGTCTAGGTTTGGATAACCTACCAGCGAAGGAAATAGACCAAAAGGGTTTTTTCCTTCCTAACTCCCTGACTGTGTCTTTTGCGGAAGTTGCAGCCCCCGGGATGGACGAGGAGGCCTTCTTTTTAGGATTTCTTGGGCTATGGTTAAGTTGGTTTGCGCTCCCGATGCATTCTCGCCATATGCAGCCCTCTGTCTTTTACCCAGCTCACCGGATGTTCTTTCTGTCGCTTTCTTCTTTCTTTTAATATCAGTATGCTGCCTTAACAACATGATTGACAGATAGTAGAGTAAGCATCTTGGCTTCTTCGAGAGATAGTGATGGCTTAGGCTGCAGGTTCAGATCTGCCGCCTAAGACTTTTCAACTCTATGAGCCGTGAGGGTCTTATAGAGACTTTTCTCCCTACGGATCGAGAGGATCTCGTAGGTGTATTTTCTCTTTAGGAATTGCGAGGATTCCTAAGTGCGTTTTCTCTTATAAGTCGTAAGGATCCTATAAGAGAATTTTCCCTCTTACGAGTCGAGAGGACCCGTAAGCGGTTGGTGAGTTGACTTGTTTCCGAGTCGAAGTATTGCTCCGACGGGGAGGCCGTTGGCTGACTTGTTTCCGGGTCGGAGCGTTATTCCGACGAGGAGGTCATTGCATGATTTGTTTCCACGACGGAGGTCATTGGTTGACTTGTTTCCGCGACGGAGGTCATTGGTTGACTTGTTTCCGAGACGGAGGTCATTGGTTGACTTGTTTCCGCGACGGAGGTCGTTGGTTGACTTGTTTCCGAGACGAAGGTCATTTGCTGACTTGTTTCCGCAACGGAGGTCGTTGGTTGACTTGTTTCCGCGACAGAGGTCGTTGGTTGACTTGTTTCCGAGACGAAGGTCATTTGCTGACTTGTTTCCGCAACGGAGGTCATTGGTTGACTTGTTTCCGAGACGGAGGTCGTTGGCCGACTTGTTTCCGCGACGGAGGTCATTTGCTGACTTGTTTCCGAGACGGAGGTCGTTGGTTGACTTGTTTCCGAGACGGAGGTCGTTGGTTGACTTGTTTCCGAGACGAAGGTCATTTGCTGAATTGTTTCCGAGACGGAGGTCATTTGCTGACTTGTTTCCGCGACGGAGGTCGTTGGTTGACTTGTTTCCGCGACGGAGGTCATTTGCTGACTTGTTTCCGAGACGGAGGTCGTTGGTTGACTTGTTTCCGAGACGGAGGTCATTTGCTGACTTGTTTCCGAGACGGAGGCCATTTGCTGACTTGTTTCCGCGACAGAGGTCGTTGGTTGACTTGTTTCCGCGACGGATGTCATTCGCTGACTTGTTTCCGAGACAGAGGTCATTTGCTGACTTGTTTCCGAGACGGAGGTCGTTGGCTGACTTACTTTCGAGACGGAGATCATTGGCTGACTTGTTTCCGAGACGAAGGTCATTGGTTGACTTGTTTCCGAGACGGAGGTCATTAGCTGACTCTAGGTTGACTGTGAACCGCAGAGTCTTGGAACTGGGGACTTTGCCGTCGCTCCGATTGGTGATGTCACGTCCGTGTCCTGCTAGAATGAGGAGGAACGTCGCTGTTGGTCTCCAGGCTGCTGGTGAATCGTCGAGATTTGGCTTAGCTTTATGGCGGAGCCTGTTGGGAAGGTGTGGTTCCCTCTTCGTTTGTGCCCTTTGATTGTATACAGGGATCGGTGTGATCTCAACTGTAGGGCAAAAGGTTTCATATATTTCTTTTTATTATTTTATTTCCGCGATGCTCTATCATTTCAGCTTTTATATCGCGAAGGTCGCGATTGCATGCATACGTTTCGGTTATTTGGCATGCATACGTTTTTACTTACTGCTTTTTTTATTGCAAGTTGCCCCATCATTTCGGCTATTTCGTATGCATGCGCGGCCTACTGGCTTTTCGCCGTAAACCTGAAATTAGACACTGATTTCGGCATCAGCACCGCTACAACTGGGATATTGCCAGGAGCGAATCATCATTTGCCTCCGTCGATGTCGAACAAAGGTGGCTTAGCGAACAGGGTTAAGGTCCTGTCGGTTAAGGCTTTTGACTTCATGAGCCGTAAGGGTCTCACAAAAGTATTTCTCCCTACAAGTCGTGAGGATCTCGTAGGTGTATTTTCTCCTTAGGGACCGTGAGGATTCCTAAGTGTATGTTCCTCTGTAAGTCGTAAGGATCTTACAAGAGGGTTTTCTCCTTGTAAATCGAGAGGACCTACAAGGGTTGTTCATCATACGTACATATCCCCAGTCACGGATGGAACTTGGTTAGGGAAATGTTTATTCGCGCTCGTGGATTGTATACAAGGGTCAGCATTGAGCCGCTTGTAGGGCAATATCGGAAGTTGTAGGGGTTGCTTAAGCATAGGTTTAGGTCTCTGTAACTTAAGACTTTCAAATCTTATGAGCCGTGAGGGTCCCATAAGAGAGTTCTCCTTACGAGTCATGAGGATCTCGCAAGTGTATTTTCTCCTTAGGAATTCGTGGGGATCCCTAAGTGTGTTGCTCCCTTGTGAGTCGTAAGGATCTCACGCGGGTGGTTTCTCCTTACAAGGTCGAGAGGACCCTGTAAGTTTCCTTTAACGAGGTTGCGCCCTTTCAGGTTTTCACAAACACTCGTCGGTAGTCCTGTTGTTTTTACTCACGGAGCCCTTTCGAGTTTTCATCCGTGCCCTTTTTGCTTATGGACGTACCGTTTCTTTTTTATTCTTTTTATTCTTTTTTTTTACGAGGTCGCGCCCTTTCAGGTTTTCACGAACACTCGCCGGTAGTCCTGCTGTTTTTACTCACGGAGCCCTTTCGGGTTTTCATCCGTGCCCATTTTGCTTATGGACATACCGTTTATTATTATATTTTTTTATATTTTTTTTTATATTCATATTTTTTTTCTCTCTTTTTTTTTATTCATCTCATCAGCCTAAGGATGCTGCAGTAGTAGTTTAAGGACGTTTCGGTCCGTCCAGGAGAAGGCTGGCTACTGCTTATAAAGTTTGAGCTTAGGAAGATAACGAGTGGACATAGTCGTCGTCATCTATCATTTACCTAGACAGTAACTCGCTGAGCGTAGTATTTCTTTAGGAATCGACCATTTATTGGCCTGTAAGGCCTTTCACCGTGCATATCCATGAGCAGATAGGCTCCACCCTGGTAGACCTTGTCTATGATATACGGGCTTTCATAGTTTGGCTCGAATTTTCCCCGCTTGGCGCGATTGGGGATCATAGGCCTTTTGACCACTAGCACGAGTTCGCCTTGGCGGAATGTCCTTGGTCGGATCAATCTTTCATATGAGCGCGTCATCTTTGCTTTATAAGCTTCCAGATTTTGTTGCGCTATGAGCCGTGTTTCATCAAGGGCATCAAGCTCCTCAAGCCGAAGGTGAGAATTTTCTTCATCCGTCAGCTCGTAATGGATTGCCATTCGTAGAGAGGGTAACCTTATCTCGAGGGGGAGTACTGCTTCCGTACCGAATACCAACGCATATGGCGTCGTGTTCGTGGCTGTCTTGAACGTAGTTTGATACGCCCAGAGAGCTTCTTGCAGTCTCTCGTGCCAGTCCTTCTTATTTCGGGACACTGTCTTCTTCATGATCTTTGTCAAGGTCTTGTTGAAGGCCTCGGCTAGACCGTTAGCTCGCGGATTATAAACCAAGGAATATCTCCAGTCTATATTGTGTTGTTGCGCGAAGCGACTGATCTTGTGGCTTCTGTAAGCTGGCCCGTTATCAGAGATGATCCGTCGCGGAGTTCCAAACCGATATATGACGTGCGTCTTGAAGAAATGGAGGATATTCTCCGTCTTCACTTCCCTCAGCGGTATTGCCTCTGCCTATTTGGAGAAGTAGTCAGTCGCGCCAGGATGAAACGATTTCCTCTGGATGATGCTGGTTCAATGGGCTGACTATGTCAGTTCCCTACATTTCGAATGGCCAGCTAGCCACCATTGGATAGAGTGGATTTGGGTGTTGATGGATGAAGTCCCCATGAATTTAGCATGAGTGGCATTGCTTCGCATATTCGAGGCAGTCCTGAATCATCGTGGGCCAGTAGTATCCCATCCGTTTGATCTTCAACTTCATCTTTGGGCCTGCTTGGTGCGAACCGCAGAGTCCGTCGTGAACTTCCTGAAATACTCTTTTTGCTTCGTCAGGTCCCAGACATTCAACCACAGAGAATCAAATGACCTCTTGTACAGAGTATCATTGACGAAGGCGAAAGACAGAGCTCGTTTCATGAGCTGATGTCTCGAGGACGCATCTTCGGGCGTTCGACGGTATTTGAAGTAGTCTATGAAGACTTCTCTCCAATCCTCAGTATTTTCCCGATCTTTTATTTGTAGGGTCGTCTGCTCAGTCGCTCCCTTTTCTTCGGATGACTCCAGAGATATCTCTGCTGGGGTAAGCACCTGACGACTTTATACCACGATCTTTACGTTATCGAGGTTCTCGTCAGCCAGTTCTTTAGCGAGCTTGGCTAATGCGTCCGCTTTGCTGTTTTCCGCGCGCGGTATGTTTTCCAAAGTGTAGGAGGGAATTTGGGTTAACAATTGTTGCACCTTTTCGCCGTACTTCACCAACTCTGGCTTGCACGTTTGGTAGTCGCCGTTTACTTGACTAACGACCAGTTGGGAATCTCCATATATGAGGAGGTTTTAAATTCCCATGTCGATGGCGATCTCGAGGCCTGCTTTCAAAGCTTCGTATTCGGCTTCATTGTTTGTCCTCGGCTCTGTTAGGGAGAAAGCAAAGCGCATTATCCCTCCTTGTGGAGTTACAAAGATAAGTCCTACCCCCGATTTGATTATAGGGGTACTTTGTTTGCGCTTCTTCGTGGAAGATGCTCCATCGAAATAAAGCTCCCATTGGGTATCACCACCGTCGATTGCGTCAAACACATGTTCGTCCGGTAGCTCGCAATTCAGAGGAGAATCAGCAGGTATCGGATGCTCAGCGAAGAAGTCGGCAATGGCCTGGCCTTTCACTGCTTTGAGAGGTTGATACATTATCGATAACTCCATCAAGAGCATGGCCCATTTAGCGAGTCGCCCCGTCAATATGGCCTTTGACATTAAATATTTAAGGGGATCCACCTTCGAAATGAGACGGACTTCATGCGCCAACGCATAGTGCCTGAGCTTTGTTATCGCAAAGATCAACGCCAGGCAGTGTTTTTCAATGGGAGAGTAGTTGCTTTCTGCCCCCAGAAAAACTCGACTTAAGTAGTAGAGTGCTCTTTCCTTCCCTTGATCATTTTCTTGTGCCCATAATGCGCTTAAGGAACCTTCGAGGGCGGTTGTATAAAGAATGAGGGGCCTTCCCTTGACCGGAGCAGCCAGCACTGGCGGGTTTTGCAAGTACTGCTTGATTTCGTCTAGCACCTTGGTATTTTTGATCCCAGACGAACAGGGTTCCCTTCTTCATCAGGTGGCTGTAAGGACGGCACTTGCCTGAAAAGTTGGCTATAAATCGCCGTATATACGCGAGCTTCCCTTGGAGAGACCGCAGTTGTTTGAGAGTCCTTGGCGGAGGCATTTCTATGATCGCTTTGATCTTTGACGGGTCTATCTCAATACCTCGGTGTCGGACAACGAATCCCAGGAATTTGCCCGAGGAAACTCCGAATGCACACTTGAGAGGGTTCATCTTCAAGTTGTATTGTCGAAGGCGTTGAAATACGGTCTTCAGATGCTCGAGATGTTCCTCGTATGATTTGCTTTTAACCACGAGGTCGTCGATATAACATTCGACGATTTCATGTATAAGGTCATCGAGGATCTTTGTCATGGCCCTCTAATAGGTGGCACCGGCGTTCTTTAGACCAAAGGGCATCACCTTGTAGCAGAATATTCCCAAAGGGGTCCGGAAAGCGGTGTGCTTCTGGTCTTCGGGATGCATCTTTATCTGATTATACCCTGATGAGCCGTCCATGAAGGAGAAAATCTCATGAGTGGACGTATTGTCTATCATCAGTTCGGTGACCGGCACTGGGAAATCGTCCTTCGGGCAGGCTTTATTGAGATCCCGGAAATCCACGCATATGCGCACTATCCCATTTTTCTTCATCACCGGGACGATGTTGGCGATCCATTCAGGATATTAGACCTCCTGGATGAAGCCAGAGTCGATCAGCTTCTTGACCTCAGCATTGATACTCATCTCAAGCTCGAGCCGCATTCTTCTCGGCGCCTGTTTGACCGGCTTGACGTCCGGAGATATCGCCAATTTATGCACAGCAATTTCTGGATCTAGTCCCGGCATTTCAGAATAGTTCCATGCGAAGCAATCTTTATGCTGCATAAGCAGGTCTTTTAACGCAGCCACCCTTTCTTCAGATAGCAACTCGCTGATGAATGTCGGTCGCGGGTCGTTTGCCTTCCCCAACTCAATTTTCTTGAGGTTATCCGCAGTGGTATGTATTCCATCCTCCAGCTCTTTCGGCGCTGGTGGAAATTCTGAGATCACCACATCGTTGCTGTTTTCGAAGCACCAGGGAAGGTTATCCATGTTCTCGGGCTCTTCTTTCGATATTGTTATCATGTGACAAGTGCGAATCCGCTTCCAATCCCAGTGTGGAGTTGGTTCTGTTCTCGTGGCTTTGGGTTCATACTTCTGTGGCGACGTTACCTTCCAGTTGTCAGACAGAGCGAACTTGCCAAGCTGATACTGATCTTCGACCCAATTCTTGAAGGTGAAACAGTCTTCGAGAGGAAGCCCTATTACTCGGTGATAAGAGCAATAGTTTGGGTGAGAGACTTCGCCTGCTTGTTCGGGGTGCTTGGACTCCGGCAGTGTAAGCATCTGGTGTTTTAGAGCGAGGTCAAGTATTCTCTTCGTCTTGTCCCGAGGAAAAGAGTACGCTCGACCTATTTTTCTTGCGAGGGATAGATCGGAACCGCTCGATTCCCGCTTGCGTGGCTTCTTGGTCCCGCCTTGTTGCTGTTGAGCGTCTTTTTCGCGTTTCGACTTGTTTCTGCCTCTGCTTCGAGCCTTCTTTATAACAGGTTGACATGGAGCGGCATCTTCATCTTTCACAGCTTGTTGGAGGAGGCGTTGCATTTTGGCTTTCTCGTAGATGGCCATTTCGCGGTTATGGTCGTCTCGGACTTTTTGACCAGCTTCCCTTATAAGCCTGTCCATTTGTTCTTCAAGCGACGGACTGGGCACTTGTGAATCAGGAACTTTTACTGGTTCAGGATTAGCATCTTCCCATTGAGCATCCGCTTCTTCGTCGAAGTCATGCACGACGTAGCAACCATGGAGTAGCCCTCGTTTCTTGGACCGAATGTATCCGAGCCCGATTGTTTCCATTTTCCCATTAGGCAGCTTGTGTTGAGTCCCGGGAACGTTCCAGACCCTGTCATAGAATTTGGATTTTCGAGCGGTCTGTTTAAAGGATATCCCCTGGCGCTTCAATAGCCTTTTCAAGCCTTCCGTATAATATCTGGGGAGACGGATGGGCTGAAGCCTGTCAAGCGTAGGCTCCGCACCGTGCCAGGTTTCTTTCTCCACTTTGTTTTCTTCAGAGCGGTAGAATAGAATTGCTTTTTCACCTTGTCGCCTGGGAGGGACATAGAATGTCCGCAGCTCCTCTACACTGTAGATATCAAGTGCGTCCAGTTCTTTATGATGTTTAAGCAGAACCATGGCGACTTGCAGACTTTGCTCCTTGTCAGCGGATGTTTGTATTGAAGGCCAAGCAGAGAATACAGCATGGACCTCATCCTCCGAATCACTACCAAAGATCAACGTAGGAGCGGATGGTCCCGGCTTGTTGTATTGGGGCGGACCCGAATAAACTATCTCCTCCTCCTCCTCGGTATCACTGCCGAAGACAGGGATGGTGGCATTAGCTTTGTTTTCCGGCTTGTGACACCTCTCTGTGTCTTCGAAATCCGGTAAAAAGTATTTGGCATCTTCATATTTGCAGACCTCGTTCATAGAGAATGGGTTGAGTTCTCCCGTCACGGTATACTCGAGACCATCCTTAAAATACTTCATACACTGATGTTGTGTAGAAGGGATGATGTTGTACTCGTGTAACCATGGTCGGCCGAGCAGAGCATTGTAGCATGTCTTGGCGTCTATGATGTAAAACTTAATATCCGTGACGAGTAGCCCAAAGCGTAGCGTCAGTATCACAGACCCAAGAGTTCTTGACGATTGGGAGTCGAACCCGGAGATGGTGATCTTGTCCCGAGTAAGGTGTTGGATGCTCATGCGGATTTCTTTTAACACCCGCACATTGAGGAGATTAACGGAGGATCCGTTATCGACCAGGATTTTGCCTATTTTTATATCATGGCAGTATCCTGAGACATAGAGGGGGCGATTGTGTTCGCACGTTCCAAGAAGAAGGTCCTCATCGCCAAAAGTGACATCGGCCGTGTGCACTTCCTCCAATTCATCCTTCATTTTTTCTTCGGCGAGGAAAGGTTGGAATTGCTCCGATTCCTGTAGTGCCTTGATTAACGAATCTCTCGCTTCTTTCGATAGTAGAAGGGTGTCAAGAATGCTAAGCTGTGAGGGTAGCTTCCTCAGATGCGCTAAGACGTTCTAATCCACCTTATTTCTCTTCGGCGGGTCCTTGGCGACTAGCTCTTCCATGACTTGGTCATCTAAGGCGATATCCTCAGAGACCTTTTCTTTCCCTTTATCTTTTTTGTTTGAGGGTCCGAGATTCTTTTCAGGTAGCGTCCGATTACGCAGTCGTATATTTTCACAGACCTTCTGCTCTCCTTCTTTTCCCGAGATGGACTCTTTAAAGATGGGGCTAAGAGCCATTTCCTCATCAGAGTCGCTCCCGAACGTGAGAACTTGCGGTCCCCCGGCGTTAACCATACGACAATCGCCGGTATTTCCGTTAAGCTTCTCGGTCGTACCTTTCTGCTCTCAGCGAGTTTTGCGCTTTTCCCGCTTGAAATACTGTCGGTGTGCAACATATCCTTGCCACCATCTATCAAAAGCTTTGCACTCTTCGGTGGGGTGCGAAATCTTCCGATGATACAAGCAGTAGGAGGGGTGCATTTCCGCTTCACCAGTAATGCTTCCTTCAGAGGATGGTAGCTTCATACCCATTGACATGGCTTTAGCAAACCTTTTCCTTGTCTTGAATTTGCTTTTATCCGCAGTGGGTGTATTTTGTTTTAGCAGGAGTGTCTCAACTCTTTCGTCAAGGTGCTGGCGCTTGGCCCTTTCAAATATGACCGCCTCGCGTTCCTAATCAGCTTTACTTTTTAAGAGAGCTTCATTGAGGAATGCGTCAATTACTTCATCCGATGGCTCCAGACTTTTTGGTTCAGGATCTGCCCCCAGCTTTCCAATGCAAGGAGTCTCCTCATCGTCCGTGAACGAATGGGAAATCACATGACAGCTCGCTATGTATTCCTCAGGTTCATCCGACGAACTTTCTCCCTCATCTTCCTCTTGAAAGACGTGGTTGAGGAACTCTTGGAGTGTAATGGGAGTCCGTGCTTTCTGGTTGTATTCCTCCAGCGCGTCAATTTGTTTTTGTAAGTCCGTGCGCTTGTCGCCAGGCTTCACGGGCTTCTTGGATTTCTTCTTCTTCTTCTTCGAAGATTTTGAAGGCTGGTTATGAGTGCTTGGGCCATTACCATCGATCTTTCGAGTTGGACGCGGCTTCAACATTCCCTCAATGATCTGAGGTTCCAACGGGTTCTTCCACCTAATCGCTGGGCATGTTTGAAGATCGTTTAGCATCCTCTTTGTCTTGGCTGACAGCACAACTTCCCATGGTGCTTCTTCAACGAGAGAGCATGTGGCCCCCGGCGTATTCATCCTCTTAGAGGTGTGGGGATGCGGTGGATTCACCTTCCATCTGTCAGATAACGCGAACTTGCCCTGTTGGTACTGGTCTTCAAGCCAATTTTTGAAGACGTAGCAATCTTTGATCGGATGACCCAGTACTCAGTGATAGGGACAGTAGTTGGAATCGTTGACATCATTTGGTTGCGACGGACGTTTTGAATCCGGCAGATTTATGAGTCGGTTGTTCAACGCCAGCTCGAATAATCTTCTCGTTTTATCTCGGGAAAACGAGTAAGGACGTCCTAGCCTCTCCTCAAGGGGTACGTGCGAACGCATATTATTTTGGCGGACAGCCGGTTTTAAGTTGCTCGGCTGTTGTTGAGCATTAGCAACAACGATCGCCTTTCCCTTCCCTTCTCATTGCGAGAGTCCGGCTTTGGAGGAGGTGGTCTATGACCCATCTGGTCCATTTGAGCTAGTTTATCGATTAGTGCCTGGAAGGTAGTCGGCTTGAAGAACATCATAAATTGCGAGATGGTCGCCTGCGGATCGAGGGTTCCCACAAACATACCCACTGCTAGCGCTTCTTCAATGCGTTGCTCGCATTTTGACCATAAGTTCCGCCACCGTATAGCATATTGGACCCATGTCTCGCCCGGCTTCATCCTGGCATTAATCAAGACCGTTATCGGGGTACGCTCGCTGGCGCTTGCAAAACGCTGGGTAAATAGTAGCTCCATCTCCGCAAAGGTTTTGATAGAGTCGTTCGGAAGCTCGGAATACTACTCAAACGCTGTATCTGACAAGCTGCCAACGAACTGGCGAAGCAACAACTTATCATCACCGCCAGTATTGCCGCAAAGCACCCTGAACTGGGCAACATGCTGGTGGGGATTGCCCGTCCCCTTATAGACATGGAATTTTGGTATTGTATAGCCTGGCAGGTACTTGATCTGGTCATACCAGCTCGGATATGGTCGTCCCGTTTTTACGACCTGACTGGCTGCTTCAGTCGCATGATGGACCCGTATCTGTTGGGCTATATATTTGTCCAGGTCAGCTTTGGAGATTGCCTCCTCTTTGGCTGTTGACAAAGCTGGTGGAGGATTTGACGTTTCTCCCCTATCGTCTTCAAGGACGATCGAGGGATCTTCAGCTGGAGGATCTTGTTGGATCATCATCCCTACCATGTCTTGGAACAGGAGGGCCATTCGTTTTATGTTGGCTGCTTGTTCCGCGGCCTCTTTATCCTTCTTCTCCAATATCCGGCGAAGGAATTCAGCGTCCGTTTCTTGTTCCTGGTGTTGATCAGATGACGCTTCGGGGCTTTCTTTTGGCCCAGTGAGTGCAGCCATTGCGTTCATCATTTCTTGGAGCTTTTGTTGTTGCTCCTGAGCTTTGGTCACTGACCGTGTAAGCGGTCTATGACCTGTGGATGCACGGCTGTCCTTCTTTCCCGACGCCATGTATACCGTATGAACTATTATGCCCCCAGATTTAGGGCGCTTAGGTTCACCGCCTTTGGCATTTGCCGCGGGTGCGGGGATTTTCTCCGGCCTTCTTCTTTTGTGGGCCGTTGAAGTTGAAGGTGCCGTTGTAGTGGGTACCCTGGCGGTTGTCGTCCTTTGCTGTTTAGTAGGACGGTCCTTTTCTTCTTGCACCTTCGCCTTTTTCTGTTGACGAGAATGATCTGGGTCAATTACAGAGCCTTGAACCCTTCGCCAAACCTTGTATATTTTTTAGGACAGCCATTGAGGGGGCTGCTCCCGCTTCGTTTCTGGAACCCTCTCCGCAGGTGGGGGAGATCTTTTCAGTGTAGCATTTGGAGAGTTCTTGCGTACCCTCCTTAGTGGTTCAAAGCTGTTCCCAGTTGGAACAGCAGCATCAACTTCCACCATTGGAGCTGGTGGAATTAGCCCCGAGGGGGAGTTGCCCCCTGCCTTTCTCACTCGTCGCCAATGGCGACGTCGAGCATGACGAGCCGTTGGGACTGGCTCGGCGATAGAGACAGCTTCTTCTTGCCTCCTATCTGAATGAGGTGCTGCCGGTGTTAACCTCTTAAAGACTGAGGTTGTCCTTTGAGGGCTATATTCAATCTGTCAAAGACAGATCCTCGAGCAAGAGCAAGAGCCGGAATAGTCAGCCTTGAAAAGACTGATTCCTTGACAGGAGAAACCGCTTTGGCGATTTCGGGAGCAGCCGTCTTCTTTGGAATGGCCTTCTCAGGTGTTATGGGCTTCTTGATAGGCCCTTTGGTGCTCGAGCTCAGCCTGGTGAAGACTGAAGAATTGGACGACCCGTTGAGAGGGGCCGTGGGAGTAGCAAGTCGATCAAAGACCGACTTTCTTGAAGCTTCCGGTGCGGGCACAGGGATGGTGAAGCTTGCTGGCGGGATCATGGTCCCGAAGAACAGGCCGGTGGTGGCTTGAGTCACTTTCTTCACGGGCATAGTAAGGACGGAGGCCGCTTGAGGCCCATATGCTACGCCTCCAGGTGAGGCGGAGCATCGGTTGCATTGGCACTTTGAGCAGTTCGAGCAATTTGAGGCCATTGATGCTTGATTTCTGCGCCAGGCAAAAGACCAAATCTTAGTAACTTGAAATCCAAAGGCAACCATTAACAAACCGCGATTCGTTCGCGAAAACGACACACGAAGTGTGGAGTGGAAAGAGAAAAGGTCCCACCGGGCGTGCCAGAATCTGTTCCCCTCCGAACGGCGGCCGAGACATTAGGACGTCTTGCCTGTGATTCGGGGCAGATGCTATTTGGTTTTATCCGTCCACCTCTCCGAAGATGCCAAATTGATTAATGGCACCGTGTATCGGAGGTTTGGACGGATGCGGCCGATGTAGCAGACTTCGTCAGATTCCCCCTCGCTTGAGGGGTTTTTGATTGTGGGGACGCTCTTCCCTGCAGGCGCAACCCCCTGCAGTTAATTACGCTACCGTATCGCGGTAACAACTTTCTCCTTCTCCAGGATTTCACTTCGTGCCGTGGGTGTTTGTTTTGTTTGTGGTTGCCCGTGGATTGTATACGGAGAGTATTTATTTCGTCGCCCGTAGGACGTGAATTAGTCCAAATCCGTACTTTCTTAGATTTAGGTTTTGGGTTTTGGTTTAAGGATACGTTAGCCATATTTGAGGCTAAGATCAACTTAAACGTTTGTTAAGGATACGTTAATCTAATTTCCAGACTAAGATCTACTTAACAGAAAAAGCATTTAGGGGCTCTATTGTTCCAGTTTAGGGACGTAGTGGTCTATCTTATGCGTGTGGCCGTCGGGACCCGTCACCTCTCTGACGACGTTGAAGGATTACAACGACATGTGTCAGAGGAGTTCGGAGATGTACCCTTGAACCAAAGTTGATTGGGGGTCTTATAGTCCAATTTGGAACTAAAGTCTGTTTGAATGTTTAAAGATACGTTAGCCATATTTGAGGCTAAGATCAACTTAAACGAGATCGTTTAGATCCAATAAAAGAGCGTTTGGGGGCTCTATTGTTCCAGTTTAGGGACGTAGTGGTCCATAGGTAGTTTAGGGACATTGCGGTCTATTGGTAGTTTAAGGACATTGCGGTCCATGCTCCAGTTTAGGGACGTAGTGGTCCAACATTCCCATTTGGGGACGAGTATTAGTTTAAGGAAATTTTGGTCCATCATTCCCATTCTGGGACGAATATTAGTTTAAGGACGTTTTAGTCCACGAGTTTAAGGACCCCGCAGTCCATACTAATATGTGGTTGTCGGAACCATCACCTCTCTGACGTCGTTGAAGGATTACAACGATAGGTGTCAGAGGAGTTCAGAGATGTACCCTTGAACCGGATGTAAATTAATTTAAGGGAGCAGTCGTGCTCAGTCAATTTAATTTGAGGACTTACGGCCATGATTGGGCTAAGTCCAGTTGAGAAAATTCAACGTTTTTATTTGACTTTGGCCTATTAGGCCTGTGCTAGGGCTTTGCCCCTTTTTAGTAATGCATTGCATTAATCTTGGTCTCTGTTGGACCTTTATTTGGGCTCTGCCCCTTTTAAATGATGCAAAGCATCTATTTTTATTTGGGCTCTGATACATTGCATCTGTTTGAAAATAATGCATAGCATTTACTAGGCCTGTTAGGCCTTTTTAATTGGGCTCAGCCTTTCTTTTTAATGATGCAGTGCATCAATCATCTGACAGTGGCCATGTGGCCTGTCAGGCGCTTTGCGCCAATAAATGATCGCAAGCGCTTATGGAGGTGACACGTGTCACGCAAGCGCAGTGCGCTGCGCCAGTGCGCTACGCTTGCGCTGCTGACACGTGGCGTGCTCTGGTGAGTTGCGCCAATTTCAGAGAGGAAGGCTCTTTCTTAAAAGCGCATAGCGCAAGTGATTCAGATGCTGACACGTGGCGCTCTCTGGTGGCTTGCGCCAATCCAGGAGCGCAACAGTGCAGTTTTTGCAAGTGCAAGGCACTATTTCAATAATCTTGAGAATCTTTAAGATTCCAGAACTAATGGTTCATAAAAAAGTGCAAAGCACTGTTTGATTTCTTGATCTAATTTAGATCAAAGAAAACAAGTTTTTCTTGTTTCTCTTGTTTCAGAGAACCAGTGGTTCATAAAAAAGTGCAAAGTACTGTTTATTATATGAAGATCATTGATCTTGTTCTCAGATCAATGATCTATTAGAAGAAATTCTTCTATTTTATGAAGGTTTTTACCTTTTTCTTGAAATTTCTTCAGAGTTGTCTCTGTTTTGAGGTTCTCAATCTCTCACAATGTTGATGATCTTTTGAGTTGGGGTCTAGGGGTCTTTATATAGTGCCCATAGGTTTGTTAAGTTTGTTAAAGAGATCCTTCTCTGAGTGATTTGGGGAATTTTCCCCACCGTTGGATTTTTGATCCAAGGGCTTCTGTTTTACAGAAGACAATCTTCTTGTTTTAACAAGAACAGAAGAATCTTACTAGTATTTAATTCTGTTTGGCGCAAACGCCCTAGCGCGTGACACGTGTCGCGCAGCGCAGAGCGCAGCGCAGCGCCTGCGCAACTGAAGCGTTGCTTCCTTTAATTTTTGTTTTTAATAGAGCCTTGCTCTGATTGGGCGCACTGCCTTGGGCACTGCGCTGACGTATCAGCTTCTGACACGTGGCGCGTTGCGCGCAGCGCATGGGATTTGAAGCGTTGCTTCAAAATTTGAATTTTCGAAATCCAAACAGAGCCTTGCTCTGATTGGGGGATACATGGCACAAATCCAACGGCTCAACTCCTCACATCGGCCGATGAAAATGCCATCTAGGCCGGTACCGACAGTCCAACAGTAGCCAATAAGGACCAGGCTTTGCACACTCGACTCTTCCCCTATCCCTAACTCCTCTGCACTGTTTGATTACCTTGCAATCAAACAGAGCCCCTTCAATTCTCAATTTATTATCTTTTTAATACATTTTAATTCACCATTTTAATTCCAAAACCCTAATTCTACACTATAAATACCATCCCACACTTTGGCTCAATATCATTCTGAAAATTCTAGCCAAAACTCTCAAAATTTCTTAAGTAAAAGTGGAGTAAAAAAGGAGTTAGCAAGCTATCAACATCCGGCGAGGATCGAAACAAATTCCGGCGATCCCACGACGCCACGACGACAACAATCTCTTCTCCTACATTTCCTTAACCTAACCAAATAGTAAGTCCCTTCCAATCTTCTTTCCTTATCTTTAAAATTCCATTTCAAAATGTATATCGGTAAGTGGAGTTAATACCGATATCCTTTTCAAAACCCTAGAAAACTCCTTCTCGTTAATATTCTTTTCAATCTAATTTGTACCAATCACTTGTAACCTTAAATCATAAGGTTTAGAATCAATTTTTATTCAAGAATATCATGTAAAATTACTTAAATTAAAGTTTTTCGTTTAAATACCATGAGCTTTATATATCATCTTTTATTGTTTTGCTTAAATATACCTTTAGAAAAACTTCACGGGGTAATGACCTACCCCTCACATACACACATAGTTCCTGTAACAACCCCAAATTTCCGATACAATTTTTTTCAAATTTTTTTTTCAAAATCCATAAAGGGGTATTTATTACCTGAGCACAAGACTTAAGTAATTAAATAACTCCATTTTTAAAGAACAAAGAATTGATTTAAATTCAAAGTATACTTAGAGTATTTAATGTTGTTGATATCTGTTTAAGTAATTATTTCATACAAATAATTACAAGAAGGAGCTTGTACCTCATTGGTAATACCTTGCACTGCTGAACCAAGCCACCAGAGTTCAAATCCCCCGCCCCACATTATTTTTATATTGTTTTTGTTTTAAATTCTTAGGAAGTCCAACAGTCCAAACACCGTAACTTCCAAAACTTGAACTACACCTGAAAAGTTAAATATACCAGAGCCTTCACCTGACAAACCCACGCCCCCCGACCTCCTGACTCGGCCGGCGGACCGGCCGACTCAGTCCGATGCCGCCGGCCGGACTCGGCCGGACGGCCGAGTCCCCAACATGAAAGTTGGGGCTCTTCACCTACCCCACCCCCTGTATACTCCAATTTAATGGATCGGTTCCCGAAAGTTTAATAAACCCCATTTACTATAATTTTTAATACATTTTCATATATTTTTTTAACATTTTTTAATCAAAAACCCTTCACCTACCCTACCCCTAGCCTACCCTATAAATACACCCCTTACCCTCTACCCTCTCATCCCAAAACCCTAAGCTATCTCTCTCAAAATCTTCTCAAAAGTTGTGTACTTTGAAAACAAGTTCGGGCGAAACTCCGGCGAAATTCCGGCGGAAATTCCGGCGACGTTTTTAGGAACAACCGGCGACGAAGCAACGTCTCGGCAAACCTTTTAGTCCCCCCTCACTCCTTTGTATAATCAAAACCCGTAAGTTCCATTCTATCCCCCTTTCTATTTCTCTAAAATACGAAATTACAAAACCCGACGGAATCGGAACAAATTCGATTTCCGATTCGGTTTTCTATAAAATTTCACTTCTCATCAATACATTCATGCTTAAACATTTTTATGTTGACTATTAAATATTTAACAAACAATTTGAACAAATTTCATCACATGAAATGATAGCCTTTCCAATTTATCGTATTTTTCACTTAAATACCACAATATTTCGATTTCACATTTAACCCCCTTAACTTTGCTATACATTTAAAGTAGAGCACGAGGTAATGACCTACCTCCACACACACGCAAATACAACCCTAAACGACATTATCGAAAACTAAAAATACGATAAAACAATACTTTCATTTAAATACCATATTCTTAATAAAATCATTTCTAAAAGTTTTAGTTTTGATACACTTTTAAATAAATACCTCTTATTAGGAAAACACGATAAGTTGTGGACATCGATCGTTTATCTAAACCTGACTTTGTGGTGTCTAGGCTAGGCAAGTGAGCAAAGGTAACTTTAAAAGGTCCGTCTCACAAATCGTGAGCGGATCCCTCCTTTTCTCATTTGTACTTACCTGGCCACAATTGGTGGTGAAGAGGCGATTTGAGGCTTCTAACGACTTGTCTTTTAGACCATTTAGAAATAAGCTAGTTGACTTAGAAAAGCCTAGAATCTAAAATACGGAAAATTTACACTTTTGCAAATAAATACCTTTTACTTTATAAAACCGTTTTCTAAAGGATTAGTATTTTACAATCTTTGCAAAGCGTCGCTACAACCCATCTTTGGGGAACCCGTTCGGAATTGTGCGGTTTATCGCACACCCTCAGGCTAGTAGTGCGAGATTCAGACCTCCGCAAAGAGCATACGGACTCGAAAGGTTTAAAATACGACATCTTAAAAAAATGAGATTTTTAGAATATAAAATATTTATTAAAATTACTTTTGTATATATATATATATATTTATCCTTAAAATACCTATTTTATTATGATATAAGTATTCCACCTTTTTCTAAAAATCACAAGAATAAATTTTACACTAAAATACCATGAAATTCAAATAAATCAATATTACAGATAAATACCTTTAATTATAGGATATTTTCACTAGAAATGGCACAATATAAAATCCACATTCATTACAACTCTAAAGACAAATAATAAATATTTGAGGTGTATTTTGAAAAGTATATAAAAGTATTTTTACATAAAAACCCCTCAAGTTTTATAAATTATCCTAAGGACCCTAGCAATTATAAGACTTCGATTCACATTCCTGATTGTCTGACTCGGATTTGAGTCTGATTAATCTGACTTGAATATGATTCAATTCAATTTTTAATTTACAAGATTCCAATTCAATATGAACACATGAATATGATTCAAATCTCATCTTTAATCTGACTTGAATATGATTCAAGTCTCTAGAATCCATGAATCCAATTATCAAAATATACAATTTGACTTAACCGAACCATGGATATACATTCCACTTACATGGTTCTCCAGTTATTCCGTTTACATGATTATGCAGTTACATCCGTTTACTGATATCATGGTTTTGGTCAGTCATCCAATTACACAATTCAATTTACAAGACAATACAATGCAATACAGTACTAACAATAACATAACTACATGGGGTATTGGGGTAGTTCATTCATGAATCCAACATAATCTCAAGAGTCCCCCTAGATCATGAATCCACGTCTACTAACACAAGCAAGCAATCATCAGGGCCCGTGTTTCCATGCTCCTGGACTGTGGCCTGTTGAGTTTGGAATACTTCGGCTACGGTCGAAGTCCCGCTACTAACATATCATTTGGGCCCGTAGTTCCCTATTCCTGGACTATGGCCTGTTGGGTTTGAGAACACTCTTGAGATTAGTTGACATTCACCCTTGAGCTTACGATAACAACAACTTAACGCTAAAACACTATAATACAACTGTAAAAGCTACTCTCTCTCTATCTTACTCTCCGTCTATTCTCCTCTTACCTTTGGGACTTACCGAGCGACCTGTTCGCTGACGATATTCTATTTCTTTCTTTTTTGAATGTCGTCAGGTGTTTTGGACCCGGCAGAGATCGAGCCATCTCAAGAAGAATTGGAGCAGTTTGCCGAAGACCCAGCACTTTAGTTTCATTGTACGCTTTTCCATTCTGTACTTTTCATTTCCTGTTATGCCACTGTTTAGGCATCTTTTATTGCAGTTGTATTTCCTTTTCATGCATTGTACAAAAGAATGTTAATAAATAAAAGTTGCTGTTCTTTTTATTTCTTGTTTCTTGTGTATTTATTTTATATTGCTTAGAAACGCTTAGCGTATGTACTTCTGAGTATATACGTAGCGGACCTCGTCGCGTCCCCTTCGCCGTACACTGGGAAGCGGGACGTGACAGGTTTTGTTGATGGCCCATGCAGGTCAGAGCTGTATGAATCCCTATCATGCAGTTCTGTTCTGCGTGAACAACCTAAACAATATAACACAAGAACCAGCAACTAAAACATTCTTTACAATTCATGTTCCTTGAATCTTACAATTTCATATTCCTTGAATTTTATCATTTCATGTACCTTGAATCTGTCCTAACCTAAATTTTTCTTCAAAGTTATGGATTCCCCGAACAACACCAGCACCAATGTCAACAACACACATCCACCACTACCACTTACACCTGCCGTTCCTGATCCACTTAACGAGCAAACGGTTCTGCTTGAGGCAATCCGCAGCCTCCTAGAGGGACATCAACAACTCCTGAACCGTCTCGAGACTGACGCACCTGGAGTAAAGCAATTCAGGGCTTTACATCCCAAACAGTTCTCAGGAAAGAGAAGCCCACTGGAAGCTGAGGAATGGGCTCAAAGTATCGAGGATGATCTGGCAGCAGCACAAGTGCCAGAAATAGCCTGGGGTCCGAGTGGCGAAGCTGCAACTCACGGACAATGCACGGAACTGGTGGAAGACGGAAGAAAGCCGTCTTAATCAGCCCATTGAATGGAAGCTTTTTCGCGATAAGTTCGACGCGAAGTACTTCCCTGTGACTGCCAGGTTTGCCATGGAACAACATTCATTCATCTACAACAAGGTTCGTTGTGGAACAAGTCAGTAGATGAGTATGACGCTGAATTCACCATGCTCAGTCGGTAAGATATGTCACAGTATTTCAAATTTTTAATATCACATACCACACAGCTAACACAAGACCGTAACAGATTTGCGGCACACCTGATACCGACGGATGAGATCAGAGCCCGTCGATTTCAACAAGATTTGGATACGGAAATCCAGGCTGCACTAGCCACAGGAAAATTTCCGACTCATGAAGATACTCTGGAAGCTGCCCGCAGTTATGAGGCGGTGATAAAAGTGAGGGGCAGATCTCAGTCTGCAGGAGTTAAGCGTCCTGCCAACCAGATGGCAGGAGAAGCCGCATCAGGACCACCATTTGTACCAAGGAGACTGGGAGTACCAATCTATAGGCCCAACCCAGCTTTTTGTACCTACTGCAAGAGAGCTGGACATCTGATGGAAATTTGCCGACGAGCAAACGGTCTTTGCCTGATATGTGGATCATCCTCACATACCATAGGAACTTGTCCACACAACCGAACTAATCCTAATTCCGCAGCTAGACCAGCATTCCAAGCCCCACCTACCCGGTTAACTCTTCCTACACCACCTCCACGTGGACCATCTTTACCTCGACAATCAGCATTGTACCAGCTTGCACGAAGAAATATGCCGAGACGCCAGGCTTACAATTTGGCGGCCGTAGAAGCTGATACGGTTGGTCAGGATAACCCTGGTAATTCTCTTCAACCTTTTTCACACCCTTGCATCACTTTGTCATTCTTCACACTCTCACCAGCTTTCCTTAAATTTGTTACACTTTCCTTTTAAAAATTTCGAGGACGAAATTTTTATAAGGAGGGTAGAATGTAACAACCCCAAATTTCCGATACAAATTTTTTCAAATTTTTTTTTCAAAATCCATAAAGGGGTATTTATTACCTGAGCACAAGACTTAAGTAATTAAATAACTCTATTTTTAAAGAACAAAGAATTGATTTAAATTCAAAGTATACTTGGAGTATTTAATGTTGCTGATATCTGTTTAAGTAATTATTTCACACAAATAATTACAAGAAAGAGCTTGTAGCTCATTGGTAATACCTTGCACTGCTGAACCAAGCCACCAGAGTTCAAATCCCCTGCCCCACATTATTTTTATATTGTTTTTGTTTTAAA
This sequence comes from Agapanthus africanus, assembly GCA_030015575.1. Taxonomy (NCBI): domain Eukaryota; kingdom Viridiplantae; phylum Streptophyta; class Magnoliopsida; order Asparagales; family Amaryllidaceae; genus Agapanthus; species Agapanthus africanus. Next base: position 138,901,129 of record CM057339.1, read on the forward strand.
TTCTTAGGAAGCCCAACAGTCCAAACACCGTAACTTCCAAAACTTGAACTACACCTGAAAAGTTAAATATACCAGAGCCTTCACCTGACAAACCCACGACCCCGACCTCCTGACTCGGCCGGCGGACAGGCGGACAGGCCGAACGGCCGAGTCCCCAACATGAAAGTTAGGGCTCTTCACCTACCTTACCCCCCTGTATACTCCAATTTAATGGATCAGTTCCCGAGAGTTTAATATACCCAATTTACTACAATTTTTAATACATTTTCATATATTTTTTTACATTTTTTAATCAAAAACCCTTCACCTACTCTACCCCTAGCCTACCCTATAAATACACCCCTTACCCTCTACCCTCTCATCCCAAAACCCTAAGCTATCTCTCTCAAAATCTTCTCAAAAGTTGTGTACTTTGAAAACAAGTTCGCGGCGAAGCTCCGGCGAAATTCCGGCGGCGTTTTTAGGAACAACCGGCGACAAAGCAACGCCTCGGTAAACCCTTTAGTCCCCCCTCACTCCTTTGTATAATCAAAACCCATAAGTTCCATTCTATCCCCCTTTATATTTCTCTAAAATACGAAATTACAAAACCCGACGGAATCGGAACAAATCCGATTTCCGATTCGGTTTTCTATAAAATTTCACTTCTCATCAATACATTCATGCTTAAACATTTTTATGTTGACTATTAAATATTTAACAAACAATTTGAATAAGTTTCATCACATGAAATGATAGCCTTTCCAATTTATCGTATATTTCACTTAAATACCACAATATTTCGATTTCACATTTAACCCCCTTAACTTTGCTATACATTTAAAGTAGAGCACGAGATAATGACCTACCTCCACACACACGCAAATATAACCCTAAACGACATCATCGAAAACTAAAAATACGATAAAACAATACTTTCATTTAAATATCATATTCTTAATAAAATCATTTCTAAAAGTTTTAGCTTTGATACACTTTTAAATAAATACCTCTTATTAGGAAAACACGATAAGTTGTGGACATCGATCGTTTATCTAAACCTGACTTTGTGGTGTCTAGGCTAGGCAAGTGAGCAAAGGTAACTTTAAAAGGCCCGTCTCACGAATCGTGGGCGGATCCCTCTTTTCCTCATTTGTACTTACCTGTCCACAATTGGCGGTGAAGAGGCGATTTGAGGCTTCTAACGACTTGTCGTTTAGACCATTTAGAAATAGGCTAGTTGACTTAGGAAACCTTAAAATCTAAAATACGGAAAATTTACACTTTTGCAAATAAATACCTTTTACTTTATAAAACCGTTTCCTAAAGGATTAGTATTTTACAATCTTTGTAAAGCGCCGCTACAACCCATCTTTGGGGAACCCGTTCGGGATTGTGCGGTTTATCGCACACCCTCAGGCTAGTAGTGCGAGATTCAGACCTCCGCAAGGAGCATACGGACTCGAAAGGTTTAAAATACGACATCTTAAGAAAATGAGATTTTTAGAATGTTCCCCTCCGAACGGCGGCCGAGACGCGGGGACGTCTATTGCCTGAGGTTCGGGGCAGATGCTAATTGGTGCTATCCGTCCACCTCTCCGAAGATGCCAAGTTGATTTATGGCACCATGTATCGAAGGTTTAAACGGATGCGTTCGATGTAGCAGACTTCGTCAGATTCCCCCTCACTTGAGGGGTTTTTTGATTGTGGGGACGCTCTTCCCTGCAGGCGCAAGCCCCTGCAGTTAATTACACTACCGCGTTGCGGTAACAACTTTCTCCTTCTCCAGATGGTCACTTCGTGTCGTGTGTTTTTGTTTTATTTGTGGTTGCCCGTGGATTGTATACGGAGACTGAGTTATGTCGTCACCCGTAGGACGTGGACTAGTCCAAATCCGTATTTATCTTAGATTTGGGTTTGGGGGTTTGGTTTGAGGATACGTTAGCCATATTTGAGGCTAAGATCAACTCAAACGTTTTTTAAGGATACGTTGGTCTAGTTTGAGACTAAGATCAACTTAACGGGATCGTTTAGATCCGACAAAAGAGCATTTGGGGCTCTATTACCCCATTTTAGGGACATAGCGGTCCATTGAATGTATAGCCGTCGGGACCCGTCACCTCTCTGACGACGTTGAAGGATTACAACGACAAATATCAGAGGAGTTCAGAGATGTACCCTTGAACCGAAGTTGATTGGGGGGATTCATAGTCCAGTCTGTTTAAAGATTTAAGGATACGTTAGCCATATTTGAGGCTAAGATCAACTTAAACGGGATCGTTTAGATCCGACAAAAGAGCGTTTGGGCTCTATTGTTCCAGTTTAAGGACATAGTGGTCCATAGGTAGTTTAAGGACATTGCGGTCCGTAGGTAGTTTAAGGACATTGCGGTCCATAGGTAGTTTAAGGACATTACGGTCCATTGTTAGTTTTAAGATATCTCGGTCGAGGTTAAGGACGTCGTAGTCCATGGGTTTAAGGACCCCACAGTCCATTGTTAGTTTTAAGACATCTCGGTCGAGGTTAAGGACGTCGTAGTCCATGGGTTTAAGGACCCCACAGTCCATTGTTAGTTTTAAGACATCTCGGTCGAGGTTAAGGACGTCGTAGTCCTTGGGTTTAAGGACCCCATAGTCCATTGTTAGTTTTAAGACATCTCGGTCGAGGTTAAGGACGTCGTAGTCCATGGGTTTAAGGACCCCACAGTCCATTGTTAGTTTTAAGACATCTCGGTCGAGGTTAAGGACGTTGTAGTCCATGGGTTTAAGGACCCCACAGTCCATTGTTAGTTTTAAGACATCTCGGTCGAGGTTAAGGTCGTCGTAGTCCATGGGTTTAAGGACCCCACAGTCCATTGTTAGTTTTAAGACATCTCGGTCGAGGTTAAGGACGTCGTAGTCCATGGGTTTAAGGACCCCACAGTCCATTGTTAGTTTTAAGACATCTCGGTCGAGGTTAAGGTCGTCGTAGTCCATGGGTTTAAGGACCCCACAGTCCATTGTTAGTTTTAAGACATCTCGTGAGACTATGCATCTTTTAGAGCATCACGTGCCATCACGTGACGGGGATTCAAGCGCTTATGTGTTAAAGCTTCTGTCAAGAGTCACGTGAGTCACGTGAGGCACTGCCTCCAGAGGGCTTTCTGTAGATCTTTTTTGGGAGGGGGAGGGTCACGTGGTGGCACGTGACCCTGCCTCTATGTATGTTGTTTAGAAGATCTGTTAATCTTTTTTCAGGAATTAAATTCCTCGTAGGGTTAAACCCTAATAAAAAGCTTTAAATTCCAGAGGAATTAAATTCCTACTTCCTTTTGAAGATTTATATTCTGGAATAGAGTTGAACTCTGAATTTTCTGTAGGAATTAAATTCCTCATATATGTGAAGAACTGAATAGGGTTAAACCCTAATAAAAGCTTTAAAGAATTAAACTCCCATTCTCGATTAAAGAATTATGATTAAGGGAATTAAACTCCCGTTGTTTCAACAGAACTAAGTTCTTAATTAGGGTTAAACCCTGTTTCTTTTTGTTCTGAAGGAATTAAATTCACATAACACAGGGTCAAGCCCTAATTTTATTTTAAAGGAATTAAATTCCTATAGTTCTGTGAGAATTGAATTCTCGTGCTTCCGTTCCCTCTCTATGCTTTGGATCTGCATGGCAGGATCTCGACCCATTGAGAATTAAATTCTCAACTTCAAGGGGAGATGTGCACTTTGCAGATCCTCTATCAAAGAGAGAAGAAATATGTTCTTCTGTTTTATATATCAGAGTTGAACTCTGTTGATGATTAAATTCTCTTTCTTTCAAAAAGCCTTCCCTTTCTTACCTAGGGTTTTCTTTTGCAGAAGATCCAGATTCCTCAAAGTATCAAGGCTCTCTCCCTTTTCTTCCCTCTGCGTGTATATGTTTTTGCGTGTCTCTTGGCTCCTATTTATAGGAGAAGCAGCCGAGTCAATTAGTTTTTTGACGAATCTTCATTGAGAGATTTGATTTGCATCCATTATTCGTTTTGGACCTTTGGATTATCAGGTGAATTTTATTTACCATTGGATTTCAAATCCAGGGATTCTCCTTTGTTATTTCTGTTAGATTTAAAGGGGAAATCTTTCTAAGTTCAGGATTTTTCCATAGATAGATGATATTCAATCATCTTTAAATCTTTAATTCGGTTGGTTCCAGATAATCGCTTTCCTTTGGAAAGATTTGAATCTCTTTCAGAATTTAATTATGTTAACAAAATGGGCTTTGAAAGCCGGTCACGTGTGGGCACGTGACCCATGGTCACGTGTGGGCACGTGACCCATGGTCACGTATGGGCACGTGACCCATGGTCACGTGTGGGCACGTGACCCCCTTGGAACGAGCCTTCTTCCTTCTTTTTACGCTCTATCTTCTGGTTGCTGCTTAACTATCACGTGCCACCACGTGACAACTGATCACGTGTAAACACGTGACCCTGGCATGGAGCCTTCTTCTCGATTTAACCGGAGAATGAGTCTGATGTTTTGAGTGTCACGTGCCAACACGTGACCCTGGTCACGTGGGAGCACGTGACCTCTTCTGAAGCCTTTTTCTTAATTTGCTCAGGGAGCTGTTGCGTTTTGAAGCCGCTTTTTGATTGTCACGTGCCAACACGTGACCCAGGTCACGTGGGAGTACGTGACCCTTTCTAAAGCCCTTATCTTTGATGTAATCGGGAAGCTGAATTTGCTTTGCTGATGTTTTTAGGTGTCACGTGCCAACACGTGACTGCTGGTCACGTGTAAGCACGTGACCCTCTTCTGAAGCTTTTTCTATAAGCTTTTCTGATTTTAAATCAGGAAACAAATGCCCCCACAGCGTTGTTCTCACGTGTCCGCACGTGAGTGCAACGCTGTCACCTTTTGTGACCGTTGGATTCCTTTAGGGATTTGGGGAGATGAATCGTTTCCATCGTCTTCTATAAATACCCATGTCTTTTCAGAAGAGCCTTCACTTTGCTCATCTTCTTCCCTCGAGAGCTTTCTCCTTTGAGAATTTAATTCTCGTTTCCAGAGCTTAGTTCTCTGTATCAGAAATTTTCCAGAGTTTAACTCTGTTGGAGGATCCCTTTTCCTCAGGTAATAATGTTGAACGGCTGAAGCACCTTCGTTAAAAGAACTCTCTGGATTTTAAATCCACATCAAGGATTTCACAAAGAACCCATTTTTTTTTAATTTCTTTAACCTCCATCAGTAGATCTCTTGGGGTCGGATGATCCTTGGGGAGATGATGATGGCGTTTCAACTCCATGGAATTTAATTCCATCCCAAAAATGCTTTCTGGGAATTTAATTCCCTTTTCTTAATAAGGAATTTAATTCCAATGAAGGGCTCGATTTCTTCACACGGAGGCCTCTTGGGGTCTCTTGGCCCGAGATTGTTCTCCTGCAATTAATGAAATAGGAACTTTCCAATGATTCTCATGACCTTTATTTCAGGTATCATGGATGCCCATCTGTATGGTCTTGACGAGATCATTTCCTATGGGAATATTCGTGCACTGGGCCGCAGTCAGAACCAGGAGTTCACCGATGCTCAGTGTGCCGAGATCATGAGCCGCTTTGACGAGTACAACCATCGGCTACTCCCCCGTCGCTCTTCTCTTCTGAGGCTGATCGTGCTGGCGATCCGGGAGGCACTTCCTCTCTTTTGCACCGGCATACCACTCGGGGCCTTGGACACTGCTGAGGATAAGGTGCATTCGGTGTACCTGATGGGTTTGATCTCAAAGAGGAGGCGAGATCACCTCATCGATCTCTTGCACCGAGTCTTTCAGCAGTCAGCCATACTTGCCGCCTATCGGAGGGTGGAGGACATTCGTGAGGATCCCGACGCTTGCGACCGCGAGAGAAAGCACACTCGGGAGGTTCGAAATGCTTGGAGAATCTTGGACAAAGTTAATCTTGAGTTTCTCAACCCATGCCCCGCGTCTGAAGTCTTACCATTGTAAACGTGTCCTCTTTATCTTGTATGAACTTCTTGAAAGATTCAGTGACAAGTTTTATTATGTTTTTCCATTTTTGCATGCCTTTCTCTAGGATTTTATCATTTTGCTACTGTTGTTGTTGGTGCTTTCAATATGCAGGGTGCTACTCCATTTTTCTTTTGTTTTAGTGTACATCAGGTTTAGGCCTCACATATTCTGCACGTGGGGTCCCTTGACGGGGCTGTTCACAAAATCTTCCCATGCCCTATTTTCAGTGCACAATATCAGACGCAGAAAAAAAGGCCTTGGAAATAGTTCCATCTCCTTGATTTTCGATGCCTTTCCTTTTTTGGGCCTTGGAAATAGCTTCACCATGCAAGATTTTCCGCGCACAGCACTTGATGCACTTCTTTATATTCTTGAGGCCATAGCCTATTTTCTCCTCACAGAGAAATTCATCCCTATATTGACGTGATTTAATTTGAGGAGTATCTGAGTGCCATGGCCTGCAACCGTCCACACGCACGTCGACAGCCGTGGGAAGTGCCTATCGAGGAGATGATCCCCCGCTTTGCTGCTCGGTTAGTGGATCCACTTCTTACCGACGACGAATGCGACTCAGCCATGCATGAACTCTCGATCCGTAGGGGGTCCCCCCTCCCGATGGGTTCCCTCTGGCTCCGGATGATTCTCACGGCCGTGCTTGCCGACATCCCTCCTCACCCGGCGGAGATGACCCTGGCGATGCTCGACGCGGCGAAAGAAAAGCTCGAGGGCTTTCATGAAGCGTGCCTGATTACTCAGGCTTTGAAGGATTGCTCAATTCATCTGCTGAGCCAGATCAAGGCCCGGCGAGCTATTATGTCTGCTTTCGCGGACGAACACGGTGCCAATCGATGGGGAGCGACTCTTCGTGAGAACCGTCGCTTTGATGTGCTGGAGAAAGCAGAGAGAGAGATGGAGAATTTTGTCCTCTGCTTCGTTAACCCCTGTGCCGTTGATCCCATGTTTGGTGACCTTTTCCGTTAGCGTAGAACATTTTTAAATTAGTCCCTCCTCTTTTTTTTTTACGCTTTATGCCGAACTTCCATGTAGGCTTGGTACTAGTATGTATGTTTCCGCTTGCATAAATAAACTTCATATTCTTCTCATGAGAATTTTCTTTAGTTGCAAATGCTATCATTACTTTCCTGCGCATCAGACCTTTTTGGGTATTATGAACGTTCATGCGATTGCAAATGCTATTATTATTATTATTTTCTTTTTGAATACTCATATGATCGCGAATGCATGCTTGAAATATGTCGGAAATCTTTCTTGTTGCCTTTCACGTCAGGTGATGTGAGCGCGTTTTAGATCGATTATTCCCGTCGACTGGAAGCCCATTTATACGGTCTTGTAAATGTTTTGTTTCCAAGGCTATGGTCACGAAAGCGAGCTTACGTGGCCTGATAGAGCGATACGTAGCGAACATATTGTTGTGCGAGAAAAGGGTTCGGCCGTAAATTTTCGGAGAGAGAGCTAGCTGCTAAGGCGCTGAGCGAGCTTCATGCCGGCCTCACAGCCAAGGCCAATCAAAGCATACGAACTCTGGCGAGTGCTCTAGGAGTCCATAAAAAAGGTGGTGGCTCTCGATAAAACTGCCACGTTCACTCGTGAGAGGGTCGAGGCTCATAAAGCCACCGAGAAAGAGCTCGAAGTTCGGCTTGCTTCGTATCAAGCTCAGCAAGCTCAGGCGGAGGCTCGTCTTCTGGAGATCTTGCGTCATGAAGCCGTGGCTCAGTAACAGAACGATGAGCTGGTGAAATTACTGCACCGCCCGCCGGCTTGAGTATTTGTATCTTTTCTCCCCTTTTTGTACATACTCATGAATGAGAGTATCTCCTTTTTTTTCGTTTCTTTCGTAAGTTGTACTTTGTATCTATTTTGGTTTATGAATAAAAGATACATTTCTTTTCTCAATGGTGTGTCCCCTTTCATTGAATGCGTTTGCGGACAATTTATCTTGATCTCCTCGCAGGGCAGCGATAGCTTAGGACTCAGGGTTAAGATCTGCTTCCTAAGACTTTTGCACTTTATGAGCCACGAGGGTCTCATAAAGAGTTTTTTTTTCCCCGTGGGTCGAGAGGATCCCATAGGTGTAAGTCCTTCTTAAGAATCGTGAAGGTTCTTAAGTGGGTTTTCCCTTGAAAGTCGTAAGGATCTTACAAGAGAGTTTTTCTTCCTCGCAGGTCGTGAGGACCTGCAAGTGTTGGATGTGGTCGCCCTTATCCGTGTTTCACGGGGTCAGGGGTCGCTCAAGGTATCGTAGTTTAAAGACATCACGGTCAAGGTTAAGGACCTCATAGTCCGTGGATTTAAGGACCCCACAGTCCGATGTTAGTTTTAAGACATCACGGTCAAGGTTAAGGACCTCATAGTCCGTGGATTTAGGGACTCCACAGTCCGATGTTTGGTCGCAGGGACCCGTCACCTCTTTGAAGACGTTGAGGAATTACAACGCCGAGTATCAAAGGAGTGAAGAGATGTACCCTTTAACCAAGGGAGAATCCGTAGGGAATCGGAGTGGTTGATCGTTAGTTTTAAGACATTGCGGTCGAGGTTAAGGACGTCATAGTCCGTGGATTTTAAGGACTCTACAGTCCGGTATTTGCTCTGGATGCTTCACACGGGTTCACTGCCGTGCTCGGCGAGGACCAGGCTCCGCTCTGGGCGTTTTCCGCGGGGTCAAAGAATGACGTTATCCGCGTTCCACGTAACCAGGAATTTTGCACTGGATGCTTCACACGGGTTCACTGCCGTGTTCGGCGAGGACTAGGCTCCGCTCTGGATGCTTCACACGGGTTCACTGCCGTGCTCTGCGAGGACCAGGATCTGCTCTGGACGTTTTCCACGGGGTCAAAGAGTGACGTTATCCGCGTTCCACGTAACCAGGAATTTTGCACTAGATGCTTTACACGGGTTCACTGCCGTGTTCGGCGAGGACTAGGCTTCGCTCTGGATGCTTCACACGGGGTCAAAGAGTGACATTATCCGCGTTCCACGTAACCAGGAATTTTGCACTAGATGCTTCACACGGGTTCACTGCCGTGCTCGGCGAGGACTAGGCTCCGCTCTGGATGCTTCACACGGGGTCAAAGAGTGACATTATCCGCGTTCTACGTAACCAGGAATTTTGCACTAGATGCTTCACACGGGTTCACTGCCGAGCTCGGCGAGGACTAGGCTCCGCTCTGGATGCTTCACACGGGTTCACTGCCGTGCTCTGCGAGGACCAGGATCCGCTCTGGACGTTATCCACGGGGTCAAAGAGTGACGTTATCCGCGTTCCACGTAACCAGGAATTTTGTCGATTGTATCCGCATTTCACGGGATGGAGGTTTAACTGTTGGCGATATGTATACCGCCGAGCCATGGAACTGGGAGTTGCCGCTGTTTCGTTTAGCTCGAAGTTGTGTCCGTCGTTACGAAACGAGTGCTGGGATGATCTCTAAGTCGCTTGCGGCCCGTCGAGATTTTGCTTCTTCTTATGATGAAACCTGGGGGGAGGTATGTTCCCTTTCTTTCTTTTTTTTTGTTCGTGCCCCTGGATTGTATACAGGGGTTGATGTAACATCACCAGTAGGGCAAAAAGTTTCATTCTTTCATCATCTTTTTATTCTTTCCGCGATGCTCTATCATTTCAGCATTTTATATCGCGAAAATCGCGATTGCCCAATCATTTCGGCTATTTTTCGCGGTGCCCAATCATTTCGGCTATTTACTTTATTTTTACTCGCTGCTTTTTATTGCGAGTTATCCAATCATTTCGGCTATTTTTCATGCATACATTTTTTTTTTACTTGCTGATTTTTATTGCAAGTTGCCCCATCATTTCGGCTATTTCGTATGCACGTATGGCTTGCTGTTTTTTTTTATATATCACGAGTGTGGAACTTAGGATCTGATACCAATCTTAGCATCAGCATCGCTGCGACTGGAATATTGCCGGGAGCGAATCATCATTTGCCATGAGAGAACTTGGGATTTGATACCGGTTTAGGCATCAGCATCGCTGCAACTGAAATATTGCCAGGAGCGAATCATCATTTGCCTCTGTCGATATTGAACAAAGGTGGCTTAGCAAACAGGGTTAAGGTCCTGTCGACTAAGGCTTTTGACTTCATGAGCCGTAAGGGTCTCACAAAGGTATTTCTCTCTACAAGTCGTGAGGATCTTATAGGTGTATTTTCTCCCTAGGAATCGTGAGGGTTCCTAAGTGCATTGTTCCTCTGTAAGTTGTAAGGATCCTACGGGAGGGTTTTCTCCTTGTAAGTCGAGAGGATTTACAAGGGTTGTTTACCATGCAAACATATCCCTAGTCTCGGATGGGACTTAGTTAGGGAAATTTTTATTCGCGCCCGTGGATTATATACAAGGGTCAATATTGGACTACTTGTAGGGCATTGTCGAAGGTTGTGGGGGATTGCTTAAGCACAGGTTTAGGTCTCTGTAACTTAAGACTTTCAAATCTTACGAGCCGTGAGGGTCCCATAAGAGAGTTCTCCTTGCGAGTCGTGAGGATCTCGTAAGTGTATTTTCTCCTTAGGAATCGTGAGGATCCCTAAGTGTGTTGCTCCTTTGTGAGTCGTAAGGATCTCACGCAGGTGGTTTCCCCTTACAAGGTCGAGAGGACCCTATAAGTGTCTTTTAACGAGGTTGCGCCCTTTCGGGTTTTCACAAACACTCGCCGGTAGTCCTGCTGTTTTTACTCACGGAGCCCTTTTGGGTTTTCATCCGTGCCCTTTTTGCTTATGGACATACCGTTTTTTCATCATTTTTTTTTATTTCTCTTTTTCTCCTCTTTTTTTTTTTACTTCGTCAGCCTAAGGATGCTGCAGTAGTAGTTTAGGGACGTTTCGGTCCGTTGTTAGTTTAAGGACATTTCGGTCCGCCGTTAGTTTAAGGACATTTCGGTCCGCTGTTAGTTTAAGGACATTTCGGTCCGTCGTTAGTTTAAGGACATTTCGGTCCGTTGTTCAGGGGAGGGCCGGCTACTGCTTGTAAAGTCTGAGCTTAGGAAGATAGCGAGCGGACATAGTCGTCGTCATCTATCATTGACCCAGGCTGTGGCTCATTAAGCATAGTACTTCTTTAAGAAGCGGCCGTTTATTGGCCTGAAAGGCCTTTCACCGTGCATGTCCATGAGTAGATAGGCTCCACCCTGGTAGACCTTGTCTATGATATACGGGCCTTCATAGTTTGGCTCAAATTTTCCCCGCTTGGCACGATTGGGGATCATAGGTCTTTTGACTACTAGTACGAGTTCGCCTTGGCGGAATGTCCTCGGCCTGGTCAATCTTTCATACGAGCGCGTCATCTTTGCTTTGTAGGCTTCTAGGTGTTGTTGCGCTATGAGCCGGGTTTCATCGAGGGCATCAAGCTCCTAAAGCCGAAGGTGAGCGTTTTCTTCGTCCGTCAGCTCGCAGTGGACTGCCACTCGTAGAGAGGGTAACTCTATCTCGAGGGGGAGCACTGCTTCCGTCCCAAATACCAACGCGTACGGCGTTGTGTTCGTGGCCGTCTTGAATGTAGTTCGATAGGCCCAAAGGGCCTCTTGCAGCCTCTCGTGCCAGTCTCTCTTATTCCGGGAAACGGTCTTTTTTATGATCTTCGTCAAGGTCTTATTGAAGGCCTCGGCCAGACCGTTAGCCCGTGGGTTGTAAACTGAAGAATATCTCCAGTCTATATTGTGCTGCTGCGCGAAGCGGCTAATCTTATGGCTTCTGTAGACTGGCCCGTTATCGGATATAATCCGCCGTGGGGTTCCAAACCGATAGATGACGTGCGTCTTGAAGAAGTGGAGGATATTCTCTGTCCTCACTTCCCTCAGCGGTACTGCTTCTGCCCATTTGGAGAAGTAATCAGTTGTCGCCAGGATGAAACGATGTCCCCGGGACGATGCTGGCTCGATGGGGCCAACTATGTCAGTCCCCCATATTTCGAATGGCCAGCTGGCCACCGTTGGGTGTAGTGGGTTCGGATGTTGGTGGATAAAGTCTCCATGAATCTGGCACGAGTGGCATTGCTTCGCATACTCGAGGCAGTCCTGGGTCATCGTGGGCCAATAGTAACCTATCCGTTTGATTTTTAACTTCATCTTTGGGCCTGCTTGGTGAGAACCGCAGAGTCCGTCGTGAACTTCCTGAACGACTCTTTCTGCTTCGTTAGGTCCTAGGCATCTCAGCCATAGAGAATCAAACGATCTTTTGTATAGAGTGTCATTAGCAAAAGCAAAAAATAGAGCTCGTTTGATGAGCTGATGTCTTGAAGACGCTTCTTCGGGCATTCGGTGGGACTTAAAGTAGTCTATGAAGACTTCCCTCCAGTCCTCAGCCTTCTCGCGGTCTTTTATTTGTAGGGTCGCCTGCTCAGTCGCTCCCTTCTCTTTATATAATTCCGGAGGTATTTCTGCCGGGGCGAGCACTCGACGGCTTTGTACTACGATTCTGTCGTCATCAAGGTTCTCGTCAGCCAGTTCTTTAGCAAGTTTGGCCAACGCGTCTGCTTTGCTGTTTTCCGCACGCGGTATGTTCTCCAAAGTATAGGAGGGAATTTGGGTCAATAGTTGTTGCACCTTTTCGCCGTACTTCACCAATTCTGGTTTGCACGTTTGTTAGTCACCATTTACTTGACTAACGACCAATTGGGAATCCCCGTATATAAGGAGATTTTCGATTCCCATGTCGATGGCGATCTCGAGGCCTGCTATCAGAGCTTCGTATTCAGCTTCATTGTTTGTCCTCGGCTCTGTTAAGGAGAAGGCGAAGCGCATTATCCCTCCTTGTGGAGTTGCGAAGATGAGGCCTATCCCCGATTTGATCATTGGGATACCCTGTTTCTGTTTCTTTACGGAGGATGCTCCATCGAAATAGAGTTCCCATCGGGTACTACCGCCGCCAATCGCATCAAATGCATGCTCGTCTGGCAACTCGCAGTTCAGAGGAGAACCAGCAGGTACTGGATGCTCAGCGAGGAAGTCGGCAATGGCCTGGCCTTTCACTGCCTTAAGAGGTCGATACGTTATTGAGAACTCCATCAGGAGTAGAGCCCATTTAGCGAGTCGACCCGTCAATATAGCCTTTGACATCAGATATTTAAGAGGGTCCACCTTCGAGATGAGACGGACTTCATGTGCCAACGCATAGTGCCTGAGCTTTGTTATCGTGAAGATTAACGCCAAGCAATGTTTTTCAATGGGAGAGTAGTTGCTTTCTGCCCCCAGCAGAACTCGACTTAAGTAGTATAGTGCTCTTTCTTTCCCTTGGTCGTCCTCTTGTGCCCATAATGCGCCTAAAGAACTTTCGAGGGCGGTTGTATAAAGAATGAGAGGTTTTTCTTTAACCGGAGCAGCCAACACCGGCGGGTTTTGCAGGTATTGCTTGATCTCGTCTAGCCCGCTTTGGCATTTTTGATCCCAGACGAATGGGGTTCCCTTCTTCATCAGGTGACTGTAAGGACGGCATTTGCCTGAAAGATTAGCGATAAACCGCCGGATGTATGCGAGCTTCCCTTGGAGAGACCGCAACTGTTTGAGGGTTCTTGGCGGAGGCATTTCCATGATCGCTTTGATCTTTGACGGATCTATTTCAATACCTCGGTGTCGAATGATGAATCCCAGGAATTTGCCCGAGGAGACTCCAAATGCGCATTTGAGGGGATTCATTTTCAAATTATATTGCCGAAGGCATTGAAATACAGTCTCCAGATGCTTTAAATGTTCTCCGTATGACATGCTCTTTACTACGAGGTCATCGATATAGCACTCGACGATGTCATGTATGAGGTCGTCGAAGATCTTTGTCATGGCCCTCTGATAGGTAGCACCGGCATTCTTTAGACCAAAGGGCATAACCCTGTAGCAGAATATACCCAAAGGGGTCCGGAAAGCGGTGTGCTTCTGGTCTTCGGTATGCATCTTTATCTGATTGTATCCTGATGAACCGTCCATAAAGGAGAAAACCTCATGAGTGGACGTGTTATCTATCATTAGCTCGGTTACCGGTACTGGGAAATCGTCCTTCGGGCAAGCTTTATTGAGATCCCTGAAATCCACGCATATGCGTACCGTCCCATTTTTCTTCATTACCGGGACGATATTGGCGATCCAGTCGGGATATTGGACTTCTTGGATAAATCCGGAATCGATCAGCTTCTTGACTTCGGCGTTGATGCTCATTTCAAGCTCGAGTCGCATCCTTCTTGGCGCCTGCTTGACTGGCTTGATATCCGGGGATATTGCTAACTTATGCACAGCAATCTCCGGATCTAATCCTGGCATCTCGGAGTAGTTCCACGCGAAGCAGTCTTTATGTCGTAGAAGCACGTTCTTTAAAGCAGCCACCCTTTCTTCAGATAGCAGCTCGCTGACAAATGTCGGTCGCGGGTCATCTGCCGATCCCAACTCAATCTTCTTGAGGTTATCTACAGTAGTATGTATGCCATCTTCCAGTTCTTTCGGAGCTGGCGGAAATTCTGAGACCACCTCATCGTCGCTGTTCTCAAAGCACCAGGGAAGGTCGTCCATATTCTCGGGCTCTTCTTTTAATATCGTAATTGTGTAACAGGTGCGAATCCGCTTCCAGGACTGAGGTGGATCTGGTTTTGCTTTTGCGGCCTTGGGTTCGTGCCTTTGTGGCGGCGTTACCCTCCAGCCGTCGGATAAGGCGAATCTGCCAAGCTGATACTGATCCTCGACCCAATTCTTGAAGGTGAAGCAATCTTCGAGAGAATGACCTATCACTCGATCGTAAGAGCAATAGTCTGGGAGTGAGGCTTCGCCCGCTTGTTCGGGGTGTTTAGACTCCGGCAATGTAAGCATTTGGTGCTTTAGGGCAAGATCGAGTATCTTCTTCGTCTTTTCCCGAGGAAACGAGTATGCTCGACCCATTTTCTTCATGAGGGATAGGTCAATAACGCTCGATTCCCGTTTGCGTGGCTTCTTAGCCCTGCTTTGCTGCTGTTGAGCGCCTTTTTGGCCTTTCGACTTATTTCTGCTTTTGCGTTGAGCCTTCTTTACATCAGGTTGACAAGGAGCGGCATTTTCATCCTTTACAGCCTGTTGGGGAAGGCGTTGCGTCTTGGCTTTCTCGTAGATGGCCGTCTCGCGGTTGTGGTCTTCCCGAGCTTTCTGACCCACTTTCCTGATAGAGTTGTCCATTCGTTGTTCGAACGACGGACTCGGCATTTCAATCGCGGGATCTAGTTTTGATGAGGGGTTGGCATCTCCTGACAGGGCGTCCTCTTCTTCATCAAAAGTATATATAGCGTAGCTGCTGTGGGCCCGTCCCCGTTTTCCGGTTCTCGCGTATCCAAGCCCAAGTGTTTCCATTTTCCCGTTGGGCAATTTGCGTTGAGTCCCAGGGACATCCCAGATCCTGTTGTAGAACCCAGCTTGTCGAACAGTCTGTTTTAAGGGTACTCCTTGGCGCTTCAATAGCCTCTTTAATCCATTTGTATAGTATCTGGGCAGACGAATTGGTTGGAGCCTGTCGAGTGTAGCATCCGTGCCATGCCAGATCTCTTTCTCTACTTTCGACTCTAAGGATCGGTAGAATAGGATCGCCTTCTCACCCCTTTGCCTGGGAGGGACGTAAAATGTTCGTAGGTCCTGCACATTGTGAGCTTGAAGTGTGTCGAGATCCTTGTAGTGTTCTCACGGTACCATGGTGATTTGCAAACTATGGTCATTGCCAGGGGGTGTTTGTATTGACAGCCGATTGGAGAACACGGCGTTAACTTCATCTTCTGAATCACTTCCGAAGACCAAGATGGGGGCGGGCGTCCCCAGGTTGTTGCGTTGAGATGGCCCTGCATAAACTATCTCTTCCTCTTCTTCGGTATTGCTCCCGAAAACAGGGATGGTGGCAGCGGTTTTGTTTTCCGGGTTGCGACACCTTTCTGTATCCTCGAAATCTGGCGAAAAGTACTTCGCATCTTCGTATTTGCGGACTTCGTTCACGGAGAATGGGTTCAACTCACCTGTTACGGTATACTCGAAACCATCCTTAAAGTACTTCATACACTGATGTTGCGTAGAAGGGATGATGTTGTACTCGTGTAGCCAAGGACGGCCGAGTAAGGCGTTGTAGCAGGTCTTGGCGTCAATGACATGGAATTTGACATCTGTGACGAGAAGTCCGAAGCGTAATGTTAGTATTACAGATCCGAGAGTCCGTGACGACTGTGAATCAAAACCGGAGATAGTGATTTTGTCACGAGCGAGGTGCTGCACACTCATGCAGATTTCCTTCAACACCCGAACATTAAGGAGATTGACGGAGGATCCATTATCCACCAGGATCTTGCCTATCCTGATATCATGGCAGTATCCAGAGACATATAGGGGACGGTTGTGGTCGCACGTCCCGAGAAGGAGGTCTTCGTCACCGAAAGTGATGTCGGCCGTATGCACTTCCTCTAGTTCATCCTTCATCCTTTCAGTGGCGAGGAAGGCTTGAAATTGCTCAGGTTCTTGTAACGCCTTAATTAGTGAGTCTCGCGCCTCTTTTGATAATAGGAGGGCATCGAGAATGCTAAGCTGAGAAGGTAGCTTCCTTAGGTGCGCTAGGATGTTATAGTCCACTTTACCCTTTCTAGGAGGGTCTTTGGCAGCCAGCTCTCTCATGACTTGGTCGTCTAAAGTGATATCTTCAGTGACCTTTTCCTTTCCCTTATCTTTCCTACTCGCGGGCCCGAGATTCTTTTCTGGGAGTGTGCGATTGCGCAGCTGAATGTTCTCGCAGGCCTCCGATTTCTCCTCTTTCCCTAAAACAGATTCTTTAAAGAGAGGGCCCAGAGCCATTTCTTCATCAGAGTCGCTCCCAAAGATGAGAACTTGTGACCCCCTGGCGTTAACCATGTAACAGTTGCCAGTCATTCTGTTGTGCCCATCGACAATACTTCTTCGCTCCCGACGGATCTTGCGTTTCATGCGCTTAAAATGTTGCCGATGAGCAACATATCCTTGCCACCATATCTTAAAGGCGTCGCACTCCTCCATGGGGTGTGAGATTTTCCGATGATATGCGCAATAATCAGGGTGCCTCTCCACCCCATCGTGCGTGTTTCCTTCCGAGGGTGGTAGCTTCATTCCCATTGACATGGCTTTGGCAAACATTTTCCTCGTCTTGAATATCTTCCTGTCTACTTCGGATGCCTTTCGCTCTGGCAGGGGTAGTTCAACTCTTTCATTCAGTCGCCTGCATTTGGCTCCTTCTGAAGCGGCCATCTCACGCTCCTGATCCGCTTTACTTTTTAGGCGAATCTCGTCTAGAAAAGCGTCGATCATTTCGTCTGTTGGCCATGCACGCTCTGGTTCAGGCTCTGCCTCCAGCTTCTTGGTGCCAGGAGTTTTCCCATCATCGGTAAACGAGTGGGAGATTACGTTACAACTTGCCACATATCCTTCGGATTCATCCGACGAGCTCTCTCCATCATCTTCCTCTTGAAAGATGTGGTTGAGGAACTCTTGCAGTGTGACAGGAGTTCGCGCCTTTTGATTGTATTCTTCCAGTGCGTCGATTTGCTTATGCAAGTTCGTGTGCTCGTTTCCAAGCTTCACGGACTTCTTGGATTTCTTCTTCTTTTTCTTCGAAGATTTTGACGGTTGGGCGTGAGTATTTGGGCCCTTATCGCGAGTCTTCGTAGTCAGGCGAGGCTTCAACATCCCTTCGATAATTTGAGGTTCAAGAGGGTCCATTCGATCGCAGGGCACGCATGAAGGTCTCTCAGCATTCTTTTGGTTTTAGTTGATAGCACGACCTCCCATGGAGCTTCTTCAATAAAGGAACAGGTTGCCCCCGGTGTATCCGCTTTCTTAGGAGTATGCGGCTGTGGTGGGCTCACCTTCCACTTTTCGGACAGTATAAACTTCCCCTGGAGGTACTGATCTTCAATCCATCCTTTGAAGACGAAGCAATCTTCGATCGGATGACTTACCGTTTGATGGTAAGGGCAATAATTAGGGTTATTCATCTCCGTGGGTTGCGGCGGTCGCCTTGGATTTGGTAGGTTTATAAGTCTGTTGCGTATTGCCAGCTCGAATAGCCTTTTCGTCTTGTCTCGTGGGGACGAGTAAGGACGTTTCATCTTTTCATTATAATACCGGCGTCTTTCTTCCAGTTGATCTGCTGGTTTTGGGGCGTTAGGTTGCTGTTGGGCATTTGCGAAAAAGGTTGCCCTTCCTTTACCCTTGTCATTCTGAGGTTCCGACTTCGGGGGAGGTGGTCTATGACCCATCTGGTCCATCTGAGCCAACTTGTCGATTAAAGCCTGGAATGTGGTTGGCTTAAAGAACATCATAAACTGGGAGATAGTTGCGTGGGGGTCTAGGGTTCCCACGAACATGCCCACTGCGGGTGCCTCAATGCGTTGTTCGCATCTTGACCACGAATTCCGCCAGCGTATAGCATACTGGACCCAGGTTTCGCCTGGTTTTATCCTAGCATTAATCAGTACTGTTATTGGAGTGCGTTCGCTGGCACTTGCGAATCGCTGAGTGAATAACAACTCCATTTCAGCGAACGTCTTGATAGAATCGTTCGGGAGTTCCGAATACCATTCGAACGCTGTTTCTGATAAGCTGCTCACGAACTGGCGAAGCAACAGTTTATCATCACCTCCGGTGTTACCGCAGAGGGCCCGGAACTGGGCAACATGTTGATGGGGATTGCCGGTCCCCTTATACACGTGGAATTTCGGTATCGTATAGCCTGGCGGGTATTTGATTTGGTCGTACCAGCTTGGATACGGCCGCCCCGTTTTTACGACTTGACCAGCTGCCTCAGTCGCATGATGAACCCGGATTTGCTGGGCTATATAGTCAACCAAGTCAGCTTTAGAGATCGTCTCTTCCTTGGCCGTTGAGGGGGCTGGCGGTGGATTTGACGTTTTTCCTCGGTCGTCTTCAAGAACGATTGGGGGATCCTCGGCGGGTAGGTCCTGCTGGATCATCATTCCTATCATATCTTGGAAGAGAAGGCCCATACGCTGTATGTTGGTTGCTTGTTCGGCAGCCTCTTTGTCCTTTTTCTTCAGTATCCGGCGAAGGAATTCAGCGTCGGTTTCTTCCTCCTGGCGTGCGTCTGAGGACGTTTCTGGGTTTTCTTTTGGCCCGGTAAGTGCGGCCATAGCATTCATCATTTCTTGGAGCTTTTACTGCTGCTCCTGAGCTTTGGTCACCGACCGTGTAAGCGGTCTATGACCCGTGGACGCGCGGCTGTCTTCTTTTCCTGACGCCATGTATACGGTGTGGACCATCATGCCCCCAGACTTAGGGCGTCTGGGCTTAGTGCTATTAGCTGTCATTGCAGGCTGGGGGATCTTCTCTGGCTTCCTCCTTTCATGAGCCATGGAGGTTGAGGAGGCCGTTGAGGTGGGCGTCCAGACAGCCTTTCGGGGTTTAGCCTGGTGACCAGCTT
The DNA here is from genome assembly GCA_030015575.1 of Agapanthus africanus. Taxonomy (NCBI): domain Eukaryota; kingdom Viridiplantae; phylum Streptophyta; class Magnoliopsida; order Asparagales; family Amaryllidaceae; genus Agapanthus; species Agapanthus africanus. The sequence goes on from CM057339.1 coordinate 138,920,515, forward strand.
CCGGTTGGATTTTCAGCTTCTTGTGCTGGCGGGAGAAGTTTGGATCGATGATCAAGTCTCGGGCCTGCCGCCAAACCTTATAGATTTTGGAAGACAGCCGTTGAGGGGATCGGGGCTGTTCTGATTTTATTTCCACAACCTTTCTTAAATGGGGAGGAGACCTCTTTAGCATTGCAGTGGGAGAATTCCTTCGCACCTTATTTAGCATCTCGAAGCTGTTCCCAGTTGGAACAGCAGCATTAACTTCTGCCATCGGGGCTGATGGAGTTAACCCGGAGGGGGAGTTGCCCCCAGCCTTCCTTACTCGGCGCCAATGGCGACGTCGAGCGTGTCGAGCGGACGGCGATGGGTCAGCGGTGAGAATGGTTTCGTCTTACCCCCTGTGTAGATGGAGGGTCGCTGTTGGTGTTAGCCTGTCAAAGTCCGACGTCTTTTGGGTAGCAAGGGCGGGAGCTGAAGCCGTCAATCTTGTAAAGACCGACTTTTTGGCCGGGGGAGCCGCCTTGGCGACTTCAGGAGCAGGACCGGTCACTTTCTTAGAAGCAGCCTTCTCTGGGATTGTAGGCCCCATGATGGGTCCACAGGATTTCTGGCCCAATCTAGAGAAGACCGAGGCGCTGATGTTGGGCGACCCGTTGGGATGAGCCGCGGCAGGGGTAAGACGATCAAAGACCGACTTCTTGGGAGCTCCCTTTGTCAGCACTGGCGCCGTGAAGCTTGTTGGTGGGAGTATAGTCCCGAAGAACAATCCGGTAGTGGCCTGAGTCACCTGGTCCACCGGCATTGTGAATAACGAAGCAGCTTGGGGTCCGTAGGCTATACCTCCTGGCGAGGCAAAGCGTTGGTCGCAATTGCAGTCTGAGCGGTTGGAGAATTTCACGGAAGTAGAAGCCATCGATCCTTTGCTTTCTGCAATAAGCGAGACGCCAATTCTTAGTATCTTGAAACCTAAGGGCCACCATTAGCGAACTGCGATTGGTTCGCGAATCACGACACACGAAGTGTGGAGTGGAAAGAGGAAAAGGTCCCACCGGGCGTGCCAGAATCTGTTCCCCTCCGAACGGCGGCCGAGACGTGGGGACGTCTATTGCCTGAGGTTCGGGGCAGATGCTAATTGGTGCTATCCGTCCACCTCTTCGAAGATGCCAAGTTGATTTATGGCACCATGTATCGAAGGTTTAAACGGATGCGTCCGATGTAGCAGACTTCGTCAGATTCCCCCTCACTTGAGGGGTTTTTTGATTGTGGGGACGCTCTTCCCTGCAGGCGCAAGCCCCTGCAGTTAATTACGCTACCACGTTGCGGTAACAACTCTCCTTCTCCAGATGGTCACTTCGTGTCGTGTGTTTTTGTTTTATTTGTGGTTGCCCGTGGATTGTATACGGAGACTGAGTTATGTCGTCTCCCGTAGGACGTGGACTAGTCCAAATCCGTATTTATCTTAGATTTGGGTTTGGGGGTTTGGTTTGAGGATACGTTAGCCATATTTGAGGCTAAGATCAACTCAAACGTTTGTTAAGGATACGTTGGTCTAGTTTGAGACTAAGATCAACTTAACGGGATCGTTTAGATCCGACAAAAGAGCATTTGGGGCTCTATTACCCCATTTTAGGGACATAGTGGTCCATTGAATGTATGGCCGTCGGGACCCGTCACCTCTCTGACGACGTTGAAGGATTACAACGACAAATATCAGAGGAGTTCAGAGATGTACCCTTGAACCGAAGTTGATTGGGGGGATTCATAGTCCAGTCTGTTTGAAGATTTAAGGATACGTTAGCCATATTTGAGGCTAAGATCAACTTAAACGGGATCGTTTAGATCCGACAAAAGAGCGTTTGGGCTCTATTGTTCCAGTTTAAGGACATTGCGGTCCGTAGGTAGTTTAAGGACATTGCGGTCCATTGTTAGTTTTAAGACATCTCGGTCGAGGTTAATGTTAGAGGTAGTGCCCTCAGAGTCAATTATTGGATCACAGGTACGTGATTGCAATGATTGAGGGAGGACCTATCCCGGTAGGACAGTCTTACTCGAGATGATAGTATGCTATCTGGTTTACCTTTATCATCGTGTACTGCTTTAGGTGACATGACACGTCGCTATTACACGTTGATAGAGCCCCTAGGATTCTTGCTTGACCACCAGCAGTATGAGGGCGATCATATAAGTGGGAGCTGGGGGTCTACAAGCATATCCTTAAAAGGTCCCTAGTCGTGGGAGTTTCGAGACCGGGCATCGATACTCCATTAGTAGACTAGTGTATACAGTCGAGACCCCGACGAGGGGCGGTGGCCGGTCTCACAAGCCACTGGTGTCAGTTGGATCACCTAAGATGTATACAGGTGCTCATTGGGTTATGAGTACACCGGACAGGACTCGCCGGGAACATGCTAGTTGGTCATATACCAGACGTCAGATGGCAGTTCCCTGGTGACATGTGTGCAGGTTAGTTCATCGACCTGGGGATCGTCATTTGTCTCGTGTGAGTTCCCACTGTACTTTGATTACTACCCTACCACGGCTCAAAGGAGTCGTGCAAACAGGTTTTAGTTGGGTACAGTCCCGAGCCACATGGAGGCAGTGAGCGTATCTTCAGGGGTTCGTCTCTCCCGGTATTGGGGGTGAGGTCGTGCTGTGTCTAGGAGAGCCATTACACAAAGTCCTTGGCCAAGGCAAGGAGATTTACTGGTAGGTATTCCAGTAGTATCTCAGGGTGTTCTGGGCTACACTCCGACACGACTTGTACCGCTTTTGGGGGTCTGACTTTTACCAACCCCCTAGGCCCGCCATGCGATACTCATAGACGAACGGACCGGACTGCACGGATATTGTCACTGACAGGCTCAGTAGGGTGTCAGGATGAGTTCGCTCATCGACGTCCCTTTTAGTCAATAGCTGGTGGCCCGTTACGTATTGGCTTATACCTCTGACGTGCTAGTGGTTAAATCCACAGCCATAGTATTGACGAGTCTTTAGAGTCCACCACACTTTCAGTTACTCAAGCTTTCGGGCGAAACGCTGTAGAGGCCGTATGGAGATATGGCAGGGTCCGATCAGATACGTGCGGTATTGCACGGATCAGGATCGGACGGTTTATACTAGTAGCCGTATAGGTATATGGCAGGGTTCGATCAGATACGTGCGGTATTGCACGGATCAGGATCGAACGGATATTACTAGCCGGCTTTGGTTTAAGCCGGTCCTAGTTTAGTACAGTGTAGATTTTGTCTCTTTGCATTTGTATCCGGACGGAATACAGATGCGGGTGTGTATGCACAGTATCGGGGTTTTCCTGTAATTTATTACGGGACCAGTTTTCTGGAGTTGCCAGTTTGCATTCCGTTCCGGCCGGTTTTCCTTTGCTTTTTCCCGGCCGGACTTTTCCGATGGAGGGGGTTATTTGCAATTGTGCAAATAATCTTTGTGGAGGGGGTTTCTTGCAAAACTATTGATTATGATAGCTATCATTATCTTTTCACCATGCTTTTGCATTTATTGTGATAAAGTGTAAGTATGGTGTGATTTGAAATGAAGTATGGTGTATGTTTCTTTGACCTTGGATGTGGTCACCATTTTTTGATCCTACACTCACCTCCCTTGTTTTTTCCTCCCACCAATTTCCTACTTGCTATTATGGCCGGCCTCTTTGATGAGGTGAAGAAGATGGTTCATTTGTTTTGGTGTTGGAAATTTTATCAATGATCTCATTTTTATCATACCACCAAAACCCTCTCCAAAGTTCATGATTTCCTTCTCCCTCCATGGCAACTTCACCATCCCAAAAGAGACTATGATTCTACACTACATTCTACAGCATATCTTGAGCATGTCGAGTTGCCGGCTTCATGCTCGAGTTGCCTCGGTATTGAGGCGGGAGCCCGTAAAAGACGAAGGCGATGTGGTGCCCTTTCCGGCGAGGAGGCGACGAGGAGGAGAAGGACGGAGATCCCGCGAGGAGATCGGAGTGGAGATGAAGACCGGAGGACTTGGACAGTCGGTACAACATTTCTACACTCTTTACTGTTTGTTAGTTTAGCAATAATGGTAGATCCGGGTTAAAGTATACGATAGCGCCAAGTTAAAAAGTTTTATTCCGCAATTGGCGTCTGTAGACTGCCGGGGCGCTAACGTAGACTTACAGTGGTATCAGAGCCTCACCATTTTGCTATGCTAACTTGTGCTAACGCGTTTAAAACTTCGATCCGACCGGAAATCGAAAACTGCAAAAATCCAAGCCGACAGTTTCTGTTGTTTTTAAACGGTCTCAAAAATTATTTCTGGATGTCTTAAAAATCAGAGCAGGAACTTTTAAGAGTCACGACAAAATTTAGGGTCGTGATCCCTCCAAGTTGCCGCGGAAGCGCGGCCAAAACCATGGTTTTGCCGCGTAACCGCGGCCACGTGGGGAGCACGTGCTCCCAAATTTTGTCAGTTGGTTCTTGGTTGGACTTTGGGGTTTTTGATATATATCGTTTTTGCCCAGATTTTGTTACTGTTTACCAGTAAGTCGTGGGGCCCACTTCTTGATATTTTGTCGATCGAAATTTGAACACGTTAGTTTTCACAGTATTTACATTATATCTGCGACCGTGAATGTCACTCGATCGGTAAATCCGGTCTAACTGCTATAACCCGGTTAGACGGATTTGCGAACGTGATTTTCACGTTGATGTTCTATGTATTTGCTGTGATGTTGCGGATCGGTCGTGGGGGATAGCCTGGATGCAATGCTAGTACTGTGTTGTTGTATTATGTACATTTGATTTTGCGGGGCGAGCGTCCGACATGTGGACTGCCGTCACTGCCTGATTGTATTATTCTTTTGGGGCACGACCTGGTTGCGGTCGATGTACCCGGTGTATGTATATTTTACTTTCTGTACTAGGATTGCCCCGCGGAGGGGTGCACGGATAGCCGGGTTCTGGAGGGCAACAAGCCCGCATCTGATGGCATTGAGACGGAGGGGGCTTCACTCTAGGATTGGCGGGCTATTCGCCGCACTCGTAGGGGGTACAGGTTGACCCAGGAGGGGTGCCCAAGTTACCGGATTCCGTGAAGTGCTGGGTGGTCCATTCACGGCGCTGAAAGGGGCTGCCTCGCTTCAGGTTTTGGCGGGTGACTTGCCGCGCCCGTAGGGGTCTAGGATTTCATTGCACAGGCTATCCACACGACCAGGGGAACGTCGGGTTTCAGCAGTGGCTCTGTGAAACCCGGGGATCCCAGATATCTGTATTGTTTCTGTGATGCTATTCGTATCTGTGATGTTGCATTATATTCACGCCTTGAGCGAAATATAATATATTGGTATATATATTAGTAGATGTTGTATATGTTTTGCATCCGCGCTAGTCCAGTCCCCGCTCTGTCGTTAGTAAGCTAACCTAACGGGTAATGACGGGACCCAGTGGCGAATGCGGATGGCATATACGTACATCAGTATATTTTCGTTCTTTGTGGTGTGATCAATTGATGGGACTGCGTTGATTCGGATCAATGCAAGTTAAACAAACCTAATCTGATGTTGTTGGAACACTTTTCAAAAAGCTGTTATTGCAAGGACGTTTACTTTTGTTTTGCATCGTGGTATTCATTGGAATATCCTGCTCCTCAGTCGACGAGGCAAGGGCCGAGATCCCTTCACCGGGAGTGACCCCTTGGACAGAAGTTTGCGTCAGGGCATTAACTTCACTATAGCCGATTACTTTTGCTTTGCATCGCGGTATTCATTTGGAATATCCTGCACCCCATTCTACGGGGAAAGAGCCGAGATCCCCTCACAGGGAGTGACCTCTTTAGCAACGGTTTTCGTCACTATATTTTTAAAAGCTATCCGTTCCTTCGACGATATCAAGTTCATTACGTTAAAGGTTTTCGCCAGAAACCATTCGTAGCCCTCCATCATTTCAGTTAAATATTCGGTAGTATTCAAGCTATGTATTTTGACCTCACGCCAAGGCATAGTGATTGGTAGCTGCCGGGTATTTATCTGTTGCATAGATAGATGCGTTGGTTTGGGACAGTCGTACTACTATTTTGGCCTACGTCAAGGGTATGTACGGGTGGATTCAAATTAACCTGGATAATGATGGGCAGAACTTGACATGTGACTTATGATATTTTGACCTCACGCCAAGGTCATAAGAGCATGGGGCAGAAATCACATCGGGAGTTTCAAAAGAACTGAAACTTGCCAGATATGCGCATACCTTCTGGAGTGTGATACCGTGAGCGGATTCCGTCACGTTATCATGCGATGATAGTTGGATCCCGATTCCCACTGATGAGTTAGTTTACTCCTCGGGTGACCCCGACTAATTCTTCTTTCAGGTTTGGAGGAGAATTTGAGGTACAGTGGGAGGTTTCCTGATTAGAAAAAGTGATAACCATTCTGATCTAGGATAGAGTGCACGCTGAGTGTTTCTTCTCTCTCTCTCTCTGGCAGCGACCATTGACCCGACCCTAAGACTATGACTCAGTGACCAAGTTGACCGAACCTTCTTAACACTGGCTTTTGGATTGTCAGAGTTGCAGACCTCATTGCCACTCCTACTTTTACCCTTTTCTCCAGGACACCCCGTATTACTGCGAACGTCCACTTCCATTGGACAAAACCATCGTATGGTTAGATACGAACTCGAAGGAATTCGAGGATGGTTTCCGGTTCTGGAGAAAACGGATAGGATTATTCAGTTGTCTTTTCTTTTCACCTTCTCTCAGGTTGCGAGTACTCCTTGGTTTAGGAGTAGTACACCTATTACGCAAATTGGATAGTCTTCTTCCAAACCATAGGCTGGTGCCGACCGGTAGGGAATGAAGAAAACCAGTTAGCCTAAACGGTGTACAGAAGGTATTAAGTTCAGACAAAACAAGGGATTAGTAAGAGGGCAAAGTAAATTGCAACATATATTCACAACCAAACCAAATATTTCGTTACCACTCCCACATCACCTTTGTATTTCTCCAGGACACTCCGTATCACTACGAAGATCCACAGTTTATTTGGATACTCCATCGTATGGTTATATACGAACTCGAATGGAACTTGTTCCAGTTCGGGGATGGATTCTGGTTCAGGAGAAATAGGAATAAGGTTTATTCGGTTGTCTTTTATCTTCACCCTCTCTCATTGTGAGTGTTCCTAGGATTGGGACAGTACACCCATTATGCTTATTGGATAGTCTTCTTCCAAACCATAGGCTGGTGCCGAACGGTAGGGAAGGAAGAAAACCATTTGGCCTAAAAGGGTGTGCAGAAGGTAAAGACTAAAGACATATGAAGGGATTTGGAGAGGTGGCAAAGAACTATACGGTTACAGTCGTGAATCTGGAAGAGGCATTACTAGGAATACCAGGATACCCCATCGAAACATTTCAATGTTTCAGTTTCACTGTGTACTGTTAATAGAAAACTGATTTCCCGATTAGATACTTACTCCAGGGTATGTATTTACCAGATACGATTCTCACATCTGTATGGTTTTACAGATGATGAGTGGGAGTAAGTTATTGGGAATTGGGTGATCATCCTCATTATATCGGGATTCGTTGTAATCGGTGATATTTGAGGAAGTCACCTGGGTTGTTTGCCGGTTGGCAAATATTTGGTTTTGAATATCCGCTGTTATGCACCAATTTCAAATTGATATATCTGTACGTCTATTTTCATAGAGTGAGATATACCTTTATGAAATTATGTCTACGACATTTACCTATATCAGTGGATGGTTAGGTAAGGAGCATTAAACAACGGTGTAATTCTTCATAACCAAAGGTACAGTTTTCAACCTACGACACACAATGAATGAGTTATCAGACTCAAGGGACGTATACAGAGTATTGTATGTTGTCCAGGGTCCATAAGGACAGAGGGGTAGGTCCTCGTACTATATTCGGTTTACTTATGACTTCTCTAGTTTTTTTTTAGACCGGTGTTTCGTGGAAACACAGGGTCCGAATTTTGAGAAGTTACAGGTATTTGAATAGAGTAGAGAACCAGGTGTAGCAAGTATCGGGATTCTTCAAAGAGATCATGTAGATACTTGTGGTATTCAGTTGAAAGTGATGATTAAGAGAACTTGCTTCTCTTTCAGGTTACTCATAATTGGAAGTGTTCCTAAGTTGAGTAACGCTGATCCGCCTCCTTCCATTTAGTTGACATGCGCTGGGGACAGCTGCATGTTTGAATCTGGTTCAATTAAATCAGTGCCTCTGTTTCTATATTGGATATAGAACAGTTCATATCTTAACGATGTTAAGGTACGGGGAGTTGTCCGGTTTATGATTAAAACCAGACACTGGACAACTCAAGGCACGTTTCTGTAATGGCTGTTTGTGGGTTGACCCAGGCTATGACGAGGGTTGATTTTCTACCATCTGGATGAACAATAGCGATATTGTTCTAGACTCGCCACAGTTTTATTAAAAATGAATTTTTTCAGAAAACAGTAGTGGGAGTATGGTAGAACTGGAAGTGATTCCAGAACCACAAACGATTACTGAAGATTTGATAAGGAACCTAAAGATTCAATCTGGATTGACATTCCATTGGCCACTCCGCAGATATGGTGGGTAACTTCAGGCACCCGAGAGGTACTACGGTAGCCTCAAGGACGGTGACGGGGAAGTTCTTGTTTACCCACAATTACCAATGCTGTTGTTCCAGGCTGCGAGACCCGGCGGGAGGATGAGTATAGCGTCGTTCTGAACTCGCTTCAGAAGTGTACGTGTATATGACTCTGCCAGAGGGTTGTCGTAGTCAGTGGGAGCAGCGGAAGCATTGGTGGACAGGTTGCTTATGTCTATTTATAGACTAGAGCAGATGTAGCGGAGATAGATCATCTATTTCTGACGTGACAGTCATGGGTTTGACTTCATCAGAATAGGGGATGGATCTGTTGAGAAGGTAGTAGGGTGTGATATCCTGGTATTTGGATGATATACACAGAGTAGGAAAAGAAACTCCTACACTACGATCGGTTATACTTTGGTCGTCACACAGTGGTTTCTCCACAAAGGACTTGGACATTATATCAGACATACTGGTTACTAGATCTATGGTTTTAGATCTAGATTTGGGTGGTTTCTCAATCAGGGTACCTTGACAGCATTCTAAGAGTATTTAGAATGGACGACTCCTAGCACGGTAGTATACCTGCAGGTGATGGAGTCACCCTCTCCAAAGGTGTCTTACAGACTAAAGGGGAGAGGGACGTGCATGATTGGCAGATCACTTGCTTAGGCAATTGAGTCAATCATGAGATGTCAAGTACCACACCAGATGTTGTTCTTGCACTAGATGCAATAAGTTGACATTAATCCAATCCTGGAGAAACAGTCGGAAGCAGTTTTAGAACATAAGTGGATGTTCTAGGGATATGATAACGACAGCCTCATTCGGGAAACAGTTATCATTCCAGGCTTCCAAAGTGACATGGACGACAAGGAGGTTGTCAGAGTTATAGTTTTCCCTCTGACGAGGGGCAGTATTTTGGACAGGTGATCCAAGGCAGTACTGAGGGAGGCATGGCGCAGGATACTGATTAAGTTCAGTTGACGATACAGTCTAAGAAGTTTGGATTTGGAGTTCATTTATGAGCTAGGTCCCATCAGACATCCAGACATATTCTAAGACTGATTTTGCTCATTTCGGGAGATGGCTTTCTCCGCGAACTTGAGATATAGAGAGACATGGAAAGAAACAACTAAGCGGATCCACTCACTGAGGCTATTCCTCGAACGCAATAGTTCCGCAAACGAGCTTTGTGAGACTGACTAGTAGAGGAGTTGGGTGTTCGGTATCACACGGGCTGTGAGTATGCGACATCGCAATAATTAGCCTTGAGTGCAAGTGGGAGATTGTTAGAGGTAGTGCCCTCAGAGTCAATTATTGGATCACAGGTACGTGATTGCAATGATTGAGGGAGGACCTATCCCGGTAGGACAGTCTTACTCGAGATGATAGTATGCTATCTGGTTTACCTTTATCATCGTGTACTGCTTTAGGTGACATGACACGTCGCTATTACACGTTGATAGAGCCCCTAGGATTCTTGCTTGACCACCAGCAGTATGAGGGCGATCATATAAGTGGGAGCTGGGGGTCTACAAGCATATCCTTAAAAGGTCCCTAGTCGTGGGAGTTTCGAGACCGGGCATCGATACTCCATTAGTAGACTAGTGTATACAGTCGAGACCCCGACGAGGGGCGGTGGCCGGTCTCACAAGCCACTGGTGTCAGTTGGATCACCTAAGATGTATACAGGTGCTCATTGGGTTATGAGTACACCGGACAGGACTCGCCGGGAACATGCTAGTTGGTCATATACCAGACGTCAGATGGCAGTTCCCTGGTGACATGTGTGCAGGTTAGTTCATCGACCTGGGGATCGTCATTTGTCTCGTGTGAGTTCCCACTGTACTTTGATTACTACCCTACCACGGCTCAAAGGAGTCGTGCAAACAGGTTTTAGTTGGGTACAGTCCCGAGCCACATGGAGGCAGTGAGCGTATCTTCAGGGGTTCGTCTCTCCCGGTATTGGGGGTGAGGTCGTGCTGTGTCTAGGAGAGCCATTACACAAAGTCCTTGGCCAAGGCAAGGAGATTTACTGGTAGGTATTCCAGTAGTATCTCAGGGTGTTCTGGGCTACACTCCGACACGACTTGTACCGCTTTTGGGGGTCTGACTTTTACCAACCCCCTAGGCCCGCCATGCGATACTCATAGACGAACGGACCGGACTGCACGGATATTGTCACTGACAGGCTCAGTAGGGTGTCAGGATGAGTTCGCTCATCGACGTCCCTTTTAGTCAATAGCTGGTGGCCCGTTACGTATTGGCTTATACCTCTGACGTGCTAGTGGTTAAATCCACAGCCATAGTATTGACGAGTCTTTAGAGTCCACCACACTTTCAGTTACTCAAGCTTTCGGGCGAAACGCTGTAGAGGCCGTATGGAGATATGGCAGGGTCCGATCAGATACGTGCGGTATTGCACGGATCAGGATCGGACGGTTTATACTAGTAGCCGTATAGGTATATGGCAGGGTTCGATCAGATACGTGCGGTATTGCACGGATCAGGATCGAACGGATATTACTAGCCGGCTTTGGTTTAAGCCGGTCCTAGTTTAGTACAGTGTAGATTTTGTCTCTTTGCATTTGTATCCGGACGGAATACAGATGCGGGTGTGTATGCACAGTATCGGGGTTTTCCTGTAATTTATTACGGGACCAGTTTTCTGGAGTTGCCAGTTTGCATTCCGTTCCGGCCGGTTTTCCTTTGCTTTTTCCCGGCCGGACTTTTCCGATGGAGGGGGTTATTTGCAATTGTGCAAATAATCTTTGTGGAGGGGGTTTCTTGCAAAACTATTGATTATGATAGCTATCATTATCTTTTCACCATGCTTTTGCATTTATTGTGATAAAGTGTAAGTATGGTGTGATTTGAAATGAAGTATGGTGTATGTTTCTTTGACCTTGGATGTGGTCACCATTTTTTGATCCTACACTCACCTCCCTTGTTTTTTCCTCCCACCAATTTCCTACTTGCTATTATGGCCGGCCTCTTTGATGAGGTGAAGAAGATGGTTCATTTGTTTTGGTGTTGGAAATTTTATCAATGATCTCATTTTTATCATACCACCAAAACCCTCTCCAAAGTTCATGATTTCCTTCTCCCTCCATGGCAACTTCACCATCCCAAAAGAGACTATGATTCTACACTACATTCTACAGCATATCTTGAGCATGTCGAGTTGCCGGCTTCATGCTCGAGTTGCCTCGGTATTGAGGCGGGAGCCCGTAAAAGACGAAGGCGATGTGGTGCCCTTTCCGGCGAGGAGGCGACGAGGAGGAGAAGGACGGAGATCCCGCGAGGAGATCGGAGTGGAGATGAAGACCGGAGGACTTGGACAGTCGGTACAACATTTCTACACTCTTTACTGTTTGTTAGTTTAGCAATAATGGTAGATCCGGGTTAAAGTATACGATAGCGCCAAGTTAAAAAGTTTTATTCCGCAATTGGCGTCTGTAGACTGCCGGGGCGCTAACGTAGACTTACAGTTAAGGACGTCGTAGTCCATGGGTTTAAGGACCCCGCAGTCCATTGTTAGTTTTAAGACATCTCGGTCGAGGTTAAGGACGTCGTAGTCCATGGGTTTAAGGACCCCGCAGTCCATTGTTAGTTTTAAGACATCTCGGTCGAGGTTAAGGACGTCGTAGTCCATGGGTTTAAGGACCCCGCAGTCCATTGTTAGTTTTAAGACATCTCGGTCGAGGTTAAGGACGTCGTAGTCCATGGGTTTAAGGACCCCACAGTCCATTGTTAGTTTTAAGACATCTCGGTCGAGGTTAAGGACGTCGTAGTCCATGGGTTTAAGGACCCCACAGTCCATTGTTAGTTTTAAGACATCTCGGTCGAGGTTAAGGACGTCGTAGTCCATGGGTTTAAGGACCCCACAGTCCATTGTTAGTTTTAAGACATCTCGGTCGAGGTTAAGGACGTCGTAGTCCATGAGTTTAAGGACCCCACAGTCCGTATCAATAAGTGGTCATCGGGACCCGTCACTTCTTTGAAGACGTTGAGGGATTACAACGCCAAGTATCAAAGGAGTGAAGAGATGTACCCTGGAACCGGAGTGGATTAAATAGTCTTTGGCCCAATTTGGGATCAAGACCAATTAATTATGTTATGAGCCCATTAGCCCAGTTAATTACGAATTGAGGACTTATGGCCATCTTGGGCTAAGTCCAATCATGTCTGAAATATTGACTTCCTGTTGGTCCCTTGAAGGAGAGGCTTTGCCTCTATCCATTCGGCCAATTGGGCCAGTGTCTAGTGTTAAACACTAAAGACGAATCAGTGTTGAACACTGGGAATAAGATTGATAAGTTAGTGTTTCAACACTAAAAGATAGTTGGTGTTAAACACCAGCAACCAGGCTTTCAGATTAGTGTTGAACACTAAAACAGTCCAGTGTTAAACGCTGGCAACAGGAGTCCCAAACTAGTGTTGGACACTACGGTAATCGGTATTGAACACTGCAAATATAGTTCTGTGCTTAGTGTTACACTAAGGCCAAACAATGTTTTGTCACTGAATTCAGGGGTTCCGTTTTAGTGTTTAAACACTAAGGCAAGAGGGGTCACGTGGCAACACGTGAGAGCGCCCTCCCTTCACTTGTTCTTCTGAGACTATGCATCTTTTAGAGCATCACGTGCCATCACGTGACGGGGATTCAAGCGCTTATGTGTTAAAGCTTCTGTCAAGAGTCACGTGAGTCACGTGAGGCACTGCCTCCAGAGGGCTTTCTATAGATCTTTTTGGGGGGGGAGGGTCACGTGGTGGCACGTGACCCTGCCTCTATGTATGTTGTTTAGAAGATCTGTTAATCTTTTTTCAGGAATTAAATTCCTCGTAGGGTTAAACCCCAATAAAAAGCTTTAAATTCCAGAGGAATTAAATTCCTACTTCCTTTTGAAGATTTATATTCTGGAATAGAGTTGAACTCTGAATTTTCTGTAGGAATTAAATTCCTCATATATGTGAAGAACTGAATAGGGTTAAACCCTAATAAAAGCTTTAAAGAATTAAACTCCCATTCTCGATTAAAGAATTATGATTAAGGGAATTAAACTCCCGTTGTTTCAACAGAACTAAGTTCTTAATTAGGGTTAAACCCTGTTTCTTTTTGTTCTGAAGGAATTAAATTCGCATAACACAGGGTCAAGCCCTAATTTTATTTTAAAGGAATTAAATTCCTATAGTTCTGTGAGAATTGAATTCTCGTGCTTCCGTTCCCTCTCTATGCTTTGGATCTGCATGGCAGGATCTCGACCCATTGAGAATTAAATTCTCAACTTCAAGGGGAGATGTGCACTTTGCAGATCCTCTATCAAAGAGAGAAGAAATATGTTCTTCTGTTTTATATATCAGAGTTGAACTCTGTTGAGGATTAAATTCTCTTTCTTTCAAAAAGCCTTCCCTTTCTTACCTAGGGTTTTCTTTTGCAGAAGATCCAGATTCCTCAAAGTATCAAGGCTCTCTCCCTTTTCTTCCCTCTGCGTGTATATGTTTTTGCGTGTCTCTTGGCTCCTATTTATAGGAGAAGCAGCCGAGTCAATTAGTTTTTTGACGAATCTTCATTGAGAGATTTGATTTGCATCCATTATTCGTTTTGGACCTTTGGATTATCAGGTGAATTTTATTTACTATTGGATTTCAAATCCAGGGATTCTCCTTTGTTATTTCTGTTAGATTTAAAGGGGAAATCTTTCCAAGTTCAGGATTTTTCCATAGATAGATGATATTCAATCATCTTTAAATCTTTAATTCGGTTGGTTCCAGATAATCGCTTTCCTTTGAAAAGATTTGAATCTCTTTCAGAATTTAATTCTGTTAACAAAATGGGCTTTGAAAGCCGGTCACGTGTGACCACGTGACCCATAGTCACGTGTGGGCACGTGACCCCCTTGGAACGAGCCTTCTTCCTTCTTTTTACGCTCTGTCTTCTGGTTGCTGCTTAACTATCACGTGCCACCACGTGACAACTGATCACGTGTGAACACGTGACCCTGGCATGGAGCCTTCTTCTCGATTTAACCGGAGAATGAGTCTGATGTTTTGAGTGTCACGTGCCAACACGTGACCCTGGTCACGTGGGAGCACGTGACCTCTTCTGAAGCCTTTTTCTTAATTTGCTCAGGGAGCTGTTGGGTTTTGAAGCCGCTTTTTGATTGTCACGTGTCAACACGTGACCCGGGTCACGTGGGAGCACGTGACCCTTTCTGAAGCCCTTATCTTTGATGTAATCGGGAAGCTGAATTTGCTTTGCTGATGCTTTTAGGTGTCACGTGCCAACACGTGACTGCTGGTCACGTGTAAGCACGTGACCCTCTTCTGAAGCTTTTTCCATAAGCTTTTCTGATTTTAAATCAGGAAACATAGAATATAAAATATTTATTAAAATTACTTTTGTATATATATATATATATCCTTAAAATACCTATTTTATTATGATATAAGTATTCCACCTTTTTCTAAAAATCACAAGAATAAATTTTACACTAAAATACCATGAAATTCAAATAAATCAATATTACAGATAAATACCTTTAATTATAGGATATTTTCACTAGAAATGGCACAATATAAAATCCACATTCATTACAACTCTAAAGACGAATTATAAATATTTGAGGTGTATTTTGAAAAGTATATAAAAGTATTTTTACATAAAACCCCTCAAGTTTTATAAATTATCCTAAGGACCCTAGCAATTATAAGACTTCGATTCACATTCCTGATTGTCTGACTCGGGTTTGAGTCTGATTAATCTGACTTGAATATGATTCAAGTCAATCTTTAATCTACAAGATTCCAATTCAATATGAACACATGAATATGATTCAAGTCTCATCTTTAATCTGACTTGAATATGATTCAAGTCTCTAGAATCCATGAATCCGATTATCAAACTATACAATTTGACTTAACCGAACCATGGATATACATTCCACTTACATGGTTCTCCAGTTATTCCGTTTACATGATTATGCAGTTACATCCGTTTACTGATATCATGGTTTTGGTCAGTCATCCAATTACACAATTCAATTTACAAGACAATACAATGCAATACAGTACTAACAATAACATAACTACACGGGGTATTGGGGTAGTTCATTCGTGAATCCAACATAATGTCAAGAGTCCCCCTAGATCATGAATCCATATCTACTAACACAAGTAAGCAATCATGAGGGCCCGTGTTTCCATGCTCCTGGACTGTGGCCTGTTGAGTTTGGAATACTTCGGCTATGGTCGAAGTCCCGCTACTAACATATCATTTGGGCCCGTGGTTCCCTACCCCTAGACTGTGGCCTGTTAGGTTTGAGAACACTCTTGAGATTAGTTGACATTCACCCTTGAACTTACGATAACAACAGCTTAACGCTAAAACACTATAATACAACTGTAAAAGCTACTCTCTCTCTCTATCTTACTCTCCGTCTATTCTCCTCTTACCTTTGGGACTTACCGAGCGACCTGTTCGCTGACGATATTCTATTTCTTTCTTCTTTGAATGTCGTCAGGTGTTTTGGACCCGGCAGAGATCGAGCCATCTCAAGAAGAATTGGAGCAGTTTGCCGAAGACCCGGCACTTTAGTTTCATTGTACGCTTTTCCATTCTGTACTTTTCATTTCCTGTTATGCCACTGTTTAGGCATCTTTTATTTCAGTTGTATTTCCTTTTCATGTATTGTACAAAAGAATGTTAATAAATAAAAGTTGCTGTTCTTTTTATTTCTTGTCTCTTATGTATTTATTTTATATTGCTTAGAAACACTTAGCGTATGTACTTCTGAGTATATACGTAGCGGACCTCGTCGTGTCCCCTTCGCCGTACACTGGGAAGCGGGGCGTGACAGTTCCATAGCACGATACTGCCTTTGTGTGAATTTTGGTTACAAATAAAATATTACATAAAAATGCCACTCATTTTAAAAACGGTTTTCTTTTAAAACGGTATTCTTAATTCCTTTGCGATTATTGCTCTACAACTCTTTTTAGGGTACCCGCTATTGGATAGTGCGGATTATCGCACATCCTTAGGCCAGTAGAGCGAGATGCAAACCTTCTTACGGAGCATTCGGTCTCGAAAGGTTTTAAATACGGTTTTTTTTAAGAAAAACGCATTTTTCTACTTAAATAAAATTTAATTTTTAATAATTATATAAAATTACAAATCCATATATTTTCAAAATATAATAAACTTACACTTTTTTAAATGAAAGAATTACAGTTTTCACCAAAATACCTTCAAGATACCAACAAAAGATAAGTTTTACAATAAAACACCATGAACTTTCCAAGCTAAGCAATTATCACTAAAATACCTCAAATCCTTGAAATTCACATCAATGAAAATCCTAAATAATATAAATAAATTCTCGAGATTTATTTTGAAATTTTATTAAAAATATTTTTCATAAAACCCCCTCGAGTTATATAATACAATATTTAAGGATTTTAGTAAATATAGGTTTAAGCGGGATCAATTCTCTTGAGCCTCAGGGAGCCGGAGAAAGTGGGTGCTTGCCTTATTAAGGTAGAAAACTTAACGAAGTTATCAATGGTAATTGTCTTGGAAAAAGACACAAATCCTGTCGTCCATGTGCAGCAGTTACCGATAACTCCCGAACATAATTCAGGATCTAAATCAGTTGCAAATGTCTGACTCAGTCTGAGTCTAACTCAAACCTGAATCCGAACTCAAATCAGAGTCCAATTCAAATATGAATCCAAAGTCTAACATGTATATTTGAACATGAACCTGAATACCTGAATTCAAACTTCAATATCGAACCTGAATACTTGACTGGACTTGACCGAACCATGGCTATAACTTGACATGACTACAAGATTACATCCTAAACCTGACTACTTGAACAACTTGTATCCATGGTTTCGGCAAGACCTGTAAATATAACCTATACAATACATTACGCGGAGATAACGGGATAGATTGGTACGGAATGTATAGCGTGGTACGAGATGATCACTTAAAAGACACCTACTGTCGCGTCTCGCTTCCCAAAAGAGCGGTAACGGCATGTGAAAAGCCCGCGACGTATTTATTCCGAGAAGGTCATTTCTCGAAACAAATACGCTAAGCGTATATAAGCAATATAAAATGACAAGAAAAGACACTATAATGAAAATCCAACTTTATATATTTACATTCCCAACTTTCACAAGTTTCAAACTGAATACATGATGTCTGAAAACAAAGATGTATAAAAGAAAGTGTCTAAACAGGTAGCATACAGGAAATAAAAGCTGAAAAGAAAAAACTAGTAGTCGGTCTGCTCCGCAAGTTAAGAGTAATCCTCCTGACTCGGTTCACTCTCCTCAATCTCTAAATTATGTGACGAACATTCCAAGGAAACAAAGAAATGGGTAGAATGCCCGTCAACGAACTTGCGCTCGGTAAGTCCCCAAGAAAGGTGGGATGTGAAAGTATATAAATGAATATGCAAGATGACATGTGATATAGTATGAATGGAAATAAAATATGAACAAGTACAACATGGTAATGTTAATGACAACTATGTAAGCATGGCAATATAACATGAGCATAATAAACAAGTATAGCATGACCACGCCCCGCTTCTCAGTGTAGGGGCAAGGAGACGTGGCGAGGCCGCTACGTATTAACTCAGAAGTAAACACGCTAAACGTATCTAAGCAATATAAAATGAAAAGTACATCAGAGACAAGATGTAAATAAACAGCAACTTTATTTATCTAACATTCTTTTACAGTACAACTGAAATGTAAATACATGGAATGAAAGCAATGCCTAAACAATGGCATAACAGAAATGAAAATGGTATGTACAAGTATCTAAAACTCCGGGTCGAATGCTAACTGCTCCAAATCCTCGTTGTTAGGCTCCATCTCCAGTGAGTCTGATCCACCCGACAACATTCCAAAAAAAGAAGAAAATGAATGTCGTCAGCGAACAATCACTCGGTAAGCCCCAAAGGTGAGTAGAGATAGAATAGATAGGAGGAGAATATAAGTTTTAATGTTTTATTATATTGCTAACGCTGTTGTTTGTAGCTTGGTATAGAAAATGGCAGTGTATACGAAAGGAGTCCCACTATTCCGGAAACTAAGGTATACGGAGCACAAGGAACCATTCAGCCACGGTACAACGGCAATGGATATTCAGGTTAGGTGTATTATGGTTACAGTCTCGTGCCACTTTTAACACCTTCCGTACCAATCTACCTCTTATAAACCCTGCGATGTCTTTATTGTATTGATTATATTGTATTGTCTTGTATTGTAAATTGTATATGGATAACTTGCCGAAACCATGATATCAGGAAACGGAATGGATGTAAATGGAGAGTCATGTAGACGGAGTATATCCATGGTTCGGTTCGGTCAAGATAGATTGATATAGATTGAATAGACAGATTCATGGATTCATGTTGTATTGTAGTTTATACTTGAATCACATTCAAGTCAGATTGATTAGATCGAGACTCGGTCTGAGTCAGACACTTTAAAAAGAACTTGAAATACTGAATTAGTTTTGATGTTATCGATAACTGCTGCACATGGACGGCAGGATTTGTGTCTTTTTCCAAGACAATTACCGTATTGATAACGCCGTTTGTTAGATTTTCTACCTTAAATAGGTAAGCACCCATATTCTCCGGCTCCCCGAGGCTCAAGAAACTGGTCCCGCATAAACCTATGTTTACTAGGGTCCTTATTATAATTTAGTGTAACTTGAGGGGGTTTTATGTAAAAATAGTTTGATATAATTTTCAAAATACAGCTCAAGTATCTAATTATCGTCTTTAGGGTTTTCATAGATGTATATTTTATACAAATGAAATTTCTAGTGAGTAAAACCTAATTTCATAATATACGGTATTTTGTTGAATATCGGTATTGTTTTGTATTTGGATGCTATTTTCATGTAGTGGTGATTCCTTTTGAAAACTCGGAATATTTATATAATATAATTAAAGTAGATATTTTGATAATATATATATATATATATATATATATATTTAATGAAAGTAATTTTATTTATTTTCTTGTAGAAATCTCATTTCTAAAGATAAATGCATAAAAATTCCATCGAGATCGAATGCTCCTTTCGGAGGTCTGCATCTCGCTCTACTAGGCCCGAGGATGTGCGATAATCTGCATCATCCCGAACGGGGTCTCTAAAAGTGGGTTGTAGAGATGCAATTGCAAGGAATTGTTTAATACATCTTTTTAAAGAAATGGTTTTATAAGTTGATGGTATTTATTTGAAATATCGTATTATCCACAACTATGTTCCCAAATTTCCATCGTGGTATGTCAAAGATGTGTGTTGTGATGAGTTAGGTCATTACCTCATGAATTATCTAAAGGTAATACAGGAATTATGATGATTTATATCGAAACTAAAGTATATGGTATTTACTGTAAAACTATGATAAGAGTTGTATAAAAGATTATTTTGAGATGATTCTTGTTGTAAAGTGTTTTTTAATGTTTGTTAAACATGATATGAGAGTATGATATTTTCTTGATTAAGAAAATTTGAGTTTGAAGAAAAACCGAATCAGAAGTCGGATTAACTCCGCTTCCGTCGGGTTTTATAATTTAAAGTTTTTAGAATAGAGAAGGAGAGGGGAAGAGGGGACTTACTGGTTTTTGGGAAAGAAGAGGGGTATGAGAAAACTAGAGAAGCATCGGGACGTCGTTTCGTCGCCGGAATCTGTAACACCCGAGCCCAATGCTACTATTTTCAGTTACTGTTTGAGCATAATGTGGTACTCATTTCATTTAATTTGCTTGTTTGTTGCTTACCGTAAAATTTACCCGGCAAAGTCATTTCTACATATAACAAATTTTAGCATCTAAAATAAAATTGAAAATATTCATCTTGGCCTACTTGACACCCCTAGCCTCGTGGTAGCGTCCGTGCATTGTGTTCTCGTCCCGTTCAGTAAAACGGGCAAGTTTGGATGGCTACGTGCACGCATGTGTGTCCATTTTGAGAGTATGCTTTTTAATCATAAAACATTTCATTTTAAAATTTGGAACCCGCTTAAAATCCTATTATTTGAATTTCGAATTTTTGGACCCAACCCGGGCGCAATTTGGAAATGTTTCATTTGGCGCCAAAATCCCAAATTTTTAATATTATTAAAACCTTCGCATATATTTTTCTAACTAATCTGATATCTTACTGTTCATTACCTATCTTTTAAATCTTTAAGTTAACCATATAATATTTTTACAATCTTTTATATCCTTCTCAATTTATTCTCTCAGCCAATCGCAACCTCCCCTTTAACCCCGTGGTCCCCACTTTCTCTCTCTCCTTCTTCTCTCTCTCTCCACTTTCTCTCTTTCTCTACCCCTTATATATTCTCTCGTACTTCTCTTTATCATTTTTCTCTTCTTGCTTCATGTCTCGTTTCTCATTTCTTTTAACTGTTCTTTTGTTACCGGAATTCCGTCGTGCCGGTGACGTTTCTCGACGTTCCAGCGAGATACCCCGACCCGTGTGGTTCCTTTGTTCGTCGTTTGGGTTCATTCCGTGAACCGTGCGCCGTCGCGAGTTTTCCCCGCAGACGGTTAACGTTCCGTTTTCCCGATTCGCGACCCATCGAGGCAAGTTAATCTTGCTACATGCT
Organism: Agapanthus africanus; assembly: GCA_030015575.1. Classification (NCBI taxonomy): domain Eukaryota; kingdom Viridiplantae; phylum Streptophyta; class Magnoliopsida; order Asparagales; family Amaryllidaceae; genus Agapanthus; species Agapanthus africanus. The sequence continues at coordinate 138,941,733 of CM057339.1, forward strand.
ATATACTTTTATAATCTTCATTTTATAATATTATACATTTGAAAATCTTATAGTTTACATATGAAATGTCGTTGAAAAATCGGATATGACAAATCTGAAATTTACTGTACACCTTATCTTATAAAATTCATTATAAATCATAGAAAAATCATTAGGATACGTTCTTTAGTTCGTTACGAAGCTAATTCAGAATACTATAACTTTATGACATATTTACTTGCAAAATAAATTGTTTAATTAACGTAAAATGCAAATGAACACGTCTCTAAACTGCTGTCCAGGGAAATTCCAGCAGCAAACTTTCAACTTTGAATATTCATAACTTTTTGTAGGGATAACCTGAGATGCTTATACTTATAAAACTAAAAACCTTATTGAATTATCTTTGTTTTGGTATAAGATACGTCTCTTTTGGAGAACATTTGTTATTTTTAAGCTATTTTACAAATTAGGGTGACGCTAAATTTCTGAGCGGAACCTTCTTGTGCATGGTTAATCAATACATCTTTTATAGTTACTAATCGTTTTGAATATGCTATCCATATTAATATTATTATATCACATATTGTTTAGTTGTACATCCCACATTACCATTTTATAGTTTTATAACTTTTCGGATACCCGTTTGCATCCATCGCATTTAAGATACATATAATTGCATCCATAGATCACATCACTACATAATAATGTGATATTAACACTCCATGTTTAATAAATTGTATCCTAATTAATATTGGAACTATAAATGTAACCCTAATCGATAACTGTGCATCCATATCCTTGAAATTATATCTATTGGCATATCATATTACATGTTCCAGTTATTGTTCTGATAGTACTCATGCTTGTTTATTTATACACATGTTTATGTTAGTTTGATTATGAGCACCCACATGACATCTTGTGCTTCCTGACATGACCTGTTACACTTCCTACTTAACATGACATGGTACCGTACACTCTTGACATGACATGACACCTTTATACATTACCCGGTTGACCTGATGTACCATGGCTTTACCTGTTACCTGATCTCATGCCTAATGCCGACAAACCCGACCATCCCTGCTGTCTATCCAGACAGACCTACTCTTACCGGATTTTGTGTTGGCATTAGTCCTTGACTACTGAATACCTGACCTGACATACATAGTTTGGGGGTATGGGGAAATCAAAGGTGAAACCGACTTGTAACTCAACAGTTCGATACATTGTTCTGATCAGTCTTACGGGCTTGGCCAGCTCCGGAGTGTTGTTGCTGACATCACTCATCCATCCTACTACCTTTTACTGCTTAGCGGCACGTCTCGGATTCAGCCCCGAGGATCATGACCGTGGTCCCGGGCACGCACGGGATACTATTGAGTTACATCGACGATTCATCAATTGATTTCAAAGACTATAGAGTAGAAACCTGATAGGACAGTTTAGTTACCACTGCACATTACCCTGCACTGTTATTTCTTAGTACTGCTTTATTCATGTTCATACCTGCATTGCTTATTACCATGTTCATATTATATTGTTGGTTGACATGACGCGCTGACGTCTGGGTTTTGCATGGCCCAGATTCTTTACCACTGTCGACGACTGAGCAGGAGTACTTCAGCCAACAGGCTGATTTGTGAGTTCTGTAGTGGTTAGTTCATTTATTGCATTTTATTTCCAGGTGTGATCCCGCATTACGGGACGTACCTTTCTATTATTGCATTGGATCATTTGCTTCCGCACTTATTTATCATTGACTCTGGTTATTATGGATTTGGACATGTGTTAGATAGTTTATTTATCTTGTTCTTGATAACCTTACAACCGTAATGTGACTGTGGACGGATACGTCCTACCCACAGGTAGCATGGTTGGCTATGTCACGTGCCCAAATCTTGCGTACTCTGGGAAGCGGGGCGTGACATGGTTTTACTTCATAAGCTCTTCACACACATCTCCTTTTGGCACACACACACGGCTACCATATCTCAACGAACCATCTTCATGGATCAATAAATCTGTTCGTAGTCCGGCTTCAACCTGCTCTCGAAACTTTTGTAGTCTAGGATCCTGCGATTGTGCTGTTTTAATCTTCTCAACTAAGGACGACTGTACTTGCAACTGCATCAACTGTCCTGTAGCATGTGGTAGCACAACCTCCAAGTCAAATCTCCGAAAATCCGCAATGATCTCTCTTTGTGCGGTCAATACCTGAATTGCTATTGGAACTATAAATGTAACCCTAATCGATAACTGTGCATCCATATCCTTGAAATTATATCTATTGGCATATCATATTACATGTTCCAGTTATTGTTCTGATAGTACTCATGCTTGTTTATTTATACACATGTTTATGTTAGTTTGATTATGAGCACCCACATGACATCTTGTGCTTCCTGACATGACCTGTTACACTTCCTACTTAACATGACATGGTACCGTACACTCTTGACATGACATGACACCTTTATACATTACCCGGTTGACCTGATGTACCATGGCTTTACCTGTTACCTGATCTCATGCCTAATGCCGACAAACCCGACCATCCCTGCTGTCTATCCAGACAGACCTACTCTTACCGGATTTTGTGTTGGCATTAGTCCTTGACTACTGAATACCTGACCTGACATACATAGTTTGGGGGTATGGGGAAATCAAAGGTGAAACCGACTTGTAACTCAACAGTTCGATACATTGTTCTGATCAGTCTTACGGGCTTGGCCAGCTCCGGAGTGTTGTTGCTGACATCACTCATCCATCCTACTACCTTTTACTGCTTAGCGGCACGTCTCGGATTCAGCCCCGAGGATCATGACCGTGGTCCCGGGCACGCACGGGATACTATTGAGTTACATCGACGATTCATCAATTGATTTCAAAGACTATAGAGTAGAAACCTGATAGGACAGTTTAGTTACCACTGCACATTACCCTGCACTGTTATTTCTTAGTACTGCTTTATTCATGTTCATACCTGCATTGCTTATTACCATGTTCATATTATATTGTTGGTTGACATGACGCGCTGACGTCTGGGTTTTGCATGGCCCAGATTCTTTACCACTGTCGACGACTGAGCAGGAGTACTTCAGCCAACAGGCTGATTTGTGAGTTCTGTAGTGGTTAGTTCATTTATTGCATTTTATTTCCAGGTGTGATCCCGCATTACGGGACGTACCTTTCTATAGATTGCATTGGATCATTTGCTTCCGCACTTATTTATCATTGACTCTGGTTATTATGGATTTGGACATGTGTTAGATAGTTTATTTATCTTGTTCTTGATAACCTTACAACCGTAATGTGACTGTGGACGGATACGTCCTACCCACAGGTAGCATGGTTGGCTATGTCACGTGCCCAAATCTTGCGTACTCTGGGAAGCGGGGCGTGACAGAATCTCCTTGAATCGTCGCCGGAACTTCACCCTTTTGCTAACTCCACTTGTACACTAAAAGACTTGAGAATTTGGTAGAGTTTTGATAATGAAATTCTGAGTGAGGATGTGTGAATTTGGATGTGGTGTTTATAGGAAAAATTAGGATTTAGAGGGTTAAAGAATGCATTGAAATTTGCATTAAAATGGGATTAAATGGGTGATTTAATCCTCTCTTGTTGAATGCAGGGAGAATAAACAATGTGAGAGAAGTGGGGGTAGTTGAAGAGGTGCAGGGGTGAAAATATGAGGGGCATTACCATCGGATTTGACCGACGGCGCCAGGCTTTTGCTTCATCTCGTCGGGTCTATACTGACGGAGGGGGTTAGGGTTTAGACCACGTGTTGGGGTCATTTAGTATACTCTCGTGCACGTGTTTGTTTAATCGGTGTCTTTTCAGTTTACGTGTAGTGCACATGTAATCCTTTTGGCTTCTAAAAGATTAAAAGAAATTGAAATAAAAAGATAATGTGGCTGATGGGATTTAAACTCAGGTGCTATGTCTCAACAGTGCAAAGTCTTACCAATGAGCTACAAGCTCTTTCTTGTTATTCAAAAGCAAATCGAACTTATAACTTGTGCTCAGGCTTAGATATCCCTTTCTGCATTTTTGAAAAAAATTCGTACAGAAAGTCTAGTGTTGTTACATTCTACCCTCCTTATAAAAATTCCGTCCTCGAAATTTGTAAAAGAAAAGTGTAACAGATTTAATAAAGTTTGGTGATAGAACTATTGGTGGTGTATGAAAAATAATGAGATGATGCAAAGGTTTGAAATAAATTGAAGAGAAATACCAGTGTTACTTTAGTCTACGGCCTCTGCTTCTTCAAACGCTAATGTGAAAGCCTGATACCGGGGTACATTCCTCCTAGCGGGAGGCACATTCCTCTATCCTTGGGGCATGTTCCTCTGCCCTCGAGACATGTTCCTCAGTGCATGATGGAATTGGCGATTAGGCTGCACAGAGGGTGGAGCTGGGAGAGCTAGACAAGGTGCATGAGCCTGAATAGTTGGCAGCTGCGGATAGTTGGTGGGTGTGGGAGCTGAGTTGCGTCTATAAGCACAGGTTCTAATTCCATGATTGGATGCGCCACAAACTAAGCACAGGCCTTTTGCGCGCCTACAGTCCTTCCACAAGTGTCCATCCCTTTTGTAGTAGAAGCAGAAATCTGGACTTGGTTGATTATTTGTTACTTCCGGTCTCCTCGGTTCAACAGTTGGCCTTGAAGAGGCTCCTCCTGCCATCTGAGTGGCAGGGCGCTTCACTCCGGCAGATTGAGGTTTGCCCTTCCTCTTCACTACTGCCTCGTATCTTCGGGCAGGCTTCAAAGCAAAATCATAGGTTGGGAAATCCCCTGTAGCTAAGGCAGCTTGGATTTCCTAGCCCAACCCTTACTGAAATCGTATGGACCTGATCTCAGCAGTTGGTATTAAGTGTGCCGCGAACCTGTTGCTCTTGTGTTAGCTGTGTAGTATATGATATAAAATCGAACATTGAGACATATCTTACCGATTGAGTATGGTAAACTCAGCATCATACTCATCCACGGATTTGGTCCACATCGAACCCTGTTGTAGGTGGATGAACTGCTGCTCCATGTCAAATCTGACAGTCTCAGGGAAGTATTTCGCATCGAACATGTCGCGAAAAGTCCTCCATTCGATAGGTTGGTCAAGACGGCTTTCTTCCTCCTTCCACCAAACCCGTGCATTGTCAGTGAGCTGCAGCTTTGTAACTCGAACCCAAGCTATCTCTGGCACTTGTGCCGCTGCCAGATCATCTTCAATACTTTAAGCCCACTCCTCCGCTTCTAGAGGGCTCTCTTTTCCTGAGAATTGCTTGGGGTGCAAAGCCCAAAATTGTTTTACCCCTGGGGCTTCCGCTTCTGGGAGGTTCATCAAAATAGCAGTCTGCTGCTGCTGTCCCTCCAGGAGGCTGCGGATCGCCTCAAGCGGCACCGTCTGCTCATTGATCGGAGCAGCGACAGTGGGTGTAAGCGGTAGAGGTGGTGGTGTGTTATTGAAATTGGTGCTGGTGTTGTTTGGAGAATCCATAACCTTGAAAGAAAAATCTTGGGTTAGGACAGATTCAAAATATATGAAATTAGAAGATTCAAGAAATATGTAATGAATGTTTTTACTTGCTGGTTTTTGTGTTATATTGCTTAGGATTTCATGCAAAATTAACCTGCATGTCCATGCAAAACTGACATGTATGTCCATGCAGAGCTGACCTGCATGGGCCACCAACAAAACTTGCCACGCCTTTCCCAGTGTACGGGCAAGGAGACGCGACGAGACCGCTACGTATTTACTCAAAAGTAAACACGCTAAGCGTATCTAAGCAATATAAAATGAAAAGTACACCAGAGACAAGATGTAAATGAACATCAGCTTTATTTATTTAACATTCTTTTACAGTACAATTGAAATGTAAATACATGGAATGAAAGCAATGCCTAAACAATGACATAATAGAAATGAAAATAGTATGTACAAGTATCTAAAGCTCCGGGTCGAATGCTAACTTCTCCAAATCCTCTCTGCTGGGCTCGATCTCCAGTGAGTCCGATCCACCTAACAACATTCTAAAGAAAGAAGAAAAGGAATGTTGTCAGCGAACAATCGCTTGGTAAGTCCCAAAGGCGAGTAGAGATAGAATAGACAGGAGGAGAATATAAGTTTTAATGTTTTATTATATTGTTAACGCTGTTGTTTGTAGTTTGGTACAGAAAATACCAGTGTATACGAGAGGAGTCCCACTATTCCGAAGACTAAGGTATACGGAGCACAAGGAACCGTTCAGCCACGGTACAACGGCAATGAATATTCAGATTAGGTGTATTATAGTTACAGTCTCATGCCACTTTTAACACCTTCCGTACCAATCTACCCCTTATAAACCCCGTAATGTCTTTATTGTATTGATTGTATTGTATTTTCTTATATTGTAAATTGTATATGGATGACTTGCCGAAACCATGATATCAGTAAACGGAATGGATGTAAATGGAGAGTCGTCTAGACGGAGTATATCCATTGTTCGGTTCAGTCAAGATAGATTGATATAGATTGAATAGACAGATTCATGGATTCATGTTGTATTGTAGTTTATACATGAATCACATTCAAGTCAGATTGATTAGATTAAGACTCAGTCCGAATCAGACACTTTAAAAAGAACTTGAAATCCTGAATTAGTTTAGATGTTATCGGTAACTGCTGCATAAGGATGGCAGGATTTGTGTCTTTTTTCAAGACAATTACCGTGTTGATAACACCGTTTGTTAGATTGTCTACCTTAAATAGGTAAGCACCCATATTCTCCGGCTCTCTGAGGCTCAAGAAACCGGTCCCACTTAAACCTATGTTTACTAGGGTCCTTATTGTAATTTAGTATAACTTGAGGGGGGTTTATGTAAAAATAGTTTGATATAATTTTCAAAATACAGCTCAAGCATTTAATTATCGTCTTTAGGGTTTTCATAGACGTATATTGTTCTCCGTCGGACACGGAGACGCGATCGCGTAGGTTCGTCTTTCCTGAATTCGGGGCAAATGCTAATTGGTGCTATCCGTCCACCTCTCCGAAGATACCAAATTGATTTATAGCACCATGTATCGAAGGTTTAAACGGATGCGACCGATATAGCAGACTTCGTCAGATGCCCCCTCATTTGAGGGGTTTTTGATTGTGGGAACGCTCTTCCCTGCAGACGCAAGCCCCTGCAGTTAATTACGCTACCGAATCGCGGTAACCACTTTCTCCTTCTCCAGATGGTCACTTCGTGTCGTGTGCGTTTGTTTTATTTTTGGTTGCCCGTGGATTGTATACGGAGGCTAATTTATGTTGTCGCCCATAGGGCGTGGATTAGTCCAAATCCGTATTTTCTTAGATTTGGGTTTTGGTTTTGGTTTTAAGGATACGTTAGCCTCATTTGAGACTAGGATTAACTTAAACGTTTGTTAAGGATACGTTAGTCTAATTTTAGACTAAGATCAACTTAACAGTTTGTTAAGAACACGTTAGTTTAATTTTAGACTAAGGTCAACTTAACCATTTGTTAAGGATACGTTAGTCTAATTTTAGACTATGATCTACTTACCAGGATCATTTAGATCCAACAAAAGAGCATTTGGGCTCTATTGTTTTAGTTTAGGGACTTTTCGGTCAATTACCAGTTTAAGGACATGGTGGTCTAAGGTTAAGGACATCATAGTCCATGGGCTTAAGGACCCCACAGTCCGAGGTTAAGGACATCATAGTCCATAGGTTTAAGGACTCCACAGTCCAAGGTTAAGGACATCATAGTCCATGGGTTTAAGGACCACACAGTCCAAGGTTAAGGACATCATAGTCCATGCCCACAGTCTAAGGTTAAGGACATCATAGTCCATGGGTTTAAGGACCCCACAGTCCAAGGTTAAGGACATCATAGTCCATGGGCTTAAGGACCCCACAGTCCGTAGTTTAAAAACGTCATAGTCTATAAAGTTTAAGGACATCATAGTCCATGAGTTTAAGGACCCCACAGTCCATGGAATGATTGGTTATCGAGACCCGTCATCTCTCTGAAGACGTTGAAGGATTACAACGACAAATATCAAAAGAGTGAAGAGATGTACCCTTGAACTAATGTTGATTGGGAAATCTGTAGTCCAATTTGGGACTAAGATCAATTAATTGGGTTATGAGCACATTGGCTCAGTTAAATCTGAATTGAGGACTTATGGCCAATTTGGGCTAAGTCCAATTAAGTTTGAAATGTTGGCCTTTTGTTGGCCTGTTGAGCATTTGTCTGGGTTCAGCCCCTCATTATTTAGCAATGCTAAACAAGAGTTTGAGGGCTCCGAGAACATTTTGTCTTCGGCTGAGCACTTAAACATTATAGTTCCGGATTTTAAAGCTCATTTGAAGTGGAGATTTGCCTCTGGAAAACTTAGCCAATTTGGGCTAAGCTGATTTGAAAATAGTGTTAAACACTAGAGGACATCTGGTGGTCATGTGTCCTCACGTGATGTATTTAAAACAGTGTTAAACACTGGAGACAAAATACTCAAAATAGTGTTAAACACTAGAAAGGAAGGGTCACGTGGGGTCACGTGAGGCGCCTGAAGATGGGGCCAGACCTCCTTTATTTTATTATCAGAATATTCAAATAAGTGTTAAACACTTTTAGTCTTCAGGCCATCACGTGTTGGCATGTGATGGGTAGCCATGTATTGATTATTAAAGTGTTTATTAAGGGGTCACGTGGGGACACGTGAGGGCGCCCAAAATCAGTACTGCCTTTGGCTTTGTTCTCTTCATTTATGAGGGTCACGTGTGAGCACGTGAGGCATTGCCTCCAAGCTTTTTTCATCTCATTTTGGGGAGTCTGTTTAAGGGTCACGTGGGAACACGTGACCTAGTTTTGTTCTCTCTTTTCTGCTCATTGAGAATGGGGGTCACGTGTTACCACGTAACCGAATTCTTTACGTGCATGGAGAGCTTTAAATCTCTTGTTTTAAGAATTAAATTCTCTGTAGGGTTAAACCCTAATTCTGTTTTGGAGGAATTAAATTCCTATGTATATGGAAGAATTAAATTCTTATGTAGGGTTAAACCCTAGTTCTGTTTTGGAGGAATTAAATTCCTATAAATTTGGGAGAATTAAATCCTCATATAGGGTTAAACCCTAGTTTTGTTTTGGAGGAATTAAATTCCTATGAATTTGGGAGAATTAAATTCTCATATATAGTTAAACCCTAGTTCTGTTTTGGAGGAATTAAATTCCTATGAATTTGGGGGAATTAAATTCCTTAAACTCAATTCTCCCTCTAAGTTTTGGATCTGCATGGCAGACTCTCCCCGATGAGAATTAAATTCTCAACTTGTGGGAAGATCTGCTTCTGCAGATCTTCAACCAAAGAAGAACTAAGTTCTTAATCAGAATAGTTAAACTCTTAAATTGATAATTAAATTCTCTTTTTTTTATGGAACTTAGATCACTTTCCCCTTTCTCACCTAGGGTTTCTTTTCTCTGAAGAAATCTTTTTTTCCCTCTCTTGAGAATTAAATTCTCCTCTCTTTTTTCTCTATGTTGTTGTTATCTCCCCAAAAAGTAGATCCCCCTCTCTTCTCTTCTTGGCTCCTATTTATAGAAGAAAAAAAAGAATCAATTTGTTTAGTGAATTTTTTATTGAAAGATTTTGGTTGTTTTTGTAACCAACATGATCTTTTAGATCACTCAATGAATTTTATTCACCATTGGATTTTTAATCCAAAAGATCTCTTATCTGTTATTCAAATTTCAGGGAAATCTTTCCTTGTATAGAATCTTTCTATAAACTGGTGATTTTTAATCACCATTGGATTTTTAATCCAACGGTGCTCCACTTTACAGAGCACAATTTTTTTGTTTGGAAAGATTTAGGGAAATATTAGAGTTTTTGATTCCCTCTTAATTAGAATTTAATTCTATTAATTCATAGATCTTTAGGAACCCATCACGTGTTGGCACGTGACCCCCTGATTAAACATTTGACCAGAATTTAATTCTATTGTTTTAAAGAACTCAGGAATTATCACGTATCAGCACGTGACCCTTGTCACGTGTTGGCACGTGATGCCTCATTGGGATTTTTCCTTGTTATTTTATTATACCTTTAATTCTTTTCAGTGGGTTTAAAGGCCCATCGCGTGTTGGCACGTAACCCCACTGATTAATTATTTCCAATTATTTATTTTATTCAGTGCCTACAGGCTTTGCCTGTAAATGGTCACGTGTCTGCATGTGATGCCCGGTCATGTGTGAGCACGTGATACCTCATAACTTTTGATCCCGGATGAATTATGAGACCCATAATATATAAAATCGAAGGATTTTTTGAGATGCTTTCGATACCATTAGAATTTAGCCATTTCTCATTCAGGAGTTTGTCAAAATGCAGCCCGGAAAATACTGGTTCGCATTCTCTTCCTTAGATTACATGTGCATAGCATATTTGCTCATAACTTTTGATCCCGGATGAATTATGAAGCCCATAATATATCAAATCGAAAGCTTTTTCGAGGTGCTTTCGATACTTTCAGAATTTAGCTGTTTCACATTCGGGAGTTTATCAAAATACAGCCCGAAAAATACCGGTTCACATTTTCTTAAACGTATCGCTGTCATTTAATACTTTGGGCTCTTTTGCGCAGAATATTTTTTGGCGGGAACATATATTTTATACAGGTGAAATTTCTAGTGAGTAAACCTAATTTCATAATATATGGTATTTTGTTGAAATATCGGTATTGTTTTGTATTTGGATAGTATTTTCATGTAGTGGCGATTCCTTTCGAAAACTTGGAATATTTATATAATATAATTAAAGTAGATATTTTGATAATATATATATATATATATATATATATATATTTAATGAAAATAATTTTATTTATTTTCTTGTAGAAATCTCATTTCTAAAGAAAAATGCATAAAAATTCCCCACCGTTAGATCAAAAGATCTAATAATAATAAATTATTAATTAATCAGAATTAAAATTCTGTTATGGAAAGATCTTTCCAATCTTATTAAAAACAAGAAAATTGCCTTCTGTAAAACAGAAGCCCTAGGATCAAAGATCCAACGGTGGGGAAACATCCCCAAATCAATCAGAGAAAGATCTTTTTAACTGATTTAACAAATCAATTTGCCCTATATAAAGGCCCTTAGACTTCAAGTCTAATACAGAGAAAAATATAGAGAAACCTCCCTAAAAACTTTGAAAAAACTCAAAGAGATAAAGGCAAGCCTTTAGCAAAAAGAAGATCATCTTCTTCAAGGTAAAGAACATAATTTTTGAACACAGAGATGAAATCATCTCGTAAAAAGAAGAACTATCTTCTAAAAAGATCATAGATCTACAAAAGACCAAAGTCTTTGATACAAAAGAGATCAAAAGATCTTATGATAAACAAAAAGAAGAAGTATTTACTTCATTTACAGATCATTGATCTACAAAGGCAGTGCCTTTTATAAACAAGAATTTTTGTTCTTGAATCTTGAGGCAAAACCTCCTTCAGAAAAATATAAACTTGTTCTCTGATCGTAAATTTGATCAAGTGCGCTTTGCGCTATTGGAAAGTGTCTTGCACTGATGAACTGCGTCTTTGCGCTCCTTGGACCGGCGCTCAACGCCAAGATAGGCCGCGTGTCAACTACAGACACAACTTGTGCTTTGCGCTTCTAAAACAGCGCACTGTGCTCATGGGCTGGCGCTCGGCGCCAAGCGCAACACGTGTCATTCACGTATGCGCCAACGCAATGCGCTTATGGATTAGCGCTCAGCGCTCATAAACTGGCATCTGCGCTTAGCGCATAGCGCAACGCTTACATGCACGCTACGTGGCAGAAGCGCACTACACTTTATGATTGGCGCAAAGCGCCTAGCGCACCATATGTTGTGCTGAATGAACATAAATTGTTCTTTAAGGAGCCAAGGCTCTGATGAATGCTCTGCATTCAAAACAAGATAAAGAATGTCAAGATCTAATGCTCAGCATTATTAAAAGGGCCAAGCCCAAGTAAATGTTCAACAGCTCAGAACAACAAAATGTTAACATTTTAATCTCATTGGACTTAGCCCAATTTTGGTCATAAGTCCTCAACTTATATTGAATTGAGCCCATCTGCTCACGAATATTCAACAGATCTTAGTCCCAAACTGGGATACAGATCTTCCAATCAAATCACACCGGTTCGAGGGTATATCTCTTTACTCCTCTGATATCTGTTGTTGTAATCCTTCAACGTCTTCAAAGAGGTGACGGGTCCCGACAACCACACATTTCTACAGACTGTGGGGTCCTTAAACTCATGGACTACGATGTCCTTAAACCTTATAGACTACGATGTCTCTAAACCGGACTGTGGGGTCCTTAAACTCACGGACTACGATGTCCTTAACCTGGGCTGTGGGGTCCCTTTAAACCCACGGACTACGATGTCCTTAACCTGGACCGTAATGTCCTTAAACTAACCTTGGACTGAGATGTCCTTAAACTAATATTGGACCGTAATGTCCTTAAACTAATCGACCGCAATGTCCCTAAACTAAACAACAGAGTCTAAACGCTCTCTTGTCGGATCGAAATGATCCCGTTAAGTAGATCTTAGTCTAGAAATTAGACTAACGTATCATTAACAAACGTTTAAGTTGATCTTAGTCTCAAACGAGACTAACGTATCCTTAAACACAACCCCCAAACCCAAATCTAAGAAGATACGGATTTGGACTAATCCACGTCCTACGGGCGACAATATAAATTAGTCTCCGTATACAATCCACGGGCAGCCACAAACAAAACAAACACTCACGACACGAAGTGACCATCTGGAGAAGGAGAAAGTTGTTACCGCGATGCGGTAGTGTAATTAACTGCATGGGCTTGCGCCTGCAGGGAAGAGCGTCCCCACAATAAAAAAAACCTCAAACGAGGGTGAATCTGACAAAGTCTGCTACATCGGCCGCATCCGTTTAAACCTTCGATACACGGTGCCATAAATCAACTAGGCATCTTCGGAGAGGTGGACGGATAGCACCAATTAGCATCTTCCCCTAGATTCAGGCAAGACGTAAACCGCGTCTTCCCGGCTTCCGGCGGTAAACAGTGGGGGTAGCTGAAGAGGTGCAGGGGTGAAAATATGGGGGCATTACCATCGAATTTGACCGGCGGCGCCGGGCTTTTGCTTCATCTCGCCAGGTCTTTACCGACGGAGGGGGTTAGGGTTTAGGCCACGTGTTGGGGTCGTTTGGTATACTCTCATGCACGTGTTTGTTTAATCAGTGACTTTTCAGTTTAAGTGTAGTGCACGTGTAAACCTTTGGGCTTATAAAAGATTAAAAGAAATTGAAATAAAAAGATAATGTGGCTGATGGGATTTGAACTCAGGTGCTATATCTCAACAGTGCAAGGTCTTACCAATGAGCTACAAGCTTTTTCTTACTATTCAAAAGCAAATCAAACTTATAACTTGTGCTCACGCTTAGGTATCCCTTTCTGTATTTTTGAAAAAAATTCGTACAGAAAATTTAGGGTTGTTACAGTGGAGTGTGGGTATAATAAACATGAAGTGAATGCAAGTATCCTAAAAGGTCTCTAAAAGGGTAAAAGCAACTAACGTGAGTTCAAGTGTGAATGTCAACCAATCTCAAGAGTATTCTCAAACCCAAGGCTATCATCCAAGGGTAAGGAATTACGGATCCAAAATAGCGGGACTTCAATTGTTGAAGTATTTCAAACCCAACGGGTTATTATCCAGGGGCTTGAAAACACGGGCCCTCATTCGTGAATTCGTGATTTGTACCGTTTCAGTCCAGTACCACAGCAACATAATTTGTACCGTTTCAGCCCGGTACTACAGCAACATGATTTGTATTAATGGGACTCATGAGATTCCGTTGGATTCATACTCAAACTATCCCAACACCCCGTGTTTATTAGTTTATGATTAATGTTATGAGTCTTGATCGAATCCATGAATACAAAAGGTGATGTATGATATCAAGTTTTCAAGATTGAGTCCATGTAGTCATTTCATGTGCAAGTCATGCCAATTATATTCATGGTTCAAATAAGTTGGTTCAGGTGTTCATACTGGGTTCAAGTATTCATGATTGGGTCGTGTCAAGATCAAGTCAATTCTAACATGTAATGATTTAATCACAAGTCATATAAATAAAAATAAATAAGCAATTATAGAACATGATATGAGATAAGTATACAAGTAACGTCCAAAACAATGTTGTAAATATGTGATATGTACGGCTAGTTAATCAAGTCATTTGAAATCAAAATATAAACAAAATCATAGCCTTAAGTGTTATGCACACGTGAGTTCCAGTCTCGCCTAAATACGCCAACCGGTTTGGGAGATATACATGTTTTCGTATCGTCGCACAAAACAGATCAGAATCTGTTCAGCACCGTCACACATTTTTAAAATGCAGTTTGAGTTAATTTCTATCGGGTTTTATGTTACAAAAATTATTAGGAAATTGTAGGTATTTCTGAGTACTTATCCAAAACACCAAGATTCACGTGATTTGGATTCCTGAAACTCTAGTTATGATCATTTTAATATCAGCATTTAAAACAGAAATTCAGATTTCTGGACAGCAACTATATATTGTATTGCAAAACCTATTGTAACATTTCAGAAATATAAAATATTATTTTTGGAAATTAAATATTAAAATAATATATTTCGCAAAAACTATTCGATTTGCGAATTTGGGGTTTTCGTAAAATGGTATAAATATATACCAATATTTGGGAAATAATTGGAAATTTAAAATAATTTATTCATTTAAAAATATATTTATCGGATTTGAGCATTTTTATAATTAATTATATGCATGTTTAAATTAAACTTGATTAGTGCACTACTAATCACGATTTGGCCAAATCCGTATTTTTACATTGTCACGGCTAGTGCACCATGTCATATTACATTTTTGTTACATGTTGGCTTCATTTGCATTGTTGATTTTTGGTTTTATTTGTGAGAGGGAAAAAGAGAAAAGAGATTGCATGATTGAGGAGAGAGAGAGGGGAGACACAATGATGACTTGAGGCATGACATGAGAGCATGCCATGAGAGAGAGTGAGAGTTAGAAAGAGAGAGAGAGACCCTTGACCAAATTCTTCATTTCATTTTCCTTCTTTCTTCACTTCTCTTCTTCATCTTCTTCTTCATTTCCTCCACCTCCTCTACCTCCATGAATCATCTCCAAATAATCACCAAAACCACACTCTCTTCACAAAAGTTGATCCCCACCTCATCCTACACCCCATGGCAAGTTCAAGATTTGTTTTTGAGCAATTTGGGCAACCCAAGAATTTTCTTGAGTTGCTAAATGAGGTATATTTCCTTTCCTTTAGTTTAGTTTTAGTTTTTTTTGCATCCTTTAGTTTAGAGTTAAACTTGTGTAGATTTGTGATCTTGGAATTTTCCAAGTTGAAGTTTAGTGGATGGATGGACTTGTAAATGGTAAATTGAGGTGTAGTGAGTGTTTGTAAGACCTTAGAGTTGATTTTCCTGACCTGGACTAGAGACTAAAACCCCAAGCCATGAACTTAGAAACTTTCCGTGTCGGTTTTGTGATATTTTTGGAGGTTTACAGGGAATCTGGAGCAACCCGGGACTTTTATAAAAAAATCAAACATATACATTAACCTAGTTAGACCAATAGGAGACCACCACGAGAAGACGAGACCAAACTTCAAAAAATGGGCCGGCGGGGGCGGTTACTGTAGCAGTTTGGCCGGCCAAATTTTGGGCATTGGTGTTGGGGTTTTGCCTGCAGCTCACATACCTTATAACATAGCTACTGTATTTTTTGTTTTGTTCCAGATTACACGAGGCAAAATCTGGGAGCGTTTGAGTTAATAATAGCAATGGTTTTCCGATTTCTAAAACATGGATTTTTGGCATTTAATTGTGGATTTGGTCGTTGGACGTTTGTACGTCAACGACGAGGGTTCTGTGATTGTTTTTGCATTCGTAGGCTATAGGTTCTAACCTATAAGCAATTCGTGTGCCGTATCGGTTTTTCGGATATTGATTTTAATAGCATTTCGATTGTGTGTTGATATGTAGGTACCTTCGCGTGAACTTCCGAGACGACGAGGCACATCGACTTCGGCCTAGCGAGAAGTATTGCAGGTGAGTAAATTTATATCTACGGGGGAAGTCGGGTGGATGGCGTATAGTACCCCCGAAATTATAAAATGGAAACCGATATATATATATATATATATATAGATAGATAGATAGATAGAGAGAGAGAGAGAGAGAGAATGTAGTCAGAGAATCCTATATTAGGAACCTACGGATGTAATCAAGGGATTTAGTATGAAATGATATAATGAATATGAAATGAAAATGTGAATCGTGATATATAATTATATAAGTGATTGAAAGATGATAAAGGTGAGAATTATAGTGGTATGTTATGAGATCGATATTGATATGTTATGAGATCGATATCGATGAGACCTGTGAACGATAATACGAAAAGATTGGGTTAGATGTGTTATGAGATGATGTACGTGACTGTAGATCCATACTATTGTTGTGATGATATCGTACGATAGATCTTCCGTACGTGATGTATAAGGATGAAACCCGATGTTTATTCCGACTTAAGAACCCCTTTCAATTCATATCACAAAGTAGATATTGTGATATACTTGGAATCATACCCATTTCAAAACTAACGAATCGTTACACGCTTTTTAAATGATGAATTCAAGGAGACATGATAAACTTTTCAAATGGTATCTTTTCCAAACAATATCATAGTCTCATATTTTCAAAATAACAATTCGCACTATTTTAAACTGTAACTGTATGACTCCTACGTAGTTGTATATTTGATATACTGTTCGCGTTTACGATCTCTCATTTTACATATGCTCGCGTTTCTTTTACTAGGATATATATGTATATATGATATTTCATATCCGTTATTTACTTATTTTCGCCTGCTAGTACACCTGCACAATTATCGATGATGCGCATGTTACACTCACACAGGATTGCCGGTGTTCCCGCCAAAAATTTCTGCGCAAAAGAGCCCAAGGTATCAAATGGCGGCGATACGCCTAAGAAAATGTGAACCAGTATCTTCCGGGCTGTTTTTTGACAAACTCCCGAATGAGAAATAGATAAATTCTGATGGTATCGAAAGCGTCTCAAAAAACCCTTCGATTTGATATATTATGGGCTTCATAATTCATTCGGGATCAAAAGTTATGAGGCATCACGTGTCCACACGTGATGGGCCTTTAAGAACCCGCTGGAGGAGTCAAAAGATATAATAAAAACTCAGAAAAGACCCCAATGGGGCATCACGTGCTCACACATGACCATGGGTCACGTGCAGACACGTGATGGGCTTTTAAAGCCTCTAAAATAATGAATGAAATTTAATTCTAAAAGTCAGAAAATATCTCAACGAGGTATCACGTGCTTACACGTGACCAATGGTCACGTGTCGACGCGTGATGGTTAAAACTGAAACATAAATAAGCGGCTGAGAAAGGAACCCAATTGGGGGTCACATGCTCACACGTGACCAAAGGTCACGTGCCAGCACGTGACTGGCTTTAAAAGCCTTATAATTTAATAGAATTGAATTCTAAAAGTTTCTGAATCTTTCCAAATGGAAAAGGGTCATGGGGAACCGTTGGATTAAAAATCCAAGGGTGATTAAAAATCACCAATTTATGGAAGAATCCCAAATAAGGAAAGATTCCCCCTAAATCTAACCGAGATAACAAATAGAATATCTTTTGGATTTAAAATCCACGGTGAATAAAATTCACTGAATAATCTAAAGGCCCAGAATTAATGATAAATATAAATCAAATCTCTCAACAATCAAATCAAATCTTTCAATGAGAGATTTGCTAAACAAATTGATTCTTTTCCTTCTCATATAAATAGGAGCCAAGAAGAGAAGAGAAGGGATCGACTTTTTTGGGGAGAGAAGAAACAGAGGGAGGAGAATTTAATTCTCAAGAGAAAAAAAAAGAAAAGAGAAGAGAATTTAATTCTCTGCAAAAGAAAAACCCTAGGTAAGAAAAGAGAGGCTTAAAAAGAGAATTTAATTCTCAAAAGAGTTTAACTCTTATATAAAGAAAAGAACTTAGTTCTTTCTCTGGTTGAGGATCTGCAAAGTGCACATCTCCCCATGAATTGAGAATTTAATTCTCATTGGGTTGAGATCCTGCCATGCAGATCTAAAACACAGAGGAGGAATTGAGTTTTGAGAATTTAATTCTCCCAAACTCACAGGAATTTAATTCCTCCTAAAATGAAACTAGGGTTTAACCCTAATCAAGAATTTAATTCTTTTACATATCTGGGAATTTAATTCCTTTAAAAAGAAATCAGGGTTTTATCCTAAATAAGAATTTAATTCTTAAAGATAAGGAGAATTCAATTCTTAAAAGATCCCTGTTCATGAAAATAACTAGGGTCACGTGACCCCATGCGACCCCTGAACAGATCCTCCAAAAATGAGAAGAGGAAAGCTTTGAGGCAATGCCTCACATGTTCCCACGTGACCCTCATTATATATGAAACAAAAGCAAAGGCAGAAACAATTCTGGGCGCTCTCACGTGTTACCACGTGACCCCTAATAAATGTTCTAATAAATCAGGGCATGATTATACATCACGTGCCCACACGTGATGGCTATGAAAATTAAAAGTGTTTAACACTTGTTTGCAGAACAAAATAAAGTGGATCCGGTCCCACTTTTTGATGCCATCACGTGCTCCCACGTGACCCCCGAAACACAGAAAGAAAAAGAAAAAGAAATAAAGGCCTTGGGCGCCCTCACGTGCTCCCACGTGACCCCTTGGCTGATGCTCTAACAATCAGCGCACTAATCCTCCTCACGTGGCAGCACGTGATGCTCCAAAGAAAATATAAAAAGTGTTTAACGCTTACTTACAAAACGAAGAAAAGGAGATCTGGCTCCACATTTAGGGCGCCCTCACGTGTCACCACGTGACCCCTAATGAGCATTCTAACAGACCAGAGCGGGGGCCTTCATCACGTGCTCACACGTGATGGCCGCCAGAATTAAAAGAGTTAAACAATGATCTGCAGAATAAAATAAAGGGAATCAGGGCGCTCTCACGTGTCCACACGTGACCCCTCTCTCTTTAGTGTTTAACACTAATCTGAAGACTTTGTCCTCGGTGTTTAACACTGATTTTCTTAGTGTTTAACACTAATTTGGAAAACTCTATTGGCGGTGTTTAACACTGATTTGCTTAGTGTTTAACACTAATTTGAAAGCCCTGTTGCTAGTGTTTAACACTGATTATCTTTTAGTGTTTAACACTAACTTGTTAATCTTATTCCCAGTGTTCAACACTGTTGACCTCTAGTGTTTAACACTAGCTTTAGCCCAATTGGCTAAGTTTCTAGAGGCAAAACCTCTCCTTCAATAGACCAACAGAAAGCCAATATTTCAAACACAATTGGACTTAGCCCAAACTGGCCATAAGTCCTCAAATCATCTTGAACTGAGCACATCTGCTCTTTCGACCAACTCATTGGTTCGAGGGTACATCTCTGAATTCCTCTGACATCTGTCGTTGTAATCCTTCAACGTCGTCAGAGAGGTGACGGGTCCCGACAACCACACAACAATACGGACTGTGGGGTCCTTAAACTCATGGACTTATGCGTCCTTAAACTCATGGACTGTGGGGTCCTTAAACTCATGGACTTATGCGTCCTTAAACTCATGGACTGTGGGGTCCTTAAACTCATGGACTTATGCGTCCTTAAACTCATGGACTAATGCGTCCTTAAACTAACATTTGTCCCCAAAACGGGAATATTGGACCACCATGTCCCTAAACTGGCATCGGACCACTATGTCCCTAAACTGGAACAATAGAGCCCCCAAATGCTCTTTTGTCGGATCTAAACGATCCCGTTAAGTCGATCTTAGTCCCAAACTGGACTAACGTATCCTTAACAACCATTTAAGTTGATCTTAGCCTCAAATATGGCTAACGTATCCTTAAACCTTCAAACAGACTTTAGTCCCAAATTGGAATATAGATCTCCCAATCAACTTTGGCTCAAGGGTACATCTCTGAACTCCTCTGACATCTGTCGTTGTAATCCTTCAACGTCGTCAGAGAGGTGATGGGTCCCGACGGCCATACATGTAACGGACCAC
This sequence comes from Agapanthus africanus, assembly GCA_030015575.1. Lineage (NCBI taxonomy): Eukaryota > Viridiplantae > Streptophyta > Magnoliopsida > Asparagales > Amaryllidaceae > Agapanthus > Agapanthus africanus. Next base: position 138,961,912 of record CM057339.1, read on the forward strand.
TATGTCCCTAAACTGGAATAATAGAGCCCATTGCTCTTTTGTCGGATCTAAACGATCCCGTTAAGTTGATCTTAGTCTCAAACTGGACTAACGTATCCTTAACAAACGTTTGAGTTGATCTTAGCCTCAAATATGGCTAACGTATCCTCAAACCAAAACTCCAGACCCAAATCTAAGAAAACACGGATTTGGACTAATCCACGTCCTACGGACGACGACATAAATTGGTCTCCGTATATAATCCACGGGCAATCACAAACAAAACAAACACCCACGACACGAAGTGACCAGCTGGAGAAGGAGAAAGTTGTTACCGCGATGCGGTAGCGTAATTAACTGCAGGGGCTTGCGCCTGCAGGGAAGAGCGTCCCCACAATAAAAAACCCCTCAGACGAGGGGGAATCTGACGAAGTCTGCTACATCGGCCGCATCCGTCTAAACCTCCGATACACGGTGCCATTAATCAACTTGGCATTTTCGGAGAGGTGGACGGATAGCACCTATTAGCATCTGCCCCGAATCTCAGCGTCAGGCCATCGCGGTCCTGTGCGCCGTCTTTCGGAGGGGAACAGATTCTGGCACGCCCGGTGGGACCTCTTCCTCTTTCCACTCCACACTTCGTGTGTCGTGTTCGCAAACAAATCGCGGTTTGCTGTGATCGCCTGTGGATTCAAGATACTAAGATTTGGTGTCTTGCTCTATGAAGAAAACAGAAAATCGATGGCTTCGAACTGCACCGCCCGCAGCGATAACTCTCGCTCCGTCATTGCTGGAGGAGTGACTTATGGGCCCCGAGCGGCCTCTCTTTTCAAAATGCCGGTGGAGCAGGTGGCTCAAGCTACCACTGGACTATTTTTTGGGACCATGCTCCCACCAATGAGCTTCAACGCCCCAATGACATTGCAAGAAGCTCCAAAGAAGTCGGTCTTCGATCGACTTACCGCTGCCGCGACCCCTCTCAACGGGTCGTCCAACTCCACTGCTTCAGTTTTTAACGGACTAGGCCAGAGCTCTAACAGGCTCATGAAGAAGCCTGCCATACCAGAAGGCGTTATCCCGAAGTGGATAGCCATTCCAACTCTCGTTCCTGGCAAAATCACCAAGGTTGCTTCCCATGTTCAGAAGTCCGCTTCTGACAAGTTGGCCGTCCCCGTTCAACGGACGTCGATCTTTAAAAAGCTGGTACCAGTATATTCTGACCAACACAGGGGGCATGAGGAGGTCACCCCTATAGCTGAAACAACTCCATCAGCACGACATGCCCGACGTCGCTACTGGCGCCGAGTGAGGAAGGCTGGGGGCAACTCCCCCTCTGGACTTACTCCGTCAGCTCCGATGGTAAGGATCGATGCTGTTGTTCCAACCAAGAATAACTTTGAACTGCTCGACAAGGTGCGCAGAAACTCTCCTACTGCGATGTTGAAACGAACTCCTTCACCTGTGGAGAATACTCCAGAGAAGAAGCTAGAGCAGCCCCCTCAACGGCTGTCCTCTAAAATTTGCAAAGTCTGGCGATAGGTCCAAGAGTCGGTGATCGATCAAGACTGCCTCCGACGACAGAAAAAGATGAAGGTCCGGCAGGGGAAGGATTACTCTGTCAAACCACAAAAAGTAAAAGCTACTTGGGTGCCCACTACAACGGCTCCCTTAACTCCAATCACTCAAAAAAGGAGGCCACAAAAAGCCCCTGTGAGTATGGCGAAGCATAAAAGCGCTGAACACAAACGCCCCAAATTTGGGGGCATGGTGGTGCACACTGTTTATATGGCTTCTGGAAAGGAGGAAAGCCGCACTTCTACGGGCCACCGACCGCTCACCCGATCCGTGACGAAAGCCCAGGAGCAACAACAAAAGCTTCAGGAAATGATGACTACAATGGCTGCACTCACTGAGCCAAAAGAAAGCTCTGAAACGTCTTCGGATGAGCGTCAAGAACAAGAAACCGACGCTGACTTTTTACGCAGAGTCCTCGAAAAGAGGGACAAAGAAGCTGCAGAGCAAGCGGCTAACATAAAACAGATGGCGCTCCTCTTCCAAGATATGGTAGGGATGATGTTACAGCCGGACCCTCCTGCTGAAGATCCTCCGATCGTTCTTGAAGACGACAGCGGAGAAACGTCAAATCCTCCGCCGGCTCTATCAACAGCCAAGGAGGAGGCAATCTCCAAAGTTGACCTAGACGAATATATAGCTCAGCAGATCCGGGTTCATCAGGCGAATGAAGCGGCTGGGCAAATTGTTAGAACCGGACGACCGTATCCGAGCTGGTATGACCAAATCAATTACCCGCCAGGATATACGATCCCTAAATTCCATGTATATAAAGGGACAGGGAATCCGCATCAGCATGTCGCTCAATTCAGGGCCTTATGCGGCAATACTAGAGGCGATGACAAATTGTTGCTACGTCAATTCGTCGGCAGCTTAGCAGAAACAGCCTTTGAATGGTATTCGGAGCTACCTAACGACTCTGTCAAAACATTTGCAGAGATGGAACTGCTGTTTACACAAAGATTCGCAAGTGCTAGTGAACGCACCCCGATTACAGCACTGATAAATGCCAGGATAAGGCCCGGCGAAACGTGGGTCCAATACGCAACACGATGGCGAAACCTATGGTCGAAATGCGAACAACGCATAGAAGAGGCACCTGCGGTAGGCATGTTTGTGGGCACTCTCGATCCGCAGGCGACCATCTCGCAATTCATGATGTTCTTCAGGCCGACCACCTTCCAGGCCTTGATCGACAAATTAGCCCAAATGGACCAGATGGGCCATAGACCGTCTCCTCCAAGACCCAATCCCCGAAAAGAGAAAGGAAAAGCGATCATCGTCGCCAACGCTCAGCAACAGTCGAGCAACTCAAAGCCGGTCGCTCGCCAAAATAACGTGCGTCCACGCCCATCCCTCGAAGAGAGGCTAGGACGTCATTACTCGTTTCCTCAGAATAAAACGAGAAGACTGTTCGAGCTGGCAGTGCGCAACAGACTCATTAATCTGCCGAATCCAAAACGTCCGTTGCAGCCAGGCGATCTTAATAATCCCAATTATTGCCCTTACCACCAAACGGTAAGTCACCCGATTGAGAATTGTTTCGTCTTTAAGGGATGGATCGAGGATCAATACCTGCAAGGCAAGTTCGCGTTGTCTGAAAGCTGGAAGGTAAACCCACCACAGCCACACTCTCCAAAGAAGACGGACACGCCGGGGGCAGCTTGTTCTTTAGTCAAGGATGAAAACAATGGAGAAAACTCATCGGATGAATCCGAAGACTACGTAGCGACTTGTCATATGATTTCTCATTCACTGACGGATGATAAAGAGGCTCCTTGCGCTGAGAAACCAATGGCGGATCCTGAGCCGGAGATTCTACAGCCATCAGACGAGTTGATCGATGTCTTCCTAAGTGAAATTCGTCTGAAAGCAAAAGCCAATCAAGAGCATGAAATGGCCATACTGGAAAGAGCCAAGGCATTCCCGTCAAATCAAAAGCCATACATTGCGGGTAAAAACAAATTCAAGACGAGGAAAAGGTTCGCCAAAGCTCTGTCAGTAGGAATGAAGCTACTACCCTCTGAAGAAAATACTCTCGCTGAGGCAGAGATGCACCCTAACTTCTGTTTATATCATCAGAAGATCATACATCCTACCGAAGACTGCGAATCCTTTAACTGTTGGTGGCAAGGGTATGTCGCTCAAAAGCAACACTTCGACGGGACAAAGTGTAAAGCTTGTGGACATCGGAAAAATGCGATATATGAGTGCAAAAGAGTCGCCGACGATTGCCATATCGCCGACTCTAAGGCATCGCAAATTATCACCTTTGGAAGCAACTCTGATGAAGAAGCTATCCCCAACTCTTCCCTCGGGGAATCTATTTCAAAAATAAAGGAATTGAGAAGCTGTGAGAACGTTCAGCCATGCAATCGCATGCTACTTGGAAAAAATCCCGGCCCCGCAAACAACGGAGCGAACAAAAAGGATAAAAGAAAAGGAAAAAAGGCCCTCGTCGCCAGCGCTCAACAACAATCAGGTGACCCTAGACCGGTTGCTTGCCAAAGCAACAACCGGCAACCCCTCCAGGAAAAGTTGAAACGTCCTTACTCGTTTCCGCAAGATAAAACAAGGGGACTGTTCGAGCTGGCAGTGTGCGACAGACTCATCAATCTGCCGGGTCCAAAACGTCCGTTGCGGCCAGGCGATGTTAATAATCCTAATTATTGCCCTTACCACCAAACAGTAGGTCACCTGATCGAGGACTGCTACGTCTTCAAAAACTGGGTTGAAGACCAATACCAACAGAGCAAGTTTGCGCTGTCTGAGAACTGGAAGGTGAGTCCGCCACAACCGCACGCTCCGAAGAAGATGGATACGCCGGGGGCATCATGTTCATTCATGGAAAAGGACTCATAGACTGAAAAGTCAATAAACCAGATATTCGCCTCAAATACGGCGACAACGGACCGAAACGTCCTTAAACTAACAACGGACCGAGATGTCCTTAAACTAATGATGGACCGCAATGTCCTAAAACTTGCAAATGACCGAAATGTCTTTAAACTACTACCGCAGCATCCTTAGGCTGACGAGATAAAAAAATATATCAAAAAAATAATAATAAAAAAAAAAACGGTATGTCCATAAGCAAAGAGGGCACGGATGAAAACCCGAAAGGGCTCCGTGAGTAAAAACAGCAGGGCTACCGGCGAGTGTTCGTGAAAACCGGAAAGGGCGCGACCTCGTAAAAAAAAAAGAGAGAAAGAAAAAAAAATGGAATAAAAAGAATAAAAAAAAAGGGTAAGTCCATAAGCAAAATGGGCACGGATGAAAACCTGAAAGGGCTCCGTGAGTAAAAACAGCAGGACTACCGGCGAGTGTTTGTGAAAACCCGAAAGGGCGCAACCTCGTTAAGAAACACTTATAGGGTCCTCTCGACCCTGTAAGGAGAAACCACCTGCGTGAGATCCTTACGACTCACAAGGGAACAACACGCTTAGGGATCCCCACGATTCCTAAGGAGAAAATACACTTGCGAGATCCTCACGACTCGTAAGGAGAACTCTCTTATGGGACCCCCACGGCTCATAAGATTTGAAAGTCTTAAGTTACAGAGACCTAAACCTGTGCTTAAGCAACCCCCACAACCTTCGATATTGCCCTACAAGTGGCTCAGTACTGACCCTTGTATACAATCCACGGGCGCGAATAAACATTTCCCTAACCAAGTCCCACCCGTGACTGGGGATATGTCCGTACGGTGAATAACCCTTATAAGTCCTCTCGACCTGTAAGGAGAAAACCCTTTTATAAGATCCTTACGACTTACAGGAGAACATACACTTAGGAATCCTCACGATTTCTAAGGAGAAAACACACCTACGAGATCCTCACGACTCGTAGGGAGAAATACTTTTGTGAGACCCTTACGGCTCATGAAGTCAAAAGCCTTAGTCGACGGGATCCTAACCCTGTTTACTAAGCCACCTTTGTTCGACATCGACAGAGGCAAATGATGATTCGCTCCTGGAAATATCCCAGTTGTAGCGATGCTGATGCTTAAACCAGTATCAAATCCCAAGCCCTGTTAAGGCAAATGATGATTCGCTCCTGGCAATATCCCAGTTGTAGCGATGCTGATGCCTAAATCGGTATCAAATTCCAAGTCCTTTCATGGCAAATGATGATTCGCTCGTGGTAATATTCCAGTCGTAGCGATGCTGATGCTAAGATTGGCGTCAGATTCCAAGTTCCACACTCGCGATAAGAAAAATCAGCGGGCCACAAATGCATATGACATAGCCGAAATGATGGGGCAATTTGCAACAAAATCAGCAAGTAAAAATATATGCATGCAAAATAGCCGAAATGATTGGCCAACTCGCAATAAAAAGCAGCGAGTAAAAATAAAACAAATAGCCGAAATGATTGGGCACCACGAAAAATAGCCGAAATGATTGGGCAATCGCGACCTTCGCGATATAAAAAGCTGAAATGATAGAGCATCGCGGAAAAAGAAATAAAAAAAAGGTTTTAATTTATGCCCTACAGGTGATGTTCCATCACTCCCTGTATACAATCCAAGGGCGTAAACAAAGAAGTGATCACATGTCCCCCAGGTTTCATCAAAGAAAGGAGTCAAATCTCGACGGGCCGCAAGCGACCTAGAGATCATCCCAACACTCGTCGCGTAACAACGGACACAACTTCAAGCAAAGTGGAACAGCGGCAACCCCCCCAGTTCCATGGCTTGGCGATACACATATCACCAACAGTCAAACCTCCATTCCATGAAATGCGGATACAATCAGCAAAATTCCTGGTTACGTGGAACGCGGATAACGTCACTCTTTGACCCCGTGGAAAACGTCCAGAGCGGATCCTGGTCCTCGCAGAGCACGGCAGTGAACCCGTGCGAAGCATCCAGAGCGGAGCCTAGTCCTTGCTTAACACGGCAGTGAACCCGTGTGAAGCATCTAGTGCAAAATTCCTGGTCATGTGGAACGCGGATAACGTCACTCTTAGACCCCGTGGAAAACGTCCAGAGCGGATCCTGGTCCTCGCAGAACACGGCAGTGAACCCGTGTGAAGCATCCAGAGTGGAGCCTAGTCCTCGCCTAACGCGGCAGTGAACCCGTGTGAAGCATCTAGTGCAAAATTCCTGGTCACGTGGAACGCGGATAACGTCACTCTTTGACCCCGTGGAAAACGTCCAGAGCGGATCCTGGTCCTCCCAGAGCACGGCAGTGAACCCGTGTGAAGCATCCAGAGCCGAGCCTAGTCCTCGCTTAACGCGGTAGTGAACCCGTGTGAAGCATCTAGTGCAAAATTTCTGATCACGTGGAACGCGGATAACGTCACTCTTAGACCCCGTAGAAAATGTCCAGAGCGGATCCTGGTCCTCGCAGAACACGGCAGTGAACCCGTGTGAAGCATCCAGAGCGGAGCCTAGTCCTCGCAGAGCACGGCAGTGAACCCGTGTGAAGCATCTAGAGCAGAGCCTGGTCCTCGCAGAGCACGGCAGTGAACCCGTGCGAAGCATCCAGAGCGGAGCCTGGTCCTCGCCTAACATGGCAGTGAACCCGTGTGAAGCATCTAGAGCAAAATTCCTAGTCACGTGGAACGCGGATAACGTCACTCTTCGACCCCGTAGGAAACGTCCAGAGTGGATCCTGGTCCTCACACCAACATGGAGTGATCACCACCGCGACATTCGTCTCGATACAGCAGACGCGATACCAGCAAACGAAGTTAAGGCCAAATTCCTAGCTTCAGGGTCTTGACGGCAAGTCATATAAAGCCTGAAAGAAAATTGAAGATCATCCCACACCAGCGCGGAGTGGTCACCACCTCGACCTTCGTCTCGATACAGCAGATGAAATGTCACCCCAGCGTTCTTCCCCCAGCAGGATTCGGAAGCGACAAAGCAAACAAAGCGAAGGCCAAATTCCTAGCTTCAACGTCTTGATGGTAAGTCATATAAAACCGGAAATACAAACAGAGATCATCCCATATGGAGTGGTCACCACCACGACATTCGTCTCGATACAGCAGATGAAATGTCACCCCAGCATTCTTCCCCCAGCAGGATTCGGAAGCGACAAAGCAAACGAAGCGAAGGCCAAATTCCTAGCTTCAACGTCTTGACAGTAAGTCATATAAAACCGGAAAGACAAACAGAGATCATCCCACATGGAGTGGTCACCACCACGACATTCGTCTCGATACAGCAGACGAAATGTCACTACAGCGTCCTTCCTCCAACAGGATCCGGACACACCAAAGAAAACGAAGCGAAGGCCAAATTCCTAGCTCCAGGGTCTTAACGGTAAGTCATATAAAACCGGAAAGACAATCAGAGATCATCTCACACCAACATGGAGTGATCACCACCTCGACGTTCGTCTCGACACAGCAGACGCAACATCACCGAAAGGAGTCACGGCAAAATCCCTGGTTCCAGACCTCGACGGTTCACCAGCAACCTAGAGATAACCACGACATTCGTCTCGATACAGAGGACGCAATGCCAGTAAACGAAGCGAAGGCTAAATTCCTAGCTTCAACATCTTAACGGCAAGTCATATAAAGCCTGAAAGACCATCAGAGATCATCCCACACCAGCGTGGAGTGGTCACCACCTTGACGTTCGTCTCGATACAGCAGACGAGATGTCACGACAGTGTTCTTCCTCCAACAGGATTCGCACATGACAAAGCAAACGAAGCGAAGGCCAAATTCCTAGCTTCAACGTCTTAACGGCAAGTCATATAAAGCCTGAAAGACAATCGGAGATCATCTCGAACCAATGCGGAGTAGTCACCACCTCGACGTTCGTCTCGATACAGCAGACGCAACATCACCAAAAGGAGCCACGGCAAAATCCCTAGTTCCAAATCTCGACGGTTCACCAGCAACCTAAAGACAACCGCGACATTCGTCTCGATACAGAGGACGCAATGCCGCCAAATGAAGCAAAGGCCAAATTCCTAGCTTCAGGGTCTTAACGGCAAGTCATATAAAGCCTTAAAGACTATCGGAGATCATCCCACACCAGCGCGGAGTGGTTATGACTTATCGGGGCTCTCCAAAATGAGCCTAACCTTAAGTAAAAAGCGGCATGGACTATTCCTAGCGCTTGCTCTTCCGACGGTCAAACTGCCAAGGAGGATTGCTTGAAGACGTCTTGTCCAGCTCCCGAAAGGATCAGAGACACGACAGTCGCAGGGCTACTCGAACAGCACGATTGCCTATCGAGGAATATATCAGCTCATGCGACGGTACGACGGCCAAAACCCTAAGTACCACAGACCCTAACGGACTTTTGTCGTAAAGAGCAGAGGTTAACTGTGACGTTAGGATATTCTTGCGAGATCTGCTCGATCCGTTTCGACTCGTGAGGAAATTGATGTCTTTGCGAGAACTTCTCGATTCGTCTCGACTCGTGAGATAAAGCCTTAGGCAGTAGGGATTAAAAAAAAAACCTGTTTCCTAAGCACTGGGACCCTGCAAGTCGGCCCAAAACGGTCTCTTGCATACCATCCACGGGTCTCACTCTCCAAAGTCGAATCTCGACAAGGAGAGAAACAACCGCTTACGGGTCCTCTCGACTCGTAAGAGGGAAAATTCTCTTATAGGATCCTTACGACTTATGAGAGAAAACACACTTAGGAGTCCTCACGACCCCTAAGGAGAAAATACACCTACGAGATCCTCTCGATCCGTAGGGAGAAAAGTCTTTATGAGACCCTCACGGCTCATAAAGTTGAAAAGTCTTAGGTGGAAGATCCTAACCCTGTCTCCTAAGCCATCACCGCCCTGCAAAGAGGTCAAGATTGACCATCTATGAGCCAGACTCGCCAAAGCTACATGCCACTGAAACGGAAAAGCTACTCATGAGCATATAAACTACTTCACGCCAGAGTAAGATATGAAGAGATGGAGGGGTGCGGCTCATGGAGTTAAGGGTTTGGAACTATATCTCTTAAGAGTCGAGATCTGAGTCAATGATAAATGACGACGCTTGTGTCCGCTCGTTATCTTCTCAGATCAAGATTCTGAAAGTAATATACCAACCCGAAACTGATTATACGCTATGCATTACTTTGCACTACTTCACCCACGTAAATACTTACGTGAGCAAAGTAGTAGGGGGCATTTGTTCCCGCCAAAAATTTCAGCGCAAAAAAGCCCAAGGTATCAAATGGCGGCGATACGCCTAAGAAAATGGGAACCAGTATCTTCCGGGCTGTTTTTTGACAAACTCCTGAATGAGAAACAGATAAATTCTGATGGTATCGAAAGCGTCTCGAAAAACCCTTCAATTTTATATATTATGGGCTTCATAATTCATTCGGGATCAAAAATTATGAGGCATCACGTGTCCACACGTGATGGGCCTTTAAGAACCCGCTGGAGGAGTCAAAAAATATAATAAAAACTCAGAAAAGACCCCAATGGGGTATCACGTGCTCACACGTGACCATGGGTCACGTGCAGACACGTGATGGGCTTTTAAAGCCTCTAAAATAATGAATGGAATTTAATTCTAAAAGTCAGAAAATACCTCAACGAGGCATCACGTGCTTACACGTGACCAATGGTCACGTGTTGACGCGTGATGGTTAAAACTGAAACATAAATAAGCGGCTGAGAAAGGAACCCAATTGGGGGTCACATGCTCACACGTGACCAAAGGTCACGTGCCAGCACGTGACTGGCTTTAAAAGCCTTATAATTTAATAGAATTGAATTCTAAAAGTTTCTGAATCTTTCCAAATGGAAAAGGGTCATGGGGAACCGTTGGATTAAAAATCCAAGGGTGATTAAAAATCACCAATTTATGGAAGAATCCCAAATAAGGAAAGATTCCCCATAAACCTAACCGAGATAACAAATAGAATATCTTTTGGATTTAAAATCCACGGTGAATAAAATTCACTGAATAATCTAAAGGCCCAGAATTAATGATAAATATAAATCAAATCTCTCAACAATCAAATCAAATCTTTCAATGAGAGATTTGCTAAACAAATTGATTCTTTTCCTTCTCCTATAAATAGGAGCCAAGAAGAGAAGAGAAGGGATCGACTTTTTTTGGGAGAGAAGAAACAGAGGGAGGAGAATTTAATTCTCAAGAGAGAAAAAAAGAAAAGAGAAGAAAATTTAATTCTCTGCAAAAGAAAAACCCTAGGTAAGAAAAGAGAAGCTTAAAAAGAGAATTTAATTCTCAAAAGAGTTTAACTCTTATATAAAGAAAAGAACTTAGTTCTTTCTCTGGTTGAGGATCTGCAAAGTGCACATCTCCCCATGAATTGAGAATTTAATTCTCATTGGGTTGAGATCCTGCCATGCAGATCTAAAACACAGAGGAGGAATTGAGTTTTGAGAATTTAATTCTCCCAAACTCACAGGAATTTAATTCCTCCTAAAATGAAACTAGGGTTTAACCCTAATCAAGAATTTAATTCTTTTACATATCTGGGAATTTAATTCCTTTAAAAAGAAATCAGGGTTTTATCCTAAATAAGAATTTAATTCTTAAAGATAAGGAGAATTCAATTCTTAAAAGATCTCTGTTCATGAAAAGAACTAGGGTCACGTGACCCCATGCGACCCCTGAACAGATCCCCCAAAAATGAGAAGAGGAAAGCTTTGAGGCAATGCCTCACGTGTTCCCACGTGACCCTCATTATATATGAAACAAAAGCAAAGGCAGAAACAATTCTGGGCGCTCTCACGTGTTACCACGTGACCCCTAATAAATGTTCTAATAAATCAGGGCATGATTATACATCTCGTGCCCACACGTGATGGCTATGAAAATTAAAAGTGTTTAACACTTGTTTGCAGAACAAAATAAAGTGGATCCGGCCCCACTTTTTGATGCCATCACGTGCTCCCACGTGACCCCCGAAACACAGAAAGAAAAAGCAAAAGAAATAAAGGCCTTGGGCGCCCTCACGTGCTCCCACGTGACCTCTTGGCTGATGCTCTAACAATCAGCGCACTAATCCTCCTCACGTGGCAGCACGTGATGCTCCAAAGAAAACATAAAAAGTGTTTAACGCTTACTTACAGAACGAAGAAAAGGAGATCTGGCTCCACATTTAGGGCGCCCTCACGTGTCACCACGTGACCCCTAATGAGCATTCTAACAGACCAGAGCGGGGGCCTTCATCACATGCTCACACGTGATGGCCGCCAGAATTAAAAGAGTTAAACACTGATCTGCAGAATAAAATAAAGGGAATCAGGGCGCTCTCACGTGTCCACACGTGACCCCTCTCTCCTTAGTGTTTAACACTAATCTGAAGACTTTGTCCTCAGTGTTTAACACTGATTTTCTTAGTGTTTAACACTAATTTGGAAAACTCTATTGGCGGTGTTTAACACTGATTTGCTTAGTGTTTAACACTAATTTGAAAGCCCTGTTGCTAGTGTTTAACACTGATTATCTTTTAGTGTTTAACACTAACTTGTTAATCTTATTCCCAGTGTTCAACACTGTTGACCTCTAGTGATTAACACTAGCTTTAGCCCAATTGGCTAAGTTTCTAGAGGCAAAACCTCTCCTTCAATAGACCAACAGAAAGCCAATATTTCAAACACAATTGGACTTAGCCCAAACTGGCCATAAGTCCTCAAATCATCTTGAACTGAGCACATCTTCTCTTTCGACCAACTCATTGGTTCGAGGGTACATCTCTGAACTCCTCTGACATCTGTCGTTGTAATCCTTCAACGTCGTCAGAGAGGTGACGGGTCCCGACAACCACACAACAATACGGACTGTGGGGTCCTTAAACTCATGGACTTATGCGTCCTTAAACTCATGGACTGTGGGGTCCTTAAACTCATGGACTTATGCGTCCTTAAACTCATGGACTAATGCGTCCTTAAACTAACATTTGTCCCCAAAACGGGAATATTGGACCACCATGTCCCTAAACTGGCATCGGACCACTATGTCCCTAAACTGGAACATTAGTGCCCCCAAATGCTCTTTTGTCGGATCTAAACGATCCCGTTAAGTCGATCTTAGTCCCAAACTGGACTAACGTATCCTTAACAACCGTTTAAGTTGATCTTAGCCTCAAATATGGCTAACGTATCCTTAAACCTTCAAACAGACTTTAGTCCCAAATTGGACTATAGATCTCCCAATCAACTTTGGCTCAAGGGTACATCTCTGAACTCCTCTGACATCTGTCGTTGTAATCCTTCAACGTCGTCAGAGAGGTGATGGGTCCCGACGGCCATACATGTAACGGACCACTATGTCCCTAAACTGGAATAATAGAGCCCATTGCTCTTTTGTCAGATCTAAACGATCCCGTTAAGTTGATCTTAGTCTCAAACTGGACTAACGTATCCTTAACAAACGTTTGAGTTGATCTTAGCCTCAAATATGGCTAACGTATCCTCAAACCAAAACTCCAAACCCAAATCTAAGAAAACACGGATTTGGACTAATCCACGTCCTACGGACGACGACATAAATTGGTCTCCGTATACAATCCACGGGCAACCATAAACAAAACAAACACCCACGACACGAAGTGACCAGCTGGAGAAGGAGAAAGTTGTTACCGCGATGCGGTAGCGTAATTAACTGCAGGGGCTTGCACCTGCAGGGAAGAGCGTCCCCACAATCAAAAACCCCTCAGACGAGGGGGAATCTGACGAAGTCTGCTACATCGGCCGCATCCGTCTAAACCTCCGATACACGGTGCCATAAATCAACTTGGCATTTTCGGAGAGGTGGACGGATAGCACCTATTAGCATCTGCCCCGAATCTCAGCGTCAGGCCATCGCGGTCCTGTGCGCCGTCTTTCGGAGGGGAACAGCCGGCTCACACACATTCTTCATCGGTAATTGCTATGCCACTTACACCGTAGAATTTCTATACCCCGATGTTATTCTTAATTGTTCAGTACTATCATATGACGTGTGTTCATGATATATTCGATATGCCCACCTTACTGTTCCATATTGCTTACATCGTACTTGATGGTTATATGCATTTAGATGTTGTTTTTATGAGATCTCTAGATTTGAGAACCGTGGTTAATTTCAAAGAAAATTGTATACTGTTTTTAAAACGCGGTTTCTCGTGATATGATATTTCGAGGTGTCCACCATGTGTTTTCTCGGTTCTGAGTTGTGAGCATACCCGATTTGAGGAGTGAGAGGCATCGTCTGCGGGTACATGGTAGACCCGGTATGGTACCCCGGGCAAGAAATGATTTTTGTGGTGTAAACGATGAGCCTGGCAGTGGGAGCACTACCTACCGGTGATTGGTTGGACCCGGCGGTTGTCCGGAGGATACCGGCCGGAGTCGTGAGATGGATATGAGGGCCGATCAGTGTATGCGGCGCCTTAGATGAGGGTCGATCTGAGTATGCGGCGCCTGAGGTATGAGGATTTACGTGTCGATGCTGCACACGGGTTTTCATGATATTTCGAGTGTCGATGTTGGACACTCAGATTCCATGATTTTGATGTGTCGTTGATAGGCACACGTAGTTGATATCCTCATACATACAGACATGTGTTTTCATGATGTTTCGAGTGTCGATGTTGGACACTCAGGTTCCATGATATGGTTTGTGTCGTAGATAGACACGTGGATGATTTCCACATGCATGCTGGCATATGCTGTCAGATGTTTATTTCTCTATGTCATTGCATTAACTCGATTATTGACATATTTGCATTCTGGTCATCCTAGATATCATAGTATTACCTTTGTGATATAGTACGACCTAGGAAATCGTTGTTTTATTCGATTTCTACCTGCGGATGTTTTCTACTCACGAGTTGGCAACTCACCCCCGTTGTGCTACAGTTCTTGCAGGTTTGACCGCTTGGGATCAGTTGCGGTATCGCTGCCACACAGTTTCTTCCAGGGTGTTTTGCTTCGGTAGATGGGACACATATTGGATCGTGCCCACTCTCGTAATGTCATATATTCTGTTGTATCTAGATAAACTCCATCAATCAGAAACTAAAGTTTGTATATTAGTAGACTATAAAGACTTGTCTAGTTGCGAGACTTAGAGCGATGGGTGCGTTCGCTTTCCTTGAGGTTTTTGATGTCTTGCTTATTTATTTATCATTCTTTCTGTGCTGATCTTCACCGTTGGGTGTCATATATAGCTCTTGCTTACTTGTGTGGTTGTATTTCAGCCAAATTGGCGAAGAGCTAGCTCCCGCTTGGGGATGCCTATATATATATATTGTTCTATGTGGTTTTTGGATCAAAATATATAAGGGAGGTGCTGCCCGAAATTTCAAGGACGAAAATTGTTTTCAACTATAGTATAATCTACTTGCATTTTCATGTTTCATTACCTATGCATTTAAGGAAAAACTTGATTTCATTATACCTTTATTTCAAAACCGCACCTCCATTATTTTCCGCAAAAAGGTTTAGATTTCTGGGTTTCGGCTTACTTGAGTTACGTTACGCTTTTGACGTTACGTGATTTAAGTGCCGGTCACGAGCTAAATTTCGGGTCGTGACAAAGTTGGTATCAAAGCGCTATGTTTAACCTTGGTTTGAGTCTGGGTTTGATTTTGCGGAGTCTAGGGCGTATATATATTTCGGAACCTAAGCTTGACCTTACGGAACTTAGACTTGACGGGGATTTTCGTTACTTCGGTTGACCCTGATTGATGGAGTAGGTAACTCAAGTAGAGCAACGTACCGTGCGTATGTTCCGCGGCATACTTACGATATGATGTTCCGCTTAAGTAACCTTAGGATGTACATATCTTGAGATCTGTGATTCTCTTTGTTCCCATGATCATACATTCATTTGAGATCCTTGATTCTATTCGTTCCAATGATCATACTCTCACTGATTTCATTCCTCCTTATGATCATGAATCCATTTTGGGATCTGTTGATTCTTTTCACCCCTTTGATCTATTTTCATCGATACATGCTTGAGGTTCTTATCACCATGGTTTGAGCGCAGATCGAGCTGCTTCTAGTGATGCGGTCAGGACGAGCTCGTCATGGACGAGAACTGACCATCGTGTTTTTGGTGACATGGGAACGTATCGGTTTAGTGTTTGTGTTGTGACCTCTCGTTTGAGGCGAGTGTTCGGTTTTACACCGGATGATCGGGCTATTGATAGAGGCTGCCAGATTGAGAGGACTGTTGATGTACAGCCTACCTCAGAGATCGCGATGTTGTCTACCATGCAGACAGATAACCCAGCTGTTGCTGAGATTGATGAGATGTCACCTCTAGAGTGTTAGAGTTGAGATCGCTGGAGCGTTCAGGCAGATATGTGACAGGAGATAGCTAGATTATCTTGAGTTGAGCGACTGATATGATTCGTCTGATTTGATGTGCCGATGCAGGCTCAGTTGAGTTCAAGGATACCAGTGTGGAGAATCTTACTCAGAGCTAGAGTAGATCGATCCAGAGATGACGTTGTTCTTTGGGTGCTCCGATAGGAGATCAGTAAGTTGACCAGTTTCGGATAGAAGGACTTCACCCAGATGCGTTGTGAGTCGATCTAGAACGGACGAATAAAGTGTATTCCTCCGATGATTTGGACGAGTTCCTGAGGACGTGTTCGGCGAGATATCTTCTACAGAGTGATGAAGATACCGAGTTCGTAATTTCGAGTCCGTGTGAGAGACTCCAGATTGACCGTAGCTGAGAATGAATTGCGATATGCAGACAGCAAGAGATGACGTCAAAGTGGACGCTAATGAAGACAAGTGGAACAAGAGGTTTGCGAGAGATGTTAACGAGCGGTTGTTGCTCTCCGATGATGCCAGAGGATTAGCATGTATGCAGAGGTATTAGTTATGGCCGATTTTAGAGGAAAGCCGTGCTGGGGCCGCAGCTGTCCGGTTATGAGGAAGAGAGTTAAGCAAGAGTGCCAACCTTCGTACAGTTCAGCATTGATGAGATCGGAAGAGACCTTGAGTAGGTTCTTTCCAGGGCACCGTATCGATAAAAGATTTGCACCATGATCAGTTATATTGCGTGTATTCGGAAGGCCAGATGCCACCGTCAGTAATGTGCCGTTTGCAAGTGGTCATGTTGATTGGCCAAACGGTGACTGGAGGAGTTCCAGAGCGGGACTGTTCCTTTAGTACACTTGACCAGGCTGACGAGCATAAGGATCGTGAGATTTGTAATCCACAGAGAAAACAAGGACCTAGAGACCGAAGACGCCATATTGTGAGTGGGAGGCAAGTAAATGATCTTGCTCTGCCAGTTTGGGCGCACCGGCATATTTTTCGACATTGTAGGAGGTGTACCTCAATGTCAGTTATTGCGATTGCATTTTGTGATCCGAGTATCACACTTTTATCGCTTGGACTTGAGTTTCAATGATTGGGTTTCGTGATTTATGTTTTTGTGCACCATGGCTGCACCTACTGGAGATTTATATTTGTGCACAGTTATTGCACTTGATTATATTTTATACACCGCGACATTGGTTTATGAATTGTGCATATCTATTGCACTTGGTATCGATTTATACCTTCGTTGCACGTAATTATGGTTTCGTGGATTCGATACTGCCTATTTCGATTTTGTGCATGTCGTACGCACTTGACTTGGTTTTTGCACTAGGTGTTGGGGTCGAAAATTGCACCCCGATTAACCAAGTCAAAATCAAGGTCAACCCCAAGCCAAGTGGGCCCAAGCCCGGATCAAGTGGGCCCATGCCCAGGTCGAGTCCGAACATGAAGCGGCCGGCCCTCCTCCATGCCCAAAATGAAATCATGTAATAAATAATTTTTATGTAATTTTTTTATGCATGAATGGGCATAGAGCCAAATTTTTGTAAAACCCATGGCTTATGTGCAAAAAGAAATGGCACATGAGCCATGGGATGGGCAAAATGCCATTTTTGTAAAGCCCAAGGGGCTATATATAAAGTGTATAGCCTATAAAGGCCAAGATAATGAAAATATCTCAACAACTTTTTTTTCTGTCTCAAAAAGAATTCAGATCTGTGATCTTCTGTAACAACCCTAAATTTTCTATAGAAGTTTTTACAAAATTTTTTTAAAAATTCATAAAGGTGTATTTATTGCCTGAGCACAAGACATAAGTAATTAATTAGCTCCATAATTACAAGAAGGAGCTTGCAACTCATTGGTAATACCTTGCACTGCTGAACCAAGCCATCAGAGTTCAAATCCCATACCCCATATTATTTTTTTATATTAATTTGTTTTGAATTTTTTAGAATAACAACAGTTACACGTGCATTCCTCACAAAAATCCCACTACACCCCATAATGTGAAAGTACCAGTGACCACATGAGACGACCCCCCACCTCCCCACTGCCTGACTCGGCCTCACTCGGGCCGGCGCCGCCGGCCGGACTCGGCCGGACGGCTGAGTCCCTAACAGGAAAATCCTGGCTCTTAGCCTCCCCTACCCCCTGCACACTCCATTTATTTAGATCGGTTCCAGAGAAGCTATAAAGTCCCTTTTACTCCATTTTTAATGCATTTTAACATATTTTTTAAACATTTTTTAAATTAAAACCCTTCATCTAGCCTAACCCTATAAATACCACCCCTACACTCTACCCCCTCACCCCAAAACTCTGAGCCAACTCTCAAGAATTCACTAGAAACCTTGTGTACAATCGAAGTGAGCGAAAGGCGAAGCTCCGGCGAATTCTCCGGCGGATTTTCCGGCAACGACTCTAGGAGCTCCCGGCGACGAAACGACGCACCGGCGACCCCTCCCGATCCATCTTCCTCTTGTCTTTGATCGAAACCCATAAGTCCCCATTCTATCTTCTCTATTCTATTCTAGAAATACGAAATTACAAAACCCGACGGAATCGGAACAAATCCGATTTCCGATTCGGTTTCTTTATAAAACTTCACTTTTCTTTAATACAATCATACTTAAACCAATTCATGTTGACTATTAATCACTAATCAAGCATATTGATCAAGTTTCATATCATAAATTAATTGCTATTTTATTTTACCGTATTTTCATTTAAATACCACATAGTTTCAATTCTACATTTAACATCACAAAACTTGCTATACTTTTAAGTAGATCACGAAGTAATGACCTACCTCCTCACACACTCATATGCAATATAGCACAATACACTTAGGAACATAGAATACGGGAAAACAGCACAATTTCATTTTAATACCATTTACTTAACAAAACTGTTTTCTAAAGGATTTAGAATTTATACAAATCTTTGCAAAGCGCCGCTATAACCCATTTAGGGAACCTGTTCGGGATGGTGCAGATTATCGCACATCCTCGGGCTTAGTAGTGCGAGATTCAAACCTCCGCAAGGAACATTCGGTCTCGAAAGATTTAAAATACGACATCTTAAGAAAATGAGATTTTTAGAATATAAAATATATATTAAAATTATTTTTGTATAAATATATGTATATTTATCATTAAAATGCCTATTTTGTTATGATATAAATATTCCATTTTTTTCTAAAAATCACAAGAATTAATTTACCTTAAAATACCATGAATTCCATACAAAACCAATATTACAAATAAATACCTTTATTTATGAAATTAGGATATTTTCACTAGAAATATCACAATATAAAATCTACATTCATTACAACTCTAAAGACGAATAATAAATACTTGGGGTGTATTTTGAAAAGTATATAAAAGTATTTTTACATAAAACCCCTCAAGTTCTATAAATTACCCTAAGGACCCTAGTAAACATAGGTTTAAGCGGGACCAATCTCTTGAGCCTCAGGGAGCCAGAGAAGTGGGTGCTTGCCTATCTAAGGTAGACAATTAACAAACGGTGTTATCAACACGGTAATCGTCTTTGAAAAAGACACAAATCCTGCCGCCCATGTGCAGCGGTTACCGATAATATCAAAACAATCAGGACTTCAATTTACTTTTCTAATTATCTGACTCAGATTGAGTCTCTTTATAATCTGATTTGAATATGATTCAAGTACAATCTACAATCTACAATTTACAATATTGCAATTCAACATGAATCCATGAATCCATTATTCCAGATATTCAATCTATCAACTTGACCGAACCGAACCATGAATATACATTCCATTTACATGATTATACAGTTACATCTATGATTCTACAGTTACATACATGATTCTCCATTTACATCTGTTTACTGATATCATTGTTTTGGTCAGTCATCCAATTATACAATCTATACAGTTTACAATACAAGACAATACAATACAACAATACAATCAAGATAACACTACGGGGTTTAAGGGGCAGACTGGTACGGAATATGTTAAAGGTGGCACGAGGTGGTCACTTAAGACGTAATTACATCCATGCCGTTGTTCCGTGGTATTATCGACGGAGCCTTATACTACGGGTTACCAAAGTCTCCGGTGTAAGTGGGACCCCTCTCGTATACACTGGTATCTTCTGTACCAAGCTACAAACAACAGCGTTAACACAACATTATAACTATATAACACAACTTTAAAAGTCACCTTCTTTTCTGTCTATTCTATTTCTCCCTTATCTTTGGGACTTACCGAGCGATCTGTTCGCTGACGACATTCTCTTTCTTTCTTTCTTCTTTGAATGTCGTCAAGTGATCTGGACACGTCAGAGATCGAGCCTACTGCTGAAGACTTGGACCAGTTCAGTAAAGATCCCGAGCTCTAGTCATTGTACACTTTTCATTCAGTACTTTTCATTTCTGTTATGCCATTTTTCGGCATTGCTTTATTTCAGTTGTATTTACTTTCCATGTATTGTACAGAAAGAATGTGAATAAATAAAGTTGTTATTTTATTATTACTTGTCTCTTGTGCATTTACTTTTATATTGCTTAGATACGCTTAGCGTATTTACTTCACAGTAAATACGTAGCGGCATCGTCCCGTCCCCTTCGCTGTACACCGGGAAGCGGGGCGTGACATCTTCTCCTTCCTCAAGGTTCTAAAAACCTTCTTCACCTTTTGAATTAAATCAAGAGTTTTACTCTTCTTTTTCCAAAACTAAATAGTTTTTCACCACAAAACCCACAAAGGGGAACTCGGATCTCCCATCAGATCTTAAAAATAAGAGATTTTTAAAATCTCATATTTCTTGTTCTTCAAGATCCAGCCAAAAGATGAGGAAGAAGGAGACCCATCTCCTAAAAATCCCACTTTGGGAAGATCCAGAGCTCAAGAGAGAAGCCCCTTTCATCATCTCCAAAAACATCTTAGGAGTTTAACTCCACTCTAAATTCTCTTTCGGGAGTTTAAATCGCATTTCTGGGGCTAAAAGCCCCCTTTTCCTCGCCGGCGCTCGAGCGCCCACGTGCCGGGCACGTGGCGCGCTAGCGCTCGAGCGCCCATCGCCCACGTGCCGGGTACGTGATGCGCTAGCGCCTAAGCGCACAGCGCTCGCATGCTAGGCACGTGAGGCGCTGGCCCCACGCGTCCTTTTGGCGCTTTTCCCCCTTTTTTTATATATGTATACATGTATATACACACACACACATACTCCACGACACTGTCCTTGTTAAGAAAAAAATTTCTAACGGGACGCTGCCCTGCACCCCGCAAGGGGGCTGCTAGCCCCCTTGACCCCCAGCCCGCTATCCGGGTAGCGGGACCCCCGTAAAAACTCTGCGGGCCCCCGATATATCCAAAACCCCTTCAAACACGACACTGCATATTGAGTTCGCATGACCAGTTTAACCCGTCAATCAGAGGTTCTCTCGCTCCAAGTGCGAGGGGTAATTAACGGCAGCTTAGTCCGCGGCTGCCGGAGATTCGGATCCCCACAATCAATAAACCCCAGCCTACCCTAGACAGGGGAATCTGTAATGCGCCTGACAAGCGCGCGCGTATTCCCATCTCAATGGGTTGATGAAAAACACCCTACACTAGGTATAGCTTAGATGTGCTTACAGTGCATTGGGATGGATTTTGTGCACACAGTTGCACACGTTTTTGATTCTATACATCTTGGTATACTCGGTATTGTTTTTGGGAGCATTTGAAATATTGATGAGTTTTCGTGCATTGGTTGCACCAGATTTTGTTTTCTTGAGCGTCTGCACTTGGCGTTCGTTATCGTGCATGCTATTGCACCAGATGTTTTATACGGACCCGACGCACTTGATTTGGATTTTCGCGCATATTCGGCGCATGATATGAGATTTTGTGCATACCATGATGCACTTGATTGAGATTTTTATTCATGCATGTTGGATGCACTTGTTTGGGATTTTCATTCGTGCATGTTAATTGCACTGTGTTGAGATTTTCGTGCACTATAGATGCACTTGATATTGCTTTCGTGCACATCCGTTGCACTGGACAGATGCTTTCGTGCATACCTGTTGCACTTAGTTTTGCTTTTGTGCATATTGTAGAACTTATATTGGTTTTGGTTTTCCCGTGCGCACCAGACGCATGTGATGTTGGATACGCCTTTTGAGGCCGATTGTATTTATGAGTATCGCGTTTTGATGATGTATACTATATTATATAGTAGCCGAGCAGGACTGGTCTGAGGATAGTGCCTGAATACTTTTGCATGCATGAAAGGTTTACCAAGAGGTTTTCAAAAGAAAGGGGCTATAGTCTCGTTATTTTTCTACGTGTCCACGAGTGGCACGAAATGTGATAAAGAGAACCTTCTGGGATATTTCAAAAGGGCGGGATATATAATTTGAGCAAAAACATATATAGATAAAATTACTATTTTACAATTAAGCGTCCGCCACTTGTGCCGTGAGCTACGCATCGCACGGCGATTAGAAAAAGATTTTGCATGCGATTTATTCAGTTTTAGAAGGGTTTTACCACGATACGTACTATTTACGTATTATGATTTTGAGTATAGCATATTTGAGAATTACATTGGATTTTGAAATTTGCATCTCCATTGTAACTCCTATGATTGCATGATGCTTGATAGAGATTGATTTTGAATTTCGTACTCGTCTTCATGCGCACACGATGCACTGTGGTGTTTTTGCGTATTCCGTGATTTCGGAGCCCCGTTGATTTGAACAGGATTATTGAAATGTTTTAGTATTTGGAGGTTAAATTTAAATTCGGGGACCGAATTTATTTAAGGGGGGAAGATTGTAAATTTCAGAAATATAAAATATTATTTTTGGAAATTAAATATTAAAATAATATAATTCGCAAAAGCTATTCGATTTGTGAATTTGGGGTTTTCGTAAAATGGTATAAATATATACCAATATTTGGGAAATAATTGGAGATTTAAAATGATTTATTTATTTAAAAATATATTTATCGGATTTGGGCATTTTTATAATTAATTATATGCATGTTTAAACTAAACTTGATTAGTGCACTACTAATCACGATTTGGCCAAATCCGTAATTTTACATTGTCACGGCTAATGCACCAGAAATCTAGCGGGCTTACGTAGATGACACGTCATCTGCTATGTGTCGTGTTCCTACTTATGAGCATCATTATTAGTCCTCCACTCTCGTTTCGACCTATTTATGGGTCGGATCAAGAGTGGTCTGCTTGGTTTTCTCTGCTCAGCTTAGTGCCGAGAATTCTTCGTGGTGGATTATCCGGGAACGACATGGCGTTTGGCAGTTGCGTCTTTTCGATCTTCGAGTCCACGTGGCATCTCACCATGCGCCTTAATTTTCACGAGTATCCCCGATGACGTCAGTGGGTCACCAAAAGGGCGGCGCCATAATGGAGACGTCGCTTCGTCTGTTCGGGCTGGCTATCGACCGAACTCGAGCTTTATTTACTTAGGCCATGTTAGGAGTTTTCCTATTTCGGGTATGTGCGCCTGGTAGAGGTCTGCTTGCTGGTTTAATGCGAGGCTTAAGGATCCACCGTTGAGGCCGAGCAGGAAGATATCCGACGGCCTTGTGACTAGGGCTTTTGGATCCACAGCGCTGTTGGGTAGGAAGCTACTGCGGTGGATGGGCCGAGAAAGAAACTGTTCGGCTGTCTTGTGATGAGAGCTTTAGATCCACGTCTTCGTTGGGCAGGAAGCTACCCACTGTGGATTGGCCGAGCATGAAGCTACCCGGCGGCTTCGTGATGAGGGCTTTAGATCCACGTCTTTGTTGGGCAGGAAGCTACCTATGGTGGATAGGCCGGGCAGGAAGCTACCCGCGGTGAATAGGCCGAGCAGGAAGCTACCTGACCGCCTCGTAATAAGAGATTTAGATCCACGTCTTCATTGGGCAGAAAGCTACCCACGGTGGATGGGCCGAGCAGGAATCTATCTGGCCGCCTCGTGATGAGGGTTTTGGATCCACGCGTCTTCGTTGGGCAGGAAACTACTCATTATGCATGGGCCGAGCAGAAAGCTACCCAGCCGCCTCGTGATGAGGGCTTTGGATCCACGTCTTCGTTGGACAGGAAGCTACCCACTATCCATTAAGGATGGGCCGAGTAGGAAGCTGCCCGACGGTCTCGTGATGAGGGCTTTAGATTCACAGTATTGTTAGGCAGGAAGCTACCCGCAGTGAATGGGCCGAGCAGGAAGCTGCCCGACGGCCTCATGATGAGGGCTTTGAATTCACAGTATTGTTGGGCAGGAAGCTACCCGCGGTGAATGGGCCGAGCAGGAAGCTGCCCGGTGGCCTCATGATGAGGGCTTTGGATTCACCATATTGTTGGGCAGGAAGCTACCCACGGTGAATGGGCCAGGCAGGAAGCTACCTGGGGTGAATGGGCCGAGCAGGAAGCCACCCGACCGCCTCATGATGAGGGCTTTTGGATCCACATTTTCGTTAGGCAGGAAGCTACCCACTGTGCATTGGCCGAGCAGGAAGCTGCCCGACGGTCTCGTGATGAGGACTTTAGATCCACGTCTTCGTTGGGCAGGAAGCTACCCGCGGTGGATGGGCCGGGCAGGAAGCTACCCGCGGTGGATGGGCCGGCCGGGCAGGAAGCTACCCGTGGTGGATGGGTCGGCCATGCAGGAAGCTACCCGGCCGTCTCGTGATGAGGGCTTTGGATCCACGTTTTCAATGGGCAGGAAGCTACCCACTGTGGATGGGCCGAGCAGAAAGCTATCCGCCCGCCTCGTGATGAGGGCTTTGGATCCACGTCTTCAATGGGCAGGAAGCTAACCACTGTGGATGGGCCGAGCAGGAAGTTACCCGGCCGCTTCGTGATGAGGGCTTTGGATCCACGTCTTCATTGGGCAGGAAGCTACCCACTATGGATGGGCCAAGCAGGAAACTCCCTGGCGGCCTCGTGATGAGGGCTTTGACGACGTTTGGAGGTGGAGTGGAACCATCCCAGCCTCCATTGCGAAGCGAGGGATAGCTTGCGCTTGGACCTCCGTTGTGATGATCGTTGATCATTATATCAAAGACGGAAGATCAACTTTTATGGTGGAAAAGTCTTTCGTTCCCACAGGCGGCGCCAACTGATGGAGGTGGAAATCTTCCTCAGATATTGTCCTCCGTCGATCTGGCTGCGAGTGGTTTAGAACGGTAGAGATTGTGTATAGGAATTGTTGTGTGGATCTCAATGGGTTGTTGGATGTTGTTGATGCCGAGCTACCTGCAAGGGAAGTCCCGGGATGGGAAACCACCGTAGGACTCTCCGACGATCAAATTAGTACCGTGGAATAAAAGCAGGGTAGCGGCGTATTAGAATGAGTTCGAGTTACCTGAGTCGTCTGAAAGAAGGGTTTATATAGCGATCGCATGAGGTGAACCGGCACGATATTCTCGCCGTCCGTTACACCCCCGCGGCACGTTTGCGCAGAAGGCGGGATACATCCATTAATAGTAGGATGCGCTCATTAATGGAAGGGCGTGCCAGCGTGGGACGCGGAGCGGCGGAGATCTCGCTTTGGCGAGATATACGGAGTCGTTACGGGGGCGCTTAGGCTCCATGCTCTCGGCTGAACAGGAGAGCCGAGGAAGCTCAGATCGGTGGATAGCTCGGAGGCGAGCGAGGAGGCCGAGAAAGCTCAGCTCTGTAATAGCTCGGAGACGAGCAAGAAGGCTCTGAAAGCTCGGTTGTGGGATTGCTCAGAGGTGAGCTGTTGGCTGGTTGCTAAGCGAGTATGGAAGGTACTCCGGGGAGATCTCCAAAAAGTCGGATGCAGCCTAAGAGAAGAGGTGCCAAGAAACGTCTCCAATACATCATACTTATTCCAGCTCCGTAACCCCCAGAAATCTAGCGAGCTTACATGGATGACACGTCATCCGCTACACGTTGTGATCTGAGAAATTCCCATTTATGAGCATCATCAATTTGCATTATACAGCAGTATAGACCAGTTGGTTGTTTTTTTTTCCCTTTTTTCTTTTTATCTGAGTTCTTTTTCCTAAGAAGAAAAAAAATTAAATAAACTAATTTTCGATCTAGACTTTGACGAGTAAGGTCCAGAGATATAAAACAATCTAGATTTTACTAAATCTGATCTAAGGCCCAAAATAATATAAGAAAAACAATATTTTAAAACACGGATTTTTTTTTCAAAACTATCGTGTGTTTTAGCTGGATTCATGCGATTGGATTGTGGAAAGACCGACATTTCTTTTTCCAAAAATACAACCATAAGGACTAAGTTGGATGTTATCAATTATTATTTCTTTTTTGCTTGGAAGCCAAGAACATGTTTTAAATAAAAAATTGTCTCTCTGTAAAAAAAATTAACGGGGCTTATATCCTTGGAAAATATATGGAAGGCCAAGTTGAGGCTTTAGTCAAGGTATTTTGCATGCGAGAGACACGTGTGTATATATTGAACAAAATATATAAATCGCACTGTAGGCAGGCGTAATTCTTTTTTATATCATGGACATTATGTGAAACATCTAAAGATATCTATGGTTTTTCTAAATCGAATTAAATGAATGCCATTAGTAGTAATATTAGAATCGAGAAATGTATGAATTATACAAAAACAGTATTTTTACATGTGCGATATACGTTAGTTATTGAGATAGACTTGTAAAGTTGGTTATTGAAATAGATAGTGGGGAGTAGTTAGTCCAAGAAAAGAAAGAGAGTAGGTAGTAAAAAAAAATCTTTTCTTATTATTTTTGCTTGAAATGAGAAGATTTTATAGCTATTTATGAGGGTATCAATGAAATTGAATTCTCAATTTTAAAACCGCCTCCCTTTAACATTATAATAGTAGAGATAGAGAAAACAAAGATATGAGGGCTTATGCATAAATTTGTAAGGCATATGTATTATTGTTAGGCTTTGGAGCATGAGAGAGAATGTGCAGCGAATAAGATATACAGAAGGATTGTTAGGTGTTTTTATTTTCTTACTTTTGTCTTTTACGGTGGATGAGACGGATACCTCCAATCCCGACTTTGGCTATTGGATTTTTGCCATTTTTATTTTTTTTATTAATTAATGATATCTATGGGACTTCTAGATATAGGGAAAAAGCTTCTTTACTGGGCCTGTAGAGAAAATTTCTATACCAGCCTCTTGCAAAGAAGAGTATTGAGTGATTTCTTTTTAAAATAAAAAATCAAGCTGGTTTGCAAGCTTGCCTGTGAAGTTGGAGAGTTTATGAGAAGTTTGTGGGTAAGATGAATTGATGTCTAACAACTAGAGGGACAATTGATCATAAATGCATAATGAATAATGCACATGATATATTCCACAAATATATAGATTGTAGAGATATGACAAAGTTCATAAGCCGTTCCATTTCAATATGCTAAGAGAGTTAAAATGAATAGTATATACATACATCATTCTTAGAAATATTAAAGAACCGAAATGAATTGTTATGTTGTCTTAGAAATAGTAAATTTATTGATGCTCTGATTTGTTTAAACAAGAGAATCCGAATCCCAAAGATTCTGTAAGACTTTTGACAAAATAAATCCTACAAATCATCCTAATCTAAGCCCTTGGTGTCCAATATCCTCCAAGTTTCTGGAGTAAAAGAATTGGCTTATTTTACAGAAACTGTCTGTGGTGTACTTGAGTTTTCCAAAACCATCATGTACTTCAAACTTATCATGAAGCCCGCTCGAACTTTCTATTCCTTGTATCAAACCCTCTGCGGTTATTTATTATAAAAATCAACTAGATTAATATCTTATTTTAATAAAAATATGGATACTTTAGATGCATTGATGGTAAACCATACCCCTGTGCCGTTTGCTAAGCAATTTTCCCTAGTTTGGAGAACAAAACTTTAGATTTGAGTATTTGGTGAAGAAGCCTTAATTTGAAATTAAATCAAAATTTTAAAGTAAAAGCCAATATGATAAGACTAGAATGGATAATTCATGATGAAACTACAAGAATCAGTCGATGTGAAATCATATGACCAATTAATCGCCAAAAAACTTTAAAAATCAAACCACATGAGAGTTTGGTACAAGGAATTGAAAGTTTAGGCGGCTTTGTAATGGATTTGAACTACATGTTCTGAAAAACTCAAGTAAACCACTGGTGGTTCACTTGAAATGAAATGAGCCTAAAAGAATCATAGGAATGAAAAAAGAAGAAGAATAAATATAATAAATTACTATACTAGAACATCTTCAATGAAAATTTACTATACGACGTTGTATCAGGCTAAAAACATATAGAAGACGAATATTAAAACACTGGAGGGGTTATCTGTAATTCACTCGAATATAATGTGGCTCCCATACTGTTTGAACCCGCCAGCACAAGATCTCCAGCAAACCAAGCCCCCACCAATGGCGACGCTTCTCCTTCCACCTCCACCCGCAACCGCCACGTGTCCATCGTCGACCCACCGCCGCCCATCGCCTCCCATCTTCCGAAACCCTAATCTCCGCTTCCACGGGTTCCTCTCTCCGGTCACCGCCGCCTCGGCCTCTTCCGGTAACCCTAATTTTCAATATCGCGATAAAAAAAAATTTCTTCCACCTCACAAATTTCTTAAAAATTGAATCTTTTTCCCCAACAGGAGGCGCCTCTGCGATTGCCTCTGAAGATGTATCGAGTTCGCTTGAAAGTGTGAGGGTTTTCGATTTGAGCGGAAAAGAAGTTGCCATTACTGATCTGTGGAGAGATTGGAAGGCTGTAGTTGCGTTTGTTGGCCATTTTGGGTATGATGCTTGTGATTTCCTAATGCTGTGTTTGTTTGAATTTGGTGATTTCGACGAGGTTTTTGATTAGCCATGTTTGTTTGCAGATGTGTTTTGTGTTGGAAATGAGCTGATCTTCTTGCATCAAAGAAGGTAATTTGGGTTCAATTCTCAAGAAAAGCAATAGTTCTTCAACTGAAAGACATTCTCATTCAAATATTCCCCACTAGTTGGATCATTAGCGACACAAATTATTATACCCGCAACAGGAATTAATCTACATGTTCTCCTCTTATCAGTTTGCATAATAAGATTCATCCATTAAGATATCTCTTTTCGTACTTCCGTTTTTATTATGAACCTTCGGGCATATATGTTTAGCTGATATCAAATTGAGAAATGCCGTGTGTTTGGGATTCTACATGAGCACTTCCAACTTGGAAAGAAACTCCTGTACCTGTCTGAAAGGTTGCATCTATGTGGCCATAAAAGCAGTTTAGATAAAGTTTAAGAATTCATCACCAATTTGTATCTAACATTCATTGGCTAAATTGAAATTGTTGACATCCTTGTCACACGATCCTCAGTTTTGATTATTTAGTTTAAAATTTTATTTAAACAAATTCATAAGTTACCGATGGCGTTTCCAAGTTTATGTCTTGAGTACAGTATGCACAACATATCAAATATCAAGCAAAATTGCTTACAATATGATGTGTACTCAAAACGGTTATATGGCATGACAACTTGAAGCAAGCGACAATGTGAGACAAGCCTAATCAAGATTCAATGACGTCTCAGAGTAACTATTCAAGGAAATGAAGCTAATCGAAGAACCAAAATGAATATTAGAATTGTGAGCGATATACATGTAATCAGTAATGATCTCATAAGGTTAGAAACCTCATTCCAACACATTTTTAATGCTCAAGACGTCTTTCTTTCTTTTAGAGACGTTTAATCTATCCGTTAGAATTCAAACTGTCAATGTTTCAAAATAGTTTTTATCCATGTCAGAAAACAGACGTCTCCTACAGACGTCTGTATAAGATATTTTGAAACAGTAGACGTCTTCACAGACGTCTGTAGAACAAACTTCAAAATTCTTCATTTTGTGTACTTCTCAGAGACGGCTATACATACGTCTCTAGAAGGATTTTATTCATGAAGCAAACGTCTCCTCGGGCAGTTTTTGACAGTTAATTCAAATTTGAATTTTGAATCGAAGTAATATTTACGTCGTTTTCATTTCTAGCCATTTTCATTTCTAACCGTTCCCAACGGTCATTAACTGTTTTATGGCAATTATTGGCAGTTATTACGAGTTAGAATAACTTTCCATTTGATTCCTATAAATATTATATGAGATCAAACACTTTTCTTAAGAAAAAAGAAGACATTCATTGCAAATCCATTGAGAAATCTTCTTGTTCTTCTCGTGTTTAATTTGTCCAAATTTTTTCCATTTCCTCATAGCCAAATCCTGATATTATCTCTCAAATCAATCCTTGTGCAACACCGGTTATAATCTATTGAGATCATAAAATTGAGAGTGAGTGAATTTGTTATTTGTAAAATAATTATAAATCCCCAAAGAAGGTTCGATATTCTTCAATCCACGAGAGAGGGTGCTTCTCAACCCACGAGAGGGATGCCTCTCATTGCTTGAATTGTGTGCATTCGGAATGGAAAAGAGATCTTCCCGAAGAGACGTGGATTAGAGAGGAAAGTGCGGATTTCCTAGCGAATCACGAGCTAGAGAGGAAAAAAACTTGTTTTTTAAGGAATCACAAGTTCAAGAGTGTGATCCTTATGAAGAGAGATTGTTCTTCTATTCCCTGTGAAGTATGATTCATGTACTTCATAAATATAGTGCAGAAATCCCGAGGAGTCTCAGAGGGGGACGAGTCACAGGAGTATGGTAAACCCTAATCAACAATTCTCAGTGTTTTCATCACTCTTAACTCTTTTTATATTCAGTTCTTTTGAGTGATTGTCATTTTAAATTTCTTTGTTTAAACTTGTTTAAATATTTTTCGTAGACACTTGGTAATCACTTTAATATAATAGTTAGTATTTTAAATTTGCCATAGGACGTATATCCTTATTCACGCCTCTCTAAGATTGTTTTTAGAAATGGTACATTAGCATGGAGAGTAAAACTATTTGTCATGCTACCACTTATGAAGAGAGCCTTTAATCAATTTTTTTTGATTTACCTAGAGGAGCCATCTCTAACTATGTTACCAGCCATTTCCTTTGCTAAATTTGCAAAGCATTTGCCGTGATGTAAATATTTAAGTGCCATATTTATAAGACAGTAAGCATGACACAATGAAAGCATATCATGCTAATCCTCTAGTGTGCCAACAAATATATTTTATATGCTATTAGTTTATAGACCTTATTTTGAAATGAACATTATAGAATGATATGTTAAAGTAATTTTTAATACAAAAATTCTAGTGCATATAATATGAATAAAGCCGAAACAAATATAGTCTTTAGATAAACATTATATATATATATATAGAGAGAGAGAGAGAGAGAGGAGAGCGCGCTGTTGCAAACCGGTCCGTATTTTTTAAAAACGAGAACTCTCGATCCACGATATATTTGGACGATCCGATCCGTTCAAGTTGACCATCCTACCTTCAAGTCTATATGTATGAAAAATTAAAGGATTTGAAAATCTCTAACTAATGCATTAGATGGAGTTTATTTTGCTATATTGAAAGACGTTCATCACTCATTCGATGCATGGGTTAGACGTCTTTAAATTTTTTGATTTTTCATACGTATACATTTGAGGGTAGGGTGATCAACTTGAACGGTTTAGATCGATCAAATATGCCGTGAATCGAGAGTTCCTGTTTTTAAAAAAACGCGGACCGATTTGCAATAGATCACCACCATATATATATATAGAGAGAGAGAGAGATCAACATCAGGAATCTTGGATATTTGTATTTGAAGTAATATCTGTATTCACATGTCCGAGTATCTATATATATATATATATATATATATAGAGAGAGAGAGAGAGAGAGATCAACATCTGGAATCCTGGATATTTGTATTTGAAGTAATATCTGTATCCACATGTCCGAGTATCCATATCCAAATAATTTGAATAAGACCATATCTGTTTCAAAGAAAGTGTTTTTATATATTCCTATCTAACAGGATATGAAGAATTTTATCCATATACGAAGAATATCCAAAATTCCAAATATGGATTCAAATAATAGCCGATTATCATTATCCGAATCCTTTTATAGAATACGTGTGTTCATGTTTGTGTCACGTGTACGTGACTCATGCGCTCACATGCATGTATTTCTCTTTTATATAGCCTCTAACTAGAAAGGTGATGCTGCATGCATGTAATTCTTTTTTAGCTGGAACTTCTATTAGACCACAGACAATCCCATTTTAGCTTTATTGATATATTCAAACCCATACATCAAAAAGTAGAGGTATTGTCCCTTATTATACTCTATTACAAAAAATATTGTAGATAATAAAGCAAGCTAAAAAAATACTACAAAACAAAAGTCCATCCAAAATAACCAATATCCACCACTATTTTTTTCTTCCCTTTAACAAGAGGAAATGAATATGAGCGCTGAGAAATTTCTTTACAAGTAAACATTAGTCTTCATTTTTTGATGAGGGAAAGCCAAGTAAAGGCCAAAGTTGCAAACTTTTCCATTCTATATTATTGTTTTCTTCTCCAATTTAGTGTAGCGATCTCAAAGGTATGATTTTTTTTATCACTTTCACTAAGTGCATTGAACTAAAAGCACCTTTTTGGATGGATCTTCCCCTTCAACTTGCAAAAAGAAGGGAGCTTAATTTTCTAGACTCGTTTGTGCCTTTTCAATTTGAACCTCGGCAGATATGAAAGATCTAAGAGAGTCAGTTTAAATATCTTCAGGCATCATTTGCTTATAATAGCCGTTGCTTGTTCTGTCTTCTTGAGCTTGTGTTGCCAAATAATTAGCGACAACATTATTTTCTTCGCTTGAAATCAGCTTCTGTCTCAATGACAAGTAATTTGATAGCTTGAATTATATAGAATAAGGACCATTTGGGTCAAGGTGTCTATCGGGCTGGGTCGGCCCGTTGGGCTTGGCGGTCTTCGGGCCGGAAGGGTTGGCCGGGCTTCGGGCTAAGCCCGGCCCGAAGCCCCCAAACCCGAACTCGGCCTGCAGCCCGGCTCGGGTCGGGCCGGCCCGTTTAAAAAAAAAAAATTTAATTTTTTTTTACTTTTATGATTTTTAAAGAAATTTTTCTAACCCGGATTTCGTGTAGGTTCCGGGACAGACTTAGATGTTTTATTGATTAATTTTTTTTGAAAGGGGACATAAGTGGGCAAATCTTACCCCTCATACAATTGCAAAAAAAATAAAAATACAATTCAATAAAAAAATAATTGGTAACCTCCTATCGGTCTTTACTCTTCATCGGTGTCGGAGCTTCAATGCTCTTAACGTGTTGTCTAGCTTCTGCATCGTATCAATCTTTTTGGCATACCATGATCTCCAATGCGTCATCCGACATCCTCGCTCTCTTGTTACTCAGAAACCTGTTGCTTGCACTAAAAGCAGACTTTGAAACTCTGTGAACACTAGAGTTAGTAAACCACGAACCATGGCAGAAAGCACAGGATACATGTGTCTATGTGTTTTCCACCAATTCAAAATATCAAGATTATCTATTTGATTCGCGGTGAGAAAATTACTGAAATCAGTTTGCAAGTACATTGTAAGCTTATTATGTGGATATAGTAGAAACAGTTCTTTGTTTTTTCTATTGCAAAAACTGAAATATTCCTTTTTTGGAAGTTTGTTGTGAAGAGTAAGGTAAAGAAAAAGTTTTGTTTTGACCGTACCGTGCATCATATATGGTATACAAATCATGCAAATAAGAATTTAAAACATTTTTATAATCTCCTATATCAGTACCTAAGTTTTCATGGTATCCATCTAATAAAAAAATTATATTTTTTTAAGTTTAGGATAAAAAAACAGAAGATAAACAAAACAATACAGGAATTTTTCGTCAATATTTATTCAATTTCGTAATCATGTTATATAACATTCCAACAAATGCACTTTCAGGATCAATTACATGCTCATTAATAATTTTACCAACATAAAATATCTGTTCTACTGCTAAACATGTAGTAGGATAATAAACACCAGATAAATGTTTAGTTGCATTGTAAAATATTTCTAAAAATCTCAAAATATATTCACAAATAAACCAATCATAATCCTCTAAATTATTATTGGGCATTTGTTCCTCATAAAATAAATCAATAGGCTCCCGATATTTTATAACACATTTCAATATCTCATAAGTGGAATTTCACTTAGTTGGAATGTTGAATTTGAAAGCTCTAAATTTTAAATTTAGCCGGGTACAAGTTTGCTTGAAATTTTGTTTTCGGGGTCCAGAAATTTCAATAAACATCATTTCATCATTAAGTTTCGCTAAATGAGGATCAATTATACTAAGACTATCATACACAATTAAATTTAAAACACGGCATGCACATCTTTGATGAAATAATTCTCCATTCAAAACACGATTTAAATTATTTTTTAAAATTGCTATTGCAGAATTATTATTAGCAGTATTATCAAAACTAACTGAAAATATTTTATTTTGAATATTATATTCACGTGCAGTAGTCAAAATACAATTACTTGTATTATTTTCACTATGTGGATGCTCCATTTTTGAAAAAACCAATAATTCTTTTATGTAAAAACCAGTTCTTTTATGTAAAAACCAATAATTCTTTTATGTAAAATCCAATCATTATTAATGAAATGTGCAGTAATACAAATATAACTCATGCCCCATTTTGTAGTCCAAAGATGAGAAGTTAATACAATTTTACTTTTAAGATTTGCAAAAATATCAATCAAATTGGTTTTATCATTATGAATTTTTTTAAAACATCACTTCTAAATATTGTTCCGGATACTCTTTGAAATGCTGGATTATATGCATTTTTTTACTAATCTATCAAATTTTTTGTTTTCTGCAAAACCAAATGGTTGTTCAGCATATATGACATATCTTGTAAGTTCTCTTCTATTGGTATCTTGCGAATAAAAAAAAACTAGTTAAAAAGTTAGACGACATATTTAGAGTCGTCTGCCGAGAATTTGCTTTTTCATGTTTGATTAAATGGCTTTTTAGGTGCGTATTTCCATCTGAAGTACCACAAGTAAAATCTGCTTGGCAATGAGTACAAACTGTCTGCACACCTTTACCTGCAATTGTTTGTACTATAAAATATTTCCAAACATTAGAAGTTTTAGCTCTTTTTATCTTTAGGGTCAGGAGCTCTTGCTTCAGGAGCGGTTGGAGCAGAAACTTCTTCAGAGATATGACTTTGTAACGTAGTAGGGATCTCATAATTAGATGATCATAGCTAGGAGAATAAGAATCAAAATTAGTTTGCAGCATATTAGTTAATCTCAATCTCTCTTATGAATCCATATCGATTTGAAATGAACGTCTCCGTGAAGATGAAACACCCCTGTTAACTTGTGAAGATGAACCTGATATTCTTAATTAAAAATATTAGTAAGAGAGAAAGAGAGATGATAAAAAATATACGAGAAAAATATATAATCATTACAAAAAATTCCTGATTCCAAATATCAGAATCAAATTAGTAGAACTGAAGTGAAGTTTGAGACTGCGGAAATGAAGATTGCGTGATTCCAATTTTAACAGCAAATCTTTCGGAAATCAAAGAGAGTGATTGGAAAATTGGAAATTTTGTTATTGTGAATTGTGAGAAGAATAAGAAGTGTAGATATGGATTTATAAAGTTTTGGATTAGGGGTATAGGAATGCATAATTTTGAATGAGAGAGTATTAGATAATTTTACAACCTCCACTTTAATTCAAATTTCTCTCTTTATTAAAAACCCATCCCTATTCAAGAAACCTCCAAGGCCAAGACCGCCCGCCACCCCAAAACCCCCCAGGCTAAACGACCAAATTCAAATTTGAATTTGGCCAGTTTGGTCCGGCTGGGCTGTCGGGCCGCCAACGGCAGGCCCGGCCCGGCTCGGGGCCAGGCCGACCCACGGGCGGTCTGACCCGTTAGACACCTTGACATTTGGGTTTGCATGCTCCTATAAGATAATCAATGTTCATTTTTGAGTTAGATTCAACCACAATCCCTTTGATTTTCATAAGTTTCATTGCAAAAATCATTCAGAATTGATTTACATTCTTCTTCTAGAATATCTCTTGTACCTAGAAGAATTTTGATGCAAATATGATATCTCCTAAGTCATTTCTTAAGACAACTCCTTTTGTTGTAAGTTTGTTGATAATATTCATAGCACCATATGTATTTAGCTTGTATTTATAATTTGAAGGATTACCGCAGTTAGTTAAGATGATGTTTTGTATAGCTTTATCCACAGTTATCTATTCAAAAATACCCAATTGTAGAGGAATGGAAATGAAAATTGACAGTAAATATTAAATAAATGAAAAGAACATATAATTAAGCACTTTTCCAATAAATTGGCTTAACATTGGCGAATTTGGGATTTGGGGTTCCATAACCCTAATTTCCATAATTATACACTAAAATTCTTCAATTTTTCTCTCTAAATCCTCCAATTTCTTTGTCAATTTTATATTCTCTTCCTAAAAAAACAAAATAAATCTATGTGAATTGGAATCATTTCTTCGAAGTTGAGTGCATTCTTGGTGAAAGTCTCAGATGCAGTTTGCATCGTTAGTGGAGCTCCGGCAAAGGGATGTTAGTGGTTTGCGGCTAAATACGAAGAGCTTGACATTGTTCAATATAAACTAACAATAGAAAACATATGCATGAATTGATTAAGCTACTTCTAGGATAACCTAATTGCAAGAAATGAAGAATAACAGAAGCTAAACCTAATTGCGATTAATGAAGACGAAAGGAATACAAATTTAGTTCTTTTTTCAAGTCTGATCCTCTCTCTCACTGCCTCTGCTTGTAGAGAAATGTTGTTGCATATTTTGCAAAAGCCCTCCTTCAATTCTAGAAATTGCCTTCCGCCCATTAAGCCCATAACTATGATAATTAAGCCCAAATGAAAATATACATATGCATCAATACTCCATCCTTCAAGATTGACCTTGTCCTCAAGGATAGAAGATACCTCAACTGATGGCAGCCAACTCTTCTGCAGCTATAGTCCGATATCTTCTCTCGCAATGCTCTTACAACATATATCAAAAGGACCTCTCACTTATCTATATATTTCTCTCTCTTCATTGTAAAGGTTGATGAATTTAAATTCTTGAGAAATAGTAATATGAGACCCTAAACACAAGTTACTGGAACTTGCATCAATGAACTTTTGCCACATAAAGGCCACATTTATACATTCTTCAATACTGCAGGAAGATGCCATGGTGTAAAGGTCAAACATTAGCACGGCACAAATGGATGGAATCAATAGCTTCACTTCGTCTTTTATGAAATGAATAAGTATACGTCTGCAGGTTGTGGTTAAGGTTACCGATAATCATCTCTTGTGGCCATAGGACCTCTTTAGGTATCAAGATAGGCTCAACAATGAAAGCAGCCACTTCTAAGGACGATGATAAAATTTCACGAAATCCAGGATCAAGCTCATCCATAACCATTTTGCAGCAACATCCTTCTTCATAGTGTACCCCACGCATGCCATGACTGCATCTGAGAGTACTATGAACTTTACATTTCCATGGAGGACTGAAGTTGGAGCCTTTGACGCATCCCGGCTTCAATTTCAATGCAACTTATTTATGGCTTCGAACTCCATTACTATACTCTTCCCACCAATAAAATCATTCGTATATCGGGTCTTTCGAGTAAGGCATGTAGTAAGAAATATTTTCGAAGTCTTCTCCTACAACGGTTCCAGCCATAATCAAGTTAATTAATGCACCTTTAGCAATTTGCTCTTGTTGGCTCACTAAAAAACAAGACTGACTAAAATCAAGTGCAATCTCTAAGCATCTCTTCATAAGCTGCCTACTTGAATGATCTCCATTCCTATAGTGCCCAACTCCCAAAAGATGAAGCTTCTCTTGCAATTGAAAGGAATCACCTGAACTGCTCTTAAGCCTATCTTCAAGCATGGCTATCCCACGGTTCACATTCTCCGGGCATTTCGAATGAATAAGCATGCACGATAACCTCATGGGATAAGCATTCTTACTCTCAATGGTCTCACACTCGTATACAATGGAACCACAAGTTTGAGTAACAATTTCCCATGGGATTTGCCTCGTTTTGTCCGGACAAAGAGCCACCAAGTGCAGACCCATGGATGTGCTCACATCCTCCATACTTTCATCAGTAATCTCCTTTCCAACTAATGCTTCCTGCTCAAGTTTCTCTTCAAAATTTTGTCAAGATGAGAACCTTAAGGGTTGATTGACTCCAAGAGTTGAAATCTTATCTGAGTTTGCTTGGTCATTTGTCGGATAATTGGTAGACACCTCAGCTGGACTGTAGGAGCAGCAACAAGAACCTCTACACTCTCAACCTCCAAAGCCTCTTTTTCCTTCTTTCGATTCTCTTGCCAAGAATTCATTAGAGAGCACAATTGGTTTACGGTTTGAGCTAGACAATTGATTTCCTCCTCGAGTGACTGAACCTCGTAAGTATCCACATGTCCAATGAGGTTCACGATTTGAAGTTCACGATTTGATCTTTCTTATCCTTCTCTTCTATGGTACCATCCCTAGAGGCTCTTCTACACCATTTGGTCGTGGTTGAACTTGCTTGGCAAATTGTTGAGCTCCTTGTAGGCACATCGCTGAATTGAAATTAGCTGTTGAATGAGCTTGGGCATTCCATTGATCAAGTTGTAGGCTCGTTGGGGTACTGACATTTGTAGCGTATTGAGTTGGTTGATGTTGGAATGGGGTGTGAGGTAATTTATTGTAGTGAGGGTGTGAAGATGGTTGGCATTGTTCAGGTGGGGAAATAGGACTTTGGTAGTGATAGTGGGATTGTTGGTTTGGATAACAATCACTTTGAGGCTGGAAATTGGATGGTGGGTGTTGGTGAGGAGGTGGGTAATAGTGAGGAGAGCAGTGTTGAAGTGATGATAGGTGATGGGTGTATTCTGATGGAGAGTAGTATTGTTGTGGAGGAGGAAAAGTTTCTGCTAGTGATGGAGGGTATTGGGGTGTTTGTTGAGGTATGTAATAATGAGAAGTGTGATGTCGGAGATGGAGGTATGGTTGGGACATTTCATCGAACAGATTGGATGGTGAATGATTTTGAAGTGATGGTCAAGGAGAAGGCGGGTAAGGAAGTGATGGGTAAGGAGGTGGATTACTAAACACAGCCCCGGATCGAGGCTCTGATACCATTGATGCAGTTTGCATCGTTAATGGAGCTCCGACAAAGGGATGGTAGTGGTTTGCGGCAAAATACGAAGAACTTGACATTGTTCAATATAAACTAACAATAGAAAACATATGCAGGAATTGATTAAGCTACTTCTAAGATAACCTAATTGCAAGAAATGAAGAATAACAGAAGCTAAACCTAATTGTGATTAATGAAGAAGAAAGGAATACAAATTTAGTTCATTTTTCAAGTCTAATCCTCTCACCCTCATTGCCTCTATTTGTAGATAAATGTTGTTGCACATTTTACAAAAGCCCTCCTTCAATTCTAGAAATTTCCTTCAGCCTATTAAGCCTATAACTATGATATTAATTAAGCCCAAATGAAAATATACATGCATCAGTCTCTTGCTCAACTCCAGAGTCAGAATGATTTCGATTGGGTAATCTTCTCAATCTGTGATGAATTCTGTTATTTTTTCTGAATCTGCAATGATGAAAGATAATATAGAAGATGAAAAATCATATGCTTCGGTTTTAATGAGAAATAGCCCCAAGGCTAATGAAACAGTAGATTTCATTGAGGAAAAGATCTTTTACCGTTGATGATGATGGTAATCCTACAATATACTTTTCTGATGAGGAACTGGAAAAATCTGCAATCAATTGAAAATACACTTTGATAGCAAAATGTGCTTATGGAAGGCCTCCAATTGCTGAAATCAATTCTTTCTCGCGACAAAAATAAATCTGAAAAATGAATTTGCTATCAGTTTTTTAGACGATAGACGTCCTTTTCAGATTTATTTTGTGTAGCATGGAAAAATTGATTTCAGCAATTGAAGGCCTTCCATAAGCACATTTTTACTACCAAAGTGTATTTCCAATCGATTCCAGATTTTTCCTGTTCCTCATCAGAAAAGAATATTGCAGGATTACCATCATAAGCAACAGTAAAAGATCTTTTTTCTATGAAATATATTGTTTCATTAGCCTTGAAACTATTGCTCATTAAAATTGAAGTATATGATTTTTCACCTCCCGTATTCTCTTTCATCATTGCAAATTCAGAAACAATAACAAAATTCATCACAAATTGAGAAGATTATCATATTGAAATCATTTTGATTGTAGAGTTGAGCAAATAGATTTTTACAAAGAATGCAATCAACTTCGAAGAAATGATCCCAATTCACGCAGATTTGTTTTTTTAGAAGAGTATGAAATTGGCAAAAAATTAGAGAATTTAGAGAAAAAATTGAAGAATTTAAGTGTATAATTAGGGTTATAGAACCCTAAATCGCCATTGCTACAACAACTACTGAGCCTTTTATCCCAAGCATATGGGGTAGGCTACATGAACCCACATCAGAATCACACCGGGCCGAACACATGAATCCTCCACCTCCACTCCTACCGAACAATATACTTTCATTATGATCTTTGGCATCCATATCTTTTCGTATCGCCTCCAACTACGTTTTCTTTGGTCTCTCGTTCGCTCTTTCGACTTGGCCTAAATCGAGAATATCCATTTATCGAACCGGTGCTTTCGTAGGTCTGCGTCACACATGACTAAACCATCTTAGACGATTTTCCCACATCTTCTCCTTCCCAGGTGCTACACCAACCTTTTCACGAATATCCTCATTTCGCATTTTATTTTTTCTAGTGTTACCACACATTCAACAAAGCATGCGTATCTCCGCTACATGCATTTTTGTGCATGATGTGTTTTAGGAGCTAAGCATTCCGTACCATATAACAAGGCAGACCGAATGACGCTTCGATAAAAATTCCCTTTCACCCTAAATCACCATTGCTAAGCTAGTTTATTGGAAAAGTGCTTAATTATATGTTCTTTGTATTTATTTAATGTTTACTGTCAATTTTCATTTATATTCCTTTACAATTGGGTAACGTGAACTGATAACCGTGGAAAGATCTCTACAAAACATTATCTCAACTTCCTGAGGTAAACCTTCAAAGAATACATACAAGCTAAATACATATGGTGTCATGAATATTATCAACAAACTTACAACAGAAGAGGTTGTCTTAAGAAATGACGAAAGAGACGGTATTAGCATCAAAATTCTTTTATGGTACATGAGATAAATCAATTCTGGATGGTTTTTTGCAGTGTAAACTTATGACAACCAAAGGGATTGAGATTGAATCTGACTCAAAAATTATCATTGATTATCTTAGAGGAGCATGCAAACCCCAATGGTTCTTATTCTATATAATTCAAGCCATCAAATTTCTTGCCATTGAGACAGAAACTGATTTGAAGTAGAGAAAATAATGCCATTGCTAATTATTTGGCAGCACAAGCTCAACAAGACTGAACAAGCAACAACTATTATAAGCAAATGACGCCTGAAGAAATTAAAAGACCGGCTCTTTTAGATCTTTCATATCTGGCGAGATTCGGATTGAAAAAGCACAAATGAGTCTAGAAAATTAAGCTTCCTCCTTTATGCAACTTGAAGGGGAAGATCCATAAAAATAACGCTTTTAGTTCAATACACTTACCGAAAGTGATAAAAATCATACCTTTGAGGTCCCTGCATCAAACCGGAGAGGAAAACAATGATATAGAATTGAAAAGTTTGCAACTTTGGCCTTTACTTGGCTCCTCCTCATCAAAAATGAAGTTTTATGTTGGATCCACTTGTGACGAAATTTCTGAGAGTTCAGATTCATTTCCTCTTGTTAAAATGGAGAAGACAAACAGTGGTGGATATTGATTCTAGATATTTTGGATGGGCTTTTATTTTGTAGTGTTTTTTCTTTGCTTGCTCTATTATCTACAATGTTTTTTATAATACAAAAATGTAAGGGATAGTACCCCTACTTTTTGATGTATGGGTTTGAATATATCAATAAAGCTAAAATGGGCTGGCTAGGGTCCAATAGAAGTTCCAGCTAAAGATAAAAAATTAACAAAAATGTTGACTGGTTAAATTCATCTATACAACTCAAGTGAGAAATATTATATTGTATAGGCTCAATTGCATATAACACTTGTTATTGGTACATCATTCTATGCATATAACCTCTTGGTTGGTTTATTAGCAGTGGACACCTCCGAGATTAATATCGTCGGTTACGCAGTATCACAACCAGACATGAATGGCAAGTAATCCAGGGGTCAGGAGTGAAAATAAGCTTTTGGAGGGTAATATGTGTTGCATGCAGTATAAATGAAGGATTTTATATGCATTAACCCTTTTGAAAATTAAATTAGCTTGGTTTCATCTTCAGGCTTCATAATCTTTCAAGCTGTTATTGTCTACCGTATAAGAAAACC
Source organism: Agapanthus africanus (assembly GCA_030015575.1). Taxonomy (NCBI): domain Eukaryota; kingdom Viridiplantae; phylum Streptophyta; class Magnoliopsida; order Asparagales; family Amaryllidaceae; genus Agapanthus; species Agapanthus africanus. The sequence goes on from CM057339.1 coordinate 139,004,133, forward strand.
ATATTACTTTGCTGATTTCTTCTGGATTTTCGTACTTCCTATAGGAGGTAATGGATGCAGCTGGGGTAGTGCTAGTTTTGATTGGACCCGGCAGCGTTGATCAGGTACTTCATGATGCCTATAATTTTACCGTTGGTACTTACCATGGGTTCGGATATGGATATCCTGGTTCGGATACGGATACGGGATACGATACAGATTCGCGGATTTGCAATTTTCCAAAAACCTAGGATACGGGATATGTTTTTATATCGATTTTTAATTTAATAAATATGAATATATGTTAAGATGTACATATAAATATATAATAAACTAAATAAATAATGCAATTTTGTTAGATATTCAATGCAATTTCAAAATTTTGAGAGCCTTAATTGTTTAGAGAAAGAGGTGAGGGGTCGATAGAGAGCGATTGGTTTTACATTTACAAGTCCGAGCGAACCCGAAAGAATCCGATAGTTTTCGAGAGTTTCGGACTTCGATACACGATCGGGGACGATTCATGAGGCATTTAGAAATATCCGTACTTCATAACCCATTTCTTTCCCTACATATTATTGCCTATCCATATTTCTGTAGTTGCATCTTATGTATGCTCTGCTTATACCCTGTTTAGTGTGATCATTTGCCAATTGTATCTTGATTTGCTGGAGTGATAACCTGAAGTGATTGATGTGCATATTAATGAGTTTTTAAAGTTTATAGGTTTCACATTTTGTAATTCATATGAAGCAATGGAATATTTTCATCCAAATTATAAATCAAAATTTTGTAGAGGTCCGGATGTTTATTTAAATGACCCACTTGCATGGTGAACTAAATTCTATCATAATTTTTCTGGAGGTGAACTCTGGAAAGTTGTGGACCTGCTTAGTTTATCTTGAGGGGTCCCCCCCCCCTCGTTTCCCCCCTTTTTGCTGGTGATCAAATTTTTACAATTGTTGTATGGGAGTTCACACTATTCCATGAATATTTTAAGTGCAATTTCTGTTCAAAAAGATATTCAGGGAAAAAGATATTCAGGGATCCTCTGATTTTATTTAGCTTCTGTAAAGACGTTGTATTCATATTTCTACTTTGTCATATGAAAGTTAACTAATGATTTGTTCTAACAATCGTGGCTATTGTATAGGCGAAGTCATTTTCTGAACAATCCAAGTTCCCAGGAGATATGCCATGAGAACAAGTATTACCTAAAAGCCATTCTTGATAATGATAATAATCAACTCTCAAAAGACTGAGGTAACAAATATCCGTTGGATTGAGAGTTCTTTCCCCCTCTTAAGATGTTACTAAATATTCAGTGATACTTGTTTTACTTAAATACTTTGCATGGTTTGGCTTCATCCAAATTGGTTGAGCTAAGTTTTCTAGAGTTAATCCGTTGATCTATTATCCTTCATTAATGTCTATATTGAAGATTTAAATTTTCTGGGATATCGAAACCTCCCTTAAATTACTAAGAGTGACAGTTGTTCTATTCGATGTATGTTGTAACATAAATTGGAGAAGTTAACTAATGAACTTCTCAAGACAACACCATGTATAGGTTTAAATCTGAGATGAATGGATATTCATCAAGGACAAGCACTCATATTGAATACTTATCTGATACATGGAATCTCTGATGATGGATCTCTCTCAGGTGTTATTCCTTTTGATGCATTCTATGTATTGTTGACATGTCAAAGAATATCAGAGGTTCATCTGGAACTATGAAGTTAAATATTGAAATGTAATGCATGAATTAGGGTTACACATTTTTTTCTTCTTTTTTGAAGAATTATTATATAATCTGCCAACTACCGGAAAAAGAATTATGATTCTTCTTGTTACGTTTGATTTATATAGCCTGAACATATGGTATACTGTTATTTACTTACAAAGCCGTGTTGTAGAAAACATTAACAAACCTGCTGTGTGCATGCACATCGACCCCCATATTATCAGCTTATGTGGATTCTTTTACCGCTTTCATTTTAATATTGTTCTGTGCAGATTACCTTTTCTTGTCTAATTGTTTTCATTGATTCTGCAGTATGCAATCATCACAGATTAACATTTGCAATTGTTTTCTTAAATTTTCCCATGGTAACAATATTTATATTTTGATGCAGAAATATATGCAGATCCAAACCATTCATCTTATGATGCACTTAGTTTTGCTTATGGAGTTTTGACCACATTTACGCCATCTGTATCATTTAATGACCTTTGATGTATCATACAAATTTTCCAATAAACAAATTTTATTTGATCAATTTAAATGAATATTATTACTTGATCGGCTATCTTTTTTTCCAAATAAATTAAGTTACAAGTAAGTTAATTTTTTTCAAATTTATCATCTTAGGCTGGTGTGAAGATCATACAATCGTATATGGAAGGATATAGACAAGACTGGAGGCTTTCATCTGAAAAAGACACTGTGGCAAAAGGTGGGTGGTAAGTGGACTACTCTTTAATTTAGAGCTATACCATTGTATTTTAGTTATAATCGATTGTCTATTTGAGGTTATCTATGTGGATTATGTTGCACCGTTGCTTAAAGCTGAATGCTGAAGTTGAATTGTGATTTCGAAGTTTAAAAGCTATTCTCGACACTAGGAAATTGAAATTTGGAGTTGAAAGAATGAGATTTGTATAGCAAAGAATTCAACAAAGTCCAAGATTGATAGCTCATAAACTCATCTGATATCTCTTTCAGGCAACAAGGGGGACTACTTGTAGCAGGTCCTGGAGTAAACAACGTCTCATTTATCCACAAGGTTAGCATTTGATTTCATAGTGGAATTAGCAGCGTCTCTCAAAAACAATAGAATTAGCATTGTTTTTGCTTTTCTCTTCAATTATTATTATTTCTTCGTACCACATCATTGTATTAGAAAATTATTATTATGCTATATTGTTTCAATTGCCTAAATGTATCACACAACCCACGTGCCATGCTTTCTATTTGGCTTGTACTTGGTGGTGGTTTTCAGTTAACCTATAGTAAACTGTAAACACTGAGGCCGTCTCAAAATTGAATTAGAAGATGCTTATATTTAAGTTGATTTCTTGTGATTGTTGAGACACTGAAATAATTGAGAGTTATATTAGAAGCAGCACATCTAGACGGAATCCAATATGGTAGAGTTGAGAAGAACATACACAAAATGCTGGTCTCGAGTATTTTTTTTATCTGAAACTCTCGGTTGGACGAACTAGCTGGCGTTGTATCCATATAAGTTGTCTTGTTATTCTGGTATCACTCCTAAAGGCAGATATCTACCATGGTTCCTTCTTTAAAAATGCTAGCCATGATTAGCTTTAGTTCCTTGGAATAATTATTTATATACCAGATGCTTTAACACACATTGGCCTATCCACTTTCGTGGGCATGACATACTTCTATTATAGGTTCATGACTTCATGGAATTTTAACTTGTATTGATACAAGTTCTGAAATAAACAGACCCTCAATAACAAACAGCCTACAAGTGATATACTTCACCCCCCCAAAACCATCAAGGCCCTGCTTGGATACAAAGTTAGGATTACCATGGTTTATTTTAAAATGGAGGTAGGAGGCATGCAAACTATGGTTTGCAAGCCCTAAACTCCAAAAATGGAGTTTAGTAAACTTTGATCAGATTGGGTTGAGATAACTGCAGTTTGAGGCTGAAAAATTGCAGTTATCTCAACTCTAAAATGGTTGCCAAACAAGCCAAAGTTAGCATTTTGGAGTTGACTTTTGCCAACTGTATGAAACCACCGTTTACAAAACTCAACTCCATTCCCAAACAGGCCCTGAACGAAAATATAATTATGCATAATGCCAGTTTTATTTACTTCAGGGGATGGTTAGGTCTTGTAGTGACATGCATGAGTCTTTTTTTTTGGTGGGTAGGGATAAATTAACAATCTCTATTTAGTTTTTTTGGCCTGTATATATGACTTTTCTTTTGCCAGGACAAGGAAGCTGGAGATGATCCGGATATGGATGACGTTCTTCGAGCATACTGTTTATAGAAAATTCTTTGAACCTCAGTTATAATATACATGTATGTGTGTATGTATGCATATCTATAGAGTCCTGTAATTGTTTTTGTATATCGTCATAGCATAGCTAGTTATATTTATGTAATGGTGGATATACACGGTATGTATACATGCACACATCCATCTTTCTCTCTCTAAACTACAGAATATTAACCAAAATATAACTTGACTGAAACTTGTCCAAAACCAACTAACAGTTATTTTTTTCCTTTAGGTGCTCCCTCTGCAGTTGGTTGCTCTACAGTGCCTTTCGTCACTGAGCTTCTTTGCGAATTCAGTGAGCGCTTCTGCATTGGATTTTCTCTCGGGGTCGGTGACTTCTTCATACAAGCCTGTTTTTAAGTTCAGCCTCGACACATTAGCCTCTAGAAGTTTCTTTCCAATTTCTTCGAGCTTCTGTAAGTTCTTCTTTGTTGAGTTATCCAGTGAAGAAGTGGTTCCAGATAGTACATTACCCTATATATGCATGTAAGGTCGATATTTATATATCAAAATGTTATACCTATTAGGCAATAACCATAAATTTTCAATATATGACGTGCTTTTTCTTGAACGAGACACCAAACTTTTTATCTATGGAGTGTCTTTACAAAGCGATGGATGGTTGGGATGGATCAGTGCATTGAAAAAACAGTGCAACATAATCAAATTTCGCATTCATGGCTAACAAAACCCAGAAACCTAAGGGAATAGTAAAGCCTAATTTTTTTTTTCCAGCAGAGAAGAAAGCCATTTATATGACAACAAAATGATAGCTTCATATGACATGCTGCCATAGAAGAAATTTGTTTTATGCAAAACTACTTCTGATAGGTTTAATTTTGAAAAAGGAATCAATATAAATTGAAATTTTCTTAAATCATAGTAATCATTTTGTATCTGATGTAGTGTGAGTTGAACATGGATTGTTGTATCATATTATATTATTCAGTGCATGATAACTCTGAAGCCGTAATGAGAATTTCCGTAATGAGAATTTAAGCTTGTGAATGATGGGTAAAAGGTACATTATCATATGAGGTAGATTCACAACCCAATAGCTTAAGCTTTCGGGCATATTAGTTCTTGATCAGCAGCAAGTACATATGTGTTGTTTCTTTATATATACTTTGAATCGTGGTCAGAACATGAGCGACCATTTCCACAACCTTTCTGTTTCTCTGCTATTGCATGCATGTATTTTACCTGGATGCGAAGATAGTTCTTCTCACATCTATTATATTCGAAAAACGTTGTTAGATAGTAGTCCACCAAATCCGCGCTCGACTCTGTCAATACTTCAAGGAGAGGAGAACGATTGAAGCCCACCCATCCAAGAATGCCCCACTTGGCGGCATGTTTCGCAGAAATTGTCAACTTCTCTGTCTGTGTTGATGTTCCCGTCCCGATAGAGATGACTAGAAATTCACTATATTTCAATGATTCGACTTTTTCAAAGTACGGGTTTTTTGAGATAATTTCCTTTGAGATGACGTTTATGGCGGCTAAAGTCTACAAAAATCAATGCGAAACTTATGTCAGCTAGGCATGCATGTATCATACGGACTAGTATTATGGCACGTGTGATGCATGCACAACAACAGAGTAGAGGAGTCAAATAAGATGTGCTTGAGCTTGTTCATGTCCATTTCAATTATTTAGACGAGGTTGAATTAGCTTGCTCAACCTCTGATTGTTTATTATTTTACTGAACGAGCCTGGTCGAGTTGAGATTTCTTAGCCTGTTAAGAATTTAGAAAACTAGTAAATAACCTATCACGAGAATACGTGCAGAAATCATATAGGTGTTGCATTTGGTATCCTTGACTAAGTCTAAATAAAGCTGAGCATAGGATGACTTGAATGAAACAATTTTGAAAACATGTGGGCTTAAAATAAAGTTGTTATGGTGAGCAGAAAGAGCTTAAAACTTCTTTAGAACCAGCCAAGCCTAAATTATACTTGTCTAAATAAAGCCAAGCCTAAAACTTCTTTCGAAGATTTGACTTAAAAGAGAGCCACATTTATGACGACTTAAATGAAACTTACCGGATTGTTTGCTGTAACACCACCATCAACAAGATTATAGTTGTTCTCATTTTCAAGAGAATCTATGGTTGTGAAGCTGTGAGCAGGAAGATACATCGGAGCTGCCGAAGTTCCGATGCAAATGTCATAAAGAAGATGGTTCTTCACAACATGATCAACATTCGCGGATTTGTTTTCTTTGGCCTACATAAATAAAAAATGTAAGTTTGGTTTAAAAGACTAAGCATAATCGGCAATTCATTTTATAATAAAAGGGTGGGTAGGAGTTAAACCTAAGAGCATATTTGGGGGATGAAAAGTAAGTGAGAAAGTGACTCTCACTTTCTTGCTTTATTTGTTCGGATACAAAAGGTAAAATTTAGAAAGTACTTCCTAATCCTCCGTCACATAAGTATTTTTTCACACTTTCCACTTTGTCATTAAAACATTAGAAAGTGAGAGAAAAGTGGAGAAAGTAAATATTTTTATTTTTATTTTATTCCTTTTTAATTCTACTTTCTTTTTTTTTCCTCACATTTTAAATTTCTACTGCTCCAACCAAACAGCTTAATCTCGCTTTCCATTATTATATAAGCGTCAATTCAGGTTCTATCCCACTTTCTATTTAATTAAATAAATAAAAATCAGTATTTTCTTTTTACTTTATTTCCATTTCAATTTCGCACCGTTTTTCATATTTTCCTATTTTTTTAACTTTCCAATTGGGAAACTTTCCAAATGCCAAACGCCTAAGGCTGTTTTTCTCATAAAAAGAAACACGAGCACATACTAGAAAGGATGGATGGGAGATACTAGAAAGGATGGATGGGATGTTTGGTGAATATTTAGTTATATCCCACAAACCTTTTTTTAGAATTTTGAAGCATTATTGGAGAGACAAAAAAAATGGATAGCAATGCGGCGTTCTTTACTTTTCCTAGAAGGTTAACGAGGTACGCCGCGGTGTGCTACGGCTTGCAGCGCCGGTTATGCTGTTTTCTCATTCTTCAATTCAATTGGTCCGTATTTAATACTACATATCATGTATTTAAAAAATTGATATTCAATAATACCAAGTGAACGCTTAACCTAAACTTCAGAGATTTGATAGAACCAAAAAACATCAAGATGGAACCCACTGTAGAATAAAAACATAGTCCAAGATAACAACTTACCTCAAATGTGCTAAAGATGACAGGTTGCATGGTCTCGATGTCATAAGCAGGTATTACGACATTGGTCAAAGTTTGATCCAATCTTATTTTCCCAAGGTTTTGTTCCATTAATTTCCTCAAGAACTTTCCATTGTACTTTGGCCTAAAGAAGATTCTTGAAAATTTAATCACTTTATTTAGAATCGGACACCACCTGTGAGAAAATGAATGTTAATAAAAATTGATAAATATTAGTATATTTTTTCCTACCCACGCTGTATACAAGAAAGAAAGAAAAAATGGAGTCCAGTCCCACAACATTTAGATATTAGTTTCATATAATGGACTCGTATGGTTTGTCACTTGCATAGCATAGCATATAGTTAAGGCCTATTTGGATGAGCTTATTTTTAAGTGATTATTTCCCATAATCATTTAGAAGTGAATATTTCTGGAAAAATTGAAAAAATCACTTATAAGTGCTTATGACAAATAAGTTGTTTAGTGTTTGGGTAATTTGGAATGAAAAGTAATTATAAGTAGATAGTGTGTTTGGATGAAAAGATAGATAAGCAATTATTGAGTGTAAAATGACCAAAAAGACGTATCATTAATACCATCTTAAAATTTGGATGAAAAGACTAGGGATATCATGGTATATTACTCGGTCAACCCTACTATTCGATAATCACTTATGGAATAAACTAGGAATTCCTAACTTATTTTTAAGTGAGAAAAGATGCCAATTTTAAGCTAGTCATGATGGGGTCTATCATAAAATAATCACTTAATGAATAGTAAAAGAGAGATCCAAACACACTATGTATTTGGGACCATATTGATTTGATTTTTAATCACTTGTTAGACAAAAAATAATCCAATCCAAAAGAGACGCTTGGTACTTAGGTTTGTGACACACATAAATGCTTTGGGCGGGGTTGTGTGTGTAAAGCCAAAAGAAAATTGGTGTTTCAGTTCTCCATAGTAAAGGCTTCCCACCCAAAAACCCACACTCCTTACCAAAAATCTGTTCTCCTCTCTCTCACTGTGGTCACAGTTTCAAGAACTGCCAGATTATTAAATATATTTCCTAAGCTTTGAACTGGTGGAGTGAAAGTGACATTTCACGTGGCATCAAAACTATCCAAATTAGATTCGCACTTGGCATGTATTAAATACGGATTTATTTAAATTAAAAATACCGCTGCGTTAAAATCGAGGTTTTGGTCCTAAGGGTCTCGACCTGCGAGGACGTGTTAAAATATTGAATCTATTCTTACAACCCTCATCGGAACTTCGGAGTTCCGATGCAGTGGAAGGGACATTTCACAAGATTTTCTACATCAGTGGAGACGAACAGTGCTAGCATCCTTCCATCTAGACATTGATTTTGATGGTGGGCTCTACTGTGCTCATAACGAAGAACCCGAGTCCGTCTCAACTTGCTTGCAAAATAATGTTCCTATATTCGCGTGCATCATACATGCTTAAGTCTAATTTTTCTTTTAACTTACGTAATTTGTGGGAAAATTTTGCGACAATTTTCTTTGTAAAAACCGACAATCTCTTCTGCTTTGTAGAGCGGCTCTGGTAGTGTATCTTTATTTTGTGGCTTCGATGGCAGTGTCGTCTCTTCCCTTTCCTCCCTGTCGATCAATTTAGGAGCGGTAAGCATTGCAGTCAAGATACCTCCTGTGCTTGTCCCAGCGATGACATCAAAGTAGTCTGCTATTCTTGCATTCTCCCCGTCAAAGCCCTGCGAATTGATAGTCAATCATACAAATATTAGTTCGCTACGAAAATCCAGGAACCTAATCATACCAAATCATTTAGATCAAACAATTTTGTTTTTATGAAACCATACATGCGTACACATCACATTGATCAAATATTAGATAAAAGTAGATATATACTTTGAGCTTTTGTTCAAGGAACTCGAGCATGACTCCAGGGATGATGCCTCTGACGCCGCCCCCATCGATACTTAGAACTGTGATCAATTTCCCTTGCCGAGGTTTCAAGCTTCTCATTTTCTTATAAATATAAGCAACTATAATTATTTGATATAAAGGAATTATTTGATAACCAATGTACTAATCAATTGGCTGTTTCCTTAATTTTGCTACTCATGCTATATTTGTAGACTGAGAGATTATGCTGACGCTGGGAGGGTGGCGGTCACAGTGACGTCAGCTGATAACTCCAGGCTAACCACCAGAATTAGAAGGACATAAATTAAATGAAAACTCTCACCTCAAAAAATAAATATGAATACTACTAATATTAAAAGACCAACGACCAGCAAAGGTCTATCAAGACCAACGACCAGCAAAGGTCTACCCTTTCCTGTGCTGAATAAAATCTAATGGTTTATAACGTGACGAATATGGTGACGAATCTGCTGGTTTATAACATGATGAATATGAAAGGCAATTGGTTCGGTTTCGATTAGATACATAAATATATAGATATTATTATCATTATTATTATGTTTACCAATGAAAATCATGATTATAGTTACTTAGTAATTTTGCACGTGCCAAGTAGGTGGTATGAAAATGAAATGTAAATGATATCATTATAGAAATTAGGATGCCTGGCAAATGGTTTCAAAATAATTAAGCACTAAAAATTTGATTTCTTAATTTTAAAATGATATGATTAGTTTTAGAGATAAAAATAACTGCCCACAAGAGACGGAGGTAGTTTTTATCATCGAGAATTTAGTTATACGATATATTTGTTTAACATTAATAGTATTTTGACACATAATTAAATTCTATATGGCATAAAATCGGAGCATCAATTTAAAGAGATGTAGTCAGCCCCTTTCTTTTGGTATTATAATGGTAGAGACAGAGAATACAATTTAGAATTTGTGCTCGCTTGAATTGGGCTCAAGTAACTAAATTTATTAATTTTAATTATTTTTTTTCTACCGTGGGATTAGGCATAGAGAAGGGGGTTTAGGCCTTTAAACCCATAAGAACTTTCTCCACATGATTGGTTGAAATCCTCCGTCGCCACTGTAAGTGTGGTGAGAGGGGGTTCCGAACCCAAGACCTCCCACTAAGTCGGGAAGTGTCGTTGCCGTTTGAGCAAATGCTCTTTGGCTCAAGTTACTTAATTACAATCACACTGGTTGGGTCTAAGAGTCCATCCATTTAACATTCGAATTGGGTCGGTTCGTTTGTCTTACCCAACATCAATTGATCTCCGGTATTGTTGATAACTTGCGATGAAATGTAATGTGCTTTGAAAATACTTTGTACTCAAGAAAAATAGAACACCCGACACAAATTTCGACATATTGGTATGAAAGGCATGCGTATATGCAAACCGCAGTTTAGAAAATACAAAAATAATAACATTGATGATACTCATGAGTATGAATTCTCCAGATCACGACACGTAGCAGACGACGTATTGTCCACGTAAGCCCACTATATTCCTGGGGGCTATGGAGCTAGAATAGGTATGATGCGTTCTCGGCGCCTTCATCACAAGATTGCACCTGACCTTTTGGCGGCCTCCCCTGAGTATGTTCCCTCTTCGCCTAACCACCAGCCATTGCCCGTTTCCGAGCAATCATAGAGTTGAGCTTTCTCAGCTCCTTAGCTCGTCTCCGAGCTATCCTATGGCTAAGGTTTCTCAGCGTCCTTACTCGTCTCCGAGCTATCCCATAACTGAGATTCCTCAGCGTCCCTGTTTGGCCGGGAGTATGGAGCACGAGCGCTCCTGTAACGGCTCTATGTATCTCGCCACGATGAGATCTCCGCCGCTCCACGTCCCGCATCCCACGCCAGCGTATCTCGTCATTAATGGACATATCTCGCTATTAATAGGCGTATCCCTCCATCATCATGAACGTAACGCAGGACGTAACGGACGACGAGAATCTCTCATCAGCTCGCTCCAATGCGGCCCCTATATAAATTCCTCCTCCGAACAATTCATGTAACTCGAACTCAATCTAATACGCCTCTACTCTGCCCAATTATTTCTCGGTACTTACTTGATCTTCGGAAGGTCCTACGGTGGTTTTCCAACCCAGGACTTCTTTTGCAGATAGTTCGGCGTCAACAACAACCAACAACCCATTGAGATCCACATCCAATCTTAATTAACGGCAGGGCGGGGGTTGGACTAGCACGGATGAAAAATATATACAACATCTACTAGTATGTGTGTGTGTATAACTATTCATCCCAGACATGATATAAGCAACATCACAGAACAACGATAAGCAAAATGGAATAGCGGATAATTTAGGAGCCTCGGCTTTCATTTGAGCCTCAAATGAAACTCGACATTCCCCGGTCGTGTGGATAGTCTGTGCAATGTAAAACTAAGACCCCTACGAGCGCGGCAAGTTACCTGCCAATCCCGGAAGTGAGGCTGTATGGTGTTTTTCGTCACCCCATTGAGATGGGAATACGCACGTGCTTGTCAGGCGTACTACAGATCCCCCTGCCTAGGGTAGGCGGGGGTTTATTGATTGTGGGGATCCGAATCTCCGGCAGCCACGGACTAAGCTGCCGTTAATTACCCCCCGTCTTTGGAACGAAGGAACCTCCGATTGACGGGTTAAACTGGTCATGCGAACTCAATGTGCAGTGTGCGTGTGTTGTGTTTTGAAAGGAGTTTTGGATATATCGGGGGCCTCGCAGAGTTTTTACGGGGGTCCCGCTACCCGGATAGTGGGCTGGGGGTCAAGGAGGCTAGCAGCCCCCTTGCGGGGTGCGGGGCAGCGCCCTGTTAGAAAAAAATTTCTAACGGGGGAAGTATATTTAGCACGGAGTGTGTGTAAAATGGGGGGAAAATAGCATCCAAAGGACGCGTGCACGTGGGCGCCTTAGTTCCCGGGGTCACGTGACCATTGGGCGTCTTGGCACCCGGGGTCATGTGGGCACACGTGACCGATGGGGCCTTGGCGTCCCGGGGTCACGTGGGCACACGTGACCGATGGGCGCCTTGGCGCCCCGGGGTCACGTGCGCGCACGTGACCATTAGGCGCCTGGGGTCACGCGGCGCACGTGACCGATGGGCGCCTTAGCGCCCGGGGTCACGTGGCGCACACGCGACCGATGGGCGTCTTGGCGTCCGGGGTCACGTGGGCACACGCGACCGATTGACGCCTTGGCGTCCTGGGGTCACGTGGGCACACACGACCGCGGGAAACACCCGCGGGAAGGGACCTAGCTCTTAGGTTGAGGAGTTGAACTCTCAAGGGGATTTTAGGAGTTGAACTCCTAACAGAAATTAATTTATGGAGTTAAACTCCTGCAAATCTAGAAAGGAGTTAAACTCCTACGAAGCTTTGGCTCTTCTTTTGAGCCCTGGGTCAGTCCAAAGTTAGATTTTTGGGGATGAGTCTCCTTCTTCCTTCTCTTGATCGGCGGGATCTTGGAGAAAAGGGGATGAGACTTAAAAGTCTTCCCTTTTCGAGATCTGATTGGAGATCCGAGCTCCCCTTTCGTGAGTTTTGTGGTGAAAAACTATTTAGTTTTGGAAAAGGAAGAGTAAAACTCTTGATTTAATTCAAAAGAAAGGAAGAGGGTTTTAGACCCTTGAGAAAGGGGAAGGAGGCACAGACCCTAGTTTTTTAGGGGAATGAAAAGTGTATATTTTATTCATCATCATGTTGCCTTATATAGGCTTACACATTTATATATAGCCCCTTGGGCTTTACAAAATGGTATTTTGCCCATCCCATGGCTCATGTGCCATTTCTTTTTGCACATAAACCATAGGCTTTACAAAATTTTGGCTTTATGCCCATTCATGCATAAAAAATTACATAAAAATTATTTATTACATGATTTCATTTTGGCATGGAGGAGGGCCGGCCGCTTCATGTTCGGACTCGACCTGGGCATGGGCCCACTTGATCTGGGCTTGGGCCCACTTGGCTTGGGGTTGACCTTGACTTTGACTTGGTCAACCGGGGTGGAATTTTCGACCCCAACAAAATGCCCCCATCAATAAATGCACACCACATATGTGGGTCGTGTGCATGAAATTGATGGATCTTCTTTCATGTGGAGGCGACTTGATTTGGTTTCCGTTTTTTGGGAAGCCGGCACTGCCCTTTTTACGACATGGACGGTTGACGCTTGACGCGTCTCCGGGACGGAGTGTCCGTAGTAGACGTTTCCCCGGCACGGAGAGATTTGGTTCCCAATTTGTTGGAAGCCCGCACTGCCCTTTTTACGACATGGACGGTCGACGCTTGACGCGTCTCCGAAACGGAGTGTCTGTGGTAGACGTTTCCCTAGCCCGGAGTGATTTGGTAGACGTGCCCCCGGCACGGAGTGTCGCTGGTCGACGTGCCCCCAGCATGGAGTGTCTTCTTGATGTTTTCCCGAGGCGGAGTGTCGCTGTTGGACGTTTCCCCGGTACGGAGTGTTGATTTGTGACGTTTCCCCGGCATGGAGTGTCTGTGTTAAACGTTTCCTCGAGACGGAGTGTTGGCTGGTTGACGTGTCCCCGGCACGGAGTGTCACTATTGGACGTTTCCCCAGTATGGAGTGTCGCTGGTCGACGTTTCCCCGAGGCAGAGTGTCTGTAGTCGACGTGCTCCCGACACGGAGTGTCTGCTTGACGTTTCCCCGAGGCGGAGTGTCTGTAGTCGACGTGCCCCCGGCACGGAGTGTCTGTTTGATGTTTCCCCGAGGCGGAGTGTCGGCTGGTTGACGTGTCCCCGGCACGGAGTGTCTGCTTGACGTTTTCCCGGCACGGAGTGTCGCTGTTGGACGTTTCCCTAAGGCGGAGTATCTGTAGTCGACGTGCCCCCGGCACGGAGTGTCTGCTTGACATTTTCCCGAGGCGGAGTGTCTCCGTTGGACGTTTCCCCGGTACGGAGAGTCGCTGGTCGACGTTTCCCCGAGGCGGAGTGTCTGTAGTTGACGTGCCCCAGGCACATAGTGTCTGCTTGACGTTTCCCCGAGGCGGAGTGTCGGCTGGTTGACGTGTCCTCGTCACGGAGTGTCTGCTTGACGTTTCCCCGGCACGGAGTGTCGCTGTTGGACATTTCCCCGGTACGGAGTGTCGCTGGTCGACGTTTCCCCGCGGCAGAGTGTCTGTAGTCGACGTGCCCCCGGCACGGAGTGTCTGCTTGACGTTTCCCCGAGGCGGAGTGTCGGCTGGTTGACGTGTCCCAGGTACGGAGTGTCTACTTGACGTTTTTCCGGCACGAAGTGTCGCTGTTGGACGTTTCCCCGGTACGGAGTGTCGCTGGTCGACGTTTCCCCGAGGCGGAGTGTCTGTAGTCGACGTGCCCCCGGCACGGAGTGTCTACTTGACGTTTCCCCGAGGCGGAGTGTCTGTAGTCGACATGCCCCCGGCACGGAGTGTCTGCTTGACGTTTCCCCGAGGCGGAGTGTCTGTAGTCGACATGCCCCCGGCACGGAGTGTCTGCTTGACGTTTCCCCGAGACAGAGTGTCGGCTGGTTGACGCAGAGGTCGATGTTGGAATTCGTTGGTTTGATTTGTGTTGACATCAGCATCGCTACACTGGAATATGGTACCAGGAGCGAATCGGTATCTGTCTTTGGGAGGATTTGGGGATTGGTTTTTTGTCGTCATCTGTATTGCTGCACTGGAATAATGCCAGGAGCAACTCATCATTTGCCCCGGGAGGATTTGGGAATTGGTTTTTGTTTGGCATCAGCATCGCTACACTGGAATATGGTACCAGGAGCGAATCATCATTTGCGCTTGCTTGTTACGAAGCGATGGCTTAGGAGACATGTTTTAGGTCCTCATCACCTAAGACTTTTCAATTTTGTGACCCGTAAGGGTCTCACAAAGCATTTTCTCCCTACGGGTCGTAAGGATCCCGTAGGTGTATTTTTTCCTTAGGAGTTGTGGGGACTCCCAAGTGTGTTGCTCCTTTGTGAGTCGTAAGGATCTCACGTGGGAATTTTCTCCTCACAAAGTCGAGAGGACTTTGCGAGTGCATTTCATCTCTTTTTCACGAGTTTGCGCCCTTTCGGGTTTTCACAAACTCGCCGGCAGTCCTGTTGTTTTTACTTACGGAGCCCTTTCGGGTTTTCATCCGTGTCCATTTTGCTTGTGGACATACCTTTTTTTTTTGAATCTTCACCGCCGGTGGGATTTTGAATGTGGTCTCGCCGGCAGGACTTGGGAGAGATTGGGATCATTTTACGCCCGTGGATTGTATACGGTTTTGTAGGATGTATGATCCAGACCGTAGGACCGAAAGAATTTCGGGACTTTGTTGGCGTCTGCATTACTGCACTGGAATATGGTACCAGGAGCGACTCATCATTCGCCGTTAGGGTATAGGATTTGGAATTTGGTTGGCGTCTGCATCGCTGCACTGGAATATGGTACCAGGAGCGACTTATCATTCGCCATTGGGGTATGAGATTTGGAATTTGGTTGGCATCTGCATCGCTGCACTGGAATATGGTACCAGGAGCGACTCATCATTCGCCATTGGGACTTGGAATTTGGTTGGCGTCTGCATCGCTGCACTGGAATATGGTACCAGGAGCGACTCATCATTCGCCACTTGGGGATTTGGATTTTGGTTGGCGTCTGCATCGTTGCACTGGAATATGGTACCAGGAGCGACTCATCATGTGCCACTTGGGGATTTGGATTTTGGTTGGCGTCTGCATCACTGCACTGGAATATGGTACCAGGAGCGACTCATCATTCGCCGTTTTTCTTACCGCGATTGCTCTATCATTTCAGCATTTCTTATCGCGAAGGTCACGATCGCCCTATCATTTCGGCTTTTATTCGCAGTTGCCCCATCATTTCGGCTTTATTTTCATTTTTATTTTTACCCGCTGATTTTTATTGCGAGTTGCCCTATCATTTCAGATTTTTTTTATTTACACTTTTTTTTATTTACATATTCTTACATTCCTAGTTTAACGACTTAGAGGTCGACTGTTCCCGGTTTAATGACGTGGTGGTCGATTGTTTCTAGTTTAACGACGTGGTGATCATCTGACGGATAGCTTAGAGAAGATACCCGATTGAGCAGTTGTCAGGGGCACCGCTGGAGCTTGCCCGAGATGCCTTATTACTTTATTGGTGTTGATGGCCTTGCCCCCAGCTGGGGCCGAGGAAAGTCGTTCAAATACCGACTTGCGTTCGAAGATTGCAGTCGAAAGTCGTTAACCCCTGCAAATAGAAACATGATTTCAGTATAGGCAATCGATATGTATATTGATTGAGTTCGCATGAACGTTTAACCCGAAATATGGGAGGAGAGATTGGTCCCACCGGGGGTGCCAGAATCTGTAGGGTGTTTTTCGTCACTCCATTAAGATGGGAATACGCGCGCGCTTGTCAGGCGTACTATAGATTCCCCCTGCCCAGGGTAGGCGGGGGTTTATTGATTGTGGGGATCCGAATCTCCGGCAGCCGCGGACTAAGCTGCCGTTAATTACCCCTCGCTTTTGGAGCGAAGGAACCTCCGATTGACGGGTTAAACTGGTCATGTGAACTCAATGTGCAGTGTGCGTGTGTTGTGTTTTGAAAGGAGTTTTGGATATATCGGGGGCCCCGCAGAGTTTTTACGGGGGTCCCGCTACCCGGATAGTGGGCTGGGGGTCAAAAGGGAAAATGGCATCCAAAGGACGCGTGCACGTGGGAGCCTTAGTGCCCGGGGTCACGTGCGCGCACGTGACCATTGGGCTCCTTGGCGCCCGGGGTCACGTGGGCACACATGACCGATGGGCACCTTGGCGCCCCGGGGTCACGTAGCACACGTGACCGATGGGCGCCTTGGTGCACGGGGTCACGTAGCGCACACGTGACTGATGGGCGCCTTGGCGCCCGGGGTCACGTGCGCACATGTGACCGATGGGCGCCCGAGGTCACGTGGGCACACGTGACCGATGGGCTGGGTGCCTTGGCGTCCCGGGGTCACGCGGGCACACGCGACCGCGGGAAGGGACCTAGCTCCTAGGTTGGGGAGTTGAACTCCCAAGGGGATTTTAGGAGTTGAACTCCTAACAGAAATTAATTTATAGAGTTAAACTCCCGCAAATCTAGAAAGGAGTTAAACTCCTAGGAACCTTTGGCTCTTCTTTTGAGTCTTGGGTCAGTCCAAAGTTAGATTTTTGGGGATGGGTCTCCTTCTTCTTTCTCTTGATCGGCGGGATCTTGGAGAAAAGGGGATGAGGCTTAAAAGTCTTCCCTTTTCGGGATCTGATTGGAGATCCGAGCTCCTCTTCGTTAGTTTTATGGTGAAAAAATATTTAGTTTTGGAAAAGAAAGAGTAAAATTCTTGATTTAATTCAAAAGAAAGGAAGAGGGTTTTAGACCCTTGAGAAAGAGGAAGTAGGCACAAACCTTAGTTTTTAAGGGGAATGAAAAGTGCATATTTTATTCATCATCATGTTGCCTTATATAGGCTTACACATTTATATATAGCCCCTTAGGCTTTACAAAATGGCATTTTGCTCATCCCATGGCTCATGTGCCATTTTTTTTGCACATAAGCCATGGGCTTTACAAAAATTTGGCTTTATGCCCATTCATACATAAAAAATTACATAAAAAATATTTATTACATGATTTCATTTTGGCATGGAGGAGGGCCGGCCGCTTCATGTTCGGACTCGACCTGGGCATGGGCCCACTTGATCTGGGCTTGGGCCCACTTGGCTTGGGGTTGACCTTGACTTTGACTTGGTCAACTGGGGTGCAATTTTCGACCCCAACAGAGGCAACCCAATCAACAAAATGAATGGACCACTCAGCACTTTATGGAATCCGGTAACTTGAGCACTCCACCGTGCGTCATTCTATACCCCCTACGAGTACGACTAATAGCACGTCTATTCTATAGTAAGACACCCCGGTCTCAACGCCATAAGATGGAGGCCCGCTGCCCTCTAGAACCCGGCTATTCGAGCACTCTGCCGCGGGGTAATCTTAGTACAGAAAAGAAAATATATATAATGGTGACATCGACCTCAACCCAGTCGTGTCCTAATAAAAGAATATACAAATTGGCAGAAACGGCAGTCCACATGTTGGATGCTCGCCCCGCAATAATGAATCTACAAATGAATTCAAAACTGTACAACAAATATTGCACAAAAATCTATCCATTATGACAATCCATCCAAAACATCACAGAGATAAATATCGCAACAACCAGATGCGTGTAACCTTTTGAATCGATGTATAGCGATTAGAAGACGTTCACAACACATACACGCATCACATATACGAAAACCATGACTATAGAATTCATCACAAGCGAAGCCAACACTCGAAATTCCAAACGATGAAAATCAAGTGCACTCCGACGTCCGAAAACCCCATCATTTTTCCTACACCAAGATTCCGAATGACCCATCCAAAGCTCCCGGGAACACCCCGGGAGACTCCTGATCCGCCTCATGGGTTCTTGGTCCGAACCAAAAACCCGCGGGGATCGGAAAATGCAAAATGATCAGTTTTGGGACAGCCAAGAAAAACAGTTTTGAGTCTTAGAAAAACAACCACTTTTGATGAAAAACGGTTTTGAAAAAGGTTACCCGACACTCTACGGGTCACCCTCAATCCCCTACAGAGTCCCCGCTCCAAAACGAGAGCTCCATGGATCAAGTACACACATGAAAACCCATTTTAGAAACCCAAACAGTGGCTGATATTCAGCAGTTCTCGGCAGGGAAAAAACAACGACTAATATTAACAAACAGCTTATAAAAAAGAGTTCTCGAGACCGTACGGATCACCCTCAATACCCTACGGAGTCCCCGTTCCAAAACGAGAACCCCAGGCATCAAGTACAGACAAGAACACAACAATTTGTCGCTGATCTTTCCAGAATATTGCGGCTGAAAACTGCCGTGAAACAAAATGTGTTTGGCGATAAATTATTTGGTCATGAAAGCAAGTTTAGGTGTATGGTTGGGTCTGATACCATGTTGGTTTGTTGTGCTCACTTTACAATAGAAGTAGAGAGGCAGAATGCACAAAATCAAATTTTGAGTAAGCACAACCAACATAAACCCAAGTGATCAAATCATAACCCTAAACTAGCAACTAATAGGAGTTTATCTACTTGGTTAGAAATTATACCAATGGATACGTGTCTTTCGGGTCTTCAAAACTCTTTTCTCTTGTGCTCCTTGGGACCCTTGATCAAGCTTGCTTGATGGCCTTCTTGATCCTAGACGATCCACCCGAGAGAATATGGCTCAAGTTTGCACCCCAAAAAGAAGCAACTAAATAAACTAGTTTGCTAATTTAGTTTGCTTAGATGATGTAGAGATATTTAGTAGTGTTTTTTTTTATCTCTAAAACACTTTGTTTCTCAACTCATGAGAGGGTTAGAGCTTTAGGAAGAGATGAACTCAAGAGATAAGAGATGAACTCAAGAGAGGAGAGAGAAGAGATGAACTCAAGCTAGAATGAATGAAGAAAAATGGCTGAGGAAAAAATATCAAGCGTATTATTTTCAATAAAGAATTTCAACCATACTTGAATAATTTTCCCAAATGAATAAATAAAAGCAATAGCCATGCTTCTCACCATGCTTGAAGCCACCTCACCCCTCCACCTCATTTTCTATTTCTAATAAATAGAAAAATACATAATGAGGTGTCATTTTCTAGAAAGTATTTTGTATAAATACAAAATACTTTCTACTATATATACATAGTCGTATTCATACCAAAATACGAATACCCTAGAGATAGAATACTACTACTAATATAATACTAGCATTAAATCAATATCTTATTTACCAAACTGGCTTAATCTTAAGCCCACTAGTGTTATAATCCGTAAATTTCACGCAACTAGTACACGTAATTAATCGGAACCCTGCACGTATTAACATATGGCCTCTACATCGTTTTTCCTGAACCAGGGAAACCCTCTGTGTGGGACTCTAAAGACTCGACAGTACTCTGGCAGTGGGTTTAACCACAAGCACGTCAGCGGCACTACCTGTATGTAACGGCTACCTAGGTATTTATCGAAAAGAAGGCCGACGAGCAAGCTCATCCGAACCCCTATTGAGCCTGTCCGTGACAATCTCTGTATAGTCTGGTCTCTTCGTCTAAGAGTATCGCATACCAGGTCTAGGGAATGGTAAACGTCAGACCCCTGTTGACCCGATAAGTCGTGTCGATGTGGCTCAGACCGATCCGAGAAACTACTGATCTATTCATCAGTAAATATCAACTGTCTTGGCCAAGGTCTTATGGTTCTGGCCAACCGGACACAGTGCGATATCGACTCCCAATACAGGGAGAGACGAATCCCTGACAATCGCTCACTGCCTCCATGTGGCTTGGGACTGTACCCAACCAAAACCTGTTTACACGACTCAGTAGAGCCGTGGTTGAGTAGTGATCTAAGTATAGTGGGAACTCACACGAGACAAATGACGATCTTAGGTCTAAAGACCAACCTATACTCATGTCACCTGAGAACCGCTATCTGATGATATGTATAATACCATCTAGAGTTCTCGGTAAGTCTGTCCAGTGTACTCACCCCCAGTGAGCACCTGTATACAATCTTAGGTGATCACACCAATGGCTGTGGGACTAACCACTGCCCCTCGTCGGGGTCTAGAAACGTATACACAAGTCTACTCTGGAATATCGATACCCGATATCGATACTCCTATGACTTGGGACATTTAAGGATGTGCTTATGGACTACACAGCCCCCATAAGTATGATCTCTATCATAACGCTGGTGGTCAAGCAAAATCCTACGGGTTTTATCAACATATATCCGCCATATGTGATATCGAGAATAACATATGCACATGTTAAGATAAATACAAACCAAAATAGTATATTACAGAAACGAGTCTTTATCAATGTGTATAATCAATATAAAGCAGTAAGAAAAACAAATACACATGTTCAGATAAAGACAACTCAAATAGTATACTATACAATTGAGTAAGATTGTCTTGTATATACATATCCCTAACCTGCTATATAATACAGGCCTCTAAGGCATACATATCCAACGGTTCCCGCAGCTTGGACGAAGTGGTTAATGAACTTGGAGATGCGAGATAGGCTGGAGATCGGACGGGTTTAATCCCATACGCTGGAAGCTGTTATAAAATAGGATGTCCGCCGAGCTTCTTGAGACAACGAGGACTTTTCTGATTTTGTACTTATTTACCCGGGCCACGATCATTAGGGGATCATTGTGCGGGACGGATATACCATGTAGGTCCTCGTTGGTGAAGGTGATGGAGGTAACGCTCCTGTACCTCTTGGAGGGGGAGCTCCTAAGGTCATGATTGGCCGGATATGGCAGGTATTTTCATTGCTCGGAGTCGAGCCAACGGAGACGACCATGATCTGTCTGACTTTCAACTCTCCGGTTGGAGGTTGGTCGGCTTGCTCCCTATCTGCATGACGTTTGTCTCGTGGGTATTTTGTCAAGTGACCGGAGCAGATTAGTTCCTCGATGTAATCGCGCAGCTGCTTGCAGTTCTCGGTCGGGTGTCCTTATAACCGATGAAAGGCGCAATACGGGCCGCGAAGTCGCTTGCCCGACCTTTGTATCATCGGTGGTAGCTTGAAGAAGCTATCGCTCTTCGTCTCCTCTAGCAGCTCGACCCGCGAACGTTTAGAGGAGTGTACTTGTGAAATCTCGGGGAATAAGGTTTCGAACGATCAACCTTTTTCTTCTTTTCCACGTCCCTTTTCTTTCGGTCTGTTCGGTCTCCACGGGGAAGATTAGCATTCACCTCAGACCCGAGTTGGATTTCTTGTTCAGTTCAGACTTTTACCTCATCCATGGTCTTAGGTTGCGCTAATGTAAAAGAGCGTAGCCACTCTTTGTGCCTAAGACAAGATCACAGGACGGCAATGACCATCTTGTCTCGGTCTTCGGGTACTTCTTGGAGAGCATTGTAGAACTGGGTAATATATCCCTTGAAAGATTCCATGTCCTCATTCTTAATAGTGGACATGTAGTCGACCGATCTTTTCTGCCGTCGGTTGCCGACGAAGTGGCTAAGGAACTGAGTTGTCAACTCGTTAAAAGTTGAGATTGAGCGCGAAGTCAAGCCGTGGAGCAAATCTTTCCCGGATCGGATAAGAGTGGCAGGGAATGCTCGGCACTGAGCCACGTCCGAGTTATCTTGAAAGCTCATGACCGTGGTGAACGCGTCCAAGTAGTCTTTTGGATCAGACTTCCAGTCGAAAAGATCCACTTTGGGCGTCTTATTCTGGGAAGAGATCCGCTCTCTTAATAACTGCTCGATGAAGGGCTTTCGTGAGAGAGTCCGCAGAATACTTCATTGAGCCGCCGGGCGAACGGGCGGCAAGCTGCATGTCCTCGATCTTCTTCTCGAGGATCTCGAGGATTCTCCATAATCGGAGTTTCTGTTGTCCTTGCTCCGGGCTTGGGCGACAGAACGGATTTGTTCTATCACGTTCCTCAGATCCTCGGGATGATCCCTTCTGGCTTTTCCCGGCAAGTGCCATGTATACGACCTCGGTGATTACGGTGACGCCGGTCTTCCTTGAAATCAGGCAAACTGATTGACGTAGCCTCGAAGGGTGAGGGAGTGCGGCGAGCATTGAAACTATAGTTCGGTTGTTCCTGAGAGGTCGAGGTTGGACTGTTCGGTGTCCAACGATTCATGCAATCATTCCTTGTATGGGGGCTGTGACTGCCGAAATCGGCACGCCGGTGTTCCGTGGTATCAGGATTGGCACGAGTGAGGCCGAGGACCTGAGCGCGCCCGTCTTCCGCCTCATGCACGCCACTATTCTGGGTTTGCCGAACGTGGCTGGCAGTTTGAACACGAGCGAGCGCATCCACCATCGCTGCCGGTCGGTCGATCCGTGCCGTTAAGCTTCGACGATGTTGGGAGGAGGAATGGAACCGCCGACGCATCTGTCGTGGAGGACGGGATAGCTCGTAGGATCTTCATTGTGATGATCACCGGCCATTGAATTTAAAGCCGAAATCACCTTTGTGGTGGAAAAACTTTCTTGCTTTTCCACAGACGGCGCCAACTAATAGGGGGGTCAGAATCTCCCTCATATGTTTTCCTCCATCGATCTTGTGGCCAACGGGGCTGAAGGACTGAGATTTATTGTGGAAGATTGAGCGTGTGGATTTAATGTGTTTGCTGGTTGACGTCAACGCCGAGCTACCTGCAGAAGAAGTTCCGAGATGGGAAACCACCGTAGGATCCTCCAACGATCAAGTACCGGGGAATAATTAGGTAGAGTAGTGGCGTATTGGATTGAGTTCGAATTACCTGAGTAGTCTGGAGGAAGGGTTTATATAGTGGTCGCATAGAGCGAGCCTATGCGAGATTCTCGCCGTCCATTTTGCCCCTGCGTAATGTCACGCCCCGCTTCCCAGTATACGGGCAGAGGACGAGACTGGCCGCTACGTATTTACTCTGAAGTAAATACGCTAAGCGTATCTAAGCAATATAAAAATACACAAAAGACAAACGATATAACTGAACAACAACTTTATTTATTAACATTCTTTTGTATAATGCATGGAAAGTAAATACATCTGAATGAAAGCAATGCCTAAACAATGACATAACAGAAATGAAAAGTACTGAAATAAAATGTGTACAATAAAGCAAGAGCTCTGGGTTGTAGGCAAGCTGATCCAAGTCCTCGCTGGTAGGCTTGATCTCCTGAGTGTCTAGATCACCTGACAACATTCCAAAGAAGAAAGAGAAGGAATGTCGTCAGCGAACAATCGCTCTATAAGTCCCAAAGATAAGGGAGAAATAGAATAGACAAAGAGAGAGTAGCTTTTAAAGTTATATTATATGGTTAACGATGTTGTTTGTAGCTTGGTACAGAAAGATACCAGTGTATACGAGAGGAGTCTCTATATGCCAGAGACTAAGGGCAACAGGAGTACAAGGAACCGTTTATCCCACGGTACAACAGCAACAGAAATACAGGTTAGGTGTCTTAAGTTTTACAGTCTCGTGCCACTTCTAACACCTTCCGTACCAATCTATCCCTTAAACCCCGCGATATCTTGATTGTATTGTTTGTATTGTATTGCAACTTGTATTGTCTTGTAATATAGATTGTATAATTGGATGACTTGCCGAAACCATAATATCAGTAAATGGATGTAACTGGAGAATTATGGATGTAACTGGAGAATCATGTAGATGGAAGTATATCCATGGTTCGGTTCAGTCAATACAGATTGAATATATTGAATATATGTATTCATGGATTCATATTGAATTGTAGTATTGTAGATTGTATTTGAATCATATTCAAGTCAGATTATTTATAATGAGACTCAGTCTGAGTCAGAACAATTAGAAAAGAAATTGAAGTCCTGAATTAGATTTTGATGTTATCGGTAACCGCTGCACATGGGCGGCAGGATTTGTGTCTTTTTCAAAAACGATTACCGTGTTGATAACACCGTTTGTTAAGTTGTCTTCCTTAAATAGGCAAGCACCCATATCTCCGGCTTCCTGAGGCTCAAGAGACTGGTCCCGCTTAAACCTATATTTACTAGGGTCCTTATTGTAATTTATAGAACTTGAGGGGGTTATATGTAAAAAATACTTTTGTATAATTTTCAAAATACACCTCAAGTATTTAATTATCGTCTTTAGAGTTTTCATAGTTGTGGATTTTTATATTTGTGACATTTCTATTGAATAAACCTATTTTTCATAATACAAGGTATTTAATTGTAATATTGAACTTGTATGGAATTTCATGGTATTTTCATGTAAAGTGATCCTTTTGATTTAAAAAAGTTGGAATATTTATATTATATCAAAAATATGTATTTTTATAATACATATATACATATATATATATATATATTTATAAAAATAATTTTATTATTTTCTAGAAATCTCATTTTCTTAAGATATTTGTATTTCAAATCTTTCGAGACCAAATGCTCATTGCGGAGATCTGCATCTTGCACTACTAAGCTCAGGGATATGCGATAATCTGCACCATCCCAGTCGGGTTCCCCAAAATAGGTTGTAGCAGTGCTTTGCAAAGCTTTGTAAAAATACGTAATCTTGCAGAAAACGGTTTTAATAGTAAATGGTATTTATATGTAAAGTTTCGTTTTCCCGTATTTTATGTTCCCGAAAGGTATTGTTCTATATTGCATATGAGTGTTGTGAGGAGGTAAGTCATTACCTCGTGATCTAATTAAAGGTATAGCAAAATTAATGATGTTTTAAAATCGAAACTAAACTACATGGTATTTTACTGAAAAAGAGCGGTAAAAGTTACAAAATGAAATGTTTTGCTATGAAACTTGTTCATCATGTTTTGTTAATGATTAATAGTTAAGTTGTAAGAGTTTAGTATGGTTGTGTTAAGGAAAATTGAACTTTATAAAGAAAACCGAATCGGAAGTCGGATTTAACTCCGCTTCCGTCGGGTTTTAGTAAAAGAAATTTTAAGGATAGATTAAAGAAGAGGGAGGTGGGACTTACGGGTTTAGATTCAAGAGAAGAGGGAGAGGAAGATGTAGGAGGCTCCGGTGCGTCGTTTCGTCGCCGGGAGCTCCGCGGATCGTCGTCGGAAAATCGTTGGAGTTTCGCCTTTTGCTAACTTCAATTGCACACTAAAATTCTATAGAGTTTTCTTGAGAGTTTGGACAGAATTGTGACTGAGAGAGGTGTGTTTAGGGGTGGTATTTATAGGGTAAAACTAGAGTTAGGGTAGGTGAAAGGTTGTGAAAAAAATGTATTAAAATAAATCGCATTAAAATGTTTTAAATTGATTTTATGACTCTCTATTATTGTGCAGGTGATTTAAAGTGTACAGGGGTTATAAGAAGCTCAAAAGTCCCAAGTTCACAGAAGACTCGACTCGGATTTGGCTGAGTGTGGCCGGCGGCGCCGGCCGAGTCAGCCGCGCCGCCGGCCCGATCCGGCCGAGTCAGGCCGGGTCAGGCGTCCCTGTGTCTCTTGGCGATTTGTCTACCCCTGGACCAGTTTGTTTTTAGCGTGGGGTTTTTACGAGTTATGCACGTGCAGACCCTTGGACTTCTAAAAATTTAAAAGAAAACAATATTAAAAATAATATGAGGGATGTGATTTGAACTCTGGTGCTTTGGTTCAGCAGTGCAAGGTATTACCAGTGAGCTACAAGTGCTTCCTTCTTGTTATTAAAAAGCAAAATAAATACATATAGTACTCACAGTAAATGCAAATATCTCAAGTATATATTAACTTTTAAACAAATTTTTGTACACTAAAATTGGAGTTGTTACACGTAACTTCTGCCTTGATGGCGAGATACGCTCATCAATGGCGAGATACACTAGTGTGGGATGCGGTACGTGGAGCAGCGGAGATCTCGTTGTGGCGAGGTATAAGGAGCCGTTACGAGGACACTCATGCTCCATGCTCCTGGCTAAACAGGGACGCTGAGAAATTCCAGCTATTAAGATGGTTCGAAGATGAGCAAGTAAGCTGAGGAAGCTTAGCTCTATGATTATACGAAGACGAGCTATTGGCTGGTGGTTAGTCGAAGAGAGAACGTACTCAAAGGAGACCTCTTAAAGGTCGGATGGTATCTTGGAGGTGAGGTGCCGAGAAATGTCCCCCTTGTATGGTACTTACCTCAGTTCCGTAAACTTTAAGCAGCTAGTTGGTGCGCATGGGAGACATGCCATTTGCCACGTGTCTTGATCAGGGGAATCCCCACTGGTGAGCACGATCACTTAGTTTTTTTGTTGGTAAAGTTGGCATTAATATTGCTGGTTGTAACTACCACAGTGAAAAGAGCTTTTTTCGCGATGAAAATTGTCAAAAGTTCACTATGTAACCAAATGAAAGATAATTGGATGAATGTTACATACATCAAGAGGGTGATATTTGATAGAATCGATAATGAAGCTATCATAAATAGTTTTGAAGATATGAGAAAACGAAAAATGTTATTGTAAATTATTTAGATTTATGATCGTATTAGTTTAAAACTTTGTTGTTTTGTCTAAATTTTGTATGATGGTTTTTAGATATTAGTTAGTTAAAGCTTGTACGCCGTTGGAATATTTCTGTGTCCCCACTTACCCAAATTCATGGATCCGCCACTGGTTACGATATTTGAAGATCGATGGGTACCTTATTTTCATCTACACTTGCTCATCCTGAAAACTTTGCTTCAAATATCTAATTTCATCAATCAAACGATGAACTCTTCCCTAATTTATGATAATTTTGATCATTCGGCACAACATATTTTATAATTTATAATGAAAACTTTGGTAAACTGCTTTGATCCAAGAGGTGTTGATGTGTTAATTTGGAGACCTTCTCCTTCCGGCCTTTTTAATTACTCCAAATCTGCATATCACCAACTTAGCATACAAAGCAGGGAGACGTCAAATATGGTAGAGACAACTTTATGTCAAGCGATATGGAAGCAAACATATTCTTCACTTCATCCGGCAAGGACTGGTGGATGCACTTCCAACAAATTTGAGGCAAACCAAGTAATTCAAGCATCGATACGCAGTACATCCCTTATATGTGGCAACCGTGGGAAATCTATTGACCGTCTATTATTCTTATGCTTTTTGCTCGAGCCGCATAATTTGGCTCGAATTGTGTACTTTTATAGTAGTAGAGAAAGAGAGATTTAATTTTGTAACACAAATTAACCTATCCTTGTAGATCTAGCTAATATAAAATTTTAAGAAAACTTTTGAAATATCCTTCTCATATTACTACCAAATCCACCTTTTCCAAATCTCTGCATAAAATATCCATGCATGATGTATTCTTTAAATTTTTTTTTTATGACCAGTGCTCTTACGAGGATGTAGCAGGCAAATGGGCTTTAATATGATGTGAAAGTGTGGGTTCATATTTAATGTATATTAATTTAAAAAATAGATTGTTTTAACATCAAGGTTTCGTGGTGTGGTTGGTTATCACGTCAACACACTGAAGGTCTCCGGTTCAAGTCCGGGCGAAGCCATCTGACCAAATTGTTTTATTTTCGATTTAATTATTTAACTTTGGATGCAAAATCTCGACGTTCAGAAATAAACCTACTTCCGCTATCACAAATAAAACTTTAGAAATATATTTTTCTTCCAACAAAGATTGCATGTAACTCTATTTACAAGCAATCAAACAACCATTAAGTCTACTAGCTTTTCGTGCGTGTGTAAATGCACAACAAATAACGTATGGTTTAAGCAAATAATATGTGATGATATATCATCATCTGATGAGACCTTTGGATGTTTCCTTATAAGACCAGAGGTTGTTCTTTATATTACATATATATTTTAATAAATACGGCTCTTCTAATTTCAGCTTTATTATTGAAATAAAACAAAGATTTTAAAAGAAACTCGATAAAAATAGAAATTGCATGTAGATTGCTTTATAAATTAGAAAAAATCATATAATGTCTCCGACTAATTAAAATGGAGAGTCTATATATAAAGTTGGATACAATATTAAGATAAGAAACGATTTATCAAAGAAACATCCTGCATTTTGCTGATTGATAATCCTCAAGGTCTCCAAAATTTCTTGATTGGCTTAATGCAATTAGTGGAAGAACGAAAATCAAATAATCTCATACATAAGACCCATAAAATAACAAATAGAACAGATGAAAGAATATAACTTTTGTTTCACGATTATGCTCAGAATAAATTAATAAAAAATGCATGCCATGTGTAACTGAAGCCTGAGACCTGAGACGATTAGTCTTTTCTTAAGAGGCAGAAATGGGTGACAAATATTCCCTGCCTCTCTTCATTGAGAGGAGTGACTGGAGAAACTATTCCATGGGTTTCATTGTGATTAAAATATTTGATAAAGAAAAACATGCAAGCAAATGAATGTCATATGAATATATAACAGGTTAACACATATAACTTGCGTATTAATAGCCTGTTTTGCAAATAAAACAAATATGATCAAATAATATGTCAATGTATTCTTTTTAATGTACAACCGAATATCAAAAGGCCGAGAAAATACACCAACAACAACATTTGGAATGAGCGAAAAACGCATGGTTTGAATATGCATCATTAACTTGGAAATAGATTTAAAATGATGTTTTTTTTGGTATCTGTTATTAAATTATATACTTTTTTTTCTGAATAGCATAAAAGCATTCTTAGACAATTGGAACCTCCACCGGATTCGAATTCCTTGGATCGTAAAAAAAATGTAGGCCCTAAGTGGCGCTACATGAGAACATTTTGGAAATAAAAAATCCGCGAAACCCTAGAAAGTCAACCGTGGTTAAGACTTAAAACCATCCTTTACAAACTGAGGATGGTTTCCTGCAAATTGGGCAAAAGTGAGGGGGCTTTACTGCAATTCAGCCAAATAGCTAATTTAACGGGTCGGGCTAAAAACCCGGTTAGTTGCGGAACCTGACATACCCGCTACCAATAACCCTAATTCCAAGAGCAAGAGCTGAGCTGAGCTGAGCAGCGAAAGACGGGAACAATGGCGACGGGCTCGTCGTCGGCGACGTATTCGCCGTCCCAGAGCTCAGATAGGAGGCAGACCTAGCAGCAGAAGAGTAGGCCGTTCCAATCTTTTCATCAACGCAGGCCAGCGTGTACGCGTCATTTTTCCATCCCTCTCTTTCTTCATGCATCCAAACTGTTTGATGAATTGCTTGTGTGGAAGAAATGTCATGTTTTAACCATCCCAGTGAAAGATTGGATTTTTTTAATATAGGGTGGTGGTGTTTGATGTGCACTGTTGATGTTTGATGTTTTGTTGCAATGGGATTTGATAGTCATGTAGGATTTTGAGATGGATGGCTTCTGTGTGGGCACTTGA
This sequence comes from Agapanthus africanus, assembly GCA_030015575.1. NCBI lineage: Eukaryota > Viridiplantae > Streptophyta > Magnoliopsida > Asparagales > Amaryllidaceae > Agapanthus > Agapanthus africanus. The sequence goes on from CM057339.1 coordinate 139,034,142, forward strand.
AACAAACATGATAGAAGTAATGGGTATGGAGTTGCGTTAGGATAACTGAATATTTGTAAAGTTATCTTAACTTAACCCCAAAATTCTATTCTATGCCCCCCATTTGGCTCACACTCCGAAGTTTAGAAAACTTCAGTTATCTAAACTCTAAAATTAAGATAACTTGGCGCTTATAGAACTCCAATCCAGACTAAGGTTTCTAAACTCCGATTTTTTCCCCTTCTAAACTATAGTTTCATAGATTTAGCAAAAGTTTACTCCAAAATGCTAATTTTACCCTATTTGGTATCTATTTTAGAGTTGAGATAAGTGCAATATGATATGGTATCTATTTTCTAGTTATCTCAACTCCAATCTTGATGATGCTCGATATCGGTGACTCTCCAGATCATGACACATGGCAGATGACGTGTCCCAGAGCTTACAAGAAAGGAGCAAGAATGGTACATTGGAAGTATACCCGGGTCTGCGACCCGAGGATGTTACCGACTTTCGGTGGCCTTCCAGACCACCCCAGCTCGCCTCCGAGCCATCACAGAACCAACATGCCTGGGCCTCCCGCTCGTTCCCGAGCCTCCCGCCGAGCTTATCTTTCTCGGTCTCACCGACCGACCCATGACACCGATCACAGGCGCCTCCGCCACGGCTCCGCGAATCTCGTCAGGCGCGAGATATCCGCCGCCCATGATCCTGCATTCCACGCCATCACGATCCCCCATTAACGAGGATATCTCATCATTAATGGGGAATCCCACCTATCACGCGGGCGTAACGGCTGGCGCGAATCTCGCGCCCGCCTGCCCATTGTTGCCACTATATAAACCCCTCTCCCAGACAACTCAGGTAAGCCAATTTTACCCTAATAGGCTGTTACTCTGCCAAAATACCCCGTCTAATTTGATCGTCGGAGGGTCCTCGGTAGCACATCCACCCCGGGACTTCCTTGCAGGTAGCTTGACCTCACCACATAAAACCCATTGAGATCCACAGGCTTCAGAGGGTAACCCTCCAACTCAATCTCAGCCATCCATCAGCGCTCGCTGCAGATCAACGGAAGGTAACATCTGAAGGAGATCCAGAGATCCATCAGTTGGCGCTGTCTGTGGGAACGCTAGTTCCACCCAACTAAAGTTCACCTTCCAATCTCAACTTCATAGCGAGCGATCACCGCGACGATCCGAGCGCTAGTCGCCGCCTTCCCCACAACGGAGGCGCGGATGAATCTCCTCCCCCGAACGCCATTCACGCCCTATCCGCTCGGATAGATCGGTCCGCGTCCGTCGTGAATGCACTCGTCCGTGTCCAAACAGCTGGGCAAGCTCCTCCGGTCGTCGCTCCCCCACCTCGTGACCGGGACCCCTACAGAGGGAGAGAAGACTCTGCCCGCGTCGGCACTACCGAACACCGCTTCGCTGTCTCCGGCGGCCGCAGATCCCCTGGGCCGACCTATTCAATGACCCGCCGGGCACTGCAAAGCTCAACACCGAGAACTGCAAGCAGCTCCGAGACTACATCAAGGAGTTAATCCGCTCGGGGCACCTGGCAGCGTACTTGCGAGACATGCGGCAGGCCGACCGTAAGCAAGAGCACCATCCTCCTCCCGGCGAGTTGACAATCGGCCAAATCATGGTCGTGTCAGCGGGGTGTACGACTAGGACCGACGAGGACCTCGACGAGATATCCCCTCCCTCGGATAGATCGGCTCGTCGAAAGTTCAGCAGGCCGCGAGCTACTTAGCTGCAGGGATGCTTTCTCTGGTTACAACCAGATCCGTATGAATCCGGCGGATCAAGCACATTCATAACGGACCGGGGGGTATACTGCTATAAGGCGATGCCCTTCGGCCTCAAAACGCAGGGGCTACGTACCAATGCTTGGCTAATCGAATGTATATTTCTTCTTTCACCAAAGCGATGTAAGTTTTTCTAAGTTCTTTTTACTTAAATAATAAGGACACAACATAACATTGCAAAAAGGAGAATTTTATTCATTCGAAAGGTATTGTGGGCTCCTCAGCCTTACTTTGCTTAAACAAAAAAAAATTTACAACAGCGGGGGAAGGGGGTGCAAGAAACATTGCTCGTGGTACTCCGAACAAATTTCCGCCAGCCGAGCCCTTGCCGCCTCGGACCTCTGTCTCTGATACTGTCCGCGAACCTTCGTGGCCACGGACGGGCCAGAAAGCTCCGCAGGCGGGCACCCATCGGCTGGAGGAAGGGTTTATATAGTGGTCGCATGGAGTGAGCCTATGCGTGATTCCCGCTGTCCATTTTTCCCCTGCGTAACGTCTGCCTTAATGGCGAGATACGCTCATCAATGACGAGATACACTAGTGTGGGATGCGGGACGTGGATCGGCGGAGATCTCGTTGAGGCGAGGTACATGGAACCGTTAAGAGGACGCTCGTGCTCCATGCTTTCGGCCAAACAGGGACGCTGAGAAATTCCAGCTATTAAGATGGTCCGGAGAAGAGCAAGAAAGCCGAGGAAGCTTAGCTCTATGATTGTATGAAGACGAGCTATTGGCTGGTGGTTAGTCGAAGAGAGAACGCACTCAGAGGAGACCTCTCAAAGGTCGGATGGTACCTCGGAGGTGAGGTGCCGAGAAATGTCCCCCTTGCATGATACTTATCTCAGTTCCGTAAACTTTAAGCAGCTAGTTGGTGCACATGGGAGACATGCCATCTGCCACGTGTCTTGATCAGGGGAATCCCCACTGGTGAGCACGATCACTTAGTTTTTTTGTTGGTAAAGTTGGCATTAATATTGCCGGTTGTAACTGCCACAGTGAAAAGAGCTTTTTCCGCGATGAAAATTGTCAAAAGTTCACTATGTAACCAAATGAAAGATAATTGGATGAATGTTGCATACATCGAGAGGGTGATACTTGATAGAATCGATAATGAAGCTATCATAAATCGTTTTGAAGATGTGAGAAAACGAAAAATGTAATTGTAAATTATTTAGATTTATGATCGTATTAGTTTAAAACTTTGTTGTTTTGTCTAAATTTTGTATGATGGTTTTTAGATATTAGTTAGTTAAAGTTTGTACGCTGTTGAAATATTTCTGTGTCCCCACTTACCCAAATTTGTGGATCCGCCACTGGTCTCGATATTTGAAGATCGATGGGTACCTTATTTTCTTCTACACTTGCTCATCCTGAAAACTTTGCTTCAAATATCTAATTTCATCAATCAAACGATGAACTCTTCCCTAATTTATGATAATTTTGATCATCGTACAACACATTTTATAATTTATAATGAAAACTTTGGTAAACTGCTTTGATCCAAGAGGTGTTGATGTGTTAATTTGGAGACCTTCTCCTTCCGGCCTTTTTAATTACTCCAAATCTGCATATCACCAACTTAGCATACAAAGCAGGGAGACGTCAAATATGGTAGATACAACTTTATGTCAAGCGATATGGAAGCAAACATATTCTTCACTTCATCCGGCAAGGACAGGTGGATGCACTTCCAACAAATTTGAGGCAAGCCAAGTAATTCAAGTATCGATAGGCTATACATCCCTTATGTGTTGCAACCGTGAGAAATCTATTGACCATCTATTATTCTTATGCTCTTTGCTCGAGCCGCATAATTTGGCTCGAATTGTGACATTTGTTGATGATCAATCTACTTTTATAGTAGTAGAGAAAGAGAGATTTAATTTTGTAACAGAAATTAACCTATCGTTGTTGTAGATTTAGCCAATATACGTTGTAGATCTAGCTAATATAAAATTTTAAGAAAACTTTTGAGATATCCTTTTCATATTACTACCAAATCCACCTTTTCCAAATCTCTGCATAAAATATCCATGCATGATGTATTCTTTTAAAAAATTTTAATGGCCAGTGCTCGTACGATGATGTAGCAGGCAAATGGACTTTAATATGATGAGAAAGTGTGGGTTCATAGTTACTGTCTATTAATTTAAAATAAAAAAGTTCCTACAACAAGGTTTCGTGGTGTAGTTGGTTATCACGTCAGTCTAACACACTGAAGGTCTCCGGTTCAAGTCCCGGCGAAGCCATTTCAACTCTTGTTTTATTTCATTTTAATTATCTAACTTTTGGATGAACTAGTTGTTTATTTTCATTTTAATTATTTAACTTTTGGATGCAAAAATTCTACATCAGCACATCGAAGTAACTTCAAGTGCTTTTTTTTATTTTATCAAAACAAACATTTGAAGTATCAGAAGTAAACCTACTTCCGGTACTTTTATACCATTTTATGGTAAACAAACATGCCCTTTATTTTCAAATCCAACTCTCAAAGCAAACGGTTTTAATTATCAGAAATAAACCTTCTTCCGGTACTTTTATGCTATTTTATGGTAAACAAACATGTACTCTATTTCCAAATCCAACTCAAGTTGCTGCAAATAAAACTTTGGAAATATAATTTTCTTGCAACAAATGTTGCATGTAACTCTATTTACAAGCAACCAAACAACCATTAAGTCTACTAGCTTTTCGCACGGGCGATCCATGTAAATGTACAGCAAATAACCTATGGTTAAGCAAATAATATGTGATGATATATCATCATCTGATGAGACCTTTGGATTTTTCCTTATAAGACCAGAGGTTGTTCTTTATATTACATATATATTTTCTTATTAGATAATAAATGCGGCTCTTCTAATTTCAGCTTTATTATTGAAATAAAACAGAGATTTTAAATGAAACTCGATAAAAATAGAAATTGCATGTAGATTGCTTTATAAATTAGAAAAAATCATATAATGTCTCCGACTAATTAAAATGGAGAGTCTATATATAAAGTTGGATACAATATTAAGATAAGAAACGATTTATCAAAGAAACATCCTGCATTTTGCTGATTGATCATCCTCAAGGTCTCCAAAATTTCTTGATTGGCTTAATGCAATTAATGGAAGAACGAAAATCAAATAATCTCATACATAAGACCCATAAAATAACAAATAGAACAGATGAAAGAATATAACTTTTGTTTCACGATTATGCTCAAAATAAATTAATAAAAAATGCATGCCATGTGTAACTGAAGCCTGAGACCTGAGAAGATTAGTCTTTTCTTAAGAGGCAGAAATGGGTGACAAATATTCCCTGCCTCTCTTCATTGAGAGGAGTAACTGGAGAAACTATTCCATGGGTTTCATTGTGCTTAAAATATTTGATAAAGAAAAACATGCATGCAAATGAATGTCATATGAATATATAACAGGTTAACACATATAATGTGCGTATTAATAGCCTGTTTTGCAAATAAAACAAGTATGATCAAATAATATGTCAATGTATTCTTTTTAATGTACAACTGAATATCAAAAGTCCGAGAAAATACACCAACAACAACATTTGGAATGAGCAAAAAATGCATGGTTTGAATATGCATCATTAACATGGAAATAGATTTAAAATGATGTTTGTTTTTGTATTTGTTATTAAATTGTATACTTTTGTCTGAATAGCATAAAAGCATTCTTAGACAATTGGAACCTCCACCGAATTCGAATTCCTTGCATCGTAAGAAAAATTGTAGGCCCTAAGCGGCGCTACATGAGAACATTTTGGAAATAAAAAATCCGCGAAACCGAAGAAAGTCAACCGTGGTTAAGACTTAAAACGGTCTTTTTCAAACCGAGGTTGGTGGTTAAGACCCTAAAATTAAGATAACTTGGTTCTTATAGAACTCCAATCCAGACTAAGGTTTCTAAACTCTGATTTTTCCCCCCTTCTAAACTATAGTTTCATAGATTTAGCAAAAGTTTGCTCCAAAATGCTTATTTTATTCTATTTGGTGTCTATTTTAGAGTTGAGATAAGTGCAATAAGATATGGTATCTATTTTGTAGTTATCTCAACTCCAATCTAATCTTAGTTTTGGAAACTTTATTTTCACATACACATCTCTTGTAACGTAAACAAAGTTTATTTTTAAGTGTATGTTTGGGAATGGAGCTAAGTTTTGTAAATTGTGGTTTCATAAAGTTAGCAAAAGTAAACTCCAAAATGCTAATTTTGGCTTGTTTGGTAAACATTTTGGAGTTGAGATAACTGCAATTTTTCAGTCTTAAACTGTATTTATCTCAATTCCAATCTGATCAAAATTTACTAAACTTCATTATTAGGGTTTGGGGCTTGCAAACCATATTTTGCATGCCTTCTACTTCCATTTTAAAATAAACCATGGTTATCCTAATTTTGTATCCAAATAGGATCTAAATGGAGTTTGGGACCTGTAAACTATAGTTTGCATCCTCCTCTCGACCTCCTCTTAAAACTAAACTCCCCTTATCCTAACTCTATAATCAAACAAGGCACCATTTTTGAATTTATCCAACTCCAAAACAACATATTGGAGATTAGATAACTCCAAACCCAAACATCCCATCAAAGTTAACCATGGCTAGTTAAACCTGTACCGACGAATAAGCAACCCGGACACTCTCTCAAATACAGATTAATTAAGACAAGTTTTTCCTTTCTTTGCCGATTCCTCTCGCGTCTTTGTTTTTAGGCTTATCTTATCCAAGGGCCGCTTTTTTAGAACATAAAATGAAAGTTTTTGTTGCAGATCTCAATCTTCATGTGATCTTTTTAGCATGTTTTAAGGGACGGGAGGTCCTTAAAAACTAGAGTTTCCATAGTCTACCTCTACTTTACAAGAAACTCTGTTTTTCCTAGCTCTATACCCAATTAGGGTCTCCTTTTCTTTTGGGTTTATGGCTCATAATTCAAATATAATTTTAGAATTATATCAGTAATCATACTCATTTTATGTTGCAAGTCCAAAACATCATAATCCATACACCAAACTTCATTCTCTTATCTCTCATTTGAGTGTGTGATTATACACAACAACAACAACAACAACTGAGCCTTTTATCCCAAACATATGGGGTAGGCTACATGAACCAACATGAGAATCATGCCGGGTCCAGTATATGAATCCTCCGCCTCCACTCACTCCTATCAAACAATATACTTTCATTGAGGCCTTTGGCAACCATATCGTTTCGTATCACCTCCATCCATATTTTCTTCGGTCTCCCTTTTGCCTTTTTGCCATTGCCCATATCGAGAGTATCTATTCGTCGAACCGGTGCTTCCATAGTTCTGCGTCGCACATGACCAAACCATCTTTGCCGGTTTTCCCGATCTTCTTCTCCATAGGTGCTACACCAACTTTTGCACGAATATCCTCATTTCGCACCTTATCTTTTATAATGTTACCGCACATTTAACGAAGCACGCGCATCTCTGCTACGTGCATCTTCTGTGTATGATGCTTCTTAGGGGCCCAGCATTCTGTACCATATAATAAGGCGGGCCGAATAGTGCTCCGATAAAACTTCTCTTTCAATTTTAACGAAAAGTTACGATCACACAAAATCCCTGTTGCACTCCTCTATTTCAACCAACCAGCTTGGATCTTTTGATTAACATCACTATCGATCTCCCCATCCCTTTTGGATGATGGAACCTAAATATCTAAACTGAACGCTCGATGATATCTCTTGTCCTTCCAATATTATACCAATATGGCTTTGACTTCTCTATTTACTAAATTTGCAATGCATAGTTGTTAATATCTTACGATATATGATACGTATCTTGCGATACGATATGATTGGAAAGGTTTCTGATGCAAATCGGCCCTTTGTATTTGAAAATCTATCGTATATTATAATATACGATACATATCGTATGATATGATACGATATACGATGTGAACGATACAATATTTAAAGGCCCTATTTGTTATTGGGTCAAGCCTAGATCTCCAAGGTCGGATTTAGAGACTTTAAAATGTAAAATATCTTATCTCTAAAGTCCTAACCAATCCGAGCCGCAAAACGCAAGACTATTAGAAACTCTCATCTTGTCCGCATGTGCACTCACAACGAATAAATATGTTAGAAGTTAAAATAACCGAGATTCAATGCCTTAGTTTATATTAAGTAAAACTTGCAGCTAGAAATAAGACAGAAGAAAAGAGAACAAAACGAGATGCATATTATCTAATTTGTTTATCGGATAAAGAAATCCAGTGACAAATTACGGAGAAAGAAGGTCCTTATTTACTGGAAGACACTTCTTGGAGGGATGTTCATGATTACGTTGAAGTTGACGAAAGACCAAGTGGTATTGCCACGACCCGAAAGTGGCACGTGACCGGCACTTAAATCATGTGATATCTAAAAACGTCAATGCGGTCCAAGTAAGCCGAAAACCCGAAATCTAAACCCTTTTGAAAATATTGGAGGTGGGGTTTAAAATAATCATTAGATGGAATCAATTTTAAAATAACCATTGAAGTCTAAATAAGTATGTTTGAAAAACATCTATGACGTTTTAAAATTCGATATCACCTCCTTTGTAAATTTTGAATAAAACACGATACAAGCATAAATATATAAAGCATTCCAACGGGAGCTAGCTTCCACGCCCAAACAGCGGAGCAACCAAGCAAATAATATACGACGCCAAACGGCGAAGAAAAAAAGCGAAACAAAATCAACAATATAAAAAGGTCGACTCCAATGGGTACGACGCCCACCAACACACAAACTCTAAGTCTCGCTTCTAAGTCCATAATATACACGTTCTAGGTCGATGGACTTTTACTAGATACAAAAGAATATAAATATATAAGTGTGCGTAGCCAACCAACCAAAACAATCACCGAAAAGAAGTGTGTGCCGCAAGCTGCTGATGATCCGAGCGGTAAAACCTGCAAGAAACTGGGGCACAATGGTGGTGAGTTGTCAACTCAGTGAATAAAAATACATCACAAGGTAGAAATCGAAATGCACAACGATACCTAGGTCATAAGTATAGTATTATCATATCTCATACTAATGTATATATGATATACATAAGTATCATAAATGCAACACTATCCATCATGTGATCCCAAAGTAAAACATATCATATGCAAATGACCTGTATCTAGGTATAAGCTCAAAGGTAGCCGAAAATATATATGTAAAACCTCTTCTTTAAAATAGCTGCGGGATACATATGTCACGGTATAAAAACAGACGTGATAGTATGAAATATAATAGGTATCTTATTTAAGATATACGTCTTGCTGTTTTGGTAAAGAGCGATAAGAGGTTTACGATTTAAAAGATCTCAGTGTCATACTAGACATGTCAAAATAAGGAGACTATAGCTCGTTTAGAAATCCTTTTTATATGTACCAACTGGTAAAATAGTGTTCAGGTACTGTCACTCGGATCAGTCCTGGTCAGCTACAATAACGTACAACCATAACTGTATACCTCGAATGATATCAACATATCAATATAAGGATGTCCAGTATCGACACCCTAAATTAGCAATCTCTCGTGTCCATTACCGACACACAAATCCTCAAATCTCTCGTGTCCATCACCGACACGTAAATCTAGATACCGTCGACACCATCTCAACAGATGATCGTCCCTCGATATCCCTAGCCCTGGTTAGTATCACTTGGATATCCGCCGTGCTCATATCTAGATTAGGCCAGTATCCCCTGGATATCTGTCGTGCTCATCTCTATCTCCGGTATCAAGTGTCCTTGCTAGGCTTCCCGCCTCAAATGCGGCTTTCCTGCCCCTCGGTCTCGACCGGGTCCACTATGTATCCGTCTATTTACTCCCCCACTCAGCCCGAATAAGTAGCAAGTCCGTAACCGTATATTTCCTCCACTCGGTTCGGAATAAAAACAATCAGAAAATATCAAGCTCATGGTGGACGTCAACTTATCGTATCCAGAAATATCAAGTAAAGAATAAGTATACTTGCATAGATCATTCTGATGATTTATTATATATATATACATATATAACAGCGTCGCATACCACCGATATATATCATCAAAAGTAAAATATCATGAAAACTCATAAAAATCGAATACAAATATCCATGGTACTGGTATTTGCAAAACTCAACAGATAATAAAGGTACAGTATATAAATAAAATCATGCATGCAACAAACGTAACAGTTCTACTGTGTCATGGCAATACTAATAATGCAGTGTAGTATACGTGTCTGTGCTCGTGCAGCATGGTAATCATTAGTATTTATGCATGTGTTCTATAAATGTTTAAAGCAGAAGTAATTCTACCCATATCCGTAGCATATAATAAAATCAGAGTTTCCGGATATAGGGAATTTATATGCCTCGTATCGACATTACATACGCATCATATAGTTGTAGGGTGTTTTTCGTCACCCCATTAAGATGGGAATACGCCCGCTCTTGTCAGGCGCAGTACAGATTCCCCCTGCTTAGGGTAGGCTGGGGTTTATTGATTGTGGGGATCCGAATCTCTGACAGCCGCGGACTAAGCTGTCGTTAATTACCCATCGGTTTTGGAGCGAGAGAACCTCCGATTGACGGGTCAAATCGGACATGCGAACTCAATGCGATGCGTTGGTGTGTGTGTGTTTGCTTTATTCCATTTGTTAAAAGAAAGATATATATATGTTTTTTTCTATATATAAAAACAAAAATAAATAAGTAAATAAATATTTAGAGAAAACTTTTATTTTTATTTTAATTTATTATTATTTTAATTTTTAAATATTATTTATAATTTATTTAATTTTTATTTATTTTTTTTAAAAAAGATTAAAATAAAAAAAAGAAGGAAGAAAAAAGAGAAGGGGGGAAGCCTGGGCTCCCATTTAATGGGAGCATCCCCTCACATGCTAGGCCATCACATGTTTAGCATGTGACCCATCACATGCTAGCATAACATGTGAGGGGGACATCACATGCTTAGCATGTGATCCCTCACATGCATGTGAGGGGTTAGCATGTGACCCCTCACATGCTAGCATGTGAGGGGGGCCATCACATGCTTAGCATGTGACCCCTCACATGCAAGCATAGCATGTGAGGCGGGGCCATCACATGCTTAGCATATGACCCTAGCATGTGGAGGGCATCACATACTAGCATGTGACTCTTCACATGCTAACATGTGAGGGAGGCCAAAAGAGCTCCCATTTTTTTTAACATGGAGCTGAACTCTAAAAGAATTTTTTTTGTGAAGTTAAAACTCTAAAGGAATTTTAGATATGGAGTTCAACTCCAAGAAGGTTTTGAATGGAGTTTAACTCCAAGAAGATTTTTAATGGAGTTTAACTTCAAGAAGATTTTTATCGTGGAGTTAAACTCCAAAAAGAGTTTTAAATGGAGTTCAACTCCAAAAAAGAATTTTAAATGGAGTAAAACTCCTAAAGAATTTTAAATGGAGTTTAACTCCAAAAAGATTTTTATTATAGAGTTAAACTCCAAAAAGAGTTTTAAATGAGGTTTAACTCCAAAAAAGATTTTTATTGTGGAGTTAAACTCCAAAAGAATTTTTGTTTGTGGAGTGAAACTCCAAAATAATTTAAATGGAGTTGAACTCTGAAAGAAGTTTTATTGTAGAGTTGAACTCCGAAAGAATTTTAAATGTGGAGTTAAACTCCGAAAGAATTTTATATGGAGTTAAACTCCTGGAAAGATTTAATGTGGAGTTAAACTCCAAAAAAAAGATTTTTTTACTGTGGAGTTAAACTCCAAAAGAATTTCTGTAGTGGAGTTAAACTCCAAAATATTTTCTCCTTTCTCTTTTGAGAAGAAACCCAAAATGGATTCCTTTGAAACTCCAAGATCTAAATCTTGGATGATAAAAAAAGAGACCATTTTTCTTCTTTTGATGGAGTCTTGGGAGGTGGGTTTATGGTAAAACTTTGTTTAGTTTTAAAAAAAAAAGAGCTAAACTTTTGATTTATTTGGAAAATGAAAAGGAAGAGGAAGAACTTGAAAAAGAGAGAGTGGAGGTACAAACCCTAGTTTTTTGGGGAGAATGAAAAATTGTATTTTTTATTCATCATCATGTTGCCTCTTATAGGTTTACACATTTACATGTAGCCCCTTGGGCTTTACAAAATGATATTTTGCCCATCCCATACCTCATGTGCATTTCTTTTGCACATAAGCCATGGGCTTTACAAAAATTTGGCTTTATGCCCATTTTACTTACATTCATGCATCAAAATTATTTATTACGTGAGGATTTTTTTTGGCATGGAGGGGGGGCCGGCCGCTTAATGTTCGGACTCGACTTGGGCATAGGCCCACTTGATCTGGGCTTGGGCCCACTTGGCTTGGGGTTGAACATGATTTTGACTTGGTCAACCGGGGTGACATTTTCGACCCCAACAAAGTGCCCCCATCAATAAATGCACACCACATATGTGGGTTGTGTGCATGAAATTGATGGATCTTCTTTCACGTGGAGGCGATTTGCTTTGGTTCCCACTTTTTAGGATGCACTGCCCTTTTAACGACATGGACGGTCGACGCTTGACGCGTCTCCGAGACGGAGTGTCTGTGGTAGACGTTTCCCTGGCCCGGAGTGATTTGGTAGATGTGCCCCCTGGCACGGAGTGTCGCTGGTCGACGTTTTCCGGAGGCGGAGTGTCTGTAGTCAACGTGCCCCCGGCACGGAGTGTCTGCTTGACGTTTCCCCGAGGCGGAGTGTCGGCTGGTTGACGTGTCCCCGGCACGGAGTGTTTGCTTGACGTTTCCCTGTTACTGAGTGTCCCTGTTGGACGTTTCTCCGGTACGGAGTGTCGCTGGTCGACGTTTCCTCGAAGAGGAGTGTCTGTAGTCGACGTGCCCCTGACACGGAGTGTCTACTTGATATTTCCCCGAGGCAGAGTGTCGGCTGGTTGACGTGTCCCCGAGACAGAGTGTTTGCTTGACGTTTCCCCGTTACGGAGTGTCGGCTGGTTGATGTGTCCCCGGCACGGAGTGTCTGCTTGACGTTTCCCCGTTACAGAGTGTCGTTGTTGGACGTTTTCCCAGTACGGAGTGTCGCTGGTCGACGTTTCCCCGAAGCGGAGTGTCTGTAGTCGACGTACCCCCGGCACGGAATGTCTGCTTGACGTTTCCCCGGCACGGAGTGTCGCTGGTCGACGTTTCCCCGAAGCGGAGTGTCTGTAGTCGACGTGCCCCCGGCACGGAGTGTCAGCTTGACGTTTCCCCAGTACGGAGTGTCGCTGGTCGACGTTTCCCTGAAGCGGAGTGTCTGTAATCGACGTGCCCCCGACACAGAGTGTCTGCTTGACATTTCCCCGGCACGGAGTATCGCTGGTCGACGTTTCCCCGAAGCGGAGTGTCTGTAGTCGACGTGCCCCCGGCACGGAGTGTCTGCTTGACGTTTCCCCGTTACGGAGTGTCGCTGGTCGACGTTTCCCCGAAGCGGAGTGTCTGTAGTCGACGTGCCCCCGATACGGAGTGTCTGCTTGACGTTTCCCCATTACGGAGTGTCGCTGGTTGATGTGTCCCCGACACGGAGTGTCTGCTTGACGTTTCCCCGGCACGGAGTGTCGTCGACGTTTCCCTGGCACGGAGTGTCGCTGTTGGACGTTTCCCCGAGGCGGAGTGCCTGTAGTCGACGTGCCCCCGGCACGGAGTGCCTGCTTGACGTTTCCCCGTTACAGAGTGTTGACTGTTTGACGCAGAGGTCGATGTTGGAATTGCTTGGTTTGATTTGTGTTGACATCAGTTTCGCTACATTGGAATATGGTACCAGGAGCGAATCATTATTTGCCTTTGAGAGGATTTGGCGATTGGTTTTTTGTCGGCATCTGCATTGCTGCACTGGAATAATGCCAGGAGCAACTCATCATTTGCCCCGAAAGGATTTGGGAATTTTTTTTAGGTCGGCATCAGCACCGCTACACTGGAATATGGTATCAGGAGCGAATCATCATTTGCCTTTCCCTGTTGGAAAGTGATGGCTTAGGAGACAGGTTTAGATCCCTATCACCTAAGGCTTTTCAATTTTATGGGTCGTAAGGATCCCATAAAAGCATTTTCTCCCTACGGGTCGTAAGGATCCCGTAGGTGTATTTTCCCCTTAGGAGTCGTGGGGACTCCCAAGTGTGTTGCTCCTTTGTGAGTCGTAAGGATCTCACGCGGGAATTTTCTCCTCACAAAATTGAGAGGACTTTACGAGTGCATTTCATCTCTTTTTCACGAGTTTGCGCCCTTTCGGGTTTTCACAAACTCATCGGCAGTCCTGCTATTTTTACTCATGGAGCCCCTTCGGGTTTTCATCCATGCCCATTTTGCTTGTGGACATACCCTTTTTTTTAATCTTCACCGCCGGCGGGACTTTGAATGTGGTCTCGCCGGTAGGACTTGGGAGAGATTGGGATCGTTTTACGCCCGTGGATTGTATACGGTTTTGCAGGATGTATGATCCAGACTGTAGGGCCGGAAAAATTTCGGGACTTTGTTGGCGTCTGCACCGCTGCACTGGAATATGGTACCAGGAGCGACTCATCATTCGCCGTTTTGGAATTTGGTTTGCGTTTGCATCGCTACACTGGAATATGATACCAGGAGCGACTCATCATTCGCCGTTTTGGGATTTGGAATTTGGTTGGCGTCTGCATCGCTGCACTGGAATATGGTACCAGGAGCGACTCATCATTCGCCGTTGGGGTATGGGATTTGGACTTTGGTTGGCTTCTGCATCGCTGCACTGGAATATGGTACCAGGAGCGACTCATCATTTGCTATTGGGATTTGGAATTTGGTTGGCGTCTGCATCGCTACACTGGAATATGGTACCAGGAGCGACTCATCATTCGCCTTTTTTTTTACCGCGATTGCTCTATCATTTCAGCTTTTCTTATCGCGAAGGTCGCGATTGCCCTATCATTTCGGCTATTTATTCGCGGTTGCCCCATCATTTCGGCTTTATTTTCATTTTTATTTTTACTCGCTGATTTTCATTGCGAGTTGCCCCATCATTTCGGCTTTTTATTTATACACACACACACATATATATATATACATATATATTTTTTTATTTACACATTTTTACATTCCCAGTTTAAGGACTTAGAGGTCGATTATTCCCAGTTTAATGACGTGGTGGTCGACGTTTTTTCAGTTTAACGACTTAGAGGTCATCTGTTTCCAGTTTAAAGACTTAGAGGTCTACTGTTTCCAGTTTAACGACTTAGTGGTCATCTATTTCCAGTTTAACGACTTAGAGGTCATCTGTTTCCAGTTTAACGACTTAGTGGTCATCTGTTCCCAGTTTAAAGACTTAGGGGTCTACTGTTTCCAGTTTAACGACTTAGAGATCATCTGTTTCCAGTTTAATGACGTGGTGGTCATCTGTTTCCAGTTTAAAGACTTAGAGGTCATCTGTTTCCAGTTTAACGACTTAGTGGTCATCTGTTCCCAGTTTAAAGACTTAGGGGTCTACTGTTTCCAGTTTAACGATTTAGAGGTCATCTATTTCCAGTTTAACGACTCAGAGGTCTACTGTTTCCAGTTTAAAGACTGGGTGGTCATCTGTTTCTAGTTTAACGATATGGTGGTCATCTATTTCCAGTTTAACGACTTGGTGGTCATTCGACGGGGAGCTTAGAGAAGATACCCGATTGAGCAGTTGTCAAGGGCACCGCTGGAGCTTGCATGAGATGCCTTATTAATTTGTCGGTGTTGATGGCCTTGCCCCCAGCTGGGGCCAAAGAAAGCCGTTCAAATACCGACTTGCGTTCGAAGATGGCAATTGGAAATTGTTAACCCCTGCAAATAGAAACATGATTTCAGTATAGACAATCGATATGTATATTGATTGAGCTCGCATGAACGTTTAACCCGAAATATGGGAGGAGAGATTGGTCCCAAAGGGCGTGCCAGAATCTGTAGGGTGTTTTTCGTCACCCCATTGAGATAGGAATACGCGCGCGCTTGTCGGGCACAGTACAGGTTCCCCTGCCTAGGGTAGGCTGGGGTTTATTGATTGTGGGGATCCGAATCTCTGGCAGCTACGGACTAAGCAGTCGTTAATTACCCCTCGGCTTTGGAGTGAGAAAACATCTGATTGACGGTCAAACTGGACATGCGAACTCAATGCGATGCGTTGGTGTGTGTGTGAGTTTTTTTTGCTTTATTCCATTTGTTAAAAAAAGATATATATATATATTTTTTCTATATATAAAAACAAAAATAAATAAGTAAATAAATATTTAGAGAAAACTTTTTTTTAAATTTTAATTTATTATTTATTATTTTTTAAATATTATTTATAATTTATTTTTATTTATTTAATATTTTTTTATTTTTTAAAAAAAAAGATTAAAATAAAGAAAAGAAGGAAGAAGGAAGAAAGAAGGAGAAAGAAAGAGAAAAAAAGGGTGAAGCCTGGGCTCCCATTTAATGGGAGCCTCCTCTCACACGCTAGGCCATCACATGCTAAGCATGCGACCCCATAGCATGTGAGGGGGGCATCACATGCTTAGCATGTGACCCCTCACATGCTTGCATGTGAGGAGCCCATCACATGCTTAGCATGTGATCCCTCACATGCTAGCATGTGAGGGAGGGGGGCATCACATGCTAGCATGTGACCCTTCACATGCTAGCATGTGAGGGGGGTCAAAAGGGCTCCCTTTTTTTTTTATTATTATTAACATGGAGCTGAATTTTAAAAGAATTTTTTTTGTGGAGTTAAACTCCAAAAGAATTTTAAATATGAAGTTCAACTCCAAAAAGGTTTTGAATGAAGTTTAACTCCAAGAAGATTTTTATCGTGGAGTTAAACTCCAAAAAGAGTTTTAAATGGAATTCAACTCCAAAAAAGAATTTTAAATGGAGTAAAACTCCTAAAGAATTTTAAATGGAGTTTAACTCCAAAATGATTTTTATTGCGGAGTTAAACTCCAAAAAGAGTTTTAAATGGGGTTCAACCCCAAAAAAGATTTTTATTGTGAAGTTAAATTCCAAAAGAATTTTTGTTTGTGGAGTTAAACTCCAAAAAAATTTAAATGGAGTTGAACTCCGAAAGAATTTTTATTGTGGAGTTAAACTCCGAAAGAATTTTATATGGAGTTAAACTCCTGGAAAGATTTAATGTGGAGTTAAACTTCAAAAAAAAAGATTTTTTATTGTGGAGTTAAACTCCAAAAGAATTTCTGTAGTGGAGTTAAACTCCAAAATATTTTCTCCTTTCTCTTTTGAGAAAAAACCCAAAATGGGTTCTCTTGAAACTCCAAGATCTAGATCTTGGATGATAAAAAAAGAGACCCTTTTTCTTCTCATGATGGAGTCTTGCGAGGTGGGTTTATGGTAAAACTTTATTTAGTTTTAAAAAAAAGAGAGCTAAACTCTTGATTTATTTGGAAAATGAAAAAGAAGAGGAAGACTTGAAAAAGAGAGAGTGGAGGCACAA
Organism: Agapanthus africanus; assembly: GCA_030015575.1. Classification (NCBI taxonomy): domain Eukaryota; kingdom Viridiplantae; phylum Streptophyta; class Magnoliopsida; order Asparagales; family Amaryllidaceae; genus Agapanthus; species Agapanthus africanus. Next base: position 139,051,392 of record CM057339.1, read on the forward strand.
ACCCTAGTTTTTTAGGGAGAATGAAAAAATGTATTTTTTATTCATCATCATGTTGCCTCTTATAGGCTTACACATTTACATGTAGCCCCTTCGGCTTTACAAAATGACATTTTGCCCATTCCATACCTCATGTGCATTTCTTTTGCACATAAGCCATGGGCTTTACAAAAATTTGGCTTTATGCCATTTTACTTACATTCATGCATCAAAATTATTTATTACGTGATGATTTTTTTTGGCATGGAGGGGGGGCTGGCCACTTCATGTTCGGACTTGACTTGGGCATGGGCCCACTTGATCTGGGCTTGGGCCGACATGGCTTGGGGTTGATCATGACTTTGACTTGGTCAACCGGGATGCAATTTTCGACCCCAACAATAGTATATTTATCTTACAGTGGTATGGCAGCACCAATGAGGTGTAATGTAACATGTGCGTTTATGCTCGTGCAACATAGTACTCATTGGTAGTTGTGCAGTGTTCTATCATTGTATTCATATAACGGGAACGTATATCATTGGTAAGCATATCGCGAACATGTAACGTAAATCTAAGCATAAAACGTAATTATAAAATGTAACTACTTACTATGAGCTATACCATTATCTTTAAAAATGGAACGAAATGTTGGTTTTGAAATAAGAAATCTGCCATAAGTTAAAATAGATATTCGTTTTGGAAATTAGTATCGCATTCTTGTCATTTATCGTTTAAAAAGGAAACAAATCGTTGGTTTTTAAAAGAGTATAGCTCACTCAAACACAACATCATAAATCAGGGTAATTCATGACTCCACTAGTCCAAAAGAACTTGGCCGTATTCGGCATGCTAACCTCATCATCACAAGTACGGTATGATCTCTCGTACAATATCCATCCAAAACCATATCCATACACGTACGTATGTCACCATAATCATGTATTTAACTATATGCACATGAATAACATACTATATGCAAAATAATATCAATACCATTAGCTAAGTTATCTAACATATCACTAACAACTAATTAGATAGTATAACTATCCTAATTAAATGGTTGCGGGGGTGCTATACGCTATCTACTCGACTTTCCCTTTAGATATAAATCTACTCACCAATTTGTCGAGCTCGTTGAATCCACAATTGCTATGTCTGTCATCTCCATCTCAGAAACTTCCGCGATCGTACCTATAATCGAAGTTATAACAAATCGGCGTAAATATCATATCAAAACCAAAACAACGAGCTAAACATCCGTAGGTTAGAACCTACAGTTTATTTACTCCAAAAGTGACAAGATACCCCTGATGTTAACGTACGAACGTCAACAATTCAGTTGCGGCACAGAAATACGAAAAACCGTATCGAAATATCGGAAACTTTAATAAAACCTTACTAGAACACTCTCAGATTTCACTGTATGAATACCGGGACAAATCAATCAATACTGTAGATCATAAAATAGCCAAATACACTTACTGACAAAAAACCCAACACAAAACTCCATAGGTGGCCCGGCGGCGCCGGCCAAAACAAAGATCTCGCCAGTTGAACTAGGGAAATTGGGGCTCGTGCTTTAAGTGTAGTCTCCTAGTGGTCTCATAATATTACAGTCTCGTTAGTTTTTCTGGTGGTTACACCTATTGGTTCCAGATTCAATTCTTGTATAACAAATATTACAAAAATTCTAGTTTATGATACTGCACATTAAAAACAGATATCAAATAGAATTGAATATGCAAAAAAAAGAAGGAGATATACCTATGGAGATGATTCACAAGGGAACACCAGTTCAAAAAGTGTATAAGGAAGTTTGTAACGATTCTAGTATTACTATACTTTCATGTTTTCTTTCTTTAGTAAAATATTGTATTTATTTAATCGTAGTATTTTCCGTAAATTTTGTTTTCTATTAAATATATTATTTTATTATTCTATCTATTTTTCCCAAACACATTTCTTTAAATTAAATCTTAACCTATTTCAAATTAAACGCAATACCTAACCCAACGCATAACCAAAATCCAATCTCATTTTCATTTTCATTTATAAAACTATGAGCCCAAAAACCCACTATCTTTTCAAGCAACAGCATATATTTAATTCTAATTAAATATGTGCATGAACAATCTTATAGCAAATTGGTTAAGTCCTTACATTGTTATTTCATAAGTCACATGTTCAAATCTCTATTCGTGCAATTATTTTTTAATCAATTTTTATTTTTCTCATAACCTACAAATGAGACCTTTTATTTCATCTTCTTTTTAACTCTCAAAATAATTAGAATGGTTATGAGCCATGATTTATTAGAATTATGGTGGCCATAAGCTTTTTTATATCTCACTCCTCTTTCTTTTCATCATCACATCTTTCTATCATTTCACATATCTTTCTTCATCTAAATTCCCTGAAGAAAAACATGAATAAATTCTCAAGGAAGTCTCGCAAGAAACGCGAGACTATCGGCGGATAGACAAGCCCGGTGACAATACCGGCTTGTGTATGTAAGTCTCTTCTCTCTTTTCCCCCTCCATCTCTTTCCCTTTATCTTTATCTTTTTTATATTGCTATGAAAAACTTCCCTTTTCATATCATAGTCCCTAAATAATTAATTAAATGGATACATATATAAATAATGAACACACACAAATATACACACACATATAGTTTGTAAAGTCTTTTTCATTACTCTCAATCCATATGTTAAGATTTCATAGTGACCGATTAGGATTGTATCGTTTGTTGTTGTATTTTAAATTACTTTATTTAAATTTTGTAAAAAAAAAATGAAGTTACGAATAAATATCATGATTTCCTCATTCTCACATATGACATATCAATACTTTTATCTTTAAAATAATTTTTAGAAATTAATTTTTATTTCTGAAAACTTCAAGAAATTTATCTATGATAGAATATATTATTTTTTACATGTTTTAAAAATTTTAGATCGAACCGCATAACAGTTTAGAAATTATATCGTTTTTATTCACTGTTCGTAAAAACAGAAAACTGTATTTATCGATCAATTTCTAAAAGAATATAACTTGGTCTACTGGTATCCAAATTGAGCAAAATAAGGTGTTTTTTTATATCTACATCGAATAATCTACATTGTTTTAGTTTTATATTTTTACTGAAAATCGACATAATATAAAGAAAACTGTGTTACAATATTAAGTGACGGATCTGAACTGAATATGTCATGATTCACACATTGTTTTTAAATTGGACATAACTCGAACTCCCGATGTCCGTTTGTGACAAATTTTAGATGTGTAGATGTAAAATTGATAGAACTATAATTTTATGTATATTATATTACTTATAAACGAATGAAACAATTCAATATTGGCTTTACAATATAACATATAGTTGCGGTCCAGAAATCTGAATTTTTGTTTTAAACACTGATATTAAAATGATTATAACTAGAGCTTCAGTAATCCAAATCGCGTGAATCTTAGTGTTTTGGATATTAATCATCGTAATCTGAGACCTGATGAAAATTAACTCAAACTGCGTTTTAAAAATGTGTGACAGTGCTGAACAGATTCTTATCTGTTTTGTGCGTTGATACGAAAACATATATATATCTCCCAAATCGATAGTCGTATTTAGGCGAGACTGGAACTCACGTGTGCACAACACTTAAGGCTATGTTATCGTTTATATTCTTATTTCAAATGACTTGATTAACTAGTCGAACATATCATATATTTACAACATTGTTTTGGACGTTACTTGTATACTTATCTCATATCATGTTCTGTGATTGCTTATTTATTTTTATTTATATGACTTGTGATTAAATCATTATATATTAGAATTGACTTGATCTTGACATGACTCAATCATGAATACTTGAACCCAGTATGTACACTTGAACCAACTTGACATCGAACCATGAATACAATTGGCATGACTTGCACTTGTCATGACTACATGAACTCAATCTTGAAAACCTGATATCATACATCACCTTTTGTATTCATGAATTCGATCAAGACTCATAATATTAATCATAGACTTATATACATGGGGTGTTGGGGTAGTTTGAGTATGAATCCAACGGAATTTCATAAGTCCCATTAGTACAAATCATGTAGCTGTGGTACCGGGCTGAAACGGTACAAATCATGTTGCTGTGGTACCGGGCTGAAATGGTACAAATCACGAATTCACGAATGAGGGCCCGCGTTTCCAAGCTCCTGAATGATAGCCTGTGGGGTTTGGAATACTTCAATAACAATTGAAGTCCCGCTATTTTGGGCCCGTGATTCCTTGCCCCTGGATGATAGCCTTGGGTTCGAGAATACTCTTGAGATTGGTTGACATTCACACTTGAACTCACGTTAGTTACTTGTACCCTTTTAGAGACCTTTAATGACACTTATATTCACTATACCTACACTCCACGGCCATGCTATACTTGTTTGCTATGCTCATGTTACATTTCCATGCTGATATAGTTGCCATATACATTACCATACTTGTTCACATATTACAATTTCCATTTATATTAAATTACATATAATCTTGCACTCAATTTATATATTACACACTCTATTGGGACTTACTAAGCGTTAGTTCGCTGACGGGCATTCCACCCATTTCTTTCTATTCTTAAAATGTTCGTCAGGTGACATTGAGACAGAGAAAATAGAAGTGGTCGAAAAGGAGTACAATCAGTTCGCATCACAAACAGACGTATAATTTCATTCAGCTTTTCATTTCATTTTACCTTATTTATGTATGGCTCATTGTTAAGGCTTATCATGTTAAATATCTTGTATTCAGATATTTTGTCTAGTATGAATCATGAATGTAATAAATCAGAGTTGGATTTCATTTGTTTTTTTGTTCTTTTTACTTTATGTTGCTTATAGACGCTTAGCGTATTTATTTCGAGAAACAGCTTTTTCATAATAAATACGTTGCGGGCTTGCCACGTTATCGTTTCCATCTACTGGGAAGCGGGGCGTGATAAAGTTCCTAAGTGTTGTAGTGGATCAAGCTTAAGCTTGTGAACCAATTGATGAAGGGACCAAGGCTTTACTCTTGATATGATGAACACTTGGGAATATTTGTGTTAGAGTTTGAAAGAGCTTGTTGTTTCAGTTGAAGAGCTAAAAGAATTTCTAAATATTGTGATAAGATAAGGTGGGAGGTGTTGTGTTTTGTGTAGAGAAAGCATGAGGTGTTAATGGAGAAGGAGGAGGTGGAGGGAGGAGGATGAGTGGTAGGGTGTGTTGAGGGTGAGAGTTTAGCCTAGGTTATCATATAACCAACCATATAAAAGAATTACAATAAATAAAAACCCTTCATATTACAAATCTAAACTCTTTATTTTAAATTAATTAAAATATTTATCAAAATACTTTAAATATTATTATCTTAATGTAAAATATCATGTCATGTTAAAATATCATTTTTATGATATCACATCTTTTTCTCCATTTTTACCAAAACAAGTACATTTTTTGCGGATATAAATCCGATACCAAAATTCATATGCGATATCATTTTTATAAACTTATTATCTCCATATTTAAAATTATAAATTAATATTTATAATTTTCCAAAATGTTACATGTATGAAAAGAAAAAATGAGGTATAATGATATTATATTTACCAGGACCCGAAATTCTGAGCATTTTAAGCCAATTTTTGATAGGACCCAAATTTTTGAATGCTATTGCAAAAACATGTAAAGAAAAAGAAAAGAAGACAGTGGAACTGAAGAAAGAAGAGGAGTTGGTATAATACAAAAACGAAGATGGGAACATTCTCATGGACGATGATGATAGGCGACAGAATTTATAGGAGACTATTATTTGATTAATTAATAGTTTTTTTTTGTTATTTTTTGAAAGTTTTTAGTTTATGACGTGCAAACTTTATGACGCGTGAATTTAGTTAGAAAATATTGCTACTCGTGAAACTTATGCCTATGTCACGTGGGTTATACCTTTCGACCATTTTGCTTAATTATTTAATTAACTTATAAGTTATTATTGTTCGAATGATTTGTGTTGTTTCACATATTTTTCTATTTGAACTGCGTGACTGAGGGTTATGCTATTTTTTATAATTATTTTAATATACCATTCCATGTTACTAATTTAATCATATAATTGTAAAAAAATAGTTATATGCTTATTTGATTAGTTGTTACACACGTAATTATCATATCTTACGATATATATGATACGATACGATATACGATACAATACAAAAGAAAAAATGATATACGATTCATATTATGATTCGACAACTTTGAATTTATATAACTTAAATTAGAAGCTATTAATTTATATAACTTAAAAATTTGTTTTCAAATATCCAAGCTGAGTTTTTTCAACCCATATATAAGTGAAAAATTAAGTCGTAGATAAGACAACATTAACAATTTGCGGGTGAGCACATGCACGTAATTCTATTGTTGACATATTCACGATGTATCCGTGCCTTGAATTTTGTGAGCATTTTCAGTATCCCTGTCCCCATATTGTATGATATGTATCCAGTATTCGAATTGGTGCACCATATATCCTAAGTTATTATTTAAACCAAGTGAAATGCTGAGGCCATGAAGTTCATCAATGGATGTTCTCAGTTTTCAATCCTACACCAATCACTTGTAAAGTTAACACCAACAAGCTGACAGCATCTTTTAAGTTCCAAGAGGATCGATTCGGTACTATTCAAAAGTCAGTTACATCACCTTATTTTATACCTATGTTCCTTAAACTTTGGTAGTATACCCTCCATCTTGATTTCTATGCAGGCACCTGTGCTGATTACCTTTTCATGTCTAATTATTTTTATTGAGAAAGCAACAAACGAATTATCACTGTTCAATAGTTTTCTAATCAAACATAACAATGTGAATATTTTGATGAAGAAACATATTCATATCCAAACCATTAGCTTTGGAGTATGGACATGTTCATATCATAATATTGCATCTTGATACCCCTCATTCTTAATCATGTTGCATTTAGATAGATGTTTTTTATCCGCATTTGCTACATTAGTGCAGGGAAACAGGTGTTGAAGCAGTTGAAGGATTTTCAAATTTAAACCAGACCAATTTAGACCCAGTTAAAGTCAATGGTCAACAAGTCAAACCTGCAGAATTCAAGTTGGCCAAAATCAAGATCCAAAGTGCTAGAAGACTCCAAAATATTCCCAGAAGAATACATAAAAAGTTCAGAGGTCCGACTCCATCAAACGGCCGGTAAGTCGCGGCCAATACTAAAGAAATGGCCGCTAACTCGCGGCCAACTTGTTACATCAGCACACGATCTTTTGGGGTTACTTTTGTCTTTTTGCATGCATCGAAAAATCGCCTAGGGTTTCATCCTCCGACCCCTATTTATATCTCGGATCAGCAGCCAAATGAGATTATCCTAGGTTTTATTTTTAGGTTAAAAAAAGTGTTTAGAATTTGTAGCCTCTTTCTTTTTCTTAGGCATTAAAATTGTAGAAGCTTGAGTTTTTAATTAAAAAAAAGGTTTGTTCTATTTATCTTTTCTTGTTTATTTTATTATCATGTTTATCTTTATTATCATGTGTTGTCATTTTAATTCATTAGATAAAATTTGCAGTAGAGGAGAATTGATTGTAATAGTTAGTTGGTTTTCCCTTGATCTTATTCTCTCTTCTTCTTATTTTTAAAGCAATGATACTCGATGTATGCTCCTTGCTATCGTCAGGGCCCAAGTAACTAGCTTTATTGATTTTCTTCTTCTCTTTTGTAATAGTTAGTTGGTTTTCCCTTGATCTTATTCTCTCTTCTTCTTATTTTTAAAGCAATGATACTCGATGTATGCTCCTTGCTATCGTCAGGGCCCAAGTAACTAGCTTTATTGATTTTCTTCTTCTCTTTTCTCTTCGATCTATTTTTAAAGCGATGATACTCGATGGATGCTCCTTCCTTTAATGAGGGTCCAGGTAGTTAGCTTATTCGTATTTCGATTTCTTTCCTCTCTTCAATTTTTTTTCATTTTATTTTTAATTGGATGAGTAATTTCTCACTTGTTAGGGTTTTAGGAAAGGACAGTATGAGAGATAGAAAAATCCCTTATACTTTCCTTTATTTATCATTTTGTTAAACGTCGGCAAAATGAGCACAACACTCTCTTTTTGGGTGCTCTATCCTTTCATAATAGTCGCGACAAAAATTTGAGACAAGCTGTGCTTGTTTCGTCGAAGGCTTGAGATAAAAGTAAAGAACGGAAAGACAAGGGTCAATAGAGAGAACTCAGCGCTTGGAAGGTTTAGCCTAAACTCGCAAGTACCCTTTAAAAATCCTAATCCACGTTGTTTACAATTAATCTAGCATCAACTCAATGAGAGGCTCAAGGGAACGTATAAGAAATACAATTACTCAAATTATCTAGTCTGAAAACCCTAATAAGTGGTTTTATTTAACATTTTATAAATCACCTTGATTAAAACAAACTACCTTGAATATTTTTATTTAACTCGTCTAAAACTTGGATTCTAACGTATCATCTCTCCGTGGACAACCCGTACTCACCTCGGCTAGCTTCATGCGACACCGTTTTGATTGCGGTATTTAGGTCTTAGCAAACACAATTTCACATTAATCAAATGGCGCCATTACCGAGAAGACTGTAACGTTGTTCTTTTTATTATTCGGGTTAACTTTTTTGTGTATATTTTTTTAAAAAAGAAAAAAAATCTAAAAACCATAAAAAAAAGCACATCTTGTTATTTTTGACGATTCTTGTGCAAATGTGCAGGAAATCTGGAGCTGCTGGAGTGATCAAACAAAGAACCCAGGGACTGGATCCAGAAACTTCGGAGGAAAGAAACACAGTGCAAAAGACTTAGGCAGTTTGACCCAACTTCCACCACGTTTCCATGGCCGATCCTTCTGTTCCCACTGCATTTTAGCTGCCAAAAATGGAGATCATTCTCCCAAAAATTTTGGTAGCCTTCCTCTTCGCTCTAAACCTCCTCTGAGACTCCAATAAATTGTTTTCTTCTGCAGGATTCTTTACAGTTGCGCCGCCAAGATAAAAATTTGCGTGTTTTTAGATTTTTGATTGTTTATTTGGTTTACATTAAAGAATATTATAATGACTCTGAAATCACTGTACTGAAATTTTTTGTTATCGTACAGAAAAGGGTATTACAGCCTCTGTAAGAGTTAAAAGTTATTTTTGTTTAAGAAAAGCAAGAAGCAACTTTATCTCATTGGTAAAGCCTCTGCATTGCTGTGACATAGCCTGTGTGTTCGATTTTCATCAGACACAATTATTTTTAGATTTTTCTTTTTAATTTTTCGGAAGCCTAAGAGTTGCATGTGCAATACACGGAGAAACGAAAAGTTTCAGAAAAATCAAAAAGGCGTAATGAGGTGTACACACCCAACTTGACAAGTGGCACAAATCTCGAGGCAGATCACCACATCTCGACCGCTCGTTTCCTCTCTTTGGCCGCCGCCGACGGTCAGGATGAAGTCATTTGCCTCTGTGCTTTGTACGCTTGTCCCTTCGACTCCCCTTAACTCCCATGCACTGTGTTGGCTATAGTGCCCTCAAGTCAATTATTGAATCGCTGGCACGTGATTGCAATAATTGAGGGAGGACCTATACCGGTAGAACAGTCTTACTCGAGATGATAGTGTGCTATCTGGTTTGTCTTTATCATCGTATACATGCATTAGGTGACATTACAGATCACTATTATATGTTGATAGAGCCTATAAGATTCTTGCTTGACTACCAGCAGTATGATGACGATCATATATGTGAGAGTTGGGTGGTTTATAAGCGTATCCTTAAAGTGTCCCTAGTCGTGAGGGTTTCGAGACTGGGCATCGATACTCCAAGAGTAGACTAGTGTATACGGATCGAAACCCCGACGAGGGGCGGTGGCTGGTCTCACAAGCCATTGGTGTCAGTTGGTTCACCTATGATGTATACAGGTGCTCATTGGGTTATGAGTACACCGGACGGACTCCCCGGGAACATGCTAGTTGGTATTATACCTATTGTCAGATAGTAGTTCCCCGGTGACATGTGTACATGTTAGTTTATCGACCTGAGATCGTCATTTGTCTCGTGTGAGTTCCCACTGTGCTTTGATTACTACCCTTTAATACCATTTAAATCCTTTTAATCCACATTTTTAATTCCCAAACCCTAATTCTTCACTATAAATACCACCCCTTGCCCTAGCTCTTCCCCATTCTGAAATTTCTAGCAAAGATTCTCTCAAACTCTATAAGTACCAAGTGGAGTTAAGCCCCCAAAGTGGAGTAGCAAGCCAAACTCGACGACCGGAGCATCTCTGACGAAATCACGACCTCCGAGGGCTTCTTCGATCTCTTATTAACCATCTAAAACCGTAAGTCCCTTCATCTTTATTCTTTTCCACCTCAAAACAAAATTTTAAAACATATCGGTAAAGTGGAGTTAGAATCGATATTACTTTCTTTTCAAACCTTTTCACTCACTCTATAAACAAAATATGTTAAACTAATATCCTAACACCACTCATAATATTATGTATATCATTTAGCTTGAAGTTTAACAAAAATTTCATATAAAACAAACATATAACGAACTTTTTCATTAAAATACCATGAACTTTAGTATAACCCTTTTTTCAATAATTGTTAAAATATACTTTAGGAAAACTTCACGCGGTAACGACCTACCCCACATGCACACTATGGTTCCACAGCACGGTATTCTAGATCTATAGTTAATTTAATGAATAACTTTTTCATTAAAACACCACACCGTTTCAAAACGGGTTTCTTTTAATCGGTATTTTGAAATCCTTAGCAATTAAGCATCTACAACTCTTGTTAGGGGACCCGCTAATAGATGGTGCGGATTATCGCATATCCTTGGGACAGTAGAGCGAGATGCAGAACTCCTCACGGAGTATTCGGTGTCCAAAGGAAATAAAAATACGGTTTTTAAGAAACGCGACTTTTCTAAACAAAACTAATTTTTGAAAAATTATATAAAAATTATGAATCCGTATTTTCAATAAAAATATATTATGAAACTATATTTTTAAAAAATGAAAGATTAGAATTCTTAATAAAATACCACCAAGTTTCCAGAAATAGTAGTTTTCATAAAAATACTATAAACTTTCAAAAATCTAGGTTTTATCACCAAAATACCACAACAATTAAAATATATGTTCATGAAAACCTTAAATATTACAAATCACCCTCGAGGTTTATTTTTAAACAATATTAATATATATTTTTCATAAAACCCCCTCTAGATATGCAAACAATATTTTAAGGACTCTAAAATTAATATAGGTTTAAGCGGCATCATTTCTCTTGAGCCCCATGAAGCCGGAGAAAGTGAGTGCTTGCCTATTCAGGTTAGACAACTTAACAGAATTATCAATGCCAATTGTCTTGGAAAAAAAACACAAATCCTGCCGTCCATGTGCAGCAGTTGCCGATTTCTCCCGAACATAAGATTTTTAACAGTGTAAATCAATTCCTATGAAAAAGACATGAAGTCGAATCCAAACTCGAATCCAAACTTGAACTCGAACTCGAACACAAATTTGAACTTTAACCTAACTCGAATCTAAATTCGAATAATATTGAACCCAAACTACTCGAACCAAGATTGTAATTATCATGATTCACATATTACTCCACTCACTCGAATACATTCTACACGTTTTGCAATCTATGATTTCGATCAAGACATGTTAATCAATCAATCAAACCAATTAAGTATATTAACCAGTTACATATATTATACTCAGGGTGCTTGGGATAGTTTCTTGTGTGTATCCAACGGAGCTTCAGGAGTCCTGTATTAACCTCTTTTTTATTTTACTTGAATATCAGTCGGGTTGACTCATCTACAGCCTAGAGCCCCGATGTAACACATGAAATAGGCCCGTGTTTTCTTGCTCATGGGGCCCCACTCTTGAGCTCGTGAATACTTCTACAGCTGCATTAACATTCACACTTGGAACTTAACGTTAACATAGTGACCATATAGAGACCTATAGAATATATTTACCCATGATCATATACTCTTATTCATCATATATATTCTACACTTGTCATTGCTTTTACTCTTACCTGTCTTTGGGACTTACCGAGTGCTAATTCGCTGACGGGCATTCCACCCACTTTTCTTCTCTTGGAATGTTCGTCAGATACGGTCGAGACGGAGGAACTTTAAGCCACAAAAGAGGACTACAACCAGATCGCTACTCAGGGCTAGCTTAACTTCACTTTATTTTCAGTTTATATACGCCACTTGTTTAGGCATTTTCCTTATTGTATTTACTTTCTAGCATAAACTCATGTATTTGTAAATATTGGAAGTTGAATGTAAATAAAGATATTTGTTGAAAATTTTTACAGTCTCCATTTATTCTTGGATTGTGTATTATTGTTTCAGTACGCTTAGTATGTTTATTTAGGGAATGACTTTCTCTGGATAAATATGTCGTAGGCTTGTCATGTTGTAACAACTCCAATTTTAATGTACAGAAAATTATTTAAAAGTTAATGTACAATTGGGGTATTTGTAATCCCGTGTACACTATAAGTATTTATTTTACTTTTGAACAGCAAGAAAGTACTTGTAGCACATTGGTAAAGCCTTGCACTGCTGTGACGTAGCCCATGTGATCGAATCCCTCCAGCCACATTATCTTTTTATTTAATTTTCTTTTAATCTTTTAGAAGCCCAATAGTTTGCAGGTGCACTACACGTAATATGATAAGTTACAGAATAATCAAACATATGCATAAGGGTATATGAAGCGTGAGGGACATGTGGCGACGATCCAAGCACCAACCACCGGATTTGGATTGGCGAGATGGCCTCCTAGACCGGCACCGCCGGGATAAGCCGTAGGGACTGCTTTGATATTTTTGCCCGAGCACCCTTTGGCCTACCCCACTTCTCCCATATTGTTTGAATATTCTGCATTCATATAGAGAACAATAAAATACCCTTTAATCCAATTTTTAATGCAAATTTTAATGCATTCTTTAACTCTCTAAACCCTAATCCTACCCTATTAATACAACCCAATCCTTGGCACTCCTCATTCTGAATTTAAGTGCCAAAACTCTCCAAAAAATTCTCAAGTTCTTATAGTGTGCAAGTGGAGTTAGCAAAAGGTGAAGTTCAGGCGAAGTTCCGAGGAGATTCCGGCGACGAAATGACGCCCCGACGCTTGCCTAGTCTTCCCCTACCTCTCTTCCTTCTCAATAGCCAGTAAGTCCCATCTCCCCCTCTCTTCTTCTATTCTAAAAACTTTAATTTCTAAAATCCGACGAAAGCGGAGTTAATCCGATTTCCGATTCGATTTTTCCTTAAAAAGTCTATTTTTCTTAAGCAATAAAATACCATACTCTTATAATGTTTAACAAACATTAACAAACACTTTAAAACAGGTTTCATCTTAAAAGAATCCTTTATGCAATTTTTATTGTATTTTTAAGGTAAAATACCACATACTTTACATTTCGCCATGATTCACATAATACTTGTATTACTTTTAGATAACTCACGAGGTAATGACCTATCTCATCACAACACACATCTTTGACATAGTACGATGAAATTTTGGGAATATAGTTATGGGATGATACAATATTACAAATAAATACCATCAAACTTGCAAAACTATTTCTTTAAAAAGTGTATTAATCAATTCCTTGCAATTGCGCTTCTACAACCCACTTTTGGGGACCCCGTTCGGGATGGTGCGGATTATCGCACATTCTCGGGCCTAGTAGAGCGAGATGCAAACCTCCGAAAGGAGCATTCAATCTCGATGGAATTTTAATGTATTTTTCTTTAGAAAATGAGAATAAAACTTATTTTTATTAAATATATATATATATATATATATATATATATAACTATTATCAAAATATCTATTTTAATTATATTATATAAATATTCCAAGTTTTATAAATCAAAGAAATCTCCATTACATGAAAATACCATTACAGTTCAATGCAGAATACTGATATTTCACATATACTATGAAAACTAGGTTCTACTCACTAGAAATTTCACTTTTATAAAATATATATCTATGAAAACCATAAAGACGATAATTAAATGCTTGAGGTGTATTTTGAAATTATACCAAAATTATTTTTGCATAAAACCCCCTCAAGTTATACTAATTTACAATAAGGACCTTTGTAAATATAGGTTTAAGCGGGACCAATTCTCTTGAGGCTCAGGGAGCCGGAGAATGTGGGTGCTTTCCTATCTAAGGTAGACAATATAACAAACGGTGTTATCAACACGGTAATTGTCTTAATCCTGCCGTCCATATGCAGCAGTTACCGATAACATCAAAAATAATCCAGGATTTCAATTTCTTTTCAAAGTGTCTGACTCAGACTGAGTCTCAATCTAATCAATCTTATTTGAATGTGATTCAAGTATAAACTACAATACAACATGAATCCATGAATCCGTCTATTCAATCTATATTGACCGAACCGAACCATGGATATACTCCGTCTACATGACTCTCCATTTATATCCATTTTGTTTACTGATATCATGGTGTCGGCAAGTCATCCATCTATATAACAAAACAAATACAATCAATACAAAAGATATCGCGGGTTTTATAAGGGGTAGATTGGTACAGAATGTGTTAGAAGTGGCACAAGACTGTAACCTTAATACACCTAACTTGAATATCCATTGCCGTTGTACCGTGGCTGAACGGTTCTTTGTGCTCCGTATACCTTAGTCTTCGGAATAGTGGGACTCATCTCGTATACACTGGCATATTCTGTACCAAACTACAAACAACAGCGTTAACAATATAATCAAACATTAATAGTCATATTCTCTTTCTGTTTATTCTATCTCTACTCGTCTTTGGGACTTACTGAGCTATTGTTCGCTGACGACATTTCTTTCTTCTTTCTTTGGAATGTTGTCAGGTGATTCGAACTTATTGGACATCGAGCCCAGCACTGAAGATTTGGAGCATTTAGCCTTTGACCTAGAGCTGTAGGCACTTGTACATACTTTTCATTTCAGTTATTCCATTGTTTAGGCATTGCTTTCTATTCATATATTTACTTTCCAGTTGTACCTGTAAAAGAATGTTTAATATATAAAGTTGCTGTTCTTTTACATTCCCGTCTCCTGTGTACTTTACTTTATGCTGCTTAGATACGCTTAGCGTATTTACTTCTGAGTAAATACGTAGCGGGCCTTGCTACGTCCCTTCCCCGTATATTGGGAAGCGGGGCATGACAATGTTTTGTTGGTAGCCCATGCAGGTCAGCTCTGTATGGACATGCAGGTCGGTTCTGCTTGGACATGCGGGTCAATTTTGCATGAAGTTCTAAGCAATATAACATAAGAATCAGCAACTAAAAACATTCTTTACATATTTCTTGAATCTTCCAATTTCATATATTTTGAATCTGTCCTAACCCAAATTTTTCTTTCATGGTTATGGATTCCCCAAACAACACCAGCACCAATTTCAACAACACACCACCACCTCTACCGCTTACACCTACCATCGCTGCTCCGATCAATGAGCAGACGGTACTGCTTGAGGCAATCCGCAGCCTCCTGGAGGGACATCAATAGCAGACTGCTATTTTGATGAACCGTCCAGAAGCGGAAGCACCTGGGGTAAAGCAATTCTGAGCTTTACACCCCAAGCAATTATCGGGAAAAGAGAGCCCTCTGGAGGCTGAGAAATGGGCTCAGAGTATTGAAGATGATCTGGCAGCGGCACAAGTGCCAGAAATCGCTTGGGTTCGAGTTGCGAAGCCGCAGCTCAATGACAATGCACGAATCTGGTGAAAGGCGGAAGAAAGCCGTCTTGACCAACCTATTGAATGGAGGACTTTTCGCGACATGTTTAACGCGAAATACTTCCCTGAGACTGCCCGATTTGACATGGAGTAGCAGTTCGTTCACCTACAACAGGTTCGATGTGGACCAAGTCAGCAGATGAGTATGATGCCGAGTTTACCATGCTCAGTAGATAAGATATGTCTCAATATTCGATTTCCTAATATCACATATTACACAGCAAACACAAGACCTTAACAGGTTCGCGACACATTTGATACCAACTGCTGAGATCAGATCCATAAGATTTCAGCAAGGGTTAGATTCGGAAATCCAAGCTGCTTTAGCTACAAGGGATTTCCCAACCCACGAGATGTCCCTGAAAGCTGCCCGCCGATATGAGGCAATAGTGAAAATAAGGGGCAGAACTCAATCCGTCAGGATGAAGCGCCCTGCCACTCAGATGGTAGGAGGGGCCTTTTCCAGGCCACAAATTGTGCCCAGGAGACCGGGAGTACCGAACAACCAGCCCAACACAGCCTTTTGCACTTATTGCAGGAGAGATGGACATTTGGCGAAGGACTGTCGGCATGCAAATCGCCTTTGCTTAGTCTGCGGCTCAGCTACTCATGACATTGGGTCTTGTCCTCGTAGACACAACCCAAATGCTGTACCCAGACCAGCAATCACTTATCAGCAGCGCCCAGCCATCCAGGCACCTGCTCCACGACTCGCACTACCTGCTCCACCTCCTCATGGACCGACTGCACCTCCACCTCGTCAGTTCCATCAGGCCCAACGGAACGTACCTCAAGTACAAAGGAACGGGCAGAAAAATGCTCCTTCAGCAAGGAGGAATGTGCCGAGGCGACAGGCTTTCACCATGACCGTGGAAGAGGCTAAAGCCACCGGCCAAGTCATTACTGGTAACACTTTCCTCTCAAACATTCCTTCAGTCTATATACATACCTATATATCCTTTCCTTATACCTAAACCCTATCCCACATAACTTAGGTTCAATCTTAGTAGCCTCACTTCCTGCACTAGCACTCTTCGATACTGGAGCATCTCATTACTTTATGTCACAACGGTTCGTCCGAACTCATGCGATTCCAGTCAAACATCTCGTATCCAGCTGGAATGTCAGTTCAGGGAACGGTGTTCTAAAGGCTATAGGATACGATCTGTGTCCAATGGTCGTCTGCAGCAGAGAATTCTATGCTGACTTCAAGATGCTGGACATACCGAATTTCGATGTCGTTTTGGGTATGGATTGGCTCGGAACATTTTATGCTACCATTGACTGTCGTCAAAGGAGGGCAGTATTCGAGATTCCAGACTATCCGGTCTTTTATTTCAAAAATGGAGACCGTACCGTGGAGCCAAGCACATACAAGGCAAAACCGAAGAAGGCAGTGATTGTAGCACTTCAAGCGGAGGAAGGATCAAAGCCAGAGATAGTTTGAGAGTTCGACGATGTATTTCCTGAAGACATATCAGGTTTGCCTCTCGATTGAGCTCTTGAATTCAGCATTGATTTAATACTGGAGCACAACCGGTAATCAAAGCACCGTATCGGTTAAGCCTTGAAGGTTTGAAGGAAGTCCGAACTCAGTTGGATGAATTATTGGCAAAAGGATGGATTTGTCCCAGTACTTCAACTTGGGGATCACCAGTTCTGCTTGTAAAGAATTAGGAAGGTTCATATCGAATGTGCATTGATTATAGAGCTCTTAACGATGTAACTATAAAGAACAAATATCCACTCCCACGCATCGACGACCTGTTCGATCAGTTAAGTGGATCTTTCGTTTTCTCCAAGTTAGATCTTCATTCGGGTTATCATCATGTGAATGCCAAAAAATCTGATATCTATAAAACGGCATTCAAAACTCGCTATGGACATTACGAATTTCTTGTGATGCCATTTGGAGTGACTAATGCACCAGCTATATTCATGAACCTAATGAATCAAGTTTTCCGAGAGTACCTAGACAGATTTGTTGTCATCTTCATTGACAACATCCTGGTGTATTCTAAGAGTTGGAAGAAACATGCCCAGTACCTGCGAATTGTCCTGGAAACTCTACGACAGTATCAACTCTACGCCAAGTACAGCAAATGCGAGTTTTAGCTAGATCAAGTCGGTTTTCTCGGACATATTGTATCAGGTGATGGAATCTATGTAGATCTAGTTAAAGTATCAGCAGTAAGCGAATGGCCGACACCGAAGTCTGTGAAGGACATTCGAAGTTTCTTGGGGTTAGCAGGATATTACAGAAGGTTTATTGAAGGATTTTCAAAGATTGCAACACCCCTGACCAAGCTCACACGTAAAGATAAAGAATTCGTGTGGTCAGAAGCATGTGAACGAGCTTTCGTAGAACTCAAGTCAAGATTGACATCAGCACCTATTCTCGTCAGACCGGACCAATCTGGAGGTTTCGAAGTGCATTGCGATGCATCCGGTAAGGGATTAGGATGTGTTCTATATCAGCACGGTAAAGTTGTAGCTTATGCTTCAAGACAGCTGAAGATTCATGAGCGCAACTATCCGACGCATGATTTGGAGTTGGCGGCCATTATCTTCTTGGTGAACGAGTGGACATATACACAGATCACAAGAGTCTGAAATATGTGTTTACTCAAAAAGAGTTGAATATGCGGAAGAGAAGATGGTTAGAACTCATGGCGGATTTCGACATCAACCTATAATATCATCCAGGAAAGGTGAATGTAGTTCCTGATGCACTTAGTCGCCAACCATTACCATTGAATCTCACCGCATAGTGGAAGCTTCAACAAGACTTGCATCAAATTGAGATTGAAGTAGTCATGCCAGGTAACGCTTCAAGTTTGATGAACTTACAAGTTCAATCTACTATTGTCAATCAGATCAAAGCAGCTCAAGCAAGTGATGCTAAGTTGCAAAAGATCAGAGAACAAGTAGAAAGTGGACTTCAAACAGACTTCATCATACATGAAGACAAATCTTTAATATACGGCAGTAGATTGTGTGTACCAAAAGGTCCTGTGCGAGAAGAGTTGATGAAAGAAGCTCACAGCTCTCCTTATTAAGTACACTCTGGAGGTACAAAGATGTACAAGGGTCTGTGTCAAAATTACTGGTGGTATGGAATGAAGCGTGAACTAGCCAGAAGCGTCGCTAAATAATTGGTGTGTCAGCAAGTAAAGGCTGAACATCACAGGACATCTGGTTTACTTAAACCGTTACCTTTCCCAGAATGGAAGTGGCAACACATCACAATGGATTTCGTGACTGCACTTTCTCGCAGCACGAAGGGTAACGATGCGGTATGGGTTATTGTAGATCGACTCACAAAGTAGGCTCACTTCATCCCATTTCGAGTTGGCCAATCTACTGAGACACTAGCAAAGAAGTACATGGAGGTAAGAATCTAAGTAAAACTTAAACTCTTCAAATATGTACTATCTATGATACCCATGAACTCATGCAGGAAATCGTGAGATTGCATGGAGTACCGGTTTGCATTGTCTCCGATCGTGACACTAGATTTCGATCACAATTTTGGCAAAGTCTGCAAGCTAGCTTGGGAACAAGTCTGAATTTCAGCATAGCTTATCATCCACAAACAGATGGTCAGTCTGAGCGAACAATTCAGATCTGAGAAGATATGCTAAGAGCGTGTATGCTAGACTTTGGAAGATCGTGGGAAGATCACCTACATCTTGTGGAGTTTTCATATAACAACAGCTACCAAGCAAGTATCGGAATGACACCGTTTGCAGCAGTTTATGGAAGGAAGTGTCGATCGCCATTAAGTTGGGATGACATCGGAGATAGAGAACTCATTGGACCTGAGATGATAGTAGCAACTGTTTACGTAGTTCGTACTATCAGGGAAAGAATGCGCATAGCCCAAGATCGACAGAAGCACTGGGATGATGCAAAGCGCCGTCACTTGGAGTTTCAACCGGGAGAACATGTATTCCTGAAGATATCTCCAAACCGTGGAGTGTTCATTTTGGAAGACGGGGTAAGCTTAGTCTGAGGTATATAGGACCGTTCGATATACTCGAACGAGTCGGTGAAGTGGCATATCGCTTGTGACTTCCACCTTCATTGGAAGGAGTGCACAATGTGTTCCACATATCCCAACTCAGAAGATATGTGAGTGACCCTAACCATATTCTTGATCACTCTGAGCTCACTATACAACCAGATTTATCCTATGAGCAACAACCTGTTGAGATTTTGGACAGAAAGGTGAAGTCACTTTGGAACAAGGAAGTCAACTTGGTTCAAGTGATGTGGAGAAAAGATATACGAGGAGAATCAACATGGGAAAGGGAAGATGAGATGCATGCAAGATACCCTCATTTATTTGTAAACTGGTCCTTATAATAGTTGTAAATTTCGAGAACGAAATTTTTGTAAGGAGGGTAGACTGTAACAACTCCAATTTCAATGTACAGAAAATTGTTTAAAAGTTAATGTACAACTGGGGTATTTGCAATCCTGTGTACACTATAAGTATTTGTTTTACTTTTGAACAGTAAGAAAGTACTTGTAGCATATTGGTAAAGCCTTGCACTGCTGTGACGTAGCCCCTACGATCGAATCCCCCCAGCCACATTATCTTTTTATTTAATTTTCTTATAATCTTTTAGAAGCCCAAGAGTTTGCACGTGCACTACACGTAATATGATAAGTTAAGAATAATCAAACATATGCACGAGGGTATATGAAGCGTGAGGGACACGTGGCGATGATCCAAGCACCAACCACCAGATTTGGACCGGCGAGATGGCCTCCTAGACCGACACCGCCGGGCTAAGCCGTAGGGACTGCTCTGATATTTTTGCCCGAGCACCCCTTGGCCTACCCCACTTCTCCCATATTGTTTGAATACTCTGCATTCATATAGAGAACAATAAAATACCCTTTAATCCAATTTTTAATGCATTCTTTAACCCTCTAAATCCTAATCCTACCCTATAAATACAACACTATCCTTGGCACTCTTCATTCTGAATTCAGGTGCCAAAACTTTCCAAAAAATTCTCAAGTCCTTATAGTGTGCAAGTGGAGTTAGCAAAGGGTGAAGTTCCGGCGAAGTTCTGAGGAGATTTCAGAGAAGAAACGATGCCCCGACACTTGCCTAGTCTTCCCCTACCTCTCTTCCTTCTCTTCTTCTATTCTAAAAACTTTAATTTCTAAAACCCGACAGAAGCGAAGTTAATCTGACTTCCGATTCTTCTTAAGCAATAAAATACCATACTATCATATAATGTTTAATAAACATTAACAAACACTTTAAAATAAGTTTCATCTCAAAAGAATCCTTTATGCAATTTTTATTGTATTTTTACGGTAAAATACCACATACTTTACATTTCACCGTGATTCACATAATACTTGTATTACTTTTAGATAACTCACGAGGTAATGACCTATATCATCACAACATACATCTTTGACATAGCATGATAAAATTTTGGGAATATAGTTATGGGATAATACGATATTACAAATAAATACCATCAAACTTGCAAAACCATTTCTTTAAAAAGTGTATTAATCAATTCCTTGCAATTGCGCCTCTACAACCCACTTTTGGGGACCCCGTTTGGGATGGTACGGGTTATCGCACATCCTCGGGCCTAGTAGAGAGAGATGCAGATCTCCGAACGGAGTATTCGATCTCGATAGAATTTTAATGCATTTTTCTTTAGAAAATGAGATTTGTACAAAAATAAATAAAATTTATTTTTATTAAATATATATATAACTATTATCAAAATATATATTTTAATTATATTATATAAATATTCCAAGTTTTATAAATCAAAGGAATCACTATTACATGAAAATACCATTACAGTTCAATGCAGAATACCGATATTTCAATAAAATACCATATACTATGAAAACTAGGTTCTACTCACTAGAAATTTTACTTTCATAAAATATACATCTATGAAAATCCTAAAGACGATAATTAAATGCTTTAGGTGTATTTTGAAATTATACCAAAATTATTTTTACATAAAACCCGCTCAAGTTATACTAATTTACAATAAGGACCCTAGTAAATATAGGTTCAAGCGGGATCAATTCTCTTAAGCCTCAGGGAGCCGGAGAATGTGGGTGCTTGCCTATCTAAGGTAGACAATCTAACAAACGGTATTATCAACATGGTAATTGTCTTGGAAAAAGACACAAATCCTGTCGTCCATGTGTAGCAGTTACCGATAACATCAAAAATATTCCAGGATTTCAATTTCTTTTCAAAGTGTCTGACTCAGACTGAGTCTCAATCTAATCAATCTGACTTGAATGTGATTCAAGTATAAACTACAATACAATATGAATCCATGAATCCGTCTATTCAATCTATATTGACCGAACCGAACCATGGATATACCCTGTCTACATGACTCTCCATTTATATCCATTCTGTTTACTGATATCATGGTTTCGGCAAGTCATCCATCTATATAACAAAACAAATACAATCAATACAAAAGACATCATGGGGTTTATAAGGGGTAGATTGGCACGGAATGTGTTAGAAGTGCCATGAGACTGTAACCTTAATACACCTAACCTGAATATCCATTGCCGTTGTACCGTGGCTGAACGGTTCTTTATGCTCCGTATACCTTACTCTCCGGAATAGTGGGACTCCTCTCGTATACACTGGTATATTCTGTACCAATCTACAAATAACAGCGTTAACAATATAATCAAACATTAATAGTCATATTCTCTTTCTGTCTATTCTATCTCAACTCTTCTTTGGGACTTACTGAGCGATTGTTCGCTGACGACATTCCTTTCTTCTTTCTTTGGAATGTTGTCAGGTGATTCGGACGCATTGGAGATCGAGCCCAGCACTGAAAATTTGGAGCAGTTAGCCTTTGACCCAGAGCTGTAGGCACTTGTACATACATTTCATTTCAGTTATGCCATTATTTAGGCATTGCTTTCTATTCATGTATTTACTTTCCAGTTGTACCTGTAAAAGAATATTTAATAAATAAAGTTGTTGTTCTTTTACATTCCTGTCTCTTGTGTACTTTACTTTATATTTCTTAGATACGCTTAGCGTGTTTACTTCTAAGTAAATACGTAGCGGGCCTCGCCACGTCCCTTCCTCGTATATTGGGAAGCGTGGCGTGACACACGTCACCGTTTCCCGTCTACTGGAAAGCGGGGCGTGACAAATACAGACTTAAGGGGCAACAAACCCAAATCACGATTAGGTGGGGAGTTCATTACCCTCCCTAAGCCCCAAAAACCACAAACAAGCATAAGTATCACGTTGCAATAATTAAAAAAAATCTAGACAAAGCCTCTAAGGACATTCGCGCTCAATTAGGACAAAGGAGGGTTGCAGATAATCAATAGCTTATCGGCATTTTTCTCGTAGTGTGTTAGAAAAGTGTTTAGAGACGAAAATCTCGCAAAGTGAGGGGGTTCTCCATAATTAAGGAATTTGGCGAAAGCCTTGGGAAACATCCCTCCTCACTTGCGCTTACCTGGCTACGAGAATGATAAAGATACGATAAAGGATTTATCCTACAATTCGTCCTTTGGAAGTCTTAGAGCAGTCTGGTGATTGGACCTAGGTGACCCTAACTCTAGAGATTGTTTATGCATATTGATTGTGATTGGTTGAGTCAAGTCCCCTTCTTTCCATATTTTTCAAAATATTTTTTTTCAAATATCCAAAAACTTTATTAAAAAAGCTTGCCCATTTCCATCCATTTTTCACCTTCACCTACATTCTTGAATGTCATTTTCGTATCCTCACATTCTTCACGCTTTGACAAACACTAAATTCGTTTAGTGCATGTCCGTTTGGACTCGGGATTCTTGTGACCGTTTAGTCCCCATCACCTTAGTCGTTACCGACTCTGACGTCGATTACCCTTTGCCTTTACAGGACAACTCTGAAGTTGACCGTAATTTCATTTCTACTACTTCGCATTCTCTTTCACCCATTTCATCTTCAGAATTGTCAGGTCCTCCACCGACTTTCGAACAAAACACTGCCATTCCTAATATCACTTTATCACCTCTTAGTATGATGCCACCACCTCTTGGTGAGCATAATCCACTGCCTCCTATGGGAGCGCCACAATGCATAGCGCTTCAAGACTGATGCTACCCTATCCATGCACCTCTTTTTACTTGTCTTTCTCTTCTGCTGCCCAATAGGGATAATTTCAAAATTAAACCCCATTTCATCAATATGCTTCCTAAATTTTATGGGCTTGAATCTGAGGATGCCTAGTTGTTCATAAATAAATTTCAAAACGTTTGTTCGATGATGTGTACGACCCAAATGTCCAATGATGCTATTAGGATACGCATTCTCCCATTTACCCTTTGCGATATTGCGGAGAAGTGGCTTTATAGCACCGCATCACATTCCATCATAAATTGGGATGAATTTGTGAAAGCATTCTTAAAAAATTCTATCCAAATCATAAAACCGCACGCATCAGAAACGAGATAAATCAATTTACCTAGCTTCTAAATGAACCGTTTTAGTAATGCTTTGAAAGGTTCAAGGATCTTCTTGTTCAATACCCTCACCACAATTTCTAAAAATGGAAACTTTGCCAAATTCTATATGAGAGCATTAATCCAGCAACAAAACTGATGCTGGAAACCATTTGTCAATGTCATTTCTTGTCCAAATCTGATGAGGAGCTTGGCAATTTCTCGAAGATCTCGCCAAACAAACACTACAATGGGAGAGCACCAACTTGATGGTTTAATCGCAATGAAGGCCTAGATGGCCACGATACAGATGAAGCTCGATGCACTTGAAGGCAAATTTTCATCTCCTTCCCCTTGTCTAGTTTCTCTCCCCAAAACTGCGTATGGTTGTTGTTTGGATCCATCACATTTGGCTGAAGAGTGCTTTTTGAATCCTCCATTTCAAGGTCAAGAGATAACCAATACTGCTTTTTAGCAAAAACCTAGAAATGATACTTACTCTTCAACATACAATCCTATATGGAGGAATCATCCTAATTTTTCCTGGAACCAGAACCAAAATCAGTTCCAGGACCAAAACCAATTTCAAAGGACTCTTCCTCCTCAACAACAACAACCACAACAACCACAACAACCACAACAACAATTTCAGCAACCCTTTCGACAACAACAATTTTAAAATCCGGCCAACAATTTTGCTTCTTATAACAATTCTTTCCCTCAACAAAATAACAACTTTGTTCCTTCCGGTAACGATAAGATCTCTTCACTCGAGAAAAGCATTGAGGCCTTTGTAAAACAATCTGCTCAAACTTCTTCTAGTCTCAGTTCTTCAATTCAGTCTCTTGTGCAACACACTGCTTCCCATGGTCAAAATATTAAATCAATCGAAATACAAATTGCACAGTTGAATACAGTGATGAGTGAAAGAGAGAAAGAGAAACTTCTATCTCAACAACTACCAAATCCCGGCCACCCACATAATGCAAATGTCATCCTTGAACAACAAAATCACAATGTGAGTTCCGTATCAACGTTGAGATTCGAAAGAATGCTAAACAACAAGGTTGGTGGACCAGTTGATGACAATGATGAAACCCTGACGGCCACTTCTTGTTCTTCTGTTCCAACTTCTTCTTCTTTTGTTCCGACTTCTTCTTCTGAGCCCATTCTCCATTTTCCACCGGGCTCTAGTTCTCCTTCTACTTCTTCGAATGGACCCCCTTGTCACTCCATTCAAACATCAGTTTTGGGATCCATTCCACCTCTACAGTCTTCTCCATAAATGTTGGACCCAACTTCTTTAAATAAAGCTCAATTTCCAAATCGGTTGAGGCCCAACAAACCAAGTTCACAAATGGAAAAGGTTGCGGAGTTGTTTAAGCAAGTTAATAAATATTCCTCTCTTAGATGCTATCTAATAAGTCCCGTCTTATGCGAAAATTCTCAAGGACTTATGCACTCAAGTACCGAAAAAAGTTTTCTTAGCTAGCAATGCGAGTGATGCTTTTACCTAAAATTTACCCAAAAACGCAAGGACCCCGGTTCTCCTACGATTTCAATAACTATTGGAGATAAGAAAATCAACCGCTCTCTTCTAGATCTCGGTGTTAGTGTTAACTTGCTTCCGTATTCTGTATATGAGCAGTTAGGTGTAGGGAAACTGAAACCTATACATTGTACACTCCAGATGGCCAACCGATCAATCACCCACCCTAAGGGTGAGCTTGAGGATGTGTTGATCAAAGTCGGGGATTTTATATTCACCGTGGACTTCGTAGTCTTAGATACACAACCTTTAGCAAAACCCCGAAATCAAATTCCGGTGATTTTCGGTCGACCATTTCGAACAAGCTCAAATACTGTAATCAATTGTCGAAATGATTCTATGAACTTATCTTTCAGAAAAAATGACAATAGAACTCAACATTTTTAGGTTGGGGAATCAACCCTCTAAACCGTTTGCTCATATACTGGATGTTTTTTCCATCCATGAGATTGCTCCCGGAAGTTGTGAGTTTGAGGAGTTTTTGTTCAATGACGATGATCTTGACACCATTAGTGCGTTATTGTTTGATCCAGCAGCTTCTGACGCTGATAGAAAGTATGAAGCTTTCACCTTCATTGATGATCTTGATTCTTAGGACCCGTCTGTTGATGAGCCACCTCCCGAGTTTGAATCTTTCAATTTTACGGATGAGTTAGTTGAACCATCTGACTTTGTTTTGTACAATCAATTCGAACCCCTCTTAGAATCCTTCGAGCTCGAGCATCGGTCCCCGACCTTACCTTCTATTGTTACTCCACCGATGCTTGAACTCAATCTTTTGTCGTCTTATCTTATATATGCATACTTGGGTGAGAACGAGATACTTCCAGTTATCATCTCGGCTTCTCTAGCTTTAAAGCAAGAGAAAGCCCTTCTTTCCGTCTTGCAATCTGATTGGTGTAATTTATTGAATATTTTTCTAACCGATTTATCATTTTATTGTCAAATATTATGTTATTCCGGGCATCTTTTATGAATTATTACAGATAATAAGGTTTGGATGCAAAATATGGAAAATTATGCTAAAATGAAGATTATGTGCGTACAATAGAGATTTCAGGGAGTTATTCAGAAAATCAAAAGAATAATTTGCAAATTTGGAACAAATTTGGGAATATTATTGCAAATCAGCAAAGGTTGCAACAAATAGAGATGAATCCATCATCACAACAACAAATCAGTTGGAAAAACCAAATCAAATCAAAAGCAATAAATCAATCTGCCTAATTATATACCTAATTTGGGAACAATTCGAAGATTTACGCAACTACAGAAATACAGCGAGATATTCAAAATTTTATGTGCTCAGAAATTATCTAAATTGACGAGGAAAATAAGGAAAAAAAAGGAGCCATGAAGACACCATGGGACCATGGACGCGCGGCCAATATAGGCGAGGCGGCGGCGGAAACGCGGCCACTTAGTGGCCGTTCGAGCACAATTTTTGTGGGCTTGATCGTATTTTCACATACATCCTTATGAACCATATAGTTTCATATTTCGAAGCTTTTGAATATACCGAATCAGCATCCTACAGATCAATTAGATTTTCATTGATAGTTGTTAGCAAGTTTGATTCTCTTATATCTTTTATTACTTGTTCTCCAAACTTTCTTAGCCCTATATAATCATCTGTATAGTCTTAGGGTTTCATATATCTTCCATTGGCTTCAAAAATAGGGTTTGCAAAAGTGGGAGAGATCAAGAGTAATTGTGGGTTTTATTTCTTAATGAATAAAATTTATAATTTCCTTTCTATGAGTGACTAATTATTTATCTAGGGTTTTGTATTGTCTTTCATTCTCTAGTTGGATGTGTTTTATGATCCTTTTTCTTTTACTTCATCGTGATTGCTTTTTTTATATAATTCTTTTCTTGTAGTTTTCATCATATAAACTAGATCTTATAGGAATAATTGATATTTTAAATTAGATCTAGGGATTGATGATATGGGTAAAAACTAATTAGGATAATGAAGTTTTAACAAACTAGAACCCTAATTAGGGATGGTAAAAGATATGCTTTTTATTAAAATAAATTCGACCTAGATAGTTAAAGAGTTCTAGGTTAATAAATATGATAGTTTAGATTAGCTATCTATTACTATTAATAAAAAATTCAACCTAAGTCATTTTTAATTATCCAGAACTAATTTTTTAATATAGATTCTAAATGATGTTTTATAATTGATAGACTATTTTTAATTAATTTAATATAACCTATGCTTTTATTTTAAGTAATAGAAAATATATTAGAAATAGATAAAGAAAAGAAGAAGTATCTTCTAAACCATCCATAGAAAAATAAGTAATACAAAAAACCTAGAACTTTCTCTCTCATAAAAAAACCCACTTTTATTTACACTTTTAAAAAAATCTAACTCTTTAACTTAGTTTAAAAGTAGTTAACACACCTTTCTGTGCATCAACCCTCAATTATTACGATTGCACCATAGTATACTTGTGGTTAAATTTGGAGACTATAAAAATCCCCATCACAATCTGATCGGCAAGATTTTGATTGGACAATGGCAGACATCAAAAGAATTGGTCTCTTAATTGTTGAACATCATATAAATATGATGGATGATACTAAACCAACCCAGGACCCACAAAGACGGTTGAATCCCTTCATGAAATAGGCGGTGGAAAAGTAAATCGTCAAATACTTAGATAGTTGTATCATTTACCCAACATCTGATAGCAAGTGGGTAAGTCCAATTCATGTTGTCCCTAAGAAGTCGGGCATCACGGTCAAAACCAATGTGCAAATGAGTTAATTCTAACTCGTACCCAAACCGGGTGGCGATTATGTATCGATTACCGGAAACTCAATGCCGTGACAAGGAAGTATCACTTCCCTCTCTCTTTCATTGACCAGATACTAGAACGCTAAGCTGGGCATGAGTACTACTACTTCTTGGACGGTTACTCAGGCTATAACCAGATTTTCATCGCCGATAAGAATCAGGACAAGACCACTTTTACTTGTCCCTTTGGCACGTTTGCATACAGTCGCATGCCCTTTGAGTTATGCAATGCATCCGCTACCTTTCAGCGGTATATGATGGGGATATTCTACGACATGGTCGAGAATTTTCTGGAGATATTCATGGATGACTTCTCCATCTTTATAGTTTCATTTGACAAGTGCTTACGTCATCTTAATGCTTAAGGATAAAAATCTCACTTTAAATTTGGAGAAATGTCACTTCATAGTTCAAGAATGTATTGTCTTAGGACATATCATTTCACAAATTGGCATCGAGGTTGCCAAAGTAAAGACATATGCCATTTCCAACCTCCCTCCTCCCACTTGCGTCAGAGATATACGATTTTTCTTGGCCATACCGATTTCTATAGACGGTTCATCAAGGATTTTAGCAAGATTGCTAAACCCTTGACTCTTCTCCTGGCCAAGGATACCATGTTTCACTTCAACTCGGATTGTTTGGCTGTCTTAAAATCCCTCAGAAGCTTACTCACTACCGCTCTCGTTCTTTCTTCTCCCGACTGGAATCATCCTTTTGAGATTATATGCGATGGATCCGACTTTGATATCGATGTAGTCTTAGGACAACACATCGATAAGATGCCATATGTGATCTATTATGCGAGCCGGACCTTGAATGACCGTCAAATGAACTATACAACAACCGAGAAGGAGTTCTTAGCTATTGTATTTGCTTTAGAGAAATTCAAGCCCTATCTCATTGGCTTCCCAGTCGTTGTCTACACTAATCATTCTGCTTGGAGTCATCTTCTCGCGAAGAAGGATGCCAAGTCTTGGCTTATATGTTGGATCCTCTTACTTCAAGAGTTTGATCTTGTCATTAAGGACAAAAGTGAATGTGAAAACGTAGTTTCCGATCATCTTTCTAGACTTCTTTCTTCGTTGGCACTTCCTTTGCCAATAAACGACACTTTTCCCGACGAACACCTCTTGACCATATCTTGCGAACTATGCTTTGCAGATATTGTGAACTATTTTGTGACGGGACTTGTATCTAGCGGATGGTCGAGTCAGGACAAATACAAATTTTTATCCCAAGTAAAACACTTTTACTGGGATGAACCCTACTTGTTTAAGTATTGTCCTGACCAAATCATCCCCCGGTGTGTCCCCAATACTGAGTTTAAGAGCGTGTTATCCTTTTGCCACGATCAAGCATGTTGCAGACACTTTGGCCCGAAGAAAACATAGGAAAAGGTTTTGCAATGCGACTTTTATTGGCCGACTCTATTCAAAGATGTAAACGAATATTGCAAGACTTATTTCTGGTGTTAACACCTGGGTCGAATCTCAAGAAGGAATGAAATACTGCTCCAACCAATTTTGGTTGTTGAGATGTTCGATGTTTGGGGTATAGACTTTATTGGCCCGTTTCCTAACTCTTTTGGAAACCTATACATTCTATTAGCGGTTGATTATGTCTCAAAATGGGTCAAAGCGATACCCGGCCGAATGAACGACAACAAGGTTGTCGTTGAATTCCTTAAAAAAAACATCTTTTCCTGGTTCAGGCACCCTCGCGCTATAATTAGCGATAATGGGACATACTTCTGCAATCAGTCTTTTGAGGTTTTGATGTGCAAATATTCAATCAACCATAAACTTTCCGCGCCATATCACCCTCAAATAAGTGGGCAAACCAAGGTTTCTAACCGGAAAATCAAGAGGATTCTGGAGAAAACGATTTCTAAAAACCGCAAAGATTGGTCTTGTAAGTTAACGGATGCTCTTTGGGCATTCCACACAGCTTATAAAATCGATCTTGGGATGTCTCCCTATCGGTTTGTTTTTAGCAAGGCTTGCCATCTCCCTGTTGAGATTGAACATCGCGCAATGTGGACGGACGATAAAAGAGCTAAATTTCGATCTTGAACAAGCGGGCAGCTATCGGAAGATGCAATTGAATGAACTGAACGAGCATCGGGAAGAAGCTTACACCAACGCGATTATAGTAAAGAACCGGATGAAGGTGTTTCATGATAAACACCTTTAGCGTAAAACTTTCACACATGGATAACAAGTCCTTCTTTACGATACCCGACTTCATTTTCATCCGGGCAAGCTGCGATCTCGTTGGACGAAACCTTTTCTGTTGTGGTGTGTATACCCGCACGGTGCGGTGAGTTTAGAAAATACAAAAGACGGTTCACTCTTCAAAGTGAACGTACATCGGTTAAAACCGTTCTTTTCCACTAAACGATTGGAGGAGCTCTTGTTGTTATCGGAGTCGGTTTATCATGACTAATTTTCCTCTGTCTATCCTTCATACTTTGGTTTTCCAGCCATAAACAGTGGGAACATTATTTCAAATAAGTGTGAGGGGCATGTGTATATTATTTATATTTCTTTTTCTTGTGAATATTTCTTTGTTATGAATATTCTTGCCTGGTGAATATTCATTTTCTCTATAAAAAATGAGATATAAACAAAAAAAATTCATTATCTCAAAGTGATGTAAATTTTTAAATAAATCTCTTCATATGATAATCTCTCAAAAAAATATAAAAGAAATAAATAAAACTCTACGATAAATTTTGAAACTTCAAATCTTTTGTCACTTCTTTGTGTGGTATGACAATGAGGAAACTGTCAATTTCAAGTTTATGGGTATGCTCGGTGGGCTTTATATCTTTGCATTCATATTTAATTTACGCATTGCATTATGTTTAAATTCTGCATTGCATATGTCACGCCCCACTTCCCAACATATGTAAACACGGCACGTGACAGAGCCAACCATACTACCAATGGTTAGGAATCATCTCTCCATAGTCATATTACGGCTGTCAATCGGATATCAAGAACAATAAAATAAAATCTAGCTAACACATGTACATCTGCCACAATAAATAAAATCAAGAAAATGCATAAAGCGGAAATGAATCAAGATCCAATAAACAATAATATCTGAATCACGTCCCAATATGGGCTCATATCAATAGAAATAAAACTGCTGAAATAAATAAATTAAGAGTCTCTAAACTAAATAGCGAGTTCCTTGTTCCCCTCCGAACGGCGGCCGGGACGTGAGGACGTCTTGCTTGAGATTCGGGGCAGATGCTATATGGTTTTATCCATCTACCTCTCCGAAGATGCCAAGTTGATTTATGGCACCGTGTATCGGAGGTTTAGACGAATGCGGCCGATGTAGCAGACTTCGTCAGATTCCCCTTCGCTTGAGGGGTTTTTGATTGTGGGGACGCTCTTCCCTGCAGGCGCCAGCCCCTGTAGTTAATTACGCTACCGCACCGCGGTAGCAACTTTCTCCTTCTCCAGAATTTCACTTCGTATTGTGTGTGTTTGTTTTATTTGTGGTTGCCCGTGGATTGTATACGGAGACTGAGTAATGCCGTCGCCCGTAGGACGTGGATTAGTCCAAATCCGTATTTACTTAGATTTGGGTTTGGTGTTTTTAGTTTAAGGATACGTTAACCGTATTGAGGCTAAGATCAACTTAAACATCTGTTAAGGATACGTTAGTCCTGTTTTAGACTAAGATCAACTTAACGTGGTGATCCATTTAATATATGGCCGTCGGGACTCGTCACCTCTCTGACGTCGTTGAAGGATTACAACGATAGGTGTCAGAGGAGTTCGGAGATGTACCCTTGAACCAAAGTCGATTTGGAGTTTTATAGTCCATTTAAATGTTTTAAGGATACGTTAGCCGTATTTGGGGCTAAGATCAACTTAAACGGGACCGTTTAGATCCGGCAAAAGAGCATTTGGAGACTCTATTGTTCCAGTTTAGGGACGTAGTGGTCCATGTTCCAGTTTAGGGACATGGGGGTCCATTGCCAGTTTAGGGACGTGGTGGTCCGTATTCCAGTTTAGGGACGTGGTGGTCCGTCATTAGTTTAAGGACGTTTCGGTCCGATATTAGTTTAAGGACGTTTCGGTCCGATATTAGTTTAAGGACGTCTCAGTCCATCGCCAGTTTAGGGACGTGGTGGTCCATCATTAGTTTAAGGACGTTTCGGTCCATCATTAGTTTAAGGACATTTCGGTCCGATATTAGTTTAAGGACGTTTCGGTCCAACATTCCCATTTTGGGATGAATATTAGTGTAAAGACGTTTCGGTCCAACATTAGTTTAAGGACGTCTCGGTCCAACATTAGTTTAAGAACGTCTCGGTCCACAAGTTTAAGGACCCCGCAGTCCGTATTCATATGTGGTCATCGGGACCCGTCACCTCTCTGACGTCGTTGAAGGATTACAACGATGGGTGTCAGAGGAGTTCGGAGATGTACCCTAGAACCGGTCGTAAATTGATTTAGGGAGCAGCCGTGCTCAATCAATTTAATTTGAGGACTTACGGCCACGATTGGGCTAAGTCCAATTGAAGATGTTCAACATTTTATCTGCTTTTGCATTGCATTTCTTTTTATTTTTATTTGGGCTCTACCCATGAAGGATGCAGAGCATCAATTTGTTTTGGGCTCTGCCCATTTATAAATGATGCGCAGCATCAATTTTACTTGGGCTCTGCCCTTTATTGCTTTGCAATTTAATTTGGCCTGTTAGGTCTTTTTGACTTGGGCTTGGCCCATTTTTTAAAATAATGCATTGCATTTCAGGCGCTTTGCGCCAATCAAAGAGCGCAAGCGCTTGTGGTGACGACACGTGTCATGCAAGCGCAGTGCGCTGGGCTTGCGCTGCTGACACGTGGCGCGCTCTGGTGAGTTGCGCCAATTTCAGAGAGCAAAGTTCTATTTCAAAAGCGCATAGCGCAAATGGTTCAGACGCTGACACGTGGCGCTCTCCCAAGAGCGCAACAGCGCAGTTTGCAAGTGCAAAGCACTCTAAATTTGAGAATGTTTTAGATTCAAGAACCAAAGGTTCATAAAAGAAGTGCAAAGCACTGTTTTTTTTATATTCAAGATCATTGATCTTGTTTTTAGATCCATGATCTGTTCATAAGAGAATTTTCTCTTTTTTCTAAAGGCTTTTTACCTTTTTTGTTCTTGAGGAGTTCTTCAGAGTTCTCTCTGTTTGATTTCTCTCAAAAATGTTGATTCCTTTGAATTGAGGTCTAGGAGCCTTTTTATAGTGCCCATAAATTAGTTAAATTTGTTAAAGAGATATTTCTCTGAGTGATTTGGGGAATTTTCCCCACCGTTGGATCTTTGATCCAAGGGCTTCTGTTTTACAGAAGAAAATCTTCTTGTTTTAACAAGAACAGAAAGATTTCTTTAAAATCTTAATTTTGTTTGGCGCAAATGCCCCAGCGCGTGACGCGTGTCGCACAGCGCGCAGCGCAACTGCGCTAGCGCATCTGCGCTGACACGTGTCGCGCAGCGCACAGCGCAGCGCAACTGCGCTGACACGTGTCGCTCAGCGCAGTGCTTGCGCAACTGAAGCGTTGCTTCCTTTAATTTTAGTTTAAATAGAGCTTTGCTCTGATTGGGCGCGCCTTCTTGGGCGCTGCGCTGATGCATCTGCGCCTGACACGTGGCGCGTTGCGCGCAGCGCAAAGGATCTGAAACGTTGCTTCATTTATTAAAGTTTAAATTTTCAAAACAAAGCTTTGCTCTGATTGAGGGAAGATGAAGCGTTGCTTCATCTCCTGCCTCGGAATTTGAACAGAGCTTTGCTCTGATTGGGGTAAACAAATGCCCCCCCACCGTCGCGCTTACGTGGCCCCAAACGTGAGCGCAACGGTGGCGGAATTCCAACCGTTGCGGCAACTTTGGAAGTTGAAAGGACACTTAATGCCTATAAATAGGACCTTTGGTCCTGCATAGATGATTATCATCTTTAAAATTCTCATTTTCAAAAACTTCAGAGCTTTGCTCTTGCCTTCAAGAACTTTCAGAGTTAGATTTTTTTTAAGAGAAACTATTTAAGTAAGAATTAATCTTAAATTAAATCAATTTTAATTAATAGAGCTTTGCTCTCATAGATCTTTGATCTAAAGAAAATCTTTTTAGGGTTTCACCAAATAGAGCCTTGCTCTCAGGAATCTGTTTCAGGGTTTCTTAACTCATGAACAGAATCTTGCGTCTTTGGCAAAACATAGATCTCTTTGATCTAAAAAAAAATGAACTCTTAAGAGTTCGAATATGGATAATGAGAATTAAAAATGGAGTTTTGTATTTAACGGATTATATCATCTTTTAATAGTAACAATCTTAGAGTTTTCGAGGGATTTATTTAAATTCCCCCTATTAGGATTCTGGTAATCAGTCCTGTTTGCAGAGCACTGCTCTCGGGGAGTTTAACTCTCTGTGTATATTATTTTTCTTTTTATTGCTAAACTTCCTATGGCATTTCCTCCAGGCATAATGGCGGTGCGTCTATACAGTTTGCACGAGTTCATCACCTACGACGATATCCGCGCACATGGCCGTCATCAAAACCAGGAGTTTACGGACGCCCAGTGTGCGGAGGTCATGGGTCGCCTCAACGCAAGCGGTGGTTGGCTGCTTCCTCGTCATTCAGCTCTCTTGAAGGTCGTGCTGGGAGCAATATGGAGAGCATTTCCGGGGTTTCACGAGGCCCTACCGCTCAATGCGCTGGATGATGCCGAAGACAAGGTGCATTCAGTGTACCTGACGGGGCTGATCTCGAAGAAACGGCGGGACAACCTCATCGAGATCCTACATCAAATTTTCCAGCAGACGACGATAGTCGCTTCTTATCGAAGGCCGGGAGGGCTTGCCGAGGATCTTGACACACAGGAGCGCGAGAGGCTGCGCACAAGAATAATCAGAAAGGCTAGAAGAACTCTGGATGGCCTTACTTTTGAATTCCTTATCCGTGCCCTGGATCTGAGGTTATCCCATTGTAATAATATTTTTCGTTTGTTACTTTTATGATTGTAAGAACTTTTGGCAATATTAATGGAAATTTTTTATCCCAGCCCGTCTTTATTTTCCGTTCTGAATCTTTTGCTTATGTATGGATGAGTGTGTCTCGAACGCCTGATCAAATGTAAATCGGATGCTCTTTCTGTCGCTTTCTTCTTTCTCTTATTATCAGCATGTCGCTTTAGTAAACATGGTCAACAGATAATAGAGCACGCATCTTGTCTTTCTTAAGAAATAGCGATGGCTTAGGCCGCAGGTTCAGATCTGCTACCTAAGAATTTTCAACTCTATGAGCCGTGAGGGTCTCGTAGAGATTTTTCTCCCTACGGATCGAGAGGATCTCATAGGTGGGTTTTTCTCCTTAGGAATCGTGAGGATTCCTAAGTGTGGTTTTCTCTTATAAGTCGTAAGGATCCTATAAGAGAATTTTTCCCTCTTACGAGTCGAGGGGACCCGTAAGCGGTTGTTTCCCTCTTTGTCGAAACTCGACTTTGGAGAGTGAGACCCGTGAATAGTATGCAAGAGACCGTTTTAGATCGACTTGCAGGGTCCCATTGTTCAGAAAGCAAGTTTTTTTAATCCCTGCTGCATGAGGCTTCATCTTGCAAGTTGAGATGAGTCGGGAGTTTTCCTGCGGAGACGCTGGTTTCTTTGCGAGCCGACACGAACCAGGAGGC
The DNA here is from genome assembly GCA_030015575.1 of Agapanthus africanus. Taxonomy (NCBI): domain Eukaryota; kingdom Viridiplantae; phylum Streptophyta; class Magnoliopsida; order Asparagales; family Amaryllidaceae; genus Agapanthus; species Agapanthus africanus. Next base: position 139,087,769 of record CM057339.1, read on the forward strand.
TCTCGTCAAGGAGTGTTTGTATCCGTGAGTTGAGGTGTTTGCTAGGGATTATTTGTTTCCCTAGCGCCAAGGATTATTTGTTTCCTTGGGGTTTGAAACGAGTCGAGAATTTCCCACGGAGGCACTGGTTGCTCTGCGAGTCGACGCGAATCAGGAGGCTCTCGTCAAGGAGTGTTTGTATCCGTGAGTTGAGGTGTTTGCTAGGGATTATTTGTTTCCCTAGCGCCAAGGATTATTTGTTTCCTTGGGGTTTGAAACAAGTCGAGAATTTCCCACGGAGGCACTAGTTGCTCTGCGAGTCGACGCGAATCAGGAGGCTCTCGTCAAGGAGTGTTTGTATCCGTGAGTTGAGGTGTTTGCTAGGGATTATTTGTTTCCCTAGCGCCAAGGATTATTTGTTTTCTTGGGGTTTGAAACGAGTCGAGAATTTCCCACGGAGGCACTGGTTGCTCTGCGAGTCGACGCGAATCAGGAGGCTCTCGTCAAGGAGTGTTTGTATCCGTGAGTTGAGATGTTTGCTAGGGATTATTTGTTTCCCTAGCGCCAAGGATTATTTGTTTCCTTGGGGTTTGAAACGAGTTGAGAATTTCCCACGGAGGCACTGGTTGCTCTGCGAGTCGACGCGAATCAGGAGGCTCTCGTCAAGGAGTGTTTGTATCCGTGAGTTGAGGTGTTTGCTAGGGATTATTTGTTTCCCTAGCGCCAAGGATTATTTGTTTCCTTGGGGTTTGAAACGAGTCGAGAATTTCCCACGGAGGCACTGGTTGCTCTGCGAGTCGACGCGAATCAGGAGGCTCTCGTCAAGGAGTGTTTGTATCCGTGAGTTGAGGTGTTTGCTAGGGATTATTTGTTTCCCTAGCGCCAAGGATTATTTGTTTCCTTGGGGTTTGAAACGAGTCGAGAATTTCCCACGGAGGCACTGGTTGCTCTGCGAGTCGACGCGAATCAGGAGGCTCTTGTCAAGGAGTGTTTGTATCCGTGAGTTGAGGTATTTTCCGAAGACATTGGTTTCTTCGGAGTTGAGATGAACTGTTGAGATTTGACCTCGTTTTCTGGCGGATCCTGTTGGGAAAGTATGGTTCCCTCTTCGTTTGCGCCCTTGAATTGTATACAGGGATCGATGTGATCTTAACTGTAGGGCCAAAGTTTTATCATTTCTTTTTTTTTGTTTCATTCCGCGATGCTCTATCATTTCAGCTTTTATATCGCGAAGGTCGCGATTGCCCAATCATTTCGGCTATTTTTCGCGGTGCCCAATCATTTCGGCTGTTTATTTTATTTTTACTCGCTGCTTTTTATTGCGAGTTGCCCAATCATTTCGGCTATTTTTTATTTTTACTCGCTGTTTTTTATTGCGAGTTGCCCAATCATTTCGGCTATTTTTCATGCATACATTTTCTCTTGCTGCTTTTTATTGCAAGTCGCCCCATCATTTCGGCTATTTCATACGCATGTGCGGCCTACTGGCTTTTCGCCGTAAACCTGAAATTAGACGCCGATTTCGGCATCAGCACCGCGACAACTGGGATATTGCCAGGAGCGAATCATCATCTTCCTCTGTCGATATCGAACAAGGGTGGCTTAGCGAACAGAGTTAAGGTCCTGTCGACTAAGGCTTTTGACTTCATGAGCCGTAAGGGTCTCACAAAGGTATTTCTCCCTACAAGTCGTGAGGATCTTGTAGGTGTATTTTCTCCTTAGGAATCGTGAGGATTCCTAAGTATTTGTTCTTCTGTAAGTCGTAAGGATCCTACAGGAGGATTTTCTCCTTCTAAGTCGAGAGGACTTATAAGGGTTGTTCGTCATGCGAACATATCCCCAGTCTCGGATGGGACTTGATAAGGGAAATGTTTATTCGCGCCTGTGGATTGTATACAAGGGTCAGTATTGAGCCACTTGTAGGGCAATATCGGGAGTTGTGGGAGTTGCTTAAGCACAGGTTTAAGTCTCTGTAACTTAAGACTTTCAAATCTTATGAGCCGTGAGGGTCCCATAAGAGAGTTCTCCTTACGAGTCGTGAGGATCTCGCAAGTGTATTTTCTCCTTAGGAATCGTGGGGATCCCTAAGTGTGTTGCTCCCTTGTGAGTCGTAAGGATCTCACGCGGGTGGTTTCTCCTTACAAGGTCGAGAGGACCCTATAAGTGTCTTTTAACGAGGTTGCGCCCTTTCGGGTTTTCACAAACACTCACCGGTAGCCCTGCTGTTTTTACTCACGGGGCCCTTTCGGGTTTTCATCCGTGCCCATTTTGTTCATGGACATACCGTTTTTTTTAATTTTCTTCTTCTTCTTTTTTTTTTTACGAAGTCGCGCCCTTTCGGGTTTTCACGAACACTCGCTAGTAGCCCTGCTGTTTTTACTCACGGAGCCCTTTCGGGTTTTCATCCGTGCCCTTTTTACTTATGGACATACCGTTTTTTTTATTATATATTTTTTTTTATTTTTTTATCTCGTCAGCCTAAGGATGCTGCGGTAGTAGTTTAAGGACGTTTCGGTCCGCTATTAGTTTAAGGACGTTTCGGTCCGTCATGGAGAAGGCTGGCTACTGCTTATAAAACTTGAGCTTAGGAAGATAGCGAGCGGACATAGTCGTCGTCATCTATCATTGACCTAGGCAGTGACTCATTAAGCGTAGTATCTTTTTAGGAAGCGACCGTTTATTGGCCTGAAAGGCCTTTCACCGTGCATATCTATGAGTAGATAGGCCCCACCCTGGTAGACCTTATCTATGATGAATGGGCCTTGATAGTTTGGCTCGAATTTTCCCCGCTTGGCGAGATTGGGGATCATAGGCCTTTTGACCATTAGCACAAGTTCGCCTTGGCGGAACGTCCTTGGTCGGGTCAATCTTTCATACGAGCGCGTCATCTTCGCTTTATAAGCTTCCAGATTTTGTTGCGCTATGAGCCGTGTTTCTTCAAGAGCATCAAGCTCCTCAAGCCGAAGGTGAACGTTTTCTTCGTCCGTCAGCTCGTAGTGGACTGCCACTCGCAGAGAGGGTAACTCTATCTCGAGGGGAGTACTGCTTCGGTACCGAATACCAACGCGTACAGCGTTGTGTTCGTGGCCGTCTTGAACGTAGTTCGATACGTCCAAAGAGCCTCATGCAGTCTCTCGTGCCAGTCTCTCTTATTTCGGGACACCGTCTTTTTCATGATTTTCGTCAGGGTCTTGTTGAAGGCTTCAGCTAAACCATTAGCTCGCGGATTATAAACCGAAGAATACCTCCAGTCTATATTATGTTGTTGCGTGAAGCGACTGATCTTGTGGCTCCTGTAAGCCGGTCCGTTATCGGAGACGATCCGTCTTGGCATTCTAAACTGATATATGACGTGCGTCTTGAAGAAGTGGAGGATATTTTCCGTCTTTACCTCTCTTAACGGTACTGCTTCTGCCCATTTGGAGAAGTAGTCAGTCGTCGCCAGGTTGAAACGATGTCCCTTGGACGATGCCGGTTCGATGGGACCAACTATGTCAGTTCCCCACATTTCGAATGGCCAGCTTGCCACTGTCGGGTGTAGCGGATTTGGATGCTGATGGATGAAATCCCCATGAATTTGACATGAGTGGTACTGCTTCGCATATTCGAGGCAGTCCTGAATCATCGTGGGCCAGTAGTAGCCCATCCGCTGGATCTTCAACTTCATCTTTGGGCCTGCTTGATGAGAACCACAGATTCCGTCATGAACTTCCTGAACGACTCTTTTCGCTTCGCCAGGTCCCAGACATCTCAGCCACAGAGAATCGAATGACCTCTTGTATAGAGTATCATTGACAAAGCCGAAAGACAGAGCTCGTTTCATGAGCTGATGTCTTGTAGACGCTTCTTCAGGCATTCGGTGGGACTTAAAGTAGTCTATAAAGACTTCCCTCCAATCCTCAACCTTCTCACGGTCTTTTATTTGCAGAGTTGTCTGCTCAGTCGCTCTCTTTTCTTCGGATGATTCCGGAGATATTTCCGCTGGGGCAAGCACCCGACGGCTTTGTACTACGATTCTTATGTCATCGAGGTTCTCATCAGCCAGTTCTTTAGCGAGCTTGGCCAATGCGTCCGCTTTGCTGTTTTCTGCGCGCGATATGTTTCCCAAAGTATAGGAAGGGATTTGGGTCAACAGTTGCTGCACTTTTTTACCGTACTTCACCAACTCTGGTTTGCACGTTTGGTAGTCGCCATTTACTTGACTGATGACCAGCTGGGAGTCTCCATATATAAGGAGGTCTTCAATTCCCATGTCGATTGCGATCTCGAGGCCTGCTATCAAAGCTTCGTATTCGGCTTCATTATTCGTCCTCGGCTCTGTTAAGGAGAAGGCGAAGCGCATAATCCCTCCTTGTGGAGTTACGAAGATGAGGCCTACTCCCGATTTGATTATAGGGGTACTTTGTTTGCGCTTTTTCATGGAAGATGCTCCGTCAAAATAAAGCTCCCATCGGGTGTCGTTCCCATCGATGGCGTCAAACGCATGTTCGTCTGGAAGATTGCAATTTAAAGGAGAATCGGCGGGTATCGGATGCTCAGCAAGGAAGTCGGCGATAGCCTGGCCTTTGACTGCCTTGAGGGGTTGATACGTTATCGAGAACTCCATCAAGAGCAGAACCCATTTAGCGAGTCGACCTGTCAATATAGCCTTCGACATCAAATATTTAAGAGGGTCGACCTTTGAAATGAGACGGACCTCATGCGCCAATGCATAGTGCCTGAGCTTTGTTATCGCGAAGATCAACGCCAGGCAGTGTTTTTCAATGGGAGAGTAGTTGCTTTCTGCCCCCAAAAGAACTCGACTCAAGTAATTGAGAGCTCTTTCTTTTCCTTGGTCATTCTCTTGCGCCCATAATGTGCCTAAGGAACCTTCGAGGGCGGTTGTATAAAGAATGAGAGGTTTTCCCTTAACCGGAGCAGCCAACACTGGCGGGTTCTGCAGGTACTGTTTAATTTCATCCAGCGTGCCCTGGCATTTTTGATCCCAGACGAATGGAGTTCCCTTCTTCATCAGGTGACTGTAAGGGCGACACTTGCCAGAGAGGTTGGCTATAAATAGCCGAATATATGTGAGCTTTCCTTGGAGAGACCGCAACTGTTTGAGAGTCCTTGGCGGAGGCATTTCCATGATAGCTTTGATCTTGGACGGATCTATTTCGATACCCCGGTGTCGGATGATGAATCCCAGGAATTTGCCTGAGGAAACTCCGAATGCACACTTGAGAGGGTTCATCTTCAAGTTGTATTGTCGAAATCGTTAAAATACAGTCTTTAGATGCTCGAGATGTTCCTCGTATGATTTGCTCTTAACCACGAGGTCGTCGATATAGCATTCGACGATTTCATGTATAAGGTCATCGAAGATCTTCGTCATGGCCCTTTGGTAAGTGGCACCGGCGTTCTTTAACCCGAAGGGCATCACTTTATAACAGAATATTCCCAAAGGGGTCCGGAAAGCGGTATGCTTCTGGTCTTCAGGATGCATCTTTATCTGATTATACCCTGATGAGCCGTCCATGAAGGAGAAAACCTCATGAGTGGACGTATTGTCTATCATCAATTCGGTGACTGGCACCGGGAAATCATCCTTCGGGCAGGCTTTGTTGAGATCCCGAAAGTCCACGCATATGCGTACCGTCCCATTTTTCTTCATCACCGGGACGATGTTGGCGATCCATTCAGGGTATTGAACTTCCTGGATAAAGCCAGAGTCGATTAGCTTCTTGACCTCGGCGTTGATGCTCATCTCAAGCTCGAGCCGCATTCTTCTTGGCGCCTGTTTGACCGACTTGGCGTCTGGGGATATCGCCAATTTGTGCACAGCAACTTCTGGATCTAGTCCCGGCATTTCGGAATAGTTCCATGCGAAGCAATCTTTATGCTGTACAAGGACGTCTTTTAACACAGCCACCATTTCTTCGGATAACAGCTCGCTGACAAATGTCGGTCGCGGGTCGTTTAGCGTCCCCAACTCAATTTTCTTGAGGTTATCCGCGGTAGTATGTATTCCATCTTCCATTTCTTTCGGAGCTGGCGGAAATTCTGAGATTACCCTATCGTTGCTGTTTTCGAAGCACCAGGGAAGGCTGTCCATGTTCTCAGGCTCTTCTTTTACTATTGTTATCATGCGACAAGTGCGAATCTGCTTCCAATCCCAATGTGGAGTTGGTTCTGTTCTTGCGGCTTTGGGTTCATGCTTCTGTGGCGGCGCTACCCTCCAGTTGTCAGACAGAGCGAACTTGCCAAGCTGATACTGATCTTCGACCCAATTCTTGAAGGTGAAGCAGTCTTCGAGAGGATGCCCTATTACTCGATGGTAAGAGCAATAATTTGGGTCAGAGGCTTCGCCTGCTTGTTCGGGGTGCTTGGACTCCGGCAGTGTAAGCATCTGATGTTTTAGAGCAAGCTCAAGTATCTTCTTCGTCTTGTCTTGAGGAAATGAGTACGCTCGACCCATTTTCTTCATGAGGGATAGATCAATAACGCTCAACTCCCGCTCGCGTGGCTTCTTAGCCTCGCTTTGTTGCTGTTGAGCGCCTTTTTGGCCTTTCGACTTGTTTCTGCTTCTGCGTCGAGCCTTCTTCATAACAAGTTGACACGGAGTGACACTTTCATTTTTGACGGCCTGTTGAAGGAGGCGTTGCGTTCTGGCTCTTTCATAGATGGCCATTTCGCGATTGTGATCATCTCGGACCTTTTGACCAGCTTCCCTTATAAGCCTGTCCATTTGTTCTTCAAACGACGGACCGGGCACTTTTGCATCAGGAACTTTTACTGGTTCAGGATTAATGTCCTCCCGTTGTACATCTGCTTCTTCATTGAAGTCGTGCACGACGTAACAGTCGCGGAGCAGCTCTCGTTTCTTGGGGCGAATGTATCCGAGCCCGATCGTTTCCATCCTCCCATTAGGCAGCTTGCGTTGAGTCACAGGAACGTTCCAGACCCTGTCATAGAATTTGGCCTTTCTAACGGTTGTTTGAAGGGTATCCCTTGGCGCTTCAACAGCTTCTTCAAGCCTTCTCTATAATAGCTGGGTAGACGGATGGGTTGAAGTCTGTCCAGCGTTGGATCTACCCCGTGCCAGATTTCTTTCTCCACTTTGTTTTCTTCAGAGCGGTAGAATAGAATTTCCTTCTCGCCTGGGAGGGATATAGAACGTTTGCAGCTCTTCTACATTGTAAATATCGAGTGCATCCAGTTCTTTATGGTGTTTAAGCGGTACCATAGCGACTTATAGACTTTGCTCTCCGTCAGCGGAAGCCCGTATTGAAGGTCGAGCAGAGAATACAGCATGGACCTCATCCTCCGAATCACTACCAAAAATCAACGTAGGAGCGGATGGTCCCGGCTTGGTGTATTGGGGAGGACCCGAATAAACTATCTCCTCTTCCTCCTCGGTATCACTGCCGAAGACAGGGATGGTAGCGTTAGTTTTATTCTCCGGCTTGCGACACCTTTCCGTGTCTTCAAAATCCGGCAAGAAGTATTTGGCATCTTCATATTTGCGAACTTCGTTCATGGAAAACGCATTCAATTCTCCCGTCACGGTATACTCGAGACCATCCCTAAAATATTTCATACACTGATGCTGTGTAGAAGGGATGATGTTGTACTCGTGTAACCATAGTCGGCCGAGCAGAGCGTTGTAGCATGTTTTGGCATCTATGACGTGGAATTTAATGTCCGTGATGAGCAGTCCGAAACGTAGCGTCAGTATCACAGATCCAAGAGTCTTTGATGATTGTGAGTCAAACCCGGAGATGGTGATCTTGTCTCGAGCGAGGTGTTGAACGCTCATGCAAATTTCTTTTAAAACCCGCACATTGAGTAGGTTGACAGACGACCCGTTATCGATCAGGATTTTGCCTATCTTTATATCATGGCAGTATCCTGAGACATAGAGGGGGCGATTGTGTTCGCACGTCCCAAGGAGAAGGTCTTCATCGCCAAAAGTGACATCGGCCGTGTGCACTTCTTCCAGTTCATCCTTCATCTTTTCTTCGGCCAGGAAAGCTTGGAACTGCTCCGGGTCCTGTAGTGCCTTAATTAATGAATCTCTCGCCTCCTTTGATAGCAAAAGGGAGTCAAGAATGCTGAGCTGTGAGGGTAGCTTCCTCAGATGTGCTAAGACGTTGTAATCCACCTTATTTCTTTTCGGAGGGTCCTTGGCGCTTAGCTCCTCCACAACTTGGTCATCTAAGACGATATCTTCAGGGACCTTCTCTTTTCCCTTATCTTTTTTATTTGAGGGTCCGAGATTCTTTTCGAGCAGCGTGCGGTTACGTAGCCGGATATTTTCGCAGACCTTCGGCTCTTTTTCTTTTCCCAAAATGGATTCTTTAAAGAGGGGGCCAAGCTCCAGCTCCTCATCAGAATCGCTCCCGAACGTGAGCACTTGTGATCTTCCGGTGTTGACCATGCGACAATTGCCGGTGGTTCTGTTAAGCCTTTCGGTCGTATCGTTCCGTTCTCGGCGAGTCTTGCGCTTTTCCCGCTTAAAATGCTGCCGGTGAGCAACATATCCTTGCCACCATCTATCGAAAGCTTTGCACTCTTCAGTGGGGTGCGAAATCTTCCGATGATACAAGTAATAGGAGGGGTGCATTTCCGCTTCACCAGTAATTTTTCCTTCGGAGGATGGTAGCTTCATGCCCATTGATATGGCCTTAGCAAACCTTTTCCTCATCTTGAATTTGCATTTGTCCGCAGTGGGTGTACTTTGCTCCAGCGGGAGTATCTCAATTCTTTCGTCAAGGTGCTGGCGTTTGGCCCTTTCGAATATAATCTCCTCGCGCTCCCGATCAGCTTTGCTTTTTAAGAGAGCTTCATTGAGGAATGCATCGATTATTTCATCCGATAGCTCTAGAATTTTTGGTTCGGGATCTGTCCCCAGCGTTTCAGTACAAGAAGTCTCCTCATCGTCTATGAACGAGTGGGAAATCACATGACAGCTCGCCACGCATTCCTCAGAATCATCAGATGAACTTTCTCCCTCATCTTCCTTTTGAAAGACGTGATTGAGGAATTCTTGGAATGTAATGGGAGTCCGTGCCTTCTGGTTGTATTCCTCCAGCATGTCAATTTGTTTTTGCAAGTCCGTACGCTTGTCGCCAGGCTTCACGGGCTTCTTTGACTTCTTTTTCTTCTTCTTTGAAGATTTCGACGGCTGGTTATGAATGCTTGGGCCACCTCTGTCAATCTTTTGAGTTGGACGAGACTTCAACATCCCTTCAATGATCTGCGGCTCCAACGGGTTCTTCCACTTGATCGCTGGGCATGTCTGAAGATCGTTTAGCATCCTCTTTGTCTTGGTTGACAATACAACTTCCCAAGGAGCTTCTTCAATGACGGAGCATGTTGCCCCCGGCGTATTCGTCCCTTTAGATGTGTGGGGCTGCGGGGGATTCACCTTCCATTTGTCAGACAATGCGAACTTGCCTTGTCGGTACTGGTTTTCAAGCTAATTTTTGAAAACGTAGCAATCTTCGATCGGATGGCCCAGTACTCGATGATAAGGACAGTAGTTGGGCTCGCTGACATCACTTGGTTGCAACGGACGTTTTGGATCCGGCAGATTTATGAGTCGGTTGCGCAATGCTAGCTCGAATAACCTTCTCGTCTTATCTCGGGGAAAGGAGTAAGAACGCCCTAGCCTCTCCTCAAGGGCCACGTATGGACGCGTATTATTTTGACGAAAAACCGGCTTCGAGTCGCTCGGTTGTTGTTGAGCATTAGCGACAATGATCGCTTTTCCCTTCCCTTTGTCATTTCGGGAGTCCGGCTTTGGAAGAGGGGGTTTATGGCCCATCTGATCCATTTGCGCTAGCTTGTCAATCAAGACCTGGAAGGTAGTCGGCTTGAAAAACATCATAAATTGCGAGATGGTTGCTTGCGGATCAAGGGTGCCCATAAACATACCCACCGCGGGAGCTTCTTCAATGCGCTGCTCGCACTTTGACCATAAATTACGCCACCGTATAGTATATTGGACCCATGTCTCGCCTGGCTTTACCCTGGTGTTAATCAGTGCCGTCATCGGGGTACGTTCACTGGCGCTTGCAAAACGTTGAGTAAACAACAACTCCATCTCTGCGAAGGTCTTGATCGAGTCGTTCGGGAGCTCAGAGTACCACTCGAACGCCATATCTGATAAACTTCCAACAAACTGGCGAAGCAATAGCTTGTCGTCACCGCCGGTGTTGCCGCAGAGTGTCCTGAACTGGGCAACATGCTGGTGGGGATTGCCAGTCCCCTTGTAAACATGGAACTTAGGAATTGTGTAACCGGGTGGGTACTTGATTTGGTCGTACCAACTTGGATATGGCCGCCCCGTTTTTATGACCTGACCCGCTGCTTCTGTCGCTTGATGGACCCGGATCTGCTGAGCTATGTATTCGTCCAGATCGGCTTTGGAGATTGCCTCCTCTTTGGCTGTTGACAGGGCTGGAGGAGGATTCAACATTTCTTCCCTATCGTCTTCAAGGATGATCGGGGGATCTTCAGCAGGTGGATCTTGTTGAATCATCATACCCACCATATCCTGGAACAGGAGGGCCATTTTCTTTATGTTGGCTGCCTGTTCCGCAGCTTCTTTATCCTTCTTCTCCAGTACGCGATGAAGGAATTCAGCGTCGGTTTCTTGTTCTTGACGCTAGTCCGAGGACGTTACAGGGGTTTCTTTTGGCCCAGTGAGTGCGGCCATTGCGTTCATCATCTCCTGGAGCTTTTGCTGTTGCTCCTGAGCCTTGGTCATTGACCTCGTGTGCGGTCTATGACCTGTTGATATGCGGCTATCCTCTTTACCGGACGCCATATAGACGGTATGAACTACAATGCCCCCAGACCTAGGGCGTTTGGGTTCACCTCCTTTGGTATTTACTGCAGGTGTAGGGACTTTCTCTGGCCTCCTTCTCTTATGGGCCGTAGAAGTTGAAGGGGCCGTTGCTTTGGGCACCCAAGCGGTTGTCACCTTTCGTTGCTTGACCGGGGGATTTTCTTCTTGCCGACCTTTCGACTTCTTCTGTTGGCGGGAGAAGTTAGGATCAATGACAGATTCTCGGGCTTGTCTCCATGTCTTATAGATCCTGGAGGACAGCGATTGAAGAGGCTGCTCCGGCTTTTCTGCTTCTACGGCGGTTTCTACCGGTGGAGGAGATCTTTTAAGGACCGCAGTTGACGAGTTTCTGCGCACCCTATTCAACAGCTCAAAGCTGTTCCCGGTTGGAACAGCAGCGTTAACTTCCACCGTCGGAGTTGGCGGAGTCATCCCAGAAGGGGAGTTGCCCCCGACCCTCCTTATCCGGCGCCAGTGGCGTCGTCGGGCGCGACGAGTCATCAGTATTGGCTCAGAGACAGAAACAGTTTCTTCTTGCCCCCTGTTCAGGTGTGGGGTGGTTGCCGGCGTCAGCCTATCGAAGACTGATATCTTTTGAGCAGCAAGAGTAGGAGTGGGAGTTAGGACGGTCAATCTTGTAAAGACCGATCTCTTAGCAGGAGAAGCCGCCTTGACAACTTCAGGAGCAGCTTTGGCTACTCCTTTTGAAGTATCCTTTTCTGGGGCTGCAAGCTTCATCGCGGGTTCGCGAGAGTTTTGGCCCAATCTGGAGAAGACCGAGGCACTGGTGTTGGGCGACCCGTTGAGAGGGGCCGCAATAACCGAAAGTCGATCGAAGACTGACCTCTTAGGAGCTTCTTGTATGGGCACGGGGGTGCTAAAGCTTGTTGGCGGAAGCATAGTTCCGAAAAACAGCCCCGTGGTGGCTTGAGTAATCTGCTCTACGGGCAAGGTGAACAAAGAGGCCGCTTGGGGCCCGTAGGTTATGCCCCCAGTTGAGGCCGGACGCGAGCTGCAGTTGCAGTTGGAGCACTTCAAACAAGTTGAGGCCATCGATGCTTAATTCCTCTTCTGCACCAAGCGAGACACCAAATCTTAGTACACTTGAAATCCAAAGACAACCGTTAACAAACCGCGATTGGTTCATGAAGACGACACACGAAGTGTGGAGTGGAAAGAGGAAAAGGTCCCACCGGGCATGCCAGAATCTGTTCCCCTCCGAACGGCGGCCGGGACGTGAGGACGTCTTGCCTGAGATTTGGGGCAGATGCTATATGGTTTTATCCGTCTACCTCTCCGAAGATGCCAAGTTGATTTATGGCACCGTGTATCGGAGGTTTAGACGGATGCGGCCGATGTAGCAGACTTCGTCAGATTCCCCCTCGCTTGAGGGGTTTTTGATTGTGGGGACGCTCTTCCCTGCAGGCGCAAGCCCCTGCAGTTAATTACGCTACCGCACCGCGGTAGCAACTTTCTCTTTCTCCAGAATTTCACTTCGTGTCGTGTGTGTTTGTTTTATTTGTGGTTGCCCGTGGATTGTATACGGAGACTGAGTAATGCCGTCGCCCGTAGGACGTGGATTAGTCCAAATCCGTATTTACTTAGATTTGGGTTTGGTGTTTTTAGTTTAAGGATACGTTAACCGTATTGAGGCTAAGATCAACTTAAACATCCGTTAAGGATACGTTAGTCCTGTTTTAGACTAAGATCAACTGAACGTGGTGATCCATTTAATATATGGCCGTCGGGACTCGTCACCTCTCTGACGTCGTTGAAGGATTACAACGATAGGTGTCAGAGGAGTTCGGAGATGTACCCTTGAACCAAAGTCGATTTGGAGTTTTATAGTCCATTTAAATGTTTTAGGGATACGTTAGCCGTATTTAGGGCTAAGATCAACTTAAACGGGACCGTTTAGATCCGGCAAAACAGCATTTGGAGGCTCTATTGTTCCAGTTTAGGGACGTAGTGATCTATGTTCCAGTTTAGGGACATGGGGGTCCATTGCCAGTTTAGGGACGTGGTGGCCCATATTCCAGTTTAGGGACATGGTGGTCCGTCATTAGTTTAAGGACGTTTCGGTCCGATATTAGTTTAAGGACGTCTCGGTCCATCGCCAGTTTAGGGACGTGGTGGTCCATCATTAGTTTAAGGACGTTTCGGTCCGTCATTAGTTTAAGGACGTTTCGGTCCGATATTAGTTTAAGGAAGTTTCGGTCCAACATTCTCATTTTGGGATGAATATTAGTTTAAGGATGTTTCGGTCCAACATTATTTTAAGGACGTCTCGGTCCAACATTAGTTTAAGGACGTCTCGGTCCAATATTAGTTTAAGGACGTCTCGGTCCACGAGTTTAAGGACCCCGCAGTCCGTATTCATATGTGGTCGTCGGGACCCGTCACCTCTCTGACGTCGTTGAAGGATTACAACGATGGGTGTCAGAGGAGTTCAGAGATGTACCCTAGAACCGGTCGTAAATTGATTTAGGGAGCAGCCGTGCTCAATCAATTTAATTTGAGGACTTACGGCCACGATTGGGCTAAGTCCAATTGAAGATGTTCAGCATTTTATCTGCTTTTGTATTGCATTTCTTTTTATTTTTATTTGGGCTCTACCCATGAAGGATGCAGAGCATCAATTTGTTTTGGGCTCTGCCCATTTATAAATGATGCGCAGCATCAATTTTACTTGGGCTCTGCCCTTTATTGCTTTGCAATTTAATTTGGCCTGTTAGGTCTTTTTGACTTGGGCTTGGCCCATTTTTTAAAATAATGCATTGCATTTCAGGCGCTTTGCGCCAATCAAAGAGCGCAAGCGCTTGTGGTGACGACACGTGTCATGCAAGCGCAGTGCACTGCGCTTGCGCTGCTGACACGTGGCGCGCTCTGGTGAGTTGCGCCAATTTCAGAGAGCAAAGCTCTATTTCAAAAGCGCATAGCGCAAATGGTTCAGACGCTGACACGTGGCGCTCTCCCAAGAGCGCAACAGCGCAGTTTGCAAGTGCAAAGCACTCTAAATTTGAGAATGTTTTAGATTCAAGAACCAAAGGTTCATAAAAGAAGCGCAAAACACAGTTTTTTTTAATATTCAAGATCATTGATCTTGTTTTAGATCCATGATCTGTTCATAAGAGAATTTTCTCTTTTTTCTAAAGGCTTTTTACCTTTTTTGTTCTTGAGGAGTTCTTCAGAGTTCTCTCTGTTTGATTTCTCTCAAAAATGTTGATCCCTTTGAATTGAGGTCTAGGGGCCTTTTTATAGTGCCCATAAATTAGTTAAATTTGTTAAAGAGATATTTCTCTGAGTGATTTGGGGAATTTTCCCCACCGTTGGATCTTTGATCCAAGGGCTTTTGTTTTACAGAAGAAAATCTTCTTGTTTTAACAAGAACAGAAAGATTTCTTTAAAATCTTAATTCTGTTTGGTGCAAATGCCCCAGCGCGTGACGCGTGTCGCGCAGCGCTGACACGTGTCGCGCAGCGCAGTGCTTGCGCAACTGAAGCGTTGCTTCCTTTAATTTTAGTTTAAATAGATCTTTGCTCTGATTGGGCGCGCCTTATTGGGCGCTGCGCTGATGCATCTGCGCCTGACACGTGGCGTGTTGTGCGCAGCGCAAACGATCTGAAGCGTTGCTTCATTTATTAAAGTTTAAATTTTCAAAGCAAACCTTTGCTCTGATTGGGGGAAGATGAAGCGTTGCTTTATCTCCCGTCTCGGAATTTGAACAGAGCTTTGCTCTGATTGGGGTAAACACTCCTCATTGCTTGGTTTAATTGCTAAAGTACTCTTGATCTGCTTGCGATAAAGGTAGAGGAACTGGCCATGCAAAACCCAGACGTCAGTGCGTCATAATATCAAATAATAGTAATAACCAGGATAGGATACTATAATTAAACATGAATATAAATAATAAACACAAATATAAAATAGTGAGGTATATGTATGTGATGTGTATGTTCCCTTTGGAAAAATAAATAATAAATAAAAAGGCAATGTAAAAATTCCCCAAAGAGAGCATCATGTGCCCACACGTGATGCGCCTTGGAGCCAAAATTACAAGCATTACACTTAACAAATGGGACTAAAGTTGGGCCTCACGTACCACACGTGAGCACCTATATACAAAGTATATAGGCGCCTTTATAAAACAACTAGCAGGCCAGAAGGCGCATCACGTGCCAATACGTGATGCTCTTCTCTGGGACCGCTGCATATAGGCAAACCGGTCTAGTGCCATTGGGTCACGTGCTACACGTGAGGATTCTTAATATCTTCTGACCCGATAGAATTAAATTCTATATAAAAGGGATCAAGAACCCTATTTTGGAAATATTTTCCCCAATCTTTCTAAATATGAAAGATTGTGTTCTGTAAATCAGAGCACCGTTGGATCAAAGATCCAATGGTGATTAGAAAATCACCAGAATACAGAATAAGTTCTATGTGGGAATATATTTTCCCAATCTTGTTAACAACAAGAAAAATGTTTTCTGTAAAACAGAAATCCTTGGATCAAAGATCCAACGGTGGATAAAATCCCTAAATTAATTAAGAAATCTCTCGATGAGAGATTTCCTTAACTGAATCAACAGATCGGCCTTCACTATATAAAGGACCCAAGACTTCAAGTCTTAAAAAGATAAGAACCCCCCATAAAATGGCAAGTTCAAAAGAAAAGAAGAAACCCTAGATAATAAGGAACAAAACACAGAGAACATCTTACTTCTTCTTCGTCTCTACAAGAGTTTAACTCTTCCAAAGAACTTAGTTTTTTCTTCTGGCAAAAGATCTGCAAAAGCAGATCTCCTCACAAGTTGAGAATTTAATTCTCATCAGGGAGATTCTGCCATGCAGATCCAAAATCTAGGGGAAGATCTAAGTTCAGAGAGTTTAATTCTCCCAAAAAGTATATAGGAATTTAATTCCTCTGATAAAACAAGGGTTTAACCCTTCATATAAGAACTTAGTTCTTCCTTATGGCGAAAGATCTGCAGAAGTAGATCTCCCCACAAGTTGAGAATTTAATTCTCATCGGGGAGATTCTACCATGCAGATCCAAAACCTAAGCGAGAAACTAAGTCCAAAGAATTAAATTCTGATAAAAACAAGGGACCTGAAATTCTCAAAACTAGAACTCCATACATATTAGGGATCACGTGTTCATACGTGACCACCTTTGGTGAACATAAAAGAAAAGATTGAAATAGATCACGTGTTCACACGTGACCCGCCCCCAGATAGTGCTTAGCACTTATAAGAAAGAAAAGGGAATAAACCTAAGGAGGCAATGTATAATTCTGAGGCGCCTCACGCGCTCACACATGATGGTCACAAGAATAAAGTGTTTAACACTTATAAAAAGAAAAGGCAATGAAACCAAGCGAACAACACCAACCTTTAAGAAGTGTTTAACACTGCATTAGAGCATCACGTGGGACACGTGAGTGCCCTCAACTTTCAGTGTTTAACACTGCCTTAAAGTATCACGTGGGAACATGTGAGCGCTGAAGATACATTAGTGTTTAACACTATAAGGGACCAACTTCAACCCCAAATTGGTTAATTCCTTCCAGAGATTAAATCTCCAAGCAAACTGAGCCTCTATGCTCAAAACTGACAACTCCTCAATCTGGAATCTGGTTCAAGGGTACATCTCTCCACACCTCCGATACATGTCGTTGTAATCCTTCAACGTCTTCAGAGAGGTGGAGGGTCCCAATAACCAATAGCTTTTGGCACACCCCCAAACCAATGAGACTAGACTTCACGGACCGTAATGTCCTTAAACTAACTATGGACCGTAATGTTCTTAAACTAATCTTTATGGACTGTGATGTCCTTAAACCCAATGGACTGCAACGTCCCTAAACTAAACTCTATAGACTATGATGTCTTTAAACTACGGACTATGATGTCCTTAAACCCAATGGACCGCAACGTCCCTAAACTAAACTCTATGGACTATGATGTCCCTAAACTCTATGAACTATGATGTCCTTAAACTCTATGGGCTATGATGTCCTTAAACTCAATGGACCGCAACGTCCCTAAACTAAATTCTATAGACTATTATGTCTTTAAATCCAATGGACCGTAATATCCCTAAACTAAAACAATAGAGCCCAAATGCTCTTTTGTTGGATCTGAATGATCCTAAAACCTTGTTAAGCAGATCTTAGTCTAAAATTGGACTAACGTATCCTTAACAAACATTTAAGTTGATCTTAATCTCAAATGAGGTTAATGATCCTTAAATCAAATCAAACCCAAGTCTAGAATATGCGGATTTGGACTAAGCCACGCCCTACGGGCGACAACATAAATTAGTCTCCGTATACAATCCACGGGCAACCAAAAATAAAACAAACACACACGACACGAAGTGAACTTCTGAAGAAGGAAAAAGTGGTTATCGTAACTCGATAACGTAATTAACTACAGGGGCTTGCGCCTGCAGGGAAGAGCGTCCCCACAATCAAAAACCCCTCGCAAGCGAGGGGGAATCTGATGAAGTCTGCTACAACGGTAGCATCCGTCCAAACCTTCGATATACGGTGCCATAAATCAACTTGGTATCTTCGGAGAAGTGGACGGATAAACCCAAATAGCATCTTCCCCTAAAATCAGGCAAGACGATCCATCTCGGATCCGTCTCCGTTTTCGGCGGTAAACAGATTCTGGCACGCCCGGTGGGACCTTTTCCTCTTTCCACTCTACACTTCGTATGTCGTGTTCACGAACGAATCGCGGTTTAATATGGTTGCCCCTGGATTCGAGATACTAAGATTTGGTGTCTTGCTCCTTGCAGAAGAGAAGATGGCGTCAATGGCTTCCAACTGCACCAACTGCAACAACAACTTCCGCTCCGCCCCGTCCGGAGGTGTAACTTATGGGCCCCAAGCGGCCTCAATCTTCGTAATGCCGGTAGAACAGGTGACACAGGCCACCACTGGATTGTTCTTTGGGACCATGCTCCCGCCAATGAGCTTCAACGTTCCAGTGCCGTCACAGGAACCTCCAAAGAAGTCGGTCTTTGATCCGCTTACCACTACCATGGCCCCTCTCAACGGGTCGTCCAAGTCCAACGCCTCGGTCTTCAACAGACTAGGCCAAAGCTCAAGTGGGCCCATGAAGAAGCCTG
Source organism: Agapanthus africanus (assembly GCA_030015575.1). Taxonomy (NCBI): domain Eukaryota; kingdom Viridiplantae; phylum Streptophyta; class Magnoliopsida; order Asparagales; family Amaryllidaceae; genus Agapanthus; species Agapanthus africanus. The sequence continues at coordinate 139,105,723 of CM057339.1, forward strand.
CAATACCCGAAGGAGTTATCCCGAAGCGGATAGCCGTTCCAGCTCCGGTAAACGAAGTCATCAGAGGGGCTTCTCCTGCTAAGGGATCGGTCTTCGCAAGACTGGCTGTTCCAACTCCCGCTGCGGGTGGGGTCTCCCAAACTGCTTTCCCTACTCGAAAGTCGGCCTTCGACAGATTGACCATTCCTCCCCAGCAGACGTCGGTCTTCGACAGGCTGGCACCAACAACAGCCTTTCCTCAAAGCAGGGGGCATGAGGAAGATACCCCGACGATAGAGGTGATCCCGGTTACGCGTCATGCTCAACGTCCCCACTGGCGCCGAGTGAGGAAAGCTGGGAGCAGTTTCTCTTCCGGACTTACCCTACCAGCTCCGACGGTGGAAGTTGATGCTGCTGTTCCAACTGGGAACAGCTTTGAGCCGGTCAGGAGAGTGCGCAAGAACTTTCCAACTGCCGTATTGAAAAGGTCTCCTCCACCTGCTAAAAATATCACAAAGGCGAAGCCGGAGCAGCCCCCTCAGCGGCTGTCCTCCAAAATCCACAGGGTCTGGCGAAGAGTCCAAGACTCTGTAATTGATAAAGATTACTCCCGCCGATCGAAGAAAATGAAGGTCCGGCAAGAGGAGAATCATCCCGCCGTCGTACCCCGGAAAGTATCATTTGCGACAGCCCCCTCAACTTCGACCGCCCATAAAAGGAGAAGGCCGGAGAAGATCCCCGTGTCTGCGATGAATCTCAAGGGCACTGAACCTAAACGCCCTAAGTTTGGGGGCATGGTGGTGCACACCATTTACATGGCTTCCAGAAAAGAGGATAGTCGTGCTTCCGCGAGTCATCGACCACTCACTCGATCGTTGACAAAGGCTCAGGAGCAACAACAAAAGCTCCAGGAGATGCTGACGAAGATGGTCGCGCTCACTGGGTCGAAAGAAAGCCCGGAGACGGCATCGGAAAAATGCCAGGAACAGGAAACCGATGCCGAGTTCCTCCGAAGAATGCTCGAAAAGAAAGATAAAGAGGCCCTGGAACAAGCGGATAACATAAAATAAATGGCGCTCTTATTCCAAGATATGGTGGGGATGATGATCCAGCCGGACCCTCCAGCCGAAGACCCTCCCATAATCCTTGAAGACGACAGAGGGAAGACATCGAATCCTCTTCTGGCTCTATCAGCAGCCAGGAAGAGACCATCTCCAAAGCCGCCCTTGACGAATATATAGCTCAACAGATATGAGCTCATCAGCCGAGCGAAGAGGCCGGCCAAATTGTCAAGACTGGATGACCCTATCCGGGTTGGTACGATCAAATAAAGTACCCGCCGGAATATACGATCCCTAAATTCCACGTGTATAAGGGGACAAGCAATCCCCATCAGCACATTGCTCAGTTCAGGGCTCTGTGCGGTAATATTGGGGTGACGACAAACTGCTGCTTCGCCAGTTTGTTGGCAGCTTGTCGGAAACAGCATTCGAATGGTACTCTGAGATCCCGAATGACTTTGTCAAGACATTTGCAGAAATGGAGCTACTGTTTACACAAAGATTTGCAAGCGCTAGCGAGCGCACCCCGATCACCGCACTAATCAACGCTTTAGTGAAGCCGGGAGAAATCTGGGTTCAATATGCCATTCGGTGGCGGAACCTGTGGTCAAAGTGTGAACAGCGCATAGAGGAAGCTCCTGCCGTGGGCATGTCCGTGAGGACCCTTGACCCTCAGGCAACCATTTCCCAATTTATAATGTTCTTCAAGCCTACCACCTTCCAGGCCTTGATTGACAAGCTGGCCCAGATGGATTAGACGGGCCATAAGCCGTCCTCTTCAAAAATGGATTTTCGGAACGAAAAGGAGAAAAGGAAAGCGACCTTCGTCGCCAACGCTCAACAACAACCGAGTGGCCCAAAGCCGGTTGCTCACCAAGACAATAAAAAAAAATCCCTTGGAGAAAAGATGAGTCATCCTTACTCGTTCCCCCGGGATAAGACGAAGAGACTATTCGAGCTAGCGCTGCACAACAGGCTCATCACTCTGCCAGAGCCGAGACGCCCAACGCAATCAGGCGACGTTAACAATCCCAATTACTTCCCTTACCACCAAATATTGGGTCACCCAATCGAATATTGGGTCACCCAATCGAAAATTATTACATCTTCAAAAATTGGATTGAAGACCAGTACCAACAGGACAAGTTCGCGCTGTCTGAAAACTGGAAGGTAAACCCGCCACAGCAGCACGCTTATGAAAAGACGGATACGCCAGGGGCATCATGCTCATTTGTAGAAGAAGCTCCGTGGGAGGTGGCCCTTTCAGCTAAGACTAAAAGAATGCTGAAGGACCTTCAAGCATGTCTGGCGATTAGATGGAAGAACCCGCTGAAGCCTGAGATTATTGATGGGATGCTGAAGCCGCGCCCAACGCTGAAAGTTGGTGACGGTGGACAAAACCTTCAGGCCAAGCCTTCGAAGTCTTCAAAGAAAAAGAAGAAGGCCACGAAGCCAGTCCAACCCAACGACAACCGTATTGGTTTGCAGAAATACATCGATGCACTGGAAGAATATAACCAGAAGGCACAGACCCCAATTACATTGGACGAATTCTTCAAGCATGTTCTTGAGAATGAAGACGATGATGCTGATGAAGGAGACGATTCTTCAGAAGAGCCCGAGGATTGTGTGGCGAGCTGCCACATGATCTCTCACTCGTCAATAAATGGGAAAGAAACTCCTGATGCAAAGAAACTGGGGGCAGATCCAGAACCAGAACTCATGGAACCGTCGGATGACTCCATCGATAAGCAGCTGAACGAAGCTCTTCAAAAGAGAAAAGCTGATCGAGAACTCGAAGTGGCCATTTATGAAAAGGCCAAGCATCGATGTCAGGTCAAAAGAGCTCCGGTGATGAAAATCCATAAAGTACCTCAACCGGATCAAAGTGCCCTTGCTACCAGCAAGAGTAGAATCAAGATAAGGAAGCAGTTCGCCAAAGATCTGTCAATGGGAATGAAGCTGCCACCTTTCAAAGAAAATACTTCAGAAAGTACGTGCCCCGACGAATCGGATGCACATCCGAACTACTACTTATACCATCGGAGGATATGCACCCCACCGAAGAGTGTAATGCCTACAAGAAGTGGTGGCAGGGATACATCGCCCATCGACAACAATTCAAGCGAATAAAGCGCAAAGCCCATCGGGAGCAGAAAAGCATGAATGATGAGCGTAAAGGAATAGACGGTAACTGTCACATAGTGGATGCCACCCCGACAAGAGCAAAATCTCAAGTTCTCACATTCGGGAGTGATTTAGACGAGGAAATGGCCCTCGACCCCCTCTTCAAGGAATCCACTTCTGTAAGAGAAGAAGAGATGAAGAATTGCGAGAACATTCAGCTGTGTAACCGTATGTTGCCTGAAAAGAATCTCGAACCTTTAAACAAAGGTTCGAACAAAAAAGATAAGGGGAAGGAAAAAGTCCCTGAGGATATCGCCCTCGATGACCGAGTCGTCGAAGAGATCACAGCCAAGGACCTGTTTAAGAAAAGCATGGTCGATTATAATGTCCTAGCGCATTTGAGGAAGATACCCTCACAACTAAGCATACTGGATGCCCTCTTTCTGTCTAAAGAAGCACGGGATTCCTTGGTCAAGGCGTTACAAGAGCCCGATCAGTTCCAGGCCTTCATCGCAGAGAAGAAAATGCAAGATGAGCTAGCAGAAGTCCACACGGCTAACATTACATTCAGCGATGAGGATCTTCTCCTTGGTACGTGCGACCACAACCGCCCTTTATATGTCACTGGATACTGCCATGACATCAAAATAGAGAAAATACTTGTTGACAACGGTTCCTCTGTCAACCTTATCAACGTGCGGGTACTAAAAGAAATCTGCATGAGCATTCAGCATTTAGCCCGAGATAAAATCACTATCTCTGGGTTTGATTCTCAGTCGCAGATGCTCGGGTCCGTGATACTAACATTGCGCTTTGGGCTGCTTGTCACCGACATCAAATTTCATGTCATTGACGCCAAGACCTGTTACAACGCTTTACTCGGAAGGCCTAGGTTACACGAGTACAACATCATCCTTTCTACGCAACATCAGTGTATGAAGTATTTCAAAGATGGTCTCGAGTATACCGTAATGGGGGAACTAAACCCATTCTCCATAAATGAAGTCCGATAGTACGAAGATGCGAAGTATTTCCTACCAAACTTTGAAGACATGGAAAGATGCCATAAACCGGAGAATAAGCAAAAAGCTATCACCACTATTCCGGACTTCGCGAGCGATACCGAGGAGGAAGAAGAGACAGTCTATTCAGGGCCGCCCAAATGCAACAGGCCCGGACTATCTACCCCTATTCTGGTCTTTGGCAGTGACTCTGAAGACGAAGTCAACGCAGTGTTCTCTGTCCGTCCATCAATGCAGGCCCTTACTGGAGATGATCAGAGTCTTCAAATCGCCATGGTTCCACGGCAGCACTATAGAGAGCTTGATGCGCTTAAGACATATAGTGTGCAAGAGCTGCAGACATTCTACGACCCTCCCAAGCGAAGAGGTGAAAAGGCGATCCTATTCTATCGATCGGCGGAGACTAAAGTCGAAAGAAAAGTCTGGCATGGTGCCGATTCTGCGCTCGACAGCCTCCAACCCATCCGTCTGCCCAGATACTACACGGAGGGATTAAGAAGGTTATTAAGATGCCAAGGCGTACTTTTCAAACAGACTGCTCGACAAGCTCAGTTCTACAACAGGATCTGGAACATCCCCGGAACTCAGCGAAAATTGCCCAACGGAAAAATGGAAACGATTGGGCTTGGATATGTCCAGTCCAAGAAGCGGGAGCAATTCCATGGCTGCCATGTCATAAATGACCTCGATGAAGAAGGGGATGCTCTTTTAAAAGACGCTGACGCTAAACCAGAATGAAGTCCTGCCATAAAAATGCTGAGTCCATCGTTTGAAGAACATATGGACAAGCTAATAAGGGAAGCGAGTCAAAAGGTTCGGAACGACCACAGCCGCGAAATGGCCATTTACGAGAGAGCCAAGACGCAACGCCTTCTTCAACAAGCTACGGAGGATGACAATGCCCTCTACCATCAGCTCGCCATGCATTCCCAAGATAAGAAAAAGGCCCGATGCAGAGGCAAAAACAAGTTAAAGAACGGAAAAAACGTTCGACAGCGGCAAAACGGATCCAAAAGGCCACGCGATTGAGAAAAGGTCAGCCGGAATCCGTCTCTTATGAAAAAGATGGGTCGAGCATATTCTTACCCTCGAGACAAGACAAGAAGAATCTTTGACCTCGTTATGAAACATCAGATGATGACACTCCTAGAGTCTCGGCATCCCGACCAAGCAAACGAGGTTCATCACCCGGATTATTGTTCCTATCACTGAGTGATAGGACATCCTCTTGAAGACTGCTTCACCTTCAAAGACTGGGTCGAAGACCAATATCAACTCGGCAGATTCGTTCTATCCAACAGTTGAAGGGTAGCCCCACCACAAAAGCATGTACCAAAAGTAACGAATATAGCGAGAGTAGAACCAGACCAACATCGGTCTTGGAAACGATCTCATACCTGTCACGTAATAACGCTGTCGGAAGAAGGAGTGCGCGAGGATATGGATTACCTCTCCTGGTGCTTCGAAAATGAGGATGAAGAAGAATTGATCTCAGAATTTCCACCAGCGCCAAAAGAGTTGGAAGATGGAATACATACTAATGCCGACAACCTAAGGAAAATCGACTTGGGGACGACAAACGATCCGCGGCCTACGTTCGTCAGTGAGCTGCTGTCTAAAGAATAGGTGGCTACGCTAAAAGACGTGCTCATGTAGTATAAAGACTGCTTCGCGTGGAACTATTCCGAGATGCCGGGACTAGATCCAGAAATAGCTGTGCATAAATTGGCAATATCTCCGGACGTCAAGCCAGTCAAACAAGCACCGAGAAGAATGCAACTCGAGCTTGATATGAGTATCAACGTCGAGGTCAAGAAGCTAATCGACTCCGGCTTCATCCAATAAGTTCAATACCCTGACTGGATCGCCAACATTATCCCAGTGATGAAGAAAAATGGGACGGTGCGCATCTGCATGGACTTTCGGGACCTTAACAAAGCCTGTCCGAAAGATGATTTTCCCGTACCGGTTACCGAGCTGATGATAGACAACACGTCCACTCATGAAGTTTTCTCTTTCATGGACGGATCATCGGGGTACAATCAAATAAAGATGCATCCCGAAGACCAGAAGCATACCGTTTTCCGGACTCCTCTGGGCATATTCTGCTACAAAGTGATGCCTTTCGGTCTGAAGAACGCCGGCGCAACCTATCAGAGGGCCATGACAAAGATTTTCGATGACCTCATACATGAAATCGTCGAATGCTATATCGATGACCTCTTGGTGAAAAGCAAATCGTACGAAGAGCACTGGGAGCATCTGAAGATAGTGTTCCAGCGTCTTCGGAAATACAACCTGAAGATGAACCCTTTGAAATGAGCATTTGGAGTTTCCTCAGGCAAATTTCTAGGGTTCATCATACGACACCGGGGCATAGAAATAGACCCATCGAAGATCAAAGCAATTATGGAAATGCCCATTCCAAGAACTCTCAAACAATTGCGGTCTCTTCAAGGAAAGCTCGCGTATATCCGGCGGTTCATAGCCAACCTTTCGGGAAAGTGCCGTCCTTACAGTCACTTGATGAAGAAAGGGACCCCGTTCGTTTGGAACCGTAACTACCAAAGTGTGCTAGACGAGATCAAGCAATACTTGCAGAATCCGCCGGTGTTGGCCGCTCCAGTTAAGGGAAAGCCCTTTATTCTGTACACAATAGCCCTTGAAGGTTCCTTAGGTGCACTATGGGCACAGAAAAACGACCAAGGGAAGGAGAGAACCGTCTACTATTTGAGCCGAGTTCTCCTGGGGGCAGAAAACAACTACTCCCCTATCGAAATACATTGTCTGGCACTGATCTTCGCAATAACGAAGCTCGGACACTATGCTTTAGCGCATGAGGTTCATCTCATATCAAAGGTGGATCCTCTCAAGTATTTGATGTCAAGAGACATACTAACTGGAAGACTCGCTAAATGGGCCTTACTCTTAATGGAATTCTCGATAACATACCGACCTCTCAAGGCAGTGAAGGGCCAGGCCATCGCCGACTTCCTTGTTGAGCACCCAATACCTGGAGACTCACCTTTAAATTGCGAACTGCCAGACGAGCACACATTTGACACGATCGACGGGGAGAAAGGGGGGAGTGATACCCGATAGGAACTCTATTTCGACGGAGCATCTTCCATGAAGAAGCGACAACACAACACCCCTATAATCAAATCGGGGGTAGGCCTTATCTTCGTGACTCCGCAAGGAGGGATAATGCGCTTTGCCTTTTCCTTAACGGAGCCAAGGACAAACAATGAGGCAGAATATGAGGCTTTGATAGCAGGTCTTGAGATCGCTATCGACATGGAAATCGAAAGCCTCCTCATATACGGAGACTCCCAGTTGGTCGTTAGTCAAGTAAACGGTGACTATCAAACGTGCAAACCAGAATTGGTAAAGTACGGCGAGAGAGTGCAACAATTGCTGACTCAAATCCCTTACTATGCCCTAGAAAGCATACCGCGTACAGAAAATAGCAAAGCGGATGCATTAGCCAAACTCGCTAAAGAACTGGCTGACGAAAACCTCGATGACGTAAGGATCATTGTACAAAGCCGTCGAGTTCTTGCACCGGCAGAAATATCTCTGGAGTCGTCTGAAGAAAAGGAAGCGACCAAGGAAACAGCCCTGCAAATAGAGGACTAAGGAAGGGTTAAGGATTGGAGAGAAGTCTTCATAGACTACTTCAAATCCCGTCGAACACCTGAAGATGCATCCTCAAGACATCAGCTCATGAAAAGAGCTCTGTCTTTTGTCTTCGTCAATAATACTCTATATAAGAGATCGTTCGACTCCCTATGGTTGAGATGCCTGGGACCGGAAGAAGCAAGGAGAGTCATCCAAGAAACTCACGACGGACTCTGCGGTTCTCATCAAGCCGGGTCGAAGATGAAGCTGAAGATCAAAAGGATGGGCTACTATTGGCCCACGATGATTCAGGACTGCCTCGAATACGCGAAGTAGTGCCACTCGTGCCAAATTCATGGAGACTTCATCCACCAGCATCCAAACCCACTACAACCAACGGTGGTTAGCTGGCCGTTCGAAATGTGGGGAACCGATATAATTGGGCCCATCGAAACAGCGTCATCCAGAGGACATCGATTCATATTGGCGACAACTGATTACTTCTCTAAGTGGGATGAAGCAGTACCGCTAAGAGAAGTGAAGACGAAGAACATCCTCCATTTGTTCAAGACACACGTCATCTATCGGTTCGGCACTCCGCAGCGAGTTATCTCTGATAACGGGCCGGCCTACAGAAGTCATAAAATCAGCCGCTTCGCACAGCAACATAATATAGACTGGAGATATTCTTCGGTCTATAATCCCCGAGCTAACGGTCTAGCTGAGGCTTTCAGCAAAACCTTGACAAAGATCATAAAGAAGATGGTATCCAAAAACAAAAAAGGATTGGCACAAGAGATTGCATGAAACTCTCTGGGTTTATCGAACCACGTTTAAAACGGCCATAAATACAACGCCGTATGCATTGGTATTCGGCACAGAAGCGGTACTCCCCCTGGAGATAAAGCTACCCTCTCTACGAGTGGCGGTTCATTACGAGCTAATAGACGAAGAGAATGCCCATCTCCGATTTGAGGAACTCGATGCCTTCGATGAAACTCGTCTCATGGCACAACAAAACTTGGAGGCCTACAAAGCAAAGACGACGTGCTCATACGAAAGATTAACTAGGTCGAGAACATTCTGCCAAGGCAAACTCGTGCTAGTTGTCAAAAGACCTATGATCCCTAATCGTGTCAAACTAGGGAAATTCGAGCCAAACTATGAGGGCCCATACATCATAGACAAAGTCTACCAAGGTGGGGCTTACTTGCTTATAGATATGCATGGCGAAAGACCCTTTCGGCCAATAAACGGCCGATTCCTGAAGAAATACTACGCCTAACGAGTCACGGCCCAGGTTAATGATAGATGACGACGCCTATGTTCGCTTGCTATCTTCCTGAGTCCAAACTCTATAAGTAGTATTCAGCAAAACCTCGCCTCCAAAACAACGGACTGTAATGTCCTTAAACTAACATCGGACTGAGATGTCCGTAAACTAACTGTGGACCGAAACGTCCCTAAACTAACAGCGGACCAAAACGTCCTTAAACTAACATCGGAACGAGATGTCCGTAAACTAACTGCGGACCGAAACGTCCCTAAACTAACAGCGGACCAAAACGTCCCTAAACTAACATCGGACCAAAATGTCCTAAAACTAGCAACGGACCGAAACGACTTTAAACTACTACGAACCGCAGCATCCTTAGGCTAACGCGGCAAAAAAAAGGTACGTCCACAAGCAGAATATGCATGGATGAAAACCCGAAAGGGCGCCGTGAGTAAAAACAGTAGGACTGCCGACGAGTTTGTGAAAACCCGAAAGGGCGCAATCTCGTAAAGAAAAAAAAAACGGCCATGAGCACTCACAAAGTCCTCTCGACCTTATGAGGAGAAAATACTTGAGTGAGATCCTTACGACTCACGAAGGAGCAACACACATAGGAATCCCCACGATTCCTATAGAGAAAATGCAGTTACGAGATCCCTACGATTCGTAAGGAGAATTCCCCTATGAGACCCTCACGGCTCATAGGATTCGAAAAGGCTTAAGCTACAAGGATTTAAACCTATTCTTAAGCCGTCATATACCCCAATTTGCCCTACAGGCGGTCCAATTCTGGCCCTTGTATACAATCCACGGGCACAAATAAACGTCTCCCCCACCAATTTCCACCAATGGCGTGAAATCCCCCTATTTGGTGAACAAACACTTGTAAGTCCTCTCGACTTATAAGGAGAAAATACTCTTATAAGATCCTTACGACTTATAAGAGAGAACACCACTTAGAAGTTCTCACGACTACTAAGGAGAACATACACCTATGAGATCCTCACGACTCGTAGGGAGAAATACCTTTATGAGACCCTTACGGCTCGTGAAGTCAAAAGCCTCAGTCGGCAGGACCTATTTGCTAAGCCACCTTTGTTCGAACCGACAAAGGCAAATGATGATTCGCTCCTGGCAATATCCCAGTTGTAGCGATACTGATTCCTAAATCGGTATCAAATTCCAAGTCCATACTCGCAACAAAAGAACAGCGAGTAAAAATAAAAATAGCCGAAATGATTGGGCAACTTGCAATAAAAGAACAACGAGTAAAAATAAAAATAGCCGAAATGATTGGGCAACTCGCAATAAAAAAAGTAGCAAGTAAAAAGAAAATAGCCGAAATGATTGGGCACCGCGAAAAATAGCCGAAATGATTGGGCAATCGCGACTTTCGCGATATAAAAAGCTGAAATGATAGAGTATCGCGGAAAGAAATAAAAAATGATGAAAGAATGAAACTTTTGCCCTGAAGGTAAGTCCATAATGGCCCCTTCATACAATCCATAGGCATAAACGAAAAGGGGAACTACATTTCCACACCAGGGCTGCGTCAAAGGGAAGTCAGATCTCTACGACCATATCTACAGCCTGGAGACCAACAGCAGCGTTCCTCCTCATTCCAGCAGGACACGGACGCGACACCACCAATCGGAGTCACGGCAAAGTCCCCAGTTCCAAAACTCTACAGTTCACAGGCAACCTAGAGTCAACCAATGACCTCCGTCTCGGAAACAAGTCAGCCAATGACCTCTGTCTCGGAAACAAGTCAGCCAATGACATCCGTCTCGGAAACACGTCAGCCAATGACCTTCGTCTCGGAAACAAGTCAGCCAATGACCTCCGCCTCGGAAACAAGTCAGAAAATGACATCCGTCTCGGAAACAAGTCAACCAATGACCTCCTCATCAGAGCAATGCTTCGACTCGGAAACAAGTCAACTCACCAACCACTTACGAGTCCTCTCGACTTGTAAGGGAGAAAATCTTCTTGTGAGATCCTTACGACTCTCAAGAGAAAACGCACTTAGGAATCCTCACGACTCCTAAGGAGAAAATACACCTACAGGATCCTCTCGACTCGTAGGGAGAAAAGCCTTTGTGAGACCCACACGGCTCATAAAGTTGAAAAGTCTTAGGCAGCAGACCCGAACCTGTTTTCTAAACCATCACTGGCCTGCAAGGAGATCAAGATCGATTATCTACAAGATGCATTTGCTAGAAAGAGACACGACAGTACAACTGCGTATGTGCTTAAATGGAAATGGTGTCCAAAACGTGCTGATTTATGTACGACACTAGCGCTCACACTTAAAAGAAAATTACTAAGGGTAAAGTATGAAGCTCATATACAGAGGTGGGATTCATGAACGAATATGTGATGAAAGGAAAACATTCAGCGGAAAACATTCAACACTCAATGATAAAGAAAATACATCGACATAAATATACTACTCTGCAGGAAAAAGATCACCAAATATGGGATCGGAAATACAGGGGTTAACAAAACAAAATATAACATTCTCCAATTCTCTCTCTGCCTTCTCCACCATGTCAAAGCGATGGACTTCGCGAGGAGTTGCTCCCCACCGATTAGCACCGTACTCATCAGCGAAAGTGGATATGATGGCCCGCCGGGCTCGTATCTGACTCAGTAAATGCACTGATCGGTCCCTCAAAGACTGGGTAATCAAGCGTGCCTCGTAAAAACATTCAATCTTGTCCTCCGTCGCATCGAGAATCGCCGGGGTCACCTCTGTCGGATTAGGGGGGACGTCGGCGAGCACGGACAGAAAGATCATCCGGAGCCAAATAGAGCCCATAGGAAGAGGAGAACCCTTACGAATCAGGAGCTCATACATCAACGCGTCACATTGAGCGTCGGTGAGAAGGGGATCTACTAGCCTCGCAGCAAAGCGAGGAATTATTTCCTCAATGGGTACCTCCTATGGTTGCCGACAAGCGTGAGGGCGATTGTAGGCCATAGCTCTTGATTTGTTTGAGTTCTGTTAATAAAATATGAATTTTCTTTGAAGAGAGGAAGGAAGATGTAGCCTTGGGTTATAAAGAGACGCATTCAAAGCTATGCACAAAAAACATAGTGCATAGTGGAGCAATTCCCAAGGCCGAAAAAAGATGAGCATGGGAAAAGAAAATGGCGAATCATGGGAATCAGAGCAAGGAGGTGAAACGACCTCATCAATAGAACCCCACGTGCATGGCACGTGAGCACCAGCCTTGATCCCTTTTGAAAACCAAAACGGCACCGCACGTGCATAACACGTGAGCGCCGGCACTAATGCAGGGCTAAAATCCCCAGCGGTGCCTCATGCGCAAAACACATGAGCACCAACAACCGTACAACAAAACTTCATTCAGAACACATGTCAACATAAAAAGAAAAAGGGTAAACATGAAGTTTTGTCATTCATACTCCGAAAACTTATACATGATGTAAAAATAAAAGAAAATGTTTATAATGGTAAAACACTTGATCCTGGACATGGATTAAGGAATTCCGAAGCAAGGTCGAGTAAAGTGTTTCTGGCTTTTCTGACCATTCTTGTGTGCATCTTCTCGTGAATACAAGCGTCAGGATTCTTGCTGATATCATCCGCCCTTTGACAGGCAGAGATTATTGTTGTCTGTTGGAAAACCTGATGCAAGATATCAACAAGACCATCTCGCCGCCTCTTCAAGATCAAGACCATTAGATATACTGAGTGTACCTTGTCTTCGGCATCATTAAGCGCCTCCAGCGGCATGGCTTCGTAAAATCCAGGAAGGGCTTCCCAAATCGCTCCCACGATAATTTTTAATAAAGCAGAGCAATGGGGGAGTAGTCGACCGTTGTATTCATCAAATTGACGCATAACCTCAGCACATTGAGCATCCGTAAACTCCTGGTTTTGACAATGGCCTTGTACGCGGATGTCTTCATAAGAGATAATTTCGTCAAGATCATACAAATAAACGGCCATAGTATCTGGAAAAAAACAGTGATAATTCAACAATCAAGATGATCAATAAAAGGTTTATTATGAGAGTCTAAAAGATTCTCATTAAACGGACACGGGAGTTTAAATAACTCTTGACATCCTTAAAAAAAATGTCTAAATACCCAACAAATTTGAATTTGTGCAAATAAAAAAAAAAGAAAACCCCATGAAATTCCCGAGGGGTCTTATTGATCTTCTGAGCAAAGCTCTTCGCTAAGGAATTAAATTCCTTTTATACAATAGAATTAAATTCCAGAAACCCCCATAAAGAGGAAATCAAATGCTATAAAGGTCAAAGGAAAAATCCCTTGAAAAGATTCTCAAGAACGCCAGGGAATAAATTTCCCAGAGGGCCTCTAGATCTTTTAGAGATAAGCTCTGTAAGGAGGAATTAAATTCTTTTTAAACAATGGAATTAAACTCCAAGGATCTTAAAAAGATCAGTGACAGGGTAAAACCTTAAGAGGAGGATCAACGATCCCCATTGAATCAAGATCTTAGAATCTACAAAAAAAATGTGTGATTTGGATCTTTGAAAAACCAATCTAAGAGAAGAGCAACGCTCTATCCCGGATTTAAAATCCATGATGAAAAGAACAAAAGGAGGGGGGGTTCTATTCATGATCCTTACCAAGGAAAAAGTTTTAACAGAGTTTAACTCTACGATTCCAGTAAGCAGAGAACTAAGCTCTGAAGAGGAGAATTAAATTCTAAAGAAAATAACCAAGGAAGAAGATAAAAGAACAGTGTTTGCCTAAAAGACCAAACCCTTGCATTTATAAGACATGACAAGGGCGGTTCACCTCCCGTTTCTCAAGGCAATCCAACGGCTGTAAAGGTGACAGCGTTGTACTCACGTGCAAGCCACGTGAGAACAACGCCGTGGGGGCATTTGTTCCCTTTGGAAAAATAAATAATAAATAAAAAGGCAATGGGAAAATTCCCCAAAACGAGCATCATGTGCCCACACGTGATGCGCCTTGGAGCTAAAATTACAAGCATTACACTTAACAAATGGGACTGAAGTTGGGCCTCACGTGCCACCCGTGAGCACCTATATACAAAGTATATAGGCGCCTTTATAAAACAACTAGCAGGACAGAAGGTGCATCACGTGCCAACACGTGATGCTCTTCTCTGGGATTGCTGCATATAGGCAAACCGGCCTAGTGCTATTGGGTCACGTGCTACACGTGAGGATTCCCAATATCTTCTGACCCGATAGAATTAAATTTTATATAAAAAGGATCAAAAACCCTATTTTGGAAATATTTTCCCCAATCTTTCTAAACAAGAAAGATTGTGCTCTGTAAATCAGAGCACCGTTGGATCAAAGATCCAATGGTGATTAAAAAATCACCAGAATACATAATAAGTTCTATGTGGGAAAATATTTTCCCAATCTTGTTAAAAACAAGAAAAATGTTTTCTGTAAGACAGAAGTCCTTGGATCAAAGATCCAACAGTGGATAAAATCCCCAAATCAATTAAGAAACCTCTCGATGAGAGATTTCCTTAACTGAATCAACAGATCTGCCTTCACTATATAAAGGACCCAAGACTTCAAGTCTTAAAAAGAGAAGAACCCCTATAAAACGGCAAGTTCAAAAGAAAAGAAGAAACCCTAGGTAAGAAGGAACAAAACACAGAGAACATTTTATTTCTTCTTCGTCCCCACAAGAGTTTAACTCTTCCAAAGAACTTAGTTCTTTCTTCTGGCAAAAGATCTACAGAAGCAGATCTCCCCATAAGTTGAGAATTTAATTCTCATCGAGGAGATTCTGCCATGCAGATCCAAAACCTAGGAGAAGATCTAAGTTCAGAGAGCTTAATTCTCCCAAAAAGTATATAGGAATTTAATTTCTCTGATAAAACAAGGGTTTGACCCTTTATATAAGAACTTAGTTCTTCCTTATGGTGAAAGATCAGCAGAAACAGATCTCCCCACAAGTTGAGAATTTAATTCTCATCGGGGAGATTCTACCATGCAGATCCAAAACCTAAGCGAAAAACTAAGTCCAAAGAATTAAATTCTTATAAAATTGAGGGACCTGAAATTCTCAAAACTAGAACTCCATGCATATTAGGGATCACATGTTCACACGTGACCACCTTTGATGAACATAAAAGAAAAGATTGAAATAGATCACGTGTTCACACGTGACCCGCTCCCAGATAGTGCTTAGCACTTATAAAAAAGAAAAGGGAATAAACCCAAGGAGGCAACGTCTAATTCTGAGGTGCCTCACGTGCTCACACATGATGGCCACAAGAATAAAGTGTTTAACACTTATAAAAAGAAAAGGGAATGAAACCAAGCGAACATCACCAACCTTTAAGAAGTGTTTAACACTGCTTTAAAGCATCACGTGTGACACGTGAGCGCCCTCAACTTTCAGTGTTTAACACTGCCTTAAAATATCACATGGGAACATATGAGCGCTGAAGATACATTAGTGTTTAACACTATAAGGGACCAACTTCAACCCCAAATTGGTTAAGTCCTTCCAGAGATTAAACAAGCAAACTGAGCCTCTATGCTCAAAACTGATAACTCCTCAATCTGGAATCTGGTTCAAGGGTATATCTCTCCACACCTCCGATACATGTCGTTGTAATCCTTCAACGTCTTCAGAAAGGTGGAGGGTCCCAATAACCAATAGCTCTTGGCATACCCCCAAACCAATGAGACTAGACTTCACGGACCGTAATGTCCTTAAACTAACTATGGACCGTAATGTCCTTAAACTAATCTTTATGGACTATGATGTTCTTAAACCCAATGGACCGCAACATCCCTAAACCAAACTCTATAGACTATGATGTCTTTAAATTACGGACTATGATGTCTTTAAACCCAATGGACCGCAACGTCCCTAAACTAAACTCTATGGACTATGATGTCCTTAAACTCTATGGACTATGATGTCCTTAAACTCAATGGACCGCAACGTCCCTAAACTAAATTATATGGACTATGATGTCCTTAAATTCTATGGACTATGATGTCCTTAAACTCAATGGACCGCAACGTCCCTAAACTAAATTCTATGGACTATGATGTCTTTAAACCCAATGGACCGTAATGTCCCTAAACTAAAACAATAGAGCCCAAATGCTCTTTTGTTAGATCTGAATGATCCTAAAACCTTGTTAAGTAGATCTTAGTCTAAAATTGGACTAACGTATTCTTAACAAACATTTAAGTTGATCTTAATCTCAAATGAGATTAACGATCCTTAAATCAAATCAAACCCAAGTCTAGAATATGTGGATTTGGACTAAGCCATGCCCTACGGGCGACAACATAAATTAGTCTCCGTATACAATCCACGAGCAACCAAAAATAAAACAAACACATACGACACAAAGTGAACTTCTGGAGAAGGAGAAAGTGGTTATCGTAACTCGATAACGTAATTAACTCTAGGGGCTTGCGCCTGCAGGGAAGAGCGTCCCCACAATCAAAAACCTCTCGCAAGCGAGGGGGAATCTGACGAAGTCTGCTATAACGGCAGCATCCGTCCAAACCTCCGATATACGGTGCCATAAATCAACTTGGCATTTTCGGAGAGGTGGACGGATAAGTCCAAATAGCATCTGACCCCAAAATCAGGCAAGACGATCCATCCCAGATCCATCTGCGTTTTCGGCGGTAAACAGTGTATCCTAAAGTCTATACTTCTAGGTTATCTATTCTACAAGTTTTTGAAATCAATTTAATGGAATCGTCGATATAACTCAATAGTATCCCGTGCGTGCCCGGGACCACGGTAAAGATTCTCAGGCTGAATCCGAGACGTGCCGCTAAGCACTAAACATGTAACATGTGTAGATGAATGATGTTAGCAGCATCATTCCGGCGCTGGCCGAGCACGTAAAGACTGATCAGTATAAGTATCGAACTGTTGAGTTATAAGTTAGGTTTCATTATTGATTTCCCCTTACCCCCAAGGTTTTGTGTTCAAGTCAGGTATTGATGATATAAATCTAATCCCAACACAGGATCAAGCAGTTACATGTCTTGTCTATATAGACAACAAGTCACGTCCGTCAGGACAACAAGTCAGGATTGTCGGCATTAGCAATAATATCCAAGTAACAAGTCCGGTAGTGTGTCGTAAACATGTCATGTAATGTATATTAACCAAAACAGATATCAATGTAAAACTGTAATCTATATCGAAACATGGTAAACACAACTAATGCCAGGGTGCATATGTATCTATCTGTAATAACCGTTATACGTCCATTACCATGTATGATGCAATCTAGATAACATATTGAACTGATATAGTAGTATGATAATATTGTGATGTTCAGGCATGCAACTAGATAAACTATTATCGGTACGGAAACAGACGGATGCTATAAAACTGTAACTTGGTACTTTCTGTTGAATAGTAAAACACATGCCATATCATTTATTAAATAAATATTGATATAGTAAAATAGCATGTTGCAAGTTTAGAACTTGCCTGATCGGATCTCACGTCGAGATACGATATCACGTTCCGACGTCGAAATAAAGTCACGGCGCAAACTTATGCACGCAGGACTGTGTTAGTGTTTATGCCCTAGAAGGCCATTACTGTATCATACTAGTTTGTATATTACTTAATGGAAGCTTGGGATATTCACATGTATATAACAGTCTTGCTAAACATGGTAGTATGCTACTTGGTTTTTCTATCTTAATATGTGAGTGTACGTATTGATAGAGCTCTTAGGATCTTGCTTGTTTACCAGCGTTGTGATGGCAGTCACACTAGTGGGGGCTGGGTAGTCTACAAGCACATCCTTATTCAGGTCCCTGGTCGTTGGATTATCGAGACAGAGCATCGATACTCCGGAGTAGACTAGTGTGTATGCTTCTCATCCCAGTTGGGGAGATGGTCTGTCCCACAGCCGTTAGTACGTCGTACTGGAGATAGTATGCAGGTGCTCGTTAGGTTACGGGTACACCGGACAGGACTCACAGGGAACTGTTGGTTGGTTTTATACCAGTCGTCAGTGAACAGTTCCCAGGTGACATGAGTACAGCATAGTCCGCAGACTTGACACTGCTACTTCGCCTCGAGTGTGTCCCACTGTTCTTAGATTACTACCCTACCACGGCTCAAAGGAGTCGTGCAAACAGGTAGCAGTTGGGTGCAGTCCCGAGCACTTGGAGGCAGTAGCGGTTAGACAGGATTCGTCTCTCCCGGTATTGGGAGTTGATATCGCGCTGTGTCAGAGAGCCATTACGCAAAGTCCCTGGCCAGGGCAAGCGAGATTTGCTGGTAGGTTCCAGTAGTTTCTCAGGGTGTAATGGGCTTCGCTCCGACACGACTTATACCGCTATTAGGGGACTGACGCTTGCCGCCCCCCTAGGCCCGATATGCGATAGTCTAAGACGAACGGACCGGACTGTATGGAGATTGTCACAGCAGGCTCAGTAGGAGTTCGGATGGGTTTCCTCATCGGCCTTCTTATCGACATCTACCTGGGGACCGTTACGTACAGCTAGTGCCGCTTGCGGTCTGTGGTTAAACCCACTGCCAGCGTAGTAGTCGAGTCTCTAGAGTCCCACACAGAGAGTTTCCTACTCCAGGCGAAACGATGTAGAGGTCGTATGGTTTTACGACAAAGGGTTCGGACGCATACGTGTGTTTACGCACGTACGACTTTCGGACAGTTTTTACCAGTCGACTTTGGTTTAAGCCAGTTACTGGTATCTGGTTATTGGATTTATACAGTCTAAAGTTTTTCCGTATTTTTGCGGATTGGAGGGGCGTTCTCGTAATTGTGCGAGAAGCTTCTAGAAGATGGTGACTAAGGAGGTTTATGTGTCATATGCATTGAATGAGTTTAGTGAGTCATGAGAGTGATTCATCCATATCATTAATGCACAATAAATGATTAATGAGTCATGGTTATGAATCACCATTAGATATTTATGAAACTTGATTATTCATCATTTTTTTTTCTTTTATTGATGAATTTTAAAGTTTCATATATATTATGATAACTTACTATTCTCATTTGATAATATCATTCACATTCTCTCTCCTCAAGCTCACTCTCTTCAAACCCTAATCCTCACCTCTCATGTGTTGAGAACAAGGATTAGTTAGACTAAACAATCCATAACCCTCACTCTATCTCATCTATCTTCTTTGATTAGCAATCCAAGAAGGTTAGTTGCCTCAAGTTTAGAGGCTAAGCTTGGAGTTTTGCTCTCGAGTGGATCATCTACTACATCGAGAAGGTCGAGGAGGACGAGGAGATCGTAAAGCCGAAGGACTTGGTTCGATAGGTATAATCCCTAAGCATAGTAGTTTAGAACAACTATGTGTTTGGTTAGTTATCGTTTAGCTTCGATTCAAGCGGTTAGTCGATGTTTGTTCATTAAACAAGTTCGTTTTTGAAAATTCTGCCTCCCCACAAATTTTGGGGTGTTGTACATCGACTTACAGTGGTATCAGAGCCTCGCTAAACAATAAATAACTTTTTTGCAAATTTGTATGAATTTCGAACGGAAAAAACGAAACCGGAAAACCCCGAAAACTTCAGTTTCTGTCGATTTATAAATGAAGTCCAAAAATTTTTCAGGGATGTTCAGAAAGCTTAAAATGACAGTAGTAGAACACACAAAAAATTTGGTCCCCTGAATCGCCTACGGCGCCGCGGATCCGCGGCGGCTAACACAGATCCCGCCGCGCTTCCGCCGCCGATTTGACGATCCAGGGACCCATTTTTCTTGTGTTGGTTCTCTGTAATATTTGGGATTTTCTGGAATATTTTAATTTTGCTCAGGTTTCAAGTTTACAGAGCAGTATTGGAGCAATATTAAAAATGTTTAATCGATCGAAATTATACAGTATTTGCTTGTTGGATTATATCTGTGATTGTATAATGTGTTCGTGAACCTCCCCTAACTGCTAGTATGTCAGTTGGCAGGGGGTTGCACATTTTTGAAATGGATTTTATCTGTTTGTGCATATGAACTGTGTTGGACTGTTGTGATGTATAGCCGGGGTTATGTGATTGGTTATTATTTAATTCATTTGATGTAAATGTAATTTGTTGTAATATTATTTTGCGGGGCACATCCAGGTTGCGGTTGTAGCCACCGTTGTATTATTTCATTTTACTGTTTTTGCTCCTAGGACAGACCCAAGGTGGGGTGCACAAACTGCCGGGCGGGTAGTTTGCCGCACCCGTAGGGGTCGAGGGTGGGGTAATGGCTATTCATCACAACTGTGTAATCCGTCTTTTGTTGCAGGCTCAAAACAAACACGGATTGCTTGCAAATCTAATAAAGTTCATCTGTGATCTGGAATGTATATCATTGCGTCAGACGAATGTAAAATATCTATATAAATGATAGCTATTTAGACGTCACTTATGTTTTACACCCGCGCTAGCCCAGCCCCCGCTCTGTCGTTAGTTAAGTAACCTAACGGGTGATGACGGGACCCCGTGGCGAATGCGGATGGCATAAGAGGACGTTGTATTTTCGTTGTTTTCTGCAATGATAGGTTAATGATGGGACGCATTATCTATAATGCAAAGAAAAACAAACCAAAGTTTAAATCGTTGGAACAATTTAAAAGAAACCACTCGGTTAATTTTAAAAACAGATATTTTTAAATGCGGAGCTTTAACCACTCCTTTTAAAAGCTATCAGGTTCCTTCGGTTATATCAAGTTCACTACGTTCACGGTTTTGCCAAAACCAGTCGTAGCCCTCCGTCATTTCATCTGGGTATTCAGTAGTATTCAAGCTATGTATTTTGACCAACGCCAAGGCATAGTGTTTGGTAGCTGCTGGGTATTCATTTGTTACATAGATAGATGAGTTAGTTTGGGACAGTCGTATGATCATTTTGGCCAACGTCAAGGATATGTACGGATGGGTTCAAATTAACAAGATAATGATGGGCAGAACTTGACATGTGACTTATGATATTTTGACCAACGCCAAGGTCATAAGAGCATGGGGCAAAAATATATATCGGGAATTTCTAAAGAAACTGAAATTTGCAAAGAGATGCATACCATTTGGAGTTTGATGAATGTTGGTAGGATTCCTTCAACATTATCATACGATGATATTTGGATCCCGATCCTACTGTGAGTATATGCTACTTATCAGGATATTCGTCACTTAACGATCAATGCTATAAACCAAGTAGGTGTCCAGAAAGGTGTCAGCGGGGTTACGCCCCCAGAGAAAAGAGGTTATTTAATTAAGGAACTTCGCGAAAGCGTTGGAAAACCTCCCTCGAAGTATCGACACTGGCCTGGCTGAACGGTTAAGCAAGTATTGTACGGTGAGAATAGTCCTGGCTAATTCTTCTTTTATGGTTTGAGGAAGGATTCGAGAAACAGTGGGAGCCATCCAGTTTAGATAAACTAAAAACCACTCTAAACTTGCAAGAGCATCATGCTAAAGAGTTTTCTTCTCTCTCTCCTAATTGCAGCGACCCTGAAAATGACTGGACTTAAGTTACTTTTAGAGAAAAATATACTGACAGGGCCAAACTATAAAGATTGGCTGCGGAATGTCAAAATGGCTTTGACCTATGACAAATTGGGGTACATCCTCACCGCTACGGCACCTGCTGTCTCTGGTCCCAAATCCAGCAATGCGGATAAGGAAATCCGCAAAACCTGGGATTTAGATTGCGCGAAAGCCAAGTGCATCGTGCTTGCCTCAATGAACAATGAACATCAGAGGAGGCACGAGGATATGACCCTAGATGGCATATTTCTCCATACAAAGGAACTTTATGGAGAGCAATCTCGTATAGCAAGATACGAGACCTCTAAGAACTTGTTTCGAGCGAGGTTGGCTGTCGGGTCATCGGTAGGTGAACATGTCCTAAAGATGATCGGCTATATTGAAGAGCTCGCAGACCTTGGGACGACTTTGGATAATGAGCTGCATACAGACCTTATTCTCCAGTCCCTTCCTCCCACCTACGCCCAGTTTATCCTGAACTTCAACCTTCAAGGAAAAGAAGTTGAACTTCCGGAACTCCTGAACATGTTAAGGAGTGCAGAGGGCACCTTGCAGAAGGCAAGGGAAACACCCACTATGTTTGTTGGCGGTTCATCTTCTTCCGGGTCCAAGGCTAGGGCCAAAAGAAGGAAGAAGAAGGCCGCACCCAAACCTAGAGGAGGTGTTAGTAAGGTGGGAGGGAAGGGAAAGAAAAAGTTTGCGGTACCGGTAGTGGGCCAGGATGAGTGCTTCCATTGTCACAGGAAAGGGCACTGGAAGAAGGATTGCAAGGCGTGGAACGCCAAGAACCAGGAACCGAAGCAAGCTGTGGCTTCGACTTCAGGTGTGTTTGTAATTGAGAATTGTCTGTCGATCAACTCTACTTCCTGGGTATTGGATACCGGATCAGGATCTCATATTTGCAATTCATTGCAGGCACTGAGAAATCGTAGAGTGCTGAAGGAAGGTGATATGACCCTAAAGGTTGCTAACGGAGCTAGCGTGGGAGCTGCGTCCGTCGGGGATTATCACCTAGGATTGACAAGTGGACACATTTTGGTTTTACATAACTGTTATTTTGTACCAAGCTTAACGTGTAATATCATATCAGTTTCCTTGTTATCAAATAAAGGTTATGATTTCACGTTTGTAAGAGATGTTGTCAACATCCACCTTAATCATGGTTTGATTGGGTCCGGTATCCTAAATAACGGTATATATGTTTTAAACCAACTCCAAATTTTCAATGTCCAGAACACACTAAAAAGAAAGTCTCCAGATTTAAATAAAGCTTTCTTATGGCATTGTAGACTGGGTCACATCAATGAGAGAAGGTTGACTAAGTTGCATAGAGAAGGATATTTGGACTCGTTCGAATATCAAACTTATGACACTTGTTAATCTTGTCTCAAAGGAAAGATGACAAAGACTCTATTCACTGGATAAGGAGTAAGAGCGAGCGAGCTCTTAGGACTCATACACAGCGATGTATGTGGTCCATTGTCTACACATGCAAGAGGTGGTTTTTCCTATTTCATTACTTTCACGGATGATTACTCAAGATACGGATTCATTTATCTGATGAAACATAAATCTGAGACTTTTGAGAAATTCCAAGAGTATAAGAATGAAGTAGAAAAACAAACCGGCAAAAGTATCAAGACACTCAGATCTGATCGAGGTGGTGAATACTTGAGTGCCGAGTTCCTAGGTTACTTAAAAGAGAAAGGAATTCTCTCTCAGCTTACTCCTCCATACACTCTACAGCATAACGGTGTATCGGAGAGACGGAATCGAACCCTATTGGATATGGTATGATCCATGATGAGTAATGCTGAGTTACCACGATCTTTCTGGGGTTATGCGCTAGAATCAGCGGCATATCTTTTGAACATGGTTCCTACCAAGACTGTGCCTACCATGCCATATCAGATGTGGAGTGGGAAGAAACCCTATCTTCAGTATCTGAAAATATGGGGATGTCCAGCTTTTGTTAAAAAGCAGCATGTGGACAAGCTCGAGGCACGATCAGTAAAGTGTCAGTTTGTGGGATATCCAAAGAACTCCAAGGGGTATCTATTCTATTACGCAGAGGAACAAAAGGTGTTTGTTTCTCGTAATGCCCATTTTCTAGAATATCAGTTTTTAGAAAAGGAAATAAGTGGGAGCGAAATAGAACTGGAAGAAATTCCAGAACCACAAACTGCTACTGAAAGTTTGGTAGAACCGATAGTTCAAGAAGAACAGGACATTCCCGCACCCCTCCGCAGGAGTAGTAGGCCGTATCATCCGCCTGAGAGATACTACGGTTTTCTCATAGATGAGGATAGAGAGGATTGCATCATAGATGATGATGAACCTACTGACTTCCAGCAGGCCATCCAGAGCGGCGACTCGGTACGATGGCTAGATGCAATGCGGACCGAAATGGAGTCCATGTACACCAACAAAGTATGGACTTTGGACTTTGCTCCAGATGGGGTAAAACCCATAGGATGCAAATGGATCTTCAAGAAAAAGATTGGTGTAGATGGACAGGTGGAAACCTATAAGGCTAGACTTGTTGCAAAGGGTTTTCGTCAAAGACCTGGTTTGGACTATGACGAAACTTTTTCTCCAGTGGCTATGCTCAAATCCATTCGGGTCCTTCTTGCTATTGCTGCCTTCCATGATTATGAAATCTGGCAGATGGACGTAAAGACAGCTTTTCTGAATGGAAATTTAGAAGAGTGCGTCTATATGGATCAGCCAGAGGGTTTTAATCAGAGTGGGAGCAGCGGGAAAGTATGCAAGCTGCTTAAGTCCATTTATGGATTAAAGCAGGCATCGCGGAGTTGGAACATCTGTTTTGATGAGACAGTCAAAGAATATGACTTTATCAAAAATCCAGATGAACCGTGCATATATAGTAAAGTTGTAGCCAGAAGTGTCGTATTCCTCATCTTGTACGTGGATGACATTCTATTGATAGGAAATGACATTCCTATGCTACAATCTGTCAAAGGATTCTTGTCACACAGGTTCTCCATGAAAGACCTGGGTGATGCCTCTTACATTCTGGGGATCCGGATCTATCGTGATAGATCCAAGAGGATGTTGGGACTTTCGCAGTCCAGGTATATCGACACTGTACTGAAAAGATTCAGTATGGAAGATTCTAAGCGTGGTAATCTACCGGCTTGTCACGGAATCACCCTCTTGTAGGGTTCCTAGGCACCCTAATGAGGTCTCACAAGGTATCGAACATGCCAATTTCAAATTTTACGGTGCCGAGAAACCCTAGACTACGGATCGTTTGCTAGATGTCTAGGCGAAAAGAGCAACTAGTTAACACTTAACTATAAGAATCGGAAATACAACCTTTGTAGATCCGGTCCTCCACCTCCACGGCTCCGCAACGAAGTCCCTTTGCTGTCCAAATGAGTTCCCGGGCTCTAGCGTCGGCTTCGTCGAAGAATAAGCGAGCTAGGTCGTCGATGTCCATGCCGAAGATGATCTACGTCGAGGCATCGCTAAATCAAGCTCCGACTTCACCAAGTCAAGAAACTTGTGAAGGAAACACACTCTACTACTTGGCAAGAGGTAGAGGATGAAGAAATAGGAAGTGAGTTCAATTTAGAATTGGATTTCTCATTCTTTATCATCAATCACCATTGATGACCTTAAGGTTTTCTTCTTGAGTTCAAGGAAGAAGAAGAAGCTAGTATTATGATAAGATAATTGAAAAAGAAAAGAAAATGAATTCTTATCATAAAATTAACCATGGTCAAGTGTAGAGAGTAAACTAGGGTTAGTGGGAATGGTTAGGGTTATGGATGAGATAAGAATGGTTGACTTGATCAAAGCTTCATGAAGCTTCAACTAAAGAACAAATAAAGCCACCATTCTTTTCTCTTTTCCATTTATTTTCCAAAATGTATAAACAAATAAATAAATGAATAAATAAGTAATGGAAAATAAAACCCTAACCACTCTCACAACCATGGTTTAATCTTCACACAAATCCAAGTTAACATGTATCATCAAACATGACACAATCAAGTGCACAAAAGTATATCACATATACAACTTGTGCAATGCAAGTGAGAAAATCCATTTAAAGTGAACCGATAATAGTTAATGCAAAGTAATATATCAAATATATAATTATGCATTAAATCATTAAATTAACACTTGATTCAATGATCCGGTCATGTCGCACATAACCGACTAGTATCAAATGTATCGGCTTATCGAATCAAACCTTGATTCGATAACTAGGTTATATCGCATACAACCATTCGATACATTCATCGCGAGAATAGAATACGGTATCACATACACGTATTATTCTCGGTCCCGCACATATCTCATATGCGCTCCTATTTCGTTTCGCTTGAGCCAGGAAACCTCTGTGTAGGACTCTAAAGACTCGTCAATACGCCGGCAGCAGGTGATGATCATATCAAACACCCACAAGCCGCAAGCGGTCTGCTAAACGTAACGGCCACCCGGGTATTGAGCGATCTGAAGATCGACGAGCAAGCCCGCTCACACTCCAGTGAATCCAACCAGTAACACTACCGTACAGTCCGGTCTGATCGTCTGATATGTCGCATATCTCGCCTAGGGGTGGTAAACGTCAGACCCAATAGCTCAATAAGTCGTGTCGATATGAGGTCTATAACTGTTCGAGAAACTACTGGTAACACTTACCAGTAAATCTCAGCAACCCTGGCCAGGGATTTCCTGTTATAGCCAATCGAACACAGCGCAACATCAACTCCCTATACCGGGAGAGACGAATCCCCTCCTATCGCTCATTGCCTCCATGTGACTCGGGACTGTACCCAAAAACCACCGTTTTGCACGCCCTCTTGGACGTGGTAAGATGGAAATCAAAGCACAGTGGGAACCACACGAGACTCTATGACGATCTCGGGTCAACAGACTACTCTGTACCAGTGTCACCAGAGAACTGCCATCTGACGTGAGGTATAATACTATCTGGGAGTTCTCGGCGAGTCCGTCCAGTGTACCCAGTCTCTACTGAGCACCCGTATATCAACTCTGATGTCAAACACCAATGGATATGGGATCATCCATCGCCCATCTGTATGGGTCGAGAAGGTATACGCTAGTCTACTCTGGTATATCGATGCCCCGTCTCGATACACCCTCGACTAGGGACTTTGAAGGATGTACTTATGGACTACCATGTCCCAACTAGTATGATCCGCATCATAGTCCAGGTAGTCAAGCACACATCCTAAGGGATTTACCAACATGTAACAGAGAGACAATTAGTGTACACGTTAAGGTAAAGATCAACCAGATAGCAGACTATCATGTCGAGCAAGAAAGTCCTCCCTATATATGTCCCAGCATCCACTACAATATACATCCTATGTACAGTAATGGCCTCTAGGGCATACATATAACTAACAATCTCCCACTTGCACTAGGGCCATCTGTAGCAGTGGTTGTAGTATCTCATACTCAACCATCCCATAAAAGTCTCTCTCCGGGAACAGGCCTTTGTGAGTGGATCCGCTGTGTTGTCCTCTGAATCTACTCTCCTAATCTCGATCACCCTGGAGATCAACTATCTCCATGATCAGGCGATGCTGCCTTAGAATAAGTCTGGATCACTGATGGGACCGGCGTTCCTCGGCACAAGCCACAACTCCATTGTCACACAATGGGAGGAACATAGTTCATCTCATGAACCAATATACACCCAAACAGCCTCTTTGGTAGCATCTTAAGTAGCGATGTATCCAGCCTTTATCGTCTAGTATGTCACGGTATCTAGCTTGGAACTCTTCCAACATACCGTTCCTTTACTGAGGGTAAAGACAATGTCTGCGACTGACACTCAGTCGTCATTATCACCCTGGAACACTTCCAGTGATTCCCCCCAGGATCGATTGATACCATCTCACTATAACTAGTGAGTATCCTAATATCCATTTAGATCTATCTCATAGATCCAAAACCTTGGATTTAGTAGGTATCAGTTTAATCCTATATGGAGAATCATAGTGATTTGCGGAGATTGATCGAGCGTAGCATAGGAAACTCCTTCCCTATCAAGAGTATGTCATCCACGTACTCTACGAGGATCGTCACCATACTCCCTACTACCTTTTTGTTTATACAAGGTTCATCTACCATTTTGATGATGTCAACTTCTTTGACTAATCCATCAAAACAGATGTTCCAACTCAGCGATGCCTGCTTTATCCTATAAAGCATCTTGCACACGTTTCCGCTGCTCCCACTGTCTACGAAGCCCTCTGGCTGTGTACTTATAGACGTACTCTTCTAAAACATCATTTAGAAAAGCAGTCATGACACCCAACCACCAGATATCGTAGTCATGGTATGTAGCCGTGACAAGTAGGATCTGGATGGACTTAAGCATAGCTACTTAGAAAAAGTTTCATCATGATCCACACCTGGTCAATGATGCAAACCTTTAACAAGTCTAGCTTTGAAAGTCTCAACCTTTCCATGTACACCAAGTAATCTTCTCAAGATATACTTGCTCCTGATGGGGATTTAACCCTTCAGATATAGCAACCAAAGTCCATACTTTGTTGGTGTATAAGGATTCCATCTCAGATCGCTAAGCATCCAGCCATTCTTACAGAGTCCCACTCCTGATGGCCAGCTCGAAACTAGTTGGGTCATCATCTCATGATGCAGTCCTCGCTCCCACTGTCATAGAGAAACAGAAGTATCTCTCAGGTGGGTGAGGAACCCTACTAGATCGGCGGAGAGGCTGAGGTTCGTTGGAATCTACTGAATCCTTTGGTTCTATCAAATCATCAGCTGCAGTCTGTATAGCTGGAACATTTCCAGTTCTATATAACAGACCTTGCCTTGAGCTTGTCCGGATTTTGCTTTTAGACAAAGGCCGGATAACCCCAAATCTTAACTAACTTAAGAAATGGGCTCTTCCTTTTCCATATCACATATGAAGTGGTAGGCAACTGATTTGATTCGAACCCTATTCAATAGGTATGCAGCTTCTCAAGTGCATAACTCCCAAAAGGAAATAGGTAACTCAGCAGTACTCATCATAGAGCACACCTTATCATATAGGGTGTGATTGCTCCACCCCGATATACCATCGTGCTATGGTGTATATGGAGGAGTAATGCCGAGAGAGAATCTTATTCTCCTTTAGAATAGTCCAGGAATTCCGTGCTCAAGTATTCTCCTCTCTGATCACATCAAAGGACATAATGCTTATACCCGTATTGGTTCTCTACTTCTAACTCATATTCTGTGAATATCTCAAAAGGTTCGTGTTGGGGTAAAAATTTACACCCCGGTTGACTGAGTCAAAGTCAAGGTCAACCCCCAAGCTAGGTGGGCCCAAGCCCAGGTCAAGCGGACCCATGCCCAAGTCGAGCCCGCGACCAGCCTCCCCATGCCAACAACAAAATCATGTAATAAATAATTTTTATGTAATTTTTTATACATGAATGTATGCAAAATGGGCATAAAGCCAATATTTTGTAAGCCCGTGGCTTATGTGCAAAAATGAAATGGCACATGAGCCAT
This sequence comes from Agapanthus africanus, assembly GCA_030015575.1. Taxonomy (NCBI): domain Eukaryota; kingdom Viridiplantae; phylum Streptophyta; class Magnoliopsida; order Asparagales; family Amaryllidaceae; genus Agapanthus; species Agapanthus africanus. The sequence continues at coordinate 139,134,847 of CM057339.1, forward strand.
GGGATGGCTAAAATGCCATTTTTGTAAAGCCCAAGGGGCTATGTACAAATATGTAAGCCTATAAAAGGCAACATGATGAATAAAAAAAAACAGACACTTTTTCATTCCCCCAAAATTAGGGTTCTTTATGCCTCTTGCTCCTTCTCCAAGGTTCTAAACCTTCTCAATTCTTTTGAATTAAATCGAGAGTTTTACTCTTTCTTTTCCAAAACTAAGTAGTTTTCCACCACAAAACCCACAAAGGGGAACTCAGATCTCCCATCAGATCCCAAAAAGGAGAGATTTTGATATCTCACATCTCTTGATCTTCAAGATCCGGCCAAACAACAGGAGGAAGAAGAAGAACATCTTTCACTAAACCCCAAAGAAAGAAGAAAAACACTCAGGAGTCCAACTCCTCTTTGATTTCTCTTCAGAGAAATCTTTTTAGGCTAAAAGCCTCTTGTCCTCTCCGGCGCGCAGCGCAAGTGCGCAAAGCGCCCGCGTGCCGACACGTGGCGCGCGCTTGCGCAAGTGCGCAAAGCGCCCGCGTGCCGACACGTGGCGCGCGCGCTTGCGCACCTGCGCGCTTGCGCAAGTGCGCAAAGCGCCCGCGTGCCGACACGTGGCGCGCTTGCGCAAGTGCGCAAAGCGCCCGCGTGCCGACACGTGGCGCGCGCGCGCTTGCGCATCTGCGCGCAGCGCTCTTGCGCAAAACGCCAACATGCCGACACGTGGCGCGTGCGCTTGCGCACCTGCGCGCAGCGCTCATGCGCAAGTTGCCCACGTGTCGACACGTGGCGCGCGCGCGCCTGAGCGCACAGCACCTTAGCGCACAGCGCTCTAGGCGCTGGCCCACGCATCCTTTGGATGTCTTTTTCCCCTTTACTTATATATGCATACATATATACATATGTATACAAATTTGTGCACACACGCACTCCACGACACTGTCCTTGTTAGAAAAAATTTTCTAACGGGGCGCTGCCCCGCACCCCGCAAGGGGGCTGCTAGCCCCCTTGACCCCCAGCCCGCTATCCGGGTAGCGGGACCCCCGTAAAAACTCTGCGTGGCTCCCGATATATCCAAAACCCCCCTTTCAGAACAGAACACACGTACACTGCACATTGAGTTCGCATGACCAGTTTAACCCGTTAATCGGAGGTTCCCTCGCCCCAAAGGCGAGGGGTAATTAACGGCAGCTTAGTCCGCGGCTGCCGGAGATTCGGATCCCCACAATCATTAAACCCCGGCCTACCCTAGGCAGGGGGAATCTGTAGCACGCCTGACAAGCGCGCGCGTATTCCCATCTCTATGGGGTGACGAAAAACACCCTACAGATTCTGGCACGCCCGGTGGGACCATCTCTCCTCCCATATTTCGGGTTAAACGTTCATGCGAACTCAATCAATATACATACCTATATTTATACTAAAAATAATGTTTTTTTTTCATGCAGATCTTCAAGCAATCACCTTTCGACGATGTCTTCGACGATGAACTCAGCTCCCGTCTCCTACACGATGAGGATAGACTCTAGGACGGTCCTTCCGGCCAGCCTCGGGCGACAATGGGAGGAGCCGTTGCTACCATTCGGCTCTATTTTGTTCATGCCAGTTGGCGCCATCCCAGCTCCTCAAGCCCCGGTGGCAGACAAACCGGTCTCGAAAGGCAGGAGACCAAATGTGGTGATCTCAAGGGCGCCCCAACCCAAACGCAAGTCGGTGTCTGAACGAATTTCCTTGGCCCCAGCTGGGGGCATGGCCATCAACGTCAACGAAGCAACTGGGCATCTCGGGCAAGCTCCAGCGGTACCCCCGACAACTGCTCGATCGGGTGTCTTTTCTAAGCTCCCCGCTAATCAACTCACAATGGCCTCCCAAAGAGCAGAAGCCTGCCAAGCGCTTAAGGCAGAGAAGCTGAGGCAGAAGCGGCTCAGATATAGAGCCAACAAAAGGGCTAGGGCTCTGGCCATGTTAAAATTTATGAATTTCCAAAGCCCGGACCGCTCCACGAAACCAGCTGCCAGTGATGAAAGAATGGCTGAATGTGTTATCCACACTGTCTACATGGCCGGATATGAAGAAACGAACCCTCCTCTTCTTCACAACCATGGTGATGAAATGGTTGACCCTACCCAGCATCGGCTCGATCTAATTGAAGAAGAGCCCGCTCAGGCCGATAAGCCAGAGGAGCCCGTGGTTCCTGCAGAATTGAGCTCAGGCAATAAAGATTACCCGGTTGTCATAACTGGAACTACAGAACAAGCATTATTCCAATGGCTTCAAAGGCAATTTCAGGACAGGGATGAGAAGATGGCCGAGGTCTATTCCAAAGTCGACGAGCTGGAAAACGTTGTGGCAGATCTCGCGACCCAAGTCGCCCGGTTGCAATTACAGCAGAATCAAATTTTGGCTCATGAGCCAGGGATTGGTACCCGGGAGCAGCCAACTGATATCCCTTTAAATCTAAAAGCGGAGCGCTTTCGTGAGAAACGGCCGCAATCAGCCTCCAGTCCCTCCGATACATACGCCGGGGGGGAATCGCCTCTGAAAGAGAAGCTGGAAAAAGTCTATTCCTTCAAGAGGGAAAAAGTCCACAAGATATTCAAAGACGCCCTAAGAAACGGTCTACAACTGCCAGAATCAAAGAGACCGCAAGAAGCGAATATGACCGACGACCCAGAATATTGCCCGTATCACAGGGTGATAGGTCATGCCATTGAGGACTGCTTCGTCTTCAAAGATTGGGTCGAAAAGCAATACATGGCGGGAGAGATAGAACTGTCTAAAGGCGCGTTAGCAAACAGTCAAGCTACGACCGCCGATTTCATGCAAATGGAGACCGAAGCCTTTCGGGAACCTAATCCTCCCAGACATGTGCCATTATTTGAAAGGGGCGAACCAAAGACCGATCGGCCTCGAGGACCAACATCAGTAAAGGCACCTACCCCAATGGAGAGAACGAAGAAGGTATACTCCTTCAGGAGGGATGAAGTCCGCAAAATATTCATGGACGCCTTGAACAACGGTCTGCAACTACCTGTTCCAAAGAGGCCACAGGAAATGAACATGACCGGCAATCCCATATACTGCCCATATCATAGAGTGGTGGGTCATACCATCGAAGACTGCTATATTTTCAAAGATTTGGCAGAGGACCAATATAAGCTGGGAAAAACCTCACAATCCTCGGATGTATCGGCAAGCCACAGAGCTAGGTCATCAACACAGCTCCGCCAAGATCAAAGTTCAAGGAGCTGGGATAAGCAAAAAGGACCACCACGTCGTTAAACTGGGAACACCCGCTGACCACCACGTCATTAAACTGGGAACAATTGACCACCATGTCACTAAACTGGGAATAATTGACCTCTAAGTCATTAAACTGGGAATGTAAAAATATATAAATATATATGTAAATAAAAAAAATGTGTAAATAAAAGAAAAATAAAGAAAAGCCGAAATGATAGGGCAACTCGCAATAAAAATCAGCGAGTAAAAATAAAGTTGAAAATAAAGCCGAAATGATTGGGCAACCGCGAATAAATAGCCGAAATGATAGGGCAATCGCGATCTTCGTGATAAGAAAAGCTGAAATGATAGAGCAATCGCGGTATAAAAAAAAAAAAAAAAAACAAAGGCGAATGATGAGTCGCTCCTGGTACCATATTCCAGTGCAGCGATGCAGACGCCAACAAAAATTCAAATTTCCAAAGTTTTTCCGGCCCTACGGCCAGTCCCCAAATTGACTGCCGTATACAATCCACGGGCTCAAATAATTCTCATCATCCCCATATCCCACTGCAATCACCAGTCCAGCGGTTGGTCTCCGCCCTCAGAATTATGCTCCATTGAGAAGACCCACCCATGTGTCCTCACGATACATGAGAAGAACAAACCTTTGTGGGATCCTTACGACTCACAAAGGAAAAACACACTTAGGAGTCCTCACGACTCCTAAGGAGAGAATACACCTGCGGGATCCTCACGACTCGCAGGGAGAAAATGCTTTTATGGGATCCTCATGGTCCATAAAATTGAAAAGCCTTAGGCGATAGGGACCTAAACCCATCTCCTAAGCCATCGCTCCGCCAACAAGAGTAGGCAAACGATGAATTGCTCCGAGCACCTCTGCTTCAGTGTTAGCAACGCTGATGCCGGCCCCTACCCCAAAATTCCAAGCTCGCCATCAATAGACCCCTAAGTCTTTAAACTGGAAATAGATGACCTCCAAGTCGTTAAACTGGAAACAGATGACCGCTACGTCGTTAAACTGGAAACAGATGACCTCTAAGTCGTTAAACTGGAGACAGATGACCTCTACGTCTTTAAACTGGAAACAGATGACCTCTAAGTCGTTAAACTGGAAACAGTCGACCTCTAAGTCATTAAACTGGGAACGAGGGAAATCCACTCATGTGTCCTCACGATACATGAGGAGAACAAACCTTTGTGGGATCCCTACAACTCACAAAGGAAAAGCACACTTAGGAGCCCTCACGACTCCTAAGGAGAACATACACCTGCGAGATCCTTACGACTCGCAGGGAGAAAATGCTTTTATAGGACCCTCACGGCCCATAAAATTGAAAAGCCTTAGGTGATAGGGATCTAAACCTGTCTCCTAAGCCATCGCTCCCCAATCCCCAAGTGGCGAATGATGAGTCGCTCCTGGTACCATATTCCAGTGCAGCGATGCAGACGCCAACCAAATTCCAAACTCAAATTCCCAAGCGGCGAATGATGAGTCGCTCCTGGTACCATATTCCAGTGCAGCGATGCAGACGCCAACAAAGTCCTGAAATGTTTCTGGCCCTACGGTCTGGATCATACATCCTGCAAATCGGTATACAATCCACGGGCGTAAAACAATCCCGATCTCTCCAAAAAAAAAAAAGAAAAAGAAAAAAAAAGAAGAACGGTATGTCCACAAGCAAAACGGGCACGGATGAAAACCCGAAAGGGCTCCGTGAGTAAAAACAGCAGGACTGCCGGCGAGTTTGTGAAAACCCGAAAGGGCGCAAACTCGTAAAAAAAAAAAAGAAATGAAATGCACTCGCAAAGTCCTCTCGACTTTGTGAGGAGAAAATTCCCGCGTGAGATCCCTACGACTCACAAAGGAGCAACACACTTAGGAGTCCCCACGACTCCTAAGGAGAAAATACACCTGCGGGATCCTTACGACCCGTAGGGAGAAAATGCTTTGTGAGACCCTTATGGCTCACAAAATGGAAAAGCCTTAGGTGATAGGGATCTAAACCTGTCTCCTAAGCCACCAATTCCCAAATCCTCTCGGGGCAAATGATGAGTTGCTCCTGGCATTATTCTAGTGCAGCAATGCAGATGCCAAACCAACCAAATCCAAATCCTCCTGGGGCGCATGATGAGTTGCTCCTGGCATCATTCCAGTGCAGCAATACAGATGCCGACAAAAAATCCTCAAATCCTTCTGGGGCACATGATGAGTTGCTCCTGGCATCATTCCAGTGCAACAGTGCAGATGCCAACGAAAAAAAAAATCCCTAAATCCTCCCGGGGCAGATGATGAGTTGCTCCTGGCATTATTCCAGTGCAGCAATGCAGATGCCGACAGAAAACCAATTCCCAAATCCTCTCAAGACAGATTATGATTCACTCCCGGTACCATATTCCAGTATAGCGATGCTGATGTCAACCCAAATCAAATCAAACCAACCTCTATGGCGGAATCATGCTCCGTCCCAGAATTTACCCCGTGTCGAAATCATGCTTCGCCTCGGGATATCTACCTTCCCTGCCGGAATTATGCTCCACCTCGGAATCAAGTCAACCACCGACACTCTGCGCCGGGGAAAAGTCCATCAGCGACACTCCGTGCCTGGAAAAAGTCAACCCGACACTCCGCGCCGGGGAAAAGTCGATCAGCGACACTCCGTGCCGGGGAAAAGTCAACCCGACACTCCGCGCCGGGGAAAAGTCCATCAGCGACACTCCGTGCCGGGGAAAAGTCAACCCGACACTCCGCGCCGGGGAAAAGTCCATCAGCGACACTCCGTGCTGGGGAAAAGTCAACCCGCGACACTCCGTGCCGGGGAAAAGTCAACGACACTCCGCGCCGGGGAAAAGTCCATCAGCGACACTCCGTGCCGGGGAAAAGTCAACCCGACACTCCGCGCCGGGGAAAAGTCCATCAGCGACACTCCGTGCCGGGGAAAAGTCAACCCGACACTCCGCGCCGGGGAAAAGTCAACCCGACACTCCGCGACGGGGAAAAGTCGATCGGCGACACTCCGTGCCGGGGAAAAGTCAACGACACTCCGCGCCGGGGAAAAGTCCATCAGCGACACTCTGTGCCGGGGAAAAGTCAACCCGACACTCCGTGCCGGGGAAAAGCGACACTCCGTGCCGGGGAAAAGTCAACCCGACACTCCGCGCCGGGGAAAAGTCGATCAGCGACACTCCGTGCCGGGGAAAAGTCAACCTGACACTCCGCGCCGGGGAAAAGTCCATCAGCGACACTCCGTGCCGGGGAAAAGTCAACGATACTCCGCGCCGGGGAAAAGTCCATCAGCGACACTCTGTGCCGGGGAAAAGTCAACCCGACACTCCGCGCCGGGGAAAAGTCCATCAGCGACACTCCGTGCCGGGGAAAAGTCAACCCGACACTCCGCGCCGGGGAAAAGTCCATCAGCGACACTCCGTGCCGGGGAAAAGTCAACCCGACACTCCGCGCCGGGGAAAAGTCGATTAGCGACACTCCGTGTCGGGGAAAAGTCAACCTGACACTCCGCGCCGGGGAAAAGTCCATCAGCGACACTCTGTGCCGGGGAAAAGTCAACCCGACACTCCGTGCTGGGGAAAAGTCAACCCGCGACACTCCGTGCCGGGGAAAAGTCAACGACACTCCGCGCCGGGGAAAAGTCCATCAGCGACACTCCGTGCCGGGGAAAAGTCAACCCGACACTCCGCGCCGGGGAAAAGTCCATCAGCGACACTCCGTGCCGGGGAAAAGTCAACCCGACACTCCGCGCCGGGGAAAAGTCAACCCGACACTCCGCGCCGGGGAAAAGTCGATCGGCGACACTCCGTGCCGGGGAAAAATCAACCTGACACTCCGCGCCGGGGAAAAGTCCATCAGCGACACTCCGTGCCGGGGAAAAGTCAACGACACTCCGCGCCGGGGAAAAGTCCATCAGCGACACTCCGTGCCGGGGAAAAGTCAACCCGACACTCCGTGCCGGGGAAAAGCGACACTCCGTGCCGGGGAAAAGTCAACCCGACACTCCGCGCCGGGGAAAAGTCGATCAGCGACACTCCGTGCCGGGGAAAAGTCAACCTGACACTCCGCGCCGGGGAAAAGTCCATCAGCGACACTCCGTGCCGGGGAAAAGTCAACGATACTCCGCGCCGGGGAAAAGTCCATCAGCGACACTCCGTGCCGGGGAAAAGTCAACCCGACACTCCGCGCCGGGGAAAAGTCCATCAGCGACACTCCGTGCTGGGGAAAAGTCAACCCGCGACACTCCGTGCCGGGGAAAAGTCAACGACACTCCGCGCCGGGGAAAAGTCCATCAGCGACACTCCGTGCCGGGGAAAAGTCAACCCGACACTCCGCGCCGGGGAAAAGTCCATCAGCGACACTCCGTGCCGGGGAAAAGTCAACCCGACACTCCGCGCCGGGGAAAAGTCAACCCGACACTCCGCGCCGGGGAAAAGTCGATCGGCGACACTCCGTGCCGGGGAAAAATCAACCTGACACTCCGCGCCGGGGAAAAGTCCATCAGCGACACTCCGTGCCGGGGAAAAGTCAACGACACTCCGCGCCGGGGAAAAGTCCATCAGCGACACTCTGTGCCGGGGAAAAGTCAACCCGACACTCCGTGCCGGGGAAAAGCGACACTCCGTGCCGGGGAAAAGTCAACCCGACACTCCGCGCCGGGGAAAAGTCGATCAGCGACACTCCGTGCCGGGGAAAAGTCAACCTGACACTCCGCGCCGGGGAAAAGTCCATCAGCGACACTCCGTGCCGGGGAAAAGTCAACGATACTCCGCGCCGGGGAAAAGTCCATCAGCGACACTCTGTGCCGGGGAAAAGTCAACCCGACACTCCGCGCCGGGGAAAAGTCCATCAGCGACACTCCGTGCCGGGGGAAAGTCAACCCGACACTCCGCGCCGGGGAAAAGTCCATCAGCGACACTCCGTGCCGGGGAAAAGTCAACCCGACACTCCGCGCCGGGGAAAAGTCGATCAGCGACACTCCGTGTCGGGGAAAAGTCAACCTGACACTCCGCGCCGGGGAAAAGTCCATCAGCGACACTCTGTGCCGGGGAAAAGTCAACCCGACACTCCGCGCCGGGGAAAAGTCCGTCAGCGACACTCCGTGCCGGGGAAAAGTCAACCCGACACTCCGCGCCGGGGAAAAGTCGATCAGCGACACTCCGTGTCGGGGAAAAGTCAACCTGACACTCCGCGCCGGGGAAAAGTCCATCAACGACACTCCGTGCCGGGGACGCGTCAACTAGACGATACTCCGGCTCGGGGAAACGTCAAGCAGACACTCCGTGCCGGGGGCACATCGACAACAGACACTCCGCCTCGGGGAAACGTCGACCAGCGACACTCCGTGCCGGGCACACGTCTACCAAATCGCTTCGTAACAGAGTATCGACCGTCTATGTCGCAAAAAGGGCAGCGCAGGCTCCCGCAAATTGGGAACCCAAATCGCTTCGTAACAGAGCGTCGACCGTCTATGTCGCAAAAAGGGTAGTGCAGGCTCCCGTAAATTGGGAACCCAAATCGCTTCGTAACAGAGCGTCGACCGTCCATGTCTCAAAAAGGGCAGTGCAGGCTTCCTACAAAGCAGGAACCAGATTGCTCTGGGTCAGGGAAACGTCTACCACGGACACTCCGTCTCGGAGACGCGTCAAGCGTCGACCGTCCACGTCGCAAAAATGGCAGTGCGGGCTTCCTACAAAGCAGGAACTAGATCACTCCGTGCTGGGGACACGTTAGCAAGTGACACTCTGCATCGGGGAAATGTCCAACACAGACACTCCGCATCAGGGAAACGTCCAACACGGACACTCCGTCTCGGAGACGCGTCAAGCGTCGACCGTCCATGTCGTAAAAAGGGCACTGCATCCCAAAAAGTGGGAACCAAATCAAGTCGCCTCCACGTGAAAGAAGATCCATCAATTTCATGCACACGACCTACATATGTGGTGTACATTTATTGATGGGGGGCAATTTGTTGGGGTAAAAATTTACACCCCGGTTGACTGAGTCAAAGTCAAGGTCAACCCCCAAGCTAGGTGGGCCCAAGCCCAGGTCAAGCGGACCCATGCCCAAGTCGAGCCCGCGACCAGCCTCCCCATGCCAACAACAAAATCATGTAATAAATAATTTTTATGTAATTTTTTATACATGAATGTATGCAAAATGGGCATAAAGCCAATATTTTGTAAGCCCGTGGCTTATGTGCAAAAATGAAATGGCACATGAGCCATGGGATGGCTAAAATGCCATTTTTGTAAAGCCCAAGGGGCTATGTACAAATATGTAAGCCTATAAAAGGCAACATAATGAATAAAAAAAAACAGACACTTTTTCATTCCCCCAAAATTAGGGTTCTTTATGCCTCTTGCTCCTTCTCCAAGGTTCTAAACCTTCTCAATTCTTTTGAATTAAATCGAGAGTTTTACTCTTTCTTTTCCAAAACTAAGTAGTTTTCCACCACAAAACCCACAAAGGGGAACTCAGATCTCCCATCAGATCCCAAAAAGGAGAGATTTTGATATCTCACATCTCTTGATCTTCAAGATCCGGCCAAACAACAGGAGGAAGAAGAAGAACATCTTTCACTAAACCCCAAAGAAAGAAGAAAAACACTCAGGAGTCCAACTCCTCTTTGATTTCTCTTCAGAGAAATCTTTTTAGGCTAAAAGCCTCTTGTCCTCTCCGGCGCGCAGCGCAAGTGCGCAAAGCGCCCGCGTGCCGACACGTGGCGCGCGCTTGCGCAAGTGCGCAAAGCGCCCGCGTGCCGACACGTGGCGCGCGCGCTTGCGCACCTGCGCGCTTGCGCAAGTGCGCAAAGCGCCCGCGTGCCGACACGTGGCGCGCTTGCGCAAGTGCGCAAAGCGCCCGCGTGCCGACACGTGGCGCGCGCGCGCTTGCGCATCTGCGCGCAGCGCTCTTGCGCAAAACGCCAACATGCCGACACGTGGCGCGTGCGCTTGCGCACCTGCGCGCAGCGCTCATGCGCAAGTTGCCCACGTGTCGACACGTGGCGCGCGCGCGCCTGAGCGCACAGCACCTTAGCGCACAGCGCTCTAGGCGCTGGCCCACGCATCCTTTGGATGTCTTTTTCCCCTTTACTTATATATGCATACATATATACATATGTATACAAATTTGTGCACACACGCACTCCACGACACTGTCCTTGTTAGAAAAAATTTTCTAACGGGGCGCTGCCCCGCACCCCGCAAGGGGGCTGCTAGCCCCTTTGACCCCCAGCCCGCTATCCGGGTAGCGGGACCCCCGTAAAAACTCTGCGTGGCTCCCGATATATCCAAAACCCCCCTTTCAGAACAGAACACACGTACACTGCACATTGAGTTCGCATGACCAGTTTAACCCGTTAATCGGAGGTTCCCTCGCCCCAAAGGCGAGGGGTAATTAACGGCAGCTTAGTCCGCGGCTGCCGGAGATTCGGATCCCCACAATCATTAAACCCCGGCCTACCCTAGGCAGGGGGAATCTGTAGCACGCCTGACAAGCGCGCGCGTATTCCCATCTCTATGGGGTGACGAAAAACACCCTACAGTTCGGACTTGTGTTTCAACAGGAACATATGTCTGAATCTAAAGAGATCATCAGAGAATGTAATGAAGTACAAAGAACCGGTCTTGGCATGTGTAGACTGGGGACCTTTATACATCAACATGTATCATCCCAAGAGTTTACTAACTCTTTCTCTGTTACCAATAAACAGAGCTGTGGTCATCTTATCTTTGTGACATGACTGGCGAGTTTCACAAGATGTAAATTCAAACTGATTTAAATATGCATCTACATGTAACTTCAGCTAGTCGGGTCGCATTGATATGACCTAGTCTACAATGCCTCAAGAAGGATTCGTTCATTTCTGAACTCTTCCTCTTGTGTGTGTTCTGTACACTAAGAACTGTAGTTTGATTTAGAACATTAATGCTTTTAGATAACGTGCCTGATTCGATCAACTTTTGATATAGGAAATGTTCAAAACATAATCCAACCATACAAAATTTTATCATTTCTTTACTAATAAAGAGACTGATATGATTTTGTATATCAGGTTCGGTATCTAATAACATTCGTTCAGAATCAATGTATTGGTAATACAGGGTGACAGTGACCAACAGACTTGGTTGCAACACTTGCCCCGTTTTCTGCCTCATGAAACTTATCACCCGTTCTCAGTTCTCTACCTATCTGTAGCCCTATGTAACAGATTACATATCTGGGATCCTGATCTGGTATCACATACTCAGGACGTAAAGGATACCGAGAAACAGTTCTCTGTAATGAACACACCCGAAGATGATGCATCAACATGCACTCTCTTCGTTTGGGCGGCACGGGAATTCTGGTATTCCTCTATTTTCTGCTCTGTCTTATAACAATTATAAGTTGGAGCGGGACCAACGTTCCCCAGCTCAGTATAACAAGCGGGTTCGGTCAATATTCCGTATTATTATCTTGATTAAGGCGTGATATGGTCGCTACCTGGAGAGAGAGAGAAGAAAACACTCAGCGTGCGCTCTTGCAAGAATAGATTGGTTATTATTTTATCTAATCAGGATGGCTCCCACTGCTTTTTATCAAATCTTCCTTCAAACCCTAAAAGGAAAGACTAGCCGGGATTAATTACACACTACAAGTTCGCCAATCTTTCAGCCAGGCCAGTGTCGGTACTTTGAGGGAGGTCTCCCGTGCTTTCGCACGAACCTAATTAATGTAAACCTCGTTTTCCCAGAGGCGTAACCCCGTTAACACCTTTCTAGACACCTACTTGATCGGCTAATTGTAATGTATAAAACTCTCCCAGGAGTAACTCTTACTCGCAGCGGGTATCGGGATCCAACTATCTCATAGAAGGTATGCAATCTCATTGCAAATTTCAACACTTGAAATTCCCGATAATATTTTGCCCCTAGCAGCTATATGACCTTAACATAGTCAATAAATCATAAGTGCTAGTCAAGTTCAACCCGTCATTTCCCGATTGAATTAAACCCACCCGCACGACCCTTAACATAGTCAACAAAGTCGCACGACTACCCTAATCCAATCACATCATATGCTTATGCAGATAAGCACTAATTAGCTACCGCACACTACGCCTTAACATAGTCAACAAACGTAGCACGAATACTAACTAGTACTTATCTGAAATGACGGAGGGCTACGACAGGTTTTTCTGAAAACCTATTGCGTAATGAACTTGATATCGTTGTAGGATCGAATGAATTTTGAAATGGAGTGTTTTTGAGGCTTTTCTAGTTTTGCTAAAGGAGTCACTCCCGGTGAAGGGATCGTCGGTCCTTTCCTCGTCGAATGAGGTGCGGGATATATCATATATATCACTGTGCAAAGCAAAAACTCTTAAAAGCAATCAAAAAACAAACCGAGTGTGTAGCATCTGCCAGTTATTGCTAAAGGAGTCACTCCCGGTGAAGGGATCTCGGTCCTTTCCTCATCGAATAAGGTGCAGGATATATCACATATACCGCTGTGCAAAGCAAGAACTGTAGCTACCTGTTTTATTTTTGAAATTCGATTCTACAACATCTTAGGTTTCTTTTAATTCATTAATCACATTAATGAAGTCCCATCATTTAAGTACCTAAACATCATAGATAAATACGACGTACACTTATGCCATCCGCATTCGCCTCGATGTCCCCTCGTGCACCGTTAGGTTAGGTAACTAACGGCAGAGCGGGGCAGGGCTAGCGCGGGTGTAAAACATAAGTAACGCCTATATAATATATCATATATACTATATACTGTATCTATCACAGAACATCACATGATCACATCACAGATATCGCAGCAGAAGAAACATATGAAATATTGGATATACTAGGACGTCCGTGTTTTCAATACGAGCCAGTATAAAACACGGATTCCACGGTCGTGATGAATAGCCAAACCCACACCCCTAGACCCCACGAGAGCGGCAAGCAACCCTACCAATTCTAGAGTTAGGAGACCCGGACTCGACTCCTCGAGTTGGTCTCCCACTGGACTCTAGAACCCGGTTACTTGTGCCCTCCTCCTTGGGTCTATCCTAGTGCGGAAAAGTAAATAATATACAAACGGTGACAACTTCCGCAACCTGGAAGCGCCCCAATAAAAGAATATTACATACAAGTTTTTACATGAATGAAAATGAAAAACACTCATCTCACATAAAAACCCCCGGCTATTCAAACACGACGATCCAATATAACATATCCAGCAACACATAACATCACATGTCATCAACGTAAGTAAACATACGCATCCCAATTGTTGTTGACATATAGCAACGAAACCGGCGATATCACATATTACACTTACGGTCATAGAAAAGAAAGTGTAAAACTACAACAGTTGGAATCCGCAACCACCTCAGACATCGCATGCCTGACCAAATGAATTACTTAGACATCGCATGCCTAACAATTATAAACCCCGCATTTTAGTCTCAAAATCGAAAACACTTTTCAATATCAAGTCGGGTAATTCAACAAGATTCCCGACAACCTGATCGAATGCTCGTCGCAAACTTTAGTAGGCGGCCGCACCCCCGATACCGGCGACGAAGTGCACCAAGGCGGAACACCGCTACCGCGAGCACCCGGACGGATGCTTTCGGCGACGGGGTTCTCCTACAGTCACTTGGTCGGGGCTATGGAGTGAGGCTGTCTATTAAGTTTACCGGCGAATATCCGCGTACGCTACGTGATTGCGACGGACTTTTGATCACATCAAAATTCCGTGGCAATCAATCAAGTGAGACTAAACTGCTATGTTTATAATATTCATTCCGTTATCTCATAACAATTTGTGAATTCCAATTATTGTATCACATTCCAGATAAACAGAAAATGTTAAACTTTCCGATCGAACAATCGAACACCCAAGTTTTCCCGATACAATCCAACACATGAAATAAGTCTAACAACATTCAGTTCGTGCCTCAGTACCAACGGTCCAGCCGTAGAAGGGTCAAGCCAACGCCTCACATGTGGCACGCCGTACTGCCCCAAACCCGAAGGTTCAAAGGGCAGTTCAAGACGGTCACATAATCGAGTTAAGGTTTGTTGTCTTCTAGAGGGTCCATCGCGTTACTTGCACTACTTAGAACGTCGTTAAACTACAGAAAAATCCAACACTTGGAAATTTCCCGACAGGGGAAAAATTGGGTATTTTTATCCGGTCGAACTTTTTAACATATTCTAAAATTTATCCGGAAAGCCACACAGACAAAATTTGATACTCCGATCGAAACACCGAATCCCCAAAACAACTCCAGAAAATTCAACTCTTGAATAAATTTTTAAAAATACCCAGAAACTCCAGCATAATATAATAGAAGTTACTGTGGAATCAATTAAGGATGACGTCATCAAAGTGCGGCGGAACCGCTGCAGAAGCCAGGCTTCTGCCGCGTTTCCGCCGCGGTTTGTACTGTTCATGGAAAAAAAATTGCACCGTAATTGTTATAATTCCCTGCTGAGTTTTCTGCATATTTTCAATTTTGAAAAATCCCAGTTTTTAAAAAATGTACAGAGAGCAAGTTTGTGATCGGGTTTCGGGTTCGTTCGGACTTCAAATTCCGTCTGTACTTCGTCTAAGGCTCTAGCTAGGCTCTGATACCACTGTAGGGTTCCTAGGCACCCTAATGAGGTCTCACAAGGTATCGAACATGCCAATTTCAAATTTTACGGTGCCGAGAAACCCTAGACTACGGATCGTTTGCTAGATGTCTAGGCGAAAAGAGTAACTAGTTAACACTTAACTATAAGAATCGGAAATACAACCTTTGTAGATCCGGTCCTCCACCTCCACGGCTCCGCAACGAAGTCCCTTTGCTGTCCAAATGAGTTCCCGGGCTCTAGCGTCGGCTTCGTCGAAGAATAAGCGAGCTAGGTCATCGATGTCCAAGCCGAAGATGATCTACGTCGAGGCATCGCTAAATCAAGCTCCGACTTCACCAAGTCAAGAAACTTGTGAAGGAAACACACTCTACTACTTGGTAAGAGGTAGAGGATGAAGAAATAGGAAGTGGGTTCAATTTAGAATTGGATTTCTCACTCTTTATCATCAATCACCATTGATGACCTTAAGGTTTTCTTCTTGAGTTCAAGGAAGAAGAAGAAGCTAGTATTATGATAAGATAATTGAAAAAGAAAAGAAAATGAATTCTTATCATAAAATTAACCATGGTCAAGTGTAGAGACTAAACTAGGGTTAGTGGGAATGGTTAGGGTTATGGATGAGATAAGAATGGTTGACTTGATCAAAGCTTCATGAAGCTTCAACTAAAGAACAAATAAAGCCACCATTCTTTTCTCTTTTCCATTTATTTTCCAAAATGTATAAACAAATAAATAAATGAATAAATAAGTAATGGAAAATAAAACCCTAACCACTCTCACAACCATGGTTTAATCTTCACACAAATCCAAGTTAACATGTATCATCAAACATGACACAATCAAGTGCACAAAAGTATATCACATATACAACTTGTGCAATGCAAGTGAGAAAATCCATTTAAAGTGAACCGATAATAGTTAATGCAAAGTAATATATCAAATATATAATTATGCATTAAATCATTAAATTAACACTTGATTCAATGATCCGGTCATGTCGCACATAACCGACTAGTATCAAATGTATCGGCTTATCGAATCAAACCTTGATTCGATAACTAGGTTATATCACATACAACCATTCGATACATTCATCGCGAGAATAGAATACGGTATCACATACACGTATTATTCTCGGTCCCGCACATATCTCATATGCGCTCCTATTTCGTTTCGCTTGAGCCAGGAAACCTCTGTGTAGGACTCTAAAGACTCGTCAATACGCCGGCAGCAGGTGATGATCATATCAAACACCCACAAGCCGCAAGCGGTCTGCTAAACGTATTGACCACCCGGGTATTGAGCGATCTGAAGATCGACGAGCAAGCCCGCTCACACTCCAGTGAATCCAACCAGTAACACTACCGTACAGTCCGGTCTGATCGTCTGATATGTCGAATATCTCGCCTAGGGGTGGTAAACGTCAGACCCCAATAGCTCAATAAGTCGTGTCGATATGAGGTCTATAACTGTTCGAGAAACTACTGGTAACACTTACCAGTAAATCTCAGCAACCCTGGCCAGGGATTTCCTGTTATAGCCAATCGAACACAGCGCAACATCAACTCCCTATACCGGGAGAGACGAATCCCCTCCTATCGCTCATTGCCTCCATGTGACTCGGGACTGTACCCAAAAACCACCGTTTTGCACGCCCTCTTGGACGTGGTAAGATGGAAATCAAAGCACAGTGGGAACCACACGAGACTCTATGACGATCTCGGGTCAACAGACTACTCTGTACCAGTGTCACCAGAGAACTGCCATCTGACGTGAGGTATAATACCATCTGGGAGTTCTCGGCGAGTCCGTCCAGTGTACCCAGTCTCTACTGAGCACCCGTATATCATCTCTGATGTCAAACACCAATGGATATGGGATCATCCATCGCCCATCTGTATGGGTCGAGAAGGTATACGCTAGTCTACTCTGGTATATCGATGCCCCGTCTCGATACACCCTCGACTAGGGACTTTGAAGGATGTACTTATGGACTACCATGTCCCCACTAGTATGATCCGCATCATAGTCCAGGTAGTCAAGCACACATCCTAAGGGCTTTACCAACATGTAACAGAGAGACAATTAGTGTACACGTTAAGGTAAAGATCAACCAGATAGCATACTATCATGTCGAGCAAGAAAGTCCTCCCTATATATGTCCCAGCATCCACTACAATATACATCCTATGTACAGTAATGGCCTCTAGGGCATACATATAACTAACACCTCTCCAAAGAGATGTCTCCTAAGACTGATTTGGAAAGGGAACGCATGTCTATTATACCCTACGCTTCTGCGGTAGGCTCTATAATGTATGCGATGTTGTGCACCAGACCAGATGTAGCTTACGCACTAAGCGTGGTAAGCCGGTATCAGTCAGACCCAGGAGAGAAGCACTGGATAGCAGTAAAGAACATTCTCAAGTACCTGAGAAGGACTAAGGAGATGTTCTTGGTTTACGGCGGAAAAGACCTCAGGTTGGAGGCCTTTGCTGATTCCGGCTTTCAGAGTGATAAGGACGATTCCAAGTCCATGTCGGGTTATGTCTTTACCCTCAACGGAGGGGCGGTGTGATGGAAGAGCTCCAAGCAGGACAGCGTTGCTGACTCGACGATGGAAGCGGAGTATATAGCTGCTTGCGATGCCGCAAAAGAAGCAGTCTGGATGAAGAAGTTCCTAACAGAACTTCAGGTGGTTCCTACCATAGTTGATCCAATACCTCTGTATTGCGACAACAACGGAGCTATAGCTTTAGCGAAGGAACCAAGGTCCCATCAGAAGTCCAGACACATCTTAAGGCGGTATCACCTGATCAGGGAGATCATTGATCGTCAGGAGATCGAGGTTCGGAGAGTTGCTTCTGAAGAGAACATTGCTGATCCATTCACGAAGGCCCTACCCCAGATTCAGTTCGAGAGGCTACTCGAGATCATTGGTCTACGATACGCCAGTACATGGCCCTAGTGCAAGTGGGAGATTGTTAGTGTTTATGCCCTAGAAGGCCATTACTATATCATACTAGTTTGTATATTACTTAATGGAAGCTTGGGATATTCACATGTATATAACAGTCTTGCTAAACATGGTAGTATGCTACTTGGTTTTTCTATCTTAATATGTGAGTGTACGTATTGATAGAGCTCTTAGGATCTTGCTTGTCTACCAGCGTTGTGATGGCAGTCACACTAGTGGGGGCTGGGTAGTCTACAAGCACATCCTTATTCAGGTCCCTGGTCGTTGGATTATCGAGACAGAGCATCGATACTCCGGAGTAGACTAGTGTGTACGCTTCTCATCCCAGTTGGGGAGATGGTCTGTCCCACAGCCGTCAGTACGTCGTACTGGAGATAGTATGCAGGTGATCGTTAGGTTACGGGTACACCGGACAGGACTCACAGGGAACTGTTGGTTGGTTTTATACCAGTCGTCAGTGAACAGTTCCCAGGTGACATGAGTACAGCATAGTCCGCAGACTTGACACTGCTACTTCGCCTCGAGTGTGTCCCACTGTTCTTAGATTACTACCCTACCACGGCTCAAAGGAGTCGTGCAAACAGGTAGCAGTTAGGTGCAGTCCCGAGCACTTGGAGGCAGTGGCGGTTAGACAGGATTCGTCTCTTCCGGTATTGGGAGTTGATATCGCGCTGTGTCAGAGAGCCATTACGCAAAGTCCCTGGCCAGGGCAAGCGAGATTTGCTGGTAGGTTCCAGTAGTTTCTCAGGGTGTAATGGGCTTCGCTCCGACACGACTTATACCGCTATTAGGGGACTGACGCTTGCCGCCCCCTAGGCCCGATATGCGATAGTCTAAGACGAACGGACCGGACTGTATGGAGATTGTCACAGCAGGCTCAGTAGGAGTTCGGATGGGTTTCCTCATCGGCCTTCTTATCGACATCTACCTGGGGACCGTTACGTACAGCTAGTGCCGCTTGCGGTCTGTGGTTAAACCCACTGCCAGCGTAGTAGTCGAGTCTCTAGAGTCCCATACAGAGAGTTTCCTACTCCAGGCGAAATGATATACAGGTCGTATGGTTTTACGACAAAGGGTTCGGACGCATACGTGTGTTTACGCACGTACGACTTTCGGACAGTTTTTACCAGTCGGCTTTGGTTTAAGCCAGTTACTGGTATCCGGTTATTGGATTTATACAGTCTAAAGTTTTTCCGTATTTTTGCGGATTGGAGGGACGTTCTCGTAATTGTGCGAGAAGCTTCTAGAAGATGGTGACTAAGGAGGTTTAGGTGTCATATGCATTGAATGAGTTTAGTGAGTCATGAGAGTGATTCATCCATATCATTAATGCACAATAAATGATTAATGAGTCATGGTTATGAATCACCATTAGATATTTATGAAACTTGATTATTCATCATTTGTTTTTCTTTTATTGATGAATTTTAAAGTTTCATATATATTATGATAACTTACTATTCTCATTTGATAATATCATTCACATTCTCTCTCCTCAAGCTCACTCTCTTCAAACCCTAATCCTCACCTCTCATGTGTTGAGAACAAGGATTAGTTAGACTAAACAATCCATAACCCTCACTCTATCTCATCTATCTTCTTTGATTAGCAATCCAAGAAGGTTAGTTGCCTCAAGTTTAGAGGCTAAGCTTGGAGTTTTGCTCTCGGGTGGATCATCTACTACATCGAGAAGGCCGAGGAGGACGAGGAGATCGTAAAGCCGAAGGACTTGGTTCGATAGGTATAATCCCTAAGCATAGTAGTTTAGAACAACTATGTGTTTGGTTAGTTATCGTTTAGCTTCGATTCAAGCGGTTAGTCGATGTTTGTTCATTAAACAAGTTCGTTTTTGAAAATTTCGCCTCCCCACAAGTATTGGGGTGTTGTACATCGACTTACAGACTGATCTGGCTAAGCAGCTGCATGACGTGGTGACTGAGCTAGATGACGATGGTGCCTGGGTCATCTGGATCGTCGGCGACGTGCGTAACTCCGGCGAGACGGCCAGAAAAGGAGAAAAGAAAAGAAAAAAGAAGAAGAAGAGGTTGCTGGGTTTCTGGAGTTCTGGGGATTAGGCGAGGACAGAGGAGAGATGGCGACGAGGTAACGGCGACGAGACGAAGTTGTCGGTGGCGAGGTAGGTATGGCCATGGGTTTGGTGTGCTCGGGGATGTGCAGAGGTGGAAGACGAGGTGTGGTGGTGGTTTGGAGTTGTCGGGAGACGAGAGGAGGTGATGGGGTGTTAGGGTGGTAGTCGGTTTTCCGGCGACGATGAGGTTGCCGGTGAAGGGGTGTTGGGTTCTCGGGTTGTGGAGGTCGGGGATGGAGCAAGGGTCGATGGTGGTGGTGTATGGTGTTCTGGGTTGCTGAGGAGACGAGCGGGCGATGGAGGTGGTCGGTGGTGACGGTTTCCCGGCGCCGAGGGGTTGCCGGCGATGGGGGATTAGGTTCTTGGCATCGGTGTTGTGGTTGGGAGCTTGCATGTCATCGGGGAGAGGAGGAAGAGGAGATGGGGTAATGGAGGTGAGGAAGAGAAGGCAAGGACAAGAGGGCGGCGACGGTGAGAAGGCGGCGACGAGAGCGGCGGCTAGGCGTGGGTTAGGGCTTGCGTTCGCGGGGGAAAAGAAGAAGAATGAGGAAGAGAGAGAGAGAGGGTGAGGTTTTATAATAATAGGTTTATTATAAATTATATAGTGTGTGTGTGTGTATAAGAGAGAGAGAGAGAGAGAGAGAGACGGAAAGGAAGAGCGAGAAAGAGAGTTTTTATTATTTAAAATAATTTAATATTATATATATATATAACAGTATTTTATATTATTAGTTATAGGAAATATTATATATATATATATATATATATATTGTGGGATTTTACAGATAATACCAAATTACTCCGAATATTACTCGTGTCCCTTCAAAAATCTAGTTTTTCAATATGGAGATATACGTAAGAATTTAAACCATAATGCGATATCCGATAAATAAAAACATATATCCCCAAATACGGATCTACGTAAATATACGTAGCGATCAAAATACTAGTCTGTGTAACACTTAGGATATGAATCATGATATATGGGTGCAACCACATGATATGGTGTACTATGACATGCAAAGCTAGATAAGAAAATATATTATTTGGTTTTATATTGTATTTTAAAAGATTTTAGAGTCTAAATTATATTATATGCGTATATAAGATCTAGGTTTGCATGGATACTCTCTATTAGCAAATATTTATTGTAATCTTGAACCATGATGGGTTTCAAATATACGGGTCAAGTCGGATAATAACCACAGCTACCAATTGCTCCATCCGCAACCCAAATGCAACAATAGAAAAGAAATTTTTCCGCAATATTTGAAATACCCAAAATAAATAGTATAAATACATCAGGGTGTTACATTATACCCAACTACAAAAGAATTTTATCCTCGAAATTCACGGAACAAGAAAAGATACAATAAGACACGGATCTAAGAAAAGTGGTGTGGAAACTTCTGTCGGATCTCGTCTTCACGTTCCCAAGTATATTCTCCGTGCGAACGATTCCCCCATGAAACGAGTACTAGTGGGATAACTTTATTCTTGAGGACCTTTTCTCGTCGATCCACAATCGTCATTGGTCGCTCTTCACATGTTAAATCTTCTCTTACTATCAGTTCCGAGTGATCTAGGACGTGCGTCTCATCTCGAATATACTTATGGAGTTGAGATACATGAAACACGTCATGAACACCCGCTAAGGATGGTGGTAAAGCCAATCGATAAGCTACCTCTCCAACACGCTCGATAATACCGAAAGGCCCAACGAATTGAGGACTAAGCTTGCCTCGACTACCAAATTAGATCACTCCTTTGGTCGATGATATCTTCAAGAATACAAGATCACCAACTGCGAACTCCAAAGGTTTTTGTCCAGTATCAGCTCAATTTTTCTGCCGATCTTGTGCCCTCTTCATATGATTTCGGATCACGTTAACTTTCTCTACCGTTTGCACAATAAGATCTGGTTCCAATAATCTACTTTCTCCAACATCGTCCCAACAGACAGGCGACCGGCACTTACAACCGTACAATGCTTCGAATGGAGCTATCTGTATAGTCGCCTGAAAACTGCTATTGTATGAAAACTCCACCAAGTGCAAATGATCCTCCCATGAACCCTTGAAATCTAACATGCATGCTCTTAACATATCTTCAAGAGTTTAGATCGTTCTTTCAGACTGGCCATCTGTTTGAGGATGATAGGCTGTGCTAAATTTCAAGCGAGTCCCTAAACTTTTCTGTAGACTCTTCCAAAAGTTTGATAGAAATCGAGTATCATGATCCGAAACGATGCTCACGGGTATTCCAAGCAATCTCACAATCACCTGCATGTACCGCTCTGCCAAAGGTTCCGTCGACTGACCAACTCGAAACGGTATAAAATGAGCTGCCTTGGTCAATCGATCGAAAATCACCTAAACTGTATTATTGCCATTTGGACTCCGTGGTAAAGCAGTCATGAAGTCCATGGTTATATGTTCACACTTCCATTGAGGAATCGTAAGTGGCTGCAATAAACCAGCTACCCTTTGATATTCAGTCTTGACTTGCTGACACACTAAGCACTTCGATGCGTAGCAGGCAATCTCCCTTTTCATGCCTTCCCACTAGAAATGTTGTTGCAGATCTTTGTACATCTTCGTGCCTCCTGGATGTACGGAATACGCGGAACTATGAGCCTCCTTCATGACTTCTTCGCGAACATCTCTTTTAGGCACACATAAACGACTACCATATCATAACGAACCATCTTTATGAATTAACAAGTCTATTCGAATTCCCGCTTCTACTTGTTCTCGAAACTTCTGCAATCTTGGATCGTGCGACTGTGCTGCTTTAATGTTCGATCAAGGATGTACTTGCAACTGCATCAACTGTCCCGAAGAATTTGGTAGTATAATCTCCAACTCGAACCTCTGAAGATCAGCTATAATCTCCTTCTGCACAGTCAACATCCGTATTGCTGGCAACCGACTTAGAACATCTGGCACTACATTAACTTTCCCCGGATGGTATTTTAGATCAAGATCATAGGCAGCCATCAGCTCTAACCATCTACGCCGTCTCATGTTGAGCCCTTTCTGTGTGAACACATACTTAGGCTTTTGTGATCGGTAAATACTTCTACCCTTTCGTCCAATAAGTAGTGTCTCCAAATCTTCAGAGCGAAAATTACTGCTGCTAACTCCAGATCATGAGTTGGGTAGTTCTTCTTATGAGTCTTCAATTGTCTCGACGCGTATGCTATGACCTTCGCATGCTGCATTATAACACATCCCAATCCTTTCCTAGATGCGTCACTATGAATAACCAACCCTCCGAAACCGTCTGGCACTGTCGGAATATGAGCGGTGGTCAATCTTTGCTTCAACGCTTCGAAAGCTGACGTACATTTCTCGGATCATACGAACGGTACCTCCTTTCGTATTAGCTTAGTCAATGGCTCTGCTATTCGAGCGAAGTTCTCCACGAACCTTCTATAGTATCCGGCAAACCTAAGAAAACTTCTGATCACCCCTACATTCTTTGGAATTGGCCAATCATAAACAGCTACAATCTTTTCAGGGTCAACGGAAATTCCATCTCCGGATACAACATAATCTAAGAACTTCACTTCCTTCAGCCAAAACTCGCACTTTCTCATCTTAGCATATAACTTTTCTTCTCTCAACGTTTGCAGTGCGATCCTTAAGTGCTCTGCATGCTCTTCTTTGCTCCTCGAATAGACCAGAATATCATTAATAAACACTACTACGAACTGGTCCAGGTATTGTGAAAATATTCGGTTCATCAAGTCCATAAATATTGCCGGTGTGTTAGTAACTCCAAATGGCATCACTAATTACTCGTAATGCCCATATCGAGTTCGGAACGCTGTCTAGCAAATGTCTTCTGATTTCACCTGAACTTGATGATATTTGGCCGCAAATCCAACTTCGAGAATACCCTCGCTCCACTGAGTTGATCGAATAATTCTCTGATGTGAGGGATTGGGTACTTATTCTTAATAGTCAACCGATTTAATTCTCGATAATCGATGCACATCCTCCGCGTGACATCCTTCTTCTTGATTAGAAGAACTGGAACTCCCCAGGGTGAACCGCTGCTGCGAATCCAACCCTTCTCTACCAATTCGGCAACTTATTTCTTTACCTCTTATGGTTCCACCGGCGCCATTGGATACGGCCTTTTAAATCGGCGCTGCTCTAGGAAAAAGATCAATCGCGAACTCCATATCTCGTTTTGGCGGTAAAACCGAGATGTCTTCGAACACATCCATAAACTCCTGAACTACTGCTGGTGCCTCTTCCTTGTTTACTTCCATCGATGAAAGAACAGCATTAGTTGGCCTACCCTATATTCGACTGGCCCGACGGATCATCTACCTCCCAAAAATATAAACTCCAGATGTCCGGGAATCTAGAAAATCACTTCCTTTGCCCTATAATCAATGTAAGCATAGAAAATGACAAGAAAATCCATTCCCAAGACAATATCATAGCTGCCAGTATCAATGACCAAGAAATCCGTGAATAACTCCCGTCCGCAAATAACAATCGAGCAACCCTTGCATTCACTACAAGATATAATTCTCCCATTCCCGGTGCGTATGTCCCAGCAACTAGACAGGGCCATGTGTGGAATAGAGTGTGCACTAATAAACTTGGATGATATGAAGCAATGGGATGCATCTGAATTGAATAATGCCATTGCGGGAAAATTAGAGACAAGTAGGATACCTAAAACAACATCATCTGAAGCCTTGGCCTCCTCGGCCGTCAGGGTGAAAGCCCGTGCTTGGTTAGG
This sequence comes from Agapanthus africanus, assembly GCA_030015575.1. Taxonomy (NCBI): domain Eukaryota; kingdom Viridiplantae; phylum Streptophyta; class Magnoliopsida; order Asparagales; family Amaryllidaceae; genus Agapanthus; species Agapanthus africanus. The sequence continues at coordinate 139,159,547 of CM057339.1, forward strand.
CCCCTGAGTAATCTGCTTCTGCTGTGCTCATGGAGCCTCACCCTTCAACTGAACTCTCAATGGGCAAGCGTGCATTCGATGATCAGCAGCTCCGCAAATCAGACACTGGCTAAGCCTCATCCGACACTCCATCCGAAAATGACCCGGTCGTTGGCAGTAATCACAAATCATATCATTCTTCTGCATTGAAACAGAGGTCCTTTTCAGGGGTATTGTCCTTTGTTTATTTATCGGAATGGCTCTACGTACAGGAACTCTATTTGGCGTAAACGCCGACTTCCGTACTACAACGGCTAGCTGCTGAGTACCCTTTACTTTCACCGATAAACTCTGCTGCTCCTTGGCTGCCTTGAGAACTTGGGAGAAGGTGGTCAATCTCAGAGATATAATGCGTCTCTAAATCTCCACATCCAAGCTACGCATAAACCGCCATGCCCTATTTGCCTCATTGGCAACCAAGGGCCCCGCAAATCGACTGAGCCGGGTCCACTCAGCCGCATGTGCATCAACGGATCCATCATTCTATTTCAAGCTGATGAACTTCTCTTCCATTTTCTCCCGAGCAGACTGCGGAAAGAACTTCTCCAAGAAACTTCGTGAAAAAGTTGCCTAACAGATCGGCTTGGTCAGACGGGTCTCCTCTACAAGCCACCACTCGTGAACGTAATCTACCAATTGGATGCGTACTACATTCACCTTTTTCTCATCTGGAATATGCGCGACAACAAGAAGGTTCTCTGTATCAACTAGCCACTGCTTCACTGGCAATGGCTCTTCCAGTCCTGTAAATGTGGACGAACCGAGCTTTCTAAAGTCCGCCATGGTGCCCCCATGCTGTGTTGTCCTGGGTGCTGCTGCAACTACGAAATGCTGGACCGTCCGCAGACTCTCTTGGAAAGCCTCAGCCTGCTGCTGATTCAGCTCAGTTTGTCGCTTCTAGTTTTCCAGCATACCATATATAACTCCAAGCAATGCGGCGTTATTTACACGTCTCTGATATGACCGCAAATCTCTATCCACCATAATTCTGAAGCCAAGACACTGAAGATAATTAGTAACGGTAAACATGATTCAATAAATAAGATAGCTATAGATTCAAGACTGGCAAGATAGTAATGTGGAAGGACATATTCCTAATTCCCGGTTTCCTGGTCAGTGTATTGGGTTCAGTACCCAACTACAAAAGAACTAAACCCGACTAACCCTAAATCTTATGTCTCTGATACCAAACAAACCCCGTCACGCCTCGTTTCCCAACATACATAAACACGGCACGTGACAGAGCCAACCATGCTACCTATGGTTAGGAATCATCCCTCTACAGTCACATTACAGCTGTCAATCGGATATCAAGAACAGTAAAATAAAATCTAGCTAACATATGTCCATCTGCCACAATAAATAAAATCAAAAAATGCATAAAGCGGAAACGAATCAAGATCCAATAAACAATAATATCTGAATCACGTCCCAATATGGGCTCACATCAATAGAAATAAAACTGTTGAAATAAATAAACTAAGAGTCTCTAAACTAAATAGCGAGCTCCTCATTGCTCAGCTTGATTGCTAAAGTACTCTTGATCTACCTGCGATAAAGGTAGAGGAACCGGGCAATGCAAAACCCAGACGTCAGTGCGTCATAATATCAAAATAATAGTAATAATCAGGATAGGATGCTATAATTAAACATGAATGTAAATAAAAAAACACAGATATAAAACAGTGGGTACATGTATGCAATGTGTATCCTAAAATTTGTGCTTCTAGGCTATCTATTTTACAAGTCTTTGAAATCAATTTAATGGAATTGTCGATATAACTCAATAGTATCCCGTGCGTGCCCGAAACCACGGTCAAGATTCTCGGGCTGAATCCGAGACGTGCCGCTAAGCAGTAAATAGGTAACATGTACAGATGAATGATGTCAGCAGCATCATTCCAAGGATGGCCGAGCCCGTAAAAACTGATCAGTATAAATATCGAACTGTTAAGTTATAAGTCAGGTTTCATTATTGATTTTCCCTTACCCCTAAAGTTTTGTATTCAAGTCAAGTATTGATGATATAAATCTAATGCCAATACAGGATCAAGCAGGTACAGATCTTGTCTATATAGACAACAAGTCACGTCTATCACGCCCCTCTTCCCAGTAGACGAAAATGGTGACGTGGCAAGCCCGCAACGTATTTACTATGAAATAAATACGTTAAGCGTAATTAAGCAATATAATAATGAACAAGAATGATAATAGTAATAAAATGAAACAACAACTTTATTTACATTCAACTTTACATACAACCTTCTGAAAATAAAAGATACAATAATAAAGCAAATGTCTAAATAATGGTATATAGAAAGTAAGTGCAGACTGGAAAGAGCTAGTAGTCTGGCTGAGCAGCAACCTGGTCCAAGTCCTCCTGGCTCGGCTCTATCTCCTTAGAGTCCGATCCTCCTGACGAACATTCTAAAGAAAGAAAACATGGAGAAATGTCGTCAGCGAACTAGCGCTCGGTAAGTCCTAAAAGAAGTAAGGGAAAATAGTATATTATGTGAATAAGAACTAAAAGAACAAGGACAGGTAAAATTGTATATGATCATTCACAGGTATAAGATAGTTATTCTAACGTGGTTATTTGTAGTTTGATAAAGAAGATATTCATGTATACGAGAGGAGTCCATCTTACGCCGTAGACTATGGTAACATGTAGTACAAGGCCCCGTCATAACCCATGGGACAACGACACGTGAATTCATGTAGTGTCTTTTAAAGTGACCTCTCGTGCCACGGTATACATTCCATACCAATCTACCCCTTTATCCCCGCGTATTGTATTGTATAGATTAAGATTACAGGTCTTGGCCGAATCCATGGATATAAAATGTTCAGGTTCATGTTCAGGATATAATTATGTGTTCAAGTAGTCATGTCGAGTTCATGTCACATTATAACCATGGTTCGGTCAAGTCGAGTCAAGTATACAAGTTTGAGTTTGATATTTGAATTCGAGTATTCAGGTTCATGATCAAGTATTCAAGTTCGTGTTTGATTTTGGATTTTGGTTTGAGTTTGGACTCAGATTGAGTCAGAAACTTATGAACGGATTTTACACTTGAATTCTTAGGTTCGGGAGTAATCGGCAATTGTTGCACATGAACGGCATGATTTATGTATTTTTCCAAAATAATTGCCATTAATAACTCCGTTAAGTTGTCTAGCCTAAATAGGCAAGCACTCACTTTCTCCGGCTCCCTGGGGCTCAAGAGAAATGATACCGCTTAAGCCTATGTTAATTCTATAGTTCTTAAAATATTGTTTGCATATCTCGAGGGGGTTTTATGAAAAATATGTTAATATTGTTTTGAAAATAACCTTGAGGATGATTTACAAGCTTTAGGGTTTTCATAAGCATGCATTTTAATTATTGGGGTATTTTAATGATAAAAACCTTGCTTTTAAAAGTTTATGGTATTTTATTGAAAACTAGCCCTTTTTGTAACTTGGTGGTATTTTATTAACATTTTAATTTTTCATTTTAAAAAATATAGTTTCATAATATATTGAAAATACGGATTTATAATTTTTGTATAATTTTTCAAAAATTAGTTTTTGATTAGAAAAGTCGCGTTTCTTAAAAACCGTATTTTATTTCCTTTCGAGATCGAATACTCCGTGAGGAGTTTTGTATTTCGCTCTACTATCCCAAGGATGTGTAATAATCTGCAACATCTAATAGCGGGTCACCTAACGAGGGTTGTAGAAGCGTATTTACCAAGGATTACAAAATACCGCTTTAACAGAAACCCGGTTTTGAAAAGATGTGGTATTTGAAAAACATTTCTTTGAACCCACTATACATATATATAGACATCGTGCTATGAAACCAAAGTGTGCGTGTGAGGTAGGTCGTTATCCCGTGAAATTTTCCTAAAGGTATCTTTTTAATAATTATCGAAAAGTGGTTTATACTAAAATTCAAGGTATTTTAATAAAATGTTCGTTTATGTTTGTTTTACATGAAAATCTTGGTTAAACTCGAAACTAAAAGATTGTAATCGAAGTTACAAGTAGGGTTGTAAAATTAGTTTGACTTATGTATAAAGGAAAATGGAGTTCTAAGTTTAAAAAGAAATGTATCGGAAGTAACTCCACTTTACCGATATATATTTAGGAGATGAATTGAGATGAAAAGAAGAAGAAATGAGAGAGACTTACGGCTTGGTAATATCGAGAAGAGAGTAAGGAAGAAGGGAGGGGGTTTCATGGCGTTACAAGAGCTTCGAAAACGGCTTTGATCTTCGATGGAAGGAGCTTGGTTGCTAACTCCACTTGCACTTAGGAACTTTTGAGATGATTTTGCTTGAAATTTTCAGAATAGAGGGGAGCTAGGGCATGGGGTAATATTTATAGTGGAGAATTAGGGTATGCGAATTAAAAATTTGGATTAAAAAGCATTAAAAAGGTGTTAAATGACGATCTGTTTGATTGCACGAAAATCAAAGTGCAGGAGAGTTAAGGGGAGTCGAAGGGGTGAGTGTGCAAAACATGGGGTGATTTGGAGCTAAACCGATCGTCGGCGCCGGCCCTTTGATGGGTTTGGGCGGTCAGATCTTGAGGAATTTCCTCGAGATTCGCGCCACATGTGTATTTGGGTGTGTACACCTTATTGTGCCTGTTTGATTTTTCTGAAACTTTCTATTTCTTCGTGTATTGCACGTGCAACTCTTGGGCTTCCAAAAATTAAAAAGAAAAATGTTAAAAATAATTGGGTGTGATGGGAGTCGAACGCACAGGCTATGTCACAGCAGTGCAGGGGTTTACCAATGAGCTACAAGTTGTTTCTTTCTTTTATTTAACAAAAATAACTTTTAACTCTTACACAGGCTGTAATACCCTTTTCTGTACAATAACAAGAAAATTTCTGTACAGTGATTTCAGAGTCGTTACGATCTACCCTCCTTATAAAAAATTTCGTCCTCGAAATTTACAATTACATAGGGACTAATTTTAAAAAAGGTAAAGGTATCGTGCACACATATCTTCTTCTCTTTCCCAAGTTGATTCTCCTGGCGAATCCTTTTTCCACATCACTCGGACCAAGTTTACCTCCTTGTTCCGTAATATTTTCACCTTTCGGTCCAGGATCTCAACTGGTTGTTGCTCGCAGGTTAGGTCAGTTTGTACTGTAAGTTCTGAGTGATCAAGTATGTGGCTGGGGTCGCTCACATATCGTCGTAGTTAGGATATGTGGAACACATTATACACTCCTTCTAATGAGGGTGGTAGTGCTAAACGATATGCCACTTCTCTAACTCATTCGAGTATGTCGAACGGTCCTATGTATCTTAGACCTAACTTACCCCTTTTGCCAAAACGGATCACTCCTCTGTTTGGAAAGATCTTTAGGAATACATGGTCTCCAGGTTGAAACTCCAAGTGTCGACGCTTTGCATCTGCCCAATACTTCTGTCGGTCTTGGGCTATGCACATCCTTTCCCTAATCGTGCGAACCACGTCCACAGTTGCCACGATCATCTCTGGTCCAAGGAGTTCATGATTCCCAACTTCGTCCTAACTTAGCGGTGAACGACACTTCTGTCCGTAGAGTGTTGCGAATGGTGCCATCCCAATACTTTCCTGATAGCTGTTACTGCTTGAAAACTCCACAAGGTGTAGGCGATCTTCCCATGAACCTCCGAAGTCTAACATACTGGCTCTCAGCATATCTTTCAGGGATCTGAATAGTTCATTCGGACTGTCCATCTATTTGTGGATGATACGTTGTGCTGAAATTCAGACTCGTCCTCAGGCTAGGTTGCAGACTCTGCCAAAATTATGATTGGAATCTTGTATCACGATCGGAGATGATGCAGACATGTACTCCATGTAATCTCATAATCTCCTGCATGAGTTTATGGGTATCAAATATGGTACATTTTGAAGGTTTAAATCTTACTTTAGATTTATTCTTACCTCAATATACTTCTTTGATAACATCTCGGTTGACTGGCCAACTCGAAATGAAATAAAGTGAGCCAACTTGGTGAGTCGATATACAATAACCCAAATTGCATCGTTACCCTTCGTGCTGCGAGGGAGAGCAGTCACGAAGTCTATAGTAATGTGCTGCCATTTCCATTCTGGGATTGGTAACGGCAGAAGTAGACCAGCAGTTCTGTGATATTCAGCCTTCACTTGATAACACACCAAACACTTGGCTATGCTTCTTGCTACTTCATGCTTCATTCCATGCCACTAGTAGTATTATCGTTGATCCTTGTACATCTTTGTACCACCGGGGTGTACCGAATATGGAGAGCTGTAAGCTTCTTTCATCAACTCTTCTCGAACATGGCAGATTGGTACACATAAACGGCTTCCATATCGCAAGGATCCATCTTCATGGACGATGAAGTCAGTTCGTAGTCCACTTTCTACTTCTTTTCAGATCTTTTATAGCTTGGCATCATTTGCTTGAGCAATCTTGATCTGATTTATAAGAGTGGACCGGACTTGTAAGTTCATCAAATATGAAGCGTTACCTGGCACAACTACTTCAATCTCAAATCCATGCAATTCTTGTTGTAGCTTCTACTGAGCGGTGAGGTTCATTGCTAATGGCTAGAGACTAAGTGCATCAGGAACTACGTTCACCTTCCCAGGATGATACTGTAGGTCGATGTCGAAGTCTGCCGTGAGTTCTAGCCATCTTCTCTACCGCATGTTGAGTTCCTTCTGAGTAAATACATACTTAAGACTTTTATGGTCAGTGTATATATCCACTCGTTCTCCCAAAAGATAGTGGCGCCAAATCTTGAGTGTGAAGATGACGGCTACCAATTCTAGATCATGTGTTGGATAGTTGTGCTCATGAACCTTTAATTGCCTTGATGCAAAAACCATAACTTTTCCATGCTAGTGTAGAACACATCCTAATCATTTACCGGACTCATCAAAATGTACACCAAATCCTCCAAATTGATCCGGTATTACCAGGATAGGTGCAGAGGTTAATCTCGACTTGAGTTCTACAAAAGTTTTTTCATATACTTCTGACTACATGAATGCTTCGTCTTTACGTGTGAGCTTAGTCAGGGGTGCTGCGATCTTTAAGAAGCCTTCAATGAATCGTCAGCCGTATCTTGCTAATCCCAAGAAACTTCTTATATCTTTCACCATCTTTGGTGCCGGCCACTCACTGACAGCTGACACCTTAGCTGGATCCACCGAGGTTCCTTCTCCTAAAATGATATGTTCGAGAAATCTGACTTGATCTAGCCAGAACTCACACTCTGTACTTGGCATAGAGCTGGTGTTGTCGTAATGTCTCCAGGACAATACGTAAGTGCTCAACGTGTTCCTTCCGATTCTTTGAATACACCAGGATGTCGTCGATGAAGATGACAACAAACTTATCTAAGTACTCTGAAAAACTTGGTCCGTTAGGTTCATAAAGATGGCAGGTGCATTGGTCACTCCAAATGGCATTACGAGATATTCATAATGACCATAACGAGTCCTAAACGCCGTCTTCGGAATGTCGGACTCTTTGACCTTCACCTGATGATAACTCGAACGAAGATCTAGCTTTGAAAAGACATAAGACCCACTTAACTAATCAAAAAGGTCATCGATGCATGGTAGTGGATACTTGTTCTTAATCTTCACTTCGTTCAGAGCTCGATAATCCACACACATCCTGTAGGAATCTTCTTTCTTCTTCACGAGTAACACCGGAGATCCCCAACTTGAAGTACTGGGTCGGATCCAACCTTTCTTCAGTAGTTCGTCCAACTGAACGCGGATCTCCTTCAATCCCTCCGGACTTAACCGGTATGGAGTTTTGATTACAGGTTGTGCACCAGCTTGTAAATCAATACTAAACACAAGAGCTCGATCGGGAGGCAAACCTGATATATCTTCAGGGAACACATCCTAGAACTCTCAAACTACTTGAGGCTTTTCTTCTTCTGCAGGTAGAGAGAACACTTCTGCATTCTTTGGTTTAGCACGGTAGCTTCCTGGCTCCAAGGTTCTATCTCAACTTTTGAAATAGAAGACCGAGTGATCTGGTATCTTAAATACTACCCTTCTTTGACGACAATCAATAGTAGCATAGAATACTCCCAGCCAGTCCATTCCCAACACAACATTGAAATTTGGTATGTCCAGTATTTTGAAATTTGCGTAGAATTCTTGACCGCAAACCAGAACTAGGCACTGTTCATACCCTAAAGTTGCTGTTTACCGCCGAAAATGGGAAAGACAAATGTCTTGCCTGAATTTGGGGGCAGATGCTTTTTGGTTTTATCCGTCCACCTCTCCGAAGATGCCAAGTTGATTTATGGCACCGTGTATCAGAGGTTTGGACGGATGCGACCGTTGTAGCGGACTTCGTCAGATTCCCTCTCATTTGCGAGGGGTTTTTGATTGTGGGGACGCTCTTCCCTGCAGGCACAAGCCCCTGCAGTTAATTACGCTACCGCATCACGGTAACCACTTTCTCCTGCTCCAGATGTTCACTTCGTATCGTGTGTGTTTGTTTTATTTTTGGTTGCCCGTGGATTGTATATGGAGACTAATTTATGTTGCCGCTCGTAGGGCGTGGATTAGTCCAAATCCGTATATTCTTAGATTTGGGTTTGGTTTAAGGATCGTTAATCTCGTTTGAGATTAAGATCAACTTAAATGTTTGTTGAGGATACGTTAGTCTAATTTTAGACTAAGATCGACTCAACAGGATTTTGGGATCATTCAAACCCAGCAAAAGAGCGTTTGGACTCTATATTGTTTTAGTTTAAGGACGTTACGGTCCATAGCTTGTTTAAGGACATTGCAGTCCGTTGTTAGTTTAAGAACGTTTCGATCTATAGATCACCATTTTTGGTGTGAGGGTTTAGTTTAAGGACGTTGCGGTCCACAGCTAGTTTAAGGACATTACGGTCCATAGATCACCATTTGGCGGTGAGGTCGTAGTTTAAGGATGTTACGGTCCATTACTAGTTTAAGGACGTTGCGGTCCAGAGAGTTTAGTTTAGGGACGTTGCGGTCCATTGGGTTTAAGGACATTATAGTCCATGGGGCTTAAGGTCATCATAGTCCATAGAGTTTAGTTTAGGACGTTGTGGTCCATTGGGTTTATGGACATCATAGTCCATGGGGTTTAAGGACATCATAGTCCATAGAATTTAGTTTAGGGATGCTGCGGTCCAAAGTTTAAGGACATCATGGTCCAGAGAGTTTAGTTTAGGGACGTTGCGGTCCATTGGGTTTAAGGACATCATAGTCCATAGAGTTTAGTTTAGGGACGTTGCGGTCCATTGTTGGTTTAAGGACATCATAGTCCATAGAGTTTAGTTTAGGGACGTTGCGGCCCATTAGGATGTGCTCATGGGTTTTGGGTTGCACAAAAGAGCGGTTGGTTGTCGGGACCCTCCACCTCTCTGAAGACGTTGAAGAATTACAACGACATGTATCAGAGGTATGGAGAGATGTACCATTGAACCAAATTCCATATTTGAGGGGAAAGATCATAGGGGCCCGTCCAAGAATCATTAGTCGGTTTTGAGAGACTAAGATTAACTTAGGAGATTAAGGAATCATCATCAGTTTGGGATGTCATGAGCATTGTGGCTCGGTCTATTAGGAAATCCAAAATGTTTTAATTCTCAGGGAGACTTAGCAAATTTGGAGTTGGAGTTGGCTTCCTATAGTGTTAAACAATATTGTATACTCAGTGCTCACATGCTCCCACGTGAGACTCCAAGGAAGTGTTAAACATCGAAATTTGGGGGAGGCTCAGGTGTGGCACGTGAGGCTCTTGAAAGTTGGCACTGTTCACTTGGGTTTATCCCCTTGTTCTTTTATAAGTGCTAAGCACTATTGGGGGGTCACGTGGGATCACGTGAGGCGCTCCAAAGACGGGAACTATTTTTATTTATTCCCCTTTCCTTTTACAAGTGCTAAGCACTATTAAGGGGTCACGTGAGGTGCCCCAAAATGGGAACTGTCTTTTTATTTATTCCCCTTTTCCTATGAGTGTTGAACAATTGTTTGGGGCGTCACGTTGGAGCACGTAAGGCGCCCCAAATAGGAACTGTCTTTGGATTTAATCCCTTTTTCCTTTTGAAAGTGCTAAGCACTATTAGGGGGGTCACGTGGGATCACGTGACTCGGTGTCAGTCGTTCCTTTTTTGTTCCTTAGAGGTGCTCACGTGGGAACATGTGTTCTGTTACGTAGCGTTTGAATGCTAATGAATCATTAGGCCGTTCTTCTATGGTTCTGATGAATCAAGTTCTCATTTTGTTCTTTGCAGGGATTAAATTCTTTTTAAAGGGTTAAACCCTAGTTTCAGAGGAATTAAATCCCCATATGTTTTGTAAGAATTAAACTCTTTTGAACTCAGCTCTTTCCCCTAGGTTTTGAATCTGCATGACAGAATCTCCCCAATGAGAATTAAATTCTCAACTTGTGGGGAGATCTGCTTCTGCAGATCATAACAAGAGGAAGAACTAAGTTCTTTGAGAAGAGTTAAACTCTTGGTTTGAGAATTAAATTCTCTTTTTTTTTGTGGGAGCTTTTGGGAGGGGTTCCTCTTCTTTCTAGAGAATTAAATTCTCTCTATATATTTTTCTTCCCTTCTCTCTGTGTCTCTCTCTTCTCCTCCTTTTTCTCTCTTCTCCTCCTTTTTCTCTCTTCTCCTTGCTCCTATTTATATGAGAAGAAAAAGAATCAATTTGTTAAGAAAATCCCTCATTGAGAGATCATGGTTGATTCCATGATCTTTTAGATCAATCGGTGAATTTTATTCACCGTTGGATTTTTAATCCAAAGGCTCTCTGTTTAACAGAGAAGATTTCTTGTTTGTTTAGCAAAATTATGAGTATCTTGTTAGTTTTAACAAGATCAGAATTTTCTTCTATCATATCTTTTAGTTCAACAAGATCAGAAATATATTTTCTTAATATAGAATTTAATTCTATCATATGGATATCTCGTTAGTTTAACATAGAATTTTATTCTTATCATATGAATATCTTGTTAGTTTAATAAGATTAGGAAAATATTTTCCTGTGATAGAATTTTATTCTGCCAGATGATCACCGTTGGATCTTTGATCCAAAGGTCCTCTGTTTAACAGAGAAGATCTTTCTAGTTTGAGAAAGATCAGGAAAATATTTCCTAAATAGAATTTAATTTTAGAATTTGACAGAAGCATTTTAAATTGGGGCGCTCACATGCTTTGCATGTGAGTAGCAAGAAAACTCACATGTTTAACACGTGACCCCTAGTATGGGTTTTAGCCTGTTTATTTTCATCGCTCATATGCTTTACATATGAGAGCTCACGTGTTTAGCACGTAAGGCATGTTTGGCCATTAGTTGTTTATTTTCAGCGTTTATATGCTTTACATATGAGCGCTCACGTGTTTAGCACGTGAGGCCTATTTGGCCATTAGTTATTTTCTTTCGGCGCTCATATGTTTTGCATATGAGCGCCCACATGTTTCACACGTGAGGCCAAATTTTAATAACTCTCCCCCTTTTTTACAAGGAACAGGTAGCTCTTGGCCGAAGATTTTGGCGGGAACAAATGCTCCCCACTACTTTGTCCACGTAAGTATGTATGTGGGTGAAGTAGTGCAGAGTTATGCATGGCCATAGGATTGAGGGCTTAGGAGACAAGTTTAGGGTCCTTATAGCCCAAGACTTTTTTCATCTTTATAAGCCGTAAGGGTCTTAAGAAGGTTATTTCTCCCTACAAGTCGAGAGGATCCCGTAGGTGTATCTTCTCCTTAGGTGTCGTGAGAACTCCTAAGTGCGTTTCCTCTTGAGAGTCATAAGGATCTCACAAGAGAATTTTCTTTTGTGCGAGTTTAAAGGTTCTTGGGTCGACTTGTTTCCGAGTCGGAGCATTGTCCCGGCTGGAAGGTCATTGGTTGACCTGTTTCCAAGCCGAAACATTGATCTGACGGGGAGGTCTTTGGTTGACTTGTTTCCGAGCCGAAGCATTATTCCGACGGGGAGGTCATTGGTTGACTTGTTTCCGAGCTGAAGCATTGCTTCGACGGGTAGGTCATTGGTTGACTTGTTTCCAAGCCGAAGCATTGCTCCGACGGGAAGGTCATTGGTTGACTTGTTTCCGAGCCGAAGCATTGCTCCAACGGGGAGGTCATTGGTTGACTTGTTTCCGATCCGAAGCATTGCTCCGACGGGAAGGTCATTGGTTGAGTTGTTTCCGAGCCGAAGCATTGCTCCGATGGGGAGGTCATTGGTTGAATTTTTTCCGAGCCGAAGCGTTGCACCGACGGGGATGTCATTGGTTGACTTGTTTCTGAGATGGAGCGTTGTTTCGGCGGGGAGGTCATTGGCTGACTTGTTTCCGAGACGGAGCGTTGTTCCGGCGGGGAGGTCATTAGCTGACTTTCTCCGCTTTCTGTGGTGTCAGGGTTGACTCTAGGTTGTCTGTGAACCGTGGAGTCATAGAACTGGGAATTTTGCCATGGCTCTGATTGGTGGTGTCTCGTCCGTAAGCTGCTGGAATGAGGGGGAACGTCGTTGTTGATCTCTAAGCTTTAGATGTTTCCGTTGAGATCTGGAACTAAGGACTTTGATGTGGCTCCGTTTCTTCGTGACCTGGAGGTCGGTTGTTGATATTACGTCTACATTCGATTGGAGTTATAAGAAACATCGTGGTGATTTTTAGGCTGTAGATGTTGCCGTTGAGATCTAACTCTCCCTCTGACAGAGTCTGTTGGAAATGTGGTTACCCTTTCGTTTATGCCCATAGATTGTATACAAGGGTCAGTATGGACTCGCCTGTAGGGAAAAAGTTTCATTTTTTCATTTTTTTTATTTTCTTCCGCGATGCTCTATCATTTCAGCTTTTTATATCGCGAAAGTCACGATTGCCCAATCATTTCGGCTATTTTTCGCGGTGCCTGATCATTTCGGCTATTTTTCTCTTTACTTGCTGCTTTTTATTGCGAGTTGCCTAATCATTTCGGCTATTTTTATATATATTTTTTGCTCGTTGATTATGTTGCGAGTATGGACTTGAGATCTGATACCAATCTTAGCATCAACATCGCTGCGACTGGAATATTACCTGGAGAGAATCATCACTTGCCGTGAAAGGACTTGGAATTTTTTACCGTTTTAGGTATCAGTATCTCTACCACTGGAACATTACCAGGAGTGAATCATCATTTGCCTTCACTGCTATCGAACAAAGATGGCTTAGGGACCTGACGACTAAGGCTTTTGACTTCGTGAGCCGTACGGGTCTTATAAAGGTATTTCTCCCTACGAGTCGTCAGGATCTCGTAGGTGTAATTTCTCCTTAAGGGTCATGAGGACTCCTAAGTGCGTTTCCTCTTAAGAGTCGTAAGGATCTCACAAGAGCATTTTCTCCTTACACGTCGAGAGGACCTCCAAGTGTTGTTCACCAAATAGGGGAATTTCACACCATTGGTGGAACTGGGCGAGGGAACGCTTATTTATGCCCGTGGATTGTATATAAGGGTCAATATTGACCGCCTGAAGGGCGGTTTTGGTGATATGATGGCTTAAGAACAGGTTCACATCCCTGTATCTTAAGACTTTTGAATCCTGTGAGCCGTGAGGGTCTCATAGAGGGGATTCTCCTTACAAGTCATGAGGATCTCGTAAGTGTAATTTCTCCTTAGGGATCGTGAGGATTCCTAAGTATTTTGCTCCCTTGTGAGTTGTAAGGATCTCACCCGGGTATTTTCTCCTTACAAGGTTGAGAGGACCCTGCAAGTGCACAGGAAATTTTTTTACACGTCTGCGCCCTTTTGGGTTTTCACAAACTCGCTGGTAGCCCTGCTGTTTTTACTCATGGAGCCCTTTCGGGTTTTCATCCATGCCCATTTCGCTTATGGACTTACCATTTTTTTTGCCACGTTAGCCTAAGGATGCTGCAGTTCGTAGTAGTTTAAGGACATTACGGTCCGTAGTTAGTTTAGGGACGTTTCGGTCCGTTGTTAGTTTAGGGACGTTTCGGTCTGTTGTTAGTTTAGGGACGTTTCGGTCCGTTATTAGTTTAGGGACGTCTCAGTCCATCGTTAGTTTAGGGACGTCTCGGTCCATCGTTAGTTTAAGGACATCTCGGTCCGCAGCTAGTTTAAGAATGTTGCGGTCCGTTATTAGTTTAGGGACGTTTCGGTCCGTCGTTAGTTTAAGGACATCTCAGTCCATCGTTAGTTTAAGGACATCTCGGTCCGCAGCTAGTTTAAGAACGTTGCGGTCCGTTGTAGTTTCGAGGCGAAGTTTTGCCGGTATAGAGTTTAGACTCAGGAAGATAGCGAACAGACACAAGTGTGTTCATCCATCATTAATCTGAGCCGTGACTTGTCAAGCGTAGTATTTCTTAAGGAACCGGCCATTTATTGGCCGGAAGGGTCTTTCGCCATGCATAACCATGAGCAAGTAAGCCCTACCTTGGTAGACTTTGTCAATGATGTACGGGCCCTCATAGTTTGGCTCGAATTTCTCCCGTTTAACATGATTGGGGATCATAGGTCTTTTGACAACTAGCACGAGTTCGCCTTAGCGGAATGTTCTCGGCCTAGTTAATCTTTCGTATGGGCATGTCATCTTTCCTTTGTAAGCCTCCAAGTTTTGCTGCGCCATGAGACGAGTTTCATCGAGGGCGTCGAGCTCCTCAAGCCGAAGATGGGCCTTCTCTTCATCTGTTAGTTCGTAATGAACCGCCACTCGTAGAGAGGGTAGCTCTATTTCTAAGGGGAGTACTGCTTCCGTGCCGAATACCAATGCATATGGCGTTGTATTCGTAGCCGTTTTGAACGTAGTTCGATACGCCCAGAGAGTTTCATACAGTCTCTCGTGCCAGTCCTTTTTATTTTTGGACACCATCTTCTTTATGATCTTTGTCAAGGTTTTGTTGAAAGCCTCAGCTATACCGTTAGCTCGGGGATTGTAGACCGAAGAGTATTTCCAGTCTATATTATACTACTGTGCGAAGCGGCTGATTTTGTGACTTCTGTAGGCCGGCTGTTATCGGAGATAATCCGTCGCGGAGTGCCGAACCGATAGATGATGTGCGTCTTGAAGAAATGGAGGATGTTATCCGTCTTCACTTCTCTTAGCGGTATGGCTTCTGTCCACTTAGAGAAGTAATCAGTTGTTGCCAATATGAAGCGATGTCCTTTGGATGATGCTGGTTCGATGGGCCCAATTATGTCGGTTCCCCACATTTCGAACGACCAGCTAGCCACTATTGGGTGTAGGGGGTTTGGATGCTAGTCGATGAAGTCTCCATGAATTTGGCACGAGTGGAATTGCTTCGCGTGTTCGAGGCAGTCCTGAATCATCGTAGGCCAGTAGTAGCCCATCCTTTTGATTTTCAGCTTTATCTTTGGGCCGGCTTGATGAGAACCGCAGAGTCCGTCGTGAGTTTCTTGGACGACTCTCCTTGCTTCTTCCGGTCCTAGGTATCTCAACCACAGAGAGTCGAATGATCTCTTATACAGAGTATCATTGACGAAGGCGAAAGACAAAGCTCGTTTCATGAGCTGATGTCTTGAGGATGCATCTTCAGGTGTTCGACGGGATTTGAAGTAGTCTATGAAGACTTCTCTCCAATCCTTAGCTTTTTCTTGGTCCTCCATTTGTAAGGCTGTTTGCTTGGTCTCTTCCTTTTCTTCAGACGACTCCGGAGATATTTCTGCTGGTGCGAGAACTAAACAGCTCTGCATAACGATTCTTACATCATCGATGTTTTCGTCAGCCAGTTCTTTAGTGAGTTTGGCTAATGCATCCGCTTTTCTATTTTATGTATACGGTATGCTTTCTAGGGCGTAGGAAGGAATTTGAGTCAGCAGTTGTTGCACTCTCTTGCTGTACTTTACTAATTCTGGTTTGCACGTTTGATAGTCGCCGTTTACTTAATTAATGACCAGCTGGGAGCCCCGTATATAAGGAGATTTTCGATTCCCATGTCAACAGCGATCTCAAAACCTGTTATCAAAGCCTCATATTCCTCTTTGTTGTTTGTTCTTGGCTCTATTAAGGAAAAGGCAAAGCGCATTATCCCTCCTTGTGGAGTCATGAAGATGAGGCCTACCCCAGATTTGATTATGGGGGAGCTGTGCTTTCGCTTCTTCATGGAAGATGCCCTATCAAAGTAGAGTTCCCATCGGGTATCACTCCATCCTCTCCCCCCGTCAATCGTGTCAAACGTATGCTCGTCTGGCAATTCGCAATTTAGGGGTGAATTGGCCGGTATCGGATGCTCAGTGAGGAAGTCGGCGATGGCCTGGTCTTTCACTGCATTGAAAGGTCGGTATGTTATCGAGAATTTCATTAAGAGTATGGCCCATTTAGCGAGTTGTCCCATTAGTATGGCTCTTGACATCAAACATTTGAGAGGATCTACTTTTGATATGAGATGGACCTTATGCGCCAAAGTATAATGCCGAAGCTTCGTTATCGTGAAGATTAACGCGAGGCAGTGTTTTTCGATAGGGGAGTAGTTGTTTTCTGCCCCCAGTAGAACTCGACTTAAATAATAGAGGGTTCTCTCCTTCCCTTCGTCGTTCTCCTGTGCCCATAGCGTGCCTAAGGAACCTTCAAGGGCGGTTGTGTATAAAATGAGGGGTTTTCTCTTGACCGGAGCGGCCAGTACCGGTGGGTTCTGCAGATATTGGTTGATTTCGTCCAGTGCGTTTTGGCATTTACGATCCCAAACGAACGGGGTCCCCTTCTTCATTAGATGGTTGTAGGGACGGCGCTTGCCGGAGAGGTTGATTTAGAGTTTGATACCTGTTTATGCATCAGTATCGCTACAACCGGGATGATACCAGGAGCGAATCATCATTTGCCCCTATCGATTTGGACAAAGGTGGCTTAGTAGACAGGGTTAGGATCCCGTCGACTAAGTCTTTTAACTTTATGAGCCGTAAGGGTCTCATAAAGGGTTTTCTCCCTACGAGTCGTGAGGATCTCGTAGGCGTATTTTCTCCTTAAGAATCATGGGGATTCCTAAGTGATGTCTTCTCTTGTAAGTCGTAAGGATCTTCCAAGAGTGTTTTCTCCTTATAATTCGAGAGGACCTACAGGTGTTATTCACTATATGGGGATATTTCTTGCCATTTGTAGAACTTGGCAAAGAGATATTTATTCGTGCCCATAGATTGTATACAAAGGTCAATTTGGACCGCCTGTAGGGCAATTTGAGAGATATGACGGCTTAAGAACATGTCTGGATCCCTGTAATTTAAGGCTTTTCTATCCTATGAGCCGTGAGGGTTTAACATGGGGAATTCTCCTCACGAGTCGTGAGGATCTTGTAAGTGTATTTATTTCAACGAGGTTGCGCCCTTCCGGGTTTTCACAAGTTCGCCGGCAGTCCTGCTGTTTTTACTTACGGCGTCCTTTCGGGTTTTCATCCGTGCCTATTTTGCTTGTGGACGTACCATTTTTTTAGCGGGGTATTCCACTAGATTGTAGGACCTATTTGCAGGCCCCTTAATATCATTCCTGTCTTTTGAGAAGAAAGGACCATTCTACATAGAGATTCTTCCGCCAGTGAGGAATATGCCCCTGTGTATATCTCAGGGAGAAAAAGTACCTACGCCGTCGCTATTTTGGCCGCAGGTATCTTCAAAGCCGCTTATTTTGTTGAGCGTAGGAGACAAACGCCATCTTGCCTCCGCTTTTCACTCGTCATCATCGGATGAGAAAGTGTCTTGACCCATTTGATCCAATCGAGGCATTTTATCCATGAGTTCTTAGAAAGTTGTCGGCTTGAAGAGGGCCATATACGAGGACGCCTTTGAATTTGGGTCAAGGGTGGTTATGAGAATTCCCATGGCTGCAACCTCATCGATGCGTTGCTTATATTTGACCAGAGATTTCGCCATCAGGTAACATATTGAATACAAGTCTCATTCGGTCAAACCATTTCGTTGACCAGAGCCGTCACGGTAGTATGTTCGTTCTCATTAGCGAATCTCTGACAGAAGAGCATATCCATTTCGTTGAAGCTCTTCACGAAATCATTTGGGAGTTCCGCATACCATACGATGGTGATGCCCGCCAGACTGTTGATGAAGAGGATTAGTATGTCATTTCCTTCAGTATTTTCGCACATGGATTTAAATTGCGCAATGTGCTGGCGAGGATTCCCAGCTCCTTTGTACATGTGGAGTCGGAAGTATGTATTCTGGCAGGTACTATATTTGATCGTAGCATGCCGGATACGGTCGACCAGTCTTGATTGGCCTATTCGACGCTTCACTGGCATAGTGAGTTTTGACTTGCTGAGCGATATATGTGTCCAGCTTTTCTTTTAGGAATCATTTCCTCCTCAGCCATTGATGAGGTTTACAGAGGATTTAAAATGTCATCCTTATCTTTAAGACCGACTACCGGCGGTTCATCTGCAAGTGGTTCCGATTGAACTATCATTCCAGCCATATTCTGAATCAGAATGGCTATCTGGTTCATTTTAGTGGACATTTCTGTCGCTT
Source organism: Agapanthus africanus (assembly GCA_030015575.1). Taxonomy (NCBI): domain Eukaryota; kingdom Viridiplantae; phylum Streptophyta; class Magnoliopsida; order Asparagales; family Amaryllidaceae; genus Agapanthus; species Agapanthus africanus. The sequence goes on from CM057339.1 coordinate 139,178,062, forward strand.
CTTCATTTTTCTTTTTCAGAGCGCGCTTTAGGAAATTAATATCCGACTCCTTCTCTACTCTTTCTTCGGGTGCGTCCTCGAGATTTTCCTTAGGAGATGGATTAGCGTTTGCCGCCTCCTGAGCGAGCATCTCCTGCAGCTTTTCACGTTGCAGTTGAACTTTTGTCAGGGACCGAGTTTGAGGTCGGTGACTAAAGGAAGCTCGAACTTCGTTTTCAGAATTCACCACATAGACTATGTGAACTACCATGCCCCCAAGCTTGGGGTGTTTGGAGTTTTGGCCTTTGGAATTTGCTTCGGGAACTTGAGCTTTATTAGGCCTTTCTTTTTGTGAAAAGTCGCTTTGGTTTTGGGAGGAAATGCTGTATCAGAATCTGTCTTGGGATGAGTCCCCTTTACCTGCTTCCACACTTTATATATAGATGAGGAAAGTTGTCTCAGGGAGCGAACTGGTTTCTGCTCTCGTGGGATCTCCATGGGCTGCGGAGATTTCTTCAATATTACGGTAGGAAAATTTTGTCTGACCCTTCGCAACAGTTTGAAACTGTTCCCAGTTGGAACAACAACATTCACCACTGGGGTTGAAATAGGACCATACGGAGAACTGCCCCCAGCTCATTTTGTATGATGCCGATATCGACCTCGACCGTTTCTTACGGCCGGGATTTGATTAGCTTCAGCATTTTGCCGAGCCTGCCCCCTGTTTTCTTTGAGAGCTTGAATATTCTGCCCCCTGCGTCGATCTTGGTTCTTGGCATATGCCAGTTGTTTGAGGACTGATTCCATCGGCAAAGCTGCTGCTTGGGGAGCCAGTCTGTGGAAGACAGACTTCTTCTGGGCTTCCTCCATCAGCGTTGAGGTACTGAGGGTGGGAGGTGGGAGTATCGACCCAAAGAGAAGCCCGTTTATTTCTTGAAGATCCGGATAGCAGAGATTTGAGGCTGCAAGTGGCCTATACTTGACTCCACCGGATATGACAAAGCCTGAGTTGCTAGGATGGGAGCAAATGCCATTCTTCATAGAGACAAAACGTTGGTTTCAGTATCCCATCACCCAAGGGAAACCACAAACATATATACCGCGATTATTTGATCACGAAAAACATGACACATGAAGTGCGGACTGGAAAGAGGGAAAGGTCTCACCGGACGTGCCAGAATCTGTTTACCGCTGGAAATGGGAAAAACAAATGTCTTTCCTGAATTTTGGGGCAGATTCTATTTGGTTTTATCCGTCCACCTCTGTGAAGATGCCAAGTTGATTTATGGCATCGTGTTTCGGAGGTATGGAAGGATGCGACCGTTGTAGCGGACTTCGTCAGATTCCCCCTCGTTTGCGAGGGGTTTTTGATTGTGGGGATGCTCTTCCTTACAGGCGCAAGCCCCTGCAGTTAATTACGCTACCGCATCGCGGTAACCACTTTCTCCTGCTCCATATGTTCACTTCGTGTCGTGGGTTTGTTTTATTTTTGGTTTCCCATGGATTGTATACGGAGACTAATTTATGTTGCCGCTCGTAGGGTGTGGATTAGTCCAAATCCGTATATTCTTAGATTTGGGTTTGGTTTAAGGATCGTTAATCTCGTTTGAGATTAAGATCAACTTAAATGTTTGTTAAGAATACGCTAGTCTAATTTTAGACTAAGATCCACTCAACAGGATTTTGGGATCATTCAGACCTAGCAAAAGAGCGTTTAGACTCTGTATTGTTTTAGTTTAAGGACGTTACGGTCCATAGCTAGTTTAAGGACGTTGTGGTCCGTTGTTAGTTTAAGGACGTTTCGGTCCATAGATCACCATATTTGGTGTGAGGGTTTAGTTTAAAGACGTTGCAGTCAACAACTAGTTTAAGGACATTGCGGTCCATAGATCACCATTTGGCGGTGAGGTCGTAGTTGAAGGACGTTGCGATCCATAGCTAGTTTAAGGACGTTGCGGTCCAGAGAGTTTAGATTAGGGACATTGCGGTCCATTGGGTTTAAGGACATCATATTCCATGGGGCTTAAGAACATCATAGTCCATAGAGTTTAGTTTAGGGACATTGCGGTCCATTGGGTTTAAGGACATCATAGTCCATGGGGTTTAAGGACATCATAGTCCATAGAGTTTAGTTTAGGGACGTTGCGGTCCATTTGGTTTAATGACGTCATAGTCCATAGAGTTTAGTTTATGGACGTTGCGGTCCATTGTTGGTTTAAGGACATCATAGTCCATAGAGTTTAGTTTAGGGACGTTGCGGCCCATTGGGATGTGCTCATGAGTTTTGGGTTGCACCAAAAAGCTGTTGGTTGTCGGGACCCTCCACCTCTTTGAAGACGTTGAAAAATTACAACGACATGTATCAGAGGTATGGAGAGATGTACCCTTGAACCAATTTCCAGATTTGAGGGGAAAGATCATAGGGGCCCGTTCAAGAATCATTAGTTTTAAGAGATTAAGAATAACTTAGGAGATTGAGTAATCATCATCAGTTTGGGAAGTCATGAGTATAGTGGCTCGGTCTATTAGAAAATCCAAATTGTTTTAAATCTCAGGGAGACTTAGCCAATTTGGAGTTGGAGTTTTCTTCCTATAGTGTTAAACAATAATGTATACTCAGTGCTCACGTGCTCCCACGCGAGACTCCAAGGCAGTGTTAAACATCGAAATTTGGGGGAGGATCACGTGTGGCACGTGAGGCTCTTGAAGTTGGCGCTGTTCACTTAGGTTTATCCTCTTGTTCTTTTATATGTGCTAAGCACTATTGGGGGGTCACGTGGGATCACGTGAGGCGCCCCAAAAATAGGAACCGTTTTTATTTATTCCCCTTTTCTTTTACAAGTGCTAAGCACTATTAAGGGGTCACGTGGGATCACGTGAGGTGCCCCAAAATGGGAACTGTCTTTGATTTATTCCCCTTTTCCTATGAGTGTTGAACAACTGTTTGGGGGTCACGTGGGAGCACGTGAGGCGCTCCAAATAGAAACTGTCTTTGGATTTAATCCCTTTTTCCTTTTGAAAGTGCTAAGCACTATTAGGGGGGTCACGTGGGATCACGTGACTCGGTGTCAGTCGTTCCTTTTTTGATCCCCAGAGGTGCTCACGTGGGAACATGTGATCTGTTACGTAGCGTTTGAATGCTAATGAATCATCAGGCCGTTCTTTTATGGTTCTGAGGAATCAAGTTCTCATTTTGTTCTTTGTAGGGATTAAATTCTTTTTAAAGGGTTAAACCCTAGTTTCAGAGGAATTAAATTCCCATATGTTTTGTAAGAGTTAAACTTTTTTGAACTCAGTTCTTTCCCCTAGGTTTTGAATCTGCATGACAGAATCTCCTCGATGAAAATTAAATTCTCAACTTGTGGGGAGATCTGCTTCTGCAGATCTTAACCAGAGGAAGAACTAAGTTCTTTGAGAAGAGTTAAATTCTTGGTTTGAGAATTAAATTCTCTTTTTGTTTTGTGGGAGCTTTTGGGAGGGGTTCCTCTTCTTTCTAGAGAATTAAATTCTCTCTCTATATTTTCTTCCCCTCTCTCTGTGTGTCTCTCTTCTCCTCCTTTTTCTCTCTTCTCCTTGCTCCTATTTATATAAGAAGAAATATAATCAATTTGTTAAGAAAATCCCTCATTGAGATATCATGGTTGATTCCATGATCTTTTAGATCAATCGGTGAATTTTATTCACCGTTGGATTTTTAATCCAAAGGCTCTCTATTTAACAGAGAAGATTTTTTGTTTGTTTAGCAAAATTATGAGTATCTTGTTAGTTTTAACAAGATCAAAATTTTATTCTATCATATCTTTTAGTTTAACAAGATCAGAAATATATTTTATTAATATAGAATTAATTCTATCATATGGATATCTCGTTAGTTTAACATAGAATATTATTCTTATCATATGAATATCTTGTTAGTTTAATAAGATTAGAAAAATATTTTCCTGTGATAGAGTTTTATTCTGCCAGATGATCACCGTTGGATCTTTGATCCAAAGGTTCTCTGTTTAACAGAGATGATCTTTCTAGTTTGAGGAAGATCAGGAAAATATTTCCCAAATAGAATTTAATTCTAGAATTTGACAGAAGCATTTTAAATTGGGGCGCTCACATGCTTTGCATGTGAGTAGCAAGTAAACTCACATGTTTAACACGTGACCCCTAGTGTGGGTTTTTGCCTGTTTATTTTCATCGCTCATATGCTTTACATATGAGCGCTCACGTGTTTAGCACGTGAGGCCTATTTGGCCATTAGTTATTTTCTTTCAGCGCTCATATGTTTTGCATATGAGCGCCCACGTGTTTAACACGTGAGGCCAAATTTTAATAACTCTCCCTCCTTTTTTACAAGGGAACAAGTACATCTTGGCCGAAGATTTTGGCGGGAACAAATTCCCCCCACTACTTTGCCTACGTAAGTATGTACATAGGTGAAGTAGTGCAGAATTATGCATGGCCATAGGATTGAGGGCTTAGGAGACAAGTTTAGGGTCCTTATAGCCCAAGTCTTTTTTCATCTTTATAAGCCGTAAGGGTCTTGAGAATGTTGTTTCACCCTACGTGTCAAGAGGATCACTTAGGTGTATCTTCTCCTTAGGAGTCGTGAGGACTCCTAAGTGCGTTTCCTCTTGAGAGTCGTAAGGATCTCACAAGAGAATTTTCTTTTGTGCTAGTTTAAAGGTTCTTGGTTTGGCTTGTTTCCGAGTCGGAGCATTGTTCCGGCATAGAGGTCATTGGTTTACTTTTTTCCGAGCCGAAGCATTGCTCCGATGGGGAGGTCATTGGTTGACTTGTTTCCGAGCCCAAGCATTGCTCCGACGGGGAGGTCATTGGTTGACTTGTTTCCGAGCCGAAGTGTTGCTCCGACGGGGAGGTCATTGGTTGACTTGTTTCCGAGCCGAAGCGTTGCTCCGACGGGGAGGTCATTGGTTGACTTGTTTCCGAGCCGAAGCGTTTCTCCGATGGGAAGGTCATCGGTTGACTTGTTTCCGAGATGGAGCGTTGTTCCGGCGGGGAGGTCATTGGCTGACTTGTTTCCGAGACGGAGCGTTGTTCCAGCTGGGAGGTCATTGGCTGACTTGCACCACTTTCTGCGGTGTCAGGGTTGACTCTAGGTTGTCTGTAAACCGTAGAGTCTTAGAACTGGGGATTTTTCCATGGCTCCGATTGGTGGTGTCGCGTCCGTAACCTGCTGGAATAAGGGGGAACGTCGTTGTTGATCTCTAAGCTGTAGATGTTGCCGTTGAGATCTGAAACTAAGGACCTTAACGTGGCTCCGTTTCGTCGTGACCCTGAGGTCGGTTGTTGACATTACGTCTGCATTCGATTGGAGTGAGAAGTAACATCGTGGTGATCTTTAGGCTGTAGATGTTGCCGTTGAGATCTTACTCTCCCCCTGACAGAGTCTGTTGGAAATGTGGTTCCCCTTTCGTTTATGCCCATGGATTGTATACAGAGATCAGTATGGACTCGCTTATAGGGCAAAAGCTTCATTCTTTCATTTTTTTAATTTCCTTCCGCGATACTCTATCATTTCAGCTTTTTATATCGCGAAAGTCGCGATTGCCCAATCATTTCGGCTATTTTTCGCGGTGCCCGATCTTTTCGGCTATTTTTATTTTTACTCGCTGCTTTTTATTGCGAGTTGCCCAGTCATTTCGGCTATTTTTATATATATTTTTTGCTCGCTGATTATGTTGTGAGTATGGACTTGAGATCTGATACCAATCTTAGCATCAACATCGCTGCGACCGGAATATTGCCAGGAGCGAATCATCACTTGCCGTGAAAAGACTTTGGAATTTGTTACCGATTTAGGCATCAGTATGCTACCACTGGAACATTTCCAGGAGAGAATCATCATTTGCCTTCGCCGCTATTGAACAAAGGTGGCTTAGTAGACAGGGTTAGGGACCTGACGACTAAGGCTTTTGACTTCGTGAGCCGTAAGGGTCTCATAAAAGTATTTCTCCCTACGAGTCGTGTGGATCTCGTAGGTGTAATTTCTCCTTAAGGGTCATGAGGACTCCTAAGTGCGTTTCCTCTTAAGAGTTTTAAGGATCTCACAAGTGCATTTTCTCCTTGCAAGTCGAGAGGACCTACAAGTGTTGTTCACCTAATAGGGGAATTTCACACCATTAGTGGAACTGGGCGAGGGAATGTTTATTTATGCCCGTGGATTGTATATAAGGATCAATATTGACCGACTGTAGGGCAGTTTGGGGGATATGATGGCTTAAGAACAGGTTCACGTGTAACAACCCTAATTTTCCTATACAACTTTCTTTACAATTTTTTTTTCAAAATCCATAAAGGGGTATTTTTTGCCTGAGCACAAGACATAAGTAATTAATTAGCTATTTATTTACAAGAAGGAGCTTGTGGCTTATTGGTAATACCTTGCACTGCTGAACCAAGCCACCAGAGTTCAAATCCCATACCCCACATTATTTTTAATATTATTTTGTTTTGAAATTTTTAGAATACCAACTGTCAACACGTGATAACTTCCAAAACCCCCAGTACACATAGAAAAGTAAATATACCAGTATGTACATCAGGAGACCCCCCACCTTCCTGACCTCCGACTAGGCCCGACTCGGCCAAGTCGGCCGGTGGACCGGCCGACTCGGGCCGGCGCCGCCGGCCGGACTCGGCCGGATGGCCGAGTCCCCTGAACAAAAAGTGGGCCTTTTCATCTTCTATACCCCCTGCATAGTTTAAATTCCCAGATCAGTTCCAGAGACACAATTAAACCTTATTTACTCTATTTTTAATGTATTTTTACATTTTTTAATTTAAACTCTTCACCTACCCTAACCCTAGCCTAACCCTATAAATACCAACCCTACACACTACCCTCTCACCCCAAAACTCTGAGCCAACTCTCAAGAAATCATTAGAAACCTTGTGTGCAATCGAAGTGAGCGAAAGGCGAAGCTCGGGCGAATTCTCCGGCGGAAATTCAGACTCTAGGAGCTTCCGGTGATGAAACGACGCACCGGTGACTCCTCTCGATCCTTCTTCCTCTCCTGTTGTCCTAAACCCGTAAGTCCCCATTCTATCTTCTCTATTCTATTCTATAAATACGGAATTACAAAACCCGACGTAATCGGAACAAATCCGATTTCCGATTCGGTTTCTTTATAAAACTTCACTTTTCTTTAATACAATTATGCTTAAACAATTTCATGTTGACTATTAAACACTAATCAATCATATTGATCAAGTTTCATATCAAAAATAATTACTATTTCATTTTAACGCATTTTTCATTTAAATACCACATAGTTTCAATTCTACATTTAACATCACAAAACTTGCTATACCTTTAAGTAGATCACGAGGTAATGACCTACCTCCTCACACACTCATATGAAACATAGCACAATACCCTTGGGAATATAGAATACGGGAAAACGGCATCATTACAAATAAATACCATTTACTTAATAAAACAATTTTCTAAAGGATTTAGTGTTTATACAAATTTTTGCAAAGCGCCGCTCCAACCCATTTGGGAAACCTGTTCGGGATGGTGCAGATTATCGCACATCCTCAGGCTTAGTAGTGCGAGATTCAGACCTCCGCAAGGAGCATTCGGTCTCGAAAGATTTAAAATACGACATATTAAGAAAATGAGATTTTTAGAATATAAAATATATATTAAAATTATTTTTGTATAAATATATGTATATATATCCTTAAAATATCTATTTTGTAATAATATAAATATTCCACCTTTTTTCTAAAAATCACAAAATTCATTTTACATTAAAATACCATGAATTCCATAAAAGTTTAATATTACACTTTAATACCATATAATATGAAAGTTAGGTTATTCTCATTAGAATTGTCACAAGTATAAAATCTACAATAATTACAACTTTAAAGGCGATTAATAAATACTTGGGGTGTATTTTGAAAACTATACAAAAGTATTTTACATAAAACCCTCTCAAGTTCTATAAATTACAATAAGGACCCAAGTAAACATAGGTTTAAGCGGGGACCAATTTCTTGAGCCTCAGGGAGCCGGAGAAGTGGGTGCTTGCTTATCTATGGTAGACAATCAACAAACGGTGTTATCAACACGGTAATCGTCTTTGAAAAAGACACAAATCCTGCCGTCCATGTGCAGCAGTTACTGATAATATCAAAACAATCAGGACTTCAATTTACTTTTTTAATTATCTGACTCAGATTGATTTTCATTATAATCTGACTTGAATATGATTCAAGTACAATCTACAATCTACAATTTATAATATTACAATTCAACATAAATCCATGAGTCCATTATTCCAGATATTTAATCTATCAACTTGACTGAACCGAACCATGAATATACATTCCATTTACATGATTATACAGTTACATCCATGATTCTACAGTTACATACATGATTCTCCAGTTACATCCGTTTACTGATATCATGGTTTCGGTCAGTCATCCAATTATACAATCTATACAGTTTACAATACAAGACAATACAATACAACAATACAATCAAAATAACACTACGGAGTTTAAGGGGTAGACTGGTACAGAATATGTTAAAGGTGGCACGAGGTGGTCACTTAAGACGTAATTACATCCATGTCGTTGTTCTGTGGTATTATCGACGGAGCCTTGTACTACGGGTTACCAAAGTCTCCGGTGTAAGTGGGACTCCTCTCGTATACACTGGCATATTTTGTATCAAGCCACAAACAACAGCGTTAACACAACATTATAACCATATAACACAACTTTAAAAGCTACCTTCTTTTCTGTCTATTCTATTTCTCCCTTATCTTTGGGACTTACCGAGTGATCTGTTCGCTGATGACATTCTCTTTTTTTCTTCTTTGAATGTCGTCCGGTGATCTGGACACGTCAGAGATCGAGCCTACTGCTGAATACTTAGACCAGTTCAGTGAAGACCCCGAGCTCTAGTCATTGTACACTTTCCATAAAGTACTTTTTCATTTTTGTTATGCCATTGTTTAGGCATTGTTTTTTATTAGTTGTATTTATTTTCCATGCATTGTACAGAAAGAATGTGAATAAATAAAGTTGCTGTTTTTAATTATATCTTGTCCCTTGTGCTTTACTTTTATATTGCTTAGATACGCTTAACGTATTTACTTCACAGTAAATACGTAGCGGCCTCGTCCTATCCCCTTCGCCGTATACCGGGAAGCGGAGCGTGACATCACATCCCTGTATCTTAAGACTTTTGAATCCTGTGAGCCGTGAGGGTCTCATAGGGGGGATTCTCTATACAAGTCGTGAGGATCTCGTAAGTGTAATTTCTCCTTAGGGATCGTGAGGATTCCTAAGTGTTTTGCTCTCTTGTGAGTCGTAAGGATCTCACGCGGGTATTTTCTCCTTACAAGGTCGAGAGGACCCTGCAAGTGCACAGGAAATTTTTTTACGCGTCTGCGCCCTTTCGGGTTTTCACAAACTCGCCGGTAGCCCTGCTGTTTTTACTCACGGAGCCCTTTCGGGTTTTCATCCGTGCCCATTTCGCTTATGGACGTACCATTTTTTTGCCGCGTTAGCCTAAGGATGCCGTGGTTCGTAGTAGTTTTAGGACGTTACGGTCCGTAGCTAGTTTCATGACATTTCGGTCCTTTGTTAGTTTAGGGACGTTTCGGTCCGTTATTAGTTTAGGGACGTTTCGGTTCGTTGTTAGTTTAGGGACGTTTCGGTCCATCGTTAGTTTAAGGACATCTCGGTCCATAGCTAGTTTAAGGACGTTGCAGTTCGTTATTAGTTTAGGGACGTTTCGGTCCGTCGTTAGTTTAAGGACAACTCGGTCAATCATTAGTTTAAGGACATCTTAGTCCGCAGTTAGTTTAAGGACGTTGCGGTCCGTTGTAACTTCGAGGCGAAGTTTTGCCGGATATAGAGTTTAGACTCAGGAAGACAGCCAGCGGACACGAGCGTCTTCATCCATCATTAACCTGAGCCGTGACTTATCAAGCGTAGTATTTCGTAAGGAACCGGTCGTTTATTGGCCGGAAGGGTCTTTCACCATGCATATCCATGAGCAAGTAAGCCCCACCTTAGTAGACTTTGTCTATGATATACAGGCCCTCATAGTTTGGCTCGAATTTCCCCCATTTGACACGATTGGGGATCATAGGTCTTTTGACAACTAGCATGAGTTCGTCTTGGTAGAATGTTCTCGGCCTAGTTAATCTTTCGTATGAGCGTGTCATCTTTGCTTTGTATGCCTACAAGTTCTGCTGCGCCATGAGACGAGTTTCATCGAGGGCGTCGAGCTCCTCAAGCCGAAGATGAGCATTCTCTTCATCTGTTAGTTCGTAATGAACCGCCACTCGTAGAGAGGGTAGCTCTATTTCTAAGGGGAGTACTGCTTCCGTGCTGAATACTAATGCATACGACATTGTATTTGTAGCCGTTTTGAATGTAGTTCGATACGCCCAGAGAGCTTCATGCAGTCTCTCGTGCCAGTCCTTTTTATTTTTGGACACCGTCTTCTTTATGATCTTTGTCAAGGTTTTTTTGAAAGCCTCAGCTATACCATTAGCTCGGGGATTGTAGACCGAAGAGTATCTCTAATCTATATTATGCTGCTGTGCGAAGCGGCTGATTTTGTGACTTCTGTAGCCCGGCCGTTATCGGAGATAATCCGTCGCGGAGTGCCGAACCGATAGATGACGTGCGTCTTGAAGAAATGGAGGATGTTATCCATCTTCACTTCTCTTAGCGGTATGGCTTCTGTCCACTTAGAGAAGTAATCAGTTGTCGCTAATATGAATCGATGTCCTTTGGATGACGCTGGTTCGATGGGCCCAATTATGTCGGTTCCCCACATTTCGAACGGCCAGCTAGCCTCTATTGGGTGTACTGGGTTTGGATGCTGCTGGAGGAAGTCTCCATGAATTTGGCACGAGTGGCATTGCTTCACGTGTTCGAGACATTCCTAAATTATCGTGGGCCAGTAGTAGCCCATCCTTTTGATTTTCAGCTTCATCTTTGGGCCGGCTTGATAAGAACCGCAGTGTCCGTTGTGAGTTTCTTAGACGACTCTCCTTGCTTCTTCCGTTCCTAGGCATCTCAACCACAGAGAGTTGAATGATCTCTTATACAGAGTATCATTGACGAAGGCGAACGACAAAGCTTGTTTCATGAGCTGATGTCTTGAGGATGCATCTTCAGGTGTTCGACGGGATTTGAAGTAGTCTATGAAGACTTCTCTCCAATCCTTAGCTTTTTCTTTGTCCTCCATTTGCAGGGATGTTTTCTTAGTCTCTTCCTTTTCTTCAAACGACTCCGGAGATATTTCTGCTGGCGCGAGAACTCGACGGCTCTGCATAATGATTCTTACATCATCGAGGTTTTCGTCAGCTAGTTCTTTAGCGAGTTTGGCTAATGCATCTGCTTTGCTATTTTCTGTACGTGGTATGCTTTCTAAGGCATAGGAAGGGATTTGAGTCAGCAGTTGTTGCACTCTCTCGCCGTACTTTACCAATTCTGGTTTACACGTTTGATAGTCGCTGTTTACTTGACTAATGACCAGCTGGGAGTACCGTATATAAGGAGATTTTCGATTCCCATGTCAACAGCGATCTCAAGACCTTTTATCAAAGCCTCATATTCCGCTTCGTTGTTTGTTCTTGGCTCTGTTAAGGAAAAGGCAAAGCGTATTATCCCTCCTTATAGAGTCACGAAGATGAGGCCTACCCCAGATTTGATTATGGGGGAGCTGTGCTTTCGCTTCTTCATGGAAGATGCCCCATCAAAGTAGAGTTCCCATCGGATATCATTCCCTCCTCTCTCCCCGTCGATCGTGTCAAACGTATGCTCGTATGGCAATTCGTAATTTAGGGGTGAATTGGCAGGTATCGGATGCTCAGCGAGAAAGTCGGCGATGGCCTGGTCTTTTACTGCATTGAGAGATCGGTATGTTATCGAGAATTCCATTAAGAGTAGGGCCCATTTAGCGAGCCATCCCGTTAGTATGGCTCTTGACATCAAACATTTGAGAGGATCCACTTTTGATATGAGATAGACCTCATGCGCCAAAGCATAATGCCGAAGCTTTGTTATCGCGAAGATTAATGCCAGACGGTGTTTTTCGATAGGGGAGTAGTTGTTTTCTGCCCCCAGTAGAATTCGACTTAAATAATAGAGGGCTCTTTCCTTCCCTTGGTCGTTCTCCTGTGCCCATAGCGCGCCTAAGGAACCTTTAAGGGCCGCTGTGTATAAAATGAGGGGTTTTCCCTTGACCGGAGTGGCCAGTACCGGTGGGTTCTGCAGATATTGCTTGATTTCTTCCTGTGCATTTTGGCATTTACTATCCTAAACGAACGGGGTCCCCTTCTTCATTAGATGGCTGTAGGGAAGGCACTTTCCGGAGAGGTTGACTTGGAGTTTGATACCTGTTTAGGCATCGGTATCGCTACAACTGGGATGGTGCCAGGAGTGAATCATCATTTGCCCCTGTCGATTTGGATAAAGGTGGCTTAGTAGACGGCGTTAGGATCCTGTCGACTAAGACTTTTTACTTTATGAGCCGTAAGGGTCTTATAAAGGGTTTTCTCCCTACGAGCCTTGAGGATCTCGTAGGCGTATTTTTTCCTTAAGAATCATGGGGATTCCTAAGTGATGTCTTCTCTTGTAAGTCGTAAGGATCTTCCAAGAGTGTTTTCTCCTTATAAGTCGAGAGGACCTACAAGTGTTATTCACTATATGGGGATATTTCTTGCTATTTGTAGAACTTGGCAAAGAGATATTTATTCGTGCCCATAGATTGTATACAAGGGTCAATATGGACCGCCTGTAGGGCAATTTGAGAGATATGACGGCTTAAGAACATGTCTAGATCCCTGTAATTTAAGGCTTTTCAATCCTATGGGCCGTGAGGGTCTCACAGGGGGAATTCTCCTCACGAGTCATGAGGATCTCGTAAGTGTATTTATTTCAACGAGATTGCGCCCTTCCTGGTTTTCATAAGATCGCTGGAAGTCCTACTGTTTTTACTCACGGCGCCTTTTCGGGTTTTCATCCGTGCGCATTTTTCTTGTGGACGTACTTTTTTTTGAGCGGGGTATTCTACTAGATTGTAGGAACTATTTGTAGGCCCCTTAATATCATTCCTGTCTTTTGAGAAGAAAGGACCATTCTACATAGAGATTCTTCCGCCAGTGAGGAATATGCCGCCTTTGTATATCGCGGGGAGAACGAGTACCTACGCCGTCGCTATTTTGGCGGCAGGTTGCTTCAGAGCCGCTTATTTTGTTGAGCGTAGGCGACAAACGCCATCTTGCCTCCGCTTTTCACTCGTCATCATCGGATGAGAAAGAGTCTTGACCCATTTAATCCAATCGAGCCATTTTATCCATGAGTTCTTGGAAAGTTGTCGGCTTGAAGAGGGCCATATACGAGGATGCCTTTGAATTTGGGTCAAGGGTGGTTATGAGCATTCCAATGGCTACAACCTCATCGATGCGTTGCTTGTATTTGACCAGGGATTTCGCCATCGGGTAACATATTGAACCCAAGTCTCATTCGGTCTAACCCTTTCGTTGACCAGAGCCGTTACGGTAGTATGTTCGTTCTCATTGGCGAATCTCTGACAGAAGAGCATATCCATTTCATTAAAGCTCTTAACGAAATCATTTGGGAGTTCTGCATATCATACGAAGGTGATGGCCGCCAGACCGCTGACGAAGAGGATTAGTATGTCATTTCCTTCAGTATTTTCGCACATGGATTTAAATCGCGCAATGTGCAGGAGAGGATTCCCAGTTCCTTTGTACATGTGGAGTCGGAAGTTTGTATTTTGGCAGGTACTATATTTGATCGTAGCACGCCGGATACGGTCGACCAGTCTTGATTGGCCTATTCGATGCTTCACTGGCATAGTGAGTTTTGACTTGCTGAGCGATATATGTGTCCAGCTTTTCTTGTAGGAATCATTTCCTCCTCAGCCGTTGATGAGGTTTGTAGAGGATTTGAAATGTCATCTTTATCTTTAAGATCGACTACCGGTGGTTCATCTACAAGTAGTTCCGATTGAACTATCATTCCAGTCATATTCTGAATCAGAAGGGCAATCTGATTCATTTTAGTGGACATTTCTGCCGCTTCTTCATCTTTCTTTTTCAGAGCGCGCTTTAGGAAATCAATATTCTTCTCTACTCTTTCTTCGGGTGCGTTCTCGGGATTTTCCTTAGGCGATGGATTAGCGTTTGCTGTCGCCTGAGCGAGCATTTCCTGCAGCTTTTCACGTTGCAGTTGAACTTTTGTCAGGGACCGAGTTTGAGGTCGGCGACTAGAGGAAGCTCGAACTTCGTCTTTAGAATTCACCACATAGACTATGTGAACTACCATGCCCCCAGGCTTGGGGTGTTTGGAGTTTTGGCCTTTGGAGTTTGCTTCGGGAACTTGAGCTTTATTAGGCCTCTCTTTTTGTGAAAAGCCGCTTTGGTTTTGGGAGGAACCGCTGTATCAGAATCCGTCTTGGAATGAGTCCCCTTTATCTGCTTCCACAGCTTATATATAGATGAGGAAAGTTGTCTCAGGGAGCGAACTGGTTTCTGCTCTCGTGAGATCTCCATGGGCCGCGGAGACTTCTTCAATATTGCGGTAGGAGAATTTTTTCTGACCTTTCGCAAGAGTTTGAAGCTGTTCCCAGTTGGAACAACAACATTCACCACTGGGGTTGAAATAGGACCATATGGAGAACTGCCCCAGCTCATTTTGTATGATACCGATATCGACGTCGACCGTTTCTTACGGCCAGGATTGATTAGCTTCAGGATTTTGCCGAGCCTGCCCCCTATTTCCTTTGAGAGCTTGAATATTCTGCCCCCTGCGTCGTCTTTGGTCCTTGGCATGTGCCCGTTATTTGAGGACTGATTCCGTCGGCAAAGCTACTGCTTGGGGAGCCAGTCTGTGGAAGACAGACTTCCTCTGGGCTTCCTCTATCGGCGTTGAGGCACCGAGGGTGGGAGGTGGGAGTATCGACCCAAAGAGAAGCCCGTTGATTTCTTGAAGATTCGGATTGCATAGATTTGAGGCTGCAAGTGGCCTATACTTGACTCCACCGGATATGACAAAGCCTGAGTTGCTAGGGTGGGAGCAACGCCATTCTTCATAGATATGAAACACCGGCTTCAGTATCCTATCACCCAAGGGCAACCACAAACATATATACCGCGATTATTTGATCGTGGAAAAACACGACACACGAAGTGTGGAGTGGAAAGTGGAAAAGGTCTCACTGGACGTGCCAGAATATGTTTACCACAGGAAACGGGAAAGACAAACGTCTTTCCTGAATTTGGGGGCAGATTCTATTTGGTTTTATCCGTCCACCTCTCCGAAAATACCAAGTTGATTTATGGCACTGTGTATCGGAGGTTTGGACGGATGCGACCGTTGTAGCGGACTTCGTCAGATTCCCATTGTGAGGGGTTTTTTATTGTGGGGACGCTCTTCCCTGCAGGCGCAAGCCCCTGCAGTTAATTACGCTACCGCATCGCGGTAACCACTTTCTCATGCTCCAGATGTTCACTTCGTGTCGTGTGTGTTTGTTTTATTTTTGGTTGCCCATTGATTGTATAGGGAGACTAATTTTTGTTACCGCTCGTAGGGCGTGGATTAGTCCAAATCCGTATATTCTTATATTTGGGTTTGGTTTAAGGATCGTTAATCTCGTTTGAGATTAAGATCAACTTAAATATTTGTTGAGGATACGTTAGTCTAGTTTTAGACTAAGATCTACTCAACAGGATTTTGGGATCATTCAGACCCAGCAGAAGAGCGTTTGGACTCTATATTGTTTTAGTTTAAGGACGTTGTGGTCCATAGTTAGTTTAAGGACGTTTTGGTCCATAGATCACCATTTTTGGTGTGAGGGTTTAGTTTAAGGACGTTGCGGTCCACAGCTAGTTTAAGGACATTGCGGTCCATAGATCACCATTTGGCGGTGAGGTCGTAGTTTAAGGACGTTGCGGTCCATAGCTAGTTTAAGGACGTTGCGGTCCAGAGAGTTTAGTTTAGGGACGTTGCGGTCCATTGGGTTTAAGGACATCATAGTCCATGGGGCTTAAGGACAACATAGTCCATAGAGTTTAGTTTAGGGACGTTGCGGTCCATTGGTTTTAAGGACATCATAGTCCATAGGGTTTAAGGACATCATAGTCCATAGAGTTTAGTTTAGGGACGTTGCGGTCCATAGTTTAAGGACATCATAGTCCAGAGAGTTTAGTTTAGGGACGTTGCGGTCTATTGGGTGTAAGGACATCATAGTCCATAGAGTTTAGTTTAGGGACGTTGCGGTCCATTGTTGGTTTAAGGACATCATAGTCCATAGAGTTTAGTTTAGGGACGTTGCGGTCCATTGGGATGTGCTCATGGGTTTTGGGTTGCACCGAAGAGCTGTTGGTTGTCGGGACCCTCCACCTCTCTGAAGACGTTGAAGAATTACAACGACATGTATCAGAGGTATGGAGAGATGTACCCTTGAACCAAATTCTAGATTTGAGGGGAAAGATCATAGGGGCCCGTCCAAGAATCATTAGTCGTTTTTGAGAGACTACGATTAACTTAGGAGATTGAGGAATCATCATCAATTTGGGAAGTCATGAGCATAGTGGCTCGGTCTATTAGGAAATCCAAAATGTTTTAATTCTCAGGGAGACTTGGCCAATTTGGAGTTAGAGTCGGCTTCCTATAGTGTTAAACACTAATGTATACTCAGTGCTCACTTGCTCCCACGTGAGACTCCAAGGTAGTGTTAAACACCGAAATTTCGGGGATGCTCACATATGGCACGTGAGGCTCTTGAAAGTTGGTGCTGTTCACTTGGGTTTATCCCCTTTATTCTTTTAAGTGCTAAGCACTATTGGGGGTCATGTGGGATTACGTGAGGCGCCCTAAAAATGGGAACTGTTTTGATTTATTCCCCTTTCCTTTTACAAGTGCTAAACACTATTAAGGGGTCACGTGAGGTGCCCTAAAATGGAAACTGTCTTTGATTTATTCCCCTTTTCCTATGAGTGTTGAACTACTGTTTGGTGGTCACGTGGGAGCACGTGAGGCGTCCCAAATAGGAACTGTCTTTGGATTTAATCCCTTTTTCCTTTTGAAAGTGCTAAGCACTATTAGGGGGTCACGTGGGATCACGTGACTCAGTGTCAGTCGTTCCTTATTTGTTCCTCAGAGGTGCTCACGTGGGACCACGCGATCTATTACGTAGCGTTTGAATACTAATGAATCATCAGGCTGTTCTTCTATGGTTCTGAGGAATCAAGTTCTCATTTTGTTCTTTGCAGGGATTAAATTCTTTTTAAAGGGTTAAACCCTAGTTTCATAGGAATTAAATTCTTATATGTTTTGTAAGAGTTAAACTCTTTTGAACTCAGTTCTTTCCTCTAGGTTTTGAATCTGCATGACAGAATCTCCCCGATGAGAATTAAATTCTCAACTTGTGGGGAGATCAGCTTCTGCAGATCTTAACCAGAGGAAGAACTAAGTTCTTTGAGAAGAGTTAAACTCTTGGTTTGAAAATTAAATTCTCTTTTTGTTTTGTGGGAGCTTTTGGGAGGGGTTCCTCTTCTTTCTAGAGAATTAAATTCTCTCTCTATATTTTTCTTCCCCTCTCTGTGTATGTCTCTCTTCTCCTCCTTTTTTTCTCTTCTCCTTGCTTCTATTTATATGAGAAGAAAAAGAATCAATTTGTTAGAAAATCCCTCATTGAGAGATCGTGGTTGATTCCATGATCTTTTAGATCAATTGGTGAATTTTATTCACCGTTGTATTTTTAATCCAAAGGCTCTCTGTTTAACAAAGAAGAATTCTTGTTTGTTTAGCAAAATTATGAGTATTTTGTTAGTTTTAACAAGATCAGAATTTTATTCTATCATATCTTTTAGTTTAACAAGATCAGAAATATATTTTCTTAATATAGAATTTAATTATATTATATGAATATCTCGTTAGTTTAACATAGAATTTTATTCTTATCATACGAATATCTTGTTAGTTTAATAAGATTAGGAAAATATTTTCTTGTAATAGAATTTTATTCTGCTAGATGATCACCGTTGGATTTTCAATCCAAAGGTCCTCTGTTTAACAGAGAAGATCTTTCTAGTTTGAGGAAGATCGGGAATATATTTTCCAAATAGAATTTAATTCTAGAATTTGACAGAAGCATTTTAAATTGGGACGCTCACATGTATTGCATGTGAGTAGCAAGAGAACTCACATGTTTAACACGTGACCCCTAGTGTGGGGTTTAGCCTGTGTATTTTCAGCGCTCATATGCTTTACATATGAGCGCTCACGTGTTTAGCACGTGAGGCCTGTTTGGCCATTATTTATTTTCTTTCAGCGCTCATATATTTTGCATATGAGTGCCCACGTCTTTAACACGTAAGGCCAAATTTTAAGAACTCTCCCCTCTTTTTTTCAAGGGAACAAGTAGCTCTTGGCCGAAAATTTTGGCTGGAACAATTGCCTTCAAGACTCCATTCCCGTAACTGACATTCCAGTCTGAAATGAGTGGTTTCACGGGAATTGCGTGCGTTCTCATGAATCGTTGTGACATGAAGCAGTGTGAAGCTCCAATGTCGAAAAGTGCGAGTGCAGGAAAGGTGGCTACTAGTATAGTACCTAAGTTGTGTGAGATCATGTTTAGATATATGAAAAGTATAACGATATAAAGGATTGAAAGGTTGAAAGGATGGGGGAGATTACCAGTTATGACTTGTCATGTGGCTTCGGCCTCCTTGACCGTCATTGTAAAAGACTGTCATCTCGGTAATTCCTCCTTGCCGAAGGCATATTCCTCTGTCCTTGGAGCACGTTTCTCTGTGCCTGGTGGAATTGACGATGAGGCTGTGCAGGGGTTCACGTGGAGCTGGTGCAGGAAGAGCTAGGCGAGGTTCAGGAGTCCGAATGGCTGGCCTCTGTGGGGTTGTGATTGCGGGTATGGGTGCTGGTGCTGTGTTAATACGATATGGGCATGCTCTTATCGCGTGAGTAGATGTGCTACAAATCAAACACATGCCATTTGCACGCATGCGGTTTTTCGCCAAGTGTCCAGTTCTCTTGCATTAGAAACTGTAATTTGGATTGGACCGGTTAAACGATCCTCTGGGCCTCTTGGGTGCAAAAGTCGGCCTAGAAGAGGCTCCTCCCGTCATCTGTGTAGCAGGGCGTTTGATTCCGGCTGTTTGGGGCTTACCCTTCTTCTTAACCATAGCTTTGTAATGGCGTGCTGCCTTCAGGGCGAGTTCATGAGTTGGGTATTCGCCTGTGCTTAATGCCGCCTGAATCTCCAAGTCTATGCCCTGTTGGAATCGTCTAGCCCGAATCTCATCGGTCGAGACCAAGTGTGCCACGAACCTGATAAGATATTGATTCAGGATAGTGATGTGTCTTACGGAACAAAATTTGATACAAATTCTTTACCTGCTAAGCATAATGAATTCGGCATCATATTCATCCACTGATTTTACCCACATAGAGCCTTATTGTAAGTGGATGAACTGTTGTTCCATCTCAAAATGGGCAGTCTCGGGGAAGAACTTCACATCGAACAGATCGCGGAACGTCTTCCACTCTATGGGTTGTGTGAGACGGCTTTCCTCGGCTTTCCACCAGACTCTTGTGTTGTCGGTGAGCTGGAGCTTGGCCACACGAACCTAAGCTATGTCTGGTACTTGTGCCGCGACAAGGTCAACCTCTATACTTTGGGCCCATTCTTCAGCCTCAAGAAGACTTTCTTTCCCTGAAAAGTTCCTGGGATGCAATGCACGAATTGCTTTACTCAAGGTGCTTCGGCTTCCGGGCGGTTCATAAGAATAGCAGTCTACTGCTGCTGACCCTCCAGAAGACTTTTGATAGCTTCTAAAAGCACCGCCTGTTCATTGATTGGAGCAGCAACGGTAGGGGGAGGTGGTAAAATAGGTGATGGTGTGTTGCCATTGACATTGGTGCTGGTGTTATTGGGAGTATCCATTACCTTGATAGAAAAGGAAAGGTTATGATAGATTTAAGAAATTTGAAATGCAAGGAATGTATAGTTGCTGATTCTTATAATTCTTATGATATACTGCTTAAGACTTCAAGCAGAACCGACTTGCATGGGCCACCAACAAAACCTGTCACGCCCCGCTTCCCAGTAGACGGAAACGGTGACGTGGCAAGCCCGCAACGTATTTACTATGAAACAAATACGTTAAGCGTAATTAAGTAATATAACAAAGAACAAGAATGATAAGAGTAATAAAATGAAACAACAACTTTATTTACATTCAACTTTACTTACAACTGTCTGAAAATAAAAGATACAATAATAAAGCAAATACAATGGCATACAGAAAGTAAGTGCAGGCTGGAAAGAGTTAGTAGTCTGGCTGAGCAGCAATTTGGTCCAAGTCCTCCTAGCTCGGCTCTATCTCCTCAGAGTCCGGTCCTCCTGAAGAACATTCCAAAGAAAGAAAACAGAGAGGAATGTCGTCAGCGAACTAGCGCTTAGTAAGTCTCAAAGGAAGTAAGGGAAAATAGTATATCATGTAAATAAGAACAAAAAGAATAAGGACATGTAAAATTGTATATAATCATTCACAGGTATAAGATAGTTATTCTAACATGGTAATTTGTAGTTTGATAAAGAAGGTATTCATGTATACGAGAGGAGTCCATCTTACCCCATGGACTATGGTAACATGTAGTAGAAGGCCTCGTCATAACCCACGGGACAACGGCACGTGAATTCATGTAGGTTTCTTTTAGAGTGATCTCTCATACCACGATATACGTTCCGTACCAATCTACCCCTTTATCCACGCGTATTGTATTGTATAGATTAAGATTATAGGTCTTGGATGAATTCATCGATATAAAATGTCCAGGTTCATGGTTAGGATGTAATCATGTGTTCAGGTAGTCATGTCGAGTTCATATCACTTTATAACCATGGTTCGGTCAAGTCAAGTTAAGTATACAAGTTCGAGTTTGATGTTTGAATTTGAGTATTCAGGTTCATGATTAAGTATTCAAGTTCGTGTTTGATTTTGGACTCAAATTGAGTCAGAAACTTGTGAAATTATTTAACTCTTGAATTCTTAGGTTCAGGAGTAATCGGCAACTGCTACACATGGACGACAGGATTTGTGTATTTTTCCAAGAAAATTGCCATTGATAACTCCGTTAAGTTGTCTAGCCCAAATAGGCAAGCACTCACTTTGTCCGGCTCCCTAGGGCTCAAGAGAAATGATACCGCTTAAGCATAAGCTAATTCTATAGTCCTTAAAGTATTGTTTGCATATCTCGAGAGGGTTTTATGAAAAATATGTTAATATTGTTTTAAAAATAACTTCGACGATGATTTATAATCTTTAGAGTTTTCATAAGCATGTACTTTAATTATTAGGGTATTTTAATGATAAAAACCTAGCTTTTAAAAGTTTATGGTATTTTATTGAAAACTAGCCTTTTTTGTAACTTGGTAGTATTTTATTAACATTTTAATCTTTCATTTTTAAAAATATAGGAGGTGGTCGTGTAAGGTGTTCTGGGTTGCTGGGGTGATGAGCGGGTGATGGAGGTGGTCGGTGGTGACGGTTTCCCGGCGCCGAGGGTTTGCCGGCGATGGGGGATTGGGTTCTTTGCGTCGATGTTGTTGTTGGGAGCTTGCGTGTCATCGGGGAGAGGAGGAAGAGGAGATGGGGTGAAGGAGGTGAGGAAGACGAGGCAAGGATGAGAGGGCGACGACGGTATGAGGGCAGCGACGAGAGAGGCGGCTAGGCGTGGGTTAGGGCTTGCGTTCGTGGGGGAAAAGAAGAAGAACGAGGGGGAGAGAGAGCGGCTGGGGTTTTATAATAATAGGTTTATTATAAATTATATATAGTGTGTGTGTGTGTGTATTAGAGAGAGAGAAAGAGACAGAGAGACAGAGAGAGAGACGGAAAGGAAGAGAGAGAAAGTTAGTTTTTATTATTTCAAATAATTTAATATTATATATATTTATATATAAGTATTATATATATTATGGGATTTTACAGATAATACCAGATTATTCCGAATATTATTCGTGTCCTTTTAAAATTCTAGTTTTTCAATATGGAGAATATACATAAGAATTTAAACCATAATGCGATATCCGTTAAATAAAAACATATATCCCCAAATACGGATTTACGTAAATATACGTAGCGATCAAAATACTAGTCTGTGTAACCCTGAGGATATGAATCATAATATATGGGTGCAACCACATGATATAGGGTACTATGACATGCAAGGCTAGATAAGAAAATATATTATTTGGTTTTATATTGTATTTTAAAAGATATTTAGAGTCTAAATTATATTATATGCGTATATAAGATCTAGATTTGCATGGATACTCTGTACTAGCAAATATTTGATATAATTTTGAATCATGATGGGTTTCAAACATGCAGGTCGGGTCGGATAATAACCACAGCTACCAATTGTACTATCCGTAACCCAAAAGCAACAATAGGAAAGAAATTTTGCCGCAATATTTGAAATACCCAAAATAAATAGTATAAATGCACTAGGGTGTTATAGCATATATAATAAAACCCATAAAACTTTGAATTTTTTTCCAAAAATATAAAAACTTTGGTGTCAAGTTAGCTGGTAGGGAAACCTAGATTCAAATTCTGACAGTTTAGATTGATAGGTTAGAAACAACTAAATTCTAAGATTAGAAATTGAAAACCCGAAAATAACCCTCTTTTGTGTTTAATAGTAGCAAATATACGTCTTTTGATTACACTACACGTGTCGTGAGTTTTAAGAATTAGATGATAGGTTTAAAATGTCTCCAAAACCACAAAAAATAAAAGATACGCATAGTAGGTAGTCTAAACTGCCGAAGGATGCCACAAAAGAAAACAAAAAATATATAAAATATAAAAAATTCGCAAAAAGATGCACATAGTATGTAGTATAAACCGCCGAAGGATGCCAACAATGTGTGTGTGTGTGTGTTCGCGTGTGCACGTGTGAATAAGTCTTGGTTGCACGAACATGAAGCTTGCAGGGTGTTTTCTCATCCGGTGCCCTAAAATCATCTGGTTTGAAAATCATCGGCCTAATCTTTGTTATGAAGTGATCAAGAAACTTTTATAAGATGTTAATAAATAAGGCTAGGTTGCGCGAACTTGAAGCTTAGGAGGTGCTTTCTTACCCGGTGCCCTAAAATCATCTGGTTTGGGAGTTATCGGCCTAATATTTGTTACGAACTGAATTAGGAATTTTAATAAGATGTAAATAAAATAACTGGAGACATGAAGATTTTAAATCGAAAATTTTGAGACAAAACGACGCTATTGCATGGGCACATAAAGACGTATAGGAGTTTAAGTTAAATAAAGAGTAAGGTGTGAAAAATAAGAGTTGAATGTTTCTAACTTAAGATAATAGAATTTTTAGTTCAGATACTAAGTTTTAGGATTAGAGTCGACGGTTAGCTTACGAAACTAGCTTAATAGGATTTTGTGGGTGTAATCAGGTAAAAACTCTCACGAGACAACACTCGTCCTCTAGGGTAATCTGGGGGTTTAACGGCTTGTTGCATATGTTAAGTGCAACTGTGACGCCTACGTAAGTAAGCTAGGACTTTTCTTTTTCTTTGAAAATAAAAAGGTTTTGCTCGGGACGAGCAAAAGATAAGTTTGGAGTTATTTGTTCATATCATAATATTGCATCTTGATACCACTCATTCATATTGCATGTAGATAGGTGCTTTTAATTCGTGTTTGCTACATTAGTACAAGGAAACAAGTGTTGAAGCTGTTGACGGATTTTCAAGCAGTTGCCTTGGAGACTCGTCCCTAACCACTGATGTGCATCTAGCTTCGGTAGACTTCTGCACCATGGGCTGTGTTGGACTCTTCACCTGAATTAGAGTACCGATCACCTCACCTTTGCAAATATGGACCTGGAACCATCGAACTCCACCACGCTTGGTGGTATAACTGTTCTCTTTTCACCAATCTAAGTCTATTTTCTTCGACGCATTGTAAACTCGACGCATGCATGTTAGCTAATTACTCCACACCAGTACCAGGACACCATAACCCGTACCCTCTGGCTCCGACTTCAAAGTTGGACAAGAATGTCTCTTGTACCATGACTCCTCGGTGCACCCAATTGCGAATCCCTGAGTAATCTTGAGTCTCTCCAGTCCACACCTCAGAAATTTTCTTATTTACCACCGTCGTTGGTGACCGATCGATGAGGTACTCGACAATAAATAGGGCTCCAGCCCGAAATTTCCTTTAGAGATTCGGTCGTAAGCCGTAAAGATCTGTTCTCCCCAACCGTCCGAAACATCCGCTCTGCAATGCCATTCGACCGAGAATCCAAAATGGTGTTTTCATGCAATGACCCTCTCTGGCTTGAAGAAACCTGCGAACCCCTGAGAAGCCAACCTTCTGCCAACATCAGACTAAAAAACCTTTACGCGTCTACCGACCCACTTCTCCACCTGGCCATCCGCAAGTTCGACAACATACAACCACAACCTCTCCAAGAAGTCGTGAAGGAAGCATGATAATTGGTTCCACCATGGAAAAGAACCGATGTAAGACTCACATATAAAGCCTATACCTTGTTCTCCGTCATGACAATAATAACACATTTGGAGATCCCAAAATCACCATCGATCACGCACTTGCAACCGACTCTGTCCAAAGCATCCAATCAGATCAAAGCCCCTCCTCTGATCTGGCAGTGATGTTCGAACTATAGCAGTGAACCATCGCTGCCGTCATCTGAATTCTCCACCGCTATTGCAGTAGTGGAAGTGATACTTATCTTTCTCCTTGAGCTTCGGACAATCTCGCCTCCAATGGCCTTTCTCTTTGCAATGGTTAAATTTGTCATTAACTTGGCTTCTTGAACTACACTTGGAACCACCATATGACCGCTTTAGAGAATGTCCTTGAATGGACAACGCATCTTCGTGACACTCCTTGTCACCCATCACATTTTCCCTAAACATTTCGCTGTGCAAACCTGCCTTGATGTCTTCTAATGAGAGTTTGTCTCGGCTGTACACTATTGAATTCACCATAAATAGGGGTCAAAGAACAAAGTAGGATCATCGCCTAATTTTCATCCTCTATTTTACCTCCATATTATGCAAGTTATCATGATCTAGTTGAGTTCGCCAAGATGGTTTTTGACCGATGTCCTCTTCTTCATCTTCAAGGTGTATAGTCGTTAATTCAGATAGAGACGGTTTGTGAGAGATTTCTTCATATACAGAGCCTGAAACTTGCTCCATAACCCTTCTGCTATAGTTTCTTGCATAACTTCACAAAGAATTTCATCGGCTAAATAAAGCTAGATCGAACTGAAAGCCTTGTCCTCACTTTGCTTCTGTAGTCGTCAGAAGAATTTTGTCTTTCATAAAGAAAATCTTGTGCACGCCTTGCTGCTTTAATAGGGCTATCGTTTTCAGCCTCCATGAGCTAAAGTTGATGCGTCCATCGAACTTTTTGATCTTGTAATTTGTAGACGTCATTTTTTTCGCTCACCTAAAGCACCAGATTGATGCACTGATACCACTTGTTGTAAATTTATCAGCGTTTATGATTCACAAAACAATCAGTCACCACAATAATATCTATTACGCCTCACTCGCCAAAATAAACTAAAATACGGGACATGACTCGGCCAGGCATACTGCCTATAATAAGGAATCGTTCTTCTATAGTCACAGTAAGACTGTCATGCAATAATAAAGCACAATAGTTAATATATGTCGGGACCCGATTCTTGCTTACGGAACAAAGTGACATTCCAAGTGTAATGCCAAGGGACGGGAGCCACCTCTTGAATCCGTGAGGGCCACCTATTGAGTTCTTGAGACCTACTGTAGAATAATGGGGAATTTTCGGAATACATTTCGAAAGAGGGCATATCTGTACTATAAATGGAATGATACCACTCTTCAATACAAAAGCGCCTTTTAAGTGAACTAGCACTACAGGAGCTTGAGAACTCCGTAATTAAGCGTGCTCGGGCCAGGAAAGTCCTGGGATGGATGACCTCCTAGGAAGTGTCCCCTGGTTGGGTCCAGTTTGCTCCGAAGGACAAAACCATGCCGCTTTGGCCAGAACGGGCAATACTCTCTGTATTGGGAGTGGGGCGTGATAGAATGGTATCAGAGCCGGTCTCTCAATAGTAGGTATGTGGTTTGAGGACGAACCATTGTTCAAAGATGGGGAGAATGTCGGGACCTGGTTCTTTCTCACGGAATAAAGTGCCACACGGAACAAAGTGTTATGCCAAGGGGCAGGGGCCACCTCTTAAGTCCGTAGGACCTACTGTAGAACAATAGGGAATTTCCAAAATACATTCATTAAGAGAGGTCTGTATTATAAATGGAATGATACCACCCTTCAATGCAGATGCTCCTTTTAAGTGAACCGGCACTGCAGGAGCTTGAGAACTCCGTAGTTAAGCGTGCTCAGGCTAGGAAAGTCTTGGAATGGGTGACCTCCTGGTGTTTTCCCTGATCGGGTATATCTATCTAACCATGTCCAATTTTCCCCAATAAAACAATAATAGAATCAATAGTCAATAGCGGAAGCAAGAAAGAAATATTAAGTCTCAACGATCCAAGAAAGATTAAATGAACAATAACGGTACTTGTCTCTTATGAGCTCACAACGATAGAAATCTAAGAAATAGTTTAATACGATAAACGACTTAAACCATCAAATAACTAGATCAATAATTAACCGCGCTTCACTGCTCGGCGAGCTTCTCCAAGTATTCCTTGTCCTCTTATTCTAAAACCAAATGATCTGGGCCATACAAAACCCAGACGTCAGAGTGTCAGATATAATAAAATAAGGATATAATCATGAGCGATGTATCATGTAAGTAAACAGTGAAAAAGTTAAATATCAGGTGATAAACAACCAGGATATAATCAAGGTAATCATGTCGTGCGATTCCTATAGGTTTATATCGCTAAGTTATCTATTCTACATGTATTTGAAACCAATTAATGCAATCCTTCCTTGTAACTCAATAGTATCACATACGTGCCCGGGACCACGGTGTCAAGACTCTTGGTCTGAATTCGAGACATGCCGCTAGGCAGTAAAACAATGTCGAGATGGACAAATGATGTCAGCATCACCATTCCGGGGCCCGTAGCTCGTGTCGACTGATCAATCTGTAGCAATCAATAACTCTTGAGTTACAATTCTGTTACATTCTTGATTTCCCCTTTTCTTAGATTTCATGTTCATGTCAAGTATCAATAATATGTTATTTAATGCCAACACGGGAAAAAGTATGTACAAGTCATGTCTATCAAGATAATAGGCCAATCAATCAATATCGAAATTTTTTGGCATTTCGGTAATCATTGCGGTACAAGCAAGGTTGACATGATGCAATATCACTACAATACCGATATCAGGATAAACATGGATACATGAGAACAATTTATATACTATCATGTTAGGAATAATATAATTATGTCATTAACAGGTCATAAATGTATTAAGGTACAAGTTAGGTAACAGGTCAGGCAGTATATCACATGTGTATAACATATCAGGTATGTAACAGTTCAAATATCAGGTTTCAGCACAATTGAGACAGCTCAAACAAGATTAAGACGACTCAAAATTTGTCTGGAATTATAATTTGTTCTTTGGTTGTATGAGATGGCTCATGATGTCCTTGAGACGGTTCAACCTTATCATGAGATGGCTCAAAGTGTTTTGAGACGGCTCAAAACAATCCTGGAGCGACATTATCTTCTCTGTGTGCATGAGACGGATCTGGGTTATGTTCAGCCGGTTCATCCCTACCTTGAGATGGCTTAAAGTATCTTAAGATGGCTCAAACTATATCTAGAACGATATTTTAGTTCTCTGTTTATACGAGACGGCTCAGATAATTTTGTGCCGGCTCGGCGACTTTTTTCTGAGACGATCAAGTATCTAGTTCGATCTTATTCAATTCAAATTTGTATACAATAACAACTATAATTATATCGATTACTCTAAGTTCCTATATATCGATTATCAACATAAATGGTGGCAACTTTAGGGTTTCCTATCAAGTATTATAGCTAGATCAAGTTGTCGACATAACGTAATTCAGATCATCATACATTATTAGCATGTAAACATTGATCTACAAGTTACTAACAATACTAATAATAATGTTACGCCGGATCTGGTCTGACCGTAAGTAACATGTAACAAGCATTTAGAGATACTTTCATCGGTCTAAAATTATCACGACGACGACGATGCAAGCACGATCTCGGAACCTTATGCAAGACCTTCACTTGTACGTTCGGTCTTGAAGTTGCAGCCATGAGAGGATGCCGACGCAAGTAAGAAGACAATGGTGGTGATGATGATCTCCTCATGACGGTACAAACGATGATGGTGATGATGGGGTCAGCTACGATATCGAAAGGAGATTAGGTTTGGAGTTAGGGTTAGAGTTCAGTTATGGGTGAGAGAGAGATGGAGGCTAGGGTTTTAGTTTTGAGATATGTTTACATGAATTTCATATGAGTTTAAATAGGATGCATGATTATAGGCCGGATACTATATGTAAAATCATATATCAATTAGAAATAGGGTCTTAGAGATAAGGTAAAATATTATTCAATTTGCCTAACCAATATATTTTTATTAATTAAATACTTTACCATGTCCCAATAATAACCAATGACAAAACCCAATGAAACAATAATCTAGAACCAGTCAATAAAAAATATCAGTTGCATGTTAGGTTTTGAGACGGCTCACGCATGCTTGAACCAGCTCACAAGTTTATCGAAGCAATTAATTATTCTCTTAGTGTAAGAGATGGCTCACACAATCTTAATCCGGCTCATAATTCCCCAAAGCCAAAATTCAACATAACCAACAAAATCAATCAATTCAATTTATTAACCAAATATCGTATGATAGTTCTAGTTCTAGAGTGTTGCACAATCATAACGGAAAAGTGAATCGTTTGTGTTCACCACCGAAAATGGAGACGAAACCGCGTAGGTCGTCTTGCCAGAATTTGGGGGAAGATGCTATTTGGATTTATCCGTCCACCTCTTCAAAGATGCTAAGTTGATTTATGGCACCGTGTATCGGAGTTTTGGATGGATGCGACCGTTGTAGCAGATTTCGTCAGATTCCCCCTCATTTCTGAGCGGTTTTTGATTGTGGGGACGCTCTTCCCTGCAGGTGTGAGCCTCTGCAGTTAATTACGTTACCGCGTAGCGATAACCACTTTCTCCTGCTCCGGAAGTCCACTTCGTGTCGTGTGTGTTTGTTTTATTTTTTGTTGCCTGTGGATTGTATACGGAGACTAATTTATGTTCTCGCCCGTACGGCGTGGATTAGTCCAAATTCGTATATCTTAGATTTTGGTTTGGGTTGATTTAAGGATCGTTAATCTGTTTTGAGATCAAGATCGACTTAAATTTTTGTTAAGGATACGTTATTCTAATTTGAGACTAAGATCTACACAACAGGGTTTTAGGATCATTCATATCCCATAAAAGAGCTTTTGGGATCGATTGTTTTAGTTTAAGGACGTTACGGTCCGTTGTTAGTTTAAGGATCCGTAGATCCCTATTTTTGAGGTGAGAGTTTAGTTTGAGAACGTTTCGATCTGCAGTAGTTTGAGGACGTTACGGTCCGTAGAGTTTAGTTTAAGGACGTTACGGTCCGTTGTAGTTTAACGACGTTGCAGTCCATATTGGGATCTGCCCATCGGTTTAGGAGTGCACCAAAGAGTTGTTGGTTGTCGGGAATCACCACTTCTCTGAAGACGTTGAAGAATTAGAACGACATGTATCAGAGGTGTGGAGAGATGTACCCTTGAACCAATTTCCAAATTGAGAGGAGATGTGGGATGAATATCCGTCGGAAGATCATTAGTCATGTTTGGGACTAGGATCAGTTTAGGAAGACATGAGCATAGAGGCTCGGTCTATTTGGAGATCGAAGATGTTTTGATTTCAAGAAGACTTAGCCAACTTGAGGCTGGAGTTGACTTCCCATAGTGTTAAGCACTAGTATACGTTCAGCACTCACGTGTTCCCACGTGAGGTTCTAAAGCAGTGTTAAACGCTGAATTTCGGAGGGCGCTCACGTGTGGTACGTGAGGCACCTCAAAGCTGGCGTTGTACATTGGGTTCAAGTCCCCGTTTATAAATAAGTGTTAACCACTTAATTCTTGTGGCACTCACGTGTGAGCACGTGGGGCACCCCAAAGCTGGGTACTGCCTTTTTGGGTTTTACTTCCCTCTTTTTTTATAAGTGCTAAGCATTTGGCTCACGTGTGAGCATGTGAAGCGCTCGAAATGGGAACTGTTCTCTGGATTTTATTTCTCTTTCTTTTATAAGTGCTAAGCATTTGGACCTTGTGGTGCTCACGTACGAACACGTGAGGCGCCTTCAAAATGTGAGCGTTGTTTTTGGGTCTATTCCTTTTTTTCATATAAGCGCTAAGCACTTGATTGGGGGTCACGTGGAAAACTCGTGGCTGCCCTAGGAGGCACTTCTTATTCTTCTTAAATGCTCGCGTGTGAAACACGTGACTCGGTCTCAGCCTTTCTTTTTTGTTCATCAGAGGTGCTCACATGGGAAAACACGTGAGGTTTCGTTATAGTGTTGAACACTAATGAATCACCAGTCTTTCCTTCTATGTGCATGAAGATTTTGATCTCATATTAACGATGCTGGGATCTGAGTTTAGAGAATTTCAAGTCTCTTATTTTATAAGAGTTAAATTCTTTCTACAGGGTTAAACCCTAGTTTTATCAGAGGAATTAAATTCCTATATACTTTTGTAAGAATTAAATTCTTTGAACTTAGTTCTTTCCCCTAAATTTTGAATCTGCATAACAGAATCTCCCCGATTAGAATTAAATTCTCAACTTGTTGAGAGATCTGCTTCTGCAGACCTCAACCAGAGGAAGAACTAAGTTCTTTTTTTTAAGGGTTAAACCCTTTGTTTGAGAATTAAATTCTCTTTTGTTTTTGTGGGAACTTTTTTGGAATGCTTATGGGGTGGTCTCCTCCTTTTAGAGAATTAAATTCTCTCTGTATTTTTCTTCCCCTCCCTCTCTGTTTCTCCTCCTCTCCTCACTTCTATTTATACGAGAAGAATAAGAATCAATTTGTTAAGAGAATCCCTCATTGAGAGATCATGATTGATTCCATGATCTTTTAGATCAATCGGTGAATTTTATTCACCGTTGGATTTTTAATCCAAAGACTCTCTGTGTAACAGAGAAGATTTCTTGTTTGTATAACAAGATTATGAATATCTTGTTAGTTTTAACAAGATTAAAATTTTATTCTATCATATCTTTTTAGTTTAACAAGATCAGAAATATATTTTCTTAATACAGAATTTAATTCTATCATATGGATATCTCGTTAGTTTAACATAGAATTTTATTCTTATCATATGAATATCTTGTTAGTTTAACAAGATTAGGAAAATATTTTCCTATGATAGAATTTTATTTTACCAGATGATCACCATTGGATATTTGATCCAAAGGTCCTCTATTTAACAGAGCAGATCTTTCGAGTTTGAGAAAGATCGGGAAAATATTTCCCAAATAGAATTTAATTCTAGAATTTGATAGTGGCATTTTAAATTGGGGCTTGCATGTGAGCGGCAAGAGAACTCACGTATTTAACACGTGACCCTTAGTGTGGGTTTTAGCCTGTTTATTTTCAGCGCTTATATGAGCATATGAGCGCTCACGTGTTTAATAAGTGAGGCCTGTTTGGTCATTGGTTATTTATGTTCAGCGCTCATATGCTTTGCATATGAGCGCTCACGTGTTTTACACGTGAGGCCTGTTTGGCCCTTAGTTATGTGTTTTCAACGCCTATATGCTTTGCATATGAGCGCTCACGTGTTTAACACGTGAGGCATGTTTGGTCTTTAGTTATGTGTTTTCAACGCCTATATGCTTTGCATATGAGCGCTCACGTGTTTAATACGTGTGGCCTATTTGGCCTTTAGTTATGTGTTTTCAATGCCTATATACTTTGCATATGAGCGCTCATGTGTTTAACACGTGAGGCCTGTTTGGCCTTTTGTTATTTTCTTTCAGCGCTTATATACTTTGCATATAAGCGTTCACTTGTTTAACACGTGATATCCAACCGTGAATTCTTTTCCTCTTTCTTCTCTCCCTTTTCTATAAGGGTTATAAGGGAACAAATAGCTCTTAGCCGAAAATTTTGGCGGAACATATGCCTTCCACTACTTTGCCCACGTAAGTATATACATGGGTGAAGTAGTGCAGAGTTATGCATGGTCATAGAATTGAGAGCTTAGGAGACAAGTTTAGGGTCCTTGTAGCCTAAGAATTTTTTCATCTTCATAAGCCGTAAGGGTCTCAAGAAGGTTTTTTCTCCCTACAAGTCAAGAGGATCTCATAGGTGCATATTCTCCCTAGAAATCGTGAGAATTTCTAAGTGTTCATCGCCTCCATGAGTCGTAAGGATCTCACTCGGGTATTTTTCCTTACGAATCGTAAGGACCCGTAAGTAGCTTCTTTATTTCATTGGCGAATGTGGTCCGTGGATAGTGTACAAGAGTCAATCTGGATCTTCTTGTAGGGCAGCGATGGCTTAGAAAACAGGTTTGATCTGCCGCCTAATACTTTATGAGCCGTGAGGGTCTCATAAAAGGGTTTTCTCCCTACGAGTCGAGAGGATCCCGCAGGTGTATTTTCTCCTTAGAAGTCATGAGGATCTCCTAAGTGGGTTTTCTCTTGAGAGTCGTAAGGATCTCACTAGAGAATTTTCCCCTCTACAAGTCGAGAGGACTCGTAAGTGGTTTTTTTCCTCCTTGTCGATATTCAACTTTTGAGAATATGGCCCGTGGATAGTATACAAGAGTCAGTTTAGACCTGCTTGTAGGGCCACAGTGCTTAGGAAACAGGTTGATATCTCCGTTGCCTAAGGCTTTTCACCTTCATGAGCCGTGAGGGTTTTATGAAGATGTTTTTCCCTACGAGTCAAGAAGTTCTCACAGGAACATTGTTTTCCCTACGAGTCGAGACGAGTCGAAAAGTTCTTGCAAGAATATCCTAACGTTATAACTCCTGCTCTTTACGACAGAAGTCCGTTAGGTTTTGTGGTACTAGGGCTTTTGTCCGTGGTACCGTCGCGTTGGCTGATGCATTCCCCGATATGAAATCTTGTTGTTCGAGTAGCCCCGCGATTGTCGTGTCTCTGATCCCTTCGGGGGCTAGACAAGACGTATTCAAGTAATCTCCCAGGTCATATTACCATCGGAAGAGCAAGTGTTAGGGAATTTCCATGCCACTTTTCACTTGAGGTTAGGCTCAGTTTGGGAGCCCCGATGAGTCATTACCACTCCGCGCTGGTGTGGGATGATCTCCAATAGTCTTTCAGGTTTTATTTGAGTTGCCGTCAAGACCCTGAAGCTTGGGATTTTCTTTTGCTTCGTTTGCTGGCATTTCGTCTGCTGTAACGAGACGAATGTCGCGGTTGTTTCTAGGTTGTCTGTGAACCGTCGAGGCTTGGAACTAGGGACTTTGCCATGGCTTCAAGATAGTATCTAGGTTGTTGGTGAACCGTCGAGGCTTGGAACTAGGGACTTTTCCATGGCTCCGTTGTTTTGACCCTGGGGTCAGTTGTTGAAGTTGCATCTGCATCCTGCTGGAGTTGAGAAGGAACGCCGCTGTTGATATTTAGGTTGTCTGTAAACCGTCGAGACCTGGAACTAGGGACTTTGCCATGGCTCCGAGGTAGTCTCTAGGTTGTTGGTGAACCGTCGAGGCTTGGAACTAGGGACTTTGCCATGGCTCCATTTGTTTTGACCCTGGGGTCGTTTGTTGACGTCGCGTCTGCATCCTGCTGGAGTGAGAAGAAACGTCGTTGTTGATCTCTAGGTTGTCTGTGAACTGTCGAGATTTGGAACTCGGGACTTTTCCGTGACCCCGTTTTGTTGACGTCGCGTCTGCATCCTGCTGGAGTGAGAAGAAATGCCGTTGTTGATCTTTAGATTGTCTGTGAACCGTCGAGATTTGGAACTAGGGACTATGTCATGGCTCCGTTTTGTTGACGTCATGTCTGCATCCCGTTGGAGTGAGAAAAAACGACGTTGCTGATCTCTAGGCTATCTGTGAACCGTCGAGATTTGGCTATCCCTTTGACAGAGCCTGGAGGGAAAATGTGGTTCCCTTTTCGTTTGTGCCCATGGATTGTATACAGGGGTTGATGTGGACTCAACTGCAGGGCAAAATTTTTCTCTTCTCTTTTTATTTGTTTCTTTCCACGATGCTCTATCATTTCAGCTTTTTATATTGCGAAAGTCGCGATTGCCAAATCATTTCGGCTTTTTTATCGTGGTGCCCAATCATTTCGGCTATTCTTTTCTTTTTACTCGCTGTTTTTTTATTGCGAGTTGCCCCATCATTTCGGCTATTTCATATGCATATATTTTTGGCTCGCTGATTTTTATTGCGAGTTGCCCTATCATTTCGGCTATTTCATATGCCTTTTCTGTTCACTGATATTTTATTGCGAGTATGGAACTTGAGATCTGATACCAATCTTAGCATCAGCATTGCTATGACTGGAATATTGCCAGGAGCGAATCATCATTTGCCGTGAAAGGACTTGAAAATTGACACCTGTTCAGACATCAGCATCGCTACCACTGGAATATTGCCAGGAGCGAATCATCATTTGCCTTTGCTGATTTGAACAAAGGTGGCTTAGTAGACAGGTTAGGATCCTGTCGACTAAGACTTTTGACCTTATGAGCCGTAATGGTCTCATAAAGGGTTTTCTCCCTATGAGTCGAGAGGATCCCGTAGGTGTAGGTTTTCCCTAGAAGTCGTGAGGACTCCTAAGTGATATTTTCTCTTGCAAGTCGTAAGGATCATACAAGAGTGTTTTCTCCTTACAAATCGAGAGGACTTATAAGTGTCGTTCACCATATGAGGACATTCCTCGTCATTGGTGGGACTTGGTGGGGGAAACGTTTGTTTGTGCCTGTGGATTGTATACAAGGGCCAGCATTGTACCGCCTGTAGGGAAACTTGCGGAGTGTGATGGCTTAAGAACAGGTTCAAGTCCCCGTATCTTAAGTCTTTTGAATCCTATGAGCCGTGAGGGTCTCACAGGGGGGAATTCTCCTTACGAGTCGTGAGGATCTCGTAAATGTAATTTCTCCTTAGGAATTGTGGGGATCCCTAAGTGTGTTGCTCCCTTTTGTGTCGTAAGGATCTCACGCAGGTGTTTTCTACTCACAAGGCCGAAAGGACCTTGCAGGTGTCTTTATTTTAACGAGATTGCGCCCTTTCGGGTTTTCACAAACTCGCCGGTATCCCTGTTGTTTTTACTCACGGCGCCCTTTCGGGTTTTCATCCATGCCCATTTCGCTTATGGACGTACTGTTTTTTTAACAACGAGATTGCGCCCTTTCAGGTTTTCACAAGCTCGCCGGTATCCCTGTTGTTTTTACTCAAGGCTCTCTTTCGGGTTTTCATCCGTGCCCATTTCGCTTGTGGACGTACTGTGTTTTTACCCCTATGTTCGCCAATAGAACTTATGGAGGACTTCGCCTCCGGGGCAGTTGCACAGCCAGCGGGACCTGAGTTGCATTCCTGGCCGCTGGGACTTGTGGATTTGAATTCCATTATCTCCGTGTTTGAGGCAACGGACTTAGTTTAAGGACATTACGGTCTATTGTTAGTTTAGGGACATCTCGGTCCGTTGTTAGTTTAGGGACATCTTGGTCCATTATCGCTATATTTGAGGCGAATTTCTAGTTCAAGGACTTTTCGGTCCAACATTCTCATTCGGTCACGAAATTGCATAACTCGCCCCTTCCAACTCTTATTTGTTGAGACGTTGCTGCTTGTCCTTTGTTTGCATGGACCCTTCACGCCTTAGACTATTTTTACCTTCTTGGACTTCTTCATCTATCATCGTGCCAATCGGGTTGTTTTGCAGGAAGTACTGGGCATTTTAAACAGCACCTGCCCCCTGCTTATCAATGTCGCTTTCCGATATTGATGGAGCGTCTTCTTCATATACAAAGGAATGAGATATCATGTCATTCTTTCTGCCGAGTCTTCCACTTCCTTGGAAGAATGAATTTGACTTGGGATTTTTTCCTCATCGTCTGATTCGGAGTGGGACATGGGTTTCAAATCCCTCCCATGGTTTTTTTGGTTCAAGTTGGATATTCCACTTGATTGTAGAACCCGCTTGTAAGTCCCTTGATATTCTATCTGTTCTTTGAGATGAAAGGACCATCCCATGTAGAGATTCTTCCGCCAGTGAGAAATATGCCCCCTGTGTATATCTCGGGGGGAGCGAGTACCCACGCAGTCGCTATTTTGGTAACATGTTTCTTCAAAGTCGCTCATTTTTTTTGACCGTTGGCGACAAATGCCACCTTACCTTTGCTTTTCATTCATCTTCATCGGATGATGAAGGGTTTTGATCAGCTGATCCAATCGAGTCATTTTATCCATGAGCTCTTGGAAGGTTGTCGGCTTGAAAAGGGCTGTAAATGGGAACACCTTTTGAATTTGGGTCAAGGGTGGCTATGAACATTCCCACAGCTGCAACTTCATCGATACGTTGCTCGCATTTTGACCAGAGATTTTACCATCGGGTAATATATTGAACCCAAATCTCATTCGGTCTAACCCTTTCGTTGACCAGCGCTGCCACGGTAATGTGTTCAATCTCATTAGCAAATCTCTGACAGAAGAGCAGATCCATCTCGTCGAAGGTCTTCACGGAATCATTTGGGAGTTCCGCATACCATTCAAAGGCGATGTCCGCCAGACTGCTGATGAACTGTCGGAGTAGTATATCATTACCCCCAGTATTGCCGCACATGGATTTAAATCGCGCAATGTGCCGGCGAGGATTCCCGGTTCCTTTGTACATGTGGAACGTCGGAAGTATGTATTCTGGCTGGTACTGTGTTTGATCGTAGCACGCTGGATACGGTCGACCAGTCTTGATTGACCTATTTGATGCTTCACTGGCATAATGAGTTTTGACTTGCTGAGCGATATATGTGTCCAGCTTTTCTTTTAGGAATCATTTCCTCCTCAGCCGTTGATGAGATTTGCAGAGGATTTGAAATGTCACCCTTGTCTTTAAGACCGACTACCGGCGGTTCATCTGCCAGTGGTTCCGATTGAACCATCATTCCAGCCATATTCTGAATCAGAAGGGCCATCTGGTTCATTTTAGTGGACATTTTTGCCGCTTCTGCATCTCCCTTTTTCAGAGCGTGCTTTAGGAAATCAATATACGACTCCTTCTCTATTCTTTCTTCGGGTGAGTCCTCGGGATTTTCCTTAGGCGATGGATTAGCGTTTGTTGCCGCCTGAGCGAGCATCTCCTGCAGCTTTTCACGTTGCAGTTGAACTTTTGTCAGGGACCGAGTTTGAGGTCGGTGACTAGTAGAAGCTCGAGCCGTATCTTTGGAATTCACCACATAGACTATGTGAACTACCATGCCGCCAGGCTTGGGGTGTTTGGAGTTTTGGCTTTTGGAGTTTGCTTCGGGCACTTGAGATTTATTAGGCCTCTCTTTTTTATGAAAAGCCGCTTTGGTTTTGGGAGGAACCGTTGTAGCAGGAACCGCCTAGGGATGAGTCCCCTTATATTTGAAAGGGGATTTGTCAGAATTTGGCTGACATTTAGAGGAAGATCCTCAGACGACGACTGAGTCCTTAACCTGCTTCCACACCTTATATATAGATGAAGAAAGTTGTTATATGGAGCAAACTAGTTTCTGCCCTCATGGGATCTCTATGGGCTGCGGAGATTTCTTCAATATTGCGGTGGGAGAATTTTGTCTGGCCCTTCGCAACAATTTGAAGCTGTTCCCGGTTGGAACAACAACATTCACCACTGGGGTTGAAACAGGACCATACGGAGAACTGCCCCCAGCTCATTTTGTATGATGCCGATATCGACGTTGACCGTTTCTTACGGCTGGGATTTGATTAGCCTCAGGATTTTGCCGATCCTGCCCCATGTTTCCTTTGAGAGCTTGAATATTCTTCCCCTTGCGTCGACCTTGGTCCTTGGCAGGTGCCAGTTGTTTGAGGACCGATTCCGTCGACAAAGCTGCAACTTAGGGAACCAGCCTGTGGAAGACAGACTTCATCTGGGCTTCCTCCATCGGCGTTGAGGAACCAAGGGTGGGAGGTGGGAGTATCGACCTAAAAATAAGCCCGTTGATTTCTTAAAGATCCGAATTGCAGAGATTTGAGGCTGCAAGTATCCCATACTTGACTCCACCGGATATGACAGAGCCTGAGTTGCTAGGGCAGGAGCAAATGCCATTCTTCATAGAGAAGAAACGCCGACTTCAGTATCCCATCACCCAAGGGCAACCACAAACATATATTCCGCGATTATTTGATCACGGAAAAACACGACACACGAAGTATGGAGTGGAAAGAGGAAAAGGTTCTACCGGGCGTGCCAGAATCTGTTCACTGCCGAAAACGGAGACGAAACCACGTAAGTCGTCTTGCCTGAATTTGGGGGCAGATGCTATTTGGATTTATTCGTCCACCTCTCCGAAGATGCCAAGTTGATTTATGGCACCGTGTATCGGAGGTTTGGACGGATGCGGCCGTTGTAGCAGACTTCGTCAAATTCTCCCTCATTTCTGAGGGGTTTTGATTGTGGGGACGCTCTTCCCTGCAGGCGCGAGCCCCAGCAGTTAATTATGTTACCGCTATGCGATAACCACTTTCTCCTGCTCCGGAAGTTCACTTCGTGTCGTGTGTGTTTATTTTATTCTTGGTTGCCCGTGGATTGTATATGGAGACTAATTTATGTTATCACCCGTAGGGCGTGGATTAGTCCAAATTCGTATATCTTAGATTTAGGTTTAGGTTGATTTAAGGATCGTTAATCTGTTTTGAGATCAAGATCGACTTAAATTTTTGTTAAGGATACATTAGTCTAATTTGAGACTAAGATCTACTTAACAGGGTTTTAGGATCATTCAGTTCCCACAAAAGTGCTTTTGGGCTCAATTATTTTAGTTTAAGGACGTTACGGTCCGTTGTTAGTTTAAGAACGTTTCGGTCCGTAGATCCCCATTTTTGAGGTGAGAGTTTAGTTTAAGGACATTTCGGTCCGCAGTAGTTTAAGAACGTTACGGTCCGTAGAGTTTAGTTTAAGGACGTTACGGTCCGTTGTAGTTTAAGGACGCTGCGGTCTATATTGGGATGTGCCCATCAGTTTGGGAGTGCACCAAAGAGTTGTTGATTATCGAGACCCGCCACCTCTCTGAATACGTTGAAGAATTTCAATGACATGTACCAGAGGGGTGGAGAGATGTACCCTTGAACCAATTTCCAGATTGAGGGGAGATGTGGGATGAATATCCGTTGGAAGATCATTAGTCTTGTTTGGGACTAGGATCAGTTTAGGAATACATGAGCATAGAGGCTCGGTATATTTGGCGATCGAAGATGTTTTAATCTCAAGAAGACTTAGCCAACTTGAGGCTGGAGTTGACTTCCCATAATGTTAAGCACTAGTATACGTTCAGCACTCACGTGTTCCCACGTGAGGTTCTAAAGCAGTGTTAAACGCTGAATTTCGGGGGGCGCTCACGTGTGGCATATGAGGCACCTCAAAGCTGGCGCTGTACATTGCGTTCAAGTCCTCATTTATATATAAGTGTTAAACACTTAATTCTTATGGCACTCACGTGTCAGCACGTGAGGCGCCCTAAAGCTGGGTACTGCCTTTTTAGATTTTATTTCCCTCTTCTTTTATAAGTGCTAAGCATTTGGCTCACGTGTGTACACATAGGGCGCCCGAAATGGGGACTGTTCTCTGGATTTTATTTCTCTTTCTTTTATAAGTGCTAAGCATTTGGACCCTGTGGTGCTCACGTGCAAACACGTGAGGCGCCTTCAAAATGTGAGCGCTGTTTTTGGGTCTATTCCCTTTTTCATATAGGTGCTAAGCACTTGATTGGGGGTCATGTGGAAAACACGTGACTGCCCCCAGGAGGCACTTCTTGTTATTGTTAAATGCCCGCGTGTGAAACACGTGACTCGGTCTCAGCCATTCTTTTTTGTTCATCAGATGTGCTCACGTGGGGAAACACGTGAGGTTTCGTTATAGTGTTGAACACCAATGAATCACCAATCTTTCTTTCTATGTGCATGAAGATTTTGATCTCATATTTACAATGCTGGGATCTGAGTAGAGAATTTCAAGTCTCTTGTTTTATAAGAATTAAATTCTTTTTACACAGTTAAACCCTAGTTTTATCAGAGGAATTAAATTCCTATATAGTTTTGTAAGAATTAAATTCTTTGGACTCAGTTCTTTCCCCTAAGTTTTGAATCTCCAGAACAGAATCTCCCCAATGAGAATTAAATTCTCAACTTGTGGTGAGATCTGCTTCTGCAGATCTCAACCAGAGGAAGAACTAAGTTCTTTTTTTTGAAAGGTCAAACCCTTTGTTTGAGAATTAAATTCTCTTTTGTTTTTGTTGGAACTTTTTTGGAAAGCTTATGGGGTGGTCTCCTCCTTTTAGAGAATTAAATTCTCTCTGTATTTTTCTTCCCCTCCCTCTCTGTTTCTCCGCCTCTCATCGCTCCTATTTATATGAGAAGAACAAAAATCAATTTGTTAAGAGAATCCCTCATTGAGAGATTGTTTCCTCCAATCAGAGCAAAGCTCTGTTTAAAATTCAAATTTTTGAAATGAAGCAACGCTTCAGATGCAGCGCTAAGTGCGTTGCGCCCTAAGCATCGCACCACGTGCAAAGCACGTGGGCGCTAGCGCTAGGTGCGCTGCGCTCTAAGTAGTACGCCACGTGTATGCTAGCTCTAGGTGCGCTGCGCTCCAAGCAGTGCACTACGTATCAAACACAGGTGCGCTAGCGCAATGTGCTCTGCCCTTTAAGCAGCACACCACGTGTAAAGCACGGGTGCGCTAGCGCTGGAACTAAAAACTCCCCACCGTTAGATCAAAGATCTAATAATAATGATAAATCATTAATTAATCAGAATTAATCTCTGTTAAGGAAAGATTCCTCAAAATCTTTCCAAATAACAAGATTGTGCTCTGTAAATCATAGCACCGTGGGATCAATGATCCAATGGTAAATAAAAATTACCAAAAGACAGAATAAATTCTGTATGGAAAGATTTATCAATCTTGTTAAAAATAAGAAGATTGCCTTCTATAAAACAGAAGCCCTAGGATCAAAGATCCAATGGTGGGGAAACATCCCTAAATCAATCAAAGAAAGATCTCTTTAACTGATTCAACAAATCAGCCTACCTTATAAAAAGGCCCCTAAACTTCAAGTCTGAGATATACAGAAAGAGAGAAAAACCTCCCCAAAAACTTTGAGAAAATTCAAAGAGCAAGCTCTTACAAGAAGATTTTTCTTCAAGGTAAGAATGAATGATGATGAACTCAGAGATGAAATCATCTCATGATTAAGAAAGAAGAATTCATTTTTTTTAAAAGATCATAGATCTACAAAGACAAAAAGTCTTTCTCAAAGAGATCAAACGATCTCATCATAAAATAAAAGAAGAACTTACTTCTCACAGATCATAGATCTATAAGACTAAAGTCTTTCTCAAAGAGATCATGAACATCTCAAAGGGGGGAGAATAATTCAATTCTCTTAAGGATCATAGATCCATA
Source organism: Agapanthus africanus (assembly GCA_030015575.1). Taxonomy (NCBI): domain Eukaryota; kingdom Viridiplantae; phylum Streptophyta; class Magnoliopsida; order Asparagales; family Amaryllidaceae; genus Agapanthus; species Agapanthus africanus. The sequence continues at coordinate 139,219,782 of CM057339.1, forward strand.
AAGGCAAACCCTTTCATCAATATAAGAGATTGAAGCATCTCCTACAAAATAAGAACGGTTGTTCTTAGATCTTGAGACGAAATCTCTTTTAAAAGAACATAAATTGTTTCTCAGATCATAAAATTGATCAAATGCGCTTTGCGCTCTTGAACTGCGCTTCTGCGCTCTCTGGACTGGCGCTCAGCGCCAAATGCGCCACGTGTCAATCGCGCATGTACTACTTGACAACTAGCGCCTTGCGCTTCTGAAATAGCACACTGCGCTCATCGACTGGCGCTCAGCGCCAAGCGCACCATGTGCCATTCATGTGTGCGCCACTAAACTGAAAGCGCAATGCGCTCATGAACTAGCGCTCTGCGCTCATAAATTGGCATCATGCGCCCATCATCTGGCGCTTAGCGCCTAACGCGACACGTGTCCCTCACATGTGCGCTACTTGGAAAAACGCACTGCGCTCTTTGACTGGCGCCAAGCGCACCACGTGTTGCGCTGATAGAACATAAATTATTCTTTAAATAAGCCCAGAGCTTTGATAAATGCTCAGCATTCAATAAAAGACAAAATATTGTCAGAATGCAAGTCAATGCTCAGCACTATTAAAAGGGCCAAGCCCAAATAAAGGCTCCAACAACCCAAAATAAATGTTAAAACATTTTTAACTTGATTGGAATTAGCCCAAGATTGGCCATAAGTCCTCAAATTCAGATTAATTGAGCCCACATGCTCATAAATCTTTTAATAGATCTTAGTTCCAAATTGGACCATAGATCTTTCAACCAAAATTGGTTCAAGGGTACATCTCTGAACCCCTCTGATATATGTCGTTGTGATCCTTCAACGTCTTCAGAGAGGTGACGGGTCCCGACAACCATACATTTCACAGACTATGACGTCTTTAAACTGGACTGTGGGGTCCTTAAGCCCATAGACTATGATGTCCTTAACCTCGGACTGTGGGGTCCTTTAAAACCCATGGACTATAATATCCTTAACCTTGGACCGAGATGTCCTTAAACTAATATTGGACCGTAATGTCCTTAAACTAATTATCGACCGCAGTGTCCCTAAACTAAACAATAGAGCCCAATTGCTCTCCTGTTGGATCTAAACGATCTTGTTAAGTTGATCTTAGTCTAAAAATTAGACTAACGGATCCTTAACATACGTTTAAGTTGATCTTAGTCCCAAATGAGACTAACGTATCCTTAAACCCAACCCCCCAAACCCAAATCTAAGAAAATACGGATTTGGGCTAATCCACGCCCTACGGGCGACAACATAAATAAGTCTCCTTATACAATCCACGGGCAACCAAAAAACAAAACAAACACACGACACGAAGTGACCATCTAGAGAAGGAGAAAGTGGTTACCGCGATGCGGTAGCGTAATTAACTGCAGGGGCTTGCGCCTGCAGGGAAGAGCGTCTCTACAATCAAAAACCCCTCAAATGAGGGGGAATCTGACGAAGTCTGCTACATCGGCCGCATCCGTTTAAACCTTCGATATAAGGTGTCATAAATCAACTTGGCATCTTCGGAGAGGTGGACGGATAGCACCAATTAGCATCTGCCCCGAAATTCAGGCAAGACGGACCTACCCGGTCGCGTCTCCGTGTTTCGGCGGGGAACATATTCTGGCATGCCCAGTGGGACCTTTTCCTCTTTCCACTCCACACTTCGTGTGTCGTGTTTGCGAACGAATAGCGGTTTGATATGGTTGCCCTTGGGTTCGAGGTACTAAGATTTGGTGTTTTGCTCCGTGCAGAAAACAGAAGATCAATGGCTTCAACCTGCACTAACTGCAACTGCATCTCTCGCTTCGTCCCGTCTGGAAGAGTGACTTACGGGCTCTAAGCGGCCTCCATCTTCGCTATGCCGGTGGAACAGGTCACTCAGGCCACCACTGGATTGTTCTTCGGGACCATGCTCCCGCCAATGAGCTTCAACGCTCCTATACCATCACAAGAAGCTCAGAAGAAGTCGGTCTTTGATCGGCTTACAACTACTGCGGCCCCTCTCAACGGGTCGTCCAGCTCCAACGCCTCAGTCTTTGATAGACTGGGCCAAAACTCTAATGGGCCTGTGAAGAAGCCCGCGATACCAGAAAGGGTTATCCCAAAAAGGATAGCCATTCCTGCTCATAAAGTCGTCAAGGCGGCTTCTCCTGCCAAAGGGTCGGTCTTCACAAGGCTGACTATTCCAGCTCCTGCTCCAGGCGAAGTCCTCAAAGCTGCTTCCCCTGCCCAGAGGTCTGTCTTTGACAGGTTGGATATTACTTCTCAATGGACACCGGTCTTTAAGAGGCTGACGCCGGCGATAACCCTTTGCCAAGACAGGGGCATGACAAAGCTATCCCCATAGCTGAACCAACTCCGTCCGCACGACATGTTCGCCGTCGTCACTGGCGCCGAGTAAGGAAGGCCGGGGGCAGCTCCCCTTCTGGACTAACTCCGTCAGCTCCCATGGTGGAAATCAATGCCACTGTTCCAACTGGGAACAGCTTTGAACCGCTTAGGAGGGTTCGCAAGAACACTCCGACTGCCGTGTTGAAGAGATCTCCTGCACCTATGGAGATTACTACTGAAAAGAAGCCGGAGCAGCCCCCTCAGCGGCTGTCCTCCAAAATTTATAAAGTCTGGTGACAGGTCCAGGAATCGATGATTGACCAGGACTACTCTCGCCAATCAAAGAAGCTTAGAGCTCGACAAAGAGAAAACTATCCTGTCAAGCCACCAAAGGCGACAGCCGTCTGGGTGCCCGCTGCAACGGCCCCCTCGACTTCAACTGCTCACAAGAGAAGGTGGCCAGAGAAAGCCCCTATGAACGCGGCAAACCGCAAGGACGTTAAATCTGAACGCCCCAAGTCCGGGGGCATGATAATACATACCGTTTATATGGCTTCCGGAAAAGAGGAAAGCCGTGCTTCTACGGGTCATCGACCGCTTACCCGATCGATAACGAAGGCTCAGGAACAACAACAGCAGAAACTGCAGGAGATGCTAACTGCAATGGCCGCACTCACTGGGCCAAAAGAAAATCCAGAGACCTCGGAGCAGCGTCGGGAACTAGAAACTGATACCGAGTTCCTTCGAAGAATGCTCGAGAGGAAAGAAAAAGAGGCTGCGGAGCAGGCTGCCAATATAAAACGAATGGCTCTTTTGTTCCAAGACATGGCTGAGATGATGTTACAGCCGGAACCTCCAGCTGAAGACCCCCCAATCATCGTTGAAGACAACAGAGGGGAAACATCGAACCCTCCTCAGGCTCTTTCAACAGCCAAAGAAGAGACAATCTCTAAGGCCGCCTTGGACGACTACATCGCTCAGCAAATACGAGCTCACCAGGTGAATGAAGCGGTCGGCCAAATTGTTAAAACTGGGCGACCATATCCAGGATGGTATAACCAAATAAGGTACCCGCCGGGATATACGATCCCTAAATTCCATGTATATAAAGGGATGGGCAATCCGCATCAGCACGTCGCTCAATTCAGAGCCTTGTGTGGCAACACCGAGGGTGATGATAAACTTCTGCTTCACCAGTTCGTTGGTAGCTTGTCGGAGAAGGCATTCAAGTGGTATTCTGAACTTCCAAATGACTCCGTCAAGACTTTTGCAGAAATGGAGCTACTATTCACCCAGCATATCGTGAGTGCTAGTGAACGCACCCCAATAACGGCATTGATCAATGCCAGGGTGAAACCTGGCGAGACATGGGTTCAATACGCAATACGATGGCGGAATTTGTGGTCAAAATGTGAGCAGCGCATCGAAGAAGCGCCGATAGTGGGCATGTTTGTGGCACTCTTGACCCTCAAGCGACCATCTCACAATTCACGATGTTTTTTAAGCCAACCACGTTCCAGGCCTTGATTGATAAACTAGCTCAAATGGACCAGATGAGCCATAGGCCTTCCTCTTCGAAGCCGGAGCCGCGGAACGAAAAGGGTAAAGGGAAGGTGACCTTCATCGCGAATACTCAACAGCAGCCCAGTGGCCCAAAACTGACTGATCGCCTAGACGAGAGGCGGCAATTCTATAATGAGAAGATGAAGCGCCCTAATTCGTTTCCCCGGGACAAAACGAAGAGATTGTTCGAGCTAGCGGTGCGCAACAGGCTCATCAATCTGCCGAATCCAAAATGACCGTTGCAACCCAGCGGGGCTAATAGTCCCAATTACTGCCCTTACCATCAAACGGTAAGCCATCCAATTGAAGATTGCTTCGTCTTTAAAGGTTGGATTGAAGATCAATACCAACCGGGAAAATTTGCCCTGTCTGAGAATTAGAAGGTGAACTCGCCGCAGCCACATGCTCCCAAGAAGATGGAACACTGGGGGCATCATGTTCTTTCATAGAAGAAGCTCCATGGGAGGTCGCTCTTTCAGCCAAGACGAAAAGAATGCTGAAAGATCTCCAAATATGCCCGGCGATCAGGTGGAAAAATCCACTTGAACCCGAGATTATCGAGGGAATGCTGAAACCATGCCCAACTCCAAAAATTGGTGGTGATAGCCAAATCGCTCACACCCAGCCGTCAAAGTCTTCGAAGAAGAAGAAGAAGAAGACCAAAAAGCCCGTGAAGCCTGGTGACAAGCACATGAACCTGCAGAAGCATATTGACGCACTGGAAGAATATAATCAAAAAGCGCGGACTCCAGTCACACTCCAAGAATTTCTTAGCCACGTCCTCGAGGATGGAGATGACGACAATGGAGAAGACTCGTTGGATGCATCTGAAGATTATGTGGCAAGTTGCCATGTGATCTCTCACTCGTCGATAGACGATGAAGAAGCTCCTTACGGAGAGAAACTGGGGGCAGATCTTAAGCTGGAACTTCTAGGTCCATCAGACGAAATGATTGATGCATTCCTGAACGAAGCTCTTCTTAAAAGCAAAGCTGCTCAAGAGCGTGAGATGGCCATATTTGAAAAAGCTAAACATCGGCAACTGGACGAAAGGGTTGAAACACCCCTGCCAGATCAAAGTACATCCGCCATAAATAAAAACAGGTTCAAGATGAAGAAGAGGTTCGCCAAAGCCATATCGATGGGAATGAAGCTGCCACCCTCCGAAGGAAACACTTTTGGTGAAGCGGAAATACATCCTAACTACTGCTTATATCATCGAAAGATTGCGCACCCCACCGAAGAGTGCAACGCTTTTAAAAGACGGTGGCAGGGATATGTTGCTCACCGGCAATATTTCAAGCGGATGAAACGCAAAACTCGTCGGGAACAAAGAAACACGACTGAGGAGCGCGAGAGAACTACCGGCAATTGTCACATGGTCGACGCTGGGGGATCGCAAGTTCTCACTTTCGGGAGCGACTCTGATGAAGAAATGACTCTTGGCCTTCTTTTTAAAGAATCCACCTCGGGAAAAGAGGAAGGACCGAAGAGCTGCGAGAACATTCAGCTGCGCAATCGTACGCTGCCCGAAAAGAATCTCAGGCCCGCGGACGGTGGGTCGAATAAAAAGGATAAGGGGAAAGAAAAGGTCCCTGAGGACATTGACCTAGAAGATCAAATCGTCAAAGAGCTGACAGCCAAGGACCCGCCAAAGAGAAACAAGGTGGACTACAACGTTCTGGCACACTTGAAGAAGATACCCTCGCAGCTCAGCATTCTCGACGCCCTTCTGCTATCAAAAGAAGAAAGAAATTCTTTGATCATGGCACTGCAAGAGCCCAAGCAATTCCAAGCTTTCCCCGCCGAAGAAAAGATGAAGGAAGAGCTGGAAGAAGTACATACGGCTGATATTACCTTCGGCGATGAAGACCTCCTCCTCGGGACGTATGAGCATAACCGTCCCCTATATGTCTCCGGATACTGTCATGACATCAAGATAGGTAAATCCTGGTCGACAATGGGTCCTCCGTCAATCTCCTTAACGTAAGAGTATTGAAGGAGATATGCATGAGCATTCAACACCTCGCTCGGGATAAGATCACTATCTCCGGGTTTGACTCCCAGTCATCACGGACTCTCGGGTCTGTAATATTGACACTGTGCTTTGGGTTGCTCGTCACAAACATTAAATTTCACGTCATTGACGCTAAGACCTGCTATAACGCTTTACTCGGCAGGCCTTGGTTATACGAGTACAACATCATCCCTTCTACACAACACCAGTGTATGAAGTATTTCAAGGATGGACTCGAGTATACCGTAACAGGGGAGCTTAACCCGTTCTCCGTAAACGAAGTCCGTAAATATGAGGATGCAAAATACTTCCTGCCAGATTTCGAAGACACAGAAAGATGTCGCAAATCAGAGGACAAGAACAAAGCTATCACCACTATTCCGGTCTTCGGGAGTGATACCGAGGACGAAGAAGAAATAGTTTATTCAGGGCCTCCCCAATGCATCAAGCCGGAACCGTCCATCCCTATGTTGATCTTCGGCAGCCACTCGGAAGATGAGGTCAATGCTGTATTCTCTGCTCGGCCGTCGATACAAATCTTCGCCGACGAAGATCAAAGTTTGCAAGTTGCCATGGTTCCACAAGAGCATTATAAAGAGCTCAATGCACTTGAAACTTATAGTGTGCAAGAACTGCAGACATTCTACGACCCTCCCAGGCAAAAGGGTGAAAAGGCGATCCTATTCTACCGATCCGGGGAAACCAAAATAGAGAAAGAAATCTGGCATGACACCGATTCTACGCTCGACAGGCTTCAGCCCATCCATTTGCCCAGATACTACATAGACGGATTAAAAAGACTGTTTAGGCGCCAAGGCATACCCTTCAAACAAATTGCTCGACAGGCTCAGTTCTACAACAAGATCTGGAAGTCCCCGGAACCCAGCGGAAGTTGCCCAATGGGAGAATGGAAACGATCGGGCTTGGATATATTAAATCCGAGGAACGAGAGCGATTCCGCGGCTGCTACGTCATACATGACTTCGACGAAGAAGGAGATGCTCTGTAGGAAGATACTAACCCTGAACCAAAACGAGCCCCCGTCATGAAAATGCCAAGCCCGTCGTTCGAAGAACAAATGGACAAGCTTATAAGGGAAGCGGGTCAAAAGGTTCGAGACGACCATAATCGCGAAATGGCCATCTACGAGAAAGCCAGAATGCAACGCCTCCTTCAGCAGGCTGCGAAAAATGAAAATGCTCTTCCTCTTCAACCCGTCACACAAAAGGCCCGACGCAGAGGTAGAAATAAACCCAAGAACGGAAAAAGCATTCGACAGTGACAAAATGGGACCAAGAAGCCACACGATCGAAAATCAAGCAACCAGGATTCGTCTCTTATAAAGAAGATGGGTCGAGCGTATTCTTTCTCCCAAGACAAGACAAGGAAGATACTTGATCTTGCCGTAAAACATCAAATGATTACCCTCCCGGAGTCCAAGCACCCCGAGCAAGCAGGCGAAGTCTCTCACCCGGACTATTGCTCCTATCATCGGGCAATAGGACATCCTCTCGAAGACTGCTTCACCTTCAAGAACTGGGTTAAAGACCAATATCAACTCGGCAGGTTCGCTCTATCCAGTAGCTGGAGGGTAACTCCACCGCAGAAGCATGAACCAAAAGCCACACAATCCACAAGAGTAGAGCCAGATCAACATCGATCTTGGAAGCGATCTCGCACCTGTCATATGATAACGCTGTCAAAAGAAGAGCCCGAGAATATGGATGACCTCCCCTGGTGCTTCGAAAACGATGATGACGAGGTGATCTCAAAGTTTCCACCGGCGCCAAAAGAGCTCATATGAGAGATTGACTAGGCCGAGAACATTCCGCCAAGGTGAACTCGTGCTAGTGGTCAAAAGGCCTATGATCCCCAATCGTGCCAAGCGGGGGAAATTCGAGCCGAACTATGAAGGCCCGTATATCATAGACAAAGTTTACCAGGGTGGAGCATATCTACTCATGGACATGCATGGTGAAAGACCTTTCAGACCAATAAACGGTCGCTTCCTAAAAAAATACTACGCCTGACGAGTCATGGCCTAGGTCAATGATAGATGACGACGCCTATGTCCGCTCGCTATCTTCCTAAGCCTGAACACTGTAAGTAGTAGCCGGCTTCCTTTTCTCGGACTGAAATATCCTTAAACTATGGACCACTATATCCTAAAACTGGCGTTGGACCGAAACGTCTTTAAACTAACAATGGACCACTATGTCCTAAAACTGGCTGTTGACCGAGACGTCGATAAACTACTATGGACCGCAGCATCCTAAGGCTGACACAAAAAAAGTAAAATAAAATAATATAAAAAAAAAGGAAGAAAACGGTATGTCCATAAGCAAAATGGGCACGGATGACAACTCGAAAGGGTTCCTTGAGTAAAAACAACAGGGCTACCGGCGAGTTTTGTGAAAACCCGAAAGGGCGCAATCTCGTTAAAAGACACTTATAAGGTCCTCTCGACCTTGTAAGGAGAAACCACCTGCGTGAGATCCTTACGACTCACAAGGGAGCAACACACTTAGAGATCCCCACGATTCCTAAGGAAAAATTACACTTACGAGATCCTCACGACTCGTAAGGAGAACCCTCTTAAGAGACCCTCACGGCTCATAAGATTCAAAAATCTTAAGCTACAGGGATCTGAACCTGTTCTTAAGCGGCCACCACAACCTCCAATGCTTTCCTACAAGCGGCTCAATGCTGACCTTTGTATACAATCCACAGGCGCGAATAAACATTTCCCTAACAAAGTCCCATCCGTGACTAGGGATATGTTTGCACAGTGAACTCCCCTTGTAAGCCCTCTCGACTTATAAGGAGAAAGCGCTCTTGTAAGATCCTTATGACTTATAAGAGACCATGCACTTAGGAATCCTCACGATCCCTAAGGAGAAAACGCACCTACGAGATCTTCACGACTCGTAGGGAGAAATACCTTTATGAGACCCTTACGGCTCATAAAGTTAAAAGCCTTAGTCGACAGGATCCTAACCCTGTTTTCTAAGCCACCTTTGTTCGACATCGACAGAAGCAAATGATGATTCGCTCCTGTCAATATCCCAGTTGTAGCGATGTTGATGCCAAAATCAGTGTCAAATCCCAAAACTCGTGGCAAAAAGCCAGCGAGCTACGCATGCATACGAAATAGCCGAAATGATGGGGCAACTTGCAAACAAAATCAGCAAGTAAAAATGTATGCATACAAAATTAGCTGAAATGATTGGGCAACTCGCAATAAAAAGCAGCGAGTAAAAATAAAAAAATATCCGAAATGATTGGGCACCGCGAAAAATGGCCGAAATGAATAGGCAATCGCGATTTTCGCGATATAAAAAGCTGAAATGATAAAGCATCACCGAAAGAAAAATATATAAAATGAAACTTTTTGTCCTACAGGTGAGATCACATCGATCCCTGTGTACAATCCAGGGGCGCAAACGAAGAAGGCACCACACCTTCCCTCCCCAGGCTCCATCAGAAGAAGAAGCCAAATCTCAACGGTTCACAGACAGTCTGGAGATTATCTCAACATTCATCTCATTACAACAGACGCAACATCAAGTAAAGCGGAACCGCGGCAATTCCCAGTTCCATGACTCGGCGGTGCACAGATGACCGAGAGTCAAATCCCGACTTCGTGAAATGCGGATAAAGTCAACCCTTCCTGTTTCGCTGAACACGGCCTATGTCAATCCTGACCCCATGGGAAACGTCCAGAGCGGATCCTGGTCCTCGCAGAACACGGCTATGTCAATCAGACCCCGTGGAAAGCATCCAGAGCAAATTCCTGGTTTCGTGGAACACGGTTTATGCCAATCCTGACCCCGTAGGAAACGTCCAGAGCGGAGCCTGGTCCTCGCAGAATACGGCTATGTCAATCTGACCCCGTGGAAAGCATCCAGAGCAAATCCTGGTTACATGAAACACAGCCTATGTCAATCCTGACCCTGTGGGAAATGTCCATAGTGGATCCTGGTCCTCGCAGAACACGGCTATGTCAATCAGACCCCATGGGAAGCATCCAGAGAAAAATCCTGGTCACGTGGAACATAGCCTATGTCAATCCTGACCCCGTAGGAAACGTCCAGAGCGGATCCTGGTCCTCACAGAACATGGCTATGTCAATCAGACCCCATGGGAAGCATCCAGAGCAAATTCCTGGTCACGTGGAACACGGCCTATGTCAATCCTGACCCCATGGGAAACGTCCAGAGCGGAGCCTGGTCGTCACAGAACACGGCTATGTCAATCAGAACTCGTGGAAACCATCCAGAGCAAATTCCTGGTTTCGTGGAACGCGGCTTATGTCAATCCTGACCCCGTGGGAAATGTCCAGAGCGGATCCTGGTCCTCGCAGAACACGGCTATGTCAATCAGACCCCATGGGAAGCATCCAGAGCAAATTCCTGGTCACGTGGAACATGTCCTATGTCAATTTTGACCCCGTGGGAAACGACCAGATCGGAGCCTGGTCCTTGCAGAACACGGCTATGTCAATCAGACCCCGTGGAAAGCATCCAGAGCAAATTCCTGGTTTCGTGGAACGCGGCTTATGTCAATCCTGACCCCATGGGAAACGTCCAGAGTGGATCCTGGTCCTCGCAGAACACGGCTATATCAATCAGACCCCGTGGAAAGCATCCAGAGCAAATTCCTGGTTTCGTGGAACGCTGCTTATGTCAATCCTGACCCCGTGGGAAACGTCCGGAGCGGATCCTGGTCCTCGCAGAACACGACTATGCCAATCAGACCCCGTGGGAAGCATCCAGAGCAAATTCCTGGTCACGTGGAACACGGCCTATGTCAATCCTGACCCCGTGGGAAACGTCCAGAGCGAAGCCTGGTCCTCGCAGAACATAGCTATATCAATCAGACCCCGTGGGAAGCATCCAGAGCAAATTCCTGGTTTCGTGGAACACGGCCTATATCAATCCTGACCCCATGGGAAACGTCCAGAGCGGATCCTGGTCTTCGCAGAACATGGCTATGTCAATCAGACCCCGTGGGAAGCATCCAGAGCAAAATCCTGGTCACGTGGAACACGGCCTATGTCAATCCTGACCCCGTGGAAAACGTCCAGAGCGGAGCCTGGTCCTCGCAGAACACAGCTATGTCAATCCGACCCCGTGGGAAGCATCCAGAGCAAAATTCTGGTCCCGTGGAACACGGTTAAAGTCAATCTTGACCCCGTGGGAAATGCCTAGAGCAACTCCTGACTCCGTGAAATGCGGATAATGGCAACGCCGTTAATCACTTACAGGTCCTCTCGACCCGTAAGGAAGAAAACTCTCTTGTAAGATCCTTACGACTTATAAGAGGAAACACACTTAGGAATCCTTACGATTCCTAAGGCGAAAATACACCTATGAGGTCTTCTCGACTCGTAGGGAGAAAATTCTTTATGAGACCCTCACGGTTCATGAAGTTGAAAAGCCTTAGGCAGCAGATCTGAACCTGCTTTCTAAGCCATCACTACCTTTCGAAGAATTCAAAACGGAATGCTCTCTCTATCATCTACAGGCTACGCTTACTAAGGGTACACGCCGGCAGCAAAGAAAAGAGAAGAAAGCAAGAGGTGACACAAGATATTACGAAAGAAATGTATCTTTTATTCATAAATTCAATTGGGTACAAAATACATCATATGAAAGAATAAAAAAATGGATACATTTTATTCAAAATTACAAATAGTGCAAAAACAATTATTGAGAGGGAAGCGTTTTCAATAGACCAATTAGCCGCTCGCGCACTTCCCTCAGCTCCTTTTCATGGTCAGCTACCATGGCCAACTCTACTTCAACCTGAGCCCGTTGCTGCAGATAAGATGAAAGTTGCTCGTCAACGACCCGCTGAGCTACCTCACGACCTTGCGCATCTCGTTCAATGAGGTCAAGTTTCTGCCTCAGCATTAGCCCGTCAGAAATACATCGTAGAAGGCTTTCAAAATTAAGCTGTGCAGCGTTTGCATCAACTTGAGCATGCAAACGAGAAGATTCGCTTAAGGTCTCCTCGCGATCCTTATGCCTCAAAGCCGCTTTTTTTTCAAGATGGCGGAAGTAAGGGGCGCTCTCCTCGACCCATGCAGCCCGCTGGGAGTTCACAGTCAAGACCTCGGGGGCAAGACGTCTAAACTCAAGCTCATGCAGTTAGGCTTCGATTTTTCTGCAATGATTAACCCAGGACTCCACGACGCCTTCATTATGAAAGTGCACGAGCATCGCTAGCATGGGATTAACCTCAGCAGCGAAATCTGCAGCAAGGGCAGGAGTCTCCGCATCAAGCTCCTCGAGATGATCGATCAACGTGCGCAGGCTATTCACAGCACCTTTGGAAGAGGGACGTCGAGAGAAGGGGCCTGCTAGTATTATGACTTGAGACTCAAACGGAGCTGAAGTCGGTGTCATACCTACAAAGCAAATCACAGTCAAATAACAGTTCAAGAAATAAAGGAGGTTCATGAACAACGGAGTTTACTATACCGGCTGCAGCAGGTGGCAAGACCGGGAGTACCGGTGGTGCAACTGTTCTTTCGTCTCCTCCTTCGATCTGTAGGGCTGCAATTAAAACAAAGAAGAATTAGAAACGATTTTACAACCCGTAAAAGAAAAGAAGAGACGTTAGCTAAAAGCTGTACTCACCAGCTCCGCTAGAAGAGGTAATCTCTGACTGAAAGGAGAAGTATGGGTGTAGCACCTAATACAGGTGATCAAAAAGGACTCCTGCGAGGATGTAATAATGCAATGTCAGTACATAAAGTATACTGCCTACAGTGAAACTGATGGGTCACAAATCCGTACCTTCCAGCATTTGAGATGGTGCGAGAGAAGGTAGAGGAGCGGTCACCATCAAAGCAGCAACTCGAGATGCTTCCTCGGGTGGCACAACCCCAACGCTCATCACACCTGCATTAGAAATAAGAGAAACGCTGTCAAAAAGAAATTGAAAGGGATTGTAGAATAAAGGGGAGAGTAATGACCCAAAATCTACCTGGTGAGTCGCCGGTCGAGACCGCGACAAGGGCATCACTGGATGCAGCGAATGCTTCACCCTCCTCCATCGGAACGGTCTCGCCACCCGTAGCCTCATCCCCCGACTCCACGAGAATCGTCATGACACTCGCAGCGCCCGGCAACGGCAAGGACCCGCAAGGGGAAAGAGTGACGATTGGAGCAGTGCTCAACTCTTGAGAAAGAGAGGCTACCTCGGGCTCAGCGGTTGTAACCATCTCACCTAACGCTACCTCGGGCTCGGCGATTATAGCCGTCTCACATATCCCTACCTCAGGCTCGGTGGTTGCCGCCACGTCACCCACCACTTCCTCGGCATGAATCGGCCCTGCAAGATAGGATATATGAAAACCTGAAAATTAAAACTTTGACAAAAGAACCCAATGTCACGTTACCTTGGGTCGGTTTTTCGATTGCTTCCTGAGCCGCACGTGCTACCTGTCTGTAGGCGGTAGACAAGGCAGCTGAAGCATCCTCTGAAGGAGTAGGGGCAGGGGTAGCAGCGCTCGAACCTGCACCCGCGGCCAAGGTAGCGTTATGCTCCCTTGCTGCGTGCACTCTACGCTTCCTTTCCGCTCGGGCCGTGAAAGCGGAACTTCTAAAAACCTTCGTTAATAGGACGTCATCGTACGTGCCAAGGATTACCTCTGGAGCCGTTATGGCATCCGTCATCGGTTGCTTAAGTGAAGCTTCTTTTGGCAATACCGACGGAACTAAGACTTCGATAGCCGACCAGGGAAACGTCTCCGCACCGCCCTGCGAAGTCGGTGCCATGCCCGGAATAACCTAAGTAGAGGTAGTTCTTGTAATAAGATGAAAAGGAGGGGTCAGATTACCCATAAGAAACGGAAGTGGAGAAGTGGTGATCCGAAATGTACCAATGCCTAAGGATGCTCGAAGTCTTTCCTCCTCCTCAAAAGTCTTGAAAGAAGCTGCGAGAGCTTCTTCGGTGGAAATGCCTGTTAAAAAAAGGGAAAAGTGTCAGTCAAAACATGATGATAAAAATATGATGCAATGACGAAAGATACAGCTGATGGTTACCTGATTGCGCGAGGATGGCCAGTCACGCTTCGTGGCTTGCCAATTGCTCAGAAGATGCAATGGCAGCCGCCAGATCAGTATCATCTGGCGGCATGAATAGACCCTCGTTTGTCCAATAATCGCTCAGGCCCTCGCCATAAGGAGCATGAGGCTCCTGGCCAAGTACAACGTCGGCAGAAAGGATCGACTTTTTCTTCCTCTTCTGCGAGCGAGCTCTGGTCGCAGCTAACACAAGCTTACGCTTGGTAGGCACTTTAGGATGACGAGTCCCGATATCTGAACCGCCAGAATCGGGGGAAGCTACAGTCTCCGTTTCTACAAGAGCCCGGGGTATTGGTAGGTCGGGCCTGTCGTGCGGGATTTTGATCACGGCAGCTTCTCTTAAGGGAGGTGGGACAATGGTCCGTCGCTTCAGAGGAACGTTTCGATCACCAGCAGGGGGTGCACCTTTGCGATCGAGCAGCAGTCGCTTCTCCTCCCTGATGACGGTGCCCATTGAATGCTGATACCACGCCACGTACACACTAAGGGCCTTCGGGACACAGCTCGGTTCGCTGATAAAAAAGTTGGACCTTGTGTTCAAGCACATGAAATGATGCAGCGTGTTTCGCATTCCCTCTTTAGTGACAGCAGGTTCTAACAAGAAAGCCTCAAGCGGGACTCCCTGATTGTAGCTCAGCTGCTGGGCGAAACGATGTGGATTGTATCTCATGAATAACGCCGCATCATTTTGACTAAACACTAGAAAGCCCGGTCTGATGGAATATAAATGAAGGATTTCCCGAACTTTCAAAATAGAAGCTCCATCTTTAAAAATGTCCCGCAATGGATGCACCGTTGTTGCGGACTCTTTGCCGATAGTCAGGATCTTATCGGTGAAAGGCATGCTATCTCCAACCGTACGAGGACGAAGGAGCAAACCTCTAGCTTCCCGCGGTGACGGATTTACAATAGATGCGTCGACTAATCACATAATCCGGGTGAAGCCGCACCTGTCGTAGAAGGACGGCCTTTTATGGATACCGGAAATGCTAAGTGCATATAGCTCTAGCCATGACATGAAGTAATGCATCGAAAAGTTCACATGCTGCACTCCTGGTTCAGTAGTATCCACCGCTTGGCTGAGGCCGTAATACAAGTGACCTAACCTGGCAACCCCGATAGCCACTTCTACCCCAATAATCATTCGGTGAGCCGGATAGAAGACAGACGACCTCATACGGCGAGGGTGCATTGGGAGCGCAAACCAGCTCAGTCATAGCCCAAGAAACCACAAAAAGAACGTTTCCTCATCAATCCCAAGGACTGCGACCTCCGCGAAAGAAACAACTGGAATGTTGGGAAGGAAGAAACTCTTTTGATCTGCCTCTGCCTTTAGGAAGTTGTTTAACCCTAAGCCGAAAGGGTCGTCAAGTTTGGCGAATTTAGCAGCCTCCTTCGAGAGGACTTCCAGATAGAGAAAACGAGCAATGAAATCCTCGAAATTAACCCCGCAGCTCCCAGATTCGAGAAAAAGGCCATCATAAATATTCAACACTTTGATTAAACTAGGGAACTGGTGTTGAATGGCGTTCTCCGGGGTAAGGCCTGTCATCACTGGCTTGGCGCCAAAAACGTATTCATCTGTAGGAAGTAGTTCCTCATAATGCTCCCCCATAACCGGTAAGCCAGAAACTTCTGCAAATTCCTCAAAGGAAATTAATACTTCTCGGTCCAGCAAAAGGAAGGTGTGAGTAGGAATATTCCACTGCTCCAGAAAGGCCTTAACCCACCGGGCGGGAAGCGTAGAATACTGGAAGAGAGAAGCATAAATGGCGGGATACAACCCAAGCCTCAACAACCGTGACTTCTTCCCTGACAGAATGTAGCGTGCCCATTGCAGATAGTGTTGGATATAGTGCCCTCAGAGTCAATTATTGGATCGCAGGCACGTGATTCCAATGATTGAGGGATGACCTATGCCGGTAGGACAGTCTTACTTGAGATGATAGTATGCTATCTGGTTTATCTTTATCATCGTGTACATGCTTTAGGTGACATTACATGTCACTATTGCACGTTGGTAGAGCCCTTAGGATTCTTTCTTGACGGCCAGCAATATGATAGCGATCATATACGTGGGAGCTGGGGTCTATAAGCACATCCTTAAAGTGGTTCCTAGTCGTGGGAGTTTCGAGACTGGGCATCGATACTCCATTAGTAGACTAGTGTATACAGTCGAGACCCCGACGAGGGGTGGTGGCCGGTCTCACAAGCCATTGGTGTAAGTTGGTTCACCTAAGATGTATACAGGTGCTCATTGGGTTATGAGTACACCGGACAGGACTCGTCGGGAACATGCTAGTTGGTATTATACCTGACGTCAGATAGCAGTTCCCTAGTGACATGTGTACAGGTTAGTTCATCGACCTGAGATCGTCATTTTTCTCATGTGAGTTCCCACTGTGCTTTGATTACTACCCTACCATGGCTCAAAGGAGTCATGCAAACAGGTTTTAGTTGGGTACAGTCCCGAGCCACATGGAGGCAGTGAGCGGATCGGCAGGGGTTTCGTCTCTCCCGGTATTAGGGGTGAGATCGCGCTGTGTCTAGGAGAGCCATTACACGAAATCCTTGGCCAAAGCAGGAGATTTACTGGTAGGTATTCCAGTAGTATCTCAGGGTGTTCTGGGTTACACTCCAACACGACTTGTACCGCTTTTGGGGGTCTGACTTTTACCAACCCCCTAGGCCCGCCATGCGATGCTCATAGAAGAACGGACCGGACTGTACGGATATTGTCACTGACAGGCTCAGTAGGGTGTCAGGATGAGTTCGCTCATCGACCTCCCTTTTGGTCAATACCTGGTAGCCCGTTACGTATGGCTAGTACCTCTGACGTGCTAGTGGTTAAATCCACAGCCAAAACATTGATGAGTCTTTAGAATCCCCCACAGACAGTTTTCAAGTTTCGGGCGAAATATTGTAGAGGTCGTATGGTATTATGGCAGGGTTCGATCATATACGTGCAGTAGTGCACAGATCATGATCGGGCGAATCATACTGGTGGGCTTTGGTTTAAGTCGGATCCTAGTATTAGATTTGTTGGATTACTTTAGTCTTATCGCATTCGCATTCGGTCGGAATGCGGATGCGGGTATGTATATACAGGTGAGGGGTATCCTTGTGATCCGTCACGAGTTTACTTTAGATGTTGCCGTATCTTTTTATTGTTGTAAACATTTGGATTAATGTTTACAAATGAAAATTGTGAGCTAGAAATCATCATTTTGTGCATTTAATGTGACATGGACTTCATTAGTGACTCATGGTCTCTTTTATTGTGCATATGTCACATTATGTGATAGATTTGTGTGTTAAAATGAGAGGATGAGAGAGAAGGGCAGCCATAAGGTTGTGAGTTTGCTCTTGTGTTTGAGAGTTCTTCTCACTCTCTCATTTTATCACAACACAAAAGAAAAAAGGCTTCTTCTTCTTCTTCCTCTAGCTCACAACCTTCATTAATGGCATCATCTCTAACCTCCATCCATACACTCTCATGTGATGAGAATCAATGGATGCTTGAGACAAAGTTATCACACACATTCTCTACATCATCTTGGACACGTCGGCTAGCGAACTTTGTGCCCGAGTTGCTTCAGATGAAGCGGGAGCCCGTAAAAAGACTCGAAGATGTAGTGCCCTTTCTGACGAGGAGATCGAGACCGGAGATGCCGTGAGGAGCTTGGGATGGTGGCCAAGACCGAAGGACACGGATCGATTGGTATATCTTTTCCAACCCTTCTCTTGTTAGCTAGTTGTAGGTTAATGGTTCGATTCGGTTTTAAAGTATACGATAGCGCCGGTTTCAAGTTTTGAAAAAGTTTTCGTTTCCGCATTTTGGCCTCGGACAGACGGCCGAGGCGCTACCGTAGACTTACATGGTATCAGAGCCACGCCATTAACCTTTACTAGCTTACTCTAACGTGTTTAGAATTTCGATCGAACGAAATTTTCTAAAACTGCATTTCCAATTCTGAAGTTTTTGTCTAATTTTTTTTGTCGTCAAAAAATTATTTTGAGTATTGCAGAAAATCAGGCAGGCTTTTTTAAGAGATCTGAGAAAATTTGATACATCGATATCCCTGTAGTGCCGCGGAACCGCGGCCGTATCCACGTTTTGGCCGCGGTTCCGCCGTAGTACTGTAGCCACACTGCACCAAATTTTCTGAGGTGGTCTCTGAATTGGAATTTGGGTTTCTGGTAATTTTATTTTTGGCCCAGATTATTTTGAGTACTGGGTGTTGTGCTTGGGGCCCACTTTGGGAAATTTTGTCGATCGAATAAACATGTTAGTTCACGGTATTTACATTATATCTGCGACCGTGAATATCATTTGATCGGTAAATCTTGTTTAATTGCTATAGCTCTTTTAGACGGATTTGCGAACGTGACATTCACGTTGATTTTCTGTGTTGTGCTGTGATGTTGTGGATTTGTCGTGGTGGATAGCCTGGATGCAATGGTAGTACAGTTTGGTTGTATTTGTACATTTGATATTGCGGGGCGAGCGTCCGACATGTGGACTGCCGTCACTGCCTGTTTGTATATTATTCTTTTGGGGCACGACCGGGCTGAGGTCGTTATACCCGTTGTATATTTTTACTTTCTGTACTAGGATTACCCCGCGGTGGGGTGCACGGATAGCCGGGTTCTAGAGGGCAACGGGCCCGCATCTCATGGCTTTGAGACGGAGGGGGCTTCACTCTAGAATTGGCGGGTTATTCGCCGCACTCATAGGGGGTACAGGTTGACCCAAGGAGGGGTGCTCAAGTTACCGGATTCCGTGAAGTGCTGGGTGGTCCATTCACTTTGCTGTAAGGGGCTGCCTCGCTTCAGGTTTTGGCAGGTAACTTGCCGCACCCGTAGGGGTCTAGGATTTCATTGCACAGGCTATCCACACGACCAGGGAAACGTCGGGTTTCAATAGCGGCTCTATGAAACCCGGGGATCCCAGATTATCTGTATTGTTCTTTAATGCTTATTACATTTCTGTGATGTTGCATTTTATTACGCCATGAGCGAATATTATATATTGATATATATACTAGTAGATATTGTATATGTTGGATATAGTGCCCTCAAAGTCAATTATTGGATCGCAGGTACGTGATTGCAATGATTGAGGGAGGACCTATACCGGTAGGACAGTCTTACTCGAGATAATAGTATGCTATCTGGTTTCCCTTTATCATTGTGTACAGCTTTCGGTGACTGTTCACTATTACACGTTGATAGAGCCCTTAGGATCCTGCTTGACTACCAACAGTATGATGGCGATCAAATACGTGAGAGTTGGGTAGTCCATAAGCACATCCTTAAAAGTGGTCCCTAGTCGTGGGAGTTTCGAGACAGGGCATCGATACTCCGGAGTAGACTAGTGTATACAGTCGAGACCCCGACGAGGGGCGGTGGCCGGTCTCACAAGCCTCTGGTGTCAGTTGGATCACCTAAGATGTATACAGGTGCTCATTGGGTTATGAGTACACCGGACAGGACTCGCCGGGAACCTGCTAGTTGGTATTATACCTAGCGTCAGATAGCAGTTCCCTGGTGACTTGTGTACAGGTTAGTTCATCGACCTGAGTTCTTCATTTATCTCGTGTGAGTTCCCACTGTGCTTTGATTTCTACCCTACCACGGCTCAAACGAGTCGTGCAAATAGGTTTTTTTTTTGGGTGTAGTCCCGAGCCACATGGAGGCAAGTGAGCGGATCGGCAGGGGATTCGTCTCTCCCGGTATTGGGGGTGAGATCGCGCTGTGTCTAGGAGAGCTATTACACATAGTCCTCGGCCGCGGCAGGAGATTTACTGGTAGGTACTCCAGTAATATCTTAAGGTGTTCTGGGCTACACTCTGACACGATTTATACCGCTTTTGGGGGTCTGACGTTACCATCCCCCTAGGCCCGATATGCGATACTCATAGACGAACGGACCAGAATGTATGTATATTGTCACTGATAGGCTCAGTAGGGTTCCAGGATGAGTTCGCTCATCGGCTTCCCTTGAGGTCAGTACATAGGCAGTCGTTACGCATAGCTAGTGCCGCTGACGTGTTTGTGGTTAAACCCACTGCCAGGGTACTGACGAGTCCTTAGAGTCCCCCACAGATAGTTTTCCAAGTTCAGGCAAAACGTTGTAGAGGCCGTATGGTTTTATGGAAGGGTTCGAAAATGCACGTGCATTTATGCACGTATCATATTTCGGACAGATAATACTGGTGGGCTTTGGTTTAAGCCGGATCCATGTATTATATCGAGTCGGGATATTTTAGTCTCTCGTATTCGTATTCGGTCGGAATATGGATACAGGTATGTATATACAGGTGAGGGGTATTTTCGTAATCCGTTACGAGAATATTTTAGAAGATGCATTTCTTTTTGGATTAATTATTTTGGTTTAAATGATTATTGGATTTTGGAAAGGGTGACTCGTTATGGATGGCACATTTATTGTAGCATGTTCATTAGTGCCTAATGAGTCACTAAGTGAGTCATGAAGAATTAATGGTGTTTTTTTTTGTGGATGGATATTTTGAGGAGATATTTTTATAAGATATTTTGTTTTGGGTTTTAAAAGAGATTCAACCTCATATATCTATTCACATGAGAAGAAAATAAGAGAGAGGTGATTATGCTTGAGTTTTTTTTGCTCTCTTGATTTTCTTGAGTTCACCATCTCCAAACCCTAGCATATTCTCAACCTCCACCCTAACCCTCTCATGTGATGAGAACCCTAGGGTGTTTGAGACAAAGTATTCTACTCGTTCTCTACTTCATCCTGGTCATCTCTTTTAGCAGACTTGATGACCGAGTTGCCTCGGTATAGAGGCGGGAGCCCGTTTAAAGATCCGTAGAAGTGGTGCCACCTCGACGAGGAGCAAAGAGATCAGAGTTGCCGCAAAGGAGCGTGGGATGATGGCTAAAGACCGAAGGACTCGGATCGATCGGTATAGCCTTTCTACCTCTTCACAGTTTGTTAGTTTAGCGTTAATGGCAAGATCCGGGTTATAGTATGCGATAGCGCCAGTTATAAAAGTTTTTGTTCCGCGTTTGGCGTCAGAATGACGGCCGGGGCGCTACCGTAGACTTACATGGTATCAGAGCCACGCCATTAACCTTTACTAACTTGTTCTAACGTGTTTAAAACAACGATCGAACGAAATTTCCGAAATCGCGATTTTCAGGCTAAAGTTTCTGTCGAATTTTTAAACAGGTCAAAAAATCATTTTGAGCATCTCAGAAAATCAAGCAGGCTTTTTTAAGAATTCTGATGAAATTTGGTCAACTGACACCACTGTACTGCCGCGGAACCGCCGCACAAACCATGGTTTGGCCGCGGTTCCACCGCCAGTTTGTGGGAACAGTAAACCCTATTTCTACAGTAATGTCTTGCATGGAAAATTATGGTTTCTGGAATACTTTGTTTGTGTAACACCTCAGGATGTGTTTAGTGGCTAATTATATTTAAATAAAGGGTTTTTAATAAAAAGTTTACCAAATTGAGTTTCAAATATTTTTCCAAATTTAATAAATATTTTTCTAGAATTTTCCTAGGCTTGCACACACATGTGCATGTAAACTAGGGTTTAAAATGAGGTTATACCATGATTAGCAACCATGATGGGTTTAATAATGGGGATTAAGTCTTTTGGGTTTTAATTAAGTCTATTTAGTTAATTGATGGTGGTTTTAATTTGAATTTTCTTTTGGAGTGTTGACTTGGTGAGAATGAGAGAGAGAGAGAATGCATCATGGCAAAGCCCATGCTTGCATTTAATGATGAGAGAGAAAGGAGGGGTTGACATTGGGAGTTATCATTTCCTCTCATTCTTGTGTTCATTTCTCTCAACCTCTCACACTCACACACCCACCATCTCAGCAGCAGCAGAAGCAAGCACAGCAGCAGCAACAGTGAGCAGCAGCAGTAGTAGTGAGCAGCAGTGAGCAGCAGCAACAGCAACAACTTCAACTGCAGCTCCTTCCCTCTACTCCTTCTTCTTCCTCCAGCTCCCTAGGGTTGAGTGTGGGGTATACTTCTTGAACTTACCCCCTAGTTTGCTTAATTAGTGTAGCTTAGCTTCGATTAGTGATTAATGGTGCGTTTTAGTGCGATATGTGGTAATTAGGGGGAACCTTGATCAAGTGAAGTGTGTATTGGTTTAAGTAAGTTGATTGAGTGTTGTTAGGGCCATGTTAACCTAGCTTAGCCCCCAATTGCACTAAAATACCACCAGATTGCTATTTGATGCAAATTCATCGTTTTTGAGCAAAAATCTAGCTTTCTGCAAACTGCTATCGACCCAGTGAGTTCAGATTAAAATTAAGAAGACTGCAGTATAGTTGTGAGGTGCTGATCCCATGTGTAGAACACGACCCCCAAATTCCATACTTTGGCCGCCGAAAAATTAGTTCTGGCCGCAATTTGCGGCCAGATAGGGAGGGAATGGGTTTGGGTTTGGCTCTATAGGTGTCTGCTGCTATCCTTAGACTCATGGCATGTGTAATTTTATTTAATTGTTGCTGTAGAAAAATCTAGAGCTAAATACCTGTTTCTCGTATTTTTAAACCTTCGCGACACGAGTGATACGTGTGTGGGTTTGGGATTTCTGCGTATTGCGACGCGTCGGGGTAGTTTCAGGCGCGTAATCACACGTTTTAGCGTATCGCGCACACGCGCGCTTGGTTTGCGACGCTGGTTTCTAGTTTTCCCTTAATATCACATTTTTGTGGATTTGAGCTTATGTGTGATATATTGTGTGATTTTAGGTTCGCAGGCGAGTGAGACGGACGCTGCGAAGAAGGGGAAGCAAGTCGTCGACTACACTTAGCGCGAGACTTCGGTGAGTAGATTTAACATCTATGGGGATATCGCCCGCATGGCGTTATGCGTCAGGGCTGATAGGTCCTTATAGCTATATGTTGCATTTACCCCATTGACTGTCATGGATACTGTTGTTGCCTACTGCATTCCCTGCTATATGTATGTAAACTTAGAATTGATAGAACACCACACTATTACTAACGGTTCACGTTGCACGAGCACTAATCTGCATGTTACACACACACCGTTAGTAATTGCCATGACACACTCACTGTAGAATTGCCATGATTATCTTGTTTTAGTTCATTTCACATATGATTCGATATGATTTTCATAGAAATTGGGAGCCGCATGATGTCTTTAAAAACTGAAACTATTTTAAAAAGCGGTTTCCCCTTGTACCTATATTATGGCTTGATATACATAGCATATCGCATTTGATTTACTTATTGGTGTTGGATTTTCATGTGATTTCTGGTTTTGAGGACCGTGGGATTATTTAAGAAAAGATGCACTATTTGAAAAACCCGGTTCCTCGTGATATGATATTTTGGTGCGTCCACCACGCGTTTTCTCGGTGCTGAGACGTGTGCTTGAAACCCGATTCGAGGTGTTGGATGATCCGTTTGCGGGTTCGTGGTAGACCCAGTATGGTTCCCCTCGGCAAGATGATCGATGGACTTTGCCGATTGAGCATGGAGGCGGGCGAGTACCTACCGGTGATTAGTTGGACCTGGCGGTTATCCGGAGGATACCGACCAGAGTCGAGAGATGGATGCGGGATGATCCGTACTGCGGGGCCGAAAGCCGATACCGCAGACGGAGCCCATGGGCTGATCCGGATTTACGGAGCCCGATATATGAGGATTTGCGTGTCGATGCTGGACACGAGTATTTTATGATATTTTGAGTACCGGTGTTGGGCACTCGTGATTCTCAGAGATTTACAGGATTTGAGGGCCGAGGAGAGTGCCGGCGCCTGAGTTTATTTGGGATTTGGGGTGCAGTTTTGGACACCGATTATCTTTCCACGTCGATATTCCGTGTAGATGTTATTTATCCCATGCTCAGCATTGATTATCATGTATCTCATTCTGTAGTTATTTTACCTGACAGAGCACTTGCATGATTATTGCACCTACTGCTTGTCGCATATAGATCTTACTTGCTGGCATATGATAGAGTAGCGTAGTACGTGCATGCTCGCGATTACCTTTATATGTTATCTCTATTCACGAGTTGGCAACTCACCCCCGTTGTGCCACAGTATTTGCAGGTTGCCCCTCAGAGTAGTCACGGCAGGCTGCCTTTTGCATCTTTTGGCTACAGATACCACTACAGTTGGTGCAAGAGCTGTTTTGCTTTTAGGTGGGTTGTAGGATCTGATTACTTTTATTGTACCCCTTTTTGTATCTAGTATTCTCCATCTATCATATATGTACTGGACTTAGAGACAGTGTGAGGACGATGATGTATATTTTTGTATTCTGGTGTCGAGCTCGTGGGAGCCGACTGTTTATGTATGCAGTTTATTATTCTGTGATGTTTACTTATTGCCCATTCTTCGCTACGGCGTCGTATATTACTCTTGTGGTGATGGTTTCCGCCGTTGGGCATGATTGCTCCCGTTTGGGGATGCTTTATTTCATTATATCTCATTTTCACTTATATCGTGTTTTATACCCGATTTCGGGGTTACTTTTACAAAGGAAATGTTGCCAAAATTATTTAAATGATGATATAACTTTAAAAGAACTTATTGAACTATTTATGGTTTTCTAAACGTTTTACCTAAATGTTTTCAACACTCGCTACTCTTAAATGGTTTTGATTTCTGGGTTCGGCTTACTTAGTCGCGTTATGCCTGTAGACGTAGCGTGGTTAAGTGCCGGTCACGAGTCGAAATATTCGGGTCATGACAAAATTGGTATCAGAGCGTAGGTTTTACCTTTCGGAGTATAGGATGACCTTGGTATGATGGAGTAGGTAGCTGAAGCAGAGTGGCGTAACGTGTGTATGTTCTGCGGCATACTCACGATACGGTACTCCGCCAAGGCGACCTTAGGACTTATTGATTTAAATTCCTTCTTGAGTATATATATTCTTGTGATTCGATTTCCTTATTCTTATCGAATCCCAATTTCCTTTCAGCCATTATGCCGCCAAAGACTACGAGGGCGCAGAGAGTGGCCGCGAAGGCCGAGATTCGAGTTGATTCGTCTGAGACGAGGACTGATCCGGGCAGTACACCGGTTGTACCCAAGAAGGTTGTTCCTCCCATGACAGATCAGATCGCCATGCTAGGGGCTGGTATGCAGGAGATGCGCCAGACGGTGGGATCTAGCATGCAGGAGATGCGCCAGATGATAGGATCGCTAGTTGAGACACTTCGAGCGCAGCGACCAGAGGTAGCTCCACCCGTTACAGAGACCGCGATGGTACCTACCGCATAGCCAGTTTCCCGTGCAGCCATGGTGGTGATTACAGTATCGCTATCAGAGTTTATGAGGCTGAAGCCTCTGGTCTTCACAGGCACCGATACAGCGGAGGACCCACAGTCTTTCATTGATAGGATGGCTCGGATATGCCGTTCCCTCAGACGCGCAGATGTGAGATGGGTTGAGTTCGTGAGCTTTCGCCTGGAAGGTCTTGCGCAGAAGTGGTGTGAATCGGTTGAGAAGGGCAGAGCGGCAGGTCTTCCTCCTATGACCTGGACAGAGTTTGTGGCACTATTCCTTGCCCGCTTTCTCCCACTGAGTGTCAGATATGCTAGAGCACGCAGGTTCGAGTCCTTACTCCAGACTCTGGAGATGTCAGTGGCAGAGTATGACGTGCTGTTTACAGAGCTAGCAGTTTATGCCCCGTATTTAGTGGCTACCGAGGAGTTGCGAGTCAAGAGATTTGTTCGAGGCTTGCTTACACCACTGTTCCTTGCGATCAGCGCGCAGCATTACGAGACATATGCAGCAGTGGTAGACGCAGCCTATTAGTCAAGGAGCGCCTTGCTGAGACTTCGGTAGTTCCAGAGCTGAAGAGAGTTCGTACTGGTATATCAGCACAGAGACAGACATTAAGACGCCGTGGCAGGTATCGTTCAGGTACGAGGAGTGGCAGAGATTCGGGACGAGGCCAGATGTTTAGTTCGTATCCACAGGAGAGTCAGCAGTCGTCGCGGGGTTGCTATAGATGCAGCAGCCTACTTTACCTCGTCAGAGATTTTCCTGAGATACACCGGAGGGAGACAGCAGCACCACATGTTACCTTACCACCTTCACCACCCCAGAAGGTGTTGCCCGTTGTACCTATTGTCGCTCCGCATCTGACTCATACACAGAGAGGTCGGGAGCGTGGAGGAGTTGCTCAGAGAGGACGGGATGACCGAAGCAGAAGGCAGTCAGTCACCGATGGAGGAGAGGCGCGGGTTTTTGCTTTGACGCATCAGGACGCGCAGGCATCCAATGCGGTGGTCTCAGGTACCTTCCAGTATGTTCTGTTGATGCACATGTGTTGTTCGATCCCGGATCCACACACTCGTATGTATCCACACACTTTGTGCCGAGTTTGGGTAGAGAGTCCAGTTTGCTTGATCAGCTGCTTGTTGTGACCACTCCGGTGGGAGAGTCGTTTGTTGCTAGGCACGTGTTCCGATCCTGTACCGTCTGTATTGGCGAGAGAGAGTTTCCTGTCGACCTGATCCTTCTTGAGATGTTGGACTTCGACGTTCTTTTGGTCATGGATTGGTTAGCCACGTGCTATGCTTCTGTGGACTGCCGTGAGAAGACAGTTAGATTCTGTTTTCCCGGCGAGTCGGTTTTTATTGTGTTGGGCGACGGTGGTGCCGCCCCTCACAGTGTGATTTCTTCTTTTCGCGCTGGACAGCTTTTGAAGAAGGGATGTCAGGGATTTATCGCCTATGTTTGCGATGCTAGCGCTACAGAGGTTCCATTGGATCAGGTTCCAGTTGTTAGCGAGTTTCCTGATGTGTTCCCTGACGAGCTTCCTGGGCTACCGCCCGAGCGCGACATTTCTTTCTGTATTGATTTGGTTCCTGGCACGGGGCCTATTTCCATACCGCCTTATCGGATGGCCCCGGCGGAACTTCGAGAATTAAAGGGTCAGTTGCAAGATTTGCTGGATAAGGGACTTATTCGACCCAGTGTTTCTCCTTGGGGTGCTCCAGTCCTGTTCGTCAAGAAGAAGGACGACAGTTTGCGTCTGTGTATCGACTACCGCCAGCTGAACAGGGTGACAGTGCGGAACAAATATCCCTTACCACGTATCGACGATTTGTTTGACCGGCTTCAGGGGGCAGGATACTTTTCGAGGATCGATTTACGATCGGGCTATCATCAGCTGCGGGTTCGACAGGAGGACATTCCTAGGACAGCTTTCCGTACGCGCTACGGCCATTATGAGTTTTTGGTGATGTCGTTCGGACTCACCAATGCGCCAGCAGCATTCATGGACTTGATGAACCGTATTTTCCGGCCATATCTGGATCTGTTCATCATAGTATTCATTGACGATATCTTGGTGTATTCCCGGAGTAGTGAGGAGCACGAGCAACACCTGCGGATTACACTGCAGACTTTGAGGGAGCTCCAGCTTTACGCGAAATTCTCCAAGTGTGCTTTCTAGCTGAACAGCGTAGACTTCTTGGGGCATGTGATTTCACGCGACGGTATATGTGTAGACCCAAGGAAGATCGAGGCCGTTCAGCGTTGGCCCATACCCACATCAGTTATGGAGATTCGCAGCCTTTTGGGGTTGGCCGGTTTCTACAGGCGATTTGTGCAGGACTTCTCTAGTATTGCTATACCTTTGACCGGGTTGACCCGGAAGGGAGTTCCTTTCGATTGGACGGAGGAGTGCGAGCACAGTTTTCAGCAGCTACGGACTGGGCTGACTACGACACCGGTGTTATCATTACCTTCAGGATCAGGTGGATTTGTGGTCTATTGTGATGCTTCTCGAGTGGGGTTAGGGTGCGTATTGATGCAGCATGACAGGGTGATCGCGTATGCTTCGCGACAATTGAAGAAACATGAACAGAACTACCCCACTCACGATTTGGAGATGCTGCAGTGGTCTTTGCACTTAAGATCTGGCGACATTACCTATACGGCGAGTCATGCCAGATATTCACTGATCACAAGAGTTTAAAGTATATATTTCAGCAGCGAGACCTGAACCTTAGATAGCGCCAATGGATGGAGTTAGTGAAGGATTACGACTGCGAGATCTTGTATCACCCGGGCAAGGCAAATGTAGTGGTGGATGCTTTGAGCAGGAGGCCCGGGGGTAGTCTATCTTGTTTGAGCGCAGTACAGAGGCAGTCATCGGCAGATTGGCAGATATTATGCGACAGCCGAGTGCAGTTCGAGTTCACACCGATCGGAGGACAGATTGCGCATGTTCATGCACGCCCACAGTTGCTTGACAGTATACATGAGGCACAGCACAGTGATGACCGATGTTCAGAGATCAGGACGCAAATTGGACAGGGCAGATTTTCCGAGTTCGTGATCGATGATCAGGGGATACTGAGATTTGGGACTAGACTGTGCATACCAGATGCTGAGGGGCTGCGGTGTGAGATTCTTGAGGAGGCACATCGATCGGTGTATAGCGTCCATCCCGATTCCACCAAGATGTATCATGATATGAGAGATGTTTACTGGTGGGACGGAATGAAGAGAGACATCGCAGATTTCGTGTCGAGATGCCTGACTTGTCAGCAAGTCAAGGCCGAGCACCAGAGGCCCGCGGGAGAGATACAGCCGTTACCCATTCCGGAGTGGAAATGGGAGCAGATTTCGATGGATTTCGTTGTGGGTCTACCCAGGACTAGGCGAGGGTATGACTCCATTTGGGTGATCGTGGATCGTTTGACGAAAGTGGCTCACTTCCTGCCAGTGAAGACGACTTTCGGATTTGCTCAGTACGCCCAGATTTACATCGACGAGATAGTACGACTGCATGGAGTCCCGACGTGTATCGTGTTCGACAGAGGCACCCAGTTTACCAGCCGACTATGGCAGAGACTTCAGGAGGCTTTGGGCACACGCTTGAGTTTCAGCACAGCATTTCATCCGCAGACCGACGGCCAGTCAGAGCGGACGATTCAGACTCTCGAGGACATGCTCCGAGCGTTCGTTTTAGACTTTGGTGGTAGCTGGGATCATCATTTACCCTTGGTGGAGTTCTCCTACAACAATAGTTTCCAGGATACCATTCAGATGGCACCTTTCGAGGGTCTGTATGGGAGGAGATGTAGATTGCCCGTCTGCTGGACAGAGCTCAGTGAGAGCAGTATTTTGGGGCCCCAGATCGTACAGGAGACGACCGAGAAGATACGGCTGATTCGAGACAGGATGAGGACAGCTCAGAGCAGGAAGAGATCGTATGCTGACAGGCGCCGCCGCAGATTAGAGTTCGCAGTTGGAGATCACGTGTTTCTAAGGGTCTCTCCGATGAAGGGAGTGATGAGGTTTGGACGGAAGGGGAAGCTTAGCCCCAGATTCATAGGTCCCTTCGAGATCCTCGAGCGTGTGGGCGCAGTAGCTTATCGTTTGGCTCTTCCACTCGACTTCCCAGATGTTCACCCCGTGTTCCATGTGTCGATGCTTCGCAGATACCTACATGACCCTTCGCACATGATTCAGCATCAGACCGTTCAGCTCGAGCGCGACCTTTCGTTCACCGAGCAGCCAGTCATGATATTGGACCGGCAGGTGAAGAAACTTAGATCGAAGGTCTTGCCATCAGTGAAGGTGCTTTGGCGCAGCCCGAGTGGCGAAGAGATCACTTGGGAGGCCGCGGGTGAGATGCGGAACAAGTTCCCTCATCTCTTTGAAGGTATGCGTAGCTTTATATTTTCAAATTCGGGGACGAATTTCTTTTAAGGGGGGAGATTGTAACACCTCAGGATGTGTTTAGTGGCTAATTATATTTAAATAAAGGGTTTTTAATAAAAAGTTTACCAAATTGAGTTTCAAATATTTTTCCAAATTTAATAAATATTTTTCTAGAATTTTCCTAGGCTTGCACACACATGTGCATGTAAACTAGGGTTTAAAATGAGGTTATACCATGATTAGCAACCATGGTGGGTTTAATAATGGGGATTAAGTCTTTTGGGTTTTAATTAAGTCTATTTAGTTAATTGATGGTGGTTTTAATTTGAATTTTCTTTTGGAGTGTTGACTTGGTGAGAATGAGAGAGAGAGAATGCATCATGGCAAAGCCCATGCTTGCATTTAATGATGAGAGAGAAAGGAGGGGTTGATATTAGGAGTTATCATTTCCTCTCATTCTTGTGCTCATTTCTCTCAACCTCTCACTCTCACACTCACCAACCCACCATCTCAGCAGCAGTAGAAGCAAGCACAGCAGCAGCAGCAAGCACAGCAGCAGCAAGCAAGCACAGCAGCAGCAGCAGTGAGCAGCAGCAACAGCAACAACTTCAACTGCAGCTCCTTCCCTCTACTCCTTCTTCTTCCTCCAGCTCCTTAGGGTCGAATGTGGGGTATACTTCTTAAACTTACCCCCTAGTTTGCTTAATTAGTGTAGCTTAGCTTCGATTAGTGATTAATGGTGCGTTTTAGTGCGATATGTGGTAATTAAGGGGAACCTTGATCAAGTGAAGTGTGTATTGGTTTAAGTAAGTTGATTGAGTGTTGTTAGGGCCATGTTAACCTAGCTTAGCCCCCAATTGCACTAAAATACCACCAGATTGCTATTTGATGCAAATTCATCGTTTTTGAGCAAAATCTAGCTTTCTGCAAACTGCTATCGACCCAGTGAGTTCAGATTAAAATTAAGAAGACTGCAGTATAGTTGTGAGGTGCTGATCCCATATGTAGAACACGATCCCCAAATTCCATACTTTGGCCGCCGAAAAATTAGTTCTGGCCGCAATTTGCGGCCAGATGGGGAGGGAATGGGTTTGGGTTTGGCTCTATAGGTGTCTGCTGCTATCCTTAGACTCATGGCATGTGTAATTTTATTTAATTGTTGCTGTAGAAAAATCTGGAGCTAAATACATGTTTCTCGTATTTTTAAACCTTCGCGACATGCGTGATACGTGTGTGGGTTTGGGGTTTCTGCATATCGCGACGCGTCGGGGTAGTTTCAGGCGCGTAATCAGACGTTTTAGCGTATCGCGCACACGCGCGCTTGGTTTGCGACGCGGGTTTCTAGTTTGACCTTAATATCACGTTTTTGTGGATTTGAGCTTATGTGTGATATATTGTGTGATTCTAGGTTCGCATGCGAGTGAGACGGACGCTGCGAAGAAGAGGAAGCAAGTCGTCGGCTACACTTAGCGCGAGACTTCGGTGAGTAGATTTAACATCTACGGGGATATCGCCCGCATGGCGTTATGCGTCAGGGCTGATAGGACCTTATAGCTATATGTTGCATTTACCCCATTGACTGTCATGGATACTGTTGTTGCCTACTGCATTCCCTGCTATATGTATGTAAACTTAGAATTGATAGAACACCGCACTATTACTAACGGTTCACGTTGCACGAGCACTAATCTGCATGTTACACACACACCGTTAGTAATTGCCATGACACACTCACTGTAGAATTGCCATGATTATATTGCTGTAGTTCATTTCACATATGATTCGATATGATTTTCATAGAAATTGGGAGCCGCATGATGTCTTTAAAAACTGAAACTATTTTAAAAAGCGGTTTCCCCTTGTACCTATATTATGGCTTGATGTACATAGCATATCGCATTTGATTTACTTATTGGTGTTAGATTTTCATGTGATTTCTGGTTTTGAGGACCGTGGGATTATTTAAGAAAAGATGCACTATTTGAAAAACCCGGTTCCTCATGATATGATATTTTGGTGCGTCCACTACGCGTTTTCTTGGTGCTGAGACATGTGCTTGAAACCCGATTCGAGGTGTTATATGATCCGTTTGCGGGTTCGTGGTGGACCCGGTATGGTTCCCCTCGGCAAGATGATCGATGGAATTTGCTGATTGAGCCTGGAGGCGGGCGAGTACCTACCGGTGATTGGTTGGACCTGGCGGTTATCCGGAGGATACGACCAGAGTCAAGAGATGGATGCGGGATGATCCGTACTGCCGGGGCCGAGGGCCGATACCGCAGACGGAGCCCGTGGGCTGATCCGGATTTTCGGAGCCCGATATATGAGGATTTACGTGTCGATGCTGGACACGAGTATTTTATGATATTTTGAGTGCCGGTGTTGGGCACTCGTGATATTCAGAGATTTACAGGATTTGAGGGCCGAGGAGAGTGCCGGCGCCTGAGTTTATTTGGGATTTGGGGTGCAGTTTTGGGCACCGATTATCTTTCCACGTTGATATTCCGTGTAGATGTTATTTATCCCATGCTCAGCATTGATTATCATGTATCTCATCCTGTAGTTATTTTACCTGACAGAGCACTTGCATGATTATTGCACCTACTGCTTGTCGCATATAGATCTTACTTGCTGGCATATGATAGAGTAGCATAGTACGTGCATGCTCGCGATTACCTTTATATGTTATCTCTATTCACGAGTTGGCAACTCACCCCCGTTATGCCACAGTATTTGCAGGTTGCCCCTCAGAGTAGTCGCGACAGGCTGCCTTTTGCATCTTTTGGCTACAGATACCACTACAGTTGTTGCGAGAGCTGTTTTGCTTTTAGGTGGGTTGTGGTATCTGATTACTTTTATTGTACCCTTTTTTGTATCTAGTATTCTCCATCTACCATATATGTACCGGACTTAGAGACAGTGTGAGGACGATGATGTATATTTTTGTATTCTGGTGTCGAGCTCGTGGGAGCCGACTGTTTATGTATGCAGTTTATTATTCTGTGATGTTTACTTATTGCTCATTCTTCGCTACGGCGTCGTATATTACTCTTGTGGTGATGGTTTCCGCCGTTGGGCGTGATTGCTCCCGTTTGGGTATGCTTTATTTCATTATATCTTATTTTCACTTATATCCTATTTTATACCCGATTTTGGGGTTACTTTTACAAAGGAAATGCTGCCAAAATTATTTAAATGATGACATAACTTTAAAAGAACTTATTGAACTATTTATGGTTTTCTAAACGTTTTACCTAAATATTTTCAACACTCGCTACTTTTAAATGGTTTTGATTTCTGGGTTTGGCTTACTTATTCGCGTTATGCCTGTAGACGTAGCGTGGTTAAGTGTCGGTCACGAGTCGAAATATTCGGGTCGTGACAGTTTGGGCCCAGATTTTGTTTGAGTACTGCAGTTGTACGTGGGGCCCACTTCGGGAAGTTTTGTCGATCGAAATTTTAAACTTGTTAGTTTACAATACTTACATTATATCTCCGACCGTGAATGTCATTCGAGCGGTAAATTGCGTCTAATTGCTATAGCTCTTTTAGACGGGTTTGCGAACGTGACATTCGCGTTGATGTTCTGTGTTGTGCTGTGATATTACGGATTTGTCATGGTGGATAGCAGTGTGCAATGGTAGTGCAGTTTGGATTTATTTGTACATTTGATATTGCGGGACGAGCGTCCAACATGTGGACTTCCGTCACTGCTTATTTGTATAATATTCTTTCGGGGCACGACCGGGCTGAGGTCGATGTACCCGTTGTACATATTTTTCATTTCTGTACTAGGTTTTACCCCACGACGGAGTGCACGGATAACCGGGTTCTGGAGGGCAACGGGTCCGTATCTCATGGCTTTGAGAGGCAGAGGGGCCTCACTCTTGAATTGGCAAACTATTCGCCGCACTCATAGGGGGTACAGGTTGACCCAAGGAGGGGTGCTCAAGTTACCAGATTTTGTGAAGTGCAGGGTGGTCCATTCACTATGCTGTAGGGCCTGCCTCGCTTCAGGTTTTGGCGGGTAACTTGCCGCACCCGTAGGGGTCTAGGTTTCATTACACAGGCTATCTACACGACCAGGGGAAAGTTGGGTTTCAGCAGCGGCTCTGTGAAACCCGGGGATCCCAGATTATCTGTATTGTTCTGTGATGCTTATTACTTTTCTGTAATGTTTCATATTATCACGCCTGGAGCGATTATTATATATTGGTATATATACTAGAAGATGTTGTATATGTTTTGCACCCGCGCTAGTCCAGTCCCAGCTCTGTCGTTAGTTAAGTAACCTAACGGGTAATGACGGGACCCAGTGACGAATGCGGATGGCATATACGTACATTATATTTTCGTTCTTTTCTGGTGTGATTAATTGATGGGACTGCGTTGATTCTGATCATTGCAAAGGAAAACAAACATGTTTGGATGTTGTTGGAACAGTTTTAAAAAGTGTTATTACAAAGACGTTTTCTTTTGTTTTGCATAGTGGTATTCAGTTGGAATATCCTGCACCTCATTCGACGAGGCAAGGGCCGAGATCCCTTCACCGGGAGTGACCCCTTGGGCAGAAGTTTGCATCAGGGTAATAACTTCACTATAGTCGATTACATGTTGCTTTGCATCGCGGTATTCAGTTGGAATATCCTGCACCTCATTCCACGAGGAAAGAGCCGAGATCCCTTCACCGGGAGTGACCTCTTTAGCAAAGGTTTTCGCCACTATATTTTTATAAAAAGCTATCAGGTTCCTTCAACGAGATCAAGTTCATTACGTTAAAGGTTTTTCGCCAAAAACCAGCCGTAGCCCTCCGTCGTTTCAGACGGTAGCACGTAGTATTCATGCTATGTTTGTTGGCCTTCGTCAAGGCATAGTGGATGGTAGCTGCTTGTTACTTTTCTGTTGCATAGATAGATGAGTTGGTTTGGGACAGTCGTATTACCTTGTTGGCCTTCGTCAAGGGTATGTACGGGTGGGTTCGAATTAACAAGATAATGACGGGTAGAACTTGACATGTGACTTATGATTTGTTGGCTTTCGTCAAGGTCATAAGAACATGGGGTAAAAATCACATCGGGAGTTTCTAAAGAAACTGAAACTTGCCAGGCATGCGCATACCTTCTGGAGTGTGATAACGTGAGTGGATTCCGTCACGTTATCATGCGATGAGAGTTGGATCCCGGTTCCCACTGATGAGTTGGTTTACTCTTCGGGTGATCCCGATTGATTCTTCTTTCAGGTTTGGAGGAGAATTTAACAGTACAGTGGGAGGTTTCCTGATTAGATAAAGTGATAAACATTCTGATCTAGGTTAGAGTGCACGCAGAGTGTTTCTTTTCTCTCTCTCTTTAGCAGCGACCTTTGACCGACCCTAGACTATGACTCAGTGACCAAGTTGACCGAACCTTCTTAAAATACTGGCTTTTGGATTGTCTAAGTTGCATAAGTCATTGCCGCTCCTTCTTTTACCCTTTGAATTTCTCAGAACACCTCGTATCACTACGAACATCCACTTCTATTGGATAGATCCATCGTATGGTTATATACGAACTCGAAGGGACTTCTTCGAGGATGGATCAAGGTTCAGGAGAAATTGAATTGGTTTATTCAGTTGTCTTTTATCATCACCTTCTCTCAGGTTGCGAGGGCTCCTTGGTTTAGGAAAGTACACCTATTACGCTTATTGGATAGTTTTCTTCCAAACCATAGGCAGGTACCGAAAGGTAGGGAATGAAGAAAACCAATTATCCTAAGTAGGGTGTACAGAAGGTAATAAGTAAAGACAAAATAAAGGGATTAGAAAGAGGGCAAAGTAAATTGCGACTGCTATCATTCACGACCAAACCGCGTACTTCATTGCCACTCCTACTTCACCTTTGCTTTTTTCCCCAATTCGGGAGAAATAGAATAAGGTATTATTCAGTTGTCTTTTATCATCACCTTCTCTCAGGTTGTGAGTACTCCTTGGTTTACGAGAGTACACCTATTATGCTTACTGGATAGTCTTCTTCCAAACCATAGGCTGGTGCCGAACGGTAGGGAAGGAAGAAAACCATTTAGCCTAAAGGGGTGTGCAGAAAGTAATGAATAAAGACAAATAAAGGGATTTGGAGAGATGGCAAAGAAATATACTGTTACAATCATGAATTGGATTATGGAAGAGGCATTACTAGGAATACCAGGATACCCCTACAAAACATTTTCATGTTTCAGTTACACTATGCATTGTTAAAGGAAAACTGATTTCCCGATTAGATACTTACTCCAAGGTATGTATTTACCAGGTATGATTCTCACATCTGAATGGTTTTACAGATGATGAGTGGGAGTAAGTTATTGGGAATTAGGTGATCATCCTCATTATATCGGAATTCGTTGTAATTGGTGATATTTGAGGAAATCGCCTGGGTTTTTGCCGAACGGCAAGTATTTGGTTTTGAGTATCCGTTGTTGTGCACCAATTTCAAACTGATATATCTGTACGTTTATTTTTATAAAGTGAGATATAACTTTTTGAAATTATGTCCATGACATTTACCTATATCAGTTGACGATTGGGTAAGGAGCATTGAACAGCGGAGTAGTTCTTAACCATAAGTACAGTTTTCAACCTACGACGCACAGGTTTTGAGTTATTCGACTCAGGGGACTCATACAGAGTATTGTATGTTGTCCAGTGTCCATCAAGGCAAAGGGGTTGGTCCCCGTACTATGTTCTGTTTACTTGTGACTTCTCTAGTTTTTAGACAAGTGTTTCGTAGAAATACAAGGTCTAAGTTTTGAGAAGTTGTGGGTATAAAAATAAAGTAGAGAACCAGATGTCGCAAGTATCGGGATTCTTCAAAGAGATCGAAGATGTAGATACTTGTGATTGGTATTCAGTTGATAGTAATGGTTTTGAGAAACTTGTTTCTCTTTCAGGTTGCTCATAATTGGATGTATTCCTAAGATGAGTAATGCTGATTAGCCTCTCTCCATTAAGTTGATATGCACTGGAGACAGCTACATGATTTGAATCTGGTTCCAATTAAATAAGTGCCAAAGTTTCTATATTGGATATAGAATGGTTCATATCTTAACGATGTTAAGGTACGGGGAGTTGTCCGGCTTATGCTTAAAACCATACTTTGGATAACTCAGGGCACGTTTCTGTAATGGCAGTTTGTGGGTTGGCCCAGGCTATGACGAGGGTTGACTTTCTACCATCTGAAAGATCAATGGTGATATTGTTCTTGACTCGCCACAGTTTTAGTAAAATGGATTTTTTCAGAAAACGGTAGTGGGAGTATGGTAGAACTGGAAGTGATTCCAGAACCGCAAACGATTACGGAAAATTTAATAGGACCTATAGATTCAATCAGGTTTAACATTCTATTAGCCACTCCGCAGATATGATGGGTAACCTCAGACACCCGAGAGGTACTCCGGTAGCCTCAAGGACGGTGACAGGGAAGTTCTTGTTTACCCAGACTTGACACTACTGTTGTTCCAGGCTATGAGACCCAGCAGGAGGTTATGTATAGCGTCGTTCTAAACTAGCTTTAGAAGTGCACGTATATATTATTCTGCCAGAGGGTTGTTGTGGTTAGTGGGAGCAGCAGAAGCATAGTGGGCAAGTAGTTTATGTCTATTTATAGACTTGAGCAGATATAGCGGAGATAGATCATCTATTTTTTGATATGACAGTCATAGGTTTGACTTCATCAGAATAGGGGATGGATCTGTTAAGAAGGTAGTAAGGTGTGATGTCTTGGTATTTGGATGACATACATAGAGTAGGAAGTAAAATTCCTATACTACGATCGGTTGTACTGTGGTTATCACACAGTTGTTTCTCCACAAAGGATATGGATATAATATCTGACATTCTGGTTTCTAGATCTATGGTTTTAGATCTAGATTTGGGTAGTTTCTCAATCTGGGTACTTTGACAGTATTCTAATAGTATTTTAGAATAGATGACTCCTGGCATGGTGGTGTACCTGCAGGTGACGGAGTCACCCTCTCTAAAGGTGTCTTACAGACTAAAGGGGAAAGGGATGTGCATGATTGGCAGATCACTTGCTTAGGCAATTGAGTCGATCATGAGATGTCAAGTACCACACCAGATGTTGTTTTTGCACTAGATGCAATAAGTTTATATTAATCTAATCCTTGAGAAACATTCGAAGGCAGTTTTAGAACATAAGTGGATGTTCTACGGATTTGATAACGGCAGCCTCCTTCGGGAGACGGTTATCATTCCAGGCTTCCAAAGGTGACATGGATGACAAAGTGATTGTCAGAGTTATAGTTTTCCCTCTGACGAAGGGGGTGGTATTATGGACAGGTGATCCAAGAGGATACTGTGGGAGGCATGGTGCAGGGGTTCAGTTGACGATACAGTCTAAGAAGTTTGGATTTGGAGTTCATTTATGAACTAGGTCCCATCAGATATCCAGATATATTCTAAGACAGGTATTACTCAATTCGGGAGATGGCTTTCTCCGCGAACTTGAGATTAAGAGAGACATAGAAAGAAACATCATGGCGGATCCACTCATTGAGGCTATTTCCCGAACACAAGAGTTTTACAAACGAGCTTTGTGAAACTGATTAGTAGAGGAGTTGGGTGTTCGGTATCACACGGGCTGTGAGTATGCGACATCGCAATAATTAGCCTTAATTGCAAGTGGGAGATTGTTGGATATAGTGCCCTCAAAGTTAATTATTGGATCGCAGGTACGTGATTGCAATGATTGAGGGAGGACCTATACCGGTAGGACAGTCTTACTCGAGATGATAGTATGCTATCTGGTTTGCCTTTATCATCATGTACAGCTTTAGGTGACTGTTCATTATTACACGTTGATAGAGCCCTTAGGATCCTGCTTGACTACCAACAGTATGATGGCGATCATATACATGAGAGTTGGGTAGTCCATAAGCACATCCTTAAAGTGGTCCCTAGTCGTGGGAGTTTCGAGACAGGGCATCGATACTCCGGAGTAGACTAGTGTATACAGTCGATACCCCGACGAGGGGCGATGGCCGGTCTCACAAGCCACCGGTGTCAGTTGGATCACCTAAGATGTATACAGGTGCTCATTGGGTTATGAGTACACCGGACAGGACTCGCCGGGAACCTGCTAGTTGGTATTATACCTAGCGTCAGATAGCAGTTCCCTGGTGACATGTGTACAGGTTAGTTCATCGATCTGAGGTCGTCATTTGTCTCGTGTGAGTTTCCACTGTGCTTTGATTTCTACCCTACCACGACTCAAAGGAGTCGTGCAAACAGGGTTTTTTTGGTACAGTCCCGAGCCACATGGAGGCAAGTGAGCGGATCGGCAGGGGATTCGTCTCTCCCGGTATTGGGGGTGAGATCGCGCTGTGTCTAGGAGAGCCATTACACATAGCCCTCGGCCGCGGCAGGAGATTTACTGGTAGGTACTCCAGTAATATCTCAAGGTGTTCTGGGCTACACTCTGGCACGACTTATACCGCTTTTGGGGGTCTGACGTTACCAGCCCCCTAGGCCCGATATGCAATACTCATAGACGAACGGACCGGACTGTATGTATATTGTCACTGATAGGCTCAGTAGGGTTCCAGGATGAGTTCGCTCATCGGCTTCCCTTGAGGTCAGTATATGGGCAGCCGTTACGCACAGCTAGTGCCGCGGACGTACTTGTGGTTAAACCCACTGCCAGGGTACTGACGGGTCTTTAGAGTCCCCCACAGATTATTTTCCATGTTCGGGCGAAACGTTGTAGAGGCCGTATGGTTTTATGGCAATGTTTGAAAATGCACGTGCATTTATGCACGTGTCATATTTCGGACAGATAATATTGGTGGGCTTTGGTTTAAGCTGGATCCATGTATTATATCGAGTCGGGATATTTTAGTCTCTCTTATTCGTATTCGGTCGGAATACGGATACAGGTATGTATATACAGGTGAGGGGTATTTTCGTAATCCGTTACGAGAATATTTTAGAAGATGTATTTCTTTTTGGATTAATCATTTTGGTTTAAATGATTATTGGATTTTGGAAAGGATGACTCATTATGGATGACACATTTATTCTAGCATGTTCATTAGTGACTCATGCTAATAAGTCACTAAGTGAGTCATGAAGAATTAATGGTGTTTTGTTTTGTGGATGGATATTTTGAGGAGATATTTTTATAAGATATTTTGTTTTGGGTTTTAAAAGAGATTCAATCTTATATATCTATTCACATGAGAAGAAAATAAGAGAGAGGTGATTATGCTTGAGTTTTTTTTTTTGCTCTCTTGATTTTCTTGAGTTCACCATCTCCAAACCCTAGCATCTTCTTCAACCTCCACCCTAACCCTCTCATGTGATGAGAACCCTAGGGTGTTTGAGACAAAGTATTCTACTCATTCTCTACTTCATCTTGGTCATCTCTTTTAGCAGACTTGATGACCGAGTTGCCTCGGTATAGAGGCGGGAGCCCGTTTAAAGATATGTAGATGTGGTGCCACCTCGACGAGAAGCAAAGAGATCGGAGTTGCCGCAAAGGAGCGTGGGATGATGGCTAAAGATCGAAGGACTCGGATCGATCGGTATAGCCTTTCTACCTCTTTACAATTTGTTAGTTTAGCGTTAATGGCAAGATCCGGGTTATAGTATGCGATAGCGCCAGTTATAAAAGTTTTTGTTCCGCGTTTGGTGTCAGAATGACGGCCGGGGTGCTACCGTAGACTTACAGTATATGTTTTACACCCGCGCTAGTCCAGTCCCCGCTCTGTCGTTAGTTAAGTAACCTAACGGGTGATGACGGGACCCAGTGGCGAATAAGGATGGCATATACGTAAATCGTATTTTCTTTTTTTTATGGTGTGATTAATTGATGGGACTGCATTGATTCTGATCAATGCAAGCTAAACTAACCTGTTTGATGTTGTTGGAATATTTTTCAAAAAAAGCTGTTATTGCAAGAACGTTCTCCTTTGTTTTGCACAGTGGTATTCGGTTATGAATATCCAGCACTTCAGTCGACGAGGCAAGGGCCGAGATCCCTTCACCGGGAGTGACCCCTTGGACAGAAGTTTGCGTCAGGGTAATAACTTCACTATATCCGATTGCCTTTTTGCTTTGCATCGTGGTATTCAGTTGGAATATCCTGCACCTCATTCTACGGGGAAAGTGCCGAGATCCCTTCACCGGGAGTGACCTCTTTAGCAAAGGTTTTCGCCACCATATTTTTATAAAAAGCTATCCGATTCCTTCAGCGATATCAAGTTCATTACGTTAAAGGTTTT
This sequence comes from Agapanthus africanus, assembly GCA_030015575.1. Lineage (NCBI taxonomy): Eukaryota > Viridiplantae > Streptophyta > Magnoliopsida > Asparagales > Amaryllidaceae > Agapanthus > Agapanthus africanus. Next base: position 139,260,753 of record CM057339.1, read on the forward strand.
TCACCAAAAACCATTCGTAGCCCTCTGTCATTTCAGACGGGTAGCACTTAGTATTCATGCTATGTTTGTTGACCAAAGTCAAGGCATAGTGTATGGTAGCTATTTGTTACTTTTCTGTTGCATAAATAGATGCGTTGGTTTGGGACAGTCGTACTGCTTTGTTGGTCAAAGTCAAGGGTAGGTACGGGTGGGTTCAAATTAACCTGGATAATGACGGGTAGAACTTGACATGTGACTTATGATTTGTTGGCCAAAGTCAAGGTCATAAGAGCATGGGGTAAAAATCACATCAGGAGTTTCTAAAGAAACTGAAACTTGCCAGATATGCGCATACCATCTGGAGTATGATAACGTGAGTGGATTCCGTCACGTTATCATGCGATGATAGTTGGATCCCGATTCCCACTGATGAGTTGGTTTACTCCTCGGGTGATCCCGACTAATTCTTCTTTTAGGTTTGGAGGAGAATTTGACGATACAGTGGGAGGTTTCCTGATTAAATAAATTGAAAACCATTCTGATCTAGCTTAGAGTGCACGCAGAGTGTTTCTTTTCTCTCTCTCTCTTTGGCAGCGACCATGACCCGACCCTTGACTATGACTCAGTGACCAAATTAACTGAACCTTCTTAAAACAATGGCTTTTGGATTGTCTGAGTTGCATACCTCATTGCCACTCCTACTTTTACCCTTTTCTCCATAACACCCCGTATTACTACGAACATCCACTTCCATCGGATAAAACCATCGTATGGTTATATACGAACTCGAAGGAACTTGTTCCAGATTCGAGGATGGTTTTTGGTTCTGGAGAAAATGAATAGGACTATTCAGTTGTCTTTTCCTTTTACCTTCTCTCAGGTTGCGAGTGCTCCTTGGATTAGGATGGTACACCTATTACGCTAATTGGATAGTCTTCTTCCAAACCATAGGCAGGTGCCGAACGGTGGGGAATGAAGAAAACCAATTAGCCTAACGAAGGTGTACAGAAGGTATTAAGTAAAGACAAATAAAGGGATTAGTAAGAGGGCAAAGTAAATTGCGACTACTATTCACGACAAAACCAAGTATTTCATCGCCACTCCTACTTCACCTTTGTATTTCTCCGGAACATCCCGTATCACTACGAAGATCCACAGTTTATTGGATGCGCCATCGTATAGTTATATACGAACTCGAAGGGACTTATTCCAGTTCGGAGATGGATTCTGGTTCAGGAGAAATAGGAATAAGGTTTTATTAAGTTTTCTTTTATCTTCACCTTCTCTCAGGCTACGAGTACTCCTAGGATTAGGAGAGTACACCCATTATGCTTATTGGATAGTCTTCTTCCAAACCATAGGCTGGTGCCGAACGGTAGGGAGGGAAGGAAACCATTTAGCCTAAAGGGGTGTACAGAAGGTAATGACTGAAGACATATAAAGGGATTTGGAGAGATGGCAAAGAAATATACGGTTATAGTTATGAATCTGATAATGGAAGAGGCGTTACTAGGAATACCAGGATACCCCTTCGAAACATTTACATGTTTCAGTTTCACAGTGTACTGTTAGAAGGAAAACCGATTTCCCAATTAACCCTTGCTCCAGGGTATGTATTTACCAGGTTTGATTCTCACATCTGTATGGTTTTACGGATGATGAGTGGGAGTAAGTTATTAGGAATTGGGTGATCATCCTCATTATATCGGGATTTTTTGTAATTGGTGATATTTGAGGAAATCGCCTGGGTTGTTTGCCGGACGGCAAATATTTGGTTTTGAATATCCGTTGTTATGCACCAATTTCAAATTGATATATCTATACGTTTATTTTTATAAAGTGAGATATAACTTTTTAAAATTATGTCTATGACATTTACCTATATCAGTGGATGGTTAGGTAAGGAACATTAAACAGCGGTGTAATTCTTCTTAACCATAAGTACAGTTTTCAACCTACGACATACAGGGAATGAGTTATTAGACTCAGGGGACTTATACAGAGTATTGTATGTTGTCCAGTGTCCATGAGGACAGAGGGGTTGGTACTCGTACTATATTCTGTTTACTTGTGACTTCTCTAGTTCTTAGACATGTGTTTCGTAGAAATGCAAGGTCTAAGTTTTGAGAAGTTATAGGTATAAGAATAAAGTAGAGGATCAGGTATTGCAAGTATCAGGATTTTTCAAGGTGATCGAAGATGTAAATACTTGTGTATGGTATTCAGTTGATAGTAATGATTATGAGAACTTGCTTCTCTTTCAGGTTACTCATAATTGGATGCACTCCTAAGTTGAGTAATGCTGATTGGCCTCTCTTCATTTAGTTGACATGCACTGGAGACAGCTGCATGATTTGAATCTGGTTCCAATTAAATCAGTGCCTCTGTTTCTATATTGGATATAGAATAGTTCATATCTTAACAATGTTAAAGTACGGGGAGTTGTCCGGCTTATGCTTAAAAGCAAACTCTGGATAACTCAAGGCACGTTTCTGTAATGGCAGTTTGTGGGTTGACCCAGGCTATGACGAGGGTTGACTTTCTACCATCTGGAAGATCAATAGTGATATTGTTCTTGACTCGCCACAGTTTTGATAAAAATGGATTTTTTTTTTCAGAAAACAGAAGTGGGAGTATGGTAGAACTGGAAGTGATTCCAGAACCGCAAACGATTACTGAAAATTTGATAAGAACCTAAAGATTCGATCTGGTTTGACATTCCATTGGCCACTCTGCAGATATGATAGGTAACCTCAGGCACCCGAGAGGTACTCCGGTAGCCTCAAGTACGGTGACAGGGAGGTTCTTGTTTATCCAGACTTGCCATTGCTGTTGTTCCAGACTGTGAGACCCGACAGGAGGATGAGTATAGTGTCGTTCTAAACTAGCTTTAGAAGTGTACGTGTATATGACTCTGCCAGAGGGTTGTCGTAGTCGGTAGGAGCAGCGGAAGCATTGGTGGACAAGTAGCTTATGTCTATTTATGGACTAAAGCAGATATAGCGGAGATGGATCATCTATTTCTGATGTGAGAGTCATAGGTTTGACTTCATCAGAATAGGGGATGGATCTGTTAAGAAGGTAGTAGGGTGTGATGTCCTGGTATTTGGATGACATACACAGAGTAGGAAGTGAAATTCCTATACTACGATCGGTTATACTTTGGTTGTCACACAGTGGTTTCTCCACATAGGATATGGATATTATATCAGATATTCTGGTTACTAGATCTATGGTTTTAGATCTAGATTTGGGTAGTTTACCAATCTGGGTACTTAGACAGTATTCTAAAGGTATTTCAGAATGGACGACTCCTGGCACGGTAGTGTACCTGCAGGTGATGGAGTCACCCTCTCTAAAGGTGTCTTACAGACTAAAGGGGAGAGGGATGTGCATGATTGGCAGATCACTTGCTTAGGCAATTGATTCAATTATCAGATGTCAAGTACCACACCAGACATTGTTTTTGCACTAGATGCAACAAGCTGATATTAATCCTATCCGGAAGAAACGTTCGGAAGCAGTTTTAGAACATAAGTGGATATTATAGGGATATGATAACAACAGTCTCTTTTAGGAGACGGTTATCATTCCAGGCTTCCAAGGTGACCTGGATAACAGAGTGACTGTCAGAATTATAGTTTTCCCTCTAACGAGGGGCAGTATTTTGGACAGGTGGTCCAAGCGGATACTGAGGGAGGCATGGCGCAGGATACTGATTAAGTTCAGTTGACGACACAGTCTAAGAAGTTTGGATTTGGAGTTCATTTATGAACTAGGTCCCATCAGACATCCAAACATATTCTAAGATAGGTATTGCTCATTTCGGGAGATGGCTTTCTCCGCGAACTTAAGATAAAGAGAGACATAGAAAGAAACATCAGGGCGGATCCACTCACTGAGGCTATTCCTCGAAAGCAATAGTTTCGCAAATGGGCTTTGTGAGACTGATTATTAGAGGAGTTGGGTGTTCGGTATCACACGGGCTGTGAGTATGCGACATCGCAATAATTAGCCTTGAGTGCAAGTGGGAGATTGTTGGATATAGTGCCCTCAGAGTCAATTATTGGATCGCAGGCACGTGATTGCAATGATTGAGGGAGGACCTATGCCGGTAGGACAGTCTTACTCGAGATGATAGTATGCTATCTGGTTTATCTTTATCATCATGTACATGTTTTAGGTGACATTACATGTCACTATTGCACGTTGGTAGAGCCCTTAGGATTCTTGCTTGATGGCCAGCAATATGATGGCGATCATATACGTGGGAGATGGGGTCTATAAGCACATCCTTAAAGTGGTCCCTAGTCATGGGAGTTTCGAGACTGGGCATCGATACTCCATTAGTAGACTAGTGTATACAGTCGAGACCCCGACGAGAGATGGTGGCCGGTCTCACAAGCCATTGGTGTAAGTTGGTTCACCTAAGATGTATACAGGTGCTCATTGGGTTATGAGTACACCGGACAGGACTCGCCAGGAATATGCTAGTTGGTATTATACCTGATGTCAGATAGCAGTTCCCTGGTGACATGTGTACAGGTTAGTTCATCGACCTGAGATCGTCATTTGTCTCGTGTGAGTTCCTACTGTGCTTTGATTACTACCTTACCACGGCTCAAAGGAGTCGTGCAAATAGGTTTTAGTTGGGTACAGTCCCGAGCCACATGGAGGCAGTGAGCGGATCGGCAGGGGTTTCGTCTCTCCCGGTATCGGGGGTGAGATCGTGCTGTGTCTAGGAGAGCCATTACACGAAGTCCTTGGCCAAGGAAGGAGATTTACTGGTAGGTATTCCAGTAGTATCTCAGGGTGTTCTGGGCTACACTCCGACACGACTTGTACCGCTTTTGGGGGTCTGACTTTTACCAACCCCCTAGGCCCGCCATGCGATGCTCATAGACGAACGGACCGGACTGTACGGATATTGTCACTTACAGGCTCAGTAGGGTGTCAGGATGAGTTCGCTCATCGACCTCCCTTTTGGTCAATACCTAGTAGCCCGTTACGTACGGCTAGTACCTCTGACGTGCTAGTGGTTAAATCCACAGCCAAAGTATTGACGAGTCTTTAGAGTCCCCCACAGACAGTTTTCAAGTTTCGGACGAAATGTTGTAGAGGCCGTATGGTATTATGGCAGGGTTCGATCATATACGTGCAGTAGTGCACGGATCATGATCGGGCGGATCATACTAATGGGCTTTGGCTTAAGCCAGATCCTAGTATTAGATTTGTTGGATTACTTTAGTCTCATCGCATTCACATTCGGTCGGAATGCGGATGCAGGTATGTATATACAGGTGAGAGGTATCCTTATGATCCGTCACGAGTTTACTTTAGATGTTGCCGTATCTTTTTATTGTTGTAAAATTTTGGATTAATGTTTACAAATGGAAATTGTGAGCTAGAAATCATCATTTTTTGCATTTAATGTGACATGGACTTCATTAGTGACTCATGGTCTCTTTTATTGTGCATATGTCATATTATGTGATAGATTTGTGTGTTGAAATGAGAGGATGAGAGAGAAGGGCAGCCATAAGGTTGTGAGTTTGCTCTTGTGTTTGAGAATTCTTCTCACTCTCTCATTTTATCACAACACAAAAGAAAAAGGCTTCTTCTTCTTCTTCTTCCTCTAGCTCACAACTTCCATTAATGGCATCATCTCTAACCTCCATCTATACACTCTCATGTGATGAGAATTAATGGATGCTTGAGACAAAGTTATCACACACATTCTCTATATCTCCTTGGACATGTCGGCTAGCGAACTTCGTGCTCGAGTTGCTTCGGATGAAGCGGGAGCCCGTAAAAAGACTCGAAGATGTGGTGCCCTTTCCGACGAGGAGATCGAGACCGGAGATGCCGCGAGGAGCTTGGGATGGTGGCCAAGACCGAAAGACACGGATCGATCGGTATAGCTTTTCCAACCCTTCTCTTGTTAGCTAGTTGTAGGTTAATGGTTTGATCCGGTTTTAAAGTATACGATAGCGCCGGTTTCAAGTTTTGAAAAAGTTTTCGTTTCCGCATTTTGGCCCCGGACAGACGGCCGGGGCGCTACCGTAGACTTACAAATAACCAGCTGGATGACGAGGAATTAGGCCAATCATATATGGTTGTCCCCACGGTCGCGCCTCGCCTTGACAAATACGTCGCCCCAGGGTATCCAAAGCCATTGGAGGCTGAACAGGTATCGAAGCCATAGCAGGCTGAAGAAGACCTCCCGAAGTCCAGTTGACTTCTTCCACGGTATAGTTCACCGGGGGTGGGTCGGCGTAATGGATCGCCATGATGGACTTTGAGGGTACTGTTAGTTACATGTATGCCCTAGAGGCCATTACTGTACATACGATGTATATTGTAGTGGATGCTTGGACATATATAGGGAGGACTTTCTTGCTCGACATGATAGTACGCTATCTGGTTGCTCTTTATCTTAACATGTACTCTTATTGTCTCTATGTTACATGTTGATAAAGCCCTTAGGATATGTACTCGACTACTGAGACTATGATGAGATCATACTAGTGGGGCCACGGCAGTCGATGAGTACATCTTATAACAGTTCCTAGTCGAGGGTGTATCGAGACAGGGCATCGATACACCAGAGTAGACTAGCGTATACACATCTTGACCCATATGATGGGCGATGGATGATCCCATATCCATCGGTGTTTGACATCAAGGATGGTGTATGGGTGCTCAGTGGAGACTGGGTACACTGGACGGACTCGCCGAGAACTCCCAGATGGTATTATACCTCACGTCAGATGGCAGTTCTCTGGTGACACTGGTACAGGTTAGTCTGTAGACCCGAGATCGTCATAGAGACTTGTGTGATTCCCACTGTGCTTTTATTTCCATCATACCACGTCCAAGAGGGCATGCAAAAAGGTGGCTTTTGGGTACAGTCCCGAATCACATGGAGGCAATGAGCGATAGGAGGGGATTCGTCTCTCCCGGTACATGGAGTTGATGTTGCGCCGTGTTCGATTGGCTATAACTGGAAATCCCTGGCCAGGGTTGCTGAGATTTACTGGTAAGTGTTATCGGTAGTTTCTCGAACTGTTATAGACCTCATATCGACACGACTTATCAAGCTACTGGGGTCTGACGTTTACCACCCCTAAGCGAGATATGCGACATATCAAACGAAGAGACCGGACTGTACGGGAGTGTTACTGATTGGATTCACAGGAGAATGTACAGGCTTGCTTGTTGATCTTCTGATCGCTCAATACCTGGGTGGCTGTTATGTTTAGCTGACCGCTTGCAGCTTGTGGGTTTTTGATATGATCATCACCTGCTACCGGCGTATTGACGATTCTTTAGAGTCCTACACAGAGGTTTCTTGACTCAGGAAAAACGGAGTAGGAGCACATATATGATATGTGCGGGACCGAGAACAATACATGTATGTGATACCGTATTAGATTCTCGCGATATGAGATATCGGCCGGGTATATGTGATATAGCCGGGTCATCGGATCAAGTGTTGATTCGATGAACTGATACAGATTATATTAGTCGGTTATTTATGAAATAGCCGGATTATCGGATCAAGTGTTGATTCGATAATTTAATGTATAATTATATATTTGATATATTAAATTACATTAACTGATATAAGCTCGCTAAAAGATTCTTTTTCTCACTCGGGTAATACATTGATATATATGCGATATATGTTAATTGTATTATTTTATTTTATTACAAATATATTTTATATATGTGATATATAATATTGTAACATGATATGGTTACTGATGCAACATGTTTTGTGGAGATTAAATAAGGTTAGGGTTTGATTTGGGTTAGTTCTTTCCTGATACTTCTAGAAGGTTTTACTTTGTTTCTAGCAAAGATATTATGTTTGATATTTTTGCTAGATATTTCTAACCCAACCCAAACCCTTCACCCTAAGTTAAGTCTCTACAATGGTTAGCCTCTTCATATTCAACCATGGTTGTATTATTAATCAATATAATAATTTTCATTATTCATCACAAAAGGTTTTTCCTTCTTCTTCTTCTTCCTTGAGCTTTGAGAAAGCATTCTAGGTTTTCTTTATGTGATGATTTAGTGTGAGAAATAGAAAATAAATGAGAGCATAAATCCTACTTCATCATCCTAATCTATCCTAGCCATTTAGATTAGGGTGTTCACTTCATTTAGTGAGTGAGAGCTTGTGTTAAAGAAACTTCAAGGTAGATCATCTTAGTTATCGAAGATCGGAAGCAAGCTTGCATCTTTCTCTTCGTGGGGCCTCTCTAGAGTCTGGGAACATGATGATCGCAGCGAAGGGACCTCAACACGGAGCTTTAGAAGTGAAGGACCGGACTACAAAGGTTGTAATCCCAAACTCTTAGTGTTAAAGTGTTTAACATGCTTTGTTTCGCCTAATCTCTAGTTTAAAGATCTTGGTTAGGGTTGTTCGGCATGTCTAAATTTTAAATCGGGCATGGTTGATGCCTTGTAGACCCTTGTGAGAGTGCCAAGTAACCCTGCAGGTATCGCGCACGAAAAGCTCTGCCGACCCTTAATAATTTGATTGTACCATTTCCCCCAGAGGTGAAGATTCTTATGTTCCGGGTCATGATCTTTGATTAATGCTAAAACTTCCCGGTCCACAGGCGCTCCAGGAAATCCTCCCTCTGAACGAACAAACGGGAAAAAGGGATCGAAAGACATGACGCCTGCGCGAAAAGAGACAAAAGTCAACTGTCAGTGCTATAATTTAATTTAAATTCTGACACTTGGTACTTTAGAATTTGTACCACACTGTAATGCAGTGGAGAGGGACTAAAGGGGGCCCACAAAATCTAAATAACAGTTCATCATTAATAAAACCGCCTCATCATTTGATGATGCTGTCATTAAATGATGAAATCCTCAAGAAATTCTCATTAAATGAGAAATCCCTCGGGCAGAGGAGTAAATCTCCCTTTGAGATCAGTGCTCTGTGACAGAGTGACACTTGTCAAACTCTAATCATGAAGGAATAAAAATTCCTTAAAAGCCTTGCACTGGAAAAAATGATGATGGAATAATCCATCAGAAAAATTGAAATCAATTTTTATGAATTAAAAATTCTGAGATCTTCAAGTTCTATGAACAAACTCTTAAGAGTTCTTCATAAGAGATTAATAAATCTACATGATTTGAAGAGAGCAAAGCTCTGTTAATGAGTTAAGAAACCCTGAAAGAGATCTCTTTAGATCTATGATTCCAAGAGAGCAAAGCTCTGTTAATGAGACCTTAAAACGGTTTTCTTTAAATCAAAGATCTATAAAGAGCAAGGCTCTGTTAATGGGTAAAACCCTAGATTATTAAAAGATTTAATCTTTACCTAAATTTTGACAGAGTTTTTGTCCTTAAGAAAATTCTTAAGATGGAGAGCTATGCTCTGTGAGAGAATAAAAATTCTCAGAAAATAAGGAATAAGATGAACAGAAATCATCATGAGGACCAAAGGTCCTATTTATAAGCACTGAGTGCCGTTTCAACTTCTGAGTTGATCCAAGGGCACAGATGTTCCCACCGCTGCACTCGCATGTGGGCAACGTGAGCACAACGGTGGGGGGCATTTGTTTCCCGCAATCAGAGCAAAGCTCTGTTTAAAATTCAAATTTTTGAAATGAAACAATGCTTCAGATGCAGCGCCAAGTGCGCTGCGCCCTAAGCAGTGCACCACGTGTAAAGCACGTGGGCACTAGCGCTAGGTGCGCTGCGCTCTAAGCAGCACGCCACGTGTGCACTAGCGCTAGGTACGCTGCGCTCCAAGCAGCGCACTACGTATCAAACACAGGTGAGCTAGCGCAATGTGCTCTGCCCTTTAAGCAGCGCACCACGTGTAAAGCACGAGTGCGCTAGCGCTGAAACTAAAAGCTCCCCACCGTTAGATCAAAGATCTAATAATAATGATAAATCATTAATTAATCAGAATTAAATTCTGTTAAGGAAAGATTCCTCAAAATCTTTCCAAATAACAAGATTGTGCTCTGTAAATCAGAGCACCGTTGGATCAATGATCCAATGGTAAATAAAAATTACCAAAAGACAGAATAAATTATGTATGGAAAGATTTATCAATCTTGTTAAAAACAAGAAGATTTCCTTCTATAAAACAGAAGCCCTAAGATCAAAGATCCAATGGTGGGGAAACATCCCCAAATCAATCAAAAAAAGATCTCTTTAACCGATTCAACAAATCAGCCTACCCTATAAAAAGGCCTCTAGACTTCAAGTCTGAGATATACAGAAAGAGAGAAAAACCTCCCCAAAAACTTTGAGAAAATTCAAAGAGCAAGCTCTTGCAAGAAGATTTTTCTTCAAGATAAGAATGAATGATGATGAACACAGAGATGAAATCATCTCATGGTTAAGAAAGAAGAATTCATTTCTTTAAAAAGATCATAGATCTACAAAAACAAAAAGTCTTTCACAAAGAGATCAAAAGATCTCATCATGAAATAAAAGAAAAACTTACTTCTCACAGATCATAGATCTATAAGACTAAAGTCTTTCTCAAAGAGATCATGAATATCTCAAAGGGGGGCGGAATAATTCAATTCTCTTAAGGATCATAGATCCATAAAGGCAAAGCCTTTCATCAATATAAGAGATTGAAGCATCTCCTACAAAATAAGAACGGTTGTTCTTAGATCTTGAGATGAAATCTCTTTTAAAAGAATATAAATTGTTTCTCAGATCATAAAATTGATCAAATGCGCTTTGCGCTCTTGAACTGCGCTTCTGCGCTCTCTGGACTGGCGCTCATCGCCAAATGCGCTACGTGTCAATCGCGCATGTACTGCTTGACAACTAGCGCCTTGTATTTCTGAAATAGCGCACTGCGCTCATCGGCTAGCGCTCAACGCCAAGCACACCACGTGCCATTCACGTGTGTGCCACTAAACTGAAAGCGCAATGCGCTCATGAACTAGTGCTCTGCACTCATAAATTGGCATCATGCGCCCATCATCTGGCGCTTAGCGCCAAACGCGACACGTGTCCCTCACATGTGTGCTACTTGGCAAAAGCGCACTGCGCTCTTTGACTGGCGCAAAGCGCCAAGCGCACCATGTGTTATGCTTATAGAACATAAATTGTTCTTTAAATAAGCCCAAAGCTCTGATAAATGCTCAGCATTCAATAAAAGACAAAACATTGTCAGAATGCAAGTCAATGCTCAGCACTATTAAAAGGGCCAAGCCCAAATAAAGGCTCCAACAGCCCAAAATAAATGTTAAAACATTTTTAACTTGATTGGACTTAGACCAAGATTGGCCATAAGTCCTCAAATTCAGATTAATTGAGCCCACATGCTCATAAATCTTTTAACAGATCTTAGTTCCAAATTTGACCACAGATCTTTGAACCAAAATTGGTTCAAGGGTACATCTCTGAACCCCTCTGATATATGTCATTGTAATCCTTCAACGTCTTCAGAGAGGTGACGGGTCCCGACAACCATACATTTCACAGACTATGACGTCTTTAAACTGGACCGTGGGGTCCTTAAGCCCATGGACTATGATGTCCTTAACCTCGGACTGTGGGGTCCTTTAAAACCCATGGACTATGATGTCCTTAACCTTGGACCGAGATGTCCTTAAACTAACATTGGACCGTAATGTCCTTAAACTAATTATCGACTGCAATATCCCTAAACTAAACAATAGAGCCCAATTGCTCTCCTGTTGGATCTAAACGATCATGTTAAGTTGATCTTAGTCTAAAAATTAGACTAATGTATCCTTAACATACGTTTAAGTTGATCTTAGTCCCAAATGAGACTAACGTATCCTTAAACCCAACCCCCAAACCCAAATCTAAGAAAATACGGATTTGGACCAATCCACGCCCTATGGGCGACAACATAAATTAGTCTCCGTATACAATCCATGAGCAACCAAAAAACAAAACAAACACACACGACACGAAGTGACCATCTGGAGAAGGAGAAAGTGGTTACTGCGATGCGGTAGCGTAATTAACTGCAGGGGCTTGCGCCTGCAGGGAAGAGCGTCCCCACAATCAAAAACCCCTTAAATGAGGAGGAATCTGACGAAGTCTGCTACATCGGCCGCATCCGTTTAAACCTTCGATATACGGTGTCATAAATCAACTTGGCATCTTCGGAGAGGTGGACGGATAGCACCAATTAGCATCTGCCCTAAAATTCATGAAAGACATACCTACCCAGTCGCGTCTCCGTGTTTCGGCGGGGAACAGAGATCATGATTGATTCCATGATCTTTTAGATCAATCGGTGAATTTTATCCACCGTTGGATTTTTAATCCAAAGTCTCTCTGTGTAACAGAGAAGATTTCTTGTTTGTTTAACAAGATTATGAATATCTGGTTAATTTTAACAAAATTAGAATTTTATTCTATCATATCTTTTTAGTTTAACAAGATCAGAAATATATTTTCTTAATACAGAATTTAATTCTATCATATGGATATCTCTTAAGTTTAACATAAAATTTTATTCTTCTTATATGAATATCTTGTTAGTTTAATAAGATTAGGAAATATTTTCCTATGATAGAATTTTATTCTACCAGATGATCACCGTTGGATTTTTGATCCAAAGGTCCTCTGTTTAACAGAGAAGATCTTTCTAGTTTGAGAAATATCAGGAAAATATTTCCCAAATAGAATTTAATTCTAGAATTTAATAAAGAGCATTTTAAATTGCGGCTTTGCATGTGAGCGGCAAGAGAACTCACATGTTTAACACGTGACCCCAAGTGTGGGATTTAGCCTGTTTATTTTCAGCGCTCACATGCTTAACACGTGAGGCCTGTTTGGTCATTGGTTATTTATGTTCAGCGCTCATACCTTTTGCATATGACCGCTCACGTGTTTTACACGTGAGGCCTGTTTGGCCCTTAGTTATGTGTTTTCAACGCCTATATGCTTTGCATATGAGCGCTCACGTATTTAACATGTGATGCATGTTTGGTCTTTAGTTATGTGTTTTCAACGCCTATATGCTTTGCATATGAGCGTTTCTCACGTGTTTAACACGTGAGGCATGTTTAGTCTTTTGTTATTTTCTTTCAGCGCTTATATGCTTTGCATATGAGCGCTCACGTGTTTAACACGTGATGTCCAACCGTGAATTCTTTTCCTCTTTTTTCTCTCCCTTTTTTGTAAGGGTTATAAAGGAACAAATAGCTCTTGGCCGGAAATTTTGGCAGGAACAGTTTGTTTTGCGGTTGAGCGGAAAAGATTGACAGCGATGAACAAATAATAAAATACGAAAAGATCACACACTAAACACCAAGTACACAAGATATATTCAGGTTTGGCTCCCAACTGGACCTACTCCTACAACCACAATGAGAACTTCCACTATAGAAAGGATTATACAAGATTTATACCGATTCTGATCAAGCCCCAAAATTAATTCCTCTCTCACAAACATTTCTCCCCTCACTGCAACTTGCAACAATCACTCTTTCTATATCGGAGTGCTCTGTTTTTTTTGTGGGAGTATAGTCCTGATATTGTGTGCATAGATTTATGAGAAATAGAGAGAGAGAGTGTGTGTGTGTGTGTGTGTGTGTGTCATGGACAAACACTCTCACCCCCTTTGCATTTTGAAAAGGCGTCCCTTCTCATTGTGAAGAGACACCTCTTTAATTGCACAAAACAACAAACCTATCTTCTTAATCACATGCAACACGCCACATACAAAAAAATACAGGCGTGTAGGCCCCAATGCCCACTAACTCCATCCATAAGAAGCCACAATTAGCCCCATCTTCATGATGCAACAACACCCTGTAGGCGCTGACGCCATGCGGTGCCAACTCCATGCGGCTCCGACTAGAGTCGCCGTCTACGTGTGTTGCACCGCCATGCGGGGACCATCGCCATACGGGCCACATGCGTTGCACGTGTAACTTGGGCTTGGGACTACGCTTGAATTCTGGACTGTTTTTTTGGGCTCTTTAAATAGGACTTTTGGACTGTATTTTTGACACGACCTGGATCACGCCAAGATGTTACCTTCCGTTGATCTGCTGATGGCTGCGAGAGATGGCTGAGATTGGATCTGGAGGAAGGCTCCTGAAGCATGTGGATCTCAATGGGTTTGAGGTTGGTTGTCGCCGAGCTACCTACAAGGAAGTCCCGGGGTGGTTGTACCACCGAGGACCCTCTAATGATCAAGTTAGAGAGGAAATCCGAGCGGAGTAACGGCTTAGTGGAGTAAAAATGGCTTACTTGAACCGTCTGAAGAAGGGGTTTATATAGCGATGGCAGCAGGAAGGGCAGGCGCGAGAATCAAGCCGGCCGTTACACTCCCGACGTCACGCCCGCGTGATGAGCGGGATCTCCTATTAATGGCGAGACAGGCTCGTTAATAGGGGATCGTGATGGCGTGGAACGTAGGATGTGGCCGGCGGATATCTCGCGCAATGCGAGATTCGCGGGATGGCGGTTGCGCCTGTGAGCGGTGCCGTTGGTCGGTCGATGAGACCGAGGAAGATGACCTCGGTGGGAGACCTCACAGACGAGCGGGAGAGCCAAGGTATCTTGGTTCTGCGGTAGCCCGAAGACGAGCTGTGAGGCCGAGGAAGCCAATTGTGCAGGGGGCTCGGAGGCGAGCCAACGTTTGTTTGTAGGACGGCCATAGGAGTGGTCTGGTCGGCCACTGGTCCTCTCTTGCATACTCTGGGACATGTTACCTGCCACGTGTCATGATCTGGGAGATCACCGATATCGAGCATCATCATTACCCCCCCCACTCTCATCCCGACCAGCTGATGGGTCGGGTCGAGAGTGGTCTGCCGGGTCACCCGAGGTGATCTCCTTTTCGAAGATATCGTCGGGCGTGTCCCTGGGTAATCTGTTGTATTTTCTTGATGATACCAGCGAATTAGGGTGAGATCTTTGCATTAAAGAGGATGCGCCGGATCGTGCGTACTTTCGCTGAAGCGACAGCCCACATGTCGGGCGCTGTTTGGCTGACACGACGGGCCGCAGACTTCTGGCGTCTGATGGGATCCAGCCAATGTGCATGCAGCAGATGGAGCGATCGTGGATGTTGAATGCGAAGTGTTGTTTTTGGTGGGAGTCGACCGTCGTCGTCGGATGATGACGCCGGTGGCTATAAATAGAGGCGGGGTCCGCTTCAGGAACCATCTCTCTTCATATTTTTCTCGTTCTTGATCTTGTAAGCTCGGCGCTCTCCTTTTTAGGTCGGATTTCTACGTTCCCGAGGACTTCTCCATCAGGTTAGATGTCTTCTTTTTCTTTCTTCTGCTTCTTCTCCTTCTGAGTCGAGTCTGCTTCTCCCTTTGGCAGGACCAATGGTTCGATCCTGGACTCTTGGTGCCCTCGGTGCTCAGTCCCGAAGGGGGGCCGTCGGTGCGGCCGTGCCTCCGGCTGAACCGAGCCCCGCACCAAATGTGCCACCAACGGCGGGGCCATCTGCCTCATCACGAGCTCCCGATGATTGTCCCGGCGGCAACCAGAGATTTCCATGGGTTCCCGAGCCCCAGACGAGGGATGCAGGAGAGGACGAAGATGGGGTTCCTCTTAAGAGAAAGAGGACGGTCTCTCACGCTCCACTGACGGATATTCCGAAGGGGATTCCTGTGCAGGAGGGGGACGTTCATTTTTTGGTCCCGTCGGGGATTTCCGTTGCTGTCGGCCTACTTGCTGGTATGGAGGAGTCGGCCGGGGGCAAGATTCCGTGGGGGACCCTCAAGGCCCAAATGGCGGCTATCGCTCAGGAGGTAGTTCAGGCATGTACTCCCTCATGCGTTATTTCGAGCACCCTTTCTTTAGTTCGGGTGTCTCTAGGCTCTCTGCTGTTTTTCGTCAGGTCCTTCAGCACTGCGCCCTCGTTACTCGTATGGAGGCCGATGGGGATATTCATGCTGCGAGGTCAGCAGGAGAGTCTTCTTCGGAGGCCGAGGATCCGTAGCTTGAGCTGCGTCTGGAGAGGGAGAGGATGGCCGTCCTTGAAGCCCGATCGGTTGTCGCGGAGCTCGCCGTCTCGAAGTGCTGGGAGTTCTATCACCGTCTGAGTGAGTCCCACCGGGTCATCGAGGCGAAGTTGGTGGAACTGACCGATCTCTTTGCAGCTATGAAGAAGGCGAGGGATGCCAGCAAGCAGGATGCCGAGGCGGCGCTTCAGGTGGCGGAGGGTGCCGAGATTCGGGCTAGAAAGGCGGTGACTAATTACAAGGGGTCGGACCAGTTTTACGTCGACCTTGGCGAGGCCTCCGCCATTGCATAGAACAAAGCTCTTGATGCCGTCAAGGAGCAGTGCCTGGAGTTTGTCGACGGTGAGCTCCGTGTCCGGGTCCCACTTTCAGTGGCCATGCCTCCGGTCGATGGTGATGAGAGAGGCGAGCTCTAGGCTGGGCTTGTGCCCTGAAATTTTTGGCTTTTCCTCCTCTCTTTTTGTAAGCTTTCAAGTAATTTGATAAGGCTGGGGAGCCCACAATACTCTTGTAAAGACTTTTGGCTTTGTAAATAAAACTTTTTGCAGTTGTGTTTGCACGCGTATTTTCCTTTGTCGGTAAACACTTATATTTGCACAGTACTGCCTTCATGTTGTGTAGGTTCTTCGTCTAGCGATTACGCATCGAGTTGAATCTGTTCACTTGCCAAGTGTGCGAAGACCGGCGGGAAGACGGTATCTCCATGCCCTCGATGTCTTCGCGTAGACGCAGATATGCCGGATGCCTCTTGGTGAGGTCGTGTTCCTTAGTTGTTGGAGGGGCCGTAGGAGGCCTACTAGGGATGGGCCGAGCAGGGTAGCTGCTCGGTCGCTTCATGGCGAGGGCTTAGATCCCTAGCATTGTGAGGTAGGGAGATACCAACCAGGGATAGCCGAGCAGGGTAGCCGCTCGGCTGCCTCTTGGTGAGGGCTTTGATCCTTAGCGCTGGAGGGGCTGTGGGAAGCCTTCTAAGGATGGACCGAGCAGTGAAGCTGCTCGATTGCTTCTTGTCAAGGGCTTTGATCCCTGGCGTTTTGGGGGGTAGGGAGCTACCAGCAAGGGATAACCGAATAAGGGCGGGCCCAGTTGCCTCTTGCGAGGAATTTTGATCCTTAAGGACGGGACGGGCAAGGTTGATACCCGGTGCCTCTTGGCGAGGGCCTTGATCCCTGGTGTGTTAGGGTAGGGAGCTACCAGCCAGGGATAACCGAGCAAGGGCGGGCCCGGTTGCCTCTTGAGAGGGCTTTTGATCCTGTCACGCCCCGCTTCTCAGAGTGCGCTAAGATAGGCACGTGACAGAGCCAACCATGCTACCTGTGGATAGGAAACATCCCTCCACAGTCATATTACGGCTGTCTAGAGATATCAAGAACAAGAAAATAAAATAAACTATCTAGTACATGTCCATGAGC
Organism: Agapanthus africanus; assembly: GCA_030015575.1. Taxonomy (NCBI): domain Eukaryota; kingdom Viridiplantae; phylum Streptophyta; class Magnoliopsida; order Asparagales; family Amaryllidaceae; genus Agapanthus; species Agapanthus africanus. Next base: position 139,278,115 of record CM057339.1, read on the forward strand.
CAGAATAAACGAGTAAAGAAATAATATACGGAAGCAATAAATCCAAAGAGAAAAAACATATGGAAAGTAAAACATAACTAAACTGGATACTAACTGGATCATCACTGCTCGGCCTAAGGGCGGAAGTACTCCTGATCAGCCTGCAACAAGGGTAGAGGATCTGGGCCATGCAAAACCCAGACGTCAGGACGTCATAACATCAATAATAATATAATCAGGGAGTAACAGGAATGCAGGCATGAATTATAAAAGGTACATGAATGTAATAAGTGAGCAGGGATATAGAACAGTGAAGTGTAACAGTATATGTGAAGTGCAGCGGTGAAACTAAACTGTGCTACTGGGTTAACTACTCTCAGGTCTATAAAATCAATTTAATGGATTGTCGATGTAACTCAATAGTATCCCGTGCATGCCCGGGACCACGGTCAAGACTCTCGGGCTGAATCCGAGACGTGTCGCTAGGCAGTAATTAGGTAACATGTACAGACGAATGATGTCAGCAGCATCATCCCGGGGCTGGTCTAGCCCGTAAAACTGATCAGTATAAGCGTCGAACTATTGAGTTACAAGTCAGGTTTCATCATTGATTTCCCCATACCCCCAAGTTATGTGTTCAAGTCAGGTATTGATAAATCTGAAGCTAATGCCAACACAAGATCAAGCAGGAACAGGTTTTTCTATACAGACAATAGGATATGTCCATCAGGACAACATGTCAGGATTGTCGGCATTAGAAACAGGATCAGGTAACATGCCAAGAAGTGATATATCAGGTCATGTCAGGTAGTTTACATTTATCAAATCATGTCAAGTAGTGTTGTATCAGGTCATGTCAAGTAGTGCACAGGTGTCAAACGGGTGCTCATAATCAAACTGTAGCAAGTATTGAATCAAGGTGAAAGTACGGATGTACAATAAAAGTATGGATGCACAAATATCGATCAGGGGCCATATCATGACTAAATAGGATGCACAATTATCAAGCATGGTGTATTAATACAACAGTAACATGAAATAATATGGTTTCGGCGTGCAACTAGATATGTAATAAACCGTACGGATACATACGGATACTATAAAACTGTAAATCGGTAAAATTTGCTGAATATTAAAACACAAGCACTATTATTTATTAAATAGATATTGATATAATAATATTAACATGGATAACATATTCAAACCGATTAATAACTATAAAAGTGGTATTGATTAACCATGCACAAGAAAGTTCCATTCAGAAATTCAGCGTCGCCCTGATTTGTAAAATAGCTTAAAAATAACAAACATTCTCCAAAAGGGACGTGTCTTATCCAAAAACAAAGATAATTAAATAAGGTTTTCATTTTTATAAGTTGAAGTATCTCAGGTTGTTCCTACAAAAACCTATGAACATTCGAAATTGAAAGTTTGCTGCTGGAATTTCCCTGGACAGCAGTTTAGAGATATTTTCATTTGCATTTTACGTTATTTAAACAATTAGTTTTGCAAGTAAATATTTCATAGAGTTATAGTATTCTGAGTTAGCTTCATAACGAACTTCAGAACGTTTAATGAATTTTATAAGATAAGGTGTATAGTAAATTTCAGATTTGTCGTATCCGCTTTGCAACGACGTTTCATGTGTAAACTATAATATTTCAAATTATATTTTGTATAATATTATAAAATGCAGATTATAAACTAATTAAAGATAATAATAAGAAATATTACGACGATATATATTTTAAATGATATGGATGCAAACGGGTATCCGAAAACGGTAAAACTTTAATATGGATGTACAGTGCAATCAACATGTGATATTTTTATTCATATAGATGCAAAATAAGATACATAACATGTAGCAAAATGAATTAGCATGTGACTAGATATGTAAATAGTGATATGGATGCATACGGATGTCCGAAGACAGTAAAACTGTAAAATGGTAATGTGGGATGCATAATTTTAAATACATGTATTATATTTATTCAAATGGAAGTAAATATAGTAACATAGCATGTAGTAAGGTAAACTTGCCTCGATCGAATCACGCGACGGAAACGCACGGCACGTCCGACGTCGGTAAATCGTCGAAACATACACGCGGCACGCGGGATGGGTCCAGGTAAGGCAAGAGGGTGATCACACAGGCAAGATACGTTCACTGGATCACTCGGATCGTCAGCAACGAGCACGGCTCCGGCGGTGATCACCGGAATAAAGAAAGAAGATCAAGAAAAAGAAAGAAGAAAGAAGAAAGAAGGAGAAGAAGTAAGAAGAAGAGACTGCGTATTAAATAAGGAAAGAAAAAAATTAAATAAATAAAATATATATATGCAGAAAGGAGAGAGAGAAAGGGGTTGTTAGTTTGTTAAGAAATTAGTTTAGATTTAAATTTAAAAAATCTTTTATTAGTTAACTAAATTTTAATTTGTATCAGTTTATAAAATTAATATTATATAAATAAAATTTGATATTCTGGTAAATACAAACATAGTCCAAAACATGCCCGGGTCGGATCTAAAATTCAGTTTTAAAATACGAAAAATATACATGTCGACCAAAATTAAAGTTGGATATTTGGGTAACGAAAAATGCATACCCCCAAGAACGGATGCACGTACGTGCACGTAGTCATCCAAACAAGTCCGTTTCACTGAACGGGACGAGAACAAGATGCGCGGATGCTACCACAGGGTTACGTGTATCATGCAGGCCATGTAATGCATTTTTAAAATATTTTATATGACTTAAAATGTTATATTAAAATACAGATCTAGATAAAATGCTAGTATACAATGTACAAATAAATGAATGTGCACGAGTCCATTTAACAGGTCAGGATAAATCATAAACATGAATCAAGACTGGTTTCAAGCATGCGGCTCGGGTCGGATGCAAATACAAATGTCAAATACACTATTCGCACCCAAAACACAATAAATTAAGAAAATACCATAAATAAAGAATACTAGAATTGGTATAAATGAACTAGGGTGTTACATTATACCCAACTACTAAAAGAATTTCGTCCTCGAAATTCCCAAAACAAGAAAAGATGAATAATCAAGAATATACAAGAACAGGTGTGGAAACTTCTGTCGAATCTCGTCTTCTCGTTCCCAAGTCGATTCTCCGTGCGAGCGATTTCCCCAAGAAACAAGTACGAGAGGGATAACCTTGTTCTTAAGGACTTTTTCTCTTCAATCAACAATCGACATCGGTCGTTCCTCAAAGGTTAAATCCTCCCTTACAGTCAGCTCCAAATGATCCAGCACGTATGTTTCTTCTCAAACATACTTACGGAGTTGAGATACATGAAACACGTCATGAACATTCGCCAAAGATTGTGGTAATGCCAATCGATACGCCACTTCTCCAACACGCTCCAAAATCTCGAAAGGCCCATGAATCGAGGACTAAGCTTGCCTCGACTCCCAAAACGAATCACTCCTCTAGTCGGTGATATCTTCAAGAATACCAGATCACCAACAATGAACTCTAGAGTTTTCTCGATGTATCGGCCCAACTCTTCTGCCGATCTTGTGCTGCCTTCATATGATTCCGAATAGTATTAACTTTCTCTACTGTTTGCATGATCAAATTCGGTCCCAACAATCTTCATTCTCCAACATCGTCCCAACAAACAGGTGAACAACACTTGCGACCATACAATGCTTCAAATGGAGCCATCTGAATAGTCGCCTGAAAGCTGTTGTTGTAAGAAAACTCCACCAAGTATAGATGATCCTCCCATGAACCCTTGAAGTCTAACATGCAAGCTCTCAACATGTCTTCAAGAGTTTGGATCGTTCTCTCCGACTGGTCATCTGTCTGAGGATGATAAGCTGTGCTAAACTTCAATCGCGTCCCCAAACTTTCCTGTAAACAACTCCAGAAGTGCGATAAGAATCATGTGTCACGGTCGGAAATGATGCTCACAGGTACTCCATGCAATCTCATAATCTTCTGCATGTACCGTTCTGCTAACGCTTCCGTTGACTGACCAACTTGGAATGGTATGAAATGAGCTGCCTTGGTCAATCGATCGACAATCACCCAAACTGCATTGTTGCCATCCGTGGTAAAGCTCTCACGAAATCAATGGTTATATGTTCCCACTTCCATTAAGAAATCGGAAGTGGTTGCAATAAACCAGCAACCCTTTGATGTTCAGCCTTAACTTGCTGACACACCAAGCACTTTGTTACAAAGCGAGCAATCTCCCTTTTCATACCTTCCCACCAGAAATGTTGTTGTAGATCACGGTACATCTTCGTGCCTCCTGGATGTACGCAATATGTGGAACTGTGCGCCTCCTTCACCACTTCTTCACGAATGTCTCCTTTTGGCACACACAAACGGCTACCATATCGCAACGAACCATCTTCATGGATTAACAAGTCCGTTCGAATCCAGCTTCAACCTGTTCTCGAAACTTCTGCAATCTTGGGTCCTATGACTGCGCTTCTTTAATATTATCGATCAACGATGACTGTACTTGTAGCTGCATCAACTGTCCCGAAGAATGCGGCAGCACGATCTCCAACTCGAATCTCCAAAAATCTTCGATAAGCTCCTTCTGTGCAGTCAACATCCGAATTGCTGGCAACCGATTAGGTGCATCCGGCACTACATTAACTTTCCCCGGATGGTACTTGAGATCAAGATCATAGTCAGCCATCAGCTCCAACCATCTACGCTGCCTCATGTTAAGCTCTTTCTGCGTGAACACATACTTTAGGCTTTTGTGATCGGTGAATACTTTGACCCTTTCTCCCAATAAGTAGTGTCTCCAAATCATCAAAGCGAAAATCACTGTTGCAAGCTCCAAATCATGAGTTGGGTAATTCTTCTTATGGGTCTTCAACTGTCTCGATGCGTAAGCTATAACCTTCTCATGCTGCATCAAAACACATCCCAAACCTTTCACAGATGCGTCGCTGTGAATCACCAATCCTCCGGAACTGTCTGGTACGGTCAAAATAGGAGCGGTTATCAACCTTTGCATCAACGCCTCAAAAGCTGACGCACATTTATCCATCCATACAAACGGTACTTCCTTACGCGTAAGCTTGGTCAAAGGCTCAGCCAAACGAGCAAAATTCTCCACGAACCTTCTGTAATAGCCGGCAAGTCCAAGAAAACTTCTGATCTCTGCTATGTTCTTCGGAATCGGCCTATCTCGAACTGCTACGATCTTCTCAGGGTCAACGGCGATTCCATCTCCGGATACAACGTGTCCCCAAAAACTTCCATTCTTCAAGCCAAAACTCGCACTTGCTCATCTTTGCATACAATTTTTCTTACCTCAATGTCTGCAGTGCGATCTTCAAGTGTTCCGCATGCTCTTCATTGCTCCTCGAATACACCAGAATATCATCCATAAACACCACAATAAACTGGTCCAAGAACGGTGAAAAGATTCGGTTCATCAAGTCCATAAATATCGCCGGTGCATTCGTGACTTCGAATGGCATCACTAAATACTCGTAATGTCCATATCGAGTTCGGAACGCAGTCTTGCAAATATCCTCTGATTTAACTCGGACCTGATGATATCCGGATCGCAAATCCAGCTTCGAGAATACTCTCGCGCCACTAAGCTGCTCGAACAATTCGCCAATGCGAGGGATCGGGTACTTGTTCTTAATAGTAACCCGGTTTAATTCTCGATAATCGATGCACATCCTCCTTGTGCCATCTTTCTTCTTTACTAGAAGAACTGGAGCTCCCTAAGGTGAATTACTGCTGTGAATCCAACCCTTCTCAAGTAATTCGGTAACCTGCTTCTTGACTTCTTCCAACTCCACTGGTGCCATTGAATAGTACGCCTTTGAGATTGGCGCTGCACCAGGAAAAAGATCGATCGCGCCACATCTCATTTTGGTGGTAAACCCGAGATGTCCTCAAACACGTCCATTAACTCTCGAACTACGGCTGGCGCTTCCTCCTTATCAACTTCCATCAACGAAAGAATATTGTTTGTCGGCCTAGCCCTAAACTCGACTGGCCCGACAGAACTGCTACCTCCAGCAACAACAAACTCTGGATGTCCGGGAATCTGGAAAATCACTTTCTTTGCCCTGCAATCAATGTGAGCGTGGAAAATGCCGAGAAAATCCATTCCCAAGACAACTTCATAACTGCCGGTATCGGTCACCAAGAAATTTGCAAAACATGAACTGGTAAGCAATGAAACTGAGAGAACCAAGGTAATAAAACGACCATGAAATAAGGAAATGAAACAAGACCAGGACTCCAAGTTACTTAAATAGAGTAACGCATTGTAACCATGCTGCAGTTCATAGTTACAATCACATAACTCCGTTCAAGTCGCCCAAATCCTAGTATCAGAATCAAAGGAATAGGACGGAAGAAATAATAGGGAACCAAAAGAATTTCAACTCGAGATGCAAAGTTGTTTGCATATCGTCAGGACAGGGGTCAAGAGAAAGATATGATTCAAGAATTACGATAACAATGTGGCGGGACATGTTCCTAATTACGGATTTTCCGATTCGTGTATTGGGTCCAATACCCAACTACAAAAGAATCAAACCCGATTAACCTAAATCCTATGGCTCTAATACCAAACAAACCCTGTCACGCCTCGCTTCCCAGAGTGCGCTAAGATAGGCACATGACAGAGCCAACCATGCTACCTGTGGATATGAAACATCCCTCCACAGTCACATTACGGCTGTCTAGAGATATCAAGAACATGAAAATAAAATAAACTATCTAGTACATGTCCATGAGCCAGAATAAACGAGTCAAGAAATAATATGCGGAAGCAATAAATCCAAAGAGCAAAAACATCTGGAAAGTAAAACATAACTAAACTGGATACTAACTGGATCATCACTGCTCGGCCTAACGGCGGAAGTACTCCTGATCATCCTACGACAAGGGTAGAGGATCTGGACCATGCAAAACCCAGACGTCAGTGCGTCATAACATCAATAATAATATAATCAGGGAGTAACAGGAATGCAGGCATGAATTATAAAAGATACATGAATATAATAAGTGAGCAAGGATATAGAACAGTGAAGTGTAACAGTATATGTGAAGTGCAGCGGTGAAACTAAACTGTGCTACTGGGTTAACTACTCTCAAGTCTATGAAATCAATTTAATGAATCGTCGATGTAACTCAATAGTATCCCGTGCATGCCCGGGACCACGGTCAAGACTCTCGGGCTGAATCCGAGACGTGCAACTAGGCAATAAACAGGTAACATGTACAGACGAATGATGTCGGCATCATCATCCTGGGGCTGGCCTAGCCAGTAAAACTGATCAGTATAAGCGTCGAACTGTTGAGTTACAAGTCAGGTTTCATCATTGATTTCTCCATACCCCGAAGTTATATGTTCAAGTCAGGTATTGATAAATCTGAAGCTAATGCCAACACAAGATCAAGCAGGAACAGGTTTGTCTATACAGACAATAGGATATGTCCATCAGGACAACATGTCAGGATTGTCGGCATTAGAAACATGACCAGGTAGCATGTCAAGTAGTGATATATCAGGTCATGTCAGATAGTGTACATGTATCAAGTCATGTCAAGTAGTGGTGTATCAGGTCATGTCAAGTAGTGCACAGGTGTCAAACGGATGCTCATAATCAAACTATAGTAAGTATTGAATTAAGGTGAAAGTACGGATGTACAATAAAAGCATGGATGCATAAATATCGATCAGGGGCCACATCATGACTAAGTAGGATGCACAATTATCAAGCATGGTGCACTAATACAACAGTAACATGAAATAATATGGTCTCGGGGTGCAACTAGATATGTAATAAACCGTACGGATACAGAGAGATACTATAAAACTGTAAATCGGTAAAATTTGCTGAATATTAAAACACAAGTACTATTATTTATTAAATAGATATTGATATAATAATATTAACATGGATAACATATTCAAACCGATTAATAACTATAAAAGTGGTATTGATTAACCATGCACAAGAAAGTTCCGTTCAGAAATTCAGCGTCACCCAGATTTGTAAAATAGCTTAAAAATAACAAACGTTCTCCAAAATGGACTTGTATTATACCAAAATAAAGATAATTCAATAAGATTTTCATTTTTATAAGTTGAAGTATCTCAGGTTGTTCCTATAAAAACCTATGAACATTCGAGGTTGAAAGTTTGCTGCTGGAATTTTCCTGGACAGCAGTTTAGAGATATTTTCATTTGCATTTTACGTTATTTAAACAATTTATTTTGCAAGAAAATATTTTATAGAGTTATATTATTCTGACTTAGCTTCGTAACGAACTAAAGAACGTATACTAATAATTTTTCTATGATTTATAATGAATTTTATAAGGTAAGGTGTACAGTAAATTTCAGATTTGTCGTATCCGCTTTGCAACGACGTTTCATGTATAAACTATAATATTTTCAAACTATATTTTGTATAACATTATAAAATGCAGATTATAAACTAATTAAAGATAATAATAAGAAATATTACGACGATATATATTTTAAATGATATGGATGCAAACGGGTATCCGAAAACGGTAAAACTTTAATATGGATGTACAGTGCAATCAACATGTGATATTTTTATTCATATGGATACAAAATAAGATACATAGCATATAGCAAGATGAATTAGCATGCGACTAGATATGTAAGTAGTGATATGGATGCATACGGATGTCCGAAGATAGTAAAACTGTAAAATGGCAATGTGGGATGCATAATTTTAAATACATGTATTATATTTATTCAAATGGATGTAAATATAGTAATATAGCATGTAGTAAGGTAAACTTGCCTCGATCGAATCACGTGACGGATACGCATGGCACATCCGACGTCGGTAAACCGTCGCAACGTACACGCGGCACGCAGGATGGGTCCAGGAAAAGCAAGAGGGTGATCACACAAGCAAGGTACGTTCACTGGATCACTCGGATCGTCAGCGACGAGCACGGCTCCGGCGGTGATCACCGGAATCAAGAAACAAGATCTAGAAAAAGAAAGAAGAAAGAAGGAGAAGAAGAAGTAAGAAGAAGAGGCTGTGTATTAAATAAGGAAAGAAAAAAATTAAATAAATAAAATATATATGAATATATATATATATATGCAGAGGAGAGAGAGAGAAAGAAAGGGGTTGTTAGTTTGTTAGAAAATTAGTTTAGATTTAAATTTAAAAAATCTTTTATTAGTTAACTAAATTTTAATTTGTGTCAGTTTATAAAATTAATATTATATAAATAAAATTTGATATTCTGGTAAATACAAACATAGTCCAAAACATGCCCGGGTCGGGTCTAAAATTCAGTTTTAAAATATGAAAAATATACATGTCGACCAAAATTAAAGTTGGATATCTGGGTAACGAAAAATGCATATCCCCAAGAACGGATGCACGCACGTGCACGTAGTCATCCAAACAAGTCTGTTTCACTGAACGGGATGAGAACAAGATGCGTGGATGCTACCACAGGGTTAGGGGTATCATGCAGGCCATGCAATGCATTTTTAAAATATTTTATGTGAGTTAAAATGTTATATTAAAATACAGATGCTAGATAAAATGCGAGTATGCAATGCAAATAAATGAAAGTGCACGAGTCCATTTAACAGGTCAGGATAAATCATAAACATGAATCAAGACTGGTTTCAAGCATGCGGGTCGGGTCGGATGCAAATACAAATGTCAAATACACTATTCGCACCGAAAACACAATAAATCAAGAAAATACCATAAATAAAGAATACTAGAATTGGTATAAATGAACTAGGGTGTTACAGATCCTTAGCGCGGGAGGGGCCATAAGAAGCCTACTAAGAACGGGCCGAGCAGGGTTGCTGCCCGGTGCCTCTTCGCGAGTGCTTTGATCCCTGGCGTTGTGGGGTAGGGAGCTACCGGCCAGGGATAGCCGAGCGGGGTAGCCGCTCGGCTGCCTCTTGGTAAGGGCTTTGATCCCTGGCGTTATGGGATAGGGGAGCTACCGGCCAGGGTTAGCCGAGCAGGGAAGCCGCTCGGCTGCCTCTTGGTGAGGGCTTTGATCCCTGGCTTTGCGGGGTAGCGGAGCTACCGGCCAGGGATAGCCGAGAAGAGTAGCCGCTCGGCTGCCTCTTGGTGAGGGCTTTGATCCCTGGCGTTGTGGGTTATGGGAGCTACCAACTAGGGAGAGCCGAGCAGGGTAGCTGCTGGGCTGCCTCTTGGTGAGGGCTTTGATCCCTGGCGTTGTGGGGTAGGGGAGCTACCGGCCAGGGATAGCCGAGCGGGGTTGCTGCCCGGTTGCCTCTTGGTGAAGGCTTTGATCCCTAGCGTTGTGGGGTAGGGGAGCTACCAGCCAGGGATAGCCGAGCAGGGTAGCCGCTCGGCTGCCTCTTGGTGAGGGCTTTGATCCCTGGCGTTGTGAGGTAGGGGAGATACCGGCCAGGGATAGCCGAGCAGGGTAGCTGTTGGGCTGCCTCTTGGTGAGGGGTTCGATCCTTAGCGCTGGAGGGGCCGTTAGAGGCCCTCTAAGGACAGACCGAGCAGTGAAGCTGCTCAGTCGCCTCTGGCTGAGGGCTTAGATCCCTGGCGTCATGGGATAGGGAAGCTACCAGCCAGGGATAGCCGAGCAGGGTAGCTGCTCTGCTGCCTTTTGTGAGGTTCTATCCGTCCTCCCTGGTGTGAGTACCGGGAAGAGGGACAGTTGCTGGCGACACGTGTCGTGATCGCGTGGGGAATGCGAAGCTCCATAGTAGTGTCGTTTCGATCACGCATCGAGCGGCGAAGATGTCTGCCGCGTGGCGACATAGTTGCGGGTGAAACGGATGACCGTGAAACCGTGATGCCTCGTAGGAAGCGGGAGCGGGCGGCAGCGTCACCCGTCCCTGCACTATCGGGCCCCTCAGCCACCGCCCGGCCTTCGCGCTCTGTGCGGGACGGGTGGCGGGAACAAGATCCGGGCGCGGTGGGCGCCAAGAAGATCACTTTGGCCGGCTTTTCCCTCGGAGGTCGTCCTTGCTTCAGATGCTGATGTACGCGATTTGGAGGGGGTCTCCGGGTCTGGATAACCCCTTCACGGAGGAGCTTCTAGACGAAGCACTCGACAAGGTGCGTTCGGTCTACCTGTTCGGCCTCATCTCGAAGGCCAGGCACGATCGATCCTTCGCTCTCATCCTGGAGTGTTTCAAGATGAGGTACATCGTGGGCCAATGCTCGGAGGGCGGTGCATCGGGTGCTTCTGTGGTGTCCCGGGTCCGTGCGCTCCATCGGCAGGAGCGGGCTTTGGCAGCGAGGGCCCGGCTTAGGGAAATCTACTCCGAGTACCACCAGGAGTACATCCTTGATCCCGTTCTGCCTTTGTTGTAACCTTCCCTTTTCTGTAAGGCTGAGGAGCCCACAGTACCTTTTGGGATGAATAAGACTCTTCTTTTGCAACGTTCTAGCGTTCCCTTATTGTTATTTGAATGAAAGGACTTTTTAGAAAATTTACATTGCCTTTGTGAAAGGAGAGGTGCACACTCGTAGGTATTCGTTTTACTGGTACAGCTTGAGCTTCTCAGCGTTGTAAGGCCGTGGAAACTTGTGCCCGTCCGCGTCCTGCAAATGGTAGGCTCTGCCGGGAAGTATCTCGGAGACGAGGAAAGGACTGTCCCACTTCAGGGAAAACTTATGCAGTATGCCTTGATCGACGAACTCGTTCCGCCGTAGGACTAGATCTACGGTCTTGAAGGAGCGACGCTTGACCCGCGCGTTGTAGTATCGGGCAGTTTGCTGCTGATAGGCGGCAACCCTGATCTGAGCTCTGTCTCACTTCTCCAACAAGATGTCCAGGTTGGTCCGTAGTGCCATGGTGTTCGCTTCGTCGTCGAAGTGTTCGACCCGGTGGCTGGGTGGCCCGATCTCCGCTGGGACCATTGCCTCGGTCCCGTAGCAGAGGCTGAAAGGGGTTTCCCCGGTGGGGGTCTTCTTTGACGTGCGCAGGGCCCATAAGACCCGGGGCAATTCCTTAACCTAACTGCTTTGGCATCCTTCTAGGCGGGTTCGGAGACCTCGGAGGATGTTCCAGTTAGCAACTTCGGCCTGCCCGTTGCATTGGGGATGTGCGACCGCGGCAAACTTCATAAGGATACGATATTCATTGCAGAAATCCTTCACTTTCTCGTTTTTGAAGTTCGTCCCGTGGTCGGTGATGATACACCTCGGGATGCCGAACCGGAGTATCAGGTTGTCTGCAGGAACTTGATGGTCGTGGCGGCATCCGGTTTCCTGATGGGGACGGCCTCGACCCACTTCATGAAGTAATCTACTACGACGAAGATATACTTGTGCCCTCCCGTACCGGTCGGGAACTGGCCTATCATGTCCAATCCCCATTGGGCGAACGGCCACGGGGAGGTTATAGCGGTCAGCTCGGTAGCCGGAAGGCGAGGTATGCTTCCGTAGAGCTGGCAACTTTTGCATCTCCTGACGAACTTCTGGGCGTTTTCGTGAATAGTGGGCCAGTAGTACCCCTGGAGCAATGCCTTCTGGATTAAGGTTCGGGACCCTTGGCACTCGCCGCCGACCCCTTCATGGATTTCACGGAGGACGTAGTCAGCTTCGTGGGGGTCGACGCACCGGAGCAGGGGCTGAGTGAAGGATTTCTTATAAAGGTTCCCATTGCTCCAGACGAAGTGACGGGCTTTGGCCCGGAGACGGCGGGCTATTCCCCGATCTTCTGGGAGCATACCATCCCTTATGAATCCCACGAGGGGCTTCCTCCAGTCTTAGTCATCTTCTTGCGCTGTGCATACATGGAGCATTGTCGCCCCGTCTTCTACACTGGGCCGTGGCAAGGTCTCGAAGAGGATCGATCGCTTGTTGTTGGCCGAGTAGGATGAGGCCAGCTTGCTCAGGGCGTCGGCTTGGGCATTGAGCTGCCTGGGTATTTGCTCCATTTGGACTTCGTCGAAGTTCTTTCGAAGTTTTCTTACCTCGGCCAGATATTTCACCATTAGAGGTTCCCGAGTATCGAAGTGGTCAGTTACTTGGCCAACGACTAGGGCTGAGTCACTACAGATTCGAATTGTTTTCAGCCCCAGCCCGGAGGCCATGCGCAGTCCAGCCAGCAGGGCCTCGTATTCTGCCGCGTTGTTAGAGGCCTTGAATCCGAGTTTTAGAGAATACTCCATTTCTGCCTCGTTCGGGCCCCAAATGATGAGGCCGGTGCCACAGCCTTCCTCGGTTGAGGACTCGTCGACATAAATGACCCACTCAGGGACCGAGTCGGGTCTCCCCGCGATCGGGTGTTGAGCTGCGAGGGTCAGCGTGGACTCCGGTTCTTTGCTGGGGATGGTGCACTCGACGATAAAATCGTCCAGGGCTTGTGCTTTGATGGCCTACCTCGGGCGGTATTTTATGTCAAACTAGGACAGCTCCCACCTCCACTTCTCTAAGCGGCCCGACGATTCGGGTGAGGTGGGGATAGCCCCCAGCGGGCACTCGGTAAGGACGAGGATGGTGTGCGCCTGGAAGTAGTGCCGCAACTTCCTTGAGGCCACAATGAGTGCCAAGACAATCTTCTCTATGGCTGGGTACCTCATTTCTGCATCTTTGAAGACGTGGCTCATGTAGTACACCGGCTTTTGCGCTCCGTCGACCTCTTGTACGAGCACTGAGCCTGCCGCTTGGTCGGATACCGCCTGATACAGTAATAGCTCGTCTCCTTCAACTGGTCGGGTGAGCAGCGGCGGCGTCGCAAGGTGCTTTTTTAACTGGTCAAAGGCGGTCTGGCATTCTTCTGACCACTCGAACCTCAGAATTTTCCTTAGAGCTTTGAAGAATGGGAGGAACTTTTCCCCAGACCTCGACATGAAACGGCTCAGAGCGGCTACCCGCCCTGTCAGTCGCATGATCTCGACGTTGGTCTTGGGCGCGGTCATGTTTAGGATAGCGTCGATTTTTTCCGGGTTAGCCTCGATCCCACGGTGGGTGATTTGAGTGATTTAGCGTGCTTGCGCTTTCTAAAAGATAGATCAAAAATATTTGTAACCGCAATCAAGAACGGCATCGCATGAAGCTAGCCGGTGAGTACGGGTCGGTCCACAGGGATGTTGTGAATCTCCGATTCGTTCTTACGAGTTAATTCCGAAGGGTGTTTGGAGTTGTTATTAAATCTAAAAATCTAATTATTCTATACTAATTATCTAGATCTACTCTTGCTAGGGTTAGGTTTAGGGATGGTTTGGAAATGCAATTAAATCTCAACGCTTTCTATACCCGAATGAAGATCTGTGAGGAGTTATGGTAATTACCAATAAAGGGGATTAGATCCATTCGGGAAGGTGTTCCTTCCTCTAGGTTCTTGTCCTTCCTTTAGAGATCCTTACCCTAACCTCCATGGAAAACGCGCGCAACCGGTCCTTTACACTATGGTGTCATCGTTATCTCGAAGGGTAGGATGCCGTAGGGCGCGGTATGTGCGTGTATGCATGGAGTCCTATTGTAAATATTTGGTGGGTAACAAAGGGATGAGAGAACTCATTTCTCAAAATCCTTCCCCAAAGCTAAACCCTAAACAAGTTCCTAGGGCATGAAATTAAATCTACCTAGAGCAAAGAATTTAAATCTAAACTAGGACGAGAAATTAAATCTACTTACAGATGCATCTCTCCAATCATCCATGCAGGGTTGTCAGATCTGAATTTCTGAAAGGAAAAGAAACACCGATGCTCTCCAAAAGGATTTCTGAATTTTAATTAAAAGGAGGCATCAAGTTTACAATGATTAGAGTTCCTATTTATAAAGAATAGGAAACCCTAGGGTTACATTTGTTTCGCATGTCCACAATTACAAAAATAGCCCTAGAAAGACCAGTCAACGCCGCATTTTCAGCTCCTGATTGCGCTTGATGGCCGCGGAACCGCGGCTTTGGTAGGGGTTGGGCCGCGGTTCCGCGGCCCAATAGTGGACTTGGCTTGTCAAATTTTTTGTGCTGCTTTTGGGCTTTATTTTCTTGTTGTTTCTACATGTCCTTTTCCATTTAGGCTTCTAGGTTGGTTCCAGATCTTCAGTGAACAATTTGCAATGGATTTTTAACCGTTCGCTTTGAGTCAATGTCTTGAATCTTGCTTTGTGAATTGTTCCTTATGTAGGCTTGATCAAGATTCTCTGTTTGTTGGTTAAAGTCCACATTTTCATCGTTTTTATATCGTTTGCACTGTTTTCTGTCCAAGAACCTGTAACCTGTAACATGTAGCAGACATGCGTCAAAAGCACCTGTTTATTTATAAAAAGAATAAGAATGGGGAATATAATAATGCAATATTATGGTGTGAACAGTGGGTGACCATGAAACCGTGGAAATTTCCATCGGTGACCCCGAATGCACACTTGGCGGGGTTCAATTTCATCTTGAACTTGCGGAGTACCTCGAAGGCCTCGTCGAGGTCCTTGGCGAGGCCGGTCGACAAGACTGATTTGACGAGCATATCGTCGACGTAAACTTCCATGTTCCTGCCGATCTGTGGCTTGAATATGCGGTTGACCAACCGTTGGTACGTAGCCCCGGCGTTCTTGAGGCCGAAAGGCATCACCTTGTAGCAATATACCCCCCGGTCCGTTGTTAATGCGGTGAGATCTTCGTCTGCCGGATTCATACGGATCTGATTGTAGCCGGAGAAGGCATCCATGAAGCTCAACAGCTCGTGGCCTGTCGAGCTGTCGACGAGCTGATCTATCCGAGGTAAGGGATAGTTGTCTCTGGGGTAGGCCTTGTTGAGGTCGGTGAAGTCGACGCACATGAGCCACTTCCCGCTTGACTTCTTGACCAGGGCTACGTTCGCTAGCCACTCCAAATATGGCACATTCTGAATGAAGTTGGCGGTGAGGAGCTGATCTACCTTGTCCTCGATAGCCTTCTGTTTGACCGGGGCGAAGCTTCGCTTCTTCTGTTTTACGGGTCGGGCCGTAGGATCTACCCCGAGCTTGTGAGATATAACTTTGGGGTCGATCCCACGCATGTCAGTAAGCGCCCAGGCAAACACGTCGGAGTCGTTTCTGAGGAAATGAACCAGGTCGTCTCGCTGAGGTCCTGTCAGAAGCGACCCGATCTGAACGAGTTTTTCGCCGTTCCCTTCTACGAGGGGGACCTCTATCAGAGGCTCCACCGGGGTCCCTCGGACCTCTTTTTGCTCGTCTCGAGTATCCAGAGAACCCCTGATATCACCCTCACCTTCGACATCGTCGACCGGATTCTCCGATGAAGATGTTGCGGTGAAGCAAACCTTTGGAATTCACCGGTCTCCATAGACCCGACCTATCCCGCCCTGGTCGAGAGGGAACTTCATCGCCAGGTGGTAGGTCGATATCTAGTCCCGGAGAGAGTTCAGTGTGGGGGTGGCCGAGGAGGATGTTGTAGGCCGATGGAATTCTTGCTACGATGAATTCTACCGGTACTTTTCGCGTATGACCGACCTTCCCGAGGTTGAACTATAAAGTGATTACTCCTTCCGCCGGGCTGGAGTGGTTGGTGAATCCTGGAAGGACGTGGGAGGTCAGCCTCAGGTCTGCTGCAGTGAGCCCCATGCGCAGAAAGCAGTCGTAGAAGAGAATGTCTGCCGAGCTTCCCGAGTCGACCAGGATCTTATGCACCTCGTATTGATGGACCCGAGCCGTAATCACCAGGTGGTCGTTGTGGGGCAGGGATATGCCTTGAAAGTCCCCGTCGTCAAAAGTGATTGGCTCGGTCTCCCTGGCCTTCTTCCTCGGCCGGTTGTCACCCTCTGCGGCTAGCATGGGGCGCTAAGTCTCGTAGGTACTCGACGTACCCCCGCCGTCATAACCATGATTTTGGACGAGCCTCGGTTCCCTTCGGTGAGGTTCCTTACGCCCTCCGGTGGGGTTGTTTTTGAGCTGCCGTGGAGAGTCTTGCACGCGCGACCCCTTCGAGGGAGGGAGTGCCGGTCATGCCTGCAAACAGGCGAGCCGACCGCCACCGCCTCGGAAGGGACAGGGGTGCGGCAAGACTCGGGGCGAAACTCTCTGGCGTAAGACCTAGGAGCCAAATGGAGCGGGGCCTACTGGGTTATCGAATATGTCAGCCTGAAGGACCTGCAGCTGTTGGAAACGGTGAGGTGACGATCGGCCGTGTTGGCGCTTGCGGAGTCTTCTCTTCCTCTGTAGGGGTCCCGGTCCCGAGGTGGGGGAGCGGCAACCTGGGGGTCTTGCCCTGCCGTTTGGACGTGGGTGAGCGCCTCCACGACGGACGCGAGTCGGTCTATCCGGCCGGCAAGAGCGTTGATGGCATTCGGCGGAGGAGGGTCGTCTGCGCCTCCGTTGAAGAAGAGGCGGCGGCTAGTGCTTGGATCGTCGTGATGATCGCTCACCATTAGATTGGGATCGGAAGATAAACTTTTTGTTTTTGTGGAATCAAGAGTTTCCCACAGACGGCGCCAACTGACGCGACCTGGATCGCGCCAAGATGTTGCCTTCCGTTGATCTGCTGATGGCGGCGAGGGATGGCTGAGATTGGATCTGGAGGCAGGCTCCTGAAGCTTGTGAATCTCAATAGGTTTGAGGTTGGTTGTCGCCGAGCCACCTGCAAGGAAGTCCCGGGGTGGTTGTACCACGAGGACCCTCCGACGATCAAGTTAGAGAGAAAATCCGAGCAGAGTAACGGTTTAGTGGAGTAAAAATGGCTTACTTGAACCGTCTGAAGAGGGGGTTTATATAGCGGTGGCAGTAGGCAGGGCAGGTGTGAGAATCACGCCGGCCGTTACACTCCCGACGTCATGCCCGCGTGATGAGCGAGATCTCCCATTAATGGCGAGACAGGCTCGTTAATGGGGGATCGTGATGGCGTGGAACGTGGGATGTGGCCGGCGGATATCTCGCGCACGGCGAGATTCGGGGGATGGCGGTTGCGCCTGTGAGCGGTGCCGTTGGTCGGTCGATAAGACCGAGGAAGATGACCTCGGCGGGAGAGCTCGCGGACGAGGAGGCCAATTGTGCAAAGGGCCAATTGTGCAGGGGGCTCGGAGGCGAGCCGGCGTTTGTTTGTAGGACGGGCATAGGAGTGGTCTGGTCGGCCACTGTAGGTCCTCTCTTGCATGCTCTGGGACATGTTACCTGCCACGTGTCATGATCTGGGAGATCACTGATATCGAGCATCATTAATTTTGAACAAAAAATCAAACATATTACAGTCATACGTGGTAAGATATAGCCGAGGGTGGGGGCTTTCATTTGAAACCACACTAGGACACGGGGTGGTTGGTTAGTGGACAACTCTTGATCTAACAATTAGTCTTGATCTTAGATATATCCCTTGTAGGATCAATGAAATCCGAAAATAATTCTAGAACTATAAAATAATACGTTGCCTAGTTTTCTAATAAAAATTGTAATATATTTAGAAAATTGAACTTTTATTACCATCGGTTCCGGTGTACTTGATATAGATCTTACTTAGTACAGTCAAATGAACTTATGCTTAATTATTATAATAGCGTATGTTCTTTATGTAGTCAGTGCTTTTCTTTTGGATGGTGTCCATTCAAACATACTCATGTCAATTTCAGGCAACAGCTGAAGCTGCTTGTAGCAGGTCAGTTATATATCATTTCACCACAAAGTTAGCATTTGATTGTATAATAAGATTAACAATTTATCTCATAAAAATTAGATGATTACTGACAGTTTAATAAAATTTTCTTCTTAGAAAACTCTTGATTTAAGGAATTCTTAATAATGCTTTAGATATATTGAAATGTATCATGTAATTCAATACTACAATATCCACCTGAACATGCCTCTATGAATTTATCGCGTAGAGACCTAAAATGTCTCCGTAAGTCTAAAGGCCGCAGGTGCAAGTCTTCATCCTGAACATGTCCCTACGGAGTAAAAATTGTCCCTACGGCTTACTCCGTAGGGGCATAATCTTTTTTTAATTTTACTATTAAAAAAATAAAATAGTTATACCTATAAATTTATAGGTAGGGCCTTATAAATGTCCCTACGGATTAAGCCGTAGGGAAAGTGTTGCTCTTATTACTGAATCCATTGGGACAAAATATCAGATATTCTGATATTTTGTCTCTACGGAGAAATGTATATGGGCAACGGTTGTCCCTACGGATTAATCCATAGAGACATCATATCAGTTTTTTTTTTAAAAAGTGCTCTCGTTTTTTTCCACGTCAAGTGCACCATAATATATATATATATATATATAACCAAATACAGAATATTTATAGACAACATCTCACGCATAATATATAAAAAAAATAAACAAACAGAATACGAAATCAATTTAAAATCATCGTAAATATCCAAACAACCACCGATATCGTCCAAAACATACAATATGTATCATATAAGTACATCCATCCTAAAACTATATATAAAATCCTATCCTATCTCCGTCTAGCTCATCCACTTTTAATAAACGCCGTAATCTGACGCATCTACTCCTCGGTGCAGCCCTGGGTCGACAAAAACTCGATTAATAAAGGAACGGTCTGTGTAGGAGTCTGAGTGGGCTGCGGAGCTATAGGAATGACCTGTGCAGCCGCGGCCGAGGCAGTGGCTTGCAGAGCTGCAGCCAAAGGAGAGACATGTGGAGCCGCAACTAAAGTAGCCTGCCGGATCTGTAAATTTTTGTGTTTGTGTAATAAACGAATAAGAACGGTGTAATAGATTTTAGTCGAATTCGTATCATTATCGGATTATTGGGGAATCATGAATTTATATATACTTTGTTGAGATTTCACACGTTCTGTTGAAATTCATATACTATGTATGAGAATTTATACAATGAAATTCCACACATTCAGGGCTATACTTATTCCCCCAATCTAAGAATACTTAGGGACTTAGCTCTAGTTTGAGTATCTAGTTTGGAAAACCGTAGTTTATTTTAAGTGGAGGCAGAAATGATACTTACTCTAATTTGTAAGCTTGCATCTCATCTTAATTGGATTCTTGGTTTTGGAGTTATCTAAATTACAAAGCAATGTTTTCTTCTCAAGTTTTAAGTTTGGATAATCATAACTTTTTAAACTCCAAAATTAAGAAAGATGAGGTATAGTTATGGTTATAGAGTTCAGTTTAATTAGATAGTTTTATGTAAATCTGATTAATCAAAGTTAAATCTAAAACCAAATAAGCTCAGCTTACTAATATTGCATATGCTACTATTTATAATATGAAATGATATTTTACTAATAAGTAATATATGTACAAACATCTCCTTCAACTTCTCGACGATGGTCTTCAATGCGGCATCATGATGCTCCAGACGTCGCTCACGGGGGATAGCGGAAGTAACCGCCGGAGTGGGGACCAACTTCATATGGGCCCTACTAGGACCAAATCTCCGGCTTCTCTCCTAACCCCGTGGTGCCTTCCGTGTGTGGCTTCTAGGACCGGGGCCAGTATAATCGGATCGATCTGCCTACTGAAATCAATCCCCGATGCCTCCGCCTGTTCCACAATCCGCTCATACACCCACGTTAACCATAAAAACATAAGTATATCATTTAAATTTGAAATTTATCAAAACAAAAATTTCATTCGAATTAGAATAAATATTATTACTTACACAATACTCCTGGATACCAGTGTCGGGAATCGAAGTCACCCATGGCGGGATCTATCGAGGTGCCATGGATGGCAAGATAAGCGGTCAACACACTCAGTGTACCACGCTGCGTCAGAGTTTGAGCTCTCTGCAATTCGCCAAAAATTTAAATATATTATAAAATAACTTTTAATATTGCATTATATCAAAATAGATATATTGTAATTTACCGATACCTCCATGACATGAGTAATATTTCTCGAGCCACCTGTGTAAGTGGGACGACCCCTCTTCGCCGACTTCCTATTCTCCCTATTTTGATCGGCCTATTTCTGTACAACACAATCAGATTTAGTTTTCTAATTAAGCAACAAAAAAAATAAATTATATACTAAATAATGTAAATTACATATCTATTTGCGCTCAGACTCATAATATCGGCACAAGAGAGCCCATTTATCTATGTCGACTTAGGTAAAGACCGGAGAATTTAGGAGAGTCAATCTTTCCGCCTCGGGGGTCGCCAGCCGTAGCATGTAGCAATCGATCTTCAGGTCGTTTCTATTATATCGAACCTTAGATTGCATGTTCTTCATGAGGTCCAGGTAAAGAGCGTGATGGTCGAGCATTCTGTCAGGGTGATTAGGGTCGGGTACAGGCTGAAAGTCGTAATCTAACTACAAATACAAGAAAATAATGTATTTAAATTATAAGTGTTAAATAATAATAAATTTATTTAACAAGTCAAATGAAAATATATATTAATATCCAAGCTTGATCTCAGAAGAGGGCAAAGAAGCACCGGTGCTGATCGCCCCACTCAACGTGAAGAGAATACTTCTTTTGGATGCGGCTCTCATCCTCCATATACCGACCGAACCTTAAGGCATAATCGCCGGTGTAACGATAATCGGGAGTAAAGAAGAAGAGGATGGTGCCTCCTCCTAACTCTATCGGGCCTCAACCTGTGGGACTATTCGGCTCTCAATTCCCCTTTTCGGGGTGTGGCTACCCTGTATCTACAAGAAATATTAAGAGAAGCAATATCAAGACAAAATGATATTTAGAAATCAAGAATTAACGAAAATTGAAGTGCAATATATACCTCTGGCGATAGCAGCATGAGCCTGAACCCGAGCAACAGCACGAGCGGGACGATAGTTCCTCCGGTGAGGAACAACCGATGACCCGGACGTGGATGCATCCCCTCCAACTAGAAAATAAATATTGACGATAGAATTACATGAAGTTCATAATTATTCTTAGAGGATATGTAAAATGAAAAAACTAATTTTCATAACTACTTCCACTAAAAAGGTAAAACTAATTAAGAGCTTAAATCATTTGCATTATGAAAATAGAAATATATACAAACTTTAAATTCAAAGTGGTTATTGTTAGTCAAATTTGGGCTCTTTAGATAGGCTATTGTGTCCAAATCATCGTCTTTTTATGAGAAATATTTTATATTTAAGAATACTAACCTACAGACTGCACTGAGGTTACGGAAGTGGCGGGAGTGGCCTCTGCGCCGGATGTGGATGCACCACTTACAATTAGACAATCAAAAATAGATTATATAAGTAATTGCAAAAAAAATGTGTGTATATTTATAATATAATATTCTAAATCAATATGCATGCAATATAGGATATATAAACATACCTGCATTTGCGGTAGTGGCCTCTGCCCGGGATGTGGAGGCACCACCTACAACTAGACAATCAAAAATTGATTGTATAAGTAATTGCAAAAATAATGTGTGTATATTTATAATATAACATTCTAAATCAATATGCATGCAATATAGGATATATAAACATATATGCAGGTGTGGTTATGGGCTCTGCCCGGAATGTGGAGGCACCACCTACAACTACACAATCAAAAATTGATTATATAAGTACTTGCAAAAAGAATATGTGTATATCTATAATATAACATTCTAAATAAATGTGCATGCAATATAGGATATATAAACATACCTGCAGGTGCGGTAATGGCCTTTGCCTCAGATGTAGACGCACTACCTACAGCTAGATAATTAAAAATTGACTATATAAGTAATTTTAAAATAAATATGCATGTATATATATAATAATACATTCGAAATAAATATGCGTATAATATACCTGGAGGTGTAGCAAAGTCCACACGGAAGGAGTCATCCGAAGGGGATACGGATCGGGGTGTAAGACCAGCCCTCTGGAGCTCCCTACGCAGCTTCCCGGATAGCAGAACCGCTCAGCCTCTGCCGCTGCCACGACTGGTGCTCTTTCCGTCCCTCGCTACTCCTGGCATCATCATCAGACCTAGATAAAAGTACTATCATTGCATGTATATATATAGAGAGAGAGATAGTAGAAAATGTGAAGTAATAATATAACATTACTGATAACTTTTTTTTTTGTTTCGTAAACGCATTAGACATATTTATTTGGATTTCATCATCGATATCATTCTTAACCCACGTAACTTCACGATCAGCTAAATACAACCCGTCTTTGGAGACAGACGGTTGGAGTACTCTAAATCTTCTCTCTTCTTTATCCTCATCGCTGTCCTCTATACGATCCTCGAATTCCGGGACGTCGTAAACATCTCTGGGTTTCCAACGGCATACGACTCTCTATCCCAGATACTTCAAGTACTGTGAGTAGTATACTTGAAACGCTTTTTGCGGAAAGATAAATGGATCGTCCTGACCGTAAAAGCGAAGTGTGTTTACATTAGTCAATCATATTCGTCTTTCCAAGTCCCGAGACTGTTTCTCCATTTATCTGTATTGGTTCGTGTATAGTATATACACCGAAATATATAAAATGGTTCTGATCGTCCGAGATATTGGATATCAAGTACGCAATTTAAGTATTCATAATAAATCATACCATCCGATCCTACGGTCGCAATCCCACTATTCTGGGTGGTTCGAGATGTTTCTATGTCCAAGGACACCGAATCCTTTATAGTATGCAACATCCATGCTAGGAACTGAGCTAAACATCTTGAGTCTCTCTCTAATGATACAAATAAGTTCGGATCGTAGATCTGACAAAACAAATTTTACGGCAAATACATAACAATATAAGTTTAGATTAAGATCGGTCACAATAACATATTATTCGAACAACTTACATGATCGGCAACCCAATCGCAAAAATTATCCTGATAATAATTTTCCAATCGTTCATCATTCCAATCAGGATGCCCTTCACGTACCTCATCAATATGAATTCTGTTCTCAACAATAAATTATGACATGCGCTATTGAGTAGGATAAACCGATATATCTTGTTGATAAATATGGGATCTACTCTTTTATAATCAATTTTACCATATGGCACATCCTGAATTCTCCAAGGCCAGTTATGTTTCGTCTCAATGTTCTTGTCCAGATAGCGGGAACAAAATGTAATTATTGCATCTAGAAAATAATCTTGCATGATAAAACCCTCTGGTCGATTTCTATTGTGTATATAATTTTTTAGAGTGTAGAAATATCTAAAGAAAAATATTAAATAAATAAATACGGCATATAAGACAACAATAATTTTACAAAATGCGTAAAACGAAAAATTCAATGTACCTTTCGACGGGATACATCCATCGATATTGTATCGGTCCGGTAAATATAGCCTCGGTTGCAAGATAAACCATCAGATGTATTATGATATCAAAGAACGACAGCGGGAAAATACGCTCAAGCTTGCAAAGTATCAAGGAAATAGAATTTTCTAGATTCTTCAGCGTTACAACATCTAAGGTTTTAGCGCACAATTTCCTAAAAAAGCAACAAATGTCATTGATTACTAGACCAACCAATTCGGGAAGGGAAGTCCTGAGAGCTAATGGGAGAAGGTGCTCCATAATAACATGGCGATCATGACTTTTCAGCCCATCGATCTTAATTTTCATAATCTTTATTTTCTTACTAAATGATCCTGAGAAACCTGTGGGAACTTTCAAATCATGCAACACCTGCAGAAACCTTTTCATCTCCAATGGTGACATATGATACATGGCATTAGGAAGTACAAACTTGCCTGATTTACCCGCTATCGGTTTAAGATGCAATTCAATTCTAATTTCCCAGTCCTAAAGATCCATCAGAGTATGGAGGTTGTCTTTCGATTTTCCGTCTTTACATAGATGCAAGTTAAGTACATGCTCGGATACTCTCTTTTCTATGTGCATAACGTCCAGACAATAACGCGCTAAATTTTTACCAGTACAAAAGCTCGCAGAAAATGCTTAAGTTATTCCATTATGGTGGTTTGACCTGTTTTGCCGGATCTATCCCAAAGGTCACGTTACTATAACCATCCCACTGAGCAATCACGTCCTCTCCAGACAATGAGGCTGAAGGCTCAAGAAGCTCCTGATGACCATTAAAGTGAGCATCATCTAACCAGGGATGGTCTAGTGGCAGGAAACACCGATGACCGCAATAACAAACTTTTAACAAACCTTCCTGCTAAAATTCAACCATTTCGATGTTGTATCTTGATGGCAGTAAGGGCATGCTTTGTGACCATGTACGGACCAACCTGATAGCATTTCATACGCAGAAAAGTCATTAATTGTCCACATTAAAGCCGCACGCATTGTGAAGATTGTATCTGTGTTTGCGTCGTAAGTATCTACACCATATAAATAAAGATTTTAACTTATTGATCAGAGGTCGGAGATAGAGATTGATATTATTTCTCAGTGAGTTTGGTCAGTCAATAAGAAAAGGCATCATAAAGTAGGAATGATCCATAACCAACCAAGGTGACAGATTATAAATCATCATTACAACAGGACATGTGCTGTGGTTTCCAGCCATATAGTTGAATGGGCAGAAACCATCACTAGCCAGTCCAAGCCTGATATTGTGAGAATCACTACTGAATGTTTAATGCCTCCTATCGAAATCCTTCTATGTCGATAAATCTTTTGGATGACTCATTTTTCCATCTTCGCTTGGAGCAGCATGGTGATGCCAAATCATTGTCTCGGCTGTTTTCTTGCACATGAATAGGCTCTGCAGACTCTGTGTTATGGGAAAGTATCGTGCTATCTTGACAGGTATATCTGGCTTCTTATCAGATTCCTTCGGCTTATACCTGGCTTCTCCGCATGTTGGACACTTTTTCAAATCCGAATTCTTTTTTCGGTACAACATGCAATTTTTTGGACATACATGAATCTTCTCACAATTTAGACCTAAATCGGACATCATCTTCTGGGCTTCGTACCAGCTCTCGGGCACGTTATTTTCCGGGGGTATAGAATCTTTCAGGAAATTCAGAAGTATCATGAATGACTTGTTGCTCCATCCATTTAGACACTTAATCTGGAAAAGTTAGACGAACCATGATAAGGTGGAATACTTTGTATTCTCATAAATTGGTCTTCTAGTATCATTCATGAACTTTTCATACTTATACGCACGTGGTCCTTGACCGGAAGGAATGCTTCTTCGGTATGATTACTATCACCGAGGGCAGGCTCTACCATATCCTCTATTTTATCTTCTAAAAATAAATTATCGTCTTCTTCTTCTTTCGTCGCATTACCATCTTCTCCTTCTTCTTCCGCCGCATTACCGTCTTCTTTTTCTCCTTCTCCATGATATAGCCAGGTTGTATAAAGTCTAGTAAAATCATGTTTAACGATATGAAACTCTACGATTTCTACCTTCTTCCAGAACTTATTCCCGCATGTATTGCACGGACAGATAATCTTCTTTAACACGTTCTTATTATGTGCGCGTGAAAATTCAATAAAAGCAGCAACTCCCGCGACAAACTTAGATTGCATGTGTTGTTGCCAATCCACGTACATTCAGTCATTAATTCTGATGTACTAATGGGCTATATTAGACTGTATAACATATAAATTGTAAGTTATGGAAGTTGGTTTTTTATGGTAACTACATTGAGAAATCTAAGAACGAGATGGTTATTGACAAAGAAGAAAATCCGTAGGGGTAAGTTTTTCGTTGAAAAGGATAAATTATCGATTAACAAAGTTATGTTTTAAAATCCTAAGTATGAGTTGTATTCTGTGTATGTATGTTTCAATTTATGATTTCGCTTAGGTGTAGGGTTGTTAATGTGTATGTGCTTTGTGTGTGCGTGTGTCGTGTATTCATGTTGTATGTGTATGTTTCGACTGTCAGGGGTAATGCTTCTATCTCATTAAGAATGTATAGAGCAAACACCCATTCGCTTATACTTTCATCCGTTTCGAGTAAATTTCGGCAGCACCTTCCCGCTGTTCTTCGAGTACACTGTAATAGAATAGATAATCATTTCAATACTGTGAAACACCATTGAAATCTATATTTGTATACGGAGAACCAGCGGAAAAGTACCAACGAAATAAGTCGAAACGAATGAAAACACAAGTGAATGCAAGTGTTTGCTTTATACATTCTTAACTTGTCCAAACCGGACAAATCTATCGGTTATCATACAATTGAATCTTCTCGTCACATAGACTACATGACGGTTTTTAACACCGAACGATACCGTCCAATATTTAACAACTTTCGTATAGTTTTATGTCACGGCGAACATCGAACGTATTGTTCCTGTTAGTGTATATGCCCTAGGGGCCATTATTGTATCATACTAGATTGTATATTACATAATGGAAGCTTGGGATATTCACAATTATATATACAGTCTTGCTAAAAATGGTAGTATGCTACTTGGTTTGTGTCTACTTTAATATGTGCATATGTCTCTTGTAACGTATCACTTATACATATTAGTAGAGCCCATAGGATCTTTGCTTGATTACCAGCGTCGTGATGGCAATCACACTAGTGGGGGCTGGGTAGTCTGTAAGCAACATCCTATACAGGTCCCTAGTCGTTGGATTATCGAGAGAGGGCATCGATATTCCGGAGTAGACTAAGTGTATACGCTTCTCATCCCAGTTGGGGAAATGGTCTGTCCCACAGCCATCAGTACGTCGTACTGGAGATAGTATACAGGTGCTCGTTAGGTTACGGGTACACCGGACAGGACTCGCCGGGGGACTGATTGGTTGGTATTATACCCATCGTCAGTTAACAGTTCCCAGGTGACATGAGTACAGCATAGTCCGCAGACTTGACACTGCTGCTTCGCCTCGAGTGTGCCCCACTGTTCTTAGATTGCTACCCTACCACGGCTCAAAGGAGTCGTGCAAACAGGTGGCAGTTGGGTGCACTCCCGAGCACTTGGAGGCGGTGGCAGTTAGATAGGATTCGTCTCTCCCGGTATTGGGAGATGATATCGCGCTGTGTCAGAGAGACATTACGCAAAGTCTCTGGCCAGGGCGAGCGAGATATACTGGTAGGTTCCAGTAGCTTCACAGGGTGTAATGGGCTTCGCTCCGACACGACTTATACAGCTATTAGGGGACTGACGCTTGCGGCCCCCTAGGCTTGATATGCGATAGTCTTAGACGAACAGACCGGACTGTACGAAGATTGTCACATCAGGCTCAGTGGGAGTTCGGATGATTTTCCTCATCGGCCTTCTTATCGACATCTACCTGGGGACCGTTACGTACAGCTAGTGCCGCTTGCGGTCTGTGGTTAAACCCACTGCCAGCGTAGTGTCGAGTCTTTAGAGTCCCACACAGAGAGTTTCCCTGCTCCAGGCGAAACGATATAGAGGTCGTATGGTTTTACGACAAGGGTTCGGATGCGTACGTGTGTTTACGCACGTACGACTTTTCGGACAGTTTTTTACTAGCCGGCTTTGGTTTAAGCCCGTTTCTAGTATCGGGTTATTGGATTTATACAGTCTAAAATTTTTCCGTGTTTTCACGGATTATATGGGCGTTCTCATAATTTGTCGGGAACCTTCTAGAAGAGTGGTGACTAAGGGGTTAAGGTGGCATGAGTATTAATTGATTAGTGACTCATTTGTATGATTCATCCTTTGCACTTAATGACTCATTAATGAGATAATGAGTCATATGATGAATCACACAAGGTGAATGCATCAACCATAATGATTAAATCATTTTGTTTATTTATTTGATTAAATTGTTATGGTTGTTATATTCAAAATGAGTTCATTATTCTTTTCATTCTCATCTTCTCCTTCTCTCTCCTCAAGCTCACTCTCTCTTGAAACCCTAACCCTAACCTCTCATGTGTTGAGATCAAGGGTTAGCTAGACTAAAACATCCATAACCTCACTCTATATCCCCTAGGTAGCTTAGATTAGCACTTTAAGCAACCTAGTTATCTCAAGTTTGAGATTTAGCTTGGCGTAGGAGCTTTCGGGTGGATCGTCTTTGATTCGAGGAGGCCGTGAAGTTGCCGATGTTCCAAGGAGCCTACGAGGAGTGGAGGACAGCGATGAAGACCCGAAGGACATGTAACATGAGGTATAACTCCGGTACCGAGTAGTTAAACCTCTAGTATAACGTTAGCAATGGTTTAGATTACGATTCATGCGCTCAAGTCCGTGTTACGAAACTTTGATAATCGTTTTTCATATATTCCGCCTCCCCGCAAGTTAGTGGGGTGCGTGACATGGACTTACAGTGGTATCAGAGCCAACTAAACGATTACTAGCTTATTAGCAACTGATTAGAAGTTCGATCGACGAAAAATACGAAATACGAAAAACCAAAACCCATAGTTTCTGTTAATTTTAAAACTGTCTAAAAAAATTTTTGACATACCTTAAAATTCACAGCAGGGAAATTGATGAATACTGGGAAAATACGAGTCACTGAATCGGCAAAACGATCGCGGTTCCGCGGCAATAGAGAGCTATTGCCGCGGAACCGCCGCCGAGTCAACGCCGAGTTGACTCGGAGTTTCACAGTAATTCATAATTTTGGGTTTTTTGTTTTCCTGTATATACTGTTTCTGCCCAGGTTGCCTCTGTGATGATTTGCTTTTGGGGTAGACACGGATATAGGTAATCGATCGATGTTCTAATCAATTTGCTAATTGGATCTTTATCTGTAATGTTTTATGTGTTCGTAAACCTCCTCTAACTGCTAGTATGTCGGTTGGTAGGGGGTTGCACATATCTGTGATGTTATATATAACTGTTTGTGTATATGAACTGTGTTGGACTGTTGTGATGATTAGCCGGGGTTTGAGATGTATTTAATATTCATTCATTCAATGTAAATGTAATTTGATGTAATATTATTTTGCGGGGCACATCCAGGTTGCGGTTGTAGCCACCGTTGTATTATTATTTCTTTTTACTGTTTTTGCTCCTAGGATAGACCCAAGGTGGGGTGCACAAACTACCGGGTATTTTGAAGTGTCGAGGCAGACCACTTCACTTCTGGTACTTGGCGGGTAGTTTGCCGTACCCGTAGGGGTCTGGGGTGGGGTAATGGCTATTCATCACAACTGTGTAATCCGTCTTTCCTTGCAGGCTCAAAAGAAACGCGGATTACTTGCATATCCAATAAAGTTTATCTGTGATCTGGAATGCTTATTATTGCGTCTGACGAATGTACAATATCTATATATAAATAGCTATTAGACGTCACTTATGTTTTACACCCGCGCTAGCTCAGCCCCCACTCTGTCGTTAGTTAAGTAACCTAACGGGTGATGACGGGACCCCGTGGCGAATGCGGATGGAATAAGAGGACGTTGTATTTTCGTTGTTTTCTGCAATGATAGGTTAATGATGGGACGCATTATTATAATGCAAAGAAAATAAACCATAGTTTTATCGTTGGAACAAATTTAAAAGAAACCACTCGGTTATTTTAAAAGATCGGATTTTTAAATTGCGGAGCTTTAACCACTCCTTTTAAAAAGTATCAGGTTCCTTCGATTATATCAAGTTCACTACGTTCACGGTTTTGCCAAAACCATTCGTAGCCCTCCGTCATTTCATTTGGGTATTCAGTAGTATTCAAGCTATGTATATTTGGCCCTTAGTCAAAACATAATGCTTGGTAGCTGCTAGGGTATTCATTTGTTGCATAGATAGATGCGTTGTTTTGGAACAGTCGTATTACTTTTCTTGGCCCTTAGTCAAGAGTATGTACGGGTGGGTTCAAATTAACCTGGATAATGATGGGTAGAACTTGACATGTGACTTATGACATATTTGGCCCTTAGTCAAAGTCATAAGAGCATGGGGCAAAAATCCACATCGGGAATTTCTAAAGAAACTGAAATTTGCAGAGAGAAGCATACCATTTTGGAGTTTGATGAATATTGGTAGGATTCCTTCAACATTATCATACGATGATATCTTGGATCCCGATCCTACTGTGAGTATATACTACTTATCAGGAGATTCGTCACTTAACGATCAATGCTATAAACCAAGTAGGTGCCTAGAAAGGTGTCAGCGGGGTTACGCCCCGAGAGAAAAGAGGTTATTTAATTAAGGAACTTCGCGAAAGCGTTGGAAAACCTCCCTCGAAGTATCGACACTGGCCTGGCTGAACGGTTAAGCAAGTATTGTACGGTGAGAATGGTCCTGGCTAATTCTTCTTTTATGGTTTGAGGAAGGATTCGAGAAACAGTGGGAGCCATCCTGTTTAGATAAATTAAACCACTCTAAAACTTGCAACAGCATCATGCTAATTGTATTTTCTTCTCTCTCTTAAATTGCAGCGACCTTGTGACCACACATAGGTTACATCTAGATAATAATTTGACTGAATCTGACTTATTTGACTGGCAGAAGTCCATCCAGATGTCCATTGCCTATGACAAGCTGGACCACCCTATTACTACTCAAGATCCCGCCGTCCCAGGTCCAGTTTCCACTGTCGCGGATATGGATATCCGTCAGACAAAGGGAAAAGATAAAGCAAAAGCCAAGTGCCTCGTGTTAGCTTCAGTTGACGGTGTATACCAGAAGCAGCACGAGAAGATGGACTTAGTTTCCATCTTTCTCCATAACAAAGATTTATATGGAGAGCAATCTCATATCGCAAGATATGAGACCTCGAACGAATTAATTCAAGCGAGGTTGGCTGACGGGTCATCTGTAGGGGACAACGTCCTTACAATGACTAGCTATATTGATGAGCTCCGGGACTTGCAGACCACGTTGGGAAACAGGTCAGATACTGACTTGATTCTACAGTCTCTACCTTCTATCCTGAAGAAAACTAGGGAAGTAGAAGGAAAGAGAAGGGCAAAAGTTTCGGGACAGGATATAGTAAAAGTGGGACGTTCCTATTGTTATGGGATTGGGCATAGGCAGAAAGATTGTAAGGCTTTTGAAGCCAGTAGCCAGGATACGAAGCATGTTGTGGCTTCAGCCTCAAGTGTATTTGTAATTGAAGACTGTATGTCAATAAACTCTACTTCCTGGGTACTAGATACCGGAGCAGGATCTCATATCTGTAATTCATTACATACTTTGAGAAACAGTAGAGTTATAAAGGTAGGTGATTGGTCTCTCAGAGTTGCAAACGGAATGACAGTGAACGCTGAATCCGTGGGAGAATATCGCCTAGGTTTGACAAGTGGGCATATATTGATTTTACATAACTGTTTATATGTACCTAGTATGACTTGTAATATCATATCAGTGTCCTCACTTTCGAGAGAGGGATATGATTTTACATTCATAAGTGATGTAGTTAACATCCACCTAAATCAAGTTCTGATTGGGTCCGGTACATTAGATAACGGTATATACGTATTAAGTCAAGCTCAGGTTTTCAATGTCCGGAACACTCTTAAAAGAAAGTCTCCATAAATAAATCAGGCTTTCTTATGGCATTGTAGACTAGGTCACATCAATAAGAGAAGGTTGACTAAGTTACATAAAGAAGGATATTTGAATCCGTTCGAATATCAATCTTATACTACTTGTGAATCTTGTCTCAAAGGAAAGATGATAAAAACTCCGTTCACTGGACACGGAGTAAGAGCAAGCGAGCTCTTAGGACTCATACACAGTGATGTGTGCGGTCCAATGTCTACACATGCGCGAGGTGGTTATTCCTACTTCATTACTTTTATGGATGATTTCTCTAGGTATGGATATGTCTTCTTAATGAAGCATAAATCCGAGGCCTTTGAGAAATTCCAAGAATACAAGAATGAAGTGGAAAAACAAACAGGCAAAAGTATAAAGACACTGAGATCTGATCGAGGTGGTGAATACTTAAGTGCCGAGTTCCTGGGTTACTTAAAAGAGAATGGAATTCTCTCTCAGCTTACTCCTCCATACACACCACAACATAACGGTGTATCAGAAAGGAGGAATCGAACCCTATTGGATATGGTTCGTTCCATGATGAGTAACGCTGAGTTACCGCGATCATTCTGGGGATATGCACTAGAATCAGCTGCATATCTTTTGAACCAGGTTCCCACCAAGACTGTACCTACCACACCATATCAGATTTGGAGTGGGAAGAAACCCTATCTTCAGTATTTAAAGATTTGGGGATGTCCGGCTTATGTTAAAAAGCAGCATGCGGACAAACTCGAGGCACGATCAGTACTATGTAAGTTTGTGGGATATCCAAAGAACTCCAGGGGATATCTATTCTATTACGCATGGAACAAAAGGTTTTTGTTTCTCGTAATACCCATTTTCTAGAATATCAGTTTTTAGAAAAGGAAACTAGTGGGAGCGAAATAGAACTGGAAGAAATTCCAGAAACACAAACTACTACTGAAAGTTTGGTAGAACCAGAAGTTCAAGAAGAACAGGACATCCCGACGCCACTCCGTAGGAGTAGTAGGCAATCTCATCCGCCCGAGAGATACTACGGTTTTCTCATAGACGGGGATAGAGAGGATTGCACTATTGATTACGATGAGCCTACTAGCTTCCAGCAAGCCATTCAGAGCGGTGACTCAGTAAAATGGCTGGATGCAATGCGGACCGAAATGGAGTCCATGTACACCAACAAAGTATGGAATTTAGACATTGCTCCAGATGGGGTAAAACCCGTAGGATGTAAATGGATCTTCAAAAAGAAGATTGGTGTAGATAGACAGGTTGAAACCTATAAGGCTAGACTTGTTGCAAAGGGTTTCCGTCAAAGACCTGGTTTGGACTATGACGAAACCTTTTCTCCAGTGGCTATGCTTAAATCTATTCGGGTCCTTCTTGCTATTGCTGCCTTCCACGATTATGAAATCTGGCAGATGGACGTAAAGACGGCCTTTCTAAATGGTAATTTGGAAGAAAGCGTCTATATGGATCAGCCAGAAGGATTCATTCAGAGTGGGAGCAGCGGTAAAGTATGCAAGCTGCTTAAGCCCATTTATGGACTAAAGCAGGCATCGCGGAGTTGGAACATCTGTTTTGATGATGCTGTCAAAGAATTTGACTTTATCAAAAATCCAGATGAACCATGCATATACAGTAAGATTGTAGGGAGAGCTGTAGTATTCCTCGTCTTGTACGTGGATGACATTCTCCTAATAGGAAATGATATTCCTATATTACAGTCAGTCAAAAGATTCTTGTCACATAAATTCTCCATGAAAGACTTGGGTGATGCCAGCTACATTCTGGGAATCCGGATCTATCGTGATAGATCAAAGAGGATATTGGGACTTTCACAGTCCAGGTACATAGACACCATAGTGAAGAGATTCAGTATGGAAGATTCTAAGCGCGGTAACCTACCGGCTTGTCACGGAATCACCCTCTCCAAAGATATGTCTCCCAAGACTGATTTGGAAAGGGATCGCATGTCGATTATACCCTACGCTTCTGCGGTAGGCTCTATAATGTATGCGATGTTATGTACCAGACCAGATGTAGCATACGCATTGAGCGTAGTAAGCCGGTATCAAGCAAACCCAGGGGAGAATCACTGGATAGCAGTAAAGAACATTCTCAAGTACCTGAGGAGGACTAAGGAGATGTTCTTGGTATATGGAGGAAAAGACCTTCAGATGGAGGCCTTTACCGACTCCGGCTTCCAGAGTGACAAAGATGACTCCAAGTCCATGTCGGGTTATGTCTTTACCCTCAATGGAGGGACAGTCTGTTGGAAGAGTTCCAAACAAGAGACCGTTGCTGACTCAACGATGGAAGCAGAGTACATAGCTGCTTGCGATGCCGCAAAAGAAGCAGTCTGGATGAAGAAGTTCCTCACAGAACTTCAGGTGGTTCCTACCAGTGTTGATCCAATACCTCTGTATTGTGACAACAACGGTGCTATAGCTTTAGCGAAGGAACCCAGGTCCTATCAGAAGTCCAGACACATCTTAAGGCGGTATCACCTGATCAGGGAGATCATAGATCGCCGGGAGATCGAGGTGAAGAGAGTAAAGACGGAGTATAACATTGCTGATCCATTCACAAAGGCCATTCCTCAGACGCAGTTCGAGAGGCTATTCGAGATGATAGGTCTACGATATGCCAGCTCATGGCCCTAGTGCAAGTGGGAGATTGTTAGTGTATATGCCCTAGGGGCCATTATTGTATCATACTAGATTGTATATTACTTAATGGAAGCTTGGGATATTCACAGTTATATATACAGTCTTGCTAAAAATGGTAGTATGCTACTTGGTTTGTGTCTACTTTAATATGTGCATATGTCTCTTGTAACGTATCACTTATACATATTAGTAGAGCCCATAGGATCTTTGCTTGATTACCAGCGTCGTGATAGCAATCACACTAGTGGGGGCTGGGTAGTCTGTAAGCAACATCCTATACAGGTCCCTGGTCGTTGGATTATCGAGATAGGGCATCGATATTCCGGAGTAGACTAAGTGTATACGCTTCTCATCCCAGTTGGGGAAATGGTCTGTCCCACAGCCATCAGTACGTCGTACTGGAGATAGTATACAGGTGCTCGTTAGGTTACGGGTACACCGGACAGTACTCGCCGGGGAACTGATTGGTTGGTATTATACCCATCATCAGTAAACAGTTCCCAGGTGACATGAGTACAGCATAGTCCGCAGACTTGACACTGCTGCTTCGCCTCGAGTGTGTCCCACTGTTCTTAGATTGCTACCCTACCACGGCTCAAAGGAGTCGTGCAAACAGGTGGCAGTTGGGTGCAGTCCCGAGCACTTGGAGGCGGTGGCAGTTAGATAGGATTCGTCTCTCCCGGTATTGGGAGATGATATCGCGCTGTGTCAGAGAGCCATTACGCAAAGTCCCTGGCCAGGGCGAGCGAGATATACTGGTAGGTTCCAGTAGCTTCACAGGGTGTAATGGGCTTCGCTCCGACACGACTTATACAGCTATTAGGGGACTGACGCTTGCGGCCCCCTAGGCTTGATATGCGATAGTCTTAGACGAACAGACCGGACTGTACGGAGATTGTCACATCAGGCTCAGTGGGAGTTCGGATGATTTTCCTCATCGGCCTTCTTATCGACATCTACCTGGGGACCGTTACGTACAGCTAGTGCCGCTTGCGGTCTGTGGTTAAACCCACTGCCAGCATAGTGTCGAGTCTTTAGAGTCCCACACAGAGAGTTTCCCTGCTCCAGGCGAAACGATATAGAGGCCGTATGGTTTTACGACAAGGGTTCGGATGCGTACGTGTGTTTACACACGTACGACTTTTCGGACAGTTTTTTACTAGCCGGCTTTGGTTTAAGCCCGTTTCTAGTATCGGGTTATTGGATTTATACAGTCTAAAGTTTTTCCGTGTTTTCACGGATTATATGGGCGTTCTCATAATTTGTCGGGAACCTTCTAGAAGAGTGGTGACTAAGGGGTTAAGGTGGCATGAGTATTAATTGATTAATGACTCATTTGTATGATTCATCCTTTGCACTTAATGACTCATTAATGAGATAATGAGTCATATGATGAATCACACAAGGTGAATGCATCAACCATAATGATTAAATCATTTTGTTTATTTATTTGATTAAATTGTTATGGTTGTTATATTCAAAATGAGTTCATTATTCTTTTCATTCTCATCTTCTCCTTCTCTCTCCTCAAGCTCACTCTCTCTTGAAACCCTAACCCTAACCTCTCATGTGTTGAGATCAAGGGTTAGCTAGACTAAAACATCCATAACCTCACTCTATATCCCCTAGGTAGCTTAGATTAGCACTTTAAGCAACCTAGTTATCTCAAGTTTGAGATTTAGCTTGGCGTAGGAGCTTTTGGGTGGATCGTCTTTGATTCGAGGAGGCCGTGAAGTTGCCGATGTTCCAAGGAGCCTACGAGGAGTGGAGGACAGCGATGAAGACCCGAAGGACATGTAACATGAGGTATAACTCCGGTACCGAGTAGTTAAACCTCTAGTATAACGTTAGCAATGGTTTAGATTACGATTCATGCGCTCAAGTCCGTGTTACGAAACTTTGATAATCGTTTTTCATATATTCCGCCTCCCCGCAAGTTAGTGGGGTGCGTTACATGGACTTACAGTTCCCGCCAAAAATTTTGGCTCAAAACTTGCTATTCCCTTATAAAAATAAAGGGAAACCTCCACGTGTTAAATACGTGCACCCACATGCAAAGCATTTAGGTACCGCTTCAGATAGGATTAAATTCTTAAGCGCCTCACGTGTTTCCCACGTGAGCGCCAACGCCGGCTTCTG
Source organism: Agapanthus africanus (assembly GCA_030015575.1). Lineage (NCBI taxonomy): Eukaryota > Viridiplantae > Streptophyta > Magnoliopsida > Asparagales > Amaryllidaceae > Agapanthus > Agapanthus africanus. The sequence continues at coordinate 139,315,142 of CM057339.1, forward strand.
TTAGGATTAAATCTTATAGTGGCGCCTTACGTGGAACACACTTGAGCGCTGGCGTGCAAAGCACGAGAATGACTATTTATAAAAGAATTAAATTCTTAGACGACGCCTATGTGCATAGCACGTGAGCGTCAGCGCCCAAATTAAAGAAGGTAGAATTAAATTCTACTCTCTGTTGAACAGAGCCGTTGGATCAAAAATCCAACGGAGATAAAAAAAATCATCCAGATACAGAATTAAATTCTGCATGGGAGAAAACATCCCCCAAATTGGATCATAGAATAAAATTCTATTCTCTCAGTCTTTCTAAACAAGAAAGATTGCCCTCTGTAAAACAGAGAATCGGTGGATTAAAAATCCAATGGTAATTAAAAATTACTGTTTCCCAGAATAAATTATATATAAGGAAAAATATTTCCCCAATCTTATTAAAAACAAGAACAATATCTTCTGTAAAAACAGAAGTTCTTGGATCAAAGATCCAACGGTGGGTAAAACTCCCCCAATCAATTCTGAGACCAATTAAATCAATTGGGATCTCTCAATGAGAGATTTTCTCAGAATTAAACAAACTTCTCTCTACTATATAAAGGACCCAAGAATTCAAGTCTGAGAAAGAGGAACCCCCTATAAGCTTCTAAAAAAAACTAAAGCAGAAAACTTCAGAAAGGAACAGAGAAGAAGATCTCCCTCCTCAAGAAACTCTAGGTAAATAAAAAAAAGATCAAAACATCTCATTTCCTATTGAAGGGTTTAACCCTTTTAAAAGAACTTGGTTCTTTTCTTGGATCTGAGATCCACAAGACAAGTCTCCTATAAGTTGAGAATTTAATTCTCATCGGGAAGAACTTGTTCTTGAGAATCAAAGATTCAGAAAAGAACTAGGAATTGAATTCCTCGAAACAAAGCATATAAGGGAAAAAAAAGCGCCCAGCGCCTCACGTGTCCCTCATGTGGGCGCCACAGAAGAATAGAGTACTTAGCACTCATTGGGCCGCGCTTAGTGCCCAGCGCCTCACATGTCCCTCACGTAGGCGCCACAGAAGAAAAGAGTGCTTAGCACTCATTAGGCAGTGCTTAGCGCCCAGCGCCTCACGTGTCCCTCACGTGGGCGCCACAGAAAAAAAGAGTGCTTAGCACTCATTGGGCAGCGCTTAGCGCCCAGCGCCTCACGTGTCCTGGACGCCACAAAAGAAAAGAGTGTTTAGCACTCATTGGGCAGCGCTTAGCGCCCAGCTCCTCACGTGTCCCTCACGTGGGCGCCATAGAAGAAAAGAGTGCTTAGCACTCATTGGGCAGCACCCGGTGCATAGCGCCTTACGCGCTCCCCATATGGACGCCATAAAGAGCGCCTTGCACTCCATATAAAGACAAAAGGAGTAAAGTGTTTTACACTTATTGGGTAATTCCTCATGACTGAAAGCTTCACATGATCATATGTGGACGCCAGAACTTATATAAGTTCTTAGCACTATTTGCATAAAAGGGGGATTGATTAAATAGAGCACAAGTAAGTGCTTAGCACTTTTCAATAAAAAAAAAGACCACTGAGCAGATCAATCCCAATTTAGCTAGGCCCTCTGAGGACAGAACCTTCCTGATCCAAATCAACCGAGCCCATATGCTCATGATTGCCCAAACTAATCTCAATCTCACATATGACTATTGCTCTTTCAATTGATGATATCCCAAATGATATTCATCTTATATCTCTTAAGATAATTTTAGTCTTAAACATGACTAACGATTCCTAGAGTCACCATAACCTGTTTCCCTCAAATATAGGATTTGGTTTAAGGGTACATCTCTCCACATCTCTAATATACGTCGTTGTAATTCTTCAACATCTTTAGAGAGGTGGCGGGTCCCGACAACCAACAATTGTTCAGTGCATTCCTAACATGTCCGAACCGACGTGCACACGTCAAATCAGACCGACCCCTGTTCATTCCGTCACGTAACAAATACACGTGCACGCAAGATAAACACACTGGATCACTACGTCCTTAAACTGGCAATGGATCGAAATGTCCTTAAACTAATATTCGCCTCCAAAATGGTGTTATTGGACCGAAATGTCCCTTAACTAATATTCGCCTCCAAAATGGCGATAATGGACCGAAACGTTCTTAAACTAAAATAATAGAGCCCAAATGCTCTTCTGTTGGATCTGAAATAAAAATGATTCTGAAACCCCGTTAAGTGGATCTTAGTCTCAAATTAGACTAATGTATCCTTAACAAAAAAATAAATCAAGCCCCAAATGCTCACATACATTTAAATCGATCTTAATCTCAAACCAGATTAACGATCCTTAAATCAACCCAGACCCAAATCTAAAAATATACGGATTTGGAATAATTCACGCCCTACAGGCGACGACATAAATTAGTCTCCGTATATAATCCACGGGCAACCTAAACAAACAAAAACACACACAACACGAAGTGAACTTTCGGAGCAAGAGAAAGTGGTTATCGGGATGCGATAACGTAATTAACTGCAGGGGCTTGCGCTTGCAGGGAAGAGCGTCCCCACAATCAAAAACCCCTCGCAAACGAGGGAGAATCTGACGAAGTCTGCTACAACGGCCGCATCTGTCCAAACCTCCGATATACAATGCCATAAATCAACTTGGCGCCTTCGGAGAGGTGAACGGATAAATATAAATAGCATCTGCCTCTAAACTCGGCCAGGATGATCTATCCCAGTTCATCCCCGTTTTCTGCGGTGAACAGATTCTGGCACGCCCGGTGGGACATTTTCCTCTTTCCACTCCACACTTCATGTGTCGTGTTTCACGAACAAATCGCGGTTTGCTATGGTTGCCCTTGGATTCGAGGTACTAAGATTTGGTGTCTTGCTCCTGTGCAGGAAAAAGGTCAATGGCTTCCAGCTGCACAAACTGCAACAGCAACTCCCGCTTCGCCCCAATTGGAGGAGTGACATACGGGCCCAATGCTGCCTCCATCTTTTCAATGCCGGTGGGGCAAATAACTCAAGCCACCACTGGATTGTTCTTCGGGACCATGCTCCCGCCAGCGAGTTTCAGCGCCCCAGTGCCACCATAGGAAGCTCGCAAGAAGTCGGTCTTCGATCGACTTGTAGCTACCATAGCCCCTCTCAACGGGTCATCCAAGTCTGCCACCTCAGTCTTCAACAGGCTGAGCCGAAGCTCGAGTGGGCCCGTAAAGAGGCTCGCGATACCTGAAGGGGCTATCCCAAAATGGATAGTCCTCCCAACTCCTTCGGCAGGTGAAGTCATCAAAGGTGCTTTGCCTACTAAAAGATCGGTCTTCGACAGATTGGCCGTTTCAACTCTTGTTGCGGGTGAAGTCGTCAAAAGTACTTCCCCTACCAGAAAATCGGCCTTCGAAACGTTGGTCGTTCCCTCTCAACGGACGTCGGTCATCGACAGGCTGGCACCAACAGTAGCTCCTCATCAAAGCCGGGGCCACAATGGAGCCGCTTCTACAACTAAGGTGGTCCCGTCTGCAAGACACGCTCAATGTCGCCACTGGTGTCGAGTGAGAAAGGCTGGGGGCAACTCCCCCTATGGACTTACCCACCAGCTCCAATGGTGGAAGTTGACGCTGCTGTTCCAACCGGAAACAACTTTGATCTACTTAGGAGGGTGCGAAAGAACTCTCCAACCGCTGTGCTGAAGAAATCTCCCCCGCTTGCTGAAAACATGACGCAGGCAAAGCCGGAGCAGTCCTCTCAACGGCGCTCCTCCCAAATTCACAGGGTCTGGCTGAAAGTCCAGGATGCTATGATCAACAAAGACTACTCTCGCCGACTGAAGAAAATGAAGGCTCGGCAAGAGAAGGATCATCCCTCCGTCATACAGAGAGGTACGTCTTCAACATGGGTGCCTGTTACAACGGCTCCTTCAACTACGACCTCCCACAAAAAGGTGAGGCTAGAGAATCTCCCACCGCCGATGGAAAATTCCAAAGGCGATGGACTCAAACGCCCCAAGTTTGGAGGCATGATCATACACACGGTTTACATTGCTTCCGGGAAAGAGGAAAGTTGTGCTTCAGTGGGTCATCGGCCAGAAACTTGGTCGTTGACAAAAGCTCAGGAGCAACAACAAAAGCTTTAAGAGATGCTGACGAAAATGGCAACACTCACCGGACAGAAAGAAAGTCCGGAATCAGCAAGTGAACAGCGCCAAGAGCAGGAAACCGATACAGAGTTCCTATGAAGGATGCTAGAAATAAAAGACAAGGAGGCCGCGGAACAAGCTGCTAATATAAAGCAGATGGCGCTTCTGTTCCAGGACATGGTTGGAATGATGATTCAGCCAGAACCTCCAGCCGAAGATCCACCGATAATCATCGAGGACGACAGAGGGGAAATATCGAACCCTCTTCCGGATCTATCAGTAGCCAGGGAGGAAACGATCTCCAAAGCTACCCTTGACGATTACATAGCTAAAAAAATACGAGCTCATCAAGCCAACAAAGTGGCTAGCCAAGTCGTCAGAACCAGGCGACCGTACCCAGGCCGGTACGATCAAATCAAGTATCCGCCGGGATATACAATCCTCAAGTTCCATGTGTACAAAGGGACAGGCAATCCTCATCAGCACGTTGCTCAGTTTAGAGCTCTGTGCGGCAATATTAGAGGCGACGACAAATTGCTGCTTCGCCAGTTCGTTGGCAGCCTGTCGGAAATAGCATTTGAATGGTACTCGGAGCTCCCAAATGACCCCGTCAAAACATTTACAGAAATAGAATTGCTGTTCACATAGCGGTTCGCAAGCGCAAGCGAACACACCCCGATTACAACATTAATCAATGCCAGGGTGAAGTTAGGGGAAACCTGGGTCCAATACGTGATCCGGTGGCGGAACCTATGGTTAAAATGCGAACAGCGCATCGAAGAATCTCCTGCCGTGGGCATGTTCATCGGGGCCCTTGATCCTCAAGCGACCGTGTCCTAGTTCATGACGTTCTTCAAGCCGACCACCTTCCAGGCGCTGATCGACAAGCTGGTCCAAATGGACCAGATGGGCCACGAGCCTTCCTCCTCAAAAATGGACCCTCGAAATGCCAAGGATAAAGGAAAAGCAGCCTTCGTTGCTAACACTCAACAACAGCCGAGTGACCCGAAGCCAGTTACTCTCCAAAACAACATGCGTCTGTGTATATCCCTGGAAGAAAGGCTAGGATGTACTTACTCGTTTCCCTGTGATATGACTAGGAGACTGTTCGAGCTGGCAGTGCGCAACAAACTCATCACGTTGCCGGACCCACGATGTCCATCGCAACCTGGCGATATCAACAACCCCAACTATTGCTCCTATCATAGGATGGTGAGCCACCCAATTGAGGATTACTACGTCTTCAAAAACTGGGTCGAGGACCAGTACCAACAGGGGAAGTTTGCGCTATCGGAGAACTGGAGGGTCAACCCACCATAGAAGCATGCTCCCAAGAAGGTAGACATGCCGGGGGCATCATGCTCGCTCGTGGAAGAAGCTCCATTGGAAGTTGTCCTTTTAGCTAGAACCAAAACAATGCTGAAAGATCTTCAGGCGTGTCCGGCGATCAAATGGAAAACCCCGCTGGAGCCCGAGATCATTGAAGAGATGCTGAAACCTCGTTCCGCACCGAAAACAGTTGACAAGGGGCAAAACCCCCAGGTCAAGCCTTCAAAGTCTTCGAAGAAAAAGAAGAAGACCAAGAAGCTTATGCAGCCGGCTGAGTATGACGACATGCACACGGACCTGCAAAAGTTTATCGACGCGCTGGAGGAGTACAACTAGAAGGCGCGGACCCCAGTCACTCTCGAAGAGTTTCTCAAGCATATCCTTGAGAACGGAGATAGTGATGATGATGAGGGGAATGACTCATCAGAAGAAACCCAGGACTATGTAGCAAGTTGCCACATGGTCTCCCATTCATCGTCAAATGTCGAAGAAGCTCTCTCGGCGTCGGAAAGCAACGCAGAGGAACTGGGGGCAGGAGCAAGGCTAAAATCCCTGAAACTGCCAGAAGACCCAATCTGTAGGCTATTAAACGAAGCCTTTCAAAAAGGAAAGATGACCGAGAACGCGAAATATCCATATACGAAAAGGCTAAGCGTCAGTGTCAGGATGAAGAAACTGCGGCAAGAAGGAGTCGTAAAGAACTTTGACCAAACCAAAGCATACCTGCGGCAAACAAAAGCAGGATCAAGACAGAGAAATGGTTCGCCAAAGCCCTGTCAGTGGGAATGAAGCTGCCGCCTCTCAAAGGAAACACGCCCGGGGTCATAAGCCTCAACGGAGAGGATTCACATTCGAACTACTGCTTATACCATCGGAGGGTCACTCACCCCACCGAAGAATGCAGTGCCTTCAAGAAGTGGTGGCAAGGATACGTTGCCCATCAACAACACTTCAAGAGAATGAAACACGAAGCTCGTCGATAGCAAAGAAGTTCGATAAGTGCGCGTAAGAAAATGACTGGTAACTATCATATGGTTGATACCGGTCGGGAAAGAGAAAAACTCCAAATTCTTACCTTCGGGAGCGATTCTGAGGATGAAATGACCCTCGGCCCTCTCTTCAAGAACTCCACCCCCAAAAAAGAAGAGAGAGAGAAGAACTGCAAGAATATTCAACTACGTAACCACATGCTGCCTGAGAAGAGCCTCGAACTTACAAACAAAGGTTCGAGCAAAAGAGACAGGGGGAAAGAAAAAGTCCCTGGGGAAATCACCCTCGATGATGGAGTCGTTAAAGAGCTCGCAGCCAAGAACCCACCTAGGAAAAACGTGGTGGATTACAATGTCCTACCACATCTGAGGAAGATGCCCTCACAACTGAGCATATTGGATGCTCTCCTCCTGTCCAAAGAGGCGCGAGATTCTTTGATCAAGGCATTGCAAGAGCCTGATCAATTTCAAGCTTTCCTCGCAGAAGAAAGGATGAAGGACGAGTTAGCAGAAGTTCACATGGCTGACATCATATTCAGCGATGAAGATCTTCTCATCAGAATGTGCGAGCATAACCGTCCGCTATACGTCACCGGGTATTGCTATGATATCAAGATAGGCAAAATGCTTGTCGACAACGGGTTCTCTGTCAACCTCCTCAATGTGAAGGTGCTGAAGGAGATTTGCATGAACGTTCAGCACCTGACTCGGGACAAAATCACCATCTCCGGGTTCAATTCACAGTCATCACGGACGCTCGGGTTTGTAATACTGACATTACGCTTCGGGCTACTCGTCACTGACATCAAATTTCATGTCATTGACGCTAAGACTTGCTACAAAGCTCTGCTCAGCAGGCCTTGGTTACACGAGTACAACGTCATCCCTTCTACAACACACCGGTGTATGAAGTATTTCAAAGACGGCCTCGAGTACACCGTTATGGGGGAGCTAAATCCATTCTCCGTAAACCAAGTCCGAAAATATGAAGACGCCAAATACTTCCTACCAGATTTCAAAGACACGGAAAGATGTCATAAGCCATAGAGTAAACAAAAAGCCGTCGCCACTATCCCGATCTTTAGGAGCGATACCGAGGAAGGTGAGGAAATAGTTTACTCGGGGCAACCCCAATGCAACAGACCCGGACCATCTAATCCTATTTTGGTCTTTAGCAGTGACTTTGAAGACGAGGCCAACGCCGTTTCCTCCACTCGTCCATCAGCACAAACTATTACTGGAGCTGATCAGAGTTTACAAATCAGCATGGTTCCGCCACGGCATTACAAAGAACTTGATGCGCTTGATACATACAGCGTACAGGAGCTGCAGACTTTCTACGTCCCTTCCAGGCGAAGAGGTGAAAAGGCGATCCTCTTCTATCAATCTACGGAGACCGAAGTGGAAAAAGAAGTCTGGCATGGTGCCGAGCTTGCACTTGACAGACTTCAACCAATCTGTCTGGCTAGATATTACACAAGGGGATTGAAAAAGGCTATTAAGATTCCAAGACGTACCCTTCAAACAAACCGCTCGACAAGACCAGTTCTACAACAAGATTTGGGACGTTCCCGGGACTCAGCGAAGAATGCCCAACGGGAAGATGGAAACAACTGGGCTCGGATACGTTCGGTCCAAGAAACGGGAATGATTCCATGGCTGCCACATTATAAATAGCTCCGGTGAAGAGGGGAATGTTTTTCCAGATAGCGCTGACGTTGAAGGAAGAAAAATCCCGCTATAAAAACGTCAAGACTGTCGTTAAAAGAGAAAGTTGACAAGATAATAAGGAAAGCCGGTCAAAAGGTTTGGGATGATCACAACCGTGAAATGGCTATTTACGAAAAGGCCAGGACACAGCGCCTTACTCAACAGTCTGCGGAAAGAGACGATTATGACGCCCTTCACCCTCAGCCCGCTGTACGTTCTCGCAACAAGAGAAAAGCCCAAAACGAGGTCGAAAAAAGGTGAAGAACGAGAATGATGCTCTAAAACAGCAAAGCGGATCCAGAAGCCACGCAATCGAGAAAAAGTCAGCTGGAATCCATCTTTTATGAAGAAAATGGGTTGGGAATACTCTTTCCTTCAAAACAAGACAAGGAAAATATTCAACCTTGTCATGAAGTATCAAATGATGACGCTCCCGGAGCCTCGGTACCCCAAACAGATATATGAGGTCCATCACTCGGATTATTGCTCCTATTATCGAGCAATAGGACATCCTCTTGAAGACTGCTTCACCTTTAAAGAATGGGTCGAAGACCAATATCAATAAGGCAGGTTCGCTTTATCCGACAGCTGGAGGGTGACCCCACCACAAAAGCATGAGCCAAAGAGAACCTATATCGCGAAGGTAGGACCAGCTCAACACTAAGAATGGAAGTGAACTCGTACTTGCCACATGATAACACTCTCAAAGGAGGGAGGGCACGAGAATATGGATGACTTCTTCAAGTGCTTCGCAAATGAGGATGAGGATGATGTGATCTCGGAGTTTCCACCAGTACCAAAGATCCGGAAGATGGGATACACACTACGGTGGATAACCTAAGGAAAATTGACTTAGGGACGGAAAACGATCTGAGGCCCACGTTCGTCAGTGAGCTGCTGTCTAAAAAACAGGTGACCACACTGAAGGATGTGCTTATTCAATATAAAGACTGTTTCGCATGGAACTATTCCGAGATGCCGAGACTAGACCCAAAAATAGCGGTGCATAAACTGGCTATATCGCCAGACGTCAAGCCAGTCAAACAGGCACCAAGAAGAATGCGACTCGAACTCGAGATGAATATTAACACCGAAGTCAAGAAACTAATTGACTCCGGCTTCATCCAAGAAGTTCAATATCCGGACTGGATCGCCAACATTGTTCCAGTAATAAATGGGACGGTACGCATCTGCGTAGACTTTTGGGACCTCAACAAAGCTTGCCCAAAGGATAATTTCCCGATACCAGTTACCGAGCTAATGATAGATAACACGTCTACCCATGAGGTCTTCTCCTTCATGGATGGATCTTCAGGGTATAACCAAATAAAAATGCATCCTGAAGACCAAAAGTACACTGCCTTCTGGACTCCGTTGGGCATATTCTGCTATAAGGTAATGCCTTTCGGTCTGAAGAATGCTGGCGCTACCTACCAGAGGGCCATGATGAAAATCTTCAATGACCTCATTCATGAGATTGTTGAATGCTCCATTGACGACCTTGTGGTGAAGAGCAAATCTTATGAGGAGCATTGGGAGCATCTAGACATAGTGTTCCAACGTCTTCGGAAGTATAATCTGAAAATGAATCCTCTAAAATGCACGTTTCGAGTCTCTTCGGGAAAATTCCTAGGATTCATTATATGACACCGAGGCATCAAAATAGACCCATCGAAGATCAAGACGATTACGGAAATGCCCATGCCGAGAACTCTCAAACAACTGCGGTCTCTCCAAGGAAAGCTCACGTATATCCGGCGGTTCATAGCAAACCTCTCCGGAAAATGTTGTCCCTACAGTCATCTAATGAAGAAGGGGACCCCATTCGTCTGGGATCATAAGTGCCAAAATGCACTAGACGAAAGTAAGCAATACCTACAAAATCCGCCAATGTTGACCGCTCCGGTTAAGGGAAAACCGCTTATCCTATACACAACGGCCCTTAAAGGTTCTCTGGGTCCGCTATGGGCACAGGAGAATGACCAGAGAAAGGAGAGAGCATGTACTATTTGAGTCGAGTTCTCCTGGGGGCAGAAAACAACTACTCCCCCATCGAAAAGCATTGTCTAGCGCTGATTTTCACGATAACGAACCTCAGAAACTATGCCTTGGCACATGAGGTCCACCTCATATCAAAGGTGGATCCTCTCAGATATTTGATGTCAAGGACCATACTAACAGGAAGGCTCGCCAAATGGGCCCTCCTCCTGATGGAGTTATCGATAACGTATCGACCTCTCAAAGCAGTGAAGGGCCAGGCCATCGCCGACTTTCTTGTCGAGCATCCGATACCCGCCGACTCCCCTTTAAATTGTGATCTACCGGACGAACATGCGTTCGACGCAAAGGAAGAAGAGAATGATGCCTGATTGGAACTCTACTTCGATGGAGCATCTTCCATCAAAAAGCGGAAGCATAACACCCCCATAATCAAAGCTGTGGTGGGTCTCATCTTCGTGACTCCGCAAGAAGGGATACTGCGTTACACCTTCTCCCTGACAGAGCCAAGAACTAACAACGAAGCTGAATATGAAGCTTTGATAACAGGTCTCGAGATCGCTGTTGATATGGGAATAAAAGACCTCCTCATATATGGAGATTCCCAGCTCATTGTCAGCATAGTAAATGGCAACTATCAGACATGCAAGATAGAACTGATCAGGTATGGTGAAAGAGTGAGCAACTGCTGACACAAATCCCCTCCTATATCTTGGAGAGTATACCGCGTGCGGAAAACAGCAAAGCGGATGCATTGGCTAGTTTGGCTAAAGAATTGGTTAACGAAGACCTCAATGACGTAAAGATCATCGTGCAAAGCCGTCGGGTTCTCGCACCAGCAGGGATACCTTCGGAGGATTTAACAGAGTCATCCGAAGAAAAGGAAACGACCAAACAAGCGGTCCTCCAAATAGAAGATGAAGAAAAGGCCAAGGATTGGAGGGAAGTCTTCATAGACTACTTCAAATCCCATCGGATGCCTGAAAACATGTCGTCAAGACATCAGCTCATGAAACGGGCTCTATCTTTCGCTCTCTTCAATGATACTCTATAGAAGAGATTGCTTGACGGTTTGTGGCTAAGGTGCTTGGGGCCAGGAGAAGCAAGGAGAGTCATTCAAGAAACTCACGGCGGACTCTGCGGTTCTCATCAAGCCGGGCCAAAGATGAAGCTAAAGATCAAAAGGATGGGATATTATTGGCCCACAAAGATTCGGGACTGCCTCAAATATGCGAAGCGGTGTCACTCGTGCTAGATTCACGAGGACTTCATCCACCAACATCCAAATCCGCTACACCCAACCGTAGCTAGCTGGCCGTTCAAAATGTGGGGAACCAACATAATTGGCCCCATTGAACCAGCGTCATTCAGAGGACATCGGTTCATACTAGCAACGACCGATTACTTTTCTAAGTGGGCAAAAGCAGTACCGCTAAGCGAAGTGAAGATGGAGAATATCTTCCTTTTCTTCAGGATGCATGTCATCTACCGGTTCGGCACTCCGCGACGGATAATCTCGGATAATGAGCCAGCCTACAGGAGCCATAAAATCATCCGCTTCGCAGAACAGTATAAAATAGATTGGAGATACTCTTCGATCTACAATCCTCATGCCAACGGTCTAGCTGAAGCTTTCAACAAGACCCTGACAAAGATTATAAAGAAAAATGTGTTGAGAAACAAAAAAAGACTGTCACGAAAAGCAGCACGAAGCTCTCTAGGCATACCGGACGACTTTCAAAACAGCCATGAATACGACCCCATACACCTTGGTATTCGGCACGGAAGCAGTCCTTCCTTTGGAAATAGAACTCCCTTCTCTCCGAGTAGCGGTTCAATATGCGCTAACAGATGAAGAAAACGCTCATCTCCGGATTAAGGAGCAAGACGCCCTTGAAGAAACTCGCCTGATAGCACAGCAAAACCTAGAAGCTTACAAGGCAAGGATGACGCGCTCATATGAAAGGCTGACTAGGCCGAGAACATCCCGCCAAGGCGAGCTCGTGCTGGTTGTCAAACCACCTATAATTCCCAACTGTTCCAAACGAGGGAAATTCGAGCCGAACTATGAAGGCCCGTACATCATAGACAAGGTCTACTAAGGTGGGGGCCTACCTGCTCGTAGATATGCATGGCGAAAGACCTCCAACCAATAAATGGCCGATTCCTCAAAAGATATTACGCCTAACGGGTTACGATTCAGGTCAATGATAGATGACGACGCCTGTTTCCGCTCGCTATCTTCCTAAGTCAGAACCTTGAAGGTAGTAACCAGAAAATCCGTCGCCTCTAAAATGGCGACAATAGACCACTACGTCCTTAAACTGGCAATGGACCACTACGTACTTAAACAGGTAATGGACCGAAATGTCCCTAAACTAATATTCGCCTCTAAAATGGCGACAATGGACCACTATGTTCTTAAACTGGCAATGGACCACTACATCCTTAAACTGATAATGGACCGAAATGTCCTTAAACTAATATTCGCCTCTAAAATGGCGACAATGGACCACTACGTCCTTAAACTGGCAATGGACCACTATGTCCTTAAACTGGTAATGTACCGAAATGTCCCTGAACAAATATTCGCCTCTAAAATAGCGATAATGGACCAGTACGTCCTTAAACTGGCAATGGACCACTACGTCCTTAAACTGGTAATGGACCAAAATGTCCCTAAACTAATATTCGCCTCTAAAATAGCGACAATGGACCACTACGTCCTTAAACTTGCCATGGACTGAGATGTCCCTAAACTAACAATGGACCGTAATGTCCTTAAACTAGGGCGCCGCCTCAAACATGGTGCATCGCCCCAAATATGGCGATATCCTCTCTTAAGATCTATATTGCAATCAAAGCTCCAACGGCGAAGACTGCAACTCAAGTCCCATTAGCAAACCGATGAAGGAAAAAAAACGGTATATCCATAAGCAAAATGGGCACGGATGAAAACCCGAAAGGGCGCCGTGAGTAAAAACAGCAGGACTACCGCCGAGTTTGTGAAAATCCGGAAGGGTACGATCTCGTTTAAAAAAACGGTATGTCCACAAGAAAAATGGGCATGGATAAAAACCTGAAAGGGCGCCGTGAGTAAAAACAACAGGACAACCGACGAGTTTGTGAAAACCCGGAAGGGCGCGATCTCATTAAAAAAAAGGGTATGTCCACAAGCAAAATGGGCATGGATGAAAACCCGAAAGGGCGCCGTGAGTAAAAACAGCAGGGCTACCGGCGTGTTTGCGAAAACCTGAAAGGGCGCAATCTCATAAAACTTTCACTTACGAGATCCTCTCGACTCGTAAGGAAAACTCCCCCTATGAGACCCTCACGGCTCATAGAATTCAAAAGCCTTAAGCTACAGGGATCCAAACCCGTTCTTAAGCCATCGCATTCCCCGAGTTGCCCTACAAGCGGTTCGATATTGACCCTTGTATACAATCCACGTGCACGAATAAATACCCTATTACCAAGTTCTACCAATGGCGAGAAATATCACATATGGTGAATGACACTTGTAAGTCCTCTCGACTTATAAGGAGAAAACACTCTTGTAAGATCCTTACAACTTGCAAGGGAAAACACCGCTTAGAAGTCCTTACGACTTCTAAAAAGAACATACACGTACGAGACCCTCACGACTCATAGGGAGAAAAACCTTTATGAGACCCTTACGGCTTATAAAGTCAAAAAGTCTTAGTCGACAGGATCCTAACCCTGTTTACTAAGCCATCTTTTTTTAAATCGACAAAGGCAAATGATGATTCGCTCCTGGCAATATTCCAGTGATAGCGATGCTGATGCCTAAACAGGTGTCAAGCTCCAAGTCCTTTCAAGGCAAATGATGATTCGCTCCTGGCAATATTCCGGTCGCAGCGATGTTGATGCCAAAATTGGTATCAGATCTTAAGTTCCATACTCGCAACAAAAAATCAGCGAGCAAAAAATGCATATAAAACAGCTGAAATGATGGGGCAACTCGCAATAAAAATCAGCGAGAAAAAAATATGCATATGAAACAGCCAAAATGTTTGGACAACTCGCAATAAAAAGCAGCGAGTAAAAATATAAAAATAGCCGAAATGATTGGGCACCGCGATAAATAGCCAAAATGATTGGGCAATCGCGACTTTCGCCATATGAAAAGCTGAAAAGATAGAGCATCGCGGAAATAAAAAATAAGATAAAATAAAATAAAATTTTCTCTGCCCTGCAGGTGAGTCTACACCGACCCCTGTATGCAATCTATGGGCACAAATAAAAAAAAAGGGAACCATATTTTACCACCAGGCTCCGTCAAAGGGAACCATATTTTTCCACCAGGCTCCATCAAAAGGAGAGCCAGATCTTGATGGCAACATCTATAGTCTAGAGATCAGCCTAACGTTCCTTCTCAATGCAGACACGACGTCAAAAAAGACCCAATGGTCGAACAAAAAAGGAGCAATGGCATATTCCCAGCTCCAGTCCGATGTTCTTTCTCAGTGTAGATGCGACGTCAACAAAAGGCCCAAGTGTCGAAACAAAGCGGAGCCATGGAAAATTCCTAGGTCCAAGTCTTGATGGTTCACATACAACCTAGAGACAACCCCGACGTACCTTCTCATTCCAGCAGGATGCAGACGCAACGTCAAAAAAAGGCCCAAGGGTCGAAACAAAAAGGAGTGATGACAAAATCCTAACTCCAGCTCGACGTGCTTCTTATGCCAGCAGGATATAGATGCAACGTCATCAAAGACCCAAGGGTCGAACAAAAAAGGAGCAATGGCATATTCCTAGCTCCAGTTCGATGTTCCTTCTCAGTGCAGATGCGACGTCAACAAAAGCTCCAAGGAGCCAAATAAAAAAGGGGTGATGGCAAAATCCTAACTCCGGCTCGACGTACTTCTTATGCCAGCAGGATGTAGACACAATGTCATCAAAGACCCAAAGGTCAAACAAAGTAATGGCAAAATCCCAGCTCCAGCTCGACATTCTTCTTGTTACAGCAGACGCAATATCAACAAAGGCTCCAAATAGCCAAATCAAGAAGGAGCGACGGCAAATTCCCAGCTCCAGCTCGACATTTTTCTCGCTACAGCAGACGCAATGTCAACGACGGCTCCAAATACCCAAACTAAAAGGGAGTGATGGAAAAATCCCAGCTCCAGCTCGACATTCTTCTCGTTACAGTAGATGCAATGTCAACAAAGGCTCCAAATAGCCAAATCAAATCGAAGCAACGACATATTCCTAGCTTCAGGGTCTCGACGGCAAGTCATATAAAGCCTAAGAGACTATCGAAGATCATCCCACACCAGCACGGAGTGGTTATGACTCATCGGGGCTCCAAACTGAGCCTAACCTCAAGTAAAAAGCGACATGGCAAGTTCCTAATGCTTGCTCTTCCGACGGTCATATAGCCTAAAAAGATTACTTGAAGACGTCTTGTCCAGCCCCCGAAGGGATCAAAGACATGACAGTTGCGGGGCTACTCGAACAACAGCTTAAAGACTGCATATTGAGGAATACATCAGCCAACGCGATGGTACCATAGACTAAAATCCTAGTACCACAAAGCTTAATGGACCTCTGTCACAAAGAGCAGGGATTATCTATATTTCATGTTAGGATATACGTGCGAGATCTTCTCGACTCACCTCGACTCGTAGGGAAAAACATCTTTATGAGACCCTCACGGCTCATAAAGTTGAAAATCCTTAGGCAACGGATCTAAAACCTGTTTCCTAAGCCATCATCACTTCCCTGCAAGCAAGTCTAAACTGACTCTTGTATACTATCCACCGGCCACATTCTCCAAAGTCGCATACCGACGAGGAGGAAAAACCTCTTGCGAGTCCTCTCGACTCGTAAGGAGAAAATTCTCTTGTGAGATCCTTATGACTCTCAAGAGAAAACACACTTAGAGTCCTCATGACTTTTAAGGAGAAAAGACACCTATGAGATCCTCTCGACTCGTAGGGAAAAAACATCTTTATGAGACCCTCACGGCTCATAAAGTTGAAAAGCCTCAGGCGACAGATCTAAAACCTGTTTCCTAAGCCATCATCGCTTCCCTGCAACAAATCCAAACTGACTCTTGTATACTATCCATGGGCCATGATTGATTTGTAAAGCGTGTGTATAAATAACCGCAATCAATAACGGTGTCGCGTGTAGCTAAACCGAGATGAGTACGGGTCGTTCTCAGGGAAACGTTGAATCTTTTAATCTTACTTTAGGCGTGTTGATTAGGAAAGGAGGAAGAATAAAGAATGGTGAAAATGGTTGTAGATTCTAGATCCACGTCAAACACGGATGCAGGATATAGATCTAGATTAACTACGGATGTAGGTTTTATATTAGAAGGGGGCTTGTAGGGTTCGTTAAGATTTAGTAGTCATGGTTGATTAACTAAAAATTACTCCTTTTATTTTTTAATAGATTTAAAACTAGATCGACAATGATGCATGTAGATTAGAGTTTCTAAAGGGAAAAGGGTTCCCACTCTTTGTAGGGTTCCTAGGCACCCTAATGAGGTCTCACAAGGCATCAACCATGCCAATTTCAAAAAATCTAGGTGCCGAGAAACCCTAATACGGACCGTTGGCTAGAAATCTAGGCGAAAAACAATCTAGTTAACACTTAACTATAAGAATCGGAAATACAACCTTTGTAGATCCGGTGCTCCACCTCCATAGCTCCGCAATGAAGTCTCCTCGCTGTCCATTACAAGTCCCGGGCTCTAGCGTCGGCTTCATCGGAGAATGTACGGGCTAGGTCATCGACGACGTGCCGAAGATGATCTACGTCGAGGCATCGCTAAATCAAGCTCCGACTTCACCAAGTCAAGAAACTTGTGAAGTAAACACACTCTACTACTTGGCAAGAGGTAGAGGATGAAGAAATAGGAAGTGGGTTCAATTTAGAATTGGATTTCTCACTCATTTCCATCAATCACCATTGATGGACCTTGCTTTCTTCTTGAAGAAGAAGATGAAGAAGATGATAAATATTATGATAAGAATAATTTAAAATGAAAAGAATAATCCATTCTTATCATAAGTGAACCATGGTTAGTTGTAGAGAGTGAACTAGGGTTAGTGGAGTAGTTAGGGTTAAGCATGAGACAAAATGGTGACAAAGTCAAAGTTTTCATGAAGCTTCAACAAGCTTCCAAATAAAGCCACCATTTTGCATTTGCTTATTCTTTTTCCAAAAAGAAAAAGATTAATATATAAATAAGGAAATCAAAAACCCTAATCATCCACTTAACTATAGTTTGATACTTTACACTTAACCAAAAGGCATGTATCATCAAACATGATACAATCATGTGCACAAAACTATATCGAATATACAATGTGCACATCCGAGCGAGAAAATCCAATTAAAGTGAACCGACACTAGTTAATGCAAAGTAATATATCAAATATATAATTATGCATTAAATCATTAAATCAACACTTGATTTAACGATCCGGTCATATCGTATATAACCGACTATTATCCAATGTATCGGTTTATCGAATCAATCCTTGATTCGATAACTAGGGTATATCGCATATAACCTAATCGATACATTCATCGCGAGAATGAAATACGGTATCACATACACGCATTATTCTCGGTCCCGCACATATCTCATATGCGCTCCTATTTCGTTTCGCTTGAACCAGGAAACCTCTGTGTAGGACTCTAAAGACTCGTCAATACGCCGGCAGCAGGTGATGATCATATCAAGCACCCACAAGCCGCAAGCGGTCTGCTAAACGTAACGGCCACCCGGGTATTGAGCGATCTGAAGATCGACGAGCAAGCCCGCTCACACTCCAGTGAATCCGACCAGTAACACTACCGTACAGTCCGGTCTGATCGTCTGATATGTCGCATATCTCGCCTAGGGGTGGTAAACGTCAGACCCCAATAGCTCGATAAGTCGTGTCGATATGAGGTCTATAACTGTTCGAGAAACTACTGGTAACACTTACCAGTAAATCTCAGCAACCCTGGCCAGGGATTTCCTGTTATAGCCAATCAAACACAGCGCAACATCAACTCCCTATACCGGGAGAGACGAATCCCCTCCTATCGCTCATTGCCTCCATGTGACTCGGGACTGTACCCAAAAACCACCGTTTTGCACGCCCTCTTGGACGTGGTAAGATGGAAATCAAAGCACAGTGGGAACCACACAAGACTCTATGACGATCTAGGGTCAACAGACTACTCTGTACCAGTGTCACCAGAGAACTGCCATCTGACGTGAGGTATAATACCATCTGGGAGTTCTCGGCGAGTCCGTCCAGTGTACCCAGTCTCTACTGAGCACCCGTATATCATCTCTGATGTCAAACACCAATGGATATGGGATCATCCATCGCCCATCTGTATGGGTCGAGAAGGTATACGCTAGTCTACTCTGGTATATCGATGCCCCGTCTCGATACACCCACGACTAGGGACTTTGAAGGATGTACTTATGGACTACCATGTCCTCAATAGTATGATCCGCCTCATAGTCCAGGTAGTCAAGTACACATCCTAAGGGCTTTACCAACATGTAACGGAGAGACAAACAGTATACACGTTAAGGTAAAGTTCAACCAGATAGCATACTATCATGTCGAGCAAGAAAGTCCTCCCTATATATGTCCCAGCATCCACTACAATATACATCCTATGTACAGTAATGGCCTCTAGGGCATACATATAACTAACAATCTCCCACTTGCACTAGGGCCATCTGTAGCAGTGGTTGTAGTATCTCATACTCAACCATCCCATAAAAATCTCTCTCTGGGAACAGGCCTTTGTGAGTGGATCCGCTGTGTTGTCCTCTGAATCTACTCTCCTAACCTCGATCATCCTGGAGATCAACTATCTCCATGATCAGGCGATGCTGCCTTAGAATAAGTCTGGATCACTGATGGGACCGGCGTTCCTCGGCATGAGCCACAACTCCATTGTCTCACAATGGTAGGAACGTAGTTCATCTCATGAACTGATATACACCCAAACATCCTCTTTGGTAGCATCTTAAGTAGCGATGTATCCTGCCTTTATCGTCTAGTATGTCACGGTATCTAGCTTGGAACTCTTCCAACATACCGTCCCTTTACTGAGGGTAAAGACAATGCCTGCGACTGACATTCAGTCGTCTTTATCACCCTGGAACACTTCCAGTGATTCTCCCCAGGATCAATTGATACTATCTCACTACAACTAGTAAGAATCCTAACATCCAATTAAATCTATCTCATAGATCCAAAATCCAGGATTTAGTAGGTATCACTTTGATCCTATGCGGAGAATCTTTGTGATAAACGGAGATTGATCGAGCGTAGCATAAGAAACTCCTTTCTTATCAAGAGTATGTCATCCACGTACTCTATGAGGATCACCACCATACTCCCTACTACCTTTTTGTTTATACAAGGTTCATCTACCATTTTGATGATGTCAAACTCTTTGACTAATCCATCAAAACAGATGTTCCAACTCCGCGATGCCTGCTTTAATCCTATAAAGCATCTTGCACACGTTTCCGCTGCTCCCATTGTCTACGAAGCCCTCTGGCTGTGTACTTATAGACGCTCTCTTCTAAACATCATTTAGAAAAGCTGTCATGACACCCAACCACCAGATATCGTAGTCATGGTATGTAGCCGTGGCAAGTAGGATCTGGATGGACTTAAGCATAGCTACTTAGAAAAGGTTTCATCATCATCCATACCTGGTCAATGATGTAGACCTTTAACAAGTCTAGCTTTGAAAGTCTCAACTCTTCCATGTACACCAAGTAATCTTCTCAAGATATACTTGCTCCTGATGGGGATTTAACCCTTCAGATATAGCAACCAAAGTCCATACTTTGTTGGTGTGTATGGATTCCATCTCAGATCACTAAGCAACCAGCCATTCTTACAGAGTCTTACTCCTGATAGCCAGATCGAAACTAGTTGGGTCATCATCTCATGATGCAATCCTTGCTCCCACTGTCAAAGAGAAACCGAAGTATCTCTCAGGTGGGTGAGGAACCCTACTAGATCGGCGGAGAGGTTGAGGTTCGTTGGTAACTATTGAATCCTTTGGTTCTTTCAAATCATCAGCTGCAGTTTGTATAGCTGGAACCTTTCCAGTTCTACATAACAGACCTTGCCTCGAGCTTGTCCGGATTTTGCTTTTAGACATAGGCCGGATAACCCCAAATCTTAACTAGCTTAAGACATGGGCTCTTCCCTTTCCATATCTCATATGGAGTGGTAGGCAACTGATTTGATTCGAACTCTATTCAATAGGTATGCAGCTTCTCAAGTGCATAACTCCCAAAAAGGAAATAGGTAACTCAGTAGTACTCATCATAGAGCACACCATATCAGATAGGGTGTATCTGCTCCGCCCCGATATACCATCGTGCTATGGTGTATACGGAGGAGTAATGCTGAGAGAGAATCTCATTCTCCTTTAGAATAGTCCAGTATTTCTGTGCTCAAGTATTCTCCTCCTTGATCTCATCATAGGACATAATACTTATACCCGTATTTTGGTTCTCTACTTCTAACTTATATTCTGTGAATATCTCAAAAGGTTCGGACTTGTGTTTCAACAGGAACATATGTCTGAATCTTGAGAGATTATCAGAGAATGTAATGAAGTACAAAGAACCGGTCTTGGCATGTGTAGACAGGGGACCTTTATACATCAACATGTATCATCCCAAGAGTTCACTAACTCTTTCTCTGTTTCCAATAAACAGAGCTGTGGTCATCTTATCTTTGTGACATGACTGGCAAGTTTCACAAGATGTAAATTCAAACTGATTTAAATATGCATCTACATGTAACTTCAGCTAGTCGGGTCACATTGATCTGACCTAGTCTACAATACCTCAAGAAGAATTCGTTCATTTCTGAACTCTTCCTCTTGTGTGTGTTCCGTATACTAAGAACTGTGGTTTGATTTAGAACATTAATGCTTTTAGATAACGTGCCTGAACCGATCAACTTTTGATATAGGAAATGTTCAAAACATTATCCAACAATACAAAATTTTATCATTTCTTTACTAATAAAGAGACTGATATGATTTTGTATATCAGGTTCGGTATCTAATAACATTCGTTCAGAATCAATGTATTGGCAATACAGGGTGACAGTGACCGACAGACTTGGCTGCAACTCTTGCCCCGTTTTCTGCCTCATGAAACTTATCACCCGGTCTCAGTTCTCTACCTTTCTGTAGCCCTATGTAACAGATTACATAGATGGGATCCTGATCTGGTATCACATACCCAGGACGTAAAGAACACTGAGAAACAGTTCTATATAATGAACACACCCGAAGATGATGCATCATCATACACTCTCCTCGTTTGGGCGGCACGGGAATTCTGGTAATCCCCTATTTCCTGCTCTGTCTTATAACAATTATAAGTTGGAGCGGGACCAACGTTCCCCAGCTCAGTATAACAAGCGGGTTCGGTCAATATTCCGTATTATTATCTTGATTAAGGCGTGATATGGTCGCTACCTGGAGAGAGAGAGAAGAAAACACTCAGCGTGCGCTCTGTCAAGAATAGATTGGTTATTATTTTATCTAATCAGGATGGCTCCCACTTCTTTTTATCAAATCTTCCTTCAAACCCTAAAAGGAAAGACTAGCCGGGATTAATTACACACTACAAGTTCGCCAATCTTTCAGCCAGGCCAGTGTCGGTACTTTGAGGGAGGTCCCCCGTGCTTTCGCACGAACCTAATTAATGTAAACCTCGTTTTCCCAGAGGCGTAACCTCGTTAACACCTTTCTAGACACCTACTTGATCGGCTAATTGTAATGTATAAAACTCTCCCAGGAGTAACTCTTACTCGCAGCGGGTATCGGGATCCAACTATCTCATAGAAGGTATGCAATCTCATTGCAAATTTCAACACTTGAAATTCCCGATAATATTTTGCCCCTAGCGTCCTATGACCTTGACAGAGGTCAACAAACCATAGGCTGCTAGTCAAGTTCAACCCGTCATTTCCTGATTGAAGTAAACCCACCCGCACGACCCTTGACAGAGGTCAACAAGGTCGCACGACTACCCTAAATCAATCACATCATATGCTTATGCAGATAAGCACTAATCAGCTACCGCACACTACGCCTTGACAGAGGTCAACAAACGCAGCACGAATACTAACCAGTACATATCTAAAATGACGGAGGGCTACGACAGGTTTTTCTGAAAACCTATTGCGTAATGAACTTGATATCGTTGTAGAATCAAATGAATTTTAAAATGGAATGCTTTTGAGGCTTTTCTAGTTTTGCTAAAGGAGTCACTCCCGGTGAAGGGATCGTCGGTCCTTTCCTCGTCGAATGAGGTGCGGGATATATCATATATATCACTGTGCAAAGCAAAAACTCTTAAAAGCAATCAAAAGACAAACCGAGTGTGTAGCATCTGCCAGTTATTGCTAAAGGAGTCACTCCCAGTGAAGGGATCTCGGTCCTTTCCTCATCGAATAAGGTGCAGGATATATCTCATATACCGCTATGCAAAGCAAGAACTGTAGCTACCTGTTTTATTTTGAAATTCGATTCTACAACATCTTAGGTTTCTTTTATTTCATTAATCACATTAATGAAGTCCCATCATTTAAGTACCTAATCATCACAGATAAATACGACGTACACTTATGCCATCCGCATTCGCCTCGATGTCCCCTCGTGCACCGTTAGGTTAGGTAACTAACGGCAGAGCGGGGCAGGGCTAGCGCGGCTGTAAAACATAAGTAACGTCTATATAATATATCATATATACTATATACGGTATCTATCAAAGAACATCTCATGATCACATCACAGATATCGCAGCAGAAGAAACATATGAAATATTGGATATCCTAGGACGTCCGTGTTTTCAATACAAGCCAGTATAAAACACGGATTCCACGGTCGTGATGAATAGCCAAACTCACACCCCTAGACCCCTACGAGAGCGGCAAGCAACCCTACCAATTCTAGAGTTAGGAGACCCGGACTCGACTCCTCGAGTTGGTCTCCCACTGGACTCCAGAACCCGGTTACTTGTGCCCTCCTCCTTGGGTCTATCCTAGTGCGGAAAAGTAAATAATATACAAACGGTGATATCTTCCGCAACCTGGAAGTGCCCCAATAAAAGAATATTACATACAAGTTTTTACATGAATGAAAATAAAAAACACTCATCTCACATAAAAAACCCCGGCTATTCAAACACGACGATCCAATATAACATATCCAGCAACACATAACATCACATGTCATCAACGTAAGTAAATATGCGCATCCCAATTGTCGTTGACATATAGCAACGAAACCGGCGATATCACATATTACACTTACGGTCACAGAAAAGAAAGTGTAAAACTACAACAGTTGGAATCCGCAACCACCTCAGACATCGCATGCCTGAACCAAATGAATTACTTAGACATCACATGCCTAACAATTATAAACCCCGCATTTTAGTCTCAAAATCGAAAACTCTTTTCAATATCAAGTCGGGCAATTCAACAGGATTCCCGACATCCTGATCGAATGCTCGTCGCAAACTTCAGTAGACGGCCGCACCCCCGATACCGTCGACGAAGTGCACCAAGGCGGAACACCGCTGCCGCGAGCACCCGAACGGATGCTTTCGGAGACGGGGTTCTCCTACAGTCACTTGGTCGGGGCTATGGAGTGAGGCTGTCTATTAAGTTTATCCGGCGAGTATCCGCGTACGCTACGTGATTGCGACGGACTTTTGATCACATCAAAATTCCGTGGCAACCGATCAAGTGAGACTAAATTGCTACGTTTATAACATTCATTCAGTTATCTCATAACATATTGTGAATTCCAATTATTGTATCCCATTCCGGATAAATAGAAAATGTTAAACTTTCCGATCGAACAATCGAACACCCAAGTTTTCCCGATACAGATCAACACATGAAATAAGTCTAACAACATTCAGTTCGTGCCTCAGTACCAACGGTCCAGCCGTAGAAGGGTCAAGCCAACGCCTCACATGTGGCACGCCGTACTACCCCAAACCCGAAGGTTCAAAGGGCAGTTCAAGACGGTCACATAATCGAGTTAAGGTTTGTTGTCTTCTAGAGGGACCATCGCGTTACTTGCACTACTTAGAACGTCGTTAAACTACGGAAAAATCCAACACTTGGAAATTTCCCGACAGGGGAAAAATTGGGTATTTATATCCGGTCGAACTTTTTAACATATTCTAAAATTTATCCGGAAAGCCACATAGACAAAATTTGATACTCCGATCGAAACACCGAATCCCCAAAAACACAGCAGAAAAATTCAACTCTTGAATAAATATTAAAAATTCCCAGAAAACTCAGCTCTTTGAACTAGGAATTACTGTGCAAAGGAACAGGGCTGACGTCATCAAGGGGCCGCTGATCCGCCGCAGAAGCCATGCTTATGCCGCGGATCCGCCGCGAAATTTACTGTTCACCAGAAACTTTTTGCACCGTAATTCTTATTTTTCCCTGCTGAAATTTTTAGCAATTTTTAATTTGGAAAAACTCACTGTTTTCAAAAAAGTACAGAGAGCAAAATTGATTTGGTGTTTCGGGTTCGATCGGGTTTCAAATTCCGTCTAGACTTCGCCTAAGGCTCTAGCTAGGCTCTGATACCACTGTAGGGTTCCTAGGCACCCTAATGAGGTCTCACAAGGCATCAACCATGCCAATTTCAAAAAATCTAGGTGCCGAGAAACCCTAATACGGACCGTTGGCTAGAAATCTAGGCGAAAAACAATCTAGTTAACACTTAACTATAAGAATCGGAAATACAACCTTTGTAGATCCGGTGCTCCACCTCCATAGCTCCGCAATGAAGTCTCCTCGCTGTCCATTACAAGTCCCGGGCTCTAGCGTCGGCTTCATCGGAGAATGTACGGGCTAGGTCATCGACGACGTGCCGAAGATGATCTACGTCGAGGCATCGCTAAATCAAGCTCCGACTTCACCAAGTCAAGAAACTTGTGAAGTAAACACACTCTACTACTTGGCAAGAGGTAGAGGATGAAGAAATAGGAAGTGGGTTCAATTTAGAATTGGATTTCTCACTCATTTCCATCAATCACCATTGATGGACCTTGCTTTCTTCTTGAAGAAGAAGATGAAGAAGATGATAAATATTATGATAAGAATAATTTAAAATGAAAAGAATAATCCATTCTTATCATAAGTGAACCATGGTTAGTTGTAGAGAGTGAACTAGGGTTAGTGGAGTAGTTAGGGTTAAGCATGAGACAAAATGGTGACAAAGTCAAAGTTTTCATGAAGCTTCAACAAGCTTCCAAATAAAGCCACCATTTTGCATTTGCTTATTCTTTTTCCAAAAAGAAAAAGATTAATATATAAATAAGGAAATCAAAAACCCTAATCATCCACTTAACTATAGTTTGATACTTTACACTTAACCAAAAGGCATGTATCATCAAACATGATACAATCATGTGCACAAAACTATATCGAATATACAATGTGCACATCCGAGCGAGAAAATCCAATTAAAGTGAACCGACACTAGTTAATGCAAAGTAATATATCAAATATATAATTATGCATTAAATCATTAAATCAACACTTGATTTAACGATCCGGTCATATCGTATATAACCGACTATTATCCAATGTATCGGTTTATCGAATCAATCCTTGATTCGATAACTAGGGTATATCGCATATAACCTAATCGATACATTCATCGCGAGAATGAAATACGGTATCACATACACGCATTATTCTCGGTCCCGCACATATCTCATATGCGCTCCTATTTCGTTTCGCTTGAACCAGGAAACCTCTGTGTAGGACTCTAAAGACTCGTCAATACGCCGGCAGCAGGTGATGATCATATCAAGCACCCACAAGCCGCAAGCGGTCTGCTAAACGTAACGGCCACCCGGGTATTGAGCGATCTGAAGATCGACGAGCAAGCCCGCTCACACTCCAGTGAATCCGACCAGTAACACTACCGTACAGTCCGGTCTGATCGTCTGATATGTCGCATATCTCGCCTAGGGGTGGTAAACGTCAGACCCCAATAGCTCGATAAGTCATGTCGATATGAGGTCTATAACTGTTCGAGAAACTGCTGGTAACACTTACCAGTAAATCTCAGCAACCCTGGCCAGGGATTTCCTGTTATAGCCAATCAAACACAGCGCAACATCAACTCCCTATACCGGGAGAGACGAATCCCCTCCTATCGCTCATTGCCTCCATGTGACTCGGGACTGTACCCAAAAACCACCGTTTTGCACGCCCTCTTGGACGTGGTAAGATGGAAATCAAAGCACAATGGGAACCACACAAGACTCTATGACGATCTCGGGTCAACAGACCACTCTGTACCAGTGTCACCAGAGAACTGCCATCTGACGTGAGGTATAATACCATCTGGGAGTTCTCGGCGAGTCCGTCCAGTGTACCCAGTCTCTACTGAGCACCCGTATATCATCTTTGATGTCAAACACCAATGGATATGGGATCATCCATCGCCCATCTGTATGGGTCGAGAAGGTATACGCTAGTCTACTCTGGTATATCGATGCCCCGTCTCGATACACCCACGACTAGGGACTTTGAAGGATGTACTTATGGACTACCATGTCCTCACTAGTATGATCCGCATCATAGTCCAGGTAGTCAAGTACACATCCTAAGGGCTTTACCAACATGTAACAGAGAGACAAACAGTATACACGTTAAGGTAAAGTTCAACCAGATAGCATACTATCATGTCGAGCAAGAAAGTCCTCCCTATATATGTCCCAGCATCCACTACAATATACATCCTATGTACAGTAATGGCCTCTAGGGCATACATATAACTAACACTCTTAACCCCTATTTTGACATGGATCTCCGTTTATGTCTAGCCTCTACCAAAGCAATTGTCAATCTAATCTCTAATCGTGGTCGTGACTATCAATGAATTGATAGCGTGCCCGATTAGGATGTTAACTATTCTTTTGGTAAAGTTTATAAACTTTATAGGACATAAAAGGAGTTAAAGGATCTTCATCATCTATTGATCTATCCTAATCCTACGAACCCTAACAAGCGGAGAATTACTCGCGCATGTTGGAGATAAAAGAAAAGATAGAGATCATGATATAAATAAAATGCAATAAGAATAAAATGATATAAGAAAACAATTACCTTTATTAATCAACAAGATCAAATACACTTTGCTCCTTTAGAAAATGATTACAAAACCCCAGTTTGCTTCTCGATCTCTTCTTAAGGTGGTAGATGAGCTGACGATGATCAACCTGGATGCTTGAGCCGTCGTGGACTTCATGATCTCGTCGGTTTGATAATTTTTCCAAGAGGCTCTCAGTCCTTATTTATAGTCACAGAGTCGAACCCTAATTTCTTAATATGGTAACTAGTAGTTACGATCCTACTGTAAAAATCTAAAATCCCAACTCCTCAATATTGCGGTGGAACCGCGGCCATTTGGTGGGTTTGGCCGCGGATCCGCGGTAGGTTGGAGGGTTCTTTGCTTCAAAAATCTTGTGGTCTCTTCTGGTGATACATGTAGACTATTTTGATATCTGGAATCTAAAAGTCTTCTCTAAGTCTCTGCCAGAATTGATTTCTTCGATTTACTTTAAGATTTCGGCAGATTTGATCTCGATAACTCGGATTTCCTTGATTTCAGTCCTGATATAATTTCTGCACAATATCTCAATAAATAATGTTAGTAGAATTTGTTTTTATTGAGATATTATCTTAATCATTTGACATGATATAATAGTTTTAGAAGAATTGGTCAAAGATATTTGATATGTTATGCATATTTAAATGGACTAAATATTACATAGATATTATATACTTACATTTTCCTTCATAATATTAATTATAATATATAAACATATGAAAATAGTATTTTTACAGATAAACCATCATATGTGTCATATTTATAATAAATACCCTTAATTATTTAAGAAGAGCAAGGAAAATGTCATATCAAAAGTGCAGTTTTATCGACCGAACAGGCCACATTCGCCAAAGTTACATGCCAATGAAATGAAGAGGCTACTTACGGGTCCTCACGTCTCGTAAGAGAAAAATACCCGAGTGAGATCCCTACAACTCACGGTGGCGATGAACACTTAGGATTCCTTACGATTTTTAGGGAGAATATGCACCTATGAGATCCTCACGACTCACAGGGAGAAAAACCTTCTCGAGACCCTTACGGCTCATGAAGATGAAAAAAGTCTCAGGCTACAAAGATCGTAAACTTGTTTCCTAAGCCATCAATTCCATGGCCAGGCATAGCTTTGCACTACTTCACCTACGTACATACTTACGTGGGTAAAGTAGTGGGGGGTATTTGTAAGTCCACGGTAGCGCTCCGGCCGTCTAACAGACGCCAAATGCGGAACAAAAACTTTTTACAACTGGCGCTATCGCGTACTATAACCCGGATCTGCCATTAAAGCTAAACTAACAAACTACAAAGAGGGTAGAAATGTTATACCGAACGATCCGAGTCCTTCGGTCTTCAACCATCATCCCACGCTTTGTTGCGGCTGCTCCGATCTCCTCATCTCCAGTCTTCTCGTCCAGGTGGCACCACATCGACGGATCTTTAAACGGGCTCCCGCCTCTGAACCGAGGCAACTCGATCGTCAAGTTTGCTAAAAGAGACGACCAAGATGTTGTAGAGAATAAGTAGAACACTTTGTCTCGTTACGTCTAAAGCTATGGACGAACGGTTAATGAAGTTGCCTTTTGGAATCGGGTGAAATGAGAAATGAGGCTATCTAATTTCCATGAGTCCAAAACAATATCAATCTTTTTTCAAGCAATCATAATCCATCACAAAATGTGGCCGGCCACTTATAGGAAGAGGGGGGTGAGGGTAGGAGCAAAAAGGGTGACCATTAGCAAAAGATCTTAAGCAAATATAAAGAAGAGTTAATGCAAAAGAATGAGTCATCATACACCTTGTATGAACACAATAAATGCACAATTAAAGCACTAATGACTCACAAGCCTTATCACCATTTCTAGAACCTTCTAGAAGCATGACTCACCCTCATGACTCACCCAAGAAGAAAAGATAAATCTGCATTTAACCGAATGTTAAATACGGCCGATAGAAAACCGGAAACTGGCAACTTCCAAAAGCGACCCCGAAACGAATTTCAGGATAACCCGTAACAGTATAAACATACCCGCATTTGTATTACGACCGAATATAAATGCAACTGAGAGAAAGATATTATATCTACACAGTATAATACTCGGATCCAGCTTAAACCAAAGCCGACCAGTATTATCTGCCCGAAAAATGACACGTGCGAAAACGCACGTGCATTTTCCGAACCCTGCCATAAAACCATATGGCCTCTACAACGTTTCGCCCGAACTTGGAAAACGGTCTGTGGGGGACTCTAATGACTCATCAACACACTGGCACTGGGTATAACCTTTAGCACGTCAAAGGTACAAGCTGTACGTAACGGTTGCCTATGTATTGATTGGAAGGGAAGCTGACGAGCGAACTCATCCATAAACCATACTGAGCCTGACAGTGACAATATTCGTACAGTCCGGTCCGTTCGTCTAAAGAGTATCGCATATCGAGTCGGGGGGTGGATAAAGTCAGACCCCTAATAACGCGATAAATCGTGTCGGTATGAAACCCATCACCATCTGAGAAACTATTGATCCAAATCAGTAATTCTCCATTACCTCGGCCGAGAATTTCTAGTGATGGCCACCCGTGCACTGTGCGACATCAACCCCCAATACCAGGAGAGACGAATCCCCGACGATCCGCTCACTACCTCCATGTGGCTCAGGACTGTACCCAAAAAATACCTGTTTGCACGACTCCTTTGAGCCGTGGTAGGGTAGAAATCAAAGCACAGTGGGAACTCACACGAGACAAATGACGATCTCAGGTCGACAAACTAACCTGTACACATGTCACCAGGGAACTGCTATCTGACGATATGTATAATACCAACTAGCATGTTCCCGGCGAGTCCTGTCCGGTATACTCATAACCCAATGAGCACCTGTATACATCTTAGGTGATCCAACTGACACCAGCGGCTTGTGAGACCGGCCACCGCCCCTCGTCGGGGTCTCGACTGTATACACTCTACTCTGGAGTATCGATGCCCTGTCTCGAAACTCCCACGACTAGGGACATATTAAGGATGTGCTTATAGACCCCAGCTCCCACGTATATGATCACCATCATACTGCTGGCTGTCAAGCAAAATCCTATGGGCTCTATCATCATGCAATAGTGAACTAAAGCATGTATACGATGATAAAGACAAACCAGATAGCATACTTTCATCTCGAGCAAGACTGTCATATCGGTATAGGTCCTGCCTCAATCAATTCAATCACTTACCTGCGATCCAATAATTGACTTTTAGGGCACTATCTCCAACAATCTTCCACTTGCACTTAAGGCTAATTATTGTGATGTCGCATACTCACAGCCCGTGTGATACCGAACATCCAACTCCTCTACTAATCAGTTTCACAAAGCTGGTTTGTAAAACTCTTGTGTTCGAGAAATAGCCTCAGTGAGTGGATCCGCCCTGATGTTTCTTTCTATGTCTCTCTTAATCTCAAGTTCGCGGAGAAAGCCATCTCCCGAATTGAGTAATACCTGTCTTAGAATATGTCTGGATATCTGATGGGACCTAGTTCATAAATGAACTCCAAATCCAAACTTCTTAGACTGTATGGATCACTGAACCTAATCAGTATCCAGCACCATGCCTCCCACAGTATCCTCTTGGACTACCTGTCCATAATACTGTCCCTCGTCAGAGGGAAAACTATAACTCTGACAATCACTCTGTCATCCATGTCACCTTTGAAGCCTGGAATGATAACCGTCTTCCAAAAGAGGCTGCCATTATCAAATTCGTAGAACATGCGCTTATGTTCTAAAACTGCTTCCTTATGTTTCTCCAGGATTGGATTAATATAAACTTATTGCATCTAGTGCAAAAACAACATCTGGTGTAGTACTTGACATCTCATGATTGACTCAATTGCCTAAGCAAGTGATCTACTAATCATGCATATCCCTCTCTCCTTTAGTCTCTA
This sequence comes from Agapanthus africanus, assembly GCA_030015575.1. Taxonomy (NCBI): domain Eukaryota; kingdom Viridiplantae; phylum Streptophyta; class Magnoliopsida; order Asparagales; family Amaryllidaceae; genus Agapanthus; species Agapanthus africanus. The sequence goes on from CM057339.1 coordinate 139,346,410, forward strand.
AGACACCTTTAGAGAGGGTGACTCCATCACCTGCAGGTACACCACCATGCCAGGAGTCATCTATTCTAAAATACCATTAGAATATTGTCAAAGTACCCACATTAGGAAACTACCCAAATCTAGATCTAAAACTATAGATCTAGTAACCAGAATGTCAGATATTATATTCATATCCTGTCTGGAGAAACAACTGTGTGACGACCACAATACAACCGATCGTAGTATAGGAATTTTACTTCCTACTCTGTGTATGTCATCCAAATACCAGGACATTACACCCTACTACATTCTTAACAGATCCATCCCCTATTCTGATGAAGTCAAAGCCATGACTGTTACATCAAAATTAGATGATCTAATCTCCGGTTATATTTGCTCAAGCCTATAAATAGACATAAGCTACTTGCCCACTATGCTTCCGCTGCTCCCACTGACTACGACAACCCTCTGGCAGAATAATATATACGTGTACTTCTAAAGCTAGTTTAGAACGACGCTATACTTATCCTCCTGCCGAGTCTCACAGTCTGGAACAACAGTAGTGTCAAGTCTGGGTAAACAAGAACCTCACTGTCACCGTCCTTGAGGGTACCGGAGTACCTCTCGGGTGTCAGAGGTTACCCACCATATGTGTGAAGTGGCTATTGGAATGTCAAACCTGATTGAATATATAGATCCTATTAAATTTTTCGTAATCGTTTGCGGTTCTGGAATCGCTTCCAGTTCTACTATACTCCCATTACTGTTTTCTGAAAAAATCCATTTTACTAAAACTGTGGCGATTCAAGAACAATATCACTATTGATCTTCCAGATAGTAGAAAATCAACCCTCGTCAAAACCAGGGTCAACCCACAAACTGCCATTACAGAAACGTGCCTTGAGTTATCCAGTGTCTGGTTTTAAGCATAAGCTGGACAACTCCCCGTATCTTAACATCGTTAAGATATGAACCATTCTATATGCAATATAGAAATAAATGCACTAATTTAATTGGAACCAGATTCAAATCATGCAGCTGTCTCCAGTGCATATTAACTTAATGGAAAGTAGCTACTCAGCATTACTCAACTTAGGAATCCATCCAATTATGAGTAACCTGAAAGAGAAACAAATTTCTCAAAAACCATTACTATCAACTGAATACCAGTCACAAGAATCTACATCTTCAATCTCTATGAAGAATCCCGATACTTGCGACACCTGGTTCTCTACTTTATTCTTATACCCACAACTTCTCGAAACTTAGACTTTGTATTTCTACGAAACACTTGTCTAAAAACTAGAGAAGTCACAAGTAAACAGAACATAGTACGAGGACCTACCCCTTTGTCCTGACGGACACTGGACAACATACAATACTCTGTATAAGTCCCCTGAGTTTGAATAACTCAAAACCTGTGCATCGTAGGTTGAAAACTGTACCCAGGCGATTTCCTCAAATATCACCAATTACAACGAATTCCGATATAATGAGGATAATTACCTAATTCCCAATAACTTACTCCTACTCATCATCTGTAAAACCATACAGATATGAGAATGAAACCTGGTAAATACATACCCTGGAGTAAGTATCTAATCAGGAAAACGGTTTTCCTTTAACAATGCACTGAAACATGAAAATGTTTCGTAGGGGTGTCCTGGTATTCCTAGTAATGCATCTTCCATAATCCAATTCATGACTATAACCGTATATTTTTTTGCCATCTCTCCAAATCCCTTTATTTGTCTTTAGTCGTTACCTTCTGTACACCTTCGTTAGGCTAAATGGTTTTCTTCCTTCCCTACCGTTCGGCACCAGCCTATGGTTTGGAAGAAAACTATCCAGTAAGCATAATAGGTGTACCCTCCTAAACCAAGGAGTACTAGCAACTTGAGAGAAGATGATAATAAAAGACAACTGAATAATACCTTATTCTATTTCTCCCAAATTGGGGAAAAAACAAAGGTGAAATAGGAGTGGCGATGAAGTACGCGGTTTGGTCGTGAATAATAACAGTCGCAATTTACTTTGCCCTCTTTCTAATCCCTTTGTTTTGTCTTTAGTTATTACCTTCTGCACACCCTACTTAGGCTAATTGGTTTTCTTCATTCCCTACCTTTCGGCACCTTCCTATGGTTTGGAATAAGACTATCCAATAAACGTAATAGGTGTACTCTCCTAAACTAAGGAGCCCTCGCAACCTGAAAGAAGGTGATAATAAAAGACAACTGAATAAACCAATTCTTTTTCTCCTGAACCTGGATCCATCCTCGAAGTAGTACCTTCGAGTTCGTATATAACCATACGATGGATCTATCCAATGGAAGTGGATGTCCATAGTAATACGGGGTGTTCTGAGAAATACAAAGGGTAAAAGAAAGAGCGGCAATGACTTATGCAACTCGGACAATCCAAAAGCCAGTATTTTAAGAAGGTTCGGTCAACTTGGTCACTGAGTCATGGTCTAGGGTCGGTCAAAGGTCGCTGCCAAAGAGAGAGAGAGAAAAGAAACACTCTGCGTGCACTCTAACCTAGATCAGAATGGTTATCACTTTATCTAATCAGGAAACCTCCCACTGTAATCTCAAATTCTCCTCCAAACCTGAAAGAAGAATTAGTCGGGATCACCCGAAGAGTAAACCAACTCATCAGTGAGAATCGGGATCCAACTCTCATCGCATGATAACTCAATGGAAGCCACTCAAGTTATCACACTCCAGAAGGTATGTGCATGCCTGGCAAGTTTCCTGTATGTTTGAAACTCCCGATATGATTTTTGCCTCATGCTCATATGACCTTGACTTTAGTCAACAAATCATAAGTCACATGTCAAGTTCTACCCGTCATTATCCAGGTTGATTTGAACCCACCCGTACATACCCTTGAATTTAGTCAACAAGGTAATACGACTGTCCCAAACCAACACATCTATCTATGCATCAGATGAATACCCAGCAACTACCAAACACTATGCCTTGACTTTAGTCAACAAACATAGCTTGAATACTACTGACTATTCATAAGAAATGACGGAGGGCTACGGCTGGTTTTTGGCGAAAAACCTTTAACGTAATGAACTTGATCTCATTGAAGGAACCTGATAGCTTTTTATAAAAATATAGTGGCGAAAACCTTTTGCTAAAGAGGTCACTCCCGGTGAAGGGATCTCGGCTCTTTCCTCGTGGAATGAGGTGCAGGATATTCTAACTGAATACCGCGATGCAAAGCAACTTGTAATCGACTATAGTGAAGTTATTACCCTGACGTAAACTTCTGTCCAAGGGGTCACTCCCGGTGAAGAGATCTCGGCCCTTGCCTCGTCGAATGAGGTGCAGGATATTCTAACTGAATATCACTATGCAAAACAAAAGGAAATATCTTTGTAATAACACCTTTTAAAATTTGTTCCAACAACATCAAATATTGGTTTGTTTTATCCTTGTATTGATAAGAATCAATGCAGTCCCATCAATCAATCACACCAGAAAAGAACGAAAATAAAATGTACGTATATGCCATCCGCATTCGCCACTGGGTCCCGTCATCACCCGTAAGGTTACTTAACTAACGACAGAGCGGGGGCTGGACTAGCGCGGGTGTAAAACATATACAACATCTAATAGTATATATACTAATATACAATAATCGCTCCAGGCGTGATAACATGCAACATTACAGAAAAGTAATAAGCATCACAGAACAATACAGATAATCTGGGATCCCCGGGTTTCACAGAGCCGCTACTGAAACCCGACGCTCCCCTGGTCGTGTGGATAGCCTGTGCAATGAAAGCTAGACCCCTACGGGTGCGGCAAGTTACCCGCCAAAAACTTGAAGCGAGGCAGCCCCCTACAGCAAAATGAATGGACCACCCAGCACTTCACGGAATCCGGTAACTTGAGCACCCCTCTTTGGGTCAACCTGTACCCCTACGAGTGCGGCGAATAGTCTGCCAATTCTAGAGTGAGGCCCATCTGCCTCTCAAAGCCATGAGATACGAACCCGTTTCCCTCCAGAACCCGGCGATCCGTGCACTCCTTCGCGGGATAAACCTAGTACAGAAATAAAAAATATGTACAACGGGTACATCGACCTCAGCCCGGTCGTGCCCCAAAAAGAATATTATACAAACAGGCAGTGACGGCAGTCCACATGTTGGACGCTCGCCCTGCAATATCAAATGTACAAATAAATCCAAGCTGCACTACCATTGCACACTGCTATCCACTACGACATATCCGCAACATCACAGCACAACACAGAACATCAACGCGAATGTCACGTTCGCAAACCCGTCTAAAAGAACTATAGCAATTAGACGCGGTTTACCGCTCGAATGACATTCCCGGTCGGAGATATAAAGTAAGTACTGTAAACTAACACGTTTAAATTTCGATCGACCAAATATCCCAAAGTGGGCCCCACAAACATCTGCTGTACAGTAACAAAATCTGGGCCTAAAAGAAATATTGCAGAAGCCACAATTTCCAAAGAAGAACTTACTGGAAAATTTTGGAACACTGTTGCCACATACTGGCCGCGGATCCGCGGTCAAACCCTAGCTTTGACCGCGGTTCCGCGGCGGTACTGTGGTAACACGTGTCCAAATTTCACCGTAATTCTTCAAAAACCCTGCTCAATTTTCTGTGATATGCAAAATTATTTTTAAACCCTTTTAAAAATCGACAGAAACTACAGACTTGGAATTTGCGGTTTTCGAAAATCCGTTCGATCGATATTTTAAACACGTTAGCACAAGTTAGTATAGCTTAATGGTGAGACTCTGATACCACTGTAAGTCCACGGTAGCGCCCCGGCCGTCTAACAGACGCCGAATGCGGAACAAAAACTTTTTACAACTGGCGCTATCGCGTACTATAACCCGGATCTGCCATTAAAGCTAAACTAACAAACTACAAAGAGGGTAGAAATATTATACCGAACGATCCGAGTCCTTCGGTCTTCAACCATCATCCCACGCTTTGTTGCGGCTGCTCCGATCTCCTCGATCTCCAGTCTTCTCGTCCAGGTGGCACCATGTCGACGGATCTTTAAACGGGCTCCCGCCTCTGAACCGAGGCAACTCGATCGTCAAGTTTGCTAAAAGAGACGACCAAGATATTGTAGAGAATGAGTAGAACACTTTGTCTCGTTACGTCCAAAGCTATGGACGAATGGTTAATGAAGTTGCCTTTTGGAATCCGGTGAAATGAGAAATGAGGCTATCTAATTTCCATGAGTCCAAAACAATATCAATCTTTTTTCAAGCAACCATAATCAATCACAAAATGTGGTCGGCCACTTATAGGAAGAGGGGGGGTGAGGGTAGGAGCAAAAAGGGTGACCATTAGCAAAAGATCTTAAGCAAATACAAAGAAGAGTTAATGCAAAAGAATGAGTCATCATACACCTTGTATGAACACAATTAAAGCACTAATGACTCACAAGCCTTATCACCATTTCTAGAACCTTCTAGAAGCATGACTCACCCTCATGACTCACCCAAGAAGAAAAGATAAAATCCGCATTTAACCGAATGTTAAATACGGCCGATAGAAAACTGGAAACTGGCAACTTCCAAAAGCGATCCCGAAACGAATTTCAGGATAACCCCGTAACAGTATAAACATACCCGCATTTGTATTACGACCGAATACAAATGCAACTGAGACAGATATTATATCTACACAGTATAATACTCGGATCCGACTTAAACCAAAGCCGACCAGTATTATCTGCCCGAAAAATGACACGTGCGAAAACGCACGTGCATTTTCCGAACCCTGCCATAAAACCTTACGGCCTCTACAACGTTTCGCCCGAACTTGAGAAACGGTCTGTAGGGGACTCTAATGACTCATCAACACACTGGTACTGGGTATAACCTCTAGCACGTCAGAGATACAAGTTGTACGTAACGGTTGCCTATGTATTGATTGGAAGGGAAGCTGACGAGTGAACTCATCCATAAACCCTACTGAGCCTGACAGTGACAATATCCGTACAGTCCGGTCCGTTCGTCTAAAGAGTATCGCATATCGAGTCTGGGGGGTGGATAAAGTCAGACCCCTAATAACGCGATAAATCATGTCGGCATGAAACACATCAACATCTAAGAAACTACTGATCCAAATCAGTAATTCTCCATTACCTCGGCCGAGGATTTCTAGTGATGGCCACCCGTGCACTGTGCGACATCAACCCCTAATACCGGGAGAGACGAATCCCCGACGATCCGCTCACTACCTCCATGTGGCTCGGGACTGTACCCAAAAAATACCTGTTTGCACGACTCCTTTGAACCGTGGTAGGGTAGAAATCAAAGCACAGTGGGAACTCACACGAGACAAATGACGATCTCAGGTCGACAAACTAACCTGTACACATGTCACCAGGGAACTGCTATCTGACGATATGTATAATACCAACTAGTATGTTCCCAGCGAGTCATGTCCGCTGTACTCATAACCCAATGAGCACCTGTATATATCTTAGGTGATCCAACTGACACCAGTGGCTTGTGAGACCGGCCACCGCCCCTCGTCGGGGTCTCGACTGTATACACTAGTCTACTCTGGAGTATCGATGCCCTGTCTCGAAACTCCCACGACTAGGGACACATTAAGGATGTGCTTATAGACCCCAGCTCTCACGTATATGATCACCATCATACTGCTGGCTGTCAAGCAAAATCCTATGGGCTCTATCATCATGCAATAGTGAACTAAAGCATGTATACGATGATAAAGACAAACCAGATAGCATACTATCATCTCGAGCAAGACTGTCATATCGGTATAGGTCCTGCCTCAATCATTGCAATCACGTACCTGCGATCCAATAATTGACTTTGAGAGCACTATCTCCAACAGTATTTGTTCCCGCCAAAAATTTTGGCTCAAAACTTGTTCTTCCCTTATATAAATAAAGGGAAATCTCCACGTATTAAACACGTGCACCCACATGCAAAGCATGTAGCTACCGCTTCAGATAGGATTAAATCCTTGAGCGCCTCACGTGTTTCCCACGTGAGCGCCGACGCCAGTTTCTGTTAGGATTAAATCAGAAAACTTCATAAATGAACAGAGAAGAAGATCACCCTCCTCAAAAAACTCTAGGTAAATAAAAAAAAAGATCAAAACATCTCATTTACCTATTGAAGGGTTTAACCCTTTTAAAAGAACTTAGTTCTTTTCTTGGATCTGAGATCCACAAGACAAGTCTCCCACAAGTTGAGAATTTAATTTTCATCGGGAAGAACTTGTTCTTGAGAATCAAAAATTCAGAAAAGAACTAAGAATTGAATTCCTCAAAACAAAGTATATAAGGAGAGAGAGAACAGCGCCCAGCGCCTCATGTGTCCCTCACGTAGGCACCACAGAAGAAAAGAGTACTTAGCACTTATTGGGCAGCGCTTAGCGCCCAGCGCCTCACGTGGGCGCCTCAGAAGAAAAGAGTGGTTAGCACTCATTGGTCAGCGCTTAGCGCCCAGCGCCTTACGTGTCCCTCACGTGGGCGCCATCGAAAAAAAGAGTGCTTAGCACTCATTGGGCAGCGCTTAGCCCCCAGCGCCTCACGTGTCTCTCGTGTGGGCGCCACAGAAGAAAAGAGAGCTTAGCACTCATTGGGCAACGCTTAGCGCCCAGCGCCTCACGTGTCCTTCACGTGGGCGCCACAGAAGAAAAGAGTGCTTAGCACTCATTGGGCAGCTCCCGGGGTCTAGCGCCTCACGCGCTCCACACGTGGACGCTATAAAGAGCGCCTTGCACTCTATATAAAGACAAAAGGAGTAAAGTGTTTTACACTTAATTGGTAATTCCTCATGACTGAAAACTTCACATGATCATATGTGGGCATCAGAACTTATATAAATGCTCAGCATTGTTTGCATAAAAGGGGAACTGATTAAGAGCACAAGCAAGTGCTTAATACTTTTCAATAAAAAAAAGACCGCTGAGCAGATCAAGCCCAAATTGGCTAGGCCCTCTGAGGAATGAACCTTCCTAATTCAAATCAACCGATCCCATATGCTCATGATTGCCCAAACTAATCTCAGTCTCATATATGACTATTGACTTTTCAGTTGATGATATCCCAAATGATATTCATCTTATATCTCCTAAGATAATTTTAGTCTCAAACATGACTAACGATTTCTAGGGTCACCATAACCCGTTTCTCTCAAATACGGGATTTGGTTTAAGGGTACATCTCTCCACACCTCTGATATACGTCGTTGTAATTCTTCAACGTCTTCAGAGAGGTGGTGGGTCCCGACAGCCAACAATTCTTCAGAGCATTCCTAAACCGTCTGAACCGATGTGCACACCTCAAATCAGACCGCATCCCATACTAGGTGCATTCCATATCACCCCTGTTTATTTCGTCACGTAACAAATACACGTGCGTGCAAGATGAACACACTAGACCACTACGTCCTTAAACTGGCAATGGACCGAAATGTCCTTAAACTAATATTCGCCTCTAAAATAGCGTTACTGGACCGAAATGTCCATAAACTAATATTCGCCTCCAAAATGGCGATAATAGACCGAACGTGCTTAAACTAAAATAATAGAGCCCAAATGCTTTTCTGTTGGATCTGAAATAAAAATGATCCTGAAAACTCGTTAAGTGGATCTTAGTCTCAAATTGGACTGATGTATCCTTAACAAAAAAACAAATCGAGCCCCAAATGCTCACATACATTTAAGTTGATCTTAATCTCAAACCAGATTAACGATTTTTAATTCAACCCAAATCCAAATCTAAAAATATACGGATTTGGACTATTCTACGCCCTACGGGCGATGACATAAATTAGTCTCCGTATACAATCCACGGGCAACCTAAACAAACAAAATTACACACGATATGAAGTGAACTTCCAGAGTAGGAGAAAATGGTTATCGCGATGCGATAACGTAATTAACGGCAGGGGCTTGCACCTGCAAGGAAGACCGTCTCCACAATCAAAAAACCCTCGCAAACAAGAGGGATTTGATGAAGTCTGCTACAACGGCCGCATCCGTCCAAACCTCCAATATACGGTGTCATAAATCAACTTGGCATATTCGGAAAAGTGGACGGATAAATCCAAATAGTATCTGCCCCCAAACTCGGCCAAGGCGATCTATCCCAGTTTGTCCCCGTTTTCGGCGGCGAACACGTATATTAACCGATAGACGAAGACTAAGGCGCGCTTTGATTTTCACATATGACTATCGGTTAAAATATGAAAATTTTATATTATCACCGATTATCATATATACTATTATTATAAGATTTAATTTGAATTGATTTTACATTTACGTTTCAATTTCAAGGGTTTGAAGTTTTTAGTTTAGAGTAAAGTTTTTTAAAATTAAGGGTTTTCGTAATCAAGTTTAATATTTTATATTTGGTTCTGGTATTAAATTTAAGATTTTCGAATTAGTTCTGCTGTTAAGTTTAAAATTAAGATTTGGTCTTATTTAATATAAGAGATCATCATCATTATTACCACAAAAACACACATACATCATCATCAACGTTATCTCACTCACACACACGCACATATATATCATCAACATTATCACACACACACATGTCATCATATCTCTCTCTCTCTCTCTCACACACACACACACACACACACACACACACACTTATACTTGCACTTACACTAAAATACCCTAACCATAACCCTCACCCTTAACTCTAACCCTAATTACCTTAACCCTAACCCTAGACCTAATTAACCCTAACCTCCTATAAATTCTTCACTGAACTGTCCTTAGCTATTATTTTTTTTACTAAACCCTAAACCTAACCCTAATCCTAACCTTAATTCTAAAACTACACCTAACCATTATCCCTAAGCCTAATCATAACCGTAACCAAACCAAACCAAAGCCTAACCTATAATCAATCTTCTTCTTCTTCTCCTTCTCACCATCACCACCAATCTCATCTAAAATTACTTTTTCCGGCTCTTCATCCGACCTGCCCGGTCCCCGTCATCCTTCCCCGACCCCTTTCCCTATCACCACAGCCACCACCATCCACCACATCCCCACCACCACCACCACCGCCACCCACTTCCCCACCACAGCCACCACAGCCACCCACTTCCCCAAACAATCCCAAATTGAAGCGCAGCCACCACAAGCCGCCACCACAGCCGCCGTCACCGCCTACCATCGATCACCACCACAATTCAAAATCCCTAAATTAAAGCTTTACCCACCAAATTCGAATTAGGAAAATAAAATTTTAAATTAAATAAATTAACTAACTGATTGAGGATTTCGACAGTGACGAAAAAGCCAGAAAGGAGCTCGATGTTGATGAAGAGGGTGACGATCGACGTTGACGAGGAGGGCACGATCGAAACGGCGCTGGAGGTGATGGAGACGACGTTGGAGGTCATAGGAGGTTGAAAGAGACGACGAGGGAGGAGGCGACGAAGGGGGAAATTAATTGGGAATTAGGGTATTGTGGTAACGGGGAGGATAAACCTTTGGTTTTATCTTTTTTTTAAATCCCCAATTTTGCCCTACGGATATATCCGTAGGGACTTATTTTGCGGCACCGTAAGGGCAACTGCATATGTTAAATTTTAACAAATTTTTATTCATATATGCCTCTATGGTCTAATCCGTATCAGTATTAGTTGTCCCTACGGACCCTACGAATTTATCCGTAGGGATAACATAAAATTGCCTATACGGATTTTACCATCCTTAGGGTCAAACCATCTTTGTACTAGTGACTGCTCATGTTTATTTTCCTCTAACTTGGGAAAAATTATTCCATGCGCTGGCCATATAGAACTTGGTGGTGACCTGAACTTCAAGCAGACACAAGGTACATCTGGACAACATTTAATAACCATTGAGTATATTTTCAGGGAAAAGCTTGTAACCAAGCTAACATATTTTGGTTGTTGAGGCACACTTGGCTATAGAAGCAGAACATCTGAGTGGGTGGACTCAATTTAGGAGCTGAGAAGAACTGGGTACAGTATAGGGTAACAGTTGGAGTGTAAACGAAATAAACAAGAGAGTAGTAATATGAATACTGAAAAATAGATAACTTGTTTGCATGGGTCTTATGAGATTTTAATCAACGTGGAACTACACAGTGTGTTGGTCTGAAATATGTTTATCAAAATCACAATTGGACCTGATGGGGTGTTGCTGTTATTTCTGATCACTGTATCTTTACCTTTTATGTTAATTTGACTGCAAAGTTTTTATCAGGGTTCCCTAAAAAGATTACTGACGATAGGAGGATTAATTGAGGATGATTAAAATACTCATATTGGTGCTTTGAATTTCCTCAATTATCATTCACTTTTTGGTTCACAGTACCTAAATGTTTATGTTAGTAGTTTTAACATCACATTCGTTTATTATTTTCGCATTGTAAGATTCATGAAACCTATCTATTGTAAAGCTTATAAAAGACCTTCATTTTTTATGATTTAGAATCAAGTTATCAAATAAATCAAAGTTTATCTTCTTCTTCTCTTTTATCTTAGAGTGATTCTTTGATGTTTTGCCTCCGAATCATCCTTCACAGATTCTCGCTCCAGCGACTCCTCTAAAAGATTTCCACTCCTTTACCCCCTCGCAGGATTTCGTTTCGGCAATTCCTCGTAGGTTTTGCGGCATCAATCATTTTACCATCGGTGGCCTAGTTGTCCCTTCAACTCCATTCGTGTTCTTGACAGCTTCGGTCCTTGCTACGTAATCTCCTTCCGTGTCAGTTGGTATTAGAGTACCAACCGCTTACACGATGTCCGACCCTGTCACTCGTGAAGAATTCGACACCCTCCGTGGCGACTTAAATACCATCAACACCAGCGTGCAAGATCTCACCCAACAAATGGGAGAGATGATGAAAGTCATCCGAGATCGCTTCGGCGCATCATCAAAAGATCCTAAAAGGCCAACCAAAGATCGCCATCACCGAAATAAGCATGATGAAGTGGACTCATACAACACAGTAAGGGCCGAACGTCGTCACACCGCCAGCTACCAATAAGAAGATGGAAGTCTTAACCATGAACCTCACGATCGCTAGCCAAGGCGTTACAACCAAGACGATCGTCGATTCCGAGACAGCTATGACAACAGAGGCGTATTCAAAATGAAGATGGACTTCCCATCATTCAATGAACGCCTATATATTGACGATTTCCTCGACTGGCTGACTGAAGTCGAGCGTTTCTTTGAGTATATGGAGATTTTCAAAGATCGCAAAGTGAAACTCGTCGCTTACTGGCTTAAAGGTGATGTTTCGGCATGGTGGGAGCAACTTGAGTTCTTCTGAGTTCGCGAAGGCAAACCTCCCGTTCGGAAGTGGCACAAAATGAAGCGACTCTTGCATGTTCGCTTCCTTCCACCCGACTACGAGCAAGTATTTTATCACGCTTACCGAGACTACTCATAAGGCGATCGACCTGTATCTGAGTGCACCGAAGAGTTTTATTGGATGTCCTCTCGCAACAACATAGCCGGGACTGACTAGCAACATGTGAGTCGTGTCAACTTAGCCGAAACGAAAGCCAGCGAAGGGTAAAGGAGTGGAGATCTTTCAGAGAAGTCACCAGAGCGAAGATCTACGAAGAATGAGTCGGAGGCAGAAACATCGAATCCACGACACAAAAGAAACTCCAAGATGAATGGCAACTTTGATTTATTTGATCTAAAACATAGGAAATGAAGACTTTTCTAGGCTTTACAATAAGCAGGTTCCATGAATCTTACAATGAGAAAACAATAAATAAAGATGATGTTGAAACTACTAACATAAATGTTTTAATACTATGAACCAAAAAGTGATAAATAATAAATGACGACATATGAATGCTTTAATGATTTAATCATCCTCAATTAATCCTCCTACATCAGTATTCACACAACTATGAAAACAAAGAAGATCGCATGGAATTAAACTTTGTACTGGTACAGCTGAAATTATTCTTAGTCAAGTGTTCAGGGTGAGAATAATAGGAGGATAAACAGTAGAACCTAGATCACCTAGATGGTCTCCATGCCCCCCTTCAGCAATTTGAGTTTACCTTTACTATTAATTAGAGGAGATGGCCTTAATCCTTAATTTTTTTGCCGCATGTTTAGGAAATATAGAAGAGGCCAACTGGTTGTCTAGGATTATGGAAGCCCCCTCTCTTGTTTATACATTGCGTGTGTTAAGAAAATGGCACTAATTAAGGGAAGGTTGTAAGACTTTATCAATCTTTTACGGAGCCTTGCTTTACAGGCGACCCTATTTTGTTATGAACGGATTAGATGACTATGTTGATAATCTGATCGTGGTATCTTATCTTGTGCCCTAGTTGTAATCTGGTTTTTTTTTAATTTCCTCGGTTGAAGTGTCATAATTGGATCCTGAAATTTCAAAAGACTCGGACATGAGGCATTCTGTTTTAGTTCTTATTAATTAGGTGCATTAATTCAGTACTTGCTGTTTTTTGATTTCAATGTAAGGTCCGATACTCAAACCTCACCTTGTCTCCTCGATGATTCTTTGGTACTGTAAGATGACTTTGACTGCAAGGCTCAACCATGAGGTCATAAGCGCATGCACAATCTAGTCTCTAGAGAGGAAGGTCAGAGCTATCTCTGATGCTCAGAGGCTAATGGACTTTGAAAGCACATGTTCCTCTGAGACCAAGTCACAGCTCGCAAGATGTTATGGTTCCTGGACAATTAAGTGCCTAGAATAGAAACTGGCAGTTGGATGTCGCATTAATGAGAGACAGGAAAGCAGACAGTCTCCATGGTAAAACTTCTTGGAGCTTGCCAATTGGTTCATTTGGTTGGTTGGCTGGCTGGCTACTTTCTGCTTTCTTCTCATTCTTCCCTTTTGTCTCTTTCATGGGCCTTGATGTACGTACGTTGCCGCGTAGGTTGTGGTCTTTCTGTTTGTTTAGCAATCTTTCTGTCATATTCTTTAGGAACAAATTTATTTACTAACTTAACCTAATTAACCAGCTTCCGAGCATAGTTAGGTTCAAAATTAAGAACTGTTTGAATTTTGACAGCCTGCTTCAGTCGAGTAGCGTGATCAGTATTCTTCGTCTATTTGCGTGTGACCCGTGTTTTCTCTTGCACGTTTCAGTCGCGTAGCGTGATCAGTATTCTCATATTGTTCCCAAATCATGTCTTAGGCTATTCAATTTGTATTAGACTATATATAAGTTAGCACCCTTAAAGATATTGACATGCCATGCCCCATAAAAATGTTTAATCGTAGAATCAAATTTGTGAAATGGACCCAATGTATCTCTTTCCTTGGCATGCATCGAGTTTGTATAGGTTACTTGTGAGAACAAACTCTTCAATCTTTCCCAGTAAACTTCAAAACACACATGTCCCTAATTGAACCAAATACCTGGAAATTGAGGTACTCAGAAAGTCAATATGTTATTCTCTGCAATGTATATAAGTATTTGAAGCATGTACCTAGGCTATATATATGCCCCATCTCTGCCTTCTACCACTAGTATATATGCTCCTCATTCCACTTTGTCTAGCTATACAAAGCTAGTTTTGATGGCATACATGAGTCTTGAGAATAACATATTGACTTTGAACCAAATACCTGGAATTACTTTGTTCTTCCTGATGATTTTTAGGTGAAGTGATGACTTTGGATGCAAAGGCTTAAACATGAGGTCAGACCTTTTACCTTTTTACTCAAGAGGCAAACAGCCTTTGAAAGCATATATTCTCGTGAGACCAGGTCCCAGGTCACAAGTGAAATTGATAAATCTATTCTTATTCTATACGGCATGATTAACGACTTGATCATCTCATGCACATGCCATACATAAGTCTAGAGAAACTTACCATGAACCATGTGCTGTAGAATAAGAATAACCAAAACCCATTGATTTTTCTTACCTACTCCCATACCGTAGAGTATCCCGACAACATCTTTATTTCACAAGTTGGATTTGTGTCTTCTCTTGTTAATTGTGTAGGCATGAACACTCTTTATATAACCCCTTCCTTAAAGAGAGTTATGGTAGTTTTCAAAACTACATGGTTGTTCTATAGCAACCACTTATAACTAAACGTGGATAATCATTCAAAACTTCATGAGAATAACCACCATAAATATTAATATCATATGTTATATAATACTGTAATAGAATATTTGAGTCAAATATAAGGTTATTTTAACAACGTCTTCTGATTCGTGTGAAAAAGATTCTGTCTCTAGTGACAGAGACTGCCACTTGACAGCCTCATGAATCAAAGTCAACAAGGAGACAATATCATTGGACAGTCAATCTCACATCTTCCCTTTGTCGATTCCATTGGTTTTCATATTGTAGCAGGAGGGATTCCGACGTTTTCGTAGAAATATATTGGTCTATTTTTGTTTAACATTCTTAGAAGCTAAGTTTCTATGAAAGTCAATAATTATATATAAGCATCAAGTATCTCGGCTACACACTCTGCTTCCTCTGTTTCTTCCTTCTCTTTCAAGTTTGCTTCTTATTCATCTCTCTCAACTTCTG
The DNA here is from genome assembly GCA_030015575.1 of Agapanthus africanus. NCBI lineage: Eukaryota > Viridiplantae > Streptophyta > Magnoliopsida > Asparagales > Amaryllidaceae > Agapanthus > Agapanthus africanus. The sequence goes on from CM057339.1 coordinate 139,361,933, forward strand.
CAAATCTAGTACTGATGGCATTAGAAAGAACCAATCCACTGAAGAATGGGAAGGGAAACCCTTTGCCGAAGCGAGGCCAGATCAAAGCCAAGATATTTTCGACTCTATTTGATTTACTTATTGAAATTCCCTTGAAAACACGAAGGATGGGTGTGAAGACAACCGAATGCTTTGCGAAGCTCAACACAACTCAGAAAGTGCACCCGAATTAATTGCGGCAGGATGAGCCTTCGAGGTTTCAATATCAAAATGCAGACCAAGCCGTGATATTGATCTTCTACCATATAAGCTACATTCATGATATGCTAAATTTCAGTACTTATCTTTGTTTTTGTCAGCCTGCTTCCTGATATTAATTCAAATTAGCGCATCGTGTGTAATGTTTCAGTCTAGATTCATATATCTAAAGCTTATGCTTAGGATTCTTATAAGACGTTTAGTTATGCGAAGTCGGTATCTCTGAAAATTGTAGAATTTATGACCATCATGCTCTACAATTTTCATTTGTTTTGTTAGTTATCAAAATCTAGAGAAAGCATATGCTGCGCCTTTTGGTCTCTCAACTCTAGTATTCTGATAATTAGTAAATCATAGAAGAGTTACATACAAATTTGTTGGTTTTGGCCAATTGCATTTTCTTTTCACAGTGTAGTTTAAGAAAAAGAAGTAAGCGGCTGTCCAGACGGAAACTACCTCAGACCGCTCCATGTTTAAGCTAGGTGCTGGAATTAACCGGTTGAAAGCTAAAATTGCTTTAATCATAGACATAAAGATTATATGGTTTACAGTAACATTTTTCCGTGCTTCATATCTTGTAAGAGATAAGATCACGCTATTTTAGAGAACTTAACATAATTCATGGTGTTAACTCAAAAAAGAGATAAAGTTTGTGGTAATTTAGTATAAATTACTCTGGAATTAAATCAACATCAAACTGCAAGCACATTAAGCCCAACATATTCATCTCTGATAAATTTCAGAGAGACCTAATCTCAACCTAATAGCAAGTTCCATCATTATTTCAAAGTCAAATCTAATTTTTCAAAAATAACAACAATCTATATTATACTTCTAAGTTCCAACACAAATACAATTACAATTAACTCTGGATTTACCTATAAATTCAGAATTTGTTATGAGTCATGAGATAATATAAGACATTATGCATGAAGAAGTTGCCTACAATTTGAAAGGAGTTTGTTTGTGAGGAGGGTCAATGATAATGATGCACATGGAGTTGGGGCTTGGGCACAGGTCCTGTTTGGATGAGCTTATCTGTAAGAGATTATTTGTCATAATCACTTATAAGTGATTATATTTTGAAAAAGGTAAAATAATTAATCACTTATAAGTGATTGTTTTTTGAAAAAAAAAATGAAATAATCACTTATAAGTGATTATGACAAATAACTTCTTTGGTGTTTGGATGATTTTGTATGAAAATTGATAGATAAGTGATTATTGAGTATAAAATGACCAAAACGATGTTTCACTAATGCCATTTTAAAATTTGGACGAAAAGATAAAGGATATTATGGTATATTGCTTGGTCAACTTTACTATTCCATAATCACTTATGAAATAAGCTTTGAATGCAAGCTTATTTTTAAGTGGGAAAATCTGCCATTTTAAAGTGGAAATACATAATTCAAGACAATAATCACTTATCTTCAGAATACATCCAAACAAGCTTATTGTTGCGGACCCACCTTGATAGGAAAAATAAGTGATTGTTAACCAAATTATTTTGCATCCAAACAAACACCTGCATACGGATATGTATTACTCCGGGGTTATTATTTTTCAATACAATGAGTGGGGGCACGTGCCCCCACAGCTGTGTACCTAGGTCCGCCGGTGTGTATATGCATTATATTTTTATAGGTAAATTGTTAAAAAGCCTCCGTCCTGCTCAGGGGTTGTCTAAAAACCCTTGATATTTTCAAAATCTTTGTGAAGCACCTGCTGTTCAAAATCTTCGTGAGAAAACAAATTTATTTACTTTAAAAAAGGTAACTTCGCCTAGTTGGCGCTTAGCTGATGCCTAGGCACCTTGGCACTAGACGGTATCACTATTGCCCAGTATCACCTAGCACTTCTTAAGGACCATCTACTCATCAACCAAAAACTTAAAATTCACTCAAATTCTTCTTTGAATATCCAGAGTCAGATCAGACAATCATTTTTTTATAACATAGATTGCTTACACTACTACAATATTCAATTACCCATGTGAATTTAGTCGTAGGGGTAAAGAGCTGCCCTTATGGATATATCCGTAGGGATATAAAATGACTCTGTAGTTCCAAAGGCCGCAGGTGCAAGTCTTCATCTTGATCATACCCCTACGAAGTAATATTTGCTGTAGGGGCAAGTATCCCTATGGATTATTCCGTAGGGACATAATATTTATTTAATTTATCTGTTTATAAAATAAAATAATTGCTCCTACAGGTGCAAGTCTTCTATATGCCCCTACGGATTAATCCGTAAATGCACGTTTTGCTCCAATTACTGACTCCATAAAGATAAAATATTAGATATTCTGAAATTTTGCCCCTACAGAGAAATGTGTAGGGGAAAAACTTGCCCTTACGGATTAATCCATAGGGGAATTTGTTGCCTATACGGATTAATCCGCAGGGACATTATATCAGGTTTTTAAAAAAAGGAGGCTTGCTGTTTTTTCCCCGCCATATATATATATATATATATATATATATAACCAAATACAAAAATATTCATAAACAAAATATTACGCATAATATATAAAAGAAATAAACAAAAAGAATACGAAATCAATCTAAAAGCATCGTAAACATACAAACAACCATCAATATCGTCCAAAATATACAATATATATCAAATAAATATATACATCCTAAAAAATATAAATAAAGCTACCCTAACTCGGTCCAGCTCCTCCACCTCTGATAATTGCCGCAATCTGGTGCATCTGCTTCTCGGTGCAATCCTGAGTCGTCAAAAACTTGACTAATGAAGGAGCGGACTGTGTGCGAGTCTGAGCAGGGTATGGAGCTATAGGAGCGGTCTACGCAGCCGCGGCCGAGGTAGTGGCTTGCGGAGCTGTAGCCGAAGGAGATGTGTGTGGAGCCGCAGCCGAAATAGCCTGCCGAATCTGTAAAATTTTATTTCTGTGTAACAAACGAGTAAGAACAGTGTATTAGATTTTAGTCGAATTCGTATCATTATCAGATTATTGCGAAACCGCGAATTTATATATGTTTTGTTGAGATTCCACACGTTCTGTTGAAATTCATATGTTGTGTATGAGAATTTATATATGTTGAAATTTTACACATTCAGGACTATACTTTTATACCTCAATCTAAGAATACTTAGGGATTTAGGCCTAATTTGGGTATCTAGTTTGGAAAACCGTAGTTTATTTTAAGTGGAACTAGAAATGATGCTTACTCTAATTTGTAAGTCCGTATCTCTCCTTAATTGTGTAGCTTTGATTGGATACTTGATTTTGAAGTTATCTAATTTACAAAAAAATGTTTTCTTCTCAAGTTTTGAATTTGGATAATCATAACTTTTTAAACTCTAAAATGAAGAAAGATGTAGAAAGGTTATGATTATAGAGTTCATTTTAATTAGATAGTTTTATGTAAGTCTGATTAATCAAACCTAAGTCTAAAACCAAATAAGCTCAGGCTATTAACGTTGCATATGTTATTATCTATAATGTGATATAATGTTTTACTAATCAGTAATATACGTAGTAACATCTCCTTCAACTCCTCAATGGTGGTCTTCAAAGCAGCAATATCATGCTCCAGACGTCGCTCACAGGGGTAGGGGAAGTAACCGCCGAAGTGGAGACCAATTTCATATGGGCCCTGATAGGACCAAGTCCCGGGCCTCTCTCCCGACTTCCGTGATGCCCTCCGTGTGCGGCGTCTAGGACTCGGTCAATAGGATCGGATCGGTCTGTTCACTAAAATCAATCCCCAATACCTCCGCTTGCTCCACCACCCGCTCCTACACCCATGTTCATCATTAAAAATATAAGTATATCATTTAAATTTGAACTTATCAAAATAAAAATTGCATTCGAATTAAAATAAATATTAACACTTACGCAATACTCCTGGATAGCGGTGTCAGGGAATCGAAGCTCGTCCGTGGCGGGATCTGTCGAGGTGCTGTGGATGGTAAGATACGCGGTTAACATGCTCGGTGTACCACGCTGCGCCAGTGTCTGAGCTCTCTGCAATTCGCCAAAAATTTACATATATTATAAAATAACTCTTAATATTACATTATATCAAAATAGATCTATTGTAATTTACCGATAATGTCACGCCTCACTTCCCAGTATACGGGCAGAGGACGCGACTGGCCGCTACGTATTTACTCTAAAGTAAATACGCTAAGCGGCCAGTCGCGTCCTCTGCCCGTATACTGGGAAGCGGGGCGTGACAGGTTTTGTTGGTGGCCCATACAAGTCAGAGATGTATGGAACATTACCATGCAGTTCTAATCTGTGTGAACATACTAAGCAATATAATATAAGAACCAGCAACTAAAACATTCTCTACAATTCATATTCCTTGAATCTTATCATTAACTTTGAATCTGTCCTAACCTAAATTTTTCATTTAAGGTTATGGATTCCCCGAACAATACCAGTATCAACTTTAACAACACTCCATCTCCCCTATCGATCACACATGTCGTCCCTGCTTCGATCAACAAGCAGATGGTTCTGCTTGAGAAAATCCGAAGCCTCCTGGAAGGACTGCAGTAGCAGGCTGCTATATTATTGAACCGACCAGAAGCAGAAGCAACCGGTATAAAGCTCTCTGCCACTCAGATGGCAGGAGGAACCTATCTTATACAACCTTCTGAACCCAAGAGACAGAAAGAAACAATTAACCATTCAAGTCCAGATTTTTGTTACTACTGCCATAGGGATAGACACTTGTGGAAGGACTGTAGGCGCGTAAAAGGCCCGTGCTTAGTTTGTGGTGCATCCGATCATAGAATTGGAACCTGTCCCTATAGATGCAACTCAGCTCACACACCCACCAACTACCCGCAGCGACCAGCCATCCAGGCTCCTCCACCTCGTCTTGCACTCCCAGCTCCACCATCTGCATAGCCTACTCGCCAATTGCATCAGGCACTGAGGAACATGCCTCGAGGACAGAGGAATGTGCCTCCAGTTATGAGGAATGTGCCACGACAACAGGTTTACACCTTAGCAGCCGTAGAAACCGAGATAGTTGACCAGGGTAACACTAGTAAGTCTCTTTCACATTTTTAAAACCATTGTACCATCCTGTTATTTTTTCATACACTATCAGTACTTCAGTCACCAAACTTTTCTTGAATCTGTTACACTTTCTTTTTACAAATTTCGAGAACAAAATTTTTATAAGGAGGGTAGAATGTAACAACCATAAACTTCCTGTACAATTTTCTGTACAAATTTTTCAAAAAAATACAGAAAGGGGTACTTTTGCCTGAGCACAAGTTATAAGTTTGTTTTGCATTTTAATAGTAAGAAGGAGCTTGTAGCTCATTGGTAAGACCTTGCACTGCTAATCCAAGCACCAGAGTTCAAATCCCATCACCCACATTATTTTTAATATTGATTTCTTTTTAAATTTTTAGAATTCCAGGAGTCTACACGTGCTAAACCCGTAAAACCAAAAGTCACATGTAAAACAAACTGACCCAAGAGAATCACCAACTGACGGTGGACACGTGGTGTCGAGCTCGGGGCCGACTCGGCCGCCGCCGCCGGCCGATTCAGCCCGGATCACCGAGTTGTTTTCTTGGATTCTGTGCCTTTTTGTATTCTTAACTTCCCTATATACTTTAAAAATCCTGTACATTAACAGAGCCCTTTAAAATCTCAATAAATCCAATTTTTAATACAATTTAATACATTTTTTCTTCACACCCTTTCACCTACCATAACCCTAGTTTTATCCTATAAATACCACCCCTAAACACGCCCCTCTTACTCACAAATTCTGTCCAAACTCTCAAGAAAACTCTCTAGAATTTTTGTGTATAAGTGGAGTTAGCAAAGGGCGAAACTCCGGCGAATTTCCGACGGCAATACGAGGAGTTTCCGGCGACGAAACGACGCATCGGTAATTCCCCTCTCTACCTCTGTCTTCTCTCTTTCGTGTTAGCTTGTAAGTCCCTCCTCCCTCTTCTCTATTTCATTCTAAAAATTTGTAAAATTAAAACCCGACGGAAGCGGAGTTAAATCCAACTTCCGATTCGGTTTCCTTTATAAAGTTCAACTTTCCTTAACCCAACCATATTAAACTCTTACATCTTGACTATTAATCATTAACAAAATATGTTGAATAAGTTTTATAGCAAAATAATTCCTATTGCAATTGTTATCGTAGTTTTTCAGTAAAATACCATGTAGTATAGTTTCGACTTTAGAACATCATTAATCTTGCTATAATTTTAAGTAGATCACGAGGTAATGACCTACCTCCTCACAACACTCATATGCAAGATAGCACAATACCTTTTGGGAAATATAGATTCGGGAAATACCGTTTTACACAAAACTATCTTTTACTATTAAAACCGTTTTCTACAAGATTACGTATTTTTATAAATCTTTGCAAAGCGCCGCTATAACCCATTTGGGGAATTCGTTCGGGATGGTGCGGATTATCGCACATCCTCGGGCTTAGTAGTGCGAGATGCAGACCTCCGCAAGGAGTATTCGGTCTCGAGAAATTTAAAATACAAATATCTTAAGAAAATGAGATTTCTAGAAAATAATAAATTAAAATTATTTTTATAAATATATAAATATATATGTATTATCAAAATATATATTTTTGATATAATGTAAATATTCCAACTTTTCTAAAACAAAAGAATCACTTTGCATGAAAATACCATGAAATTCTATATAAGTCCAACACTTTACAATTAAATACAATATATTATGAAAAATAGGTTTATTCACTAGAAATGTCACAAATATAAAATCCACGGCTATGAAAACTCTAAAGACGATAATTAAATACTTGAGATGTATTTTGTAAACTATACAAAATTATTTTTACATAAACCCCCTCAAGTTCTATAATCATCCTAAGGATCTTAGTAAATATAGGTTTAAGCGGGACCAGTCTCATGAGCCTCAGGGAGCCGGAGATATGGGTGCTTTCCTATTTAAGGTAGACAACTTAACAAATAGTTTTATCAACACGGTAATCGTCTTTAAAAAAGACACAAATCCTGTTGTCCATGTGCAGCGGTTACCGATAACATCAAAACTTAATTTAGGATTCAATTTCTTTTCTATTGTTCTGACTCAGACTGAGTCTCATTATAAATAATCTGACTTGAATATGATTTAAGTACAAACTACAATTCAACATGAATCCATGAATCCATATATTCAATCTATTCAATCTGTATTGACTGAACCGAACCATGGATATACTTCTATCTACATAATTCTCCAGTTACATCCATGATTCTCCAGTTATATCCATTTACTGATATCATGGTTTCGGTAAGTCATCCAATTATACAATCTATATTACAAGACAAGACAAATTGCAATACAAACAATACAAATAAGACATCGCGGGGTTTAAGGGGTAGATTGGTACGGAAGGTGTTAGAAGTGACATGAGACTGCAAGACTTAAGACACCTAACTTGTATTTCCGTTGTTGTTGTACCGTGGCATAAACGGTTCCTTGTACTCCTGTTGTCCTTAGTCTCTGGCATATAGACTCCTCTCGTATACACTGGCATTTTTCTATTCCAAGCTACAAACAACAGCGTTAACCATATAACACAACTTTAAAAGCTATTTTCTTTCTCTGTCTATTCTATTTCTCCCTTATCTTTGGGACTTACCGAGCGATTGTTCGCTGACGACATTCCTTCTCTTTCTTCTTTGGAATGTTGTCAGGTGATCTGGATACTCAGGAGATCGAGCCTACCAGTAAGGACTTGGATCAGCTTGCTTACATCCCAGAGCTCTAGATTCATTGTACACATTTTATTTCAGTACTTTTCATTTCTGTTATGCCACTGTTTAGGCATTGCTTTCATTCAGATGTATTTACTTTTCCATATATTGTACAAAAGAATGTTAATAAATAAAGTTGTTGTTTCATTATATTTGTCTCTTGTGTATATTTCTTTAAATTGCTTAGTTACGCTTAGCGTATTTACTTCTGAGTAAATACGTAGCGGTCTCGTCGCGTCCCCTTCGCTGTATACCGGGAAGCTGGACGACAAAACCTGTCACGCCCCGGGCAGCGAAGGGGACACGACGAGGCCGCTACGTATTTACTCAGAATTAAATACGCTAAGCGTAACTAAGCAATATAAAGCACAAGAGACAAATGTAATGAAACAACAACTTTATTTATTAACATTCTTTTGTACAATGCATGGAAAAGTAAATATATCTGAATGAAAGCAATGCCTAAACAGTGGCATAATAGAAATGAAAAGTACTGAAATAAAATGTGTACAATGAATCTAGAGCTCTAGGTCGTAAGCAAGTTGATCTAAGTTCTCGCTGGTAGGCTCGATCTCCTGAGTGTCCAGATCACCTGACAATATTCTAAAGAAGAAAGAGAAGGAATGTCGTCAGCGAATAATCGCTCGGTAAGTCCCAAAGATAAGGGAGAAACAGAATAGACAGAGAGAGAAAATAGCTTTTAAAGTTGTGTTATATGGTTAACGTTGTTGTTTGTAACTTGGTACAGAAAGATACCAGTGTATACGAGAGGAGTCTCTATATGCCAGAAACTAAGGGCAACAGGAGTACAACGAACCGTTTATGCCATGGTACAACAGCAACGGAAATACAGGTTAGGTGTCTTAAGTCTTGCAGTCCCGTACCACTTCTAACGCCTTCCATACCAATCTACCCCTTAAATCCCGCGATATCTTGTTTGTATTACAACTTGTATTGTCTTATAATATAGATTGTATAATTAGATGACTTGCCGAAACTATGATATCAGTAAATGGATATAACTGGAGAATCATGGATGTAACTGGAGAATCATGTAGATAGAAGTATATCCATGATTCAGTTCAGTCAATACAAATTGAATAGATTGAATATATGGATTCATGGATTCATTTTGAATTGTAGTTTGTACTTGAATTATATTCAAGTCAGATTATTTATAATGAGACTCAGTCTGAGTCAGAACAATAGAAAAGAAATTGAATCCTGAATTAGGTTTTGATGTTATCGGTAACCGCTGCACATGGACGACAGGATTTGTGTATTTTTCAAAGACGGTTACTGTGTTGATAACACCGTTTGTTAAGTTGTCTACTTTAAATAGGCAAGCACCCATATCTCCAGCTCCCTGAGGCTCAAGAGACTGGTCCCGCTTAAACCTATATTTACTAAGGTCCTTAGGATGATTTATAGAACATGAGGGGGGTTTAAATAAAAATAATTTTGTATAGTTTACAAAATACATCTCAAGCATTTAATTATCGTCTTTAGAGTTTTTATAGATGCAGATTTTATATTTGTGACATTTCTAGTGAATAAACATATTTTTCATAATACATGGTATTTAATTATAAAGTGTTGGATTTGTATGGAATTTCATGGTATTTTCATGTAAAGTGATTCTTTTGTTTTAGAAAAGTACATTATATCAAAAATAGATATTTTGATAATACATATATATTTATATATTTATAAAAATAATTTTAATTTATTATTTTTTAGAAATCTCATTTTCTTAAGATATTTGTATTTTAAATATCTCGAGACCGAATGCTCCTTGCGGAGGTCTGCATCTCGCACTACAAAGCCTGAGGATGTGAGATAATCCGCACCATCCTGAATGGGTTCCCCAAATGGATTGTAGCGGCGCTTTGCAAAGATTTATAAAAATACGTAATCTTGTAGAAAACGGTTTTAATAGTAAAAGGTAGTTTTGTGTAAAACTGTATTTTCCGAATCTGTATTTCCCAAAAGGTATTGTGATTTATTGCATATGAGTGTTGTGAGGAGGTAGGTCATTATCTCATGATCTAGTTAAATGTATAGCAAGATTAATAATGTTCTAAAATCGAAACTATATTACATGGTATTTTACTGAAAATTACGATAACAATTGCAATAGGAATTATTTTGCTATGAAACTTTTTCAACATGTTTTGTTAATGATTAATAGTCAAGATATAAGAGTTTAATATGGTTGTGTTAAGGAAAATTGAACTTTATAAAGGAAACCGAATCAGAAGTCAGATTTAACTCCACTTCCATCGGGTTTTAATTTTACAAATTTTTAGAATAGAATAGAGAAGGGGGGAGGGACTTACAAGCTAATAAGAAAGAGGGAAGATAGAAGTAGAGAGGGGAATTGCCGATGCGTCGTTTCGTCGCCGGAAACTCCTCATATTGCCGTTGGAAATTCGCCGGAATTTCGCCCTTTACTAACTCCACTTGTACACAAAAATTTTATAGAGTTTTCTTGAGAGTTTGGACAGAATTTGTGAGTGAACGGGGTGTGTTTAGGGGTGGTATTTATAGGATAAAACTAGGGTCAGGGTAGGTGAAAGGGTGTGAAGAAAAAATATATTAAATTGTATTAAAAATTGGATTTATTGAGATTTTAAAGGGCTTTGTTAATGTGCAGGATTTTTAAAGTATACAGGGGAGTCAAGAATACAAAAAGGCACAGAATCCAAGAAGACAACTCGGTGATCCGGGCTGAATCGGCCGGCGGCGGCGGCCGAGTCGGCCGGTCCGCCGGCCGAGTCAGGCCGAGTCGTCCCCGAGCTCGACGCCACGTGTCCACCGTCGGTTGGTGATTCTCCCGGGTCAGTTTTTTTACATGTGACTTTTGGTTTTACGGGTTTAGCACGTGTAGACTCTTGGAATTCTAAAAATTTAAAAAGAAATCAATATTAAAAATAATGTGGGTGATGGGATTTGAACTCTGGTACTTTGGATCAGCAGTGCAAGGTCTTACCGATGAGCTATAAGCTCCTGCTTGCTATTAAAAAGTAAAACAAACTTATAAATTGTGCTCAGGCAAAAGTACTCCTTTCTGTATTTTTTTGACAAATTTGTACAAAAAGTTATACAGGAAATTTAAGGTTGTTATAGATGCCTCCATGGCACGAGTAGTGTTTCTCGAGCCACCTGTGTAAGTGGGGTAACCCCTCTTCGTCGACTTCCTATTCTTCTCGTTTTGATCAGCCTGTTTCTGCACAACACAATCAGATTTAGATTTCTAATTAAGCAACACAAAAAAATAAATTATATACTAAACAATGAATTACATTTAAATTTCATACTTATTTGCGCTCAGAGTCATAATATTGGCATAAGAGAGGCCATGTATCTACGTCGACTCTGGTAAAGGCCGGAGAATATAGGAGAGCCGCTCTTTCCGCCTCGGGGGTCGCTTGCCATACCAAATAGCAATCGATTTTCAGCTCGTTCCTATTATATCGGTCCTTAAATTGCATGTTCTTCATAAGGCCCAGGTAAAGAGCGTGAAGATCGAGCACTTTGTCATGGTGATAAGGGACGGGTAAGGCTGAAAGTCGGAATCCAATTGCAAATACAAGAAAATAATGTATTTAAATTATAAATGTTAAATAATAATAAATTTATTTGATAAGTCAAATGAAAATATATATTAATACCCGAGCCTGATCTCAGAAAAGGGCAAATGAGCACCGGTGCTGATCACCCCATTCAACGTTAAGTGGATACTTTTTTGGATGCAGCTCTCATCACCATATACCGGCCGAAACTCTCGGCATAATCGCCGGTATAGCGATAATTGGGAATAAAGAAAAGGGGGAATGATGTCTTCCCATAGTTCTATCGGGTCTCAGCCTGTGGGACTGATTCAGCCCTCGAGTCTCCCTCTAGGGGTAGGGCTGTCCTGCATCTACAAGAACTATCAAGACAAGCAATATCAAGACACAACGGTATTTAGAAATCAAGGATTAACAAAAATTAAAGTGTGATATATATCTCCGGCGGCAGCAGCACGAGCCAGTGCCTAAGCAGCAGCACGAGTGGGATGATTGTTCCTCTGGTTAAGAACAACAGGTGTCCCGGACGTGGATGCATCCCCTCCGACTAGAAAATAAGCATTGACGGTAAATTTCCTTAAATTCATGGTTATTCTTGGAGGATATATAAAATGAAAAAATATTTTATATTTAAGAATATTAACCTGCAGACTACGTGGAAAGTACAAAAATAGCTAGAGTGGCCTCTACGCCAGATGTCGATGCACCACCTACAATTAGACAATTAAAAATGGATAATATAAGTAATTGTAAAAAGAATATGTGTATATCTATAATATAATATTCAAAATCAATATGCATGCAATATAGAATATATAAACATATTTGCAGGTGCGATGGTGGCCTCTGTCCGGGATGTGGAGGCACCACCTACAGCTAGACAATCCAAAATTGATTATATAAGTAAAAGCAAAAAGAATGTGTGTATATTTATAATATAACATTCTAAAATAATATGCAAGTACTATAGGATATAAAAACATATTTGCATGTGCGGTAGTGGCCTCTGCCTCTGATGTGGACGCACCACCTACATCTAGACAATTAAATATTGAATATATAAGTAATTTTAAAATAAATATGCGTGTATATCAATAATATTACATTCGAAATGAATATGCGTGTAATATACCGGGAGGTGTGGTAAAGTCCACATGGAAAGAGTCATCCGAAGGGAATACGGATTGGGGTGCAAGACCAGCCCTCTAGAGCTCCCTACGCAGCTTCCCGGACGGCAGAACCGCTCTGCCTCTGCCACTACCGCGGCTGGTGCTTTTATCGCCCCTCGCTGCTCCCGGCGTTGTCATCAGACCTAGATAAAAGTACAATCATTATATATGCATGCAATATATGTATAGATCGTAGAAATATGAAGTAATAATATAACATTATTGATAACCTTTTTCGTTTCGTGAACGCATTAGACATATCTACTTGGATTTTATCATCGATATCATTCCTAACCCACATAACTTCACGATCAGCCGAAGACAACCCGTCTTTGGAAACAGACGGTCGGAACACTCTGAGTCTTCTCTCTTCTTCATCATCATCGCTGTCCTCCATACGATCCTCGAATTCTGGGACATCGTAAATATTCCTGGGTTTCCAACGGTATACGACACTTTATCCCGAATGCTTCAAGCACTATGAGTAGTATACTTGAAACGCTTGTTGCAGAAAAATAAATGGATCGTTCTGACCATAAAATCGAAGTGTGTTTACACTAATCAATCCGTATTCATCTTTCCAACTCCCGAGATTGTTTCTCCACTTATCTGTATCAGTTCATGTATCATACCAAATACAATGAAATATATAAAACATTTCTGATCATCCGGGATATTGGATGCCAAGTATGTAATTTAAGTATCTAGAATAAATCACACCATCTAATCGTACAGTCGCAATCCCACTATTCTGAGTGGTTTGAGATATTTCTATATTCTTAACTTCAAATTTGTATGTAAGAACACTGAATCCTTTATAGTATGCAACCTCCATTCTTGGAAAGTGAGCTAAACATCTTGAATCTCTCTAATGATGCAAACAAGTTCGGATCGTGGATCTGACAAAACAAATTTTACGGAAAATACATAACGATATAAGTTTAGATTAAGACCGGTAGCAATAATATATTATTCGAACAACTTACATGATCTGCAACCCAATCGCAAAAATTATCCTGATAATATTTTTCCAATCAGGATGCCCCTCCCGTAGCTCATCAATATGAATTCTGTTCTCAACATAAATTATGATATTAATATTGTATCATTCCATACACACACAAATATAACAATTAATCCAAAAAAAACTTACTCTTTAATATTTTCAAGACACGGTATTAAGGAGAATAAACCGATATATCTTATTGATAAACGTAAAGACTACTCTCTTATAATCAGCTTTGCCATATGGCCCGTCCTGAATTCTCCAAGACCGGTTAAGATCCGTCTCAATATTCTCATCCAGATAGCGGGAACAAAATGTAGATACTTCATCTAAAAGATAACCTTGCATGATAGAACCCTCTTGTCGATTTTTATTGCGTATATACTTTTTTAGAGTATAGAGGTGCCTAAAAAAATATGTTAAATAAATAAATACGGGCATATAAGAAAACAATAATTTTACAAAATGCGTGAAATGAAAAATTCAACGTGCCTTTTGACGGGATACATCCATCAATATTCTACCGGACCGGAAAACTTATCCTTAGTTGCAAGATGAACTGTTATGTGTATTATGATATCGAAGAACGACAGCGGGAAAATACACTCAAGCTTGCAAAATATCAATGAAATAGAATTTTCTAGATTCTCCAGCGTCACAACATTCAAGGTTTTATCACACAATTCTCTAAAAAGCAACAAAGCTCATTGATTACTAAACTAACCGATTCGCGAAGGGAAGTCTTTAGGACTAATGGGAGAAGATACTCCATATTAACATGGTGATCATGAATTTTCCGCCTATCGATCTTGCCTTTCACAATCTTTATCTTTTTTCTAAACGATCCTGAGAAATCTGTAGGAACTTTCAAATTATACAACACCTGTAAGAACCTTTTTTTCTCCGGTTGTGACATATGATACACGGCATTAGGAATTACAAACTTGCCTGGTTTACCCGCTATTAGTTTAGGATGCAATTCATTTCTAATTTTCCAGTCCTGAAGATCCATCCGAGCACGGAAGTTGTCATTCGATTTTTCTTTTTTACAAAAAAGCAAGTTAAGTATGTGCTCGGATACTCTCTTCTATATATGCATGGCATCCAGACAATGATGTACTGAATTTGTTGACCAGTATGGAAGCTCGTAGAAAATGCTTAACTTGTTCCAGTAGGATGATTTGATTTGTTTTGCCGGATCTATCCCGAAGGTCACGTTATTGTAAGTATCCCACTGAGCAATCACGTCCTTTCCGGACAATGAGGCTGGAGGCCCAATAAGCTCCTGATGACCATTAAAATGAGCAACGTCTAACCTGTAGAGATGGTCTAGTGGCAGGAAACGCCGATAACCGCAATAGCAAACTTTCCAGCTAAAATTCAATCATTTCGATATTGTATCTTGATGGCAGTAAGGGCATACTTTGTGACCATATACGGACCAACCTGATAGCATTCCATACACAGGAAAGTCAATAACTATCCATATTAAAGCATTACGCATTGTGAAGGTTGTATCTGTGTTTGTATCGTAAGTCTCTACACCATCAATGAATAAAAATTTTAACTCATCGATCAGAAGTCAAAGATAGACATCAATATTGTTTCTCGGTGAGTTTGGTCCGTCAATAAGAAGAGGTATCATAAAATAGGATTGATCTATAACTAACCAAGATGAGAGACTATAAACCGTCATTACAACGGGCCATATGCTGTGCCTCCAGCCATATAGTTGAATGGGCAGAAGACATCACTAGCCAGTCTGAGCCTGACACTGCAAGGATCACTACTGAATACTTGGTGCCTCCTATCGAAATCCTTCTATGCCGGTGAATCTCTTGGATGACTTACTTTTCCATTTTCGCTTGGAGCAGCACGGTGATGCCAAATCATTATTTCGGCTATTTTCTTGTACCTGAATAGCCTCTGCAGTCTCTGTGTTATGAGAAAGTATCGTGATATCTTGACAGGTATATCGGGCTTCTTATCAGATTCTTTCAGCTTATACCTGGCCTCTCCGCATGTTGGACACTTTTTCAAATCTGAATTCTCTGTCCGGTACAACACGCAATCTTTGGGACATACATGAATCTTCTCACAGTTCAAACCCAAATCATACATCATCTTCTGGGCTTCATACCAGCTGTCGGGTACGTTATTTCTCGGGGGCATAGAATTTTTCAGAAACTTCAGAAATATCGTGAATGACTTGTTGCTCTATCAATTTAGGCACTTAATATGAAAAAGTTGGACGAATCATGATAGGGTGGAATACTTTGCATTCTCATTAATTGGTCTTTTAGTATCATTCATGAACTTTTCATATTTATCCGCATACGGTCCTTGACCGGAAGGAATGTCATATTCGGTAGAATTACTATCACCGAGGGAAGTCTCTATCATATCCTCTATTTCTTCTCCTGAAAAGAAGTTAACGTCTTCTTCTTTCGACGCATTATCGTCTTCTCCTTTTTTCTGCCGTATTACCGTCTTCTTCTTCTCCTTCCCTGTGATATAACCAAGTTGTATAAAATCTAGTAAAATTATGTTTAACGATGAGAAGCTCTACGATTTCTACCTTTTGCCAGAACTTATTTGCACATCTATCGCACGAACAAAAAATCTTCTCTAACACGATCTTATTATGTGCGCATGTAAATTCAATAAAAGCAGCAACTTCTGCGACAAACTTAGATTGCATGCATTGTTGCCAATTCATGTACATCTAGTCCTTCTCTGATGTACTTATGGTCCATATTAGACTGTATAACATATAAATTGTAACTTATGGATTTTGGTTTTTTATGGTGACTATATTGAGAAATCTAAGAACGAGATGGTTATTGACAAAGAATAAAATCCGTAGAGGCAAGTTTGTCGTTGAAAATGATAAATTATCGATTAACAAAGTTAGATTTAAAGATACCCAAATATGAGTTGTATTCTGTGTATATGTGTTTCAATTTATGATTTCGCTTAGGTGTAAGATTTGTAGTGTGTATGTGCTTTGTGTATGCGTGTGTTGTATATTCGTGTTGTATGTGTGCGTTTCGGCTGTCGTGGGTAAGACTTCTATCCATTAAGAATGTATAAAACAGACACTCATTCTCTTGTGTTTTCATCCGTTTCGAGTAAATTTCGGCAGTACCTCCCCGCTGTTTTCCGAGTACACTGTAATAGAGTAGATAATCATTTCAATGTTGTGAAACAACGTTGAAATGAATATCTAATCTATTTTTGTACATGGAGAACCAGCGAAAATGTACCGACGAAATAATTCAAAATGAATGAAAACAAAAATGAATGGAGGTGTTTACTTTATATATTCCTAACTTGTCCAAACTGAACAAATTTACTGATTATCATACGATTGAATTTTCTCGTTATATAGACTACACGACGGTTGTTATCACCGAACGATATTGTCCGATATTTAACAACTTTCGTATAATTCTATATCACGACGAATATCGAACGTATGTTAACCAATAGGCGGGGACTAAGTCGCGCTTTGATTTTCACATATGATTATCGATGAGCATATGAAAATTTCATATTATCATCAATTATCATATATACACTTATTATAAGATTTAACTTGAATTGGTTTTACGTTTACGTTTCAATTTTAAGGGTTTTATGTTTTTAGTTTAGGTAAAGTGTTTTAAAGTTGAGCGTTTTCCTAATCAAATTTAAAATTTTGGATTTGTTCTGGTGTGAAGTTTAAGATTATGAATTTAGTTCTGGTGTTAAGTTTAAAATTAAAGTTTTGCCTTGTTTAATATGAGAGATCAACATCATCATTATCACAAACACACACACAAACACACGCATATCATCATCAACATTATCTCTCTCACACACATATACACATACATTTACACTAACACTAAAATACCATGATCATAACCATCACCCTTAACTCTAACCCTAATCCTAGACCTAATTAACCCTAACCCTA
This sequence comes from Agapanthus africanus, assembly GCA_030015575.1. Taxonomy (NCBI): domain Eukaryota; kingdom Viridiplantae; phylum Streptophyta; class Magnoliopsida; order Asparagales; family Amaryllidaceae; genus Agapanthus; species Agapanthus africanus. The sequence continues at coordinate 139,379,645 of CM057339.1, forward strand.
GACCCAATTAACCCTAACCTTAGACCTAATTACAGTCCAACCACCACCCACCACCACCACAGCCGCCGCCGCCACCCACATCTCCAAACCACAGCCGCCACCGCTTAGACCTAATTAACCCTAACCCTAAACCCAATTACAGCGCAACCGCCATCATCCACCACCACCATCACAGCCACCACCATCGCCATCCACATCCCCAAACCACCACAGCCACCACCGACTACTACAGCCACCACCACCGACCACCACAGCCACCACCACAATTCAAAATCCCCAAATTGAAGCCCTACCCACCAAATTAGATTTAATGAAATAAAAATTTAAATTTATCGATAAATTAACTAACCTGTTGACGATTTCAACGGTAAAAACCGGGGAGGAGCTCGATGTTGATGAAGACGACGGTGCTGAAGGTGATGGAGGCGGCGCTGGAGATCGTAGGAAGACGAAGAAGACGGCGAGGGAGGAGGTGACAAGGGAGGAGACAGGGCCGAGAGCTCAGAGGAGACGACGAGATGTCGAAGGGGGCGATGAGGAGGGAGGAGGCGCAAAGGAGGTCGGAGGCAACAATCGACGAGGGAGGAGGCGCGCATGGGGGGGAATTTTAGAGGGGATTGGGAATTAGGGTATGGTGACGAGGACGATAACAATTTGGTTTTTATTTTCTTTAATCTTTAAATTTACCCCCACGAATATATCCGTAGGTTCTTTTCTTTCCGCACCGTAGAGGCAACTGTATAAGTTAAATTTTAACAAATTATTATTTATAAATTCCCCTACGGTTTCATCCGTAGGGGTATTCGTTAATTGCCCCTACGGATTTTATTATCTGGAGGGACAATTAATCCATATTTGTATTAGTGTTAGAGAGAGAATTAAACAGCCTCACATTGTTAAAATGCTTAATAGGGTGGTGTACGTGCTAATAAGTCATTTGAGGGAATCTAAATGTTACAAGGGCTCTAGTACAAGGGGATAATTTGTGCAATCAGCATTAGCTAGCTAGTGTTTATAATAATTGTCAGCGTAGATCACATTTAGGTTGATGAATGCCTCATCACAAGTCCTAATGTTAGAAGTAATGGTATGGTTTGCTTGAGTTTTTGCTTTTCATACCGCTAAATATGAATCCAAGACAGATACTAGCCCCTTCTTCTTTTTTTTCTGTTTTTCGTTTTTCTTGGTTTTTTGTGAAGGTAATCCTATCGGAAATCGAACCGCCGATCTTTCATTTTGGATTGGAAAGTTATACCAACCGTCCAGTTGGTTATTTGTGGTTGGAAGTGTACACGAAACTTAAACCACTGGTGAATCGCAGGGAGTAAGACAACTATATATCAAGACAATGTGTTATATATTTCCAGTGCTAGCTAGTCGTTCGATGGAATGATTTCTACAATGACACGACACGATCTTCTGAGATAGTTATGGAAGGCACGCATGAAAGGTATCTTTGCATGGATACAAACCAGGATATGAAGTGTAGCTTTCAAATTAACTTTTTTCTCTTCCTCTTATTAACTTATTATAGTAAAAAGGACAAACCTTTTGTTAGTAGGAGACATATGCATGGTTATTTTCTTGTCTCTCTGTACCATATAAAGGGGACCAATAATTTCATTATGTGGAAAGCCTTTGTCTCCATAACTATAGAAGTTCACAATATCACAAACAGAGGAAGGGAATGAGATTAGGATTACATTTATTTTTGGTGGGTGTGGTGTCTAACAGTTTATATCTTAACTGTTTCCGATGATGCTCGATATTGGCGATACGAGATCAGGACACATGGCGGATGACATGTCCTAAGACCCGGAAGAAAGGGCCCACAGAGGACGACCAAGCCACCCTTGTACCCAACCTGCAAGCGCAAGTCGGCCCTCCTCGGGCCCCCCTGCAAATTTGCCTCCTCGGCCCCTCAGCTCGCCCTGGGCTGCCACGGGACCAAGACTCCTTGACCCTCTTGCTTGGTTCCGAGCTCCCCAGCCGAGGCCGTCCTCATCGGCCCCTCCGACCGACCACTTCCACCACTCGCAGGCGTAACCGCCGCTCCGCAAATCTCGCCACGCACAGATTCTCCGCAAGCAACGTCTCACGTTCCACGCCATCACGATCCCCATTAATGGGTGATCCGCCCTTCACACGGGCGTGACGTCGGGGGCGTAACGGCCGGCTAGACTCTCGCCCCTATCGCTGCGTGCTGCCGCCGCTATATAAACTCCCATCACAGAGGGGTCAAGTAAGCCATTTTTACTCCACTTAGCCGTTACCCTGCTCGGATCTAGTACTAACTTGATCGTCGGAGGGTCCTCGGTGGTACCAAACCACTCCGGGACTTCTTTACAGGTACTCGGCGTTAAACTCCTTAAATAACCAATCTTATCAAAACCCATCGAGATCCACACGCAACAAAAGTTCACCCCCAAAATCCACCGGGAGATCAACGGAAGACAACATCTGACGGAGACCCGAAAAGGACCTCCATCAGTTGGCGCCATCTATGGGAATCCAAACTCCACAAAAACAAAGTGGCCTTCCGATCTCCGTCCGCATGGCGAGCAACCATCCTGAAGATCCCAGTACCAGCCGCCGCCTTCCACTCACCGAAAGCGTGGATGAGCCTCCTCCAGCGACCATCATCAACGCCCTCGCCAGCCGGATAGATCGGCTACAGCCTCTCGTGAAGGCGCTCGTCCGCGTCCAAGCGGCTGGGCCTGGGCCCCAGATTGCCGCTCCACCGCCTCCAGAAGGTTCTGCCCCCGTCGGGATGGCTGACCACCAGCAGGCTACGACTCCTGGCCACAGATCTCTCGCGCCGGTACTCCCTGAGGCCCGCTGGGCACCCCACGGCTCCACACCAAGGTCCGCCGCCAGAACGCCTCGCCTCGAGCCTCCTCACGACCCTTATCCCCCTGAGGAGATGTCAGTCACCTTGCCTGTCCACAGGCATGGCCGACACCACCCCCCTCGGCGGGGCCGCACAGAAGGGTTCACATCGGCGGCTCGAGAGCCACCTCGCCCAGGGATCTGAGGCACCTCATCGAGAGGAACCAGGGCCGCTCCCAAATGCAGGTCACCCGCCGCAGGGGCCAGAGATCCCAAGGCGCCGATTCCTCAGGATACCACGGTCGACTCGACGCCCTCGAGAAGAAGATCGAGGGCATGCACCGGGAGGCTCACCTCTCGAGCGACGGGGCTAAGTACGCCTCCGATTCACTCACAAAGCCGTTCACCGAAGGATTGCTCGCCGTCCACGTCTCCTAGCGCAACAAGCCCCCAAAGGTCTCTCTGTTCGACGGGAAAACCGACTCGAAGGACCATTTGGACGCTTTCACCGCGGGGATGAGCTTCAGGACCACTCCGACGCCACCCAGTGCAGGGCCTTCTTGGCCACCCTCATCCGCGCAGGTCGGGACTGGTTCCGGGGGCTCGAGCCCCGCTCAATCTCGACCTTCGACGAGCTGACTACTCAGTTCCTTGGCCACTTCGTTGGGAACCGTCGGCAGAAGCACACGGTTGACAACCTCTTCACGGTTAAGAGTGGGGACAAGAAGACGTTCAAGGCTTACATCACCCGCTTCTACAACGCCCTTCTCGAGGTCCCCGAGCACCGGGACGAGACTGTCATCACGACGCTCAGATCTGGTCTGAGGCACAAGGAGTGGTTACGCTCCTTCGCGTTGGCACAACCCAAGACCATGGCCGAGGTCAAGGCATGGACCGAGCATGAGGTTTAGCTGGAATCCGAGGTGAACGCAAACCTCCCCCGAGCAGAATGATCCGACCATAAGAAGAGGGCTCGGGAGGAGAGGCCAGAGTGTCAGCAGCCCTATCACCCGAAGTTCCAGGAGTATACCCCCCTCAACGTCTCTCTCGCAGTATTGCTAGAGGAGGCCCAGAACGAGGGGTTCTTCAAGTTCCCTCCAATCCCGCGTCAAGCCGCGAAACGAACCCAGGGCCCTTACTGCGCTTTCCACCGGACACTGGGCCACGCCACGGAGGATTGCAAGCAACTCAGGGACTACATCGAAGAGCTCATCTGATCGGGACACTTCGCCACATACTTGAGGGACAAACGGCAGGCCGACCGCGGGCAGGAGCAGCATCGCCCTCCCGCTGACCTGACCATCGGTCAGATCATGGTCGTTTCGGCGGACGGCCGGCACAGAACTCAGGGAGCCCCGTACCCTGTGCCAAGCACGGAGGCCAACAGTCCTCCAGGGAGCTCGGGCCGAGCCAATAAAATCATCTACTAGCCTGTACTTTTCTTTTAGGGCAATGTAAACTCTTCCTAGGGTCTGTTGTTAATCTGATAAAGATCAATGGAACATTGCGAAAAAGAAGGAAAAACCTTGTTTATTCAAAAGGTATTATAGGCTCCTCAGCTATACATACAAAAAGAAAAAGAAAATTACAACAGCGGGGGAAGGGGGTGCAGAGAACATTGCTCATGATACTCGGCAAAGATCTCCACCAGCCGAGGCCTCACGAGATCCAACCTCTCCCCTCGGTTCCCCTGCGTGCGTTAACCCCGAGCCTCAACTCGTAGCACTCGCGGACGAGCGCCTCCGAGCGAGCTAGCCGGTTCGCGGAGATCAGGCCGAAGCGCCTCAGGGACCGCAGCTTGCCCACGGCCTCGTCATAGAGCTGCTCGGACAGGGGGTTGCAAAGCCCCGGCGATACCCTCCAGATGGAGTACATCAGCAGCTACAGCGGGGAGGAGCGTCGGGGGAGCAACTGGCCGAAATTGTCCTCGATGCTCCCATAGACCAACTGCACCGTGTCCTCGGTGCAGTTCTGGTCGTAAAGGTATACGTATTTGAAGTGGATGATGTCGGGGATGGTAAACAGGAAGTCTTGCATCTTCGACGACCTGTTTATGAAGGACGGAAGGACCAGTACTCTTTCAGCCTTATATAGCCCACTGTGCCCCAACGGGGCTCAACAGTCGCCCGCTTTCACCCCAAAAGTCACTGCCACGCAGCAGTCATCAAGCCTTCCCTAGTGGAATCGAAACGACGCGCCCCTAGCACTTCGCCTTCCCTCACATTCAATGTATATGCTACGCGCACAGTCGCCGTGACCGTTCCTGTTCCCCATGCCTACAGCTGGATGGTCGGGCTACACCTCACGAAGAATTAGCCAAAGCAGCTACCCTGCTCAGCTATACCTGGCCGGTAGCTTCTCTACTCGCAACACCAGGATTCAAAGCCCTCACCAAGAGGTAATCCAGCAGCTACCCTGCTCAGTCATCCTTGGCGGGTAGCTTCCCTACCGCAATGCCAGGGACTAGAAGCAGTCTAGCCCATCCGTCGCTCGGCTATCCCTGGCGGGTAGCTTTCCTACTGCAACGCCGGGAATCAGAAAGTCCTCCCAGAGGCAGTCGAGCTTAACCGTTGCTCGGTTATCCCTGGTGGGTAGCTTCCCTACCGCAACGCCGGGGATCAGAAAGCCCTCCTAGAGGCGGTCGAGCCCGAGGATCCCTTGCTCGGCTATCCTTCAGGACAAAAGCCCTAGCCAAGAGGTACCGGGCAGTAACCCTGCCCAGCCAAGGGTCCTTGGTAGGCTTCTACAGCCCCTCCCGCGCCAAGGACCAAAGTCCTCCCAGAGGCAGTCGAGTCCTTGCTCGGCTATCCCCGGCTGGTAGCTTCCTACCACAACCGACAGGGATCAAAGTCCTCGCCAAGAGGCACTGGGCAGTAACCCGGCTCATCGGCGTCCGTGAGGGGGAACTCGGCCCGGAGATCTCCGTCGGCAAACTCCGGCATCCGGGCCTTAACGGCATCGAGGGCATCGTGCCAGATGCGGGTCGTAGCCACGGCTAGGTCATCATAGAAGTACTTCGACTTCTTATAGCGCTCCACCGCCTTCAGTTTGGCCGACTTGGCCGCCTCGGCCGCCGCCCCAGGCTCCTTCCGGAGGGTCTTCACTGCCCTCTTTAGGTTGCCGGCAAGCACTTGGGCATCCCCGAGCTTGGCCTCAGCAATCACGGCAGCCTCACGGTGCCGGGCTACCTCCCGTTTCCCGGCCTCCACCTGGCCTTCCAAGGCGGCAACCCTCGCCATCACCGCCTCCAGCTCCCGCCTGAAGCTCTCTTCCAGCGAGGCGAGCCAGCCCACAGCCTCCAGCACCGGGGCTACTACCTCGGCTTCCATACGCAAGGCGAGGGCAACGTGCTGGAGAACCTGGTGTAGGGTGTTTTCGTCACCCCATTGAGATGGGAATACACGCGCGCTTGTCAGACGTACTACAGATTCCCCCTGTCTAGGATAGGCCGGGGTTTATTGATTGTGGGGATCCGAATCTCCGGCAGCCACGGACTAAGCTGCCATTAATTACCCTTCGCCTTTGGAGCGAGGGAACCTCCGATTGACGGGTTAAACTGGTCATGCGAACTCAATGCGCAGTGTACGTGTGTTTTGTTTTGGAGGAGGCTTGGATATATCGGGAGCCACGCAGAGTTTTTTCGAGGGTCTCGCTACCCGGATAGCGGGCTGGGGGTCAAGTGGGCTAGCAGCCCCCTTGCGGGGCAGCGCCCCGGCCCAAATTTTTTTTTAAGAGGGATAGTGTTGTAGAGCATGTATGTGTGTGTGTGTACATACATACATACATATATATATATATATATATATATATATATAAAATAAAAAAAAAGGGAAGGGCATCCAAAGGATGAGTGGGAAAAAGCGCCAGCGCTTTGGGTGCTAGCGCTTTGAGCGCAGGAGCGCTAGAGTGCTAGCGTTTTGAGCGCTAGCGCCCTACATGCCAGGCACGTGGGCGCTCAGGTGCTAGCGCCCCACGTGCCAGGCACATGGGTGCTCAGGCGCTAGAGCTTTGGGCGCTAGCGCTCTGAGTGCAAGAGCGCTAGCGCCCCACGTGTCAGCACGTGGGCGCTCGGGCTAGCGCTCTGAGCGCAAGCGCCCCACGTATCAGCACGTGGGCGCTCGGGCGCAAAAAGGACTTGGTCCATGTAATGGGAGTTGTACTCCCAGAAAAGAGCACTTATTATTTTGTGTGTGTGTGTGTGTATGAGAAGTTAAACTCCTAGGATAATTTGAAGATGATGGAGGGGCTTCTCCTCTTGAGCCCTAGTTCTTCCCCAAAGTGGGGTTTCTGGAGATGGGTCCCCTTCTTCTTCCTGTCTTTTGGCCGGATCTTGAAGATCAAGAGATGTGAGATTTTAAAAATCTCTTTTTTTTTTGAGATCTGATGGTAGATCCAAGTTCCCCTTTGTGGGTTTTGTGGTGAAAAACTATATAGTTTTGAAAAAGGAAGAGTAAAACTCTTGATTTAATTCAAAAGAAAGAAGAAGGTTTTAAAACCTTGAGGAAGGAGAAAGAGGCACAGGCCCTAATTTGTTTGGGGAATGAAAAGTATCTTTCTTTATTCATCATCATATTGCCTTATATAGGGTTACACATTTACATATAGCCACTTGGGCTTTACAAAATGGCATTTTGCCCATCTCATGGCTCATGTGCCATTTCTTTTTGCACATAAGCCATGGGCTTTACAAAAATTTGTCTTTATGCCCATTCATGTATAAAAAATTACATTAAAATTATTTATTACATGATATTTTATTTCAGCATGGGTGAGACCGGCTGCTTCATGTTCGGGCTCGACTCGGGCATGAGCCCACTTGATCTGGGCTTGGGCCCACTTGGCTTGGGGTTGACCTTGACTTTGACTTGGTCAACTATGGTGCAAATTTTGACCCCAACAAAGTGCCCCCCATCAATGAATGCACACCGCATGCACGAGTTGTGTGCACGAAATTGATGGAGCTTGAAGTTGGACTTTGAGGTGGAACATCATTCTAGGGGCGGAGCATCATCCCGTGAAGCATAATTCCCGGGGATCGGAGCATCATTCCGATTCGCGGAGCATAATTCCAGGGTCGGAGTATCCCTCGGGGAGCATGATTCCCGGGGATCGGAGCATCATTCCGATTTGCGGAGCATAATCTCAAAGTCGGAGTATCATTCCGAAGAGTCGAAGCATAATTCCGAAGAGTAGAGGCATGATTCTAAGGATCGGAGCATCATTTCGAAGAGCGGAGCATGATTCCAAGGATCGGAGTATCATTCCGAAGTGTGGAGCATGATTCCAGGGATCGGAGCATCATTCCGAAGCGCGGAGCACGATGGATTGGAGCATCATTCCGATGAGCGGAGCATGATTCCAGGGATTGGAGAATCATTCCGATGAGCGGAGCATGATTCCAGGGATCGGAGCATTATTCCGAAGAGTAGAGCATCATTCCAGAGGGATCGGAGCATCATTCCGAAGAGCGGAGTATGATTCCATGGATCGGAGCATCATTCCGACGAGCGGCAGACATTCCGACCGAAGCATAATTTTGATACAGAGGTTGATTCCCACGCGAAGCATAATTCCGACGGGGAATGCAAATACTCCGAGGCGAAGCATGATTTCGACACGGGGTACATTCTGAGACGGAGCATGATTCCGGTGCAGAGCTTGTTGGCCGACTTGATTCCGAGACGAAGCATAATTTTGACAGGGAAGGCAGATACACTGAGGCGAAGCATGATTTCGACACGGGGTGCACATTCTGAGACGAAGCATGATTCCGGAGCTTGTTGGTTGACTTGATTCCGAGGCGGAGCATAATTCCGACGAGGAAGTCGTTGGTTGATTCCGAGCCGAAGCATAATTCCGACAGTGAAGGCAGATACACCGAGACGAAGCATGATTTCGACACGGGGTGCACATTCTGAGATGAAGCATGATTCCGACGCAGAGCTTGTTGGTTGACTTGATTCCGAGGCGGAGCATAATTCCGACGATGAGGTCGTTGGTTGATTCCGAGCCGAAGCATAATTCCGACAGGGAAGGCAGATACACCGAGACAAAGCTTGATTTCGACGCGGGGTATACTCTGAGACGGAGCATGACTCCGACGCAGAGCTGGTTGGTTGATTTGATTCCGAGGCGAAACATAATTCCGACAGGGAAGGCAGATACACTGAGGCGAAGCTTGATTTCGACGCGGGGTACACTCTGAGACGAAGTATGATTCCGACGCAGAGCCGGTTGGTTGATTTGATTCCGAGGTGGAGCATAATTCCGGCAGGGAATGTAGATATCCTGAGGCGAAGCATGATTTCGACACGGGGTAAATTCTGGGACGGAGCATGATTCCACCGCAGAGGTTATTGGTTTGATTTGATTTAGGTTGACATCAGCATCGCTACACTGGAATATGGTACCATGAGCAAATCATCATTTGCCATGAGAGGATTTGGGGATTTTTTTTTTGTCGGCATCTGCATTGCTGCACTAGAATAATGCCGGGAACAACTCATCATTTGCCCCGGGAGGATTTGGGAATTGGTTTTTTCTTGGCATAAGTATCGCTACACTGGAATATGGTACCAGGAGCGAATCATCATTTGCGCTTGTTTATCAGGAAGCGATGGCTTAGAAGACAGGTTTTAGGTCCCTATCACTTAAGACTTTTCAATTTTTTGAGCCGTAAGGGTCTCAAAAAGCATTTTCTCCCTATGGGTCGTAAGGATCCCGTAGGTGTATTTTCTCCTTAGGAGTTGTGGGGACTCCTAAGTGTGTTGCTCCTTTGTGAGTCGTAAAGATCTCACGCGGGAATTTTCTCCTCACAAAGTCAAGAGGACTTTGTGAGTGCATTTCATCTCTTTTTTACGAGTTTGCGCCCTTTCGGGTTTTCACAAACTCGCCGGCAGTCCTGCTGTTTTTACTCACGGAGCCCTTTCGGGTTTTCATCCGTTCCCATTTTGCTTGTGGACATACCTTTTTTTTTTGAATCTTCACCGCCGGTGGGACTTTGAATGTGGTCTCACCGGTAGGACTTGGGAGGGATTGGGATTGTTTTACGCCCATGGATTGTATACGGTTTTGCAGGATGTATGATCCAGACCGTAGGGCCAGAAAAATTTCGGGACTTTGTCGGCGTCTGCATCGCTGCACTGGAATATGGTATCAGGAGCGACTCATCATTCGCCGTTGGGGTATGGGATTTGGAATTTGGTTGGCGTCTGCATCGCTGCACTGGAATATGGTACCAGGAGCAACTCATCATTTGCCATTTAGGGATTGGGGAGCGATAGCTTAGGAGACAGGTTTAGATCCTTATCACCTAAGGCTTTTCAATTTTACAGTCCGTAAGAGTCCCATAAAAGCATTTTCTCCCTACGAGTCATAAGGATCCCGCAGGTGTATTTTCTCCTTAGGAGTGTGAGGACTCCTAAGTGTGTTTTTCCTTTATGAGTTGTAAGGATCTCACAAAGGTTTGTTCTCCTCATGTATCGTGAGGACACATGAGTGGGTCTTCTCAATGGAGCATAATTCCAAAGGCGGAGACCAGCCGCGTAACTGGTGATTATGGTGGGGCATGAGTATGATTAGAATTATTTGAGCCCGTGAATTGTATACGGTAGTCAATTTGGGGACTGGCCGTAGGGCTGGGAGAATTTTAAAAATTTGAATTTTTTATTGGCGTCTGCATCGCTGCACTGGAATATGGTACCAGGAGCGACTCATCATTCGCCTTTGTTTTGTTTGTTTTCTTTTGTTTTTGTTTTTGTTTTACCACGATTGCTCTATCATTTCAGCTTTTCTTATCGCGAAGGTCGCGATTGCCCTATTATTTCGGCTATTTATTCGCGGTTGCCCCATCATTTCGGCTTTATTTTCATTTTTATTTTTACTCGCTGATTTTTATTGCGAGTTGCCCCATCATTTCGGCTTTTCTTTTTATTTATTTATTTACACATTCCCTTTTTTTTATTTACACTTTTTTTTTACATTCCCAGTTTAACGACTTAGAGGTCGACTGTTCCCAGTTTAACGACGTGGTGGTCATCTGTTCCCAGTTTAACGACGTAGAGGTCATCTGTTTCCAGTTTAACGACTTAGAGACCATCTATTTCCAGTTTAACGATTTAGAGGTCGTCTGTTTCCAGTTTAACGACATAGAGGTCATCTGTTCCCAGTTTAATGACGTGGTGGTCGATTATTCCCAGTTTAACGACGTGGTGGTCAGCTGGATCAGAAGCTTAGAGAAGATACCCGATTGAGCAGTTGTCAGGGGCACCGCTGGAGCTTGCCCGAAATGCCTTATTACTTTGTTGGTGTTGATGGCCTTGCCCCCAGCTGGGGCCAAGGAAAGTCGTTCAAATACCGACTTGCGTTTGAAGATGGCGATTAGAAACCTGTTAACCCCTGTACAAAGAAGCATGATTTCAGTATAGGCAATCGATCTGTATATTGATTGAGTTCTCATGAACGTTTAACCCGAAATATGGGATGAGAGATTGGTCCCACCGGCGTGCCAGAATCTGTAGGGTGTTTTTCGTCATCCCATTGAGATGGGAATATGCGCGCGCTTGTCAGGCGTACTACAGATTCCTCCTGCCTAGGATAGGCCGGGGTTTATTGATTGTGGGGATCCGAATCTCCGGCAGCCGCAAACTAAGCTGCCGTTAATTACCCCTCGCCTTTGGAGCGAGGGAATCTCGGATTGACGGGTTAAACTGGTCATGCGAACTCAATGTGCAGTGTACGTGTGTTTTGTTTTGGAGGGGGCTTGGATATATCGGGAGCCACGCAGAGTTTTTCCGGGGGTCCCGCTACCCGGATAGCGGGCTGGGGGTCAAGGGGGCTAGCAGCCCTCTTGCGGGGTGCGGGACAGAACCCCGGCCCAAAATTTTTTTTTTGAGAGGGATAGTGTTGTAGAGTATGTGTGTGTGTGTGTGTACATATATATATATATATATATATATATATAAAATAAAAAAAAGGGAAGGGCATCCAAAGGATGAGTGGGAAAAAGCGCCAGCGCTTTGGGTGCTAGCACTTTGAGCGCAAGAGCGCTAAAGTGCTAGCACTTTGAGCGCTAACGCCCCTCGTGTCAGGCACGTGGGCGCTCAGGCACTAGCGTTTTGGGCGCTAGCTCTTTGGGCGCAAGAGCGCTAGCGCCCCACGTGTCAGCATGTGGACGCTCGGGCGCTAGCGCTTTAAGCGCAAGGGCGCTAGCGCTTTGAGCGCTAGCACCCCATGTGTCAGCACATGGTCACTCGGACGCTAGCGCTTTGAGCGCTAGCACCCCATGTGTCAGCACGTGGACGCTCGGTCGCAAAAGGGACTTGGTATCTGCAATGGGAGTTGTACTCCCAGAAAAGAGCACTTATTATTTTGTGTGTGTGTGTGTGTGTGTGTGAGGAGTTAAACTCCTAGGATAGTCTGAAGCTGATGGAGGGGCTTCTCCCTTTGAGCCCTAGTTCTTCCCCAAAGTGGGGTTTCTGGAGATGGGTCCCCTTCTTCTTCCTGTCTTTTGGCCGGATCTTGAAGATCAAGAGATGTGATATTTTAAAAATCTCTTCTTTTTGAGATCTGATGGTAGATCCAAGTTCCCCTTTGTGGGTTTTGTGGTGAAAAACTATGTAGTTTTGAAAAAGAAAGAGTAAAGACTCTTGATTTAATTCAAAAGAAAGAAGAAACTTTTAGAACCTTGAGGAAGGAGAAAGCGGCACAGGCCTAAATTTTTTTTGGGGAATGAAAAGTATCTTCCTTTATTCATCATCATGTTGCCTTATATAGGCTCACACATTTACATATAGCCCCTTGTGATTTACAAAATGGCATTTTGCCCATCCCATGGCTCATATGCCATTTCTTTTTGCACATAAGCCATGGGCTTTAAAAAATATTTGGCTTTATGCCTATTCATGTATAAAAAATTACATCAAAATTATTTATTACATGATTTTTTATTTCAGCATGGGGGAGGCCGGCCGCTTCATGTTCGGGCTCGACTCAGGCATGAGCCCACTTGATCTGGGCTTGGGCCCACTTGGCTTGGGGTTGACCTTGATTTTGACTTGGTCAACTAGGGGTGCAAATTTTGACCCCAACACCTGGGAGATACGAAAGAGATCAGAAAGATGAAGGAGGCACCGAATCTCACAATGAACCAAACACTTACCTACACGGACTCCTGGGCGATGGACGCCAGCTGAGCCCTGAAGGTCCCCCCGGGAACTCTATCCCCGGCCGAGGCCTCTATCTCATGCATAAGGCTATCCGCAACGGATAGCCCCGATGGCACCGCGAACCGGAGGCCCCTTTCCTCCACCACGATCTCCCACCGGCCCCGGGAAGGTCTCTGGGAGCTCCTCTTGAGCGGCTCCGAGGGAGAGTCGATCCCCTCCTCCGAGTCCGGCTCCTCCAAAACCAGGGCCCGCTTCTGGCCCGACACTCTGCTGGGACCCGGGGCGGGATCCGCCCCCGAACGCTCACGAAACACCACCACCGGAGCAGTAGGAGTCGGGGCGGGCTTCGCTCGAGAAGAGTTGGTGCCCCCGGCCTTCGTAACCTTCCTCGGCTGGCGCATGGAGGCTTTAAGCGAGTCGAAGTCCATAGATCCTGCACAAAGCAAATACCCAACAAGTCAGCAACACGAGCAAAACACAAGCCAAAAAGCTAGCCTAACTTACCGACGAACTCAACGGGACTAAGCCCGGCCCAGCTCAGACCCTCTCAGATAGCAACACGTCTGGTCGGGGGATGGGCTCCCACGATGCCACTCTCACCGTGGCGGGGTCATTGGATTGGTTCCCCGGCAAACATTTTTCCCTTGACCACTTGGTAGGCACGGGCCAGTCCTCGCCCTCGGGAGGGAAACGAAGAAAAATTTCTTCTTCCAGTCATGAATAGAAGAGGGCAAGGCCACGACCCCGGTCGTGGCAGCGCCCCCCCGGCCTCTTTCTGAAAGAGAGATAGACCCATCTCGGGTCGCCCGCTCGACCACCAGGGTGACTTTTGAAGACGAGAGAAGAATCGAGAAGGGAGAGGCTGAAGGGAACCGCCTGTAACTTCAGGCGGATCAAGAACCCGAGAAGGATCCTCTATGAGTTAGGCACTAACTGGCCAGGGGCCAGACCGAAAAAATTCAGTGCGGCGACGACCTCGGGAGAGAAAGGCAGGCGCATTCCTCCCCAAAAAGCTTCCAAATACAGGGCGATTTCCCTGCCCCGTACTTGATCCGCCCTCTCTCCCTCCTTGGCTAGTCAGAGCGTGTAACGCGAGGGGATGTGGAAGCGAGCCCGAGCATTGGCGAGCTCATCCTCATGCCTCACCCAACACGAGGGGCCAGGGGCCGCATCTGCCTCCTCCTCCCTGGGGGCTGCCCCCGCCGTACGATCCCAGGGAGAGGATCCGACCCCTGCTCCCCGGGGGGACTCAGACACGACTAAAGGGTCCCTAGAACCTACTTCCACAACATCTACCGACTCTACAAAGGAAGACATCTAACCTTGAAAAAGGGAATCTTCGGGAGCCAAAAACGGGAGAACGAAGACGAGCGCCGAGCAACCAGGACTTAGAAGAGGGAAATATGAAGGAGCAGGGGCCTAAGGATGGGCCCCACCCCAGTTTATTGCTGCAAGCGGCCCCATCCAACGATGCCTGTCATCTCCCGCCAAAACGACTCCTCGCGTCCAGCGGCTCCGATCGCTCCACGTGTCGATCCTGCGCTAGACCGCATTCCATTAGACGTCGCGGGCCTGCATACGTCGCGTTGGCCAATCGACGCTTGACGCATGGACCGTCGCTTCAGTGGCAGAGTACACAAACCGGCGCGCCTTCTTTAAATGCTGAGATCTCGCCCTGATTCGCTAGCAGAAAAGACAACTGACGGCCCGAGAACTCGTCCCGACAAAGCCTTAGGAAGGATCTCACCTCGGGAGGCCTGGCAATCCAATACTGACCTGACCCGCTAGCTGGTTGGGACAAGAGTGGGGGGCTAATGATGATACTCGATATTGACGATGCGAGATCAGGACACGTGGCGGATGACATGTCCCAAGACCCAGAAGAAAGGGCCCACAGAGGCCGACCAGGTCACCCTTGTACCCGATCCGCAAGCGCAAGCTGACCCTCCTCGGGGCCCCCTGGAAATTTGCCTCCTCGGCCCCTCAGCTCGCCCCAGGCTGCCACGGGACCAAGATTCCTCGACCTTCTTGCTCGGTTCCTGTAAATCCCCGTTTCCGTCAATAGAATCTTTCTATATTTTCCTAGTCCCCCCGAATGTTATCCCATTTTTATCATATTATTTTTGTGTGAAATTAGACGCTTAGGTTTTAGTATTTAAACCTTCCAAAACAAAATAAATACTCAATTAAAATGAAGCCCAGACTAAGAAAAACACAAAACTAATAATCAAATAAATCTATAATTAAAATCTCCAAGCCTAGCCCACCTCCATATTTTCCCTTTTACCCAAAACAAAATAATATATATACAAATCCCCAGCCGGCCCAACAGAAAACAAAGCTAAATATATATATATATCCCTAAGCCGGCCCAGCCCAACTCCTTACCCAAACCCACGCCTTACCCGACCCGACCCGACCCGTTAGCGCTCTCTCTTCCTCACTTCTCTCTCGTTTCCCTCTCATTTTTCCCCTACTCTCCCCACGTCGCCGCCCACGTCGCCAACACCCTCGTCGCGACCACGACCCCGACCCATGACCTCGCGCGCGCCTATCAACCCGTGCTTCGTCTCTCTTTTCCCCCTCACACTCTCAATCTCTCCCTAACTCCTCTCCTCTCTCCAAAACTCCCTGCTTCCTCCCTACAACCCACTGAACCCCGACGACGATGACGACAACTACGATCACCTCGTCATCCTCCCTCGTTTCTCTCCTACCAAAACCCGAGCCCTACACTGCCTCACTCCCCTCGCCTGCATACCCTCCTCACCACCGAGCCTCCCCTGCACCCTCCTCGCCGGCGAGCTCCCCACTGCCCTGAACCACCTCGTCGACTCCTCTGCATCCTCAGCAACATCTCCTCCAAAACCCGAGCCCCTCCATAGCTCTCACTCACCTCAACAGAGCACACCTCCCTCACTGCAAACTTCACCCCCTCGCTGCACCCATTACCAGAACTACCTCCGCCGACCACCGCCGACCCCAGCACGTCCCCAGAAGCTTCACAGCATCCCACTCCGCTTCCAGCGATCACGAGCCATCCTCCGGGCAACACCGACGACGAACACGAACTCGAGCCGAGGCCGTGAACCTAAACCGTGCCGTTCGTTGCGCGGTCGTGCCATTGCCGCTGCCGTGCATCGCCAACGCATCTCCAGGCAAGTACCCTACTTGCTACATGCTAGATTATACTGTTACAATTCAAAATCCTATTAATTCTGTGTTTATAATTCGTGAAAATTTATATAACACAAGTGCTTGATGCAAAACCTGAACGAAAACCTTCCATTAAACTGACGGAACTTGTTCATATATGCTGGCCCGTGTAGCAATGAACACTGTGTTAAAATTTGACTGAAAATTATGATCGTTACTGACTTGAACGAACATCCCCGATTACACCCGTAAAAACTGAAAATTTCCCGCGTCTGAAACTTGTAAAAATCATAATTAATTGTGTACACATTGAAATGATGTGTTCAAGGGCTCAAATCGAATCTTACTCGACGATCTAGAACCCCATAAAAGTTTTCAATTGTTTCTATATTGAAAATATGACGGAAACCGGTTCGGAGAGCGGCTCTGGACTACAGTCCAGAGCAGCTCTGGTTGTTGATTTCCATCTCGTAATGTTTACCCCTTTGCTGCCTGAACTTTTATGTTGTGGAACCCTATACTTTAGTGAAGATGAAACAGTTAAATAAATAATTAAAGTGATTTCACCCCTTTACCGTCGTATACTATTTAAACTGTAATTTAAACTAACAGGACGTATAGCAGTCCCAAATAGAAACAGAACTGACACCCTATGATTGTACAGTACATAACTTCTGACATAGAGGCACGATCGAGAATCCGTATGGTGCGTTGGAAACCATATTGGAAAACCTAAATTTCATTGAACTATAGCATTGCTAAATGCTGATCCCAACAGGGTGAAATTTGTGTCGCGAAACGGACGTTCAGTTCAGAAACTGAATTTCCTGCAGCGAGCACTTAAAATGAAACGGCTGTAACTTGCAAACCCAAAATACGATTGCACTGAAATAAATTTTTCTGAACTTCCGACTGAGTCTACTTGTTACCGTCTTTGTATCGTTTCACTGAATTTTAAATGTATGAATTACTGCAATTTGTATAAGCTCATAAGGTGCATAATAGTTCATATTAGACATGACTTGTTAACTGCATAAATGCATATATCTTACCCGATTGTCATACACATAGTGATAGTGCGCGTTATTATTCAGTGTATAATGTATTATCGTGCATGAATGGTATTAGTTTAGGAGTGTCAAGTACGCCAATGGAAAAGTGAATGATTCGTGACAGTGATTAATACAATGAACAGTGATAAAACCGTGTTATTGGTGCATACTTGTACACGACTAAACCATACTCATAAATAGTGTAAACCTGGGGAAAAGGGGGAAATCGAAGTGGAAAGAGCATCGTATTTAGCGAGGACAGTGATTTAGAGGATGATCATTCGAACGACTCTTATATATTTTAGGTAGGGCCTAGCAGTCCGGCTGACAGGGTTATATCCCGGGCGATGCGGGCCGTAGTCTCGGGTATGTACGAGACCCTCGTTAAATATGATTCTTCTTTCCTTAACTCGATTTCAAACATGACTCAGAGACTGATAGGGACACAGATCATACTTTGCATCAGTTAGTGACATAGTGATTACCTGCATTTTACTTCCACTGTTATTACCTTATTTGTCTGTTTCATGTCACTATTATAATATTGCTATTACGTCGCTTTGACGACCTGAGTATGCATGCTCAGACCTCGAGGAAGAACCAGCGCAGGAGTCGGACTTACCCTTCGAGCTAGCGGAGATTTAGTTGGGAGGACCTCCTTCATTTTTACTGCTTTCCCTAAAGAGACCTTGTATTCGAACTTGGTTAGTAGTTCTTTTCTTGTTTTATTATAAATTGTGAACAATGAAAGTTAATATAATAATTTAGTGATGTATTTCCTTTACTTCTGTGCTTTGTTTACTGATTACCATGTAATGCTAGAAGCCGAAGTGTGACTACGGCGGGATTATTCCTTGACCGTAGGAGCACGGCTGGCCTAGTCATCCCTCGTTTTCCGTATTTTGGAAAGCGGGGCATGACATGGTTTTGTTGGTATCAGAGCCGCGTTTAGTTGTAAGGGATAACATTAACTACACTTTATTACGTTATTTTCGCTTCATTATTCCTGACTTTCATCCTTGTATCTAATCATATCCATTTTTATATCTTCCAGCGATATGACGTCCCCGAACGACCACTCCTCAGACTCAAGTTCTCAGGATCGCACAGAGAGGATACTTAGTGCACTGACGTCTCTCGCAGAAGCTCAGGAGAGAAAGACGGACCTACTCGCCGAGAGACTCAGGGCTATTACCGCTGTAAGGGGACCCTCCGCACTCATTACCGCCTCCAAGGGCACTGCTCCACCAGCTTTTTCTGCCAGAGCTGGCACCGTATCAGATTTCCGGAGGTTACAACCAGCTGCATTTACAGGACTAGCCGAACCACTCGAGGCCGAGCAATGGCTAGTTAATATGGAGAACTTACTGACGACCGCCAGGGTACCAGAGGAAGATAAAGTGAATGTGATAAAGATCCAGTTGGAAGATGAAGCTCGTACATGGTGGTCAGTGGAAGAAAGCAGACTAGAAAGGCCAATTGAATAGAGCAAATTCAAGTAGTGCTTCTTGGACCACTATTTCCCTTCCACCTCCAAGGCCGAGATGGAAGAAAGATTCATCTTACTGAAGCAGAATGGCCATCCCGTGGACGTATACGCGGCAGAGTTCAACCGTCTGAGCCGATTTGCTCCGTACATGGTCACTTCAGAGGCCACCTGGGCCAGGCGCTTCTTACAGGGACTTGATTTCGAGCTGCAGCAGTTGATCGCGTCACTCGAGTTGCAGACTTTTGCAGAGGTACTCAACGCGGCGAGAATTCAAGAGAAACTGATCAACAAATTCAGGAAGGCCCCAGATGTTCCAGCACGCACCCATGCACCGACTCGAGGAGTCATACCAGTTCACAGGCCAGGAACGACACAGATGAAGCGTCCATTCGTGCCCCAGCATCGCCCCCAGAGCAAGAACGTAGTTTGCGGCTACTGCAACAGAGATGGGCACACCCAGAAGGACTGTCGCCGCGCCAAGAGACATTGTTTGATTTGCGGATCCAGTCAGCACAGAGTTAGTGGTTTCCCCGAGCGATCAGAGTTACAGGGAGGGTCTGGACTGCAACAGCAGAGATCACTAGAGCAGAGGAAGCCCTTCACAGGCTGCGGTCAGGGACGGGCTTTCACCTTAACTGCCGAGCAGGTAGAGGCTTCAGGCGAAGTTTTCACAGGTATTCTACTCGTACATTCCATGCCAGCTAGAGTACTATTTGATTCTGGAGTATCTCACTATTTCATATCTGCACATTTCGTTGATACACGCTCCATACCACATGAATCATTAACCAAGGGCTGGGAAATACATACGGGTAATGGCGTTATAGTATCTAGTCGAGAATGTAGATCATGTCCGGTTGTAGTGTGTGGCAGGGAATTCTATGCGAATTTCCTTTTGATCGGGACGGGCAGCTATGACGCAATTCTCGGGATGGATTGGATGAGTACTTTCTATGCAGTTATTGATTGCCGATCAAGGAATGTGATCTTCCGCATTCCCAACCACCCAGAGTTTATTTTCAAAGGCGGGAGCGAATCTTTGGAGCCAGCCAGGTATAGAGCCAAGCCAAAAGAGTTGACAGCTATGGAGATTGATGAGAGCCCAGCCCCAGAGATTGTTCGGGACTTTCTGGATGTGTTTCTTGAAGATTTACCAGGTCTACCACCTCCACACGTCTTGAAATTCTCGATCGATTTGACTCCAGGTACATCACCAGTTTCCAAGGCCCCGTACAGAATGGCACCGGTTGAGTTGGCAAAATTGAAGAAGCAAATTGAAGAACTCCTGGAGAAGGGATTTATCCGGCCGAGCGTTTCACCATGGGGTGCACCAGTTCTGTTAGTGAAGAAGAAGGATGGATCGCTGCGGATGTGTATAGACTATCGGGATCTGAACAAAGTCACAATAAAGAACAAGTATCCAATTCCGCGCATCGACGACTTATTCGATCAGTTAAGTAGGGCCAAGGTATTTTCGAAGTTGGATCTCCGTTCTGGCTATCATTAGATCAGAGTAGCGGCCGAGGATATATGCAAGACGGCTTTCCGAACCCGATACGGACATTATGAGTTCCTTGTGATGCCGTTCGGTGTTACCAATGCTCCAGCAATATTCATGGATTTGATGAACAGGGTGTTTGCGAAGTACTTGGACACGTTTGTCGTTGTATTTATCGACGATATACTAGTCTACTCGAAGACCCGGGAGGAACATGTCGAGCATTTGCGCACGGTTCTACAAATTCTTCGGGAAGAGAAGCTGAACGCGAAATTGAGCAAGTGTGAATTCTGGCTCGACAAAGTTCAGTTCTTAGGACACATTGTTTCGGGCGAAGGCATCTCAGTGGACCCGGCAAAGATAGAATCTGTCAGAGATTGGCCAACACCGAAGTCAGTAGCCGAGATTAGAAGCTTTCTGGGACTAGCAGGATATTATCGGCTGTTCGTCCAAGACTTTTCAAGGATAGCTGAACCGTTGACGAGGTTGACACGGAAGGATGTACCATTTGTGTGGACAAAGGAGTGTACCAGGGCATTTGAGACACTGAAGCAGAAGTTAACCACGGCGCCCATTCTTACAGTACCAGATGATTCCGGTGGTTTGGTGATACATAGTGATGCCTCAGGGAAGGGCTTAGGCTGTGTTCTGATGCAGCACGGTCGGGTGGTTGCTTACGCCTCTCGACAGCTGAGAAATCACGAAAGGAACTACCCTACGCATGACTTGGAGTTAGCTGCGGTGGTTTTTGCCTTGAAGATTTGGAGGCACTATCTATTGGGCGAGAAGGTGGAGGTGTACACGGATCATAAAAGTCTGAAGTACGTCTTCACTCAGAAAGAACTAAATATGAGGCAGCGCCGATGGCTAGAACTGATGGCGGATTACGACTTGGACCTTCAGTATCACCCAGGGAAAGGTAAATGTTGTACCAGACGCTCTCAGTCGCAAGCCAGCGGTCATGATGTTGACCAATCAGAGAAGCATCATTGAGGACTTTCAGAGACTCGAGCTTGAGGTCGTTACACCGAGCGCAATCAGTCAATTTTGGCAACTACAGGTGCAGTCTTCCCTTATGGATCGCATCAAAGCTATACAAGCGGATGATCCTCGATTGCAAAAGTTCAGAGCGCAAGTAGAAGCCGGACTGAGAACGGACTTAATCATACATGGAGATGGTTCTCTGAGATTCGGTAGCAAGCTTTGCGTACCCAAGGGGAATGTTCGAGAAGAGGTACTGGCTGAGGCTTATAGTTCAGCTTATTATGTGCATCCGGGAGGTACGAAGATGTATCGAGACCTAAAGCAGCATTTTTGGTAGAACGGGATGAAGTGAGAAATTGTGCGGTTCGTATCCAGGTGCTTGGTATGCCAGGAGGTGAAGGCGGAACATCAGAGGACAGCAAGATTGTTACAACCACTTCCGATACCAGAATGGAAGTGGGAGCATATTACTATGGATTTCGTGACGGCTTTACCACGGAGCCCTAGGGGCAACAACGCCATTTGGGTTATCGTCGACCGCCTCACGAAAGCTGCACACTTCTTACCTTTCCGAGTGGGACAGTCGACAGAGTCACTGGCAGAGAAATACATGCAGGAGATAGTATGACTTCATGGAGTTTCGGTCAGCATTGTGTCAGATCGAGACACCAGATTTGTTTCGCACTTCTGGAGGAGCTTACAGGAGAGTTTGGGTACCCGCCTCAAGTTCAACACAGCTTATCACCCGCAGACAGACGGACAATCCGAGCGTACGATTCAGACGCTCGAGGATATGTTGAGAGCCTGCATATTGGATTTCCAGGGTTCCTGGGAAGATCATCTGCATCTAGTTGAGTTTTCTTATAACAACAATTACCAGGCTAGCATTCAGATGGCTCCTTTCGAAGCACTTTACGGACGGAAGTGTCGATCCCCAGTTTGTTGGGATGATGTGGGAGAATGAAGATTACTGGGTCCCGAGCTCATTGTTCAGACAGTCGACATGGTCCAAATGATTAGGCAGCGCATTAAGACGGCTCAGGATCGACAGAAGAGTTGGGCAGATACCAGCAGGAGAGCACTAGAATTTAAAGTCGAAGATCACGTATTCCTGAAGATTTCCTATACCCGTAGAGTTATCAGGTTCGGAGGTCACGGAGAACTCAGTCCTCGTTTCATCGGACCTTTTGAAGTGCTAGAGCGAGTAGGAAAGGTGGCCTATCGACTTGCCTTGCCTCCTTCGCTAGCTGGTGTGCACAATACCTTCCACGTGTCTCAGTTGCGGCATTACGTTCGGGATAAGAGCCATGTTCTGGACTATTCAGAGTTAGCTTTGGGTACCGACCTATCTTACGAGGAGCAGCCCGCCACCATCCTCGACCGCAGAGAGAAAGTGCTGAAGAATAAAGTCATTTCGTTAGTCCGAGTATCTTGGGGCGGTCGTTCCCCAGGAGAATCTACCTGGGAGCGTGAGGAAGATATCCGTACACGTTTTCCACATCTTTTTGTTTAATACTGTTGTTTCGTTGTCTCTTTTAAATTTCGAGGACGAAATTTTTGTAAGGAGGGTATGATGTAAATCCCTGTTTCCGTCAATAGAATCTTTCTATATTTTTCCTAGTCCTCCCGAATGTTATCCTATTTTTCTCGTATTATTTTTGTGTGAAATTAGTCGCTTAGGTTTTAGTACTTAAACCTTCCAAAACAAAATAAATACTCAATTAAAATGAAGCCCAGACTAAGAAAAACAAAACTAATAATCAAATAAATCCATAATTAAAATCTCCAAGCCTAGCCCACCACCATATTTTCCCTTTTACCCAAAACAAAATAATATATATACAAATCCCCAGCCGGCCCAACAGAAAACAAAGATATATATATATATATATATATATATATATATATATATATATATATATATCCCTAAGCCGGCCCAGCCCAACTCCTTACCCAAACCCATGCCTTACCCGACCCGACCCGTTAGCGCTCTCTTTTCCTCACTTCTCTCTCGTTTCCTGCTCGTTTTTCCCCTACTCTCCCCACGTCGCCACCCACGTTGCCAACGCCCTCGTCGCGACCACGACCCCAACCCACGACCTCGCGCGCGCCTATCAACCCGCGCCTTGTCTCTCTTTTCCCCTTCACACTCTCGATCTCTCCCTAACTCCTATCCTATCTCCAAAACTCTCTGCTTCCTCCCTACAACCCACTGAACCCCGACGACGACGACGACGACGACTACGATCACCTCGTCATCCTCCCTCGTTTCTCTCCTACCAAACCCGAGCCCTACACTGCCTCACTCCCCTCGCCTGCACACCCTCCTCGCCACCGAGCCTCCCCTGCACCCTCCTCGCCGGCGAGCTCCCCACTGCCCTGAACCACCTCGTCGACTCCTCTGCATCCTCAGCAACATCTTCTCCAAAACCCGAGCCCCTCCACAGCTCTCACTCACCTCAATAGAGCACACCTCCCTCGCTGCAAACTTCACCCCCTCGCTGTACCCATCGCCGGAACTACCTCCGCCGACCACCGCCGACCCCAGCACGTCCCCAGGAGCTTCACAGCACCCCACTCCGCTTCCAGCGATCACGAGCCATCCCCCGGGCAACACCGACGACGAACCCGAACTCGAGCCGAGGCCGTGAACCCAAACCGTGCCGTTCGTTGCGCGTTCGTGCCATTGCCGCTGCCGTGCATCGCCAACGCGTCTCCAGGCAAGTACCCTACTTGCTACATGCTAGATTATACTGTTACAATTCAAAATCCTATTAATTCCGTGTTTATAATTCGTGAAAATTTATATGACACAATTGGTTGATGCAAAACCCGAATGAAAACCTTCCATTAAACTGACGGAACTTGATCATATATGCTGGCCCGTGTGGCAATGAACATTGTGTTAAAATTTGACTGAAAATTATGATTGTTACTGACTTGAACGATCATCCCCGATTACACCCGTAAAAACTGAAAATTTCCCGCGTCTGAAACTTGTAAAAATCATAATTAATTGTGTACACATTGAAATGATGCGTTCGAGGGCTTAAATCGAAGCCGACTCAACGATATGGAACCCCATAAAATTTTTAAATTGTTTCTATACTTAAAATATGACGGAAACCGGTTCGGAGAGCGGCTCTGGACTACAGTCCAGAGCAGCTCTGGCTGTTGATTTCTATCTCGTAATGTTTACCGCTTTGCTGCCTGAACTTTTATGTTGCGGAACCCTATACTTTAGTGAAGATGAAACAGTTAACTAAATAATTAAAGTGATTTCACCCCTTTTTACCGTCGTTTACTATTTAAACTGTAATTTAAACGAACAGGACGTATAGCAGTCCCAAACAGAAACAGAACTGACACCCTATGATTGTACAGTACATAACTTCTGACGTAGAGGTGCGATTGAGAATATGTCTAGTGCGTTGGAAACCATATTGGAAAACCTAAATTTCGTTGAACTATAGAGTCGCTAAATAATGATCCCAACAGGGTGAAATTTGTGTCGCGAAACGGACGTTCAGTTCAGAAACTGAATTTCCTACAGCGAGCACTTAAAATGAAATGGCTGTAACTTGCAAACCCGAAATACGATTGCACTAAAATAAATTTTTCTGAACTTCCGACTGAGTCTACTTGTTACCGTCTTTGTATCGTTTCACTGAATTTTGAACGTATGAATTACTGCAATTTGTATAAGCTCATAAGGTGCATAATAGTTCATATTACACATGACTTGTTAACTGCATAAATGCACATATCTTACCCAATTGTCATACACATAGTGATAGTACGCGTTATTATTCAGTGTATAATATATTATTGTGCGTGAATGGTATTGGTTTAGGAGTGTCAAGTACGCCAATGGAAAAGTGAATGATTCGTGACAGTGATTAATACAGTGAACAGTGATAAAACCGTGTTATTGGTGCATACTTGTACACGACTAAACCATACTCATCAATAGTGTAAATCTGGGGGAAAAGGGGAAATCGAAGTGGAAAGAGTATCGTATTTAGCGAGTACAGTGATTTAGAGGATGATCATTCGAACATCGACTCTTATATTTATTAGGTAGGGCCTAGCTGTCCGGCTGACAGGGTTATATCCCGGGCGATACGGGCCGTAGTCTTGGGTATGTACGAGACCCTCGTTAAACATGATCTTTCTTTCCACAACTCGATTTCAAACATGACTTAGAGACTGATAGGGACACAGATCATACTTTGCATCAGTTAGTGACATAGTGATTACCTGCATTTTACTTCCACTGTTATTACCTTATTTGTCTGTTTCATGTCACTATTATGATATTGCTATTACGTCGCTCTGACGACCTGAGTATGCATACTCAGACCTCGAGGAAGAACCAGCGCAGGAGTCGGACTTACCCTTCGAGCTAGCGGAGATTTAGTCGGGAGGACCTCTTTCACTTTTACTGCTTTCCCTAAAGAGACCTTGTATTCAAACTTGGTTAGTAGTTCTTTTCTTATTTTATTGTAAATTGTGAACAATGAAAGTTAATGTAATAATTTAGTGATGTATTTCCTTTACTTCTGTGCTTTGTTTACTGATTACCATGTAATGCTAGAAGCCGAAGTGTGACTACGGCGGGATTATTCCTTGACCGTAAGAGCATGGCTAGCCTAGTCATCCCTCATTTTCCGTATTTTGGGAAGCGGGGCATGACAGTTCCAAGCTCCCCAGCCAAGGCCATCCTCCTCGGCCCTTCCGACCGACCAACTCCACCACTCGCAGGCGTAACCGCCGCTCCGCAAATCTCGCCACGCGCAGATTCTCCGCCAGCAACGTCCCACGTTCCATGCTATCACGATCCCCATTAATAGGCGATCCGCTCTTCACACGGGCGTGACGTCGGGGGCGTAACGGCCGGCGAGACTCTCGCGCCTACCGCTGCGTGCTGCCGCCGCTATATAAACCCCAATCACAGAGGGGTCAAGTAAGCCATTTTTACTCCACTTAGCCGTTACTCTGCTCGGATCTAGTATTAACTTGATCGTCGGAGGGTCCTCGGTGGTACCAAACCACCCCGGGATTTCTTTGCAGGTACTCGGCGCTAAACTCCTCAAATCACCAATCTTATCAAAACCCATTGAGATCCACACGCAACAGAAGATCACCCCCAAAATCCACTGGGAGATCAACGGAAGACAACATCTGACGAAGACCCGAAAAGGACCTCCATCAGTTTCTTTTCTACCTCATTAGAATATAGAGCCATCTCTCAAAAAACATACTTCAGGATGGTGTCAAAGCAACCCGAACTCAAAACTCACAAGACACTTATATAAATATATAGAGGATTAAAAGCGTGCAGTCATATGAAAAGCAAACACTCAATCTGGTTATAAGAACCTGTTAGTGTGTGTGTAGGGGAGTGATCTATTGCAAACTGGTCCGCGTTTTATAAAAACGGGAACTCTTGATCTACGGGATATTTTAACGATCTGATCCGTACAAGTTAATCTCCCTTCCCTCAAACATGTGTACATGAAAATCAAATATTTTAACGATCTGATCCGTACAAGTTAATTTCCCTACCCTCAAACGTGTGTGCATGAACATCAAAGGATTTGAAGACCTCTAACAAATGTATCGATGGGTGAGAAAATGAAAAGCAACCCGAATTCAAATCTCACAAGACGGTTATATAAATATGTAGCGGATTAAAAGCGTGTTGTCACATGAAAAGCAAACACTCAATTTGATTATAAGAACCTGAGCGTGTGTGTAGGGGAGTGATCTATTGCAAACTGGTCTGCGTTTTTTAAAAACGGGAACTCTTGATCTACGGGATATTTTATCTGATTCATAAAAATTGATCTCCCTACCCTCAAATGTGTATACATGAAAAATCAAAGAATTTGAAGACATCTAACCAATGCATCGATGGGTGAAAAAATTAATGGCTTTCGATAATGCAACATAGATTGCATCCGATGCATTGGTTAAGGTCGTCAAATCATTTGATTTTTCATGCACACACATTTGGGGGTAGTCAACTTTGAACGGATCGGATTGTTAAAATATGTCGTAAACCTAGAGTTCCTGTTTATAAAAAACGCGAACAGGTTTGTAATGGAGCAACCCCCCTCGCCCCTCCCCCATACTTATATTTTGAGGTCCACTTCTCAAACACGCAATATGTCGTGTTTTTCACCGATCATCGTGATCTACACATGTTAGATAGCTTATGTATCAAATTTTACAAGATTTAGAAACGTTTAACTAATCTATCAAATAGACTAAAAAAATTGACGGTTTTACGATGCATGGAAAACAAGATCGCTTTCATGAATGTCTTAGAGATCTCCAAATCTAATGAAACTTTATACATAACATATCTAATACAACTATTTCAAAGTGAACATTACGGATGGATGAAAAACGCTGGGGTTGTATTTTTAAAAGTTTGGCCCAAAATAAGAAATAAGAACCGGCCTTATATATATATATATATATATATTGTCACGCCCCGCTTCCCAGAGTACGCTAAGATAGGCATGTGACATAGCCAACCATGCTACCTGTGGATAGGAATTGTCCTTCTACTGTCACATTACGGCTGTAGAGATATCAAGAATAAAATAAAACTATCTAATACATGTCCATGAGCCAAAATAAAATGAGTCAAGAATAATAATGCGGAAGCAAAAGATCCAATACAAGAATAACTGGAATGTATGTCCCATAATGCGGGCTCACATCAGGAATAAAATGCTGAAAAGTAAAAGAATTAACTACTACCGAATCCTTACTGCTCAGCCTGCTGGCTGAAGTACTCCTACCCGAACTGCAGCAAAGGTACGGAATCTGGGCCATGCAAAACCCAGATGTCAGCGCGTCATGTCATCAAGCAATAAAATATAAACAGGGTAACAAGACATGCAAGTATAATCATAAATGATAAAGTGGGTGTATCAGCAATATAAATCAGGGCAGTGAAGGGTAGTGTGCAGTGAGTAAATTAAACTGGTCTATTGGGTTATCTACTCTCAAGTTTTTGAAATCAATTTGATGAATCATCGATGTAACTCAATAGTATCCCGTGCGTGCCCGGGATCACGGTCTAAGACTCTCGGGCTAAAACCGAGACATGCCGCTAGGCACTAAAGGAAAAGGGTAAAGATGAATGATGTCCATGGTATCATCCCAAGGCTGGCCTAGCCTCTAAAAGGTAATGGATAACGATGGATGATGTCAGCGGCATCATCCCAAGGCTGGCCCAGCCTCTAAAACTGATCGGTAAAGGTAGCGTACTGTCGAGTTACAAGTAAGGTCTCATCATTGATTTCCCCATACCCCCAGGTTGTGTATTCAAGTCAAATATTTAAATAATTTAGAGTTAATGCCAACACAGGATCAGGCAGGTACAGGTTTGTCTGGATAGACAATAGGAACGGTCTGTAAGGACAACAGGTCAGGTTTGTTGGCATTAGACACAAGATCAGGTAACAGGTAAGACCATGGTACATCAGGTCAAGCCAGGTAGTATATAAAGGTGTCATGTTATGTCAGAGTTGTACGGTACCATGTCGTGTCAAGTAATAGGTGTAATAGGTCATATCAAGGTGCACAAGATGTCATGTGGGTGCTCATAATCAAACTAGTATAAGCATGTGTATACATCACAGGCATGGATACTAATAGAACAATAAACTGAAACATGTAATATGATAAGCAGATAGGTGCAGATTAAACTACTTAAATGTACGGTTATCAGTTTGAGTTTACGGGATGGTTTCCACATTACATGAATGCAATATAGAAAATATGGATATTAAACTCGTGTTAAATATGTAAAAAAATAATCAAAGATGCAATTGAATATAAACCAGGTTAGATGTATGCAAACGGTCGTCCGACAGGGTATACAATATCAAAAGGGGTACTGTGGGCTATGCAAATAATGGTTATATGATTTAAATATGAATGTGGGTACTATGTATAATAGAACTAAATGCAACCTGTTATGTTTCGAGCTATGAATCTAAAATGATATAACGGGACGTCGAACCGTTAAAAGGAAATTATGGTATTGAATGTAAACTACAGGTTTAACGTGCATTCAAATGGATATATAGAACTTTAAATAGCATATATAGTAATTCAAATAGCATGTAGCAAGTTTTCACTTGCCTCGACGGATGGCGATACGGGAAACGGAACATCTCACGTCGGTGAGAAAAGTCGCGACGCGCGCACGGTACACGGAAAGAGTCCAAACAACGCACGATGGGATCACACGGATCAGAGATGCCTGCTGGGTCGTCATGATCGTCGCCGGCACGGTCGGATCCCGGCAATCAAGGAACACAGTGAACATTTTGATTGAAAGAGAATGTATGGAAGAGGAAACAAGAAGAATGAAAGAGAACAGAGGAGATTGATGAAAGAAACTTACTCACTGGATTGCAGAGAGGTGACAGCGTCGTCGGTGAGGCGTCGACGGAGCTCCGACGATCAACAGAAGTACCCTTTTTTTAAAAAAAACAGAAAAAAAAATTTAAAATAAAGAAGAATAGAAAGAAGAAGAAGAGAAGGATGAGAGAGAGAAGGGTTGCTCACTGGGGTTGGGAGACGGCTAGGATGTGGTTGTAAAGGTAGGAAGTCGTCGGCAAGGGATCGCCGGCGAGATCAACGGCAAGGCAGCAAGGTCCTAGGTTGCAGGGAATGGCTCGGGTGCTAGGGTTTCTGCTAGGGTTTGTTTTGATGTGGGTTCTGGTGCTCGGGAACGGCAGAGGAGAGGAAGAGAGGGAGAGGAAGGAGATGATGATGAGATGAGGGAGTCAGCGGTGACGAGGTGGCGGTGCTGGGTTAAAGGCTGCAGTGGGTTTTCTGGGTTCAGTGGGTTCGTTTGAGGGAGGAAGAAGGAGAAGAGATGATGGAGACGAAGGTGACGAGGGGATGCAGAGGGTGTCGACGAGGAAAGAGGGGATGAGGAGATAGGTTACGGTTGAAGAAGGCGATGAAGGTTATGGGTTAAAGAAGGAGGAGCTGCGGTTTAAAAGAAGAAGAAGAAATATTATGAAGGGAGGTGACGGGACTCTTCGAGCGGTGACGGGAATCGAGGAGTGCACAGTATTCGCAAGCGGAGAGAGAAAGCGCGATATGAGAGAGAAAGAAGAGAGAGAGAAAGAGAAAGGGAAAGGAGAGAGAGAGATTCGTGGGCCCGGTGCAAAGGAAAACAAGCTGTGATTGGCTCCCTGGGATTAAAGAAATTTGAAGAGAAGAAAAGAAAGATTTGGTGGGAAAGGAAACGTGTGGGGGCCCAGTGCAACAGAGGGAAGTTTGATTGGTTGGGGAAAAGTTTAAAAGGATTTTATTTGTTAAGAATATTCCCTAAGTTAGCTGAGCCAAATCTTTGGCTGTTAAATATTTTGAACGGATTTAAAGAGATTAAAAGAATAATTTAGAATTTAAATTTTAAAATTCAAATAGTTGAATTTTAGCGGAAAAATAAAACATTTCAGAAATGCGCCCAGGTTGGATCCAAAATTTTGAATTTGAAAAATGAAAATCATTAGCAAGTTCCAAAAATTAAAATGAAGGATTTTGTAACAGAAAAGCATACCCCCAGGAAAGGACGCACGTACGAGCGCGTAGCCGTCCAAACACGTCCGTTTCACTGAACGGGACGAGAACACGATGCGGGGACGCTACCACAGGGTTAGGGGTATCAAGCAGGCCATGTCGTGTATTTTTAAATTATTTTTAAGGGGCTTAAATTGTTATATGCAAAATATGTAATGTTAGGATACTTTACAATTAAGAAACAACAAGCTCAAGCAAGCGGGTCGAATATAAGTAAACTATCATTCGCATCAAAACACAGTAAATGAATTAAACACCATAAACCACACATACGGCAACAGAAATTGGTATAACTGGACTCGGTTGTTACATTATACTCAACTACAAAAAGAATTTCGTCCTCGAAATTCCAAGAACACAAAATGGATAAACGACCAACAAACTACAAGAAAAGATGGGGAAACGTTTGCCGGATCTCATCTTCTCGTTCCCAAGTTGACTCTCCCTGTGAGCGACTACCCCAAGAAACAAGTACAAGAGGGATAACCTTGTTCTTAAGAACCTTTTTCTTTCGATCCACAATCGATATCGGTCGCTCCTCAAAAGTCAAGTCTTCTCGTACAGTTAGCTCCGAATGATCTAACACATGTGTTTCATCTCAAACATACTTACGGAGTTGAGATACGTGAAACACATCATGAACATTCGCCAAGGATTGCGGTAACGCCAATCGATACGCTACCTCACCAACACGCTCCAAGATCTCAAAGGGTCCGACGAATCGAGGACTGAGCTTTCCTCGACTTCTAAAACGAATCACCCCTCTAGTCGGTGATATCTTCAAGAATACCAAATCACCCATGATGAACTCTAGAGGTCTTCTCGACGTATCTGCCCAACTCTTCTGTCTGTCTTGTGCTGCTTTCATACGATTCCTGATAGTGTTAACTGTCTCAACTGTCTGCACAACCAAATCTGGTCCCAACAATCTTCGTTCACCGATATCGTCCCAACAAACAGGTGAACGACACTTGCGACCATACAAAGCTTCGAATGGATCCATTTGAATCGTCGCTTGAAAACTGTTGTTATAAGAAAACTCCACTAAATGTAGATGATCCTCCCATGGACCCTTGAATCCAATATGCAAGCTCTCAACATATCTTCAAGAGTTTGGATCGTTCTCTCCGACTGGCCATCTGTTTGAGGATGATAAGCTGTGCTAAACTTCAATCGAGTTCCCAAACTTTCCTGTAAGCTCCTCCAGAAGTGTGATAAGAACCGAGTGTCACGGTCGGACACTATGCTCACCGATACTACATAATCTCCTGCATGTACCGTTCTGCCAAAGTTTCTGTTGATTGACCAACCCGAAAAGGAATGAAATGAGCTGCCTTGGTCAAACGATCAACAATCACCCAAACTGCATTGTTTCCCTTTGGACTCCGCTGTAATGACCCCAAAATCTTTATACATTTGTATTATCCCTCTTCAATAATATACCGTATTTATTTGTACTTGGTATTTTTCTTTTTCTATTAAATTTATTATTATTTTATTCCTCAATCTATTATGTATTTTTTCTAGGTACAATTTCTTTTTCTTATATTTAAGTTTTAACTTCTCATTCTTATTTTTCCTTTCATAAATATTTAACCCAAATCCATTATTCTTATTCTATACAGCCCATCTAAAAAGCCCATTTTCTTTTTAAGCAACATCATATATTTAATTCTAATTAAATATGTGCATGAACAACCTTATAGCTCATTGGTTAAGTCCTTGCATTGTTATTCCATAAGTCACATGTTCAAATCCCCATTCTTGCAATTATTTTTTATCATTTTTTATTCTTCCCATAACCTACAAATGAGACCTTTCATTTCCAAAATGAATGGTGACCTTTTATTTCTCTTTTAATTCTCATGTTAAATGCATATATTATTATTCACCATTACAACATCTTTATTTGTCCTCCTCTATCTTTTCATTCCTCACATTTTTCTATCTCTCACTTCTCCCTCTTCACCTAAAGTTCAAGAAGAAGAACATGAAGAAGTCTTCAAGAAGGTCTCGCTAGTAACGCGAGGCTATCGGCGGATAGACAAGCCCGGTAACAATACCGGCTTGTGCATGTAAGTCCCTTCTCTCTTTCCTTTCCTCCATCTCTTTCTTTTTCTCTTTATATTTCTCTTATTTTATATTGCCATGAAAAACTTTTCTTGACATATCATAGTTCCTAAATAATTAATTAAATGGATACATATATAAATAATGAACACACAAACATACACACATATATAGTTTGTAAAGTCTTTTTCATTACTCTCAATTCACATGTTAACATTTCATAGTGACCAATTAGGAGTGCATGTTTGTTGTTTTATTTTAAATCACTTTATTTAAAGTTTGTAAAAAAAAAAATGAAGTTACGAATAAATACCATAGTTTTCTCATTTCTCACATATGACATATCAATACCTTTAGTTTTAAAATAATTTTTTTAAATTAATTTTTAATTATGAAAATTTCATGAAATTTACATATTATAGAATATATTATTTTGTACACGCTGTAAAAATTTTAGATCGATCCGCATAACGGTTTATGAATTACATCGTATTTATTCACTGATCGTAAAACAGAAAACTGCAGTTATCGGTCAATTTCTACGACATATAACTTGGTATACCGGTATCAAAATTGAGCAAACTCATGTGTTTTTGATATCTACATCGAATGAACTAGATTTTATTAGTTTTATATTTTTACTGAAAACCGACGTAAAATATAGAAAACTGTGTTACAATATTAAGTGACGGATCTGGACAGAATCTGTTCCGATTCGCACACTGTTTTTAAATTGGACATAACTCGAACACCCGATGTCCGTTTTTGACAAAATTTAGATGTGTAGATGCACCATTGATAGAACTATAATTTTCTGTATATTATATTACTTAGGAATGCATGAAACAACCTGATATAGGCTTTGCAATAGAATATATAGCTGCTGTCCAGAAATCTGAATTTTTGTTTTAAATGCTGATATTAAAATGATCATAACTAGAGCTTCAGAAATCCAAATCATGTGAATCTTGGTGTTTTCGATAAGTACATCGAAATACCTACAATTTTCTAATAATTTTCGTAACCTGAAACCTGATACAAATTAACTCAAACTGCGTTTTAAAAATATGTGACGGTGCCGAATAGATTCTGATCTGTTTTGCGCGACGATACGAAAACATATATATCTCTCAAACCGGTAGTCATATTTAGGTAAAACTGGAACTCACGCATGCAAAACATTTAGAGCCATATTTCTGTTTATATTCCGCATTCGTTCAACTTGATTAATTAGTCGTACATAATATTTCTTTACAACATTGTTTATGGTAGTTACTCGAATAATATACTTGACTCATTTCATGTTATTCGAACATGTATACATATTTAGCTTGATCATTAAATTGTTGTATGTACATAAAGACGATAATTAAATACTTGAGTTGTATTTTGAAAAATATACAATAGTATTTTTACAATAAACCCCCTCAATTTTTATAAATTACAATAAGGCCCCTAACAATTATTGAACATCAAATTACCTTCTTGTAGTCTGACTCGGGTTAGAGTATGACTATTTCTGACTTGAATGTGATTCAAGTCAATCTATATTCTTTTATATTCCAACTCAAGATGAATACATGAATTCCAGAATCCAGTTAACAATCTATATAACTTGACCGAACCGAACCATGGATATTCCTTTTACATGATTCCCAGTATTCCATTTACATGACTCTACGGTTATAACCGTTTCCTGATATCATGGTTTCGGTAAGTCAATCAGTTAATCAAGTCAATCAAGCAATCATTACAAGTTTACAAGATAACAATACAAACATGACATCGCGGGGTTTAAAGGGGTAGATTGGTACGGAAGATGTTAAAAGTGGAATGCGGTGGTCAGATTAAGACACCTAACCTATATTCCGTTGCTGTTGTACCGTGGCATAAACGGTTCCTTGTACTATACGTGCCCTTAGTCTCTGGCATATAGAGACTCCCCTCGTATACACTGGCAGCCTTCTGTACCAAGCTACAAAACTTGAATATGTTTCAAGTCAATCTATATTCTTTTATATTCTAACTCAACATGAATACATGAATTCCAGATCCAGTTAACAATCTGTTTGAATGAACCGAACCATGGATATTCCTTTTACATGATTTCCAGTATTCCATTTACACGACTCTACGGTTATAACCGTTTCCTGATATCATGGTTTCGGTCAGTCAATCAGTCAATCAGTTAATCAGTCAATCAAGTCAATCAAGCAATCATTACAAGTTTACAAGATAACAATACAAATATGACATCGCGGGGTTTAAAGGGGTAGATTGGTACGGAAGATGTTAAAAGTGGAATGAGGTGGTCAGATTAAGACACCTAACCTATATTCAGTTGCTGTTGTACCGTGGCATAAACGGTTCCTTGTACTATACGTGCCCTTAGTCTCTGGCATATAGAGACTCCCCTCGTATACACTGGCATCTTTCCGTACCAAGCTACAAACAACATCGTTAAACAATATTCTACAATTTACTATAATACAATACTTTATAAAATACTATACTCTGTCACTCTTATTCTTCATTCTTCTTTGGGACTTACCGAGCGACCTGTTCGCTGACGACATTCTATTTCTCTCTTCTTGGAATGTCGTCAGGTGCGTTGGACCAAGTTGAGACCGAGCCTACAAGTGAAAATTTGGAGAAATTCCAGGAAGACCCAGAGCTCTAGACTTTGTACTTGTTCTTTCCAGTATTTCCTTTTATTATTATGCCACTGTTTAGGCATTGCTTTTTCATTCCAGTTGTATTTTCATTTCATGCATTGTACAAAGAATGTTATTAATAAAAGTTGTTGTTATCTCAATCTCATTTGTCTCTTGTGATTATTTTATATTGCTTAGTTACGCTTAGCGTATGTACTTCTGAGTACATACGTAGCGGGCCTCGTCACGACCACTTCGCCGTACACTGGGAAGCGGGGCGTGACAGGTTTTGTTGGTGGCCCATGCAGGTCAGAGCTGTATGAATCCCTGTCATGCAGTTCTGGTCTGCGTGAACAACCTAAGCAATATAACACAAGAAACAGCAACTAAAACATTCTTTACAATCATGTTCCTTGAATCTTACCATTTCATATTCCTTGAATCTTATCATCCGTTGAATCTATCCTAACCCTATTCTTTCACTCACAATCACCAAATTGTTTTGAAACTGTTACACTTTCCTTTTACAAATTTCGAGGACGAAATTATTTTTAAGGAGGGTAGAATGTAATTACCCCAAAATCTTTATACATTTGTATTATCCCTCTTCAATAATATACCGTATTTATTTGTACTTGGTATTTTCCTTTTTCTATTAAATTTATTATTATTTTATTCCTCAATCTATTATGTATTTTTTCTAGGTACAATTTCTTTTTCTTATATTTAAGTTTTAACTTCTCATTCTTATTTTTCCTTTCATAAATATTTAACCCAAATCCATTATTCTTATTCTATACAGCCCATCTAAAAAGCCCATTTTTTTTTTAAGCAACATCATATATTTAATTCTAATTAAATATGTGCATGAACAACCTTATAGCTCATTGGTTAAGTCCTTGCATTGTTATTCCATAAGTCACATGTTCAAATCCCCATTCTTGCAATTATTTTTTATCATTTTTTATTCTTCCCATAACCTACAAATGAGACCTTTCATTTCCAAAATGAATGGTGACCTTTCATTTCTCTTTTAATTCTCATGTTAAATGCATATATTATTATTCACCATTACAACATCTTTATTTGTCCTCCTCTATCTTTTCATTCCTCACATTTTTCTATCTCTCACTTCTCCCTCTTCACCTAAAGTTCAAGAAGAAGAACATGAAGAAGTCTTCAAGAAGGTCTCGCTAGTAACGCGAGGCTATCGGCGGATAGACAAGCCCGGTGACAATACCGGCTTGTGCATGTAAGTCCCTTCTCTCTTTCCTTCCCTCCATCTCTTTCTTTTTCTCTTTATATTTCTCTTATTTTATATTGCCATGAAAAACTTTTCTTGACATATCATAGTTCCTAAATAATTAATTAAATGGATACATATATAAATAATGAACACACAAATATACACACATATATAGTTTGTAAAGTCTTTTTCATTACTCTCAATTCACATGTTAACATTTCATAGTGACCAATTAGGAGTGCATGTTTGTTGTTTTATTTTAAATCACTTTATTTAAAGTTTGTAAAAAAAAAAATGAAGTTACGAATAAATACCATAGTTTTCTCATTTCTCACATATGACATATCAATACCTTTAGTTTTAAAATAATTTTTTTAAATTAATTTTTAATTATGAAAATTTCATGAAATTTACATATTATAGAATATATTATTTTGTACACGCTGTAAAAATTTTAGATCGATCCGCATAACGGTTTATGAATTACATCGTATTTATTCACTGATCGTAAAACAGAAAACTGCAGTTATCGGTCAATTTCTACGACATATAACTTGGTATACCGGTATCAAAATTGAGCAAACTCATGTGTTTTTGATATCTACATCGAATGAACTAGATTTTATTAGTTTTATATTTTTACTGAAAACCGACGTAAAATATAGAAAACTGTGTTACAATATTAAGTGACGGATCTGGACAGAATCTGTTCCGATTCGCACACTGTTTTTAAATTGGACATAACTCGAACACCCGATGTCCGTTTTTGACAAAATTTAGATGTGTAGATGCACCATTGATAGAACTATAATTTTCTGTATATTATATTACTTAGGAATGCATGAAACAACCTGATATAGGCTTTGCAATAGAATATATAGCTGCTGTCCAGAAATCTGAATTTTTGTTTTAAATGCTGATATTAAAA
Organism: Agapanthus africanus; assembly: GCA_030015575.1. Classification (NCBI taxonomy): domain Eukaryota; kingdom Viridiplantae; phylum Streptophyta; class Magnoliopsida; order Asparagales; family Amaryllidaceae; genus Agapanthus; species Agapanthus africanus. Next base: position 139,417,338 of record CM057339.1, read on the forward strand.
TGATCATAACTAGAGCTTCAGAAATCCAAATCATGTGAATCTTGGTGTTTTCGATAAGTACATCGAAATACCTACAATTTTCTAATAATTTTCGTAACCTGAAACCTGATACAAATTAACTCAAACTGCGTTTTAAAAATATGTGACGGTGCCGAATAGATTCTGATCTGTTTTGCGCGACGATACGAAAACATATATATCTCTCAAACCGGTAGTCATATTTAGGTAAAACTGGAACTCACGCATGCAAAACATTTAGAGCCATATTTCTGTTTATATTCCGCATTCGTTCAACTTGATTAATTAGTCGTACATAATATTTCTTTACAACATTGTTTATGGTAGTTACTCGAATAATATACTTGACTCATTTCATGTTATTCGAACATGTATACATATTTAGCTTGATCATTAAATTGTTGTATGTACATAAAGACGATAATTAAATACTTGAGTTGTATTTTGAAAAATATACAATAGTATTTTTACAATAAACCCCCTCAATTTTTATAAATTACAATAAGGCCCCTAACAATTATTGAACATCAAATTACCTTCTTGTAGTCTGACTCGGGTTAGAGTATGACTATTTCTGACTTGAATGTGATTCAAGTCAATCTATATTCTTTTATATTCCAACTCAAGATGAATACATGAATTCCAGAATCCAGTTAACAATCTATATAACTTGACCGAACCGAACCATGGATATTCCTTTTACATGATTCCCAGTATTCCATTTACATGACTCTACGGTTATAACCGTTTCCTGATATCATGGTTTCGGTAAGTCAATCAGTTAATCAAGTCAATCAAGCAATCATTACAAGTTTACAAGATAACAATACAAACATGACATCGCGGGATTTAAAGGGGTAGATTGGTACGGAAGATGTTAAAAGTGGAATGAGGTGGTCAGATTAAGACACCTAACCTATATTCCGTTGCTGTTGTACCGTGGCATAAACGGTTCCTTGTACTATACGTGCTCTTAGTCTCTGGCATATAGAGACTCCCCTCGTATACACTGGCAGCCTTCTGTACCAAGCTACAAAACTTGAATATGTTTCAAGTCAATCTATATTCTTTTATATTCTAACTCAACATGAATACATGAATTCCAGATCCAGTTAACAATCTGTTTGAATGAACCGAACCATGGATATTCCTTTTACATGATTTCCAGTATTCCATTTACATGACTCTACGGTTATAACCGTTTCCTGATATCATGGTTTCGGTCAGTCAATCAGTCAATCAGTCAATCAGTTAATCAGTCAATCAAGTCAATCAAGCAATCATTACAAGTTTACAAGATAACAATACAAATATGACATCGCGGGGTTTAAAGGGGTAGATTGGTACGGAAGATGTTAAAAGTGGAATGAGGTGGTCAGATTAAGACACCTAACCTATATTCAGTTGCTGTTGTACCGTGGCATAAACGGTTCCTTGTACTATACGTGCCCTTAGTCTCTGGCATATAGAGACTCCCCTCGTATACACTGGCATCTTTCCGTACCAAGCTACAAACAACATCGTTAAACAATATTCCACAATTTACTACAATACAATACTTTAGAAAATACTATACTCTGTCACTCTTATTCTTCATTCTTCTTTGGGACTTACCGAGCGACCTGTTCGCTGACGACATTCTATTTCTCTCTTCTTGGAATGTCGTCAGGTGCGTTGGACCAAGTTGAGACCGAGCCTACAAGTGAAAATTTGGAGAAATTCCAGGAAGACCCAGAGCTCTAGACTTTGTACTTGTTCTTTCCAGTATTTCCTTTTATTATTATGCCACTGTTTAGGCATTGCTTTTTCATTCCAGTTGTATTTTCATTTCATGCATTGTACAAAGAATGTTATTAATAAAAGTTGTTGTTATCTCAATCTCATTTGTCTCTTGTGATTATTTTATATTGCTTAGTTACGCTTAGCGTATGTACTTCTGAGTACATACGTAGCGGGCCTCGTCACGACCACTTCGCCGTACATTGGGAAGCGGGGCGTGACATCCGCGGTAGAGCTGTCATGAAATCCATGGTTATATGTTCCCACTTCCACTGAGGAATCGGAAGTGGTTGCAATGAACCAGCAACCCTTTGATATTCAGCCTTAACTTGCTGACACACCAAGCATTTTGCCACAAAGTGAGCAATTGCCCGTTTCATGCCTTCCCACCAGAAATGTCGTCGTATATCTCGGTACATCTTCGTGCCTCTTGGATGTACGGAATATGCTGAACTGTGCGCCTCCTTCATAAGTTCTTCGCGAATATCTCTCTTTGGCACACGCAACCGGCTACCATATCTCAACGAACTATCTTCATGGATCAATAAATTTGTTCGAAGTCCAGTTTCAACCTGTTCTCGAAATTTTTCCAATCTAGGGTCCTGCGACTGCGCTGCTTTAATACTCTCGAACAATGACATCTGTACTTGCAGCTGCCTCAACTGTCCCGAAGAATGCGGTAGTACGATCTCTAACTCGAACCCTCGAAAGTCTTCAATGAGTTCCTTCTGTGTACTCAACGTCTGAATTGCTGGTAACCGACTGAGCGTATCCGGCACGACATTAACTTTCCACGGATGGTACTTAAGATTAAGATCGTAGTCAGCCATTAGCTCCGCCAGACGAGCAAGGTTCTCCTATGAACCTCCGGTAATATCCGGCAAGTCCAAGAAAGCTTCTGATATCTGCCATGTTCTTAGGAATCGGCCCATCTCGAGCTGCTGCAATCCTTTCGGGATCACGGCGATTCCATCGCCAGACGCAACATGCCCCAAAAACTTTACTTCTTCCAGCCAAAACTCGCACTTGCTCACCTTCGCATAAAATTTTCTTGCTACAACGTCTGCAGTAGTCTCAAGTGTTCTGCCCTCTTCAATACTCTTCGAGTAGACCGGAATATCATTAATAAACACCACTATAAACTGGTCCAAGAATGGTGAAAAGATTCGGTTCATCTAGTCCATACCGAGTACGGAACGCCGTCTTGCAAATGTCTTCTGTTTTAACTCGGACCTGATGATATCCGGGTAGCAAATCCAGCTTCGAGAATACCCTCGCGCCACTAAGCTGCTCAAAGTTTCGCCAATGCGAGGGATCGGGTACTTGTTTTTAATAGTCACCCGGTTTGATTCTCGATAGTCGATGCACATCCTCCTTGTGCCATCCTTCTTCTTAACTAGAAGAACTAGAGCTCCCCAAGATGAGTTACTGCTGCGAATCCAACCCTTCTCAAGTAATTCAGTAACCTGCTTCTTAACTTCTTCCAACTCCACTGGTGCCATTGGATAAAACGCTTTAGAAACTGGCGATGCACCAGGAATAAGATCAATTGCGAACTCTACGTCTCGCTTCGGCGGTAATCCAGATATGTCTTCGAACACGTCCATGAAATCTCGAACGACAGCTGGCGCTTCCTCTTTATCAACCTCCAATGATGAAAAACACTATTTGTCGGCCTAGCTCTAAACTCAACTGGCCCGACAGAACTGCTTCCTCCAGACAACCTCTGGATGCCCGGGAATCTGGAAATTCGCTTCTTTGCTCTGCCCTCAATGTGAGCGTGGAAAGTGCCGAAAATCCATTCCCAAGACGACTTCATAATTTCCGATAACAATCACCCCGAAATCTGTAAATAGCTCCCGTCCGCCAACAACAACAAAACAATCCTTATACCCTCTATTAGTTATGATTTTCCCATTCCCAGTGTGTATGTCCCAAAAACTAAACAGGTCGTGCAGATAATCAAGTTTGTACTAATAAATTTGGATGACATAAATCAATGGGATGCACTAGAATTGAATAACGCTAATGCGAGAAAACCATGAACAAGTAGGGTACCTGAAACGGCTTCCTCTGAAACTTTAGCCTCTTCAGCCGTCAGGGTAAAAGCTTGAGCCTGATTAGCTCCCTGAGTTAATTGCTCCTGCTCCGGAAACTGCTTCAGCTCCTGAAACTGTCTCTGCGGTGGCTTCTGAGTATCTTCCTTCAACCGTAGCTTCGACGGACAGGTATCAATGGTGTGATCTGCGGATCCACAAATAAGACAAAGTCCAAGCCTCTTACGACAATCTCTTCGATAATGACCCGGTCGTTGGCAGTAATCGCACAACACCCTTCCCTTTTGCTTAGGCAAAACTGGCCTCCGAACATTCTCTTTCTTACAAGGCTTCGACGAACAAGCACTGATAGTGTGATCCGCCAATCCACAAACTAAACAGAGTCCACGCTTTCTTCGGCACTCCCTTTGCACATGCCCAGGCAAATGGCAAAAGTCACAAACCACGCTCCTTCTCCGATCAGCAACGATTGTTTTCTTCATTGGTGCCACGCTGCGCCGGTTTACCGGAATACTTCTACGTACGGGCGTTTGATTTGGTGCAAACGCCGGCTTCAGCTCGGTCTGCTGCTTGTAGTCCTCAAGTAAGTCACGAATTACTCCAAGCAGAGTGGCGTCATCCATACACTTCTGGTACGATTGTAGATTCCTGGCTTCCATGATACTGTAACCAAGACACCAAAGAGGATTAGTATGATAACAGATTCAAATATAGATCGAGGATATGAATCAAGGCTAGAACTCCAAGTTACTTAAATAGAGTACCGCATTGTAACCATGCCGCGGTATCATAGTTACAATCACATAACTCCACTCAAGTCGCCTAAGCTCTAGAGATGAACAAAGGAAACCAGGTTTTCGAGTCGATATGCAAAGGAGGTTTGCACATCGCAAAAGTAGAATCAGGAGGAGGTTAAGATTCAAGAATGGTAAGGCGGTAAGGTGGCAGGACATGTTTCCTAATCACGATTATTCTGATTCATGTATTGGGTCCAATACCCAACTACAAAAGAATCAAACCCGATTAACCTATGCTCCGATACCAAAAGAACCATGTCATGCCCCGCTTCCTAGAGTACGCTAAGATAGGTACGTGACATAGCCAACCATGCTACCTGTGAATAGGAATTGTCCTTCCACAGTCGTATTACGGCTGTAGAGATATCAAGAATAAAATAAAACTATCTAATACATGTCCATGAGCCAAAATAAAATGAGTCAAGAATAATAATGCGGAAGCAAAAGATCCAATACAAGAATAACTGGAATGTATGTCCCGTAATGCGGGCTCACATCAGGAATAAAATGCTGAAAAGTAAAAGAACTAACTACTACCGAATCCTCACTGCTCAGCCTGCTGGCTGAAGTACTCCTGCTCGGACTGCAGCAAAGGTACGGAATCTGGGCCATGCAAAACCCAGACGTCAGCGCGTCATGTCATCAAGCAATAAATATAAATAGGGTAACAAGACATACAAGTATAATCATAAATGATAAAGCGGGTGTATCAGCAATATAAATCAGGGCAGTGAAGGGTAGTGTGCAGTGAGTAAACTAAACTGGTCTATTGGGTTATCTACTCTCAAGTCTTTGAAATCAATTTGATGAATCATCGATGTAACTCAATAGTATCCCGTGCGTGCCCGGGATCACGGTCTAAGACTCTCGGGCTGAAACCGAGACATGCCGCTAGGCACTAAAGGAAAAGGGTAAAGATGAATGATGTCCATGGCATCATCCCAAGGCTGGCCTAGCCTCTAAAAGGTAATGGATAACGATGGATGATGTCAGCGACATCATCCCAAGGCTGGCCCAGTCTCTAAAAATGATCGGTAAAGGTAGCGCACTGTCGAGTTACAAGTCAGGTCTCATCATTGATTTCCCCATATCCCCAGGTTGTATATTCAAGTCAAGTATTTAAATAATCTAGAGTTAATGCCAACACAGGATCAGGCAGGTACAGGTTTGTCTGGATAGACAACAGGAACGGTCTGTAAGGACAATAGGTCAGGTTTGTTGGCATTAGACACAAAATCAGGTAACAGGTAAGACCATGGTACATCAGGTCAAGCCAGGTAGTATATAAAGGTGTCATATTATGTCAGAGTTGTACGGTACCATGTCGTGTCAAGTAATAGGTGTAATAGCTCATATCAAGGTGCACAAGATGTCATGTGGGTTTTATGGGTTCAGTGGGTTCGTTTGAGGGAGGAAGAAGGAGAAGAGATGATGGAGATGAAGATGACGAGGGGATGCAGAGGGTGTCGACGAGGAAAGAGAGGATGAGGAGATAGGTTACGGTTGAAGGAGGCGATGAGGGTTATGGGTTAAAGGAGGAGGAGCTGTGGTTTAAAAGAAGAAGAAGAAATATTATGAAGGGAGGTGACGGGACTCTTCGAGCGGTGACGAGAATCGAGGAGTGCACAGTATTCGCGAGCGGAGAGACAAAGCGCGATAGGAGAGAGAAAAAAGAGAGAGAGAGAGAAAGGGAAAGGGAAAGGAGAGAGAGAGATTCGTGGGCCCGGTGCAAAGGAAAACGAGCTGTCATTGGCTCCCTAGGATTAAAGAAATATGAGGAGAAGAAAAGAAAGATTTAGTGGGAAAGGAAACGTGTGGGGGCCTAGTGCAACAGAGGGAAGTTTGATTGGTTGGGGAAAAATTTAAAAGGATTTTATTTGTTAAGAATATTCCCTAAGTTAGCTGAGCCAAATCTTTGGCTGTTAAATATTTTGAACGGATTTAAAGAGATTAAAAGAATAATTTAGAATTTAAATTTTAAAATTCAAATAGTTGAATTTTAGCAGAAAAATAAAACATTTCAGAAATGCGCCCAGGTTGGATCCAAAATTTTGAATTTGAAAAATGAAAATCATCAGCATGTTCCAAAAATTAAAATGAAGGATTTTGTAACAGAAAAGCATACCCCCAAGAACGGACGCACGTACGAGCGCGTAGCCGTCCAAACACGTCCGTTTAACTAAACGGGATGAGAACACGATGCAGGGACGCTACCACAGGGTTAGGGGTATCAAGCAGGCCATGTCGTGTATTTTTAAATTATTTTTAAGGGGCTTAAATTGTTATATGCAAAATATGTAATTTAGGGTACTCTGCAATTAAGAAACAACAAGCTCAAGCAAGCGGGTCGAATATAAGTAAACTACCATTCGCATCAAAACACAGTAAATGAATTAAACACCACAAACCATACATACGGCAACAGAAATTGGTATAACTGGACTCGGTTGTTACATATATATATATATATATAGAGAGAGAGAGAGATTGATGGAGGTCCTTTTCAGGTCTCCGTCAGATGTTGTCTTCCGTTGATCTCCCGGTGGATTTTGGTGGTGATCTTCTGTTGCGTGTGGATCTCAATGGGTTTTGTTAAGATTGGTAATTTGAGGAGTTTAGCGCCGAGTATCTGCAAAGAAGTTCCGGGGTGGTTTGGTACCACCGAGGACCCTCCGACGATCAAGTTAGTGCTAGATCCGAGAAGAGTAACAGCTAAGTGAAATAAAAATGGCTTACTTGACCCCTATGTGATGGGGGTTTATATAGCAGTGATGGCATGCAGCAGCAGGCGCGAGTATCTCGCCAGCAGTTACGCTCCCGACGTCACGCCCGCGTAGAGAGCGGATCGCCCATTAATGGGGACCGCGGAGGTGTGGAACGTGGGATGTTGCTGCCAGAGAATCCGCGCATAGTGAGATTCGTGGAGCGGCAGTTATGCCTGTGAGCGGTAGAGCTGGTCGGAGGGGCCGAGGAAGACAGCCTCGGCTGGGGAGCTCGGAACCGAGCAAGAGGGTTGAGGAATCTTGGTCCTGTGGCAGCCCTGGGCGAGCTGAGGGGACGAGGAGGCAAATTTGCAGGGTGTTCCGTGAAGGGCCAGCTTGTGCTTGCAGGTCGGGTACAAGGGCGGCCTGGTCGGTCTCTGTGGGCCCTTCCTTCCGGGTCTTGGGACATGTCATCAGCCGCATGTCCTGATCTTGTATCGCCAATATTGAGCATTATCATTAGCCTCCCGCTCTTGTCCCGACCAGCTAACGGGTCGGGTCAGGAGTAGACTGCCAGGCCTCTCAAGGTGAGCTCCTTCCTAAGGCTTTGTCGGGACGAGTCCTCGGGCCGTCATTTGTCGGGACGAGTCCACCAGGCTCCTGGTGGTTGCTCCGACGGTGGCCAGAGACGTACACAGTTATCCGAGCTCCAGACGGGTGACAGAGGGGAGGGCGAGGATGGGGCCCCTCTTAAGAGAAAGAGGACAATTTCTCGCGCGTCGTCGTCGAGGGTCCCTGAAGGGATTTCCGTGCATGAGGGGGGCGCCGTCTTCACAATTCCGTCTGGGCTTTCCGTTGCTGCTGGCCTGCTCGCCGGGATAGAGGAGTCGGCTGAGGGAAAGCTTCCGCATGGCTCCCTGAGGGCCCAACTGGAGGCCATGGCCCAGGGGGCGGTCCAGGTAAGAACTCCTCTACGTGTAGTTTTTCTGGTATTCCTTTCTTTGGCTCGAGGGCCTCCTGGTTTCTCATCCGCTTTCCGTCAGGTCCTTCAACACTGCGCCCTTGCCGCTCGTATGGAGGCCGAGGGGGCGTTCCACGCACCGAGGCTAGTAGAAGCATTTCCCTCGGAGGTCGAGGTTTTGCGGCGTGACCTGCGCCTGGAGAGGGCAAGGGCCGACGTCCTGGCAGCCCGGGCGGAGGCTGCGGAACTTGCCAATTCAGCGAATCGGGGTGTCCATCGTCGTATGAGTGCGTCCCTCCGGGTCGCTGATAGGAAGCTGGAAGATCTGGCCGAACCCTTCGCGGCCATGGAGAAGGAGAGGGACGCCAGCAGGGGAGATGCTAAGGCGGCGCTTCTGGAGGCCCAGGTTGCCGAGGCTCGGGCTAAGAAAGCTGTGGTTGATTATAAGGCGTCAGAGCAGTTTTACGTCGAGCTCGGGGAGTATTCTGCCGTCGCGTGGAACAAGGCCCTGGACGCCGTGAAGGAGCAGCTTCCCGAGCGATGGCAAGCTCCGCGCTCAGGTTCCGCTTTCGGTGGCGAGGCCCCCGGTGGAAGATGGCGAGGGGAGCAGGACGCGTCCCTGGTAGTGGAATCTCCGGTGGTAAAGCCCCCGGCAGGCCGTGATGCCAGCGATGAGGGGACTGAAGTAAGCCTCCGGGCAGTTTGTAGGGCTGGGGAGCCCCATAATACCCTTTGTAAAAACTTTGCTTTTGGTAATAAAAGAAAATTCTTGTTTCGTCGGTTTGCATTTTATCTTCTGTGTGTGAAGGATGTTTGTAAAATATCTCTGCTTGCACTGTTGGGTCGGCTATCTGCCTAGCAATTGTTCGTCGGGTTGATTTCAGTCGCTTGCCAAGCGCTGCCGACCTCGTATCTCCATCACTTGGCAAGCGCTGCCGAGGAGGCATTTCCATAGCCCCGGAGCCGAGGGGGGATCGCTTAGACTTCGATGGAATTGTTGCCCCTTTTTGGGGCCTCGGATCCTCTGCGTTGGCGGGGCTGTAAGAAGCCCGCCAAGGATGACCGGGCGGTGAAGCTGCGCGGTCTCCCCTTTGCGAGGGCTTTGATCTCTTGCGTCACCGGTAGGCAACTACCAGCCTGGGATGACCGAGCGGGGCAGCCGTTCGGATGTCTCTTGCGAGGGCTTCGATCCCTGGCATCACGGGTAGGGAGCTACCAGCCGAAGATGACCGAGCGGGGTAGCTGCTCGGCCGCCTCTTGTGAATGCTTGGATCCTTAGTATTGGAGGGGCTGTAGGAAGCCCACTAAGGATGACCGGGCAGTGAAGCTGCGTGGTTGCCTCTTGGCGAAGGCTTTGACCTCTGGTGTCGCGGGTAGGCAACTGCCAGCCTAGGATGAACGAGCGGGGCAGCCGCTCGGATGCCTCTTGCGAGGGCTTCAATCCTTGGCGTCATGGGTAGGGAGCTACCAGCCGGAGATGACTGAGCAGGGCAGCTGCTCGGTTGCCTCTTGCGAGGGATTTGCTCCTTCAGGACGGGGACTGAGCAGGGTTACTGCCCAGTGCCTCTTGGCGAGGACTTTGATCCCTATCGGTTGTGGTAGGAAGCTACCAGCCGGGGATAGCCGAGCAAGGACTCGGCTTCCTCTGGGAGGACTTTGGTCCTTAGTGCGGGAGGGGCTGTAGAAACCTACCAAGGACCCTTGGTCGGGCAGGGTTACCGCCCGGTGCCTCTTGGCGAGGGCTTTTGTCCTGAAGGATAGCCGAGCGAGGGATCCTCGGGCTCGACTGCCTCTGGGAAGGCTTTTTGATCCCTGGCGTTGTGGCAGGGAAGCTGCCCGCTGGGGATAGCCGAGCGAGGGATCCTCGGGCTCGACTGCCTCTGGGAGGGCTTTTTGATCCCTGGCGTTGTGGAAGGGAAGCTGCCCGCTGGGGATAGCCGAGCGAGGGATCCTCGGGCTCGACTGCCTCTGGGAGGGCTTTTTGGTCCTTAGCGTTGGGGGGCTGCAGGAAGCCTACTAAGGATAGCCGGGCAGTGGGTTGCACGGCCGCCTCTTGGCGAGGGCCTTGAATTGTAAAGATGGAACTCTACTCGGGATGATTCGACGTTTCTTTATTCGTATGGACAGGAATTTTAGAGAACGCTTTACGCCATCTTTGAGAAAGGGAAAAAGAGGGGGGTGGTATACACTCGCTAGCTTTGAACTCACTGGTATAGATTGAGCTTCTCGGTGTTGTAAGGCCGCGGAAGCTTTCGTCCGTCCGCGTCTTATAGGCGGTAGGCTCCGCCGGGGAGCGCCTCAGAGATGAGGAAGGGACCCTCCCAATTTGGGGAGAACTTATGAAGCCTGCCTTGGTCGATGAACTCGTTCTGCCGCAGGACCAGGTCCCCGGTCTTGAAGGAGCGGTGTTTGACCCGAGCGTTGTAGTATCGGGCCGTTTGTTGTTGACAGGCGGCGGCTCTGATCTGAGCACGATCCCTCTTTTCCAACAAGATGTCGAGGTTGGTCCATAGCGCCGAGGTGTTTGCATCATCGTCGAAGTGCTCGACCCGATGACTGGGTAGCCTGATCTACGCCGGGACCATCGCTTCGGTCCCGTAGCAGAGGCTGAAGGGGGTCTCCCAGGTGGGAGTCTTTTTTGACGTGCGCATGGCCCATAAGACCCGGGGCAGTTCTTCGACCCAACTGCCTTGTCGCCCTTCTAGGCGGGTCCGGAGACCTCGGAGGACGTCTCGGTTAGCGACCTCGGCCTGCCCGTTGCATTAGGGATGCGCGACTGCGGCGAACTTCATGAAGATATGGTACTCTTTGTAGAAGTCCTTCACTTTCTCTTTCTCGAAGTTCGTCCTGTGGTCGGTGATGATGCACCTCGGGATGCCAAACTGGAGTATCAGGTTGTTTTGCAGGAACTTGATGGTTGTGGCGGCGTCCGGTTTCCTGATGGGGACGACCTCGATCCACTTGGTGAAGTAGCCCACCGCGACAAGGACGTATTTGTGCCCGCCTGTTACGGTAGGGAACTGGCCGATCATATCCAACCCCCACTGGGCGAACGGCCATGGGGATGTCAAGGCGGTCAGCTCAGTAGCCAGGAGGCGGGGAATGCTGCCGTGGAGCTGGCAGCTCTTGCACCTCCTGACCAGCTTCAGGGCGTCCTCGTGCATGGCGGGCCAGTAGTACCCTTGGAGTAACGCTTTTTGGATCAAGGTTCGAGCCCCTTGGTGTGCACCGCCCACCCCTTCATGGATTTCCTGAAGGACGTAGTCGGCTTCGTGGGGGTCAATGCACCAGAGCAGGGGTTGAGTGAAGGCCTTCTTGTAGAGGTTCCCGTTGCTCCAGACGAAGTGGCGGGCTTTGGCCCGGAGACGGCGGGCGGCTGCCCGGTCCTCCGGGAGCGCGCCATCTTTCAGGAACTCCACGAGGGGCTTCCTCCAATCCTCGTCGCTCTCCTGCGCCGCATACACGTGGAGTGTTGTCGCTCGGTCTCCCATGCTGGGCCAAGGCAAGGTTTCGAAGAGGATAGACCGCTTATTGTTGGCCAAGTATGACGAAGCCAGCTTACTCAGGGCGTCTGCTTGGGCATTCAGCTGCCTGGGTATTTGTTCTACCTAGACTTCGTCGAAATTTCTTCGGAGTTTCTTCACTTCGTCTAGGTACTTCATCATCAGAGGCTCTCGAGCTTCGAAGCGGCCAGTCACTTGACCGACAACAAGGGCCGAGTCGCTATGGATTTGAACTATCTTCAGCCCCAGCCTGACGGCCATGCGCAGTCCGGCCAGGAGGGACTCGTATTCTACCGCGTTGTTCGATGCTTTGAAACCGAGGCTCAAAGAATACTCCATCTCTGCTTCGTTTGGGCCCCGGATGATGAGGCCGGCACCGTAGCCTTCCTCGGTAGAAGACCCGTCGACGTAGATGACCCACTCCAGAACCGAGCCAGGGCCTTCCGGGATAGGGCACTGGGCTGCGAAGGGCGGCGCGGACTCCGGCTTCTTGCTAGGGATGGTGCATTCAACGATGAAATCGGCCAGGGCCTACGCCTTGATGGCTTGCCTCGGGCAATACCTTATGTCGAATTGAGATAGCTCCCGCCTCCATTTTTCTAGGCGGCCCGAGGATTCCGGTGATGCTAGGATAGCTCCCAACGGACGCTCGGTGAGGACGATGATGGTGTGTGCTTGGAAGTAGTGCCACAGCTTCCGCGAGGTTACCACGAGAGCTAAGACAATCTTCTCTATGGTGGGGTATCTCGTTTCCGCGTCCTTAAATACGTGGCTCACATAGTACACCGGCTTATGCGCCCCCTCGGCCTACCGGACGAGCACCGAGCCTGCTGCTTGGTCGGATACTGCCAGATACAGCGACAGCTCGTCCCCTTCCACTGGCCGGGTGAGCAGCGGCGGTGTTGCGAGGTGATTCTTCCATTGGTCAAAGGCGGCTTGGCATTCCTCCGACCACTCGAACCTCGGAATTTTCCTCAGCTCCTTAAAGAACGGAAAGCACTTCTCCCCCGACCTGAACATGAAACGGCTCAGAGCGGCGACCCGCCCCATAAGCCGCATGATCTCGACGTTGGTCTTAGGTGCGGCCATGTTCAGGATAGCGTCGATCTTCTATGGGTTAGCTTCAATTCCGTGGTGAGTGATCATGAACCCGAGGAATTTTCCCCCGGTGACTCCGAATGCGCACTAGGCGGGGTTTAGCTTCATGTTGAATTTGCGGAGCACTTCGAAAGCCTCGCCCAGGTCCTTGGCATGGTCGGCCGACGAGATGGACTTGACGAGCATGTCATCAACGTATACTTCCATATTCCTGCCGATCTGTGGCTTGAAGATGCGATTGACCGGCCTTTGGTATGTGGCCCCGGCGTTCTTGAGGCCGAAGAGCATCACCTTATAGCAGTACACTCCCCGGTCAATTGTGAATGCGGTCAGATCTTCGTCTTCAGGATTCATACGGATTTGGTTGTAGCTGGAGAAAGCGTCCATGAAGCTCAACAGCTCGTGGCCGGCCGAGCTGTCGTGGTCTATACGGGGGAGCAGAAAGTTGTCCTTGGGGCAGGCCTTATTGAGGTCGGAGAAGTCGACGCACATACGCCACTTCCCGCTTGACTTCTTGACCAGAACTACGTTTGCCAGCCACTCCGAGTAGGGCACATTTCTGATGAAGTTGGCGGCGAGGAGCCGATCAACCTCCTCTTCGATAGCCTTCTGTTTGACCGGGACGAAGCTTCTCTTCTTCTGTCTGACGGGCCGGGCCGCAGGATTAATTCCGAACTTGTCGGAGATGATTTTGGGGTCGATTCCAGGCATGTCAGCAGGCGCCCAGGCGAAGACGTCGGAGTTTCTTCTGAGGAATCTGATCAGGTCATCCCGCTGAGTCCCCGTCAGGAGCGACCCGACCTGGACGGTCTTTCCCTGGTCTCCTTCTGTTAGGAGCACTTCGGTCAGAGGTTCGATCGGTGCTCCACGGACCTCCTTCCGCTCGTCTTGGGTGTCCAGGGAACCTTTGATGTCGTCACACGCCTCGGCGCCGTCGGCATGCTGCTCGGGTGAAGACGTTTCGGCAAGGCCTATTTTCGCGACCCGTTGGCTCCCGTATGCCCGACCTATCCCGCCCCGATCGAGAGGGAATTTTATCGCCAGATGGTAGGTCGAGATCTGGGCCTGGAGGGAGTTCAGCGTCGGGCGGCCGAGGAGGACGTTGTAGGTCGACAGAACTTTCGCTACGATGAAGTCCACGGGCAGTGTGCACGTGTGGCCGGGCTCCCCGATCGTGAACTGCAGGGTGACCACCCCTTGCGCCGGGATGGAGTGGTTGGTGAACCCCGAGAGGACGTGGGAGGTCGGTTTCAGGTCTGCTGGGGCGAGCCCCATATGCAGGAAGCAGTCGTGGAAGAGGATGTCCGCCGAACTGCCCGAATCGATGAGTATCCGGTAGACCTCGTACCGGTGGATTTGGGTTGTGATCACCAGTGGGTCGTTGTGGGGCACAGATATTTCGTGGAGGTCTTCGTCGCCAAAGGTGATGGGCTCTCGGCCTCTAGCCCTTTTGCTCGGGCGGTCGCCGGAGCCTGTGAAACGGCAGCCAGCGGGGGAGCCGATGACATTTGGTGAGGGCTCGCCCGCGCCTCCGTTGCGAGGGAGGCGACAGCGGGTGTTTGGATCTTCAGGGGATCGGTTGCCATGTGGGCGGAGATTGGAAGGCCAACTTTGTGTTTTGTGGAGTTATTTCCCACAGATGGAGCCAACTGATGGAGGTCCTTTTCAGGTCTTCGTCAGATGTTGTCTTCCGTTGATCTCCCGGTGGATTTTGGTGGTGATCTTCTGTTGCGTGTGGATCTCAATGGGTTTTGGTGAGATTGGTGATTTGAGAAGTTTAGCGTCGAGTACCTGCAAAGAAGTCCCGGGGTGGTTTGGTACCACCGAGGACCTTCCGACGATCAAGTTAGTGCTAGATCCGAGCAGAGTAACGGCTAAGTGGAATAAAAATGGCTTACTTGATCTCTCTGTGATGGGGGTTTATATAGCGGTGATGGCACGCAGCAGCAGGTGCGAGAATCTCGCCAGCAGTTACGCTCCCGATGTCACGCCCGCGTAGAGAGCGGATCACCCATTAATGGGGACCGCGGAGGCGTGGAACGTGGGATGTTGCTGGCGGAGAATCCGCGCATGGCGAGATTCGCGGAGCGGCGGTTACGCCTGTGAGCGGTAGAGCTGGTCGGAGGGGCCGAGGAAGACGGCCTCGGCTGGGGAGCTCGGAACCGAGCAAGTTGGTTGAGGAATCTTGGTCCTGTGGCAGCCCGGGGCGAGCTGAGGGGCCGAGGAGGCAAATTTGCAGGGGGCCCTGTGGAGGGCCAGCTTGTGCTTGCAGGTCAGGTACAAGGGTGGCCTGGTCGGTCTCTGTGGGCCCTTTCTTCTGGGTCTTGGGACATGTCATCAGCCACGTGTCCTAATCTTGTATCGCCAATATTGAGCATTATATATATATATATATATATATATATATATATATATATATATATATATATATAGAGAGAGAGAGAGAGAGAGAGAGAGAGTTCAACTACGATCCTATCGGAAGGATTTGGAAACAAATCCTTCCCACCTTTTCACCATTATATTAACTTTTTGTGCATTCAATTATGTTGTATTTGGTAATAAATGAAAGCTTGTGCATTCAATTATATTATGTTTGGTAATAAATAAAAGATTTTATTCATAATTATTGACACACATTCGCAAGTTAATCTAATGGTAAAAATGTGGGGAGGATTTGTTTCCAAATCCTTCCTATAAGATCCTAATCGAACTATATATAAGAGCACTACTTTTCTTATCAGGGATTGGTTTTTGATTTCCCGCTAACCTTTCTATTACTGTCATTTTCAGTGATATCATCATAAGGAAGATGACGTCATTAATGAAAGTAGCATGCACCATGTTAGGGTTAAAAATTACACTCCACGGCCGAAATCCAAAGGTCAACACCTAGACAAATGGATCCAAGCCCAAACAAGACCGACCCATCAGGAAAAAAGAAGAAAATTGTAATAAATATATTTTATATGTAAATATGTAGGAATGAATGTAAAAGAAATAAGCAAAAAGCCAAATTTTGTAAAGCCAATGGCTAAGATGCAAAAAGTGTGCACATGGATATGAGAATAAGCCAAAAAGCCAATCTTGTAAAGCCAAGGGGCTACATGAAAATGTGTAAGCCTATAAAAACCCAATCACATGAGAAATGATAACAATACTGCTTCTCGTTCTATTCTCTAGAGTTTTGAACCTTCATTTTCTCTCTTCAAAAGTTCAACTTATTGCTTAAAATAATCAAGAGAAAAGAGCTCTCATTTCTCAAAATAAATAAAATAACCCCATAGACCTATATAAAAGTCCATTCTTTTCTACCAAATCCAAGCAAAAAAAAAAGAATCCTTTTGGATTCCCTTCTATCTTCTTCCTTAAGAAATAAAGGAAGGTAGAAAAATGAGAACCCATCTCTAGAACACCTCCATTTCAAGATCCAATACTAAGAATAGATAAAGGAGCAATTTTTCTTCACCAAACATTAAAAAAAAGGAGAACTTTCGTGGTGAAAGCCATGGTCTTTCATCCCGAGCGTGAACTTTCGAACGAGAAACCCGATGAAAGTCATGTTTGCCCGCGAAAACCCCCGCAAGGGGATGTTCTGCCCCTAGATATCCCCGTAAGGAGATGTTCCATCCCTGATATCCCTACAAATTGAATGTCTATTTCTCTAGATATAAACTTCTCTTAATACTCATCACAAATTTCAGAGTAACAGTACTAAGTGTCATTCGATAGTGTGTGTGTGTTGTGTGTGAGATATAAATTTGTATGTGTGTGTTAGAAATGTTCTTCGGGTCATAAAACACCCAATAATGGTGATGTTATAATGTTTCTATATTTCCTTAAGTTTCATAATTTACTTGAAACTGGGATTCCCCATTTACACATAGGAAACCTTGATTTGTAATAATAACAGGCAAATATGCAACAAATGTTACATCACTATAAAATCATGAAAGCTGTTTTGTAATTTGTACAATTTCTGCTAATGTACTAACATAACATAGTCCATAAAGTTGAGGAGTTAATTTAGTTTATAGCACAAGACACTGACATTACCACCGTTGATACAAGACACATGTGATTCTCTTCTGACTATTTTATTTGGACCTGCACCTCTCTATTAGGGTCTGTTTTGTTGCAGGATTATGGATTTGAATTTGGATTTTGGATCGTGGAATCTCCATTATTTTGTGTTTGGTTGATAAATTTGGATTTATAAGATTACTTTGTTTTTTATGGGAGGCCCACCACAAAACAAGAATTATTGAATCCTAAAAAATTTCAAGAATTTTCAAGAATTTGACACTATTCATTGTACTTTTAGATGGGACCCGTCTATTTTATTTATTTAATAATCCTCTCTCTATCTATCTCTCTCTAAAATCCTCAAATCCAAATCCCATCTTTTTTCACCAACCAAACAAAAATTACAAGAATCTACAAATCCAATACTAGGAATCCAAAACCAACCAAACAACAAATTATCAAATCCAGAAATTTCAACCGTACTATTTTGGAATCCAAATTCCATAATCCTGCATCCAAACAGGCCCTTAGAAACCCTGTTGTCTTCTCCCAATATTAATTCCTCTTCATTTCTTTAGCAAGTTATGGATGGCAAAAGGAGAAGCCTACCAAAGAGAGACCAGGTCAAGGCTAAGATTTTTGGGATGCTGCTGAAATCACCTGATTGCATTGGCTTTCAAAGCAAAAAAGAAGGAGATGAGCTTGATGACGAGTGCAAGGTGGAGGCAGAAGCTCAAGCATCATAGAGACTGCTGCATTTTTTTTCTGTAGTACTGAGGTGAAACTTTCCTTTTTGAATGAGCTCTTCATATCTTGTTAGGATCGGAGTAAGCAATGGAAGTTGATTTCTTGCTAGATGCTTGAGTTCTATTGGTTTTGGATGAAACTATTGTGATTAGTGATTTAGTTCTTGTATCTTTGCTTCTCACATTTACTAATTGATACTCCATATGTTTATTTTGTAAAAGCTATTAGTTTTGGGTTCAAGTCATGCAAACAATGATATGAGATCAATAGTTTTTATTTCGTAATTATGGATTCCGCCAATCTTTCATCCAACCTAATGATATTAAATTATGGGTTCCACATGAGTCCAATCTTTTGCGCAAAACTAAGAATTAAGAGAGTTGACATCTAGCTCACATGGCATGAGAAATATGGTATGGAGATCGAGGTTTCGACAATAACTAACAAAATGGGAGTTAGGACCGACCCTATTAATTAAGGCCGACGTATGAGCCATATCTTATAACCCGACTTACATGAGGAAAAAATGAATAAGGAAAGTTTGTCGGCGTTGGTGTTGGAAACTCTGATGAAACTAATACATTGGTTCATTACTAAGGTAAAGTGATGATTAACGTGATACCAGACCACCAAGAGTAAGTAATTCAGAATCCTGCTGTGAGTATTTAGACAACGTTTCTTTTACATGAGTTGTGTCTTCTATGGTAAACATTGTACGGGGTTTTATGATATAAATAATTATTGTTGATAAAGATTTTGGATGCCATTAATTTTCAAGCTGTTTTTCTGGGTTTTGTTTTTAAATTAAGTGTGAGCTTTCTCCCTAAAGGTTGTCTGTTTAATACCAGGATGGAATATAAATCTTAAAGATTCTGATATCATATAATTAAAGTTTAAAGTCTTTATATCTGCTTTAAAAAATTGCTTTTTACATTCTCCAAACACTAGGTCAAAGCCATTGGTGTTTTGGCATGTTGAAATCTCAAGGCTGTGTTTTTGGAGATCCCATTCTTTTTTGGTCCTTCTGTTATTGTTGTTAATTAAAGTGATTTTTGCACTGGGAATTTTTTTGAGAGCTTGCTTGCATATGTTTTATGGGTCCTAAACGAAGGAGAAAAAATTTATCCAACAAACCAGGAGCGTTCAACGTTAACCGATTCTTTAAAAAACGGCTAAAATCCAACTGTGGTTATTTAGCCGCTACTTAAAATAACGGTTAATATCAAAAGTTAATTTATCCAACAAATCTGGACTGTGTAAACTCAACCGCTACTTTAAGAAGCGGTTAAGATCCAACGGGTCTTATTTAACCGCCACTTAAAATAGCGGTTGAAAATAAATATCAAACCGCTACTTAAATAAAAAAAATTCTGGCAGTTGAGAAATATATCACTTATCGATTTTTGAACCCTAAAATTCGCCAGAGCACTTCGCGTCTTCCTCGACCAAGTTTTTCAAAGTGATCTCCTGATTTTGGAACCCTAACTTCCGCCGGAGCACGTCTACATCTTTCTCAACGAAATTTTTCAAAATGACTCTGATAATTTTTTTACTTCTAAGTTCATATATATTAGCATGTCGTTTAATCTCGCAAATAAGTGGACTGTCCCATAATTAGAAGAAGATGAAAAAGGAATAGTAGTGGAAACATACGAAGATCAATGTTTAAAAAAACCAATTATTCATATCGATTTAATAACTCATGAAATGAAAAATGTTGAGTTTATATAATTAACTAGTAGAAGCAAATTTAAAAATGTTCCGTCTTCTAAAATCAGTCCTGATGAGAATAACGAACGAGGGATAACACGTGATTCAAAGTATGAAAATGTTGAGTTTATATCGTCAACTAGTGGAAGCAAATGTACAAATGTTCCGTCTCCTAAACTCAGTCCTGATGAAAATACCGAACGAGGGGTTACAAGTGATTCAAAGTATGAAAATTTTTAGTTTATATCGTCAACTAGTGAAAGAAAATGTAAAAATGTTCCGTTTCCTAAAGTTGGTCATGATGAGAATAACGAACGAGGTGTAACATGTGATTCAGATTTTCAAAATTTTGAGAATACTACATGTGATTTGGTAGAACTTGAAATTGGCATGATATTCAATTCACTAGATGATGCTTATGAATATTATTTAGCTTATACTCGAAACATTGGGTTTGCTATCAGAGTTAGTTCTACCCGTCGTGCAGTTTAAGAGTTATAAAGGTGTATCCAATTTTCATAAATAGGATTAGGATCCATATTGTGATATGAAGAAAATTGAGATTGGTTGATTTGTTGGCAACTGGCTTTTGCAATTTGCTCAGCAATAGTCATGGGTGTAAAAGTTGTCATATTCTTCTCAAAAGAAATATCAACATGTTCATATGGAAATGATTGTAATTATTGTCCTAAGGGTTTTAGAATATTGAAAGGTATGAAACTTTGGGTACGGGCCTTCGCAATATGCTTGTTTACCGCCGAAAACAGAGACGAAACCGCGTAGGTCGTCTTGCCTGAATTTGGGGGCAGATACTATTTGGTTTTATTTGTCCACCTCTTCGAAGATGCCAAGTTGATTTATGGCACCGTGTATCGGAGGTTTGGACAGATATGGCCGTTGTAGCAGACTTCGTCAGATTCCTCCTTGCATGCGTAGGGTCTTTTATTGTGGGGACGCTCTTTCCTGCAGGTGCAAGCCCCTGCAGTTAATTACATTATAGGGTTACGATAACCACTTTCTCCTTCTCCAGAAGTTCAGTTCGTGTCGTGTGTGTTTGTTTTGTTTTTGGTTGCCGGTGGATTGTATACGGAGACTAATTTATGTTGTCGCCCGTAGGGTGGGGATTAGTCCAAATCCGTATTTTCCTAAATTTGGGTTTGGTGGATTTAAGGATCGTTAACCTCGTTGGAGATTAAGATCAACTTAAATGTTTGTTAAGAACAAGTTAGTCTAAGTTTTAGACTAAGATCTACTTAATAAGCTTTTAGAATCATTTAGATCCAACGAAAGAGCATTTGGGCTCTATCGTTTTAGTTTGGGGACGTTACGGACCATTGGGTTTAAGAACATCATAGTCCGTGGAGTTTAAGGACATCATAGTCAATAGAGTTTAGTTTAGGGACATTGCGATCCATGGTTTAAGGACATCATAGTCCGTAGTTTAAAAACATTATAGTCTATAGAGTTTAGTTTAGGGACGTTGCGGTCCATCATTAGTTTAAGGACGTTGCGGTCCATTGGGTGTAAGGACATCATAATCCATAAAGATTAGTTTAAGGACATTATGGTCCATAGTTAGTTTAAGGACATTACGGTCCATTAGGGTGTATCCATGGGTTTGGAAATGTACCAAAAAGTTGTTGGTTGTCGGGACCCGCCACCTCCCTGAAGACGTAGAGGAATTACAACGACGTGTATCAGAGGTGT
The DNA here is from genome assembly GCA_030015575.1 of Agapanthus africanus. NCBI lineage: Eukaryota > Viridiplantae > Streptophyta > Magnoliopsida > Asparagales > Amaryllidaceae > Agapanthus > Agapanthus africanus. The sequence continues at coordinate 139,438,440 of CM057339.1, forward strand.
GGAGAGATGTACTTTTGAACTAATGTCCCGACTGAGAGAGAATGGGATGAACATCATTTTAGATGCCATCTGTTAAGAGCTCATTAGCTATCTTTGAGACTGAGATCGGTTTTGGAGACCCTGAGCATGAGGGGCTCAATCGATGGTCCTCGGGAGATTTGGTCTGAGTTTGGCTAATATTGGCCTTTCATAGTGTTAAACACTAGTATATGCTCAACGCCCACGTGCTCCCATATGAGACGCTTGGAGTAGTGTTAAACAATAAAGATTTGAAGCGCTCACGTGGGGTCACGTGAGGCGCTGGGAGTAGTGCTAAACACTAAAAACTTGAGGCGCTGTTTCTTTGGGTTTATTCCCTTGTTCTTTTCTGAGCGCTAAGCGCTATTGGGTCACGTGAGATCGTGTGAGGCGCCCCAAAATTGGAAACTGCCATTGATTTATTCCCTTTTTTGCTTTCTAAGTGCTAAGCACTACTTGGGGGTCATGTGGAATCACGTGAGCCAATCTCGGTTGTCCTCTTTTGTTCATTAAGGGTGCTCATGTGAGAGCATGTGATCGGCCGTTATCATGTTGGGTGCCAATCTTTTTTACGTGCATGAAGATTCTGAGTTTCGAGACTTTCAAGCCCACTATTTTGTAAGAATTAAATTCTTAGGGCTTAGTTTTTCTCTTAGGTTTGGGATTTATATAGCAGAATCTCTCTGATGAGAATTGAATTCTCAACTTGTAGGGAAATCTGCTTCTGCAGATCTTTCACTATGAGGAAGAACTAAGTTCTTATATGAAGAGTTAAACCCTTGTTTTATCAAAGGAATTAAATTCCTATATACTTTTTGGGAGAATTAAATTCTCTGAACTTAGATCTTCCCGTAGGTTTTGGATCTGCATGGCAGAATCTCCCTGATGAGAATTAATTCTCAACTTGTGGGGATATCTGTTTCTGCAGATCTTAACCAGAGGAAGAACTAAGTTCTTATTAGAAGAGTTAAACTCTTATGGAGGTGAAAAAGAGATGAGATATTCTCTGTGTTTTGTTCCTTCTCTTACCTAGGGTTTTTCTTTCTATTTTCTCTCTTTGACTTGAAGTTTATGGGGGGTTCTCTTTTTTCTTTTTCTCTCGTTTTGTGTCTCTTGGATCCTTATTATAGGAGAAAGAAAAAGAATCAATTTGTTCAGAAAATCTCTTATTGAGAGATTTTGATTGATTTTATAATCAACCAAAATGATCTTTTAGATCAATCAGTGAATTTTATGCACCGTTGGATTTTTAATCTAAGGACTTCTGTTTTATAAAAGATATTTCTCTTGTTTTTAACAAGATTAGGAAAATATTTCCTCGTACAGAATATTTTCTATGGATTGGTGATTTTTAATCCAATGGTGCTTTCTTTTACAGAGCGTAATCTTTCTTATTTAGAAAGATCTAAGGAAATATTTTCCAAAATAGGGCTTTTGATCCCTTTTATTTAGAATTTAATTCTATCGACTCAGAAGGCATAGGAGACCTCACGTGTAGCACGTGACCCCTCAAAGTTAAGCCCACCAAAGAGCGTCACGTGCTGTCACGTGAGTTTTCCTGGCCAATTGTTTGTTTTAGGAAGGCGCCTATATAATTTGTATATAGATGCTCACGTGCCTGCACGTAAAGCTCAGTTTCAGCCTTATTTGGTTAAGCGCAATGCCTATCACGTGTGGGCACGTGATGCTCCATTTTGGGACTTTTCCTATTGCTTTTCCTGAGTCAAACCTTTCTTTCTCAATGCCTTCTTTTAAAGAGCTTGGAAATAGTTCCATCATGCACAACATTTTCTGTGCCTAGACTTAAATATCTCCCTTCATAATCTGAAGCAATACTTCTCTTCTCTCTCACTTTCAAAGAATCATTTTAACAAAGAAGAGCTATGGCTTGTAATCGTCCACTTGTTCACCGGCAGCCATGGGAGGTGCCTATTGAGGAAATTGTTCCACGTTTTGCTGCACGCCTGGTGGACCCTACTCTTACGGATGATCAATGCAATACGGTGTTGCACGAGCTCTTGACTCATATAGGATCTCCTCTCCCCATCGGATCCATTTGGCTCCGGATGGTCTTCTTGTCCGTGCTCGATGATATTCCCCCTCATCCAGCGGAGATGGCTCTGGCGACGCTCAACGCAGCGGAGGACAAGATCAAATGCTTTCATGAGGCGCTTTTGATTACCACGGCTCTGCGGGATCACTCTGTTCAGCTGTTAAGCCAGATACGGGCTCAACGGGTCATTATGTCTGCCTTCGCTGATGGACACGGTGCCGACCGATGGGGAGAGTCTCTTCGTGAAGATCGCCGCTTTGCCATGGTGGAGAGGGTGTTAGAGAATTTTATCCATAGTTTTGTGAATCCCTGTTTTTTCGATCCCATGTATGGTGATCTATTTCCTGTAGAATAAAATGTTCAATTAAATGCTTTATTTTTGTCGTTGACCACCAAGTACTCCCTTTCTAACATCTGTTCTTCCTCTGATGTGCGTATGTGCGTCTATGAATGAGCCCGATTTCACATATATCTGTAAACGAAACTTAAGCCGGCGTAAACAGGAACAAATAGCTCTTGGCCGAAAATTTTGGCGGGAACAAATGCCCCCCACTACTTTGCCCATGTAAGTATGTACGTGGGTGAAGTAGTGCAGAGTAATTCATAGCGTATGACCGGTTTCGGGTTGATATATAACTTTCAGAATCTTGATCTGAGAAGATAGCGAGCGGACACAAGCGTCGTCATTTATCATTGACTAAAATCTCAACTCTTAAGGGATATAGTTTCAAACCCTCAGTCCAATGAGTTGCACCCTTCTTTTTCTTCTTGTCTTAATCTGGTGTGAAGTAATTTATATACTCATGAGTAGCTCCTCCATTTCAGTGCCATGTAACTTTGGCAAGTGTGGCCCATAAATGGTAGACAGCGGTCCATCTTGAACTCCTTGTAGGGTAGCGATGACTTTGGAAATAGGTTCAGGTCTGCTGTCTAAGACTTTTCAACTTTATGAGCCGTGAGGGTCTCATAAAGACTTTTCTCCCTACGAGTCGAAAGGATCTCGTAGGTGTATTTTCTCCTTAGGAATCGTAAGGATTCCTAAGTGCATTTTCTCTTGAGAGTCGTAAGGATCTCACAAGAGAATTTTCTTCCTTACAAGTCGAGAGGACTCGTAAATGGTTGGTGAGTTGACTTGTTTCCGAGTCGAAGCATTGCTTCGACGGGGAGGTCATTGGTTGACTTGCTCCGCTTTCTGCAGTGCCCGGGTTGACTTGCTCCGCTTTCTACGGTGTCGGGGTTGACTTCCTCCGTTTTCTACGGTGTCGGGGTTGACTTGCTCCGTTTTCTACGGTGTCAGGGTTGCTCCGTTTTCTACGGTGTCAGGGTTGACTTGCTTCATTTTCTACGGTGTCGGGGTTGACTTGCTCCGTTTTCTACGGTGTCAGGATTGATTTTAGGTTGTCTGTGAACCGTAGAGTCTTAGAACTAGGGATTGTACCGTAGCTCTGATTGGTGATGCTGTGTCTGTATCCTGCTGGAACGAGAATGAATGTCGTTGCCGATCTCCTAGGATGCAGATGTTGCCGTTGAGATCCGACTCTCTCTTTGACAGAGTCTGTCGGGAAACGTGGTTCCCTCTTCGTTTATGCCCATGGATTGTATATAGGGGTCAGTATGGACTCGCCTGTAGGGCAAAAGTTTCATTTCATTTTTTTTATTTCATTCCGCGATGCTCTATCATTTCAGCTTTTTATATCGCGAAAGTCGCGATTGCCCAATCATTTCGGCTATTTTTCACGGTGCCCAATCATTTCGGCTATTTTTCTTTTTACTCGCTGCTTTTTATTGCGAGTTGCCCAATCATTTCGGCTATTTTTGTATGCATATCTTTTACTTGCTGATTTTGTTGCAAGTTTCCCAATCATTTCGGCTATTTTATATGCATTTATGGCTCGCTGACTTTTTTGCTGCGAGTGCGGAACTTGGAATTTGATGCTAATCTTAGCATCAGCATCACTGCGACTGGAGTATTGCCAGGAGCGAATCATCATTTGCCGTGAAAGGACTTAGAATTTGATACCGATTTAGACATCAGCATCGCTACCACTGAGGCATTGCCATGAGCGAATCATCATTTGTCTCTGTCGATTCGAACAAAGGTGGCTTAGTAAACAGGGTTAGGATCTCGTCGACTAAGGTTTTTAACTTCATGAGCCATAAGGGTCTCATAAAGGTGTTTCTCCCTACGAGTCGTGAGGATCTCGTAGGTGCGTTTTCTCCTTAGAAGTCGTGAGGACTTCTAAGTGGTGTTCCCTCTATAAGTCATAAGGATTTTGCAAGAGTGTTTTCTCCTTATAAGTCGAGAGGACTTACAAATGTCGTTCACCACATGAGGACACTTCGCGCCATCGGTGGAACTTGGTGGGGGAGACATTTATTTGTGCCCGAGGATTGTATACAAGGGTCAATATTGAACCATTTTTAGGGCAGTCTGGGAAATGTGATGGCTTAAGAACAGGTTCAGATCACTGTAATTTAAGGCTTTTGAATCTTATGAGCCGTGAGGGTCTCATAAGAGGGTTCTCCTTACGAGTCGTGAGGACCTCGTAAGTGTAATTTCTCTTCAGGAATCGTGGGGATCCCTAAGTGTGTTGCTTCCTTGTGAGTAGTAAGGATCTCACGCAGGTATTTTCTCCTTACAAGGTTGAGAGGACCTTGCAAGTGTGCATGAATTTTTTTTACGAGTCTTCACTCTTTCGGGTTTTCACAAACATCGCCGGTAGCCTTGCTGTTTTTACCCACGGAGCCCTTTCGGGTTTTCATACGTGCCCATTTCGCTTGTGGACATACCGTTTCTCTTTTTTTTTGCGTCAGCCCAAGGATGTTGTGGTTTGTAGAAGTTTAAAGACGTTTCGGTCCGAAGCTAATTTCAGGACATTTCAGTCCGTTGTTAGTTTAGGGACGTTTCGGTCCATTGTTGCCATTTTGGAGACAACGGTTTCGCTGGATACTACTTATACAGTTTGGGCTTAGGAAGATAGCAAGCGGACATAGGCGTCGTCATCTATCGTTGACCTAGGTCGTGACTCATCAGGCATAGTATTTTTTCAGGAACCGGTCGTTTATTGGCCTGAAGGGTCTTTCGCCATGCATATCCATGAGCAAGTAAGCCCTACCTTGGTAGACTTTATCTATGATGTACGGGCCCTCATAGTTCGGCTCGAATTTCTCCCGTTTGGCATGATTAGGAATCATAGGTCTCTTGACCACTAGCACGAGTTCACCTTGGAGAAATGTTCTCGGCTTAGTCAATCTCTCATATGAGCGCGTCATCTTTGCTTTGTAAGCCTCCAAGTTTTGCTGCGCCATGAAACGCGTTTCATCGAGGGCGTCTAGCTCCTCAAGCCGAAGATGAGCATTCTCTTCGTCTATTAGCTCGTAATTAACCACCACTCGTATAGAGGGTAGCTCTATCTCCAAGGGGAATACCGCTTCAGCGCTGAATACCAATGCATACGGCGTTGTGTTTGTGGCCATTTTGAACGTGGTCTGATACGCCCAGAGAGCTTCATGCAGTCTCTCGTGCCGGTCCTTCTTATTTTTGGACACCGTTTTCTTTATGATCTTCGTCAAGGTCTTATTGAAAGCCTCAGCTAGACCGTTAGCTCGGGGATTATAGACCGAAGAGTATCTCCAGTCTATATTATGCTGCTGTGCGAAGCGGCTGATTCTGTGACTTCTGTAGGCCGGCCAGTTATCGGAGATAATCCATCACGGAGTGCCGAACCGATAGATGACGTGCGTCTTGAAGAAATGGAGAATATTCTCCGTCTTCACTTCTCTTAGCAGAACTACTTCTGCCCACTTAGAGAAGTAATCGGTTGTCGCCAATATGAACCGATGCCCTTTGGATGATGCTGGTTCGATGGGCTCAATTATGTCGGTTCTCCACATTTCGAACGACCAGCTAGCCACCGTTGGGTGTAGTTGGTTTGGATGCTGGTGGATGAAGTCCCCATGAATCTAACACAAGTGGCACTGCTTTGCGTGTTTGAGACAATCCTGAATCATCGTGGGCCAATAGTAGCCTATCCTTTTGATCTTCAGCTTCATCTTTGGCCCGGCTTGATAAGAACCGCTGAGTCCGTCGTGAGCTTCTTGGACAACTCTCTTTGCCTCTTCCGGTCCCAGGCATCTTAGCCATAGAGAGTCGAACGATCTCCTATATAGAGTATCGTTCACGAAGGTGAAAGACAGAGCTCGTTTCATGAGCTGATGTCTTGATGATGCATCTTCAGGTGTTCGACGTGATTTGAAGTAGTCTATAAAAACTTTTCTCCAATCCTTAGCCTTTTCCCGGTCTTTTATTTGTAGGGCTGTTTTCTTGGTCACTTCCTTTTCTTCAGACGACTCCGGAGATATTTCCGCTGGTGCAAGAACCCGACGGCTTTGTACAACGATCCTTACGTCATCGAGGTTTTCGTCTTTTCTGTACGCGGTATGCTTTCCAGAATGTAGGAGGGAATTTGAGTCAGCAGTTGCTGCACTCTCTCGCCGTACTTTACCCACTCTGGTTTGCATGTCTAATAGTCGCCGTTTACTTGACTAACAACCAGCTGGGAGTCTCCGTATATAAGGAGGTTTTTGATTTCCATGTTGACAGCGATCTCAAGACCTGTTATCAAAGCCTCATATTCTGCTTCATTGTTTGTCCTCGGCTCTATTAAGAAAAAGGCAAAGCGCATTATCCCTCCTTACGGAGTCGTGAAGATAAGGCCTACCCCAGATTTGATTATAGGGGTATTGTGCTGTCGCTTCTTCACTGAAGACGCTCCGTCGAAATAGAGTTCCCATCGGGTATCATTCCCCCCTTTCCCCCCGTCGATCATGTCAAACGCGTGCTCGTCTGGCAATTCGCAGTTTAGGGGTGAATCAGCAGGTATCGGATGCTCAGCGGGGAAGTTGGCGATGGCCTGGCCTTTCACCGCCTTGAGAGGTCAGTATGTTATCGAGAATTCCATTAAGAGTAAGGCCCATTTAGCGAGCCGTCCCGTTAGTATGGCTCTTGATATCAAATATTTGAGAGGATCCATTTTTGATATAAGATGGACAGCATGTGCCAAAGCATAATGCCGAAGCTTCGTTCGCGAAGATTAACGCCAGGCAGTGTTTTTCGATAGAGGGGTAGTTGTTTTCTGCTCCCAGGAGAACTCGACTCAAATAGTAGAGGGCTCTCTCTTTTCCTTGGTCGTTCACCTGTGCCCATAGCGCGCCTAAGGAACCTTCAAGGGCTGTTGTGTATACGATGAGGAGTTTTCCCTTGACTGGAGCGGTCAGTACCGGCAGATTCTGCAGGTATTGTTTGATTTCGTCCAGTGCGCTTTGGCATTTGCGATCCCAAACGAACGGGGTTCCCTTCTTCATCAGATGACCATAGGGGCGGCATTGTCCGGAGAGGTTAGCTATGAACCGTCAGATATACGTGAGCTTTCCTTGGAGAGATCGCAGTTGTTTGAGAGTTCTTGGTGCGGGCATTTCCATAATCGCCCTGATCTTTGACAGGTCCATTTCGATGCCCCGGTGTCGTACGATGAATCCTAGGAATTTGCCCGAGGAAACTCCGAACGCGCATTTGAGAGGATTCATCTTCAGGTTGTATTTTCGAAGACGTTGGAACACTATTTTCATATGCTCCCAATGCTCCTCATGCGATTTGCTTTTCACCACAAGGCCGTCAATATAGCATTCGACGATTTCATGTATGAGGTCATCGAAAATCTTCGTCATGGCCCTCCGATAGGTAGCGCCGGCGTTCTTCAGAACGAAAAAGCATCACTTTATAGCAGAATATGCCCAGAGGAGTCCGGAAAGCGGTATGCTTCTGGTCTTCGGGATGCATCTTTATTTGATTGTACCCTGATGACCCGTCCATGAAGGAGAAAACTTCATGAGTGTACGTGTTGTCTGTCATCAGCTTGGTGACCGGTATGGGAAAGTCGTCCTTCGGACAGGCTTTGTTGAGGTCCAGAAAGTCTACTTAGATGCACACCGTCCTATTCTTCTTCATCACTGGGACAATGTTGGCGATCCAGTCGGAATATTGAACTTCTTGGACGAAACAGGAGTCGATTAGCTTCTTAACTTCGGTGTTGATGCTCATTTCAAGTTCGAGCCGCATTCTTCTTGGTGCTTGTTTGACTGGATTGACGTCCAGAGATATCGCTAGTTTATGCACAACTATTTCTGGATCTATCCCCAACATCTCGGAATAGTTCCATGCAAAGCAGTCTTTATACTGCATGAGCACGTCTTTTAGCGTAACTACCTGTTCTTTAGACAGCGGCTCACTGACGAACGTTGGCCATGGGTCGTTTGTTGTCCCTAAGTCGATTTTCCTTAGGTTGTCCGCAGTAGTATGTATTCCATCTTCCAACTCCTTTGGCGCCGGTGGAAATTCTGAGATCAACTCATCTTCATCCTCATTTTCGAAGCACCAGGAGAGGTCATCCATGTTCTCGGGCACTCCTTCTTTTGACAGGTTATCATGTGACATGTACGAGATCGTTTCCAAGACGATATTGATCTGGTTCTACTCTCGCCATATACGTTGCTTTTGGCACATGCCTTTGTGGTGGGGCTACCCTCCAACTGTTGGATAGAGCGAACCTGCCGAGTTAATATTGGTCTTCGACCCAGTTTTTGAAGGTGAAGCAGTCTTCTAGAAGGTGTCCTATCGCTCGGTGATAGGAGCAATAATCCGGGTGATGAACCTGATTTGCTTGTTTGGGGTACTTGGACTCCGAGAGCGTAATCATCTGATGTTTCACGATGAGGTCGAATATCTTCCTTGTCTTGTCTTGAGGGAAGGAATATTCCCAATCCATCTTTTTCATAAGCGACGGGTTCCAGATGACCTTTTCTCGATCGCGTGGCCTTTTGGATCCGTTTTGCCGCTGTCAAACGTTTTTTCCGTTCTTTAACTTGTTTTTGCCTCTGCGTCGGGCCTTTTTCTTATCTTAGGAATGCATGGCGGGCTAACGGTGAAGGGCATTGTCATACTCCGTAGCCTGCTGAAGGAGGCGTTGCATCTTGGCTTTCTCGTAAATGGCCATTTCGCGGCTGTGATCGTTCCGAACCTTTTGACTCGCTTCCCTTATTAGCTTGTCCATCTGTTCTTCAAACGACGGACTCGGCATTTTTATGACAGGACCGCGTTCTAATTCGTTAGCGTCTTTTAAAAGAGCATTCTCTTCTTCATCAAGGTCCTTTATGACATGGCAGCCATGAAACTGCTCCCGTTTCTTGGACTGGGCATATCCGAGCTTGATCGTTTCCATTTTTCCGTTGGGCAATTTTCGCTGAGTTCCAAGGACGTTCCAGATCCTGTTGTAGAATTGAGCTTGTCGCGCGGTTTGCTTAAAGGGTACGCTTTGACACCTCAATAACCTTTTCAATCCCTCTGCATAGTATCTGGGCAGACAGATTGGTTGAAGCCTGTCAAGTGCAGGTTCGGCACCACGCCAGACTTCTCTCTCGACTTTGGTTTCCCGGATCGGTAGAATAGGATCGCCTTTTCACCTCTTTTCCTGGGAGGGACGTAGAATGTCTGCAACTCTTGCACTCTATATGTCTCAAGCGCATCAAGCTCTCTGTAGTGTAGCCGCGGAACCATGGCGACTTGCAAACTCTGATCATCTCCATTGAGGGCCTGCATTGATAGACGGACCGAGAATACTATGTTGACTTCATCTTCAGAGTCACTGCCAAAGACCAAAATAGGGGCAGATGGTCTCGGCCTGTTGCATCGGGGCGGCACCGAATAGACTATCTCTTTTTCCTCCTCGGTATCGCTCCCGAAGACCGGAATAGTGGTGATAGCTTTTTGCTTATTCTCCGGTTTATGGCATCTTTCCGTGTCTTCAAAGTCTGGCAGGAAATACTTTGCATCCTCGTACTTTCGGACATTATTTACAGAAAATGGGTTCAGTTCCCCTGACATGGTATACTCGAGACCATCTTTGAAATACTTCATACACTGATATTGTGTAAAAGGGATGATGTTGTATTCGTGTAACCAAGACCTGCCGAGCAAAGCGTTGTAGCAGTTCTTGGCGTCAATGATATGAAACTTGATGTCAGTGACGAGCAGCCCAAAGTGTAACGTCAATATTACAGACCCTGAGCGTCCGTGATGACTGGGAGTCGAACCCGGAGATGGTGATTTTATCCCGAGCGAGGTGTTGAACGCTCATGCAGATTTCTTTTAACACCCTCATACTTAGGAGGTTGACAGAGGACCCGTTGTCAACTAAGATTTTCCGTATCTTGATGTCATGGCAGTACCCAGTGACATACAGGAGACGGTTATGCTCGCACATTCCGAGGAGGAGATCTTCATCGCCGAAAGTGATGTCGGCTGTGTGCACTTCTTCCAGCTCGTCCTTCATTTTTTCTTCGGTAAGGAAAGCTTGAAACTGCTCGGGCTCTTGTAATGCCCTGATCAGAGAATCTTGTGCCTCTTTAGACAACAAAAGGGAATCCAAAATGCTTAGTTGCGAGGGTATCTTCCTCAGGTGTGCCAGAACAATGTAATCCATCTTGTTTTTCTTGGGTGGGTCCTTGGCAACCAGCTCTTCGACGACTCGATCATCGAAGGCGATATCCTCAAGGACTTTTTCCTTCCCTTTATCCTTTTTGTTCGATTCCCTGTTTGCAGGTCCGAGATTCTTTTCGGGAAACGTACGACTACGCAGCTGAATGTTTTCACAGTTCTTTACCTCCTCCTCTTTTCCTGAGGTGGATTCCTTGAAGAGAGAGCCGAGAGCTATTTCTTCATCAGAATCACTTCCAAAGGTGAGAACTTGCGATCCTCTGGTATAAACCACGTGACAGTTGTCGGCATCTCTTTTGCGCTCATCTATCGTGCTTCTCTGCTCCCGACGAACTTTCCGCTTCATCTGCTTGAAATATTGTTGGTGGGCAACATATCCCTCCCACCAGTTTTTGAAGGCATTGCACTCTTCTGTAGGGTGTGTGACCCTCTGATGGTACAAGCAGTAGTTAGGATGTACATCCGCTTTGTTAAGGCGTATACCGTCAGGAGTATTTCCTTTAAGAGATGGCCGCTTCATTCCCATTGACAGGGCTTTAGCAAACCGTTTCCTTGCCTTAAGCTTGATTTTGTCTGCCGCGGGCGTGCTTCGATCTGGTTGGAGCGCTTTGCGACTCATCCCTACCATGACTTCTTCAGCTTGATGCCGACGCCTGGCTCTTTCGAATATAGCCATTTCACGCTCATGATCAGCTTTGCTCTTCTGACGGGCTTCATTCAGCAGCATTTCAATCATCTCGTCTGACGGTTCTAAGGATTTTGGCACCGATCCTGCCCCCAGCTCTTCTGTGTTATCTTCTAACGCCGAGTGAGCTTCTTCATTATTTAGTGATGAATGAGAGATCATGTGGCAACTTGACACATAATCTTCGGGTTCTTCTGACAAGTTGCCTTCCTCATCATCGTCGTTATCTCCACTTTCAAGGATATGGTTGAGAAACTCTTGGAACATGACTGGAGTTCGCGCCTTCTGATTGTATTCCTCCAGCGCGTCAATATGCTTTTGCATATCCGTGCGCTTGTTGTTAGGCTGCGCAGGCTTCATGGTCTTCTTCTTTTTCTTTGAAGACTTTGACGGCTGGGCTTGGGTGTTTTGCCCATCGTTACCAATTCTCGATATTGGACGCGGTTTCAGTATCCCCTCAATGATTTCTGGCTCTAGCGGGATTTTCCACCTGATTGCCAGGCATGCTTGAAGATCTTTCAGCATTCTTTTAGTTTTTGTCGAGAGAAAAACTTCCCATGGAGCTTCCTCTATAAATGAGCATGATGCCCCTGGCATGTCCATCTTTTTTTGGAGCGTGCGGTTGTGGCGGGTTCACCCTCCAGTTTTCAGAAAGCGCGAATTTGCCTTACTGGTACTGGTCCTCAATCTAGTTTTTGAAGACGAAGCAATCTTCGATTGGATGGCCCATTATTCGATGGTAGGGGCAATAGTTAGGACTGTTGACGTCACCGGGCTGCAGTGGGCGTTTTGGATCCGGCATGGTGATGAGCCTGTTGCGCACTGCTAGTTTGAACAGTCTCCTCGTTTTATCCCAGAGAAACAAGTAAGGACGTCTCAATTTCTCATCGAGGAATCGATGTTTGTTGCCTTGGCGGGCAGCTGGTTTCGGATCACTCGGCTGTTGCTGAGCGTTGGCGACGAAGGTCGCTTTCCCTTTGCCTTTTTCTTTTCGAAGCTCCGTTTTCGAGGAGGGCGGTCTATGGCCCATCTGGTCCATTTGGGCTAGCTTGTCGATCAAGGCTTGGAAAGTGGTCAGCTTGAAAAACATCATAAATTGGGATATAGTTGCATGCGGATCCAGGGTCCCTACGAACATGCCCAAGACAGGAGCCTCTTCTATGCGTTGTTTGCATCTCGACTATAGGTTCCGCCACCGAATTGCATACTGAACCCAAGTCTCTTCCGACTTCACTCTGGCGTTGATCAACGCCGTGATTAGGGTGCATTCGCTGGCGCTTGCAAAACGCTGGGTGAATATCAGCTCCATTTCTGTAAACGTTTTGATAGAGTCGTTCGAAAGCTCCGAGTACCATTCAAATGCCGTCTCCACTAAGCTGCCGACGAATTGGCGAAGTAGCAGTTTGTCATCACCTCCGGTATTGCCGCAGAGAGCCTTGAACTGAGTGACGTGCTGATGGGGATTGCATGTCCCCTTATACACGTGAAATTTAGGGATCGTGTATCCTGGCGGATACTTAATTTGATCGTACCAGCCTGGATAAGGTCGCCCAGTTCTGATGACTTGGCCAGTTGCTTCATTTGCCTGATGAGCTCGTATTTGTTGAGCTATATAGTCATCAAGCGCAGCTTTCGAGATCGTCTCTTCCCTGGCTACTGATAAAGCCAGAAGAGGGTTCGATGTCTCCCCTCTGTCGTCTTCAATGATTATTGGGGGATCTTCGGCTGGAGGGTCCGGTTGAATCATCATCCCCACCATATCTTGGAACAGGAGCGCCATTTGTTTTATATTAGCCGCTTGTTCCACGGCTTCTTTATCTTTCTTTTCGAGCATCCTTCGGAGGAACTCGGCGTCGGTTTATTGTTCCTGGCGTTGCTCTGACGACGATTCCGGGCATTCATTCTGCCCAGTGAGTGCGGCCATCTTTGTCAGCATCTCCTGGAGTTTCTGTTGCTGCTCTCGAGTCTTTGTTACGGACCGCGTAAGTGGTAGATGACCCCTAGAAGCATGGCTTTCCTCTTTTTCGGAAGCCATATAAACGGTGTGCACCACCATGCCCCCAGACTTGGGGCGTTTAGGTTCAGTGTCCTTGAGGTTTGTCGTGGACATGGGGATCTTCTCCGGCCTTCTCCTTTTATGAACGGTCGAAGTTGAGGGGGCTGTTACAGCCGATGCTTTCTGTAGTATGACGGCGGTGAGATGGTCCTCCTCTTGCCGAACCTTCATTTTCTTCCGTCGGAATGAGTAGTTTTTGTTAATTTCAGAATCTTGGACTTTTCGCCAGACCCTGTGGATTTTGGAGGACAGCCGCTGAGGGGGCTGCTCCGGCTTCGCCTTTATAATGTTTTCAGCAGGCGGAGGAGACATTTTTCAACACGGCAGTTAGAGAGTTCCTGCACACCCTCCTGAGCGGCTCAAAGTTGTTCCCAGTTGGAACAGCAGCATCAATTTCTACCGTTGGAGCTGGTGGGGTAAGTCCAGAAGGAGAGTTGCCCCCAGTTTTCCTCACTCGGCGCCAGTGGCGACGTTGAGCATATCGTGTGGCCGGGATCACCTCTATTGTCAGGGTAGCTTCGTCATGCACCCCAATCTGATGAAAAGTTGTTGTCGGTGCCAACCTGTCGAAGACTGACATCCGCTGGGAAGGAATGGTCAATCTGTCGAAGACCGACTTTCCAGTAAGGGAAGCATTTTGGGTGACTCCGCAGCGGGAGTTGGAACGGCCAGTCTTGCGAAGACCGATCCCTTAGCAGGAGAAGCCCCTTTGATGACTTCGTTTATCGGAGCTGGAATGGTTATCCGCTTCTGGATAACTCCTTCAGGTATTGCAGACTTCTTCACGGGCCCACTTGAGCTTTGGCCTAGTCTGTTAAAGAACGAAGCATTGGACTTGGACGACCCGTTGAGAGGGGCTGTGGTAGTGGTAAGCCGATCAAAGACCGACTTCTTTGGAGCTTCCTGTGATGGCACTGGAGCGTTGAAGCTCATTGGCGGGAGCATGGTCTCGAAGAATAACCTAGTGATGACCTGTGTCACCTATTCCACTGGCATTGCGAAGATGGAGGACGCTTGGGGCCCGTAAGTTACTCCTCCAGACGGGGCGGAGCGGGAGTTGTTGCTGCAGTTGGTGCAGTTGGAAGCCATTGACGCCATCTTCTCTTCTACACAGAGCAAGACACCAAATCTTAGTACCTCGAATACACAGGCAACTATAGCAGACCGCGATTTGTTCGCGAAACACGACACACGAAGTATGGAGTGGAAAGAGGAAAAGATCCCATCGGGCGTGCCAGAATCTGTTTACCGCCGAAAACAGAGACGAAACTGCGTAGGTCGTCTTGCCTGAATTTGGGGGCAGATGCTATTTAGTTTCATCTATCCACCTCTCCAAAGATACCAAGTTAATTTATGGCACCGTGTATCGAAGGTTTGGACAAATGCGACCGTTGTAGCAGACTTCGTCAGATTCCCCCTCGCTTGTGAGGGGTTTTTGATTGTGGGGACGCTCTTCCCTGCAGGCGTAAGCCCCTGCAGTTAATTACGTTATCGGGTTACGATAACCACTTTCTCCTTATCCAGAAATCCACTTCATGTCGTGTGTGTTTGTTTTGTTTTTGGTTGCCCGTGGATTGTATACGGAGACTAATTTATGTTATCGCCCGTAGGGCGCGGATTAGTCCAAATCCGTATTTTCCTAGATTTGGGTTTGCTGGATTTATGGATCGTTAACCTCATTGGAGATTAAGATCAACTTAAATATTTGTTAAGGACACGTTAGTCTAAGTTTTAGACTAAAATCTACTTAACAAGGTTTTAAGATCATTTAGATCCAACGAAAGAGCATTTGGGCTCTATCGTTTTAGTTTAAGGACGTTACGGTCCATTGGGTTTAAGGACATTATAGTCTGTGGAGTTTAAGGACATCATAGTCCATAGAGTTTAGGTTAGGGATGTTGCAGTCCATGGTTTAAGGACATCATAGTCCGTATTTTAAAGACATCATAATCTATAGAGTTTAGTTTAGAGATGTTGCGGTCCAGCATTAGTTTAAGGACGTTGCAGTCCATTGGGTTTAAGGACATCATAGTTCATAAAGATTAGTTTAAGGACATTACGGTCCATAATTAGTTTAAGGACATTACGGTCCATTGGGGTGTATCCATGGATTTGGAAATGTACCAAAAAGTTGTTGGTTGTCGGGACCCGCCACCTCCCTGAAGACGTTGAGGAATTACAACGACATGTATCAAAGGTGTGGAGAGATGTACCGTTGAACCAATGTCCCGACTGAGGGGGAATGGGATGAACATCATTTTAGATGCCATCTGTTAAGAGCTCAATATCTATCTTTGAGACTGAGATCGGTTTTGGAGACCCTGAGCATGAGGGGCACAATCGATGGTCCTCTAGAGATTTGGTCTGAGTTTGGCTAATATTGGCCTTTCATAGTGTTAAACACTAGTAAATGCTCAGCGCCCATGTGCCCTTACGTGAGGCGCTTGAAGTGGTGTTAAACACTAAAGATTTGAAGCGCTCATGTGGGGTCACGTGAGGCACTTGGAGTAGTGTTAAACACTAAAAACTTGAGGCGCTGTTTCTTTGGGTTTATTCCCTTGTTCTTTTATGAGCGCTAAGCGCTAATGGGTCACTTGAGATCACGTGAGGCGGCCCAAAAATAGAAACTGCTTTTGATTTATTCCCTTTTTGCTTATAAGTGCTAAGCACTACTTGGGGGTCACGTGGAATCACGTAAGCCAATCTCGGTTGTCCTCTTTTGTTCATCAAGGGTGCTCACATGGGAGCACGTGATCGGCCGTTATCATGTTGGGTGCCAATCTTTTTTACGTGCATGGAGATCCTGAGTTTCGAGACTTTCAAGCCCACTGTTTTATAAGAATTAAATTCTTAGGACTTAGTTTTTCTCTTAGGTTTGGGATCTATATAGCAGAATCTCCCCGATGAGAATTGAATTCTCAACTTGTAGGGAGATCTGCTTCTGCAGATCTTTCACTATGAAGAAGAACTAAGTTCTTATATGAAGGGTTAAACCCTTGTTTTATCAAAGGAATTAAATTCCTATATACTTTTTGGGAGAATTAAATTCTCTGAATTTAGATCTTGCTTTAGGTTTTGGATCTACATGGAAGAATCTCCTCGATGAGAATTAAATTCTCAACTTGTAGGGAGATTTGTTTCTGCAGATCTCAATCAGAGGAAGAACGGAGTTCTTTTTAGAAGAGTTAAACTCTTATGGAGGTGAAAAAGAGATGAGATATTCTCTGTGTTTTGTTTCTTCTCTTACCTAGGGTTTTTCTTTCTGTTTTCTCTCCTTGACTTGAAGTTTAGGGGGGTTCTCTTTTTTATTTTTCTCTCGTTTTGTGTCTCTTGGCTCCTATTTATAGGAGAAAGAAAAGAATTAATTTTTCAGAAAATCTCTTATTGAGAGATTTTGATTGATTTTATAACCAACCAAAATGATCTTTTAGATCAATCGGTGAATTTTATTCACCGTTGGATTTTTAATCCAAGAACTTCTGTTTTATAGAAGATATTTCTCTTGTTTTTAATAAGATTAGGAAAATATTTTCCTGTACAGAATATTTTCTGTGGATTGATGATTTTTAATCACCATTGGATTTTTAATTCAACGGTGCTCTGTTTTACAGAGCGTAATCTTTCTTATTTAGAATGATCTAAGGAAATATTTTCCAAAATAGGGCTTTTGATCTCTTTTATTTAGAATTTAATTCTATGGGCACAGAAGGCATAGGAGCCCTACGTGTAGCACGTGACTCCTCAACGTTAAGCCCACCATAGAGCGCCACGTGCTGTCACGTGAGTTTTCCTGGCCAATTGTTTGTTTTAGGAAGGCGCCTATATACTTTGTATATAGATGCTCACCTGCCTGCACGTAAGGCTCAGTTTCAGCCTTATTTGGTTAAGCGCAATGCCTATCACGTGTGCGCACGTGATGCTCCATTTAGGGACTTTTCCTATTGCTTTTCTTGAGTCAAACCTTTCATTCCCAATGCCTTCTTTTAAAGAGCTTGAAAATAGTTCCATCATGCACAACATTTTCTGTGCCTAGACTTAAATATCTCCCTTCATAATCTGACGTAATGCTTCTCTTCTCTCTCACTTTCGGAGAATCATTTTAATAGAGAAGAGCTATGACTTGTAATCGTCCACATGTTCACCGGGATCCATGGAAGGTGCCTATTAAGGAAATTGTTCCTCGTTTTGCTGCACGCCTGGTGGACCCTGTTCTTATGGATGATCAATGCGATACGGTGCCGCACGAGCTCTTGCCTCGTATAGGATCTCCTCTCCCCATCGGCTCCATTTGGCTCCGGATGGTCTTCTTGTCCGTGCTCGATGATATGTCCCCTCATCCAGCGGAGATACCTCTGGCGATGCTCAACGCAGAGGAGGACAAGATCGAATGCTTTCATGAGGCGCTTTTGATTACTACGGCTCTGAAGGATCGCTCTGTTCAGCTGTTAAGCCAGATGCGGGCTCGGCGGGTCATTATGTCTGCCTTCGCTGATGGGCATGGTGCCGACCGATGGGGAGCGACTCTTCGTGAAGATCGCCGCTTTGCCATGGTGGAGAGGACAGAGAGGGGGTTAGAGAATTTTATCCATAGTTTTGTGAATCCCTGTTCTTTCGATCCCATGTATGGTGATCTATCTTCCTATCGAATAAAATGTTCAATTAAATGATTTATTTTTGTCGTTGACCACCAAGTAATCCCTTTCTAACATCTGTTCTTCCTCTGATGTATGTATGTGTGTCCATGAATGAGCCCGATTTCACATATATCAGTAAACGAAACTTAAGCCGGCGTAAACAGGAACAAATAGCTCTTGGACGAAAATTTTAGCGGGAGCAATGCTCAGCAATGGACATGGGTTTAAAAGTTTCCTCACGAGCCTGAAAAGGATTATCAACATAAGAAGTGTTGAATTTTGACACGATTGATAGGAACTTGAGTGAGGTGTCCAACTGTTATTTCTAGAGTCCTCTATCATATCCCTCAAAGAAATGGTGGGGTCGGAAGTTCTACCAAAGCAATAACGATATAAAGAAATATCTTGTTGTGTATAGTAAAGCTTGCCAAGAATTGGTCGGTTTGGGTTACCTATCATAAGAGAGTAAAAAGAATTTGAGATGAAAAGAAAAGAGAGTGAAATGGTAATTTTTTTAAGCCCTTTTTTTATTTTTTTATTTTTTTTGCTTGGAAAGAAGGACTCGACTCAACCAATCATAAAATACATAAACAATCCCTAGAGCTAGGGTCACCTAGGTCAAATCACTAGACCGTTCCTAGACTTCCAAATGACAAGTCTTTAGATAAATTCTCTATCACCTCCTTATCAATCTTGCAGCCAGGTAAGTGGAAAGTATTCGCAATACGAATCACCGAAATAGCAGTCCTAATTAAGTAAACCACTTTCCTTAGTCCCACTTGCTTTAGACACCACAAGAAAAATGCGGATAAGCAATAGATTACCCATGTCCCTCCCTTGTCCTAATTGAGACGATTGTCCTTAGACGCTTGGTCTAGATATTTTTTTATTAATATAGAGTGATGTGTATGCTTGTTTGTGATTTGTGAGACCTAGGAAGGGTGATTAAATCCCCACCTAATCTGAATTTGGGTTTCTTGCCCCTTAATATCCATTTTAAATATGCAAAACAATCCAAAATCTGAAACACGCAAAAACATTTTTTTAGCGGCGCTGTTTGCAAAGAATTCTGCAGGCAAAAATAGTTTATTGGAGTTTCAGAGGAGAGAGGAAAAAGAGGAAATAATACCAAAAAAATTTGGGGGCCTCAATCCCCAATATGGCCACGGTTCAGCCACCAAATGACCTATTAGGCCGCAGTTCCGCCACCTATTGGTGTGATCTGCTCTCCAAATTTTGGCACCGAACTCCAATGGTCCTCTGCTCCTATTTGACAATCTCTGAATCTTTGTTGGTTCGCTCCAAGTGCTCCAAATTTCATGTAAAACTCGCACAAGAATCTTTAAAAATACAAGATGCGGTTTTTATTTATTTAATTTATTTTGTTTTTTTAGAAATCAACTCGAATAAAAAGAAAAATAATACTATCGTTTTCCCGGCAACGGCGCCATTTGATTGGTGTGAAAAATTGAGTCTTTGTGTTTCCTAGTTACCGCAATCAATAACGGTGTCGCAATAGCAAACAGATAGTGAGTACGGGTCGTCCACAGGGAAATGGTGAACTATTTTTCTCATTTTAGACGAGTTAATAGAAGAAAGATTGGATTTTTATCGTTTTATACGAAAGAGATTTGAAAACTTTATAAGAGAAGGGCTTGTAGGGTTTTTCGAATTGAGTAATTAAAGGATGGAGTTTTAAAAATATTTTTTTTATCTTTTAATTATTTAATACTAGAGAAATAGCGATGAATGCGGATTAGGGTACTCGGAGGGACCCTCTATTGATCCTTGTCCTTCCATTAATCCCTATTGATCTCAAGCTCTCAACAATGCAAGTATTAACGAATCTCAAATCGAGATCGCAACTATCATGAACTGGTAACACGCCCAAATAAGAAGGTTAAGACTCCCTTTGTTAAAATTTATAAAAATTAAAACATAAGAAGAAGATAAGGGATTTTTTCCATCCATTATATTACCCTTTCCCACAAACCCTAACAAGCGAAAATTTACTCGCTCATTGGGAAAAACGAAGTAAACGAAGAAAGGTAGAAGAATAAGGAACCCATAAGAAAGAAAAAAAAAGGAAAAGTGCGGAAAATAAATACAGAAAATAAATGCGGAAGTAATGAGACAAAATTGAAAGAAAAAAAACTATTTTTTATTGAAACTTTTGTGTTACAGACTTTGATTGGCTAAAAAACTAAAATAACTAAAAACCCTAAATTGCTCGATAGCTAGATTGATCGATAACTCTAGATTGCTCTCGGTCTTTTATATAAGCTCTGGAACTTGAAATCATAAACGCCATCTCGAAATATGTGAAAGACGATCATGCCCCTAAAATTGCATATACAACGGTCACTGATTGATCGCGGACCCGCCGCCTATTGGTGTTATCGTGCCTCCAGATTTTTTGCTCTTTCTTCTCTCGATTTTAGAAGATTTTTCTGATGAATATATTTTGAAAATATCTCTTTCTCTTTGCAGTTGCGATAATTTTCAATTTGCTTCTAAAATTCGGCAGATTTTGCTTGCTAACTCGATTTGATGTGGATCTCCTAATTATATTTGTAGCCCTGAACTGATTTGTTATTTTAATACCTGCACAATATCTCAAATCAAATCATTAGTAACATTTGGTTTATTTGAGATAATATTCCAACAATTCATTCACAATTAATTACTTAATGGTTAAGAAATTCAAGGATATTTGATATGATATGATATGCACCTTTAATTTCCAATTATATTAATTATAATTTAAGAAACATATGACAAAATCTTTTTTTCACATAAACCCACATATGTCCTTGAATTACAAATAACACCATTTAGTAATTAAGAAAAATGACCGTAAAAATGTGCAATAAATATGACTGATCAGTCTCCTCCCCCACATTTTGATCAGCGGGCTCCTCAACCACATTTTCATTCTCGGGTTCTTTAGTCCCGATATTTTCATCTCTTTTTGAGGCTTCATCCCCCCTTCTCATCAACCTCACCCTTTAGAACTCGTTTGATCTCTTCGTATAATCTCTTGAAATTGTCGTCATCCAACAAAAATTCATTACGTTCAACCGAGTTCACCTACAAATAATAAGTAATAAATATTAATAACTGAATCTAATATGTTAAAGGTGATATAAACAATACTTACATAATCGAGAAGTAACTGACGGTTAATCTCGATGTCAGGCTCGCAGATTGTAGTTGGTTGACCGTGAGGGTGTATTACCTTCCTGGTAATAGCAATGTACCAAGCGATGTAATTGTCAGCCACATCCTCACCTTCCACTGTACTAGCATCAAATTTGACCCTTTTTGTTTCGATATCAATTTAGGCTTTGCCCTACAGATTGATATGCTCCAAAACCACATCGTATATTTATTTCTTCTTGGTTGGCTTCTCCTTCTCAATTTGAATAGGTTGAACGTCAATGGGTACCCTCTGAATACCGCAAAACTATCGGATTAACCTTTCGGGATATTGCCACTGGACAATATCGAAACAGATGAGAGGAATCTGTTATAGTCCAAAGTGTCTACTGAGAAGGTAAAATTCTTCGAATGTACTAACATACTTAGTGTATTGATCCCATGTTAACTGTTATTAAAGAAACAGTAAAAAATATTTATCAGTATTCATAAAGAATTAAGCAAATGTCGTTAAATTAACTAATGAAATAGTTATTACCCATTGTTCGTTCAAATTATCAAGCATTCCCTGGTATAAATTTTTATGATGATGGGGAAATTGATGTGTGCGTACACCCCATTGTCTACCAAGAGGTCTAATCTGCTTGATACTTACTATCAGAGATATGCCCAATACTGAATAATAATTAATTATTAGATCCGCTACAATTATCTTTACAATAAAAGAAAATAATTATACAACTAATACGATACCTGCAAAACGGTAAGACTACCTTTTATCTCTCTCGCATTTGACAGTGCCGCTTCGTTCAATCCGTTTATTCAAATGCGCCAAAACCCCCACCTCCCAAGCATATTTAAAGATGTGTTCCTCGTCACTCAAAAATTCAATCCATTTAGAATGAACTAAGTTCTTGGAGCGTGTAAGGAATAATGCCATGCAAATTTGCACAAAACATAAGTTTTTATACATTGGACAATTTTCTCTCAATCAGCATTAGTCCCGAGAGCACTAAAAGTCTCATACACCTATGTCGCACGCACGGCACCGTCTTTCCTCTTCTCCTTCGGGGGATCAACTCTTAATACGGCATAAAAATGTACGAAAGAACCCATACATCCATCATAAATAATCGAAGAACATGTAACTGGGAGACCGAGAATCCATGATATGTTTTCAAGAGTGATCGACGTCTCTCCAATGGGTAAATGAAAAGTGTTCTCTCAACTAATGCAGATATCAACGTTAGTTCATATTATTGGTGGCCAATTTTACGATACTCACCAAAACCCCATTCGTCCAATAATTTGATCTGCTGATCAGTCAAAGGCCATTGCACACACATGCTCGTAGATTCGAGCGCAATAAGAGTTCTCCTATCTTTACCACTCCAAATAGTTTCGGAGATATGATTTTCTTGATTATACAATACAACATTATTCATGGGGCTAGGGTTGTATTGAATAGACGATGCGTGGATGCTTGGTATAACGACCACAAAATCCATATACTCTTTTCTTTATAATAAGATAATTTCTTTTTGAATTCGGTTATATATTCATTTTTATTTGAACATAGGTATGATCATTACTTGTATCCTATTGGTTGATACGCTGTATTGCTATTACACAGGTTTCAAATTCAAACCCAAGGCTCTCCAAATTATTTATTTCTTTATTTCAATTAGTTTTCATTATAAAAATCTTGTTTCTAAAATGAAGGAAAAAAATTGTTCTTTTATATTATATTAGATTCTTAAAAAGAAGGAAATTTTTAATATATTCGATTTTCATTGTAGATGTTTTGATCTACAACAATATTTAATTAATCTTATTTATATAAGATGAGTGATATCATCAATTTTTGTACATTAAGTATTTAGATTTTTTTTATGTTTTTGTTAAATTATTATGCTAGTTCAATATTAATCATTATAGTAGTTTTAATGACGCATGCTAATAAATTAGTATGTAGCAGGGTCAATATCTATTAAGTTAGAGTATTATTTTATTTTATTTGCGTGTAATATTTTTTTAATAGCAAACTACTTATAAATATCTATTATAATGAA
Source organism: Agapanthus africanus (assembly GCA_030015575.1). Taxonomy (NCBI): domain Eukaryota; kingdom Viridiplantae; phylum Streptophyta; class Magnoliopsida; order Asparagales; family Amaryllidaceae; genus Agapanthus; species Agapanthus africanus. The sequence goes on from CM057339.1 coordinate 139,461,668, forward strand.
TATTATATTAAACATAAAAATTTAGTTGATTATTTTAATTTGTTTGTTTGTTATTTTGAAATATTTGTTTTGATTGTTTTTTTTTTGTTTTGATTTTGGAAGAATGATATGATTTTAATAAATTTTAATTCAGACACTTTTTCTTTCTGCCGTATATTAAAAATACCGTGATTCTGAAACTTTATCTCCTCTCTCTTTCTGTCATCTCTGATATGAAGCCCGACGACGAGACAATCGAACGAAGGGAGAAGAAGATATCACCCTTCTCATCTCAATCCATTCGAGTCATTCTCTATATTACGATAAGGACGATCCTAGATCATCTTTTCTTTGTGAGTCCCATCTTCCTCCTCTCTCATCAAATTATTTTATTCAACTAATATATACTTAATGTTATAGTCATAACACATATATTAATACACTAACTCTACTACATATTATTTACACTATTTTGAATTAATAAAACTTACTATTATTGTTATGCATGGTTGTGTTTTATGACACATAAACTCTATAAGATTTGATTTTTAGATAATTATTATATGTGCAATCTTCCACTGTTTTATCAACTCATATTAGTAAATATCATAATTTCAGTTACACTGCTTTCATAAAATATTTTGTACCCTGTAACTATAATAAATTTAATTGTTTATTATATAATTATTTACAATATATAATTATTTATGTACCGTACTACTAGGATTATATTATTGCAGATGCACGTGAAATGCACATGTGTAATCATACATATCAAGTATGTTCAAATAAACAGTTTCATTTAACACAATATTAGTTTTATCGATGTATAAGAATCCTACCAATAAAATAAAAGAAATACTTTAATATCACATAATATTGTTGTTGGTCCGATTAGCAGCAAGTATTTATGCTCATGCCCTCCTTGCGGAAAAGGGAAAAAAATAGAATTAATATTTTCGACTATTATGGTTTTGCTCATATGAACTTATTTTTAATGAAATACTAATAAGTTGTTTAATATTAATCTTTCTAGCACGTGAATTATAACTTGAAGGATATATTTAGATATACAATATATATATATATATACATATACATATATATATATATATATATATATATATATATATATATATATATATATATATATATATATATTTACTTCCATCTTATTGGTGCATATTTTTAAATCACATTCACTTTTATACAAATTATCAATATTCATATTATTGTGATTTAAGAAGTAGTTAGCATTTAATGTTTAACATTTAGTAAGTAGATCATAATCAATTTGCTTCATATGGTGTCAACAAATCTTTCGGTTTTATGTTGTTATTTCATAATATTATTTTGTTTGTTATGTTAGTTCGTTATGTTAAGATAAGATTTTAATATTGCATATTTAATATTAGTTTGTTTGTTAGGTTAGTTTCATTAGATATATATGGTTTGTTAAGTTTTATATCATCAGGATATAACATGTGATTATCTAAATACTCATATTACTTTAACATGATAATAAATTATTATTTATGTATACAGTTCATGTCATTTTGGGGTCTCATATTTTTATATATATGTTTAACCGTTATTTGTTATATTTTAATTCAAAATTGTTTTCTTTAGTATCCTAAACTAATTTCTCTTGACTTAGAATAGACATATCTCCTAATCCCGGATTCTAATTTTAGCAAACTCAAGTTGTTGGAATATATACAAAAAGTTAGCTACATTTTATTTCTAAGTTAATTTAACTAAAAAGTTATAGAAGTTAATATGAAAATAGTATCCTAACAAAATATGACAAATCCCAAGATTCGAATATGCAGCCTATAGAACAACAAATCAAGGCTTAACTAATAGGCTAAAAGGTAACTTTTACATAGAATTAAATAGAAATAAATATATGCAGAGATTCAAAAGAAATAATTTAAAATTAAACGAAATAAATTATTTTCTTAACCTATTTTTTTTCCTCTCAAACAAAAAAAATTCTCCTTCCAAAATTTTCTTTTCAAAATAAAATAGAATAAATTCTTTATATTAAAAATATCAAACTAAATCTTTTAAAAATCTTCAAAACCTTTTCTTTTTATAACATGTCATTTCAAAACAAGTATATTTTTATTTATTAAAAAAATATTATAGTAAAACAAGGTCGTTACAAAAAGGATCTGAATAAATGGATCGGACCCGGTTATTAATGGATCCATTAAATAATCAAACGATTCATAAAAAAGATAGTAGATTAATATAAATAATTAAATATTTATCTTTTATTTTTCAAATATTCAAATATTTAGATCACTACTCAAATATTTAGATCAAATCGGTAACATTTTAAATTTTGACATAATCCTAATGCATCTAATTCTATATAAATCTATTCTTTAATTATAAAATCTAACCATATGATATTTTATATAGAAGATCGTAAATACATAAATGAAATTATATTTAAACTAAAATTCTTAATAAACTAACTATTGCTTTAAACTTTATCTTTAATCTTTCAGTTTTATGTTGTTATTTCATAATATTAGTTTGTTTGTTATGTTAGTTTGTTATGTTAAGATAAGGTTTTAATATTGCATATTTAATATTAGTTTGTTTATTAGGTTAGTTTTATTAGATATATATGGTTTGTTGAGTTTTATCTCATCAACATATAACATGTGATTATCTAAATACTCATATTAATTTGACATGATAATAAATTATTAGTTATGTACTCATGTCGTTTTGAGGTCTCATATTTTTATATATATGTTTAACTGTTATTTGATATATTTTAATTCAAAATTGTTTTCAAGTATCCTGAAACTAATTTTTCTTGACTTAGAATAGACATATCTTCTAACCCCGGATTTCAATTTGAGCAAACTCAAGTTGTTGGAATATATACAGAGAGTTAGTTACATTTTATTTCTAGGTTAATTTACCTGAAAAGTTATACAAGTTAATGAAAATAGGATCCTAACAAAATGTGACGAATCTGAACTGCAATAGAAATTATCTGCGCGGTTGTACTAAAATAAGCATAACTCCTTACTCGTTGATCGTAATCGGGATTTTCTATTTGCAAATTGTTCATGGCTCACATACATTAAATTTTCCGTCTAACAGAGAAAACCTGAATATGGACCAAAACCTACCAAAAATGTAAAATACTATCAGTGTACGTATTCTGGAATCTGCACTGGGCTGCTCTGCGCAGCGTTACGGAAACCTTCGTAACTCTGTCATCAGGGACCTAATCAAAGCAAACTCAGTCTATTTATTTATACGACTTTTTAAACTACAAATTATTGCTTGTGTAAGATCCTCTAATTCTAAACCAAACCTATAGATTTCTGCATGCATACTTAAGATTATTTTTTGCCTTAAACTGATCTATTATCAGACGCTTGTTACATTTAAATAGAGACTTAGAATTATATCTAGGAATGACCTGTATTCTCAGGAGTCTCATGACCAACTCATGAATAGGCCCGTGTATCCTGACCCTCGGATGATAACCTTGGGTCTGTGAATACTCCGGCGATGGTTGGAGTCTCATTACTCATGAGTAGGGCCGTATTTCCTTGCCCCTGGATGATAGTCTTGGATCTGTGAATACTCCTGATAGTTGACACTCACACTCAACAGCAACTCAGGAGTCCCATTACTAGCTCATGAATGGGCCCATGTTTCATCACCCCTGTATGATAGTCTTGGGTTTGTGAATACTCCGGCGGTGGTTGGAGTCCCATTACCCATGAGTTGACCCATGTTTCCTTACCTCAGGACGATAGCCTTAGGTCTGTGAATACTCCGGGTAGTTAACACACACACTCAACGGAAACTCCGGAGTCTTATTACTAACTCATGAATGGGCCCGTGTTTTCTTACCCCTGAATGATAGCCTTGGGTTTGTGAATACTCCGGCGGTGATTGGAGTCCCATTACTCATGAGCAGGCTCATATTTCCTTACCCCTGGATGACAGCCTTGGGTTTATGAATACTCCTGCGTTAGATTCTTGATATGAATCCGTAAATCTTGAATCTTGTGAATCTCGTGAACAACGTGAATCTAATGAATCTCATGAATATAACATGTACAATATTTATTGGATATATATATATATATATCATGGGGATAGGGTAGCTCGAAAATGGGGGTATTTATGTGTAAAGGAGGATCATGTCTTGTTCCTCGTGGTACCGGAGAAAAACTGTATATTACATTATATATATCTTAAATCTTGTGAATCTCGTATTGCTGTTGTTCCGTGACATTACAGAATATCCTGATTACATAATAAAACTCCCACAATCGAGCTTATATTTATAGTTACTAGCACTGAAATATCGAATATCATGATACACTAGTTACATTGCACTGATTAACGCATGTTATTTATTTGACATGCACGCTACCGTTTACTGTTCACAGTTATTCTCATGCCTATTATTATGTATATCATGTTTCGTATCAAATATCGTTTAATGATTATATTAATACACCATAATTTAACTAGTATACCAAAAATAATTCTATACTACATTCACTACTATAAATTGTGTATATTAGGGACGGTATATTAGAGACTGTTAAAATATATACGGTCTCTAATAAAATATTAGGGACCGTATATATTATACGGTCTCTAATAAATGGTCGTCAAAACATTGGCGACCGTTCAGAGAGTATTAGCGACCGTATAAGACGGACCCTAATACCCTCTTTAATATGTAGCCGCGAAGCCACTTCTCTCTCCCCATTCTTCCCAAAATTTTCCCCGCGAATTCCCTAAATCCTTCACCCTTACAGTAAAAATCATCGCCAACCCCGCCCTTGCCACCGCCGCTGAGCCCGACCCCGTCCCTTCTGCCGAGCGCGACCCCCTGCCCTCGAGAGCAATCGCGCCCCTGCCGACCCCTCTCCTGGTCCCGAGCATGACCCCCCTGCCGATCGAACGCCTCTGGGCCCGCCCCGAACCCGAACCCGCCCCTCCCGCCGAGCGCGACCCCCTGTCGCCAAGCACGTCCCCTCCCCTGTCGACGAGCGTGACCTCGCTCTGGCCCCAACTGTGATCCCCCTTCACCCTCTCTACCATTCTCACGCATGTTCTTTCCCACGGTGCGAAAATTTTGCTTCAAATCCATTCCAATTTTTTGTTTTTCTTTCTATTTTTTTCCAGTTTGTTGGTGTTTGTTGTTCCTGTTGCTGCTATCACATCTTCTCACTTAACAAGGTTAGTGTTTTTTCTCCCAAGATTATTATTTACTTTTAATAAAATCAAGGAATTATGAAATTAGGTTTTGGAATTTATTACGATTTCGGGGTTGATGGGTTTTAGAATTGAAATGTAATTGAAGAAAATTGTTTTAGATGGGTTAGATTAGAAAATAGATGAAAAATTGAAATATAAATTCGGTATTTAGGGTTAGAGTTGGATTATAGGTAATTGATGGTCATTTGTTAGATGAATTTTGAGAAGGGTTCCTATTGAAATTTCGCAAGAAATTTGAAAATTTCTATGCATGAATGACATTCATAGAGTTTCAAATGTCAAGTTTGAGACATTATAATGTATTGATGATATACAATGTTGTAAAATACATATTCATTCTCTATTATGTTGGTCATTGCATATATAACGTATAGACAAATTATACATTGCATAATCGGGTTACATGTTATTACAAAAAAATAATTGAGTTACATGTTATTACAAAAAAATGATTATATATATATATATATATATATATAAAGAGAGAGTGAGAGAGAGAGAGAGAGAGAGAGAGAGAGAGAGTCCCCCAAGAAAAAGATAGAAGAAAATATGTCGATAGGAAAAAGAAAGAAAGAAAAATTAGCATCTATAAAGTTGATTATGAGTTCAGTTTTTTGTTTTTCCTTTTTTTTTGTTTATTTGTTTGCTTGCCAAAAGATATTAAGTTTGTACTTCAAAGTTTGGGTATCAAGTATTCAAGTGGGTTATGTGCATTGTCATCCACATTTTTTGAATAAGGTCAATTATGTCATCATCTAGCCTTTTAATACTGTTCAATGCAGTTGGTAGTCGTGAACATCTAGCCGTTGATTAATGACCTTTTAAACCTTGTTTTAAAATACTGGTGTTCTATTGGTTAGCATTTTTCACTGTTGGAGTTGTCAAATAAGATGTAACCCATAAGATACAGCGACGAACAATGACGTGAAATTTTAATGGCAATTATACTGAAAATGTCTTGAGAGAGTGATTATGGGCAACATCGATGGGCAAGTTCATGACAGAAGCACCAGCAACGACCATGAAAATGATGCCAGTAGAGATAGAAAAGCCAGGCCACCGCAGTGATGGCTGAAACAAAACGAAAGGGAGTATCATAAAAAGAATTAACAAAAACATAATGAATCACCATAATTTGTTACAAGAACGGAACAAGCAAAATAGAACGTAGCACATCAAATTACTGCACTCAGCTTTTTGATACATGGTTTCATAAACCATAAAGATATCAAACACAACTGAAATGCAATCACAAGCTTAAATTATAAATGAACAGATAAAAGAACTCTAACATAACTAGATTAAGAAGCTCGGTAATTAAACTTTAATGATAACTACTTCAATTTCAAATATTAATTTTATCAAGTCTAGAATGAATATAACACACTTAACCGAATGAGGAATAAAAGCAAAAGGAAGTCTTATACAAAAGTTTTTGGAACCAGAGAGATTTGGTAACATCCAGTTGAAAACAAACATGACAAACAAGAGAAAATAACAAACCAAAACTAAACGTTCATTCGCAAAAATTGAAATTGGGTAGTAATCCAACGGTTTCAGGTATAATCTAGATTACTAATAACTGTTAATTTCCCAGACTTCAATTGTTCCGTCTGTGTATCCAGTAAACAGGGTGCTTCCATCAAGGCTTTAGGCCAAGCTTGTGCAATAAAGCATTTTCTGCAATGAAAATAAATACATGATTAAAATTTTGATCTAAAGAAATACTAAATGGGGAACACCATAAAAGAGAATAGCCAATACTCAAATTCTTTTAATTTTAAATTCGAAGATTATGATTTGAGTTCATGTATTTATTTATTTGTTTGGATTTGCAAGGTTCCGACTCTCGATGATGTAAAATCTTAAGTCTGCTTCTGTTAACTTCGCAAAAGTATATTTAGAGTCACCAACAGCACTCACCGAATCATACTTTCATCTCGGTTCCAATTTGGGAAATGCCTACGAATGTAGCGATGGCCGGTAAGAAGACAAGAACCATCATGATTGGGAGTGAAGTGAATTAGCAGATACTTCTCTCTTGCACAGTAAAACTTTGAATTACAGGTTCTTTAGAATCTTCTAGCCCACTTCAATAATTTCAACTTGAATTTACTGAAGTGGACCAGAAGTTTCTGCAGACCCTGTAGTTCAAACTTTTACTGAGAGTGCGAAGAGTATTTGCCGGTTCACTTCACTATTTCTAGTCGCGACAGTTCTTATCTTGTTACCGGCTAGCTTTACATCGGCAGGCTTTTCCCAAATTGGAATTGACATGAAAGTATGCCTCGGCGAGTGCTGTTAGTGTACTCTAAAGATGCTTTTGCGAAGTTAACTGAAACATACTTAAGAGTTTTGACGATGGGAGCGGTGGGAGTTAGTGAGATACGCATAAACATGTTTTACTTGTAGCTAGCGCGATATTTAATTTCGAAGATTGTGATTAAAGTTCGTGTATTTATATATTTGTTTGGATTTGCAAAGTCGCATGGGTTGAGTGATATGGGATTGCGCGCGATTTAGAGACTTTTTCGTATTGTTGGATATATAGTGTATGTACTTTATTGGTTTGTAACCAAAACACTATTTTTTTATGTGTTTGAGTTATATTGTGTTTATATGTTAATTGGTTTGTTCGTTTGAATTGATATTATTGGATATATTGTGCGTAGCGTGTTTATATGTTAATTGATTTGTTTTGAGTTGATATTATTAGATATATCAGGCGTACGAAACACGATTGTTGCGTAATATATTAATTGTGATTTTTGTGTATTATAGTATGGAAAATTGATTTTTTCTGTAATTTTTTTTCAATTTAAAAGGGTATTAACGACCGTTCATGCTACAAGAACAGTCTTTAGTATCCTCATTAGCGACCGTTCACTGATATGTGAAACGGTTAAGAACTCTGTGCATGTCCACATGGCGTTTCATTAGAGGCCGTGACAAACGGTCGCTAATAATATATTAGCGACCGTATTTATTAGCGACCGTCCATAAACGGCCGCTCATACACATATCAGCGACCAACCCTTCTGCGATTGTATATCAGCGACCGCATTATTTATAAACGGTCGTTAATATTTATTAGCGACCGTTAACCTGAGATTAGCGACCGTATTAAACAGTCTCTAATCTGTACAAAATGTAGTAGTGATTCTTGTTTGTATGACATGATACTTTACTAAACTAATTTATTATCAAATAATTCTAAAATAAAATATACCTTAAATATTTTTATAATTATGAATCTTTGTACCTTGTTACCTTTTGATGAAATTAATAGCAATCCTATAAATATTGTTATTCCTAAATTACAAAACTTTATTATTACTATTTTCTATAAATTAAACAAATATTATTATTGTGTTACATTTGTTCCAACTGATTGAAACCCTGTATTAAATCTATTAGATTATAAACATTAATAACTAAATTGTAGCCAAAATATCTTGTTTCATTGTAAATACTTTTAACATAGAAAAATATTGTTTTATAATAAAATAGGGACTTACCGAACTTTAGTTCGCTGATTGTATTTCTGTTTTCATGTTTTCTTTTCTTGGGAATACCGTTAGATGACTTTGGAACAGGTGATGAGGCTAGATATGAGGTGGTACCAACCGAGAAGGACAATCAATATTTTTCAAGTCAGGCCGAGCTCTAGTTTTCCTTTTCAGTAAGCATGTCTTTTGTTCAAGGTTGTTTTTCATTCCTAATTTCTTGAATTTTCAAATTGTGTTCAGTTATCATTTTTCGGACTATTATAAATATTGTTGGATATTTTATAAGTTTTAAAATTTTTATACTATAATTTTCTTTACAGCTTATATCGATGCTTAACTTATTCATATCGAGAAAGAGTGGTTCTCGATATGAATATGTTGCGGGCTTGTTGTTGGCTATAGTGCCCTCAAGTCAATTATTGGATCGCAGGCATGTGATTGCAATGATTGAGGGGGGACCTATACCGGTAGAACAGTCTTACTCAAGATGATAGTATACTATTTGGTTTGTCTTTATCATCGTGTACATACTTCAGGTGACATTACAGATCACTATTACATGTTGATAGAGCCCATACGATTCATTCTTGACTACCAGCAGTATGATAGAGATCATATACGTGAGAGTTGGGTGGTCTATAAGCACATCCTTAAAAGGTCCCTAGTCGAGGGAGTTTCGAGATTGGGCATCGATACTCCAGAGTAGACTAGTGTATACAGATCGAGACCCCGACGAGGGGAAGTGGCCGGTCTCACAACCCATTGGTGTCAGTTGGTTCACCTAAAATGTATACAGGTGCTCATTGGGTTATGAGTACACCGGACGGACTCGCCGAGAACATGCTAGTTGGTATTATACCTATTGTCAAATAGCAGTTTCCTGGTTACATGTGTACAGGTTAATCTATCGACTTGAGATCGTCATTTGTCTCATGTGAGTTCCCACTGTGCTTTGATTACTACCCTACCACGGCTCAAAGGAGTTGTGCAAATAGGTTTTAGTTGGGTACAGTCCTGAGCCACATGGAGGCAGTGAGCAGATCGTCAGGGGATTCGTCTCTCCCGGTATTGGGGGCTGATATCGCGTTGTGCACGGGTGGCCATCACCAGAAATCCTTGGACAAGATAGTCGAGAATTACTGATCTAAGATCGATAGTTTCTCAGGCGGTGACGGGCTTCATACCGACACTAAATGTTAAGTTATTAGTGGTCTGACTTTATCCATCCCCTAGACTCGATATGCGATACTCATAGATGAACGGACCAGACTGTACGGATATTGTCACTGTCAGGCTCAGTAGGGTTTTAGGATGAGTTTGCTCGTCGGCCTCCCTATCGCTCAATACCTGGGTAGCCGTTACGTACAACTAGTGCCACTGATGTGCTTGTGGTTAAACCCATTGCCGGTGTATTGATGCGTCTTTACAGTCCCACACAGAGGATTTTCTTGGTTTGGGCGAAACGTTGTAGAGGCCGTATGGTTTTATTGCAGAGTTCGATCATATACGTGCACTTGTGCATGGATCATAATCGGACGGATAATACTAGTGGGCTTTGGTTTAAACCAGATTCTAGTATTATATTGTTGGATTACTTTCGTCTCGTTGTATTCGTATTCAGTTGGAATATAGATGCGGGTATGTATATACGGATGAGAGGTATTCTTGTAATTCGTTACAAGATAACTTTAGGGTTGCCATTTCTTTTCTTGATTTAAACATTTAGATTAAATGTTTAATTGTGGTGAAAAGTTTGAGTGTGAGTTTTGGCATTGTGCATTGATGCATGGCACATGCACTTAGTGACTCATGGTCTTGGGTCAAGTGTTGTTTTGTTTTGGCAAAGATATTTGTGTGAGATTTTTGTGAGATGGATGTGGTTTTCTTGTGAGGATTTTTCTTTAAGTACTCACAATAAATCACACACAAAAGACTAGGCCGAAACAACACAAGGAAAAAGAACAGATACTTTCTTGAGTTGCTTTTTCTTTTAAGCCAAAACTTGAGCTCACACTTCTTCACCTATGGCATCTTCTTCAACCTCCATCCATCCCTCTCATGAGTTGAGAATTCATGGGTGTATTAAGACAAAGTATTCACACACACTCTCTACTTCATCTTGGGTATCTAGGCTAGCAAACCGGTTGCCCGAGTTGCTTCGGTTTTGAAGCGGGAGCCTGTATTACTAATCCTCGATGTGGATCCTCTTCGACGAAGGAGACCGGAGAGCGAACTTGTTCGAGGCAGCCGCGACGAGCTTTGGACAGAGGTTGAAGACCGAAGGACACCGATCAATCGATATAACCTCTCCAAACTCTTTTTATAGAACTAGTATAGGGTTAATGGTATGATCCGTCGATTAGGGTTCTGTTAGCACCGGGTTTTGTAAGGTTTTTTTCCGCATTTGGTCACGGATTGATGGCTGGGGCGCTGGAGAAATCCCAACATGGTATCATAGCCAACCCATTAACCACATACTAATTAGTTTAGACGATGTTAAAGTATCGAAACCGAAACAATACCCGATATATTCTAGTTTCTGTCATTTTTTTCAGTGTCTTCTAAAATTATTTTAGCAACTGCAGAAGACTACTTGTATGACCACTAGACTGCACCCCGAATACGAGCCAATTCCACCTCTTTAGGCCCGGCCACATTGCATCAAAATCCGAGCTGGCCGGCTAGAACAAGGCTTCTGGGTTTTGTATTTTGGGTGTGGTCTAGTCTCTGGAATATTGGTTCAGTGGTATTGCTAGTTTAACCCAGTTTTGATATGGTTTTATCTAGTTGTTCGGGGCTATTTGGGGTTATTTCGAAGTCGCATTGTTTAAAGTTTACAGTACATACATTTCTATCTGTGACCGTGAATGTCATTAGAGCGGTACAACTTTTCTAATTGCTATAGTTCTTTTAAATGGGTTTGGAACGTGACATTCACGTTGATGTTCTGTGTTGTGCTGTGTTTTTGCGGATTCATCATGGTGGATAGCCTGGGTGCAATGCTAGTGCAGTTTAGTTTCATTTGTACATTTGATATCACGGGGCCAGCGTCCGACATGTGGACTGCCGTCACTGCCTGCTTGTATATTATTTATTTGGGACACGACCGGGTTGAGGTCGATGTACCCATTGTACTTATTTTCTTTTCTGTACTAGGATTACCCTGCGATGGAGTGCATGGATAGCCGGGTTCTAGAGGGCAACGGGCCCGCATCTCATGGCGTTGAGACGGAGGGGGCCTCACTCTAGAATTGACGGGCTATTCGCCGCACTCGTAGGGGTTACAGGTTGACCCAAGGAGGGGTGCTCAAGTTACCGGATTCCGTGAAGTGCCGGGTGGCCCATTCACTTTGATGAAGGGGTCTGCCTCACTTCTGGTTTTGACGGGTAACTTTCCGCACTCGTAGGGGTCTAGTTTTTCATTGCACAGGCTATCCACACGACCAGGGGAACGTCGGGTTTCAATTGCGGCTCAAGGAAACCCGGGGCTCCCAGATCATCAGTTGTTTCTGTGATGTTGCATTTATCATACCTGGAGCGATTATTATATATTGTTATATATATACTAGTAGATGTTGTATATGTTTTGCACCAGCGCTAGTCCAGCCCCCGCTCTGTCGTTAGTTAAGTAACCTAACGGGTGATGACGGGGCCCAGTGGCAAATACGGATGGCATATACATACATCATATTTTCGTTCTTTTTGGTGTGATTAATTGATGGGACTGCATTGATTCTAATTAATGCAAGGAAAACAGACCTATTCGATATTGTTGAAACAAATTTTCAAAAGCTGTTATTGCAAGGACGTTTTCTTTTGTTTTGCATAGCAGTATTCGGTTATGAATATCCAGCACCTCATTCCACGAGGCAAGGGCCGAGATCCCTTCACCGGGAGTGACCCCTTAGGCAGGAGTTTGCGTCAGGGTAATAACTTGACTATAGTCGATTACTTTTTGCTTTGCATCGCGGTATTCAGTTGGAATATCCTGCACCTCATTCCACGAGGAAAGAGCCGAGATCCCTTCACTGGGAGTGACCTCTTTAGCAAAAGTTTTCGTCACTATATATTTGTAAAGCTATCTGGTTCCTTCAACGATATCAAGTTCATTACGTTAAAGGTTTTTCGCCAAAAACCATTCGTAGCCCTCCGTCATTTCAGACGAGTAGCACCTAGTATTCATGCTATGTTTGTTGGCTTTCGTCAAGGCATAGTGTATGGTAGCCGTTTGTTACTTTTCTGTTGCATAGATAAATGCGTTGGTTTGGGACAGTCGTACAGCCTTATTGGGCTTCGTCAAGGGAGAGTATGGATGGGTTCAAATTAACCTGGACAATGACGGGTAGAACTTGACATGTGACTTATGATTTGTTGGCCTTCGTCAAGGTCATAAGAGCATGGGGTAAAAATCACATCCGGAGTTCAAACATACTGGAAACTTTCCAGATATGTGCATACCTTCTGGAGTGTGATAACTTGAGTGGATTCCATCAGGTTATCATGCGATGATAGTTGGATCTCGATCCCCACTGATGAGTTGGTTTACTTCTCGGGTGATTTTAGATGATCCCGACTAATTCTTCTTTCGGATTTGGAGGAGAATTTGATGATACAATGGGAGACATCCTGATTAGATAAATAGATAACCATTCTGATCCAGGTTAGAGTGCACGCTGAGTGTTTCTTTTCTTTCTCTCTTTGGCAACGACCATGGCTCGACCCTAGACTAAAACTCAGGAACCTAGTTAACCGAACCTTCTTAAAACACATTGACTTTTGGATTGTCAGAGTTGCAGTTATCATTGCCACTCCTGCTTTTTACCCTTTGCTTTTCTCCGGAACATTCCGTATCACTACGAAGATCCACATTTATTGGATATGACCATCGTATAGTTACATACGAACTCGAAGAAACTTGTTTCAGATTCGAGGATGGTTTCCGATTCTAGAGAAACTGAATAGGACTATTCAGTTGTCTTTTTCTTTTACCTTCTCTCAGATTATGAGGGTTCCTAGGATTAGGAGAGGGTACACCTATTGCGCTTATTGGATAGTCTTCTTCCAAACCATAGGCAGGTGCCGAAAGGTAGGGAAGGAAGAAAACCGATTAGCCTAAGTGTGGTGTACAGAAGATAATAAGTAAAGAAAAATTAAGGGATTAGAAAGAGGGCAAAGTAAATTGCGACCGCTATCATTCACGACTAAACCGCGTATATCATCGCAACTCCTACTTCACCTTTGAATTTCTCCAGAACACCTCGTATCACTACGAAGATCCACAGTTATTAGATAATCCATCGTATGGTTAAATACAAACTCGAAGGAACTTGTTCCAGTTCGAGAATGGATTCTGGTTAAGGAAAAATAGAATAAGAATTATTCTGTTGTCTTTTATCTTTACCTTCTTTCAGGTTGCGAGGGCTCCTAGGATTAGGAGGGTACACCTATTAAGCTTATTGGTTAGTCTTCTTCCAAACCATAGGCTGGTGTCGAATGGTAGGGAAGGAAGAAAACCAGTTAGCCTAAAGGTGGTGTATAGAAGGTAATGAGTAAAGACAAATATAGGAATTTGGAGAGATGGCAAAGAAATATACGGTTGTAGTCATGAATCTGGATAATGGACGAGGCATTACTAGGAATATCCGGATACCCCTTCGAAACATTTTCATGTTTCAGTTTCACTGTGTGTTGTTAATAGAAAATTGATTTCCCAATTAGACCTTACTCCAGGGTATGTATTTACCAGGTTTGCTTCTCACATCTGTATGGTTTTACAGATGATGAGTGGGGGTAAGTTATTGGGAATTAGGTGATCATATCCTCATTATATCGGAATTCGTTGTAATTGGTGATATTTGAGGAAGTCACCTGGCGTTTTGCCTGATGCCATATATTTGGTTTTGAATATCCGTTGTTATGCACCAATTTCAAACTGATATATCTGTACGTTTATTTTATAAGGTGAGATATAACTTTTTGAAATTATGTCCATGACATTTACCTATATCAGTTGATTGTTAGGTAAGGAGCATTCAACAGCGGTGTAATTCTTCTTAATCATAGTACAGTTTTCAACCTACGACGCACAGGGTTTGAGTTATTAAACTCAGGGGACTTATACAAAGTATTGTATATTGTCCAGTGTCCATTAGGACAGAGGGGTTGGTCATCGTACTATATTCTGTTTACTTATAATTTCTCCAGTCTTAAACAAGTATTTCATAGAAATACAAGGTCCAAGTTTTGAGAAGTTATAGGTACAAGAATAAAGTAGAGAACCGTGTGTTGCAAGTATCAGGATTCTTCAAGGTGATCGAAGATATAAATACTTGTGTATCCAGTTGATAGTAATGGTTTTGATAAACTTGTTTCTCTTTCAGGTTACTCATATTTGGATGCATTCCTAAGATTGAGTAATGCTGATCGGCCTCTCTCCATTTGGTTGACATGCACTGGAGACAGCTGCATGATTTGAATCTGGTTCCAATTAAATCAGTGCCTCTGTTTCTATATTGTATATAGAATGGTCATATCTTAATGATGTTAAGGTATATGGAGTTGTCCGGCTTATGGTTAAAACCAGACTCTGGATAACTCAAGGCACATTTCTGTAATAGCAGTTTGTGGGTTATCCCGGGCTATGACGAGGGTTAACTTTCTACCATCTGAAAGATCAATAGAGATATTGTTCTTGACTCGCCACAGTTTTAGTAAAATGATTTTTTTTTCAGAAAACAGTGGTGGGAGTATGGTAGAGCTGGAAGTGATTCCAGAACCACGGACGATTACTGAAAATTTAATAGGACGTAAAGATTCAATTAGGTTTGACATTCCATTAGCCACTCCGCAGATATGGTGGGTAACCTCAGGTACCCGAGAGGTACTTCGGTATCCTCAAAAACGATGACAAGGAGGTTCTTGTTTACCCAAACTTGACAGTACTGTTGTTCCAGACTATGAGACCCGGCAGGAGGATGAGTATAGAGTCATTCTAAACTAGCTTTAAAAGTGCACGTGTATATGATTTTGCCAGAGGGTTGTTGTGGTCAGTGGGAGCAGCGAAAACATAGTGGACAGGTAGCTTATGTCTATTTATAGACTAAAGCAGATATAGCGGAGATAGATCATCTATTTTTGATGTGACAGTCACAGGTTTTGACTTCATCAGAATAGGAGATGGATCTGTTAAGAAGGTAGTAGGGTGTGATGTCTTGGTATTTGATGACATACACTTTATAGGAAGTAAAATTCCTATCCTACAATCGGTTATACTGTGGTTGTCACACAATGGTTTCTCCGCATGGGATATGAATATAATATCAGGCATTCTGGTTACTAGATCTATGGTTTTAGATCTAAATTTGGGTAGTTTCCCAATTTGGGTATTTAGACAGTATTCTAAAGGTATTTTATAATGGACGACTCCTGGCATGGTGGTGTACCTGCAGGTGATGGAGTCACCCTCTCTAAAGGTGTCTAACAGACTAAAGGGAGAGGGATGTGCATGATTAACATATCACTTGTTTCAGCAATTGAGTCAATCATGAGATATTAAGTACCACACCAGATGTTCTTTTTGCACTAGTTGCAATAAGTTTATATTAATCCAAATTCTGGAGAAACGTTCGGAAGCAGTTTATGAACATAAGTGGATGTTCTAGAGATATGGTAACGGCAGCCTCCTTCGGGGGACGGTTATCATTCCAGGCTTCTAAGGTGACCTGAATGACAGAGCGACTGTCAGAGTTTTAGTTTTCCTTCTTTTGAGGGGCAGTAGTTTGGACGGGTGGTCCAAGCGGATACTGAGGGAGGCATGGCACAGGATACTGATTAAATTCAGTAGACGATACAGTCTAAAAGTTTTGCTGGATTTGGAGTTCATTTGTGAACTGGGTCCCATCAGATATCCAGACATATTCTAAGACAGGTATTGCTCATTTCGGGAGATGGCATTCTCCGCGAACTTGAGATAAAGAGAGACATAGAAAGAAACATTAGAGCGGATCCACTCACTGAGGCTATTTCTCGAACACAATAGTTTTACAAATGAGCTTTGTGAAACTGATTAGTAGAGAAGTTGGGTATTCGGTATCACACGAGCTGTGAGTATGCGAAACCGCAATAATTAGCCTTAAGTGCAATTGGGAGATTGTTGGCTAAACTACCCTCAAGTCAATTATTGGATCGCAGGCACGTGATTGCAATGATTGAGGGGGGACCTATACCGGTAGAACATTCTTAGTCAAGATGATAGTATGCTATCTGGTTTGTCTTTATCATCGTGTATATTCCCCGCCGAAAGACGCGGGACGAAGACGCGGCGGACGTCTTTCCTGAATTTCGGGGAAGATGCTAATTGGTGTTATCCGTCCACCTCTCCGAAGATACCAAGTTGATTTATGACACCATGTATCGAAGGTTTAAACGGATGCGAACGATATAGCAGACTTAGTCAGATTCCCCCTCATTTGAGGGGTTTTGGATTGTGGGGACGCTCTTCCCTGCAGGTGTAAGTCCCTGCAGTTAATTACGCTACCGCATCGCGGTAACAACTTTCTCCTTCTCCAGATGGTCACTTCGTACCGTGGGTGTTTGTTTTGTTTGTGGTTGCCCGTGGATTGTATACGGAGACTAATTTGTGTTATCGCCCGTAGGGCGTGGATTAGTCCAAATCCGTATCTTCTTAGATTTGGGTTTGGGGGTTGGGTTTAAGGATACGTCAGTCTCATTTAGGACTAAGATCAACTTAAACATTTGTTAAGGATACGTTAGTCTAATTTTAGACTAAGATCGACTCAACGTTTGTTAAGGACACGTTAGTCTACTTTTAGACTAAGATCAACTTAACAGGATCATTTAGATCCAACAAAAGAGCATTTGATCTCTATTGTTTAGTTTAGGGATATTGCGGTCGATTACCAGTTTAAGGACATGGTGGTCCAAGGTTAAGGACATCATACTCCGTGGGTTTAAAAGGACCCCACAGTCCAGGTTAAGGACATCGTAGTCCGTGAGTTTAAGGACCCCACAGTCCAGGTTAAGGACATCGTAGTCCGTGAGTTTAAGGACCCCACCGTCCGGGTTAGGGACATCGTAGTCCATAGGTTTAAGGACCCCACAATCCAGGTTAAGGACATTGTAGTCTATGGGCTTAAGGACCCCACAGTCCAGGTTAAGGACATCGTAGTCCATGGGTTTAAGGACCCCACAGTCCAGTTTAAAGACATCATAGTCTGTGAGTTTAAGGACCCCACCGTCTGGGTTAAGGACATCATAGTCTGTGAGTTTAAGGACCCCACAGTCCAGGTTAAGGACATCGTAGTCCATGGGCTTAAGGACCCCACAGTCCAGGTTAAGGACATCGTAGTCCCTGGGTTTAAGGACCCACAGTCCAGTTTAAAGACATCGTAGTCTATGGGCTTAAGGACCCCACAGTCCAGGTTAAGGACATCGCAGTCCATGGGTTTAAGGACCCCACAGTCCGGTTTAAAGACGTCATAGTCTGTGGAATGTATGGTTATCGGGACCCGTCACCTCTCTGAAGACGTTGAAGGATTACAACGACATATATCAGAGGGGTTCAGAGATGTACCCTTGAACCAATGTTGGTTGGGAGATCTATAGTCCAATTTGGGACTAAGTTCTGTTAAAAGGTTTATGAGTATATGGGCTCAGTTGAATATAAGTTGAGGACTTATGGCCAATGTTGGGCTAAGTCCAATAAACATTTTGTTTATTCTGGCTATTGAGCCTTTATTTGGGCTTGGCCCATTTAATAATGCTGAGTATTAGATCTTGACATTTTTTTTCTTGTATTGAATGCAGAGCATTCACCAGAACAATTTATGTTCTTCCAGCGCAACACGTAGCGCACCAGGCGCTTTGCGCCAGTTAAAGAGCGCAGTGTGCTTCTGTCAAGTAGCGCACACGAGAAGGACACGTGTCGCGCTTGGCGCTAAGCGCCAGATGGTGGGCGCATTGCGCCAGTTTATGAGCGCTAAGCGCTAGTCCATGAGCGCGTTGCGCTATTAATTTAGTGGCGTACACGTGAGTGACACGTAGCGCGCTTGACGCAGAGCGCCAGCCCATAGCGCAGTGCGCTATTTCAGAAGCGCAAAGCGCAAGTTGCATACGTGGTTGACACGTGGCGCATTTTGGCGATGAGCGTCGGTCCAGAGAGCGCCGAAGCGCTGTTCAAGAGTGCAAAGCACATTTCAATAGCACAAAGCGCATTTGATCAAATTTATGATCTGTGAACAAATTTATGTTCTTTTTAAAAGAGACTTTGTCTCAAAATTCAAGAACAACAGTTCTTATTTTTGAAAGGGCTTTACCTTTGTAGATCAATAATCTGTGAATGAAGTAAATACTTCTTTTGTTTTTATGATGAGATGTTTTGATCTCTTTTTATAAAATACCTTGGTCTTTGTAGATCTATGATCTTTTGAGAAGATAATTCTTCTTTTTATGAGATGATTTCATCTTTGTGTTCAAGAGTCATTTTTTTTACCTTGAAGAAAAATCTTCTTTCAAGAGCTTGCTCTTCTTTCTTTGAATTTTCTCAAAGTTTATGGGAGGGTTTCTCTATATCAGACTTGAAGTCTTGGGGCCTTTATATAGGGCAAGTTGATTTATTAAATCAGTTAAAGAGATTTTTCTCTGATTGATTTGGGGATATTTCCCACCGTTGGATCTTTGATCTTAGGGCTTCTGTTTTACAGAAGGCAATCTTCTTGTTTTTAACAAGATCGAGAAATCTTTCCATAACAGAATTTTAATTCTGATTAATTAATGATTTATCATTATTGTTAGATCTTTTGATCTAACGGTAGGGACTTTATAATTCCAGCGCTGGCGCACCCGTGCTTTGCACGTGGTGCGCTGCTTTGCGCTAGCGCACCTACGTTTGACACGTGGTGCGCAGCGCAGCCTGCGCTTAGCGCACTGTGTTTGACACGTGATGCGCAGCGCGCCTAGCGCTAGCGCACACATGGTGCACTGCCTAGGGCGCAGCGCACCTGGCGCTGGCGCACCTGGCGCTAGCGCACCTGACGCTAGCACATCCGTGTTTGACACGTAGCGCGCGGCGCGCCTAGCGCTGGATGTGAATGTTGCTTCAATTTTTGAATTTTGAATTTCAAAATAGAGCTTTGCCCTGATTGGGGGAAACAAATGCCCCCCCCCACCGTTGCGCTTACGTGGCCCACATATGAGTACAACGGTGGCGACATCTACGCCCTTGGATCAAATCAGAAGTTGAATAGGCGTTTCAATGCCTATAAATGGGACCTTTGGTCTCTTAGATAATTTTCATCTTCTTCTTTGAGAACTTTTATTCAGAGTATTGCTCTTCAGTTTAAGAACTTTTCAAGAGTAAAACTCTGCCAAAACTTAGGTAAAGTTTAAAACTTTTAATAAATTAGGGTTTTACCCATTAACAGAGCCTTGCTCTTCATAAATCTTTGATCCAAAGAAAACCCTTTTAGGGTTTCATTAATAGAGCTCTGCTCTCTTCAGATCATGAACCCATAGTTCTAAGGAGATCTTAGAATTTTTAATTCATAAAAATTGATTTTAATTTTCTTTTCTGATGGGTTTTTCATCATCTTTACAGAGCCAGGCTCTTAGCATTTTCGGGGAATCTCTTTAAATTCCTTTCATAATTAACTTTGACAGGTGTCACTCCTGTTTGCAGAGCATTGCTCTCGAGGAGTTTAACTCCTAGACCGAGGGGTCGCTCATTAAATGAGATTCCCTTTTTTTTCTTTTTTTTTTTAGGATTTCTCGCAAATTCAAATTTGTTAGGTGTCATAATTAGAATTTGTTTTCTCCATGGGGATATCAAGAGTCATTTAAATCCCTGTGCCTGTTTTTTCCTCATTACTAATATTTTAATGATGTTTCTTTTCAAGCGCTATGGCTGTTCATTTATATAGTCTGAATGAATTTATCTCTTAAGAGGATATTCGCGTACAGGGCCGTTGCCAGAACCAAGAGTTTACAGATGCCCAATATGCGGAGATTATGGATCGTCTGTATGCACACGTCGGTCGAATGCTTCCTCGCCGTTCCGCTCTCTTGAAAATCGTAGTGGGAGCAATTTGGGGAGTACTTCCTGGGTTTCACGAAGCCATGCCGCTTAATGCGCTGGATGATGCCGAAGACAAGGTGCATTCAGTGTACCTGTCGGGCCTTATCTCGAAGAAGCGGCGAGATAACCTCATTGATATCCTGTATCAAACTTTCCAACAGACGACGATAGCCGCTTCTTATCAAAGGGAGGACATCGGCGAGGATCTCGACACTCGTGAGCGCGAAAGGATGCACACGAGAATGGTCAGAAAGGCCAGAAAGATTCTAGACGGCCTTACTTTCGAATTCTTCAATTCATGCCCTGGATCTGAGGTTTTACCATTGTGATCATTTTGATGATGTTTTCGTTTACTACTTTCATGATTGTAAGAACTTTTCTAAGTATGAATGGCAAATTCCTCATTTCAGCGTGTTTTATTTTATGTACTAAATCTTTTGCACATGCATGAATAGGTATGCTTCGAACACTTAACCAAATGCGAATCAAATGTTCTACTTGTCGCTTACTTCTCTTTTCTTTGTTGTCGGCATGTCACTCTGGCCAGTGTGGCCTGTAGATCATAAAGAACATTTTATCTTGAACTCTCCGAGAGGTAGTGATGGCTTAAGGAGCAGGTTCAGATCTGCTACCTAAGACTTTTCAGCTTCATGAGCCGTGAGGGTCTTATAAAGACTTTCTCCCTACGAGTCGAGAGGATCTCGTAGGTGTATTTTTTCCTTAGGAATCGTGAGGATTCCTAAGCGCGTTTTCTCTTGAGCGTCGTAAGGATCTCACAAGAGAAATTTCCCTCCTACAAGTCGAGAGGACCCGTAAGCGGTTGTTTTCCTCCTTGTCGAGATTCTACTTTGAAGAGTGTGTCCCGTGAATAGTATGTAAGAGTCCATTTTGGACCGACTTGCAGGGCCCCAGTGCCTAGGAAACCGGTTCTTATCCTCATCGCCTAAGGCTTTTCCCTACGAGTCGAGACGAATCAAGAAGTTCTCGCAAAGACACTAATTTCATCACGAGTCGAGACGAATCGAGCAGTTCTCGCAAGAATGTCCAAACGTTACAGTTAACCTCTGCTTTTTACGACAGAGGTCTGTTAGGGTCTGTGATACTAGGGTTTTGTCTATCGTACCGTCGCGTTGGCTGATGTATTCCTCAATAGGCAACCTTGCTGCTCGAGTAGCCTTGCGACTATCGTGTCTCTGATCCCTTCGAGGGCTGGACAAGACGTCTTCAAGCAATTCTCCTAGGCAGTTTGACCGTCGGAAGAGCAAGCATTAGGAATTTTTCCATGCCGCTTTTTACTTGAGATTAGGCTCATTTTGGAGAGCCCCGATGAGTCATAACCACTTCGCGCTGGGGTGGGATGATCTCCGATATTCTTTCAGGTTTTATATGAGTTGTCGTCAAGACCCTGAAACTAAGAATTTGGCTTTCGCTTCGTTTGTTGGCATTGCGTCTGCTGTATCGAGACGAATGCCGCGGTTGTCTCTAGAATGCTGGTGAACCGTCGAGGCTTGGAACTAGTGATTTGGCCATGGCTCCATTTGGTGATGTTGCATCTGAATCCTACTGGAGGAAGAACGCTGTAGTGACATCTCGTCCGCTGTATCAAGACGAACGTCGAGGTGGTGACCACTACGCGCTAGCGTGGGATGATCTCCGATGGTCTTTCAGGTTTTATAAGAGTTACCGTCAAGACCCTGAAGCTAGGAATTTGGCCTTCGCTTCGTTTGTTTTGGCGTGTCCGAATCCTGTTGGAGGAGGGACGCTGTATTGACATCTCGTCTGCTATATCGAGACAAACGTCAGGGTGGTGACCACTCCACGCTGGTATGGGATGATCTCCGATTGTCTTTCTGGCTTTATATAAGTTGTCGTCAAGACCCTAAAGCTAGGAATTCGGCCTTTGCTTCGTTTGCTTTGGCGTTGCGTCTGCTGTATCGAGACGAACGTCGAGATGGTGCTGGCATTTTGCCATCACTCTGCTTTTTTTTGACATTGAGGTTTTTTTTGTTGACGTTGCGGCTGCATCCTGCTGGACTGTGAAAGAACGCCGTTGTTGACATCGCATCTGGTATGACGAGACGAATGCTGAGGTGGAGCTAGGATTTTGCCATCACTCCGCTTTGTTTCGACCGTGAGGTCTTTCGTTGACGTTGCATCTGCATCATGCTGGACTGTGAAGGAACGCCGTTGTTGACATCGCGTCTGGTGTGACGAGACGAATGCTGAGGTGGAGCTGGGATTTTGCCATTACTCCGCTTTGTTTCGACCGTGAGGTCTTTCGTTGACGTTGCATCTGCATCCTGCTGGACTGCGAAGGAACGCCGTTTTTTATATTACGTCTGGTGTAATGAGACAATGCTAAGGTGGAGCAGGGGTTTTGCCTTCACTCCGCTTTGCTAACGTTGCGTCTGTCGTATCGAGACGAATGTCAAGGTGGTCTCTAGGTTGTCTGGGAACCATCGAGATTTAGAGTAGGGACTTTGCCGTAGCTCCAAAGTTGATTACAGAGTTTGAATCCTGCTGAAACGGGGAGGAACGCTGTTGATGATCTCTAGGCTATCCCTGCACCGTTGAGATTTGGCTTCGCTTTCTGATGAAGCCTGGGGAGGGAAGGTATGATTCCTTCTTTGTTTGCGCCCCTGTATTGTATACAGGGATTGATGTGATATCACCTGTAGGACATAAATTTTATTTATATCTTTTTTTTATTTATTTCCGCGATGCTCTATCATTTCAGCTTTTATATCGCGAAGGTCGCGATTGCCCAATCATTTCGGCTATTTTTCGCGGCGCCCAATCATCTCGGCTATTTATTTTAATTTTACTCGCTGATTTTTATTGCGAGTTGTCCAATCATTTCGGCTATTTTGCATGCATATATTTTTACTTGCTGATTTTGTTGCAAGTTGCCCCATCATTTCGGCTATTTCGTATGCAAGTGTGGCTCGCTATCTTTTCGCCGCAAGCTCGGAATTAGACACCGATTTCGGCATCGACACCGATTTCGGCATCAACACCGCTACAACTGGGATATTCCCAGGAGCGAATCATCATTTGCCTCTGTCGATGTCGAACAAAGGTGGCTTAGCGAACAGGGTTAGGATCCTGTCGACTAAAGCTTTTGACTTCATGAGCCGTAAAGGTCTCATAAAGGTATTTCTCCCTGCGAGTCGTGAAGATCTCATAGGTGCGTTTTCTCCTTAAGAATCGTGAGGATTCCTAAGTGTATGATCTCTTATAAGTCGTAAGGATCTTACAAGAGTGTTTTCTCCTTATAAGTCGAGAGGACTTACAAGAGTTGTTCACTGTGCAAGCATATCCCTAATCACGGATGGAATTTTGTTAGGGAAATGTTTATTCGCGCCCGTGGATTTTCCCGCTAAAAATTTCTGCGCAAAAGAGTCCAAGGTATCAAATGGCAGCGATACGCTTAAGAAAATGCGAACCAGTATCTTCCGGCCTGTATTTTGATAAACTCCCTAATGAGCAACTATTAAATTATGATGGTATTGAAATCATCTTGAAGTGACCTTCGATTTGATATATTATGGGCCTCATAATTCATCCGGGATCAAAAGTTATGAGTAAAGATCTATGCACATGTGATCTAAGGAAGAAGATGCGAACCAGTATTTTCCGAGCTGTATTTTGACAAACTCCGAAAGGAGAAACAGCTAAATTCTGATGGTATTGAAAGGCTCTTGAAGAGACCTTCGATTTGATATATTATGGGCCTCATAATTCATCCGGGATCAAAAGTTATGAGCAAATGTCTATGCACATGTGATCTAAGGAAGAAGATGCGAACCAGTATTTTCCGAGCTGTATTCTGACAAACTCCGGAATGAGAAATGGCTAAATTCTGATGATATTGAAAGCATCTCGAAAAGACCTTCGATTTGATATATTATGGGCCTTATAATTCATCCGAGATCAAAAGTTATGAGCAAATGTGTTATGCACGTGTAATCTAAAGTAATGCTCTACTACATGGGGAATGCATTTTTTTGTCGCACATCGGGAAAAGGAGAGATGGCTTCTCTACCACTCCCATATAAATAAGAGGGGATATCTCTTAGAAAGGGTAGAGTTAAATTATCAAAGGATTCAATACTCAAAGGAGCTTAGTTCTCCAAAGGAGCTGAGTTCTCAAAGATAGGAGCATGCTCCTCCATATGCGCAAGCGCCATGTGCGCTACGTGCAACGCACGTATGCCTGCCATGCGGCACCACGTGCCACGCACGTGCGCACCATATGAGAACATTTACTAATATTAAAAGAAGCTTATTCTCCATATATTGAAGCTCTGCTTCTCCTCATAATGCGCATGTGCGCTACGTGCAACGCACGTGCGCCCGCCATGCGGCACCACGTGCAACGCACGTGCGCACCAAATGAGAACATTTAATAATATTAAAATGAGCTTGTTCTCCATATATAGAATCTCTGCTTCTTCTCATAATGCACATGTGCGCTACGTGCAACGCACGTGTGCCCGCCATGCGGCACCACGTGCAACGCACGTGCGCACCAAATGAGAATATTTAATATATTAAAAGGAGCATGTTCTCCATATGTAAAAGCTTTGCTTCTCCTCATAATGCGCATGTGCGCCACGTGCAACGCACGTGTGCCTGCCGCCCGCGTGCCACGTGCAACGCACGTGCACACCACATGAGAATATTCAATTAAAAGGAGACTCGTTCTCCATAGGAGCTTGCTCCCCCCATAATGCGCATATGCGCAAGATCCATCTGCGCTACGTGCAAATATGAGCGCCCAACACGTGCGACGCACGTGCGCCCAACACATGCGACGCACGTGCGCGAATGCAAAGAAGCCTTTTTCAGCAGCGAGAAGCTTAAGCTCCAGCCTGTTCTTCCCCCCTAATGATTGAGACATGGTTCAAAGGGTACATCCCTCCACACTTTCGATATATGGCGCTGTAATCTCTCAGTGTCGTCGGAGAGCTGGTGGGTCCCAACGACCAATGATCCTTCTTTCTAAAATAAAAAAAAAAGAAGAGAAGAAGAGAGAACATTGACAGAGAAACAGAGAAAGAATTCAGAGAACTCCTAAAAAGAAAGTTTTCTGAAAAGATCAATGATCTAAGAACAAGATCAAGATCTTAAATGTTGAATTAAAACAAAATGCAATGCAGAGCCCAAACAAAACAAAATGCAATGCATTAAAAGGGCAGAGCCCAAACAAGATAGATGCTCTGCATCATTTATGAAAGGGCAGAGCCCAAACAAAACAAAAATAATGCAGTGCATTATTAAAAAGGGGCAAAGCCCTAGTAAAGACCTAACAGGCCAAATGCAAATAAAAACGTTGAATATTCTCAACTGGACTTAGCCCAATCATGACCGTAAGTCCTCAAATTAAATTGACTGAGCAAGACTGCTCTCCTAAATCAATTTACATCCGGTTCAAGGGTACATCTCCGAACTCCTCTGACCCCTATCGTTGTAATCTTTCAACGACGTCAGAGAGGTGACGAGTCCCAACGACCACACATCGATACGGACTGCAGGGTCCTTAAACTCGTGGACCGAAACGTCCTTAAACTAATGTCGGACCGAAACGTCCTTAAACTAATGTCGGACCGAAACGTCTTTAAATTAATGACGGACCGAAACGTCCTTAAACTAATATTCGTCACAAAATGGGACTGACGGACCGAAACTTCCTTAAACTAATGATGGACCACCACGTCTCCTAAACTGGCGACGGACCACAACGTCCCTAAACTGGAATATGGACCACCACGTCCCTAAACTGGAACATGGACCGCAACGTCCTTAAACTACCTATGGACCACTACGTCCCTAAACTGGAACAATAGAGCCTCCAAATGCTATTTTGCCGGATCTAAACGATCCTGTTTAAGTTGATCTTAGCCCCAAACACGGCTAACGTATCCTTAAACATTCAAATGGACTATAAAACTCCAAATCAACTTTGGTTCAAGGGTACATCTCTGAACTCCTCTGACACCTATCGTTGTAATCCTTCAACGACGTCAGAGAGGTGATGAGTCCCGACAGCCATATATTAAATGGATCACCACGTTAAGTTGATCTTAGTCTCAAACAGGACTAACGTATCCTTAACGAACGTTTAAGTTGATCTTAGCCTCAACACGGCTAACGTATCCTTAAACTAAAACACCAAACCCAAATCTAAGTAAATACGGATTTGGACTAATCCACGTCCTACGGGCGACGAAATAAATAGTCTCCGTATACAATTCACGGGCAACCACAAACAAAACAAACACCCACGACACGAAGTGAAATTCTGGAGAAGGAGAAAGTTGTTACCGCGATGCGGTAGCGTAATTAACTGCAGGGGCTTGCGCCTGTAGGGAAGAGCGTCCCCACAATCAAAAACCCCTCAAGCGAGGAGGAATCTGACGAAGTTTACTACATCGGCCGCATCCGTCCAAACCTCCGATACACGGTGCCATAAATCAACTTGGCATCTTCGGAGAGGTGGACGGATAAAACCAAATAGCATCTGCCCCGAATCTCAGGCAAGACGTCTCTCAGTCGTCTCCGCCGCCATTCGGAAGGGAACAGATTCTGGCACGCCCGGTGGGACCTTTTCCTCTTTCCACTCCACACTTCGTGTGTTGTGTTTTTCCCGCGATCAAATAATCGCGGTGTGTATGTTTTTGGTTTCTCTTAGGGGAGTGGATATTGAAGTCGGCATTTCGTCTCTATGAAGAATGGCATTTTCACCCACCCTAGCAACTCAGGCTTTGTCATACCCGGCGGAGTCAAGTATGGGTCACTTGCAGCCTCAAATCTTTGCAATCCGGCTTTTCAAGAAATTAACGGGCTTCTTTTTGGGTCGATGCTCCCACCTCCCACCCTCGCTGCCTCAACGCCGATGGAGGAAGCCCAGAGGATGTCTGTCACCCACAGGTAGGCTCCCCAAGCAGCAACCTTGCCGACGGAATCGGTCCTCAAACAGCTGGCACATGCCAAAGACCAAGGTCGACGCAGGGGGCAGAATATTCAAGCTATTCAAGAAATCAATGACTTCAAATTGCACTAACTGCAAGCAACTCTCGCTCCGTCCCATCTAGAGGAGTAACCTACGGGCCCCAAGCGGCCTCCCTTGTCACTATGCCAGTAGAGCAGGTAACTCAAGCCACCACTGGGCTCTTCTTCGGGACCATGCTCCCGCCAACGAGCTTCAGTGCTCCTGTACCATTGCAAGAAGCTCCCAAGAAATCGTTTATCAGCGCTCCTGTGCTTATTTACGCCCTACTTTGCATTATACTATATTTAAGCACACACAAAAAATTGTGATAATAAAGGAGTAGAAAGTGAAAAGTTATATTTAAAAGATAGGAATAGTTTAAAAAAAACAAGAAAGTTAGAAGTTTTCTTAAATGAAACTAGTAATAAGTGGTTATGAGCTGTTGTCCCAATGGTTAGTAAGATGAAGGAAATTACTAATCTGAGGATAAAAATAAGCCTGAAAAATAGTTCCTATTCTGGAAGCCAAACATTTGAACGTTGAAACCCTACCATACGCACGTACATACATCTTGAAACTTGGGATAGTAGAGAATACCTTGAAATGCTCTTGTCTAGAAGCCAAAGTATGAAGAAAATAAAAGTGGAGAATAAAAGATAAAATGGTGAAAAGAAAAATGAACACTGGTTTTGTTATCACCGAGGCAGCAATAAAAAAAATATAGCGAGGGTGCTTTATCACCTAGTGCCTTAGACCAACTGGTTTGGGAGCCACTGCTAAGCCTTAGGTGTTGCAAGACGAGGAAAAACACCTAATTTGCAAGCACATAAGTAATCGGTCGGTTAGTACCTTAAGAAGTATTAACGGTCGCATGAAGAATGTGTGAGCAAATTCCATCTAAATATCTATTAAAAAGTACTGAGGTAGATAGACAAGAGTATGATTGCTTGAATTGAATTCTCTAAGTGTAGGGATGTCCAGTTCACACACGTAGGGGTATATGATCAATGTTTGGAAGAAAGGTAAGAATGAAAACTAAAGACGATGTTTTATTGAGGGATGATTTGATTTCTAACATCTTTTCATGACTATTAAGATAGGGCTCATAGCAACTGAAAAGCTTGTAGAGTTGAAAACTCTTATTTTCAAGTTCTTTCTTTTATAGTTCTTATCTTTATATAACTTTCACCATCTCTCTTTTATTATACGATTTTGTGGGTGTAATCCGCTGAAAATCCTCAGGAGACAACACCCCTCCTACTAGGGATATACCACTGGCGCCGAGTAAGGAAGACCGGGGGCAACTCTCCTTCTGGACTGACTCCGCCGACTCCAACGGCGGAAATTGATGCTGCTGTTCCAACTGGAAACAGCTTTGAACCACTTAGGAAGGTCCACAAGAACTCTCCGACCGCTGTGCTGAAAAGATCTCCTCCACCTATGGAGAGCGCTACAAAGGTGAAGCCGGAAAAGCCCCCTCAACAGCTGTCCTCTAAAATCTACAAGGTCTGGCGTCAAGTCCAAGACTCGGTAATTGATCAAGATTATCCCCGCCGACAGAAAAAGGTGAAAGTTCAGCGGGAAGAGGACCGTCCTATCAATCCACAAAAGGCGATAGTTACTTGGGTGCCCACGGCAAGTGACCCACGGCCGACGTTTGTCAGCGAGTTACTATCTGAAGAAAGGATAGCTGCATTAAAAGACGTCCTTGTACAACATAGAGATTGCTTCGCATGGAACTAGTCCGAAATGCCAAGATTAGATCCAGAGATTGCTGTCTATAAATTGGCGATATCCCCGGACGTTAAACCAATCAAACAAGCACCGAGAAGAATGCGGCTCGTGCTTGAGATGAGCATCAACGCCGAGGTCAAGAAGCTGATCGACTCCGACTTCATCCAGGAAGTTTAATATCCTGACTGGATCGCCAATATCGTCTCGGTGATGAAGAAAAATAGGACGGTGCGTGGACTTTCGGGATCTTAATAAAGCCTGCCCGAAGGATGATTTCCCGGTACCAGTCACCGAACTAATGATAGACAATACGTCCACTCATGAGGTTTTCTCCTTCATGGACGGCTCATCAGGGTATAATCAGATAAAGATGCATCCCGAAGACCAGAAGCACACCGCTTTCTGGACTCCTTTGGGAATATTTTGCTACAAGGTGATGCCCTTCGGTCTAAAGAACACCGGTGCCACCTATCAAAGGGCCATGACGAAGATCTTCGATGACCTTATACATGAAATCGTCAAGTGCTATATCGACGACCTCGTAGTTAAGAGCAAATCATACGAGGAACATCTCGAGCACCTAAAGACTGTATTTCGACGCCTTCGACAATACAACTTGAAGATGAACCCTCTCAAGTGTGCATTTGGAGTTTCTTCGGGCAAATTCCTGAGATTCATCATCCGACACCGAGGTATCGAGATAGATCCGTCCAAGATCAAGGCGATTATGGAAATGCCTCCGCCAAGGACTCTTAAGCAGCTGCGATCTCTCCAAGAGAAGCTCGCATATATACGGCGATTTATAGCGAACCTTTCGGGCAAGTGTCGTCCTTACAGTCACCTGATGAAGAAGGGAACTCCATTCGTCTAGGATCAAAAATGCCAGGGCGCGCTGGACGAAATTAAGCAGTACCTACAGAACCCGCCAGTGTTGGCTGCTCCGGTTAAGGGAAAGCCTCTCATTCTTTACACAACTGCCCTCGAAGGTTCTTTAGGCGCATTATGGGCCCAAGAGAATGACCAAGGGAAGGAAAAAGCGCTTTACTACTTAAGTCGAGTTCTACTGGGGGCAGAAAGCAACTACTCCCCCATTGAAAAACACTGCCTGGCGTTGATCTTCGCGATAATAAAGCTCAGGCACTATGCGTTGGCGCATGAGGTCCGTCTCATTTCGAAGGTGGACCCTCTTAAATATTTAATGTCAAAGGCCATATTGACGGGGCGACTTGCTAAATGGGCTCTACTCTTGATGGAGTTCTCGATAACGTTTCAGCCTCTCAAGGCTGTGAAAGGCCAGGCCATCGCCGACTTCCTCGCTGAGCATCCGATACCCGCCGATTCTCCTCTGAATTGCGATCTTCCAGACGAACATGCGTTTGATGCGATCGACGGTGGTGATACCCGATGGGAGCTTTATTTCGACGGAGCATCCTCCATGAAGAAGCGCAAACAAAATACCCCTGTAATCAAATCAGGGGTAAGACTCATCTTTGTAACTCCACAAGGAGGGATAATGCGCTTCGCTTTCTCCTTAACAGAGCCGAGAACGAATAACGAAGCCGAATATGAAGCCTTGATAGCAGGCCTCGAGATCACCATTGACATGGGAATTGAAAACCTCCTCATATACGGAGATTCTCAACTGGTCGTTAGTCAAGTAAATGGCGACTACCAAACGTGCAAACCGGAGTTGGTGAAGTACGGTGAAAAGGTTCAACAACTGCTGACCCAAATTCCCTCCTATACTTTGGAAAGCATACCACGTGCGGAGAATAGCAAAGCGGACGCGTTAGCTAAGCTCGCTAAAGAACTGGCTGACGAGAACCTCGATGACGTCAGAATCGTGGTATAAAGCCGTCGAGTGCTCGCTCCAGCAGAAATATCTCCGGAATCATCCGAAGAAAAGGGAGCGACTGAGCAGACGACCCTACAAATAAAAGAACGAGAAAAGGCTGAGGATTGGAGGGAAGTCTTCATAGACTACTTTAAGTCTCGTCGAATGCCCGAAGATGCGTCCACGAGATATCAGCTCATGAAACGTGCTCTGTCTTTCGCCTTCGTTAATGATACTTTGGACAAGAGGTCGTTTGATTCTCTGTGGTTGAGATGCCTAGGACCTGACGAAGCGAAAAGAGTCGTTCAGGAAGTTCACGACAGACTCTGCGGTTCTCACAAAGCAGGCCCAAAGATGAAGTTGAAAATAAAACGGATGGGCTACTATTGGCCCACGATGATTCAGGACTGCCTCGAATATGCGAAGCAATGCCACTCATGCCAAATCCATGGGGACTTTATCCACCAGCATCCAAATCCATTATATCCAACAGTGGCTAGCTGGCCATTCGAAATGTGGGGGACTGACATAGTCGGCCCCATCGAACCAGCATCGTCTAGAGGACATCGTTTCATCCTGGCGACGACCGATTACTTCTCCAAATGGGCAGAGACAGTACCGCTGAGGGAAGTGAAGACGGAGAATATCCTCCATTTCTTCAAGACGCACGTCATATATCGGTTTGGAACTCCGTGACGGATCATCTCCGATAACGGGCCAGCTTACAGAAGCCACAAGATCAGTCGCTTCGCGCAACAACACAATATAGACTGGAGATATTCCTCGGTTTATAATCCGCGAGCTAATGGTCTAGCCGAGGCCTTCAACAAGACCCTGGCGAAGATCATGAAAAAAAAGGTGTCCCGAAATAAGAAAGACTGGCACAAGAGACTGCAAGAGGCTCTTTGGACGTATCGAACTACGTTCAAGACGGCCACGAACACAACGCCATATGCGTTGGTATTCGGTACGGAAGCAATCCCCCTCGAGATAGAGCTACCCTCTCTACCAGTGGCAGTCCACTATGAGTTGACGAACGAAGAAAATGCTCACCTTCGCCTTGAGGAGCTCGATACCCTTGATGAAACACGGCTCATAGCGCAACAAAATCTGGAAGCTTATAAAGCAAAGATGACGCGCTCATATGAAAGATTGACCCGACCGAGGACATTCCGCCAAGGTGAACTCGTGCTAGTGGTCAGAAGGCCTATGATCCCCAATCACGCCAAGCGGAGAAAATTCGAGCTGAACTATGAAGGCCCGTACATCATAGACAAGGTCTACCAGGGTGGAGCTTATCTACTCATGGATATGCACAGTGAAAGGCCTTTCAGGCCAATAAACGGCCGCTTCCTAAAGAAATACTACGCTTAATGAGCCACAGCCTAGGTCAATGATAGATGACGACGACTATGTCCGCTCGCTATCTTCCTAAGCTCAAGCTTTATAAGCAGTAGCCAGCCTTCTCCATGACGGACCGAAACGTCCTTAAACTAATAGCGGACCGAAACGTCCTTAAACTACTACCGCAACATCCTTAGGCTAACGAGATGAATAAAAAAAAATAAAGAAAAATATAATAAATAGAAACGGTATGTCCATAAGCAAAAAAGGGCACGGATGAAAACCCGAAAGGGCTCGACCCTAGACTAAAACTCAGGAACCTAGTTAACCGAACCTTCTTAAAACACATTGACTTTTGGATTGTCAGAGTTGCAGTTATCATTGCCACTCCTGCTTTTTACCCTTTGCTTTTCTCCGGAACATTCCGTATCACTACGAAGATCCACATTTATTGGATATGACCATCGTATAGTTACATACGAACTCGAAGAAACTTGTTTCAGATTCGAGGATGGTTTCCGATTCTAGAGAAACTGAATAGGACTATTCAGTTGTCTTTTTCTTTTACCTTCTCTCAGATTATGAGGGCTCCTAGGATTAGGAGAGGGTACACCTATTGCGCTTATTGGATAGTCTTCTTCCAAACCATAGGCAGGTGCCGAAAGGTAGGGAAGGAAGAAAACCGATTAGCCTAAGTGTGGTGTACAGAAGATAATAAGTAAAGAAAAATTAAGGGATTAGAAAGAGGGCAAAGTAAATTGCGACTGCTATCATTCACGACCAAACCGCGTATATCATCGCAACTCCTACTTCACCTTTGAATTTCTCCAGAACACCTCGTATCACTACGAAGATCCACAGTTATTAGATAATCCATCGTATGGTTATATACAAACTCGAAGGAACTTGTTCCAGTTCGAGAATGGATTCTGGTTAAGGAAAAATAGAATAAGAATTATTCTGTTGTCTTTTATCTTTACCTTCTTTCAGGTTGCGAGGGCTCCTAGGATTAGGAGGGTACACCTATTAAGCTTATTGGTTAGTCTTCTTCCAAACCATAGGCTGGTGTCGAATGGTAGGGAAGGAAGAAAACCAGTTAGCCTAAAGATGGTGTATAGAAGGTAATGAGTAAAGACAAATATAGGGATTTGGAGAGATGGCAAAGAAATATACGGTTGTAGTCATGAATCTGGATAATGGACGAGGCATTACTAGGAATATCCGGATACCCCTTCGAAACATTTTCATGTTTCAGTTTCACTGTGTGTTGTTAATAAAAAATTGATTTCCCAATTAGACCTTACTCCAGGGTATGTATTTACCAGGTTTGCTTCTCACATCTGTATGGTTTTACAGATGATGAGTGGGGGTAAGTTATTGGGAATTAGGTGATCATATCCTCATTATATCGGAATTCGTTGTAATTGGTGATATTTGAGGAAGTCACCTGGCGTTTTGCCTGATGCCATATATTTGGTTTTGAATATCCGTTGTTATGCACCAATTTCAAACTGATATATCTGTACGTTTATTTTATAAGGTGAGATATAACTTTTTGAAATTATGTCCATGACATTTACCTATATCAGTTGATGGTTAGGTAAGGAGCATTCAACAGCGGTGTAATTCTTCTTAATCATAGTACAGTTTTCAACCTACGACGCACAGGGTTTGAGTTATTAAACTCAGGGGACTTATACAAAGTATTGTATATTGTCCAGTGTCCATTAGGACAGAGGGGTTGGTCATCGTATTATATTCTGTTTACTTATAATTTCTCCAGTCTTAAACAAGTATTTCATAGAAATACAAGGTCCAAGTTTTGAGAAGTTATAGGTACAAGAATAAAGTAGAGAACCGTGTGTTGCAAGTATCAGGATTCTTCAAGGTGATCGAAGATATAAATACTTGTGTATCCAGTTGATAGTAATGGTTTTGATAAACTTGTTTCTCTTTCAGGTTACTCATATTTGGATGCATTCCTAAGATTGAGTAATGCTGATCGGCCTCTCTCCATTTGGTTGACATGCACTGGAGACAGCTGCATGATTTGAATCTGGTTCCAATTAAATCAGTGCCTCTGTTTCTATATTGTATATAGAATGGTCATATCTTAATGATGTTAAGGTATATGGAGTTGTCCGGCTTATGGTTAAAACCAGACTCTGGATAACTCAAGGCACATTTCTGTAATGGCAGTTTGTGGGTTATCCCGGGCTATGACGAGGGTTAACTTTCTACCATCTGAAAGATCAATAGAGATATTGTTCTTGACTCGCCACAGTTTTAGTAAAATGATTTTTTTTCAGAAAACAGTGGTGGGAGTATGGTAGAGCTGGAAGTGATTCCAGAACCACGGACGATTACTGAAAATTTAATAGGACGTAAAGATTCAATTAGGTTTGACATTCCATTAGCCACTCCGCAGATATGGTGGGTAACCTCAGGTACCCGAGAGGTACTTCGGTATCCTCAAAAACGATGACAAGGAGGTTCTTGTTTACCCAAACTTGACAGTACTGTTGTTCCAGACTATGAGACCCGGCAGGAGGATGAGTATAGAGTCATTCTAAACTAGCTTTAAAAGTGCACGTGTATATGATTTTGCCAGAGGGTTGTTGTGGTCAGTGGGAGCAGCGAAAACATAGTGGACAGGTAGCTTATGTCTATTTATAGACTAAAGCAGATATAGCGGAGATAGATCATCTATTTTTGATGTGACAGTCACAGGTTTTGACTTCATCAGAATAGGAGATGGATCTGTTAAGAAGGTAGTAGGGTGTGATGTCTTGGTATTTGATGACATACACTTTATAGGAAGTAAAATTCCTATCCTACAATCGGTTATACTGTGGTTGTCACACAATGGTTTCTCCGCATGGGATATGAATATAATATCAGGCATTCTGGTTACTAGATCTATGGTTTTAGATCTAAATTTGGGTAGTTTCCCAATTTGGGTATTTAGACAGTATTCTAAAGGTATTTTATAATGGACGACTCCTGGCATGGTGGTGTACCTGCAGGTGATGGAGTCACCCTCTCTAAAGGTGTCTAACAGACTAAAGGGAGAGGGATGTGCATGATTAACATATCACTTGTTTCAGCAATTGAGTCAATCATGAGATATTAAGTACCACACCAGATGTTCTTTTTGCACTAGTTGCAATAAGTTTATATTAATCCAAATCCTGGAGAAACGTTCGGAAGCAGTTTATGAACATAAGTGGATGTTCTAGAGATATGGTAACGGCAGCCTCCTTCGGGGGACGGTTATCATTCCAGGCTTCTAAGGTGACCTGAATGACAGAGCGACTGTCAGAGTTTTAGTTTTCCTTCTTTTGAGGGGCAGTAGTTTGGACGGGTGGTCCAAGCGGATACTGAGGGAGGCATGGCACAGGATACTGATTAAATTCAGTAGACGATACAGTCTAAAAATTTTGCTGGATTTGGAGTTCATTTGTGAACTGGGTCCCATCAGATATCCAGACATATTCTAAGACAGGTATTGCTCATTTCGGGAGATGGCATTCTCCGCGAACTTGAGATAAAGAGAGACATAGAAAGAAACATTAGAGCGGATCCACTCACTGAGGCTATTTCTCGAACACAATAGTTTTACAAATGAGCTTTGTGAAACTGATTAGTAGAGAAGTTGGGTATTCGGTATCACACGAGCTGTGAGTATGCGAAACCGCAATAATTAGCCTTAAGTGCAATTGGGAGATTGTTGGCTAAACTACCCTCAAGTCAATTATTGGATCGCAGGCACGTGATTGCAATGATTGAGGGGGGACCTATACCGGTAGAACATTCTTAGTCAAGATGATAGTATGCTATCTGGTTTGTCTTTATCATCGTGTATATTCCCCGCCGAAAGACGCGGGACGAAGACGCGGCGGACGTCTTTCCTGAATTTCGGGGAAGATGCTAATTGGTGTTATCCGTCCACCTCTCCGAAGATACCAAGTTGATTTATGACACCATGTATCGAAGGTTTAAACGGATGCGAACGATGTAGCAGACTTAGTCAGATTCCCCCTCATTTGAGGGGTTTTGGATTGTGGGGACGCTCTTCCCTGCAGGTGTAAGTCCCTGCAGTTAATTACGCTACCGCATCGCGGTAACAACTTTCTCCTTCTCCAGATGGTCACTTCGTACCGTGGGTGTTTGTTTTGTTTGTGGTTGCCCGTGGATTGTATACGGAGACTAATTTGTGTTATCGCCCGTAGGGCGTGGATTAGTCCAAATCCGTATCTTCTTAGATTTGGGTTTGGGGGTTGGGTTTAAGGATACGTCAGTCTCATTTGGGACTAAGATCAACTTAAACATTTGTTAAGGATACGTTAGTCTAATTTTTGACTAAGATCGACTCAACGTTTGTTTAGGACACGTTAGTCTACTTTTAGACTAAGATCAACTTAACAGGATCATTTAGATCCAACAAAAGAGCATTTGAACTCTATTGTTTAGTTTAGGGATATTACGGTCGATTACCAGTTTAAGGACATGGTGGTCCAAGGTTAAGGACATCATACTCCGTGGGTTTAAAAGGACCCCACAGTCCAGGTTAAGGACATCGTAGTCCGTGAGTTTAAGGACCCCACAGTCCAGGTTAAGGACATCGTAGTCCGTGAGTTTAAGGACCCCACCGTCCGGGTTAGGGACATCGTAGTCCATAGGTTTAAGGACCCCACAATCCAGGTTAAGGACATTGTAGTCTATGGGCTTAAGGACCCCACAGTCCAGGTTAAGGACATCGTAGTCCATGGGTTTAAGGACCCCACAGTCCAGTTTAAAGACATCATAGTCCATGGGTTTAAAGACCCCACAGTCCAGTTTAAAGACATCATAGTCTGTGAGTTTAAGGACCCCACCGTCTGGGTTAAGGACATCATAGTCTGTGAGTTTAAGGACCCCACAGTCCAGGTTAAGGACATCGTAGTCCATGGGCTTAAGGACCCCACAGTCCAGGTTAAGGACATCGTAGTCCCTGGGTTTAAGGACCCACAGTCCAGTTTAAAGACATCGTAGTCTATGGGCTTAAGGACCCCACAGTCCAGGTTAAGGACATCGCAGTCCATGGGTTTAAGGACCCCACAGTCCGGTTTAAAGACGTCATAGTCTGTGGAATGTATGGTTATCGGGACCCGTCACCTCTCTGAAGACGTTGAAGGATTACAACGACATATATCAGAGGGGTTCAGAGATGTACCCTTGAACCAATGTTGGTTGGGAAATCTATAGTCCAATTTGGGACTAAGTTCTGTTAAAAGGTTTATGAGTATATGGGCTCAGTTGAATATAAGTTGAGGACTTATGGCCAATGTTGGGCTAAGTCCAATAAACATTTTGTTTATTCTGGCTATTGAGCCTTTATTTGGGCTTGGCCCATTTAATAATGCTGAGTATTAGATCTTGACATTTTTTTTCTTGTATTGAATGCAGAGCATTCACCAGAACAATTTATGTTCTTCCAGCGCAACACGTAGCGCACCAGGCGCTTTGCGCCAGTTAAAGAGCGCAGTGTGCTTCTGTCAAGTAGCGCACACGAGAAGGACACGTGTCGCGCTTGGCGCTAAGCGCCAGATGGTGGGCGCATTGCGCCAGTTTATGAGCGCTAAGCGCTAGTCCATGAGCGCATTGCGCTATTAATTTAGTGGCGCACACGTGAGTGACACGTAGCGCGCTTGACGCAGAGCGCCAGCCCATAGCGCAGTGCGCTATTTCAGAAGCGCAAAGCGCAAGTTGCATACGTGGTTGACACGTGGCGCATTTTGGCGATGAGCGTCGGTCCAGAGAGCGCCGAAGCGCTGTTCAAGAGTGCAAGGCACATTTCAATAGCACAAAGCGCATTTGATCAAATTTATGATCCGTGAACAAATTTATGTTCTTTTTAAAAGAGACTTTGTCTCAAAATTCATGAACAACAGTTCTTATTTTTGAAAGGGCTTTACCTTTGTAGATCAATAATCTGTGAATGAAGTAAATACTTCTTTTGTTTTTATGATGAGATGTTTTGATCTCTTTTTATAAAATACCTTGGTCTTTGTAGATCTATGATCTTTTGAGAAGATAATTCTTCTTTTTATGAGATGATTTCATCTTTGTGTTCAAGAGTCATTTTTTTTACCTTGAAGAAAAATCTTCTTTCAAGAGCTTGCTCTTCTTTCTTTGAATTTTCTCAAAGTTTATGGGAGGGTTTCTCTATATCAGACTTGAAGTCTTGGGGCCTTTATATAGGGCAAGTTGATTTGTTAAATCAGTTAAAGAGATTTTTCTCTGATTGATTTGGGGATATTTCCCACCGTTGGATCTTTGATCTTAGGGCTTCTGTTTTACAGAAGGCAATCTTCTTGTTTTTAACAAGATCGAGAAATCTTTCCATAACAGAATTTTAATTCTGATTAATTAATGATTTATCATTATTGTTAGATCTTTTGATCTAACGGTAGGGACTTTATAATTCCAGCGCTGGCGCACCCGTGCTTTGCACGTGGTGCGCTGCTTTGCGCTAGCGCACCTACGTTTGACACGTGGTGCGCAGCGCAGCCTGTGCTTAGCGCACTGTGTTTGACACGTGATGCGCAGCGCGTCTAGCGCTAGCGCACACATGGTGCACTGCCTAGGGCGCAGCGCACCTGGCGCTAGCGCACCTGACGCTAGCACATCCGTGTTTGACACGTAGCGAGCGGCGCGCCTAGCGCTGGATGTGAGCGTTGCTTCAATTTTTGAATTTTGAATTTCAAAATAGAGCTTTGCCCTGATTGGGGGAAACAAATGCCCCCCCACCGTTGCGCTTACGTGGCCCACATATGAGTACAACGGTGGCGACATCTACGCCCTTGGATCAAATCAGAAGTTGAATAGACGTTTCAATGCCTATAAATGGGACCTTTGGTCTCTTAGATAATTTTCATCTTCTTCTTTGAGAACTTTTATTCAGAGTATTGCTCTTCAGTTTAAGAACTTTTCAAGAGTAAAACTCTGCCAAAACTTAGGTAAAGTTTAAAACTTTTAATAAATTAGGGTTTTACCCATTAACAGAGCCTTGCTCTTCATAAATCTTTGATCCAAAGAAAACCCTTTTAGGGTTTCATTAATAGAGCTTTGCTCTCTTCAGATCATGAACCCATAGTTCTAAGGAGATCTTAGAATTTTTAATTCATAAAAATTGATTTTAATTTTCTTTTCTGATGGGTTTTTCATCATTTTTACAGAGCCAGGCTCTTAGCATTTTCGGGGAATCTCTTTAAATTCCTTTCATAATTAACTTTGACAGGTGTCACTCCTGTTTGCAGAGCATTGCTCTCGAGGAGTTTAACTCCTAGACCGAGGGGTCGCTCATTAAATGAGATTCCCTTTTTTTTCTTTTTTTTTTTAGGATTTCTCGCAAATTCAAATTTGTTAGGTGTCATAATTAGAATTTGTTTTCTCCATGGGGATATCAAGAGTCATTTAAATCCCTGTGCCTGTTTTTTCCTCATTACTAATATTTTAATGATGTTTCTTTTCAAGCGCTATGGCTGTTCATTTATATAGTCTGAATGAATTTATCTCTTAAGAGGATATTCACGTACAGGGCCGTTGCCAGAACCAAGAGTTTACAGATGCCCAATATGCGGAGATTATGGATCGTCTGTATGCACACGTCGGTCGAATGCTTCCTCGCCGTTCCGCTCTCTTGAAAATCGTAGTGGGAGCAATTTGGGGAGTACTTCCTGGGTTTCACGAAGCCATGCCGCTTAATGCGCTGGATGATGCCGAAGACAAGGTGCATTCAGTGTACCTGTCGGGCCTTATCTCGAAGAAGCGGCGAGATAACCTCATTGATATCCTGCATCAAACTTTCCAACAGACGACGATAGCCTCTTCTTATCAAAGGGAGGACATCGGCGAGGATCTCGACACTTGTGAGCGCGAAAGGATGCACACGAGAATGGTCAGAAAGGCCAGAAAGATTCTAGACGGCCTTACTTTCGAATTCTTCAATTCATGCCCTGGATCTGAGGTTTTACCATTGTGATCATTTTGATGATGTTTTCGTTTACTACTTTCATGATTGTAAGAACTTTTCTAAGTATGAATGGCAAATTCCTCATTTCAGCGTGTTTTATTTTATGTACTAAATCTTTTGCACATGCATGAATGGGTATGCTTCGAACACTTAACCAAATGCGAATCAAATGTTCTACTTGTCGCTTTCTTCTCTTTTCTTTGTTGTCGGCATGTCACTCTGGCCAGTGTGGCCTGTAGATTATAAAGAACATTTTATCTTGAACTCTCCAAGAGGTAGTGATGGCTTAAGGAGCAGGTTCAGATCTGCTACCTAAGACTTTTCAGCTTCATGAGCCGTGAGGGTCTTATAAAGACTTTCTCCCTACGAGTCGAGAGGATCTCGTAGGTGTATTTTTTCCTTAGGAATCGTGAGGATTACTAAGCGCGTTTTCTCTTGAGCGTCGTAAGGATCTCACAAGAGAAATTTCCCTCCTACAAGTCGAGAGGACCCGTAAGCGGTTGTTTCCCTCCTTGTCGAGATTCTACTTTGGAGAGTGTGGCCCATGAATAGTATGCAAGAGTCCATTTTGGACCGACTTGCAGGGCCCCAGTGCCTAGGAAACCGGTTCTTATCCTCATCGCCTAAGGCTTTTCCCTACGAGTCGAGACGAATCAAGAAGTTCTCGCAAAGACACTAATTTCATCACGAGTCGAGACGAATCGAGCAGTTCTCGCAAGAATGTCCAAACGTTACAGTTAACCTCTGCTCTTTACGACAGAGGTCTGTTAGGGTCTGTGATACTAGGGTTTTGTCTATCGTACCGTCGCGTTGGCTGATGTATTCCTCGATAGGCAACCTTGCTGCTCGAGTAGCCTTGCGACTATCGTGTCTCTGATCCCTTCGAGGGCTGGACAAGACGTCTTCAAGCAATTCTCATAGGCAGTTTGACCGTCGGAAGAGCAAGCATTAGGAATTTTTCCATGCCGCTTTTTACTTGAGGTTAGGCTCATTTTGGAGAGCCCCGATGAGTCATAACCACTTCGCGCTGGGGTGGGATGATCTCCGATATTCTTTCAGGTTTTATATGAGTTGTCGTCAAGACCCTGAAACTAAGAATTTGGCTTTCGCTTCGTTTGTTGGCATTGCGTCTGCTGTATCGAGACGAATGCCGCGGTTGTCTCTAGAATGCTGGTGAACCGTCGAGGCTTGGAACTAGTGATTTTGCCATGGCTCCATTTGGTGATGTTGCATCTGAATCCTACTGGAGGAAGAACGCTGTAGTGACATCTCGTCTGCTGTATCAAGACGAACGTCGAGGTGGTGACCACTACGCGCTAGCGTGGGATGATTTCCGATGGTCTTTCAGGTTTTATATGAGTTACCGTCAAGACCCTGAAGCTAGGAATTTGGCCTTCGCTTCGTTTGTTTTGGCGTGTCCGAATCCTGTTGGAGGAGGGACGCTGTATTGACATCTTGTCTGCTATATCGAGACAAACGTCAGGGTGGTGACCACTCCACGCTGGTGTGGGATGATCTCCGATTGTCTTTCTGGCTTTATATAAGTTGTCGTCAAGACCCTAAAGCTAGGAATTCGGCCTTTGCTTCGTTTGCTTTGGCGTTGCGTCTGCTGTATCGAGACGAACGTCGAGATGGTGCTGGCATTTTGCCATCACTCTGCTTTTTTTTGACATTGAGGTTTTTTTTGTTGACGTTGCGGCTGCATCCTGCTGGACTGTGAAGGAACGCCGTTGTTGACATCGCATCTGGTATGACGAGACGAATGCTGAGGTGGAGCTGGGATTTTGCCATCACTCCGCTTTGTTTCGACCGTGAGGTCTTTCGTTGACGTTGCATCTGCATCATGCTGGACTGTGAAGGAACGCCGTTGTTGACATCGCGTATGGTGTGACGAGACGAATGCTGAGGTGGAGCTGGGATTTTGCCATTACTCCACTTTGTTTCGACCGTGAGGTCTTTCGTTGACGTTGCATCTGCATCCTGCTGGACTGCGAAGGAACGCCGTTTTTTATATTACGTCTGGTGTAATGAGACAATGCTAAGGTGGAGCAGGGGTTTTGCCATCACTCCGCTTTGCTAACGTTGCGTCTGTCGTATCGAGACGAATGTCAAGATGGTCTCTAAGTTGTCTGGGAACCATCGAGATTTAGAGTAGGGCTTTGCCGTAGCTCCAAAGTTGATTACAGAGTTTGAATCCTGCTGAAACGGGGAGGAACGCTGTTGATGATCTCTAGGCTATCCCTGCACCGTCGAGATTTGGCTTCGCTTTCTGATGAAGCCTGGGGAGGGAAGGTATGATTCCTTCTTTGTTTGCGCCCCTGTATTGTATACAGGGATTGATGTGATATCACCTGTAGGACATAAATTTTATTTATATCTTTTTTTTTTCCTTTCCGCGATCCTCTATCATTTCAGCTTTTATATCGCGAAGGTCGCGATTGCCCAATCATTTCGGCTATTTTTCGCGGCGCCCAATCATCTC
Organism: Agapanthus africanus; assembly: GCA_030015575.1. Lineage (NCBI taxonomy): Eukaryota > Viridiplantae > Streptophyta > Magnoliopsida > Asparagales > Amaryllidaceae > Agapanthus > Agapanthus africanus. The sequence continues at coordinate 139,504,932 of CM057339.1, forward strand.
GGCTATTTATTTTAATTTTACTCGCTGCTTTTTATTGCGAGTTATCCAATCATTTCGGCTATTTTGCATGCATATATTTTTACTTGCTGATTTTGTTGCAAGTTGCCCCATCATTTCGGCTATTTCGTATGCAAGTGTGGCTCGCTATCTTTTCGCCGCAAGCTCGGAATTAGACACCGATTTCGGCATCAACACCGCTACAACTGGGATATTCCCAGGAGCGAATCATCATTTGCCTCTGTCGATGTCGAACAAAGGTGGCTTAGCGAACAGGGTTAGGATCCTGTCGACTAAGGCTTTTGACTTCATGAGCCGTAAAGGTCTCATAAAGGTATTTCTCCCTGCGAGTCGTGAAGATCTCATAGGTGCGTTTTCTCCTTAAGAATCGTGAGGATTCCTAAGTGTATGATCTCTTATAAGTCGTAAGGATCTTACAAGAGTGTTTTCTCCTTATAAGTCGAGAGGACTTACAAGAGTTGTTCACTGTGCAAGCAAATCCCTAATCACGGATGGAATTTTGTTAGGGAAATGTTTATTCGCGCCCGTGGATGTTCCCGCCAAAAATTTCTGCGCAAAAGAGTCCAAGGTATCAAATGGCAGCGATACGCTTAAGAAAATGCGAACCAGTATCTTCCGGCCTGTATTTTGATAAACTCCCTAATGAGCAACTGTTAAATTATGATGGTATTGAAATCATCTTGAAGAGACCTTCGATTTGATATATTATGGGCCTCATAATTCATCCGGGATCAAAAGTTATGAGTAAAGATCTATGCACATGTGATCTAAGGAAGAAGATGCGAACCAGTATTTTCCGAGCTGTATTTTGACAAACTCCGGAAGGAGAAACAGCTAAATTCTGATGGTATTGAAAGCCTCTTGAAGAGACCTTCGATTTGATATATTATGGGCCTCATAATTCATCCGGGATCAAAAGTTATGAGCAAATGTCTATGCACATGTGATCTAAGGAAGAAGATGCGAACCAGTATTTTCCGAGCTGTATTCTGACAAACTCCGGAATGAGAAATGGCTAAATTCTGATGATATTGAAAGCATCTCGAAAAGACCTTCGATTTGATATATTATGGGCCTTATAATTCATCCGAGATCAAAAGTTATGAGCAAATGTGTTATGCACGTGTAATCTAAAGTAATGCTCTACTACATGGGGAATGCATTTTTTAGTCGCACATCGGGAAAAGGAGAGATGGCTTCTCTACCACTCCCATATAAATAAGAGGGGATATCTCTTAGAAAGGGTAGAGTTAAATTATCAAAAGATTCAATACTCAAAGGAGCTTAGTTCTCCAAAGGAGCTGAGTTCTCCAAGATAGGAGCATGCTCCTCCATATGCGCAAGCGCCATGTGCGCTACGTGCAACGCACGTATGCCCGCCATGCGGCACCACGTGCCACGCACGTGCGCACCATATGAGAACATTTACTAATATTAAAAGAAGCTTATTCTCCATATATTGAAGCTCTGCTTCTCCTCATAATGCGCATGTGCGCTACGTGCAACGCACGTGCGCCCGCCATGCGGCACCACGTGCAACGCACGTGCGCACCAAATGAGAACATTTAATAATATTAAAAGGAGCTTGTTCTCCATATATAGAATCTCTGCTTCTTCTCATAATGCACATGTGCGCTACGTGCAACGCACGTGTGCCCGCCATGCGGCACCACGTGCAACGCACGTGCGCACCAAATGAGAACATTTAATATATTAAAAGGAGCCTGTTCTCCATATGTAAAAGCTTTGCTTCTCCTCATAATGCGCATGTGCGCCACGTGCAACGCACGTGTGCCTGCCGCTCGCGTACCACGTGCAACGCACGTGCGCACCACATGAGAATATTCAATTAAAAGGAGACTCGTTCTCCATAGGAGCTTGCTCCCCCCCATAATGCGCATATGCGCAAGATCCATGTGCGCTACGTGCAAATATGAGCGCCCAACACGTGCGACGCACGTGCGCCCAACACGTGCGACGCACGTGCGCGAACGCAAAGAAGTCTTTTTCAGCAGCGAGAAGCTTAAGCTCCAGCCTGTTCTTCCCCCCTAATGATTGAGACATGGTTCAAAGGGTACATCCCTCCACACTTTCGATATATGGCGCTGTAATCTCTCAGTGTCGTCGGAGAGCTGGTGGGTCCCAACGACCAATGATCCTTCTTTCTAAAATAAAAAAAAAGAAGAGAAGAAGAGAGAACATTGACAGAGAAACAGAGAAAGAATTCAGAGAACTCCTAAAAAGAAAGTTTTCTGAAAAGATCAATGATCTAAGAACAAGATCAAGATCTTAAATGTTGAATTAAAACAAAATGCAATGCAGAGCCCAAACAAAACAAAATGCAATGCATTAAAAGGGCAGAGCCCAAACAAGATAGATGCTCTGCATCATTTATGAAAGGGCAGAGCCCAAACAAAACAAAAATAATGCAGTGCATTATTAAAAAGGGGCAAAGCCCTAGTAAAGACCTAACAGGCCAAATGCAAATAAAAACGTTGAATATTCTCAACTGGACTTAGCCCAATCATGACCGTAAGTCCTCAAATTAAATTGACTGAGCAAGACTGCTCTCCTAAATCAATTTACATCCGGTTCAAGGGTACATCTCCGAACTCCTCTGACCCCTATCGTTGTAATCTTTCAACGACGTCAGAGAGGTGACGATTCCCAACGACCACACATCGATACGGACTGCAGGGTCCTTAAACTCGTGGACCGAAACGTCCTTAAACTAATGTCGGACCGAAACGTCCTTAAACTAATGTCGGACCGAAACGTCTTTAAATTAATGACGGACCGAAACGTCCTTAAACTAATATTCGTCACAAAATGGGACTGACGGACCGAAACTTCCTTAAACTAATGATGGACCACCACGTCTCCTAAACTGGCGACGGACCACAACGTCCCTAAACTGGAATATGGACCACCACGTCCCTAAACTGGAACATGGACCGCAACGTCCTTAAACTACCTATGGACCACTACGTCCCTAAACTGGAACAATAGAGCCTCCAAATGCTATTTTGCCGGATCTAAACGATCCTGTTTAAGTTGATCTTAGCCCCAAACACGGCTAACGTATCCTTAAACATTCAAATGGACTATAAAACTCCAAATCAACTTTGGTTCAAGGGTACATCTCTGAACTCCTCTGACACCTATCGTTGTAATCCTTCAACGACGTCAGAGAGGTGATGAGTCCCGACGGCCATATATTAAATGGATCACCACGTTAAGTTGATCTTAGTCTCAAACAGGACTAACGTATCCTTAACGAACGTTTAAGTTGATCTTAGCCTCAACACGGCTAACGTATCCTTAAACTAAAACACCAAACCCAAATCTAAGTAAATACGGATTTGGACTAATCCACGTCCTACGGGCGACGAAATAAATAGTCTCCGTATACAATCCACGGGCAACCACAAACAAAACAAACACCCACGACACGAAGTGAAATTCTGGAGAAGGAGAAAGTTGTTACCGCGATGCGGTAGCGTAATTAACTGCAGGGGCTTGCGCCTGTAGGGAAGAGCGTCCCCACAATCAAAAACCCCTCAAGCGAGGAGGAATCTGACGAAGTTTACTACATCGGCCGCATCCGTCCAAACCTCCGATACACGGTGCCATAAATCAACTTGGCATCTTCGGAGAGGTGGACGGATAAAACCAAATAGCATCTGCCCCGAATCTCAGGCAAGACGTCTCTCAGTCGTCTCCGCCGCCATTCGGAAGGGAACAGATTCTGGCACGCCCGGTGGGACCTTTTCCTCTTTCCACTCCACACTTCGTGTGTTGTGTTTTTCCCGCGATCAAATAATCGCGGTGTGTATGTTTTTGGTTGCTCTTAGGGGAGTGGATATTGAAGTCGGCATTTCGTCTCTATGAAGAATGGCATTTTCTCCCACCCTAGCAACTCAGGCTTTGTCATACCCGGCGGAGTCAAGTATGGGTCACTTGCAGCCTCAAATCTTTGCAATCCGGCTTTTCAAGAAATTAACGGGCTTCTTTTTGGGTCGATGCTCCCACCTCCCACCCTCGCTGCCTCAACGCCGATGGAGGAAGCCCAGAGGATGTCTGTCACCCACAGGCAGGCTCCCCAAGCAGCAACCTTGCCGACGGAATCGGTCCTCAAACAGCTGGCACATGCCAAAGACCAAGGTCGACGCAGGGGGCAGAATATTCAAGCTATTCAAGAAATCAATGACTTCAAATTGCACTAACTGCAAGCAACTCTCGCTCCGTCCCATCTAGAGGAGTAACCTACGGGCCCTAAGCGGCCTCCCTTGTCACTATGCCAGTAGAGCAGGTAACTCAAGCCACCACTGGGCTCTTCTTCGGGACCATGCTCCCGCCAACGAGCTTCAGTGCTCCTGTACCATCGCAAGAAGCTCCCAAGAAATCGTTTTTCAGCGCTCATGTGCTTATTTACGCCCTACTTTGCATTATACTATATTTAAGCACACACAAAAAATTGTGATAATAAAGGAGTAGAAAGTGAAAAGTTATATTTAAAAGATAGGAATAGTTTAAAAAAAACAAGAAAGTTAGAAGTTTTCTTAAATGAAACTAGTAATAAGTGGTTATGAGCTGTTGTCCCAATGGTTAGTAAGATGAAGGAAATTACTAATCTGAGGATAAAAATAAGCCTGAAAAATAGTTCCTATTCTGGAAGCCAAACATTTGAACGTTGAAACCCTACCATACGCACGTACACACATCTTGAAACTTGGGATAGTAGAGAATACCTTGAAATGCTCTTGTCTAGAAGCCAAAGTATGAAGAAAATAAAAGTGGAGAATAAAAGATAAAATGGTGAAAAGAAAAATGAACACTGGTTTTGTTATCACCGAGGCAGCAATAAAAAAAATATAGCGAGGGTGCTTTATCACCTAGTGCCTTAGACCAACTGGTTTGGGAGCCACTGCTAAGCCTTAGGTGTTGCAAGACGAGGAAAAACACCTAATTTGCAAGCACATAAGTAATCGGTCGGTTAGTACCTTAAGAAGTATTAACGGTCGCATGAAGAATGTGTGAGCAAATTCCATCTAAATATCTATTAAAAAGTACTGAGGTAGATGGACAAGAGTATGATTGCTTGAATTGAATTCTCTAAGTGTAGGGATGTCCAGTTCACACACGTAGGGGTATATGATCAATGTTTGGAAGAAAGGTAAGAATGAAAACTAAAGACGATGTTTTATTGAGGGATGATTTGATTTCTAACATCTTTTCATGACTATTAAGATAGGGCTCATAGCAACTGAAAAGCTTGTAGAGTTGAAAACTCTTATTTTCAAGTTCTTTCTTTTATAGTTCTTATCTTTATATAACTTTCACCATCTCTCTTTTATTATACGATTTTGTGGGTGTAATCCGCTGAAAACCCTCAGGAGACAACACCCCTCCTACTAGGGATATACCACTGGCGCCGAGTAAGGAAGACCGGGGGCAACTCTCCTTCTGGACTGACTCCGCCGACTCCAACGGCGGAAATTGATGCTGCTGTTCCAACTGGAAACAGCTTTGAACCACTTAGGAAGGTCCACAAGAACTCTCCGACCGCTGTGCTGAAAAGATCTCCTCCACCTATGGAGAGCGCTACAAAGGTGAAGCCGGAAAAGCACCCTCAACAGCTGTCCTCTAAAATCTACAAGGTCTGGCGTCAAGTCCAAGACTCGGTAATTGATCAAGATTATCCCCGCCGACAGAAAAAGGTGAAAGTTCAGCGGGAAGAGGACCGTCCTATCAATCCACAAAAGGCGATAGTTACTTGGGTGCCCACGGCAAGTGACCCACGGCCGACGTTTGTCAGCGAGTTACTATCTGAAGAAAGGATAGCTGCATTAAAAGACGTCCTTGTACAACATAGAGATTGCTTCGCATGGAACTAGTCCGAAATGCCAAGATTAGATCCAGAGATTGCTGTCTATAAATTGGCGATATCCCCGGATGTTAAACCAATCAAACAAGCACCGAGAAGAATGCGGCTCGTGCTTGAGATGAGCATCAACGCCGAGGTCAAGAAGCTGATCGACTCCGACTTCATCCAGGAAGTTTAATATCCTGACTGGATCGCCAATATCGTCTCGGTGATGAAGAAAAATAGGACGGTGCGCATATGCGTGGACTTTCGGGATCTCAATAAAGCCTGCCCGAAGGATGATTTCCCGGTACCAGTCACCGAACTAATGATAGACAATACGTCCACTCATGAGGTTTTCTCCTTCATGGACGGCTCATCAGGGTATAATCAGATAAAGATGCATCCTGAAGACCAGAAGCACACCGCTTTCTGGACTCCTTTGGGAATATTTTGCTACAAGGTGATGCCCTTCGGTCTAAAGAACACCGGTGCCACCTATCAAAGGGCCATGACGAAGATCTTCGATGACCTTATACATGAAATCGTCAAGTGCTATATCGACGACCTCGTAGTTAAGAGCAAATCATACGAGGAACATCTCGAGCACCTAAAGACTGTATTTCGACGCCTTCGACAATACAACTTGAAGATGAACCCTCTCAAGTGTGCATTCGGAGTTTCTTTGGGCAAATTCCTGAGATTCATCATCCGACACCGAGGTATCGAGATAGATCCGTCCAAGATCAAGGCGATTATGGAAATGCCTCCGCAAAGGACTCTTAAGCAGCTGCGATCTCTCCAAGAGAAGCTCGCATATATACGGCGATTTATAGCCAACCTTTCGGGCAAGTGTCGTCCTTACAGTCACCTGATGAAGAAGGGAACTCCATTCGTCTAGGATCAAAAATGCCAGGGCGCGCTGGACGAAATTAAGCAGTACCTACAGAACCCGCCAGTGTTGGCTGCTCCGGTTAAGGGAAAGCCTCTCATTCTTTACACAACCGCCCTCGAAGGTTCTTTAGGCGCATTATGGGCCCAAGAGAATGACCAAGGGAAGGAAAAAGCGCTTTACTACTTAAGTCGAGTTCTACTGGGGGCAGAAAGCAACTACTCCCCCATTGAAAAACACTGCCTGACGTTGATCTTCGCGATAACAAAGCTCATGCACTATGCGTTGGCGCATGAGGTCCGTCTCATTTCGAAGGTGGACCCTCTTAAATATTTAATGTCAAAGGCCATATTGACGGGGCGACTCGCTAAATGGGCTCTACTCTTGATGGAGTTCTCGATAACGTTTCAGCCTCTCAAGGCTGTGAAAGGCCAGGCCATCGCCGACTTCCTCGCTGAGCATCCGATACCCGCCGATTCTCCTCTGAATTGCGATCTTCCAGACGAACATGCGTTTGATGCGATCGACGGTGGTGATACCCGATGGGAGCTTTATTTCGACGGAGCATCCTCCATGAAGAAGCGCAAACAAAATACCCCTGTAATCAAATCAGGGGTAAGACTCATCTTTGTAACTCCACAAGGAGGGATAATGCGCTTCGCTTTCTCCTTAACAGAGCCGAGGACGAATAACGAAGCCGAATATGAAGCCTTGATAGCAGGCCTCGAGATCGCCATTGACATGGGAATTGAAAACCTCCTCATATACGGAGATTCTCAACTGGTCGTTAGTCAAGTAAATGGCGACTACCAAACGTGCAAACCGGAGTTGGTGAAGTACGGTGAAAAGGTTCAACAACTGCTGACCCAAATTCCCTCCTATACTTTGGAAAGCATACCACTTGCGGAGAATAGCAAAGCGGACGCGTTAGCTAAACTCGCTAAAGAACTGGCTGACGAGAACCTCGATGACTTGGTATAAAGCCGTCGAGTGCTCGCCCCAGCAGAAATATCTCCGGAATCATCCGAAGAAAAGGGAGCGACTGAGCAGACGACCCTACAAATAAAAGAACGAGAAAAGGCTGAGGATTGGAGGGAAGTCTTCATAGACTACTTTAAGTCTCATCGAATGCCCGAAGATGCGTCCACGAGATATCAGCTCATGAAACGAGCTCTGTCTTTCGCCTTCGTTAATGATACTTTGTACAAGAGGTCGTTTGATTCTCTGTGGTTGAGATGCCTAGGACCTGACGAAGCGAAAAGAGTCGTTCAGGAAGTTCACGACAGACTCTGCGGTTCTCACCAAGCAGGCCTAAAGATGAAGTTGAAAATAAAACGGATGGGCTACTATTGGCCCACGATAATTCAGGACTGCCTCGAATATGCGAAGCAATGCCACTCATGCCAAATCCATGGGGACTTTATCCACCAACATCCAAATCCATTATATCCAACAGTGGCTAGCTGGCCATTCGAAATGTGGGGGACTGACATAGTCGGCCCCATCGAACCAGCATCGTCTAGAGGACATCGTTCCATCCTGGCGACGACCGATTACTTCTCCAAATGGGCAGAGACAGTACCGCTGAGGGAAGTGAAGACGGAGAATATCCTCCATTTCTTCAAGACGCACGTCATATATTGGTTTGAAACTCCGCGACGGATCATCTCCGATAACGGGCCAGCTTACAGAAGCCACAAGATCAGTCGCTTCGCGCAACAACACAATATAGACTGGAGATATTCCTCGGTTTATAATCCGCGAGCTAATGGTCTAGCCGAGGCCTTCAACAAGACCCTGGCGAAGATCATGAAAAAAAAGGTGTCCCGAAATAAGAAAGACTGGCACGAAAGACTGCAAGAGGCTCTTTGGGCGTATCGAACTACGTTCAAGACGGCCACAAACACAACGCCATATGCGTTGGTATTCGGTACGGAAGCAATCCCCCTCGAGATAGAGCTACCCTCTCTACGAGTGGCAGTCCACTATGAGTTGACGAACGAAGAAAATGCTCACCTTCGCCTTGAGGAGCTCGATACCCTTGATGAAACACGGCTCATAGCGCAACAAAATCTGGAAGCTTATAAAGCAAAGATGACGCGCTCATATGAAAGATTGACCCGACCGAGGACATTCCGCCAAGGTGAACTCGTGCTAGTGGTCAGAAGGCCTATGATCCCCAATCACGCCAAGCGGAGAAAATTCGAGCTGAACTATGAAGGCCCGTACATCATAGACAAGGTCTACCAGGGTGGAGCTTATCTACTCATGGATATGCACAGTGAAAGGCCTTTCAGGCCAATAAACGGCCGCTTCCTAAAGAAATACTACGCTTAATGAGCCACAGCCTAGGTCAATGATAGATGACGACGACTATGTCCGCTCGCTATCTTCCTAAGCTCAAGCTTTATAAGCAGTAGCCAGCCTTCTCCATGACGGACCGAAACGTCCTTAAACTAATAGCGGACCGAAACGTCCTTAAACTACTACCGCAACATCCTTAGGCTAACGAGATGAATAAAAAAAAATAAAGAAAAATATAATAAATAGAAACGGTATGTCCATAAGCAAAAAAGGGCACGGATGAAAACCCGAAAGGGCTCCGTGAGTAAAAACAGCAGGGCTACCGGTGAGTGTTCGTGAAAACCCGAAAGGGCGCGACCTCGTAAAAAAAAAAGAAGAAAATAAAAAGAATAAAAAAAAACGGTATGTCCATAAGCAAAATAGGCACGGATGAAAACCCGAAAGGGCTTCGTGAGTAAAAACAGCAGGACTACCGGCGAGTGTTTGTGAAAACCCGAAAGGGCGCAACCTCGTTAAAAGACACTTATAGGGTCCTCTCGACCTTGTAAGGAGAAACCACCCGCGTGAGATCCTTACGACTCACAAGGAAGCAACACACTTAGGGATCCCCACGATTCCTAAGAAGAAAATACACTTGCGAGATCCTCACGACTCGTAAGGAGAACTCTCTTATGAGACCTTCACGGCTCATAAGATTTGAAAGTCTTAAGTTACAGAGACCTGAACCTGTGCTTAAGCAACCCCCACAACTTCCGATATTGCCCTACAAATGGTCCGATACTGGCTCTTGTATACAATCCACGGGCGCGCATAAACATTTCCCTAACTAAGTCCCATCCGTGATTGGGGATACGTTCACATGGTGAATAACTCTTGTAAATCCTCTCGATTTATGAGGAGAAAACCCTCCTGTAGGATCCTTCCGACTTACAAAGGAACAGACACTTAGGAATCCTCAGGAGAAAATACACTTATAAGATCCTCATGACTTGTAGGGAGAAATATCTTTGTGAGACCCTTACGGCTCATGAAGTCAGAAGCCTTAGCCGACAAGACCTTAACCCTGTTCGCTAAGACACCCTTGTTCGACGTCGACAGAGGCAGATGATGATTCGCTCCTGGCAACATCCCAGTTGTAGCAGTGCTGATGCCGAAATCGGTGTCTAATTTCAGGTTCACGGCGAAAAGCCAGTAGGCCGCACATGCATATGAAATAGCCGAAATGATGGGGCAACTTGCAATAAAAAGCAGTAAGTAAAAATGTATGCATGCAAAATAGCCGAAATGATTGGGCAACTCGCAATAAAAAGCAGCGAGTAAAAATAAAATAAACAGCCGAAATGATTGGGCACCGCGAGAAATAGCCGAAATGATTGGGCAATCGCGACCTTCGCGATATAAAAGCTGAAATGATAGAGCATCGCGGAAATAAAACAAAAAAAATGATGATAAAACTTAGGCCCTACAGTTGAGATCACATCGATCCCTGTATACAATCCAAGGGCGCAAACAAAGAGAGAACCTTACTTTCCCAACAGGCTCCGCCAGAAAACGAAGCCAAATCTCGACGGTTCATCCCAACTTCGAAGAAGCCAGTGTTTTCGGCAAAATACCTCAACTCAGGGAAACCAACATCCTTGACGAGAGCCTCCTGATTCGCGTCGACTCGCAGAGAAACCAATGTCTCCGTGGGAAATTCTCGATTCGTTTCAACACCAGGGAAACAAATAATCCTTGGCAAATACCTCAACTCAGGGAAACAAGCATCCTTGACGAGAGCCTCCTGATTCGCGTCGACTCGCAGAGAAACCAGTGTCTCCGCGGGAAATTCTCGATTCGTTTCAACACCAGGGAAACAAATAATCCTTGGAAAATATCTCAACTCAGGGAAACAAGCATCCTTAACGAGAGCCTCCTGATTCGCATCAACTCGCAGAGAAACCAATGTCTCCGTAGGAAATTCTCGATTCGTTTCAACACCCGGGAAACAAATAATTCTTGGCAAATACCTCAACTCAGGGAAACAAGCATCCTTGACGAGAGCCTCCTGATTTGCATCGACTCGCAGAGAAACCAATGTCTCCGTGGGAAATTCTCGATTCGTTTCAACACCAGGGAAACAAATAATCCTTGGCAAATACCTCAACTCAGGGAAACAAGCATCCTTGACGAGAGTCTCCTGATTCGCGTCGACTCGCAGAGAAACCAGTGTCTCCGCAGGAAATTCTCGATTCGTTTCAACACCAGGGAAACAAATAATCCTTGGCAAATACCTCAACTCAGGGAAACAAGCATCCTTGACGAGAGCCTCCTGATTCGCATCGACTCGCAGAGAAACCAATGTCTCCGTGGGAAATTCTCGATTCGTTTCAACACCAGGAAAAACAAATAATCCTTGGCAAATACCTCAACTCAGGGAAACCAGCATCCTTGACGAGAGCCTCCTGATTCGCGTCGACTCGCAGAGAATCCAATATCTCCGTGGGAAATTCTTGATTCGTTTCAACACCAGCGAAACAAATAATCCTTGGCAAATACCTCAACTCAGGGAAACAAGCATCCTTGACGAGAGCCTCCTGATTCGCGTCGACTCGCAGAGAAACCAGTGTCTCCGTGGGAAATTCTCGATTCGTTTCAACACCAGGGAAACAAATAATCCTTGGCAAATACCTCAACTCAGGGAAACAAGCATCCTTGACGAGAGCCTCCTGATTCGCGTCGACTCGCAGAGAAACCAGTGTCTCCGCGGGAAATTCTCGATTCGTTTCAACACCAGGGAAACACTCGCAGAGAAACCAATGTCTCCGTGGGAAATTCTTGATTCGTTTCAACACCAAGGAAACAAATAATCCTTGGCAAATACCCCAATTCAAGGAAACCAGCGTCCTTGATGAGAGCCTCCTGATTCGCATCGACTCGTAGGGAAACCAATGTCTCCGTGGGAAATTCTCGATTCGTTTCAACACCAGGGAAATAAATAATCCTTGGCAAATACCTCAACTCAGGGGAACAAGCATCCTTGACGAGAGCCTCCTGATTCGCATCGACTCACAGAGAAACCAATGTCTCCGTGGGAAATTCTCGATTCGTTTCAACACCAGGGAAACAAATAATCCTTGGCAAATACCTCAACTCAGGAAAACAAGCATCCTTGACGAGAGCCTCCTGATTCGCATCGACTCGCAGAGAAACCAATGTCTCCGTGGGAAATTCTCGATTCGTTTCAACACCAGGGAAACAAACAATCCTTGGCAAATACCTCAACTCAGGGAAACAAGCATCCTTGACGAGAGCCTCCTGATTCGCGTCGACTCGCAGAGAAACCAGTGTCTCCGCGGGAAATTCTCGATTCGTTTCAACACCGGGGAAACAAATAATCCTTGGCAAATACCTCAATTCAGGGAAACCAGCGTCCTTGATGAAAGCCTCCTGATTCGCATCGACTCGTAGAGAAACCAATGTCTCCGCGGGAAATTCTCGATTCGTTTCAACACCAGGGAAATAAATAATCCTTGGCAAATACCTCAATTCAGGGAAACCAGCGTCCTTGATGAGAGCCTCCTGATTCGCATCGACTCGTAGAGAAACCAATGTCTCCGTGGGAAATTCTCGATTCGTTTCAACACCAGGGAAACAAATAATCCCTGGCAAATACCTTAACTCAGGGAAACCTAGCATCCTTGACGAGAGCCTCCTGATTCGCGTCGGCTCGCAGAGAAACCAGTGTCTCCGCGGGAAATTCCCGACTTGTCTCAACTTGCAAGATGAAGCCTCGGGCAGCAGGGGTTTAGAAAAAAACTTGCTTCCTGAACAATGGGACCCTGCAAGTCGGTCTAAAACGGTCTCTTGCATACTATTCACGGGTCCTACTCTCCAAAGTCGAGTTTCGACAAGGAGGGAAACAACCGCTTACGGGTCCTCTCGACTCGTAAGAGGGAAAAATTCTCTTATAGGATCCTTATGACTTGTAAGAGAAAACACACTTAGGAATCCTCACGATTCCTAAGGAGAAAACCCACCTACGAGATTCTCTCGATCCGCAGGGAGAAAAGTCTCCATGAGACCCTCACGGCTCATAGAGTTGAAAAGTGTTAGGCGGCAGATCTGAACCTGCGGCCTAAGCCATCGCTATCTCGTGAAGAAATCAAGATGCTTACTCTATTATCTGCTAATTGTGACAGCATGCTGATAATAAGAGAAGACAAAAAGCAAAAGAGTATACAAGACATTGCAGAGGAAAAAATGTGTATCTTTATTTATTGACTTCAATCAAATACAGGGTGAATCGTACAAAAGAATAGAGAATGGATACGTGCTATTCGAAAAAAAAAAATTACAAGTATATGGATACAAGGAGGACTACTGGGAAGGAAGCGTCTTGCATAACTTTATTAATTGTTCATGCACTTCCTTCCACGCCTTTTCCTGATCTGCCACCACCACCATCTCTGCTTCCACCTGAGCCCTTTGCTGCAAGAGTGATGCGAGCTGCTCCCTGACGGCCTGCTGAGTGGCTTCACGGCCTTGGGCATTACGCTCGGTAGCGTCAAGTTCCTGCTTCAGTTTCAGCCCATCTGAGATGCGCTCCAGAAGGCCCTCGAAGACAGCCTTTACCTCAGCGGCGTTCACCTCAACTTCAGTACGTAGACGAGCAGTTTCGCTTGAAGACTCCTGGCACTCCTTCAGCCTCAAAGCTGCTTCTTGTTCCAAATGGTGGAAATGAGAAGTGCTTTGCTCGAGCCACGCTGCCCGTTGAGTACTCACGGCCAAAACCTCGAGGGCAGGACGTGTCGACTCCAGCTGATGAAGGCGAGCCTCAATCTCCCGACAGTGATTAACCCAAGATGCGATTTTGCCCTCGTCATGGAAATTAGCAAATATCACCTGCATCGGGTTAACCATCGTAGCAAAATCCGCAGCAGACGTAGGAGTCTCGACGTCGAATTCCTCGATATAGTCGCTCAATATGCGCAGACTATTCACAGCGCCTTTCGAGGACGGACGTCTCAGGGAAGGGCCTGCTGGCATTGTAATGAGAGACTCAAAAGGTGCCGAGACCGGAACGACAGCTGAAAAGACAAAATGTTATTAGATGACGGTTCAAGAAATATGGAAAAAGTCATTGATGAGATAGTCTACTATACCAGTTGAAGCAGGTGGTAAGGCCGGAAGGGCCGGTGGCGCGACCGATCTTTCGTCTCCCCCTTCGATTTGTAGCACTGCTGTCAGGACGAGAAAAAGTTAGAAATAATTCCATCACTGAAAAAGAGATCAATCGGAAACTATACTCATCAGTGCCACTGAAATGGAGAAGTTACTCATGAGCATATAAACTACTTCACACCAGAGTAAAACATAAAGAAATAGAAGGGTGCGGCTCATGAAATTGAGAGTTTGGAACTATATCTTTTAAGAGTCGAGATTTGAATCAATGATAAATGACGACGCTTGTGTCCGCTATCTTCTCAGATCAAGATTCTGAAAGTTATATACCAACCCGAAACTGGTCATACGCTATGCATTACTCTGCACTACTTCACCCACATATATACTTACGTGGGCAAAGTAGTGGGGGGCATTTGTTCCCGCCAAAAATTTCTGTGCAAAAGAGTCCAAGGTATCAAATGGCAGCGGTACGCTTAAGAAAATGCGAACCGGTATCTTCCGGCCTGTATTTTGATAAACTCCCCAATGAGGAACTGTTAAATTATGATGGTATTGAAAGCATCTGGAAGATACCTTCGATTTGATATATTATGGGTCTCATAATTCATCCGGGATCAAAAGTTATGAGCAAATGTCTATGCACATGTGATCTAAGGAAGAAGATACGAACCAGTATTTTCCGAGCTGTATTTTGACAAACTCCGGAAGGAGAAACAGCTAAATTCTGATGGTATTGAAAGCACCTTGAAGAGACCTTCGATTTGATATATTATGGGCCTTATAATTCATCCGGGATCAAAAGTTATGAGCAAATGTCTATGCACATGTGATCTAAGGAAGAAGATGCGAACCAGTATTTTCCGAGCTGTATTTTGACAAACTCCGGAACGAGAAATGGCTAAATTCTGATAATATTGAAAGCATCTCGAAAAGACCTTCGATTTGATATATTATGGGCCTCATAATTCATCCGAGATCAAAAGTTATGAGCAAATGTGTTATGCACGTGTAATCTAAAGTAATTCTTTACTACATGGGGCATGCATTTTTTAGTCCCATATCGGGAAAAGGAGAGATGGCTTCTCTACCACTCCCATATAAATAAGAGGGGATACCTCTTAGAAAGGGTAGAGTTAAATCCTCAAAGGATTCAATACTCAAAGGAGCTTAGTTCTCCAAAGGAGCTTAGTTCTCCAAGATAGGAGCATGCTCCTCCATAATGCGCATATACGCAAGCGCCATGTGCGCTACGTGCAACGCACGTATGCCCGCCATGCGGCACCACGTGCCACACACGTGCGCACCACATGAGAATATTTAATAATATTAAAAGGAGCTTGTTCTCCATATATAGAAGCTCTGCTTCTCCTCATAATGCGCATGTGCGCTACGTGCAACGCATGTGTGCCCGCCATGCGGCACCATGTGCAACGCACGTGCGCACCAAATGAGTGTTAATTATATGTATGCCCTAGAGGCCATTACTGTACATTGGATGTATATTATAGTGGATGCTGGGACATATATAGGTAGGACTTTCTTGCTCGACATGATAGTACGCTATCTGGTTGCTCTTTATCTTAATATGTATACTTGTTGTCTATTACATGTTGATAAAGCCCTTAGGATATGTGCTCGACTTCTAGGACTATGATACAGATCAAACTAGTGGGGCCTGGGTAGTCCATGAGTACATCCTTCAATGTTCCTAGTCGTGGGAATATCGAGACGGGGTATCGATATTCCAGAGTAAACTAGCGCATATCTTCTCGACCCATGTGATGGGCGATGGATGATCCCATATCCATTGGTGTTTGACATCAGAGATGGTATGCGGGTGCTCAGTGGAGACTGGGTACACTGAACGGACTTGCCGAGAACTCCCAGATGGTATTATACCTCATGTCAAATGGCAGTTCTCTGATGACACTGGTACAGCTTAGTCTGCTGACCCGAGATCGTCATAGAGTCTTGTGTGTCTCCCACTGTGCTTTGATTTCCACCCTACCACGGCTCTACTGAGTCGTGCAAACAGGTGGTTTTTGGATACAGTCCCGATTCACATGGAGGCAATGAGCGATAGGAAGGGATTCGTCTATCCCGGTATTGGGGGTTGATGTTGCGCTATGCTCGACTGGCCATAACTGGAAATCCCTGGCCAGGGTTGCAGTGATATACTGGTAAGATTTATCAGTAGTTTCACACATGTTATGGACCTCACGTCGGCATGACTTATCAAACTATTGGGGTCTGACGTTTACCACCCCTAGGCGAGATATGCGACATATCAGACGAACAGACCGGACTGTACGGTAAGTGTTACTGGTTGGATTCACAGGAGTGTGAGCGGGCTTGCTCGTCGATCTTCTGATCGCTCAATACCCGGGTGGCCGTTACGTTTAGCAGACCGCTTGCGGCTTGTGGGTGTTTGATATGATCATCACCTGCTGCCGGCGTATTGACGAGTCTTTAGAGTCCTACACAGAGGTTTCCTGGCTCAAGCGAAACGAAATAGGAGCGCATATGAGATATGTGCGGGACCGAGAATAATGCGTGTATGTGATACCGTATTCTATTCTCGCGATGAATGTATCGATTGGTTGTATGCGATATAACCTAGTTATCGAATCGAGGATTGATTCGATAAGTCGATACATCGGATATTAGTCAGTCATATGCGATATGACCGGATCGTTAAATCAAGTGTTGATTTAATGATTTAATGTATAATTATATATTTGATATATTACTTTGCATTAACTAGTATTTGTTCACTTAAGATGGATTTTCTCACTTGATGTGCACATTGTGTATATGATATATTTTTGTGCACTAGTTTGTATCATGTTTGATGATACATGCAAACTTGGGTGTGTGTGCGCGCTTTAAACTATGATTAGGTTAATGGTTAGGGTTTGTTTTATTTATTTATTCATTTTGGAAATGATAAAATGGTGGTTTTCTTTTCTTTCTTTGCTTGAAGCTTCTTGAAGCTTCAAAGCATCTTTGAAAGTCTACCATTTTGTCTTTATCCCTTAACCTAACCATTCAACTAAACTATAGTTTATTCTCTACACTAAACCATGGTTGCTAAAATGATAATAATCACTTTATTTTCTTTTATCGTATTCTTTTTCTTCTTCTTCTTCTTCTTCTTCTTCTTCTTCAAGAAGAAGAAACCATTCTAGCTTCAATGGTGCCTTGAGAAAAAGAGTGAGAAATCCAATTCTAAAGTGAACCCACTTCCTATTTCTTCATCCTCTACCACTTGCCATGTAGTATAGGGTATTTTATTCACAAGTTTCATGACTTGGTGAAGTTGGAGCTTGATCTTGAGTTGCCTCGACGTAGATCATCTTCGGCATCGAAGTCGACGACCTAGCCCGATCATTTCTTCGACGAAACCATCGCTAGAGTCCGAGATCCGATGATCGCAGCGGAGGGACGTCAACACGGAGCTATGGAGGTAGAGGACCGGATCTACAAAGGTTGTATTTTCCGCTCACTCTTAGTTAAGTTGTTAACTTATATTGTTTCGCCTATACCTCTAGTCACGATCTTGCTTAGGGTTACTTGGCACATAGAAAATTTTTGAATTGGCCATGTTTGATCACTTGATGAATATCATGGGTGTGCCTAGGAACCCTATAATGAGAACATTTAATAATATTAAAAGGAGCTTGTTCTCCATATATAGAAGCTCTACTTCTCCTCATAATGCGTATGTGCGCGACGTGCAACGCACGTGTGCCCGCCATGCGGCCAACGTGCAACGCACGTGCGCACCAAATGAGAACATTTAATAATATTAAAAGGAGCCTGTTCTTCATATGTAGAAGCTCTGCTTCTTCTCATAATGCGCATGTGCGCCACGTGCAACGCACGTGTGCCTGCTATACACAACGCACGTGCGCACCACATGAGAATATTCAATTAAAAGAAGACTCGCTCTCCATAGGAGCTTGCTCCCCCCCATAATGCGCATATGCGCAAGATCCATGTGCGCTACGTGCAAATATGAGCGCCCAATACGTGCGACGCACGTACGCCCAACACGTGCGACGCACGTGCGCGAACGCAAAGAAGCCTTTTTCAGCAGCGAGAAGCTTAAGCTCCTGCCTGTTCTTCCCCCCTAATGATTGAGACATGGTTCAAAGGGTACATCTCTCCACACCTTCGATATATGGCGCTGTAATCTCTCAGTGTCGTCGGAGAGGTGGTGGGTCCCAACGACCAATGATCCTTCTTTCTAAAATAAAAAAAAATGTCATGCCCCGCTTCCCAGAGTACGCTAGATTGGGCACGTGACATAGCCAACCATGCTACATGTGGGTAGGAAGTATCCATCCACAGTCACATTACGGCTGTAGAGATATCAAGAACAAGATAAAACTATCTAAAACACGTCCATAATCCAGAATAACAGGGGTCAATAATAAATAAATGCGGAAGCAAATGATCCAATACAAATAACTGAAAAGTGTGTCCCATAATGCGGGCTCACATCAGGAAATAAATGCAGGAAATAAAACTAACCACTACTGAACTCATAGCTCAGCCTGCTGGCTGAAGTACTCCTGCTCGGACTGCGACGGCGGTACAGAATCTAGGCCATGCAAAACCCAGACGTCAGCGCGTCATGTCATCAAGTAATATAATATGAACAATGTAACAGGCAATGCAAAATAAACGTGAATAAAACGAGAGTAGCAATAATGTGAATCAAGCAGTGCAGGGTAGTGTGCAGTGGGTAACTAAACTGTTCTATCAGGTTTTCTATTCTAAAGTCTTTGAAATCAATTGATGAATCGTCGATGTAACTCAATAGTATCCCGTGCATGCCCGGGACCACGGTCAAGATCCTCGGGGTTGAATCCGAGACATGCCGCTAGGCAGTAACATGTAGCAGGATGGGCGAGTGATGTCAGCATCATCACTCCGGGGCTGGCCTAGCCCGTAAGACTGATCAGAACAGGTATCGAACTGTTGAGTTACAAGTCGGTTTCACCTTCGATTTCCCCATACCCCTAAGTTATGAATGTCAAGTCAGGTATTCAGTAATCAAGAACTAATGCCAACACGGGATCAGGTACAAGCAGGTTTGTCTGGATAGACAACAGGAACGGTCCATGAGGACTACATGTCAGGTTTGTTGGCATTAGACACAAGATCAGGTAACGGGTCGGGTCATGGTACATCAGGTCAAGTCAACAGTATACGGTACCATATCAGGTGTATCAATATATATATATGTGTGTGTGGCCATGTCAGGTCAAGATGTAAACAATATCGTGGGTGTGCTCACAATCAGATATATAATCAAACATGGGTATTAGCAATATGAGATAAGCAATGAATTACGTAATAAGCAGTTTCATTCAAATTACAACAGTGCAGTAAAACGATATAGCCGTTTAGTCAGGTTAACAGGTTAAATGCATACGAGTGTCCGAATGTAACAGAACTACAGGGATAATTGCTACCAGCTATTTTAACAGTAAAATGTGATTGAACAGGTAGATTTAATTATTAGGTACAATTTGCAAACTGTAAGTTCTACGGTTAACAGTAAAATGATATAATGCAGTATTGTAACCAAAAGTGGGAAACGATTGTACCAAGTTAAATTTTTCAGGTTTAGGGTGTCAATACATATATAAATATATTGTATAGCATGTAGCAAGGGGTACTTGCCTCAGAACAAGGGTCGAGATGCAGGTGGCCTGGTGCGACATGTCACGATGCGGCGTGTGAAACAGCACGACACGGTACTGGGTCTAGTCGCAATTTGGTGCGCGGTCTGGACGCGATACGGATGCGATCTGGTGTGCGATCTGGTGCACGGTCTGGGCGCGATACGGACGCGATCTGGTGCACGGTCTGGGCGCGATACGGACGCGATCTGGTACGAACCCAAACGACGAACAATGGAACCACACGGATCGGGATACCTCGGATGATCCGTGGGACGAGTGGTGACGGTCGACCTCGTCGATAGAGCTCCGGCGGTGGCCAACAGTGACCGCGGGGGAATTGGTGGTCGTACGAAGGCCGGAGAGGCAGATCGAGATCGCCGGTGGCGACTCAAGGTGGTGCACGGCGTGCAGGGGTGGTCGCTGGTGGTGTGCAGGTGGCTCGAAGAAGGAGGGAGAGGGGCTCGGCGAGGTGAGGATAAGGAGGCGAGGGTGATGGTGATGGCGTCGCCGGCATTGGGGCTGCGGCGGCGAGGATGGAGGCGGCTAGGGTTCGCTGTGATGGGGCTCGGGTCCACGTGAGAAAGAAAATAGAGGAGGAGGTGGGCCGGTGGTTGAGACGAGGAAGATGAGGCGAGGACATAGGTGGTCGCGACGTCGGCGTCGGGGTTGCAGCGGCGAGGGCAAGGCGGTGGCTAGGGTTCGAGGCTCATTGGGTTTCTGTGTTGTTCTCTCGTGAAAAAGAAAGGTGAGGAGGGAAGATTTTAAAAGAAGAGAGAGGAAAAGATTATGGGGGAGAGAGAGAGAGAGAGAGATCTGAGAGAGAGAGAGAAAGAGATAGGGGCCCACGGGAAAAATTGCCTTGTGATTGGCTGGGGAGATAGTATTTGGAGTTAGGAAAATTTAAATAGAAGAATTAGAATATAGGAAAATATTTTATGGGTTAAGATTATATATTCGACAGTTTTAAAATAAATTTGAAATTTGGGATTTTGGTGCAAAGTAAAACATTTCCAAATTGCGCCCGGCTCGGGTCCAAAAATTCGAAATTTAAATAATAGGATTTTAAGCGGGTTCCAAATTTTAAAATTAAGTGTCTTACGATTAAAAAGCATACCCCCAAGACGGACACCTGTACGCGCGCGTAGCCGTCTAAACTTGCCCGTTTCACCGAACGGGACGAGAACACGATACACGGACGCTACCACAAGGCTAGGGGTGTCGAGTAGGCCAAGATGGATATTTTTAATTTTATTTTAGATGCCAAAAAATTGTAATATGCAGAAATGACTTTGCCGGGTAAAATTTTGCAGTAAGCAACAACAAGCAAGTTATAAGGAATGAGTACCACATTATGCTCAAACAGTAACCGAAAATACTAGTATTGGGCTCGGGTGTTATATTATACCCAACTACAAAAAGAATTTCGTCCTCGAAATTCCAAGAATACAAAGAAACTATAAGAAGAGGTGAGGAAACTTCTGTTGGATTTCATCTTCTCGTTCCCAAGTGGACTCTCCATGCGATCGATTACCCCAAGAAACAAGCACAAGGGGGATAACCTTGTTCTTGAGAACCTTTTCCATTCGATCCACGATTTCAACCGGTCGCTCCTCAAAAGTTAAGTCTTCCCGTACTGTTAACTCCGAATGATCCAATACGTGCGTTTCATCTCTAACATACCTTCGTAGTTGAGATACGTGAAACACATCGTGCACACCTGCCAAGGACTGCGGTAACGCCAAACGGTATGCTACCTCACCAACACGCTCCAAGATCTCAAAGGGTCCAACGAATCGAGAACTAAGCTTTCCTCGACTCCCAAAACGAATCACCCCTCTAGTCGGTGATATCTTCAAGAACACCAAATCACCCATGGCGAACTCTAGAGGTCCTCTTGACGTGTCTGCCCAACTCTTCTGTCGGTCTTGAGCTGCCTTCATATGGTTTCTGATAGTGTTAACCTTCTCAACTGTCTGTACAACCAAATCTGGTCCCAATAATTTTCGTTCACCGACATCATCCCAACAAACAGGTGAACGGCATTTACGACCATACAAAGCTTCAAATGGAGCCATCTGGATAGTTTCTTGAAAACTGTTGTTATAAGAAAACTCCACCAAGTGTAGATGATCCTCCCAAGAACCCTTGAAGTCCAACATGCATGCTCTCAACATGTCTTCAAGAGTTTGGATCGTTCTCTCCGACTGACCATCAGTTTGAGGATGATAAGCTATGCTAAACTTCAATCGAGTCCCCAAACTTTCCTGTAAATTCCTCCAGAAGTGTGATAAGAACCGAGTGTCCCGATCGGACACGATGCTTACCGGTACCCCATGCAATCTTACAATCTCCTGCATGTACCGATCTGCCAAAGTCTCTGTTGATTGACCAACCCGGAAAGGAATAAAGTGAGCAGCCTTGGTCAACCGATCAACAATCACCCATACTGCATTGTTGCCTTTTGGACTCCGCGGTAAAGCCGTCACGAAATCCATGGTTATATGTTCCCACTTCTACTGAGGAATCGGAAATGGTTGCAATAAACCAGCAACCCTTTGATGTTCAGCCTTAACTTGCTGACACACCAAGCACTTAGCCACAAAGCGAGCAATCTCCCGTTTCATGCCTTCCCACCAGAAATTCTGTCGAATATCTCGGTACATCTTTGTGCCTCCTGGATGTACAGAATAAGCTGAACTGTGTGCCTCCATCATAAGCTTTTCACGAACATCTCCCTTTGGCACACACAAACGGCTACCATACCTCAACGAACCATCTTCGTGGATTAGTAAATCTGTTCGTAGTCCGGCTTCAACTTGCTCTCGAAACTTTTGCAGTCTAGGATTCTGCGATTGTGCTGCTTTAATTTTCTCAATCAAAGACAACTGTACTTGCAACTGCATCAACTGTCCCGTAGAACGCGGTAGTACAACCTCCAAGTCAAATCTTCAAAAATCTGCAACGATCTCCTTCTGCGTAGTTAACACCTGAATTGCTGGTAACCGACTAAGCGCATCCGGCACAACATTGACCTTCCCCGGATGGTACTTAAGATCAAGATCGTAGTCAGCCATCAGCTCCAACCATCTACGCTGCCTCATATTCAGCTCCTTCTGTATGAACACATACTTCCAGCTCTTATGATCTGTAAAAACTTCGACTCTTTCGCCCAAAAGGTAGTGTCTCCAAATCTTCAAAGCGAAAATCACAGCCGCAAGCTCCAAGTCATGAGTTGGATAATTCTTCTCATGGGTCTTCAATTGTCTCGATGCGTATGCTACCACCTTCCCATGCTGCATTAAAACACATCCCAATCCTTTCCCAGATGCGTCGCTGTGAATCACCAATCCTCCGGAATTGTCTGGCACGGTCAGAATAGGGGCGGTTATCAACTTCTGCTTCAACGTCTCAAAAGCTAACGCACATTTATCTGTCCATACAAAAGGTACCTCCTTGCGCTTAAGCTTGGTCAACGGCTCTGCCAGACGAGCAAAGTTCTCCACAAATCTCCTGTAGTATCCGGCTAATCCAAGGAAACTCCTTATCTCAGCAACATTCTTTGGAATAGGCTAATCTCGAACTGCTGCAATCTTTTCGGGATCGATGGCGATTCCATCGCCAGACACAACATGTCCCAAAAACTTCACTTCCTCCAGCCAAAACTCGCACTTACTCATCTTCGCATACAATTTCTCCTGTCTCAACGTCTGCAGTGCGATTTTCAAGTGCTCAGCATGCTCCTCAAAACACTTCGAGTAAACCAGAATATCGTTAATGAACACCACAATAAACTGGTCCAAGAACGTTGAAAAGATTCGGTTCATCAAGTCCATGAATACTGTCGGCGCATTCGTTACTCCGAAGGGCATCACTAAGTACTCGTAATGTCCATACCGAGTTCGGAATGCCGTCTTGCAAATATCTTCTGCTTTCACTCGAACCTGATGATATCCGGAGCGTAAATCCAGCTTCGAGAATACCCTCGCGCCACTAAGCTGCTCAAAAAGTTCTCCAATGCGAGGGATCGAGTACTTGTTCTTAATAGTCACCCGGTTTAATTCTCGATAGTCGATGCACATCCTTCTCGTGCCATCCTTCTTCTTTACTAGAAGAACTGGAGCTCCCCAAGGCGAGTTACTGCTTCGAATCCAACCATTCTCAAGCAATTCAGCAACCTGTTTCTTAACTTCTTCTAACTCTACTGGTGCCATTGGATAATAAGCTTTAGATACTGGTGCTGCTCCAGGAATAAGATCAATTGCGAACTCCACGTCTCGCTTCGGTGGTAAACCCGATATATCTTCAAATACGTCCATAAAATCACGAACAACAGCCGGCTCTTTGCTTTCATCAACTTCCATAGATGCAAGAATATTGTTTGTCGGCCTAGCCCTAAACTCGTCTGGCCCGACAGAACTGCTCCCATACCGCAACGGCTGCCTGCTGCAAACTTTATTTCATCCCAGATAACTCTGCTACTCTCGGCTGCCGCAAGTACTTGTGAGAAAGTGGTCAGACCCAGGGAGACAATCTGCCCCTGGATGCCCACGTCCAAGCTGCGCATGAACCTTCGTGCCCTATCTGTATCGTTGGCAACTAAAGGTCCAGCAAAACTACTGAGTCTTGTCCATTCTGCTGCATGCACATCTACGGGTGCTCCCTTCTGCTCTAGCCCGATGAATTTCTCTTCCATTTCCTCCCGTGCAGTCCGCGGGAAGAACTTCTCCAGGAAACTCTTTAGAAAAATCCGCCCACTTGATCGGCTTGGGCAAACGGTTCTCCTCCACAACCCACCATTCTCGGGCGTAGTCCACTAACTGAATGCGTACCACATCAACTCTTTTCTCATCTGGAATCTGTGCCACAATAAGCAAGTTTTCTGTGTCAACTAGCCACTGCTCTGCTGGCAACGGCTCCTCCAAACCAGTAAATGTAGACGGACCCAAACTCCTAAAATCTGCTACGGTCCCTACTCGGTCAACTGGTTTAGCTCAACATGGTTTACAAACTGCTGAACGATTTGCAAACCTTTCTGAAACGAGTCTGCTTGCTGCTGGATCAGCCTGGTCTGTCTCTTCTGATTCTTCAGCATTCCCCTTATCACTCTAAGCATGGCGGCTTCGTCCACACGCCTCTGGTACGTCTTCAAATTCCTATCTGCCATATTCCTGAACTCAAAACACCCAACATTAGCATGATGATAGATTCTGAATTTAGATCAAGGCTAGAACTCCAAGATACTTAAATAGAGTACCGCATTGTAACTATGCCGCGGTATCATAGCCACAATTACTTAACTCCACCCAAGTCGCCTAAGTCCTAGAGATAACAAGAAATCAGGTTTTCGAGTCGATATGCAAAGGAAGTTTGCACATCGTAAAAGATATAATCAGGAAGAATGTGATTCAAGAAAGGATAAGACGGCAAGGTGGCAGGACATGTTTCCTAAACACGGGTATTCTGATTCGTGTATTGGGTATAATACCCAACTACAAAAGAATCAACCCAACTAACCTATGGCTGTGATACCAAAAGAACCATGTCACGCCCCGCTTCCCAGAGTACGCTAGATTGGGCACGTGATATAGCCAACCATGCTACCTGTGGGTAGGAAGTATCCATCCACAGTCACATTACGGCTGTAGAGATATCAAGAACAAGATAAAACTATCTAAAACACGTCCATAATCCAGAATAACAGGGGTCAATAATAAATAAATGCGGAAGCAAATGATCTAATACAAATAACTGAAAAGTGTGTCCCATAATGCGGGCTCACATCAGGAAATAAATGCAGGAAATAAAACTAACCACTACTGAACTCATAGCTCAGCCTGCTGGCTGAAGTACTCATGCTCGGACTGCGACGGCGGTACAGAATCTGGGCCATGCAAAACCCAGACGTCAGCGCGTCATGTCATCAAGTAATATAATATGAACAATGTAACAGCCAATGCAAAATAAACATGAATAAAACGAGAGTAGCAATAATGTGAATCAAGCAGTGCAGGGTAGTGTGCAGTGGGTAACTAAACTGTTCTATCAGGTTCTCTATTCTAAAGTCTTTGAAATCAATTGATGAATCGTCGATGTAACTCAATAGTATCCCGTGCATGCCCGGGACCACGGTCAAGATCCTCGGGGCTGAATCCGAGACATGCCGCTAGGCAGTAACATGTAGCAGGATGGGCGAGTGATGTCAGCATCATCACTCCGGGGCTGGCCTAGCCCGTAAGACTGATCAGAACAGGTATCGAACTGTTGAGTTACAAGTCGGTTTCACCTTCGATTTCCCCATACCCCCAAGTTATGTATGTCAACTCAGGTATTCAGTAATCAAGAACTAATGCCAACACGGGATCAGGTATAAGCAGGTTTGTCTGGATAGACAACAGGAACGGTCCATGAGGACTACATGTCAGATTTGTTGGCATTAGACACAAGATCAGGTAACGGGTCGGGTCATGGTACATCAGGTCAAGTCAACAGTATACGGTACCATATCAGGTGTATCAATATATATATGTGTGTGGCCATGTCAGGTTAAGATGTAAACAATATCGTGGGTGTGCTCACAATCAGATATATAATCAAACATGGGTATTAGCAATATGAGATAAGCAATGAATTACGTAATAAGCAGTTTCATTCAAATTACAAGAGTGCAGTAAAACGATATAGCCGTTTAGACAGGTTA
Organism: Agapanthus africanus; assembly: GCA_030015575.1. Taxonomy (NCBI): domain Eukaryota; kingdom Viridiplantae; phylum Streptophyta; class Magnoliopsida; order Asparagales; family Amaryllidaceae; genus Agapanthus; species Agapanthus africanus. Next base: position 139,531,571 of record CM057339.1, read on the forward strand.
ACAGGTTAAATGCATGTAACAGAACTACAGGGATAATTGCTACCAGCTATTTTAACAGTAAAATGTGATTGAACAGGTAGATTTAATTATTAGGTACAATTTGCAAACTGTAAGTTCCACGGTTAACAGTAAAATGATATAATGCAGTATTGTAACCGAAAGTGGGAAACGATTGTACCAAGTTAAATTTTTCAGGTTTAGGGTGTCAATACATATATAAATATATTGTATAGCTTGTAGCAAGGGGTACTTGCCTCAGAACAAGGGTCGAGATGCAGGCGGCCTGGTGCGACATGTCACGATGCGGCCTGTGAAACAGCACGACAAGGTACTGGGTCTAGTCGCGATCTGGTGCGCGGTCTGGACGCGATACGGATGCGATCTGGTGCGCGATCTGGTGCACGGTCTGGGCGCGATACGGACGCGATCTGGTGCACGATCTGGTACAAACCCAAACGACGAACAATGGAACCACGCGGATCGGGGTACCTCGGATGATCCGTGGGACGAGTGGTGACGGTCGACCTCGTCGACGGAGCTCCGGCGGTGGCCAACAGTGACCGCGGGGGAATTAGTGGTCGTACAAAGGCCGGAGAGGCAGATCGAGATCGCCGGCGGCGACTCAAGGTGGTGCAAGGCGTGCAGGGGTTGTCGCTGGTGGTGTGCGGGTGGCTCGAAGAAGGAGGGAGAGGGGCTCGGCGAGGTGAGGATAAGGAGGCGAGGGTGATGGTGATGGCGTCGCCGGCATTGGGGCTGCGGCGGCGAGGATGGAGGCGGCTAGGGTTCGCTGTGATGGGGCTCGGGTCCACGTGAGAAAGAAAATAGAGGAGGAGGTGGGCCGGTGGTTGAGACGAGGAAGATGAGGCAAGGACATAGGTGGTCGCGACGTCGGCGTCGGGGTTGCAGCGGCGAGGGCAAGGCGGTGGCTAGGGTTCGAGGCTCGTTGGGTTTCTTTGTTGTTCTCTCGTGAAAAAGAAAGGTGAGGAGGGAAGATTTTAAAAGAAGAGAGAGGAAAAGATTATGGGGGAGAGAGAGAGAGATCTGAGGGAGAGAGAGAAAGAGAGAGAGAGAGAGAGAGATAGGGGCCCACGGGAAAAATTGCCTCGTGATTGGCTGGGGAGATAGGATTTGGGGTTAGGAAAATTTAAATAGAAGATTTAGAATATAGGAAAATATTTTATGGGTTAAGATTATATATTCGACAGTTTTAAAATAAATTTGAAATTTGGGATTTTGGTGCAAAATAAAACATTTCCAAATTGCACCCGGCTCGGGTCCAAAAATTCGAAATTTAAATAATAGGATTTTAAGCGGGTTCCAAATTTTAAAATTAAGTGTCTTACGATTAAAAAGCATACCCCCAAGACGGACACCTGTATGCGCGCGTAGCCGTCTAAACTCGCCCGTTTCACCGAACGGGACGAGAACACGATGCACGGACGCTACCACAAGGCTAGGGGTGTCGAGTAGGCCAAGATGGATATTTTTAATTTTATTTTAGATGCCAAAAAATTGTAATATGCAGAAATGACTTTGCCGGGTAAAATTTTGCAGTAAGCAACAACAAGCAAGCTATAAGGAATGAGTACCACATTATGCTCAAACAGTAACCGAAAATAGTAGTATTGGGCTCGGGTGTTACAAAAAAGAAGAGAAGAAGAGAGAACATTGACAGAAAAACAGAGAAAGAATTCAGAAAACTCCTAAAAAGAAAGTTTTCTGAAAAGATCAATGATCTAAGAACAAGATCAAGATCTTAAATGTTGAATTAAAACAAAATGCAATGCAGAGCCCAAACAAAACAAAATGCAATGCATTTAAAGGGCAGAGACTAAACAAGATAGATGCTCTGCATCATTTATGAAAGGGCAGACCCCAAACAAAACAAAAATAATGCAGTGCATTATTAAAAAGGGGCAAAGCCCTAGTAAAGGTCTAACAGGCCAAATGCAAATAAAAACGTTGAATATTCTCAACTGGACTTAGCCCAATCATGGCCGTAAGTCCTCAAATTAAATTGACTGAGTAAGACTGCTCTCCTAAATCAATTTACATCCGGTTCAAGGGTACGTCTCCGAACTCCTCTGACCCCTATCGTTGTAATCCTTCAACGACGTCAGAGAGGTGACGAGTCCCGACGACCACACATCGATACGGACTGCGGGGTCCTTAAACTCGTGGACCGAAACGTCCTTAAACTAATGTCGGACCGAAACGTCCTTAAACTAATGATGGACTGAAACGTCCTTAAACTAATATTCATCCCAAAATGGGACTGACGGACCGAAACATCCTTAAACTAATGATGGACCACCACGTCCCCTAAACTGGCGACGGACCACCACGTTCCTAAACTGAAACATGGACCACCACGTTCCTAAACTGGAACATGGACCGCAACGTCCTTAAACTACCTATGGACCACTACGTCCCTAAACTGGAACAATAGAGCCTCCAAATGCTCTTTTGCCGGATCTAAACGATCCCGTTTAAGTTTATCTTAGCCCCAAACACGGCTAACGTATCCTTAAACATTCAAATGGACTATAAAACTCCAAATCAACTTTGGTTCAAGGGTACATCTCTGAACTCCTCTGACACCTATCGTTGTAATCCTTCAACGACGTCAGAGAGGTGATGAGTCCCGACGGCCATATATTAATTGGATCACCACGTTAAGTTGATCTTAGTCTCAAACAGGACTAACGTATCCTTAACGAACGTTTAAGTTGATCTTAGCCTCAACACGGCTAACGTATCCTTAAACTAAAACACTAAACCCAAATCTAAGTAAATACGGATTTGGACTAATCCACGTCCTGTGGGCGACGAAATAAATAGTCTCCGTATACAATCCACGGGCAACCACAAACAAAACAAACACCCACGACACGAAGTGAAATTCTGGAGAAGGAGAAAGTTGTTACCGCGATGCGGTAGCGTAATTAACTGCAGGGGCTTGCGCCTGCAGGGAAGAGCGTCCCCACAATCAAAAACCCCTCAAGCGAGGGGGAATCTGACGAAGTTTTCTACATCGGCCGTATCCGTCCAAACCTCCGATACACGGTGCCATAAATCAACTTGGCATCTTCGGAGAGGTGGACGAATAAAACCAAATAGTATCTGCCCCGAATCTCAGGCAAGATGTCTCTCAGTCGTCTCCGCCGCCATTCGGAGGGGAACAGTGGATTGTATACAAGGGTCAATATTGAGCCACTTGTAGGGAAGAATTGGAGGTTGTGGTGGCATGCTTAAGAACAGGCTCAGATCCTGTAGCTTAAGACTTTTGAATCTTATGAGCCGTGAGGGTCCCATAAGAGGGTTCTCCTTACGAGCCGTGAGGATCTCGCAAGTATAATTTCTCCTTAGGAATCGTGGGGATCCCTAAGTGTGTTTCTCCCTTGTGAGTCGTAAGGATCTCACGCAGGTGGTTTCTTCTCACAAGGTCGAGAGGATCTCACGCAGGTGGTTTCTTCTCACAAGGTCGTGATTGCACCCTTTCGGGTTTTCACAAAACTCGCCGGTAGCCCTGCTGTTTTTACTTACGGAGCCCTTTCGGGTTTTCATCCGTGCCCTTTTCGCTCATGGACATACCGTTTTTTTATACCACGTCAGCCTGAGGATGCCGCGGGTTGGTAGTAGTTTAACGATGTTTCGGTCATAAGTCAACGTACGATTACGCAGCTAGATTTTGCCGCAAATCTTCGCATGTTTTTTGTCGGAGATGGATTCCTTGAAGAGAGGGATGAGGGCGATTTCTTCGTCAGAGTCGCTTCCAAAGGTGATAACTTGCGATCTCTTGGTGTCGGCTGTGTGACAGTTGCCAGCAGCTCTTTCGCGCCCATCTGTCGTGCTTTTCTGTTCCCGACGGGCCTTGCGCTTCACTCCTTGAACGTGTTGTCGATGGGCAATATATCCCTGCCACCAGTTTTTAAAGGCTATGCACTCCTCGGTAGGGTGTGCAATCCTCTGATGGTATAGGCAGAAGTTAAGATGTATGTCCGCTTCATCAAGACGTATATCGCCGGGGGAATTTCCTTTGAAAGTGGGCAACTTCATTCCTATTGCCAGGGCCCTAGCAAATCGTTTTCTTACTTTAAGCTTGCTTTTGTTAGCGATAGGGATGCTTTGCTCCAGTTGGGGTGTCTCGACCTTTTCCTCCAGTCGTCGGCGTTTGGCTTTTTCGAATATAGCCAGTTCACGCTCTCAATTGGCTTTGCTTTTCTGATGGGCTTCATTCAGTAGCAAGTCGATCATTTCGTCAGACGGTTCCAAAGGTTTTGGCTTCGATCCTGCCCCCAGCTCTTTTATGCTGTCTTCTATCACCGAGTGCGTTTCTTCATTAGTTAATGCCGAATGAGAGATCATGTGGCAACTTGCTACGTATTCCTCAGATTCTTTTGACGAGTCATCCCCGTCGTTATTGTCGTTATCTCCGTTCTCAAGGATATTGTTGAGAAGTTCTTGGAGGGTGACCGGGGTCCGTGTCTTCTGGTTATATTCTTTCAGAGTGTCAATATGTTTTTGCAGGTCTGTGTGCTTGTTATCAAGCTTCACGGGCTTTTGGGTCTTCTTCTTCTTCTTCGAAGACTTTAACGGCTGGGTGCGAGCGCTTTGACTATCACCACCAATTTTTGTAGTTAGGCACGGTTTCAGCATTCCCTAGACGATCTCGGGTTCTAGTAGATTTTTACACCTGATTGCCGGGCACGTTTGGAGATCTTTCAGAATTCTTTTCATTTTTGCCGAAAGAACTTCCCATGGGGCTTCCCTTATGAATGAGCAAGATGCCCCCGGCACGTCCACTTTTTAAGGGTGTGAGGTTATGGCGGGTTCACCTTCCAGTTTTCGGATAATGTGAACTTGCCTTGTTGGTATTGGTCTTCAATCCAGCATTTGAAGACGAAGCAATCTTCGATTCGATGGCTTACTGCTTGGTGGTAAGGGCAGTAATTAGGATTGCTGACATCACCTGGCTGCAATGGACATTTTGGGTCCGGCAAATTTATGAGCCTGTTGCGCACTGCCAGCTCGAACAGTCTCCTCGTTTTATCCTGGGGAAACGAGTAAGGACTTCCCAGTCTTTCCTCGAGGGATGGGCGGGGAAGCATATTGTTTTGGCGAACAACCGGCTTTAAGTTGCTCGGCTGTTGTTGAGTATTGGCGACAAAAGTTGCTTTTCCTTTCCCTTTTTCATTTCGAGAGTCCGGCTTTGGAGGAGACGGTATATGACCCATCTGGTCCATTTGGGCCAGCTTGTCAATCAAGACCTAAAAAGTAGTTGGCTTGAAAAACATCATGAACTGGGAGATGGTCGCCTGCGGATCAAGAGTGCCCACGAACATGCCCACCACCGGCGCTTCTTCGATGCGCTGTTCACATTTTGACCATAGATTCCGCCACCGTATCGCGTAATGGACCCATGTTTCGCCTGGCTTCACCCTGGCATTGATAAGCGCCATGATTAGGGTACATTCGCTAGAGCTCGCGAAACGCTGGGTGAATAGCAGTTCCATCTCCGCAAAAGTCTTGACGGAGTTGTTGGGAAGTTCGGAGTACCACTCGAATGCCGTTTCCGACAAGCTGCCGACGATTTGGCGAAATAGCAATTTATCATCACCTCCGGTGTTACCACATAAAGCCCTGAACTGGGCGACATGCTGGTGGGGATTGCCCGTCCCTTTGTATACATGAAATTTAGGGATCGTATATCCCGGCAGATACTTTATTTGATCATACCATCCTGGATATGGTCGCCCAGTTTTAACGACTTGGCCGGCCGCTTCGTTCGCTTGGTGAGCTCGTATTTGCTGAGCAATATAGTCATCCAGAGCGGCTTTGGAAATGGTTTTCTCTTTGTCCACTGAAAGAGCCGGAGGAGGGTTCGATGTCTCCCCTCTGTCGTCTTCAATGATGATCGGAGGGTCTTCAACTGGAGGTTTTGGCTGTAACATCATCCCGACTATGTCTTGGAAGAGAAGCGCCATTCGTTTTATATTAGCCGCTTGTTCTGGTGCTTCTCTGTCCTTCTTTTTGAGGACTCTGCGGAGGATGTCAGCATCGGTTTCTTGTTCATGACGCTGCTCTGATGACGCCTCCGGGCTTTCTTTTGGCCCGGTGAGTGTGGCCATTTGCGTTAGCATTTCCTGAAGCTTCTGTTGCTGCTCCTGGGCTTTTGTCACGGATCGGGTGAACGGTCGGTGGCCCGTAGAAGCGCGGCTATCCTCTTTCCCGGATGCCATATAAATAGTGTGCACCACCATGCCTCCAGACTTGGGGCGTTTGGATTCGGCGCTTCTACGGTTCGCCACGTTCACAGGGGCTTTCTCTGGCCACCCCTCTCTTTTGGACGGTTGACGTTGAGGGAGCCGTTGCAGTGGGCACCCAGATGGATGACATTTTCTGTGGTAGCTCAAGATGGCTCTTTTCTTGCTGAGCTTTGTGCTTTTTAGGTCCGCGAGAGTAATCTTGATCAATTACTGAGTCTTGAACCTGTCGCCAGACCTTGTAAATTTTGGAGGACAGCCGCCAAGGGGACTGCTCTGGCTTCGTTTCTGTAACATTCTCTACGGGTGAAGGAGATCTTTTCAGTACGGCGGTAGGAGAGTTCCTGCGCACCTTGTTCAGCAATTCAAAGCTGTTCCCGGTTGGAACAGTAGCATCGATCTCCACCGTTGGAGCTGGTAGAGTAAATCCAGACGGAGAGCTGCCCCCAGCCTTCCGTACTCGGCGCCAGTGACGACGGCGAGCATGTCGCGCAGATGGTGTTGGTTCAGCTATGGGGATGGCTTTGTCATGCCCCCTGTCTTGAGGAGAGGCTTTTATTGGCGCTAGCCGGTCGAAGACTGACGTCCGTTGAGAGGGGATAGTCAGTCTTGCGAATGCTGACTTTCGAATACGGGAAGCAGCCTTCGTGACTTCGCATGGAGTAGGAGTTGAAACGGACAGTCTTGTGAAGACCAACCCTTTAGCAGGGGAAGCTGCCTTGACGACTTTAGGAGCAGGAATGACTATCCGCTTCGGGATGGCCGCTTCACGTATCGCGGGCTTCTTCATGGGCCCACTTGAGCTTTGGCCCAGTTTGCTGAAAACTGAAGCATTGGACTTGGGCGACCCGTTGAGAGGGACTGCGGTAGTTGTAAGCCGATCAAAGGCCGACTTCTTTGGAGCTTCTTGCGACGACATTGGGGCATTGAAGCTCATCGGTGGGAGCATAGTCCCGAAGAATAGCACAGTGGTGGCCTGAGTCACCTGTTCCACCGGCATAGCGAAGATGGAGGCCGCTTGGGGCCCGTAAGTCACTCCTCCGGACGGGACGGAGCCAGAGTTGCAGTTGCAGTTAGTGCAGTTTGAAGCCATTGATCTTCTGTTTTCTACACGGAGCAAGACACCAAATCTTAGCACCTCGAATCCACAGGCAACGATAGCAAACCGCGATTCGTTCCTGAACACGACACACGAAGTGTGGAGTGGAAAGAGAAAAAGGTCCCACCGGGCGTGCCAGAATCTGTTCCCCGTCGAAAGACGCGGGACGAAGACACGGCAGACGTCTTGCCTGAATTTCGAGGCAGATGCTAATTGGTGTTATCCATCCACCTCTCCGAAGATGCCAAGTTGATTTATGACACCATGTATCGAAGGTTTAAACGGATGCGGCCGATGTAGCAGACTTCGTCAGATTCCCGCTCGTCTGAGGGGTTTTTGATTGTGGGGACGCTCTTCCCTACAGGTGCAAGCCCCTGCAGTTAATTACGCTACAGCATCGCGGTAACAACTTTCTCCTTCTCCAGATGGTCACTTCGTACCGTGGGTGTTTGTTTTGTTTGTGGTTGCCCGTGGATTGTATACGGAGACTAATTTGTGTTATCGCCCGTAGGGCGTGGATTAGTCCAAATCCGTACCTTCTTAGATTTGGGTTTGGGGGTTGGGTTTAAGGATACGTTAGTCTCATTTGGGACTAAGATCAACTTAAACATTTGTTAAGGATACGTTAGTCTAATTTTAGACTAAGATCGACTCAACGTTTGTTAAGGACACGTTAGTCTACTTTTAGACTAAGATCAACTTAACAAGATCATTTAGATCCAACAAAAGAGCATTTGAACTCTATTGTTTAGTTTAGGGACATTGCGGTCGGTTACCAGTTTAAGGACATGGTGGTCCAAGGTTAAGGACATCATAGTCCGTGGGTTTAAAGGGACCCCACAGTCCAGGTTAAGGACATCGTAGTCCATGGGCTTAAGGACCCCACGGTCCAGGTTAAGGACATCGTAGTCCGTGAGTTTAAGGACCCCACCGTCCGGGTTAAGAACATCGTAGTCCATGGGTTTAAGGACCCCACAGTCCAGGTTAAGGACATCGTAGTCCATGGGCTTAAGGACCCCACAGTCCAGTTTAAAGACATCATAGTCCATGGGTTTAAGGACCCCACAGTCCAGTTTAAAGACATCTTAGTCCATGAGTTTAAGGACCCCACCGTCCGGGTTAAGGACATCGTAGTCCATGGGTTTAATGACCCCACAGTCCAGGTTAAGGACATCATAGTCCATGGGCTTAAAGACCCCACAGTCCAGGTTAAGGACATCATAGTCCATGGGTTTAAGGACCCCACAGTCCAGTTTAAAGACATCGTAGTCCATGGGCTTAAGGACCCCACAGTCCAGGTTAAGGACATCGTAGTCCATGGGTTTAAGGACCCCACAGTCCGGTTTAAAGACGTCATAGTCTGTGGAATGTATGGTTGTCGGGACCCGTCACCTCTCTGAAGACATTGAAGGATTATAACGACATATATTAGAGGGGTTCAGAGATGTACCCTTGAACCAATATTGGTTGGGAGATCTATAGTCCAATTTGGGATTAAGGTCTGTTAAAAGGTTTATGAGTATATGGGCTCAGTTGAATATAAGTTGAGGACTTATAGCCAATGTTGGGCTAAATCCAATAAACATTTTGTTTATTCTGGCTATTGAGCCTTTATTTAGGCTTGGCCCTTTTAATAATACTGAGTATTAGATCTTGACATTTTTTTATCTTCTATTGAATGCAGAGTATTCACCAGAACAATTTATGTTCTGCCAGCGCAACACGTGGCGCACCGGGTGCTTTGCGCCAGTTAAAGAGCGCAGTGCACTTCTGTCATGTAGCGCACACGAGAAGGATATGTGTCGCGCTTGGCGCTAAGCGCCAGATGGTGGGCGCATTGCGCCAGTTTATGAGCGCTAAGCGCTAGTCCATGAGCGCATTGCGCTATCAATTTAGTAGCGCACATGTGAGTGACACGTGGCGCGCTTGGCGCAGAGCGCCAGCCCATGAGCGCAGTGCGCTATTTCAGAAGCGCAAAGCGCAAGTTGCATACGTGGTTGACAAGTGGCGCATTTTGGCGCTGAGCGCCAGTCCAGAGAGCGCTGAAGCGCTGTTCAAGAGTGCAAGGAACATTTCAATAGCACAAAGCGCATTTGATCAAATTTATGATCTGTGAACAAATTTATGTTCTTTTTAAAAGAGATTTTGTCTCAAGATTCAAGAACAACAGTTCTTATTTTTGAAAGGGCTTTGCCTTTATAGATCAATGATCTGTGAATGAAGTAAATACTTCTTTTGTTTTTATGATGAGATTTTTTGATCTCTTTTTATAAAAGACCTTGGTCTTTGTAGATTTATGATCTTTTGAGAAGATAATTCTTCTTTTTATGAGATGATTTCATCTCTGTGTTCAAGAGTCATTTTTTTTTACCTTGAAGAAAAATCTTCTTTCAAGAGCTTGCTCTTCTTTCTTTGAATTTTCTCAAAGTTTATGGGAGTGTTTCTCTATATCAGACTTGAAGTCTTGGGGCCTTTATATAGGGCAAGTTGATTTATTAAATCAGTTAAAGAGATCTTTCTCTGATTGATTTGGGGATGTTTCCTACCGTTGGATCTTTGATCCTAGGGCTTCTGTTTTACAGAAGGCAATCTTCTTGTTTTTAACAAGATTGAGAAATCTTTCCATAACAGAATTTTAATTCTGATTAATTAATGATTTATCATTATTATTAGATCTTTTGATCTAACGGTGGGGAATTTTATAATTCCAGCGCTGGCGCACCCGTGCTTTGCACGTGGTGCGCTGCTCAAAACGCAGCGCACTTTGCGCTAGCGCACCTACATTTGACACGTGGTGCGCAGCTCAGATCGCAGCGCAGCCTGCGCTTAGCGCACCCGTGTTTGACACGTGGCGCGCAGCGCGCCTAACGCTAGCGCACACATGGTGCACTGCCTAAAGCGCAGTGCACCTGGCGCTAGCGCATCCGTGTTTGACACGTGGCGCGCAGCGCGCCTAGCGCTGGATGTGAAGTGTTACTTCAATTTTTGAATTTTGAATTTCAAAACAGAGCTTTGTCCTGATTGGGGGAAACGGTGTACATGCTTCAGGTGACATTACAGATCACCATTACATGTTGATAGAGCCCATAGGATTCATGCTTGACTACCAGTAATATGATGGCGATCATATACGTGAGAGTTGGGTAGTCTATAAGCACATCCTTAAAAGGTCCCTAGTCGAGAGAGTTTCGAGATTGGGCATCGATACTCCAGAGTAGACTAGTGTATACAGATCGAGACCCCAACGAGGGGCGGTGGCCGGCCTCACAAGCCATTGGTGTCAGTTGGTTCACCTAAGATGTATACAGGTGCTCATTGGGTTATGAGTACACCGGACGGACTCACTAGGAACATGCTAGTTGGTATTATACCTATTGTCAGATAGCAGTTCTCTGGTGACATGTGTACAAGTTAGTCTATCGATCTGAGATCGTCATTTATCTCGTATGAGTTCCCATTGTGCTTTGATTACTACCCTACCACGGCTCAAAGGAGTCATGCAAACAGGTTTTAGTTGGGTACAGTCCCGAGCCACATGGAGTCAGTGAGAAAATCGTCAGGGGATTCGTCTCTCCCGGTATTGGGGGCTGATGTCGCGTTGTGCACGGATGGGCATCACCAGAAATCCTTGGCCAAGATAGTCGAGAATTACTGATCTAGGATCGGTAGTTTCTCAGGCGGTGATAGGCTTCATACCGACACTAAATGTCAAGTTATTAGGGGTCTGACTTTATCCACCCCCCTAGACTCGATATGAGATACTCATAGACGAATGGATAGGACTGTACGGATATTGTCACTGTCAGGCTCAGTAGGGTTTCAGGATGAGTTTGCTCGTCAGCCTCCCTTTCGCTCAATACCTAAGTAGCCATTAAATACAGCTAGTGCCATTGACGTGCTTGTGGTTAAACCTACTGCCGGTGTATTAAGGAGTCTTTAGAGTCCAACACAGAGGGTTTTCCTGGTTCGGGCGAAACGTTGTAGAGGTCGTATGGTTTTATGGCAGGGTTCGATCATATACGTGCACTTGTACACCGATCATGATCGGACGGATAATACTAGTGGGTTTTGGTTTAAGCCGGATCCTACTATTATATTGTTGGATTACTTTCGTCTCATTGTATTCGTATTCAATTGGAATACGGATGCGAGTATGTATATACGGATGAGGGGTATTCTTGTAATTCCTTACAAGATAACTTTAGGGTTGCCGTTTCTTTTCTTGATTTAAACATTTAGATTAAATGTTTAATTGTAGTGAAAAGTTTGAGCGTTAGTTTTGGCCTTGTGCATTGATGCATAGCACATGCACTTAGTGGCTCATGGTCTTGGGTCAAGTGTTGTTTTGTTTTGGAAAATATGTTTGTGTAAGATTTTTGTGAGATGGCTGTGGTTTTCTTGTGAGAATTTTTCTTTAAGTACTCACAATAAATCACACACAAAAGACTAGGCCGAAACAACACAAGGAAAATGAACAGATACTTTCTTGAGTTGCGTTTTCTTTTAAGCCAAAACTTGAGCTCACACTTCTTCACCTATGGCATCTTCTTCAACCTCCACCCATCTCTCTCATGAGTTGAGAATCCATGGGTGTATTGAGACAAAGTATTCACACACACTCTCTACTTCATCTTGGGTATCTTGACTAGCAAACTCGTTGCTCGAGTTGCTTCGGTTTTGAAGCGGGAGCCTGTATTACTAATTCTCGACGTGGATCCTCTTCGACGAGGGAGACCGAAGAGCGAACTTGTTCGAGGCAGCCGCGACGAGCTTAAGACAGAGGTTGAAGACCGAAGGACACGAATCGATTGGTATAACCACTCCAAACTCTTTTTATAGAACTAGTATTACGATCCGTCAATTAGGGTTCCGTTAGCGCCGGGTTTTATAATATTTTTGTTCCGCATTTGGTCACGGATTGATGGCCGGAGCGCTGGCAGAATCCCAACACTTGTCGCTCTTGTTTCTCGTTTTGGGTAAGTGGGGCGTGACACTTGGGATGCTAATGACTGTGTAGGATTGACTGCATTCATCTTTGATTGTATTTTTCTTCTTTTGATACGTTCTTGGAAAATTTCTTTATGAATATTTTTTGGCGGGAGAGGAGGAGGAGTTGTTAAGCGCTTTTTTGTGTAGCCCTCTGTGGTGTATATTTGAGTTTACTGGTTATTATAACTGCATAATAAACTCAAAAATCCCAAATATATTAAAAAAAAACTCTACATAAATAAGACTAAACCCTAAACTAATAAAGTCATTAATTTATGTAATAAAATCGATCCAAGAAGACAGTAAAAATGAATTGAATGCACGTGTTATCTTGATTACTTTATACAAAATCCTATTTGGTATTGCAAGGGTTCTCATTCGACATGGAAATGTTACAGAATGTTAAAAACCTATCATAATTAAAAGTAAGAAAGAAACACTTAATCAATTTCTACTAAAAATTCTAGTAATTATTTCAGATATAAAGATCTCCAAATTAATGACCAAAACAAAATACCATACAAACATTATGCATTGCTTAATGCTCACATGTTTAACTATAGCATGGATTTTCATATACATCCCGTCCTCAGACTTAGAATCTAAGTTGCATGAAATAGACAATTGCAATACCCTACACATGAGGAAATTTATTCATAAAAGAGAGGTTTGTGGTTTAATAGCCATTTGCTTAATCAATAATGAAGATTGGTTAATACATGATAAGCTAGGGTTCCAAAATCAATCCAAGAAATATAAGAATACCCAGCAATTCAAATCATAGAAAAAAGTCTCAAATTACATCTGAGAACCCTAACAAAAATCCCCCAAATATTAACAAATCCTATACTAATTAAAGTAAATTAATTACCTTATGAGATCGATCCATGAATCAAGAGAATTCCAGCAAGAGCACGGTTCAAATCACAGCAAAAATCGCTTTTGAGTTGGATCCTTAACCCTTAACTGCTGAAACAGTGCTAAAGCTATTCGAGCGGTGTCTATTTTTATTAAATTGTAGCCGCTAGTTAAATTAACGGTTTAATCTGAACCGTTCGATTTTAACCTCTGGTTAAAGAAACGGTTAAAATTAACGGCTCAAATTTATTAATGGATAAATGATTTATCCAACGCAGTATAATGTTCTGCATGGTTTATACATTCATGACTTTTCATGGTGTCCATGTGACCCTCATGTCCTTTATTGTTATAAACTCGCCAAATTCGAGGATAAAATACATCTTAGCATTCCTCAAGGAATGTGTCTCAACCATTCAAGTCTAGCTGTGGAGGGCAACCTTGATTTCTTGTTAACCACTAAGGCCCTGTTTAGGAATGGAGCTTTTGTTTTCTATACTGCAGTTTGATAAAGTTAGCTAATATTAACTCCAAAACGCTAAATTTGTCTTGTTTGGCAACCATTTTGGGGTTGAGATAACTACAGAGTTGAATTTGAGTGTTAAATCGTAGTTGATGTAATTGATCAAATCTAATAGAATTTGAGTGTTTTCAAGGTTTTAGTCGTACGCAGTTGATGTAATTGATCAAATCTATTGGTTGTGGTTGAAAATAAGAATATGTTATATATGTACCTTTTTGTGGTGGCAAATTCTGTTGAGCCTCCCTCCCCTGATTATTTCTAGTTCTATGTAACTCAATATAGTTCTACTGCTGAATCTAGTTTTGTGCAAAATGTGTCCAGATGATGTAAAGTGGAATTGTTGTTTTTTGGTATCTGTTTGCATATCTATAAATTTCATAGGATAAAGCGGAATATTTAATGAATTAACTAGATATGTATCGAATGCTAGTGAAATTACATTTTTTAGATAAATTGATTTGTTAATAAGTAGTTTAGTTATTAAAAGTGAAAAGAAGTGGTTTATCTCTTTCCTAGAAAGTGATAATATGCTTTCTTTTTCCATCACTACTACAAATAGAGGTTGCCTCTACGGATAAATCCGTACGGGCAACCCACTGTCCCTACGGCTATATTCGTAGGGGTACAAAAATACGCCGTAGGTGCACACGTCGCAGGTGCAAGTCTTAACCTCAAACATGCCCCTACGGAGTAATCATTGCCCCTACGGTTTAATACATAGGTCCATCAGTCCATGCGGATTAAACCGTAGGGACAAAATATTTATTTAATTTATCGGTTGAAAAAATAAAATAGTTGCCCCTACGGATAACTCCGTAGGGATAAATACATGCCCCTACGGTTTAATGCATAGGTCCAGATGTGTAAGGGCAAAATATCAGGTATCCTGATATTTTGTCCCTACGGATAAATGTGTAGGAACAAAGTGTGTCCCTACGGATTAAACGGTAGGGGCAATATGTGTCCCTACGGATTAATCCGTAGAGACATATTATCAGTTTCTTTTTAAAAAAAGAGCAGCCTGTTTTTTCCTCGCCCTGTGCACAATAATATATACATCATATATGAAAGTAATCAACAAGCAGAATATATACCGCAGTATTCATAATCAACATCCCACGCATAATATATAAAAGAAATCAACAAGCAGAATATATACCGCAGTATTCATAATCAACATCCCACGCATAATATATAAAAGAAATCAACAAGCAGAATACGATATCAATCTAAATCAATATGAACACGCAAACACCACCAATATCGTCCAAAATATATACAATATGTATCATATAAGTAAATATATGTTTAAAATATAAAAATAAAAAAGCTACCCTAGCTCGGTCCAGCGCCACCTTTGATAATCGTCGTAATCTGCCGCACATGCTCCTCGGATAAACCCTGAGTCAACAACTCGAGCAATGCGGAAGGTGCGGGAGTCTGAGCGGGCTGTGGAGCTGTAGGAGTGGTCTGCGCAACTGCAGCCGAGGTAGTGGCTTGCGGAGCTGCAGCTGCGGGAGTTTGAGCGGGCTGTGGAACTATAGGAGTGGTCTGCGCAACCGCAGCCGAGGTAGTGGCTTGCGGAGCCGCAGCCGAAGGAGATGCATGTTGAGTCTCAGCCGAAATACCATGTCGCATCTGTTCAGTTTTGCGTGTAATAAACGAGTAAGAACTGTGTATTAGTCGAATTCGTATCATTATCAGTTTATTGCCAAACCCCAATCTATGAATACTTAGAAATTTAGACCTCGTTTGGATATCTAGTTTGGAAAACCGTAGTTTATTTTAATTAGACATTTCTATGTATGTATGATTAATCAAAGCTAAGCCTACAACCAAATAAGCTCATGCTACGTACTAATATTGGATATGTTGCTATCTATAATATGACATAATATTTTACTATTGAGTAGTATACATACCATTATCTCCTTCAACTCATGGACGGTGGCCTTCAAGGTGTCAAGTTCTTGCTCTAGACGTCGCTCACGGGAGATAGAGGAAGTAACCGCCGGAGAGGAGTCCAACCTCATATGGGCCCTGCTAGGACCCAGTTCCCGGCCTCTCTCCCAACCTCCGTGGTGCCCTCCGTGTGCGGCGTCTAGGACTGGGGTCAGCAATATCGGATCGTTCTGTCCAGTAAAATCGATCCCTGATACCTCCGCATGCTCAACCACCCGCTCTTACACCCACATTAACCAGTAAAATATAAGTATATCATTTAAATTTGAACATTTCAAAACAAAAATTTCAAATAGGGGTTGAATAAATATTAACACTTACGCAATACTCCTGGGTAGCGGTGTCGGGGTATCGAAGCTCGCGCCGTGGCGGGATCTGTCGAGGTGCCGTGGACGGCAAGATACGCGAACAGCACGCTCGGTGTACCACTCTGCGCCAGGGTCTGAGCTCTCTGCAATTCATAGAAAAATTACATATATTAGAAAATAACTCTTAATATTACATTATATCACAGTAGGTCTATTGTAATTTACCGATAACTTCATAGCAGGAGTAATATTCTTCGAGCCACTTGTATAAGTGGGGCGACCACTCTTCGCCAACTTTCTATTCTCTTTATTTTGATCGGCATGTTTTTGCACAACACATTCAGATTTAGTTTTCTAATTAAGCACCACAAAAAAATAAATTATATACTAAACAATGAATTGCATTTAAAATACATACATGTTTGCGCTGAGAGTCAAAATATCGGCACAATAGAGGTCATGTATCTACGTCGACCCTCGCAAAGGCCGGAGTATGTAGGAGGGCCGCTCTCTCTGTCTCGGGGGTCGCCATCCACAGGGAATAGCAGTCGATCTTCAGCTCGTTCCTATTGTATCGAACCTTCGATTGCATGTTCTTCATCAGGCCATGGTACATAGCGTGAAGATCGACCACCCTCCCAGGGTGATCAGGGTCGGGTACAGGCTGAAAATCGTAATCCAACCGCAAATACAAAAAAAACAATGTTAATAAATTGCAAGTGTTAATAATAAATATATTGGATAAATCAAATGAAAATATATATTAATACCCGAGCCTGATCCCAGAAGAGGGCGAATGAGCGACGGTGCTGGTCGCCCCATTCAACATGAAGTGGATACTTCTTTACGAGGCGGTTCTCATCCCCCATATACCGGCCGAACCTCTCGGCATAATCGCCGGTATAGCGAAAATCATGGGTAAAGAAGAGGGGGAATGCTGCCTCCCCCTAGCTCTGTCAGGCCTCAGCCTGTGGGACTGATTCGGGTCTCGAGTCCCCCTCTCGGGATGGGGATGCCCTGCATCTACAAGAAATATCAAGACAATCAATATTAAGACAAAGTGGTATTAATAAATCAAGATTTAACGAAAATTGAAGTGTGATATATACCTCCGGCGACAAAAGCACGAGCCAGGGCCCGGGCAGCAGCACAAGCGGGACGATAGTTTCTCCAGTGAGAAACAATCGGTGACCCAGACATGAACGCATCCCCTCCAAGTAGAAAATAAACATCGATAAAATTATATGAAGTTCATGTTTATTCTTAAAGGATATTTAAAATGAATAAATATTTTATATTTATTCATACAAACCTGCAGACTGAGCGGAGGGTATGGAAGTGTCGGGAGTGCCCCATGCACCAGACGTGGACGTACCACCTATAATTAGACAATCAAACATTGACTATACAAGTAATTGCAAAAAGAATGCTTATATAAATAATATAACATTCTAAATCAACATGTATACACTATAGGATATATAAACATACCCGCAGGTGCGGTGGTGGGCTCTGCCCCTGATGTAAGTACGTAAGAGCAAAAAGAATGTATGTATATTTATGATATAGCATTCTAAATCAATATACATGCAATATATGATATATAAACATTCCTGGAGGTGCGGGAGTGGCATATGTCCCTGATGTAGACGCACCAACAGCTAGACAATCAAACATTGACTATGTAAGTAATTTTGACATGAATATGCATGTATATCTATAATATTACATTCAAAATGAATATGCGTGCAACATACCTGGAGGTGCGGGAGTTGCCTCTGTCCCTGATGTAGACGCACCAACAACAACTAGACAATCAAACATTGACTATGTAAGTAATTTTGACATGAATATGCATGTATATCTATAATATTACATTCAAAATGAATATGCGTGCAATATACCTGGAGGTATGGCAAAGTCCACACGAAAGGAGGCATCCGAAGGGGTCTCCGATCGGGGTGCAAGACCGGCCCTCTGAAGCTCCCTACGCAACTCTCCGGGCAGCAGAACCGCTCTGCCTCTGCCTCTGCCGATGCCGCGTCTGGAGCTCCTTCCACCCCTCGCTGCTCCCGTCGTCGTCATCAAATCTAGATAAAACGGTTTGTGGACGCATTAGACAATCATTACATATGCATGCTATAGACGTATAGATCATAAAATGTGAAGTGATAATATAACATTACTGATAAAATTTTTCGTTTCGTGGACGCATTAGACATATCTACTTGGATTTCATCATCCATATCATTTCTAACCCACATAACTTCATGATCAGCTAAAGACAACCCGTCTTTTGAAACAGACGGTCGGAGCACTCTAAGTCTTCTCTCTTCTTCATCCTCATCGCTGTCATCAAATTCTGGGACATCGTAAACATCTCTGGGTTTCCAACGGCATACAACACTCCATCCCGGATGCTTCAAACACCATGAGTAGTATACTTGGAACGCTTGGTTCGGAAAGATAAACAGATCTTCCTGACCGTAAAATCGAAATGTGTTCACACTGGTCAATCCATATTTATCTTTCTAAGTCCCGAGATTGCTTCTCCACTTATCCGTATCGGTTCGTGTATCGTACCAAGTACACTGAAATATATAAAAGGGTTCTGATCGTCCGGGATATTGGATGCCGAGTATACAATTTAAGTAGCCATAATAAATCACACCATCCGTTCTTACTGTCCCAATCCTACTATTCTGAGTGGTTCTAGATGTTTCTATGTCCTTAACTTCGAATTTATATCCACGGACACCGAATCCTTTATAATATGCAACCTCCATACTAGGAAACTGAGCTAAACATTTTGAATCACTCTCTAATGATGCAGACAAATTCGGATCGTGGATCTAACAAAACAAATTTTACGACAAATACATAACGATATAAGTTTAGATTAAAACTGATAGCAATAACATGTTATTCGAATAACTTACATGATCTGCAACCCAATCGCAAAAATTATCCTGATGATATTTTTTCAATCGTTCATCGTTCCAATCAGGATGCCCCTCACGTATCTCGTTAAAATGAATTCTGTTCTCAATAATAAATTATGACATTAATATTATATCATTTCATATACACACAAACACAAATATAACAATTAATCCAAAAAAAACTTACTCTCTAATTTTTTCAAGACATGCGCTATTGAGGAGGATAAACTGGTATATCTTGTTGATAAATATAGTGTCTACCATCTTATAATCGGCTTTACCATATGGCCGGTCCTGAATTCTTCGAGGTCGGTTAAGTCTCGTCTCAATGTTCTCGTCCAGATAGCGGGAACAAAATATGGTTGCTTCATCTAGAAGATAACCTTGCATGATAGAACCCTCTGGTCGATTTCTATTACATATATACTTTTTAAGAGTGTAGAGGTACCTAAAGAAAAATATGTCAAATAAATAAATACGGGTATACAGGACAACAATAATTTTACAAATTGCGCAAAATGAAAATTCCACGTACCTCTCGACGGGATACATCCATCGATATTGTACTGGTCCGGCTAACTTAGCCTCAGTTGCAAAATGAACCATCAGGTGTATTATGATATCGAAAAATGACGGTGGGAAAATACGCTCAAACTTGCAAAGTATCAACGCAATAGAATTTTCTAGTTTCTCCAGCGTCACAGCATCCAATGTTTTAGCGCATAATTTTCTGAAAAAACAATATAGGTTATTGATTACTAGACCTACTGATTCGAAGAGGGAAGTCCTGAGGGCTAATGGGAGAAGGTGCTCTATAATAACATGGTGATCATGACTTTTCAGCCCATCGATCTTACCTTTCATTATTTTAATCTTCTTGCTGAATGATCCTGAGAAACCTATGAGAACTTTCAAATCATGCAACACCCGCATGAATCTTTTCTTCTCCGGTTGTGGCATATGATAAGCGGCATTGGGAAGTACAAACTTGCTTGGTGTACCCGCTACCGGTTTAAGATGCAATTCACTTCTAATTTCCAAGTCCTGTAGATCCATTCAAGCATTGAGGTTGTCTATCAATTTTCCGTCTTTACAAAGAAGCAAGTTGAGTACGTGCTCGGATACTCTCTTCTCTATGTGCATGACGTCCAGACAATGACGCACTAAATTTGTTGACCAGTATGGAAGCTCGAAGAAAATGCTTAACTTGTTCCAGAATGGTGGTTTAACCTGTTTTTTCGGATCCATCCCGAAGGTCACATTATTGTAACCATCCCACTGAGCAGTCACGTCCTCTCCGGACAATGGAGCTGGAGGTCTAAGAAGCTCCTGATGACCATCAAAGTGAACAGCGTCTAACCTGAAGGGGTGTTCTAGAGGCAGGAACCGTCGATGGCCGCAATAACAGAGCTTCCTGCTAAAATTCAAGAATTTTGATGTTGTATGTTGATGGCAATGAGGACATACTTTGTGACCATGTACGGACTAACCTGATAGCATTCCATACGCAGGAAATTCATTAATTTTCCACATTAAAGCCGCACGGAGTATGAAAGTTGTATTTGTGTTCGCATCGTAAGTCTCTACATCATCAATGAATAAAGATTTTAACTCCTCGATCAGAGGTCGGAGATAAACGTCGATATTGTTTTCCGGTGAATTTGGTCCGTCGATAAGAAGAGAAATCATAAAATATGATTGGTCCATAGCTGTAACACCCAAGCCCAATGCTACTATTTTCAGTTACTGTTTGAGCATAATGTGGTACTCATTTCATTTAACTTGCTTGTTTGTTGCTTACTGTAAAATTTAACAGGCAAAGTCATTTCTACATATAACAAATTTTGGCATCTAAAATAAAATTGAAAATATTCATCTTGGCCTACTTGACACCCCTAGCCTCGTGGTAGCGTCCGTGCATTGTGTTCTCGTCCCGTTCCGTGAAACGGGCGAGTTTGGACGGCTACGTGCACGTACGTGTGTCCGTTTTGGAGGTATGCTTTTTGATCATAAAACACTTAATTTTAAAATTTGGATCCCGCTTAAAATCCTATTATTTCAATTTCAAATTTTTGGACCCGACCCGGGCGCGATTTGGAAATGTTTTATTTGGCGCCAAAATCCCAAATTTTAATATTATTAAAACCATCGCATATATTTTTCTAACTAACCTGATATCTTACTGTTCATTACCTATCTTTTAAATCTTTAAATTAACCTATATATATATTCTACTGTTCCTTAAAATGTTTTGAATCTTTAATTAATATTTATCCCTAACTAACGATTCCCCTTTAGCCAATCGCGTTCCTTTTAATTCCGTGGGCCCCCACCTGCAGCTCTCTCTCTCTCTCTCCACTTTTTCTCTCTCTCTCTCATATATTCTCTCGTACTTCTCTTTATCATTCTTTCTCTTCTTGCTTCACGTCTCGTTTCTCATTTTTTTTAACTGTTCTTTTGTTGCCGGAATTCCGTCGTGCCGGTGACGCTTCTCGATGTTCCAGCGAGGTACCCCGACCCGTGTGGTTCCTTTGTTCGTCGTTTGGGTTCATTCCGTGAACCGTGCGCCCGTCGCGAGTTTTCCCCGCCGACGGTTAACGTTCCGTTTTCCCGATTCGCGACCCATCGAGGCAAGTTAATCTTGCTACATGCTATATAATTCATTTTATACCTATTTAAATAAATACCATACCTATAGTTTAAATCTAGTGCCCCATGTTTAATTTTATAACGTTTCGATGTTCCGTTTGCATCCGTTTATATCATATTAAATCTAGATCATGAAAACTTATCTTGTGACATACTAGATTACATTATACTGCAACCATATCATTTAAAATATATATCGTCGTAATATTTATTATTATTATCTTTAATTAGTTTATAATCTTCATTTTATAATGTTATACATTTGAAAATCTTATAGTTTACACATGAAACGTCGTTGAAAAATCGGATATGACAAATCTGAAATTTACTGTACACTTTATCTTATAAAATTCATTATAAATCATAGAAAAATCATTAGTATACGTTCTTTAGTTCGTTACGAAGCTAACTCAGAATACTAAACTCTATGAAATATTTACTTGCAAAATAAATTGTTTAAATAACGTAAAATGCAAATGAAAATGTCTCCAAACTGCTGTCCAGGGAAATTCCAGCAGCAAACTTTCAATTTCGAATGTTTATAATTTTTTGTAGGGACAACCTGAGATGCTTATACTTATAAAACTGAAAACCTTATTGAATTATCTATGTTTGGGTATAAGACACGTCCTTTTTTGAGAACGTTTGTTATTTTTAAACTATTTTACAAATTATGGTGACGCTGAATTTCTGAACGGAACTTTCTTGTGCATGGTTAATCAATACCACTTTTATAGTTATTAATCGCTTTGAATATGCTATCCATATTAATATTATTATATCAATATTTATATCACATATTGCTTAGTTGTACATCTTACATTACCATTTTATAGTTTTAAAACTTTTCGGATATCCGTTTGCATCCATCGCATTTAAGATACATATAATTGCATCCATAGATCACATTACTACATAATAGTGTGATATTAACACTCCATGTTTAATAAATTGCATCCTAATTAATATTGGAACTATAAATGTAACCCTAATCGATAACTGTGCATCCATATCTTTGAAATTTTATCTATTTGCATATCATATTACATGTTCCAGTTTATTGTTCTGATAGTACTCATGCTTGTTTATTGATACACATGCTTATGTTAGTTGATTATGAGCACCCACATGACATCTTGTGCTTCCTGACATGACCTGTTACACTTCCTACTTGACATGACATGGTACCGTACACTCTTGACATGACATGACACCTTTATACATTATCTGGCTTGATCTGATGTACCATGGCTTTAACTGTTACCTGATCTTGTGTCTAATGCCAACAAACATAACATGTAGTCCTCATGGACCGTTCCTGTTGTCTATCCAGACAAACCTGTTTACCTGATCCTGTGTTGGCATTAGTTTCTTGATTACTGGATACCTGACTTGACATACACATATAACTTGGGGGTATGGGGAAATCAAAGGTGAAATCTGACTTGTAACTCGACAGTTCACTACCTGTATTGAGTGTACACATTCCTGTTTTGTGCCTAGCGGCATGTCTCGGTTTCAACCGAGAATATTGTGGCCGTGGTCCCGGGTATCTACGGGATACTATCGAGTGTACACATTCCTGTTTTGTGCCTAGCGGCATGTCTCGGCTGCAGCCGAGAATATTATGGCCGTGGTCCCGGGTATGTACGGGATACTATTGAGTTACATCGATGATTCATCAATTGATTTTAAAGACTTTAGAATAGAAAATCTGATAGAACAGTTTAGTTTACCCACTGCACGCTATCCTGTACCGGTATGATTCATATTATTGTTATTCTTGCTGTATTCATGTTTATATTACATTGCCTGCTACACTGTTCATATTATATTACTTGATGACATGACGCGCTGACGTTTGGGTTTTGCATGGCCCAGATTCCATACCGCTGTTGCAGTCCGAGCAGGAGTATTTCAGCCAGCAGGCTGAGCTGTGAGTTCAGTAGTAGTTAGTTTTATTTCCTGCATTTATTTCCTGATGTGAGCCCGCATTATGGGACACACTTTTCAGTTATTTGTATTGGATCATTTGCTTCCGCATTTATTTATTATTGACTCCTGTTATTCTGGATTATGGACATGTTTTAGATAGTTTTATCTTGTTCTTAATATCTCTCAGCTGTAATGTGACTGTGGATGGATACTTCCTACCCACGGGTAGCATGGTTGGCTATGTCACGTGCCCAGTCTAGCGTACTCTGGGAAGCGGGGCGTGACATGGTTCTTTTGGTATCAGAGCCATAGGATAGTCGGGTTGATTCTTTTGTAGTTGGGTATTGTACCCAATACACGAATCAGAATACCCGTGTTTAGGAAACATATCCTGCCACCTTGACCGTTTTACCATTCTTGAATCACATTCTTCCTGATTATATCTTTTACGATGTGCAAACTTTCTTTGCATATCGATTCAAAAACCTGATTCCTTGTTATCTCTAGGACTTAGGCGACTTGGATAGAGTTATGTAATTGTGGCTATGATACCGCGGCATAGTTACAATGCGGTACTCTATTTAAGTATCTTGGAGTTCTAGCCTTGATCTATATTCAAAATCTATCATCATGCTAATGTTGGGTATTTTGAGTTTAGGAATATGGCCGGTAAGAAATTGAAGACATACCAGAGGCGTGTGGACGAAGCCGCCATGCTTGGAGTGATAAAAGGAATGCTGGAGAATCAAAGAAATAGACCGAGCTAATCCAGCAGCAAGCGGACTCGTTTCGTGAAGGTTTGCAGATCGTTCAGCAGTCTGTGAACAATGTTAGAGCTAGACCAGTTGACTGAGTAGGGACCGTAGCAGATTTCAGGCGGTTGGGTTCGTCTACATTTACTGGTTTAAAGGAGCCGTTGCCAGTGGAGCAGTGGCTAGTTGACACAGAGAACTTGCTTTTTGCGGCACAGATTTCAGATGACAAAAAAGTTGTTGTGGTACGCATTCAGCTAGTGGATTACGCCCGAGAATGGTGGCTTGTAGAAGAGAACCGTTTGCCCAAGCCGATCAAGTGGGCGGATTTTTCGAAGAGTTTTCTGGAGAAGTTCTTCCCGCGGACTGCACGGGAGGAAATGGAAGAGAAGTTCATCGGACTAAAGCAGAAGGGAGCACCCATAGATGTGCATGTAGCAGAATGGACGAGACTCAGTAGTTTCGCTGGACCTTTAGTTGTCAACGATGCAGACAGGGCACGAAGGTTCATGCGCAGACTGGACGTAGACATCCAGAGGCAGATTGTCTCCCTGGGTTTGACCACTTTCTCACAAATACTTGCAGCAGCCAAGAGCAGCAGAGTTTATCTGGGATGAAAGGGAGTTTGCAGCAGACAGCAGTTGCGTTAAAGAAGCAGTTCTGTCAGGCCAGTCGAGTTTAGGGCTAGGCCGACAAATAATATTCTTGCATCAATGGAAGTGATGAAAGTGAAGAGCCGGCTGTTGTTCGTGATTTTATGAACGTGTTTGAAGATATATCGGGTTTACCGCCAAAGCGAGACGTGGAGTTCGCAATTGATCTTATTCCTGGTGCAGCGCCAGTATCTAAAGCGTATTATCCAATGGCACCAGTAGAGTTGGAAGAAGTAAAGAAACAGGTTGCTGAATTGCTTGAAAAGGGTTGGATTCGAAGCAGTAACTCGCCTTGGGGAGCTCCAGTTCTTCTAGTAAAGAAGAAGCATGGCACAAGAAGGATGTGCATCGACTATCGAGAATTAAACCGGGTGGCTATCAAGAACAAGTACCCGATCCCTCGCATTGGAGAACTTTTTGAGCAGCTTAGTGGCGCGAGGGTATTCTCGAAGTTGGATTTACGATCCGGATATCATCAGGTCCGAGTGAAAACAGAAGATATTTGCAAGACGGCGTTCCGAACTCGGTATGGACATTACGAGTACTTAGTGATGCCCTTCGGAGTAACGAATGCGCCGGCAGTATTCATGGACTTGATGAACCGAATCTTTTCACCGTTCTTGGATCAGTTCATTGTGGTATTCATTGACGATATTCTGGTTTACTCGAAGAGTTTTGAAGAGCATGCTGAGCATTTGAAGATCGCACTGCAGACGTTGAGACAGGAGAAATTGTATGCGAAGATGAGTAAGTGCGAGTTTTGGCTGGAAGAAGTAAGGTTTTTGGGGCATGTTGTGTCTGGCGATGGCATTGCCGTTGATCCAGAAAAGATTGCAGCAGTTCGAGATTGGCCTATTCCAAAGAATGTTGCTGAGATAAGAAGTTTCCTTGGATTAGCCGGATACTACAGGAGATTTGTGGAGAACTTTGCTCATCTGGCAGAGCCGTTGACCAAGCTTACGCGCAAGGAGGTACCTTTTGTATAGGCGGATAAGTGTGCGTTAGCTTTCGAGACGTTGAAGCAGAAGTTGATAACCGCCCCTATTCTGACCGTGCCAGACAATTCCGAAGGATTGGTGATTCACAGCGACGCATCTGGGAAAGGATTGGGATGTGTTTTGATGCAGCATGGGAAGGTTGTAGCATACGCATCGAGACAGTTGAAGACCCATGAGAAGAATTATCCAACTCATGACTTGGAGCTTGCGGCTGTGATTTTCGCTTTGAAGATTTAAAGACACTACCTTTTGGGCGAAAGAGTCGAAGTTTTTACAGATCATAAGAGCTTGAAATATGTGTTCACACAGAAGGAGCTTAACATGAGGCAGCGTAGATGGTTGGAGCTGATGGCTGACTATGATCTTGATCTTAAGTACCATCCGGGGAGGGTTAATGTTGTGCCGGATGCGCTTAGTCGGTTACCAGTAATTCAGGTGTTAACTACGCAGAAGGAGATCGTCGCAGATTTTTGAAGATTTGACTTGGAGGTTGTGCTACCGCGTTCTACGGGACAGTTGTTGCAGCTGCAAGTACATTCGTCTTTGATCGAGAATATTAAAGCAGCTCAATCGCAGGATCCTAGACTGCAAAAGTTTCGAGAGCAGGTTGAAGCTGGGCTACGAACAGATTTATTGATCCACGAAGATGGTTCGTTGAGGTATGGTAGCCGTTTGTGTGTGCCAAAGGGTGATGTTCGTGAAGAGCTTATGAAGGAGGCATACAGCTCAGCTTATTCTGTACATCCAGGACACAAAGATGTACCGAGATATTCGACAGCATTTCTGGTGGGAGGGCATGAAGCGGGAGATTGCTCGCTTTGTGGCAAAGTGCTTGGTGTGTCAGCAAGTTAAGGCTGAACATCAAAGGGTTGCTGGTTTATTGCAACCACTTCCGATTCCTCAGTGGAAGTGAGAACATATAACCATGGATTTCGTGACGGCTTTACCGCGGAGTCCAAAAGGTAACAATGCAGTATGGATAATTGTTGACCGACTGACCAAGGCAGCTCACTTTATTCCTTTTCGGGTTAGTCAATCAACAGAGACTTTGGCAGAGCGGTACATGCAGGAGATTGTAAGATTGCATGGAGTACCGGTGAGCATCGTGTCCGATCGGGACACTCGGTTCTTATCATACTTCTGGAGGAGTTTACAGGAAAGTTTGGGGACTCGATTGAAGTTTAGCATAGCTTATCATCCTCAAACTGATGGTCAGTCGGAGAGAACGATCTAAACTCTTGAGGATATGTTGAGAGCATGCATGTTGGACTTCAAGGGGTCTTAGGAGGATCATCTACTTTTGGTGGAGTTGTCTTACAACAAAAGTTTTCAGGCAACTATTCAGATGGCTCCATTTGAAGCTTTGTATGGTCGTAAATGCCGTTCACCTGTTTGCTGGGACGATGTCGGTGAACGAAGATTATTGGGACCAGATTTGGTTGTGCAGACAGTTGAGAAGGTTAACCCTATCAGAAATCATATGAAGGCAGCACAGGACCGACTGAAGAGTTGGGCAGATACGTCAAGAAGACCTCTAGAGTTCACCGTGGGTGATTTGGTATTCTTGAAGATATCACCGACTAGAGGGGTGATTCGTTTTGGAAGTCGAGGAAAGCTTAGTCCTCGATTCGTTGGACCCTTGAGATCGTGGAGCGTGTTGGTGAGGTAGCGTATCGTTTGGCGTTACCGCGGTCCTTGGCAAATATGCATGATGTGTTTCACGTATCTCAACTCCGTAAGTATGTTCGAGATGAAACGCACGTTTTGGATCATTCGGAGCTAACAGTACGAGAAGACTTGACTTTTGAGAAGCGACCGATTGAAATCGTGGATCGAAGGAAAAAGGTTCTTAAGAACAAGGTTATCCCCATTGTGCTTGTTTCTTGGGGTAATCGCTCGCATGGAGAGTCCACTTGGGAACGAGTAGATGAAATCCGGCAGAAGTTTCCTCACCTTTTCTTGTAGTTATCTATCTTTGTATTCTTGGAATTTCGAGGACGAAATTCTTTTTGTAGTTGGGTATAATGTAACACCCGAGCCCAATGCTACTATTTTCAGTTACTGTTTGAGCATAATGTGGTACTCATTTCTTTTAACTTGCTTGTTTGTTGCTTACTGTAAAATTTACCCGGCAAAGTCGTTTCTACATATAACAAATTTTGGCATCTAAAATAAAATTGAAAATATTCATCTTGGCCTACTTGACACCCCTAGCCTCGTGGTAGCGTCCGTGCATTGTGTTCTCGTCCCGTTCCATGAAACGGGCGAGTTTGGACGGCTACGTGCACGTACGTGTGTCCGTTTTGGAGGTATGCTTTTTGATCATAAAACACTTAATTTTAAAATTTGGATCCCGCTTAAAATCCTATTATTTCAATTTCAAATTTTTGGACCCGACCCGGGCGCGATTTGGAAATGTTTTATTTGGCGCCAAAATCCCAAATTTTAATATTATTAAAACCATCGCATATATTTTTGTAACTAACCTGATATCTTACTGTTCATTACCTATCTTTTAAATCTTTAAATTAACCTATATATATATCCTACTGTTCCTTAAAATGTTTTGAATCTTTAATTAATATTTATCCCTAACTAACGATTCCCTTTTAGCCAACCGTGTTCCTTTTAATTCCGTGGGCCCCCACCTACAGCTCCCTCTCTCTCTCCACTTTTTCTCTCTCTCTCTCTCATATATTCTCTCGTACTTCTCTTTATCATTCTTTCTCTTCTTGCTTCATGTCTCGTTTCTCATTTTTTTTAACTGTTCTTTTGTTGCCGGAATTCCGTCGTGCCGGTGACGCTTCTCGACGTTCCAGCGAGGTACCCCGACCCGTGTGGTTCCTTTGTTCGTCGTTTGGGTTCATTCCGTGAACCGTGCGCCCGTCGCGAGTTTTCCCCGCCGACGGTTAACGTTCCGTTTTCCCGATTCGCGACCCATCGAGGTAAGTTAATCTTGCTACATGCTATATAATTCATTTTATACCTATTTAAATAAATATCATACCTATAGTTTAAATCTAGTGCCCCATGTTTAATTTTATAACGTTTCGATGTTCCGTTTGCATCCGTTTATATCATATTAAATCTAGATCATGAAAACTTATCTTGTGACATACTAGATTACATTATACTGCAACCATATCATTTAAAATATATATCGTCGTAATATTTATTATTATTATCTTTAATTAGTTTATAATCTTCATTTTATAATATTATACATTTGAAAATCTTATAGTTTACACATGAAACGTCGTTGAAAAATCGGATATGACAAATCTGAAATTTACTGTACACCTTATCTTATAAAATTCATTATAAATCATAGAAAAATCATTAGTATACGTTCTTTAGTTCGTTACGAAGCTAACTCAGAATACTAAACTCTATGAAATATTTAATTGCAAAATAAATTGTTTAAATAACGTAAAATGCAAATGAAAATGTCTCCAAACTGCTGTCCAGGGAAATTCCAGCAGCAAACTTTCAATTTCGAATATTTATAATTTTTTGTAGGGACAACCTGAGATGCTTATACTTATAAAACTGAAAATCTTATTGAATTATCTATGTTTGGGTATAAGACACGTCCCTTTTGGAGAACGTTTGTTATTTTTAAGCTATTTTACAAATTAGGGTGATGCTGAATTTCTGAACGGAACTTTCTTGTGCATGATTAATCAATACTACTTTTATAGTTATTAATCGCTTTGAATATACTATCCATATTAATATTATTATATCAATATTTATATCACATATTGCTTAGTTGTACATCCCACATTACCATTTTATAGTTTTATAACTTTTCGGATACCCGTTTGCATCCATCGCATTTAAGATACATATAATTGCATCCATAGATCACTTTACTACATAATAGTGTGATATTAACACTCCATGTTTAATAAATTACATCCTAATTAATATTGGAACTATAAATGTAACCCTAATCGATAACTGTGCATCCATATTCTTGAAATTATATCTATTTGCATATCATATTACATGTTCCCGTTTATTGTTCTGATAGTACTCATGCTTGTTTATTTATACACATGCTTATGTTAGTTGATTATGAGCACCCACATGACATCTTGTGCTTCCTGACATGACCTGTTACACTTCCTACTTGACATAACATGGTACCGTACACTCTTGACATGACATGACACCTTTATACATTACCTGGCTTGACCTGATGTACCATGGCTTTACCTGTTACCTGATCTTGTGTCTAATGCCAACAAACATAACATGTAGTCCTCATGGACCGTTCCTGTTGTCTATCCAGACAAACCTGTTTACCTGATCCTGTGTTGGCATTAGTTTCTTGATTACTGGATACCTGACTTGACATACACATATAACTTGGGGGTATGGGGAAATCAAAGGTGAAATCTGACTTGTAACTCGACAGTTCACTACCTGTATTAAGTGTACACATTCCTGTTTTGTGCCTAGCGGCATGTCTCGGTTTCAACCGAGAATATTGTGGCCGTGGTCCCGGGTATGTACGGGATACTATCGAGTGTACACATTCCTGTTTTGTGCCTAGCGGCATGTCTCGGCTGCAGCCGAGAATATTGTGGCCGTGGTCCCGGGTATGTACGGGATACTATTGAGTTACATCGATGATTCATCAATTGATTTCAAAGACTTTAGAATAGAAAACCTGATAGAACAGTTTAGTTTACCCACTGCACACTACCCTGTTCCGGTATGATCATATTATTGTTATTCTTGCTGTATTCATGTTTATATTACATTGCCTGCTACACTGTTCATATTATATTACTTGATGACATGACGCGTTGACGTCTGAGTTTTGCATGGCCCAGATTCCGTACCGCTGTTGCAGTCCGAGCAGGAGTACTTCAGCCAGCAGGCTGAGCTGTGAGTTCAGTAGTAGTTAGTTTTATTTCCTGCATTTATTTCCTGATGTGAGCCCGCATTATGGGACACACTTTTCAATTATTTGTATTGGATCATTTGCTTCCGCATTTATTTATTATTGACTCCTGTTTTTCTGGATTATGGACATGTTTTAGATAGTTTTATCTTGTTCTTGATATCTTTACAGCCGTAATGTGACTGTGGATGGATACTTCCTACCCACGGGTAGCATGGTTGGCTATGTCACGTGCCCAGTCTAGCGTACTCTGGGAAGCGGGGCGTGACAATAGCCAACAAAGACGACAGATTATAAACTATCATTACAACGGGCCATGTGCTGTGGCTCCCAGCCATATAGTTGAATGGGCAGAAGCCATCGTTTGCCAGTCCGAGCCTGATATTGCGAGGATCGCTATTGAATATTGCGTTCCTCCTATCTAAATCCTTCCATGCCAGTGAATCTTTTGGATGGCTTATTTTTCCATTTTCACTTGGAGGAGCACGATGATGCCAAATCATTGCCTCGGCTATTTTCTTGCACCTGAATAGCCTCTGCAGCCTCTGTGTTATGGGAAAGTATCGTGCTATCTTGACAGGTATATCGGTCTTCTTATCAGAATCTTTCGGCTTATACCTGGCATCTCCGCATGTTGGACACTCCTTCAAATCTGAATTCTCTTTCCGGTACAACACGCAATTTTTAGGACATATTTGAATCTTCTCGCACTTGAGACTCAAATCAGACATCATCTTCTGGGCTCCGTAGCAGCTGTCGGGCACGTTATTTCCCGGGGCATAGAATCTTTCAAGAACGAAAGAAGCATTGTGAATGACTTGTTACTCCATCCATTTAGACACTTAATCTGGAAAAATTGGACGAACCATGAGAGGGTGGAATACTTTGCATTCTCATAAATTGGTTTTCTAGCATCATTCATGAAATTTTCATACTTATCCGCACGTGGTCCTTGATCGGAAGGAATGTCATCTTCGGTACGAATAGATTCACCTAGGGCAGCCTCTACCATATCCTCCATTTCTTCTGATGGAAAGAAATTACCGTCTTCTTCTGCCGCATTACCGTCTTCTCCTTCGTCTCCTGCCGTATTATCGTCTTCTCCTTCTTCTTCTGCCGCATTACTGGCCAAGTTGTATAAAGTCTAGTAAAACCAAATTTAACGATATGAAGCTCTGCAAATTTTACCTTCTGCCAGTACTTATTCTCACATCTATCGCACGGGCAGAGAATTTTCTCTATCACGATCTTATTATGTGCACATGCAAATTCAATAAAATCAGCAACTCCTGCGACAAACTTAGGTTGCATACGTTGTTGCCAATCCACATACATCCAGTCCTGAACTCTGACGTACTCATAGGCCATGTTAGACTGTATAACATATAAATTGTAGGTTATGATGACTATATTGAGAAATCTATGAACGGGATGGTTACCGACAAAGGAGAAAATCCGTGTATATGCTTTGTGTGTGTGTTTGTCGTTGAAAAGAATAAATTATCGATAATCAAAGTTAGATTTGAGGATACCCATGTATGAGTTGTATTATATATATATATGTGTGTTTCAATTTATGATTTCGTTTAAGTGTAGGGTTGTTAGTGTGTATGTGATGTATGTGCGTTTGTTGTGTATTCGTGTTGTATGTGTGTATTTTGGCTGTCGGGGGTAAGGCTTCTATCCCATTAAGAATGTATAGAGCAGACACCCATTCGCTTGTGCTTTCAACCGTTTCGAGAAAATTTCGGTAGCACCTTCCCGCTGTTCTCCGAGTACACTATAATAGAATAGATAATTATTTCAAAGCTGTGAAACAACGTTGAAATGAACATCTAATCTATCTTTGTATACGGAGAACCAGCGGAAAAGTACCGACGAAATAACTCAAAATGGATGAAAACACAAGTGAATGCAGGTGTTTTCTTTATACATTCCTAACTTGTCCACACGGGACAAATCTATCGGTTATCATACGATTGAATCTTCTCGTTACATAGACTACACGACGGTTGTTAGTACCGAGCTATACCGTCCGATATTTAACAACTTTCGTATAGTTCTATGTCACGACGAATATCGAACGTATGTTAACCGATAGACGGGGATTAAGTGGCGTTTTGAGTTTCATATATAAGTATCGATGAGAATATGAAAGTTTCATATTATCATCGAGTATCATATATTGGTTTTAATTTTAACATCTTGAATCACTCTCTAATGATGTGTTTGTTGTGTATTCGTGTTGTATGTGTGTGTTTCAGCTGTCGGGGATAAGGCTTCTATCCCATTAAGAATGTATAGAGCAGACACTCATTCGCTTGTGCTTTCAACCGTTTCGAGTAAATTTCGGCAGCACCTCCCCGCTGTTCTCCGAGTATACTGTAATAGAATAGATAATCATTTCAAAACTGTGAAACAACGTTGAAATGAACATCTAATCTATCTTTGTACACGGAGAACCGGCGGAAAAGTACCGACGAAATATCTCGAAACGGATGAAAACACAAGTGAATGCAGGTGTTTGCTTTATGCATTCCTAACTTGTCCACACGGGACAAATCTATCGGTTATCATACGATTGAATCTTCTCGTCACATAAACTACACAACGGTTGTTAGTACCGATCTATACCGTCCGATATTTAACAACCTTCGTATAGTTCTATATCACGACGAATATCGAACGTATGTTAACCGATAGACGGGGACTAAGTGACGCTTTGAGTTTCATATATGAGTATCAATGAGAATACGAAAGTTTCATATTATCATCGAGTATCATATATTGGTTTTAACTTGAACATTTAATATGAATAGGTTTTACGTTTACGTTTCATTATTAAGGGTTCGAAATTTCAAGTTTAGGGTAAATTTTTCTTGCGTTTACGGTAAAATTGTACGTTTACGTTATTATCGAGTATCCTACTGCAATGAACTAGTGCACCCTAAACTCTAACCCTAAATAACCCAAATTAAGCTAATTAACCACAATTAACCATAATCGTTACCCTAACACAAATTATCCTTAATTAACCAAAACTTAACCCAATTTACCCAAATTAACCTAATTAACCCTAATCAACCAAAACTTAGCCCAATTTACCCAAATTAACCTAATTAACCCTAATCAACACCCTAACACTTTCAAATTATCACTAATTAACCCAAATTAACCCTATCCTATAATTAACCCTACCCTCTAACCCTAAACCTAAACCAAACCCTGACCCTAGCCCTAATTACCCTAACCCTAACCCCAACTAATTAACCCTAACCCCAACCCCAACCGAACCCTAACTCTAACCCCAACTCCAACCCCAACCGAACCCTAACCCTAACCTTAACCCCAACCCCAACCCCAATCGAACCCTAACCCTAACCCTACCCTAAACTGAACCCGATGCCTAACCCTGACCCTCGCCCTTACCCGAACCCTGAACCCTAGACCTAACATCATCAAAATTATAAATAATTTGAGATTTACATACCTGTAGCGGGTGGTGGAGGAGATGACGGAGGCGCAGGAACGAGTGATCGAGGCGACGAGGCGTGGAGGGCGGTGGCAACGAGGTGCGGAAAGTTATGGGAACGATCGAGGAAGGTGGTGACGAGACGCAGAGGGCGGTGGCGACGAGGCGCGGGAACGAGCGATCGAGGCGCGGCAGAGTGAGAGAGAGAATTTTTGGGAACGTTCAAGGAATTTTCTGTGCTTTTTTTTTATTAATAACCCATTTATATGTCTCTACGGACATAACCGTAGGGCCATCGTTTGCGGCTCCGTAGGGGCAAACAACAAATTACGATTTAATATTTTTAAATTAAAACGTAGGGTACCGTATGGACAACCATGGGAACCTATGGAATAATCCGTAGAGGCTATAAAAAATTACCCCTACGGATTCCTTTACCCGTAGGGGCAACCCTATATTGTAGTAGCGTGAGTACACAAAAAAATTTTGATTGATCAACGTTAGGCTATAAACATGAAAATTGATCACAATTAGCGAGAAACTAAACAATTTTACAAGGTTGAATACCAATCTATCGCTGGAGTTTGACGAAACTCAATCGGACTTGATGCTGAAAACCTAGGGCTATCAAGTTTGGGAAATCAGAAACACGCAAGTAAATTTTTATTATAGAAAGAGAGGATGGTTAGGTCATTTGCTATACTTATTAAGGACAGGGAGTTTATGTGTAACATAGTGAAAGTTTGAGGAGATTCGGTGATAGGCACGTGAGGATGGTTCTGGGCAAACCAAGTAAACCACGGATGGTTTTCATGAAATAAATCAAAAACTATATATGACTATTCATTTAATTAAGAATCAAGAGCGTTGATATATAATTACAAGAACATATATATTATTTTGCAGAGAATGTCACGGTTTTTAAGCATGTTTGGTGCAAATATAGTATTTCTGTGAATTTCAGAGCTAAATAACCACTTCCTAGATAATTCTTAGAGTCAAATACAGTTTTGGATCTACTTATAGCTTTTTGGAGAGGTCGGGCTATGGCCTGTCTCCTTGGCCCCGCCCCTCTTTTTCCTCGGACGAATTTTATCCGTTTCTTATTATTTTTCTTTTGATATTGCTTTTAGCTGTTCTTTGTATCATTATACATCCTCAATGGAATGTAGGATGCCCATCTCATCCTTCTTACTTCACAAAGAAAAGATTATCTTTATCATTATATTGGAAACAACATGAGGTGTGTGGCACTTCCAATTTCAATTCAAAGGAAAAAGTTCAAAGAAAAATTCTTAATTCTTAGACAATACACGTCACCATGACATAACATTGAAATATTCATAGGGGAATAAGGTAGTTAAAGTACCACCCTCTACTTATTACCATATTGCCAAAAACTAGCATAACTATTAGCCTGCGAATATTATTTGAATTTTAATTGTTCAACCCTAACAGAAAGATACTTGTTATGTTTATATTCATATTCCAATGGGAAAAAAAGACTAGATTCATTTTTTCCATTGGACCGAGTCAATACAAGAAATTGGTTGTTTGGGTAAATTCTTTATGAAGAATTCCAATGGAAAATGATCCAAAAGTATCCTCAATCCATTGGATTCTAAAAATTGACAAACACCTAACTTTTCTAATCCAAAACACTCTCTCTCTCTCTCTCTCTCTCTCTCTCTCTCAATGAGACATCATTACGTCAATCTCTCTTTTTATTTCTCTGTCTCACTTTAATGCTATGTCATTATCTCAACCATCCAAACACGCATTATATTATCAAAATCCATTAGAATTTTACTTGCGGAAGGAATGCACGTGCATTCCAAAATATTTTAATCATAAAATAAATCTTATGACTTCAATCATAACTATTCCCAAAGCATGAAATTTCCATTGGATTTGAAACGTGAACAGTACTTAAAAAAATTAAAAATTAAGAATATAATTCACGCAATTCACATGCATGTATTCCATCAAGTTTGCACTCCATAGGTCATGATTTCGATTTTCGAAGGAGTTGGTTTTTTTTTAAAAAAATGGTAATAACGAAAAATCTTTGCACTTAATGTGAAAGCATCATTTATATTCATTTACTATGAATACCTCGAAGTGGAATTGGAAGCTGACGGCATCTAAGACTCTTATTAAAGTTAAGTCTAATGGTGCCCCTACCCCTAATTTTGGCTTTTTCAAAGCTTTCAAAGATGTTTGTTATTCTTTTTCATATATACCCCTGGAATGCTTTCATATTTGTTTAATCCTTTCCATATTCCACTATTCATGCATGCCCCTTTGAAACTTCAAAATCATCTAATACAACTCATTTCATGCATGCTTAATAGTTGCGTGTTATATTATACTTGGCAATACAATATAAAAGAAAAACGAACGTCAATAGTTTTATTTGTTTCATATGTTCATGTGTTAACGTTCCCTGCATATATCTTAAATAAATTTTCTTGTATACTCTATTATTTTTTTAATTTTATACTAATTATTTTTGCTTCTTTTCAATGTGTTCTTCCTGCATATAACAAGGACCAATTTGATGAATTTTAGATGGGAAATTGGCGCTAGTTAAGTATTACAAGTAAAAACAACATGTAACATATATAAAGATTAGCCAACAAGCACACACCAAATTTAGCCTTAAATAATCTAATTGTACAGTTGCTATCATAAAAAAAATTCTTTTGAAAGAACATTAAAAAAATTATTAGAGATGCATACAAATAGCTAGCGATGTTTGTACATATGTGACCGGTGCCTCTTAATCGAAATTCTAGTCCCAACCAAACATCAAATGCACAAAAAACTTTCTTAATTCGATCCAAACTTATGATGCTCAAATTTAACATTTTGGGCCAGACGTCTGGTTAATTAGCTGTGATCCGAATAGCTACATATTATCCTATACAAATATTTTTCTTAAAAGATCATCTAGAAAAAACATAAGGAATTCAAGGAGGTATATAAATATGTAACATTTCTCGGGGGTCATATATAAAAAAACCCCTTCAAAGATTCTTTTTGGAACCTCCTCAATGAAGCTATGATCACTTTCTATCGAACCAACAAACCTACATATATTGCCATTCTCCAAACTCCCTCTACCCAACAACAAACTCTCAACACTTCAACAAACACTCAAACTTCTTTGCTTGAAGCAATCAATGGAGCACCATCATAATCAAACCTCTTCTCAAAAGAAAGCAAGGCCTTTGCCCAAGAGAGGCCAAGTTAAAGCTCAAATAATTGGTAGCTTGGTCAATTCTCTCACCCCGAAAATACCGAATAATCGGAAAAAACACCAAGGCGGAGGCATTTCTATTGCACCTATGAATGGCTATAGCTCTGAAGACAGTTATGGCAGTTGATGCATGATCTCTCTACTTAATTCTCACTATGATCTTTATTCACTTCTTCCTTCTTTCTTGCCTTCTTATTCTATAATATATGCATGATGATATTAGAAGTTTTGAATGATTTGAATACTAGTAGCTTCTTCTATATATTCTTTTTCCCCCCTGAAAGTTTGACATATAGTGACTATAGAGATATTGTAAAGGTGTTGCATATGTGGTCAAAATTTTTGATCAAATTAGTAGTCTCTCTCTCTCTCTCTCTCTCTCTCTCTCTCTCTCTATATATATATATATATATATATATGAGTTTTACAAATGGGATTGACTGTCAAGTAATCATAAAGGATATATGTGTGTGTGTACTCTCTCAAATTAAGCATTCTCATTCTCCTAGATAAATATCTGAGATGAAAGTAAGAAGAAATGCAATTCATAAGAGAGGGCAGATGCAAGTCAAGAAAGAGATCTTCGACGATATTGCGAAAACGATCGCATCAGCATTGATGAAGCTCGATGGAGAAAACCCCAAGAATCCAAATGGGATTGGAAATGGAAATTCAAGTCCCAGAAGGAGGCAGCTTAAAGTGAAGATATTTGAGGAGTTCATTAGCAAATTTTAGCTTTATATATGTTTTTGTGTGTGGAGTTTGTACTCCTTTGTTTGTTCGTATGAGTTAATTAGATATATCATTACGTAGCTTGAACTACAAACGGGTTTGTTGTCTTAGTTGTTATGTTGTTCAAATATAAGAAGCTTTTACCGTTGAATAACAAATTTTTGTTTGTGTGCCAATTGAGGAATGATCCGTGTGTGTGAAATGTGTGAAGAGCTAATTATCAACTATATATGTATGATAGAACTTTATATATCCAATAAATTTTTCGCAAATTGCAACCTAAAATAGTATTGTTTGGTGCCTAGCCAAATATGATCCCAACAAAATGTACTTCATAGTTCACACTATATGAAGAGTACTTCTATGTAAGGCGCCGGGTCTTGTGACTTGTGAGAGAGAAAGAAATAATCACATCTGCCCACAAAGCTACCGGAAAGGTGTCCTAAAATTCTCGTTTCTCTCTCTCTCTCCTGTCTACATCCAATACACCAAATAATTTCTCCTGCTGTATATACACCTGAATTAACCTTGCAAACAAAAGTAATGATAACTATAGCTTTTGTAAGCCTTGCAACCCCCCCCCCTCCCCAACCCCCCCCCCCCCCCCCGCGCGGCCCCCACCGTTTTTTTTATGTTTCTTGTCCCCCGAAATATGTTCATTGGAATGATATTGAATTAAAGTGAGTAGACCACAAATTGACATACTATAAAACAGCCGCTCTTGGAAAAGTTCTTGAAGCAAAATGGCATATTTCCTAGCTAAGTCTACGGAAACGACTTATGAAATGGTTGGCTGTGACAAAATTTATAAAGAAGAAATTTTGTATGATGATAACATTTATAAAAAGAAATTTTGTAAAAGAGAATTTATTTAGAAGAAATTTTGTATTGAATATTTGATAAACTTTACATCCAACTTTACAATGTATATATACACGATAATAATTGCCTAGCAAACAAATAAAAAGGAAAAAGATAAATACATTATGCTTAACTATCAATTAATCATAAAGAGAAAAAATAATTACAAAGGATTATGATTGATCCTAATTACCACTAATAAAATATAGTGTCATTTTATCGCTAATTGCTAGGAAAGAAATGCTTGATGGTCAAAGATCAAATCTTGCAGGATAAACTTAGCCAATACTTTCTCTCAAGTTGGTGCATGGAGATTAAGAATGCCCAACTTGGATTTTAGAAAAATGAATTAATCCTTTTCAAGAGCTTTTGTAAAAAGGTCGGCTAGTTGAAGGGAACTAGCAATTTTTTGAGATCGAATCAAGCCACTTTGTAGTTTTTCATGGACAGCATGACAATCGATCTCTATGTGTTTTGTTCAATAATGGAAGACCGGATTTTCTGCAATATGAATACCTGCTTGATTATCGCAATATAATGGAACATGAGAATTTAGAGAAAGACCATGGTTACTAAATAATTAAAGAGGATAACCGAGTGACTAAGCACAAGTTGCAGTGGTCATGCATAGCTCTGATACCATGACAGAATTTATAAACTAACGGTTTGCATTTTGCAAATGTTAGAATTAAATTGTGTTTGGATCATGTTTAAAAAAATT
Organism: Agapanthus africanus; assembly: GCA_030015575.1. Taxonomy (NCBI): domain Eukaryota; kingdom Viridiplantae; phylum Streptophyta; class Magnoliopsida; order Asparagales; family Amaryllidaceae; genus Agapanthus; species Agapanthus africanus. The sequence continues at coordinate 139,571,468 of CM057339.1, forward strand.
TTGAATGTGAGAAAGAACTTCAAATTTGTTACTCATAAGGTAAATCCATGTGCAACGAGAATAATCGTCTACAATAGTTAAGAAATATTGTGCACCGGATAATGATGGAGTACGATATGGATCCCATACATCAAAGTGTACCAACTCAAAACAACTTCTCAGTCCTATTCTATTGTTAATTGCTAGAAAGGAAATACTTGATGGTCAAGGCTCAAATCCTGCGGGATAAATTTAGCTAATCGGTTGCTTGTGATTGGATACAACATTTGCAACTATTAGTTGATTCAACTGATGCGGTTTGAAACCTTTTTTTTTTATTTGGTTAAAGTATTTGATTGTCTGCATGCAGTTGCTGTAGTTAGCTAAGCCTTAGATTTTCTCACAATACCAACTATATTGAACATTTGTGTTGCACCAGAACTTTTAAGTATAGATTAGAGTAAAGGCTCAAATATTTATTTTCTTATAAATTCTCCAAAGTTGAGCACGCGAAGCCTAAGCTTTATTTTTTATGCACTGCTAATCATAGTCACATAATTCACGAATTATTCGCCGAATTCGTGAATAATTCGTGAATTTTTGATCAGACGAATTAATCTCCGAATTAATCGTCATTGCCGAACTGACCGAATAATTCGCGAATTATTCCCGAATTATGTGAAAAACAGCGAATAATTCAAAAAACAGCAAATAATTCATAAAATCAAAACCTAGCGTCTCATATATTAATTTATTGCTCGAAATCCTTCCCGAATATTTCCCAAACACTTACCGAATCTTTCCCGAATACCTGCCGATTTTTTCCGAATAGTTTTCCGAATCCGAATTTTCGCCCTCGCCGAATTATTCCCGAACGACGAATTTGCTAATTATTCCTCAAGTCCACTTTTAATTGGCAATTGGAGGAATTTGAACATGGGTGCAACTTTCATAGATTTTGTTATGGCAGCGTTGAGCTTTAAAAAAACACTATGAACCCTCTTTGAATTGGGGATGTTGCCTGAAAATACTAGTCTGATTTAGGATACCATATTGATTAAATAACCTAAATAACCTTGTATATGGACTATGGACCAAGTAGACTTAAATTGATTGAATATGGTATTTTTTGACGAAAACACTGTAAGGACCGTATAAAATATAATCCAAGTACTCTTTTCTTTATAATAAAAACATTTCTTTTGAATTTTATGTATATTCGTTTCTTTTTAACCATAAGCCCGATCATACTAATATCCTTTTGGTTGTGATATTAATCCTTTGTTCTTAAAGGTCACAAGATCGAATCATGATACTGTGTTTTTAAAATAATTTGTTTAACCTCACTCCCACTTTTATTATCTTCTTCCCAAATCATTCCTCTATTTATTTTACAAGTCCAAGCTCTCTACTCCTTTTCCATTGGTGAACCTTGCCGTCGTAGATCCATCTCCTCTCTTCGCTGCTGCACAAATCACTAAAGACGTGCAGGTACAACAAGCTCTCCTCTCTTCCACTCGTAGTCTCGGTTCTTCCAACTAAGATCCTTCATCTTCTTTTTGCACGTATTAGTATCAGTGGATACGGTAAGCCTCTTGGTTTTCTCCTCTCTCCCTCTGAGTTCTATCTATGATATGTAGTCTCTTTTCTTGAAAATTTTATGAATGAAGGTAATCGAAATAAAATGTAGTTTTTATTAAAATAAAGGTAAATTAGGTTCGTGTATATACGTTGCCATATTAATTCTTCAAAGATGATCTAACATGTATAGATTCATGATTACTGATGTTACTCCGCATCTTATGCCATGGGTGCGTTCATATAATATAATTTTTCTTACATGTTTCAAGGTTTTTGCATTAATATACCAATTTGATATATTTTTGAGCATATCGACTTGCTACAAAATCCTTACTGCGACTATTGTACCTCGGATTAGAAAATCCAGTCTTAGGGTTGTGGGTATTCACTACTACAAATAAGGATTGTCCCTACGGATTTATCTGAAAGAGCAAACCACTGTCCCTACGGATATATCCGTAGGGGCAAGAAAATACCCTGTAGGTACAAACGCCGTAGGTGCAAGTCGCAGTCTTGAACATGCCCTTACGGTCAAAAGCTTGCCCCTACGGAGTAATGTGTAGGTCCAGTTGTCTCTACGGATTAGGCCGTAGGGCCAAAAAATTTATTTAATTAATGATTTTATAAAATAAATTAGGTGTCCCTACGGACTAATCCGTAGGACGAAGTATTTGCCCCTACGGATAAGTGCGTAGGTATAAATCCGTAGGGACAAAATATCAGGACGAAGTATTTGCCCCTACGGATAAGTGCGTAGGTATAAATCCGTAGGGACAAAATATCAGGTATCCTGATATTTTGTCCTTACGGATGCCTGTGTAGGGGCATTTGTTTGCCCCTACGGATATATCCGTAGGGGCAAGCGTAACCCATAATACTGACATCATAGGGGGAAAATATCAGGTATCCTGATATTTTGCCCCTACGGATAAATCTGTAGGTACATTGTTGAGCCTTACGGATTAATCCGTAGGGGCAATGATGGGCCCTACGGTTAAATCCATAGGTACATATTATCAGGTTTTTTTTTAAAAAAAAGGGCCGTCTATTTTTTTCTCGTCCTGTGCGCAATAATATATACATCATATATAATAATCATCACGCAGAACATATATCGCAGTATTCATAATCACATCTCACGCATAATATACAAAAGAAATCAACAAGCAGAATATGATATCAATATAAACACGCAAACACCACCAATATCAATATCGTCCAAAATGTAGTACAATATGTATCATATAAATAAATATATGTTTAAAATATAAGAATCAAAAAGCTACCCTACCTCGGTCCAGCTCCACCTCTGATAAACGCCAGAATCTGGCGCGCCTGCTCCTCGGATATATCCTGAGTCAATAAATCATGCAATGCGAAGCGTGCGGGAGTCTGAGCGGGCTGTGGAGTTGTAGGAGTGGTCTGCACAGCTGCCGTCGAGGTAGTGGCTTGCGGAGCCGCGGCTGCGGGAGTCTAAGCAGTGGAGCTATAGGAGCTGTCTGCGGAACCGCAGCCGATATAGTGGCTTGCGGAGCCGCAGCCGAAGGAGATGCATGTGGAGGCTCGGCCGATGTACCCTGTCGCGTCTGGACCTACGTGTGTAATAAGCGAGTAAGAACTGTGTATTATTCGAATTCGTATCATTATCAAGTTATTTCGAAACCCCAATCTATGTATGCTTAGGGACTTAGGCCTCGTTTGGATATCTAGTTTGGAAAACCGTAGTTTATTTTAATTAGATATGTATGTATGATTAATCAAAGCTAAGTCTACAACCAAATAAGCTCAGGCTATGTACTAATATTGGATATGTTGCTATCTATAATATGACATAATATTTTACTATTAAGTAGTACACATACCAGCATCTCCTTCAACTCCAGAACGGTGGCCTTCAAGCTCTCCAGTTCCTGCTGGAAACGTCGCTCACTGGAGACGGAGGAAGTAACCGCCAGGGTGGAATCCAATCTCATATGGGCCCTGCTAGGGCCCACTCCCCGGCCTCTCTCCCAACCTCCGTGGTGCCCTCCGTGTGTGGCGTCCAGGACTGGGGTCAGCAGTATCGGATCGTTCTGTCCGGTAAAATTGATCCTCGATGTCTCGGCCTGCTCAACCACCCGCTCCTACACCCACATTAACCAGTAAAATATAAGTATATCATTTAAATTTGAACCTTTCAAAACTAAAATTTCAAATAGGGGTTGAATAAATATTAACACTTACGCAATACTCCTGGGTAGCGACGTCGGGGTATCGAAGCTCGCCCGTGGCAGGATCTGTCGAGCTGCCGTGGACGGCAAGATATGCGGACAGCACGCTCGGTGTACCACCTTACGCCAGGGTCTGAGCTCTCTGCAATATTAGAAAATAACTCTTAATATTAGATATATTAGAAAATAACTCTTAATATTGCATTATATCACAAAGGCCAGTCTATTGTAATTTACCGATAACTCCATGGCACGAGTAATATTCCTCGAGCCACCTGTATAAGTGGGGCGACCCCTCTTCGCCGACTTCCTATTCTCTATATTTTGAGCGGCATGTTTCTGCACAACACATTCACATTTAGTTTTCTAATTAAGGAACACAAAAAAATAAATTATATACTAAACAATGAATTACATTTAAAATACATACCTGTTTGCATTGAGAGTCGAAATATTCGCACAATAGAGGCCATATTTCTACGTCGACTATCGCAAAGGCCGGAGTAGATAGGAGGGCCGCTCTCTCTGCCCCGGAGGTCGCCATCCACAGGGAGTAGCAGTCGGCCTTCAGCTCATTCCTGTTGTATCGGACCTTGGTCTGCATGTTCTTCATCAGGCCATTATACAGAGCATGAAAATCGAGCACCCTACCAGGATGATCAGGGTCGAGTACAGGCTGAAAATCGTAATCCAACTGAAAATACAAAAAAAACATTGTTATTAGATTACAAGTGTTAATAATAAATATACTGGATAAATCAAATGAAAATATATATTAATACACGAGCCTGATCAAAGAAGAGGGCGAATGAGCGCCGATGCCGGTCGCCCCACTCAACGTAAAGTGGATAGTTCTTCATGAGCCGGCTCTCATCCCCTATATACCGGCCGAACCTCTCGGCATGATCGCCGGTATAGCGATAATCATGGGTAAAGAAGAGGGGGAATGCTGCCTCCCCCTAGCTCTGTCAGGCCTCAGCCTGTGGGACTGATTCAGGTCTCGAGTCCCCCTCTAGGGATGGGAAGGCCCTGCGTCTGCAAGAAATATCAAGACAATCAATATTAAGACAAAGTTGTATTAAGAAATCAAGATTAAACGAAAATTGAAGTGTGATATATACCTCTGGTGACTAAATCACGAGCCTGGGCCCGGGCAGCAGCACGAGCGGGACGATAGTTCCTCCGGTGAGGAACGGCCGGTGTCCCGGATGCGGACGCATCCCCTCCAACCAGAAAATAAACATTGATGCTAAATTTCCATGAAGTTCATATTTATTCTTTAGAGGATATGTAAAATGAATAAATATTTTATATTTATTCATACTAACTTACAGACAGAGCGGAGGGTACGGAAGTAGCAGGAGTGGCCCTTGCGTCAAATGTGGACGCACCACCTATAATTAGACAATTAAAAATAGATTATATAAGTAATTGCAAAAAGAATGTGTAGATCAATAATATAACATTCTAAATCAATATGCATGCACTATAAGATATATAAACATACCCGCAGGTGCGGTGGTGTCACCACCTACAGCTAGACAATAAAAAAAATGATTATCTAAGTAAAAGCAAAATGAATTTGTGTATATTTATGATATAGCATTCTAAATCAATATACATGCATTATATGATATATAAACATACCTGGAGGTGCGGGAGTGGCCTCTGTCCCTGATGTGGACGCATCACCAACAATTAGACAATCAAATATTGACAATATAAGTAATTTTGACAAGAACAGGCATGGATATCTATTATATTACATTCAAAATGAATATGCGTGCAATATACTTGGAGGTGTGGCAAAGTCCACACGGAAGGAGGCATCCGAAGGGGTCTCCGATCTGGGTGCAAGACCGGCCCTCTGAAGCTCCTGTTCCCCTCCGAATGGCGGCGCGACGCAGAGACGTCTTGTCTGAGATTCGGGGCAGATGCTAATTGGTGCTATCCGTCCACCTCTCCGAAGATGCCAAGTTGATTTATGGCACCGTGTATCGGAGATTTAGACGGATGCGGTCGATGTAGCAGACTTTGTCAGATTCCCCCTCACTTGAGGGGTTTTTGATTATAGGGACGCTCTTCCCTGCAGGCGCAAGCCCCTGCAGTTAATTACGTTACCGCATCGCGGTAACAACTTTCTCCTTCTCCAGAATTTCACTTCATGTCGTGGGTGTTTGTTTTGTTTGTGGTTGTCCGTGGATTGTATACAGAGACTAATTTATGTCGTCGCCCGTAGGACGTGGATTAGTCCAAATCCGTGTTTACTTAAATTTGCGTTTGGGGTTTTGGTTTAAGGATACGTTAGCCATTTTTGAGGCTAAGATCAACTTAAACGTTTGTTAAGGACACGTTAGTCTGATTTGAGACTAAGATCAACTTAACGGGATCGTTTAGATCCGACAAAAGAGCATTTGAGAGCTCTATTGTTCCAGTTTAGGGACATGGTGGTCCATTCCCTGTATGGCCGTCGGGACCCGTCACCTCTCTGACGACGTTGAAGGATTACAACGACAAATATCAGAGGAGTTTAGAGATGTACCCTTGAACCGGGTGTAAATTGATTTAAGAAAGCAGCCGTGCTCAGTCAATTTAATTTGAGGACTTACGGCCATGATTGGGCTAAGTCCAGTTGAGAATATGTTCAACGTTTTTGTCTTTGGCCTATTAGGCCTGTGTTGGGGTTTTGCCCCAGTTTAATAATGCACTGCATTTTATTCTGGCTTGCTAGGCCTTTTGATTTGGGTTCAGTCCCTTTGTAAATGATGCAGAGCATCTGTTTTAGGCTCTGCCCTTTTTAGAGTAATGCATTGTATTTTATTTGGCCTGTTAGGCCTTTTTTTATTGGGCTTGGCCCTTCTGTAAATAATGCAGTGCATTAATTGTCTGACATTGGCTTGTCAGGCGCTTTGCGCCAATTATTGAGCGCAAGCACATGTGGAGGTGACACGTGTCACACTCTGGTGAGCACAAGCACAACAGCGCAGTGCGCTGCGCTGTTGCGCTGCTGACACGTGGCGCGCTCTAGTGCGTTGCGTCAACTTCAGAGAGCAATGCTCTATCTTAAAAGCGCATAGCGCAAGTGGTTCTGAAGCTGACACGTGGCGCTTTCTGCAGGCTTGCGCCAACCCAGGAGCGCAACAGAGCAGATTTGCAAGTGCAAGGCACTACTTTAATTTCTTGATCCAAGAAAAAAATCTTTAAGATTCCAGAACCAATGGTTCATGAAAAAGTGCAAGACACTGTTATTATTTATTTTTTTATTGAAGATCATTGATCTTGTTCTTAGATCAATGATCTATTCAGAAGAAAATTCTTCTTTTTTTTTATAAAGGTTTTTACCTTTTTTCTCTTCTTGAGTTTTTTCTCAAAAATTCTTCAGAGTTCTCTCTATTCTCTGTATTTTTTTTTTGATCTCTTGATGTTCTTGTTCATCTCCTTTTGAATTGGGGTCTAGGAGCCTTTATATAGTGCCCATTAATTTGTTAAATTTGTTAAAGAGATCTTTCTCTGAGTGATTTGGGGAATTTTCCCCACCGTTGGATGTTTGATCTAAGGGCTTCTGTTTTACGGAATACAATCTTCTTGTTTTAACAAGAACATAAGGATCTTACTGGAATTTTAATTCTGTTTGGCGCAAACGCTTCTGCGCTTGACACGTGTCGCGCATCGCAACGTGTCGCACAACACAGAGCGCTGGCACAACTGCGCTGGCGCGTGTTGCGCAGCGCAGAGCGCAGCGCAACTGCGCTGGCGCGACTGCGCTGCCATGTGGCGCGCAGCGCAGAGCGTAAGTCAGCTGAAGCGTCGCTTCTTTAATTTTTTAATTTTCATTTTAATTTTCAGAACAGAGCCTTGCTCTTATTGGGGGAAACAGAAGCGTTGCTTCGTTTCCCGTCTTGGAATTTGAACAGAGTTTTGCTTTGATTAGGGTAAACAAATGCCCCCCCACCGTTGCGTTTACGTGGCCCCAAACGTGAGCGCAACGGTGGCAGAATTCCAACCGTTGCGGCAACTTTTGGAAGTTGAAAGGGCATTTGATGCCTATAAATAGGACCTTTGGTCCTCAACAGATGATTATCAGCTTTAGAATTTTTGCTTTCAAAACTTTAGAGCCTTGCTCTTGCCTTCAAGAACTCCCAGAGTTAGATTTTCTTTAAAAGAAACTTTTTAGGTAAAAATTAATCTTGAATTAAATTAATTTTAATTAATAGAGCCTTGCTCTCATAGATCTTTGATCTAAAGAAAACCCCTTTGGGGTTTCACCAATAGAGCCTTGCTCTCAAGAATCTGTTTCAAGGTTTCTTAACCCATGAACAGAGCTTTGCTCTTTGGCAAAACATAGATCTCTTTGATCTAAAAAAAAGATGAACTCTTAAGAGTTTGAATATGGATAATGAATATTAAAAATGGAGTTTTGTCTTTAATGGATTATATCATCTTTTAATAGTAAGGCTCTCAGAGTTCTCGGGGAATTTCTTTAAATTCCTTTCATTATTGAATTTTGACTGGTGTCACTCCTGTCTGCAGAGCATTGCTCTCGAGGATTTTAACTCCCTGTGTCTTTTTATTTGCTAATCTTCCCGTGATGTTTCCTTCAGGCATTATGGCGGTGCGTCTATACAGTCTGCACGAGTTCATCACCTACGAGGATATCTGCGCACAGGGACGTCATCAAAACCAGGAGTTTATAGATGCCCAGTGTGCGGAGGTTATGGGTCGTCTGAACGCACGCGTTGGTTGGCTGCTCCTTCGCCGTTCTGCGCTCTTGAAAGTCGTGCTGGGAGCAATTTGGAGAGCACTCCCGGGGTTCCACGAGGCCATGCCGCTCAATGCGCTGGATGACGCCGAAGACAAGATGCATTCAGTGCACCTGTCGGGGCTGATCTCGAAGAAATGGCGGGATAGCCTCGTCGACATTCTTCATCAAGTTTTTCAACAGACGACGATAATCGCTGCTTATCAAAGGATAGGGGGCCTTGCCGAAGATCTTGACACGCGTGAGCGCGAGAGGCTGCGCATAAGAATAATTAGAAAGGCCAGAAGAACTCTAGATGGCCTTACTTTTGAATTCCTCAATCCGTGCCCTGGATCTGAGGTTATACCATTGTAATAATTTGAGTAATGTTTTGCTTATTTCTCTATGATTGTAAGAACCCTTTGTAATGGAAAATTTCTCCTTTCAGCTTATCTTATTTCTCGTTCTGAGTCTTTTGCACATGCATGAATGAGTGTGTCTCGAGTGCTTGATCAAACGCCAATCAGATGTTCTTTCTGTCGCTTTCTTCTTTGTTTTATTATCCGTATGTTACCTTAGTGAATATGGTTGACAGATAACAGAGTAAGCACCTTGGTTTCTTCAAGATATAGCGATGGCTTAGGCCGCAGGTTCATATCTGCTGCCTAAGACTTTTCAACTCTATGAGCCGTGAGGGTCTCATAGAGACTTTTCTCCCTACGGATCGAGAGGATCTCGTAGGTGGATTTTCTCCTTAGGAATCGTGAGGATTCCGAAGTGCGTTTTCTCTTATAAGTCGTAAGGATCCTATAAGAGAATTTCTCCCTCTTACGAGTCGAGAGGACCCGTAAGCGGTTGTTTCTCTCCTTGTCGAGATTCGACTTTGGAGAGTGAGACCCGTTGATAGTATGCAAGAGACCATTTTGGGCCAACTTGCAGGGTCCCAGTGCTTAGGAAACAGGTTTTTTTTTAATCCCCGCTGCCTAAGGTTTTTCCCCATGAGTCGAAACGAATCGAGCAGTTCTCGCAAAGACATCAATTTCCTCATGAGTCGAGATGAATCGAGCATTTCTCGCAAGAATATCCTAACGTCACAGTTAACCTCTGCTCTTTCCGACAGAAGTCCTTTAGGGTCTGTGGTACTTAGGGTTTTGGCCGTCGTACCGTCGCATCAGCTGATATATTCCTCGATATGCAATCGTGCTGTTCGAGTAGCCCTGTGAATGCCGTGTCTCTGATCCCTTCGGGGGCTGGACAAGACGTCTTCAAGTAATCCTCCTTGGCAGTTTGACCGTCGGAAGAGCAAGCGTTAGGAATTTTGCCATGCCGCTTTTTACTTGAGGTTAGGCTCATTTTGGAGAGCCCCGATGAGTCATAACCACTCCGCGCTGGTGTGGGATGATCTCCGATAGTCTTTCAGGTTTTATGTGAGTTGCCGTCAAGACCCTGAAGCTAGGAATTCGGCCTTTGCTTCGTTTGCTGGCATCGCGTCTGCTGTATCGAGACGAATGTCGCGGTTGTCTCTAGGTTGCTGGTGAACCGTCGAGGTTTAGAACTAGAGACTTTGCCTTGGCTCTGTTAATTTTATTGTCGCGTCTGAACCTTGCTGGAGGAAGAATGCTGGGGTGACATCTCGTCTGCTGTATCGAGATGAACGTCACGATGAAGCTGGGATTTTGCCGTTGCTTTGTTTGTTTGATTGTCGCGTCTGCTGTGTCGAGACGAACGTCGAGACGGTGACCATTCCGCACTGGTGTGAGACGATCTCCGGTTGTCTTTCAGGCTTTATATGACTTGCCGTTAAGACCTTGAAGCTAGGAATTTGGCTTTCGCTTCGTTTTCTTTGTCACGTCCGAATCCTGTTGAAGGAAGAACGCTGTCGTGACATCTCGTCTGCTGTATCAAGACGAATGCCGAGATGGAGCTGGGATTTTGCCGTTACTCCGTTTGTTTGATGATGTTGCGTCTGCTGTGTCGAGATGAACGTCGAAGTGGTGACCATTCCGCACTGGTGTGAGATGATCTCCAGTTGTCTTTTAGGCTTTATATGACTCGCCGTTAAGACCTTGAAACTAGGAATTTGGCCTTTACTTCGTTTGCTTTGTCACGTCCGAATCCTGTTGGAGGAAGAACGCTATCGTGACATCTCGTTTGCTGTATCGAGACGATTGTTGAGATGAAGCTGGGATTTTGCCGTCGCTTTGTTTTGTTTTGACCGCGAGATCTTTTGTTGGCGTTGTATCTGCATCTTGATGGACTGCGAAGGAACGCCTTTGTTGATTCTTAGGCCGTAGATATTGCCGTTAAGATTTGGAACTAGGGACTATGCCGTTGCTCCATTTCATTGCGACTCTGAGGTCGGTTGTTGACGTCATGTCTGCATCTGGTTGGAGTGAGGAGAAACGCCGTTGGTGATCTCTAAGTTGTCGATATCAACGTCGAGACCCTGAAGCTAGGGATTTCCTTTTGCTTCGTTTGTTGACATCGTGTCTGCAATATTGCAACAAATATCGAGGTTGTCTCTAGGTTGTCTATGAACCGTCGAGATTTGGCTTCGCTTTCTGGTGGAGCCTGTTGGGAAGGTATGGTTCCCTCTTTGTTTGTGCCCCTGGATTGTATACAGGGATCGATGTGATCTCACCTTTAGGGCAAAAAGTTTCATTCATCATTTTTTTTTGGTATTTCCGCGATGCTCTATCATTTCAGTTTTTATATCGCGAAGGTCACGATTGCCCAATCATTTCGGTTATTTTTCGCGGTGCCCAATCATTTCGGCTATTTATTTCATTTTTTACTCGCTGCTTTTTATTGCGAGTCGCTCAATCATTTTGGCTATTTAATTTATTTTTACCCGCTGCTTTTTATTGCGAGTCGCCCAATCATTTCGGTTATTTAATTTATTTTTACCCACTGCTTTTTTGTTGCGAGTTGCCCAATCATTTCGGCTATTCATTTTATTTTTACTCGCTGCTTTTCATTGCGAGTAGCCTAATCATTTCGGCTATTCATTTTATTTTTACTCGCTGCTTTTCATTGCGAGTTGCCCCATCATTTCGGCTATTTTTCATGCATACATTTTCACTTGCTGCTTTTTATTGCAAGTTGCCCCATCATTTCGGCTATTTCGTATGCATGTGTGGCTTGCTGGCTTTCGCCACAAGCTTGGGATTAGACACCAATTTCGGCATCAGCACAGCTACAACTGGAATATTGCCAGGAGCGCATCATCATTTGCCTCTGTCGATGTCGAACAAAGGTGGCTTAGCGAACAGGGTTAGAATCCCATCGACTAAGGCTTTTGACTTCATGAGCCGTAAGGGTCTCACAAAGGTATTTTTCCTTACAAGTCGTGAGGATCTCGTAGGTGTGTTTTCTCCTTAGGAATCGTAGGGATTCCTAAGTGTATGTTCCCCTGTAAATCGTAAGGATCTTACAAAAGGGTTTTCTCCTTATAAGTCGAGAGGACTTATAAGGGTTGTTCACCATATGGACATATCCCTAGCCACGGGTGTGACTTGGTCAAGGAAATGTTTATTCGCGCCCGTGGATTGTATACAAGGGTCAGTATTGAGCCGCTCGTAGGGCAATATCGAAGGTTGTGGGGGTTGCTTAAGCACAGGTTTAGGTCTCTGTAATTTAAGACTTTCAAATCTTATGAGCCATGAGGGTCCCATAAGAGAGTTCTGCTTACGAGTCGTGAGGATCTCGCAAGTGTATTTTCTCCTTAGGAATCGTGGGGATCCCTAAGTGTGTTGCTCCCTTGTGAGTCGTAAGGATCTCACACAGGTGGTTTCTCCTTACAAGGTCAAGAGGACCCTGTAAGTGTCCTTTAACGAGGTTGCGCCCTTTCGGGTTTTCACAAACACTCGCCAGTAGTCCTGCTGTTTTTACTCACGGAGCCCTTTCGGGTTTTCATCCGTGCCCATTTTGCTTATGGACATACCGTTTTTCTTCTTTTTTTTATATTCTTTTTATTATATTTTTTTACGAGGTCGCGCCCTTTCGGGTTTTCACGAACACTCGCCGGTAGCCCTGCAGTTTTTACTCACGGAGCCCTTTCGGGTTTTCATTCGTGCCCATTTTGCTTATGGACATACCGTTTTCTTTTTCTTATATTCTTTTTATTCTCTTTTTTTTTACGAGGTCGCGCCCTTTCGGGTTTTCACGAACACTCGCCGGTAGCCCTGCTGTTTTTACTCACGGAACCCTTTCGGGTTTTCATCCGTGCCTATTTTGCTTATGGACATACCGTTTATTTTTTTTATCTTTTTTTTTATATTGACTTTGTGATGTTTCAATCCACCATAGTTTATTAATATCTCGGTCAACAGCTAGTTTTAGGACGTAGTGGTCCGCCGTTAGTTTAAGGACGTTTCGGTCCGCCGTTAGTTTAAGGACGTTGCGGTCCGCTGCCGTCGTATTCGAAGCGAATCTCTAGTTTACTGACTTTTCGGTCTATGGGGCTTTCCCTATGAATGAGCATGGTGCCCCCGGCGTCTCCATCTTTCCCGGCGCGTGCGGTTGTGGCGGGCTCACCTTCCAGTTTTCGGATATGACGAACTTGCCTTGTTGGTATTGATCTTCAACCCAGTTTTTGAAGACGTAGCAATCCTCGATTAGGTGATCTACCGTTTGGTGGTAAGGGCAATAATCGAGATCGTTAACATCGCCTGGCCGCAACGGACGTTTTGGACTCGGCAGATTGATGAGTCTGTCGCGCACTGCCAGCTCGAACAGTCTCGTTGTTTTATCTTGAGGAAACGAGTAAGGACGTTTCAACTTTTCCTAGAGGGGTTGCCGCTTATTGTTTCGGCAAACAACCGGTCTAGGGCTACTCGATTGCTGTTGAGTATTGGCTACGAGGGCTGTTTTTCCCTTCTCTTTATCCTTTTTGCTCGATCCTTTGTTTGCGAGGCCGAGATTTTTTCCGAGTAGCTTGCGATTGCACGGCTGAACGTTCTCGCAACTCCTCAATTCTTTCATTTTTGAAATGGATTCCATGAGGAGAGGGTTGAGGGCAGCTTCTTCGTCAAAGTCGCTTCCAAAGGTGATAATATGCGATCCCTTGGAGTCGGCTATATGACAGTCGTCAACGACTCTTTTGCGCTCATCTATCGCATTTTTCTGATGTCTACGAGCTTCACGTTTTGTCCTGTTGAAGTGTTGCTTTTGAGCGACATACCCTTGCCGCTAACACTTAAAGGAGTCGCAGTCTTCGGTAGGATGTATGATCTTCTGATGATACAAGCAGTAGTTAGGATGTATCTCTACTTCGTCGAGAGTGTTTCCTTCAGAGGGCGGTAGCTTCATTCCCATTGATATGGTCTTAGCAAACCTTTTCCTCGTCTTGAATTTGTTTTTATCGGCAGTGGATGTCTTTTGATTTGACGGGAGTGCCTCGACTCTTTCGTCTAGTCGGCGGTGTTTAACTCCTTCCAGTATGGCCATCTCACGCTCTTGATTGGCTTTCACTTTTAGACGAATCTCATTCAGGAAGGCATTGATCATATTGTCTGACGGCCGCAGAATTTCTGGTTCAGGGTTCGCCCTCGGTTTCTCGGTGCAAGGAGCCTCTTCATCATCTATCAATGAGTGAGAGATCACATGACAACTCGCTACGTAGTCTTCGGATTCGTATGATGAGTCTTCTCTATCGTTTTTGTTCTCAACAAAAGAACAAGCTGCCCCCGGCGTGTCCGTCTTCTTTGAAGTGTGCAGCTGTAGTGGGTTTACTTTCCACTTTTCAGACAACGCAAACTTGCCTTGTAGGTACTGATCCTCGATCCATCCCTTAAAGACGAAACAATCCTCGATCGGGTGACTTACCGTTTGGTGGTAAGGGCAATAATCGGGATTATTGAGATCACCTGGCTGCGACAGACGTTTTGGATTCGGCAGATTGATGAGTCTGCTGCGTACTGCCAGCTCAAACAGTCTTCTCGTTTTATTCTGAGGAAACGAGTAAGGACGTCCCAGTCTCTCCTCGGGGGATGGGCATGGACGCACGTTGTTTTGGCGAACAACTGGCTTTGAGTTGCTTGGCTGTTGTTGAGCATTGGCGACGACGATCGCTTTTCCTTTACCCTTCTCATTTCGAGAGTCCGGTTTTGGGGAGACGGTCCATGGTTCATCTGGTCCATTTGGGCCAACTTTTCAATCAAAGCTTGGAAGGTGGTCGGCCTGAAGAACATCATGAATTGCGAGATGGTCGCTTGCGGATCAAAAGTGCCCACGAACATGCCTACCGCAGGTGCCTCTTCTATGCGTTGTTCGCATTTCGACCATAGGTTCCGCCATCGTGTCGCATATTGGACCTACGTTTCGCCTCGCCTTATCCTGGTATTGATCAATGCTGTTATCGGGGTGCATCCACTAGCACTCGCGAATCGCTGAGTAAACAACAACTCCATTTCAGCGAAGGTCTTGACGGAGTCATTTGGGAGTTTGGAGTACCACTCAAATGCCGTCTCCGATAAGCTACCGACGAATTGGCGAAGTAACAATTTGTCATCGCCTCCAGTATTGCCGCATAAGGCCCTGAATTGAGCGACATGCTGATGCGGATTCTCTGTCCCTTTATATACGTGGAACTTAGGGATCGTATATCCCGGCGGGTACCTTATTTGGTCATACCAGCCCGGATAGGGTCGTCCGGTTCTAACAATTTGCGCAGCCGCTTCATTCGCTTGATGAACTCATATTTGCTGAGCTATATAGTCGTCCAGTGCGGCCTTAGAAATGGTTTCCTCCTTGGCTGCTGAAAGGGCCGGAAGAGGATTAGATGTTTCCCCTCCGTCGTTTCCGACAATGATTGGAGGGTTTTCAGCTGGAGGGTCCGGCTGTAACATCATCCCTATCATATCTTGGAAGAGGAGTGCCATTTGTTTTATGTTAGCCGCTTGTTCTGCGGCTTCTTTGTCCTTCTTTTCGAGGACTCTACGTAAGAAGTCAGCATCGGTTTCTTGTTCATGACGCTGCTCTGATGATACCTCCGAGCTTTCTTTTGGCTCGGTAAGTGTAGCCATCGCAGTCATCATGTCCTGAAACTTCTGTTGCTGCTCTTGGGCTTTTGTCACGGATCGGATGAGCGGTCGGTGACCTATGGAGATACGGCTATCCTCTTTTCCGGACGCCATATAGACGGTATGTACCACTATGCCCCCAGACTTGGGGCGTTTAGGCTCAGTGCCCTTGACATTTGTCGCAGACATGAGGATTTTCTCCGGCCTCCTCCTCTTATGGGCGGTCGAAGTTGAGGGGGCCGTTGTAGTGGGCACCCAAGTAGCTGTCGCCTTCTGTGTCTTAACAGGATGGTCTTCTTCTCGCTGGACTTTCACCTTTTTCTGTCGGCGAGAGTAATCTTGATCAATCACTGAGTCCTGAACCTGTCGCCAAACTTTGTAAATTTTAGAGGACAGCCGCTGAGGAGGCTGCTCTAGCTTCACCTTAGTAGCGTTCTCCACGGGTGGAGGAGATCTCTTCAGCACGGCAGTCGGAGAGTTTTCGCGCACTCTCCTCAGCGGTTCAAAGCTGTTCCCAGTTGGAACAGCAGCATGGATTTCCACCGTTGGAGCCGGCGGAGTCAGTCCAGGAGGAGAGTTTCCCCCAGCCTTCCTTACTCGGCGCCAGTGACGACGGCGAGCATGTCGTGCGATTGGAGTTGGTTTGGTGATGGGGATGGTTTCGTCTTGCCCCCTGTCTAGATGAGGCGCCGCTGTTGCCAGCCTCTTAAAGACTGATGCCTTGCGAGTAGCGGTATCCAAACTGTCAAAGACAGACCTTCGAGCAGGAACGGGAGCCTGGATAGTCAGTCTTGTAAAGACCGACTCTTTGGCAGGAGAAGCCGCCTTGACGACTTCAGGGGCAGATATGGATATCTTCCTCGGGACGGCCACTTTAGGGGTCACGGGCTTCTTGGCAGGCCCATCGGAGTTCAGGCTCAGTCTGGTGAAGACCGAGGAGTTGGCATTGGACGACCCGTTGAGAGGGACCGTTGTAGTAGTGAGCCGATCGAAGACCGACTTCTTTTGCGCTTCCTTTAGCAGCTGGATATTAACGTTCACTGGTGGGAGCATGGTCCCGAAGAACAGACCGGTGGTAGCCTGGGTCACTTGCTCTACAGGCATAGTGAATAGGGAAGCAGCCTGCGGTCCATAGGCTACACCTCCAGGTGAGGCGGAGCGTCGGTTGCATTTACAGTTGGAGCAGCTTGAGCAGTTGCCAGCCATTGATCCTTTTGCTTTCTGCAGCAAACGAAACACTAAATCTTAGTACTTAGAAATCCAAGGGCAACCATTAGCCAACCGCGATTGGTTCGCGAATCACGACACACGAAGTGTGGAGTGGAAATAGGAAAAGGTCCCACCGGGCGTGCCAGAATCTGTTCCCCTCCGAATGGCGGCGCGACGCAGAGACGTCTTGTCTGAGATTCGGGGCAGATGCTAATTGGTGCTATCCGTCCACCTCTCCAAAGATACCAAGTTGATTTATGGCACCCTGTATCGGAGATTTAGACGGATGCGGCCGATGTAGCAGACTTCGTCAGATTCCCCCTCGCTTGAGGGGTTTTTGATTGTGGGGACGCTCTTCCCTGCAGACGCAAACCCCTGCAGTTAATTAGGTTACCGCATCGCGGTAACAATTTTCTCCTTCTCCAGAATTTCACTTCATGTCGTGGGTGTTTGTTTTGTTTGTGGTTGCCCGTGGATTGTATACGGAGACTAATTTATGTCGTCGCCCGTAGGACGTGGATTAGTCCAAATCCGTGTTTACTTAGATTTGGGTTTGGGGTTTTGGTTTAAGGATACGTTAGCCATTTTTGAGGCTAAGATCAACTTAAACGTTTGTTAAGGACACGTTAGTCTGATTTGAGACTAAGATCGACTTAACGGGATCGTTTAGATCCGACAAAAGAGCATTTGAGGGCTCTATTGTTCCAGTTTAGGGACATGGTGGTCCATTCCCTGTATGGCCGTCGGGACCCGTCACCTCTCTGACGATGTTGAAGGATTACAACGATAAATATCAGAGGAGTTCAGAGATGTACCCTTGAACCGGGTGTAAATTGATTTAAGAGAGCAGCCGTGCTCAGTCAATTTAATTTGAGAATTTACGGCCATGATTGGGCTAAGTCCAGTTGAGAATATGTTCAACGTTTTTGTCTTTGGCCTATTAGGCCTGTGCTGGGGCTTTACCCCAGTTTAATAATGCACTGCATTTTATTCTGGCCTGCCAGGCCTTTTGATTTGGGCTCAGTCCCTTTGTAAATGATGCAGAGCATCTGTTTTGGGCTCTGCCCGTTTTAGAGTAATGCATTGCATTTTATTTGGCCTGTTAGGCCTTTTTTGATTGGGCTTGGCCCTTCTGTAAATAATGCAGTGCATTAATTGTCTGACATTGGCTTGTCAGGCGCTTTGCGCCAATTATTGAGCGCAAGCACATGTGGAGGTGACACGTGTCACACTCTGGTGAGCGCAAGCGCAACAGCGCAGTGCGCTGCGCTGTTGCGCTGCTGACACGTGGCGTGCTCTAGTGCGTTGCGCCAACTTCAGAGAGCAATGCTCTATCTTAAAAGCGCATAGCGCAAGTGGTTCTGGAGCTGACACGTGGCGCTCTTTGGTGGCTTGCGCCAACCCAGGAGCGCAACAGAGCAGATTTGAAAGTGCAAGGCACTATTTTAATTTCTTGATCCAAGAAAAGAATTTTTAAGATTCCAGAACCAATGGTTCATGAAAAAGTGCAAGGCACTGTTATTATTTATTTTTTATTGAAGATCATTGATCTTGTTCTTAGATCAATGATCTATTCAGAAGAAAATTCTTCTTTTTTTTATAAAGGTTTTTACCTTTTTTCTCTTCTTGAGTTTTTTCTTAAAATTTCTTCAGATTTCTCTCTATTCTCTGTGTTGTTGTTGTTTTGATCTCTTGATGTTCTTGTTCATCTCCTTTTGAATTGGGGTCTAAGGGCCTTTATATAGTGCCCATTAATTTATTAAATTTGTTAAAAAGATCCTTCTCTGAGTGATTTGGGGAATTTTCCCCACCGTTGGATCTTTGATCCAAGGGCTTCTGTTTTACGGAATACAATTTTCTTGTTTTAAAAAGAACAGAAAGATCTTACTGGAATTTTAATTCTGTTTGGTGCAAACGCTCCTGCACTAGACATGTGTCGCGCAGCGCAGAGCGCAGCGCAACTGCGCTGCCACGTGTCGCGCAGCGCAGAGCGCAGCGCAACTGCGCTGCCACGTGGCGCGCAGCGCAGAGCGCAAGTCCGCTGAAGCGTTGCTTCTCTAATTTTTTAATTTTCATTTTAATTTTCAGAACAGAGCCTTACTCTGATTGGGGAAACAGAAGCGTTGCTTCGTTTCCCGTCTTGGAATTTGAACAGAGCTTTGCTCTGATTGGGGTAAACAGCTCCTTACGCAGCTCTCCGGACGGCAGAACCGCTCTGCCTCTGCCTCTGCCGGTGCCGCGGCTGGAGCTCCTGCCGCCCCTCGCTGCTCCCGTCATCGTCATCAAATCTAGATAAACGGTTCGTGGACGCATTAGACAATCATTACAAGTATTGACTATATATGTATAGATCGTAAAATGTGAAGTAATAATATAACATTACTGATAACCTTTTTCGTTTCGTGGGCGCATTAAACATATCTACTTGGATTTCATCATCGATATCATTTCTAACCCACGTAATTTCATGATCGGCCGAAGACAACCCGTCTTTCGAAACAGACGGTCGGAGCACTCTAAGCCTTCTCTCTTCTTCATCCTCATCGCTGTTCTTGAATTCCGGGACATCGTAGACATCCCTGGGTTTCCAACGGCATACGACACTCCATCCCGGATGCTTCAAACACTGTGAGTAGTATACTTGGAACGATTGGTTCGGAAAGATAAACGGATCTTTCTGACCGTAAAATCGAAGTGTGTTCATACTAGTCAATCTATATTCATCTTTTCAAGTCCCAAGATTGCTTCTCCACTTATCCGTATCGGTTAGCGTATCGTACCAAGTACACTGGAATATATAAAAGGCTTCTGATCGTCCGGGATAATGGATACCGAGTATACAATTTAAGTACCCATAATAAATCACACCATCCGATCCTACCGTCACAATCCCACTATTCTGAGTGGTTCTAGATGTTTCTATGTCCTTAACTTCGAATTTGTATCCAAGGACACCGAATCCTTTATAATATGCAACCTCCATACTAGGAAATTGAGCTAAACATCTTGAATCACTCTCAAATGATGCAGACAAGTTCGGATCGTGGATCTAACAAAATAAATTTTACGATAAATACATAACAATATAAGTTTAGATTAAAACTGATAGCAATAACATGTTATTCGAATAACTTACATAATCTGTGACCCAATCGCAAAATTATCCTGATGATATTTTTCTAATCGTTCATCGTTCCAATCAGGATGCCCCTCACGTACCTCGTTAAAATGAATTCTGTTTTCGACAAATAAGGGTGACATTAATATTATATCATTTTATACACACACAAACACAAATATAACAATTAATCCAAAAAAACTTACTCTCTAATTTGTTCAAGACATGTGTAATTAAGTAAGATAAACCGGTATATCTTGTTGATAAACATAGTGTCCACCCTCTTATATTCGGCTTTACCATATGGCCCGTCTTGAATTCTTCGAGGCCAGTTAAGTCTCGTCTCAATGTTCTCGTCCAGATAGCGGGAACAAAATATGGTTGCTTCATTAAGAAGATAACCTTACATGATAGAAGCCTCTGGTCGATTTCTATTGCGTATATACTTTTTAAGAGTGTAGAGGTACCTAAAGAAAATATGTTGAATAAATAAATACGGGAATACAGGACAACAATAATTTTAAAAATTGCGCGAAACGAAAAATTCCACGTACCTCTCAACGGGATACATCCATCGATATTGTACCGGTCCGGCTAACTTAGCCTCAGTTGCAAGATAAACCGTCAAGTGTATTATGATATCGAAGAATGACGGTGGAAAAATACGCTCAAACTTGCAAAAGTATCAACGCAATAGAATTTTCTAGTTTATCCAGCGTCACAACCTCCAGTATTTCAGCACACAACTCTCTGAAAAAACAACATAGGTCGTTGATTAGTAGACCAACCGATTCGGGGAGAGAAGTCCTGAGGGCTAATGGAAGAAGGTGCTCCACGATAATATGGTGATCATGACTTTTCAATCCATCGATCTTGCCTTTCACAAGTTTTATTTTCTTGCTGAATGATCCTGAGAAACCTGTGGGAACTTTCAAATCATGCAACACCTGTATGAATCTTTTCTTCTCCGGTTGTGACATATGGTAAGCGGCATTGGGAAGTACAAACTTGCCTGGTTTACCCGCTACCGTTCTAAGGTGCATTTCACTTCTTATTCCCCACTCCTGTAGATCCATCCGAGCATTCAGGTTGTCTTTCGATTTCCCGTCTTTACAAAAAAGCAAGTTGAGTATGTGCTCTGATACTCCCTTCTCTATATGCATGACGTCCAGACAATGACGCACTAAATTTGTTGACCAATACGGAACCTCGAAGAAAATGCTTAACTTGTTCCAAAATGGTGGTTTGACCTGTTTTGTCGCAGGTCACATTATTGTAACCATCCCACTGAGCAGTCACGTCCTCTCCGGACAATGGGGCTGGAGGTCCAAGAAGCTCTTGATGACCATCAAAGTGAATAGTGTCTAACCTGTAGGGGTGGTCTAGAGACAGGAAACGTCGATGGCCGCAATAACAAACCTTCCTGCTAAAATTCAAGAATTTCGATATTGTGTGTTGATGGCAATGAGGACATGCTTTGTGACCATGTACGGACCAACCTGATAGCATTCCATACGCAGGAAAGTCATTAATTGTCCACATTAAAGCCGCACGCAGTATGAAGGTTGTATTTGTGTTTACATCGTAAGTCTCTACACCATCAATGAGCACAGATTTTAACTCCTCGATCAGAGGTCGGAGATAGACGTCGATATTATTTCCCGGTGAGTTTGGTCCGTCGATAAGAAGAGGCGTCATAAAGTATGATTGGTCCATAGCCAACCAAGGCGACAGATTATAAATTATCATTACAACGGGCCATGTGCTGTGACTTCCAGCCATATAGTTGAATGGGCAGAAGCCATCACTAGCCAGTCCGAGCCGGACATTGCGAGGATCGCTACTGAATATTGCGTGCCTGCTATCGAAATCCTTTCATGCCGGTGAATCTCTTGGATGGCTAATTTTTCCATCTTCACTTGGAGGAGCACGGTGATGCCAAATCATTGCCTCGGCTGTTTTCTTGCACCTGAATAGCCTCTGTAGCCTCTGTGTTATGGGAAAATATCGTGCTATCTTGACAGGTATATCAGGCTTCTTATCAGAATCTTTCGGCTTATACCTGATCTCTCCGCATGTTGGACACTCTTTCAAATCTGAATTCTCTTTCCGGTACAACACGCAATTTTTAGGACATACTTGAATCTTCTCGCACTTTAGACCCAAATCAGACATCATCTTCTGGGCTCCATACCAGCTGTCGGGCACGTTATTTCCCGGGGGCATAGAATCTTTCAAGAACGAAAGAAGTATTGTGAATGACCTGTTGCTCCGTCCATTTAGGCACTTAATCTGGAAAATTTGGACGAACCATGAGAGCGTGGAATACTTTGCATTCTCATAAATTGGTTTTCTAGCATCATTCATGAAATTTTCATATTTATCCGCACGCGGTCCTTGACCGGAAGGAATGTCATCTTCGGTACGAATAGATTCACCTAGGGCAGCCTCTACCATATCCTCCATTTCTTCTGATGGAAATAAATTACCGTTTTCTTCTTCTGCCGCATTACCGTCTTCTCCTTCTTCTCCTGCCGTATTATCGTGTTCTCTTTCTTCTGCCGCATTACTGCGTTCTTCTCCTTCCCCGTGATATTTCCAAGTTGTATAAAGTCTAATAAAACCATATTTTACGATATGAAGCTCTGCCAATTCTACCTTCTGCCAGTACTTATTGCCACATCTATCGCACGGGCAGAGAATCTTCTCTATCACGATCTTATTATGTGCGCGTGCAAATTCAATAAAAGCAGCAACTCCTGCGACAAATTTAGGTTGCATACGTTGTTGCCAATCTACATACATCCAGTCCTTAACTCTGACGTACTAATGGGCCATGTTAGACTGTATAACATATAAATTGTAGGTTATGGTGACTATATTGAGAAATCTAAGAACATGATAGTTACCGACAAAGGAGAAAATCCGTGTATATGCTTTGTGTCTGCGTTTGTCGTTGAAAAGAATAAATTATCGAATATATGTTAACCGATAGACGGGAACTAAGTGGCGCTTTGAGTTTCATATATGAGTATCGATGAGAATATGAAAGTTTCATATTATCATCGTGTATCATATATTGGTTTTAACTTGAACATCTTGAATCACTCTCTAATGATACGTTTGTTGTGTATTCTTGTTGTATGTGTGTGTTTCGGCTGTCGGGGGTAAGGCTTCTATCCCATTAAGAATGTACAGAGCAAATACCCATTCGATTATGCTTTCAACCGTTTCGAGTAAATTTCGGCAGCACCTCCCCGCTGTTCTCCGAATAAACTGTAATAGAATAGATAATCATTTCAAAGCTGTGAAACAACGTTGAAATGAACATCTAATCTATCTTTATACACGGAGAACCAGTGGAAAAGTACCGACGAAATATCTCGAAACGGATGAAAACATAAGTGAATGCAGGTGTTTGCTTTATACATTCCTAACTTGTCCACATGGGACAAATTTATCGGTTATCATACGATTGAATCTTCTCGTCACATAGACTACACGACGGTTGTTAGTACCGAGTTATACCGTCCGATATTTAACAATTTTCGTATAGTTCTATATCACAACGAACATCAAACGTATGTTAGCCGATTGACGGGGACTAAGTGGCGTTTTGAGTTTCATATATGAGTATCGATGAGAATATGAAAGTTTCATATTATCATCGAGTATCATATATTGGTTTTAACTTGAACATTTAACATGAATAGGTTTTACGTTTACGTTTCATTATTAAGGGTTCAAAATTTCAAGTTTAGCGTAAATTTTTCTTGCGTTTACAGTCAAATTGTACGTTTACGTTATCATCGAGTATCCTACTGCAATGAACTAATGCACCCTAAACCCTAACCCTAAATAACCCAAATTAAGCTAATTAACCACAATTAACCATAATCGTTACCCTAACACAAATTATCCCTAATTAACCTAAACTTAACCCAATTTACCCAAATTAACCTAATTAACTCTAATCAACCAAAACTTAACCCAATTTACCCAAATTAACCTAATTAACCCTAATCAACACCCTAACACTTTCAAATTATCACTAATTAACCCAAATTAACCTTACCCTCTAATTAACCTAAATTAACCCTACCCTCTAACCCTAAACCTGAACCAAACCCTAACCCTAACCCTAATTACCCTAACCCCAACCGAACCCTAACCCTAACCCCAACTCCAACCCCAACCGAACCCTAACCCTAACCTTAACCCCAACCCCAACCATAACCGAACCCTAACCCTAACCCTACCCTAAACTGAACCCGATGCCTGACCCTAACCCTCGCCCTACCCGAACCCTGAACCCTAGACCTAACATCATCAAAATTATAAATAATTTAAGATTTACATACCTGTAGCGGGCGGTGGAGGAGACGACGGAGGCGCGGGAACGAGCGATCGAGGCGACGAGGCGCGAAGGGCGGTGGCAACAAGGCGCGGGAAGTTATGGGAACGATCGAGGAAGGTGGCGACGAGGCGTGAAGGGCGGTGGCGACGAGGCGCGGGAACGAGAGATCGAGGCGCGGGAGCGTGAGAGAGAGAATTTTTGGGAACGTTCAAGGAATTTTCTGTGCTTTTTTTTTTATTAATAACCCATTTATATGTCTCTATGGACATAACCGTAGGGCTATCGTTTGCGGCTCCGTAGAGGCAAACAACAAATTACGATTTAATATTTTTAAATTAAAACGTAGGGCACCGTAGGGGTAACCATGGGGACTTACGGATTAATCCGTAGGGGCTATAAAAAATTGCCTCTACGGATTCCTTTACCCGTAGGGGCAATCCTATATTGTAGTAGTGCAAGTACACAAAAAAAAATTGATTGATCAACGTTAGGCCATAAACTTGAAAATTGATCACAATTAGCGAGAAACTAAACAATTTTACAAGGTTGAATACCAATCTATCGCTGGAGTTTGACGACACTCAATCAGACTTGATGCTGAAAACCTAGGGCTATCGAGTTTGGGAAATCAGAAACACGCAGGTAAATTTTTATTATAGAAAGAGAGGATGGTCAGGTCATTTGCTATACTTATTAAGGACAAGGAGTTTATGTGTAACATAGTGAAAGTTTAAGGAGTTTTGGTGATAGGCACATGAGGGTGAGGATGGTTCGGGGCAAATCAAGTAAACCACGGATGGTTTCCATGAAATAAATCAAAAACTATATATGACTGTTCATTTAATTAAGAATCAAGAGCGTTGATATATAATTACAAGAACATATATAATATTTTGCAGAGAATGTCACGGTTTTTAAGCATGTTAGGTGCAAATATAGTATTTCTGTGAATTTCAGAGCTAAATAAGCACTTCCTAGAGAATTCTTAGAGTAAATTACCGTTTCGATCTATTTATAGCTTTTCGGAGAGGTCGGGTTATGGCCCGCCTCCTTGGCTCCGCCCCTCTTTTTCCTCGGACGAATTTTATCCGTTTCTTATTATTTTTCTTTTGATATTGCTTTTAGCTGCTCTTTGTATCATTATACATCCTCAATGGAATGTAGGATGTCCATCTCATCCTTCTTACTTCACAAAGAAAAGATTATCTTTATCATTATATTGGAAACAACATGAGGAGTGTGGCACTTCCGGTTTCAATTCAAAGGAAAAAGTTAAAAGAAAAATCCTTAATTCTTAGACAATACACGTCACCATGAAATAACATCGAATTATTCATAGGGAAATAAGGTAGTTAAAATACCACCCTCTACTTATTACCATAGGCATTAATGCGCGTGCCAAAAACTAGCATAACTATTAGCCTTTTAATCGTGCGAATATTATTTGAACTTTAATTGTTCAACCCTAACCGAAAGATACTTGTTATGTTTATATTCATATTCCAAAGGAAAAAAAGACTACGTTCGGTTTTTCCATTGGACCGAGTCAATACAAGAAATTGGTTGTTCAGGTAAATTCTTTATGAAGAATTCCAATGGAAAAGGATCCAAAAGTATCCTCAATCCATTGGATTCTAAAAATTGACAAATACCTAATTTTTCTAATCCAAAACACTCTCTCTCTCTCTCGAAATGAGACATCATTACGTCAATCTCTCTTTTTATTTTTCTGTCTCACTTTAATGCTATATCATTATCGCAACCATCCAAACATGCATTATATCATCAAAATCCATTAGAATTTAACTTGTGGAAGGAATGCACATGCATTCCAAAATATTTTAATCATAAAATAAATCTTAGGGACTTCAATCATAACTACTCCCAAAGGAGATTTCCATTGGATTTGAAACGTGAACAGTACTTGAAAAAATAAAAAATTAAGAATATAATTCACGCAATTCACATGCCTGTATTCCATCAAGTTTTTTATTCTTTCCACAGTCTTAAATAGAGCTAATTAATATTCCATAGTGTTACTAAGTTACTCTATGAACATGCATGTCAATAATGTAAAAAAAAATCTGCCAACTGTATTTAGCTATTTAGCTCAGTTTATGCCAATTTGCATTCCATAGGTCATGAGTTCGATATTCGATGGAGTTGGTTTTTTTAAAAAAATGGAAATAATGAAAAATCTATGCACTTAATGTGAAAGCATCATTTATATTCATTTACTATGAATACCTCGAAGTGGAATTGGAAGCTGAAGGTATCTAAGACTCTTATTAAAGTTGGTCTAATGGTGCCCCTACCCCTAATTTTGGCTTTTTCAAAGCTTTCAAAGATGTTTGTTATTCTTTTTCATATATACCCCTGGAATGCTTTCATATTTGTTTAATCCTTTCCATATTCCACTATTCATACATGCCCCTTTGAAACTTCAAAATCTTCTAATACAACTCATTTCATATAATACTTAATGGTTGCATGTTATATTATACTTGGCAATACAATATAAAAGAAAAACGAACGTCAATATTTTTATTTGTTTCATATGTTCATGTGTTAACGTTCCTTGCATATATCTTAAATAAATTTTCTTGTATACTCTATCACTTTTTTTAATTTTATACTAATTATTTTTGCTTCTTTTCAATGTGTTCTTCCTTGTCATATAACAAGGACCAATTTGATGAATTTTAGATGGGAAATTGGCGCTGGTTAAGTATTACAAGTAAAAACAACATGTAACATATATAAAGATTACCGAACAAGCACGCACCAAATTCAGTCTTAAATAATCTAATTGTACGGTTGCTATCATAAAAAAAATTCTTTTGAAAGAACATTAAAAAAATTATTAGAGATGCATACAAATGCTAGAGATGATGCTCAAATTTAACATTTTGGGCCAGATCGTCTGGTTAATTAGCTGTGATCCAAATAGCTACATATTATCCTATACAAATATTTTTCTTAAAAGATCATCAAGAAAAAACATAAGGAATTCAAGGAGGCATATAAATATGTAACATTTCTCGGGGGTCATATATAAAAAAAACCTTCAAAGATTCCTTTTGGAACCTCCTCAATGAAGCTATGATCACTTTCTATCGAACCAACAAACCTACATATATTGCCATTCTCCGAACTCCCTCTCCCCAACAACAAACTCTCAACACTTCAACAAACACTCAAACTTCTTTGCTTGAAGCAATCAATGGAGCACCATCATAATCAAACCTCTTCTCAAAAGAAAGCAAGGCCTTCGCCCAAGAGAGGCCAAGTTAAAGCTCAAATAATTGGTAGCTTGGTCAATTCTCTCACCCCGAAAATACCGAATAATCGGAAAAAACACCAAGGCGGAGGCATTTCTATTGCACCTATGAACGGCTATAACTCTGAAGACAGTTATGGCAGTTGATGCATGGTCTCTCTACTTAATTCTCACTATGATCTTTCTTCACTTCTTCCTTCTTTCTTGCCTTCTTATTCTATAATATATGCATGATGATATTAGAAGTTTTGAATGATTTGAATACTAGTAGCTTCTTCTATATATTCTCCCCCCCCCCCCTGAAAGTTTGACATATAGTGACTCTATAGATATTGTGAAGGTGTTGCATATGTGGTCAAAATTTATGATCAAATTAGTAGTATATATATATATATATATATATATATATATATATATATATATATATATATATGAGTTTTACAAATGGGATTGACTGTCAAGTAATCATAAAGGATATATGTGTGTGTGTGCTCTCTCAAATTAAGCATTCTCATTCTCCTAGATAAATATCTGAGATGAAAGCAAGAAGAAATGCAATTCATAAGAGAGGGCAGATGCAAGTCAAGAAAGAGATCTTCGACGATATTGCGAAAACGATCGCATCAGCATTGATGAAGCTCGATGGAGAAAACCCCAAGAATCCAAATGGGATTGGAAAAGGAAATCCAAGTCCCAGAAGGAGCCAGCTTAAAGTGAAGATATTTGAGGAGTTCATTAGCAAATTTTAGCTTTATATATGTTTTGGTGTGTGGAGTTTGTACTCCTTTGTTCGTGTGAGTTAATTAGGTATATCGTTACATAGCTTGAACTATATACGGGTTTGTTGTCTTAGTTGTTATGTTGTTCAAATATAAGAAGCTTTTACAGTTCAATAACAAATTTTTGTTTGTGTGCCAATTGAGGAATGATCCGTGTGTGTGAAATGTGTGGAGCTAATTATCAACTATATATGTATGATAGAACTTTATAAATCCAATAAATTTTTCGCAAATTGCAACCTAAAATAGTATTGTTTGGTGCTTAGCCAAATATGATCCCAACAAATGTACTTCATACCATATGAAGAGTACTTCTATGTAACGCGTCCGGTCTTGTGAGAGAAAGAAATAACCACATCGGCCCACAGAGCTACCGGAAAGGTGTCCTAAAAATCTCGTTTCTTTCTCTCTCCTGTCTGCATTCAATACACCAAATAATTTCTCCTACTGTATATACACCTGAATTAACCTTGCAAACAAAAGTAATGATAACTGCACAGCGAAATCTGTTGAGGCAAGAGCTAGGCCCTATATAACTATAAGCCCAATATAATCTCTAACTTGTAAGAGATTAGGCCTCCTTGGTTTTATTCAGCTTTTGTAAGCCTTGCAACCTCGCTTACCCCCCCCCCCCCACGCCCCACTTACCCCCCCCCCCCCGCGCCCCCACTTTTTTGTTTTTGTTTTCTTGTTTTCTTGTCCCCCGAAATATGTTCATTGGAATGATATTGAATTAAAGTGAGTAGACCACAAATTGCCATACTATAAAACAGCCGCTCTTAGAAAAGTTCTTGAAGCAAAATGGCATATTTCCTAGCTAAGTCTACGGAAACGACTTATGAAATGGTTGGTTGTGACAAAATTTATAAAGAAGAAATTTTGTATGATGATAACATTTATTAAAAAAGAAATTTTGTATAAGAGAATTTATGAAGAAGAAATTTTGTATTGAATATTTGATAAACTTTTCATCCAACTTTACAATGTATATATACGCGATAATAATTGCCTAGCAAACAAATAAAAAGGAAAAAGATAAATACATTATGCTTAACCATCAAGTAATCATAAGGGGGGGAAAATAATTACAAAGGATTATGATTGATCCTAATTACCACTAATAAAATATAGTTTCATTTTATTGCTAATTGCTAGGAAGGAAATACTTGATGGTCAAGAATCAAATCTTGCAGGATAAATTTAGCTAATACTTTCTCTCAAGTTGGTGCATGGAGATTAAGAATGCTCAACTTGGATTTTAGAGAAATGAATTAATCCTTTCCGAGAGCTTTTGTAAAAAGATCGGCTAGTTGAAGGAAACTAGCAATTTTTTGAGATCGAATCAAGTCACTTTGTAGTTTTTCACGGACAACATGACAATCGATCTCTATGTGTTTTGTTCAATCATAGAATACCAGATTTTCTGCAATATGAATAGCTGCTTGATTATCGCAATATAATGGAACATGAGAATTTAGAGAAAGACCATGGTTACTAAATAAATAGGATAACCGAGTGACTTCGCACAAGTTGCAGTGGCCATAGCTCTGATACCATTACAAAATTTATATACTACCATTACCGGTTTGAATTTTGCAAATGTTAGAATTAAATTGTGTTTGGCTCATGTTTAAAAAATTCGAATGTGAGAAAGAACTTCAGATTTGTTACTCATAAGGTATATCCATGTGCAACGAGAATAATCGTCTAAATATTCATGCTCCGGATAATGATGGAGTGCAATATGGACCCCATACATCACAGTATACCAACTCAAAACAACTTCTTGGTTCTATTTTATTGTTAATTGCTAGGAAGGAAATAGTTGACGGTCAAGACAAAAATCTTGCAGGATAAATATAGCTAATATATAGGTTGCTTGGAATTGGAAACTTTGTACATTTGCAACTATTAGTTGATTCAACTGATGCGGTTTGAAACCCTTGTTTTTTGGCTAAAGTATTTGCTTGTCTGCATGCAGTTGTTGTAGTTAGCAAAGCCTTAGATTTTCTCACAATACCAACTATATGGAACATTTGTGTTGCACCAGAACTTTCAAGTTAAGATTAGAGTAAAGGCTCAAATATTTATATTCTTATAAATTCTCGAAAGTTGAGCACACGAAGCCTAAGCTTTATTTTTTATGCAGTGTTAATTATTCCTCAAGTCCACTTTTAATTGGCAATTGGAGGAATTTGAACATGGTTTGCTCTAGTAACATTTGTAATTAGGGTAAATTAATTCACCATGCAACTTTCAGAGATTTGTCATGGCATCGTTGAGCTTTAAAAAACACTATGAACCCTCTTTGAATTGGAGATGTTGCCTGAAAATACTAGTCTCATTTAGGATAGGATATAGATTAAATAACCTAAATAACCTTGTATATGGACTATGGACTAAGTAGACTTGAATTGATTGAATATGGTATTTTTTGACGAAAACGTTGTAACGACCGTAAATATAATGCATGTACTCTTTTCTTTATAATAAAAACCTTTCTTTTGAATTCGATGTATACTCGTTTCTTTTTAATTATAAGCATGATCATACTAATATCCATTGGGTTGTGATGTTGAGCCTTTGTTCTTATAGGTCACAAGATCAAATCTTGATGCTAATAAATTGTTTAACCTCACTCTCACTTTTATTATCTTCTTTCCAAATCTTTCCGCCATTTATTTTATAAGTCCAAGCTCTCTCCTCCTTTTCCATTGGTGAACCTTGCTGCCCTAGATCCATCTCCTCTCTTCGCTGCTCCACAAATCACTAAAGACGCGTCGGAACAACAAGCTCTCCTCTCTTCTAAGCGTAGTCTTGGTTCTTCCAACCAAGGCTCCTTCATCTTCTTTTTGCTCATATTAGTATGAGTGGGTACGGTAAGTCCCTCGGCTTTCTCTTCTCCCCCTCTGAGTTCTACCAAGGATATGTAGTTTTTTTCTTGAAAATTTTATGAATGAAGGTAACCGAAATAAAATATAGTTTTTATTAAAAGAAGATAAAGTAGGTTCGTGTACATATGTTGCCATATTAATTCTTTAAAGAAGGTCTAACATGTGTAGATCCATGGTTGCCAATATTACCACGTGTTAGTTGTATGTATGCTCTAGAGACCATTATTGTACATGATTGTATATTATAGTAGATGCTTGAACATATAGGGAGGACTTTCTTGCTCGACATGATAGTATAATATCTGGTTACTCTTTATCTTAATATGTACACTCACTGTCTCTCTGTTGCATGTTGATAAAGCCCTTAGGATATGTACTTGACTTCCAGGAATATGATGGAGATCATACTAGTGGGGCCAGGGTAGTCCGTAAGTACATTCTTTAATTGTTCCTAGTCGTGGGAGTGTCGAGACGGGGCATCGATATTCCAGAGTAGACTGACGTATACGTTTTTTGACCCATATGATGGGCGATGGATAATCCCACATCCATTGGTGTTTGACATCAAAAATTGTATACGGGTGGTCAGTGGAGACTGGGTACACTAAACAGGACTCGCCGAGAACTCTTAGATGGTATTATACATCACGTCAAATAGCAGTTCTCCGGTGACACAGGTACAGGTTGGTCTGTTGACCCGAGATCGTCATAGAGTCTTGTGTGTCTCCCATTGTGTTTTGATTTCCACCCTACCACAGCTCTACTGAGTCGTACAAACAGGTGGTTTTTGGGTACAGTCCCAAATCACATGGAGGCAATGAGCGATAAGAGGGATTTCGTCTCTCCCAGTATTGGGGATTGATGTTGCGCTGTGCTCGATTGGCCATAAGAGGAAATCCCTGGGCAGGATTGCTGAGATTTACTGGTAAGTGTTATCAGTAGTTTCTCGAACCGTTATTGGCCTTACATCGGCATGACTTATCAAGCTATTGGCGTCTGACGTATACTACCCCCAGGTTGGATATACGACATATCAGACAAACAGACTGGACGGTAGTGTTACTTATTGGATTCATGGGAGTATGAGCAAACCTGCTTGTTGATCTTCTGATCGCTCAATACCTAGAAACCGTTACGTACAGCTAGTGCTGCTGATGGTTTGTGGATATGTGATATGATCACTGCCTACTGCTAGCGTATTAACGAGTATTTAGAGTCCTACACAGAGGTTTTCTGGCTAAGGCGAAACGAAGTAGGGCACATATGTGATATATGCGGAACCGAGATTAATACGTGTATGTGATACCGTATTCTAATCTCACGATATGTGATATCGGTCGGTTATATGTGATATAGCCGGGTTATCGAATCAAGTGTCGATTCGATAATTTGATATAATTGATATTAGTCGGTTATATGTGATATAGCCGGATTATTAAATCAAGTGTTGATTTAATAATTTAATGTATAATTATATATTTGATATATTAATATACATTGACTAATATTAGCTCACTTAAGCATTTCTTTTTCTCACTTGTACACATTTAATATATATGTGATATATATTATTATGTCATGCTTGAAGATACATTGTACATGGGTGTATAAGACTCACACTATGACATGGATAATTAAGGGTTTTATTTATTTAAGATAATTACAAAATTATGTGGAAATTCCTCATGGTTTGAAACTTGGAGAAACCTTGACCAAGTCCACCAATTTTGTTTTACTTAAGATATTTATTAACCCAACCATTATTTTTAGACATGGTTAAGTCTCTACAAAAGTTATATGAGATATTATCTCACTCATGGTTGCTATTCTCACTCATTCATTCACCATTTCATTCTATACTTCATCTTCTTCTTAATCTCAAGAAACCTCTTTAGGTTTTCTTGAGGTGAAGAAATCTAGTGAGAAAAATTAATCTAAAGTGAGCAATATTCCTACTTCATCAACCTACACTAGACTAACCATTTAGTATAGGTTGTTTGCTTCATTAATTCCTAATTAGTGAAGAGGTAGCTTGAGCTAGAGTCTCCTTGACATAGATCATCTTTGGCCTCGAAGACTTCAAGCAAACTTGTTCATTTCGCTTTGTGGTGCCTAATTTGAGTCCGGGAGATCACTACTTGGAGCGAAGGGACTACTCCACGAAGATATTGAAGTGAAGGACCGGTCTACAAAGCTTGTATTCTTCATTCCTTTAGTGTAAAGTTGTTTACATGTTTACTTACTCCTAATCCTCTAGTTAGATCCTAAGTTACGGTTATTTAGTACACTAGAAAATTTTAAAACGGCATGGTTGATACCTTCCGAAACTTAGTAGTAGTGCTAAAGAACCTTACAGTGGTATCAAAGCCGAGTTAGAGCATTATGAGTTGTCTAGACAAAATTAGAAGTTCGAACGAATATTAAAAACCCATTTTTCACCCCTCTCTGGAAATTTTCCAAAGGTTGGAATTTTTCATGTTAAAAATATTCAAAAAATCATGCAGATAATTCTATGGACCCTCTAGAATAACGAACCATAACTCGACTACATGACTGTGGAACCGCGGCTAAAGCATGCCTTTGGCGGCGATTCCGCGGCGCCATGAGTGAGGTTTGGGTCGGGCCTATACGGTTGGTCCGTAGGTACTGTGGCATGTTCTGGGTATTTTTTAACTGTGCTTAAGTGTTGAGCTCTCTGGGAAATGTGGGTATTTGTTGATTCGATTGAAATGTTTAACATCGCCTAGCTATCTGTGTAATGTGGTACAATATTTGGAATCCACAATAATCGGTTTTGTGAAAACTGGTTTGAACTTTATAAATCTAGCAATTTAGTCTCATTTGATCAATTGCCGTGGGGTTTTGATTCGGATCAAAACTCCGTCGTAATTACGTAGTGTATGCGGATACTCGCCGGATAACGTTACTAGATAGCCACGCCTCCTAACCCCGACCAAGTGGCTGTAGGAAAACCCCGTTGCCTAAAGCATCCGTTCGTGTGCTCGCGGCCGCGGTGTTCAGCCTAAGTGCATTTTGTCGATGGCATAAGGGGTGCGGCCGTCTACTAAAGTTTCCGGCGAGCATTCGATCAGGTTGTCGAGAATCTTGTTGAATTGCCCGACTTGTTATTGGAAAGTGTTTTCAATAACGAGACTAAAATGCGGGGTTTATAATTATTAGGCATGAAATTCGGAATATGAGATATTCCGGGTTTATGATGTCTAAGAAATTCATTTGGTTAGGCATGAAATCCGAAGTATGTGATATTTCGGGTTTATGATGTCTAAAGTGTTGTGGATTCCAATTGTTGTAGCTTTTCACTTTCTTTTCTGCGACCGTAAATGTAATATGTGGGGTATCGCCGGTTTCGTTGCTATACGTCAATGACAATTGGGATACGCATATTTACTTACGTTGATAACATGTGATGTTATGTGTTGCTGTGATATATTATATTGGATTATCATGTTTGAATAGCCGGGGGGTTTTATGTGAGATGAGAGTTTTTCATTTTTATTCATGTAAAAACTTGTATGTAATATTCTTTTATTGGTGTACTTCCGGGTTGAGGATGATGTCACCATTGATGTATATTATTTACTTTTCCGCATTAGGATAGACCCAAGGAGGGGAGAACGAGTAACCGGGTTCTAGGGTCCAGTGGGAGACCATCTCGAGGAGTCGAGACCGAGTCTCCTAACTATAGAATTGGTAGAGTTGCTTACCGCTTTTATTGGGGTCTAGGGATGTGGGTTTGGCTATTCATCGCGACTGTGGAATCCGTATTTTTTACTAGCTTAATTTAAAACGCAGAAATCCTAGTATATCCAATATTTCATATGTTGTTTTCTGCTGCTGATATTCTATGATGTGATCACTTTATATTCTGAGACAAATGGTATTTATTATATATATGATATATAATAAACATTGCTTATGTTTTGCATCCGCGCTAATCCCGCTCCGGTATGCCGTTAGTTAAGTAACCTAACGGTGCATAACGGAACACTGTGGCAAATGCGGATGGCATAAGCATATGTTTTATTTTCGTTTCTTATCTGTGATGCTTAAGAAGCATAAATGATGGGGACTTCATTATTGAAATTAATGAAAGAAAATAAAGCTAAAAGATGTTGCAGAATCGAATTTGAAACTCACTCGGCCTTTTTATGAAAAAGCAAGTTTCGAAATGCGGAGCTTAAGCCACTCCTTTTAAAACTATTTGATTCTACAATGATATCAAGTTCAAAGCGTTAAAGGTTTTCTTAAAAACCATTCGCAACCCTCCGTCATTTTAGGAAGTAGAGTCCTTAGCATTCGTGCTGCGTATGTTGATCATAGTCAAGGCGTAGTGTACGGTAGCTAAGTGATGTTTTCCTACACAGCATATGATGCGATTAGTTAGGATATTCATGTGATTATATTGATCATAGTCAAGGGTCATGTGAGTGGGTCTAATTAATCACGAAATGACAGGTAGAACTTGACTGGTTCTTATGATATGTTGACCATAGCCAAGGTCATAAGTGTTAAGGGTAAAAACCATTATCGGGAATTTCAAGTGTTGAAATTTGCAATGAGATTGCATACCTTCTATGAGATAATTGGATCCCGATACCCACTGCGAGTAAATGTTACTCCTGCGAGAGTTTTGGACTTTAAAGCTAGCTAACCCATTAGGTGTTTAGAAAGGTATCAACGAGATTATGCCTCTGGAAAAACGAGGTTTACTTTAATTAGGTCCGTACGAAAGCATGGGGAACCTCCCTCAAAATACCAACACTGGTCTGGCTGAACGGTTAGCGAACTTATATGGTGTAATTAATCATGGCTAATCTTACTTTTTAGGGTTTGAAGGAAGATTTGATAAAAACAGTAGGAGCCATCGTGATTAGATAAAATAATAACCAATCTAATCTTGCAAGAGCGCATGCATAGTGTTTTCTTCTCTCTCTCCTGGTAGCGACCGTGACATGTCTTAATCAAGATAATAATATGGATGTATTGACCGAACCTGCTTATTATACTGAGCTGGGGAACGTTGGTTCCGCTCTTCCTTATAATTGTTATAAGTTTGAGCAGGAAATAGGGAAATACTAGGATTCCCACGCCACCCAATCGAAGAAAGAGCATGTTGATGCATATTCTTCAGGTGTGTTCATTGCCAAGAACCGTTTCTCAGTATACTCTACGTCCTGGGTATTAGATACCGGATCAAGATCCCACACATGTAATCTGTTACATAGGCTACAGAAAGGTAGAGAACTAGGATTGGGTGATATGTCTCTAAATGTAGGAAATGGTGCAATTGTTGCAGCCAAATCAGTTGGCAAATACCACCTTATATTACCAAATACATTGATTCTGAACGAATGTTATTACATGCTGAACCTGATATACAACATTACATCAGTTTCTTTATTAAGTTAAAGAAGGATATAATTTTCTATTGTAGGATAATATTATGAACATTTTTCTGAATCAAAAGTTGATTGGATCAGGCACATTATGAAATAGCATATACGTTCTAAATCAAACCATAGTTTTAAGTATACGGAACACACACAAGAGGACAAGTTCAGAAATGAACGAATCCTTCTTGAGGCATTGTAGACTAGGCCATATCAATGCGACACGACTAGCTAAGTTACATAAGTATGGATATTTGAATCCGTTCAAATTTTCATCTTATGAAACTTGTCAGTCATGTCTCAAAGATAAAATGACCAAAACCCCGTTTACTGGAAACGAAGATAGAGTTACTGAACTCTTGGACTGATACATGGTGATGTATGTGATCCCATGTCTACATATGCCAGAGATGGTTCCTCATACTTTGTTATATTCACTGACGATCTCTCAAAATTCGGACATGTGTTCATGTTGAAACATAAGTTTGAAGATTTTGAGAAATTCAACGAATATAAGTGTAAAGTTGCGAACCAGACGGATAAAAGTATTAAATCATTCGATCTGATCGGGAAGGAGAATACTTGGGCATAGAATTCCTGGACTATCCAAAAGAGAATGAGATTATCTCTCGGCTTACTCATCCGTATACACCATAGCACAAAAGTGTATCGGGACGGAGGAATCGCACCCTATTAGATATGATGAGCTCTATGATGAGTACTACTGAGTTGCCTATTTCCTTCTGGAGTTATGCACTTGAGAAGCTGCATACCTATTGAATGTTTCCCACCAAATCAATGCCTACCACTCCATATGCGATATGGTATGGGAAGA
The DNA here is from genome assembly GCA_030015575.1 of Agapanthus africanus. Classification (NCBI taxonomy): domain Eukaryota; kingdom Viridiplantae; phylum Streptophyta; class Magnoliopsida; order Asparagales; family Amaryllidaceae; genus Agapanthus; species Agapanthus africanus. Next base: position 139,608,881 of record CM057339.1, read on the forward strand.
GACCGTGTCTTAAACGAGTTAAGATATGGGGTTGACTATGTTGAAAAGCAAAATCCGGACAAACTCGAGACAAGGTCAGTTCTGTAAGTTTATTAAATATCCCAAACATTCGCGAGGATATATCTTCTACCACACCGAGGAACAAAAGTGTTTTGTTTCTCGGCATGCCTCCTTTTTATAAAAAGGAATTTCTTGAAAAACAAATTAGTGGTCATGAGGTAGAACTGGAAGGAGTTCCAGCTATACAAATTACGACTGATGATTTAATGGAACCAGAGGATTTGATAGTCTCCAACGAACCTCAGCCTCTACACGAATCTGGTAAGGTTCCTCATCCATCTGAGATACTACGGTTTTCTTAGTAATAGTGGGAGCGAGGATTGCATCATGGAAGATGATGACCCAACTAGATTCAGGCAGGCCATCATGAGTAGGGACTCTATGAAACGGCTGGATGCAATGTGATCTGAGATGGAATCCATGTACACCAACAAAATATAGACTTTGCATGTTGCTCGGTAAAACCCAACGGGAGCAAGTGGATCTTTGAGAAAGATACTTGGTATAGATGGAAAAGTTCAGACTTTCGAAGCTAGACTTGTAGCAAAAGGTTTTCGTCATACAACCAGGTGTGGATTATGATGAAACATTTTCTCCAGTGGCTATGCTTAAGTCCATCCGGATCCTACTTGCCATCGCTGCATACCATGACTACGAAATCTGGCAGTTGCACGTCATGACCGGTTTGTTCTAAATAGTGATTTAGAAGGGAGCGTGTACATGACAGCCAGAAGACTTCGTAGACAATGGCAGCAGCGGAAAAGTGTGTAAGCTGCTTAAATCAATCTACGGGTTGAAGCAGGTATCGCGGAGATGGAACATCTGTTTTGATGATGGCAGTCAAAAAGTTTGACTTAATCAAAAAGATAGATGAACTGTGTATATATAAGAAGGTTGTAGAGAGTAAGATTGTCTTCCTCGTATTGTACGTAGATGGCATACTTTTGATAGGAAATGGTGTTCCTATGCTACACTCGGTCAAGCTCCTCTTATCATGAGGATTCTCTATGAAAGATCTGGGTGATGCCTCCTACATCTGAGGATTTAGATCTATAGAGATAGATCTAAGCGGATGTTGGGAGTGTCCCAAATCCAGGTACATTAACACCATACTAAAGAGGTTTAGTATGGAAGATTCTAAGTGTGGTGGTTCCTCCACAAACTTAGGAATTGTTGGGGTAAAAATTTACACCCCCGTTGACCGAGTCAAAGTCAAGGTCTACCCCAAGCCAGGTGGGCCCAAGCCCAGGTCAAGCAGGCCCATGCCCAAGTCGAGCCCGCGGCCAGCCTCCTCCATTCTAAAATATAAATCATGTAATAAATATTTTTATGTAATTTTTTATACATGAATGTATGCAAAATGGGCATAAAGCCAATATTTTGTAAGCCCATCGCTTATGTGCAAAAAAATGAAATGGCACATGAGCCTTGGGATAGGCAAAATGTCATTTTGTGAAGCCCAAGGGGCTATATGTAAATGTGTAAGCCTATATAAGGCAACATGATGATGAATAAGATACACTTTTTTCATTCCCTCAAAGAACTAGGGTTCTTTGTGCCTCCTGCTCCTTCTCCAAGGTTCTAAAAACCCTCTTCTTTCTTTTGAATTAAATCAAGAGTTTAACTCTTCCTTTTCTCAAAATAAATAGTTTTTCACCACAAAACCCATAAAGGGGAACTCAGATCTCCCACCAGATCTCGAAAAAGAAGAGATTTTTAAAATCTCACATCTCTTGATCTTCAAGATCCGGCCAAAAGACAAGAAGAAGAAGTAGACCCATCTCCAAGAATCTAACTTTGGACAGATCCAAGGCTCAAAAGAAAAACCAAAGATTCCTAGGAGTTTAACTCCTTTCTAGATCTGTTGGAGTTTAACTCTATAAATCAAATTTCTGCTAGGAGTTTAACTCCAAAAATCCCCTTTGGGAGTTCAACTCCCCAACCCAGGGGCTAAGACCCCTTCCCGCGGTCATGTGGGTGCCACGTGACCCCGGGGCGCCAAGGCGCCCATAGGTCACGTGTGCCCACGTGACCCCGGGCGCCAAGGCGCCCAATGATCAGGTCTGCGCCACGCGACCCCGAGCGCCAAGGCGTCCATCGGTCACGTGTGCTCACGTGACCCCGGGCGCTGAGGCGCCCAATGGTCACGTGTGCGCCACGTCATCCCGGGCGCCAAGGCACCCTTCGGTCACGTGTGCCTACGTGACCCCGGGCGCTGAGGCGCCCAATGGTCACGTGTGCGGCACGTCACCCCGGGCGCTAGGGCGCCCAATAGTCACGTGCGCGCACGTGGCCCCGGGTACTAAAGCGCCCATGCGCGCGCACGTGGCCCCGGGTACTAAAGCGCCCATGCGCGCGCACGTGGCCCCGGGCACCATGCCCCACATGCCATGCACGCGTCTTTGAGACGCTTTCCCCCATTTATATATATATATACACACACACACATACTCCACACTAAATATGTCTCCCCCGTTAGAAAAATTTCTAACGGGGCGCTGCCCCGCACCCCACAAGGGGGCTGCTCGCCCCCTTGACCCCCAGCCCGCTATCCGGGTAGCGGGACCCCCGTAAAAAACTCTGCGGGGCCCCCAGTATATCCAAAACCCTTCCAAAACACAACACTACATATTGAGTTCGCATGACCAGTTTAACCCGTCAATCGGAGGTTTCTTCGCTTCAAAGGCAATGGGTAATTAACGGCAGCTTAGTCCTCGGCTGCCGGAGATTCGGATCCCCACAATCAATAAACCCCGGCCTACCCTAGGTAGGGGGAATCTGTACTGCGCCTGACAAGCGCGCGCGTATTCCCATCTCAATGGGGTGACGAAAAACACCCTACAGATTCTGGCACGCCCGGTGGGACCAATCTCTCCTCCCATATTTCGGGTTAAACGTTCATGCGAACTCAGTCAATATATATGCCTATATTTATACTGAAATAATGCTCTTTCATGCAGATTTTCAAATCACCTTCTGATGATGTCTTCGATGATGAACTCAGCTCCCGTCTCCTACACGATGAAGATAGACTCCAGGACGGTCCTTCCAGCCAGTCTCGGGCGACAATGGGAGGAGCTGCAGTTACCATTCGGCTCTATTATGTTCATGCCAGTTGGCGTCATCCCAGCTCCTCAAGCCCCGGTGGCAGACAAACCAGTCTCGAAAGGCAGGAGGCCAAATGTGGTGATCTCAAGGGCGCCCCAACCCAAACGCAAGTCGGTATCTGAACGACTTTCCTTGGCCACAGCTGGGGGCAAGGCCATCAACACCAACAAAGCTACAACGCGTCCCGAGCAAGATCCAGCGGCGCCCCTGACAAATGCTCGATCGGGTATCTTCTCCAAGCTTCTGATCCAGAGGACCACCACGTCGTTAAACTGGGAACACCCGCTGACCACCACGTCGTTAAACTGGGGATGACAGACTACCAAGTCTTTAAACTGCGAATAATCGACCACCACGTCATTAAACTGGGAACAATCGACCTCTAAGTCGTTAAACTGGGAATGTAAAAAAATGTAAATAAACGAAAAAATATTTGTGTAAATAAAATAAAAATAAAGAAAAGCCGAAATGATGGGGCAACCCGCAATAAAAATCAGCGAGTAAAATAAAGAGGAAATAAATCCGAAATGATGGGGCAATCGCGATCTTCGCGATAAGAAAAGCTGAAATGATAGAGCAATCGCGGTAAAAAAAAACAAAAAACAATGGCGAATGATGAGTCGCTCCTGGTACCATATTCCAGTGCAGCGATGCAGACGACAACCAAAATCTAATTTCCAAAATTCTTCCGGCCCTACGTTTAGTCCCCAAATTGACTACCGTATACAATCCACGGGCTCAAATAATTCTCAGCATACCCATGCCCCACCGCAATCATCAGTTACGCGGCTGGTCTTCGCCTTTGGAATTATGCTTCATTGGAAAGACCCACTCATGTGTCCTCACGATGCATGAGGAGAACAAACCTTCGTGAGATCCTTACGACTCACCAAGGAAAAACACACTTAGGAGTCCTCACGACTCTTAAGGAGAAAATACACCTGCGGGATCCTTACGACTCGTAGGGAGAAAATGCTTTTATAGGACCCTCATGGCCCATAAAATTGAAAAGTCTTAGGTGATAGGGATCTAAACCTGTCTCCTAAGCCATCGCTCCCCAATCCCCAAGTAGCGAATGATGAGTCGCTCCTGGTACCATATTCCAGTGCAGCGATGCAGACGCCAACAAAATTCCAAATCTCATACCAACGGCGAATGATGAGTCGCTCCTGGTACCATATTCCAGTGCAGCGATGCAGACGCCAACTAAATTCCAAATCCCAATCCTCAAGTGGCGAATGATGAGTCGCTCCTGGTACCATATTCCAGTGTAGCGATGCAGACGCCAACCAAATTCCAAATCCCATACCCCAACGGCGAATGATGAGTCGCTCCTGGTACCATATTCCAGTGCAGCGATGCAGATGCCAACAAAGTCCCGAAATTTTGCCGGCCTTACGGTCTGGATCATACATCCTGCAAAACCGTATACAATCCACGGGCGTAAAACAATCTCGGTCTCTCCAAAAAAAGAAAAGAAAAGAAAAAAAAGAACGGTATGTCCACAAGCAAAACGGGCACGGATGAAAACCCGAAAGGGCTCCGTGAGTAAAAACAACAGGACTGCCGGCGAGTTTGTGAAAACTCGAAAGGGCGCAAACTCGTAAAAAAAAAAGAAATGAAATGCACTCGCAAAGTCCTCTCGACTTTGTGAGGAGAAAATTCCCGCGTGAGATCCCTACGACTCACAAAGGAGCAACACACTCAGGAGTCCCCACGACTCCTAAGGAGAAAATACACCTGCGGGATCCTTATGACCCGTAGGGAGAAAATACTTTGTGGGACCCTCACGGCCCATAAAATGGAAAAGCCTTAGGTGACAGGGATCTAAACCTGTCTCCTAAGCCACCAATTCCCAAATCCTCCCGAGGCACATGATGAGTTGCTCCTGGCATTATTCCAGTGCAGCAATGCAGATGCCAAAACAAAACCAATTCTCAAATCCTCTCGGGGCAAATGATGAGTTGCTCCTGGCATTATTCCAGTGCAGCAATGCAGATGCTAAACCAAAACCGAAATCCTCAAATCCACTCATTGCAAATGATGATTCGCTCCTGGTACCATATTCCAGTGTAGCGATGCTGATGCCAAAGAAAAACCAATTCTCAAATCCTCTCGAGGCAAATGATGAGTTGCTCCTGGCATTATTCCATTGCAGCAATGCAGATGCCAACCAAAACCAATCCCAAAATCCTCTCAAGACAAATGATGATTCGCTCATGGTACCATATTCCAGTGTAGTGATGCTGATGTCAACCCAAATCAAATCAAACCAACCTCTGTGGCGGAATCATGCCCCGTCCCAGAATTTACCCCGTGTCGAAATCATGCTTCGCCTCGGGATATCTACCTTCCCTGCCGGAATTATGCTCCGCCTCGGAATCAAATCAACCAACCAGCTCTGCGTCGGAATCAAGCTTCATCTCAGAATGTACACCCCGTGTCGAAATGATGCTTCGCCTCGGTGTACCATCCTTCCCTGTCGAAATTATGCTTCGCCTTGGAATCAAGTCAACCGACAAGCTCTGCGCCGGAATCATGCTCCATCTCAGAATGTACCCAATGTCGAAATCATACTTCGCCTCGGAGTATTTGCCTTCTCTGTCAGAATTATGCTTCGCCTGGGAATCAACCTCCGCATCGAAATTATGCTTCGGTTAGAATGTCTGTCACCCTTCGGAATGATGCTCCGAATCCTGGAATTATGCTTCGCTCATCGGAATGATGCTCCGATCCTTGGAATTATGCTCCGCAAATTGGAATGATGCTCCGCTCATCGGAATGATGCTCCGATCCTTGGAATTATGCTCCGCTCTTCGGAAAGATGCTCCGAACCCTGGAATCATGCTCCGATCATCGGAATGATGCTCCGATCTCTAGAATTATGCTCCGCCCCTCGGAACGATGCTCCGATCCCCTGGAATTATGCTCCGCTCATCGGAATGATGCTCCGATCCTTGGAATTATGCTCCGCTCTTCGGAAAGATGCTCCGAACCCTGGAATCATGCTCCGATCATCGGAATGATACTCCGATCTCTGGAATTATGCTCCGCCCCTCGGAACGATGCTCCGATCCCCTGGAATTATGCTCCGCAAATCGGAATGATGCTCCGACCCTGGAATTATGCTCCGCGCTTCGGAATGATGCTCCGATCCCCTGGAATCATGCTCCGCCCATCGGAATGATGCTCCGATCCCTGGAACCATGCTCCGCCCATCGGAATAATGCTCCGATCCCCTGGAATGATGCTCCGCTCTTCGGAATGATGCTCCGAATCCTGGAATCATGCTCCGCTCATCGGAATGATGCTCCGATCCTTGGAATCATGCTCCGCTCTTCGGAATGATGCTCCGAACCCTGGAATTATGCTCCGATCTCTGGAATTATGCTCCGCCCATCGGAACGATGCTCCGTTCTATGGAATTATGCTCCGCTCATCGGAATGATGCTCCGATCTCTGGAATTATGCTCCGCCCATCGGAATGATGCTCCGATCTCTGGAATTATGCTCCGCCCATCGGAATGATGCTCCGAACCCTGGAATTATGTTCCACTCTTCGGAAAGATGCTCCGAACCCTGGAATTATGCTCCCCTCTTCGGAATGATGCTCTGAATCCTGGAATGATGCTCCGATCTCTGGAATTATGCTCCGCTTCTCGGAATGATGCTCCGAACCCTGGAATCATGCTCCGCTCTTCGGAATGATGCTCCGAACCCTGGAATCATGCTCCGCTCATCGGAATGATGCTCCGATCCCTGGAATTGTGCTCCACAAATCGGAATGATGCTCCGATCCCCGGGAATCACGCTCCATGAGGGATACTCCGACCTTGGAATTATGCTCCGCGAGTCAGAATGATGCTCCGATCCCCGGAAATCATGCTCCTCGGGATGATGCATCGCCTCCGGAATGATGTTCCACCTTGAAGTTCAGCTTCAAGATCCATCAATTTCATGCACACAACTCAAATGTGCGATGTGCATTTATTGATGGGGGGCACTTTGTTGGGGTAAAAATTTACACCCCCGTTGACCGAGTCAAAGTCAAGGTCAACCCCAAGCCAGGTGGGCCCAAGCCGAGGTCAAGCGGGCCCATGCCCAAGTCGAGCCCGCGGCCAGCCTCCTCCATACTAAAATATAAATCATGTAATAAATATTTTTTATGTAATTTTTTAAACATGAATGTATGCAAAATGGGCATAAAGCCAATATTTTGTAAGCCCATCGCTTATGTGCAAAAAAATGAAATGGCACATGAGCCATGGGATAGGCAAAATGTCATTTTGTGAAGCCCAATGGGCTATATGTAAATGTGTAAGCCTATATAAGGCAACATGATGATGAATAAGATACACTTTTTTCATTCCCTCAAAGAACTAGGGTTCTTTGTGCCTCCTGCTCCTTCTCCAAGGTTCCAAAAACCCTCTTCTTTCTTTTGAATTAAATCAAGAGTTTAACTCTTCCTTTTCTCAAAATAAATAGTTTTTCACCACAAAACCCACAAAGGGGAACTCAGATCTCCCACCAGATCTCGAAAAAGAAGAGATTTTTAAAATCTCACATCTCTTGATCTTCAAGATCCGGCCAAAAGACAAGAAGAAGAAGTAGACCCATCTCCAAGAATCTAACTTTGGACAGATCCAAGGCTCAAAAGAAAAACCAAAGATTCCTAGGAGTTTAACTCCTTTCTAGATCTGTTGGAGTTTAACTCCATAAATCAAATTTCTGCTAGGAGTTTAACTCCAAAAATCCCCTTTGGGAGTTCAACTCCCCAACCCAGGGGCTAAGCCCCCTTCTCGTGGTCACGTGGGTGCCACGTGACCCCGGGGCCCCAAGGCGCCCAATGGTCACGTGTGCGCCACGCGACCCCGAGCGCCAAGGCGTTCATCGGTCACGTGTGCTCACGTGACCCCGGGCGCTGAGGCGCCCAATGGTCACGTGTGCGCCACGTCACCCCGGGCGCCAAGGCGCCCTTCGGTCACGTGTGCCCACGTGACCCCGGGCGCTGAGGCGCCCAATGGTCACGTGTGCGCCACGTCACCCCGGGCTCTGGGGCGCCCAATGGTCACCTGCGCGCACGTGGCACCGGGCACTAAAGCGCCCATGCGCGCGCACGTGGCCCCGGGCACCATGCCCCACATGCCATGCACGCGTCTTTGAGACGCTTTCCCCCCCCATTTATATATATATTTACACACACACACATACTCCACACTAAATATGCCTCCCCCGTTAGAAAAATTTCTAACGGGGCGCTGCCCCGCACCCCGCAAGGGGGCTGCTCGCCCCCTTGACCCCCAGCCCGCTATCCGGGTAGCGGGACCCCCGTAAAAAACTCTGCGAGGCCCCCAGTATATCCAAAACACAACACTGCATATTGAGTTCGCATGACCAGTTTAACCCGTCAATCGGAGGTTCCTTCGCTCCAAAGGCGATGGGTAATTAACGGCAGCTTAGTCCACGGCTGCCGGAGATTCGGATCCCCATAATCAATAAACCCCGGCCTACCCTAGGCAGGGGGAATCTGTACTGCGCCTGACAAGCGCGCGCGTATTCCCATCTCAATGGGGTGACGAAAAACACCCTACAGGAATCACTCTCTCCAAAAGGATGTTTTCCAAGACTGATTTGGAGAGAGCTCACGTACAAGGAATACCATATGCTTCTGCAGTAGGCTCTATCATGTATGCGATGTTATATACCAGACCAGATGTAGCTAACTCACTGGGTGTAGTGATCAGGAATCCATCAGATCTTGGGAGAATCACTGGACAGCTGTGAAAGACATTCTTAAGTACTTGAGAAGCACTAAAGAAAGGTTCTTGGTGTTTGGTAACGGTGAACTCCAGTAGGAGTCCTTTACCGACTCGAGCTTTCAGAGTGATAAGGTCGACTGAAAGTCAGTTTCAGGCTTTGTCTTTACGCTCAGTGGAGGGACGGTATGTTGGAAGAGTTCCAAGCTGGATACCGTGACAAACTAGATGATAAAGGCTGAATACATTGCAACCAACGATACTACCAAAGAGACTGTCTGAATATTTCTTGTTCATGAGATGAACATGGTTCCTACCATTGAGCGTCCAATATTGATATTGTGACAACAATGGAGTTGTGGCTTTGGCCTAGGAACCCCAGTCCCATCAGCGATTCAGACATATTCTGAGGCAGTATCACCTGATCAGGAAGATGGTTGATCTCCAGGGGATCGAAGTTAGGACAGTTGACTTAAAGAATGACACGGTGGATCCACTCACGAAGGCCTTTCGCAAGAGAGACTTTTATTGGACGTTGGGTATGAGATACTACAACAAATGGCCTTAGTACAAGTGGGAGATTGTTAGCTGTATATATACCCTAGAGGCCATTATTGTATATGATTGTATATTATAGTGGATGCTTGGACATATATAGGGAGGACTTTCTTGCTCGACATAATAGTATGCTATCTGATTACTCTTTATCTTAACATGTACACTCACTATCTTTTTGTTACATGTTGATAAAGACCTTAGGATGTGTACTTGACTTCCAGGAATATGATGGAGATCATACTAGTAGGGCCTGGATAGTCCGTAAGTACATCCTTTAATTGTTCCTAGTCGTGGGAGTATCGAGACGGGGCATCGATATTCCAGAGTAGACTAGCGTATATGTTTTTTGACCCATATGATGGGCGATGGATGATCCCACATCCATTGGTGTTTGACATCAAAGATTGTATACGGGTGCTTAGCGGAGACTGGGTACACTGAACAAAACTCGCTGAGAACTCTTAGATGGTACTATACTTCACGTCAGATAGCAGTTCTCTGGTAACACCGGTACAGGTTAGTCTGTTGACCCGAGATCGTCATAGATTCTTGTGTTTCTCCCACCGTGCTTTGATTTCCACCCTACCACGGCTCTACTAAGTCATGCAAAGAGGTGGTTTTTGAGTACAGTCCCGAGTCGCATGGAGGCAATGAGCGATAGGAGCGGATTTCGTCTCTCCGGGGTTGATGTTGCGCTGTGCTCGATTGGACATAAGAGGAAATCCCTGGTCATGGTTGCTGAGATTTACTGGTAAGTGTTATCAGTAGTTTCTCGAACCGTTATGGGCCTCACATCGGCATGACTTATCAAGCTATTGGGGTCTGACGTATACCACCTCCAGGCTGGATATGCGAAATATCAAACGAACAGACCGGACTGTACGGTAGTGTTACTTATTGGATTCACGAGAGTATGAGCAAGCCTGCATGTTGATATTCTGATCGCTCAATACCTGGGAGCCGTTACGTACAAGTAGTGTCGTTGACGGTTTATGGGTATGTGATATAATCACTGCCTACTGCTAGCGTATTGACGAGTCTTTAGAGTCCTACACGGAGGTTTCCTGGCTCAGGCGAAACGAAGTAGGGCACATATGTGATATGTGCGGGACCGAGATTAATACGTGTATGTGATACCGTATTCTAATCTCGTGATATGTGATATCGGTCGGTTATATGTGATATAGCCGGGTTATCGAATCAAGTGTTGATTCGATAAGTTGATATAATTGATATTAGTCGGTTATATGTGATATAGCCGGATTATTAAATCAAGTGTTGATTTAATAATTTAATGTATAATTATATATTTGATATATTAATATGCATTGACTAATATTATCTCACTTAAGCATTTCTTTTTCTCACTTGTACACATTTAATATATATGTGATATATATTATTGTGTCATGCTTAATGATACATTTTACATGGGTGTATAAGACTCACACCATGACATGGATATTAAGGGTTTTATTTATTTAAGGTAATTACAAAATTAGGTGGAAATTCCTCATGGTTTGAAGCTTGGAGAAGCTTGTAGAAATCTTGACCAAGTCCACCAATTTTGTTTTACTTAAGATATTTATTTACCCAACTATTATCTTTAGCCATGGTTAAGCCTCTACAAGAGTTATATGAGATATTATCTCACCCATGGTTACTATTCTCACTCATTTATTCACCATTTCATTCTACGCTTCATCTTCTTCTTCTTCTCAAGAAACCTCTCTAGGTTTTCTTGAGGTGAAGAAATCTAGTGAGAAAAACTAATCTAAAGTGAGCAAAATTCCTACTTCATCAACCTACACTAGACTAGTCATTTAGTATAGGTTATTTGTTTCACTAATTTCAAATTAGTGAAGAGGTAGTTTGAGCTAGAGTCTCCTCGACGTAGATCATCTTCGGTATCGAAGACTTCAAGCAAGCTTGTTCATTTCGCTTTGTGGAGCCTAACTTGAGTCCGAGAGATCACTACTTGGAACGAAGGGACTACTACACGAAGATATTGAAGTGAAGGACCGGTCTACAAAGGTTGTATTCCTCATTCCTTTAGTGTAAAGTTGTTTACATGCTTGCTTACTCATAATCCTCTAGTTAGATCCTAGGTTACGGTTATTTAGCACACTAGAAAATTTTAAAATGGCATGGCTGATGCCTTCCGAAACCTAGTAGTAGTACTAAAGAACCTTACACCAAGCACCTTATTCCACGGGTGTGTTCATATAATATAATTTCTCTTACATGTTTCAAGGTTTTTGCATTAATATACTGATTTGATATAGTTTTTAGCATATCGACTTGCTACAAAATCCTTACTACGACTATTGTACCTCAGATTAGAAAATCCAGTCTTAGGGTTGTGGGTATTGAAATGGACCTACATCTCGAAGCCTACCCCATATGTATTTAAATGTTTTAAAAGGAAAATTTGTCCTTACGATTTAATACCTCACCTTGTGATTTTGAAGGCGACATTATATAAACCCTCCTCTCTTTTTAAAAATTGCCAGATTGCCATGACACATAAAATCATAGGAAAGAATCTAGGATTTAAAATAGATAGTATTTCAAGTCGTCCTTTTAAATTTCATAATTTTTCGGTGTGGGTTTTGACTGTTATGACTTCCGCAAGTCGTTTTCGGTCACTATTAAAAATCGGTTTTTAAACCTAAATTTCAAATACGTTTTCTCGACCTTTCATGATCCGACCGAAGCAAACTCGGGTTGCTTAGATAACTATACTGGAAGACCTATATTTCATTAGTTTTAAATTTTCCCAGAAAACAATCAAAAACGACTCGTTTCTCCACTTTTAAAACATATCACAAATCTGTTTTTCTGTTTAGCCTGCCATGCACAGCCGCATGAAAAAAAGCGTAACTCTCTTTTATGGAACTCAAATAAGGCAAACCCTGGCGGTATTTTCATCACAAAAGAGAGCTCTACGACTCTCGTGAATACCCGAAGACCTAAAAATAAATAGACATACGTCTAAAAAGCATTACAAGTCGTCGCTGTAAAAGAATGTTATGTGCAGTCATAGTAATTAGGGCTTATATCTCTATGTAGATGTTGGATTGATGAATTTCTTATGCCGTTGTAACCGTAACTCTGTGATGCACGTTTTCTGTATTTAAAATTTCTACTAATTCTGTACCGTTATACCTTAAAACTGTGCACCAAGTCGAGGATGTTTTCTGAAAAATATTTTGGACAGAACCGCGCACTGACACCGTAATCTCCATAACACTCTCATTCGGATTGAGATTGAGGCAGACTTAGTTAATAAATTTTTAGAATTCTTTAAACTACAACTTTCATGTTTTAAGTGAAGCCGGATTTTCACTTTAACCTGCTCATTTCTATTGTCGAACATGTGACAACTTTTCTGTCCTGAAAACCCTTTACACTTGAACCCATGTTTTTGTTTATTATTGCATGCTTTATGGTTTTCTGACTCGAATATCGTGAATACATGTTTATCGTGAATCCATGAACTTGACATGTACTTGCATTGAACACATGTATTCGTGACTCCTGTTAAACTGTTAAAGTTATCATCATTGCATGCTAGTTATTAACGGGGTTTAGGATAGTTTGGGAATGATTGTGCGGATTGCTTCGGAAATCCCCTTACTAACTATCACGAACCTCGTGTTGTTGTTGTGCTGAGCCAGAACGATACGCTAACTCCTGAATCTCGTGAATCTCATGAATTTCATGAATTCGTTGTTTCGTGGGGCAAACAGAATACTTTCGAAGAAAATCGGACATCCTGTAAGAACCCTAAAATCGTTATACTTTTATTATTCCAATATTAATAAATGAATATATTTCTGTGCTGATATCAAGTTATAAGTTATTCTAGTTAATTTAGAGCAAGAAACAACTTGTAGCATATTAATTAAGTCTCTGTGTTGCTGTTCCATAGTCCGTGTGTTTGAATCCTTGCATCCCAGTTATTTTATTTTAGATTCTTTTTTTCTTTTTTGGAATGCTGAAAGTTTCACGGGCGATCTATGGAGTTTTGAGACCTTTCAGACGAAAAGACATACGTTTTTGGCCTAATTTAAGCGACCCGAGCTCATGACCCGAACCCCGACCCTAACCCTCCCACCCTAGCTGACCTGGGCGGCTAAAGACCGGATTTGGTCGACCCATTCTGCTCCAAATGTGCACAGCCCGTGCACGTGCAACCATTGGCCTTTAGACTCTTCATTTTCATATACCGAAACTCTCCAATCAATCCAGTAACTCTGCAGTCCTTTCATCTATTCCATTTACATCCATTTTAATGCATTTTGATTATCTTTTATTTCACCATACACCTATATTCTTTCCTCTATATATAACTAGCCATTCTAGGATCCTCCATGTTTCTGAAATTACGCTAAATTCACTCTAAAAGTTTATTCTCAAGTCCAAATTCTAAGTCAAGCTCATTCGAAACCAACAAGTCCTCAAGCTCGTATCCTTGCTCTAGCATCGTCGGTCTCAGTTCTTCCAACCGAGGTTTCTCTCATCTCCTACATCCCCTCTAGTATACGCGCAACCCGTAAGTCTCCCTCCTCCTCTTCTTCCTCCTCCTCCGAATCCACCCTTATCATGCTGTCGAATTCCACACCTAAATAAATATTCTATTACATCAAAATTATCAATGCTATCATAAACCGTTTCATGAAAACTTGTGACTTAATAATCAAGTGTATCGAATCGTTACAAATCTATTATTGATAAAACATGCAACTGCATTTCATTGTTAGACTTTAACAAAACACACACACACACAAGTATCGTTTCATGTAATTTCTACCCTACATGTTTAATATGAATTTGTGGATATTGTTAAGTATATATATTTAGTGATAACTCATGGGGTAATGACCTACCCCACACACGCACACTATGAATTCATAGTAAGATCATGCATTTGTATTGTTTTTATAAAAACGATTTTCATTAAAATACCCTCAAGTCATGAAAAATACTTTTAACCCTAAATCCTTTTCCCTTGGAAATTCCATCCCTCACAACCCTCGTTAGAAGAACCCTATTAAAAGATATTGTGGATTATCATACATTTTCGGTCTAGTGGGTGAGATCGGAGCTCTTTATGGAGTGCGTTCTCGAAAGAAAAGAAAATTACGGTTTTAAACTAAATAAAACAATTTCAATCACCTTTAAAATAATTATCATATATATGTAACTTAAAAGAAATTGATTTTAAAATTTTATTTCAATAAAATATTATAAATTAAAAGATTAAGTTTTTATTAAAATACCTCAAGTTTTCCAAAAGATAGATTTTTCATGAAAATACCATAAACTCTTAAAAGCTTGATTTTGTCATTAAAATTCCACGAAATCTAAAATATATGTTTATTAAAATCCCTCGACATTCTAATTAACATATTCTTACCAAAAACACCCTCGAGCTTTACTTTTAACATAAAAGTATTTTACACAAAAAAAAACCTCGAGCTTTCAAATAGTTTAATTTAAATAAATACCTTAGAATATCCAAATGATAGATTTTCACATCAATATCTAGAATCCATAATACAACTATTCTTTAAGGCATTTAGATAATGGATGGGTTTAAGTGACTTATTCTCTCTTGAGCCTCGAGAAACCGGAGACAATCGGTGTTATCGCTTGCTTATTCCCCGATATAAAATTCATATATTCACAGAAATCATATTACTTTAATACTGAATCAAATATGACCCAACACATGAATACACCTTGACTTGTATACTTTCACTTGACATGAATACTTGATCTTAACATGAACTCAATTATATCGACATGACTTAGTCGATCAAACCTGTTATATGCTTGACTAGACTTGACCCGAATCATGAATATATAATAACTTAACATGAACACTTGACATGAATACTTATACACTTGGCATGAATACATGAACTCGAATTGAATCTTGAAATGGTACACTTCTTATGCATTCATTCATTCGGGAAACACTTGTGACTATAATTGTAAATTAGATTACACGGAGTGTTGGGGAGTTTAAGTGTGAATCCAACGAAATCTCAGGAGTCCCCTTAGTTCATAAATTCATGTCTACTAACACATGCAATCTATCATGAGGGTCCATGTTTCCTTATCCCTGGATTATAGTGTGTTGGGTTTGGAATACTTCAACACTAAATTAAAATCCTGTTACTAACACTTGATTTGAGCATGTGGTTCCTTACTCCTGAATTACAGCTTGTTGGGTTTAAGAACACTCTTGAGATTGGTTGGCATTCACTCTAAAACTGACGTTAGATTATTTTATCATTATAGGGACTTTTAAAACACATTACTTCATGTTCACCAACACACACTTATCACCTGCTTAAATTAACCAATGATTAACCTAAACTACCATGTTTACTTAGTCTGCCATGTTTAAATAGTTGTCATGTTTACTTAACAAATTATACATGTCTTATAACTGTTAATACATCACCACAATTTTTATAATCCCACCATTTTTGGGGACTTATTGAGCGCAAGTTCGCTGACAAGTATTCCACCAATCTTTTTGTTTTTTGGAATGTTCGTCAGGTGACGTAGGAACAGAGAAGGTGGAACCGACGGCTGAGGATTATGACAAGTTCACAGCATAGGCCGATCTTTAGTTTCTTTCAGCTTTTCTTTTCAGTAAGTCACATGTTTAGATTTTTATATTTATGTTTCTTGTTCAAACCTCTTATAATCAGTTTGAAACTTGTGAAATTTGAATGTAAATAAAATTGTTGTTGGAAATTTCAGTTTCATATTTATTCTTGTGTCATTTTATATAGCTTACATATGCTTAGCGTATTTTTTCGAGAAAAGACTTCTCAAAATAAATATGACGCATGCATCTTCACATATCTGCTCCTGTCTTTTGGGAAGTAGGGCGTGACACATCCAGTACCTAAACTCTACGTTAACTTAGCAATTTCATTATATGTTTTTCACACTATATTGTTCATTAGCTGTGTTATTACCATGCATGTTCATTTTATGCTTATTAATATGTTCCTTTATTGTTTGCATGTTATCGTTTATATATATTCATTCTTAAATGTGGGGCTTATCGAGCGCTAGTTCGCTGACGGGCTTCTGTGTGTGTGTGTGTGTATGTGTGTGTGTGTGTTCTTCTTTGTAATGTTCGTCAGGTGATATAGATAACTAGGAAGGAGCTACCTTTGAGGTGGAGCCCGTCGAAGACATTCAGCACTTCGCAAGTGAAGCAGATTACTAGATCTAGCCAGATGTACAAGCTTTTGCTTTTCGCACTTTCTTTTATCACATTTTGAATCTGTTGAACTTGTAATAAATACCTTTGAACTTGTTTTGTAATAAGTATTGTTGTTGGATGTTGGTGTGTTTAAATTCTTGTTTATTATATTATCTATTTCCATAGGCTTAGCATACTTAAACTGATAAGGTGTACTTATCAGTATGAATACGTTGCGGGCCCTGTTACGTCTCCGCCCCTAAACTTTGGAAAGCGGGCGTGACAAACACCCTTCAATGTTTGGAACAAAATATCCTTTAAAGAGAGTTCATCGTTGGTTTATAAAAAATATACCTAAAACAATCTATAATAGTAGAGATAAAAATATATTATACGTGGAGTAGAAACTCTCAAAACTGTATTAGACTTCAAGCTCTTTTAATATTCTCTCTCTTGATTACAAACTTTATACATGGACTCTTTATATAGTACTTACAAGATAAATCAAACCCTTTCAATCTATGATCCTTACTTATCTCTAAACAATCATACTACTAATATGACTCATATCTAAAACTTAAATTTAGATCTCAAATCACTCGAATATTTCTCAACTAACTATTTAAATTTAAAACTTAAATTTAAGTTTGATCTAATAATTAAACTATTATTTCCAACTCTCTCACTTAATTCAATTCTTCCATGAACGCATATTGAGCAACCTTTGAAAATCGTTCTTGCTTCATCTTGAACTTTACTTTACTTTACTTTCTTGTTTCACCTTTATTGATCTAAATTTTATCTTACTTGCTTTATCATCATTTGCATAATCATTGTCTTCTTTGCATTGCTCGAATGGCTTTCTTCAATCTGCAGTTTTCTTGACTTTGATCGAATCTTGAATAAAAATTGACTTAAATTCTTAACATCGCATCTTCACCTTTCTTTTCCACTTAATTCGCACCAATCTTCCACCTTTAACCGATGTAATCAAGAACATCGAACATTTCCTTTTTACCGTTTTAATCTTTTCATACGTGATCTTTTCTTTTCTTGATTTTCTATATACTTTTTCTTCCTTCTTTTTCTTTTAATCATTTTATTTTTGTAATTTCTTTCATAGTAAACAAAGAACCACTTACCTCTTTCTTCTTGCTCGTTTCCTTCGTATTGAAATTTAGCTTGAACTCGGACCTTTCCTTTTCTCCCTTTTTTAATTTGCAATCCTTTACTTTTCCTTCTTTTGTTTTGGTAAGAAACTCTATTTCAAACTTTTCTTGATATTGGAAATTGTGCGTTCTTTTTCTTTTGTGTTCGATGTTTTGATTCTTTGAATTTTCTTTGTTCATGAACATTTTTTATTTGAATAGTAATTTCTCCATTTTTTTCTCGGCTCGTGTATTGTGAGCATATATTTGCTATCTTGATTATCTCTTTCTTCTTCTTTCTTATCCGTATTTACATAAGTTTGCTCAACTTCCACATGCAAGTCACTTATGAAATTTGAAATATCCTTAAATTGATTTTTTGAATCCAACAATTTTTTGAATGACGTCTTTATCGTTCTCTAACACTTTTGTTTCGAATCTTCTTTCCTTTAAAAATTTTCTTCAATCTTTTCATGTTTTTTCTTGAAATTGTTAACTTCTTGATTCTTTTCCTCCACCTCTTTAATTTCTTTGATTTCTTGAATTTTCACATTTTCTTTCTCATGATTTTTTATTTCTGGAATTATTGTAATACTTTTCACAAATTCTGTAATATCCTCGACATTCTTCTCCTTCCCATTCACTATGTCTTCAACATTTTGATTTTCATTTCTTCTTCCTTCAACTATTCATATTTTAAAACTTTCTTTTCTTCATCTTCGACTCTAATGATTACTGAATTCTTTTCTTTCCTTTCATGAAATCTTTCGGAATCATTTTCTTTCCTTCCGCAAATTCTTGAGATCTTTTTTTCTCTTCCATGAGTTCTTGGAGTCCTTGATTATTCTCCAACTTATCAAATTACTTGATTTTTTTAATTTTCTTATCATCCTTTAAAAACTTTTGAAAATCTTTAATTTTCTTTCCTTCTTCTAAACGAAAAAAGAACAGGAAGGGAAAGAAAAAAAATCAAAGATGCGATGTCAAGGATCTATGCAAATACTAAGTCAAATATCATTCAAAATTCGGTCAAAGTCAAGATCAAACAGATTGAAGGAAGTCATTAGAGCAACGCAAACAAAACACCGATTGCATTGGTGATGATAAAGCAAGCAAGATAAAGATTGGATCAGTAAAGGTGAAACAAGAATGTAAAGTAAAGTTCAAGATGAAACAGGAAGGATTTTTAAAGGTTGCTCAATGTGGGTTCATGGAGAATTAAATTAGGGGAGGCTGTTGGAAATGATAATTCAATTCTTAGATTAGAGTTAAATTTAGGTTTTAAATTTAAATAGTTAGATGAGAAAAATTCGAATGATTTGAGATTTAAATTTAAGTTTTAGATATAAGTTATATTAGTAATAGCATTGGTTAGAGATAAGGAATGATTCGTAGATTTAAAGAATTTGGTTTATCTTGTAAGCATTACATAAAAAGTCCATGTTTAAAGTTTGTAATCAAGATAAAGAATTTGAGAATAATTAAGAGAGCCTGAAGGGTAATAAATTTTTGGGAGTTTCTCCTCCACATAAATATTATATTTGTATCTTCTCTGTCATATATTGTTTTAGGAATATATTTTCCCTTACCAACTATGGTATCAGAACTAGAGCCGTGTGATCGCCACTGTGCATATGGTTTTGATTGTCGCCATTCAATAAGGTTTGAAGATGCCATCAAGAGAAGATGATGACGCTTAATGGGATCGTACAATACCATCTCATCAAAGGTAACTATAAGAGTTGGAGTACGGTGGTGAAAAGATTGTTATAAACTAATGGTGTTTAAAAAGCTGTAGAGGAAGGATTCGAGAAAGCCCGTGAGTTAAGCAAAAGGTCTCATGGAAGTGGAGATTTATGATAATTTACAGGAGAAGGACACTATAGCCACAACTTTAATCTATAGATCAATCGACTTGATACGGTAAACGTCATCGCATGTGAGTTTACAACATTAAAGAAATTCTGGGATCTTCTACGGAAAACCTACGGAGAAACATGAAAAGAGATAGAGAAAGTGAAAAAATCCAAGATTGATGAATCGAAGAACTTTGTGGAAAAGGAAAAAATATTTAATAAAACCAAAGAGTCGAAGGAAGATGCCGAGAGAAATGAAGGACTTATGGAGTCCGAGAAAGCAGAGGAGGAGAAAGAGATCGAGGAAGCCCATGGAGCCAAAAAGCTCATGGAAGAAGAAAGGAGAATTGAAAATAATAAGAAGTTGTTTAATTCTCCTTTCTTCTTCCACGAGCTTTTTCGGTCCATGGGCTTCCTCAATCTCTTTCTCCTCCTCTGTTATCTCGGACTCCTTAAGTCCTTCACTTCTCTAGGTATCTTCCTCCGACTCTTTAGTTTCTTTAGATCTCTTTCTCGCTTTCATGATGTTCTTCACTTCATTAATTTTTGGATTTTTCTCCACTTTCTCTGTCTCTTTTCATGCTTCTTTGTATATCTTTCGCGAAGATCTCAGGCTTTCTTTACTATTGTAAACTCACATGCGATCATGTTTTCCGTATATGTTAATAATTATGGAGTTTACTTCAGGTTAAACGTCTGCAGTTCAATAAGGCAGACGTCTTGACGTGTATGAGAAGCATGTCAGAAACACCAGAGCAATGGAAGACGTCTGCAGGCCAGCAAGGCAGACGTCTGTGGAAGAACGAAGCCCAATCCAAAGCGCAGGCAAACATCTGCCCAAGTGTAGGTCAGACGTCTGTCCTAAGGAGCTGAAGTTTTACAGAGTCAGGACAGACGTATGTCCAAGTGTGTGTCAGACATCTACCGTCGTGATAACTGCTGTGAATTAAATCAAAATGAGAGACTATTGTATTGAAAAAGTGTCGGCTTAGATCTAGAGAGATTTGACAGAAATCTTCTAGGGTTTGCTCATGGTGTACTTGATTTAAGATTATAGTAGACATTGCAGATTCCACTTTACCGAGGGCTAGACATACGGTGGATGAAGCTCGTTAACAAATCATCTATCTCTTGTTTGATTCTTATTTATTTATTCTCGCATCGTTATTAATTTTTCTTTCATTTTTAATTGCGTGGTTGTTGTTATTGCGTGATTTAGTTTGTCGCGGGTATTATTCTGTGTATCGACTTACTCCCCAATAGTATCAAAGTCGATTGATTTATTAAACGACACTTGAGCACTCGCATTACTTCCATGAGACCTTTTGTTTCTTGGGCTTTCTCAAATCCCTCTTCTACGACTTTCCAAACATCATTAGTTTCTAACGATCTTTTTAACACGATACTCCAACTCTTGTAGTTACCTTTGATGTGATGCCATAGTACGATCACATTAAGCATCATCATTTCTTGATGTCGAATTCAAACCTTATTGAATGGCGACAATCAAAACCTTATGCATAGCAGCAATCACTCGGCTTTAGTTCTGATACCACTGTTGGTATAGGAAAATAAATTACTAAAACAATATTTAATAGAGGAGATAAAAATATAATTGTTATGTGAGGAGAAACTCTTAAAACTCTATTAGCCTTCATGCTCTTTTAATTATTCTCATATCCTCTCTCTTGATTACAAACTTTTAACATGGACTAATTATATAGTAGCTATAAGATAAAGCAAACCCTTTAAATCTATGATCGATCATTATCCGTAAACAATTATATTTCTAATATGATTCATATCTAAAACTTAATTTTAAATCTCAAATCACTCGAATCTTTCTCAACAAACTATTTAAATTTAAAACTTAAATTTAACTCTAATCTAAGAATTGAATTATTATTTTGTCTCCATTAATTCGATTCTTTCATGAACGCACATTGACCAATTAATCTTTGAAGATCATTCTTGCTTCACTTTAAATTTTATTTTAATTTCTTGTTTCATCTTTACTGATCCAATCTTTATCTTGCTTGGTTGACTTATTATCTGAACCTTTTATGCTCGAATGCAAACAAGAAAAATTTTCATGAAGCTTTATTTTCTCTTTAAATTATTTTGTTTCTTTACTTCTTTTTTCTGAATTTTCTCAAACTCGTTTCATGTTTCTTTTTTTCTTAGTTTTTTTGGTTCTTAAAGGCTTATGGATTTCTTTCACTTCCTTAATTTCTTCATCTATCTCTTTCTCCAAATCCTTGAGCCATTCATATTTCTCAATCATTTCTTCGGGGGTTTTGATTTCATGAAGTCTCTTCTTCACTTCCACAAAGTTCTTCATTTCATCAATCTTTGGATTTTTCTCTATCTTCTTTGTCTCTTTTCCGCTTTCTCCGTAGATCTTCCGCAGAAGATCTCGGGCTCCTTTATTGTTGTAAACTTACCTGCGATGGCATTTACCATTTCAATCGATTGATCTGTGTATTAAAACCATGGCTATAGCGTACTTCTCTCGTAAATTATCATAAACCTACATTTCCATGGGATCTTTTGCTTCACGGGCTTTCTCGAATCCCTCATTTTCGACTTTCCAAACACCATTAGCTTCTAACAATTTTTTCACCGCGATACTCCAACTCTAGTAGTTACCTTTGGTGAGATGACATGGTACGATATCATCGAGCATCATCATCTTCTTTTGACGTCGGTTTCAAAACTTGATGAACAGCGACACACCTTTAGCTTTAATACCACCTTTTGTTTATTAAAAAATATACCTAAAACAATCTATAACAGAGGAGATAAAAATATATTATCGTGGAGGGGAAACTCTCGAAACTTTGTTAGCTTTCAGGCAATTTTAACATTCTCTCTGTTGATTACAAACTTTAAACATGATAAACCAAACCCTTTCCAAATCTACGATCCTTATTTATCTCTAAACAATCCTATTACTAATATGACTCGTATCTAAAGCTTAAATTTAAATCTTAAATCACTCGCGAATCTATCTCAACTAACTATATAATTTTAAACTTAAATTTAACTCTAATCAAAGAATTAAATCATTATTTCCAACATGCATGGCATATTCAAAGTTCACAACGATGCTATCTAAAAAATCATGAAAGTTCAGAAAGATGCTTCATAAAATTTACCCTCGTAACAATCTGCAATTATACTAAAATTCCAAAGTTAGATTAAAAATTGAGGATCATGTTATCATATTCTAACTCATGAGTCTCCAATTATTCTTCCCCTGCCACGGCGGCATCAAAATGGATTTCATAATCTAAAAGGGAGTCCTTTTCCTTTGAATAATAGGCTATATATGAGCCGATGCCAGCAGGATCTGACCCCCATTCCTCCTCTACCTCGAGTACAAAGAAGTTTACTATCAAGTAACAAACAAAAAACGGGAATTATCATGCATGATTGAAACTAGGACACAAAAGTCTAAGGAGGAATCTCCAGGAGCAATAAGCGCGTGACCGCTCCAAAAGCTCCCCGGCCCCTCTCGATGTCACTATACCTTTTTTTAGAGGGGACCTATCTCCGCTCGCCTTATATATACTCATCATCATTATACTTAAATTTTCAAATTAACCTATAAACTAAACAAAACTCAATAAAATATTACTCCTTCAAGCTCTCAAGGCCATGGCCATGGAAAATTTCGACCGCGAGAAGAAACAGAAGAAGGTAATGATGAAGAGATCAAAGGGAGCTCAGAATTTTTTTCCAAAGTTTAAAAGAGGTCAGATTAAAGTGAAGATATTCAAGGAGCTGCTTAAGCTTTTAGGGTGGAAATGATCAAGAATGAAGCTTAATTAATTATATGAGCAGCAGCACTAAATTAGTAGATAGCTAGCTAGCTACAGTATCTAATTAATCAAATAAGCTGCTGCTATTGCTGTTAACGTCTGTGGTGCTTGTTCTTGGAGTTTTTGTATTCTTGTTTCTTAAATTTGTTTATGAGGATTGTGTTTAATTTATATTTATTCTGATTTGTAGCCTCATGATATATATATATATATATATATATATATATATATATATACACACACTCTTAGTTTTCCTTTTTTTGAGAAAACTCTATATTTGTTGTTTGTGTTGCCATAATTAATATTTTTACATGTGTGTGTGTTTGTGTATGATTGGGTGTAGTTGATTTGAAACATTTTTTGGATGATATATATATATATATATATATATATATATATATATATGTGTGTGTGTGTGTGTTCCGAAATTAACAAGACGTCGCCATTTTTTGCCGTTTCGATTTGTCACCTAATTCCAAAAACCCAACAAAAATTTGAGAAGTTTGGCATCAAACTATCAAAACCTTTATAAATTACACAACAAAAAATTGCAATATTGTGATTTCGCTCCCACCAAGTTATTGTCAAGGAAAACAACAGTGTCTAATTATAATATAATTATCTACACAGGAAGATGAAAGCAATACATGATTGTTATTTTTTTTTGGGTATCATAATATAATTTCTTGATTTTTGCCAAAATCAAAAATAGCTGCCATTTGAAGTCTACGCAAGTACTAATCAGATATTTGCATCGATCCAAGGGAAAGACCCTGCTTGAAAGTGAATGCAAAAAGAAGCGTGCAACACTATTCATAACAACATTCTCATTATAAATTAAGCCATAATTAAAATTCAAATGAAACAAGTGAGAAAAACACTCTTATTATCTTCTTCAAGCCCCAATTAAGCCAAAAATAAAATTAAAATTGTTGTTGGTGTGTCTGTGATTGTGCTGTATCCTTGTTTCTTTGTTCAATATATGTAGTCTATGTTTAATTTTGTTATTAAGTTTTGTGCATTCTACAAATAATTTTCTCTCTTTGATACCCCACCCTATCTATATATATTATGAGATATGTGTGGCTGAGGATGTCCCCAGCTACTTGACTGCGGGCAACAGATCGAAGGGAGCTAAGTGGCTGCGGGCAACCTTAGCCATGTTAATCTCATATATTATATTAAAAATAGTGAGATCGGGAATAATAGATGGAATAAATTAGCCATTCCCTTCTTATTAATATGTATCCCGGGCTTGAATCCGGGTCTCCCTCATGGGCTACACCAAGCCTCACAAGTGAACTTCTCCAAGCCCTATCTCATATATTCACTACTACAATATTGGGTTACCCCTACGGCTACAGGAATCCATAGGGGCAACTTTTTATTGCTCCTACGGATTAAGCTGTAGGTCCTCATGATTGTCCCTACTGTATCCTACGTTTTAATTTAAAAATATTAAATTGTAATTTGTTGTTTGGCGCTACGGAGCCGCAAACAAATGACCTACGGTTAACTCCGTAGGGGCATATATATGGATTTTTAATAATAAAAAAGGCACAGAAAAGCCCTCGCCGTTCCCCAAAATTCTCTCTCACATCATTCTCTCCTGCGTCTCGATTTCGCGCCTCGTCGCCACCGCCTTTCGCCCGCGGCCCGCCGCCGCCCTCGATCGTTCTCAAAACTTTCTCGTCGACTTCCCCGTCGCCACCGCCCGCGACTCGTCGCCGATTGCGTCGTCGACCACCGGTCTCCTCCGTCGTCTCCTCCACCGCCCGCTACAGGTTAGTAAATCTCAAATTATTTATAATTTTGATGAAGTTAGGGCTAGGATTCAGGGTTCGGATAGGGTGAAGGTTAGGGCTAAGCATCGGGTTCAGTTTAGGTTAGGGTTAGGGTTCGGTTGGGGTTGGGGTTGGGGCTGGGTCAATTTCGAATTTTGAGTGCTTCGATAGCGATCTCAGAAATTAGAGGAACTTCATCAACTTCAACGATAAAAGAATCTATCCCTTTATGATACGAAAGTTGAAATCAGTGATTTGAAATTTTACGCATTCATTTAATTTTGGTTTCAGTTACAAAAATTTGGGCATGAATGATTGGGTTGAATTTTGCTCATAATGGGTTTGGAATTAGTATGATGGTTTAGGAGGAAATTCGGGTTAGGAAATTAGGGCTTAAACAAATTCAGTTTCAGCCGTATTTTTCAATTTATTTTTTATATTTATGACATGTTAAATTACTTATGTATTATGAAATTTGTTTTATATTATGTATCATGTTCTACACTTCAAAGTTATATTGATGGGGCTATATATGTGATGTGAGTCAAGATGCAGGACTTAAAATAAACAAAGCTGCTAGACTTTACAATCTTTTCATTTTCAAACATTTGGTTGCCTTGAATAAATTGTTGATGAATAATTGCAAACTTAATCTTAATATTGTTGATGGAGTCTATGTTTCATGAATTTTATGTACTAAATCATGGCTATGTTTAATGATAGTGATGTACTAATTTAAACTTAATACTGTTATGTCTGAGATGATGGGTACTCCTAATGTATTGGTATATCCTAAATACCGCTAATGTGTATTATTATGATTCTGAAATTTTCTGGTTCCTAAATTTGCATCCTCTTTTATTCTGAAATTGTCTGGTTCCTAAATTTGCATCCTCTTTTATTATCCTAAAAACCTATTTATGTTAAATGTTCAAGTTAAAACCAATATATGATACTCGATGATAATATGAAACTTTCATATTCTCATCGATACTCACATATGAAACTCAAAGCGCCACTTAGTCCCCGTCTATCGGTTAATATACGTTCGATGTTCGTCGTGACATAGAACTGAACGAAAGTTGTTAAATATCGGACGGTATACCTCGGTACTAACAACCGTCGTGTAGTCTATGTAACGAGAAGATTCAATCGTATGATAACCGATAAATTTATCCCGTGTGGACAAGTTAGGAATGTATAAAGCAAACACATGCATTCACTTGTGTTTTCATCCGTTTCGAGACATTTCGTCAGTACTTTTTCGCTGGTTCTCCATGTACAAAGATAGATTAGATGTTCATTTCAACGTTGTTTCACAGCGTTGAAATGATTATCTATTCTATTACAGTGTACTCGGAGAACAGCGGGAAGGTGCTGCCGAAATTTACTCGAAACGGTTGAAAGTGCAAGCGAATGGGTGTTTGCTCTATACATTCTTAATGGGATAGAAGCCTTACTCCCGAATGCCGAAACACACACATACAAAACGAATACACAACAAACGCATCATTAGAGGGTGATTCAAGATGTTCAAGTTAAAACCAATATATGATACTCGATGATAATATGAAACTTTTATATTCTCATCGATACTCATATATGAAACTCAAAGCGCCACTTATTCTCCGTCTATCGGTTAACATACGTTCGATATTCGTCGTGACATAGAACTATACGAAGGTTGTTAAATATCGGACGGTATTGCTCGGTACTAACAACCGTCGTGTAGTCTATGTGACGAGAAGATTCAATCGTATGATAACCGATAGATTTGTCCCGTGTGGACAAGTTAGGAATGTATAAAGCAAACACCTGTATTCACTTGTGTTTTCATCCGTTTCGAGATATTTCGTCGGTATTTTTCCGCTGATTCTCCGTATACAAAGATAGATTAGATGTTCATTTCAACGATGTTTCACAGCTTTGAAATGATTATTTATTCTATTACAGTGTACTCGGAGAACAGCGGGGAGGTGCTGCCGAAATTTACTCGAAACGGTTGAAAGCATAAGCGAATGGGTGTCTGCTCTACACATTCTTAATGGGATAGAAGCCTTACCCCCGACAGCCGAAACACACGCATACAACACGAATACACAACAAACGCACACACATCACATACACACTAACAACCCTACACTTAAGCGAAATCATAAATTGAAACACACATATATAGAATAAAACTCATACATGGGTATCCTCAAATCTAACTTTGATTATCGATAATTTATTCTTTTCAACGACAAATGCACACACAAAGCATATACACTGATTTTCTCCTTTGTCAGTAACCATCCCGTTCTTAGATTTCTCAATTTAGTCATCATAACCTACAATTTATATGTTATACGGTCTAACATGGCCCATGAGTATATCAGAGTTAAGAACTGGATGTATGTGGACTGGCAACAACGTATGCAGCCTAAGTTTGTCGCAGGAGTTGTTGCTTTTATTGAATTTGCACGCGCACATAATAAGATCATGATACAGAAAACTCTCTGCCCGTACGATAGATATGGGAATAAGTACTGGCAGAAGGTAGAATTTGCAGAACTTCATATCGTTAAACATGGTTTTACTAGACTTTATACAACTTGGCTATATCATGGGGAAGGAGAAGAACACAGTAATACGGCAGAAGAAGAAGGAGTGGACGATAATGCTGTAGAAGAAGAAGGAGAAGACGGTAATGCGGCAGAAGAAGAAGACAGTAATTTCTTTCCATCAGAAGAAATGGAGGATATGGTAGAGGCTAACCTAGGTGAATCTATTCGTACCAAAGATGACATTCCTTCCGGTCAAGGACCGTGCGCGGATAAGATAAAAATTTCATGAATGATGCTAGAAAACCAATTTATGAGAATGCAAAGCATTCCACCCTCTCATGGTTCGTCCAACTTTTCCAGATTAAGTGCCTAAATGGATGGAACAACAAGTCATTCACAATACTTCTTTCGTTCTTGAAACATTCTATGCCCCCAGGAAATAACGTGCCCGACAGCTGGTACGGAGCTCAGAAGATGATGTCTGATTTGGGTCTGAAGTGTGAGAAGATTCAAGCATGTCCTAAAAATTGCGTGTTATACCGGAAAGAGAATTCAGATTTGAAAGAGTGTCCAACATGCGAAGAGGCCAGGTATAAGTCGAAAGATTCTGATAAGAAGCCCGATATATCTGTCAAGATAGCACGATATTTTCCCATAACACAGAGGCTATTCAGGTGCAAGAAAACAGCCGAGGCAATGATTTGGCATCACCGTGCTCCTCTAAGTGAAGATGGAAAAATGAGTCATCCAAGAGATTCACCGGTATGGAAAGAATTTGATAGGAGACACGCAATATTCAGTAGCGATCCTCGCAATGTCAGGATCAGACTGGCTAGTGATGGCTTCTGCCTATTCAACTATATGGCTGGAAGTCACAGCACATGGCCCGTTGTAATGATAGTTTATAATCTGTCGCCTTGGTTGGCTATGGACCAATCATACTTTATGATGCCTCTTCTTATCGATGGATCAAACTCACAATATCGACGTCTATCTCCGACCTCTGATCGAGAAGTTAAAATCTCTATTCATTGATGGTGTAGAGACTTACGATGAAAACACAAATACAACATTCATACTGCGTGCGGCTTTAATGTGAACAATTAATGATTTTTCTGCGTATGGAATGCTATCAGGTTGATATGTACATGGTCACAAAGCATGCCCTCATTGCCATCAACATACAACATCGAAATTCTTGAATTTTAGCAGGAAGGTTTGTTATTGCGGCCATCGACGTTTCCTGCCTCTAGACCACCCCTACAGGTTAGACGATGTTCACTTTGATGGTCATCAGGACCTTCTTGGACCTCCATCCCCATTGTCCGGAGAGGACGTGACTGCTCAGTAGGATGGTTACAATAATGTGACCTTCGGGATGGATCCGACAAAACAGGTCAAACCACCATTCTGGAACAAGTTAAGCATTTTCTTCGAGCTTCCGTACTGGTCAACAAATTTAGTGCGTCATTGTCTGGACGTCATGCACATAGAAAAGGGAGTATCCGAGCACGTACTCAACTTTCTTATCTGTAAAGACGGGAAATCGAAAGACAACCTCAATGCTCGGATAGATCTACAGAACTGGGAAATTAGAAGTGAATTTCATCCTAAACCGGTAGCGGGTAAACCAGGAAAGTTTGTACTTCCCAATGCCGCTTATCATATGTCACAACCGGAGAAGAAAAGATTCCTGCAGGTGTTACATGATTTGAAAGTTCCTACAGCTTTCTCAGGATCATTCAGCAAGAAGATAAAAATTGTGAAAGGCAAGATCGATGGACTGAAAAGTCATGATCACCATGTTATCATGGAGCACCTTCTCCCATTATCCCTCAGGACTTCCCTCCCCGAATCGGTTGGTCTAGTAATCAATGACCTATGTTATTTTTTCAGAGAGTTATGCGCTAAAACACTGGATGTTGTGACGCTGGAGAAACTAGAAAATTCTATTGAGTTGATACTTTGCAAGTTTGAGCGTATTTTCCCACCGTCATTCTTCGATATCATAATACACCTGACGGTTCATCTTGCAACTGAGGCTAACTTAGCCGGACCGGTACAATATCGATGGATGTATCCCGTCGAGAGGTACGTGGAATTTTTCGTTTCGCGCAATTTGTAAAATTATTGTTGTCTTGTATGCCCGTATTTATTTATTCAACATATTTTCTTTAAGTACCTCTACACTCTTAAAAAGTATATACGCAATAGAAATCGACCAGAGGGTTCTATCATGCAAGCTTATCTTCTAGATGAAGCAACCATATTTTGTTCCCGTTATCTGGACGAGAACATTGAGACGGGACTTAACCGGCCTCGAACAATTCAGGACGGGCCATATGGTAATGCCGATTATAAGAGGGTAGACACTATATTTATAACAAGATATACCGGTTTATCTTGCTCAATAGCGCATGTCCTGAAAAAATTAGAGAGTAAGTTTTTTGGATTAATTGTTATATTTGTGTTTGTGTGTATGAAATGATATAATATTAATATCATAATTTATTGTCGAGAACATAATTCATTTTAACGAGGTACGTGAGGGGAATCCTGATTGGAACGATGAACGATTGGAAAAATATCATCAGGATAATTTTTGCGATTGGGTTGCAGATCATGTAAGTTATTCTTATAATATGTTATTGGTATCAGTTTTAATCTAAACTTATATCGTTATGTATTTTTCGTAAATTTTGTTTTGTTAGATCCACGATCCGAATTTGTCTGCATCATTAGAGAGTGATTCAAGATGTTTAGCTCAGTTTCCTAATATGGAGGTTGCATATTATAAAGGATTCGGTGTCCTTAGATACAAATTCAAAGTTAAGAACATAGAAACATCTAGAACCACTCAGAATAGTGGGATTGCGACGGTAGGATCGGATGGTGTGATTTATTATGGATACTTAACTTGTATACTTGGCATCCAATATCCCGGACGATCAGAACCCTTTTATATATTTCAGTGTACTTGGTACGATACGCGAACCGATACGGATAAGTGGAGAAGCAATCTCGGGACTTGGAAACATGAATATGGATTGACCAGTGTGAACACACTTCGATTTTACCGTCAAGAAGATCCGTTTATCTTTCCGAACCAAACGTTCCAAGTATACTACTCACAGTGTTTGAAGCATCCAGGATGGAGTATCGTATGCCGTTGAAAATCCAGGGATGTCTACGATGCCCCAGAATTCAAGGACAGCGATGAGGATGAAGAAGAGAGAAGACTTAGAGTGCTCCGACCATCTGTTTCGAAATACGGGTTGTCTTCGGCTGATTATGAAGTTATGTGGGTTAGAAATGATATCGATGATGAAATCCAAGTAGATATGTCTAATACGCCCACGAAACGAAAAAGGTTATCATTAATGTTCTATTATTATTTCACATTTTACGATCTATACATATATAGTCAATGTTTGTAATGATTGTCTAATGCGTCCACGAACCGTTTTATCTAGATTTGATGACGATGACGGGAGCAGCGAGGGGCGGCAGGAGCTCCAGCCGCGGCACCGGCAGAGGTAGAGGCAGAGCGGTTTTGCCGTCCGGAGAGCTGTGTAGGGAGCTTCAGAAGGCCGGTCTTGCACCCCGATCGGAGACCCCTTCTGATGCCTCCTTCCGTGTGGAATTTTCCACACCTCTAGGTATATTGCACGCATATTCATTTTGAATGTAATATTATAGATATGCATGCATGTTCATGTCAAAATTACTTACATTGTCAATGTTTGATTGTCTAGCTGTTGGTGATGCGTCCACATCAGGGACAGATGCCACCCCCGCACCTCCAGGTATGTTTATATATCATATAGTGTATGTATATTGATTTATAATGCTATATCATAAATATACATACATTCTTTTTGCTCTTATGTACTTACATCTCGGGCTGTAGGTGGTGCCTTCACATCTCCGGCAGAGCCCACCACCGCACCTGCGGGTATGTTTATATATCCTATAGTGTATACATGTTGATTTAGAATGTTATATTATTGATATACGCATTCTTTTTGCAATTACTTATATATTCAATGTTTGATTGTCTAATTATAGTTGGTGCATCC
Organism: Agapanthus africanus; assembly: GCA_030015575.1. Taxonomy (NCBI): domain Eukaryota; kingdom Viridiplantae; phylum Streptophyta; class Magnoliopsida; order Asparagales; family Amaryllidaceae; genus Agapanthus; species Agapanthus africanus. The sequence goes on from CM057339.1 coordinate 139,640,840, forward strand.
ACATCTGGTGCAGGGGCCACTCCCGTCACTTCTATACCCTCCGCTCAGTCTACAGGTTTGAATGAATAAATATAAAATATTTATTCATTTTACATATCCTTTAAGAATAAACATGAACTTCATGTAATTTTATCGATATTTATTTTCTATTTGGAGATGCGTCCACGTCCGGGTCACCGGTTGTTCCTCACCGGAGGAACTATCGTCCCGCTCGTGCTGCTGCCCGGGCCCAGTCTCATGCTTCTGTCGCCGGAGGTATATATCACACTTCAATTTCCGTTAAACCTTGATTTCTTAATACCACTTTGTCTTAATATTGATTGTCTTGATATTTCTTGTAGATACAGGGCATCCCCATCCCGAGAGGGGGACTCGATGCCCGAATCAGTCCCACAGGCTGAGGCCCGACAGAGCTAGAGGGAGGCAGCATTCCCCCTCTTCTTTACCCCTGATTATAGCTATATCGGCAATTATGCCGAGAGGTTCGGCCGGTATATGGGGGATGAGAGCCTCCTCGTGAAGAACTATCCACTTCATGTTGAGTGGGGCGACCAGCACCGTCGCTCATTCGCCCTCTTCTGGGATCAGGCTCGGGTATTAATATATATTTTCATTTGATTTATCCAATATATTTATTATTAACACTTGCAATTTAATAACATTGTTTTTTTGTATTTTCAGTTGGATTACGATTTTCAGCCTATACCCGACCCTGATCATCCTGGGAGGGTGCTCGATCTTCACGCTCTGTACCATGGCCTGATGAAGAACATGCAATCGAAGGTCCGATACAATAGGAATGAGCTGAAGATCGAATGCTATTCCCTGCGGATGGCGACCCCCGAGGCAGAGAGAGCGGCCCTCCTACATACTCCGGCCTTTGCGAGAGTCAACGTAGATGCATGGCCTCTATTGTGCCAATATTTCGACTCTCAGCGCAAACATGTATGTATTTTAAATGTAATTCATTGTTTAGTATATAATTTATTTTTTTGTGTTGCTTAATTAGAAAACTAAATCTGAATGTGTTGTGCAGAAACAGGCCGATCAAAATAAAAAGAATAGGAAGTCGGCGAAGAGGGGTCGCTCCACTTATATAGGTGGCTCGAGGAATATTACCCGTGTCATGGAGTTATCGGTAAATTACAATAGACCTACTGTGATATAATATAATATTAAGAGTTATTTTCTAATATATGTAAATTTTTGGCGAATTGCAGAGAGCTCAGACCCTGGCACAGGGTGGTACACCGAGCGTGTTTTCCGCGTATCTTGCCGTCCACAGCACCTCGACAGATCCCGCCACGGGCAAGCTTCGATACCCCGACACCGCTACTCAGGAGTATTGCGTAAGTGTTAATATTTATTCAACCCCTATTTGAAATTTTTGTTTTAAAAGGTTCAAATTTAAATGATATACTTATATTTTACTGGTTAATGTGGGTATAGGAGCGGGTGGTTGAGCAGGCGGAGTCATCGGGGATCGATTTTACTGGACAGAACGATCCAATGTTGCTGACCCCAATCCTAGACGCCGCACACGGAGGGAACCACGGAGGTTGGGAGAGAGGCCGGGGACTGGGTCCATATGAGGTTGGACTCCACTCCGGCGGTTACTTCCTCTATCTCCCGTGAGCGGCGTCTAGAGCAAGAACTGGACACCTTGAAGGCCACCGTCCAGGAGTTGAAAGAGATGATGGTATGTATACTACTTAATAGTAAAATATTATGTCATATTATAGATAGCAACATATCCAATATTAGTACGTAGCCTGAGCTTATTTGGTTGTATACTTAGCTTTGATTAATCATACATACATAGAACTGTCTAATTAAAATAAACTACGGTTTTCCAAACTAGATATCCAAACGAGGCCTAAGTCCCTAAGTATACATAGATTGGGGTTTCGCAATAACCTGATAATGATACGAATTCGACTAATACACAGTTCTTACTCGTTTATTACACACAAAACTGAACAGACGCGACAGGGTACTTCGGCTGAGCCTCCACATGCATCTCCTTCGGCTGCGACTCCGCAAGCCACTACCTCGGCCGCGGTTGTGCAGACCACTCATGTAGCTCCACAGCCCGCTCAGACTCCCGCAGCTGCGGCTTCGCAAGCCACTACCTCGGCTGCGGTTGCGCAGACCACTCCTACAGCTCCACAGCCCGCTCAGACCCCCGCATACTCCACATTGCTCGAGATGTTGACTTAGGGTATATTCGAGGAACAGGTGCGCCAGATTACGGCGTTTATCAGAGGTGGAGCTGGACCGAGCTAGGATAGTTGTTTTATTCTTATATTTTAAACATGTATTTATTTATATGATACATATTGTAAATATTTTGGACGATATTGGTGGTGTTTGCGTGTTCATATTGATTTAGATTGATATCATATTCTGCTTGTTGATTTCTTTTATATATTATGCGTGAGATGTTGATTATGAATACTGCGGTATATATTCTGCTTGTTGATTACTTTCATATATGATGTATATATTATTGTGCACAGGACGAGGAAAAAACAAGCAACCCTTCTTTTAAAAAAAACTGATAATATGTACCTACGGATTAATCCGTAGGGTCAAATGTTGCACCTACCGTTTAATCCGCAGGGTGCAACGTTGCCCCTACACATATATCCGTAGGGACACAATATCAGGAGACCTGATATTTTGCCCCTATGGACTCAGTAAGAGGGGTTAGCCTTGTCCCTACGGTCCAATCCGTAGGGGCATAACTTTACCCCTACACAGTTATCCGTAGGGACAAGATATCAGGCTACCTGATATTTTGCCCCTACACATCTGGACCTACGCATGGAGCCGTAGGGGCTGATATTTGTCCATACGGAGTTATCTGGAGGGGCAACTAATTTATTTTATAAATCGATAAATTAAATAATTTTTTTGTCCTTACGGTGTAATCCGTAGGGTCAGATGGACCTATGCATTAAGCCGTAGGGGAAATTATTTAACCGTAGGAGCATGTTTCAGGCTAAAGACTTGCACCTGCGGCGTGTAGACCTACGGCGTATTTTCGTGCCCCTACGGTTATAGCCGTAGGGGCAGTGGTTTGCTCCTACGGATTTATCCGTAGGGGCAACCCCTATTTATAGTAGTGATTATATAGAAACTATATGAAATAATATTTATTGGAATATTCCCTCCTTTTGCAAAATTATTCTTAGCTCCTTTGCAGTTACAACTTGTACCTCAAAAACATCAATCTTAGATTAAAAATATTAATACATCAAAAAACATCTTTTTTTACATGATAGGATCTATTCAAATTTAAAAATAGTCTTTGATTTAAAATTTGAGAAATGTTATTCAATAGCAAGCAAAATATCGGAAAATCGAAGATAACGAAAAGTTTTGTGATTTTTAAAAATTTCGTAATTTTAGTATTCTATAACAATGAAAATATTTTTTAAAAAAAAAAGAAGAGAAAATCTTAATATTTTTAAACTTTAGTGGTTTTCGTTCTAGCACGCTATGGGAAAAGGAAGAAAAAGGAAAAAATTTAAGATTTTCAAAATTTTCGTAAATTTTGTTTGTTATAACAAACTAATTATTGAAACCCCGAATAGCATAAAAAATTTGAGACTTTTGAAAATTTCAAGATTTTTCAATCGTATAGGAATACAAAATATTAAAGATTTTGAGATTTTAGAAAATTTCGTAATCTTCGTCAGTTAAGAATATTGAAAAACCAAAAAATAAAAAATTATGATTTTTTTTGTGTTATGTATACAAAATATTCAGAGGTTTGAAGAAAACTAAAAAATTTATGATTTTTATGTGCTATTGCACGCATAACATTGAAAAACCAAAGAAACAAAAAACATTTTCATTTATTTAAAAATTTCATACTTTTCGTAGGTTATAGCATGCAAAATATTGAAAATTTAAAGAAATACTGCGATCTTTAAAAATATTGCAATTTTCATATTGCTATAGCAAGAAAAATATTGAAAAGCCGAGAAAATAGAAAATTTTGAAACATTTGAAGATGCTCAATTTTTGTTGTTATATAGCCAGCGCACAAAATTACGAACAAAACGAACAAAACTTAAGATTTTCGCAATTTTCTATGTGTATATGCAAAATATTGAACATGCGAAGAAAAAAGAGAAGTTTTGATTTTTTTTAAAATTTTGCAATTTTCATGAGAGCAAGCAGAGTATTGAAAAACAGAATTTTTTCGAGAATTCATGATTTCTTGCGTTTTTTACAAGAAAGATATTGAAAAACCGAAAAAAATAGAGAAAGAATTCAGATTTTTGAAAATTTCGCTATTTTCATGTGGTATAAGCTAAATAGTGAAAACCGCACTGAAATCTTGGAGATATTTAAAAATTTAGAGATTTTCGGGTGTGGAGAGAGAAATTTTGGGCAACAAGAAATTTCGCGATTTTAAAGACCTGCAATGCACGGATCTGAAGTCCATGCTATTATCACTCCCTACTATTCCCAGCTGTAACAACCCCAAACTTTCTGTATAACTTTCTATACAAATTTTTTTTAAATTACAGAAAGGGGTATTTTTGCCTGAGCACAAGATATAAGTTTGTTTTGCTTTTTAATAGCAAGCAAGAGCTTGTAGCTCATTGGTAAGACATTGCACTGCTGAACTAAGCCACTAGAGTTCAAATCCCACACCCTACATTATTTTTAATATTGTATTATTTTGAATTTTTAGAATACCAAGAATCTACACGTGCATAACTCACAAAAACCCCACTACACATGAAAACCTAACCGTACCAGAGGTTATATGAACCGACAAGGGACCCTCCGACCACCCGACTCGGCCGGCGACTCGGCCGACTCGGGCCGCCCCCGCCTGCCGGACTTGACCGGACCGCCAAATCCCCAACATGAAAAAGTTGTCTTTTCACATCCCCTGTACCCCTGCATACTTTATTTCTTCAGACCAGTAACAGAGACACTTTAAAACACCAATTACTCCACTTTTAATACATTTTATCACATTGTTTCATTTCAACCATTCACCTATCCTAACCCTAGCCTTACCCTATAAATACAACTCCTACACACACCGCCCTCACTCCAAATTTCTGAACAAAACTCTCAAGAAAATTCCTAGAAGCTTAGTGTACTTTTGGAGTAGCGAAGGGCGAAAGCATCGGCAATTTTCCGACGACAACCGTAGGAGTTCCCGGCGACGAAACGACGCACCGGTGCCTCCTCCCGTTTCCTCTTCCTCATCCCTAACTTCTAAGCCAGTAAGTCCCACCTCCCTCTTCTCTTTTCTTTTCTAAAAATACGAAATTCCAAAACTCGACGGAATCAGGGTTAATCCGATTTCCGATTCGATTCTTTTTTAAAAAAATTCAACATTTTCTTAAATACAATCATACCAAACCATTACATGTTGACTATTAATCATTAACAAACATGTTGAACAAATTTCATGACAATTTATATCCTTTTTTAACTTTTACCGCTCTTTTTCAGTAAAATACCATATAGTTTCATTTCGACATTAAAACATCACAATCTTGCTATACCTTTAAGTAGACCATGAGGTAATGACCTACCTCCTCACAAAACTCATATACAATATAGCACAATACCTTTCGGGAACACAGAATACGGGAAAACGAAATCTTTCAAATAAATACCATTTAATAATAAAACCGTTTTCTAAAAGATTAAGTATTTTACAAAATTTTGCAAAGCGCCACTACAACCCACTTTGGAGAACCCGTCTGGGATGGTGCGGATTATCGCACATCCCTGGGCTTAGTAGTGCGAGATTCAGACCTCCGCAAGGAGCATTCGGTCTCGAAGATTTAAAATACGAATATCTTAAGAAAATGAGATTTCTAGAAATATAATATATATTAAAATTTATTTTTATATAAATATATATATATATATATCATTAAAATATCTATTTTTTTGGTAATATAAATATTCCAAATTTTTCTAAAATCACAAGAATCACTTTACAATAAAATACCATGAATTCCATACAAGTTCAATATTATAATTAAATACTATGTATTATGAAAAATAGGTTTATTCACTAGAAATGTCATAAATATAAAATCTACATTTATTACAATTCTAAAGACGATAATTAAATACTTGGGGTGCATTTTGAAAATTATACAAAAGTATTTTTACATAAACCCCCCTCAAGTTTTATAAATTGCCTTAAAGACCCTAGTAAATATAGGTTTAAGCGGGACCAATCTCTTGAGTCTCAGGGAGCCGGAGAAGTGGGTGCTTGCCTATTTAAGGTAGACAACTTAACAACGGTGTTATCAACATTGTAATCGTCTTTGAAAAAGACACAAATCATGCCGTCCATATGCAGCGGTTACCGATAACATCAAAACCTAACTCAGGACTTCAATTTATTTTCTAAATTATCTGACTCAGACTGAGTCTCATTATAATAATCTGAATTGAATATGATTCAAGTACAATCTACAATATTACAATCCAACATGAATCCATATATTCAATCTATATTGACTGAACCGAACCATGGATATACTTCCATTTATATGATTCTCCGGTTGCATTTACATTTCTCCAGTACATCCAATTTACTAATATCATGGTTTCGGAAAGTCATCCAAATATACAATCTATATTACAATTCAATTACAAGTTGAAATACAATACAATCAAGACATCGCGGGGTTTAAATGGTAGATTGGCACGGAAGGTGTTAAAAGTGGCATGAGACTGCAAGATTAAGACACCTAACCTGAATCCAATTGTCGTTGTTCCAGGATGTATAACAGAGTCTTGTACTTCCATTTGCCCTAGTCTCTAGCATATAGGGACTCCTCTCGTATACACTGGCATTCTTTTGTACCAAGCTACAAACAACAGCGTTAAACAATATAATACAACTTTAAAATCTACACTCTCTCTCTTACTCTCTGTCTTTTCTACTTCTTCCTTATCTTTGGGACTTACCGAGCGATTGTTCGCTGACGACATTCCTTTTTTTTCTTCTTTGGAAGGTTGTCAGGTGATCTGGACACTCAGGAGATTGATCCTACCAGCGAGGACTTGGACCGGCTTTCCTACGACCCAGAGCTCTAGCTTCATTATACACATTTTTATTTCAGTACTTTTCATTTCTGTTATGCCACTATTTAGGCATCACTTTATTCCATGTATTTATCTTTCCATGCATTGTACAAAAGAATGTTAATAAATAAAGTTGTTGTTTCATTACATTTGTCTCTTGTGTACATTTTTTTAATATTGCTTAGATACGCTTAGCGTATTTACTTCAGAGTAAATACGTAGCGGTCTCGTCCCGTCCCCTTCACCGTACATCGGGAAGCGGGTTGTGACAGGTTTTGTTGGCGGCCCATGCAGGTCAGAGTTGTATGGAACACTACCATGCAGTTCTGTTCTGCGTGAACAACCTAAGCAATATAACATAAGAATCAGCAACTAAAACTTTCTTTACAATTCACATTCCTTGAATCTTATCATTTCATATTCTTTGAAACATATACTTTGAATCTGTCCTAACCAAAAATTTTCTTTCAAGGTAATGGATTCCCCAAACAACACCAGCACAAATGTCAACAACACTCCACCACCACTACAAATTACACATGTCGTCCCTGCTCCGATCAACGAGCAAACGGTTCTGCTTGAGGCAATCCGCAGCCTCCTCAAGGAACAACAGCAGCAGACTGCTCTTTTAATGAACCGTCCCGAAGCAGAAGCACACCTGGGGTGAAACAATTTAGGGCTTTGCATCCCCTAAACAGTTTGCAGGAAAAGGGAGCCCACTGGAAGCTGATGGAATAGGCTCAGAGCATTGAAGATGATCTGGCAGCAGCACAAGTGCCAGAGATAGCTTGGGTCCGTGTTGCGAAACTGTAGCTTACGGACAATGCACGAAATTGGTGGAAGGCGGAAGAAAGCCGTCTTGATCAACCCATAGAATGGAAGACTTTCCGCAACATGTTCGACGCAAAGTACTTCCCTGAGACTGTCAGGTTCGACATGGAACAGCAGTTCATCCATCTGCAACAAGGTTCAATGTGGACAAAATCTGTAGATGAGTATGACGCTGAGTTTACCATGCTCAGCAGGTAAGATACGTCTCAGTGTTCGTTTTCCTAAAATCACATACTACACAGCTAACACAAGACCGTAACAGGTTTGCGACCCATCTCATACCGACTGCTGAGATCAGAACAAGAAGATTTCAGCAAGGGTTGGACCCGGAAATCCAAGCTGCTTTAGCTACAAGGGATTTCCCAACCCATGATTTGGCTTTGAAAGCTGCCCGAAGATACGGGACAGTGGTGAAGAAGAAGGGCAGACCTCAATCTGCCGGAGTGAAACGCCCTGTCAATCAGATGGCAGGAAGAGCCTTTTCAAAGCCAACAGTTGAACCCCGAAGACCGGAAGAAATTAGTAACCAACCAAGTCCAGACTTTTGCTACTACTGCCATAGAAAGGGACACTTGTAGAAGGACTGCAGGCGCGCAAAAGGCTTGTGTCTAATTTGTGGCGCATCCAAACACGGAATTGGAAATTGTCCTTATAATAGCAACCCAGCTCACACACCCACCAACTACCCGCAGCGGCCAGCTATCCAGGCTCCTGCACTTCGTCCAGCACTCCCTGCCCCACCACCCGCATAGCCAAATTGCCAATTCCAAAAAGCACCGAGGAACATGCCTCGAGGACAGAGGAATGTGCCTCCAGCTAGGAGGAACGTGCCACGGCGACAGGCTTACACATTAGCAGCCGTAGAAGCCGAGGCTGTAGGTCAAGATAACACTGGTAAGTCTCTTTCACATTTTTAAAACCCTTGTATCACCTTGTTATTTTTCCTACACTATCAGTAATTCAGTCACCAAACTTTCCTTGAGTCCGTTACACTTTCCTTTTACAAATTTCGAGGACGAAATTACTATAAGGAGGGTATAATGTAACAACACCAAACTTTCTGTACAATTTTTTTTTAAATTACAGAAAGGGGTATTTTTGCCTGAGCACAAGATATAAGTTTGTTTTGATTTTTAATAGCAAGTAAGAGCTTGTAGCTCATTGGTAAGACTTTGTACTGCTGAACCAAGCCACCATAGTTCAAATCCCACACCCCACATTATTTTTAATATTGTATTATTTTGAATTTTTAGAATACCAAGAGTCTACACGTGCATAACTCACAAAACCCCCACTACACTGTTTACCGCCGGAAACTGGGAAGACAAACGTCTTGCCTGAATCTGGGGGCAGATACTAATTGGTGTTATCCGTCCACCTCTCTGAAAATGCCAAGTTGATTTATGGTACCGTGTATCGAAGGTTTAAACGGATGCGGCCGATGTAGCAGGCTTCGTCAGATTCCCCCTCGTTTGAGAGGTTTTTGATTGTGGGGACGCTCTTTCCTGCAGGCGCAAGCCCCTGCAGTTAATTACGCTACCGCATTGCGGTAACAACTTTCTCCTTCTCCATATGGTCACTTCGTATCGTAGGTGTTTGTTTTGTGTTTGGTTGCCCGCGGATTGTATACGGAGACTAAATTATGTTGTCGCCCGTAGGGCGTGGACTTGTCCAAATCCCTATCTTTCTTAGATTTGGGTTTGGGGGTTGGGTTTAAGGATACGTTAGCCTCATTTGAGACTAAGATCAACGTAAACATTTGTTAAGGATACGTTAGTCTAATTTTAGACTAAAATCAACTTAACGGGATCATTTAGATCCAACAAAAGAGCAATTGGGCTCTATTGTTCAGTTTAGTAACATTGCGGTCGATAATTAGTTTAAGGACATTACGGTCCGTTGTTACTTTAAGGACATCTCGGTCCATTGTTAGTTTAAAGATATCGCGGTCGAGGTTAAGGACATCATAGTCCGTGAGTTTAAGGACCCCACTGTCCAATATTAGTTTAAAGACATCATGGTCGAGGTTAAGGACATCATAGTCCATGGGTTTAAGGACCCCACAGTCCAATGTTTAGTTTAAAGACATCACGGTCGAGGTTAAGGACATCATAGTCCATGGGCTTAGGGACCCCACAGTCCGATGTTAGTTTAAGACATCACGGTCGAGGTTAAGGACATCATAGTCCGTGGATTTAAGGACTCCACAGTCCGATATTAGTTTAAAGACATCACGGTCGAGGTTAAGGACATCATAGTCCATGAGTTTAAGGACCCCACAGTCCGTAGAAATGTGTGGTCGTCGGGACCCGTCACCTCTCTGAAAACGTTGAAGGATTACAACGATAAATATCAAAGGAGTAACGAGATGTACCCTCGAACCAATGTGAACTGTTTGAAAGATCTGTAGCCCAGTTTGGGACTAAGATCTGTTGAATATTTATGAGCAGATGTGCTCAGTTTAATATAGGTTGAGGACTTATGGCCAGAATTGGGCTAAGTCCAAAATGTTTAACATTTTTAGTTGCTCTGGCTATTAAGCCTTTATTTGGGCTCAGCCCTTTTAATAATGCTAAGCATTGGGCTCTGACATATTTTGTCTGGTATTGAATGCATAGCATTCATCAGAACAGAGTGTGTTCTGACAGTACGCCACGTGGCGCGTCAGGCGCTTTGCGCCAGTCAAAGAGCGCATTGTGCTTTTGCCTGGTAGAGCACACGAAGAGGACATTGTTTCCCCCAATCAGAGCAAAGCTCTGTTTGAATTTCAAAAATTCAAAATTGAAGCAACGCTTCAAATCCCGTGCGCTGTGCGCAACGCGCCACGTGTCAGAAGTTGATACGTCAGTGTAGCGCCCAAGGCAGCGCGCCCAATCAGAGCAAGGCTCTATTTAAAATGAAAATTAAAGGAAGCAACGCTTCAGTTGCGCAAGCGCTGCGCTGCTCGACACGTGTCAGCGCAGATGTGCAAACGCTGCGCTGCACGACACGCGTCAGCGCAGTTGCGCAAGCGCTGCGCTGCACGACGCATGTCAGCGCAGTTGCGCAAGCGCTGCGCTGCACGACACGTGTCAGTGCAGTTACGCTGCGTGACACGTGTCAAGCGCTGGGGCGTTTGCGCCAAACAGAATTAAAATTTCAATAAGATCTTTCTGTTCTTATTAAAACAAGAAGATTGTTTTCTGTAAAACAGAAGCCCTTGGATCAAAGATCCAACGATGGGGAAAATTCCCCAAATCACTCATAGAAGGAGCTCTTTAACAAATTTAACAAATTTATGGGCGCTATATAAAGGTCCCTAGACCCCAATTCAAAACACATCGACATCAAGAACTTCAAACAGAGAGAACTCTGAAGAATTTTGAAAAGAACTCAAGAAAAAGGTAAAAAGCCTTTATAAAGAAGAAGAATTTATTCTGAATAGATCATTGATCTAAGAACAAGATCAATGATCTTCAATAAAAAAAATATATAAAATAATAACAGTGCCTTGCACTTTTTGTGAACCATTGGTTCTGGAATTTTAGAAAAATTCTCTTCTTAAAATTGGATCAAGTTATTGAAACAGTGCTTTGCACTTGCAAAACTGCACTGTTGCGCTCCTAGGTTGGCGCAAGCCACCAGAGAGCACCACGTGTCAGCGGCGCAACAGCGCAGCGCACTGACGCAGCGCACTGCGCTGTTGCGCTTGCGCTCACCAGAGCGTGACACGTGTCACCTCCACATGCGCTTGTGCTCAATGATTGGCGCAAAGCGCCTGACAAGCCAATATCAGACAATTAATGCACTGCATTATTCACAGAAGGGCCAAGCCCAATTAAAAAAGGCCTAACAGGCCAAATAAAATGCTACGCATTATTTTTAAAAAAAAGGGCAGAACCCAAACAGATGCTCTGCATCATAAAAAAAAGGGACAGAGCCCAAATCAAATAGGCCTTACAGGCCAAAAGAAAATGCAGTGCATTGTTAAACAGGGGCAAAGCTCTAGCACAGGCCTAATAGGCCACGGATAAAAAAACGTTGAACGTCTTCAACTGGACTTTGACCAATCATGGCCGTAAGTCCTCAAATTAAATTGACTGAGCACGGCTGCTCTCTTAAATCAATTTACATCTGGTTCAAGGGTACATCTCTGAACTCCTCTGACACCTATCGTTGTAATCCTTCAACGACGTCAGAGAGGTGACGGGTCCCGACGGCCACAAATAAAATGGACCACCACGTCCCTAAACTGGAACATGGACCACTATGTCCCTAAACTGGAACAATAAAGCCTCCAAATGCTCTTTTGTCGGATCTAAACGATCCCGTTTAAGTCGATCTTAGCCTCAAATATGGCTAACGTATCCTTAAATCTTCAAACAGACTTTAGTCCCAAATTGGACTATAGATCCCCCATTCAACTTTGGTTTAAGGGTACATTTCTGAACTCCTCTGACATCTGTCGTTGTAATCCTTCAACGTCGTCAGAGAGGTGATGGGTCCCGACGGCCATACATGCAATGGACCACCATGTCCCTAAACTGGAAATGGATCTAGACGATCCCGTTAAATTCATCTTAGTCTGGAAATTAGACTAACGTATCCTTAACAAACATTTAAGTTAATCTTAGCCTCAAATATGACTAACGTATCCTTAAACCAAAACCCAAAACCCAAATCTAAGAAAATACGGATTTGGACTAATCCACGTCCTACGGGTGATGAAATAAATAGTCTCCGTATACAATCCATGGGCAACCACAAATAAAACAAACACACACGACACGAAGTGAACTTCTGGAGAAGGAGGAAGTTGTTACCGCCGAGCGGTAGCGTAATTAACTGCAGGGGCTTGCGCCTGCAGGGAAGAGCGTCCCCACAATCAAAAACCCCTCAAGTAAGGGGGAATCTTACGAAGACTGCTACATCGGCCGCATCCGCCCAAACCTCCGATATACGGTACCATAAATCAACTTGGCATCTTCGGAGAGGTGGACGGATAAAACCAAATAGCATCTGCCCCGAATCTCAGGCCTAGACGCCCAGGTCTACGAGCCGCCATTCGGACGGGAACAGATTCAGGCATGCCCGGTGGGACCTCTTTCTCTTTCCACTCCACACTTCGTGTGTCTTGTTCGCAAACGAATCACGGTTTGCTGTGGTTGCCTGTGGATTCGAGGTATTAAGATTTGGTGTCTTACTCCGTGCAGAAAACAGAAGATCAATAGCTTCAAACTGCAATACCTGCAACTGCAACTCTCGCTCCGTCCCTGCTGGAGGAGTGACTTATGGGCCCCAAGCGGCCTCTCTTTTCAAGATGCCAGTGGAGCAGGTAACTCAAGCCACCACTGGACTATTCTTCGGGACCATGCTCCCACCGATGAGCTTCAATGCCCCCATAGCGTCACAAGAAGCTCCAAAGAAGTCGGTCTTTGATCGGCTTATAACTACCGCGGCCCCTCTCAACGGGTCGCCCAACTCCACTGCTTCGTTTTTTAACAGGCTAGGTCAGAGCTCCAATGGGCCCATGAAAAAGCCAGCAATACCAGAAGATGTTATCCCGAAGTGGACAGCTATCCCTTCTCCAGTTTCAGGCAAAATCCCCAAGGTTGCTTCCCCTACTCGGAAGTCTGCTTTTGACAGGTTGGTCGTCCCCGTTCAACGGACGTCGGTCTTTAAAAGGCTGGTACCAGCAGATTATGACCAACACAGGGGGCATGAGGAGGTCACCCCTACGGTTAGAACAACTCCATCCGCACGACACGCTCGACGTCACCACTGGCGCCGAGTAAGGAAGGCTGGGGGCAACTCCCCCTCTGGGATAACTCCGCCAGCTCCGATGGTGGGGATCGATGCTGCTATTCCAACCGGGAACAACTTTGAATTGCTGAACACAGTGCGCAGAAACTCTCCTACTGCGGTGCTGAAGCGAACTCCTTCACCTGTGGAGAATACTCCAGAGAAAAAGCTGGAGCAGCCCCCTCAACGGCTGTCCTCTAAAATTTACAAGGTCTGGCGACAGATCCAGGAGTCAGTGATTAATCAAGACTATCTACGCCGACAGAAAAAATAAAAGTTCGGCGAGAAGAAAACCGTCCTGTCAAGCCACAAAAGGAAACAACTGGATGGGTGCCCACTGCGACGGCTCCCTCAACGTTAATCACTCAAAAGAAAAGGAGGCCGCAAAAGGCCCCTGTGAATATGGCGAACCGTAAAAGTGCTGAACAAAGACGCCCGAAGTCTGGGGGCATGGTAGTGCACACGGTTTATATGGCTTCCGGAAAGGAGGAAAGCCGGGCTTCGACGGATCACCGGCCGCTCACTCGATCCGTGACAAAAGCCCAGGAGCAGCAACAGAAGCTTCAGGAAATGACGATTGCAATGGCTGCGCTTACCGGGCCGAAAGAGAGCTCGGAGGCATCATCAGAACAGCGTCACGAACAAGAAACTGACGCTGACTTCCTACGTAAAGTCCTCGAAAAGAAGGACAAAGTAGCCGCAGAGCAAGCGGCTAACATAAAACAGATGGCGCTCCTCTTCCAAGATATGGTAGGGATGATGTTACAGTCGGACCCTCCAGCTGATGACCCTCCAATCATTGTTGAAGACGATAGAAGGGAGACATCTAATCCTCTGCCGGCTCTTTCAGCAGCCAAACATGAAACCATTTCCAAGGCCGCGCTGAATGACTATATTGCTCAGCAAATACGGGTTCATCAGGCGAATGAAGCGGCTGGGCAAATTGTTAGAACCGGACGACCCTATCCAAGCTGGTATGACCAAATCAGTTACCCGCCGGGATATACGATCCCTAAGTTCCACGTATATAAAGGGACAGGGAATCCGCATCAACATGTCGCTCAATTCAGGGCCTTATGCGGCAATACTGGAGGCGATGACAAATTGTTGCTTCGCCAATTCGTCGACAGCTTAGCAGAAACAACCTTTGAATGGTATTCGGAGCTACCTAACGACTCTGTCAAAACATTTGCGGAGATGGAGCTACTATTTACACAAAAATTTGCGAGTGCTAGTGAACGCACCCCGATAACAGCACTGATAAATGCCAGGATAAGGCCCGGCGAAACATGGGTTCAATACGCAACACGATAGCGGAACCTATAGTCAAAAAGCGAACAACGCATAGAAGAGGCACCTGCGGTAGGCATGTTCGTGGGCACTCTTGATCCGCAAGCGACCATCTCGCAATTCTTGATGTTCTTCAGGCCGACCACCTTCCAGGCCTTGATCGACAAATTAGCCCAAATGGACCAAATGGGCTATGGACAGTCTCCTCCAAAACCAGACTCTCAAAATGAGAAAGGAAAAGGGAAAGCGACTGTCGTTGCCAATGATCAACAACAGCCGAGCAACTCAAAGCCGGTCGTTCGCCAAAATAACGCGCTTCCACGCCCATCCCTCGAGGAGAGACTAGGACGTCCTTACTCGTTTCATCAAAATAAAACGAGAAGACAGTTCGAGCTGGCAGTGCGCAACAGAATCATAAATCTGCCGAGTCCAAAACGTCTGTCACAGACAGGCGATTTCGATCATCCCAATTATTGCCCTTACCACCAAACGGTAAGTCACCCGATCGAGGATTGTTTCGTCTTTAAGGGATGGATCGAGGATCAGTACCAACAAGGCAAGTTCGCGCTGTCTGAAAACTGGAAGGTAAACCCACCACAGCCGCACACTCCAAAGAAGACGGACATGATGGGGGAAGCTTGTTCTTTTGTCGAGGACGAAAACGATGGAGAAGACTCATCAGACGAATCCGAAGACTACGTAGCGACTTGTTATATGATCTCTCACTCATTGGCGGATGATAAAGAGGCTCCTTGCGCCGAGAAACCGAGGGCGAACCCTGAACCAGAAACTCTGCGGCCGTAAGACGAGTTGATCGATGCCTTCCTGAATGAGATTCGTCTGAAAGTTAAAGCCAATTAAGAGCATGAGATGGCCATACTGGAAGGAGCCAAACACCGACTACTAGACCAAAGAGTCGAGGCACTTCCGTCAAATCAAAAGTCATCCGCTGCGGATAAAAACAAATTCAAGACGAGGAAAAGGTTCGCCAAAGCCCTATCAGTGGGAATGAAGCTACCGCCCTCTAAAGAAAATACTCTCAGTAGAGTAGAGATGCATCCTAACTTCTACTTATATCATCAGAAGATCATACATCCTGCCGAAGATTGCGACTCCTTTAAGTGTTGGTGACAAGGATATGTCGCTCAAAAGCAACACTTCAACAGGACAAAGTGTGAAGCTCGTAGATATCGGAAAAATGCGATAGATGAGCGCAAAAGAGCCGCCGATGACTGTCATATAGCCGACTCTAAGGGATCGAAAATTATCACCTTTGGAAGCGACTCTGACGAAGAAGTTGCCCTCAACCATCTCCTCAAGGAATCCATTTCAAAAATGAAAGAATTGAGGAGTTGCGAGAACATTCAGCCATGCAATCGTCCGGTACTCGGAAAAAATCTCGGCCCCACAAACAAAGGATCGAGCAAAAAGGATAAAGGAAAGGGGAAAATGACCTTCATCGCCAACACTCAACAACAGTCGAGTGGACCTAGACCGGTTGTTCATCAAAACAATATGCGTCCACGCATATCCCTCGAGGAGAGGCTAAGACGTCCTTACTCATTTTCCCAGGATGAAACAAGGAGGTTGTTCGAAGTGGCGGTGCATAACAGGCTTATCACTCTACCGGAGCCGAAACACCAACTACAACTGGATGATGTCAACAGTTCTAATTATTGCCCTTATCACCAAGTATTTGGCCATCCGATCGAAAACTGTCACGTCTTCAAAAACTGGGTCGAAGACCAATACCAACAGGGCAAGTTCGTCATCTCCGAAAACTGGAAGGTGAGCCCGCCACAACCGCACGCTCCAAGAAAGATGGATACGACGGGGGCATCATGCTCAGTCATAGAGAAAGCCCCATAGACCGAAAAGTCAGTAAACTAGAGCTTCGCCTCAAATACGGCGATGACGGACCGAAACGTCCTTAAACTAATGATGGACCGCAATGTCCTAAAACTTGCAAAGGACCGAAACGTCTTTAAACTACTACCGCAGCATTCTCAGGCGGACGAGATAAAAAAAAGAGAATAAAGAATAAAATAAAAAATAATAATAAATAAATAAATAAAAAAATAGAAAAACGGTATGTCCATAAGCAAAACGGGCATGGATGAAAACCCGAAAGGGCTCTGTGAGTAAAAACAGCAGGGCTACCGGCGAGTGTTTGTGAAAACCTGAAAGGGCGCAACCACGTTAGAAAAAATAAAAAGAAGACAAAAAAGAAGAAGAAAAACGGTATGTTCATAAGCAAAACGGGCACGGATGAAAACCCGAAAGGGCTCCGTGAGTAGAAACAGCAGGGCTACCGGCGAGTGTTTGTGAAAACTCGAAAGGGCACAACCTCGTGAAAGGACACTTACAGGGTCCTCTCGACCTTGTAAGGAGAAATCACCCACGTGAGATCCTTACGATTCACAAGGGAGCAACACACTTAGGGGTCCTCACGATTCCTAAGGAGAAAATACACTTGCGAGATCCTCACGACTCGTAAGGAGAACTCTCTTATGGGACCCTCACGACTCATAAGATTTGAAAATCTTAAGTTGCAGAGACCTGAACCTGTTCTTAAGCAACTCCCATAACCTTCGATATTGCCCTATAAGCGACTCGATACTGACCCTTGTATACAATCCATGGGCACGAATAAACATTTCCCTAACCAAGTCCAACCCGTGACTGGGGATATGTCCATACGGTGAACAACCCTTGTAAGTCCTCTCGACTTATAAGGAGAAAACCTTTTTGTAAGATCCTTATGACTTACAAGGGAACATACACTTAGGAATCCTCACGATCCCTAAGGAGAAAATACACCTACGAGATCCTCACGACTTGTAGGGAGAAGTACCTTTGTGAGACCCTTACGGCTCATGAAGTCAAAAGCCTCAGTCGACAGGATCCTAACCCTGTTTATTGAGCCACCTTTGTTCCACATCGACAAAGGCAGATGATGATTCGCTCCTGGCAATATTCCAATTGTAGCGATGATGATGCCTACACCGATATCAAATTCTAAGTCTTTTCATGGAAAATGATGATTCGCTCCTGGCAATATTCTAGTTGTAGCGATAGTGATGCTGGGATTGGCACCAGATTCCAAGTTCCACACTCGCGATAAGAAAAATCAGTGAGCCAAAAATGCATATGAAATAGCCGAAATGATTGGGCAACTCGCAATAAAAAGCAGCGAGTAAAAATAAAATAAATAGCCGAAATGATTGGGCAACTCGCAATAAAAAGCAGCGAGTGAAAATAAACTAAATATCTGAAATGATTGGGCACCGCGAAAAATAGCCGAAATGATTGGGCAATCGCGACCTTCGCGATATAAAAGCTGAAATGATAGAGCATCGCGGAAATAAAATAATAATATAAAAAAATGAATGAAACTTCTGCCCTACAGGTGAGATCACATTGATTCCTGTATACAATCCAGGGGCACAAACAAAGAGGGAACCATACCTTTCCAACAGGCTCCATCAGAAATCAAAGCCAAATCTCGACGGTTCATAGATAACCTAGAAACAATCTCGACACTTGTTGCAATATTGCAGACACAATGTCAACAAATGGAGCAAAAGGAAGATCTCTAGCTTCAGGGTCTTGACGTCAACAACCGACCTCAGAGTCGCAATGAAATAGAGCCACGACATAGTCCCTATTTCCAAATCTTAACGGCAATATCTACGGCCTAAGAATCAACAAAGGCGTTCCTTCGCAGTCCATCAAGATGCAGATACAACGCCAACAAAAGACCTTGTGGTCGAAACAAAGCGAAGCGACGGCAAAATCCCAGCTTCATTTCAACAATCGTCCCGATACAGCTGACGAGATGTTAATAAAGGCGTTCCTTCGCAGTCCATCAAGATGCAGATACAACGCCAACAAAAGACCTCGCGGTCGAAACAAAGCGAAGCGACGGCAAAATCCCAGCTTCATCTCAACAATCGTCTCGATACAGCAGACGAGATGTTAACAACGGTATTCCTTCGCAGTCCATCAAGATGCAGATACAACACCGACGAAAGACCCCATGGTCAAACAAGTGGAGTAACGGCAAAATCCCAGCTCCACCTCGGCATTCGTCTCGATATAGCAGACGAGATGTCACGACAGCGTTCTTCCCCCAACAGGGTTCGGACATGACAAAGAAAACGAAGCAAAGGCCAAATTCCTAGCTTCAAGGTCTTAACGGCGAGTCATATAAAGCCTGAAAGACCACTGGAGATCGTCTCACACCAGTGCGGAATGGTCACCACTTCGACGTTCGTCTCGACACAGCAGACGCAATATCATCAAACAAATGGAGCCACGAAAAAATCCCTAGTTCCAAACCTCGACGGTTCACCAGCAACCTAGAGACAACCACGACGTTCGTCTCGATACAGCAGACGAGATGTCACCCCAGCGTTCTTCCTCCAGCAGGGTTCAGACGCGACAATCAAACAAACGGAGCCACGGCAAAATCCCTAGTTCCCACTGCGACATTCGTATCAATACAGCAGACGTGATGCCAGCAAACGAAGCAAAGGCCAAATTCCTAGCTTCAGGGTCTTGACGGCAACTCACATAAAACCTGAAAGACTATCGGAGATCATCCCACACCAGCGCGGAGTGGTTATGACTCATCGGGGCTCTCCAAAATGAGCCTAACCTCAAGTAAAAAGCGGCATGGCAAAATTCCTAACGCTTGCTCTTCCGACGGTCAAACTGCCAAGGAGGATTGCTTGAAGACGTCTTGTCCAGCCCACGAAGGGATCAGAGACACGGCAGTCGCAGGGCTACTCGAAAAGCACGATTTCCTATTGAGGAATATATCAGCTGATGCGACGGTACGACGGCCAAAACCCTAAGTACCGCAGACCCTAACATACTTCTGTCGTAAAGAGCAGAGGTTAACTATGACGTTAGGATATTCTTGCGAGAAATACTCGATTCGTCTCGACTTGGAAAGAAATTGATGTCTTTGCGAGAACTTCTCGATGCGACTCGACTCGTAAGATAAAGCCTTAGGCAGTAAGGATTAAAAAACTTGTTCCCTAAGCACTGGGATCCTGCAAGTCAGCCCAAAATGGTCTCTTGCATACTATCCACGGGTCTCACTCTCCAAATTCGAATCTCGACAAGGAGGGAAACAAACGCTTACGGGTCTTCTCGGCTCGTAAGAGGGAAAAATTCTGTTATAGGATCCTTACGACTTATAAGAGAAGACGCACTTAGGAATCCTCACGATTCCTAAGGAGAAAATCCACCTACGAGATCCTCTCGATCCGTAGGGAGAAAAGTCTCTATGAGACCCTCACGGCTCATAATGATGAAAAGTCTTAGGCAGTAGATCTGAACCTGCGACCTAAGCCATCGCTATTTCTTGAAGAAACCAAGATGCTTACTCTATTATCTGTCAACCGTGTTTATCAAGACAACATGCTGATAATAAGAGAAGAGAGAAAGCAAAGAAATGATACAAGACATTGCAAAGAAAAAAATGTGTATCTTTATTTATTAATTCGATCAAGTACAAGGTGAATCGTACAAAAGAATAAAGAATGGATACATCTTATTTGAGAATTTTTTTTTACAAGTATATCAATACAAGGGCAGCTACTAGGAAGGAAGTGTCTTAAATAGCCCTATCAGTTGTTCGCGCACTTCCTTCCATGCCTTCTCCTGATCGGCCACCACCGCCAGTTCCGCTTCCACTTGGGCCCGCTGCTGGAGGAAGGATGCAAGCTGCTCCCCAACGGCCTGCTGAGCTGCTTCGTGACCTTGGGCATTACGCTCGGCATCATCGAGCTTCCGCTTCAGAGTTAACCCATTAGAGATACGCTCAAGGAGTCCCTCAAAGATAACCTTCACTTGGGCAGCGCTAGCCTCAACCTCAGCACGCAGACAAGCCGTCTCGCTCGAGGTCTCTTGGCATTCCCTCAGCCGTAAAGCCGCTTCTTGTTCCAGGTGACGGAAGTAAGAAGCGCTTTGCTCGATCCACGCTGCTCTTTGATTGCTTGTGGCTAAGGCTTCGGGAGCAGGGCGCATAAGCTCCAATTGATGCAGGCGGACCTCGATTTCCCTGCAGTGATTAACCCAAAGCTCGACGACGCCTCCATCATGAAAAGTCACAAGCGCCGCCAACATCGGGTTAACCTCCGCAGCGAAATCCACAGCAGATGGGAGAGCGTCTGCGTCAGGCTCCTCGATGTATCCGCTCAGCATGCCCAAGCTCATTACAGCACCCTTTGAAGACGGACGTCTCAGGAAAGGGCCCGCCGGCATTATAACGCGAGACTCAAAGGGCGCCGGAATCGGAACGACAGCTGAAAGAACAAAATACGATTAGATGACGGTTCAAGAAATAAAAAAAGTCATCGATGCGATAGTTTACTATACCAGCTGCAACAGGTGGCATGGCCGGGAGGGCCGGCGGCGCGACCGATCTTTCATCGCCCCCTTCGATTTGTAGCACTGCAATCAGGATGAGGGAAAGTTAGAAATAATTCCATTACTGAAAAGGAAAGATATCAGTTGGAAACTATACTTACCGGCGCCACTGGAGGAAGAAGCAAGTTCAGATGGGAAGGAGAAGTGTGGGTGCAACACCTGATAGAGATGATCAAAAAGCACTCCTGAAAAGACACAACAGTACGACTTCAGTACATAAATTATGCGGCTAAAAGAGAAAACTAGTAGGTTGCAAATCCTTACCTTCCAACATCTTTGAGGGTACAAGGGAAGGCTGAGAGGTGACCACCGCCAAGGCAGTAGTTGACGGCATTCCCTCGAGCAATGGAGCATCGACGTTGGCCGCACCTGCGTTAAAAAAAAAGGTAAACTTGTCAAAAAGGATTGTAAGATAAAAAAAGGACAGTAACTTGGGATTTACCTGATGAGCTGCCGGCCGAAACAGAGGCGTTTCCCTCCTCCATCGTTACGAGTCCACCTCCCGTGGCCTCATCACCGGACTCGACAGGGGCTGTCGTCGTACTCGCCCGACCAGGGGACGGCGGAGGACCGTAGAAGGGGAGAGCAATGATCGGAGCATTGCCAGACTCTTGAGAAAGAGCGGCTGGCTCATCCCCAGGAGTCGTGCCCATCTCACCCTCTACTTCTTCAGGCTCGGCGGTCGCCATTGTCTCGTCCGCCATTACCATGGGGTCACCAGTCCCAGATGCTCCGCCTGCCGCTGCCCCAGGCTCAGTGACAGCGGTCGTCTCATTTGCCGCCACCTCGGGCTCGGCATCAATGGCCTTCTCTGGTGCAGCACCCTTAGCCCCCAGCTCAGGCTCAGCAACCCTGGCGACGTTGCCCACTGTCGGCTCGGGTTCGGCCGGTGCCTCCTCCACTGTCTCCTTGGGTTCGACGGTCTCCGCCTCCCCCTCGGTTGGACTTGGCACTGCAGGACAAGATATATAAGAAACAACAAGTTTACAATGCTTACAAACAAATCTTGAAAGACGCATTACCTGAAGTGGACTTATCATTAGCCCCACGAGCTGCACGCGCCACCTGTCTGTGAGCTGTGGACAAGGTGACCGGGGGCTCTTCTGAGGGAGTATCAGCACGAGGGACGGTGCTTGGGCCAGCTCCCACGGCCAAAGCAGCCATGTGTGCCTTCGCTTCGCGCCTTAGCCGCTTTCTCTCCTCCCGAGCTGTTGAGACCGGCCTCTTCAAATCCTCCTTCATTGAGACATCCTCGTCCGTGAACAGGGATGCCTCCAAATCCTTCAAGGCATCCTTCGTCGACTTGTCGAGTTGAGGCTCTCGCGGCAGCTCCGAAGAGACTGGGACTTCAGTTTCGGGCCCGGGAAGAGTCCCTGCATCAGCTGGCGCAGCCCCTGCAAAGAAACAAAGGAGAAAAGGTTAGGTTAGCCATCATAAAAGAGGATAAAAAACTTAATAAGGCGAGACGTACCAACGCCCATTAAAGCAAGCTTCTTTTCCTCCTCCTGGAAGGTTTTTAAAGAGGCGGCGATGGCTTCTTCGGTAGTGACACCTGTTAAAAAAGGGGGAAAGCATTATTCGAAGATAATGATAAAAATGCTATAAAATGACTAAGAGTACAGCTAATGATTACCTGCTCGAGCAAGCTTATCCAACCATGCTTCAAGTCTGGCTGATCGCTCAGAAGCCGCAATGGCGGCTGCCAGATCAGTGTCTGCCGGGTCTACCGAGAAGCCCTTATTGCTGCCATACTCGCTTATACCTTCGGTAAGAGGGGCCTGAGGCTCCTCTAAACCGAGGATAGCATCGAGAGAGAGGAGCGACTTCTTCTTCCTCTTCTGCCCACCAGCCTTGGGTGCACCCGAGATTGACTTGCGCTTTGCAGGCACCCTAGGGCGACGGGTCCCGATATCCGTG
Organism: Agapanthus africanus; assembly: GCA_030015575.1. Lineage (NCBI taxonomy): Eukaryota > Viridiplantae > Streptophyta > Magnoliopsida > Asparagales > Amaryllidaceae > Agapanthus > Agapanthus africanus. Next base: position 139,664,189 of record CM057339.1, read on the forward strand.
CCCATGTCGGACTCCGGCGAAACCACATCTACCGTCTCCACTGGAGCACGGGGAGCTGGTAGTGCATCCGCAGTACCACGGAGTGGCAGTCCGCGCAGAGGGCTCAACACGCGCGGTGGCACGGTTCCGGCATCTTTCAGCGGAGGAATAACCGGGGTCCTTGGCTTCAAGGGAGCCTTGCGATCGCCGCCGGGAGGCGCGCCCTTGCGATCAACCAGCATGCGCTTCTCCATGAGGATAACTGGACCCATTGCATGCGCGTACCAAGCCACGTACGCGTTGAGCACCTTAGGGAAGCAGCTCGGCTCGCTGATGAAAAAATAGGAACCCGTGTTAAGCCGCATGAAATGGTGCATTGCATTCTTTATCCCCTCTCGGCTGGCCACGGGCTTTTCCAAGAAAGCTTCCATCGGGATCCCCTGGTGATAGCTCGATTGCTGAGCAAACCGGTGAGGGTTATACCTCATGAAGAGTGCCGTCTTATTCTGCCTAAACACCAGGTAGCCCGGCCGAATGGAGTAGAGGTGGAGAATCTCCCGAGCCTTCAATGTGGAAGCCCCGTCTTTAAAATCATCGCGCAGCGGCACTACCGACTTGGTGGTCTCTGAGCCTATGGTTATGACCTTATCCAAAAAGGAAACCTTCGCTCCGACCAGGTGTGGACGAAGGAGCAGCCCCCTAGCCTCCCGCGGAGGTTCAACCACGATCGAAGCGCTGACCAACCGCATGACTCTTGGGAATCTGCACTTCTCAAAAAATGGAGGGATCTTATGGGCGCCGAACACCCCGTGAACATGCATTTCCATCCAAGAGGTGAGGTAGTGCATCGGGAAGTTAGCAGGCTGCACCCCAGGCTCACTAGCGTCCGCCGCTACGCTAAGTCCATTATAAAGGTAAGTCGGCCCGGCGATTCCTACTGCCAACTGCAAACCAGCCACCATCCGATGCGCTGGGTAGAAAATAGATGGCCGCATGTGGCGCGGGTACATGGGGAGCACAAAGCTGCACAGCCACAATCCTAAGAACCCTACAAAAAAGGTCTCATCATCCATGCCCGGGACAGCGATCTCTGACAAGGGCATGACGGCGGCGCCGGGGAAATAAAAGTCTCTTTGATCATCCTCCGATGTGGGTCGACGGTCCAAGCCGAAGCCAAAAGGGTCATCAAGCTGGGCGAACTTCTCGCTCCGCTCCGATAGGAACTCCGGCCAAATGAAGCGGGCGATAAAATCTGGGAAACTGACTCCCCGGATGCCCGATTCCAAATAGAGCCCTTCATAGATCTCCAGCACCTTCACCAAGCCCGGAAACTGATGCTGAATAGCGTTCTCCGGCATCAGATCAAACACCAGCGGCTTGGTGGCAAAGACGTATTCGTCAAGAGGAAGCAGCTCTTCATAATGCTCCCCCCTCATCGGCAGACCCGAGATTTCGGCAAACTCCTCCAAGGAGATAGAGACCTCCCTGTCCGTCATCAGGAAGGTGTGGGGGGGGGGGATGTTCCATTGTTCGATAAAAGCCTTAATCGACCACGTTGGAGGAGAGGGATACTCAAAGAGCGAGACGTAGATGGCCGAATACAAACCAATCTTCGTCAAATGAGTCCTTTTCGCCGTTAAGATGTACCGGGCCCACTGCAAATATCCGGAGGGCGGTCGCAGGACCAATCCAATGTTGTAGGCCTGTCCCCAAAGGCGTGCTTCACCCTGACAAATTCGCCTCCCCAAAATGTCTATTGCCGGCGGCGGCTGCACGGGAATAGCACCAATTGCAGGCTGAAGGAGGTCATCCGAGTTCCAATTTTTGACCTCCACGGCATACTTCACCGGGGGTTCATCCGCATAAGGGATCGAAGATATTGGCTCGGACGGTGTAGCAAAACCGAAGCTTCGGCGACCCTGGATGATATCGTTATACCACCTACCCCATAAGTGAAGGTTCTTGTGTTCGGGGTCATAAGCCTTGATGAGAGCAAGCACCTCTCGGTCCACTGGCGCCTGGGGAAATCCTCCCTCCGAGCGAACAAACGGGAATGATAGGTCAGCAGGCATGTTTTCTGTGGAGGGACAAAAATTAGCCGTCAGTGTTGTAATTCCAACGCTTGTCATTTTTTTTTAAAAAAACTTTACACCACACTGCAATGCAGTGGGTAGGGGACCAAATGGGGACCCACAAAATCTGGATGACAGTGCATCATTTAATAAGACAGCCCCATCATTGGATGAGACTGTCAATTAATGAAGAGACCCTAAGAGAATATTCTCATTAATGAGAAATTCCTAGAGACAAGGAGAAAATCTCCTCTTTCAGAGCAAAGCTCTGTCACAGAGTGACATTTGTCAAACTTTGGTCTCAAGGGAATAAAATTTTCTTAAAAAAGAGCCTAGCTCTGTAATAATGATGGAATGATCCATCAAAAGAAAATTTTTAACTCCTAAAGATTAAAAATTTGGGGTCTTAAAAAATCCATGAAGATTTATAAAAAAAGTTCTCCATTTTTGGATCAAAAAAGATCTACATTTGATCTGTGAGCAAAGCTCTGTTCATGGGTTAAAACCCATGAACAAGATCTCTGTAGATCTATAGGTTTTTGAGAGCAAGGCTCTGTTGATGAAACCCCAAAGGGGTTTTCTTTAGATCAAAGATCTACGAGAGCAAGGCTCTGTTAATTAAATTTAATTTAATTTTACCTAAGATAATTCTAGGTTCTGAACTCTGAAGTTCTTGGGAAGAAATAAGAGCAAGGCTCTGAAAATTCAAGTTCTTGGAAAATGGTAAAACATTTACTAAGGACCAAGGGTCTTAGTTATAGGCGCCTGTGCCCCTTCAACTCACCCGTTGATCCAACGGCTGAGATCTTGCCACCGCTGCACTCACGTGCGCGCCACGTGAGCGCAATGGTGGGGGGCATTTGTTTCCCCCAATCAGAGCAAAGCTCTATTTGAATTTCAAAAATTAAAAATTGAAGCAACGCTTCAAATCCCGTGCGCTGCGCGCAACGCACCACGTGTCAGAAGTTGATACGTCAGCGAAGCGCCCAAGGCAGCGCGCCCAATCAGAGCAAGGCTCTATTTAAAACAAAAATTAAAGGAAGCAACGCTTCAGTTGCGCAAGCGCTGTGCTGCGCGACACATGTCAGCGCAGTTGCGCAAGCGCTGCGCTGCACGACACGTGTCAGCGCAGTTGCGCAAGCCCAGTTGCGCAAGCGCTGCGCTGCACGACACGTGTCAGCGCAGTTGCGCTACGCTGTGCGCTGCGTGACACGTGTCAAGCGTTGGGGCGTTTGCGCCAAACAGAATTAAAATTCCAATAAGATCTTTCTGTTCTTGTTAAAACAAGAAGATTGTCTACTGTAAAACAGAAGCCCTTGGATCAAAGATCCAACCGTGGGGAAAATTCACCAAATCACTCAGAGAAGGATCTCTTTAACAAATTTAACAATTTTATGGGCACTATATAAAGACCCCTAGACCCCAATTCAAAACACATCGACATCAAGAACTTCAAAACAGAGAGAACTCTGAAGAATTTTGAAAAGAACTCAAGAAAAAGGTAAAAAGCCTTTATAAAGAAGAAGAATTTCTTCTGAATAGATTATTGATCTAAGAACAAGATCAATAATTTTCAATAAAAAATATATATATATAAAATAATAACAGTGCCTTGCACTTTTTATGAACCAATGGTTCTGGAATTTTAGGAAAATTCTTTTCTTGAATCCAAAATTGGATCAAGTTATTGAAACAGTGCCTTGCACTTGCAAAACTGCACTGATGCGCTCCTGGGTTGGCGCAAGCCACCAGAGAGCGCCACGTGTCAGCGGCGCAACAGCGCAGCGCACTGCGCTGTTGCGCTTGCGCTCACCAGAGCGTGTCACGTATCACCTCCACATGCGCTTGCGCTCAATGATTGGCGCAAAGCGCCTGACAAGCCAATATCAGACAATTAATGCACTGCATTATTCACAGAAGGGCCAAGCCCAATTAAAAAAGGCCTAACAGTCCAAATAAAATGCTACGCATTATTTTAAAAAAAAAGGGCAGAACCCAAACAAATGCTCTGCATCATAAAAAAAGGGACAGAGCCCAAATCAAATAGGTCTTACAAGCCAAAAGAAAATGCAGTGCATTGTTAAACAGGGGCAAGGCCCTAGCACAGGCCTAATAGGCCACGGATAAAAAAACGTTGAACATCTTCATCTGGATTTAGCCCAATCATGCCCGTAAGTCCTCAAATTAAATTGACTGAGCACGGCTGCTCTCTTAAATCAATTTACATCTGGTTCAAGGGTACATCTCCGAACTCCTCTGACACCTATCGTTGTAATCCTTCAATGACGTCAGAGAGGTGACGGGTCCCGACGGCCACAAATAAAATGGACCACCACGTCCCTAAACTGGAACATGGAGCACTACGTCCCTAAACTGGAACAATAAAGCCTCCAAATCCTCTTTTGTCGGATCTAAACGATCCCGTTTAAGTTGATCTTAGCCTCAAATATGGCTAACGTATCCTTAAACCTTCAAACAGACTTTAGTCCCAAATTGGACTATAGATCCCCCAATCAACTTTGGTTTAAGGGTACATTTCTGAACTCCTCTGACATTTGTCGTTGTAATTCTTCAACGTCGTCAGAGAGGTGATGGGTCCCGACGGCCATACATGCAATGGACCACCATGTCCCTAAACTGGAAATGGATCTAGACGATCCTATTAAGTTCATCTTAGTCTGGAAATTAGACTAATGTATCCTTACAAACGTTTAAGTTGATCTTAGCCTCAAATATGGCTAACGTATTCTTAAACCAAAACCCAAAACCCAAATCTAAGAAAATACGGATTTGGACTAATCCACGTCCTACGGGTGACGAAATAAATAGTCACCGTATACAATCCACGGGCAACCACAAATAAAACAAACACACACGACACGAAGTGAACTTCTGGAGCAGGAGGAAGTTGTTACCGCCGAGCGGTAGCGTAATTAACTGCAGGGGCTTGCGCCTGCAGGGAAGAGCGTCCCCACAATCAAAAACCCCTCAAGCGAGGGGGAATCTGACGAAGTCTGCTACATCGGCCGCATCCGCCCAAACCTCCGATATACGGTGCCATAAATCAACTTGGCATCTTCGGAGAGGTGGACGGATAAAACCAAATAGCATCTGCCCCGAATCTCAGGCCTAGACGCCCAGGTCTACGAGTCGCCATTCGGAGGGGAACAGACACGTGTCGTGCTTAGCCGTAAGCGCTAGTTTATTAGCGCATTGCGCTTTTAATTTATGAGCGCGTTGCGCTAGTCTATTGGCGCGCCAGCGAGTGACACGTGGCGCGCTTGGCGCTGAGTGCCAGCCCATGAGCGCAGTGCGTTGTTTCAGAAGCGCAAAGCGCAAGTGATGTCTATGGTTGACACGTGACATGTTTTGGCGCTGAGCGCCGATCCAAGGAGCGTAAAGGCGCAGTTCATAAGTGCAAGGCACTTTTCAGTAGCGCAAAGCGCATCTGATCAAATTTAAGATCAATGAAAAATTTTATGTTCTTCTTAAAGGAGGCTTTGCCTCAAGATCCAAGAACAAAAGTTCTTGTTTTATAAAAGGGCTCTGCCTTTATAGATCAAAGATCTGTGAATGAAGTAAAATACTTCTTTTATATTTATATATTTTTTATGAATAGATCTTTTGCTTTTTATTAAAGACCTTGGTCTTTAATCAGATCTATGATCTTTTTAGAAGATGGTTCTTCTTTTTTAATGAGATGATTTCATCTCTGTTATTCAAGAACATAGTTCTTTACCTTGAAAATGAAGAAAAAATCTTCTTTTTTCTAAGAGCTTGCTCTTCTTTTTCTCCAAGTTTTGCAGAGGGTTTTTCTTTCTCTTTTTTTCTGTCTCTGAGACTTGAAGTCTAGGGGCCTTTATATAGGGCCAATTGATTTGTTAAATCAGTTTAAGGAGATCTTTCTCTGATTGATTAGGGAATATTTCCTACCGTTGGATCTTTGATCCTAAGGCTTCTGTTTTACAGAAAATAATTTTCTTTTTCAATAAGATTGAAAAATCTTTCCATAACAGAATTTTAGTTCTGATTGATTAATAATTTATTATTAGTAGATCTTTTGATCTGACGGTGGGGAATTTTTAATCCCGGCGCTGGCGCACCTTGCGCTAGCGCACCTACGTTCGACACGTGGCACGCAGCGCAACTGCGCTAGCGCACCTGTGTTTGACACGTGGCGCGCAACGCGCAGAATCTGAAACGTTGCTTCAATTTAAATTTTTAATTTTAAAACGGAGCTTTGCTCTGATTGGGGGTGTGCTGCCTAGGGCGCAGCGCGTCTGCGCTTGACATATGACGTGCAGCGCAGAGCGCAGCGCAGCTGCGCTAGCGCACCTGTGTTTGACACGTGGCGCGCAGCGCGCAGAATTTGAAGCGTTTCTTTAATTTAAATTTTGAATTTTTGAAACAGAGCTTTGCTCTGATTGGGGGTGCGCTGCCTAGGGTGCAGCGCACCTGGCGCCAGCGCGTCTGCGCTCGACATGTGGCGCGCAGCGCACAGGATCTGAAGCGTTGCTTCAATTTAAATTTTGAATTTTGAAACAGAGTTTTGCTCTGATTGGGGGAAACAAATTCCCCCCACCGTTGCACTCACATGGCGCACACGTGAGTGCAGCGGTGGCAACATCTGAGCCCTTGGATCAACTCAGAAGTTGAAGAGGCGGTTCAGTGCCTATAAATAGGACCTTTGGTCCCTTAGATGATTTCCATCTTCTTCTTGAGAATTTTATTCAGAGCCTTGCTCTTCAGTTAAGAACTTTCTAGAGTCAGAACACTTTCCAAATTTAGGTAAAATTAAAAATCTTAATTAATTAGGGTTTTCGCTCATTAACAGAACCTTGCTCTTCATAGATCTTTGATCTAAAGAAAAACCATTTTAGGGTTTCATTAATAGAGCCTTGCTCTCATAAACCCATAGATCTAAAGAGATCTGTTCTTGGGGTTTCTTATCCCATGAATCAGAGCTCTGCTCTTTGATAATATATGTGGATCTTTTGATCTTTGATGAAGAACTCTTCAGGGTTTTTCATGGATCTTGAAGATCCCAGAATTTTTACTACACAAAAATCAATTAATTTTAAGTAATCTTTGATGGATTTTCCATCATCATTACAGAGCCAGGCTCTTTAAGAAATTTTACTCCTTCATCACCAGAGTTTGACAAGTGTCACTCTGTTATAGAGCTTTGCTCTTAAATGGAGATTTCCTCCTTTTCCCGAGGGATTACTCATTCAATGAGAAAATTCTTTGAGGATTTCCTCCTTAATTGAAGTCTCATCCAATGATGAGGCTGTTTTATTAATTGATGCATTGTTATCTGGATTTTGTGGGTCCCCCTTGGGTCCCCTATCCACTGTATTATAGTGTGGTACAAATTTTAAAGTGTCGAGCGTCAGAATTCTAAGATTAAATTATTGTACTGATAATTGAATTCTGTTCACTCTCGCAGGAGACATGTCTTCTGATCTCTCTTTCCCATTTTTTCGTTCAAAGGGAGGATTCTCTAAAGCACCTGTGGATCGGGAGGTTCTCGCGCTCATTAGAGACTATGATCCGGAACACAAAAACCTTCACTTATGGGGTAGGTGGTATGACCAGATCATCAAAGGTCGTCAAAGCTTCTCCTGTGCGACGCCGTCGGAGCCGATCTCGTCGATTCCGTATGCAGATGCACCCCCGGTGAACTATGCCGTGGAGGTTGTCAATTCGACTTCGGAGGGTCTTCTTCAGCCTTCGATTGCCGCCATACCCATACAGCTGCCGGCAGCTTTGGATACCTTGGGGCGACGCATATGCCAGAGCGAGTCGCGCCCTTGGGGACAACCCTACAATATCGGGTTGACTCCCCGACATTCAGCCGGGTATTCGCAGTGGGCCAGATACATTTTGTCAGCGAAGAAAACGCAACTGCTGAAGCTCGGTCTATATCCTGCGGTTTATGCTTCGCTGTTCCAATATTCTGCTCCTCCGACATGGTGGATTAAGGCGTTCTTGGAGCAATGGAACATCCCAACCCATACATTTCTTCTACTGGACAGAGAAGTCTCCATTTCCTTAGAAGAATTTGCTGAGATTTTCGGTTTACCGGTTGGGGGGAGCACTATGAGGAGCTGCTTCTTCCGGACGAATACGTTTTCGCCACCAAGCCAGTGGTGATGGGCCTAACACTGGAGAATGCCATCCAGCACCAGTTTCCTGGTCTGATAAAGGTGTTGAACATGTACGAGAGCCTCTTTTTGGAATCCGGAGGCCGGGGGGTTAGTTTCGCAGACTTCATTGCCCGGTTTCTTCGCCCGGAGATTCTATCGCAACGAGGCGAAAAATTTGCCAAGCTCGACAACCCCTTCGGCTTTGGCTTGGACCGTCGACCGGTCTTGGAAGATGATCAGAAGGGCTTTTTTCTCCCTGATGCCACGATCATTCCTCTGTCAGAAATCGCCGCTCCGGGCATATATGAGGAGGCGTTCTTCCTTGGGTTTCTTGGGCTGTGGTTGTGCTGGTTCGCACTTCCTATGCACCCTCGCTATATGAGGCCGTCCATCTTCTACCCGGCGCATCGAATGGTTGCCGGGATACAAGTGGCCATTGGGATTGCGGGGTTAGCCTACCTGTACCATGGTCTTAGCGTGGCGGCGGATACAACTGAATCGGGGGTGCATGCCGCCAACTTCCCGATGCATTATTTTACTTCGTGGATGGAAATGCACGTGCTCGGGGTATTTGGCATTCATAAAAGACCCTCGTTTTTCGAGAAATGCATATTCCCAAGAATTGTGTGGCTGGTCGACGCTTCTATCATGAATCCGTCTCAGCGGGAGGCTAGGGGGTTGCTTCTTCGTCCGCGCACAGTCGGAGCTGGTATGTCATTTACGGACAAAGTCCTGATGATCGGCCAGGAAACTTCCAAGACGGTGCTGGCATTGAGCGACACCTTTAAGGACGGGGCCTCCGTGTTGAAAGCCCGGGAGATTCTACATCTATACTCCATTAGGCCGGGCTTTCTTGTATTCAGGCAAAATGATGCGGCGCTTTTTATGAGATATAATCCCCATCATTTTGCCCAGCAGCTGAGTTATAACCAGGGGGTTCCACTGGAGGCGTTCTTGGAAGAACATGTTGCCACCATAGAGGGAATACGGAGTGCGCTGCATCACTTTATGCGCTTAAATACAGGCTCCCACTTCTTTATTAGCGAGCCGAGTTGCATTCCGAGGGCCCTTAACATACACGGGGCCTGGTATCAACATGCGATGGGCGCTGTCATCAGGGAAGAGAGGCGACTGTTGCTCGATCGCAAGAGTGTGCCCCCTGCCAGTGATCGCAACGTCCCTTTGAAGCGACGGATCGTTGTTCCCCCTCCGCTAAGAGGGGTTGCTGCAGTTGAGCCTCCACGTATGCTAAGCTCCACGCGTGGATTGCCCCATGCTCCTGTGGAGACGGTGGACGTGCCCTCGGTGCCCCGCGCTCCCGTGGAGATGGTAACCGTAGCTTCACCCGAATCTGGCGCGGGCTCAGATATAGGGACTCACTGTCCCAAAGTGCCTATGAAGCGCAAGCTGGCTGCGATCGGAGCTCGCTCACAGAAGAAGAAAAAGAAGTCGCTCTTCTCTGCCGATGTCGTATTTGGTCAGGAGCCTCATGCTCCTTATAGCGAGGGCTTGAGCGAGTATGGGACAAATGAGGTCTTATTCATGCCACCAGATGATACTGATCTGGCGGCTGCCATCGCAGCTTCCGAGCGATTGGCAAGCCGCGAAGAGGGGTTGGCTATCCTCGCTCGATCGGGTAATCATTATTTGTATTTTTCGCCATTGCATCATACTTCTATTATTATTTTTTGACTGACGCTTTTCCTTCTTTAATAGGCATTTCTACCGAAGAAGCTCTCGCTTCTTCTCTCAAGACTTTTGAGGAAGAGTAACGACTTTGAGCATCCTTAGGCCTCGGTACATTTCGGTTCGCCATATTTCTGCTCCCGTTTCTTATGAGTAATCTGACCCCTTCTTTGTCTTATCGCAGGGACCACAATGCCTATCCCGCAAGCTGATGCGGAAATTCTTCTCGGGCCAGCTACCGAAGTCTCGGCCTCTTCAGCATTGCCTAAAGAGGCCTTACTTAAAAAACCGATGATGGAAGCCTTGACGGCTCCAGAGGTAACCCTGGATGTGGACGATGACGTCCTATTGAAGGAGGCTTCTAAAAGGTCTGTTTTGACGGCTCGGGAGGAAAGGAAGCGCCGGAAGCACGCAGCAAGAGAGCGTAGTGCTGCTTTAGCTGCGGGAGCAAGTTCAAGCACCGCTACCCCCGCTGCTACTCCTTCAGAGGAGTCTCTGTTTGCCTTGTCTACAGCTTACAGACGGGCGGCACGTGCGGCTCGGGAAGCAAACGGTAAATCAACTCCAGGTAATGTGCCTTGAAGCTCCGTTGTCAAAATTTTAAACTATCAGTTCTCATATATCCTGTCTTGTAGGGCCGAGCCTTATCGAAGAAGTGACGGCGACCACTGAGCCTAAGGGAGCGATGGAGGAGGTAGCTGCTATTCCCGAACCCGGGGCGGCGGTAGGCGATGTGGCCGCAATTGCTGGGCCCGAGGTAGTGGCTGACGAGACAGTCACGATTGCTATGCCCGAGATAGCTAACACTGCCGAGCCCAAGGTGGCGGCGGGTGAGACAGGCACAATTTCTGGATCCGAGGTGGCCGCTCTTTCTTAAGAGTCGGGCACCGCTCCGATCATTGCTCTTCCCGCCTATGGTTCTCTGTCGTCTCCCGGCGTCGCAAGCGTGACGACGGCTCTCGTGGAGTCAGGGGACGAGGCGACGGGAGGTGAGACCACCCCGATGGAGGAGGGAGACACCGTTGTTGTATCAAGTGACGCCCTCGTCACGGCTCCGGCTGGCGACTCATCAGGCAGATTTTAGGTCACCGCCCTTCTTTTTATTCTGCAATCTTTCCTGACAGGGTTTATCTTGTTTCTAATGCAGGTGCGGCTAGTGCTGATGTCGCGCTACCCGAGGTAGCGCCATCAGCTACCGCCTTGACGGTGACACCTCTTCTACCCTCTCTCATACCATCTCAGATGTCGGAAGGTGCGGATTCGTGACTCATCGGTCTTATTTTTTTTTAAGCTGTATAACCTACGTATTGACGTTGCACTACTGCATCCTTGCAGGAGTCCTTTTTGACCACATGTATCAGGTGCTGCACTCATACTTCTCCTTCTTGTCGGAGATTAGTCCATCTGCTGGTGTCGGTGAGTATTTTCTCTAAACGACGTCCTCCTCTTTAACGGGCAGTCGCATTACTGCTAACTCTTCTTTATATTGCTTGTAGCCTTACGAATTGAAGGAGGGGACGAGGCTGTCGTTGCGCCACCAGTACTCCCACCCCTGCCCCCTGTTGCAGCCGGTATAGTAGACTCTACTTTTCGCGTATTTTCTTTATTTTCTGAGCCGACATCTGATTATGATCTATTTTGCAGCAATCACATCGACTCCAGCCCTGTTCGAGTCTCGCATTATAATGCCGGCAGGGCCTTTTTCCAGGCGTCCATCATCCAAAGGTGTTGTGACCAGTCTACGCATGCTGAGCGAATATATCGAGGAACTTGACGCGGAGACTCCCATATCTGCTGCGGATTTTGCCGCAGAGGTTAACCCTATGCTGGCGACGCTCATGAAATTTCATGGTGAGGGCGTCGTTGAGTCTTGGGTTAATCGCTGCAGGGAAATCGAGGCTTGCCTGCATGAGATTGAGCTTAGGCGTCCTGCACCTGAGATTCTGGCTATGAGCGCTCAACGGGCTGCGTGGATCGAGTAGAGCACTTCTTACTTCCACCATCTTGAACAAGAAGTGGCTTTAAAGCAGAAGGAATATAAAGAAACTTCAAGCGAATCTGCTCGACTGCATGCTGAGGTTGATGCGAGTGCTGCCCAGTTGAAAGTTATCTTCGAAGGCCTTCTGCGATGTATTTCTGATGGGTTAACATTGAGGCAGAAGCTCGACGTCGTCGAGTGGGATGCACAAGATCGTGAAGCAGCTCAGCGGGCCGTCGAGGAACAACTTTCGTCTTACTTGCAGCAACGAGCCCAGGTCGAAGCGGAGTTGACCGCGGCAGCTGATCAAGAAGAGGGGCTGAGGGAAGTGCGCGAGCGGCTGATTGGATTATTAAAAGCGCTTTCCTATCAATAATTTTTTTTGTACCATTTGTAATTTTGAATAAAATGTATTTGTTCTTTTATTCTTTCATATGATGTATTTTGTACCCAATTGAATTTATGAATAAAAGATACACATTTTTGCAATGTCTTGTGTCATCTCTCTGCTTTTTTCTTTCTTGCTGTGTTGTTTGCCATGTGATTTTAGCAAGTGCGGTCTGTAGATAGTATGTAGCTATCAGTCTTGGGCTCTTTGTAGGGAGGTGATGGCTTAGAAAACAGGGTTAGGATCTGTCACCTAAGACTTTTCAACTTTATGAGCCGTGAGGATCTCATAAAGAATTTTCTCCCTATCGGTCGAGAGGATCCCGTAGGTGTAATTTCTCCTTAAGAATCGCGAGGATTCCTAAGTGGGTTTTCTCTTGAAAGTCGTAAGGATCTCACAAGATAATTTACTTCTTTACGAGTCGTGAGGACCCGCAAGTGATGGGTGAAGTTGCCCTTATCCGCATTTCACGGAGTCAGGGGTTGCTCTGGATGCTTCCTACGGGTTAACTGCCGTGTTCTGCGAGGACCAGGCTCCGCTATGGACGTTTCCCATGGGGTCAGGGTTGACATTATCCGCGTTCCACGTGACCAGGAATTTTGCTCTGGATGCTTCCCACGGGTTCACTGCCGTGTTCGGCGAGGACCAGGCTCCGCTCTGGATGCTTCACACGGGGTCATTGCCGTGCTCTGCGAGGACCAAGATCCGCTCTGGATGTTTCCCACGGGGTCATTGCCGCGTTCCACGTAACCAGGAATTTTGCTCTGGATGCTTCCCACGGGTTCACTGCCGTGTTCGGCGAAGACCAGGCTCCGCTCTGGATGCTTCAGATGGGTTCAATGCCGTGCTCTGCGAGGACCAAGCTCCGTTCTGGACGTTTCCTACGGGGTCATGATTGACATAAGCCACGTTCCACGTAGCCAGGAATTTTGCTCTGGATGCTTCCCAAGGGTTCACCGCCGTGTTCGGCGAGGACCAGGCTCCGCTCTAGATGCTTCACACGGGGTCATTGCCATGCTCTGCGAGGACCAAGATCCGCTCTGGACGTTTTCCACGGGGTCAGGATTGACATAAGCCGCGTTCCACGTAGCCAGGAATTTTGCTCTGGATGCTTCCCACGGGTTCACTGCCATGTTCGGCGAGGACCAGGCTCCGCTCTGGATGCTTCACACGGGGTCATTGCCATGTTCTGCGAGGACCAGGATCCTCTCTGGACGTTTCCTACCGGGTCATTGCCGCGTCCCACGTAACCAGGAATTTTGCTCTGGATGCTTCCCACGGGTTCACTGCCGTGTTCGGCGATGACCAGGCTCCGCTCTGGATGCTTCACACGGGTTCACTGCCGTGCTCTACGAGGACCAGGCTCCGCTCTGGATGTTTCCCACGGGGTCATGATTGACATAAGCCGCGTTCCATGTAGCCAGGAATTTTGCTCTGGATGCTTCCCACGGGTTCACCGCCGTGTTCGGCGAGGACCAGGCTCCGCTCTAGATGCTTCACACGGGTTCACTGCCGTACTCTGCGAGGACCAGGATCCGCTCTGAACGTTTCCCTCGAGGTCAGGATTGACATAAGCCGCGTTCCACGTAACCAGGAATTTTGCTCTGGATGCTTCCCACGGGTTCACTGCCGTGTTCAGCGAGGACTACGCTCCGCTCTAGATGCTTCACACGGGTTCACTGCCGTGCTCTGCGAGGACCAGGATCCGCTCTGGACATTTCCCACGGGGTCAGGATTGACATAAGCCGCGTTCCACGTAACCAGGAATTTTGCTCTAGATGCTTCCCACGGGTTCACTGCCGTGTTCGGCTAGAACCAGGCTCCTCTCTGGATGCTTCACACGGGTTCACTGATGTGCTCTGCGAGGACCAGGATCCGCTCTGGACGTTTCCCACGGGGTCAGGATTGACATAAGCCGCGTTCCACGTAACCAGGAATTTTGCTCTAGATGCTTCCCATGGGTTCACTGCCGTGTTCGGCGAGGACCAGGCTCCGCTCTAGATGCTTCACACGGGTTCACTGCCGTGCTCTGCGAGGACCAGGATCCGCTCTGGACGTTTCCCACGGGGTCAGAATTGACATAAGCTGCGTTCCACGTAACCAGGAATTTTTCTCTGGATGCTTCCCACGAGTTCACTGTCGTGTTCGGGGAGGACCAGGCTCCGCTTTGGATGCTTCGTACGGGGTAATTGTCGTGCTCTGCGAGGACCAGGATCCGCTCTGGACGTTTCCCACGGGGTCAGGATTGACATAAGCCGCGTTCCACGTAGCCAGGAATTTTGCTCTGGATGCTTCCCACGGGTTCACTGCCGTGTTCGGCGAGGACCAGGCTCCGCTCTGGATGCTTCGCACGGGGTCATTGCCGTACTCTGTGAGGACCAGGATCCGCTCTGGACGTTTCCCACGCGGTCAGGATTGACATAAGCCGCGTTCCACGTAACCAAGAATTTTGCTCTGGATGCTTCCCACGGGTTCACCGCCGTGTTCGGCGAGGACCAGGCTCCGATCTGGATACTTCACACGGGGTCATTTCCGTGCTCTGCGAGGACCAGGATCCGCTCTGGACGTTTCCCACGGGGTCAGGATTGACATAAGCCATATTCCACGTAGACAGGAATTTTGCTCTGGATGCTTCCCACGGGTTCACTGCCGTGTTCGGCGAGGACCAGGCTCCACTCTGGATGCTTCACACGGGGTCATTGACATGCTCTGCGAGGACCAGGATCCACTCTGGACGTTCCCATGGGGTCAGGATTGACATAAGCCGTGTTCCACGTAACCAGGAATTTTGCTCTGGATGCTTCCCACGAGTTCACTGCCGTGTTCGGCGAGGACCAGGCTCCGCTCTGGATGCTTCGCACGGGGTAATTGTCGTGCTCTGCGAGGACCAGGATCCGCTCTGGACGTTTCCCACGGGGTCAGGATTGACATAAGCCGCGTTCCACGTAGCCAGGAATTTTGCTCTGGATGCTTCCCACGGGTTCACTGCCGTGTTCGGCGAGGACCAGGCTCCGCTCTGGATGCTTCGCACGCGGTCATTGCCGTGCTCTGCGAGGACCAGGATCCACACTGGACGTTTCCCACGGGATCAGGATTGGCATAAGCCGCGTTCCACGTAGCCAGGAATTTTGCTCTGGATGCTTCCCACAGGTTCACTGTCGTGTTCGGCGAGGACCAAGCTCCGCTCTGGATGCTTCACACGGGGTCATTGTCGTGCTCTGCGAGGACCAGGATCTGCTCTGGACGTTTCCCATAGGATCAGGATTGACATAAGCCACGTTCCACGTAGCCAGGAATGGTTGACTTTATCCGCATTTCACGGAGTCGGGATTTGACTCTCGGTCATCTGTGCACCGCCGAGTCATGGAACTGGGAGTTGCCGCGGTTCCGCTTTGTTTGATGTTGTGTCTGTCATAATGAGACGGATGTTGAGATGATCTCCAGGCTATTTGTGAACCGTTGAGATTTGTCTTCATCTTCTGATGAAACCTGGGGAGGAAAGGTATGGTTCCTTCTTTATTTGCGCCCCTGGACTATATACAGGGATTGATATGATATCACCTGTAGGGCATAAATTTCATTTCATTTTTTTTATTTCTTTTCGCGATGCTCTATCATTTCAGCTTTTATATCGCGAAGGTTGCGATTGCCCAATCATTTCGTCTTTTTTTTCGCGGTGCCCAATTATTTCGGCTATTTGTTTTATTTTTTACTCGCTTCTTTTTATTGCGAGTTGGCCAATCATTTCGGCTATTTTGCATGCATACACTTTTACTCGCTGATTTTGTTTGCAAGTTGCCCCATCATTTTGGCTATTTCGTATGCATGTGTGGTTTGCTGGCTTTTCGCTTGCAAGCTTGGAATTAGACATCGATTTTCGGCATCAGCACCGCTACAACTGGGATATTGCCAGGAGCGAATCATCATTTGCCTCTGTCGATGTCGGACAAAGGTGGCTTAGTAAACAGGGTTAAGATCCTGTCGACTGAGGCTTTTGACTTCATGAGCCGTGAGGGTCTCATAAAGTTATTTCTCCCTGCGAGTCGTGAGGATCCCGTAGGTGTAATTTCACCTTAAGAATCGTGAAGATTCTTAAGTGCATGTTCTTCTGTAAGTCGTAAGGATCTTACAAGAGAGTTTTCTCCTTATAAGTCGAGAGGACTCACAAAGGTTGTTCACCGTGTAGACATATCCCTAGTCACGGATGAGACATTGTTAGGAAAATGTTTATTCGCGCCCGTGTATTGTATACAAGGGTCAGCATTGAGCCACTTGTAGGGCAGTATTGAAGGTTGTGGGGGCTGCTTAAGAACAGGTTCAGATCCCTGTAGCTTAAGACTTTCAAATCTTATGAGCCGTGAGGGTCTCATAAGAGGGTTCTCTTTACGAGTCGTGAGGATCTCTCAAGTGTAATTTCTCCTTAGGGATCGTGGGGATCCCTAAGTGTGTTCCTCCCTTGTGAGTCGTAAGGATCTCACGCAGGCGATTTCTCCTTACAAGGTCGAGAGGACCTTGCAAGTGTCTTTTAACGAGGTTGCGCCCTTTCGGGTTTTCACAAACACTCGCCGGTAGCCCTGCTGTTTTTACTCACGGAGCCCTTTTGGGTTTTCATCCGTGCTCATTTTGCTTATGGACATACCGTTTTCTTTTTTTTTCTCTTTTTTTATTATTATTTTTTTTGTATCAGCTTTGGGATGCTGCAATTCACCATAGTTTATCGACATTTCGGTCAACGGCTAGTTTTAGGACATAGTGGTCCGTTGTTGGTTTTAAGGACGTTTCGGTCCGTCGTTAGTTTAAGGACGTTTCGGTCCGTTGTTGGTTTTAGGAAATTTCGGTCCGTCGTTAGTTTAAGAACGTTTCGGTCCATTGTCCGTTTAAGGACGTTTCGGTCCGATGTTAGTTTAAGGACGTTTCGGTCCGTTGTAAAGGAAGCCGGTTACTACTTATAGAGTTTAGGCTTAGGAAGATAGCGAGCGGACATAGTCGTCGTCGTCTATCATTGACCTAGGCCATGACTCGTCAAGCGTAATATTTCTTCAGGAAGCGACCATTTATTGGCCTGAAGGGTCTTTCGCCATGCATGTCCATGAGTAGATAGGCCCCACCCTGGTAGACTTTCTCTATAATATACGGGCCTTCATAGTTCGGCTCGAATTTCCCTCGTTTAGCGCGATTAGGGATCATAGGTATTTTGACCACTAACACGAGTTCGCCTTGGTGGAATGTCCTCGGCCTAGTCAACCTTTCATATGAGCATGTCATCTTAGCTTTATAAGCCTCCAGATTGTGTTGCGCTATGAGCCGATTTTCATCAAGGGCATCGAGCTCCTCAAGCCGAAGGTGAGCATTCTCTTCGTCCGTTAGCTCGTAATGAAATGTCACTCGTAGAGAGGGTAACTCTATCTCGAGGGGGATTACCGCTTCTGTACCGAATACCAATGCGTATGGAGTTGTGTTCGTGGCCGTCTTGAACGTAGTTCGATACGCCCAGAGAGCTTCATGCAGTCTCTCGTGCCAGTCCTTCTTATTTCGGAACACCGTCTTTTTCACGATCTTTGTCAAGGTCTTGTTGAAAGCCTCAGCTAGACCGTTAGCTCGGGGATTATAGACTGATGAATATCTCCAGTCTATGTTATGTTGTTGTGCGAAGCGGCTGATTTTGTGGCTTCTGTAGGCTGGCCCATTATCGGAGATGATTCGTCTCGGAGTGCCAAACCAATAAATGACATGTGTCTTGAAGAAATGGAGGATATTCTCCGTCTTCACTTCCCTCAGCGGTACTGCTTCTGCCCATTTGGAGAAGTAATAAGTTGTTGCCAAAATGAATCGATGTCCTCTGGACGATACTGGTTCGATGGGGCCGATTATGTCAGTTCCTCACATTTTGAACGGCCAGCTGGCCACTGTCGGATGTAGTGGATTTGGATGCTGATGGATAAAGTCCCTATGGATCTGGCACGAGTGGCATTGCTTCGCATACTCAAGGCAGTCCTGGATCATCGTGGGCCAATAATAACCCATCCGTTTGATCTTCAACTTCATCTTCGGCCCGGCTTGGTAAGAATCGCAGAGTCCGTCATGAGTTTCTTGGATGACTCTTCTTGCTTCTTCGGGTCCCAGGCATCTTAGCCACAAAGAATCAAATGACCTCTTGTACAGAATATCTTTGACGAAGGCGAAAGACAGAGCTCGTTTCATAAGCTGATGTTTCTATAAAGACTTTCCTCTAATCCTTAGCCTTTTCTTGGTCTTTTATTTATAGGGCCGTCTGCTCAGTCGCTTCCTTTTCCTCAGATGATTCCGGAGATAATTCTGCCGGTGCGAGGACCAGACGGCTTTGCACAACGATCCTCACGTCATCGAGGTTCTCGTCGGCTAGTTCTTTAGCGAGCTTGGCTAATGTATCCGCTCTACTATTTTCCGCACGTAGTATACTTTCCAAGGTGTAGGAAGGAATTTGAATTAGCAGTCGCTGTACTCTCTCGCTTACTTCACCAACTCTGGTTTACACGCTTGGTAGTCGCCATTTACTTGACTAACGACCAATTGGGAGTTTCCGTATATAAGGAGGTTTTCAATTCCCATGTCGATGGCGATCTCGAGACCTGCTATCAACGCTTCATACTCGGCTTCATTGTTTATCCTCGGCTCCGTTAAGGAGAAGGCAAAGCGCATTATCCCTCCTTGTGGAGTTACGAAGATGAGACCTACCCCTGATTTGATTATGGGGGTGCTTTGTTTGCGCTTCTTCATGGAGGATGCCCCATCGAAGTAAAGTTCCTACTGGGTATCATTCCCGTCGATCGTGTACGCATGTTCGTCTAGCAGTTCGCAATTCAAAGGAGAATCGGCAGGTATCGGATGCTTGGCGAGGAAGTCGGCGATGGCCTGGCCTTTTACTGCATTAAGAGGCTGATAAGTTATTGAGAACTCCATCAAAAGCAAGGCCCACTTAGTGAGCCGCCCCGTCAATATGGCCTTTGACATCAAATATTTGAGAGGATCCACCTTCGATATGAGAAGAACTTCATGCTCCAATGCATAGTGCATGAGTTTCGTTATCGCGAAGATCAACGCCAGGCAGTGTTTTTCAATGGGAGAGTAATTGCTTTCTGCCCCCGGTAGAACTCGACTCAAATAGTAGAGCGCCATTTCTTTCGCTTGATCGTTCTCTTGTGCCCACAGCGCACCTAAAGAACCTTCGAGCGCTGTCGTATACAGAACGAGAGGCTTTCCCTTGACCGGAGCGGTCAGCACCGGCGGATTCTGCAGGTATTGCTTAATTTCGTCCAGTGCGCCTTGGCATTTGTGATCCCAAACGAACGGGGTTCCCTTCTTCATCAGGTGGCTGTAAGGACGGCACTTGCCAGAGAGATTGGCTATAAATCGCCGGATATACGCAAGCTTCCCTTAGAAAGACCGAAATTGCTTGAGAGTCCTTGGCGGGGGCATCTCCATAATTGCCTTGATCTTTTACGGATCTATCTCGATGCCTCGGCGTCGGACAATGAATCCTAAGAATTTTCCCGAGGAAACTCCGAACGCGCATTTGAGAGGGTTCATCTTCAAGTTGTATTGCCGGAGGCGTTGAAATACGAGCTTCAAATGCTCCAGATGTTTCTCGTATGATTTGCTTTTAACTACGAAGTCATCGATATAGCATTCGACGATTTCATGTATGAGGTCATCGAAAATCTTCGTCATGGCCCTCTGATAGGTGGCACCGGTGTTCTTTAGACCGAAAGGCATCACCTTGTAGCAGAATATACCCAAAGGGGTCCGGAAAACGGTGTGCTTCTGGTCCTCGGGATGCATTCTTATCTGATTATATCCTGACGACCCGTCCATGAAGGAGAAGACTTCGTGAGTGGACGTGTTATCTATCATCAGCTCAGTGATTGGTACTGGGAAGTCGTCCTTTGGGCAAGCCTTGTTGAGGTCCCGGAAGTCCACACATATGCGCACCGTCCCATTTTTCTTCATCACTGGGACGATGTTGGCGATCCAGTCAGAATATTGAACCTCTTGGATAAAGCCGGAGTCGATTAGCTTCTTGACCTCGGCGTTGATGCTCATCTCAAGCTCGAGCCGCATTCTTCTCAGCGCTTATTTGATTGGCTTGACGTCCGGGGATATTTCCAATTTGTGCACAGCGATCTCTGGATCGAGTCCCGGCATCTCTAAATAGTTCCATGCAAAGCAATCTTTATGCTGCATAAGCACGTCTTTTAATGTAGCCACCCTTTCTTTAGACAGCAACTCACTGACAAATGTCGGTCGTGGATCACTTGGCGTCGCCAAATCAATTTTCTTGAGATCATCTGCAGTAGTATGTATTCCATCTTCCAGCTCTTTCAGCACCGGCGGAAACTCCAAGATCACCTAGTCGTCGTTGTTTTCGAAGCACCATGGGAGGTCATCCATATCCTCAGGCTCTTCTTTTGATAGCGTTATCATATGACAAGTACGAGCTCGCTTCCAAGACCGATGTTGATCTAGTTCTACTCTCGCTGTATGCGTGGATTTTGGTTCGTGTTTCTGTGGTGGACTTATCCTCCAACTACTGGATAGAGCGATCCTGCCTTGCTGATATTGGTCTTCGACCCAGTTTTTGAAGGTGAAGCGGTCTTCTAGAGGATGTCCTATTGCTCGGTGATAGGAGCAATATTCTGGGTGAGAGATTTCATTGGCTTGCTCGGGGTGCTTGGACTCCGGAAGTGTAATCATTTGATGTTTTATGGCGAGATCAAGTATCTTCCGCGTTTTGCTCTGAGGAAAAGAATATGCTCGACTCATCTTCTTTATAAGGGACGAATCCGGATTGCTCGATTCCCGATCGTGTGGCTTCTTGGTCCCGCTTTATCGCTGTCGAACACCTTTCCCATTCTTTGGTTTGTTTCTGCCTCTGCATCGGGCCTTTTGCACAACGGGTTGACAGGGAGGAGCACTTTCATCTTTCGCAGCCTGTTGAAGAAGGCGTTGCGTCCTGGCTTTCTCGTAGATGGCCATTTCGTGATTATGGTCGTCTCGAATCTTTTGACCCGCTTCCCTTATAAGCTTGTCCATTTGTTCTTTGAATGACGGACTGGGCATTTTCATGACGGAAGTTCTTTCTGGTTCAGGGTTAGCATCTTCCCACAGAGCATCTCCTTCTTCATCAAAGTCATGTATGATGTAGCAGTCGCGGGATTGCTCCCGTTTCTTGGTCCGAACATATCCAAGCCCGATCGTTTCCATTCTCCCATTGGGCAACTTGCGCTGAGTTCCGGGAACGTTCCAGATCCTGTTATAGAATCGTACTTGTCGCGCAGTTTGTTTGAAAGGTATGCCTTGGCGCCTTAACAGCCTTTTTAGTCCATTTGTATAATATCTGGGCAAATGGATGGGCTGGAGCCTGTCGAGTGTAGAATCCGCGCCGTGCCAGATTTTTTTCTCCACTTTAGTTTCCTCGGATCGGTAGAATAGGATCGCCTTTTCACCGTCCCGCCTGGGAGGGACATAGAACGTTTGCAGCTCTTCCACACTGTAGATATCAAGCGCGTCTAGTTCTTTATGATGCTTGGGCAGAACCATGGCAACTTGCAAACTTTTCTCTTCATCAGCGAATGTTTGTATTGAAGGCCGAGCAGAGAATATAGCATGGACCTCATCTTCCGAGTCGCTGCCGAAAATCAACATAGGGGCGGACGGTCCCGGATTGTTGCATTGTGGCGGCCCTGAATAAACTATGTCTTCCTCTTCTTCAGTATCACTCCCGAAGACCGGAATGGTGGTGATAGCTTTGTTCTCCGGTTTGTGACATCTCTCCGTGTCCTCGAAATCTGGCAAGAAGTATTTTGCATCTTCGTACTTGCGGACTTCGTTCACGGAGAATGGGTTCAGCTCTCCTGTTACGGTATACTCGAGACCATCCTTAAAGTATTTCATACACTGATGTTGTGTAGAAGGGATGATGTTGTATTCGTGCCACCAGGGCCAACCGAGCAAAACATTGTAGCATGTCTTGGCGTTAATGACGTGGAACTTGATGTCCATGATGAGCAGCCCAAAGCGTAATGTCAGTATCATGGACCCAAGCGTCCGTGATGACTGAGAGTCGAACCCGGAGATGGTGATTTTGTCGCGAGCGAGGTGCTGAACGTTCATGCAGATTTCCTTCAACACCCTCACGTTGAGGAGGTTGACGGAAGACCCATTGTCAACCAAGATTTTACCTATCCTGATGTCATGACAGTATCCGGAGACATATAGGGGATGGTTGTACTCGCATGTCCCATGGAGGAGATCTTCATCGCCGAAGGTGATATCGGCTGTGTGTACATCTTCCAGCTCGTCCTTCATCTTTTCTTCGGCGAGGAAAGGTTGGAATTGCTCGGGTTCCTGCAGTGCCTTGATTAAAGAATCTCTCGCCTCTTTGGATAATAGGAGGGCGTCGAGAACGCTGAGCTGCGAGGGTATCTTCCTCAAGTGTGCGAGAACGTTGTAGTCCACCTTACTCTTCTTCGGCGGGTCCTTGGCTGTCAGCTTTTCGACGGCTTGGTCATCAAGGATGATATCCTCAGAAACCTTTTTTTCCCCTTATCCTTTCTATTTGACCCGCTGTTCGAGGGTCCAAGATTCTTTTCGGGCAGCGTGCGGTTGCGCAGCTGAATATTTTCACAGGTCCTCGGATCCTCCTCTTTTCCCAAGGTGGACTCTTTAAAGAGAGGACCAAGTGTCATCTCTTCGTCAGAGTCGCTCCCGAAGGTAAGAACTTGAGATCCTCTGGCGTTAACCATGCGACAGTTGACGGTAGTTCCTCTAAACCCCTCGGTCGTACTTCCTCGTTCCCGACGATTTTTGCGTTTCATCCGCTTAAAATGTTGCCGATGAGCAACATATCCCTGCCACCATCTTTTAAAAGCATTGCACTATTTGGTGGGGTGCACAATCTTTCGGTGATATAGGCAATATCTAGGATGTGTTTCCGCTTTACCAAGAATGTTTCCTTCGGAGGGTGGCAGCTTCATCCCCATTGATATGGCTTTAGCGAACCTTTTCCTCATCCTAAACCTGTTTTTATTTGCAGCGGAGGCACTTTGATCTGGCGGGAGTGTTTCAACCCCTTCGTCCAGTCGCCGGTGTTTGGCCTTTTCAAATATGGCCATCTCACGCTCCCGATCAGCTTTACTTTTCAGAAGAGCTTTGTTTAGGAATGCATCGATCATTTCATCTAATGGCCCTGGAAGTTCCGATTCAGGGTTTGCCCCCAGATTCTCAGTGCAAGGAGCTTCTTCATCGTTTATCGACGAGTGAGAGATCACATGGCAGCTTGCTACGTAACCCTCAGATTCATCCGACGAATCTTCTCCATCATCTCCGTCTTCAAGGACGTAGCTGAGAAATTCTTGGAGTGTGACTGGAGTCCGCGCTTTCTGGTTATAATCATCCAGCGCATCAATCTGTTTTTGAAGGTTCGTGCGCTTGTCACCAGGCCTTATGGGCTTTTTGGTCTTCTTCTAAAAAGGCTTCGACGGCTGCGTGTGAACGCTTTGGCTGTCACCACCAATCTTTGGAGTTGGGCGCAACTTCAGCATCCCCTCGATGGTCTCAGGTTCCAATGGATTCTTCCATCTGATCGCTGGGCATGTCTGGAGATCGTTCAGCATTCTTTTAGTTTTGGCTGAAAGAGCGACCTCCCATGGAGCTTCTTTGACAAAAGAGCACGATGCCCCCGGTGTGTCCGTATTCTTTAGAGTGTGCGGTTGTGGTAGGCTTACTTTCCACTTCTCAGACAGTGCAAACTTGTCTTGCTGGTACTGATCCTCGATCCATCCCTTAAAGACGAAGCAATCTTCGATTGGATGGCTTATCGTTTGGTGGTAAGGGCAATAATTAGGACTATTAGCCTCTCCAGGTTGCACTGGTCTCTTTGGATTCGGCAGATTGATAAGCCTGTTGCGCATCGCTAGTTCGAATAGCCTCTTCATTTTGTCCCGAGGGAATGAGTAAGGACGCTTCATTTTCTCATTATAATAGCGCCGTCTTTCTTCCAGTTGATCCGTTAGTTTTGGGGCACTGGGCTGTTGTTGGGTATTCGCAACGAAGGTCGCCTTCCCTTTACCTTTTTCGTTCCGCGGCTCTGGCTTCGGAGGAGACGGTCTGTGACCCATCTGATCCATCTGGGCTAGCTTATCGATTAAGGCCTGGAATGTAGTCGGTTTGAAAAACATCATGAACTGTGAAATAGTAGCATGAGGGTCTAGGGTGCCCACGAACATGCCCACCACCGGTGCTTCTTCGATGCGCTGTTCGCATTTCGACCACAGATTCTGTCTTCGAATCACGTACTGAACCCACGTCTCGCCCGGCTTCACCCTGGCATTGATCAATGCCGTTATTGGGGTGCGTTCACTGGAACTTGCGAATTGCTGGGTGAACAACAACTCCATTTCTGCGAAAGTTTTGATATAGTCGTTTGGAAGTTCGGAGTACCACTCAAACGCCATCTCCGATAAACTGACGACGAATTGGCGGAGAAAAATCTTATCATCGCCACCGGTGTTGCCAAAAAGAGCCATGAACTGATCAACATGTTGATGGGATTGCTTGTCCCTTTGTACACATGGAATTTGGGGATCGTGTAGCCCGGCGGGTACTTTATTTGATCATACCAGCCTGGATATGGTCTCCCAGTTCTAACAATTTTCCCAGCCGCTTCATTCGCCTGATGAACTCGTATCTGCTGAGCGATATAATCATCCAAGGCGGACTTGGAAATAGTTTCCTCCTTGGCTGCTGAAAGAGCCGGAGGTGGATTTGATGTTTCTCCTCTGTCGTCTTCGAGGATAATCGGAGGATCTTCAGCTGGAGGGTCCTGCTGGATCATCATATCCACCATGTCTTGGAATAGAAGAGCCATTTGCTTTATATTGGCCGCTTGTTCCGCAGCCTCCTTGTCCTTCTTTTCGAGCATTCTCCGAAGGAATTCAGCATCAGTCTCGTGTTCGTGACGTTTTTCTGATGACGCCTCTGGGCTTTCTTTTGGCCCGGTAAGTGCGGCCATTGCAGTCAGCATCTCCTGAAGCTTCTGCTGTTGTTGTTCCTAAGCCCTTGTTATTGATCGAGTGAGCAGTTGGTGGCCCGTCGAAGTGCGGCTTTCCTCTTTTCCGGAAGCCATGTAAACAGTATGTACCACCATGCCCCCAGACTTAGGGCGTTTGGGCTCGGTGTTTTTGTGGTCTGCCACGTTTACAGGGGCTTTCTCTGGCCTCCTTTTCTTTTGGGTAGTCGACGTGGAGGGGGTCGTTGTAGCGGGCACCCAAGTGGTTGTCGTCTTTTGTGGCTTACTGGGACGGTTCCTTTCCGGCTGAACCTTCAGCTTCTTCTGTCGGCGGAGGTAGTCTTAATCGATCACTGACTCTTGGACACGTCGCCAGACTTTGTAAACTTTGGAGAACAGCCGCTGAGGGGGCTGTTCCGTTTTTCTTCTGCGACAATCTCCACCGGTGGAGGAGATCTTTTCAGTATGGCGGTAGGCGAGTTCCTACGCACCTTGTTCAGCAGTTCAAAGTTGTTCCCGGTCGGAACAGCAGCATTGACTTCCACCGTTGGAGCTGGTGGAGTTAGCCCAGAGGGGGAGTTGCTCCCAGCCTTCCTCACTCGGCGCCAGTGGCGACGTCGAGCGTGTCAAGCTGTTGGGGTTGGTTCAGTGATGGGGACGGCTTTGTCTTGCCCCCTATCCAGGTGAGGGGCTGTTGCTGGCGTCAGCCTCTTGAAGACTGATGACCATTGAGAAGCGGTATCCAACCGGTCGAAAACAGACTTCTGAGAAGGGACAGGAACCGGAGCGGGAGCTGGAACAGTCAGTCTTGTAAAAACTGACCTTTTGGTAGGAGAAGCCGCCTTGATGACTTCAGGAGCAGGGATGGCTATCCTCTTCGGAACAACCTTTTCTGGGACTGCAGGGTTCATCATGGGCCCACAGGAACTTCGGCCCAATCTGGAGAAGACCAAGGCGCTGGAGCTGGACGACCCGTTGAGAGGGGCCGCAGTAGTTGTAAGCCGGTCGAAGACCGACTTCTTGGGAGCTTCTGGTGTTGGTACAGGGAAGTCGAAGCTCATCGGTGGGATCATGGTCCCAAAGAACAGTCCAGTGGTGACCTGAGTCACCTGGTCCACCGGCATTGTGAACAGCGAGGCCGCTTGAGGCCCGTAGGCTATGCCTCCAGATGAGGCGGAGCGCGAGTTGCGGTTGCAGTTAGAACATTTCACGCAGGTAGATGCCATTGCTGTTTCTCTTTCTGCGCCAAGCAAGAAACCAAATCTTAGTAACTCGAACCCAAGGGCAACCATTAGCAAACCACGATTGGTTCGCGAACACGACACACGAAGTGTGGAGTGGAAAGAGGAAAATGTCCCACCGGGCGTGCCAGAATCTGTTTACCACCAGAAACCGAGAAGACAAACGTCTTGCCTGAATCTGGGGGCAGATGCTAATTGGTGCTATTCGTCCACCTCTCTGAAGATACCAAGTTTATTTATGGCACCATGTATCGAAGGTTTAAACGGATGCGGCCGATGTAGCAGACATCGTCAGATTCCCCCTCGTTTGAGGGGGTTTTGATTGTGGGGACGCTCTTCCCTACAGACGCAAGCCCCTGCAGTTAATTATGCTACCACATCGCGGTAACAACTTTCTCCTTCTTCATATGGTCACTTCGTGTCGTGGGTGTTTGTTTTGTGTTTGGTTGCCCATGGATTGTATACGGAGACTAAGTTATGTTGTCGCCCGTAGGGCGTGGACTAGTCCAAATCCGTATCTTTCTTAGATTTGGGTTTGGGGGTTGGGTTTAAGGATACGTTAGCCTCATTTGGGACTAAGATCAACTTAAACGTTTGTTAAGGATACGTTAGTCTAATTTTAGACTAAGATCAACTTAACAGGATCATTTAGATCCAACAAAAGAGCAATTGGGCTCTATTGTTTAGTTTAGTGACATTGCGGTCGATAATTAGTTTAAGGACATTACGGTCCGTTGTTAGTTTAAGTACATCTCGGTCCATTGTTAGTTTAAAGACATCGCGGTCGAGATTAAGGACATCATAGTCTGTGAGTTTAAGGACCCCACAGTCCAATATTAGTTTAAAGACATCACGGTCGATGTTAAGGACATCATAGTCCATGGGTTTAAGGACCCCACAGTCCAATGTTTAGTTTAAAGACATCACGGTCGAGGTTAAGGACATCATAGTCCATGGGCTTAGGGACCCCACAGTCCGATGTTAGTTTAAAGACATCACGGTCGAGGTTAATAACATCATAGTCCGTGGATTTAAGGACACCACAGTCCGATATTAGTTTAAAGACATCACGGTCGAGGTTAAGGACATCATAGTCCATGAGTTTAAGGACCCCACAGTCCGTAGAAATGTGTGGTCGTCGGGACCCGTCGCCTCTCTGAAAACGTTGAAGGATTACAACGATAAATATCAGAGGAGTAACGAGATGTACCCTCGAACCAATGTGAATTGTTTGAAAGATCTGTAGCCCAGTTTGGGACTAAGATCTGTTGAATATTTATGAGCAGATGTGCTCAGTTTAATATAGGTTGAGGACTTATGGCCAGAATTGGGCTAAGTCCAAAATGTTTAACATTTTTAGTTGCTCTGGCTATTAAGCCTTTATTTGGGCTCAGCCCTTTTAATAATGCTAAGTATTGTGCTCTGACATATTTTGTCTGGTATTGAATGCATAGCATTCATCAGAACAGAGTGTGTTCTGATAGTGCGCCACGTGGTGCGTCAGGCGCTTTGTGCCAGTCAAAGAGCGCATTGCGCTTTTATCAGGTAGCGCACACGAAGAGGACACGTATCGTGCTTAGCGCGAAGCGCTAGTTTATTAGCGCATTGCACTTTTAATTTATGAGCGTGTTGCGCTAGTCTGTTGGCGCGCGACACGTGGCGCGCTTAGCGCTGAGCGCCAGCCCATGAGCGCAGTGCGCTGTTTCAGAAGCGAAAAGCGCAAGTGGTGTCTTTGGTTGACACATGGCATGTTTTAGCGCTGAGCGCCGATCCAAGGAGCACAAAGGCGCAGTTCATGAGTGCAAGGCACTTTTCAGTAGCGCAAAGCGCATCTGATCAAATTTAAGGTCAAAGAACAAGTTTATGTTCTTCTTAAAGGATGCTTTACCTCAAGATCCAAGAACAAAAGTTTTTGTTTTATAAAAGGGCTCTGCCTTTATAGATCAAAGATCTGTGAATGAAGTAAAATACTTATTTTATATTTATATATTTTTTATGAATAGATCTTTTGATGTTTTTCTTTTTATTAAAGACCTTGGTCTTTAATCAGATCTATGATCTTTTTAGAAGATGGTTCTTCTTTTTTAATGAGATAATTTCATCTCTGTTATTCAAGAACATAGCTCTTTTCCTTGAAAATGAAGAAAAAATCTTCTTTTTTCTAAGAGCTTGCTCTTCTTTTTCTCCAAGTTTTGCAGAGGGTTTTTCTCTCTCTTTTTTTGTATCTAAGACTTGAAGTCTAGGGGCCTTTATATAGGGCCAATTGATTTGTTAAATCAGTTTTAAGAGATTTTTCTCTGATTGATTTGGGAATATTTTCCACCGTTGGATCTTTGATCCTAAGGCTTCTGTTTTACAGAAGATAATCTTCTTGTTTCAATAAGATTGAAAAATCTTTCCATAACAGAATTTTAGTTCTGATTGATTAATAATTTATTATTAGTAGATCTTTTGATCTGACGGTGGGGAATTTTTAATCCCAGCGCTGGCGCACCTTGCGCTAGCGCACCTACGTTCGACACGTGGCGCGCAGCGCAGAGCGCAGCGCAACTGCGCTAGTGCATCCGTATTGGCACGCAGCGCAGAGCGCAGCGCAACTGCGCTAGCGCACCTGTGTTTGACACGTGGCGCGCAGCGCGCGGAATCTGAAGCGTCTCTTCAATTTAAATTTTGAATTTTGAAACAGAGCTTTGCTCTGATTGGGGGTGCGCCGCCTAGAGCGCAGCGCACCTGGCGCCACCGTGTCTGCGTTTGACACGCAGCGCGCAGCGCAGAGCGCAGCGCAGCTGCGCTAGCGCACCTGTGTTTGACACGTGGCGCGCAACGCGCAGAATTTGAAGTGTTGCTTCAATTTAAATTTTGAATTTTTGAAACAGAGCTTTACTCTGATTGGGGGTGCGCTGCCTAAGGCGCAACGCACCTGGCGCCAGCGCGTCTGCGCTCGACACGTGGCGCGCAGCGCACAGGATCTGAAGCGCTGCTTCAATTTAAATTTTGAATTTTGAAACAGAGGTTTGCTCTGATTGGGGGGAAAGATACACATGAAAACCTAACAGTACCAGAGGCTACATGAACTGACAAGGGGCCCTCTGACCACCCGACTCGGCCGACTTGTGCCGCCCCCGCCGGCCGGACTCGGCCGGACCGTCGAGTCCCCAACATGAAAAAGTTGTATTTTCACATCCCCTGTACACCTGCATACTTTATTTCTTCAGACCAGTAACAGAGACACTTTAAAACACCAATTACTCCACTTTTAATACAATTTATCATATTTTTTTCATTTCAACCTTTCACCTACCCTAACTCTAGCCTTACCCTATAAATACAACCCCTACACACACACCCCATCACTCCAAAATTCTGAACAAAACTCTCAAGAAAATTCCTAAAAGCTTAGTGTACTTTTGGAGTAGTGAAGGGCGAAAGCTTCGGCAATTTTCCAACGACAACCCTAAGAGTTCCCGGGGACGAAACGATACACCGGCGCCTCCTCCCATTTACTCTTCCTCATCCCTAACTTCTAAGACAGCAAGTCCCACCTCTCTCTTCTCTTTTCTTTTCTAAAAATACGAAATTCCAAAACCCGACGGAATCGGAGTTAATCCGATTTCCGATTCGATTCTTTCTAAAAAAATTCAACATTTTCTTAAATAAAATCATACCAAATCATTACATGTTGACTATTAATCATTAATAAACATGTTGAACAAATTTCATGACAATCTATATCCTTTTGTAACTTTTACCGCTCTTTTTCAGTAAAATACCATTTAGTTTTATTTCGACATTAAAACATCACAATCTGCTATCCCTTTATGTAAATCACGAGGTAATGACCTACCTCCTAACAACACTCATATGCAACATAGCACAATACATTTCGGGAACATAGAATACGGGAAAACAAAATCTTTCAAATAAATACCATTTACTAATAAAACCGTTTTCTAAAATATTAAGTATTTTACAAATTTTTGCAAAGCGCCGCTACAACCCATTTTGGAGAACCCGACTGGGATGGTGCGGATTATCGCACATCCCTTGGCTTAGTAGTGCGAGATTCAGACCTCCGCAAGGAGCATTCGGTCTCGAAGATTTAAAATGCAAATATCTTAAGAAAATGAGATTTCTAGAAATATAATATATATTAAAATTTATTTTTATATAAATATATATATGTGTGTGTGTGTGTGTGTGTGTGTGTGTGTGTGTGTCATTAAAATATCTATTATGGTGGTAATATAAATATTCCAACTTTTTCTAAAATCACAAGAATCACTTTACAATAAAATACCATGAATTCCATAAAAGTTCAATATTACAATTAAATACCATGTATTATGAAAAATAGGTTTATTCACTAGAAATGTCACAAATATAAAATCTACATTTATTACAACTCTAAAGACGATAATTAAATACTTGGGGTGTATTTTGAAAATTATACACTAGTATTTTTACATAAAACCCCCTCAAGTTCTATAAATTACCTTAAGGACCCTAGTAAATATAGGTTTAAGCGGGACCAATCTCTTGAGCCCCAGGGAGCCGGAGAAGCGGGTGCTTGCCTATTTAAGCTTGACAACTTAACAACAGTGTTATCAACATGGTAATCGTTTTTGAAAAGGACACAAATCCTGCCGTCTATGTGCAGCGGTTACCGATAACATCAAAACCTAACTCAGGACTTCAATTTCTTTTCTAAATTATCTGACTCAGTCTGAGTCTCATTATAATAATCTGACTTGAATATGATTCAAGTATAATCTACAATATTACAATCCAACATGAATCCATGAATCCATATATTCAATATATTCAATCTATATTGACTGAACTGAACCATGGATATACATCCATTTACATGATTCTTCAGTTACATTTACATTTCTCCAGTACATCCAATTTACTGATATCATGGTTTGAGCAAGTCATCCAAATATACAATCTATATTACAATTCAATTACAAGTTGAATACAATACAAACAATACAATCAAGATATCGCGGGGTTTAAGGGGTAGATTGGTACGGAAGGTGTTAAAAGTGGCACAAAACTGCAAGATTAAGACACCTAACCTGAATCCAATTGTCGTTGTTCCGGGATGTATAACGGAGTCTTGCACTTCCATTTGCCCTAGTCTCTAGCATATATGGGCTTCTCTCGTATACACTGGCATTCTTCTGTACCAACCTACAAACAACAGCGTTAAACAATATAATACAACTTTAAAAGCTACACTATCTCTCTTACTCTCTGTCTTTTCTATTTCTTCCTTATCTTTGGGACTTACCGAGCGATTGTTCGTTGACGACATTCATTTTCTTTGTTCTTTGGAATGTTGTCAGGTGATCTAGACACTTAGGAGATCGATCCTACCAGCGAGGATTTGGACCAGCTTTCCTACGACCCAGAGCTCTAGCTTCGTTGTACACATTTTTATTTCAGTACTTTTAATTTCTGTTATGCCACTGTTTAAGCATCGCTTTATTCCATGTATTTATCTTTCCATGCATTATACAAAAGAATGTTAATAAATAAATTTGTTTCATTACATTTGTCTCTTGTGTGCATTTCTTTTATATTGCTTAGATACGCTTAGCGTATTTACTTCAGAGTAAATACGTAGTGGCCTCGTCGCACCCCCTTCGCTGTACACCGGGAAGCGGGACGTGACACCAGCTATTAATAGCAACGGCTAGGAATTTTTTGATTTTAAAATCAACGGTCACGATCGCTGCAAAACAGTGTAAAACAGCGGCTTTGGTGGTGGTGTTTTTCAGATGCTTTGCATTTTTGATGCGCGGTCAAGAGGCTTCCGGAGCACCCGTACAACAGGGAAAATAATAGCAGAGGATCCAAATCCACCATGCACCATCAAAGAAATATTGATAAAAATAACTTCTTGTCAAACAATTATATGTTAGATAAAAAAAAACTATAGAAAACGCTCCTTTTTGTTATTGTGAGTTATCGATATTTAATACACTTTTATTCTTCAACAAACAAAATTAAAAGTCACATAACAAACAATCAATCATTTTAAAATTTTAATTCCTTGCAGCCAATTAATGAACAAACGAATCTCCAAATTCATACTGAATCCAACTGTTATCCTGTTGTGGGGCCCACACGTAGTTGAGGTTGGTGTTGATAGGCTTTGTCACGTCCAAGTTATAAATTATTTACAGATTTTTTTGTATATACCCCTTTATGACTTTTCGAATACATATACACACTCACACACACGGGCATTGTGCACAAGTTTATATTATAAAAAGGCCACGGCCTGTAAGACATTTTTAAGAAAAAAATATGTTTTAAGCAAATAAATAAAATGTATACATTACATATTTTTTATTCTCAAATAATAGTTGCTAAAATAAGATATATACGAGGAATCAAAATTTTATAAGCGCTAATAAAATGTTTTATTTTTCTTTATTTAGGTGTGTTTATATTTTTCAGTGACAAGGAGGATGGGTTTGATTTGTGAAAGAGAGAGAGATAAGTTGGGTTCTTTTATTTTTTTCTAGAAAAATGTGAGAAAAGATGGGTTTGATGTATTTTTGTTTTTTGTTTTCTCCATGTGGACAATATTATAGTGGAGCAGCAATAGTTTTTTCTCTTTTATTTTGAATATTTTTGTTGTAAAATAATGTAATAATAGCATCATCATCCAAAGAGTTTGGGTCATATATATATATATATATGAGAATAATGGAAGAAAGAGGCCATAGGAGGGGATTTCCACATATGGCGTCGAAAAATACAACCTCCACCATTTTTTCTAACGATCGGCATCAATCATCATCATCCTTATCATCTAAGATGTGCATACACCAAAATTCATGTGATTCCACCACTTTCTCACCGTTGAATTAGCAATGTAAAAATTTCTATTATCGGTAAACCATTAATTTTGCACCAACTAAACCAACGGTGAAAATATGGTATAATCACATGGAATTTGGTGTATCCATATCTGAGATGATAAAAATGGACATGATGTATGACGATCGTTGAAAAAATTCATGGAGAGTGCATTTTTCCGACGCGAGGAAATTCCCTCTTATGGCACATTTCCTCCATTAACATATATATATATATATATATATCTATATATCTATATATATATATATATATATATATATAGATAGAGAGAGAGAGAAGAGGGAAACGTGCCATAGAAGGAAATTTTCTCCTATGGCGTCAAAAAAAACACCCTCCGCTATTTTTTTCGACGATCGGCGTTTATTATCTTCATCTTTATTATCTAAGATGTGGATACACAAAATTTCATGTGATTCTATTATTTTCTCACCGTTAATTTAGTGGGTGCAAAATTAACGGTTTGCTGACAATAGAACTTTTTACATTGCTAATTTAACGGTGAAAAACGGTGAATACACATGAAATTTGGTGTACCCGCATCTTCAAGGATAAAGATGATGATGATGATGGATGAAAAAGTCGTGAAGAGTGTAGATATTTTGACACCACCTAACGAAAAAGAATCATGGATCTCTTTTCTACATTATTCTCATACACACATAGAGAGAGAGAAAAAGAGAGAGGAAGAGAATAATGATGAAAAGAGGCCTCAGGAGGTCTTTTCATTAGATGCGTTAAAAATCTATATCCTTCATGATTTTTTTTTACGATCGGTATCCATCATCATCATCTTTACCATGTAAGATATGAATACACCAAATTTCATATGATTCCACCACTTTTTCACCGTTGAATTAGCAATGCAAAAAGTTCTATTGTCGGTAACCGTTAATTTTGGACCCACTAAATCAATGATGAAAATGTGATAAAATCATATAAAATTTTGTGTATCCACATCTTAGATGATAAAGATGAAGATAACAAACGCCGATGGCGTCTCTCTCCCTCTCTCTCTATATATATATATATTCTCGAATTCTTCACACTTATAAATTCTCTCCTTAATCTTATATGTTGTCTCGAATTCTTCACACATATAAATTCTCTCCTTAATCTTATATGTTGTTTTAAAAAAGGAAATCCTTAATGTACATATAGATGATATTAGTGGATTTAAAGATAAATCTTTACTGTATTCACTTTATAATTTTCATTCTCATATTTTGTTTTCCATTGAAAATTCATGTCATGTAAATTCACCTTAAGGTCGTATTCAAGTGAAATGAATAAAAAGACAAATCACTCTGAATTAAGATAATTTAATGAAACCTTGAAGAAATAAATTTCTTAATATTTAACTAACAAAAAAATGATAAAACACGGCAACAATTATGAAGAATGTTTACTTATTTTTTTTGTGTACCGAATAAACAAATAAATATTGTCATTTCAACTCAAAACGGTCATATTTCGGATAGATACCAATGAAAAGGCGTTTTTAAAAACGAACTTAAAAATTTCGAAAGGGTATTTCAAATGCTAAGAATGCAAGGGGGTATATATAAATACATAAGATTGCAAGGGACTTCATGGAAAAAAAGCCCTGCCCAATGTAAGTTAAGCTCCATAACAAGCACGCGCCAAAATGACGACACTTGACAATTCACTTGACAATTGACATGCATGCATTTGGTAACTTTTTTTTATACATTTAAATCAATTAGCAAATCGATTTAGGATAATAAGACCCTTTAAACAATGTTTCTACAATAAAGTGAAATATAAAAATTTAGAAATTGTTTAAGGTTACTCCTTTGGTTTCAATCAAGCAAAGAATTCGTTGAGAAAGAAATCTCACATTTATTAAAGACATGGTCATCATAGACGTATTTATTAAAGACGTTCATTCCCATTGTTGGCTCTGAAATTAACAAGCAGTCGTGTCGTGATCTCCTTCAGATGTTATCTTCCATTGATCTGTAGCGAGCGTTGATAGATGGCTGAAATTGGATTTGAGGGTTGCATCTCAATGCGTGTGGATCTCAGTGGGCTTGAGTTGGGATGGAGCCGAGCTAACTGCATGGAAGTCCCGAGATGGTTGTACCACCGAGGACCCTCCGACGATCAAGTTAGTCGAGATATTTGAGCAGAGTAACGGCCTATTGGGGTCAAATTGCCTTACCTGAGTCGTCTGAAGAGGGATTTATATAGTGGCAGCCATGGGCTGGCGGGCGCGAGATTCGCGACGGCCGTTACGCCCCTGGGCGTTGCGCCTGCATGAAAGGCGGGATCCCCCATTAATGACGAGATACGCTCGTTAATGGGGGGAATGCGATGGCGTGGAACGCGGGGTCGTAGGCGGCGGATATCTCGCGACTGGCGAGATTCGTGGAGCCGTGGCGGAGACGCCTGTGATCTGCGCAGTGGGTCGGTCAGTGATACCGAAGAAGCTAAGCTCGGCGGGAGGCTAGGGAATGAGCGGGAGGCCGAGGGAGCTTGGTTCTGCGATAGCTCGGAGGCGAGCTAAGAGGGCTGAGGAAGCTCAGCGTGCAGGAGGGCTCGGAGGTGAGCCAATGGTTGTTTGTAGGACGAGCACAGGAGTGATCCTCGGGAGGAAGGCTCAGGGTATGCTTCCAATGCACCCGTCTTGCTCTTCCCTCGTAAGCTTTGGGACACGTCATCTGCCACGTGTCATGATCTGGGGAGTCCTCAGTTTCGAGCATCATCATTAGCCCCCCACTCTCGGACGGACCTATTCATGGGCCGGGTCGAGAGTGGTCTGATCGGTCGCCTAAGCCAAGTTCTTATTTGAAGACATCGTCGGCGCGGATTCCCGGGCAATTAATCGTATTTTTTTTCGATGACGTCAGCGGATCAGGGGAGAGATCTTGCATTAAGGAGGAAGCGCCGATACGGGCGTACGTTTGCCGAAACGCCAGGCCACGTGTCCGGCGCTGGTTGGCTGACGTGACGGGCCGCTGGTATCCTTCGCGCTTGACGGGACGCGCCCAATACGTGTGCGACAGGTGGAACGTTGACGGACGTTGAATGCGAAGTGTTGTTTTGGCGAGAGACGATCGGCGCCGTGGGATGTGCTCGCTGACTGCTATAAATAGAGGTGGGATTCCTTCCACGGTCCACACTTCGCCATAATTTCCTCAGTCCTTCGTGTGTTAGCTCGGTGCTCTTCCCCTTAGGTCGGATTTCTTGCGTTCTTTCCTCGGCAGACTCCTTCCATTGCTCAGGTTAGATGTCTTCCTCTTGGGAGTCCGTAGAAATAGTTCGGGTAGAATCTAGGGAGTCTTCTGCAGCTTCCTCTTCTGCTTCTTCCTCTTCCTCGCCCGAGTCAGAATCCTCCCGGGAAGTTAGGGTTAGTCATGCTCCCCGGGGCCGGGCGACAGGGACGGTTCCCAAAGCGGGTGTCAAGAGTGTTCGTGACGCGCCTTCCCTCCTGAGGCATGCGGACGAGCTCGCCACAATCCGGGCTCGCTTCCACATTCCCCCGGCTACTCGCTTCGCTTGGCCGGGGAGGGAGAGAGAGCAGACCAGGTACGGGGCAAGGAGATTGCCTTGTACTTGGAGGCCTTTTGTGCCGACATGCGTCTGCCCTTCTCCACAGAGGTGAGTGTGGTGTTACGTTGCTTTCAATTAGCCCCGGGCCAGTTAGTGCCGAACTCGTGAAGGATTCTCCTCGGGTTCCTGGTCCGGTTGAGACTGCAGGAGATCCCTTTCAGCCTGAACGTTCTCATTTCCTCTCTCTGCAACAAAAATCACCCCGGCACTCGTAGGGACGAACCTAGCTGGGTATATAGATCTTTTAGAAAACACAGAGGAGGGGCGGCCGGGTCGGGGGTCGTAGCAGTGCCTTCTTCCATTCATGAATGGAAAGAGAAGTTCTTGTTCGTCGGGCCACCTGAGGGTGAGGATTGGCCTGTGCCCATCCAGTGGCACAGGGCCACCTGCCCTCGGGTGAGGCGGTCGAACGATCCCGATGCGGTGGCGGTGTCGGAGTGGGAGCCCGTCCAACGGGCCGATGTGTTGCTATACGAGCAGGCCCTCAGTTGGGCCGGGCTCAGCCCCACTCAGTTTGTAGGTAAGTTAGGAGTTTAGGCGACCCGTTTAGACTTGTGTGTTCTTCTATTTTTTCTGGCATTGCTAATTCCTTCTTTGTATTTTCTCTTCTTTTTGCCGAGCCGATGGACCGATCCAAATTCCGGGATGCGCTGGCCGAGAAGAAAGGGAGGAAGGCCGGAGGCACTGGCCCGTCACGCCCTGCCGCGAGCCCGGTTCCGCCGGCGACCGCTTCGGTCAGGCATTCCAGCACGCCCCTGGCCTCGGAGGCCGGCCGCACGCAGAGCCGCAAACACGCCCGGGAGCAGGAACCCCGGGTTATGGAGGTGGAAGGCGAGGAAGATGTTCCCGTGCCCCTCCTCAAGAGGCACCATAGGACGGTGCCCCATTCTCCGGCTTCCCCGATCTTCGTGGATGAAGGGGATCTTCACTTCGAGGTGCCCTCGGGGATTTCCGTTGCTGAAAACCTACTCTCGGAAATGGAAAGGTCGGCTGGAGGCAAAATCCCCCTGGGAACCCTCAGGGCCCAAATGGCGGCCATAGCTCAGGAAGCCGTGCAGGTCAGTGTCCGCCTCCCGCTCGGGTCTTTATTAAGTACTTTCTGTTTGCAGGATCGGGTGCATTTTTTAACCTCTTATTTGTTTTCCTCAGGTCCTCCAGCACTGCGCCCTCGATGCCAACATAGAGGACGAGGAAATCACCCCGGCGATGCAGATCGCCGGCGAGTCTTCCTCGCGGGAGAAGAGCTTGAGACGAGAGCTGCGCCAGGCGAAAGAGAGGATCGCCGCCCTCAAAGACCGGGTGGCAGCCGAGGATCGGGTGAATTCCAACTGCCGGGAGACCATCCCAGTTATGATGGAGTCTAACAAGGCCGTTGAGGTCAAGTTGGAGGATGCTAGGGTGCTAGCCGCCACCCTGAAGAAGACGCGGGACACCCTCAAGAGAGAGAATGAGGCGATGAAGGAGGCAATGAGGCGCGCCGACCTCCGGGCCGCGAAGGAGGTGGAGAGCTATAGAACGTCGGATTAGTTCTACGCCGACCTCACGGAAGCCTCGGCCCTCGTCTGGCATAACGCCATCGACGTCGTCAAGGCGCTGATGCCAGAGTTTCCCGACGGTAAGCTCCGGCATGAGTATCCCCTCGAGGGTGAGGCGCAGGGGGCCGCCGCCTGAAGTGTCGCCGTGGAGAAGGCCCCCGGTGGGGGCGTTGGGGATAAGGCGGTCACCCTAGCTCCCAGTGCCGAAGCTCCTTCTACGGGCGCCGACCCTCAAGCAGTCGCCCCGGCTTTTGAGGTGGCCGCAGAGCATGTCGAGGTCCTTCCTGGCCCTGAGGCCTGAGTCTCCCTGTCATTTTATTTTTTGTATACTTTTGTTTTCGTTTTGGGATTTTTTAGGCCTTCGAGTGATTTTGTAAGGCCGAGGAGCCCAGAATACCATTGTAAAAACTCCTGAGTTGTGAATAAAAGCCCTTTTTCATAAATTCGTGTTGCAACCTTTTCATTTTGTGGTAATGTCTTATTCTGCTCGCCTGATGAGCGTTAGGTCAACGGCCGGTCCTTTAGTTGGCGATCGCGCGTCGAGTTATACCCAGTCGTCTGTCAAGTGTGCAAAGACCGGTGTAAGGTCGGCGTCTTTATGGCCCTGAAGTCGAGGTGGTGATCGCTCGTTGAAGATACGTCGAGTTGGACTGGCGACCATCGCTTTTAGGACTGGTCGGCATCGCCGAGGTTGAGGTCTGACCCTTAGCATAGACGGGCAAGGAGTTACCCACTAAGGATGGACCGAGCAGGGAAGCTGCTCGGTGGCCTCTAAATGAGGGCTTCGATCTTTGGCATCGGTGGGTAATGAACTACTAGCCATGGATGGACCGAGCAGGGTAGCTGCTCGGCTGCCTCTTGGCGAGGGCTTTGATCCTTAGCGTAGATGGGTAAGAAGTTACCCTCTAAAGATAGACCGAGCATGGTAGCTGCTCGATTACCTCTTGGCGATGGCTTTGATCCTTGGCGTCAGTGGGTAGTGAACTACCAGCCATGGATGGATCGAGCAGGGTAGCTGCTCGGTTGCCTCTTGGCGAGGGCTTTGATCCTTAGCGTAGATGGGTAAGAAATTACCCACTAAGGATAGACCGAGCAAGGTTGCTTCTCGGTTGCCTCTTGGCGAGGGCTTTGATCCTTGGCGTCGGTGGGTAGTGAACTACCAGCCATGGATGGACCGAGCATGATAGCTGCTCGGTTGCCTCTTGGCGAGGGCTTTGATCCTTAGAGTAGATGGGTAAGAAATTACCCGCTAAGGATGGACCGAGCAGGGTAGCTGCTCGGTTGCCTCTTGGCGAGAGCTTTGATCTTTGGCGTTGGTTGGTAGTGAACTACCAGCCATGGATGGACCGAGTAGGGTAGCTGCTCGGTTGCCTCTTGGCGAGGGATTTGATCCTTAGCGTAGATTGGTAAGAATTTACCCGCTAAGGATAGACCGAGAAGGGTAGCTGCTCGATTGCCTCTTGGCGAGGGCTTTGATCCTTGGCGTCGGTGGTTAGTGAACTACCAGCCAAGGATGGATGTTCAGTCGAAAATATCGCACTTTTGATATGACATTTTTCCTTACTTTTCTTAAATATCTAAAGGTGTTTATTATAAATATGACACATATGAGGGTTTATCTGTAAAAATACTATTTTCATATATTTATATATTATAATTAATATTATAAAGGAAAATATATGCATATAATATTTAGATAATTTAAATATGCATATCACATCAAATATCCTTAATCAATATTCTTAAAATATAATATCATATCAAATTGGTTAGTATAATATCTCAAAAATACCAAATATTACTAACATTATTCTTTGAGATATGGTGCAAGCTTTGGCTCGGGTCAGGCGATCGAGATGTTGAGATGTCGGAAATAAAAAATCTGTCGAAATATTAAAGAAAAACGAAGAATCAATACTGGCAGAGACTCAGAAAATATTTTCAAGTTCCAGACATCAACTAAATTTCCATGTGTCACAAGAATAAAACCCCAGAAATTTGCACCCAAGATCTCACCAACAAACCGCGGATCCGCGGCCAAACCATGCAATATGCGGCGGATCCGCGGCCGATTCACCGAATGAGGAGTTAGGATTTTCAGGTTGGATTTGCTACAACTAACCCTAATTCAGGGGATCTTTGGTTTCTGGTTTTAGGGCTATATAAAGGACCGAGGGCTAAACTTAGAAATCATCAATCTTTTACACAAGCTAATCACCGTCAAAGAACAAGTGATCCAAGACAGGTCCAAGATTTGACGTGATAAAGCGACGTGAGATTCAACGAAATATCTACATCCGACAAGGCTGAGATCGAGAGCAACTTTTTCTTCCTCTTGTAATCTAAACTTGAAGTTTGTACTTGTGAAATTGATTAATAAAGATATATCTTTAGTTTAATTAATTAGAGGTTTAATTATTTAGTTACATAATGAATTCCATCTCAATTTGTTCTTCTATCTCCATCATGCGCGAGTAATTCTCCGCTTGATAGGGTTCGTAGGATTATGGTAGATCAATGGATAAGAAAATATTTTAACTTCTTTTACGTCTTATGAAGTTTATAAATTTTAGCAAAAGAATCGTTAGCATCCTTATTGGACGCGCTGCCAGTTTATTGCTAGTCTCGACCG
Source organism: Agapanthus africanus (assembly GCA_030015575.1). Taxonomy (NCBI): domain Eukaryota; kingdom Viridiplantae; phylum Streptophyta; class Magnoliopsida; order Asparagales; family Amaryllidaceae; genus Agapanthus; species Agapanthus africanus. Next base: position 139,705,364 of record CM057339.1, read on the forward strand.
CGATTTGAGATCAGATTAACAATTGTTTTGTTAAGGGCTAGACATGAATAGAGATCAATGAAAGGACAAGGGTCAATAGTATGGAAACCCTAGTTTCTTTCAAGAACCCTAATTCTCATTCATCACTATCAATCTAGTTTTAAATCTATCAAAAGATAAAAGGAGTCATATTTATTAGTCATCCAGGATTACTAAATCCTAACGAACCCTACAAGCCCTCTTCTGATATAAAATCTACATCCGTCTTTAAACTAGATCTATATTCTACATCTGTGTTTAACGTAGATCTAGATTCTATAACTATTCCTCACTATTATCTATTCTTCTTCCTCTTTCTAATCAACGCGTCTAAAGAAAGATTAAAAGATTCCACATATCCCTGAGGACGACCCGTGCTCATCTCGATCTAGCTACACGCGGCACCGTTATTAATTGCGGTTACTACACACACTTCTCTAAATACAGATCAATCAAATGGCACCATTTGTTGGGGTCGAAAATTGCACCCCCATTGACCAAGTAAAAATCAAAGTCAACCCCAAACCAAGTGGTCCCAAGCCCAGGTCAAGTGGGCCCATGCCCGAGTCGAGCCCGAACATGAAGCGGGCGGCCTCCCCCATTCCGAAATAAAAAATCATGTAATAAATAATTTTGATATAATTTTTTATGCATGAATGTAAGAAAAAGTGCATAAAGCCAAATTTCTGTAAAGCCCATGGCTTATGTGCAAAAGAAATGAGCACATGAGGCATGGGCTGGGCAAAAATGCCATTTTGTAAAGCCTAAGGGGCTATATGTAAATGTGTAAGTCTATATAAGGCAACATGATGATGAATAAAAAAAAGACTTTTTCATTCCCCTCAAAATCTAGGGTTTGTGCCTCCTTCCCATTTCTCAAGGGTCTAAAACCCTCATCCTCTCTTTGAATTAAATCAAGAGTTTAACTCTTCCTTTCTCAAAAAGAAGTAGTTTTTTACCACAATACCAATAAAGGGGAGCTCGGATCTCCCATCAAATCTCTGAAAAGAGAGATTTTGAATCTCACTCCTCCTTTTCCCGAAGATCCGGCCAACCGAGAGGAAGAAGAAGGAGCTCATCTCCAAAAATCCCACATTGGGAAGAAAAGAAGAGCCAAAGATTCCTAGAAGTTTAACTCCTTTCTGGATCTGTTGGAGTTTAACTCCATAAATTAAATTTCTATTAGGAGTTCAACTCCAAAATCCCTTGGGAGTTTAACTCCCCAACCTAGGGGATAAGCCCCTTCCCGCTGGTGTTTCCAGCGGTCGCGTGCCGAGCACGTGACCCGCTGGCGCCAAGTGGTCGCGTGCCGCGCACGTGACCCGCTGGCGCCCAAAGGTCGCCTGCCTCGCACATGACCCGCGGGCGCCCAGCGCCCGCGCGTGCCGCGCATGTGACCCGCGGGCGCCCAGCACGCGCGCGTTCCGCGCACGTGACCCGCGGGCGCCCACGCGCCGGGCACGTGACCTGCGGGCGCCCGGCGCCTACGTGCCATGCACGCGTCTTTAAGATGCTCCTCACCCCTCATTTTTCATACACTCTACATGTTTCCCCCAATCAGAGCAAACCTCTGTTGAAATTCAAAATTCAAATTTTGAAGTAACGCTTCAAATCCCGGGCGCAACGCACCACGTGTCAGGCGCTGATACGTCAGTGCAGCGCCCAAGGCAGCGCGCCCAATCAGAGCAAAGCTCTATTAAAAAACAAAAGGAAGCAACGCTTCAGTTGCGCAAGCACTGCGCTGCGCGACACGTGTCAGCGCAGATGCGCTGCGCTTTGCGCTGTACGACACATGTCAGCGCAGTTGCGCTAGCGGAAATGCGCTGCGCGACACGTGGCAGCACAGATGCGCTGGTGCAAGTGTGCTGCGCTGTGCGCTGCTTGACACGTGTCACGGGCTGGGGCATTTGCGCCAAACAGAATTAAGATTTTAAAGAAATCTTTCTGTTCTTGTTAAAACAAGAAGATTTTCTTCTGTAAAACAGAAGCCCTTGGATCAAAGATCGAACGGTGGGGAAAATTCCCCAAATCGCTCAGAGAAGATCTCTTTAATTAATTTATGGGCACTATAAAAAGGACCCTAGACCTCAATTCAAAGGCATCAATATTTTGTGAGAAATTAAAAACTTCAAACAGAGAGAACTCTGAAGAATTGGAGAGAATTTCTCAAGAACAAAAAAGGTAAAAACCTCTAGGAAAAAGAGAAAATTCTCTTATGAACAGATCATTGATCTGAGAACAGGATCAAGGATCTCCAATAAAAAAAATATAAATAAATAATAATAAGTGCATTGCACTTTTCTATGAACCATTGGTTCCCTGAGATAAGAAAAACAAGAAGAACTTGTTTTCTTTGATCTAAATTAGATCAAGAAAACAAACAGTGCTTTGCACTTCTTTTATAAACCATTGGTTCTGAATCTAAAAGATTCTCAAGTTAACAGTGCCTTGCACTTTCCAAACTGCGCTGTTGCGCTCTTGGGTTGGCGCAAGCCACCAGAGAGCGCCACGTGTTAGCATCTGAACCATTTGCGCTATGCGCTTTTGAAATAGAGCCTTGCTCTCTGAAACTGGCGCAACTCACCACAGCGCGCCACGTGTCGGCAGCGCAAGCGCAGCGCACTGGCGCAGCGCACTGCGCTTGCATGACACGTGTCATCACCACAAGCGCTTGCGCTCTTTGGTTGGCGCAAAGCGCCTGACAAATGCAATGCATTTCTTTTGCTAAAGGGCCAGGCCCAAGTCAAAAAGACCTACCAGGCCAAAATAAATTGCAAAGCAATAAAAGGGCATGGCCCAAATAAAATTGATGCTCTGCATCATTTATAAAGGGCAGAGCCCAAGTAAAATTGATGCTCTGCATCTTTCTGGGCAGAGCCCAAACAAAATAAAAGTAATGCAATGCATTATTTAAATGTGGGCAAAGCCCTAGCATAGGTCTAATAGACCAAAAATAAATAAAAAGGTTGAACATTTTCATCTGGACTTAACCCAATCATGGCCATAACTCCTCAAATTAAATTGACCGAGCACGACTGCTCCCTTAAATCAATTTATATCCGGTTCGAGGGTACATCTCCGAACTCCTTTGACTCCTATCGTTGTAATCCTTCAACGACGTCGGAGAGGTGACGGGTCCCGACAACCACACATCAACACGGACTGTGGGGTCCTTAAACTCATGGACTTATGCGTCCTTAAACCAAGATACGGACTGTGGGGTCCTTAAACCCGCGGACTTATGGGTCCTTAAACCCATGGAATTATGCGTCCTTAAACTACCAATGGACCGTAATGTCCTTAAACTACCAATGGACCGCAATGTCACTAAACTGGAACAATAGAGTCCCCAAACGCTCTTTTGTCGGATCCAAACGATCCCGTTAAGTTGATCTTAGTCTCAAATCAAACTAACGTATCCTTAACAAACGTTTAAGTCGATCTTAGCTTAAATATGGCTAACGTATCCTTAAACCAAAACACCAAACCCAAATTTAAGTAAATACGGATTTGGACTAATTCACGTCCTACGGGCGACGACATCACTTAGTCTCCGTATACAATCCACGGGCAACCACAAACAAAACAAACACACACGACACGAAGTGAAATTCTGGAGAAGGAGAAAGTTGTTATCGCGATGCGGTAGCGTAATTAACTGCAGGGGCTTGCGCCTGCAGGGAAGAGCGTCCCCACAATCAAAAAACCCTCAAGCGAGGGGGAATCTAACGAAGTCTGCTACATCGGCCACATCCGTCTAAACCTCCGATACACGGTGCTGTAAATCAACTTGGCATTCTCGGAGAAGTGGAAGGATAAAACCAAATAGCATCTGCCCCGAATCTCAGCGCCAGGACTTCGCAGTCTTGTGCGCCGTCCTTCAGAGGGGAACAGATTCTGGCACGCCCGGTAGGACCTTTTCCTCTTTCCACTCCACACTTCGTGCGTCGTATTCGCGAACGAATCGCGGTTTGTTAATGGTTGCCTTTGGAATTTAAGTTGCTAAGATTTGGTCTTTTGCCTGGCGCAGAAAAGAAATCAAGCATCGATGGCCTCTACCTTTTCGAAGTGCTATAACTGCAGCTGCAGCTCGCGTCCGGTCTCAACTGGGGGCATAACCTACGGGCCCCAAGCAGACTCTTTGTTCACCATGCCCGTGGAGCAGATTACTCAAGCCACCACGGGGTTATTTTTCGGAACTATGCTTCCGCCAACAAGCTTCAGCACCCCCGTGCCCGTACAAGAAGCTCCTAAGAAGTCGGTTTTCGATTGACTTTCAGTTACTGCGGCCCTTCCGAACGGGTCGCCCAACACCAGTGCCTCGGTCTTCTCCAGACTGGGCAAAAACTCCTGTGGGCCCACGATGAAGCTTGCAGTCCCGGAAAAGGTTATTCCAAAAAGAGTAGCCAAACCTGCTCCTGAAGTCGTCAAGGCGGCTTCTCCGGCTAAGAGATCGGTCTTTATAAGACTGACCGTCCCAAATCCCACTCATGTTCCTGCTGCTCAAAAGATATCAGTCTTCAATAGGCTGACACCTGCAACAGCCCCACACCTGAACAGGTGGCAAGAAGAAGTTGTTTCTGTCTCTGAGCCAATACCGACAACTCGTCGCGCCCGACGACGCCACTGGCGCCGGGTAAGGAAGACCGGGGGCAACTCCCCTTCTGGGATAACTCCACCAGCTCCGATGGTAGAAGTTAACGCTGTTGTTCCCACCGGGAACAGCTTCGAGCTACTGAATAGGGTACGCAGAAACTCGCCAACTGCGGTGCTCAAAAGATCTCCTCCACCAGTAGAGACTGTCGTGGAAGCAGAAAAGCCAGAGCAGTCTCCTCGATCGCTGTCCTCCAAGATCTACAAGACATAGCGACGAGTCCGAGAATCTGTTATTGATCCTAACTTCTCTCGCCAACAGAAGAAGTCGAAAGGTCGGCAAGAAAAAAATCCCCCGGTCAAGCAACGAAAGGTGACGACCGCTTGGGTGCCCAAAGCAACGGCCCTCTCAACTTCTACGGCCCATAAAAGAAGAAGGCCGGAGAAAGTGCCAACGCCGATGACGAATATCAAAGGTGGTGAACCCAAACGCCCTAAGTCAGGGGGCATTGTAGTTCATACCGTCTACGTGGCGTCTGGTAAAGAGGACAATCGCATATCTACGGGTCATCGACCGCTTACGCGATTAGTGACCAAAGCACAGAAGCAGCAGCAGAAGCTCCAAGAGATGATGAACGCTATGTCCGCACTTACTGGGCCAAAAGAAAACCCTGAAACGTCCTCAGATGAACGCCAGGAGCAAGAAACCGTTGCAGAATTCCTTCGTTGAATATTGGAGAAGAAGGATAAAGAGGCTGCTGAAAAAGCAGCCAACATACAGCGTATGGGCCTCCTGTTCCAAGACATGGTGGGGATGATAATCCAACAAGATCCTCCGACCAAAGATCCCCCGATCGTCCTTGAAGACGATAGGGGAGAGACGTCGAATCCTCCGCCAGCTCTGTCAACAGCTAAGGAGGAGACAATCTCCAAAGCTGATTTGGACGAGTACATAGCCCAGCAAATACGGGTTCATCATGCGACTGAAGCAGCTGGCCAGGTCGTAAAAATGGGGCGGCCATATCCAAGTTGGTACGATCAAATCAAGTACCCGCCGGGCTACACAATTCCCAAGTTCCATGTCTACAAGGGGGCGGGCAATCCTCACCAGCATGTTGCCCAGTTCAGGGCACTCTGTGGCAATACCGGCGGTGATGAAAAGTTGTTGCTTCGCCAGTTCGTTGGAAGCTTATCAGATACAGCGTTCGAGTGGTACTCTGAGCTCCCGAACGACTCTATCAAAACCTTCGCGGAGATGGAGCTGTTGTTTACTCAGCATTTTGCAAGCGCCAGTGAACGCACCCCGATGACAGCACTGATTAACGCCAGGGTAAAGCCGGGCGAGACATGGGTTCAATATGCTATACGGTGGCGGAACTTATGGTCGAAGTGCAAGCAGCGCATTGAAGAAGCTCCCGCGGTGGGTATGTTTGTGGGAACCCTTGATCCACAAGCAACCATCTCGCAATTTATGATGTTTTTCAAGCCGACTACCTTCCAGGCCTTGATTGACAAGCTAGCGCAAATGGATCGGATGAGCCATAGACCCCCTCTTCCAAAGCCGGACTCCCGAAATGACAAGGGGAAGGGAAAAGCGATCGTTGTCGCTAATGCTCAACAACAAGCGAGCAACTCGAAACCGGTTGTTCGTCAAAATAATATGCGCCCGTACGTAGCCCTTGAGGAGAGGCTAGGACGTTCTTACTCATTTCCCCGAGATAAAACGAGAAGGTTATTCGAGCTGGCGTTGCGCAACCGACTCATAAATCTGCCGGATCCAAAACGTCCGTCGCAACCAAATGATATCAATGAGCCCAACTACTGTCCTTATCATCGAGTACTGGGTCATCCGATCGAAGATTGCTACATCTTCAAAAATTGGCTTGAAGACCAGTACCGACAGGGCAAGTTTGCGTTATCTGACAAATGGAAAGTGAATCCCCCGCAGCCCCACACATCTAAGGGGATGAATACGCCGGGGGAAACATGCTCCGTCGTTGAAGAAGCTCCTTGGGAGGTTGTATTATCAGCAAAGACAAAGAGGACGCTAAACGATCTTTAAGTGTGCCCAGCGATCAGGTGGAAGAACCCGTTGGAACCGCATGTCATTGAGGGGATGTTGAAACCACGTACAACTCCAAAGACCGATGGTGGTGGCCCAAGAACTCGCAACCAGCCGTCAAAATCTTCGAAAAAGAAGAAGAAGAAATCTAAGAAGCCCGTGAAGCCTGGCGACAAGCGCACGGACTTGCAAAAACAAATTGACGCGGTGGAGGAATACAACCAGAAGGAACAGACTCCCATTACATTCCAAGAGTTCCTCAATCATTTCTTTCAAGAGGAAGATGAGGGAGAAAGTTCATCTGATGAATCTGAAGAATATATGGCGAGCTGTCATGTGATTTCCTATTCGTTCATGGACGATGAGGAGACTCCTTGCACTGAAAAGATGGGGGAAGATCCTGAACCAAAAATTATGGGGCCATCAGATGAAGTAATTGACGCATTCCTTAATGAAGCTCAGTTGAAAAGTAAAGCTGATCGAGAACGCGAGGCGGTCATATTTGAAAGGGCCAAACGCCAGCGACTTGATGAAAGAGCTGAGACGATCCCGCTGGAGCAAAATGCCTCCACTATCGACAAAAGCCAATTCAAGATGAGGAAAAAGTTCGCTAAGGCCATATCAATGGGCATGAAGCTACCATCCTCCGAAGGAAAAATTACTGGTGAAATAGAAATGCACCCCTCCTATTGCTTATATCATCAGAAGGTTTCGCACCCCACTCAAGAGTGCAAAGCTTTCGATAGATGGTGGCAAGGATATGTTGCTCATCGACAACGCTTTAAGCGGGAAAGGCGCAAAACTCGTCGGGAGCAAGGAAATACGACCGAAGGGCTTAAAAGAACTACCGGCGATTGTCGCATGGTTAACACCGGCGGGTCACAAGTGCCTACATTCGGGAGCGATTCTGATGAGGAGCTGGAACTTGCCCCTCTCTTTAAAGAGTCCATCTCGGGAAAAGAAGAAGAGCCGAAGGTCTGCGAAAATATCCAGTTACGTAATCGCACGCTTCCCGAAACGAATCTCGGACCCTCAAATAAAAAAGATAAGGGGAAAAAAAAGGTCTCTGAAGATATCGTCTTAGATGACCAAGTGGGGGAGGAGCTAAATGCCAAGGACCCGCCGAAGAGGAATAAGGTGGATTACAACGTCTTAGCGCATCTGAGAAAGCTACCCTCACAGCTCAGTATTCTTGACGCCCCTTTGCTATCAAAGGAGGCGAGAGATTCGTTAATCAAGGCATTACAAGATCCGGAACAATTCCAAGCTTTCCTGGCTGAAGAAAAGATGAAGGATGAATTGGAGGAAGTGCACACGGCCGATGTCGCTTTTGGTGATGAAGACCTTCTCCTTGGGACGTGCGAACACAATCGCCCCCTTTATGTCTCAGGATACTGCCACGATATAAAGATAGGCAAAATCCTGATCGACAATGGATCCTCCGTTAACCTCCTCAATGTGTGGGTGTTAAAAGAAATCTGCATGAGCGTCCAGCACCTTGCTTGGGACAAGATCACCATCTCCGGGTTCGACTCCCAGTCATCAAGAACTCTTGGGTCTGTGATACTGACGCTACGCTTTGGGCTACTCGTCACGGACATTAAGTTCCACGTCATAGACGCTAAGACATGCTACAATGCTCTGCTCGGCCGACCGTGGTTACACGAGTACAACATCATCCCTTCTACACAACATCAGTGTATGAAATACGCTAAGGATGGTCTCGAATATACCGTGGCGGGAGAATTGAATCCGTTTTCCGTGAACGAAGTCCGCAAATATGAAGATACCAAATACAAACATCCGCTGACGAAGAGCAAAGTCTACAAGTCGCCATGGTGCCGCTTAAACACCGTAAAGAACTGGATGCACTTGATATTTACAATGTAGAAGAGCTACAAACGTTCTATGTCCTTCCCAGACGAGAAGGCGAAAAAGCAATTCTATTCTACCGCTCTGAAGAAACCAAAGTGGAGAAAGAAATCTGGCATGGCACGGATCCTACGCTCGACAGGCTTCAGCCTATCCGTCTTCACAGATATTATACGGAAGGTTTGAAAAAGCTGCTGAAATGCCAGGGGATATCCTTCAAGTAGACCGTTCGAAAAGACAAGTTCTATGACAAAGTCTGGAACGTTCCCGGGACTCAACGCAAATTGCCTAATGGGAGAATGGAGACAAAAGGACTTGGATACATCCGGTCAAAGAAACGAGAGCTACTAAACAGCTGCTATGTCATGTATGACTTCAATGAAGAAGCGGATGCTCAATGGGAGGACGCTAATCCTGAGACAGTGAAAGTTCCAGATGCAAAAGAACCCAGTCCGTCGTTCGAAGAACAAATGGACAAACTTATAAGGGAAGCTGGTCAAAAACTTCGAGACGACCATTACCGCGAAATGGTCATCTACAAGAAATCCAAAATGCAACGCCTTCTTCAATAGGCCGCGAAGGATGAAAATGCCGCTCCTTATCAACCTGTTATAAAGAAGGCCCGACGCAGAGGCAGAAACAAGTCGAAACGCGAAAAAGGCGCTCAACAGCAACAAAACGGGGCTAAGAGACCACGCAAGCGAAAATCGAGTGGTTTTGACCTATCCCTTATGAGAAAAATGGGTCGAGCATACTCTTTTCCTCGGGACAAGACGAAGAAAATACTTGACCTCGCTTTAAAACATCAGATGCTTACACTGCCGGAGTCTAAACACCCCGAACAAGCAGGCGAAGTCTCTCACCCGGACTATTGCCCTTATCACCGAGTGATAGGGCACCCTCTCGAGGACTGTTTCACTTTCAAGAATTGGGTTGAAGATCAGTATCAGCTTGGCAAGTTCGCTCTGTCCGACAACTGGAGGGTAGCGCCGCCACAGAAGCACGAGCCCAAGGCCACGGAAGAAGAACCAGTTCCACATTAGGATTGGAAGCGAATTCGTACTTGTCACGTGATAACGATATCAAAAGAAGAGCCCGAGAATATGGATGACCTTCTCTGGTGCTTCGAAAACAGCAGCGACGAGGTAATCTCAGAATTCCCACCAGCGCCAAAAGAGCTGGAAGATGGAATTCATACCACCGCAGATAACCTTAAGAAAATTGAGTTGGGAATGATGATTTGTATGTCAAAAACTATTTCTATTACCGCAATCAAGAACGGCGTCGCATGAAGCTAGCCGGTGAGTACGGGTCGGTCCACATGGATGTTGTGAATCTCCTATTCGCTCAAACGAGTTAATTCCGAAGGGTGTTCGGATTGATTATTACTAAAAACCTAATTATTCTACCTAGGGCAATTAATTGAAAGTTATAACTAGGGCAGATAAATAAAATCTATACTAGGGCAAGAAAATAAATTTAATCTAGGGTAGGAATTGAAATTATCTAGGGCAAGAAAATAAACAAATCTACTTACTTTACAGATGGATCTCTCCAAACATTTATGCAGGGTTGTCAGATCTGAATAGATGCATTGAAGAGAGACACCGATGCTCTCCATAAAGAGTTTTGGAATTTTTATTAAAAGGAGGCATAAGAAATTACAATGATTAGAGTTCCTGTTTATAGAGAATAGGAAACCCTAGGTTACATTTTGATCCGCATGTCTACAATTACAAATATACCCTTAGGAAATCTTTTCAGAGCCGTCACGAGTTTTGGTAAAATTTTCACAACCTCCGGGCATTATACGGCCGCGAAACCGCGGCAATGGCGGGCTTGGGCCGCGGTTCCGCGGCCCATTTGTTGGTTCAAGTGCTGAAAAGTTTAGGTATGCTTCTGGGTCATTTTGGGCTACTGATTCTTTGGTTCTTTTATCAATTGGGCTTCTGGTTCACTTCCAGATTTCCAGTGAACATTGTAGTGGACTTCTACCCGTTCGCTTTGAGTCGATGTCTTGAATCTTGCTTTGTGAACTGTTTCTTATGTAGGCTTGATCAAGATCTTCTGTTTATTGGTTAAAGTCCACCTTTTCATCGTCTTTACATCATTTTCACTGTTTTCGCTCCAAGAACTTGTAACCTGTAACATGTAGGAGACATGGGTCAAAAGCACCTGTTTTCATTGTAAAATACATAAGAATGGGGAATAGAAAATGCAATATTATGGTATGAACAAATACCCCCAAACTTATCTTTTGCTCGTCCTCGAGCAAACTTATTTTTTATTCTCGATAAAAATCTAACCTAGCCGCACTTTCGCAGGAAGACGCGATTGCACTGAGCTCGTGCAACAAGCCGTTAAACCTCTAGGTGTCCCTAGTAGGAGGAGTGTTGTCTCCTGAGGGTTTTCAGCGGATAATACCCACAAAATCCTATCAATTTGGCTTTTCGACTTTAGTTCTCCAATTAGGTTTCCTAACAAGGAATTCTATTATCTTCAACCCGTAAATTATCCACCCATATTCTTCACACTTCCTCATCATCTAACTTAAGATTATATATGTTCTATAGACTTACTTAGCTTTCGGCATCTCTTAAGTTTTCCTTCTAGGGTTCCATCTCCACTTAGGAATTTTTATCAACTCTACTAAAGATACAAGTTCTATTCTTCATTCCTTTCTCTCATCTAAACTCCAATCGCATATCCCTACGTGTGTGTATAGATCATCCCTACACTTGGAAATTCAAATCAAGCAACCATACTCTTGTCCGTTGTCCAAAGTACTTCTTAATAGGTGAATGAATTTTGCTTACACATCCTTCATGCGACCGTTAATACTTCTTGAGGTACCAACGACCGATTACAAAATGTGTTTGCACATTTAAGCGTAATTCCTAGTCTTGCAACACCCAAGGCTTTTAGCAGTGACTCCCAAACCAGTTGGTCTAAGGCACTAGGTGATGAAGCACCCTCGCTAAATATTTTTCTATTTTTACAGCCTTAAGTAATCACAAAAACCAGTGTTCATTTTTTTTCTTTGTTCACTTTTTTTTTCTTTTATTTTCTTCGTACTAAGGACTTTAGACAAGAGCATTTCAAGGTCTCTTCTACTATTCCAAGTTTCAAGGTGTGTGATTGTGCAAATTTAAGGGTATACATTTTCAGAATCTAGACTTAATCTAGGAACTATTTTTCAAACTTATACTCTAATAAGAACATCAATACTTTTCCTTTGTTTCGACTTAGCCCAAGACGTGAACTCAAAATTTACCTATTTCTAAATAAACTACAAAGACATATACTTTCTACCGCTAAACTTTAAGGAAAGTTATCTTTAGCGTTTTTAATTTACTACGTCAAAGATCTAGTTGTTCCTAGCTAGTTAACCTATCTGTCAAACTCAAGTCAATTAGACAAAATTGAATACAATAATTTTTATAATTTTGAAATTTTTCAATTTTTTATGGGTTTCAAATAAGTATGCAAATGTAAAAATATGTACAAATGAATGCGAAAGAAGAAGATGTACCGAGGTTTTCAAATAAGTATGCAAATGCAAAAATATGTACAAATGAATGCGAAGAAAGAAGACGTACCGAGCATACCCCCAAACTTGAACTTGACAGTGTCCTCACTGTCATGCTACACCAAGATGGTCAAAATGCTGGCACTCCTCTGTTTATTTATTTATAAATTTTTTTTTTATATTTTTAATGTTTTGAATTTTTTTTTAATTTTTTATAGAAAAAGAAAACAAAAATATATACATATATACAACAAAGCTCCCCCCAAACTTAAGCTTGGCCTTACACAAGCCAAAGGTTAGCACCAACCATTCAAAAATCTTATCGTGGTAAAGGTATAGTTGGTGCAAGAATGGGGTGTGGAAGAAAGAAATGAGAAACACGCGAGACTGAATGGGAAGAAGAGTGGAATATGGTCTCGGTAGAGGAGAAGAAGGGCGGAAAGGAGAAAGAAGGAGAGCGCGATCTTGAGGGTGTAAATCGAGTGAATAAATTAGCGCAGTGTGTGATGACCGATGTGTTAAAAGCGATTGCGCTAACCTATCAACTCGTCGAGAAATGGGGTCAAATCCCTCAAGATTCGCAAGAAAACATGGGTACGCCGAACTCGGTATTGGAAATGAAAGCGTAACGGTCACTTGCACGGTCGGAACGATAGGAAGGAGGGAGGGTGATATAACAGTCAAAGGTTCAGGAGGCTGAGTTGGAAAATCCGACACATTAAACAAAAATGGTTCAACCTCAATATGATCCTCAAAACTTTCCTCAATGCTATCCTCATAATTCTCCTTAATATTCAACTCATCCATGCCATTATCATCAAAATCAAGACGCATATAAGATTCGGGAGAAACATTTAATAACTCGGGACGATGATTTGAACATAAAATTTCAATTAAGTCGACAGGTTCATCATCCGAAATATTCCCGGCGTCTATATCCTCAATCAAGTGAAAATTAATTTCTTTAGACACCTCATCAAAAGCATGGATATTTATCGATTTGGGTTCTAGAGTGGAGGTGTAAAGGTCAAACGGATTAGGTGGGGTTTCACTCGAAAGGGGTTCTTCACAATTTGGCAAATCAAACACTACAAAATCACACAACTTGTTTTTATTTTCAACATGTGAACTATTTAGGGCAATCGATGGAAAACCGGAGTTGTGGGCTTCACTTGGGTAAGGGTAGGTTTGATTTGGAAATCCTCTCTCATTCTCACTCTGTCCAACCGCCTCCTTATACATTGAAAAATTTGAAGCTAGTGGGAAACTAGCTACCGGTTCACTAGGTTGCATAAGGGCGGCCACGGACGCTTCCACATTCCTAGTCATTTTGTTTGTTGCTAAGATATAAGCCTCCAACGACTCTTCCAAACTAGACTTTGGTGGTAAGGGAGTTTCGGTAAAAGATTCGAAATTGTTTGGATATGTGAAACTCACTATTGGCTGTGTAGAAACTGGGTCTAGTGAAGGTGGGAAAATCAAGTAGGACTGGTAGGAAGTGGATGGTTGCACAGGGGTAGGGACAACATGTGGATAAAAAGGTGAATAATCGTGCGGATCCCTAGAACTAGATGAGTGGAGAGGGGTGAAAGATCGGCTGCGAGATTGAGCAATATGCTCAGCAATAGACATCGGCTTAAGAGTGACATAAGGACTTGAAAAAGTAGTATCAACGTATGGAGGTGGTAAATGTTGACTTGGTTGACACACAGTGGGTTGAAAAGTCAAACTGTTTCTCCTAGACGTCTCTATTTGATCTTTCAAAGATATTTTAGGCAAGGAAGGATCGTCTTTAAATTGACCGAACAAATTGACGTACGGCGCAAAATTAGGTTCGGGATACCAAAGTTCGGCAAGTGATTTATTATGTGGGGTACCCATGATGCCAAAAGGAGAAGAGAAAGAAAGTGGGTGTAAGTGGGGTGCAAGGATTTTACGCGACAAGTTGCAAGTTTTTATAAAAGATTTTTTTCTTTTTCCCCTTTTTTTTTATTTGGAACCGTTTGCAAAAATTTTTTTTTGATAAAGGGCTAAGACACACTTTCGATCAACCAAAAATGCACAATCAGGCCTAACTCTAGGGTCACTTAGGTCAGTTAGACAGCTCCTAACTGTTCCAAAGGGCTAGAGATAGGACCTCAAACTGCCTCTTCACCGCCAATTGCGGCCAGGTAAGTACCAGGTAAGTGGGAGGCTCCCCGCTACAAGTAGCAGTCCTAATTAAGTAACCACTTGCTTTGACACACTTGTCTAGACACCGCAAAGTCAGGTTAGGATTAACGGCTGATGCCTATAACTAGTCCTCTGTCCTATTGAGCTCGAAATCCTTAGGGCTGAGTCTAGTATTTTTTAATTAAGATATGGTCAATGCAAATGCCTTATATGATTTCTGAGGTCCTGGGAAGGGTGATGAAATCCCCACCCAATCTGATTTGGTCAAAAGCCCCTTAAAGTCAGTTTTAAAGATATGCAAAACAATAAATCACTTGCAATCAAAGATTTTTATTTTATGCGGCGCAAAGAATCATGCACAAGATTGTTATTCGGAAGGGGGAATATTTTTGAAGCGCAAAGAAATCTTGCAGGCAAATTTACAGAAGATATATCAAGATTTACAGTGAAGGAGAGAGAAAACCCACAGAGATTTGCAGTGGCGGAACTGGTTTTTTTTTTATATACCGCGCTTCTACCCCTTTTTTTTGACTCGACCAAAACGCGGCGGTTCCGCGGCCGCAGGTAGGCTCGGTTCCGCAGCTGAAATTGGGTCGCGGGCGGTTTTTTTTTTGGACCAGACCACCGTAATTCTTCTTGTTTGACTCGGTCCTCCAAATTTCTTCTGTTTCTCGATTGTTGTGATCTTCTGTTTGTTCGGATTTGATATTTGCTGTTTTGATCTCTGTAGATTTCCAGATCCGAATTTGTTCGTAGATCCTGCAAAATTCAAACAACAAAGTGCCCTTTCCAAAAAAATAACAATTGATATATTTTTATAATTTTTGGATTTTTTAGATTTTTATGATTTTTTTTTTAATTTTGATTAACCCGAAATTGCAAAAAGAAAATAACACGCCATCCCCGGCAACGGCGCCATTTGATTTGTATGTCAAAAACTATTTCTATTACCGCAATCAAGAACGGCGTCGCATGAAGCTAGCCGGTGAGTACGGGTCGGTCCACATGGATGTTGTGAATCTCCTATTCGCTCAAACGAGTTAATTCCGAAGGGTGTTCGGATTGATTATTACTAAAAACCTAATTATTCTACCTAGGGCAATTAATTGAAAGTTATAACTAGGGCAGATAAATAAAATCTATACTAAGGCAAGAAAATAAATTTAATCTAGGGCAGGAATTGAAATTATCTAGGGCAAGAAAATAAACAAATCTACTTACATTACAGATGGATCTCTCCAAACATTTACGCAGGGTTGTCAGATCTGAATAGATGCATTGAAGAGAGGCACCGATGCTCTCCATAAAAAGTTTTGGAATTTTTATTAAAAGGAGGCATAAGAAATTACAATGATTAGAGTTCCTATTTATAGAGAATAGGAAACCCTAGGTTACATTTTGATCCGCATGTCTACAATTAAAAATATACCCTTATGAAATCTTTTCAGAGCCGTCACGAGTTTTAGTAAAATTTTCACAACCTCCGGGCATTATACGGCCGCTGAACCGCGGCAATGGCAGGCTTGGGCCGCGGTTCCACGGCCCATTTGTTGGTTCAAGTGCTGAAAAGTTTGGGTATGCTTCTGGGTCTTTTTGGGCTACAGATTCTTTGGTTCTTTTATCAATTGGGCTTCTGGTTCTCTTCCAGATTTCCAGTGAACATTGTAGTAGACTTCTACCCGTTCGCTTTGAGTCGATGTCTTGAATCTTGCTTTGTGAACTGTTTCTTATGTAGGCTTGATCAAGATCTTCTGTTTATTGGTTAAAGTCCACTTTTTCATCCTCTTTACATCATTTTCACTGTTTTCGCTCCAAGAACTTGTAACCTGTAACATGTAGCAGACATGGGTCAAAGGCACCTGTTTTCATTGTAAAATACATAAGAATGGGGAATAGAAAATGCAATATTATGGTATGAACAAACGGCGAACGATCCGCGACCGACATTTGTTAGTGAGCTACTGTCTGAAGAGAAGGTGGCTTCATTAAAAGACCTGCTTATGCAGCACAAAGATTGCTTCGCGTGGAACTATTCCGAAATGCCGGGGCTAGATCCAGAAATTGCTGTGCACAGATTGGCGATATCTCCGGACATCAAGCCGGTCAAACAGGCGCCGAGAAGAATGCGGCTCGAGCTTGAGATGAATATCAATGCCGAGGTCAAGAAGCTGATCGACTCTGGCTTCATCCAGGAAGTTCAATACCCTGAATGGATCGCCAACATCGTCCCGGTGATGAAGAAAAATGGGACAATGCGCATATGCGTAGACTTCCGGGATCTTAATAAAGCTTGCCCGAAGGACGATTTCCCAGTGTCAGTCACCGAACCGATGATAGACAATACGTCCACTCACGAGGTTTTCTCCTTCATGGACGGCTCGTCAGGATATAATCAGATAAAAATGCATCCCGAAGACCAGAAGCACACTGCCTTCAGGACTCCTTTGGGTATATTCTGCTACAAGGTGATGCCCTTCGGTTTAAAGAATGCCGGTGCCACCTACCAAAGGGCCATGACGAAGATCTTTGATGACCTTATACACAAAATCGTCGAATGCTATATCGACGATCTCGTGGTTAAAAGCAAATCATACGAGGAACATCTCGAGCATTTGAAGACCGTATTTCAACGCCTTCGGCAATACAACTTGAAGATGAACCCTCTCAAGTGTGCATTCGGAGTTTCTTCGAGCAAATTCCTGGGATTCATCGTCCGACACCGGGGTATCGAAATAGATCCGTCAAAGATCAAGACGATCATGGAAATGCCTCCGCCAAGGACCCTCAAACAGCTGCGGTCCCTCCAAGGGAAGCTCGCGTATATACGACGATTTATAGCTAACCTTTCAGGCAAGTGCCGTCCTTACAGCCACCTTATGAAGAAGGGAACCCCGCTCGTCTGGGACCAAAAATGCCAAAGCGCGCTAAACGAGATCAAGCAATACCTGGAGAACCCGCCAGTGTTGGCTGCTCCGGTCAAGGGAAAGACCCTCATTCTTTATACAACCGCCCTCGAAGGTTCCTTAGGCGCATTATGGGCACAAGAGAACGATCAAGGGAAGGAGAGAGCTCTCTATTACTTAAGTCGAGTTCTATTGGGGGCAGAAAGCAACTACTCCCCCATTGAAAAACACTGCCTGGCGTTGATCTTTGCGATAACAAAGCTCAGGCACTATGCGTTGGCACATGAAGTCCGTCTCATTTCGAAGGTGGACCCTCTTAAATATTTGATGTCGAAGGCCATATTGACGGGGCGACTCGCTAAATGGGCCCTGCTCTTGATGGAGTTCTCGATAACGTATCAACCTCTCAAGGCAGTGAAAGGCCAGGCCATCGCCGACTTCCTCGCTGAGCATCCGATACCCGCCGATTCTCCTTTAAATTGCAATCTTCCAGACGAACATGCGTTTGATGCGATCGACGGTGGTGATACCCGATGGGAACTTTATTTCGATGGATCATCTTCCATGAAGAAATGCAAACAAAGTGCCCCTATAATCAAATCGGGGGTAGGACTCATCTTTGTAACTCCACAAGGTGGGATAATGCGTTTTGCCTTCTCCCTAACAGAGCCAAGGACAAACAATGAAGCCGAATACGAAGCTCTGATAGCAGGTCTCGAGATCGCCATCGACATGGGAATTGAAAACCTCCTCATATATAGAGATTCCCAACTGGTCGTTAGTCAAGTAAACGACGACTACCAAACATGCAAACCAGAATTGGTGAAGTACGAAGAAAAAGTGCAACAATTGTTGACCCAAATTCCTCCCTACGCTTTGGAAAACATACCGCGCGCGGAAAACAGCAAAGCGGACGCGTTGGTCAAGCTCGCCAAGGAACTGGCCGATGAGAACCTCGATAACGTAAGAATCGTGGTACAAAGCCGTCGGGTGCTTGCCCCAGCAGAAATATCTCCGGAATCACCCGAAGAGAAGGGAGCGACTGAGAAGACGACCCTACAAATAAAAGATCGAGAAAATACCGAGGATTGGAGAGAAGTCTTTATAGGCTACTTCAAATACCGCCAAACACCCGAAGATGCGTCCTCAAGACATCAGCTTATGAAACGAGCTCTGTCTTTTGCCTTCGTCAATGATATTCTGTACAAGAGGTCATTCGATTCTTTGTGGTTAAGATTCCTGGGACCTGACGAAGCGAAAAGAGTCATCCAGGAAGTTCATGACGGACTCTGCGGTTCTCACCAAGCGGGCCCAATGATGACGTTGAAGATCAAACGGATGGGCTACTACTGGCCCACGATGATTCAGGACTGCCTCGAATATGCGAAGCAATGCCACTCGTGCCAAATCCATGGGGACTTCATCCACCAGCATCCAAATCCACTCCATCCAACGGTGGCTAGCTGGCCATTCGAAATGTGTGGAACTGACATAGTCGGCCCCATCGAACCAGCATCGTCCAGGGGACATCGTTTCATCCTGGCGACGACTGACTACTTCTCCAAATGGGCAGAGGCAGTACCGCTGAGGGAAGTTAAGACAGAGAATATCCTCCATTTCTTCAAGACGCACGTCCTATATCGGTTTGGAACTCCACGACGGATCATCTCCGATAACGGGCCAGCTTACAGAAGCCACAAGATCAGTCGCTTCGCGCAGCAACACAATATAGACTGGAGATATTCCTCGGTTTATAATCCGCGAGCTAATGGTCTAGCTGAAGCCTTCAACAAAACCTTGATAAAGATCATGAAGAAAACGGTGTCTCGAAATAAGAAGGACTGGCTCGAGAGACTGCAAGAGGCTCTTTGGGCGTATCGAACTATGTTCAAGACAGCCATAAACACAACGCCATATGCGCTGGTATTCGGTACAGAAGCAGTACTCCCCCTCGAGATAGAGTTACCCTCTCTACGAATGGCAGTCCACTACGAGCTAACAGATGAAGAAAATGCTCACCTTCGGCTTGAGGAGCTCGATGCCCTCGACGAGACTCGGCTCATAGCGCAACAAAATCTGGAGGCCTACAAAGCAAAGATGACGCGCTCATATGAAAGATTGACCCGGTCAAGGACATTCCGCCCAGGCGAACTCGTGCTAGTGGTCAAAAGGCCTATGATCCCCAATCGCGCCAAGCGGGGAAAGTTTGAGCCAAACTATGAAGGCCCGTACATCATAGACAAGGTCTACCAAGGTGGAGCCTATATACTCATGGATATGCAAGGTGAAAGGCCTTTCAGGCCAATAAATGGTCGCTTCCTAAAAAAATACTACGCTTAGAAGGTTACCGCCTAGGTCAATGATAGATGACGACGACTATGTCCGCTCGCTATCTTTCTAAGCTCAAACTTTATAAGCGGTAGCCAGCCTTCTCAATGACGGACCGAAACGTCCTTAAACTAATGGCGGACCGAGACGTCCTTAAACTAATGCCGGGCCGAAACGTCCTTAAACTAATGCCGGACCGAAACGTCCTTAAACTAATGCCGGACCGAAACGTCCTTAAACTAATAACGGACCGAAACGTCCTTAAACTAACGAAGGACCGAAACGTCTTTAAACTATTACCGCAGCATCTTCAGGCTGACGAGATAAAAAAAAATATATAAAAATGTATAATAATAAAATATAATAAACTGTATGTCCATAAGCAAAAAGGGCACGGATGAAAACCCGAAAGGGCTCCGTGAGTAAAAACAGCAGGGCTACCGGCGAGTGTTCGTGAAAACCCAAAAGGGAGCGACCTCGTAAAAAATTATATAAAAATAAAAAGAATAAAAAAAACGGTATGTCCATAAGCAAAATGGGCACGGATGAAAACCCGAAAGGGCTCTGTGAGTAAAAACAGCAGGATTACCGGCGAGTGTCTGTGAAAACCTGAGAGGGCGCAACCTCGTTAAAGGAAACTTACAGGGTCCTCTCGACCTTGTAAGGAGAAACCACCCGCGTGAGATCCTTACGACTCACAGGGGAGCAACACACTTAGGGATCCCCACGATTCCTAAGGAGAAAATACACTTGCGAGATCCTCACGACTCGTAAGGAGAACTCTCTTATGGGACCCTCACGGCTCATAAGATTTGAAAGTCTTAAGTTACAGAGACCTAAACCTGTGTTTAAGCAACCCCGCCCACAACTTTCAATATTGCCCTACAAGTGGTTCAATACTGGCCCTTGTATACAATCCACGGGCGCGAATAAACATTTTCCTAACCAAGTCCTATCCGTGACTGGGGATATGTACACATGATAAACAACCCTTATAGGCCCTCTCGACTTACAAGGAGAAAACCCTCTTGTAGGATCCTTACAACTTACAGAGGAACATACACTTAGGAATCCTCACGATTCCTAAGGAAAAAATACATCTACAAGATCCCCACGACTTGTAGGGAGAAATACCTTTGTGAGACCCTTACTGCTCATGAAGTTAAAAGCCTTAGTCGACAAGACCTTAACCCTGTTCGCTAAGCCACCTTTGTTCGACATCGACGGAGGCAAATAATGATTCGCTCCTGGCAATATCCCAGTTGTAGCGGTGCTGATGCCGAAATCGGTGTCTAATTTCAGGTTTACGGTGAGAAGCCGGTAGGCCGCACATGCATACGAAATAGCCAAAATGATAGGGCAACTTGCAATAAAAAGCAGCAAGTAAAAACGTATGCATACAAAATAGCCGAAGTGATTGGGCAACTCGCAATAAAAAGCAGCGAGTAAAAATAAAATAAATAGCCGAAATGATTGGGCAATCGCGACCTTTGCGATATAAAACCTGAAATGATAGAGCATCGCGGAAATAAAAAAAATGATAAAACTTTAGCCCTACAGTTAAGATCACATCGATCCCTGTATACAATCCAAGGGCGCAAACAAAGAGGGAACCATACTTTCCCAACAGGCTCCACCAGAAAACGAAGCCAAATCTCGACGGTTCATCCCAACCCCGGAGAAACCAGTGTCTCCGTGGGAAATTCTCGATCCGTTTCAACACCAGGGAAGCAAATAATCCTTGGAAAATACCTCAATTCAGGGAAACAAACATCCTTGATGAGAGCCTCCTGATTCGCGGCGACTCGCAGAGAAACCAGTGTTTCCGTGGGAAATTCTCGATCCTTTTCAACACCAGGGAAACAAATAATCTTCGGCAAATACCTCGATTCAGGGAAACAAACATCCTTGATGAGAGCTTCCTGATTCGCGTCAACTCGCAGAGAAACCAGTGTCTCCGTGGGAAATTCTCGATCTGTTTCAACACCAGGGAAACAAATAATCCTTGGCAAATACCTCAATTCAGGGAAACAAACATCCTTGATGAGAGCCCACTGATTCGCGTCAACTCGCAGAGAAACCAGTGTCTCCGTGGGAAATTCTCATTCCGTTTCAACACCAGGGAAACAAATAATCCTTGGCAAATACCTCGATTCAGGGAAACAAATATCCTTGGAGCCTCCTGATTCGCGTCGACTCGCAGAGAAACCAGTGTTTCCGTGGGAAATTCTCGATCCGTTTCAACACCAGGGAAACAAATAATCCTTGGCAAATACCTCGATTCAGGGAAACAAACATCCTTGATGAGAGCCTCCTGATTCGCGTCGACTCGCAGAGAAACCATTGTCTCCGTGGGAAATTCTCGATCCTTTTCAACACCAGGGAAACAAATAATCCTCGGCAAATACCTCGATTCAGGGAAACAAACATCCTTGATGAGAGCCTCCTGATTCGCGTCGACTCGCAGAGAAACCAGTGTCTCCGTGGGAAATTCTCGATCCGTTTCAACACCAGGGAAACAAATAATCCTTGGCAAATACCTCAATTCAGGGAAACAAACATCCTTGATGAGAGCCTCCTGATTCGTGTCGACTCGCAGAGAAACCAGTGTCTCCGTGGGAAATTCTCGATCCGTTTCAATACCAGGGAAATAAATAATCCTTGGCAAATACCTCAATTCAGGAAAACAAACATCCTTGATGAGGGCCTACTGGTTCGCGTTGACTCGCAGAGAAACCAGTGTCTCCGTGTGAAATTCTCGATCCGATTCAACACCAGGGAAACAAATAATCCTTGGAAAATACCTCAATTCAGGGAAACAAACATCCTTGATGAGAGCCTCCTGATTCGCATCGACTCGAAGAGAAACTAGTGTCTCCGCGGAAAATTACCGATTCGTCTCAACTTGCAAGATGAAGCCTCAGGTAACGGGGATTAAAAACTTGTTTCCTGAACAATGGGACCCTGCAAGTCGGTCTAAAACGGTCTATTGCATACCATTCACAGGTCTCACTCTCCAAAGTCGAATTTCGACAAGGAGGGAAACAACCGCTTACGGGTCCTCTCGACTCGTAAGAGGGACAAATTCTTTTATAAGATTCTTACGACTTATAAGAGAAAACGCGCTTAGGAATCCTCACGATTCCTAAGGAGAAAATACACCTACGAGATCCTCTCGATCCGTAGGGAGAAAATCTCTATGAGACCCTCACGGCTCATAAAGTT
Source organism: Agapanthus africanus (assembly GCA_030015575.1). NCBI lineage: Eukaryota > Viridiplantae > Streptophyta > Magnoliopsida > Asparagales > Amaryllidaceae > Agapanthus > Agapanthus africanus. The sequence goes on from CM057339.1 coordinate 139,728,066, forward strand.
GAAAAGTCTTAGGCGGCAGATCTAAACCTGCGGTCTAAGCCATCGCTATCTCTCGGAAAAATCTAGATGCTTACTCTATTATCTGTCAAATGTGTTTATTAAGACAGTATGCTGATAATAAGAGAAAAGAAAAGGCAAAGAAATAGCACAAGACATTGCAAAGAAAAATGTATATCTTTATTGAATGTAATCAAGTACAAAGTGAAGCATACAAAAGAATAAAGAATGGATACATATTATTTTTAAAAAAATTTACAAGTATGGAGATACAAGGGGAATCATTGGGAAGGAAGCGTCTTGCATAGCTCTATTAATTGTTCGTGCACTTCCTTCCGCGCCTTTTCTTGATCGGCCACCACCGCCAGTTCAGCCTCCACTTGAGCCTGCTGTTGCAAGACGGACGCAAGCTGCTCCCTAACGGCATGATGAGCAGCTTCACAGCCTGGAGTGTCACGCTCGGCAATATCAAGCTTCCGCTTCAAGTTCAGCCCGTGAGAGATGCGTTCCAAGAGGCCCTCAAAGATAGCCTTCACTTGGGCAGCATTTGCCTCAACCTCAGCACGCAGATGAGCCGTCTTGCTTGAAGTCTTTTGGTACTCCCTCAGCCTTAAAGCCGCTTCTTGTTCCAAGTGGTGGACGTAAGAAGCGCTTTGCTCAATCCATGCTGCTCTGTGATTGCCTGCGGCTAAGGTCTCGGGAGCGGGAAGCATCAACTCTAGCTGGTGCAGGCGAGCCTCGATCTCCCTGCAATGGTTAACCCAAGATGCGACGATGCCTTCGTCATGGAAATTAGAAAATATCACCAGCATCAGGTTAACCGTCGTAGCGAAATTTGCAGCAGACGCAGGAGTCTCGACGTCGAGTTCCTCGATGTAGTCGCTCAACATACGCAGACTATTCGCGGCACCTTTCGAGGACGGACGTCTCTGGGAAGGGCCTGCCGGTATTGTGATATGAGACTCAAAAGGCGCCGAGATCGGAACGACAGCTGAAAAGAAAAAATGCGATTAGATGACGATTCGAGAGATATGGAAAAATTCATTAATGAGATAGTCTACTATACCAGTTGAAGCAGGTGGCAAGGCCGGAAGGACCGGTGGCGCGACCGATCTTTCTTCTCCCCCTTCGATTTGTAGCATTGCAGTCAGGACGAGAAAAAGTTAGAAATAATTCCATCACCGAAAAAGAAAGATATCAGTTGGGAACTATACTCACCAGCGCCACCAGAGGGAGAAGCGAGTTCAGACGGGAAGGAGAAGTGTGGGAGCAACACTTGATATAGATGATCAAAGAGCACTCCTGAAAAGACACAACAGTACGACTTTAGTACACAAATCGTACGTCTGAAAGATAAGATTAATAAGTTGCAAACCCATACCTTCCAACATCTTTGACGGTATGAGAGAGGGCTGAGAAGTGACCACCGCCAAGGCAGTAGTTGAAGGCGCTCCCTCGAGCAATGGGGCATCGGCACTGGCTGCACCTGCGTTACGAACAAATGTGAACTTGTCAGAAAGGATTGTAAGATAAAGAGGACAGTAACTTGGGATTTACCTGATGAGCTGCCGGCCGAAATCGAGGCGACTCCCTCCTCCATTGACATGAGGCCGCCGCCCGTGGCCTCATCACCCGACTCAATGAGGACCGTTGTCATGCTCGCAAGACCTGGAGACGGCGGGGGACCATAGGCGGGGAGGGCTATGACCGGAGCATTACCAGATTCCTGAGAGAGAGTGGCTAACTCTTCTCCAAGAGTCGTGCCCATCTCACCCACTACTTCTTCGGGCTCCACGGTCTCCGTCGGCTCATCCGCTGTCACCACGAGGTCGCCGGCCTCAAGCGCCTCGTCCGCCAGTACCCTGGGCTCAGTTATAACGATCATTTCATCTTTCGCCACTTCAGGCTCGGCATCAATGACCTTCTCGGCTGCAGATCCCTCGGCCCCTAACTCAGGCTCCATAACCCCAGCAACGTTGCCCACCGTCGGCTTAGGTTCGGCCGTGTTCCCCTCCGAATGACGGCGCATAAGACTGCGAAGTCCTGACGCTGAGATTCGGGGCAGATGCTATTTGGTTTTATCCGTCTACCTCTCCGAAGATGCCAAGTTGATTTATGGCACCGTGTATCGGAGGTTTAGACAGATACGGCCGATGTAGCAGACTTCATCAGATTCCCCCTCGCTTGAGAGGTTTTTGATTGTGGGGACGCTCTTCCCTGCAGGCGCAAGCCCCTGCAGTTAATTACGCTACCGCATCGCGGTAACAACTTTCTCCTTCTCCAGAATTTCACTTCGTGTCGTGTGTGTTTGTTTTGTTTGTGGTTGCCCGTGGATTGTATACGGAGACTGAGTAATGCCGTCGCCCGTAGGACGTGGATTAGTCCAAAACCGTATTTACTTAGATTTGGGTTTGGTGTTTTTAGTTTAAGGATACATTAGCCGTATTGAGGCTAAGATCGACTTAAACATTCGTTAAGGATACGTCAGTCCTGTTTGAGACTGAGATCAACTTAACGTAGTGATCCAGTTAATATATGGCCGTCAGGACTCGTCACCTCTCTGATGTCGTTGAAGGATTACAACAACATGTGTCATAGGAGCTCGGAGATGTACCCTCGAACCAGAGTTGATTAGGAGTTTTATAATCCATTTGAATGTTTAAGGATACATTAGCCGTGTTTGGGGCTAAGATCGACTTAAACGGGATCGTTTAGATCCGGTAAAAGAGCATTTGGAGGCTCTATTGTTCCAGTTTAGGGACGTGGTGGTCTATACTCCATTTTAGGGACGTGATGGTCCGTGTCCCAGTTTAAGGATGTGGTGGTCATGTTCCAGTTGAAGGACGTGGTGGTCCATCGCCAGTTTAGGGACGTGGTGGTCCATATTCCAGTTTAAGGACGTAGGGGTCCATTATTAGTTTAAAGACGTTTTGGTCCATCATTAGTTTAAGGACGTTTCAGTCCAATATTAGTTCAAGAACGTTTCGGTCCACGAGTTTAAGGACCCCGCAGTCCATATTAACGTGTGTGGTCGTCGGGACCCGTCACCTCTCTTGACGACGTTGAATGATTACAACGACATGTGTCAGAGGAGTTCAGAGATGTACCCTCGAACCGGATATAAATTGATTGAAGAGAGCAATCTTGCTCAGTCAATTTAATTTGAGGACTTACGGCCAAAATTGGGCTAAGTCCAGTTGAAAATGTTCAACATTTTATTTGCTTTTGCATCGCATTTATTTTTATTTTTATTTGGGCTCTGCCCAGAGAGGATGCAGAGCATCAATTTGTTTTGGGCTCTGCTCCTTTATAAATGATGCAGAGCATCAATTTATTTGGGCTCTGCCCTTTTATTGCTTTGCAATTTATTTTGGCCTGCTAAGTCTTTTGATTTGGGCCTGGCCCTTTAGGAAATGCATTGCATTTATCAGGCGCTTTGCGCCAATCAGAGAGCGCAAGCACTTATAGTGCTGACACGTGTCACGCAAGCGCAGTGCGCTGCGCTTATGCGCTGCGCCTGCGCTGCTGACACGTGGCGCGCTCTGGTGGCTTGCGCCAATCCAAGAGCGCAACAACGCAGTTTGCAAGTGCAAGGCACTATAATTTAAGAATCTTTTAAATTCAAGAACCAATGGTTCATAAAAGTGCAAAGCACTATTAGTTTCCTTGATCTAATTTAGATCAAAGAAAAACAAGTTTTTCTTTTTATTTCAAGAATCAAAGGTTCATAAAAGTGCAAAGCACTATTTTTTTTATTTTTGTTTTTTTTCTTCTTGTTTTAAAGAACCAGTGGTTCATAAGAAGTGCAAAGCACTATTTTTTTATATGAAGATCATTGATCTGGTTTTTTAGATCAATGATCTATTAGAAGAAATTTCTTTTCTCTCGTGAAGGTTTTTTACCTTTTTCTTGAAATTTTTCTCAGAGTTCTCTCTGTTTGAAGCTCTTGATTTTTTTCAAGAAATGTTGATGCCTTTGAATTGAGGTCTAGGGTCCTTTTTATAGTGCCCATAAATTAGTTAAATTTGTTAAAGAGATCTTTCTCTGAGTGATTTGGGGAATTTTCCCTACCGTTGGATCTTTGATCCAAGGGCTTCTGTTTTACAGAAGAAAATCTTCTTGTTTTAACAAGAACAGAAAGACTTCTTTGAAATCTTAATTTTGTTTGGCGCAAACGCCCCAGCGCGTGACACGTGTCAAGCAGCGCACAGCGCTGCGCAACTGCGCTAGCGCATCTGCGCTGACACGCGTCGTGCAGCGCAAAGCGCAGCGTAACTGCGCTAGCGCATCTGCGCTGACACGTGTCGCGCAGCGCTTGCGCAACTGAAGCGTTGCTTCCTTTAATTTTTCTTTAAATAGAGCTTTGCTCTGATTGGGTGCGCTGTTTTGGGCGCTGTGCTGATGTGTCTGCGCCTGACACGTCGCGCGTTGCGCCCGGGATTTGAAGCGTTGCTTCAAAATTTGGATTTTGAATTTCCAGCAGAGCTTTGCCCTGATTGGGGGAAACAAATTCCCCCCCACCGTTGCGCTCACGTGGCGCGCACGTGAGTGCAGCAGTGGCAACCCCTTGACCGTTGGATCAAGGGGTGAGCTGAAGGGGCGCAAGCGCCTTATAAATAGGACCTATGGCCCTTTAGAAAACTTCACCATTTTCTATATTTTGATTCCAAAGCTTTGCTCTTGCTTAGAACTTCAGAGCTTTGCTCTCGTTTCCAGAACTTTAGAGCTTTGCTATCATTTTCCAAGTTAGAAAACTTTAGGTAAAAATTAATTCAAATCAAATTAATTAATCTTAACCAAAGAGCTTTGCTCTCACAGATCTTTTGATCTAAACAGATCCACATTGGGGTTTCATAAACAGAGCTTTGCTCTCAAACACTTATAGATCTGCAGGGATCTTGTTCATGAGTTCTAACCCATGAACAGAGCTTTGCTCTTGGATCAAGTGTGGATCTTTTAGATCTGCAAAATGAAGAACTTATTATAAGTTTTCATGGATTTTTCAAGGTCCCAAAAATTTTAAAATTTTTAAGTGTTAAAATTTTCTGATGGATCTTTTCCATTATTATCACAGAGCTATGCTCTTTTAAGGAATTTTATTCCTTTGAGACCAGAATTTGACAAGTGTCATTCTGTGACAGAGTTTTGCTCTGAAAGAGGAGATTTTCTCCTTGTCTCTAGGGATTTTTTTATTATTATTATTAGTGGGAATGTTTTTCTGGGGACCAACTGACAATCTCATTCAATAATGAGGTTGTCTTATTAACTGACGTATTGTCATCCAGATTTTGTGGGTCCCCCCTCGGTCTCCTACCCACTGCACTGTTGTGTGGTGTAATTAATTAATTTTAATTTAATTTAATTAATGCATTTTTTTTCTTAAACGCTAAGCGTTGGGATTGCAACACTAACGGCTAATTTCCGTTCATTTGCAGCGATCATGTCTCTCGACACCTCGTTTCCGTTCGTCCGCTCGGAGGAAGGGTTTCCTGAAGCGCCCTTGGACCGTGATGTCTTGGCTATGATCAAAGAATACGACCCGGAATACAAGAGTCTCCACCTTTGGGGGTCGTGGTATAATCAGATCATCATGGGCCGACGGAGCTTCACATGCACGGTGCCGTCAGAACCCATCACAGCGATTCACTATGCTACCCCACCCTCGGTGCAGTATGCCGTGGAGATGGTGGATTGGACATCGAAGGGTTTTCTTCATCCGGCCATAGATGCAATCCCGGTCCAGCGTCCCATGGTTTTGGATATCCTGGGACGCTGTATCTGTCAAGGCGAGGCACGACCTTGGGGGCAATCATATAATATAGGTCTGATCCCCCGCCACCCGATCGGCTACCTACCATGGGTTCGGTATATCCTGTCGACGAAGAAGTCGCAGTTGATAAAGTTAGGATTGTACACCGCAGGGTACGTCTCTCTGTTCAAATATCCCACGCTCCCTACCCGGTGGTTCAAGGCCTTCCTGGAGCAGAAGAACATTCCTACCCACACTTTCCTCGCCATGGAACAGGAAGTGTCAATCTCTTTGGAAGAGTTTACGGAGGTATCCGTTCTACCGGTCATGGGGGAACATTATGAGGAGTTGCTCCCGACGGATGAGTACGTCTTTGGTGCTAAGTCGGTGATAAGGGGGCTCACGCCGGAGAATGCTGTTCAACACCAGTTCCCAAGCTTGATTAAGGTGTTGAACATATATGAGTCTCTTTTCATCGAACATGGGAGTCGCGGAGTTAGCTTTGAGGATTTCATCGCTCGGTTCCTTCGCCCAAGCGTCCTCTCATCGGAAGCTGCCAAGTTCGCTACCCTGGATGCCCCTTTCGGTCTAGGCTTGGATAACCTGCCGGCGAAGGAGATAGACCAAAAGGGTTTTTTCCTTCCGGACTTCCCGACCATATCTTTTGAAGAGATTGTAGCCCCTGGGATGGACGAGGAGGCTTTTTTCTTAGGATTTCTCGGGTTGTAGCTGAGTTGGTTTGCGATCCCAATGCACTCTCATCGTATGCGGTCATCTGTCTTCTACCCAGCCTACCGGATGGCCATCGGGGTAAAGGTGGCCGTTGGGATCGCCGGCTTGGCGCACTTATATCATGGCCTCAGCCGAGCAGCGGATGCTAACAAGCCTGGGGTGCTGCACGTGGTCTTCCCGATGCACTACTTTATGTCGTGGCTCGAGCTACATACGGCGGGTGTCTTTGGCATGCACAAAAGGCCATCATTCTACGAAAGGTGCAGCTTCCCTCGCCTCATACAGCTGATTGGCGCATCAATTGTGAATCCATCGCCACGAAATGCCAGGGGTTTACTCCTTCGCTCCCACACCGTTGGAGCCGGTGTGTCTTTCGTCGACAAAGTGTTGACTATTGGAAAAGCGTCTACCACTGCAGTGCGGCCATTGCAAGACACTTTTAAGGATGGAGCTTCGGTTTTAACGGCCCGGGAGACCCTTCACTTATATTCCATCAGACCGGGCTTCTTAGTGTTTAGGCAGAACGGGGCAGCGATCTTCATGAGATATAACCCGCATCGTTTCGCCCAGCAGCTGAGCTATAATTAAGGGGTACCGCTGGAGGCTTTCTTATCGGAACCTGCTGCGACCGAAGAAGGGATGGAGAGAGCGCTGCATCATTTCATGCGTCTAAACACGGGCTCTCATTTCTTTATCAGTGAGCCGGCTTGCGCCCCACGACTTCTCAGGGTATATACAGAATGGTATAGTCATTCGACGGGAGCGGTCATAAAGGAGGAAAGACGGTTGCTGATCGACCGTAAGGGTGCACCTCTAGGTAGCGATCGCAACGCTCCTTTGGTGCCAAGGACCCCGGTAATCCCCCCTCTAAAAGATGCTGGGGCCGGACCATCGCGTGCGCAAAGTCCTCCACGCGGATTGCCGCTCCCTGATATTGCGGATGCACCACCAGCGCCCTGTGCTCCAGTGGAGACAGTGGTCGTGGCCTCGCCGGAGTCCGCTGTAGGTGCAGACATCGGGACCCGCCGTCCCAAGGTGGCTGCTAAACGTAAGTCGATCCCGCGTGCACCTAGGGTTGGTGGGCAGAAGAAAAAGAAGTCTCTCTTCGCAGCCGATGTCGTGTTTGGTCAGGAACCTCATGCTCCCTATGCCGAGGGCCTGATCGAATATGGGACTAACGAGGGATTAGTCATGCTGTCGCCGGACGATACAGACTTGGAGGCCGCTCTCGAAGCTTCAGCGTGGTTGGCAAGGCGTGACGGGTGGCTAGCTAAGCTTGCGCAATCAGGTAACTACTAGTCGCATTTTCTTTATTGCAACATATCCTCCTCATTGCCTTTGACTAACGCTTTTCTTTCCTTTCTTCCAACAAGCATCACTGATGAAGAAGCCATTGTCGCTTCTCTGAAGACTTTCCAAGAGGAGGAACGTCTTAGAGCGTCCATGGGCCTTAGTAAGTTTCGATTCATCAAGTTCTCATTTTCCTTGTGTTATGGTCGATCTAACCTTTCCCTTTTTATCACAGGAACCTCAATGCCGCTCCCGCCAAGCGACGCAGATGTTCTACCAGTTGCCGATGTTCCTGCTTCCTCAGGGTTACTGCAGGAGGTTCGTCTTGAAGAGCCGATGAGAGACGCCTTAAAGGCTCTGGAGGCATCTTTAAATGAGGACGACGACGCTTCGATGAAGGAAGCATCAAGGAGGTCCGTCGTGACATCCCGGGAGGAACGGAAGCGGTCGAGGCGCGAAGCAAAGGCACACAGGGCTGCCTTGGCTACGGGAGCAGGCCCTAGCACCGCCCCTCGTGCTGATACTCCATCCGAAGAGGCCCCTGTCGCCCTATCCACTGCTCGCAGACAAGTGGCGCGCGCAGTTCGGAGCGCAAACGGTAAATCCACTTCAGGTAATAATCCTCTAAGAGTTTTTGTTGTAAGAATTTTAATGCCATCGGTTCTTATATATCTTATCTTGTAGGGCCAAGTCCGACCGAGGGGGAGGCGGAGACCGTTGAACCCAAGGAAGCAGAGGAGGCGGCACCTTCCGAACTCGAGCCGACGGTGGACAACGTCGCTGAGGCCTTAGAGCCTGAGGTGGAGGTTGAGGGGCCTGCAGTCGAGAAGGTCATTGATGCCGAACCTGAAGTGGTGGCAGATGAAATGATCATTATAACTGAGCCCAGGGTGGTGGCGGACGAGGCGCTTGAAGCCGGCGACCTCGTGGTGATGGTGGACGAGACAACCGCGACTACTGAACCCGAGGGAGTAGCGGGTGAGGTGGCCATGATTCCCGAGGACGAGCCAACCGCTCCTTCTCAGGAATCTGGCAATGCTCCAGTCATAGCCCTCCCCGTCTATGGTCCTTCGCCATATCCAGGTCTCGCGAGCACAACAACGGTTCCCATTGAGTCGGGTGATGAGGCCACAGGCGGTGGCCTCATGTCAATAGAGGAGGGAATTGCCTCCGTTTCAGCCGGCAGCTCATCAGGTAAATCCCAAGTTGCTATCTTCTTTATCTTACAATCCTTTCTGAAAAGTTCAAATTTGTTCGTAACGCAGGTGCAACCAGTGCTGATGCCCCATTGCTCAAGGGAGCGCCCTCGACCACTGCTTTAGCGGTGGTCACCTCTCAGCCCTCTCTCATACCGTCGAAGATGTTGGAAGGTATGGGTTTGCAACTTATTAATCTCACTTTTCAGACGTATAATTTGTGTACTAAAGTCATACTGTTGTGTCTTTCAGGAGTGCTTTTTGACCATCTTTATCAGGTGTTGCTCCCACACTTCTCCTTCCCATCCGAACTCGCTTCTTCCTCTGGTGGCGCTGGTGAGTATGATTTCCATTGATATCTTTCTTTTTCGTTGATGGAATTACTTCTAACCCTTTTTCTCATCCCGACTGCAGTGCTACAGATTGAAGGAGGGGATAAAAGATCGGCTGCGCCACCGGCCCTTCTGGCCTTGCCACCTGTCTCAGCTGGTATGGCGACTATCACATTGATGACTCCCCCTTTTTTATTTCCTGAACTGTTATCTGATCACATCTTGTTTCTTTTCAGCTGTCGTTCCGGTCTCAGCGCCCTTCGAGCCTCGCATCATAATGCCGGCGGGTCCTTATCTGAGACGTCCATTTTCGAAAGGCGCCGCGAATAGTCTGCGCATGTTGAGTGACTACGTCGAGGAACTCGACGTTGAAACTCCTATATCTACCGCAGACTTCGCTACGGCGGTTAACCCGATGCTGGTGATACTCGTGAACTTTCATGACGAGGGTATCATCGCATCTTGGGTTAACCATTGCAGGGAGATCGAGGCCCGCCTGCATCAGTTGGAGTCGCTGCGTCCCGCTCCCGAGACCTTAGCCGCCAGCAATCAAAGAGCAGCGTGGATTGAGCGGAGCGCTTCTTACTTCCGCCATCTCGAACAAGAAGTCATTTCAAGGCGTAAAGAGCGCGGTGAGACTTCGAGCAAGTCTGCCCAACTGCATGCTCGGATGGAGGCCAATGCTGTACGGCTGAAGGTTGTCTTTGAGGGTCTTCTGCAATGTCTTTCCGAAGGGTTATCCTTGAGGCAACAGCTTGACGTTGTCGAGCGGGATGCACCCAGCCAAGAAGCAGCCCAGAAGGCGGCCGAGGAGAAACTTTCATCCTTTTTACAGCAGCTGGCCCAGGTGGAAGCGGAGGTGGCCGCGGCAGCCACTCAGGAAGAGGCGCTGAAGGAAGTGCGAGAGCAGCTTGTGGACTTACTAAAGACACTTCCTCCTCAGTAGATATCCCTCTTTGTATCGTTTGTACTTGTAGATAAAAGAATGTGTATATATTTTTTTTTATTCTTTAACATAATGTATCCTGTACCCAATCAAGTTTATGAATAAAAGATACACATTTTTTTTGTAATGTCTTGTGTCATTTTCTCCGTCTTTTCTTTCTTTTACTATCAGCATGCCACCTTAGTAACCATGGTTGACGGATGATTAGAGCGAGTATCCTGACCACCTCAAGAAATAGCGATGGCTTAGGCCCCAGGTTCAGATCTGCTGCCTAAGATTTTTCAACTCTATGAGCCGTGAGGGTCTCATAGAGACTTTTCTCCCTACGGATCGAGAGGATCTCGTAGGTGGGTTTTTCTCCTTAGGAGTCGTGAGGATTCCTAAGTGTGTTTTCTCTCATAGGTCGTAAGGATCCTGGAAGAGAATTTTTCCCTCTTACGAGTCGAGAGGACCCGTAAGCGGTTGTTTCCCTCTTTGTCGAAACTCGACTTTGGAGAGTGAGACCCGTGAATAGTATGCAAGAGACCATTTTAGATTGACTTGCAGGGTCCCATTGTTCAGGAAGCAAGTTTTTTAGTCCCTGCTGCCTGAGGCTTCATCTTGTAAGTTGAGACGAATCGGGAATCTTCTCGCGGAGACACTGGTTTCTCTGCGAGCCGACACGAATCAGGAGGCTCTCGTCAAGGATTGTTTGTTTCCCTGAGTTGAGGAATTTGCTAAGGATTTTTTGTTTCCCTAGCGCCAAGGATTATTTGTTTCCTTGGTGTTGAAACGGATCAAGAATTTCCCACGGAGGCACTGGTTGCTCTGCGAGTCGACGCGAATCAGGAGGCTCTCGTCAAGGAGTGTTTGTTTCCTTGAGTTGAGGTATTTGCTAAGGATTATTTGTTTCCCTAGCGCCAAGGATTATTTGTTTCCTTGGTGTTGAAACGGATCGAGAATTTCCCACGGAGGCACTGGTTGCTCTGCGAGTCGACGCGAATCAGGAGGCTCTCGTCAAGGAGTGTTTAAGGTCCTGTCGACTAAGGCTTTTGACTTCATGAGCCTTAAGGGTCTCACAAAGTTATTTCTCCCTACAAGTCGTGAGGATTTTGTAGGTGTATTTTCTCCTTAGGAATCGTGAGGATTCCTAAGTGTTTGTTCCTCTGTAAGTCGTAAGGATCCTACAAGAGGGTTTTCTCCTTGTAAATCGAGAGGACTTACAAGGATCATGCGAACATATTCCCAGTCACGGATGGAACTTTGTTAGGGAAATGTTTATTCGCGCCCGTGGATTGTATACAAGGGCCAGTATTGAGCCACTTGTAGGGCAATATTGGAAGTTGTGGGTGGGTTGCTTAAGCACAGGTTTAGGTCTCTGTAACTTAAGACTTTCAAATCTTATGAGCCGTGAGGGTCCCATAAGAGAATTCTCCTTACGAGTCGTGAGGATCTCGCAAATGTATTTTCTCCTTAGGAATCGTGGGGATCCCTAAGTGTGCTACTCCCTTGTGAGTCGTAAGGATCTCACGCGGGTGGTTTCTCCTTACAAAGTCGAGGGGACCCTGTAAGTGTCCTTTAACGAGGTTGCGCCCTTTCGGGCTTTCACAAACACTCGCTGGTAGTCCTGCTGTTTTTACTCACGGAGCCCTTTCGGGTTTTCATCCGTGCCCCTTTTGCTTATGGACATACCGTTTTTCTTTATTCTTTTTTTGTTTATTTTCTTTTCCCTTTTTTTTACGAGGTCGTGCCCTTTCGGGTTTTCATGAACACTCGCCGGTAGCCCTGCTGTTTTTACTCACAGAGCCTTTTCGGGTTTTCATCCGTGCCCTTTTTTGCTTATGGACATACCGTTTTTATATATTTTTTATATATATATATTTTTTATTCTTCTTGTCAGCCTAAAGATGCTGTGGTAGTAGTTTAAGGACATTTCGGTCCTCTATTAGTTTAAGGATATTTCGGTCCATCATGGAGAAAGCCGGCTACTGCTTATAAAGCTTGAGCTTAGGAAGATAGCGAGCGGACATGGTCGTCGTCATCTATCATTGACCTAGGCTGTGGCTCATTAAGCATAGTATTTCTTTAGGAAGCGACCGTTTATTGTCCTGAAAGGCCTTTCGCCGTGCATGTCCATGAGTAGATAGGCCCCACCCTGGTAGACCTTATCTATGATGTACGGGCCTTCTTAGTTTGGCTCGAATTTTCCCCGCTTGGCGCGATTGGGGATCATAGGCCTTTTGACCACCAGCACAAGTTCGCCTTGGCGGAATGTCCTCGGTCGGGTCAATCTTTCATATGAGCGCGTCATCTTTGCTTTGTAAGCTTCTAGATTTTGTTGCGCTATGAGCCGGGTTTCATCAAGTGCGTCAAGCTCCTCAGGCCGAAGGTGAGCATTTTCTTCGTCCGTCAGCTCGTAGTGGACTGCCACTCATAGAGAGGGTAATTCTATCTCGAGGGGGAGTACTGCTTCTGTACCGAATGCCAACGCATATGGCGTTGCGTTCGTGGCCGTCTTAAAAGTAGTTCGATACGCCTAGAGAGCTTCTTGCAGTCTTTCGTGCCAGTCTTTCTTATTTCGTGACATCGTTTTCTTCATGATCTTCGTCAAGGTCTTGTTGAAGGCTTCAGCTAGACCGTTAGCTCGCGGATTATAAACCGAGGAATATCTCCAGTCTATATTGTGCTGTTACGCGAAGCGACTGATCTTGTGGCTTCTGTAGGCTGGCCCATTATCGGAGATGATTCGTCTTGGCGTTCCAAACCGATATATGACACGCGTCTTGAAGAAATGGAGGATATTCTCCGTCTTTACTTCCCTCAGCGGTACTGCTTCTGCCCATTTGGAGAAGTAATCAGTCGTCGCCAGGATGAAACGATGTCCCCTGGACGATGCTGGTTCAATGGGGCCGACTATGTTAGTTCCGCTCATCTCGAACGGCCAGCTAGCCACCGTTGGATGTAATGGATTTGGATGTTGGTGGATGAAGTCCCCATGGATTTGGCATGAGTGGCATTGCTTCGCATATTCGAGGCAGTCCTGAATCATCGTGGGCCAGTAGTAACCCATCCGTTTAATCTTCAATTTCATCTTCGGGCCCGCTTGATGAGAACCGCAGAGTCCGTCATGAACTTCCTGGACGACCCTTTTCGCTTCGTCAGGTCCTAAGCATCTCAGCCACAGAGAATCAAATGACCTCTTGTACAGAGTATCATTGACGAAGGCGAAAGACAGAGCTCGTTTCATGAGCTGATGTCTTGTGGACGCTTCTTCAGGCATTCGGTGGGACTTAAAGTAGTCTATGAAGACTTCCCTCCAATCCTCAGCCTTTTCTTGGTCTTCTGTTTGCAAGGTCGTCTGTTCAGTCGCTCCCTTCTCTTCGGATGATTCCGGAGATATTTTTGCTGGGGCAAGCACCCGACGGCTTTGTACCACGATTCTCATGTCATCGAGGTTCTCGTCGGCCAGTTCTTTAGCGAGTTTGGCTAGTGCATCTGCTTTGCTGTTTTCCGCGCACGGTATGCTTTCCAAAGTATAGGAAGGAATTTGGGTCAACAGTTGTTGCACCTTTTCACCGTATTTTACCAACTCCGGTTTGCACGTTTGGTAGTCGCCGTTTACTTGACTAACGACCAACTGAGAATCTCCATATATGAGGAGGTTTTCAATTCCCATGTCGATGGCGATCTCGAGGCCTGCTATCAGAGCTTCGTATTCGGCTTCATTGTTTGTCCTCGGCTCCGTCAGGGAGAACGTGTAGCGCATTATCCCTCCTTGTGGAGTTACAAAGATGAGTCCTACCCCTGATTTGATTATAGGGGTACTTTGTTTGCGCTTCTTCACAGAAGATGCTCCATCGAAATAAAGCTCCCATCGGGTATCACCACAGTTGATCGCATCAAACGCATGTTCATCTGGAAGATCGCAATTCAGAGGAGAATCGGCGGGTATCGGATGCTCAGCGAGGAAGTCAGCGATGGCCTAGCCTTTCACTGCCTTGAGAGGTTGATACGTTATTGAGAACTCCATCAAGAGCAGGGCCCATTTAGCGAGTCGTCCCGTCAATATGGCCTTCGACATCAAGTATTTAAGAGGGTCTACCTTTGAAATGAGACGGACCTCATGCGCCAACGCATAGTGCCTGAGCTTTGTTATCGCGAAGATCAACGCCAGGCAGTGTTTTTCAATGGGGGAGTAGTTGCTTTCTGCCCCCAGCAGAACTCGACTTAAGTAGAAGAGTGCTTTTTCCTTCCCTTGATCGTTCTCTTGTGCCCATAATGCGCCTAAGGAACCTTCGAGGGAGGTTGTATAAAGAATGAGGGGCTTTCCCTTGACCGGAGCAGCCAACACCGGCGGGTTCTGCAGGTATTGTTTGATCTCGTCTAGCGCGCTTTGGCATTTTTGGTCCCAGACGAACGGGGTTCCCTTCTTCATCAGGTGGCTGTAAGGACGGCACTTTCCTGAAAGGTTGGCTATAAATCGCCGTATATACGCGAGCTTCTCTTGGAGAGACCGCAATTGTTTGAGAGTCCTTGGCGGTGGCATTTCCATGATCGCCTTGATTTTTGACGGATCTATCTCAATACCTCGATGTCGGACGATGAATCCCAGGAATTTGCCCGAAGAAACTCCAAATGCACACTGGAGAAGGTTCATCTTCAAGTTGTATTGTCGAAGGCGTTGGAATACGGTCTTCAAATGCTCGAGATGTTCTTCGTATGATTTGCTTCTAACCACGAGATCGTCGATATAGCATTTGACGATATCATGTATAAGGTTATCGAAGATCTTCGTCATGGCCCTCTGGTAGGTGGCGCCGGCATTCTTTAAACCGAAGGGCATCACCTTGTAGCAGAATATACCCAAAGGAGTCCTGAAGGCTGTGTGCTTCTGGTCTTCGGGATGCATATTTATCTGATTATATCCTGACGAGCCTTCCATGAAGGAGAAAACCTCGTGAGTGGACATATTTTCTATCATCAGTTTGGTGACTGGCACTGGGAAATCGTCCTTCGGGCAAGCTTTATTAAGATCCCGGAAGTCTACACATATGCGCACTGTCCCATTTTTCTTCATCACCGGGACGATGTTGGCGATCCATTCAGGGTATTGAACTTCCTGGATGAAGCCAGAGTCGATCAGCTTCTTGACCTCGGCATTGATATTCATCTCAAGCTCGAGCCGCATTCTCCTCGGCGCCTGTTTGACTGGCTTGATGTTCGGGGATATCGCCAATCTGTGCACAGCAATTTCTGGATCTAGTCCCGGCATTTCGGAATAGTTCCACGCGAAGAAATCTTTATGTTGTAGTAGCACGTCCTTTAACGCAGACACCCTTTCTTCAGATAGTAGCTCGCTGATGAATGTCGGTCGTGGATCGTTTTCCGTCCCCAACTTAATTTTCTTGAGGTTATCTGCAGTGGTATGGATTCCATCTTCTAGCTCTTTTGGCGCTGGTGGAAATTCTGAGATTACCTCGTCGTTGCTGTTTTCGAAGCACCAGGGAAGGTCATCCATGTTCTCGGGCCCTTCTTTTGATATCGTGATCACGTGACAAGTACGAATTCGCTTCCAATCCTAATGTGGAACTGGTTCTTCTTCCGTGGCCTTGGGCTCGTGCTTCTATGGCGGCGCTACCCTCCAGTTGTCGTACAGAGCGAACTTGCCAAGCTGATACTTATCTTCGACCCAATTCTTGAAGGTGAAGCAGTCCTCGAGAGGGTGTCCTATCACTTGGTGATAAAAGCAATAGTCCGGGTGTGAGACTTCGCCCGCTTGTTCGGGATGTTTAGACTCCGGCAGTGTAAGCATCTGATGTTTTAGAGCGAGGTCAAGTATCTTCTTCGTCATGTCCCGACGAAACGAGTACACTCGACCCATTTTCTTCATAAGGGATAGATCAATAACGCTCGACTCCCGTTTGCGTGGCTTCTTAGCCCTGCTTTGTTGTTGTTGAGCGCATTTTTTGCCTTTCGACTTATTTCTGCTTTTGCGCCGAGCCTTCTTTATAACAGGTTGATAAGGAGCGGCATTTTCATCTTTCACGGCCTGTTGGAGAAGGCGTTGCGTTTTGGCTTTATCGTAGATGACCATTTCGCGGTTATGATCGTCCCAGACTTTTTGACCCGCTTCCCTTATAAGCTTGTCCATTTGCTCTTCGAACGATAGACTGGGCACTTTTACATCTGGAACTTTCATTGGCTCAGGATTAGCGTCCTCCCATTGAGCATCCGCTTCTTCATCG
The DNA here is from genome assembly GCA_030015575.1 of Agapanthus africanus. Taxonomy (NCBI): domain Eukaryota; kingdom Viridiplantae; phylum Streptophyta; class Magnoliopsida; order Asparagales; family Amaryllidaceae; genus Agapanthus; species Agapanthus africanus. The sequence continues at coordinate 139,744,532 of CM057339.1, forward strand.
AAGTCATACATGACATAGCAGCTGTTTAGTAGCTCTCGTTTCTTTGACCGGATGTATCCAAGTCCTTTTGTCTCCATTCTCCCATTAGGCAGTTTGTGTTGAGTCCCGGGAACGTTCCAAACTTTATCATAGAACTTGACTTTTCGAACGGTCTGTTTGAAGGATATCCCCTGGCGTTTCAGCAGCTTTTTCAAACCTTCCGTATAATATCTGGAAAGACGGATAGACTGAAGCCTGTCGAGCGTAGGATCCGCGCCATGCCATATTTCTTTCTCCACTTTGGTTTCTTCAGAGCGGTAGAACAAAATTGCTTTTTCTCTTTCTCGCCTGGGAGGGATATAGAATGTTCGCAGCTCTTCTACACTGTAGATATCAAGCGCATCCAGTTCCTTACGGTGTTTAAGCGGCACCATAGCGACTTGTAGACTTTGCTCTTCATCAGCGGACGTTTGTACTGAAGGTCGAGCAGAGAATATAGTATGGACCTCGTCCTCCGAGTCACTACCGAAGATCAACGTAGGAACGGACGGCCCTGGCTTGTTGTGTTGGGATGGACCCGAATAAGCTATCTCTTCTACCTCCTCAGTATAACAGCCGAAGACATGGATGGTGGCGTTAGCTTTGTTCTCCGGCTTGTGACACTTCTCCGTGTCTTCAAAATCCGGTAATAAGTATTTGGCATCTTCATATTTGAGGACCTCGTTCACAGAGAACGGGTTCAGTTCTCCCGTCACGGTATACTCGAAACCATCCTTAAAATACTTCATACACTGATGTTGCGTAGAAGGGATGATGTTGTACTCGTGTAACCATGGTCGGCCGAGCAAAGCGTTGTAGCATGTCTTGGCGTCTATGATGTGGAACTTAATATCCGTGACGAGTAGCCCGAAGCGTAGCGTCAGTATTACAGACCCAAGAGTTCTTGATTACTGGGAGTCGAACCCGGAAATGGTAATCTTGTCCCGAGCAAGGTGCTGGACGCTCATGCAGATTTCTTTTAACACCCGCACGTTGAGGAGATTAACGGAAGATCCATTGTCGATCAGGATTTTGCCTATCTTTATATCGTGGCAGTATCCTGAGACATAGAGGGGGCGATTGTGTTCGCACGTCCCAAGGAGAAGGTCCTCGTCGCCGAAAGTGACATCGGCCGTGTGCACTTCCTCCAATTCATCCTTCATCTTCTCCTCGGCCAGGCAAGCTTGGAATTGTTCCGGATCCTGTAGTGCCTTGATTAATGAATCTCTCGCCTCCTTTGATAGCAAAAGGGCGTCAAGAATGCTGAGCTGTGAGGATATCATCCTCAGATGCGCTAAGATGTTGTAATCCACCTTATTTCTCTTCGGTGGGTCTTTGGCACTTAGCTCCTCCACCACTTGGTCATCTAAGACGATATCTTCAGAGGCCTTTTCTTTCCCTTTATCTTTTCTATTCGAAGGTCCGAGATTCTTTTCGGGCAGCGTCCGATTACGTAGCCGAATATTTTCGCAAACCTTCGTCTCTTCTTCTTTTCCCGAAGTGGACTCTTTAAAGAGAGGGGCGAGTTCCAGCTCCTCATCAGAATCGCTCCCGAATGTAGGCACTTGTGACCCACCAGTGTTAACCATGCGACAATCGCCGGTAGTTCTTTTAAGCCCTTCGGTTGTATTTCTTTGCTCCCGACGAGTTTTGCGCTTTTCCCGCTTAAAGCGTTGTCGATGAGCAACGTATCCTTGCCACCATCTATCGAAAGCTTTGCACTCTTGAGTGGGGTGCGAAATCTTCAAATGATATAAGCAATAGGAGGGGTGCATTTCTATTTCACCAGTAATTTTTCCTTCAGAGGATGGTAGCTTCATGCCCATTGATATGGCCTTAGCAAACCTTTTCCTCATCCTGAATTGGCTTTTGTCAACGGTGGAGGCATTTTGCTCCAGCGGGATCGTCTCAGCTCTTTCTTCAAGTCGCTGGCGCTTGGCCCTTTCAAATATACCCGTCTCGCGTTCTCGATCAGCTTTACTTTTCAATCGAGCTTCGTTAAGGAACGCGTCAATCATTTCATCTGATAGCCCCAGAATTTTTGGTTCAGGATCTGCCCCCAGCGCTTCAGTACAAGGAGTTTCCTCATCGTCCATGAACGAATGGGAAATCACATGACTGCTCGCCACGCATTCTTCAGATTCATCAGATGAACTTTCTTCCTCATCTTCCACTTGAAAGACGTGATTGAGGAACTCTTAGAATGTAATGGGAGTCCGTGCCTTCTGGTTGTATTCCTCCAGTGCATCAATTTGTTTTTGCAAGTCCGTGCGCTTGTCGCCAGGCTTCACGGGCTTCTTAGATTTCTTCTTCTTCTTTTTCGAAGATTTTGACGACTGGTTGCGAGTGCTTGAGCCATCACAATCGGTCTTTGGAGTTGGACGTGGCTTCAACATCCCTTCAATGACCTGCGGTTCCAACGGGTTCTTCCACTTGATCGCTGGACATGTCTGAAGATCGTTTAGCATCCTCTTTGTCTTGGCTGATAATACAACCTCCCAAGGAGCTTCTTCAACGACGGAGCATGTTGCCCCCGGCGTATTCGTCCCTTTAGAGGTGTGGGGCTGCGGGGGATTCACCTTCCATTTGTCAGATAACGCGAATTTGCCCTGTCGGTATTGGTTTTCAAGCCAATTTTTGAAAACGTAGCAATCTTCGATCGGATGGCCCAGTACTCGATGATAAGGACAGTAGTTGGGCTCATTGACGTCACTTGGTTGCAACGGACGTTTTGGATCCGGCAGATTTATGAGTCTGTTGCGCAATGCCAGCTCGAAAAACCTTCTCGTTTTATCTCGGGGAAAAGAATAAGGACGCCCTAGCCTCTCCTCAAGGTCTACGTATGGGCGCATATTATTTTGACGCACAACCGGATTCGAGTTGCTCGGTTGTTGTTGAGTATTAGCGGCGACGATCGCTTTTCCCTTCCCTTTGTCATTTCGGGAGTCCGGCTTTGGAAGAGGGGGTTTATGGCCCATCTGATCCATCTGCGCTAGCTTGTCAATCAAGGCCTGGAAGGTAGTCGGCTTGAAAAACATCATAAATTGCGAGATGGTTGCTTGCGGATCAAGGGTTCCCACAAACATACCCACCGCAGGAGCTTCTTCAATGCGCTGCTCGCACTTCGACCATAAGTTCCGCCATCGCATAGCATATTGAACCCATGTCTCGCCTGGCTTTACCCTGGCGTTAATCAGTGCCGTCATCGGGGTGCGTTCACTGGCGCTTGCAAAACGCTGAGTAAACAGCAGCTCCATCTCTGCGAAGGTCTTAATAGAGTCGTTCGGGAGCTCAGAGTACCACTCGAACGCCGTATCTGATAAGCTTCCAACAAACTGGCGAAGCAACAACTTTTCGTCACCGCCGGTGTTGCCGCAGAGTGCCCTGAACTGGGCGACATGCTGGTGAGGATTGCCCGTCCCCTTGTAGACATGGAACTTGGGAATTGTGTAACCCGACGGGTACTTGATTTGGTTGTACCAGCTTGGATATGGCCGCCCCGTTTTTACGACCTGGCCAGCTGCTTCAGCCGCATGATGAACTCGTATTTGTTGGGCTATGTACTCGTCCAAATCAACTTTGGAGATTGTATCCTCCTTAGCCGTCAATAGAGCTGGCGGAGGATTTGATGTCTCTCCCCTATCGTCTCCAAGGACGATCGAGGGATCTTCGGCCGGAGGATCTTGTTGGATCATCATCCCCACCATGTCTTGGAACAGGAGGTCCATACGCTGTATGTTGGCTGCTTGTTCAGCAGCCTCTTTGTCCTTCTTTTCCCATATTCGACGAAGGAATTCAGCGTTGGTTTCTTCCTCTTGGCGTTCATCCGAGGACGTTTCAGGGCTTTCTTTTGGCCCGGTAAGTGCGGCCATAGCGTTCATCCGAGGACATTTCAGGGCTTTCTTTTGGCCCGGTAAGTGCGGCCATAGCGTTCATCATCTCTTGGAGCTTTTGCTGTTGCTCCTGAGCTTTGATCACTGACCGTGTAAGCGGTCTATGACCTGTAGATATGCGACTGTCCTCTTTTCCAGACGCCACGTAAACGGTATGAAATACAATGCCCCCTGACTTAGGGCGTTTGGGTTCACCACCTTTGATATTTGTCGCCGGCGCGGGGGTTTTCTCCGGCCTTCTTCTTTTGTGGGCCGTTGAAGTTGAAGGGGCCGTTGCAGTGGGCACCCTAGCGATTGTTGCTCTCTGCTGTTCAATAGGACGGTCTTTTCCTTTTTGCACCTTCGTCTTCTTTCGTTGACGAGAGTGATCTGGGTCGATCACGGAGTCTTGAACCCTCCGCCAAACTTTATAAATTCTTGAGGACAGCCGTTGAGGGGGCTGTTCTTGCTTCGTTTCCGGAACTCTCTCCGCGGGCGGAGATCTTTTCAATGTAGCGGTTGGAGAATTCTTACGTACCCTCCTCAGCAGTTCAAAGCTGTTCCCAGTTGGAACAGCAGCGTTGACTTCTACCACTGGAGCCGGTGGAGTTAGTCCTGAGGGGAAGTTGCCCCCTGCCTTTCTCACTCGTTGCCAATGACGACGTCGAGCACGACGAGCCGTTGGGACTGGCTCGGAGATAAAGATAGCTTCTTTTTGCCCCATGTCTGAATGAGGCGCCGCTGGTGTTAACCTCTTAAAGACTGAAGTTGTCTTTTGAGGGGTGATGTTCAACCTGTCGAAGACGGATCCTCGAGCAAGGGCAGGAGCAGGAATCGTCAGTCTTGAAAAGACTGATTCTTTGACAGGGGAAGCCGCCTTGACGACTTCTGGAGCAGCAGTTATTGCCTTCCTTGGGACAGCCAGTTTAGAGTTCTGATCCAGCCTGGCGAAAACCGAAGCTGTTGGTTTGGCAGTGGGCGACCCGTTGACAGGGGTCGTCGTAGCAGTGAGCCGGTCGAAGATCGACTTTTTGTTCACTTCCGGTGCAGGTATTGGCGTAGAGAAGCTTGTAGGTGGGATCATGGTCCCGAAAAACAGGCCAGTGGTAGCTTGGGTCACCTGGTCTACCGGCAGAGCGAGGAAGGAAGCCGCTTGGGGCCCATATGCTACACCTCCAGGTGAGGTGGAGCGTCCGTTGTAGTGGCACTTCGAGCAGTTGGTGCAGTTAGAGGCCATTGATGCTTGAGTTCTGCGCCAGGCAAAAGACCAAATCTTAGTAACTTGAAATCCAAAGGCAGCCGTTAACAAACCGCGATTGGTTCGCGAAAACGACACACGAAGTGTGGAGTGGAAAGAGGAAAAGGTCCCACCGGGCGTGCCAGAATCTGTTCTCCTTCGAATGACGGCGCACAAGACTGCGAAGTCCAGACGCTGAGATTCGGGGCAGATACTATTTGGTTTTATCCGTCTACCTCTCCGAAGATGCCAAGTTGATTTATGGCACCGTGTATCGGAGGTTTATACAGATGCGGCCGATGTAGCAGACTTCATCAGATTCCCCCTCGCTTGAGGGGTTTTTGATTGTGGGGACGCTCTTCCCTGCAGGCGCAAGCCCCTGTAGTTAATTACGCTACTGCATTGCGGCAATAACTTTCTCCTTCTCCAGAATTTCACTTCGTGTCGTGTGTGTTTGTTTTGTTTGTGGTTGCCCGTGGATTGTATACGGAGACTGAGTAATGCCGTCGCCCGTAGGACATGGATTAGTCCAAATCCGTATTTACTTAGATTTGGGTTTGGTGTTTTTAGTTTAAGGATACATTAGCCGTATTGAGGCTAAGATCGACTTAAACATTCGTTAAGGATACGTCAGTCCTGTTTGAGACTGAGATCACCTTAACGTAGTGATCCATTTAATATATGGCCGTCAGGACTCGTCACCTCTCTGATGTCGTTGAAGGATTACAACGACATGTGTCAGAGGAGCTCGGAGATGTACCCTCGAACCAGAGTTGATTGGGAGTTTTATAATCCATTTGAATGTTTAAGGATAAGTTAGCCGTGTTTGGGGCTAAACGGGATCGTTTAGATCCGGTAAAAGAGCATTTGGAGGCTCTATTGTTCCAGTTTAGGAACGTGGTGGTCCATACTCCAGTTTAGGGACGTGATGGTCTGTGTCCCAGTTTAAGGACGTGGTGGTCTATGTTCCAGTTGAAGGATGTGGTGGTCCATCGCCAGTTTAGGGACGTGGTGGTCCATATTCCAATTTAAGGACGTAGGGGTCCATTATTAGTTTAAAGACGTTTCGGACCATCATTAGTTTAAGGACATTTCGGTCCAATATTAGTTTAAGGACGTTTCGGTCCACGAGTTTAAGGACCCCGCAGTCCATATTGACGTGTGTGGTCGTCGGTACCCGTCACCTCTCTTGACGACGTTGAATGATTACAACGACATCTGTCAGAGAAGTTCGGAGATGTACCCTCGAACCGGATATAAATTGATTGAAGAGAGCAATCTTGCTCAGTCAATTTAATTTGAGGACTTACGGCCAAAATTGGGCTAAGTCCAGTTGAAAATGTTCCACATTTTATTTGCTTCTGCATCGCATTTATTTTTATTTTTATTTGGGCTCTGCCTAGAAAGGATGCAGAGCATCAATTTGTTTTGGGCTCTGCTCCTTTATAAATGATGCAGAGCATCAATTTATTTGGGCTCTGCCCTTTTATTGCTTTGCAATTTATTTTGGCCTGCTAGGTCTTTTGATTTGGGCCTGGCCCGTTAGGAAATGCATTGCATTTATCAGGCGCTTTGCGCCAATCAGAGAGCGCAAGCACTTATACTGCTGACACGTGTCATGCAAGCGCAGTGCGCTGCACTTATGCGCTGCGCCTGCGCTGTTGGCACGTATCGCGCTCTGGTGGCTTGCGCCAATCCAAGAGCGCAACAGCGCAGTTTGCAAGTGCAAGGCACTATAATTTAAGAATCTTTTAGATTCAAGAACCAATGGTTCATAAAAGTGCAAAGCACTATTAGTTTCCTTGATCTAATTTAGATCAAAGAAAAACAAGTTTTTCTTTTTATTTCAAGAACCAAAGGTTCATAAAAGTGCAAAGCACTATTTTTTTTATTTTTGTTTTTTTTCTTCTTGTTTTAAAGAACCAGTGGTTCATAAGAAGTGCAAAGCACTGTTTTTTTTATATGAAGATCATTGATCTGGTTTTTTAGATCAATGATCTATTAGAAGAAATTTCTTCTCTCTCGTGAAGGTTTTTTACCTTTTTCTTGAAATTTTTCTCAGAATTCTCTCTGTTTGAAGCTCTTGATTTTTTTCAAGAAATGTTGATGCCTTTGAATTGAGATCTAGGGTCCTTTTTATAGTGCCCATAAATTAGTTAAATTTGTTAAAGAGATCTTTCTCTGAGTGATTTGGGGAATTTTCCCCACCGTTGGATCTTTGATCCAAGGGCTTCTATTTTACAGAAGAAAATCTTCTTGTTTTAAAAAGAATAGAAAGATTTCTTTGAAATCTTAATTCTGTTTGGCGCAAACGCCCCAGTGCGTGACACGTGTCAAGCAGCGCACAGCGCAGCGCAACTGCGCTAGCGCATCTGCGCTGACACGCGTCGCGCAGCGCATCTGCGCTGACACGCGTCGCGCAGCACAAAGCGCAGCGCATCTGCGCTGACACGCGCCGCGCAGCACAAAGCGCAGCGCATCTGCGCTGACACGCGCCGTGCAGCGCAACTGCGCTAGCGCATCTGCGCTGACACGCGTCGTGCAGCGCAACTGCGCTAGCGCATCTGCGCTGACACGCGTCGTGCAGCGCAACTGCGCTAGCGTATCTGCGCTGACACGTGTCGCGCAGCGCTTGCACAACTGAAACGTTGCTTCCTTTATTTTTTCTTTAAACAGAGCTTTGCTCTGATTGGGTGCGCTGTTTTGGGCGCTGTGCTGATGTGTCTGCGCCTGACACGTGGCGCGTTGCGCCCGGAATTTGAAGCGTTGCTTCAAAATTTGGATTTTGAATTTCCAGCACAACTTTGCTCTGATTGGGGGAAACAGGCCGGTGCCTCCCCCCATGTTTCCTTGAGTTCGACAGTCTCTGCCTCCCCCTCGGTCGGACTTGGCCCTGCAAGATGAGATGCATAAGAACCGGCGAGTTTACAATTTTTACAAACAAAATTATGAAAGAAGTATTACCTGAGGTGGACTTCTCGTTAGCCTCCCTATTGGCGCGAATCGTCTGTCTATGAGCTGTAGAAAGGGCGACCGGGGACTCTTCTGACGGAGTGTCGGCACGAGGAACGGTGCTTGGGCCCGCTCCAATGGCCAAGGCAGCCCTGCGTGCCTTTGCTTCGCGCCTCGACCGCTTCCTCTCCTCCCGGGCTGTCACGATGGACCTATTTGACGCTTCCTTCATCGAAGCGTCGTCGTCCTCATTCAAAGATGCCTCCAGAGCCTTTAAATCATCTCTCATCGGCTCTTCAAGACGGACCTCCTGCGGTAGCCCAGAGGGAGCAGAAACACCGGCAGCCGGCAGAACATTTGCGTCACTTGGCGGGAACGGCATTGAGGTTTCTGTGATAAAAAGGGAGAGGTTAAATTGACCATAACACAAGGAAAACGAAAACTTGATGAATTGAAACTTACTAAGGCCTAAAGACGCACTGAGTCGTTCCTCCTCTTGGAAAGTCTCGAGGGAAGCAGCAATGGCTTCTTCATCGGTGATGCCTGTTGGAAGAAAAAGAAAAAAAAAACGTTAGTCAAAGGCAATAAGGAGGATATGATACAATAAAGAAAATGCGACTAGTAGTTACCTGATTGCACAAGCTTAGCTAGCCACGCGTCACGCTTTGCCAACCACGCTGAAGTTTCGAGGGCGGCCTCCAAGTCTGTGTCATCCGGCGGCGGAATGACCAATCCCTCGTTAGTCCCATATTCGTTCAGGCCCTCGGCATAGGGAGCGTGGGGTTCCTGACCGAACGCGACGTCTGCAGCGAAGAGCGACTTCTTTTTCTTCTGCCCGCCGACCCTAGGTGAACGCGGGATCGACTTACGCTTAGCAGCCACTTTGGGACGGCGGGTCCCGAGGTCCGCACCCACGCCAGACTCCGGCGAGGCTACAACCACTGTCTCCACTGGAGCACAGGGCGCTGGAGGTGCATCTGCAATATCGGGGAGCAGAAATCCGTGCGGAGGACTTTGCGCACGCGATGGCGGGGCTCTAACATCTTTTAAAGGGGCAACTACCGGGGTACTGGGCACTAAAGGACCATTGCGGTCGCTGCCTGGAGGCGCACCCTTACGGTCGACCAGCAATCGCCTTTCCTCCTTTATAACGGCTCCCGTTGCATGATTGTACCATTCTTTATATATGTTGAGGAGTCGTGGAGCGCAAGCCGGCGCACTGATAAAAAAGTGAGAACCCGTATTCAGGCGCATGAAATGATGCAGCGCGTTCTTCATCCCTTCCTCAGTGGCAGCAAGTTCCAGTAGGAAAGCTTCCAAGGGTACCCCTTGATCGTAGCTCAGTTGCTGAGCGAAACGATGCGGGTTGTATCTCATAAAAATCGCCGCACCGTTCTACCTGAATACTAGGAAGCCCGGTCTAATAGAATATAAGTGAAGGGTCCCCGGGCTGTCAAAATTGAGGCTCCATCCTTGAAAGTATCTTGTAATGGCCGCATCGCAGTGGTAGACGCCTTTCCAATAGTCAACACCTTATCGACGAAAGACATCCCGTCTCCAACGGTGTGGGGGCGAATGAGTAAACCCCTGGCGTTCCGTGGCGAAGGAGTCACAATTGATGCGCCAATCAACTGTATGATGCGAGGGAAACCGCACTTGTCGTAGAAAGAAGGCCTTTTGTGCATGCCGAAAACACCTGACGTGTGTAGCTCGAGCTATGATACGAAGTAGTGCATCGGGAAGACCACGTGCAGTACCCTAGGCTCATTAGCGTCCGCTGCTCGACTGAGTCCATGATACAAGTGTGCCAAGCCGGCGATCCCAACGGCCACTTTTACCCCTATGGCCATCCGGTGGGCTGGGTAAAAGACAGAGGGCCGCATATGGAGAGAATGCATTGGGATCGCAAACCAACTCAGCCATAACCCAAGAAATCCTAAGAAAAAGGCCTTCTCGTCCATCCCAGGGACTGCAATTTCTGCAAAAGACATAGTCGGGAAGTCCGGAAGGAAAAAACCCTTTTGGTCTATTTCCTTCACCGGAAGGTTATCCAAACCTAGACCGAAAGGGTCATCCAAAGTAGTAAACTTGGCAGCTTCTGATGAGAGGACGCTTGGGCGAAGGAACCGAGCGATGAAATCCTCAAAGCTAACTCCGCGACTCCCATGTTCGATGAAAAGGGTCTCATAGATGTTCAACACTTTAATCAAACTTGGGAATTGGTGTTGAACAGCATTTTTCGGCGTGAGGACCCTTACCACCGTCTTAGCACAGAAGACATACTCGTCTGTCGGAAGCAATTCCTTATAGTGCTCCCCAATAACCGGCAAACCGGAGACCTCTGTGAACTCCTCTAGAGAAACTGACACTTCCCGATCTATTGCAAGGAAAGTGTGGGTAGGAATGTTCCACTGCTCCAAGAAAGCCTTGAACCACCAGGTGGGAAGCGTGGGATACTGGAAAAGGGAGACGTAAACCGCAGTATATAATCCTAACCTTATCAACTGCGACTTCTTCGTCGACAGGATATACCGGGCCCACGGCAGATAGCCGATCGGTTGGCGGGGGATCAGACCGATGTTATATGATTGCCCCTAAGGTCGCGCCTCGCCTTGACAGATACGGCGTCCTAGGATATCCAAAACCATAGGACGCTGGACCGGAATCGTATCTATGGCGGGATGAAGAAAGCCCTTCGAAGTCCAATCAACCATCTCCACGGCATACTGCACCGAGGGTGGGGTGGCATAATGAATCGCCGTGATGGGTTCTGACGGTACTGCGCACGTGAAGCTCCGTTGATCCATAATAATCTGATTATTCCACGACCCCCAAAGGTGGAGACTCTTGTATTCCGGGTCGTGGTCCTTAATCATGGCTAAGACTTCACGATCCAAGGGCGCTTCGGGAAATCCCTCCTCTGAACGAGCAAACGGGAATGAGGTGTCGAGAGACATGATCACTGCAAATGAACAGAAATTAGCCGTTAGTGTTGTAATTCCAACGCTTGGCGTTTTAGAAAATTTTTCACTAATTAATTAATTAAATTAAAAATCAATTAAATTAAAATTAATTAATTACACTACACTGCAGTGCAGTGGGTAGGGGACCAAATGGGGACCCACAAAATCTGGATGAAAGTGCCTCATTTAATAAGACAGCCCCATCATTGGGTGAGACTGTCAGTGAAAGAAAAGATCCCCAAGAGAATATTCTCATCAGTGGGGAATCACTAGAGACAAGGAGAAAATCTCCACTTTCAGAGCAAAGCTCTGTCACAGAATGACACTTGTCAAATTCTGGTCTCAAAGGAATAAAATTCCTTAAAAAAAGTGCTTAGCTCTGTAATGGTGATTAAAAAAATCCATCAAAAGAAATTTTAACTTTCAAAGAGATTTAAATTTTTTTTGGATTTGAAAATCCAAGAAAACTCTTAAGAGTTCATCATCAGGAGTTCCAAAGATCTATATTCTATAAATGAGCAAAGCTCTGTTCATGGGTTAAGAAACCCTAAAACAAATTCTTGAGAGCAAAACTCTGTTTATGAAACCCCAAAGGGAATTTCTTTAGATCAAAAGATCTGTGAGAGCAAAGCTCTTTTGGTTAAGATTAATTTGAATTAATTTAATTTAAATTAATTTTACCTAAAGTTTTCTAACTTTGGAAACGAGCAAAGCTCTGAAGTTCTTAAGCAAGAGCAAAGCTCTGGAAAATCAAAATCTTGAAATGGTGAAGATTTTCTAAGGGCCAGAGGTTCTATTTATAGGGCGCTTGCGCCCCTTCAGCTCACCTGTTGATCCAACGGTCAGAAGCTTGCCACCGCTGCACTCACGTGCGCGCCACGTGAACGCAACGGTGGGGGGGCATTTGTTTCCCCCAATCAGAGCAAAGCTTTGTTGAAATTCAAAATTCAAATTTTGAAGCAACGCTTCAAATCCCGGGCGCAACGCGCCACGTGTCATGCACTGATACGTCAGCGCAGCGCCCAATCAAAGCAAAGCTCTATTAAAAAACAAAAGGAAGCAATGCTTCAGTTGCGCAAGCACTGCGCTGAGCGACACGTGTCAGCGCAGTTGCGCTGCGCGACACGTGTCAGCGCAGATGCGCTAGCGCAGATGCACTGCGCGACACGTGGCAGCGCAAGTGCGCTGCTTGACACGTGTCACGCGCTGGGGTATTTGCGCCAAACAGAATTAAGATTTTAAAGAAATCTTTCTGTTCTTGTTAAAACAAGAAGATTTTCTTCTATAAAACAGAAGCCCTTGGATCAAAGATCCAACGGTGGGGAAAATTCCCCAAATCACTCAGAGAAAGATCTCTTTAACTAATTTATGGGCACTATAAAAAGGACCCTAGACCTCAATTCAAAGGCATCAACATTTTGTGAGAAATTAAAAACTTCAAACAGAGAGAACTCTGAAGAATTGGAGAGAATTCCTCAAGAACAAAAAAGGTAAAAACCTCTAGGAAAAAGAGAAAATTCTCTTATGAACAGATCATTGATCTGAGAACAAGATCAAGGATCTCCAATAAAAAAAATATTAATAAATAATAATAAGTGCATTGCACTTTTCTATGAACCATTGGTTCCCTGAGATAAGAAAAACAAGAAGAACTTGTTTTCTTTGATCTAAATTAGATCAAGAAAACAAACAGTGCTTTGCACTTCTTTTATGAACCATTGGTTCTGAATCTAAAAGATTCTCAAGTTAACAGTGGCTTGCACTTTCCAAACTGCGCTGTTGCGCTCTTGGGTTGGCGCAACCCACCAGAGAGCGCCACGTGTCAGCATCTGAACCATTTGCGCTATGCGCTTTTGAAATAGAGCCTTGCTCTCTGAAACTGGCGCAACTCACCACAGCACGCCACGTGTCGGCAGCGCAAGCGCAGCGCACTGCGCTTGCATGACACGTGTCATCACCATAAGCGCTTGCGCTCTTTGGTTGGCGCAAAGCGCCTGACAAATGCAATGCATTTCTTTTGCTAAAGGGCCAGGCCCAAGTCAAAAAGACCTAGCAGGCCAAAATAAATTGCAAAGCAATAAAAGGGCAGAGCCCAAATAAAATTGATGCGCTGCATCATTTATAAAGGGCAGAGCCCAAGTAAAATTGATGCTCTGCATCTTTCTGGGCAGAGCCCAAACAAAATAAAAGTAATGCAATGCATTATTTAAATGCGGGCAAAGCCCTAGCATAGGTCTAATAGACCAAAAATAAATAAAAAGGTTGAACATTTTCAACTGGACTTAACCCAATCATGGCCATAACTCCTCAAATTAAATTGACCGAGCACGACTGCTCCCTTAAATCAATTTATATCCGGTTCGAGGGTACATCTCTGAACTCCTTTGACTCCTATCGTTGTAATCCTTCAACGACGTCGGAGAGGTGACGGGTCCCGACAACCACACATCCACACGGACTGTGGGGTCCTTAAACTCATGGACTTATGTATCCTTAAACCAAGATACGGACTGTGGGGTCCTTAAACCCGCGGACTTATGGGTCCTTAAACCCATGGACTTATGCGTCCTTAAACTACCAATGGACCGCAATGTCCTTAAACTACCAATGGACCGCAATGTCCCTAAACTACCTATGGACCACTATGTCCCTAAACTGGAACAATAGAGTCCCCAAACGCTCTTTTGTCGGATCCAAACGATCCCGTTAAGTTATCTTAGTCTCAAATCAGACTAACGTATCCTTAACAAACATTTAAGTCGATCTTAGCCTAAATATGGCTAACGTATCCTTAAACCAAAACACCAAACCCAAATTTAAGTAAATACGGATTTGGACTAATCCACGTCCTACGGGCGACGGAATCACTTAGTCTCCGTATACAATCCACGGGCAACCACAAACAAAACAAACACACACGACACGAAGTGAAATTCTGGAGAAGGAGAAAGTTGTTACCGCGATGCGGTAGCGTAATTAACTGCGGGGGCTTGCGCCTGTAGGGAAGAGCGTCCCCACAATCAAAAACCCCTCAAGCGAGGGGGAATCTGACGAAGTCTGCTACATCGGCCGCATCCATCTAAACCTCTGATACACGGTGCTGTAAATCAACTTGGCATCCTCGGAGAGGTGGACGGATAAAACCAAATAGCATCTGCCCCGAATCTCAGCGCCAGGACTTCGCAGTCTTGTGCGCCGTCCTTCGGAGGGGAACACTACATTCAAAACACAACACTGCACATTGAGTTCGCATGACCAGTTTAACCCGTCAATCGGAGGTTCCCTCGCTCCAAAGGCGAGAGGTAATTAACGGCAGCTTAGTCCGTGGCTGCCAGAGATTCGGATCCCCACCATCAATAAACCCCCACCTACCCTAGTCAAGGGGAATCTGTAGTACACCTAACAAGCGCGCGTGTATTCCCATCTTAATGGGGTGACGAAAAACACCCTACAGATTCTGGCACGCCCGGTGGGACCAATCTTTTCTCCTATATTTCAGGTTAAACGTTCATGCGAACTCAATCAATATACATATCTATATTTATACTAAATAATGCTCTTTCAAGCAGGTTTTCAAGCAATCACTTTTCAACAATATCTCCAAAGATGAACTCAGCTCCCATCTCCTACACGATGAAGATGGACGCCAGGACAGTCCTCTCGGCCAATCTCGAGCGACAATGGGAGGAGCCACCGCTACCATTTGGCTCTATTCTGTTCGTGTCAGCTAACGTCATGCCAGCTTCTCAAGCTCCAGCAACAGACAGACCGGTCTCGAAAGGCAGGAGTCCAAATGTGGTGATCTCGAGGGCACCACTACCCAAATGCAAGTCGGTGTTTGAATGACTTTCCTTAGCCCCAGCTGGGGGCAAGGCCATCAACACCAACAAAGCAATAGGGCATCTCGGGCAAGCTCCAGCGGCGCCCCTGACAACTGCTCAATCGGGTATCTTCTCTAAGCCCCCCGTCAACCGACTCACGATGGCTTCCTCGGTGACGGATGCCCG
This sequence comes from Agapanthus africanus, assembly GCA_030015575.1. NCBI lineage: Eukaryota > Viridiplantae > Streptophyta > Magnoliopsida > Asparagales > Amaryllidaceae > Agapanthus > Agapanthus africanus. The sequence continues at coordinate 139,759,581 of CM057339.1, forward strand.
TCAAGCCCTCAAAATCGAGAAGCTAAAACAGAAAAGGCTCAGATATAGAGCCAACAAAAGGGCTAGGACTCATGCTAGGCTAAACTTCATGATGTTCGAAGAACAGGGTTACCCCGCCAAAGATTAGGAAATAGCTGGATATGTGGTCCACACTGTCTATATGGTGGGCACGCGCAGCAAGAGCAAGGACGGGGCCACCACATCTCAAATCCAATCTGGTGTGAATGTAACTGTCACTCCCCAAGACCAGCATCCTCCGAAGGATGATGAAAATCCTCCCAATGAGGCTGATAGGCAGAGAGATCTATCGGTTCGTGAGGAGTCGGGCTCAGAAAGCGAAGATGAGCCAATCTTCCGTCCTAAGAACGCAGAGCAGCAACTTCTACAAGAGCTCCGAAAACAACTCAGAAGTAAAGACAAGGAGATGGCCAAACTTTACTCTAAAATTGACGACTTGACGAATGTTGTGATGCAGCTCACGGCCCAAGTTGCCTCTCAGCCGCCCAATCAAGCACAGGGTTCTACTCAAGAACCAGGAAACGGTATTCTGAGACAGCCGACGCCTATTCCCTCAAATTCAAAGGTGGACGGACCGCATGAAAGTCAGTCGCATCCTATCTCGGGAAATGTTTTGGCTACCGATGACAGCAACCCGCTAACTCAAGATTAAATCATGGATTTGGTTGCTAACAAAGTGAAAAAAAATTGGTAGCCGAAGCCGGAGAGCAAAAAGATGTCAGCAGTAGCGGGAGACCATATCCTGCTCGGTACGATCTTGTGAAGTTTCCCACTGGCTATGTCGTCCCCAAATTTGAAAGGTTCGATGGGACGGGAAATGCGAACCGACACATTGCCCAATTTAAAGCATCATGCGCGAATACTAAGGGCAATGATGCGCTCCTTCTCCGCCAGTTTGTCAATAACTTGACCGATGTTGCTTTCGATTGGTACGCAAGCATACTGGATGACTCGATCACGACGTTCGCTCAAATAGAATCCATGTTCAAGCAAAGGTTCATGAGTGTCAGTGATAAAATCACCATTGCCGACTTCGTAAGGACCGAGCCAAAGAACAACGAAAGCAACATGGATTTTATAGTCCGATGGCGCAATCTCTCTGTCAAATTTGAACCGACATTAGAGCAAGACCAATCCGTCAGTCTTCTTATTAAAAATTTAAACGACTGGATGAAACATTTCCTGTGCACCGCGGGCCTTAAAACATTCCAAGAGATGACCAAGAAAGTCCAAATGTTGGAATGCTCAAATCCCGAGTCCACTCAGGATCTTCAGTTCACAAACAGACCGAAAACTTGGAGGGACGACAACCGAAAAGGCGAAAGTTCCAACAACACCGATTCTTTTATTATGCAGAGAGCAGGCGGAGCGAAGGCTAACAAACCCCGAGAGCCAACTTTGGAGGAAAGGAGAAATAAGGTCTACTCTTTCAGAAGAGACAAGGTCCACAAAATATTCAAAAATGCTCTGAAGAATGACCTGCGGCTACCAGAACCAAAAAGGCTAACTGAAGCGAACAGGACTGATCATCCCAACTTTGCCCATACCACCGAGTGCTGGGACACACTATTGAAGACTGTTGCATCTTCAAGAATTGGGTCGAGAAACAATACAAGGCAGGAGAAATATCATTGTCCCCTGGTGTGTTAACAAACAGATAAGCTGTGACCGCCAATTTCATAGAAACGGAGACCGAAGTCCTTCGGGAACCTGATTCTCTCAGACATCTGCCTTTCTCTGAGAAGAGCGGACTAAGGCAACAAGCTAAGAGCCAGACGAGCAACATTGCCAATGAAGAAGCAATAGACGGGTACACAACCCATACGGTCTACATAATGGAGCTCAGAGGAGCAAGTCCTCCTACGCCTTATAGCCATGACAATGACGTGGCTGTTGCCATCCAACATCGCCTCGATCCAAATGATGAAGAACCCGTTCAGGCCATTGAGCCAAAGGAACCCGCAGTTCTTGTTGAATCAAGCTCAGGCGGTAAGGATGATCCGGTTGTCGTACCCGGGACTATAGAACAAGCATTATTCCAATGGCTTCAAAAGCAGCTTCAGGACAGGGACAAGAAGATGGCCAAGGTCCATTCAAAAGTCGACGAGATGGCAAACGTCGTGGCAGATCTCACGACCCAAGTCGCCCGATTGAAATTACAGCAAAATCAAATTTTGGTTCGTGAGCTAAGGATTGATATCCGGAAGCAGCCAACCGATACTCCCTCCGGCCAAAAAGCGGAACGCCTTTGCGAAAAACGGCCGCGATCAGCCTCCAGTCCCTCTGATACGTACACTGAACGTGGTAAGCGAACAGTAGGCGAACCAAAGACTGATCGTCCTTAGGGTCTAGCATCAGTAAGGGCACCTACTCTAATGGAGAGAAGGAAGAAACTATACTCCTTCAGAAGGGATGAAGTCCGCAAAATATTCGAGGACGCCTTGAATAACGGTTTGCAACTGCCTATTCCAAAGAGTCTATATGAAATGAACATGACCGGAAATCCTATATACTGCCCATATCATAGAATGGTGAGTCATACCATTGAAGACTGCTATGTTTTTAAAGATTGGGTGGAGAACCAATACAAACTTGGGAAAGCCTCACAGTCGTCGAATGTACCGACGAGCCACGGAGCTACGGTCATCAACACATCCCCGCCAAGATCAAAGTTCGAGGAGCTGGGATAAGCAAACCACAGACCTCCAAGTCTTTAAACTGGGAATAACTGACCACAATGTTATTAAACTGGGAGCATACGACCATCACTTCTTTAAACTGGGAACAATCAACCTCTAAGTCGTTAAACTGGGGATGTAAAAATGTGTAAATAAAAAAAAGATTAAAAAGGTATAAAATAAAGCCGAAATGATGGGGCAAGTCGCAATAAAAATCAGCGAGTAAAATAAAGATGAAAATAAAGCCGAAATGATGGGGCACCGCGAATAAATAGCCGAAATGATGGGGCACCGCGAATAAATAGCCGAAATGATAAGAAAAGCTGAAATGATGGGGCAATCGCGACCTTCGCGATAAGAAAAGCTGAAATGATAGAGCAATCGCGGTAAAAAAAATGGCGAATGATGAGTCGCTCCTGGTACCATATTCCAGTGCAGCAATGCAGACGCCAACCAAAATCCAAATCCCCAAGTGGCGAATGATGAGTCGCTCCTGGTACCATATTCCAGTGCAGCGATGCAGACGCCAACCAAAATCCAATTTCCCAAAACTCTCCCAGCCCTACGGTTGGTCCCCAAGTTGACTGCCGTATACAATCTACGGGCTCAAATAATTCTTATCATACCCATACCCCACCGCAATCATCAGTTATGCGGCCGGTCTCCGCCCTTGGAATTATGCTCCATTAGGAAAGACCCACTCATGTGTCCTCACGATACATGAGGAGAACAAACCTTCGTGGGATCCTTACGACTCAAAAAAAAATACTTGGGGGTCCTCACGACTCCTAAGGAGAAAATGCATATACGGGATCCTTATGACTCGTAGGGAGAAAATGCTTTTATGGGACCCTTACGGCCCATAAAATTGAAAAGCCATAGGTGATAAGGATCTAAACCTGTCTTCTAAGCCATCGCTTCCCAACAGGGAAAGGCAAATGATGAGTTGCTCCTGGCATTATTCTAGTGCAGCAATGCAGATGCCGATCTAAAAACCAATCCCCGAATATCCCAATGGCGAATGATGAGTCGCTCCTGGTACCATATTCCAGTGCAGCGATGCAGACGCCAACCAAATTCTAAATCTCATACCCCAACGGTGGATGATGAGTCACTCCTAGTACCATATTCCAGTACAGCGATGCAGACGCCAACAAAGTCTCGAAATTCTTCCGGCCCTACGGTCTGGATCATACATCCTGCAAAACCGTATACAATCCACGGGCGTAGAACGGTCCCAGTCTCTCCCAAATCCTACCAGCGAGACCACATTCAAAGTCCCACCAGTGATGAAGATTCCCAAACAAAAAAAAGAAAAAAAAGGGGTATGCCCACAAGCAAAATGGGCACGGATGAAAACCCGAAAGGGCTCCATAACTAAAAACAGCAGGACTGCCGGCGAGTTTGTGAAAACCCGAAAGGGCGCAAACTTGTGAAAAAGAGATAAAATGCACTCGCAAAATCCTCTCGACTTTGTGAGGAGAAAATTCCCGCGTGAGATCCTTACGACTCACAAAGGAAAAACACACTTGGGAGTTCCCACGACTCCTAAGGAGAAAATACACCTACGGGATCCTTACGACTTGTAGGGAGAGAAATGCTTTAATGGGGCCCTTACGGCTCATAAAATTGAAAAGTCTTAGGTGATAGGGACCTAAAACCTGTCTCCTAAGCCATCGCTTCCTAATAAGAAAACGTAAATGATGATTCGCTCCTGGTACCACATTCCAGTGTAGCGATGCTGAAGCCAAACAAAAACCAAAATCCCTAAATCTTTTCATGGCAGATGATGATTCGCTCCTGGTACCATATTCCAGTGTAGCGATGCTGATGTCAACACAAATCAAACAAACCAATTCCAACATCGACCTCTGCGTCAAACAGCTGACACTCCATAACGGGAAGACGTCGACCAGCGACACTCCGTGTCGGGGGCACGTCGACTACAGACACTCCGCCTCGGGGAACATCGACCAGCGACACTCCGTACCGAAACGTCCAACAGCGACACTCCATGTGAGGGAAACGTCCAAAACAGACACTCCACGCCGGGGATACGTCAACCACAGACACTCCGTGCCGGCGGCACGTCGACCAGCGACACTCTGTACCGGGGACATGTCGACCAGCGACACTACGAGCCGGGGGCACGTCGACTATAGACACTCCGCCTCGGGGAAACGTCGACCAACGACACTCCGTACTGGGGAAACGTCCAACAGCGGCACTCTGTACTGGGGACATGTCGACCAGCGACACTCCGTGTCGGGGGCACGTTGGCTACAGACACTCCGCCTCGGGGAAACGTCGACCAGCAACACTCCGTACTGGAGAAACGTCCAACAGCGACACTCCATGCCAGGGAAACGTCCAAAACAGACACTCCACGCCGGGGATACGTCAACCACAGACACTCCGTACCGGGGGCACGTCGACCATCGACACTCCGTACCGGGGACACGTCGACCAGCGACACTCTGTGCCGGGGGCACGTCGACTACAGACACTCCGCCTTGGGGAAACGTTGACCAGCGACACTCTGTAGCGGGGGCACGTCGACCAAATCACTCCGGGCGAGCGAACGTCTACCACGGACACTCCGCCTCAGAGACGCGTCAAGCGTCGACCGTCCATGTCGTAAAAAGGGCAGTGCAGGCTTCCTACAAAGCGGAAACCAAATCACTCCGGGCCAGGGAAACATCTACCACGGACACTTCGTCTCGGAGACGCGTCAAGCGTCGACCGTCCAGGTCATAAAAAGGGCAGTGCAGGCTTCCTACAAAGCGGGAACCAAATCACTCTGGGCCAGGGAAACGTCTACCACGGACACTCCGTCTCAGAGACGGGTCAAGCGTCGACCGTCCAAGTCATAAAAAAGGCAGTGCAGGCTTCCTACAAAGCGGGAACCAAATCACTCCGGGCCAGGGAAACGTCTACCACAGACACTCCGTCTCGGAGACGCGTCAAGCGTCAACCGTCCAGGTCATAAAAAGAGCAGTGCAGGCTTCCTACAAAGTGGAACCAATTCACTCCGGACCAGGGAAACGTATACCATGGACACTCCGTCTCGGAGATGAGTCAAGCGTCGACCGTCCATGTCGTAAAAAGGGCAGTGCATCCCAAAAAGTAGGAACCAAAGCAAGCCTCCTCCACGCGAAAGAAGATCCATCAATTTCATGCACACGACCCACATATGTGGTATGCATTTATTGATGGGGGCACTTTGTTGGGGTCGAAAATTGCACCCCGGTTGACCAAGTCAAAATCAAAGTCAACCCCAAGCCAAGTGTGCCCAAGCCCAGGTCAAGTGGGCCCATGCCTGAGTCGAGCCCGAACATGAAGCGGCCGGCCTCCCCCATGTCGAAATAAAAAATCATGTAATAAATAATTATGATATAATTTTTTATGCATGAATGTAAGAAAATGGGCATAAAGCCAAATTTCTGTAAAGCCCATGGCTTATATGCAAAAGAAATGAGCTCATGAGGCACGGGATGGGCAAAAATGCCATTTTCTAAATCCCAAGGGGCTATATGTAAATGTGTAAGCCTATATAAGGCAACATGATGATGAATAAAAAAAAGACTTTTTCATTCCCCTCAAAATCTAGGGTTTATGCCTCCTTCCCTTTTCTCAAGGGTCTAAAACCCTCTTCGTCTCTTTGAATTAAATCAAGAGTTTAACTCTTCCTTTCGCAAAAAGAAGTAGTTTTTTACCACAAAACCCATAAAGGGGAGCTCGGATCTCCCATTAAATCTCTGAAAGGGGAGATTTTGAATCTCACTCCACTTTTTCTCCAAGATCCGGCCAACCGAGAGGAAGAAGAAGGAGGTCATCTCCAAAAATCCCACATTGCGAGAATCTAAGGCTCAAAAGAAGAGTCAAAGATTCCTAAGAGTTTAACTCCTTTCTGGATCTGTTGGAGTTTAACTCCATAAATTAAATTTCTGTTAGGAGTTCAACTTCAAAATCCCTTGGGAGTTCAACTCCAAAATCCCTTGGGAGTTCAACTCCCCAACCTAGGGGCTAAGCCCCTTCCCGCTGGTGTTTCCAGGGGTCGTGTACCGTGCACGTGACCCGCTGGCATCCAGCGGTCACGTGCCGCACATGTGACCCGGTGGCGTCCAGCGTTCGCATGCGGCACGCGACCCGCTGGCGTCCAGCGGTCGCATGCGGCACGCGACCCGCTGGCGCCCAGCGGTCGCGTGCCGTGTACGTGACCCGCTGGCGTCCAGCGGTCTCGTGTCGCGCACGTGACCCGCTGGCGTCCAGCGGTCGCGTGCCGTGCACGTGACCCGCTGGCGCCCAGCGATCGCGTGCAACGCACGTGACCCGCGGGAGCCCACGCGCCGGGCGCATGACCCTTGGGCGCCGGGCGCCCACGCGCCGGGCACGTGACCTACGGGCGCCCACGCGGCGGGCACGTGACCCGCGGGCGCCGGACGCCTACGCGCCGGACACGTGACCCGCGGGCACACCAGCCCCATATGCCATGCACGTGTATTTAAGACGCTCCTCACTCCTCATTTTTCATACACTCTGCACTCAAAACACAACACTGCACATTGAGTTCGCATGACCAGTTTAACCCGTCAATCGGAGGTTCCCTCGCTCCAAAGGCGATGGGTAATTAACGGCAGCTTAGTCCATGGCTGCCCGAGATTCGGATCCCCACCATCAATAAAACCCCATCTACCCTAGGCAGGGGGAATCTGTAGTACGCCTGACAAGCGCGCGTATTCCTATCTCAATAGGGTGATGATTGATGTGATTTTGAGTGCTTGCGCTTTCTAAAAGATAGATCAAAAATATTTGTAACCGCAATCAAGAACGGCGTCGCTTTGCAGCTAGCCGGTGAGTACGGGTCGGTCCACAGGGATGTTGTGAATTTCCTAGTCGTTCTTACGAGTTAATTCCGAAGGGTGTTCGGATTAATTATTAAATCTAAAAATTGAAGTTGTATGATACTAGGATTAGAAACTTGCTAGGATTAGGTTTAGGGAAAATTTGGTAAACAAAGATCTACATCTCTTTCCATTATCTTTAATTAAAGATATCATATTAGTGTTATGGTAAATCTTAACAAAGGGGATTAGGATGATTGGGAAGATTGATTCTTCCTCTAGATCCTTGTCCTTCCTTTCTTAATCTTTACCCTAACCTCCATGGAAAACCTTAAAATCCGGGCCTTTATACTACGGTATCACCGCTACCTCGAGGGTAGAGTGCCGTAGGGAGCGGAATAAGAAGGTATGCATGGAGTTCTAATTTTCATAAAAGATTGGCAAAGAAAAGAGATGAGAGATTTTCGTCTCTCAAATCCTTCCCCATTCCTAACCCTAACAAGCGAGGAAACTACTCGCTCATTAGGGAATTGAAGAACATTTATCTAGGGCAGAGAATAAAAATTACCTAGGGCAAGAATTGAAATCTAAACTAAAGCAAGGAATTAAATCTACTTACAGATGCATCTCTCCAATCATCAACGCAGGGTTGTCAGATCTGAATTCATGAATTGAAAAGAAACACCGATGCTCTCCAAAAGAATTCTAAAATTTATTAATGAAGGGAGGCATGAGAAATTACAATAAGTAGAGTTCCTATTTATAGAGAATAGGAAACCCTAGGTTACAATTGATTTGCATGTCTACATTTACCAAAATATCCTTAGGAAGACCTAGTCAAAGTAGACTTCAAGCTTTGGTAAAATTTTATGTCTCTTTAAAAGAAAGTATTGGGCCTTGGATCTTTGGGCTTCCTTATTATTTGGTTCTTTATTAAAATAGCTTCTATGTTTCTTCCAGATCTCCAGTGAATAATTGCAGTGGGCTTTTAACCGTTCGCTTTGTAATCTTGGACCTTGCATTGCCTTGTACTTTGTGAATTTTATCTTTGATGTAGGCTTGATCAAGAGTCTTCTATTTGTTGGTCAAAGTCCACTTTTTCATCGTCTTTACATCGTTTTCACTGTTTTCTGTCCAAGAACCTGTAACCTGTAACATGTAGCAGACATGCGTCAAAAGCACCTGTTTTCATTGTAAAATGCATAAGAATGGGGAATATAAAATACAATATTATGGTGTGAACAAATACTCCCAAACTTATCTTTTGCTCGTCCTCGAGCAAACTTATTTTTTTATTCTCGATAAAAATCTAACCTAGCCGCACTTTCGCAGGGAAACGCGATTGCACTGAGCTCGTGCAACAAGCCGTTAAACCTCTAGGTGTCCCTAGTAGGAGGAGTGTTGTCTCCTGAGGGTTTTCAGCGGATACTACCCACAAAATCCTATCAATTCGGCCCATTAACTTTTGTTCTCCAATTAGGTTTTCTAACAAGGAATTCTATTATCTTTTGACTCGCAAATTATCCACCCATATTCTTCATACTTCCTCATCATTTAACTTAAGATTATATATATCATGCAGATCTACTTAGCTTTCGGCATTTCCTAAGTTTTCCTTCTAGGGTTCCATTTCCACTTAGGAATTTCTATCAACTCCATTAAAGATACAAGTTCTATTCTTCATTCCTCTCTCTTATCTAAATTCCAATCACATATCCCCACGTGTGTGTATAAATCACCTCTATACTTGGAAATTCAAATCAAGCAATCGTACTCTCGTCCTTTGTCCAAAGCACTTCTTAGTAGGTGAATTTAAATGAAATTTTCTTACACATCCTTCATGCGACCGTTAATACTTCTTGAGATACCAACGACCGATTACAAAATGCGTTTGCACTTTAAAGCATACTTCCTAGTCTTTGCAACACCCAAGGCTTTAGCAGTGACTCCCAAACCAGTTGGTCTAAGGCACTAGGTGATGAAGCACCCTCGCTAAGTATTTTTCTATTTTTACAGCCTTAAGTAATCACAAAAACCAGTGTCCATTTTTTTTTATTCATTCACACTTTTTCATACTAAGGACTTTAGACAAGAGCATTTCAAGGTCTCTTCTACTATTCCAAGTTTCAAGGTGCGTGATTGTGCAAATTGTAGGGTATACATTTTCAGAATCTAGACTTAAACTAGGAACTATTTTTCAAACTTATACTCTAATAAGAACATCAATACTCTTCCCTTGTTTCGACTTAGCCCAAGAAGTGAACCCAAAATTTGCCTATTTCTAAATAAACTACAAGGCATATACTTTCTACCGTTAAACTTTAAGGAAGGTTATTTTTAGGGTTTTTAATTCACTAAGTCTAAGATCTAGTTGTTCCTAGCCAGTTAACCTATCTGTCAAACTCAAGTCAATTAGCCAAAATTGAATACATTAATTTTTATAATTTTTGAAATTTTTCAAATTTTTATGGGTTTTCAAATAAGCATGCAAATGCAAAAATATGTACAAATGAATGCGAAGGAAGAAGACGTACCGAGCATACCCCCAAACTTGAACTTGACAGTGTCCTCACTGTCATGCTAAACCAAGAGGGTCAAAATACCGGCACTCCCCTGTTTATTTATGTACATTTTTTTTTTGTATTTTTAATGTTTTGAAAAATTTTTATTTATTTTTTGATAGAAAAAGAAAACAAAAATATATATACGAATATACAAAGGTTCCCCCCAAACTTAAGCTTGGCCTTACACAAGGCAAAGGTTAGCACCAACCATTCAAAAATTCTATCGTGGTAATGGTAGAGTTGGTGAAAGAATGGAGTGGAAAGAAAAGAAATGAGAAGCACACGAGACCGTGTGGAGAGAAAGGGATAATATGGTCTCGGTGGAGGAAAATGGCGGAGGGGAAGAAGAAATGGTAGGGGTTCTACTTCTTCGAGTGGAGGTTGATTAGTCACAAAATCCATATCATTTAAGAATGCGAGTTCGTCGGCGAAAATATCATCGAAACTTTCCTCGAAGGTCCAATTGAAAATTATCGAACTCAAAATGTCGGATTGTGATTCATCAACACTCGATATCATTAAAGGAAGATTAGAAGAACCAAAGAAAGTAGGAATACGAATTTGAGGGTGTGGATGGAGCGTATAGATTAGCACAATTTGTAATGACCGATGTGTGAAAAGCGATTGTGCTAATCTATCAACCCACGAAAAAATGAGATTAAATCCCTCAAGAGTCGTGAGCAAACATGGGTACGTCGAACTAGGTATTGGAGATGAAAGCGTAACGGTCTCTTGCACAGTCGAAACGATAGGAAGGACGGAAGGAAGTGAGTGAGGAAGGGTATCAGTTAAGGATTTAGGAGGGTGTATTGGAAAATTTGACACATCAAACGAAAATGGTTCAACCTCAATATTATCCTCAGTACTATCCTCATAACTCTCCTCAATATTTTCCTTAAAAATTTGCTTATCCATGCCAATATCATCAAAATCAAGACGCATATGAGATTCGGGAGAAACATTTAATAACTCGGGATGATGATTTGAACATAAAATTTCAATTAAATCGACAGGTTCATCATCCGAAATATTCCCGGCGTCTATATCCTCAATCAAGTGAAAGTCAATTTCTTTAGACACCTCCTCAAAAGCATGGATGTTTATCAATGTAGGTTCTAGAGTGGAAGTGTAAAGGTCGAAAGGAGTAGGTGCGGTTTCACTCGAAAGGGGTTCCTCACAATCTGGCAAATCAAACACTACAAAATCACACAACTCATTTTTATTTTCAACCGGTGAACTATTTAGGGCAATCGATGGAAAACTGGAGTTGTGGGCTTCAATTGGGTAAGGGTAGGTTTGATTTGGAAATCCTCTCTCATTCTCACTCAGTCCAACCACCTCCTCATACATTGAAAAATTTGGAGCTAGCGGGACACTAGCTACCGGTTCACTAGGTTGCATAAGGGTGGCCACGGACGCTTCCACATTCCTAACCATTTTGTTTGTTGCTGCGATATACGCCTCCAACGCCTCTTCCAAACTAGACTTAGGTGGCGAGGGGGTTTCAGTAAAAGATTCAAAATTGGTTGGATATGTGAAACTCCCTAATGGCTGTGAAGAAACAGTGTCTAGTGAAGGTGGGAAGGTTGGGTATGACTGGTAGGAAGTGGGTGGTTGGGTAGGGGTAGGGTCAACATATGGATAAAAAGATGAATAATCGTGTTGATCCCTAGAACTAGATGTGTGGAGAGGGGTGAAAGATCGGCTACGAGATTGAGCAATATGCTCAGCAATGGACATCGGCCTAGGAGTGACAGAAGGACTTGGGGAAGTGGTGTCAACATATGTAGGTGGTAAAGGTTGACTTGGTTGACACAAAGTGGGTTGAAAAGTCAAACTGTTTCTCCTAGACTCCTCTATGTGATCTTTCAGAGATTTTTTAGGCAAGGAAGGATCGTCTTTAAATTGACCGAACAAATTGCCGAACGACGCAAAATTAGGTTCAGGATACCAAAGTTCGGCAAGTGATTTTTTATGTGGGGTACCCATGTTAGAAGAAAGGATGAAAGAAAGAAAGTTGGGTGATGGTGCAAGGATTTATTTGCGGCAAAAGTTTGCAAGTTCTTTTTATGAAAATTTTCCTCTTATTTTTATTGTTTTGCAAAAATTTTCGATAAAGGGCTTAGACACAGATGCAATCAACCAGAAATGCACAATCAGGCCTAGATCTAGGGTCACCTAGGTCAGCTAGACAGCTCCTAACTGTTCCAAAGGGCTAGAAATAGGACCTCAAACCGCCTCTTCACTGGCAAGTACGGCCAGGTAAGTGGGAAGGAACCACCACTACAGTGGGCCTAATTAATAACCACTAGCCTAGACACCGCAATGTCAGTTAGGATAAACGGTCGATGCCTATACTAGTCCTTTTCCTATTGAGCTCGATGTCCTTAGGTCTGAGTCTAATATTTTTTAATTAATTGTGGTCAGTGCACATGCTTTAGGTGTTTTCTGGGGTCCGGGGAAGGGTGATGAAATCCCCACCCAATCTGAGTTGGTCAAAAGCCCCATAAAATCCGATTAAAGATATGCAAAACAGTAAATCACTTGCAATCAAATCTTTTTGTGTGAATTTCAAAGTTTGCAAGTTTTCTAATTAAAACTTTCCTTTTTTTTCTTGCTCTTTATTTGGAAAGATATTTTAGCAAAAAGATTAAGAATATGCAAATCAGAAAAGATCACTTGCAATCAATTATTATTTTAAGCATAGCGCAACGAATCCTGCATAAGATTTGTTATTTGGAAAAGAATATTTTTAAAGCGCAAAGAAATCCTGCAGGCAAATTTACAGAAGATATATCAAGATTTGCAGAGGAGGAGAGAGAAAACTCACAGAGATTTGCAATGGCGGAAATCTGCACAGTTTTTTTTTTTTTTTACTGAACCGCAGAGCAAATCTGGCGAATTGAACCGACCAAACGGCCGCGGATCCGCCGCCGTAACCCTCCTTCGACCGCGGATCCGCCGCGGGTTGAATGGCTCGGAAGTTGTTTTTTTTTTTTTTTTGTGAACCAGATCACCACGATTTTTCTTGTTGACTCGGTCCTCCAAATTTCTTCTGTTGTCTATTGTGATATTCCTCTATTTGTTCGGATTTGATATTTGCTGTTCTGATCTCTGTAGATTTCCAGATCCGAATTTCTTTGTAGATCCTGCAAAAAATTCTCACAAGAATACCCTTTCCAAAAATAACAAATGATATATATTTTTATATTTTATGATTTTTTTTCAGATTTTTATGATTTTTTAAATTTTATGATTAACCCGAAATTACGAAAAGAAAATTCTACGCCATCCCCGGCAACGGCGCCATTTGATTGATGTGATTTTGCGTGCTTGCGCTTTCTAAAAGATAGATCAAAAATATTTGTAACCGCAATCAAGAACGGCGTCGCTTTGCAGCTAGCCGGTGAGTACGGGTCGGTCCACAGGGATTTTGTGAGTTTCCGATTCGCGCTTACGAGTTAATTCCGAACGGCGCCATTTGATTGATGTGATTTTGCGTGCTTGAGATTTCTAAAAGATAGATCAAAAATATTTGTAACCGCAATCAAGAACGGCATCGCTTTGCAGCTAGCCGGTGAGTACGGGTCGGTCCACAGGGATGTTGTGAATTTCCTAGTCGTTCTTACGAGTTAATTCCGAAGGGTGTTCGGATTAATTATTAAATCTAAAAATTGAAGTTGTATGATACTAGGATTAGAAACTTGCTAGGATTAGGTTTAGGGAAAATTTGGTAAACAAAGATCTGCATCTCTTTCCATTGCCTTTAATTAAAGATATCATATTAGTGTTATGGTAAATCTTAACAAAGGGGATTAGGATGATTGGGAAGATTGATTCTTCCTCTAGATCCTTATCCTTCCTTTCTTAATCTTTACCCTAACCTCCATGGAAAACCTTAAAATCCGGGCCTTTATACTACGGTATCACCGCTACCTCGAGGGTAGAGTGCCGTAGGGAGCGGAATAAGAAGGTATGGATGGAGTTCTAATTTTCATAAAAGATTGGCAAAGAAAAGAGATGAGAGATTTTCGTCTCTCAAATCCTTCCCCATTCCTAACCCTAACAAGCGAGGAAACTACTCGCTCATTAGTGAATTGAAGAACATTTATCTAGGGCAGAGAATAAAAATTACCTAGGGCAAGAATTGAAATCTAAACTAAAGCAAGGAATTAAATCTACTTACAGATGCATCTCTCCAATCATCAACGCAGGGTTGTCAGATCTGAATTCATGAATTGAAAAGAAACACCGATGCTCTCCAAAAGAATTCTAAAATTTATTAATGAAGGAAGGCATGAGAAATTACAATGAGTAGAGTTCCTATTTATAGAGAATAGGAAACCTTAGGTTACAATTGATTTGCATGTCTACATTTACCAAAATATCCTTAGGAAGACCTAGTCAAAGTAGATTTCAAGCTTTGGTAAAATTTTATGTCTCTTTAAAAGAAAGTATTGGGCCTTGGATCTTTGGGCTTCCTTATTATTTGGTTCTTTATTAAAATAGCTTCTATGTTTCTTCCAGATCTCCAGTGAATAATTGCAGTGGGCTTTTAACCGTTCGCTTTGTAATCTTGGACCTTGCATTGCCTTGTACTTTGTGAATTTTATCTTTGATGTAGGCTTGATCAAGAGTCTTCTATTTGTTGGTCAAAGTCCACTTTTTCATCGTCTTTACATCGTTTTCACTTTTTTCTGTCCAAGAACCTGTAACCTGTAACATGTAGCAGACATGCGTCAAAAGCACCTGTTTTCATTGTAAAATGCATAAGAATGGGGAATATAAAATACAATATTATGGTGTGAACAGGTGACAAAAAACACCCTACACTGTTGCCGGGGTTACGTGCATAATTTTTTATTCTTACTATTCATGTTGAATTCTTATTCGATCTATATCATAAAACAAAACGAAACACATCTTGCATATTTAACGATTAGTGTGCGATTTTTGCGAGGGAATCTATAGTCACTGTAGCGAGGAGATAAGGATTCGGAGACATTCATCAAGACCCAGAGAAGCAAGGGAGGTCACCGTAGCAAAAAGTTTTCAAAGAACTTTAAACTCTGCGGCGGAACCGCGGCAAGAAGTGCGTTTTGGCGGTGGAACCGTGGCGGTCTTCTCTCTCCTCTGAAAAATCCAATAATATTTTTTCTGCTGGATTCTTTGCAAAATATCGCCGCTCAAAAATCTTTTTGTGAGTTTTATTTTGCAGTTTGTTTTTGCATATTTTAATACAGACATTAAGGGGAAAAGACCAAATTCAAATTAGGTGGGGATTTCATTACCCTTCCTAAGCCCCACAAATCACAAAACTAGTATCTGTATCACCCTTCATTAATTAAAAAATATCTAGACCAAGACTCTAAGGACCGTCGCGCTCAATAAGGACGGAGGAAGGTCGTGGGTAATCTATCGCTTATCCGCATTACTTTTGTGGTGTCTATGCAAGTGTATCTAAGGCAAGTGGTTACTTAATTAGGACTGATATTTTTGGTGATTCGTATAGCGAATACCTCCCACTTACCTGGAACTTACTTGGCCACAAGAGTGATAAAGAGGTGGTAGAGGATTGATCATGCGACTTGTCCTTTGGAAGTCTAGGAGCAGTCTAGAGACTTGACCTAGGTAACCTTAGTTTTAGGGTTGTGTGTGCATTTTTTTTGTGGTTTGTCCCACGTCCGACACTTTTCAAAACAAACCAATTTTTAAGTTCTCACACGCTGCCACGTGCACTAAACCCGCTTAGTGCATGCTCGGCTAGACACAGGATTCTAGTGCCCGTCTTGTCCGCGTTTCTGCTATCGACTCCGAAGTCGGTACTTCTTCATCTCCTTTTCCCCCTCCACCAACATCGACCGAGATGAACGGTTCTCCATCAGATTATAATACCACCCTGCCACCACCCGTCGGTGCGCAGAATCTACCGCGCATCTCTCTCCAAGAAAGATGTTACCCCATGCGTGGACCCCTTCCTACCTGTCTATCTATTCCACCAGCCAATGGGGATAATTTTGAAATTAAACCCTATTTCATCAAACTATTGCCCAAATTTCACGGGCTTGAATCCGAAGACGCATACGGTTTTATAAACAAATTCGAAAACGTATGCGCAATGATGGGTACGTCACAACTGTCTGTGGATGCTATGCGCTTACGTCTTCTCCCTTTTACTTTGTGCGATCTAGCAGAAAAATGGCTTTATAACACCACCTCACATTCTATTGCCAAATAGGGTGAATTCGTTGTAGTATTCCTTAAGAAATTTTATCCCAATTATAAGACCGTCCGCGTTCGAAGTGAGATTAACCAGTTTACCCAACTTCCCAATAAACCATTTTGGAAATGCTTTGAACGGTTTAAGGATCTTCTTTTACAATGCCCTCATCACGGAATCAATAGATGGGACCTTTGTCGCATTATATATGAGGGTGTTGATCCAATAACAAAACAGATGCTTGAAACTATGTGTCAATGTCATTTCCTGTCTAAAGATGATGGTGAAGCTTGGCAATTTATGGAAAATCTCGCTGAACAAACTCTACAGTGAGAAAGCGTTAGACCAGCATCGTCTAGAAGAGGTATCCATCAGCTCGATATTTCCATCGCAGTAAAATCTGAAATGGCAGCGATACAAAAGAAACTCGATTCTAGAGAAAACAAGGTCTCTTCAGCCTCCCTAAACCAATTTACGCTCCCCAAAATCGTGTGTGGTTGCTGTTCCAACCCATCACATCTAACGGAAGAATGTCCTTTGAATCTACCGTTTCAAGGTCAAGAACAAATTAATGCTACTTTTCAGCAACGACCTTGAAACTGTTGGTTATAGTGCCCTCAAAGTCAATTATTGGATCGCAGGCACGTGATTGCAATGATTGAGGAGGACCTATACCGGTAGGACAGTCTTACTTGAGATGATAGTATGCTATCTGGTTTGCTTTTATCAGTCGTGTACAGGTTCAGGTGACCGATCATTATTACACGTTGATAGAGCCCTTAGGATCTTGCTTGACTACCAACAGTATGATGGCGATCATATACGTGAGAGTTGGGTAGTCTATAAGCACATCCTTAAATGTTGTCCCTAGTCGTGGGAGTTTCGAGACAGGGCATCGATACTCCGGAGTAGACTAGTGTATACAGTCGAGGCCCCGACGAGGGGTGGTGGCCGGTCTCACAAGCCACTGGTGTCAGTTGGTTCACCTAAGATGTATACAAGTGCTTATTGGGTTATGAGTACACCGGACAGGACTCGCCGGGAACCTGCTAGTTGGTATTTATACCTAGCGTCAGATAGCAGTTCCCTGGTGACATGTGTACAGGTTAGTTCATCGACCTGAGATCGTCATTTGTCTCGTGTGAGTTCCCACTGTGCTTTGATTTCTACCCTACCACGGCTCAAAGGAGTCGTGCAAACAAGTCTTTTTTGGGTACAGTCTCGAGCCACATAGAGGCAAGTGAGCGGATCGGCAGGGGATTCGTCTCTCCCGGTATTGGGGGTAAGGTTGAGTTGTGTCTAGGAGAGCTATTACACAAAGCCCTCAGCCGAGGCAGGAGATTTACTGGTAGGTACTCCAGTAGTATCTCAGGGTGTTCTGGGCTACACTCTGACACGACTTATATCGCTATTGGGGGTCTGACGTTACCAGCCCCCTAGGCCCGATATGCGATACTCATAGACGAACGGACCGGACTGTATGTATATTTTCACTGATAGGCTCAGTAGGGTTCCAGGATGAGTTCGCCCATCAGGCTTCCCTTTCGGTCAGTACATAGGCAGCCGTTACGCACTGCTAGTGCCGCTGACGTGCTTATGGTTAAACCCACTGCCAGGGTACTGACGAGTCTTTAGAGTCCCCCACAGATAGTTTCCCAAGTTCGAACGAAACGTTGTAGAGGCTGTATGGTTTTATGGCAGGGTTCGGAAAATGCACGTGCGTTTGCGCACGTGTCATATTTCGGACAGATAATACTGGTGGGCTTTGGTTTAAGCCGGATCCATGTATTATATTGAGTCGGAATATTTTAGTCTCTCGTATTCGTATTCGGTCGGAATACAGATACAGTTATGTATATACAGGTGAGGGGTATTTTCGTAATCCGTTACGAGAATATTTTAGAAGATGCATTTCTTTTTGGATTAATCATTTTGGTTTAAATGATTATTGAATTTTGGAAATGGTGACTCATTAAGGATGACACATTTATTCTAGCATGTTCATTAGTGACTCATGCTAATGAGTCACTAAGTGAGTCATGAAGAATTAATGGTGTTTTGTTTTGTGAAGAGATATTTGTGGTTATTTTGTGAGATATTTTTATAAGATATTTTTCTTTTGGGTTTTAAAAGAAAACAACCTCATTCATCTATTCACATGAGAAGAAAACAAGAGAGAAGTTCATATGCTTAGTTTTTCTTTTGCTCTCTTGATTTTCTTGAGTTCACCATTTCCAAACCCTAGCATCTTCTTCAACCTCCACCCTAACCCTCTCATGTCATAAGAATCCTAGGGTGTTTGAGACAAAGTATTCTACTCGTTCTCTACTTCATCTTGGTTATCTCTTTTAGCAGACTTGATGACCGAGTTGCCTCGGTATAGAGGCGGGAGCCTGTTTAAAGATCCGTAGATGTGGTGCAACCTCGACGAGGAGCAAAGAGATCGGAGTTGCCGCAAGGAGCGTAGGATGGTGGCTAAAGACCGAAGGATTCAGATCGATCGGTATAGCCTTTTTACAGTTTGTTAGTTTAGCGTTAGTGGCAAGATCCGGGTTATAGTATGCGATAGCGCCAGTTATAAAAGTTTTTGTTCCGCGTTTGGAGTCAGAATGAAGGCCGGGGCGCTACCGTAGACTTACAGAAACGATCCTTATTCTTCCACATATAATCAGGGATGGAGGAATCATCCTAATTTTGCTTGGAACCAAAACCAAAACCAAAATCAAAACCAGTTCCAAAGCAATTATCAAAGACCTCCTCCACATCAACAGCAACCACACCTACAGAGTCAGCACCCCTTTCATTCGCAACCTTTTCAAAATCCGGCCAACAATTCTACACCTTATAATAATTCTTTCCAAACGGCCGGTAACGAAAACTCATCTATACTCGAACGAAGCGTGGATATGTTTATTAAACATTCCATGCAATCGACGGATGAAATAAAGTTTTATATCCAATCGTTAACACAGACCACCACCTCCCATGGTGAAAATATAAAATCGATAGAGGCACGACTTGCACAAATAAATGCTGCGATTAGTGCGAGAGAAAAAGGAAAACTTCCATCTCAACCTATACCTAATCCTGGCCACTCACAAAGTTATAATGTGAGTGTTGTTACCATGTTGAGATCAGGAAGAGTGCTGGATAACCAAGTGGGTGAACACGTTGATGACGTTGATGATATTAATGATACCCCGGCTTCTACTTATTCTCCTATTTCGTCTAGTCCACCACCTTCTTTCGAGCCTATTCTCCATTTTTCCCAGGGCTGTAGCCCACTTCCTCGAGTCAACCTAAAACAATCCCAACTCCAATTCTGGGATCCATTCCATTCCTACAATCCTCTCCAATGTTGGACCCAATCCTTATTGATAAAGCACCTTATCCAAACAGGTTAAGGGGCAACAGACCAACACGTGAGCGGCTATAAATAGGCGCTGCAATTAAACTATAAGAAGCCCAAACAAGCCTCACGTGCTAACACGTGAGGGCCTATAAATAGACGCTGCAATTGAATTATAAGAAGGACAAACGAGCCTCACGTGCCAACACGTGAGCGCCTATAAATAGGCGCTGCAATTAAACTATAAGAAGGCTAAGCAGGCCTCACGTGCCAACACGTGAGCCCCTATAAATAGGCATTGCAATAAAACTACAACTAGCCTAAACAAGCCTCACGTGCCAACACGTGAGTGCCTAAGCGCTGCAATTAAACCGCAAGTCTCATGTGTTAACACGTGAGGACGCCTCCTTGCGTAGAATTAAAATCTACTTAATAACTTAATAAACTGTTGGATCAAGGATCCAATGGTGATTAAACATAGAATTAAATTCTATTGGAGAGAATATTTTCTGTTAGTAGATCAAAGATCTAAAATATTTCCTACATCTTTCTAAACAAAGAAAGATTGTGCTCTGTTAAACCGAGCATCCTTGGATTAAAAATCTAATGGTGATTAAAAATCACTATTTTACAGAATGAGATTCTACGTATGGGAAAATATTTCCCCAATTTGTTAGAAACAAGAAAAATATGTTCTGTAAAACAGAAACCCTTGGATCAAAAATCCAATGGTGGACAAAATTCCCCAAATTAATTGGAATCTCTCAATGAGAAATTTCCTCAAAACTAATTAACAATTTGCCTCCACTATATAAAGGACCTGAGACTTCAAGTCTCAAGGAGAGAGAAAAAAAACAGAGAGATCTCACACAAAAAGAAGAAGAAGAAAGAAAAGCTTCAAAAGAAACAGAGAATTTAATTCTCACAGAAGAAGACCTGCTTCATTGAAACCCTAGGTAAAAATAAAAAAAACACAGAGATTATATTGTCTCTCTTTTGCCTACATAAGGGTTTAACCCTTCATTTAAGAACTTAGTTCTTTCGCTGATTGAGATTTGCAGAAGCAAATCTCCCCACAAGTTGAGAATTTAATTCTCATCAAGGAGATTTTGCTCTGCAGATTGAAAACTTAAGGGGAAAAAACCGAGTTATAAAAAGAGAAAAGAGAAATAACAGGAACATATGGGAATTTAATTCCTCTAAAAAAAACTAGGGTTTAACCCTATAAAAAGAATTTGATTCTTACAAAAAACAAAGGAGAACTTGGTTCCTCAGTCCAGATGATGATGATAATCTGAGATCTTCCAAACCCAAATTCTAATGACTAGAAATGTCATTAACAAGAGATCGAAATCTCTAAGAACACAGAAGAACAGCCTGGTGATTTGTTAGTGTTGAACACTATAACGAGATCTCACGTGTTCTCCACGTGAGTACTTCTAATGAATAAAAGAAAAAAGGCCGAGATTGTCTCACATGTTTCCACATGAGTGCTTAAAAGAATAGCAAGGAACACTTCCTAAGGCAGTCACGTGCTTTGCACGCGACCCCTAATCAAGTGCTTAACACTTCTGTATAACAGGGGGACAAAACCCAAAGAGCAGGGCCCGTATTTGGGACGCCTCACGTGTTTCACATGTGAGCACCACGAGAATCAAGTGCTTAGCACTTATATAAAAATGGGGAATAAAACTCAAAAAGAAAAGCCCATATTTGGGGGGGCTCACATGTTCACACGTAAACGCCTCCAGAATTCAGTGTTTAACACCGATTCAGCGCCTCACGTGGGATACACGTTAGCGCTGCATATACCAGTGCTTAGCACTGTTGGGTTATTATGGAAGCCCAATCCCAGCCCAAATTGGCTAAAGTTTCTGGGGTTAAACCCCTATGATTCCAATCAACTGAACCCATATTGCTCATGTTTTCCAAACTGACCTAAGTCTCAAAAATGACTAGTGGTATCCCATTGATGATATATCCCAAACGATATTCATCTTATATCTCCTAAGATAATCCTAGTCTCAAACATGACTAATATTTCTTAGGCCTACAATAACCCCCTTTTCCCTCAAATATGGAATTTGGTTCAAGAGTATATCTTTTCACACCTCTAAAATATATCGTTGTAATCCCTCAACATCTTCAGAGAAGAGGCGGGTCCTGACAACCGACAACTTCCTTCATTGATGCGCTTCCAAATTGATGTGCACACCTCAAATCAGACCGCACCCCAAACTGGATGCATCTCATATCATCGTTGTTCGTCCCGTCACGTAACAAATACACGTGCACGCAAGATAACCAAAGGACCTTAAACTAATCGTTGCCCCCAAAATGGCAACAACGGACCGAGACGTTCTTAAACTAAAATCTCACCTCCAAAATGGTGATCAACGGACCGCAACATTCTCAAACTAAAATCTCGCTACAAAATGGTGATCAACAGACCGAGATTCCTCAAACTAGAATTTCGCCTCCAAATTGGCGATAACGGACCGAAATGTCATTAAACTAAAACAATAGAGCATAAATGCTCTTTTGTTGGGTCTGAAATAAAATGATCCTAAAACCTTATTAAGTGGATCTTAGTCTCAAATTGGACTAACGTATCCTTAACAAAAAACAAACTGAGCCCCAACTGCTCATGTATATTTAAATCGATCTTAATCTCAAATTAGATTAACGATCCTTAAATAAAACAAAACAAACCCAAATCTAAAATATACGGATTTATACTAATCCATGCCCTACAAATGACGACATAAATTAGTCTCTGTATGCAATACACGGGCAACCAAAACAAACAAAAACACACACGACACGAAGTGAACTTCCGGAGCAGGAGAAAGTGGTTATCGCGATACGGTAACGTAATTAACTGCAGGGGCTTATACCTGCAGGGAAGAGCATCCCCACAATCAAAAACCCTTCACAAAACGAGAGAGAATCTGATGAAGTCACGCTACAACGGCCGCATCCGTCCAAACCTCTGATATACAGTGCCATAAATCAACTTGGCATCTTCGGAGAGGTGAATGGATAAATCCAAATAGCATCTGCCCCCAGAATTCAGGTCAAACGTCCCGACGTCCCGGTCGCATCTTCCGGCGGTAAACAACTGCAAATTAAATCAAAATGAGAGATTATTGTATTGAGAGGGTGACAGCTTAGATCTAGAGAGCTTCTAGTGTTTGCTCATGGTGTACTTGATTCAAGATTATAGTAGACATTGCAGGTTCCGCTCTGCCAGGGATTAGTCATACGGTGGGTGAAGCTCGTTGACAAATCTCATGTCTCTTCTTTGATTCTTATTTATTTATTCTCTCCTCGTTATTAATTTTTCTTTCATTTTTAATTGCATGGTTGTTGTTCTTGCATGATTTAGTTTGTCGTGAGCATTGTTCCATGTATCGACTTACTCCCCAATAGTATCAAAGTCAATTGATTTATAGATTAAAGTTGTGGCTACAGCGTCCTTCTCTTGTAAATTATCATAAATCTCAACTTCCATGAGACCTTTTGTTTCATGGGCTTTCTCGAATCCTTCTTCTACGACTTTCCAAATACCATTAGTTTCTAAGGAACTTTTCAACACGGTACTCCAACTCTTGTAGTTACCTTTGGTGTCATGCCAAAGTACGATCACATTAATCGTCATCATCTCTTGATGTCGAATTCAAACCTTATTGAATGGCAACAATCAAAACCTTATGCACAGCAGCAATCACACGGATCTAGCTCTGATACCACTGTTGGTATAGGAAAATATATTCCTAAAACAATATTTAATAGAAAAGATAAAAATATAATAGTTATCTGAGGAGAAACTCTCAAAACTCTATTAGCCTTCTTTCTCTTTTAATAATTTTCAAATCTTCTCTCTTGATTACAAACTTTTAACATGGACTAATTATATAATACTTACAAGATAAAGCAAATCCTTTAAATCTATGATCCTTATCTGTAAACAATTATATTACTGATATGATTCATATCTAAAATTTAATTTTAAATCACAGAACACTTGAATCTTTCTCAACTAACCATTTAAATTTAAAACTTAAATTTAACTCTAATCTAAAAATTGAATTATTATTTTGTCTCCATTAATTCAATTCTTTCATGAACGAACATTGACCAACCTTTGAAGATTGTTCTTACTTCACTTTAAATTTTATTTTAATTTCTTGTTTCATCTTTACTGATCTAATTTTTATGTTGCTTGCTTGACTTTTATTTGAACCTTTTATGCTTCAATGCAAACAAGAAAAAATTTCATGAAGCTTTATTTTTTCTTTAAATTATTTTGTTTCTTTACATCTCTCTTTCTGAATTTTCTCAAAATCATTACATGTTTCTTTTTTCTTGGTCTATTTGGTTGTTAAACTTTTTGAATTTCTTTCTCCGCCTTAATTTCTTCATCTTTCTCTTTCTCCAAATCCTTGAGTCATTCATATTTCTCAATCATTTCTTCGGGCTTTTTGATTTCATGAAGTCTCTTCTTCTCTTCCACAAAGTTCTTCATTGCATCTATCTTTGGATTTTTCTCTATCTTCTTCGTCTCTTTTTCGCTTTCTCCGTAGGTCTTCTGCAGAAGATCTTAGACTCCTTTACTGTTATAAACTCACCTGCAATGACATTTACCATATAAATCGATTGATATGTATATTAAAACTGTGGCTATAGCGTATTTCTCTCATAAATTATCATAAACCTACATTTCCAAGAGATCTTTTGCTTCATGGGCTTTCTCGAATCCCTCATTTTCGATTTTCCCAACACCATTAGCTTCTAACAAATTTTTCACCACGGTACTCCAACTCTTGTAGTTACTTTTGATGAGATGCCATGGTACGATATCATTGAGCATCATCATCTTCTCTTAACGTCGGCTTGAAAACTTAATGAATGGTGACACCTTTATCTCTAATACCATTTTTTGTTCATTAAAAAATATACCTAAAACAATTATAACAGAGGAAGAGGAGATAAAAATATATTATCGTGGAGGGGAAACTCTCAAAACTTTGTTAGCTTTCAGGCTATTTTAATATTCTCTCTATTAATTACAAACTTTAAACATGATAAATCAAACCCTTCAAATCTATGATCCTTGTTTATGTCTAAACAATCACTACTATAAATAGGGGTTGTCCCTACGGATTTATCCGTAGGAGCAAACCACTGCCCCTACGGATATGTCCGTAGGGGCAAGAAATTACCATGTAGGTGCAAACGCCGTAGGTGCAAGTCTTAGCCTTAAACAGGGCCCTACAGTTAAATACTTGCCCATACGACGTAATGCGTAGGTCCATATGTCCCTACAGATTAGACTGTAGGGACAAAAAAGTTATTTAATTTATCGGTTTATAAAATAAAATAGTTGTCCCTACAGAGTTGTCCGTAGAGCCAAATGTCTGCCTCTGTGGATACATGCGTACGTCCAGATGTATAGGGGCAAAATATCATGTATCCTGATATTTTGTCCCTACGGATACCTGTGTAGGGGCATGTTTAAGCCCCTACGGTCAAATCCGTAGGGACAAGTATAACCCTCTCTTACTGAGATCATAAAGGCAAAATATCAGGTATCCTGATATTTTGTCCCTACGGATAAATCTGAAGGGGCAATGTTGGGCCCTACGGATTAATCCGTAGGGACATATTATCAGGGTTTTTTTAAAAAAGGGCTGCCTGTTTTTTTCTCGCCCTGTGCACAATAATATATACATCATATATAAAATTAACCAACACGCAGAATATATACCGCAGTATTCGTAATCATATCTCACGCATAATATACAAAAGAAATCAACAAGCAGAATACGATATCAATCTAAATCAATATAAACACGCAAACACCACCGATATCAATATCGTCCAAAATATATACAATATGTATCATATAAGTAAATACATGTTTAAAATATAAGAATAAAAAAACTACCCTAGCTTGGTCCAGCTCCACCTCTGATAAACGCCGTAATCTGGCGCGCCTGCTCCTCGGATATACCCTGAGTCAATATCTCGAGCAATGCGGAGTGTGCGGGAGTCTGAGCGGGCTATGGAGCCGTAGGAGTGGTCTGCGCAACTGCCGCCGAGATAGTGTCTTGCGGAGCCGCAGCTGCGGGAGTCTGAGCGGGAAGTGGAGCTATAGGAGTTGTCTGCGCAACCGCAGCTGAGGTAGTGGCTTGCGGAGCCGCAGCCGAAGGAGATGCATGTGGAGGCTCGGCGGATGTACCCTTTCGCGTCTGTTCAATTTTGTGTGTAATAAATGAGTAAGAACTGTGTATTAGTCGAATTCATATCGTTATCAAGTTATTGCGAAACCACAATCTATGTATACTTAGGGACGTAGGCCTCGTTTGGATATCTAGTTTGGAAAACCGTAGTTTATTTTAATTAGATATGTATGTATGATTAATCAAAACTAAGTCTACAACCAAATAAGCACAGGCTACGTACTAATATTGGATATGTTGCTATCTATAATATGACATAATATTTTACTATTAAGTAGTATACATACCAACATCTTCTTCAACTCCTGAATGGTGGCCTTCAAGGTGTCCAGTTCTTGCTCGAAACGTCGCTCACGGGAGATAGAGGAAGTAACCGCCGGAGTGGAGTCCAACCTCATATGGGCCCTGTTAGGACCCAGTCCCCGGCCTCTCTCCCAACCTCCATGGTGCCCTCCGTGTGCGGCATCTAGGACTGGGGTCAGCAACATCGGATCGTTGTGTCCAGTAAAATCGATCCCCGATGCCTCCGCCTGCTCAACCACCCGCTCCTACACCCACATTAACCAGTAAAATATAAGTATATCATTTAAATTTGAACCTTTCAAAAAAAAAATTTCAAATAGAGGTTGAATAAATATTAACACTTACACAATACTCCTGGGTAGCGGTGTCGGGGTATTGAAACTCACCCGTGGCGGGATCTGTCGAGGTGCCGTGGACGGAAAGATACGCGGACAGCACGCTCGGTGTACCACCCTGCGCCAGGGTTTGAGCTCTCTGCAATATTAGAAAATAACTCTTAATATTAGATATATTAGAAAATAACTCTTAATATTACATTATATCATAAAGACCGGTCTATTGTAATTTACCGATAACTCCATGGCATGAGTAATATTCCTCGAGCCACCTGTATAAGTGGGGCGACCCCTCTTCGCCGATTTCCTATTCTCTTTATTTTGATCGGCCTGTTTCTGCACAACACATTCAGATTTAGTTTTCTAATTAAGCAACACAAAAAAATAAATTATATAATAAACAATGAATTACATTTAAAATACAAACATGTTTGCGATGAAAGTCGAAATATTGGCACAATAGAGGCCATGTATCTACGTCGACTCTCGCAAAGGCCGGAGTATGTAGGAGGGCCGCTCTCTCTGCCTTGGGGGTCTCCATCCACAGGGAATATAAGTCGATCTTCAGCTCATTCTTGTTGTATCGGACCTTCGTCTGCATGTTCTTCATCAGGCCATTGTACAGAGCGTGAAGATCGAGCACCCTCCCAGGATGATCAGGGTCGGGTACAGGCTGAAAATCGTTATCCAACTGAAAATACAAAAAAAAGCATTGTTATTAGATTGCAAGTGTTAATAATAAATATATTGGATAAATCAAATGAAAATATATATTAATACCCGAGCCTGATCCCAGAAAAGGGCGAATGAGCGCCGGTGCTGGTCACCCCACTCAACGTGAAGTGGATAGTTCTTCACGAGGCGGCTCTCATCCCCCATATACCGGTCGAACCTCTCGGCATAATCGCCGGTATAGCGATAATCAGGGGGTAAAATATAGGGGGAATGCTGCCTCCCCCCTAGCTCTGTCGGGCCTCAGCCTGTGAGACTGATTCAGGCATCGAGTCCCCCTCTCGGGATGGGGAGGCCCTGCGTCTACAAGAAATATCAAGAAAATCAATATTAAGACAAAGTGGTATTAAGAAATCAAGGTTTAACGAAAATTGAAGTGTGATATATACCTCCGGCGACTAAAGCACGAGCATGGGCCCGGGCAGCAGCACGAGCGGGACGATAGTTCCTCCGGTGAGGAACAGCCGATGACCCGGACATGGACGCATCTCCAACTAAAAAATAAACATCGATAAAATTACATGAAGTTCATATTTATTCTTAAAGGATATGTAAAATGAATAAATATTTTATATTTATTCATACAAACCTGCAGACTGAGCGGAGGGTATGGAAGTGACGGGAGTAGCCCCTGCACCAAACGAGGACGCACCACCTATAATTTGACAATCAAGTATCAGCTATATAAGTAATTGCAAAAAGAATGTGTATATCAATAATATAATATTCAAAATCAACATGTATACACTATAGGATATATAAACATACCCGCAGATATATGATATATAAACATACCTGGAGGTGCGGAAGTGGCCTCTGTCCCTGATATAAGTACGTAAGAGCAAAAAGAATGTATGTATATTTATGATATAGCATTCTAAATCAATATACATGCACTATATGATATATAAACATACATGGAGGTGCGGGAGTGGCCTCTGTCCCTGATGTGGACGCATCACCAACAGCTAGACAATCAAATATTGACAATATAAGTAATTTTAACATGAACATGTATGTATATCCATAATATTATATTCAAAATGAATATGCGTGCAATATACCTGGAGGTGTGGTAAAGTCCACACAGAAGGAGGCATCCAAAGGGGTCTCCGATCGGGGTATAAGACCGGCCCTCTGAAGCTCCCTACGCAGCTCTCCGGGCGGCAGAACCGCTCTGCCTCTGCCTCTGCCTCTGCCGGTGCCGCGGCTGGAGCTCCTGCCGCCCCTCGCTGCTCCCTTCATCGTCATCAAATCTAGATAAAACGGTTCGTGGACGCATTAGACAATCATTACAAACATTGACTATATATGTATAGATCGTAAAATGTGAAGTAATAATATAATATTACTGATAACCTTTTTCGTTTCGTGGCGCATTAGACATATCTACTTGGATTTCATCATCGATATCATTACTAACCCACGTAACTTCATGATCAGCCGAAGACAACCCGTCTTTCGAAACAAACGGTCGGAGCACTCTAAGTCTTCTCTCTTCTTCATCCTCATCGCTGTCCCCGAATTCTGGGACATCGTAGACATCCCTGAATTTCCAACGGCATATGACACTCCATCCCGAATGCTTCAAACACTGTGAGTAGTATACTTGGAACGCTTGGTTCGGAAAGATAAACGGATCTTCCTGACCGTAAAATCGAAGTGTGTTCATACTGGTCAATCCATATTCATCTTTCCAAGTCCCAAGATTGCTTCTCCACTTATCCGTATCGGTTCGCGTATTGTACCAAGTACACTGAAATATATAAAAGGGTTCTGATCGTCCGGGATAGTGGATACCGAGTATACAATTTAAGTATCCATAATAAATCACACCATCCGATTCTACCGTCGCAATCCCACTATTCTGAATGGTTCTAGAAGTTTCTATGTCCTTAACTTCGAATTTGTATCCAAGGACACCGAATCCTTTATAATATGCAACCTCCATACTAGGAAATTGAGCTAAACATCTTGAATCACTCTCTAATGATGCAGACAAATTCGGATCGTGGATCTAACAAAACAAATTTTATGACAAATAGATAACGATATAATTTTAGATTAAAATGGATAGTAATAATATGTTATTCGAATAACTTACATGATCTGCAACCCAATCGCAAAAATTATTCTAATGATATTTTTCCAATCATTCATCGTTCCAATCAGGATGCCCCCCACGTACCTCGTTAAAATGAATTCTGTTTTCGACAATAAATTATGACATTAATATTATATCATTTCATACATACACAAACACAAATATAACAATTAATCCAAAAAAACTTACTCTCTAATTTTTTCAAGACATGTGCAATTAAGCAAGATAAACCGGTATATCTTGTGGATAAACATAGTGTCTACTCTCTTATAATCGGCTTTACCATATCGCCCGTCTTGAATTCTTCGAGGCCGGTTAAGTCCCGTCTCAATATTCTCGTCCAGATAGCGGAAACAAAATATGGTTGCTTCATCTAGAAGATAACTTGAATGATAGAACCCTCTGTTCGATTTCTATTGCGTATATACATTTTAAGAGTGTAGAGGTACCTAAAGAAAATATGTTGAATAAATAAATACGGGTATACATGACAACAGTGATTTTAAAAATTGCGCGAAACGAAAAATTCCACGTACCTCTCGACGGGATACATCCATCGATATTGTACCGGTCCGGCTAACTTAACCTCAGTTGCAAGATGAACCGTCAGGTGTATTATGATATCGAAGAATGATGGTGGGAAAATACGCTCAAACTTGCAAAGTATCAACGCAATAGAATTTTCTGGTTTATTCAGCGTCACAACATCCAGTGTTTTAGCGCATAACTCTCTGAAAAAACAACATAGGTCGTTGATTACTAGACCAACCGATTCGGGGAGAGAAGTCCTGAGGGCTAATGGGAGAAGGTGCTCCACGATAACATGGTGATCATGACTTTTCAGCCCATCGATCTTGCCTTTCACAATTTTTATCTTCTTGCTGAATGATCCTGAGAAACCTGTGGGAACTTTCAAATCATGCAACACCTGCAGGAATCTTTTCTTCTCCGGTTGTGACATATGATAAGCGGCATTGGGAAGTACAAACTTGCCTGGTTTACCCGCTACCGGTTTAGAATGCAATTCACTTCTTATTTCCCAGTCTTGTAGATACATCCGGTCTTGTAGATACATCCGAGTATTGAGGTTGTCTTTCGATTTCCCATCTTTACAAAGAAGAAAGTTGAGTATGTGCTCGGATACTCCCTTCTCTATATACATGACGTCCAGACAATGACACACTAAATTTGTTGACCGGTACGGAAGCTCGAAGAAAATGCTTAACTTGTTCCAGAATGGTGGTTTGACCTGTTTTGTCGGATCCATCCCGAAGGTCACATTACTGTAACCATCCTACTGAGCAGTCACGTCCTCTCCAGACAATGGGGCTGAAGGTCTAAGAAGCTCCTAACGACCATCAAAGTGAACATCGTCTAACCTGTAGGGGTGGTCTAGAGACAGGAAACGTCGATGGCCGCAATAACAAACCTTCCTGCTAAAATTCAAGAATTTCGATGTTGTATGTTGATAGCAATGAGGACATGCTTTGTGACCATGTATGGACCAACCTGATAGCATTCCATACGCAGGAAAGTCATTAATGGTCCACATTAAAGCCGCACGCAGTATGAAGGTTGTATTTGTGTTTGCATAGTAAGTCTCTACACCATCAATGAACAAAGATTTTAACTCGTCGATCAGAGTTCGGAGA
This sequence comes from Agapanthus africanus, assembly GCA_030015575.1. Lineage (NCBI taxonomy): Eukaryota > Viridiplantae > Streptophyta > Magnoliopsida > Asparagales > Amaryllidaceae > Agapanthus > Agapanthus africanus. Next base: position 139,790,625 of record CM057339.1, read on the forward strand.
TAGACGTCGATATTGTTTCCCGGTGAGTTTGGTTCGTCGATAAGAAGAGGCATCATAAAGTATGATTGGTCCATAGCCAACCAAGGCGGCAGATTATAAATTATCATTAAAACGGGCCATGTGCTGTGGCTTCCAGCCATATAGTTGAATAGGCAGAAGCCATCACTAGCCAGTCCGAGCCTGACATTGCGAGGATCACTACTGAATATTGTGTGCCTCTTATCGAAATCCTTCCATGCCAGTGAATCTCTTGGATGGCTCATTTTTCCATCTTTACTTGGAGGAGCACGGTGATGCCAAATCATTGCCTCAACTGTTTTCTTGCACCTGAATAGCCTCTGCAGCCTCTGTGTTATGGGAAAGTATCGTGCTATCTTGACAGGTATATCGGGCTTCTTATCAGAATCTTTCGGCTTATACCTGGTCTCTCCGCATGTTGGACACTCTTTCAAATCTGAATTTTCTTTCCGGTAAAACACGCAATTTTTAGGACATGCTTGAATCTTTTAACACTTCAGACCCAAATCAGACATCATCTTCTGGGCTCCGTACCAGCTGTCGGGCACGTTATTTCCTGGGGGCATAGAATCTTTCAAGAACGAAAGAAGTATTGTGAATGACTTGTTGCTCCATCCATTTGGCACTTAATTTGGAAAAGTTGGACGAACCATGAGAGGGTGTAATACTTTACATTCTCATAAATTGGTTTTCTAGCATCATTCATGAAATTTTCATATTTATCCGCACGCGGTCCTTGACCGGAAGGAATGTCATTTTCGGTACGAATAGATTCACCTAGGGCAGCCTCTACCATATCCTCCATTTCTTCTGATAGAAAAAAATTACCGTCTTCTTCTTCTGCCGCATTTCTGCCTTCTCCTTCTTCTCCTGCCGCATTATCGTCTTCTCCTTCTTCTCCTGCCGCATTACTGAGTTCTTCTCCATCCCCGTGATAGAGCCAAGCTGTATAAAGTCTAGTAAAACCAATTTTTACGATATGAAACTCTGCCAATTCTACCTTCTGCCAGTACTTATTCCCACATCTATCGCATGGGCAGAGAATCTTCTCTATCACGATCTTATTATGTGCATGTGCAAATTCAATAAAAGCAGCAACTCCTGCGACAAACTTAGGTTGCATACGTTGTTGCCAATCCACATACATCCAGTCCTTAACTCTGACGTACGCATGGGCCATATTAGACTGTATAACATATAAATTGTAGGTTATGATGACTATATTGAGAAATCTAAGAACGGGATGGTTACTCACAAAGGAGAAAATCCATGTATATGCTTTGTGTGTGCGTTTGTCGTTGAAAAGAATAAATTATCGATAATCAAAGTTAGATTTGAGGATACTCATGTATGAGAATATGAAAGTTTCATATTATCATCGAATATCATATATTGGTTTTAACTTGAACATCTTGAATCACTCTCTAATGATGCGTTTGTTGTGTATTCTTGTTGTATGTGTGTGTTTTGGCTGTCGGGGGTAAGGCTTTTATCCCATTAAGAATGTATAGAGCGGACACCCATTCGCTTGTGCTTTCAACCGTTTCGAGTAAATTTCGGCAGCACCTCCCCGCTGTTCTCCGAGTACACTGTAATAGAATAGATAATCATTTCAAAGCTGTGAAACAACGTTGAAATGAACATCTAATACACGGAGAACCAGCGGAAAAGTACCGACGAAATATCTCGAAACAGATGAAAACACAAGTGAATGAAGGTGTTTACTTTATACATTCCTAACTTGTCCACACGGGACAAATCTATCGGTTATCATACGATTGAATCTTCTCGTCGCATAGACTACACGACGGTTGTTAGTATCGAGCTATACCGTCCGATAATTAACAACCTTTGTATAGTTCTATGTCACGACGAACATCGAACGTACGTTAACCGATAGACGGGGACTAAGTGGCGCTTTGAGTTTCATATATGAGTATCGATGAGAATATGAAAGTTTCATATTATCATCGAGTATCATATATTGGTTTTAACTTGAACATCTTGAATCACTCTCTAATGATGCGATTGTTGTGTATTCTTGTTGTGTGTGTATGTTTCGGCTGTCGAGGGTAAGGCTTCTATCCCATTAAGAATGTATAGAGCGAACACCCATTCACTTGTGCTTTCAACCGTTTCGAGTAAATTTCGGCAGCACCTCCCCGCTGTTCTCCGAGTACACTATAATAGAATAGATAATCATTTCAAAGCTGTGAAACAACGTTGAAATGAACATCTAATCTATCTTTGTACACGGAGAACCAGCGGAAAAGTACCGACGAAATATCTCGAAACGGATGAAAACACAAGTGAATGCAGGTGTTTGCTTTATACATTCTAAACTTGTCCACACGGGACAAATATATCGGTTATCATACGGTTGAATCTTCTTGTCATATAGACTACACGACGGTTGTTAGTACCGAGCTATACCGTCCGATATTTTACAACCTTCGTATAATTCTATGTCACGACGATATCGAACGTATGTTAACCGATAGACGGAGACTAAGTGGCGATTTGAGTTTCATATATGAGTATCGATGAGAATATGAAAATTTCATATTATCATCGAGTATCATATATTGGTTTTAACTTGAAAAACGTGTTGTTGAAACAAATTATTATTCTCCACCTTCCACTCTCTTAACAACGGTGCATACATTAAACAACATGTAAGAGCTATCTATAACAATTCTAAATTTTCACCTGTTGGGTTCAACAAAAAAGTTTTTGATATAACAAACACAATCTTCCTCAATTTTTCCCTTGAATCGATGTGAAATTAATAGTGTCCATATGACACAATGGATATATTTTCCACACAAAAGGAAAAAGGCAAACAATAGTAAAGCAATTGTAATTCTATCAAGTATCCAGACTGAAAAAGAACCATAAAATAAACAACAAAGATTTAATTCTCATCTATGACAATTAAATCGGTGTTCAAGTATTTGCCATCTAAATTAGACATGGACGGAGCGATTTAATATGCAAGTCATGAAAGTCGACGGTCTTCACGCAAGTACATGTATATGCTTATAAAAACGAATTAATCCAACCCTATGTGGAAGATGCATATGCAAACAATGTAAAAATCTATTGATCTAATGACCTTATATGGTTTCAACTTGGTAATCTAACTAGTATTAATTTGTGCCAAAAACAGCCGACTTTAGATGGGATCAATCTTATATGAGCTCACTTTTGATTACGGCTTTAAATTTTACATTCTTGCAAAGCCTTAAGAACCCACTATTGTTCACAAAGAATATGTTAAAGATGAAAATGTCCTGAGCTAATGAAACGCTAAAGCCTCAGCCCCAGCCAAACCCCAACCCCAACACCAAACCCCAACCGAACCCCAACCCTAACCCTAACCCCAACCCCAACCCCAGCCGAACCCCAACCCCAGCCGAATCCCAACCCCAACACCAAACCCCAACCGAACCCCAACCCCAACCCCAACACCAACCGAACCATAACCCTAACCTAAACTGAACCTGATGCCTAATCCTAACCCTCATCCCTACCCGAACCCTAAACCCTAGCCCTAACATCATCAAAATTATGTTTAATTGGAGATTTACTAACATGTAGGCGGTGGAGGAGACGACGGAGACGCTTGACGGTCGACGACGCGCGCAATCGGCGACGAGGAAGAACGAGGGCGGTGGCGGGCCGCGAACTGAGAGCGGTGGCGACGAGGAGAAAATTGGAGACGCGGGAACGAGATCACAGAGAATTTTGGGAATTTTGGGAACGGGGGAAAGATATCGAGGCGTAGATCATTTCTGTGCCTTTTTTTTATTAAATTCCCATTTAGATACCCCTACCGACTTAACCGTAGGTCGTTGGTTTGCGGTTCCGTAGGGCCAAACAACAAATTACGATTTAATATTTTTAAATTAAAACGTCGGCCACCGTAGGGACAACCATTGGGCCCTACGGCTTAATCCGTAGGGGTAAGAAAAATCTGTCCCTACGGATTCCATTATCCATAGGGGCAACCTCATGTTGCAGTGAATCCTATTATTAATATTACTAATATGACTCATATATTAAAAAAAACGGGAATTATCACGATTGAAACTAGGACACAAAAGTCTAAGGAAGAATCTCAAGATGCATATCTCTGCCTCCTACAAGTTAATTTATAACAATTAACAAGGAAAGATCCAAGAAATCCCTTCCATCGTCATGCAATAAGCGCGTGACCACTCCAAAGCTCCCCCCTCTCGATGTCACTATACCTTTTTTTAGGGAGGAGCTATCTCCGCTCGCCTTATATATACTCATCGTCATTATACTTAAATTTTCAAATTAACCTATAAACTAAGCAAAACTCAAGAAAATATTACTCCTTCAAGCTCTCAAGGCCATGGCCATGGAAAATTTCGACCGCGAGAAGAAACAGAAGAAGGTAATGATGAAGAGCTCAAAGGGAGCTCAGAATTTTCTTCCAAAGTTTAAAAGAGGTCAGATTAAAGTGAAGATATTCAAGGAGCTGCTTAAGCTTTTAGGGTGGAAATGATCAAGAATGAAGCTTAATTAATTATATGAGCAGCAGCACCAAATTAGTAGCTAGCTAGCTACAGTATCTAATTAATCAAATAAGCTGCTGCTATTGCTGTTAACGTCGGTGGTGCTTGTTCTTGGAGTTTTTGTAGTCTTGTTTCTTAATTTGTTTATGAGGATTGTGTTTAATTTATATTTATTCTGATTTGTAGCCTCATGATACATATATTTACTCTTAGTTTTCCTTTTTTGAGAAAACTCTATATTTGTTGTTTGTGTTGCCATAATTAATATTTTACATGTGTGTGTTTGTTTGTGAATGATTGGGTGCAGTTGTTTTGAAAAAAAATTTGGATGATTGATATATATATATATATGTATATATGTTCTGAAATTAACAAGATGCCGCCATTTTTTTCCGTTTCGATTTGTCACCTGGTTCCAAAAACCCAACAAAAATCTGAGACGTTTGGCATCAAACTATCAAAACCTTTATAAATTACACAACAAAAAATTGCAATATTGTGATTTCACTCTCACCAAGGGTTCGTATTGTCAAGGAAAACAACAGTGTCTAATTACAATATAATTATCTACACAGGAAGATGAAAGCAATACATGATTGTTATTTTTTTTTTGGTATCATAATATAATTTCTTGATTTTTGCCAAAATCAAAATTAGCTGCCATTTGAAGTCTACACAAGTACTAATCAGATATTTGCATCGATCCAAGGGAAAGACCCTGCTTGAAAGTGAATGCAAAAAGAAGCGTGCAACATTATTCATAACAACATCTCATTATAAATTAAGCCATAATTAAAATTCAAATGAAACAAGTGAGAAAAACACTCTTATTATCTTCTTCAAGCCCCGATTAAGCCATAAATAAAATTAAAATTGTTGTTGTTTTTCCTGTGATTGTGCTGTATCCTTGTTTCTTTGTTCAATATATGCAGTCTATGTTTAATTTTGTTATTAAGTTTTGTGCATTCTACAATTAATTTTCTCTCTTTGATACCCCACCCTATTTATATATATTATGAGGTATGTGTGGCTGAGGATGTCCCCAGCTACTTGACTGCGGGCAACAGATGGAAGGGAGCCAAGTGGCTGCGGGCAACCTTTGTTAGGAATTAGTCAAATAAAATCCCATTAAGAGAGGAATTGTTAGGAATTAGTTAAATAAAATCCCATTTTATTTGGGACTCCTTGCTTTAGAATAGGTCTTCATTAGTTGGAAGATCCCTTATTTGTAGTATTTTCTGTTTTGATGTAAATGGCTATTTAATGGCCTAAATGCTTTCCATTCAATATATGATTTTCCTCTCAAATTTCTTTGTGTTCTTAATCATTTGGTATCAAAGCCAGGTCAAGAGGCTTTGTAGAAGCAGCAGTCTTCTAAGGATTTAAGCAGAGGCAATGACTACAGAAGGTGCTTTTGTTCAACCAGCAGTGCCGAGGTTCGATGGTCACTACAGTCATTGGGGGATGCTTATGGAAAATTTTCTCCGATCAAAGGAATACTGGGATGTGGTGGAGAATGGAGTTTCTGCAGCAGCAGAAGGTGCATCTGAGGTGCAAAGGAAAAACTATGAAGAGCAGAAATTGAAGGATCTCAAAGCTAAGAACTATCTGTTTCAGGCTTTAGATCGTACTATTCTGGAAACAATCGTTAACAAAGACACATCAAAGAGTATCTGGGATTCTATGAAGCAGAAATATCAAGGAACAACACGAGTAAAGCGTGCTCACCTACAGGCATTGCGAAAGGAGTTTGAAATGGCTCACATGAAAGAAGGAGAATCTGTGGACGAGTACTTTGCTCATATTCTTGTCATTACTAACAAGATGAAAGCAAATGGTGAAGATTTGAAAGAAGTTGCTGTTGTGGAAAAGATTCTGAGATCAATGATTCCAAAGTTTAATTATGTTGTGTGTTCTATTGAAGAATCCAAGGATACGAGTGTGCTTTCCATTGACGAATTGCAAAGCAGTTTACTTGTGCATGAGCAACGCATGAGTAATACTGTACAGGAAGAACATGCACTGAAGGTGACACATGGGAGCCAATATTCTGGACGAGGACGAGGACGTGGGAACTCTGGAGGTAGAGGCCGTGGAAGAGGCAGACAGAGTTTTGACAAGGCAACGGTGGAATGTTATGCTTGTCACAGGCTTGGGCATTATCAATGGGAATGTAAGAGTAGAGTTGCAAATTTTGCAGAAAGTGAAGTAGAGAGTGAAGAACACATGTTGTTGATGGCTTATGTTGAAGAAAAGGAGCAAAAAACAACAGACATGTGGTTTTTGGACTCTGGGTGCAGTAATCACATGTGTGGAAAAAGAGAATATTTTTCCGAGTTTGATGAACAATTCTCTGATTCAGTGAAGTTGGGAAATAATTCAAACATGGTGGTTCATGGGAAAGGCAACATTCGACTTCAAATCAATGGAGTTGTCAGCATTATCTCAGGAGTTTTTTATGTTCCAGAACTAAAGAACAACTTGTTAAGCTTGGGACAGTTGCAAGAGAAGGGTCTAAGCATTTTGTTTCAACAAGGGCAGTGCAAAATATATCATCCTGACAAAGGTTTGATTATGAAATTAAATATGTCTGCAAATCGAATGTTTATCTTGCATGCCATCACTTTGCCTGCAGCACCCACTTGCTTTAACACGGTTACAGAAGATGTGGCGCAACTCTGGCATTGCAGGTTTGGGCACTTAAGCTTCAAAGGCTTACAAATACTGCAACAAAAACAAATGGTGGAAGGTTTACCATTGCTTAAGCCACCCTCAAAGCTGTGCAAAAATTGTCTTGTTGGGAAACAACATCGAGACTCGTTTCCAATGAAGAGTTCCTGGAGAGCATCACAAATTTTGCAGCTTGTTCATGCTGACATTTGCGGACCAATTAAGCCAGCCTCAAACAGCAAGAAAAGGTATCTAATTACTTTTATTGATGATTACAGCCGCAAGACATGGGTTTATTTTTTGGCAGAAAAATCAGAGGCCTTTGCTGTCTTTAAGAGTTTCAAGATACATGTTGAGAAAGCAACAGGTACATCTCTTAAAGGGTTGCGTACGGATCGTGGTGGAGAATTTACATCTCGAGAATTCAACGAGTTTTGCAATGCACATGGATTGCAAAGACAATTGACAGCTGCATATACACCGCAACAAAACGGCGTTGCAGAGCGGAAGAATCGAACCATCATGAATCTTGTCCGTAGTATGCTATCTGAAAAGAAAGTACCCAAAACTTTCTGGCCAGAAGCAGTAAATTGGGCTGTGCATGTTTTAAATCGCAGTCCAACACTAGCTGTGAAGGACAAAACACCTGAAGAAGCCTGGAGCGGAATCAAGCCAACAGTCCAACATTTCAGAATCTTTGGTTGTGTCTCATATGCTCATGTACCTGATAAATTGAGATCCAAGCTAGATGAGAAAAGCTTGAGGTGTGTTCTACTCGGAATCAGCGAAGAGTCAAAGGCATATAGGCTTTATGATCCTATCTCACAAAGGATTGTAATAAGCAGAGATGTGGTTTTTGCCGAGGATGAAGAATGGGAATGGGACAAGAAGCATGAGTCAGCTGTTATGTGCGAGCTAGAATGGGAAAATAATGAAAGGGCTGTCAATGATGAATATGCAGTAGAAGAAGATGATGTTGCTGCTGCACAACCGGAGGAGTCGATTGAGGAGTCGATTGTCACTAATCAAGAAGCTTCACCAGGTCATGTCGAAAGGAGGAGTAGGAAGCAACCAGCTTGGTTAAAAGATTATGTAACCGGTGATGGTTTGTCCGATGAAGAGGCTGCGCTTTACACAGCATTCTTTGCGCTGTACACCACTGGTGCAGATCCACTTAATTTTGAAGAAGCTGTGAAGAGTGAAAGATGGCGTAATGCCATGGATGCAGAGATTGAAGCAATTGAGAAAAATGCCACATGGGAATTAATTGATCGACCCAAAGGAGCTAAAACAGTTGGAGTAAAGTGGGTTTATAAGACTAAACTTAATGAGAAGGGGGAAGTTGACAAGTATAAAGTAAGGCTAGTAGTAAAGGGGTATGCTCAGCGGTATGGTGTTGATTACACAGAAGTATTTGCTCCGGTAGCTCGCATGGAGACTGTACGTTTGGTGATTGCTTTGGCGGCACAAAAGGGGTGGGCTATACATCAATTAGATGTAAAGTCTGCTTTCTTATATGGAGAATTAATTGAAGATGTTTTTGTTGAGCAGCCCTGTGGTTACATTCAAAAAGGGAAAGAAGAGAAAGTGTACAGGTTAAAGAAAGCTCTTTATGGGCTCAAACAGGCTCCTCGTGCTTGGTACAGTCGTATCGAAGCATATTTTCTGAAGGAAGGCTTTAAAAAATGTGATTATGAGCATACGCTTTTTATTAAGCGGAACAAAGAGGGCAGCATGCTCATTGTAAGTTTATATGTTGATGATCTTCTCTTTACAGGGAACGATGAGCTGATGTTTACTGAGTTTAAGAACTCGATGAAGCTTGAGTTTGATATGACGGATCTCGGAAAAATGAAGTATTTTTTGGGTCTTGAAGTCTTGCAGAAATCTAGTGGAATCTTTATTTGTCAAAAGAAGTATGCAGAGGAGACGTTGAAACGTTTTGGGATGAACGAAAGCAATTCAGTTCGAAGTCCAATTGTTCCTGGTTTCAAGCTTTGCAAGGATGAAGAAGGGACCAAGGTGGATAAAACTTACTACATGCAAATTGTGGGCTGTCTCATGTATCTTACTTCAACTCGTCCCGATATGATGTTTGCTGTTAGTGTTTTAAGCAGGTATATGGAGAGACCTACTCAGCTCCATTTACAACTAGCAAAGAGGGTGTTAAGGTATTTACGAGGAACAACTGAGTTTGGAATTTTCTACAAGAAGGGAGGAAGTGATAAACTCAAGGTATATACTGATAGTGATTATGCGGATGATCTTGATGATAGAAAAAGTACAACTGGAAATGTCTTCCTTTTTGCAGCTGGAGCTGGATCATGGTGTTCCAAGAAACAACCAATTGTAAGTTTGTCAACCACGGAAGCAGAATTCATAGCAGCAGCAGCATGTTCCTGTCAAGCTATTTGGTTAAAGAGGTTGCTAATGACACTTGATCAAGAAAAGCAAGAGTCAATAGCTATTCAATGTGACAGTAGTTCTGCAATCAAGCTTTCAAGAAATCCAGTTATGCACGGACGAAGCAAGCATATTGATGTTCGTTTTCATTTTCTTCGAGAGCTCGCACGGGAAGGAGTAATAGAACTGATTCATTGCAATACTTCGGAACAGATTGCTGATGTGATGACAAAACCACTCAAGGATGATGTCTTTGTGAAGCTGCGTGCAATGCTTGGAGTTTGTGCAAGAAACAACATAAACTAATTTCTTTCAGTATTCAAGAATTTAGTTTAAGGGAGGAATTGTTAGGAATTAGTCAAATAAAATCCCATTAAGGGAGGAATTGTTAGGAATTAGTTAAATAAAATCCCATTTTATTTGGGACTCCTTGCTTTAGAATAGGTCTTCATTAGTTGGAAGATCCCTTATTTGTAGTATTTTCTGTTTTGATGTAAATTGCTATTTAATGGCCTAAATGCTTTCCATTCAATATATGATTTTCCTCTCAAATTTCTTTGTGTTCTTTATCAACCTTAGCCGTGTTAATCTCATATATTATATTAAAAATAGTGAGATCAGGGATGATAGATGGAATAAATTAGTCATTCCCTATTTATTAATGTGTACCGGGCTCAAATCCAGATCTATCCCATAGGCTACACCAAGCCTCACAAGTGAACTTCTCCGAGCCCCATCTCATATATTATATAAAAACTATATGAAATAATATTTATTGGAATATTGCCTCCTTTTGCAAAATTATTCTTAGCTCCTTACATTTCCTTGCAGTTACAACTTGTACCTCAAAAACATCAATCTTAGATTAAAAATATTAATATTTCATGCATCAATAAACGTCTTTTTTTACATGATAGAATCTAATCTAATCTTAAAAATAGTCTTTGATTTATAATTTGAGAAATGTTATCCAATAGCAAGCAGAATATCGAAAAATCGAAAAGAACGGAAAGTTTTGTGATTTTTAAAAATTTCGTAATTTTAGTGTTCTATAACAATGAAAATATTTTTAAAAACAAAAAGAAGAGAAAATCTTAATATTTTTAAACTTTAGTGGTTTTCGTTCTAAGCACGCTATGGGAAATGGAAAAAAAAAAGGAAAAAATTTAAGATTTTCAAAATTTTCGTAAATTTTGTTTGTTATAACAAGCTAATTATTGAAACCCCGAATAGCATAAAAAATTTGAGAGTTTTGAAAATTTCAAGATTTTTCAATCGTATAGGCATACAAAATATTAAAGATTTTGAGATTTTAGAAAATTTCGTAATCTTCGTACGTTATAGCGAGCAGGAATATTGAGAAACCAAAATATAAAAAATTATGATTTTTTTATGTTATGTATACAAAATATTCAAAGGTTTGAAGAAAACTGAAAATTTTATGATTTTTGTGTGCTATTGCACGCATAACATTGAAAAATCGAAGAAACAAAAAACATTTTCAATTATTTAAAAATTTCATACTATTCGTACGTTATAACATGCAAAATATTGAAAATTTAAAGAAATACTGCGATCTTTAAAAATATTGCAATTTTCATATTGCTATAGCAAGAAAAATATTGAAAAGCCGAGAAAATAGAAAATTTTGAAACATTTGAAGATACTCAATTTTTGTTGTTATATAGCAAGCGCACAAAATTACGAAAAAAACCGAACAAAACTTAAGATTTTCGCAATTTTTCGTGTGTATATGCAAAATATTGAACAAGCTAAGAAAAGAGAAAAGTTTTGATATTTTTTTAAAATTTTGCAATTTTCATGAGAGCAAGCAAAGTATTGTAAAACGGAATTTTTTTCGAGAATTCATGATTTCTTGTGTTGTTTACAAGCAAAATATTGAAAAACTGAAAAAAAAAATAGAGAGAATTCCGATTTTTGAAAATTTCACTATCTTCATATGGTATAAGCTAAATAGTGAAAACCGTACTGAAATCTTGGAGATATTTAAAAATTTAGAGATTTTCATGTGTGGAGAGAGAAATTTTGGACAACAGGAAATTTCGCGATTTTAAAGACCTGCCATGCACGGATCTGGAGTCCATGCTATTTTCACTCCCTACTATTCCCAGCTATTAATAGCAACGGCTAGGAATTTTTTATTTTAAAATCAAGGGTCACGATCGCTGCAAAACAGTGTAAAACAGCAGCTTTGGTGGTGGTGTTTTTCATATGCTTTGCATTTTTAATGCACGGTCAAGAGGCTTCCGTAGCATCCATACAACAGGGAAAATAATAGCAGAGGATCCAAATCCATCATGCACTATCAAAGAAATATTGATAAAAATAACTTGTTGTCAAACAATTATATGTTAGATAAAAAAAACTATAGAAAACGCCCCTTTTTGTTATTGTGAGATATCGATATTTAATACATTTTTATTCTTCAACAAACAAAATTATAAGTCACATAACAAACAAACAATCATTTAAATATTTTAATTCCTTGCAGCCAATTAATGAACAAACGAATCTCCAATTTCATACTGAATCCAACTGTTATCCTATTGTGGGGCCCACACACGCAGCTGAGGTTGGTGTTGATAGGCTTTGTCACGTCCAAGTTATAAATTATTTACAGATTATTTTGTATATACCTGAAAATGCTCAATAACGGTAATTCCTTATATCATGACACGTGGCGGATGACGTGTCACATGCGTAAACCAGTTAGGCCCCTGAGGGCCACGGAGGGAGAACCAGGATGCTACAGTGGGAGCTTCCCTCAAACCCTGTCTCCGAGGTTGCACCCCACTCCTTGCCCCCGAGCACGTCAGCAGCCAAGCTAAACTGTCTTTTTACTCTACTCCGAGCTATCACAGGCCCGAGCATCCTCGGCCATCCGGCTCGCCTCCGAGCCTTCCTCCGGGCTGAGCTTCCTCGCCCTCCCGGCTCGCCTCCGAGCTATCACAGAACCAAGATGCCTCGGCTCTCCCGCTCATCCGCGAGCTCTCCCGCCGAGGTCATCTTCCTCGGTCTCATTGACCGACCTACGGCACCACTCACAGGCGCAACCGTCTCACTCCCGCGAATCTCTCCATGCGTGATTCTCACGCCTGCCTGCCTGCTGCCACCGCTATTTAAACCCTCCTTCAGATGGTTCAAGTAGGCCATTTGTACTCCACTAAGCCGTTACTCTGCTCGGATTTCTTCTCTAACTTGATCGTCGGAGGGTCCTCGGTGGTACAACCATCCCGGGACTTCCTTGCATGTAGCTCGGCAACAACAAACTCAAACCCATTGAGATCCACACGCTTAAAGAGCCAACCTCCAACTCCAATCTCAGCCGTCCATCGCTGCTTCCAGAGGATCTACGGAAGGTAACATCTTGACGTGATCCGACGCACGTCAGCTGGCACCGTCTATGGGAAATTCTTGATTCCACAAAAACAAAAGTTCATCTTCCGATCTCAACCAAATGGCGAGCGATCACCCCGACGATCCAAGCATTAGCCGCCGCCTCCCCCTCAACGGAGGCGCGGACGAACCTCCTCCCCCGAACGCCATCAACGCCCTAGCCGGCCGGATAGACCGACTCGTGTCCATCGTGGAGGCGCTCATCCGCGTCCAAACGGCAGGGCAAGATCTCCAGGTCGCCGCTCCCCCACCTGGGGACCGGGACCCCTACAGAGGGAGAGAAGACTCTGCTCGCGTCGGTACAGCCGACCACCGTCTCGTTACCTCCCACGGCCGCAGATCTCCCGGGCCAATACATTCTGCGACCCGCTGAGCGCCCACACAGTTCAACACCAAGGTCCGTCGCCAGAGCGCCTCGCCCCGAGATATTTCGCACACCTATCCCTCCCGAGGAGATGTCGGTCAGCTCGCATGTTACCAAGCATGACCGATACCCCCTCCCTCGACGGGATCGCGCGGACGGGGCTCGTCACGGCAGCTCAAAGACTACCTCACTAGGGGATCTAAGGAACCTCATTGAAAGGAACCGCAGTCGTGGCCAAGCACAGGTCTCCATCAGCAGAGGCCAAAGATTAGAATGTGCCGAATCGTCGGGATACCACGGCCGACTTGACACCCTCGAGAAGAAGGTCGAAGGTATGCATCGGGAAGGTCACCGTTCGAGCGACGGGGCTAAGTACGCCGCCGACTCGCTCACAAAACCCTTCACCGAGGAGCTTCTCGCTGTCCACGTCTCCTCTCGGAACAAGCCCCCGAAGGTCTCCCTCTTAAACGGCAAATCTGACCCGAAGGACCATTTAGATGCATTCACCACGGGAATGAGCTTCCAAGATAACTCCGACGCCGTCCAATGCCGAGCTTTCCCGGACACTCTTATCCACTCCGGACGAGACTGGTTCCGAGGGCTCGCGCCACGCTCGATCTTAACCTTCGACGAGCTGGCCACCCAATTTCTCGGCCACTTCGTCGAGAACAGACAGCAGAAACGGACAGTCGACCATCTCTTCACGATCAAGAGCGGGGACAAAGAGACATTCAAAGGATACGTCACCCGCTTCTACAACGCCCTTCTCGAGGTCCCAGAGCACCGAGACGAGACGGCCATTACAACACTTAGGTCTGGTCTTAGGCACAAGGAGTGGTTACGCTCCTTTGCATTAGCGCAACCTAAGACCATGACCGAGGTAAAAACTTGGACCGAGAGAGAGATCCAACTGGAAGCCGAGCCGACCAAGCCGGCCAAAAGAAGAGGGGCAGGGAAGAGAAGAAGAAGGCTGAGTAGCTACCCTGCTCGACTATCCCTGACTAGTAGTTCCATACCCCACAACGCTAGGGATCGAAGCCCTCACCAAGAGGCAGCCCAGCAGCTACCCTGCTCGGCTATCCCTAGCTGGTAGTTCCATAGCCCGCAACGCCGGGGATCGAAGCCCTCACCAAGAGGCAGCCCAGCAGCTACCCCTACTCGGCTATCCCTGGCTGGTAGTTCCACACCCCGCAACGCCAGGGATCGAAGCCCTCACCAAGAGGCAGCTACCCTGCTCGGCTATCCCCGGCTGGTAGTTCACTACCCCACGACACCAGGGATCTAAGCCCTCACCAAGAGGCAACCCAGCAGCTACCCAGCTCGGCTATCCCTGGCTGGTAGTTCTGTAACATTTTAGAAAATATAAAATATTATTTTTGGAATTTAATATTAAAATAATATATTTGGCGAAAACTACCCGATTTGCGAAATTGGGATTTTCGTAAATAGGTATAAATATATACCAATAATTGTGAAATAATTGGAGATTAAAATGATTTATTCATTTAAAAATATATTTATCGGATTTGGCATTTTTAAAATTCATTATATACAGTTTGGATAAAACCCGATTAGTGCACTGCTAATCGCGATTAGGCCAAATCCGTGTTTCTACAGTTTTCCATGGCCAGTGCACCATGTCATGTTACGTTTTGATTGCATGTTATTTCTTATGTTGTTTTGGGGTATTATGTGAGTTAGTTTTAAAAATAAAAAGAAAAGAAAATGAGAAGGGTAAAAAGGTAAATTGGTGAGAGCGAGAGTGAGAATAAGTGAGAAAAAGATAGGGGGCTGCCTCATTTTATTTTCCCCATCATTTTCTTCTTCTCCTTCTTCATCTTCACATTCCCCCTCCACCTCTACCCCAAGAATCATCTCAAATTTTTCATCCAAACTCTAAACCCCTTTCATTAAAGTTGATCCTCTCTTCACCCTCTACACTTTGGACCCATCAATGTTGGATTTTGAGGACTTTGGGGAGCTAGGGTTTTTCTTGGGTTGCTCAAATGAGGTAAAATTCCCTTCACTTAGTTTAGTTTATGTTTTCCTATCATTCTAGTATAGTTAGGAGTTGATTTAGTGTGAAATGGTGAAGTTAGAAATTCCTAGAGAAGAGTTTGAGTGTTATGTGGATTGGGTGATGCCTAGCGGCCGTTTACAAGATCCTAGAGATTGATTCTTGACCTGGACCAGTGACCAAAACCCAAAATATGAACTTTAGATTTGTCGATATCGGGTTTTTGTGGATTTAGTGATGGTATTTAGAGATCTGGGATGACCCGAGACCATTGTTAATGAAGTTCCCTTGACCATGAGACGTGCAGGAAACCATGAATCACCCCCTGAAACCTGAGCCCCTCCCTTCACTTTCTGGCCGCAAATTTATTCATATGGTCCGCAATTTGCGGCCATGTCGGGAGGAAATGCATTGAATTTTGGTTGGTGAGTCCCTTAGGTGATATCTAGAGCAACCCTATATGCAAAATTCCCTAGTTTGGCATAGGGTGAAATCTGGGAGCACATTGGGGTGTTTTGGGTTACGTTTTCCGTATTTTGGAATGCTTGGTTTTGATATTTGGATTTATAGTTAGTTGTTGGGCGTTTGTACGTCAACAACAAGGATTGTTTGATTGTTTTGCATGCGTAAGCTATAGGTTCTAACCTATGAGCACACCGTGTGCCGTATTGGTTTTCCGGACTTGATGTTAATAGCGATTTCGATTATGTATCATTGTAGGTATCTTCGCGTGGATTCTGAGGCGACAGAGCGTGGCGTCATCGACTTCGGCGAGCAAGGATTAAGATGAGTAGATCTATATCTACGGGGGAAGTCGGATGGATGGCGTATAGCACTCCCGCAAGTTTTGATGGAAACCGATTTATAGAATACGGTTAAGGAAACCTAGACTAGAAAACTATAAGTTATGGCTAGAGAAACCATATTAGAAAATTAGGAATAGGGTTAAGGAATTAGTAGGAGATAAGATATACCATGACTTAAAATTATAGTTTAGGGTTGAGGTGACATGATATGATAGATATAGATAAGTAGTCATAAAGAGAACCAATAGGATATTACAGTGGCATAACATGAGGTTGATAATATACGACTTTAGATTGATAAGATGACTTGATGATATATTGGTATACGGATACGAGTCGATATGAGATGATTGATACCTTACCGGTCCCATGATCCGAGATTGAGGCGGACGTGACCTGAGAGATAGGTGTATATATATATATGGATAATGTTGTGAATCTTGAATGATAAGCCATACGAGACGTGAGGTCCGTACCCTCCTTATCACATAGGTTATTAGGATCCTAAATTGTTTATTGACGTCGTACGATGAGTTACCATACGTGATGGTTTATTGATGATTGATCCATACCCTTACCTAGAGAAGGACGATTGATAGATTCACCGACTCGGTCATGTTAGATACGTATACCTTATACTTTTTAGCTGCCAATTTACTTTATGCTACTTTCATGTCATTTCCATTGCATTTCATATACCTGTGCTAGTACACCTACACCATTATCGATGATGCGTATGTCACACTTACACAAGTTTGCCGGCTCACACACTTCATCATCGATAATTGCCATGTCACTACACAGTAGAATTCATGCATCATGAAATGACTCTTTGCATAATTTACTTGCTATAGTTGCATATACACCTTTATACGATGTTGCATTTGACCTTGGAGAAATTAGGGACCGCATGATATATTTTAAAACTGGATTCATTCTAAAGAGCGGTTTTTCCTTGATATTTGCATATTACTGTTCCATGATTGCATGATTTACTGATATGCTTACATTCTGTTATATGTCGCATACATCATGCCTTACGATTTTATGCATTGAGATATGTTGTTTTCATGGGATTTCTGGATTTGAGAACCATGATTATTTCAAAGGAAAGTATGTATTGTTTTAAAAACCCGGTTTCTCTTTATATGATATTTCAGTGCACCCACCATGTGTTTTCTCGGTTCTGAGATTGACATGATTCACCCGATTCGAGGAGGAGGAGGAACCGTCTGCGGGTGCATGGTGGACCTGATGAGGTACCCCGGGGCAAGATGGTCGCAAATGATGGCGTTGAGCCTAGCAGGGGAGCACTACCTACCGGTGATAGTATTTGGACTCGGCGGTTTATCCGGAGGATATCGACCGGAGTAGAGAGATGGACATGAGGGTCGATCTGAGGATGCGGCGCCTGAGATATAAGAATTTACGTGTCGATGCTGGACACGGGTTTCATGATATTTCGAGTTTCGGTGTTGGACATTCAGGTTACATGTTTTGGTATGTCATTTATGGACATACACATTCTTGATATCCTCATATATTTACATGCATATGCTTTTATGATGTTTCGGGTAGACCAGATCCACATGCATGCAGGCATTCATTATATTGTGGATGATATCCACATGTATACAGGCATTCATTATATTGTTGGATAATATCCACATGCATACCGCATTGATTATATTGTTGGCACATATTTACGTACGGTCACCCTAGATATCATAGTATTGCCTTCATGATATAGTTGACCTAGAAAATCATTATTTTATTCGATTTCTACATGTTGATGTTTTCTACTCATGAATTGGCAACACACCCCCGTTGTGCCACAGTTATTGCAGGTTGACCGCAAGGATCGGTAGCGGCATCTTTGGCGCACAGTTGCATTCGGGTGATTTGCTTTGGTAGGTGGTACACATCGGATCGTGCCGCTATTGTATTTATTATTCCTGTTGTATCTAGTCAACTCCATCAATCAAACTAGTATTTGTATAAGTAATGAGACTTAGCAAGACTTGTAGTTGCGAGATTTGAACGATGGGTTTTATGTTCGCTTTTTGGGTTGATGTCTTGCTTTATTCATTATCTTTTGTGTTGATCTTCGCCGATTGGGTGTCATATACTTGTTTTATTACTTGCGTGGTTGTGAATCTGCCGTTTGGCGAAGAGCTAACTCCCTCTTGGGTGCCTTTTATATTATCATGTATTGGTGGTTTTGGATCAAAATATACAAAGGAGGTGCTGCCCAAATTTTTAAAAGACGAACATGTTTTACAACAAGTAGGTTAAGCTTACATTTTTCATGTTCCCTTTTCTATGCATTTAAGAAAACACTTTTCGTCATTTTTCCTTATTTCAAAATTGCACCTCTTTTATTTCTTTAAAAAGTTTAGATTTCTGGGTTTCAGCTTACTTGGATTACGTTACGCTTTTAGACGTTGCGTGATTTAAGTGCTGGTCATGAGCTAATATTTCGGATCGTGACAAGTTCACTGCCCCACGACACTAGGATCTAAGCCCTCACTAAGAGGCAGCCCAGCAGCTACCCTGCTCGGCTATCCCTGGCTGGTAGTTCCCACGACGCCAGGGATCTAAGCCCTCGCCAAGAGGCAACCGGGCCCGCCCTTGCTCGGTTATCCCTAGATGGTAGTTCCATACCCCGCAGCGCCAGGGATTGAAGCCCTCACCAAGAGGCAGCCCAGCAGCTACCCTGCTCGGCTATCCCTGGCTGGTAGTTCCATACCCCGCGACGCCAGGGATCTAAGCCCTCACCAAGAGGCAGCCCAGCAGCTACCCTGCTCGGCTATCCCTGGCTGGTAGTTCCATACCCCGCAACGCCAGGGATCAAAGCCCTCACCAAGAGGCAGCCGAGCGGCTACCCTGCTCGGCTATCCCTGGCTGGTAGTTCCCTACCCCACAACGCCAGGGATCAAAGCCCTCACTAAGAGGCAACCCAGCTGCTACCCTGCTCGGCTATCCCTGGCTGGTAGTCCATACCCCGCAACGCCAGGGATCAAAACCCTCACCAAGAGGCAGTCGAGCGGCTACCCTGCTCGGCTATCCCTGGCTGATAGTTCCCTACACCACAACACCAGGGATCAAAGCCCTCACCAAAAGGCAGCCCAGCAGGTACCCTGCTCGGCTATCCCTGGCTGGTAGTTCCCTACCTCGCAGCGCCAGGGATCTAAGCCCTCGCCAAGAGGCAGCCGAGCGGCTACCCTGCTCGGCTATCCCTGGCTGGTAGCTCCCTACCCCACAATGCCAGGGATCAAAGCCCTCGCCAAGAGGCACCGGGAAGAAACCCTGCTCGACCAGTCCTTAAGGATCAAAGCCCTCGCCAAGAGGCACCGGGCAGTAACCCTGCTCCGCCCATCCTTAGTAGGCCTCTTACGACCCTTCCTGGGCTAAAGATCAAAAGTCCTCACTAAAAGGCAACCGGGCCCGCCCTTGCTCGGTTATCCCTGGCTGGTAGCTTCCTACCCCACAACGCCAGGGAACAAAGCCCTCGCCAAGAGGCACCGGGCAGTAACCCTGCCCGGTCCGTCCTTAAGGATCAAAGCCCTCGCCAAGAGG
The DNA here is from genome assembly GCA_030015575.1 of Agapanthus africanus. Classification (NCBI taxonomy): domain Eukaryota; kingdom Viridiplantae; phylum Streptophyta; class Magnoliopsida; order Asparagales; family Amaryllidaceae; genus Agapanthus; species Agapanthus africanus. Next base: position 139,810,443 of record CM057339.1, read on the forward strand.
CACCGGACAGCAACCCTGCTTGGCCCGTCCTTAGTAGGCCTCTTACGGCCCCTCCCGCGCTAAGGATCTAAGCTCTCACCAAAAGGCAACCAGGCCCTCCCTTGCTCGGTTATCCCTGGCTGGTAGTTCACTACCCCCACGATGCCAGAGATCGAAGCCCTCACCAAGAGGCGACCGGGCCCACTATTGCTCAGTTATCCCTGGCTGGTAGTTCCCTACCCCACGACGCCAGAGATCGAAGCCCTCACCAAGAGGCAACCGAGCAGCTACCCTGCTCGGTCATCCTTAGCGGGTAATGTCTTACCCACCGACGCTGAGGATCAGAAACCCTCCCTACGAGGCCGCCAAGTTTCTTCCCACTCGGCGTATCCCTAGCGGGATTCCTCCTGCCCACCAGACGCTGAGGATCTGAAGCCCTCATTGCGAGGCCGCCGAGTTTCTTCCCACTCGGTGCATCCCCAGCGGGCGTCCTCCTGCCCATCAGACGCAGAGGATCTGAAGCCCTCATCGCAAGGCCGCCGAGTTTCTTCCCGCTCGGTGCATCCCAAGTGGGCATCCTCCTACCCATCAGACGCTGAGGATCTGAAGCCATCATCGCGAGGCCGTCGAGTTTCTTCCTGCTCGACGCATCCTTAGCGGGTAGCCTCTTTCCCGTCAGACGCTGAGGATCTGAAGCCCTCCTCACGAGGCCGCCGAGTTTCTTCCTGCTCGGTGCATCTCCAGCGGGCAGCCTCCTGCCCATCAGACGCTGAGGGCCTGAAGCCCTCATCGTGAGGTCACTAAGTAGCTTCCTGCTTGGCGCATCCGCAGCGGGCAGCTTCCTACCCTACAAAGACACGGATCCAAGACCCGCCGAATAAACTCATACCCAACACGCGACCAGCGTCTCAACTCCGGCGAAGGGAGGATATCGACCATCCCGCACTCGTCCTTCATTCGACTCATACTCGATGCGCGACAACAAGAACGTCGTGTCATCCCCGAACAATCCACCATGAGGAATTACCAGCGCCAAGCTGCACAGAAAGAACCAAGCAGTCCACTCTCGACCCGACCCACAAATAGATCGGAACGAGAGTGGGGGCCTAATGATGATGCTCAATAACGATAATTCCATATATCATGTGATGATGCTCGATATCGGTGATCTCCCAGATGGCGACACGTGGCAGATGACGTGTCCCGAAGCTCACAAGAAAGGACCTACAGTGGCCGACCGGACCGCTGCTATGCCCGTCCTACAAAGAACCGCTGGCTCACCTCCGAGCCCCTGCACAACTGGCCTCCTCGGCCCTCTCAGCTCGCCTCCGGGCTCTAGCAGAACCAAGATAGCTCGGCTCTCCCGCCCGTCCCCGAGCTCTCCCGCCCGTCCCCGAGCTCTCCCGCCGAGCTCATCTTCCTCGGTTTCATCGACCGACCAACGGCACCACTCACAGGCGCAGCCACCGTCCCGCGAATCTCGCCATACGCGAGATATCCGCCAGCCCCATCCCACGTTCCACGCCATCACGATCCCCCATTAACGAGCATGTCTCGCCATTAATGCGGGATCCCGCCCATCACGCTGGCGTGACGTCGGGAGCGTAACGGCCAGCGCGATTCTCGCGCCTACCTGCCTGCTTCCACCGCTATTTAAACCCCTCCTTCAGACGGTTCAAGTAGGCCATTTTTACTCCACTAAGCCGTTACTCTGCTCGGATTTCCTCTATGACTTGACCGTCGGAGGGTCCTCGGTGGTACAACCACCCTGGGACTTCCTTGCAGGTAGCTCGGCAACAACAAACTCAAACCTATTGAGATCCACACGCTTAAGGAGCCAGCCTCCAACTCCAATCTCAGCCGTCCATCGCCGCTCCCAGAGGATCTACGGAAGATAACATGTTGACGTGATCCGACGCACGCCATACCCAATTATGACTTTTCACATACATATACACACACTCACGGGAAAAACTACTCTAAAAGGGCTTGCATGGTGCAAGCCCCACTTGAGCCCTTGGATGGACTTCCCTTGCATGTGGGGGAAGTCCATCCAAGGGCTATGCAAGGGCTTGCACCATCCAAGCCCTTGCATAATAGTTTTTTTCCACACTCACACATCCACACTCACACACTGGCATTTTGCACACGTTTATATTATAAAATGAAAATGACCTATAAGACATTTTTAAGAAAAAATATGTTTTAAGCAAATAAATAAAATGTATACATTACATATTTTTTATTCTCAAATAACAGTGGTTAAAATATGATATATACGAGGAATCAAAATTTTATAAGCACTAATAAAAAGTTTTATTTTTCTTTATAGGTGTATGTATATTTTTCAGTGACAAGAAGGATGGGTTTGATTTGTGAAAGAGAGAGAGATAAGTTGGGTTCTTTTGATTTTTTCTCGAAAGGTGTGAGAAAAGATGAGTTTGATGTTTTTTTTTGTTTTAGTGGTGCATTAAGCAATAGTTTTTTTTCTTTTATTTTGAATTTTTTTGTTGTAAAATAATGTAATAATAATATCAATCACCCAAAGAGTTTGGGTTATATATATATATATATATATATGAGAATAATGGAAGAAAGAGATAATAGAAGGCGATTTCCACCTATGACGTTGAAAAAATACAACATCCACCATTTTTTCCGACGATCGGCATCCATCATCATCATCTTTATCATCTAAGATGTGCATACACAAAAATTCATGTGATTCCACCATTTTTTCACCGTTGAATTAGCAATGTAAAAATTTCTTTTATCGGTAAACCATTAATTTTGCACCAACTAAATTAACGGTGAAAAAATGGTATAATCACATGAAATTTGGTGTATCCATATCTTAGATGATAAAGATGGACATGATGTATGCCGATCGTTGAAAAAATTGTGCATTTTTCCGACGCAAGGAAATTCCCTCTTATGGCACATTTCCTATATATATAGAGAGAGAGAGGGGGGAAACGTGTCATAGAAGGAAATTTTCTCCTACGGCGTCAAAAAAACACACCTTCCGCTATTTTTTTCGACGATCGGCGTTTATTATCTAAATCTTTATAATGTAAGATGTGGATACACAAAATTTCATGTGATTCTATTACTTTCTCTCCGTTAATTTAGTGAGTGCAAAATTAACGGTTTACTGACAATAGAACTTTTTACATTGCTAATTCGACGGTGAATACACATGAAATTTAGTGTACCCGCATCTTCAAGGATAAAGATGATGATGATGATGGATGAAAAAACCGTGAAGAGTATAGATATTTTGACACCACCTAACGAAAAAGAGTCCTGGATCTCTTTTCTACATTATTCTCATACGCACATAGAGAGAGAGAAAGAGAAAGAGAGGGAGAGAATAATGATGAAAAGAGGCCTCAGGAGGTCTTTTCATTAGACGCGTCAAAAATCTATATCCTTCATGATTTTTTTTTGACGGTCGGTATCCATCATCATCATCTTTACCATGCAAGATATGAATACACCAAATTTCATGTGATTCCACCACTTTTTCACTGTCGAATTAGCAATACAAAAAGTTCTATTGTCGGTAACCGTTAATTTTGCACCAACTAAATCAACGATGAAAAGGTGATAAAATCATATAAAATTTTGTGTATCCACATCTTAGATGATGATGATGAAGATAACAAATGCGATGGCGTCTCTCACTCACTCTCTCTCTCCCTTTCTCTGTATATATTCTCGAATTCTTCACACTTATAAATTCTCTCCTTAATCTTATATGTTGTTTTAAAAAAGGAAATCCTTAATGTACATATAGATGATGTTAGTGTATTTAAAGATAAATCTTTTCTGTATTCACTTTATAATTTTCATTCTCATATTTTGTTTTCCATTGCAAATTCATGTCATGTAAATTCACCTTAAGGTCGTATTCAAGTGAAATGAATAAAAAGACAAACCACTCTGAATTAAGATAATTTAATGAAACCTTGAAGAAATAAATTTCTTAATATTTAACTAACAAAAAAATGGATAAAACACGGCAACAATTATGAAGAATGTTTACTATTTTTTTTTTGTGTATCGAATAAACAAATAAATATTGTCATTTCAACTCAAAACGGTCATATTTCGGATAGATACCAAAGGTGTTTTTTTAAAACAAACTTAAAAATTTCGAAAGGGTATTTCAAATGCTAAGAATGCAAGGGGGTATATATAAATACATAAGATTGCAAGGGACTTCATGGAAAAAAAGCCCTGCCCAATGTAAGTTAAGCTCCAAAACAAGCACGCGCCCAAATGACACTTGACAATTCACTTGACAATTGACATGCATGCATTTGGTAACTTTTTTTATATACATTTAAATCAATTAGCAAATCGATTTAAAATAATAAGACCCTTTAAACAATGTTTCTACAATAAAGCGAAATATAAAAATTTAGAAATTGTTTAAGGTTACTCCTTTGGTTTCAATCAAGCAAAGAATTCGTTGAGAATGAAATCTCACATTTATTAAAGACATGGTCATCATAGACGTATTTATTAAAGACGTTCATTCCCATTGTTTGCTCTGAAATTAACAAACAGTCTAGTTGGAGGTCGTGATTCTTCGGATGTTATCTTCCCTTGATATGTAGCGAGCGTTGATGGATGGCTGAGATTGGAATTGAGGGTTGTCTCTCAATGAGTGTGGATCTCAGTGGGCTTGAGTTGGGATGGAGCCGAGCTACCTGCAAGAAAGTTCCGAGGTGGTTGTACCACCGAGGATCCTCCAACAATCAAGTTAGTCGAGATATTTGAGCAGAGTAACGGCCTATAGTGGCAGCCATGGGCTGGCGGGCGCGAGATTCGCGCCGGCCGTTACGCCCTTGGTCGTTCCGCCTGCGTGAAAGGCGGGATCCCCCATTAACGACGAGATACGCTCGTTAATGGGGGGAACGCGATGGCGTGGAACGTGGGGTCGTAGGCGACGGATATCTCGCGACTGGCAAGATTCGTGGAGCCGTGGCGGAGACGCCTGAGATCTGCGCAGTGGGTCGGTCATTGATACCGAAGAAGCTAAGCTCGGCGGGAGCCTAGGGAACGAGCGGGAGGCCGAGAGAGCTTGGTTCTGCGATAGCTCGGAGGCGAGCTAAGAGGGCTGAGGAAGCTCAGCGTGCAGGAGGGCTCGGAGGTGAGCCAATGGTTGTTTGTAGGACGAGCACAGGAGTGGTCCGGGAGGCCATCGAAGGTCGGGAACATCCTTAGGAGGAAGGCCCGGGGGGTATGCTTCCAATGTACCCTTCTTGCTCTTCCCTCGTAAGCTTTGGGACACGTCATTTGCCACGTGTCATGATCTGGGGAGTCCTCGGTACCGAGCATCATCATTAGCCCCCCACTCTCGGACCGACCTATTCATGGGTCGGGTCGAGAGTGGCCTGATCGGTCGCCTATGCCAAGTTCTTATTTGAAGACATCGTTGGCGCGGATTCCCGGGCAATTAGTTGTACTTTTTTCGATAACGTCGGCGGATCAGGGGAGAGATCTTGCATTAAAGAGGAAGCGTCGATACGCGCGTACGTTTGCCGAAACGCCAGGCCACGTGTCCGGCGCTAGTTGGCTGACGTGACGGGCCTCCGTATCCTTCGCGCTTGACGGGACGCGCCCAATGCGTGTGCAACAGGTGGAACGTTGACGGCCGTTGAATGCGCAGTGTTGTTTTGGCGGGAGACAATCGGCGTCGTAGAATGTGCTCGCTGACTGCTATAAATAGAGGTGGGATCCCCCCCGGTTCCACACTTCGCCATAATTTCCTCAGCCCTTCGTGTGTTAGCTCGGTGCTCTTCCCCTTTGGTCGGATTTCTTGCGTTCTTTCCTCGGCAGACTCCTTTCTTTGCTCAGGTTAGATGTCTTCCTCTAGGGAGTCTGTAGAAATAGTTCGAGTAGAGTCCAGGGAGTCTTCTGCAGCTTCATCTTCTGCTTCTTCCTCTTCCTCGCCCGAGTCAGAATTCTCCCGGGAAGTTAGGGTTAGTCATGCTCCCTGGGGCCGTGCGACGGGGACGGTCCCCAAAGTGAGTGTCAAGAGTGTTTGTGACGCGCCTTCCCTCCTGAGGCATGCGGACGAGCTCGCCACAATCCGGGCTCGCTTCCACATTCCCCCCGGCTACTCTCTTCGCTTGGCCGGGGAGGGAGAGAAGGAAGACCAGGTACAGGGCAAGGAGATTGCCTTGTACTTGGAGGCCTTTTGGGCCGGCATGCGTCCGCCCTTCTCCCCCAAGGTGAGTGCGGCGTTACGTTGCTTTCAATTAGCCCCGGGCCAGTTAGTGCCGAACTCGTGGAGGATTCTCCTCGGATTCCTGGTCCGGTTGAGACTGCAGGAGATCCCTTTCAGCCTGAACGTTCTCGTTTCCTCCCTCTGCTACAAAAATCACTCCGGCACTCATAGGGACGAGCCTAGCTAGGTATATATTTCTTTTAGAAAACACAGAGGAGGGGCGGCCGGGTCGGGGGTCGTAGCAGTACCTTCTTCCATTAATGAATGGAAGGAGAAGTTCTTGTTCGTCGGGCCATCTGAGGGTGAGGATTGGCCTGTGCCCGTCCAGTGGCATAGGGCCACCTTCCCTCGGGTGAGGCGGTCGAACGATCCCGATGCGGTGGCGATGTCGAAGTGGGAGCCCGTCCAACGGGCCGATGTGTTGCTGTCCGAGCAGGCCCTCAGTTGGGCCGGGCTCAGCCCCGCTCAGTTTGCGGGTAAGTTGGGAGTTTAGGCGATCCGTTTAGACTTGTGTGTTCTTCTATTTTTCTGGCATTGCTAACTCCTTCTTTGTATTTTCTTCTTTTTGCAGAGCCGATGGACTGATCCAAATTCCGGGTTGCACTGGCCAAGAAGAAAGGGAGGAAAGCCGGAGGCGGCGGCCCGTCAAGCCTTGCCGCGAGCCCGGTTCCGCCGGCGGCCGCTTCGGTCAGGCATTCAAACACGCCCCGGGCCTCGGAGGCCGGCCGCACGCAGTGCCGCAAACACGCCCGGGAGCAGGAACCCAGGGTTTTGGAGGTGGAAGGCGAGGAAGATGTTCCCGCGCCCCTCCTCAAGAGGCACCATAAGACGGTGCCCCATTCTCCGGCTTCCCCGATCTTAATAGATGAAGGAGATCTTCGTTTCGAGGTGCCCTCGGGGCTTTCCGTTACCGACAGCCTGCTCTCGGAAATGGAAAGATCGGCTGGGGGCAAAATCCCCCGGGGAACCCTCAGGGCCCAAATGGCGGCCATATCTCAGGAGGCCGTGCAGGTCAGTGTCCGCCTCCCGCTCGGGTCTTTATTAAGTACTTTATGTTTACAGGATCGGGTGCCCTTTTTAACCCCTTATTTGTTTTCCTCAGGTCCTCCAGCACTGCGCCCTCGTTGTCAACATGGAGGACGAGGAAATTGCCCCGGCGATGCAGATCGCCGGCGAGTCTTCCTCGCAGGTGTAACAACCCTAATTTTCCTACAACAAAATTTTTCAAATATATTTTTTCAAAAATCCACAAAGGGGTATTTTAGCCTGAGCACAAGATATAGGTAATTATTTTGTTTTTAATTACAAACTACAAGAATGTAATAACTCCATTTTTAGTGTACAAGAATTTACTTTAAATTTAATGTATATTAGGAGTATTTATTCTTGCTGCTATTAGTTTAAGTAATTAAATACCACAATAATTACAAGAAGGAGCTTGTAGCTCATTGGTAATACCTTGCACTGCTGAACCAAGCCACCAGAGTTCAAATCCCATGCCCCACATTATTTTTATATTTATTTTGTTTTAAATTTTTGGAAAGTCAACAGTCAAACCGTCATAACTCTCAAATTTTATACTGCACATAAAAAATTAAATATACCAAAATTTCCCCCAGGTGATGACCCACCCGACGGTACCCCGACTAGGCCCGACTCGGGCCGGTACCGCCGGCCGGATTCGGCCGGACGGCCGAGTCGTCAACACAGTATTTCTCCGTGTTGACCTGGTCTTTCTCCCTGAATACTTTATTTTCTTTGATCGGTTATCAAATCCTTAATAAACCTCTTTTACTCCCAATTTTAATGATTTTTAATGAATTTTTATATATTTTTATATATTTTTTATTAAAAACCCCAACCCTAGCCTAACCCTATATAAACACCCCTACCCTCTACCCTTTCATCCTAAATTCCTAAGCCCACTCTCCCAAAATTTCAAGAGAACTCGGTACATTAGAAAACGAACGAAAGGCGAAGCGCTGCCGAAATCGACGGCGAATCCCGGCGATCGTACTAGGACTCTTCACGACGTTTCGACGTCCCGACAACCCACTACCTTCCTAGCACTCTCTAACTTGTCCAAACCCGTAAGTCCCCCTCTTTCTATCTTTCTTTTCTCTTAAGAAAAATACGACTTTATAAAGCCGACGGAAATCGGAACAAACCGATTTCCAATTCGATTTTCTATAAAATCTCACTTGTCACCAATTCCATAATACTTAAATTTATTCATGTTGACTATTAATCACATAACAACTAATTTGGATAAAGTTTCTCACATGAAATGATAACTTTTGCAATATCGTATTCTTTTTCACTTTAATACCATAATGTTTATTTTTCTTCTTCTAATCAATTCAACCATTCCTAAACATCTTTATCTTGACCATTAAACTTGTAAAAATCAATTTGAATAAGTTTTCACACATGAAATGATAACCTTTTCAATTTACCGTGTTCTTTTACTTAAATACCACCATGTTTAGTTTATCACATTTAACCCCTAAACATTACTATACCTTAAAATAGATCACGAGGTAATGACCTACCTCTACACACACGCAAATACAACCCTAATTGATATCATCAAAACTTAAAATACGATAATACAAGACTTTACATTAAAATACCATTTTCTTTATAACCTTTTCTGAAAGTTCTAAGTTGTATACAATTTTAAAACAAAATCTTTTAATAGGAAAATACGATATGTCATGGACATCGATCGTTTATCTAAACCTGATTTTGTGGTGTCTAGGCAAGTGTGTCTAAGGCGAGTGGTTACTTAATTAGCTCCACTACTTGTAGTGGAGAGCCTCCCACTCACCTGGCACTTACCTGGCCGCAATTGGCGGTGAAGAGCCGATTTAAGGCTTCTATGATTTATCGTTTAGACCATTTAGAAATAGGCTAGTTGGTTTAGGAAACCCTAGAATCTAAAATACGGAAATTTACACCCTTTTTCAAATAAATACTTTTTACTTTATAAAACCGTTTTCTAAAGGATTAGTATTTTACAATCTTTGCAAAGCGCCACTACAACCCACCTTTGGGGAACCCGTTAGGGATAGTACGGTTTATCGTGCACCCTCGGCTTAGTAGTGCGAGATTCAGACCTCCGCAAGGAGCATTCGGTCTCGAAAGGTTAAAATACGACATCTTAGGAAAATGAGACTATTTTAAAATATAAAATATCTATTGAAATTTATTTTTGTATAAATATATGTATATTATCATTAAAAGATCTATTTTGTTATAATATAAATATTCCTCTTTTTCTAAAAATCACAAGACTAGATTTTTGCATTAAAGTACCATGAATTTCAAATAAATCAATATTACAGATAAATACCCTTATTTATAAAATAGGATATTTTCACTGGAAGATGTCACGATATAAATCACACTCATTATAATTATAAAGACGAATAATAAATACTTGGGGTGTATCTTGAAAACTATACAAAAGTATTTTTACATAAAACCCCCCTCAAGTTTTATAAATTACGATAATGACCCTAACAAATATAGAACTTCGACTTGCATTTCTTTTAGTCTGACTCGGGTTTGAGTCTGACTATTTCTGACTTGAATATGATTCAAGTCAATCTATATTCTTAAATATTCCAACTCAATACGAATACATGAATCCCAGAATCCTGTTAACAATCTATACAACTTAACTGAATCAAACCATGGATATACATCCATTATTCCGTTATTCCATTTACCTGATTATGCAGTTACCACATGTTTACTGATATCATGGTTTTGATCAGTCATCCAACTTATACAATACAATACAACAATACAATCATAACACTACGGGGTTTAAGGGGTAGACTGGTACGGAATATGTTAAAGGTGGCACGAGGTGGTCACTTAAGACGTAATTACATCCATGCCGTTGTTCCGTGGTATTATCGACGGAGCCTTGTACTACAGGTTACCAAAGTCCCCGGTGTAAGTGGGACTCCCCTCGTATACACTGGCATCTTCTGTACCAGACTACAAACAACAATGTTAATACAATATTACAATATTATAATACAACATTAAAATCTCTCTCTCTCTCTTACTTTCTGTCTATTTCTTCCTTATCTTTGGGACTTACCGAGCGACCTGTTCGCTGACGACATTCTATTTCTTTCTTCTTTGAATGTCGTCAGGTGCTTTGGACTCGGCAGAGATCGAGCCCACCGGTGAAGACTTGGAGCAGTTTCACGAAGACCCCGAGCTCTAGATATTGTACCTTGTTCTATTCAGTATTTTCATTTCCTGTTATGCCATTGTTTAGGCATCGCTTTTCATTCCAGTTGTATTTACTTTTCATGCATTGTACAAAAGAATGTTATTAATAAAGTTGCTGTAATTTCTATATCTCTTGTCTCTTGTGTTTTACTTTTATATTGCTTAGATATGCTTAGCGTATGTACTTCTAAGTATATACGTAGCGGACCTCGTCGCGTCCGCGTCGCCGTATACCGGGAAGCGGGGCGTGACAGCAGGAGAAGAGCTTGAGATGAGAGCTGCGCGAGGCGAAGGAGAGGATCGCCGCCCTCGAAGACCGGGGTGGCAGCCGAGGATCGGGTGAATTCCAACAGCCGGGAGACCATCCGGGTTATGATGGAGTCCAACAAGCCGTTGAGGCCAAGTTGGAGGATGCCAGGGTGCTCGCCGCCACCCTGAAGAAGACGTGGGACACCCTCAAAAGGGAGAACGAGGCGATGAAGCGCGCCGGCCTCCGTGCCGCGAAGGCGGTGGAGAGCTACAGAACGTCGGATCAGTTCTACGCCGACCTCACGGAAGCCTCGGCCCTCGTCTGGCATAACGCCCTCGACGCCGTCAAGACGTTGATGCCGGAGTTTCCCGATGGTAAGCTCCAGCTCGAGTATCCCCTCGAGGGTGAGGCGCAGGGGGACGCCGGAAGTGTCGCCGGGGAGAAGGCCCCTGGAGGGGGCGTTGGGGATAAGGAGGTCACCCCGATTCCCAGTGCCGAAGCTCCTGCTGCGGGCGCCGACCCTCAAGCAGTCGCCCCAGCTCCCGAGGTGGCCGCGGAGCACGTTGAGGTCCTTCCCGGCCCTGAGGCCTGAAACTCCCTGCCGTTTTCTTTTTTGTATACTTTTGTTTTTGTTTTGGGATTTTTTAGGCCTTCGGGCGATTTTGTAAGGCTGAGGAGCCCAGAATATCTTTGTAAAGACTCCTGAGTTGTGAATAAAAGCCCTTTTTCAGAAATTCGTGTTGCAACCTTTTCATTTTGTGGTAATGTCTCATTCTGCTCGCCTGATGAGCATTAGGTCAGCGGCCGATCCTTTAGTTGGCGATCGCGCGTCAAGTTAAACTCAGTCGTTTGTCAAGTGTGCAAAGATCGGTGTAAGGTCGGCGTCTTTATGGCCCCGAAGTCGAGGTGGCGATCGCTCGTTGAAGATACGTCGAGTTGGACTAGCGACCACTGTTTTTAAGATTGGTCGGCGTCGCCGAGGTTGAGGTCTGACCCTTAGCATAGACGGGCAATGAGTTACCCACTAAGGATGGACCAAGCAGGGAAGCTGCTCGGTGGCCTCTAAACGAGGGCTTCGATCCTTGGCGTCGGTGGGTAGTGAACTACTAGCCATGGATGGACCGAGCAGGGTAGCTGCTCGGTTGCCTCTTGGCGAGGGCTTTGATCCTTAGCGTAGATGGATAAGAAATTACCCGTAAAGGATAGACCGAGCAGGGTAGCTGCTCGGTTGCTTCTTGGCGAAGGTTTTGATCCTTAGCGTAAATGGGTAAGAAGTTACCCACTAAGGATAGACCGAGAAGGGTAGCTACTCGGTTGCCTCTTAGCGAGGGCTTTGATTCTTGGCGTTGGTGGGTAGTGAACTACCATCCATGGATGGACCAAGCAAGGCAGCTGCTCGATTGCCTCTTGGCGAGGGCTTTGATCCTTAGCGTAGATGGGTAAGAAGTTACCCACTAAGAATAGACCGAGCAGGGTAGCTGCTTGGTTGCCTCTTGGCGAGAGCTTTGATCCTTGGCGTCGGTGGGTGGTGAACCACCAGCCATGGATGGACCGAGTAGGATAGCTGCTCGGTTGTCTCTTGGCGAGGGCTTTGATCCTTAGCGTAGATGGGTAAGAAGTTACCCGCTAAGGATAGACCGAGCATGGTAGCTACTCAATTGCCTCTTGGCGAGAACTTTGATCCTTGGCGTTGGTGGATAGTGAACTACCAGCCAAGGATGGATGTTCAGTCGAAAATATCGCACTTTTGATATGATATTTTCCTTACTTTTCTTAAATATCTAAACGTGTTTATTATAAATATGACACATATGAGGGTTTATCTGTAAAAATACTATTTTCATATATTTATATATTATAATTAACATTATGAAGGAAAATATATGCATATAATATTTATATAATATTTTGATAATTTAAATATGCATATATATCAAATATCTTTAATCAATATTCTTAAAATATAATATCATATCAAATTGGTTAGGATAATATCTCAAAAATACCAAATATTACTAACATTATTCTTTGAGATATGGTGCAAGTTTTGGCTCACGTCAGAAGATCGAGATGTTGAGATGTCGGAAATCAAAAATCTGCCGAAATATTAAAGAAAATCGAAGAATCAATACAGGCAGAGACTCAGAAAATATTTTCAAGTTCCAGACATCAACTAAATCTCCATGTGTCACAAGAATAAAGCCCCAGAAATTTGCACCCAAGATCTCACCAACAAACCGCGGATCCGCAGCCAAACCATGCAATATGCGGCGGATCCGCGGCCAATTCACCGAATCAGGAGTTAGGATTTTCAGGTTGGATTTGCTACAACTAACCCTAATTCTGGGGATCTTTGGCTTCTGATTTTGGGGCTATATGAAAAACCGAGGGCTAAATTTAGAAATCATCAATCTTTTACACAAGCTAATCACCGTCAAAGAACAAGTGATCCAAGACAGGTCCAAGATTCGACATGATAAAGCGACGTAAGATTCCGCGGAACATCTACATCCGACAAGACAGAGATCGAGAGCAACTTCTTCTTCCTCTTGTAATCTAAACTTGAAGTTTGTACTTGTGAAATTGATTAATAAAGATAGATCTTTAGTTTAATTAATTAGTAGTTTAATTATTTAGATACATTATGAATTCCATCTCTATCCGTTCTTCTATCTCCATCATGCACGAGTAATTCTCTGCTTGATAGGGTTCGTAGGATTATGGTAGATCAATGGATGAGAAAATATTTTAACTTCTTTTACGTCTTATGAATTTTATAAACTTTAGCAAAAGAATCGTTAATATCCTTATCGGACGCGCTACCAATTTATTGCTAGTCTCGACCGCGATTTGATATCAGATTAATAATTGTTTTGTTAAGGGCTAGACATGAATAGAGATTAATGAAAGGACAAGGGTCAATATTGTGGAAATCCTAGTTTCTTCCAAGAACCCTAATTCTCATTCATCACTATCAATATAGTTTTAAATCTATCAAAAGATAAAATGAGTTATCTTTATTAGTCATCCAGGATTACTAAATCCTAACGAACCCTACAAGCTCTCTTCTGATATAAAATTTATATCCGTCTTTAAACTAGATCTATATTCTACATCCGTGTTTAACGTAGATCTAGATTCTATAACTATTCTTAGCTATTATCTATTCTTCTTCCTCTTCCTAATCAACACGTCTGAAGAAAAATTAAAAGATTCCACATATCCCTGAGGACGACCCGTACTCATCTCGGTCTAGCTACACATGACACCGTTATTGATTGCGGTTACTACACACTCTTCTCTAAATACAGATCAATCAAATGATGCCGTTGACGGGGATACGTGCGTAATTTTTTATTCTTACTATTCGTGTTGAATTCTTATTCGATCTATATCATAAAACAAAACAAACCGCATCTTTCATATTTAATGATTAGTGTGCGATTATTGCGAGGGAATCTGGAGTCACTATGGCGAGGAGATAAGGATTCAGAGACATTCATCAAAACCCAGAGAAGCAAGGAAGGCCACCGTAGCAAAAAGTTTTCAAAGAACTCTCAACTCCGCGGCGGAACCGCAGCAAGAAGTGCGTTTTGGCGGCGGAACCGCGGCGGTGTTGGTGAGTTAAGGCTTCAATTTTCTCTGGTATCTTTTCTATCTCTTTCTCTCTCCTCTGAAAAATCCAATAATATATTTTCTGCAGGATTCTTTGCAAAATATCGCCGCTCAAAAATCTTTTTGCGAGTTTTGTTTTGCGGTTTGTTTTTGCATATTTTAATACGGACATTAAGGGGCAAAGACCAAATTCAAATTAGGTGGGGATTTCATTACCCTTCCTAAGCCCCACAAATCACAAAACTAGCATCTGCATCACCCTTCATTAATTAAAAAATATCTAGACCAAGACTCTAAGGACCGTCGCGCTCAATAAGGACAGAGGAAGGTCGTGGGTAATCTATCGCTTATCCGCATTACTTTTGTAGTGTCTAGGCAAGTGTGTCTAAGGCAAGTGGTTATATAATTAGGCCCTCTATTTTTGGTGATTCGTATAGTTGATACCTATCACTTACCTGGCCATAAGAGTGATAAAGAGGTGGTAAAGGATTGATCATGCGGCTTATCCTTTGGAAGTCTAGAAGTGGTCTAGAGACTTGATCTAGGTAACCTTAGTTCTAGGGTTATGTGGGCATTTTTTTTTGTAGTTTGTCTCACGTCAGACACCTTTCAAAACAAACCAATTTTTAAGTTCTTACACGCTGCCACGTGCGCTAAACCCGCTTAGTGTATGCTCGGCTGGACATAGGATTCTAGTGCCCGTCTTGTCCGCGTTTCTGCTATCGACCCCGAAGTCGGTACTTCTTCATCTCCTTTTCCCTTCCACCAACATCGACCGAGATGGACGGTTCTCCATCAGATTATAATACCACCCTGCCACCACTCGTCGGTGCGCAGAATCCACCGCGCATCTCTCTCCAAGAAAGATGTTACCCCATGCGCGGACCCCTTCCTACATGTCTATCTATTCCACCAGCCAATGGGGATAATTTTGAAATTAAACCCCACTTCATCAAACTGTTGCCTAAATTTCACCGGCTTGAATCCGAAGACGCGTACGTTTTTATAAACAAATTCGAAAACGTATGCGCAATGATGGTATTGGGGTAAAACTTTACACCCCGGTTGACCAAGTCAAAATCAAGGTCAACCCCAAGTCAAGTGGGCCCAAGCCCAGATCCAGTGGGCCCATGCCCGGGTCGAGCCCGAACATGAAGCGGCCGGCCTCCCCCCATGCCAAGATAAAATTTTTGTAATAAATAATTTTGTTTTATTTCTTTTATTTTATTTTATGGATAAATGTAAGAAAAATAGGCATGAAACCAAATTTTTGTAAAGCCCATGGCTTATGTGCAAAAAGAAATGACACATGAGCCATGGGATAGGCAAAATGCCATTTTGTGAAGCCCAAGGGGCTATGTGTAAAGTGTATGGCCTATAAAGGCAAAGATAAGGAAATATCTAAACAACTTTTTTCTCTCTCCAAAAAAAGTCTCAGAGCTGAGCTCTTTCTTCCATCTTCAAGGTTCCAAAACCTTCTTCTTTTTTGAATTAAATCAAGAGTTTTACTCTTCCTTCTTCAAAACTAAATAGTTTTCCACCACAAAACCCATTAAAGGGAACTTAGATCTGCCATCAGATCTCAAAAAGGAGAGATTTTGATATCTCACATCCCTTGATCTTCAAGATCCGGCCAAACAATAGGAGGAAGAAGAAGAACATCTTTCACTAAACCCCCAAAAAAAGAAGAAAAACACACTCAGGAGTCCAACTCTTTTCTGATTTCTCTTCTGAGAAATTTATTTAGGCTAAAAGCCTCTTTTCCTCGCCGGCGCTCGAGCGCAGAGCGCCCTCGTGCCGACACGTGGCGCTCTTGCGCTCCAGCACAAGCGCTCGAGCGCAAGTCGCCCCCGTGACGACACGTGGCGCTCTTGCGCTCCAGCGCAAGCGCTCGAGCGCAAGTCGCCCCGGTGCCGACACATGGCGCTCTTGCGCTCCAGCGCAAGCGCAAGTCGCCCACGTGCCGACACGTGGCGCGCTTGCGCCCAAGCGCTCAGCGTCCGAGCGCAAAGCGCCCACGTGCCGACACGTGGCGCGTTGCGCTCCAGCACTCTGCGCTCGAGCGCAAAGCGCCCACGTGCCGACACGTGGCTCGCTTGCGCTCAAGCGCCTAGGCGCTGGCCCCACGCATCCTTTGGATGTCTTTTTTTTCCTTTATTTATATATACATGTATATATATACATATGTATACAAATGTACGCATACACATACTCCGCCACACTTTCCCCCTCAAAAAAAATTTTGGGCCGGGGCGCTGCCCCGAACCCCGCAAGGGGGCTGCTAGCCCCCTTGACCCCCAGCCCGCTATCCGGGTAGCGGGACCCCCGTAAAAACTCTGCGTGGCCCCCGATATATCCAAACCCCCCTTTTAAAACAAAACACACGCATACCGCACATTGAGTTCGCATGACCAGTTTAACCCGTTAATCGGAGGTTCTCTCGCCCCAAAGGCGAGGGGTAATTAACGGCAGCTTAGTCCGCGGCTGCCGGAGATTCGGATCCCCACAATCATTAAACCCCAGCCTACCCTAGGCAGGGGGAATCTGTAGTACGCCTGACAAGCGTGCGCGTATTCCCATCTCAATGGGGTGACGAAAAACACCCTACAGATGGGTACGTTACAACTGTCTGTGGATGCTATGCGCTTACGTTTTCTCCCTTTTACTTTGTGCGATCTAGCAGAAAAATGGCTTTATAACACTGTCTCACATTCTATTGCCAAATGGGATGAATTCGTTGTAGCATTCCTTAAGAAATTTTATCCTAATCATAAGACCGCCCGCGTTCGAAGTGAGATTAACCAGTTTACCCAACTTCCCAATGAACCATTTTAGAAATGTTTTGAACGGTTTAAGGATCTTCTTTTGCAATGCTCTCATCACGGAATCAATAGATAGGACCTTTGTCGCATTATATATGAGGGTGTTGATCCAACAACAAAACAGATGCTTGAAACCATGTGTCAATGTCATTTCCTGTCTAAAGATGATGGTGAAGCTTGGCAATTTCTGGAAAATCTCACTGAACAAACTCTACAGTGGGAAAGCGTTAGACCTGCATCGTCTAGGGGAGGTATCCATCAGCTCGATATTTCCATCGCAGTGAAAGCCGAAATGGCCGCGATACAAAAGAAACTCGATGCTATAGAAAACAAGGTATCTTCAGCCCCCCTAAACCAATTTACGCTCCCCAAAACCGTGTGTGGTTGCTGCTCCAACCCATCACATCTAACGGAAGAATTTCCTTTGAATCCACCATTTCAAGGTCAAGAACAAATTAATGCTACTTTTCAGCAACAACCTTGAAACGATCCTTATTCTTCCATATATAATCAGGGATGGAGGAATCATCCTAATTTTGCTTGGAACCAAAACCAAAACCAAAATCAAAACCAGTTCCAAAGAAATTATCAAAGACCTCCTCCACAGCAACAGCAACCACACCCACAGAGTCAGCACCCCTTTCATTCGCAACCTTTTTAAAATCCGGCCAACAATTCTACACCTTATAATAATTCTTTCCAAACGGCTGGTAACGAAAACTCATCTACACTCGAACGAAGCGTGGATATGTTTATTAAACATTCCATGCAATCGACGGATGAAATAAAGTCTTCTATCCAATCATTAACACAGACCACCACCTCCCATAGTGAAAGTATAAAATCGATAGAGGCACAACTTGCACAAATAAATGCTGCGATGAGTACGAGAGAAAAAGGGAAACTTCCATCTCAACCTATACCTAATCCTGGCCACTCACAAAGTTATAATGTGAGTGCTGTTACCAGGTTGAGATCAGGAAGAGTGCTGGATAACCAAGTGGGTGAACACGTTGATGACGTTGATGATATTAATGATACCCCGGTTTCTACTTCTTCTCCTATTTCATCTAGTCCACCACCTTCTTTCGAGCCTATTCTCCGTTTTCCCCAAGGCTCGAACACTCAGCCCACTTTCTCGAGTCAACCTAAAACAATCCCAACTCCAATTCTGGGATCCATTCCATCCCCATAATCCTCTCCAATGTTGGACCCAACCCTTATTGATAAAGCACCTTATCCAAACAGGTTAAGGGGCAACAGACCAACACGTGAGCGCCTATAAATAGGCGCTGCAATTAAACTATAAGAAGGCCAAACAAGCCTCACGTGCCAACACGTGAGCGCCTATAAATAGACGCTGCAATTAAATTATAAGAAGGACAAACAAGCCTCACGTGCCAACACGTGAGCTCCTATAAATAGGCGCTGCAATTAAACTATAAGAAGACTAAGCAGGCTTCACGTGCTAACACGCGAGCCCCTATAAATAGGCACTGCAATAAAACTACAACTAGGCTAAACAAGCCTCATGTGCCAACACGTGAGTGCCTAAGCGCTGCAATTAAACCGCAAGCCTCACGTGTTAACACGTGAGGACGCCTCCTTGCGTAGAATTAAAATCTACTTAATAACTTAATAAACTGTTGGATCAAGGATCCAACGGTGATTAAACATAGAATTAAATTCTATTGGAGAGAATATTTTCTATTAGTAGATCAAAGATCCAAAATATTTCCTACATCTTTCTAAACAAAGAAAGATTGTGCTCTGTTAAACCGAGCGCCCTTGGATTAAAAATCTAATGGTGGTTAAAAATCACTATTTTACAGAATGAGATTCTACATATGGGAAAATATTCCCCAATCTTGTTAGAAACAAGAAAAATATATTCTGTAAAACAGAAACCCTTGGATCAAAAATCCAATGGTGGGCAAAATTCCCCAAATTAATTGGAATCTTTCAATGAGAGATTTCTTCAAAACTAATTAACAATTTGCCTCCATTATATAAAGGACCCGAGACTTCAAGTCTCAAGGAGAGAGGAAAAAAACAGAGAGATCTCACACAAAAAGAAGAAGAAAGAAAGAAAAGTTTCAAAAGAAACAGAGAATTTAAATCTCACAGAAGAAGACCTGCTTCATTGAAACCCTAAGTAAAAAGAAAACAAAACACAGAGATTATATTGTCTCTCTTTTTCCTACCTAAGGGTTTAACCATTCATTTAAGAACTTAGTTCTTTCACTGGTTGAGATTTGCAGAAGCAAATCTCCACATAAGTTGAGAATTTAATTCTCATCGGTGAGATTTTGCTCTGCAGATTGAAAACTTAAGGGAAAAAACTGAGTTATAAAAAGAGAAAAGAGAAATAACAGGAATATATGGGAATTTAATTCCTCTACAAAAACTAGGGTTTAACCCTATAAAAAGAATTTGATTCTTACAAAAAACATAGGAGAACTTGGTTCCTCAGTCCAGATGATGATGATAATCTGAGATCTTCCAAACCCAAATTCTAATGACTAGAAATGTCATTAACAAGAGATCAAAATCTCTAAGAACACAGAAGAACGGCCTGGTGATTTGTTAGTGTTGAACACTATAACGAGATCTCACGTGTTCTCCACGTGAGTACTTCTAATGAATAAAAGAAAAAAGGCCGAGACTGCCTCACGTGTTTCCACATTAGTGCTTAAAAGAAGAGCAAGGAACACTTCCTAAGGCAGTCACGTGCTTTGCACGCGACCCCCAATCAAGTGCCTAACACTTCTGTATGACAGGGGGAACAAAACCCAAACAGTAAGGCCCGTATTTGGGGCGCTTCATGTGTTTCACATGTGAGCGCCACGAGAATTAAGTGCTTAGCACTTATATAAAAAGGGAAAATAAAACCCAAAAATCAAAGCCCATATTTGGGGGGCCTCATATGTTCACACGTGAGCGCCTCCAGAATTCAGTGTTTAACACTGATTCAGCGTCTCACGTGAGATACACGTAAGCGCTGCATATACCGGTGCTTAGCACTATTGGGTTATTATGGAAGCCCAATCCCAGCGCAAATTGGCTAAAGTTTCTGAGGTTAAACCTCTATGATTCCAATCAACTGAGCCCATATTGCTCACGTTTTCCAAACTGACCTAAGTCTCAAAAATGACTAGTGGTCTCCCATTGATGATATATCCCAAACGATATTCATCTTATATCTCCTAAGATAATTCTAGTCTCAAACATGACTAATATTTCTTAGGCCTACAACAACCCCCCTTTTCCCTCAAATATGGAATTTGGTTCAAGGGTACATCTTTTCACACCTCTGAAATATATCGTTGTAATCCCTCAACATCTTTAGAGAGGAGGCAGCTCCCGACAACCAACAACTTCTTTCATTGATGCGCTTCCAAATTGATGTGCACACCTCAAACCAGACCGCACCCCAAACTGGGTACATCCCATATCATCGTTGTTCGTCCCGTCACGTAACAAATACATGTACGCGCAAGATAACCAAAGGACCGAAACGTCCTTAAACTAATCGTTGCCCCTAAAATGGCAACAACGGACCGAGACGTCCTTCAACTAAAATTCCACCTCCAAAATGATGATCAACGGACCACAACGTCCTCAAACTAAAATCTCACTTACAAAATGGTGATCAACAGACCGAGATTCCTCAAACTAGAATTTCGCCTCCAAAATGACGATAACGGACCGAAACGTCATTAAACTAAAACAATAAAGCCTAAATGCTCTTTTGTTGGGTCTAAAATAAAATGATCCTAAAACCTTGTTAAGTGGATCTTAGTCTCAAATTAGACTAACGTATCCTTAACAAAAAAACAAACTGAGCCCCAACTGCTCGTGTATATTTAAGTCGATCTTAATCTCAAATTAGATTAACGATCCTTAAATAAAACAAAACAAACCCAAATCTAAAATATACAGATTTGGACTAATCCACGCCCTACAAATGACGACATAAACTAGTCTCTGTATACAATCCATGGGCAACCAAAACAAACAAAAACACACACGACACGAAGTGAACTTCCGGAGCAGGAGAAAATGGTTATCGCGATACGGTAACGTAATTAATTGCAAGGGCTTATGCCTACAGGGAAGAGCATCCCCACAATCAAAAACCCCTCACAAAACAAGAGGGAATCTGACGTAGTCACGCTACAACGGCCGCATCCGTCCAAACCTCCGATATACGGTGCCATAAATCAACTTGGAATCTTTGGAGAGGTGGATGGATAAATCCAAATAGCATCTGCCTCCAGAATTCAGGCCAGACGTCCCGGTCACGTCTTCCGGCGGTAAACAATTGCGAATTAAATCAAAATGAGAGACTATTGTATTGAGAGGGTGATGGCTTAGATCTAAAGAGATTTGAGAGAAATCTTCTAGTGTATTCTCATGGTGTACTTGATTCAACATTATAGTAGATATTGCAGGTTCCGCTCTGCCAGGGATTAGTCATACGGTGGGTGAAGCTCGTTAACAAATCCCCTGTCTCTTCTTTGATTTTTATTTATTTATTCTCGCATAGTTATTAATTTTTCTTTATTTTTAATTGCGTGGTTGTTGTTCTTGCGTGATTTAGTTTGTCGTGAGCATTGTTCCTTGTATCGACTTACTCCCCAATAGTATCAAAGTCGATTGATTTATAGATTAAAGTTATGGCTATAGCGTCCTTCTCTTGTAAATTATCATAAATCTCAACTTCCATGAGACATTTTGTTTCATGGTCTCTCTCGAATCCCTCTTCTACGACTTTCCAAATACCATTAGTTTCTAAGGATCTTTTCAACACGGTACTCCAACTCTTGTAGTTACCTTTGGTATGATGCCATAGTACAATCGCATTAATCGTCATCATCTCTTGATGTCGAATTCAAACCTTATTGAATGGCGACAATCAAAACCTTATGCACAGCAGCAATCACACGGCTCTAGCTCTGATACCACTGTTGGTATAGGAAAATATATTCCTAAAACAATATTTAATAGAAGAGATAAAAATATAATAGTTATCTGAGGAGAAACTCTCAAAATTCTATTAGCCTTCTTGCTTTTTTAATTATTCTCAAATCCTCTCTCTTGATTACAAACTTTTAACATGGACTAATTATATAATACCTACAAGATAAAGCAAATCCTTTAAATTTATGATCCTTATCCGTAAACAATTATATTACTGATATGATTCATATCTAAAACTTAATTTTAAATCTCAGATCACTTGAATCTTTCTCAACTAACCATTTAAATTTAAAACTTAAATTTAACTCTAATCTAAAAATTTAATTATTATTTTGTCTCCATTAATTCGATTCTTTCATGAACGAACATTGACTAACCTTTGAAGATCATTCTTGCTTCACTTTAAATTTTATTTTAATTTCTTGTTTCATCTTTACTGATCCAATTTTTATGTTGCTTGCTTGACTTTTTATTTGAACCTTTTATGCTTGAATGCAAACAAGAAAAAATTTCATGAAGCTTTATTTTGTCTTTAAATTATTTTGTTTCTTCACGTCTTTCTTTCTGAATTTTCTCAAACTCACTGCATGTTTCTTTTTTCTTGGTCTGTTTGGTTCTTAAACGTTTTGGATTTCTTTCTCCACCTTAATTTCTTCATCTATCTCTTTCTCCAAATCCTTGAGTCATTCATATTTCTCAGTCATTTCTTCGGGCTTTTTGATTTCATGAAGTCTCTTCTTCTCTTCCACAAAGTTCTTCATTGCATCTATCTTTGGATTTTTCTCTACCTTCTTCGTCTCTTTTCCGCTTTCTCTGTAGGTCTTCCGCAGAAGATCTCAGACTCCTTTACTGTTGTAAACTCACCTGCGATGACATTTACCATATCAATCGATTGATCTGTATATTAAAACTGTAGCTATAGCGTATTTCTCTCGTAAATTATCACACTAGTAAAATAGGGGGTTGCCCCTACGGATATTGGAATCCGTAGGGGCAGATTTAACTTGGCCCTACGGATTAATCCGTAGGGCTAAAAGGTTGCCCCTACGGGCACAGACGTCCAAGAATAAAAATATTAATTCTTAATTTGGTGTTTGCCCCTACGGAGCCGCAAACAAAAGACCTACGGGTATATCCGTAGGGGCAAGTAAATATCGATTTAACAAAACCCCAGATCGATATGCATCGCCTACGCTCACTTTCTCTCTCTCTCGATCGCGCGCGAAAAAAATCCCCAAATCGCCACGCCGTCGTCGCCACCGTCGTTCTCCTCGTCGCCACCGCAGTTCTCGTCGCCACCGCGGTTCAGGTCGTCGCCACCGCCGTTCAGGTCGTCGCCCCAGCCCCAGCAGCAGCCGTTCAGGTGAGTAAATCTCGAGGTAAATTAAAGAATTTTTGGATTATTTTGGGCTTAGGGTTCATGGCTGGGTCTGGGGTTGCGCGCGCGAGTTGGGGTTGGGCAGGGGTCGCGGTAGCGGTCGGGGTCGGGGTCGGGGTAGGGTTAGGGTTGGGGTTCGGCTGCTGCTGGGGTGGGGCTGGGGTTAGGGTTTGCCTTAGGGTTGGTGTTGGGGTTTAGCTGGCCGCGCTGGGGTTAGGGTTAGGTTGGGGCTGGGGGCTGGGGCTGGGTTGGGGTTAAGTGGTGGGGAGTTGGAAAAAAATAAGAAAATGAAAGAGTAATGAATGTGAAAAATTAAGAATGAGAACAATTGCACAACAAATTTGTTGACAAGAAAATGAGAGAGTAATGAATGTGAGAAATTAAGAATGAGAACAATTGCACAGAAAAAGCTATGCTTGACTAGGGGGGATGGTTCTATGTGCTTTAAGAGAGCAACTTGGGGTTAGGGTTAGGTGGATTGATGACAACAAAAAACCATAATTTATAACTATATTACTCATATAATGTGTATGTCATGTGAAAGCTAGATGAAGGTCGAGGCAAGCACAACAAATTTGTTGGATGGGACAATGTCAATAGGAGCTCAATGCTATTTGGAAAAATAATAATTCAAAGACATAGTGGAGTTTCCGATTGGTGGCATGGACTAGTTTGATGTATGTAGTTGGTTTGATTTATGAAAAAATGGGGAAACAACATGCATGTATGCATATAGGTAACATCTGCCAATATGCCATATCCAGACCGTAATCTATTTTAGCCTATTGGCTAATATGAAAATATTGGCCCGCGTATATGACATAATCAAAGTTGTTAAATCTTGATACGGTTTGTGTTTCGTTTTTTTATTTATCAGTTCTATCAATGTTGCGTATAACGCTTTATGATATCAGTATCCTACATTTGTAGTTTTAATTGTTGATTGTTATAGATAGATACCATTGCAATAATAGTTTTTGGTTGATGAATGCTATTGCAATGTAGGATGATCAGTTCTATCAATCTTGATCTCAATGGTTTAAAATCATATTACACATACAACATGAATGCACAACAAACGCATAATTAGAGAGCGACTCGAGATATTCAGGTTAAAACCAATATATGATACTCGATGATAATATGAAACCTTCATATTCCCATCGATACTCATATATGAAACTAAAAGCGCCACTTAGTCCCCGTCTATCGGTTAACATACGTGCGATACTCGTCGTGACCTAGAACTATACGAAGGTTGTTAAATATCGGACAGTATAGCTCGATACTAACAACCGTCGTATAGTCTACGCGACGAGAAAATTCAATCGTATGGTAACCGATAGATTTGTCCCGTGTGGACAAGTTAAGAATGTATAAAGCAAACGCCTTCATTCACTTGTGTTTTCATCCGTTTCGAGATACTTCGTCGGTACCTTTCCGCTGGTTCTCCGTGTACAAAGATAGATTAGATGTTCATTTCAACGTTGTTTCACAGCTTTGAAATGATTATCTATTCTATTACAGTGTACTCGGAGAACAGCGGGGAGGTGCTGCCGAAATTTACTCGAAACGGTTGAAAGCACAAGTGATGGGCGTTCGCTCTATACATTCTTAATGGGATAGAAGCCTACCCCCGATAGCCGGAACACACACATACAACAAGAATACACAACAAACTCATAATTAGAGAGCGATTCGAGATGTTCGGGTTAAAACCAATATATGATACTCGATGATAATATGAAACCTTCATATTCCCATCGATACTCGTATATGAAATTAAAAGCGCCACTTAGTCCCCGTCTATCGGTTAACATACGTGCGATGCTCGTTGTGACCTAGAACTATACGAAGGTTGTTAAATATCGGACAGTATAGCTCGATACTAACAACCGTCGTATAGTCTACACGACGAGAAAATTCAATCGTATGGTAACCCATAGATTTGTCCCGTGTGGACAAGTTAAGAATGTATAAAGCAAACGCCTTCATTCACTTGTGTTTTCATCCGTTTCGAGATATTTCGTCGGTACCTTTCCGCTGGTTCTCCGTGTACAAAGATAGATTAGATGTTCATTTCAACGTTGTTTCACAGCTTTGAAATGATTATCTATTCTATTACAGTGTACTCGGAGAGCAGCGGGGAGGTGCTGCCGAAATTTACTCGAAACGGTTGAAAGCACAAGTGATGGGCGTTCGCTCTATACATTCTTAATGGGATAGAAGCCTACCCCCGACAGCCGGAACACATACATACAAACGCATAATTAGAGAGCGATTCGAGATGTTCGGATTAAAACCAATATATGATAATATGAAACCTTCATATTCCCAACGATACTCATATATGAAACTAAAAGCGTCACTTAGTCCCCGTCTATCGGTTAACATAACGTGCGATAATTTATTCTTTTCAACGACAAACGCACACACAAAGTATATACACGGATTTTCTCCTTTGTCACTAACTATCCCGTTCTTATATTTCTCAATATAGTCAGCATAACCTACAATTTATATGTTATTCAGTCTAACATGGCCCATGAGTACGTCAGAGTTAAGGAATGGATGTATGTGGATTGGAAACAACGTATGCAACCTAAGTTTGTCGCAGGAGTTGCTGCTTTCCTTGAATTTGCACGCGCACATAATAAGATCATAATAGAGAAGATTCTCTGTCCGTGCGATAGATGTGGCAATAAGTACTGGCAGAAGGTAGAATTGGCAGAGCTTCATATTGTAAAACATGGGTTTACTAGACTTTATTCAAGTTGGAAATATCACGGGGAAGGAGAAGAATGCAGTACTGCGGTAGAATAAGAAGGAGAACACGATAATGCGGCCTAAGTTTGATCTACACATTCTTTTTGCAATTACTTATATAATCAATTTTTAATTGTCTAATTATAGGTGGTGCGTCCACACCTTCCACAGGGGCCACTCCTGCCGCTTCCATACCCTCCGCATCGTCTGCAGGTTAGTATGAATAAATTTAAAATATTTATTCATTTTACATATGCTCTATAGAATAAATATGAAATTCATGGAAATTTAGCGTCGATGTTTATTTTATAGTTGGAGGGGATGCGTCCGGGTCCGGGACCCCAGTTGTTCTTCACCGGAGGAACTATCGTCCCGCTCGTGCTGCTGCTCGGGCCCAGGCTCGTGCGCTAGTCACCGGAGATATATATCACACTTGAATTTTTGTTTAACCATGATTTCTTAATACAACTTTGTCTTATTATTGATTGTCTTGATATTTCGTGCAGACGCAGGGCCTCTCCATCCCCAGAGGGGGACTCGAGGCCCGAATCAGTCCCATAGGCTGGGGCCTGATAGAGCTAGGAGGGAGGCAGCATTCCCCCTATTTTTTACCCTTGACTATCGCTATACCGGTCCTCATGCCGAGAGGTTCGGCAGGTATTTGGGGGACGAGAGCCGGATCGTGAAGAACTATCCACTTCACGTTGAGTGGGGCGAGCAGCACCAGCGCTCATTCGCCCTCTTCTTTGATCAGGCTCGGGTATGTATTAATATATATTTTCATTTGATCTATCCAATATATTTATTATTAACACTTGCAATCTAATAACAGTGTTTTTTTGTATTTTCAGTTGGATTACGATTTTCAGCCTGTAGCCGACCCTGATCACCCGGGGAGGGTGCTCGACCTTCATGCTCTGTACAATGGCCTGATGGAGAACATGCAGGCCAAGGTCCGATACAACAGGAATGAGCTGAAGGCCGACTGCTACTCCCTGTGGATGGCGACCACCGAGGCAGAGAGAGCGGCCCTCCTATCTACTCCGGCGTTTGCGAGAGTCGACGTAAAAACATGGCCTCTATTGTGCGCTTATTTCTACTCCGAACACAAACAGGTATGTATTTTAAATTTAATTCATTATTTATGATATAATTTTTTTTCTTTGTGTTTCTTAATTAGAAAACTAAATGTTAATGCGTTGTGCAGAAACAGGCCGCTCAGAATACGGAGAACAGGAAGTCGGCGAAGATGGGTCGTCCCACTTACACAGGTGGCTCGAGAAACATTACTCGAGCCATGGAGTTATCGGTAAATTAAGAGTTATTCTCTAATATTCTGCAATATTAAGAGTTATTCTCTAATATTTCTAATATTAAGAGTTACTTTCTAATATTGCAGACATCTCGGGCCGTGGCGTCAGGTGGTACACCGAGCGTGCTGTCCGCATATCTTGCCGTCCACGGCACCTCGACAGATCCCGCCACGGGCGAGCTTCGATATCCCGACGTCGCTACCCAGGAGTACCGCGTAAGTGTTAATATTTTTTCTACCCAAATTTGAAATTTTAGTTTTGGAAGGTTCAAGTTTAAATTTTATACTTATACTTTACTGCTTAATGTGGGTGTAGGAGCGGGTGGTTGAGCAGGCCCAGGCCTCGGGGATCGATTTTACCGGACAGAACGATCCGAGGCTGCTGACCCCAGTTCTGGACGCCGTACACGGAGGGCACCACGGAGGTTGGAAGAGAGGCCGGGGATTGGGCCCTAGCAGGGCCCATATGAGGTTGGACTCCACCCCGGCGGTTACTTCCTCCGTCTCCAGTGACCGGCATGTCCATCAGGAACTGGATAGCTTGAGGGCCACCGTTCAGTAGTTGAAGGAGATGCTGGTATGTATACTACTTTATAGTAAAATATCATTTCATATTATATACATATCAACATATCCATAATTAGTACGTAGCTTGAGCTTATTTGGTTTTAGACTTAAGTTTGATTAATCATACATACA
Organism: Agapanthus africanus; assembly: GCA_030015575.1. Taxonomy (NCBI): domain Eukaryota; kingdom Viridiplantae; phylum Streptophyta; class Magnoliopsida; order Asparagales; family Amaryllidaceae; genus Agapanthus; species Agapanthus africanus. The sequence goes on from CM057339.1 coordinate 139,838,742, forward strand.
TATGTAATTAAAATAAACAACGCTTTTCCAAACTAGATATCCAAACAGGGTTTCGAAATAACTTAATAATGATACGAATTCGAATAATACACAGTTCTTACACGCTTCTTATACACGTTATGTCCAGACGCGACAGGGTAGATCGGACAAGCCTCCACATGCATCTCCTTCGGCTGCGGCTCCGCAAGCCACTACATCGGCTACGGTTCCGCAGACAGCTCATGTAGCTCCACCGCCCACTCAGACTCCCGCAGCCGCGGCTCCGCAAGCGACTTCCTCGACGGCGGCTGCGCAGACCACATCGCCAGCTCCACATGCCGCTCAGACTCCCGCTCGCGACGAATTACAGAGTTTATTGACCGAGGAGCAGGCACGCGTTATTCTATCGTTATTCAGAGGTGGAGCTGGACCGAGCTAGGGTAGATTTTTGGTTCTTATTTTTTGAAACATGTATTTATTTATATCATACACATTGTACTACATTTTGAAACGATATTGATATTGGTTTGTATTTATATCATATTCAGTTTTTGGGTTTCTTTTGTATATTATATATATATATATATATATATATATATATATATATATATATATACGTGAGATGTGATTATGAATACTGCAATATATGATTTGATTGATGTATATATTATTATGCACATGACGGGAAAAAATCAAGCAGCCCATTTTTATAAAAAAAATACAGACAATATGTACCTACAGATTAATCCGTAGGCACAATGTTGCCCCTACAGATATATCCGTAGGGGCAAAATATCAGCAGTAACTGATATTCCCCCCTGATCTAAATGCCAGGGAGTTGGGATAGCCCCTACGGACATATCCGTAAGGGCCACTGCCTATCCCCTACGGCGTTATCCGTAGAGGCCCAATATCAGGAATCCTGATATTTTGCCCCTACGTAATCGTACCTACGCACATATCCGTAGGGGGTAGTACATGGACCTACGGACATATCCGTAGGTACAAGTAATATATTAAAAAAAATCGTAAATAATATAAAATCTTATACCCTACGGCTTAATCCGTAGGGGCAACAGGACCTACACATAAATCCGTAGGGGCAAGAATTTGCCCGTAGGGGCAAGTTCAGGGCCTCAACTTGCACCTGCGGCCTTTGCACCTACGGGGTATTTTTTCGCCCCTACGCATATATCCGTAGGGGCAACCCTTATTTGTAGTAGTGTCATAAAACTACATTTCCAAGAGATCTTCTGCTTCACGGGCTTTCTCGAATTCCTCATTTTCGACTTTCCCAACACCATTAGTTTCTAACAATCTTTTCACCACGGTACTCCACCTCTTGTAGTTACCTTTGATGAGATGCCATGGTACGATATCACTGAGCATCATCATCTTCTCTTGACGTTGGCTTGAAAACTTAATGAATGGCGACACCTTTATCTCTAATACCACTTTTTGTTTATTAAAAAATATCCCTAAAACAATCTAAAACAGAGGAAGGAGGAAGAGGAGATAAAAATATATTATCGTGGAGGGAAACTCTCAAAACTTTGTTAGCTTTCAGGCTATTTTAATGTTCTCTCTATTAATTACGAACTTTAAACATGATAAACCAAACCCTTCAAATCTATGATCCTTGTTTATGTCTAAACAATCCAATTATTAATATTACTAATATGACTCATATATTAAAAAAAAACGGGAATTATCACGATTGAAACCAGGACACAAAAGTCTAAGGAAGAATCTCAAGATGCATATCTCTACCTCCTACAAGTTAATTTATAACAATTAACAAGGAAAGATCCAAGAAATCCCTTCCATCGTCATGCAATAAGCGCGTGACCACTCCAAAGCTTCCCGGCCCTTCTCGATGTCACTATACCTTTTTTTAGTGGGGAGCTATCTCCGCTCGCCTTATATATACTCATCGTCATTATACTTAAATTTTCAAATTAACCTATAAACTAAACAAAACTCAATAAAATATTACTCCTTCAAGCTCTCAAGGCCATGGCCATGGAAAATTTCGACCGTGAGAAGAAACAGAAGAAGATAATGATGGAGCGATCAAAGGGAGCTCAGAATTTTTTTCCAAAGTTTAAAAGAGGTCAGATTAAAGTGAAGATATTCAAGGAGCTGCTTAAGCTTTTAGGATGGAAATGATCAAGAATGAAGCTTAATTAATTATATGAGCAGCAGCACTAAATTAGTAGCTAGCTAGCTACAGTGTCTAATTAATCAAATAAGCTGCTGCTATTGCTGTTAACGTCTGTGGTGCTTGTTCTTGGAGTTTTTGTATTCTTGTTACTTAATTTGTCTATGAGGGTCGTGTTTAATTTATATTTATTCTGATTTGTAGCCTCATGATATATATTTACTCTTAATTTTCCTCTTTTGAGAAAACTCTATATTTGTTGTTTGTGTTGCCATAATTAATATTTTACATGTGTGTGTTTGCTTGTGTATGATTGGGTGTAGTTGTTTTGAAACATTTTTGGATGATATGTTGAAGGATGTGATGCATAAAGAAAGCAATGAATGTTCGGTCGAATGAAAATGGAGGTGTGTGATGGCAAAAATCATGACTGAATTTGAATTTCATCACATTTGATTATGGATATCATGAATGCGAAGATAAGTCGCAACCAATGTTATATATAAAAAAAATTATAGAAAACGAACCTTTTTGTTATTGTGAGATATCAATATTTAATAAATCGTAACCAAAGTTGTGTATAAAAAAACTATAGAAAACGCTCCTTTTTGTTATTGTGAGATATCGATATTTAATACATTTTTATTCTTCAACAAACAAAATTATTAGTCACATAACAAACAAACAATCATTTTAAAATTTTAATTCCTTGCAGCCAATGAACAAACGAATCTCCAAATTCATAGTGAATCCAACTGTTATCCTATTGTGGGGCCCACACGTAGTTGAGGTTGGCGTTGATAGGCTTTGTCACATCCAAATTATAAATTATTAACAGATTTTTTGTATATACCCATTTATGACTTTTCTCATACATATGCACGCACACATGCATTTTGCACTTGCATGGCAGTTTAGATTATAAAACGAAAATGACCTATAATACATTTTAAAGAAAAAATATGTTTAAAGCAAATAAATAAAATGTATACATTGCATATATTTTATTCACAAATAATAATAGCTAAAATATGATATATACGAGGAATCAAAATTTTATGTATAAACACTAATAAAAAGTTTTATTTTGCTTTATTTAGGTGTATGTATATTTTTAGGTGACGAGGGGATGGGTTTGATTTGTGAAAGAGAGAGATGAGTTGGATTCTTTTGATTTTTTCTCGAAAAGTGTGAGAAAAGATGAGTTAGATGTGTTTTATTTTTGTTTTTTCCACGTGGACAATTTTACAGTGGAGCATTAAGCAATAGTTTTTTCTGAATTTTTTTGTTGTAAAATAATGTAATAATAACATCACTATCCAAAGAGTTTGGATTATATATATATATGAGAATAATAGAAGAAAGAGGCCATAGGAGGGGATTTCCTCCTATGGCGTCGAAAAAATACAACCTTCGTCATTTTTTCCGACGATCGGCATCCATCATCATCATCGTTATCATCTAAGATATGCATACACCAAATTTCATGTGATTCCACCACTTTTCACCGTTGAATTAGCAATGTAAAAATTTCTATTATCGGTAAACCATTAATCTTGCACCAACTAAATCAACGGTGAAAATTTGTATAATCACATGAAATTTTGGTGTATCCATATCTTAGATGATAAAGATGGACGTGCTATATGCCGATCGTTGAAAAAAGCATGGAGAGTGCATTTTTCCGACGCGAGGAAATTCTCTCTTATAGTACATTTCCTCTCTCTATATATATATAGAGAGAGGAAACGTGCCGTAGAAGGAAATTTTCTCCTATGGCGTTAAAAAAACACGCCCTCCGATGTTTTTTTCGACGATCAGCGTTTATTATCTTCATCTTTATTATCTAAGATGTGGATACACAAAATTTCATGTGATTCTGTTACTTTCTCACCGTTAATTTAGTTGGTGCAAAATTAATGGTTTACTGATAATAGAACTTTTTACATTACTAATTCAACGGTGAAAAGCGGTGAATACACATGAAATTTGGTGTACCCGCATCTTCAAGGATAAAGATGATGATGACGATGGATGAAAAAATCGTGAAAAGTATATATATTTTGACACCGCCTAACGGAAAAAAGTCCTGGATCTCTTTTCTACATTATTCTCATACACACATAGAGAGAGAAAGAGAAAGAGATGGAGAGAATGATGATGAAAAGAGGCCCCAGGAGGTCTTTTCATTAGATGCGTCAAAAATCTATATCCTTCATGATTTTTTTTGACGATCGGTATCCATCATCATCACCATCTTTACCATGTAAGATATGGATACACCAAATTTCATGTGATTCCACCACTTTTTCACCGTTGAATTGGCAATGCAAAAAGTTCTATTATCGGTAACCGTTAATTTTGCACCCACTAAATCAACGGCGAAAAGATGATAAAATCATTTAAATTTTGTGTATCCACATCTTAGATAATAATGATGAAAATAACAAATGCCGATGGCCTCTCTCTCTCTCTCTCTCTCTCTCTCTCTCTATATATATATATATATATATATATATATATATATTCTCGAATTCTTCACATTTATAAATTCTCTCCTTAATCTTATATGTTGTTTTAAAAAAGGAAATCCTTAATGTACATGTAGATGATATTAGTGTATTTAAAGATAAATCTTTACTGTATTCACTTTATAATTTTCATTCTCATATTTTGTTTTCCATTGAAAATTCATGTCATGTAAATTCACCTTAAGGTCGTATTCAAGCGAAATGAATAAAAAGACACATCACTCTGAATTAAGATAATTTAATGAAACCTTGAAGAAATAAATTTCTTAATATTTAACTAACAAAAAAATGATAAAACACGGCAACAATTATGAAGAATGTTTACTTTTTTTTTTTTGTGTACCGAATAAACAAATAAATATTGTCATTTCAACTCAAAACGGTCATATTTCGGATAGATACCAATGAAAAGGCGTTTTTTTAAAACAAACTTAAAAATTTCAAAAGGGTATTTCAAATGCTAAGAATGCAAGGGGGTATATATAAATACATAAGATTGCAAGGGACTTCATGGAAAAAAAGCCCTGCCCAATGTAAGTTAAGCTCCATAACAAGCACGCGCCAAAATGACGACACTTGACAATTCACTTGACAATTGACATGCATGCATTTGGTAACTTTTTTATATACATTTAAATCAATTAGCAAATCGGTTTAAAATAATAAGACCCTTTAAACAATGTTTCTACAATAAAGTGAAATATAAAAATTTAGAAATTGTTTAAGGTTACTCCTTTGGTTTCAATCAAGAATTGGTTGTGAAAGAAATCTCACATTTATTAAAGACATGGTCATCATAGGCGTATTTATTAAAGACGTTCATTCCCAGTGTTGGCTCTGAAATTAACAAGTAGTCGTCTTTTTTTGCCGTTTCGATTTGTCACCTGATTCCAAAAGCCTAACAAAAATTTGAGACGTTTGGCATAAAACTATTCAAACGTTTATAAATTACACAACAAAAAAAATTGCAATATGGTGAATTCGCTCCCACCAAGGGTTCGTATTGTCAAGGGAAACAACAGTGTCTAATTACAATATAATTATCTACACAGGAAGTTGAAAGTAATACATGATTGTTATTTTTTTTGGTATCATAATATAATTTTTTCTTAATTTTTGCCAAAATCAAAAATAGCTGCCATTTGAAGTCTACACAAGTACTAATCAGATATTTGCATCGATCCAAGGGAAAGACCCTGCTTGAAAGTGAATGCGAAAAGAAGCGTGCAACACTATTCATAACAACATTCTCATTATAAATTAAGCCATAATTAAAATTCAAATGAAACAAGTGAGAAAAACACTCTTATTATCTTCTTCAATCCCTAATTAAGCCATAATTAAAATTAAAACTGTTGTTGTTGTGCCTGTGGCTGTGACTGTGATTATGCTGTATCCTTGATTCTTTGATCAAATATATGTAGTCAATGTTTAATTTTGTTATTTAGTTCTGTGCATTCTCCAATTAATTTTCTCTCTTTGATACCCACTCTATCTATATATTATGAGGTTGCCAGCAGCTACTTGACGGAACGAAATAGAGAGAAGGGAGCCAAGTGGCTGCGAGCAATCTTAGCCATGTTAATCTCATATATTATTTTAAAAAATTGAGATCTCAAGATGATAGAGAGAATAAATAAGCAGCCTTGATGAATCTCCGGATCTTCTTCAGATGTTATCTTCCGTTGATCTGCTGCGAGCGCTGACGGACGGCTAGGATTGAATTTGGAGGGCTGACTCCTGGAGCGTGTGGATCTCAATGGGTTTTGTGGTTGAGGCCGAGCTACCTGCAAAGAAGTCCCGGGATGGTTGTGCCACCGAGGACCCTCCGACGATCAAATTAGTCGAGATATTTTGACAGAGTAATGGCCTATTGGAGTAAAATTGGCTTACCTTAACCGTCTGAGAGAGGGGTTTATATAGCGGCAGCAATGGATAGGAGGGCACGAGATTCAAGCCGGCCGTTACGCCCCTAGCGCCACGCACGCGTGATAGGCGGGATCCCGCATTAATGACGAGACAGGCTCCTTAATGGGGGATTGTGATGGCGTGGGACGCGGGATCGTAGGCGGCAGATATCTCGCGCATGGCGAGATTCGCGGAACCGTGGTGGAGGCATCTATGATCAGTGCTGTGGGTCGGTCGGTGAGACCGAGGAAGATGAGCTCGGCGGGAGGCTCGGGCACGAGCGGGAGGCCAAGGCATCTTGGTTCTGTGATAGCTCGGAGGAAATCCGGGGGGTGTTCTGCAAGGCCACCGAAGGTCGGGAGACTCCTCGGGCCGGGGACCCGAGATATGATCCTAACTGTAGTTCTTGATCCTTTCTTGTAGGTTCTGGGACACGTCATCTGCAACGTGTCAGCATTTGGAGAGTCACCGATATCGAGCCTCATCATCATCCCCCCACTCTCGTCTCGACCTGTTCCTGGGTCAGGTCGAGAGTGGTCTGATCGATCACCTGGGGTGAGCTCTCACTCGAAGATATCGTCGGCGTGCATTCCTGGGCAAAGAGTAGTATTCTCTTGATGACGTCAGCAGATAAGGGGAGAGATTTCGCATTAAAGGGGAAGTGCCGGATCGTGTGTACATTCGTCGAAGCGACAGCCCACGTGTCTGGCACTGGTTGGCTGGCGAGACGTGCCACAGGCATTCCCGCGCTTGAAGGGACGCGACCAATATAAGTGCGACAGGTGGAACGTTGTCGGCTGTTGGTTGCGAAACGTTGTTTTGGCGGGAGGCGATCAAAGCCGTAGGATGCGTATGTCGGCAGGTATAAATAGAGGTGGGATCCCCATCAGGGCTCATACCTCTTCATAATTTCCTCGTCCCCAATTGTGTTAGCTCGGCGCTCTTCTCCTCAGATCGGATTCCTTGCGTTTGATCTCCCGAGGACACTTCCCTTTGATCTGGTTAGATGTCTTCTTCCGAGGAGTCTGTAGATATAGTCCGGGTAGAATCTAGGGAGTCTTCTAGAGCTGCCTCTTCTACTTCGTCCTCTTCCTCCTCTGAGTCGGAGTCCCCCGGAGAGTTAGGGCTAGTAATACTCCCAGGGATCGCGTGACGGGGGCGGTCCCCAGAGCACAGGTCGCGGGTGTTCTTGGCGTGTGATCCTCGCTGAGGCGTGCAGAGGAGCTCGTTAACATCAAGGCTCGTTTCCTCATTCCTCTCGGCTATTCTCTTCGTCTGGCCGAGGAGGGGTAGAGGACGGGCCAAGTACGGGGCAAGGAGATTGCCTTGTACCTGGAAGCCTTTTGGGCCGGGATGCGCCTGCCCTTCTCCCCCGAGGTGAGTGAGGCGTAGAATTGTTTTGGGTTAGCCCCGGGCCAGCTAGTGCCGAATTCTTAGAGGATCCTCCTTGGGTTCCTGATCCGGTTGAGACTGAGTCAGATCCCTTTCATCCTGAGCCTCCTCGTTTCTTCTCTTTGCTACAAAAACCACCCTGGCGCTCGTAGGGGCGAGCCGAGCTGGGTATACCTCTCTTTTAGAAAACAACGGGGGGACGCTGCCGGGTCGGGGATCGTCGTAGTACCTTCTTCCATTCACGAATGGAAGAAGAAGTTTTTCTTTATTGCGTCACCCAAGGGTGAGGATTGGCCTGTGCCCACCCAGTGGCAAGGGGCCAGCTGTCTGCGGGTGAGTCGGTCGAATGATCCCGACGCGATGGCGGTGTCGAAGTGGGAGCCCCTCCCCCGAGCTGATGTGCTGCTGTCTGAGCGGGCCCTCAGTTGGGCCGGGCTCAGCCCCGCCTATTACGCGGGTAAGTTAAGAGCTTTCAAGCGACTTGTTTTAGACTTGTGCATTCTTTCATTTTTCCTGGCATTGCTGACTCCTTGTATTTTGTCTTATGCAGGACCCATAGACTTAAGCAAGTTCCAGGCAGCAGTGGTTGACGTGAAGAAGAAGAAGAAGGCCGGGGGCGCCGGCTCTTCTCGCCCGTCGTCGGCTCCGGCTCTGCCGGCGGCCGCTCCATCCAGGCGCCGCAGCGCACCTCGGGCCCCCGAGTCCAGCCGTACGCCGGTCCGAAAGGGTGCTCGGGAGCAAGAGCCCCGGGCTCCTGAGGTGGGAGTTGAGGCCGGTTCTCCCGCGTCGCTCCTAAAGAGGTTTCATAGGACGGCGCCCCACTCCCCGGCTTTCCCGATCCTCGTGGACGATGGGGAGCTTCGCTTTGAGGTGCCCTTGGGGCTTTCCGTCGCCGACAGACTGCTCTCGGAGATAGAAAGGTCGGCCGGGGGCAGAATCCCTCGGGGGACCCTCCGGGCCCAAATGGCTGCCATAGCTCAAGAGGCCGTGCAGGTTAGTGTTCGCACCCCACTTGGTTCTTCATTTAGCATTTTGTTCGCGTGATCGAGTACCTTCCTTTCCTTTTTAACTCCCTTTCTTTTCTTCAGGTCCTTCAGCACGTTGCCCTCGTCGTCAACATGGAGGACGACGAAATTGCTCCGGCGATGCGGGCCGTGGGCGAGCTCTCCTCACGGGAGGAGAGCGCAAGGCTGGAGCTGGAGACGGTGAAGGAGGGGGTCACCGCCCTTGAAGACCGGGTGGCGGCCGCGAATCGGGAGACCGCCAGGTGCCGAGAGGCCGCCCGAGACGCCGAGTCCCAGTTAGAGGATTCCAAGGTGCTCGTCGCCACCATGAAGAAGACGGCAAATGCCCTCTGGAGGGAGAACGAAGATCGGGCGTTGAAGGCGGTGGAGAACTATAAGAAGTCGGATCAGTTCTACGCCGATCTCGCTGGAGCCAATGCCGTCATTTGGCACGACGCTCTCGACGCATTCAAGGCCCAGATGCCAGAGTTCCCCGACGAAAAGCTCCGGGACAAGTATCCTATCGAGGATGACGCGCAGGGGAATGCCCCTGGCAGGGCTGCAAGGGAAGAAGCCCCTGGTAGGCCCGTTAGGGACAAGTCGAAAGTCCCGGCCACCGGCACCGAGGTTACCGCAGTGGGTGCCGACCCTAAAGATACTGCCCCGGTGGTCGCAGTGGACGCGAGGCTCATCGAGGTTCTCCCCGGCCCTGAGGCATGAGCTTCCTTGTTTTTTTTTTGCCAAAATTTTGTAAGCTTCCGGGCATTTTTGTAAGGCTGGGGAGCCCATAATACCTTTGTAAGGACTTCTGATTTTTATGAATAGAAAATCCATTTTGCAGTGTTCTTTTGTTTGTGGTAAACATTTATATTTACTCGGTATTGCTTTCATGTTAGGTCGGTTTTTCGTCTAGCGATTGCACGTCGAGTTGAGAGTTGAAGTCGACCATTTGCCAAGTGTGCAAAGACCGGTGAAAGGTCGGTATCTCCATAGCCTCGAAGTCAGGGTGGAGATCGCTTAGACATAGATGGACCGAGCAGGATAGCTGCGCGGTGGCCTCTTGATGAGGGCTTTGATCCCTAGCGTCAGTGGGTAGGGAACTACCAGCCAGGGATAACCGAGCAGGGTTGCTGCCAGGTTGCCTCTTGGTGAGGGCTTCAATCCTTAGCGCGGGAGGGCATAGGGAGGCCTGCTAAGGATGGACCGAGCAGGGTTGCTGCCCGGTTGCCTCTTGGCGAGGGCTTTGATCCCTGGAGTTAGTGGGTAGGGATCTACAAGCCAGGGATAACCGAGCAGGGTTGCTTCCCGGTTGCCTCTTGGTGAGGGCTTTGATCCTTGGCGTCGGTGGGTAGGGATCTACCAGCCAGGGATAACCGAGCAGGGTTGCTGCCCGGTTGCCTCTTGGTAAGGGCTTCGATCCTTAGCGCGGGAGAGCATAGGAAGGCCTGCTAAGGATGGACCGAGCAGGGTTGCTGCCCGGTTGCCTCTTGGCAAGGGCTTTGATCCCTGGTGTCAGTGGGTAGGAAACTACCGGCCAGGGATAACTGAGCAGGGTTGCTGCCCGGTTGCCTCTTGGTGAGGCCTTCAATCCTTAGCGCGGAAGGGCAGTGGGAGGCCTGCTAAGGATGGACCGAGCAGGGTTGCTACCCGGTTGCCTCTTGGCGAGGGCTTTGATCCCTGGCGTCAGTGGATAGGGAACTACCAGCCAGGGATAACCGAGCAGGGTTGCTGCCCGGTTGCCTCTTGGTGAGGGCTTTGATCCCTGGCGTCGGTGGGTAGGGATCTACAATCCAGGGATAACCGAGCAGGGTTGCTGCCCGGTTGCCTCTTGGTAAGGGCTTCGATCCTTAGCACAGGAGGGCATAGGGAGGCCTGCTAACGATGGACCGAGCAGGGTTGCTTCCCGGTTGCCTCTTGGCGAGGGCTTTGATCCCTGGCGTCAGTGGGTAGGGAACTACCAGCCAAGGATAACCGAGCAGGGTTGCTGCCCGGTTGCCTCTTGGTGAGGGCTTCGATCCTTAGCGCGGGAGGGCATTGGGAGGCCTGCTAAGGATGGACCGAGCAAGGTTGATGCCCGGTTGCCTCTTGGTGAGGGCTTTGATCCTTAGCACGGGAGGGCATTGAGAGGCCTGCTAAGGATGGACCAAACAGGGTAGCTGCTCGGCCTTGTGAGGTTCCGTCCGACCCTCCCTGGTTCGTGGCGTGAGCGTTAGGAAGAGCGACCGTCGCGGGTGACACATGTCACGAACGCGTGGAGGGAGGCGAAGTTTAAGAGCCGCGTCGTTCCGATTTCGGTTTACCGAAAGAGGCGGGATATCCGCCGCGTGGCGGTACGATGTTGGAAGGAACGAGCAACTGTTGGGCTCTTGAGGGCGCTGTGGGCCAATAAAACGGAGGGCTTGTCAAGCGCTCATTTCTCCATCCAAAACGTAAGAATGGAGGACTTCCCTTTTACCATCCCCGACATCATAAACTTCGAGGACGTGTACCTGTACGACCAGTATTGCACCGAGGATATGGTGCAGTTAGTGATAGGCCGCATTGAGGACCATTTCGGCCGACTGCTTCCCCGGCGCTCACCCCTGCTCCAACTGTTGATGTACTCCATCTGGAGGGCGTCGCCGGGGCTGTACAACCCATTGTCCAAGCAGCTGTAGGACGAGGCGGTTGGTAAGCTGCGGTCTTTGTACCGCTTCGGCCTGATCTCGGCGGCTCGGCGGGAACGCTCGGTGACACTCGTCCTTGAGTGCTACCAATTGAGGCATCACACCGACGTTCACGGATGGCATCAGAGACAGGCGTCCGAGGCGGAGAGGGCCCGATTGGCGGAAATATCCTCGGAGTACCACGAGCAATATTTCCTGCACCCCCTTCCCCCGCTACTGTAATTTTTCTATTTTTTTTTTGTAAAGTTGAGGAGCCCATAATACCCTTCGGAATAAATAAAACTCTTCTTTTTGCAATGTTCTGTTGTTCCTTTCTTATTATAAAAACAGAAAGAATGTAACGACCATGTTTTCTAATACCTAATAAAATATATTTTATTTATATTTCTACTATCAAATAATTATTTACGTGTTTCTTTTATATAATAATAATTTTTAAAGTAGTGTTAATAATTTTCAAAGTATTGAATATGATTAAAGGAATTTTTCTAAAATCTATTTATTATTTTATAGGCTTAAAATGTTTTAATAAAATTTTATAATGCCTTAAAATAATCTACATATTTTTATTATCAATAAAAATAATTAATTCGTAATTAAAAATATTTTAAAGGTTAAACTAGATTTTATATAACTTTAATAACTAGCTAAAAGCATAGGGATGGTTATATTATTTAGTTTTAGCCCAAAATTATTTTTATACTAAAGATAACAATAAAATATATTTTCTGAAATTTTTCCATAATTTTCCCGTATTTTTAACTATTTTTAACAATTTTTTTAAAGCCAAATCCAATTTTTAAATAATAAACAGAATATTATTTTATATAAAAAAATAAAATAAAATAAAAAATTAAAACCTCTTTGATCTGGACCGTTGGATCCAAGATCCAACGGCCCAGATCACACCGGCGCACCCATGTGGTGGGGACCACGCGAAAACGTGTGGTCTCCTTACGCGTGACGCGTGGCGCGGCGGCGGCGCGTTCTGGACCGTTGGATGCAGATCCAACGGCCACGAATTAGTGGCGGCTGGCACAATCATCATCTGATGATTAGGGCAGCGCGATCTCAGCCGTTGGATCTCAATCCAACGGCTGACGTGAAGAGGCGGCGGGCGCAATCATTGAATAATGATTCGCAATCACGAGGCAGTGTGGATTTTTGTCATTTTTTTGGATTTTTCTGTTGTTTGGAAAACGCTATAAATAGACACCTTCAAACCTAAATTTCTCTCACCACCGAACTCCAAAAATTCTTTAAAAAATACCGGTGCCTTCGTATTGACGACGCCGACGCTACGGCTCCATCCAATCGCAGATGAAAAATCGGGAAGCGGAGCTATTGAGGATTTAGTACGAGACTACGTTTTCAACTCTTCGGCATCCGACTCAAACAAAAGGTAGGATCCGCCTCCCTCTCCTTTTCCTGTCACCTTCTTAACCTAGTTCCAACTTATAATCATCAAGCCTATTTAAAAAGTTGTTATTATATTTGTGCATACCTGTTTCTTGTACCCTCAATCATAATAATGTTAACCCATATTTTTAAAACGGTGTTTAAATTTTCTCTGTACATAGAAGTATATTGCACACCCATAATACCTGGAATTTGTCATAACCCATGAATTGTCATTTCACCTCTGACATACCCATACTATAAAAATGATCTCGAAATAGGTTACTTCCACAAGATACCCTCGTTTAATTGAAATATTATATTTGTTTAAATAACTATAAGAAATAAAGATATGTGAAATAAATATTTTAGATACAGCATATGAATATTTTACTTACAAATATTTTTAAAAACCCCTTCAACTTTTTTTAAAGAAGAAAATATTAAATTTAAATAACGATATCTTTTTAAAAGGGAATATTTAGTATCTTTTAAAAGGTAATTTTAAAATAATACCAATCTAGAACAAATGAAAGGTTGTAGGCATCGATCGTTTATCTAAACCAGACTTTGTGGTGCCTAGGCTAGACAAGTGAGAAAGGTAACTTTGAAAGGCCCGTCTCACGGTAATTCGTGAGCGGATCCCTCATTTCCTTACTTGTGCTTACCTGGCCACAATTGGCGGTGAAGAGGCGATTTGAGGACCTCATAACTTGTCCTTTTGGAATATTAGGAGCAGTCTAGATTTTCAAATAAAAACCTCTCGCAAAAGATTTTCAAATAAAAACCACAACCTTTTATCGAAAGGATATTTTCTGTAAAACATTATGCTTTTCTAAAATAATAAATATCCCAAATATTATGGTTTTTCTTAGAAGTAATAAAAGATAATTAAACACAATTATTTCTTTTTAACTAAGTTTTCCCTAAGATGACACGAAGTGCTTTACGAACTTTAGAAAATAAAACGAGTGGTTGTGGAAGGCCATATTAAACGAGATCAATACTTTTTAAAATTTCCAGTTTATGACATACATAACATATACAAAACATGATACGGTTAGGGTTAGAATGCGCGGACCTAGGTATGGAATACTTTATGAAGATCCTGATATTCCAGGTGAACAGTCCAAAGTGTGAACGACTATACAAATATGAAGATTCCGATATTCCGGGTGAACAATCCAAAGTGTGGACAGCTATACAATGTGGAAATTCCATGCCTAGAGGTATACGCACTAACTCTAATTCGTCAAAACCTTTATACTGAATCACGAGGATGGGTGGTTTGATTAGGCAAGGATAATTCGGAACTCGGATTCCCCTACTACTCGATCATGATCCCGGGAAGTGAAACGGTATATTTCACTTCCCCAGTTGTTGTTCTGTGGCCACAACGGAATAATCGCGAGTATCCGGACCCTTGTTTAACAAACTAAAACGTTTACAATACCTATTGATACTCAACACCAAACCCATATCATGTGATATACCTACCTGTTATCTTATCTACCTTTCTTCATGAGATACGAGTTATTCAGTATCTTGGATGTGGATATTTTACCAGTTTAGACTTGTTGTTTATTATGAAACTGAAGGGTGATAATACCTGTGCACTTGAGTGATATTCACGCTAGACAAAGCTCCATCGTATTCATGGGACACCTTTCGGGGATGTTCACGCTACCACATTGATTTCCATTTCAGGCACGAGCACCAGCTCATACTGCTTCCAGCTAGTCATGGGATACCTCAAAGACACGAGTATGTTCACCAGTCAATTCCATCCATACACACCTTGTTTAACCTGATCCAACTCTTAGACTGAATATCCGTTTGACTTGACTTGAACCTTTACCAAATATATACAACCTACTCATATTCACATATCTAATTTGTATATAACCTCATACCTTTATACATATGTTCATCATATTCATTATATACACCTGTTCGTTTCTATACCTTTACTTTCTTATGAGGCAATCCTACCCGAGTATAACTCGCTGACGGACCTTCCTTTTCTTCCTCTATCTTTGGAATGTCCGTCAGATAAAAATGAGTATTACAGCAAAGATCAAGGTGTGAAGCCAACTTATGAAGATTATGCAGACTAGACGATGGAAGATTAGCTAGTTTTAATTTTTGTTGTTGCCCACATGTTTAGGGCTTTTGTTTCTCCTTTGATGTAATTAAACTACTTAGTTTATTTTACTCTTTCTTTTGGGATGTAATAAAGTTTGGTTAATGGAAATAAAATGCCTTTTGCTTTTATTATTTTTGTTTTGGTACACATCATGCATGTTAAATATTCATACGCTTAACGCAACTGTATTGAATAGACCACCTTCAATACAGTTAGGTTGCGGACCATGCCATGTCATCCTTCTCCTTCTTTTGGGAAGCGGGGCGTGACAAAGAACTTTTAGAAAAGTTTTACATTGCCTTTGTGAAAGAAGAAATACACGCTCGTAGATATTCTTTTCATTGGTACAGCTTGAGCTTCTCAGCGTTGTAAGACCGTGGAAACTTGCGTCCATCCACATCTTGCAAGCGGTAGGCTCCGCCGGGCAGGACCTCGGAGACGAGGAAAAGACCGTCGGGAAAACTTATACAGCGTGCCTTAATCGACAAACTCGTTCCGCCTTAGGACTAGGTCTCTAGTCTTAAAGAAGTGGCGCTTGACTCACACATTGTAGTAGCGTGCGGTTTGTTGTTGATAGGCGGTAGCCCTGATCTGAGCCCGGTCTCGTTTCTCTAACAAGATGTCCAGATTAGTTCGAAGGGCTGAGGTGTTCGCCCCATCGTCGAAGTGCTCGACCCGGTGACTGGGAAGCCCGATCTCCGCCGGGACCATTGCCTCGGTACCGTAGCATAGGCTGAAAGGGGTCTTCCCGGTGGGGTTTTCTTCGACGTGCGGAGGGCCCATAAGACCCGGGGTAACTCCTCGACCCAACTGCCTTGGCGTCCTTCTAGGCGTGTATGAAGACCTCGGAGGACGTCCCGATTAGCGACCTCGGCTTGCCCGTTGAATTAGGGATGTGTGACCACGACAAACTTCATGAGGATATGATATTCGCTGCAGAATTCCTTAAATTTTTCGTTTTCGAAATTCGTCCCGTGGTCGGTGATGATACACCTCGGGATGCCGAACTGGAGTATCATGTTGTTCTGCAGAAACTTGATAGTTGTGGTGGCGTCCGGTTTCTTGATGGGAATGGCATCGATCCACTTCGTGAAATAGTCCACTGCGACGAGGACATACTTGTGTCCACCCGTACCAGTAGGGAACTGGCATATCATGTCCATTCCCTACTAGGCAAACGGCCACGGGGAGGTTAGGGCGGTTAGCTCGGTAGCGGGAAGACGAGGTATGCTTCCATGGAGTTGGCAGCTCTTGCATCTCCTGACCAGCTTCTAAGCGTCCTGATGAATTGTCGGCCAGTAGTACCCCTGGAGCAATGCCTTCTGGATTAAGGTGCGGGCCCCTTGGTGCGCGCCGCCGACCCCTTCGTGGATCTCATGGAGGACGTAGTCGGCTTCGTGGTGGTCGACGCACTAGAGCAGGGGCTGAGTGAAGGACTTCTTGTAGAGATTCCCATTGCTCCAGACGAAATGGCGAGCTTTGTCTCGGAGACGGAGGGCTTCTCCCCGATCTTGTGGGAGCGTACCTTCCCTCAGGAATTCTAAGAGGGGCTTTCTCCAGTCCCGGTCTTCTTCCCGCGCTGTATATACTTGAAGTACTGTCGCCCCGTCTTCCACGCTGGGCCGTGGCAAGACCTCGAAGAGGATGCTCCTCTTGTTGTTGACCGAGTAGGACGAGGCCAACTTACTCAAGGCGTTGGCCTGGGAATTTAGCTGTCTGGGGATCTGCTCCACTTGGACTTCGTGGAAGTCCTTTCGCAGTCTTCTTACCTTGGCCAGATACTTCACCATCAGAGGCTCCCGTGCCTCGAATCAGCCGGGCACTTGGCCAACGACCAAGGCGGAGTCGCTGCGGACCCGAATCGTTTTTAGCCCCAGTCCGAAGGCTATGCGCAGTCCGGCCAACAAGGCCTTATATTCCGCCGCTTTGAACCCGAGCTTCAGAGAATACTCCATTTCCGCCTCGATCGGGCCCCGAATGATGAGGCCGGCACCACAGCCTTCCTCGGTCGAGGAGCCGTCGACGTAAAGGATCCAATCAGGGACGGAGTCGGGCTTCCCATCGATCGAGGGTTGAGTTGCGGGGGCCGGCGTAGACTCCGGCTCCTTACTGGGGATGGTGCACTCGACGATAAAATCGACTAGGTCATGTGCTTTGATAGCCTGCCTCGGGCGGTATTTTATGTCGAACCGGGACAATTCCCACCTCCATTTCTCCAAGCGGCCAGAAGACTCGGGGGAGGCGAGGATAGCCTCCAAAGGCCGCTCGGTAAGGACGAAGATGGTGTGGACCTGGAAACAGTGCCGTAATTTCCTTGAGACCACGATGAGTGCCAAAACGATCTTCTCTATGGCTGGGTACCTCGTTTCCGCATCCTTGAAGACGTGGCTCACATAGTATACTAGGTTCTGGACTTCTTCGACCTCTCGGAAGAGCACCGAGCCTGCAGCTTGGTCGGATACTTCCAGGTAGAGTGATAGCTCGTCCCCTTCAACTAGCCGGGTGAGCAGTGGTGGAGTCGCAAGGTGCCTCTTTAATTTTTCAAAGGCGGTCTGGCATTCCTCCGACCACTCGAACCTTGGAATCTTCCTCAAAGCTTTGAAGAACGGGAGGCATTTATCTCCAGACCTCGACATGAAACGACTTAGGGCGGCTACCCGCCCTATCAGTCGCATGATCTCGACGTTAGTCTTGGGCGCGGCCATGTTGAGGATGGCGTTGATTTTCTCCGGGTTAGCTTCGATTCCATGGTGGGTGACCATGAAACCGAAGAAATTTCCACCGGTGACCCCGAATGCGCACTTGGCAGGGTTTAGTTTCATCTTGTATTTGCGGAGGACGTCGAAGGCCTCGCCCAGATCCTTGGCATGGTCAACCGATGAGACTGACCTGACGAGCATGTCGTCGACATAAACCTCCATGTTTCTGCCGATCTACGGTTTGAACATGCGATTGACCAAGCGTTGGTATGTAGCTCCGGCGTTTTTGAGGCCGAAAGGCATCACCTTGTAGCAGTATACCCCCCGTTCCGTTGTGAATGCGGTGAGATCCTCGTCTGCCGGATTCATATGGATCTGGTTGTAGCCGGAAAAAGCATCCATGAAGCTAAGTAGCTCGTGGCCTGCCGAACTGTCGACGAGCTGATCTATCTGAGGGAGGGGATAGTTGTCTTTCGGGCAGGCCTTGTTGAGGTCGGTGAAGTCGACGCACATGCGCCACTTCCCGCTTGACTTTTTGACCAGGACTACATTCGCCAGCCATTCCGAGTAGGGCACATTTCGAATGAAGTTGGCGACGAGGAGCCTGTCTACCTCGTCCTCGATCGCCTTCTGTTTGATCGGGGCGAAGCTTCGCTTTTTCTGCCTGACGAGTCAGGCCGTAGGATCTACCCGAGCTTGTGAGATATGATTTTGGGGTCGATCCCAGGCATGTCAGCAGGTGCCCAGGCGAACACGTCAGAGTTATTTCTGAGAAAATGAACCAGGTCGTCTCGCTGAGCCCCCTTTAAAAGCGACCCGACCTGAACGGTTCGTTTGTCGTCCCCTTCGACGAGGGAGACCTCTGTCAATAGCTCCACCGGGGTTCCTCGGACCTCTTTTTGCTCGTCTCGAGTGTCCAGAGAACCCTTGATGTCACCCTCGCCCTCAACATCGTAGTTTGGCCGCTCAGACGAAGATGTTGCGGTGAAGCAAACATTTGCAGTCCGTTGGTTTCCGTAGGCCAGACCTATCCCGCCTTGGTCGAGCAGGAATTTCATCGCCAGGTGGAAGGTCGATATCTAGGCCCTGAGGGAGTTTAGTGTAGGGCGGCCGAGGAGAATGTTGTAGGCTGACGGGATTCTCGCTACGATGAATTCCACAAGCACGGTGCGTGTACGGTCGGCCTCCCCGATGTTAAATTGGAGAGTGATCACCCCTTCCGCCGGGATGGAGTGGTTAGTGAACCCTGACAGAACGTGGGCGGTCGGCCTTAGGTCCGGCGGGAAGAGTCCCATACGCAGGAAGCGGTCATAAAATAGAATGTCTGCCGAGATTCCCGAGTCGACCAGTATCCTCTGCACCTCGTAGCGGTGGACCCGAGCTGTGATCACCAGCGGGTCATTGTGAGGCAGGGATATACCGTGGAGGTCCTCGTCGGTAAAAACGATCGGCTCGGTTGCTCTGGCCTTCTTCCTCGGGTGGTTGCCAGTCTCCTCGATCGGCGAGGGGTGCTGAGCCTCGTCAGTCTTAGCCGTACCCCCCGTTGATATGGCCATGATCTGGCTAATCGTCAATACGCCGGGAGGGGGACGTTGCTCTTGCTCACGGTCAGCCTGTCGCTTATCTCGCAAGTATGTTGCCAGATTCCCCGAACGGATGATATCCTCGATGTAGTCTCGGAGCTGCTTGCAGTTCTCCGTGGAGTGGCCCTGCGGCCGGTGGAAGCCGCAGTAGGGGCCCCGGGTGCGCTTTGCCGCCATGCGCGAGACTCGGGGGAGCTTGAAGAACCTCTCGCCCTTTGCCTCCTCTAGCAGTACCGTCTGGGAGACGTTGAGCGGTGTGTATTCCTGAAACTTCGGGGAGTAGGGCTTCGGCCGCTCAATCTTCTTTTCCTCTTCCCGGGCCTTTTTCTTGTGATCAGTTTGTTCTGTCCGGGGCAGATTGGTGTTCACCTCGGATTCAAACTGGATCTCACGCTCGGCCCAGGCCTTCACCTCGGCCATGGTCTTAGGATGCACTAATGCAAAGGAGCGTAACCACTCCTTGTGCCTAAGGCCTGACCAAAGTGCTGTAATGACTGTCTTGTCCCGGTGTTCTGGGACTTCGAGGAGGGCGTTGTAGAAGCGGGTGACGTACCCTTTGAAGGTTTCTTTTTCCCCGCTCTTTATTGTAAAGAGATGGTCGACGGTCCGCTTCTGCCGTCCGTTCCCGACGAAGTGGCTGGGTAATTGGGTCTCCAGCTCATCGTAGGTTGAGATTGAGCGTGGCGCGAGTCCTCGGAACTAGTCTCGTCCGGAGCAGATGAGAGTGGCCGGGAAAGCGCGGCATTGGGCGGCGTCGGAACAGTCCTGGAAACTCATCCCGGCTGTGAACGTGTCCAAATGGTCTTTCGGGTCGGACTTCCCGTCGAAAAGTGAGACTTTCGGGGGCTTGTTTCGGGGGGAGACGTGGACGGCGAATAGCTCCTCAGTGAAGGGATTCGTGAGCGATTCGGCGGCATATTTAGCCCCTTCGCTCGAATGACGACTTTCCCGATGCATTCCTTCGATCTTCTTTTCTAAGGCGTCGAGTCGGCCGCGGTATCCCGATGATTCGGCACATTCTGATCTTTGGCCTCTGCTGTTGGAGACCTGTGTCTGGCCACGGTCTCGGTTCCTTTCGATGAGGTTCCTTATGTTCCCTGGCGAGGTCGTCTTTGAGCTGCCGTGATGAGTCCCGTCCGCGCGACCCCTTCGAGGGAGGGGGTGCCGGTCATGCCTGGGCGTAGGCGAGCTGACCGACACCTCCTCGGGAGGGATAGGGGCGCGATGGGGCTCGGGGCGAGACTCTCTGGCGAAAGATCTCGGTGTTGAGCTGTGCGGGGCCCAGCGGGTCATCGAATATGTTGGCCCGGGAATCTGCGGCCGCCAGAGACAGCTAGGCGGGGTTCGGTCGTACCAACGCGGGTAGAGTCTTCTCTCCCTCTGTAGGGGTCCCGGTCCCGAGGTGGGAGAGCGGCGACCTGGGGAGCTTGCCCGGCCGTTTGGACTCGGACGAGGGCATCACGACGAACGCGAGCCGATCTATCCGAGCGGCTAGGGCGTTAATGGCGTTCCGGTGGGAGATTCGTCCGCGCCTCCATTGTGGGGAAGGCGACGGCTGGCGCTTGGATCGTCGCGGTGATCGCTTGCCATGAAGTTGAGATTGGAAGATGAACTTTCGTTGAGTGAAACTAAAGTGTTTCCCACAGATGGCGCCAACTGATGGATCTCTGGATCTCCTTCAGATGTTATCTTCCATTGATTTGCTGCGAGCGCTGACGGATGACTAGGATTGAATTTGGAGAGCTGACTCCTGGAGCGTGTGGATCTCAATGGATTTTGTGGTTGAGGCCGAGCTACCTGCAAAGAAATCCCGGGATGGTTGTGCCACCGAGGACCCTCCGACGATCAAGTTAGTCGAGGTGTTTTGGCAGAGTAACGGCCTATTGGAGTAAAATTGGCTTACATTAACCGTCTGAGTGAGGGGTTTATATAGCGGCAGCAATAGGCAGGGGGGCACGAGATTCATGCCGGCCGTTAAGCCTCTGGCGTCACGCACGCGTGATAGGCAGGATCCCACATTAATGACGAGACAGGCTCGTTAATGGGGGATCATAATGACGTGGGAAGCGGGATCGTGGGCGGCGGATATCTCGCTCATGGCGAGATACGCGGAGCCATGGCGAAAGCGTCTGTGATCAGTGCTGTGGGTCGGTTAGTGAGACCGAGGAAGATGAGCTCGGCGGGAGGCTCGGGCACGAGCGCGAGGCTGAGGCATCTTGGTCTGTGATAGCTCGAAGGCGATCCGGGGGGTGGTCTGGAAGGCCACCGAAGGTCGGGAGGTTCCTCGGGCCGGGGGCCCGAGGTATGATCCCAACTGTAGTTCTTGATCCTTTCTTGTAGGTTCTGGGACACGTCATCTGCAACGTGTCAGCATCTGGAGAGTCACCAATATCGAGCCTCAACAAGCCTCCTTCTCATTAATGGGATATCCCAGACTCAAACCCGGTCTTCCCCATGGGGCTACTCCAAACGCTATCTCATATATTATTTAGAAACTATATGAAATTTCCTTTTGCAAAATTAACCTTGGCAACTTGTACCTCAAAAACATCAATCTTAGATTAAAAATATTAATATTTCATGACATCAATAAACATCTTTTTTTACATGATAAAATCTAATCTAATCTAAAAATATTCTTTAATTTATAATTTGAGAAATGCTATTCAATAGCAAGCATAATACCTAAAATTCGAAAAGACGGAAAGTTTTGTGATTTTAAAAAATTTAGTAATTTTAGTGTTCTATAACAATGAGAATATTTTTAAAACAAAAAGAAGAGAAAATATTGATATTTTTAAACTTTGGTGGTTTTCGTTCTAACATGCAGAATATGGGAAATGGAAAAAGAAAGAATGATTTTAAGATTTTCAAAATTTTCGTAAATTTTGTTTGTTATAACAAACTAATTATTGAAAATCAAAATAACATTAAAAAAATGAGATTTTTGAAAATTTCAAGATTTTTCAATGTTATAGGCATACAAAATATTAAAGATTTTAGATTTTAGAAGATTTTGAGATTTTAGAAAATTTCGTGATTTTCGTCAGCTGCATGTAGCAAGGAAAAATATTGAAAAACCGAAAAATAAAAAATTATGATTGTTGTGTGTTATGTATACAAAATATTTAAAGGTTTGAAGAAAACTAAAAATTTTATGATTTTCGTGTGTTGTTGCATACATAACATTGAAAAACCAAAGAAACAAAAAACATTTGCATTTATTTACAGGTTTCATAATTTTCGTACGTTATGGCATGCGAAATATTAAAAATTTAAAGAAATACCGGGTCTTTGAAAATATTGTGATTTTCATATTGCTATAGCAAGTAAAATATTGAAAAGCCGGGAAAATAGAAAATTTTGAAACATTTGAAGATGCTCAATTTTTGTTGTTATATAGCAAGCACACATAATTGCGAAAAAACGGAGCAATACTTAAGATTTTCGCAATTTTTCGTGTGTATATCCAAAATATTGAACAAGCGAAGAAAAGAAAAAAGTTTTGATATTTTTTATAAATTTTGCAATTTTCATGAGAGCAAACAAAGCATTGAAAAACAGAAAAACGGATTTTTTTCGAGAATTCATGATTTTCGTGTGTTGTTTATAAGCAAAATATTGAAAAACCGAAGAAAATAGACAAAGAAAATTCAGATTTTTGAAAATTTCACTATTTTTATGAGGAATAAGCTAAATAGTGAAAAACCGCTCAGAAATCTATGAGATATTTGAAAATTTAGAGATTTTCGTGTGTGAATAGAAAAATTTTGCACTACAGGAAATTTTGCGATTTTGAAGACCCGCCATGCATGGATCTAGAGTCACTGCTATTATCACTCCCTGCTATTCCATGCTATTAAGAGCAGTGGCCAGGAATTTTTTGATCTTAAAATCAACGGTCACGATCGCTGCAAAACAGTGTAAAACAGGAGCTTTGGTATTGACGTTTTTCATATGCTTTGCATGTTTGATGTGCGGTCAAGATGCTCCTAGAGCATCCAAACAGCAGGGAAAATAATAGCAAAGGTTCCGAATCAACCATGCACATATCAAAGAAATATTGATAAAAATAACTTGTTGACAAACAATTATATGTTGGATAAAAAAAAGTTTTACAGGTTAAAATATTCTTTGTTTTGCGGAAAGATGTATATGTTTAATTTTTTCAATATGTCACTATAGATAACGTTGTGAAGTACATTTCTAGAAAGTAAATTTGAAAGTGTACAGTCTACATGATAAGTGAAAATCAAACATTTAATTAGCTAAGGCCCAATGAATATATCAGGCGTTAATCACGTGTTTAAGTTCATATATTTGAATTGTGATGGTCGGTGAATTTTACAGCATCAACTGAACCATCTAGAGCTACATAATGCTGATAAAAAATATGTGAAGCGTATAAGCATATACCATGTGGGATAAAAACTTACACCCAGTGAAATTAGTGTTTGGGAATTTTGTTTTTAGATTTCTCGTTTATAGTGTAGAAATTGGTTGATTAATACTTTGCATATTTAAGTTCGCTAGAATTAGAACTAGCTAGGCTTGAATGAAAGAATAATTTATGCGGGTTTTGACCATGTCTCCCGGATAATTTCAGTATCTATGGCGTGAGACGATTCCACGTAAGGAGATCGAAATGGAATCAGATGCTTTCACGTTTCACCATAGTGCCCGTGCCCGGCTTATCTTGATTGGAAATTGATGAACAAAAATGAAAATGGGATGGCTTTCAATACGAGCACACATTGCCTTGCTTGCGGATCCTTAGCTTTTGTTAAGTAGGTTCCCCTGCGGTTACTGGAGACCCCACCGTTGTATGCGCTAATAAGACCACCAAAAGCCTTTGTAGCACTAAGGGTACTGAAAAGTAATGGGTGATCATTGGTCGGATGCTTCGGGTAAATCCCATTTCCTGGGGTGTGAGTAGTACATATGCTGTTGATTCCGCGCTCATGGACAGATTCTGCAGAATAACGGATTTATTTATAATCGAGTATCTTTCCATCCTGAATCTTTCAGCAAGAAATAATTGGCAACTTCACATAAACATGCATAAATATTAGGGCGAAAACGGAACCATAGACATATTACCCAATAAATGCTTCGAAATCTTAAATTAGATAAAGAACATGAAAACAAAATGATTGCAATCAGACACTTTAATTATCTAAAAACATTATTCATAACTCCCCAAGGCAAGTATATAACTCAGATTTAGGCTTAGTTACATCAAAAAAAAACTTTGCATGTTGCATTCCAAACCGCTAAAGAGACTTTCATGGAGTCCATACAAAAACAAACATGATCATAAAAGATTGAAACATCATCAAGCCGTGATCTACATCTCTATTAATGCCCCCAATTTCACTTAAATGTGAATGGGTGCACAAAAACTCCTTTATATAAGTCCCACTAAATAGAGACAAACCAAAAAAACGAGATCATACATTCCCCTTTAGTAAACTTTTCCATTTCCCCTCGCAAAAGATAACGTCTTCGGTAAACATGAGAAACACTTCCCTCTAGCTCCTTTGCTTTAAATAAAAATGATGCCTTACTCGAATAAATCTAAGCTTGACGTTTCAGATAAATATTGCTTCTAGAAATTCTCAAGACGAGGCCTCTATGCCTGGTTCACGGATTTGAATTGATGTTTTAGACAAGCTAGCTTCTAGCTCATTCAGCTCATCTAAGTCTAGCTCGTCATCGTCATCCTCTTCGAGCAATTCATCGGCATCCTTGTTGACGTTAGAGGTACTTGGTCCTTCGTGCTCAGCTTCATTCTTTACCTGCAGTGCAGTTAAATCCATTAGTGTTCATCTTTCCAATTTGTTTGGTTTAATGAATTAGATAAAGCCCAGATCCCCCCCCCCCCTCAAGAACCCCCAACCCCACGCCTCTCCATTTCAACATTTGTTGCAGGATGTTGAACCCAAAGCACATTTTTGTGTCTGGTGAAATCAATACAAATGCTAATTTGTTGCAAATATGCAAATGAGTAAATGATGGCATGATGCAGCGCCTCTAATAATGTTCTGCTGACATTCTCAAAGTCGCCGCATTTGTTGCATCCAAATTGGTTGCAATATATAGTGAAAAAAATTCATTTTGCAACTCTATTTTTCAAATGACTATTAAAATGTTGCCGAGTAACATGGAACATACACAATTTATTAACTAAATGCTGCATTCAGCTCTATTTCCTAACCAGATAGCCCAACACTTCCCTCCACATCACGCATACATCTTGAGAACCGAAATCTGGGTTTTCGGCACAGTGGAGCTTTTTTTCAATCCGCTTTTAAAAAAGCACCGGGTGGAATTTGAATTTATCTGACTGTAATACCATCTTAGAGGCTTTGGAAAAATAGAAAATGCAATATATGCCGTCGCAAATAAAAAGCCTCAAATTTTGACTAAGAAAAACATCAAAGCAAATGTTTGGGTGTTTTCAAATTCTGTAGATGGGTTTCCAAAGCCAAACAAATTTTTATGCTTGGTTGCAAATATGCATATGCATAGATGGCCTATGGTAAGCTTATGTGGCACCTGTAATAATTGCCAAGGTCCCAAATGTAGCAAGTATTTGAAGTATTTTGCAGCTCCATTTCCATTTCCAATTACAGCAATATGTAGTAGTTCAACAAACATGGGAAATCGAGTATTATGCAACAAATGTTACATTCAGCTCCAATTACAAGCAACCAAACATCCCCTTAATGTTCATGCTGCTGCACCAAAACTCAGAAGTTGCAAGGACGATTGAGGAATATACTTTTATATTTTAACGGTAAGAACTCAAAGCAAAGAACTTTCTAAGGTATATATGACTGGAAAGAAATATATACAAATTAACAGGTATGAAAGAAAATGCGCAAGGGCATCAAATTCTTAGAAGGAACGTGTGATGACAATATTTAGCATATTTGATGCTCATGCAAATGACAGAGAACATCCGTTTTGTTACTTCCTGTAACAATGACCCATGGGGAGCAATCTATCCAAAAAGGAAAAAGATTGTTAACTTAAATTGAGATATAATATTTTTTGGGTTATAAATGAGACATGTATAAATCTCTTTTCAAATCATGATAGATAGGATATTTGTAGCACAAAAGTGGCCAAATCAAGCACGGAGCTTATCTTTTTGTTGCTAGGGCAAATAATAAACAAGTTCTGAAATCTCGGCCAATCTTGATCCGAGATGGTCGTTTCTGATCAAAGAAGTCCGAGTCCAATACCGATAGCAAGATATATTGGATTTACCATTTCATTAGTAAGGTCCTAGTATTAGTTTATTAATGGGTTATGGAGTTTATTAATAGGTTGTTGGGTTAAAGTCTATTTCACATCAATAATTATCAAAATATATCAAAGCGAATATAGTTATTTTTATAAAGTTTTAAAAAACGAATTCAAGGCAACATAAATCGCTAAACAATTTGCTAAGCTATTTGTAATGGTTTTTACCGTTTATTTAAAGAATATCATAGCCTTTCCCCCCAAAAAAATTATCAAGCGATATACAATTTGATAGTTCCAATCCGAGACAGCCGATTTCGATCTCACCCCCACCCCCGGCCCCGCCCTCTCTCTGACCATTACTATTACTGCGATTTTAAGCCTTTGTGAATAAGATGCATTGTTAGCATTATACAAAAGCAATCCCCAAATATGGAGAACGACCCTTGTATGTACAATTATGATGCATATTTTTTTAGCATGCAAAATGGTGGTGCTAGGGGAAACAGAAACATGAGAAAGCAGAAGTTACTCTTTCTTCAGGAGCATCAGAATTTTCTCTTTGGTATCTCTCGTATGCTTCAGCATCATCATCATCCACAAACAAACTAGCATCAGACATGAACAACTCACGGCCACTGAAAACAAAATTTTGACAGATAAAAAGAATGTTAGAACTAACTCCAAGATCTGAAAGCGCAATAATTAAAGGAAATACCTCATTCGATCATTTTTGGCCCTTTCTGCCTGCTTTGCAGCAAGACCAGCATCTCTTTCCTCCATCTTTTTCTTTTTCCATTGGTAGAACAATTCAGGAGTCATAGGAGTGGTACTAGCAATTTTGGCACGCTGCAAGATATAAGGTGAATCATTAATTATCTGTCTTAAGAGTCTTTAACACCACCAAAACTCCAAAATTTTGGTGAAGGAAGAGGGTTATGTGAAATATTTTTATTCTCTTCACTCCCCAACAGATGGAACCTTTTTTGGCTAAAATCTAGGCTCTTTTACACAGCTGTGTATTCTTTACCAATTCACTTTAAATGAGTGCCTAGCTGGATTTGGACCTAGGTGGGTCTGGCCATCGGACCGAATTTTGAATTGTGGAGGTTGAAACAAGTATTATAATACTGTACCGGTTGGTACAATGAAAAGAAACTCCAAGAAATAGTGAAGGTTATGGCCAGAGCAATGAATAATAATAAAAAAAGAGATCCATAATGATTGCCTGGTTTTCTATGTCCTCTTCAATGGTTATCTTTTCTGCTGCCTCCTCTAATAAAGCCTTCATCTGAGATTTCAAGACATATCCAGGAGGCAAAGCATGCCTATAGTGGCAATCTTTACCGCCATTTGGACAAACCCAGAACCAACCATATTGTTTCTTTTCCACTGCATCTAGAAAGTGCTTGCAAACCTGCACGAATATCAATGAAGTTGGCAATAAGCATCAACCCAGGAATATGTGTTGTATGTGCTTGCGTAAAAATGAATCAAAGTTGATACTTATGATTACTATGATTAGTGAAAAAGGTCACGGAAATAGATAAAAATAATAATAAAGGTCACAAACTCAAGGTTATGCGTGTTCTGTTCATAAAGTTTTGATTAGGTCGGTTTGGTATCACACCAATCCAGAATTTTCTTCTCAAGATATGGAAACTTAATTTAATTTTTGTTTCATATTATTTCTTCAATAAAAGATGCATATCAATATACAAGTATGTAAGATGAAGCATATATATCTGTTTATGGAATTATAAAAGAATGATGATGAACGATTGAATTTTGCTATAATTATGCAAATTTATAACAACTCCAGGCTCAATCAGTTTGTGATGCTGGTAAGAACTTGTTTATTTAAATAAAAGGGTCTGGCTGGATCAGGCTTGAATTTTACAACCCAACCATCCCCTTGTAGCAAATAAGTGTATTGAGAAGTTGGTTCCTATTACCAGCATGCTAACCTAGACCATTTATAAACTGGTTATTAAGTCACCTATTGCTCCGCTTTCTAAACCCTAACACCACAAATTAAAATAAAAACCAGGGAGAGTTACATGGAAGCTGTCGGTTCAGCATAGAAATGCTGATCAAGCAAAAAGGGAGCACTTTTCGTCTTTCAGCCATATATAATCAGATGTGGTGAAGAAGCAACACTTGCTCCCTTTTCAAAACCCAAAGACCAGAGGACAAAAACAGGAAAACCTAATGGTGATTCTAGTTTCTAAAATATTGGCAATTTTGAGAAATATTTTCAAACAATTTCAGCCAAAACCATTCTGAAACTGAAACAGAGCAGTTCTGGCTGTGTTTTGACATAATGCAACTTGCACTATATGTAGGCTGTTCTCAACACATATGTTCACAAGAGAAGAGAATCAACAAGGTCAGAATACAAAAAACCACCAACTCTACTTTAACCACCAAGGGTAGTTTTATACCTGAGTACTTGCATTCATCCATTATTCACAACAGAGAAAAATAACCTAGTGTCAGTATCACCATTCTGGCAGTTACGAGAATATAAATTCTGCACTAGTACTCGGTACAAAACTTTCTTATCCATACCAAAGCAACAATGAGTAAATAGATGCGAACTATTTACCTGGCCCCTAATATATTTTCCAGCTGAGGATTTTTTATTTTTTTATTTTTTGGCTTGCAGTCCACTTAAAAGTAAAAAAAGATTAACTCCTAAGGGCACCGATTACAGCTTGATTAATGGTCACCCTAAGTAATGGCAGTTCCCAAAATCCCAAATTAAACATAAACTGAATAAGTAAAATGCAACAAACTATAATTGATAAATTTTTCAGTGATCAGTAACCAGAAGAAATTGGTAGAAGATTATGAGCCCACTAAGCTTGTAACCTGACGTAGATGATTAGGAACCCAAATTGCAGGTTATGGGATACGGTATGCACCACTACGCAGTTAAGCGATGCATAACGCATATATTATATATGTGCCGCATATGCAGCTGCATATTCATTATGGATTTTCGAAGAGAAAAAAGGGATGGAAGAAGGAAAGTATAAGGTATACGGAAAGAATTTCCATCCACATAATAAATTCCATGAATCTGGAAAGTAAACAAAGGATTAGACCAAGAAGCCAAGTCCGTTAGAAAGCTGATCTCGTTAGCTCTGATACAAGTACGTATTTGCAAAAGAAGGCCATTGGATGAGCAAGTTACAAATTGAACAAGACATGGTGTCTGGATAGATCCAGTCCTTTTGAGGTCCTAAAATTGAGGCTACTTTAGTACTTTCAGTATCTTTTCAGTCCAAGATTAGTTAAAAGAGAGAGAGATTTGTTATGCTTTTGAAAAGGTTCAAGAACCTTTCCACATAATCAGTCTATTAGGAGTCCTAACCTACTAGGGAAAGAAGATGGGCAATTCACCTATATAAATTGAGAGCCCTTTACTGCACAATACCCCAAATCTCTAATTCAAAAGACTATCCACAAAATCTAAAGCATACAGAACCTCTCTATCGTGTTTTTTCCCCTCTTTTTATTTTTTCTTTTTTCTTTTTTCTTTTTTCTTTTTTTTTGGGGGGGCGGGGAGGGGGGTAGAGGACCTAAAAATTATAAAAGTAGGGCATAAGCCGGCTCTATAATATCTCAAGATAGAGGTGGGTAAGAAGAGTGGCAAGGAAAAAAATCTAACAATCTAAAAATGTTTCCACTATTGTGATCCTTGTAAGAAAAGGGGGTTTCATTATTCATACAATCAAAAATCTGAATTTAACACTCTAGCATCCATTTCGAGCGGACTGGAGGCACTGATAACTCCTCTCCAACTACATATTAGGATATAGCATTGTTTTCTATACAGAAGACTCCCTCAAAAGGATACAACAATAACAACTGAGCCTTTTATCTCAAGCATATGGGGTAGGCTACATGAACATGAGAATCACGCCGGGTCCAGCACATGAATCCTCCGCCTCCACTCACTCCTATCGAATAATATACTTTCATTGAGGACTTTGGCAACCATACCTTTTCGTATCACCTCCATCCATATTTTCTTCGGTCTCCCTTTTTCCCTTTTGACATTGCCCATATCGAAAGTATCTGTTGAAGTCAAAATTTGCACCCCGGTTGACCGAGTCAAAGTCAAGGTCAACCCCCAAGCTAGGTGGGCCCAAGCCCAGGTCAAGCGGGCCCATGCCCAAGTCGAGCCCGCGGCCAGCCTCCCCGTGCCAACAAAAAAAATCATGTAGTAAATAATTTTTATGTAATTGTTTATGCATGAATGTAAACAAAATCGGCATAAAGCCAATATTTTGTAACCCCATGGCTTATGTGCAAAAATGAAATGGCACATGAGTCATGGGATGGCTAAAATGCCATTTTTGTAAGGCCCCATGGGCTATATGTAAATATGTAAGCCTATAAAAGGCAACATGATGATGAATAAAGTAACACTTTTCATTCTCACAAAAAACCTAGGGTTTGTATCTCTTTCCCTTTTCTGAAGGTCTCAAACCTTCTTTCTTTTTGAATAAAAACAAGAGTTTTACTCTTCCTTTTCAAAAACAAAATAGTTTTTCACCACGAAACCCACAAAAGGGAAATTGGATCTGTCATCAGATCTCAAAAAGGAGAGATTTTGAGATCTCACATCTCTTGATCTTCAAGATACAGCTAATAGAGGAGGAAGAAGAAGAACCCCTTCCATTAACCCCAAAAAAAAACACTCAGGAGTCCAACTCCTCTCTGATTTCTCTTTCGAGAAATCTTTTTTAGGCTAAAAGCCTCTTTTTCTCGCCGGCGCTCAAGCGCAGAGCGCCCGCGTGCCGACACGTGGCTCGCTTGCGCTCAGCGCTCAGCGCTCGAGCGCAAGTCGCCCCCGTGCCGACACGTGGCACTCTAGCGCCTGAGCGCACAGCACCTAGACGCACAGCGCCCAAGGTGCTGCCCCACGCATCCTTTGGATGTCTTTTCCCCTTTTATATATATACATGTATATCTATACATATGTATACATATGTACATACACACATACTCCACGACACTGTCTCTGTTAGAAAAAAAAATCTGACGGGACGCTGCCCCGCACCCCGCAAGGAGGCTGCTAGCCCCCTTGACCCTCAGCCCGCTATCCGGGTAGCGGGACCCCCGTAAAAAACTCTGCGTGGCTCCCGATATATCCAAAACCCCCTTTCAAAACACAACACACGCACACTGCACATTAAGTTCGCATGACCAGTTTAACCTGCCAATCGAAGGTTCCCTCGCTCCAGAGGAGAGGGGTAATTAACGGCAGCTTAGTCTGCGGCTGCCGGAGATTCGGAACTCCACAATCATTAAACCCCGGCCTACCCTAGGCAGGGGGAATCTGTAGTACGCCTGACAAGCGCGCGCGTATTCCCATCTCAATGGGGTGACGAAAAACACCCTACAGACTCTGGCACGCCCGGTGGGACCAATCTCTCCTCCCATATTTCGGGTTAAGCATTCATGCAAGCTCAATCAATGTACATACCTGTATTTATACTAAAATAATGCTCTTTCTTGTAGATTTTCAAGCAATCACCTTTCAACGATGTCTTCGATGATGAACTCGGCTCCCGTCTCCTACACGATGAAGATAGACTCCAGGACGGTCCTTCCGGTCAGTCTCGGGGGACAATGGGAGGAGCCGCTGCTACCATTCGGCTCTATTGTGTTCATACCAATTGGCGCCATCCCAGCTCCTCAAGCCCCGGTGGCAGACAAACCGGTCTCGAAAGGCAGGAGACCAAATGTGGTGATCTCAAGGGCGCCCCAACCCAAACGCAAGTCGGTGTCTGAACGACTTTCCTTGGCCCCAGCTGGGGGCAAGGCCATCAACACCAACAAAGTTACGACGCGTCTCGCGCAAGCCCCAGCGATGCCCCTGACAACTGCTCGATCGGGTGTCTTCTCTAAGCTCCCCGCAGATCAACTCACAATGGCTTCCCGGATAGCGGATGCCCGCCCAACCTTCAAAATCGAGAAGCTGAGGGAGAAAAGGCTCAGATATAGAGCTAACAAAAGGGTTGGGGCTCCTGCCAGGCTGAACCTCACGAGGTTCGAAGAACAGGGTTACCCCGCCGAAGATGAGGAAATAGCTGGGTATGTGGTCCACACTGTCTACACGGTGGGCACGTGCAGCAAGAGCAAGGACGGGGCTACCACATCTCAAACCCAATCTGGCTTGAATGTGGTGGCCGCTTCCCAAGAACAGCCGCCTCTGCTGGGTGATGAAAACCCTATTGATGAGGATGATAGGCGGAAAGACCCTTCGGTCCATGAGGAGTCGGGCTCGGAAAGCGAAGAAGGGCCGACTTTCCGCCCCAGGACCGCGGAGCAAGAGCTGCTTCAAGAGCTCCGAAAGCAGCTGAGAAACAAAGACAAGGAGATGGCTAAGCTCTACTCAAAAATTGACGACTTGACAAATGTCGTCCTACAGCTCACGGCCCGACTTGCCTCTCAGCCGCCCAATCAAACACAGGACTCTGCTCGTGAACCGGGAAACGGTGTCCCAACGCAGCCGACGCCTATTCCCTCAAGTCCAAAAGTGGGCGAACCGCATGAAAATCAGTCGCATCCTATCTCGGGAAATGTCTTGGCTACCGATGACAGTAGCCCGCTAACTCAAGATCAAATCATGGATTTGGTTGCCGGCAAAGTCAAAACACTGGTAGCCGAAGCCGAAGCGCAAAAAGATATCAGCAGTAGTGGGAGACCATATCCTGCTCAGTATGATCTGGTAGAATTTCCTAGCGGCTATGTCATCCCCAAATTCGGAAGATTCGATGGGACGGGAAATGCGAATCAACACATCGCCCACTTCAAAGCCTCATGCGGGAATACTGGGGGTAATGATGCGCTTCTCCTCCGCCAGTTCGTTAATAGCTTGACCGATGTTGCTTTCGACTGGTACGCGAGCATACCGGATGGCTCCGTTACTACTTTCGTCCAAATGAAATCTTTGTTTCGACAAAGATTCATGAGCGTCAGCGATAAGATCACCATTGCCGAGCTCGGAAGGACCAAGCCCAAGAACGACGAAAGCAGCACGGATTTTATAACCCGATGGCGCAATCTCTCCGTCAAATGCGAACCGCCGATAGAGCGGGACCAATCTGTCAGTCTCCTCATCGGAAATCTCAACAATTGGATGGCCCCGTTTTTATGCACCGCGGGTCTCAATACATTCCAAGAGCTGACCAGGAAAATCCAGATGCCGGAGCGCTCAAAACAGGAGTCCTCCTCGGATTCTCAAAATAACAATAGGTCCTGGAGAAACCGGAAGGACGATAATCGCAAAGGCGGAAACTCCGATGATTCTGAATCTTTCAACACTTCGGCTAACCGAAATAAGCAAGGGATGAGCGGACCTAGCGCCAACCAGCCTCAGAAGCCAGTGTTCGGAGAGGGAGGAGAGTCTCCACTCAAAGAGAAGTTAGATAAGGTCTATTCCTTCAGAAGGGACAAAATTCGTAAAATATTCAAAGACGCCCTGAGGAACGGTCTACAACTGCCAGAGTCAAAAAGACCGCAGGAAGCGAATAGGACCGACGACCCCAAATACTGTCCCTATCACAGAGTGATAGGTCATGCCATTGAGGACTGCTTCGTCTTCAAAGATTGGGTCGAAAAACAATACAAGGCAGGAGAGATAGAACTGTCCAAAGACGTGTTAGTAAACAGTCAAGATGCGACCGCCAATTTCATACAAACGGAGACCGAAGTTCTTCGTGAAACTAATTCTCTCAGACAGCTGCCTTTCTCTGAACACAGTCGACCACCACGTCATTAAACTGGGAACAGTCAACCTCAAGTCGTTAAACTGGAAATGTAAAAAAATGTAAATAAAAAAATGTGTAAATAAAAGGAAAATAAAGAAAAGCCGAAATGATGGGGCAACTCGCAATAAAAATCAGCGAGTAAAATAAAGATAAAAATAAAGCCGAAATGATGGGGCAACCGCGAATAAAAGCCGAAATGATGGGGCAATAGCGACCTCGCGATAAGAAAAGCTGAAATGATAGAGCAATCGCGGTAAAACAAAAAAATGAAAAAACAAAAAAAAACGGCGAATGATGAGTCGCTCCTGGTACCATATTCCAGTGCAGCGATGCAGACGCCAACCAAAATCCAATTTCCCAAAATTCTTCCAGCCCTACGGCCAGTCCCCAAACTGACTACCGTATACAATCCACGGGCTCAAATAATTCTCACCATGCCCATGCCCCACCGTAATCACCAGTTACGCGGCTGGTCTCCGCCTTTCGAATTATGCTCCATTGAAAAGACCCACTCATGTGTCCTCACGATACATGAGGAGAACAAACCTTTGTGGGATCCTTACGACTCACGAAGGAAAAACACACTTAGGAGTCCTCACGACTCCTAAGGAGAAAATACACCTGTGGGATCCTTACAACTCGTAGGGAGAAAATGCTTTTATGGGACCCTCACGGCCCATAAAATTGAAAAGCCTTAGGTGATAGGAATCCAAACCTGTCTCCTAAGCCATCACTCCCCAATCCCCAAGCGGCGAATGATGAGTCGCTCCTGGTACCATATTCCAGTGTAGCGATGCAGACGCCAACCAAATTCCAAACTCAAATTCCCAAGCGGCGAATGATGAGTCGCTCTCCAGTATAGCGATGTAGACGCCAACAAAATTCCAAATTCAAATCCCCAAGTGGCGAATGATGAGTCGCTCCTGGTACCCCATTCCAGTGTAGCGATGCAGACGCCAACCAAGTTCCAAATCCCATACCCCAACGGCGAATGATGAGTCGCTCCTGGTACCACATTCCAGTGCAGCGATGCAGACGCCGACAAAGTCCCGAAATTTTTCCGACCCTACGGTCTGTATCATACATCCTGCAAAACCGTATACAATCCACGGGCGTAAAACAATCCCAATCTCTCCAAAAAAAAAGAAGGTATCTCCACGAGCAAAATAGGCACTGATGAAAACCCGAAAGGGCTCCGTGAGTAAAAACAGCAGGACTGCCGGCGAGTTTGTGAAAACCCGAAAGGGCGCAAACTCGTGAGAAATAGATGAAATGCACTCACAAGGTCCCCTCGACTTTGTGAGGAGAAAATTCCCGCGTGAGATCCTTACGACTCACAAAGGAGCAACACACTTAGGAGTCCCCACGACTCCCAAGGAGAAAATACACTTACGGGATCCTTACGACCCGTAGGGAGAAAATGCTTTGTGAGACCCTTACGGCTCACAAAATTGAAAAGTCTTAGGTGATAGGAACCTAAAACCTGTCTCCTAAGCCATCGTTTCCTAATAAGCAAACGCAAATGATGATTCGCTCCTGGTACCATATTCCAGTGTAGCGATGCTGATGTCAAACCAAATCAAATCAAACCCTCTACGGCGGAATCATGCTCCGTCCCAGAATTTACCCCGTGTCGAAATGATTCTTCGCCTCGGTGTATCTGCCTTCCCTGTCGAAATTATGCTTCGTCTCGGAATCAAGTCAGCCAACAAGCTCTGTGCCGGAATAAAGCTCCATCTCGGAATTTACCCCGTGTCGAAATCATGCTTCGCCTCGGAATATCTACCTTCCCTGCTGGAATTATGCTCCGCCCATCGGAAAGATGCTCCGAACTCTGGAATTATGCTCCGCCCATCGGAACGATGCTCCGATCTCTGGAATTATGCTCCGCTCTTTGGAAAGATGCTCCGAACTCTGGAATCATGCTCCGCCCTTCGGAACGATGCTCTGAATTCTGGAATTATGCTCCGCCCATCGGAACGATGCTCCAATCTCTGGAATTATGCTTCGCCCATTGGAACGATGCTCCGATCTCTGGAATTATGCTCCGCTCTTCGGAATGATGATCCGAATCCTGGAATTATGCTCCGCTCTTCGGAATGATGCTCCGATCCTTGGAATCATGCTCCGCTCTTCGGAATGATGCTCCGAACCCTGAAATGATGCTCCGATCTCTGGAATTATGCTCCGCTCTTCGGAATGATGATCCGAATCCTGGAATTATGCTCCGCTCTTCGGAATGATGCTCCGATCCTTGGAATCATACTCCGCTCTTCGGAATGATGCTCTGAACCCTGGAATCATGCTCCGATCCTTGGAATCATGCTCCGCTCTTCGGAATGATGCTCCGACCCTTGGAATCATGCTCCCCCTTCGGAATAATGCTCCGATCTCTGGAATTATGCTCCACCCTTCGGAATGATACTCCGAACCCCTGGAATCATGCTCCGTTCTTCGGAATGATGCTCTGAATCTTGGAATCATGCTCCGCCCTTCGGAATGATGCTCCGAATCCCGGAATTATGCTCCGCTCTTCGGAATGATGCTCCGAATCCTGGAATCATGCTCCGCTCTTCGGAATGATGCTCTGAACCCTGGAATGATGCTCCGCTCTTCGGAATGATGCTCTGAACCTTGGAATGATGCTCCGATCTCTGGAATTATGCTCCGCTCTTCGAAATGATGATCCGAATTCTGGAATTATGCTCCGCTCTTCGGAATGATGCTCTGATCCTTGGAATCATACTCCGCTCTTCGGAATGATGCTCCGAACCCTGGAATCATGCTCCGCTCATCGGAATGATGCTCCGATCCTTGGAATTATGCTCCGCTCTTCGAAATGATGCTCCGACCCTTGGAATCATGCTCTACCCTTCGAAATGATGCTCCGATCTCTGGAATCATGCTCCACCCTTCGGAATGGTGGAATCATGCTCCGCCCTTCGGAATGATGCTCCGAACCCTGGAATCATGCTCCGCCCTTCGGAATGATGCTCCGAACCCTGGAATCATGCTCCGCCCTTCGGAATGATGCTTCGATCCCCTGGAATCATGCTCCGCTCATCGGAATGATGCTCCGATCCCCCGGAATGATGCTCCACTTCGAAGTTCAGCTTCGAGATCCATCAATTTCATGCACACAACTCAAATGTGTGGTGTGTATTTATTGATGGGGGGCACTTTGTTGAAGGTGAAATTTGCACCCCGGTTGACCGAGTCAAAGTCAAGGTCAACCCCCAAGCTAGGTGGGCCCAAGCCCAGGTCAAGCGGGTCCATGCCCAAGTCGAGCCCGCGGCCAGCCTCCCCGTGCCAACAAAAAAATCATGTAGTATATAATTTTTATGTAATTGTTTATGCATGAATGTAAACAAAATCGGCATAAAGCCAATATTTTGTAACCCCATGGCTTATGTGCAAAAATGAAATGGCACATGAGCCATGGGATGGCTAAAATGCCATTTTTGTAAGGCCCAAGGGGCTATATGTAAATATATAAGCCTATAAAAGGCAACATGATGATGAATAAAGTAACACTTTTCATTCTCACAAAAAACCTAGGGTTTGTATCTATTTCCCTTTTCTGAAGGTCTCAAACCTTCTTCTTTCTTTTTGAATTAAATCAAGAGTTTTACTCTTCCTTTTCAAAAACAAAATAGTTTTTCACCACGAAACCCACAAAGGGGAAATTGGATCTGTCATCAAATCTCAAAAAGAAGAGATTTTAAGATCTCACATCTCTTGATCTTCAAGATCCAGCTAATAGAGGAGGAGGAAGAAGAACCCCTTCCATTAACCCCAAAAAAACACACTCAGGAGTCCAACTCCTCTCTGATTTCTCTTTCGAGAAATCTTTTTTAGGCTAAAAGCCTCTTTTTCTCGCCGGCGCTCAAGCGCAGAGCGCCCGCGTGCCGACACGTGGCTCGCTTGCGCTCAAGCACTCAGCGCTCGAGGGCAAAGTGCCCACGTGCCGCGCTTGCGCTCAAGCGCAAGCGCTCGAGCGCAAGTCGCCCCCGTGCCGACACGTGGCGCGCTTGCGCTCCAGCGCAAGCGCTCGAGCGCAAGTCGTCCCCGTGCCGACACGTGGCGCGCTTGCGCTCCAGCGCAAGCGCTCGAGCGCAACTCGCCCCCGTGCCGACACGTGGCGCGCTCGAGCGCTTGCGCTCGAGCGCAAATCGCCCCCGTGCCGACACGTGGCGCGCTCAAGCGCCCAGCGCTCAAGCGCAGAACGCCCACGTGCCGACACGTGGCACTCTAGCGCCTGAGCGCACAGCGCACAAGGTGCTGCCCCACGCATCCTTTGGATGTCATTTCCCCTTTTATATATATACATGTATATCTATACATATGTACACACACATACTCCACGACACTGTCCCTGTTAGAAAAAAATTTCTAACGGGGCGCTACCCCGCACCCCGCAAGGGGGCTGCTAGCCCTCTTGACCCCCAGCCCGCTATCCGGGTAGCGGGATCCCCGTAAAAAACTCTGCGTTGCTCCCGATATATTCAAAACCCCCTTTCAAAACACAACACACGCATACTGCACATTGAGTTCGCATGACCAGTTTAACCTGCCAATCGGAGGTTCCCTCGCTCCAGAGGCGAGGGGTAATTAACGGCAGCTTAGTCCGCGGCTGCCGGAGATTCGGATCTCCACAATCATTAAACCCCGGCCTACCCTAGACAGGGAGAATCTGTAGTACGCCTGACAAACGCGCGCGTATTCCCATCTCAATAGGGTGACGAAAAACACCATACAGTATCTATTCGTCGAACCAGTGCTTTCATAGATCTACATCGCACATGACCAAACTATTTTTGCCGGTTTTCCCGTATCTTTTCTCCAGA
The DNA here is from genome assembly GCA_030015575.1 of Agapanthus africanus. Taxonomy (NCBI): domain Eukaryota; kingdom Viridiplantae; phylum Streptophyta; class Magnoliopsida; order Asparagales; family Amaryllidaceae; genus Agapanthus; species Agapanthus africanus. Next base: position 139,878,097 of record CM057339.1, read on the forward strand.
AGTGCTACACCAACTTTTACACGAATATCCTCATTTCGCATCTTATCTCTTCTTGTGTTACCACACATCCAACGAAGCATGCACATCTCCACTACGTGCATCTTCTGTGTATGATATTTCTTAGGAGCCCGAGATTCTGTACCATATAATAAGGCAGGTCGAATAACGCTCCGATAAAACTTTCCTCAAAAGGATAGTCAAATTTATTTACAGCCTATTACGAATGTGACATGAATTGAATACTTCGTAAACATTCATAAGCAAATAGTTGTAGGCAAGATAGGAGCATGTCATCAAGCACACAAGACGAGTCCTCATAAGGTAGACACCTTTTATTAAATCAAGTCTCCCCAGTTTTTTAGGGAAATCAATAAAGAGAATGCTACTACCAGTAAAGTGGACCTGATACCATTTGCACATGGTAATACACAAAGACACAGCTAGTAATAATATCCATTTACATCACTATTCCAGAAATAAACATTAAAAAGCTCAAACCAATAGACCACAGTATAGTAGAGCGATGAAACTGCTAACAAGTAGACTCTTCGAGTTTGGTGGATCAGCAGACGGCTATATCCTCCCCTATTAGGACTTTTTCTATTTCCTCCATCTCTTAGGAACGGTGTGTAAATAAAGCCATGTATTCTAGTGTCCGGTAGTACAAATGTAAGTACATCTTAAGTTCACAGCCAACTTAATTACTACCTTCAGCATGACATTCTTTTTTAACCAATTTGTGGAGTTTTAGTGGTTTCTTCAACTCACGTGCAAAGTAAATTTACACTTTTACTTCTACTTTACAAATGAATTCATTGTCGAAGTATGGAATTCCTATTTTCCAAGTTGACGGTTTAGAATATACATTTGATCAACTAAATGCATTGTATGCAACTATTACACAAAAGAATTGATAAAAAAAATAGAATTGTCCAATGACACATGCAAAGGTACCTAAAAACAAAGTATCCACTCATGATGAAAGAATCGTTGTGAAACCATCAATAAGAAATGCTAGAATAATGTGTTGAACATTTACTTAGAAATACAACAATTGGCCATCACCAAAATCATTCCAATGCAGACGGTTTAGTAACATTTGAGCAACTCTATGCAATTGTTTTCACCTGTTTTCTAGAGCCAATTTAATTAACCAAATGGATTTTTTCTCAGCTGTGAAAATGCAAGGTCCTTGGCAGTATCCTTTGGTACTTTATAATCATCTTATAGTAATCCATGAAGGATGACGGGTGGGCACCAGATCCAAGCTATGCAAAAGGGAACTAAGAAACAAATGTCAAGGTAACTCAGAGCAAAAGCAAACCATCACCTGAAAACCAACACACATTGAGGAGGATACTAGCAAGGGCTAAAAGGTTTAGGGAATTCTTTAAGAAAGGGTACAACCAAACCAAATTCAGCCCATGCTTGGGTAACTGTCTTATAGACATCTTGAGCACTTGGTATGCTTAAAGACAAGTGAAAGAAGGAACGTCATTGTGGTGAAAGGAAACAATTACATGATGGCAAAAGCAATGATTAATAGGTCTATGTTGACAAACCACCGCTTCAATCTACTATACAAGCTCACTAAATTTGTCTTGGCACCGGAGAAGTTAAAGACCTTGAAGACATGTTTCATTTGCAAGAAAAAGAGGGCAAGAGAAAGGAAGGGTTTGGTATACAATGATATTATCATTCAATCTAAGTTATTTCTTTTATCCCCCTCCCAACACCCACACACACCCACACACCGGTAACTTGCTTTCAAACTAAACATAGACTGTCATAATCCAGGGGAATTTCCAAAGAAGACAAAAGGATGAGCATTCCAAACACTCTTCTCTTACATTTAAAGAAAGGGGGGATATGTCTTTATATCAATTGAATTTTGTGCTGAGGTATTATATCTCCGCTCTTTTTTAAGTCACTAAGTCCAATATACCTTTTCATTTAGTCTATGCGGTTCCTAAAAATAACTTTACATATTGTTATTTCCATTTTCCCTTCTTTGGAATCTAGGCCAATTCCAATGTAATTGCACTAAAAGAAGTGAAATTAGAGTCAAATTATTCAAATTAGAGTCAAACACATTAGAGTGTAGTCTATATTAGTGAAATTATAAAATAATTAGTCAATTTTACTCTAGCTATAGACAAATTAGTAAATTATCTTCCCTAAACTAAAATCAAAGTATGGGAAGATGATAGGTACGGGGGTAAATAAGAACAGAAAATTGAAAAGGTGCGTAAGAGACCACACAGAAAAATGAAAATGTACTGGTGGCTTAAGAAAACAAAAGCTGGAAACCGAAATGCTCTAGAATGAAACCTCAAGGATCTAAAGATTCATTTTCCCCGAAAAAAGAAAACTCATGACCAGCATCAAGATTAATGGTGAGTCAAGGCTTAAACAATTGAAAATCCGGTAATGTGTGAGTAGACCTCTTTTTTGGGAGAAAAACAATGCAACAAGATTTATAACCAATATACTCGATAACGAGCAAAGAACTTATGATACCAAAGGGGGGGGTCAAGGCTCGGGTGTGTATCTGCTCCACACCCCATCCATAAGGGCCCATCGCCGTAAAGGCCAACAAAACACTGCCAAAACCTCTATAGATCATAAAAGAACACCATGCGTTATTTAAACAAATATATCGGAATAAGAAACATGGTTTCGTGTATGCTAGAGTCATGGCACAGTCACCAAATATGGTTTCAGCCTATTCTTGGTACTCAATTCCATTTAGAATTTGGCTATTGGGAGACGAGTAATAACATGAGGCAGAAATTGTTCACTATAATCATTTTGATAACTAAACCAGGTATGAGCATATCTTTCCCATGAGATCATGTTTTTTAAGGAAGTGTCTTGAGGTTCTGTTAGGGTCTAATATACGAGAAATTATACTCTACCTGATGCAATTGATCAGATAATAGACCCAGTAATGTTCGAAATGAGGTTAATGATTCATTTTCTTTAACCCTTTCAGCCGTCGTGGCTTAAGCTTGCCAAGGGAAGATCAAGCAGCGGAAGAAAAGCAAACAAAGGTGAGAAGAACCGTGCTGATAGATGGAAAGAGAAGCAAGAACTCTGACTGTGCTGAGACATGCAATGGGAAGCAGGGAGAGGAGATATGAGAAGAAAGCACAACAGCATTTGATGATCTCAAGTAGCGATTTTTTAAAATCAACAAGAGAAATAGAAATCTAGATAATACTAATGGAAGCCCTAGCATATGTTCTACGGGAATTATCTTCTCAAGACATAGGCGTTGGTGATCACATGCCATAATAAGGTTTAGACGTCACAGAAGAAAAAGAATCATGTGCGAGGGTATAATTGAGGTGTGGATACTTGGGTGCAAGTCGGGACCCAACCTGTTTTTTGAGGGGGGGTTTGGCATAAAAAACCCACCCGAACCCATTTGGGCGGGTTTTATTTTTTCCATATTCTTATAGGGTCGGGTTTGGGTTTGGATGGTTACCCGTCCACCCAACCCGCTTAAGAACCCGCTCGAACCCGTAACCCGCCCATACCCAAACCCGTTTAATAAACCTAACCTGCCCAATAATACATATGTTGCATCAGCCATTCATTGTGAGATGAATGACGGAGATTGTATTAGAAATCCTATATAAGTCGGGTCTGTAAGATGAAATTCTAATCCTAATTCCTAATCAGTTTACTGAAACTCAATTTCAAAGATCGCCTGATTATTACAATGGGCAGGTTCTCTGTCTAGCTATTTAAAGTTTGAAGCATACAAAAGAATTTGGTATTTACAGCGAAGCTCATTTTCTTTCATTTTGTATTTGAGAAGAGAGTTCTAATTGTAGATTGTGTACACAAGTATATAGGCATTGTACTATTTGATGGCTTTCAGTTAAAAAAAACCACATTGTGCTTTTTGATGGCTGAATAAGTGTTTTGTTTGTTCCTTTTACAATTTTGAATTATCTTTGACTTCAACAATTAAGGTATAGACTTTTTATATAATTTACTTCTCTTTTTATTAATGAAAAAAATCTGTGATGGAACAAATTGCATGAAATTTTATGTATATAAAATTTGTATGACATGGAACAGTAAAATCTGACATGGAACAAATTGCATGAAAATTTATGTAAAAAAAAGTAATGAGAAATTTGTATGAAACCGTATGAACAAACCCAAAGCCCGTTAAAACCCAACCTGCCCGCTCGAAGCCCGAAACCCGCCCAAACCTGTTTGCAAGGGTTTGGGTATAAGATTTTGCAAACCCGACGGGTTTTGGGTTTAGGGTTAAATTTTAGGGTTGGGTATAAAAGTTGTCAAAAACCCGCCCGGCCCGACACGGTTTCACCCCTAGGGGATACTAGATCTTCTTTAATATGTATGAATAATTAAGACATAATACCCTGTAAACATGAGGCTACTGCAAAGTGCAATGTAACCTAAATGATAATATCTAGCTTCATGGCATTGGACAATAAATGCAATAAAGCACATGACAATCTGATTATCTGGTATTGTAGTAATCCAGGTTATACTCTAGAAAAACTTGTCAGCTTTTTACTACAAATTCATCAAGTTCTTTCCAACTTCAATTTCTTACGTAGCTAGAGATGTAAATTACATATGATTAGTGGCAAGCCACACCCACAATATTTCAAGACAAACAAATTCTACACCTATTTCCAAGGATTAGTCAAGAAACCTACAATGTAAATGAAAGCAAGGATAGAGTAACATACAATCTCAGTAGGCTTGTTTTGTTGATACTCCGCATTCTTTTGTGCCACAACCTTCTCTAATGTCTCCTGATCCCAATCCTCCATTGTTTCTAGTTATAAAAATTCAACCAAAAAAGAAAAGAAAAGAAAGAAACATTTCAATTATCAATCAAACCAGTCAACTAGTAACTCATTATCGTTACCTTCGTCGCGTTTATCGCTATAAATATCAATCTTTTCTCCTTTTCTCTGCACATTCAAATCATGAGAAAACTTGCACTTGAAACCTTTCGCGCATTGCCCCACCTTAAAGAACTCGCAGAGTATCGATTTCGGATCAACACCTAAGAATACAACCTCAATCAATTAAATAGGTAGAAAAACTTTTAGGGTGGGTTCGGTTTGTACTTGGAGATGTATGCACTTCCAACTATTACAGATACAACTAAATTTTTCTGTTTAATTGGGATGCGGTTTTGATTACAAATTCAGAAAACATGTGTTTCGGCTATGTAGTTGCAATACAATAAGGACATGTTACTTGTTCTCTTTTTTTTGTGTGTGTTCCACCAGGTATGGTTGGAGTTGTGTTAGATTTCAAGCATAGTTCCGAATACTGATTTGAGCTCAAATATGTTGTTTCAGCTACATGTTTGGAACGACAGCTACTTGAAACCAAACACTGTTTAGTAATAGGAAGCTCCAGCTATTGCAACATTTCTTACTTTGGTAGTAACGCAGTTCCAACTAATTTAGAAAACATGCAATTGATGCATTGCAGTCGTAGTCTACAACTATTTGTCCTTGTATTCTATGTATACTATGTTATTTATAATTTTATTTTTCTGACTCAAATTTTTGTTCCAACTTCATGCTGAGGGAACATACTCCTTGAAACCAAAAATTGTGTTTCTATGTTTGATTACATGGTACTCGACTATACCTAACCAAACATCCCCTAAATTTAAGGCAAGGTCGGTTGACTGTAGTTATAGAGGCAATGCATTTTCCAACTGAATGCAAATCCAACTACCGCAATCCAACCCTATTCGATCAGAATGCCATTATAACTATGTTAATTAGAAAATACGTGTTTGGTTGGCCTGCTATGGTTACAGCATCGCTGTGTATTGGAATTGAGCACAGTTCCAGTACAATTCTTCTAATTCAAAATTACATGCACTTTAAACTACAATCAACCAAAGAGACCCTAAATCTAAAGTGCAAAAAATAAAGAGAGAAGTTTTACCAACTGGGACTTTAGGTTGGCTGACGGCGATCTTGAACAAATCATTCAGCTCCTTCTCTTTAGCCTTCTCCTCCTCCTTCTTTTTCTGTTCAAACAATCAAATCAAACTTTTAGCAACGCTCATATAAATTCAAGGAAACCCTAGAATCAAAACGTCACCTTTGCTGCGGCTTTCGAAGCATCGGGCTTAGGCTGAACTGATTGATGGAGGCTTTGCACATATTTCTGAACGTTTTTGGATTTGTTCTTGTTCTTGAGGCCGAAGGTTTTGTCCTCGACGACCTTTTGCTTCTTGGCGAGATCGACTTTAGATTGCTTCGGCGGCATGGGAGACGAGCATCAATCGAGGAATCAAACGCAGAGAGATGAGAAAAAAATTGGGAACTTTTTAGTGTTAGGGTTTGCGAATTTGATGAGGGTTTTGATTTTTTGATTATTATTATCTATTTCGCCTAATCTTAGAAGCTGCTTCTTTTGTTGAGTTTTCTTTTATCCCCCTGGTTTATTTCATATTTGTATATAATATCTAAGATTGGTTTGGAGTAATGAGTCCATGGTAGTATTCTGTTGGCGCCATGCATTTGTGTATCAAAAATAAAAGTATGTTATGGACGTCTTTATTATCTTCATCAAAAATCTACAGAAAATAACTTTTAACTGAACTAAAAATCTATTTAGTTCGCTGCAGATGTCGTTTTTATCTTAACTAAAACTCTTTAAAAAAATTATTATCTTAATTAAAAATCATTAAGATTGTTTTGAAATCCCCACATAAACTGTGCTTAAAAAGGTTGGTGAACCTTGACAACGGAGAATCAAGCATTTTTCTTGTTTTTTCGATTATTTTATCTCAATTAATTATGAGAACACCGCATGCCCAATCTTTTAGTTATAATAGCAGAGATGAGTATTCGAACTCATTAATGATCAGATCAAAACTAATTACGCGTAAAAAAAATTAAGGCCTTGATGTTCCTGCATAGCGATTGCACCTGTGTAATCTCTACGCAGCATGGGCAGGAACATTTTGCTCGGTGTTGAAATTGACGCGGTATCATATTATATGTTTCTCAACTTGTAGCCGACATCGTTAGGCAATGTCGTGCTGTTTTTCCCTGTTGTTTCAAATTTATATGATGGTTTTGGAATAATATCGTGGTTTTGTCCAATTCAAATATAAACTATACAGAGTTGTCTAAACAAATACTGCCGGCTCATTTTAAGCGGCGGATAAAACATTTTTGCATATGATACTTGTGAATTTTACAAAGAGAAGCTCAATAATTCTTTTGCTGCGAACTGGAGACATCGAGTTGAAGATCATTCTGAGAATAATGGTGAAGCCATGAAACTTATAACTATTTGAAACTTGAGGCATGAGAGGATGATAAATTCGTGACAGTGTGACGGTGAAAGAGACAAGACGAGATTTGGATTAAACTACAATAAGAACACAACACGGAAGGGACACCATACGGAGTGAACTTGATTAAGCCAAGCCAAGATGAAGTTTGGTGTCGTTAGGTGTCTAGGAGCTAAATGTGTGTGTTATATGTCCAATGCATATGGTCGTGCCTTGTCGAATTCTATTCAGGTCATGTCCTCATGTTTGTAAAGTTCTTATTATCGAATGGTCACGGCTCTCGACTAATAAAATGGAATCGGCCTTGAGCAAGGTTTTATTAAAGATCTGATAAAGCGTAATACGCGTATTTCAATCTAATATCAAGCCTCGCTTGTTAAAATGCCGGTTTTAAAAAATAGATAGGAATCCTAAAGATTACTCGGATCGCTCTTAATGCGAAAACGTTTGATGAGGCTAAATAATAGTAAAATTCTTTATTATGGACATTAGAAAGGGATCACAATCCCAATAGTTTACAAACTAGAAATGCATCTTGGGAGAGAGATTTTCAAAAATAAAAATAGGGCTTTTAGGTTTTCGACATTAGAAAAGGGCTTTTAGGTTTACGCAAAGGGATTAGCTGGCTCCAAAAAAGGGCTTTTAGGCTTCACAAAGGCCTCGTCCAATTTCCAACTCAAAGCCCACTTATAGCCCAACTAGAAAGACAAGGTCATAAAATTGGGTGAAATACTATTTAAACCAATGATCACAAGAAAAGAAAAAGGGGAGAAAAAAGATTTCTTTTGAATGATACCCATTTCTCACCAAAATGCAAAGATTCATAGAGATATCATTACTTGTTATTCTACGTAAGCATGATAATCATGCTCGATTAGTCATATCCAAATCACATCGTTAAAAACCAAAATCCGTATTCAATCGAATATCCAAACCGATTTTCAAAAACTTCCAAAGCATGCAGGGATCCAAAAATTTTTTTATTTACATTCAATTTATTCATTGAATTCCATTTCTTAACCTAATACCCTAACAAGCCAAAATTTTGTATTCTATTTTATTTCTCCTAACCGAACCAATAAGGAAAACTTGATATTCAATATTCCTCAAGACGATATATGCCGTTTGAAATCCTTTTGTTTAGATTTTTGTTTTACCAACTGGTGGAGGCCTTGATCTCTTTCAGATATTGTCTTCCGTTGATCTGCTGCGAGCGTTGACGGATGTCTGAGATTGGATTTGAAGGCTACCTCTTGATGCATGAGGATCTCAGTGGGCTTGATTTAGAATGAAGCCGAGCTACCTGCAAGGAAGTCCCGGAATGGTTGTACCACTGTGGACCCTCCGACGATCAAGTTAGTCGAGATATTTAGGCAGAGTAGCAGCCTATTGGATAATAAATTTTTTTTTGAGTCGTCTGAGAGGAGGTTTTATATAGTGGTCATATGGAGCGAATCGGTGCGAAATCATCGTCGTTTGTTGCGCCCCTGCGTGATGGAGGGATCTGCACGTTAATGGAGGGATACGCTCAATAAAGAAGGAGGCGTCAGCGTGGCATGCGGGATGTGGGGTGGCGGGTATCTCGTTTCGGCGAGATACGCGGAGCCGTTGCGGAAGCGCTAAGGCCCCGCGCTCTCATTTGACCGGGAGAGCTGGGGAGGCTTAGCTCTGCGTGAGGCTCGGAGACGAGCCGGAAGGTCGAGGAAGCCCAGCTCTACAATAGCTCGGAGGCGAGCACAAGAGGGGGAGGAAGCTCAACCCAAAGGATGGCTCGGAGGCGAGCCGGGAGGGCGAGGAAGCTCAGGTCTGTGATAGCTCGGAGTCGAGCAAAGGGACAGTTGGCTCGGCTGCTGGAGTGCTCGGGGGCAAGGAGTAGGGTGCAACCTCGGAGACGAAGTCTAAGGGAAGCCCCCACTTTAGCACACTGGTTCCCCTCCGTAGCCCTCATGGGCCAAGCTGGTTTACGCATGTGGCACGTCATCCACCACATGTCATGAAGTGAGGAATTACCGTTATTGAGCATCATCACTAACATTGTGATTGACTTAGGTTTATAGTAATCGTATAGCATATATCATTTATTTCTTATGTGTGGATACATGGGAACAATATGTATACTCGGTACATGCATATATGCGGTGCATGTTGTCAAATCCAAACTATCATCCATTATCCAGGGGAAAAAAATTATTACAAGACATATGTTTTAACTTGCATCTTCCATACAGAAGAACTTGAAAACTAATGGTATTGTGAAAAATACCTGAAAGCGCCGGAATTTTTTTTTAAAAACCAAGAAGTTGTTATTCATATTCTTTTGATGTATGTGATTAATTGGGATAGAAGAAGGCAAGAAACTCTTGGTAAATATGTAAAATATCTTTATCTCTATTATAGAGGGAGGGAGTTGTTGGAGCTCTGGATCTCTTTCAGATGTTGTCTACCTTTGATCTGTCGCAAGCATTGATGAATGGCTAGGATTGGGTTTGAGGGTTGCCTACTGAAGCGTGTGGATCTCAGTGCGCTTGATTAGCAACGAAACCGATCTACCTGCAAGGAAGTCCCAGAATGGTTGTACCACCGTGGACCCTCCGACGATCAAGTTAGTAGAGGTATTTGGGCAGAGCAGCGACCTATTTAGACAGGAATTGCCTTACCTGAATCGTCTGAGAGAGGGGTTTATATAAGGGTCGCGTGGAGCGAGCCGGTGCGAGATCTCCGCCGTCAGTTACGCCCGCGTTAATGGCGGGATCCGCTCATTAATGGGAGAACGGGCCTGTGTGGGACGCGGGACGTGGGGCGGCGGATATCTCGCTTTGGCGAGATACGCGGGGCCGTTGCGGAAGCGTTGAGCCCTCGCGTTCTCGTTTTTTCGGAAGAGCTGGCGAGGCTTAGCTCGGCGCGAGGCTCGGAGACGAGCCGGAAGGCCGAGAAAGTTCAGCTCTGCAATGGTTCGGAGACGAGCGAAGGAGAATGGGCGCCTGTTCGGTGGCTAGGTCGCTCTTAGGTACGAGGCGGAGTGCAAGCTCGGAGATAAGCTGAGGAAGGTCATCAATGCTTCCATGCTGATTTTACCTAGGTATCCCTCTAGGAGTCTAGTGAGCTATCGCGGATGACGCGTCATTCGCCACGTGTCGTGATCTGAGAAAATACCACTTCTGAGCATCATCATTAGCCCCTCACTCTCGTTCCGAACTATTTATGGGTCGGGTTGAGAGTGGACTACACGGAGAATCTTCTGCTCAGTTTGGCACCGAGAATCATGATGTCGATTGCCCAGGAACGAGTGGAGGCGTCGTTTCGTCTGTTAGGGCAGGCTGTCGACCGAACTCGAGCTCTCCTATTTTTTTTTTACTTGAGCCATGTTAGGAGCTTGCCGTCTTCGGGTGTGTCACGCCCCGCTTCCCGGAGTACGGGCAGAGGACGCGGCGAGGCCGCTACGCATTTACTATGAAGTAAATACGCTAAGCGTATCTAAGCAATATAAAAATAAATGCATAAGAGACAAGATATAACAAAACCGTAAATTTATTTATTCACATTCTTTCTGTACAATGCATGAAAAAGTAAATACAACTGAATGAAAACAATGTCTAAACAATGGCATAACAGAAAAGAAAAAGTACTAAAATAAAAGTGTACAATGAACTAAAGCTCTGGGTCTTCAATGAAGTGGTCCAAGTCTTCACTGGTGGGCTCGATCTCCGGAGTGTCCGGATCACCTGACGACAATCAAAGAAGAAAGAAAGAGAACATCGTCAGCGAACAAATCGCTCGGTAAATCCCAAAGATAAGGGAGAAATGGAATAGACAGAGAGTCAGAGAGAGTGCAGCTTTATAGTTGTATTATATTGTTATATTGTTGTATTGAGTGTTAACGCTGTTGTTTATAACTTAGTACAGAAGGATGCTAGTGTATACGAGAGAAATCTCACTTGCCCCGGAGACTAAAGTATCAGGAACTCAAGCAATCGTTTATGCCACATGTTCACACCATAATATTGCATTATTATATTCCCCATTCTTATTCGTTTTATAAATAAACAGGTGCTTTTGACGCATGTCTGCTACATATTACAGGTTACAGGTTCTTGGATCTAAAACAGTGAAAAAGAAAAAAGACGATGCAAAAGTGAGACTTTGACCAATAAACAGAAGACTCTTGATCAAGCCTACATAAGGATCAGTTCACAAAGCAAGGTTCAAGACGTCAACACAAAGCGAAAGGTTAAAAGTCCACTACAAGTAGTCGCTGGAAGATCTGGAGAAGATCTAGAATCCACATGGGGAAAAGTACTAGATAAACAGGAAGCCCAAAAGTCCAGAAAGCAACACAAGAAATTCCAGCAGCCGATCTCCCCATTGGGCCGCGGAACCGCGGCCAAACCCAGGCTGCGGCCGCGGTTCCGCGGCCGGGTTATGCCTGTGTCAGCGCGGAGTTTTTTAGCGGTGCGCGTATTGTTGACTAGGTCTTTTCTCAGGGGTATTTTTGTAATAGCAGATGTGCGAATCAATTGTAACTTAGGGTTTTCTATCCTCTATAAATAGGAACTTTAAATCATTGTAAAGGCTATGCCTCCCATCATTAATAAATTTTAGAATTCTTTTGGAGAGCATCGGTGCCTCTTTTCAATTCATGAATTCAGATCTGACAACCTTGTGTTGATGTTTGGAGAGAGCCATCTGTAAGTAGTTTTATTTAATTGCTCTAGTTTAGATTTTAATTCCTTACCTTAGATGTTAGCTTTGGGGAAGGCTTTTGAGAGATGAGATCTCTCATCCCTTTCTTACCCATCACATATAATCTATAGGACTCCATGCATACACGCACACACCGCACCCTACGACACCCTATCCCTCGAGGTAACGGTGATACCGTAGTATAAAAGCCCGGTTGCACGCGTTTTCCATGGAGGTTAGGGTAAGGATCTCTAAAGGAAGGACAAGAACCTAGAGGAAGGAACACCTTCCCGAATGAATCTAATCCCCTTTATTGATAATTACCATAACTCCTCTTAGATTCTAATTTGGTTATAGAAAGCGTTGAGATTTATTTACATTTCCAAACCATTCCTAAACCTAACCCTAGCAAGATTTAGATCTAGATAATTTTAGTATAGATAGATTTAGTTTTTAGATTTAATAATCAATCCGAACACCCTTCGGAATTAACCCGGAAGAGCGAATAGGAAATTCACAACATCCCTGTGGACCGACCCGTACTCACCGGCTAGCTACCAAGCGACGCCGTTCTTGATTGCGGTTAATAGATAGTTTTTGAGACAAAATCAAATGGCGCCGTTGCCGGGGATGGCGTAGTTTTTCCTTTTTGCAATTTCGGGTTAATCTTAATCTAAAAAAATCATAAAAATATGAAAAATCCAAAAAAATATAAAAATATATCATCTGTTATTTTAGGAAAGGGTACTTTGTTGTTTGAATTTTGCAGGATTTGCATACATATTCGGATCTGGAAATCTACAGAAAGCGAAACAGAAAATAGGAGATCAGAACAGAGGAGAATTTCAGAAACAAAACAACAGAAAAAATCTCCAGACGCGAGCAGCCCATTCCACCGTGATTCCGCGGCATTAGCTGCCTTCTGCCGTGCATACGCGGCCATCTGTTGAAATCTCAGGATCCGCGCCGCTTCCACCAAGGCTCTCAGATCGCGGATCCGCGGTTCCTATGTGCCTTGAGCACAAGAAAATTCCTCTGTAAGATCCTCTGTTTTTGCTCTGGAAATCTAGATAAATATTTTCTAAAAAATTCCTGCAGGATTCCGTGTGCTTTAAAAATCTTTCCTTCCAGATAACAAATCTTGTGCAGGATTCTTTGCACCGCATAAAATAAAAATCTTTGATTGCAAGTGATTTTTCTGTTTTGCATATCTTTAAAACTGACTTTAAGGGGCTTTTGACCAATTCAAATTGGGTGGGGATTTCATCACCCTTCCCAGGACCCCAGAAATCACATAAGGCATATGCATTGACCATCTATTAATTAAAAAAATACTAGACTCAGCCCTAAGGACTTCGAGCTCAATAGGACAGAGGACTAGTTATAGGCATCAGCCGTTTATCCTAACCCGACTTTGCGGTGTCTAGGCAAGTGTGTCAAGGCAAGTGGTTACTTAATTAGAACCGCTACTTGTAGCGGGGAGACTCCCACTTACCTGGTACTTACCTGGCCGCAATTGGCGGTGAAAAGGAGGTTTGAGGTCCTATTTCTAGCCCTTTGGAATAGTTAGGAGCTGTCTAGTTGACCTAAGTGACCCTAGAGTTAGGCCTGATTGTGCATTTTTGGTTGATCGAAAGTGTGTCTTAGCCCTTTATCAAAAATCTTTTTGCAAACAGTTCCAACTAAAAAAAAAGGGAAAAAAAGGAAAAATCTTTTATAAAAACTTGCAAAATTTTGTCGCTAAGAAATCCTTGCACCCCACTTGCACCACCTACCTTCTTTCTTTTCTCATTCTTCTATCATGGGTACCCCACATCACAAATCTCTTGCCGAAATTTGGTATCCCGAACCTAACTTTGCCTCGTACGTCAATTGTTTCGGTCGATTTAAAGACGATCCTTCCATGCCCAAAATTTCTTTGAAAGATCAAATAGAAGCGTCTAGGAGAAACAGTTTGACTTTACAACCCACTTTGTGTCAACCATGTCAACAGTCACCATCTTCATATGTTGATGCCACTTTTTCGAGTCCAGCTGTAACTCATAAACCGATGTCCATTGCTGAGCATATTGCTCAATCTCGTAGCCGATCTTTCAACCCCCCCTCATCTAGTTCTAGGAATCAACAAGTCCATCCACCTTTTTATCCACATGTTGATCCTAATCCTGTCCAACCACCCACTTCCTACCAGTCCTACCCGACTTTCCCACCGTCACTAGACACTGTTTCTACACAGCCTTTTAGGAGTTTCACATATCCACACAATTTCGAATCTTTTACCGAAACCCCCTTACCACCCAAGTCTAGTTTGGAACAGTCGTTGGAAGCTTATATTGCAGCAACAAACAAAATGACTAGGAATGTGGAAGCGTCCATAGCCGCTCTTATGCAACCTGCTGAACCGGTAGCTAGTTTCCAACTAGCTTCAAATTTTTCAATATATGAGGAGGCGGTTGGACAGAGTGAGAATGTGAGAGGATTTCCAAATCAAATCTACCCATACCCAATTGAATCCAACAACTCCAATTTTCAAACATGTATCCAAAATGATGAGTTGTGCGACTTTGTAGTGCTTGATTTGCCAAATTGTGAGAAACCCCTTTCGAGTGAAACCGCACCTAATCAGTTTGATCTTTACACCTCCACTCTAGAACCTAAATCGATAAATATCCATGCTTTTGATGAGGTGTCAGAAAATATTGATTTTCACTTGATTGAGGATATAGACGCCGGGAATATTTCGGATGATGAACCTGTCGATTTGATTGAAATTTTATGTCCAGTTCATCATCCCGAGTCATTAATTGTTTCTCCCGAACGTCATATGCGTCTTGATTTTGATGATAATGGCATGGATGGGATAAATATTAAAGAGAATTATGAGGATAGTATTTAGGAGGGTAGTGAGGATAATATTGAGGTTGAACCATTTTTTTTTTGATGTGTCGGATTTTCCAATTCATCCTCTTGAACCTTTACCTAAATCACACTCCCTCCTTTCTATCGTTCCGACCACGCCTAATATCACGCTTGAAGACTGTGAGTTTGAAAAATTTCTCTTTAAATCTAACACAGTTCTCACAGACGATAACACGTACGAGTGTTTCACTTTTTCGGACGATGTTGATGACTCACCACCCGAGTTTGAGTCCTTTACATTTTCAGATGAGTTAGTCGAACCATCAGACTCGGTTGCTTACAGTTGTTTCGAACCATTGATGGAATCCTTCAAGTTCGCGACAGATTACTTGGGTGAGAATAACACTATCCTTAATTCACTCCCTTTCGTCCTTCCTATCGTTCCGACCGTACAAGAGACCGTTACGCTTTCATCTCCAATATCAAGTTCGGCGTACCCATGCCTTCTTGCGAATCTTGAGGGATTTGGCTCCATTTCACGACGAGTTGATACATTAGCACAATCACTTTTAACACTTCGGTCATCACAAATTGCGCTAATTTATTCACCCGATTTACACCCTCAAGATCGTACTCCACTTCTTTCTCTTTTCCGCCATTCTTCTCCCCCACCGAGACCGTATCCCGTTTCTACCTCCACACGGTATCGTGTGTTTCTCATTTCTTTTCTTTCTACTCCATTCTTTCACCAACTCGACCATTACCACAATAAGATTTTTGAATGGTTGGTGTTAACCTTTGACTTCTGTAAGGCCAAGCTTAAGTTTGGGGGGAACCTTTGTATATATATGTATGTGTGTGTGTGTGTGTGTGTATATATATATTGTTTTCTTTTTCTATAAAAAAAAATTCAAAACAATAAAATAAAAAAAATTATAAATAAATAAACAAGGGTGTGTCGACATTTTGACCCTCTTGGTGTAGCATGACAGTGAGGACACTGTCAAGTTTAAGTTTGGAGGTATGCTCGGTATGTCTTCTTCCTTCGCATTCATATGTATATTTTTTCATTTGCATATTTATTTGAAAACCCATAAAAAATTGAAATTTTTTGAAAAATTATAAAAAATATTGTATTCAATTTTGGCTTATTTGACTAGAGTTTGACAAATAGGTTAACTAGCTAGGAACAACTAGATTTTAGACGAAGTAAATTAAAAACCCAAAAAATAACCTTCCTTAAAGTTTAACGGTAGAAAGTATATGTCTTTGTAGTTTATTTAGAAATAGACAAATTTTGAGTTCACTTCTTGGGCTAACTCAAAGCAAAGGAAAAGTATTGATATTTTTATTAGAGTATAAGTTTGAAAAATAATTCCTAGCTTAAGTCTAGATTCTGAAAATGTATACCCTACAAACTGCACAATCACGCACCTTGAAACTTGGAATAGTAGAAGAAACCTTGAAATACTCTTGTCTAAAGTCTTTAGTACAATGAAAAATAAAAATAAAAATACAAGTGTGAATAAAGAAAAAAAAATGAACACTAGTTTTTGTGATTACTTAAGGCTGCAAAAATAGAAAAATATTTAGCGAGGGGGCTTCATCACCTAGTGCCTTAGACCAACTGGTTTGGGAGTCACTGCTAAAGTCTTGGGTGTTACAAGACTAGGAAGTACGCTTTAAAGTGCAAACGCATTTTGTAATCGGTTGTTGGTACCTTAAGAAGTATTAACGGTCGCATGAAGGATGTGTATGCAAAATTCAATTAAAAATTCACCAATTAAGAAGTACTTTGGACAACGGACAAGAGTATGATTGCTTGATTTGAATTTTCAAGTGTAGGGGTGATTTATACACACACGTGGGGGTATGTGATTGGAGTCTAGACGAGAGAAAGGAGTGAAAAATAGAACTTCTATCTTTAGTAGAGTTGATAAAAATTCCTAAGTGGAGATGGAACCCTAGAATGAAAACTTAAGAGATGCCGAAAGCTAAGTCGGTCTGCAGAACATATGTGATCTTAAGTTAAATGATGAGGAAGTGTGAAGAATATGGGTGGATGATTTATGAGTCGAAGATAATAGAATTCCTTGTTAGAAACCCTAATTGGAGAATTAAAGTCGAAAAAGCCAAATTGATAGGATTTTGTGGGTAGTATCCGCTGAAAACCCTCAGGAGACAACACTCTTCCTACTAGGGACACCTAGAGGTTTAACGGCTTGTTGCACGTGCTCAGTGTAATCGTGTTTCCCTGCGAAAGTGCGGTTAGGTTTTTTGTAAAAAATAAGTTTGCTCGAGGACGAGCAAAAGATAAGTTTGGGTGTATTTGTTCACACCATAATATTGCATTATTATATTCCCCATTCTTATTCGTTTTATAAATAAACAGGTGCTTTTGACGCATGTCTGCTACATATTACAGGTTACAGGTTCTTGGATCTAAAACAGTGAAAAAGACAAAAGACGATGCAAAAGTGAGACTTTAACCAATAAACAGAAGACTCTTGATCAAGCCTACATAAGGATCAGTTCACAAAGTAAGGTTCAAGACGTCAACACAAAGCGAACGGTTAAAAGTCCACTACAAGTATTCGCTGGAAGATCTGGAGAAGATCTAGAATCCACATGGGGAAAAGTACTAGATAAACAGGAAGCCCAAAAGTCCAGAAAGCAACACAAGAAATTCCAGCAGCTGATCTCCCCATTGGGCCGCGGAACCACAGCCAAACCCAGGCCTCGGCCGCGGTTCCGAGGTCGGGTTATGCCAGTGTCGGCGCGGAGTTTTTTGGCGGTGCGCGTATTGTTGACTAGGTCTTTTCTTAGGGGTATTTTTGTAATAGCAGATGTGCGAATCAATTGTAACCTAGGTTTTTCTATCCTCTATAAATAGGAACTCTAAATCATTGTAAAGGCTATGCCTCCCTTCATTAATAAATTTTAGAATTTTTTTGGAGAGTATCGGTGCCTCTTTTCAATTCATGAATTCATATCTGACAACCCTGTGTTGATGTTTGGAGAGAGCCATCTGTAAGTAGTTTTATTTAATTGCTCTAGTTTAGATTTTAATTCCTTGCCTTAGATGTTAGCTTTGGGGAAGGCTTTTGAGAGATGAGATCTCTCATCCCTTTCTTACCCATCACATATAATCTATAGGACTCCATGCATACACGCACACACCGCGCCCTACGGCACCCTATCCCTCGAGATAACGGTGATACCGTAGTATAAAAGCCCGGTTGCGCGCGTTTTCCATGGAGGTTAGGGTAAGGATCTCTAAAGGAAGGACAAGAACCTAGAGGAAGGAACACCTTCCCGAATGGATCTAATCCCCTTTATTGATAATTACCATAACTCCTCTTAGATCCTAATTTGGGTATAAAAAGCGTTGAGATTTATTTACATTTTCAAACCATTCCTAAACCTAACCCTAGCAAGATTTAGATCTAGATAATTTTAGTATAGATAGATTTAGTTTTTAGATTTAATAATCAATCCGAACACCCTTCGGAATTAACCCGTAAGAGCGAATAGGAAATTCACAACATCCCTGTGGACCGACCCGTACTCACCGGCTAGCTACCAAGCGACGCCGTTCTTGATTGCGGTTAATAGATAGTTTTTGAGACAAAATCAAATGGCGCCGTTGCCAGGGATGGCGTAGTTTTTCCTTTTTGCAATTTCGGGTTAATCTTAATCTAAAAAAATCATAAAAATATGAAAAATCCAAAAAAATATAAAAATATATCATCTGTTATTTTTGGAAAGGGTACTTTGTTGTTTGAATTTTGCAGGATTTGCACATATATTCGGATCTGGAAATCTACAGAAAGAGAAACAGAAAATAGGAGATCAGAACAGAGGAGAATTTCAGAAACAGAACAATAGAAAAAACCTCCAGACGCGAGCAACCCATTCCACCGCGATTCCGCGGCATTAGCTGCCTTCTGCCGCGCATACGCGGCCATCTGTTGAAATCTCGGGATCCGCGCCGCTTCAGCCGCCACGCTTCCGCCGTGCCAAGGCCCTCAGACCGCGGATCCGCGGTTCCTATGTGCCTTCAGTACAGGAAAATTCCTCTGTAAGATCCTCTGTTTTTGCTCTGGAAATCTAGATAAATCTTTTTTGAAAAATTCCTGCAGGATTAAGTGTGCTTCAAAAATCTTCCCTTCCAGATAACAAATCTTGTGCAGGATTCTTTGCGCCGCATAAAATAAAAACCTTTGATTGCATGTGATTTATCTGTTTTGCATATCTTTAAAACTGACTTTAAGGGGATTTTGACCAATTCAAATTGGGTGGGAATTTCATCACCCTTTCCAGGACCCCAGAAATCACATAAGGCATATGCATTGACCATCTATTAATTAAAAAAATACTAGACTCAGCCCTAAGGACTTCGAGCACAATAGGACAGAGGACTAGTTATAGGCATCAGCCGTTTATCCTAACCCGACTTTGCGGTGTCTAGGCAAGTGTGTCAAGGCAAGTGGTTACTTAATTAGGACCGCTACTTGTAGCGGGGAGACTCCCACTTACCTGGTACTTACCTGGCCGCAATTGGCGGTGAAAAGGCGGTTTGAGGTTCTATTTCTAGCCCTTTGGAATAGTTAGGAGCTGTCTAGTTGACCTAAGTGACCCTAGAGTTAGGCCTGATTGTGCATTTTTGGTTGATCGAAAGTGTGTCTTAGCCCTTTATCAAAAATCTTTTTGCAAACAGTTCCAACTAAAAAAAAAGGGAAAAAAAGGAAAAATCTTTTATAAAAACTTGCAAAATTTTGTCGCTAAGAAATCCTTGCACCCCACTTGCACCACCTACCTTCTTTCTTTTCTCATTCTTCTATCATGGGTACCCCACATCACAAATCTCTTGCCGAACTTTGGTATCCCGAACCTAACTTTGCCTCGTACGTAAATTGTTTCGGTCGATTTAAAGACGATCCTTCCATGCCCAAAATTTCTTTGAAAGATCAAATAGAAGCGTCTAGGAGAAACAGTTTGACTTTACAACCCACTTTGTGTCAACCATGTCAACAGTCACCACCTTCGTATGTTGATGCCACTTTTTCGAGTCCAGCTGTAACTCATAAACCGATGTCCATTGCTGAGCATATTGCTCAATCTCGTAGCCGATCTTTCAACCCCCCCTCATCTAGTTCTAGGAATCAACAAGTCCATCCACCTTTTTATCCACATGTTGATCATAATCCTGTCCAACCACCCACTTCCTACCAGTCCTACCCGACTTTCCCACCGTCACTAGACACTGTTTCTACACAGCCTTTTAGGAGTTTCACATATCCACACAATTTCGAATCTTTTACCGAAACCCCCTTACCACCCAAGTCTAGTTTGGAACAGTCGTTGGAAGCTTATATTGCAGCAACAAACAAAATGACTAGGAATGTGGAAGCGTCCATAGCCGATCTTATGCAACCTGCTGAACCGGTAGCTAGTTTCCAACTAGCTTCAAATTTTTCAATGTATGAGGAGGCGGTTGGACAGAGTGAGAATGTGAGAGGATTTCCAAATCAAATCTACCCATACCAAATTGAATCCAACAACTCCAATTTTCAAACATGTATCCAAAATGATGAGTTGTGCGACTTTGTAGTGCTTGATTTGCCAAATTGTGAGGAACCCCTTTCGAGTGAAACCGCACCTAATCAGTTTGATCTTTACACCTCTACTCTAGAACCTAAATCGATAAATATCCATGCTTTTGATGAGGTGTCAGAAAATATTGATTTTCACTTGATTGAGGATATAGACGCCGGGAATATTTCGGATGATGAACCTGTCGATTTGATTGAAATTTTATGTCCAGTTCATCACCCCGAGTCATTAATTGTTTCTCCCGAACTTCATATGCGTCTTGATTTTAATGATAATGGCATGGATGGGATAAATATTAAGGAGAATTATGAGGATAGTAATGAGGAGAGTAGTGAGGATAATATTGAGGTTGAACTATTTTTGTTTGATGTGTCGGATTTTCCAATTCATCCTCTTGAACCTTTACCTAAATCACACTCCCTCCTTTCCATCGTTCCGACCACGCCTAATATCACGCTTGAAGACTGTGAGTTTGAAAAATTTCTCTTTAAATCTAACACAGTTCTCACAGACGATAACACGTACGAGTGTTTCACTTTTTCGGACGATGTTGATGACTCACCACCCGAGTTTGAGTCCTTTACATTTTCAGATGAGTTAGTCGAACCATCAGACTCGGTTGCTTACAGTTGTTTCGAACCATTGATGGAATCCTTCAAGTTCGCGACAGATTACTTAGGTGAGAATAACACTATCCCTAATTCACTCCCTTTCGTCCTTCCTATCGTTCCGACCGTACAAGAGACCGTTACGCTTTCATCTCCAATACCAAGTTCGGCGTACCCATGCCTTCTTGCGAATCTTGAGGGATTTGGCCCCATTTCACGACGAGTTGATACATTAGCACAATCACTTTTAACACTTCGGTCATCACAAATTGCGCTAATTTATTCACCCGATTTACACCCTCAAGATCGTATTCCACTTCTTTCTCTTTTCCGCCATTCTTCTCCCCCACCGAGACCGTATCCCGTTTCTACCTCCACACGGTCTCGTGTGTTTCTCATTTCTTTTCTTTCTACTCCATTCTTTCACCAACTCGACCATTACCACAATAAGATTTTTGAATGGTTGGTGTTAACCTTTGGCTTCTGTAAGGCCAAGCTTAAGTTTGGGGGGAACCTTTGTATGTGTGTGTGTGTGTGTGTGTGTGTGTGTGTGTGTATTGTTTTCTTTTTCTATAAAAAAAATTCAAAACAATAAAATAAATAAAAAAATTATAAATAAATAAATAGGGGTGTGCCGACATTTTGACCCTCTTGGTGTAGCATGACAGTGAGGACACTGTCAAGTTTAAGTTTGGGGGTATGCTCGGTACGTCTTCTTCCTTCGCATTCATATGTATATTTTTGCATTTGCATATTTATTTGAAAACCCATAAAAAATTGAAATTTTTTGAAAAATTATAAAAATTATTGTATTCAATTTTGGCTTATTTGACTAGAGTTTGACAAATAGGTTAACTAGCTAGGAACAACTAGATTTTAGACGAAGTAAATTAAAAACCCAAAAAATAACCTTCCTTAAAGTTTAACGGTAGAAAGTATATGTCTTTGTAGTTTATTTAGAAATAGACAAATTTTGAGTTCACTTCTTGGGCTAACTCAAAGCAAAGGAAAAGTATTGATATTTTTATTAGAGTATAAGTTTGAAAAATAATTCCTAGCTTAAGTCTAGATTCTGAAAATGTATACCCTACAAACTGCACAATCACGCACCTTGAAACTTGGAATAGTAGAAGAAACCTTGAAATACTCTTGTCTAAAGTCTTTAGTACAATGAAAAATAAAAATAAAAATACAAGTGTGAATAAAGAAAAAAAAATGAACACCGGTTTTTGTGATTACTTAAGGCTGCAAAAATAGAAAATATTTAGCGAGGGGGCTTCATCACCTAGTGCCTTAGACCAACTGGTTTGGGAGTCACTGCTAAAGCCTTGGGTGTTACAAGACTAGGAAGTACGCTTTAAAGTGCAAACGCATCTTGTAATCCGTTGTTGGTACCTTAAGAAGTATTAACGGTCGCATGAAGGATGTGTATGCAAAATTCAATTAAAAATTCACCAATTAAGAAGTACTTTGGACAACGGACAAGAGTATGATTGCTTGATTTGAATTTCCAAGTGTAGGGGTGATTTATACATACACGTGGGGGTATGTGATTGGAGTCTAGACGAGAGAAAGGAGTGAAAAATAGAACTTGTATCTTTAGTAGAGTTGATAAAAATTCCTAAATGGAGATGGAACACTAGAATGAAAACTTAAGAGATGTCGAAAGCTAAGTCGGTCTGCAGAACATATGTGATCTTAAGTTAAATGATGAGGAAGTGTGAAGAATATGGGTGGATGATTTATGAGTCGAAGATAATAGAATTCCTTGTTAGAAACCCTAATTGGAGAATTAAAGTCGAAAAAGCCAAATTGATAGGATTTTGTGGGTAGTATCCGCTGAAAACCCTCAGGAGACAACACTCCTCCTACTAGGGACACCAAGAGGTTTAACGGCTTGTTGCACGTGCTCAGTGCAATCGCGTTTCCCTGCGAAAGTGCGGTTAGGTTTTTTGTAAAAAATAAGTTTGCTCGAGGACGAGAAAAAGATAAGTTTGGGGGTATTTGTTCACACCATAATATTGCATTGTTATATTCCCCATTCTTATTCGTTTTATAAATAAACAGGTGCTTTTGACGCATGTCTGCTACATATTACAGGTTACAGGTTCTTGGATCTAAAACAGTGAAAAAGACAAAAGACGATGCAAAAGTGAGACTTTGACCAATAAACAGAAGACTCTTGATCAAGCCTACATAAGGATCAGTTCACAAAGCAAGGTTCAAGACGTCAACATAAAGCGAACGGTTAAAAGTCCACTACAAGTATTCGCTGGAAGATCTGGAGAAGATCTAGAATCCACATGGGGAAAAGTACTAGATATACAGGAAGCCCAAAAGTCCAGAAAGCAACACAAGAAATTCCAGCAGCCGATCTCCCCATTGGGCCGCGGAACCGCGGCCAAACCCAGGCTGCGGCCGCGGTTCCGCGGCCGGGTTATGCCCGTGTCGGCACGGAGTTTATGGCGGTGCGCGTATTGTTGACTAGGTCTTTTCTTAGGGGTATTTTTGTAATAGCAGATGTGCGAATCAATTGTAACATAGGGTTTCCTATCCTCTATAAATAGGAACTCTAAATCATTGTAAAGGCTATGCCTCCCTTCATTAATAAATTTTAGAATTCTTTTGGAGAGCATCGGTGCCTCTTTTCAATTCATGAATTCAGATCTGACAACCCTGTGTTGATGTTTGGAGAGAGCCATCTGTAAGTAGTTTTATTTAATTGCTCTAGTTTAGATTTTAATTCCTTGCTTTAGATGTTAGTTTTGGGGAAGGCTTTTGAGAGATGAGATCTCTCATCCCTTTCTTACCCATCATATATAATCTATAGGACTCCATGCATACACGCACACACCGCGCCATACGGCACCCTATCCCTCGAGGTAACGGTGATACCGTAGTATAAAAGCCCGGTTGCGCGCGTTTTCCATGGAGGTTAGGGTAAGGATCTCTAAAGGAAGGACAAGAACCTAGAGGAAGGAACACCTTCCCGAATGGATCTAATCCCCTTTATTGATAATTACCATAACTCCTCTTAGATCCTAATTTGGGTATAGAAAGCGTTGAGATTTATTTACATTTCCAAACCATTCCTAAACCTAACCCTAACAAGATTTAGATCTAGATAATTTTAGTATAGATAGATTTAGTTTTTAGATTTAATAATCAATCCGAACACCCTTCGGAATTAACTCGTAAGAGCGAATAGCAAATTCACAGCATACTTGTGGACCAACCCGTACTCACCGACTAGCTACCAAGCGACGCCATTCTTGATTGCGATTAATAGATAGTTTTTGAGACAAAATCACCACGGTACAACAGCAACTGAATATAGGTTAGGTGTCTTATGGTTGCAGTCTCGTGCCACTTCTAACACCTTCCGTACCAATCTACCCCTTAAACCCCGCGGTATCTTGATTGTATTGTTTGTATTGTAACTTGTAATTGAATTGTAATATATAGATTGTACAATTGGATGACTTGCCGAAACCTTGATATCTGTAAATAGATGTAACTGGAGAATCATGGATGTAACTGTAGAATCATGTAAATGGAATTATATCCATGGTTCGGTTCGATTTGGTCAATACAGATTGAATAGATTGAATATATGCATTCATGGATTCATGTTGAATTGTAGTTTGATACTTGAATCTCATTCAAGTTAGGTTGATTATAGTAAGACTCGGTCTGAGTCAGAACAATTGTAAAAGAAATTGAGGTCCTGATTGTTTTGATGTTATCGGTAACCGCTGTACATGGGCGGCAGGATTTGTTTATTTTTCAAAAACGATTATAGTGTTGATAACACCGTTGTTAAGTTGTCTATCTTAAATAGGCAAGCACCCACATCTCCGGCTCCCCGAGGCTCAAGAGATTGGTCCCGCTTAAACCTATATTTACTAGGGTCCTTATTGTAATTTATAGAACTTGAGGGGGTTTTATGTAAAAATACTTTTGTTTAATTTTCAAAATACACCCCAAGTATTTAATCATCGTCTTTAGAGTTGTAATGAATGTAGATTTTATATTTTATGACATTTCTAGTGAGAATAACCTATTTTTCATAATACATTGTATTTAATTGTAATATTGAATTTGTATGGATTTCATTGTATTTTAATGTAAAGTGATTCTTGTGATTTTGGAAAAGTTGAAATATTTATATTATAACAAAAATAGGTATTTTTGATATTACATATATATATATTTATATTTATAAAAATAAAATTTAATATATATATTATATTTCTAGAAATCTCATTTTCTTAAGATGATCTTATTTTAAATCTTTCGAGACCAGATGCTCCTTGCGGAGGTCTGCATCTCGCACTACTAAGCCCAGAGATGTGCGATAATCCGCACCATCCCAGTCGAGTTCTCCAAATTGGGTTGTAGCGGCGTTTTGCAAAGATTTGTGTAAAATACTAAATCTTGTAAAAATGGTTTTATTAGTAAATGGTATTTATTTGAAATATTTCGTTTTCCCGTATTCTAGGTTCCCAAAAGGTATTGTGTTATGTTGTATATGAGTGTTGTGAGGAAGTAGGTCATTATCTCGTGATCTAACTTAAAGGTATAATAAGTTTGTGATGATTTAATGTCAAAATGAATACCACATGGTATTTTAGTGGAAAAGTACAGTAAAAATTACAAAATGAAATAGGTTATCATGAAACTTGTTCAACATGTTTGTTAATATTTAATAGTCAACATGTAATGGTTTAACATGATTGTATTTAAGAAAAAGTGAGGTTTTAGGAAGAACCGAATCGGAAATCGGATTTACTCCAATTCCGTCGGGTTTTAGAAATACGAGTTTTTAGAAAGAATAGGAAAGAGGGAAAATGAGACTTACTCGCTAAAAAGAAGGAGAGGAGAAAGAGGGCGAGAGAGGAATCTCCGGTGCATCGTTTCGTTGTCGGTTGCTCATTGAAACGTCGTCGGAAGATCGCCGAAGCTTCCGCCTTTCGCTAACTTCAAATGCACACAATTACACTATAGTTTTCTTGAGAGTTTTGATTAGAATTTTAGAGCGAGGGAGTGTGTCTAGGGGTTGTATTTATAGGGTAAGGCTAGGGTTAGGGTTAGGTGAAGGGTTGTAAAGAAAAATTGTATTAAATTTTAATAAAATGTATTAAAACATAGTAATTAGGGTTTTAAGGAGTCTCTGGTACTGGTCTATGTAATTAAACTATGCAGGTGTACAGGGGAGACCAAAAGCCACCTTTTCTCTGTTGACAACTCGGCGGTCCGGCCGAGTCCGACCGGCGGCGTCGGCCCGAGTCGGCCGAGTCGCCGGCCGAGTCCGGTGACCGGAATGCTCCCCGACGCTTCAGTAACCCCCTGGCACATTTAGTTTTTCAGGTGTAGTGGGGTTTTTGTGAGTTATGCACGTGTAAATCCTTGGTATTCTAAAAATTCAAAATAAAACAATATTAAAAAATAATGTGGGGTATAAGATTTGAACTCTGGTGGCTTGGTTCAGCAGTGCAAGGTATTACTAATGAGCTACAAGCTCTTTCTTGTAATTAATAATCAAAACAAATATTTAACTTGTACCCAGGCAAAAGTACCCCTTTCTTTAATTTTGAAAAAATTCTACAGAAAGTTGTACAGAAAATTTAGGGTTGTTACATTCTACCCTCCTTATAAAAATTTTGTTCTCGAAATTTGTAAAAGGAAAGTGTAACAGATTCAAGGAAAGTATGATGACTGAAATAATAAAGTGATACGAGGGTTTTAAAAATGTGACAGAGACCTACTATTGTTACCTTGGCCTACAGCCTCGGCTTCTACGGCTGCTAAGGTGGAGGCTTGGCTTCTCGGCATATTTTTCTGTGTATACTGGTACATCGATGCCTGACTGGGTAGAGATGGTCCATGTGTAGGTGGTGGTGGGGGTGCAAGACGAGTTGCAGGAGCCTGGATAGCTGGCCGCTGTAGGTAGTTGGTGGGTGTGTGAGCTAAGTTGCGTCTATAGGGACAGTTTCCAATTCTATGATCGGATGCGCCACAAACTAGGCACAAGCCTTTTGCGCGCCTACGGTCCTTCCACAAGTGTCCATCCCTATGGCAATAGTAACAAAAACCTGGACTTGACTGGTTAATTGTTTCTTTCTGTCTCTTGGGTTCAGAAGGTTGTATAAGGTAGGCTCCTGCTGCCATCTAAGTGGCAGAGCGCTTTATACCGGTTGCTTCTGCTTCTGATTCTGATCGGTTCACTAATATAGCAGTCTGCTGCTGCAGTCCAACCAGGAGGCTTCGGATTTCCTCAAGCAGAACCGTTTGCTCGTTGGGTGGTGTTCCCCGCCGAACACAGAGACGCGACCGCACAGGTCCGTCTAGCCTGAATTCGGGGCAGATGCTATTTGGTGCTATTCGTCCACCTCTCCGAAGATGCCAAGTTGATTTATGACACCATATATCGAAGGTTTAAACGGATGCAGCCGATGTAGCAGACTTTGTCAGATTCCCCCTCGTTTGAAGGGTTTTTGATTGTGGGGACGCTCTTCCCTGCAGGCGCAAGCCCATGCAGTTAATTACGCTACCGCGTCACGGTAACAACTTTCTCCTTTTCCAGATGGCCACTTCGTGTCATGGGTGTTTGTTTTGTTTTTGGTTGCCCGTGGATTGTATACGGAGACTAATTTATGTTGTTGCCCGTAGGGCGTGGATTAGTCCAAATCCGTATTTTCTTAGATTTGGGTTTTTGGTTTGGGTTTAAGGATACGTTAGTCTCATTTGAGACTAAGATCAACTTAAACGTTTGTTAAGGATACGTTAGTCTAATTTTAGACTAAGATCGACTTAACGTTTGTTAAGGTCACATTAGCCTAAGTTTAGACTAAGATCAACTTAACAGGATCATTTAGATCCAACAAAAGAGTATTTGGGCTCTATTGTCTAGTTTAGGGACATTGCAGTCGATTACCAGTTTAAGGACATGGTGGTCCATTACCAGTTTAAGGACATGGTGGTCCAGGTTAAGGACATCATAGTCCGTGAGTTTAAAGACCTCACGGTCAAGGTTAAGGACATCATAGTCCATGGGCTTAAGGACCCCACAGTCCAGGTTAAGGACATCGTAGTCCGTGAGTTTAAGGACCCCACAGTCCAGTTTAAAGACGTCATAGTCTATGAAATGTATGGTTGTTGGGACCCGTCACCTCTCTAAAGACGTTGAAGGATTACAACGACAAATATCAGAGGAGTAAAGAGATGTACTCTCGAACCGGTGTGAGTTGGTTGAAAGATCCGTAGTCCAATTTGGGACTAAGATCTGTTAAATATTCGTGAGCAGATGGGCTCAATTAAATATAAGTTGAGGACTTATGGCCAATATTGGGCTAAGTCCAATCAGATTAAAATGTTCAACATTTTATTTAGGGCCGCTAAACTTTTATTTGGACTTGTCCCTTTTAATAATCTTGACAAAATTTTTATCTTGTATTGAATGCAGAGCATTCATCAGAGCTCTGGGCTTTATTAAAGAACAATTTTTGTTCTGACAGCCAACACGTGGCGCGCCGGTGCTTTGCGCCAATTAAAGAGCGCAGTGCGCTTCTGTCAAGTAGAGCACACGTGAATGACACGTGGCGCGCTTGGCGCTGAGCGCCAGATGATGAGCGCATTGCGCTTCTGCTGAGTAGCGCACACGTAAATGACACGTGGCGCGCTTGGCGCTGAGCGCCAGATGATGAGCGTATTGCGCTAATTTATGAGCGCATCGCGCTATTAGTTCAGTGGCGCATACATGAATGACACGTGGCGCGCTTGGCGCTTTGCGCTAGTCCATGAGCGCAGTGCGCTATTTCAAGAGCGCAAAGCGCAAGTTGTTAATTGGCGCATACATGGTTGACACGTGGCGCATTTTGGTGCTGAGCGCCGGTCCAAAGAGCCCAGAAGCGTTGTTCAAGATTGCAAGGCACATTTCAATAGCGCAAAGCGCATTTGATCAAATTTATGATCTGTGAACAAATTTATGTTCTTTTAATAGAGGCTTTGCCTCAAGATTCAAGAACAACAGTTCTTATTTTTTTTTTGAAAGGGCTTTGCCTTTTGTAGATCAATGATCTGTAAATGAAGTAAATACTTCTTTTGTTTTTATGATGAGATCTTTTGATCTTTTTTATGAAAGACCTTGGTCTTTGTAGATCTATGATCTTTTAAGAAGATAGTTCTTCTTATGAGATGATTTCATCTCTGTGTTCATCATTCATCATCTTTACCTTGAAGAAATAATCTTCTTTCAAGAGCTAGCTCTCTTTCTTTGAATTTTTTTTCAAAGTTTATGGAGGGAGTTTTCTATATCAGACTTGAAGTCTCGGGGCCTTTATATAGAGCAAGCTGATTTGTTGAATCAGTTAAAGAGATCTTTCTCTAATTGATTTGGGGATGTT
Source organism: Agapanthus africanus (assembly GCA_030015575.1). Classification (NCBI taxonomy): domain Eukaryota; kingdom Viridiplantae; phylum Streptophyta; class Magnoliopsida; order Asparagales; family Amaryllidaceae; genus Agapanthus; species Agapanthus africanus. Next base: position 139,907,595 of record CM057339.1, read on the forward strand.
TCCCTACCGTTGGATCTTTGATCCTATGGCTTCTGTTTTACAGAAGGCAATCTTCTTATTTTTAATAAGATTGGAAAGATCTTTCCATAACAGAATTTTAATTCTAATTAATTAATGATTTATCATTATTATTAGATCTTTTGATCTAACGGTAGGGAATTTTATAATCCCAGCGCTGGCGCACCGGTGCTTTGCACGTGGTGCGCTGCTCAGAGCGTAGTGCACTTTGCGCTAGCGCACCTACGTTTGACACGTGGCGCACAGCGCAGCCTGCTCTAGCGCACCCGTGTTTGACACGGGGCGCGCAGCGCGCCTAGCGCTAGCGCATCCGTGTTTGATACGTGGCGAGCAGCGCGTCTAGCACTAGCGCACACATGGTGCACTGCCTAGGACGCAGCGCACCTGGCGCTAGTGCATCCGTGTTTGACACGTGGCGCGCAGCGCGCCTAGCGCTGGATCTGAAGCGTTGCTTCAATTTTTGAATTTTAAATTTCAAAATAGAGCTTTGCTCTGATTGGGGGAAACAAATGCCCTCCCACCGTCGCGCTCACGTGGACCACACGTGAGTGCAGCGGTGGCAGCATCTGCGCCCTTGGATCAACTCAGAAGTTGAAGAGGCGTTTCAATGCCTATAAATAGGACCTTTGGTCTCTTAGATGATTTCATCTTCTTCTTGTTTTCTGAGAATTATCTCTTTTCCAGAGCATTGCTCTCTTTTTAAAGAAAGTTAAGAGTTAAAACTCTGTCAGATTTTTCTAGGTAAAGATTAATCTTTAAATGGATTAGTTAATATTCTGGAGTTTCACTCATTATCAGAGCTTTTTGCTCTACTTAGATCATAGATCTTCAAGAAAACCTTTTTAGGGTTTCTTAACAGGGCATGGCTCTTTAAGAGTCGTTTAAGTCCCTGTGCCTGTTTTTTCCTCATTACTAATCTTTTAATGATGTTTTTTTTTCAGGCACTATGGCTGTTCATTTATATAGTCTGAACGAGTTTATCTCTTATGAGGATATTCGCGTAAAGGGCTGTTGCCAGAACCAAAAGTTTACAGATGCCCAATGTGCGGAGATTATAGATCGTCTGTATGCATACGTCGATCGACTGGTTCCTCTCCGTTCCGCTCTCTTGAAAATCGTAGCGGGAGCAATTTGGGGAGCACTTCCAGGGTTTCACAAAGCCATGTCGCTTAATGCGCTGGATGATGCCGAAGACAAGGTGCATTAGTGTACCTGTCGGGCCTGATCTCAAAGAAGCGACGAGATAACCTCATTGATATTCTGCATCAAGCTTTCCAACAAACTACGATAATCGCTTCTTATCAAAGGGAGGAGGACATTGGCGAGGATCTCGACACTCGTGAGCACGAGATGATGCACACGAGAATGGTCAGAAAGGCCAGAAAGATTCTAGACGGCCTTACTTTCGAATTCCTCAACCCATGCCCTGGATCTGAGGTTTTACCATTGTAACCATTTTAATGATGTTTACGTTTACTGTTTTCATGATTGTAAGAACTTTTTGAAGTATGAATGACAAATTCCTCATTTCAACGTGTTTTATTTTATGTACTAAATCTTTTGCACATGCATGAACGGATATTTCTTGAACATTCGACTGAATGTGGATAAAATGTTCTCCTCACTGTCGCTTTCTTCTCTTTTTTGTGTTGTTGGTATGTTACTCTGGCAAGCGTAGCCTGTAGATGGTAAAGAATATTTCATCTTGAACTCTCCGAGAGGTAGTGATGGCTTAGGAAGCAGGTTCAGATATTCTACCTAAGACTTTTCAACTTTATGAGCCGTGAGGGTCTCATAAAGACTTTTCTCCCTACGAGTCGAGAGGATCCCGCAGGTGTATTTTCTCCTTAGGGGTCGTGAGGACTCCTAAGTGCGCTTTCTCTTGAGAGTCGTAAGGATCCCACAAAAGAATTTTTCCCGCTTACAAGTCGAGAGGACTTGTAAGTGGTTGTTTCCCTCTTTGTCGATGTTCGACTTCGGAGAGTGTGACCCGTGAATAGTATGCAAGAGTCTATCTTGGACTAACTTGTAGAGCCCCAGTGCTTAGGAAATATGTTTTTTAATCCCCATTGCCTAAGGCTTTGCCTTACGAGTCGAGATGAATCAAGAAGTTCTCGCAAGGATGTCCTAACGTCAAAGTTAACCTCTGCTCTTTACGACAAAGGTCCGTCAGGGTCTGTGGTACTAGGATTTTGTCTGTCGTACCGTCGCGTTGGCTGATGTATTCCTCGATAGGCAATCTTGCTGTTCGAGCAGCCTTGCGACTGTCGTGTCTCTGATCCCTTCGGGGGCTGGACAAGACGTCTTCAAGCAATCTTCCTAGACAGTTTGATCGTCGGAAGAGCAAGCGTTAGGAATTTTTCCATGCCGCTTTTTTACTTGAGGTTAGGTTCATTTTGGAGAGCCCCGATGAGTCATAACCACTCCGCGCTGGTGTGGGATGATCTCCGATAATCTTTCAGGTTTTATATGAGTTGCCGTCAAGACCCTGAAGCTAGGAATTTGGCCTTCGCTTCTTTTGCTGGCATTGCGTCTGCTGTATCGAGACGAATGTCGCGGTTGTCTCTAGGTTGTTGGTGAACCGTCGAGGTTTGGAACTAGGGATTTTGCCGTGGCTCCGTTGTTTTAATTGTCGCGTATGAATCCTGCTGGAGGAAGAACGATGTGGTGACATCTCGTCTGCTGTATCGAGATGAACGTCGAGGTGGTGACCATTCCGCACTGGTGTGGGATGATCTCCGGTAGTCTTTCAGGTTTTATATGAGTTACTGTCAAGACCCTGAAGCTAGGAATTTGGCCTTCGCTTCATTTGCTTTGGCGTGTCCGAATCCTGTTGGAGGAAGGACGCTATAGTGACATCTCGTCTGCTGTATCGAGACGAACGTCGAGGTGGTGACCGCTCCGCGCTGATATGGGATGATATCCGATAGTCTTTCAGGTTTTATATGAGTTGTCGTCAAGACCCTGAAGCTAGGAATTTGGCCTTCGCTTCGTTTGTTTCAGCGTGTTCGAATCCTGTTGGAGGAAGGACGCTGGGGAGACATCGCGTCTGCTGTATCGAGACGAACGCCAAGGTGCTGACCACTCTGCGCTGGTGTGGGATGATCTCCGATAGTCTTTCAGGTTTTATGAGTTGCCGTCAAGACCCTGAAGTTAGGAATTTGGCCTTTGCTTCATTTGTTTTGGCGTGTCTGAATCCTGTTGGAGGAAGGACGCTGTAGTAACATCTCGTCTGCTGTATCAAGACGAACATCGAGGTGGTGACTACACCGCGCTGGTGTGGGGTGATCCTCGATAGTCTTTCAGGTTTTATATGAGTTGCCGTCAAGACCCTGAAGCTCGGAATTTGGCCTTCGCTTCGTTTGTTTCGACGTGTCCGAATCCTGTTGGAGGAAGAACGCCGGGGCGACATCGCGTCTGCTGTATCGAGACGAACGTCAAGGTGGTCTCTAGGTTGTTGGTGAACCGTTGGGACCTGGAACTAGGGACTTTTCCATGGCTCCGTTGCTTTGATCCTGGGGTGACATTGCGTCTGCTGTAATAAGAAGAATGCTGAAGTGAAGCTGAGATTTTGCCATCACTCCGCTTTGTTTCGACCGTGAGGTCTTTTGTTGACGTCGCATCTGCATCCTGCTGGACTGTGAAGGAACGCCGTTGTTGGCACTGCGTCTGGTGTAATGAGACGAATGCTGAGGCGGTGTTGGGATTTTGACATCACTTCGCTTTGTTTCAACCATGAGGTCTTTTGTTGACGTTGCATCTGCATCCTGCTGGACTGCGAAGGAACGCCGTTGTTGGCATTGCGTCTGGTGTACTGAGACGAATACTGAGGTGGTCTCTAGGTTGTCTGTGAACCGTCGAGATTTGGAACTAAGGACTATGTCATGGCTCCGTTTCGTTGTGTCACTTCCGTGCCTTGCTGGCATAAGGTGGAACGTTGTTGTTGGTCTTCTGGCTATCCCTGAACCGTTGAGATTTGGCTTCGTTTTCTGATGGAGCCTGGGGAGGGAAGGTATGATTCCTTCTTTGTTTGCGCCCCTGGATTGTATACAGGGATTGATGTGATATCACCTGTAGGGCATAAATTTCATCATTTTTTATTTCTTTCCGCGATGCTCTATCATTTCAGCTTTTATATCGCAAAGGTCGCGATTGCCCAATCATTTCGGCTATTTTTCGCGGTGTTCAATCATTTCGGCTATTTATTTTATTTTTACTCGCTGCTTTTTATTGCGAGTTGCCCAATCATTTCGGCTATTTTGTATGCATACATTTTTACTTGCTGATTTTGTTTGCAAGTTGCCCCATCATTTCGGCTATTTCGTATGCATGTGTGGCTTGCTAGCTTTTTGCTGCAAGCTTGGAATTAGACACCGATTTCGGCATCAACACCGCTACAACTGGAATATTGCCAGGAGCGAATCATCATTTGCCTCTGTCGATGTCGAACAAAGGTGGCTTAGCGAACATGGTTAGGATCCTGTCGACTAAGGCTTTTGACTTCATGAGCCGTAAGGGTCTCATAAAGGTATTTCTCCCTGCGAGTCGTGAGGATCTCGTAGGTGCGTTTTCTCCTTAGGAATCGTGAGGATTCCTAAGTGTATGGCTTCTCGTAAGTCGTAAGGATCTTACAAGAGGGCTTTTCTCCTTATAAGTCGAGAGGACTTACAAGGGCTGTTCACTGTGCAAACATATCTCTAGTCACGGATGGGACTTTGTTAGGGAAATGTTTATTCGCGCCCGTGGATTGTATACAAGGGTCGGCATTGAGCCGCTTGTAGGGCAAAACCCGGGGGGTATGACTGCTTAAGAACAGGTTCAGATCCCTGTAGCTTAAGGCTTTTGAATCTTATGAGCCGTGAGGGTCTCATAAGAGGGTTATCCCTACGAGTCATGAGGATCTCGCAAGTGTAATTTCTCCTTAGGAATCGTGGGGATCCCTAAGTGTGTTTCTCCTTTGTGAGTCTTAAGGATCTCATGCAGGTGGTTTCTCCTCACAAGGTCGAGAGGACCTTGCAAGTGTCTTTTAACGAGATTGCGCCCTTTCGGGTTTTCACAAAACTCGCCGGTAGCCCTGCTGTTTTTACTCACGAAGACCTTTCGGGTTTTCATCCGTGCTCATTTTGCTTGTGGACATACCGTTTTTTCGTCAGCCTGGGGACGGCGCAGGTTGGTAGTAGTTTAATGACGTTTCGGTCAACAGCCAGTTTTAGGACATAGTGGTCCATTGTTAGTTTAAGGACGTTTCGGTCCACAGCCAGTTTTAGGACATAGTGGTCCATTGTTAGTTTAAGGACGTTTCGGTCCACAGCCAGTTTTAGGACATAGTGGTCCATTGTTAGTTTAGGGACGTTTCGGTCCACAGTTGTTGTATTTGAGGCGAATTTCTAGTTTACGGACTTTTCGGTCAACAGTTGCCGTATTTGAGGCGAATTTCTAGTTTACGGACTTTTCGGTCCAATGGGCTGTAACGTCTTCAAAATAATAAAATATGATTTTTGGGAAATTTTATAATTTAATATTATTTTAATGAATATTTTAATATTCTGGTATAATTAAATACAGATAAATGGGGAAAAATTATGGAAAATTCTAAAATAAGGTATTTTAAGGAATTGCTTCGTTTTCTGTGCATGCCCCCATTTCCTCTAGTTTTGACCCTGAGTATGTCTAGTTTTGACTGATTCCATCTAGGGTGAAATCTGGGTTGATTTTCCTATGTTGGTGTATAATTTGGGACTTGTTTTAGCATGGATTTTGGTATTTGGTGATTCATTCCTGTCGGGTGGCGTTTGGACGTCAACGACAAGTGGATTTTGATTGTGTTTACATGCGAGTCGATAGGTTTTTACCTATGCGGGTAGCGTGTGCTATTTTGGTTTCCGATGTGATTTTCATGTGCTTTAGCATTGTGATATACTTGTAGGTACCCCGCGTGATGTTGAGGCAAAGGAGGTGAAGATAGCGACATCGGCTTTGGCACACGAGAAGCAATGTGAGTAGATTTATATCTGTGGGGAGAAGTCGGGTGGATGGCGTATAGCACCCCCGCAGTCCGTGGTGATGTATACGAATACGTATACACACGAATATTTATTATGTGTTGTTTAGGGTTATTGATGGTAATAATGATATTTTGATGATAAGAATATATTGGTTTAGTTTAGTGCGAACCCTAGAGTAGTGGTTGCACTCACACATACATTTACACACATACTTGCATTCATTCTTTCATTTATTAGAGTGCATATGATGGTGCGTATATCTACACATGGGTGTGGGACTATGTGTTTATATACTGGATTTGAGGATAGTATTTGGGATTTGAGATGAGTCGATGAGATTGGGCTTGAGGCCAGGAGATCGGTGATGTGATTTGGTTCGTATTGAGATACGACACGATGTTTTAACGGGTCTTTTGACGTAGTGATTCTTACACCTGCATGCATACATAGAGGGTATCAATATTGTACTAGACGTAGATCAGTACCCCGATCATGGCATTTGATAAAGAGGATACCGGATAAATAGTATGATGAATGTGATATTGACCGTACCCAGATTTGGGATGTCGTACGACGGATTTACGTACAAGCTATATTTTGATGATTGATCCGCACTCTTGACTTGGGATGTCTGATTATAGATAGGGTATCGGATATGATATTATTGAGGCGGGATCACCGACTAATATATATACATGTATGTATATGTATCGACTCAGATGTTAGGCGGTTTCCTCACCCGTAGCTCTACTTGTTAGTTCAGCCGTATAGTTTAGGATGGTTGTTAGATTAGACTAGACTCCTACCTATTTCAAAAACTAACGAATCGTGGGTATTTTAAAAGACAGCCCAAGGGATCCTACGGATATTTCAAAAGACGTATCTTTTCATAAAAACACCGTAGCCCCTATTTTCAAAACCCCATGATTCATGTTATTTCAAAAGGCACCAATTGTAGAGGTTATTTTAGATTAATGCAGATTAGTTATAGTTGCGTCTAGTATTCAGCTTCCGCTCATTATTGTGGTTCGCATCGCATCGCATCGCATGCTTATATTATGTTTCATACTCCATTATTGATGTTATGCTGTTAGGACACCAGCACCATTACCGATGATGCGTATGTACCACGTACACTTACTTGCCGGCTCACACACATCTTCATCGGTAATTGCCATGTCACGTACACCTTAGAAAATATTATTGCATCGATATAGGTTGTTAGCTAATAATTTAGACATGATATTAGTGTACTTGCCTTATATGCTAGATTAGACATTGTAATTATTAGTTGTTACATCATGCATGTTATTATTCATGGATTTTTATGCCTGTATGCACTGTTTACATGCTATTGAGGATTGGATTCGGATTTCCATGAGATTTTCTGGATTTGGGGGAAAACCGCAAAACTTATATAAACTTCTTTTCTCTCTTTAAAATAAAAAGTGCGGTTTTCCCATGATGTATGAGTCGTCCACCATGAGTTTGCTGATGGATTTGGAAACCCGATTCGAGGAGACGGATGAACCGTATCGGGTACATGGTGGACCCGGTAAGGTACCCCGGGGCAAGAAGCGCGTGGTGATGACGATGTGAGCCTGGCAGGGGAGCACTACCTACCGGTGATTTTACCCGACGCGTCGGATATCCGGAGGATACCGTCGTGGTCTTGAGATGGATGGTAGGGGCCGGTCTGGACTGACGGCGCCCTAGATATTATGATTGAGACATTGGGATTTCGAGATTTCGAGGTACAGAGACTGTGATACAGAGATATCGAGATATTGGGATTACGTTTTGTGCCGATGCTAGGCACTGTTTTATGCTGATTTCATTATGATACCTCAACTAAAAATACAAGGGAAATCTCACTAAATTATGAAAACAGTTTCTTCATTTACATGTATTCTGCTTTCATGCATTCATACCTCATATTCATGACATACTATTACCTGAGGCACTAGCACGAGCACTTGGCACTACATTCACGTATAGAGATTACATTGCCAGTTTAGCATGCTTCAGCTTTATTCATATTGAGGTTTCTTTATATCTGATCGTATTGACCTAGGTTGGGTCATGCATTCGATCTCTGCTTGTAGATATCTTTCTATTCACGAGTTGGCAACTCACCCCCGTTGTGCCCCAGTTCTTGCAGGTTTGCCGTACAGTTCTATAGCGGCATTTCTGGCACACTGCTTCCTTTTGGGTGATTTGCTTGGATAGGTGGGTTCTTTTGTATCAGAACCGCCGTTGTATTTATATTATTCATTGTATCTAGAATATCCATCAACCAAAACTCGTATATTGTTTCAGACCTAGACTAGTGATGTGTTATTCGACCATAGAGTCGCGCTTAGTAGTGTTGCGGTTTTCTTGTTGCTTTTGAGCTTTCTTTTGGATTTGATCCTCGCCACTTGGCGTTGTATATTATTGTTGCATGTGTGGTGGTGACCGTCGATTGACGAAGAGCTAGCTCCCGCTTGGGGATGCCTTTATCATTGCATATATTGTTATCCTTGTTATACCCCATTCGGGGCCAGTTTTACAAAAGAAACTCTGCCGAAATTTTTAGAAAAGACTGTACTGTTTTTAAAAATGCATATTCGGCTTAGTTATTTAAAAACCTTGATTTCAAACATGTTTTTCTTCACTTCTTTAAACTAGTTTCTTTACTTATTCTTAAAAATGGTTTTAGATTTCTGGGCTTTTGGCTTACTTGGATCAGATGGAGTCCTATAGACTTCATATGGTTCAAGGGCCAGTCACGTGCTCTTTCGGGTCGTGACATGGGCTTTCTCTATGAATGACCATGATGGCCCCGGCATGTCCACCTTTTTAAGAGCGTGAGGTTGTGGCGGGTTCACCTTCCAGTTTTCGGCTAATGCGAACTTGCCTTGTTGGTATTGGTCTTCAATCCAGTCTTTGACGATGAAGCAATCTTCGATTGGATGGCTTACTGCTTGGTGGTAAGGGCAGTAATTAGGATTGTTGACATCACCTGGTTGCAATGGACGTTTTGGATCCGGCAAATTTATGAGCCTGTTGCGCATTGCCAGCTCGAACAGTTTCCTCGTTTTATCCTGGGAAACGAGTAAGGACGTCTCAGTCTCTCCTCGAGGGATGGGCGTGGACGCATGTTGTTTTGGCGAACAACCGGCTTTAAGTTGCTCGACTGTTGTTGAGTAGTGGCAACGAAAGTTGCTTTTCCTTTCCCCTTTTCATTCCGAGGATCCGTCTTTGAAGGAGATGGATTATGACCCAGCTGGTCCATTTGGGCCAGCTTGTCAATCAAGGCCTGGAAGGTGGTGGGGTTGAAGAACATCATAAATTGTGACATGGTCGCTTGAGAGTCGAGAGTACCCATAAACATGCCTACTGCAGGTGCTTCTTCGATGCGTTGCTCGCATTTTGACCACAGATTTCGCCATCGTATTGCATATTGAACCCATGTCTCGCCCGGCTTTACCCTGGCATTAATTAGTGCGGTTATTGGGGTACGCTCTCTAGCGCTCGTGAATCTTTGCGTAAATAACAGCTCCAACTCCGCAAAAGTTTTGACGGAGTCGTTGGGAAGTTCGGAGTACCACTCGAATGTCGTTTTCGACAAGCTGCCGACGAATTGGCGAAATAGCAATTTATCATCGCCCCCGGTGTTGCCGCAAAGAGCACTGAACTGAGCGACATGTTGATGGGGATTTCCTGTCCCCTTGTACACATGGAATTTGGGGATTGTATATCCCAGCGGGTAACTTATTTGGTCATACCAACCCGGATATGGTCGCCCAGTTTTAACGACTTGGCCGGCCGCTTCATTCGCCTGGTGAGCTCGTATTTGCTGAGCAATATAGTCATTCAGAGCGGCCTTGGAAATGGTTTCCTCTTTGGCTGCTGAAAGAGCCGGAGGAGGGTTCGATATCTCCCCTCTGTCGTCTTCAATGATGATAGGAGGGTCTTCAGCTGGAGGTTCTGGTTGCAATATCATCCCGACCATGTCTTGGAAGAGGAGCGCCATTCGTTTTATATTAGCCGCTTGTTCTGCCGCTTCTTTGTCCTTTTCGAGGACTCTGCGGAGGAAGTCAGTATCGGTTTCTTGTTCATGACGCTGCTCCGATGACGCTTCAGGGCTTTCTTTTGGCCCAGTGAGTGCGGCCATTTGCGTTAACATTTTCTGAAGCTTCTGTTGCTACTCCTGGGCTTTTGTCACGGATCGGGTGAGAGGTCGGTGACCCGTAGAAGCGCGGCTTTCTTCTCTTCCGGAAGCCATATAAACGGTGTGCACCACCATGCCCCCAGACTTGGGGCGTTTAGATTCAGTGTCTTTGCGATTTGCCAAGGACGCAGGGATCTTCTCCGACCTCCTTCTTTTGTGGGCGGTCAAAGCTGAGGGGGCCGTTGCAATGGGCACCCAGGTAGTTGTCGTCCTTTGTGGCTTGACAGGATGGTTCTCTTCTTGTTGAACCTTCACCTTTTTCTGTCGGCGAGGGTAATCTTGATCAATCACCGATTCCTGAACCTGTCGCCAAACTTTGTAAATTTTAAAGGACAGCCGCTGAGGGGGCTGCACCAGCTTAGCCTTTGTAACATTCTCCATGGGCGGGGGAGATCACTTCAGCACGACAGTCGGAGAGTTTTTACGCACCCTCCTTAGCGGTTCAAAGCTGTTTCCCGTTGGAAGAGCAGCATCAACTTCCACCGTTGGAGCCGGTGGAGTCAGTCCGGAAAGGGAATTGCCTCCATCCTTCCTCACTCGGTGCCAGTGGCGACGTCGAGCATGTCTTGCAGTCGGAATTATCTCATCTATGGGGGTGGTTTCCTCATGCCCCCTATCTTGATCAAAAGTTGTCGTTGTCAACCTGTTGAAGACCGACGTCTGCTGAGTGAGGATGGCCAACCTATCGAAAGCAGGCTTCCGAGCAGGTGAAGCAGCCTTGACGATTTTGCCTGAAACGGGAGCTGAAACAGTCAGTCTTGTGAAGACCGACCCTTTGGCAGGAGAAGCCTCTTTGACGACTTCGAGAGCAGGAATGGCTATCCTTTTTGGGATAACCCTTTCTGGTATTGCAGGCTTCTTCATGGGCCCACATGAGTTTTGTCCCAGTCTGTCAAAGACTAAGGCGTTGGAGCTGGAGGACCCGCTGAGAGGGGCCGCGGTAGTTGTGAGCCGATTAAAGACCGAGCTTTTCAGGGCTTCTTGCAATGGCAGAGGGGCATTGAAGCTCATTAGCGGGAGCATGGTCCCGAAGAACAATCCAGTGGTGGCCTGAGTGACCCGTTCCACCGGCATAGCGAAGATGGAGGCCGCTTGGGGCCCGTAAGTCACTCTTCCGGACGAGACGGAGCGAGAGTTGCAGTTGGAACATTTCGTGTAAGTAGACGCCATTGATCTTTTGTTTTCTGCACAGAGCAAGACACCAAATCTAAGTATCTTGAATCCATAGGCAAGCATAACAAACCGGGATTCGTTCACGAACACGACACACGAAGTGTGGAGTGGAAAGAGGAAAAGGTCCCACCGGGCGTGCCAGAATCTGTTCCCCGCCGAACACAGAGACGCAACCGCGCAGGTCTGTCTAGCCTGAATTCGGGGCAGATGCTATTTAGTGCTATCCGTCCACCTCTCCGAAGATGCCAAGTTGATTTATGACACCATGTATCGAAGGTTTAAACGGATGCGGCCGATGTAGCAGACTTCGTCAGATTCCCCCTCGTTTGAGGGGTTTTTGATTGTAGGGACGCTCTTCCCTGCAGGCGCAAGCCCCTGCGGTTAATTACGCTACCGCGTCGCGGTAACAACTTTCTTCTTCTCCAGATGGTCACTTCGTGTCGTGGGTGTTTGTTTTGTTTTTGGTTGCCCGTGGATTATATACGGAGACTAATTTATGTTGTCACCCGTAGGGCGTGGATTAGTCCAAATCCGTATTTTCTTAGATTTGGGTTTTTGGTTTGGGTTTAAGGATACGTTAGTCTCATTTGAGACTAATATCAACTTAATCGTTTGTCTAGGATACGTTAGTCTAATTTTAGACTAAGATCGACTTAACGTTTGTTAAGGACACGTTAGCCTAATTTAAGACTAAGATCAACTTAACAGGATCATTTAGATCCAACAAAAGAGTATTTGGGCTCTATTATCTAGTTTAGGGACATTGCAGTCGATTACCAGTTTAAGGACATGGTGGTCCAGGTTAAGGACATCATAGTCCGTGAGTTTAAAGACCTCACAGTCAAGGTTAAGGACATCATAGTCCATGGGCTTAAGGACCCCACAGTCCAGGTTAAGGACATCATAGTCCATGGGCTTAAGGACCCCACCGTCTAGGTTAAGGACATCGTAGTCCATGAGTTTAAAGATCCCACAGTCCAGTTTAAAGACTTCATAGTCTATGAATGTATGGTTGTTGGGACCCGTCACCTCTCTGAAGACGTTGAAGGATTACAAAGACAAATATCAGAGGAGTAAAGAGATGTACCCTCGAACCGGTGTGAGTTGGTTGAAAGATCCGTAGTCCAATTTGGGACTAAGATCTGTTAAATATTCGTGAGCAGATGGGCTCAATTAAATATAAGTTGAGGACTTATGGCCAATATTAGGCTAAGTCCAATCAGATTAAAACGTTCAATATTTTATTTAAGGCTGCCGAACTTTTATTTGGCCCTTTTAATAATCTTGACAAAAATTTTATCTTGTATTGAATGCAGAGCATTCATCAGAGCTCTGGGATTTATTAAAGAACAATTTTTGTTCTGACAGCGCAATACGTGGCGCGCCAGACGCTTTGCACCAATTAAAGAGCGCAGTGCGCTTCTGGCAAGTAGCGCACACGTGAATGACACGTGGCGCGCTTGGCGCTGAGCGCCAGATGATGAGCGCATTGCGCTTCTGCTGAGTAGCGCACACGTAAATGACACGTGGCGCGCTTGGTGCTGAGCGCCAGATGATGAGCGCATTGCGCTAATTTATGAGCGCATCGCACTATTAGTTCAGTGGCGCACACATGAATGACACGTGGCGCGCTTGGCGCCAGTCCATGAGCGCAGTGCGCTATTTCAAGAGCGCAAAGCGCAAGTTGTTAATTGGCGCATACATGGTTGACACGTGGCGCATTTTGGTGCTGAGCGCCGGTCCAAAGAGCGCAGAAGCGCTGTTCAAGAGTGCAAGGAATATTTCAATAACGCAAAGCGCATTTGATCAAATTTATGATCTGTGAACAAATTTATGTTCTTTTAAAAGAGGCTTTGCCTCAAGATTCAAGAACAACAGTTCTTATTATTTTTTTTGAAAGGGCTTTGCCTTTTGTAGATCAATGATCTGTGAATGAAGTAAATACTTCTTTTGTTTTTATGATGAGATCTTTTGATCTTTTTTATGAAAGACCTTCGTCTTTGTAGATATATGATCTTTTAAGAAGATAGTTCTTCTTATGAGATGATTTCATCTCTGTGTTCATCATTCATCATCTTTACCTTGAAGAAATAATCTTCTTTCAGGAGCTAGCTCTCTTTCTTTGAATTTTTTTTCAAAGTTTATGGAGGGGTTTTTCTATATCAGACTTGAAGTCTCGGGGCCTTTATATAGGGAAGCTGATTTGTTGAATCAGTTAAAGAGATCTTTCTCTGATTGATTTGGGGATGTTTCCCCACCGTTGGAGCTTTGATCCTAGGGCTTCTATTTTACAGAAGGCAATCTTCTTGTTTTTAACAAGATTGGAAAGATCTTTTCATAACAGAATTTTAATTCTGATTAATTAATGATTTATCATTATTATTAGATCTTTTGATCTAACGGTGGGGAATTTTATAATCCCAGCGCTGGCGCACCGGTGCTTTGCACGTGGTGCGCTGCTCAGAGCGCAGTGCACTTTGCGCTAGCACACCTACGTTTGACACATGGCGCGCAGCGCAGAGCGCAGCGCAGCCTGCGCTAGCGCACCCATGTTTGACACGTGGCGCACAGCTCGCCTAGCGCTAGCGCACCCGTGTTTGACACGTGGCGAGCAGCGCGCCTAGCGCTAGCGCACCCATGGTGCCCTGCCTAGGGCGCAGCGCACCTGGTTCTAGCGCATCCGTGTTTGACACGTGGCGCGCAACGTGCATGTTTCCCCCAATCAGAGCAAAGCTCTGTTGAAATTCAAAATTCAAATTTTGAAGCAACGCTTCAAATCCCGGGCGCAACGCGCCACGTGTCAGGTGCTGATACGTCAGCGCAACGCCCAAGGCAGCGAGCCCAATCAGAGCAAAACTCTATTTAAGACAAAATTAAAGGAAGCAACGCTTCAGTTGCGCAAGCGCAGGTGCGCTGCGCGACACGTGTCAGCGCAGGTGCGCTGCGCGACACGTGTCAGCGCAGATGCGCCGGCGCAGATGCGCTGCGCTTTGCGCTGCATGACACGTGTCACGCGCTGGGGCATTTGCGCCAAACAGAATTAAATTCGAGTAAGATTTTTCTGTTCTTGTTAAAACAAGAAGATTGCCTTCTGTAAAACAGAAGCCCTTGGATCAAAAATCCAACGGTGGGGAAAATTCCCTGAATCACTCAGAGAAAGATCTCTTTAACAAATTTATGGGCACTATATAAAGTCCCCTAGACCTCAATTCAAAGGCATCAACATTTTGTGAGAAATTAAAAACTTCAAACAGAGAGAACTCTGAAGAATTGGAGAGAATTCCTTAAGAACAAAAGGGGTAAAAATCTTTAGAAAAAAGAGAAAATTCTCTTATGAACAGATCATTGATCTAAGAATAAGATCAAGGATCTCCAATAAAAATAATAATAAATAAATAGTAATAAGTGCTTTGCACTTTTCTATGAACCATTGGTTCCCTGAGATAAGAAAAATAAGAAAAACTTGTTTTCTTTGATCTAAATTAGATCAAGAAAACAAACAGTGCTTTGCACTTCTTTTATGAACCATCGGTTCTGAATCTAAAAGATTCTCAAGTTAATATTGCCTTGCACTTGTAAATCTGCATTGTTGCGCTCTTGGGTTGGCGCAAACCCCCAGAGAGCGCCACGTGTCAGCATCTGAACCATTTGCGCTATGCGCTCTTGAAATAGAGCCTTGCTCTCTGAAACTGGCGCAACTCACCACAGCGCGCCACGTGTCAGCAGCGCAAGCGCAGCGCACTGCGCTTGCATGACACGTGTCATCACCACAAGCGCTTGCGCTCTTTGGTTGGCGCAAAGCGCCTGACAAATGCAATGCATTTCTTTTGCTAAAGAGTCAGGCCCAAGTCAAAAAGACCTAGCAGGCCAAAATAAATTGCAAAGCAATAAAAGGGCAGAGCCCAAATAAAATTGATGCTCTGCATCATTTATAAAGGGCAGAGCCCAAGTAAAATTGATGCTCTGCATCCTTTCTGGGCAGAGCCCAAACAAAAATAAAAAGTAATGCAATGCATTATTTAAATGTGGGCAAAGCCCCAGCACAGGTCTAATAGACCAAAAATAAATAAAAGCGTTGAATATTTTTCAACTGGACTTAGCCCAATCATGGCCGTAAGTCCTCAAATTAAATTGACTGAGCACAGCTGCTCTCTTAAATCAATTTACGACGGTTCGAGGGTACATCTCCGAACTATTTTGACTCCTATCGTTGTAATCCTTCAACGATGTCAGAGAGGTGACGGGTCCCGACAACCACACATCAACACGGACCGTGGGGTCCTTAAACTCATGGACTTAAGCGTCCTTAAACCAAAAGATGGATTGCGGGATCCTTAAACCCGCGGACATATGCGTCCTTAAACTAAAACACGGACTGTGGGGTCCTTAAACTCATGGACTTAAGCATCCTTAAACTAAAACACGGACTGTGGGGTCCTTAAACTCATGGACTTAAGCGTCCTTAAACTAAAATACGGACTGTGGGGTCCTTAAACCCACGGACTTAAGTGTCCTTAAACTACCTATGGACCACTATGTCCCTAAACTGGAACAATAGAGTCCCCAAACGCTCTTTTGTCGGATCCAAACGATCCCGTTAAGTTGATCTTAGTCTCAAATCAGACTAACGTATCCTTAACAAACGTTTAAGTCGATCTTAGCCTAAATATGGCTAACGTATCCTTAAACCAAAACACCAAACCCAAATCTAAGTAAACACGGATTTGGACTAATCTACGTCCTACGAGCGACGGCATCACTTAGTCTCCGTATACAATCCACGGGCAACCACAAACAAAACAAACACACACGACACGAAGTGAAATTCTGGAGAAGGAGAAAGTTGTTACAGCGATGCGATAGTGTAATTAACTGCAGGGGCTTGCGCCTGTAGGGAAGAGCGTCCCCACAATAAAAAAACCCCTCAAGCGAGGGGGAATCTGACGAAGTCTGCTACATCGGCCGCATCCGTCTAAACCTCCGATACACGGTGCCATAAATCAACTTGGCATCTTCGGAGAGGTGGACGGATAAAACCAAATAGCATCTGCCCCGAATCTCAGCGTCAGGACCTCGTAGTCTTGTGCGCCGTCTTTCGGAGGGGAACAGATTCCAGCACGCCCGGTGGGACCTTTTCCTCTTTCCACTCCACACTTCGTGTGTCGTGTTCGCGAACGAATCGCGGTTTGCTAATGGTTGCCTTTGGATTTCAAGTTTACTAAGATTTGGTCTCTTGCTTGGCGCAGAAAGAAATCAAGCATCGATGGCCTCTACCTGTTCGAAGTGCTCTAACTGCAGCTGCAGCTCGCGTCCGGCCTCAACTGGGGGCATAACCTACGGGCCCCAAGCGGCCTCTTTGTTCACCATGCCCGTAGAGCAGATTACTGAAGCCACCACGGGGTTGTTTTTCGGAACTATGCTTCCGCCAACAAGCTTCAGCACCCCCGTACCCGTACAAGAAACTCCTAAGAAGTCGGTCTTCGATCGACTTTCAGCTACTGTGGCCCCTCTCAACGGGTCGCCCGACACCAGTGCCTCGGTCTTCTTCTGATTAGGCCAAAACTCCTGCGGCCCCACAATGAAGCTTGCAGCCCCAGAAAAGGTTATTCCAAAAGGAGTAGCCAAACCTGCTCCCGAAGTCGTCAAGGTGGTTTCTCCGGCTAAGAGATCAGTCTTTACAAGACTGACCGTCCCAAATCCCACTCCTGCTCCTGCTGCTCAAAAGATATCAGTCTTCAATAGGCTGACGCCGGCAACAGCCCCACACCTGAACAGGGAGCAAGAAGAAGCTGTTTCTGTTTCTGAACCAATACCGACGACTCGTCACGCCCGACAACGCCACTGGCGCCGGATAAGGAAGACCGGGGGCAACTCCCTTTCTAGGATGACTCCGCTAGCTCCAACGGTGGAAGTTAACGCTGCTGTTCCAACTGGGAACAGCTTTGAGCTACTGAATAGGATACGCAGAAACTCGCCAACTGCGGTGCTCAAAAGATCTCCTCCACCAGTAGAGGCTACCGTGGAAGCAGAAAAAACGGAGCAGGCCCCTCAATCGTTGTCCTCCAGGATCTATAAGACATGGCGACGAGTCCGAGAATCTGTCATTGATCCTAACCTCTCTCGCCAACAGAAGAAGTCGAAAGGTCGGCAAGAAGAAAATCCCCCGGTCAAGCAACGAAAGGTGACGACCGCTTGGGTTCCCAAAGCAACGCCCCCCTCAACTTCTACGGACCATAAAAGAAGAAGGCCGGAGAAAGTGCTAACTCCAATGACAAATATCAAAGGTGGTGAACCCAAACGCCCTAAGTCAGGGGGCATTGTAGTTCATACCATCTACGTGGCATCTGGTAAAGAGGACAGTCGCATATCTACGGGTCATCGACTGCTTACGCGATCAGTGACCAAAGCACAGGAGGAGGAGCAGAAGCTCCAAGAGATGATGAATGCTATGGCCGCACTTACTGGGCCAAAAGAAAACCCTGAAACGTCCTCGGATGAACGCCAGGAGGAAGAAACCGACGCCGAATTCCTTCGTCGAATATTAGAGAAGAAGGATAAAGAGGCTGCTGAACAAGCAGCCAACATAAAGCGTATGGGCCTCCTGTTCCAAGACATGGTGAGGATGATGATCCAACAAGATCCTCCGGCCGAAGATCCCCCGATCATCCTTGAAGACAATAGGGGAGAGACAACGAATCCTCCGCCAGCTCTATCAACAGCTAAGGAAGAAGCAATCTACAAGGCTGACTTGGATGAGTACATAGCCCAACAAATACGAGTTCATCATGCGACTGAAGCAGCCGGCCAGGTCGTAAAAACAGGACGGCCGTATCCGAGTTGGTACGACCAAATCAAGTACCCGCCCGGTTACACAATACCTAAATTCCATGTCTACAAGGGGACAGGCAATCCCCACCAGCATGTTGCCCAGTTCAGGGCACTCTGTGGCAACACCGGCGGTGATGACAAGTTGTTGCTTCACCAGTTTGTCAGAAGTTTATCAGATACGGCGTTCGAGTGGTACTCTGAGCTCCCGAACGACTCTATCAAGACCTTCGCGGAGATGGAACTGTTGTTTACTCAGCGTTTTGCAAGCGCCAGTGAACGCACCCCGATGACGGCACTGATTAACGCCAGGGTAAAACCAGGCGAGACATGGGTTCAATATGCTATACGGTGGCGGAACTTATGGTCGAAGTGCGAGCAGCGCATTGAAGAAGCCCCCGCGGTGGGTATGTTCGTGGGAACCCTTGATCCGCAAGCAACCATCTCACAATTTATGATGTTTTTCAAGCCGACTACCTTCCAGGCCTTGATTGACAAGCTAGCGCAAATGGATCAGATGGGCCATAAACCCCCTCTTCCAAAGACGGACTCCCGAAATGACAAAGGGAAGGGAAAAGCGATCGTTGTCGCTAATGCTCAACAACAACCGAGCAACTCGAAGCCGGTTGTTCGTCAAAATAATATGCGTCTGTACGTAGCCCTTGAGGAGAGGCTAGGACGTCCTTACTCATTTCCCCGAGATAAAACGAGAAGGTTATTCAAGCTGGCGTTGCGCAACCGACTCATAAATCTGCCGGATCCAAAACGTCCGTCGCAACCAAATGATGTCAGTGAGCCCGACTACTGTCCTTATCATCGAGTACCGGGTCATCCGATCGAAGATTGCTACGTCTTCAAAAATTGGCTTGAAGACCAGTACCGACAGAGCAAGTTCGTGTTATCTGACAAATGGAAGGTGAATCCCCCGCAGCCCCACATATCTAAGGGGATGAATACGCCGGGGGCAACATGCTCCATCGTTGAATAAGCTCCTTGGGAGGTTGTACTATCAGCTAAGACAAAGAGAATGTTGAACGATCTTCAGACATGCCCAGCAATCAAGTGGAAGAACCCATTGGAACTGCGGGTCATTGAGGGGATGTTGAAGCCACGTACAACTCCAAAGACCGATGGTGGTAGCCCAAGTACTCGCAACCGGCCGTCAAAATCTTCGAAAAAGAAGAAGAAGAAATCTAAGAAGCCCGTGAAGCCTAGCGACAAGCGCACGGACTTGCAAAAACAAATTGACACGCTGGAGAAATACAACCAGAAGGCACGGACTCCCATTGCATTCCAAGAGTTCCTCAATCATGTCTTTCAAGAGGAAGATGAGGGAGAAAGTTCATCTGATGAATCTGAAGAATATGTGGCGAGCTGTCATGTGATTTCCCATTCGTTCATGGACGATGAGGAGACTCCTTGTACTGAAACGCCGGGGGCAGATCCTGAATCAAAAATTCTGGGGCCATCAGATGAAGTAATTGACACATTCCTCAACGAAGCTCTGTTGAAGAGTAAAGCAGATCGGGAACGCGAGACGACCATATTTGAAAGGGTCAAGCGCCAGCGACTTGATGAAAGAGCTGAGACGATCCCGCTGGAGCAAAATACCTCCACCACCGACAAAAGCCAATTCAAGATGAGGAAAAGGTTTGCTAAGGCCATATCAATGGGCATGAAGCTACCATCCTCCGAAGGAAAAATTACTGGTGAAATAGAAATGCACCCCTCCTATTGCTTATATCATCAGAAGATTTCGCATCCCATTGAAGAGTGCAAAGCTTTCGATAGATGGTGGCAAGGATATGTTGCTCATCGATAACATTTTAAGCGGGAAAAGCGCAAAACTCGTCGGGAGCAAAGAAATACGACCGAAGGGCTTAAAAGAACTACCGGCGATTATCACATGGTTAACACCTACGGGTCACAAGTGCCTACATTCGGGAGCGATTCTGATGAGGAGCTGGAACTTGCCCCTCTCTTTAAAGAGTCCTCTTCGGGAAAAGAAGAAGAGCCGAAGGTGTGCGAAAATATTCGGCTGCGGAATCGGACGCTGCCTGAAAAGAATCTCGGACCCTCAAACAGAAAAGATAAAGGGAAAGAAAATGTCTCTGAAGATATCGTCTTAGATGACCAAGTGGTGGAGGGGCTAAGTGCCAAGGACCCGCCGAAGAGAAATAAGGTGGATTACAACGTCTTAGCGTATTTGAGGAAGCTACCCTCACAGCTCAGCATTCTTGACGCCCTTTTACTATCAAAGGAGGCAAGAGATTCGTTAATCAAGGCACTACAGGATTCGGAGCAATTCCAAGCTTTCCTGGCTGAAGAAACGATGAAGGATGAATTGGAGGAAGTGCACACGGCCGATGTCGCTTTTGGTGATGAAGACCTTCTCCTTGGGACGTGCGAACACAATCGCCCCATTTATGTCTCAAGATACTGCCACGATATAAAGATAGGCAAAATCTTGATCAACAATGGATCCTCAGTTAACCTCCTCAATGTGCGGGTGTTAAAAGAAGTCTGGATGAGCGTCCAGCACCTTGCTCTGGACAAGATCACCATCTCCGGGTTTGACTCCCAGTCATCAAGAATTCTTGGGTCTGTGATACTGACGCTACACTTTGGGCTACTCGTCACGGACATTAAGTTCCACGTCTTAGACGCCAAGACATGCTACAATGCTCTGCTCGGCCGACCGTGGTTACACGAGTACAACGCCATCCCTTCTACACAACATCAGTGTATGAAATACGCTAAGGATGGTCTCGAGTATACCGTGGCGGGAGAACTGAATCCGTTTTCTGTGAACGAAGTCCGTAAATATGAAGATGCCAAATTCTTCTTACCGGACTTCGAAGACACGGAGAGGTGTCACAAGCCAGAAAATAAAGCTAATGCCACCATCCCAGTCTTCGGCAGTGATACCGAGGAGGAAGAAGAGATAGTTTATTCGGGGCCGTCCCAACACAACAAGCCAGGGCCATCTACTCCTACGTTAATCTTTGGTAGCGACTCGGAAGATGAAGTCCATGCTGTATTCCCTGCTCGACCTTCAATACAAACGTCCGCTGACGAAGAGCAAAGTCTACAAGCCGCCATGGTGCCGCTTAAACACCGTAAAGAACTGGATGCACTTGATATTTACAATGTAGAAGAGCTACAAACGTTCTATATCCCTCCCAGGCGAGAAAGCGAAAAAGCAATTCTATTCTACCGCTCTGAAGAAACCAAAGTGGAGAAAGAAATCTGGCATGGCGTGGATCCTACGCTCGACAGGCTTCAGCCTATCCGTCTTCCCAGATATTAAACGGAAGGTTTGAAAAAGCTGCTGAAATGCCAGGGGATATCCGTCAAGCAGACCGTTCGAAAAGCCAAGTTCTATGACAAAGTCTGGAACGTTCCCGGGACTCAACGCAAACTGCCTAATGGGAGAATGGAGACAAAAGGACTTGGATACATCCGGTCAAAGAAACGAGAGCTACTAAACAGCTGCTATGTCATGTATGAATTCGATGAAGAAGCGGATGCTCAATGGGAGGGCGCTAATCCTGAGACAGTGAAAGTTCCAGATGCAAAAATGCCCAGTCTGTCGTTCGAAGAACAAATGGACAAGCTTATAAAGGAAGCGGGTCAAAAAGTCTGGGACGATCATAACCGCGAAATGGTCATCTACGAGAAAGCCAAAACGCAACGCCTTCTCCAAAAGGTCGTGAAAGATGAAAATGCCGCTCCTTGTCAACCTGTTATAAAGAAGGCCCGACGCAGAGGCAGAAACAAGTCGAAACGCGAAAAAGGCGCTCAACAGCAACGAAGCGGGGCTAAAAAGCCATGCAAGCGGGAACCAAGCGGTTCCGATCTATTCCTCATGAGAAAAATGGGTCGAGCATACTCTTTTCCTTGGGACAAGACGAAGAAAATACTTGACCTCGTTTTAAAACATCAGATGCTTACACTGCCGGAGTCTAAACACCCCGAACAAGCAGGTGAAGTCTCTCACCCAGACTATTGCCCTTATCACCGAGTGATAGGGCACCCTCTCGAGGACCGCTTCACCTTCAAGAATTGGGTTGAAGATCGGTATCAGCATGGCAAGTTCGCTCTGTCCAATAACTGGAGGGTAGCGCCGCCACAGAAGCACGAACCCAAGGCCACGGAAGAAGAACCAGTCCCACATTGGTATTGGAAGCGAATTCGTACTTGTCACGTGATAACGATATCAAAAGAAGAGCCCGAGAACATGGATGACCTTCCCTGGTGCTTCGAAAACAGTAACGATGAGGTAATCTCAGAATTCCCACCAGCGCCAAAAGAGTTGGAAGATGGAATCCATACCACTGCAGATAACCTTAAGAAAATTGAGTTGGGAACGGCGAATGACCCGCGACCGACATTCATCAGCGAGCTGCTATCTGAAGAAATGGTGGCTGCGTTAAAGGACGTGCTTCTACAGCATAGGGATTGTTTCGCGTGGAACTATTCCGAAATGCCGGGACTAGATCCAGAAATTGCTGTGCACAGATTGGCGATATCTCCGGACGTCAAACAGGCGCCGAGAAGAATGCGGCTCGAGCTTGAGATGAGTATCAATGCCGAGGTCAAGAAGCTGATCGACTCTGGCTTCATCCAGGAAGTTCAATACCCTGAATGGATCGCTAATATCGTCCCGGTGATGAAGAAAAATGGGACAGTGCGCATATGCGTGGACTTCCGGGATCTCAATAAATCTTGCCCGAAAGACGATTTCCCAGTGCCAGTCACCAAACTGATGATAGACAATACGTCCACTCATGAAGTTTTCTCCTTCATGGACGGCTCGTCAGGGTATAATCAGATAAAGATGCATCCCGAAGACCAGAAGCACACCGCCTTCAGGACTCCTCTGGGAATATTCTGTTACAAGGTGATGCCCTTCGGTCTAAAGAACGCCGGTGCCACCTACCAAAGGGCCATGACGAAAATCTTCGATGACCTTATACATGAAATCGTAGAATGCTATATCGACGATCTCGTGGTTAAAAGTAAATCATACGAGGAATATCTCGAGCATCTGAAGACCGTATTTCAACGCCTTCGGCAATACAACTTGAAGATGAACGCTCTCAAGTGTGCATTCGGAGTTCCCTCGGGCAAATTCCTGGGATTCATCGTCCGACACCGAGGTATTGAGATAGATCCATCGAAGATCAAGGCAATCATAGAAATGCCCCCGCCAAGAACTCTCAAACAGCTGCGGTCTCTCCAAGGAAAGCTTGCGTATATACGACGGTTTATAGCCAACCTTTCAGGCAAGTGCCGTCCTTACAGACACCTGATGAAGAAGGGAACTCCATTCGTCTGGGACAAAAAATGCCAAAGCGCGCCAGACGAGATCAAGCAATACCTGCAGAACCCGCCAGTATTGGCTGCTCCGGTCAAAGGAAAGCCCCTCATTCTTTATACAACCGCTCTCGAAGGCTCCTTAGGCGCATTATGGGCACAAGAGAACGATCAAGGGGAGGAAAGAGCACTCTACTACTTAAGTCGAGTTCTACTGGGGGCAGAAAGCAATTACTCCCCATTGAAAAACACCGCCTGGCGTTGATCTTTGCGGTAACAAAGCTCAGACACTATGCGTTAGCGCATGAGGCCCGTCTCATTTCGAAGGTGGACCCTCTTAAATATTTAATGTCAAAGGCCATATTGACGGGACGACTCGCTAAATAGGCCATCCTCTTGATGGATTTCTCGATAACATATCAACCTCTCAAGGCAGTGAAAGGTCAGGCCATCGCTGACTTCCTCGCTGAGCATCCGATACCCGCCGATTCTCCTCTGAATTGCGATCTTCCAGACGAACATGCGTTTGATGCGATCGACGGTGGTGATACCCGATGGGAGCTTTATTTCGATGGAGCATCTTCAGCGAAGAAGCGCAAACAAAGTACCCCTATAATCAAATCGGGGGTAGGACTCATCTTTGTAACTCCACAAGGTGGGATAATGCGTTTTGCCTTCTCCCTAAAAGAGCCAAGGACAAACAATGAAGCTGAATACGAAGCTCTGATAGCAGGCCTCGAGATCGCCATCGACATGGGAATTGAAAACCTCCTCATATATGGAGATTCCCAACTGGTCGTTAGTCAAGTAAACGGCGACTACCAAACGTGCAAACCAGAATTGGTGAAGTACGGCGAAAAAGTGCAATAATTGTTGACCCAAATTCCTTCCTACACTTTGGAAAACATACCGCGCGCGGAAAACAGCAAAGCGGACGCATTGGCCAAGCTCGCCAAGGAATTGGCTGATGAAAACCTCGATGACGTAAGAATCATGGTACAAAGCCGTCGGGTGCTTGCCCCAGCAGAAATATCTCTGGAATCACCCGAAGAGAAGGAAGCAATTCAGCAGACGACCCTGCAAATAAAAGATCGGGAAAATATCGAGGATTGGAGAGAAGTCTTTGTAGACTACTTCAAATACCGTCGAATGCCCGAAGATGTGTCCTCAAGACATCAGCTTATGAAACGAGCTCTGTCTTTCACCCTCGTCAATGATACTCTGTACAGGAGGTCATTTGATTCTCTGTGGTTGAGATGTCTGGGACCTGACGAAGCGGAAAAAGTCGTTCAAGAAATTCATGACGGATTCTGCGGTTCTCACCAAGCAAGCCCGAAGATGAAGCTGAAGATCAAACGGATGGGCTACTACTGGCCCACGATGATTCAGGACTGCCTCAAATACGCAAAGCAATGCCACTCATGCCAAATTCATGGGGACTTCATCCACCAGTATCCAAATCCACTACACCCAACGGTGGCTAGCTGGCCGTTCGAAATGTGGGGAACTGACATAGTCGGCCCCATCGAACCAGCATCGTCCAGAGGACATCGTTTCATCCTGGCAACGACTGACTACTTCTCCAAATGGGCAGAAGCAGTACCGCTGAGGGAAGTGAAGACGGAGAATATCCTCCATTTCTTCAAGACGCACGTCATATATCGGTTTGGAACTCCACGCCGGATCATCTCCGATAACGGGCCAGCTTACAGAAGCCACAAGATCAGTCGCTTCGCGCAACAACACAATATAGACTGGAGATATTCCTCGGTTTATAATCCGCGAGCTAATGGTCTAGCTGAAGCCTTCAACAAAACC
The DNA here is from genome assembly GCA_030015575.1 of Agapanthus africanus. Taxonomy (NCBI): domain Eukaryota; kingdom Viridiplantae; phylum Streptophyta; class Magnoliopsida; order Asparagales; family Amaryllidaceae; genus Agapanthus; species Agapanthus africanus. The sequence continues at coordinate 139,932,969 of CM057339.1, forward strand.
TTGACAAAGAACATGAAGAAAACGGCGTCCCGAAATAAGAAGGACTGGCATGAGAGGCTACAAGAAGCTCTTTGGGCGTATCGAACTACGTTCAAGACGTCCACAAACACAACGCTATATGCGCTGGTCTTCGGTACAGAAGCAGTACTCCCCCTCGAGATAGAGTTGGCAGTCCACTACGAGCTAACAGATGAAGAAAATGCTCACCTTCGGCTTGAGGAGCTCGATGCCCTTGATGAGACCCGGCTCATAGCGCAACAAAATCTGGAGGCCTATAAAGCAAAGATGACACGCTCGTATGAAAAATTGACCAGGCCGAGGACATTCCGCCAAGGCGAACTCGTGCTAGTGGTCAAAAGACCTATAATCCCCAATCGCGCCCAGCGAGGAAAATTCGAGCCGAACTATGAAGGCCCGTACATCATAGACAAGGTCTACCAAGGTGGAGCCTATCTACTCATGGATATGCACGGTGAAAGGCCTTTCAGGCCAATAAACGGCCGCTTCCTAAAGAAATACTACGCTTAGCGAGTTATTGCCTAGGTCAATGATAGATGGCGACGACTATGTCCGCTCGCTATCTTCCTAAGCTCAAACTTTATAAGCAGTAGCCATCCCTCTCTTGGACGGACCGAGACGTCCTTAAACTAATGACGGACCGAAACGTCCTTAAACTAATGCCGGACCGAGACGTCCTTAAACTAATGACGGACCGAAACGTCCTTAAACTAATGACGGACCGAAACGTCCTTAAACTAATACCGCAGCATCCTTAGGCTGACGAGATAAATAAAAAATATATAAAATATATATATATAATAAACGGTATGTCCATAAGCAAAATGGGCACGGATGAAAACTCGAAAGGGCTCCGTGAGTAAAAACAGCAGGGCTACCGGCGAGTGTTCGTGAAAACCCGAAAGGGCGCGACCTCGTAAAAAAAAGAGAGAAAATAAAAAGAATAAAAAAAACGGTATGTCCATAAGCAAAATGGGTACGGATGAAAACCCGAAAGGGCTCCGTGAGTAAAAACAGCAGGACTACCGGCGAGTGTCTGTGAAAATCTGAGAGGGCGCAACCTCGTTAAAGGACACTTACAGGGTCCTCTCGACCTTGTAAGGAGAAACCACCCGCGTGGGATCCTTACGACTCACAAGGGAGCAACACACTTAGGGATCCCCACGATTCCTAAGGAGAAAATACATTTGCGAGATCCTCACGACTCGTAAGGAGAACTCTCTTATGGGACCCTCACGGCTCATAAGATTTGAAAGTCTTAAGTTACAGAGACCTAAACCTGTGCTTAAGCAACCCCCACAACTTCCAATATTGCCCTACAAGCGGCTCAATACTGACCCTTGTATACAATCCACGGGCGCGAATAAACATTTCCCTAACTATGTTTCATCCGTGATTGGGGATATGTGCGCATGATGAACAACCCTTATAGGTCCTCTCGACTTACAAGGAGAAAACCCTCTTGTAGGATCCTTACGACTTACAGAGGAACATACACTTAGGAATCCTCACGATTCCTAAGAAGAAAATACACCTACACGATCCTCACGACTTGTAGGGAGAAATACCTTTGTGAGGCCCTTACGGCTCATGAAGTTACAAGCCTTAGTTGACAGGACCTTAACCCTGTTCGCCAAGCCACCTTTGTTCGACATCGACAGAGGCAAATGATGATTCGCTCCTGGCAATATCCCAGTTGCAGCGGTGATGATGCCGAAATCGGTGTATAATTTCAGGTTTACGGTGAAAAGCCGGTAGGCCGCACATGCATACGGAATAGCCGAAATGATAGGGCAACTTGCAATAAAGAGCAGCAAGTAAAAACGTATGCATACAAAATAGCCGAAATGATTGGGCAACTCGCAATAAAAAGCAGCGAGTGAAAATAAAATAAATAGCCGAAATGATTGGGCACCGCGAAAAATAGCCGAAATGATTGGGCAATCGCGACCTTCGCGATATAAAAGCTGAAATGATAGAGCATCGCGGAAATAAAAAAATGATAAAACTTTGGCCCTACAGCTGAGATCACATAGATCCCTGTACATAATCCAAGGGCGCAAACAAAGAGGGAACCATACTTTCCCAACAGGCTCCGCCAGAAAACGAAGCCAAATCTCGACGGTTCATCCCAACCCCGAAGAAACCAGTGTCTTCGGAAAATCCTTTGACTCGAGGAAACAAGCATCCTTGACGAAGAAAATCCTGATTCGCGTCGACTCGCAGAGAAACCAGCGTCTCCGTGGGAAATTCTCGATCCGTTTCAACACCAGGGAAACAAATATCCTTGGCAAATTCCTCAATTCAGGGAAACAAACATCCTTGATGAGAGCCTCCTGATTCGCGTCGACTCGCAGAGAAACCAGCGTCTCCGTGGAAAATTCTCGATCTGTTTCAACACCAGGGAAACAAATATCCTTGGAAAATTCCTCAATTCAGGGAAACAAATATCCTTGATGAGAGCCTCCTGATTCGCGTCGACTCGCAGAGAAACCAGTGTCTCCGTGGGAAATTCTCGATCCGTTTCAACACCAGGGAAACAAATATCCTTGGAAAATACCTCAATTCAGGGAAACAAATATCCTTGATGAGAGCCTCCTGATTCGCGTCGACTCGCAGAGAAACCAGTATCTCCGTGGGAAATTCTCGATCCGTTTCAACACCAGGGAAATAAATATCCTTGGCAAATTCCTCAATTCAGGGAAACAAACATCCTTGATGAGAGCCTCCTGATTCGCGTCGACTCGCAGAGAAACCAGTGTCTCCGTGGGAAATTCTCGATCCGTTTCAAAACCAGGTAAACAAATATCCTTGGAAAACACCTCAATTCAGGGAAACAAATATCCTTGATGAGAGCCTCCTGATTCGTGTCGATTCGCAGAGAAACCAGTATCTCCGTGGGAAATTCTCGATCCGTTTCAACACTAGGGAAACAAATATCCTTGGCAAATTTCTCAATTCAGGGAAACAAATATCCTTGATGAGAGCCTCCTGATTCGCGTCAACTCGCAGAGAAACCAGTATCTCCGTGGGAAATTCTCGATCCGTTTCAACACCAGGGAAACAAATATCCTTGGAAAATACCTCAATTCAGGGAAACAAATATCCTTGATGAGAGCCCCCTGATTCGCGTCGAATCGCAGAGAAACCAGTATCTCCATGGGAAATTCCCGATTCGTCTCAACTTGCAAGATGAAGCCTCAGGCATCAGAGATTAAAAACTTGTTTCCTGAACAATGGGACCCTGCAAGTCGGTCTAAAACGGTCTCTTGCATACTATTCACGGGTCTCACTCTCCAAAGTCGAATTTCGACAAGGAGGGAAACAACCGCTTACGGGTCCTCTCGACTCGTAAGAGGGAAAAATTCTCTTATAAGATCCTTACGACTTATAAGAGAAAACATACTTAGGAATCCTCACGATTCCTAAGGAGAAAACACACCTACGAAATCCTCTCGATCCGTAGGGAGAAAAATCTCTATGAGACCCTCACGGCTCATAGAGTTGAAAAGTCTTAGGCAACAGATTTGAACCTGCGGCCTAAGCCATCGCTATTTCTTGAGGAAGTCAATATGCTTGCTCTAATTATCTGTAAACCATGTTTACTAAGGTGGCATGCTGATAATAAAAGAAAGAAAAGCGGAGAAATGACATTACAAAATCATGTGTGTATCTTTTATTCATAAACTTGATTGGGTACAGGATACATTGTGTTAAAGAATAAATATATATATATATATATATATATACATTTTTTTATCTACAAGTACAAACGATACAAAGAGGGATAGCTACTGAGGAGGGAGTGTCTTTAACAAATCCGCAAGCTGCTCTCGCACTTCCTTCAGCGCCTCCTCCTGAGTGGCTCCCACGGCCATTTCCGCTTCCACCTGGGCCCGCTGATGCAAAAAGGATGAAAGTTGCTCCTCCGCCGCCTTCTGGGCTGCTTCCTGGCTAGGTGCATCCCGCTCGACAACGTCAAGCTGTTGCCTCGGTGATAACCCTTCAGAGAGGCATTGCAGAAGGCCCTAAAAAATAACCTTCAGCCGTGCAGCGTTGGCCCCCATCCGAGCATGTAGTTGAGCAGATTTGCTGAAAGTCTCACCACGCTCCTTACGCCTCGAAGTAACTTCTTGTTTGAGATGGTGGAAGTAAGAAGCGCTCTGCTCATTGATTACTGGCGGCTAAGGTCTCGGGAGCGGGACGCATTGACTCCAGCTGATGCAGGCGAGCCTCGATCTCACTGCAATAGTTAACCCAAGATGCGATGATGCCCTCGTCATGAAAGTTCACGAGTATCACCAACATCGGGTTAACCGCCTTAGCGAAGTCTGCAGCAGATGTAGGAGTTTCAACGTCGAGTTCCTCGACGTAGTCACTCAACATGCGCAGACTATTCGCGGCCCCTTTCGAAGATGGACGTCTCAGATAAGGACCTGCCGGCATTGTGATGCGAGGCTCGAAGGGCGCCGAGACTGGAACGACAGCTGAAAAGAAACATGATATGATCAGATAACAGTTCAGGAAATAATAAGGGGGGAGTTATCAATGTGATAGTCGCCGTACCAGCTGAGACAGGTGGCAAGGCCGGAAGGGCCGCTGGCGCAGCCGATCTTTCACCCCCTCCTTCGATCTGTAGCACTACAGTCGGGATGAGAAAAAAGGTTAGAAGTAATTCCATCAATAAAAAAAAAGATATCAATGGAAATCATACTCACCAGCGCCACAATTGGAAGAAGCGAGTTCGGATGGGAAGGAGAAGTGTGGGAGCAACACCTGATAAAGATGGTCAAAAAGCACTCCGGAAAGGCACAACAGTATGACTTTAGTACACAAATTATACGTCCGAAAGGTAAGATTAATAAGTTGTAAACCCATACCTTCCAACATCTTTGATGGTATGAGAGAGGGCTGAGAGGTGACCACCGCCAAAGCAGTGGTTGAAGGCGCTCCCTCGAGCAATGGGGCATCGGCGCTGGCTGCACCTGCGTTACGAACAAATGTGAACTTGTCAGAAAGGATTGTAAAATAAAAAGGACAGTAACTTGGGATTTAACTGATGAGCTGCCGGCCGAAACGGAAGCGACTCCCTCCTCCACCGACATGAGGCCACCGCCTGTGGCCTCATCACCCGACTCAATGGGGGCCATCGTCGTACTCGCGTGGCCAGGAGACGGCGGAAGACCATAGGCGGGGAGAGCTATGACCGGAGCATTGTCGGACTCCTGAGAAAGAGCGGCTGGATCTTTCCCAAGAGTCGTGCCCATCTCACCCGCCACTTCTTCGGGATCGGCGGTCGCCGTCGTCTCATTCGCCTCCACCATGAGGTCGCCGGTCTTAAGCGCCTCGTTCGCCGCCGCCCCAGGCTCAGTAATAGTGGTCATCTCATTTGCCGTCACCTCAAGCTCGGCATCAACGACCTCTTCGGGTGCGGCTCCCCCAACCCCCAACTCAGGCTCAACAACTCTGGCGACGTTGTCCACCGTCGGCTCAGGTTCGGTCGGTGCCTCCTCCTCTGTTTCCTTGGGTTTGACGGTCTCCGCCTCCCCCTCGGTCGGACTTGGCCCTGCAGGATAGAATATATAAGAACCGACGGTTTTATAATTCTTACAACAAGATTCTGAAAGAAATATTACCTGAAGTACACTTATCATTAGCTTCCCGAACCGCACGCGCTACCTGTTTGCGTGCGGTAGATAGACCGGTCGGGAGCTCTTCAGAAGGAGAAGCAGAGAGAATAATGGTGCTTGGGCCCGCTCCCATGGCCGAAGAAGCCCTGCGTGCCTTCGCCTCGCGCCTCAACCGCTTCCTCTCCTCCCGAGCCGTTGAGACGGATCCCACCAGAGCCTCTTTCATTGAGGCGTCTTCGTCCGTGAATAGGGATGCCTCCAAATTTTTCAAGGCATCCCTCGTCGTTTTGTCAAGTTGAGGCTTTCGCGGCAGCCCCGAAGAAGCTGGGACTTCAGTAAAGGATCCGGGGAGAGTCCCCGCATCAGCTGTCGTGGCCCCTGTAAAGAAACAAAGGAAAAAAGGTTAGATTGGCAGTCAGGAAAGAGGATAAAAAAAAAACTCAATAAGCTAAGACGTACCAACGCCCGTCAAGGCGCGCTTCTTCTCCTCCTCCTGGAAGGTTTTTAAAGAGGCAGCAATGGCCTCTTCGGTATTGACACCTATTGAAAATGGGGGAAAGTATTAGTCAAAAATAATGATTAAAAAATGCGATAAAACGACGAAGAAAGCAGCTAATGATTACCTGACTCAGCGAGTTTATTCAATATCGCTTCGAACCTCGCTGATCGCTCAGAAGCTGCAATAGCAGCCCCAAGGTCGGTGTCTGCGGGGTCTACCGAGAAGCCCTTATTGCTGCCATACTCGCTTATTCCTTCGGTAAGAGGAGCCTTAGGCTCTAAACCGAGGATCGCGTCAAGGGAGAGGAGCGACTTCTTCTTCTTTTGCCCGCCAGCTCTGGATGCACCCGGGATTGATTTGCGCTTGGCAGACACCTTGGGGCAGCGGGCCCCGATACCCGCGCTTGCGCCGGACTCCGGCGATACCACATTTACCACTGGATCATGGGGGGCTGGTGGCACAGCCACAGTATCACGAAGCGGCAATCCGCGCGGAGGGCTCAACACACGCGGATGTCCAACTCCAACACCTTTCAATGGAGGAATGACTGGGATCCTCGGCTTCAGGGGAGCCTTACGATCGCCGTCGGGAGGCGCACCCTTGCGGTCAACCAGCATGCACTTTTTCATTTGGATAGCTGGACCCATTGCGTGCGCGTACCAGGCCACGTACGTGTTGAGAACTTTGGGGGCGCAGCTCGACTCGCTGATAAAGAAATAAGAACCCGTGTTAAGCCGCATAAAATGGTGCATTGCATCCCTTATCCCTTCTCAGCTAACCGTGGGCCTTTCCAAGAAAGCTTCCATCGGGATCCCCTGGTTATAGCTCGATTGCTGAGCAAACCGGTGAGGGTTATACCTCATGAGGAGCGCCGTCTCATTCTGCCTAAACACCAAATAGCCCGGCCGAATGGAGTAAAGATGGAGGATTTCCCGAGCCTTTAATATGGAAGCCCCATCTTTAAAATCGTTGCGCAGCGGCACTACCGATTTGGTGGTCTTTGAGCCTATTGTTATGACCTTATCCAAAAAGGAAACCTTCGCTCCGACCAGGTGTGGACGAAGGAGTAACCCCCTAGCCTCCCGCGGAGGTGCAACTACGATCGAAGCACCGACTAATCGTATGACTCTAGGGAGTCTGCATTTCTCAAAAAAGAGAGGGATCTTATGGGCGCCGAACACCCCGTGCACGTGCATTTCCATCCAGGAGGTGAAGTAGTGCATCGGGAAGTTAACGGGCTGCACCCCAGGCTCACTAGCGTCCGCCGCTACGCTAAGTCCATTATAAAGATAAGCCAGCCCAGCAATCCCTACTGGCAACTGCAAGCCAGCCACCATCCGGTGCGCTGGGTAGAAAACAAATGACCGCATGTGGCGCGGGTGCATGGGGAGCGCAAAGCTGCACAGCCACAAGCCCAGGAACCCTATAAAAAAGGTTTCCTCATCCATACCCGGGACGGCGATTTCCGAGAAAGGAACGACGACGGCACCGGGGAGATAAAAGCCCCTTTGGTCATTCTCTGATATGGGTCGGCGGTCCAAGCCGAAGCCAAAAGGGTCATCAAGTTGGACAAACTTCTCGCTCTGCTCCGATAAGAACTCTGGTCGGATAAAGCGGGCAATAAAATCGGCGAAACTGACGCCTCGGGCACCCGATTCCAGATAGAGCCCTTCATAAATCTCCAGCACCTTCACCAAGCCCGGGAACTGGTGCTGAATGGCGTTCTCCGGAGTCAAGTCAAACACCAGCGGTTTGGTGGCAAATACGTATTCATCAGGAGAAAGCAGCTACTCGTAGTGCTCCCCCCTCATTGGTAGACCCGAGACTTCAGCAAACTCCTCCAAGGAGATGGAGACCTCCCTGTCCGTCATCAGGAAGGTGTGGGTGAGGATATTCCATTGTTCTATAAAATCCTTGATCCACCACGTTGGAGGAGAGGAATACTCGAAAAGCGAGACATAGATGGCCGAATATAAACCAATCTTCGTTAGATGAGTCCTTTTCGCCGATAAGATGTACCGGGCCCACTGCAAATATCTGGCGGGCGGTCGCGGGACCAATCCAATATTATAAGCCTGTCCCCAAGGGCGTGCTTCACACTGACAGATTCGCCTCCCTAGAATGTCTATTTCCGGCGGCGGCTGCACGGGAATGGCACCAATTGCAGGCTGGAGGAGGTTATCAGAATTCCAATTTTTGACCTCCACGGCATAGTTCACCGGGGGTTCATCCGCATAAGGAATTGAAGTTATCGGCTCAGACGACGTGGCGGAACTGAAACTGCGGCGATCCTGGATGATCTCATTGTACCACCTACCCCACAGATGAAGGCTCTTGTGCTTGGGGTCATGATCCTTTATGAGAGCGAGCACCACTTGATCCATCGGTGCCTGGGGGAACCCTCCCTCCGAGCGAATAAACGGGAAAGACAAATTAGCAGACATGTTTTCTGCGGAAGGACAAAAATTTTTATTAGCCGTCAGTGTTGTAATTCCAACGCTTGACATTTTAAAAAAAATTACACCACGCTGCAATGCAGTGGGTGGGGGACCAAATGGGGACCCACAAAATCTGGATGACAGTGCATTATTTAATAAGACAGCCCCATCATTGGATGAGACTGTCAATTAAAGAAAGATTCTCCAAGAGAATACCCTCATTGATGGGAAATCCCTAGAGACAAAGAGAAAATCTCCTCTTTTAGAACAAAGCTCTGTCACAGAGTGACATTTGTCAAATTTTGGTCTCAAGGGAATAAAATTTCCTAAAAAGAGCCTAGCTCTATAATAATGATGAAAACTGTAACTCCTAAGGATTAAAAATTTAGGATCTTAAAGATCCATAAAAACTTTTAGGAGTTCTCTATTTTCAGATAAAAAAAAGAGATCTACATTTGATCCATGAACAAGATCTCTGTAGATCTGTAAACTTTTGAGAGCAAGGCTCTGTTGATGAAACCCCAAAAGAGTTTTCTTTAGATCAAAGATCTATGAGAGCAAGGCTCTGTTAATTAAATTCGATTTAATTTAATTTAATTTTACCTAAAAGTGATTCTAAGTTCTGAAATTTGAAATTCTTGGGAAGAAACGAGAGCAAGGCTCTAAAAGTTCTCAAACAAGAGCAAGGCTCTGAAGTTCAAATTCTTGAAAGTGGTAAAAAATTACCAAGGACCAAGGGTCCTATTTATAGGCGCCTGCGCCCCTTCAGATCACCCTTTGATCCAACGGTTGGAATCTTGCCACCGTCGCACTCACGTGCGCGCCACGTGAGCGCAACGGTGGGGGAGCATTTGTTTCTCCCAATCAGAGCAAAGCTCTGTTGAAATTCAAAATTCAAATTTTGAAGCAACGCTTCAAATCTCGGGCGCAACGCGCCATGTGTCAGGTGCCGATATGTCAGCGCAGCGCCCAAGACAGCACGCCCAATCAGAGCAAAGGTCTATTTAAGACAAAATTAAAGGAAGCAACGCTTCAGTTGCGCAAGCACTGCGCTGCGCGACACGTGTCAGCGCAGATGCGCCAGCGCAGTTGCACTGCGCGACACGTGTCAGTGCAGATGTGCCAGCGCAGCTGCGCTGCGCGACACGTGTCAGCGCAGGTGCGCTGCGCTGTGCACTGCTTGACACGTGTCACGCGCTGGGGCGTTTACGCCAAACAGAATTAAATTCGAGTAAGATTTTTCTGTTCTTGTTAAAACAAGAAGATTGCCTTCTGTAAAACAGAAGCCCTTGGATCAAAGATCCAACGGTGGGGAAAATTCCCTGAATCACTCAGAGAAAGATCTTTTTAACAAATTTATGGGCACTATATAAAGGCCCCTAGACCTCAATTCAAAGGCATCAACATTTTGTGAGAAATTAAAAACTTCAAACAGAGAGAACTCTGAAGAATTGGAGAGAATTCCTTAAGAACAAAAAAGGTAAAAATCTTTAGAAAAAAGAGAAAATTCTCTTATGAACAGATCATTGATCTGAGAACAAGATCAAGGATCTTCAATAAAAAAAATAATAAATAAATAGTAATAAGTGCTTTGCACTTTTCTATGAACCATTGGTTCCCTGAGATAAGAAAAACAAGAATAACTTGTTTTCTTTGATCTAAATTAGATCAAGAAAACAAACAGTGTTTTGCACTTCTTTTATGAACCATTAGTTCTGAATCTAAAAGATTCTCAAGTTAATAGTGCCTTGCATTTGTAAATCTGCACTGTTGCGCTCTTGGGTTGGCGCAAGCCACCAGAGAGCGCCACGTGTCAGCATCTGAACCATTTGCGCTATGCGCTCTTGAAATAGAGCCTTGCTCTCTGAAACTGGCGCAACTCACCACAACGCGTCACGTGTCAGCAGCGCACTGTGCTTGCATGACACGTGTCATCACCACAAGCGCTTGCGCTCTTTGGTTGGCGCAAAGCGCCTGACAAATGCAATGCATTTCTTTTGCTAAAGGGCCAGGCCCAAATCAAAAAGACCTAGCACGCCAAAATAAATTGCAAAGCAATAAAAGGGCAGAGCCCAAATAAAATTGATGCTCTGCATCATTTATAAAGGGCAGAGCCCAAGTAAAATTGATGCTCTGCATCCTTTCTGGGCAGAGCCCAAACAAAAATAAAAAGTAATGCAATGCATTATTTAAATGTGGGCAAAGCCCTAGCACAGGTCTAATAGACCAAAAATAAATAAAAGCGTTGAATATTTTTCAACTGGACTTAGCCCAATCATGGACGTAAGTCCTCTAATTAAATTGACTGAGCACAGCTGCTCTCTTAAATCAATTTACGACCGATTCGAGGGTACATCTCCGAACTCCTTTGACTCCTATCATTGTAATCCTTCAACGATGTCAGAGAGGTGACGGGTCCCGACAACCACACATCAACACGGACTGTGGGATCCTTAAACTCATGGACTTAAGCGTCCTTAAACCAAAAGACGGATTGTGGGATCCTTAAACCCGCGGACTTATGCGTCCTTAAACTAAAACACGGACTGTGGGGTCCTTAAACTCATGGACTTAAGCGTCCTTAAACTAAAACACGGACTGTGGGGTCCTTAAACTCATGGGCTTAAGCGTCCTTAAACTAAAATACGGACTGTGGGGTCCTTAAACCCACGGACTTAAGCGTCCTTAAACTACCTATGGACCGCAATGTCCTTAAACTACCTATGGACCACTATGTTCCTAAACTGGAACAATAGAGTCCCCAAACGCTCTTTTGTCGGATCCAAACGATCCCGTTAAGTTGATCTTAGTCTCAAATCAGACTAACGTATCTTTAACAAACGTTTAAGTCGATCTTAGCCTAAATATGGCTAACGTATCCTTAAACCAAAACACCAAACCCAAATCTAAGTAAACACAGATTTGGACTAATCCACGTCCTACGGGCGACGGCGTCACTTAGTCTCCGTATACAATCCACGGGCAACCACAAACAAAACAAACACACACGACACGAAGTAAAATTCTGGAGAAGGAGAAAGTTGTTACCGCGATGCGGTAGTGTAATTAACTGCAGGGGGTTGCGGCTGCAGGGAAGAGCGTCCCCACAATCAAAAACCCCTCAAGCAAGGGGGAATCTGACGAAGTCTACTAGATCGACCGCATCCATCTAAACCTCCGATACACGGTGCCATAAATCAACTTGGCATCTTCGGAGAGGTGGACGGATAAAACCAAATAGCATCTGCCCCAAATCTCAGCGTCAGGACCTCGCAGTCTTGTGCGCCGTCTTTCGAAGGGGAACAGTGCCTAGCGCTGGATCTGAAGCGTTGCTTCAATTTTTGAATTTTAAATTTCAAAACAGAGCTTTGCTCTGATTGGGGGAAACAGGTGGAGCATGAACGACAGGTGTGATTGGTAGTGGTGGAGGTGTGTTGTGGACATTGGTGCTGGTGTTGTTTGGGGAATCCATAACCTTGAATGAAAAATTTAGGTTAGGACAGATTCAAAGTATATGATTCAAAGAATATGAAATGATAAGATTCAAGGAACATGAATTGTAAAGAATGTTTTAGTTGCTGGTTTTTATGTTATATTGCTTAGGTTGTTCACGCAAAACAGAACTGCATGATAGTGTTCCATACAACTCGGACCTGCATGGGCCGCCAACAAAACCTGTCACGCCCCGCTTCCCGGAGTACAGTGAAGGGGGCGCGACGAGGCCGCTACGCATTTACTATGAAGTAAATACGCTAAGCGTATCTAGGAAATATAAAAATAAATGCATAAGAGACAAGATATAACAAAACAACAACTTTATTTATTCACATTCTTTCTGTACAATGCATGGAAAAGTAAATACAACTGAATGAAAGCAATGCCTAAACAATGGCATAACAGAAAAGGAAAGGTACTGAAATAAAAGTGTACAATGAACTAAAGCTCTGGGTCTTCAATGAAGTGGTCCAAGTCTTCACTAGTGGGCTCGATCTCCGGAGTGTCCGGATCACCTGACGACATTCAAAGAAGAAAGAAAGAGAATGGACAGAGAGTGAGAGAGAGAGTTTAGCTTTTACAGTTGTATTATATTGTTATATTGTTGTATCGAGTGTAAACGCTGTTGTTTGTAGCTTGGTACAGAAAGATGCCAGTGTATACGAGAGGAGTCTCACTTGCCCCGGAGACTAAGGTATCAGGAACGCAAGGAACCATTTATGTCACGGTACAACAACAACTGAATATAGGTTATGTGTCTTATGGTTGCAGTCTCATGCCACTTCTAACACCTTCCGTACCAATCTACCGCTTAAACCCCGCGGTATCTTGATTGTATTGTTTGTATTGTAACTTGTAATTGAATTGTAATATATATATTGTATAATTGGATGACTTGCCGAAACCATGATATCAGTAAATGGATATAACTGGAGAATCATGGATGTAACTGGAGAAACATGTAAATGGAAGTATATCCATGGTTCGGTTCGGTCAATATAGATTGAATATATGCATTCATGGATTCATGTTGAATTATAGTTTGATACTTGAATCTCATTCAAGTCAGGTTGATTATAGTAAGACTCGGTCTGAGTCAGAACAATTATAAAAGAAATTGAAGTCCTGATTGTTTTGATATTATCGGTAACCGATGCACATGGACGGTAAGATTTGTGTCTTTTTCAAAGACGATTACCGTGTTGATAACACCGTTGTTAAGTTTTCTACCTTAAATAGGCAACACCAACTTATCCGGCTCCCCGAGGCTCAAGAGATTGGTCCTGCTTAAACCTATATTTACTAGGGTCCTTATTGTAATTTATAGAACTTGAAGGGGTTTTATATAAAAATACTTTTGTATTATTTTCAAAATACACCCCAAGTATTTAATTATCGTCTTTAGAGTTGTAATGAATGTAGATTTTATATTTTGTGACATTTCCAGGGACAATAACATATTTTTCATAATACATGGTATTTAATTGTAATATTGAACTTGTATGGGTTTCATGGTATTTTAATGTAAAGCGATTCTTATGATTTTGGAAAATTTGAAGTATTTATATTATAACAAAAATAGGTATTTTTGATATTACATATATATATAATGTGGGGTATGGGATTTGAACTCTGGTGGCTTGGTTCAGCAGTGCAGGGTATTACCAATGAGCTATAAGCTCCTTCTTGTAATTAATAAGCAAAACAAATATTTAACTTGTTCTCAGGCAAAAGTACCCATTTCTTTAATTTTGAAAAAATTCTACAGAAAGTTGTACAGGAAATTTAGGGTTGTTACAGGGTGCATGCGCCGAGCAGAGGCTTGCCAGCTGGTTCAGTGTGAGGCTCAGGAATCCACCGTTGAGACCGAGCATGAAGATGTCTAGCGGCTTCATAACGAGGGATTTGATCCATCTTTTTGTAGGGCAGGAAGCTGTCTGGAGTGGATGGACTGAGCAGGAGAATTCCCGGTCACCTCGTGATGAGGGCTTTTGATCCACATTGTTGTGGGACAGGAAGCTGCCCGCCAGGATGAACCGAGCATGAGGATGCCCGGTCGCCTCGTGTTGAGGGCTTTCGATCCTTGGCATCGAGGGACAGGAAGCTGCTCGTCTGGATGAACCGAGCATGAGGGTACCTGGTCGTCAGGATTGACAGGGAAAGGAAGCTGCTCGATGGCCTCATGAGGAGGACTTCGATCCTTGGCATCGTGGGACAGGAAGCTGCCCGCAAGGATGAACTGGGCAGAGTAGCTGCGCGGTGGCCTCGAGCTGAGGGCTTTGATCCTTGGCGTAGATGGGTAGGAATCTACCTGCCAGGGATCGACCGGGCAGGAAAGCTGCTCGATGGCCTCGAGATGAGGGCTTTGATCCCCAGCGTTGTGGGGGTAGGAAGCTACCAGCTGCGGATGGACCGGGCAGAGTAGCTGTGCGGTGGCCTCGAGATGAGGGCTTCGATCCTTGACGTAGATGGGTAAGAATCTACCCGCCAGGGATTGACCGGGCAGAGAAGCTTCTCAGTGGACTCAAGATGAGGGCTTCGATCCGCAGCGTTTGGGGGTAGGAAGATACCAGCTTCGGATGGACCGGGCAGAGTAGCTGCGCGGTATCCTCGAGATGAGGGCTTTGATCCGCAACATTGTGGGGTAGGAAGCTACCGGCTGCGGATGGACCGGGCATAGTAGTAGCCTCGAGATGAGGGCTCCGATCCATGGCGTCGATGGGTAGGAATCTACTCGCCAGGGATTGACCAGGCATGGAAGCTGCTCGGTGGCCTCGAGATGAGGGCTTCAATCCGCAGTGTCGTGGGGTAAGAAGCTACCAGCTGCGGATGGACCGGGCAGAGTAGCTGCACGGTGGCCTCGAGATGAGGGCTTTGATCCGTAGCGTTGTGGGTAGGAAGCTACCAGCTGCGGATGGACCGGGCAGAGTAGCTGCGCGGTGGCCTTGAGCTGAGGGCTTTGATCCTTGGCGTAGATGGGTAGGAACTACCCGCCAGGGATTTACCAGGCAAGGAAGCTGCGCGGTGGCCTCGAGATGAAGGCTTCGATCCTTGGCGTAGATGGGTAGGAATCTTCCCGCCAGGGATTGACCGGGCAAGGAAGCTGCTCGGTAGCCTCGAGATGAGGGCTTCGATCCGCAACGTTGTGGGGTAGGAAGCTACCAGCTGCGGATGGACCGGGTAGAGTAGCTGCGCGGTGGCCTCGAGATGAGGGCCTCGATCCTTGGCATAGATGGGTAGGAATCTACCCGCCAGGGATTGACCGGGCAGGGAAGCTGCTCGGTGGCCTCGAGATGATGGCTTCGATCCGCAGCGTTGTGGGGGTAGGAAGCTACCAGCTGTGGATGGACCGGGAAGAGTAGTTGCGCGGTGGCCTCGTGACGAGGGCTTTTGATCCACAGCGTTTGTCGGGTAGGAATCTACCTGCGGCGAATGAGCAGAAGACATTCGTCTGTCCTGCACGGAGTTTCAGCATGGAAACAAAAGGAAGCAATTCAGATCGCAAAGAAGCAAGATTATTAATTATTAAACAAAATACAATTTATGTAATTTAGTTTAGATTCTCTTGTATTGAGTGACCAGGATCGAAAGGTGTCCTTATTGCTCGGACTCGGGTCGGTCGGTGATGACCATGATCTGTCCGATCGATAGCTCTGCGTCATTAATTTTATCGGCTTGCCTCCGATCTGTTTGATGTTTGTCCCGTAGGTGCTTTCCTAGGTGACTCAAGCGGATCAACTCCTCGATGTAGACACGAAGTTGTCTGCAGTTCTCGGTCGGATGCCCTTGCGTCCTATAGAAGGCACGGTAAGAGCCACGGAGACGCTTTCCCGCCTTTAGGGTGATTGGCGAGAGCTTAAAGAAACTTTCGCTCTTTGCTTCCTCTAATAGCTCGGCTTGGGAGATATTCAGAGGAGTGTACTCCTGAAACCTCGGGGAATAAGGTATTGGCCAGTCGACCCACTTCTTCTCTTCTCTGCCCCTCTTCTTTTGGTCAGCTTGGTCGGGCCGGGGTAAGTTTGAATTAACCTCGGACTCGAGTTGGATTTCTCGCTCGGCCCACGCTTTTACCTCGGCCATGGTTTTAGGCTGCGCCAATGTAAAAGAGCGGAATCACTCTTTGTGCCTAAGACCCGATCTCATTGCGGTGATGACAGTCTCATCGCGGTGCTCGGGGACCTCGAGAAAGGCTTTGTAGAAACGAGTGACATATCCCTTACAGGATTCCTTGTCCCCACCCTTTATTGTGAAGAGGTAATCGACTGTCCTTTTCTGTTGTTTGTTTCCGATGAAGTGGCCGAGGAACTGGTTGGCCATCTCATCAAAGGTAGAGATGGAGCGTGGTGCCAGCCCCTGGAACCAGTCCCGACCTGCCCGGATCAGAGTGTTAGGAAAAGCGCGGCATTGAGCTGCGTCCGAGTTGTCCTGGAAGCTCTTGCTCGCTGTGAACGCATCCACATGATCTTTTGGGTCGGACTTCCCGTCAAAGAGAGCTACCTTGGGCGGCTTGTTCTTGGAGGAAACTTGTTCGGCCAACAATTCCTTGGTGAAGGGTTTTGTGAGAGAGTCCGTGGAATATCTAGCCCCTTCGTCAGATGGAGGGTCGTCCTGTCGTATGCCTTCGCGCTTCTTTTCGAGGGCTTCGAGGCAGTTATGATACCCCGAGAATTCGGCACAGTCGAAGTGGTGGCTATTTCCGCCCATAGACTGCGCGGTAGTGCGGCTTCGATTCCTCTTTATCAAATTCCTCAGATCCTCAGGCGACGTCCTCTTGGAGTATCTCTGACGCGAGCTATGTGCGTGGACCCAGCGAGGGAGAGGGCGTCGGTCGTGCCTGGAAGCAGGCGAGCTGATCGACACCTCCTCGGGTGGCGCAGGAGCACGATGGGCGTCGCGGCGATGGTCTTTTTCCCGAGACCGCGACGTAGAGCCGTGCGGTACCCAGCATGTTATAAAATTATTCGCTGTGTGGGAGTCGCGATTGCCGGAGTCGGCATGCTGGTGTTCAGTGGCATTGAGGGGAGCAATATTATTCGCTCTGCCGACGCCATGATCCCTGGGAGGGGGAACCGCGATCTGGTGATCAGGGCCCGCCGTCTGAACGCGGATGAAGGCGTCCACCATCGACGTGAGTCTGTCGATTCGAGCCGATAAGGCGTTGAGAAGGTTTAGAGGGGGAGTAGAACCGTCCACACCCCCGTTATGGGGAAGACGGCGGCTCGTACTGGGATCGTTGTGGTCGTCGCTCGCCATTGGATCGAGGGCGGAAGATCAACTTTTGTTGGTCGAACAAAATAAATCTTTCGTCCCCACAGACGGTGCCAACTGTTGGAGCTCTGGATCTCCTTAAGATATTGTCTTCCTTTGAACTGTCGCGAGCGTTGATGAATGGCTGTGATTGGGTTTGAGAGTTGCCTGCTGAAGCGTGTGGATCTTAGTGGGCTTGATTAGCAACGAAGCCGATCTACTTGTAAGGAAGTCTCGGGATGGTTGTACCATCATGGACCCTCCGACGATCAAGTTAGTAGAGGTATTTGGGCAGAGTAGCGGCCTATTTATACAGGAATTGCCTTACCTGAGTCGTCTGAGAGAGGAGTTTATATAGGGGTCGCGCAGAGCGAGCCGATGCAAGATCTCCGTCGTCAATTACGCCCGCGTTAATGGCGGGATCCGCTCATTAATGGGGGAACGAGCCTGTGTGGGACGCGGGACGTGGGGCGGCTGATATCTCGCTTTGGCGAGATACGCGGAGCCGTTGCGAAAGTGCTGAGGCCTCGCATTCTCATTTGTCCGGGAGAGCTGGGAAGGCTTAGTTCGGCGGGAGGCTCGGAGATGAACTGGGAGGCCGAGGAAGTTTAGCTCTGCAATAATTCGGAGATGAACGAAGGAGAATAGGCACTTGTTCGGCGGCTAGGTCGCTCTTGGGTACGAGGTGGAGCGCAAGCTCGAGGATAAGCTGAGGAAGGTCATCAATGCTTCCACACTGATTTTACCTCGGTATCTCTCCAGGAGTCTAGTGAGCTGTCGCGGGTGACACGCCATTTGCCACGTGTCGTGATCTGAGTAAATACCACTTCCGAGCATCATCAGGGGTCTCCAATTCTGAAATTCATTTGGAGCTTGACTGTCTAATTTGCAAGAGAAACCCACTGTTGTAGTATTAAAAATCCACTCTCAATTTGTAACCGCAACTAACCCTACTTATCTATTCCCATAACTAACTTTTTTAATGTGCATCGCACGTGCAAAACACCAATTCTATTATAGTGCTAAAAGAAAGGGGTCTCAAAATTGAGAATCCAATTTCAATGACGGCCTTCTAAATGGCTATAAAATTTTCTCATTTTTTCTAACGCGGATTTTTTAATAAAATTTGATAACTTTTCTCTCCCTCTTTAGACCTAGCTACTTCCCACCTAGGTCTGAGAGCACAATCGACCTACATGGGTTACACATGAAAACACAAGAAGTTAGCGTGTGATTGTCTATTCTGATTTTAGAAGAATAAACCAGCTGCCAGAACTCAATTTAACCTGTAAGGATCGATAACCAGTAAAACCATCACATGACATCGATAAGCAATCACCCTGATCAGCATTAGCCATATAACCGGCAAGTACCCCGTGTTAGCACGGACACACAAAGTTGCCCGAGAATTCCAAAAATATGTTATTGCAGCAATGATCAACAAAAATTCATTGTCTCGCTGATATTTGAAACTTGACCCAAATTATTTTAAAATAATTTCGGAAAATTTCTTTATTTTCTTTGAAAACAACTTCATAGAAATTACGTCTTTATCAAAACTTAACCAAAATTCTCTCAATACAATTTCAAAAAATTTCTTTGTTTTCTTTGAAAACAATTTCATAAAAGCCCCTTAAACTTTACAACTGTATTCATTTTTTGTATTTATCGAATAGATGCCAAATTGCATTTGAAATTCCTATATGAGTCAATATGTCTTAGGCGGCGATTTAAATTCCTCTTACATATTGAAAAAAACATGCAGACGTTAGTTTTTTAAATCTATTTGAATTTATTTGTAGAGATCGTTATTTTTTGAAGAAAAAAGCTATAATGTTCTGACCTATGAGATTTCATGAAACATAAAAAGAAATTACACATATAAAGTAGCTTATTGTGTGTGTGTGTGTATGTATATATATATATATATATATATATATATATATATAAGATTCATAGGTTTATCTACGGGGTTATGGCTTGTGGGATTTCAAAGTAAAGATAGAATAAGCCAAATTCATAATAAAAATTATAAGATTTCATCAAATTCAATTTGCCTCTTATCATTAATGGGGAAAAAAATTATAGCAAACCCAAAATAAACGTTAAGGGACCAAATACAAATTTGAAGCCTGAAAAAATGGTACAGAAAATTACGGCAAACTAATAATCAAAGTTGAGACTAAATACAAAATTAAAGCCTAAGGAGGCTTAAAGAGAAATTGTGAAGATGATTTGATTTGAATGTGAGGACATAAATCGCATTGAAGCAATCATAAGTGGCCAATTTGGAAAGGCCAAAAGCTTAAAGTAGGGATATATATATATATAATCTTCCAAAACTTAGAGCATGATTACCTGAATGTTTATAAAAGTTTAGCTAAGTTTTTATGAACTAGAATCATGATTAAAATCTTAAAAGTAAAGGTCCCAATTAAGCTATTGTGTTCAATTTCAATATGCACGCCCAAACTTTTGAATGTAGAAGAATTTCAATTAGATACTAATATACTATTTACTAATTTGAGGAAACGGGTTATCAACTAGCTAGTTGATATTAAACCGTCAGCTGGCCTATTACATAAAGTAATCCGTTAAATCGACGATCCGCTCCGGCCATCTTGTTTCACACATGAAGTGATCGATGTGTGTGAAATTTTAATCGATATGTTGCACAACAAGTGATGGATCAAGCATTTAAAAAATGGATGGTTGTTAAACAAAAAAAAAGTCATATATTGATGACGCTTGATTGAAGACAAAGATGGAGTCAAAGCGATTAAAATTTTATACACATAGACCACACCATATGCAAAACAAGATGGCCGGAGTGGATCGTCTATTTGACGATCGGTTTAGACTATATAATAAACTAGCTGACGATTTAATATCAGCTGGTTTGCTGATAACCCGTTTCCTCATTTATTAATCAATAACATTATCCCCTTCCACAAAACACATTGAGGGGGTGGTTAGATTTGCCATTGGCCATGGGCTACTTTAGTCTATCTTTCATTGATTTGTCCTTAGCTTGAGTGTGGGGTGACTTTAAGAAATTTATCCACCAAATCAGTAATATACAGCTTCTAGAAAACGTGCCTTGATTTTGGCTCCAAAGCAACCATTATTTTATTGCTAGATTGTCAAAAAATACCTTAGCTTATGTGTTTTCAAAATTATTAGAAATAAACAATCTCAGATCATAGAAATTAGTATATCTACGTTTTGTTAATTTTATATTGTAAACTTTTTTTCCACAGCCTCATCTCGACTAAAGCTAAACTCCTATTTAATATTACAGCTCCCAAACTTCTCTTTAAAATCTGTGTTGAAATATAGACAAGAAAAAAAATAGCAGCAGAAAACGGAAAAAAAGAAAAGTGAAGATTAGTTTTACATAAAACTAATATGCATAAAATTGTTCGAATTTTTTTCCATTAATGGAAGGTAATGGAAGGTGGGGTTCTTTTTTCTTTTCTTTTTTGCCATAAAAGGCCATGATATATAGTAACTATTTATTTTGAAAGCAGGCGGCATTTCTTCATATCCAAGATATTGTCCGATAATTTAGCCTAATATTTATTAATCGCATGATATGTTATAGAATGCAAGTTTTGCTAACTAAAAAATTTTCTTTTAAGATTGGCTCGAATGAGGTCCAACCCTCATAGAATGCAACATAGCAAGTATCCCACAAATTATCATTATCATTATTTTTTTAAAGTTTAATCTCCACAAGAAAATTGATCCATACCGAGGAAACTTTTACCGCAGCACAGTACTCTTCTTACTGCAGTAAACAAAATTACCACCTCATAAACAACATCCATGCGAAGCATACGAATCAAAGCAGCCCAAAAGCAGGGCATACAAAGGAATCATACAAGCAGACGATATAGGTGCTAGTATATACACATTCGATAGTCGTTGGGATTCAAATAAGTACATGCAAAGTTATTGGAAATGAAAATACTATTCGTATTTAGGAAAATAATCAGATACCGATACAAATATGAAATAAAAAAATTTACTCGACAAGATCAAACATTAATTATTTTGATGCCAGATACATGCACATATTACCGTATCGATACGCGGCAACTACTAGCAGATGCAGATATGGTTGCAAATAGCTATCGGTAATGTAAGTGATAAGAAAGTGATAAGCTCGATCGATTTTATTAAGATATAAATCATCTCAATTTATACACCTCATAACATAACTAATTGTTAACTAATAATTCTAACAATCTTACACACTAATCATAATTTCAATAACATAAATCAGAACTTATCTTATCTGATTTATGATAAGCATAATATCTAATACAGCTATATTCAAATATCTCATAATCTAACAATAAGTTACTATCTATACTTGAAATTTTTTTTTATATGAATAAGGAACCGGTCCGACATATTTGTATCCGTTTATATCCATGCCATCAAGCCAAATCCACACATGCCCAGAGAAGTAAAACCCCAACCCTCCACATAACACATAAAACCACCCGAGGGAAAGTTGGAATTTTATAAATTTCTAAATATTTAATTTATCCGGTATATAGCCATATATTAATTGCTTCTTTCAATAAGCCTTGCATCGCCTAGTTGTTAAGAAACATGAGAGAGAACGAGAAGGTTATGAGTTCTCGAGTCCTAGCTTTGACATATTTTGCTCAATTTATTTAAAAGCGAGTCGGAGGCGAGCATGGGCCTTTGGGTGCTTTATGAGATGCACTTGGCATTTTACGTCTCTGGAGACTATTGGGGGGGCATTATTTTTGTATCCGAGCAACCCATTTGGGCTCGAGTGCGAGTGCGAGTTTGAACTCGAATGGTTGTAACAATTCGTTTTGTGTGTGGATGTGACTGGTTCGGTTTGAACCAACGAGTGCAAGTATCCGAATAGTCGTGAATTCAAACGAAAAGACGCAGTCAGATATGGTTCGAATCGAAAGGGTACTTGATGCGCCCTTTGATTCAAGTCCGAAAGAGTAATCCAAGACCTATAAATAGAATGTCCATGTTACTCTCAACGATAACAATTCCAAGAGAATTTTCTCATCTCACTCTCTTTTCTCTTCTGCTCTTTACTGTATTCTAGTGTTGTTCTGGTTAAGTAATTTTTCCTGAAAATAAATACTTAATAGAATTATTCTGGAGACTGTTTTATCTTGAGAGTCAAATTTGCTGTAACTCGTTGCAGTATAGGGTACAAATATTGTCTTAAGGATAGAGTGATCATCGACTGAGGCAATCAGGCTTTGTCTCTCCACCATCTTATCTCCAAACCAAACAATCATGTATATAATATATATCTTATTTTCACAACTGGGTCATGACCATCACGTACTGGTCACAATACATTTCGCAAACGCCGGAATCAATAGCCGTGGTCTTTTAGGAAAAATTCTACGTTGTGTGGTCATAAAAGAGAGAAAGATAAGAACACAGACACCTTCATGTTACCGAAAAGATATCCGAGATTTAAATTCTTCAACTCTTTCGCTCTCATGTCCGGATATATTACAATCGTCTTTAGAGAGAGAGAAAAAGCTGCAGCCTTTTCCATGTGAGGTGACATGTCCTGGGCCTAACATAAGAGGGGAATTATTTGGCTGTGGGCTGTTTTTATGACTGTCAACGGGGAGTGCACCATTGCAAACCGGTTTGTGTTTTTTAAAAACGGAAAGTCCCGATCTATGGCATATTTTAACGATCCGATTCGTTCAAATTGATCACCCTATCCTCAAATACATGTGTATGAAAAATCAAAGGATTTGAAGACCTCCGGCCTATGCATCGATCGGTGCGAAAATGAACGCCTTTCGATAATGCAACATAAACGTCATCCGATACATAGCCTAGAGGTATTCAAATACTTTGATTTTTCATACACATATATTTGACGATAGAATGATCAAGTTGAACCGATCAGATCGTTATAATATGTCATGGATCTAGATTCCATGTTTTTAAAAAACAGGGACGGTTTTGCAAAGGATCACTCCTCACCAGCCATGAGCGGTCACCTAAGCCCTTAGCTACATCCATGCAAGAGTTGTATGATTGATCGCCATGATGACTACCTGCCCCTTTGCTCTCATCCTTTATTGCCCTTTTACATAGGTACAAGGCTCACCAAGGACCACATGAAAATGAAATGATCTTTTAATGTACTGCATGGTAGATGCGTGTAGGTTTTCAAGGGATGTGGGTAAGCTTTAGGACTAGATTCCCTAAACATGAAACGTCCCCTTCAATCTATCTTTTTGGCTAAATTTCAGGAATGCCTACCTGTTCTACCCTACCTTTTCTAGGACAACAGGTAGCCAAGGAAAAAAAAGAAGGAAAATTCTTAACCGGCTTCACTGTATCCTAGTGGTAGAGGATTTTTACGGTTGGTTGAACAAGCGGTACCAGGTTCCAAACGGTATATTATTCAAAAAGAAAAAAATCTTAAAAAGGAGAGGAAAAAAGTGCTTCTGATTTATATTTGAAACTTAACATCATTAAGTTTAAGGGCGAATCCTGGGACGTCTGAAGTTGATATATATGATTTCTTAAAATTTAATTAGCCCTGATTATCTAATTCTTTCATTATTCCTATTTGGTTTATTATTGAAATGGCAAAAATATATATAAATATTCCATCCGAGTGCTATAAATGAAAATTTTCGCTTGGTTCTTTTTGAGCCATCACAAGCATTTTGGCAATTAGATAAAGAGATTTTTTTAGTAAAAGCATTTACAAAACCTTCATCTACCAAGTTCAAAGTCATATGATACTAATGAATTCTTGCATTCCATAAAAATATTCCCTCCGTTTTAGAGATTTTTTTGTCTCACAATTCTAGTCGTTATCAATTGATTACCGAATTTACCCTTCATTAAAATCTCAGTTTTTGTTATTGAGTATACTTTAATTAGGGGTATTGCGGTAAATTGAACCGGTCATAATTTAACATTTTAATAAGCGTGATAAATACCAAATCGGCTATCAAAGTGGGACGGGTTTAGTATTAAAAATACTCCAAACATATACAAACTCATCAACTATCACAAGACATGTGCACAAAATGATCATCAACATCTTATGAATCCAAAAGGATCCAAAATCCTATCGAAACAACAAGGGACAAGTCGGTCAATATACTGAGCACTCTTTTCTCGCCAGCTGTGTAAACAGTTCCTAAGATGAGCTAAACCTACACAAAAGTACCAATTCTAGACCAATAAAAGCCATAGAGACCCAATCAAGTATTTCCTGCTGGAACCCAATGAAGATAGACCAATAAAAGCTATAGACAACAAAGTAAATAGCCTTTTCCTTGTAACTAGATTTAAAGGAAATGACAGTGTTCATTCATATCATAGGACATTGGGCATTGGAATGCAAAAGAGAAGCAATGCAGGCCTACAAGGCTACAACTTCCATAGCCCCAAAGCACTCAAATGTTTTATATCCCCTCTAGTTTGGAACAACCCAGAAAAGAGTAAAGAGATTCGATGCGCTTCAGAGTTTTGATGGACAAAAACACAGGATGTTATATTGATGCATTGAAAATAATTTAAGATCTTAGACAAGGTCCTCACTCAAAGAGAACATCCTGGTTAAGTATCTAATGAATAAATATGCATGAAACAAAAGGGCAGATATGCTTCCTTTTCTCACATAAAGCAATGGAAAGTTCACTCGTATCATTCATGTAGGGCATTGAAATGCTTAAGAGGAGAACAGCCACACTATCAATGTCCCAAAGCATTCAAAGACTTGGTCCAAATCGATGATTTTTACAAAAATAAAAAGAGATGCAGTTATACATAATACATATGTTTATATGCCCACAAAAACGAGGCTTGACATCGAGAAGCATTCTATAATATCATGTTCTTTAACCTCCGACACAACTTCAAGAGTTTTGATGACAATAAAAGCATGAACCACCCGGCTTTATTTCTACGAAAATCATTTGCTTTGCCTCCCCCTTGGGCATTGGTATCATTTGTAAAACATGTTGATGATTGGTTCACAAAATACATTTAGAATGCCATTTCAATTGGCTTCAAGTCCTGGAATGATAATCGGTATTGGATGGAGGAAATTGAAGATGGTGAGTAGAAGGGGTAGGGGGAGTAACGGCAGCTGTAGCCGTGTTAGTAGCGAATCCTGATGATGCTGCAGAAGAGAAAAACGGAAATGGCATAGTCGAGCCTTGCATTTGCCATGTCCAGCTCGAAAGAGCGGGCGGACTCATCATAGGCCTTTTCTCTGCCGATCTTTCCTGTGTTCATAACCATAAAAATATAAGAATGTGTTTACATGATGTTTAAAATAGATGTTATTGGTTTAAATCTTTGGCGGGATTTTCTTTATTATTAGATTAATGGCGAGCAATAATCTTACTGACATATAAATAAGCATATGGCATAGACATCTGTGTGTTTTAGGGTCATGTGCTTCTCACATAGTTTAGTATTTGAAGAACTAAAAAAATGTCATCTCGGTTACGATAATATGTGAAAACAAATCACAAGGTGTGGGAGCAATATATTTCATGTCAATAGGATGTTTTGGCAAAGAAGCCAAGAAAAAGCAGAAATCAAATTTATAGAAATGAGGGCACTTTCAGAGAATGGGAGCATATTGAAATTGTCGAACGAGATTCCACATAACCTCTTCCCCATGACATGCTTAATAAGATTGTTATAGTAATTAACATAGTATATCGTAACATGTTCTCAAGATAAGTGTATGACAAAACTCTTTAAGCAAATTACTTTGAGACAATTTGCATGTAAATAGAAAATTTTGAAGTTGGTTTGTTTTAGTTTGGCTCAAGGGGAAATACATAGACAGATCTCAACGGACAAATTAAAATAACACATATTAACTCAAACCCTCTCTTGTACCGACACATAACAAAAATAAATAACTTCATCCAGGAGATTACTTAAAGCAGATGCATCGGCAGTGAGATTAAATAGAATGTGTGATGCACAATTTGATGACTTGTATCAAAAAGAAAGAAATTGTAGCAAGTACCATATTAGAGGGAAAGAAACTAGGGTATGGAGCATTCCATGCCTCAGGATGCTCAAATGACATCGCTGAGCTATTCGGATGATTTCCAAGAAAAGACGATGGGTTGTCAACCTGAAATCGATAGACAGTCCTATAATCAGGATATTAAGATTAAAAAGTATCCCTAATTTATGTGCTGCTCCTCTGATCATATATATATATTCATGTCAAAACAATGTTGAAAGAACCCCATTACGTAACTCGTTATTTTTCGTTTTGTATCATAACTCAACCTATTTGCTACGCAACTCAACCACATAACTTAAATACAAAGTAACTTACGATATAAATACAAAGTGACTTACGATATTTTACGTAATATCTACAAATAGCTTACGTTATGCTACGAATTGATAGCAATATCATAGCCTACGCTATTTATAAATAAGATTTTACATATGATTTTGTTATTAAACTAGATTTGAATTATAATAAATTAAGGGAATCTATTATTTTATGCAACGCAACCTCCAACTATAAATTCTCCATAAGCTAAAGATAAAAAACCTAATTTTACTTGATTAATTGAATACCTAAGTATGAATGTAAACTTGTTAAATTGAAAATTAGGAATTTGTTATGTTAATTCTAGTAGGTTTTACATTATTTTCTTAACTCTATTAGTTTTAAAACTATTTTTAATTAAATTTGTGAATATATATAATTATTAAAATTAATTAATAATAATCCATGTGGCTTACGCTTTGCGCAACGCTATTTACGACTTTTGCTTGTTAGAGACGAAACGCTGCGCTTTACGTTTTCGTTTTCATTATTTTCAACATTGTGTTAGAATAAGCAGAAGTTCAAATTTAACAAAATGCATGTGGCGATGAAAAACAATAGAAAGAAGATAATAAATACTTGTCAGCTCCACTGCTTCTGTATAGAATATCCAAAACGAAGCAATAAGACAACAGTTCAATTGGAGAGTTGTGAGGTGAGTGATTACCCGAGCCTTTTTGGCATCAGAAGCTTCAAAGGAGCCACAGTCGAATTGGACACCCATGGGATTATCTCCCCTCTTCGGACTACTCACATTCGGTTGAGAAATCCTCAAGTTCAAATCAAGGTCATGGCCAATGGCTGTCAAATGTTTAATAACAATTAATCTTAATAAATTAAACCCCTTAGAAATGAAACAAGAAATTCTTCATGGTATGGTACCTTTACTATCAACATCAGGAAGCACTTCACCTTCATAAGTACTCGGCTCAAAGTTTGTAACTGCTTCCCTTCCATTACATTTGATAGCCGCTTTGTCATAAGCCCTAATGTCCGGAAACAAACCAAAAGCAAAAATTTATATTGGAAGCGTTCAACTGAAACTCAACTTTCGCAACAGCTTAAAAAAAATCCAAATTTTTGTAGGACCTTGCAGCTTCTACTTCGCTGTCGAATAACCCAAGGTATATGTACCTGCATGCAAGGATCAGGATCTCATCTGTAAAAGCTATTCCAAATCCTTCTCTTCCCCACTAACTCACCACAACCTTATTGGTCATACATAATATTGCATAATTCACCAAATAAATATAATAATAGGATTAAAAGCATAAACACTCTTCATGTATATCTCATTCATCACTTATATCTCCCCGACTGTTTTATTAGCACTTGACACTCATAAAAGTTGGTATTCTAGAGCCTATTGATATCAATCTGAAGAGTGTTGAGTACTAATAAATCAGTTGAGGGCCTGCTAGGATTTAGAGTTAGGATAACCAAAGTTATCTTTGAAGTGAAGGTGTATAGGTTATGCAAACTCTAATTTGCAAGGCTCTAACTTGATGTTTTGTTTGGCTTGGAAGTTATGTAAATCCCAAAAGGTCATTTTGGCTCATTATTAAGAGTTTAGAAAAGAGAGTTGGATTGGAGCTTAGGCAACTCCAATTATTTCAAGTTTTAAGACAAGAGGACTCCGATTATCTAAACTCTAAGACGGATGCCAGGACATACTTAGGAATCTGGAGTTAAGTGTAGAGAACTCTACAAAACTCCGGGTTTCCTAATTAACACCAAAGCGAAGGGTTATAAGTGCGGGATATGTAATTATCCAATAGTAAAGATACCATAAAGCATTAAAGTATTGAATCGATGGAACAAAATGTTCTAGATATTTTATGACATTAGATGCATAATCGAGGAAGCCATTCTAGCTTGATAAGAAAATATCTACACTATTATAACTAGAGCTCTAAGGGAGAATGTGGCATGCCCAATCTCACATAAAAAAGTAAATACAGAAAATAACAGAATTCCTTAGTTTTAGAGCATCCAAGTCATCACCCAATATTTACAATTATAAATTAAAAAGAAAAAGGAAAATCTCATGTGATATTTAACTGCTCCCTATCTTTCTCTTTAACTAACTATTCTTTAATTAGCATCTCCTATTCCTCATGTGCAGCGCACATGCTTAAAATACAGCAAAGATAATAGTAAAACCAAGGCAAACTAAGATTTTATATCAATGGAGCAGCAAAATTCGTCAAGATTTTAAGAAACAATTCATCTGATTGAGGGGGGTGAAGATTCATACTTCTTGCCAAGGAATTGCCCCATCCGAGCTTCCCAACGACCACACTTATGGAGAGTGACCCCTCGGTATTTCGAGCTCCCTCTCGAAAAACCAGTGCTTTGCCGTCGAAGTATGTGAACAAACTCCTCCTTGGTCAAATCCCTCGTCTGTAACAAATCCAATACACTACAAATTACAAAACAAGCAATATCATTCTCTAACAAAATTACCAATCAATTCATTTCCAATACCTGCTTCAGATCCTCCTCGTAATCACTTAAATTGAAGTTGATATCAGCTTCAACTCCTCGAAACTTAATCGCAGCCCGATCATATGCTCTGCATATTTAACAAAGTTCAACAAACTCATTACACGTATATCCATGCTATTGACTAAGATATCAAAAAAATTTAAACAGGAAATTAATCAAAATTGAACCTTGCGGCAGTATGGGCAGTGTCAAATCCTCCTACAAATTCAAACCAATACAAGATTAAAAAAGATGAGCTCACAGCAGCAATTTAACACACAAACAGCTCAGATTCTTACCCAAATAGACTTGTTTCCCACAATCCCTAAACAAAAAACACCAAAAAATCATCAAAACTCAAAATTATGTAACCATATAAAACAAAAAATGGTTTTTTCTATAAAAAAAAAGACAAAAAAATAAACACAGACCAAATATGAGATTCCCATCTCCCAGTTCTCCTATAAAAAGTAACCCCTCTATATTGCGAGCTCCTCGACCTCGGCCCTCGCCTACTCTTCTTCACTTGCTGCTGCGGCAGCGGCGGCGCCAAAGCCCTAACCTCACTCGCCGCCGGCATCGCCATCTCCGCCACCGCCGCCGTAGGAAACAGCTCCTTGGTGACAAATCCCTCGCCTTCCTCCTCCTCCTCCTCTCGATTCTTCAGGATCCCAAACCGAAACCCTAACCCTAACGTCCTATCCGAGCTCGAATCCTCTTCAGCCTCAGCATTGAGCACCGATGAGTTCGAAGTGCTGGAATCGTCCATTTGCGGATCAGGCACAGGCTTTTCGATCGCCGACGACGAGGATTCGCCCGATGACGCAAAGTTCAAGTCTAACATTACTCACAAAAAAAAAAGTAAAAATGGAAACTTTATCGCAGATTTGTGGATGATTTGTTCGATCGCTTCAAGAAGAAGAGCCAAAGCAGAAAGAGATAGCAAGAGCAAAGGGTCGAATTGCTTTTAGGGGACATTTGGGTCTAAATCTCGAAGCATTTATTGATGGATAATTTTTGGGTGTTTAGAGATTGGTTGAAGTTTTTTGAGGAGAGAGAGAGAGAGAGAGAGAGGAAGAAAGGACCAAAGAGCGCGATGAAGAGTAACAAATGGATTATACACAAATTAAATATATCGATCAAAAGAGACTGAAAAAGTGAGAGAAACCTTTGTGTACGCACCCCCTAAAATATTTATATATTTATATATGTAATTTCCTAATTTATTTTGGCATGCAAGCGCTAACCCCATGCATTTGCCCCGAAAGCGTAAAATTGTCGTCATTTTCCCCACTGGAATCGAACCCCTGCACTCTCCCCAGAAAAGGAAGTGACATACCAACTGAACTATTGCTTATTGGTATAAGAATTGCAAATATAATTCTTTTTCTTAGTTACTTGATGCAAAAGAAAGGTTAAACCTCATTTACTGCCGGCTATTCTAAATCTTCTTTTTTTTCTTCTTATGCTTGCTAAATTGATTGTGGTAATCTTTAAGGAATACAAGTTCAGAGGTTTATAATATAGAAAAGCAGCTATTATGGTATCTGCGTAAAGTCATTGCTGACTTAGATGTCGTGTAAGTAGCTCTGCTAAATACTTGCCTTCCAACGCAATGTTGATTGTTTCAACGATAAAGAGAGACATGTTGTCGTAGTTTGAGTTGGTGTAGAAGTCCTTGAAAAGAAAAAATGTGCCGTTTTACTTTTTCTTACATATCCACATCGTGTTTATAAGAGTATTTACCAGCATACTTTACGACGTACTTTGATGAATAAATTTGGATTTTTTTGGGTTATATGATGTGGATTTCGAGAAGATGGATTCGGTCTCTCAAAGCAAATTAGGATTCTTTGGCTAGGCGGATTCTTCATTTTTGATCCGTAATTTCTCTTTAACTTATATTATGTTACGCTGATCTCTTGACCGTTACAGTTTTCTTAAAAAAAGTTTAAACAAAGACCCGTAGATAACGATTAGAGTCGTTTCGTACATGATTATCGGTCTTTTGATGCTATACAGGCTCGACAACCCTTGCTATTTGTCAAAGAATTTCGATTTGTTACACATGCAAATATTATATATCAGTGGGGTATCTATGCATAAAAAAGATGAAGAGAGAGAAAAAACGGTTTGGTTTCGATTTCGGACAGGTGACCGGCTGTTGCCGGTCAATCGGTCAGCACTCCGTTTTATCTCGAACCGGGACCGCTGGATTTAAAGGGACGGCTGGATTTGAGCGACGAGGGTTCGAGTCTCATGGTTCGCGTGGGGGCGTACTTTTTTGCAAATATTTTTTTAAGGGAATATGGTGGGAACGAGTGGACAGCATCCGTACACGACCTGGTGCGAGGTTTTAGCAATATTTTATTTTCACAGGGAGTTAATGGTAATTGGCCACCATATGCATTTTATTAGGTGGAGTTTAGCTTTCAACGAAAGAGAACGAGATCAATAATGATTATGTGCAGCGATAAGAATTTTTCTTTGTGTGTTTTTCTATAAATTTTTGTGCATTTTTTATATGAAAATATAGTATTCTTTGATTTGTTTTTGTTTAATTCTGTTTAGATGTCCGACACTGTACATATTTACGTTGATATTTTGCATTATTCGTCTACATCTTATTTGGCTTGTTTATTTTTCTAACTATTTAACGTTACTGAATGACAGATTTAATATCAGTGTTTACATACCGTGGAATATTAAATTTAGCGTGATTGTAAGTCATCGAGAAGTATGCATTTTAATTATAAACCATTTGATTGGAATCTAAACCATTTTAAAATTAATTGTAGAAGGGGTTTAATTATGCCATCAAATATTTAATATGGATGTTTAACAAATCCATGCTTTTTAGTAACGTGGTTGACATGAAATTTGATTCCTCAACAAGGTGTCTGCCCTAAGAATCGATACACTGGGTGTGTAGGCCAGAGTTAGGGTAGTTCCCTAGCATGACTTGTATAGGCTTCAACCAAATTCATTCTTGATCACTAAATTAAGCACTAATTAAGCATACAAAGAGCCTTAATCATCTCTACATCATGATTTGTTATCTTAATGGGTGTACCACTAGAACTAAATTGCAAATAAAAAATGACCATTTGCAACCATGTCCTTGTGTCTCTTGTGATGCATATGCATCGATGTATATTTTATTTGAGAGCCAGAACGGAGAGGCAAGTTGGTGCGCCTTCAACTTGATACATGTCAAATAATTACACTACATTGTCTGATATCAATTCTAATCAAATGTAATGTCGATTAAATAACAAGACTCCATTAGCGAGTTTTTCATAATGCACGGACAACTTCTCAGCAATATGTTTAAATTACAAAAACTTCTAAAATTTTCTTTTGGATGCAAGTAACTTCACTTCTTGCAAAATAAACAATTGAGGTGGCTATTATATCTTTATTTTCAATACTTTGATTGAGGTTTTCCATACTATTAGAGTTTGGCCGGTCATAATTAAGTTCTTCAAGAGGTTTGGAGCGATACTGGAAGGAATCATAAAGGCAAGATCTTACCAAGACATAAGCAAACATCAAAAACGTCATCGGGCCTCCTTCGATGCTTAAATCAGTAATGACGCAAATAATGGTATCGAGATCATCAAGCGTTGAGAATGGATACCAGATTACATACTGTTTGTTTGAGGATTATATATCATCCCTAGAACAAGGGAGCTTAATTTTAAGCCGAGGGCAATTCCTTAGAAACCTCCGCAGATTAGCCAGATGACAGGATACACTTGCGATATTGTTGGGGTTTAAAATTATACCGCGGTTGATCAAGTCAAAATCAAAGTCAACCCCAAACTAAATAGGCCCAAGCCCAGCTCAAGACCGAGAATGGAAGGGACCGGCCCCATGACAAAAAGAATGAAACCATAAATTGGTTTAATATAATTCTTTTTTTATGTAGAAATAAATGTATGTAAAACGGTCCAAAAGCCAAAATTTTGTAAACCCTATGGCTTATGTGGAAAAAGAGATAAGCACATAAGGCACGGGGTGACACCAGTGCCATTTGGCAAAGCTCAAGAGGCTATATGTAAAGTGTGCAGTCTATAAAGGCAAAGATGATGAAAAAATTATGAACAACTTTTCATTCTCTCAAATTCTAGAATTTGTGTCACATTCCTCAAAATTCTAAACCTTCTTTCTTTTTTTGAATTAAATCAAGAGCTCAATCCCTCTTTTTCCAAAAGGAAACTGTTTTTCACCATAAAACTCTTAAAGGGGAACTCAGATTTTTCATCAAATCCCCAAAAGGGAAGATTTTTGAGTTTCACCCCTCTTCTTCTTCAAGATCCTGCTGACGAAAAGGAGGAAGAAGGAGACCCCTTTTTCCAAAAATCCAATTTCGGGAAGATCTAAGGCTCAAAAGAAGATTCAGGGCTAAAGGGGAGAAGAAAGGGGTCCCCTCTCATCATCTTCAAAGATTTCTAGGAGTTTAACTCCATTCAAGAAATGTTGGAGTTTAACTCCATAAACAAAACCCTTATTAGGAGTTTAACTCCAAATCTATATATAATCCCTGTCAGGAGTTCAACTCCAAAGCCCTTTGGGAGTTCAACTCCCAGCTCAGGGGCTAAGCCCCTTTTCCGCTGGTATTTCCAGCGGTCGCGTGCCGCGCACGTGACCCGCGGGCGCTCAGCGTCTACGTGCGCCTCACGGGATCTGTAGGCGTCCAGCGCCCGTGCAGAGCACATGACCCGCGGGCGCCCAGCGCCCGCGCCTGCCACGCGACCCGCGGGCGCCCAGCGCTCGCGCCTGCCACGCGACCCGCGGGCGCCCAGTGCCCGCGCGCCTGACACGTGACCCGTGGGCGCCCAGCGCCTTGCATGCGACCCGTGGGCGTCCAGCGGGCGCGTGCGGGACACATGACCCGCGAGCGCCAAGCACCCACGTGCCATGCACGCGTCTTTAAGACGCTCCTTATCCTTCATTTCCCATGCACTCCACACCCAAAAAACGTCCCCCGTTAGGAAAATTTTTCTAACGGGGCCTTGCCATGTATCCCGCAAGGGGACTGCTCGCCCATTCACCCCCATCCCGATATCCGTGTAGCGGGACCCCCGTAAACTCTGCGAGGCCCCCGATATATCCAAAACCCTTTTAAAACACAACACACACATACGGCACATTGAGTTCGCATGACCAGTTTGACCCGCCAATCGGAGGTTCCCTCGTTCCAAAAGCGAGGGATAATTAACGACATCTTATTCCGCGGCTGCCGGAGATTCGGATCCCCACGACCAATAAATCCCGGCCTGCCTTAGGCAGGGGGAATCTGTATACGCCTGACAAGCGCGCATGTATTCCTATAACAACGAGTTTACGAAAAACACCCTACAGATATATTATTGTCAAAATAACGTCACTTACAAACCTTCTCATCCCACATGCTTGTCATTCGAGTTAATGAAGGTTTACTAGACTATGTAGGTAGAGTGTTCTTCTTGTATATTGTTCACATCAGAATATTGCATTTAATACCGCTCATTCTTATGCACATTTGTATATAGGCTTTTCGTTTGGTTCGGTAAAGCTTGTTGAAATCTATCATATCCTATATGTTCAGTTTTGTACCGAAAGTCCGCCATTTTTTTGTCTTTCCAACCAAGCACTTTGACGATCCAGCGATCTTGATGTCATAATGAAAGAGAAAATATGAAACTAAATGAGGATCCTCGGGCAAATCGACATGTAGCGCCAAGGGAAATTGATAAAATGAGAAATGCTAGCTATATGAGATAAGATATTTCTCATACAGCTAACGACATTAGCACTTCTAGCCTTGACTTGAGTAAATATTCACTACTCCTCCCTTGAAAGAGTCTGGTAGTCTTGACTTGCCGACTTGAAAGAGTCTGGCGGAATAAATGCTCTAAAAAGTGATCCCTAAGGAAGGGTCTATGGAACATATTTCGGTTCAGACATTTGTTCATATAATCTCTCTAAAGATGGAGCCATTTTCATTGTTACTGTCCCGGCTGTTAAAATTAGGTCTGCTTGTATAGGACTTGATCTTGGTATTCCATCTTGTTAGTTATATGTATGCCCTAGAGGCCATTATTATACATGTGATGTATATTATAGTGGATGTTTGGACATATATAGGGAGGACTTTCTTGCCCGACATGATAGTATGCTATCTGGTTGCACTTTATCTTAACATGTACACTTATTGTTTCTCTATAACATATTGATAAAGCCCTTACGATGAGTACTTGACTACCAGGATTATGATGCAGATCATACTAGTGGGGAAGAGGTAGTCGGTAAGTACATCCTTCAAATGTTCCTAGTCGTGGGAGTATCGAGACGGGGCATCAATATTCTAGAGTAGACTAGCGTATACGCTTCTCGACCCATATGATGGGCGATGGATGATCCCATATCCATTGGTGTTTGATATCAGAGATGGTATACGGGTGCTCAGTGGAGACCGAGTACACTGAACGGACTCGCCGAGAACTCCTAGAGGGTATTATACGTATCGTCAGATAGTAGTTCTCTGGTGACACTGGTACAGGTTAGTCTGTCGACCTGAGATCGTCATAGAGTCTTGTGTGATTCCCACTGTGTTTTGATTTCCATCTTACCACGTTCAAGAGATCGTGCAAAACGGTGGTTTTTGGTTACAGTCCCGAGTCACATGGAGGCAATGAGCGATAGGAGGGGATTCGTCTCTTCCGGTATTAGGGGTTGATGTCGTGCTATGCTCGATTGGCCATAACAGAAAATCCCTGATCAGGGTTGCTGATATCTACTGGTAAGTGTTATCAGTAGTTTCTCTAACCGTTATGAGCCTCACATCGGCATGACTTATCAGGCTATTGGGGTCTGACGTTTACTATCCTCAGGCTGCGATATGCAATATATCAGACGAAGAGACCGGATTGTACGGTAGTGTTACTGAATGGATTCGTAGGAGTATGAGCAGGCTTGCTTGTTGATCTTCTGATCGCTCAATACCCGGGTGGCCGTTACGTTTAGCAAACCGCTTGCGGCTTGTGGGTGTTTGATATGATCATCACCTACTGCCGGTGTATTGACGAGTCTTTAGAGTCCTACATAGAGGTTTCCTGGTTCATGCGAAACGAAGTAGGAGGACATCTGTGATATGTGCGGGACTGAGATTAATGCGCGTATGCGATACCGTATTCTATTCTCGCGATATGTGATATCAGACGGTTATATGTGATATAGCTGGGTTATCGGATCATGTGTTGATTCGATACGTTGATACATTTTATATTAGTCGGTTGTATGTGATATAGTCGGATTATTAAATCAAGTGTTGATTTAATAATTTAATGTATAATTATATATGTTGTTTACCCCAATCAGAGCAAAGCTCTGTTCAAATTCCAAGGCGGGAAATGAAGCAACGCTTCCGTTTTCCCTAATCAGAGCAAGGCTCTGTTTTAAAAGAAATTCAAATAATAATAAAGGAAGCAACACTTCAGCTGACCTGCGCTCTGCACTGAGCGACACGTGGCAGCGCAGTTGCGTTGCACTCTGCGCTGCGCGACACGTGTCAAGCGCAGGAGCGCTTGCGCCAACTGTGCCAGCATCAAAACAGAATTAAAATTCTAGAAAGGTCTTTCTGATTTTAGTAAAACAATAAGATTCTCTTCTGTAAAACAGAAGCCCTTGGATCAAAGATCCAACGGTGGGGAAAAATCCCTAAATCACTCAGAGAAAGTTCTTTCTAACTGATTTAACAAATCAATTGGCACTATAAAAAGGCCCCTAGACTCCAAGTCTAAAAAAGAGATGAACACAGAGAGATACACAGAACTCCTAAAAAGAAAGTTTGAGAAGAAATCAGAAAGAAAAGAAGGTAAACCTTTGAAAAGAAGAATTTCTTCTAAAAAGATCAATGATCTAAGAACAAGATCAAGATCTTAAAATAAAAAAAAGAGATCAAATAATAAGAATAAAATAAGAAGTAATATACTTCTTTATTAGATCATTTGATCTACATAAAGGCATTGCCTTTTGATGAACCATTAGTTCTGAAATCTTAAAAGATTCTTTTCTTTAATCTAAAAATTGGATTATGATATTAAACAATGCCCTGCACTTGTAAATCTGCACTGTTGCACTCTTGGGTTGGCGCAAGCCACCAGAGAGCACCACGTATCAGCCCCAGAATAGACTGCGCTATGCGCTTCTAAAACAGAGCACTGCTCTCTTAAATTGGTGCAAGTCACCACAGCGCGCCACGTGTCAGCAGCGAAACAGCGCAGCGCACTGCGCTAGCCGACTTGCGCTCACCAGAGCGTGACACGTGTCACCTCCACATGGACTTGCGCCTTGCGCTCCTCAATTGGTGCAAAGCGCCTGACAAGCCACATGGCGCTCTGTCAAACTAATTAATGCAGCGCATTATTAAAGGGCATGGCCCAATTAAGAGACCCAATGGACCAAAACAAATGCTCTGCATTATAGAAAAAAAGGAACAGAGCCCAATTTAAAAGGCCTAACAGGCCAGAATAAAATGCAATGCAGAGCCCAAACAAAGGTTTGTCAGACCAAAACAGATGCTGTGCATCATTTATAAAAGGACAGAGCCCAAATAAAGGTCTAATAGACCAAACAAAATGCCATGCATTATTAAACAAGGGCAGAGCCCAATCAAAGGCCTAACAGGCCAGACAAATAAAAATTGTTGAATATTCTCAACTGGACTTAGCCCAATACTGGCCGTAAGTCCTCAAATTAAATTGAGCTGAGCACAACTGCTCTCTTAAACCGATTTACACCCGGTTCAATGGTACATCTCCGAACTTCTCTGACATTTATCGTTGTAATCCTTCAACGTCGTCAGAGAGGTGACGGGTCCCGACAACCACACATCAATATGGACTTAAGCGTCCTTAAACCAACCTATGGACTTAAGCGTCCTTAAACCAACTCATGGACTTAAGCGTTCTTAAACCAACCTATGGACTTAAGCGTCCTTAAACCAACCTATGGACTTAAGCGTCCTTAAACCAACTTATGTTCTTAAGCGTCCTTAAACTCATGGACTTAAGCGTCCTTAAACCAATGGACCACTATGTCCCTAAACTGGAATAATAGAGCCCACACGCTCTTTTGTCGGATCTAAACAATCCCGTTAAGTTGATCTTGGTCTCAAACTGGACTAACGTATCCTTAACAAATATTTAAGTTGATCTTAGCCTCAAATAGGGCCAACGTATCTTTAAACCCTCAAACAGACTTTAGTCCCAAATTGGACTACAGGTCTCCCAACCAACTTTGGTTCAAGGGTACATCTCTGAACTCCTCTGATATCTGTCGTTGTAATCCTTCAACGTCGTCAGAGAGGTGACGGGTCCCGACGGCCATACATTCAATGGACCACTATGTCCCTAAACTAGAACAATAGAGCCCAAATGCTTTTTTGTCGGATCTAAACGATCCCGTTAAGTTGATCTTAGTCTCAAATTAGACTAACGTATCCTTAACAAACGTTTAAGTTGATCTTAGCCTTAAATAGGGCTAACGTATCCTTAAACCAAAACCTCAAACCCAAATCTAAGAAAATACGGATTTGGACTAATCCACGTCCTACGGGCGACGACATAAATTAGTCTCCGTATACAATCCACGGGCAACCACGAACAAAACAAACACCCACGACACGAAGTGACCATCTGGAGAAGGAGAAAGTTGTTACCGCGATGCGGTAGCGTAATTAACTGTAGGGGCTTGCGCCTGCAGGGAAGAGCGTCCCCACAATCAAAAAACCCTTCGAACGAGGGGGAATCTGACGAAGTCTGCTACATCGGCCGCATCCGTCCAAACCTCCGATACACGGTGCCATAAATAAACTTGGCATCTTCGGAGAGGTGGACGGATAAAACCAAATAGCATCTGCCCCGAATCTCATGCAAGACGTCCGTGTCTTGGTCGCCATTCGGAGGGGAACAGATTCTGGCACTCCCGGTGGGACCTCTTCCTCTTTCCACTCCACACTTTGTGTATCGTGTTCACGAACGAATCGCGGTTTGCTATGGTTGCCTGTGGATTCGAGGTATTAAGATTTGGTGTCTTGCTCCGTGCAGAAAATAGAAGATCAATGGCTTCAAACTGCACTACCTGCGACTGCAACTCTCACTCCGTCCTTGCTGGAGGAGTGACTTACGGGCCCCAAGCGGCCTCCATTTTCAAGATGCCGGTGGAGCAGGTAACTCAAGACACCACTGGACTATTCTTCGGGACCATGCTCCCACTGATGAGCTTCAATGCCCTAACGACATCACAAGAAGCTCCAAAGAAGTCGGTCTTTGATCGACTTACCATTGCCGCGACCCCTCTCAACGGGTCGCCCAACTTCAATACCTCAGTTTTCAACAGACTGGGCCAGAAAGTCTACAAGCCCGCGATACCCGAAACTGCCATCCCAAAGCGGATATCCATCCCGGCTCAAGCGGACAAAATCATTGAAAATGCTCCTCCTTCCAAGAAGTCAGTTTTTACAAGGCTAGCCATTCCGGTTGCTGCTCCAGGCGAGGTCCTCAAAGCTGCTTCCCCTGCCCGGAGGTCTGTCTTTGACAGATTAGACATGGCTTTTCAACGGTGTCAGTCTTCGACAGGCTTGCACCAATAACGGTCTCTCCTCAAAGCAGGGGGCATGATGAAATCACCCTTATAGCTGAAACAACTCCATCCGCACGACACGCTCGACGTCGCCACTGGCGCCGAGTAAGGAAGGCTGGGGGCAACTCCCCCTCTGGATTCACTCCACCAACTCCAGCGGTGGGGATCGATGCTGCTGTTCCAACCGAGAACAGCTTTGAACTGCTCAACAAGGTGCCCAGAAACTCTCCTACTGCAGTGCTGAAGAGAACTCCTTCACCTGTGAAGAATGCTACAGAGAAGAAGCCGGAGCACCCTCCTCAACGGCTATCCTCTGAAATTTACAAAGTCTGGCGTCAAGTCCAAGACTCCGCGATGGATCAAGACTATCTCTGCTGACAGAAAAAGATGAAGGTTCGGCAGGAGAAAGACTACTCTGTCAAGCCAGAAAAAGCGACAGCTGGATGGGTGCCCACTGCAACGGCTCCCTCAACGTCAATCACTCAAAAGAAAAGGAGGCCGCAAAAAGCCCCTGTGGACATGGCGAACCGTAAAAGCGCTGAGCACAAACGCCCCAAGTCTGGGGGCATAGTGGTGCATACTGTTCATATGGCATCCGGGAAAGAGGATAGCCGCGCTTCGATGGGTCACCGACCGCTCACCCAATCCGTGACAAAATCACAGGAGCAGCAACAGAAGCTTCAGGAAATGCTGACGCAAATGGCTGCACTCACCGGGCCAAAAGAAAGCCCGGAGGCATCATCAGAGCAGCGTCACGAACAAGAAACTGATGCTGACTTCTTACGCAGAGTCCTCGAAAAGAAGGACAAAGAAGCCGCAGGGCAAGCAGCTAATATAAAGCGAATGACACTTCTCTTCCAAGACATGGTCGGGATGATGTTACAGCCGGACCCTCCAGCTGATGGCCCTCCAATCATTGTTGGAGACGATAGAGGGAAGACATCTAATCCTCCTCCGGCTCTTTCAGCAGCCAAGGAAGAAACCATTTCCAAGGCCGCACTGGATGACTATATAGCTTAGCAAATACGAGCTCATCAGGCGAATGAAGCGGCTGGCCAAATTGTCAAGACCGGATGACCCTATCCGAGCTGGTATGACCAGATCAGTTACCCGCCGGGATATACGATCCCTAAGTTCCACGTATATAAAGAGACATGGAATCCCCATCAGCATGTCGCTCAATTCAGGGCCTTATGCGGCAACACTGGAGGCGATGACAAATTGTTGCTTCGCCAATTCGTCGGCAGCTTAGCAGAAACGGCCTTCGAGTGGTATTCGGAGCTACCTAACGACTCTATCAGAACATTTGCGGAGATGGAGCTACTATTTACACAAAGATTTGCAAGCGCCAGCGAGTGCACCCCGATAACAGCACTGATCAACGCCAGGATAAGGCCAGGCGAGACGTGGGTTCAATACGCAACACGATGGCGGAATCTGTGGTCGAAATGTGAACAGCGGATCGAAGAAGCACCTGCGGTAGGCATGTTCGTGGGCACTCTTGATCCGCAAGCGACCATTTCGCAGTTCATGATGTTCTTCAAGCCAACTACTTTCCAGACCTTGATCAACAAACTGGCCCAAATGGATCAAATGGGCCATAGACCGTCCTCTCCAAAGCTGGACTCTCGAAATGATAAGGGGAAAGGAAAGGCGATCATCGTCGCCAGTACTCAACAACAGCCGAGCAACTTAAATCCGGTTGTCCTTTGAAACAATATGCGTCCACGCCCATCCCTTGAGGAAAGACTAGGACGTCCTTACTCGTTTCCTCAGAATAAAACAAGGAAACTGTTCGAGCTGGCAGTGCGCAACAGACTCATCAATTTGCCGAGTCCAAAACGTCCGTTGCAGCCAGGCGATATCAACAATCCCAATTATTGCCCTTACCACCAAACAGTAAGTCACTCAATCGAGGATTGCTTCGTCTTTAAAGGATGGATCGAAGATCAATACCTACAGGGCAAGTTCGCGTTGTCCGAAAACTGGAAGGTGAACCCGCCACAACCACATGCTCCGAGAAAGATGGATATGCCGGGGGCATCATGCTCATTCATAGGGAAAGCCCCATCGACCGAAAAGTCAGTAAACTAAAGATTTGCCTCAAATACGGCGACATTGGACCACTATGTCCTAAAACTGGCGAAAGGCCGAAACGTCGTTAAACTAACGACGGACCACTACGTCCTAAAACTAGCTGTTGACCGAGATGTCGATAAACTACGGTGGATTGCAACATCCCAAAGCCGATATATAAAAAAAGAGAGAGTAATAAAAAAAAAAAAATAAATAAAAACGGTATGCACATAAGTAAAAAGGGCGCGGATGAAAACCCGAAATGGCTCCGTGAGTAAAAACAATAGGGCTACCGGCGAGTGTTTGTGAAAACCCGAAAGGGCGCAACCTCGTTATAAAAAAAAGGAATAAAAAAAATAAGAAGAAAGAAAAAAAACGGTCTGTCCATAAGCAAAATGGGCACGGATGAAAACCCGAAAGGGCTCCGTGAGTAAAAACAGCAGGGCTACCGGTGAGTGTTTGTGAAAACCCGAAAGGGCGCAACCTCGTTAAAGGACACTTACAGGGTCCTCTCGACCTTGTAAGGAGAAACCACCCGCGTGAGATCCTTACGACACACAAGGGAGCAACACACTTAGGGATCCTCACGATTCCTAAGGAGAATTACACTTGCGAGATCCTCACGACTCGTAAGGAGAATTCTCTTATGGGACCCTCACGGCTCATAAGATTTGAAAGTCTTAAGTTACAGAAACCTTAACCTGTTCTTAAGCAACTCCCACAACCTTTGATATTGCCCTACAATCGGCTCAATACTGGCCTTTGTATACAATCCACGGGCGCAAATAAACATTTCCCTAACAAAGCCCCACCCGTGACTAGGGATATGTCCATATGGTGAACAACCCTGGTAAGTCCTCTCGACTTACAAGGAGAAAACCCTCTTGTAGGATCCTTACGAGTTACAGAGGAACATGCACTTAGGAATCTTCACGGTTCCTAAGGAGAAAACACACCTACAAGATCCTCACGACTTGTAGGAAGAAATACCTTTGTAAGACCCTTACGGCTCATGAAGTCAAAAGCCTTAGTCGACAGAATCCTAACCCTGTTTACTAAGCCACCGTTGTTTAACATCGACAGAAGAAAATGATGATTCTCTCCTGGCAATATCCCAGTTGTAACGATGCTGATGCCTAAAACCGATATCAAATTCTAAGCCCTTTCACGGCAAATGATAATTCGCTCCTGGCAATATTCCAGTTGTAGCGATGCTGATGCTGAGATTGGCATCAGATTCCA
Source organism: Agapanthus africanus (assembly GCA_030015575.1). Taxonomy (NCBI): domain Eukaryota; kingdom Viridiplantae; phylum Streptophyta; class Magnoliopsida; order Asparagales; family Amaryllidaceae; genus Agapanthus; species Agapanthus africanus. The sequence continues at coordinate 139,976,103 of CM057339.1, forward strand.
AGTTCCACACTCGCGATAAAAAAAAATCAGCGAGCCATACATGCATACGAAATAGCCGAAATGATGGGGCAACTTGCAACAAAATCAGCAAGCAAAAATATATGCATGCAAAATAGCCGAAATGATTGAGCAACTCGCAATAAAAAACAGCGAGTAAAGATAAAATAAACAGCCGAAATGATTGGGCAACTCGTAATAAAAAACAGCGAGTAAAGATAAAATAAACAGCCGAAATGATTGGGCACCGCGAAAAATGGCCGAAATGATTGGGCAATCGCGACCTTCGCGATATAAAAATTGAAATGATAGAGCATCGCGGAAAGAAAATAATAAAAAAATGAGTGAAACTTCTGCCCTACAGGTGAGATCACATCGATCCCTGTATACAATCCAGGGGCATAAACAAAGAGGGAACCATACCTTCCCAACAGGCTCCACCAGAAAGCGAAGCAGAGTCTCGACGGTTCACTGACAACTTAGAGACCACTTCAACATTCATCTCGATACAGCAGGCGAAAAGTCACAACAATGTCCTTCCTCCAACAGGATTCGGATGTGACAAAGCAAACGAAGCAAATGCCAAATTCCTAGCTTCAAGGTCTTAACGGCAAGTCATATAAAGCCTGAAAGACAACCGGAGATCATCTCACACCAGTGCGGAATGGTCACCACCTCGACGTTCGTCTTGACACAGCAGACGCAACATCATCAAACAGAGGAGCCACGACAAAGTCCCTAGTTCCAAACCTCGACGGTTCATTAACAACCTAGAGACAACCGCGACATTCGTCTCGATATAGAGGACGCAATGCCAGCAAACGAAGCAAAGGCCAAATTCCTAGCTTCAAGGTCTTAACGGCAAGTCATATAAAGCCTGAAAGACAACCGGAGATCATCTCACACCAGTGCGGAATGGTCACCACCTCGACGTTCGTCTCGATACAGCAGACGCAATATCATCAAACAGCGGAGCCACGGCAAAGTCCCTAGTTCCAAACCTCGACGGTTCACCAACAACCTAGAGACAACCGCGACATTCGTCTCGATATAGAGGACGCAATGCCAGCAAATGAAGCAAATGGCAAATTCCTAGCTTCAAGGTCTTAATGGCAAGTCATATAAAGCCTGAAAGACAACCGGAGATCATCTCACACCAGTGCGGAATGGTCACCACCTCGACATTCGTCTCGACACAGCAGACGTGACATCATCAAACAGCGGAGCCACGGCAAAGTCCCTAGTTCCAAACATCGACGGTTCACCAAAAACCTAGAGACAACCGCGACATTCGTCTCGATATAGAGGACGCAATGCCAGCAAACGAAGCAAAGGCCAAATCCCTAGCTTCAAGGTCTTAACGGCAAGTCATATAAAGCCTGAAAGACAACCGGAGATCATCTCACACCAGTGCGGAATGGTCACCACCTCGACGTTCGTATCGACACAGCAGACGCAACATCATCAAACAGAGGAGCCACGGCAAAGTCCCTAGTTTCAAACCTCGACGGTTCACCAACAACCTAGAGACAATCGCGACATTCGTCTCGATATAGAGGACGCAATGCCAGCAAACGAAGCAAAGGCCAAATTTCTAGCTTCAAGGTCTTAACGGCAAGTCATATAAAGCCTGAAAGACAACCGGAGATCATCTCACACCAGTGCGAAATGGTCACTACCTCGACGTTCGTCTCGACACAGCAGACGCAACATCATCAAACAGAGGAGCCACGGCAAAGTCCCTAGTTCCAAACCTCGACGGTTCACTAACAACTTAGAGACAACCGCGACATTCGTCTCGATATAGAGGATGCAATGCCAGCAAACGAAGCAAAGGCCAAATTCCTAGCTTCAAGGTCTTAACGGCAAGTCATATAAAGCCTGAAAGACAACCGGAGATCATCTCACACCAGTGCGGAATGGTCACCACCTCGACGTTCGTCTCGACACAGCAGACGCAATATCATCAAACAGCGGAGCCACGGCAAAGTCCCTAGTTCCAAACCTCGATGGTTCACCAACAACCTAGAGACAACCGCGACATTCGTCTCGATATAGAGGACGCAATGCCAGCAAATGAAGCAAATGCCAAATTCCTAGCTTCAAGGTCTTAACGGCAAGTCATATAAAGCCTGAAAGACAACCGGAGATCATCTCACACCAGTGCAGAATGGTCACCACCTCGACATTCGTCTCGACACAGCAGACGCGACATCATCAAACAGCGGAGCCACGGCAAAGTCCCTAGTTCCAAACATCGACGGTTCACCAACAACCTAGAGACAACCGCGACATTCGTCTCGATATAGAGGACGCAATGCCAGCAAACGAAGCAAAGGCCAAATCCCTAGCTTCAAGGTCTTAACGGCAAGTCATATAAAGCCTGAAAGACAACCGGAGATCATCTCACACCTGTGCGGAATGGTCACCACCTCGACGTTCGTATCGACACAGCAGACGCAACATCATCAAACAGAGGAGCCACGGCAAAGTCCCTAGTTCCAAACCTCGACGGTTCACCAACAATCTAGAGACAACCGCGACATTCGTCTCGATATAGAGGACGCAATGCTAGCAAACGAAGCAAAGGCCAAATTTCTAGCTTCAAGGTCTTAACGGCAAGTCATATAAACCCTGAAAGACAACCGGAGATCATCTCACACCAGTGCGGAATGGTCACCACCTCGACGTTCGTCTAGACACAGCAGACGCAACATCATCAAACAGCAGAGCCACGACAAAGTCCCTAGTTCCAAACCTCGACGGTTCACCAACAACCTAGAGACAACTGTGACATTCGTCTCGATATAGAGGACGTAATGCCAGCAAACGAAGCAAATGCCAAATTCCTAACTTCAGGGTCTTGACGGCAAGTCATATAAAGCCTGAAAGACTATCGGAGATCATCCCACACCAGCGCGGAGTGGTTATGACTCATCGGGGCTCTCCAAAATGAGCCTAACCTCAAGTAAAAAGTGACATGGAATATCCCTACGCTTGCTCTTTCGACGGTAAGATTACCTGGAAGATTACTTGAAGATGTCTTTTCCAGCCCCCGAAGGGATCAGAGACACGACAATCGCAAGGTTACTCGAACAGCAAGATTGCATATCGAGGAATATATCAGCCAACGCGACGGTACGACGGCCAAAACCCTAAGTACCACAGACCCTAACGGACCTCTGTCGTAAAGAGCAGAGGTTAACTGTGACGTTAGGATATTCTTGCGAGGAGTGTTCGATTCAGCTCGACTCATGAGAAAAAGCCTTAGGCAGTGGGGACTGAAAAACCTGTTTCCTAAGCACCGGGACCCTGCAAGTCGGTCCAAAACGGACTCTTGCATACTATTCACGGGTCACACTTTCCGAAGTCAAATCTTGATAAGGAGGGAAACAACCGCTTACGGATCCTCTCGACTCATAAGAGGGAAAAATTCTCTTATAGGATCCTTACGACTTATAAGAGAAAACGCATTTAGGAATCCTCACGATTCCTAAGGAGAAAATACATCTACGAGATCCTTTCGATCCGTAGGGAGAAAAGTCTTTGTGGGACCCTCACGGCTCATAAAGTTGAAAAGCCTTAGGTAGCAGACCTGAACCTGCTTCCTAAGCCATCACTACTCTCCAAGGTGTTCAAGACAGTATGTTCTACATCGATTACAGGCTGCGCTTGCTTAAGGAACATGCCAACAGTAACCAAGCAGAAAATAAAAGGAAGGAGGCAAAGGATTTGTCATTCATACTCGAAAAATTCTTACATCGATGAAAACAATAAACAAAAACAACATTATTGAAAGGTTTACAACGGTATGACCTCGGACCCAGGACATGGATTGAGGAACTCGAAAGTAACCTTATCTAAGACTTTCCAAGCCTGGCGAACCATTCTAGTGTGCTTTCTTTCGCGGGCACAAGCGTCGGGGTCCCCACTGATGTCCTCTTCCCTCCAATAAGCAGCGAGTATGGCGGACAGTTGGAAGACCTGATGCAGGAGATCGACAAGATTGTCTCGCCGTCTTTTCGAGATTAAGTTCATCAGGTACACCGAGTGCACCTTATCCTCGGCGGCATCCAACGCCCTAAGCGGCACACCGGAACAGAATAGGGGAAGCGCTTCCCAGATGGCTCCCACGATAAGCTTCAGGAGGGAGGAACGTCGGGGAAGCAGTTGACCGTTATATGCGTCGAAGCGGCTCATGATTTCGGCACACTCTGCGTTTGTGAATTCTCGATTTTGAGAACGGCCGAGTCGGCGGATGTCCCCGTAAGAGAAGATCCCGTCTAGATCGTACATGTGGGTGTCCATCACTCCTATAAAAGAAAATCGACAAAATTAGCAACTCTTAAGAATTCTGCTATATGATTTAAAAGGAGCAAAGCTCTATTAATGAATCAAGAAATTATAAATAAAATCCTTTCAGAAGATCAGAACTCTATTAACGGAACTCTAATAGAGTTCTCTTTAGTTCTCTCTGGATCCCTTTAGAGCAAAGCTCTGCTAAGTGAAACCCTAAATGGGTTTTCTTTAGATCAGGGATCTATTGAGAGCAAGGCTCTTAAAAAATTAATTTAATCTACTTTAATTTTTACCTAAAGATTCTCTAGAATCTGAACTCTTAAAAATGTTTAAACAAGAAAGCAAGGCTCTGAATAAAAATTCTTAACAAAAGAGATGAAAATCATCTAAGGGACCAAAGGTCCTATTTATAGGCATTGAGAGCCCTTTCAATTTCCAAAAGTTGGCTCAACGGTTGGAATTCTGCCACCGCTGCGCTCACGTTTGGGGCCACATAAGCGCAACGGTGGGGGGGGGGCATTTGTTTATCCCAATCAGAGCAAAGCTCTGTTCAAATTCCAAGGCGGGAAATGAAGCAACGCTTCCGTTTCCCCCAATCAGAGCAATGCTCTGTTTTAAAAGAAATTCAAATAATAATAAAGGAAGCAACGCTTCAGCTGACCCGCGCTCTGCGCTGCGCGACACGTGGCAGCGCTCTGCGCTGCTCGACACGTGTCAAGCGCAGGAGCGCTTCCGCCAACTGTGCCAGTACCAAAACAGAATTAAAATTCTAGAAAGATCTTTCTGATCTTATTAAAACAATAAGATTCTCTTCTGTAAAACAGAGGCCCTTGGATCAAAGATCCAACGGTGGGGAAAAATCCTTAAATCACTCAGAGAAAGATCTTTCTAACTGATTTAACAAATCAATTGGCACTATAAAAAGGCCCATAGACTCCAAGTCTAAAAAAGAGATGAACACAGAGAGATACACAGAACTCCTAAACTCAGAAAGAAAAGAAGGTAAACCTTTGAAAAGAAGAATTTCTTCTAAAAAGATCAATGATCTAAGAACAAGATCAAGATCTTACAATAATAAAAAAAAGATCAAATAATAAGAATAAAATAAGAAGTAATATACTTCTTTATTAGATCATTTGATCTACATAAATGCATTGCCTTTTGATGAACCATTGGTTCTAGAATCTTAAAAGATTATTTTCTTTAATCCAAAAATTGGATTAAGATATTAAACAGTGCCCTGCACTTGAAAATCTGCACTGTTGCGCTCTTGGGTTGGCGCAAGCCACCAGAGAGCGCTACGTGTCAGCCCCAGAACAGACTGCGCTATGCGCTTCTAAAACAGAGCACTGCTCTCTTAAATTGGCGCAAGTCACCAGAGCGCGCCACGTGTCAGCAGCGCAACAGCGCAGCGCACTGTCGCAGCGCACTGCGCTAGCAGACTTGTGCTCACCAGAGCGTGACACGTGTCACCTCCACATGGACTTGCGCCTTGCACTCCTCAATTGGCGCAAAGCGCCTGACAAGCCACGTGGCGCTCTGTCAGACTAATTAATGCAGCACATTATTAAAGGGCAGGGCCCAATTAAGAGGCCCAATGGACCAAAACAAATGCTCTGCATTATAAAAAAAAGGGAACAGAGCCCAATTTAAAAGGCCTAACAAGCCAGAATAAAATGCAATGCAGAGCCCAAACAAAGGCCTGTCATACCAAAACAGATGCTGTGCATCATTTAAAAAAAGGGCAGAGCCTAAATAAAGGTCTAATAGACCAAACAAAATGCCATGCATTATTAAACAAGGGCAGAGCCCAATCAAAGGCCTAACAGGCCAGACAAATAAAAATTGTTGAATATTCTCAACTGGACTTAGCCCAATACTGGCCGTAAGTCCTCAAATTAAATTGAGCTGAGCACAACTGCTCTTTTAAACCAATTTACACCCGGTTCAATGGTACATCTCCGAACTTCTCTGACATTTATCGTTGTAATCCTTCAACGTCGTCAGAGAGGTGACGGGTCCCGACAACCACACATCAATATGGACTTAAGCGTCCTTAAACCAACTCATGGACTTAAGCGTCCTTAAACCAACCTATGGACTTAAGCGTCCTTAAACCAACTCATGGACTTAAGCGTCCTTAAACCAACCTATGGACTTAAGCGTCCTTAAACTCACGGACTTAAGCGTCCTTAAACCAATGGACCACTATGCCCCTAAACTGGAACAATAGAGCCCAAACGCTCTTTTGTCGGATCTAAACGATCCCGTTAAGTTGATCTTAGTCTCAAACTGGACTAACGTATCCTTAACAAATGTTTAAGTTGATCTTAGCCTCAAATAGGGCTAACGTATCTTTAAACCCTCAAACAGATTTTAGTCCCAAATTGGACTACAGGTCTCCCAACCAACTCTGGTTCAAGGGTACATCTCTGAACTCCTCTGATATCTGTCGTTGTAATCCTTCAACGTCGTCAGAGAGGTGATGGGTCCCGACGGCCATACATTCAATGGACCATTATGTCCCTAAACTAGAACAATAGAGCCCAAATGCTCTTTTGTCGGATCTAAACGATCCCGTTAAGTTGATCTTAATCTCAAATTAGACCAACGTATCCTTAACAAACGTTTAAGTTGATCTTAGCCTTAAATAAGGCTAACGTATCCTTAAACCAAAACCCCAAACCCAAATCTAAGAAAATACGGATTTGGACTAATCCACGTCCTACGGGCGACGACATAAATTAGTCTCCGTATACAATCCACGGGAAACCACAAACAAAACAAACACCCACGACACGAAGTGACCATCTGGAAAAGGAGAAAGTTGTTACCGCGATGCGGTAGCGTAATTAACTGCAGGGGCTTGCGCCTGCAGGGAAGAGCGTCCCCATAATAAAAAAACCCCTCGAACGAGGGGGAATCTGACGAAGTCTGCTACATCGGCCGCATCTGTCCAAACCTCCGATACACGGTGCCATAAATCAACTTGGCATCTTCGTAGAGGTGGACGGATAAAACCAAATAGCATCTGCCCCGAATCTCAGGCAAGACGTCTGTGTCTTGACCGCCATTCGGAGGGTAACATATGTGATATATTAATTTACATTAACTAATATTAGCTCACTTAAATATTTCTTTTTCTCACTTGTGTGCATATAGTATATATGTGATATATATTAATGTACATTTTATTGTGTCATGCTTGATGCCACATGCTACATGGGTGTATGAGACTCACACCATGCTTATAATAATGATGGGTTTTATTTATTTAAAGAAAATCAAATTAGTTGGTAATTAGTCATATGGTTGAAGCTTGTAGAAGCTTGTGGAACCATTGATCAAGTCCACTAATTTTGTTTTACTTGTAGATATTTATTAACCTAATCATTATTGTTAGCCATGGTTTATTCTCTAAATGAGTTAGTGTATGACACTAACTAACCCATGGTTGCTATTCTCACCTCATGAGTTTCATTCTTATCTCCACTTCATCTTCTTCTTTCTCATGAGAAAGCTTTCTAGCTTTTCTCAAGGTGATGAAATATTGTGAGAAAAATAAATCTAAAATGAGCAAAATTCCTACTTTATCACCCTCTACTATATTATCCATTTAATTTAGGGTGCTTGATTCACTAATCTACCATTAGTGAAGAGGTAGCATGAACTTGAGTCTCCTCGACGTAGATCATCTTCGGCCTCGAAGACTAAAAGCAAGCTTGTTCATTTCTTCATGTGAACCCTTACTAGAGTTCGGGTGTACACTACTTGGAGCGAAGGCACTACTACACGGAGCTTTAGAAGTGAAGGACCTGTCTACAAAGGTTGTATTCCTCATTCACTTAGATGTAAAGTTGTTTACATTGTTGGTTCATCTCAATCTCTAGTTAAGATTCTAGAGTTAGGGTTATTTAGCATGACAAAAATTTGAATTTGGCATGGATGATACCTCCCGAAACCTTGATGTCGTGCTAGGTAACCCTACAGTGGTTTCAGAGCCAATCTAGAGAATTAGACGATATTTGTTAGATTACGAAACCGAAACTACTCCGTAACTTGAAACATTGAAATCTAGTTTCTGTCGATTTTTAAATAGGGCTCTAAATTTTTTTAAGCAACTGCAGAATATTATATGTGATGTGACATGAACACAGAAGAAAATTGAACCCCTCTCGCCGGATTTTGGCCGGCCACCATTAATAAAAATCCGAGCTCGCCGGATTTCTTGTGTATTTTTGGCTTCAATTTTCTGCTGTGTTCCAGTCTTTGGGTTTTGGTGTTTCAGGTGTTGCTTGTTTTTTCTAAGACTGCATGTGATATGGTCTTACTGTATTGGCAATTCGGAATGTTTTGTATTCGTAATTTTAACATTGTTTCGGGTTATTTTGACGATGTTAAAAAGTTCGAACGGATATCAATAACCCATATTTTCCCTCGCTGGAAATTTTCCAAGAGTAGGATTTTTTCAAGTTTAAAATAATCAGAAAATCATGCAGGTGATTCTGTGGACCCTCTAGAAGAACGAAACCCTAACTCGATTCTGTGACCGTCGGAACCGCCACCAAACCCTAGGGTTTGTGGTAGTTCCGCAGCGCCATAGGTGAGGCAAGGGTTGACCCTTCTACGGTTGGTCCATAGGTGTTGTGGTATGTTCTGAGTAATTTTTAAACCGCGCTCAAGTGTTGAGCTCCTTGGGAAATTTTGGGTGTTTGTTTATTCGATCGAAAAGTTTAACATCGTCTAGCTATATGTGATTGTGATAAAATATTTGGAATCCACAATAATTAGTTATGTGATAACTAGTTTGAATTTTATAAATCTAGCAATTTAGTCTCATTTGATCGGTTGCCATGGAATTTTGATGTGGATCAAAAGTCCGTCGCAATTGCGTAGCGTACGTGGATACTCGCCGGGTAATCTTACTAGATAGCCACGCCCCATAGTCCCGACCAAGTGACTGTAGGAGAACCCCATCACCAAAAGCATCCATTCGGGTGCTCGCGGCCGCGGTGTTCCGCCTAAGTGCACTTTGTCGACGGCATCGAGGGTGCGGCCGTCTACTAAAGTTTCCGACGAGCATTCGATCAGGTTATCGGGGATCTTGTTGAATTACCCGACAGGTTATTGGAAAGTGTTTTCAATATCGATACTAAAATGCGGAGTTTATAATTGTTGGGCATGTGATGTCTAAGGAATTCATTTGGTTAGGCATGAAATCCAAAGTATGTGATACATTGGGTTTATGATGTCTAAGGTGATTGCGAATTCCAATTGTTGTAGTTTTTCACTTTTTTTCTGCGACCGTAAGTGTAATATGTGGTGTATCGCCAGTTTCGTTGCTATACGTCAACGACAATTGGGATACGCATATTTACTTACGTTGATGACATGTGATGTTATGTGTTGTTGTGATATGTAATATTGGATCGTCGTGTTTTGAATAGCCGGTTTTTTTATGTGAGATGAGAGTTTTTCATTTTCATTCATGTAAAAGCTTATATATAATATTCTTTTATTGGGGCACTTCCGGGTTGAGGATGATGTCATCATTGATGTATATTATTTACTTTTCCGCATTAGGATAGACCAAAGGCGGGGAGCACAAGTAACCGGGTTCTAGGGTCCAGAGGGAGACCATCTCGAGGAGTCGAGACCGGGCCTCCTAACTCTAGACTTGGTAGGGTTGCTTGCCGCTCTCGTAGGGGTCTAGGGATGTGGGTTTGGCTATTCATCATGACCGTGGAATCCGTGTTTTTTACTGGCTTAATTTAAAACATGGAATTCCTAGTATATCCAATATTTCATATGCGTTCTTCTGTTGTTGATATTCTGTGATGTGATCACTTGATATTCTGAGACGAATGCTTATATTATATATATGATATATAATAAATATTGCTGCTTTCGTTTCTTCTATGATGCTTAAGAAGCATAAATGATGTGACTTAATTAATGAGATTAATGAAATAAAATAAACCTAAAGATGTTGCATAATCTTGTTTTAAAAAATGGTAGCTCTAGTTCTTCCTTTGCATAGCGGTATTCCTTTCGGGAGTGACCTTGTTCTCCGCCGAAAGACGTGACCGGGACGTTGGGACGGCCGGCCTGAACTTCGGGGGCAGATGCTAATTTGTGCTATCCGTCCACCTCTCCGAAGATGCCAAGTTGATTTATGGCACCGTATATTGAAGGTTTAAATGGATACGGCCGATATAGCAGACTTCGTCAGATTCCCCCTCGTTGAGGGGTTTTTGATTGTGGGGACGCTCTTCCCTGCAGGCGCAAGCCCCTGCAGTTAATTACGCTACCGCATCGCGGTAACCACTTTCTCCTGCTCCAGATGGTCACTTCGTGTCGTGTGTGTTTGTTTTGTTTTTGGTTGCTCGTGGATTGTATACGGAGACTAATTTATGTTGTCGTCCGTAGGGCGTGGATTAGTACAAATCCGTATTTTCCTTAGATTTGGGGTTGGGGTTGGGTTTAAGGACACGTTAGTCTCATTTGAGACTAATATCAACTTAAATATATGTTAAGGATACGTTAGTCTAATTTCAGACTAAGATCAACTTAACGGGATCATTTAGATCCGATAAAAGATCATTTGGGCTTTATTGTTTAGTTTAGGGACATTGCGGTCCAAGGTTAGTTTAAGGACATTACGGTCCAATGTTAGTTTAAGGACATTACGGTCCAGTTTAAAGACATCATGGTCTGTAAAGGTTAATGACATCATAGTCCATGGGATTAAGGACCCCACAGTCCGAGGTTAAGGACATCATAGTCCATAAGCTTAAGGACCCCACAGTCCGTAGTTTAAAGACGTTATAGTCTATAAAGTTTAAGGACATCATAGTCCATGAGTTTAAGGACCCCACAGTCCATGGAATGATTGGTTATCGGGACCCGTCACCTCTCTGAAGACGTTGAAGGATTACAACGACAAATATCAAATGAGTGAAGAGATGTACCCTTGAACCAATATTGATTGGGAAATCTGTAGTCCAATTTGGGACTAAGATCAATTAATTAGATTATGAGCACATGGGATCAGTTAAATCTGAATTGAGAACTTATGGCCAACTTGGGTTAAGTCCAATTAGGTTTAAAATGTTGGACCTTTGTTTGGACTGTTGAACATTTTTCTGGGCTCAGCCCCCCCATTATTTAGCAATGCTAAGCATGGGTCTGGGTTCTGACCATATTTTGTCTTTTATTGAGTGCTGAGCACTCATATGCCATATGAGATGATCAATCTTGGGAGACAAGGGTGTACTTTGAGGTTCAGTCAAAAGGGGGGTCTTGCCTCTAGAAAATTTGGCTAGTTCAGGCTAAGATTGGCTTGGATATAGTGTTAAACACTAGAGTACACTCATCTATCACGTGCTCCCACGTGATGCGCTTAGAATAGTGTTAAACACTAGGGATGAAGCACACAAAATAGTGTTAAACATTAAAAAAGAAAAAGCGCTTATGTGGGGTCGCGTGAAGCGCTTGAGTATTGGGCCAGACTTCCCCTATTTTATTCTCAGAATATTCAAATAAGTGTTAAACACTTAGTCTTCATGGACATCACGTCTGGGCACGTGATGGGTATCCCTGATTTGGATATTAACTCCTCAGTTTTTCCTCATTTTCTCTTTTTGTCAGGGGTCACGTGGGGACACGTGAGGGCGCCCAAAGTCTGTTCTGACTTGGCTCTGTTCTCTTTATTTTGAGGAATTTATCCAAGGGTCACGCGGGAGCATGTAACCCCATCTCATTCATTCTTTTTTGATCATTGAGGGGAAGGTCACATGTTGCCACGTGATCATATTGGGTACTTGATCTTTTTACGTGCATGAAAAGTCCCTTGTTTAAGAATTAAATTCTTTTGTAGGGTTAAACCCTGATTTTATTTAGAGGAATTAAATTCCTATATATTTGGAAGAATTAAATTCTTTAAACTCAATTCTCTCTCTAAGTTTTGGATTTGCATGGCAGAATCTCCCCGATGAGAATTAAATTCTCAACTTATGGGGAGATCTGCTTCTGCAGATCTTCAACCATGAAGAAGAACTAAGTTCTTATATTAAGGGTTAAATCCTATCTTTGTTGGAGGAATTAAATTCCTATATGCTTTGTGGGAGAATAAAATTCTCTGAACTTAGGTTCTCCCTTAGGCTTTAGATCTGTATGACAGAATCCCCCCGATGAGAATTAAATTCTCAACTTATGGGGAGATCTGCTTCTGCAGATCTTCAACCAAAGGAAGAATTAAGTTCTTATTCAGAAGAGTTAAACTTTTACTTTGAGAATTAAATTCTCTTATAGGGTTATGGGAGTTTATAGAATGATCTCTTTCCCTTTTTACCTAGGGTTTCTTTCTTTTTCTGAAGAAATCTTCTTTCTCTCTGGAGAATTAAATTCTCTTCTTTTTTTTCTCTGTTGTTGTATCTCCTCTCTTTTTTTTCTTCCCCCTTGGCTCCTATTTATAGGAGAAAGAAAAGAATCAGTTTGTTTAGTCAATTTTTCATTGAAAGATTTTGTAACCAACATGATCTTTTAGATCACTCGGTGAATTTTATTCACCATTGGATTTTAATCCAAAAGATATTTTATATGTTATTCCTGTCAAATTTCAGGGAAATATCTCCTTGTATAGAATCTTTCTATAGATTGGTGATTTTTAATCATCATTGGATTTTTAATCTAACGGTGCTCCACTTTATAGAGCGCAATCTTTTTGTTTGGAAAGATCTAGGGAAATATTTTTCCAATTAGGGTTTTTGATTTCTTTTAATTAGAATTTAATTCTATTAGTTCAGAAGGTTTAAGAGCCTATCACGTGTTAGCATGTGACCCCACTGATTGACCATTTAATTAGAATTTAATTCTATTAGTTCAGAGATCTTTAGGAACCCATCACGTGTTGGCATGTGACCCCCTGTCACGTGTGGGCACGTGATGCCCCGTTTAGGGTTTTCTTTCCTTTAACTTAGAGAGTTTTAAGACCCTATCACGTGGTGGCATGTGTCCCACTGATTAAGCATTTAACCAGAATTTAATTCTCTTATTTTAAAGAACTCAGGAACTTATCACGTGTCAGCGCGTGACCCTTGGTCATGTGTGAACACGTGATGCCTATTGGGGTTGTCATGCCCGCTTCCCAGAGTACGCTAAGATAGGCACGTGACATAGCCAACCATGCTACCAGTGGATAGGAAATATCCTTTCACAGTCACATTACGACTGTAGAGATATCAAGAGCAGTAAAATAAACTAAACTATCTAATACATGTCCATGAGCCAGAATAAATGAGTCAAGAAATAATAATATGCGGAAGCAAAAGATCCAATAAATAAAACACCTGGAAAGTAAAACTGGATACCAACAGGATCCTCACCGCTCGGTCTAACAGCGGCAGTACTTCTGATCAGTCTGCAACAAAGGTAGAGGATCTAGGCCATGCAAAACCCATACGTCAGTGCGTCATAATGTCAAGCAATACTATAAACAGGGGTAGCAATACATGCAGGTATGAGTATAAATGGTAAAACATGTATAACAGTGACATAAGCGAGGACAGTGAGGGTAAAGTGTATTGAGTAATCTAACTGGTCTATTGGGTTTACTACTCTCAAGTCTTTGAAATCAATTTGATGAATCATCGATATAACTCAATAGTATCCCGTGCGTGCCTGGGATCATGGTCTATGACTCTCGGGCTGAATCCGAGACGTGCCGCAAAGCAGTAAAGGGTAGTAGGTAATGACGAGTGATGTTAGCAGCATCACCTCGGGGCTGGCCTAGCCCGTAAGACTGATCAGAAAAGGTATCGAACTGTTGAGTTACAAGTTAGGTTTCATCATTGATTTCCCCATACCCCCAAGTTATATATGTTCAAGTCAGGTATTAATAAATCTGGAGCTAATGCCAACGCAGGATCAAGTATGTACAGGTTTGTCTGGATAGACAACAGAAAATGTCCGTAAGGACAACATGTCAAGTTTGTTGGCATTAGTAACAAGATCAGGTAACAGGTAAAGCCATGGCACATCAGGTCAAGTCAGGTAATATATAGGTACCATGTCATGTTAAAAGTGCACGGTACCATGTCATGTCAAGTAGTAGGTGTATCAAGTCATCTCAGGGGTGCACCAAATGTCACGTGGGTGCTCATAATCAAACTATAAAGTAAGCATGGGTATACAAAACAAGTGCGGGGTACCAATGTAACAATAAAATGGAACATTGTGATGTAGTGTGCAAAATAGGTATAAACTACGACATATGGATGCACGATTATCGATTTGAGTTAGGGTTATGGTTCCGACACTAATTAAATACACTTTATCAAATATGGAATGTTAAAATCTCAATAATATGGGTTAAATGATCTATGGATGCAATTATATATAAAATAGGTTAAATGGATGCAAACGGGTGTCCGATAGGGTAGAAACTATTAAAAGGGTACTATGGGCTATGCAAATAATTATTATGTGATTTAAATACGGATGTTGGTACTATGTATAGTAAATCAAAATGTAACATGGTATGTTCCAAGTTATAAATCTAAAATGATAAAATGGACATCGTAGTGTTAAAATGAAACAAATGGCCTTAGATTTAATTTACAGGTTTAACATGCAATTAAATATGTATAAAATAATATAAGTAGCATGTAGCAAGTTTTACTTGCCTCGGGGATCCACAGATGCACGGCACGCAGCGAGAATGCGAGAAAACGACGGAAATCTCCATTGGGGTATTTCGTCGAACACTTTGTGCGCACAATTACAGAACAGAACCAGGCAATGCAAGAATGTAACCGCATAGGTAGGGAACGTCCACCGGGTTTCTCGGGTCGTTGGCAGTGGCATGGCTCCGGTGGGTGACCGGAAAATGGAATCAAGAAACAAGAGAACAAGAAGAGAAGGAAAAGCAAGAAGAAGAAGAAAGAAAAGAAAGAAGAGATGAGAGGAAGTGGGTGATGGTGTCCTGGGGTTCTGGGCCGAGGAGGTGACAAGGGGTGACGACGGAGATGGAGCGTCGACGGCGAGGTTCACGGCAAAGGGCAACAAGGTTGCGGCAAGTTGTTGGGTGGTCGGGTGATGGTTTTCGGAGAGAGGGGAGGAAGTTAGTGGCGACGGGGTGAGGGTGAGGCGACAACGACGTGGTCGCCGGCGGTGAGGCGAGGCGTGCAGGCGAGGGAAAGGAAAGAAAGAGGGTTGCAGCCAGGGTTCTTGGGTTGGTGTAATACCCGGTTCATTTATATATACCTATATCCGTTTATCCCTTTAACATATAAAATTTATCTATAATTATTTATTTATTTTCAAAATCCCATTAAACCCAGACCTTACCTTTCATTCCCTCCGGCCCAGCCGTTTCCTTTTTCTATTTTAAGTTAAGATTATTTGAGCCCCGCACTAATTCCTAAGCCGTTTTCCTTTTTATTGAAATTAAACCCAAAACAAATCTTATGTATATTTTTCCGTCTAAAGTCAGCCCCTGAACCCAAATCCTAGGTCTAATTATTATCCTAAACCAAAACCCTAATCCCATTCTTTTAAATTCGTTTTCTTTTTCTTTTTCTTCCAGCCCAACTATTTTTCTCAGCCCCGGCCCATCCCTTCTATTATTTATTCTTTGATTTTTTCACAAGCCGACCCTTTATTTTTCCCTCATTTCTATTAATTTTCCCTGCGGCCCATCTCCCCCATTTCTCACCAAATTTCATTTAAATTATTCTCGGCCCAACCACAGCCCAGCCCGCTTCACCCTCACCCGCCCGCTCCTACCCGACTCGGCCCACTACCCACTCCTTCTTCCCAACGACTATATTTCTCCCACTCTTTACTGTGCTCCGCTCTCCTCGCCGCACCCCACGCCTGCGCCCACGTCGCCGCTTGATTGAATGATTTAGCGTGCTTGCGCTTTCTAAAAGATAGATCAAAAATATTTGTAACCGCAATCAAGAACGGCGTCGCATGTAGCTAGCCGGTGAATACGGGTCGGTCCACATGGATTTTGTGAATCTCCTAGTCGCGCTAACGAGTTAATTCCGAAGGGTGTTCGGTTGATTATTAAATCTAAAAATCTAATTAACCTAAGGCAATTATCTAGATCTACTCTTGCTAGGGCTAGGTTTAGGGATGGTTTGGAAATGTAATCAAATCTCACCGCTTTCAATACCCGAATGAAGATCTGTGAGGAGTTATGGTAATTATCAATAAAGTGGATTAGATCCGTTCGGGAAGGTGTTCCTTCCTCTAGGTTCTTGTCCTTCCTTTAGAGATCCTTACCCTAACCTCCATGGAAAACATCACACCCGGGCCTTTATACTACGGTATCACCGCTACCTCGAGGGATAGAGTGCCGTAGGGAATGGTATGTGCATGTATGTATGGAATCCTATTGTAAATATTTGGTGGGTAAGAAAGGGATGAGAGATCTCATCTCTCAAAATCTTTCCCAAAGCTAAACCCTAAACAGGTTCCTAGGGCATGAAATTAAATCTACCTAGGGCAAGGAATTGAAAACTACACTAGGGCAAGAAATTAAATTACTTACAGATGCATCCCTCCAATCATCCATGCAGGGTTGTCAGATCTGAATTTCTGAATGGAGAAGAAACACCGATGCTCTCCAAAAAGGATTTCTGAATTTTTATTAAAATGAGGCATGAGAAATTACAATCTTTAGAGTTCTATTTATAGGAAATAGAAACCCTAGGTTACATTTTGATCCGCATGTCTAAATTTACAAAAATAGCCCTAAGTCAACTAGTAAAACCGCAAATGAATTTTGGTAAAATAAAATCTTCCTTTTGTCTTCTTATGGCCGCGGAACCGCGGCAATGGTGGGGTTGGGCCGCGGTTCCGCGGCCCTTTAGTAAGTTCAGATGATTATTTCTTCTGGGCTGCTTCAGTGTCTTTTGGGCTTTTCATTTCTTTATTGTTTTCTCCATTTGGGCTTCTACATTGGTTCCAGATCTTCAGTGAACAATTTGCAATGGCTTTTTAACCGTTTGCCTTGTATTCTTGGACCTTGCGTTGCCTTGTTGATTGTGAACTGTTCTTCGTCTAGGCTTGACTAAGATCCTTCTAATTGTTGGTCAAAAGTCCATATTTTCATCGTCTTTACATCGTTTTCACTGTTTCCTGTTCAAGAACCTGTAACCTGTAACATGTAGCAGACATGCGTCAAGAGCACCTGTTTATTTATAAAAAGAATAAGAATGGGGAATATAACAATGCAATATTATGGTGTGAACAAATACCCCCAAACTTATCTTTTGCTCGTCCTCGAGCAAACTTATTTTTTATTCACTAAAATCCTAACCACACTTTCGCAGGGAAACGCGATTGCACTGAGCACGTGCAACAAGCCGTTAAACCTCTAGGTGTCCCTAGTAGGAGGAGTGTTGTCTCCTGAGAGTTTTCAGCGGATTACACCCACAAAATCCTATCATTTCGGCCCATTAACTTTTGTTCTCCAATTAGGTTTTCTAACAAGGAATTCTATTATCTTCGACCCGCAAATTATCCACCCATATTCTTCACACTTCCTCATTATTTAACTTAAGATTATATATGTTATGTAGACCTACTTAGCTTTCGGCATCTCTTAAGTTTTCCTTCTAGGGTTTCCATCTCCACTTAGGAATTTTTATCAACTCTATTAAAGATACAAGTTCTATTCTTCACTCCTTTCTTTCATCTAAACTCCAATCACATATCCCTTATATGTGTGTATAGATCACCTCTACACTTGGAAATTCAAATCAAGCAATCGTACTCTCGTCCGTTGTCCAAAGTACTAATTAGTTGGTGAATTTAATTGAATTTTGCTCACACATCCTTCATGCGACTGTTAATACTTCTTGAGGTACCAACAACCGATTACAAGATGCGTTTGCACTTTAAAGCGTACTTCCTAGTCTTGCAACACCCAAGGGTTTAGCAGTGACTCCCAAACCAGTTGGTCTAAGGCACTAGGTGATAAGGCACCCTTGCTAAATATTTTTCTATTTTTTTACAGTCTTAAGTAATCACAAAAACCAGTGTCTATTTTTTTCTTTATTCACTTTTTTTCCTTTTATTTTCATTGTACTAAGGACTTTAGACAAGTGCATTTCAAAGTCTCTTCTACTCTAAGTTTCAAGGTGCGTGATTGTGCAAATTGTAGGGTATACATTTTCAGAATCTAGACTTAAGCGAGGAACTATTTTTCAAATTTATACTCTAATAAGAACATCAATACTCTTCCCTTGTTTCGACTTAGCCCAAGAAGTGATCCCAAAATTTGCCTATTTCTAAATAAACTACAAAGGCATATACTTTCTACCGTTAAACTTTAAGGACGGTTATCTTTAGGGTTTTTAATTCACTAAGTCTAAGATCTAGTTGTTCCTAGCCAGTTAACCTATTTGTCAAACTCAAGTCAATTAGCCAAAATTGAATACATTAATTTTTATAATTTTTGAAATTTTTATGGGTTTTCAAATAAGTATGCAAATGCAAAAAAAATATATACAAATGAATGCAAAGGAAGAAGACGTACCGAGCATACCCCCAAACTTGAACTTGACAGTGTCTTCACTGTCATGCTAAACCAAGAGGGTCAAAATGCCGATACTCCCCTGTTTATTTATTTACAAATTTTTTTATATTTTTAATGTTTTGAATTTTTTTTTTATTTTTATAGAAAAGAAAACAAAAAATATATACATATATACAAAGATTCCCCCCAAACTTAAGCTTGGCCTTACATAAGCCAAAGGTTAGCACCAACCATTCAAAAATCTTATCGTGGAAATGGTATAGTTGGTGCAAGAAAATGAGAAGCACGCGAGACCGTGTGGAAAAAAGAATGGTAGAATATGGTCTCGGTGGGGGAGAAGAATGGCGAAAAGAAGAAGGAAGTGGAGTACGATCTTGAGGGTGTAAATCAAGTGAATAAATTAGCGCAATATGTGATGACCGATGTGTTATAAGCGATTGCGCTAACCTATCAACCCATCGAGAAATGGGATCAAATCCCTCAAGATTCGCAAGAAAACATGGGTACGCCGAGCTAGGTATAGGAGATGAAAGCGTAACGGTCTCTTGTTCGGTCGGAACAATGGGAAAGACGAAAGGGAGTGAATTAGGGATAGTATCTTTCTCACCGTAGTAAACTGTTTCGAACTTGAAAGATTCCATTAATGGTTCGAAACTACTATAATCAACCGAGTCTGATGGCTCATCTGAAAATGTAAAGGACTCAAACTCGGGTGGTGAGTCATCAACATCGTCCGAAAAAGTGAAACACTCGTAGGTGTCATCGTCTGTGAGAATTGTGTCAGATTCAAAGGAAAAGGTTTCAAGCTCACAGTCTTCAAGCGGGGTCGGAACGATGGGAAGGAGGGAAGGTGATATATCAGTCAAAGGTTCAGGGGGATGAATTGGAAAATCAGACACATCAAACAAAAATGATTCAACCTCAATATTATCCTCAAGACTCTCCTCAATACTATCCTCAATATTTAACTCATCCATGCCGTTATCATCAAAATCTAGACACATATGAGATTCGGGAGAAACATTTAATAACTCAGGATGATGATTTGAATATAAAATTTCAATTAAATCGACAGGTTCATCATCCGAAATATTTCCGGCGTTTATATCTTCAATCAAGTGAAAATCAATTTCTTTAGACACCTCATCAAAAGCATGGATATTTATCGATTTAGGTTCTAGATGGGAGGTGTAAAGATCGAAAGGATTAGGTGCGGTTTCACTCGAAAGGGGTTCCTCACAATCTGGCAAATCAAACACTACAAAATCACACAACTCGTTTTTATTTTCAACTGGTGAATCATTTGGAACAATCGATGGAAAACCGGAGTTGTGGGCTTCAATTGGGTAAGGGTAGGTTTGATTTGAAAATCCTCTCTCATTCTCACTCTGTCCAACCGCCTCCTTATACATTAAAAGTTTTTGAGCTAGCGGGACACTAGCTACCGGTTCACTAGGTTGCATAAGAGCGGCCATGGACGCTTCCACATTCCTCATCATTTTATTTGTTGCAGCAATATATGCCTCCAACGACTCTTCCAAACTAGACTTGGGTGGTGAGGGGGTTTCGATAAAAGATTCAAAATGGTGTGGATATGCAAAACTCCCAACAGGCTGTGTAGAAACAGTGTCTAGTGAAGGTGGGAAGGTCGGGTAGGACTGGTAGGAAGTGGGTGATTGGACAGGGGTAGGGTCAACATATGGATAAAAAGGTGAATAGTCGTGTGGATCCCTAGAACTAGATGAGTGGAGAGGGGTGAAAGATCGACTGCGAGATTGAGTAATATGCTCAGCAATGGACATCGGCCTCGGAGTGACAGAAGGACTTGAAGAATTGGTATCAACATATGTAGGTGGTAAAGGTTGACTCGGTTGACACAAAGTGGGTTGAAAAGTCAAACTATTTCTCCTAGACGTCTCTATTTGATCTTTCAACGAAATTTTGGGCATGAAAGGATCGTCTTTAAATCGACCGAAACAATTGACGAGCGACGCAAAGTTAGGTTCGGGATACCAAAGTTCGGCAAGAGATTTATGATGTGGGGTACCCATGATAGAAGAATGAGAAAAGAAAGAAGGTAGGTGGTGCAAGTGGGGTGCAAGGATTTCTTAACGACAAAATTTTTTTGCAAGTTTTTATAAATTTTTTCCTTTTTTCTCTTTATTTGAGACTGTTTGCAGAAAAAAATTTCGATAAAGGGCTTAGACACAAATGTAATCAACCAGAAATGCACAATCAGACCTAGATCTAGGGTCACCTAGGTCATCTAGACAACTCCTAACTGTTCCAAAGGGCTAGAGATAGGACCTCAAACCGCCTCTTCACCGCCAATTGCAGCCAGGTAAGTGCCAGGTAAGTGGGAAGGAACCACAGTAGTGGGCCTAATTAAAAACCATTAGCCTTTGACACACTTGCCTAGGCACCGCAAAGTCAGGTTAGGATAAACGGCCGATGCCTATACTAGTCCTCTGTTCTATTGAGCTCGAAATCCTTAGGGCTGAGTCTAGTATTTTTTAATTAAAAATTGGTCAATGTAAATGCCTTATGTGATTTCTGGGGTCCTGGGAAGGGTGATGAAATCCCCACCCAATCTGAATTGGTCAAAAAGCCCCTTAAAGTCCGGTTAAAAATATGCAAAACAGAAAAAAATCACTTGCAATCAATTTTTATTTTATTGCGCGGCGCAAAGAATCCTGCACAAGATGTTATTTGGAAGGGAAAAGATTTTTGAGCGCAAAGAAATCCTGCAGGCAAATTTACAGAAGATATATCAAGATTTACAGAGGAGAAGAGAGAAAACTCACAGAAATTTGCAGCGGCGGAACTTTTTTTTTCCTCGCGCTTCAGCCCTTTTTTTCAAGCCCTGAATCGACCAGACCGCTGCGGTTCCGCGGCCGGAAGGGGGCTCGCGCGGCGGTTCCGCCGCGATTTGGTAGCTTCGGACGTTTTTTTTTTACCAGATCACCGCGATTTTTCTTGTTGACTCGGTCCTCCAAATTTCTTCTGTTTCTCGGTTGTTGTGATCTTCTATTTGTTCGGATTTGATATTTGCTGTTTTGATCTCTGTAGATTTTCAGATCCGAATTTGTGTGCAAATCCTGCAAAATTCAAACAAGAATACCCTTCCAAAAATAACAGATGATATTTTTTAATAATTTTTTGTGATTTTTCAGATTTTTATGATTTTTTTTTAATTTTTGATGATTAACCCGAAATTGCAAAAAGGAAAGTTCTACGCCATCCCCGGCAACGGCGCCATTTGATTGAATGATTTAGCGTGCTTGCGCTTTCTAAAAGATAGATTAAAAATATTTGTAACCGCAATCAAGAACGGCGTCGCATGTAGCTAGCCGGTGAATACGGGTCGGTCCACAGGGATTTTGTGAATCTCCTAGTCGCGCTAACGAGTTAATTCCGAAGGGTGTTCGGTTGATTATTAAATCTAAAAATCTAATTAACCTAGGGCAATTATCTAGATCTACTCTTGCTAGGGCTAGGTTTAGGGATGGTTTGGAAATGTAATTAAATCTCACCGCTTTCAATACCCAAATGAAGATCTGTTAGGAGTTATGGTAATTATCAATAAAGTGGATTAGATCCGTTCGGGAAGGTGTTCTTTCCTCTAGGTTCTTGTCCTTCCTTTAGAGATCCTTACCCTAACCTCCATGGAAAACATCACACCCGGGCCTTTATACTACGGTATCACCGCTACCTCGAGGGATAGAGTGCCGTAGGGAGCGGTATGTGCATGCATGCATGGAGTCCTATTGTAAATATTTGGTGGGTAAGAAAGGGATGAGAGATCTCATCTCTCAAAATCCTTCCCAAAGCTAAACCCTAAACAAGTTCCTAGGGCATGAAATTAAATCTACCTAGGGCAAGGAATTGAAAACTACACTAGGGCAAGAAATTAAATTACTTACAGATGCATTCCTCCAATCATCCATGCAGGGTTGTCAGATCTGAATTTCTGAATGGAGAAGAAACACCGATGCTCTCCAAAAAGGATTTTTGAATTTTTATTAAAAGGAGGCATAAGAGATTACAATCTTTAGAGTTCTATTTATAGGAAATAGAAACCCTAGGTTACATTTTGATCCGCATGTCTAAATTTACAAAAATAGCCCTAGGTCAACTAGTAAAACCGCAAACGAATTTTGGTAAAATAAAATCTTCCTTTTGTCTTCTTATGGCCGCGGAACCGCGGCAATGGTGGGCTTGGGCTGCGGTTCCGCGACCCTTAGTAAGTTCAGATGATTATTTCTTCTGGGCTGCTTCAGTGTCTTTTGGGCTTTTCATTTCTATATTGTTTTCTCCATTTGGGCTTCTACATTGGTTCCAGATCTTCAGTGAACAATTTGCAATGGATTTTTAACCGTTTGCCTTGTATTCTTAGACCTTGCGTTGCCTTGTTGATTGTGAACTGTTCTTCGTCTAGGCTTGACTAAGATCCTCCTAATTGTTGGTCAAAAGTCCATATTTTCATCGTCTTTACATCGTTTTCACTGTTTCCTGTTCAAGAACCTGTAACCTGTAACATATAGCAGACATGCGTCAAGAGCACCTGTTTATTTATAAAAAGAATAAGAATGGGGAATATAACAATGCAATATTATGGTGTGAACACCGCTCGTCACGCGCCGTGCCCCGCTCGCGAGCGTTACCCACGACGCGCGCCTCTCTCTCTCCTCTCATAATTCTTTCCCTCTCCCCCACGTCTTCTCTCTCTCTCTCTTCTTTCCCTTCCCGTTTCTCCTTCGAACCCATGCTCACGCCAGCGCGTAGCGCTCGCCGTCGTCCCCTCACGTCGCTCGCCTCTACCTCGCCTGCCTCACCGTCCCACGCCTCCACCTTGTCGTCTCCTTCTCGTCTTCACCATCGACACCCTCCCTGTCATCGCCGTGACACCATCCCTACACACCCGCATCATCGGCCAACCCCATCGAGCCCCTCTCCTCCACTCGCCGACCAGCTTCCTACTTCGTCGACAACCTCACCATCCCCCTCGAGCAACCTCCAGTGACCAACTTGAAAACCACGGCAATCACTACCTCACCGACGAGCCCCTAGCACCATCGACTTCTTCTCATCTCCGACGAGCCGCCAGAATATTCTTGTCGCCGACTTTGTCTCCTCCCTAGTTGCCCGCCACCACTACCAACACCGCCAGAAGCTCCTCCGCAATCTCCATCAACTCCACTGAGCACCGCCGAGCCCCAAACACCAAGCCTGCGAGCCCACTGCTGCCATCGCCGGAGCGCCGCCGACCATCATCGACCCCAGAACACCCGGGAGACCCACAGAGCAGCTCCTCGCTTCCAGCATTCACGAGTCTTCCCCGGAAAAATCCGACGACGAAACTGAAACGCGAGCCAAAGTCGTGCAAACCAATTCACGCTGTTCGTTGCGCGTTCGTGACGTTACTGTCGCCGTGCATCCCCGAAATGTTTCCAGGCAAGTAATTTACTTGCTACATGCTATATATTCAAGTTACAAATTTAAATTTCATAGATCGCAAATTTACAATTTCAGATCGATTATGTGTCAAACCTGTTCGACGTGTGATCCCAATGAAAATACTTGTCTAATTTGATGGAATTAGATTGTCTGTCCTGGCCCTTGTAGTGATGAATATCCTGTATAAATTTCACTGGATAATATGACTATTAACGACTAAAACGACTACCCCCAAGTTTACCTGTAAAACTGGAAATTTCTTGTACCTGAAAACCGTTAAAATCACCATAAATTATATATATACTGGAATGATGCGTTCGAGGGCTCAAATCGAAACCGACTCGACGAACTATAACCCTATGTAAGTTTCTAAATATTTCTGTACTTAAATTGTGACGATATTTGGATCGGAGTGCGACTCTGGACTGCAGTCCAGAGCGACTCTGTTTACTGTGTGCTGTCCCGTAATGGGTACCGCACTGTTTCCTTAATTCGTAGGTTGCGGAACTCCAATGTTTATTAAATATGAATCTGTTAGCTAGATAATACAAGTGGTTTCACCCTATTTCGTTAACATTTTCTATTTAACCTGTAATTTAAAAGATCGGGACGTATAACAGTCCCAACAGAATCAGAATCGACATACTAGTATTGAACATTGTATATCTCCTGATGTACAGACACGATTGAAGATCCGTCTATTGCGTTGAAAACCTTACTAAAAACTCTAGATTTCATTCAACTGTAGCATCGCTAAATTCTGATCCCAACTAGGATTAAAATGCATTACGAAACGGACTTCCGATTCTAAAACCGGATTTCCAGCTGTGAACGCTTAAAATGAAATAGCCACAATTAGTGATTCTGAAACCCGTTTGGCGTGAAACCAAATTCGCTGAATAGATAACCGAACATACTATTTATTCCATGTTTGTCGTTCGCTAAAATGTACACGTTTAATTTATGATAAATATTGCAAGTAGTAGATTACTGATTCATGGCATCCTAATCATGCTTTACATACTGTTTACGGATCATATCATACATATGTCACTGCATTGATAACTTAGTGATAATGTGCATTACCCAGTGTTAGGTAGTAGTGATAATTGTGGCAAGTACGTTAGTGTTCGTGTATAAATGAATAAGTGAAAGTGACACGTACTTGTACACAATCAGTGAACCTTATTATTCTATTGCATTGTCGACGTCTGTGGAACGCGTGTACGTGTGACTATAAGTGGTATGGGACACTTATGGAAGCTCTTGCATGGGCGTCACAGATAAGGCACCAGACACTGCCATTTATCTTGGGTATTAGTCGGGAAGTGCTTGATGGAGATCCTGTCTCCAGTTCTCGTGCAGACTTGTCACAGACCGACTCGTATTTGAGGTTATGGTTAGCATTTGATGTAGACCACGGGGTGTGGGGTAGTTTGAGTGTGAGTTCAACAGAATCTCGGGAGTCCCTTGCCGGCTTATATATATGGAGATATATGGAGATTTACAGGGTACATGATTATTACCGTGAGTTACATGTTGGGCCCGTGGTCCCTTGCCCTTGGGTTCTACCCTTGGGTGGAGGACACTCACGAGTGGTTGACTCTCACACTTGGACTGACGACATGCTTAGTGACTTGTACAGTGAGACTTAGAGACTGCTAGGGATAATGGCATTGATGTACATTACTTACTGCGTTGACATACTTGGCATATTATTTTACTTCTTTTACTGTTCTACTGCATTGATTGCTGCATGTTCATACCTATACCGTCATTGATTTACTGTCATATATATCTATTATCACTGTTCGAGTTGCCACTTGTATCTATATATTATATTGCTATTGTGTCGCTCTGACGACCTGAGTATGCATGCTCAGTGTGAGGAGAGGATTTAGCCAGGACGAGGACCAGACGTACATCACGGACATCTTGATTTGCTATCCAGAGTTATACCCTTTTGTTTCCCATCAGGTCAGTTCTTTATATTGTTTTGGTCCAGTTACTGCATTTCTCATTACCTGCGCATTATTTACTGTTTACCACGTAAAACTAGAAGCCGAAGTGTGACTACGGCAGGACATTTCCTTGACCGTAGGAGCATGGCTGGTCTTGTCAACCTCTCGTATTCCGTATTTTGGGAAGCGGGGCATGACAGTAACAAGTCAGGGCAATTCATAAATATGACTCAAACAAGTTCAAGTAAGCGGGTCGGGTCGAATGCAATGTAGAAGGTAAAATACCATTCGCATCCAAAATACGTTAAATCAAGAAATATCACGAATAAAGAAATACGAGAATTGGAATTGGTATAAATGAACTAGGGTGTTACATTATACCCAACTACAAAAAGAATTCGTCCTCGAAATTCCAAGAATGAGAAAGGATAACAATCAAGAAACTATAAGAATAGATGTGGAAACTTCTGTCGGATCTCATCTTCTCGTTCCCAAGTCGATTCTCCATATGAGCGATTTCCCCAAGAAATAAGTACAAGAGGGATAACTTTGTTCTTAAGAACCTTTTCTCTTCGATCCACAATCGACACCGGTCGCTCCTCAAAAGTCAAATCTTCTCGTACAGTTAGCTCCGAATGATTCAACACATGTGTTTCATCTCGAACATACTTACGGAGCTGAGATACGTGAAACACGTCATGAAAATTCGCCAAGGATTGCGGTAACGCCAATCGATACGCTACTTCTCCAACACGCTCCAAAATCTCAAAAGGTCCCACGAATCGAGGACTAAGCTTTCCTCGACTTCCGAAAACGAATCACCCCTCTAGTCAGTGATATCCTCAAGCACAGCAAATTACCAACGACGAACTCTAGAGGTCTTCTCGATATATCTGCCCAACTCTTTTGTCGGTCTTGTACTGCTTTCATATGATTCCGGATAGTGTTAACCTTCTCAACTGTTTGTACGATCAAATCCGGTCCCAACAATCATCGTTCTCCAATTTCGTCCCAACAAACATGTGAGCGAAACTTGCGACCATACAATGCTTCGAATAGAGTCATCTGAATAGTCGTCTGAAAGCTGTTGTTGTAAGAAAACTCCACCAAATGTAGATGATCCTCCCAAGAACCCTTGAAGTCTAACATGCAAGCTCTCAACATGTCTTCAAGAGTTTGGATCGTTCTCTCCGATTGGCCATCTGTCTGGGGATGATAAGCTGTGCTAAACTTCAATCGAGTCTCCAAACTTTCCTGTAAGCTCCTCCAGAAGTGTGATAAGAAACGGGTGTCATGGTCGGACACGATGCTCACCGGTACTCCATGCAATCTTACAATCTCCTGCATGTACCGTTCTGCCAAAGCTTCTGTTGATTGACCAACTCGAAATGGTATGAAATGAGCTGCCTTGGTCAATCGATCGACAATCACCCAATCTGCATTGTTGCCTTTTGGACTCCGCGGTAAAGTCGTCATGAAATCCATGGTTATATGTTCCCACTTCCATTGAGGAATCGGAAGTGGTTGCAATAAATCAGCAACCTTTTGATGTTCAGCCTTAACTTGCTGACACGCCAAGCACTTTGCTACAAAGCGGGCAATCTCCCGTTTCATGCCTTCCCACCAAAAATGCTGTCGTAGATCTCGGTACATCTTCGTGCCTCCTGGATGTACGGAATATGCAGAAATGTGCGCCTCTTTCAAAACTTCCTCGCGAATATATATCCTTTTGGCACACACAAACGACTACCATATCGCAACGAACCATCTTCATGAATTAACAAGTCCATTCGAAATCCAGCTCCAACATGTTCTCGAAACTTTTGCAACCTAGGGTCCTGTAACCGCGCGCTTTAATACTCTCGATCAACGACGATTGTACTTGCAGCTGCATCAACTGTCCCGAAGAATGCGGTAGCACAACCTCCAAATCGAATCTTCGAAAGTCTTCAATAAGTTCCTTCTGTGCAATCAACATGTGAATTACTGGCAACCGACTAAGCGCATCCAGCACAACATTAACTTTCCCAGGATGGTACTTAAGATCAAGATCGTAGTCAGCCATCAGCTCCAACCATCTACGCTGCTTCATATTATGCTCCTTCTGTGTGAACACATACTTCAAGCATTTGTGATCGGTGAAAACCTCGACCCTTTCGCCCAATAGGTAGTGTCTCCAAATCTTCAAAGCGAAAATCACAGCTGCTAGCTCTAAGTCATGAGTTGGGTAATTCCTCTCATGGGTTTTCAACTGTTTCGATGCATAAGCTACAACCTTCCCTTGCTGAATCAACACATCCCAATCCTTTCCCAGATGCGTTGCTGTGAATCACCAATCCTCCGGAACTGTCTGGCACGGTTAAAACAAGAGCGGTTATCAACCTTTGCTTCAATGCCTCAAAAGCCGACGCACACTTATCTGTCCATACAAATGGTACTTCCTTGCGCGTAAGCTTGGTCAAAGGCTCAACCAAACGAGCAAAATTCTCCACGAACCTTCTGTAGTATCCTGCAAGTCCAAGAAAACTTCTGATCTCTGCAACGTTCTTCGGAATCTGCCAATCTTGAACTGCTACAATCTTCCCTGGATAAACGGTGATTCCATCTCCAGCTACGGCATGCCCCAAAAACTTCACTTCATCAAGCCAAAACTCACACTTGCTCAGCTTTGCATACAATCTTTCTTGCCTCAATTTCTGCAGTGCGATCTTCAAGTGTTCCGTATGCTCTTCAATACTCTTTGAGTAGACCAAAATATCATCAATGAACACCACTATAAACTGGTCCAAGAACGGTGAAAAGATTCGGTTCATCAAGTCTATAAATATTGCCGACGCATTCGTGACTCCGAATGGCATCACTAAATACTTGTAATGTCCATATCGAGTTCTGAACGCAGTCTTGCAAATATCTTCTGATTTAACTCGGACCTGATGATATCTGGATCGCAATTCCAGCTTTGAGAATACACTCGCGCCACTAAGCTGCTCAATAATTTGCCAATACGAGGGATCAGGTACTTGTTATTAATAGTCACCCGATTTAATTCTCGATAATCGATGCACATCCTCCTTGTTCCATCTTTCTTCTTTACAAGAAAAACTGGAGCTCCCCAAGGTGAATTACTGCTGCGAATCCAACCTTTCTCAAGTAATCCAGTGTCCTGCTTCTTGGCTTCTTCCAATTCCACTGGTGCCATCGGATAATATGCTTTTGAGATTTGCGCTGCACCAGGAATAAGATCAATCATGAACTCCACATCTCGTTTTGCGGTAAACCCGAGATGTCCTCGAACATATCCATGAACTCTCGAAATATAGCCGGCGCTTCCTCCTTATCAACTTCCATTGATGAAAGAACATTGTTTATCGGCCTAGCCCTAAACTCGACTGGCCCGACAGAACTACTTCCTCCAGCAAAGATAAACTCTGGATGTCTGGGAATCTGGAAAATCACTTCCTTTGTCCTACAATCAATGTGAGCGTGAACAGTGCCGAGAAAATCCATTCCCAAGACAACAACAAACAAAGGGATGCACCAGAATTGAATAATTCTAATGCGGGAAAGACATGAACAAGTAGGATACCTGAAACGCTTTCACCTGAAGCCAAACACTGAAGAAGATAAGCACGGTAACCGAATTAAAGCTCATGATAAACATGAACTAAAAAGCAAGAGAAGCAAGGCAATATATCGACTATGAAACAGGGAAGTGAATCAAGACTAGGACTCCAAGTTACTTAAATAGAGTACCGCATTGTAACCATGCTGCAGTTCATGGGTACAATTACATAACTCCATTCAAGTCGTCCAAATCCTAGTATCAGAATCAAGAAACATGAAGAAACAATAGAGAACCAAAAAGGTTTCAAGTCGAGATGCAAAGTGGTTTGCATATCGTCAAGGCGAAGGATAAAAGAAAGATATGATTCAAGAATCATGATAGCAATGTGGCAGGACATGTTCCTAATCACGAATATTCTGATTCGTGTATTGGGTCCAATACCCAACTACAAAAAGAATCAAACTCGATTAACCTATATCCTATGGCTCTGATACCAAAAGAACCATGTCATGCCCCGCATCCCAGAGTACGCTAAGATAGGCACGTGACATAGCCAACCATGCTACCCGTGGATAGGAAATATCCTTCCACAGTTACATTACGGCTGTAGAGATATCAAGAGCAGTAAAATAAACTAAACTATCTAATACATGTCCATGAGCCAGAATAAATGAGTCAAGAAATAATAATATGCGGAAGCAAAAGATCCAATAAATAAAACACCTGGAAAGTAAAACTGGATACCAACAGGATCCTCACCGCTCGGTCTAACAGCGGCAGTACTTCTGATCAGTCTGCAACAGAGGTAGAGGATCTGGGCCATGCAAAACCCAGACGTCAGTGCGTCATAATATCAAGCAATACTATAAACAGGGGTAGCAATACATGCAGGTATGAGTATAAATGGTAAAACAGGTATAACAGTGACATAAGTGAGGACAGTGAGGGTAATGTGTATTGAGTAATCTAACTGGTCTATTGGGTTAACTACTCTCAAGTCTTTGAAATCAATTTGATGAATCATCGATGTAACTCAATAGTATCCCGTGCGTGTCCGGGATCACGGTCTATGACTCTCGGGCTGAATCCGAGACGTGCCATAAGGCAGTAAAGGGTAGTAGGTAATGACGAGTGATGTCAGGAGCATCACCCCAGGGCTGGCCTAGCCCGTAAGACTGATCAGAAAAGGTATCGAACAATCGAGTTACAAGTCAGGTTTCATCATTGATTTCCCCATACCCCCAAGTTATATATGTTCAAGTTAGGTATTAATAAATCTGGAGCTAATGCCAACGCAGGATCAAGCATGTACATGTTTGTCTGGATAGACAACAGGAAATGTCCGTAGGGACAACAGGTCAAGTTTGTTGGCATTAGTAACAAGATCAGGTAACAGGTAAAGCCATGGTACATCAGGTCAAGTCAGATAATATACAGGTATCATGTCATGTTAAAAGTGCACGGTACCATATCGTGTCAAGTAGTAGGTGTATCAAGTCATCTCAGGGGTGCACCAAATGTCATGTGGGTGCTCATAATCAAACTATAAAGTAAGCATGGGTATACAAAACAAGTGTGGGGTACCAATGTAACAATAAAATGGAACATTGTGATGTAGTGTGCAAAATAGGTATAAACTAAGACATATGGACGCACGGTTATCGATTTGAGTTAGGGTTATGGTTCCAACACTAATTAAATACACTTTATCAAATATGGAATGTTAAAATCTCAATAATATGGGTTAAATGATCTAGGGATGCAATTATATATAAAATAGGTTAAATGGATACAAACGGGTGTCCGATAGGGTAGAAACTATTAAAAGGGTACTATAGGCTATGCAAATAATTATTATGTGATTTAAATACGGATGTGGGTACTATGTATAGTAAATCAAAATGTAACATGGTATGTTCCAAGTTATAAATCTAAAATGATAAAATGGACATCGTAGTGTTAAAATGAAACAAATGGCCTTAGATTTAATTTACAGGTTTAACGGCACGCAGCGAGAATGCGAGAAAACGACGGAAATCTCCATTGGGGCATTTCGTCGAACACTTTGCGCGCACAATTACATAACAGAACCAGGCAATGCAAGAATGTAACCGCGTAGGTAGGGAACGTCTACCGGGTTTCTCGGGTCGTCGGCAGTGGCACGGCTCCGACGGGTGACCGGAAAACGGAATCAAGAAATAAGAGAACAAGAAGAGAAGGAAAAGCAAGAAGAAGAAGAAAGAGAAGAAAGAAGAGATGAGAGGAAGTGGGTGATGGTGTCCTGGGGTTTTGGGCCGAGGAGGTGACAAGGGGTGACGACGGCGATGGAGCGTCGATGGCAAGGTTCATGGCAAAGGGCAGCGAGGTTGCGGCAAGTTGTTGGGTGGTCGGGTGATGGTTTTTGGAGAGAGGGGAGGAAGTTAGTGGCGACAGGGTGAGGGTGAGTCGACAACGACATGGTCGCCGGCGGTGAGGCGAGGCGTGCAGGCAAGGGAAAGGAAAGAAAGAGGGTTGCAGCCGGGGTTCTTGGGTTGGTGGTTTGCAGTGGGTTGAGGCCCTCGGGGAAGGAAGAGAAAGGAAGAGGAGAGGAGACGAGGTCGAGGTAACGAGGATAGTCGGAGCTAGGATTAAGGTTAGGGTTTCGGTGGGATCTCTTCGCGGGGTGCAGGGTGCTCGGTGATGGTTGCAGGCTCGGGAGAAGCGAGGAAGAAGATGAGGACGAAGAGAGGTTGAGATGGTGACGGCGAGGGACAGGCGACGCCGAGGGGATAAAGGCGACGAGGACAGAGGCTCGTAGTTAGGGTTGGGTTGCCATTGGGGTGTGGGTTAGAGCGAGGGTGATGGCAGTGGTGGTCATGGTGTTGGGAAGAGGCAGAGGAGATGCCGAGGAGGGGTCGGAGGTGCAGGCGAGGGTCGACGGTGATGGAGTTAGGGTTTCTTGTGAGCGCGGGGGGTTTATAAAGAAACGAAGAAGAAGAAAGAAAAGAGGGAGGTGACGATAGTGTGAGGTGGGTGAGCAGAGTCGAGAAATGTACAGTAGTAGTGAGAGGTGAGAGAGAGGGGAGCGGGAGAGAGAGAGAGAGAAAGAGAGAGGGAGAGAGGAAGAAAGAGAGAGATTTCTGAGATAGGAAGAGAGAGAATGAGAGAAACAGAGAGAGGAGAGAGATAAAGTAGCGAGAGGAGAGAGATAGAGTGTTATCGTGAGATCGAGAGGAGAGAGAAAGTCTGATGAGAGATAAAATTGTTCTTAGTGGAGGAGAGAAAGAGAGAAAAATAATGAGAAAGAGAGAGCTCGAGATAGTGGGGTCCATGGCAGAGAAAGAGAAAACTGTAAAAAATCGTTGGGATTATATTTATAAAATTTAGTTTGTTATATAAATTTTAACTGTAGATTTAAAAATAAATATTATATTAATAAATTTGAATTTTGGCGGGATACAAAAATATTCCAAAACACGCCCGGGTCGGGTCTAAAATTTTAATTTTAAAATACGAAAAATATATGCGACTTCCAAATTTTAAAATGAATGCTCAGGTAACAAAAATGCATACCCCCAAGAACGGATGCACGTACGTGCGCGTAGCCATCCAAACACGTCCGTTTCACTGAACGGGACGGGAACAAGATGCGCGGATGCTACCACGGGGTTAGGGGTACCATGCAGGCTATGAAATGCAATTTTAATTTATTTTACATGACCTAAAAATGTTATATGTAAAATATGCGATGCTAGATGAAGTGCCAGCATGCAATATACACTAGATGCACGGGTCTATGTAACAAGCCAGGGTAATTCATAAATATGAATCAAACAAGTTCAAGTAAGCGGGTCGGGTCGAATGCAATGTAGAAGGTAAAATACCATTCGCACCCAAAATACGTTAAATCAAGAAATATCACGAATAAAGAAATACGAGAATTGGTATAAATGAACTTGGGTGTTACAGGGATTTTTTCTTGCTGTTTTATTATACTTCAGTGGGCTTAAAGGCCTATCACGTGCGGGAACGTGACCCCATTTGATTAGGATTCAATTCTTATCATTTCAGAGCCCTCAGGAAGCCATCACGTGTCAGCACGTGACCCCCGATCACGTGTGCGCACGTGATGACCCATTGGGGTTTTTCCTTGTATTTTACGAGGGAACAAATGCCCCTACAGCGTTGTTCTCACGTGTTTGCACGTGAGTGCAACGCTGTCACTTTTGTGGCCGTTGGATTTGCCTAGGGATCGGGGAGAATGAACCGTTTCCTATCATGTCTTTTAAATGCAAGGGTCTCTTCAACAGCGTCTCTACTCCTTCATCTTTTTCCTTCTTCATTTTCCTTGAGAATCTAATTCTCTTCCTCAGAGCTCAGTTCTGTGTTATGCACGTGGGCTCTGTTGATGGGGTCGTTTCGTTTCCTTGCACTGATTTCAAC
This sequence comes from Agapanthus africanus, assembly GCA_030015575.1. Taxonomy (NCBI): domain Eukaryota; kingdom Viridiplantae; phylum Streptophyta; class Magnoliopsida; order Asparagales; family Amaryllidaceae; genus Agapanthus; species Agapanthus africanus. Next base: position 140,010,355 of record CM057339.1, read on the forward strand.
GAGTCACCTTTTTTCATTTCCAACTCTCTCCCATTTTTTCGGTCTTTGGGAATAGTTCCACCGTGCACAATATTTTCTGTACATAGCATTGAATGCTCCCCTTTATAAACCGAAGTCGTGCCTTTCTTTCTCTCTTCAAAAAGAAACCCATTTAGACCTTAAGGTGATCATCTTTGAAAAACCGATCAAGTGTTATAGCTTGCAACCGCCCCCACGCTCGTCGACAACCATGGGAGGTGCCAGTCGAGGAGATGATTCCTCGTTTTGCTGCGCGGCTAGTGGATCCTCTTCTCACCGATGCCGAATGTGATGCGGTGACGTACGAACTCCTAACTCGTAGGGGCTCTCCCCTTCCTATGGGTTCCATATGGCTGCGGATGATCTTTTCGTCCGTACTTGCCGATATTCCTCCTCATCCGGCAGAGATGACCCTGGCAACTCTCGATACGGCGGAGGACAAGATTGAGTGTTTTTATGAGGCACGCTTGATTACTCGGGCTCTGAAGGATTGCTCGATCCATCTACTGGGTCAGATAAGAGCCCGGCGGGCCGTCATGTCCGCTTTCGCCGATGAGCATGGCGTGAATCGGTGGGGAACAACTCTTCGCGAAAACCATCGCTTCGATATGTTGAAGAAGGCAGAGATGGAGCTGGAGAATTTTGTTTTTTGTTTTGTTAACCCTTGTATCACCGATCCTTTGTTTGGTGACCTTTTCCCTGTAGCGTAGTATATTTAAATCAATGTATCTCTCTTATCATTGGCTGTTGAATGCTTTTCTACTGAATTATTTTCTTCATATATTCGCATGTGCATCCCGCCTGAGTACATGAGCTTTATACTTTATCCCTAGGAATTTCCCTTAATTGTGAGCGATACTGTTGTGTTGTCAGCACGTTTTAGATATCATCTCTATTTAAGCAGGTGTATGGTTGCAAATGCGCGCTTGATGGGGCCCATACAAAGGATCCTCCTTATTGCCTTACATAGCACACGGTTTGTGCATGTTTTGGATCGGATACTGTCGTCGAGTGGGGGCTTGTTTACATAGTCTTGAGTGTACGCGCCTTCCTTCATAGGTCGTGGCTGCAAAGGTGAGCTTGCGGGGGCCGATCGAACGGTGCGCCGCAAATATGCTGTCATGCGAGAAGAGGCCCAGCCGAAAATTTTCAGAGAGAAAGCTGGCTTCAAATGCACTGGGAGAATTTCAGGCTGAACTTACAGCCAAGACCACTCGTGCGTATGAACTCTGGCGGGTGCTTCAAGAAGCTATTAGGGAGGTAGTAGCTATTGATAAAGCCATCATTTTTACCTCCGAGATGGTTGAAGCCCACAAAGTCACCGAACATGAGCTTGAAAGTCGGCTTGCCTCGTACCAGGCCCAACAGTCTCAAGCGGAGGCCCGTCTCGTGGCGATAACAAATTATGAAGCCGAGGCCCAGCGGAAAAAGGATGAACCGAAAAATCTATTACATCGTCCGCCGGCTTGAAAAATTGTATATTTTTCCTTTTATTTTTCTTTTGTACATACTCCAAAATGAGAGTATTTTTTTTGTTTCTAATTTGTATTCATTTCGATTCATGAATAAAAGACATGTTTTGCTTCATGGTGGTGTGTCCCTTTTAGTAAATGCATTTTGTGGATAATCTATTTTGATCTTCTTGTAGGACAACGATGGCTTAGGAGTCAGGTTCAGATCTGCCTCTTAAGGCTTTCCAACTTTATGAGCCGTGAGGGTCTCATAAAGATATTTCTCTTTACGTGTCGTGAAGATCTCGTAAGTGTATTTTCTCCTTAAGAATCGTGAGGATTCCTAAGTGTATTTTCTCTTGAGAGTTATAAGAATCTTACAAGAGAGTTTTTCTTGCTTATGAGTCGAGAGGACTCGTAAGTGATTGTTTCCTTTCTTGTCGGAGAGTGTGGCCCGTAAAAAATCTAGCTTGACCTCTCTGCGAGGCAATGATGGCTTGGGAGACAGGGTTAGGATCTGCCACCTAAGACTTTTCAACTTTATAAGCCGTGAGGGTCTCATAAAGAATTTTCTCCCTACAGGCCGAGAGGATCCCATAGGTATATTTTCTCCTTAGGAATCGCGAGTATTTCTAAGTGCGTTTTCTCTTGAGAGTCGTAAGGATCTCACAAGAGAATTTTCTCCTTACAAGTCGAGAGAACTCGTAAGTGATTGATGGGTTGACCTGGTCCAGAATCAAAGAATTGCTTTGACGGGAAAGTCGAGGGTTGACCTTATCCGCATTTCACGGGGTCAGGGGTTGACTTTATCCACATTTCACGAGGTCAGAGGTTGACTTTATCCGCATTTCACGGAGTCAGGGGTTGACCTTATCCGCATTTAACGGAGTCAGGGATTGACCTTATCCGCATTTCACGAGGTAAGGGGGTTGACCTTATCCGCATTTCACGGGGTCAGGGGTTGACCTTATCCGCATTTCACGGGGTCAGTGGGTTGACCTTATCCGTATTTCACGGAGTCAGGGGTTGACTTTATCCGCATTTCACGGGGTCAGGGGCTCACGTTACCCGCATTTTACGGGGTTAGGGGTTGACGTTATCCGCATTTCACGGGGTCAGGGGTTGACTTTATCCGCATTTCACGGGATCAGGGGGTTGACTTTATCCGCATTTCACGGAGTCAGGGGTTGACTTTATCCGCATTTCACGGAGTCAGGGGTTGCTCTGGACGTTTTCCACGGGGTCAGGATTGACATTAGCCGTGTTCTACGGGACCAGGAGGTGCTCTGGACGTTTCCCACGGGGTCAGGATTGACATTAGCCGTGTTCTACGGGACTAGGATTTGCTCTGGGAATTTCCCACGGGGTCAGGATTGACATTAGCCGTGTTCCACGGGAACATGAGGTGCTCTGGGCATTTCCCACGGGGTCAGGATTGACATTAGCCGTGTTCCATGGGACCAGGATTTGCTCTGGGAGTTTCCCACGGGGTCCGAATTGACATTAGCCGTGTTCTTCGGGACCAGGATTTGCTCTCTCGGTTGTCTGTGAACCGTCGAGGTTTGGAACAGGGACTTTGCCATGGCTCCAAGGTTGATTGTCGCGTCTGAATCCTGCTGGAATGAGAAGGAATGCTGTTGGTGATCTCTAGGCTGTCTGTGGACCATCGAGACTTGGCTCTCTGTCGGATGGAGCCTGGGGGGAAGGTATGGTTCCTTCTTTGTTCGTGCCCCTGGATTGTATACAGGGATCAATGTGATCTCACCTGTAGGGCAAAAAGTTTCATTTTATATATTTTTCTTTCCGCGATGCTCTATCATTTCAGCTTTTATATAGCGAAAGTCGTGATTGCCCAATCATTTCGGCTATTTTTCGCGGTGCCCAATCATTTCAGCTATTTGTTTTATTTACTCGCTGCTTTTTATTGCGAGTTGCCCAACTATTTCGGCTATTTTGTATGCATATATTTTACTTGCTGATTTTGTTGTAAGTTGCCCCATCATTTCGGCTATTTCATATGCATTTGTGGCTCACTGTGAGTTAGGGATTTGATACCGATTTAGGCATCAACATCGCTACAACTGGGATATTGCCAGGAGTGAATCATCATTTGCCTCTGTCGATGTCGAACAAAGGTGGCTTAGCGAACAGGGTTAGGATCCTGTCGACTAAGGCTTTTAACTTCATGGGTCGTAAGGGTCTCATAAAGGTATTTCTTCCTATGAGTCGTGAGGATCTCGTAGGTGCGTTTTCTCCTTAGGGATCGTGAGGATTCCTAAGTGTATGGTCTCTTATGAGTCGTTAGGATCTTACAAGAGTGTTTTCTCCTTATAAGTCGAGAGGGCTTATAAGGGTCATTCACCGTATGAGCATATCCCCAGTCTCTGGTGGGACTTTGTTAGGGAAATTTTTATTCGTGCCCATGGATTGTATACAAGGGTCAATACTAAACCACTTGTAGGGCAGCATTGGAGGTTGTGATGGCTTAAGAACAGATTCAGATCCCTGTAACTTAAGGCTTTTGAACCTTATGAGCCGTGAGGGTCTCATAAGAGGGTTCTCCATACGAGTCGTGGGGATCTCGCAAGTGTAATTTCTCCTTAGGAATCGTGGGGATCCCTAAGTGTATTGCTCCCTTGTGAGTCGTAAGGATCTCACGCAGGTGGTTTCTCCTCACAAGGTCGAGAGGACCTTGCAAGTGTCTTTTAACAAGATTGCGCCCTTTCGGGTTTTCACAAAACTCACCGGTAGCCCTGCTGTTTTTACTCACGGAGCCCTTTCGGGTTTTCATCCATGCCCACCTTATAGACATACCGTTTTATTTCTTCTTCTTTTTTTATTTTACTATTTTTTTATGTCAGCCTTGGGATGCTGCGGTCTGTAGTAGTTTATAGACGTCTCGGTCAATAGCCAGTTTTAGGACATAGTGGTCCATCGTTAGTTTAAGGACGTTTTGGTCCATTGTTAGTTTTAGGACATTTCGGTCCGTCGTTAGTTTTAGGACATTTAGGTCCGTAGCCGGCTACTACTTATACCGAGCGGACATAGGCGTCGTCATCTATCATTAACCTAGGCCGTTACTCGTCAGGCGTAGTATTTTTTCAGGAATCGACCGTTTATTGGCATGAAAGGTCTTTCACCATGCATGTCCATGAGTAGATAGGCTCCACCCTGGTAAATTTTGTCTATGATATACGGGCCTTCATAGTTTGGCTCGAATTTTCCCCGTTTGGCACGATTGGGGATCATAGGTCTTTTGACCACTAGCATGAGTTCGCCTTGGCGGAATGTTCTTGGCCTAGTCAATCTCTCGTATGAGCACGTCATCTTTTCTTTATAAGCCTCCAGGTTTTGTTGCGCCATAAGCCGAGTTTCGTCGAGGGCATCAAGCTCCTCAAGCCGAAGGTAAGCATTTTCTTCATCTGTTAGCTCGTAGACAACCGCCACTCGTAGAGAGGGTAAATCTATCTCGAGGGGGAGTACCGCTTCTGTGCCGAATACCAATCCATACGGCATTGTGTTTGTGGCCATTTTGAACGTAGTTCGATACGCCCAGAGAGCTTCATGCAGTCTCTCGTGCCAGTCCTTATTGTTTCGAGACACCGCCTTTTCACGATCTTCGTCAAGGTCTTGTTGAAAGCCTCAGCTAGACCGTTAGCTCGGGGATTATAGACCGAAGAGTATCTCCAGTCTATATTATGCTATTGTGCGAAGCAGCTGATCTTGTGGCATCTATAGGCTGGCTCGTTATCGGAGATAATCCGTCGCGGAGTGCCGAACCGATAAATGACGCGTGTCTTGAAGAAATGGAAGATATTCTCCGTCTTCACTTCTCTTAGTGGTACTGCTTCTGCCCAATTGGAGAAGTAATCGGTTGTTGCTAGTATGAACCGATGTCCTCTGGACGATGCTGGTTCGATGGGGCCGATTATGTCAGTTCCCCACATTTCGAACGGCCAGCTAGCCACCGTTAGATGTAGTGGATTTGGATGCTGGTGGATAAAATCCCCGTGGATTTGGCACGGGTGGCACCGCTTCGCGTATTTCTAGGCAGTCTTGGATCATCGTGGGCCAATAGTAGCCCATCATTTTGATCTTTAGTTTCATCTTCGGCCTGGCTTGGTGAGAACCGTAGAGTCCGTCGTGAGTTTCTTGGACGACTCTCCTTGCTTCTTCAGGTCCCATGCATCTTAGCCACAGAGAATCAAATGATCTCTTATACAGAGTATCATTGACGAAGGCAAAAGATAGAGCTCGTTTCATGAGCTGATGTCTTGAGGACGCATCTTCAGGTGTTCGACGGGATTTGAAGTAGTCTATAAAGACTTCTCTCCAATCCATAGCCTTTTCCTGGTCTTTTATTTGTAGGGTTGCTTGCTCTGTCATTCCCTTTTCTTCGGACGACTCCAGAGATATTTACGCTGGTGCAAGAACCCGACGGCTTTGCACAACGATCCTCACGTCATCGTGGTTCTCGTCGGCCAGTTCTTTAGCGAGCTTGGCTAATGCATCCGCCTTGCTATTTTCCGCGCGCGGTATGCTTTCCAGGGCGTAGGAAGGAATTTGAGTCAGCAGTTGCTGCACTCTGTCGCCGTACTTCACCAACTCAGGCTTGCATGTTTGATAGTCGCCATTTACTTGACCAACGACCAGCTGGGAGTCTCCATATATGAGGAGGTTTTCGATTCCCATGTCGACAGTGATTTCAAGACCTGCTATCAAAGCTTCATATTCGGCTTCATTGTTCTTCCTCGACTCTGTTAAGGAGAAGGCAAAGAGCATTATCCCTCCTTATGGAGTCACGAAGATGAGGCCCATCCCGGATTTGATTATGGGGGTCCTTTGTTTGCGCTTCTTCATGGAAGATGCTCCATCGAAATAGAGTTCCTACCGCGTATCATTCTCTCTTCTCTCCCCGCCGATTGTGTCAAACGCGTGCTCGTCGAGCAATTCACAGTTCAAAGGAGAATCGGCGGGTATCAGATGCTCAGCGAGGAAGTCGGCGATGGCCTGGCCTTTCACTGCCTTGAAAGGACGATAAGTTATTGAGAACTCTATCAAGAGCAGGACCCATTTAGCGAGCCGTCTCGTTAATATAGCCTTTGACATCAAATATTTGAGAGGATCCACCTTTGATATGAGATGGACCTCATGTGCCAACGCATAGTGTCTGAGCTTCGTTATCGCGAAGATCAACGCCGGGCAGTGTTTTTCAATGGGGGAGTAATTGTTTTCTGCCCCCAGGAGAACTCGACTCAAATAGTATAGGGCTCACTCTTTCTCTTGGCCGTTCTCTTGTGCCCACAGTGCGCCTAAAGAACTTTCGGGGGCTGTTGTGTACAGGACGAGAGGTTTTCCTTTAACGGGAGCGGCCAATACTGGCGGATTCTGCAGGTATTGCTTGATTTCGTCCAGTGCGCTTTGGCATTTACGATCCCAGAAGAACGGGGTTCCCTTCTTCATTAGGTTACTGTAAGGACGTCACTTGCCGGAGAGATTGGCTATAAATTGCCGGATATACGCGGGATTTCCTTGGAGAGACCGCAGTTGCTTGAGAGTCCTTGGCGGAGGCATTTCCATGATCGCCTTGATCTTCGACGGGTCTATCTCGATGCCTCGGTGTCGGACGACGAATCCTAGAAACTTGCCCGAGGAAACTCCGAACGCGCATTTGAGAGGGTTCATCTTCAAGTTGTATTTCCGAAGACGCTGAAACACGATCTTCAGATGCTCTAAATGTTCCTCGTATGATTTGCTTTTAACTATGAGTTCGTCAATATAGTATTCAACGATTTCATGTATGAGGTCATCGAAAATCTTCGTCATGGCCCTCTGATAGGTGGCACCGGCATTCTTTAGACCGAAAGGCATCGCCTTGTTGCAGAATATGCCTAAAGGGGTCCGGAAAGCGGTATGCTTTTGGTCCTCGGGATGCATCTTTATCTGGTTGTATCCTGATGAGCCGTCCATGAAGGAGAAAACTTCGTGAGTGGAAGTATTATCTATCATCAGCCCAGTGACCGGTACTGGAAAGTCGTCCTTTGGTCAAGCTTTGTTGAGATCCCGAATGTCCACACATATGTGCACCGTCCCATTTTTCTTCATTACTGGGACAATGTTGGGGATCCAGTCAGGATACTGAAGCTTTTGGATGAAGCCGGAGTCGATTAGCTTCTTGACTTCGGCTTTGATGCTCATTTCAAGCTCGAGCCGCATTCTTCTCGGTGCTTGTTTGATCGGCTTGACGTCCGGAGACATCGCCAATTTGTGCACAGCAATCTCTGGATCTAGTCCCGGCAACTCGGAATAGTTCCATACGAAGCAGTCTTTATACTGCATGAGCACGTCTTTAAGCGTAGCCTCCTTTTCTTCAGACAACAGTTCACTCACGAACGTCGGTCGTGGGTCGTTTGCCGTTCCCAAGTCGATTTTTCTGAAGTCATCTGCAGTAGTATGTATCCCAACTTCCAGCTCTTTTGGTGCCGGTGGAAATTCTGAGATCAACTCATCTTCATTGTTTTCGAAGCACCAAGAGAGGTCATCCATATTCTCGGGTTCTTCTTCTGACAGCGTTATCGCGTGACAGGTATGAGATCGTTTCCAAGACCGATGTTGATCTGGTTCTACTCTCATCGCATAAGTGGCTTTTGATTCATGCTTCCGTGGCGCACTTACCCTCCAACTGTCGGATAGAGCGAATCTGCCGAGTTGATACTGGTCTTCAACCCAGTTCTTGAAGGTGAAGCAGTCTTTGAGAGGATGTCCTATTGCTCGGTGATAGGAGCAATAGTCTGGGTGAGAGACCTTGTCTGCTTGCTCGGGGTGCTTGGACTCCGGGAGTGTCATCATCTGATGTTTTATGACAAGATCGAATATCTTCTTTGTCTTGTCTTGGGAAAAAGAATATGCTCGACCCATCTTCTTTATAAGAGACGGATCCCGGCTGCTCGATTCTCGATCGCGTGGCTTCTCAGACCCTCTACGCTACTGTCGAACGTTTTTTCCGTTCTTTGGTTTATTTTTGCCTCTGCGCCGGGTCTTTTATATGACGAGCCGACGACGAAGAGCATTGTCATTCTCTGCGGTCTGTTGAAGGAGGCATCGCGTCGTGGCTTTCTCGTAAATGGCCATTTCGCGGCTATGGTCATCCCGGACCTTTTGACCCGCTTCCCTTATTAGCTTGTCCATCTGTTCTTCAAATGACGGACTTGGCATTTTGATGGCGAGACCTCATTTTGGTTCAGGGTTAGCGTCTTCTAACAGAGCATTTCCTTCTTCATCGAAGTCATGTATAACGTAGCAGTCATGGAATCGTTCCCGTTTCTTGGATTGAACATATCCAAGCCCAATCGTTTCCATTCTCTCGTTGGGCAATTTTCGCTTAGTTCCGGGGACGTTCCAGATCCTGTTGTAGAACTGAGCTTTTCGAGCAGTCTGTTTAAAGGATATGCCTTGGTGCCTCAACAGCCTTTTTAATCTTTCTGTGTAGTATCTGGGCAGACGGATGGGCTGAAACCTGTCAAGTGTAGAATCGGCACCGTGCCAAATTTCTTTCTCCACTTTGGTTTCCGTTGATCGATAAAAGAGGATCACTTTTTCATCTTTTCGCCTGGGAGGGACGTAGAATGTCTGCAGTTCCTGCACACTATAGGTACCAACCGCGTCGAGCTCTTTGTAATGTTCTCGCGGAACCATGACGATTTGCAAACTCCGATCATTGCCAGCGAAGGATTGTATCGATGGCCGTATAGAAAATATGGTATTGACCTTATCTTCTGAATCGCTGCCAAAGACCAGAATTGGGGTGGACGGTCCCGGCTTGTTGCATTGGGGTGGCCCTGAATAAACTATTTCTTCTTCCTTCTTGGTATCACTCCTGAAGACCGGAATAGTGGTGATAGCTTTGTTCTTCAGTTTGTGACATCTTTCCGTGTCTTCGAAATCTGGTAAGAAGTATTTTGCATCTTCGTACTTTCGGACTTCATTCACGGAGAATGGGTTCAACTCCCTTGTCACAGTATACTCGAGACCATCCTTGAAATACTTCATACACTGATGTTGTGTATGTTCCCCGCCGAAAGACGCGACGAAGACGCTATAAACGTCTTGCCTGAATTTCGGGGCAGATGCTAATTGGTGCTATCCGTCCACCTCTCCGAAGATGCTAAGTTGATTTATGGCACTATGTATCGAAGGTTTAAATGGATGCGGCCGATGTAGCAGACTTTGTCAGATTCCCCCTCATTTGAGGGGTTTTTGATTGTGGGGACGCTCTTCCCTGCAGGTGCAAGTCCCTGCAGTTAATTACGCTACCGCATCGCGGTAAAAACTTTCTCCTTCTCCATATGGTCACTTCGTGTCGTGTGTGTTTGTTTTGTGTTTGGTTGCCCGTGGATTGTATACAGAGACTAATTTATGTTGTCGCCCGTAGGGCGTGGACTAGTCCAAATCCGTATCTTTCTTAGATTTGGGTTTTGGGGGGTTTGGGTTTAAGGATACGTTAGCCTCATTTGAGACTAAGATCAACTTAAACGTTTGTTAAGGATAAGTTGGTCTCATTTTAGACTAAGATCAACTTAACGGGATCGTTTAGATCCAACAAGAGAGCAATCAGGCTCTATTGTTTAGTTTAGGGACATTGCGGTCGATTAGTTTAAGGATATTATGGTCCATTGTTAGTTTAAGGACATCTCGGTCCAATGTTAGTTTAAAGACATCACGGTCGAGGTTAAGGACATCATAGTCCGTGAGTTTAAGGACCCCACAGTCTAATGTTAGTTTAAAGACATCACGATCGAGGTTAAGGACATTATAGTCCGTGAGTTTATGGACCCCACAGTACAATGTTAGTTTAAAGACATCACGGTCGAGGTTAAGGACATCATAGTCCGTGAGTTTAAGGACCCCACAGTCCAATGTTAGTTTAAAGACATCACGGTCGAGCTTAAGGACATCATAGTCTGTGAGTTTAAGGACCCTATAGTCCAATGTTAGTTTAAAGACATCACGGTCGAGGTTAAGGACATCATAGTCCGTGAGTTTAAGGACCCCACAGTCCGTAGTTTAGAGACGTTATAGTCTATGAAATGTGTGGTTGTCGGGACCCGTCACCTCTTTGAAGACGTTGAGGAATTACAACGACAAATATCAAAGGAATGAAGAGATGTACCCTTGAATCAAGGTGGATTAAGTGATCTGTAGTCCAATTTGGAACTAAGATCAATTAATTATATTATGAGCACATTGGCTCAGTTAAGTCTGAATTGAGGACTTATGGCCAATTTGGGCTAAGTCCAATTAAGTTTGAAATATTGGCCCTCTGTTGGACCATTAGACATTTGTCTGGGTTCAGCCCCTCATCACTTAGCAATGCTAAACAAGAGTTGAGGGCTCTGATGATGTTTTATCTTTAATTGGGCATTAAACATTATAGCTCTGAATTCTACTCAATTTTGAGATTCAGTTGAAGGGGAGGCTTTGCCTCTGGAAAATTAACCGATTTGGCTAAAAATAGTGTTAAACACTAGAGAACAACAGTGTTAAACACTGGAAATAAAATTCTTAAATCAGTGTTAAACATTAGAAATAAGATTCTCAAATTAGTGTTAAACACTAGAAGACAATAGTGTTAAACACTGGAAATAAAATTCTCAATTTAGTGTTGAACACTAGAAAGGAAGGGATCACGTGGATACACGTGGAGGCACCTAAAGGTGGGGCCAGATCCCCTCAACTTAGTTCTGCGAATAAGCGTTAAACACTTTTTAACTTTCTGGCCATCACGTGTTGGCACGTGATGGAGATTTGTATGCTGATTGTTAAAGCGTTTATCAAGGAGTCACGTGGTAACACGTGAGAGCGCCCAACGCCAACATTACCTTTGCTTTTGCTCCCTATATAATGAGGGTCACGTGGGAGCACATGAGGCATTGCCTCAAAGATTTTTCTTCTCATTTTTTGGGGGATCTGTTTAGGGGCCACGTGACCTTAGTTTTTTGTATGCATGGAGATCTTTCAAGTCTATTTATTTTTTTAGAATTAAATTCTCTGTAGGGTTAAACTCTAATTATGGTTTTAGAGGAATTAAATTCCTATGTATGTGAAAGAATTAAATTCTTATATAGGGTTAAACCCTAGTTCTGTCTTGAAGGAATTAAATTCCTATGATTTTGGGAGAATTGAATTCTCATACAGGGTTGAACCCTAATTTTCTTTGGAGGAATTAAATTCCTATAAATTTAGGAGAATTAAATTCTCATATAGGGTTGAACCCTAGTTTTATCTTGGAGGAATTAAATTCCTATAATTTTGGGAGAATTAAATTCTCATATAGGGTTAAACCCTAGTTTTATTTTTGGGAGAATTAAATTATCTAAACTCAATTCCCCCTCTAAATTTTGGATCTGCATGGCAAAATCTCAACCCGATGAGAATTAAATTCTCAACCTATGGGAAGATTTGCTTCTACAGATCTTCAACCAGAGGAAGAACTAAGTTCCTTTTTGCAGAAGAGTTAAACTCTTAGATTAAGAATTAAATTCTCATTTTGACGTTTTGAACCCTTTCCTTTTCTCACCTAGGGTTTTCTTTCTTGAGAATTAAATTCTCCTTTCTTTTCTCTCTGCTATTTGCCTTTAGAAAATTTCAAGATCCCAAAATTCTATCTATTTCTTTTCTTCTTGGCTCCTATTTATAGGAGAAGAAAAATAATCAATTTGTTTAGTAAATCTCTCATTGAAAGATTTTGTTTTTTTTCGTAACTAATGTGATCTTTTAGACCACTCAGTGAATTTTATTCACCATTGGATTTTTAATCCAAAAGATATTCTGTTTGTTATTTTTTGTGAAATTTAGGAAAATCTTTCCTTGTCTAAAATCTTTCCATAAATTGGTGATTTTTATTCACCCTTGAATTTTTAATTCAACGGTGCTCCACTTTACAGAGCACAATCTTTTTTTTTTGGAAAGATCTAAATAAATACTAGGGTTTTTGATTTCCCTTAATTTAGAATTTAATTCTATTAGTTCAGAAGGTTTAGATGCCTATTACGTGTGAGCACGTGACCCCACTGTTTAAGCTTTTAGCCAGAATTTAATTCTGTTGTTTTTAAAGCACTCAGGAATTATCACGTGTCAGCACGTGACCCTTGGTCACGTGTGAGCACGTGATGCCCTATTGGGGTTTTTTTTCGCTATTTTATTATACTTTTAATTCTTTTTAGTGGGTTTAAAAGGCCCATCACGTGTTGGCACGTGACCCCATTTAATTATTTATTTTATTCAGTGCCTACAAGCTTTGCCTGTAAATGGTCACGTGTGGGCACGTGATGTCCGGTCACGTGTGGGCACGTGATGCCTCATAGCTTTTGATCCCGGATGAATTATGAGGCCCATAATATATCAAATTGAAGGATTTTTCGAGACACTTTCGATACCATCCGAATTTATCTGTTTCTCATTCGGGAGTTTGTCAAAATGCAGCCCGGAAAATACTGGTTCGCATTTTCTCAAGCGTATCGTTGCTATTTGATACTTTGGGTTCTTTTGCGCAGAAATTTTTGGCGGGAACAAATGCCCCCCACTACTTTGCCCACGTAAGTATGTACGTGGATGAAGTAGTGCAGAGTTATGCTTGGCGATAGAATTGATGGCTTAGGAGACAAGTTTAGGGTTCTTGTAACCTAAGATTTTTCATCTTCATGAGTCGTAAGGGTCTCAAGAAGGTTTTTTTCTCCCTACAGGTCGAGAAGATCCCGCAGGTGTATTTTCTCCTTAAGGGTCGTGAGGACTCCTAAGTGCGTTTTCTCTTGAGAGTCGTAAGGATCTCACAAGAGAATTTTCTCCCTTACAAGTCGAGAGGACTCATAAGTGATTGTTTCCCTCCTCGTCGATATATGACTTCGGGGGGAATGTGGCCTATAGATAGTCCATCTTGACATCTCTGTAGGGCAGTGATGGCTTAGGAGACAGGGTTAGGATCTGCCACCTAAGACTTTTCAACTTTATGAGCCGTGAGGGTCTCATAAAGACTTTTCTCCCTACGAGTCGAGAGGATCCCGTAGGTGTATTTTCTCCCTAGGAGTCGTGAGGACTCCTAAGTGTGTATTTTCTCTTGAGAGTCATAAGGATCTCACAAGAGAATTTTTCCTGCTTATAGGTCGAGAGGACTTGTAAGTGGTTGTTTCCCTCTTTGTCGATGTTCGACTTCGGAGAGTATGACCCGTGAATAGTATGCAAGACTTCATTTTGGACCGACTTGCAGGGCCCCAGTGCTTAGGAAACAGGTTTTTTAATCCCCATTGCCTAAGGCTTTACTTTACGAGTCAAGACGAATCGAGAAGTTCTCGCAAGGATGTCCTAACGTCACTGTTAACCTCTGCTCTTTACGACAAAGGTCCGTTAGGGTCTGTGGTACTAGGATTTTGTCCATCGTACCGTCGCGTTGGCTGATGTATTCCTCGATAGGCAATCTTGCTGTTCGAGCAGCCTTGCGACTGTCGTGTCTCTGATCCCTTCGGGGGCTGGACAAGACGTCATCAAGCAATCTTCCTAGGTAGTTTGACCGTCGGAAGAGCAAGCGTTAGGAATTTTGCCATGCCGCTTTTTACTTGAGGTGAGGCTCATTTTGGAGAGCCCCGATGAATCATAACCACTCCGCACTGGTGTGAGATGATCTCCGATAGTCTTTCAGGTTTTGTATGAGTTGCCGTCAAGACCCTGAAGTTAGGAATTTGGCCTTTGCTTCATTTGCTGGCATTGCGTTTGCTGTATCGAGACGAATGCCGCGGTTGTCTCTAGGTTGTTGGTGAACCGTCGAGGCTTGGAACTGGGGATTTTGCTGTGGTTCCGTTGTTTGATTGTCACGTTTGAATCCTGCTGGAGGAAGAACGCTGTGGTGACATCTCGTCTGCTGTATCGAGATGAACGTCGAGGTGGTGATCGCTCCGTGCTGGTGTGGGATGATCTCCGATGGTCTTTTAGGCTTTATATGAGTTGCCGTCAAGACCCTGAAGCTAGGAATTTGGCCTTTGCTTCGTTTGCTGGCATTGCGTCTGCTGTATCGAGACTAATGCTGAGGTGGAGCTGGGATTTTGCCGTCGCTCCACTTTGTTTCGACCGTGAAGTCTTTTGTTGACGTTGCATCTGCATCCTGCTGGACTGCGGAGGAACGCCGTCGTTCACTCCGTTCACTTGCCTCCCCGTTCCGCTTCGCTTCACTCGTTTAACTCAATCGTTTACTCCGTTCACTTGCTTCGGTTAACTCACCGGGCCCACCGGGCCCACTAGCAGCAAGAGACGCTCGTGGTCGCCGACTCGGCAACCACTCTCTGTTCGAGCTGCTCCGCTTTGTTTCGACCGTGAGGTCTTTTGTTGATGTTGCGTCTGCATCCCGCTGTTCCCCTTCGAATCACGGAGACGCGACCGCGCAGGTCCGTCTCGCCTGAAATTCGGGGCAGATGCTAATTGGTGCTATCCGTCCACCTCTCTGAAGATGCCAAGTTGATTTATGGCACCATGTATCGAAGGTTTAAACGGATGCGGCCGATGTAGCAGACTTCGTCAGATTCCCCCTCGTTTGAGGGGTTTTTGATTGTGGAGACGCTCTTCCCTGCAGGCGCAAGCCCCTGCAGTTAATTACGTTACCGCATCGCGGTAACAACTTTCTCCTTCTCCAGATGGTCACTTCGTGTCGTGGGTGTTTGTTTTGTGTTTGGTTGCCCATAGATTGTATACGGAGACTAAGTTATGTTGTCGCCTGTAGGGCGTGGACTAGTCCAAATCCGTATTTTTCTTAGATTTGGGTTTGGGGGAGTTGAGTTTAAGGATACGGTAGCCTCATTTGAGACTAAGATCAACTTAAACGTTTGTTAAGAATGTGTTAGTCTAATTTTAGACTAAGATCAACTTAACGGGATTGTTTAGATCCGACAAGAGAGCAATTGGGCTCTGTTGTTTAGTTTAGTGACATTGCGGTCAATAATTAGTTTAAGGATATCACGGTCCATTGTTAGTTTAAAGACATCGCGGTCGAGGTTAAGGACATCATAGTCCGAGAGTTTAAGGACCCCACAGTCCGATGTTAGTTTTAAGACATCACGGTCGAGGTTAAGGACATCATAGTCCATGAGTTTAAGGACCCCACAGTCCAATGTTAGTTTTAAGACATCACGGTCGAGGTTAAGGAAATCATAGTCCATGAGTTTAAGGACCTCACAGTCCAATGTTAGTTTTAAGACATCACGGTCGAGGTTAATGACATCATAGTCCATTAGTTAAGGACCCCACAGTCCGTTGAATGTATGGTTGTCGGGACCCGTCACCTCTTTGAAGACGTTGAGGAATTACAACGACAAATATCAAAGGAGTGAAGAGATGTACCCTTGAACCGAGGTGAGTTGGTTGAAAGAGCAGATGTGCTCAATTCAAAATAAGTTGAGGACTTATCGCCAGAATTGGGCTAAGTCCAATTAAAATGTTTTAACATTTTATTTTTGTTCTGGCTATTAAGCCTTTATTTGGGCTCGACCCTTTTTAATAATGCTAAGCATTGGGCTCTGTCATTTTTGTCTTTATCAGAACAGAGCATGTTCTGACAGTGCGCCACGTGGCGCGTCAGGCGCTTTGCGCCAATTGAATAGCGCATTGCGCTAGCGCACCTGAAGGTGACACGTGTCGCGCTTAGCGCTAAGCGCCGGTTCATTAGCGCATTTGCGCTTTCCATTTATGAGCACTTTGCGCTAGTCTGTTGGCGCACCAGTGAGTGACACGTGGCGCGCTTAGCTCTGAGCGCCAGTCCATGAGCGCAGCGCTCAGTTTCAAAAGCGCAAGGCGCAAGTGGTGTCTATGGTTGGCACGTGGCAAGTTATGGCGCCATGCGTCGATCCAAGGAGCGCAAAGGCGCAGTTCATGAGTGCAAGGCACTTTCCATTAGCGCAAAGCGCATCTGATCAATTTTAAGATCACATAACAACTTTTATGTTTTTCTAAGGAGGCTTTGCTTCAAGATCCAAGAACAAAAGTTCTTGTTTTGATAAAAGGCTCTGCCTTTATAGATCAAAGATCTGTGGACGAAGTAAAAATACTTCTTTTATTTTTTTATAATTAGATCTTTTGATCTTTTTTCTTATCATCAAAGACCTTGGTCTTTTTTCAGATTTATGATCTCTTTAGAAGAGGGTTCTTCTTTTTATGAGATGATTTCATCTCTGTTTTTCAAGAACATAATTCTTTTTTTTACCTTGAATATGAAGAAAAATCTTCTTTTCTTAAGAGCTTGCTCTTTTTTGCAGAGGGTTTTTCTCTCTCTTCTTCTGTATTCTCTATATCTCTATCCTCTGTATATATTTTAGACTTGAAGTCTAGGGTCCTTTATATAGGGCCAAATGATTTGTTAAATCAGTTTTAAAAGATCTTTTTCTGATTGATTTGGAATCTTTCCCACCATTGGATCTTTGATCCTAAAGCTTCTGTTTTATAAAAGATAATCTTCTTGTTTTAATAAAATTGAAAAATCTTTCCATAACAGAATTTTAGTTCTGATTAATTAATAATTTATTATTAGTAGATCTGTTGATCTGACGGTGGGGGAATTTTTAATTCCAGCGCTGGCGCACCTTGCGCGAGCGCACCTACGTTTGATACGTGGCACGCAGCGCAACTGCGCTAGCGCACTCGTGTTTGACACGTGGCGCGCAGCGCAGAGCGCAGCGCAACTGCACTAGCGCACCTGTGTTAGACACGTGGCACGCAGCGCAGAGCCCAGCGCAACTGTATTTGACACGTGGCGCACAGCGCGCAACGCAACTGCGCTAGCGCACCTGTGTTTGAAATGTGGCGCGCAGCGCAGAGCGCTGGATCTGAAACGTTGCTTCAACTTTTAAATTTTGAATTTTGAAACAGAGCTTTGATCTGATTGGGGGCGCGCTGCCTAGAGCGCAGCGCTCCTGGCGCTGGCGTGTCTGCTTTTAACACGTGGCGCGCAGCGCACGGGATCTGAAGTGTTGCTTCAATTTTTGAATTTTGAAATTCAAAATAGAGTTTTGCTCTGATTGGGGGAAACAAATTCCCCCTTACCGTTGCGCTCACGTGGCGCACACGTGAGTGCTGCGGTGGCAACATCTGAGCCCTTGAATCAACTCAGAAGTTGAAGAGGCGGTTCAGTGCCTATAAATAGGACCTTTGGTCCTTAGATGGTTATCATCTTCTTTGAGACTTTTTGCTCAGAGCCTTGCTCTTTTGTTGAGAACCTTCAAGAGCCAGAACTCTTAGGTAAAATTAAAATTAAAATTTTAATAAAATTAGGGTTTTTACCCATTAACCGAGCCTTGCTCTTCATAGATCTTTGATCTAAAGAAAACCCTTTAGGGTTTCATTAATAGAGCCTTGCTCTCATGAACCCATAGATCTAAACAGATCTTTTCTTGGGGGTTCTTAGCCCATGAATCAGAGTTCTGCTCTTTTGATAATATGTAGATCTTTTGATCTTTTGATGAAGAACTCTTAAGAGTTTTTCATGGATCTTTAAGATCCCAGAATTTTAATTCTCAAGAATTAATTTTAACTAATCTTTGATGGATTTTCCATCATCATTATAGAGCTAGGCTCTTTAAGGAATTTTATTCCTTCATGACCAGAGTTTGACAAGTGTCACTCTGTCCTAGAGCTTTGCTCTCAAAGGGATATTTTCTCCTTTTCTCGAGGGATTTCTCATTCAATGAGAATATTCCTTGAGAATTTCCTCATTAATTGACAGTCTCATCCAATGATGAGGCTGTTTTATTAATTGATGCATTGTCATCTGGATTTTGTGGGTCCCCCTTGGGTCCCCTTTCCTCTGCACTGCAGTGTGGTACGGATTTTAATGTGCCGAGTGTCAGAATTTTGAAATTAAATTGTGACACTGATAATTGAATTCCGTTCTTTTTCGCAGGCGACATGTCTTCTGGTCTTTCTTTCCCGTTTTTCCGCTCAGAGGGAGGATTCCCTGAAGCACCGGTGGACCGGAAGGTTCTCGCGCTCATTAGAGATTATGATCCGGAACACAAAAACCTTCACCTGTGGGGTAGGTGGTACGACCAGATAATCAAAGGTCGTCGGAGCTTCTCTTGTGCGACGCCGTCGGATCCGATCTCATCGATTTCGTATGCAGATGCACCCCCGGTGAACTATGCCGTGGAGGTTGTCAATTGGACTACGGAGGGTCTTCTCCAACCTTCGATTGCCGCCATACCCATGCAGCTGCCGGCGGCTTTGGATACTCTGGGGCGACGCATATGCTAGGGCAAGTCGCACCCTTGGGGACAACCTTACAACATCGGGTTGACTTCCCGACATTCGGCCGGATATTTGCATTGGGCCAGGTACATCTTGTCGGTGAAGAAAACACACTTGCTGAAGCTCGGCCTATATCCTGCAGTTTACGCGTCGTTGTTTCAATATTCTGCTCCTCCAACATGGTGGATTAAGGCATTCATGGAGCAATGGAACATCCCAACCCATACCTTTCTTCTAATGGACAGAGAAGGTTCCATCTCTTTAGAAGAATTTGCTGAGATTTCTGGTCTGCCGGTGAGGGGGAGCACTATGAGGAGCTGCTTCCTCCGGATGAATACGTTTTTGCCACCAAGCCGTTGGTGATGGGCCTAACGCCAGAGAACGCTATTCAGCACCAGTTTCCGAGCCTAATAAAGGTGCTGAATATGTACGGGAGTCTCTTCTTGGAATCCGGACGCCGGGGGGGGGGGGTTAGTTTCACAGACTTCATTGCCCGGTTTCTTCGCCCGGAGATTCTATCGCAACGAGGCGAAAAATTTGCCAAGCTCGACGATCCCTTTGGCTTTGGCTTGGACCATCGACCAGTACTGGAAGATGATCATAAGGTGTTTTATATTCCCGATGTCGCGATGATCCCTCTGTTGTAAATCACCGCTCCGGGCATTGACGAGGAGACTTTCTTTATCGGGTTTCTTGGGCTATGGTTGTGTTGGTTCGCACTCCCCATGCACCCTCGCTATATGAGGCCGCCCGTCTTCTACCCAGCACATCGAATGGTGGCCGGAATACAAGTGGCCATCGGGATTGCCGGGCTTGCCCACCTGTACCATGGTCTTAGCGTGGCGGCATATACAACTGAACCGGGGGTGCAAGCTGCCAACTTCCCGATGCACTACTTTACTTCATGGATGGAAATGCACGTGCTCGGGGTATTTTGTATTCATAAAAGACCCTCGTTTTTCGAGAAGTGCAAATTCCCCAGAATTTTGCGGCTGGTTGACGCTTCCATCATGAATCCGTCTCAACGGGAGGCTAGGGGGTTGCTTCTTCGTCCGCGCACGGTCGGAGCTGGTATGTCTTTTACGGACAAAGTCCTGACAATCGGCCAGGAAACTTCCAAAATGGTGATGGCATTGCGCGACTCTTTTAAGGACGGGGCCTCCGTGTTGAAAGCCCGGGAGATTCTTCACCTATACTCCATTAGGCCGGGCTTTCTCGTATTCAGGCAAAATGATGCGGCGCTTTTTATGAGATATAATCCCCATCATTTTGCCCAGCAGCTGAGTTATAACCAGGGGGTTCCACTGGAGGCGTTTTTGGAAGAACCTGCTGCCACCAGAGAAGGAATCCGGAGTGCACTGCATCACTTTATGCGGTTAAATACGGGCTCCCACTTCTTCATTAGCGAGCCGAGTTGCATTCCAAGGGCCCTCAACGTATACGGGGCCTGGTACCAACACGCGATGGGCGCTATCATCAGGGAAGAGAGGCGACTGCTGCTCGATCGCAAGAGTGCGCCCCCGCCAGCGATCACAACATCCCTTTAAAGCGACAGATCGCTGTCCCTCCTCCACTAAGAGGAGATGCTGTAGTTGAGCCTCCACGTGTGCTAAGCCCCACGCGTGGATTGCCCCATGATCCTGTGGACGTTCCATCAGCGCCCCGTGCTCCCGTGGAGACGGTAACCGTAGCTTCACCCAAATCTGGCGTGGGCTCGGATATCGGGACTCACCGTCCCAAGGTGCCTACGAAACGCAAGCTGGTGCTGGTTGAGACCGGAGCTCACTCACAGAAGAGGAAAAAGAAGTTGCTCTTCTCCGCCGATGTCGTACTTGGTCAGGATCCTCATGCTCCTTATAGTGAGAGCTTAAGCGAATACGGGACAAATGAGGGCCTATTTATGCCACCAGATGACACTGATCTGGCGGCCGCCATCGCAGCTTTCGAGCGATTGGCAAGACGCGAAGAGGGGTTGGCTAACCTCGCACGCTCAGGTAGTCATTAGTTGTATTTTTTGCCATCGTATCATCTCTATCATTATTTTTTGACTAACGCTTTTCCTTCTTTACTAGGCATTTCCACCGAAGAAGCTCTCGCTGCCTCTCTCAAGACTTTTGAGGAAGAGGAACGACTTCGAGCATCTTTAGGCCTTTGTACATTTCGGTTCGCCATGTTTCTGCTTCCGTTTCTTATGAGTAATCTGACCCTCTTTTTATCTTATTGCAGGGACCATAATGCCTATCACGCCAGTTGATGCGGAAATTCTCCCCGAGCCAGCTACCGAAGTCCCGGCCTCTTCGGCATTGCCGCAAGAGGCTTTACTTAAAAAACCGATGACGGAAGCCTTGACGGCTCCAGAGGTAACCCTGAATGCGGACGATGACGCCTTGCTGAAGGAGGCTTCTAAAAGGTCTATTATGACGGCCCGGGAGGAAAGGAAGCGCCTGAGGCGAGCAGCAAGGGAGCGTAGTGCTGCTTTGGCTGCGGGAGTAGGTTCAAGCGCCGTTACCCCGGCTGCTACTCCTTCAGCGGAGTCTCCGGTTGCCTTGTCTACTGCTCATAGACGGACGGCATGTGCGGCTCGGGAAGCCAATGATAACTCAATTCCAGGTAATGTGCTTTGAGGCTATGTTGTCAAAGTCTTAAGCTATCATTTCTCATATATCTTATCTTAGCAGAGCCGAGTCTTCCTGAAGAGGTGGCAGCGACCGCTGAGCCTGAGGGAGCGGTAGAGGAGGTGGCTGCTATTCTCGAACCCGTGGCGGCGGTAGGCGGTGTGGCCGCAATTGCTGGGCCCGAGGTAGTGGCTAACGAGACAGTCACGATCGCTATGCCCGAGATAGCCACCACTGCCGAGCCCGAGGTGGTGGGGAGCGAAACGGGTACAATTGCTGGGCCCGAGATGGCCGCTCTTTCTCAAGAGTCGGGCACCGCTCCGATCACCGCTCTTCCTGCCTATGGTTCTTTATCGTCTCCTGGCATCGCAAGCGTGACGACGGCTCTCGTGGAGTCAGGGGACGAGACGACGGGAGGTGATACTACCCCGATGGAGGAGGGAGACGCCGTTGTTGAATCAAGTGACGCCCTCGTCATGGCTCCAGCTGGCGACTCTTCAGGTAGATTTTAGGTTACCGCCCTTCTTTTTATTCTGCAGTCTTTCCTAACAAGGTTTATATTGTCTTTAATGTAGGCGCGGCTAGTGCTGATGTCGCGCTACTCGAGACAGCGTCGTCAGCTACCGCCCTGACGGTGACCACCTCTCTACCTTCTCTCGCACCGTCGCAAATGCTGGAAGGTATGGATTTGTGACCCATCTGGTCCATCTGGGCTGTATAATTCGTGTGCTGACGTTGCGTTATCACGTTTTTGCAGGAGTCCTTCTTGACCACCTGTACCAGGTGCTGCACCCACACTTCTCCTTCTTGTCAGAGATTAGTCCACCTGCCGGTATAGGTGAGTATTTTCTCTAAACGACATCCTTTTCTTCAACGGGCAGTCGCATTACTGCTAACTCTTCTTCATATTGCTTGTAGCCTTACGAATTGAAGGGGGGACGAGGCCGTCGTTGCGCCACCGGCACTCCCAGCTCTGCCCCATGCTGCAGCCGGTATGGTAGACTCTACTTTTTGCGTATTTTCTTTATTCCCTGAGCTGACATCTGATTATGATCTATTTTGCAGCAATCACATCGACTCCAGCTCCGTTCGAGTCTCGCATTATAATGCCGACAGGGCCTTTTTCCAGGCGTCCATCATCCAAAGGCACTGTGACCAGTCTACGCATGCTGAGCGAATATATCGAGGAGTTTGACGCAGAAACTCCCACATCTGCTGCAGATTTTGCCGCAGAGGTTAACCCTATGCTGGAGACGCTCATGAACTTTCATAGTGAGGGAGGCGTTGAGTCTTGGGTTAATCGCTGCAGGGAAATCGAGGCTTGCTTGCATGAGCTTGAGCTTAGGCGTCCTGCACCTGAGATTCTGGCTATGAGCAATCAACGGGCTGCATGGATCGAGCAGAGCACTTATTACTTCCACCATCTTGAACAAGAAGTGGCTTTAAAGAAAAGGGAATGTAAAGAAACTTCAAGCGAGTCTGCTCGACTGCATGCTGAGGTTATTGCGAACGCTGCCCAGTTGAAAGTTATCTTCGAAGGCCTTCTGCGATGTATCTCTGATGGGTTAACATTGAGGCAGAAGCTCGACGTCGTCGAGCGGGATGCATAAGATCGTGAAGCAGCTCAGCGGGCCGTCGAGGGACAACTCTCGTCTTACTTGCAGCAGCGAGCCCAGGTCGAAGCGGAGTTGGCCGCGGCAGCTGATCAGGAAGAGGGGCTGAGGGAAGTGCGCGAGCGGTTGATTGGATTATTGAAAGCGCTTTCCTCTCAATAAAAATTTTGTACCATTTGTAATTTTGAATAAAATGTATTTGTTCTTTTATTCTTTCATATGATGTATTTTGTACTCAATCGAATTCATGAATAAAAGATACACGTTCTTCGTAATGTCTTGTGTCATCTCTCTGCTTTCTTCTTTCTTGTTGTGTTGTTTGCCATGTGATTTTAGCAAGTGCGGTCTGTAGATAATATATAACTGTCAATCTCGTGCTCTTTGTAAGGTATTGATGGCTTAGAAAACAGCGTTAGGATCTGTCACTTAAGGCATTTCAACTTTATGAGCCGTGAGGGTCTCATAAAGAATTTTCTCCCTACCGGTCGAGAGGATCCTGTAGGTGTAATTTCTCCTTAAGAATCGTGAGGATTCCTAAGTGTGTCTTCTCTTGAAAGTCGTAAGGATCTCCGAAGAGAATTTACTCCCTTACGAGTCGTGAGGACCCGCAAGTGATGGATGAAGTTGTCCTTATCCGTATTTCACGGAGTCAGGAGTTACTCTGGATGCTTCCCACGGGTTCACTGCCGTGTTCTGCGAGGACCAGGTTCCGCTCTGGATGTTTTCCAGGATACCGTAGTTTAAAGACATTGCGGTTGAGGTTAAGGACATCATAGTCCGTGGATTTAAGGACTCCACAGTCCGTTGTTAGTTTTAAGACATCACGATCGAGGTTAAGGACATCATAGTTCATGAGTTTAAGGACCTCACAGTCCAATGTTAGTTTTAAGACATCATGGTCGAGGTTAAGGACATCATAGTCCATGAGTTTAAGGACCTCACAGTCCAATTTTTTCTCTGGATGCTTCCCACGGGTTCACTGACGTGTTCGGTGAGGACCGGCCTCCGCTCTGGATGCTTCACACGGGTTCACTACCGTGCTCTGCGAGGACCATGTTCCACTTTGGATGTTTTCCACGGGGTCAGGAGTGACATAATCCGCGTTCCACGTGACCAGGAATTTTGCTCTAGATGCTTCCCACGGGTTCACTGCCGTGTTCGGCGAGGACTAGGCTCCGCTCTGGATGCTTCACACGGGTTCACTGCCGTGCTCTGCGAGGACCAGGATCCGCTCTGGACGTTTTCCACGGGGTCAGAAGTGACATAATCCGCGTTCCACGTAGCCAGGAATTTTGCTCTAGATGCTTTCCACGGGTTCACTGCCGTGTTCAGTGAGGACTAGGCTCCGCTCTGGATGCTTCACACGGGTTCACTGCCGTGCTCTGCGAGGACCAGGATCCACTCTGGACGTTTTCCACGGGGTCAGATGTGACATAATCCGCGTTCCACGTAGCCAGGAATTTTTCTCTGGATGCTTCCTACGGGTTCACTGCCGTGTTCGGCGAGGACCAGGCTCCGCTCTGGATGCTTCACACGGGGTCATTGCCGTGCTCTGCGAGGACCAGGATCCGCTCTGGACGTTTTCCACGGGGTCAGAAGTGACATAATCCGCGTTCCACGTAGCCAGGAATTTTTCTCTGGATTCTTCCCACGGGTTCACTGCCGTGTTCAGCGAGGACTAGGCTCCGCTCTGGATGCTTCACACGGGTTCACTGCCGTGCTCTGCGAGGACCAGGATCCGCTCTGGACATTTCTCACGGGGCCAGGATTGACATAAGCCGCGTTCCACGTAGCCAGGAATTTTGCTCTTTATCCGCATTTCACGGAGTCGGGGTTTGACTCTCGGTCATCTGTGCACCGCCAAGTCATAGAACTGGGGGTTGCCGCTGTTCCGCTTTACTTGATGTTGTGTACGTTGTAATAAGACGAATGTTGAGATAATCTCTAGGTTATCTGTGAACCGTTGAGATTTTGGCTTCTTCTCCTGATGATGCCTGGGGAGGAAAGGTGTGATTCCTTCTTTGTTTGCGCCCCTGGATTGTATACAGGGATTGATGTGATATCACCTGTAGGGCATAAATTTTTTATATATATTTTTTATTTCTTTCCGCGATACTCTATCATTTCAGCTTTTATATCACGAAGGTCGCGATTGCCCAATCATTTCAGCTATCTTTCGCGGTGCCCAATCATTTCGGCTATTTTATTTTTTTTACTCGCTGCTTTTTTATTGCGAGTTGCTCAATCATTTCGCCTATTTTGCATGCATACATTTTTTTTTACTTGCTATTTTTTTTATTTGCAAGTTGCCCCATCATTTCGGCTATTTCGTATGCATGTGTGGCTTGCTAGCTTTTCGCTGCAAACTTGGGATTAGACACCGATTTCGGCATCAGCACCGCTACAACTGTGATATTGCCAGGAGCGAATCATCATTTGCCTCTGTCGATGTCGAACAAAGGTGGCTTAGTAAACAGGGTTAGGATCCTGTCGACTAAGGCTTTTGACTTCATAAGCCGTAAGGGTCTCATGAAGGTATTTCTCCCCACAAGTCATGAGGATCTCATAGGTGCGTTTTCTTCTTAGGAATCGTGAGGACTCCTAAGTGTATATTCTCTTATAAGTCGTTAGGATTTTACAAGAGTGTTTTCTCCTTATAAGTCGAGAGGACTCACAAGGGTTGCTCACCGTGCGAACATATCCCTAGTCACGGGTGAGACTTTGTTAGGGAAATGTTTATTCGCGCCCGTCGATTGTATACAAGGGTCAGCATTGAGCCGCTTGTAGGGTAGTATTGGAGGTTGTGGGGGCTGCTTAAGAACAGGTTCAGATCCCTGTAGCTTAAGACTTTTGAATCTTTTGAGCCGTGAGGGTCCCATAAGAGGATTCTCCTTACGAGTCGTGAGGATCTCGCAAGTGTAATTTCTCCTTAAGAATCGTGAGGATTCCTAAGTGTGTTGCTCCCTTGTGAGTCGTAAGGATCTCACGCAGGTGGTTTCTCCTTACAAAGTCGAGAGGACCTTGAAAGTGTCTTTTAACGAGGTTGTGCCCTTTCGGGTTTTCACAAACACTCGCCGGTAGCCCTGCTGTTTTTACTCACGGAGCCCTTTCGGGTTTTCATCCGTGCCCATTTTGCTTATGGACATACCGTTTTCTTTTTCTTTTCTCTTTTTTTTTTATTCTTTTTTTTGTATCAGCTTTGGGACGCTGCAATCCACCGTAGCTTATCGACCTCTCGGTCAACGGCTAGTTTTAAGACATAGTGGTCCATCATTAGTTTAAGGACATTTCCGTCCGTCGTTAGTTTAAGGACGTTTCGGTCCTTCGTTAGTTTAAGGACGTTTTGGTCCGTCGTAAAGGAAGCCGGTTACTACTTATAGAGTTTGGGCTTAGGAAGATAGCGAGCGGACATAGTCGTCGTCATCTATCATTGACCTAGGCCATGACTCGTTGGGCGTAGTATTTCTTCAGGAAGCGACCATTTATTGGCCCGAAGGGCCTCTCGCCATGCATGTCCATGAGTAGATAGGCTCCACCCTGGTAGACCTTGTCTATGATATACGGGCCTTCATAGTTCGGCTTGAATTTTCCCCGCTTGGCAAGATTAGGGATCATAGGTCTTTTGACTACTAGCTCGAGTTCGCCTTGGCGGAATGTTCTCGGCCTAGTCGATCTCTCGTATGAGCGCGTCATCTTTGCTTCATAAGCCTCCAGGTTTTGTTGTGCTATGAGCCGGGTTTCGTCAAGGGCATCGAGCTCCTCAAGCCGAAGGTGAGCATTCTCTTTGTCCGTCAGCTCGTAATGAACTTCCACTCGTAGAGAGGGTAACTCTATCTCGAGGGGGAGTACCGCTTCTGTACCGAATACCAACGCGTACGACATTGTGTTCGTGGCTGTTTTGAATGTTGTTCGATACGCCCAGAGAGCTTCATGAAGTCTCTCGTGCCAGTCCTTCTTATTTCGGGACACCGTCTTTTTTACGATCTTTGTCAGGGTCTTGTTAAAAGCTTCAGCTAGACCGTTAGCTCGGGGATTATAGACTGAGGAATATCTCCAGTCTATGTTGTGCTGTTGTGCGAAGCGGCTGATCTTGTGGCTTCTGTAGGCTGGCCCATTATCGGAGATAATCCGTCGTGGAGTTCCAAACCGATAAATGACGTGCGTCTTGAAGAAATGGAGGATATTCTCCGTCTTCACTTCCCTCAACGGTACTGCTTCTGCCCATTTATCGAAGTAATCAGTTGTCGCCAAAATGAATCGATGTCCTCTGGACGATGCTGGTTCGATGGGCCCGATTATGTCAGTCCCCCACATTTCGAACGGCCAGCTAGCCACCGTTGGATGTAGTGAATTTGGATACTGGTGGATAAAGTCCCCGTGGATCTGGCATGAGTGGCATTGCTTCGCATACTCAAGGCAGTCCTGGATCATCGTGGGCCAATAATAATCCATCCGTTTGATCTTCAACTTCATCTTCGGCCCGGCTTGGTGAGAACCGTAGAGTCCGTCATGAGTTTCTTGGACGACTCTTCTTGCTTCTTCAGGTCCTAGGCATCTCAACCATAGAGAATCAAACGACCTCTTGTACAGAGTATCATTGACGAAAGCGAAAGATATAGCCCTTTTCATAAGCTGATGTCTTGAGGACGCATCTTCGGGTGTTCGACGGGATTTGAAGTAGTCTAGAAAGACTTCTCTCCAATCTTCGACCTTTTCTTGGTCTTTCACTTGTAGAGCCATTTGCTCGGTCGCTCCCTTTTCTTCGGACGACTCCGGAGATATTTCTGCCAGTGCAAGAACCCGACGGCTTTGTACCACGTGTCACGCCCCGCTTCCCAGTGTACGGCGAAGTGGACGTGACGAGGCCCGCTACGTATGTACTCAGAAGTACATACGCTAAACGTAACTAAGCAATATAAAATAATCACAAGAGACAAATGATATTGAAATAACAGCAACTTTTATTAATATCATTCTTTGTACAATGCATGAAATGAAAATGCAACTGGAATGGAAAAGCAATGCCTAAACAGTGGCATAATAATAAAAGGAAATACTGGAAAGAACAAAGTACAATTATCTAGAGCTCTGGGTCTTCTTGGAACTGCTCCAAATCTTCACTTGTGGGCTCGGTCTCAACTTGGTCCAACGCACCTGACGACATTCAAAGAAGAAAGAAATAGAATGTCGTCAGCGAACAGGTCGCTCGGTAAGTCCCAAAGAAAAGAAGAATGAGAATGGCAGAGTAGCAGTATTTTCTAAAGTATTATGTTGTTGAATATTATGGAATATTGTTTAACGCCGTTGTTTGTAGCTTGGTACAGAAGGATGCCAGTGTATACGAGGGGGATCTCTATATGCTAGAGATCAGGGCAAATGGAGAGTACAAGGAACCGTTATGCCACGGTACAACAGCAACAGTATTCATGTTAGGTGTCTTAATCTGACCACCTCGTGCCACCTTTAACACCTTCCGTACCAATCTACCCCTTTAAACCCCGTAGTGTTTTAACAGTGTTGTAGTATTGGAATATGTAAACTGGATGACTGACCAAAACCATGATATCAGTAAACAGGTTGTAACTGTATAATCAGGAAAAAGGAATATCAGGATAATGGATGAATATCCATGGTTTGATTCAGTCAAAATGAATATATTGTTAACTGGATTCAGGGATTCTTGTATTCAAATTTGTATTGGAATATGATTGAATATAGGTTGACTTGAATTATATTCAAGTCAGAATTAGTCAGACTCCAACCCGAGTCAGACTAAAAGAAAGATAATTTGAAGTTCAATATTAGTTAGGGGCCTTATTGTAATTTGTGAAACTTGAGGGGGTTTTATGTAAAAAGTACTTTTGTATAGTTTTCAAAATATACCTCAAGTATTTAATAATCATCTTTATTATTATAATGAATATGAATTTTATTTGTGTTATTCTAGTGAATATATCCTAATAGAAGAATTAATTGTTTATTTGAAATTCGTGGTATTTTAATGTAACTTTTAATCTTGAATTTTAGGAAAAAGTGGAAACTTTATATTATAAAAAAATAGGTGTTTAAATGATAATTATATATAATTAAACACATAAATAATTTTCTTTTATATGAATATTTTATTTACAAAAAGTCTCACGTTCCTTAAATATCGTATTTTAAACCTTTCGAGACCGAATGCTCCTTGCGGAGGTCTGAATCTCGCACTACTAGCCTGCGGGTGCACGATGAACCGTACTATCCCTAACAGGTTCCCCAAAGATGGGTTGTAGCGGCACTTTGCTTAGGTTTTATAAATACTTTTCATTTAGGAAAAACGGTTTTATAAATATAGGGTGTTTATTTGCAAAAGAGTATAGTTTCCGTATTTTAGTTATTAGGGTTTCCTAAGCCAACTAGCCTATTTCTATGGTCTAAACGATGAGTCATTAGAAGCCTCAAATCGCCTCTTCACCGTCAATTGCGGCCAGATAAGTGCCAGGTAAGTGGGAAGGAACCACAGTCGTGGGCCTAATTAAAAACCACTAGCCTTAGACACACTTGCCTAGACCCACAAGACAGTTTAGATAAACGATCGATGTCCATGACCAATCGTGCTTTCATTTTATATAAGATTTTATTTAGAAAAGTTTACAATTTAAAGATTTAACTAAAGGTTATAAAGGTTATGGTATTTTAGTGAAAAGTCCTGTAATTTCGTATTCTGTATTTTTTGATATTTATCATTTAGGGTTATATTGAGTGTGTGTAAGGGTAGGTCATTGCCCCGTGACTTATATTAGGTTTTGGTGAAGTTTAAAGGTGAAATAAGCTATGTTAAACCTAAAGGTATTAAAGTGCAAGAATACGGTATTCGTAAACGTTATCATTTCATGTGTGAAATTTCATTCAAATTGATTGAAACAAGTTTAGTTATCACAATAAACATGTTTAGGAGTGAGGTACTTGATTACATTAAGAAAAATGAACTTCATGGTATTTTAATGAAAGAAATACGGTTTTGTAAAGAACTTATCATTTCATGTGGAAAAGTGTGATTAAATTGGTTTAAGGGTGATTAATAGTCAACATGCATATGGGTAGATAATATGTATTAGGTGACAAGTGGAATTTTAAAGAAAAATCGAATCGGAAATCGGTTTGTCCGATTTCCGTCGGGTTCCAGAAATTCGTATTTTTACATTAAAGAAAAAGAAGGTAGAAGAGGTGGGACTTACAGGTTTAAACTCTTCTAAAGAGTAAAGAGAACTAGGGAGGAAGGCCGAGGGGTGATTACGTCGCCGGTTGCTCTAAAACGTGTCGTCGGAGTTCCGTCAGAGCTTCGCCGGGAACTTGATTTCGAAGCACACTTCTTGTGGAAACTTTTGAGAGAGTGGCTCAAGATTTTGGGGGGTGAGAGGGTAGTGTGTAGGGTTGGTATTTATAGGGTTAGGCTAGGGTTAGGGTAGATGAAAAGTTAAAAATAAAAATATGATAAAATGTAATAAAAATGTATTAAAAGTGGAGTAATTGGGGGTTTTAAAGAGCTCTGGAAGTGGTATGAGGCTGAAACTTTGCAGGTGCGTAGGGAATACCAAAAGACACAACTTTCATGTTGTGACCCTCGCCGGAATCGGCCGAATCGGTGGTGACTCGGCCGTGACTCGGTCGGATCACTGAGTCGGCCGAGTCAAGGCCGAGTTGGCCGATTCCCGACCGATTCCGGTGACCTGGATCTCCCCCGACGGTTCATCTACCCTCTGCAAGTGTTACATCTTTGGGTGTAGTGGGGTTTTTGTGAGATATGCACGTGTAAACTCTTGGTATTCTAAAGGTTTTTTAAAAAATCCATATTAAAAATAATGTGGGGTATGGGATTCGAACTCTGGTGGCTTGGTTCAGCAATGCAAGATATTACCAATGAGCTACAAGCTCCTTCTTGTAATTATTGTAAGGAATTAAATATTTAAGTTGTTTCCAACAACAACAATACTCCAATTGTACACTATTTTTAAAGCAAATTTTTGGTATACAAAATTGGAGTTGTTACACCACGATTCTTACGTCATCGAGGTTCTCATCGGCCAACTCTTTAGCAAGCTTGGCTAATGCAACCACTTTGCTATTTTCCACACACGGCATGCTTTCCAAGGTGTAGGAAGGAATTTGGGTCAGCAGTTGCTGCACTCTCTCGCCGTATCTCACCAACTCTTGCTTGCACGTTTGGCAGTCGCCATTTACTTGACTGACGACCAGTTGGGAGTCTCCGTATATGAGGAGGTTTGCAATTCCCATGTCGATGGCGATCTCGAGACCCGCTATCAAAGCTTCATACTCGGCTTCATTGTTTGTCCTTGGCTCTGTTAAGGAGAAGGGAAAGCGCATTATCCCTCCTTGTGGAGTTACGAAGATGAGGCCTACCCTTGATTTGATTATGGGCGTGCTTTGTTTGCGCTTCTTCATCGAAGATGCTCCATCGAAGTAAAGTTCCCACCGAGTACCACTTCCGTCAATCGTGTCAAACGCGTTTTCGTCTGGCAGTTCGCAATTCAGAGGAGAATCGGCAAGTATCGGATGAACAGCGAGGAAGTCGGCGATGGCCTGACCTTTCACTGCCTTAAGGGGCTGATAAGTTATTGAGAACTCCATCAAGAGCAAGGCCCATTTAGCGAGCCATCCCGTCAATATGGCTTTTGACATCAAATACTTGAGAGGATCCACCTTCGATATGAGACGGACTTCATGCGCCAACGCATAGTGCTTGAGCTTCGTTATCGCGAAGATCAATACCAGGCAGTGTTTTTCGGTGGGAGAGTAATTGCTTTCTGCCTCCAGTAGAACTCGACTCAAATAGTAGAGGGCTCTCTCCTTCCCTTGATCGTTCTCTTGTGCCCATAATGCGCCTAAGGAACCTTTGAAGGGTATTGTATAAAAAATGAGAGGCTTTCCTTTAACGGGAGCGGCCAGTACTGGCGGATTCTGCAGGTATTGCTTGATTTCTTCCAGCGCGCTTTGACATTTGTGATCCCAGACGAAAGGGGTTCCCTTCTTCATCAGGTGGCTGTAAGGACGGCATTTGCCTAAGAGGTGGCTATAAATCGTCGGATATACGTGAGCTTCTCTTGGAGAGACCGCAATTGCTTAAGAGTTCTTGGCGGAGGCATTTCCATGATCGCCTTAATCTTCGACGGGTCTATCTCGATGCCTCGGTGTCTGACGACGAATCCCAGGAATTTGCCCGAGGAAACTCCGAACGCGCATTTGAGAGGGTTCATCTTCAAGTTGTATTGCCGGAGGCGTTGAAACACGATCTTCAGATGCTCTAAATGTTCCTTGTATGATTTGCTTTTCACCATAAGATCGTCGATATAGCATTCGACGATTTCATGTATAAGGTTATCGAAGATCTTCGTCATGGCCCTCTGATAGGTGGCACCGGCGTTCTTTAAACCGAAAGGCATCATCTTGTAGCAGAATATACCTAAAGGGGTCCGGAAAGCGGTATGTTTCTGGTCCTCGGGATGCATCTTTATCTTATTGTATCCTGACGATCCGTCCATGAAGGAGAAGACTTCGTAAGTGGACGTATTGTCTATCATCAGCTCGGTAACCGGTACTGGGAAGTCGACTTTCGGGCAGGCTTTATTGAGATCCCGAACATCCACACAGATGCGCACCGTCCTATTTTTCTTCATTACTGGGACAATGTTGGCGATCCAGTCAGGATACTGAACCTCTTGGATGAAACCAGAGTCGATCAGCTTCTTGACCTCGGCGTTGATGCTCATCTCAAGCTCGAGCCGCATTCTTCTCGGTGCTTGTTTGATTGGCTTGACGTCTGGGGATATAGCCAGTTTGTGGACAACAATCTCTGGATCTAGTCCTGGCATCTCGGAATAGTTCCACGCGAAGCAATCTTTATGCTGTATAAGCACATCTTTTAGTGTAGCCACCCTTTCTTCAGACAGCGACTCACTGACGAATGTCGGCCGTGGGTCACTTGCCGTCCTAAAATCAATTTTCTTAAGATCATCTGCAGTGGTATGTATTCCATCTTCCAGCTCTTTCGGCGCCGGTGGAAACTCTGAGATCACCTCGTTATCATTGTTTTCGAAGCACCAGGGGAGGTCATCCATATTCTCGGGCTCTTCTTTTGATAATGTTATCATATGACAGGTACGAGCTTGCTTCTAAGACCGATGTTGATTCGGTTCTACTCTCGTTGTATGCGCGGCTTTTGGTTCGTGCCTCTGCGGCAGAGTTATCCTCCAACTGCTGGATATAGCGAACTTGCCGAGCTGATATTGGTCTTCAACCCAGTTTTTGAAGGTGAAGCGGTCTTCGAGAGGATGTCCTATCGCTTGGTGATAAGAACAATAGTCTGGGTGAGAGACCTCGTTGGCTTGCTCGGGGCGTTTAGACTCCGGAAGTGTAATCATCTGATGTTGTATAGCGAGATCAAGTATCTTCCGTGTCTTGCTCTGAGGAAAAGAATATGCTCGACTCATCTTCTTTATAAAGAACGAATCCGGATTGCTCGATCCCTGATCGCGTGTCTTTTTGGTCCCGCTTTGTCGCTGTCGAACACCTTTCCCGTTCTTGGGTTTGTTTCTGCCTTGCGTCGGGCCTTTTGCACAGCGGGTTGACAGGGGGGAGCATTTTCATCTTTCGCAGCCTGTTGAAGAAGGCGGTGCGTCCTGGCATTCTCGTAGATGGCCATTTCGTGATTATGGTCATCTCGAACCTTTTGACCCGCTTCCCTTATAAACTTGTCCATTTGTTCTTCGAACGACGGACTGGGCATTTTCACGTCGGGAGCTCTTTCTGATTTAGGGTTAGCATTTTCCCAAAAAGCATCTCCCTCTTCATCAAAGTCATGTATGACGTAGCAGTCGCAGAGTAACTCCCGTTTCTTGGATTGAACATATCCAAGCCCGATCGTTTCCATTTTCCCGTTGGACAACTTGCGCTGAGTTCCGGGAACGTTCCAGATCCTGTCATAGAACTTAGATTTTCGAGCGGTCTGTTTGAAAGGTACACCTTGGCGCCTTAACAGCCTTTTTAGTCCGCTCGTGTAATATCTGGGCAAACGGATGGGCTGGAGCCTGTTAAGTGTAGAATTCGTGCCGTGCCATATTTCTTTCTCCCCTTTGGTTTCCCCGGATCGGTAGAATATGATCGCCTTTTCACCTTCTCGCCTAGGAGGGACATAGAACGTCTGCAGCACTTCTACACTATAGGTATCAAGCGCGTCTATTTCTTTATGATGTTTGGGCGAAACCATGGAAACTTGCAAACTTTGCTCTTCATCAGCGAATGTTTGTATTGAAGGCCGAGCCGAGAATATAGCATGGACCTCATCTTCCGAGTCGCTGCCAAAGATCAACATAGGAGCGGACGGTCCCGGCTTGTTGTACTGGGGCGGACCTGAATAAACTATCTCTTCCTCTTTCTCAGTATCACTCCCGAAGACCGGAATGGTGGTGATGGCTTTGTTTTCCGGTTTATGACATCTCTCTGTGTCTTTAAAGTCTGGTAAGAAGTATTTTGCATCTTCGTACTTTCGGACTTCGTTTACGGAGAATGGGTTCAGCTCTCCTGTTACGGTATACTCGAGACCATCCTTAAAGTACTTCATAAACTGGTGCTGTGTAGAAGGAATAATGTTGTACTCATGTAACCAAGGCCTATCGAGCAAAGCATTGTAGCATGTCTTAGCGTCGATGACGTGAAATTTAATGTCTGTGACAAGCAGCCCAAAGTGCAACGTCAGTATTACAGACCCGAGGGTCCATGATGACTGGGAGTCGAACCCGGAGATGGTGATCTTATCACGAGCGAGGTGTTGAACGCTCATGCAGATTTCTTTCAACACTCGTACGTTGGGGAGATTGACGGAAGACCCATTGTCGACCAGGATTTTGCCTATCTTTATATCGTGGCAGTATCCTGAGACATAGAGGGGACGGTTGTGCTCGTACGTCCTAAGGAGGAGGTCTTCATCGCCGAAGGTGATATCGGCTGTGTGTACTTCCTCTAGCTCGTTCTTCATCTTTTCTTCGGCGAGGAAAGCTTGGAATTGCTCTGGCTCTTGCAGCGCCTTGATCAATGAATCTCTTGCTTCTTTTGATAGTAAAAGGGCGTCGAGAATGCCGAGCTGCGAAGGTAACTTCCTTAGGTGCGCCAGGACGTTGTAGTCCACCTTACTTTTCTTTGGCGGGTCCTTGGCGGCCAGCTCTCTCATGACTTAGTCATCTAGGGCGATATCTTCAGAGACCTTTTCTTTTCCCTTATCTTTTCTATTTATGGGTCCGAGGTTCTTTTCTGGAAGTGTACGATTGCGGAGCTGGATATTTTCGCAAGCCTTCGGTTCTTCCTCTTTTCCCAAAGTGGACTCTTTAAAGAGAGGGCCAAAAGCCATTTCCTCGTCAGAGTCACTCTCGAGTGTGAGAACTTGTGATCCCCCAGCGTTGACCACACGACAGTTGCTGGTAGTTCCTTTATGCTCTTCGGTCGTATTTCTTTGCTCCCAGCGAGTTTTGTGTTTCATCCGCTTGAAATACTGCCGGTGAGCAACATATCCCTGCCACCATCTTGTAAAAGCGTCGCATTCTTCGGTGGGGTGCGAAATCTTTCGATGATATGAGCAGTAGCTAGGATGCATCTCTGCTTCACCGACAGTGTTTCCTTCGGAGGGTGGTAGCTTCATTCCCATCGATATGGCTTTAGCAAACATTTTCCTCGTCTCGAACTTGTTTTTATTCAGGACGAATGCCCCTTGATTCGGCGGGAGTGTCTCAACTCTTTTGTCCAGTCGCCGACGCTTGGCCTTTTCAAATATGGCCATCTCACGCTCCTGATCGGCTTTACTTTTCAGAAGAATTTCATTTAGGAAGGCGTCGATCATTTCATCTGAAGACCATAGAAGTTCCGGCTCGGGACCTGCCCCCAGTCTTTCGGTGCAAGGAGCTTCTTTATCTTCTATTGACGAATGAGAGATCGCATGGAAACTTGCTACGTAATCCTCAGATTCATCCGACGAGTCTTCTTTATCATCTCTGTCTTCAAGGACGTGGCCGAGGAACTCATGGAGCATGATTGGAGTCCGCGCCTTCTGGTTATACTCTTCCAGCGCGTCGATCTGTTTATGAAGGTCCGTATGCTTGTCGCCAGGCTTCACGGGCTTTTTGGATTTCTTCTTCTTTTTCGAAGATTTCGGCGGCTGGGTGTGAGCACTTTGGCTATCACCACCAATCTTTGGAGTTGGGTGCAGCTTCAGCATCTCTTCGATGATCTGGGGTTCCAACGGATTCTTCCACCTGATTGCCGGGCATGTCTGGAGATCATTCAGCATTCTTTTGGTTTTCGCTGAAAGAGCGACCTTCCATGGAGCTTCTTCAACAAAAGAGCACGTTGCCCCCGGTGTGTCCATCTTCTTAGGAGTGTGCGGTTGTGGTGGGTTTACTTTCCACTTGTCAGATAACACAAACTTGCCTTGTAGGTACTGATCCTCGATCCATCCCTTAAAGACAAAGTAATCTTCGATTGAATGGCTTATCGTTTGGTGGTAAGGGCAATAATTGGGATTATTTACTTCGCCGGGTTGCGATGGTCGACTTGGATTCGGTAAATTGATAAGCCTGTTGCGCATCGCCAGCTCGAATAGTCTCTTCGTTTTATCCCGTGGGAATGAGTAAGGACGCTTCATCTTTTCATTATAATAGCGTCGTCTTTCTTCCAGTTGATCCGCTAGCTTTGGGGCACTGGGCTGCTGTTGGGTGTTCGCAACGAAGATCGCTTTCCCTTTACCCTTTTCGTTCCGCAGTTCCGGCTTCGGGGGAGATGGTCTATGACCCATCCGGTCCATCTGGGCCAGCTTTTCGATTAGAGCCTGGAATGTGGTCGGTTTGAAGAACATCATGAACTGTGAAATAGTTGCATGAGGGTCTAGGGTGCCCACGAACATGCCCACTGCTGGTGCTTCTTCGATGCGCTGTTCGCATTTCGACCACAGATTCCACCATCGGATTGCGTACTGAACCCACGTCTCTCCTGGTTTCACCCTGGCATTAATCAATGCCGTTATTGGGGTGCGTTCACTAGCACTTGCAAATCGCTGGGTGAACAACAACTCCATTTCCGCGAAAGTTTTGACGGAGTCATTTGGAAGTTCGGAATACCACTCGAACGCCGTCTCCGATATGCTGCCGACGAATTGGCGAAGCAAAAGCTTATCATCGCCACAAGTATTGCCACAGAGAGCCCGGAACTGAGCGACATGTTGATGGGGATTGGCTGTCCCCTTGTAAACATGGAATTTCGGGATCGTGTAGCCCGACGGGTATTTTATCTGATCATACCAGCCTGGATACGGTCGCCCAGTTCTAACAACTTGGCCGGCTGCTTCATTTGCCTGGTGAACACTTATTTGCTGAGCAATATAGTCATCCAGGACAGCTTTAGAGATTGTCTCCTCCTTGGTTGTTGACAGAGCCGGCAGAGGATTCGATGTTTCTCCTTTGTCATCTTCAATTATTACTGGAGGATCTTCAGCTGGGGGATCCGGCTGGATCATCATGCCCACCATATCTTGGAATAGAAGGGCCATTTTCTTTATATTGGCCACTTGTTCTGCGGCCTCTTTGTCCTTCTTCTCCAGCATTCTCCGAAGGAACTCGGCATCAGTTTCCTGCTCGTGACATTGTTCCGAGGATGCCTCTAGGCTTGCTTTCGGTCCTGTGAGCGCGGCCATCGCAGCCATCATCTCCTGAAGCTTCTGCTGCTGCTCTTGGGCTTTTGTCACGGATCGCGTAAGCGGTCGGTGACCTGTGGAGATATGACTATCCTCTTTTCCGGATGCCATGTAGATGGTATGCACCACCATGCCCCCAAACTTAGGGCGTTTAGGCTCAGTGCCCTTGACATTTGTCGAAGGCCTGGGGATTTTCTCCGGCCTTCTGCTCTTATGAGCGGTCGAAGTTGAGGGGGCCGCTACAGTGGGTACCCAAGCAGTCGTCGTCTTTTGTGGCTTAACATGACGTTTTTCTTCCTGTTGGACCTTCAACTTCTTCTGCCAGCGGGGATAGTCTTGATCAACCACCGACTCTCGGACTTGTCGCCAGATTTTGTAAACTTTGGAAGACAGCCGTTGGGGGGACTGCTCCAGCTTTATTTCTGTGACAGTCTCCACCGGTGGCGGAGATCTTTTCAGTACGACAGTAGGCGAATTCCTGCGCACCTTATTCAGCAGCTCAAAGCTGTTCCCGGTTGGAACAACAACATTAATTTCCACCGTTGGAGCTGGTGGAGTTAGCCCAGAGCGTGTCGAGCTGTTGGGGTTGGTTCGGCGATGGGGATGGCTTTGTCTTTTCCCCTGTCCAGGTGAGGCGCCGCTGGTGCCAGCCTTTTGAAGACTGACGTCTTTTGAGTAGCGGTATCCAATCTGTCAAAGACAGACCTTCGAGCAGGAACGGGAGCCGGAATAGCCAGTCTTGTAAAGACCGACTCTTTGGCAGGAGAAGCCGCCTTAACGACTTCAGGAGCAGGGATGGCTATCTTCTTTGGGATGGACACTTCAGGTATCATGGGCTTCTTGGCAGGCTCATCGGAGTTCAGGCTCAATCTGGTAAAGACCGAGGAGTTGGAGCTGAACGACCCGTTGAGAGGGGCCATGGTAGTAGTAAGCAGATCGAAGACCGACTTCTTGGGAGCTTCCGGTGTTGGCATGGAAGTGCTGAAGCTCATCGGGGGGAGCATAGTCCCAAAAAACAATCCAGTAGTAGCCTGGGTGACCTGTTCCACTGGCATCGTGAACAGGGAAGCCTCCTGGGGCCCGTAAGCTATGCCCTCAGTTGAGGCAGAACGTGGGTTGCAGTTGCATGTGGAACACTTCGAGCAGGTGAACGCCATTGATCTTTGCTTTCTGCACCAAGCAAAACGCCAAATCTTAGTACCTCGAAACCCAAGTGCAACCATTAGCAAACCGTGATTGGTTCGCGAACACGACACATGAAGTGTGGAGTGGAAAGAGAAAAAGGTCCCACCGGGCGTGCCAGAATCTGTTCCCCTCCGAATCACGGAGAAAAAGGTCCCACCCAAGTTTCATTTTGTATATTTTTTCTTTCCGCGATGCTCTATCATTTCATCTTTTTATATCGCGAAAGTCGCGATTGCCCAATCATTTCGGCTATTTTTCGCGGTGCCCAATCATTTCGGCTATTTTTTTATTTTTACTCGCTGCTTTTTATTGCGAGTTGCCTAATCATTTCAGCTATATATATTTTTACTCGATGCTTTTTATTGCGAGTTGCCCAACCATTTCGGCTATTTTTGTATGCATATATTTTTTACTTGTTGATTTTGTTGCAAGTTGCCCCATCATTTTGGCTATTTCATATGCATTTTTTTTGGCTCGCTGATTTTTTCTCGCGAGTAGGGGATTTGGGATCTGATACCAATCTTAGCATCAGCACCGCTGCGACTGGAATATTGCCAGGAGCGAATCATCATTTGCCGTAAAATGACTTGGAATTTGATACCGTTTTAGGAATCAGCATCGCTACCCTTGAACCAATGTTGATTGGGAAATCTGTAGTCCAATTTGGACTAAGATCAATTAATTAGATTATGAGCACACAGGCTCAGTTAAATCTGAATTGAGGACTTATGGTCAACTTGGGTTAAGTCCAATTAGGTTTAAAATGTTGGACCTTTGTTTGGACTGTTGAACATTTGTCTGGGCTCAGCCCCCCCATTATTTAGCAATGCTAAGCACGGGTCTGGGTTCTGACCATATTTTGTCTTTTATTGAGTGCTGAGCACTCATATGCCATATGAGATGATCAATCTTGGGAGACAAGGGTGTACTTTGAGGTTCAGTCAAAAGGGGGGTCTTGCCTCTGGAAAACTTGGCTAGTTAAGGCTATGATTGGCTTGGATATAGTGTTAAACACTAGAGTACACTCAGCTATCACGTGCTCCCACGTGATGCACTAAGAATAGTGTTAAACACTAGGGATGAAGCACACAAAATAATGTTAAACACTAAAAAAGAAAAAGCGCTCATGTGGGGTCACATGAGGCGCTTGGGTATTGGGCCAGACTTCCCCTATTTTATTCTCAGAATATTCAAATAAGTGTTAAACACTTAGTCTTCATGGCCATCACGTGTGGGCACGTGATGGCTATCCCTGATTTGGATATTAACTCCCCAGTTTTTCCT
The DNA here is from genome assembly GCA_030015575.1 of Agapanthus africanus. NCBI lineage: Eukaryota > Viridiplantae > Streptophyta > Magnoliopsida > Asparagales > Amaryllidaceae > Agapanthus > Agapanthus africanus. Next base: position 140,050,529 of record CM057339.1, read on the forward strand.
CGTTTTTTCTTTTTGTCAGGGGTCACGTGGGGACACGTGAGGGCGCCCAAAGTCTGTTCTGACTTGGCTCTGTTCTCTTTATTTTGAGGAATTTATCCAAGGGTCACGTGGGAGCACATGACCCCATCTCATTCATTCTTTTTCGATCATTGAGGGGAAGGTCACATATTGCCACGTGATCATATTGGGTACTTGATCTTTCTACGTGCATGAAAAGTCTAAGTCCCTTGTTTAAGAATTAAATTCTTTTGTAGGGTTAAACCCTGATTTTATTTAAAGGAATTAAATTCCTATGTATTTGGAAGAATTAAATTTTTTAAACTCAATTCTCCCTCTAAGTTTTGGATCTGCATGGCAGAATCTCCCCGATGAGAATTAAATTCTCAACTTATGGGGAGATCTGCTTCTGCAGATCTTCAACCATGAAGAAGAACTAAGTTCTTATATTAAGGTTTAAACCCTATCTTTGTTGGAGGAATTAAATTCCTATGTGCTTCGTGGGAGAATAAAATTCTCTGAACTTAGCTCCCCTCTTAGGGTTTAGATCTGCATGGCAGAATTCCTCCGATGAGAATTAAATTCTCAACTTATGAGGAGATTTACTTCTGCAGATCTTCAACCAAAGGAAGAACTAAGTTCTTATTCAGAAGAGTTAAACTCTTAGTTTGAGAATTAAATTCTCTTATAGGATTATGGGAGCTTATAAAATGATCTCTTTCCTTTTCTTACCTAAGGTTTCTTTCTTTTTCTGAAGAAATCTTCTTTCTCTCTGGAGAATTAAATTCTCTTCTTTTTTTCTCTCTGTTGTTGTATCTCCTCTCTTTTTTTTCTTCTCCCTTAGCTCCTATTTATAGGAGAAAGAAAAGAATCAGTTTGTTTAGTCAATCTTTCATTGAAAGATTTTGTAACCAACAAGATCTTTTAGATCACTCGGTGAATTTTATTCACCATTGGATTTTAATCCAAAAGATATTTTATCTGTTATTCCTGGAAAATTTCAAGGAAATATCTCCTTATATAGAATCTTTCTCTAGGCTGGTGATTTTTAATCACCATTGGATTTTTAATCCGACGATGCTCCACTTTACAGAGCGCAATCTTTTTGTTTGAAAAGATCTAGGGAAATATTATTCCAATTAGGGTTTTTGATTTCCTTTAATTAGAATTTAATTCTATTAGTTTAGAAGGTTTAAGAGCTTATCATGTGTTAGCACGTGACCCCACTGATTGACCATTTAATTAGAATTTAATTCTATTAGTCAGAGATTGTAACAACTCCATTTTTAGTGTACATAAATTTAATTTAAATTTGAAGTATACTTGGAGTATTTAATGTTGCTGTTACCACTTTAAGTATTTGTTTCACACAATAATTACACGAAGGAGCTTGTAGCTCACTGGTAATACCTTGCACTGTTGAACCAAGCCACCAGAGTTCAAATCCCATACCCCACATTATTTTTAATATTGATTTTTTTTAAAAACCTTAAGAATTCCAAGAGTTTTGTAGCATTCTGAAAATTTAGGAATAAATAAAATTAATTAATTTAATAATAATATGATAAATCACAAAGTTGTTAAAAACAAATAAGTCAATTTTCATAAGTTCTTTGTAAAGCAAATTAAATCAAAATTTTAGTATGCAACATAAATAAGTTATAAGGGTTTTAGTGACAATTTTAGCTTCATTTTAATAAAATGTGTGTTTTATAATAAACTAAGTTGTGAGGGGTTTTTAGGTAAAGTTTAGGATTATTGTGCAAATGGAAAATTGTTAAGGGTGTAAATGGAAATGAGATGGAAAATCATTTAGTTCAGAATTTAATTTCAAATTAAAACAAATTATGAAGATAAGGCTAGCACACCTCATACTTGCATACATACACACATCCACCACCTCCTCCTTGCATGAAACCAACACATCTAGCTTGATGGCACCTCCTCCTTCACCTTATCCCTTTCATTTGCCATATATAAACCTGATTCAGATCAATAGTTAATTAAAATTCTAAAAATTTTTGAAAGAAAAACAAAAAAAAAATTTAAAATAGAAAAAGAAAGAACAAGAGGAAGAAGAAGAAGAAGGAAGCTAGGTTCTAGGTTTTCATCACCATCAAGTTAGGACAAGGGACATAGCATCTTGGAGGGGTTATTCCAACAACTATTTGGAGGGTAAAATTCTTAAACACAGTAGGAGATTTAAATTCTGTAGCTTAGTTTAATTTGAATCGAACATTGTCCTATAATTTCGTATTTTTGTCCAAACTAGGCTCTGTGTAAATCTGCTTTTTTGTTTGGAAGATAATAAACTTAACAAAACAGTGCTAAAATGATGTAACACCTAGAGCAACCCATAGGATCACGAACCAGAGGGCTCGGATTTGGGCCGGCGACCAAGAAGGGAAATCCGGCGTCGCCGGATTTGTGGGTAGCTAGGGTAATTTGGGGAATTGTGTAGGTTTCAGTAGATCATTTTGGCCATTTTGGTATTGTTTAAGTAAATTAGTTTAACTGAAGATAGAATCTGGAAGCGTATATCGGAAATGATATCTTAAAACACAAAATACGATACGATTAAAACGCATCGTGATTTAAATTCTGTAGCGATGCAGGTAAGGGTTAAAATCCAGTAAGGTTAAGTGTTTAATAGCTCGATATAGTCGTATATAATATAACTAGTACGTGGGAACGGGTGTTTTTCTTTTCCGTCATGTCGGAGTAGCCGTTTACTTATATAAATTAAATTGTTATATTAGATTCGAATACGGGATTTGCGGAGGTAGCGAGGAAAGGGAAAGGATTGGCAATTCCGGAATAGATTCACGTTTTCCGGTGAGTAGACTAAACATCTACCGGGGAATTGTGTAAAGAGGGCGTGATACGCCCGTAGTTTTATTTAACTTAATGCTTTATTTTGTTATGCCAAATTGACAATATGCAGTTATCATTCACATATACTTGTTTAGTTGCTAGAATACTACACAAGTATCGACGAGTCATGCCACGTGCACGTCTTATATGTTACACACACCTCGTCGATATTACTATGTCACTTTTACACTTAGTACAATTCTTGTTAAAATGATTCATATCGTATCTTACATACCAATAATAGTAGTAAATTGCATCATTAATATTATGTTAGTATCTGCGTATTTCGTGTTGATATAAGAGGTAAATGTATTATTGAGGATTTATGGTTTTGAGTTTTGAATACTATTACATAAATCCAGTGATTTTATGATTGATGTGTCATGTCCACCGTGAGATGTTTTATGATTTGGTTTTATTCCGGACCGAGTGGGGGAGATATACGGTCGTGGATTTTACGTTATCCATACTGAGTGGGAGAGATATACAGTTGGATACATGGTGGACCCGGTCAAGACCGAGGGGCAGGATAGCCGCATTGAGGCGGGGGATCCTAGCGAGGTTACTCGATACCGGAGATAGTGATAAAAATACGGCGTATATCTAGAGGATAACGACCGGTATTGTTGATTTCAGGATCGTTCGAGGAATGATGCATGTGAGAAATGGAAGTTTTGTGTCGATGATGGACACGTGAAAATGAATTTTATTGGGAATAAATGATGAGATTTCAGTTTGGACTATGAGATTCATATTATAGATTCTTGATTTTCACATATAATCATACATTATATTTGTTCTCATCTCAGTTAGTATGATCGTTATATTTACATTTGTTACGCCCCGCTTCCCAGAGTACGCTAAGATAGGCACGTAACATAGCCAACCATGTTACCTGTTGATAGAAAAAATCCCTCCACAGTCACATTACGGCTGTAGAGATATCAAGAACAAGAAAGTAAACTAAACTATCTAGTACATGTCCATAAGACAAAATAAAATGAGTCAAGAAATGATAATATGCGGAAGCAAAACATCCAAATAAATAAAACACCTGGAAAGTAAAACTGCATACCAACAGGATCCTCACCGCTCGGTCTAACAGCGGCAATACTCCTAATCAGTCTGCAACAAAGGTAGAGGATCTGGGCCATGCAAAACCCAGACGTCAGCGCGTCATAACATCAAGCAATAGTATATAAACAGGGTAGCAAGACATGCAAGTATGATTATAAAAGGTAAAGCAGGTGTAACAGCAATATAAATCAGGGCAGTGAAATGTTGTGTGCAGTGAGTAATCTAAACTGGTCTATTGGGTTAATTACTCTCAAGTCTTTAAAATCAATTTGATGAATCATCGATGTAACTCAATAGTATCCCGTGCATGCCCGGGATCACGGTGATGATTCTCGGGCTGAAACCGACACATGCCGCTAGGCACTAAAGGAAAAGGGTAATGATGAATGACGTCTGCAGCATCATCCCAAGGCTGGCCTAGCCTCTAAAAAGGTAGTGGATAACGATGGATGATGTCAGCAGCATCATCCCAAGGCTGGCCCAGCCTCTAAAACTGATCGGTAAAGGTAACGAACCGTCGAGTTACAAGTCAGGTTTCATCATTGATTTCCCCATGCCCCCAGGTTATATGTATTCAAGTCAGGTATTAAATAATCTAGAACTAATGCCAACACAGGATCAGGCAGGTACAGGTTTTTCTGGATAGACAACATGAACGGTCCGTAAGGACAACGGGTCAGGTTTGTTGGCATTAGACACAAGATCAGGTAACAGGTAAGACCATGGTACATCAGGTCAAGCCAGGTAATATATAGCTATCATGTCATGTCGAGAGGTGCACGGTACCATGTTGTGTCAAGTAGGAAGTGTAACAAGTCGTGTCATGATGTACAAGATATCATGTGGGTGCTCATAATCAAACTAACATAAGCATGGGTATATATAAACAAGCATGGGTACTAATGAAACAAATAAAAATGAAACATGGTGATGATATATGCAAGGGTACAGATTAAAGCATGGGGATGCACAGTTATAGATTAGAGTTAAGGTTGTGGTTCCAACATTAACTAAAATACACTTAAACCAGTATGGAATTGTTAAATCTCGTTATTATGGGTTAAATGATCTAGGAATGCAATAATATATAAAATATGTTCAATGGATGCAACCGGGTGTTCGGGGGTAGAAACTATTTAAAAGTGCTATGGGTTATGCAGATAATTATTAAGTAATTTAAACACGGATGTGGGTACACGATATTGTACTCTAACATGCAACAAGTTATAATTCAAGATCCGAATCTAACATGATGTATGGAACATTGAAACGGAAAATGGAACATGTGACGCTATGTGTAATCTACAGTTTACCATGCAGTTTAATAGGTATAAATCATATTATAGATAGCATGCAGCAAGTTTCACTTGCCTGATGGATCACGATGCGGATACGCTGCAACGTCCAATGTCGGTAAAAGCTGCGATGCACACACGCATGCCCTGAATGGAACCAGCCAATGCAAGAAGTGACCACACTGCACGAGAACATCTTCTGGGTCGCCCAGATCGTCTGCGACGGTACGACTCCGGTAATGACCGGAAAGAGCAAGATCGAGAACAAGAAAGAAAAGAAGAAGAAATCAGTAGAAGAAGGAGGATAGGGGCTGGTGTTCAGGTTTTGCTCTGAGGTCAGAGACAAGGGCGAGGGAATGACGACGATGGGTCATCGACGGCGATCACCGGAAAAATAAAATCAAGAAAGAGGAAGAGAAGAGAAAGGAGAAGAAGAAGAGGAAGAAGAAGAGAGAGGGTAAGGCTCTGGGTTTGGGGTTCACTTTGTTGGGATTTACAAAGGAGCAGAGAGAGAGGTCGAGGAGAGGAAGTCGACGGCGAGGGCGTCGGCGAGGTCAGGTTGTGTAGTCGGGCGAAGGTAGTGTCGGGTGGTGATGGTTTGAAGAGAGGGAAGAGAAGGTGAGGTGATGGTGGAAGCAAGGGTGAGGAGGCGAGAATAGGAGGAGGTGGTTGAGGTGGTGACGGCGAGGGACGGCCGCCGGAGGTGGGGTGTAGATGAAGGGGGAGATGGGTTCTTGGTGTATTCGTCGGGTTGTAGCTGTCGTGGGTTTGCGGGGAGAGAGAGGAAGTGAGGTCAAAGAGATGGAGGTGACGGTGGAGAAGATGGTGGCGACGGGCGCGAGCGAGCGCGGGCGATGCTGGGTGGCGATCGGTTCCTGGGTTTGAGGTCGTGGGTTGCAGGCGAAGATGAGGCGGGGAAAACAAAATGAAAAGAAGATGAGGGGGAGGACGATGGGGTGAAGGAGGCGAGCACGAGGGGTTGAGGATGAGGGTGTCGTCGGCGGTGGCAAGCTAGGGTTAGGGTTCTTGGGTTTTTCTCGTGCTCGAGGGGTTTTAAACGAGGGAGAAGAGGAACGTGAAGAAGGAAGGTGACAATAGCGCGGCGCGGTGACCATACTCGAGGAACGCACAGTAACTCTGATAAGAGAGAGAAAGAAGAGAGAGAGAGCGGGGGAGAGAGAAAGAGGAGAGAGACGGCGAGAGAGAGAGACTAAGAGAGAAAAAGAAAAGGAAAGAGGAGAGAGAGGAGTAGAGTGGGGCCCATGCAAATTAAAAGGGAAGTTTCTGATTGGTTGTAGGAAAATAAAAGAGAAAGGGATAGAAGAGAGAGAGAGAGACTCGGTGGTGGGGGCCAGCATTAAAAAAGAAGGCTGGGGATTGGTTGGATAAAATTATTTTTAGAGAGAATTTTTAAAAGATTTCAATCGTAAAAAATATATTTTCTTTGTTAGCTGAGCAAGAAATCTTAGCTGTTAAAATATATTAATGAATTAAGAAATTTAAAATAATTAAAATTTGGCGGGATATAAAATAATTCAGAAATGCGCCCGGGTCGGGTCCAAAATTTTGGATTTGAAATACGAAAATTATTTATAAGTTCCAAAACTTAAAATGAAGGATTATGTAACAGAAATGCGTACCCCCAAGAACGGACGCACGTACGTGCGCGTAGCCATCCAAACACGTCCGTTTCACTGAACGGGACGAGAACACGATGTAAGGACGCTACCACAGGGTTAGGGGTATCATGCAGGCCATGTCATGTATTTTTAAATATTTTATGCGACTCAAAATGTTATATGATAAAAGATGCGATACTAGACAAAATACCAGTATGTACTAAACATGAGATGCACGTGTCCATGCAACAAGTCAAGGTAATCTATAAATAAGAATTAAACAGGTTCAAGCAAGCGGGTCGGGTCGAATGCAAAGTAATATGTAAAATACCATTCACACCCAAACACGCTAAATCAAGAAAAGACCATGGATAGGTAAATACGGAAACTGGAATTGGTATAAATGAACCCGGGTGTTACATTATACCCAACTTCAAAAGAATTTCGTCATCGAAATTCCAAGAACAAGGATAAACAAACAAGAAATTTCAAGAATAGATGTGGAAACTTCTGCCGGATTTCATCTTCTCGTTCCCAAGTTGATTCTCCATGCGAGCGATTACCCCAAGAAACAAGTACAAGAGGGATAACTTTGTTCTTAAGAATCTTTTCTCTTCGATCCATAATCGACATCGGTCGCTCCTCAAAAGTCAAATCTTCTCGTACAGTCAGCTACGAATGATCCAACGCATGAGTTTCATCTCGAACATACTTACGGAGTTGAGGTACGAGAAACACGTCATGAATATTCTCCTAAGATTGCGGTAACTCCAAACGATACGCCACTTCTCCAATACGCTCCAAAATCTCAAAAGGTCTAACGAATCGAGGAATAAGCTTTCCTCAACTTCCGAAACGAATCACCCCTCTAGTCGGTGATATCTTTAAGAATACCAAATCACCAACGGCGAACTCTAGAGGTCTTCTCGACGTATCTGTCCAACTCTTCTGTCGGTCTTGTGCTGCTTTCATATGATTCCGGATAGCGTTAACTTTCTCAACTGTCTGCACAACCAAATCTGGTCCCAACAATCTTCGTTCCCGACATCGTCCCAACAAACCGGTGAACGACACTTGCGACCGTACAAAGCTTCGAATGGAGCCATCTGAATAGTCGCCTGGAAACTGTTGTTGTAAGAAAACTCCACTAAATGTAGATGATCCTCCCATGAACCCTTGAAGTCCAACATGCAAGCTCTCAACATATCTTCAAGAGTTTGGATCGTTCTCTCCGACTGGCCATCTGTCTGAGGATGATTAGCTGTACTAAACTTCAATCAAGTCCCCAAACTTTCCCGTAATCTCCTCCAGAAGTGCGATAAGAATCGGGTGTCACGGTCGGACACGATGCTCACAGGTGCTCCGTGCAATCTTACAATCTCTTGCATGTACTGTTCCTCCAAGGTTTCCTTTGATTGACCAACCCGGAAAGGGATGAAATGAGCTGCCTTGGTCAATCGATCAACAATCACCCAAACTGCATTGTTACCTTTTGGACTCCGCGGTAGAGCTGTCACGAAGTCCATGGTTATATGTTCCCACTTCCACTGAGGAATCGGAAGTGGTTGCAATAAACCAGCAACCCTTTGATGTTCAGCCTTAACTTGCTGATACACCAAGCATTTTGCCACAAAGCGGGCAATTTCCCGTTTCATGCCTTCCCACCAGAAATGCTGTCGTAGATCACAGTACATCTTCGTGCCTCCTAGATGTACGGAATACGCGGAACTGTATGCCTCCTTCATAACCTTTTCGCGAATAGCTCCTTTGGCACACGTAAACGACTACCATATCGCAATGAACCATCTTCATGAATCAGTAAGTCCGTTCGAAGTCCAGCTTCATCTTGTTCCCGAAACTTTTGCAATCTTGGGTCCTGCAATTGCGCTGCTTTAATGTTCTCGATCAACGACGGCTGTACTTACAGCTGCATCAACTGTCCTGAAGAATGCGGTAGCACGATCTCCAACTCGAATCTTCGAAATTCTTCCATAATCTCCTTCTGTGCAGTCATCATCCAAATTGCTGACAACCGACTAAGCGCATCCGGCACAACATTAACTTTCCCCGGATGGTACTTAAGATCAAGATCGTAGTCAGCCATTAGCTCCAACCATCTACGCTGCCTCATATTAAGCTCCTTCTGCGTGAACACATACTTCAAGCTTTTGTGATCGGTGAATACTTCGACCCTTTCGCCCAATAAGTAGTGTCTCCAAATCTTCAAAGCGAAAATAACTGCTGCAAGCTCCAAATCATGAGTTGGGTAGTTCTCCTCATGGGTCTTCAACTGTCTCAATGCGTAAGTTATAACCTTCCATGTTGCATCAGAACACATCCCAAACCTTTGCCAGATGCGTTCCTGTGAAACACCAATCTTCCGGAACCGTCTGGTACGGTTAAAACAGGTGCGGTTATCAACCTCTGCTTCACGCCTCAAAAGCTGACGCACACTTATCCGTCCCTACAAATGGTACTTCCTTGCGCGTAAGCTTAGTCAAGGCTCAGCCAAACGAGCAAAATTCTCCACGAACCTTCTATAATACCCGGCAAGTCCAAGAAGCTTCTTATCTTCGCAACATTCTTCGGAATCGGCCAATCTCGAACTGCTGTAATCTTTCGGGATCAACGACGATTCCATCTCCAGCTACGATATGCCCTAAACTTTACTTCTTCAAACCAAAACTCGCACTTACTCATCTTTGCATACAATCTTTCTTACCTCAATGTCTGCAGTGCGATCGTCAAGTGTTCTACATGTTCTTCCTTGGTCCCTGAGTAGACCAGAATATCATCGATGAACACCACTATAAACTGGTCCAAGAACGGTGAAAGATTCGGTTCATCAAGTCCATAAATATCACCGATCCATTCGTTACTCCGAAGGGCATCACTAAATACTCGTAATGTCCATACCGAGTTCGGAACGCAGTCTTGCAAATATCTTCTGATTTAACTTGGACCTGATGATATCCGGATCATAAATCCAGCTTCGAGAATACCCTCGCGCCACTAAGCTGCTCAAATAATTCGCCAATGCGAGGGATCGGGTACTTGTTCTTAATAGTCATCCGGTTTAATTCTCGATAATCGATGCACATCCTCCTTGTGCCATCTTACCTCTTTACTAGAAGAACTGGAGCTCCCTGTTTCCTGATTTAAAATCAGAAAAGCTTATGGGAAAAGCTTCAGAAAGAGGGGCCACGTGCTCACACGTGACCAGCAGTCACGTGTTGACACGTGACATATGAAAACAGCGGAAAAGGCTCATGGGTTCCCTGATCAAGTCAAGGAAAAGGTCCACTGATCAGGTCAAGAAAAAAAGGGTCAGAAGAGGTCACGTGTTGGCACGTGACGCTCGAAGCAGCAGACCGGTCCTTCAGTCGGATAAAAAAGAAGGAGGCTCCTAGCAGGGGTCACGTGTTCACACGTGACCAATGGTCACGTGTTAACACGTGATGACTAAAACAGCAACCAGAAGACAGCGCAGAAAGAAAGAGGACTCTTCATTCCAAAGAGGGTCACGTGTCCACATGTGACCATGGGTCACGTGTTCACATGTAACCGGCTTTCAAAGCCCATTTTGACGACAGAATTAAATTCTGAGGGAGATTTGAATCTTTCCAAAGGAAAGTGATTATCTGAGACCAATCGAATTAAAGATTCAGAAGTGATTTAAATATCATCTATCTATGGAAAATCTCGGGTTTGGAAAGATTTCCCCCTTAAATCTAACCAAAATAACAAGGGAGAATCTCTGGATTTAAAATCCAATGGTGGATAAAATTCACCTAATAATCCAAAGGTCCAAAATAAATGATGGATACAAATCAAATCTCTTAATAAAGATTCATCAAAAACTAATTGATTCGGCTGCTTCTCCTATAAATAGGAGCCAGGAGACACAAAAGAGGGATACATACGCAGAGGGAAGAAAAAGGAGAGAGCCTCGATACTTTGAAGGAACTTGGATCTTCTGCAAAAGAAAACCCTAGGTAAGAAAGGGAAGGCTTTCTGAAAGAAAGAGAACTCAATTTTCAACAGAGTTTAACTCTGATATATGAAACATAAGAACATATTTCTTCTCTCTTTGATAGAGGATCTGTAAAGAGCACATCTCCCCTTGAAGTTGAGAATTTAATTCTCGATGGGTTGAGATCCAGCCATGCAGATCCAAAACATAGAGAAGGAATGCAAACATGAGAATTTAATTCTCACAGAACTATAGGAATTTAATTCCTCTAAGATAAAATTAGGGCTTGACCCTGTGTTATGGGAATTTAATTCCTTCAGAACAAAGAGAAACAGGGTTTAACCCTAATTAAGAACCTGGTTCTGTTGAAACAGCGGGAATTCAATCATAATTTAACAGAGAATGGGAGTTCAATTCCTTAAAAAGCTTTTATTAGGGTTTAACCGTATTCAGTTCTTCGCATAAACGAGGAATTTAATTCCTACAGAAAATTCAGAGTTCAACTCTGTTCCAGAATACAAGTCTTCAAAAGGAAGTAGGAATTTAATTCCTCTGAAATTTAAAGCTCGAGAAATTTAATTCCTGAAAAAGGAGTAACAGATCCTCTAAACAACATAGAGGCAGGGTCACGTGTCACCACGTGACCCCCCAAAAGATCTACAGAAAGCCCCTTTGAGGCAGCACCCCACGTGACCCACGTGACCCTCGACAGAAGCGTTAGCATATAAGCATTCGAATGCCAGTCACGTGATGACACGTGATACTCTAAAAAATGCGATAATCTCAGCAGAATTAATGAAGGGAGGGCGCTCTCACGTGTTGCCACGTGACCCCTCTTGCCTTAGTGTTTAACACTAAATCGAAACTCCCGAATCCAGTGTTAAAGCAACTGTTGGGCCTTAGTGTTCAACACTAATCAAAAACTTTACTTGCAGTGTTCAACACTGACTACCTTAGTGTTTAACACTAATTTGAGGGCTCAGTTGCCAGTGCTTGATACCGATCTGTTTTAGTGTTTAACACTAATTTGAAAGCCTTGTTGCTGGTGTTTAATACCAATTATCTTTTAGTGTTAAACACTAACTTGTCAACCTCATCACCAGTGTTCAACACTGATTACTCTGAAGTGTTTAACACTAGGCTTTGGCCCAATTGGCTAAAGGGATAGAGGCAAAGCCTCTCCCTCAATGGACCCACAAGAAATCAATATTCCAGACATGATAGGACTTAGCCCAAGATGGCCATAAGTCCTCAATTCGTAATTAACTGGGCCAATGGGCTCATAACATAATTAATCAGTCTTGACCCAAATTGGGCCAAGGACTATTTAATCCACTCCGGTTCTAGGGTACATCTCTTCACTCCTTCGATACTTGGCATTGTAATCCCTCAATGTCTTCAAAGAGGTGACGGGTCCCGACGACCACCCACGATATGGACCGTGGGGTTCTTAAACCCATGTTTAATGCAAAATTCCTGGTCACGTGGAACGCGGATAACGTCACTCTTTGACCCAGCGGAAAACGCCCAGAGCGGAGCCTAGTCCTCGCCAAGCACGGCAGTGAACCCGTGTGAAGCATCTAGTGCAAAATTCCTGGTCACGTGGAACGTGGATAACGTCACTCTTTGACCCCGCGGAAAACGTCCAGAGCGGAGCCTGGTCCTCGCCAAGCACGGCAATGAACCCGTGTGAAGCATCCAGAGCGCATACCGGAATGTGGAGTCCTTAAACCCATAGACTATGACGTCCTTAACCTCGACCGAGATGTCTTAAAACTAACAATGGACCGCAATGTCCTTAAACTACCCATGGACCGCAATGTCCTTAAACTACCCATGGACCGCAATGTCCTTAAACTACCCACGGACCGCAATGTCCGTAAACTACCCACGGACCGCAATGTCCTTAAACTAGAACAATAGAGCCCCCCATATGCTCTTTTGTCGGATCTAAACGGTCCCGTTTAAGTTGATCTTAGCCTCAAAGATGGCTAACGGATCCTTAAACCTTCAAGCAGACTGGACTACGAATCCCCCAAATTAACTCTGGCTCGAGGGTACATCTCTGAACCCCTCTGACACCCGTCGTTGTAATCCTTCAACGTCGTCAGAGAGGTGACGGGTCCCGACGGCCACACACATACGATGGACCACTATGTCCCTAAAACTGGAACAATGGAGTCCAAACGCTCCTTTGTCGGATCTAAACGATCCCGTTAAGTTGATCTTAGTCTCAAATCGGACTAACGTATCCTTAACAAACGTTTGAGTTGATCTTAGCCTCGAGAATGGATGACGTATCCTCAAACCAAACCTCCAAACCCAAATCTAAGATAAGCACGGATTTGGACCAGTCCACGCCCTACGGGCGACGACATAACTCAGTCTCCGTAAACAATCCACGGGCAACAAAACATAAAATAAACACACACGACACGAAGTGACCATCTGGAGAAGGAGAAAGTTGTTGTCGCGACGCGGTAGCGTAATTAACTGCAGGGGCTTGCGCCTGCAGGGAAGAGCGTCCCCACAATCAAAAACCCCTCAAGACGAGGGGGAATCTGACGAAGTCTGCTACATCGGCCGCATCCGTCTAAACCCCCGATGCACGGTGCCATAAACAACTTGGCATCTTCGGAGAGATGGATGGATAGCACCAATTAGCATCTGCCCCGAACCTCAGGCACGGACTCCTGAGTCCAGGCCGCCGTTCGGAGGGGAACAGATTCTGGCACGCCCGGTGGGACCTTTTCCTCTTTCCACTCCACACTTCGTGTGTCGTGATTCGCGAACCAATCGCGGTTCGCTAATAGTTGCCCTTGGGTTTCAAGATACTAAGAATTGGCGTCTTGCTTATTGCAGAAAGCAAAGGATCGATGGCTTCTACTTCTGCGAAATTCTCCAACTGCTCAAACTGCAATTACGACCAACGCTTTATCTCGCCAGGAGGTATAGCCTATGGACCCCAAGCTGCTTCGTTGTTCACAATGCCGGTGGACCAGGTGACTCAAGCCACTACCGGATTGTTCTTTGGGACTAAACTCCCACCATCAAGCTTCACGGCGCCAGTGATGACAAAGGAAGCTCTCAAGAAGTCGGTCTTTGACCGTCTTGCCCCTGCCACGGCTCCTCTCAACGAGTCGCCCAATGTCAACGCCTCGGTCTTCTCTAGATTGGGCCAGAAATCCTGCGAACTCATCACGGGACCCACGATCTCAGAGAAGGCTGCTTCTAAGAAAGCGGCCGCTCCTGCCTCCGAAATCGCCAAGGAGGCTTCCCCAGCCAAGAAATCGATCTTCACAAAATTAACGGCTTCAGCTCCCGCTCCTGCTGCACAAAGGACATCGGTCTTTGACAGGCTAACACCAACAACAACCCCCCACCCACACAGGGGGCAAGACGAAGCCATTCTCACCGCTGAACCAGCGCCGTCCGCTCGACGCGCTCGACGTCGTCATTGGCGCCGAGTAAGGAAGGCTGGGGGCAACTCCCCCTCTGGGCTAACTCCATCAGCCCCGACGGCAGAAGTTAATGCTGCTGTTCCAACTAGGAACAGCTTCGAGATGCTAAATAAGGTGCGAAGGAATTCCCTTACTGCAGTGCTAAAGAGGTCTCCTCCCCCGTTAAAAAAGGTTGTGGAAATGGAATCAGAACAGCCACAATCTCCTCAACGGCTGTCTTCCAAAATCTATAAGGTTTGGCGGCAGGCCCGAGACTCGATCATTGATCCAAACTTCTCCCGCCAACACAAGAAGCTGAAAATCCAACTGGAGGCGGGCCACCAAGCTAAACCCCGAAAGGCTGTCGGGACGCCCACCTCAACGGCCCCCTCAACCTCCACGGCTCATAAAGGGAGGAGGCCAGAGAAGACCCCCCAACGTGCAACGATGGCTAAAAGCACTGAGCCCAGACGCCCTAAGTCTGGGGGCATGATGGTCCACACCGTATACATGGCCTCTGGAAAGGAGGAGAGCCGCACTTCTACAGGCCACCGACCACTTACCCGATCTGTGACGAAAGCCCAGGAGCAGCAACAAAAGCTCCAAGAAATGATGAATGCTATGGCCGCACTTACCGGGCCAAAAGAAAACCCAGAAACGTCCTCAGACGCGCGCCAAGAAGAAGAAACCGACACTGAATTCCTTTGCCGGATACTGGAGAAAAAGGACAAAGAGGCTGCTGAACAAGCAGCCAACATACAACGTATGGGCCTTCTCTTCCAAGATATGATAGGAATGATGATCCAGCAGGACTTGCCCGCCGAAGATCCCCCAATCGTTCTTGAAGACGACCGAGGAGAAACGTCGAATCCACTGCCGGCCCTCTCAACGGCCAAGGAGGAGGCAATCTCTAAGGCGGACTTGGCTGACTACATAGCCCAGCAAATCCGGGTCCATCATGCGACTGAGGCAGCTGGTCAAGTCGTGAAAATGGGGCGGCCGTATCCAAGCTGGTACGACCAAATCAAATACCCGCAAGGCTACACGATACCAAAATTCCACGTGTACAAGAGGACCGGCAATCCCCATCAACATGTCGCCCAGTTCCGGGCCCTCTGTGGTAACACCGGCGGTGATGATAAACTGTTGCTCCGACAGTTCGTGGGCAGCTTATCAGAAACAGCGTTCGAATGGTATTCAGAACTCCCGAACGATTCTATCAAGACGTTCGCTGAAATGGAGCTGCTATTCACTCAGCGATTCGCAAGCGCCAGCGAACGCACTCCAATAATTGCATTGATTAACGCCAGGGTAAAACCAGGCGAAACCTGGGTCCAGTATGCTATACGCTGGCGGAACTTGTGGTCGAGATGTGAACAACGCATTGAGGAAGCACCCGCAGTGGGCATGTTCGTGGGAACCCTAGACCCCCACGCAACTATCTCCCAGTTTATGATGTTCTTTAAGCCAACCACATTCCAGGCTTTAATCGACAAGTTGGCTCAGATGGACCAGATGGGTCATAGACCACCTCCCCCGAAGTCGGAACCTCGGAATGACAAGGGTAAAGGGAGGGCGACCTTCGTCGCAAATGCCCAACAGCAACCTAACGCCCCGAAACCGGCAGATCAATTGGAAGAAAGACGCCGATATTATAATGAGAAGATGAAACGTCCCTACTCGTTCCCACGAGACAAGACGAAACGGCTATTTGAGCTGGCAATACGCAACAGACTTATAAACCTGCCGAATCCAAGGCGACCGCCACAACCCACCGATGTGAATAACCCTAGCTATTGCCCTTACCATCAAACGGTAAGTCACCCGATTGAAAATTGCTTCGTCTTCAAAGGATGGATTGAAGATCAATACCTCCAAGGGAAGTTTGTACTGTCCGAGAAGTGGAAGGTGAGCCCACCACAACCGCATAATCCTAAGAAAACAGATACATTGGGGGCAACCTGCTCCTTTATTGAAGAAGCTCCATGGGAGGTCATGCTATCAACGAAAACAAAAAGAATGCTGAGAGACCTTCACGCGTGCCCTGCGATCGAATGGAAAGACCCTCTTGAACCTCAAATTATCGAGGGGATGTTGAGACCCCGCACAACTACGAAGACTCGTGATAAGGGCCCAAATACTCACGCCCAGCCGTCAAAAGCTTCGAAGAAAAAGAAGAGGAAATCCAAGAAGCTCGCGAAGCTTGGAGACGAGCGCACGAAATTGCAAAAGCAAATCGACGCGCTGGAAGAATACAATCAAAAGGCGCGAACCCCTGTCACACTGCAAGAGTTCCTCAACCACATCTTTCAAGAGGGAGATGATGAAGAGAGCTCATCGGATGAATCCGAAGAGTATGTGGCGAGTTGTAACGTAATCTCCCACTCGTTTACCGATGATAAGAAAACTCCTGACACTGAGAAGCTGGAGGCAGAACCTGAACCAGAGCGTGCGTGGCTGACAAATGAAATGATCAATGCCTTTCTAGACGAAATTCGTCTAAAAAGTAAGGCGGATCAGGAGCATGAGATGGCGACGTCAGAAAGAACCAAATGCAGGCGACTGAATGAAAGAGTTGAACTACCCCCGCCAGATCAAAAGGCGTCCGAAGTAGACAAAAAGATATTCAAGACGAGGAAAAGGTTTGCCAAAGCCATGTCAATGGGGATGAAGCTACCACCCTCGGAAGGGAATACACACGATGGGGTGGAGAGGCGTCCTGATTATTGCGCATATCATCGGAAAATCTCACACCCCACAGAGGAGTGCGACGCCTTTAAGATATGGTGGCAAGGATTTGTTGCTCGTCGGCAACATTTTAAGCGCATGAAACGCAAGAGCCGTCGGGAACGAAGAAGCACTGTCGACTGGCACAACAGAACTACTGGCAACTGTTACATGGTTAACGTCGGGGGGTCACAAGTTCTCACCTTTGGGAGCGACTCTGATGAAGAAATGACTCTGGGCCCTCTCTTTAAAGAACCCGTGTTAGGGAAAGAGGATGAATCGGAGGCCTGCGAGAACATTCAGCTGCGCAATCGCACACTCCCAGAAAAGAATCTTGGGCCCGTGAGCAGAAAAGATAAGGGAAAGGAAAAGGTCATTGAAGATATCACTTTAGATGACCAAGTCACGAAAGAACTAACTAACAGAGACCCTCCTAAGAAGAGTAAGGTGGACTATAACATCCTCGCACACTTAAGGAAGCTACCTTCTCAGCTTAGCATCCTTGATGCCCTCCTATTGTCAAAAGAATCGCGAGACTCACTAATTAAGGCGTTGCAAGAACCTGAACAATTCCAAGCCTTCCTCGCCACTGAAAGGATGAAAGACAACCTGGAGGAAGTGCATACGGCCGACGTCACTTTCGGTGATGAAGACCTCCTTCTCGGGACGTGCGACCACAACCGTCCCCTATATGTCTCCGGATACTGCCATGACATCAAGATAGGCAAGATCCTGGTGGATAATGGATCCTCCGTCAATCTCCTTAATGTTCGGGTGTTGAAGGAAATCTGCATGAGTGTGCAACACCTCGCTCGTGACAAAATTACTATCTCCGGTTTCGATTCACAGTCGTCACGGACTCTCGGATCTGTGATACTAACGTTACGCTTTGGACTTCTCGTCACAGACATCAAATTCCATGTCATTGACGCCAAGACTTGCTACAACGCCTTGCTCGGCCGTCCTTGGCTACACGAATACAACATCGTCCCTTCTACACAACATCAGTGTATGAAGTACTTTAAGGATGGTTTCCAGTATACCGTAACAGGAGAGTTAAATCCATTCTCCGTGAACGAAGTCCGCAAGTACGAAGATGCGAAATACTTTTTACCAGACTTCGAAGATACAGAAAGGTGTCGCAACTCGGAGAACAAAGCCGCCGCCACCATCCCTGTTTTCGGAAGCGATACCGAAGAAGAGGAAGAGATAGTTTATACTGGGCCATCTCAGCGTAACAACCTGGGGACGCCCGCCCCCGTGTTGGTCTTCGGAAGTGATTCAGAAGATGA
This sequence comes from Agapanthus africanus, assembly GCA_030015575.1. Classification (NCBI taxonomy): domain Eukaryota; kingdom Viridiplantae; phylum Streptophyta; class Magnoliopsida; order Asparagales; family Amaryllidaceae; genus Agapanthus; species Agapanthus africanus. The sequence goes on from CM057339.1 coordinate 140,068,823, forward strand.
AGTTAATGCCGTATTCTCCAATCGGCTGTCAATGCAAGCACCCCCTGGCGATGATCATAATTTGCAGATCACCATGGTACCGCGAGAACACTACAAAGATCTCGACACGCTTCAAGCTCACAATGTGCAGGACCTGCAAACGTTTTACGTCCCTCCCAGGCGAAGGGGTGGGAAGGTGATCCTATTCTACCGATCCTCAGAATCGAAAGTAGAGAAAGAGATCTGGCATGGCGCAGATGCTACACCTGACAGGCTCCAACCCATCCGTCTGCCCAGATACTATACAAATGGATTAAAGAAGCTATTGAAGCACCAAGGAGTACCCTTAAAACAAACTGTTCGACAGGCTCGGTTCTACAACAGAATTTGGGATGTCCCTGGGACCCAACGCAAATTGCCCAACAGGAAAATGGAAACACTTAGGCTTGGATACGCGAGAGCCGGAAAACGGGAGCGGGCCCACAGCAGCTACGCTATATATACCTTTGATGAAGAAGAGGACGCCCTGTCAGGAGATGCCGACCCCTCATCAAAACTAGACCCCGCGATTGAAGCGCCAAGTCCGTCGTTTGAAGAACGAATGGGCAAGCCTATCAGGAAAGTGGGTCAGAAAGCTCGGGAAGACCACAGCCGCGAAATGGCCATCTACGAGAAGGCCAGGACTCAACGTCTATTTCAACAGACTGCAAAAGACAAAGATGTTCATCCTTGTCAACCCATCATGCGAAAGGCCCGATGCGGAGACAGAAATAAGTCAAGGAGCGGAAAGAAGAGCCGACAACAACGACGTAGGATTAGAGGGTTACAGGTACTGCGCGGCTCAGATTCATCCCTCATGGAAAAGATGAGTCGAGCGTACTCCTTCCCCCGAGATAAGACGGAGAAGTTACTCAAACTCGCTTTAAAACATCAAATGAGCATGCTTCCAGAATCTAGACACCCTGAGCAAGCCAACAAGGCTTCTCGTTCGAGCTATTGCTCTTATCACCAAGCCATAGGACATCCTACCGAAGACTGCTTCACCTTCAAGAACTGGGTCGAGGACCAGTACCGACGTGGCAGATTCGCTTTATCCAACAGCTGGAGGGTAACGCCGCCACGAAAGCACGAGCCCAAGGCCGCAAGAGCAGAACCGGATCCACCTCAGTCCCGGGAGCGGATTCGCACCTGTTATACGATTACGATATTAAAAGAAGAGCCCGAGAACATAGATGACCTTCTCCGGTGCTTTGAAAACAGCGATGATGAGGTGATCTCAGAATTTCCGCCCGCTCCGAAAGAACTGGAAGACGGTATACATACTACTGCAGATAACCTCAGGAAGATTGAGTTGGGATCGGCAGAGGACCCGCGACCGACATTCGTCAGCAAGTTGCTCTCTGAAGAAAGGGTGGCTGCGTTAAAGAACGTGCTTCTACAGCATAAAGACTGCTTCGCGTGGAACTACTCCGAGATGCCAGGATTAGATCCGGAGGTTGCTGTGCATAAATTAGCAATATCCCCATATATCAAGCCAGTCAAGCAGGCGCCAAGAAGGATGCGACTCGAGCTAGAGATGAGCATCAACGCCGAAGTCAAGAAGCTGATCGATTCTGGATTTATTCAAGAAGTTCAATATCCCGACTGGATCGCCAATATCGTCCCGATAATGAAGAAGAATGGGACGGTACGCATATGCGTGGATTTCAGGGATCTCAATAAAGCCTGTCCAAAGGATGATTTCCCAGTACCGGTAACCGAGCTAATGATAGATAACACGTCCACTCACGAGGTTTTCTCCTTTATGGACGGTTCGTCAGGATACAATCAGATAAAGATGCATCCCGAAGACCAGAAGCACACCGCTTTCCGGACCCCTTTGGGTATATTCTGCTACAGGGTTATGCCCTTTGGTCTAAAAAACGCTGGCGCTACCTATCAAAGGGCCATGACAAAGATCTTCGATGACCTCATACATGACATCGTTGAGTGCTATATCGATGACCTCGTAGTAAAGAGCATGTCATACGAAGAGCATTTAAATCATCTGGAGACTGTGTTTCAACGCCTTCGGCAATATAATTTGAAAATGAATCCCCTCAAATGCGCATTTGGAGTCTCCTCGGGCAAATTCCTAGGATTCATCGTTCGACACCGAGGTATTGAAATAGATCCGTCGAAGATTAAAGCGATCATGGAAATGCCTCCGCCAAGAACCCTCAAACAGTTGCGGTCTCTCCAAGGGAAGCTCGCATACATCCGGCGATTTATCGCAAATCTTTCAGGCAAATGCCGCCCCTACAGTCACCTGATGAAGAAGGGAACCCCATTCGTCTGGGATCAAAAATGCCAAGGTGCACTAGACGAGATCAAGCAGTACCTGCAGAACCCGCCGGTATTGGCTACGCCGGTCAAGGGAAAACCCCTCATTCTTTATACAACCGCCCTCGAAGGTTCCTTGGGCGCATTATGGGCGCAAGAGAACGATCAAGGAAAAGAGAGAGCACTCTACTATTTAAGTCGAGTTCTGCTAGGGGCAGAAAGCAACTACTCTCCCATTGAAAAACATTGCTTGGCATTAATCTTCGCGATAACAAAGCTCAGGCACTATGCGTTGGCGCATGAAGTCCGTCTTATTTCAAAAGTGGACCCCCTTAAATACTTGATGACAAAAGCCATATTGACGGGACGACTCGCTAAATGGGCCCTGCTCTTGATGGAGTTCTCGATAATCTATCAACCTCTCAAGGCAGTGAAAGGCCAGGCCATTGCTGACTTCCTCGCTGAGCACCCGATACCGGCCGATTCTCCTCTGAATTGTGATTTGCCGGACGAGCATGCATTTGATGCGATTAGCGGCAGAAGCACCCGATGGGAACTCTATTTCGATGGAGCATCCTCCGTAAAGAAACAGAAACAAGGTATCCCAATGATCAAATCGGGGATAGGCCTCATCTTTGCAACTCCACAAGGAGGGATAATGCGCTTCGCCTTCTCTTTAACAGAGCCGAGGACAAACAATGAGGCTGAATATGAAGCTCTGATAGCAGGCCTCGAAATCGCCATCGACATGGGAATTGAAGACCTCCTTATATATGGGGATTCTCAGCTAGTTGTTAGTCAAGTAAATGGTGACTACCAAACGTGCAAGCCGGAGTTGGTAAAGTACGGCGAAAAGGTGCAACAACTATTGATCCAAATTCCCTCCTATACTTTGGAGAATATACTGCGCGCGGAAAACAGTAAAGCAGACGCGTTAGCCAAACTTGCTAAAGAACTGGCGGACGAAAACCTCGATGATGTAAGAATCGTGGTACAAAGCCGTCGAGTGCTCACCCCGGCAGAAATACCTCCGGAATTATATAAAGAGGGAGCGACCGAGCAGGCGACCCTACAAATAAAAGACCACGAGAAGGCCGAGGACTGGAGGGAAGTCTTCATAGACTACTTTAAGTCCCACCGAATGCCCAAAGAGGCATCCTCAAGACATCAGCTCATGAAACGAGCTCTATCTTTCGCTTTCGTCAACGATACCCTATACAAGAGATCGTTTGATTCTCTATGGCTGAGATGCTTAGGACCCGACGAAGCAGAAAGAGTCATTCAGGAAGTTCACGACGGACTTTGCGGTTCTCACCAAGCAGGCCCAAAGATGAAGCTAAAAATTAAACGGATGGGTTACTACTGGCCCACGATAATCCAGGACTGCCTCGAGTATGCGAAGCAATGCCACTTGTGCCAGATCCACGGAGACTTTATCCACCAACATCCGAATCCACTACACCCAACGGTGGCTAGTTGGCCATTCGAAATGTGGGGGACTGACATAGTCGGCCCCATCGAGCCAGCATCATCCCGGGGACATCGTTTTATCCTGGCGACGACTGATTACTTCTCCAAATGGGCAGAAGCAATACCACTGAGGGAAGTAAAGACGGAGAATATCCTCCATTTCTTCAAGACGCACGTCATCTATCGGTTCGGAACCCCACGGCAGATTATCTCCGATAATGGGCCAGCCTATCGAAGCCATAAGATTAGCCGCTTCGCGCAGCAGCACAATATAGACTGGAGATATTCTTCAGTTTACAACCCACGAGCTAATGGTCTGGCCGAGGCCTTCAATAAGACCTTGACGAAGATCATAAAAAAGACCGTTTCCCGGAATAAGAGAGACTGGCACGAGAGGCTGCAAGAGGCCCTTTGGGCTTATCGAACTACATTCAAGACGGCCACGAACACAACACCGTACGCATTGGTATTTGGGACGGAAGCAGTGCTCCCCCTCGAGATAAAGTTACCCTCTCTACGAGTAGCATTCCACCACGAGCTGACAGACGAAGAAAATGCTCACCTTCGGCTTGAGGAGCTTGATGCCCTCGACGAAACCCGACTCATAGCGCAACAACACCTGGAAGCCTACAAAGCAAAGATGACGCGCTCGTACGAGAGATTGACCAGGCCGAGGACATTCCGCCAAGGCGAACTCGTGCTAGTGGTCAAGTGACCTATGATCCCCAATCGTGCCAAACGGGGGAAATTTGAGCCAAACTACGAAGGCCCCTACATCATAGACAAGGTCTACCAGGGTGGAGCCTATCTACTCATGGACATGCACGGTGAAAGACCTTTCAGGCCAATAAACGGCCATTTCTTAAAGAAATACTACGCTTAATGAGCCATAGCCTGGGTCAATGATAGATGACGACGACTATGTCCGCTCGCTATCTTCCTAGGCTCAGACTTTACAAGCAGCAGCCGGCCTTCCCGTAACGACGGACCGAAACGTCCTTAAACTAAAGACGGACCGAAACGTCCTTAAACTAACGACGGACCGAAACGTCCTTAAACTAAAGACGGACTGAAACGTCCTTAAACTAACGACGGTCCGAAACGTCCTTAAACTAACGATGGACCGAAACGTCCCTAAAACTACTACCGCAGCATCGTCAGGCTGACGAGATGAGAAAGAAAAAATAAAAAAAATATATGAAAAAGAAAAAAAAACGGTATGTCCATAAGCAAAATGGGCACGGATGAAAACACGACAGGGCTCCGTGAGTAAAAACAGCAGGACTACCGGCGAGTGTTTGTGAAAACCCGAAAGGGCGCAACCTCGTTAAAAGACACTTATAGGGTCCTCTCGACCTTGTAAGGAGAAACCATCCGCGTGAGATCCTTACGACTCACAAAGGAGCAACACACTTAGGGATCCTCACGATTCCTAAGGAGAAAATACACTTACGAGATCCTCATGACTCGTAAGGAGAACTCTCTTGTGGGACCCTCACGGCTCATAAGACTTGAAAGTCTTAAGTTACAGAAACCTGAACCTGTTCTTAAGCAAATCCTCCACAACCTTCGATATTGCCCTACAAGCGGCTCGTACTGACCCTTGTATACAATCCACGGGCGCGAATAAACATTTCCCCAGCAAAGTCCAACCCTTGTAGGTCCTCTCGATCCATAAGGAGAAAGCCCTCTTGTAGGATCCTTACGACTTACAGAGGAGCACACACTTAGGAATCCTCACGATCCCTAAGGAGAAAATACACCTGCAAGATCCTCACGACTTGTAGGGAGAAATACCTTTGTGAGACCCTTACGGCTCATAAAATCAAAAGCCTTGGTCGACAGGACCCTTAACCCTGTTTGCTGAGCCACCTTTGTTCGTCATCGACAAAGGCAAATGATGATTCGCTTCTGGCAACATTCCAGTTATAGCGGTGCTGATGCCGAAATCGGTGCCTAAAATCCAGGCTCGCAGCGAAAAAGCTAGCAAGCCACACATGCCTACAAAATAGCCGAAATGATGGGGCAACTTGCAATAAAAAGTAGCAAGTAAAAATGAAGGCATGAAAAATAGCCGAAATGATGGGGCAACTCGCAATAAAAAGCAGCGAGCAGAAAATAAATAAATAGCCGAAATGATTGGGCACCGCGAAAAATAGCCGAAATGATGGGGCAATCGCGACTTTCGCGATATAAAAAGCTGAAATGATAGAGCATCGCGGAAAAAGAAATAAAATAGAAGTGAAATCCTCGCCCTACAGGTGGTGTTACATCTACCTCTGTATACAATCCAGGGGCGCAAACAAAGAAGGGATCATACTCCTTCCCCAGGTTTCACCAAAGAAAGAAGCTAAATCTCGACGGGCCACAAACAACCTAGAGATCATCTCGTCGTTCGTCTCATGGCAGCAGACACAACTTCAAGTTAAGTGGAACAGCGACAACTCCCAGTTCCATGGCTCGGTGGTATACATATCGCCAACAGTCAAACCTCCATCCCGTGAAATGCGGATACAATCAGCAAAATTCCTGGTTACGTGGAACGCGGATAATGTCACTCTTTGACCCCGTGGAAAACGTCCAGAGCGGATCCTGGTCCTCGCAGGGCACGGCAGTGAACCCGTGTGAAGCATCCAGAGTGGAGCCTAGTCCTCGCCGAGCATGGTAGTGAACCCGTGTGAAGCATCTAGTGCAAAATTCCTGGTCACGTGGAACACGGATAACGTCACTCTTTGACCCCGTGGAAAACGTCCAGAGCGGAGCCTAGTCCTCGCCGAGCATGGTAGTGAACCCGTGTGAAGCATCTAGTGCAAAGTTCCTGGTTACGTGGAACGCGGATAATGTCACTCTTTGACCCCGTGGAAAACGTCCAGAGCGGAGCCTGGTCCTCGCAGAGCACGGCAGTGAACCCTTGTGAAGCATCCAGAGCGGAGCCTAGTCCTCGCATAGCACGGCAGTGAACCCGTGTGAAGCATCTAGTGCAAAATTCCTGGTTACGTGGAACGCGGATAATGTCACTCTTTGACCCCGTGGAAAACGTCCAGAGCGGAGCCTGGTCCTCGCAGAGCACGGCAGTGAACCCTTGTGAAGCATCCAGAGCGGAGCCTAGTCCTCGCATAGCACGGCAGTGAACCCGTGTGAAGCATCTAGTGCAAAATTCCTGGTTAAGTGGAACGCGGATAATGTCACTCTTTGACCCCGTGGAAAACGTCCAGAGCGGATCCTGGTCCTCGTAGAGCACGGCAGTGAACCCGTGTGAAGCATCCAAAGCGGAGCCTAGTCCTCGCAGAGCACGGCAGTGAACCCGTGTGAAGCATCTAGTGCAAACTTCCTGGTTACGTGGAAAGCGGATAATGTCACTTTTTGACCCCGTGGAAAACGTCCAGAGCGGATCCTGGTCCTCGCAGAGCACGGTAGTGAACCCGTGTGAAGCATCCAGAGCGGAGCCTAGTCCTCGCCGAGCACGGCAGTGAACCCGTGTGAAGCATCTAGTGCAAAATTCCTGGTTACGTGGAACGTGGATAACGTCACTCTTTGACCCCGCGGAAAACGCCCAGAGCGGAGCCTGGTCCTCGCCAAGCACGGCAGTGAACCCGTGTGAAGCATCCAGAGCAAATACCGGACTGTGGAGTCCTTAAAATCCACGGACTATGACGTCCTTAACCTCGACCGCGATGTCTTAAAACTAACGATCAACCACCCCTATTCCTTACAGATTTTTGCCTCGGTTTAAGGGTACATCTCTTCACTCCTTTGATGCCTGGCATTGTAATTCCTCAACGTCTTCAAAGAGGTGACGGGTCCCTGCAACCAAACATCGGACTGTGGAGTCCCTAAATTCACGGACTATGAGGTCCTTAACCTTGACCGTGAAGTCTTAAAACTAACATCGGACTGTGGAGTCCCTAAATCCACGGACTATGAGGTCCTTAACCTTGACCGTGATGTCTTAAAACTAACACCGGACTGTGGAGTCCCTAAATCCATGGACTATGAGGTCCTTAACCTTGACCGTGATGTCTTAAAACTAACAGCGGACTGTGGAGTCCTTAAATCCACGGACTATGAGGTCCTTAACCTTGACCGCGACGTCTTTAAACTACAATATCTGGAGAAACCCCTGACTCCGTAAAACACGGACAAGGGTAACCGCATCCAGCACTTACAAGTCCTCACGACCGGGAGGAAAACTCTTTATGAGACCCTCGTGGCTCGTAAAATGCAGAAGTCTTAGGAAGCAGATCTTAACCCTGAGTCCTTAGCCATCGCTGTCCTGCAAGGAGATCAAGATAGAATATCCGAAGAATGCATTCAATAAAAAGGGGACACACCATTGAGAGGAAAATTGTATCTTTTATTCATGAACCGAAATGGATACAAAGTACAATTTATGAAAGAAACAAAGAAAAAGATACTCTCATCCATGAGTATGTACAAAAAGGAAAAAATGATACAAGTCCTCAAGCCGGCGGACGGTGTAGTAATTTTACCAGCTCATCGTTTTGTTGTTGAGCCACGGCTTCATGACGCAAGATCTCCAGAAGACGAGTCTCTGCCTGAGCTTGCTGAGCCTGATACGAAGCAAGCCGAGCTTCGAGCTCTTTCTCGCTGGCTTTATGAGCCTCGACCCTCTCACGAGTGAACGTGGCGGCTTTATCGAGAGCCACCACCTCTTTGATGGATTCCTGTAGCACCCGCCACAGTTCATACGCTTTATTGGCCCTGGCTGTGAGATTGGCTTGAAGCTCGCTCAGCGCCTTGGAAGCTAGCTCCCTCTCCGAAAATTTATGGCCGAGCCTTTCTCTCGCATAACGATATGTTCGCTATGTGGCCATGAAAGCTCGCGTTCGTGACCACGGCTTTGGAAACAAAACATTTACAAGACCGTATAAATGGGCTTCCAGCCGACGAGAATAATCGATCTAAAACGCGCTCACATCACCTGACGTAAAAGGCAACAAGAAAGATCTCAAACATATTTCGAGCATGCATTTGCAATCATATGAGCATTCAAAAAATAATAATGGCATTTGCAGTCGCGCGAACGTTCATAATGCCCAAAAAGGTCTAATGCGCAGGAAAATGATGATAGCATTTGCAATTAAAGAAAGTTCTCATAAGAGGAACACAAAATTTATTCATGCAAGCGGAAACATACATACGAGTACCAAGTCTACATGGAAGTTCAACATAAAGGAGGGACTAAAAATGCTACACTAATGGAAAAAGATCACCAAACTCGGGATCAACGGCACAAGGGTTAACAAAACAAAGGACAAGGTTCTCCATTTCTCTCTCCGCTCTCTCCAGCACGTCAAAGCGACGGTTCTCACGAGGAGTCGCTCCCCATCGATTGGCGCCGTGTTCGTCTGCGAAAGCAGACATAACAGCTCGTCGGGCCTTTATCTGGCTCAGCAGATTAATTGAGCGATCCTTCAAAGCCTGAGTAATCAGGCGCGCTTCATGAAAGCCCTCGAGCTTTTCTTCGGCCGCGTCAAGTATCTCTAAGGTCATCTCTGCCAGGTGAGGAGGGATGTCGGCAAGCACGGCCGCGAGAATCATCTGGAGCCAGAGGGAACCCATCGGGAGGGGAGATCCTCTACGGATCGAGAGCTCGTGCATGGCCAAGTCACACTCGTTGTCAGAAAAGAGGGGATCCACTAACCGAGCAGCGAAGCGGGGGATCATCTCCTCAAGAGGAACTTCCCATGGCTGTCGACGAGCATGAGGGCGATTACAAGCCATGGCACTCGTTTCTCTCTCAAGAAAAAAAAATATATATATGATATGAATCTCTCTGTGAAAGGAAAAGAAAGCTATAGCCTCATATATAATGAAGTGCATTAAGTGCTGTGCGTGGAAAATCTTACATGGTGAAGTTATTTCCAAGGCCTAAAAAAGGAAAGGCATCGAAAATCAAGGAGATGAGGCTATTTCCAAGGCCCTTTTTCTGCACTTAACATTGTGCACTGAAAATATGGCATGAGGAAAATCTTGTGAACAGCCACATCAAGGGATCCCACGTATAGAACACGTGAGGCCTAAACTTGATGTGCATTTAAAAGGGAAAATATGGAGTAGTACCCTGCATATTAAAAAAAAAAGCACAAACAACAATAGTAGCAAAATAATAAAATCCCAGAGAAAAAGCATGCAAACATATAAAGACATAACAGAACTTATCATCCAGACTTCAAGAAGGCCATACAAAATAAAAAGAAAACTTTTACAATGGCAAGGCTTCAGACGCGGGGCATGGGTTGAGAAACTCGAAATTAACTTTATTCAAGATCTTCCAAGCATTTCGAACTTCCCGAGTATGCTTTCTCTCACGGTCACAAGCGTCGGGGTCCCCGCGGATGTCCTCTATCCTCCGGTAGGCGGCAAGTATGGCTGATTGCTGAAAAATCTGATGCAGGAGATCAATGAGATTATCCCGCCTTCTCTTGGAGATCAAGTGCATCAGATACACCGAGTGTACTTTATCCTCGGCGGCGTCCAATGACCCAAGCGGCACACCAGCACAAAATAAAGGGAGGGCCTCCCTAATCGCCAGCACGATCAGCCTCAGAAGAGAAGAGCGACGGGGGAGTAGCCGATGGTTGTACTCGTCAAAGCGGCTCATGATCTCGGCACACTGAGCATCGGTGAACTCCTGGTTCTGACTACGGCCCAGCGCACGAATATTTCCGTAGGAAATGATCTCGTCAAGACTATACAGATGGGCATCCATGATACCTGAAATAAAAGTCACAAGACATCATTACAAAGCCCCCGTTGCATTAATGGCAGGAAGAACAACCTAGGGCCAAGAGACCCCAGGAAGCCTCCGCGTGAAGAAACTGAGTTCTTCATTGGTATTAAATTCCTTATTAAGAAAAGGAAATTAAAGTCCCAGAAATATTTTTGGATGGAATTAAATTCCATGGGGTCAAAACGCCAACATTGTTTCCCCGAAGATCATCTAAGCCCTAAGAGATCTACGGTTTGAAGATTAAGCGGTTTTTATGTTCTTATGGAAAATATGAAGGAGAAAGGGTAAAAACCCTTGTTTTGGATCTAAAATCCGGAGAAATGTGAAGGTCCATCGTCGTCCAAGAACATTACCTGAGAAGAAGGGTTCTTTTCGAACAGAGTTAAACTCTAAAGACTGTTTCAAGACAGAGAACTAAGCTCTGGAAGCAAGAATTAAAATTCTCAAAGAGGAAGTTCTCAGAAAAGAAGATGAGCAAAGTGAAGGCTCCTATGAAGAGACAGCGGTATTTATAGAAGGCAATGGAAACGTTTCATCTCCCAAATCCCTAAATGAATCCAACGGTCACAAAGATGACAGCGTTGCACTCACGTGCAGACACGTGAGAACAACGCTGTGGGGGCATTTGTTTCCTGATTTAAAATCAGAAAAGCTTATGGGAAAAGCTTCAGAAAGAGAGGCCACGTGCTCACACGTGACCAGCAGTCACGTGTTGACACGTGACATATGAAAACAGCGGAAAAGGCTCATGGGTTCCCTGATCAAGTCAAGGAAAAGGTCCACTGATCAAGTCAAGAAAAAAGGGGTCAGAAGAGGTCACGTGTTGGCACGTGACGCTCGAAGCAGCAGACCGGTCCTTCAGTCGGATAAAAAAGAAGGAGGCTCCTAGCAGGGGTCACGTGTTCACACGTGACCAATGGTCACGTGTTAACACGTGATGACTAAAACAGCAACCAGAAGACAGCGCAGAAAGAAAGAGGACTCTTCATTCCAAAGAGGGTCACGTGTCCACACGTGACCATGGGTCACGTGTTCACACGTGACCGGCTTTCAAAGCCTATTTTGACGACAGAATTAAATTCTGAGGGAGATTTGAATCTTTCCAAAGGAAAGTGATTATCTGAGACCAATCGAATTAAAGATTCAGAAGTGATTTAAATATCATCTATATATGGAAAATCTCGGGTTTGGAAAGATTTCCCCCTTAAATCTAACCAAAATAACAAGGGAGAATCTCTGGATTTAAAATCCAATGGTGGATAAAATTCACCTAATAATCCAAAGGTCCAAAACAAATGATGGATACAAATCAAATCTCTTAATAAAGATTTATCAAAAACTAATTGATTCGGCTGCTTCTCCTATAAATAGGAGCCAGGAGACACAAAAGAGGGATACATACGCAGAGGGAAGAAAAAGGAGAGAGCCTCGATACTTTGAAGGACTTGGATCTTCTGCAAAAGAAAACCCTAGGTAAGAAAGGGAAGACTTTCTGAAAGAAAGAGAACTCAATTCTCAACAGAGTTTAACTCTGATATATGAAACAGAAGAACATATTTCTTCTCTCTTTGATAGAGGATCTGTAAAGAGCACATCTCCCCTTGAAGTTGAGAATTTAATTCTCGATGGGTTGAGATCCTGCCATGCAGATCCAAAACATAGAGAAGGAATGCAAACATGAGAATTTAATTCTCACAGAACTATAGGAATTTAATTCCTCTAAGATAAAATTAGGGCTTGACCCTGTATTATGGGAATTTAATTCCTTCAGAACAAAGAGAAACAGGGTTTAACCCTAATTAAGAACCTGGTTCTGTTGAAACAGCGGGAATTCAATCATAATTTAACAGAGAATGGGAGTTCAATTCCTTAAAAAGCTTTTATTAGGGTTTAACCGTATTCAGTTCTTCGCATAAACGAGGAATTTAATTCCTACAGAAAATTCAGAGTTCAACTCTGTTCCAGAATACAAGTCTTCAAAAGGAAGTAGGAATTTAATTCCTCTGAAATTTAAAGCTCGAGAAATTTAATTCCTGAAAAAGGAGTAACAGATCCTCTAAACAACATAGAGGCAGGGTCACGTGTTACCACGTGACCCCCCAAAAGATCTACAGAAAGCCCCTTTGAGGCAGCACCCCACGTGACCCTCGACAGAAGCGTTAGCATATAAGCATTCGAATGCCAGTCACGTGATGACACGTGATACTCTAAAAATGCGATAATCTCAGCAGAATTAATGAAGGGAGGGCGCTCTCACGTATTGCCATGTGACCCCTCTTGCCTTAGTGTTTAACACTAAATCGAAACTCCCGAATCCAGTGTTAAAGCAACTGTTGGGCCTTAGTGTTCAACACTAATCAAAAACTTTACTTGCAGTGTTCAACACTGACTACCTTAGTGTTTAATACTAATTTGAGGGCTCAGTTGCCAGTGCTTGATACCAATCTGTTTTAGTGTTTAACACTAATTTGAAAGCCTTGTTGCTGGTGTTTAATACCAATTATCTTTTAGTGTTAAACACTAACTTGTCAACCTCATCACCAGTGTTCAACACTGATTACTCTGAAGTGTTTAACACTAGGCTTTGGCCCAATTGGCTAAAGGGATAGAGGCAAAGCCTCTCCCTTAATGGACCCACAAGAAATCAATATTCTAGACATGATAGGACTTAGCCCAAGCTGGCCATAAGTCCTCAATTCGTAATTAACTGGGCCAATGGGCTCATAACATAATTAATCAGTCTTGACCCAAATTGGGCCAAGGACTATTTAATCCACTCCGGTTCTAGGGTACATCTCTTCACTCCTTCGATACTTGGCATTGTAATCCGTCAATGTCTTCAAAGAGGTGACGGGTCCCGACGACCACCCACGATATGGACTGTGGGGTCCTTAAACCCATGTTTAATGCAAAATTCCTGGTCACGTGGAACGCGGATAACGTCACTCTTTGACCCTGCGGAAAACGCCCAGAGCGGAGCCTAGTCCTCGCCAAGCACGGCAGTGAACCCGTGTGAAGCATCTAGTGCAAAATTCCTGGTCACGTGGAACGTGGATAACGTCACTCTTTGACCCCGCGGAAAACGTCCAGAGCGGAGCCTGGTCCTCGCCAAGCACGGCAATGAACCCGTGTGAAGCATCCAGAGCGCATACCGGACTGTGGAGTCCTTAAACCCATGGACTATGACGTCCTTAACCTCGACCGAGATGTCTTAAAACTAACAATGGACCGCAATGTCCTTAAACTACCCATGGACCGCAATGTCCTTAAACTACCCATGGACCGCAATGTCCTTAAACTACCCACGGACCGCAATGTCCTTAAACTAGAACAATAGAGCCCCCCCATATGCTCTTTTGTCGGATCTAAACGGTCCCGTTTAAGTTGATCTTAGCCTCAAAGATGGCTAACGGATCCTTAAACCTTCAAGCAGACTGGACTACGAATCCCCCAAATTAACTCTGGCTCGAGGGTACATCTCTGAACCCCTCTGACACCCGTCGTTGTAATCCTTCAACGTCGTCAGAGAGGTGACGGGTCCCGACGGCCACACACATACGATGGACCACTATGTCCCTAAAACTGGAACAATGGAGTCCAAACGCTCCTTTGTCGGATCTAAACGATCCCGTTAAGTTGATCTTAGTCTCAAATCGGACTAACGTATCCTTAACAAACGTTTGAGTTGATCTTAGCCTCGAGAATGGCTGACGTATCCTCAAACCAAACCTCCAAACCCAAATCTAAGATAAGCACGGATTTGGACCAGTCCACGCCCTACGGGCGACGACATAACTCAGTCTCCGTAAACAATCCACGGGCAACAAAATATAAAATAAACACACACGACACGAAGTGACCATCTGGAGAAGGAGAAAGTCGTTGTCGCGACGCGGTAGCGTAATTAACTGCAGGGGCTTGCGCCTGCAGGGAAGAGCGTCCCCACAATCAAAAACCCCTCAAGACGAGGGGGAATCTGACGAAGTCTGCTACATCGGCCGCATCCGTCTAAACCCCCGATGCACGGTGCCATAAACAACTTGGCATCTTCGGAGAGATGGACGGATAGCACCAATTAGCATCTGCTCCGAACCTCAGGCACGGACTCCCGAGTCCAGGCCGCCGTTCGGAGGGGAACACTCCCCAAGGTGAATTGCGCCAATTCAACCTTTCTCTAGCAATTCGGTAACCCGCTTCTTTATTTCTTCCAACTCTACTGGTGCCATTGGGTAATACGCCTTAGAGATTGGCGTTGCACCAGGAATAAGACCAATCACGAACTTCACATCTCGCTTTGCGGTAAACCCGAGCTGTCCTCGAACACGTCCATGAATTCTCGAACTACTGCTGGCGCTTCCTCCTTAACAACTTCCATCGACGAAAGAACATTGTTTGTCGGCCTAGCCCTAAACTCGATTGACCCGACAGAACTGCTTCCTTCAGCAAAACAAGCTCCGGATGTCCGGGAATCTGGAGAATCACTTTCCTTTCCTTATAATCAATATGAGCGTGGAAAGTGCAGCGAAAAATCCATTCCCAAGACAACAACAAACAAAGGGATGCACCAGAATTGAATAGTCCTAATGCGGGGAAAACAAGAACAAGTAAAATACCGAGATGACTTCATCCGAAGTCAAGATACTGAAGAGGATTAAGCACGGTAAACATAATTCAAGCTGGCGATACAACAAGAACTGGTAAGCAATGAAACCGAGAGAAGCAAGGTAATATAACGATCATAAAACAAGGAAGTGAATCAAGACCCGGACTCCAAGTTACTTAAATAGAGTACCGCATTGTAACCATGCTGCAGTTCATGGGTACAATCACATAACTCCACTCAAGTCGCTCAAATCCTAGTATCAGAATCAAGAAATAAGGGGAAACAATAGAGAACCAAAAAAGGTTTCGAGTCGAGATGCAAAGTGGTTTGCATATCGTCAATGCAAAGGATAAGAGAAGGATATGATTCAAGAATCACGATTACAATGTGTCATGACATTCTCCTAATCACGAGTATTCTGATTCGTGTATTGGGTCCAATACCCAACCACAAACGAATCAAACTCGATTAACCTATATCCTATGTCTCTGATACCAAAAGAACCATGTCACGCCCCGCTTCCCAGAGTACGCTAAGATAGGCACGTGACATAGCCAACCATGCTACCTGTGGATAGGAAAAATCCCTCCACAGTCACATTACGGCTGTAGAGATATCAAGAACAGGAAAGTAAACTAAACGTTGTAGTACATATCCATAAGCCAAAATAAAATGAGTCAAGAAATGATAATATGCGGAAGCAAAAGATCCAAATAAATAAAACACCTGGAAAGTAAAACTGCATACCAACAGGATCCTCACCGCTCGGTCTAACAGCGGCAATACTCCTAATCAGTCTGCAACAAAGGTAGAGGATCTGGGCCATGCAAAACCCAGACGTCAGCGCGTCATAACATCAAGCAATAGTATATAAACAGGGTAGCAAGACATGCAAGTATGATTATAAAAGGTAAAGCAGATGTAACAGCAATATAAATCAGGGCAGTGAAAGGTAGTGTGCAGTGAGTAATCTAAACTGGTATATTGGGTTAATTATTCTCAAGTCTTTGAAATCAATTTGATGAATCATCGATGTAACTCAATAGTATCCCGTGCGTGTCCGGGATCACGGTGAAGATTCTCGGGCTGAAACCGACACATGCCGCTAGGCACTAAAGAAAAAGGGTAATGATGAATGATGTCTGCAGCATCATCCCAAGGCTGGCCTAGCCTCTAAAAAGGTAGTGGATAACGATGGATGATGTCAGCAGCATCATCCCAAGGCTGGCCCAGCCTCTACAACTGATCGGTAAAGGTAACGAACCGTCGAGTTACAAGTCAGGTTTCATCATTGATTTCCCCATACCCCCAGGTTATATGTATTCAAGTTAGGTATTAAATAATCTAGAGCTAATGCCAACACAGGATCAGGCAGATACAGGTTTGTCTGGATAGACAACATGAACGGTCCGTAAGGACAACAGGTCAGGTTTGTTGGTATTAGACACAAGATCAGGTAACAGGTAAGACCATGGTACATCAGGTCAAGCCAGGTAATATATAGCTATCATGTCATGTCGAGAGGTGCACGGTACCATGTCGTGTCAATTAGGAAGTGTAACAAGTCATGTCAGATATCATGTGGGTGCTCATAATCAAACTAACATAAGCATGGGTATATATAAACAAGCATGGGTACTAATGATACAAATAAAAATGAAACATGGTGATGATATATGCAAGGGTACAGATTAAAGCATGGGGATGCACAGTTATAGATTAGAGTTAAGGTTGTGGTTCCAACATTAACTAAAATACACTCAAACCAGTATGGAATTGTTAAATCTCGTTATTATGGGTTAAATGATCTAGGAATGCAATGATATATAAAATATGTTCAATGGATGCAACCGGGTGTTCGGGGGTAGAAACTATTTAAAAGTGCTATGGGTTATGCAGATAATTATTAAGTAATTTAAACATGGATGTGGGTACACGATATTGTAATCTAACATGCAACAAGTTATAATTCAAGATCCGAATCTAACATGATATAAGGAACATTGAAACGGAAAATGGAACATGTGACGCTATGTGTAATCTACAGTTTACCATGCAGTTTAATAGGTATAAATCATATTATAGATAGCATGCAGCAAGTTTCACTTGCCTGATGGATCGCGATGCGGATACGCTGCAACGTCCAATGTCGGTAAAAGCTGCGATGCACACACGCGTGCCCGGAACGGAACCAGCCAATGCAAGAAATGATCACACTGCACGAGAACGTTTTCTAGGTCGCCCTGATCGTCTGCGACGGTACGGCTCCGGTAATGACCGGAAAGAGCAAGATCGAGAACAAGAAAGAAAAGAAGAAGAAATCAATAAAAGAAGGAGGATAGGGGCTGGTGTTCAGGTTTTGCTCTAGGTCAGAGACAAGGGCGAGGGAATGACGATGATGGGTCATCGACGGCGATCACCGGAAAAACAAAATCAAGAAAGAGGAAGAGAAGAGAAAGGAGAAGAAGAAAAGGAAGAAGAAGAGAGAGGGTAAGGCTCTGGGTTTGGGGTTCACTTTTTTAGGTTTTACAAAGGAGCAGAGAGAGAGGTCGAGGAGAGGAAGTCGACGGCGAGGGCGTCGGCGAGGTCAGGTTGTGTAGTCGGGCGAAGGTGGTGTCGGGTGGTGATGGTTTGAAGAGAGGGAAGAGAAGGTGAGGTGATGGTGTAAGCAATGGTGAGGAGGCGAGAATAGGAGGAGGTGGTTGAGGTGGTGACGGCTAGGGATGGCCGCCGGAGGTGGGGTGCAGATGAAGGAGGAGATGGGTTCTTGGTGGATTCGTCGGATTGTAGTTGTCGTGGGTTTGTGGGGAGAGAGAGGAAGTGAGGTCAAAGAGATGGAGGTGACGGTGGAGAAGATGGTGGCGACGGGCACGAGCGAGCGCGGGCGACGCTGGGTGGCGATCGATTCCTGGGTTTGAGGTCGTGGGTTGCAGGCGAAGACGAGGCGGGGAAAACAAAATGGAAAGAAGATGAGGGAGGGGGCGATGGGGTGAAGGAGGCGAGCACGAGGGGTTGAGGATGAGGGTGTCGTCGGCGGTGGCAAGCTAGGGTTAGGGTTCTTAGGTTTTTCTCGAGCTCGAGGGGTTTTAAACGAAGGAGAAGAGGAACGCGAAGAAGGAAGGTGACAATAGCGCGGCGCGGTGACCACACTCGAGGAACGCACAGTAACTCCGATAGGAGAGAGAAAGAAGAGAGAGAGGGGGGAGAGAGAAAGAGGAGAGAGACGGCGAGAGAGAGAGACTGAGAGAGAAAAAGAAAAGGAAAGAGGAGAGAGAGGAGTAGAGTGGGGCCCACGCAAATTAAAAGGGAAGTTTCTGATTGGTTGTGGGAAAATAAAAGAGAAAGAGATAGAAGAGAGAGAGAGACTCGGTGGTGGGGGCCAGCATTAAAAAAGAAGGCCGGGGATTGGTTGGATAAAATTATTTTTAAAGAGAATTTTTTAAAGATTTCAATCGTAAAAAATATATTTTCTTTGTTAGCTGAGCAAGAAATCTTAGCTGTTAAAATATATTAATGAATTAAGAAATTTAAAATAATTAAAATTTGGCGGGATATAAAATAATTCAGAAATGCGCCCGGGTTGGGTCCAAAATTTTGGATTTGAAATACGAAAATTATTTGTAACTTCCAAAACTTAAAATGAAGGATTTTAGAGAGAATTTTTAAAAGATTTCAATCGTAAAAAATATATTTTTTTTGTTAGCTGAGCAAGAAATCTTAGCTGTTAAAATATATTAATGAATTAAGAAATTTAAAATAATTAAAATTTGGCGGGATATAAAATATTTCAGAAATGCGCCCGGGTTGGGTCCAAAATTTTGGATTTGAAATACGAAAATTATTTGTAAGTTCCAAAACTTAAAATGAAGGATTATTTAACAGAAATGCATACCCCCAAGAACGGATGCACGTACGTGCGTATAGCCATCCAAACACGTCCGTTTCACTGAACGGGACGAGAACACGATGTAAGGACGCTATCACAGGGTTAGGGGTATCATGCAGGCCATGTCATGTTTTTTTAAATATTTTATGCGACTCAAAATGTTATATGATAAAAGATGCGATACTAGATAAAATACCAGTATGTACTAAACATGAGATGCACGTGTCCATGCAACAAGTCAATGTAATCTATAAATAAGAATCAAACAGGTTCAAGCAAATGGGTCGGGTCGAATGCAAAGTAATATGTAAAATACCATACGCACCCAAACACGCTAAATCAAGAAAAGACCATGGATAGGTAAATACGAAAACTGGAATTGGTATAAATGAACTCGGGTGCTACAACATTATTAACCGTTATATGTTAGTTATATTCACTGAGTTGGCAACTCACCCCCGTTGTGCCACAGTTCCTTGCAGGGGTAGAGTGGACGGTTAGCTGCGGTGCAGATCTACTTTTGCAGCTTTATCACATCTTTTGATAGGTGGGTTATATATGTAGTAACCTTCTCTTTTGGTTTTGTATTTTGTATCTAAAAAATCTCCATCAAACCTGTATATGACTTAGAGTGAGAGACGATATGTATATTATTGACAGTTGAGATCGTTTAGTTCAATAAATTGTGGTTCCTTTCTTTATGTCTGAGATTCGTGTTGATGCCTTATATACTGAGATTTTATTTTCCGTTGTTGTTATTGTTGATCCCAACTAGGGATGCAACCAAACATAACACCTTATACTTGTTTAATATTTGAACTTCATAATATGCGATTTTTACTTAAAAACTAAATTTTCTATATAAAGAATTCCGCAAAAAGGATTTTGATCTTGGTTTTCGGTTTACCTGGACTGTGTGCATATCTTTAGATATGATACAATCTAAGTGCCGGTCACATCCAAACATGGGTCGTGACAAGTTTACACGTGCATATCTCACAAAAACCCACTACACCCAAAGATGTAACATTTTCAGGAGTTAGATGAACCGTCGGGGGGGATCCCGCCCGCCTGACTCGGCCGGGAATCGGCCAAATCGGCCTTGACTCGGTCTGACTCCGTCCTCAGACCGAGTCACGGCCGAGTCAAGGCCGAGTCGGCCGATTCCGGCGACGGCCCCAACATGAAAGTTGTGTCTTTTCATATTCCCTATGCACCTGCAAAATTTCATCCTCAGACTACTTCCAGAGCTCTTTTAAAACCCCAATTACTCCACTATTAATACATTTTTTTAATACATTTTATCACATTTTTCATTTTAACCTTTCATCTACCCTAACCCTAGCCTACTCTAAAAATACACCCCTTACCCTCTACCCTCTCACCCCAAAATCCTGAGCCCACTCTCTCAAAAAAAATTTCCAAGAGTCGTGTACTTTGAAAACAAGCTCGAGGCGAAGATCCAACGAATTCCCGGCGGAACTTCCGGGGACCGTTTTAAGGAACTACCGGCGACGACGCAATATATCGACGATCTCTCTAGTTCCCTCTCACTCCCTTGTTTAATCTGAAACCCGTAAGTCCCTTTCTATCTCTCTTTTCCATTCTCAAAATACGAAATTACAAAACCCGACGGAATCGGAAGAAATCCGATTTCCGATTCGGTTTTCTATAAAATTCCACTTCTCACTAATACAATCATTCTTAAACTTCCTCATGTTGATTATTAAACACTAATTAAACAATTTGAACAAGTTTCATCACATGAAATGATAGCTTTCTCAAATTATCATATTTTTCACTTAAATACTACATTGTTTCAATCCTTCATTTAACCCATCAAACTTACTATACATTTAAAGTAGATCATGAGGTAACGACCTACCTCCTCACACAATTACATACAACCTAACACGATACCATTGAAACCTTAGAATACGAGAAAACAAGCATTTACATTTAAATACCATACACTTAATAAAACTATTTCTAAAAGAGTTAGAGTTGATACACTTTTAAATAAATACATCTTATTATGAAAATACGATAAGTTGTGGACATCGGTCGTTTATCTAAACCTGACTTTGTGGTGTCTAGGCTAGGCAAGTGAGAAAAGTAACTTTAAAAGGTCCGTCTCACGGTGATTCGTGAGCGGATCCCTCCTTTCTTCATTTGTACTTACCTGGCCATAATTGGCGGTGAAGAGGAGATTTGAGGCATCTCACGACTTGTCGTTTAAACCATTTAGAAATAGGCTAGTTGACTTAGGAAACCCTAGAACCTAAAATACAGAAAATTGACATTTTTACAAATAATTACCATTTACTTTATAAAACCGTTTTCTAAAGGATTTAGTATTTTACAATCTTTGCAAAGCGCCGCTACAACCCACTTTGGGGAACCCGTTCGGGATGGTGCGGATTATCCCACATCCTCGGGCTTAGTAGTGCGAGATTCAGACCTCCGCAAGGAGCATTCGGTCTCGAAAGATTTAAAATACGACATCTTATGAAAATGAGATTTTTAGAATATAAAATATATATATTAAAATTATTTTTATTATAAATATATGTATATTTTTCATTAAAATACATATTTTGTTATGATATAAATATTCCACCTTTTCTAAAAAATCCCAAGAATAAATTTACACTAAAATACCATGAATTTCAAATAAATCATTATTACAAATAAATACATTTATTTATAAAACTAGGATATTTTCACTAGAAATATCACAATATAAAATCCACACTCATTACAACTCTAAAGACGAATAATAAATGCTTGGGGAGTATTTTGAAAAGTATATAAAAGCATATTTTACATAAAAACCCCTCAAGTTTATAAATTACCCTAAGGACCCTAGCAATTATAGGTTTAAGAAATAATCAAGATTTCGACTTACATTTCTAATTGTTTGACTCGGGTTTGAGTACGATTAATCTGACTTGAATATGATTCAGGTCAATCTACAATCTACAATATTCCAATTCAATAGAAACACATGAATCCATGAATCTAATTATCAATTTATATGACTTGACTGAACCGAACCATGGATATATTCCACTTACATGGTTCTCCAGTTATTCCATTTACATGACTCTACGGTTACATCCGTTTACTGATATCATGGTTTCGGTCAGTCAATCAATTATACAATCAATACAATTTACAAGACAAACAATACAATCGAAACACTACGGGGTTTAAAAGGTAGATTGGTACGGAAGGTGTTAAAAGTGGCACGAGGCGGTAAGATTAAGATACCTAACTTATATTTCGTTGTTGTTGTACCGTGGCTTAACGGTTCCTTGTACATTCCGTTTGCCCTGGTCTCTAGCATATAGAGACCCCTCTCGTATACACTGGCATCCTTTTGCACCAAGCTAAAAACAACTGCGTTAACACAACATTACAACAATATTATACAACTTTAAAAGATATCTTCTTATTCTGTCTATTCTACTTTCTTCTTACCTTTGGGACATACCGAGCGACCTTTCGCTGACGACATTCTATTTCTTTCTTCTTTGAATGTTGTCAGGTGGTTTGGACTCGGCAGAGATCGAGCCATCTGCAGAAGACTTGGAGCAGTTTGCTGAAGAACCAGAGCTCTAGTTTCAATGTACATTTTCTATTCAGTACTTTTCATTTCTTGTTATGCCATTGTTTAGGCATCGTTTTATTTCAGTTGTATTTCCTTTTCATGCATTGTACAAAAGAATGTTAATAAATAAAGTTGTTGTTTTCATTATATATCTTGTCTCTTGTGTATTTACTTTTATATTGTTTAGATACGCTTAGCGTATTTACTTCAGAGTAAATACGTAGCGGCCTCGTCGCGTCTCCTTCGCCGTATAATGGAAAGCGGGGCGTGACAGAGATCTTTAGGAACCCATTACGTGTTGTCACGTAACCCCCTGTCACGTATGGGCACGTGATGCCCCGTTTAGGATTTTCTTTCCTTTAACTAGGAGAGTTTTAAGACCCTATCACATGGTGGCACGTGTCCCACTGATTAAGCATTTAACCAGAATTTAATTCTGTTGTTTTAAAGAACTCAGGAACTTATCACATGTCAGCACGTGACCCTTGGTCACGTGTGAACACGTGATGCCCCATTAGGGTTTTTTCTTACTGTTTTATAATACTTTAGTGGGCTTAAAGGCCCATCACGTGCGGGCACGTGACCCCATTTGATTAGGATGCAATTCTTATCATTTCAGAGTCCTCAGGAAGCCATCACGTGTCGGCACGTGACCCCCGATCACGTGTGTGCATGTGATGCCCCATTGGGATTTTTCCTTGTATTTTATGAGGGAACATACCTCTTTAGCGAAATTGGCAGATACTACAACGCACTCGGTTTGTCTTTTGATCGCTTCTATAGTTTTTACTTTGCATGGTAGTATTTGTGAAATATCCAGCACCTCATTCGATGAGGAAAGAGCCGAGATCCCTTCACCGGGAGTGACCTCTTTAACAAAACTTGTAAAAGCCTAAAAAACACTCCTTTTCAAAATCACTCGATTCCGCAACGATATCATGTTCATTACGCAAAAGGTTTTTTTAAAAACCTGTCGTAGCCCTCCGTCATTTTAGGAAGTAGAGTACTTAGTATTCGTGCTACGTTTGTTGACCATAGTTAAGGCGTAGTGTGCGGTAGCTAAGTGATGTCTTCCTACACAGCATATGATGCGATTAATTAGGACAGTCATGTGACTTTGTTGACCATAGTTAATGGTCATGTGGGTGGGTCTAATTAATCACGAAATGACGAGTAGAATTTGACTAGTGCTTATGATTTGTTGACCATAGTTAAGGTCATAAGTCACTAGGGGTAAAATATTATCGGGAATTTCAAGTGTTGAAATTTGCAATGAGATTGCATACCTTCTATGAGATAGTTGGATCCCGATACCCACTGCAAGTAAGAGTTACTCCTGGGAGAGTTTTACACATTACAATTAGCCAATCAAAGTAGGTGTCTAGAAAGGTGTTAACGGGGTTACGCCACTGGGAAAACGAGGTTTATTTTAATTAGATCCGTGCGAAAGCACGGGGAACCTTCCTCAAAGTACCGACACTGGCCTGGCCGAAAGATTGGCGAACTTGTAGGGTGTAATTAATCCCGGCTAGTCTTACATTTTAGGGTTTGAAGGAAGATTTGATAAAAACAGTGGGAGCCATCCAGATTAGATAAAATAATAACCAATCTAATCTTGCAAGAGCGTACGCAGAGTGTTTTCCTCTCTCTCTCTCACCTGGTAGCGACCGTGTCACATCTTAATCAAGATAATAATATGGATGCATTGACCGAACCTGCTTATTATACTGAGCTAAGGAACGTTGGTTCCGCTCAATCTTATAATTTTTATAAGTCCGAGCAGGAAATAGGGGAATATCCGGATTCCTACGCCACCCAAACGAGGAATAAGCATTTTGATGCATATTCTTCGGGTGTGTTCATTACCGAGAACTGTTTCTCAGTATCCTCTACGTCCTAGGTATGAGATACCGGATCAGGATCCCATATATGTAATCCGTTACATGGGCTACAGAAAGGTAGAGAACTGAGATTGGGTGATATGTCTCTAAGTGTTAGAAAATGGTGCAATTATTGCAGCCAAATCAGTTGGCAGATATCACCTTATATTACCAAATGGTAAATACATTGATTCTGAACGAATGTTATTACATACCGAATCTGATATACAACATTACATCAAATTCTTTATTAAGTTAAAGAAGGATATAATTGTGTATTGAAGGATAATGTAGCGAACATTTTCCTGAATCAAGAGTTGATATGATCAGGCACGTTATGTAATGGCATATACATTGTAAATCAAACCAACAGTTCAAAGTATGTAGAACACACACAAGAGAAGTAGTTCAGAAATGAACGAATCTTTCTTGTGGAATTGTAGACTAGGTCATATCAATGCGACATGACTAGCTAAGTTACATAAGGATGAATATTAGAATCTGTTCGAATTTTCATCTTATGATACTAGCCAGTCTTGTCACAAAGGTAAAGTGACCAATACTCAGTTTAATGGAAACAGAGAAAGAGTTGTTGAACTCTTGGAACATATACATGATGATGTATACGGTCCTATGTCTACAAATGCCAAGGATTGTTCTTCATACTTTATTATATTCACTGATCATCTCTCAGGATTCGGACATATGTTCATGTTGAAACACAAGTCTGAAACTTTTGAGAAATTCAAGGAATATAAGCTTGAAGTTGAGAACCAGAAGGGTAGAAGTATTAAGGTCCTTCTATGTGATCGAAGAGGAGAATACTTGGTCATGGAGTTCCTGGATTTTCTAAATAGAGAATAGGATTCTATCTCAGCTTACTCCTTCGTATACACCACAGCACAACGGTGTATCGGGACGGAAGTATCGCACCTTATGAGATATGGCGCGCTCTATGATGAGTACTGCCGAGTTACCTGTTTACTTTTGGAGTTATGCACTTGAGAAGCTGCATACCTATTGAATGGGGTTCCATCCAAATCAGTGCCTACCACTCCATATGAGATATGGAATGGGAAGAGACCATGTCTTAAACGAGTTAAGATATGGGGTTGTATGACCTATGTTGAAAGGCAGAATCCGGACAAACTCGAGGCAAGGTCAGTTCTGTATAAGTTTGTTGGATATCCCAAACATTCGTGAGGGTATATCTTCTACCACACTGAGGAGCAAAAGGTGTTTGTTTCTCAGCATGCCACCTTTTTAGAAAAGGAATTTCTTGTGAAGAAATTTGTGGTCAAGAGGTAGAACTGGAAGGAGTTCCAGCTGGATAAACTAACAGCTAATGATTTGGTGAAACCAAAGTATTCAATAGTCTCCGACGAACCTCAG
Source organism: Agapanthus africanus (assembly GCA_030015575.1). Taxonomy (NCBI): domain Eukaryota; kingdom Viridiplantae; phylum Streptophyta; class Magnoliopsida; order Asparagales; family Amaryllidaceae; genus Agapanthus; species Agapanthus africanus. The sequence continues at coordinate 140,094,722 of CM057339.1, forward strand.
CCTCTCCGCGAATCTGGTAGGGTTCCTCATCCACCTGAGAGATACTATGTTTTCCTCGGTGACGGTGGGAGCGAGGATTGCATCATGGTAGATGATGACCCACCCAACCAGGTTCGGGCAGGCCATCACGAGTTGGGACTCTGTGAAAATGCTGGATGCTCTGCGATCGAAGATGGAATCTATGTACACCAACAAAGTATGACTTTGAATGTTGCACCTGAAGGAGTAAAACCCATCGGGAGAAAGTGGATCTTGAGAAGATCATTGGTGTAGATGGAAAAGTTGAGACTTTCAAAGCTGTGCTTAAGTCCATCAGGATTAAAGCAGGCATCGCGGATTTGGAACATATGTTTTGATGTAGCTGTCAAAGTGTTTGACTTCATCAAAAAGATAGATGAACCTTGTATATACAAGAAGGTTGTAGAGAGTAAGGTTGTCTTCCACGTATTGTACGTAGATGACATACTCTTGATAGGAAATGGTTTCCTATGCTACACTCGGTCAAGCTCCTCTTATCATGAGGATTCACGATGGAATATCTGGATGATACCTACTACATCTTGTGGATTATGATCTATGGTGATAGATCTAAGTGGATGTTGGGAGTGTCCCAAATCCAGGTACATTAATACCATACTAAAGAGGTTTAGTATGGAGGATTCTAAGCGTGGTGGTTCGCCCACTTACTCAGGAATCACTTTCTCCAAAAAGACGTCTTCCAAGACTGATTTGGAGAGAGCTCGCGTGCAAGGGGTACCCTATGCTTCGGCATTAAGCTCTATCATGTATGCGATGTTATGTACCGGACAAGATGTAGCTGACTCACTAGATGTAGTGATCAGGAATCAATCGGATATTGGGAGAATCACTGGACAGTTATGAAGGACATTCTTAAGTACTTGAGAAGCACTAAAGAGATGTTCTTGGGGTTTTGGTAACGGTAAACTCCAGTGGGAGTCCTTTACTAATTCCATCTCCCAGAGTGATAAGGACGACTGAAAGTCAGTCACGGGCTTTGTCTTTACCCTCAGTGGAGAGACGGTATGTTGGAAGAGTTCCAACCAATATACCGTGGCAAACTAGACGATAAAGACTGAATACATCGCTACCAACGATGCTATCAAAGTAGATGTCTAGATAATTTTTGTTCATGAGATGAACATGGTTCCTACCATTGAGCGTCCAATAACTGTTATTGTGACAACAATGGAGTTGTGGCTTTGGCCTAGGAACACCCGTCCCATCAGCGATCCAGACATAGTCTGAGGATAGTATCACCTGATCGGGGAGATGGTTGATCTCTAAGGGATCGAGATTAGGAGAGTTGACGTGAAGGATAACACGGCGGATCCACTCACAGAGGTCTTTCACTAGAGAGACTTTTATGGGGAGTTGGGTATGAGATACTACAACAAATGGCCTTAGTGCAAGTGGGAGATTGTTAGTTATATGTATGCCCTAGAGGCCATTATTATACATGTGATGTATATTATAGTGGATGCTTGGACATATATAGGAGGACTTTCTTGCTCGACATGATAGTATACTATCTGGTTGCTCTTTATCTTAACATGTACATTTATTGTCTCTCTATTACATATTGATAAAGCCCTTAGGATGAGTACTTGACTACCAGGATTATGATGCAGATCATACTAGTGGGGAAGAGGTAGTCGGTAAGTACATCCATCAAATGTTCCTAGTCGTGGATGTATCGAGACGGGGCATCGATATTCCAGAGTAGTCTAGCGTATACGCTTCTCGACCCATATGATGGGCGATGGATGATCCCATATCCATTGGTGTTTGACATCCGAGATGGTATACGGGTGCTCAGTAGAGACTGGGTACACTGAACGGACTCGCTGAGAACTCCTAGATGGTATCATACATATCGTCAGATAGCAGTTCTCTGTCGACCCGAGATCGTCATAGAGTCTTGTGTGATTCCCACTGTGCTTTGATTTCCACCTTACCACGTTCAAGAGATCGTGCAAAACGGTAGTTTTTGGGTACGGTCCCGAGTTATATGGAGGCAATGAGCAATAGGAGGGGATTCGTCTCTCCCGGTATTGGGGGTTGATGTTGCACTATGCTCGATTGACCATAACAGGAAATTCCTGGCCAGGGTTGCTGATATCTACTGGTATGTGTTATCAGTAGTTTCTCAAACCGTTATGAGCCTCACATCGGCATGACTTATCAGGCTATTGGGGTCTGACGTTTACCACCCCTAGGCTGAGATATGCGACATATCAGACGAAGAGACCGGACTATACGGTAGTGTTACTGATTGGATTCGCAGGAGTATGAGATGGCTTGCTTGTTGATCTTATGATCGCTCAATACCCGGGTGGCCGTTACGTTTAGCAGACCGCTTGCGGTTTGTGGGTGTTTGATATGATCATCACCTACTGCCGGCGTATTGACGAGTCTTTAGAGTCCTACACAGAGGTTTCCTGGTTCATGCGAAACGAAGTAGGAGCACATATGTGATATGTGCGGGACCGAGATTAATGCGCGTATGCGATACCGTATTCTATTCTCGCGATATGTGATATCAGATGGTTATATGTGATATAGCCGGGTTATCGGATCAAGTGTTGATTCGATAAGTTGATACATTTTATATTAGTCGGTTGTATGTGATATAACCAGATTATTAAATCAAGTGTTGATTTAATAATTTAATGTATAATTATATATATGATATATTAATTTACATTAACTAATATTAGCTCACTTAAACATTTCTTTTTCTCACTTATGTGCTTAAAGTATATATGTGATATATATTAATGTACATTTTATTGTGTCATGCTTGATGCCACATGCTACATGGGTGTATGAGACTCACATAATACTTATAATAATGATGGATTTTATTTATTTAAAGTAAATCAAATTAGTTGGTAATTAGTCACATGGTTGAAGTTTATGGAACCATTGACCAAGTCCACTAATTTTGTTTTACTTGTAGATATTTATTAACCTAACCATTATTGTTAGCCGTGGTTTATTCTCTACATGAGTTAGTGTATGACACTAACTCACCCATGGTTTCTATTCTCACCTCATGAGTTTCATTCTCATCTCCACTTTATCTTCTTCTTTCTCATGAGAAAGCTTTCTAGCTATTCTCAAGGTGAGAAAATATTGTGAGAAAAATAAATCTAAAATGAGCAAAATTACTACTTCATCATCCTCTACTATATTAGTCCTTTAGTCTAGGGTGTTTGCTTCACTAATATACCATTAGTGAAGAGATAGCATGAGCTTGAGTCTCCTCGATGTAGATCCTCTTCGGCCTCGAAGACTTCGAGCAAGCGTGTTCATTTCTTCATGTGAACCCTTACTAGAGTTCGGGTGTTCACTACTTGATGCGAAGGCACTACTACATGGAGCTTTAGAAGTGAAGGACCGGTCTACAAAGATTGTATTCCTCATTCACTTAGATGTAAAGTTGTTTACATTATTGGTTCGTCTCAATCTCTAGTTAAGATTCTAGAGTTAGGGTTGTTTAGCATGGCAAAAATTTGAAATTGGCATGGACGATGCCTCCCGAAACCTTGATGTCGTGCTAGGTAACCCTGCACATCTTTTCCCGAATCTCCCTTAACGGAGACAATAGAAGCTCGAGAAGGAATACCAAAAAACCTAGTTGTTTCCCCCAATAAGAGAGCAAGGCTCTGTTTAAAATTTGAATTGAGGCAGCGCCTCACGTGCAAAGCACGAGAGTGCCAACGCCCAGAGTTAAAAACTCTGAGGCAGCTCCTCACGTGCAAGGCATGAGAGCACAAGCGCCAAGAGTTAAAAACTCTGAGGCAGCGCCTCACGTGCGAAACACGAGAGTGCCAGTGCCAGAACTAAAAGTTCTCCACCCTTGGATCAAAGATCCAACGAAGATGATAAATCATCAAATTCCAGAATTAAATTCTGATTGAGGAATTACTCCTCAAATTTTTCTAAACAAGAAAAATTGTGCTCTGTAAATCAGAGCACCGTTGGATCAAAGATCCAATGGTGATTAAAAATCACCAGGCTACATAATAAGCTATGTAGGGGAAAATATCTTCCCAATCTTTCAAAATAAGAAGGATTACCGTCGGATCAAAAGATGCAATGGTGATTAAAAATCACCAAGATACAGAATAAGCTCTGTATGGGAAAATATTTTCCCAATCTTGTTAAAAACAAGAAAAATGTCTTCTGTAAAACAGAAGTCCTTGAATCAAAGATCCAACGGTGGATAAATTCCCCAAATCAATTATGATATCTCTCAATAAGAGATTTCCTTAACTAAATCAACAAATGTGCCTCCACTATATAAAGACCCCAAGACTTCAAGTCTGAAAAAAGGAACCCCCCATAAACTTTAAATTCAAAAAGAAGAGCAAGCAAAAAGAGTTTGAAGAGAGAAGAAAGAAGAAGAACTTTCTTCAAGGTAAATAGAAATCATGGTATCTCATCGGCATACCTGAGGGTTTAACCCTTATAAAAGAACATAGTTCTTTCCCTGGATATAAGTCCATGAGACAAATCTCCCACAAATGAGAATTTAATTCTCGTAGGGATGAATTTTTTCTTGGGGATCGAAGATTCAGAGGAGAACAAAGAATTGAACTCTTCAGAAAAGTGCACAAGGAAGGAAACAACGCTGAGCGCCCCACATGTCACTCACGTTGACGTTGCTAAAATAAAGAGTGCTTAGCACTCAGTGGTTGGCGCTCAGCGCCAAGCGCCCCACGTGCCACTCACGTGGGCGCTGCTAAAATAAAGAGTGCTTAGCACTCAGCGGTTGGCGCCCAGCGCCTAGCTCTCCACGTGCCACTCACGTGGGCGCTGATAAAATAAAGAACGCTCCGGCGCCCTACGTGCCACTCACATGGGCACCGTTAAAATAAAGAGTGCTTAGCACTCAGCGGTTGGCGCCAAGCGCCCCACATGCTTCTCACATGGGCGTTGTTTAACATAAAGCGCTCTGTAAATAGAACCCGGCGCCATAAAGAGTGTTTAACACTCAATAAAAAAATAAAAAAGGGGTGAGCATCAAAGCCCATATCAATGCTCAGCATTGTTGAACAAAAGGAACCGAGCCCAAACAAGTGTTTAACACTTTATTCAAAAATTGAGTGGGCTGAGTCCAAGTTGTCCAAAAGTTCCTAATTCAGATCAGCCGAGCCCATGGGCTCTCAATTTTTCTAAATTTAATGTTAGTCCTAAACCCAACTACAGATCTCTCAAACTAACATTGGTTTAAGGGTACATCTCCCCACACCTCTGATATATGTCGTTGTAATTCTTCGACGTCTTCGGAGAGGTGGCGGGTCCCGACAATCAACAATACTGTGGACTGCAACGTCCCTAAACTAATAACGGACCATAACGTACCTAAACTAAAACGATAGAGCCCAAATGCTCTTTCGTCGGATCTAAATGGTCCTAAAACCTTGTTAATTAGATCTTAGTCTAAAATTAGACTAATGTATCCTTAACAAACATTTAAGTTGATCTTAATCTCAAACAAGGTTAACGATCCTTAAACCAAGCCAAACCCAAATCTAAGAAAATACGGATTTGGACTAATCCCCGCCCTACGGGCGACAACACAAATTAGTCTCTGTATACAATCCACGGGAAACCAAAAACAAAATAAACACACACGACACGAAATGGCCTTCTGGAGCCGGAGAAAGTGGTTACCGCGATATGGTAACGTAGTTAACTGTAGGGGCTTGCGTCTGCAGGAAAGAGCGTTCCCACAATCAAAAACCCCTCGCAAACTAGGAGGAATCTGACGAAGTCTGCTACAACGGCTGCATCTATCCAAACCTCTGATACACGGTGTCATGAATCAACTTGGCATCTTCGGAGAGGTGGACGGATAAAACCAAATAGCATATGCCCTCAAAATTCAGGCCAGACGTCCTAACATCCTGGTCGCGTCTTTCGGCGAAAGAGGCACGGATGAGAACCCGAAAGGGCTCCGTGAGTAAAATCAGTAGGGCTACCGGCGAGTTTGTGAAAACCCGTAAGGGCGCAGACTCGTAAAAAAAATTTCCTGTGCGCTTGCAGGGTCCTCTCGTCCTTGTATGAAGAAAATACCCGCGTGAGATCCTTACGACTCACAAGGGAGCAAAACACTTAGTAATTCTCACGAACCCTAAGGAGAAATTACACTTACGAGATCCTCACGACTTGTAAGGAGAATTTCTCCCCTATAAGACCCTTACGGCTCACAGGATTCAAAAGTCTTAAGATACAGGGACCTGATCCTGTTCTTGAGCCATCACATCCCCCAAACTACCCTACAGGTGGTCAATATCGATCCTTGTATACAATCCACGGGCATAAATAAGCGTTCCCTTGCCCAGTTCTACCAATGGTGTGAAATTCCCCTATTTGGTGAACAACACTTATAGATCATCTCGACTTGCAAGAAGAAAATACTCCTATGAGATCCTTATGACTCTCAAGAGAAAACGCACTTAGGAGTCCTCATGACCCTAAGGAGAAATTACACCTACGAGATCCTCACGACTCGTAGGTAGAAATGCCTTTATGAGACCCTTACGGCTCACGAAATTAAAAGCCTTAGTCGTCAGGTCCCTAACCTTGTCTACTAAGCCACCTTTGTTCGATAGCGGCGAAGGCAAATGATGATTCGCTCCTGGCAATGTTCCAGTAGTAGCGATAATGATGCCTAAATCGGTGACAAATTCCAAGTTGTTTCACGGCAAGTGATGATTCGCTCCTGGAAATATTCCGGTCGCATCGATACTAATGCCAAGATTGGTATCAAATCTCAAGTCCATACTCGCAACAAAATCAGCGAGCCAAAAATACATATAAAAATAGCCGAAATGATTGGGCAACTCGCAATAAAAAGCAGCGAATAAAAATAAAAATAGCCGAAATGATGGGGCACCGCGAAAAATAGCCGAAATGATTGGGCAATCACGACTTTCATGATATAAAAAGCTGAAATGATAGAGCATCGCGAAAGGAAATAAAAAAATGAAAGAATGAAATTTTTGCCCTACAGGCAAGTCCATACTGACCCCTGTATACAATCCATGGGCATAAACGAAAAGGGAACCACATTTCCCAACAAACTCTGTCAAAGGGAGAGCCAGATCTTAACGGCAACATTTACAGCCTAGAGATCAACAACGACATTCCTCCTCATTCCAGCAGGATACGGATGCGACACCACCAATAGGAGCCACGGCAAAGTCCCTAGTTCTAAGACTCCACGATTCACAGACAACTTATTGTCAACCAATGACCTCCCTGTCGAAACAATACTTCGACCCGGAAACAAGTCAACCAATGACCTCCCCGCCGGAACAACACTCCGTCTCGGAAACAAGTCAACCAATGACCTCCCTGTCGGAACAACACTTCAACCCGGAAATAAGTCAACCAATGACCTCCCCGCCGGAACAATGCTCCGTCTCGGAAACAAGTCAACCAATGACCTCCCCGCCGGAACAACGCTCCGTTTCGGAAACAAGTCAGCCAATGACTTCCCCGCCGGAACAACGCTCCGTCTCGGAAACAAGTCAGCCAATGACTTCTCCGCCGGAACAATGCTCCGTCTCGGAAACAAGCCAGCCAATGACCTCCCCGCCAGAACAACGCTCCGTCTCGGAAACAAGGCATCCGATGACCTCCCCACCGGAACAACACTTCGTCTCGAAAACAAGTCAGCCAATGACCTCCCCGCCGGAACAACGCTCCGTCTCGGAAACAAGTCAGCCAATGACCTCCCCGCCGGAACAACGCTCCGTCTCGGAAACAGGTCAGCCAATGACCTCCCTACCGGAACAACGCTCCGTCTCGGAAACAAGTCAGCCAATGACCTCCCAGCCTGAACAACGCTCCGTTTCGGAAACAAGTCAGCCAATGACCTCCAACCGGAACAACGCTCCATCTCGGAAACAAGTCAACCAATGACCTCCCTGCCGGAACAACGCTCCGTCTCGAAAACAAGTCAGCCAATGACCTCCCTGCCGAAACAACGCTCCGTCTCGAAAACAAGTCAGCCAATGGACTCCCCGCCGGAGCAACGTTCCGTCTCAGAAACAAGTCAGCCAATGACCTCCCCGCCGGAGCAACGCTCCATCTCGGAAAAAAATCAACCAATAATCTCTCGACTCGTCTCGACCCCCAGGGAAATCAGTGTCCCTGCGCAAACCCTCAACCCGTAAAAAGAAAACTCTCTTGTAAGATCCTTACGACTTTCAAGAGAAAACGCACTTAGGAGTCCTCATGACCCCTAAGGAGGAAATTACACCTACAAGATCCTCTCGACTCGTGGGGTGAAATGTCTTTATGAGACCCTCACGGCTCATAAAGTTGAAAAGTCTTAGGCAGCATATCTGAACCTGTTGCCTAAGCCATCGCTGCCCTGCAAAGGAGATCAAGATAGACTATCTACAAAGTACATTTGCCAAAGGGACACGCCCATATAAAATGAAGGATGTCCTTTATTCATGAAATTAAGTGAATACAAAATACATTTCACAAAGGAATCAAAATGAATACATGTTATTTATAAACCGCAAGTTTACAGTAAAAAAAAGGGGGGTACAAAGACGGTTATTGAGGAGGATGCGTTTTCAACAAATCAGCCAGCTGCTCGCGCGCTCCTCTCAATCCTTTCTTGTAATCGGCCGCCGCGGCTAACTCCGCTTATACTTGGGTCCGTTGTCGCAAACAAGACGAAAGCTTTTCATCGGTTCCTAGCATGGCAGCTTCGCAGTACTGCACGACCCGCTCGGTAGAGTCATGCGTCCGTCTCAGCATCAACCCATCCGAGATGTATCGCTGGAGATTGTCGAAAATAGCTTTTAACCGCACAATATTCTCTTCAATCTGAGAGCGTAACCAAGCAGATTCGCTTGACGCTACTCCATGTTCCTTTCGCCTCAGGGTCCCCTCTTGTTCAAAATAGCGGATGAAAGGAACACTACTCTCGACCCATGCAGCCCGCTGAGAGTTCAAAGCTAATACTTCAGGAGCGAGACGCTTGAGCTCAATCTTATGCAGGCAAGCCTCGATCTTTCTGCAATAATTAACCCAAGACTCGACGACACCTTCATCATGAAAGTTCACGAGCGTCGCCAGCATAGGATTAACCTAAGCAGCAAAATCTACAGCGGATGTGAGGGCCTCAGAGTCAAGATCCTCAACGAATTCGCTCAACATTCGCCAGCTATTCGCAGCACCCCTGGAAGATGGGCGTTTAGCAAAGGGCCCTGCCGACATTACGATGCGAGACTCAAAGGGAGCTGGAGCCGGTGCGATTACTGCAAAACAAATTATGGTCAAATGTCGACTTGGGAGGTAAAGAAAATACACGAGCGATGGAGTCTACTATACCAGCTGTGGCAGATGGCAAAATTAGGAGTACCGGAGGCGCGACTATTTTCTCGTCCCCTCCTCCGATCCGTGACGCTGCGATCAATACAAAGAAGACTTAGCAACAATACGTCTATTCAAAAAAAAGGAAAAGTGGAGGCAATAGCTGAAGGTTATACTAACCAATACCAGCAGGCAGAATGACTTCCGACTGGAAGGAAAAATGCGGGTTCAACACCTAGTATAGATGGTCGAAAAGGACTCCTGCAGAGTTGCGACAATATACTGTTAGTACAAGGAAGATGGTGTCCATAGTTAAACTAAATAAATCGCAAACCTATACCTTCCAGCATTTCGGAGAACATAGGAGAAGGCAAGGGAACAACAACCATCATGGCGGCGACCGGAAGTGCTTCAGATGGCACAATCTCAGCGTTCACTGCACCTACAAACAAAATATCGTCAGAAGAAGCTGAACAGGATTGAGAAATAAAAAGAGAACAGTGACTCAAGACTTACCTAATGGGTCATCAACTTAAACCGCGACGGAAGCATCATCAGGCGTGGCGGCTTCTTCGCTCTCCCTCAGAGGAGTAGTTTCTGCGCCCATGGCTTCATCCCCTGATTCGACGAGGGCTGTCGTAACGCTTGCGACGCCCGCCGATACCAGGGAACCACATGGGTAAAGAGCAGCGATCTGGACGGTCCCAGATTCTAGAGAGAGGGTAGCAATTTCGGGCACGGTAACCGCCAGGCTTTCACCCGTCATCCCATCACCAAGACTCGACCCTAAAAAAATGCATGTGTCAAAATTCAAAGATCAAGTTCTAGTAAAAGACTCAGCATTATGTTATCTTAGGGCAGCTTTTCAGTTTTGTCCCAAGCCGCGTGTGCAATCTGTCTACGGGTGGTAGACAACGCAAGAGGAACATCCGCCGAAAGAGTATCAACAAAGGGGATGCTGCTTGAGCCTGCACCCACGGCCAAACTGACATCGTGTTCCCTCGCCACACGCTTCCTATGCTTCTTTCCGGTCTGAGCAGTGAGAAATGATCTCCTCAAGACCTCTGACAAAGGGACGTCGTCGTCCGAACTAAGCTCTGCCTCCGGAGACTTCACGGCGTCTGTCATCGGCTGCTTTAGAGAAGCCTCCTGCGGTAATGTTGGGGGAGCTAGGGCCATAATAGCTGACTCTGGAAGCGTCGTTGCATCATCGTTCGGGATCGATACCGCACTCGGAATAACCTGAGTCAAGGTAGTCCCTGCAATAAAATAAGGGAGAGGGTCAGAGCACGAATAAAAAAAAGGGGAATGAAGACACAATGAGCAGAATTATACCAAGACCCAAAGAAGCGTGGAGCCTTTCTTCCTTCTCGAACGTCTTGATGGAAGCCGCGAGAGCCTCTTCGATAGAAATACCTGTTGAAAAAAGGGCATTAGTAAAAGCATAATAATAAGGAAGGAATGAACGGGGAAAAATACAACTGAAGTATACCCGACTTCGCGATGGTGATCAGCGCCGCTTCTTCGTGAGCCAGTCGCTCGGAGGCCACAAGGGAAGCCTGTAGATCGGTGTCGGTCACAGGCATGTCGAACAAGCCACCGTTAGTGCCATACTCACATAAGCCTTCGCTGTAGGGAGCATGGGGCTCCTGGCCGAGTACAACGTCAGCACAAAAGAGCGACTTCTTCTTTTTCTGTGAGCGAACACCGGCGGCCGATGACACGAGCTTGCGCTTGACGAGCATTTTTAGGCGACGAGTCCCGATCTCCATACCCACGCCAGACTCCGGGGACACTGCAGCTACCGTTTCTACAGGAACACGAGGTAGAGGCTTCCCAGGAAAGGCGCGCGGGACCACAACCGCAGCAGCTTCTCTTAAGGAAGGACCAACAGTGGTTCGTCGCTTTAAGGGGATAGCTGGATTACCGGCGGGGACCACACCCTTGCGATCGAACGGTAACTGCCTTTCATCCCTAATAACAGCACCCATCACATGCTGGTACCACGCCACGTATGCGTTCGAGGCTTTCGGAACGCAGCTTGACTCACTAATAAAAAAATTGGACCCAGTGTTTAGCCGTATGAAATGGTGCAGCGCTATGCGGATACCCTCTTCCATAGCAACCGACTCAGCTAAAAAAGCCTCAAGCGGGACACCCTGATCGTAACTCGACTGTTGAGCAAAACGGTGTGGGTTGTACCTCATGAACGGCGCCGAGTCATTCTGCCTGAACACTAAAAAGCCCGGCCTGATTGAATACAAATGCAGAATCTCACGAGACTTCAATATAGGAGCCCCGTCTTTGAAGGTATCGCGCAGCGGCTGCACCGTTTTAGTGGATTCCTTGCCGATAGTTAAGACCTTATCGACGAAGGTCATGCTATCCCTGACCATACGCGGGCGAAGGACCAGACCCCGTGCCTCTCACTGTGATGGATCTAGAGCAGAAGCGTCAACTAGGAACATAACCCAAGGGAAATTATAACTATCATAGAAATGGGGCCGTTTTTGGACTCCAAAAGCGCCGAGCACATGCAGCTCAATCCACGACGTGAAATAGTGTAGCGGGAGATTTACGGGCTGTACCCCCGGCTGAGTGGTGTCTGCCGCTAAGTTGAGGCCATGATATAGGTGAGCCAGCCCAGCGATCCTGACGGCCACCCGCGTCCCGGAAACCATTCGGTGAGCCGGATAGAAGACGGATGGCCTCATATAGCGAGGGTGCATTGGGAGCACAAACCAGCTTAACCATAAGCCGAGAAACCCCAAAAAGAACGCCTCTTCGTCGATGTCTGAAGCTGCGAGCTCTGCAAAGGGGACGACCGGGGTGTCTAAGAGAAAGAAATTCTATTGATCTGCTTCCGCTGTCGGCTGGCTATAAAAGCCAAAACCAAAAGGATCGTCAAGCTTGGCAAATTTCGTGGTTTTTTTTGACAAGGTTTCCGGGCGAAAAAAGCGGGTGATGAAATCTGCGAAGCTGACTCCGTGCCCTCCGGACTCGAGAATCAGACTCTCGTATATGTTCAACATATTGATTAGACTCGAGAATCGATGATGAATAGCATTCTCCGGAATAATACCCATCACCACTGATTTGGTGGCGAAGATGTATTCGTCAGGGGGAAGTATTTCTTCGTAATGTTCCCCTATGACGGGTAGGCCCGAAATTTCTGCAAATTCCTCCAAGGAAATCGAAACCTCCCGGTCCGATAAAAGAAAGGTGTGAGTCGGGGTATTCCACTGTTCCAAGAAATCCTTGATCCACCATACATGAGGCGCGTGATAATGTAAAAGAGACGCGTAGATAGCAGGGTACAACCTGAGCTTCAGCAGCAGCGACTTTTTGGCCGACAAGATGTATCGAGCCCACTTCAAGTATCCGGCTGAATGGTAAGAAGTCAAGCCTATCATGTATGCCTGTCCCCAAGGGCGCGACTCGCCTTGATATATGCACCTCCCTAGAATATCTAAAGCCATCGGCGGCTGTATAGGTATCGAGCCTATAGAGGGCTGGAGGTGTCCATCCGTAATCCAGTTAACCTCCTCCGCAGCGTAATTCACCTGGGGTGAGTCAGCATAATGAATGGAGAAAATTGGCTCTGAAGGCACAGCACAAGAGAAACTGCACCGACCCTGAATAATTTGGTTGTACCACAACCCCCACAAGTGAAGAGACTTCTGCTCCGGGTCGTGATCTTTAATCAATGGAAAAACTTCCCGATCCACGGGCGCGTCGGCATATGCAATCTCTGGGAGAATAAATGGGAAAGAAGAGTCAAAAGACATAGTACCTGCGCGAAAAGAAAGGAGGGTTAGATGTCAATACTACATTGCAAATTCTGACATTTGGTACTTCAGATTTGTACCACACTGCAATGCAGGAAAAAGGGACCGAGAGGGACCCACAAAATAAAAGTGATGACTTATCATTGATGAGATAGTCAATCATTAAGAAGAAAATCCTAAAAAGATTCTCATTTAATGAGAAACTCATTGGGCCAAGGAGTTAAACTCCCTCGAGAGCAGTGCTCTGCAAACAGAAATTACATTTGTCAACTTTAATTATGAGGCGAATAAAAATTCCCTAAAATTTCTAAGAGCCATACTCTGTGAAAACGATGGAGTAATCCATCAAAACCCAGAGTAAAAACTTCAAGATCTTTAAGATTTACAAAAAGAACTTTAAGAGTTCTTCATAAAGATGAACAATGTTCTAACTAATGGGTTAAGTAACCCTAAAAATCCATTTTAAGATCTATGATCTGAGAAGAGCAAAGCTCTGTTAATAGATTCGATCCTTAACAAATTTGGACAAACATCTAACTCTAAAAGGAATTTCCTTGGGCAGAGATCTAAGCTCTGAAGGGAGAATTAAATTCTCAGAAACAAGAAAGAAAGAAGATGAACATATGTCATCTTATGGGCCAAAGGCCCTACTTATAGGCGCTGGAAGACGATCCTACTTCCAAGATGATCCAACGGTGGAAAGGTTGCCACCGCTGCACTCACGTGTGACCCACGTGAGCACAACGGTGGAGGGGCATTTGTTTCCCCCCAATAAGAAAGCAAAGCTCCGTTTAAAATTTGAACTGAGGTAGCGGCTCACGTGCAAAGCACGAGAGCGCCAGCGCCCAGAGTTAAAAACTCTGAGGCAGCGCCTCACGTGCAAGGCAGGAGAGCGCCAGCACCAAGAGTTAAAAACTCTGAGGAAACGCCTCACATGTGTAGGGTGTTTTTCGTCACCCCATTGAAATGGGAATACGCGTGCGCTTGTCAGGCGTACTACAGATTCCCTCTGCCTAGGGTAGGCGGGGGTTTATTGATTATGGGGATCCGAATCTCCGGAAGCCGCGGACTAAGCTGCCGTTAATTACCCCTCGCATTTGGAGCGAGAGAACCTTCGATTGACGGGTTAAACTGGTCATGCGAACTCAATATGAAGTATTGTATTTTGGAGGGGTTTTGGATATATCGAGAGCCCCGCAAAGTTTTTTACGGGGGTCCCGCTATCCGGATAGCGGGCTGGAGGTCAAGGGGGCTAGCATCCCCCTTGCAGGATGCGGAGCAGCGTCCCGTTAGAAATTTTTTTCTAACAGGGACAGTGTCGTGGAGTAGGTGTGTGTGTGTGTGTAAGGGAAAGGGCATCCAAAGGATGCGTGGGAGAAAGCGCTCGGGCGCTAGCGCCTTGGGCGCTAGCGCTTCACGTGCCAGGCATGTGGGCGCTCGGACGCTAGCGCTTTGGGCACTAGCGCCCCACGTGCCAGGCACGTGGGCACTCGGGTGCTAGCGCTTTGGGCGCTAGAGCTTTGAGCGCAAGAGCGCTAGCGCCCCACATGCCAGGCACGTGGGCGCTCGGATGCTAGCGCTTTGGGCGCTAGCGCTTTAAGCGCAAGAGCGCTAGCGCCCCATGTGCCAGGCACGTGGGCGCTCGGGAGCTAGCGCTTTGGGCGCAAGAGCGCTAGCGCCCCACGTGTCAGGCACGTGGGCGCTCGGACGCTAGCGCTCTGAGCGCAAGAGAGCTAGCGCTTTGAGCGCAAGGGCGCTAGCGCTTTGGGAGGCAAAAAGGACTTAGTCCTTGCAATGGGAGTTGTACTCCCAGAAAGGAACACTTAATTTTTTGTGTGTGTGTGTGTGTCTATATATATATATATATATATATATATATATATATATATATATGAGGAGTTAAACTCCTAGGATATTTTGAGGCTGATGAAGGGGCTTCTCCCCTTGAGCCCCGGATCTTTCCCAAAGTGGGGTTTCTGGAGATGGGTCCCCTTCTTCTTCCTGTCGTTTGGCCGGATCTTGGAAAAAGGGGGTGAGACTTAAAAATCTCCCCTTTTTGAGATCTAATAGCAGATCCAATTTCCCCTTTGTGGGTTTTGTGGTGAAAAGCTATTTAGTTTTGGAAAAGGGAGAGTAAAACTCTTGATTTAATTCAAAAGAAAGAAGAAGGTTTTAGAACCATGAGGAAGGAGAAAGAGGCACATGCCCTAATTTTTGGGGAATGAAAAGTTATATTTTTATTCATCATCATGTTGCCTTTTATAGGCTTACATATTTATATATAGCCCCTTGGGCTTTACAAAATTGCATTTTGCCCATCCGATGGCTCATGTGCCATTTCTTTTTGCACATAAGCCACGGGCTTTACAAAAATTTGGCTTTATGCCCATTCATGCATAAAAAAAATTACATTAAAATTATTTATTACATGATTTTATGTTGGCATGGGGAGGCTGGCCGCAGGCTCGACTTGGGCATGGGCCTGCTTGACCTGGGCTTGGGCCCACCTGGTTTGGGGTTGATCTTGATTTTGACTTGGTCAACCGGGGTGCAAATTTTGACCCCAACAAAGTGCCCCTCATCAATAAATGCACACCACATACGTGGGTCGTGTGCATGAAATTGATGGATCTTCTTTCGCGTGGAGGCGACTTGCTTTGGTTCCCACTTTTTGGGATGCACTGCCCTTTTTATGACATAGACGGTCGAAGCTTGACGCGTCTCCGAGACGGAGTGTCTGTGGTAGACGTTTCCCTGGCCCGGAGCGATTTGGTTCCCGCTTTATAGGAAGCCTGTACTGCACTGTTTACGACATGGACGGTCGACGCTCTGGTCCGGAGTGATTTGGTTCCCGATTTGTGGGAATCCTGCACTGCCTTTTTTGCGACATGGACGGTCGACGCTCTGATCCGGAGCGATTTGGTTCCCGATTTGTAGGGAGCTTGCACTGCCCTTTTTGCGACATGGACGGTCGACGCTTGACGCGTCTCCGAGACGGAGTGTCCGTGGTAGACGTTTCCCTAGCCCGGAGTGATCTGGTTCCTGCTTTGTATGAAGCCTGCACTGCCCTTTTTGCGACATGGACGGTCGACGCTCTGATCTGGAGCGATTTGGTTCCCGATTTGTGGGAAGCCTGCACTGCCCTTTTTGCGAAATGGACGGTCGACGCTTGACGCGACTCTGAGACAGAGTGTCTGTGGTAGACGTTTCCCTAGCCCGGAGTGATCTGGTTCCTGCTTTGTAGGAAGCCTGCACTGCCCTTTTTGCGACATGGATGGTCGACGCTCTGATCCGGAGCGATTTGGTTCCCGATTTGTGGGAAGCCAGCACTGCCATTTTTGCGAAATGGACGGTTGACGCTTGATGCGTCTCTGAGACGGAGTGTCCGTGGTAGACGTTTCTCTAGCCCGAAGTGATCTGGTTCCTGCTTTGTAGAAAGCCTGCACTGCCCTTTTTGCGACATGGACGGTCGACGCTCTGATCCGGAGCGATTTGGTTCCCGATTTGTGGGAAGCCTGCACTGCCCTTTTTTCGACATGGACGGTCGACGCTTGACGCGTCTCCGAGACGGAGTGTCCGTGGTAGACTTTTCCCTGGCCCGGAGTGATCTGGTTCCAGCTTTGTAGGAAGCCTGCACTGCCCTTTTTGCGACGTGGATGGTCGACGCCCTATTTGACTTACTCTGCTTCCTGCAGTGTTAGGGGTGAACTTGACTTGCTCCGCTTCTTGCGGTGTCGAGATTGGATTCTGACTTGCTCCGCTTTCTGCGGTGTCGGTGTTGAAGTTGACTTGTTGATTGTGATTTGGGTTGACATCAGCATCGATATACTGGAATATGGTACCATGAGCAAATCATCATCTGTCTTTGAGAGGATTTTGGGATTGATTTTTTGTCGGCATCTGCATTGCTGCACTGGAATAATGCCAGAAGCAACTCATCATTTTCCCTGAGAGGATTTGGGAATTGGTGGCTTAGGAGACAGTTTTAGATCCCTATCACCTAAGGCTTTTCAATTTTATGGGCCGTAAGGGTCCCATAAAAGCATTTTCTCCCTACGAGTCTAAAAGATCTCTTAGGTGTATTTTCTCCTTAGGAGTCATGGGGACCCCTAAGGGTGTTGCTCCTTTGTGAGTCGTAAGGATCTCACGCGGGAATTTTCTCCTCACAAAGTCGAGAGGACTTTGCGAGTGCATTTCATCTCTTTTTCACGAGTTTGCGCTCTTTCGGGTTTTCACAAACTCGCCGGCAGTCCTGCTGTTTTTACTCACGGAGCCCTTTCGAATTTTCATCCGTGCCCGTTTTGCTTGTGGACATACCGTTTTTTTCCGCTGGTGGGATTTTAAAAGTAGTCTCACCGGCAAGATTTTAAAAGTAGTCTCACCGGCAGGATTTGGGAGAGATTGGGATCGTTTTACGCCTATGGATTGTATACAGTTTTGTAGGATGTATGATCCAGACCGTAGGGCCGGAAAAATTTCGGGACTTTGTTGGCGTCTGCATCGCTGCACTGGAACATGGTACCAGGAGCGACTCATCATTCGCCGTTGGGGTATAGGATTTGGAATTTGGTTGGTATCGGTATCGCTGCACTGGAATATGGTACCAGGAGCGACTCATCATTCACCGTTGGGGTATAGGATTTGGAATTTGGTTGGCGTCTGCATTGCTGCACTGGAATATGGTACCAGGAGCGACTCATCATTCGCCATTGCCTATTGGGAAGCAATGGCTTAGGAGACAGGTTTAGATCCCTATCACCTAAGGCTTTTCAATTTTATGGGCCGTAAGGGTCCCATAAAAGCATTTTCTCCCTGCGAGTCGTGAGGATCTCGTAGGTGTACTTTCTCCTTAGGAGTCGTAGGGACTCCCAAGTGTGTTTTTCCTTCGTGAGTCGTAAGGATCCCACGAAGGTTTGTTCTCCTCATGTATCGTGAGGACACATGAGTGGGTCTTTCCAATAGACCATAATTCCAAGGGCAGAGACCAGCCGCGTAACTGGTGGTTGCGGTGGGGCATGGGTATGACGAGAATTATTTGAGCCCGTGGATTGTATACGGTAGTCAATTTGGGGGACCACCCGTAGGGCTGGAAGAATTTTTAGGAAATTGGATTTTGGTTGGCATCTGCATCGCTGCACTGGAATATGGTACTAGGAGCGACTCATCATTCTCCGTTCCGTTTTTTTATCACCGCGATTGCTCTATCATTTCAGCTTTTCTTATCGCGAAGGCCGCGATTGCCCTATCATTTCGGCTATTTATTCGCGGTTGCCCTATCATTTCGGTTGTTTATTTTCATCTTTATTTTTACTCACTGATTTTTATTGCAAGTTGCCCTATCATTTCGGCTTTTTATTACTTTGTTTTATTTAAACATTTTTACATTCCCAGTTTAACGACTTAGAGGTCGATTGTTCCCAGTTTAACGACGTGGTGGTCGACTGTTTTCAGAGAAAAGCAGATGTCTGAGGGAATCAGTTTCATGAAGAACTTCGGTCTCTGTTTGTATGAAATTGGCGGTCGCGGCTGGACTGTTTGTTAACACGCCTTTAGACAGTTCTATCTCTCCTGTCTTGTATTGCTTTTCGACCCAATCTTTGAAGACGAAGCAGTCCACAATGGCATGACTGATTATATAGATTTTACGATCAAAAATATATTTACCGCAATCAGAAACGGCGTCGCTTTGCAGCTAGCCGGTGAGTACGGGTCGATCCACAGAGACGGGTAAATTCCTTTTATGTGTTTTAACGAGTTGATTCAATTTGTCGTTTTGGGTTGGTTTATAACAATCTAAAATACTGGATCTAATTAATCTAATTAAGAATCTTGCTAGGGTTAGGCTTAGGGGAAGTTTTGGAGATTAATGTTTTTCATCACCGCTTTCAATGCCATCTTTTTTTAGATCTAATAAGTGTTAAGTTAATTATCAATAAAGTGGATACGAATCTTTTGGGAAGATGTTTCTTCCTCTAGATTCGTATCCTTCCTTTGTTGATAATCACCCTAACCCCCACGGAAAACGCGTGCAATCGGCCCTTTATACTACGGTTCATCGTTACCTCGATGGGTAGGATGCCGCAGGGAGCGGTTGTGCTCGTATGCGTGGAGTTCTAATTCATTAGGTTAAAGTGGTATTGAAAGGGGTGAGAGATCTCATCTCTCAACCCTTTCCCTAAGGCTAACCCTAACAAGCGAGGAGACTACTCGCTCATTAGGGGATGAGAAGACATTATAATTAAAAGAAACATAAATAAAATACTTACTAGGTTGACAGCTCCCTCCAAACAAGAAGAACAAATCTGAATTTTTCTCTCAGAAAGTCTGAATTTTATTGATTGAAAAGAGGCATAGGGTTTTACAGATCTAAAATTACAATTTATAGGAAAATAGAAAACCTAGGGTTACAGACTCTCGCACATGTGCAATTACAGATTTGCCCTCGAAAAATCCCAACACCCGAACCGTCGCACTGATACGCCAAAAATCCACCGACACGGGCTCTGAATGGCCGCGGATCCGCGGCATTTTTTGGCTTGGGCCGCGGATCCGCGGCCCTTTAGTGGTATTGGGCCGCCAAACTTTTGGGCTTTCCTCAAGGGTTCTTGGGCTCTCACTTTTTACACTTCTTTCTCTGTTTGGACTTCTGTATCTTCTCCAGATCTCCAATGAAGACTTGTAAGGATCTTTTGACCGTTCACTTGACATTTTTGGACCTTGCAATGTTCTTCAATTAGGCTTTGACTAGGATCCGTCTAATTGTTGGTCAAAAGTCCCTTTTCTGTTGTCTTGTGTCTTTTTCACTGTATTTGCTCCAGAAACCTGTATCCTGTAATATGCAACAAACGTGCGTCAAGAGTACCTGTTTATTTATAAAAAGGATAAGAATAGGGGAATGATAAATGCAATATTATGGTCTGAACAATGACCTATCACTCTGTGATAGGGGCAGTATTTGGGGTCGTCGGTCATATTCGCTTCCTGCGGTCTTTTTGAATCTGGCAGTTGTAGACCATTCCTCAGGGCGTTTTTGAATATTTTACGGATTTTGTCCCTTCTGAAGGAATAGACCTTATCCAGCTTCTCTTTCAGTGGAGATTCTCCTCCCTCTCCGAACACTGGCTTCCGAGTCTGGTTGGCACTAGGCCCGCTCATCCCTTACTTATTTCGGTTAGCCGAAGTGTTGAGAGATTCAGAATCGTCGGGATTTCCGCCTTTGCGATTATCGTCCTTTCAGTTTCTTCAGGACCTATTGTTATTTTAGGAATCCGAGGAGGACTCCTACTTTGAGCGCTCCAGCATCTAAACTTTCCTTGTCAGCTCTTGGAATATTTTGAGACCCGCGGTGCATAGAAACGGGGCCATCCAATTGTTGAGATTTCCGACAAGGAGACTGACAGATTGGTCCTGCTCTATCGGCGGTTCACATTTGACGGAGAGATTGTGCCATCGGGTTATAAAATCCGTGCTACTTTCGTTGTTCTTTGGCTTGGTCCTTACGAGCTCGGCAATGGTGATCTTTTCGCGGACGCTCATGAACCTCTGCTAAAACAGAGACTCCATTTGGACGAAAGTTGTGACGGAGCCATCCGGTATGCTCGCGTACCAGTCGAAAGTAACGTCGGCCAAGCTATTAACGAACTGGCGGAGGAGAAGCACATCATTGCCTCCAATATTCCTGCATGAGGCTTTAAAGTGGGCGATGTGATGATTCGCACTTCCCGTCCCATCGAATCTTCCGAATTTAGGGATGACATAGCCGCTAGGAAATTCTACCAGATCATACTGAGCAAGATATGGTCTCCCGCTACTGCTAACATCTTTTTGCGCTTCGGCTTCAGCTACCAATGTTTTGACTTTGCTGGCAACCAAATCCATGATTTGATCTTGAGTTAGCGGGCTACTGTCATCGGTAGCTGTCACGCCCCGCTTCCCAGAGTACGCAAGATTGGGCACGTGACATAGCCAACCATGCTACCTATGGGTAGGAAGTATCCATCCACTGTCATATTACGGCTGTAGAGATATCAAGAACAAGATAAATAAACTATCTAACACATGTCCAAATCCAGAATAACAAGAGTCAAAATAAATAAGTGTGGAAGCAAATGATCCAATACAATAAATAGAAAAGTGCGTCCCATAATGCGGGCTCACATCTGGAAATGAAATGCAATAAATAAACTAATCACTACAGAACTCACAAATCAGCCTGCTGGCTGAAGTACTCCTGCTCGGTCGGCGACAGTGGAAAACAATCTGGGCCATGCAAAACCCAGACGTCAGCGCGTCATGTCAACCAATAATATAATATGAACATGGTAATAAGCAATGCAGGGATAAACATGAATAAAGCAATAATATGAAACAACAGTGCAGGGTAATGTGCAGTGGGTAACTAAACTGTTCTATCAGGTTTTCTATTCTAAAGTCTTTGAAATCAATTGATGACTCGTCGATGTAACTCAATAGTATCCCGTGCATGCCCGGGACCACGGTCAAGACCCTCGGGGCTGAATCCGAGACGTGCCGCTAGGCAGTAATAGGTAGCAGGATGGACGAGTGATGTCAGCATCATCACTCCCGGACTGGCCAAGCCCGTAAGACTGATCAGAACAGGTATCGAACTGTTGAGTTACAAGTCGGTTTCACCTTTGATTTCCCCATACCACGAAGTTATATGTGTCAGGTCAGGTATTCAGTAATCAAGAACTAATGCCAACACAGGATCAGGTAACAGCAGGTTTTGTCTGGATAAACAACAGGAATGGTCCATGAGGACAACATGTCAGGTTTGTTGGCATTAGGCACGGGATCAGGAAACAGGTCGGATCATGGTACATCAGGTCAAGCCAGGTAATGTATAAAGGTGTCGTGTCGTGTCAAGAGTGTACGGTACCATGTCATGTCAAGTAGGAAGTGTAACAGGTCATGTCAGGAAGCACAAGATGTCGTGTGGGTGCTCATAATCAAACTATCATAAACATGTGTATAAATAAACAAGCATGAGTACTATCAGAACAATAAACTGGAACATGTAATATGATATGCAAATAGATATAATTTCAAGGATATGGATGCACAGTTATCGATTAGGGTTACATTTATAGTTCCAATATTAATTAGGATGCAATTTATTAAACATGGAGTGTTAATATCACATTATTATGTAGTAATGTGATCTATGGATGCAATTATATGTATCTTAAATGCGATGGATGCAAACGGGTATCCGAAAAGTTATAAAACTATAAAATGGAAACGTGGGATGTACAACTAAGCAATATGTGATATAAATATTAATATGGATAGCATATTCAAAGCGATTAATAACTATAAAAGTGGTATTGATTAACCAACACAAGAAAGTTCCGTTCAGAAATTCAGCGTCACCCTAATTTGTAAAATAGCTTAAAAATAACAAACGTTCTCCAAAAGGGACGTGTCTTATACCAAAACGAAGATAATTCAATAAGGTTTTCAGTTTTATAAGTATAAGCACCTCAGGTTGTCCCTACAAAAAGTTATGAATATTCGAAGTTGAAAGTTTGCTGCTGGAATTTCCCTGGACAGCAGTTTGGAGACATTTTCATTTGCATTTTACGTTATTTAAAAAATTTATTTTGCAAGTAAATATTTCATACATTTATATTATTCTGAGTTATATTCGTAACGAACTAAAGAACGTATACTAATGATTTTTCTATGATTTATAATGAATTTTATAAGATAAG
Organism: Agapanthus africanus; assembly: GCA_030015575.1. Classification (NCBI taxonomy): domain Eukaryota; kingdom Viridiplantae; phylum Streptophyta; class Magnoliopsida; order Asparagales; family Amaryllidaceae; genus Agapanthus; species Agapanthus africanus. The sequence goes on from CM057339.1 coordinate 140,117,613, forward strand.
GTGTACAGTAAATTTCAGATTTGTCATATCCGATTTTCCAACGACATTTCATGTGTAAACTATAAGATTTTCAAATGTATAACATTATAAAATGAAGATTATAAACTAATTAAAGATAATAATAATAAATATTACGACGATATATATTTTAAATGATATGGTTGCAGTATAATGTAATCTAGTATGTCACAAGATAAGTTTTCATGATCTAGATTTAATATGATATAAACGGATGCCAACGGAACATCGAAACGTTATAAAATTAAACATGAGGCACTAGATTTAAACTATAGGTATGGTATTTATTTAAATAGGTATAAAATGAATTATATAGCATGTAGCAAGATTAACTCGCCTTGATGGGTCGCGAATCGGGAAAATAGAACGTTAACCGTCGGCGGGGAAAACTCGCGACGGGCGCACGGTTCACAAAATGAACCCAAACGACGAACAAAGGAACCACACGGGTCGGGGTACCTCGCTGGAACGTCGAGAAGCGTCACCGGCACGACGGAATTCCGGCAACAAAAGAACAGTTAAAAAATGAGAAACGAGACATGAAAGAAGAAGAGAAAGAATGATAAAGAGAAGTACGAGAGGATATATGAGAGAGAGAGAGAGAAAAAGTGGAGAGAGAGAAAGTGGGGCCCACGGGGTTAAAGGAGAGGTTGCGATTGGCTGAGAGAATAAATTGAGAAGGATATAAAAGATTGTAAAAATAATATATGGTTAACCTAAAGATTTAAAAGATAGGTAATGAACAGTAAGATATCAGATTAGTTAGAAAAAATATATGCGAAGGTTTTAATAATATTAAAATTTGGGATTTTGGCGCCAAATGAAACATTTCCAAATTGCGCCCGGGTTGGGTCCAAAAATTCGAAATTCAAATAATAGGATTTTAAGCGGGTTCCAAATTTTAAAATGAAATGTTTTATGATTAAAAAAGCATACTCCCAAAACGGACACACGCACGTGCACGTAGCTGTTTCCTGATTTAAAATCAGGAAAGCTTCTGGGAAAAGCTTCAGAGGAGAGTCACGTGCTTACACGTGACTAGCGGTCACGCGTTGGCACGTGACACCTTAAAAGCATCATCAAGTCGAGTTCAGCCTACTGACTACGCTGAAGAAAATGGGCTTCAGAAAGAGTCACGTGCTCCCACGAGACCAGGGTCACGTGGCGACACGTGACATTTAAATGCAAGCGTCAAAGACACACAATTTCTCTGATCAAGTCAAGAAAAAGGCTTCAGAAGAGGTCACGTGCTTCCACGTGACCAGGGTCACGTGTTGGCGCGTGACGTTCAAGGCAGCAAACTCGCTCTCCAATTGAACCAAGGAAAGAACTTCAGAAGAGGTCACGTGCTCACACGTGACCAGGGGTCACGTGGTAGCACGTAACGTTTAAGCAGCAATCAGAAGACACAGCGCAAAAGGCTCATTCCAAAGGGGGTCACGTGCTCACACGTGACCATGGATCACGTGGTCACACGTGACCGGCTTTCAAAGCCCTTTTTGTCAACAGAATTAAATTCTGAGAGAAATGCAAATCTTTCTAAAGGAACGCAACTATATGCATCCAATCAAATTAAAGATTCAGAGGTCATTTATTTATGGAAAATCTCGGGTTTGGAAAGATTTCCCCCTTAAATCTAACCAAAATAACAAGGGAGAATCTCTGGATTTGAAATCCAACGGTGAACAAAATTCACCTAATAATCCAAAGGTCCAGAACGAATGAAGGATGCAAATCAGATCTCTCAATGAAGATTCGTCGAAAAACCAACTGATTCAGCTGCTTCTCCTATAAATAGGAGCCAAGAGACAAAAAAAAAAAGAGAGAGACAGACGCAGAGAAAAAAAAAGGAGAAGAGCTCTGATACTTGGAAAAGACTTGGATCTTCTGCAAAAAACCCTAAGTAAGAAAGGGAAAGCCTTTTGAAAGAGGGGGAATTTAATTCCCAACAGAGTTTAACTCTGATACATAAAACAGAAGAGCACATTTCTTCTCTCTTTGATAGAGGATCTGCAAAGTGCACATCTCCCCTTTAGGTTGAGAATTTAATTCTCAATGGGTTGAGATCCTGCCATGCAGATCCAAAACATAGAGAGGGAACGCAAGCATGAGAATTTAATTCTCGCAGAACTATAGGAATTCAATTCCTTTAAAAAATAAAATTAGGGCTCGACCCTGTATCATGGGAATTTAATTCCTTCGAAACAAAAGAAACAGGGTTGACCCTAATTAAGAATGTGGTTCTGTGGAAATAACAGGAATTTAATTCCCTTAATTATAATTCTTTAAAATGGGAAGTATAATTCCTTGAAAGCTTTTATTAAGGGTTGAACCCTCTTCAGTTCTCCACATAAACGAGGAATTTAATTCCTACAGAAAATTCAGAGTTTAACTCTACAAGTCTTCAAAAGGAAATAGGAATTTAATTCCTCTGAAATTTAAAAGTTCGAGGAATTTAATTCCTGAAAGAAACAGATCCTCTAAAAACTACATAGAGGTAGGGTCACGTGCTGCCACGTGACCCCCCCCAAAGCCCTACAGAAAGACCCTTTGAGACAGCACTCCACGTGATCCACGTGACTCTCAGCAGAAACCTTAACATATAAGCATTTGAATGCCCCTCACGTGATGGCACGTGATGCTTTGAAGGAGATGATAATTTCAGCAGAACAAAAGAAGGGAGGGCGCTCTCACGTGCTGCCACGTGACCCTTCTCGCCTTAGTGTTTAACACTAAATTTAAAACTCTCAAGCCCAGTGTTAAAACACTGTCGGGCCTTAGCATTCAATGCTGATTAAAAAGCTTTATTGGCAGTGTTCAACACTGATCTGTCTTAGTGTTTAACACTAATTTGAAAAAGCCTTATTGCTGGTGTTTAACACCAATTATCTCTTAGTGTTGAACACTAACTCATCAACCTTATTCCCAGTGTTCAACACTGATTGCTCTGAAGTGTTTAACACTAGGCTTTGGTCTAATTGGCTAAAGGGATAGAGGTAAACATTCTCCCTCAATGGACCAACAAAGAGTCAATATTCCAGACCTGACTGGACTTAGCCCAAGCTGGCCATAAGTCCTCAATTTGTGATTAACTGGGCCGATGGGCTCATAACATAATTGATCAATCTTGACCCAAATTGGGCCAAGGACTATTTAATCCACCCCGGTTCTAGGGTACATCTCTTCACTCCTTTGATATTTGGCATTGTAATCCCTCAATGTCTTCAAAGAGGTGACGGGTCCCGAAGACCATTCATGACATGGACTGTGGGGTCCTTAAACCCATGCATGATACAAACTTCCTGGTTACGTGGAAAGCGGATAACGTCACTCTTTGACCCCGCGGAAAACGTCCAGAGCGGATCCTGGTCCTCGCAGAGCACGGCAGTGAACCCGTGTGAAGCATCCAGAGCGGAGCCTGGTCCTCGCCTAGCACGGCAGTGAACCCGTGTGAAGCATCCAGAGCACATACCGGACTGTGGAGTCCTTAAACCCATGGACTATGACGTCCTTAACCTTGACCGAGATGTCTTTAAACTACCCACGGACCGCAATGTCCTTAAACTACCCACGGACCGCAATGTCCTTAAAACTACCCACGGACCGCAATGTCCTTAAACTAGAACAATAGAGCCCCTATATGCTCTTTTGTCGGATCTAAACGGTCCTGTTTAAGTTGACCTTAGCCTCAAAGATGGCTAACGCGTCCTTAAACTTTCAAGCAGACTGGACTACGAATCCCCCTAATTAACTCTGGCTCGAGGGTACATCTCTGAACTCCTCTGACACCCGTCGTTGTAATCCTTCAACGTCGTCAGAGAGGTGAGGGGTCCCGACGGCCACACATACGACGAACCGAAACGTCCCTAAACTGGAACATTGGAGTCCAAACACTCTTTTGTAGGATCTAAATGATCTCGTTAAGTTGATCTTAGTCACAAAGTTAGACTAACGTATCCTTAACAAACGTTTGAGTTGATCTTAGCCTCAAGTATGGCTGACGTATCCTCAAACCAAACCCCCAAACCCAAATTTAAGATAATGCGGATTTGGACTAGTCCACGCCCTACGGGCGACGACATAACTCAGTCTCCGTAAACGATCCACGGGCAATAAAACATAAAACAAACACACACGACACGAAGTGACCATTTGGAGAAGGAGAAAGTTGTTACCGCAATGCGGTAGCGTAATTAACTGCAGGGGCTTGCGCCTGCAGGGAAGAGCGTCCCCACAATCAAAAACCCCTCAACGAGGGGGAATCTGACGAAGTCTGCTACATCGGTCGCATCCGCTCAAACCTTCAATACATGGTGCCATAAACCAACTTGGCATCTTCGGAGAGGTGAACGGATAGCATCAATTAGCATCTGCCCCGAATCTCAGCGCCAAGACATCGCAGCCTTGCGCGCCGTCATTCGGAGGGGAACAGATTCTGGCACGCCCGGTGGGACCTTTTCCTCTTTCCACTCCACACTTCGTATGTCGTGATTCGCGAACCAATCGCGGTTCGCTAACAGTTGCCCTTGGGTTTCAAGATACTAAGAATTGGCGCCTTGCCTATTGCAGAAAACAAAGGATCGATGGCTGCTACCTCCGCGAAATCCTCCAACTGCTCATGCTGCAATTGCGACCAACGCTTTGCCTCGCCGGGAGGTATAGCCTATGGACCCCAAGCTGCTTCGTTGTTCACAATGCCGGCGGACCAGATGACTCAGGCCACTACCGGATTGTTCTTTGGGACTATGCTCCCCTCATCAAGCTTCGTGGCGCCGGTGCTGACAAAGGAAACTCTCAGGAAGTCGGTCTTTGATCGTCTTACCCCTGCCGCGGCCACTCTCAACGAATCGCCCAACGTTAACGCCTCGGTCTTCTCTAGATTGGGCCAGAAATCTTGCGAACTCATCATGAGGCCTACAATCCCAGAGAAAATTGCTCCTAAGAAGGAGGCCGCTCCTGCCTCCGAAATCGCCAAGGCGGTTTCCCCAATCAAGAAATCGATCTTCACGAGATTAACAGCTTCGACTCCCGCTCCCGCTGTACAAAGGACATCGGTCTTTAACAGGCTAACACCAACAACGACCCCCCACCCATACAGGGGGCAAGATGAAACCATTCTTATATCTGACTTTACGCCGTCTGCTCGACGCGCTCGACGTCGTCATTGGCGCCGAATAAGGAAAGCTGGGGGCAACTCCCCCTCTGGATTGACTCCACCAGCCCCGGCGGTAGAAGTTAATGCTACTGTTCCAACTGGAAACAGCTTTGAAATGCTAAATAAGGTGCGAAGGAATTCCCCTACCGCAGTGCTGAAGAGGTCTCCTCCCCCATCAGAAAAGGTTGTGGAAATAGAATCAGAACAGCCCCGATCTCCTCAACGGCTGTCTTCCAAAATCTATAAGGTTTGGCGGCGGGCCCGGGACTCAATCATCGATCCAAACTTCTCCCGCCAGCATAAGAAGCTGAAGATCCACCCGAAAGCTGGTCACCAGGCGAAAACCCAAAAGGCTGTTTGGACGCCCACCTCGACGGCCCCCTCAACCTCCATGGCTCATAAAAGGAGGGAGCCCGAGAAGATCCCTCAACGTGCAACGACGGTTAAAAGCAACAAGCCCGGACACCCTAAGTCTGGGGGCATGATGGTCCACACCGTATACATGGCCTCTGGAAAGGAGGAGAGCCGCACTTCTACAGGCCACCGACCGCTAACCCGATCCGTAACGAAATCCCAGGAGCAGCAACAAAAGCTCTAAGAAATGATGAATGCTATGGCCGCGCTCACCGGGCCAAAGGAAAACCCAGAAGCGTCCTCAGACGCACGCCGGGAGGAAGAAACCGACGCTGAATTCCTTCGCCGGACACTGGAGAAAAGGGACAAAGAGGCTGCTGAACAAGCGGCCAACATACAACGGATGGGCCTTCTCTTTCAAGATGTGATAGGAATGATGATCCAACAGGACTTACCCGCTGAAGATCCGCCGATTGTTCTTGAAGACGACCGAGGAGAGACGTCAAATCCACCACCAGCCTTCTCAACGGCCAAGGAGGAGACGATCTCTAAGGCTGACTTGGCTGACTACATAGCCCAGCAAATCCGAGTTCATCATGCGACTGAGGCAGCTGGTCAAGTCGTGAAAACAGGGCGACCGTATCCAGGCTGGTACGATCAAATCAAATATCCGCAAGGCTATACGATACCGAAATTCCATGTGTATAAGGGGACCGGCAATCCTCATCAGCACGTCGCTCAGTTCCGGGCCCTCTGCGGTAACACCGGCGGTGACGATAAACTGTTACTCCGTCAGTTCGTTGGCAGCTTATCAGAAACAGCGTTCGAATGGTATTCGGAACTCCCGAACGATTCCATCAAAACGTTCGCTGAAATGGAGTTGTTGTTCACTCAGCGGTTCGCAAGTGCCAGCGAGCGCACTCCAATCACTGCTTTGATTAACGCCAGGGTAAAGCCAGGCGAAACCTGGGTCCAGTACGCTATACGCTGGCGGAATTTGTGGTCGAGATGCGAGCAACGCATTGAGGAAGCACCCGCAGTGGGTATGTTCGTGGGAACCCTAGACCCCCACGCAACTATCTCCCAGTTTATGATGTTCTTTAAGCAAACCACATTCCAGGCTTTGATCAACAAGTTGGCTCAGATGGACCAGATGGGTCATAGACCACCTACCCCGAAGCCAGAACCTCGGAATGACAAGGGTAAAGGAAAAGCGACTTTTGTCGCGAACGCCCAACAGCAGCCTGACGCCCCGAAATCGGCAGATCAATTGGAAGAAAGACGCCGATATTATAACGAAAAGATGAAGCGTCCCTACTCGTTCCCACGAGACAAGACAAAACGGTTATTTGAGCTGGCAATACGCAACAGACTTATCAACCTTCCGAATCCAAGGCGACCGCCACAACCCACCGAGGTGAATAACCCCAACTATTGCCCTTACCATCAGACGGTAAGCCATCCGATTGAAGATTGCTTCGTCTTCAAAGGATGGATCGAAGATCAATACCTCCAGGGGAAGTTTGTACTGTCCGAAAAGTGGAAGGTGAACCCGCCACAACCACGTACTCCTAAAAAGGCAGACACACCGGGGACAACCTGCTCCTTTATCGAAGAAGTTCCATGGGAAGTCGTGCTATCAACGAAGACCAAAAGGATGCTGAGAGACCTTCATGCGTGTCCTGTAATCGAATGGAAGGACCCTCTTGAACCTCGAATTATCGAAGGAGCAGTGAAGCCCCGCGCGACTACGAAGACTGCTGATAAGGGCCCAAATACTCACGCCCAGCCGTCAAAAGCTTCGAAGAAAAAGAAGAAGAAATCCAAGAAGCCCGCGAAGCTTGGAGACGAGCGAACAAACTTGCAGAAGCAAATCGACGCGCTAGAAGAATATAATCAGAAGGCGCGAACTCCTGTCACACTGCAAGAGTTCCTCAGCCACATCTTTCAAGAGGACGATGATGGAGAGAACTCGTCGGATGAATCCGAGGGATATGCGGCAAGTTGCAACATGATCTCCCACTCGTTTACCGATGATGAGAAAACTCCTAGCACTAAGAAGCTGAAGGCGGAGCCCGAACCAGAGTGTGCGAGGCTGACAACTGATATGATCAATGCCTTCCTAGACGAAATTCGTCTAAAAAGTAAAGCAGATCAGGAGCGTGAGATGGCAGCATCAGGAGGAACCAAATGCGGGCGACTGAACGAAGGAGTTGAACTACCCCTACCAGAGCGAAAGGCATCCGAGATGGACAAGAAGATATTCAAGACGAGGAAAAGGTTCGCCAAAGCCATGTCAATGGGAATGAGGCTACCCCCCTCGGAAGGAAACACGCACGATGGGGCGGAGAAACACCCCGATTACTGCGCATACCATCGGAAAGTCTCACACCCCACAGAGGAGTGCGACGCCTTTAAGATATGGTGGCAAGGATATGTTGCTCGTCGGCAACATTTCAAACGCATGAAACGCAAGAGCCGTCGTGAGCAAAGAAGCGCCGTTAACGGGCCCAACAGAATTACTGGCAACTGTTATATGGCTCATGCCGAGGGGTCGCAAGTCCTCACCTTTGGGAGCGACTCTGACGAAGAAGTGACTCTGGGCCCTCTCTTTGAAGAATCCGCGCTAAGGAAAGATGAGGAATCCGAAGCCTGCGGAAACACTCAGCTGCGCAATCACACACTCCCGGAAAAGAATCTCGGGCCTACGAACAGAAAAGATAAGGGAAAGGAAAAGGTCACTGAAGATATCACTTTGGATGACCAAGTCGCGAAAGAATTGGCTGCCAAAGACCCTCCTAGGAGGAGTAAAGCGGACTATAACATCCTCGCGCATCTAAGGAAGCTACCTTCTCAGCTTAGCATTCTCGACACCCTCCTATTATCAAAAGAAGCACGGGACTCACTAATTAAGGCACTACAAGAACCTGAGCAATTCCAAGCCTTTCTCGCCACTGAAAAGATGAAGGACGAACTGGAAGAAGTGCATACGGCCGACGTCACTTTCGGTGATGAAGACCTCCTTCTCGGGACGTGCGACCATAACCGTCCCCTATATGTCTCTGGGTACTGCCATGACATCAAGATTGGCAAGATCCTAGTGGATAATGGATCCTCCGTCAATCTCCTTAATGTTCGGGTGTTGAAGGAAATCTGCATGAGTGTGCAACATCTCGCTCGTGACAAAATCACTATCTCCGGTTTCGATTCACAATCGTCACGGACTCTCGGGTCCGTGATATTAACGTTACGCTTCGGGCTTCTCGTCACAGACATCAAATTCCATGTCATTGACGCCAAGACCTGTTACAACGCCTTGCTCGGCCGTCCTTGGTTACACGAGTACAACATCGTCCCTTCTACACAACATCAGTGTATGAAGTACTTTAAAGATGGTTTCGAAGACTGCTTCACCTTCAAGAACTGGGTCGAGGACCAGTACCAACGGGGCAGATTCGCTTTATCCAACAGCTGGAGGGTAACGCCGCCACGAAAGCACGAGCCCAAGGCCGCAAGAGCAGAGCCGGATCCGCCTCGGCCCCGGGAGTGGATTCGCACCTGTTATACGATTACGATAGACAACCCTCCCCGGTGCTTCGAGAACAGCGATGATGAGGTTATCTCAGAATTCCCGCCCGCTCCGAAAGAACTGGAAGACGGTATACATACTACCGCAGATAACCTCAGAAAGATTGAGTTGGGATCGGCAGAGGACCCGCGACCAACATTTGTCAGCGAGCTACTCTCTGAAGAAAGGGTGGCCGCGTTAAAAAACGTGCTTCTACGGCATAAAGATTGCTTCGCGTGGAACTACTCCGAGATGCCAGGTTTAGATCCGGAGGTCACTGTGCATAAATTAGCAATATCCCCAGATATCAAGCCAGTCAAGCAGGCGCCAAGAAGGATGCGACTCGAGCTTGAGATGAGCATCAACGCCGAAGTCAAGAAACTGATCGATTCTGGATTTATCCAAGAAGTCCAATATCCCGATTGGATCGCCAATATCGTCCCTGTGATGAAGAAGAATGGGACGGTGCGTATATGCGTGGATTTCAGGGATCTCAACAAAGCCTGTCCAAAAGATGATTTCCCGGTGCCGGTAACCGAGCTAATAATAGATAACACGTCCACTCACGAGATCTTCTCCTTTATGGACGGTTCCTCAGGATACAATCAGATAAAAATGCATCCCGAAGACCAGAAGCACACCGCTTTCCGGACCCCTTTGGGTGTATTTTGCTACAGGGTTATGCCCTTCGGTCTAAAGAACGCCGGCGCTACCTATCAAAGGGCCATGACAAAGATCTTCGATGACCTCATACATGACATCGTCGAGTGCTATATCGACGACCTCGTAGTAAAGAGCATGTCATATGAAGATCACTTAAAGCACCTAGAGACTGTATTTCAACGCCTTCGGCAATATAATTTGAAGATGAATCCCCTCAAATGCGCGTTTGGAGTCTCCTCGGGAAAATTCCTGGGATTCGTCATCCGACACCGAGGTATTGAGATAGATCCGTCAAAGATTAAAGCGATCATGGAAATGCCCCCGCCAAGAACCCTCAAACAGTTGCGGTCTCTCCAAGGGAAGCTCGCATACATCCGGCGATTTATCGCAAATCTTTCAGGCAAATGCCGCCCCTACAGTCACCTGATGAAGAAGGGAACCCCATTCGTCTGGGATCAAAAATGCCAAGGTGCACTAGACGAGATCAAGCAGTACCTGCAGAACCCGCCAGTATTAGCTGCGCCGGTCAAGGGAAAACCCCTCATTCTTTATACCACCGCCCTCGAAGGTTCCTTGGGCGCACTATGGGCGCAAGAGAACGATCAGGGGAAAGAGAGAGCACTCTACTACTTAAGTCGAGTTCTACTGGGGGCAGAAAGCAATTACTCTCCCATTGAAAAACATTGCTTGGCGTTAATCTTCGCGATAACAAAGCTCAGGCACTATGCGTTGGCACACGAAGTCTGCCTCATCTCGAAAGTGGATCCTCTTAAATACTTGATGTCAAAAGCCATATTGACGGGACGACTCGCTAAATGGGCCCTGCTCTTGATGGAGTTCTCGATAACATATCAACCTCTTAAGGCGGTGAAAGGCCAGGCCATTGCCGATTTCCTCGCTGAGCACCCGATACCGGCCGATTCTCCTTTGAATTGTGACTTGCCGGACGAGCATGCATTTGATGCGATTAGCGGTGGAAGCACCCGATGGGAACTCTATTTCGATGGAGCGTCCTCTATAAAGAAACAAAAGCAAGGTATCCCAATGATCAAGTCAGGGATAGGCCTCATCTTTGCGACTCCACAAGGAGGGATAATGCGCTTCGCCTTCTCCTTAACAGAGCCGAGGACAAACAATGAAGCTGAATACGAAGCCCTAATAGCAGGTCTCGAGCTTGCCATTGACATGGGAATTGAAGACCTCATTATATATAGGGATTCTCAGCTGGTCGTTAGCCAAGTTAATGGTGACTACCAAACGTGCAAACCGGAGTTGGTGAGATACGGCGAAAAAGTGCAACAACTGTTGGCCCAAATTCCCTCCTACACTTTGGAGAACATACCGCGCGCAGAAAATAGCAAAGCAGACGCGTTGGCCAAACTCGCTAAAGAACTGGCTGACGAGAACCTCGATGACGTCAGAATCGTGGTACAAAGCCGTCGAGTGCTCGCCCCGGCAGATATATCTCCGGAATCATGCAAAGAAAAGAGAGCGACTGAGCAGATGACCCTACAAATAAAGGACCATGAGAAGGCCGAGGACTGGAGGGAAGTCTTCATAGACTACTTTAAGTCCCGCCGAATGCCCGAAGAAGCGTCTTCAAGACATCAGCTCATGAAACGAGCTCTATCTTTCGCTTTCGTCAACAATACCCTATACAAGAGATCGCTCGATTCTCTATGGCTGAGATGCTTAGGACCTGACGAAGCAGAAAAAGTCGTTCAGGAAGTTCATGACGGACTTTGCGGTTCTCACCAAGCAGGCCCAAAGATGAAGTTAAAGATTAAACGAATGGGCTACTACTGGCCCACAATGATCCAGGACTGCCTCGAGTATGCGAAGCAATGCCACTCGTGCCAGATTCATGGAGACTTTATCCATCAACATCCAAATCCGCTACACCCAACGGTGGCCAGCTGGCCATTCGAGATGTGGGGGACTGACATAGTCGGCCCCATTGAACCAGCATCATCTCGGGGACACCGTTTTATCCTGGCGACAACTGATTACTTCTCCAAATGGGCAGAAGCAGTACCACTGAGGGAAGTGAAGACGGAGAATATCCTCCATTTCTTCAAAACGCACGTCATCTATCGGTTTGGAACCCCACGGCGGATTATCTCCGATAACGGGCCAGCCTACAGGAGCCATAAGATTAGCCGCTTCGCGCAGCAGCACAATATAGACTGGAGGTATTCTTCAGTTTACAACCCGCGAGCCAACGGTCTGGCCGAGGCCTTCAATAAGACCTTGACGAAGATCATAAAAAAGACCGTCTCCCGGAATAAGAGAGACTGGCACGAGAGGCTGCAAGAAGCTCTTTGGGCTTATCGAACTACATTCAAGACGGCCACAAATACAACGCCATACGCGTTGGTATTTGGGACGGAAGCAGTACTCCCCCTCGAGATAGAGTTACCCTCTCTACGAGTGGCAGTCCACCAACCGACGAAGAAAATGCCCACCTTCGACTTGAGGAGCTTGATGCCCTCGACGAAACCCGACTTATAGCGCAACAACATCTAGAAGCCTACAAAGCAAAGATGACGCGCTCGTACGAAAGATTGACCAGGCCAAGGGCATTCCGCCAAGGCGAACTCGTGCTGGTAGTCAAAAGACCTATGATCCCCAATCGTGCTAAGCGGGGAAAATTCGAGCCAAACTATGAAGGCCCGTACATCATAGACCAGGTTTACCAGGGTGGAGCCTATCTACTCGTGGACATGCACGGTGAGAGGCCTTTCAGGCCAATAAATGGCCGCTTCTTGAAGAAATACTATGCTTAGTGAGCCACAGCCTGGGTCAACGATAGATGACGACGACTATGTCCGCTCGCTATCTTCCTAGGCTCAGACTTTACAAGCAGTAGCTGGCCCTCCCCTAACGGCGGACCGAAACGTCCTTAAACTAACAAGGGACCGAAACGTCTTTAAACTATGAACGGACCGAAACGTCCTTAAACTATCAACAGACCGAAACGTCTTTAAACTAACGGTGGACCGAAATGTCCTTAAACTAACGACGGACCGAAACGTCCTTAAACTAGCGACGGACCGAAACGTCCTTAAACTAACGACGGACCGAAACGTCCCTAAACTACTGCCGCAGCATCTTTAGGCTGGCAAGATGATAAAAAAAAAAAAAAAAAAAAAAGGGTATGTCCATAAAATAAAATGGGCACGGATGAAAACCCGAAAGGGCTCCGTGAGTAAAAAACAGCAGGGCTACCGGCGAGTGTTTGTGAAAACCCGAAAGGGCGCAACCTCGATAAAAGACACTTACAGGGTCCTCTCGACCTTGTAAGGAGAAACCACCCGCGTGAGATCCTTACGACTCATAAGGGAGAAACACACTTAGGGACCCCCACGATTCCTAAGGAGAAATTACACTTGCGAGATCCTCACGACTCGTAAGGAGAATTCTCTTATGGGACCTTCACGGCTCATAAGATTTAAAAGTCTTAAGTTACAGAAACCTTAACCTGTTCTTAAGCAACTCCCACAACCTTCGATATTGCCCTACAAGCGGCTCGGACTGACCCTTGTATACAATCCACGGGCGCGAATAGACATTTCCCTAACAAAGTCCTACCCGTGACTAGGGATATATCTACATGGTGAACAACCCTCGCAAGTCCTCTCGACTTATAAGGGGAAAATCCTCTTTGTAAGATCCTTACGACTTACAAGAGAACATGCACTTAAGAATCCCCACAATTTTTAAGGAGAAAACACACCTGCAAGATCCTCACGACTTGTAGGGAGAAACACCTTTGTGAGACCCTTACGGCTCATAAGGTCAAAAGCCTTGGTCGACAGGACCCTTAACCCTGTTTGCTAAGCCACCTTTGTTCAAACGTCGACAGAGGCAAATGATGATCCGCTCCTGGCAACATTCCAGTTGTAGCGGTGCTGATGCCGAAACCCGTATCCAAGAAATCCGAGCTTGCCGCAAAAAGCTAGCAAGCCACACATGCATGACAAAATGGCCGAAATGACGGGACAACTTGCAAAATCTCAGCGGTTCACAGATAACTTAGTGTTCATCACCGTGGCATTCGTCTCGATACAGCAGACGCGATACCAGCAAATGAAGCGAAGGCCAAATTCCTAGCTTCATTGTCTCGACGACACAACATCAAGCGAAACGGAACAGCGGCAACCCCAAGTTCCATGGCTCGGCGACACATATCGCCAAGAGTCAACCCCCATCCCGGGAAATGCGGATACAATCAGCAAACTTCCTGGTTACGTGGAAAGCGGATAACGTCGCTCCTTGACCCCGTGGAAAACGTCCAGAGCGGATCCTGGTCCTCGCAGAGCATGGCAGTGAACCCATGTGAAGCATCCAGAGCGGAGCCTAGTCCTCGCCTAACGCGGCAGTGAACCCGTGTGAAGCATCTAGTGCAAACTTCCTGGTTACGTGGAAAGCGGATAACGTCACTCTTTGACCCCGTGGAAAACGTCCAGAGCGGATCCTGGTCCTCGCAGAGCATGGCAGTGAACCCATGTGAAGCATCCAGAGCGGAGCCTAGTCCTCGCCTAACGCGGCAGTGAACCCGTGTGAAGCATCTAGTGCAAACTTCCTGGTTACGTGGAAAGCGGATAACGTCACTCTTTGACCCCGTAGAAAACGTCCAGAGCGGATCCTGGTCCTCGCAGAGCATGGCAGTGAACCCATGTGAAGCATCCAGAGCGGAGCCTAGTCCTCGCCTAACGCGGCAGTGAACCCGTGTGAAGCATCTAGTGCAAACTTCCTGGTTACGTGGAAAGCGGATAACGTCACTCTTTGACCCCGTAGAAAACGTCCAGAGCGGATCCTGGTCCTCGCAGAGCATGGCAGTGAACCCATGTGAAGCATCCAGAGCGGAGCCTAGTCCTCGCCTAACGCGGCAGTGAACCCGTGTGAAGCATCTAATGCAAACTTCCTGGCTACGTGGAAAGCGGATAATGTCACTCTTTGACCCCGTGGAAAACGTCCAGAGCGGATCCTGGTCCTCGCAGAGCATGGCACTGAACCCATGTGAAGCATCCAGAGCGGAGCCTAGTCCTCGCCTAACGCGGCAGTGAACCCGTGTGAAGCATCTAGTGCAAAATTCCTGGTTACGTGGAACGTGGATAACGTCACTCTTTGACCCCACGGAAAACGCCCAGAGCGGAGCCTGGTCCTCGCCAAACACGGCAGTGAACCCGTGTGAAGCATCCAGAGCAAACACCGGACTGTGGAGTCCCTAAAATCCACGGACTATGACGTCCTTAACCTCGACCGCGATGTCTTAAAACTAACAACCAACCACCCCTATTCCTCACAGATTTTTGCCTCGGTTTAAGGGTACATCTCTTCACTCCTTTGATGCCCGGCGTTGTAATTCCTCAACGTCTTCAAAGAGGTGACGGGTCCCTGTAACCAAACATCGGACTGTGGAGTCCCTAAATCCACGGACTATGAGGTCCTTAACCTTGACCGTGATGTCTTAAAACTAACGTCGGACCGTGGAGTCCTTAAATCCACGGATTATGAGGTCCTTAACCTTGACCGCGACGTCTTTAAACTACAATATCTGGAGAAACCCCTGACTCCGTAGAACACGGGCAAGGGTAACCGCATCCGGCACTCGCAAGTCCTCACGGCTGGGAGAGAAAACTCTTTATGAGACCCTCGTGGCTCGTAAAATGCAGAAGTCTTAGGAAGCATATCTTAAACCTGAATCCTGAGCCATCCCTGTCCTGCAAGGAAATCAAGATAGGATATCCGCAGAATGCAGTCAACAAAAAGGGGACACGTCATTGAGAAGAAAATTGTACCTTTTATTCATAAACCAAAATGGATACAAAATACAATTCATGAAAGAAACAAAAAAGGAAGATACCCTTATTCATGAGTATGTACAAAAAATAGAAGAAAAGATACAAGTCCTTAAGCCGGCGGGCGGTGCAGTAATTTCACCAGCTCGTCATTCTGTTGTTGAGCCACGGCTTCATGACGCAGGATCTCCAGAAGACGAGCCTCCGCCTGAGCTTGCTGGGCCTGATATAAAGCAAGCCGGGCTTCAAGCTCTTTTTCAGTGGCCTTGTGAGCCTCAACCCCCTCTCGAGGAAACGTAGCAGCTTTATCAAAAGCCACCACCTCCTTGATGGACTCCTGAAACGCCCGCCGAAGTCCATACGCTTTGTTGACCTTGGTGACAAGGGTAGCGCGAAGCTCGCTCAGCGACTTGGAAGCTAGCTCCCTCTCCGAAAATTTACGGCCGAGCCTTTGTCTCGCATAACGATATGTTCGCTACGTGATCACGTAAGCTCGCTCTCGTGACCGCGGCCTTGCAAACACGACATTTACAAGACCGTATAAATGGGCTTTCAGCCGACGGGAATAGTCGATCTAAAACGCGCTCATATCACCTGACGCGAAAGGCAACAAGAAAGATTTCCGACATATTTCAAGCATGCGTTCGCAATCATATGAGTATTCAAAAAATAATAATAGCGTTTGCAATTGCATGAACATTCATAATGCCCAAAAAGGGTCTGATGTGCAGGAAAGTGATGATAGCATTTGCAATTAAAGAAAGTTCTCATGAGAAGAATCCAAAGTTTATTTATGCAAGCAGAAACATACATACTAGTACCAAGCCTACATCGAAGTTCTGCATAAAGCGTAAAAAAGGAGAGACTAATTTAAAAATGCCCTACGCTAACGAAAAAGGTCACCAAACGTGGGATCAACGGCACAGGGGTTAACGAAGCAAAGGACAAAATTCTCCATCTCTCTCTCTGCTCTCTCCAGCACATCGAAGCGACGGTTCTCACGAGGAGTCGCTCCCCACCGATTGGCGCCGTGTTCGTCCGCGAAAGCAGACATAATAGCTCGTCGGGCCTTGATCTGGCCCAGCATATGAATTGAGCAATCCTTCAAAGCCTGAGTAATCAGGCAAGCTTCATGAAAGCCCTCGAGCTTCTCTTCCGCCGCATCAAGCATCGCCAGGGTCATCTCTGCTGGGTGAGGAGGGATGTCGGCAAGCACAGCCGCGAGAATCATCCGGAGCCAGAGAGAACCCATCGGGAGAGGAGACCCCCTACGGATCGAGAGTTCATGCATGGCTGAGTCGCATTCGTTGTCGGTAAGGAGGGGATCCACCAACCGAGCGGCAAAGCGGGGGATCATCTCCTCGATGGGCACTTCCCATGGCTGTCGACGAGCGTGTGGGCGGTTGCAGGCCATAGCGCTCAGATACTCCTCAAATTAAATCACGTCGATAAGGGAATGAATTTCTCTGTGAAGAGAAAATAGGCTATGGCCTCAAGAATATAAAGAAGTGCATTAAGTGCTATGCGCGGAAAATCTTGCATGCGAAAGATGTTTCCAGGGCCCAAAAAGGAAAGGCATCGAAAATCAAGGAGAAATAACTATTTCCAAGGCTCCTTTTATGCATCTGATAATGCGCGCTAAAAATGCGGCATGGAAAATTTTGTCAACAATCCCATCAGAAGATCTCGCGTGTAGAACGCGTGAGACCCAAACCTAATGTGCATTTAAAGGAAAGAATACGGAGTGATACCCTGCATATTAAAGCACAAACGACAATTGTAACAGAATAATAAGATTTCAGAGAAAAAGTATGCAAACACACAGAGACATAATAAAGCTTATCATCCAGACTTCAAGAAGGCGATACAAAATGAAAGAAAAACTTTTACAATGGTAAGGCTTCAGACACGGGGCACGGGTTGAGAAACTCGGAATTGACTTTATTCAAGATCTTCCAAGCATTTCGAACCTCCCGAGTATGCTTTCTCTCACGGTCACAGGCATCGGGGTCCCCGCGGATGTCCTCTTCCCTCCGGTAGGCGCCCAGTATAGCTGATTGCTGAAAAATCTGATGAAGGAGATCAATGAGATCATCCCGCCTTCTCTTTGAGATCAAGCCCATAAGGTACACCGAATGCACCTTATCCTCGGCAATGTCCAGGTCCCCGAGCGGTATGCCGGCACAAAAGAGAGGAAGTGCCTCCCGGATCGCCAGCACGATCAGTCTCAGAAGAGAAGAGCGACGGGGGAGTAGCCTGTGATTGTACTCGTCGAAGCGGCCCATGATCTCGGCACACTGAGCATCAGTGAATTCCTGGTTCTGACTGCGGCCCAGTGCACGAATATTCCCGTATGAAATGATTTCGTCAAGACGATACAGATGGGCGTCCATGATACCTGAAATAAAAGTCATGAGAATTATTACAAAATCCCCCTCACATTAATTACAGAAGAACAGCCTCGGGCCAAGAGACCCCAAGGAGCCTCTGGGTGAAGAAACTGAGTTCTTCATAAGAATTAAATTCCTTATCAGGAAAAAGGGAATTAAATTCCCAGGAATAATTTTGATGAAATTAAAGTCCAGGGAGTTGAAACGCTGTCATCGTCCCCCCAAAGATCACCTAAACCCTAAGTGATCTACTGTGGGAAGTCAAGTGGTCTCACATTTTGGTTAAATGACTTGGAGAAAAAATGAGTTCTTTGTGAAACCCTCGATTTGGATTTTAAATCCAGAAAGTTTTGTCAAAACAAAGGTGCTTCGATTACCATTACCTGCAGAGTTAAACTCTGCAGGCTGTTTCAAGACAGAGAACTAAGCTCTGAAAAACGAGAATTAAATTCTCAAAGAAGAAGTTCTCAGGAGAAGAAGATGAACAAAGTGAAGGCTTCTATGAAGAGACGGCTATTTATAGAAGACAATGAAAACGCTTCGTCTCCCCAGATCCCTAGAGGAATCCAACGGTCACAAGAGGTGACAGCGTTGCACTCACGTGCAGACACGTGAGAACAACGCTGTGGGGGAATTTGTTTCCTGATTTAAAATCAGGAAAGCTTCTGGGAAAAGCTTCAGAGGAGAGTCACGTGCTTACACGTGACTAGCGGTCACGTGTTGGCACGTGACACCTTAAAAGCATCATCAAGTTGAGTTCAGCCTACTGACTACGCTGAAGAAAATGGGCTTCAGAAAGAGTCACGTGCTCCCACGAGACCAGGGTCACGTGGCGACACGTGACATTTAAATGCAAGCGTCAAAGACACACAATTTCTCTGATCAAGTCAAGAAAAAGGCTTCAGAAGAGGTCACGTGCTTCCACGTGACCAGGGTCACGTGTTGGCGCGTGACGTTCAAGGCAGCAAACTCGCTCTCCAATTGAACCAAGGAAAGAACTTCAGAAGAGGTCACGTGCTCACACGTGACCAGGGGTCACGTGGTAGCACGTGACGTTTAAGCAGCAATCAGAAGACACAGCGCAAAAGGCTCATTCCAAAGGGGGTCACGTGCTCACACGTGACCATGGATCACGTGGTCACACGTGACCGGCTTTCAAAGCCCTTTTTGTCAACAGAATTAAATTCTGAGAGAAATGCAAATCTTTCCAAAGGAACGCAACTATATGCATCCAATCAAATTAAAGATTCAGAGGTCATTTATTTATGGAAAATCTCGGGTTTGGAAAGATTTCCCCCTTAAATCTAACCAAAATAACAAAGGAGAATCTCTGGATTTGAAATCCAACGGTGAACAAAATTCACCTAATAATCCAAAGGTCCAGAACGAATGAAGGATGCAAATCAGATCTCTCAATGAAGATTCGTCGAAAAACCAACTGATTCAGCTGCTTCTCCTATAAATAGGAGCCAAGAGACACAAAAAAAAGAGAGAGACAGACGCAGAGAAAAAAAAAGGAGAAGAGCTCTGATACTTGGAAAAGACTTGGATCTTCTGCAAAAAACCCTAAGTAAGAAAGGGAAGGCCTTTTGAAAGAGGGGGAATTTAATTCCCAACAGAGTTTAACTCTGATACATAAAACAGAAGAGCACATTTCTTCTCTCTTTGATAGAGGATCTGCAAAGTGCACATCTCACCTTTAGGTTGAGAATTTAATTCTCAATGGGTTGAGATCCTGCCATGCAGATCCAAAACATAGAGAGAGAACGCAAGCATGAGAATTTAATTCTCGCAGAACTATAGGAATTCAATTCCTTTAAAAAATAAAATTAGGGCTCGACCCTGTATCATGGGAATTTAATTCCTTCGAAACAAAAGAAACAGGGTTGACCCTAATTAAGAATGTGGTTCTGTGGAAATAACAGGAATTTAATTCCCTTAATTATAATTCTTTAAAATGGGAAGTATAATTCCTTGAAAGCTTTTATTAAGGGTTGAACCCTCTTCAGTTCTCCACATAAACGAGGAATTTAATTCCTACAGAAAATTCAGAGTTTAACTCTACAAGTCTTCAAAAGGAAATAGGAATTTAATTCCTCTGAAATTTAAAAGTTCGAGGAATTTAATTCCTGAAAGAAACAGATCCTCTAAAAACTACATAGAGGTAGGGTCACGTGCTGCCACGTGACCCCCCCCAAAGCCCTACAGAAAGACCCTTTGAGACAGCACTCCACGTGATCCACGTGACTCTCAGCAGAAACCTTAACATATAAGCATTTGAATGCCCCTCACGTGATGGCACGTGATGCTTTGAAGGAGATGATAATTTCAGCAGAACAAAAGAAGGGAGGGCGCTCTCACGTGCTGCCACGTGACCCTTCTCGCCTTAGTGTTTAACACTAAATTTAAAACTCTCAAGCCCAGTGTTAAAACACTGTCGGGCCTTAGCATTCAATGCTGATTAAAAAGCTTTATTGGCAGTGTTCAACACTGATCTGTCTTAGTGTTTAACACTAATTTGAAAAAGCCTTATTGCTGGTGTTTAACACCAATTATCTCTTAGTGTTGAACACTAACTCATCAACCTTATTCCCAGTGTTCAACAATGATTGCTCTGAAGTGTTTAACACTAGGCTTTGGTCTAATTGGCTAAAGGGATAGAGGTAAACATTCTCCCTCAATGGACCAACAAAGAGTCAATATTCCAGACCTGACTGGACTTAGCCCAAGCTGGCCATAAGTCCTCAATTTGTGATTAACTGGGCCGATGGGCTCATAACATAATTGATCAATCTTGACCCAAATTGGGCCAATGACTATTTAATCCACCCCGGTTCTAGGGTACATCTCTTCACTCCTTTGATATTTGGCATTGTAATCCCTCAATGTCTTCAAAGAGGTGACGGGTCCCGAAGACCATTCATGACATGGACTGTGGGGTCCTTAAACCCATGCATGATACAAACTTCCTGGTTACGTGGAAAGCGGATAACGTCACTCTTTGACCCCGCGGAAAACGTCCAGAGCGGATCCTGGTCCTCGCAGAGCACGGCAGTGAACCCGTGTGAAGCATCCAGAGCGGAGCCTGGTCCTCGCCTAGCACGGCAGTGAACCCGTGTGAAGCATCCAGAGCACATACCGGACTGTGGAGTCCTTAAACCCATGGACTATGACGTCCTTAACCTTGACCGAGATGTCTTTAAACTACCCACGGACCGCAATGTCCTTAAACTACCCACGGACCGCAATGTCCTTAAAACTACCCACGGACCGCAATGTCCTTAAACTAGAACAATAGAGCCCCTATATGCTCTTTTGTCGGATCTAAACGGTCCTGTTTAAGTTGACCTTAGCCTCAAAGATGGCTAACGCGTCCTTAAACCTTCAAGCAGACTGGACTACGAATCCCCCTAATTAACTCTGGCTCGAGGGTACATCTCTGAACTCCTCTGACACCCGTCGTTGTAATCCTTCAACGTCGTCAGAGAGGTGAGGGGTCCCGACGGCCACACATACGACGAACCGAAACGTCCCTAAACTGGAACATTGGAGTCCAAACACTCTTTTGTAGGATCTAAATGATCTCGTTAAGTTGATCTTAGTCACAAAGTTAGACTAACGTATCCTTAACAAACGTTTGAGTTGATCTTAGCCTCAAGTATGGCTGACGTATCCTCAAACCAAACCCCCAAACCCAAATTTAAGATAATGCGGATTTGGACTAGTCCACGCCCTACGGGCGACGACATAACTCAGTCTCCGTAAACGATCCACGGGCAATAAAACATAAAACAAACACACACGACACGAAGTGACCATTTGGAGAAGGAGAAAGTTGTTACCGCAATGCGGTAGCGTAATTAACTGCAGGGGCTTGCGCCTGCAGGGAAGAGCGTCCCCACAATCAAAAACCCCTCAATGAGGGGGAATCTGACGAAGTCTGCTACATCGGTCGCATCCGCTCAAACCTTCGATACATGGTGCCATAAACCAACTTGGCATCTTCGGAGAGGTGAACGGATAGCATCAATTAGCATCTGCCCCGAATCTCAGCGCCAAGACATCGCAGCCTTGCGCGCCGTCATTCGGAGGGGAACAGTAGCCATCCAAACTCGCCCGTTTCACTAAACGGGACTAGAACACAATGCACGGACGCTACCACGAGGCTAAGGGCGTCAAGTAGGCCAAGATGAATACTTTCAATTTTATTTTAGGTGCTAAAATTTGTTATATGCAGAATGACTTAGCCAGATAAAATTTTACAGTAAGACCCAAACAAGCAAGATAAATGAAATGAGTAATATCTAATTCTCAACCAATAATAGAAAATAGTAGTACTGGGCTCGGGTGTTACATTATACCCAACTACAAAAGAATTTCGTCCTCGAAATTCCAAGAATACAAGATAGAAAACTACAGGAAAAGGTGAGGAAACTTCTGTCGGATCTCGTCTTCTCGCTCCCACGTGGACTCTCCATGCGATCGATTACCCCAAGAAACTAGCACAAGGGGGATAACCTTGTTCTTAAGAACCTTTTCCCTTCGATCTATGATTTCAACCGGTCGCTCCTCAAAAGTCAGGTCTTCCCGTACTGTTAACTCCGAATGATCCAAGACGTGTGTTTCATCTCGAACATACCTTCGTAGTTGAGATACGTGAAACACATCGTGCACATCTGCCAAGGACTGCGGTAACGCCAAACGGTACGCTACCTCTCCAGTGCGCTCCAATATCTCGAAGGGTCCAATGAATCGAGGACTAAGCTTTCCTCGACTCCCAAAACGAATCACCCCTCTAGTCGGTGATAGCTTCAAGAATACCAAATCACCCACGGCGAACTCTAGAGGTCTTCTTGACGTGTCAGCCCAACTCTTCTGTCTATCTTGAGCTGCCTTCATATGCTTTCTGATAGTGTTAACCTTCTCAACTGTCTGCACTACCAAATCTGGTCCCAATAATCTTCGTTCACCAACATCATCCTAACAAACAGGTGAACGGCACTTACGACCATACAAAGCCTCAAACGGAGCCATCTGGATAGTTGCTTGGAAACTATTGTTGTAAGAAAACTCCACCAAGTGTAGGTGATCCTCCCATGAACCCTTGAAGTCCAACATGCATGCTCTCAATATGTCTTCAAGAGTTTGGATCGTTCTCTCCAACTGACCATCAGTTTGAGGATGATAAGCTGTGCTAAACTTCAATCGAGTCCCCAAACTTTCCTGTAAACTCCTCCAGAAGTGTGATAAGAACGAGTATCCCGATCGGACACGATGCTCACCGGTACGCCATGCAATCTTACAATCTCCTGCATGTACCGCTCTGCCAAAGTCTCCGTTGATTGACCAACCCGGAAAGGAATGAAGTGAGCCGCCTTGGTCAATCGATCGACAATCACCCATACCGCATTGTTGCCCTTTGGACTTCGCGGTAAAGCCGTCACGAAATCCATGGTTATATGTTCCCACTTCCACTGAGGAATCGGAAGTGGTTGCAACAAACCAGCAACCCTTTGGTGTTCAGCATTGACTTGCTGACATACCAAGCACTTAGCCACGAAGCGAGCAATCTCCCGTTTCATGCCTTCCCACCAGAAATGCTGTCGAATATCTCGGTACATCTTTGTACCTCCTGGATGTATAGAATAAGCTGAACTGTGTGCCTCCTTCATAAGCTCTTCACGAACATTTCCCTTTGGCACACACAAACGGCTACCATACCTCAACGAACCATCTTTGTGGACCAGTAAATCTGTTCGTAGTCCGTCTTCAACCTGCTCTCAAAACTTTTGCAGTCTAGGATCCTGCGATTGTGCTGCTTTAATTTTCTCAATTAAAGACGACTGTACTTGCAATTGCATCAACTGTCCCGTAGAACGCGGTAGCACAACTTCCAAGTCAAATCTTCGAAAATCTGCAATGATCTCCCTCTGCGTAGTTAACACCTGAATTGCCGGTAACCGACTAAGCGCATCCGGCATGACGTTAACCTTTCCCGGATGGTATTTAAGATCAAGGTCGTAGTCGGCCATTAGTTCCAACCATCTACGCTGCCTCATATTCAACTCCTTCAGAGTGAACACATACTTCAGACTCTTGTGATCTGTAAAAACTTCAACTCTCTCACCCAAAAGGTAGTGTCTCCAAATCTTCAAAGCGAAGATCACAGCCGCAAGCTCCAAGTCATGAGTTGGATAATTCTTCTCATGGGTCTTCAGTTGTCTTGATGCGTATGCTACGACCTTCCCATGCTGCATCAAAACACATCCCAATCCTTTCCCAGATGCGTCGCTGTGAATCACCAGTCCTCCGGAATTGTCTGGTACGGTCAGGATAGGGGCGGTTATCAACTTCTGCTTCAACGTCTCAAAAGCTAGCGCACAATTATCCGTCCATACAAAAGGTACCTCCTTGCGCTTAAGCTTGGTCAACGGCTCTGCCAGACGAGCAAAGTTCTCCATAAATCTCCTGTAGTATCCGGCTAATCCAAGGAAACTTCTTATCTCAGCAACATTCTTTGGAATAGGCCAATCTCGAACTGCTGCAATCTTTTCTGGATCGACGGCAATGCCATCGCCAGACACAACATGCCCCAAAAACCTTTCTTCCTCCAGCCAAAACTCGCACTTACTCATTTTCGCATACAATTTCTCCTGTCTCAACGTCTGCAGTGCGATCTTCAAATGCTCAGCATGCTCTTCAAAACTCTTCGAGTAAACCAGAATATCGTCAATGAATACCACAATAAACTGGTCCAAGAATGGTGAAAAGATTCTGTTCATCAAATCCATGAATATTGCCGGCGCATTAGTCACTCCGAAGGGCATCACCAGATACTCGAAGTGTCCATATCGAGTTCGAAACGCCGTCTTGCAAATGTCTTCTGCTTTCACTCGGACCTGATGATATCCGGATCGCAAATCCAGTTTCGAGAATACTCTCGCGCCACTAAGCTGCTCAAAAGTTCTCTAATGCGAGGGATCAGGTACTTGTTCTTAATAGTCACCCGGTTCAATTCTCAATAATCAATGCACATCCTTCTCGTGCCATAATTCTTCTTTACTAAAAGAACTGGAGCTCCCCAAGGCGAGTTGCTGCTTCGAATCCAACCCTTCTCAAGTAATTCACCAACTTGCTTCTTAACTCCTTCCAATTCCACTGGTGCCATCGGATAATAAGCTTTAGATACTGGCGCTGCACCGGGACTAAGGTCAATCGCGAACTCCACGTCTCCTCGGTGGTAAACCCGATATATCTTTACTACTTCCATGAGATCGCGAACTACCACCGGTTTTTCACAACCATCAACTTCCATAGCTGCGAGAACACCATGTGTCGGCCCAGCCCTAAACTCGATTGGCCCGACAGAACTGCCTCCCTACCGCAACTGTTGTCTGTATCGTTGGCCGCGAAAGGTCCAACGAAACTTCTGAGTCCCGTCCATTCTGCTGCATGTACGTCCACGGTTGCTCCATTCTGCCTTATTACGATGAACTTCTCTTCCATTTCCTCCGCGCAGTCCGCGGAAGAGCTTCTCCAGGAAACTCTTAGAAAACTTCGCCCAACTGATCGGCTTGGGCAAGCGGGTCTCTTCCACAAGCCACCACTCTCGGGCGTAATCCACTAGCTGAATGCGCACCACATCAACTCTTTTGTCAACTGGAATCTATGCCGCAATCAGTAAATTCTCCGTGTCAACTAGCCACTGCTCGGCTGACAACGGCTCCACCAAACCAGTGAATGTAGACGAACCCCAAACGTCTGAAATCTGCCACGGTCCCTACTCAGTTAACTGGTTTAGCTCCAGCGTTGTTTACAGACTGCTGAACGATCTGCAAACCTTCCTGAAATGAATCTGCTATTGCTGGATCAGCTCAGTCTGTCTCTTTTGATTCTCCAGCATTCCTCTTATCACTCCAAGCATGGCGGCTTCGTCCACACGCCTCTGGTACGTCTTCAAATTCTTATCGGCCATAACAAAATACCCAACATTAGCATGATGATAGATTCGAAATAAAGGTCAAGGCTAGAACTCCAAGATACTTAAATAGAGTACCGCATTGTAACTATGCCGCGGTATCATAGCCACAATTACATAACTCCATCCAAGTCACCTAAGTCCTAGAGATAACAAGGAATCAGGTTTTCGAATCGATATGCAAAGGAAGTTTGCACATCGTAAAAGATATAATCAGGAAGAATGTGATTCAAGAATGGTAAAACGGTCAAGGTGGCAGGACTGTTTCCTAAACACGGGTATTCTGATTCGTGTATTGGGTACAATACCTAACTACAAAAGAATCAACCCGACTATCCTATGGCTCTGATACCAAAAGAACCATGTCACGCCCCGCTTCCCAGAGTACGCAAGATTGGGCACGTGACATAGCCAACCATGCTACCTATGGGTAGGAAGTATCCATCCACAGTCATATTACGGCTGTAGAGATATCAAGAACAAGATAAATAAACTATCTAACACATGTCCAAATCCAGAATAACAAGAGTCAAAATAAATAAGTGTGGAAGCAAATGATCCAATACAATAAATAGAAAAGTGCGTCCCATAATGCGGGCTCACATCTGGAAATGAAATGCAATAAATAAACTAATCACTACAGAACTCACAAATCAGCCTGCTGGCTGAAGTACTCCTGCTCGGTCGGCGACAGTGGAAAAGAATCTGGGCCATGCAAAACCCAGACGTCAGCGCGTCATGTCAACCAATAATATAATATGAACATGGTAATAAGCAATGCAGGGATAAACATGAATAAAGCAATAATATGAAACAACAGTGCAGGGTAATGTGCAGTGGGTAACTAAACTGTTCTATCAGGTTTTCTATTCTAAAGTCTTTGAAATCAATTGATGACTCGTCGATGTAACTCAATAGTATCCCGTGCATGCCCGGGTCCACGGTCAAGACCCTCGGGGCTGAATCCGAGACGTACCGCTAGGCGGTAATAGGTAGCAGGATGGACGAGTGATGTCAGCATCATCACTCCCGGACTGGCCAAGCCCGTAAGACTGATCAGAACAGGTATCGAACTGTTGAGTTACAAGTCGGTTTCACCTTTGATTTCCCCATACCACCAAGTTATATGTGTCAGGTCAGGTATTCAGTAATCAAGAACTAATGCCAACACAGGATCAGGTAACAGCAGGTTTTGTCTGGATAGACAACAGGAATGGTCCATGAGGACAACATGTCAGGTTTGTTGGCATTAGGCACGGGATCAGGTAACAGGTCGGATCATGGTACATCAGGTCAAGCCAGGTAATATATAAAGGTGTCGTGTCATGTCAAGAGTGTACGGTACCATGTCATGTCAAGTAGGAAGTGTAACAGGTCATGTCAGGAAGCACAAGATGTCGTGTGGGTGCTCATAATCAAACTATCATAAACATGTGTATAAATAAACAAGCATGAGTACTATCAGAACAATAAACTGGAACATGTAATATGATATGCAAATAGATATAATTTCAAGGATATGGATGCACAGTTATCGATTAGGGTTACATTTATAGTTCCAATATTAATTAGGATGCAATTTATTAAACATGGAGTGTTAATATTATATTATTATGTAGTAATGTGATCTATGGATGCAATTATATGTATTTTAAATGCGATGGATGCAAACGGGTATCCGAAAAGTTATAAAACTATAAAATGGAAACGTGGGATGTACAACTAAGCAATATGTGATATAAATATTAATATGGATAGCATATTCAAAGCGATTAATAACTATAAAAGTGGTATTGATTAACCAACACAAGAAAGTTCCGTTCAGAAATTCAGCGTCACCCTAATTTGTAAAATAGCTTAAAAATAACAAACGTTCTCCAAAAGGGACGTGTCTTATACCAAAACGAAGATAATTCAATAAGGTTTTCAGTTTTATAAGTATAAGCACCTCAGGTTGTCCCTACAAAAAGTTATGAATATTCGAAGTTGAAAGTTTGCTGCTGGAATTCCCTGGACAGCAGTTTGGAGACATTTTCATTTGCATTTTACGTTATTTAAACAATTTATTTTGCAAGTAAATATTTCATACATTTATATTATTCTGAGTTATCTTCGTAACGAACTAAAGAACGTATACTAATGATTTTTCTATGATTTATAATGAATTTTATACGATAAGGTGTACAGTAAATTTCAGATTTGTCATATCCGATTTTCCAACGACATTTCATGTGTAAACTATAAGATTTTCAAATGTATAACATTATAAAATGAAGATTATAAACTAATTAAAGATAATAATAATAAATATTACGACGATATATATTTTAAATGATATGGTTGCAGTATAATGTAATCTAGTATGTCACAAGATAAGTTTTCATGATCTAGATTTAATATGATATAAACGGATGCCAACGGAACATCGAAACGTTATAAAATTAAACATGAGGCACTAGATTTAAACTATAGGTATGGTATTTATTTAAATAGGTATAAAATGAATTATATAGCATGTAGCAAGATTAACTTGCCTTGATGGGTCGCGAATCGGGAAAACGGAACGTTAACCGTCGGCGGGGAAAACTCGCGACGGGCACACGGTTCACGGAATGAACCCAAACGACGAACAAAGGAACCACACGGGTCGGGGTACCTCGCTGGAACGTCGAGAAGCGTCACCGGCACGACGGAATTCCGGCAACAAAAGAACAGTTAAAAAATGAGAAACGAGACATGAAAGAAGAAGAGAAAGAATGATAAAGAGAAGTACGAGAGGATATATGAGAGAGAGAGAGAGAAAAAGTGGAGAGAGAGAAAGTGGGGCCCACGGGGTTAAAGGAGAGGTTGCGATTGGCTGAGAGAATAAATTGAGAAGGATATAAAAGATTGTAAAAATATTATATGGTTAACCTAAAGATTTAAAAGATAGGTAATGAACAGTAAGATATCAGATTAGTTAGAAAAAATATATGCGAAGGTTTTAATAATATTAAAATTTGGGATTTTGGCGCCAAATGAAACATTTCCAAATTGCGCCCGGGTTGGGTCCAAAAATTCGAAATTCAAATAATAGGATTTTAAGCGGGTTCCAAATT
Organism: Agapanthus africanus; assembly: GCA_030015575.1. Lineage (NCBI taxonomy): Eukaryota > Viridiplantae > Streptophyta > Magnoliopsida > Asparagales > Amaryllidaceae > Agapanthus > Agapanthus africanus. The sequence goes on from CM057339.1 coordinate 140,146,641, forward strand.
TTAAAATGAAATGTTTTATGATTAAAAAAGCATACTCCCAAAACGGACACACGCACGTGCACGTAGCCATCCAAACTCGCCCGTTTCACTAAACGGGACTAGAACACAATGTACGGACGCTACCACGAGGCTAAGGGTGTCAAGTAGGCCAAGATGAATACTTTCAATTTTATTTTAGGTGCTAAAATTTGTTATATGCAGAATGACTTAGCCAGATAAAATTTTACAGTAAGACCCAAACAAGCAAGATAAATGAAATGAGTAATATCTAATTCTCAACCAATAATAGAAAATAGTAGTATTGGGCTCGGGTGTTACAGTAGCCATGACATTTTCCGAGATAGGACGCGGCTGATTTTCATGCGGTTCACCCACTTTTGGATATGAGGGAATAGGCGTCGGCTGCTTTAGGACACCGTTTCCCGGTTCACGAACAGAGCCCTACGCTTGATTGGGCGGCTGAGAGGCAAGTTAGGCCATGAGCTGCATCACGACATTCGTCAAGTCGTCAATTTTGGAGTAGAGTTTGTCCATTTCCTTGTCTTTGTTCCTGAGCTGCTTTCGGAGCTTTTGAAGCAGCTCTTGCTCCGCGGTCCTGGGGCGGAAAGTCGGCTCTTCCTCGCTGTCCGAGCTTGACTCTACATGGACTGAGGGGTCTTTCTGCCTATCATCCTCGTCAAGAGGGTTTTCATCATCCAGCGGAGGTGGCTGTTCTTGGGAAGCGGCAACCACATTCAAGCCAGATTGGATTTGAGATGTGGTGGCCCCGTCCTTGCTCTTGCTGCGCGTGCCCACCATGTAGATAGTGTGGACCACATATCCAGCCATTTCCTCATCTTCGGCGGGGTAACCCTGTTCTTCGAACCTTATGATGTTCAGCCTAGCAGGAGCCCTAGCCCTTTGGTTGGCTCTATATATGAGCCTTTTCTGCCTTAGCTTCTCAATTTTAAGGGCTTGGCGGGCATCTGTTTCCTACGAAGCCACCGTGAGTCGATTAGCGGGGAGCTTAGAGAAGACACCCGATCGAGCAGTTGTCAGGGGCACCACCTGAGCTTGCTCGAGACGTCTTGTTGCTTTGTTGGTGTTGATGGCCTTGCCCCCAGCTGGGGCCAAGGAGAGTCGTTCAAAAACCGACTTGCATTTGAGTTGGGGCGCCTTCGAGACCACCACATTTGGCATCTTGCCTTTCGAGACCGGTTTGTCTGTCACCGGGGCTTAAGAAGCTTGGATGGTGTTAGCTGACGCGAGCAAGATAGAGCCGAGTGGTAGCGGCGACTCTTCCCATTGTCGCCCGAGACTGGCCGGAAGGACCGTCCTGGCGTCCATCTTCATCGTGTAGGAGATGGGAGTTGTGTCGAGAGCTGAGCTTGTCCTTGGAGACATTTTTGTTGCGACCGGAGATTGCAATTTGAAATTTGTTAACCTGCATAAAGAAGCATGATTTCAGTACAGGCAGTCGATATGTATATTGATTGAGTTCGCATGAACGTTTAACCCGAAATATGAGAGGAGAGAAAAGTCCCACCAGGCGTGCCAGAATCTATAGGGTGTTTTTCGTCACCCCATTGAGATGGGAATACGCGCGCGCTTGTCAGGCATACTACAGATTCCCTCTGCCTAGGGTAGGCGGGGGTTTATTGATTGTAGGGATCCGAATCTCCGGCAGCCGCGGACTAAGCTGCCGTTAATTACCCCTCGCATGCGAGCGAGAGAACCTCTGATTGACGGGTTAAACTGGTCATGCAAACTCAATGTGCAGTGTTGTGTTTTAGAGGGGTTTTGGATATATCGGGGGCCCTCCCGATCACCCAACTCGGCCGGACCGCCGAGTCCCCTGTATGGAAATTCTGGCTTTTGATCTTCCCTACCCCCCTGCAAACTTCATTTCCCCAGATCGGTTCCAGAGACCATTGAAATCCCCATTTACTCCATTTTTTTAATGAATTTTAATATATTTTTACATTTTTTCAATTTAAACTCTTCATCTACCCTAACCCTAGCCTAACCCTATAAATACCACCCCTAAACACTACCCTTTCACCCCAAAACACTGAGCCAACTCTTAAGAAATCCCTAGAAACTCTAGTGTGCAATCGAAGTGAGCGAAAGGCGAAGCTCCGGAGAATTTTCCGGCCATCTTCTGACGACGATCCTAGGAACTCCCGGCGACGAAACGACGCACCGTCGACTCCTTTCGTCTCCCCTTCCTCTCCTCTGTTAACTAAACCCGTAAGTCCCAATTCTCTCTTCTCTATTCTTATTCTAAAATACTAAATTTCAAAACCCGACGGAATCAGAATAAATCCGATTTCCGATTCGGTTCTTTATAAAATCTAACTCTACAAACACTACATGTTGACTATTAAATACTAAATAATCATATTAAACAAGTTCCATATCAAAAGTAATTGCTATTTCCATTTTACCGTATTTTTTTCATTAAACTACCATATAGTTTCATTTCTACATTTAAAACCATCAAAACCTTACTATACTTTTAAGTAGATCACGAGGTACTGACCTATCCCCTCACACACTAATATGCAACATAGCACAATACTTTCGGGAACATAGAATACGAGAAAACAACACCTTTTCAAATAAATACCATTACTTATAAAACCATTTTTCTTAATAATTTTGTATTTTACACAAATTTTTTCAAAGCGCCGCTACAACCCACTTTGGGGAACCCATTCGGGATAGTGCGGATTATTGCACATTCTCGGGCTTAGTAGTGCGAGATTCAGATCCCCGCAAGGGGCATTCGGTCTCGGAAGATTTACAAAATACAAAATCTTAAGAAAATGAGATTTTTAGAAATATAAAATATATATTAAAATTATTTATATATATTTATGTATATATATAACATTAAAATATCTATTTTGAAATAATATAAATATTCCAACTCTTTTCGAAAAACACAAGAATCGCTTTACATTAATATACCACGAATTCCATACAAGTCAATATTACAAATAAATACCATTTATTTTGAATTTAAGATATTTTCACTAGAAATATCACAATTATAAAATCTACATTCAAGATAACACTAAAGACGATAACTAAATACTTGGAGAGTATTTTGAAAATTATACAAAAGTATTTTTACATAAAACCCCCTCAAGTTCTATAAATTACCCTAATGACCCTAGTAAACATAGGTTTAAGCGGGACCAATCTCTTGAGCCTCAGGGAGCCGGAGAAGTGGGTGCTTGCCTATCTAAAGTAGACAACTTAACAACGGTGTTATCAATATGGTAATCGTCTTTGAAAAAGACACAAATCCTGCCGCCCATGTGCAGCGGTTATCGATAATATCAAAACAATCAGGACTTCAATTTACTTTTCTAATTGTCTGACTCAGATTGAGTCTCTTTATAATCTGACTTGAATATGATTCAAGTACAATCTACAATCTATAATATTACAGTTCAACATGAATCCATGAATCCATTATTCCATATATTCAATCTATCAATCTATACAACTTGACTGAACCGAACCATGGATATACATTCCATTTACATGATTCTCCAGTTACATCCATTTACATGATTATACAGTTACATCCGTTTACTGATATCATGGTTTCGGCAAGTCATCCAATTATACAATCTATATTACAAGACAATTCAAGTTGCAATACAATACAACAATACAATCAAGATAACACGGGGTTTAAGGGGTAGACTGGTACGGAAGGTGTTAAAAGTGGCACGAGACTGCAAGATTTAAGACACCTAACCGTATCCAATTGTCGTTGTTCCGGGCTTTCTAACGGAGCCTTGTATTCTATATTCCGTTTGCCCTGGTCTCTAGCATATAGAGACCCCTCTCGTATACACTGGCATCCTTCTGTACTAAGCTACAAACAACAGCGTTAACATAATATTATAACAATATAATACAACTTTAAGAGCTACCTTCTTATTCTGTCTATTCTACTTCTCTCTTATCTTTGGGACTTACCGAGCGATCTGTTCGCAGACGACATTCTCTTTCTTTCTTCTTTGAATGTCGTCAGGTGATCCGGACACGTCAGAGATCGAGCCCACGAATGAAGACTTGGACCAATTCAGTGAAGACCCCGAGCTCTAGTTCATTGTACACTTTCCATTTCAGTACTTTTCATTTCTGCAATTGTTTAGGCATTGCTTTATTTCAGTTGTATTTACTTTCCATGTATTGTACAGAAAGAATGTGAATAAATAAAGTTGTTGTTTTATTATATCTTGTCTCTTGTGCATTTACTTTTATATTGCTTAGATACGCTTAGCGTATTTACTTCGCAGTAAATACGTAGCGGTCTCATCGCGTCCTCTGCCCGTATACTGGAAAACGGGACGTGACAGGTTTTGTTGGTGGCCCATGCAGGTCAGAGTTGTATGGAACACCGCCATGCAATTCTGTTCTGTGTGAACAACCTAAGCAATATAACACAAGAACCAGCAACTAAAACATTCTTTACAATCATGTTCCTTGAATCTTATCAATTTAATATTCTTTGAATCATATATTTTGAATATGTCCTAACCTAAATCTGCTTTCAAAGGTTATAGATTCCCCAAACAACACCAGTGCCAACTTCAAAAACACTCCTCCACCACTACCACTACCACCTGTCGTTCCTGCTCCACACAACGAGCAAACGGTTCTGCTTGAGGCTATCCGAAACCTCCTGGTTGGACTGCAGCAGCAGACTGCTATATTAATGAACCGATCTGAAGCATAAGCAACCCGTATAAAGCACTCTGCCACCCAGATGGCAGGAAGAGCCTCGTCAAGGCCACCTTTTATGCCAAGGAGTCCCGGAATACCGAACAACCGTCCCAGACCAGCTTTTTGTAACTACTACAGGAGAAAAGAGACACTTGTAGAAGGTCTGTAGGAGCGTAAAAGGCCTGTGCCTAGTTTGTGGCGCATCCGATCATAGAATTGGGAACCGTCCTTATAATAGCAACTCAGCTCACACACACACCAACTACCCGCAGTGGCCAGCTATCCAGGCTCCTGCAATTCGTCCTGCACTACCTGCTCCACCACCTGCACTGCCTACTCGCCAATTCCAACAGGCAATGAGGAACATGCCTCGAGGGCAGGGAAACAGGCCCCAAGGACAGAATGTGCTTCCAGCTAGAAGGAATATACCACGGCGTCAAACATTCACATTCGCAGCCGTAGAAACCGAGACTGTAGATCAAAGTAACACCGGTAAGCCTTTTTCATATTTTTAAACCCTTGCATCCTATTGTTATACACTATCAAATACTTCAGTCACCAAACTTTCCCTTAATTATGTTACACTTTCCTTTTACAAATTTCGAGAACGAAATTTTTATAAGGAGGTTAGAATGTAACAACCCTAAATTTCCTGTACAATTTCCTGTACAATTTTTTTCAAAAATCCAGAAAGGGGTATTTTAGCCTGAGCACAAGATATAAGTAATTAATTTGCTTTTTTAATTACAAGTTAAAAGAATATAACAACTCCATTTTTAGTGTACAAAAATTTGCTTTAAAATTAATGTATACTTGGGGTATTTACTTTTGCAGTGATTACTTTAAGTAATTAATTCACTCCTTAATTACAAGAAGGAGTTTGTAGCTCATTGGTAATACCTTGCACTGTTGAACCAAGCCACCAGAGTTCAAATCCCATACCCCACATTATTTTTAATATTATTTTGTTTTGAATTTTTTAGAAGTCCAAGAGTCAACACGTGCTAAAACCATAAAACCCCACTACACCCACAAATGTTAATGCACTAGTGAGTTACCCTACCGACGGCGGCCCTCACGATCACCGGACTCGGTCGGACCGCCGAGTCCCCTGAATGAAAATTCTGGCTTTTGATCTTCCCTACCCCCATGCACACTTCATTTCCCCATATCGGTTCTAGAGACCTTTGAAATCCCCATTTACTCCATCTTTAATGAATTTTAATATATTTTTACATTTTTTCAATTTAAACTCTTCGTCTACCTTAACCCTATAAATACCACCCCTAAACACTACCCCCTCACCCTAAAACTCTGAGCCAACTCTCAAGAAATCTCTAGAAACTCTAGTGCGCAATCGAAGTGAGCGAAAGGCGAAGCTCCGGCGAATTTTCCGGCCATCTTCCGACGACGATCCTAGGAACTCCCGGCGACGAAACGACGCACCGTCGACTCCTCTCGTCTCCCCTTCCTCTCCTCTGTTAACTAAACCAGTAAGTCCCAATTCCCGCTTCCCTCTTCTTATTCTAAAATACGAAATTTCAAAACCCGACGGAATCGGAACAAATCCGATTTCTGATTCGGTTCTTTATAAAACCTAACTCTTTCTTTAATACAATCATGCTACAACCACTACATGTTGACCATTAAACACTAACTAATCATATTAAACAAGTTCCGTATCAAAAGTAATTGTTATTTCTATTTTACCGTATTTTTTTCCATTAAACTACCATATAGTTTCATTTCTACATTTAAAACCATCAAAACCTTGCTATACCTTTAAGTAGATCACGCGGTAATGACCTACCTCCTCACACACCCATATGAAACATAGCACAATACTTTCAGGAACATAGAATACGGGAAAACAACACCTTTTCAAATAAATACCATTACTTATCAAACCATTTTTCTTAATGATTTAGTATTTTACACAAATCTTTGCATAGCGCCGCTACAACCCACTTTGGGGAACCCGTTCGGGATGGTGCGGATTATCGTACATCCTAAGACTTAGTAGTGCAAGACTCAAACCCCCGCAAGGGGCATTCGGTCTCGGAAGATTTACAAAATACAAAATCTTAAGAAAATGAGATTTTTAGAAATATAAAATATATATTAAAATTATTTTTATATATTTATGTATATATGTAACATTAAAATATCTATTTTGAAATAATATAAATATTCCAACTCTTTCAAAAAACACAAGAATCGCTTTACATTAATATACCATGAATTCCATACACGTCTATATTACAAATAAATACCCTTTATTATGAATTTAGGATATTTTCACTAGAAATATCACAATTATAAAATCTACATTCATGATAATACTAAAGACGATAACTAAATATTTGGGGAGTATTTTGAAAATTATACAAAAATATTTTTACATAAAACCCCCTCAAGTTCTATAAATTACCCTAAGGACCCTAGTAAATATAGGTTTAAGCGGGACCAATCTCTTGAGACTCAGGGAGCCGGAGAAGTTGGTGCTTGCCTATCTAATGTAGACAACTTAACAACGGTGTTATCAATATGGCGATCGTTTTTGAAAAAGACACAAATCCTGCCGCCCATGTGCAGCGGTTACCAATAATATCAAAACAATCAGGACTTCAACTTACTTTTCTAATTGTCTGACTCAGATTGAGTCTCTTTATAATCTGACTTGAATTGATTCAAGTACAATCTACAATCTACAATATTACAATTCAACATGAATCCATTATTCCAGATATTCAATCTATCAACTTGACCGAACCGAACCATGGATATACATTCCATTTACATGATTATACAGTTACATCCATGATTCTACAGTTACATAAATGATTCTCCAGTTACATCCGTTTACTGATATCATGGTTTTGGTCAGTCATCCAATTATACAATCTATACAGTTTAGAATACAATACAATACAATACAACAATACAATCAAGATAACATTACGGGGTTTAAAGGGTAGACTGGTACGGAATATGTTAAAGGTGGCACGAGGTGGTCACTTAAGACATAATTACATCAATGCCGTTGTTCCGTGGTATTATCGACGGATCCTTGTACTACGGGTTACCAAAGTCTCCGGTGTAAGTGGGACTCCTCTCGTATACACTGGCATCTTCTGTACCAAGGTACAAACAACAGCGTTAACACAACATTATAACCATATAACACAACTTTAAAAGCTACCTTCTTTTCTGTCTATTCTATTTCTCCCTTATCTTTGGGACTTACCGAGCGATCTGTTCGCTGACGACATTCTCTTTCTTTCTTGTTTAAAGGTCGTCAGGTGATCTGGAAACGTCAGAGATCGAGCCTACTGCTGAAGACTTGGACCAGTTCAGTGAAGACCCCAAGCTCTAGTCATTGTACACTTTCCATTCAGTACTTTCATTTCTATTATGCCATTGTTTAGGCATTGCTTTATTTCAGTTGTATTTACTTTTCATGTATTGTACAGAAAAAATGTGAATAAATAAAGTTGTTGTTCTTATTATACCTTGTCTCTTGTGCATTTACTTTATATTGCTTAGATACGCTTAGCGTATTTACTTCACAGTAAATACGTAGCTGCCTCGTCCCGTCCCCTTCGCCGTACACCGGGAAACGGGGCGTGACACGGACGCTAGTGCTTTGGGCGCAAGAGCACTAGCGCCCCACGTGCCAGGAACGTAGACGCTCGGGCGCTAGCGCTTTGGGCGCTAGCGCTCTGAGCGCAAGGGCGCTAGCGCTTTGGGAGGCAAAAGGGACTTAGTCCCTGCAATGGGAGTTGTGCTTCTAGAAAGGAACACTTATTATTTTGTGTGTGTGTGTGTGTGTGTGTGTGTGTGTGTATGAGGAGTTAAACTCCTAGGATATTTTGAGGCTGGTGAAGGGGCTTCTCCCCTTGAGCCCTGGATCTTCCCCAAAGTGGTGTTTTTGGAGATGGGTCCCCTTCTTCTTCTTGTCGTTTGGCCGGATCTTGGGAAAAGGGGGTGAGACTTAAAATCCTTCCTTTTTTGAGATCTAATGGCAGATCCAAGTTTCCCTTTATGGGTTTTGTGGTGAAAAGCTATTTAGTTTTGGAAAAGGGAGAGTAAAACTTTTGATTTAATTCGAAAGAAAGAAGAAGGTTTTAGAACCTTGAGGAAATAGAAAGAGGCACATACCCTAATTTTTGGGGAATGAAAAGTTGTTTTTTTTATTCATCATCATGTTGCCTTTTATAGGCTTACATATTTACATATAGCCCCTTGGGCTTTACAAAATTGCATTTTGCCCATCCCATGGCTCATGTGCCATTTCTTTTTGCACATAAGCCATGGGCTTTACAAAAATTTGGCTTTATGCCCATTCATGCATAAAAAAAATTAAAAAAATTATTTATTACATGATTTTATATTGGCATGGGGAGGTTGGCCGCGGGCTCGACTTGGGCATGGGCCCACTTGACCTGGGCTTGGGCCCACTTGGCTTGGGGTTGACCTTGACTTTGACTTGGTCAACCGGGGTGCAAATTTTGATCCCAACAACATGCAAAGCACGAGAGCGCCGGTGCCAGAACTAAAAGTTCTCCACCTTTGGATCAAAGATCGAACGAAGACGATAAATCATCAAATTCTAGAATTAAATTCTGATTGAGAAAATACTCCTCAAATTTTTCTAAACAAGAAAGATTGTGCTGTGTAAATCATAGCATCGTTGGATCAACGATCCAATGGTGATTATATCACGCCCTGCTTCTCAGTATACGGGCAGAGGACGTGACGAGACCGCTACGTATTTACTGCGAAGTAAATACGCTAAGCGTATCTAAGCAATATAAAAGTAAATGCACAATAGACAAGATATAATAAAACAACAACTTTATTTTTTCACATTCTTTCTTTACAATACATAGAAAGTAAATACAACTGAAATAAAGCAATGCCTAAACAATGGCAGAAATGAAAAGTACTGAAATGGAAAGTGTACAATGAACTAGAGCTCGGGGTCTTCACTGAATTGGTCTAAGTCTTCACTCGTGGGCTCAATCTTTGAGGTGTCCAGATCACCTGACGACATTCAAAGAAGAAAGAAAGAGAATATCGTCAGCGAACAGATCACTCGGTAAATCCCAAAGATAAGGGAGAAGTAGAATAGACAGAATAAGAAGCTAGCTTTTAAAGTTGTAGTATATTGTTATAATATTGTGTTAACGCTGTTGTTTGTAGCTTGGTACAGAAGGATGCCAGTGTATACGAGAGGGGTTTCTATATGCAAGAGACCAGGGCAAACGGAATATAGAGTACAAGGCTCCGTTAGAAAGCCCGGAACAACGGCAATTGGATACGGTTAGGTGTCTTAAATCTTGCAGTCTCGTACCACTTTTAACACCTTCTGTACCAGTCTATACCTTAAACCCCGTGTTATCTTGATTGTATTGTTGTATTGTATTGCAACTTGAATTGTCTTGTAATATAAATTGTATAATTGGATGACTTGCCGAAACCATGATATCAGTAAACGGATGTAACTGCATAATCATGTAAATGGATGTAACTGGAGAATCATGTAAATGGAATGTATATCCATGGTTCGGTTCAGTCAAATTGTATAGATTGATAGATTGAATATATGGAATAATGGATTTATGGACTCATGTTGAATTGTAATATTGTAGATTGTAGATTATAGATTGTACTTGAATCATATTCAAGTCAGATTATAAAGAGACTCAATCTGAGTCAGACAATTAGAAAAGTAAATTGAAGTCTTGATTGTTTTTATGTTATCGGTAACCGCTGCACATGGGCGGTAGGATTTGTATCTTTTTCAAAGACGATTACCATATTGATAACACCGTTGTTAAGTTGTCTACATTAGATAGGCAAGCTCCAACTTCTACGGCTCCCTTAGGCTCAAGAAATTGGTCCCGCTTAAACCTATGTTTACTAGCGTCCTTAGGGTAATTTATAGAACTTGAGGGGTTTTTTATGTAAAAATACTTTTGTATAATTTTCAAAATACTCCCCAAATATTTAGTTATCATCTTTAAAGTTATCATGAATGTAGATTTTAGAATTGTGACAATTCTAGTGAAAATATCATAAATTCATAATAAAGATCATTTATTTATAATATTGACTTGTATGAAATTCATGGTATATTAATGTAAAGCGATTCTTGTGTTTTTCGAAAAGAGTTGGAATATTTATATTATTTCAAAATAGATTTTTTAATGTTATATATATATATATATAAATATATAAAAATAATTTTAATATATATTTTATATTTCTAAAAATCTCATTTTCTTAAGATTTTGTATTTTGTAAATCTTCCGAGACCGAATGCCCCTTGCGGGGGTCTGAATCTCGTACTACTAAGCCCGAGGATGTGCGATAATCCGCACCATCCTGAACGGGTTCCCCAAAGTAGGTTGTAGCGGCGCTTTGCAAAGATTTGTGTAAAATACTAAATCATTAAGAAAAATGGTTTTATAAGTAATGGAATTTATTTGAAAAGGTGTTGTTTTCTCGTATTCTATGTTCCCGAAAGTATTGTGCTATGTTTCATATGAGTGTGTGAGGAGGTAGGTCATTACCTCGTAATCTACTTAAAGGTATAGCAAGGTTTTGATGGTTTTAAATGTAGAAATGAAACTATATGGTAGTTTAATGAAAAAAATACGGTAAAATGGAAATAGCAATTACTTTTGATATAGAACTTGTTTAATATGATTAGTTAGTGTTTAATAGCCAACATGTGTGGTTGTAGCATGATTGTATTAAAGAAAGAGTTAGGTTTTATAAAGTACCGAATCAGAAATCGGATTTGTTCCGATTCCGTCGGGTTTTGAAATTTCATATTTTAGAATAAGAATAGAGAAGAGGGAATTGGGACTTTCGAGTTTAGTTAACAGAGGAGAGGAAGGAGAGACGAGAGAAGTCGACGGTGCGTCGTTTCGTCGCCTGGAGTTCCTAAGATCGTCGTCGGAAGATGGACGGAAAATTAGCCGGAGCTTCGCCTTTCGCTCACTTCGATTGCACACTAGAGTTTCTAGGGATTTCTTAAGAGTTGGCTTAGAGTTTTAGGGTGAGGGGGTAGTGTTTAGGGGTGGTATTTATAGGGTTAGGCTAGGGTTAAGGTAGATGAAGAGTTTAAATTGAAAAAATGTAAAAATATATTAAAATTCATTAAAAAATGGAGTAAATGGGGATTTCGAAGGTCTCTGGAACCGATCTAGGGAAATGAAGTGTGCAGGGGGTAGGGAAGATCAAAAGCCAGAATTTTCATTCAGGGGACTCGGCGGTCCGGCCGAGTCCGGTTGGCGACGCCGGCCCGATTCAGCCGGTCCCGGCCGAGTCCGGTGATCGGGAGGGCCGTCGTCGGTAAGGTAACTCACTGGTGCATTAACATTTGTGGGTGTAGTGGGGTTTTATGGTTTTAGCACGTGATGACTCTTGAACTTCTAAAAAATTCAAAACAAAATAATATTAAAAATAATGTGGGGTATGGGATTTGAACTCTGGTGTTTTGGTTCAGCAGTGCAAGGTATTACCAATGAGCTACAAGCTCCTTCTTGTAATTAAGGAGTGAATTAATTACTTAAAGTAATCACTGCAAAAGTAAATACCCCAAGTATACATTAATTTTAAAGCAAATTTTTGTACACTAAAAATGGAGTTGCTACATTCTTTTATCTTGTAATTAAAAAGCAAATTAATTACTTATATCTTGTGCTCAGGCTAAAATACCCCTTTCTGGATTTTTGAAAAAAATTGTACAGGAAATTTAGGGTTGTTACATTCTACCCTCCTTATAAATTTTTCGTTCTCGAAATTTGCAAAAGGAAATTGTAACATATTTAAGGGAAAGTTTGGTAACTGAAGTACTTGATAGTGTATAACAAGAGGATGCAAGGGTTAAAAAAAATGAAAAAGCTTACCGGTGTTTCTTTGACCTACAGTCTCGGTTTCTACGGCTGCTAATGTGAATATCTGTCGCCGTGGTATATTCCTTCTAGCTGGAGGCACATTCTGTCCTTGGGGCATGTTTCTCTGCCCTCGAGGCATGTTCTTCATTGCCTGTTGGAATTGGTGAGTAGGCTGTGCAGGTGGTGGAGCAGGTAGTGCAGGACGAGTTGCAGGAGCCTGGATAGCTGGCCACTACGGGTAGTTGGTGTGTGTGTGAGCTGAGTTGCTATTATAAGGACAGTTCCCAATTCTATGATCGGATGCGCCACAAAGTAGGCACATGCCTTTTACGCGCCTATAGTCCTTCCACAAGTGTCCCTTTTCTCCTACAGTAGTTACAAAATGCTGGGCTGGGACGGTTGTTCGGTACTCCGGGTCGCCTTGGCACAAAAGGTGGCCTTGACGAGGCTCCTCCTGCCGTCTGGGTGGCAGAGCGCTTTATACCGGCTGCTTCTGCTTCTGATCGGTTCACTAATATAGCAGTCTGCTGCTGCAGTCCAACCAGGAGGCTTTAGATTGCCTCAAGCAGAACCGTTTGATCGTTGGGTGGAACAGGAACGGCAGGTGTGAGTGGTAGTGGTGGAGGAGTGTTGTTGAAGTTGGTGCTGGTGTTGTTTGGGGAATCCATAACCTTTGGAAGTAGATTTAGGTTAGGACAGATTCAAAGTATATGATTCAAAGAATATGAAATTGATAAGGTTCAAGGAACATGATTGTAAAGAATGTTTTAGTTGCTGGTTCTTATGTTATATTGCTTAGGTTGTTCACGCAGAACAGAATTGCATGGCGGTGTTCCATACAACTCTGACCTGCATGGGCCACCAACAAAAGCTGTCACGCCCCGCTTCCCAGTATACGGGCAGAGGACGCGATGAGACCGCTACGTATTTACTGCGAAGTAAATACGCTAAGCGTATCTAAGCAATATAAAAGTAAATGCACAAGAGACAAGATATAATAAAACAGCAACTTTATTTATTCACATTCTTTCTGTACAATACATGGAAAGTAAATACAACTGAAATAAAGCAATGCCTAAACAATGGCAGAAATGAAAAGTACTGAAATGGAAAGTGTACAATGAACTAGAGCTCGGGGTCTTCACTGAATTGGTCCAAGTCGTCACTCGTGGGCTCGATCTCTGACGTGTCCAGATCACCTGACGACATTCAAAGAAGAAAGAAAGAGAATGTCGTCAGCGAACAGATCGCTCGGTAAGTCCCAAAGATAAGGTAGAAGTAGAATAGACAGAATAAGAAGGTAGCTCTTAAAGTTGTAATATATTGTTATAATATCGTGTTAACGCTGTTGTTTGTAGCTTGGTACAGAAGGATGCCAGTGTATACGAGAGGGGTCTCTATATGCTAGAGACCAGGGCAAACGGAATATAGAGTATAAGGCTCCGTTAGAAAGCCCGGAACAACGGCAATTGGATACGGTTAGGTGTCTTAAATCTTGCAGTCTCGTGCCACTTTTAACACCTTCCGTACCAGTCTACCCCTTAAACCCCGTGTTATCTTGATTGTATTGTTGTATTGTATTGCAACTTGAATTGTCTTGTAATATAGATTGTATAATTGGATGGCTTGCCGAAACCATGATATCAGTAAACGGATGTAACTGCATAATCATGTAAATGGATGTAACTGGAGAATCATGTAAATGGAATGTATATCCATGGTTCGGTTCGGTCAAGTTGTATAGATTGATATATTGAATATATGGAATAATGGATTCATGGATTCATGTTGAATTGTAATATTGTAGATTGTAGATTGTACTTGAATCATATTCAAGTCAGATTATAAAGAGGCTCAATCTGAGTCAGACAATTAGAAAAGTAAATTGAAGTCCTGATTGTTTTGATGTTATCGGTAACCGCTGCGCATGGGCGACAGGATTTGTTTCATTTTCAAAAACGATTAACATATTGATAACACCGTTGTTAAGTTGTCTACTTTAGATAGGCAAGCACCAACTTCTCCGGCTCCCTGAGGCTCAAGAGATTGGTCCCGCTTAAACCTATGTTTACTAGGGTCCTTACAGTAATTTATAAAACTTGAGGGGTTTTTTATGTAAAAATACTTTTGTATAATTTTTAACATACTCCCCAAGTATTTAGTTATCGTCTTTAGAGTTATCATGAATGTAGATTTTATAATTGTGATAATTCTTGTGAAAATATCCTAAATTCGTAATAAAGGATATTTATTTGTAATATTGACCTGTATGGAATTCATGGTATATTAATGTAAAGCGATTCTTGTGTTTTTTGAAAAGAATTGGAATATTTATATTTTTTTAAAATAGATATTTTAATGTTACATATATACATAAATATATAAAAATAATTTTAATATATATTTTATATTTCTAAAAATCTCATTTTCTTAAGATTTTGTATTTTGTAAATCTTCCGAGACCGAATGCCCCTTGCGGGGGTCTGAATCTCGCACTACTAAGCTCAAGGATGTGCGATAATCCGCACCATCCCGAACGGGTTCCCCAAAGTGGGTTGTAGCGGCGCTTTGTAAAGATTTGTGTAAACTACTAAATCATTAAGAAAAATTGTTTTATAAGTAATGGTATTTATTTGAAAAGGTGTTGTTTTCCCGTATTTTATGTTCTCGAAAGTATTGTGCTATGTTTCATATGAGTGTGTATGGAGGTAGGTCATTACCTCATGATCTACTTAAAGGTATAGCAAGGTTTTGATGGTTTTAAATGTAGAAAAAATACGGTAAAATGGAAATAGCAATTACTTTTGATATGGAACTTGTTTAATATGATTAGTTAGTGTTTAATAGTTAACATATAGTGGTTGTAGCATGATTGTATTAAAGAAAGAGTTAGGTTTTATAAAGAACCGAATCGGAAATCGGATTGTTCCGATTCCGTCGGATTTTGAAATTTCGTATTTTAGAATAAGAATAGAGAAGAGGGAATTATGACTTATGGGTTTAGTTAACAGAGGATAGTAAGGGGAGACGAGAGGAGTCGACGGCGCATCGTTTCGTCGTCGGGAGTTCCTAGGATCGTCGTCGGAAGATGGCCGGAAAATTCGCCGAAGCTGCGCCTTTCGCTCACTTCGATTGTAAACTAGAGTTTCTAGGGATTTCTTGAGAGTTGTATCAGAGTTTTGGGGTGAGGGGGTGTTTCCCCCAATCAGATCAAAGTTCTGTTGAAAATTCAAATTTTGAATTGAAGCAACGCTTCAGAAGCAGCGCCATGTGCGCCGCGCCCTAAGTAGCATGCCACGTGCAATGCACGTGTGCGCTAGCGCTAGGTGTGCTGCGCTCTATGTTGTGCACCACGTGTAAAACACGGATGCGCTAGCGCTAAGTGCGCCGCGCCATAAGTAGCGCACCACGTGCAAAGCATGTGTGCGCTAGCGCTAGGTGCGCTGCGCTCTAAGCAGCGCACCACGTGCAAAGCACGGGTGCGCTAGCGCTGGAACTAAAAGCTCCCCACCATCAGATCAAAGATCTAATAATAATGATAAATCATTAATTAATCAGAATTAAATTCTGTTAAGGAAAGATTCTTCAAAATCTTTCCAAATAATAAGATTGTGCTCTGTAAATCAGAGTACCGTTGGATCAATGAACCAAGCGTGATTAAAAATCACCAAAATACAGAATAAATTCTGTATTGAAAGATTTCTCAATCTTGTTAATAACAAGAAGATTACCTTCTGTAAATCAGAAGCCCTTGGATCAAAGATCCAACGATGGGAAATTTCCAAAATCAATTGGAGAAAAGATCTCCTTAACTGATTGAACTGATCAGCTTGCCCTATAAAAAAAGACCCCTAGACTTCAAGTCTCAATATATACAGAAGCATAGAGAGAAACCTCCCCAAAAAAAACTTGGAGAAAGAGCCAAGCTCTCGATAGAAGAACTTCTTTTCTTCAAGGTAAAAAGAACAGAGTGATGAAATCATCTCAAAATTAAAAAGAAGAATTTACTTCTTTCTCACAGATCATAGATCTACAAGACCAAGGTCTTTTACCAAGAGATCATAAGATCTCATCATAAAATAGAAGAAGAATTTACTTCTTTATAGATCTAAAAGAGATCATAAACACCTTATTAATAAAAAGGGGGGAGAATAATTTAATTCTCTTGAGGATCATAGATCCATAAAGGCAAGGCCTTTCATCAACATAAGAGATTGAAGACATCTCCTACAAAATAAGAAATTTTGTTCTTAAAATCTTGAGACAATGTCTCTTATAAATGAGAATTTATTTCTCAGATCATAAAATTGATTAGATGCGCTTTGCACTCTTGAAATGCGCTTCTGCGCTCTTGGACTGGCACTCAGCACCAAGCTCACCACGTGTCCTTCATGTAGGCGCCACCTAACAGTTAGCGCTTTGTGCTCTTTATAATAGCGCACTGCGCTCATGTGCTAGCGCTCAGCGCCAGGCGCACCACGTGTCACTCATGTGTGCGCCACTAAATTAATAGCGCAAAGCGCTCATAAACTGGCGCAATGCGCCTATTATCTGGCGCTTAGCACCAAGCGCGACGCGTGTCGTGTACGCTACTCGGCAGAAGCGCACTGCGCTCTTTGACTGGACTTAGCCCAAGATTGGCCATAAGTCCTCAATTCAAATTAACTAAGCCCATATGCTCATAAATTTTTTAACAGATCTTAGTCCCAATTGGACTACAGATTTCGACCAAAATTGGTTCAAGGGTATATCTCTGAACCCCTCTGATACATGTCGTTGTAATCCTTCAACATCTTCAGAGAGGTGACGGGTCCCGACAGCCATACATTTCATAGACTATGACGTCATTAAACTGGACCATGGGGTCCTTAAGCCCACGGACTATGATGTCCTTAACCTCGGACTGTGGGGTCATTTAAAACCCATGGACTATGATGTCCTTAACCTCGGACTATGGGGTCCTTTAAAACCCATGGACTATGATTTCCTTAACCTTGGACCGAGATGTCCTTAAACTAACATTGGACCACCATGTCCTTAAACTGGTAATCGACCGCAATATCCCTAGACTAAACAATAGAGTCCAAATGCTCTTTTGTTGGATCTAAATGATCCTGTTGAGTATATCTTAGTCTAAAATTAGATTAATGTATCCTCAACAAACATTTAAGTTGATCTTAGTCTCAAATGAGACTAACGTATCCTTAAACCCAACCCCCAAACCCAAATCTAAGAAAATACGGATTTGGACTAATCTACGCCCAACGGGCGACAACATAAATTAGTCTCCGTATACAATCCATGGGCAACCAAAAACAAAACAAACACCCACGACACGAAGTGACCATCTGGAGAAGGAGAAAGTGGTTACCGCGATGTGGTAGCGTAATTAACTGCACGGGCTTGCGCCTGCAGGGAAGAGCGTCCCCATAATCAAAAACCTCTCAAACGAGGGGGAATCTGACGAAGTCTGCTACATCGGCCGCATCCGTTTAAACTTTCGATACACGGTGTCATAAATCAACTTGGCATCTTCGGAGAGGTGGACGGATAGCACCAATTAGCATCTGCCCCGAAATTCAGGCAAGACGGACCAGCGCGGTCGCGTCTCCGCGTTTCGGAGGGGAACAGATTCTGGCACGCTCGGTGGGACCTTTTCCTCTTTCCACTCCACACTTCGTGTGTCGTGTTCATGAACGAATCGCGGTTTGATATGGTTGCCCTTGGGTTCGAGGTACTAAGATTTGGTTTTGCTCCCGTGCAGAAAAAATAACATCAATGGCCTCCAACTGCTCCAACTGCAACTGCAACTCCCGTTCCGCCTCATCTAGAGGTGTAACCTACAGGCCCCAAGTGGCCTTCCTGTTCAAGATGCCGGTGGAGCAAGTAACTCAGGCCACCACTGGACTATTCTTTGGGACCATGCTCCCACCCATGAACTTCAATGCCCCGTGTTCATATCAGATTTCTGCATTTTCATACCGCCCAATTTTTGTCACATTGTATATCGGTAGATATTCTTGAGCCGTGTTTGCTAGTCAATTGCAGGATACAGGTTCTCAGTTCTAAAACGATGAAATTCATGGAAAACACAACAAAATCCGGGTTCCTGCCAACCACTGAGAAAACACGGTCTCCGCTCGTCATCCGTATGTTGCCAGAGACCAGTTTAGGAAGACAAAATGTCAAATCATTGTCACCTTCATGCACAAGGCTCAATGGTAGCACAAAATCCAAGAGATCTACGCGGAGCTCGAGGCAATCATTCCAAATCTTGACAAAAAGTTCACCTTTCCCTCAACAAGAATTCTGGAAGAAATGTGGAGGTATTATCAGAAACTATATGTACCAAACAGCTGGAAAAAGCCAACCAGGGACCCCAACCAAAGACCACACCCCAACTCCAATAAAGGGCCGCGGAAGCGCGGCTAAATGGGGGTCTTGGCCGCGCTTCCGCGGCCATGTGGGGCCCACTTGCTGACGGTTTTTGAGGGTATTTTTGGTACTTCATGTTAAGGCTGCTGGTTGCCCTAGAACTCCAACTCCCTGCCTATAAATACAGCAGAACTTGCCAATGCCAAGGGTCATTCTTTTAGTCCATAATCTTGTATTTTTCTTTTCCTAGGATTTAGTTCACTTGTTCTTCTTCTTCTCCTCTCTTCCCCATTAAACTTGTAGTGAGCTTTTGAGTGAAGAGTGATGAATAAAGAAGACCATTTTTATTATCATGCTTGTCTCTTTCTTTGCTTGTTATAATTGTTGTAATTTCAATTGTTAAGTAGTTGTTGTTATTTCCTTGTTGTTTGTTTCTTCTCTCTTTTTCTTTATCCTTACATACGACAATGATACTTACGCTTGATCCTCGCCAAGGTGAGGTCGCAAACAGTTAGTCGTATTCTTCTAATCTCTTTCTTTCTATCTTCCTCTTTTGTGTTGTTTTATTTTTCCGTATTATGATGTGTGAGTAGTTCATTCTTGTTAGGGTAGGATAAGGGAAGTTTGAGAGAAGGAAATCTCTCTCACTCTTTCCTTGCCCAACAGCTTAAATCAACTCCCGTTAATCTAACCACAATCCGCTCCTTACGGCACCCTATCCTACATGATAGCGGTGATTCCGTAGTGAGACCGGTTGTGGTTGGATTAACCGGAGGTTATGGCTAAGAGCCAAGAACGGACGGACAAGCACCCAAAGGAAGACTTATGCGTTGGAAAGCCTAGCTTATACTCGCAAAGTCCTTCCTAGTCGTGCTAATCCCCGTTGTTGCCGATTACCGTAACACGATATTAAGAAGGGCAACGAAAGATGAGGAGACTCCTAACTCAAACTAACCTAATCCTAACCCTAACATGCTCTCTTTAAATATCAACTCAACACTTAGATAACTACAAACAAAATCTGATCAACCGGACTTAACTCGTCGAAAAACACATAGAAAAAGATTCCCATCTCCCTGCGGACGACCCGTACTCAACCGGCTAGCTACGTGCGAAACCGTCTTGATTGCGGTATTTAAACTAGAACTTGAACACGCTCGTATCCTAACAATCAAATGGCGCCGCTGCCGGGGAGACGGTAGTTTGTTTCTTTGTGAAATTTCGGGTTAATTTGTAAGTATAAAAAAAAAACGAAAAAAAATACATACTTTGTAAAAAGCCATCTTGTTATTCTTGATTAGTTTTTGTGCAAGTGCGCAGGAAAATACGAAGTTCAAGATCGACGCCAAGGACGTCAAAAATACGGAGTTCAAGTACAGTGCCAAAGACGTGGGAAGATAGACCCACATTTCGCGGCTACACCGCGACGGACAAAACGAAGCATCCGGTCTACTGTACAAATCTGGAGCAAAAACATTGAGCAAATCAAGATTCCGTACATCCAGGCAAGAAGAGGACACCCAACAGAGAACACTAAATTTTTCCAGAGCCCCAAGTCCCCAGGACTGCCGCGCATCCGCGGCCATTGCATGCGTTTGGCCGCGGAAACGCGGCCATCTGTTGGCATCAGAGCCTCCAATTTCTCTGTAAGTCCCCTGCCTCTCTCCACTCCTCTGAACTCCACTGAATTGTGTTTTCTGCAGACTTCTTTGCTCAAATTCTTCTCCCCCTTCCAATAAACTGTTCTTGTGCAGGATTCTTTGCGCCGCAAAATAAAAATTGTTTGCAGTTGATTTGTTACTGTTTTGCATTCTTTAATACGGACTTAAGGGGTTTGAAACCAATCCAGATTGGGTGGGGATTTCATCACCCTTCCCAGGACCCCAAAAATCACTAAAGCATATGCATTGTCCATTGTAAATTAAAAAATACTAGACTTCAGCCCTAAGGACTTCGCGCTCATTAGGAGAAGATAAACCGTGTTTAGAACCTTGCTTAACCGTACATTGTTTACGGGGTGTCTAGGAAAGTGTTAAAGGCGCAACCGCCGAAAGAGAAAGGGTTATTTAATTAAGGAACTTCGCGAAAGCGTTGGACAACCTCCCCTTATCTCTGCACTTACCTGGCCCCGTGATCGGTGTATTTTTAAGCCTGTTTCTCGACACTGTTTAACTTCGAAAATCAAGTTCAGGAGCAGGTCTAGTAGACCTAGGCGACCGTAGATCTAGGTGTGATTGTGCATATCTTGTTTGTGATTGCTTAAGCCGTATTTCCGTACATACTTCTGTAAAAATCTTTCTGAAAAAAAAAAAATCAAAAAACTTTTATAAAAACTTGCCCTTTTGTCGCCAAATCCATTTTTCACCCAACACCCATCGCCTTTCTCCATTGACGTTTTCTTACCCTCACCTTCTCCGCTTTGCATACACTAAACTCGTTTAGTGTATGTCCGCTTGGACTCGGGACACTAGCGCCCGTTTAGTCCGCGTTACGTTAGTCGCGACCGACTACGCGATCGACTCCGAAGTCGATACTCCGTCCACTCCTCTTTCACCCCTTCCTTTGCCGGCCAACTCCAACGTTGACCGGAATTCTGTTCACACATCTTCACCTTCACCTTCGCCTTCACCAAACTCTTCTTCCGCGATGTCGGGATTTAATCCGAACATCTCTTTGACCACCGCTGGAATGGCTCCACCTCCTACGGAGACCAATCTTCCACCACCTCCGCCTGTTGTAGCGCCGCAGCGAATTGCGCTCCAGGATCGTTTCTACCCCACCCGTTCTGCACTTCCCACCTGCCTTTCTCTTCCTCCGGCCAATGGGGACAACTTTGAAATTAAGCCTCATTTCATCAACATGCTTCCACGTTTTCATGGGCTCGAAACTGAAGATGCCTATATCTTCATCAACAAATTTCAAAATGTCTGTGCCATGATGAAAACCACCCAGCTGTCGGACGATGCTATACGTCTACGGGTCATTCCGTTCACTCTATGCGATCTCGCAGAAAAATGGCTGTATAGCACCGCTTCCCACTCGATCACCAGCTGGGACGAGTTTGTTAAAGCGTTTCTGAAAAAATTCTATCCAAATCATAAGACCGCAAGAATTCGAAATGAAATCAACCAATTCTCCCAGCTTCCTTCTGAACCTTTCTGGAAGTGCTTTGACCGGTACAAAGACCTTCTTGTTCAGTGTCCTCACCACGGTATAGAGAAATGGCAACTCTGCCAAACCTTATACGAGGGACTGAACCCAGCAACGAAGCAGTTGCTGGAAACCATCTGTCAGGGCCACTTCCTATCGAAATCTGACGATGAAGCGTGGCAGTTCTTTGACGATCTTGCGGAGCAAACGCTACAGTGGGAGAGCACAAGACCGACTTCTTCTTCTTCTACCTCCACTTCAACCGGTCAGTCTAGGGTAGGAATCCACCAACTCGATGTCTCTATCGCGATGAAAGCTGAAATGGCTGCGATAACACGAAAGCTTGAAGCGATAGAGAGCAAATTTTCTGCTCCTTCTCCTGCCCCTGTTCTCCCCCTTCGTACCATCTGCGCTTGTTGTTCCGATCCTTCCCACTTGACCGAAGAGTGTCCTTACAATCCACCATCGCAAGGACAGGATCAGGTTAATGCATTCCAGCAAAGACCGAGGAATGATCCATACTCTTCCACCTACAATCCCGGTTGGAGGAACCACCCCAATTTCGCCTGGAATCAGAATCAGAATCAATTCCAAGGCAACAATTTCCAAAGGGCCCCTCCACCGCAACAACAAGCGCAACAACAAACTCAGTATCAGCAGCCCTTCCAACCCCAACCTTACCAAAACCAGACGAACAATTTCGCACCAAATAATTCTTTTCCACCAAATAACAACTTTGTTCCGTCAAACACTGATAAGGTTTCCTCGCTCGAGCGAAGTCTGGAGGCGTTTGTTAAACAATCGACTCAATCCACCGCCAACATCCAGTCTTCGATCCAATCTTTAGTACAACACACCGCCGCACATGGGCAGAGCATCAAAACCATCGAGGCCCAGATTGCACAGCTGAACGCGGCCTTGAGCGAGCGAGAGAAGGGGAAGCTTCCGTCCCAGCCACTGCCAAATCCCGGTCACCCACATAATGCACATGTTGCTCTTGAACAACAAAACCATAATGTGAGTGCCGTGACTACGCTGAGATCAGGAAGGATGCTGCAAAACAACATTGGCAAGCGAATCAACGATGACACCCCGGCCGCCGCTTCTTCTTCTTCTTCTCCTTCTTCTTCTTCGTCTTCTGAGCCTATTCTCCATTCTTCAAAAGGCTCTCCTTCTTCTTCTTCTTCTGCTGCTCTGAACGGACCCGCTTCTCACTCCACGAAAACACCTATTCTGGGATCCGTTCCTACTCCACAATCTCCTCCACCAACATTAGACTCAACCAATTTTAAAAATGTCCCATTTCCAAACCGGTTGAGGTCTAATAAACAAAATCCACATATGGAGAAGATTCTGGAGTTGTTCAAGCAAGTTAACATTAATATTCCTCTTTTAGATGCTGTCCAACAAGTCCCGTCCTATACAAAAATCTTAAAGGACTTGTGCACGAAAAAGAGGAAGTCTCAGGTACCCAAGAAAGTTTTCTTGGCTAGTGCTGTGAGTGATGCCCTTACCCAATCTTTACCACAAAAACGGAAGGACCCTGGCTGTCCTACGATTTCTATTACTATTGGGGATAAGAACATCAACCGCGCACTATTAGATCTTGGTGCCAGTGTTAACTTGCTTCCTTACTCTGTATATGAGCAATTAGGGGTCGGAGAGCTGAAACCCACACACTGCACTCTCCAAATGGCCGACCGATCGATCACCCATCCTAGGGGTGAGCTAGAGGATGTGTTAATCAAAGTCGGGGACTTCATATTCCCTGTTGACTTCATCGTATTAGACACACAGCCTGTAGCTAACCCCCGGAATCAAATTCCGGTGATACTCGGTCGCCCATTTCTTGCAACCTCAAATGCTGTGATCAATTGTCGCAATGGTTCGATGAACCTCTCTTTTGGTAATATGACAATTGAACTCAACATTTTTAGGTTGGGGAATCAGCCCACCGAACCTAATGCTCATATATTAGATGTTTGCTCGATCCAGGAGATCACCCCTGAAGAATGTGAGTTCGAGGAGTTTCTATTTCACGACGATAACCTTGACGCCACTAGTGCGTTTCTCTTCGAACCCGCTGCTGCTTCCGTGCCCAACTACGACTATGAGTGTTTTACGTTTTCACACGATCTTAGCCGCTCACCACCCGAGTTTGAATCGTTTGACTTTTCGGATGAGTTACCTGAACCATCCAACTCGGTGGCTTACACTCATTTCGAACCTTTGTTGGAATCCTTTGAGTTCGAAACCTTTTCTCCAATCCTTCCTTCTATCATTTCACCTCCAATTCTCGAACTCAAGCCTTTGCCGTCTCACCTTAAGTACGCTTACTTAGGTGAGAACGAGACCCTCCCAGTTATCATTTCGGCTTCTCTAGCTCCTGAGCAAGAGAAAGCCCTTCTTTCGGTCTTGCACAGCAATAGGCAAGCTTTTGGCTGGTCCATGGCGGACATTAAGGGGATTAGTCCCCTGATCGTAGAGCATCATATACATCTGATGGATGATGCCAAACCAGCCCGGGATCCACAAAGACATCTCAATCCAGTCATGAAGGAGGCTGTGAAGAAGGAGATCGTCAAATGTCTAGATAGTGGTATCATTTACCCTATCTCTGATAGCCAGTGGGTTAGCCCCATTCATGTTGTCCCCAAAAAGTCGGGCATTACGGTCATCACCAATGAGGCAAACGAGTTAATCCCTACTTGCACCCAAACTGGATGGCGAGTATGCATTGATTACCGAAAACTCAACGCCGCAACGCGGAAAGACCACTTTCCGCTACCTTTTATTGACCAGATGCTCGAACGATTGGCCGGACACGAGTACTATTGTTTTCTAGATGGCTACTCTGGCTATAATCAAATTCCCATCGCCGAAAAAGACCAGGACAAGACCACTTTCACTTGTCCTTTCGGCACGTTTGCATATCGTCGCATGCCCTTTGGGTTATGCAATGCGCCCGCTACCTTCCAGCGGTGTATGATGGGAATTTTCTCTGACATGGTGGAGAAATTTCTGGAGATCTTCATGGACGACTTCTCCATCTTTGGCGATTCTTTTGACGAGTGTCTGCTGCATCTCGACGCTGTCCTTACCAGATGTAAGGACAAGAATCTCACTTTGAACTGGGAGAAATGCCACTTCATGGTGCGCGAAGGTATTGTCTTAGGACATATCATCTCGCAGAAAGGCATTGAGGTAGACAAAGCTAAGATTGAGGTCATTTCCAATCTTCCTCCTCCCCGATGCGTCCGAGATATCCGAGCCTTCCTTGGCCATGCCGGTTTTTATAGACGGTTTATCAAAGACTTTAGCAAGATTGCTAGGCCCTTGACTCTTCTCCTGGCCAAGGACACGCCATTCGACTTCAGCTCAAGCTGTGCGGCTGCTTTTGAATCATTGAAACACTCACTCACTTCTGCTCCCGTTCTCTCTTCTCCTGACTGGACGCACCCATTCGAGATTATGTGCGATGCATCCGACTTTGCCATCGGTGCTGTCCTTGGACAGCACATCAATAAGATGCCGCACGTGATCTACTACGCTAGCCGAACCCTGAACGACGCCCAACTTAACTATACAACAACTGAGAAGGAATTCTTAGCTGTTGTATTTGCTTTAGAAAAGTTCAGGCCCTACCTCATCGGCTCTCCAGTCATCGTCTACACGGACCATTCAGCTCTGCGCCATCTTTTTGCGAAGAAAGATGCCAAGTCTCGGTTAATCCGTTGGATCCTCTTGCTTCAAGAGTTTGACCTTGTCATTAAGGACAAACGAGGATGTGAAAACGTGGTTGCCGACCATCTCTCGCGACTTCCTTCTTCGCCTTCGCTTCCACTTCCGATAAACGACGTTTTTCCAGATGAACAACTCTTGACAGTATCTTGCGAACCCTGGTTCGCAGATATTGTGAACTACTTGGCCACGGGATTACTACCGACCGAATGGTCTAGTCAGGACAGACTTCGCTTCTTATCCCAAGTAAAACACTTTTACTGGGACGAACCCTACTTGTTCAAGTACTGTCCCGACCAGATTATTCGTCGGTGTGTCCCCGATGAGGAATTCAAGAGTGTGCTGTCATTTTGCCACGATCAAGCATGTGGCGGGCATTTTGGGCCCAGAAAGACAGCTGAGAAGATCTTGCAATGTGGTTTCTACTGGCCACAACTTTTCAAAGACGCTCACGAATATTGCAAGACTTGCTCCCGGTGCCAACACATGGGCCGGATATCCCGGAGAAACGAGATGCCGCTCCAACCGATCTTGGTTGTGGAGATTTTCGATGTTTGGGGGATAGACTTCATGGGGCCGTTTCCCAACTCTTTTGGGAACTTGTACATTCTTCTAGCTGTTGATTACGTCTCTAAATGGGTCGAGGCTGTGCCCAGCCGGACTAACGACAACAAGGTTGTCGTTAGGTTCCTTAAAGAAAACATTTTCTCCCGGTTTGGGCACCCCCGAGCGATCATTAACGACAATGGAAGTCATTTCTGCAATAGGACTTTCGAGGCCTTGATGCGGAAATACTCCATTAATCATAAGCTTTCTACGCCCTACCACCCCCAAACCTGCGGGCAGGCCGAAGTTTCAAATCGGCAAATCAAGCAGATACTGGAGAAGACGGTTTCCAAGAACCGTAAGGATTGGTCTTTGAAACTCACTGATGCCCTTTGGGCATTTAGAACCGCTTATAAGACCGACCTTGGCATGTCTCCCTATCGGCTTGTATACGGAAAGGCCTGCCACCTTCCTGTCGAAATCGAGCATCGCGCGTTTTGGGCGATTAAGGAGCTGAATCTGTCTCTTGAGGACGCGGGCAGCCATCGGAAGCTGCAGCTGAACGAACTATGCGAGCTTAGGGACGAGGCTTACGACAACGCGATTGTCGTTAAGAATCGAACGAAGGTGTTTCACGATAAACACCTTTTGCGCAAAACTTTCGTACCTGGTCAACAGGTACTTCTTTACGACACCCGACTTCATTTCCATCCTGGAAAGCTCCGATCTCGCTGGAAAGGGCCATATTTTGTGCGGAATGTGTATCCGCAGGGCGCTGTGGATTTGGAAAATCCAAAGGACGGTTCACTCTTCAAGGTAAATGGACACCGATGCAAACCGTACCTTAGCGCCGAACCAACAGAGGAGCTCCTGTTCTTACAGGAGCCGGTTTACCTTGCTTGATCTTCCTCTGCCTACCTCCAAACTTCGGTTATCCAGCCAAGAACAGTAGACACTGTTCCAAATAAGTTTGGGGGTATGTACAAACCATTTTATTTATATCTGTGTATATTCTTTTTCTTTTCTTTAAACACAAAAAAAAAAAAAAACAAATAAAAATTGTGTATCACTAACCGCCAATTTTGAACCTTCCAACTGCTCTCTTCATGCTATGACAGTGAGGACACTGTCCAGTTTAAGTTTGGGGGTACGCTCGGTACGCATTTCTTCCCTTCGCATTCATATGTATATCTTTGCATCTGCATATTAAAATCCATAAAATCCATAAAAATTTGAAAATTTTCTAAAAAATATAAAAACTTTTTCGTCAAGTTAACTTGTGGAAGAACTCTGATTCAACATTCGACGGTTTTAGTTTGAAAAAATAGGAATAACTAGATCTTATGTGTGGATTTTGAAAACCTGAAAGATAACTCTCCTTTGAAGTTAACTATAGTTGATATACGTCTTTACATCACACTACACGTGTCGTGAGATTTTGGGAATTAGATGACAAGTCTTTCATGTTTAAACTTTTAAACAGATAAATAATTTTCTGAGGATCAAATAGGTTTGTTCTGAAATAAGTAAATGTCAAGAATAGTTTATGAAGTAAAGCGAATATGAAGGAATGTTATTGATGCCGTAATTGGAGCTAAGTCTGAAAAATAACCCATCTAAAACTTGATTGGAATGATTACACACCAAACCCACTAGACACGTCTTTTATCCAAAAAAAAAAAAATATTTGAACTGCCGGTTATATCTCCGTTCGTATTAAATCATCTGATTTTCACGCCAATCTGTCTTTTGTTTTTGGACCTAGGTAACTTGAGTAATTAAGTCCGCTGGGGTGTTTTTACACCTAATGCCCTAAAACCAACTGGTTTGGGTGCATTGGCCCAAAGTTCGCTAAGAAGCCTAGAAAGTCCAGTTTAAAACAAAGTCAAGCAAGTGTTCTCTCCGAGTTAAAATTCCTAACGGTTCTTTGTGTGAAAATAATCTTGATAAAAGACAGGCTTTTAAAAAAGAATTTTAACGGAGATATGAAGGTTTTACTCTTTGATAAAGACTATTGCACGTTCACAGAGGTGTGTATGAAATGAAAACAAGAAAAAGGTGGAGTGAAAAGTACGACTTAGTTTTCTGTTAAGGAAGATAGAAATTCTGAAGTTGAAACCTTACTGGAAAACGAAACTTGAAAAATGCTTAACTCGTTATAAAACTTATGTGATCCTTTTAAAATTGTTATCTGGGCTTTATTGTACGACATGATGACTTTAATCAACCTTTCGGGAACTTAACGACACTATACGCACTGCACGTAAAGACATATAAAAGCTGTAGTTAAATAAGATGCGAGGTGTGAAAAATAAAGGTTCGATGGTCTAGACTTAGGATTATAGAATTGTTATTTTCTAAAACAAAACTTTAGGGTTTGAAGCTTAGTTATTTTACAAAATCAACTTGACCGGATTTTGTGGGTAGTATCCGCTGAAAACCCTCAGGAGACAACACTCCTCCTACTAGGGACACCTAGAGGTTTAACGGCTTGTTGCACATGCTCAGTGCAATCGCGTTCCCTGCGAAAGTGAGGTTAGGAAATTTTTTGTGAATAAATGGACTTTGCTCGGGACGAGCAAATGATAAGTTTGGGGGTATTTGTTCATATCAGATTTCTGCATTTTCATACCGCCCAATTTTTGTCACATTGTATATCGGTAGATATTCTTGAGCCGTGTTTGCTAGTCAATTGCAGGATACAGGTTCTCAGTTCTAAAACGATGAAATTCATGGAAAACACAACAAAATCCGGGTTCCTGCCAACCACTGAGAAAACACGGTCTCCGCTCGTCATCCGTATGTTGCCAGAGACCAGTTTAGGAAGACAAAATGTCAAATCATTGTCACCTTCATGCACAAGGCTCAATGGTAGCACAAAATCCAAGAGATCTACGCGGAGCTCGAGGCAATCATTCCAAATCTTGACAAAAAGTTCACCTTTCCCTCAACAAGAATTCTGGAAGAAATGTGGAGGTATTATCAGAAACTATATGTACCAAACAGCTGGAAAAAGCCAACCAGGGACCCCAACCAAAGACTACACCCCAACTCCAATAAAGGGCCGCGGAAGCGCGGCTAAATGGGGGTCTTGGCCGCGCTTCCGCGGCCATGTGGGGCCCACTTGCTGACGGTTTTTGAGGGTATTTTTGGTACTTCATGTTAAGGCTGCTGGTTGCCCTAGAACTCCAACTCCCTGCCTATAAATACAGCAGAACTTGCCAATGCCAAGGGTCATTCTTTTAGTCCATAATCTTGTATTTTTCTTTTCCTAGGATTTAGTTCACTTGTTCTTCTTCTTCTCCTCTCTTCCCCATTAAACTTGTAGTGAGCTTTTGAGTGAAGAGTGATGAATAAAGAAGACCATTTTTATTATCATGCTTGTCTCTTTCTTTGCTTGTTATAATTGTTGTAATTTCAATTGTTAAGTAGTTGTTGTTATTTCCTTATTGTTTGTTTCTTCTCTCTTTTTCTTTATCCTTACATACGACAATGATACTTACGCTTGATCCTCGCCAAGGTGAGGTCGCAAACAGTTAGTCGTATTCTTCTAATCTCTTTCTTTCTATCTTCCTCTTTTGTATTGTTTTATTTTTCCGTATTATGATGTGTGAGTAGTTCATTCTTGTTAGGGTAGGATAAGGGAAGTTTGAGAGAAGGAAATCTCTCTCACTCTTTCCTTGCCCAACAGCTTAAATCAACTCCCGTTAATCTAACCACAATCCGCTCCTTACGGCACCCTATCCTACATGATAGCGGTGATTCCGTAGTGAGACCGGTTGTGGTTGGATTAACCGGAGGTTATGGCTAAGAGCCAAGAACGGACGGACAAGCACCCAAAGGAAGACTTATGCGTTGGAAAGCCTAGCTTATACTCGCAAAGTCCTTCCTAGTCGTGCTAATCCCCGTTGTTGCCGATTACCGTAACACGATATTAAGAAGGGCAACGAAAGATGAGGAGACTCCTAACTCAAACTAACCTAATCCTAACCCTAACATGCTCTCTTTAAATATCAACTCAACACTTAGATAACTACAAACAAAATCTGATCAACCGGACTTAACTCGTCGAAAAACACATAGAAAAAGATTCCCATCTCCCTGCGGACGACCCGTACTCAACCGGCTAGCTACGTGCGAAACCGTCTTGATTGCGGTATCTAAACTAGAACTTGAACACGCTCGTATCCTAACAATCACCCCGCTGCCGTTGTAGGAAGCCCCAAAGAATTCGGTCTTTGATCGACTTACCACCACTGCGGCCCCTCTCAACGGGTCATCCAGCTCCAACACCTCAGTCTTTGACAGACTGGGCCAAAGCTCCAACGGTCCCGTGAAGAAGCCTGCAATACCAGAAAGGGTTATCCCAAAAAGGATAGCCATTCTTGCTCTCGAAGTCGACAAGGCGGCTTCTCCTGCCAAACCGTCGGTCTTCACAAGACTGACTGTTCCGGCTCCCGCTCCAGGAGAAGTCCTCAAAGCTGCTTCCCTGCCCAGAGGCTGTTTTTGACAGATTGGACATTGCTTCTCAACGGACATCGGTCTTCAAGAGGCTGACGCCGACGACAAATTCTAACCAACACAGGGGGCATGAGAAAGTCACCCCTACAGCTGAGACAATCCCAATGGCTCGACACGCTCGACGTCGCCACCGGCGCCGAGTAAGGAAGGCTGGAGGCAATTCTCTTTCTGGACTGACTCCGCCGGCTCCAACGGTGGAAATCGATGCTGCTGTTACAACTGGGAACAGCTTCGAACCGCTTAGGAGGGTTTGCAAGAACTCTCCAACTGCCATGCTGAAAAGAAATCCTCCACCTGTGGAGAATGCTACAGAAAAGAAGCCGGAGCAGCCCCCTCAGCGGCTGTCCTCCAAAATTTACAAAGTCTGGCGACAGGTCCAGGAATCGGTGATTGATCAGGACTACTCTAGCCGACCAAAGAAGATTAAAGCTAGGTAAGAAAAGGACCATCCTGTGATACCACAGAAGATGTCATCTGTCTGGGTGCCCGCTGCAACGGCTCCCTCGACTTCAACCGCTCATAAGAGAAGGAGGCCAGAGAAAGCCCCTGTGACCGCGGCGAACCGCAAGGACGCTGAATCTAAACGCCCCAAGTCTGGGGGCATGGTAACACATACCGTTTATATGTCTTTCGGAAAAGCGGAAAGCCGTACTTCTACGGGTCATCGACCGCTTGCCCGATCGATAACAAAGGCTCGGGAGTACCAGCAGCAAAAACTTCAGGAGATGCTGACTGCAATGGCCGCACTCACTGGGCCGAAAGAAAATCCAGATACCTCAAAGCAGCGTCAGGAATAAGAAACTGATGCTGAATTCCTACGAAGAATGATCGAGAGGAAAGAAAAGGAGTCCGCGGAGCAGGCGGCCAACATAAAACGAATGGCTCTTTTGTTTCAAGACATGGCGGGGATGATGTTACAGCCGGAGCCTCCAGCTGAAGACCCTCCGATTATCATTGAAGATGACAGAGGGGAGACATCGAACCCTCCTCCGGCTCTTTCAGCAGCTAAGGAGGAGACCATCTCCAAGGCCGCTTTGGATGATTACATTGCTCAGCAAATACGAGTTCACCAGGCAAATGAAGCGGCCGGGCAGATCGTTAAGACTGGACGACCCTATCCGGGCTGGTATGACCAAATAAGGTACCCGCCGGGATATACGATCCCTAAATTCCACGTATATAAGGGGACGGGAAATCCGCATCAGCACGTCGCTCAGTTCAGAGCCTTGTGCGGCAACAGTGGAGGTGATGATAAACTTCTGCTCCGCCAGTTTGTCGGCAGCTTGTCGGAGACAGCGTTCGAATGGTATTCTGAGCTTCCAAATGACTCTATCGAGACATTTGCGGAGATGGAGCTACTGTTCACCCAGCGTTTCGCGAGTGCTAGTGAACGCACCCCAATAACGGCATTGATTAATGCCAGGGTGAAACCTGGAGAAACTTGGGTTCAATACGCAATACGATGGCGGAATTTATGGTCGAAATGTGAGCAGCGCATCGAAGAAGCACCCGCGGTGGGCATTTTCGTGGGCACTCTTGACCCTCAAGCTACCATCTCCCAATTTATGTTGTTCTTCATGCCGACCACGTTCCAGGCTTTAATTGACAAACTGGCCTAAATGGACCAGATGGGTCACAGGCCTTCCTCTTCGAAGCCGAAGCGGCGGAATGAAAAAGGGAAAGGGAAAGCGACCTTCGTCGCCAATGCTCAACAACAGCCCAGCGGTCTAAAATTAATGGATCGCCTAGACGAGAGACGGCGATACTATAATGAGAAAATGAAGCGCCCTTATTCATTTCTCCGGGACAAAACGAGGAGATTGTTCGAGTTAGCGGTGCGTAACAGGCTCATTAATTTTCCGAATCCAAAACGCCCATTGCAACCCTGTGAGGCTAATAGTCC
Source organism: Agapanthus africanus (assembly GCA_030015575.1). Lineage (NCBI taxonomy): Eukaryota > Viridiplantae > Streptophyta > Magnoliopsida > Asparagales > Amaryllidaceae > Agapanthus > Agapanthus africanus. The sequence continues at coordinate 140,179,515 of CM057339.1, forward strand.
CAATTATTGCCCCTACCACCAAGCGGTAAGCCACCCAATTGAAGATTGCTTCGTCTTTAAAGGCTGGATCGAAGACCAATACCAACAGGGCAAGTTCGCACTTTCCGAGAATTGGAAAGTAAGCCCGCCGCAGCCGCACGCTCTCAAAAAGACGGACACACTGGGGGCATCATGCTCTTTTGTAGAAGAAGTTCCATGGGAGATCGTGCTTTCAGCGAAGACGAAAAGAATGCTGAAGGATCTCCAAACATGCCCGGCGATCAGATGGAAAAATCCACTGGAACCCGAGATCATCGAGGGAATATTGAAACCGCGCCCAACTCCGAAAATTGGTGGTGACAGTTAAAGCACTCACACCCAGCCGTCAAAGTCTTCGAAGAAGAAGAAGAAGAATACCAAAAAGAACGGAATCCTAATGACAAGCGCACGGACCTGCAAAAACAGATTGACACGTTGGAAGAATATAATCAGAAGGCACGGACCCCAGTTACACTCTAAGAATTTCTCCGTCACGTACTTGAGGATGGAGATGATGAAAATGGAGAAGACTCGTCGGACGATTCTGAGGATTATGTGGCAAGCTGTCATGTGATCTCTCACTCATTAATAAACGGTGAAGAAGCTTTGGATGCAGAGAAACCGGGGGCAGATCCTGAGCCTGAACTTCTAGGACCATCAGATGAAATAATTGATGCATTCATAAACGAAGCTCTTCTTAAAAGCAAAACTGATCGGGAGCGCGAGATGGCCATATTTGAAAAGGCCAAACGCCGACGACTGGAAGAAAAGGTTTGTAGGGTGTTTTCGTCACCCCATTGAGATGGGAATGCGCGCGCTTGTCAGGCATAGTACAGATTCCCCCTACCTAGGATAGGCTGGGGTTTATTGATTGTGGGGATCCGAATCTCCGGCAGCCGCGGACTAAGCTACCGTTAATTACCCCTCGCCTTTGGAGCGAGAGAACCTCCGATTAACGGGTCAAACAGGTCATGCGAACTCAATGTGCAGTGTAAGAGTGTTGTGTTTTAAAAGGGGTTTTGGATATATCGGGGGCCCCGCAGAGTTTTTACGGGGGTCCCGCTACCCGGATAACAGGCTTGGGGTCAAGGGAGCTAGCAGCCCCCTTGCGGGGTGCAGGGCAGCGCCCCGTTAGAATTTTTTTCTAACGGGGGAGGTGTTTTTAGTGGGGAGTATGTGTGTGTGTGTGTATGTGTGTGTGTGTGTGTGTGTGTAAGGGAGAAGGGCATCCAAAGGATGCGTGGGAGAAAGCACTCGGGCGCTAGTACTTTGGGCGCTAGCGCAAGAGCGCTCGGGTGCTAGCGCAAGATCGCAAGAGCGCTAGGGCGCTAGCGTAAGAGCGCTAGTGCCCCACATGTTGGACACTTGGGCGCTCGGACACTAGCGCGAGAGCGCTGGCGCCCCACGTGTCGGACACGTGGGCGCTTGGACGCCAGCGCTTTGGGCGTTAGCGCAAGAGCACTAGGGAGGCAAAAGGGACTTGGTCCCTGCAATGGGAGTTGTACTCCTAGATAGGAATACTTATTATTTTGTATGTATATATATATATATATATATATATATATATATATATATTTGAGGAGTTAAACTCCTAGGATAATTTGATGCTGATAAAGGGGGGCTTCTCCCCTTGAGCCCTGGATCTTCCCGAAGTGGGATTTTTAGGAGATGGGTCTCCTTCTTCCTCCTCTTTTGGCTGGATCTTGAAGAACAAGAAGTTTGAGATTTTAAAAATCTCTTATTTTTAAGATCTGATGGGAGATCTGAGTTCCCCTTGTGGGTTTCATGGTAAAAAACTATTTAGTTTTGGAAAAGGAAGAGTAAAACTCTTGATTTAAATCAAAAAGAGAAGAAGGTTTTTAGAACCTTGAGGAAGGAGAAGATCACAGATCTTGATTTTTTTTCTGGAGAGAGAAAAAGTTCTTGAGATATTTTCATTATCTTTGCCTTTATAGGCTATACACTTTACATATAGCCCCTTGGGCTTTTCAAAATGGCATTTTGCCTATCCCATGGCTCATGTGCCATTTCTTTTTGCACATAAGCCATGGGATTTACAAAATTTGGCTTTATACCCATTTTCTTACATTTATTCATAAAATAAAAGAAAAGAAATACAACAAAATTATTTATTACAAAAATTTTATTTTGGCATGGGGGGAGGCCGGCCGCTTCGTGTTCGGGATCGACCCGGGCATTAGCCCACTTGATCTGGGTTTGGGCCTACTTGGCTTGGGGTTGGCTTTGATTTTGACTTGGTCAACCGGGGTGTAAATTTTTACCCCAACAAATTGCCCCCATCAATAAATACACACCACACATGTGGGTCGTGTGCATGAAATTGATGGATCTTCTTTCATATGGAGGTCGACTCCGTTTTGACGACGTGGATGTCGTTTCTGCCATTTTAGCGACGTGGACGGTCGATTCTGCCCTTTTTGCGACTTGGACTGTCGGTGTTGCCCTTTTTGCGACGTGGACGGTCAATGCTGCCCTTTTAGCGACTTGGACGGTCGGTGCCGCCCTTTTAGCGACTTAGACGGTCGGTGCTGCCCTTTTTGCGACGTGGACGGTCGGTGCTACCCTTTTAGCGATGTGGACGGTCGGTTCTGCCCTTTTAGCGACTTGGACGGTCGGTGCGGCCCTTTTAGCGACTTGGATGGTCGGTTCTACCCTTTTAGCGACTTGGACGGTCGGTGTTGCCCTTTTTATGACGTGGACGGTCGGTGCTGCCCTTTTAGTGACGTGGACGGTCGGTTCTGCCCTTTTAGCGACTTGAACGGTTGGTACTGCCATTTTAGCGACGTGGACGGTCGGTGCTGCCCTTTTAGCGACGTGGACAGTCGGTGCTGCCATTTTAGCGATGTGGACGGTCGATGCTGCCATTTTTATGATGTGGACGGTCGGTTCTGCCCTTTTTGCGACTTGGACGGTCGATGCTACCCTTTTTACGACTTGGACGGTCGGCCCTGCCCTTTTTGCGACTTGGACGATCGATGAATTGATTTCCCTCGTTCCCAGTTTAACGACTTAGGGGTCATCTGTTCCCAGTTTAACGACTTAGAGGTCATCTGTTCCCAGTTTAACAACTTAGAGGTCATCTGTTCCCAGTTTAAAGACTTAGGGGTCTATTGGATTGGAGTTCGGAATTTTGGGATTAGGGTAGGCATCAGCATTGCTAACACTGAAGCACATGTGCCAGGAGCAATTCATCATTTGCCTTTTCCTGTTGGGGAGCGATGGCTTAGGAGACAGGTTTAGGCCACTACCACCTAAGACTTTTCAATTTTATGAGTCGTAAGGGTCCCATAAAAGCATTTTCTCCCTACGAGTCGAAAGGATCTCGTAGGTGTACTTTCTCCTTAGGAGTTGTGGGGACTCCCAAGTGTGTTTTTCCTTTGTGAGTCGTAAGGATCCCACGAAGGTTTGTTCTTCTCATAAATCGTGAGGACACATGAGTGGGTCTTTCCTAATGGAGCATAATTCCAAGGGCGGTGACCGGCCGCTGGACTGGTGATTGCGGTGGGGCATGTGTATGCTAAGAATTATTTGAGCCCGTAAATTGTATACGGTAGTCAAGTTGGGGACTAAACGTAGGGCTGGGAGAATTTTGAGAAATTGGATTTTGGTTGGCGTCTGCATCGCTGCACTGGAATATGGTACCAGGAGCGACTCATCATTCTCCGTTTGGGGACTTAGAATTTTGATCTTGTTTGGCATCAGCATTGTTGCACTGGAATAATGCCATGAGCAACTCATCATTTGCCTCGAGAGGACTTGGAATTTGGGTTTTTGGTCGGCATCAGCGCCACTAACACTGAAGCGTAACGCTAGGAGCGACTCATCATTTGTCATTTCCCGTTGGGGAGCGATGGCTTAGGAGACAGGTTTAGGTCCCTGTCACCTAAGACTTTTCAATTTTATGAGCCGTAAGGGTCTCATAAAAGCAATTTCTCCCTACGAGTCGAGAGGATCTCGCAGGTGTATGTTCTCCTTAGGAATCGTGAGGATTCCTAAGTGTGTTGCCCCTTTGTGAGTCATAAGGATCTCACGCAGGGATTTTCTCCTCACAAGGTCGAGAGGACTTTGCGAGTGTATTCCATCTCTTTTCACGAGTTTGTGCCCTTTCGGGTTTTCACAAACTCGCCGGTAGTCCTGCTATTTTTACTCAAGGAGCCCTTTCGGGTTTTCATCCATGCCCGTTTTGCTTGTGAACATGCCATTTTTTTTGTTTTTTTTTGCCGCTGTTGGGACTTTAAAAGTAGTCTCACCGGCAAGATTTGGGAGAGATAGGGGTCGTTCATGACCGTGGATTGTATACGGTTTTGCAGGATGTATGATCTAGACCGTAGAGCCCGTGTGCTCAATTCGCCTGCGACTTGGAGCATTCACGCGTAGTATTTCTTGAGATATCGGCTTGATGAGTGGCATGGGCCTTTCTCCCTCGGCACTTATTAGTTGGTAGGATCCTCCATCGAACACTTTGTCGATGACGTATGGTCCTTCCCAGTTTGGCTCGAATTTTCCCTTGGCATGTCAATTGAGGACGATCGGTCTTTTGAGGACCAACACCAATTCACCTTTCTTGAAAGCGCGGAGATGTGTCATCTTGTTATAGGCCTGGGACATTTGGTCTCGGTATAGCTCTAGATTTTGCTGCACCATGAGCCTCTTTTCTTCGAGGGCTTCAAGCTCTTCTAGCCGAAGGAGCACGTTTTCCTCCTCCGTCAATTCATGCTGAACGGCCATTCTTAAGCTTAGAACTTCGACTTCGAGGGGGAGGACCACCTCCACTCCGAAGAGCAATGAGTATGGAGTGGACTGAGTTGGAGTACGGTGCGTGGTATGATATGCCCACAACGCCTCATGAAGTTTGATATTCCGGTCTCTCTTATTAGCTGAAGCATTTTTCCTCAGGAGCTTGCATAGAGTCTTATTGAAGGCTTCGGCTAGACTATTGGCTCTTGGATTATAGATGGAGGAATATCTCCAGTCTATCTTGTGTTGAGTAGCGAATCTTGAGACTTTGAAGCTCTTGAAAGAAGGCCCGTTGTCAGAAATGATTCCTCTTGGTGTACCGAAGCTGTATAAAATATTATGTCGGAAGAACATCAAAATATCTTCTGTCTTGACTTCTTTTACAGGGACAGCTTCAGCCCATCTGTAGAAATAGTCAGTTGTGGCCAGTATGAACCGGTGGCCTTTGGATGACGGGGGATCAATTGGGCCAACTATGTTGGTGCCCCAGACTTCGAAGGGTCACGACGCCACCGTAGGATGCAACGTATTGGGATGCTTGTGAATGAAATCACCGTGAATTTAGCAGATATGATATTTCTTTGCATGCTTTTCGCAATCCCGTATCATGGTGGGCCAGTAATACCCAAGCCGTTTGATTTGAAGTCGCATCTTGGGGCCAGATTGGTGAGCACCGCAAACGCCCGAGTGAACTTCTTTCATGACCTTTTGGGCTTCGGCCAATGACAGATACCTAAGCCAGAGTTGGTCATATGACCTGCGGTATAGCGTGTCATTTATAAACACGTATCGGAGAGCTCTCTTCTTCAGCTGAACCCTCGCATATTTTCTTTCAGGCTGCTCGTCGTATCGGAAGTACTCTATGAAGGGTTCTCTCCAATCGGGCTCGTCTTGAATTATCGAATCTTCTTCGGCGGGACTGCTCTTCTGTTCCGCGCTTTCCTCTTCTCGTAGAGAGACTGGGGGCAGAATTTGCCGGCTCCTGACTATGATCAGAATTTTGTCCATGTCAGGATCAGCCAGCTCCTTGGCTAAGCGAGCGAGTACGTCAGCCTTTCCGTTCAACGCTCTAGGGACTCTCATTAGTTCAATGTGAGTGAACCGTTCCATGAGTTCCACCACTTGGCTTCTGTACCGAGCTAACTCGGGTTTGTATATCTTATAGTCGCCGCTTACTTGGTTGACGACAAGCTGGGAGTCACCGTAAACCCATAACCGAAGGATTTCCATTTCTATGGCTAGCTCCAGACCAGGTATCAGAGCTTCATACTCACCTTCATTGTTTGTTCGAGGCTCGGTGAGAGCAAAAGAACATCGTAGGGTTCCCATCGATGGCATGATGAACACCAATCCTATCCCTGCTTTTATCTCTGGGACGCTTGATTTACTGGAGGTCCTTATCGATGAGGCCCTATCGAAGTAGAGCTCCCAACATGGTTCGTCATTCTCGAGGTGCAGCACTTGTTCGTCGGGTAACTCGCAATTGAGTGGTGACCCTTCTGGTATGGGATGAGCAGCGAGGAAGTCCGCAAGAGCTTGCCTTTTTACTGCTTTCTGAGGAGTATAAACTATGTCAAACTCAAGTAGCATGACAGCCCATCTCGACATTCTACCGGCTAGGCTTGCTTTGGTCAATAAGTGTTTGAGCGGGTCGACCCTAGAGATCAGCATAACCCGATGAGCGAGCAGATAGTGTCTCAGCTTCTTTACAGCGAACATTAGAGCCGGGCATTGCTTTTCGATCGGTGAATAGTTGTGTTCCGCCCCGACTAAAGTTCGGCTGAGGTAGTAGAGGGCATTCTCTTTTTCCTCCTTGTTGTTCTGGGCAAGGAGAGCACCGAGTGACTCATCTAGAGCGGCAGTGTAGAGAATCAGCGGTTTATTTGGAATGGGAGCAGCCAGCACTGGAGGGTGCAACAAGTATTGTTTGATACTTTCGAACGCTGCTTGACATTCGGCATCCCAGATAAAAGGAGCACCTTTCTTCATGAGCTTTGAGAAGGGCCTACATTTCCCCGATAAATTTAAGATAAACCTCCGTATATAAGAAAGCTTGCCTTGAAAAGATCTTAGCTGCGTCAGATTCTTCGGAGGTGGCATCTCCATGATGGCCTTTATCTTGGATGGATCAACTTCGATCCCTCGATGTTGGACTATGAAGCCTAGAAATATTCCAGACAACACGCCAAAAGCGTACTTCAGAGGATTCATTTTCAGATCGTACTCCCTCAGTCTGGTGAGAACGGTCCTAAGATCTTAGATGTGATCGACCTTGGCTTTAGTCTTGACGACCAGATCATCAACATAGCATTCGACGAATTTATGGATTAGGTCATCAAAGATATTGGTCATTGCCCTTTGATATGTAGCACCTGCGTTCTTCAGTCCGAACGGCATCACTTTGTAGCAGTATATTCCGATCGGGGTTCAAAATGCTGTGTGTTTCTCATCCTCAGGCGACATCTTGATCTGATTATATCCAGACGAGCCATCCATAAAGGTGAACAGCTCGTAATTTGAGGTGTCATCGACCATCATTTCCATGACCGGTAGCGAGAAGTTGTCTTTAGGATATGCCTTGTTGAGGTCCCTGAAATCGACACAAACTCGGATCTGCCCATTTTTCTTCTTCACTGGGACTATGCATGCGATCCAGTCCGCATATTTCTCTTCCCTGATGAAGCCGGCATCCATGAGTTTCTTGGCTTCCTCGATGACCTTTTCTTCTAGCTCCCTTCTCACGAGGAGCTTGTTTGACTGGCTTAGCATCAGGAGATATAGCCAACTTATGCACGACCACTTCAGGGGAAAGGCCACACATCTCTTTGTACGTCCACGCGAAGCAGTCGACGAACTCATGCAGCAGGGCGATTATCTGCGCTTTCATTTCCTCTGACAAGAGTGAGCTGATGTAGGTCGGCCTTGGATTATCGGGCGTTCCTAAGTCAATCTCGGTTAGCTCGTCTAAGGTTGCTTGTCCGCCATCTTCGAGCTCTTGAGGAGCTTCTTCTGGCTCGGCCAGCTCGTCATCATCATTTGACCTTTCGCTGGCTTCCCTAATATGGATCATGTAGCATTCCTTAGAATCAAGCTGGATGAAACCTATGCCCCGCCTATCTAGAATTCGTCCATAGATGAGTGCTCGGACCTGCCTTGTTGAGGTCCCTGAAATTGACACAAACTCGGATCTGCCCATTTTTCTTCTTCACTAGGACTATGCATGCGATCCAGTCCGCATATTTCTCTTCCCTGATGAAGCCGGCATCCATGAGTTTCTTGGTTTCCTCGATGACCTTTTCTTCTAGCTCCCTTCTCATTCTTCGAGGAGCTTGTTTGACTGTCTTAGCATCAGGAGATATAGCCAACTTATGCACGGCCACTTCAGGGGAAAGGCCAGGCATCTCTTTATACGTCCACGCAAAGCAGTCGACGAACTCGTGCAGCAGGGTGATTATCTGCGCTTTCATTTCCTCTGACAAGAGTGAGCTGATGTAGGTCAGCCTTGGATTATCGGGCGTTCCTAAGTCAATCTCGATTAGCTCATCAAAGGTTTCTTGTCCGCCATCTGCGAGCTCTTGAGGAGCTTCTTCTGGCTCGGCCAGCTCGTCATCATCATTCGACCTTTCGCTGGCTTCCCCAATATGGATCATGTAGCATGCCTTAGAATCAGGCTGGATGAAACCTATGCCCCGCCTATCTGGAATTCGTCCATCGATGAGTGCTCGGACCTGAGGTGGATGCCATAGCCCTTCGTAAAACTTTGCTTCGGACTCCGTCTGATATAACCGGAATCCGCACTTTCTAAAGTATTCTTGCATCTCGGGCGCATAGTATCTGGGATTGAGGACGGCTCTTATGCCTCTCTCATATGGAAGGAATGAGACAGACAAATCGTCCAGGTGCACAACAGGATTTGACCTGTAAAACAGGATGCCCTTCTGTCCACTTTTCTTTCCGGGAACATAGAAAGTTTTCAGCTGGTCAACGGTAGAGACTGACAATGCATCGAGCTCTTTGCACATCCGTTCCGGCGCCCTTGTGACAGTTAGGGGACTTTCTGCAATTTTGAAGGTCTCTCGTAGTTTTGTTTGTTGCATAGGGGTCCAATCTGCACAGTTGTTGCACGGCAGGTCCTCTTCCTCCGACTCTTCAGTGTCGCTGCCAAGATGAGGGCGGACTTTGCTGCTAGATGGGGCTTCAGTAACAGATTCTTCCATATCGATACCGAAACGAGGGAGAGTTTTACGGAAGGACGGACTTCCAGCGTCGGACTCATCAGTGTCGCTACCGAAACGCGGGTGCACTTGGGCGTTTTTTCTTTTGAAAGTGACAGCCGACTTAGATTTGCTTTTGAGTCTTGGGGCCGCTCTATCCTCAGTCAGTTGTGGCTTAGCATTTTAGTGGTTCATAAAGTACCGAGAATCTTCATATCGGACTTCATGCATACCGAACGGATGGATGTCTCCGTCAATGCGTCTTTCTTCGCCATTTTTAGTATACTTCATGCATTGATGGAGAGTTGACGGAATGATGCCGTAATCGTAGAGCCACGGCCGTCCCAAGAGAATCTTTTAAGACGTGTCGAAGTCGATCACGTATATCTTAGCTTCAGTTTGCAGATCCCCGAATTTGATTGGCAAAGCAATAGACCCCAGAACTTTCTGGCAGTTTTGATTGAAGCCTTGAATGACAATCCTTTCCCCTGATAGGTGTCGGACGTCCATTGACAAACTCTTCAGTATCCGCAAGTTCATTATGTTCACTGAGGACCCCGGATCAATCAATATGCGATTAATCCGATCTCCGTCGCTGTACCCGGTCACGTAAAGCGGCCGATTATGCTCAGTCGTTCACAGTAGCAAGTTTTCATCCTTAAACGTGACTGCGGAGGCTTGCAAAGTGTACTGAGCTTCTTTCATATTAATTTCCGCAAAGCGAGTCTGATACTGCTCAGGGTTTTGTAGAGCATGAATGAGAACATCTCTAAGCTCTTGAGATAAAACCAAGGCATCGTAGATGCTAAGGAGAGACGGAAGCTTTTGGAGGTGAACCAAGACATTATAGTCTACTAGGGAAGGACTCGAATCTTTATGAGCAAGTTCTCTGCCATCTTCTTCATTAGCGACTTGTTTTTCCTTCGCTTTTAGGTCGTTGTCCTGATTTGGCGGTAGAGCCCTGCCATTTCTGAGCTGGATTTGGTTGGCCTTTGTGGCGAGCTCCTCGTCCTCTTCGGAAAAACAGAGATCCTCCTCAGAGTCGTTGCCCAGATGGACGGCGTAGCAGGTCACTATAGGGATCTCTTCATTGGAGTCTTCTTCCAACTCCTCCAAAATCTCCGCTGCTTCTACAGGGAAGAACTCTTTCAATTGAATCGGAGTTCTTTCCTTCTGTTCATATTCTTCAAGGGAATCGATATATTTTTGAATGGTCGATCTCCCTGCAGACACTTTTTCGCGCCGAGCTGCACTTTTCTTCTTCTTGAGCTTCTTGGATTTTGAGCCTGATGGAGCCGCATTGGCAGCTGGAATGGTAGGCCTCTTCTGCCCTTCCCATTCCGTCCTGCGCTCTTTCTGAAGTAGCTTTAGCATCTTCTTCGTCTTATTAGATATGTGCTTACTCCAAGGAAGCTACGGTGAGTCGGTTTCATTCCTCAGGTTAAAAGGTTCGGCTGTCTGCTCCCAGAAGGCTTCAGCTTCTGTTTGTATAAAGTTGGTGGTCGCAACTTGATTGTTCACCAACACACTTTTGGACAGCTCGATCTCTCCAGCCTTGTACTGCTTCTCGACCCAGTCTTTGAAGATATAGCAATCCTCGATCGCATGGCTCACTACTCGGTGGTATGGGCAATACAGGGGATTGTCGGTCATTTTTGCTTCTTGAGGTCTTTTCGACTCCGGCAATTGTAGACCGTTGTTCAAGGCATCTTTAAATATCTTGCGGACCTTGTCCCTCCTGAAAGAGTAAACCTTGTTCTTTTTCTCCTCTAGGGAAGGCCCTTCTCCTCCCAGCACTGGCTTTCGAGACCGGTTGGTTTTGGATTCGCCCGCCCTTCGCTTTTCTTCATTGTTGGACGCATTGAAGATATTGGTATTGCTGGAACTCCCGCTTCTACGGTTGTCGTCCCGCTTGCTTTTCCAAGTCTTGTCTTTCTGAGAGTCCGGGGTAGACTCTTGTTTCGAGCGTTCCAGCATTTGGACTTTCTTGGTTAGCTCTTGAAATGTCTTGAGACCTGCTGTACACAAGAATATGACCATCCAATTGCTGAGGTTCCCAATGAGAAGGCTGACGGACTGGTCCTGCTCCAGCGGCGGTTCGCACTTGACCATGAGATTACGCCATCGGGCTATAAAGTCGGTGTTGCTTTCATTCTTCCCCGTCTTGGTCCTTACAAGGTCATCAATGGAGATTTTATCACTGACATTCATGAACCTCTGCCGAAACAGAGACTCTATTTGGGCAAAGGTAATAACGGACCCGTCTGGTATACTCGCGTACCATTCGAAAGCGACACCGGTCAGGCTGTTGACAAACTGACGAAGAAGGAGCGCATCATTGCCCCCTGTATTTCCGCACGACGCTTTATAGTGGGCGATGTGCTGATTTGCATTTCCCGACCCGTCAAATCTTCTGAACTTAGGAATGACATAGCCGCTTGGAAACTCGATCAGATCGTACTGTGCGGGATATGGCCGCCCACTACTGCCGATTTCTTTCTGAGCTTCAGCTTCGGCCACCAATGTTTTAACCTTGCTGGTGACTAAATCCATTATCCGATCTTGTGTTAGCGGGATGGTGTTATCTGGGGACAAGGCGTCCCCAGAAACGGAATGTGGCTGGCTTTCGTGTGGCTCGACGAATCTTGGACCCAGAGGAGCAGGTATCGGCTGCTTCGGATTGTCATCATCCGACTCATGAGTAGCGACTTTTGCTTGATTGGGAGGCGCTCGAGCAATTTGAGCCGTAAGCTGCATCACCACGTTCGTTAGGTCGTCAATTTTTGAATAGAGCTTGGCCATCTCTTTATCTTTGCTCTTGAGCTGTTTCCGAAGCTCTTGAAGCAACTCTTGCTCCGCGGTCCTGGGGCGGAAAGTTGGCTCTTCCTCGCTGTCCAAGCTTGACTCTTCTTGGACCGAAGGGTCCTTCTGCCTATCGTCCTCATCAAGAGGGTTTTCATCATCCAGCGGAGGCGGCTGTTCTTGGGAAGCGGCAACCATATTCAAGCCAGATTGGACTTGGGATGTGGTGGCCCCATCCTTGCTTTTGCTGCGAAGGTTGTCGCTGGGGCGCCCACCCGCCATATAGACCGTATGGATAATATATCCAGCCGTCTTTTTATTATCAGCGGCTGATTTCACAGATCGCTGTCTTGACCCCCCTATTTCGGTAGCGGGCAGTCGATTTGTCATGCCCCGCTTCCCAGAGTATGCTAAGGTAAGCACGTGATATAGCCAACCATGCTACCTGTGGATAGGAATTATCCTTCCACAGTCACTTTACGGCTGTAGAGATATCAAGAAGAAGAATACAACTATCTAGTATATGTCCATAAGCCAAAATAAAATGAGTCAAGAATAAATAATGCGGAAGCAAGAGATCCAATACAAGAATAACTGGAATGTATGTCCCATAATGCGGGCTCACATCAGGAATAAAATACTGAAAAGTAAAAGAACTAACTACTAATGAGTCCTCACTGCTCAGCCTGCTGGCTGAAGTACTCCTGCTCGGACTGCAGCAAAGGTACAGAATCTGGGCCATGCATAACCCAGACGTCAGCGCGTCATAACATCGGGCAATAATATATAAACAGGGTAGCAAGACATGCAAGTATAAACATAAAAGGTAAAGCAAGTGTAACAGCAATATAAAACGGGGCAGTGAAAGGTAGTGTGCAGTGAGTAATCTAAACTGGTCTATTGGATTTACTACTCTCAAGTCTTTGAAATCAATTTGATGAATCATCGATGTAACTCAATAGTATCCCGTGCGTGCCCGGGATCACGGTCTATGACTCTCGGGCTGAACCCGAGCCATGCCGCAAGGCAGTAAAGGATGATAGGTAATGACGAGTGATGTCCATAGTATCACTCCAGGGCTGGCCTAGCCCGTAAGACTGATCAGAACAGGTATAGAACTGTCGAGTTACAAGTCAGGTTTCATCATTGATTTCCCCATACCCCCAAGTCAAAAGTGTTCAAGTCGGGTATTAAGTTATCTAAAGTTAATGCCAACACGGGATCAGGCAGGTACAGGTTTGTCTGGATTGACAACAGGAACGGTCCGTAAGGACAACATGTCAGGTTTGTTGGCATTAGACACAAGATCAAGTGACAGGTAAAGCCATGGTACATCAGGTCAAGTCAGGTAATGCATATAGGTGTCATGTCATGTCCAGAGTTGCACGGTACCATGTCGGGTCAAGTAAAAGGCGTAATAAGTCATGTCAGGGTGCACAAGATGTCAAGTGGGTGCTCATAATCAAACTAGCATAATCATGGGTATACAGAATAAGCATGTGTACTAATAGAATCAACAAGCTGGAACTTGTAACGTGAAATGCAATCAGGTACAGATTAACGTATGTAGATGCACAGTTATCAGATTGGGTTTAAGGGATAGTTTCAACATTACATGAATACAGTATAACAAATATGGATGTTAAAATCATATTAATATGTACTAAGTAATCTAGGGATGCAATGATATGTAAAATATGTTCAATGGATGCAACAATTTATAATTTAAGATCCGAGTCTACAATGATATAATGTGCCATCGAAATGTAAGAATGGAAGCTAATAGCCTTAGGTTCAATTTACAGGTTCAATCATGAAATAAATATGTATAAATAATATGGTAGCATGTAGCAAGTTTCACTTGCCTCGACGGATCGCGAAGCGGTAAATAGAACGTCACGTATCGGCGGGAAAAGTCGCGACGCGCGCACGGTACACGGAATGAGTCCAAACAACGCACGATGGAATCACACGGGTCAGGTATCCTCGCTGGGGCGTCGGGATCGTCGACGTCGCGGCCAACTCCGGCGATCTAGACAAAGGCAGTTAACACAAGAAGGCAAGAACATTTAAAGAAAGAAAGAAAGGAAAAAAAAGAAGGAAAGCAAGAACAGAGAATGGATGAGAGATGTGTGTCTCACTGTGGCAGAGAGAGTTGTGAGGAATTGATGGGGTCGACGGAGCTCCAGCGAGGTAGTTTGGATGTTAGGGTTAGGTTAGGGTTCGGGTGTTGAGGGTTTCTTGTGTAGGGGAGTTCTGGTGTCGGTGTGGGTTGATTGGAGAGAGGAGAAGAATAAGGAGGCGACGGTGAGAGGTGTCGGCGACGGGATGAGATGGCATTGATGGGTTCGCGAAGTTCTTGTGGGTGCAGTGGGTCGGGAAAGTAGAAGAAGAAGAAGAAGATGATGATGACGAGGAGGAGATGGGTGCTCGGTGAGGTGAGGGTGAAGAGGAGACGAAGTTTTTAGGGTTGGGGTTGCAAGGGAGGTGATGGGTTTTTAAGAAGAAGGGAAGCTACGGGGGTTTTAAAGGAGGAAGAAGAAAATATAACGAAGGGAGGTGACGGGATCCACGCGGCGGTGATGCGACTCGAGGAGCACACAGTAATCGCGAGAGGTGGGAGAGAGAGAGCGTGAGAGGAGAGAGACAGAGAAGAGAGAGAGAGAGAGAGCTCGTGGGGAGGAGAGAGAAGGAGAAAAGGAAAGATTTGAGGAAAGAGAAAGAGACGTGGGCCCGGTGAATTGAAAGGGGGTTTCTGATTGGTTGTAGGGAAAAGAAAAAGTGATAGAAGAGAGAGAGAGGTTCGATGGTGGGGTCGGGTGAGTTAAGAGAAGATTGTGATTGGTTGGGGAGAAATTTTAAAAAGATTTTTATTGTTAATAATATTTTCTGTGGTGAACTGTAAAATAAATCTTTAGCTTAAAAAATATACATGAACGAATTAGAAGAATTTAAAATACTAGAATTTGGCGGGATACAAAATAATTCAGAAATGCGCCCGGGTCGGGTCCAAAATTTTGGATTTGAAATATGAAAATTATTAGCAAGTTCCAAAAATTAAAATGAAGGATTATGTAACAGAACTGCATACCCCTAAGAACGGTCGCACGTACGTGCGCGTAGCCATCCAAACATGTCCGTTTCACTGAACGGGACGAGAACACGATGCAAGGACGCAACCACAGGGTTAGGGGTACCACGCAGGCCATGTCATGTATTTTTAAATTATTTTAAGTAATTTAAATTGTTATATGCAAAAATATGTAATGTTAGGGTAATCTATAACTAGGAAACAACAAGCTCAAGTAAGCGGGTCGAACATACAGTAAACTACCATTTGCAACCAAACAGGGTAAATGAAATAAACACCACAAACAACACATACGGCAACAGAAATTGGTATAATTGAACTCGGTTGTTACACGATTGAAGGCGGCTGGCCTGACCAGGTTTTTGAATGATGCTGGCGCTTCTTTTCTGGGTTTTCTCCGCTGCTTTCGTGCGGCACAGAGCGCCTGATAGACTCTTGAAGATACAATGTCATACTTTTTCTATTGAGACTAGGACACGTCCCTTCGTGGCATTGTTCGGAATGATGTCTTCTTGATCCTGGCGGTCATGGCATTTCTCTGAACCCACTTCAAAGGTTCGAAGGAATTGCTGATTTTATGGCCGACTCAGCCGTCGTCGCAGGATGACTTTGCTCTTGGAATCTCACAAGATTCCACCTGGCCAGAGTCCTGGCCCTCTTGTTGGCTCGATACCTGAGCCGCTTCTGTCTCAGCCTTTCTGTTTTGAGCACTTGGCTGGTTACGGCTCTTCGGGAAGCCGCTGTAGACCGGGCGATGGAGGGCTTTGGGGATACGCATGATTGTGCATTTGTTGGAGTCACCGCCTGAGCTCGTCCGCAACATTTGATGTTGCCTTTTGTACCGGAAGTCTTGCCCCAGCTGGAGCGCCAGAGAGTCGTTCAGACACCGTCTTAAATTTCGGTTGTGGTGCCTTGGCGATCACAACATTCGGCCTCTTGCCCCTTGAGACCGGCTTGGCCGCCTGCTTTGCCGGGATTTCTGCCAGATGAGCGCTTCCAGCGGGGTAGATGACAACGGAACCGAACTGGCGGGGCAGTTCCTCCCACTGTCGACTGAGGCTTGTGGGGAGAACCACACGAGCATTGATCTTGACCACATACGAGATCGGGGTCGCGTTGGAAGCTGAATTCGTCCTGGGAGACATTGTCGTTGAAAGTTGATTGCTGCACGAAAAGAAAACATCATTTCAGTATAGGCAATCGATATATATATTGATTGAGTTCGCATGAACGTTTAACCCGAAATATGGGAGGAGAGAAAAGTCCCACCGGGCGTGCCATAATCTGTAGGGTGTTTTTCGTCACCCCATTGAGATGGGAATGCGCGCGCGCTTGTCAGGCGCAGTACAGATTCCCCCTGCCTAGGGTAGGCGGGGGTTTATTGATTGTGGGGATCCGAATCTCCGGCAGCCGTGGACAAAGCTACCGTTAATTACCCCTCGCCTTTGGAGCGAGAGAACCTCCGATTAACGGGTCAAACAGGTCATGCGAACTCAATGTGCAATGTACGTGTGTTGTGTTTTAAAAGGGGTTTTGGATATATCGGGGGCCCCATTATCTGGGGCTTAGCGCCAAGCGCGACGTGTATCCCACACGTGTGCGCTACTCGGCAGAAGCGCACAGCGCTCTTTGACTGGAGCAAAGCACCAAGTGCACCACGTGTTGCGCTGATAAAACATAAATTGTTCTTTAAGCCCAGGGTTATGAGGAATGCTCAGCATTCAGTAAAATACAAAGACACTTTCAGAGCCAAGCCCAAATAAAGGCTCAATAACCCAAGAATAAATGTTAAACATTTTAACTTGATTGGACTTAGCCCAAGATTAGCCATAAGTCCTCAATTCAGATTAACTGAGCCTACATGCTCATAAATTTTTTAACAGATCTTAGTCCCAATTGGACTACAGATTTCAACCAAACTTGGTTCAAGGGTACATCTCTGAGCCCCTCTGAAAAATGTCGTTGTAATCCTTCAACGTCTTCAGAGAGGTGACGGGTCCCGACAACCATACATTTCATAGACTATGATGTCCTTAACCTCGGACTGTGGGGTCCTTTAAAACTCATGGACTATGATGTCCTTAACCTCGGACTGTGGGGTCCTTTAAAACCCATAGACTATGATGTCCTTAACCTCGGACTGTGGGGTCCTATAAAACCCATGGACTATGATGTCCTTAACCTTAGACCGAGATGTCCTTAAACTAACAATGGACCGAGATGTCCTTAAACTAACATTGGACCACCATGTCCTTAAACTGGTAATTGACCGCAATATCCCTAGACTAAACAATATAGTCTAAATGATCTTTTGTTCAATCTAAATGATCCTATTGAGTAGATCTTAGTCTAAAATTAGATTAACGTATCCTCAACAAACGTTTAAGTTGATCTTAGTCTCAAATGAGACTAACGTATCCTTAAACCTAACCCCCAAACCCAAATCTAAGAAAATACGAATTTGGACTAATCCACGCCCTACGGGCGACAACATAAATTAGTCTCC
Organism: Agapanthus africanus; assembly: GCA_030015575.1. Classification (NCBI taxonomy): domain Eukaryota; kingdom Viridiplantae; phylum Streptophyta; class Magnoliopsida; order Asparagales; family Amaryllidaceae; genus Agapanthus; species Agapanthus africanus. The sequence continues at coordinate 140,196,904 of CM057339.1, forward strand.
GTATACAATCCATGGGAAACCAAAAACAAAACAAACACCCTCGACACGAAGTGACCATCTGGAGAAGGAGAAAGTGGTTACCGCGATGCGGTAGCGTAATTAACTGCAGGGGCTTGCGCCTGCAGGGAAGAGCGTCCCCACAATCAAAAACCTCTCAAACGAGGGGGAATCTGACGAAGTCTGCTATATCAGCCGCATCCGTTTAAACCTTCGATACACGGTGTCATAAATCAACTTAGCATATTCGGAGAGGTGGAAGGATAGCACCAATTAGCATCTGCACCGAAATTCAGGCAACACGGACCAGCGCAGTCGCGTCTCCGTGTTTCGGAGAGGAACAGATTCTGGCACACCCGGTGGGACCTTTTCCTCTTTTCACTCCACACTTCGTGTGTTGTGTTCGCGAACGAATCGCGGTTTGATATGGTTGCCCTTGGATTCGAGGTAATAAGATTTGGTTTTGCTCCCGTGCAGAAAAAAGAACATCAATGGCCTCCAACTGCTCCAACTGCAACTGCAACTCCCATTCCGCCTCACCTGGAGGTATAACCTACGGGCCCCAAGTGGCCTCCCTGTTCAAGATGCCGGTGGAGCAAGTAACTCAGGCCACCACTGGACTATTCTTTGGGACCATGCTCCCACCTATGAACTTCAATGCCCCGCTGCCGTTGCAGGAAGCCGTAAAGAAGTCGGTCTTTGATCGACTTACCACCACTGCGGCCCTTCTCAACGGGTCGTTCAGCTCCAACGCCTCAGTCTTTGACAGACTGGGCCAAAGCTCCAACGGGGCCGTGAAGAAGCCCGCAATACCAGAAAGGGTTATCCCAAAAAGGATAGCCATTCCTGCTCTCGAAGTCGACAAGGCGGCTTCTCCTGCCAAAGCGTCGGTCTTCACAAGACTGACTGTTCCGGCTCCCGCTCTAGGAGAAGTCCTCAAAGCTGCTTCCCTTGCCCAGAGGTCTGTTTTTGACATATTGGACATTGCTTCTCAACGGACATCGGTCTTCAAGAGGCTGACGCCGACAACAACTTCTGACCAACACAGGGGGCATGAGGAAGTCACCCCTACAGCTGATACAATCCCAACGGCTCGACGTCGCCACTGGCGCTGAGTAAGGAAGGCTGGAAGCAACTCTCCTTCTAGATTGACTCCGCCGGCTCCAACGGTGGAAATCGATGCTGCTGTTCCAACTAGGAACAGCTTCGAACCGCTTAGGAGAGTTCGCAAGAACTCTCCAACTGCCATGCTGAAAAGATCTCCTCCACCTATGGAGAATGCTATAGAAAAGAAGCCGGAGCAGCCCCCTCAGCGACTGTCGTCCAAAATTTACAAAGTCTGGCGACAGGTCCAGGAATCGGTGATTGACCAGGACTACTCTCGCCGACCAAAGAAGATTAAAGCTCGGCAGAAAAAGGACCATCCCGTGATACCACAGAAGATGTCATCTGTCTGGGTGCTCACTGCAACGGCTCCCTCGACTTCAACCGCTCATAAGAGAAGGAGGCCAGAGAAAGCCCCTGTGACCGCGGCGAACCGCAAGGACGCTGAATCTAAATGCCCCAAGTCTGGGGGCATGGTAACACATACCGTTTATATGGCTTCCGGAAAAAAGGAAAGTCGTGCTTCTACGGGTCATCGACCGCTTACCCGATCGACAGCTTGTCGGAGACAGCGTTCGAATGGTATTCTGAACTTCCAAATGACTCTATCAAGACATTTGCGGAGATGGAGCTGCTGTTCACCCACCGTTTCGCGAGTACTAGGGAACGCACCCCAATAACGGCATTGATTATTGCCAGGGTGAAACCTGGAGAAACATGGGTTCAATATGCAATACGATGGTGGAATTTATGGTCGAAATGTGAGCAGCGCATCGAAGAAGCACCCGCGGTGGGCGTGTTCATGGGCACTCTCGACCCTCAATCTACCATCTCCTAATTTATGATGTTCTTCAAGCCGACCACGTTCCAGGCCTTGATTGATAAACTGGCCCAAATGGAACAGATGGGTCACAGGCCTTTCTCTTCGAAGCCGGAGCCGCGGAATGAAAAAGGGAAAGGGAAAGCGACCTTCGTCGCCAATGCTCAACAACAACCCGGCGGTCCAAAATTAACGGATCACCTAGACGAGAGACGGCGATACTATAATGAGAAAATGAAGCGCCCTTATTCATTTCCCTGGGACAAAACGAGGAGTTTGTTCGAGTTAGCGGTGCGTAACAGGCTCATTAATTTGCCGAATCCAAAACGCCCATTGCAACCCTGTGAGGCTAATAGTCCCAATTATTGTCCCTACCACCAAGCGGTAAGCCACCCAATTGAAGATTGCTTCGTCTTTAAAGGCTGGATCGAAGACCAATACCAATAGAGCAAGTTCGCACTGTCCGAGAATTGGAAAGTAAGCCCGCCGCAGCCGCACGCTCTCAAAAAGACGGACACACCAGGGGCAATGCTCTTTTGTAGAAGAAGCTCCATGGGAGGTCGTGCTTTCAGCCAAGACGAAAAGAATGCTGAAAGATCTCCAAACATGCCCGGCGATCAGGTGGAAAAATCCACTGGAACCCGAGATCATCGAAGGAATGCTGAAACCATGCCCAACTCCGAAAATTGGTGGTGATAGTTAAAGCACTCACACCCAGCCATCAAAATTTTCGAAGAAGAAGAAGAAGACCAAAAAGCCCGTGAAGCCTAATGACAAGCGTACGGACCTGCAAAAACAGATTGACGCGTTGGAAGAATATAATCAGAAGGCGCAGACCCCAGTTACACTCCAAGAATTTCTCCGTCACGTACTTGAGGACGGAGATGATGACAATGGAGAAGATTCGAAATGGTTTCAGTGGGTAAGCCAGAAAGATAGCAAGCTAGCTACGTTAAATAGTCTCATCATGTGGCAAGTTGTCATGCAAACTCAATGTGCAGTGTACGTGTGTTGTGTTTTAAAAGGGGTTTTGGATATATCGGGGGCCCCGCAGAGTTTCTAACGGGGGAGGTGTTTTTAGTGGGGAGTATGTGTGTGTGTGTATGTATGTGTGTGTGTGTGTGTGTAAGGGATAAGGGCATCCAAAGGATACGTGGGAGAAAGCGCTCGGGCGCTAGTGCTTTGGGCGCCAGCACATGAGCGCTAGCGCCCCACGTGTCGGACATGTGGGGCGCTCAGGCGCTAGCGCTTTGAACGCTAGCGCCCCACGTGTCGGACACATGGGGCGTTCGGGCGCTAGCGCCCCACGTGTCGGACACGTGGGGTGCTCGGGCGCTAGCGCTTTGGGTGCTAGCGCAAGAGCGCTAGGGCTCTACCGCTTTAGGTGCTAGCGCCCCACGTGTCGGACACGTGGGCGCTCGGACGCTAGCGCGAGAGCGCTAGAGCTTTGGGCGCTAGCGCAAGAGCGCTAGCGCCCCACATGTCGGACACGTCGGTGCTCCGGCGCTAGCGCTTTGGGCGTTAGCGCAAGAGCGCTAGGGAGGCAAAAGGGACTTGTTCCCTACAATGGGAGTTGTACTCCCAGAAAGAAACACTTATTATTTTGTATGTTTATATATATATATATGAGGAGTTAAACTCCTAGGATAATTTGAAGCTGATAAAGTGGGGGATTCTCCCCTTGAGCCCTGGATCTTCCCGAAGTAGGATTTTTAGGAGATGGGTCTCCTTCTTCCTCCTCTTTTGGCTGGATCTTGAAGATCAAGAAGTATGAGATTTTAAAAATCTCTTATTTTTAAGATCTGATGGGAGATCTGAGTTCCCCTTGTGGGTTTCGTGGTAAAAAAGTATTTAGTTTTGGAAAAGGAAGAGTAAAACTCTTGATTTAATTCAAAAAGAGAAGAAGGTTTTTAGAACCTTGAGGAAGGAGAAGATTATAGATCTTGATTTTTTTTCTGGAGAGAGAAAAAGTTCTTGAGATATTTTCATTATCTTTACCTTTATAGGCTATACACTTTACATATAGCCCCTTGGGCTTTTCAAAATGGCATTTTGCCTCTCCCATGGCTCATGTGCCATTTCTTTTTGCACATAAGCCATGGGCTTTACAAAATTTGGCTTTATGCCCATTTTCTTACATTTATTCATAAAATAAAATAAAAGAAATACAACAAAATTATTTATTACAAAATTTTTATTTTGGCATGGGGGGAGGCCGGCCGCTTCATGTTCGAGCTCGACCCGGGCATTGGCCCACTTGATCTGGACTTGGGGTTGACTTTGATTTTGACTTGGTCAACCGGGGTGTAAATTTTTACCCCAACCGGATTGAAACACTCCCACCAGATTAAAGTACATCCGCCGCAAATAAAAATAGGTTCAAGACGAGGAAAAGGTTCGCCAAAACCGTATCGATAGGAATGAAGCTGCCACTCTTCGAAGGAAACACTCCTGATGAAGCGGATATACATCCTAGCTACTGCTTATATCATCGAAGGATTGCGCACCCCACTGAAGAGTGCAACGCTTTTAAAAGATGGTGGCAGGGATATGTTGCTCACCGACAACATTTTAAGCCGATGAAACGCGAAACTCGTCGGGAGCAAAGAAATAAGACCGAGGAGCGCAAAAGAACTACCGGCAACTATCACATGGTCGACGCTGGGGGATCGCAAGTTCTCACCTTCGGGAGCGATTCTGATGAAGAAATATCCCTTGTCCCTCTCTTCAAAGAACCCACATCCGAAACGGAAGAAATGAAGACCTGTGAGAACATTCAGCTGCGCAATCGTACGCAGCCCGAAAAGAATCTTGGGCCCGCGAACAGTGGGTCGAATAGAAAAGATAAGAGGAAAGAAAAAGTCCCTGAGGATATCGTCCTAGATGATCAAGCCGTCAAAGAGCTGATAGCCAATGACCCGCTAAAGAAAAGTAAGGTGGACTACAACGTTCTGGCACACTTGAGGAAGCTACCTTTGCAGCTAAGCATTCTCGATACCCTCTTGTTATCAAAAGAAGCAAGATATTCTTTGATCAAGGCGTTACAAGAACCTGAACAGTTCCAAGCTTTCCTCGTCGAAGAAAAGATGAAAGACGAGCTGGAAGAAGTGCAAACTGCTGACATTACTTTCGGCGATGAAGATCTCCTCCTCGGGACGTGTGAGCATAACCTTCCTCTTTATGTCTCCGGATACTGTCATGTATCAAGATAGGCAAAATTCTGGTTGACAATGGGTCCTCCGTTAACCTCCTCAATGTAAGAGTGTTGAAGGAAATTTGCATGAGCGTTCAACACCTCGCTCGGGATAAGATCACTATCTCCGGGTTTGACTCTCAGTCATCCCGGACGCTCAGGTCTGTGATACTGACGCTGCACTTTGGGATGCTAGTCACTGACATCAAGTTTCACATCATTGACTCTGAAACCTGCTGTAACGCTTTGCTCGGTCGGCCTTGGTTACATGAGTACAACATCATTCCTTCTACACAGCATCAATGTATGAAGTACTTCAAAGATGGTCTCGAGTATACTGTGACAGGGGAACTAAACCCATTCTACGTGAACGAAGTCAGCAAATATGAGGATGCCAAGTACTTCCTGCCAGATTTCGAAGACACAGAAAGATATCGCAAACCGGAGGACAAGAACAAAGCTATCACTATTATTCCAGTCTTCGAGAGTGACACTGAGGAGGAAGAAGAAATAGTTTATTCAGGTCCGCCCCAATGCAACAAGCCAGGACCGTCCACCCCTATTCTGGTCTTCGGTAGCAATTCGGAAGATGAGGTCAATGCCGTATTCTCTGCTCGGCCATCGATACAAGCCTTCGCTGATGAAGATCAAAGTTTGCAAGTTGCCATGGTTCCGCAAGAGCATTACAAAGAGCTCGTTGCACTTGAAACTTATAATGTGCAAGAACTGCAGACATTCTATGTCCCCCCCAGGCGAAAGGGTGAAAATGAGATCCTATTCTACCGATCCGCAGAAACCAAAGTGGAGAAAGAAATCTGGCATGGTGCGGATTCTACACTTGACAGGCTCCAACCCATCCGTTTGCCTAGATACTACACAGATGGATTAAAAAGACTGTTGAGGCACCAAGGCGTACCCTTCAAACAGACTGCTCGACAAGCCCAGTTCTATAACAGGATCTGGAACATCCCCGGAACTCAACGAAAGTTGCCCAACGGGAGAATGGAAACGATCGGGCTTGGATATGTTCAATCCCAGAAACGGGAGCGATTTCACGGCTGCTACGTCATACATGACTTCGATGAAGAAGGAGATGCTCTGTGGGAAGGTGCTAACCCTGAACCAAAACGAGCTCCCATCATGAAGATGCCAAGCCCGTCGTTCGAAGAACAGATGGACAGGCTTATAAGGGAAGCGGGTCAAAAGGTTCGAGACGACCATAATCGTGAAATGGCCATTTACGAGAAAGCCAAAACGCAGCGCCTCCTTCAGCAGGCTGCAGAAAGTGACGATGCTCCTCGTCGCCGGCCCGTCATACAAAAGACCTGACACGAAGGAAAAAATAAACCCAAGAACAAAAAAAGAGTTCAACAACGACAAAGCGGGTCCAAGAAGCCACGCGATCGAGAATTGGGCAGCCTGGATTCGTCTCTTATAAAGAAGATGGGTCAAGCGTATTCTTTTTCCCAAGACAAGACAAGGAAGATACTTGATCTTGTCATAATACATCAGATGATTACCCTCCTGGAGTCCAAACACCCCGAGCAAGCAGGCGAGGTCTCTCACCCGGATTATTGCTCCTATCACCGAGCGATAGGACATCCTCTCGAAGACTGCTTCATATTCAAATACTGGGTAGAAGACCGGTATCAACAAGGCAAGTTCGCTCTATCCGACAGTTGGAGGATAACCCCGCCACAGAAGTATGAACCAAAAGCCGCATGTGCAACGAAAGCAGAGCCGGATCAACGTCAGGCTTGGAAGCGATCTCGTACCTATCATGTGATAACGCTGTCAGAAGAAGAACCCAAGGATATGGCTGATCTCCACTGGTGCTTCAAAAACGATGATGACGAGGTGATCTTAGAATTTCCACCGGCGCCAAAAGAGCTGGAAGATGGAATACATACTACTGCAGATAACCTCAAGAAAATTGACTTGGGGACGACAAGTGACCCGCGGCCGACGTTCGTCAGTGAGCTATTGTCTGAAGAAAAGTGGCTACGCTCAAAGACGTGCTCATTCAGTATAAAGATTGCTTCGCATGGAACTATTCCGAGATGCCGGGACTGGATCCAGAAACAGCCGTCCAAAAATTGGAGATTTCTCCAGATATCAAGCCGATCAAACAAGCACCGAGAAGAATGCGGCTCGAGCTTGAGATGAGCATCAACGCCGAGCTCAAGAAGCTAATCGACTCCGGCTTCATCCAAGAGGTTCAATATCCTGACTGGATCGCCAACATCGTCCCAGTGATGAAGAAAAATGGGACAGTACGCATATGTGTGGACTTCCGGGATCTCAACAAAGCTTGCCCAAAAGACGACTTTCTGGTACCGGTCACCGAGCCGATGATAGATAATACGTCCACTCACGAAGTTTTCTCCTTCATGGACGGCTCATCAGGATATAATCAGATAAAAATGCATCCTGAGGACCAGAAGCATACCGCTTTCCGGACCCCTTTGGGTATATTCTGCAACAAGGTGATGCCCTTCGGTCTAAAGAACGCCGGTGCCACCTATCAGAGGGCCATGACGAAGATTTTTGATGACCTCATACATGAAATCGTCGAATAGTATATCGATGACCTCGTAGTTAAAAGCAAATCATACGAGGAATATTTAGAGCATCTGAAGATCGTGTTTCAACGCCTTCGGAAATACAACTTGAAGATGAACCCTCTCAAGTGCGCGTTCGAAGTTTCCTCGGGCAAGTTCCTTGGATTCGTCGTCCGACACCGAGGCATCGAAATAGACCCATCGAAGATCAAGGCGATCATGGAAATGCATCCGCCAAGGACTCTCAAGCAGCTGCGGTCTCTCCAAGGGAAACTCGCGTATATCCGGCGATTTATAGCCAATCTCTCCGGCAAATGTCGTCCCTACAGTCACTTAATGAAGAAGGGAACCCCGTTCGTTTGGGATCGCAAATGCCAAAGCGCACTTGACGAAATCAAGCAATAACGACATAATCCTCAGGAGCTAACCGCTCCGGTCAAGGGAAAGCCTCTCATTCTGTATATAACCGCCCTTGAGGGTTCTCTAGGCGCATTATGGGCACAAGAAAACGACCAAGGGAAGGAGAGAGCCATCTACTACTTGATTCGAGTTCTTCTGGGGGCAGAAAACAATTACTCCCCCATCGAAAAACACTGTCTGGCGTTGATCTTCGCAATAACGAAGCTCAGGCACTATGCGTTGGCACATGAGGTCCATCTCATATCAAAGGTGGATCCTTTCAAGTATTTGATGTCAAAAGCCATATTAACGGGACGTCTCGCTAAATGGGCCCTGCTCTTGATGGAGTTCTCGATAACTTATCGACCCCTCAAGGCAGTGAAAGGCCAGGCCATCGCCGACTTCCTCCCTGAGCATCCGATACCTGCCGATTCTCCTTTGAACTGCGAATTGCCCGACGAGCACGCGTTTTACACGATCGACGGAGAGAGAAGAGAGAATCATACCCAATGGGAACTCTACTTTGATGGAGCATCTTCCATGAAGAAATGCAAACAAAGCACCCCTATAATCAAATCAGGGGTAGGCCTCATCTTCGTGACTCCACAAGGAGGGATGATGTGCTTTGCCTTCTCCTTAACGGAGCCGAGGACGAATAATGAAGCCGAATATGAAGCTTTGATAACAGGTCTTGAGATCGCTATCGACATGGGAATCGAGAACCTTCTTATATACGGAGACTCCCAGCTGGTCGTTAGTCAAGTAAATGGCGACTATCAAACGTGTAAGCCAGAGTTGGTGAAATACGGCGAGAGAGTGCAACAACTGCTGACTCAAATCCCTGCCTATGCCCAGGAAAGCACTTCGCGTGTGAAAAATAGCAAGGCGGATGCATTAGCCAAGCTCGCAAAAGAACTGGCCGACGAAAACCTCGATGACGTGAGGATCATTGTGCAAAGCCGACGGGTTCTCGCATCGGCAGAAATATCTTTGGAATCTTCCGAAGAAAAGGATGTGACCGAGCAAGCGACCCTACAAATAAAAGATCAGGAAAAATCTAAGGATTTGAGAGAAGTCTTTATAGACTACTTCAAATCCCGTCGAACTCTTGAAGATGCGTCGTCAAGACATCAGCTCATGAAAAGAGCTCTAGCCTTCGCCTTTGTCAATGATACTCTGTATAAGAGATCATTTGATTCTCTGTGGCTAAGATGCCTGGGACCTGAAGAAGAAAGGAGAGTCGTCCAAGAAACTCATGATGGACTCTGCGGTTCTCACCAAGCCGGGCCGAAGATGAAACTGAAGATCAAAAGGATGGGCTACTATTGGCCCATGATGATTCAAGACTGCCTCGAATACACGAAGTAGTGCCACTCGTGCCAGATTCACGGGGACTTCATCCACCAGCATCCAAATCCGCTACATCCAACGGTGGCTAGCTGGCCATTCGAAATGTGGGGAACCGACATAATCGGCCCCATCGAACCAGCATCGTCCAGGGGACATCGATTCATTTTGGTAACAACTGATTACTTCTCCAAATGGGCAGAAGCAATCCCGCTAAGGGAAGTGAAGACGGGGAATATTCTCCATTTTTTCAAGATACATGTCATCTATCAGTTCAGCACTCCGCGACGGATTATCTCCGATAACGGGCCAGCCTACAGAAGCCACAAGATCAGTCGCTTCGCAAAACAGCATAATATAGACTGGAGATACTCTTCAGTCTATAATCCCCGAGCTAACAGTCTAGCTGAGGGTTTCAACAAAATCTTGACGAAGATTGTGAAAAAGACGGTGTCTCGAAATAAGAAGGACTGGCACGAAAGACTGCATGAAGCTCTCTGGGCATATCAAACTACGTTCAAAACGGCCACAAACGCAACGCCGTATGCATTGGTATTCGGCACAGAAGCGGTACTCCCCCTCGAGATAGAGTTACCCTCTCTACGAGTGGCAATTCATTACGAGCTAACGGATGAAGAAAATGCTCACTTTCGGCTTGAGGAGCTCGACGCCCTTGATGAAACCCGTCTCATGGCGCAACAAAATCTGGAGGCCTATAAAGCAAAGATGACGCACTCATACGAGAAATTGACTAGGCCGAGAACATTCCGTCAAGGCGAACTCGTGCTAGTGGTCAAAAGACCTATGATCCCCAATCGTGCCAAACGGGGGAAATTCGAGCCGAACTATGAGGGCCAGTATATCATAGAAAAAGTTTACCAGGGTGGAGCCTATCTACTCATTGACATGCATGGGGAAAGACCTTTCAGGCCAATAAACGGTCGCTTCCTAAAAAAATACTATGCCTGACGAGTCACGGCCTAGGTCAACGATAGATGACGATGCCTATGTCCGCTCGCTATCTTCCTAAGCCCAAACTCTATAAGTAGTAACCGGCAATCGGACCGAAATGTCCTTAAACAAACGACGGACCGAAATGTCCTAAAACTAACGACGGACCACTATGTCCTAAAACTGGCTGTTGACCGAGACGTCTATAAACTACTACTGACCGCAGCATCCCAAGGCTGACAAAAAAACAAACAAAAAAAGGTATGTCCATAAGCAAAATGGGCACGGATGAAAACCCGAAAGGGCTCCGTGAGTAAAAACAGCAGGGCTATCGGCGAGTTTTGTGAAAACCCGAAAGAGCGCAATCTCGTTAAAAGACACTTGCAAGGCCCTCTCGACCTTGTGAGGAGAAACCACCTGCGTGAGATCCTTACGACTCACAAGGGAGCAACACACTTAGGGATACCCACGATTCCTAAGGAGAAATTACACTTACGAGATCCTCACGACTCGTAAGGAGAAATTCCCTTTGAGACCCTCACGGCTCACAGGATTCAAAAGCCTTAAGCTACAGGGATCTGAACCTGTTCTTAAGCCATCACAATCTCCAATTTTGCCCTACAAGCGTTTCGATATCGACCCTTGTATACAATCCACGGGCGCGAATAAAAATTTCCCTGACAAAGTCCTACCCGCGACTAGGGATATGGTTACACGGTGAACAGCCCTTGCAAGTCCTCTCGACTTATAAGGAGAAAACACTCTTGTAAGATCCTTACGACTTACGAGAAGCCATACAGTTGGGAATCCTCACGATTCCTAAGGAGAAAACGCACCCACGAGATCCTCACGACTCGTAGGGAGAAATACCTTCATGAGACCTTTACGGCTCATGAAGTTAAAAGCCTTAGTCGACAGGATCCTAACCATGTTCGCTAAACCACCTTTGTTCGACATCGACAAAGGCAAATGATGATTCGCTCCTGGCAATATCCCAGTTGTAGCGATGCTGATGCCGAAATTGGTGTCAAATCCCAAAACTCGCAGCGAAAAGCCAGCAAACCACAAATGCATACGAAATAGCCGAAATGATGGGGCAACTTGCAAATCAGCAAGTAAAAATGTATGCATGCAAAATAGCCGAAATGATTAAGCAACTCACAGTAAAAAGCAGCGAGTAAATAAAACAAATAGCCGAAATGATTGGGCACCGCGAAAAATAGCCGAAATGATTGGGCAATCGTGACTTTCTCGATATAAAAGCTGAAATGATAGAGCATCGCGGAAAGAAAAATATAAAATGAAACTTTTGCCCTACAGGTGAGATCACATCGATCCCTGTATACAATCCAGGGGCACAAATTAATAGGGAACCATACCTTCCCACCAGGCTCCATCAGAAAAAGAAGCCACATCTCGATGGTTCGCAGACAGCCTGGAGATCATCTCAACATTCGTATCATTACAATAGACGCAACATCAAAAAATCGGAGCCGCGACAAAATTCCCAGTTCCATGACTCGACGATGCACGGACAACCGAGAGTCAACCCTTCCTGGTCCTTGCGGAACACGGCCTATGTCAATCCTGACCCCGTGGGAAGCATCCAGAGCGGATCCTGGTCCTTGCGGAACACGGCCTATGTCAATCCTAACCCCATTGGAAGCATCCAGAGCAAATCCTGGTCTAGTGGAACACGGCCTATGTCAATCCTGACCCCGTGGGAAGCGTCCAGAGCGGATCCTGGTCCTTGCGGAACACGGCCTATGTCAATACTGACCCAGTGGGAAGCGTCCAGAGCGGAACCTGGTCCTTGCGGAACACGGCTTATGTCAATCCTGACCCCGTGGAAAGCATCCAGAGCAAATCCTGGTCTAGTGGAATACGGCCTATGTTAATCCTGACCCCGTGGGAAGCGACCAGAGCGGAACTGTGTCCTTGCGGAACACGGCTATGTCAATCCTGACCCCGTGGGAAGCATCCAGAGCAAATCCTGGTCTAGTGGAACACGGCCTATGTCAATCCTGACCCCATGGGAAGCGTCCAGAGCGGATCCTGGTCCTTGCAGAACACGGCCTATGTCAATCCTGACCCCGTGGGAACATCCAGAGCAAATCCTGGTTTAGTGGAACACGGCCTATGTCAATCCGAACCCCGTTGGAAGCGTCTAGAGCGGAACCTGGTCCTTGCGGAACACGGCTTATGTCAATCCTGACCCCGTGGGAAGTATCCAGAGCAAATCCTGGTCTAGTGGAACACGGCCTATGTCAATCCTGACCCCGTGGGAAGCGTCCAGAGCGGAACCTGGTCCTTGCGGAACATGGCTATGTCAACCCCGACCCTGTGGGAAGCATCCAGAGCAAATCCTCGTCTAGTGGAACACGGCCTATGTCAATCCTGACCCCGTGGGAAGCATCCAGAGCAAATCCTGGTCTAGTGGAACACGGCCTATGTCAATCCTGACCCCGTGGGAAGCGTCCAGAGCGGAACCTAGTCCTTACGGAACACTGCATATGTCAATCCTGACCCCGTGGGAAGCATCCAGAGCAAATCCTGGTCTAGTGGAACACGGCCTATGTTAATCCTGACCCCGTAGGAAGCGTCCAGAGCGGAACCTGGTCCTTGCATAATACGACCTATATCAATCCTGACCCCATGGGAAGCATCCAGAGCAAATCCTGGTCTAGTGGAACACGGCCTATATCAATCCTGACCCCGTGGGAAGCGTCCAGAACGGAACCTGGTCCTTACGGAACACGACCTATTTCAATCCTGACCCCGTGGGAAGCGTCAAGAGCGGAACCTGGTCCTTGCGGAACACGGCCTATGTCAATCCTGACCCCGTGGGAAGCATCCAGAGCAAATCCTGTTCTAGCGGAACACGCCTATGTCAATCCTGACCCCGTGGGAAGCGTCCAGAGCGGAACCTGATCCTAGCGAAACATGGCTATGTCAATCCCGACCCCATGGGAAGCATCCAGAGAAAATCCCGGTCCTTGTGGAACACGGCCTATGTCAATCCTGACCCCGTGGGAAGCGTCCAGAGCGGAACATGGTCCTTGAGGAACATGGCTATGTCAATCCTGACCCCGTGGGAAGCATCCAGAGCAAATCCTGGTCTAGTGGAACACGGCCTATGTCAATCCTGACCCCGTGGGAAGCATCTAGAGCAAATCCTGTTCTAGCGAAACACGCCTATGTCAATCCTGACCCCATGGGAAGCGTCCAGAGCAGAACCTGGTCCTTGCGGAACACGACATATGTCAATCCTGACCCCGTGGGAAGCATCCAGAGCAAATCCTGGTCTAGTGGAACACGGCCTATGTCAATCTTGACCCCGTGGGAAGCGTCAAGAGCGGAACCTGGTCCTTACGGAACACGGCCTATATCAATCCTGACCCCGTGGGAAGCATCCAGAGCAAATCCTAGTCTACTGGAACACGGCCTATGTCAATCCTGACCCCGTGGGAAGCGTCCAGAATGGAACCTGGTCCTTGCGGAACACGGCCTATGTCAATCCTGACCCCATGGGAAGCGTCTAGAGCGGAACCTGGTCCTTGCGGAACATGGCTTATGTCAATCCTGACCCCATGGGAAGCATCCAGAGCAAATCCTGGTCTAGTGGAACACGACCTATGTCAATCCTGACCCTATGGGAAGCGTCCAAAGCAGAACCTGGTCCTTGCGGAACATGGCTATGTCAATCCTGACCCCGTGGGAAGCATCCAGAGCAAATCCTAGTCCTTGTGGAACACGGCCTATGTCAATCCTGACCCCGTAGGAAGCGTCCAGAGCGGAACGTGGTCCTTGCGGAACACGGCTATGTTAATCCTGACCCCGTGGGAAGCATCCAGAGCAAATCCTGGTCTAGTAGAACACGGCCTATGTCAATCCTGACCTCATGGGAAGCATCCAGTGCAAATCCTATTCTAGCGGAACACGCCTATATCAATCCTGACCCCGTAGGAAGCGTCCAGAGCGGAACCTGGTCCTTGCGGAACACGGCTTATGTCAATCCTGACCCCGTGGGAAGCATCCAGAGTAAATCCTGGTCTAGTGGAACACAGCCTATGTCAATCCTGACCCCCTGGGAAGCGTCCAGAGCAAATCTTGGTCTAGTGGAACACGGCTATGTCAATCCTGACCCCGTGGAAAGCGTTCAGAGCGGATCCTGGTCCTTACGGAACACGGCCTATGTTAATCCTGACCCCGTGGGAAGCATCCAGAGCAAATCCTGGTCTAGTGGAATACAGCCTATGTCAATCCTGACCCCGTGGGAAGCGTCCAGAGCGGAACCTGGTCCTTGCGGAACACGACCTATGTCAATCCCGACCCCGTGGGAAGCCTCCAGAACAAATCCTGGTCTAGTGGAACACGGCCTATGTCAATCCTGACCCCGTGGGAAGCGTCCAGAGCAGAACCTGGTCCTTGCGGAACACGGCCTATGTCAATCCTGACCCCGTGGGAAGCGTCCAGAGCGGAACCTGGTCCTTGCGAAACACGGCTATGTCAATCCTGACCCCGTGGGAAGCATCCAGAGCAAATTCTGGTCCCGTGGAACACGGCTAAAGTCAATCTTGACCCCGTGGGAAACGCCCAGAGCAACTCCTGACTCCGTGAAATGCGGATAATGTCAACCTCGTTAATCACTTACGGGTCCTCTCGACTCGTAAGGAAGAAAACTCTTTTGTGAGATCCTTACGACTCTCAAAAGAAAACACACTTAGGAATCCTCACGATTCTTAAGGAGAAAATGCACCTACGAGATCCTCACGACTCGTAGGGAGAAAAGTTTTTATGAGACCCTCACAGCTCATAAAGTTGAAAAGCCTTGGGCAGCAGATCTGAACCTGCTTCCTAAGCCATCACTACCTCTCGAAGAGTTCAAGACGGAATGCTCGCTATCTTCTACAAGCTAAGCTTACTAAGGTAACACCCCGGCAACACAGAAAAGACAAGAAAGCAAGAGATAACACAAGATAGTACGACAGAAATGTATCTTTTATTTATAAGGTCAAATTGAGTACAATTTATATCATATGAAAGGATTAAAAAAATGGATACATTTTATTCAAAAATTACAAATGGTGCAAAAAAAACTATTGGGAGGGAAGCGTTTTCAATAGACCAATCAATTGCTCACGCACTCCCCTCAGCCCCTTTTCACGGTCAGCTGCCACGGCCAACTCTGCTTCAACCTGAGCCCGTTGCTGCAAGTAAGATGAAAGTTGCTCATCAACGACCTGCTGAGCTGCCCCACGACTCTGCGCATCTCGCTCAAAGAGGTCGAGCTTCTGCCTCAGCGTTATCCCGTCAGAGATACATCGTAGAAGGCCCTCAAAGATAGCTTTCAGCTGTACAACGTTTGCGTCAACTTGAGTGTGCAGCCGGGTAGATTTTCTTGAAGTCTCTTCGCACTCCTTACGTTTCAAGGCCGCTTCTTGTTCAAGATAGCGGAAGTAGGGAGTGCTCTACTCGACCCACGCTGCCCGCTGGGAGTTCACAGCCAGGACCTCGTGAGCAGGACGTCCGAACTCGAGCTCTTGCAGGCGGGCCTCAATTTTCCTGCAGTGATTAACCCAAGAATCAACGACGCCCTCACCATGAAAGCTCACGAGCATTGCCAGCATAGGATTAACCTCAGCAGCAAAATCTGCAGCAAGGGCTGGGGTCTCCACGTCAAGTTCCTCGATGTGATCGCTCAACATGCGCAGACTATTCACAGCGCCTTTTGAAGATGGACGTCTGGAAAAGGGGCCCGCTGGCATTATGATTCGAGACTCGAACGAACCTGAAGTCGGTGTCACTGCTGCAAAATAAATCATAATCAAATAACGGTTCAAGAAATGGAATAGCTACACGAACAATGGAGTTTACTATATCGGCTGCGGCAGGCGGCAAGGCCGGGAGTACCGGTGGTGCAACTGTTCTTTCGTCTCCTCCTTCAATCTGTAGTGTTGTAGTCAGAACAAAGAAATCAGAAATGATTTGACTACCCGTAAAGGAAAAGAGAAGACATTAGCCAGAGGCTGCTGTTTACCCCAATCAGAGCAAAGCTATGTTCAAATTCCAAGACGGGAGAAGAAGCAACGCTTCATCTTCCCCCAATCAGAAATAAAGCTTTGCTTTGAAAATTTAAACTTTAATTTTGAAGCAACGCTTCAGATCCTGTGCACTGCGCGCAATTTGCCACGTGTCAGAAGTTGACTCGGCAGCACAACGCCCAAGGCAGTGCGTCCAATCAGAGCAAGGCTCTTTAAAAAACATAAGCAACACTCAACTGCGCAAACGCACCGCAGCACGACACGTGTCTGCACAGTTGCGCAAGCGCACTGCTGCGCGACACGTGTCTGCGCAACCACAGCTGCGCAAGCGCACGGCTGCGCGACACGTGTCTGCGCAGTTGCGCAAGCACAGCTGCGCAAGCGCACGGCAGCGCGACACGTGTCTGCGCGACACGTGTCTGCGCAGTTGCGCAAGCACATCTGCGTAAGCGCACGGCTGCGCGACACGTGTCTGCGCAGTTGCGCAAGCGCACGGCTGCGCGACACGTGTCTGCGCAGTTGCGCAAGCGCTGTTGCGCAAGTGCTTCACTGCGAGACACGTGTCTGCGCAGTTGCGCAAAGCGCTGTTGCGCAAGTGCTTCACTGCGCGACACGTGTCTGCGCAGTTACGCAAGCGCTTCGCTGCGCGATACGTGTCACGCGCAGGGGAGTTGCGCAAAAACAAAATGAAGATTTAAGGAAATCTTTTCTGTATTTTGTTAAAACAAGAAGATTTCTTATGTAAAACAGGGCACTTTGGATTAAAGATCCAACGGTGGGGAAAATTCCCCAAATCACTCAGAGAATGATTTTTTTAGCAAACTTTAACTAATTTATGGGCACTATAAAAAGGACCCCAGACCTCATTTCAAAGGGAGGAACATCTTGCTAAAAAAAAGAGAGAGAAGAGAACTCTTGAGAACTCTTGAAGAATAAAAAAAAGGTAAAATCCTTTAAAAGAAGAGAAAATTCTCTTATGAACAAGATCATGGATCTTCAACAATAAATAAATAAATAAATAAATAAAATAGTGTCTTGCACTTGTTTTATGAACCATCGGTTCTTGAACCTAAAAGGTTCTTAAATTAATAGTGCTTTGCACTTTCATGAACCTTTGGTTCTCTGAGATAAGAAAAACAAGAAAAAAACTTGTTTTTTCTTAGATCTAAATCAAATAGTGTCTTGCACTTGTTTTATGAACCATCGGTTCTTGAATCTAAAAGGTTCTCAAATTAACAGTGCTTTGCACAAATGCAATGCATTACTAAAAGGGCCAGGCCCAAATCAAAATGACCTGACATGCCAAAATAAATTGCAAGGCAATAAATGGGCAGAGCCCAAATAAATTGATGCTTTGCATCCTTTATACAAGGGCAGAGCCCAAATAAAATTGATGCCTTGCATCATCCCTAAAAGGGCAGAGCCCAAAACAAATTGATGCTCTGCATCCTTTC
Organism: Agapanthus africanus; assembly: GCA_030015575.1. Classification (NCBI taxonomy): domain Eukaryota; kingdom Viridiplantae; phylum Streptophyta; class Magnoliopsida; order Asparagales; family Amaryllidaceae; genus Agapanthus; species Agapanthus africanus. Next base: position 140,214,774 of record CM057339.1, read on the forward strand.
TGGGCAAGGCCCAAATAAAAATAAAAAAAGAAATGCAATGCAAAAGCAAATAAAATGTTGAACATTTCAACTGGACTTAGCCCAATTTTGGCCATAAGTCCTTAAATTAAATTGACTGAGCAAAATTGCTCGTCTAAATCAATTTACATCCGGTTCGAGGGTACATCTCCGAACTTCTTTGACATCCGTCGTTGTAATTCCTCAACGACGTCAAAGAGGTGACGGGTCCCAACGACCACACATCGATATGGACTGCGGGGTCCTTAAACTCGTGGACCGAAACGTCTTTAAACTAATATCGGACCGAAACATCCCTAAACTAATATCGGACCGAAACGTCCCTAAACTAATATCGGACCGAAACGTCCTTAAACTAATATCGGACCGAAACGTCCTTAAACTAATATTGGACCGAGACGTCCCTAAACTAATATCGGACCGACACGTCCCTAAACTAATATCAGACCACCACGTCCCTAAACTGGCACAATAGAGCCCAAATGCTCTTTTGTCGGATCTAAACGGTCCCGTTAAGTTGATCTTAGTCTCAAACTGGACTAACGTATCCTTAACAAACGTTTGAGTCGATCTTAGCCTCAAAAATGGCTAACGTATCCTCCAAACAGACTTTAGTCCCAGATTTGTGGGCACTCTCGATCCGCAGGCGACCATCTCGCAATTCATGATGTTCTTCAGGCCGACCACCTTCCAGGCCTTGATCGACAAATTAGCCCAAATGGACCAGATGGGCCATAGACCGTCTCCTCCAAGACCCGATCCCCGAAATGAGAAAGGAAAAGCGATCATCGTCGCCAACGCTCAGCAACAGTCGAGCAACCCAAAGCCGGTCGCTCGCCAAAACAACGTGCGTCCACGCCCATCCCTCGAAGAGAGGCTAGGACGTCCTTACTCGTTTCCTCAGAATAAAACGAGAAGACTGTTTGAGCTGGCAGTGCGTAACAGACTCATCAATCTGCCAAGTCCAAAGCGTCTGTCGCAGCCAGGCGATCTTAATAATCCCAATTATTGCCCTTACCACCAAACGGTAAGTCACCCGATTGAGGATTGTTTCGTCTTTAAGGGATGGATCGAGGATCAATACCTGCAAGGCAAGTTCACGCTGTCTGAAAGCTGGAAGGTAAACCCCCCACAGCCGCACTCTCCAAAGAAGACGGACACGCCGGGGGCAACTTGTTCTTTCGTCGAGGATGAAAACAATGGAGAAAACTTATCGGATGAATCCGAAGACTACGTAGCGACTTGTCATGTGATTTCTCATTCACTGACGGATGATGAGGAGGATCCTTGCGCTGAGAAATCAATGGCAGACCCTGAAACAGAAATTCCGCGGCCGTCAGACAAGTTGATCGATGCCTTCCTAAATGAAATTCGTCTGAAAGCAAAAGCCAATCAAGAGCATGAAATGGCCATACTGGAAAGAACCAAGGTATTCCCGTCAAATCAAAATCCATACACTGCGGGTAAAAACAAATTCAAGACGAGGAAACGGTTCGCCAAAGCTCTATCAGTAGGAATGAAGCTACTGCCCTCTGAAGAAAATTCTTTCTCTGAGGTAGAGATGCACCCTAACTTCTGTTTATATCATCAGAAGATCGTACATCCTACCGAAGACTGCGAATCCTTTAACTGTTGGTGGCAAGGGTATGTCGCTCAAAAGCGACACTTCGACAGGACAAAGTGTGAAGCTTGTGGACATCGGAAAAATGCGATAGATGAGCGCAAAAGAGCCGCCGCCGACTGTCATATAGCCGACTTCAAGGGATCACAAATTATCACCTTTGGAAGCGACTCTGACGAAGAACCTACCCCCAACTCTTCCCTCGGGGAATCTATTTCAAAAATAAAGGAATTGAGAAGCTGCGAGAACGTTCAGCCGTGCAATCGCATGCTACTCGGAAAAAATCTCGGCCCCGTAAACAAAGGATCGAACAAAAAGGATAAAGGAAAAAGAAAAACGGCCCTCGTCGCCAGCGCTCAACAACAATCAGGTGACCCTAGACCGGTTGCTTGCCAAAGCAACAAGCGGCAACCCCTCCAGGAAAAGTTGAAACGTCCTTACTCGTTTCCGCAAGATAAAACAAGGGGACTGTTCGAGCTGGCAGTGTGCGACAGACTCATCAATTTGCCGGGTCCAAAACTTCCGTTGCGGCCAGGCGATGTTAATAATCCTAATTATTGCCCTTACCACCAAACAGTAGGTCACCTGATCGAGGACTGCTACGTCTTCAATAACTGGGTTGAAGACCAATACCAACAGGGCAAGTTTGCGCTGTCTGAGAACTGGAAGGTGAGTCCGCCACAACCGCACGCTCCGAAGAAGATGGATACGCCGGGGGCATCATGTTCATTCATGGAGAAGGACTCATAGACCGAAAAGTCAATAAACCAGATATTCGCCTCAAATACGGCGACAACAGACCGAAACGTCCTTAAACTAACAACGGACCGAGATGTCCTTAAACTAATGATGGACCGCAATGTCCTAAAAACTTGCAAATGACCGAAAAGTCGTTAAACTACTCCCAACCCGCAACATCTTCAGGCTGACGTTTTTAAAAAATAATAATAATAATAATAATAACAACGGTATGTCCACAAGCAAAATGGGCACGGATGAAAACCCGAAGGGGCTCCGTGAGTAAAAACAGCAGGGCTACCGGCGAGTGTTCGTGAAAACCCGAAAGGGCGCGACCTCGTTTAAAAAAAAGAGAGAAGAAAAAGAAAAGAAAAGAATAAAAAAAGAATAAAAAAAAAGAATAAAAAAAAACGGTATGTCCACAAGCAAAATGGGCACGGATGAAAACCCGAAAGGGCTCCGTGAGTAAAAACAGCAGGACTACCGGCGAGTGTTTGTGAAAACCCGAAAGGGCGTAACCTCGTTGAGAAACACTTATAGGGTCCTCTCGACCCTGTAAGGAGAAACCACCTGCGTAAGATCCTTACGACTCACAAAGGAACAACACACTTAGGGATCCCCACGATTCCTAAGGAGAAAATACACTTGCGAGATCCTCACGACTCGTAAGGAGAACTCTCTTGTGGGACCCTTACGGCTCATAAGATTTGAAAGTCTTAAGTTACAGAGGCCTAAATCTGTGCTTAAGCAACCCCCACAACTTTCGACATTGCCCTACAAGTGGTCCGATATTGGCCCTTGTATACAATCCACGGGCGCGAATAAACATTTCCCTAACCAAGTCCCATCCGTGACTGGGGATATCCACACGGTGAACAACCCTTGTGAGTCCTCTCGACTTATAAGAAGAAAACCCTTTTGTAAGATCCTTACGACTTACAAGAGAACATGCACTTAGGAATCCTCACGATTCCCAAGGAGAAAACACACCTACAAGATCCTCACGACTTGTAGGGAGAAATACCTTTGTGAGACCCTTACGGCCCATGAAGTAAAAAGCCTTAGCCGACAGGACCCTTAACCCTGTTTACTAAGCCACCTTTGTTCGACATCGATGGAGGTAAATGATGATTCGCTCCTGGCAATATTCCAGTTGTAGCGATGTTGATGCCTAAATCGGTATCAAATTCCAAGTCCTTTCATGGCAGATGATGATTCGCTCCTGGCAATATCCCAGTTGCAGCGATGCTGATGCCTAGACCGGTATCAAATTCCAAGTCCTTTCATGGCAGATGATGATTCGCTCCTGGCAATATCCCAGTTGCAGCGATGCTGATGCCTAAATCGGTATCAAATTCCAGGTCCTTTCACGACAAATGATGATTCGCTCCTGGCAATATTCCAGTTGTAGCGATGCTGATGCCTAAATCGGTATCAAATTCCAAGTCCTTTCATGGCAGATGATGATTCGCTCCTGGCAATATCCCAGTTGCAGCGATGCTGATGCCTAGACCGGTATCAAATTCCAAGTCCTTTCACGGCAAATGATGATTCGCTCCTGGCAATATTCCAGTCGCAGCGATGCTGATGCCAAGATTGGTATCAGATCCCAAATCCCCTACTCGCGAAAAAAAAATCAGCGAGCCAAAAAAAAAATGCATACGAAATAGCCGAAATGATGGAGCAACTTGCAAACAAAATCAGCAAGTAAAAATGTATGCATACGAAATAGCCGAAATGATTGGGCAACTCGCAATAAAAAAACAGCGAGTAAAAATAAAATAAATAGCCGAAATGATTGGGCACCGCGAAAAATAGCCGAAATGATTGGGCAATCGCGACCTTCGCAATATAAAAGCTGAAATGATAGAGCATCGCGGAAATAAAATAATAATATGAAAATGAATGAAACTTTTGCCCTACAGGTGAAATCACATCGATCCCTGTATACAATCCAGGGGCACAGATAAAAGGGAACAATACCTTCCCAACAGGCTCCATCAGAAAGCGAAGCCAAATCTCGACGGTTCATAGACAACCTAGAGACAATCTCGACATTTGTCGCAATATTACAGACACGATGTCAACAAATGAAGCAAACGAAGATCCCGAGCTTCAGGGTCTCAACGTCAACATCGACAACTTAGAGATCACCAACGGCGTTTCTCCTCACTCCAACTAGATGCAGACATGACGTCAACAACCGACCTCAGAATCGCAACAAAACGGAACCATGGCAAAGTCTCTAGTTCCAAATCTCAATGGCCACATCTACAGCCTGGAGACCAACAACGGTGTGCCTCCTCATTCCAGCAGGACACAGATATTACACCATCAAGCGGAGCGATGGCAAAATCCCAGCTTCACCTCAGCATTCGTCTCGATACAGTAGATGCAATGTCAACAGCACCGTTCCTCCGCAGTCCGGCTGGAGGCAGATGCAACGTCAACAAAAGACCTCACGGTCGAAACAAAGCGGAGTAACGGCAAAATCCCAACTTCACCTTAGCATTCGTCTCGTCATAACAGACGCAATGTCAACAACGGCGTTCCTTCGCAGCCCAGCAGGGTGTACATGCAAAGTTAACAAAAGACCCCATGGTCGAAACAAAGCGGAGTGATGGCAAAATCCCAGCTCCACCTCAGCATTCGTCTCAATACACCAGACATAGTGTGAGCGAATGAAGCGAAGGCCAAATTCCTAGCTTCAAGATCTTAACGGCAAGTCATATAAGGCCTGAAAGACCACCGGAGATCATCTCACATAAAGTGGTCACCTCCTCGACGTTCGTCTCGATACAGCAGACAAAATGTCAACCCTAGCATTCTTCTTCCAGCAAGGATTCAGACATGATAAAGCAAACGAAGCGAAGGCCACATTCCTAGCTTCAACGTCTTTACGGTAACTCACATAAAACCGGAAAGACAATCGGAGATCATCTCGCACCAGTACAGAGTGGTCACCACCTCGACGTCCGTCTCGATACAGCAGACGAGATGTCGACCCCAGCGTTCTTCCTCCAGCAGGGATTCGGACGTAACAAAGCAAACGAAGCGAAGGCCACATTCCTAGCTTCAACGTCTTTACGGTAACTCACATAAAACCGGAAAGACAATCGGAGATCATCTCGCACCAGCACAGAGTGGTCACCACCTCGACGTCCGTCTCGATACAGCAGACGAGATGTCGACCCCAGCGTTCTTCCTCCAGCAGGGATTCGGACGTGACAAAGCAAACGAAGCGAAGGCCACATTCCTAGCTTCAACGTCTTCACGGTAACTCACATAAAACCGGAAAGACAATCGGAGATCATCTCGCACCAGCACAGAGTGGTCACCACCTCGACGTCCGTCTCGATACAGCAGACGAGATGTCGACCCCAGCGTTCTTCCTCCAGCAAGGATTCGGACGTGACAAAGCAAGCGAAGCGAAGGCCACATTCCTAGCTTCAACATCTTTACTGTAACTCACATAAAACCGGAAAGACAATCGGAGATCATCTCGCACCAGCACAGAGTGGTCACCACCTTGACGTTCGTCTCGATACAGCAGACAAAATGTTAACCCCAGCGTTCTTCCTCCAATAGGATTTGGACACGCCAAAGCAAACGAAGCGAAGGCCACATTCCTAGCTTCGACGTCTTGACGGTAACTCATATAAAACCGGAAAGACAACCGGAGATCATCTAGCACGAGCACAGAATGGTCACCACCTCGACGTCCGTCTCGATACAGCAGACGAGATGTCATCCCAATGTTCGTCTCGACACAGCAGACGCAACGTCATTAAACGAAAGGAGCCACGGCAAAATCCCTAGTTCCAAACCTCGACGGTTCACCAGCAACCTAAAGACAACCTCGACGTCCGTCTCGATACAGCAGACGAGATGTCACCCCAACGTTCGTCTCGATACAGCAGACGCAACGTCATCAAACAAACGGAGCCACGGCAAAATCCCTATTTCCCACCGCAACATTCGTGTCGATACAGCAAACGCAATACCAGCAGACGAAGCAAAGGCCAAATTCCTAGCTTCAAGGTCTTGACGGCAACTCATATAAAACCCGAAAGACTATCGGAGATCATCCCACGCCAGCGCGGAGTGGTTATGACTCATCGGGGCTCTCCAAAATGAGCCTAACCTCAAGTAAAAGGCGGCATGGCAAATTCCTAGCGCTTGCTCTTCCGACGGTCAAACTGCCAAGGAGGATTGCTTGAAGACGTCTTGTTCAGCCCCCGAAGGGATCAGAGACACGGCAGTCGCAGGGCTACTCGAACAGCATGATTGCCTATCGAGGACTATATCAGCTTATGCGATGGTACGATGGCCAAAACCTTAAGTACCACCAACCTTAACGGGCTTCTGTCGTAAAGAGCAGAGGTTAAATACGACGTTAAGATGTTCTTGCGAGAAACATTCGATTCGTCTCGACTTGTAAAAAATTGTCGAGACGGCTCGACTCGTGAGATAAAGCCTTAGGCAGTAGGCATAAAAGAAGCCCGTTTCCTAAGCATTGGGACCCTGCCAGTTGGCCCAAAACGGTCTCTTGCATACCATCCACGGGTCTCACTCTCCAACATCGAACTTCGACAAGGAGGGAAACAACCGCTTACAAGTCCTCTCGACTCGTAAGAGGGAAAAATTCTCTTGTAGGATCCTTACGACTTACAAGAGAAAACCACACTTAGGAATCCTCACGATTCCTAAGGAGAAAAATCCACCTATGGGATCCTCTCGACCCGTAGGGAGAAAAACCTCTATGGGACCCTCACGGCTCATAGAGTCGAAAAGTCTTAGGCAGTAGACCTGAACCTGCAGCCTAAGCCATCGCTATTTCTTAAGGAAGTCAGAATACTTGTTTTAGATATCCATCAATCATGGTTATTAAGACAGCCTGCTTACAATAAAAAAAAGATGACAGAAAGAATATCTGATCTACATTTGATCGGGAGTTCGTATCGCATTCATTTATGCACAAGCAGAAGACTCAAGACAAGGAATAAGACAAGCTGAAATAAAAAGAGGGGAGAGTTCCATTCATACTGCTAGAAAATTCCTTCTTACAATCATAAGAACAATAAATAAGAAACATTATTCAAATTATTACAACGGTATAACCTCGAACCCGGGGCACGGATTGAGGAAATCGAAAGTAAGGCCATCCAGAGTTCTTCTGGCCTTTCTAATTATTCTTATGCGCAGTCTTTCGCGCTCCTCCGTGTCAATATCATCGGCAAGCCCCCCTGGCCTTCGATAAGCGGCAATTATCGTCGTCTGCTGGAAGACTTGGTGTAGGATGTCAACGAGGCTGTTCCGCCGTTTCTTTGAGATCAGCCCTGTCAGGTACACTGAATGCACCTTGTCTTCGGCATCATCCAGTGCGTTAAGCGGTAAGGCCTCATGAAGATCCGGAAGTGCTCTCCATATGGCTCCCAACACGACTTTCAAAAGGGTCCGAACGGCGAGGCAACAGCCAACCACCGCTTGCGTTCAGACGACCCATGACTTTTGCACATTCAGCGTCCGTAAACTCCTGGTTTTGTTAACGACCCTGAGCACGGATATCGTCGTAAGTAATGAACTCGTGCAAGCTGTATAGACGCACCGCCATAATACCTGAAGAAAACAATACAGGGAGATTAACAAACAAGAAAATACAGAAAGTTAAAAGTTAAACTCCTCGAGAGCAATGCTCTGCAGACAGGAGCGACACCAGTCAAAATCAGTTATGAGGAGAATTTGAGGAAAATTCCTTGAGAACATTGAGAGCTCCGCTCTGGGGAAAAAATGATATAATAATAGTAATATTATCAAGTGCCATATAATTTGGGAGGAGCAAAGCTCCATTAATTAAGAAGATATAAGAAAAATCTTTTATAGAGCGAAGCTCTATTAATGGAACCCTAACAGGATTCTCCTGAGTTCTCTTTGGACCCCTTTAGAGCAAAGCTCTGCTAAATGAAACCCTAAATGGGTTTTCTTTAGATCAGGGATCTATGGAGAGCAAGGCTCTGTTGATGAAAATTAATCTAATTTAATTTAATCTTAATTTAAATTTTCACCTAAAAAGTTTTAAAGAGTTCAACTCTTGCAGTTCTTGAAAATAAAGAGCAGGGCTCTGAGTTTTGAAAATAAAATTGTGAAGATAAAAATCATCTAAAGTACCAAAGGTCCTATTTATAGGCATCAATTGCCTCTTCAACTGCCAAAAGGTGCCGCGACGGTTCGGATTCTGCCACCGTTGCGCTTGCGTTTGGAGGCCACGTAAGCGCAGCGGTGGGGGGCATTTGTTTACCCCAATCAGAGCAAAGCTATGTTCAAATTCCAAGACGGGAGAAGAAGCAACGCTTCATCTTCCCCCAATCAGAAATAAAGCTTTGCTTTGAAAATTTAAACTTTAATTTTGAAGCAACGCTTCAGATCCCGTGCGCTGCGCGCAATTTTCCACGTGTCAGAAGTTGACTCGGCAGCACAACGCCCAAGGCAGTGTGTCCAATCAGAGCAAGGCTCTTTAAAAAACATAAGCAACACTCAACTGCGCAAGCGCACCGCAGCGCGACACGTGTCTGCGCAGTTGCGCAAGCACAACTGCTCAAGCGCTGTGGTTGCGCGACACGTGTCTGCGCAACCACAGCTGCGCAAGCACACGGCTGCGCGACACGTGTCTGCGCAGTTGCGCAAGCACAACTGCGCAAGCGCACGGCAGCGCGACACGTGTCTGCGCAGTTGCGCAAGCACATCTGCGCAAGAGCACGGCTGCGCGACACGTGTCTGCGCAGTTGCGCAAGCGCACGGCTGCGCGACCGTGTCTGCGCAGTTGTGCAAGCGCTGTTGCGCAAGTGCTTCACTGCGCGACACGTGTCTGCGCAGTTGCGCAAGCGCTATTGCGCAAACGCTTCGCTGCGCGACACGTGTCACGCGCTGGGGAGTTGCGCAAAAACAAAATGAAGATTTAAGGAAATCTTTTCTGTTTTTTGTTAAAACAAGAAGATTTAAGGAAATCTTTTCTGTTTTTTGTTAAAACAAGAAGATTTCTTATGTAAAACAGGGCCCTTTGGATTAAAGATCCAACGGTGGGAAAAATTCCCCAAATCACTCAGAGAATGATTTTTTTAACAAACTTTAACTAATTTATGGGCACTATAAAAAGGACCCCAGACCTCATTTCAAAGGGAGGAACATCTTGCTAAAAAAAAGAGAAAGAAGAGAACTCTTGAGAACTCTTGAAGAATAAAAAAAAGGTAAAATCCTTTAAAAGAAGAGAAAATTCTCTTATGAACAAGATCATGGATCTTCAACAATAAATAAATAAATAAATAAATAAAATAGTGCCTTGCACTTGTTTTATGAACCATCGGTTCTTGAACCTAAAAGGTTCTTAAATTAATAGTGCTTTGCACTTTCATGAACCTTTGGTTCTCTGAGATAAGAAAAACAAGAAAAAAACTTGGTTTTTTTTAGATCTAAATCAAATAGTGCCTTGCACTTGTTTTATGAACCATCGGTTCTTGAATCTAAAAGGTTCTCAAATTAACAGTGCTTTGCACAAATGCAATGCATTACTAAAAGGGCCAGGCCCAAATCAAAATGACCTGACAGGCCAAAATAAATTGCAAGGCAATAAATGGGCAGAGCCCAAATAAATTGATGCTTTGCATCCTTTATACAAGGGCAGAGCCCAAATAAAATTGATGCCTTGCATCATTCCTAAAAGGTCAGAGCCCAAAACAAATTGATGCTCTGCATCCTTTCTGGGCAAGGCCCAAATAAAAATAAAAAAATTAATGCAATGCAAAAGCAAATAAAATGTTGAACATTTCAACTGGACTTAGCCCAATTTTGGCCATAAGTCCTTAAATTAAATTGACTGAGAAAAATTGCTCGTCTAAATCAATTTACGTTCGAGATTACATCTCCGAACTCCTTTGACATCCGTCGTTGTAATTCCTCAACGACGTCAAAGAGGTGACGGGTCCCAACGACCACACATCGATATGGACTGCGGGGTCCTTAAACTCGTGGACCGAAACGTCCTTAAACTAATATCGGACCGAAACGTCCCTAAACTAATATCGGACCGAAATGTCCTTAAACTAATATCGGACCGAAACGTCCTTAAAGTAATATCGGACCGAAACGTCCTTAAACTAATATCGGACCGAGACGTCCTTAAACTAATATCGGACCGAGACGTCCCTAAACTAATATCGGACCGAAACGTCCCTGAACTGGCACAATAGAGCCCAAATGCTCTTTTGTCGGATCTAAACGGTCCCGTTAAGTTGATCTCAGTCTCAAACTGGACTAACGTATCCTTAACAAACGTTTGAGTCGATCTTAGCCTCAAAAATGGCTAACGTATCCTCCAAACAGACTTTAGTCCCAAATTGGACTATGAATCTCCCAAACTGGAACAATAGAGCCCAAACGCTCTTTTGTCGGATCTAAACGATCACGTTAAGTTGATCTTAGTCTCAAACAGGACTATCGTATCCTTAACGAACGTTTAAGTTGATCTTAGCCGCAACACGACTAATGCATCCTTAAACTAAAAACACCAAACCCAAATCTAAGTAAATACGGATTTGAACTAATCCACGTCCTACGGACGACGGCATTACTCAGTCTCCGTATACAATCCACGGGCAACCACAAACAAAACAAACACACACGACACGAAGTGAAATTCTGGAGAAGGAGAAAGTTATTACCGCGATGCGGTAGCGTAATTAACTGCAGGGGCTTGTGCCTGCAGGGAAGAGCGTCCCCACAATCAAAAACCCCTCAAGCGAGGGGGAATCTGACAAAGTCTGCTACATCGGCCGCATCCGTCTAAACCTCCGATACACGGTGCCATAAATCAACTTGGCATTTTCGGAGAGGTAGACGGATAAAACCAATTAGCATCTGCCCTGAATCCCAGCGTCGGGTCATCGCGGTCCTGTGCGCCGCCTTTCGGAGGGGAACAGCTGCACTCACCGACGCCACAGGATGAAGCAATCTCCGATTGGAAGGAAAAATATGGGTGCAGCACCTGATACAGGTAATCAAAAAGGACTCCTGCAAGGATGAAATAATCCAATGTCAGTACACAAAGTATACTGCCTACAATGAAACCGATGGGTCACAAACCGGTACCTTCTACCATTTGGGAGGACATGGGAGAAGGCAAAGGGGCGGCCACCGTCAAAGCAGCAACCGGTGATGCTTCCTTGGGTGGCACAACCTCAACGATCACCGCACCTGCATTAGAAATGCGAGAAATACTGTCAAAAGAGATTGAAAGGGATTGTAGAATAAAGGAGAAAGCAATAACCCAAAATCTACCTGGTGAGCCACCAGTTAAAACCGCGACAAGGGCGTCACTGGGTACAGCAACTGCTTCACCCTCCCCCATCGGAATGGTTTCGCTGCCCGTAGCTTCATCCCCTGACTCCACGATAATCGTCGTGACACTCGCAGTGCCCGGCAACGGCAAGAAACCGCAAGGTGAGAGAGTGGCAATTGGGGCAGTTCCAGACTCTTGAAAAAGAGTGGCTACCTCAGGCTCGGTGGTTACCGCCATCTCACCCACCACTTCCTCATTAAGACTCGGCCCTACAAGGAATGACATATGACAATCCGAGGACCAAACTTTAATAAAAAGTCCCAAAGTTATATTACCTTGAGATGGTCTTTCAGCTGCCTCCCGAGCCGCACGTATCGCCTGTCTATGAGCAATAGACAAGGCAACCGGGGCACCCTCTGAAGAAGCAGGAGCAGGAGAAGCAGCGCTTGGGCCTGCACCTACGGCCAAGGCGGCGTTATGCTCATTTGCCGCACACCTCTTGCGCTTCCTCTCCGCTCGGGCTGTGGAAGCCGGCCTTCTCAAGACCTCTGTCAACGGGACGTCATCGTCCACGCCAGGAGCTACCTCTGGAGCCGTTATGGCGTCCGTCATCGGTTGCTTAAGTAAAGCCTCCTTTGGCAATGCTGAAGAGGCCGGGACTTCGGTAGCTGACCCTGGAAGCATCTCCACGTCACCCTGCGGGATCGGTACTATACTGGGCATGACCTGAGTCGAGGTATTCCCTGCGATAAGATAAAAAAGAAGAGTCAGATTATCCATAAGAAAAGCGAATGAAGGCGTAATGAGACGAAATATACTAACGCCCAGCGAAGCGCGAAGCCTCTCTTCCTCCTCAAAAGTCTTGAGGAAAGCCGTGAGAGCCTCTTCAGTGGAAATGCCTGTTGAAAGAAAAGTGGCAGTCAAAACACGATAATATAAAATGTAATGCAATGACGAAAGGTACGGTTGATGTTTACTTGATTGCGTGAGGATGGGCAGTCCCGCTTTGTGGCTTGCTAATCGCTCGGAAGCTGCAATAGCAGCCTCGAGGTCGGTATCGTCCGGCGCTATGAATAGACCCTCGTTGGTCCCATTTTTGCCTAAGCCCTCACTATAAGGAGCATGAGGCTCCTGACCAAATACAACGTCGGCAGCAAGTATCGACTTCTTCTTCTTCTGCGAGCGAGTACCAGTCGCCGCCAACACAAGCTTACGCTTGACGGGCACCTTGGGACGACGAGTCCCGATATCTGAACCCACGCCAGACTCGGGAGATACCACAGTCACCGTTTCCACGGGAGTACGGGGTATCGGCAACTTAGGCCTATCATGCGGGACCTCGTACGCAGCAACTTCTCTTAGAGGAGGACGGGCAATAGTCCGTCGCTTCAGAGGGACGTTTGGATTACCAGCCGGAGCGGTGCCCTTGCGATCAAGCATCAATCGTTTCTCCTCCCTGATGACGGCGCGCATTAAATGTTGATACCAGGCCACATACACATTCAGGGCCTTCGGAACACAGCTCGTTTCGCTGATAAAGAAGTTGGACCCCGTGTTAAGGCGCATAAAGTGATGCAGCGCGCTTCGCATTCCCTCTTCGGTAGCAGCAGGTTCTGCCAAGAAATCCACAAGTGGAACTCCCTGATTATAGCTCAGCTGCTGGGCGAAACGATGCGGGTTGTATCTCATAAATAACGCCGCATCGTTTTGCCTAAATACGAGAAAGCCTGGCCTGATGGAGTACAGATGAAGAATCTCCCGAGCTTTCAACACAGAGGCCCCGTCTTTGAAAATGTCTTGCAAAGGCAACACCGCTTTTGCAGATTCCTGGCCGATGGTCAAAATATTATCAGTGAAAGACATGCCATCTCCAACCGTGCGTGGAAGAAGGAGCAAACCCCTAGCTTCCCGCGGTGTCGGACTTACGATGGATGCGTCGACTAACCGCATTAGCCGGGGGAACTTACATCTGTCGTAAAAAGAAGGTCTTTTATGGATAGCGAAGACCCCAAGCACGTGCAACTCTAGACATGAGGTGAAATAATGCATTGAGAAGTTGGCATGCTGCACCCCTGGCTCAGTGGTATCCGCTGCCAAGCTGAGGCCGTGATACAGGTGGGCTAACCCAGCAATCCCGATGGCCACCTGTATTCCGGCAACCATTCGATGCGCGGGGTAGAAAACAGACGGCCTCATATAGCGAGGGTGCATGGGGAGCGCGAACCAGCTTAACCATAAACCGAGGAACCCTAGAAAGAACGTTTCATCATCGACGCCTGGAGTTGCAATTTCTGAAAAGGGAACGATCGCGACGTTTGGAAGAAAGAAATCCTTTTGATCAGCTTCCAATATTGGCCGGCGATCCAAGCCAAAGCCGAAAGGATCATCAAGTTTAGCAAACCTTTCACCTTATCGCGATAAAACTTCCGTATGGAGAAAGCGAGCGATAAAATCCGTAAAGCTGACCCCCCTCCCCCCGGCCTCCGGATTCAAGAAAGAGGCTCTCATACATATTCAACACCTTTATCAGACTTGGGAACTGGTGCTGAATGGTGTTCTCTGGGGTAAGACCCAGTACCACTGATTTGGTGGCAAAAACATACTCATCCGGAGGAAGCAGCTCCTCGTAGTACTTTCCCCTTACTGGTAAACCAGAGACCTCGGCAAATTCCTCCAAGAAAATGGAGACCTCTCGATCCAATAGGAGGAAGGTATGGGTCGGAATGTTCCACTGCTCTAAAAACGCCTTGATCCACCATGTAGGAAGTGCAGAATATTGGAACAAGGAAGCGTAAATCACAGGGTACAATCCGAGCTTCAGTAGTTGCGACTTCTTTGCTGATAAAATATATCGGGCCCACTGTAAGTACCCGGCCGGATGGCAGGGAGTTAGTCCTATGTTGTAGGGCTGTCCCCAAGGGCGTGACTCGCCCTAACATATGCGCCGTCCTAAAGTGTCTAAAGCTACCGGCGGCTGCACGGGTACTGCGGCAATAGAAGGCCGAAGGAGACCTTCCGAAGTCCAATTCACCTCCTCTACAGTGTAGCTTATCGGGGGTGCATCTGCATAAGAGATCGCAGAAATAGGCTCCGAGGCTGTCGCGCAAGAAAAGCTCCGGCGGCCTCTGATGATTTGATCGTACCATCTACCCCATGGATGAAGATTCTTGTACTTCGGGTCATGATCTTTGATCAGCGCAATAACCTCTCGGTCTACTAGCGCTTCGGGAAATCCTCCTTCTGAGCGGACGAAAGGAAAGGAAGCGTCGGAAGACATAGTACCTACGCGGAGAAGAATAAATTGTCAGACGCCAATGTTACAGTTTAAGTGCTGTCACTAGGTACTTTAAATTTGTACCACACTGCAATGCAGTAAAAAGGGGACCAAAGGGGGACCCACAAAATCTAGATGACAGTTCATCATTAATAAGACAGCCTCATCATTTGATGAGACTGTCAATTAAATGAGGAAATTCTCAATTGATTCTCATTTAATGAGAAATCCCTCGGGCTAAGGAGTAAATCTCTCCTTGAAAGCAGTGCTCTGTGACAGAATGACACTTGTCAAATTCTAATGATGAAGGAATAAAAATTCCTTAAGAGCCTTGCTCTGTAGAAATGATGGAATAACCATCAGAAAATTTAAAATAAGAGTAAAAGTTCTGAAATTCATGAACAAACTCTAAGATTTCTTCATGAGCAAAGCTCTGTTCATTCATGGGCTAAGAAACCCTAAGAAAGATCTCTTTAGATCTATGGGTTCAGGAGAGCAAAGCTTTGTTGATGGAACCCTAAAAGGGTTTCCTTTAGATCAAAGATCTATGAAGAGAAAAACTCTGTTAATGGGTAAAACCCTAAATTATTAAAAGGTCTTTTAAAAAGATCTAATATTTACCTAAGTTTGGCAGAGTTCTGTCCTTAAGAAAGTTCTTAAAATGAAGAGCTATGCACTGTGGGAGAGTAAAAATTCTCAGAAAACAAGAAGGAAGATGAACAGGAATCATCCTAAGGGCCAAGGGTCCTATTTACAGGCACTGAGATGCCTTTTCAACTTCTGAGTTGATCCAAGGGCACAGATGCTGCCACCGTTGCACTCACATGTGGGCCACGTGAGCGCAACGGTGGGGGGGCATTTGTTTCCCCCAATCAGAGCAAAGCTCTGTTCAAAATTCAAATTTTGAATTGAAGTAACGCTTCAGAAGCAGCGCCATGTGCGCTGCGCCCTAAGTAGCACGCCACGTGCAATGCACGTGTGCGCTTGCGCTAGGTGCGCTGCGCTCTAAGCAGCGCACCACGAGTAAAACACGGATGCGCTAGCGCTAGGTGCGCTGCGCCATAAGTAGCGCACCACATGCAAAGAACGTGTGCGCTAGCGCTAGGTGCGCTGCACTCTAAGCAACGCACCACGTGCAAAGCACGTGTGCGCTAGCGCTAGGTGCGCTGCACTCTAAGCAACGCACCACGTGCAAAGTACGGGTGCGCTAGCGCTGGAACTAAAAGCTCCCCACCGTCAGATCAAAGATCTAATAATAATGATAAATCATTAATTAATCAGAATTAAATTCTGTTAAGGAAAGATTCCTCAAAATCTTTCCAAATAACAAGATTGTGCTCTGTAAATCAGAGCACCGTTGGATCAATGATCCAAGGGTGATTAAAAATCACCAAAATACAAAATAAATTCTGTATGGAAAGATTTCCCAATCTTGTTAATAACAAGAAGATTACCTTCTGTAAATCAGAAGCCCTTGGATCAAAGATTCAACGATGGGAAATTTCCCAAATCAATTGGAGAAAAGATCTCCTTAACTGATTGAACTGATCAGCTTGCCCTATAAAAAGGCCCCTAGACTTCAAGTCTCAATATATACAGAAGCATAGAGAGAAACCTCCTAAAAAAAACTTTGAGAATGAGCCAAGCTCTCGATAGAAGAACTTCTTTTTTTCAAGGTAAAAAGAACATAGAGATGAAATCATCTCAGAATTAAAAAGAAGAATTTACTTCTTTCTCACAGATCATAGATCTACAAGACCAAGGTCTTTTACCAAGAGATCAGAAGATCTCATCATAAAATAGAAGAAGAATTTACTTATTTATAAATCTAAAAGAGATCATAAACACCTTATTAATAAAAAAGGGGGAGAATAATTTAATTCTCTTGAGGATCACAGATCTATAAAGGCAAAGCCTTTCATCAACATCAGAGATTGAAGACATCTCCTACAAAATAAGAACTTTTGTTCTTAAAATCTTGAGACAATGACTCTTATAAACGAGAATTTATTTCTCAAATCAAAAAATTGATTAGATACGCTTTGCGCTCTTGAAATGCGCTTTTGCGCTCTTAGACTGGCGCTCCACGTGTCCTTCATGTAGGCGTCACTTAACAGTTAGCGCTTTGCGCTCTTTAAACTGGCGCAATGCGCCAAGCGTGACGCGTGTCCCACACGTGTGCGTTACTCGGCAGAAGCGCACTGCGCTCTTTGACTGGCGTAAAGCGCCAAGCGCACCACGTGTTGCGCTGATAGAACATAAATTGTTCTTTAAGCCCAGGGCTATGAGGAATGCTCAGCATTCAGTAAAATACAAAGACACTTTCAGGGCCAAGCCCAAATAAAGGCTCAACGACCCAAGAATAAATGTTAAACATTTTAACTTGATTGGATTTAGTCCAAGATTGGCCATAAGTCCTCAATTTAGATTAACTGAGCCCATATGCTCATAAATTTTTTAACAGATCTTAGTCCCAATTGGACTACAGATCTCAACCAAAACTGGTTCAAGGGTACATCTCTGAACCCCTCTGATACATGTCGTTGTAATCCTTCAACGTCTTCATAGAGGTGACAGGTCCCGACAACCATACATTTCATAGACTATGACGTCTTTAAACTGGACTGTGGGGTCCTTAAGCCTACGGACTATGATGTCCTTAACCTCGGACTGTGGGGTCCTTTAAAACCCATGGACTATGATGTCCTTAACCTTGGACCAAGATGTCCTTAAACTAACAATGGACCGAGATGTCCTTAAACTAACATTGGACCACCATGTCCTTAAACTGGTAATCGACCGCAATGTCCCTAAACTAAACAATAGAGTCCAAATGCTCTTTTGTTGGATCTATATGATCATGTTCAGTAGATCTTAGTCTAAAATTAGATTAACGTATCCTCAACAAACGTTTAAGTTGATCTTAGTCTCAAATGAGACTAGCGTATCCTTAAACCCAACCCCCAAACCCAAATCTAAGAAAATACGGATTTTGAATAATCCACGCCCTACGGGAAACAACATAAATTAGTTTCCGTATACAATCCACGTGCAACCAAAAACAAAACAAACACCCACGACACGAAGTGACCATCTGGAGAAGGAGAAAGTGGTCATCGCTATGCGGTAGCGTAATTAACTGCAGGGGCTTGCGCTTGCAGGGAAGAGCGTCCCCATAATCAAAAACCTCTCAAACGAGAGGGAATCTGACGAAGTCTGCTACATCGGCCGCATCCGTTTAAACCTTCGATACACGGTGTCATAAATCAACTTGGCATCTTCAAAGAGGTGGACAGATAGCACCAATCAGCATCTGCCCCGAAATTCAGGCAAGATGGACCTCCGCAGTCGCGTCTCCGTATTTCGGAGGGGAACAGGGGGTAGTGTTTAGGGGTGGTATTTATAGGGTTAGGGTAGATGAAGAGTTTAAATTGAAAAAAAAGTAAAAATATATTAAAATTCATTAAAAAATGGAGTAAATGGGGATTTCAATGGTCTCTTGAACCGATCTGGGGAAATGAAGTGTGCAGGGGGGTAGGGAAGATCAAAAGCTAGAATTTTCATTCAGGGGACTTGGCGGTCCGGCCGAGTCCGGCCGGCGGCGCCAGCCGGAGTCGGCCGATCCCGGCCTAGTCTAGTGATCGGGAGGGCCGCCGTCAGTAGGGTAACTCACTGGTGCATTAACATTTGTGGGTGTAGTGGGGTTTTATGGTTTTAGCACGTGTTGACTCTTGGACTTCTAAAAAATTCAAAACAAAATAATATGAAAAATAATATGGGGTATGGGATTTGAACTCTGGTGGCTTGGTTCAGCAGTGCAAGGTATTACCAATGAGCTGCAAGCTCCTTCTTGTAATTAAGGAGTGAATTAATTACTTAAAGTAATCACAACAAAAGTAAATACCCCAAGTATACATTAATTTTAAAGCAAATTTTTGTACACTAAAAATGGAGTTGTTACATTCTTTTAACTTGTAATTAAAAAGCAAATTAATTACTTATATCTTGTGCTTAGGCTAAAATACCCCTTTCTAGATTTTTGAAAAAATTGTACAGGAAATTTAGGGTTGTTACATTCTACCCTCCTTATAAAAATTTCGTCCTCGAAATTTGTAAAAAGAAAGTGTAACAGATTTTAGGGAAAGTTTGGTGACTGAAGTACTTGATAGTGTATAACAAGAGGATGCAAGGGTTTAAAAATATGAAAAAGGCTTATCGGTGTTACTTTGACCTACATTCTCGATTTCTACGGCTGCTATGTGAATGTCTGTCGACGTGGTATATTCCTTCTAGCTGGAGGCACATTCTGTCCTTGGGGCCTGTTTCTCTGCCCTCGAGGCACGTTCCACATTGCCTATTGGAATTGGCAAGTAGGCTATGCAGGTGGTGGAGCAGGTAGTGCAGGACGAGTTGCAGGAGCCTGGATAGCTGGCCACTGCGGGTAGTTGGTGTGTGTGTGAGCTGAGTTGCTATTATAAAGACAGTTCCCAATTCTATGATCGGATGCGCCACAAAATAGGCACAGGCCTTTTACGCGCCTACAGTCCTTCCACAAGTGTCCCTTTCTCCTGCAGTGGTTACAAAAAGCTGGGCTGGGACAATTGTTCGGTACTCCGGGTCGCCTTGGCACAAAAGGTGGCCTTGACGAGGCTCCTCCTGCCATCTGGGTGGCAGAGCGCTTTATACCGGTTGCTTCTGCTTCTGATCGGTTCACTAATATAGCTGTCTGCTGCTGTAGTCCAACCAGGAGGCTTCGGATTGCCTCAAGCAGAACCGTTTTCTCGTTGGGTGGAGCAGGAACGGCAGGTGTGAGTGGTAGTGGTGGAGGAGTGTTATTGAAGTTGGTGCTGGTGTTGTTTGGGGAATCCATAACCTTTGAAAGAAGATTTAGGTTAGGACAGATTAAAAGTATATGATTCAAAGAATATGAAATTGATAAGATTCAAGGAACATGATTGTAAAGAATGTTTTAGTTGTTGGTTCTTGTGTTATATTGCTTAGGTTGTTCATGCAAAACAGAATTGCATGGCAGTGTTCCATACAACTCTGACCTGCATGGGCCACCAACAAAACCTGTCACGCCCCGCTTTCCAGTATACGGGCAGAGGACGCGACGAGGCCGCTACGTATTTACTGCGAAGTAAATACGCTAAGCGTATCTAAGCAATATAAAATTAAATGCACAAGAGACAAGATATAATAAAACAGCAACTTTATTTATTCACATTCTTTCTGTACAATACATGGAAAGTAAATACAACTGAAATAAAGCAATGCCTAAACAATGGCAGAAATGAAAAGTACTGAAATGGAAAGTGTACAATGAACTAGAGCTCGGGGCCTTCACTGAATTGGTCCAAGTCTTCACTCGTGGGCTCGATCTCTGACATGTCCAGATCACCTGACGACATTCAAAGAAAAAAGAAAGAGAACGTCGTCAGCGAACAGAACGCTCGGTATGTCCCAAAGATAAGGGAGAAGTAGAATAGAAAGAATAATAAGGTAGCTTTTAAAGTTGTATTATATTGTTATAATATTGTATTAACGTTGTTGTTTGTAGCTTGGTACAGAAGGATGCCAGTGTATACGAGAGGGGTCTTTATATGCTAGAGACCAGGGCAAACGGAATATAGAGTACAAGGCTCCGTTAGAAAGCCCGGAACAACGACAATTGGATACGGTTAGGTGTCTTAAATCTTGCAGTCTCGTGCCACTTTTAACACCTTCCGTACCAGTCTACCCCTTAAACCCTGTGTTATCTTGATTGTATTGTTGTATTGTATTGCAACTTGAATTGTCTTGTAATATAGATTGTATAATTGGATGACTTGCCGAAACCATGATATCAGTAAACGGATGTAACTGCATAATCATGTAAATGGATGTAACTGGAGAATCATGTAAATAGAATGTATATCCATGGTTCGGTTCAGTCAAGTTGTATAGATTGATAGATTGAATATATGGAATAATGGATTCATGGATTCATGTTGAATTGTAATATTGTAGATTGTAGATTGTAGATTGTAGATTGTAGATTGTACTTGAATCATATTTAAGTCAGATTATAAAGAGACTCAATCTGAGTCAGACGATTAGAAAAGTAAATTGAAGTCCTGATTGTTTTGATGTTATCGGTAACCGCTGCACATGGGCGGCAGGATTTGTGTCTTTTTCAAAGACGATTACCATATTGATAACACCGTTGTTAAGTTGTCTACTTTAGATAGGAAAGCACCTACTTCTCCGTCTCCCTAAGGCTCAAGAGATTGGTCCCGTTTAAACCTATGTTTACTAGGGTCCTTAGGGTAATTTATAGAACTTGAGGGGGTTTTATGTAAAAATATTTTTGTATAATTTTCAAAATACTCCCCAAGTATTTAGTTATCGTCTTTAGAGTTATCATGAATGTAGATTTTATAATTGTGATATTTCTAGTGAAAATATCCTAAATTCATAATAAAGGGTATTTATTTGTAATATTGACTTGTATGGAATTCATGGTATATTAATGTAAGGCGAATCTTGTGTTTTTTGAAAAGAGTTGGAATATTTATATTATTTCAAAATAGATATTTTAATGTTACATATATATATAAATAAATAAAAATAATTTTAATATATATTTTATATTTCTAAAAATCTCATTTTCTTAAGATTTTGTAGTTTGTAAATCTTCCGAGACCGAATGCCCCTTGCGGGGGTCTGAGTCTCGCACTACTAAGCCCGAGGATGTGCGATAATCCGCACCATCCTGAACGGGTTCCCCAAAATGGATTGTAGTGACGCTTTGCAAAGATTTGTGTAAAATACTAAATCATTACGAAAAATGGTTTTATAAGTAATGGTATTTATTTGAAAAGGTGTTGTTTTCCCGTATTCTATGTTCCCAAAAGTATTATGCTATGTTTCATATGAGTGTGTGAGGAGGTAGGTCATTACCTCGTGATCTACTTAAAAGTATAGCAAGGTTTTGATGGTTTTAAATGTAGAAATGAAACTATATGGTAGTTTAATGAAAAAAATACGGTAAAATAGAAATAACAATTACTTTTGATATGGAACTTGTTTAATATGATTAGTTAGTGTTTAATGGTCAACATGTAGTGGTTGTAGCATGATTGTATTAAAGAAAGAGTTAGGTTTTATAAAGAACCGAATCGGAAATCGGATTTGTTCCGATTCCGTCGGGTTTTGAAATTTCGTATTTTAGAATAAGAAGAGGGAAGAGGGAATTGGGACTTACTGGTTTAGTTAACAGAGGAGAGGAAGGGGAGACGAGAGGAGTCGACGGTGCGTCATTTCGTCGCCGGGAGTTCCTAGGATCGTCGTCGGAAGATGGCCGGAAAATTCGCCGGAGCTTCGTCTTTCGCTCACTTCGATTGCACACTAGAGTTTCTAGGGATTTCTTGAGAGTTGGCTCAAAGTTTTAGGGTGAGGTGGTAGTGTTTAGGGGTGGTATTTATAGGGTTAGGATAGATGAAGTGTTTAAATTGAAAAAATGTAAAAATATATTAAAATTCATTAAAAATGTAGTAAATGGGGATTTCAAAGGTCTCTGGAACCAATATGGGGAAATGAAGTGTGCAGGGGGGTAGGGAAGATCAAAAGCCAGAATTTTCATTCAAGAGACTCGGCAGTCCGGCCGAGTTCGGTGATCGGGAGGGCCGCCATCGGTAGGGTAACTCACTGGTGCATTAACATTTGTGGGTGTATTGGGGTTTTATGGTTTTAGCACGTGTTGATTCGTGGACTTCTAAAAGATTCAAAATAAAATAATATTAAAAATAATGTGGTGTATGGGATTTGAACTCTGGTGGCTTGGTTCAGCAGTGCAATGTATTACCAATGAGCTACAAACTCCTTCTTGTAATTAAGGAGTGAATTAATTACTTAAAGTAATCACAGCAAAAGTAAATACCCCAAGTATACATTAATTTTAAAGCAAATTTTTGTACACTAAAAATGGAGTTGTTACATTCTTTTAACTTGTAATTGAAAAGCAAATTAATTACTTATATCTTGTGCTCAGGCTAAAATACCCCTTTCTGGATTTTTGAAAAAAATTATACAGAAAATTGTACTGGACATTTAGGGTTGTTACAGCTATCCAAGCCAAAACCAAAAGGATCGTCAAGCTTGGCGAATTTTATGGTTTTTTTTTGACAAGGCTTCCGAGCGAAAAAAGCGGGCGATAAAATCTGTGAAGCTGACTCCGTGCCCTACGGACTAGAGAAACAGACTCTCGTAAATGTTCAACACCTTGATTAGACTCGGGAATCGATGTTGAATAGCATTCTCCGGAGTAATACCCATCACCACTGATTTGGTGGCGAAGATGTATTCGTCAGAGGGAAGTATTTCTTCGTAATGTTCCCCTCTGACGGGTAGGCCCGAAATTTCTGCAAATTCCTCCAAGAAAATCGAAACCTCCCGGTCCGATAAAAGAAAGGTGTGAGTCGGGGTATTCTACTGTTCCAAGAAAGTCTTGATCCACCATGCGTAAGGCGCGGGATACTGGAAAAGAGACGCGTAGATAGCAGGGTACAACCCGAGCTTCAGCAGCAGTGACTTTTTGGCCGACAAGATGTATCGAGCCCACTTCAAGTATCCAGCTGAATGGTGAGGAGTCAAGCCTATCATGTATGCCTGTCCCCAAGGGCGCGACTCACCTTGACATATGCACCGCCCCAGAATATCTAAAGCCATCGGCGGCTGTATAGGTATCGAGCCCATAGAGGGCTGGAGGTGTCCATCCGTAATCCAGTTAACCTCCTCCACAGCGTAATTCATCTGGGGTGAGTCAGCATAATGAATGGCGAAAATTGGCTCTGAAGGCACCGCACAAGAGAAATTGCGCCGACCCTGAATAATTTGGTTGTACCACAACCCCCATAAGTGAAGAGACTTCTGCTCCGGGTCGTGATCTTTAATCAATGCAAAAACTTCCCGATCCACGGGCACGTCGGCGTATGCACTCTCTGGGCGAATAAATGGGATAGAAGAGTCAAAAGACATAGTACCTGCGCGAAAAGAAAGGAGGGTTAGATGTCAATACTACATTACAAATTCTGACATTTGGTACTTTAGATTTGTACCACACTGCAATGGAGGAAAAAGGGACCGAGGGGGACCCACAAAATTAAAGTGACGACTCATCATTGATGAGACAGTCAATCATTAAGAAGAAAATCCTAAAAAGATTCTCATTTAATGATAAACTCATTGGGCCAAGGAGTTAAACTCCCTCGAGAGCAGTGCTCTGCAAACAGAAATTACATTTATCAACTTTAATTATGAGGAGAATAAAAATTCCCCAAAATTTCTAAGAGCCATACTCTGTGAAAACGATGGAGTAATCCATTAGAACCCTAAAAAAAAGCAAATCTTTTTACAGAGTAAAAACTTCAAGATCTACAAAACGAACTTTAAGAGTTCTTCATAAAGATGAACAATGTTCTAACTAATGTGTTAAGTAACCCTAAAAATCCATTTTAAGATCTATGATCTGAGAAGAGCAAAGCTCTGTTAATAGATTCGATCCTTAACAAATTTAGACAAACTTCTAACTCTAAAAGGAATTTCCTTGGGCAGAGATCTAAGCTCTGAAGGAAGAATTAAATTCTCAGAAACAACAAAGAAAGAAGATGAACATAAGTCATCTTAAAGGCCAAAGGCCCTACTTATAGGCGCTGGAAGACGATCCAACTTCCAAGATGATCCAACGGTGGAAAGGTTGCCACCGCTGCACTCGCGTGTGACCTACATGAGCATAACGGTGGGGGGGCATTTGTTTCCCCTCAATAAGAAAGCAAGGCTCTGTTTAAAATTTGAACTGAGGCAGCGGCTCACGTGCAAAGCACGAGAGCGCCAGCGCCCAGAGTTAAAAACTCTGAGGCAGCGCCTCACGTGCAAGGCACGAGAGCGCCAGTGCCAAGAGTTAAAAGCTCTGAGGCAGCGCCTCACGTGCAAAGCACGAGAGCGCCAGTGCCAGAACTAAAAGTTCTCCACCTTTGGATCAAAGATCCAACGAAGATGATAAATCATCAAATTCTAGAATTAAATTCTGATTGAGGAAATACTCCTTAAATTTTTCTAAACAAGAAAGATTGTGTTGTGTAAATCATAGCACGTTGGATCAACGATCCAATGGTGATTAAAAATCATTAAGCTATAGAATAAGCTCTGTAGGGGAAAATATCTTCCCAATATTTCTAAACAAGAAGGATTACCGTCGGATTAAAAGATCCAATGGTGATTAAAAATCACCAAGATACAGAATAAGCTCTGTATGGGAAAATATTTTTCCAATCTTGTTAAAAACAAGAAAAATGTCTTCAGTAAAACAGAAGTTCTTGGATCAAAGATCCAACGGTGGATAAATTCCCCAAATCAATTAAGAAATCTCTCAATGAGAGATTTTCGTAACTGAATCAACAAATGCGCCTCCACTATATAAAGACCCCAAGACTTCAAGTCTGAAAAAAGGAACCCCCCATAAAATTAAGTTCAAAAAGAAGAGCAAGCAAAAAGAGCTTGAAGAGAGAAGAAAGAAGAAGAACTTTCTTCAAGGTAAATAGAGATCATAGCATCTCATCGACATACCTGAGGGTTTAACCCTTATAAAAGAACATTGTTCTTTCCCTGGATATGAGATCCATGAGACAAATCTCCCACAAATGAGAATTTAATTCTCGTAGGGATGAATTTGTTCTTGGGAATTGAAGATCCAGAGGAGAACAAAGAATTGAACTCTTCAGAAAAGTGCATAAGGAAGAAAACAACGCTGAGCGCCCCACGTGCCACTCACGTGGGCGCTGCTAAAATAAAGAGTGCTTAGCACTCAGTTGTTGGAGCTCAGCGCCAAGCGCCCTACGTGCTCACGTGGGCGCTACTAAAATAATGAGTGCTTAGAATTCAGCGGTTGGCGCCAAGCGCTCCACGTGCCACTCACGTGGGCGCTGATAAAATAAAGAACGCTCCGGCACCCCACGTGCCACTCACGTGAACGCCGCTAAAATAAAGAGTGCTTAGCACTCATCGGTTGGCGCAGAGCCAAGCGCCCCACGTGCTTCTCACATGGGCGATGTTTAACATAAAGCGCTCTATAAATAGAACCCAACGCCATAAAGAGCGTTTAACACTCAATAAAAAACAAAAAAAAGGGTGAGCATCAAAACCCATATCAATGCTCAACATTATTGAACAAAAGGAACTGAGCCCAAACAAGTGTTTAACACTTTATTCAAAAATTGAGTGGGCTGAGTCCAAGTTGACCAAAAGTCCCTAATTCAAATCAACCGAGCCCATAGGCTCATAATTTTTCTAAATTGATGTTAGTCCTGAACCCAACTATAGATCTCTTAAACTAACATTGGTTCAAGGGTACATCTCCCCACACCTCTGATATATGTCGTTGTAATTCTTCAACGTCTTCGGAGAGGTGGCGGGTCCCGACAATCAATAATACTGTGGACCACAACGTCCCTAAACTAATAACGGACCATAACGTCCCTAAACTAAAACGATAGAGCCCAAATGCTCTTTCGTCGGATCTAAATGGTCCTAAAACCTTATTAAGTAGATCTTAGTTTAAAATTAGACTAACGTATCCTTAACAAACATTTAAGTTGATCTTAATCTCAAACAAGGTTAACAATCCTTAAACTAAGCCAAACCCAAATCTAAGAAAATACGGATTTGGACTAATCCCCGCCCTACGGGCGACAACACAAATTAGTCTCCGTATACAATCCACGGGCAACCTAAAACAAAACAAACACACACGACACGAAATGGCCTTCTGAAGCCGGAGAAAGTGGTTACCGCGATACGGTAATGTAATTAACTGCAGTGGCTTGCGCTTGCAGGGAAGAGCGTCCCCACAATCAAAAACCCTCGCAAATGAGGGGGAATCTGACGAAGTCTGCTACAACGGACGCATCTATCCAAACCCCCGATACACGGTACCATGAATCAACTTGGCATCTTCGGAGAGGTGGACGGATAAAACCAAATAGCATCTGCCCTCAAAATTCTGGCCAGACGTCCTAATGTCCCGGTCGTGTCTTTCGGCGGTGAACACCGGTTCACTCGTAAGATTCCATGGATGGTAGGTGCTTTTGATCCGAATTTACTACATGATTACAGATTACAGGTTCTCGGTCCAGAACAACGCAAATCACGCACATTCTTTACAGTTATGACAAATTCAGGACAACTGCCGAAAACAGATAAAATCCGGATTCCGGTCATCTACATCTGTCAAGTGCCACTTACCAGTACAAGAGACAAAATCAAGCGATGGTCATTCGTGTCTAGGACAAGCACAAAGCATGAGGGAGGCAGCACAAGGATCAAGACGTTAACGCGGAGCTCGAGGGAGATCAAGGCTCAAAATTCAATTTTGTTGCCATTTTAAACTTTTGAAAATTTGAGAATATTTCGGAAGGATTTTGCAAATATGAACCTACCAAACAGAAGACGGTAACAACACGAGAACCCACAAGATAAGCGGTGCGCCAATTCCAAAAAAGGACCGTGGATCAGCGACATTTTGGTCTATTTGGCAGCAGATCAGCGGTCGTGTCGTGACCAAATGCGATGAATTTTCATGGGTGTTTTGGTCATTGTGTAGGGGCTCAGAATATTGCCCTAGCGTTTCATTTCACTGCCTATAAATGGTCCAGTTCAGAGACAAAGAGGCATGCTTTTACTTTCCTTAGGATTAGTGTTAGATTAGATTAGTTTCTTCTTCTTCATCATTTCTTCTTCATTAAAATGTAGTGAGAGATTTTGAGTGGATGAATAATGAAGATAGAGAGTTTTATCTACCTTGTATCTTTATTTTTTTGCATTGTCTTTTAATTCTTAGTATAACGTTTATTACTTGTTTGTTAAAATAGTTGTTAGTTTTATTGTTTCTCTTTTCAAATCTATTTTTATAAGTCATGATACTCAATGGAGTCTCTTACTTAGGTGAGGGCCTAAATAGTTAGTTTGTTATTTTTTTGTTCTCGTCTTATTCTTCAATTCTTTCTTCTTTTCTTCTTATTTTATTTTCTTTTCATGTGTGAGTAGTCACTCACTTGTTATGGTCAAAAAATGGTAGTATGAGAAATGGAAAAATCCTTTGTGATTTTTTTTGCCAAACAACTAGAAATTGAACTTAGACCAAACAAACTTAACCCTTTCCCTTAAATGCACTATCGTGACATATAGTCGCGACCTAATTTGAGAATTATTTTAGGCGCATTACAACGTGACATTTAGTTGCGACCTGATTGGAGACTTGTTGTGGATGTTTCGTCTAAGGTTGGAAATAAGAGTATGGAACGGGCTGACAAGGGGCACTAGGATTGGATTTAGAGTTGGAAAACTTTTTTAAACTCGCAAATACTATTTCTATATCCTCCTAATCCCCGTTACTTCCGATTATTCCAATATCATTTCAATGATGGCACAAGACAAGCATAAGATTAATTCGTAACTCTATTAACCAACCCTAACCCTAATAAGTTCTCTTGAACATAAATATGCAAAACACTTAGGATAAAATTGAACAATTTGGACATTCTTTTGACTCATCTAAAATAATAACGGAAATACGCATCATCTCTCTGTAGATTGACTCGTACTCAACCGGCTAGCTACCAAGCGAAACCGACTTGATTGCGGTAAGTAGAACAAGCAAAACGCATATCATATCACGAAACTTCTATCAATCATATATCGGCAAAGTTGATGCTCCATTCCCATCCCACACTGCAATCACAAAAAATCATAAATCAAACAAGCATTTATAAAGTATCCGATTGGAAACAGAGTAGCAAACGGGTAATTTTCCGCAATAGCCCGTTAGCTTTCGAGAGGGTTTGGGCCTCTAAGCCCATGATAACTATATTCACATAATTAGTTGAAAATCCTTCTTACCACCGCAAATGGGAGGTTTCAAACCTAATACCATCCACCAACATGGGGAATGTCATTGCAGCTCGAGAAACTGTTCTTTGGCGATAACTTCTAGTTAGAGTAGAAGCCAAATGGCGCCATTCATACTGACTTTTGCAAAGAGTTCTTAATTACCGGTTTTTTGAATGTGCAATGCACGTGGATGTGATTTAAATGTATCTCTGCTTCTCTGTTGATATGGGGCAAAAAGAAGAGGGTCTTTTACTTAAAATCAATTTGATAACGTAGTATTCTTATTTGGAAGAGAAATCAGCTAAAAATTATTAAGAATCAAATCAATTTTATAACTGTAACTACCGAATTCAGTGGATGCAATTTATTTTCTTTTTTCTTTCTCCTACTAAAACTTTTTCCACTAACCTCTCTCTTTAAAGAAACCGTTCTCACTATCTAAATTAACTAATTTGGTCGCTTAAAAATCTAATTTATTAAATACGTGTATCGTACATGCAAAACACTAGTATGTTGTAGAATAAACGGTATATCCATGAGTTTAAAGAAACGACTTGGATAAAATTATTAAGGGTGTTGTTAAAATTGGATTCTAAAGTACGAGTTGGACAACTGACATCAGCAAACAATTTTTTGGATTTGGATTTGGACTCTCACTTATGTGTTAGAGTTGGATTTGGATTCGAACTTACATGATGGATTTGGATTTGGACTCACACTTGCGTGCTGGATTTGGATTTGAACTCGGACTTACGTGATGGATTTTGATTTAGACTCAGGCTTTCGTGTTGAATTTGGATTTGAACTCAGACTTTTGATATGGACTTATTTGAGTTCTTGAATAATTTGTATTATTAATTTTTGTTTCTACATGGCTTTTTGTGACGTAACAATTTTATTATTTAATCTTATAAATGTGTAAAGTCTATTAGAATTAATTAATTATTATATTTAATATTTTAATAAAATAATCATATAAAAAACTATTAATAACAAACGACATATTCATTATTATTGATAAGTACAGACTAAATAAAATTTTAAATGTAAAAATTGCATACTATCAAATTTTAACCTGGTCTTTTTTGATATTTGCTCATATATGATGTTTTTATCAAAACAGAAAATAAATATAATGTTTTACCTTTTCATTACATTCAAAAATCGAAGAAAAAGATAAAAAAATTTAAGTAATCAAAATTAAAATATTAAAGATTAATGCAAAATAAAAATATATAATCTTTTATAAAAAAGGAATCGTGATAAAAAAAATTTAATAAACAATTTTAAGGGCAAAATACCCTTTTAGGGTTTTATGAAAAAAGTTATGAAATATAATCTAGTTAATTAAAATATAAATAAAAACAATACAAGATCTAGAAAAAGAAAAATTATTCTAGGATTTTATAAAAAAAACATCAATAAACAATCTAACCAATCAAAATATAGATAAAAATGAGATGAGATCAAAAGAGAAAAACACCTTTTTAGATCTTCATGAAAAAGTAAAAAAAAAAAAGCAATATGATCAATCAAAATATAAATAAACACTAGACAAGGTCAAGAATAAAAATAAAAATAAGTTTTCTAGAGTGTAAAAGTGTATTGAAGATGAAGATGCATGTCTCAAATTCCAAGCAAAAAAAAAAGGCTCCACATTTTTTTCTTGGACCTTTTTATCCAAAATTTGTTGTTTGCTTTATATAGCTGTCTCAAATTCCAAGAAAAAAAAAAGGCTCCACATTTTTTTCTTGTACCTTTTTATCCAAAATTTGCTGTTTGCTTTATATAGTTGTACTTGAAATTTAAATTTGGAAGTTCAATCCAAATCCGAGTCCTATACACCAATAACAAAGAAAAATTGAAATCCAGATTCAAAACCAACAACGGTAAAATTTAAAATCCAAATCTGAGCCCAAAACCAGTAACGCTAGATTTTCAAATCCAAATCCAAAACCAATAATACCATAAAATAGGATTCAAATAAAAGTATAAATACAATCAAAAAATCCAAAACTTATAAGCCCGGAAAAAGAAAAAAGGGAGAGATTTGAAATCTGAATCAAAGACCCATTTCAAAAAATTAACTGTGGTGATGTGTACATCTTAAATGAGAGAATATATTTGTAGAATTTTTTGAATTATTTTACTATCAAAATAGACGACTTTTGCTACATCAATGGGGTTAGGATTATAATAGCAAAGATAATAATAATGTATACAGACATATGTGAACATAATAACTATCTCTTCAAATTCTAATATAAAGATAATGGAAATAGCAAGCAGTAGCTCGGTCGGTCTGGGCACTTCCTCTCTTTGGGAGAGTGCGGGTTTGAAGCCCATGAATCTCAAGAGGGGGAAGTTGCCACAAATTAACGCTTTCGGGGCAAATTCATGGGTCTCTTGTGTGTGGTGGGATGAAGTGTGGGTGTGGTGTGCGTGGATATGCAGTAGGTTAGGACTTACGGGTCAGTGCCCAACAAAGAAAAGGGCCAACCACAGTCCACAACCCATCCATGTTACACCCATATCACACATAGACAGAGACAACAAGGAACAGGGCAGGTGAAAAGCACAACCCACACACTTTCCTCATTCAGTAACCTCTTCAATCTTGAAACCTCAAAACCCCTTTTCTCGTATCACACGCGCACCCCCAACTTTCCCGTTTCGGTAACCTGCGATACCGACCTCCACCACCGGCTGCAGCCGGTGGTAATTAATTGGTTGGGCTTGGGCCCACCTAATAAGCTCATTGGGACAGCGCCACGTATTAACCCACGACCCTATCGAATATTTTTAGATGGCTTGTTTATTGCCTATAATGGGCCTCCTAAAGTAGGGAATGCTGATTGTTGGTATCCTTGCATAAAAACTTACGATCATTCATTCATTATTTTAATATGTGGTGTGAGTCTTTGCACATTGAGAGAGATGTTTGTATAAGTCACGAGTTAGTGCAGTCGGAATCGGTTGGCACACGTGGGCCCTTTTACAGCTGGCTTTGGGCCCACTTGAAAAAATTGATGTTTTCTTTGTTGGTGGGGACTGTTTGGTAGGGGTTGGAGGATTGTGAAATTTGAAATCTGAAATAGCACAGTTCGAAAAATCTGAATTAGCTAATTTTGTGTTCGGTTGGTATTGCATTTCTGGTGTTGGATCTGTACATCTTTGTAATTTTTATTTGGTTAGGAAAAAATAAGTGGGGTTTGAATTTGAGGATTAAAGAGAAAGATAGAGAGAGGGGGGATTTTTTAATAACTAAAATACGCGGGCTTCATCTGAACAGTGTCAAATCTTTTGTAATCCATAGTTTTTTTTTGAGGATTTAAGAATCCAAAAAAATGGTGGGCCCCTCACAAAAAACAAGCAAATCCAAAAAACCCCAAAATCCTAAAACCAAACAATGATTAGCTGATTCTTGTTCTTTTTCGGCTTCTTGAATCCAAATCGTGCAAAATCCTTTGTAATCCTGCAACAAAATCGCCTCTTGCCGGCGGCCTGAGAAGTAAATCATCCGTCGATTTTCTGACGTCGGTCATATCGATCCTCATGTGTATTGATACACAAATTTATCATGTATCGTTTGGATCTTCTTTATCTATTTATACAGCATCGTAAGATGTTTTACGGTCGAAGATCCGTTAATTTTGGGAGCATCAAATGCAAGGACGAATCATATCGAATTTACAGAAGAAAATCGAGGATGCTTCACTGTTAGAGCCGCAAATTTCATGCCGTGTCATTTTATACTGGATTTGGCTAAATTGATTGAAGTAATACAAAATCGCCCTGTAAACCTTTGGCGGATGCTTTTTAAGATAAATAACATATACCTTATTTATAAGTCATGTCATCGATGTTTATTGCAAAACAATAACAAAGAACCTCTTTTTATAAATCGATGATAATGATTATTGCTTCTACATAAACAAAAAAAAAATAACACACAAAATGCACCCGTCCTTCGCGATATACTATAAATCTTTATGCAATGGATGACGCACAAGATAAAAACAGTCTGAGTAGAGTTTCTTTCTTAACTTATTCGTATTAACTCATTTAACTCGGATAGGCGGCATAATTCAAATATACGACAATGAATAATTTCATAAAAAAGAAATAGATGTAGAAATTGTTCTCAAAATAAAATGATCCGTAAACGATATTATAGTTTAGGCATGCACAATGAAAGGCAATATAAATACGCTAAAACATAACAATAAAACATATAGGCCTAAACATGAATACATCAACAATTAAGGTTCTTTCTTTATTAATAAGGCCATCTAATTCAAGTAGGGTTTGCATCCTAGACCTTCCGCTAAATCGTAAGTAGGTTTTCTCACTTGGACGTTCACACAGCAATAGTAAGATTTGCGCCGAAAGAAACTACAAATCTTACATACAAGGAATCTCAACTTGTTTGCTTCATTTAGGAAAAATACAAATTATAAGGTACACAAAGCAGCTCCCAACAATTTGGGATGACGGCTTTGATCAATTAAAGTTCACAAAAAAATATGAAACTTTACAAAGAGTCCTCACATCTGTTTGATTGTTGTATATGTTGATTTACATGGCAAAGCAAAGGAAAGCAACTGCATTCATTGTTAATTTCCAACATCTAACATATTCCTGTTCTCTCTGCATTATTTGGGTCTATCCTTTGCCTCCTCTTTCGCTCCAAAGGGGGGCTCACCATGTGTGAAGCCCATAGTACCAAACTTATACAATCACTAAACTATAGTTAGTTGGTCATGATATAAGCTCAAGTGCAAAGTGCAAACACATAATAATAGAATAATTAAGTTCATCTTTAGGAGAAGTCATAATCCATGTTACTGATGTGATAAAAATGGTCAAGAAAAACAAAACACAAACCATTAAAAAGGCTGGTATCAAGTGATTTATCGATCTGGAATTATCGACAGAAATCAGAACGCATGACTGTGCACAGGAGAACTCTATCCTCAGTTAACTAATGCATTTGCAGTTAAAAGTCAACCGCGCTAAAACTATATAAAGAAAAATTAAACGAGCAATAATAACATCCTATAACCCCAAATATAATTACGGGTAAATTGTCAAAAACCCACTCAGGAGTTCTCTAAAAATCTCGATGTTTTCAAACTTGTTAGGAAATGCATACTGTTCAAAATCTTTTATGAAAAACCTCTGGGTTGTATTTCATTTAGACCTTGTATTCTATTTTAAATGCATGTACAGAAATGGCCGTCCCATCCACCGGACACTGTTTAGATATTACAAGCAGCTCATGCAATTGCTTAGATATTACATGCACTACTTAGATATCATATGCAAATGCTTAGCAGGCAACTGGTTAAATATTACAGGCAACCGTTTAGATATTACATGAAAGATATTTTAGAGGCTTTTGGCGGCAAAAAAGTATATTTGACGGGAAATTAATTTTTTTGTGGTGAAAAAATATATTTGGAAGAAAAAATGAAAACATAATAGATATTAAAGACAAGTCTCGGATATTGCATGCAAGTGTCTGGATACCACATGCAACTCCTATGTACAGGACTGTCAACTTATATGGGCAAAAGGCATTTGTGGGTTATACGAAAACACAAGTGGGGAATTGTATACCGGGAGTTTTTTTTTTATTGGGAGTGGGGTTTCTCAAGGCCGAAAAACCCAGGGGCTTTTCAACAAGTTCTGAACAGGCCGGGGGCTTTTTGACAAATTGCCCTATAATAAATAGTACATCTTCAAGAAGAACAAAGATCCTTAAACTATGCATCCTATTGGCCAAATTGTTGCTGTTTTTGCATCAGGGTACTGTTTTATAAAGTGAGAGACCATTAATGAATTAACCCCACCATTCATTCAAAAGGCAGATGGTCCTCAAACCGATGGGAATTAGATCCCTCCTCAATTACAGATCTACAAGCAAACAACCAAACAAACAATGGCACCTTGTCCTATGCTTTATCAATTTATATTCTTCAAAATCTCATGACATAGATGCTGGTTGAACAAAAACCTGAACGATATATATAGAAGTGAAATATAATTTTTACGGATCAGCATTCATTAGAATCACCGTCAGAATTATGACGGAAAAAACAATGAACGAAAGAGAAGCTTGTCATAATCCTAAATGATCAGTCAGCGATCATCTCACTTGTAATGCATAAATAAAGTACATAAACAAAGTAAGAGATCATATTCATCAATCATGGAATAAAATAAGAGGGAAGGAGAAACAAAGACTGGTCGCTAGGAGTTAATTGATGATATTTTAATGCCGTTTACTTGGTGTACAAATTAATAAATCATAGAGAATGAGCAAATGGCCGTGCATTTTTATGTAGGGTTTCATGGTAGAGGGGTACGAGGTTTGTGCTTTGTGAGGCGTGGAATCTTTGTGTCCATTCATGGAAAGTCTTGCCATCATTGTATTTCCCTTTCGACCTTTATCACACTATATATATGATAAAAAACAAAATATAAATCTTAATTCTTACCCTTAGAAGGTAGAATATATATCCATATCAATCATCCCTTATCATAACTTCAGGTTCTAACGAAAAAACCGATACTTTAAAAAAGAGAAGAAAAAAAATCCGGATTGAATGATCATATTGCACAAATTAATGCTTAAATGCACAACTTGCAACTATTTACTTCAAAGCACACCAGATTCAAAAGGTCATGGGTTCAAACCTCTAGCGAAAATTCCGTTTGGTACTTTCTTTCCATGTGGCCCGAAATTCAAAGGCCCATGTGAGGGAGAGTTTTAAAGTATCATGTTGTCATGGTATACATTATTATTTCACAAGCTAACAGTTTAAGTTTTTGGGTTGACCGGTTCTTAACATGGTAGCAGAGCAACTTAGATTCGATTCCTATCGGACACGTATTAAATAAAGATTTATTTAAATAAAAATAGCTGGAGTTTTGGTGTACGATTTAATAATTAGAAAAGGACAGAAACCCAACCAAACAAATAAGAGAAATTAACATGACAAGACTTTCTTTTCTGTTATGTATATTAAAGCAAACTTTGAACGACAGACTGTCCAAAAACTGTTTTTTATGGAGTCTAGTTTCCATAGGGGATTTACCAATATAATAAAAAGAATTAAGCCCAATTTTTAATCAATGGATATTTAGTCTACAAGAATATAATCCCTAGGACTCAAGCTTTGATGAGTCAGCCATCACTTTTGCTTCACTACTCTCTCTCTCTCTCTATATATATATATATTAAAATAGAATAATTTTTCTCTCTTTTTTCTATTCTTTTGACCACCATGTTTATCACCACCTTATCTTTTAAGCTAATTCAGGTACCATTCTAGAACCAAGAGTTTACTTGAATGAGTTTATTAAGCTAATCCCATGTTTATAATAACCTATTATAGTATTAGGCCCCTAAACCTTAGCTTAGACACCTCATAGATTAAGACCACCAATCATTCTTCTGGGCATTGACCTTCATCATAATCCTCACCTAATCCTCCATTTAGAAACCCATTTGCACTAAACCTCTCTCTTAATCCCACACCTGTCTTCCTTTTTGCTTAAATTAATCAAGAAAGGGTCTAAAACCTATCATAGGCTAAACAAAGCTCTAGTTTGAGCTGTAAATGGATTATCCGAGGGAAAAGAGAAAGAGGCAAGTTCAAATCAATCACAACTTTAGTAAAGGGAAGGATATATATATATATATCATGAGTGTATTTCACACGACAGTTTTCAGGACATGCATGGATCTCATGTCAACTCAGTCCCCACTCAAGGATTGAAAAGCTGTTGTTTGCCCAATAGCAATTGCTTTTGGTGTTGCACCCAGCTAACAAATGAGCTTAACTTGAAATCAAAATAAGTTGACATGATGGCATTCGTTATCTTCAAAAATATCTTTTGTTTAATATTTAATCATAGGATAGGCTTGGTAGGAGTTAATCCTAATCTTAGGTTCTCATTAAAAATCCTTTTGGGCGAGTAGACTGATCGACCAACCATTGTTGAACCAAACAAAGCAAGAGCACTGACTTTACGAAACCCATAGTTGTTTGTTTAGATGTAAAAAATATTCTTAAAAATATAGAATTAGCATGATAATCAAATGACCTCGATTTATGGGGATCTTATCCTCACAAAACAGGTGTATATCCTATATTACCACAAAATATTCCCATCTAACACAAGATGTGCTATGACCGTTTACCAGCCGTTCACCGCCGGTTCCATGCCATTGTCCGCCCCTTTGTCGCTGATTGGTCGCCGCCTACCGTTCCCCCATCCACCATCGGTCGGTCGTTCACCACCACCGGTCGGTCTCCGACTCGCCGCTGGTCGACAATTGCACATACATATATTATTAGAGATGATTAAAATATACTAAGCAGGTTAATACAAGATTCTTTCGAAATAGATGCCTGCCCATCACATTCCTATGAATGTGAGGATTCTAAGTAATCTTCCATTCCATTCCACGTGCCAAGCCTAACCATAGATTAGTAATCCATATCGTTCTACTCACCAACCTTGGTAAAAATCCATATATGTACTTTGAGACATAAGAAACAGTGAATGATCCATTCTCATAGAATAAAATAGGCCAAGGCCCAATCGACCAGTTATGTGTTGGGCCAATTTATGGACATGGCCCATTTCACAAATATAAAATAATACATAGCTCAAGCAAGTTAAAGATTAAAAAAAACAGAAATAAAGAACCAAATATGTATAACAACTGAATATTTGCACAATTGGTAGACTATAAACATTTTATGTTAGATAGAGGTACTTTATAGCAACCTTAACTGGAAAGGTAATCGAATGATAGGATTGCTAAGTTGACTCAATCTATGATATGCTATATTAATTAGCAAACGGGTCTATTTTAAATCGGCGTGTACGAGCTTTGCGCTTTGTGAGATATGGGATCTTTATATCCGTTCATGGAAAGTTCTGGTCTCTATACAGTACTTGTCAAAAACCGGAACCCTTCCTTCATTCCACTTTGCTTCGCTTGTACCCGAGATTATTTTGCACGGTGTAAGCAACATTGCATTATCTTAATTTTAAGAAAAGACAAACTAAAAATATACCGAACAACTAAGAAGGAAATGTCGGGTTGCAAACGATATAAACACCACCGTCAAGCTAGATGGACCCTCAAAGTTCTCGCAAATTCGACATCTCATACTACAAGAATGTGTGGAAGAGGAGGAGGCTCTTTGCATCGGATGGGGATCTCGTAACAGAGCCTGCTGCAAAATTGCTCTATGAGCTGGTGTACCATCAAAAAAAAGTTCTTCCGAGGCTTCGGGGAGGCTCATTGTATTGATTTTTAATGTATCAAGTTTATGCATTTTATCTTTAAAATGATGAATCTTCATGGTATTTTTGTGAAATTCTGCAAACTACTTATTATTGGTACTTCTTCTAGTGAGTCGGGTGTATGAATTATTGACTCGCTAATTAAACCCGAACAAGTATTTATTGTAAGAGTTTCAGATCAGGCGCATATCAGTTAGCCTGGTCGAATCATGTTTTTAATGTATGATTGATCGACATATTGAATATGCAGGGTCGGATCAGCTCCAGAAAAGATTTCAAATTTGCATACGGCAGATCCAAACCCGACTCAAGTACCCAACGAGTCTATAAAGAATAGATCCAAATCTTTTACTATTATTAATATTGCTCAGACATGATAAACTTGAAACTGTCCTAATAATTTTAGGTTATATTTTATATAAATTTTTATACATAATCAATCATATTCAATAAAAATATGTACAGATTTATCAAAAATCATCATAGCAATATTTACAGGCTTCAACAAGTATGATTTTTCAAAAACTGATTCAGATATGAAAAGCGAAAAATAAAAAATGCATTCGACTTTCAAAAATAAATAAGTTCGGCGCAGCATCCTGAACATATCTTAACAATGCTTCACCATCATGTCAAAATCCTATATTTTTATCTATCCAAGGGACATGAAGACACAATACAACAAGCCCCGGTCATGCAGAGATATAAACAAAGTACCATACATTTCAGGATTCTATTTTTCCAACATAGCGATGCAAAATTATTTCTTTGGATTATCGACCAACAATACGTTTGTTCTTGATCAAAACTTATCCTACATGAATATTCAGACAAAAACATCAAATTTTCCATAAAGCTCCAAATATGCAGATTCATATTATTGCATCTGTGAGGGTTCCGACAACGACGACATCAACCACACTCATCATCATATTTCATGAGTTTTTACGGGGTCTTTTATTACAAGTTTCATAGTTCTGATAAAAGCCCCCAGTAATAGCAGCAGCATAACTCTGCTTTGCGCATACGCTGATATTTAATTAAGGCATGGCCAGCTCTTGTTTGAGGCGTCGCTGGTCTCTGCTGTTGCCTTGTTCTTCATGTCTTGTGTCGAGAGCTGCCTTTTCTGAAAGAAGAAAGAAGAAAGAAGAAGAAGAATATCATATATCAAGAATATTTCTATAAAAATAACGATATACACAGTTAGGAGATGAGCTTTTTGTAGAGAAGTCATGTATGTAATTAATTATATACCATGGAACTTGATATGGAAGATTACAACTGTAATTAGTTAGGTGCTATATATGTAGATATTGCATTATCCCATAACTCTTAATTATTGCAACTCTTAACTTACTTTTAACAAGTTTAAGATCTTTATCATGCAGAGGAAACATATACAGCTTCTTCTCACAACCAATGTCACGAATCACTTTACCTTAATGCATGGTTAAGGCTTAATTTCACAAAACTACCAAAAGTTACTTCATATTGTAATTTGCTATTAAAGAGAATTCATATTAACAATGCCTAACTTTTTATAAAAACAGACTGGTACAGGTTAAACATTTTAAATTTTCATATGATAGATTTGAGCCTGGCTATGACCTTTTGAGACCAAGTGTTTTCACTACTATAATATAGGGGATTGCCCCTACGGATAATGAAATCCGTAGGGGCAGATTTATTTTGGCCCTACGGACTAATCCGTAGGGCCCGACGGTTGTCCCTACGGTGCCCGACATTTTAATTTTAAAATATTAAATCGTAATTTGTTGTTTGCCCCTACGGAGCCGCAAACCAATGACCTACGGACTAATCCGTAGGGGTATCTAAATGGGAATTTAATTAAAAAGGCACAGAAATGCCCTACGCTTCATCTCGATCTCTCGCGCGTTAACTACTAAAATTCCCAAAATCCCCAAATTTCTCGTTCCCGCCGTCGCAGTTTTCTCGTCGCCGTTCTCGTCGTCGCCACCGCCATCCGTTTCGTCATCGCCACCGCCCTCGTTCTTCCTCGTCGCCGATTGCGCGCGTTGTCGACCACCGATCGAGCGTCTCCGTCGTCTCCTCCACCGTCTACAAGTTAGTAAATCTCCAATTAAACATAATTTTGATGATTTTAGGGCCAGGGTTCAGGATTTGGGTACCGATGAGGGTTAGGGTTAGGCATCGGTTGGGGTTAGGGTTCGGTTGGGGTTTGGTGTTGGGGTTGGGGTTCGGCTAGGGTTGCGGTTAGGGTTGGGGTTGGGGTTAGGGTTGGGGTTCGGCTGGGGCTGGGGCTGGGGCTGGGGTTAGGGTTAGGGTTAGGGTTCTGGTTGGGGTTGGGGTTCGGCTGGGGCTAGGGCTGGGGCTAGGGTTGGGGATAATGAAAATTTTGTATCGAAAATTATAAAGATTTATAGGCCTATAATCGATGATGGAGCGACAGTTTGCCTTTTTGGAAATAAGACAAACGAAAGTAGAATTAACAGCCTTGGACACCTCTTTATATTTGAAAAAATATTTCCTAACTTTAGGAAAAAGCTTTGCATAATGCATGTTGACCTTGTACATATCAATCCCTTTGTAAGTCTATATAGAGCATCATTTCTCTCTGCCCCCACTTTGTTTGTGGGAGTGGGCCATGGATTGATGTATGACAGGAATATTGGTCATGGAGCGAGGAGCGAGATGCTATCGGAAAACTCTAACTAGAGCGAATGTCGACGTGTTGGCCGCTAACTTATTATTAGGTTGAAATAAGGTGTGCCTATAGATGTGAGAGTGGAAGAGTCAAAATGGTGAGTGTGTAGTGCAAGTCTTGATTCAACAATTTTGCTTGGTTCTGTAATAAACTGGAGTGGATACGAGACTCTAACCCTAAACCTAAACATTTACCCAGGGGCAAGATTTCATGATATATGCAAATTACAATTTGAGAGGAAAATAAAAATATTACATGCACCCTCAAGATGGCCAGTAAACATGAAAACATGTGTGTGAAGATTATACAAACTTAATCATTCATATAGGCAGAATGCGCTGTTTCAAGTAAACTTACCTAAATTAATCTAATTAACCCTAACCAACACCCTAACCCTTTCAAATTATCAATAATTAACCAAAATTAACCCTAGCCTCTAATAAACCCAAATTAACCCTAGTCTCTAACCCTAAATCTAATGTCTGAAATCATATTAGAAATGATATGTCTGCAATCAAATTCTGCATTTATATTTTGTGAAGTAAAAGCTTTTTCAAAATGAGAAGCTGTCATATGAACAATCTGTTTATGCTCCTCAAAACAAATGCCTTCTACATTTTGCAACTTTGTAATTCTGTTTTGACATCTTCTGACATTAACCCAACAATGAAAGAATTTGGTATTTTTATCACCATCCGAAATCTACTTTTTTCTTGGTTTATGTCTCCAAAAAAATTGAGGAAGGTTGTGTTTGTTATATCAAAAACCTTTTTGTTGAACCCAACAGGTGAAAGTTTAGAGTTGTTATAGATAGCTCTTACATGTTGTTTAATGCATGTACCATTGCTAAGAGAGTGCAAGGTGGAGAACAATAATTTGTTTCAACGGCACGTTTTTCAAGTTAAAACCAATATATGATACTCGATGATAATATGAAACCTTCATATTCTCATTGATACTCATATATGAAACTCAAAACGTCACCTAGTCCCCATCTATCGGTTAACATATGTTCGATATTCGTCGTGACATAGAACTATACGAAAGTTGTTAAATATCGGACGGTATAGCTCGATACTAACAATTGTCGTATAGTCTATGTGACGAGAAGATTCAATCGTATGATAACCGATAGATTTGTCCCGTGTGGACAAGTTAGGAATGTATAAAGCAAACACCTTCATTCACTTGTGTTTTCATCCATTTCGAAAGACGGGTTGTCTTCGGCTGATCATGAAATTACGTGGGTTAGAAATGATATCGATGATGAAATCCAAGTAGATATGTCTAATGCGCCTACGAAACGAAAAAGGTTATCAGTAATGTTATATTATTACTTCACATTTTACGATCTATACATATATAGTCAATACTTGTAATGATTGTCTAATGCATCCACGAACCGTTTATCAAGATTTGATGACGATGACGGGAGCAGCGAGGGGCGGCAGGAGCTCCGGCCGTGGCACCGGTAGAGGCAGAGGCAGAGCGGTTCTGCCACCCGGAAAGCTGCGTAGGGAGCTTCAGAGGGCCGGTCTTGCACCCCGATCGGAGACCCCTTCGGATGCCTCCTTCCGTCTGGACTTTGCCACACCTCCAGGTATATTGCACGAATATTCATTTTGAATGTAATATTATAGATATACATGCATGTTCATGTCAAAATTACTTATATTGTCAATGTTTGATTGTCTAGCTGTTGGTGATGCGTCCACATCAGGGACAGAGGCCACCCCCGCACCTCCAGGTATGTTTATATATCATATAGTGCATATATATTGATTTAGAATGCTATATCATAAATATACATACATTCTTTTTGCTCTTACGTACTTACATCAGGGACAGAGGACACTCCCGCATCTCCAGGTATGTTTATATATCATATACCTGCGGGTATGTTTATATATCCTATAGTGTATACATGTTGATTTAGAATGTTATATTATTGATATACGCATTCTTTTTGCAATTACTTATATAGTTGATACTTGATTGTCTAATTATAGGTGGTGCGTCCTCGTCTGGTGCAGGGGCCACTCCCGTCACTTCCATTCCCTCCGCTCAGCCTACAGGTTTGTATGAATAAATATAAAATATTTATTCATTTTACATATCCTTTAAGAATAAACATGAACTCCATGTAATTTTATCGATATTTATTTTCTAGTTGGAGATGCGTCCGCGTCCGGGTCACCAACTGTTCCTCACCGGAGGAACTATCGTCCCGCTCGTGCTGCTGCCCGGGCCCAGGCTCGTGCTTTAGTCACCGGAGGTATATATCACACTTCAATTTTCGTTAAACCTTGATTTCTTAATACAACTTTGTCTTAATATTGATTGTCTTGATATTTCTTGCAGACGCAGGACCTCCCCATCCCAAGAGGGGGACTCGAGGCCCGAATCAGTCCCACAGGCTGAGGCCCGACAGAGTTAGGGGGGAGGCAGCATTCCCCCTCTTTTTTACCCCTGATTATCGCTATACCGGCGATCATGCCGATAGGTCCGGCCGGTATATGGGGGATGAGATCCGGCTCGTGAAGAACTATCCACTTCACATTGAGTGGGGCGACCAGCACCGGCGCTCATTCGCCCTCTTCTGGGATCAGGCTCGGGTATTAATATATATTTTCATTTGATTTATCCAATATATTTATTATTAACACTTGCAATCTAATAACAATGTTTTTTTTTGTATTTTCAGTTGGATTACGATTTTCAGCCTGTACCCGACCCTGATCACCTTGGGAGGGTGCTCGATCTTCACGCTCTGTACAATGGCCTGATGAAGAACATGCAGACGAAGGTCCAATACAACAGGAATGAGCTGAAGACCGACTGCTATTCCCTGTGGATGGCGACCCCCGAGGCAGAGAGAGCAGCCCTCCTATCTACTCCGGCTTTTGCGAGAGTCGACGTAGATACATGGCCTCTATTGTGCGAATATTTCGACTCTCATCGCAAACATGTATGTATTTTAAATGTAATTCATTGTTTAGTATATAATTTATTTTTTTGTGTTGCTTAATTAGAAAACTAAATGTGAATGTGTTGTGCAGAAACATACCGATCAAAATAAAGAGAATAGGAAGTCGGCGAAGAGGGGTCGCCCCACTTATACAGGTGGCTCGAGGAATATTACCCGTGCTATGGAGTTATCGGTAAATTACAATAGACCGGCCTTTGTGATATAATGTAATATTAAGAGTTATTTTCTAATATATCTAATATTAAGAGTTATTTTCTAATATCGCAGAGAGCTCAGACCCTGGCGCAGGGCGGTACACCGAGCGTGCTGTCCGCGTATCTTGCCGTCCACGGCACCTCGACAGATCCCGCCACGGGCGAGCTTCGATACCCCGACGCCGTTACCCAGGAGGATTGCGTAAGTGTTAATATTTATTCAACCCCTATTTGAAATTTTAGTTTTGAAAGGTTCAAATTTAAATGATATACTTATATTTTACTGGTTAATGTGGGTGTATGAGCGGGTGGTTGAGCAGGCCGAGGCATTGGGGATCGATTTTACTGGACAGAACGATCCGATGCTGCTGACCCCAGTCCTGGACGCCGCACACGGAGGTCACCATGGAGGTTGGGAGAGAGGCCGGGAACTGGGCCCTA
Source organism: Agapanthus africanus (assembly GCA_030015575.1). Taxonomy (NCBI): domain Eukaryota; kingdom Viridiplantae; phylum Streptophyta; class Magnoliopsida; order Asparagales; family Amaryllidaceae; genus Agapanthus; species Agapanthus africanus. The sequence goes on from CM057339.1 coordinate 140,259,319, forward strand.
GCAGGGCCCATATGAGGTTGGACTCCACTCCGGCGGTTACTTCCTCCGTCTCCAGTGAGCGACGTTTCCAGCAAGAACTGGACAGCTTGAAGGCCACCGTTCAGGAGTTGAATGAGATGTTGGTATGTATACTACTTAATAGTAAAATATTATGTCATATTATAGATAGCAACATATCCAATATTAGTACGTAGCCTGAGCTTATTTGGTTGTAGACTTATCTTTGATTAATCATACATACATATCTAATTAAAATAAACTACGGTTTTCCAAACTAGATATCCAAACGAGGCCTAAGTCCCTAAGTATACATAGATTGGGGTTTCACAATAACTTGATAATGATACGAATTCGACTAATACACAGTTCTTACTCGTTTATTACACACGTAGGTCCAGACGCGACAGGGTACATCGGCCGAGCCTCCACATGCATCTCCTTCGGCTGCGGCTCCGCAAGCTACTACCTCGACTGCGGTTCCGCAGACAGCTCCTATAGCTCCACCGCCCGTTCAGACTCCCGCAGCTGCGGCTCCGCAAGCCACTACCTCGGCGGCGGTTGCGCAGACCACTGCTACAGCTCTACAGCCCGCTCAGACTTCCGCACACTCCGCATTGCATGATTTATTGACTCAGGGTATATTCGAGGAGCAGGCGCGCCAGATTATGGCGTTTATCAGAGGTGGAGCTGGACCGAGCTAGGATAGCTTTTTGATTCTTATGTTTTAAACATGTATTTATTTATATGATACATATTGTATATATTTTGGACGATATTGATATTGGTGGTGTTTGCGTGTTTATATTGATATCATATTCTGCTTTTCTTGATTTCTTTTGTATATTATGCGTGAGATGTGATTATGAATACTGTGATATATATTATGCGTGTTGATTAATTTTATATATGATGTATATATTATTGTGTACAGGGCGAGAAAAAAATAGGCAGCCCTTTTTTTAAAAAAACCTGATAATATGTACCTACGGATTAATCCGTAGGGCCCAACATTGCCCCTACAGATTAATCCGTAGGGACCTTCTTTGCCCCTACTGATTTATCCGTAGGGGCAAAATATCAGGATACCTGATATTTTTCCCCTATGATCTCAGTAATAGGGGTTATTCTTGTCCCTACGGAGTTGTCCGTAGGAGCAAACAAATTCCTCTACACAGATATCCGTAGGGACAAAATATCAGGATACCTGATATTTTGTCCCTACACATCCGGACCTACGCACGTATCCGTAGGGGCAACTATTTGGCCCTACGGATACGTCCGTGGGGACACCTAATTTATTTTATAAACAGATAAATTAAATAAGTTTTTTGTCCCTACAGCCTAATCCGTAGGGACAATTGGACCTACACATTACGCCGTAGGGGCAAGTTTTCGACCGTAGGGGCATGTTCAAGGCTAAAACTTGCACCTACGGCGTTTGCACCTACAGGGTAATTTCTTGCCCCTGCGGATATATCCATAGGGGCAGTGGTTTGCTCCTACGGATAAATCTGTAGGGGCAACCCCTATTTGTAGTAGTGTTTTAACCAAGTCAAGAACTACTTAGTCTTGAAGATTAAAGCTAATGGGTTGTGGATTAACAATGTGTATCAAGATACACTACAAGAAAAATCGGGCTATTTTGTTAGGCGATACCTGCCGAAAAACATAGAAACTCGACGAAATAACCACTACTACAAATAGGGTTTCCCCTACGGATAAAGCCGTAGGAGCAAACCACTGCCCCTATGGCTATATTCCTAGGGGCACAAAAATACACCATAGGTGCACACGCCGCAGGTGCAAATCTTTGTCTTAAATATGCCCCTACGGAGTAATAATTGCCCCTACGGATTAATGCATAGGTCCATATGTCCCTACGGTGTAATCCGTAGGGACAAAATATTTATTTAATTTATCGGTTTATAAAATAAAATAGTTGCCCCTCCGAATAACTTCGTAGGGACAAATACATGTCCCTACGGAGGAATGCGTAGGTCCAGATATATCCCTCCGTAGGTCCATATTTATGCCCCTACAAATAAATGTGTAGGGATAAATGTGTCGGTCCAGATATATCCCTCCGTAGGTCCATATTTATGCCCCTACGAATAAATGTGTAGGGATAAATGTGTACCCCTACGGATTAATCCATAGAAAGAAAGCTAACACCTGTTACTGAGTCCATAGGGGCAAAATATCAGGTATCCTGATATTTTGTCCCTACGGATAAATTTGTAGGGGCAAAGTTGGACCCTACGAATTAAACTGTAGGTGCAACATTTGTCCCTACGGATTAATCCGTAGGGACAGATTATCAGGGTTTTTTTTTATAAAAAAGGTTTGTCTGTTTTTTCTCGTCCTGTGCACAATAATATATACATCATATATGAAAGTAATCAACAAGCAGAATATATACCGCAATATTCATAATCAACATCTTACGCATAATATATAAAAGAAATCAACAAGAAGAATACGATATCAATCTAAATCAATATGAACACGCAAACACCACCAATATCGTCCAAAATATATACAATATGTATCATATAAGTAAATACATGTTTAAAATATAAAAATCAAAAAGCTACCATAGCTCGGTCCAGCTCCACCTCTGATAATCACCGTAATCTGGCGCATCTGCTCCTCGGATAAACGCCGAGTCAACAACTAGAGCAATGCGGACTGTGCGGGAGTCTGAGCGGGCTGTGGAGCTGCAGGAGTGGTCTTCGCAACCACAGCCGATGTCGTGGCTTGCGGAGCCGCAGCCGAGGTAGTGGCTTGCGGAGCCGCAGCCGCATGAGATGCATGTGGAGCCGCAGCCGAAGTACCCTGTCGCGTCTGTTCAGTTTTATATGTAATAAACGAGTAAGAACTGTGTATTAGTCGAATTCGTATCATTATCAGGTTATTGCGAAACCCCAATCTATGAATACTTAGGGACTTAGGCCTCATTTGGATATCCAGTTTGGAAAACTGTAGTTTATTTTAATTAGACAGTTCTATGTATGTATGATTAATCAAAACTAAGTCTACAACCAAATAAGCTCAGGCTACGTACTAATATTGGATATGTTGCTATCTATAATATGATATAATATTTTACTACTAAGTAGTATACATACCATCATTGTTAGTTATATGTATGCCCTAGAGGCCATTACTGTACATAGGATGTATATTGTAGTGGATGCTCGGACATATATAGGGAGGACTTTCTTGCTCGACATGATAGTATGCTATCTGGTTACTCTTTACCTTGACGTGTATACTGATTGTCTCTCTGTTACATGTTGGTAAAGCCCTTAGGATGTGTACTTGACTACCAGGACTATGATGCGGATCATACTAGTGGGGACATGGTAGTCCATAAGTACATCCTTCAAGGTCCCTAGTCGTGGGTGTATCGAGACGGGGCATCGATACACCAGAGTAGACTAGCGTATACCTTCTCGACCCATACAGATGGGCGATGGATGATCCCATATCCATTGGTGTTTGACATCAGAGATGATATACGGGTGCTCAGTGGAGACTGGGTACACTGGACGGACTCGCCGAGAACTCCCAGATGGTATTATACCTTACGTCAGATGGCAGTTCTCTGGTGACACTGGTACAGAGTAGTCTGTTGACCCGAGATCGTCATAGAGTCTTGTATGATTCCCACTGTGCTTTGATTTCCACCTTACCACGTCCAAGAGGGCGTGCAAAACGGTGGTTTTTGGGTACAGTCCCGAGTCACATGGAGGTAATGAGCGATAGGAGGGGATTCGTCTCTCCCGGTATAGGGAGTTGATGTTGCGCTGTGTTCGATTGGCTATAACCGGAAATCCCTGGCCAGGGTTGCTGAGATTTACTGGTAAGTGTTACCTGTATTTTCTCGAACTGTTATAGACCTCATATCGACACGACTTATCGAGCTATTGGGGTCTGACGTTTACCACCCCTAGGCAAGATATGCGACATATCAGACGACGAGACCAGACTGTACGGTAAGTGTTACTGGTTGGATTCACATGAGTGTGAGCGGGCTTGCTCGTCGATCTTCTCATCGCTCAATACCCGGGTGGCCGTTACGTTTAGCAGACCGCTTGCGGCTTGTGGGTGTTTGATATGATCATCACCTGCTGCCGGCGTATTGACGAGTCTTTAGAGTCCTACACAGAGGTTTCCTGGCTCAAGCGAAACGAAATAGGAGCGCATATGAGATATGTGCAGGACCGAGAATAATGCGTGTATGTGATACCGCATTCCATTCTCGCGATGAATGTATCGATTGGTTGTATGCGATATAACCTAGTTATCGAATCAAGGATTGATTCGGTAAGCCGATACATAGGATACTAGTCGGTTATATGCGATATGACCGGATCGTTAAATCAAGTGTTGATTTAATGATTTAATGTATAATTATATATTTGATATATTACTTTGTATTAACTAGTATTGGTTCACTTTAAATGGATTTTCTCACTTGAATTGTGCAAGTTGTATATGTGATATACTATTGTGCACATGATTGTATCATGTTTGATGATACATGCTTATTTGGTTAAGTGTACAGAATTAAACCATGGTTAAGTTGATGATTAGGGTTTTGCTTATTCATTCATTCATTTATTTATTTATTCTTTTTGGAAATTAAAAGGATAAATAGATATGGTGGCTTTCTTTGTATCTTTCATGAAGCTTCATGAAGTGTTGAAAGTTTGACCACTTTTGTCTCATGCTTAACCCTAACCATTCCACTTAACCATGATTCATTCTCTACACTTAACCATGGTTTGTATATGATAAGTATTCATTTTCTTTTGTATTTTAAAATAACTTATCATATTCATCTTCATCTTCTTCTTCATCTTTACAAAGAAGAAAAGCTTGCACCATCAATGGTGATTTGATAAAAAGAGTGAGAAATCCAATTCTAAAGTGAACCCACCTCCTATTTCTTCATCCTCTACCTCTTGCCAAGTAGTATAGGGTGTTATCTTCACAAGTTTCATGACTTGGTGAAGTGGAAGCTTGATCTTGTGATGCCTCGACGTAGATCATCTTCGGCATCGACGTCGACGACCTAGCCCGCCTATTTCTCCGATGAAGCCAATGCTAGAGTTATGGAATCGATTTGGACAGCGAGGAGACTTCATCGCGGAGCCATGGAGGTGGAGAAACGGATCTACAAAGGTTGTATGTTCATTCACTTAGTTAAGTTGTTAACTAGTTTCATGTTTCGCCTAAAATTCTAGTTAACGATCTAGTCTAGGGTTTCTCGGCACCGGATAATTTTGAAATTGGCATGGTTGATGCCTTGTGAGACTTCATTACCGTGCCTAGGAACCCCACAGTGGTATCAGAGCCTAGTTAGAGCCTTAGGCGAAGTGTAGACGGAGTTTGAAGTCCGATCGAACCAAAACCCTAACTCCAAACTTGCTCTCTGGACTTTTTTCAAAAACGGGGATTTTTTAGAATTAAAAATATGCAGAAAACTCAGTAGAATATTCTAAGAATTACTGTATAAAACGGGACCCATGATTCGATCATAGCGCGGCGGAACCGCGGCATTAGCATAGCTAATGCGGCGGTTCCGCGGCCATAGAACCTCTTCATTGAAAACTGTTTGCACAGTAACTTTGTTCTTGCATTGCTGAGTTTCCTGGGAATTTTTAAATCTCACTCAAGAGTTGAGTTTTCTGGGTTGTATTGGGGACTCGGTGTTTCGATCGGATTATCTAATTTTGTCTGTGTGCTTTTCCGGATAATTTGTTAAATATGTTAAAAAGTTCGACCGGATATAAATACCCAAATTTCCCCTGTCGGGAAATTTCCAAGTGTTGGATCTTTCCGTTGTTTAACAACGTTCTAAGTAGTGCAAGTAACGCAATGGACCCTCTAGAAGACAACAAACCTTAACTCGATTATGTGACCGTCTTGAACTGCCCTTTGAACCTTCGGGTTTGGGGCAGTACGGCGTGCCACATGTGAGGCGTTGGCTTGTCCCTTCTACGGCTGGACCGTTGGTACTGAGGCATGAACTGAATGTTTTTAGACTTATTTCATGTGTTGAGCTGTATCGGGAAAACTTGGGTGTTTGACTGTTCGATCGGAAAGTTTAACATTTTCTGTTTATCTGGAATGGGATACAATAATTGGAATTCACAAGTAGTTATGTGATAACTGAATGAATGTTATAAACACAGCACTTTAGTCTCACTTGATCGGTTACCACGGAATTTTGATGCGATCAAAAGTCCGTCGCAATCACGTAGCGTACGCGGATACTCGCCGGGTAAACTTAATAGACAGCCTCACTCCATAGCCCCGACCAAGTGACTGTAGGAGAACCCCGTCGCCGAAAGCATCCATCCGGGTGCTCGCGGCAGCGGTGTTCCGCCTTGGTGCACTTCGTCGACGGTATCAGGGGTGCGGCCGCCTACTAAAGTTTGCGACGAGCATTCGATCAATTTTTCGGGAATCTTGTTGAATTGCCCGACTTGATATTGAAAATTGTTTTCGATAATGAGACTAAAATGCGGGGTTTATAATTGTTAGGCATGCGATGTCTAAGGAATTCATTGGTTTAGGCATGCGATGTCTAACGTGGTTGCGGATTCCAACTGTTGTAGTTTTACACTTTCTTTTCTGTGACCGTAAGTGTAATATGTGATATCGCCGGTTTCGTTGCTATATGTCAACGACAATTGGGATACGCATGTTTACTTACGTTGATGACATGTGATGTTATGTGTTGCTGGATATGTTATATTGGATCCTCGTGTTTGAATAGCCGGGGGTTTTTTATGTGAGATGAGTGTTTTTCATTTTCATTCATGTAAAAACTTGTATGTAATATTCTTTTATTGGGGCACTTCCAGGTTGCGGAAGTTGTCACCATTGATATATATTATTTACTTTTTCCGCACTAGGATAGACCCAAGGAGGGGAGCATAAGTAACCGGGTTCTGGAGTCCGGTGGGAGACCAACTCGAGGAGTCGAGTTCGGGTCTCCTAACTCTAGAATTGGTAGGGTTGCTTGCCGCTCTCGTAGGGGTCTAGGGGTGTGGGTTTGGCTATTCATCGCGACCGTGGAATCCGTGTTTTATACTGGCTCGTATTGAAAACACGGACGTCATAGTATATCCAATGTTTCATATGATTCTTCTGCTGCGATATCTGTGATGTGATCATTTGATATGTTCTGTGATAGATACAGTATATAGTATATATGATATATTATATAGGCGTTACTTATGTTTTACACCCGCGCTAGCCCTGCCCCGCTCTGCCGTTAGTTACCTAACCTAACGGTGCACGAGGGGACATCGAGGCGAATGCGGATGGCATAAGTGTACGTCGTATTTATCTGTGATGTTTAGGTACTTAAATGATGGGAATTCATTAATATGATTAATGAAAATAAATGAAACCTAAAGATGTTGTGGTATCGAATTTCAAAATAAAAACAGGTAGCTACAGTTCTTTCTTTGCACAGTGATGTATATGATATATCCCGCACCTCATTCGATGAAGAAAGGACCGAGATCCCTTCACCGGGAGTGACTCCTTTAGTAATAACTGGCAGATGCTACGACTCTCGGTTTGTCTTTTGATTGCTTCTATAGTTTCTGCTTTGCACAGTGATATATATGATATATCCCGCACCTCACTCGATGAGGAAAGGACCGACGATCCCTTCACCGGGAGTGACTCCTTTAGCAAAACTAGAAAAGCCTAAAAAACACTCCATTTCAAAATTCATTCGATCCTACAACGATATCAAGTTCATTATGCAATAGGTTTTCAGAAAAACCTGTCGTAGCCCTCCGTCATTTCAGATAAGTTGTATATAGTATTCGTGCTGCATTTGTTGGCTTTCGTCAAGGTGCAGTGTGCGGTAGCTATATGCTGCTTATCTGCTGCATACGATGCGATTGGATTAGGGTAGTCGTGCGGCTTTGTTGTCTTTCGTCAAGGGTCGTGCGGGTGGGTTTAATTCAATCAAGAAATGACGGGTTGAACTTGACTAGCGGGCTATGGTTTGTTGGCTTTCGTCAAGGTCATAGCACGTTAGGGGCAAAACATTATCGGGAATTTCAAGTGTTGAAATTTGCAATGAGATTGCATACCTTCTATGAGATAGTTGGATCCCGATACCCACTGCGAGTAATTGTTACTCCTGGGAGAGTTTTACACATTACAATTAGCCGATCAAGTAGGTGTCTAGAAAGGTGTCAACGGGGTTACGTCTCTGGGAAAACGAGGTTTACATTAATTAGGTTCGTGCGAAAGCACGGGGGACCTCCCTCAAAGTACCGACACTAGCCTGGCTGAAAGATTGGCGAACTTGTAGCGTGTAATTAATCCCGGCTAGTCTTTCCTTTTAGGGTTTGAAGGAAGATTTGATAAAAAGCAGTGGGAGCTATCCTGATTAGATGAAATAATAACCAATATATTCTTGCAAGAGCGCACGCTGAGTGTTTTCTTCTCTCTCTCTCCAGGTAGCGACCATATCACGTCTTAATCAAGATAATAAAACGGATATATTGACCGAACCCGCTTGTTATACTAAGTTGGGGAACGTTAGTCCCGCTCCAACTTATAATTGTTATAAGACAGAGTAGGAAATTGGGGAATACCAGAATTCCCATGCCGCCCAAACGAAGAAAGTGCATATGATGCATCTTCTTCGGGTGTGTTTGTTAGACAGAACTGTTTCTCCATATCCTCTACGTCCTGGGTATTTGATACCGGATCAGGATCCCAGATATGTAATCTGTTACATAGGGCTACAGATAGGTAGAGAACTGAGAACGGGTGATAAGTTTCATGAGGCAGAAAACGGGGCAAGTGTTGCAGCCAAGTCTGTCGGTCACTGTCACCCTGTATTACCAATACATTGATTCTGAACGAATGTTATTAGATACCGAAACTGATATACAAAATCATATCAGTCTCTTTATTAGTAAAGAAATGATAAAATTTTGTATTGTTGGATAATGTTTTGAACATTTCCTATATCAAAAGTTGATCGGTTCAGGCACGTTATCTAAAAGCATTGATGTTCTAAATCAAACTACAGTTCTTAGTATATAGAACACACACAAGAGGAAGAGTTCAGAAATGAACGATTCCTTCTTAAGGTATTGTAGACATGGTCATATCAATGCGACCCGACTGGCTGAAGTTGCATTTAGATGCATATTTAAATTAGTTTGAATTTACATCTTGTGAAACTTGCCAGTCATGTCACAAAGATAAGATGACCACACCTCTGTTTATTGGAAGCAGAGAAAGAGTTTGTGAACTCTTGGGATGATACATGTTGATGTATGTATGGTCCCCTGTCTACACATGCCAAGACCGGTTCTTTGTACTTCATTACATTCTCTGATGATCTCTTTAGATTCAGACATATGTTCCTGTTGAAACACAAGTCCGAACCTTTTGAGATATTCACAGAATATAAGTTAGAAGTAGAGAACCAATATGGGTATAAGTATTATGTCCTTTGATGTGATCGAGGAGGAGAATACTTGAGCACGGAAATCCTGGACTATTCTAAAGGAGAATGAGATTCTCTCTCAGAATTACTCCTCCGAATACACCATAGCACGATGGTATATCGGGGCGGAGCAGATACACCCTATTTGATATGGTGTGCTCTATGACGAGTACTACTGAGTTACCTATTTCCTTTTGGGAGTTATGCACTTATGAAGTTGCATAACTATTGAATAGGGTTTCGATCAAATCAATTGCCTACCACTCCATATGAGATATGGAAATGGAAGAGCCCATCTCTTAAGTCAGTTAAGATTTGGGGTTGTCCGGCCTATGTCTAAAAGCAAAATCCGGACAAACTCGAGGCAAGATCTGTTATGTAGAACTGGAAATGTTCCAGCTATACAAACTGCAGCTGATGATTTGATAGAACCAAAGGATTCAGTAGATTCCAACGAACCTCAGCCTCTCCGCCGATCTAGTAGGGTTCCTCGCCCACCTGAGAGATACTTCGGTTTCTCTATGACAGTGGGAGTGAGGAATGCATCATGAGATGATGACCCAACTAGTTTCGAGCTGGCCATCAAGAGTGGGACTCTGTAAAAATGGCTGGATGCTTAGCGATCTGAGATGGAATCCTTATACACCAACAAAGTATGGACTTTAGTTGCTATATCTGAAGGGTTAAATCCCCATCAGGAGCAAGTATATCTTGAGAAGATTACTTGGTATAGATGGAAAAGTTGAGACTTTCAAAGCTAGACTTGTTAAAGGTTTTCGTCATCGACCAGGCGTGGATAATGATGAAACCTTTTTCCAGTTCCTATGCTTAAGTCCATCCAGATCCTACTTGCTACGGCTACATACCATGACTACGATATCTGGTGGTTGGGTGCCATGACTCCTTTTCTAAATGATGTTTTAGAAGAGTGCGTCTATAAGTACACAGCCAGAGGGCCTCGTAGACAGTGGGAATAGCGGAAACGTGTGCAAGATGTTTTATATGATAAAGCAGGCATCGCGGAGTTGGAACGTCTGTTTGATGTAGTAGTCAAACAGTTTGACATCATCAAAATGGTAGATGAACCTTGTATATACAAAAAGGTAGTAGGGAGTATGGTGGTGATCCTCGTAGAGTACGTGGATGACATACTCTTGATAGGGAAAGGAGTTTCCTATGCTACGCTCGGTCGATCTCCGCTTATCACAATGATTCTCCATATAGGATCAAAATGATACCTCCTAAATCCTGGGTTTTGGATCTATGAGATGGATCTAATTGGATATTAGGATACTCACTAGTTGTAGTGAGATGGTATCAATTGATCCTGGGGAGAATCACCGGAAGGGTTCCAGGGTGATAAAGAAGACTGAATGTCAGTCACAGGCATTGTCTTTGCCCTCAGTAAAGGGACGGTATGTTGGAAGAGTTCCAAGCTAGATACCGTGGCATACTAGAAGATAAAGGCTGGATACATCGCTACTTAAGATGCTACCAAAGAGGCAGTTTGGGTGTATGTTTGTTCATGAGATGAACTTGGTTCCTACCATTGTGTGACAATGAACGTGTGGCTTTGGCCCAGGAACCCCGTTCCCATCAGTGACCCAGACGTATTCTGAGGCAGCATCACCTGATCATGGAGATAGTTGATCTCCAGGGTGATCGAGGTTAGGAGAGCAGACTCAGGGGATAACACGGCGGATCCACTCACGAAGGCCTATTCCCAGAGAGAGACTTTATAGGATGGTTGAGTATGAGATACTTCAACCACTGCTACAGATGGCCCTAGTGCAAGTGGGAGATTGTTAGTTATATGTATGCCCTAGAGGCCATTACTGTACATAGGATGTATATTGTAGAGGATGCTCGGACATATATAGGGAGGACTTTCTTGCTCGACATGATAGTATGCTATCTGGTTACTCTTTACCTTGACGTGTATACTGATTGTCTCTCTGTTACATGTTGGTAAAGCCCTTAGGATGTGTACTTGACTACCTGGACTATGATGCGGATCATACTAGTGGGGACATGGTAGTCCATAAGTACATCCTTCAAGGTCCCTAGTCATGGGTGTATCGAGACGGGGCATCGATACACCAGAGTAGACTAGCGTATACCTTCTCGACCCATACAGATGGGCGATGGATGATCCCATATCCATTGGTGTTTGACATCAGAGATGATATACGGGTGCTCAGTGGAGACTGGGTACACTGGACGGACTCACCGAGAACTCCCAGATGGTATTATACCTTACGTCAGATGGCAGTTCTCTGATGACACTGGTACAGAGTAGTCTGTTGACCCAAGATCGTCATAGAGTCTTGTGTGATTCCCACTGTGCTTTGATTTCCATCTTACCACGTCCAAGAGGGCGTGCAAAACGGTGGTTTTTGGGTACAGTCCCGAGTCACATAGAGGCAATGAGCGATAGGAGGGGATTCGTCTCTCCCGGTATAGGGAGTTGATGTTGCGCTGTGTTCGATTGGCTATAACCGGAAATCCCTGGCCAGGGTTGCTGAGATTTACTGGTAAGTGTTACCTGTAGTTTCTCGAACTGTTATAGACCTCATATCGACACGACTTATCGAGCTATTGGGGTCTGACGTTTACCATCCCTAGGCAAGATATGCGACATATCAGACGACGAGACCGGACTGTACGGTAAGTGTTACTGGTTGGATTCACAGGAGTGTGAGCGGGCTTGCTCGTCGATCTTCTCATCGCTCAATACCTGGGTGGCCGTTACGTTTAGCAGACCGCTTGCGGCTTGTGGGTGTTTGATATGATCATCACCTGCTGCCGGCGTATTGACGAGTCTTTAGAGTCCTACACAGAAGTTTCCTGGCTCAAGCGAAACGAAATAGGAGCGCATATGAGATATGTGCAGGACCGAGAATAATGCGTGTATGTGATACCGCATTCCATTCTCGCAATGAATGTATCGATTGGTTGTATGCGATATAACCTAGTTATCGAATCAAGGATTGATTCGGTAAGCCGATACATAGGATACTAGTCGGTTATATGCGATATGACCGGATCGTTAAATCAAGTGTTGATTTAATGATTTAATGTATAATTATATATTTGATATATTACTTTGCATTAACTAGTATTGGTTCACTTTAAATGGATTTTCTCACTTGAATTGTGCAAGTTGTATATGTGATATACTATTGTGCACATGATTGTATCATGTTTGATGATACATGCTTATTTGGTTAAGCGTACAGAATTAAACCATGGTTAAGTTGATGATTAGGGTTTTGCTTATTCATTCATTTATTTATTTATTTATTCTTTTTGGAAATTAAAAGGATAAATAGATATGGTGGCTTTCTTTGTATCTTTCATGAAGCTTCATGAAGTGTTGAAAGTTTGACCACTTTTGTCTCATGCTTAACCCTAACCATTCCACTTAACCATGATTCATTATCTACACTTAACCATGGTTTGTATATGATAAGTATTCATTTTCTTTTGTATTTTAAAATAACTTATCATATTCATCTTCATCTTCTTCTTCATCTTTACAAAGAAGAAAAGCTTGCACTATCAATGGTGATTTGATAAAAAGAGTGAGAAATCCAATTCTAAAGTGAACCCACCTCCTATTTCTTCATCCACTACCTCTTGCCAAGTATTATAGGGTGTTATCTTCACAAGTTTCATGACTTGGTGAAGTGGAAGCTTGATCTTGTGATGCCTCGACGTAGATCATCTTCGGCATCGACGTCGACGACCTAGTCCGCCTATTTCTCCGATGAAGCCGATGCTAGAGTCATGGAATCGATTTGGACAGCGAGGAGACTTCATCGTGGAGCCATGGAGGTGGAGAAACGGATCTACAAAGGTTGTATATTCGTTCACTTAGTTAAGTTGTTAACTAGTTTCATGTTTCGCCTAAAATTCTAGTTAACGATCTAGTCTAGGGTTTCTCGGCACCGGATAATTTTGAAATTGGCATGGTTGATGCCTTGTGAGACTTCATTACCATGCCTAGGAACCCCACAATCATCTCTTTCAACTCCTAGACGGTGGCCTTCAAGGTGGCAACATCTTGCTCTAGGCGTCGCTCACGGGAGATAGAGGAAGTAACCGCCGAAGTGGAGTCCAACCTCATATGGGCCCTGCTAGGACCCAGTCCACGGCCTCTCTCCCAACCTCCGTGGCACCCTCCGTGTGCGGTGTCTAGGACTTGGGTCAGCAGCATCGGATCGTTCTGTCTAGTAAAATCGATCCCTGATGCCTCCGCCTGCTCAACCACCCGCTCCTATACCCACATTAACCAGTAAAATATAAGTATATCATTTAAATTTGAACTTTTCAAAAAAAAAATTTCAAATAGGGGTTGAATAAATATTAACACTTACGCAATACTCCTGGGTAGCGGTGTCGGGGTATCGATGCTCGCCCGTGGCGGGATCTGTCGAGGTGCCGTGGACAATAAGATACACGGACATCACGCTCGGTGTACCACCCTGCGCTAGGGTCTGAGCTCTCTGCAATTCGCAAAAAATTTACATATATTATAAAATAACTCTTAATATTATATTATATTAGGTCTATTGTAGTTTACCGATAACTCCATGGCATGAGTAATATTCCTCAAGCTACCTGTATAAGTAGGGCGACCCCTCTTCGCCGACTTCCTATTCTCTTTATTTTGATTGGCCTGTTTCTGCACAACACATTCAAATTTAGTTTTCTAATTAAGCAACACAAAAAAATAAATTATATACTAAACAATGAATTACATTTAAAATACAAACCTGTTTGCGCTGAGAGTCGAAATATTGGCACAAGAGAGGCCATATATCTACATCGACTCTCGCAAAGGCCGGAGTATATAGGAGAGCCGCTCTCTCTGCCTCGAGGGTCGCCATCCACAGAGAATAGCAGTCGATCTTCAGCTTGTTCCTATTGTATCGGACCTTTGATTATATGTTCTTCATCAGGCCATGGTACAGAGCGTGAAGATCGAGCACCCTCTCAGGGTGATCAGGGTCGAGTACAGGCTGAAAGTCGTAATACAACCGCAAATACAAAAAAAACAATGTTATTAAATTGGAAGTGTTATTAATAAATATATTGGATAAATCAAATGAAAATATATATTAATACCCGAGCCTGATCCCAGAAGAGAGCGAATGAGCGCCGGTGCTGGTTGCCCCACTCAACGTGAAATGGATACTTCTTCACGAGGCGGCTTTCATCCGCCATATATCGTCCGAACCTCTCGGCATAATCACCGGTATAGCAATAATCAGGGGTAAAGAAGAGGGGGAATGCTGCCTCCCCCTAGCTCTGTCGGGCCTTAGCCTGTGGAACTGATTCGGACCTCGAGTCCTTCTCTCGGGATAGGGATGCCCTGCATCTACAGGAAATATCAAGACAATCAATATTAAGACAAACTGGTATTAAGAAATCAAGGTTTAACGAAAACTGAAGTGTGATATATATCTCCGGTGACAGAAGCACAAGCCTGGGCCCGGGCAGCAACACGAGCCGGACGATAGTTCCTCCGGTGAGGAACAGCCGGTGACCCGGACGTGGACGCATCTCTAACTAGAAAATAAATATCGATAAAATTACATGAAGTTCATATTTATTCTTAAAGGATATGTAAAATGAATAAATATTTTATATTTATTCATACAAACCTGCAGATTGAGCGGAGGGTATGGAAGTGACGGGAGTGACCCCTGCACCATACGCGGACGCACCACCTATAATTAGACAATCAAACATTGACTATATAAGTAATTGTAAAAAGAATGTGTATATCAGTAATATAACATTCTAAATCAACATGTATACATTATAGGATATATAAACATACAAGCAGGTGCGGTGGTGGGCTCTGCCGTAGATTTGGAGGCACTACCTACAGCCCGAGATATAAGTACGTAAGAGCAAAAAGAATGTATGTATATTTATGATATAGCATTCTAAATCAATATATATGCACTATATGATATATAAACATACCTAGAGGTGCGGGAGTGGCCTCTGTCCCCGATGTGGACGCATCACCAACAGCTAGACAATCAAACATTGACAATGTAAGTAATTTTGACATGAATATGCATGTATATATATAATATTACATTCAAAATGAATATGCGTGCAATATACCTGGAGGTGTGGTAAATTCCACAAGGAAGGAGGCATCCGAAGGGGTCTCCGATCGGGGTGCAAGACCGGTCCTCCGAAGCTCCCTACGCAGCTCTCCGGGCGGCAGAACCGCTCTGCCTCTGCCTCTGCTGGTGCCGCGGCTGGAGCTCCTGCCGCTCCTCGCTGCTCCCGTCATCGTCATCAAATCTAGATAAAACGGTTCGTGGACGCATTAGACAATCATTACAAACATTGACTATATATGTATAGATCGTAAAATGTGAAGTAATAATATAACATTACTGATAACCTTTTTCGTTTCGCGGACGCATTAGACATATCTACTTGGATTTCATCATCGATATCATTTCTAACCCACGTAACTTCATGATAAGTAGAAGACAACCCGTCTTTTGAAACAGACGGTCGGAGCACTCTAAGTCTTCTCTCTTCTTCATCCTTATCGTTGTCCTCGAATTCCGGGACATCGTAAATATCTCTGAGTTTCCAACGGCATACGACACTCCATCCCGGATGCTTCAAACACTGTGAGTAGTATACTTGGAACGCTTGGTTCGGAAAGATAAACGGATCATCCTGACCGTAAAATCAAAGTGTGTGCACACTAGTCAATCCATATTATTTTTAATATTGTTAATCCCATCCCCCACATTATTTTTAATATTATTTTGTTTTGAATTTTTAGAAGTCCAAGGGTCTACACGTGCATGACTCGTAAAAACCCCACTTCACATATAAAACAAACTGTCCCAGAGAGTAGACCAATCGACGGCGGACCCACGGCAACCGACCCCGGCCAGATTTGGCCTGACTCGGCCGGCGGACCGGCTGACTCGGCCCGCCGCCGCCGGCCGAGTTGAGCCGGATCGGCCGACTCCCTTCATGAAACTTCTGTTTTTTTGTATTCCTAACTCCTCTGTATACTTTAATTTACCTGCACGTTAACAGAGAGAGTAAAAACTCCATTAAACCCTATTTTAATACAATTTAATACATTTTTTCTTTACATTCTTTCACCTACCCTAAATCTTAGCCTTACCCTATAAATACCACCCCAAGACACACACCCCTCACTCACAATTCTGTCCAAACTCTCAAGAAATTTCTCTAGAAATTTTGTGTACAAGTGGAGTTCGCGAAAGGCAAAACTCCGGCGATCTTCCGACAACGACCCTAGAAGCTCCCGCGACGAAACGACGCACCGGCGCCTCCTACGTCTTCCTCTACCTCTTCTCTATACTAAAAAACCATAAGTCCCTTCCCTCTTTTCACCTTGCTATTCTAGAAACACGTATTTATAAAATCCGACGGAATTGGAGTTAATCCGATTTCCGATTCGGTTCTTCCTAAAAATCCAACATTTTCTTATATACAAATATACCAAACCTTTACATGTTGACTATTAATCATTAACAAATATGTTGAGCAAGTTTCATGGCAATATATTTCATTTTGTAACTTTTACCGCTCTTTTTCACTAAAATACCATGTACTTTACTTTCTATTGTAAAACACCCTTAATCTTGCTATACATTTAGATAGATCACGAGGTAATGACCTACCTCCTCACAACACCCATATGCAACATAGCACAATACCTTCGGGAACATAGAATACGGGAAAACGAAACTTTACATAAATACCACTAACTATTAAAACCGTTTTTTACAAGATTACGCATTTTTTATAAATCTTTGCAAAGTGCCGCTATAACCCATTTTGGGGAACCCGACTGGGATGGTGTGGATTATCGCACATCCCTGGGCTTAGTAGTGCGAGATGCAGACCTCCACAAGGAACATTCGGTCTCGAGAGATTTAAAATACGAATATCTTAAGAAAATGAGATTTCTAGAAAATAATAAATTAAAATTATTTTATATAAAATATATATATGTATTATCAAAATACATATTTTTGATATGATACTAACCTTTCTAAATCAAAAGAATCACTTTACATAAAAATACCATGAATTCCATACAAGTTCAATATTACAATTAAATACCCTATATTATGAAATTAGGTTATTTTCACTAGAAATATCACAAATATAAAATCTACATCTATGACAACTCTAAAGACGATAATTAAATATTTGGGGTGTATTTTGAAAATTATACAAAATTATTTTTACATAAAACCCCTTCAAGTTTTATAAATTACCCTAAGAACCCTAGTAAATATAGGTTTAAGCGGGACCAGTCTCTTGAGCCTCAGGAAGCCAGAGATATGGGTGCTTGCCTATCTAAGGTAGACAACTTAACAAACGGTGTTATCAACACGGTAATCGTCTTTGAAAAAGGCACAAATCCTGCCGCCCATGTGCAGCGGTTACCGATAACATCAAAACCTAAATCAGGACTTCAATTTCTTTTCTAATTGTTCTGACTCAGATTGAGTCTCATTATAATAATCTGACTTGAATATGATTTAAGTACAATCTCTAATTTACAACCCAATATGAATCCATGAATCCATATATTCAATCTATATTGACCGAACCGAACCATGGATATACTTCCATTTACATGATTCTTCAGTTACATCCTTGATTCTCCAGTTACATCCATTTACTGATATCATGGTTTCGGCAAGTCATCCAATTATACAATCTATATTACAAGAAAATACAAGTTGCAATACAATACAAACAATACAATACTTTGCGGAGTTTAAGTGGTAGATTGGTACGGAAGGTGTTAGAAGTGGCACGAGACTGCAAGATTTAAGACACCTAGCCTATATTCCGTTGCTGTTGTACCATGGCATAACGGTTCCTTGTACATTCCGTTCACCTTAGTCTCTGGTCTACCGAGACTCGTTTTGTATACACTGGCATCCTTCTGTACCAAACTACAAACAACAGCGTTAACCATATAATACAACTTTAAAAGTTACTTTCTCTCTCTGTCTATTCTATCTCTCCCTTATCTTTGGGACTTACCGAGCGATTTGTCACGCCCCGCTTCCCAGTATACGGGCAGAGGACGCGACGAGACCGCTACATATTTACTGTGAAGTAAATACGCTAAGCGTATCTAAGCAATATAAAAGTAAAGCACAAGATATAATAAAACAGCAACTTTATTTATTCACATTCTTTCTGTACAATACATGGAAAGTAAATACAACTGAAATAAAAAAAACAATGTCTAAACAATGGCATAACAGAAATGAAATTACTGAATGGAAAGTGTACAATGACTAGAGCTCGGGGTCTTCACTGAATTGGTCCAAGTCTTCAGTAGTGGGCTCGATCTCTGACGGGTCCAAAACACCTGACGACATTCAAAGAAGAAAGAAACAGAATGTCGTCAGCGAACAGGTCGCTCGGTAAGTCCCAAAGATAAGAGGAAAGTAGAATAAACAGAATAAGAAGGTATCTTTTAAAGTTGTATTATATTGTGGTAATGTTGTATTAACGCTGTCGTTTGTAGCTTGGTACAGAAGAATGCCAGTGTATACGAGAGGGGTCTCTATATGCCAGAGACTAGAGGTAAGTACAGTATAAGGAACCGTTTATGCCACGGTAAAACATCAACTGGATTCATGTTAGATGTATTAAGTCTTACTGTCTCGTGCCACTTCTAACACCTTCCGTACCAATCTACCCCTTAAACCCCGAGATTTCTTGTTTGTATTGTTTGTTTTGTAAATTGTATTGATTGACTGACCAACCATGATATCAGTAAACGAATATAACCGTAGAATCATATAAATGGAATAACTGGAGAACCATGTAAATGGAATGTATATCCATGGTTCGGATCAGTCAAGTTGTATAGATTGATAATTGGATTCATGGATTCATGTATTTATGTTGGATTGTAATATTGTAGATTGTAGATTGTAAATTGTACTTGAATTATATTCAAGTCATATTATAATGAGACTCAAACCTGAGTCAGACAATTAGAAAAGTGAATTGAAGTCCTGATTGTTTTGATGTTATCGGTAACCGCTGTACATGGGCGACAGGATTTATATCTTTTTCAAAGACGGTTACCGTATTGATAACACCATTATTAAGTTGTCTACCTTAAGTAGGCAAACACCCACTTCTCCGGCTCCCTGAGGCCCAAGAGATTGGTCCCGCTTAAACCTATATTTACTAGGGTCCTTATGGTAAATTATAGAACTTGAGGGGGTTTTATGTAAAAAACACTTTTATATACTTTTCAAAGTACACCCCAAATATTTATTAATCGTCTTTAGAGTTGTAGTGAATGTAGATTTTATATTGTGATATTTCTATTGAAAATATCCTATTTTCATAATAAATGGTATTTATTGGTTTTGAATGGAATTCATGGTATTTTAGTGCAAAATGATTCTTGTGATATTTTTAGAAAAAATGGAATATTTATATTAATTCGAAATGATATTTTAATGTTACATATACATATATTTATATGAAAATAATTTTAATATATATATTATATTCTAGAAATCTCGTTTTTTCTTAAGATGTCGTATTTTAAATCTTTCGAGACCGAATGCTCCTTGCGGAGGTCTGGATCTCGCACTACTAAGCCCGAGGATGTGCGATAATCCGCACCATCCCGAACAGGTTCTCCAAATAGGTTGTAGCGGCGCTTTGCAAAGATTTGTATAAATACTAATCATTAAGAAAAAACGGTTTTATTAATTATAGTATTTATTTGCAAAAATATCGTTTTTTCTGTATTCTATGTTCTAGGGTCTCCTAAGTCAACTAGACTGCTCCTCCAAAGTGACAAGTTGTGAGATATCCCTCAAATCGCCTCTTCACCGCCAATTGTGGCCAAGTAAGTACAAGTGCAGAAAGGAGGGATCCGCTTACGAATCACCGTGAGACGGGCCTTTTAAAGTTACCTTTCTCACTTGTCTAGCTTAGGCACCACAAAGTCAGGTTTAGATAAACGACTGAATGCCCACAACCTTCCTATGTCCTAATGAGCGCGCCAGTCCTTAATTGGCTGATTCTAGATATTTTCCTTTTTTTATTAGCTTAAAGATTATTTATTTATAAAGATGTCTATTTCCCGTATTTTATATTCCCGAGGGTATCGTGCTATGTTGCATATGAGTGTGTGAGGAGGTAGGTCGTTACCTCGTGATCTACTTAAAGGTATAACAAGTTTAATGGTTTAAATGTATAATTGAAACAATGTGGTATTTAAATGAAAAATACGATAAAGTGAAATAGCCATCATTTTATGAAATGAAACTTGATCAATTTGGTTGATTAGTTTTTAATAGTCAACATGAGAGAGTTTAAGCATAATTGTATTAACGAGAAGAGAAGTTTTATAAGGAAATCGAATCGGAAATCGGATTTGTTCCGATTCCGTCGGGTTTGTAAATCCGTATTTTAGAAAAGAAAAGAGACATAGAATTTGGGAACTTACGGGTTTTTGACAACTAGGGGAAAGAGATAGAACGGGAGGAGTCGCCGATGCGTCGCTTCGTCGCTGGGAGCTCCTAGAATGATCGTCGGAAGTTCGCCGGAAAATTCGCCGTAGTTTCGCTTCGTGCTCGATTTCAAAGTACACAAGATTTCTTGAGAATTTTTTAGAGTTGGCTCAGAGTTTGGGGTGAGAGGGTAGAGGGTAGGGATGGTATTTATAGGGTTAGGGTAGATGAAGGGTTTTAATTTAAAAAATGTATGAAAAATGTATTAAAAATGGAGTAAAAGAGGTATTAAAGGCTCTCTGGAAACGATCTCAGAAATTGAAATATGCAGTGAAGGTGGGAAGGGGAAAAGGCAACTTTTTGCCGTTGACGACTCGGTCGACCGGCCGACTCGGCCGAGTCAGGCCGAGTCGGGGGCTCGGAATGTGGGGGGTTGCCTGGTTAAGCCTCTGGTGCATTTAGTTTAGTGGGTGTAGTGGGAATTTCTAGAGTTATCACGTGTTGACTGTTGGGCTTCTATAAAATTTAAAACAAAATAAATATTAAAAATAATATGGGAAATGGGATTTGAACTCTGATGGCTTGGTTCAGCAGTGAAAGGTATCACCAATGAGCTACAAGCTCTTGCTTGTTATTATGGAGCTAATTAATTACTTAAAGTAATAACAGTAAATGTAAATACCCCAAGTATACATTAATTTTAAAGCAAATTTTTGTACACTAAAAATGGAGTTGTTACATTCTTTTAACTTGTAATTAAAAAGCAAAATAATTACTTATATCTTGTGCTCAGGCTAAAATACCCCTTTATGGATTTCGAAAAAATATTTTGAAAAAATTTGTATAGGAAATTTAGGGTTGTTACACGATTGTTCGCTGACGACATTCCTTCTCTTTCTTCTTTGGAATGTTGTCAGGTGATCTGGACACCCAGGAGATCGAGCCTACTAGTGAGAACTTGGATCAGCTTGCCTGCGACCCAGAGCTCTAGCTTCATTATACACATTTTTATTTCAGTACTTTTCATTTCTGTTATGCCACTGTTTAGGCATTGCTTTCATTCAGATGTATTTACTTTTCCATGCATTGTACAAAAGAATATTAATAAATAAAGTTGATGTTCAGTTATATCTACTGTCTTTTTCTCTTGTGTATTTTTATTTATATTGCTTAGATACGCTTAGCGTATTTACCTCAGAGTAAATACGTAGCGGCCAATCGCATTCTCTGCCCGTACGCCGGGAAGCGGGGCGTGACATAGCGCATAATTATCTATAATCAAAATTAGATTTGAGGATACCCATGTATGAGTTGTATTCTATATATGTGTGTTCAATTTATGATTTCGCTTAAGTGTAGGATTGTTAGTGTGTATGTGCTGTGTGTGCGTTTGCAGTGTATTCGTGTTGTATGTATGTGTTTTGGCTGTCGGGGGTAAGGCTTCTATCCCATTAAGAATGTATAGAGCAAACACCCAATCGCTTGTGCTTTCAAACGTTTCGAGTAAATTTCGGCAGCACCTCCCCGCCGTTCTCTGAGTACACTGTAATAGAATAGATAATCATTTCAAAGCAGTGAAACAACGTTGAAATGAATATCTAATCTATCTTTGTATACGGAGAACCAGCGGAAAAGTACCGATGAAATAACTCGAAACAGATGAAAACACAAGTGAATGCAGGTGTTTGTTTTATACATTTCTAACTTGTCCACACTGGACAAATCTATCGGTTAATTATACGATTGAATCTTCTTGTCACATAGACTACACGATGGTTGTTAGTACCGAACTATACCATCCGATATTTAACAACCTTCGTATAGTTCTATGTCACGACGAACACCGAACGTATGTTAACCGATAGACGGGGACTAAGTGACGCTTTGATTTTCATATATGAGTATCGATGAGAATATGAAAGTTTCATATTATCATCGAGTATCATATATTGGTTTTAACTTAAACATTTAACTTGAATAGGTTTTACGTTTACGTTTCGTTATTAAGGGTTCGAAGTTTTTAGTTTAGGTTAAATTTTTCTTGCGTTTACGGTAAAATTGTACGTATACGTTATCATCGAGTATTCTACTGAATGAACTAGTGCGCCCTAAAACCCTAATCCTAAATAACCCAAATTAACCTAATTAACCACAATTAACCATAATCGTCGCCCTAACACAAATTATCCCTAATTAACCCAAACTTAACCCAATTTACCCAAATTAACCTAATTAACCCTAATCAACCCAAACTTAACCCAATTTACTCAAATTAACCTAATTAACCCTAATCAACACCCTAACCCTTTCAAATTTTCAATAATTAACCCAAATTAACTAGCCCAAATTAACCCTAGCCTCTAACCCTAAAACTGAACCAAACCCTAACCCTAACCATACACTAAACCCTAACCCTAACCCTGGCCTAACCCTAACCCTAACTAATTAACCCTAACCCTAACTGAACCGAACCTAACTCTAACCCTAACCCAACTAATTAACCCTAACCCTAACCCTAATTGAACCGAACCTAACCCTAACCCTAACCCTACCCTTAACTAAACCCTAACCAACCCTACCCTCAACTGAACCCTAACCCTCCCCCTAACCGAACCCTGAACCATAACCCTATCCCAATTTGCAACCAAATAATCAACAAAAACAGAAATTAAAAGCATAATTAGAAGTAAAACTATGAAATTTACTAACTTGTATGTATCTAGGCCGGCGATGGAGGAGACTGGAGACGGTCGACGACGCAATCGGCGACGAGTCGCGGGCGGTGGCGATGAGGAAGTTGATGAGTTGCGGGCGGTGGCGACGAGAGGCGCGCGCGGGAGATCGAGTGCGATCGATGAGAGTTTTTTTGGGAACGAGGACTTTTCTGTGTTTATTTTCTTATTAATAAATCATATACATGCCCCTACGGATACAACCGTAGGGTCTTCTTTTGCGGCTCCGTAGGGCCAAATAACAAATTACGTTTTAATATCTTTAAATTAATCTGTAGGGCACCGTAGGGGCAACCATGGAGACCTACAGATTAATCTGTAGGGGCAATAAAAAGTTGCCCCTACGTATTCCTGTAGCCGTAGGGGCAACCCCTTATTGTAGTGGTGAACGTTTTTCCGTCGGATTCCGTCGGCTGAAGTCCGACGAAATAAAATACGATGAGAAAACTTTAATTCGTCGGGTACTTAGTTTATTCCCTCGAGCAATGCCCGACGAAATAAGTTATATACAGCGATAAAAACAGGACAGGTTTTACGCTGTTTTTGAGCATTCAATACAATCAAATCAATACAAACAATTCAATACAAATAACCACAGCCACAACTTCTTAAAATGAATTCAATTCAATTCAATTAAATGCAATAACAATTCAATTCAATTACAAACTCAATTCATTCATTATAATCGTATTTTTCAGCTTGTTAAAACAAAAAAACGTACGAAATGGATGCAATCCACCGCCGCGAGCACATTTTGTGCTTTTTCACTCCATCTTAAGCTCACTCGGCGCCGTCATCATTCGGAAACTCAGTGAAATCGAGCAGGTACTATAGTGTTATCAATAGACAAGTATTAGTACACAATATTCTCGAAAATTTTATGAAAATTGTATATAAAGTAAGAATTATCAAACTTACATCCGGTATTTACTTTCCTTGAGAGATCAAGTTTACATGAGTGAGTAATTAAAGAATAACCGGCCACTTAGTACAGTAACAAGTTAGAATGACAACTATTGTTTTGTATATTTTTTGCGTACTTCAAGCGGGAATATGATCCCAAAACATAATCCTTTTGCTGTTAACTCATAAGAACCCTACGAATATGCAATATGAATTTTAAACATCACCATCTTCATGCAATCATGCAAAATTCTATAGACAAAGTACACATTACAGGTTTAATTGTATACTCAAAATTTCTGTAAATAATAACTATATAACCTAACCGGTTACCTTATCCGTCACAAGTAAAAATAAGTTTTGGAACAAAAATCTCAAGTCTTCTTCTGTTCACTTCGCAAAAGTATCTTTAGAGCCACCACCTGTTCTACAAATCAAATTAGGTCGTACAAATCTGGTTATGATATCAATGAGGTTAACAAAAGATGGTCTACACAAGCAAATATTTTCCTTCAAACACAAGTTCCTTTTTCTCTTGTAGTTTCAGTATCCTTTGCTCAATCATGTCCTCAATCATAAATCCCACGATTCTAGTAAACATATGTAATATGATCAATAGACAAGTATTAGTACACAACATTCTTGATAATTATATGAAAATTGTATTAAAACCAAAGATTATAAAATTTGCATCCGGTACTTTATTCCCTTAAGACCTCAAGCTCTGGATGATCTGTATCCTCATCTTAAGAGTGCTAACGACTTTTTCTTCTGACATCCTCCTTCATGAACTCGAAGTCGATAAGGGTCTAGATTTGGGAGGAGAAAAGAAGATGTGTGCTCGAGAAACTGTGGGAGTACGAGAAGACGAGCCAGAAAACAATCTAGCTAGTAGATCTCTTACCACAAATAAACCAAGTAATCATCACGGTATCCCTCCATATATCCTCTCATTTTTCAAATCCAAAAGATGGATAGAGAGTGAGACACAAGGCACAACACTCGTAGACCCTCGATAGCATATTTTCACTTCAATACCAATTTGGGAAAGTATGTCATCGAGTGTCCGCGAGTGCTGTGCCTTATGTCTCTCTCTCTCTCTATCCATCTTTTGGATGTGAAAAATGAGTGGACGGAGTGAGAGAGACTGGGATGTTTTCTTAGTTTATTTATGGTACGAGATCTACTAGCTAGCTTATTTTTCTTTAACTTTTTCCTACATATTTTTAATCGTATGTTAATATATGACATTTCCTTTTAGGGCTTGGTGTTTTGACAACCATTACGTAGTTTTATGTCGCGATTAGGAGGAAGGGATGGATGGACAAATCTATCGGTTATGGTACAGCCGGTTTTCTCGCACATAAAGTACATGATGGTTGCCAGAAACAAACGATTAAACGCTTAGTTTTGACAACCATCACGTAATTTTATGTCACGATGGAAACCATTGTGTATATAACTGATAGACGAGGTCTAAGACGTGTTTCGTATTTTTAAATGTGAGGTCCTCAATAATAACATGTAAATTTCATGTTATCATCGAGTTTCATACACTTAGTAAAAGATTTTCGTGTTATTTTGAAGTTCAAGGTTCAATTCACAATGGATATGATTGAGAAATTTATTCGCAATAAAGCGTATTTATATACTCGTGAAAATCCCCTCCGTTGTGCAAAATTTCCGAAAATTTGGGCAGCACCTCCCCTAAATTTTGACACGTTTGGCATTTCGCCTACAAATTCTACACCAATTC
This sequence comes from Agapanthus africanus, assembly GCA_030015575.1. NCBI lineage: Eukaryota > Viridiplantae > Streptophyta > Magnoliopsida > Asparagales > Amaryllidaceae > Agapanthus > Agapanthus africanus. Next base: position 140,285,755 of record CM057339.1, read on the forward strand.
CATACATGCTATCAACCCATAACCAATTCGAAGATCGAATATCCAAATTCAACACTAATTCCATTCACAATCCAAGCATTCCCAATCCACTCAAATTCGGTATCAACCAAAGAAATATCTAATAGAATTTTAATTTAACAATATAATGGAATGAAAATTTAAGGAATGTCAAGTACTTGGTTTTATGGTTAGTTGATTATGAATAATCTAGGTTAGGATTGTGTTTTTTCATTTAATGGTTAATGGGTGACTAAGATTAAGTTTTATAGCTAACAATTAAAAGTTTCATATTTTAATGACTAAAAAGCGTAGAGTGGTGTACTGATAATCGATGTTTCTCGAGTGCGAAGAAAGTCCGACCAACCACGTCGATGTCAACTCTACAATTGCACAAAAATTTCATTCAATTTTTCATGTCTTCACATTTCCACTCAAAGATCTAGAAATAATGAAAATGTAAACCTATTCTCTATATAAATCAAAATTTTAGAAAAAAATCTTACCGAGAAATAAGGGCTAGGGCTCGGGCTCGGAGGAGAGTAGTTCAGCTTCGATCTCGAAGGAGAGTGGCTTGGGTTCGTTCTCGGAGGGGGTTCGAGCTTGATCGCAGAGGAGAGGAGTTCGGGCGGCGATAGCTTAGAGGACGAGGAGAGGGTCGGCGACGATGGGTTGAAGGAGGAGGAGGAAGATGATGGGGTCGATTGTTGGAGGGGCGACGGTGAAGGGCGACGGTGAGGAGGGGGCTGGCGACGAGTGATGTAATGACCCTAAAATTTCTATACCTTCGCGTATCATTTTTTTAATAGAATATTACAATTATTTATTTTTGGTATATTTTGTTTTCTAATAAATATATTATTTTATCACTTCATCTATTTTATAATTTTTCAAAGCGCAAACCCAAGCTTAGACAAATCCATTTGATTTTTTTCTTTTCTTTTTCTAAGTCCACTTTCTTTTCAAGGTACGACATATATTTAATTCTTGTTAAATATGTGTATGAACAATCTTGTTAAATATATTATTTATAATTTAATTCTATAAGTCATATGTTCAAATCCCCATTCTTGCAATTATTTTTTTAATCAAATTTTATAATTCTTATAACCTACAAATGAGACCTTTCATTTCATCTTCCTTTTAACTCCAAAAATAATTAGAATGGTTATGAGCTATAATTTATTAGAATTATGGTGGGTATAAACTTTTTATATGTCACTCCTATTTCTTTTCTTCATCACACATTTCTATCATTTCACATCTTCCTTTTTATCTATATTTCTCGAAGAAGAACATGAAAAAATTCTCAAGAAGGTCTCGCTAGAAATGTGAGGCTATCGGCGGATAGATAAGTCTGGTGACAATACCGGTTTGTGTATGTAAGTCCCTTCTCTCTTTCCCTCCCTCCATCTGTTTCTCTTTATCTGTCTCTCGTCCTATTGCTATGAAAAGCTTCCTTTATCATATCATAGTCTCTAAATGAATAAAAATATTGTTATATATATAAATATTAAAAACACACCAAAACAAACACATATAGTTATATAATTTCGATTATAATACTTTATTGCCTCTTCTTCAAATTAAAGTGTTTTCAATTCTTTGTTCATGACTATGAATGTTTATTATAAATTGTGAGAATATAAATTTCATGGCACAATATATTTACGATATCTCATGGAATCGGTTTGCTTATTAAAAGAAAAGGAGAAGCTTGCATAAAAATACTAGTTAATCTTTTTGCCGAATTTAGTATACACATCAATACCTTTATTTTTAAAATAATTTTTAGAAATTATTTTTTACATCTGAAAATTTCAGGAAATTTACATATGATATAATATATTTTTCTGTACACGCTGTAAAATTTTTAGATCGAACCGCATAACGGTTTAGGAATTACATCGTTTTTAATCACTGTTCGTAAAACAGAAAACTGCAGTTATCGGTCAAATTCTAATACACATAACATGGTATACCGATATCCAAATTGAGCAAACTTAGATGTTTTGGACATCTAAATCGAATAATCTAGATTTTCTTAGTTTTAAGTTTTTACTAAAAATCGATGTAAAATATAGAAAACCGCGTTACAATATTAAGAGACGAATCTGGACAGAATCTGTCCTGATTCGCACACTGTTTTTAAATAGGATAAAATTCGAACTCCCGATATCCGTTTGTGACAAACTTTAGATATGTAGATGGATAATTGATAGAACTATAATTTATTGTATATTATATTACTTAGAAACGCATGAAACAACTTGATATAGGCTTTGCAATATAACATATAGTTGTTGTCCAAAAATCTGAATTTCTGTTTTAAACGCTGATATTAAAACGATCATAACTAGAGCTTCATAAATCCAAATTGAGTGAATCTTAGTGTTTTAGATAAGTACTCCGAAAGACCTACAATTTTCTAATAATGTTTGTAATCTTAAACCCAATATAAGTTAACTCAAACTGCGTTTTAAAAATGTGTGACAGTGCTGAACAGATTCTGATCTGTTTTGCGCGACGATACGAAAACATGTTTATCTCCCAAACCGGTAGTCGTATTTTGGCGAGAATGGAACTTGCGTGTGCATAACACTTAAGGCTATGTTTTCATTTATTTTTCCGACTTCAATTGACTTGATTAACTAGTCTTATATATCACATATTCACAGTATTGTTTTTGGACATTACTTGTATACTTATCCCATATCATATTCTGTGATTGCTTATTTATTTTTATCTAACTTGTGATTAAACCATTATATGCTAGAATTAACTTGATCTTGACACGGCTCAATCATGAATACTTGAACCCAGCATATACACTTGAACCAACGTGACTCGAACCATGAATACAATTGGCATGACTTGCACTTGACATGACTACATGAACTTAATCTTGAAAACTTTATATTATACATCACCTTTTGTATTCATGGATTCGATCAAGTCTCATAACATTAATCATAAACTAATAATACGGGGTGTTGGGGTAGTTTGAGTATGAATCCAATAGAATCTCATGAGTCCCATTTATACAAATCATGTTGCTATGGTATTGGGCTGAAACGGTACAAATCATGTTGCTGTGGTACCGGGCTGAAATGGTACAAATCATGAATTCACGAATGAGGGCCCGTGTTTCTAAGCCTGTGGATGATAGCCTGTTGGGTTTGGAATACTTCAATAACAATTGAAGTCCCGCTATTTTGAGCCCGTGATTCCATACCCCTCGACGATAGCCTTAGCTTCGAGAATACTCTAGAGATTGGTTGACATTCACACTTGAACTCACGTTAGTTGCTTTTACCATTTTAGAGACCTTTTAGGATACTTACATTCACTTCATGTTCACTATACCTACACTCCACGGTCATGCTATACTTGTTTACTATGCTCATGTTATATTGCCATGCTTATATACTTGTCATTAACATTACCATGTTATACTTGTTCATGTTTTATTTCCATTCATATTATATCATATGTCACCTTACATATTCATTTATATACTTTCACGTCCCACCTTTCTTGGGTACTTACCGAGCGCAAGTTCGCTGACGGGCATTCCACCCATTTCTTTGTTTCCTTGAAATATTCGTCAAATAATCTAGAGATTGAGGAGATCGAGTCGAGTCAGGAGGATTACTTTTAGCTTGCGGAGTAGACCGACTACTAGTTCTTTCTTTTCAGCTTTTATTTCATGTATGCTACCTGTTAAGGCACTTTCTTTTATGCATCTTTGTTTTCAGACATCATGTATTCAGTTTGAAACTTGTGAAAGTTGGGAATGTAAATATATAAAGTTGGATTTTCATTATCATGTCTTTTCTTATCATTTTATATCGCTTATATACGCTTAGCGTATTTGTTTCGAGAGATGAGCTTCCCGGAATAAATACGTCGCGGGCTTGTTATATGTCGTTACCGCTCTTTTGGGAAGCGGGGCGTGACAGGTGAGGAGGAGGTCATTGAGGAGGAGGGGGTCGGCGGAGGAGGGGGGGTGGGAGAGGACAGAGGTGGCTGCTGGATGGGCGGCGGCGTCGAATTGGAGGAAAGGGTTGCCGGGATTGGAAGAGACCAACGATCGGAGGAAGACGAGGAGCTCCAGGGCCGGCAATTGGAGGATCTAGGGTTTTTTTATTTTAGGTGGGAAGTAAGGGAAGAGATCAGCCCCGAGCCATTTTTAATTTATTGGGTTATTCCGTCGGCTACTAGCCAACGGAATAACCTAATAAAATTATTAAATAAATTTCGTTGTTGGGTTTTTTTCGTTGGCTAGTCGATTTATTCTGTCGCTTTTTAACCGATGGAATTAACCTTGTTTACTGCCGAAAACAGAGACGAACCGGGGTGGATCGTCTTGCCTGAATTTGGAGGCAGATGCTATTTAGATTTATCCGTCCACCTCTCCGAAGATACCAAGTTGATTTATGGTACTGTAAATCGGAGGTTTGGATGGATGCGGCCGTTGTAGCAGACTCGTCAGATTCCCCCTCGTTTGCGAGGGGTATTTTGATTGTGGGGACGCTCTTCCCTGCAGGTGCAAGACCCTGCAGTTAATTACGTTACTGCATCACGATAACCACTTTCTCTGGCTCCAGAAGTTCACTTCATATCATGTGTGTTTGTTTTATTTTTTGGTTGCCCGTGGATCGTATACGGAGAATAATTTATATTGTCTCCCGTAGGGCGTGGATTAGTCCAAATTCGTATATTCTTAGATTTGGGTTTGGGTTGATTTAAGGAACGTTGATGTGTTTTGAGATCAAGATCGACTTAAAAGTATACGAGTAGTTGGGGGGCTTGGTTTTTTTTTTTTCTGATGTCATGAGTCATGTTTGGGAAACAATGAGTCCATGGGCTCAGTTGATCTGAATTAAAGACCTAGCCAACTTGGGCTTGGCACACTCAATTTTCCTTTGATTTAAAAGAAGTGCTAAGCACTGGTATGGGCTCAGTCGCCTTTTTCTTGAAAAAAGTGCTGAGCACTTATGTGAGTTCTGACACTCACACTTTACTCTCTCTTTTCTTTTGTCTCTGCATATGGAGTGCTGAGCCCTCTTTATAGTGCCCACGAGCAAAGCACGCGAGGCACTAGGCGCCAGGTGCTGAATGATGAGTGTTAATCACTCTTATGTTCTGTGGCGCTCACGTGAGGATCACGTAAGGCGCTGGACGCCAAGCGCCATCCACTGAATGCTAAGCACTCCTTATTTTGTAGCCACTGAGTGCTAAGCACTCCTTATTTTTGAAGCGCCCACGTGAGGGGCACGTGGGGCGTTGGGGGCTGAGCGCTAGCCACTGAGTGCTAAACACTCCTTATTTGTCTCTTTTTTTTTGAATGATCCACAGGATCTTTATCTACTTTCGTTTACCTAAAATTTCCAAGAAGAGAGTTCTTTTTCCTCGAGAATTTAATTCTCTGTTCTTTCAAAGCTTTCTTTTTTTTCCGAAGTTTTTTTTAGGGGCGGGGGGTTCCTCCTCCCTAGTCTTGAAGTCATGGGTCCTTTATATAGTAGAGGCAAATCTGTTGATTTGTTGAAGAAATCTTTCATTGAGAGATCTTAATTGATTTGGGAATTTTACCTATTTGATCCAAGGACTTTTGTTTTACAGAAGATATTTTTCTTATTTTTAACAAGATTAGGGAAATATTTTCCCATACAGAATTTATTCTGTAGCTCTGTATTCTTTTATCACCATTGGATTTTTAATCCAACAGTACTCTATTTTACAGAGAGTAATTTTCTTGTTTAGAAACATTTGAGAAATATTTCCTCAACAGAATTTAATTCTGCATTCTGATAATTTATCATCTCCATTGGATCAAAGATCCAACGGTTCTGTTAAACAGAAAGTAGAATTTAATTATACCAGGCGCCGGCGTTCACCTGCTGTGCACGTGCGGCGCCAATAAGAGTTTTTAACTCCGGCGTCGGCGCTTTCGTGGCAAACACGTGAGGCTCTACCTCTTGAGTTTTGAACAGAGCTTTGCTCTTTTAACTCTGACGTTGGCGCCCTCGTAGCAAACACGTGAGGCACCGCCTCTTGAGTTCTGAACAGAGTTTTGCTCTTTTAAGAATTTTTAATTTTGGCGCTTGCGCCCTCGTGGCAAACACGTGAGGCGCTGCCTCTTGAGTTTTGAATAGAGCTTTGCTCTTTTAAGAGTTTTTAATTCTGGCACTGGCGCCCTCATGGCAAACACGTGAGGAGCCGCCTCTTGAGTTTAGAACAGAGCTTTGCTATTTTATTAGGAAAACAAATGCCCCCACCGCCGCGCTCACGTGGCTCACACGTGAGTGCAGCGGTGACATCTTTTCCACCGTAGAATCTTCTCGGAAGTGAAACCGTCTCCTTGTGCCTATAAATAGGGCCTTTGGCCCTTGAGATGTTTATTGTTCATCTTCTTTCTTCTTCTTTCTAAGAATTCAATTCTCTTTCCAAAGCTTAGATCTCTGCCCAAGGAAACTCTTTTAGAGTTAGAACTTTGTCCAAAAAATTGGTAAGGATTATGATCGAACCCATTAACAGAGCTTTGCTCTTCTTAGATCGTAGATCTTAAAAATGTATTTTAGGATTTTTTAACCCGTTAATCAGAGTTTTGCTCATCTTTTATGAAGAACTCTTAGAGTTTCTAGGATTTTTCTTTCAGATCTTAAAGATCTTGGGGTTTTACCCTATTAAAAAGCTTTGTTTTTTAGGGTTCAGGTAGATTACCCCTTTGTTTTACAAAGAATGGCTTTAAAAAACTCTTGGGGAATTCTATTCTCTTCTTAATTTTCTGTCAGAAATGCAATCTGTTTGTAGAGCACAACTCTCGAGGGAGTTTAACTCCTTAGTCCAATGATATTTCTCATTAAATGAGAATCCTTTTAGGATTCTATTCTTAATGAGTGACTGTCCCATCAATGATGGGGCGTCACCTTAATTTTGTGGGCCCCTCTTTGTCCCACTACAACACAGTGCGAAAATTTTGAGTCTCAAAGAACTTTAAAGTTCTAATTCCTGAATCACGACGCCAATAGCTGAACCTTCTCCTTTTGTGCAGGTGCAATGACCTTCGACTTTTTCTTCCCTTTCGTACGTTCAGAGAGCGCCTTTGCCGACGCGCCCGTGAATCGAGAAGTCTTCGCACTTATTAAAGATCATGACCCGGAGCAGAAGCCTCTTCACTTGTGGGGGTCATAGTATAATCAGATCATTCGGGGTCGACGCAGTTTTTCTTATGCGGCGCCCTCAGAGCCAATTTCAGCAATCCATTATGCCGATTGGCCTCAAGTGAATTATGCCGTAGAAGAGGTCAACTGGACTTCAGAGGGTCGCCTTCAGCCCTCTATGGCATCAATATCCGTACAGCCGCCGATGGCTTTGGATATTTTGGGGCGGCGCATATGTCAAGGCGAGTCGCGCCCTTGGGGACAAGTCTATATGATAGGGTTGACTCCTTGCCAATCAGCCGGCCACCTGTAGCGGGCCCAGTATATCCTGTCGGCCAAGAAGTCGCTGCTGTTGAAGCTTGGGCTATATACTGCCATATATGCGTCCCTTTTCCAATATCTCGCGCCTCATGTATGGTGGGTTAAGGCTTTTCTCGAACAGTGGAACATCCCAACCCACACATTTCTTCTATCGGACCGAGAGGTTTCAATTTCTATGGAGGAGTTTGCGAAAATCTCCGGCTTACCCATCAGAGGAGAACATCATGAAGAAATACTTCCCCATGACGAGTACATCTTTGCCACCAAATCAGTGGTGATGGGCCTTACTCCGGAAAATGCTGTTCAACACTAGTTCCCAAGCCTAATCAAGGTGTTGAACATTTATGAGAGTTTGTTCTTAGAGTCTGGAAGGCACGGAGTTGGCTTTGCAGATTTCATCGCCCGCTTTCTTCGCCCAGACATCTTGTCAAAACAAGCCACGAAGTTCGCTAAGCTTGATGACCCGTTCGGTTTCGGTTTGGATGACTTGCCGACGGCAGAGGCGGATTTGAAGAATTTTTTTATTCCAGACGTTCCGATCATTCCTTTTGCAGAGCTCGCTGCTCAAGACGTCGACGAAGAGACGTTCTTTCTGGGGTTCATCGGCCTGTGGTTGAGTTGGTTTGTGCTTCCGACACATCCTCGCTATATGAGGCCGTCTGTCTTTTATCCGGCCCACCGCATGATTGCAGGGATGCGTGTGGTCGATAGGATCATAGGGTTGGCTCATCTATATCATGGCCTGAGCTTAGCGGTAGACACTACTCAGCCGGGGGTAAAGCCCGTACATCTCCCGTCGCACTATTTCACGTCGTGGATCGAGATGCATATGCTAGGTGCTTTCGGTGTTCACAAATGACCTCGCTTCTACGACAGCTACAACTTTCCTCGGGTCATGTATCTGGTTGACGCTTCTGCGTCAGACCCGTCGCAGCGAGAGGCTCGGCGACTGGTCCTCCGCCCGCGCATGGTTGGGGACAGTATGACCTTGGTCGATAGAGTCTTGACTATCGGCAAGGAATCTACCAAAGTGGTGCAACCACTGCGTGACACTTTCAAAGACGGGGCTCTCACGTTGAAGGCTCGGGAAATCTTGCACTTGTACTCTATTAGCCCAGGCTTTTTAGTGTTCAGGCAAAACGCCTCGGCACTGTTCATGAGGTACAACCCGCACCGTTTCGCTCAATAGTCGGGTTATAATCAGGGTGTTCCTCTCGAGGCATTCTTAGCCGAGCCGGTCGCTACGGAAGAGGGTATTCACACGCGCTGCACCACTTTATGCGACTAAATACGGGGTCCAATTTTCTCATCAGCGAGCTGAGCTATGTGCCGAATGCTTTGAACGCTTACATGGTATGGTACCAGCATGTGACGGGTGCTGTTATCAGGGAAGAAAGGCGGTTATTGCTCGATCACAAGGATGCAGTCCCCGCTGGTAATCCATCTGTCCCCTTAAAGCGACGAACTGCCGTTCGTCCTTCCTTGAGGGAAATCACTACAGCTGCAGCCCCTCGAGTCTTCCCTGAGAGGCTTCAATCTGATGTTACCGTAAGTGTGGTAGCCGTGGCGTCCCCGGAATCTGGCGCTAGTACGAAAATCGAGACCCGCCGCCCGAAAATGCCTGTCAAGCGCAAGCACTTGTCATCGGTCGCTGGTGTCCGTTCACAAAAAAAGAAGAAGTCTCTATTTTCTGCCGATGTCGTATTCGACTAGGAGCCACATGCTCCCTATAGCGAAGGCTTGTGCGAATACGGTACCAACGAGGGTTTGTTCGACACGCCTGCGACTGATACTGATCTACAGGCTGCCCTCGCAGCTTCCGAGCGACTGACTCGTGAGGAAGCGGTATTGATCTCTATCGCGGAGTCAGGTATACTACAGTTATATTCTTCTGTGTCTATCCTTTCTATCTTTATTATGCTTCTATTAACGCTCTCTTCTTCAACAGGTATTTCTGTCGAAGAAGCTCTCGCGGCTTCCCTCAGGACGTTCGAGGAGGAAGAGAGGCTCCGTGCTTCTTTGGGTCATGGTATAATTCGTTTCATTATGTCTTTACTCTTTTTATTCGTGATCTGACCCTTTTCTTCACCCTGTTGCAGAAACTACCGTAATTCATGTCATTCCAACTGCAGTGCCAATCCCAAGTGGCGATGCATCAAAGCTTCTAGAGCCAGCTACTATGGCTATGGCCGTCCCTAAGTCACTGCAGGAGGCATCGCTGAAGCAGCCGATGATGGACGCCGTAGTGGCTCCGGAGGTAGGGCTCGGTTCGGACGACGACGTCCCCCTATTGGAAGTCTTAAGGAGATCAGTTCTCACTGCTCAGACTGAAAGGAAGCGCAGGAAGCACGCGGCGAGGGAACGCGAAGCCGTTTTGGCCGCAGGTGCAGGCCCGAGCAGTATTCCGCCTGCTGACACTCCTTCGGCGGATGTTCCCCATACTTGTCTACCGCCCATTGACAGATTGCACGTGCAACTTGGGAAGAAACTGAAAAGCTACTTCAAGGTAATGTAACGCCCAGTCTTTTATTAAAACTTGGTCCTCGAATTCTGACATACGTATTTTCCTTTACGCAGGGCTGAGTCCTGGCGATGGTGTGGCAGGTGAAACGCTGACGATTACAGATCCCGAAATGGCCACTCTTTCTCGGGAATCTGGGATTGTCCAGACTGCTGCTTTTTCTCCTTGTAGCTCCTTGGAATCGGCGGGTGTCGCGAGCGTTACGACGGCCCTCGTCGAGTCAGAGGATGAAGCTATGGGTGCAGAATCTATCCCCCGAGAGAAAGTGAAGAAGTCGTTATGCTTCGTGACGCTTCCGGCGCGGTTTCGGTCCCTGATTTATCAGGTAGTCCTTGGGTTGTTGTTTTCGATCTTTTCTATCCTGTTAAGATCTTTTAATGATATTCCGTTTGTCTTGAGCATAGGTGCGATAGAGGCTATGCCGTCTGAAAAGGTATCGCCGGCCGCTATTTTGACGGTCATTGTCCCTTCGCTTTCTTTTGTGCCTCCTCAAATCTTGGAAGGTATGGGTTTCTCACTTATTTATTTCAACGTGGATACAATCCTCCTTGTATTGACTGTATATTGTCGCAACTCTATAGGAGTACTTTTCGACCACTTATACCAGGTGTTAAATCCACATTTTTCCTTTCAGTCGGAAATCGTTCCACCTTCAGGTATTGGTCAGTATATTCATTAGCTAATGTTTCCCCCCTTTTTATGAGTAGACTTATTGTTGCTAAGTCTTCTTTATATTGACCACAGTGTCACGGGTCGAAGGAGGAAACGAAAGAATAGCCGCGCCTCCGGTACTCCCCATTTTGCCGCCTGCCACAGCCGGTACGATAGACTCCATCCTTAGGCGTTTTCTTTGTCTTCCGAATTGAAATTTGATCGTAATTCATTTTGCAATGATTACACCGGCTCCAGCTCCCTTTAACTCTCGCATTCTAATGCCCGAGGGGCCCTTCGCTAAACGCACATCCTCCAGGGGCGCCGCGAATAGCCGGCGAATGTTAAGCGAGTTTATCGAAGATCTTAATTGTCACGCCCCGCATCCCAGAGTACGCTAAAATGGGCACGTGACATAGCCAACCATGATACCTGTGGGTAGTAAGTATCCATCCACAGTCACATTACGGTTGTAGAGATATCAAGAACAAAATAAAACTATCTAAACATGTCCATAATCCAATATAACATGAGTCAAGAATAATAAAAAGGCGGAAGCGAAAGATCCAATACAAAATAACTGGAATGTATGTCTCATAATGCGGGCTCACATCAGGAATAAAATGCAGGAAAGAAAAACTAACTAATACTGACACCTCACAGCTCAGCCTGTCAGCTGAAGTACTCCTGCTCGGACTGTGACAGCGGTACAAAATCTGGGCCATGCAAAACCCAGACGTCAGCGCGTCAAATCATCAAGTAATTACATAATAAACAGGCAATGCAAATATAAACATGAATAAAGTAGGGGTAACAATAATATAAATCAGAGCGGTGCAGGGTAGTGTGCAGTGGGTAAACTAAACTGTTCTATTAGGTTCTCTGTTCTAAAGTCTTTGAAACCAAATTGATGAATCATCGATGTAACTCAATAGTATCCCGTACATACCCGGGACCACGGCCTCAATATTCTCGGGCTGAAACCGAGACATGCCGCTAGGCACCAAACAGGAATGTGTACACTCAATAGTATCCCGTACATACCCGGGACCACGGCCACAATATTCTCGGTTGAAACCGAGACATGCCGCTAGGCACCAAACAAGAATATCCCGTACATACCCGGGAACACGGCCACAATATTCTCGGTTGAAACCGAGACATGCCGCTAGGCACCAAACAGGAATGTGTACACTCAAGACAGGTAGTGAACTGTTGAGTTACAAGTCAGGTTTCACCTTTGATTTCCTCATACCCCCAAGTTATATGTGTATGTCAAGTCAGGTATCCCGTAGTCAAGAAACTAATGCCAACACAGGATCAGGTAAACATGTTTGTCTGGATAGACAACAGGAACGGTCCATGAGGACTACATGTCAGGTTTGTTGGCATTAGACACAAGATCAGGTAACGGGTCAGGTCATGGTACATCATGTCAAGTCAAGCAGTATACGGTACCATGTCGAGTCAATCAATGTGTAGGTAGCAAGACAGGTCAAGAAGCAAGCGATATCATAGGTGTACTCACAATCAGTTATATAATCAAGCATGGGTATCAACAACATGAGATAAGCAATGAATTAAGCAATAGGCAGATTCATTCAATTAGCTATACCGTTATCAATTGTGTCACAGAGATGATTTCAACCATATAAGAATGCAGTAAGACAATTATAGCCATTTAATCATGTTAACAAGTTTAAGACTTCATAGATGCAATGTTATATGTGTATATAGGTTCCACGAATGAAATCACAGTTTAAGCAGGTTAAATGTATACGAGTGTCCGAATGAAGTAAAACGGTAGGAAAGGTGCCATAGGCTACATCATCAGTGAAAGTGTAATCAAAACATGTAAATGTGATTATTAGGTTCCAAATTAGTAATTACAACAGGTAGGTTCCAAGTTTTGAAAGATAAATGATATTTAACAATATTGAACATGAAAATGGGAAATTATAATACCAAAGTTAAATTGCGGGTTTTAGGGTGTCATTAATTATAAGTAAATATTGTTTAGCATGTAGCAAGGGGTACTTGCCTCGATGGGTCGCGAATCGGGAAAACAGAACGTTAACCGTCAGCGGGGGAAAACTCGCGACGGGCGCACGGTTCACGGAATGAATCCAAACGACGAACGGTGAAGCCACACGGGTCGGGGTACTACACTGGAACGTTGGGACACGTCGTCGGCATCGTCGGATTCCGGCCAAGAAATGAACAGTAAAAGATCAAGACATGCAAACAAGAAGAGAAAGAAAAATAGAGAAGAAAGGAAGTAGGATCTGAGAAGGGATGCTCACGATGATCCGTGGGACGGGTGGTGACGGTCGACCTCGTCGACCGAGCTCCGGCGGTGGCCTACAACGACGGCGGAAGAAATCTGCCAATCAAGAAACATATTAGCCGAGAAGGAAAGAAGAAAGGAAAAGAGGAGGGGAAGCTAGCTCACCGAGGGGTGTGCGCGAGGGCCGGGGACACGGGGACGGGGTCACCGGCGGCGACTCAAGGCGGTGCGACGGTATACAGGGGGTGCAAGTGGCCGAGGTGAAGGTGCAGGGTGCACGGGAAGAAGGGAAATGAGGAAGGAGGCACGGTGGATTGGTCGAGGGCGAGGAGGCGACGATTCTGGTGATGGTGGTGCCGGCGTTGGGGCTGCGGCGGCGAGGGGCACGGCGGCTAGGGTTCGATGGGGTTGGGTTTACGTGGAAAAGAAAGAGAAAGAGCATAGGGAAATATATATAGAGGAGAGAGAGAGAGACGGGGAAAGAGAGAGGATTTATCGAGAGGAGAGAGAAAGAGATAGAGAGATAGAGAGACGGGGAGAGAGAGAGAGAGATTGGGAGAGGGGCCCACGGTTAATGAATGTTTGCGATTGGCTGAGGGAAATTGTTTGTTCGGAATAGATTATAATTAAAAGATTTAGATAAGAAAATATAGTATAGAAAATATTATATGGTTAGATTTAAATATACGATAGTTTTAAAATATTAAAATTTGGGATTTTGGCGCAAAGTAAAACATTTCCAAATTGCGCCCGGGTCGGGTCTAAAAATTTGAAATTGAAATAATAGAATTTTAGGCGGGATCCAAAAGTGAAAATGAAGTATTTTACAATCAAAATGCATACCCCAAAACGGACACCCGTACGTGCGCGTAGCCGTCCAAACTCGCCCGTTTCACTGAACGGGACGAGAACACGATGCACGGACGCTACAACAGGGCTAGGGGTGTCAAGCTGGCCAAGATGAATATTTTTAATTTTATTTTAGATGCCATAAATTGTTATATGTAGAGATGAATTGACGGGGTAAAATTACAATAAGTAACAATCAAGCAAGATAAATGAAATAAGTGCCACACTACGTTCAAACGGTAACAGAAATTAGTAGCATTGGGCTCGGGTATTACATTATACCCAACTACAAAAAGAATTTCGTCCTCGAAATTCCAAGAATACGAAGATAGATAACTACAAAAAAAGGTGAGGAAACTTCTGCCGGATTTCATCTTCTCGTTCCCAAGTGGACTCTCCATGCGAGCGATTACCCCAAGAAACAAGTACAAGAGGGATAACCTTGTTCTTAAGAACCTTTTCCCTTCGATCCACGATTTCAATTGGTCGCTCCTCAAAAGTCAAGTCTTTTCGTACTGTTATCTCCGAATGATCCAATACATGTGTTTCATCTCGAACATACCTATGGAGTTGAGATACGTGAAACACATTGTGCACATTCGCCAAGGACTGCGGTAACGCCAAACGATACGCTACCTCACCAACACGCTCCAAGATCTCAAAGGGTCCAACGAATCGAGGACTAAGCTTTCCTCGACTTCCAAAACGAATCGCCCCTCTAGTCGGTGATATCTTCAAGAATACCAAATCACCCATGGCGAACTCTAGAGGTCTTCTCGACGTATCTGCCCAACTCTTCTGTCGGTCTTGTGCTGCCTTCATATGATTTCTGATAGTGTTAACCTTCTCAACTGTCTGCACAACCAAATCTGGTCCCAACAATCTTCGTTCACCGACATCGTCCCAACAAACAGGTGAACGGCATTTACGACCATACAATGCTTCAAATGGAGCCATCTGGATAGTTGCCTGAAAACTGTTGTTGTAAGAAAACTCCACCAAATGTAGATGATCCTCCCATGAACCCTTGAAGTCCAATATGCATGCTCTCAACATATCCTCAAGAGTTTGGATTGTTCTCTCCGACTGACCATCAGTTTGAGGATGATAAGCTGTGCTAAACTTCAATCGAGTCCCCAAACTTTCCTGTAAACTCCGCCAAAAGTGTGATAGGAACCGAGTGTCCCGATCGGACATGATACTCACCGGTACTCCATGCAATCTTACAATCTCTTGCATGTACCGCTCTGCCAAGGTCTCTGTTGATTGACCAACCCGAAAAGGAATAAAGTGAGCTGCCTTGGTCAAACGATCGACAATCACCCATACAGCATTGTTGCCCTTTGGACTCCGCGGTAAAACCGTCACGAAATCCATGGTTATATGTTCCCACTTCCACTGAGGAATCGGAAGTGGTTGCAATAAACCAGCAACCCTTTGATGTTCAGCCTTAATTTGCTGACACACCAAGCACTTTGCCACAAAGCGAGCAATCTCCCGTTTCATGCCTTCCCACCAGAAATGCTGTCGAACATCTCGGTACATCTTTGTGCCTCCTGGATGTACAGAATAAGATGAACTGTGTGCCTCCTTCATAAGCTTTTCACGAATATCCCCTTTTGGCACACACAAAGGGCTACCATACCTCAACGAACCATCTTCGTGGATCAATAAATCCGTTCGTAGTCCGGCTTCAACCTGTCCTCGAAACTTTTGCAGTCTAGGGTCCTGCGATTGTGCTGCTTTAATACTCTCGATCAACGATGACTGTACTTGCAGCTGCATCAACTGTCCCGTATAATGCGGTAGCACAACCTCCAAGTCAAATCTTCGAAAATCTGCAACGATCTCCTTCTGCGTAGTTAACGCTTGAATTGCTGGTAACCGACTAAGCGCATCCGGCATGACGTTAACCTTCTCCGGATGGTACTTAAGATCAAGATCGTAGTCAGCCATCAGCTCCAACCATCTATGTTGCCTCATATTAAGCTCCTTCTGTGTGAACACATACTTCAAGCTCTTATGATCAGTAAAAACTTCGACCCTTCCGCCCAAAAGGTAGTGTCTCCAAATCTTCAAAGCGAAAATCACAGCCGCAAGCTCCAAGTCATGAGTTAGGTAATTCTTCTCATGGGTCTTCAACTGTCTCGATGCGTACGCTACAACCTTCCCATTCTGCATCAAAACACATCCCAATCCTTTCCCAGATGCGTCGCTGTGAATCAACAATCCTCCGGAATTGTCTGGCACTGTAACACCCGAGCCCAATACTACTAATTTCTGTTACTGTTTGAGCATTAGGTAGTACTCATTTCATTTATCTTGCTTGTTTGGGTCTTACTGTAAAATTTTATCTGGAAAAGTCATTTCTGCATATAACAAATTTTAGCATCTAAAATGAAATTAAAAATATTCATATTGGCCTACTCGACACCCCTAACCTTGTGGTAGCGTCCGTGCTTCGAGTTCTCGTCCCGTTCGGTGAAACGGGTGAGTTTGGACGGCTACGCGCGCGTACATGTGTCCGTCTTGGGGGTATGCTTTTTAATCATAAAACACTCAATTTCAAAATTTGGAACCCGCTTAAAATCCTATTATTTAAATTTCGAATTTTTGGACCCGACCCGGGCGCGATTTGGAAATGTTTTATTTAGCGCCAAAATCCCAAATTAATATAATATTTAAACCATATAATATTTCTTTAACCATACAATCTTTACTGTTAATTAAATTTCCTAAAATCTTTTAATTAATCTTGTAAACCTTTACAATCGTTGCCCAGCCAATCATGAGGGATTTAAACCCCGTGGGCCCCTCATCCAATTTCTCTCTCTCCCTCGTATCTCTTTCTCTCTCCCTCTATCTTTCCCTATCTCTCTCTCTCTAACTCTCTCTCTCTCTTCCCTATATATTTCTCTCCTCCCCTTATATATTTTTCCAGAACGCGAAAACAAAACCCACCGTGAACCTGTTCATATCAGATTTTTGCATTTTTATACCGCCCAATTTTTATCACATTGCATATCGGTAGGTACTCTTGAGCCGTGTTTGCTAGTCAATTGCAGGATACAGGTTCTCGGCTCTAAACGGTGAAATCCATGGAAAAATACGATAAAATCCGAGTTCCTGCCAACCACAGGTAAAACACGGGTCTCCGCTCTTTATCCGTCTGTTGCCGCACACCAGTTTAGGGGACAAAATGACAAATCAATTGTCACCTTCATGCACAAAGCACAATGGCAACACCAAGACCAAGAAATCTACGCGGAGCTCAAGAAAATACATGTCCAAATCACCTTTCGATCCATTAGAATTCTGGAAGAAATGTGGAATGATTATCAGAAAATACATGTACCAGACAAAAGGGGACAGCAGACCAGGGCAGCACAAAAAAGCCGACAGGCCAACTCACCCATAGGGCGGCGGAACCGCGGCAAAGGGGGGGTATAGGCGGCGGTTCCGCGGCCGTACGGACTCCTCAGGCTGTCAAACTTCAGGGGTACTTTGGACATTTCATGTGGAAGCAGAATGTTGCCCTAGATTTTCATCTCCCTGCCTATAAATAGCCCAGAACCTTGTGAAGCCAAGGGTCTATAATCTTGTATTTTTTCTCTAGGTTTTAGAATACATGTTCTTCTTCCTCTTCTCATCTTTTCTCCATTAAAACTTGTAGTGAGCTTTTGAGTGAAAAATGATGAATAAAGAAGAACCGCGTATTATTATGCTTGTCTTGTTCTCTTGTTAATTATTGTAATTTTAATTTGTTAACTTAGTTGTTGTTATTTCTTGTTGTTTCTGTCTTTTCTCTTTTTCTTTATCCTTAAAACAACCATGATGCTTACGCTTGATCCTTGCCAAGATGAGGTCGCAAATAGCTAGTTGTTATCTTCTAATCTCTTTCTTTCTATCTTCCTCTTTTATTTTGTTTTATTTTTCCGTATCATGATGTGTGAGTAGTTTCATACTTGTTAGGGTAGGATAAGGGAAGTTTGAGAGAAGGAAATCTCTCTCACTCTTTCCTTGCCCAACAGCTTAATTCAACTCCCGTTAATTGAACCACAATCCGCTCCTTACGGCACCCTATCCTACATGATAGCGGTGATTCCGTAGTGAGACCGGTTGTGGTTGAATTAACCGGAGGTTATGGCTAAGTGCCAAGAACGGACGGACAAGCACCAAAAGGAAGAACTTATGCGCTGGAAAGCCTAGCTTATATTCGCAAGTTCCTTCCTAGTCGTGCTAATCCCCGTTGTTGCCGATTACCGTAACACCGATATTAAGAGGGGCAACGAAAGATGTGGGAGACTCCTAACTCAAACTAACCTAATCCTAACCCTAACAAGCTCTCTTTAAATATCATTTTACCACTTAATTAATCACAACAAAATCTGAAAAACTGGACTTAACTCGTTAAAGCACATAGAAAAAGATTCCCATCTCCCTGCGGACGACCCGTACTCAACCGGCTAGCTACAAGCGAAACCGTCTTGATTGCGGTAATTAACTAAACTTGAACACGCAGAAATCGATACCAATCAAATGGCGCCGTTGCCGGGGAGACGGTAGTTTATTTCTTTGTGTAATTTCGGGTTAACTTGTGAATATAACCGAAAAACAAAAACAAAAAAAAATATACTTTGTAAAAAAATCATCTTGTTATTTTTGATTAGATTTTGTGCAAGCGTGCAGGAAAATACGGAGTTCAAGTTCAGTGCCAAAGACGTGGGAAGATAGACCCACATTTCGCGGCTACACCGCGACGGATCAAAACGAAGCAAACGGTCTACTGTCAAGATCTGGAGCAGGTACATTGAGCAAATAAAAATTCAGAAAATCCAGACAAGCAGAGGACAAACACAGGAGCTCACACCAGAAATCCAGAAGCCCAAGTCTCAGTTCCTGCCGCGGAACCGCGGCAAAAGAGGGCTTAGGCCGCGGAACCGCGGCCATTTGGTGGCCTCGTCGACTTAAAATCTCTGTAAGTCTTTCTTGCTTCCTCCCCACTCCTCTGGACTCCAATAAACTGTGTTTTCTGCAGCATTCTTTGCGCAAACTCTTCTCCCCCTTCCAATAAACTGTTCTTGTGCAGGATTCTTTGCGCTGCGCTAAAAATAAAAATTGTTTGCAGTTGATTTGTTATCGCTTTGCATTAATTAATACGGACTTAAAGGGCTTGAAACCAATTCAGATTGGGTGGGGATTTCATCACCCTTCTTAGGACCCCAAAAATCACAAAAAGCATATGCATTGACCATTGTTAAATTAAAAAATATTAGACTCAGCCCTAAGGACTTCGCGCTCAATAGGACAGAGGACTAGTTGCAGGCATCGGCCGTTTATCCTATCTGACTTTTGCGGTGCCTAGGCAAGTGTGACGAAGGCAAGTGGTTATTTAATTAAGGAACTTCGCGAAAGCGTTGGACAACCTCCCACTTACCTGGCACTTATCTGGCTGCATTAGACGGAGAAGAGGCGGTTTGAGGTCCTTTTTCTAGACCTCTGGAACAGTTAGGAGCAGGTCTAGTTGACCTAGGTGATCCTAGATCTAGGTGAGATTGTGCATATCTTATTTGTGATTGCTTAAAGCCGTAAGTCCGTACATATTTCTGTAAAGCTCTCTAAAAAAAAGGGAAAAAATCAAAAAACTTTTATAAAAACTTGCCCTTTGTCGCCAAATCCATTTTTCACCCACCACCCATCGTTTTCTCCATTGACGTTTTCTTACCCTCACCTTCTCCGCTTTGACTATACTAAACTCGTTTAGTGTATGTCCGCTTGGACTCGGGACACTAGCGCCCGCCTAGTCCGTGTTACGTTAGTCGCTACCGACTACGCGATCGACTCAGACGTCGAAACTCCGTCCACTCCTCTTTCACCCCTTCCTTTGCCGGCCAACTCCGACGTTGACCGGAATTCTGTTCATACATCTTCACCTTCAACTTCACCAACCTCTTCTTCCGCGATGTCAGGATTTAATCCGAACATCTCTTTGACTACCCCTGGATTGGCTCCACCTCCTACGGAGACCAATAACCCACCACTACCGCCTGTTGTAGCGCCGCAGCGAATTGCACTCCAGGATCGTTTCTATCCCACCCGTTCTGCTCTTCCCACCTGCCTTTCTCTTCCACCGGCCAATAGGGACAACTTTGAAATTAAGCCCCACTTCATCAACATGCTTCCACGATTTCATGGGCTTGAATCTGAAGATGCCTATATCTTCATCAATAAATTTCAAAACGTCTGTGCCATGATGAAAACCACCCAACTGTCGGACGATGCTATACGTCTACAGGTCATTCCGTTCACTTTTGCGATCTTGCTAAAAAATGGCTGTATAGCACCGCTTCCCACTCCATAACCAGTTGGGACGAGTTTGTAAAAGCGTTTCTAAAGAAATTTTATCCGAATCATAAAACCGCAAGGATTCGAAATGAAATCAACCAATTCTCTCAGCTTCCTTCTGAACCCTTCTGGAAGTGCTTTGACCGGTACAAAGATCTTCTTGTTCAGTGTCCTCACCACGGTATAGAGAAATGGCAACTTTGCCAAACCTTATACGAGGGCCTGAACCCAGCAACGAAGCAGTTGTTGGAAACCATCTGTCAGGGCCACTTCCTATCGAAATCTGACGAGGAAGCGTGGCAGTTCTTTGACGACCTTGCGGAGCAAACGCTACAATGGGAGAGCACCAGACCGACTTCTTCTTCTTCTACCTCCACTTCTACCGGTCAATCTAGGGTAGGAATTCACCAACTTGATGTCTCTATTGCGATGAAAGCTGAAATGGCTGCAATAACGAGAAAGCTTGAAGCAATAGAGAGCAAATTCTCTTCTCCTGCTCCTGCCCCTGTTCTCCCCCTTCGTACCATCTGCGCTTGTTGTTCCGATCCTTCTCACTTGACCGAAGAGTGTCCTTACAATCCACCATCGCAAGGACAGGATCAGGTTAATGCTGCATTCCAGCAAAGACCGAGGAATGATCCATACTCTTCCACCTACAATCCCGGTTGGAGGAACCACCCCAATTTCGCCTGGAATCAGAATCAAAATCAATTCCAAGGCAACAATTTTCAAAGGGCCCCTCCGCCGCAACAACAAGCGCAACAACAAACTCAGTATCAGCAGCCCTTCCAACCCCAACATTTTCAAAATCAGACGAACAACTTTGCACCCAACAATTCTTTTCCACCAAACAACTTTGTTCCGTTAAACAACGATAAGGTTTCCTCGCTCGAACGAAGTCTGGAGGCGTTCGTTAAACAATCGACTCAGTCCACCGCCAACATCCAGTCTTCCATTCAGTCCTTAGTGCAACACACTGCCGCTCACGGGCAAAGCATCAAGACCATCGAGGCCCAGATTGCACAGCTGAATGCGGCCTTAAGCGAGCGAGAAAAGGGGAAGCTCCCGTCCCAGCCACTCCCAAATCCCGGTCACCCACATAATGCACATGTTGCTCTTGAACAACAAAACCATAATGTGAGTGCCGTGACCACACTGAGAGCGGGAAGGATGCTGCAAAACAACATTGGCAAACGGATCAACGATGACACCCCGACCGCTGCTTCTTCTTCTTCTTCTTCTTCGTCTTCTGAGCCTATTCTCCGTTCTTCACAAGGCTCTCCTTCCTCTTCTTCTGCTCTGAACGGACCCACTTCTCACTCCACGAAAACACCTGTTCTGGGATCCGTTCCAACTCCACAATATCCTCCTCCAGCATTAGACTCAACCAATTTTCAAAATGTTCCATTTCCAAACCGGTTGAGGTCTAATAAACAAAATCCTCAAATGGAGAAGATTCTGGAGTTATTTAAGCAGGTTAACATTAACATTCCTCTTTTAGATGCTGTCCAACAAGTCCCGTCCTACGCGAAAATCTTAAAGGACTTGTGCACGAAAAAGAGGAAGTCTCAGGTACCCAAGAAAGTTTTCTTGGCTAGTGCTGTGAGTGATGCTCTTACCCAATCTTTACCACAAAAACGGAAGGACCCTGGCTGTCCTACGATTTCTATTACCATTGGGGATAAGAACATCAACCGCGCACTATTAGATCTTGGTGCCAGTGTTAACCTGCTTCCGTACTCAGTATACGAGCAATTAGGCGTAGGAGAGCTGAAACCCACGCACTGCACTCTCCAAATGGCCGACCGATCGATCACCCATCCTAGGGGTGAGCTAGAGGATGTGTTAATAAAATTCGGGGACTTCATATTCCCCGTTGACTTCATTGTATTAGACACACAGCCTGTAGCTAACCCCCGGAATCAAATTCCGGTGATACTCGGTCGCCCATTTCTTGCAACCTCAAATGCTGTGATCAATTGTCGCAATAGTTCGATGAACCTCTCTTTTGGAAACATGACGATTGAACTCAACATTTTTAGGTTGGGGAATCAGCCCGCCGAACCTAATGCTCATATACTGGACGTCTGCTCGATCCAGGAGATCGTCCCTGAAGAGTGTGAATTCGAGGAGTTTCTGTTTGAACACGATAATCTTGACGCCACTAGTGCGTTTCTCTTCGAACCTGCTGTTGTTTCCGCGCCCGACAACGACTACGAGTGTTTTACGTTCTCGAACGATCTTAGCTGCGCACAACCCGAGTTTGAATCTTTCGAATTTCCGGATGAGTTACCTGAACCATCCAACTCGGTCGCCTACACTCGTTTTGAACCTTTGCTGGAGTCCTTTGAGTTCGAGACCTCTGCACCAATCTTGCCTTCCATCGTTTCACCTCCAACGCTCGAACTCAAGCCTTTGCCGTCTCACCTTAAGTATGCTTACTTAGGTGAGAACGAGACCCTCCCTGTCATCATTTCGGCTTCTCTAGCTCCAGAGCAAGAGAGAGCCCTTCTTGCGGTCTTGCACAGCAACAGGCAAGCTTTTGGCTGGTCCATGGCGGACATCAAGAGGATTATTCCCCTGATCGTTGAGCATCACATTCATCTGATGGATGATGCCAAACCAGCCCGGGATCCACAAAGACGTCTCAATCCAGTCATGAAAGAGGCTGTGAAGAAGGAGATCGTAAAATGTCTAGATAGTGGTATCATTTACCCTATCTCTGATAGCCAGTGGGTTAGCCCCATTCATGTTGTCCCCAAGAAGTCGGACATCACGGTCATCACTAACAAGGCGAACGAGTTAATCCCTACTCGCACCCAAACTGGGTGGCGAGTGTGCATTGATTACAGAAAACTCAACGCCGCAACGCGGAAAGACCACTTTCTGCTACCATTCATTGACCAGATGCTTGAACGATTGGCCGGATACGAGTACTACTGCTTCCTTGATGGCTACTCCGGCTATAATCAGATTCCCATCGCCGAAAAAGACCAGGACAAGACCACATTCACTTGTCCTTACGGCACGTTCGCATATCGTCGCATGCCCTTTGGGTTATGCAATGCGCCCGCTACCTTCCAGCGGTGTATGATGGGAATCTTCTCAGACATGGTGGAAAAATTTCTGGAGATTTTCATGGATGATTTCTCCATCTTCGGCGATTCCTTCAACGAGTGTTTGCTGCATCTTGACGCTGTCCTTACCCGATGTAAGGACAAGAATCTCACTTTGAATTGGGAGAAATGCCACTTCATGGTGCGCGAAGGTATTGTCTTAGGATATATCATCTCGCAAAATGGCATAGAGGTTGACAAAGCAAAGATTGAGGTCATTTCCAATCTGCCTCCTCCCCGATGCGTCAGAGATATCCGAGCCTTCCTTGGCCATGCCGGTTTCTATAGACGGTTTATCAAGGACTTTAGCAAGATTGCTAGGCCCTTGACTCTTTTGCTGGCCAAGGATACGCCATTCGACTTCAACTCGAGCTGTGTGACTGCATTCGAGTCACTAAAACGCTCACTCACTTCTGCTCCCGTTCTTTCTTCACCTGACTGGACGCACCCATTTGAGATTATGTGCGATGCATCCGACTTTGCCATTGGTGCTGTCCTTGGACAACACATCAACAAGATGCCGCACATAATCTATTATCCGAGCCGAACCCTGAACGACGCCCAACTCAATTATACAACAACTGAGAAGGAATTCTTGGCTGTTGTATTTGCTTTAGAAAAGTTCAGGCCCTACCTCATCGGCTCTCCAGTCATTGTCTACACTGACCATTCTGCTCTGCGCCATCTTTTTGCGAAGAAAGATGCAAAATCTCGGTTAATACGTTGGATCCTCTTGCTTCAAGAGTTTGACCTTGTCATTAAGGACAAACGAGGATGTGAAAACGTAGTTGCCGACCATCTCTCACGACTTCCTTCTTCGCCTTCGCTTCCAATTCCGATTAACGACGTTTTCCCGGATGAATAGCTCTTGACAGTATCTTGCGAACCCTGGTTCGCAGATATTGTGAACTATTTGGCCACATGATTACTACCGACTGAATGGTCAAGTCAGGACAGACTTCGCTTCTTATCCCAAGTAAAACACTTTTACTGGGATGAACCCTATTTGTTCAAGTACTGTCCCGATCAGATTATTCGTCGGTGTGTCCCTGACGAGGAATTCAAGAGTGTGCTGTCATTTTGCCACGATCAAGCATGTGGCGGGCATTTTGGCCCCAGAAAGACAGCTGAGAAGATCTTGCAATGTGGTTTCTACTGGCCACAACTCTTCAAAGACGCTCACGACTATTGCAAGACTTGCTCCCGGTGCCAACACATGGGCCGGATATCCCGGAGGAACGAGATGCCGCTCCAACCGATCTTGGTTGTGGAGATTTTCGATGTTTGGGGGATAGATTTCATGGGGCCGTTTCCCAGCTCTTTTGGGAACTTGTACATCCTTCTCGCTGTTGATTACATTTCTAAATGGGTCGAGGCTGTGCCCTGCCGGACTAACGACAAGGTTCCTTAAAGAAAACATTTTCTCACGGTTTGGGCACCCCCGAGCGATCATTAGCGACAATGGAAGTCATTTTTGCAACAAAACCTTCGAGGCATTGATGCGGAAATACTCCATTAATCATAAGCTCTCTACGCCCTACCATCCCCAAACCTGCGGGCAGGCCGAAGTTTCAAATCGGCAAATCAAGCAGATACTGGAGAAGACGGTTTCCAAGAACCGTAAGGATTGGTCGCTGAAACTCACTGATGCCCTTTGGGCATTTCGCACCGCTTATAAGATCGACCTTGGCATGTCTCCCTATCGGCTTGTGTACGAAAAAGCCTGCCACCTACCTGTCGAAATAGAGCATCGCGCATTTTGGGCGATAAAAGAGCTGAATCTGTCTCTCGATGACGCGGGCAGCCATCGGAAGCTGCAGTTGAACGAATTAAGCGAGCTTAGGGATGAGGCTTACGATAACGCGGTTGTCGTTAAGAACCGAACGAAGGTGTTTCACGATAAACACCTTTTGCGCAAAACCTTCGTACCTGGTCAGCAGGTACTGCTTTACGACACCCGACTTCACTTCCATCCAGGAAAGCTCAGATCTCGCTGGAAAGGGCCGTATTTTGTGCGGAATGTGTATCCGCAGGGCGCTGTGGATTTGGAAAATCCAAAGGACGGTTTATTTTTCAAAGTGAACGGACACCGACTAAAACCGTACCTTAGCGCCGAACCAACAGAGGAGCTCCTGTTCTTACAGGAGCCGGTTTACCCTGCCTAATCTTCCTCTGCCTACCTCCAAACTTCGGTTATCCAGCCAAGAACAGTGGACACTGTTCCAAATAAGGTTGGGGGTATGTATAAACCATTTTGTATATATTTGTGTATATTCTTTTTCTTTTTCTTTTCTTTAAAAACAAAAACAAAAAAAAATTGTGTATCGCTAACCGACATTTTTGACCCTTCAAATGATCTCTTCATGCAATGACAGTGAGGACACTGTCCGGTTTAAGTTTGGGGGTACGCTCGGTACGCATTTCTTACCTTCGCATTCATATGTATATTTTGCATCTGCATATTAAAATCCATAAAATCCATAAAAATCTGAAAATTTTCTAAAAATATAAAAACTTTTCTGTCAAGTTAGCTAGTGGAAGAACTCTGATTCAACATTTCGACGGTTTTTGTTTGAAAAGATAGGAATAACTAAATCTTATGTTTAAATTTTGAAAACCTGAAAGATAACTCTCCTTTGAAGTTAACTATAGCTGATATACGTCTTTACATCACACTACACGTGTCGTGAGTTTTGGGAATTAGATGACAAGTCTTTTATGTTTAAAAACTTTTAAACAGATAAATGATTTTCTGAGGATCAAATAGGTTTGTTCTGAAATAAGTAATGTCAAGAATAGTTTATGAAGTAAAGCGAATATGAAGGAATGTTATTGATGCCGTAATTGGAACTAAGTCTGAAAAATAACCCATCTGAAACTTAATTGGAATGATTACACACCGAACCCACTAAACACGTCTTTTATCCAAAAAAATAATTGAACTGCCGGTTATATCTCCGTTCGTATTAAATCATCTGATTTTCACGCCAAACTGTCTTTTGTTTTTGGACCTAGGTAACTTGGGTAATTAAGTCCGCTGGGGTGTTTCTACACCTAATGCCCTAAAATCAACTGGTTTGGGTGCATTGGCCCAAAAGCTCGCTAAGAAGCCTAGAAAGTCCAGATTAAAACAAAGTCAAGCAAGTGTTCTCTCCGAGTTAAAATTCCTAATGGTTCTTTGTGTGAGAATAATCTTGATAAAAGACAGGCTTTTATAAAAAAATTTAACGGAGATATGAAGGTTTTATTCTATGATAAAGACTATTGCACGTTCACAGAGGTGTGTATGAAATGAAAACAAGAAAAAGGTGGAGTGAAAAATACGACTTAGTTTCCTGTTAAGGAAGATAGAAATTCTGAAGTTGAAACCTTACTGGAAAATGAAACTTGAAAAATGCTTAACTCTTTATAAAACTTATGTGATCCTTCTAAAATTGTTATCTGGGCTTTATTGTGCGACATGATGACTTTAATCGATCCTTCTGGAACTTAACGACACTATTTGCACTGCACGTAAAGACATATAAAATCTGTAGTTAAATAAGAAGCGAGGTGTGAAAAATAAAGATTCGATAGTCTAGACTTAGGATTATAGAATTGTTGTTTTCTGAAACAAAACTTTAGGGTTTGAGTCTTAGTTATTTTACAAAACTAGCTTGACCGGATTTTGTGGGTAGTATCCGCTGAAAACCCTCAGGAGACAACACTCCTCCTACTAGGGACACCTAGAGGTTTAACGGCTTGTTGCACATGCTCAGTGCAATCGCGTTCCCTGCGAAAGTGAAGTTAGGAAATTTTTTGTGAATAAATTGGCTTTGCTCGGGACGAGCAAATGATAAGTTTGGGGGTATTTGTTCATATCAGATTTTTGCATTTTTATACCGCCCAATTTTTATCACATTGCATATCGGTAGGTACTCTTGAGCCGTGTTTGCTAGTCAATTGCAGGATACAGGTTCTCGGCTCTAAACGGTGAAATCCATGGAAAAATACGACAAAATCCGAGTTCCTGCCAACCACAGATAAAACACGGGTCTCCGCTCTTTATCCGTCTGTTGCCGCACACCAGTTTAGGGGACAAAATGACAAATCAATTGTCACCTTCATGCACAAAGCACAATGGCAACACCAAGACCAAGAAATCTACGCGGAGCTCAAGAAAATCCATGTCCAAATCACCTTTTGATCCATTAGAATTCTGGAAAAAATGTGGAATGATTATCAGAAAATACATGTACCAGACAAAAGGGGACAGCAGACCAGGGCAGCACAAAAAAGCCGACAGGCCAACTCACCCATAGGGCGGCGGAACCGCGGCAAAGGGGGGGTATAGGGGGCGGTTCCGCGGCCGTACGGCCTCCTCAGGCTGTCAAACTTCAGGGATACTTTGGACATTTCATGTGGAAGCAGAATGTTGCCCTAGATTTTCATCTCCCTGCCTATAAATAGCCCAGAACCTTGTGAAGCCAAGGGTCTATAATCTTGTATTTTTTTCTCTAGGTTTTAGAATACATGTTCTTCTTCCTCTTCTCATCTCTTCTCCATTAAAACTTGTAGTGAGCTTTTGAGTGAAGAATGATGAATAAAGAAGAACCGCGTATTATTATGCTTGTCTTGTTCTCTTGTTAATTATTGTAATTTTAATTTGTTAACTTAGTTGTTGTCATTTCTTGTTGTTTATGTCTTTTCTCTTTTTCTTTATCCTTAAAACAACCATGATTCTTACGCTTGATCCTTGCCAAGGTGAGGTCGCAAATAGCTAGTTGTTATCTTCTAATCTCTTTCTTTCTATCTTCCTCTTTTGTTTTGTTTTATTTTTCCGTATCATGATGTGTGAGTAGTTTCATACTTGTTAGGATAGGATAAGGGAAGTTTGAGAGAAGGAAATCTCTCTCACTCTTTCCTTGCCCAACAGCTTAATTCGACTCCCGTTAATTGAACCACAATCCGCTCCTTACGGCACCTTATCCTACATGATAGCGGTGATTCCGTAGTGAGACCGGTTGTGGTTGAATTAACCGGAGGTTATGGCTAAGAGCCAAGAACGGACGGACAAGCACCAAAAGGAAGAACTTATGCGTTGGAAAGCCTAGCTTATACTCGCAAGTTCCTTCCTAGTCGTGCTAATCCCCGTTGTTGCCGATTACCGTAACACCGATATTAAGAGGGGCAACGAAAGATGTGGGAGACTCCTAACTCAAACTAACCTAATCCTAACCCTAACAAGCTCTCTTTAAATATCATTTTACCACTTAATTAATCACAACAAAATCTGAAAAACTGGACTTAACTCGTTAAAGCACATAGAAAAAGATTCTCATCTCCCTGCGGACGACCCGTACTCAACCGGCTAGATACAAGCGAAACCGTCTTGATTGCGGTAATTAACTAAACTTGAACACGCAGAAATCGATACCAATCAGAACCCTAACCCTAGCCGCCTTCACCGTCGCCGCCGCAGCCCCGACACCGCGCCAGCATCACCGTCGCCCTCGCCTCCGCCTCCGCCTCCGCCTCCTCCCCTCAACCTCAACCTTCTTCCTTCTCCCCCGCGCGCCCTGCGCAGCCGCGGCCACCTGCAATCTTCCCTGCAGTCGCGTGAGTCGCCGCCGGCAACCACCTGCGCCGCCGACCTACACCTCGCCGTGTTCCCCTCACCCGAATCTCCCTCTCCTCACCATCTCCTCTCTCTTCCTTGTTTACCCGAGCCTTCACCCTCGCAACCCGTCGCCGGCAGCACCTCGTCGTCACCGTCCGTGCCACCGTCATCGCTGTACCCTTATCACCGTCGTGATCATCTTCCCGCTGCATCTAGCTCCAGTCGCCTCCTGTCTCGTCGTGGCAGAGAGCCACCAGGGCGTTCCAGACACCGTCGCGGCTTGAACCTCCGTTGATCTTGACGGCACCGATCGCCTCGCTGCCGGGTGGCCGTGAGTGCATCCATCTTTGTCCGGATCATCATCTCTATCCCGAGCCCTTGCTGTTAGCGTGTCGCGTGGTGTTCAGTTGATAAAACTGCACATTTAATATGACATTTTTCCTACTATTTCTATATAATAAAAGGTGTTTATTATAATATATGATACATATGAGGGTTTATCTGTAAAAAATACTATTTTCATGTGTTTATATATTATAAATAACATTTTGTACGAAAAAGTAAGTATATAATATCCATGTAACATTTGGCCCATTTAAATATGCTTACCTTATTAATACCTTTGACCAATTCTTAATGGTTAAGTTAATATCTCAATAAAACAAACTCTACTAATATTGTTTGTTGAGTTATTGTGCAGAATTTTCAGGGCTAAAATCAAGGAAATCAAAGTTGGCAAATCAAATCTACCAAAGATATTCAAGAAACTAATTCTGGTAGAAATGTAGAAAAGATTTTCAAAGTCTACATACTCAAAAGATTACCAAGTGTTACAGATATGAAGCTACAAAAATTAGAGGCCATGATCTCACCAAAAGGGGGCGGATCCGCGGCCAAATCTATCCAATGGCTGCGGTTCCGCCGCGGATTTGAAGAGTTGAGATATGGGATTGTGGTGGTTAGGATCCTAACAACTAGTTTCCATAGTAGAAAACTAGGGTTTTGGCTCTGTGACTATAAATAAGGACCGAGAGCCTCTTGGAAAAATCATCAAGCCGACGAGATCACGAAGCCCCAGACGCTCACGCATCCAGGCTGATCATCAACTGTTCGTCTACCTCCTTAGGATAGATCGAGAAGCAACTAGTTTTGTAATCATTTTCTACGGAATAAAAGTGTAGATTGTTCAAGTGATTAATAAAGGTAGTTATTTTATTTAATTCTTTTGCATTTTACATTATGTTTCCCCTCTCTGTCTTTTCATCTTCTTCTCCCAACATGCGCGAGTAATTCTCCGCTTGTTAGGGTTCGTAGGATTAGGGTAGGCTAATGGATGATGAACATCTCTAAACCCTTTTTAAGTCCTATAAAGTTTATGAACTTTATCAAAAGAATCATTAACATCCTAATCGGGCGCGCTAACAATTCTTTGCTAGTTCCGACCGCGATTAGAGATTAGATTAATGATTGTTTTGGTAAATGCTAGATTTGAACGGAGTTCCGTGTCGGGATAAGGGTTAAGAGTGGGATTACTTTTCCCTCCAGAAACCCTAATCTACACGCATCACCGTCGTTCTAGTTTTAAATCTATTAATGGATAAAAAAGGTAACTTTTAATTAATCGTCCATAACTACTAAATCCTAACGAACCCTACAAGCCCTCTTATTATATTATCTAAATCTCTAAAATAATCTAGATCTATATTTTTGCATTCTTGCTTAACGTAGATCTAGAAACTTTTCACAAAAGTCTTTATTCCTCCTCTCTTTCTCAACACATCTAAAGTAAGAGTAAAAGGTTCCACGTTTCCCTGAGGACGACCCGTACTCACCTCGGTCTAGCTACACGCGACACCGTTCTGATTGCGGTTAACTACAAACAAACACTCTTTCGTATCAATCAAATGGCGCCGTTGCCGGGGAAACGTGCGTAATTTTTTATTTTTACTATTTGTGTTGAATTCTTAGACGAGTCATATCATTATTAAAACAAAACTGCAAATTGTATATTTAACGATTATTGTGTGAATTTTTGCGAGGAAATCTGGAGTCACGGACTTGAGGAAACAGGAGATCTAGGGTTCACACTTCTCTGGTAAGATTCTAACTCCCTTCTCTCTCCTCTAAAATCCAATAAAATCTATTTTCTGCAGGATTCTTTGCAAAATATCGCCGCTCAAAAATCTTTTTGCAAAGTTTTGTGTTTCGATTTGTTTTTGCATATTTTAATACGGATCTTTAAGGGGCAAGGACCAAATCAAGAATAGGTGGGGATTTCATCACCCTTCCTAATCCCCACAAATCACAAACCAAGCATATAGATCAACCTTTCATTAATTTAAAAAATATCTAGACCAGACTCTAAGAACTTTCGCGCTCAATAAGGACAGAGGAAGGTCGTGGGTAATCTATCGTTTATCCGCATTATTTTTGTAGTGCCTAGGCAAGTGTGTCGAAGGCTAGTGGTTTTTAATTAGGCCCACGACGTGGTTCCTTCCCACTTACCTGGCACTTACCTGGCTACAAGGGTAGTACGGAGGCGGTAGAGGATTTATCCTGCGGCTTGTCCTTTGGAAGTCTAGGAACGGTCTAGAGACTGGACCTAGGTAACCATAGTTCTACGGTTGTGCATTTTTTGTGATTTGTCTAAATCCGTCCTTTTTTTAAAACAAACCAATTACTTTCTCTCCTTTTTACCCCTTCCCCCTTCTTCTCTTCTTATAATGGGTGACCTAAACAGAAGAACACTTGCCGAGCTTTGCTATCCACAACCAGATATCTCTTGTTTTCGAAATCCCTTCGGTATACCGTCCGGCTCTTCCATGTCCTTAAGAGATCATATAGAACAAGCAGGAAGAAACAGTTGTCCACCTCGGTCTAGGTCTTATCAACCGTATCCTAATCCTACACCTGTTTCAGTTCATATCCAGAGTGAGGAAGCCTCTAGACGAATGTCCATTGCTGAGCACATAGCTAGGTCTAGAGGCCAAAGTTTCAACCCGGACCAATATCAACCATCACCACCACTGTCCGGAGAAGAGTTTGATATGCGGTTTGTATATAGCCAACCAACCAACCCATATCAATATTCTTCTTATCATAATATTAATCCTACTCCTATCCAAGTTCAGCAACCATTCTGTTCCTATCAATCCAATCCGACTTTTCCACCTACTCTAGACAGTTCTTCTAATCAGTCATTTGGGAGTTTTAATTATCCACAGGAATTTCAATCTTATACTGAAACCCCTTATCAACCCAAGACTAGTCTGGAGCAGACATTAGAAAAATATATGGAACTGACGAATCAAATTATGAAGGATTTGCGTAGTAAGACAGAACTGTACACCCTTCCTAATCAAACCTCCCCTTTCCAAACTGAAATCCACAACTCCAGTTTCATAGATTCATCAAGTACACCAAATAGAATGACTGATAAGTTGTGTGACTTTGTAGTGTTTGATTTACCCAACTGTGAAGGGTCCCTTTCAAGTGAAACCATACCCAACCCTTGTGATCTCTACACCTCCACTCTTGAACCAAAACTGATTGAAAACCATACTTTTGATGAGGAGTTTGAGAATTTTAACCTTCACTTGAATGAGGTAATTGACATTGGGGATATATTGATTGATGAACCCGAAATTTTGGATGATTTTGTCCCACCAATTCATCAAATCCTTTCACTTCCTTGTGGTCATCATCTTGAGCCTTTAATTCTTCCCGAACCCCAAATATGTCTTGAAGTTGATGATAAAGGTATACCCGAAGATCAGATCGAAATACAGCCTCCATCTTCCACATCTGGTTCAGCAACACTCGACACACCAATTTGTTTACCCATTTCACCTTCTACTTTCTCCGGTTCTTCTTCTGTTCCTATAGTTTCAGTGAGTTTTGATAAATCACAATCCGTTAATTCAAGTTCAGTAATACCAGAAATTCAACTTGATTTGGATATTTTTGAAAAAGAGATAGATGAGTTTTTCGAGTCCTCTACCTCAGTGATTTTTTATGAATCAAGTAGAATAAATTCTGGCATAAAACTCTTTGACAGCAAAATGTTCAATCACACCATTGATAAAAGTTTTGAAGAACTTTTTGCTGACGAACTTGAATTTTTAAACAATACGGATTTTGTGATTGATCAATCTCCACCTATAGAGGTTGAACCGTCACCATTCCTTCTTCCTAATCATTCACATTCCTCCTCATTCTTTCTTTTCTCTAAATTCAAACCCTTTCTTGACCATCTC
Organism: Agapanthus africanus; assembly: GCA_030015575.1. Classification (NCBI taxonomy): domain Eukaryota; kingdom Viridiplantae; phylum Streptophyta; class Magnoliopsida; order Asparagales; family Amaryllidaceae; genus Agapanthus; species Agapanthus africanus. Next base: position 140,318,863 of record CM057339.1, read on the forward strand.
TTATCCCTTCCCCACTTTTTCTTGACTCGATACAACACATTCTTCCACAAACCTATACGATATACTGATAAAATCTTTGAATGGTTGGTGTTGACTTTTGGTCTTTCTAAAGTCTTACTTTGACCAAATGACTCACCCCCTCTTAAAATGCTTCGTATTGTCTAACTCATGTTTGAGGGGGATATATTTTTGGCTCTTGATCATAACTTTTGTCCTCAAATTTGTGAGCCAAAAATAAGTTTGGGGGAGGATTTTCACTTTCATATATTCTTGCCCCCATTAATAATTTCCTCCCAAGTCTACAGGTTTTTGAGCTTAACAGATGACATCAGTGAGGACACTGCTGTAAACAGGTTTGGGGGAGGTTTGTGCTTATTTACACATCAATTTGCATCATATTTTGCATAAGCAAAACATTTTCAAAAATTTAAATAAAAAAAAATTTCTTTTATAACAAAAGAGTAGAAAGTGAAAAATTACATCCAAAAGATAAGAATAATTTAAGAAAACCAAGAAAATTAGAAGTTTTCTTAAACGAACTAGTAATAAGTAGTTATGAGCTGTTGTCCCAAGGGTTAGTAAGATGAAGGAAGTCGCTAATCTGAAGATAAAAATAAGTCTGAAAAATAGTTTCTATTCTGGAAGCCGAACATTTGAATGTTGATACCCTACTATATGCACTTACACACGTCTTGAAACTCGGGATAGTAGAGGATACCTTGAAATGCTCTTGTCTAAAAGCCAAAGTATGAGGGAAATGAAAAAAAAAATGAAGAAAATATAAAAATGGTGAAAAGAAAAATGAACACTGGTTTTGTTATCGCCAAGGCAGCAATAAAAAAATATAGCGAGGGTGCCTCTTCACCTAGTGCCCTAAGGCCAACTGGTCTGGGAGTCACTGCTAAGCCTTAGGTGGTGCAAGACGAGGAAAATATTATCACCGAATCTGCAAGCACATAAGTAATCGGTCGGTTAGTACCTCAAGAAGTATTAACGGTCGCATGAAAATGTGTGAGCAAATCTTTAATATTCATTAAATTAAAAAGTACTAAGGTAGATGGACAAGAGTATGATAGCTTGAATTGAATTCTCCGAGTGTAGGGATGTTCTTTATACACACGTGGGGTTATATGATCAATGTTTGGATGAAAGGTAGGAATGAAGAATAAAGACGATGTTTTATTGAGGGATGATGTGATTTCTAACATTTTTTCATGACTATTAAGATAGGGCTCATGACAACTGAAAAGCTAGTGTAGTTGGAAACTCTTATTTTCAAAGTCTTTCTTTTATGGTTCTTATCTTTATATGTAAATTTCACCATCTCTTTTTTGTTATTGGATTTTGTGGGTGTAATCCGCTGAAAACTCTCAGGAGACAATACTCCTCCTACTAGGGACACCTAGAGGTTTAACGGCTTGTTGCACGTGCTCAGTGCAATCGTGTATGCCTACGAAAGTGTGCTTAGTTTTCTCCTTTCTTTTTCTCCTATTGAATAAACTAGTTTGCTCGGGACGATCAAAGATAAGTTTGGGGGTATTTGTTCAGTTGATAAAACTGCACATTTAATATGACATTTTTCCTACTATTTCTATATAATAAAAGGTGTTTATTATAATATATGATACATATGAGGGTTTGTCTGTAAAAAATACTATTTTCATGTGTTTATGTATTATAAATAACATTTTGTAGGAAAAAGTAAGCATATAATATCCATGTAACATTTGGCCCATTTAAATATGCTTACCTTATTAATACCTTTGACCAATTCTTAATGGTTAAGTTAATATCTCAATAAAACAAACTCTACTAATATTGTTTGTTGAGTTATTGTGCAGAATTTTCAGGGCTAAAATCAAGGAAATCAAAGTTGGCAAATCAAATCTACCAAAGATATTCAAGAAACTAATTCTGGTAGAAATGTAGAAAAGATTTTCAAAGTCTACATACTCAAAAGATTACCAAGTGTTACAGATATGAAGCTACAAAAATTAGAGGCCATGATCTCACCAAAAGGGGGCGGATCCGCGGCCAAACCTATCCAATGGCCGCGGTTCCGCCGCGGATTTGAAGAGTTGAGATATGGGATTGTGGTGGTTAGGATCCTAACAACTAGTTTCCATATTAGGAAACTAGGGTTTTGGCTCTGTGACTATAAATAAGGACCGAGAGCCTCTTGGAAAAATCATCAAGCCGACGAGATCACGAAGCCCCAGATGCTCACACATCCAGGCTGATCATCAACTGTTTGTCTACCTCCTTAGGATAGATCGAGAAGCAACTAGTTTTGTAATCATTTTCTACGGAATAAAAGTGTAGATTGTTCAAGTGATTAATAAAGGTAGTTATTTTATTTAATTCTTTTGCATTTTACATTATGTTTCCCCTCTCTGTCTTTTCATCTTCTTCTCCCAACATGCGCGAGTAATTCTCCGCTTGTTAAGGTTCGTAGGATTAGGGTAGGCTAATGGATGATGAACATCTCTAAACCCTTTTAAGTCCTATAAAGTTTATGAACTTTATCAAAAGAATCATTAACATCCTAATCGGGCGCGCTAGCAATTCTTTGCTAGTTCCGACCGCGATTAGAGATTAGATTAATGATTGTTTTGGTAAAGGCTAGATTTGAACGGAGTTCCGTGTCGAGATAAGGGTTAAGAGTGGGATTCCTTTTCCCTCCAGAAACCCTAATCTACACGCATCACCGTCGTTCTAGTTTTAAAACTATTAATGGATAAAAAGGGTAACTTTTAATTAATCGTCCATGAATACTAAATCCTAACGAACCCTACAAGCCCTCTTATTATATTATCTAAATCTCTAAAATAATCTAGATCTATATTTTTGCATTCTTGCTTAACGTAGATCTAGAAACTTTTCATAAAATTCTTATTTCCTCCTCTCTTTCAACACATCTAAAGTAAGAGTAAAAGGTTCCACGTTTCCCTGAGGACGACCCGTACTCGCCTCGGTCTAGCTACACGCGACACCGTTCTGATTGCGGTTAACTACAAACAAACACTCTTTCGTATCAATCACGTGGGTACGCGCCTCCGTTCTCGTGATCGTCTTTTGTTCGAGGCAAGTATTCGATACTTGCTTACATGCTATTTGAAGCTTTAAACTTGCTTTAATACCAACTTTAAAACTTGCCTTAATATTTATCCATGGTTTAATGACGTATTATTTAGTAAATCACCTTACATACATTGCTTCCTGTTTAACCCTAGTAGCATGCCAAATTAATTATTTTTCTGATGAACCCCTATTTAGAAGTGATAACAGTAGAGTTCCCATTAACCGTATCAGGCTCCGCCGTACCTGTATGTTTCTGAACCTAAGACTTGATCTCGCATCAAATTATTCATACCTAACGACCCCGTACGTGATAAATTACATTTTGATTTACTGCTATGGTGCTTTTATTCCAGTTTAGTTTATCAGATATTCATGTACAACTTAAACCGGTCAAATTACAATTGCATTCTTTAAACAGATTACACTCATCGTTGCATTCTTGAAACACTCAATGTTTTATTAACCTGATTCCAGTAGTTACATTTACCATTCTGTATTCACGTTATATTGACACCATCTATTTAACACGATTGAAAACTGTACAGCTGGCTAATAAATCCGCTTTATTGCTTTGCGCATTGATTAGATCTTGATGTTTGCTTATATCTGATTGTGAGCACACCCACGATATTATTTGTACCTTGACCTGACGTGCTACACATATATGTATATTGATACACCTGACATGGTACCGTATACTGTTGACTTGACCTGATGTACCATGACCCGACCTGTTACCTGATCTCGTGCCTAGTGCCAACAAACCTGACATGTAGTCCTCATGGACCGTTCCTGTTGTCTATCCAGACAAACCTGTTTACCTGATCCTGTGTTGGCATTAGTTTCTTGATTTCGGAATACCTGACTTGACCTACACACATAACTTGGGGGTATGGGGAAATCAAAGGTGAAACCTGACTTGTAACTCGACAGTTCATTACCTGTTCTGGGTGTACACATTCCTGTTTTGTGCCTAGCGGCATGTCTCGGTTTCGGCCGAGAATATTGTGGCCGTGGTCCCGGGTATGCACGGGATACTATCGAGTGTACACATTCATGTTTTGTGCCTAGCGGCATGTCTCGGCTGCAGCCGAGAATATTGTGGCCGTGGTCCCGGGTATGTACGGGATACTATTGAGTTGCGTCGATGATTCATCAATTGATTTCAAAGACTTTAGACTAGAAAACTTGATAGAACAGTTTAGTTACCCACTGCACACTACCCTGCACTGCTTGTTTCACATTATTGCGTTATTCATGTTTATTTTTACATTGCCTATTACATTGTTCATATTATATTACTGGTTGACATGACGCGCTGACGTCTGGGTTTTGCATGGCCCAGATTCTGTACCACTGTCGCAGTCCGAGCTGGAGTACTTCAGCCAGCAGGCTGAGTTGTGAGTCCAGTAGTGGTTAGTTTTATTTCCTGCATTTTTCCTGATGTGAGCCCGCATTATGGGACATACCTTTCAGTTATTTGTATTGGATCATTTGCTTCCGCATTTATTTATTATTGACTCTTGTTATTCTGGATTATGGACATGTTTTAGATAGTTTTATCTTGTTCTTGATATCTCTACAGCCGTAATGTGACTGTGGATGGATACTTCCTACCCACAGGTAGCATGGTTGGCTATGTCACGTGCCCAATCTAGCGTACTCTGGGAAGCGGGGCGTGACAGGCACGGTCAGAATAGGGGCGGTTATCAACTTCTGCTTCAACGTCTCAAAAGCTAACACACATTTGTCCGTCCATACAAAAGGTACCTCCTTGCGCGTAAGCTTGGTTAACGGCTCTGCCAGACGAGCAAAGTTCTCCACAAATCTCCTGTAATATCCGGCGAGTCCAAGAAAACTTCTTATCTCCGCAACATTCTTTAGAATCGGCCAGTCTCGAACTGCTGCAATCTTTTCTGGATCGACGGCAATTCCATCGCCCGACACAACATGCCCCAAAAACTTTACTTCCTCCAGCCAAAACTCACACTTGCTCATCTTCGCATATAACTTCTCCTGTCTCAACGTCTGCAGTGCGATCTTCAAATGCTCAGAATGTTCCTCAAAACTCTTCGAATAAACCAGAATATCGTCAATAAAAACCATGATAAACTGGTCCAAGAACGGTGAAAAGATTCGGTTCATCAAGTCCATGAATACTGCCGGCGCATTTGTTACTCCGAAGGGCATCACTAAGTATTTGTAATGTCCACATCGAGTTCGAAACGCCGTCTTGCAAATATCTTCTGCTTTCACTCGAACCTGATGATATCCGGATCGCAAATCCAGCTTCGAGAATACCCTCTCGCCACTAAGCTGCTCAAAAAGTTCTCCAATGCGAAGGATATGGTACTTGTTCTTAATAGTCACCCGGTTTAATTCTCGATAGTCGATGCACATCCTTCTTGTGCCATCCTTCTTCTTTACTAGAAGAACTGGAGCTCCCCAAGGCGAGTTACTGCTTCGAATCCAACCTTTTTCAAGCAATTCAGCAACCTGTTTCTTGACTTCTTCCAACTCTACTGGTGCCATTGGATTATACGATTTGGATTCTGGCGCTGCACCAGGAATAAGATCAATTGCGAACTCCACGTCTCGCTTCGGCGGTAAACCCGATATATCTTCAAACACGTCCATAAAATCGCGAACAACAGCCGGCTCTTCACTTAAATCAACTTCCATTGCTGCAAGAATATCATTTGTCGGCCTAGCCCTAAACTCGACTGGCCCGACAGAACTGCTTCCTCCAGTGAAGGTAAACTCGGGATGTCCGGGAATCTGGAAAATTACTTTCTTTGCCCTACAATCAATGTGAGCGTGGAAAGTGCCAAGAAAATCCATTCCCAAGACGACTTCATAGCTGCCCGTATCAATCACCAAGAAATCTGCAAAAAGCTCCCGTCCGCACACAACAACTGTACAATCTTTACATTCCCTACTAGCTATGATTTTCCTATTCCCAGTGTGTATGTCCCAGAAACTAGACAGGGTCGTGTAGTCAATCGAGTGTGTAGTTAAAAACTTGGATGACATAAAACAATGGGATGCACCAGAATCAAATAACGCCAATGCGGGAAAACCATGAACGAGTAAAGTACCTGAAACAACTTCTCCTGACGCCTTAGCTTCTTCAGCTGTCAAGGTAAAAGCTCGAGCCTGATTAGGTCCTTGAGTCAGCTGTTTCTTCCCCTGGAACGGTCTCTGCGGAGGCTTCTGAAAATCATCTCTCGTACGAAGCTTCGACGGACAAGCACCAACGGCGTGATCTGCCGCTCCACAAACCAAACAGATTCCCAGCCTCCTTCGACAATCCTTTTGCATGTGGCCAGGTAAATTGCAATAAGTACAGGTCATGCTCTTTCTTCGATCGACGATCACTAGCTTCTTCATGGGTGCTACACCTCGACGGTCCACTGGAATACCTCTGCGACCATGAGCTCGGTTAGGTACAAATGCTGGCTTCCTTACAGCAACTACTGTCTGCTGCAAACTCCCCTTCATCCCAGATAAACTCTGCTGCTCTCGGGCTGCCGCAAGTACTTGTGAGAAAGTGGTCAAACCCAGGGAGACAATCTGCCGCTGGATGTCCATGTCCAAGCTGCGCATGAACCTTCGTGCCCTGTCTGTCTCGTTGGCAACTAAAGGTCCAGCGAATCTGCTGAGTCTTGTCCATTCTGCTGCATGCACATCTACGGGTGTTCCCTTCTGCTTTAGCCCGATGAATTTCTCTTCCATTTCCTCCCGTGCAGTCCGCGGGAAGAACTTCTCCAGGAAACTCTTTGAAAAATCCGCCCACTTGATCGGTTTGGGCAAGCGGTTCTCCTCCACAAGCCACCATTCTCGGGCGTAGTCCACTAACTGAATGCGTACCACATCAACTCTTTTCTCATCTGGAATCTGTGCCGCAACAAGCAAATTCTCTGTGTCAACTAGCCACTGCTCCGCTGGCAACGGCTCCTCCAAACCAGTAAATGTAGACGGACCCAAACGTCTGAAATCTGCTACGGTCTCTACTCGGTCAACTGGCTTAGCTCCAATATCGTTCACAGACTGCTGAACGATCTGCAAACCTTCCTGAAACGATTCCGCTTACTGCCGGATCAGTTCGGTCTGTTTCTTTTGATTCTCCAGCATTCCTCTTATCACTCCAAGCATGGCGGCTTCGTCCACACGCCTCTGGTACGTCTTCAAATTCTTACCGGCCATATTCCTGAAATCAAAACACCCAACATTAGCATGATGATAGATTCTGAATATAGATCAAGGCTAGAACTCCAAGATACTTAAATAGAGTGCCGCATTGTAACTATGCCGCGGTATCATAGCCACAATTACATAACTCCACCCAAGTCGCCTAAGTCCTAGAGATAACAAGGAATCAGGTTTTCGAGTCGATATGCAAAGGAAGTTTGCACATCGTAAAACATATAACCAGGAAGAATGTGATTCAAGAACGGTAAACGGCAAGGTGGCAGGACATGTTTCCTAAACACGGGTATTCTGATTCGTGTATTGGGTACAATACCCAACTACAGAAGAATCAACCCGACTAACCTATGCTCTGATACCAAAAGAACCATGTCACGCCCCGCATCCCAGAGTACGCTAAATGGGCACGTGACATAGCCAACCATGCTACCTGTGGGTAGGAAGTATCCATCCACAGTCACATTACGGTTGTAGAGATATCAAGAACAAAATAAAACTATCTAAACATGACCATAATCCAATATAACATGAGTCAAGAATAATAAAAATGCGGAAGCGAAAGATCCAATACAAAATAACTGGAATGTATGTCCCATAATGAGGGCTCACATCAGGAATAAAATGCAGGAAAGAAAAACTAACTAATACTGACACCTCACAGCTCAGCCTGTCGGCTGAAGTACTCCTGCTCGGACTGTGACATCGGTAAAGAATCTAGGCCATGCAAAACCCAGACGTCAGCGCGTCAAATCATCAAGTAATAACATAATAAACAGGCAATGCGAATATAAACATGAATAAAGTAGGGGTAACAATAATATAAATCAGAGCGGTGCAGGGTAGTGTGCAGTGGGTAAACTAAACTGTTCTATCAGGTTCTCTGTTCTAAAGTCTTTGAAACCAAATTGATGAATCATCGATGTAACTCAATATTATCCCGTACATACCCGGGACCACGGCCTCAATATTCTCGGGCTGAAACCGAGACATGCCGCTAGGCACCAAACAGGAATGTGTACACTCAATAGTATCCCGTACATACCCGGGACCACGGCCACAATATTCTCGGTTGAAACCGAGACATGCCGCTAGGCACCAAACAAGAATATCCCGTACATACCCGGGAACACGGCCACAATATTCTCGGTTGAAACCGAGACATGCCGCTAGGCACCAAACAGGAGTGTGTACACTCAAGACAGGTAGTGAACTGTTGAGTTACAAGTCAGGTTTCACCTTTGATTTCCCCATACCCCCAAGTTATATGTATATGTCAAGTCAGGTATCCCGTAGTCAAGAAACTAATGCCAACACAGGATCAGGTAAACAGGTTTGTCTGAATAGACAACAGGAACGGTCCATGAGGACTACATGTCAGGTTTGTTGGCATTAGACACAAGATCAGGTAACGGGTCAGGTCATGGTACATCATGTCAAGTCAAGCAGTATACGGTACCATGTCGGGTCAATCAATGTGTAGGTAGCAAGACAGGTCAAGAAGCAAGCGATATCATAGGTGTACTCACAATCAGTTATATAATCAAGCATGGGTATCAACAACATGAGATAAGCAATGAATTAAGCAATAGGCAGATTCATTCAATTAGCTATACCGTTATCAATTGTGTCACAGAGATGATTTCAACCATATAAGAATGCAGTAAGACAATTATAGCCATTTAATCATGTTAACAAGTTTAAGACTTCATAGATGCAATGTTATATGTGTATATAGGTTCCACGAATGAAATCACAGTTTAAGCAGGTTAAATGTATACGAGTGTCCGAATGAAGTAAAACGGTAGAAAAGGTGCCATAGGCTACATCATCAGTGAAAGTGTAATCAAAACATGTAAATGTGATTATTAGGTTCCAAATTAGTAATTACAACAGGTAGGTTCCAAGTTTTGAAAGATAAATGATATTTAACAATATTGAACATGAAAAATGGGAAATTATAATACCAAAGTTAAATTGCGGGTTTTAGGGTGTCATTAATTATAAGTAAATATTGTTTAGCATGTAGCAAGGGGTACTTGCCTCGATGGGTCGCGAATCGGGAAAACAGAACGTTAACCGTCAGCGGGGGAAAACTCGCGACGGGCGCACGGTTCACGGAATGAACCCAAACGACGAACGGTGAAGCCACACGGGTCGGGGTACTACGCTGGAACGTTGGGACACGTCGTCGGCATCGTCGGATTCCGGCCAAGAAATGAACAGTAAAAGATCAAGACATGCAAACAAGAAGAGAAAGAAAAATAGAGAAGAAAGGAAGTAGGATCTGAGAAGGGGTGCTCACGATGATCCGTGGGACGGGTGGTGACGGTCGACCTCGTCGACCGAGCTCCGGCGGTGGCCTACGACGACGGCAGAAGAAATCTGCCAATCAAGAAACATATTAGCCGAGAAGGAAAGAAGAAAGGAAGAGAGGAGGGGAAGCTAGCTCACCGAGGGGTGTGCGCGAGGGCCGGGGACACGGGGACGGGGTCACCGGCGGCGACTCACGGCGGTGCGACGGTGTGCAGGGGGTGCAGGTGGTCGCGGTGAATGTGCAGGGTGCACGGAAAGAAGGGAAATGAGGAAGGAGGCGCAGTGGATTGGTCGAGGACGAGGAGGCGACGATGCTGGTGATGGTGGTGTTGGCGTTGGGGCTGCGGCGGCGAGGGGCACGACGGCTCGGGTTCGATGGGGTTAGGTTTACGTGGAAAAGAAAGAGAAGGAGGATGAGGGAAATATATATAGAGGGGGGAGAGAGAGAGAGAGACGGGGAGAGAGAGAGAATTTATCGAGAGGAGAGATAGAGAGATAGAGAGACGGGGAGAGAGAGGAGAGAGAGAGAGATAGGGAGAGGGGCCCACGGTTAATGAATGTTTGCGATTGGCTGAGGGAAATCGTTTGTTAGGAATAGATTATAATTAAAAGATTTAGATAAGAAAATATTGTATAGAAAATATTATATGGTTAGATTTAAATATACGATGGTTTTAAAATATTAAAATTTGGGATTTTGGCGCAAAGTAAAACATTTCCAAATCGCGCCCGGGTCGGGTCTAAAAATTTGAAATTGAAATAATAGAATTTTAGGCGGGATCCAAAAGTGAAAATGAAGTATTTTACAATCAAAAAGCATACCCCAAAACGAACACCCGTACGTGCGCATAGCCGTCTAAACTCGCCCGTTTCACTGAACGGAACGAAAACACGATGCACGGACGCTACAGCAGAGCTAGGGGTGTCAAGCAGGCCAAGATGAATATTTTTAATTTTATTTTAGATGCCATAAATTGTTATATGCAGAGATGAATTGACGGGGTAAAATTACAATAAGTAACAATCAAGCAAGATAAATGAAATAAGTGCCACACTACGTTCAAACAGTAACAGAAATTAGTAGCATTGGGCTCGGGTGTTACATTAATGCTGAGGCCCTCACTTATGCTACAGTTTTTGCCGTTGAATTCAATCCAATGCTGGCGACACTCGTGAACTTCCATAATGAAGATCTCGTCGGTTCTTGGGTTGATTATTGCAGAAAGATCAAGGCTTGCCTGCACGAGATTGAGCTCAAGCCTCTAGCTCCTGAGGTGTTGGCCTCGAACTCTTAGCGGGCTGCATGGGTCGAGCATAGTGTTCCTTTCATTCGCCATTTGGAACAAGAGGCAGCCCTGAGGCGAAAGGAGCATGAGGTGGCCTCCTGCGAATCCGTCCGGTTGCGCGCCCATATTGAAGCGAATGCTGTGCAGTTAAAAACTATTTTCGACAACCTCTAGCAATGTATTTCGGACGGGTTGACGCTAAGGCGGACGCTTGACTTCACCGAGCGGGTCACGCAGGACCGTGAAGCTGCCATGCTAGAAATTGATGAAAAAGTTTCATCCTGTTTGCAGCAACGGACTCAAATTGAAGCGGAGTTTGCCACGGTAGCTGACCACAAGAAAGGATTGAGAGGAGTGCGCGAGCGGCTTGTCAATTTGATGAAGATGCCTCCTCCTTAATAACTATCATTGTACCTCTTTTCTTGTACCGGTTGTAAACTTGTGATTCATGAATAACATGTATTCAATTTGATTTCTTTATGAAATGTATCTTGTATTCACTTGAATTCATGAATAACATGTATTCAATTTGATTCCTTTATGAAATGTATCTTGTATTCACTTGAATTCATGAATAAAAGACATATTTTATTTCATATTGCCATTTCTTTCTTTTGCTGTCTTGACTTGGTGTAAAGTAGTTTATATACTCATTGCGGAGTTTGTAGTTTATGGACTCATTTCGGAGCTTTCTAGTTTATTCACTCATTTCGGAGTCTTTAGTTTACGAACTCATTTTCGGAGTTTGTAGTTTATGGACTCATTTCAGAGTTTGTTTAGTTTACCTCCCTTGGGCTTATAGGCAAACTTGTCCTAAAGTTACAGTTAACCCCCGCTCTTTACGACAGAGGTCCGTTAGGATCTGTGGTGCTATGGTTGTTTGTCCATCGTACCGTCCCGTCGGCTAATGCATTCCCTGATATGTAGTCTTGCTGTTCGAGTAGCCCCACGAATGTCATATCTCTGATCCATTCGGGGGCTGGACAAGATGTCTTCAAGTAATCTTCCAGGTCATATTACCATCGGAAGAGGGATTTTCCATGCCGCTTTTTATTTGGGAGCCCCGATGAGTCATAACCACTCCGTGCTGGTGTGAGATGATCTCCGATAGTCTTTCAGGTTTTATTTGAGTTGCTGTCAAAACCCTGAAGCTAGGGATTTTCCTTTGCTTCATTTGCTGGCATTACGTCTGCTGTAACGAGACGAATGTCGAGATTGTCTTTAGGTTTCTATAAACCGTCGAGGTTTGGAACTAGGGACTTTGCCATGGCTCCGCTTTGCTGACGTCGCGTCTACATCCTGTTGGAGTGAGAAGAAACGTCGTTGTTGATCTCTAGGCTGTCTGTGAACCGTCGAGATTTAGAACTAGGGACTTTGTTATAGCTCCGTTTTGTTGACGTCGTGTCCGCATCCTGTTGGAGTGAGAAGAAACGCCGTTGTTGATCTCTAAGCTGTCTGTAAATCGTCGAGATTTGGAACTAGGGTGTAACAACCTAGTTCATTTATACCAATTCCAGTTCCCGTATTTCCTTATTTGTGGTATTTTCCTGATTTATCGTGTTTTGGGTGAGAATGGTATTTTACATTTTACATTGCATTCGACCCGACCCGCTTGCTTGAACCTGTTTGATTCAAATTTATGGATTACCCTGACTTGTTACGTAGACTGTGCACTTTCATGTTTACTGCATACTTGCATTTTATCTGACATTGCAACTTTTACCATATAACATTTTAAGTCATAGAAAATATTTTAAAATTACATAACATAGCTTGCATGATACCCCTAACCCTGTGGTAGCATCCGCGCATCTTGTTCTCGTCCCGTTCAGTGAAACGGACGTGTTTAGATGGCTACGCGCACGTACGTGCATCCGTTCTTGGGGGTATGCATTTTCGTTACCTGAGCATTCGTTTTGAATTTTGAAAGTCGAATATATTTTTCGTATTTTAAATCTGAAATTTTAGATCTGACCTGGGCGTGTTTTGGAAATTTTGTATCCCGCCTAAATTCAAATTTATTTAATATTTATTTTAAATTTCTACCTTTAAAATCTCGCTAACTGATAAATTTTTTTTTAACAAACAAATCTTTATAAAAATTAAAATCTAAACAACCAACTCTCTCTCTCTCTCATCCCGGCCCCACCTATCTCTCTCCCTCTCTCTTTCTTCTCCCTTTCTCTCTCTCTCTTTTCCTTTCTACGCTCGGTCTTTCTCTCTCCCCCAATAAATCCAATTTTCTTTCTTCTTACTGTTCATTCCTCTCTCTCTCTCATCTCGATCTCTCTCATCTCTTTCTCTCTCCCTCTCCCTCTCATCTCGATCTCTCTCTATTTCTTTCTCTCTCTCTTCTCTCTATCTCTCTCCCCCTTTCTTTCTCTCTCTCTCTCTCTCACTATTTAATATATTAATTATATTTTTAAACCCCTTCCTCCTGCTCACGTCTCTCTCTTCTCTCGCTTCTTCTTCATTTTTCATTTTCTTTGTTTCCTTTGCTCGCTCCCCACGAGAAACCCAACCTCCCTCACCTGCCTTGCCGTCGCCCCACGTCGCCAATCCCCGACCTCATCACCTTCCCCTCCTCTCCGACCTCACCTCCTCCCTTTCCCGAGCTCTCCTTCACCCGAGCAAGAACCCCACAAAACCTACACACCCACAACCCTCGCTGGAAAACCCACCGTCGACCATCCCTCTTCTCCACCTTCCTCTTCTCCTCTCCTCTTCCCTCTCCATCGACTGCAACCCAAAATCCCAAGAATCCGGAGCCTCTCTCTTTCCTGCACCCAAAGCAAACCCTAACCCTCACCGGAGCTCAAAACCCCGTCGACCTGACTCCATCATCATCATCATCACCATCACCAGCATCACCTTCTTTCCCCGACTGCAACTCACAACCCGATCCTAGAAACCCACATCCCCGACTTCAAGGACCCATCTTTCACTGCAAACCCCCTTGTACCCATCACTGTTCATCGCCGGAAAACCCACGTCGGCTTCCCCTCGCCTCCTCTGTCCCTGACCCAGAGCCATATCAAAGGCCCAGTGCAGCCCCTTCTTCTTGCTCTTCTTCTTCTTTCTTCTACTTCTTTTCATTTCTTTTCTTGATTCCGTTTTTCCGGTCACCGCCGGAGCCATGCCATCGCCTCCGTGCACTCGTCATCACAACCACCTCCTCACATTCTCCTCTGTCCCAGAAACCCCAATGCAGCAACACCCTCTTCCTATACTTTTCTTTCTTCTACAACTTCTTCTTCTCATTTCCTTTCTACATTCTTGGTTTTTCCGGTGATCGCCGGAGCCGTGCCGCTGCCGACGATCCAAGCAACCCTGTGGTCGTCTCCTACCTGCATGGTTACCTTCTTGCCATGCCTGGACCTGTCCTATGTGCGCGTGTGGATGTTGCAACGTTTGCCCGACGTCGGACGTGCCGTGCGTATCTGTATCATGTTTTATCGAGACAAGTTTATCTTGCTACATTACATTTTATGCATCTATTTTAATAAATATAATAATGAATTTCAAACCGTGCATCCAAAGTACTTGTTTCACAATTTTACAATGATCGTATGCATCCATTCTTATCATTTCATAACTAGCATATGCAAACCTATCTTGTCACATATCATACTATAGTATACCGCATCAAATTGATTATAACCACTCACATTGTTTAATTGAACACCGTGCATTAACTAGTTTATCATTTAAAGGTTATATGATATCCATTCGCATCCATATAGAATAGAACACATATAGCTGCATTTACCGATCTCATTTATAACCTAATACTGTTGTTGTAACACCCCATGTTTAATAAAGTGCATCCTAATTAATATTGAAACTATAAACGTAACCCTAATCGATAATTGTGTATCCATATGTTTGAATCTATACCTATTTGCATACCACATCACATTATTCCATTTTATTGTTATATTAGTACTCTATACTTGTTTTTGTGTACCCGTGCTTATTACAGTTGATTATGAGCACCCATGTGATACTTGTGCATCCCTGACATGACCTGATACACTACTACTTGACATGACTTGATACCTGTGCACTACTTGATATGACTTGATACCTATGCACTACCTGACATGACCTGATATACCACAGTTTGACATGTTACCTGATCTTGTTACTAATGCCGACAATCTTGACCTGTTGTCCCTACGGACATTTCCTGTTGTCTATCCAGACAAACCTGTACTTGCTTGATCCTGTGTTGGCAATAGCACCAGATTTATCAATACCTGACTTGAATACATAACTTGGGGGTATGAGGAAATCAATGATGAAACATGTCACGCCCCACTTCCCAGTGTACGGCGAAGTGGACGTGACGAGGCCCGCTACGTATATACTCAGAAGTATATACGCTAAGCGTAACTAAGCAATATAAAGTAAATCACAAGAGACTAATGATATGGAAATAACAACAACTTTTATTAATAACATTCTTTTTACAATACAGGAAAAGAAAATACAACTGGAATGAAAAAGCAATGCCTAAACAGTGGCATAACAGGAAATGAAATAAACTGGAAAGAACAAGGTACAATTATCTAGAGCTCTGGGTCTGCCTGGAACTGCTCCAAATCTTCACTGGTGGGCTCGATCTCAGCTTGGTCCAACGCACCTGACGACATTCAAAGAAGAAAGAGATAGAATGTCGTCAGCGAACAGGTCGCTCGGTAAGTCCCAAAAGAATAAGAAGAATGAGAATGATAGAGTAACAGTATTTTCTAAAGTAATATATTGTTGAATATTATGGAACATTGTGTAACGCTGTTGTTTGTAGCTTGGTACAGAAGGATGCCAGTGTATACGAGGGGGATCTCTATATGCTAGAGATCAGGGCAAAAGGAAAGTACAACGAACCGTTATGCCACGGTACAACAGCAATAGGATTCAGGTTAGGTGTCTTAATCTGACCACCTCGTGCCACCTTTAACATCTTCCGTACCAATCTACCCCTTAAACCCCGTAGTGTTTTAACAGTATTGTAGTATTGGAATATGTAAGTTGGATGACTGACCAAAACCATGATATCAGTAATCATGTTGCAACTGTATAATCAGGTAAATGGAATATCAGGATAATGGATGAATATCCATGGTTTGATTCAGTCAAAAAGGATATATTGTTAACTGGATTCAGGGTTTCATGTATTCAAAGTGTGTTGGAATATAAAAGAATATAGATTGACTTGAATCATATTCGAGTCAGGAATAGTCAGACTCTAACCCGAGTCAGACTAAAAGAAGATAATTTGAAGTTCAATATTAGCTAGGGGCCTTATAGTAATTTGTAAAACTTGAGGGGGTTTTATGTAAAAAGTACTTTTGTATAGTTTTCAAAATACACCTCAAGTATATATTATTCGTCTTTATTGTTATAATGAATGTGAATTTTATTTGTGTTATTCTTGTGAATATATCCTAATAAAAGTATTAATTGTTTTATCTGAAGTTCATGGTATTTTAGTGTAACTTTTAATCTTGTAATTTTTAGAAAAATGTGGAAACTTTATATTAGGATAAAATAGATGTTAAAATGATAATTATATATATATTAACACATGAATAATTTTTAAATGAATATTTTATTTTCAAAAATCTCATTTTCCTTAAATATCGTATTTTAAACCTTCCGAGACCGAATGCTCCTTGCGGAGGTCTGAATCTCGCACTACTAGCCTGCGGGTGCACGATGAACCGTACTATCCCTAACAGGTTCCCCAAAAGTGGGTTGTAGCAGCGCTTTGCTTAGGCTTATAAATACTTTTCATTTAGGAAAACGGTTTTATAAATATAGGGTATTTATTTGCAAAAGAGTATAGTTTTCCGTATTTTAGTTGTTAGGGTTTCCTAAGCCAACTAGCCTATTTCTAAGGTCTAAAGGATGAGTCATTAGAAGCCTCAAATTGCCTCTTCACCGTCAATTGCGGCCAGGTAAGTGCCAGGTAAGTGGGAAGGAACCACAGTCGTGGGCCTAATTAAAAACCACTAGCCTAGACACACTTGCCTAGACACCACAAGACAGTTTAGATAAACGATCGATGTCCATGACCAATCGTGTTTTCATTTTATTAAAAGATTTTATTTAGAAATGTTTAAAGCTTTCAATAAAGGTTATAAAGATTAGGGTATTTTAGTGAAAAGTCCTGTAATTTCGTATTCTGTGTTTTGATATTTATCAACTAGGGTTATATTGAGTGTGTGTAGAGGTGGGTCATTACCTCGTGACTTATTTTAAGGTTTAATGAAGTTTTAAAGGTTAATTATGATATATTAAACTTGAAGGTATTAAAGTGCAAGAATACGGTATTTGAAAACGTTATCATTTCATGTGTGAAAATTCATTCAAATTGATTTCTACAAGTTTATTTATCAAGATAAACATATTTAGGAGTGAGGGATTTAATTAGAACAAGAAAAATAAACTCTATGGTATTTTTATGAAAAGAATACGGTTTTACAAGAAAGCTATCATTTCATGTGAGAAACTTTATTTAAATTGGTTTATGGGTGATTAATAGTCAACATGAATATAGGTAGGTATTATGGATTAGGTGACAAGTGGAATTTTGTAGAAAAAACCGAATCGGAAATCGGTTTGTTCCGATTTCTGTCGGGTTCCAAAAAGTCGTATTTTTTCTATTAAAAGGAAAGAGAGATAGAATAGATGGGACTTACGGGTTTGGACAAGCTAAGGAGGCTAAGGGAAGTGGTGGTTGTCGGTGCGTCGAAAACGTCGCGAAGGTTCTACTACGATCGCCGGAATTTGTCGTCGATTTCGGCAGCGCTTCGCTTCTCGCTCTTTTTCTAATGTACCGAGTTCTCTTGAGATTTTTAGAGAGTGGACTTAGGAATATAGAGTGAAAGGGTAGAGGGTAGGGGTGTTTATATAGGGCTAGGCTAGGGTTAGGGTTTTAATTTAAAATATATATATATAAATATATAAAAATCATTAAACCTAGGAGTAAAAGAGATTTATTGGCCAATTTAAAACCGATCCAGGTATAATAAGTGTGCAAGAGGGTTGACCAAGTAAAGAGCCAACTTTTCTCAGTTGGTGACTCGGCCGTCCGGCCAAGTCCGGCCGGCGGCGCCGGACCGAGTCGGCCGATTCGCCGGCCGGCGGCGCCGAGTCGGACCGAGTCAAGGTTCCAGTGGCCGGGGATTTTCCTGGGGTACAATTTGGTATATTTACTTTTTCAAGTCCAGTACATATTTTGGGAGTTATGGCATTTTTACCGTTGACTTCCAAAAAAAATTAAAACAAAATAAATACAAAAATAATGTGGGGCATGGGATTTGAACTCCGGTGGCTTGGTTCAGCAGTGCAAGGTATTACCAATGAGCTACAAGCTCCTTCTTGTAATTATTGTGGTATTTAAATACTTAAAATGATAGCAGCAAGAATAAATACTCCTTGTATACATTAAATTTAAAGTAATTTCTTGTACACTAAAAATGGAGTTATTATATTCTTGTAGCTTGTAATTAAAAACAAAACAATTACCTATATCTTGTGCTCATGCTAAAATACCCCTTTGTGGATTTTTGAAAAAAAATATTTGGAAAATTTTGGTATAGAAAAATTAGGGTTGTTACATTCTACCCTCCTTATAAAAATTTCGTCCTCGAAATTTGTAAAAGGAAAGTGTAACAGTTTGGTGACAGAACTAAAGATTGTAAAGAAGTTTTGGTCAAAATTGTGAGAAAGTTACCTGGGTTACCTTGGTTCACAGTTTCAGGTTCTATGGCTGCAAAGGTGAAAGCCTGTCGCCGTGGCACGTTCCTCCTGGCTGGAGGCATATTCCCCTATACTCGAGGCATGTTTCTCAGTGCCTGATGGAATTGGCGATTTGGCTGAGCAGGGAATCTACGTGGTGGTGATGCTGGGAGTGCAGGACGAGCTGCAGGAGCTTGGATAGCTGGCTGCTGCGGGTAGTTGGCGGTTGTGTGTGTTGGGTTGCGTCTATAAAGACAGTTTCCAATTCCGTGATTGGACGCGCCACAAACTAAGCATAGGCCTTTTGCGCGCCTACAGTTCTTCCACAAGTGTCCTTCCCTCTTGCAATAAAAACAAAAATCGGGTCTTGACCGATCCTTAACTTCTTCCAGTCTTCTGAGTTCAACAGCTGGCCTTGAAGAGGCCCCTCCTGCCATTTGAGTGGCAGGACGTTTCACTCCTGCAGACTGAGGCCTGCCCCTTGCCTTTATCACTGTTTCATAGCTGCGGGCAGCTTCCAGAGCATCTTCATGAGTCAGAAATTTTCCCGTGGCTAGGGCAGCCTAAATCTCCGTGTCCAGTCCTTGTTGAAAGCGACGAGCTCTGATATCGTCCGTCGGTATCAAGTGTGCTGCGAATCGGCTTAACATGGTGAATTCAGCATCGTATTCATCTACTGATTTGTCCCACATCGATCCTTGTTGTAGATAAATGAACTGCTGCTCCATTGCAAACCTGGCAGTCGCTGGAAAGTATTTCGCGTCGAACTTCTCGCGAAAAGTCTTCCATTCAATCGGCTGTACCAGACGGCTTTCTTCCGCCTTCCACCAGTTGCGAGCATTATCCGTGAGCTGTAGTTTTGCTACACGGACCCAAGCGATGTCTGGCACTTGAGCTGCTGCCAGATCGTCTTCGATGCCTTGTGCCCATTCTTCCGCTTCAAAAGGGCTTCCTTTTCCAGAGAATTGCTTCGGATGTAAAGCCCTGAATTGCTTTACTCCCGGTGCGTCGGTCTCAGGTCGGTTCAGAAGTTGTTGCTGTCCCTCGAGAAGACTGCGGATCGCCTCAAATAGCATTGTTTGCTCTGTGGGTGGTGCAGGAACAGCTGGTGCGAGAGGTAGTGCTGGAGGGGTGTTGTTGACGTTGGTGCTGGTGTTATTCGGGGAATCCATGATCCTGAAAAAAAATTGGAACAGGACAGAATCAAATACATGAAATGGCGAAGTGGACGCGACGAGGCCCGCTACGTATATACTCAGAAGTATATACGCTAAGCGTAACTAAGCAATATAAAGTAAATCACAAGAGACGAATAATATGGAAATAACAGCAACTTTTATTAATAACATTCTTTTTACAATGCAGGAAAAGAAAATACAACTGGAATGAAAAAGCAATGCCTAAACAGTGGCATAACAGGAAATGAAATAAACTGGAAAGAACAAGGTACAATTATCTAGAGCTCTGGGTCTGCCTGGAACTGCTCCAAATCTTCACCGGTGGGCTCAATCTCAACTTGGTCCAACGCATCTGACGACATTCAAAGAAGAAAGAGATAGAATGTCGTCAGCGAACAGGTCGCTCGGTAAGTCCCAAAAGAATAAGAAGAATGAGAATTATAGAGTAACGGTATTTTCTAAAATATTATATTGTTGAATATTATGGAACATTGTGTAACGCTGTTGTTTGTAGCTTGGTACAGAAGGATGCCAGTGTATACGAGGGGGATCTCTATATGCTAGAGATCAGGGCAAAAGGAAAGTACAAGGAACCGTTATGCCACGGTACAACAGCAATAGGATTCGGGTTAGGTGTCTTAATCTGACCACCTCGTGCCACCTTTAACACCTTCCGTACCAATCTACCCCTTAAACCCCGTAGTGTTTTAACAGTATTGTAGTGTTGGATTATGTAAGTTGGATGACTGACCAAAACCATGATATCAGTAAACATGTTGCAACTGTGTAATCAGGTAAATGGAATATCAAGATAATGGATGAATATCCATGGTTTGATTCAGTCAAAAAGAATATATTGTTAACTGGATTCAGGGTTTCATGTATCCAAATTGTATTGGAATATAACCTGTCACGCCCCGCTTCCCAGTGTACGGCGAAGTGGACGTGACGAGGCCCGCTACGTATATACTCAGAAGTATATACGCTAAGCGTAACTAAGCAATATAAAGTAAATCACAAGAGATGAATAATATGGAAATAACAGCAACTTTTATTAATAACATTCTTTTTACAATGCAGGAAAAGAAAATACAACTGGAATGAAAAAGCAATGCCTAAACAGTGGCATAACAGGAAATGAAATAAACTGGAAAGAACAAGGTACAATTATCTAGAGCTCTGGGTCTGCCTGGAACTGCTCCAAATCTTCACTGGTGGGCTCGATCTCAGCTTGGTCCAACGCACCTGACGACATTCAAAGAAGAAAGAGATAGAAAGTCGTCAGCGAACAGGTCGCTCGGTAAGTCCCAAAAGAATAAGAAGAATGAGAATGATAGAGTAACAGTATTTTCTAAAGTAATATATTGTTGAATATTATGGAACATTGTGTAACGCTGTTGTTTGTAGCTTGGTACAGAAGGATGCCAGTGTATACGAGGGGGGTCTCTATATGCTAGAGATCAGGGCAAAAGGAAAGTACAACGAACCGTTATGCCACGGTACAACAGCAATAGGATTCAGGTTAGGTGTCTTAATCTGACCACCTCGTGCCACCTTTAACATCTTCCGTACCAATCTACCCCTTAAACCCCGTAGTGTTTTAACAGTATTGTAGTATTGGAATATGTAAGTTGGATGACTGACCAAAACCATGATATCAGTAATCATGTTGCAACTGTATAATCGGGTAAATGGAATATCAGGATAATGGATGAATATCCATGGTTTGATTCAGTCAAAAAGGATATATTGTTAACTGGATTCAGGGTTTCATGTATTCAAAGTGTGTTGGAATATAAAAGAATATAGATTGACTTGAATCATATTCGAGTCAGGAATAGTCAGACTCTAACCCGAGTCAGACTAAAAGAAGATAATTTGAAGTTCAATATTAGCTAGGGGCCTTATAGTAATTTGTAAAACTTGAGGGGGTTTTATGTAAAAAGTACTTTTGTATAGTTTTCAAAATACACCTCAAGTATATATTATTCGTCTTTATTGTTATAATGAATGTGAATTTTATTTGTGTTATTCTTGTGAATATATCCTAATAAAAGTATTAATTGTTTTATCTGAAGTTCATGGTATTTTAGTGTAACTTTTAATCTTGTAATTTTTAGAAAAATGTGGAAACTTTATATTAGGATAAAATAGATGTTAAAATGATAATTATATATATATTAACACATGAATAATTTTTAAATGAATATTTTATTTTCAAAAATCTCATTTTCCTTAAATATCGTATTTTAAACCTTCCGAGACCGAATGCTCCTTGCGGAGGTCTGAATCTCGCACTACTAGCCTGCGGGTGCATGATGAACCGTACTATCCCTAACAGGTTCCCCAAAAGTGGGTTGTAGCGGCGCTTTGCTTAGGCTTATAAATACTTTTCATTTAGGAAAACGGTTTTATAAATATAGGGTATTTATTTGCAAAAGAGTATAGTTTTCCGTATTTTAGTTGTTAGGGTTTCCTAAGCCAACTAGCCTATTTCTAAGGTCTAAAGGATGAGTCATTAGAAGCCTCAAATCGCCTCTTCACCGTCAATTGCGGCCAGGTAAGTGCCAGGTAAATGGGAAGGAACCACAGTCGTGGGCCTAATTAAAAACCACTAGCCTAGACACACTTGCCTAGACACCACAAGACAGTTTAGATAAACGATCGATGTCCATGACCAATCGTGTTTTCATTTTATTAAAAGATTTTATTTAGAAATGTTTAAATCTTTCAATAAAGGTTATAAAGATTAGGGTATTTTAGTGAAAAGTCCTGTAATTTCGTATTCCGTGTTTTGATATTTATCAACTAGGGTTATATTGCGTGTGTGTAGAGGTAGGTCATTACCTCGTGACTTATTTTAAGGTTTAATGAAGTTTTAAAGGTTAATTATGATATATTAAACTTGAAGGTATTAAAGTGCAAGAATACGGTATTTGAAAACGTTATCATTTCATGTGTGAAAATTCATTCAAATTGATTTCTACAAGTTTATTTATCAAGATAAACATATTTAGGAGTGAGGGATTTAATTAGAACAAGAAAAATAAACTCTATGGTATTTTTATGAAAAGAATACGGTTTTACAAGAAAGCTATCATTTCATGTGAGAAACTTTATTTAAATTGGTTTATGGGTGATTAATAGTCAACATGAATATAGGTAGGTATTATGGATTAGGTGACAAGTGGAATTTTGTAGAAAAAACCGAATCGGAAATCGGTTTGTTCCGATTTCCGTCGGGTTCCAAAAAGTCGTATTTTTTCTATTAAAAGGAAAGAGAGATAGAATAGATAGGACTTACGGGTTTGGACAAGCTAAGGAGGCTAAGGGAAGTGGTGGTTGTCGGTGCGTCGAAAACGTCGCGAAGGTTCTACTACGATCGCCGGAATTTGTCGTCGATTTCGGCAGCGCTTCGCTTCTCGCTCTTTTTCTAATGTACCGAGTTCTCTTGAGATTTTTAGAGAGTGGACTTAGGAATATAGAGTGAAAGGGTAGAGGGTAGGGGTGTTTATATAGGGCTAGGCTAGGGTTAGGGTTTTAATTAAAAAAATATATATAAAAATATATAAAAATCATTAAACCTAGGAGTAAAAGAGATTTATTGGTCAATTTAAAACCGATCCAGGTATAATAAGTGTGCAAGAGGGTTGACCAAGTCAAGAGACAACTTTTCTCAGTTGGTGACTCGGCCGTCCGGCCAAGTCCGGTCGGCGGCGCCGGACCGAGTCGGCCGATTCGCCGACCGGCAGCGCCGAGTCGGGCCGAGTCAAGGTTCCAGTGGCCGGGGATTTTCCTGGGGTACAATTTGGTATATTTACTTTTTCAAGTCCAGTACATATTTTGGGAGTTATGACATTTTTACCGTTGACTTCTAAAAAAAATTAAAACAAAATAAATACAAAAATAATGTGGGGCATGGGATTTGAACTCCGGTTGCTTGGTTCAGCAGTGCAAGGTATTACCAATGAGCTACAAGCTCCTTCTTGTAATTATTGTGGTATTTAATTACTTAAAATGATAGCAGCAAGAATAAATACTCCTTGTATACATTAAATTTAAAGTAATTTCTTGTACACTAAAAATGGAGTTATTATATTCTTGTAGCTTGTAATTAAAAACAAAATAATTACCTATATCTTGTGCTCATGCTAAAATACCCCTTTGTGGATTTTTGAAAAAAAATATTTGAAAAATTTTGGTATAGAAAAATTAGGGTTGTTACAAAACTTGACTTGTAACTCAACAGTTCGATACTTATACTGATCAGTTTTACGGGTTAGGCCAGCTCCGGGATGATGCGGCTGACATCATTCATCGTTACATACTACATTTTACTGCCTAGCGGCACGTCTCGGATTCAGCCCAAGAATCTTGACCGTGGTCCCGGGCACGCACGGGATACTATTGAGTTACATCGATGATTCATCAAATTGATTTCAAAGACTTGAGAGTAGTTAACCCAGTAGACCAGTTTAGATTACTCACTGCACATCACCTATGCCTTACCCTTCACTGTCCGTATTTATGTTACTGTTATACCTTTATTACCGTTCATACTCGTGCCTGCATGTCTTGTTACCCCTTGATTATACTATTATTGATGTTATGACGTACTGACGTCTGGGTTTTGCATGGCCCAGTTCCTCTACCTTGTCGCAGGCTGATCAGGAGTACTTCCGCCTTTAGGCCGAGCAGTGAGGATCCGGTTGGTATCCAGTTTTACTTTCCAGGTGTTTTGTTTATTGGATCTATTGCTTCCGCATATTATTTTATTCTTGACTCGTTTATTTTGGCCTATGGACATGTGTTAGATAGTTTTTTTATTGTTCTTAATATCTCTACAGCAGTAATGTGACTGTGGAGGGATATTTCCTATCCACAAGTAGCATGGTTGGCTCTGTCACGTGCCGATCTTAGCGCACTCTGGGAAGCGGGGCGTGACAGGGTTTGTTTGGTATTAGAGCCATAGGATTTAGGTTAATCGGGTTTGATTCTTTTATAGTTGGGTATTGGACCCAATAAACGAATCAGAAAATCCATGATTAGGAACATGTCCTGCCATATTGTTATCATGATTCTTGAATCATATCTTTCTCTTGACCCCTGTCCTGACGATATGGAAACAACTTTGCATCTCGAGTTGAAATTCTTTTGGTTCCCTATTGTTTCTTCCGTCCTATTCCTTTGATTCTGATACTAGGATTTGGGCGACTTGATCAGAGTTATGTGATTGTAACTATGAACTGCAGTATGGTTACAATGCGGTACTCTATTTAAGTAACTTGGAGTCCTAGTCTTGATTCACTTCCTTGTTTCTTGGTCGTTATATTGCCTTGCTTCTCTTGCTTTCCAGTTCATATTTATCGCAAGCTTGAATTCTGTTTACCGTGCTTATCTTCTTCAGTGTTTGGCTTCAGGTGAAATCGTTTCAGGTATCCTTCTTGTTCATGTCTTTCCCGCATTAGAATTATTTAAATTCTGGTGCATCCCTTTGTTTGAAGTTGTCTTGGGAATGGATTTTCTCGGCACTTTCCACGCTCACATTGATTGTGGGGCAAAGAAAGTGATTTTCCAGATTCCCGGACATCCGGAGTTTGTTTTTGCTGGAGGAAGCGGTTCTGTCGGGCCAGTCGAGTTTAGGGCTAGGCCGACAAACAAAGTTCTTTCGTCGATGGAAGTTGATAAGGAGGAAGCGCCAGCTGTAGTTTGAGAGTTCATGGACGTGTTCGAGGATATCTCGGGTTTACCGCCAAAACGAGATGTGGAGTTCGCGATCGATCTTGTTCCTGGTGCAGCGCCAATCTCAAAAGCGTACTATCCGATGGTACCAGTGGAGTTGGAAGAAGTAAAGAAGCAGGTTACCAAATTGCTAGAGAAGGGTTGAATTCGCAGCAGCAATTCACCTTGGGGAGCTCCAGTTCTTCTAGTAAAGAAGAAAGATGGCACAAGGAGGATGTGCATCGATTATCGAGAATTAAACCGGGTGACTATTAAGAACAAGTACCCGATCCCTCGCATTGGCGAATTGTTTGAGCAGCTTAGTGGCACGAGGGTATTCTCGAAGCTGGATTTGCTGTCCGGATATCATCAGGTCCGAGTTAAATCAGATGATATTTGCAAGACTGCGTTCCGAACTCGGTATGGACGTGATGCCATTCGGAGTCACGAATGCACCGGCGATATTTATGGACTTGATGAACCGAATCTTTTCACCGTTCTTGGACCAGTTTATAGTGGTGTTCATCGATGATATTCTGGTCTACTCGAGGAGCATTGAAGAGCATGCGGAACACTTGAAGATCACACTGCAGACATTGAGGCAAGAAAGATTATATGCAAAGATGACCAAGTGCAAGTTTTGGCTTGAAGAAGTGAAGTTTGGGGCACGTCGTATCCAGAGATGGAATCGCCATTGATCCCGAGAAGATTGCAGCAGTTCAAAAATTGGCTGATTCCAAAGAACGTAGCAGAGATCAGAAGTTTTCTTGGACTTTCCAGCTATTACAGAAGGTTCGTGGAGAATTTTGCTCGTTTGGCTGAGCCTTTGACCAAGCTTACGCGCTAGGAAGTACCATTTGTTTGGACGGATAAGTATGCGTCAGCTTTTGATGCATTGAAGCAGAGATTGATAACCGCTCCTATTTTGACCGTACCAGACAGTTCCGGAGGATTGGTGATTCACAACGACGCATCTGGGAAAGGATTGGGATGTGTTTTGATGCAGCATGGGAAGGTTACAGCCTACGCATCGAGACAGTTGAAGACCCATGAGAAGAATTACCCAACTCATGATTTTGAGCTAGCAGCTATGATTTTCACTTTAAAGATTTGGAGACACTACTTATTGGACGAAAGGGTCGAAGTATTCACCGATCACAAAAGCCTGAAGTATGTGTTCACACAGAAGGAGCTTAATATGAGGCAGCGTAGATGGTTGGAGCTGATGGCTGACTACGATCTTGATCTTAAGTACCATCCGGGAAAAGTTAATGTTGTGCCGGATGCGCTTAGTCAGTTGCCAGCAATTCAGATGTTGACTGCACAGAAGGAGCTTATGGAAGACTTTCGGAGATTTGAGTTGGAGATCGTGCTACCGCATTCTTCAGGACAGTTGATGTAGCTGCAAGTACAGTCGTCATTGATCGAGAGTATTAAAGCAGCGCAGTCGAAGGACCCAAGATTGCAAAGGTTTTGAGAACAGGTTGAAGCTGGACTTCGAACGGACTTGTTGATCCATGAAGATGGTTCGTTGCGATATGGTAGTCGTTTGTGTGTGCCAAAGGGAGATATTCGTGAAGAAGTTATGAAGGAAGCACACAGTTCCGCGTATTCCATACATCCTGGAGGCACGAAGATGTACCGCGATCTAAGACAACATTTCTGGTGGGAATACATGAAAAGGGAGATTGCTCGCTTTGTAGCAAAGTGCTTAGTGTGTCAGCAAGTTAAGGCTGAATATCAAAGGGTTGCCAGTTTATTGCAACCACTTCCGATTCCTCAATGGAAGTGGGAACATATAACCATGGATTTCATGACAGCTTTACCGCGGAGTCCAAAGGGCAACAATGCAGTTTGGGTGATTGTTGATCGATTGACCAAGGCAGCTCACTTCATACCGTTTCGAGTTGGTCAGTCAACAGAAGCTTTGGCAGAACGGTACATGCAGGAGATTGTAAGATTTCATGGAGTACCGGTGAGCATCGTGTCCGACCGTGACACCCGTTTCTTATCACACTTCTGGAGGAGCTTACAGGAAAGTTTGGGGACTCGATTAAAGTTTAGCACAGCTTATCATCCTCAGAAAAATGGCCAGTCGGAGAGAAAGATCCAAACTCTTGAAGACATGTTGAGAGCTTGCATGTTAGACTTCAAGGGTTCGTGGGAGGATCATCTAAACTTGGTGGAGTTTTCTTACAATAACAGTTTTCAGGCGACTATTCAGATGGCTCCATTCGAAGCATTGTATGGTCGCAAGTGTCGTTCACCCGTTTGTTGGGATGATATTGGAGAACGAAGATTGTTGGGACTGGATTTGATCGTGCAGGCAGTAGAGAAAGTTAACACTATCTGGAATCTTATGAAGGTGGCACAAAATCGACAGAAGAGTTGGGCAGACACATCGAGAAGACCTCTAGAGTTCGATGTTGGTGATCTGGTATTCTTGGAGATATCACCGACTAGAGGAGTGAACGAGACGAATGTTGAGGTGGTCTGCTGTAATGAGACGAATGTTGAGGTGGTCTCTAGGTTGTTTGTGAACCGTCGGGACCTAGATCTAGGGACTTTGCCATGGCTCCGCTTTGTTGACGTCGCGTCTGCATCCTGTTGGAATGAGAAGAAACGCCGTTGTTGATCTCTAGGCTATCTATGAACCGTTGAGATCTGGCTCTCCTTTTGATGGAGCCTGGTGGGAAAATATGGTTCTCTTTTCGTTTGTGCCCATGGATTGTATACAGGGGTCGATGTGGACTCACCTGCAGGGCAGAAGTTTCATCATTTTCTTTATTTCTTTTCGCGATGCTCTATCATTTCAGCTTTCAATATCGCGAAAGTCGCGATTGCCCAATCATTTCGGCTTTTTATCGCGGTGCCCAATCATTTCGTCTATCATTTTCTTTTTACTCGCTGCTTTTTATTGCGAGTTGCCCAAACATTTCGGCTGTTGTTATATGCATATATTTTGCTCGCTGATTTTTATTGGGAGTTGCCCCATCATTTCGGCTATTTCATATGCATTTATTTTGGCTCGTTGATTTTTGTTGCGAGTATGGAACTTGGATCTGATACCAATCTTGGCATCAGCACCGCTGTAACTGGAATATTGCCAGGAGCGAATCATCATCTGCCGTGAAAAGACTTGGGATTTGATATCGATTTATGCATCAGTATCGCTATCTCTGGGATGTTATCAGGAGCGAATCATCATTTGCCTTTGCTGATTTGAACAAATGTGGCTTAGCAAACAGGGTTAGGATCCTGCCGACTAAGGCTTTTTGACTTTATGAGCCGTAAGGGTCTCATATAGGTGTTCCTTCCTACAAGTCGTGAGGATCTCATAGGTGTATTTTCTTCTTGGGAATCATGGGGATTCCTAAGTGTGTGTTCCTTATAAGTCGTAAGGATCTTACAAGAGTGTTTTCTCCTTATAAGTCGAGAGAACTTACAAGTGTCATTCACTATATGAGGACATTCCTTACCATTGGTAGAACTTGGTGGGGGAAATCGTTTATTTGTGCCCATGGATTGTATACAAGGGCCAATATCGGACCGCCTGTAGGGTAACATGGGGAATATGACGGCTTAAGGACAGGTTTGGATCCCTGTAACTTAAGACTTTAAATCCTATGAGCCATGAAGGTCTCACAGGGGGAGTTCTCCTTACGAGTCGAGAGGATCTCGTAAGTGAAAATTTTACGAGATTGCGCCCTTTCGGGTTTTCACAAGCTAGCCGGTAGCCCAGCTGTTTTTCTCACGGCGCCCTTTCGGATTTTCATCCGTGCCCATTTCGCTTGTGGACGTACCTTTTTTTACCCCTCTGTTTGCCAATTGTACTTAGGGGGACTTCGTCACCGGGGTAGCTGTGTAGCCAGTAGGATTTGAGTTGCAGCCCTTGCCGTTGGGACTTGTGGATTTGAATTCCATTTTCGCCGTGCTTGCGGCGATGTATTAGTTTAAGGACATTACGGTCCACTGTTAGTTTAGGGACATCTCGGTCCAAGGCCAGCTTCGAGGCGAAGTTTTGCCGGATACTACTTATAGAGTCTTGACTCAGGAAGACAGCGAGCGAACACGAGCATCGTCATCTATCATTAACCAGAGCTATGACTTGTCAAGCATAGTATTTCTTAAGGAACTGGCCATTTATTGGCCTGAAGGGTCTTTCGCCATGCATATCCATGAGCAAGTAGGTCCCATCTTGATAAACCTTGTCTATGATGTACGGACCCTCATAGTTTGGCTCGAATTTCCCCCGCTTTGCACGGTTGGGGATCATAGGTCTTTTTATGACTAGCACGAGTTCGCCTTGGCGAAATGTTCTTGGTCTGGTTAGTCTTTCGTATGAGCGCGTCATCCTTACTTTGGAAGCTTCTAGGTTTTGCTGCGCCATGAGACCAGTTTAATCAAGGGCATCGAGCTCCTCAAGCCGAAGATGGGAATTTTCTTCATCCGTCAGCTCATATCGAACCGCCACTCGTAGAGAGGGTAGTTCTATCTCTAAGGGAAGTACCGCTTCCATGCCGAATACCAATGCGAATGGCGTTGTATTCGTTGCCGTTTTGAACGTGGTTCGATACACCCATAGAGCTTCATGCAGTCTCTCGTGCCGGTCCCTTTTATTTTTGGACACCGTTTTCTTTATGATCTTCGTCAAGGTCTTGTTGAAAGCCTCAGCTAGACCGTTAGCTCGGGAATTATAGACTTAAGAGTATCTCCAGTCTATATTATGATGTTGTGCAAAGCGGCTGATCTTATGGCTTCTGTAGGCCGGCCCATTATCCGAAATTATCCGTCGTAGAGTGCCGAACCGGTAGATAACATGCGTCTTGAAGAAATGGAGGATGTTCTCCGTCTTCGCTTCCCTCAGTGGTACTGCTTCTGCCCACTTAGAAAAGTAGTCAGTTGTTGCCAGTATGAACCGGTGTCCTTTAGATGACGCTGGTTCAATGGGACCAATTATGTCAGTTCCTCACATTTCGAATGGCCAGCTAGCCAATGTTGGATGTAGTGGATTTGGATGCTGGAGGATGAAGTCCCCGTGAATTTGGCACGAATGACACTGCTTTGCATATTCGAGGCGGTCCTGAATTATCGTGGGCCAATAGTAACCCATTCTTTTGATCTGCAACTTCAACTTTGGTCCGGCCTGATGGGAACCGCAGAGTCCGTCGTGGGTTTTTAGGACGACTCTTTTTGCTTCTTCTGGTTCCAGGCATCTCAGCCACAGACAGTCGAATGATCTCTTATATAGAGTATCATTGATGAAGGCGAAGGATAGAGCTCGTTTCATAAGTTGATGTCTTGACGAAGCGTTTTCGGGTGTTTTATAGGATTTGAAGTAGTTTATGAAGACTTCTCTTCAATCCTTAGCTTTTTCTTCATCTTTTATTTGGCAGGCTGCTTGTTTGGTCGCTTCCTCTCCTTCGGACGACTCCAGAGATATTTCTGCCGGCGTGAGAATCCGGCGGCTTTGCACAATGATTCTTATGTCATCGAGGTTTTCGTCGGCGAGTTCTTTAGTGAGCTTGGCTAACACATCCGCCTTGCTATTTTTCGTACGCGGTATGCTTTTCAGGACGTGGTAGGGAATTTGAGTCAGCAGTTGCTGCACCCTTTCGCCATATTTTACCAACTCCGGTTTACACGTCTGATAGTCGCCATTTACTTGGCTAACGAACAGCTGGGAGTCTCCATATATAAGGAGGTTTTCGATTCCCATGTCAATAGCAATCTCAAGACCCGCTATCAGAGCTTCGTATTCAGCTCGTTGTTTGTCCTCGGCTCTGTTAAGGAAAGGGCGAAACGCATTATCCCACCTTGCGGAGTCACAAAGATGAGGCCCACCCCATCTTTGATTATGGGGGTGCTTTGCTTTCGCTTCTTCAAGGAATATGCTCCGTCGAAGTATAGTTCTCATCGGGCATCACCCTTTTTTTCCTCCCCGTCGATTGTGTCAAACGCGTGTTCGTCTGGCAATTCGCAATTTAAGGGAGAATCGGCTGGTACTGGATGTTCAGCGAGAAAGTCGGCGATGGCCTGGCCTTTCACTGTCTTGAGGGGCCGATATTTTATCGAGAACTCCATCAAGAGGAGGGCCCATTGGGAAAGTCTTCCCGTTGGTATGGCTCTTGACATCAAATATTTAAGAAGATCCACTTTTGATATGAGATGGACCTCATGTGCCAAGGCATAATGTCGAAACTTCGTTATTGCGAAGATCAATGCCAGACAATGCTTTTTGATAGGGGAGTAATTGTTTTCTTCCCCCAGGAGAACTCGACTCAAATAGTAGAGAGCTCTCTCCTTTCCTTGATCGTTCTCATGTGCCCATAGCGCCTAAAGAACCTTCAAGGGTTGTTGTGTATAAGATAAGGAACTTTCCCTTGACGGGAGCGGTCAGTACCGGCGGGTTTAGCAGATATTGCTTGATTTCGACTAGGGATTTTGGCATTTACGATCCCAAACGAACAGGGTCCCCTTCTTCATTAGATGGCTATAGGGGCAGTATTTTCTGGAGAGGTTCACTATGAACCATCGGATATACGCGAGCTTTCCTTGGAGAGACCGCAATTGTTTGAGAGTTCTTGGCGAGAGCATTTCCATAATCGCCTTGATTTTTGATGGGTCTATTTCGATGCCTCTGTGTCGTATGATGAATCCTAGGAATTTGCCTGCGGAGACTCCAAACGTGCATTTTAGAGGGTTCGTCTTCAGATTATATTTCCGAAGACGCTGGAACACTAGTTTCAAATACTCCCAGTGTTTCTTATACGATTTGCTTTTCACCACGAGGTCGTTGATATAACATTCGACAATCTCATGTATGAGGTCATCGAAGATCTTTGTCATGGCCCTCTGGTAGGTAACGCCAGCGTTTTTCAGACCGAAGGGCATCACTTTATAGCAGAATATGCCCAGCGAAGTCCGGA
Source organism: Agapanthus africanus (assembly GCA_030015575.1). Classification (NCBI taxonomy): domain Eukaryota; kingdom Viridiplantae; phylum Streptophyta; class Magnoliopsida; order Asparagales; family Amaryllidaceae; genus Agapanthus; species Agapanthus africanus. The sequence goes on from CM057339.1 coordinate 140,351,326, forward strand.
AGGCAGTATGCTTTCAGTCTTCGGGATGCAACTTTATTTGATTATACCCAGAAGATCCGTCCATGAAGAAGAAGACCTCATGGGTAGACGTGTTATTGATCATCAGCTCGGTAACAGGCACTGGGAAGTCATCCTTCGGGCAAGCTTTGTTGAGATTCCGAAAGTCCATGCAGATGTTGGCGATCCAGTCAGGATATTGAACTTCTTGGATGAAGCTGGAGTCAATTAGTTTCTTGACTTCGACATTGATACTCATTTCAAGTTCGAGCCGCATTCTTCTTGGTGCTTGCTTGACTGGCTTAACGTCCGGCGATATAGCTAATTTATGCACCGCTATTTCTGGATCTAATCCCGGCATCTCGGAATAGTTCCATGTGAATTAGTCTTTATATTGCGTAAGCATGTCCTTTATTATGGCCACCTGTGTTTTAGACAACAGCTCACTGACGCACGTTGGCATTGGATCGTTTTTCGTCCCCAATTCAATTTTCCTTAGATTGTCCACCGTGGTGTGTATCCCATCCTCCAGCTCTTTTGGAGCTGGTGGAAACTCTGAGATCACCTCGTTCTCGTCCTCATCTGTGAAGCAATAGGAGATGTTGTCCATATTCTCATGCTCTCCCTCCTTTGAGAATGTTACCACTTGGCAGGTACGGGTTCGTTTCCAAGATAGATGTTGATCTGGTTCTACACTCGCTATATAGGTTGCTTTTGGCTCATGCTTTTGTGGTGGGGTTACCCTCCAACTGTCAGATAGAGCAAACTTGCCTTGCTGATACTGGTCTTCGACCCAGTCTTTGAAGGTGAAGCAGTCTTCAAGAGGATGTCATATTGCTCGATGGTAGGAGCAATAAGCCGGATGATGGACTTCATTTACTTGTTCGGGGGTACCGAAGCTCCGGGAGCATCATCATTTGATGCTTCATGACAAGGTTGAATATTTTCCCTGTCTTGTCTTGAGGAAAAGAGTATTCCTGCCCCATCTTCTTCATTAGCGACGGACTCCAGCTGACCTTTTCTTGATGGCGTGGCTTCTTAGACCTGCTTTGTTGTTTTCGAACGTTATTCTCATTCTTCACCTTTCTGTTGTTTCTGCGTCGGGCCTTTTTCTTACCACGAGAGCGCACAGCGGGCTGAGGGTGAAGGGCATCGTAGTCTTCTCTTTCCGTAGACTGCTGAATGAGGTGTTACGTCCTGCCTTTCTCGTAAATGGCCATTTCACGGCTGTGGTCATCCTGAACCTTTTGACCCGCTTCCCTTATTAGCTTATCAATCTGTTCTTCGAATGACGGGCTTGGTATTCTTACGGTGGGATTTCACTCTGGTTCAATATCAAAGCTATCTGGAAGAGCATCTCCTTCTCTGCCGGAGTCATTTATAACATGGCATCCATAGAATCTCTCCCGTTTCTTGGACCGAACGTATCCAAGCTCAGTCGTCTCCATCCTCCCGCTGGGCATCTTTCGTTGAGTCCCGAAAACGTCCCAAATCTTGTTGTAGAATTGGGCTTGTCGAGCGGTTTGTTTGAAGGGTATGCCTTGGCATCTTAATAGCCTTTTCAATCGCTCTGTGTAATATCTGGGCAGACTGATTGGTTGAAGCCTGTTGAGCGCAAGTTCGGTACCATTCCAGTCTTCTTTCTCCACTTTAGTCTCCGTAGTTCGATAGAAGAGGATCGCCTTTTCACCTCTTCGCCTAAGAGGGATGTAGAAAGTCTGCAACTCATTATCCTGTATGTATCAAGCGCATCGAGTTCTTTATAATGCCACTGCGGAACCATGGTAACTTGTAAACTCTGATCAGCTCCAGCGAAGGTCTGCATTGACGGGAGGACGAAGAACACTGCGTTGGCATCGTCCTCAGAGTCACTGCCAAAGACCAAAATAGGAGTAGATGGTCCTGGCCTGCTGCCTTGGGGTTGCCCCGAGAAGACTATCTCTTCATCCTCCTCGGTATTGCTCCTAAAGATCGGGATAGTGGCGATGACTTTTTGTTTATTCTCCGGTTTACGACATCTTTCCGTGTCTTCGAAGTCTGGTAAGAAGTACTTGGCGTTTTCATATTTGCGGACTTCATTTACGGAGAATGGGTTTAGCTTCCCTGTAACTGTGTACTCGAGGCCGTCTTTGCAGTACTTCATACACTGATGTTGTGTAGAAGGGATGATGTTGTACTCATGTAACCAAGGCCTGCCGAGCAAAGCGTTGTAGCAAGTCTAGGCCTCGATGACATGAAATTTGATATCAGTGACGATAATCCCGAAGCATAATGTCAGTATTATGGACCCAAGAGTCCGTGATGACTGCGAGTCGAAGACGGAGATGGTAATTTTGTCCCGGGTCAGGTGCTGAACGTTCATGCAAATCTCCTTCAGTACCTTCATGTTGAGAAGGTTGACAGAGGACCCGTTGTCGACCAGGATCTTTCCTATCTTAATATCATGGCAGTACCCAGTGACATATAAAGGACGGTTGTGCTCGCACGTCCCAAGGAGGAGATCTTCATCGCCGAATGTAACGTCGGCTGTATGAACCTTTGCTAGCTCGTTCTTCATCTTTTCTTCTGCAAGGAAAGTTTAGAACTGATTAGTCTCTTGTAATGCCTTGATCAGAGAATCCCATGCCTCTTTGGACAGGAGGAGAGCATCCAGTATGCTCAGTTGCGAGGGTATCTACCTCAGATGTGCCAGGACATTATAATCCACATTGTTTTTCTTAGGCGGGTCCTTGGCCGCGATCTCTTTGACGGCTCCATCATCGAGGGCAATCTCCTCAGGGACTTTTTCCTTCCCCCTGTCTCTTTTGCTCGAACCTTTGTTTGTTGGCCCGAGGTTCTTCTTAGGCAGCGTGCGGTTACGCAGCTGAATGTTTTCGCATTTCTTTGCCTCTTCTTCTTTTCCAGAGGTGGATTCTTTGAAGAGAGGGTCGAGAGTTATTTCTTCCTCAGAATCGCTCTCGAATGTGAGAACTTGAGTTTTCCCTTTTGTCGAACTGGTATCAACCATATAACAGTTGCCAGTCGTTTTTCCGCCCTCATCTGTCGCACTTTTTCGCTGTAGACGAGCTTCACGCTTCATCCTCTTGAAGTATTGTCGGTGGGTAACGTATCCCTGCCACCACTTCTTGAAGGCACTGCACTCTTCGGTGGGGTGTGTAACCCTTCGATGGTATAAGCAGTAGTTCGGATGTACCTCTGCTTCATCGAGGCACGTACTCCCGGGAGTATTTCCTTTAAAACGTGGCAGCTTCATTCCCATTGACAGGGCTTTAGCGAACCGTTTCCCCATCTTAAACTTGCTTTTGTCTGCCGCGGGTGTGCTTCGATCTGGTTGGAGTACTTTGTGACTCTTCCTCGTCGCAGCTTCTTCATCCTGACGCCGACGCTTAGCCTTTTCGTATATGGCCGTTTCACGCTCTTGGTTAGCTTTGCTCTTTTGAAAGGCTTCGTTTAGCAACATGTCAATCAAGTCGTCTGACGGCTCCAGAGATTTTTTCACCGGTCTTGCCCCCAGCTTTCCTGCGCCGTTTTCTAACTCCGAGGGGGTCTCTTCATTTTTTTACGACGAATGAGAGACCATGTGGCAACTCGCTACATAATCCTCGGGTTCTTTTGACGAGTCGTTCCCCTCATCATTGTCACTGTCTCCATTCTCAAGGATATGGTTGAGAAACTCTTCGAGAGTGACTGGGGTCCGCACCTTCTGGTTGTACTCCTTTAGTGCGTCGATGTATTTTTGCAGGTCCGTGCACTTTTTATTAGGCTGTACGGGCTTCTCGGTCTTCTTCTTTTTCTTCGAATATTTTGAAGGCTTGACCTGGGTGTTTTGCACATCATTACCAGCTTTCGGTGTTGGGCGCGGTTTAAGCATCCCCTCAATGATCTCAGGCTCCAGCGGGCTTTTCCACTTGATCGCCGGATATGTTTGAAGGTCCTTCAGCATTCTTTTAGTTTTAGCTGAAAGGACAACTTTCCATGGAGCTTCTTCCACAAATGAGCATGATGCCCCCGACGTATCTACCTTTTCAAGAGCGTGCTTCTGTGGCGGGTTCACCCTCCAGTTTTCGGACAGCGCAAACTTGCCTTATTGGTACTGGTCCTCGACCCAATTTTTGAAGACGTAGAAATCCTCAATTGGGTGGCCCAATACTCTGTGGTAGGAGCAGTAGTTGGGACTGTTGACGTCACCAGGCTATAGAGGACGTCTCGGATCTGGCAGAGTGATAAGTCTATTGCGCACTGCCAGTTCGAACAGTCTCCTTGTTTTATCCCGGGGAAACGAGTAAGGACGTCCTAGCTTCTCTTCGAGGGATCAGCGTGGGCGTGTGTCACTTTGGCGAGCAACCAGTTTCGGGTCAATTGGTTGTTGTTGAGTGTTGGCAACGAAGGTCGCTTTCCCTTTGCCCTTTTCATTCCCGTGGTCCGTTTTTGAAGAGGATGGCCTATGGCCCATCTGGTCCATTTGGGCCAGCTTGTCGATCAAGGCCTGGAAGGTGGTCAGCTTGAAGAACATTATAAATTGGGATATAGTCGCCTGAGGATCAAGGGTCCCTACGAACATGCCCACGGCATGAGCTTCTTCTATGCGTTGTTCACATTTTGACCATAGGTTCTGCCACCGAATTGCGTATTGAACCCAGGTCTCTCCTGGCTTTACCCTAGCATTGATTAATGTCGTGATCGGGGTGCGCTCGCTTGCGCATGCGAACCGCTATGTGAATAGTAATTCCATCTTCGTGAATGTTTTGACAGAGTCATTTGTGAGCTCGGAGTACCATTCAAATGTCATTTCCGACAAGTTGCCAACAAACCGGCGAAGCAGCAGTTTGTCGTTGCCTACAGTATTACCGCACAGAGCTCTGAATCAAGCAACGTGCTGGTGTGGATTGCATGTCCCCTTATACACATGGAATTTAGGGATCGCATATCCTAGCGGGTACTTGATTTGATCATACCAGCCTGGATAAGGTCGTCCGGTTCTGACGACTTGGCAAGCCGCTTCACTCGCTTGATGAGCTCGTATTTGTTGAGCTACGTAGTCATCAAGGGCATCCTTGGAGATCTTTTCTTCCTTGGCTGCTGAGAAACCCGGTGGTGGGTTTGACATTTCCCCTCTGTCGTCTTCGATGATTATCGAAGGGTCTTCGGCTGGAGGTTCCGGCTGGACCATCATCCCAACCATGTCTTAGAACAGAAGCACCATCTGATTTATATTAGCAGCCTATTCCGCGGCCTCCTTATCCTTTTTTTCAACCACCCTTCGCAAAAATTCTGTATCAGTCTCCTGCTCCTGGCGTTGTTCAGACGTCAATTCCAGGCTTTCTTTTTGCCCAATGAGTGCTGCCATTTTCATCAGCATCTCCTGGAGCTTTTGTTGCTGCTCCTGAGCTTTCTTCAACGACGGAGTATGTGGTCGATGACCTGGAATTACGGCTTTCCTCTTTCCCGGAAGCCATGTACACCGTGTGCACGATCATGCCCCCAGACTTGGGGCGTTTGGATCCATCTCCCTTAGGATTTGCCGCCTGCGGTGTGAGATTCTCCGGCCTTCTCTTTTTGTGAGAAGTTGAAGTCGAAGGAGCTATTGTAACAGGCGCCTGAGAAGTCCTTCGCTGCATGCTAGAGGGATTACTTTCCTCTTGTCGAACCTTCATTTTCTCTTGTCGAACCTTCATTTTCTCTGGTCAACAAGAGTAGTTCTTGTTGATCACAGAATCCTGGACATTCCGCCAGACTCTGTGGATTCGGGAAGATAGCCGCTGAGGGGGCTACTCCGGCTTCACATGCGTCATATTTTTAGCAGGAAGTGGAGATTTCTTCAACACCGCTATTGGGGAGTTCTTCCACACCCTCCTAAACGGTTCAAAGCCGTTCCCAGTTGGAACAGCAGTGTCAACTCCCACCATTAGAGCTAGTGGAGTAAGTCCGGAGGGGGAGTTGCCCCCAGCTTTCCTCACTCAGCGTCAGTGGCGACATCAAGCGTGTCTTGCATATAGGATCACCTCAGCTGTGGAAGTGGCTTCGTCATGCCTCCTACTTTGATGAAGGGCTACTGCCGGTGCCAGTCTGTCGAAGACTGACGTCCGTTGAGAGGGGACGATCAATCTTTCAAAGGCCGACTTTCTGGTAGGGGAAGCTTTTTTTATGACTTCACCCATAGTAGGAATTAGAACGGCCAATCTTGTGAAGACCGATCCTTTAGTAGGAGAAGCCCCTTTTACGACTTCATCTGCCGGAACTGGAATGGCTATCCGCTTCGGGATAACCCTTCAGGTATTACGAGTCTCTTTGCGGTCCCATTTGAGCTTTGGCTCAGCCTATCAAAGACTGAGGCGGCAGACTTGAACGACCCGTTGAGAGGGGCCGTGGTGGTTGTAAGTCAATCAAAGACCAACTTCTTTGGAGCTTCCTGTAATGGCATCGGGGCGCTGAAGCTTGTCGGTGGGAGCATGGTCCCGAAGAACAATCCAGTGGTGGCCTGAGCCACCTGTTCCACTGGCATTGGGAAGATGCAGGCCGCATTTGGCCCGTACGTCACTCCTCCAGTGGGGACGGAGTGGGAGTTGTTGTTGCAGGTGTAGTTGGAAGCCATCGATTTCTCTTCTCTGCACAGGAGCAAGACACCAAATCTTAGTACCTCGAATCCAGAGGCAACCATAGCAAACCGCGATTTGTTCGCGAACACGACACATGAAGTGTGGAGTGGAAAGAGGAAAAGGTCCCACCGGGCGTGCCAGAATCTGTTTACCGCCGAAAACAGAGACGAACCTGGATGGATTGTCTTGCCTGAATTTGAGGGCAGATGCTATTTGGATTTATCCATCCACCTCTCCAAAGATACTAAGTTGATTTATGGCATCGTAAATCGGAGGTTTGGACTGATGCGGCCGTTGTAGCAGAATTCGTCAGATTCCCCCTCGTTTGCGAAGGGTTTTTTGATTGTGGGGACGCTCTTCCCTACAGGCGCAAGCCCCTGCAGTTAATTACGTTACCGCATCGCGATAACCGCTTTCTCCGGCTCTAGAAGTTCACTTCATGTCGTGTGTGTTTGTTTTATTTTTTTGTTGCCCGTGGATTGTATACGGAGACTAATTTATGTTGTCGCTCGTAAGGCGTGGATTGGTCCAAATCCGTATATTCTTAGATTTGGGTTTGGGTTGATTTAAGGATCGTTGATTTGTTTTGACATCAAGATCGACTTAAAGGTATATGAGCGGTTGGGGGGCTCGATTTATTTTTTTTTGATGTCATGAGTCATGTTTGGGAAACAACGAGTCCATGGGCTCAGTTGATCTGAATTAAGGACCTAGCCAACCTGGGCTTGGCCCACTCAATTTTCCTTTGATTTAAAAGAAGTGCTAAGCACTGGTATGGGCTTAGTCCCCTTTTTCTTGAAAAAAGTACCGAGCACTTATGTGAGTTCTGACGCTCGCATTTTACTCTCTCTTTTCTTTAGTCTCTACATATGGAGTGTTGAGCACTCTTTATAGCGCCCATGTGGAAAGCACGCAAAGCACTAGACGCCAGGTGCTGAATGATGAGTGTTAATCACTCTTATGTTCTGTGGCGCTCACGTGAGGATCACGTGAGGCGCTGGGCGCCGAGCGCCATCCACTGAGTGCTAAGCACTCCTTATTTTGTAGCGTCCACATGAGGGGCACATGGGGCGCTAGGCTCCAGCCACTGGGTGCTAAGCACTCCTTATTTTTGAAGCGCCCACGTGAGGGGCACGTGGGACACTGGGCGCTGAGCGCCAGCCACTGAGTGCTAAGTTCTCCTTATTTGTCTCTTTTTTTTTGAATGATCCACATGATCTTTATCTACTTTTTGTTTACCTAAAATTTCCAAGAAGAAAGTTCTTCTTCCTCGCGAGTTTAATTCTCTGTTCTTTCAAAGCTTTCTTTTTTTCGAAGTTTTTGGGGGGTTCTTCCTCTCTAGTCTTGAAGTCTTGGGTCCTTTATATAGTAGAGGCAAATCTGTTGATTAGTTGAAGAAATCTCTCATTGAGAGATTTTAATTGATTTTGGAATTTTACCCACCGTTGGATCTTTGATCCAAGGATTTCTGTTTTACAGAAGATATTTTTCTTGTTTTTAACAAGATTAGGGAAATATTTTCCCATACAGAATTTATTTTGTCACTCGGTGGTTCTTTGATCACCATTGGATTTTTAATCCAACGGTACTCTGTTTTATAAAGAGTAATCTTTCTTATTTAGAAAGATTTGAGAAATATTTCTTCAACAGAATTTAATTCTGCATTCTGATGATTTATCGTCCTTGTTGGATCTTTGATCCAACGGCTCTGTTTAACAGAGAGTAGAATTTAATTTTACCAGGCGCCGGCATTCAAGTGCTGTGCACGTGTAGCGCCAATAAGAGTTTTTAACTGTGGCGCTGGCGCCTTCGTGGCAAACACGTGAAGCGCTGCCTCTTGAGTTATGAACAGAGCTTTGCTCTTTTAAGAATTTTTAATTCCGGCGCTGGCGCCCTCGTGGCAAACACATGAGGTGATGCCTCTTGAGTTTTGAACAGAGCTTTGCTCTTTTAAGAGTTTTTAATTCTGGCGCTGGCGCCCTCGTGGCAAACACGTGAGACGTTGCCTCTTGAGTTTTGAACAGAGCTTTGCTCTTTTATTGGGAAAACAAACCTACCGATGAAATAAACTTATATTTCTTGTAGTGATAATTTGACTCTTTAACACCACCACTCATGGTCATTGAAAGCTGGTGATGATACTCGCAAATGGGAATTTCCCGGAGCACGACACGTAGCGGATGACGTGTCGTCCACATAAGCCCTGTAAATTCCTGGAGGCTACAGTGATGGAATAAATATGATACATAGGGGGCATTCCTCGGCGCCTCACCTCCGAGGTTACGCCCAACCTTTCAGATAATCTACCGGAGCACATCCCCTTTTCGGCTGATCGCCAGCCAGTAGCTCATATCCGAGCTACCTATGGCAGAGACTCCTCTACACACTTGCTCGTCTCCGAGCTATCTTATAGATGGAATTCCTCAGCACTCGTGTTCGGCCAGGAACACGGAGCCTGAGCGCTTCCATAACGGCTCCGTGTATCTCGCTATGACGAGATCTCCGACGCTCCACGTCCCGCGTCCCATGCTAGCATATATCACCATTAATGGGAGTATTGCGCCATCAACGCGAACGTGACTTTAACGACTCTGTTTTTAATGTACCGAAATTTGTTTAAAGTTAAAGTACTAAATGGAGTATTTGCAACCCTGAGTATGCTATAAGTATTTAATTTGTTTAAGAATAGCAAGAAACAACTTGTAGCTCATTGGTAAAGCCTTACACTGCTGTGACATAACCCCTGTGTTCGAATCTCATCAGCCACATATTATTTTTAATGATTTTTCTTTTAAACTTTTTGGAAGCCCAAAAGTTTACACGTGCAATACACGTAAAAATGAAAAGTCACTAAAATCAAACATGTGGAAAATAACATATGAACAGCCGAGAACACGTGGCATCGATCCAGAGCCCCACACCCACTTAATGGCCGATGAGATGGAGCCCCAGACCGGCGCCGTCGGGCCCCCCCATGGGGAATGCTCCCAAATTTTTCCCTAACACCCCTTGGCCTCCATCTACTACTCCTCTTCTGTTTGTTTTTTCTTCAATTAACCAGAGGATTAAAAATCACCATTAAACCAATATTTTAATGCATTTTAATTCTCATTTTTTATTCCATAAACCCTAATTCAATCCTGTAAATACCACCCCATACCTAGCCCTCTCTATTCTGAAATCTATTGTCAAAACTCTTAAATTTTTCCAAGTCAAATTAGTTGTACAAGTGGAGTTAGTCTAAGGTCATCTTCTGGCGACAACTCGGGACAAATCCGGCGACACCGCGACTCCACGAAGCTCTCAAACCCTTCTTCTACCTCCCATCTCTCATCTAATCCAGTAAGTCCCCTCTCCTCTCCTCTCCTCTCTATTAAATGAATTCTCTTCTCAAAACTCATCGGAAGCGAAGTTATTCCGACTTCCGATTCTAATTTGTTTAAAAACACAACTTTTCTTAAAAACCAAACATCCATATTATTACATCTTGTTTAGTAATTGTAACAACTCCGATTCTTGTGTACATAAAATTGATTTAAAGTTAATGTATACTTGGGGTATTTACATTTCCTGTGAGTACTATAAGTATTTAATTCAATTTTGAACAGTAAGAAAGAGCTTGTAGCTCATTGATAAGACCTTGCACTGCTAAACCAAAGCACAAGAGTTCAAATTCCATCAGCCACATTATTTTTTAATTAGTTTTCTTTTAATCTTTTTAGAAGCCCAAGAGTCTACACGTGCATAACTCTTAAAAACCAAGAGTCACATATAAAACAAACGAGTCCAGGAGGTAGACCAAGAGACGGGGGACACGTGGCGGCGAGACTCGGCCTGACTCGATCGAATCGGGCTGGCGGCACGGCTGACTTGGCCGGCGCCGCCGGGTCTACTCGGCTGAAACCCCATTTTTTTATGTAACATGTGACTCTTTAACTCCCCATAACCCCTATAATGTTTAATTTCCCTGCACATTTACAGAGCAATCGAAAACCCCATTTAAACCATATTTTAATACAATTTTTATCACACCCTTTCATCTACCCTAAATCCTAATTTTTCCTGTAAATACCATACCTAAACTCACCCCTCCTCACTTCCAAATCTCTGTCCAAACTCTCAAGAAAATTCCATAGACTTTTTGTGTGCAAGTGGAGTTAGCAATGGGCGAAGCTCCGACGATCATGATCATTAAACATATAATCCAGTAAGTCCCTTCTCCCCCTTCTCTTTATTATTCTAAAAACTTATAATTCAAAAACCCGACGGAAGTGGAGTTAATCCGACTTCCGATTCGGTTTTTCCTTAAAAATCATATTTTGCTTAAAAACAATAATACCAAACCATCACATCATGATCATTAAACATTAATAAAATATATTGACAAGTTTCATATCAAAAAAAATCCTATTTTACTTTTTATCGCAATTTTACAGAAAAATACCATATAGTTTAGTTTCGACATAAAACATCATTACCCTTTGCTACACCTTTAGATAGTTCATGAGGTAATGACCTACCTCCTCACAATACACATTTCTATCATAGCACGATATCTTTTGGGAACCTAGAATACGAAAATATGATTTTTATAAATAAATACCATAAACTACAAAACCTTTTTCTACAAGATATGTATTTTTAACAAATCTTTGCAATGTGCCGCTACAACCCATTTTGGGAAACCCGTTCAGGATGGTGCGGATTATTGCACATTCTCGGGCTTAGTAGTACGAGATGCAGACCTCCGCAAGGAGCATACGGTCTCGAAAGATTTAAAAATACAAATATCTTAAGAAAATGAGATTTCTAGAAAAATAAAAATTAAATTATTTTGTAAATATATATGTATCATCAAAATATCTATTTTTGATATAGTATAAATATTCCAACTTTTCTAAATAAAAAAGAATCACTTTACATGAAAATACTATGCAATTCCATACAAGTTCAATACTTTACAATTAAATACCATATACTATGAAAAATAGGTTTTATTCACTAAAAATGTCACAATGATAAAATATATATCAATGAAAACTTTAAAAATGGTAATAAAATACTTGAGGTGTATTTTGAAAATTATACAAAATTATTTTTACACAAAACCCCCTCAAGTTTTATAAATTACAATAAGGACCCTAGTGAATATAGGTTAGGGACCAGTCTCTTGAGCCTCAGGGAGCCGTAGATATGAGTGCTTGCCTATTTAAGGTAGACAACTTAACAAATGGTGTTATCAACACGGTAATCGTCTTTGAAAAAGACACAAATCCTGCCGTCCATGTGGAGCGGTTACCGATAACACCAAAACTTAATTCAGGATTTCAATATCTTTTCTAATTGTCTGACTCAGACTGAGTGTCAATATAATCAATCTGACTTGAATATGATTCAAGTATGAAATTACAAAACTACCATTCAATATAAATCCATATATTCAATATGTTCAATCTATTCAATCTATATTAACTGAACCGAACCATGGATATACATCCATCTACATGATTCTCCAGTTACATCTATTTACTGATATCATGGTTTCGGCAAGTCATCCATCTATACAATCTATAATATAAGACAATACAATTTACAAAACAATACAAACAATACAATCAAGACATCGCAGGGTTTAAGGGGTAGATTGGTACAGAAGGTGTTAGAAGTGGCATGAGACCGTAACCATTAAGACACCTAACCTGAATTCAATTTCCGTTGTACCGTGGCTGAACGGTTCCTTGTATTCCGTCCACCGTAGTCTCTGGTCAAACGAGACTACTCTCGTATACACTGGCCTTTTCTGTACCAAGCTACAAACAACAATGTTAACAATAAATACAACATTATAACAATATAATACCACTTTAAAAGCTACACTCTCTCTGTCTATTCTACTTTTCCTTTATCTTTGGGACTTACCGAGCGATTGTTCGCTGACGACATTCCTTCTCTTTCTTCTTCGGAATGTTGTCAGGTGATTCGGACCTTCAGGAGATCGAGCCCACCAGTGAGGACTTGGATCAGCTAGCCTTCGACCCGGAGCTCTAGATACTTGTATATTTCATTTCAGTACTTTCAATTTCTGTTATGCCACTGTTTAGGCATTGCTTTTCATTCCATGTATTTACTTTTCAAATGTATTGTAAAAAGAATGTGAATAAATAAAGTTGTTGTTCAATTATATTTATTGTCTCGGTCTCTTATGCATTTTATTTATATTACTTAGATACGCTTAGCGTGTTTACTTCAGAATAAATACGTAGCGGCCTCGTCGCGTCGTCTGCCCGTATACTGGGAAGCGGGACATGCCAGGTTTTGTTGGTGGGCCATGCAGGTCAGAGCTGTATGGAACCCTAACATGCAGTTCAGTTCTGCGTGGACAACCTAAGTAATATAACACAAGATCCAGCAACTGAAAACATTATTTACAATTCATACTCCTTGAATCTTATCATTTCATATATTTTGAATCTGTCCTAACCCAAATTTCTCTTTCAAGGTTATGGATTCCCCAAACAATACCAGTACCAACTTCAACAACACTCCACCTCCATTACCGATTCCGGCGGTCCTAATCCCCGTACGAGGAATGATTCCATGACTCGTTGGGCGCCGGACAGTTACAAAATGATGCCGTTTGGATCGAAGAACGCAAGCGCCACATATCAAAAAGCAATGACTAAGATCTTTGATGACTTAATCCATAAAGTTGTCAAATGTTATGTCGATGACTTGGTCGTCAAGACTAAAGCCAAGGCCAATCACATCCAAGATCTCTGGACCGTTTTCATCAAACTGAGAGAACACGATCTGAAGATGAATCCTCTAAAATGCGTTTTTGGCGTGTCATCGGAAAAATTCTTGGGCTTCATAGTTTGACATCGATGGATCGAAGTTGACCCATCAAAGATAAAGGCCATTATGGAGATGCCTCCTCCAAAGAATCTGACGCGGCTAAGATCCTTTCAAGGCAAGCTTGCTTACATACGAAGGTTCATCTCGAACCTATCATGAAGATGTAGGCCCTTTGATTTAGATGTTTTTCTAGATCAAAAATAATAGTTACCGCAATCAAGAACGGCGTCGCTTGGTAGCTAGCCGGTGAATACGGGTCGGTCCACAGGGATGTTGTAAATTTCCTAAATGTTCTTACGAGCTAATTCCAAAGGGTGTTGGATCGTTTATCACAAAAACTAAGTTGAGTTATACTAGAATTAGGAAACTTGCTAGGATTAGGTTTAGGTAAAGTTTGGTAAATAAAGATCTACACCTCTTTCAATGCCTTAAATTAGATATTATATTAGGAGTTATGGTAATTATTAATAACGGGAATTAGGATGATCGGGAAGAAACTATGTTTCTTTCTCTAGATCCTTGTCCGTCCTTTCTTAATCCTTACCCTAACCTCCATGGAAAAAGTTCATATCCGGTCTTTTATACTATGGGATCACCGTTACCTCATGGGTAGGATGCCGTAGGGAGCGGAATATGAAAGTATGCATGGATTCCTAGTTGTTCATAAGAGATTGGCAAAGAAAGGGGTGAGAGATCTTCATCTCTCAAACCCTTCCCTATTCCTAACCCTAACAAGCGAGGAAACTACTCGCTCATTGAGAGATCAACGAAAGACATAATTTTTATGAGTTTTGATTTAAGAGATTAAAGACCTACTGCAGATTAATAAAAATTCTAAAGTAGATTAAACTAGGGCAAGAATAAAAATTACCTAGGGCAGAAATTAAAACTAGAACTAGGGCAGAAAATAAACCTACTTACAAAATGATGCTCTCAAAACTTCAAAAGAATCTGAATTTTATTCATAAAAAGAGGCATGAACTAATACAAGGAATTGGGTCTCTATTTATAGGACATAGAAAACCCTAGGTTTACAATTGCCGCACGTCTGCACTTACAAAAATACCCCTAGGAAGACTAGTCAGCGCCGCCGCCGCATTATGGTAAAAAATTTCTCCTCTACGTGCTCTAGACGACCGCGGAACTGCGGCCGCAGCCAGGGTTTGGCCGCAGTTCCGCGGCCAGATTGATGGCTTGTGTGCTGCAATTTTCTGGTCTGGCTTCTGTTGACTTGTACTTCCTGTTTCTTTAGTACTTTTCTCAAATTGGCTTCTAGGTTTCTTCCGGATCTCCACAGTGAACAATTGTAGTGAACTTTTTCCGTTGCTTCGAGACGAAGTCTTGAATCTTGCGCTGCCTTGTACTTTGTGAACTGATCTTCGTATAGGTTTGATCAAGATCATTTTATTTGTTGGTCGTAGTCTCACTTTTTGCATCGTCTTTTATCTTTTTCACTGTTTTTGCTCCTAGAACCTGTAACCTGTACTATGTAGCAGACATGGATCAAAAGCACATGTTTATTTGTAAAAATGCATAAGAATGGGGAATATAATAATGCAATATTATGATATGAACAAATACCCCCAAACTTATCTTTTGTTCGTCCTCGAGCAAACTTAGTTTTATTCTTGACAAAAACCTAACCTCACTTTCGCAGGGAAACGCGATTGCACTGAGCTCGTGCAACAAGCCGTTAAACCTCTAGGTGTCCCTAGTAGGAGGAGTGTTGTCTCCTGAGGGTTTTCAACGGATACTACCCACAAAATCCTATCAATTAGGCCCATTGACTTTTATTCTTCAATTAGGTTTTCTAACAAGGAATTCTATTATCTTTTACTCGTAAATTATCCACCCATATTCTTCACACTTCCTCATCATTTAACTTAAGATTATATATGTTTTGTAGACCTACTTAGCTTTTGGCATCTCTTAAGTTTTCCTTCTAGGGTTCCATCTCCACTTAGGAATTTTTATCAACTCTACTAAATATACAAGTTCTATTTTTCATTCCTCTCTTTTATCTAAATCCCAATCACATACCCCTACGTGTGTGTGTATATCACCCCTACATTTGGAAATTCAAATCAAGCAATCATACTCTTGTCCGTTGTCCAAAGCACTTCTTAATTAGTGAATTTTTAAATGAATTTTGCTTACACATCCTTCATGCGACCGTTAATACTTCTTGAGGTACCAACGACCGATTACAAAATGCGTTTGCACTTTAAAGCGTACTTCCTAGTCTTGTAACACCTAAGGCTTTTTAGCAGTGACTCCCAAACCAGTTGGTCTAAGGCACTAGGTGATGAAGCACCCTCGCTAAATATTTTTCTATTTTTGCAGCCTTAAGTAATCACAAAAACCAGTGTTCATTTTTTTCTTTTATTCACACTTGTATTTTTTTTTTTTTTTTCATCGTACTAAGGACTTTAGATAGACAAGAGCATTTCAAGGTCTCCTCTACTATTCCAAGTTTTAAGGTGTGTATTTGTGCAATTTGTAGGGTATACATTTTCAGAATTTAGACTTAAGTTAGGAACTATTTTTCAATCTTATACTCTAATAAAAATATCAATACTTTTCCTTTGCTTTGACTTAGCCCAAGAAGTGAACTCAAAATTCGCCTATTTCTAAATAAACCACAAAGGCATATACTTTCTATCGTTAAACTTTAAGAAAGGTTATTTGTAGGGTTTTTAATCTAAGATCTAGTTGTTCCTAGCTAGTTAACCTATCTGTCAAACTTAAGTTAAATAAGGCCAAAATTGAATACATTAATTTTTATAATTTTTCAATTTTTCAATTTTTATGGGTTTTTCTTTTTCTATTTTTTTTATTTTTCAAATTTTTCAATTTTTATGATTTTAATATAAGGATGCAAATGCAAAAATATACATATGAATGCGAAGGAAGAAGACTTACCAAGCATCCCCCTAAACTTAAACTGGACAGTGTCCTCACTGTCAAGCTGCACCAAGTGGGTCGATAATGTCTGCAATTTCCTGTTTATTATCATATTTACAAATGATACACCCCCCAAACTTATGTGAAATAAAGTTTTGAAAAAAAATGATTGGAAATTCGGGGGTGAAAGTGGAGGAGATTTAATCGATGTAGATCGGCTCCTGCAAAAGCAGGAGCTCCTCCGATGGGTCCGCTGTGAGGAACGGTTTCAATCGATGTCCGTTTACTTTGAATAAAGTACCGTCCTCCGGATTTTCAAGATCGACCGCACCGTGCGGATAACGGTGTGAACTACAAATGGTCCTTTTCACCTAGAACGGAGCTTGCCGGGGTGATAATGTAACCGAGTGTCATAGAGTAAAATCTGTTGACCAGGTTTAAATGTTTTTCGCAAAAGGTGTTTATCATGGAACACCTTAGTTCGGTTTTTAACAATTACGGCATTATCATAAGCCTCATCCCGCAGCTCTTCTAGTTCATTTAACTGCAGCTTTCGATTGCTGCCCGCATCTCCTAATGAAAAATTCAACTCTTTGATTGCCCAAAATGCCTTATGCTCAATCTCTACTGGGAGGTGGCAAGCCTTCCCGTAAACAAGCCGGTATGGAGACATACCAAGATCGGTCTTGTATGCAGTACGGAATGCCCATAGTGCATCGATCAGTTTGAGTGACCAATCCTTACGGTTTTTAGAAACCGTTTTCTCGAAGATTTGCTTAATTTGCCGATTCGAAACCTCGGCTTGCACACATGTTTGGGGATGGTATGGCGTTGATAGCTTGTGAGTAATAGAATGTTTGCGCATTAAGGACTCAAAAGTCCTATTGCAAAAGTGAGAACCATTATCACTTATAATCGCTCGAGGGTGCCTAAACCAAGAAAAGATATGTTCTTTAAGAAATCAAACGACAACCTTGTTATCATTCGTTCGGCTAGGCACAGCCTCGACCCACTTTGACACGTAGTCAACAGCCAAAAGAATATACACATTCCCAAAGGAAATGGGAAATGGTCCCATGTAGTCTATTCCCCAAACATCAAAAACATCCACAACCAAAATTGGTTGGAGCGGCATTTCGTTTCTCCGCGATATCCGGCCCAAGTGTTGGCACCGGAAGCATGTCTTGCAGTATTCATATGCATCCTTAAAGAGTCATGGCCAATAGAAACCACACTGCAAGATTTTCTCGGCTGTCTTCTTTGGGCCAAAGTGCCCACCACATGCTTGATCGTGGCAAAAAGACAGCACGCTCTTAAACTCGTTTTCCGGTACACACCGACGAATGATTTGGTCCGAACAGTATTTAAAAAGATAAGGTTCATCCCAGTAAAAATGCTTTGCTTGGGACAAGAATCGAAGTTTATCCTGTTTCGACCAATCTTTAGGCATCAAGCCGGTGGCTAAGTAGTTTACTATATCCGCGAACCATGGTTCGCAAGAAACGGTTAAGAGTTGCTCATCGGGAAAAACATCATTGATTGGAATTTCAAGTGCAGGCGAAGAAGGAAGTCGTGAAAGGTGATCGGCCACGACGTTTTCACATCCTCTTTTGTCCCTTATGACAAGGTCAAACTCTTGTAGCAAGAGGATCCAACGTATTAGCCTCGATTTAGCATCCTTCTTCGCAAAAAGATGACGAAGAGCTGAATGGTCCGTATACACAAAGACTGGAGAGCCGATTAAATAAGGCCGGAATTTTTCAAGTGCAAACATAACTGCTAAAAACTCTTTTTCTGTTGTTGTGTAGTTTAGTTGGGCCTCATTTAGTGTACGGCTAGCGTAATAAATCACGTGCGGCATCTTATTAATGTACTTTCCAAGAACAGCACCAATGGCAAAATCTGATGCGTCGCACATAATTTCGAAGGGATGCGTCCAGTCTGGAGATGAAAGAATGGGCGTAGAAATGAGAGAGTGTTTCAATGACTCGAACGCTTCCATGCAAGTTGAGTCAAAATCAAAGGTTGTGTCCTTGGCCAGTAAGAGAGTCAAGGGTCTAGCAATCTTGCTAAATTCCTTGATGAACCGTCTATAAAAAACGGCGTGGCCAAGGAAAGCTCGGATGTCTTTGACGCATTTAGGAGGAGGAAGATTGGAAATGACTTCAATTTTTGCTCTATCAACCTCTATGCCGTTTTGCGAGATGATATGTCCTAAGACAATGCCTTCTCGTACCATAAAGTGACACTTCTCCCAATTTAAAGTTAGGTTCTTATCCCTACAACGGGTAAGAACTGCGTCAAGATGTAGTAAACACTCGTCGAAGGAGTCACCAAAAATGGAGAAATCATCCATAAAGATCTCCAAAAACTTTTCAACCATGTCTGAAAAGATCCTCATCATACACCGCTGAAATATAGCGGGTGCATTGCATAACCCAAAGGGCATGCGACGATAAGCAAAAGTACCAAAGGGACAAGTAAATGTTGTCTTGTCTTGATCCTCTTTGGCTATGGGGACTTGGTTATAGCCGGAATAGCCATCTAAAAAGCAGTAGAACCCGTGCCCAGCCAATCGTTCTAGTATTTGGTCAATAAAAGGTAAAGAAAAGTGGTCTTTCCTTGTCGCGGCATTGAGTTTTCTATAGTCGATGCAAACTCGCCACCCAGTTTGGGTGCGAGTAGGAATTAACTCATTTGCCTCATTAGTAATGACCATGATGCCCGATTTCTTTGGCACAACATGAATGGGACTAACCCATTGGCTATCCGAAATAGGGTAAATGATACCACTATCAAGACATTTAACAATCTCCTTCTTGACAGCCTCTTTCATTATGGGGTTGAGGCGTCTTTGTGGATCCCTTACCGGCTTGGCATCATTCATCAAGTGTATATAATGTTCAACTATGAGGGGACTAATCCCCTTGATGTCCGCCATAGACCAGCCAAAAGCTTGCCGATTATTTTGTAAGACCATTAAAAGGGCCTTCTCTTGCTCAAGAGCTAGAGATGCCGATATAATAACGGGTAGGGTCCTATTCTCACCTAGATAAGCATATTTAAGGTGCGACAGCAAAAGCTTTAGTTCGAGTTTAGGAGGTGAAACAATTGATAGTAACAATGGTGTATCTGTTTCAAACACGAAGGATTCCATCAAAGGTTCAAATCGAGTATACGCAACCGAGTCGGATGGTTCAACTAACTCATCCGAAAAAGCAAAAGACTCAAACTCGGGTGGTGAGTCTTCAAAATCGTCTACAAAGGTGAAACACTCATAATCGTTGTCCGCCGTGAAAGCTGTGTCGGATTCTAGGAGGAACGCACTAGTGGCGTCAACACTGCTGTGATCAAACATAAAATTTTCGAACTCACAGTCCTCCTCCGCGATCTCATTGATCGAGAAAACATCAAGTACGCTAGAATTAGGCTCGGCAGGCTGATTTCCCAACTTAAAAATGTTGAGTTCAATTGTCATATTGCCAAAAGATGGATTCATTGAACCATTACGACAATTGATCACCGCATTAGAAGTCGCAAGGAATGGTCGACCAAGTATCACCGGAATTTGACTCCGGGGGTTAGCGACAGGTTGTGTATCCATAACAATAAAGTCCACAGGGAAAATGAAATCCCCTACTCTAATTAACACATCCTCCAACTCTCTCCTAGGATGGGTGATGGATCGGTCGGCCATTTGGAGAGTACAATGAGTGGGCTTAAGCTCTCCAACGCCTAATTGCTCGTACGCAGAATAAGGTAGCAAATTGACACTAGCACCAAGATCTAATAGTGCTCTATTGATGTTCTTGTCCCCAATTGTTATCGAAATAGTAGAACAACAGGGGTCCTTATGCTTTTGGGGTAAAGATTGGACAAGAGCATCGCCAACAGCACTAGCCACGAAAACTTTCTTTGGTACTTGTGACTTCCTCTTTTTGGTGCATAAGTCCTTTAAGATTTTTGCATATGAAAGAACTTGTTGGATTGCATCCAAGAGAGGGATATTTATGCTAACCTGCTTGAACAACTCTACAATCTTCTCCATTTGTGGAGTAGGTTTATTGGATCTCAACCGGTTTGGAAAATGAACATTTTGAAAAGTTGTTGAGTCCAAATTTTGCGGATCAGATTGTGGAGTTGGAACGGATCCCCGTGTAGATGTGTTCGTGTTGTGAGAAGTGGGTCTGTTCGAGCTAGAAGAAGTAGAGTCGTGTGAAGGATGAAGAATAGGCCCTAACGAAGAAGAAGAAGAAGAAGAAGAAGATGAAGAAGATGAAGAAGGACCACCGGCAGGGGTGTCATTGTTAATACCCACATTATTTTGCAACACTTTTCCGGATCTCAACGTGATCACAGCATTTACGTTATGATTCTGCTGTTCATATGCAACATGTGCGTGACCGGGATTTGGCAATGGTTGAGATGGAAGCTTTCCTTTTTCTCGCTCGCTCAACGCAGCATTGAGTTGTGCAATTTGTGCCTCAATAGATTTGATGCTTTGATCGTGTGAGGCACTGTTTTGCATCAAAATTGAATAGAAGTCTCTAACCTTACTGCGGATTGTGTAGATTGCTTTAGGAACGCATCTAGACTTCTCTCGAGCGAGTTAACCTTGTCATTATGAGGTGGAACAAAATTGTTGGGTACAAAATTATTCATTTGATTAGGGCAAGGTTGCTGTTGGAAAGGTTGCTGGAATTGAGTTTGTGGAGGTGCTTGTTGTTGTGGAGGAGGGGGCCTTTGAAAATTGTTGTTTTCTTGGAATTGTTGAGTTTGGTTCCAAGCGAAATTTGGTTGACTCCTCCAACCCGGATTGTATGTCGAAAAGTATGGATCGTTTCTTTGTCGTTGCTGAAAGGCAGCATTAACTTGATCATGTCCTTGAGTAGATGGATTGTAAGGACACTCTTCGGTGAGATGTGATGGATCCGAACAACAAGCACAAATAGTTCGTGAGGGCACAACAGGGGCAGGAGAAGGCGATAAGATTTTAGTCTCAATCGCTTCTAGCTTTTTCGTAAGTGCGGCCATCTCGGCCTTCATAGCAATCGACATATCTAATTGATGTATGCCTGCCCTAGATTGACCAATAGAAAAAGATGAGGTGGTCTTGGTGCTCTCCCACTGAATTATTTGTTCACTAAGATCCTCAAGAAACTGCCGCGCTTCGTCACTAGATTTGGTTAGAATGTGACCTTGACAAATGGTTTTTAGCAACTGCTTCGTTGCCGGGTTCAATCCCTCGTATAATGTTTGGCAAAGTTGCCAATTTTCGATCCTATGGTGAGGGCATTGAACGAGTAGGTCTTTGAATCTTTCAAAACACTTCCAAAATGGTTCGGAAGGAAGCTGAGAAAATTGTATAATCTCGTTGCGTATTCTAGTAGTCTTGTGATGAGGATAGAACTTTTTAAGAAAGGCTTTCACAAACTCTTCCCAATTCTTAATTGAATGCGACGCTGTGCTGTATAGCCACTTCTTGGCTAAGTCACATAAAGTGAAAGGAATGACCCTTAGCCTTATAGCATCGTCGCTTAATTGGGTTTTTTTCATCATAGCGCAAACGTTTTGGAATTTGTTGATAAAGATATATGCATCTTCGGATTCCAATCCATGAAACTTAGGCAGCATATTGATGAAGTGAGGTTTGATCTCAAAATTGTCCCCATTTGCCGGTGGGAGGGAAAGACAAGTAGGTAGGGCGGTTTGGATTGGGTAGAAAAGATCCTGGAGCGCGACTCGTTGGGGCGCTTCGGCAGGCGGGTGATTCGGGTTATTCGCACCTAACGGAGGTGGAATCAGTCCCGTCGGTAAGGTGTTGTTAGGATTGTGTCCCGACATACCTTCGGAAGAAGAATTTGAAGGTGAAAGTGAAGAAGTGGAAAGGATTTCGACTTCGGAGTCGAAAGGTTCGTCGGTCGGTACCAACGAAACACGGACTAATCAGACGCTAGTGTTCCTAGTCCAACCGGACATACACTAAAGAGGTGGTGTAGTCAAAAAATGAAAGACAGAATGTGGAGGTAAGAAAACGTCAATGAGAAGAAAGTTGTGTAAGTGAGTGCAAAGATTTCTTTAGCGACAAGTTGCAAGTTTTTGAAAAGATTTTTTTTTTTTGTGTGGAGCTTTTTGCAAAAAGATTTTTTAGAAGAGACTTTGACACAAATGCAATCAACCACAAATGCACAATCAGGCCTAGATCTAGGTCACCTAGGTCAGCTAGACAGTTCCTAACTGTTCCAAAGGGCTAGAAATAGGACCTCAAACCGCTTCTTCACCGCCAATTGCGGCCATGTAAGTGCCAGGTGAGTGGGAGGCTCTCCACTACAAGTAGTGGCCTTAATTAAGTAACCACTCGCCTTAGACACACTTGCCTAGACACCGCAAAGTCAGGTTAGGATTAACGGCCGATGCCTATAACTAGTCCTCTGTCCTATTGAGCGCGACGTCCTTAGGGCTGAGTCTAGTATTTTTTAATTAAGAATGGTCAATACAAATGCGTTAAGTGATTTCTGGGGTCCTGGGAAGGGTGATGAAATCCCCACCCAATCTGATGATAGAATTTTTATATTTTCAATTTTTTATGATTTTTTATATTTTATATTAACCCGAAATTACAAAAAGGAAATTTTACGCCATCCCCGGCAACGGCGCCATTTGATTTAGATGTTTTTATAGATCAAAAATAATAGTTACCGCAATCAAGAACGGCGTCGCTTGGTAGCTAGCCGGTGAATACGGGTCGGTCCACAGGAATGTTGTAAATTTCCTAAATGTTCTTATGAGCTAATTCCAAAGGGTGTTGGATCTTTTATCACAAAAACTAAGTTGGGTTATACTAGAATTAGGAAACTTGCTAGGATTAGGTTTAGCTAAAGTTTGGTAAATAAAGATCTACACCTCTTTCAATGCCTTAAATTAGATATCATATTAGAAGTTATGGTAATTATTAATAAAGGGGATTAGGATGATCGGGAAGAAACTATGTTTCTTCCTCTAGATCCTTGTCCGTCCTTTCTTAATCCTTACCCTAACCTCGATGGAAAACGTTCATATCCGGTCTTTTATACTACAGGATCACCGTTACCTCGTGGGTAGGGTGCCGTAAGGAGCGGAATATAAAAGTATGCATGGAGTCCTAATTGTTCATAAGAGATTGGTAAAGAAAGGGGTGAGAGATCTTCGTCTCTCAAACCCTTCCCTATTCTTAACCCTAACAAGCGAGGAAACTACTCGCTCATTGAGGGATCTACGAAAGACATAATTTTTATGAGTTTTGATTTAAAAGATTAAAGACCTACTGCAGATTAATAAAAATTCTAAACTAGATTAAACTAGGGCAAGAATAAAAATTACCTAGGGCAGAAAATAAACCTACTTAAAAAATGATGCTCTCAAAACTTCAAAAGAATCTGAATTTTATTCATAAAAAGAGGCATGAACTAATACAAGGAATTGGGTCTATATTTATAGGACATAGAAAACCCTAGGTTTACAATTGCCGCACGTCTGCACTTACAAAAATACCCCTAGGAAGACTAGTCAGCGCCGCCACCACATTATGGTAAAAAATTTCTCCTCTACGTGCTCTAGACGGCCGCGGAACCGCGGCCGCAGCCAGGTTTGGCCGCGGTTCCGCGGCCAGATTGATGGCTTGTGTGCTGCAATTTTCTGGTCTGGCTTCTGTTGACTTGTACTTCCTGTTTCTTTAGTACTTTTCTCAAATTGGCTTCTAGGTTTCTTCCGGATCTCCACAGTGAACAATTGTAGTGAACTTTTTTCGTTGCTTTGAGACGAAGTCTTGAATCTTGCGCTGCCTTGTACTTTGTGAACTGATCTTCGTATAGGCTTGATCAAGATCCTTTTATTTGTTGGTCGTAGTCTCACTTTTTGCATCGTCTTTTATCTTTTTCACTGTTTTTGCTCCTAGAACCTGTAACCTGTACTATGTAGCAGACATGGGTCAAAAGCACCTGTTTATTTGTAAAAATGCATAAGAATGGGGAATATAATAATGCAATATTATGATATGAACACCCTTCTCGAAGCTCATGAAAAAATGAGCTCCTTTCGTTTGGGATGCCGAATGTCAAGAAGCGTTCGAAAATATCAAACAGTACTTGTTGCACCCTCCAGTGCTTGCTGCTCCCATTCCAAATAAACCGTTGATTCTCTATACTTCCGCGCTAGATGAGTCACTAGGACCACTCTTTTTCCAGAACAACGGGGAGGGAAAAGAAAATGCCCTCTACTACCCCAGTCGAACTTTAGTCGGGACGGAACACAACTATTCCCCGATCAAAAAGCAATGCATGGCTCTGATATTCGCTGTGTAGAAGATGAGACACTATCTGCTCGCTCATCGGGTTATACTGATCTCCAAGGTCGACCCACTCAAACACTTAATAACCAAAGCAAGCCTAGCCAGTAGAATAGCAAGATGGGCTATCACGCTGCTTGAATTTGACATAATCTATACTTCTCAAAAAGCAGTAAAAGGGCAAGCCCTCGCCGACTTCTTTGCTGCTCATCCCATACCAGAAGGGTCACCACTCAATTGCGAGTTGCCCGACGAACAAGTGCTACATCTCGAAGATAACGAACCATGCCGGGAGCTCTACTTTGATAGAGCCTCATCAATAAGGAGCTCCGGCAAATCAAGCATCCCGCAGATAAAAGCAGGGATAGGATTGGTGTTTATCACGCTATCGATGGGAACCCTACAACGTTCTTTTTCTCTCACGAGCCTCGCATAAGCAACGAGGCTGAGTACTGATAGCTGGTCTGGAGCTCTCCATAGAAATGGAAATCTTTCGGCTACGGATCTACGGTGATTCCCAGCTTGTCGTCAACCAAGTAAGCGACAACTATAAGATATACAAACCCGTGTTAGCTCGGTAAAGAAGCCAGGTAGTGGAGCTCATGAAACAGTTCACCCACATTGAATTGATGATAGTTCTTAGGGCGTTGAACGGAAAAGCCGACGTACTCGCTCGCCTAGCCAAAGAGCTGGCTGATCCCGACATGGATGAAATTCTGATAACAGTCAGAAGCCGGCAAATTCTACTCCAGTCGCTTTGCGTAAAGAAGGAAGTGTAGAAATAGAGAACAATCCTGTCAAAGAAGCTTTGATCATTCAATACGAGCCCGATTGGAGAGATCCCTTCATAGAGTACCTCCGATATGACAAGCTGCCCGAAAAAAAATCTGCGCGAATTCAGCTGAAGAAGAGAGCTCTCCGATACGTGTTTGTAAATAATACGCTATACCGCAGATCATATGAGCAACTCTATCTCAGGTGTCTGTCATCGGCTAAAGCCCAAAAAGTCATGAAAGTAGTTCACTCGGGCGTCTGCGGAGCTCACCAATCTGGCCCCAAAATGTGGCTTCAAATTAAACGGCTTGGGTATTACTGGCCCACCATGATAAGGGATTGCAAAGAGTATGCGAAGAAGTGTCATCTCTACCAAATTCACGATGACTTCATTCATAAGCATCCCAATCTGCTGCATCCTACGGTGGCGTCATGACCCTTCGAAGTTTGGGGCACCGACATAGTTGGTGCAATTGATCCTCCGTCATCTAAAAGCCACTGGTTCATATTGGCCACAACTGACTGCTTCTCCAGTGGGCTGAAGCTGTCCCGTTAAAAGAAATCAAGACAGAAGATATTCTGACGTTCTTCCGGCATAATATTCTATACCGCTTCGGTACACCAAGAAAAATCATATCTGACAACGGGCCTTCTTTCAAGAGCTTCAAAGTCTCAAGATTCGCTACTCAGCACAAGATAGACTGGAGATATTCCTCCATCTATAATCCAAGAGCCAATAGGCTAGCCGAAACCTTCAATAAAACTCTATGCAAACTCCCAAGGAAAAATGCTTCAGCCAACAAGAGAGACTGGAATCTCAAGCTCCACGAGGTGTTGTGGGCATATCGTACCACGCACCGCACTCCAACTCAGTCCACTCCATACTCACTACTCTTCGGAGTGGAAGCATTCCTCCCGCTCGAAGTCGAAGTTTCAAGCATAAGAATGGCCATCCAGCGCGAGTTGACGGAGGAGGAAAACGTCCTCTTTTGGCTCGATGCCCTCGATGCCCTCGAAGAAAATAGCCTTGCATTACAGCAAAATTTGATGTTGTACCGAGCCCAAATATCACGGGCCTATGACAAGATGACCCGTCTCCGTGCTTTTAAGAAAGGCGAATTAGTGTTGGTCATTAAAAAACCGATCATCCTCAATCAACATGTCTCGCCCCGCTTCCCGGTGTACGGTAAGGAGACGCGACGGGTCCCGCTACGTATTTACTCAGAAGTAAACACGCTAGGCGTATCTAAGCAATATAAAGTAAAATGTACACAAGAGACATGAATGTAAATGAACATAAACTTTTATTTATTTAACAATTCTTTACAAGTACAACTGGAAATGTAAATACATGGATAGAAAGCAATGCCTAAACAATGGCATAACCGAAATGAAAAGTATATACAAGTGCCTACAGCTCTGGGTCGATGGCAAACTGCTCCAAGTCCTCAGTACTGGGCTCGATCTTTAGTGAGTCGGATCCACCTGACAACATTCCAAAGAAAGAAGAAAAGAAATATCGTCAGCGAACAATCGCTCGGTAAGTCCCAAAGAAAGAGAGAAGTACAATAGACAGAAAAGAGAATATAACTGTATAATGTTATCTTTGTTCTGTTAACGCAGTTGTTTGTAGCTTGGTACAGAATATGCCAGTGTATACAAGAGGAGTCCCACTATTCCGGAGACTAAGATATACGGTGCACAAGGAACCGTTAAGCCACGGTACAACAGCAATGGATATTCAGGTTAGGTGTATTAAAGTGACCGTCTCGTGCCACTTCTAACACATTCAATACCAGTCTACCCCTTTAAAACTCCATAATGTCTTTTGTATTGATTGTATTGTTTTATTTTATAGATGGAAGACTTGTCGAAACCTTGATATCATGTAAACAGAATGGATATAAATGGATAATCATGTAATTAGAGTATATCTATGGTTCGGTTCGGTCGAGTCATGTTGATATAGATTGAATTCTGGTATAAATGGATTCATGTTGTATTGTAGTTATACTTGAATTTAATTCAAGTCAGATTGATTTCATATTAGATTGAGACTCTGTCTGAATCAGACACTTAAAAGAAATTGAAGTCCTGAGTTAGTTTTGAAGAAAACGGTTTTTGAATGTTTATTGTATATAAATGTAAAATCGTATTTTCCCACAAACAAATGTTCCAAAAATTATCATGTTATGTCAAGAATGTGTGTTGTGGTGAGGTAGGTCATTATCTCGTGAGTTTTCTAAAGGTATTATGGGTAAAATGAATAAACAATATCGTATGTAAACATGATGGTATTTTACTGTAAAAGTGAAATAGAAATTGCCATACGAATTATTTTAAGATGAAACTTATTCTGATGTGTTTATTTATATTGTTAAACATTATAAGAAGATATGGTAATTTATTGTTTAAGAAAAATTGTGTTTTGAAAGAAAAAAGAGTCGGAAGTCGGAATAACTCCGCTTCCGACGAGTTTTGAAAAGAAGATATTTAAGACTAGAATTTGAGAAGGGTGAAAGGAACTTACAGATTGGAAAATAAGAGGAGAGATCGGGGAAGCTGTTGGAATCGTCGGGGAGTCGTTTCGTCGCCGGAACCTTGCCCTTTGCTAACTCCACTTATACAACTTGGGACTTGGAAATTTTAGAGAGTTTTTGTATGGGATTTCTGAATGAGGAGGGGTGAAATATGGTGTGGTATTTATAGGGAAAATTAGAGTTTAGGGTAATGAATTTGAGAATTAAAATGTGCATTAAAATTTTGGTTTAATAGTGATTTTAAATTCTCTGGATAATTGCCGAGTAGACAAAAAATATGGGAGTAGTGGGGTAGGCCAACGGGTGCCAGGAAAAAAAATTCAAGGCAATCCCTACGGATATGCCCGGCGGTGCCGGCCCCCCAATACATCTCGCCGGTCCAATCCGATGGAATGGGGTTTGGATCTTGGCCACGTATCCCTGTCGTTTGGAATACCTCAGTGCACGTGTTTGATTACTTTGTGACTTTTCATTTTACGTGTGGTGCACGTGCAAACTTTTGAGCTTCTAAAAAATTAAAAGAAAAATCAACAAAAAATAATGTGGCTGGGGGGATTCAATCACAGGGGCTACGTCACAGCAGTGCAAGGCTTTATCAATAAGCTACAAGTGTTTTCTTGCTGTTCAAAAGCAATTCAAATACTTATAGTGCACACAAGATTGCAAATACTCCATTTGTATATTAACTTTTAATCAAATTTTCTGTATACTGAAACAGAGTTGTTACATTCTACCCTCCATACAAAAATTGCGTCCTCGAAATTTACAATTATTTTAAGGACTATTTACAAACAAGTGAGGGTATCTTGCTCGCATATCGTCATCACGTTCCCATGTTGATTCTCCTGGTGTGTATTTTCTCTACATCACTCGAACCAAGTTTACTTCTTTGTTCCGAAGTGACTTCACTTTTCTGTCCAGGATTTCAACAGGTTGTTGCTCACAGGATAAGTTTGGCTGTACAGTGAGCTCAGAGTGATCAAGAATATGATTGGGGTCACTCACATACCTTCTGAGTTGTGATATATGGAACACATTGTGCACTTTTTCCAATGAAAGTAGAAGTGCCAAGCGATAAGCCACTTCTCCGACTCGTTCGAGTATATCGAACGGTCCAATACCTCGGACTGAGCTTACCCTGTCTTCCAAAGCGAATCACTCCACGATTTGGAGATATCTTCAAAAAGACATGATCTCCCGGTTGGAACTCCAAGTGACGGCGTTTTGCATCAGCCCGGTGTTTCTGTCGATCTTGGGCTATGCGCATTTTTTCCCTGATAGTGCGAACTATATCGACCGTTGCTACAATCATCTCAGGTTCAAGGAGTTCTCGATCTCCAATATCGTCCCAACTTAATGGCGATCAACACTTTCTTCCATAAAGAGCTGCAAAGGGTGACATTCCTATACTTGCTTGGTAGCTGTTGTTGTATGAAAATTCCATAAGATATAAGTGATCTTCCCACGATCCTCCGAAATCTAGCATACACGCTCTTAGTATATCTTCAAGTATCTGAATAGTTCGCTCAGACTGACCATCGGTTTGTGAATGGTAAGCTGTGTTGAAGTTCAGACTTATTCCAAAGCTAGCTTGCAGACTCTGCCAAAATTGCGATCGGGATCTAGTGTCACGATCGGAGACAATGCAAACCGGTACCCCATGTAATCTCACGATTTCCTGCATGAGTTCATGGGTATCAGAGATAGTACACATTGAAGAGTTTAAATCTTACTTAGATTCTTACCTCCATGTACTTCTTTGCTAATGTCTCGTTTGATTGGCCAACTCGAAATGGGATGAAGTAAGCCGACTTTGTGAGTCGATCCATAATAACCCATACCGCATCGTTATCTTTCGTGTTGCGAGGAAGTGCTGTCACGAAATCCATATTGATGTATTGCCACTTTCATTCTGGAATAGGTAATGGTTGAAGTAAACTAGCTATCCTGTGATGTTCAGCCTTTACTTGCTGTCACACCAAGTATTTAGCGACGCTTCTGGATACTTCACGCTTCATTCCATGCCACCAGTAATTTTGACACAGATCTTTGCACATCTTTGTATCTCCAGCGTGTACTGAATAAGGAGAGTTGTGAGCTTCTTTCACCAACTCTTCCCGCACAGAACCTTTTGGCACACACAACCTACTGCCGTATCTCAAAGATCCGTCTTCATGGATGATGAAGTCTGTTCTAAATCCACTTTCTATTTGTTCTCTGATCTTTTGCAACTTGGCATCATTTACTTGAGCTGTTTTGATCTGATTGACAATGGTAGATTGAACTTGTAAGTTCATCAAACTTGAAGCGTTACCTGGCATGACCACTTCAATCTCCATCTGATATAAATCTTGTTGAAGCTTCCACTGTGCGGTGAGATTCAATGTTAATGGTTGGCGACTAAGTGCATCAGGTACTACATTCACCTTCCCTGGATGATATTGTAGGTTGATGTCGAAATCCGCCATAAGTTCTAACCATCTTCTCTGCCGCATATTCAACTCTTTATGAGTAAACACATATTTCAGACTCTTGTGATATGTGTATATGTCCACTCATTCACCAAGAAGATAATGGCGCCAAATTTTGAGTGCAAAGATTACGGCCGCTAACTCCAAATCATGCGTCGGATAGTTGCGCTTATGAATCTTCAGCTGTCTTGATGCATAAGTTACAACCTTACCGTGCTGATGTAGAACACATCCTAATCTCTTACCGGATGCATCGCAATGCACTTCAAAACCTCCAGATTGGTCTCGTATAACGAGAATAGGTGCTGATATCAATCTTGACTTGAGTTCTACGAAAGCTCGTTCGCATGCTTCTGACCACACGAATTCTTCATCTTTACGTGTGAGCTTGGTCAGGGGTGTTGCAATTTTTGAAAATCCTTCAATAAAACATCTGTAATATCCTGCTAAACCCAAGAAACTTCGAATGTCCTTCACTGACTTTGGTGTTGGCCATTGCTTACTGCTGATACTTTAGCTGGATCTACAGAGATTCCATCACCTGATACAATATGTCCGAGGAAACCGACTTGATCTAGCCAAAACTTGCACTTGCTGTACTTGGCATAGAGTTGATGCTATCGTAAAGTCTCTAGGATAATTCGTAGGTGCTCGGCATGTTCTTTCCGACTCTCAGAATACACCAGGATGTCGTCGATGAAGATGACAACAAACATGTCACACCCCGCTTCCCGGTGTAGGGTAAGGAGACGCAACGGGTCCCGCTACGTATTTACTCAGAAGTAAACACGCTAAGCGTATCTAAGCAATATAAAGTAAAATGTACACAAGAGACATGAATGTAAATGAACATCAACTTTTATTTATTTAACAATTCTTTACAAGTACAACTGGAAATGTAAATACAGGAATAGAAAGTAATGCCTAAACAATGGCATAACTGAAATGAAAAGTATATACAAGTGTCTACAGCTCTGGGTCGATGGCAAACTGCTCCAATTCCTCGGTACTGGGATCGATCTCTAGTGAGTCGGATTCACCTGACAACATTCCAAAGAAAGAAGAAAAAGGAATATCATCAGCGAACAATTGCTCGGTAAATCCCAAAGAAAGAGAGAAGTAGAATAGACAGAAAAGAGAATATAACTATATAATGTTATCTTTGTTCTGTTAACGCAGTTGTTTGTAGCTTGGTACAGAATATGCCAGTGTATACGAGAGGAGTCCCACTATTCCGGAGACTAAGGTATACAGAGTACAAGGAACCGTTAAACCACGGTACAACATCAATGGATATTCAGATTAGGTGTATTAAAGTGACCGTCTCGTGCCACTTCTAACACATTCCGTACCAGTCTACCCCTTTAAAACCCCATAATGTCTTTTATATTGATTGTATTGTTTTATTTTATAGATGGAAGACTTGCCGAAACCTTGATATCATGTAAACGGAATGTATATAAATAGATAGTCATGTAATCAGAGTATATTCATGGTTTGGTTCAGTCGAGTCATGTTGATATAGATTGAATTCTGGTATAAATGGATTCATGTTGTATTGTAGTTATACTTGAATTGAATTCAAGTCAGATTGATTTCATATTAGATTGAGACTCTGTCTGTGTCAGACACTTAAAAGAAATTGAAGTCCTGAGTTAGTTTTGATGTTATCGGTAACTGCTGCACATGAACGGCAGGATTTTTGTCTTTTTTCAAGACAATTACCGTATTGATAACACCGTTTTTAGGTTGTCTATCTTAGATAGGCAAGCACCCATATTCTCCGGCTCCCTAAGACTCAAGAGAACCGGTCCCGCTTAAACCTATGTTTACTAGGATCCTTATTGTAATTTAATATAACTTGAGGGGGTTTTATGAAAAATAGTTTTGATATATTTTCAAAATACACCTCAAGTATTTAATTATCGTCTTAAGGGTTTTCATAATTGTAATTTTTATAAAGTGAAATATTCTAGTGGATATAACCTAGATTTCATTGTATATGGTATTTTAGTGTAATCTTGGAATGGTATTGAATTGTAAAGCTAGTTTCATGAAATTTGTGATTCCTTTGATTTAGAAAACATGGAATATATATATAATATATTTAAAGTAGATATTTTGATAATATTTATATATATCTAAAAAAAAATTAAAAATAGAATTTATTATTAAATAGAAATCACATTTTTCTAAAAAATTGCATTAAAAATTCCATCGAGATCGAATGCTCCTTGCGGAGGTCTGCATCTCGCTCTACTAGGTCTGAGGACATGCGATAACCCGCACCATCCCGATCGGGGTTCCCCAAATGGGCTATAGAGACGTATTTGCAAGGAATTAAGTAATACACTTTTAAAGAAAACGGTTTTTGAATGTTTATGGTATTTAAATGTAAACTCGTATTTTCCCACAAACTAATATTCCACAAATCATCGTGCTATGTCAAGAATGTGTATTGTGATGAGATAGGTCATTACCTCGTGAGTTTTCTAAAGGTATTATGGGTAAAATGAGTAAACATTATCGTATGTAAACATGATGGTATTCTACTGTAAAAGTGAAATAGAAATTGCCATACGAATTATTTTGAGATGAAACTTGTTTTAATGTATTTATTTATGTTTGTTAAACATTATAAGAAGATATGGTAATTTATTGTTTAAGAAAAATTGTGTTTTGAAAGAAAAGAGAGTCGGAAATCGGAATAACTCCGCTCCCGACGAGTTTTGAAAAGAATACGTTTAAGACTAGAAGTTAAGAAGGGTGAAAGGAACTTACAGATTGGAAAACAAGAGAAGAGATAGGGGAAGCTATTGGAATCGTTGGGGAGTTGTTTCGTCGCCGGAATCTTCCCGAAACGTCGCCGGAACTTTGCCCTTTGCTAACTCCACTTGTACAACTTGGGACTTGGAAATTTTTGAGAGTTTTTGTATGGGATTTCTGAATGAGGAGGGGTGAAATGTGGTGTGGTATTTATAGGGAAAATTAAGGTTTAGGGTAATGAATTTGAGAATTAAAATGTGCATTAAAATTTTGGTTTAATAATGATTTTAAATTCTCTGGATAATTGTAGAGTCAACAAACAACATGGGGGTAGTTGAGTAGGCCAAGGGGTGCCAGGGAAAAAAATTCAAGGCAATCCCTACGGATATGCCCGGCGGTGCCGGGCCCCCCAATACATCTCGCCAGTCCAATCCGGTGGGATGGGGTTGGGATCTTGGCCACGTATCCCTGTCGTTTGGTATACCTCAGTGCACGTGTTTGATTACTTTGTGACTTTTCATTTTACGTGTGGTGCACGTGCAAACTTTTGAACTTCTAAAAGATTAAAAGAAAAATCAACAAAAAATAATGTGGCTGGGGGGATTCGTTCGAAGGGGCTACGTCACAGCAGTACAAGGCTTTACCAATGAGCTACAAGTGTTTTCTTGTTGTTCAAAAGTAATTCAAATACTTATAGTGTATACAGGATTGCAAATACTCTATTTGTACATTAACTTTTAATCAAATTTTCCGTACACTGAAACAGAGTTGTTATGAGACATGCCAAAGGAAAATTCGAGCCAAACTGGGAAGGACTATACGTCATCGAGAAAGTGTTTGATAAAGGATCCTACCAGCTGATAAATGCCGAGGGAGAAAAGCTCATGCCTCCCATCAATGGCTGATATCTCATGAAATACTACGCGAGAATGCTCCAAGTCGCAGGCGAATTGAGCACACTGGCCCTACGGTCTGGACATACATCCTGTAAAACCGTATACAATCCACGGGCGCAAATGACCCTTATCTCTCCCAAGTCCTACTGGCGAGACTACATCTGAAGTCCAACCGATGATGAAGCATAAAAAAAAGGGTATGTCCACAAGCAAAACGGGCATGGATGAAAACCCGAAAGGGCTCCGTGAGTAAAAACAGCAGGACTACCGGCGAGTTTGTGAAAATCCGAAAGGGCGCAAACTCGTGAAAAGAAATGAAATACACTTGCAAAGTGTTCTCGACCTTATGAGGAGAAAATCCCCACGTGAGATCCTTACGACTCATAAAGCAGCAACACACTTAGGAATCCCCACGATTCCTAGGGAGAAAAACACCTGCGAGATCCTCTCGACTCTTAGGGAGAAAATGCTTTTATGAGACCCTTACGACTCATAAAATTGAAAAGCCTTAGGTGATAGGGATCTAAACACGTCTCCTAAGCCATCGCTCCCCAACGGATAACGGCAAATGATAAGTCGCTCCTAGCACTACGCTTCAGTGTTAGCAGTGCTGATACCGACCCAAAACGTAAACCCCAAGTTTTCCCAAAAGCAAATGATGAGTCGCTCCTGGCACTACGCTTCAGTGTTAGCGGTGCTGATGCCGACCCAAAAACCAAACCCTAAGTTTTCCTAAAGGAAAATGATGAGTCGCTCCTGGCACTACGCTTCAGTATTAGCGGTGCTAATGCCGACCCAAAAACCAAATCTCAAGTCTTCCTGGGGCAAATGATGAGTTACTCCTGGTATTATTCCAGTGCAGCAATACTGATACTAAACAAAATCCAAATTCTAAGTTCCTCTCAAATTCAAAAATCCCACCAAATAAGGCAGAAATCAAACAGATCAAATCAACGTCCCACCCGGCAACGCTTCCAAGCTCAAAAGTTCCGCTGGATGGGTTGGAAACTCCCAAAACAAATCAGATCCCGACACCGCAGAAAGCGGAGCAAGTCAAATCAAATCCCAAAACCGCAAAGAGTGTAGCAAGTCAAATCCAAATCTTGGCACCGCAAGAAGCGGAACAAGTCAAATCAAGTACCGACCGTCCAATTCGCAAAAAGGGCAGCACCAACCGTCCACGTGCTAAAAGGGCAGCACCGGCCGTCCAAGTCACAAAAAGGGCACCGACCGTCCACATCGCTAAAGCGTCCAAGTCACAAAAAGGGCAGCACCGGCCGTCCAAGTCGCAAAAAGGGCACCGACCGTCCACGTCGCTAAAACGTCCAAGTCGCAAAAAGGACAACACCAACCGTCTAAGTCGCAAAAAGGGCACCGACCGTCCATGTCGCAAAAAGGGCACCGACCGTCCACGTCGCTAAAATGTCCAAGTCGTAAAAAGGGCAGCACCGAACGTCCAAGTCGCTAAAAGGGCGGCACCGACCGTCCAAGTCGGAAAAATGGCAGCACTGACCGTCCAACACGCAAAAAGAGCAGCACCGACCGTCCAAGTTGCAAAAAGAGCAGCACCAAACGTCCAAGTCGCTAAAAAGGCAGCACCGACCGTCCACATCGCAAAAGGACAGCACCTACCGTCAAAGTCGCAAAAAGGGCAGTATCGACCGTCAACGTCGTAAAAAGGGCAGTATCGACCTCCACGTCGTCAAAACGGGAACCAAATCAGGTCAATCTCAATGCAAAAGAAGATACATCAATTTCATACACACGACCCATATATGTGGTGTGTATTTATTGATAGGGGCACTTTGTTGGGGTCAAAAGTTACAACCCGATTGACCAAGTCAAAATCAATCAACCCCCAAGCCAAGGACCAAGCATGGAAGGTGTCGCACCCCGTTTCCCAGTAGATGGAAACGGTGGAGTGGCAAGTCCGCAACGTATTTATTATGAGAAGGTCGTTTCTCGAAATAAATACGCTAAGCGTTTATAAGCAACATAAAGTAACAGGAACAAACAAAAGAATGAAATCCAACTCTGATTTATTACATTCATAATTCATAGCTGACAAAATATCTGAATACAAGATATTTAATATGATAACCCTTGACAAGGAAGCATACATAAATAAGGTGAAATGAAATTAAAAAAAACGAATGAAACTATACGTCCGTTTGTGATACGAACTGGTTGTACACTTTTTCGACCACTTCTATCTTCTCTGCCTCAATGTCACCTTACGAACATTCCAAAAAAGAAAGAAAAATGTATGGAATGCCCGTCAGCGAACTAACGCTCGGAAAGTCCCCAAAAAGATGGTGTGATATATATAAATGAAATGTAAGATGTAATGTGATATATGGTATAGCATGGATATAAATCATGAACATGTAAACAAGTATAGTAGCGTGCATGGTAATATGTATGTCAACTATATCGGCATGACAAATAAGTATAACATGGACATGGTGTGTAGGTATAGTGAACATGAAGTGAATGTAAGTGTTCTAAAAGGTCTCTAAAAGGATAAAAGTAACTAACGTGAGTTCAAGTGTGAATGTCAACCAATCTCAAGAGTATTCTCGAACCCAAGGTTATCATCCAGGGGCAAAGATTCACGGGCCTAAAATAGCGGGACTTCATTTGTTTTTGAAGTATTCCAAACCCAACATGCTATCATCCAGGGACTTGGAAACACGGGCCCTCATTCATGAATATGTGATGTACCGTTTCGGCCAGGTACTACAGCAACATTATTTGTACCATTTCAGCCGGTACCACAGCGACATTATTTATAATAATGGTACTCATGAGATTCTGTCGGATTCATACTTAAACTACCCCAACACCCCGTGTATCTAATTTATAATTAAAGTTATCTGTCTTTCTTAAAACCATGAATACAAAAGGTGATGTATAGTATCAAGTTTTCAAGATTGAGTTCATATAGTCATATTAAGTGCAAGTCATGCCAATTATTCTCATGGTTCGAGTCAAGTTGGTTCAAGTGTGCATATTGGGTTCAAGTTTTCATGATTAAGTCGTGTCAAGATCAAGTCAATTCTAGTATTTAATGGTTTAATCATAAGTCATATAAATAAAAATAGATAAGCAATCATAGAACATGATATGAGATAAGTATACAAGTAACGTCCAAAAACAATGTTGTAAATAAGTTTTTTGTACGACTAATCAATCAAGTCAATCAATTTAGGAATATAAACAGAAATATATATCTAAGTTTTTTCCACGCGTGAGTTTCAGTATCGCCTAAATACGACTACCGGTTTGGGAGATATAACCGTTTTCATATCGTCGAGCAAAACAGATCAGAATCTGTTCAGTACCGTCATATATTTTTAAAACACAGTTTGTGTTCATTTTCATCAGGTTTCAGATTACGAAAATTAAGAGAAAATTATAGGTCTTTTTATGTAATTATCCAAAACATCAAGATTCGCACGATTTGAATTTCTGAAGATCAAGTTATGATCATTTTAATATCAGCGTTTAAAACAGAAATTCAGATTTTTGGACAGAAACTATATGTTATATTGCAAATCCTATATCGAGTTGTTTCATGAATTTATAAGTAATCTAATATACATAAAATTATATATCTATCAATTATGCATCTACACATCTAAATTTTGTCACGAACGGATATCGGGTGTTCGAGTTATGTCCTATTTAAAAACAGTGTGCGAATCATGACAGATTCTGTTCAGATTCGTTGCTTAATATTGTAACGCAGTTTTCTATATTTGACGTCGACTTTCAGTAAAAAGATAAAACTAAGAAAATCTATATCATTCGATGTAAATGTTCAAAACATCTGAGAAAACTTAATTTGGATAAACGATTATACAGTTATGGTCTCTCGAAGAAGACCCTTATTGGCAGTTTTCTGGTTTTAAAAATAATGAATAAAAAACTACGTAACTCCTAAACCGTTATTCGGTTTGATATGAAATTTTTACTGTAGACCTGAAATTCTATCTGGTATATAATATAAATTTCCTAGAATGTCCAGAAGTCAAGATTTATTTTCTAAAAATTATTTTGAAGGTAAAAGTATTTCTTCAAGGTGGTATTTGAGATTGACAAGGTCATGGTATTTATTTGAAATCTCGTTTTCTTTTAAAAATAAATATAAATAAAATAAAATAAAAATAGCGAGCAATAAATTATGAAAAGTATACAGACAACCATACGAATCGGTTATGATATATATACTAAAATTGATATAAAAGATTAATAAACATTCTACACAAAAATTATTGAACACTTTTCTTGTTTTGAATAAACAATCGCGTTATGTGATGGTATGCAATATAGGATGATACGATTCGCATATTTTTATAACTACTAAAATATGAAACAAGATAACCACTACTAGTTAAAAATGTATCATATTCATGAAAGTAAATAAGTTTACAAAACAATTAATTATTAGATTATCTATTTATTTTATGTGTGTTTTCTAAATAAGGAGTTTACAGATGAAGTAAGCAAGTATGAAAATCGGCGGAGACATGACAAGATGAGGATAATTCAATAAGAGAAGGGGAAGAAATGAAGGGGACTTACCTATACAAGCCGGTATTGTCACTGGGCTTGTCTATCCGCTGATAGTCTCGCGTTTCTAGCGAGACCTTCTTCATATTCTTCTTCAAGAAATCTAAATGAAAAGGAAGATGTGAAATAATAGAAATGTGTGATGAAGAAAAGAAAGAGGAGTGGCATATAAAAAATGGTTATGACCACCATAATTCTAATTATTTTGGGAGTTAAAAGGAAGATGAAATGAAAGGTCTCATTTATAGGTTATGAGAAAAATAAAAATTGATAAAAAATAATTGCAAAAATGAGGATTTGAACGTGTGGCCTATGGAATAACAATGCAAGAACTTAACCAATGAGCTACAAGGTTGATCATGCACATATTTAACAAAAATTAAATATATGTTATTGTTTGAAAAGAAAGCATACTAAGAAAAAAGAAAAGAAAGAAATCAAATAGAACTGTTTTGGCTTGGGTTTTAGGCTTTGAAAAATTATAGAATAGGCAAAATAGAAGGAGGGATAAACTAATATATTTAATAGAGAATAAAATATACGGGGATATCCAAAAACAAATAAATACAGTATTTTAATAAAAAGAAGAATGATATGAAGGTATAGGAATTTTGGGGTCCTTACATCCTACCCTCCTTAAAAAAAATTCGTCCTGAAAATTACTTAAAAGGATATGGTAACAGAACAAGGAAATTAAATGTGATCGCAATTCGTTGTCGCTCCACCAGTCAGTACTCTAATTGACAAGAGAGTAACATTGAATATAAAATATGGTCAAATAAATATAAGGAGACATAGAAATGAATTTCAAGAAAGTAAGAAATGATCTTCATGAAAATCAAATGAATGAAGTGAGATAGATTCAAGTATAGTGAGTCTTTACAGAAGGGGTCGACTCCATACCAAGAATGAAGCAATAAATTAGTTTAATGTAATTTTTTAGAAATAAATTTATTAAAACTGGGCAGAAAGCCAAAACTTTGTAAACCCTATGGCTTATGTACAAAAAGAAATAAGCACATAAGGCATGGAGTGGCACAAGTGGTTTTTGACAAATCTCAAGGGGCTATATGTAAAGTGTGTAGCCTAAAAAGGCAAACATGATAAAAAAATCAACAAGAACTTTTCATTCTCTCAAAATTAGGGTTATGTGCCTCCTTCTCCTTCCTCAAGGTTCTAAACCTTCTTTCTTTTTTTGAATTAAATCAAGAACTCAACTCTTCTTTTTCCAAAAGGAAACAGTTTTTCACCATAAAACCCTTATAGTGGAGCTTGGATCTTCCATCAAATCCCCAAAAGTGACGATTTTTAAGTCTCCTCCCTTTTTATCCAAGATCCATCCAACATAGAGGGGGAGGAAGAAGGAGACCCATCTCCAAAAACCCTACTTCGGGAAGATCTAAGGCTCAAAAGAATAACCAGGGCTAAAGGGGAGAAGAAAGAGGTTCCCTTTTATCATCTCCGAAAATTTTTGGGAGTTCAACTCCATTTGTCAAAATATTTTGGAGTTTAACTCCATAAATAAAATTCTTTTGGGAGTTTAACTCCATTCAAAATTATTTGGAGTTTAACTCCATAAATAAAATCCTTTTGGGAGTTTAACTCCACTCAAAATCCTTTTAGCAGTTTAACTCCATAAAGATAAAGATCTTTCCCTTTTCTGGGAGTTTCCAAAGTCCCTCGGGAGTTTAACTCCTAATTCCGAGGCTAAGCCCCTTCTTTCTGCAGGCCGACACGTGAGGAGCTGGCGCCCACACGTTCTTAAGACGCTACTCACCCCTCGTTTCCCATACACTCCACACTCAAAACACGTCCCCCGTTAGAAAAAATTTCACATGACTATCCGGGTAGCAGGACCTTGACCTTGGCCGGCTATCCGGGTAGTGGGACCCCCGTAAACTTTGCGAGACCTCTGATATACCCAAAACCCCTTAAGACACACATACGCACACTGCACATTGAGTTCGCATGACTGGTCGACCCGTCAATCGGAGGTTCTTTCGCTTCAAAGGCGAGGGTTAATTAATGGCAGTTTAGTCTGCAGCTGTCGGAGATTCGGATCCCCACAATCATCCCCGGCCTACCCTAGGCCGAGGGAATCTGTATACGCCTGACAAGCGACGCGTGTTCCCATCTCAATATGGTGACGAAAAACACCCTACAAGGTCCTATATAGATGTCGATATTCTGTCCAGGTGAATATTTTCTAGGAATTAATAAGGAAAGAATTATATACGGTTGCTTCATACACATCCAGGGGGGCAGATTGTAAGGCATAAGCAATACCGGCCACATGGACCAACTAAAGCTCATGGGTCCGTAAGACATGAAGTCGTCGGTTGACAAACCTAGACGTACATTTCTCGGCTCATCTCCAAAATGATCAACACTGTCTAATTATTTCCATGCTTCTGCATCAGCCGGATGCCTCAGCTTCCCGTTTTTTATCCGACGATCAGAATGCCATCGCGTGCTCTTCGCTATATCTTTTGAAATATATAAATTTTATAAGCACTTAGCCGAAGGGAAATAACGATGGATTTTGGCTGAAGTTTTCTTGCTCTTTTTGCTGATATTGGACGTTCCTGCGATTGAATTTCGCTTAACATTTTTCCACCTAGACAAGTTGCAAGTGGGACACTCATCGAGAGATGTGTAATACTTGTGATACAACACGCAGTCAATGGGATATGTATCGATCTTCTCATACGAGAAATCAAGTGTCTTAACAATCTTTTTTGTCTGGTAATGATTCTCTTGAATGTTTTTCTTTTCTTCAGGAATTATCTTGCGTAGGAGATCAAGAAGCACGTCAAAGTGCTCGTTATCCATCCCACTGATCATCTTCAGATGGAGAAACCTTATTACAAATGACAGCCTACTAAATTCCGTTCAGCTTTCGTACAGATCTTGTTCGTTTTTCTCCAGAAGTTTCTGCAATTCTTCTACTTCACTGATGCCTTCAGACGGTTCAACATCATTCATTTCCTCTCCAGCAAATAAATCTTCCAATATCTCATTCGTGTCATCTATCTTGTCATCCGTCGGCAATTCAGATTGTGAAGCTGCGGTCTTATTATCCATTCTCGTTTTCTCGTCACGTATTCCCTCGCCATGATAATTCCAATGTATGTAGTTCGGTTCAAAACCCTCTACAAACATATATTCTTCTATCACTTCACGTCGAAAACGGGCTCTATTCTTACATTTTTTACAAGGACAGAACAAAAGTCCGTCTCAGCTACGCTTTGGGTTCATCTCTGTGTAATCTAAAAAGGTTTTAAGCCCATCTTCAAATCGGGTGTCTCTCAAACTATACATATCTTTTCCCCATGTGTATAAATGATTTATCCAGAATAATTCTCATCTGTTATCACACAGTTAATAATATGAGTTTAACATATCTTATGAATTTATTACAAACTCATTATTAAATAAATTTTCAAGTTTTAAATAAAATTTCATGATGTGTACGCATCAAAGTATCTGAACTTATTTAAGATTGGCGTAAGTACTCAAGGCAAAAGGTCGGGACGAATAATTAGTTTCACGGCTGTCAGAGATAAAGGTCCTAATTCACATTACGAATGCAACACTCACATTTCACTTCCTTCTGTTTTTCGTCCATTTCGAGAAAATTTCGGCAGCACTTTCCTTGTGTTCTCCGTGTTCGTACATAAATCTGTATATGGGGAACAAGTGGAAATGTAACACCCTAGTTCATTTATACCAGTTCTATTTTGGGTATTTCTTTATTTATGGTATTTTCCTGATTTATTGTGCTTTGGATGCGATTAGTGTATTTGACATCCGTATTTGCATCCGACCCAACCCGCTTGCTGGAAACCAATCTTGATTCATATTTATGATTTATCCCGGCTTGTTATGTGGATCCGTGCACTTTCATTTTTTTATATACTGTATACTGGCATTATATCTGGCATCTGCATATATTTCAATATAGCATATAAAGTCAAGAAAAATATTTTAAAATATCTAGCATGGCCTGCATGATACCCCTAACCCTGTCTTAGCATCCGCGCATCTTGTTTTCGTTCCATTCAGTGAAACGGACCCGTTTGGATCGCTACGTATACGCTACGTGTATCCGTTCTTGGGGGCACGCATTTTCTTTAACCAGATATCATATTTTGGTTTTGGTTGATACGTATATTATCCGTATTTTCAAATAGTAATTTTAGACCCGACCCGGGCATATTTTAGACTATTTTTGTATTAGCCAAAATCTCAAATAAATTCAATATTATATTTATTATATATGGATTGTTTATATATTAAGATTATATATATTTTTATTAACAAACTTATATTTTTTCCTAACCAACCAATCTGTCTCTCTCCTATATCTTTATATATATTATTTTATATCTATATAATAAATTTTTTTATCAAACCCATGCACGTCTCTCTCTCTCTCTCTCTCTCCCTCTCTCTCTACTCTCGCGATCACTGTTCCTCGCGGGATCCCGTCACCTCCCTTTCCTCTACGCTCACCTTCCTTCTTCCTCTTCTTTAAATTCTGCCGCCTCCACGAGAAGCCAACAACCCTAACCCTAGCCTTCACCATCGCCTCACCCCGACGCCCCCATCACCGTCGACCTCTCCTCCTCTCCTCGACCACCTCATCACCTTCCTCGCTCTCATTTCCCGAGCTCCCAAAACCCTACACGAACCCAAAACCCACATACCTCTCCACCGTCGACCCCTCATCTCGCCGTCGATCATCCTATCACCCAGACATCACCATCCTCACCACGACCTTCACACCCTCTCCACTGCCTCACCTCCCTCCTCGAACACCCTGTAAC
The DNA here is from genome assembly GCA_030015575.1 of Agapanthus africanus. Lineage (NCBI taxonomy): Eukaryota > Viridiplantae > Streptophyta > Magnoliopsida > Asparagales > Amaryllidaceae > Agapanthus > Agapanthus africanus. The sequence goes on from CM057339.1 coordinate 140,394,852, forward strand.
TAACCCGAGAACCCAAACCAAACCCCGGCCTCACTTGCACAACTCGCCGGCGATCCCTTGCTGTCGCCTCACACCTTCGCAACGACCTCCTCGCCTTCTCCCAAACCCCAGCACCAACCCAGAGCACCCTCCTCTCTTCTTCTTCTTCTTCTTTCTTCTTTCTTTTCTTGATCTTGTTTCTTTTCCGGTGATCACTCGCCAGAGCCGTGCCGCTGCCGACGATCCGAGTAATCCAGTGAACGTTCTCTGCTTGCGTGGTTACCTTCTTACCTTGCCTTGCCTGGACCCGTCCCGTGTGTCGTGTGTGCGTTGCGACGTTTACTCGACGTCGGACGTACCGTACGCACCCGTTGTGTGTTCCGCTCAGGCAAGTTTATCTTGCTACATGCTATAATACTTATCTTTCATCCATATGAATAAAAATATCACATGTTGATTGCATTATACATCCATACTAATGTTTTACTGTTTTCGGATTCCCGTATCCATCCATATCATTTAATACATATATGTAGATGCATCTACAGATCACATTAATTCATATTACTGCTACATTAGTACCACATACATGATAATGTGCATCCTACATAATCTTGGAGCTGTAGATGTGACCCCTGATCGATATTTGTGCACCCATACCATTAATTATAACTAGTTGCATGCCATGTCACATTATTTCATATTACTGTTATATTAACACCCCATACTTGATAATGTGCATCCTACATAGTCATGGAGCTGTAATTGTAACCCCTGATAGATAATTGAGCATCCATATTTTATTGTGTATCTATACCATTAATTCTGCATACCTAGTTGCATACCACGTTATATTAACTCATATTATTGTTACATTAGTACCTCATGATAGATATCTGTGCATCCATGCTTTTACCATACATCCGTACTTTTACCATGATTCAATACTTGCTACATTTTACTGTTGGGCACCCATTTGATACACTATGCGCTACTTGACATGACCTGGTACACCACTACTTGACATGTTACCTGATCCTGTTTCTAATGCCGAAAATCCTGACATGTTGTCCCGATGGACATATCCTGTTATCTGTATAGACAAACATGTAGCTGCTTGATCCTGTGTTGGCATTAGTTTCAGATTTATCAATACCTGACTTGAACACATAACTTGGGGGTATGGGGAAATCAATGATGAAACCTGACTTGTAACTCGACAGTTCGATGCTTATACTGATCAGTTTTATGGGCTAGGCCAGCCCCGGGATGATGCTGCTGACATCATTCGTCTGTACATGTTACCTGTTTACTGCCTAGCGGTACGTCTCGGATTCAGCCCGAAAGTCTTGACCGTGGTCCCGGGCATGCATGGGATACTATTGAGTTACATCGACGATTCATTAAATTGATTTCACAGACTTGAGAGTAGTTAACCCAGTAGCTTAGTTCAGATTACTCACCGCACATCACATGTGCTTATATCCTTCACTGTTCCTTATTCATATTACTGTTATACCTTATTTACTGTTCACACTCATGCCTGCATATCTTGTTACCCACTGATTATATTATTGTTGATATTGTGACGCGCTGACGTCTGGGTTTTTCATGGCCCAGATCCGCTACCCTTGTCGCAGGCCGAGCAGGAGTACTTCAGCCGACAGGCCGAGCAGTGAGGACCCTGTTAGTATTTTTAGTTTAGTTTTCTTTCAGCATTTCCATTCCCTGATGTGAGCCCGTATTTGGGACGTACTTTCCAGATATTTATTGTTTATTGGATTTATTGCTTCCGCATAATTAATTCTTGACTCGTTTACTCTGGCTTATGGACATGTACGAGATAGTTTATTTTATTTCTATTGTTCTTGATATTTATAGACAGCCGTAATGTGACTGTGGAGGGATGTTTCCTAACCACAGGTAGTATGGTTGACTCTGTCACGTGCCGATCTTAATGCACTCTGGGAAGCGAGGCGTGACAGGAAATCACCGTCGAAACTTCTCAAAATGGACGAAAATACAGAAGGATGTGAGATGTGAGTTTTGTTGCATTCATAATATGTCCAAACTAGACAAATCCGACAATTGCTGTATGTTAAATCCCCTCGCCGAATAATACACATGCGTTTGAAAAAATTGAACATGACGCCCAACTCTCACAAACATATAATGTGATCATATTAATTGGACGGAAAAAAGATTTGATATATATCAATTGTCAGACGGGAAACTATAGGTCGATGCTAAACAATTTTAAGACCTTTCGATCTTAAACTTATTAATTAAATGAAAAAATAAAACCCTAATTAAGATTCCAATTAAAATTTTAGGGTATGCCTTAATTTTCTATTTAATCGGTTTTTAATCAGGGTCTCGGTTCATTATTATATAGTCTTAATTATGATTTCTTAATTAGTTTAATTAATTAATGTAATATATTAATTAGCGTTAACGTTGGAGTTATTTATAATTAGTTCCGATTTTAATAATTTATACTAATTATGATTCTCTTAGTTTATTGATTAGGGTTTAAAAGTTGTTACTTGGTTTTTAGGATTTGTTAATTAGGGTTAATAAGTTTACTTTAGGGTTTTTTTGGGTCTATTAATTAAGGTTCATAATTTTTTTTAGCTTTTGTTAATTAGATTTTATAAGTTTTCGTTAGGGGTTTTTAGGGTTAGTTAATAAGGGTTCATAAGTTTTTTAGGGTTTCTAATTCAAAACCAACACAAATCAAAAATTATAATCACCTACCTTGCGTACACACTTGCACATACGCACAAACACACGCATGTGCGCGCACTCACACACACATACACACTGACACTCACTCATATAAGTTAGGATGTCACCGGAAAATAACCCTTAATTTCATCCCGACATAACAAATTCCCATCAAATACCGAACCATATTTCATCTATAAGCATAACTCTAACCCAAACCCTCAACCACTCCTCAATTTCATCGTATATATATAATTAACTCTCAACCACTCTTCAATAACCCTAACCTTAAATCACTGATTAATCAACAATTCCTCTTCACGCTCACACACACAATCACAAATTCACGCTCACACATACACATTTAAAAATGAGTTTCATACCAATTTAACCCTAACTAGCTAGCTGGTTTTGGTGATTAGGGTTCATATTAAAACCCATCTCAATTTGGACATTCCTACACCCATCATCCTACAACCCATTCATCCTGCAACCCATATCAATTCCATATTTACATCCCAATTCCCATCATCATATTACAACCGATTCATCCTGCAACTCATCTCAAAACCAACACAAAATCAAAGAACATCATCATCCACCTTCACAATTGCATATGAAAATTTTAATAATAGGAGAAAAACCATTACCTTGAATTGAGAATAGCGATTCCAAACTCCAACAACAGCAACAACACCCACAACAAAAATTTGTTAAAGAATTTATAATTTTTAAGATGAAATCGGGGAAGAGGGGGGAGGGGGGAATTGTCTAGGGTTGAAAATCGCACTTTGGAAGAGGAGGGAGGGGGTCTCGTGGGTGATATCTGCAGAGATTATTGACGACCGTTTCTATGGTCTCTAATGTTTTATGAACGGTCGCCAATGCATTGGCAACCGTTCATAAGCGGCCGTATTATCTATACAGTCGCTAGTAAAGAGTTAGCGACCGTAAATATCTATACAATTTCTAATAGACCGTCCCTAATGTGTACAATTTCTACTAGTGTATGGTTATAATCCGACACTATGAAATTATATACTAAGAACCTTGACATGTCGATTTCTTACCGAGTTTCAAAATTTGACAGTTAAAGTTGTTAGCAATGCCAATGCGCGCGCGCATATACATATATATATATATATATATATATATATATATATATATGCAAACATTTTGGAGCTTAATCTGAACATATGTGTTCTCGTCTGGTGATAGTAAAATACCAATAAATTTGTCTAATAGAGTTGTGAAAGCCATATAGGATTATAATGGTGTGGTCAGACTGCATAGTCATGGCATAAAACTAAAACAAACCACCTATTGTCAGCATATTTGTGTGCGCTTGTACATTTTTTCCCATGTAAAATGACGAAAGTCAACAGTTGTTGGAGTATATTGCTCTTGAACACCCCCCCTCCCCACAATCCCCGCCAAAAAAAAATTGCTCTTGAAATATTTCAAATTACACAGTACCAGAGACTAATCCATTGAAGTTTTATTTCATAGAGCTACTCATATTGTATACAAGCATATAGAAATAATCACAAAATTAGTATTTTTGTTTCCAAAATACATGTTATTTAAAAGATAAAACGGAGCATAAAGTGGCATGGTAGGAAATTCCTATATTGACGGATGACGTGGTTCAATATCATCTCTTGATCCATATACATGATTATCTTGCAATTACATACATTAATTACATTTGAATTAAAAAATGTAAAGTGAAAGGAATCAATGAATAGTCTATTGCCATGTATCCGGCCACTGTAGGAAATTCCTTCAGTTGCACTGTAAACTCTGTATCCGCTATTTAAAAATCTAAAAGTGTCATCCTAGATTGTACGGACACTTCCAAAAGGTTGCCGTATCCGTGTCCGACGCGTATCGGACACCGACACTTGCTAGATATTTGCACAACGCATATCAGACGCGTTATGTATGTGTCATATATGTACAGTAAGTGTTCTATGCGTGTCATATGCGTATAAACATATTTTTAATATGTTATTAGAGTATAACATGCTAAATTTGTTAATTTTTCCTTATTTAATGTTGTCATATTAATTTGATATCTTATTTATCTTTAAGATTATATATATAGTTGTGCTCCATATCCTATATTTTGGGATTTTTTCATGTCGCCATATCTCATCGTGTCGTACCCGTGTCCGTGTCCGTGTCCATACAGCCTTGGTGTGACCTATGGTTAAAATAAAACAACAACGATATAACTAAGTCGTTAGCTATTCTAAGTGGGACCTAACTATCCATCTTGCCTAAAACTCACTATATACATGCTAATACTCTACTATGTGAAAATAAAAAAGTTTTGGTAGTACCTTCCTTATTATCACTCTTTGTTTTATTATATTCCATGTATTTTATTATATACCATGTAATGATTATCAAAACTATTTAATGAAAAGTCATAGTTAGAATCAAATTTGGATAGTAATACCTTTAAAGGAGTTTAAAAAGAGAGAATTGAACGGCCGTGGTCCTCATCCTAGATTTATACCGCCTTTTAATGATTCCATTAACTTTAATTAATATACCTAGTTAGAATAGTATGTGTAGATGTGTTGGACACAGTACCCTCAAGACAATTATTATAATTACAAGAAGGCGGTTATGGTAATTGAAGGAGAACATGTATAGATAGAATGGTCTTGCTCAAGATGATATTATACTATCTTGTTTGTCTTTATCATTCATGTGTATATATTTTACTTGCTATTACGCGTCGCTAATACATAATGATAAAGCCCGTAGGATTCTTTCTTGACTACGAGCATTATGATGGCGATCATACTTATGGGAGTCGGGTAGTCCATAAGAACATTCTTAAATGTTTCTAGTTGTTGGAGTATCGAGACTGGGTATCGATATTTCAGACTAGACTAGTGTATACGTTTTTTGACCCCGATAAGGGGTGATGGCCGGTCTCACAGCCATTGGTGTTTGACACCAAGATTGCATATAGGTGCTCATTAAAAAATGAGTACACCGAAAGGTGCTCATTAGAGAATGAGTACACCGAACGGACTCGTCGAGAACTCTTACATAGTATTATACCTATCGTTAGATAGCGGTTCTCTGGTGACATGAGTACATGGTAGTCTGTAAACCCGAGATCGTCATTTTTCTTATGCGAGTTCGCACTGTACTTTGATTACTACCCTACCACAGCTTTAAAGAGTCGTGCAAACAGGTTTTAGTTGGTACAGTCCCGAGCCACATGGAGGCAGTGAGCGATCGGAAGGGATTCGTCTCTCCCGTTATGGGGAGTTGATGTCGCACTGTGTTCGGTTAGCCATCACCATAAGTCACTGGTTAGAGCAGATAAGATTTACTGATATAAGATTAGTACTTTCTTGGTTGGTCTTGAGCTTGATATCGGCACGACTTATCGGGTTATTAAGGGTCTGACGTCATCCACTCCCTAGACCCGGTATGCGACACCCTTAGACAAAAAGACCGGACTGTACGGAGATTATTACTTATAGGCTTAGACGAACTTGATTGTCGACCTCCATTTCAACAAATACCTGAGTAGCCGTTACGTACAGCTTGTGCCACTGACGTGCTTGTGGTTATGGATATTTATCCAGTAACTCACTTCTAGCGTATTATTGAGTCTTTAGAGTGTAACAACCCTAATTTTCCTATACACTTTTCTATACAAAATTTTTTGTTAAAATTTTTAAAAATCCATAAAGAAGTATTTTAATCTGAGCACAAGATATATATAAGTAATTATTTTGTTTTTAAATAATTCCATTTTTAGTGTACATAAAATTATTTTAAAATTAAAGTGTACTTGGGGTATTTAATGTTGCTGTTATCACTTTAAGTAGTTATTTTCCCACAATAATTACAAGAAGGAGCTTGTAGCTCATTGGTAATACCTTGCACTGTTGAACCAAGCCACCGGAGTTCAAATTCCATGCCCCACATTATTTTTGTATTTATTTTGTTTTAAATTTTTGTAAAGTCAACAGTAAAAAGACCATAACTCCCAAAATATGTACTGGACAACAAAAAGTAAATATACCAAATTGTACCCCCGAAGAATTCCCGGCCATTGGACCCCTGACTCGGCGCCGCCGGCCGGACTTGGCCGGACGGCCGAGTCACCAACAGAGAAAAGTTGGGTCTTGACCTGTTCCACCCTACTGCATACTCTAAATGCTTGGATCGGTTATCATTTGGCCAGTAAATCCCTTTTAATCCTAGGTTTAATGAGTTTTAATGAATTTTTAATATATTTTTTATATTTTTTTTAATTAAAACCCTAACCCTACCCTAACCCTATATAAACACCCCTACCCTCTACCCTCTCACCCTACATTCCTAAGTCCACTCTCTAAAAATTTCAAGAGAACTTGGTATGTTAGAAAACGAGCGAAAGGTGAAGCGCTGCCGAAATCGACGGCGAAATCCCGGCAATCGTACTAGGACTCTTCACGACGTTTCGACGCACCGACTAACCCACTACCTTCCTCTCACTCTCTCGCGTTGTCCAAACCCGTAAGTCCCCTTTTCTACCTTTCTTTTCCTTCATAATAATACGACTTTTTAAAACCCGACGAAAATCGGAACAAACCGATTTCCGATTCGGTTTTTCTATCAAAACTCACTTGTCACTAATTTCATAATGCTTAAACATATTCATATTGACTACTAATCACTTAAAAATCAATTTGGATAAAGTTTCTCACATGAAATGATAACTTTTGCAAAATACCGTATTTTCGCACTTAAATACCACCATGTTTAGTTTATCACATTTAACCCTTTAACGTTGTTATACCTTAAAATAGATCACGAGATAATGACCTACCTACACACACACTCATATGAAATCATAACACGCTACCTTGAAAACTTAGAATACGATAAAACAAGATTTACATTAAAATACCATTTTCTTTATAAACCTTTTTCTAAAAGTTCTAACTTGTATACAATTTTAAAACAAAATCTTTTAATAGGAAAATACGATATGTCATGGACATCGATCGTTTATATAAACCTGACTTTGTGGTGTCTAGACAAGTGTGTCTAAGGCGAATGTTTACTTAATTAGGTCCACTACTTGTAGTGGAGAGCCTCCCACTCACCTGGCACTTACCTGGCCGCAATTGGCGGTGAAGAGGTGATTTAAGACTTCTAATGACTTATCGTTTAGACCATTTAGAAATAGGTTAGTTGGCTTAGGAAACCCTAGAATCTAAAATACGGAAATTTACACCCTTTTTCAAATAAATACCTTATCTTTATAAAACCATTTTCTAAATGACTAGTATTTATTAAATCTTTGCAAAGCGCCACTACAACCCATATTTGGGGAACCCGCTAGGGATTGTGCGGTTTATCGTGCACCATCGGGCTTAGTAGTGCGAGATTCAGACCTCCGCAAGGAGCATCCGGTCTCGAAAGGTTTAGAATACGACATTTATGAAAAATGAGATTTTTGGAAAATAAAATATTTATTAAAAATTATTCTTGTATTAACATATATATATATATATATATTTATCATTTAACACCTATTTTATTATAAGATAAAGTTTTCACTTTTCCTAAAAAAATTACAAGATTAAAAGTTACATTAAAATACCATGAATTTCAATTAAATCAATATTACAAAATTAATACTTTTATTTATATAATTAGGATATTCTCACTAGAAATAACACAAATAAAATTTACACTCATTATAACTGTAAAGACGAATAATAAATACTTGAGGTGTATTTTGAAAAGTATATAAAAGTATTTTTACATAAAATCCCCTCAAGTTTTATAAATTACAATAAGGACCCTAACAATTATAGAACTTTGACTTACATTTCCTTTAGTCTGACTCGGATTTGAGTCTGATTATTTCTGACTTGAATATGATTCAAGTCAATCTATATTCCTTAATATTCCAACTCAATATGAACACATGAATCCCAGAATCCAGTTAACAATCTGTACAACTTGACTGAATCAAACCATGGATATACATCCATTATTCTGTTATTCCATTTACCTGATTATGCAGTTACACTCTGTTACTGATATCATGGTTTTGGTCAGTCATCTAACTTATACAATGCAAAACAACAATACAAACAAAACACTACGGGGTTTAAGGGGTAGATTGGTACGGAAGGTGTTAAAAGTGGCACGAGGCGGTAAGATTAAGACACCTAACATGAATCCAATTGCCGTTGTTCCGGGTTGTATAACGGAGCCTTGTACTCTATATTCCGTTTGCCATGGTCTCTAGCATATAGAGACCCCTCTCGTATACACTGGCATTCTTCTGTACCAAGCTACAAACAACAGCGTTAATACAACATTACAACATTACAACAATACAATACAACATTAAAAGCTACTCTCTCTCTCTTACTCTTTGTCTATTTCTCCCTTATCTTTGGGACTTATCGAGCGACCTGTTCGCTGACGACATTCTATTTCTTTCTTCTTTGAATGTCGTCAGGTGCTTTAGACACAGCAGAGATCGAGCCCACCGGTGAAGACTTGGAGCAGTTTCACGAAGACCCCGAGCTCTAGACATTGTACCTTGTTCTATTCAGTACTTTCATTTCCTGTTATTCCATTGTTTAGGCATCGCTTTTCATTCCAGTTGTATTTACATTTCATGCATTATACAAAAGAATGTTATTAATAAAGTTGATATTATTTCCATATCTCTTGTCTCTTGTGATGTACTTTTATATTGCTTAGATACGCTTAGCGTATATACTTCTAAGTATATACGTAGCGGATCTCGTCGCGTCCCCTTCGCCGTACACCGGGAAGCGGGGCGTGACATAGAGTCCCACGCAAAGGGTTTTCCCGGTTCAGACGAAATGATGTAGAGGCCGTATGTTGATACGTGCAGGAGTCCGATTAAATACGTATGCTGGATACACGGACTTAATCAAACGTTTGATAATACTAGCCGGTTTATGTTTAAGCCGGGTTATTAAATCAAATATTGATTTAATAATATACATATATATAAATTGATATATATATATATATATATATATATATATATATATATATATATATTATAGTATTGTGTTCACTTTCTATTTTTTCTCTCTTGGATATTCGTATTTTATACGGATACACCTATATGTATACGATATATATACCGGAAGTTGTATTTTATATTTATACAGAATACTTTTAGAAGGAGGACACCTCATTTTAGGTTTTCTTTTTATTAAAACGAAATGAAATGAGGTGGAGGGTGAAGTGGAAAGAGGGATGATTAGAGAGGAATGTGCATGGATTTTTAATTGGAAATTCAATTGGTTAAAACATATGGATACTTCATTCTCTCTGTGGAAGGATTCATTCTCTTATGGGTTTTCTTTTTCCTCTTTCCACTTCCTCCTTCTTCCTCTTAAGTGTGAGCTCTCTTGAGTTGGAAAAATCGAAAGAAAATGATTGTGATAAATTCCTACATCTTTTGCACGCATCTTTTACCAAGTCTTGATTGCAAGTTGCTTCATCAAAGTTCACTTTGGAGTGAAGCTAAAGCTAGGATCGGATTTTCTCGTTTGGATCATCTTCGGCAAGGGCGATCGACTTTTAAGCTCGTTCCTGATGGCTTAGGAGCTAAGAAAGAGTTTTCCATAATTGGGTGAAACCGCTACAAAGCTTGTATGCTTTTAACCAAGTAGCTAGTTCCTTTGTTTTCTTGCTAGTTTAGTGTTTGGACGATTTCTAGGGATGTAGTTGCTAGTGTTTGAATTAAAAATTTTGTTTTCGCTTCCACCTTGGCCGCATGTTAAGCGGCACGGGCACTAGGGACTCCTTCAAGATGTATATTTATTATAAGTAGGCAAGTAATGATAACCCATGGCATATTAATTAGAAGATGAATGGTTCTCATTTAGCTTTACTATTATAACTAGAAGTCCTTTGATGATGTAATTAATCAACAAAATAAAAAATATACAAAATGACAAAATTCCAATAACCAAAGCTGAACATTAGAGATGTCCACATCATCCACCACAAAAGACAAAAATAAGAAAATGAAAAGTCAACAACCCCTTCTCTCTCACATTCATTATACGCATTCTCTCTCAAAATGAAAAGCCCAAAAATTGATAAGACTTACAAATTTATACATAAGCCCTTATATTTTTGTTATTTTGTATAACTTATAAATTTCTCAATTATAATATTATCACTAATCCACATTCATTTAATTTAATTTTTAAAAAAGCAATAGATATTTTTATAAATTTTCATATAATGTCAAGAATAAAAATTTCTACTTGTGCCTTCAGTATATCAATTGTTCAAAATATTCACACGTATGTTAGTCACAATAAAAGAAAAAAGATGTGCCATCACTTCTATCGAATAATCTTCAAAGCACAAAGTCAAATCTCATATGTGTATCACCAACCAAAAAGGGTTAATTGCTAAATAATACCCCAATATTTCACCTACTTTGCACTTATATACCTTACTAATTTTTTCGCTACACTTAGATACCCTAAAGTACAAACCATATGTGTTCCCTCATAAAAGAGAAAAAAGGGAGAAAATTCTTCACGGCTCAAGCCTCACGTGTTAAACACGTGAGTGCCTATATGCAAAGCATATAGGTGCTGCAATCAAACAACTATAGGCTACACGTGAGCGCCTATATACAAAGCATACAAGCGCTGCAATCAAACAACTAATAGACTAAATGAGCCTCACGTGTTAAACACGTGAGCGCTTATATGCAAAGTATATAAACGCTGCAATCAAACAACTGATAGGCTAAATAAGTCTCGCGTGTTAAACACGTGAGCGCCTATATGCAAAGCATATAGGCGCTGCAGTCAAACAACTAAAGGCCAAATCGGCCTCACGTGTTAAACACGTGAGCGTCCATATGCAAGGAATATGAGCGCCAAATCAGAGAAGCTAAATAAACCTCACGTGTTAAACACGTGAGGGCGCCTCCTTACATAGAATTAAATTCTACTCTTTGGAAATGCGTCCATAGATATTTCTAAAAGAGAAAGATCCTCTCTGTTAAACAAGGAACTGTTGGATCAAAAATCCAATGGTGATTAAGCATAGAATTAAATTTTATTGGGGAGGATATTTTCTGTTAAACAGAAAGTTGGTGGATCAAAGACCCAATGAGATAGAAAATATTTCCCATATCTTTCTAAACAGAGAAAGATTGTGCTCTGTTAAACTGAGCATCCTTGGATTAAAAACCAATGGTGATAAAAATATCACTGTTCAATAGAATTTTATTCTATATATGGGAGAATATTCCCCCAATCCTATTAAAACGAGAAAACATATTCTGTGAGACAGAAACACTTAGATCAAAGATCCAACGGTGGGTAAAATTCCCCGAACGGATTTTGAAACCAATAAAATCAATTGGAACCTCTCAATGAAAGATTTTAATTAACAAACTTGTCTTCGCTATATAAAGGACTCGAGACTTCAAGTCTCACAGAGAGACACAGATAGACGAACAAAAGCTTCTGCAAAAAAATACAGTGAGCTCTTGAGAGATCAGAGAATTTAATTCTCAAAGTAAGAAGACATTTCTTCTTCAAAACACTCTAGATAAATAAAAAAGGAAAGATTAAAAGTGTCCATTTTGTCTAGTATAATGGATATAAGGGTTTAACCCTTCATACAAGAACTTAGTTCTTTCTCTGATTTGAGATTTGCAAAAGCAAATCTCTACACAAGTTGAGAATTTAATTCTCATCGGGAAAATTCTGTTCTTCAGACTCAAAACTTATGGAAAAGAACTAGGTTATAAAGAAAAAGAAAAAGAACATATGTTCTGGATATTTAATTCCCCAAAATTAGGATTTAACCCTACATAAAGAACTTAGTTCTTATTAAAATAAAAAAGAACTTAGTTCTCCAATAAAAACAACAATGATGATCCAAGATCTTTGAAACAGAAATCTTGATGATTATCAATGACTAAAATGTCATTAACAATATCTCTAAAAACAAGAAGAACTTGACGTCTCACGTGAAACACACATGAGTAAAATTAGTGCTTAACACTATTATAGTGTCTCACGTGTTTCCCGCGTGAGTGCTTAAAACAAACAAAAGAAAAACTAAAACACCTCATGTGCTTCCCACTGGAGCGTCCAAAGAGCAAAGAAAAACTCATTTGTGTTGATTAGGCAGCCACCAAATAAAGCAGCCCAACCCCCCAAAATAAAGCAATCACATGAAATACTCTTGGAAACCCAAAATCTGACGTCTCACATGTTTCACATGTGAGTTCTAGCCAAGTGCTTAGCACTTATGTCAAAAAATGGGGTGAGCAAACAAAACCTGAAATCAATGCTCAGCACTCACGTGCTTCCCACGTGAGTGCCATGCAAAGTGCTTAGCACTCTATATTCAGTCAAAATGACTAAAGTGCTTAGCACTGATGGGGCAGCGCCCATATCTGAGTGCCTCTATATTTAGTCAAAATGACTAAAGTGCTTAGCACTGATGGGGCAGCGCCCATATCTGAGTGCCTCACATGTTTCACACGTGAGCGCCAGAGAAGATTCACTATAGTAGCGCCTTACGTGAAAAACACACGAGCGCCAGAAAAGATTAGTGCTTAGCACTATTCCAACGCCCCACGTGAAATACATGTGAGCACTGCATATATTAGTGTTTAACACTACTGGGAAGTATAAAAACCCAATCTCTGCCCAAATGGACTAAATTTTCTGAAGTTAAACCTCTTTGATTTTAAATCAACCGAGCCCATATTGCTCATGATTTCCAAACTGATCTTAGTCTTAAACATGACTAGTGATCTCTCATTGATGATATCCAAAATGATATTCATCCCATATCTCCTAAAGTAATCGTAGTCTCAAATATGAATAACGATTCTTAGATCCACCACAACCCCTTTTCCCCTCAAATACGGGATTTGGTTCAAGTGTACATCTTTCCATACCTCTGATATATGTCGATGTAATTCCTCAACGTTTTCAGAGAGGTGGCGGGTCCCGACAACCAACAACTCCTTTCATTATATATTGATGCATTTCCAAATTGACGTGCACACCTCAAATCGGATCGCGTCCCAAATTGGGCGCATTCCATGTCACCATCGCCTACTCCGCCACGTAATAAACACACGTGCATGCAAGATGAATGTTGGACCAAAATGTTTCTAAACTAATATTCACCTTTAAAATGGCGATAATAGACCGAAATGTTCTTATACTAATATTCACCTTAAATATGGCGATAATAGACCGAAACGTTCTTAAACCAACATTCGTCCCCAAAACGGAATTGTTGGACCGAAATGTCCCTAAACTAATATCCGTCCCAAACATGACGATAATGGACCATGATGTCCTTAAACTAAAATAATTGGACCCAAATGTTCATATGTTTTAAATCGATCTTAATCTCAAACTAGATTAACGGTCCTTAAATAAACCCTAACCAAAATCTAAAATATACGGATTTGGACTAATCCGCGCCTTTACGGACGACGACATAAACTAGTCTCCGTATATAATCCACAGACAACTAAAACAAACAAAAACACACACGACACGAAGTGAACTGCTGGAGGAAAAAGAAAGTGGTTTATCGCAATGCGGTAACGTAATTAACTGCAGAGGGTTGCGCCTGCAGCGAAGAACGTTCACACAATAAAAAAAAACCTCATAAAATAAGGGGGAATATGATAAAGTCTGTTATAACGGTCGCGTCTGTCCAAACCTCCGATATATGGTACCATAAATCAACTTGGTATTTTCGGAGAGATGGACGGATAAATCCAAATAGCATCTGCCTCAGATTCAGGCAAGACGATCCATCCCAGTTCGTTTCTGTTTCTGGCGGTAAACAATATGCATTTTGTTTAAAATAGTGATGAATTTGATGGGCAACAAGGGAGAAAAGTATTAATGGTTTGCACTTTACGATATATAAGCGCAGCGAAAAAATCAATAAGGTATATAAGTGCAAAATAGATAAAACATTGAGGTATTATTTAGCAATTAAACCACAGAAAAATGATGAAAGTATAAATACCAGATACTCACAAATGGCTCGAAATCAGGACTAGACAAATTATTCGTGAGATTGTTCATCGTCACCAAAGCCTACAGAAACAGAAGAGATTTGATTCATTCTAGCATTAAAAGATTCCAGTAGCTTTCACCACAAATAATCAAAATGTCATAAACTAAGCAAAAGAATTGAGAATCTGGTGCAAGCAATAAGTGAAATTAATGGTGTGATAAATGGAACTGCTTCAAATGTGTTGGTTGATGAAAAATTATATTACATATTGGAACTATAAATGATTACAGTTATAACTCTTTTCGTTTTTCTCGTGTAGGTGTTGTTTGCTCTTTGTAATCTCTGTATAAGTGCAATTGTAGTAATTACATTAACAGAAAATCCCAAGTCAAAAAGCAATGTAACTTGAACAAAATATATTATGATGCAGAGCATGATGATTATAGAGTGAAGCAAATTCAGTTAGCATTCAAGTTTAAGTGCAATGGAGGCCGAGCATAAAGACCCGACGTCCGTACGCAGAGAAGTTGCACTAGAGGCTTATGCAGTTGTACTATAGCAAATCAAATGACACAATTGGTCAATTTATATTTTAGACTATTTAAAGTAAGCCGCAATTCCTTCTGACATTCAGTCGTTACAATTGTTCTTGGCTTAGCTGTATGATTCATTCACCATCTCGATCGAAAGATTTTTTTTTTCAATTATTAGATTGCAATGCTCAGCCAAATCTTAGATTGGTTTGAGAAATCCACATGTGACCATTTGTTAAGAACTGTTAGATCATTGATGAGCAATTGAAACGTCTTTTGATTGTTGCATCTAAGTTGACCTCAGCAGATTAGCTTCCTGCATACGCGCGCATGCTCGCACACACTTAACCCAAACCACATACTAGGAGAAGTTGGATCTTAGTTGAACCAGTAATAGACCTACCAACCCCCCCCCCCCCCCACACACACACACCCACCCAAAAGAAAAACATTTCAGATTTATTATAATCAATTCCATAACGTACTCTAAATACATTTATTCATTGATTGACTACTTAAATGTTTTACATACACAGAAATTATAAGTATAGCTTATGCTTTATGTTATCGCTATTTTCAGAAATGTTTTATTAATGAGTCATGTGGTGGCATACCATGCATGTTATAATTCAAAAATGTTGCTCCCGAAACATAATGGTCTCAGATCTTTTTCCTCATAACCTCACGCTTGCTCGCTAACTACAGAGCCTTAATTGGACGCAAGGGTTTGATAACTAAATGAAATTTCAGGACAATCATATTTGACATCTATTAGATCGATCCCTCTCTTGACCCGCAGGGATTATTAGATACAAACTTATTACTATGAATGCATTAAACAATATAATTATTGTATAATGTGCACATCAATTACATTTTAATATATGATAATGTGTCTTTATTTAGCAGATACACCCTCAAGACACAAGCAATCATAGTGAGATACTGAAACTTATATAATTTGAGCTGATGTCAAATGAACATGATGTTTCACTGATTTAAAAAAATATTTATGTTTAGCTTCTGTCCTCCTAAGATATTAAAACTTGTATCGACCTTCTGGATCAAAACTGTTTTGAAGTAAAATGCTAAAGTGCTTCAATGATGGCCTTCTGGTGGATGCATAAAAAAACTCATTGCATTTTTTTAGGAAAAAAAGAATAGATACTAGATATAATTCCTATTTCGGTGCTATAGGATGACTGGAAAGAAAAAAGCCTAGTTAATTCCAATTGAAAACATAAAAAAAAAAAACTGTGAAACTCAAACTTACAGTTTTGGCAGTGACGGGATCCGTCTCCTTTAACTTTTGCATATGTATCTCAAAAGAAATTGTGCTTTCTTGATCGACTATAGCAGCAATGAGATTGTACACTTCGGCAAAGTCCGGTGTCACTGAATTAGGTAATCCAATCAACCTAGCCAGTAATTAATTACCACAAAATAATTAATCGGTCATAGTGAATCAGGAACTGCAGAAAAGCTAGATCACTGGTAACCAAAAGAAAACGGGGGAAGTGGGATTACAATGATAGTGCGGCTTGAGATATGAACATTAGAATATAATGCATGGTAGACTTCATGATTATGCCTGAAGGAAACTATAATTCTAACTTACACATGAAAACACTGAAACACAAAAGCTATTTAGAAAGCATACATCTGTCGGAAAAAACAGATATTGATAAAAGCTCGCATATTCTTGACTAGTCCCCAAATTTATATTTGTGGTTCTCAGAACATTTGATATACTTTAAGAATGATCTATTAAACCTTTTTCTTAACTAATCACATATTTAATTTCCAATTCTTATTTTCGTTAGTATTCACCTTAGGATGGATGGTTAAACCTAACTAATGAAAATGGTTACATTTAGGTATTGCTTGACTATTAATGCAAAATATACTATGTTTCTTCTCATGCTTTTTCTAAAGTTACATTTCATGCATTTCCTTTCTTTCTACTAAAATCACTGACATTTCACGCATTATATTTCCCAAATACTAAAGAATTCAGATAAAGCATGTGTAGAATCAAATTGTGAGATGTTGTTGAAATTGTGGAGAGTCTTCCTCGGACGTCTGAACAAGGAGGTTCAGACGTCTGGACATACACGCATGCAGGAGCCATAAGAGCAGAGCGATGCCAGACGTCTAAAGGAAAAATAACAGACGTCCGGCTAAATCCAGTGCTGTCACCGAGCAAAGCCAGACGTCTGACCAAGGAGTAGCAGACGTCTACCAAATATGCTTAAGCCAACACGGAGAGGAGACAGATGTCTGACGAATTATGCATCAGTCGTCTACCGACGGGTTTTCTGTACGAACCGAATATTTAATATTTTGTTTTATCTCTAATTTAAATAGGAATTAGGGTTAGGCTATATACATGGATCTCTCATATGATAGAATTACCGCTATTAAGATCATTGCATAGATAGAACAAGACGGCTAAGAGATTTGAAAGAAATCTCCTAGGGTTGCTCTTAGTGTAAAACTTGACTAAAAGATTTAGTAGAGGTTTACAGATTTCGCTCTGCCGGAGACTAGTCATACGGTGATTGAACCTCGTTAAAAAATACCTTGTCTCTCTGGTTTGATTTTTTTGTTCTCGCTTCATTGTGTTTTGTCTTTCGTAGTTTAATTTACATATTGCGTGGATTGGCCGTTAGCATAGTTTCCATGTTATTGTACCTTCTCCCATCCCAACAAAGTGGTATCAGAGTTTAGGGAATTGAAGGGTTTTCGGTTCTACGGTTTAGATTTACGGTGGATGGCGACGTTTGTGTTCGCTCCCCATCTTCTTAGATCGTATTTTCGAAGGTGTTGGTTCAGATCCGAGAAGAAGGTTGAGTTTGCTGCAGCGGCAAACGAAAAACGACAGAGGATAAGATAAGAATCGAAAAATTCAGTGGTCAAAACTAAGGTTGGTGACATATGCAGATGGATGACTACCTATATCAGAAAGACTTTTATCTTCCGTTGTTGGGTGATGATTGGTGTGAATTGCCGAGTTTTAAAGTGTCCTAAATACGGCAATCAATGACGGTGTCGCAAATAGTTAGCCGATTGTGAGTACGGATCGTTCACATGTAGATGGTGAATTACTTATCTTGTTTTAAATGAGTTAATAGAAAAAGCTTTGGATTTGTCGTTTTTATACTAAAAAGATTTAAAAATATTAATGTTAGAAGAATTCATTAGGATTTTCGGATTAGCTTGTTTAAAGGATGTATTAAAACTTCTTTACCTTTAACCACTTGATGGATTGATGCGAGAATATTAACAAACAATGGGGATTACGGTTTAAAGGGGTACTAGGGATTCCCTTCATCGACTCTTGTCCTTCTATTAATTACGATTATCTCAAATCTCTAGCAAAGTTCCCACAACTTGTCTCTAAAGTTAGGTCGCAACTATAATGGAAGGATAGAGCGCCCAAAAGGAGAAAGATGTTGTTTATCTTTAAAAAAGTTTTAGATTAATATGTTGGGTAAATGGAAAGTGTAAGGGATTTTTCCATCCCTCAAACTCCCCTTTTCTTAACCTTAACAAGCAAGAGAATTTACTCACCCATTATAATCATTAAAACAAAGAAGAAGAGAAAAAAATGAAGAATGATAGTTATGCTAACTATCAGGGCCCTCACGATAGCGAGGAGCGGCCATTGAGTATCATCGCATTTAAACAATTAGAAAGAATAAGGAAGAAAGAAAAATCATCATCTAACTAATTAAAAGTAAAAGCAAAAAAGTAATTGCAGAATTAAAGTGCGGAAAGTAAACACACGAAATTAAAAGAACTCCACCTTTTATTAAAAAGAACTTGAATTACAAAATTTAAATGGCTAAAAGAAAAACTAAATATTAAACCATGGATGATCCTTGCTTCATTTCTGCTCGGTCTTTTATATAGACTCTGGAACTTAAAACCCTAAATCTTATCTCGGCTCACATGAAATGACGATCATGCCCTTGAAAAATTTGATCAAACGGCTACGATTGAGCCACGGATCCGCCGCCAATTGCATTATACGACCGCTGATCCGCCGCCTTTTGTTAGGATCCCGTCTTCAATTTTTTTCCTCTTTCTTCTTGTGATTTTAGGAACTCATTCTGATGATAAAATCTTGAAAATATTGTTTTATCTCTGTGGTTGTGAAAATCTTTAATTTGCTCCTAAACTTGGCAGATTTGATTTGCTAACTTTATTTGATTTGGATCTCTTAATTATATTTGTAGTTTTGAACCGATTTGTTGCTTTAATAGCTGCACAATATTTTAAATCAAATCATTATTAGCATTTATTTTATTTGAGAAAATATTCCAATAATTTATTCACAAATAAATTACTTAATGGTTAAGAAACTCATAGATATTTATTTCAATGAGATATGCAACCATTTAACTCCCAATTATATTAATTATAACTTAAGAAACATATGACAAAATCTTTTTCCATATAAACCCATTTATGTTCTTGAATTACAGATAACACCATCTAGTAATTAATAATAATATGGAAAATGAGCGTAAAAATATGCAATAAATATGACTGATCAGGTGTCAAGCCCAAGAAGATATCCGATGAGGTATGGAATCTACTGGATAGGAAAGCCCTGAAAACGATTAGGTTGCTGTTGACTCCGCAGATGGCCTTTAATATCTCGAAAGAGAAAACAACCATGGAGCTAATGACGATATTTATGAAGTTGTATGAGAAGCCTTCAACGTCGAATAAAATATTTCTGATGAAGAAACTTTTCAACATGGACATGGTAGAACATGGTTCAGTGACATAGCATTTGAACGAGTTCAACAGTGTGACGAGCCAACTCGAATCAGTCTCAATTATATTTGAAGATGAGATTCGAGCCCTATTGTTTTTATGTTCGTTGCCGGAGAATTTGGAAAACCTGGTTATACCAGTCAACAACTCGATCTCAGAGACTCTCAAATTTAATGATGCGGTGAGCAGCATATTAAGTGATGAGATGAGGAGAAAGGCTATGAGTGGGAATTCGGAAACTTCTGCACTCTCGGCTGAGAATCATGGCTGGGAAATAGAAAGGAGAAAGGGGAAGAAATGGAAGTCAAAGAGCCAGGGGAAATCTCAAGGAAAGATCCGAGGTAGCTGTTGGAACTGCGGAAAAAAGGATCACTTTAAAGAGGAATGCAGACTCTTGAAGAAAGATAAAGGCTCAGATACGAAGTCAGATGAAAAGGAAGCCAGTGTGATGTATACACATGAACAGGGGGATATGGACTTTGTTTTTCGGCGAATGAGAGCATAAAGAGAAATACCCGGTTTCTAGATTCGGGGGCATCCTTTCACTTCACTTCACTTCAGGTCGGTATCACTTTAGCTAATATGTTCAAGGGGATCTTGGGTATGTGACGTTGGGAAACGGTTAGCCGTGTAAGATTGTTGGAAAAGGGATGATCATACTACAACCGTCAAAAGGAGGTCAGATAAAACTGAAGAACATTAAGCATATACCAGATTTGAATGAGAGTCTGATTTCTACAAGTCGGCTAGACAGCGAAGAGCACATTATGTTATTTGGGAATTTTCAGTAGAAGATTTCTAAAGGATAGTTGGTGGTCGTAAGGGGAAAATTGAGCGGTTAATTGTATTCCTTCAGTGAGAGCAATGGAGGTTTGATTGCATTGACGGCATGTTCGGATACAAATTCTGAGACTTTGTCGTGGCACAAAAGATTGGGGAAACTTAGCTAGGAGAATATGAAGATTTTTCAGGATAAGGGGCTTTTATCTAGGCTGGAGAAGGTAGAGTTGGGTCTCTGTGAGAGTCGCGTTTTTGGAAAGTAATACGCATTCAGGTTTCAGATTGGTGGTATAGTAAAGAAGACCAAAAAGCTAGAGTTGGTGCATACGGATGTATGGGGACCGGCCTTGATAGAGTTTTAAGGAGGAAATCGGTACTTCATAGTTTTCATTGATGATGCAAGTAGGAAGATCTGGGTCGATGCAATGAAGAAAAAGCATGATGTGTTTGGTCTCTTTAAACATTGGATTGCACAGGTAGAGAACCAAACGCGGACAAAGCTTAAGTGCCTAAAGTCCAATAATGGCGGAGAATATTGCACACAAAAGTTCGAAGGGTATTGCCCACGGAAGAGTATACGTTGGTTAAAAACGGTACCGAGGACACCACAACATGATGACATCGCTGAAAGGATAAACATGACGATCCTAGATTGAGTGAGGAGCATGACCTTGGATATGGGTTATAGAGTGTTTTTCGTCGTCCTATTGAGATAGGATTGTGCTTGCTTGTTAGGCGTGTACAGATTCTTCCTGTCCGAGGTAGACAGAGGTTTATTGATTGTGGAGATTCTAATTTCCGGCAGTCGTGGGCAAAGCTGCTGTTGATTACCTCTCGCTTTGAGGCGAGGGAATCTCCGAACAGGTTGTATAAGTTATGCGAATTCAAAGTGTAATATACGCGTGCTGTGTTTTGAAAAACAATTTTGAATGTGCTTTGAGCATATTGGGGGCCTCACAGAGTTTACGGGGGTCCCGTAATGTGAAAATGTGTGTGTTTGAAAACAGTTTTGAGGATGTTTGGCTGTTACGTAAAGGATTGGCGCTAGCGCAAAGGATTAGAACTAGCGCTACGTGTGTCGCACGTGCCTTTGCGCTAAGCGCTTGCACTCATCGATTGCACGGGTTGCGATTGCGCAAAGAGTTAGCGCTAGCACACGTATGGTGCTTGGCCCCAAGCAAAGGCGCTGGGTGCTTGGCACTTGTCGCGCTTGCACAAAGAATCGGCTTCGTTGTGGAGCGCTACTTCTGGTGTGGGAACCCACATTTTGTGGAGTTAACGCTCCTGGTGAGGGTTTCCCTAAAGGAAAGGCCGTGAGGCTTTCCTTTTGATAGGGTCATCTTCAATATTCTCCTATTTTGTCCAAAACGTTCTCTTAAATCTTCAAAACTTCATATTCGAATCTTGAATAATGAATATGTATCCCCTTTTCCTTTTCTAGGCTTTGGATCTTACCATAATAGGGTCTTTGGAGACGAGTTCTCCTTCTTCTTCCTCTTTGTCATGCCCCGCTTCCCAAAATACGGAATACGGGGGGTTGACAAGGCCAGCCATACTCCTACGGTCAAGGAAATATACTTCATAGTCACACTTCGGCTTCTAGCTTTACGTGGTAATCAGTAAACAATGCACAGGTAATGAGAAATGCAATAACTAAATCAAAAGAACTAACCGGGTAGAGATCAATGAAGTATAGCTCTGAGTCGCTGGTCAAGATGTCCGTGATGTCCTCGAGGGAATTAAGGTCCTGGTCCAGGCTAGATCCACTTCTCACTCTGATCATGCACACTCAGGTCGTCAGAGCGACACGATAGCAATATATATATAGATACAAATGGTAACTCATACAATAATAATGAATATGTAACGGTAAATCAAGAGAGTAAAGACTTGAACATGAAGTACCAGTGCGGGTGTCTAATAGAGTAGGTAAACAGTAAAGCAGTAAATAGTATGTCAGGTGTGTTGAATCAGTAAGCAATGCATGTCAATGTCACTATTCCTATCAGTCTTTAAGTCTCACTGTACAGGTCACTAAGCCTATCGTCAGTCCAAGTGTGAGAGTCAACCACTCGTGAGTATCCCCCACCCAAGGGTAGGACCCAAGGACAAGGGAACACGGGCCCGAGTCGTCCGCTAATAATCGGTGATATCCCTATATATCTCCATATATCTCCATATGTGCCGGCATGGGACTCCCGAGAATCTGTTGAACTCACATTCAAACTACCCCACACCCCGTGGTCTACATCAAACGCCAACCATAAACTCAAATACTAGCCGGTCCATGACGATTCTACGCGAGAACTGAAGACAGGGTCTCCATCAAGTATGTCTCGACTGATACCCAAGATCAATGGACAGTGTTTGGTGCCTTACCGGTGACACCCATACAAGTGCTTCCATAATTGTCCCATACCAATTATGGTCACACTTATACGCGTCCCACAGACGTCGACAATGCATTAAATCAATAGGGTCCACTGATTGTGTACAAGTACATGTCACTTTCACTTATCCATTCATGCTCAACAATAACGTACTTACCACAATCACCACTAATACCTAACACTGGGTAATGCACATGATCACTAGGTTACCAATGCAATGACATATATATAATGTGATGAGAATACGATAATTCAGGCATGATTAAGAAGTCATAAGTCAGTGTCCTACCACTTGCATAATTTATCATAAATCTTACGTGCAAAATTTAGCGAAACAATAAAAAGGGGGTAAGCATCATGTATAATTATCTATCCATTAAAATTAGTTTCACGTTAATCGGGTTTCAGGATCACTAGATATGGCCATTTCATTTTAAGCATTCACTGCTGGAAATCCGGTTTCAGAATCAGAAGTCCGTTTCATAACGCATTTTAATACCAGTTGGGATCAGAATTTAGCAATGCTATAGTTGAATGAAATTTAGGATTTTCAATGAGGTTTCTAACGCAGTAGACGGATTCTCAATCTCGTCTCTACATCAGAAGTTATGCACTGTTCAACACTAGAATATCAGTTCTGGTTCTGTTTGGGACTGCTATACGTCCCGATCTTTTAAATTGCAGTTTAAACAGTAAACGACGATATAAAGGGGTGAAGCCACTTGAGTTATTTATCTAACAGATTCATCTTCAATAAAGTGTAGGGTTCCGCAACATACAAGTTCAGGCAGCGAAGAGGTAGGCATTACGAGACAGGAAACAACAACCAGAGCTGCTCTGGACTGCAGTCCAGAGCTACTCTCCGAACCAATTCTCGTCATAATATCAGTACAGAAACAATTAAGAACTTGCATAGGGTTACAGGTTGTCGAGTTGGATTCGTTTTGAGCCCTCGAACGCCTCATTTCAATATGTACACACTTAATTGTGATTTTAACAAATTTCAGGTGCGGGAAATTCCCAGTTTTTACGGGTGTAATTGGGGGTGTTCGTTTAATCCATTAACAATTGTATTTTCCAGTAAAATTTCTACACAGTGCTCATTGCCACACGGGCCAGAATATGCAATCAAGTTCTGTCAAATTAAATAAAGGTTTTCATTTGCATCGAACAGTTATGTCATAAAAGTTTTCGTGAATTGTAAACATGGAATTAATACGATTTTAGTTTGTAAGGAAATAAACTAGCATGTAGCAAGTAGGGTACTTGCCTGGAGACGCTTTGGCGATGCACGACAGCGGCAACGGCACGACCGCGCGACGAACGGCGCGGCTAGGGTTCACGGCCTCGGCCCGCGTTTCGGTTTCGTCGTCGGAGTTGCCCGGAGATGGCTCGTGTTCGCTGGAAGCGGAGTGGGATGCTCTGTGGATCTCCTGGGATGTGCTGGGGTCGACGATGGTCGGCGGTGGTCGCTCCGGCGATGGCAGCAGTAAGGGTGAGGTTGCAACGAGGCTTTTGGTGTGGTTTTGGAGTGAGAGGGGGAGCAGTGGGGCTTGGGCTTGTAGTGATGGTGATGATGTTGATGACGTAGGGTGTCGACGAGGTGGTTCAGGTCAGTTGGGGGCTCGCCGGCGTCGAGTGCAAGGGAGTGGCCGAGATGGGTGTCGAGGGTCGGCGGTTGAAGAGAGTGGGTGTTGAGGTGAAGGTGAGGGCTTTAGGAGGAGGCTAGGGTACTCGGTGATGAAGGAGTAGGTCGATCGTCGTCGTCGGGGGTGAGCGGGTGATGAGAGCTCGAGTTTGGTTTTCTGTAGATAGAGAGAGAGATGGGGAGGAGTTGGAGAGTGGGGGTGTGAGGGAGAGAGGAGGAAGGAGTTTGAGGAGCTCGTGGGGTCGTGGTCGAGGTCGTGGCGCACGGCGCGGACGACGTGGGCACAAAGGGGAGGCTCGGGGACGTGGGTGTGAAGGAAAAAGAATGGGCGGGAGAAGTTTTACGTGGGGAAGAAGAAGGAGGCGCTAACGGTCGGGTAGGTTTAGTGCGGGCGCGGGTTGGGGTGCTGGGCTGGGAAAGGAATGTTGGGCCGAGGAAGTGGGTTAATCTATATATTTAGTTTTAATTCAGTTGGGTTGGGTTTGGGGAAACGGGTTGGGCCAGCTAGGAGAAAATAATTAAGTGTTTTAAGTTTGGGCCGTGGAAGCAACGGGCTGGGGAATTGTTTAATTAGAGATTTGGATTTTGGGCTGAGGTTTTTAAAATAGGGAAATTATATTTTATTTTGTCTTGGCTTGGAGTTAAATAAGAATGGGAATGAATTTTGGGGAAAATAAATAGGAAGTTGGGCCGAATTTTAGGGTAAAATAAAAGGGAGAAAATAAAAATGGTTTTAGATAAATTAGGGTCATAAAGGGTTTAGGAAAAGAAAATGTGAAGGGAAAAAGATTAGGAAAAGACTATGAAGAATTGGGAAGGGAGTGGGCTGAGACATAAAGAAAAAGGGATTGGGATTTGGGTTTAAAAGCAATAAAATAATTATAAGTGAAAATAAATTAATTTTGTAAGTAATACTTTATGAAGAATATGGACATTGGTGTACAAAAAGAACTGGGTATTATATCATACCACCCTTACAAAAATTTCGCCCTCGAAATTTAAAATAAACGATAAGCTACAAAATAATAAGCGAAAGGCTACCACATCGAACACTAACACATAGTGATTTACTTAAAACAGGTGGATAAAATTTTTGAAGGTCTATATATGTAAGAATAACACAACTAAAAGGATAGGTCTAAATAAGTATAAGGCAGAAACAACTATAAGGGCAACCTATATGTACAAAAGAATAAAATAGCAATAACGAATAATAACATTCGAGGCGTGCTAGATAAAATCGAAATCCTAAATATGTGCACACATACGTATATCAAAAGTAGCGCAGCTAAAATAATAAGTATAAGGCATAACCATAATGAAATTGTGAAGGATTTGTCGGTAGGTTAAAACATTTTAGAATAACGTATCAATCAACCAATTTTAACATAACTTAGAAAACCACATGGTGAAAATAAGAAATATAGCACAAAATAATATGTGCAATATATGGTTGCGTTACCGAAAAACGAGAAGAATAGTAGTGTACTTAAAATGCATAAAACGGGAGTAGTTAATAACACGCACTTTTCGATAAACACAAAATAATGAAAACTAAATTTTCGAATAACGATGTCCCTAAATATAGTTAGGGTAACAGGAAATAGCACAAAGATGTATTGAACTAGCCAGGGTAGGGATTACGATGGAATATGGCTCACTCAAAAGGTCGGAGTGTGACACTTTAAACTGAAGGTCGAAAAGGCCGGGGTCATGTCAGCCCAGGGTGTAAGGGTGAGCAGCAAATAACCACAAGAGGGGAAGGGATGTATGTGAAGAAAAACGTTCGATACATCATGTGAATCAAAAATCTGAAGGGTTAGCAAACTCGGAAATTTCACTATCAATTTCTCCTCCAGAAGGATCTCAAACGAGGCACATACGAAGGATGAAGGGTGGCCCATTCAAAAGATCGGGGTGCGGTACTTTTTTATCTAAGCGAGGGTCAAAACAGCACAAGGTGCAGGGGTGGACAATCAGGGATCTCAGGAGGAAAATAAATATATAGGGGAAACAGTCAAGCATCATGTGAACCAAAAAAACCAAAAGATTAGCGAACTCAGCAATTTATCTCATTTCAGAAAAGTCCGAACAAGGCATCCACGACGAATAAACGATAGCCCTAAACTATACATAGATTTTATTTGACCAGAGGAGACAAAAACTGGGTCACGTCAGTCGCGATTATGGGAGTTCAGCAGGTTACGGTAGGCTCGTGCGCTCAGATAGGGGCGCCCGTTTCCATAGCGCCTCGCAAGGATCGCCATTGGAGGTTCTTCTGCCATGGGGTCTTGTTCTTCTGGTCCTTCTTCCTCGGTTGGAGTTTCTTCATCGAGGTCTGCTTCCATGTGATTCTCTTCTTCGGGATCCTTTTCCGTAGGATTTTCTTCCACTGGATTCTCCCCAAGGTTTTCCTCTCCTGGATTTTCTTCTATCGGGTCCTCCTCGGAATCTTCCTCTATTGGGTCTTCTTCGAGGTCTCCTTCCTCCTCGTCGGAATCACCGATCATGTCAACTTCTGGAGTTGTGGATCCCTCGTTCTCGGAATCACTGTTTTCGAAAATAACCTGGGGGCCGTTGATCTCGTCATCCGAACTCACCAGCATGCGGTCTAAGCAAACACATGACTGTGTGTCTTCATCTAGATGCGGCGCTGCTCCAGGGTGGGCCATGGCCTGAAAAGAAAGAGTCATGATTAGACAGTGGGACACATCAAGAAGATAACCAAGGATACAGTAGCACAGTGAGGATATGTTGTAGGCAAAGACTGGAAAATTAAAATTTAAAAAAAATGCTGGTGCAATGGATAGTATAAATAAAGTGAGAAGCAAGAGAACGATGCATACATCACAACTCAAAGTTTTTTTGCATTTAGCTAAAAGTTCGATGGATACAAGATTTCAAACGAAAGAAAATATTTACAAAAGAGTGACAACATTTTTATTGAAAGCAGAAAACGTGATAATTCTTCTTTGATTTCTGGACTGCTGCATTCTCGTCTCGCGAGTTGAATCCTACACGGGGTCCGCACTATCCTCGAAGCTTGAATTACGAAATAATCATCACTTAGCCGGAGTGGAGAGTGTTGACGAATCTCCTCCTTGTAGCTCCTTCCTTTTGGGACAACCATTGATGAGATGTTCGCTGGATCCGCAAATTAGGCACTGCCCTTTGGCGTTGCGACAATCTCTTTGAGGGTGCCCTGGCTTCTTGCAGTATCCACAACGTGGAGTCTTCCGCTGCTTCCGTGGCTGGGGAACAAGTGGCCACTTCGTCTTCCTCTCTTTTCCTTGTTTAACGGGGATTCCCTTACGATTGGAGGCTTCCGCTGGTGCCCGAGCCATCTGCCTCCTTAGTCTTTCAGCTAACAGGTCGTTCGTTCGCTCCTGGGCTTCCTTCAGACCTTACAGTACATTCAAAATCTCGACGGTCTGATTCTGGGGAGTGGAGATAGAGGAAGAGTCATTGGAAGACATGGTCCTGAAATAACAATTTTGAGGACGATATAAGGTACAAGCTTTAAGAATTATAATACAATATGGATTAAGCAAGGAATCAAGAATATCGGGTGAGGTGAAATTCAAACGAGTGGAAATCAAATGTAGAGCTCTAAGTCACCCAATAGAGTACAGTATTGTAACTATGCTACAGTTCACAATCACAACCACGTAACTCTACTAAGTTACCCCAAAACTCTAGCGGATGGATCAAAATTTATAGCAGAACACACTATGTGAATCAAGATCAAGAATAACAAGTTTACAATCTCGACTGAAGGATGTCCTAGATTGTCAAGCACTACACGGAAACTGCAATCCCAATCGAATCAAAACCTGGTTTTGATACCAACAAAACCATGTCACGCCCCGCTTCCCAAAATACGGAATACGGGGGGTTGACAAGGCCAGCCATGCTCCTACGGTCAAGGAAATATCCTACCGTAGTCACACTTCGGTTTCTAGCTTTACGTGGTAATCAGTAAACAATGCACAGGTAATGAGAAATGCAGTAACTAAATCAAAAGAACTAACCGGGTGCAGATCAATGAAGTATAGCTCTGAGTCGCTGGTCAAGATGTCCGCGATGTCCTCGAGGGAATTCAGGTCCTGGTCCAGGCTAGATCCACTTCTCACTCTGAGCATGCACACTCAGGTCGTCAGAGCGACACGATAGCAATATATATATAGATACAAATGGTAACTCATACAATAATAATGAATATGTAACGGTAAATCAAGAGAGTAAAGACGTGAACATGAAGTAGCCAGTGCGGGTGTCTAATAGAGCAGGTGAACAGTAAAGCAATAAATAGCATGTCAGGTGTGTTGAATCAGTAAGCAATGCATGTCAATGTCACTATCCATATCAGTCTCTAAGTCTCACTGTATAGGTCACTAAGCCTATCGTCAGTCCAAGTGTGAGAGTCAACCACTCGTGAGTATCCCCCATCCAAGGGTAGGACCCAAGGACAAGGGAACACGGGCCCGAGTCGCTCGCTAATAATCAGTGATATCCCTATATATCTCCATATATCTCCATATGTGCTGGCATGGGACTCCCGAGAATCTGTTGAACTCACACTCAAACTACCCCACACCCCGTGGTCTATATCAAACGCCAACCATAAACTCAAATACCAGCCGGTCCATGACGAGTCTACGCAAGAACTGAAGACAGGGTCTCCATCAAGCATGTCTCGACTGATACCTAAGATCATTGGACAGTGTTTGGTGCCTTACCTGTGACACCCATACAAGTGCTTCCATAAGTGTCCCATACCAATTATGGTCACACTTATACGCGTCCCACATGTTGGATATATATGCCCTAGAGGCCTTCATTGTATAGGATGCCGGGGATATGTATGTACAAGACAGTCTTGCTTAATATGATAGTACGCTATTTGGTTTGTCTTTATCTTAACATATGATATATTTTGCGTAGTATTCATATATATACATGTTGATAAATCCCATAGGGTGTTTTTCCTGACTACCGGCGTTGTGATGGCAGTCATACTTGTGGGAGCTGGATAGTCACTAGGCACATCCTTAGATGTCCCTGGTCGCAGGAGTATCGAGACTGGGCATCGATACTCCGGAGTAGACTAGTGTATACATATCTAGACCCTGAGGAGGGGCGATGGATTGGTCCCGCAACCATTGGTGGAGTGCACCTAAGATTGTATACAGATGCTCACTGGGTGTGAGTACACCGGACAAGACTCGCCGAGAACTGACTGGATGGTATTTATACTTAACGTCAGATAGCAGTTCTCAAGTGACATGTGTGCAGATAGTCCGTTGACTTAAGGCCGTCATTTGTCTCGTGTGAGTTCCCACTGTGCTTTGATTACTATCCTACCATGGTTCAAAGGAGTCGTGCAAACAGGTTTTAGTTGGGCACAGTCCCGAGCCACGTGGAGGCAGTGAGTGACTGTTAGGGATTCGTCTCTCCCGGTATAGGGAGTTGATATCGCACGGTGATCGGTTGGTCATTACCATAAGTCCCTGGACAGGGCTGATAGAGAATTACTGATAGACTGATCAGTAGATTCTCGGATGGTAATTGAGCCATGCCGACACGACTTGTACGGTTATTAAGGGTCTGACGTTTACCACATCCCTAGACCATACATGCTATACTCTTAGACGAACAGACCGGACTGCACGGATATTGTCACGGATAGGCTTAGTAGGAGTTCGGATGGGTTTCCTCATCGGCCTTCTTATCGACATCTAGCTGGGGACCGTTACGTACAGCTAGTGCCGCTTGCGGTCTGTGGTTAAACCCACTGCCAGCGCAGTAGTCGAGTCTTTAGAGTCCCACACAGAGTTTTCCCAACTCCAGGCGAAACGATATAGAGGTCGTACGGTTTTACGACAAGGGTTCGGACGAATACGTGTTTAAACGCACGTACGACATTCAGATAGTTTTTACTAGACAGCTTTGGTTTAAGCCAGATTCTAGTATCAGGTTATTGGATTTATACAGTCTAAAGTTTTTCCGTGTTTCCACGGATGGGAGGGGCGTTCTCGTAATTTCCGGGAAGCTTCTAGAAGCATGGTGACTTGAGGGGTTTAGGTGGCATTGTCATTAAATGATATTGTGACTCATAATGTGTGATTCATTATGTCATTAATGCATTATTAAATTCTTAATGACTCACATAGTGAATCACTCATAATACATTTATGTAGCATGATGAATAATCTCTTTTTATTCATTTTATTGATTTATTCATTATGCTTCATATATCAAGTGAGAAACAAATTCATATTCATAATTTTAGTCCACCTTCTCTCTCCTCAAGCTCACTCTTTCTTCAAGCTCTAATCCTACCACTCATGAGTTGAGAACAAGGATTAGAATAGACTAAACATTCCATAACCTAACTCTATATGATCTAAGTTCCTTTGATTAGCAACTAGAGAAACTTAGTTACCTCAAGTTTGGAGGTGAAGCTTGGATTAGGGTTCTCGGGTGGATCATTTATCACTTAGAGGAGGCCGAGGAGGACGTAGAGATCGTAAAGACGAAGGACATGTATCACTAGGTATAATCTCTTTACATAGTAGCTAAGAACTTCTATGGTATTTGTTAATTATCGTTTAGCAAAGATCTTCGGTTAGTCGATGTATGCTTCAAGAACAAGATCGTTTTTCATATTTCCGCCTTCCCGCAACTCGTGGGGTGTTGCACATCGACTTACAGTGGTATCAGAGCCTCACTAAATAATAATTAACTCACTTGCAAAGTCGTATGAATTTCAAACGCAAAACGAACCGGAAAAGATATCGTATTCACAAAGTTTCTGTCGATTTTAAATTGAGGTCCAAAAATTTTTCAGGGACCTTCAGAATAACCTACATGGAAACCTAAGAACACTGGAGAAATTTGGGTGCATGAATCGGCCAACACACCGCGGAACCGCGGCCGATCCCACCGATCCGCCGCGGATCCGCGGCCAAGTTGAGCCCGATTCACCCCAAATCTCCCCAGTAACTCTTCTGTGAATATTTTGTCTTTTCTGGAATGTTTATTTTTTGCTCAGGTCTCAGGTTTACAGAGAAGTTTTGGAGCAGAATCTAATGGGTTTGATCGATCGAAATTATACGATGTTTGCTTGTTTGATTATATCTGTGAACTGTATTATGTGTTCGTAAACCTCCCCTAACTGCTAGTATGTCGGTTGGCAGGGGGTTGCACATATCTGTAATGTTTTAACTGTTTGTGATTATGAACTGTATTGGATTGTTGTGATGATTAGCCGGGGTTTTGTGATGGGTTATTGTATTAATTCATTCGATGTAATTGTAATAAGTTGTAATATTATTTTGCGGGGCACATCCAGATTGCGGTTGTAGCCACCGTTGTATTATTTCTTTTTACCGTTTTTGCTTCTAGGATAGACCCAAGGTGGGGTGCACAAACTACCGGGTACTTCGAAGTGTTTAGTGGCCTACTCACGATGTTGAGGGAGACCGCTTCACTTCGGGTACTTGGCGGGTAGTTTGCCGTACCCGCAGGGGTCTGGGGTGGGGTAATGGCTATTCATCACAACTGTGTAATCCGTCTTTCATTGCAGGCTCAATAGGAACGTGGATTGCTTGCATATCCAATAAAGTTTATCTATGATCTGGAATGCCTATTATTGCGTCTGACGAATGTACAATATGTATATATGATAGCTATTTAGACGTCACTTATGTTTTACACCCGCGCTAGCCCAGCCCCCGCTCTGCCGTTAGTTAAGTAACCTAACGGGTGATGACGGGACCCCGTGGCGAATGCGGATGGCATAAGAGGACGTTGTATTTTCGTTGTTATCTGTAATGATAGGTTAAAGATGTGACACATTATTTTTAATGCAAAGAAAAATAAAACCTAAACTGAATCGTTGGAACAATTTCAAAACCACTCGGTTTTCTTCAAAAAGCAAATTTTAAACGCGGAGCTTAAACCACTCCTTTTAATAAAGGCTATCATGGTTCCTTCGATCATATCAAGTTCACTATGTTAACGGTTTTTTTGTTAAAAATCAGCCGTAACCCTCCGTCGTTTCAAATAGACAGCACATCGTATTCATGCTATGCTTGTTGGCCTACGTCAAGGCATAGTGGATGGTAGCAGTGTGTTTGCTTATTTGTTGCATAGATAGATGCATTAGTATAGGACATACGTACAGCCTTGTTGGCCTACGTCAAGGGCATGTACGATGTACCTAAATTAATCAGGACAACGACGGGTAGAACTTGACCTGCATCTTATGATTTGTTGGCCTACGTCAAGGTCATAAGAGCTTGGGGGTAAAAACTCACATCGGGAGTTTCAAACATAAAAGAAACTTGCAGATTTAGCATACCTTCTGGAGTGTGGTGACTAGAGTGGCTTCCATCTAGTACATCATGAAATGATAGTTGGATCCCGATCCCACTGATGAGTAGGATTACTCTCGGGAAATTTTCTCACTTAACAATCAATGCTATAAACCAAGTAGATGTCCAGAAAGGTGTTAGAGGGGCTACGCCTCCAAGGAAAAGAGGTTATTTAATTAAGGAACTTCGCGAAAGCGTTGGAAAACCTCCCTCGAAGTACCAACACCGGCCTGGCTGAAAGGTTAAGCAAGAATTGTGACGCGTGATTAAATCCTGACTAGTTCTTCTTTTAGGTTTTGAAGAAGGATTTGAGGGAACAGTGGGAGCCATCCTGTTTAGATAAACTGATAACCAATCTAAACTTGCAAGAAGCATATGCTGAGTATTTTCTTTTCTCTCTCTCTCTAGCAGCTACCATGACAGGACTAAAACTATTACTTGAAAAAAATATACTGACCGGGCAGAACTATAAAGATTGGCTAAGGAACGTCAACATTGCACTGACTTATGACAAAGTAGCATATGTTACCACCGCTGTTCCTCCCCTTATCCCAGGACCTCCTCAGTTGTGGATAAGAAAGTTCGCAAAACCTGGGATCTAGACTGTGAGCGAGCTAAGTGTATCGTGCTGGCGTCCATGAACAATGAACTCCAGAAACAGCACGAGAGTATGGATATTATATCCATCTTTCTCCATGTCAAGGAATTATATGGAGAGCGCTCCCGTATCGCGAGGTACGAGACCTCAAGGAAACTCTTCCAGATGAGGTTGGCTCCAGGATCGCCTGTAGGAGAGCACGTCCTCAAAATGATCGGCATCATTGAGGAACTCGCAAACCTGGGATGCGTTCTAGAGAATGATTTGTATATCGACTTGATTTTGCAGTCCCTTCCCCATACCTTCTCTCAGTTCGTGCTAAGATTCAACATGCACGAAATGGAAGCTGATCTTCCAAATCTCCTCAACATATTGAGGGTAGCAGAGACCTCCTTGAAAAAGGAGAAGACCCCCGTTCTGTATGTTGGCCAATCATCCTCTTCTAAATCTAAAGCGAAAACTAAAAGGAAGAAGAAGATGAAAGCCACCAAACCGAAGGGTGGGGTCAAGAAGGTGCAGGGAACGAACAAGGCAGGAAGGGTGAAAGTGGATATAAACGAATGCTTTTATTGTCACAAGCAAGGGCACTGGAAGAAGGACTGTATAGCTTTCAAAGCCAAGGACAAGAAGCAAGCGGTTGCTTCTGCTCCAGGTGTGTTCGTAATCGAAAATTGTCTTTCAGTAAACTCTACATCATGGGTACTTGATACCGGTTCTGGTTCTCACATCTGTAATTCATTGCAGGATCTGAGAAATAGTAGAGTACTGGGGGCAGGTGATATGACTTTCCGGATGGGCAATGGAATGCATGTAGATGCTATTGCAATAAGGGAATATCACATAGGGTTGACTAGTGGGCACATTTTGGTGTTGTACAGCTGTTTTTGTATTCCCAGTATGTTGTGTAATATTATATCAGTATCTTTGTTATCTAATGAAGGATATAATTTTGCGCTTGAAAGAAATGTCATGAACATTCTCCTAAATCAAGAACTGATTGGGTATGGCACACTGGAAAACGACATATACATACTTAATCAACCTCGAATTTTCAATATTCAAAACACACTTAAAAGAAAGGCTCCAGATTCAAATCAAGCATTCCTATGGCATTGTAGACTTGGTCATATAAACGAAACAAGGTTGACTAAGTTACATAAAGATGGATATCTAGATCCGTTTGAATATTCATCATATGCAACTTGTCAATCATGTATCAAAGGAAAAATGACCAAATCTCCGTTCACCGTACACGGAGCAAGAGCCACAGAACTCTTGGGACTTGTACACAGTGATGTATGTGGTCCAATATCTACGCATGCGAGAAGCGGTCACTCCTACTTCATCACTTTTACTGATGACTTCTCTAGGTATGGACATGTGTTCTTAATGAAACATAAATCCGATGCCTTTGAGAAGTTTAAGGAGTATAAAAATGAAGTAGAGAAACAAACTGGTAAAAGCATCAAGACACTTCGATCTGATCGAGGTGGAGAATACTTAAGTACCAGTTTCCTTGAATGCTTAAAAAGAGAATGGAATTCTCTCTCAGCTTACTCCGCCTTATACACCTCAGCATAATGGTGTATCAGAAAGGAGGAATCGCATGCTATTAGATATGGTGCGTTCAATGATGAGTAATGCTGAGTTGCCACTTTCCTTCTGGGGATTTTCTCTAGAATCAGCAGCATACTTATTGAATAGAGTTCCAACTAAGTCTGTGCCTACCACTCCATATGAAATGTGGAGCGGGAAGAGACCATATCTCAAGTATATCAAGATATGGGGGTGTCCGGCATATGTTAAAAAGCATAGTCCAGACAAGCTCGAGGCACGATCGGTTTTGTGCAAGTTTGTAGGATACCCCAAATATTCAAGAGGGTACATGGTCTACCACACTGAAGAACAAAAGGTGTTTGTCGCTCGCCACATTGTCTTCTTAGAAAGCGAATTTCTTGCAAAAGAAATTAGTGGGAGCGCGGTAGAGCTGGAAGAAATTCCAGAACCTCAAACTGCTACCGAGGACTTAGTAGAACCTCAGATTTCAATAGAACATGACGAACCAATGCCACTCCGCATATCTAGTAGGTTTTCTCATCCTCCTGAGAGATATTATGGTTTTCTTCTAGATGGGGATCGAGAGGATTGCATCATTGATGATGATGAGCCTACTAGTTTTCAACAGGCTATCACGAGTATTGACTCGGTGAAGTGGCTGGATGCTATGAGATCCGAAATGGAATCCATGTACACCAATAAAGTATGAACTTTATAAGTTGCTCCTCCTGGGGTGAAACCAGTTGGATGCAAATGGATCTTCAAAAAGAAGATTGGTGCACTTGGACAAGTGGAAACCTACAAAGCTAGACTCGTTGCAAAAGGTTTTCGTCAAATACCAGGATTGGACTATGATGAAACCTTTTCACCTGTAGCTATGCTTAAATCCATTCGGATCCTGCTTGCCATTGCTGCCTTCCCTGACTATGAAATCTGGCAGATGGACGTAAAAACAGCTTTTCTAAATGGACATTTAGAAGAGAGTGTGTACATGGATCAACCAGAAGGTTTCTTAGATAGTGGGAGCAGCGGAAGAGTGTGCAAGTTTCTTAAATCCATCTATGGATTAAAGCAAGCATCGCGGAGTTGGAACATCTGCTTTGATGAGACAGTCAAAGAATTTGACTTTATCAAAAATATAGATGAACCATGTATTTATAGGAAGATTGTAGAAGGAGCAGTAGTCTTCTTCGTTTTGTACGTCGACGGCATACTACTAATAGGGAATGATGTCCCTATGCTACAATCAATAAAGCTTTTCTTGTCACAAAAATTCTCCATGAAAGACTTGGGTGATGCAACCTATATTTTGGGCATTAAGATCTATCGTGATAGATCTAATAAAATATTGGGACTTTCACAGTCCAGGTATATTGACACTATACTAAAGAGATTTAGTATGGAAAATTCCAAGCACGGTAATATGTCCGCTTGTCACGGGATCACCCTCTCAAAAGAAATTTCTCCAAAGACTGATGAAGAGAGGGCTCGCATGGGCATTATACCCTATGCTTCGGCAGTAGGATCTATAATGTATGTGATGTTATGTACAAGACCAGATGTAGCTTACGCACTTGGTGTGGTAAGCAGGTATCAGTCTGACCCAGGTGAGAAGCATTGGATAGCGGTAAAGAACATTCTCAAGTACATGAGAAGGACTAAGGAGATGTTCTTGATTTACTGTAATGGGGACCTCCAGGTAGAGGCTTTTACCGACTCCGGCTTCCAAAATGACAAAGATGATTCTAAATCCATTTCGGGTTTTGTGTTTACCCTCAATGGAGAGGCGGCATGTTGGAGGAGTTCTAAACAGGATACCGTCGCAGACTCAACTATGGAGGCTGAGTATATAGCTGCTAGTGAAGCCTGTTCCCCCAATCAGAGCAAGGCTCTGTTTGAATTTTGAAAATTCAAATTTTTGAAGCAACGCTTCAGATCCCGTGCGCTGCGCGCATCGCGCCACGTGTCAGAAGTTGACACGGCAGCACAACGCCCAAGGCAGTGCGTCCAATCAGAGCTAGGCTCTTTAAAAAACAAAAGCAACGCTCAGT
Source organism: Agapanthus africanus (assembly GCA_030015575.1). Taxonomy (NCBI): domain Eukaryota; kingdom Viridiplantae; phylum Streptophyta; class Magnoliopsida; order Asparagales; family Amaryllidaceae; genus Agapanthus; species Agapanthus africanus. The sequence goes on from CM057339.1 coordinate 140,432,347, forward strand.
TGCGCAAACGCACCGATGCGCGACACGTGTCTGCGCAGTTGCGCGAACACTGTTGCGCAAGCGCCCCGCTGCGCGACACGTGTCTGCGCAGTTGCGCAAGCACGACTGCGCAGGCGCACCGCTGCGAGACACGCGTCTGCGCAGTTACGCGAACACAGTTGCGCAAGCCACCGCTGCGCGACACGCGTCTGCGCAGTTGCGCGAACACGACTGCGCAAGCGCACCGCTGCGCGACACGCGTCTGCGCAGTTGCGCGAACACTGTTGCGCAAGCGCACCGCTGCGCGACACGTGTCTGCGCAGTTGCGCACGCACGACTGCGCAAGCGCACCGCTGCGCGACACGTGTCTGCGCAGTTGCGCAAGCGCTTCATTGTGCGACACGTGTCACTCACTGGGGGAGTTGCGCAAAACAGAATAAATCTTGTTGAAACAAGAAGATTTTCTTGTATAAGGCAGGGGCCTTTGGATCAAAGATCCAACGGTGGGGAAAATTCCCCAAATCACTCAGAAAAAGATTTATGTAACAAATCTAACTAATTTATGAGCACTATAAAAAGGACCCCAGGCCTCATTTTAAAATGATTGAGATCGGACTAAAAAAAAAGAGAAGAGAACTCTTGAGAACTCCTTGAGAATAAAAAAAAAGGTAAAAAAAACCCTTTAAAATAAGAGAAAATTCTCTTAGGAATAGATCATTAATCTAAGAACAAGATCAGTGATCTTCCATAAATAAATAAATAAATAAAAATAATAAAAATAGTGCCTTGCACTTGCTATGAACCTTTGGTTCTCTGAAACAAGAAAAAACTTGTTTTTCTTTGATCCAAATTTAGATCAAGGGATAAAAAGTGCTTTGCACTTCTGTTCTTGAATCTATAAAGATTCTCAGTGCTTTGCACAAATGCAATGCATTACTTAAAGGGCCAGGCCCAAGTCAAAAAGACCTAACAGATCTAAATAAATTGCAAAGCAATAAAAAGGCAGGTCCCCATTTAAATTGATACTCTGTTTGAGCAAAGCCCAAAATAAATGAGCAGCCCTAGTAAAAGGCCTAACAGGCCAAATGCAAACGGAACGTTGAATATTTCCAACTGGACTTAGCCCAGTCATGGCCATAAGTCCTCAAATTAAATTGACTGAGCACGGCTGCTCCCTAAATCAATTTACATCCGGTTCGAGGGTACATCTCCGAACTCCTCTGACACCTATCGTTGTAATCCTTCAACGACGTCAGAGAGGTGACGGGTCCTGACGACCACATACATGAATATGGACTGCGGGGTCCCTAAACTCGTGGACCGAAACGTCCTTAAACTAATATTGGACCGAAACGTCCCTAAACTAATAGTGGACCGAAACGTCCCTAAACTAATATCGGACCACCACGTCCCTAAACTGGAATATGGACCACCACGTCCCTAAACTGGCACAATAGAGCCCAAATGCTCTTTTGTCGGATCTAAACGGTCCCGTTAAGTTGATCTTAGTCTCAAACTGGACTAACGTATCCTTAACAAACGTTTGAGTCGATCTTAGCCTCAAAAATGGCTAACGTATCCTCCAAACAGACTTTAGTCCCAAATTGGACTATGAATCTCCCAAACTGGAACAATAGAGCCCAAACGCTCTCTTGTCGGATCTAAACGATCACGTTAAGTTGATCTTAGTCTCAAATAGGACTAACGTATCCTTAACGAACGTTTAAGTTGATCTTAGCCGCAACGCGACTAACGTATCCTTAAACTAAAAACACCAAACCCAAATCTAAGTAAATACGGATTTGGACTAATCCACGTCCTACGGGCGACGGCATTACTCAGTCTCCGTATACAATCCACGGGCAACCACAAACAAAACAAACACACACGACACGAAGTGAAATTCTGGAGAAGGAGAAAGTTGTTACCGCGATGCGGTAGCGTAATTAACTGCAGGGGCTTGCGCCTGCAGGGAAGAGCGTCCCCACAATCAAAAACCCCTCAAGCGAGGGGGAATCTGACGAAGTCTGCTACATCGGCCGCATCCGTCTAAACCTCTGATACACGGTGCCATAAATCAACTTGGCATCTTCGGAGAGTTAGACGGATAAAACCAAATAGCATCTGCCCCGAATCTCAGCGTCAGGACATCGCGGTCCTGTGCGCCGCCTTTCGGAGGGGAACAGATTCTTGCACGCCCGGTGGGACCTTTTCCTCTTTCCACTCCACACTTCGTGTGTCGTCTTCGCGAACCAATCGCGGTTTGTTAACGGTTGCCTTTGGATTTCCAAGTTACTAAGATTTGGTCTTTTGTCTGGCGCAGAACTCAAGCATCCATGGCTTCTAACTGCACCAACTGCGCGAAGTGCCACTGCAACGGACGCTCCACCTCACCTAGAGGTGTAGCATATGGGCCCCAAGCGGCCTCTTTCCTCGCTATGACGGTAGAACAGGTGACCCAGGCCACTACTGGCCTGTTCTTCGGGACCATGATCCCACCTACAATCTTTCCTACGCCAGTACCTGCACCGGAGGTGAACAAGAAGTCGGTCTTCGACCGACTCACTGCCACGACGGCCCCTGTCAACGGGTCGCCAACTACCAAACCGACAGCCTCTGTTTTCACCAGGCTAGATCAGGACTCTAAACTGGCTGTCCCAAAGAGGGCAACAGCCGCTGTTCCAGAAGTCGTTAAGGCGGCTTCTCCCGCCAAAGAGTCAGTCTTTTCAAGACTGATGATTCCTGCTCCTGCCCCTGCACGAAGATCTGTCTTTAACAGATTGGATATTACCCCGCAAGGAACAACCTCAGTCTTTAAGAGGTTAACACCGGCGGCGGCTCATTCAGGCGGGGGGAAAAAAGAAGTTATCTCTATCTCTGAGCCAATCCCAACGGCTCGTCGTGCTCGTCGTCGCCATTGGCAACGAGTAAGAAAGGCAGGGGGCAACTCCCCCTCAGGGCTAACTCCACCGGCTCCAGCAGTGGAAGTCAACGCTGCTGTTCCAACTGGGAACAACTTTGAACTGCTGAGGAGGGTACGGAAGAACTCTCCAATCGCTACATTGAAGAGATCTCCTCCACCTGCGGAGAGGGTTCCAGAAACGAAGCAAGAACAGCCCCCTCAACGGCTGTCTTCAAGAATTTATAAAGTTTGGCGAAGGGTTCAAGACTCTGTGATTGACCCAGGTCACTCTCGTCGCCAGAAAAAGGCGAAGGTGGATAAAGACAAGGATTGTCCCATTAAACAGCAGGGGACAGCAGCTGCTAGGGTGCTCCCTTCAATGGTTCCTTCAACCTCAACGGCCCATAAAAGAAGGAGGCCAGAGAAAACCCCCGCGTCAGCGGCAAAAGTTAAAAATGGAGAACCTAAATGCCCCAATTCAGGAGGCATAACAGTTCATACGGTTTGCATGGCATCGGGAAAAGAAGACAGCCGTACATCCACGGGTCATAGACCGCTTACACGGTCAGTGACCAAAGCTCAGGAGCAGCAACAGAAGCTCCAGGAGATGATGAACGCTATGGCCACACTTACAGGGCCGAAAGAAACCTCGGAAACATCCTCAGAAGAACGTCAAGAACAAGAAACGGACGCCGAATTCCTTCGGCGCGTACTAGAGAAGAAAAATAAAGAAGCTGCGGAGCAGGCAGCCAACATAAAGAAAATGGCCCTCCTGTTCCAGGATATGGTGGGTATGATGATTCAACAAGATCCACCTGCTGGGGATCCCCCGATCATTCTTGAAGACGATAGGGGAGAGACATCGAATCCTCCACCGGCTCTATCCGCAGCTAAAGAGGATACCATATCAAAAGCTGATTTGGATGAATACAATCGCCCAGCAAATACGGGTGCATCAGGCGACTGAAGCAGCCGGTCAGATCGTAAAGACGGGGCGGCCATATCCGGGTTGGTACGATCAGATTAAGTACCCGCCAGGTTATACAATTCCTAAGTTCCATGTCTACAAGGGGACGGGCAATCCTCATCAGCATGTTGCCCAGTTCAGGGCGCTCTGCGGCAACACCGGCGGTGACGACAAGCTGTTGCTTCGCCAGTTTGTTGGAAGCTTATCAGATACGGCGTTCGAGTGGTATTCTGAACTCCCAAATGACTCTATTAAAACCTTCGCGGAGATGGAGCTGTTGTTCACTCAGCGTTTTGCAAGTGCCAGTGAGCGTACCCCGATGACGGCACTGATTAACGCCAGGGTAAAACCCGGCGAGACGTGGGTTCAGTACGCTATACGATGGCGGAATTTATGGTCAAAGTGTGAGCAACGCATTGAAGAAGCTCCCGCCGTTGGTATGTTTGTGGGAACCCTCGATCCACAATAAACCATCTCGCAGTTTATGATGTTTTTCAAGCCGACTACCTTCCAGGCCTTGATCGACAAACTAGCACAGATGGATCAGATGGGCCATAAACCTCCTCTTCCAAGGCCGGACTCCCGAAATGACAAAGGGAAGGGAAAAGCGATCGTCGTCGCTAATGCTCAACAACAACCGAGCGACCCGAAGCCAGTGGCTCGTCAAAATAATATGCGCCCGTACGTACCCCTTGAGGATAGGATGGGACGTCCTTATTCCTTTCCTCGCGATAAAACGAGAAGGTTATTCGAGCTGGCGTTGCGCAACAGACTCATAAATCTGCCGGATCCAAAACGTCCGTTGCAACTAAGTGACGTCAACGAGCCCAACTACTGTCCTTATCACCGAGTACTAGGCCATCCGATTGAAAATTGCTACGTTTTCAAGAATTGGCTTGAAAACCAGTACCGACAGGGCAAGTTCGCGTTATCCGACAAATGGAAGGTGAATCCCCCGCAGCCCCATACCTCTAAAGGGACGAACACGCCGGGGGTAACATGCTCCGTCATTGAAGAAGCTCCTTGGGAGGTTGTATTATCAGCCAAGACGAAGAGAATGCTAAACGATCTTCAGACATGTCCAGCGATCAAGTGGAAGAACCCGCTGGAACCGCAGGTCATTGAAGGGATGTTGAAGCTACGTCCAACTTCGAAGACCGATGGTGGTGGCTCAAATGCTCGCAACCAGTCGTCAAAATCTTCGAAGAAGAAGAAAGAAAAAAAGTCAAAGAAGCCCGTGAAGCCTAGCGACAAGCGCACGGACTTACAAAAGCAAATTGACGCGCTGGATGAATACAACCAAAAGGCACGGACTCCCATTACGCTCCAAGAGTTCCTCAATCAAGTCTTTCAAAAAGAAGACGAGGGAGAAAGTTCATCGGATGAATCCGAGGAAAATGTAGCGAGCTGTCATATGATCTCCCATTCGATCGCAAACGATGAGGAGACTTCTGGCACTAAAACGCTGGGGGCAGATACCAAATCAAAAATTCCGGAGCTATCAGCCGAAATGATTGACGCGTTCCTTAACGAAGCTCGACTGAAAAGTAAAGCTGATCGAGAACGCGAGATGGCTATATTTGAAAGGGCCAAGCGCCAGCGACCTGATGAAAGAGCTGAGACGATCCCACTGGAGCTAAACACCTCCGCTACCGACAAAAGCCAATTCAAGATAAAGAAAAGGTTTGCTAAGGCCATATCAATGGGTATGAAGCTACCATCCTCTGGAGGAAACATCACCGATGAAGTGGAAACGCACCCCTCCTATTGCTTATATCATCGGAAGGTTTCGCACCCTACTCAAGAGTGCAAAGCTTTCGATAGATGGTGGCAAGGGTATGTGGCTCATCGACAACACTTTAAACGGGAAAAGCGTAAAACTCGTCGGGAGCAAAGAAATATGACCGAAGGGCTTGAAAGAACTACCGGCGATTGTCACATGGTTAACACTGGCGGGTCACAAGTGCCTACATTCGGGAGCGATTCTGATGAGGAGCTAGAACTTGCCCCTCTCTTTAAAGAGTCAACTTCGGGAAAAGAAGAAGAGCCAATGGTTTGCGAAAATATCCAGCTACGCAATCGGACGCTACCTAAAAAGAATCTCGGACCCTCAAACAGAAAAAATAAAGGGAAAGAAAAGGTCTCTGAAGATATCGTCTTAGATGACCAAGTTCTGGAGGAGCTAAGCGCCGACAACCCGCCGAAGAAGAATAAGGTGGATTACAACGTCCTAGCGCACCTGAGGAAACTACCCTTATAGCTCAGCATTCTCGACGCCCTTTTGCTATCAAAGGAGGCGAGAGATTCGTTGATCAAGGCACTACAAGATCCGGAACGATTCCAAGCTTGCCTGGCAGAGGAAAAGATGAAGGATGAATTGGAGGAAGTGCACACGGCCGATGTCACTTTCGGCGACGAGGACCTTCTTCTTGGGACGTGCGAACACAACCGCCCCCTTTATGTCTCAGGATACTGCCACGATATTAAGATAGGCAAAATCCTGATCGACAATGGATCCTCCGTTAATCTCCTCAACGTGCGGGTGTTAAAAGAAATTTTTCATGAGCGTCCAGCACCTTGCTCGTGATAAGATCACCATCTCCGGGTTCGACTCCCAGTCATCAAGAACTTTTGGGTCTGTGATACTGACGCTACGCTTCGGGCTACTCGTCACGGACATTAAGTTCCATGTCATAGACGCCAAGACATGCTACAACGCGTTGCTCGGCCGACTATGGTTACACGAGTACAACATCATCCCTTCTACACAACATCAGTGTATGAAGTATTTTAAGGACGGTTTCGAGTATACCGTGATGGGAGAACTGAACCCGTTCTCTGTGAACGAGGTCCGCAAATACGAAGACGCCAAATACTTCTTGCCGGATTTCGAAGACACGGAGAAGTGTCACAAGCCGGAAAACAAAGCTAACGCCACCATCCCTGTCTTCGGCAGTGATACCGAGGAGGAAGAGGAGATAGTGATTCAGGTCCGCCCCGGCACAACAAACCAGGACCGTCCGCTCCTACGTTGGTCTTTGGTAGTGATTCGGAGGATGGGGTCCATGTCGTTGATTGATGTGTTTTAGCGTGCTTGCGCTTTCTAAAATATAGATCAAAAATATTTGTAACCGCAATCAAGAACGGCGTCGCTTTGCAGCTAGCCGGTGAGTACGGGTCGGTCCACAGGGATGTTGTGGATTTCCGATTCGCGCTAACGAGTTAATTCCGAAGGGTGCTCGGATTAATTATTAAATCTAAAAATTGAAGTTGTATGATACTAGGATTAGAAACTTGCTAGGATTAGGTTTAGGGAAAATTTGGTAAACAAAGATCTACATCTCTTTCCATTGTCTTTAATTAAAGATATCATATTAGTGTTATGGTAAATCTTAACAAAGCGGATTAGGATGATTGGGAAGATTGATTCTTCCTCTAGATCCTTGTCCTTCCTTTCTTAATCTTTACCCTAACCTTCATGGAAAATCTTAAAATCCGGGCCTTTAGACTACGGAATCACCGTTACCTCGAGGGTAGAGTGCCGTAGGGAGCGGAATAAGAAGGTATGCATGGAGTTCTAATTTTCATAAAAGATTGGCAAAGAAAAGAGATGAGAGATTTTCGTCTCTCAAATCCTTCCCTATCCCTAACCCTAACAAGCGAGGAAACTACTCACTCATTAGGGAATTGAAGAACATTTATCTAGGGCAGAGAATAAAAATTACCTAGGGCAAGAATTGAAATCTAAACTAGAGTAAGGAATTAAATCTACTTACAGATGCATCTCTCCAATCATCAACGCAGGGTTGTCAGATCTGAATTCATGAATTGAAAAGAAACACCGATGCTCTCCAAAAAGAGTTCTAGAATTTATTATTAAAAGGAAGCATAGGGAGGCATGAAAAGAATACAATGATTTGGGCTTCTATTTATAGGAGATAGAAACCCTAGGTTACAATTGATTTGCATGTCTACATTTACCAAAATATCCTTAGGAAGACCTAGTCAAAGTAGACTTCAAGCTTTGGTAAAATTTTATGTCTCTTTAAAAGAAAGTATTGGGCCTTGGATCTTTGGGCTTCCTTATTATTTGGTTCTTTATTAAAATAGCTTCTATGTTTCTTCCAGATCTCCAGTGAATAATTGCGGTGGGCTTTTAACCGTTCGCTTTGTAATCTTGGACCTTGCATTGCCTTGTACTTTGTGAATTTTATCTTTGATATAGGCTTGATCAAGAGTCTTCTATTTGTTGGTCAAAGTCCACTTTTTCATCGTCTTTACATCGTTTTCACTGTTTTCTGTCTAAGAACCTGTAACCTGTAACATGTAGCAGACATGCGTCAAAAGCACCTGTTTATTTGTAAAAAGAATAAGAATAGGGAATATAATAATGCAATATTATGATATGAACAAATACCCCCAAACTTATCTTTTGCTCGTCCTCGAGCAAACTTATTTTATTCACTAAAATCCTAACCGCACTTTCGCAGGGAAACGCGATTGCACTGAGCACGTGCAACAAGCCGTTAAACCTCTAGGTGTCCCTAGTAGGAGGAGTGTTGTCTCCTGAGGGTTTTCAGCGGATACTACCCACAAAATCCTATCAATTCGGCTTATCGACTTTTATTCTCCAATTAGGTTTTCTAACTAAGAATTCTATTATCTTTTACTTGTAAATTATCCACCCATATTCTTCACACTTCCTCATCATTTAACTTAAGATTATATATATCTTGCAGATCTACTTAGCTTTCGGCATTTCCTAAGTTTTCCTTCTAGGATTCCATCTCGACTTAGGAATTTCTATCAACTCTATTAAAGATATAAGTTCTATTTTTCATTCCTCTCTCTTATCTAAATTCCAATCACATATCCCTACGTGTGTGTATAAATCACCCCTACACTTGGAAATTCAAATCAAGCAATCATACTCTCGTCTGTTGTCCAAAGTACTCATTGGTAGGTGAATTTTTAATTGAATTTTGCTTACACATCCTTCATGCGACCGTTAATACTTCTTGAGGTACCAACGACCGATTACAAAATGCGTTTGCACTTTAAAGCGTACTTCCTAGTCTTGTAACACCCAAGGCTTTAGCAGTGACTCCCAAACCAGTTGGTCTAAGGCACTAGGTGATGAAGCACCCTCGCTAAATATTTTTCTATTTTTGCAACCTTAAGTAATCACAAAAACCAGTGTCCATTTTTTTATTCTTTATTCACACTTATATATTTTTTTCATTTTCATCATACTAAGGACTTTAGACAAGAGCATTTCAAGATCTCTTCTACTATTCCAAGTTTCAAGATGCGTGATTGTGCAAATTGTAGGGTATACGTTTTCAGAATCTAGACTTAAGTTAGGAACTATTTTTCAAACTTATACTCTAATAAGAACATCGATACTCTTCCTTTGTTTCAACTTAGCCCAAGAAGTGAACCCACAATTTGCCTATTTCTAAATAAACTACAAAAACATATACTTTCTACCGCTAAACTTTAAGGAATGTTATTTTTAGGGTTTTTAATTTACTACGTCAAAGATCTAGTTGTTCCTAACTAGTTAACCTATTTGTCAAACTCAAGTCAATTAGGCCAAAATTGAATACATTAATTTTTATAATTTTTGAAAATTTTCAATTTTTATGGGTTTTCAAATAAGTATGCAAATGCAAAAATATGTACAAATGAATGCGAAGGAAGAAGACGTACCGAGTATACCCCCAAACTTAAACTTGACAGTGTCCTCACTGTCATGCTAAACCAAGAGGGTCAAAATACCGATACTCCCCTGTTTATAATTTTTTTTTATTTTTAATGTTTTGAATTTTTTTATATTTTTTTATAGAAAAAGAAAACAAAAAATATGTCACGCTCCGCTTCCCAATGTACGGCGAAGTGGTCGTGACGAGGCCCGCTACGTATGTACTCAGAAGTACATACGCTAAGCGTAACTAAGCAATATAAAATAATCACAAGAGACAAATGAGATTGAGATAACAGCAACTTTCATTAATAACATTCTTATTACAATGCATGAAATGAAAATACAACTGGAATGAAAAAAGAAAGCAATGCCTAAACAGTGGCATAATAATAAAAGGAAATACTGGAAAGAACAAGTACAAAGTCTAGAGCTCTGGATCTTCTTGGAACTGCTCCAAATCTTCAGTTGTTGGCTCGGTCTCAACTTGGTCCAACGCACCTGACGACATTCAAAGAAGAAAGAAATAGAATGTCGTCAGCGAACAGGTCGCTCGGTAAGTCCCAAAGAAAAGTGGAGTGAGAATGGCAGAGTAACAGTATTTTCTAGAGTATTATGTTGTAGAATATTATGGAATATTGTTTAACGCAGTTGTTTGTAGCTTGGTACAGAAGAATGCCAGTGTATACGAGGGGGATCTCTATATGCTAGAGATCAGTGCAAACGGAGAGTACAAGGAACCGTTATGCCACGGTACAACAGCAACAGTATTCATGTTAGGTGTCTTAATCTGACCACCTCATTCCACTTTTAACATCTTCCGTACCAATCTACCCCTTTAAACCCCGTAATGTTTTAACAGTGTTGTAGTAATGGAATATGTAAATTGAGTGACTGACCAAAACCATGATATCAGTAAACATGTTGCAACTGTATAATCAGGTAAATGGAATATCAGGATAATGGAATGAATATCCATGGTTTGATTCAGTCAAAAATGAATATATTGTTAACTGTATTCAGGGATTCATGATTTCAAGTTGTGTTGGAATATGATTGAAATATAGATTGACTTGAATTATATTCAAGTCAGAATTAGTCAGACTCTAACCCGAGTCAGACTAAAAGAAAGATAATTTGAAGTTCAATATTAGCTAGGGGCCTTATTGTTATTTGTGAAACTTGAGGGGGTTTATTGTAAAAAGTAATATTGTATAGTTTGCAAAATACACCTCAAGTATTTGTTATTCGTCTTTATAGTTATAATGAGTATGGATTTTATTTATGTTATTCTAGTGACCATATCCTAATAAAAATATTAATTGATTATTTGAAATTCATGGTATTTTAATGTAACTTTTAATCTTGTAATTTTTAGAGAAAAAAATGGAAACTTGTTATTATAACAAAATAGGTGTTTAAATGATAATTATATATAATAAAACACATAAATGATTTTTAAATGAATATTTTATTTACAAAAATAATATCACTTTCCTTAAATATCGTATTTTAAAAACCTTTCGAGACCGAATGCTCCTTGCGGAGGTCTGAATCTCGCACTACTAGCCTGTGGGTGCACGATGAACCGTGGTATCCCTAACAGGTTCCCCAAAGATGGGTTGTAATGGCACTTTGCTCAGGTTTTTATAAATACTTTTAATTTAGGGAAAAGGTTTTCTAAATATAGGGTATTTATTTGTAAAAGTATATAGTTCTCCATATTTTAGTTGTTAGGGTTTTCTAGGCCATCTAACCTATAATCTATGGTCTAAACGATGAGTCATTAGAAGCCTTAAATCGCCTCTTCACCGTCGAATGCAGCCAGGTAAGTGCCAGGTAAGTGGGAAGGAACCACTTCGTGGGCCTAATTAAAAACCACTAGCCTTAGACACACTTGCCTAGTCACACGAGACAGTTTAGATAAACGATCGACGTCCATGACCAATCGTGCTTTCATTTTATATAAGTTTTATTTAGAAAAGTTTACAATTTAAAGATTAAACTAAAAGTTATAAAGGTTATGGTATTTTAGTGAAAAGTCCTATAATTTCGTATTCTGTATTTTCGTTATTTATCAATTAGGGTTATAATGAGTGTGTATAAGGATAGGTCATTACCCCGTGACTTATATTAAGTTTTGGTGAAGTTTCAAGATGAAATGAGTTATGTTAAAGTTAAGGGTATTAAAGTGCAAGAATACGGTTTCCATAAACGTTATCATTTCATGTGTGAAATTTCATCCAAATTGAATGAAACAAGTTTTGTTATCAAAATAAACATGATTAGGAGTGGGGTATCTAAATAGAACATTAAAATTTAACTTGATGGTATTTTTATGCAAGAAATACGGTTTTCTAAAGAACTTATCGTTTCATGTGGAAAAGTGCAATTAAATTTGATTTAAGGGTGATTAATAGTCAACATGCAAGAGGGTTGATAATATGTATTAGGTGACAAGTGGAATTTTTAAGAAAAACCGAATCGGAAATCGGTTTGTCCGATTTCCGTCGGGTTTCAAAAAGTCGTATTTTGCAAATATAGAAAAGAGAGGTAGAAGGTTGGGACTTACGGGTTTGGACAAGCTAAGCGTTCTAAAAGGTGTGGTGGTTGCCGATTCGTTGGAAACGTCACGTCGGTCTTGATCCGGTCGCCGGAATCCGTCGTCGGTTTCGGCAGCGCTTCGCTTCTCGCTCTTTGCACCAAGTTCTCAAGAGTTTTAGAGAGTATGCTTAGAGTTGTGAGGGGAAAAGGTAGAGGGTAGGGGCCTTTATATAGGGCTAGGCTAGGGTTAGGGTTAGGGTAGATGAAAAGTTAAAAAATAAAAATGTGATAAAATGTAATAAAAATGTATTAAAAGTGGAGTAATTGGGGGTTTTAAAGATCTCTGGAAGTGGGATTGGGCTGAAACTTTGCAGGTGAGTAGGGAATACCAAAAGACACAACTTTCATGTTGTGACCCTTGCCGGAATCGGCCTAAAAGGGGGTGACTCGGCCGTGACTCGGTCGGATCACTGAGTCGGCCGAGTCAAGGCCGAGTTGGCCGATTCCCGACCGAGTCCGGTGACCTGGATCTCCCCCGACGGTCCATCTACCCTCTGCAAGTGTTACATCTTTGGGTGTAGTGGGGTTTTTGTGAGATATGCACGTGTAAACTCTTGGTATTCTAAAGGTTTTTTTAAAAAATCAATAATAAAATTAATGTGGGGTATGGGATTCGAACTCTGGTGGCTTGGTTCAGCAATGCAAGGTATTACCAATGAGCCACAAGCTCCTTCTTGTAATTATTGTAAAGAGATAGATACTTAAAGTGTTATCAGCAACATTAATACTCCAAGTATACTTCAATTTTAAATCAAATTTTGGTATACAAAAATTGGAGTTGTTACAATCTACCCTCCTTACAAAAATTTCGTCCTCGAAATTTACAACTTTTATTTAAGGACTAATTTACAAAAAAAGGTGCGGATATCTTGCACGCATCTCATCTTCCCTTTCCCACGTGGATTCTCCTGGAGTGTCTTTTCTCCACATTATCCGGACCAAATTAACTTTCTTGTTCCGAAGTGTCTTTACCTTTCTATCCAGGATCTCCACAGGTTGTTGCTCACAAGACAAATTGGGCTGTATCGTAAGCTCGGAATGATCAAGTACATGGCTGGGGTCACTCACATACTTTCTGAGTTGGGATATATGGAACACGTTATGCACTCCTTCCAATGAGGGTGGAAGCGCTAATCGGTATGCCACTTCACCGACTCGTTCGAGTATGTCGAACGGTCCAATGTATCTCGGACTCAACTTTCCCCGTCTTCCAAATCTGGTCACTCCGCGGTTCGGAGATATCTTCAAGAATACATGGTCTCCTGGCTGGAACTCCAAGTGTCGTCTCCTTGCATCAGCCCAATGTTTCTGTCTATCTTGGGCTATGCGCATTCTTTCTCTGATAGTACGAACCACATCCACGGTCGCTACTATCATCTCTGGTCCAAGGAGTTCCCTATCTCCGATGTCGTCCCAACTTAATGGCGATCGACACTTCCTTCCGTATAATGCTGCAAAAGGTGCCATTCCTATACTTGCTTGGTAGCTGTTGTTGTACTCGAACTCCACAAGATGCAAGTGATCTTCCCACGATCCTTTGAAGTCGAGCATACATGCTCTGAGCATATCCTCCAAGATCTGAATAGTTCGTTCCGACTGACCATCTGTTTGTGGATGATAAGCCGTGCTGAAGTTCAGACTTGTTCCCAAGCTAGCTTGCAGACTTTGCCAAAATTGCGATCGGAACCTAGTGTCACGATCGGAGACAATGCAGACTGGTACTCCATGAAGTCTCACAATTTCCTGTTTGAGTTCATGGGTATCAGAGATAGTAAATTATGAAGAATTTCGTTTAAATCTAAATTAGATTATTACCTCCATGTACTTCTTTGCTAATGTCTCAGTTGATTGGCCAACTCGAAATGGGATGAAGTGAGCCGACTTTGTGAGTCGATCCACAATGACCCAAATCGCATCGTTACCTTTTGTGCTGCGAGGAAGAGCAGTTACAAAGTCCATCGTGATGTGCTGCCACTTCCATTCTGGGATTGGTAACGGTTGAAGTAGTCCAGCTGTCCTATGATGTTCAGCCTTTACCTGCTGACACACCAAACATTTTGCGACACTCCTGGCTACTTCACGCTTCATTCCATGCCACCAATAATTCTGACGTAGATCTTTGTACATTTTGGTACCTCCAGGATGTACTGAATAGGGAGAGCTGTGAGCTTCTTTCATTAACTCTTCCCGAACAGGACCCTTTGGTACACACAATCTGCTGCCGTATCTCAAAGATCCGTCTTCATGGATGATGAAATCTGTTCTGAGTCCATTCTCCACTTGTTCTCTGATCTTTTGCAACTTAGCATCGCTGGCTTGAGCTGCTTTGATCTGATTGACAATGGTTGATTGAACTTGTAGATTCATCAAATTTGAAACATCATCTGGCATGACTAGTTCGATCTCCATCTGATGTAGGTCTTGCTGAAGCTTCCACTGGGCGGTGAGATTCATTGCTAATGGTTGGCGACTAAGAGCATCAGGTACTACGTTCACCTTTCCTGGATGATATTGCAAATTGATGTCGAAGTCCGCCATAAGTTCTAACCATCTTCTCTGCCGCATATTCAATTCCTTCTGAGTAAACACATACTTCAGACTTTTATGATCTGTGTAGATGTTCACTCGTTCACCAAGTAAGTAGTGGCGCCAAATCTTGAGAGCAAAAATAACGGCTGCCAACTCTAGATCATGCGTCGGATAATTGCGCTCATGAGTCTTCAATTGTCTTGAAGCATAAGCCACAACCTTACCGTGTTGATGTAGAACACATCCTAATCCCTTACCGGATGCATCGCAATGCACTTCGAATCCTCCAGATTGATCCGGTATTACGAGAATAGGTGCAGAAGTCAGCCTCGACTTAAGTTCTACGAAAGCTTGCTCGCATGCTTCTGACCACACAAATTCTTCATCTTTTCGTGTGAGCTTGGTCAGGGGTGTTGCTATCTTCGAAAAGCCTTCAATGAATCTTCTGTAATATCCAGCTAAACCCAAGAAACTCCGAATATCCTTCACAGACTTTGGTGTAGGCCATTCGCTGACTGCTGAGACTTTTGTTGGATCCACAGAAATTCCTTCTCCTGATACGATGTGTCCAAGGAAACCAACTTGTTTTAACCAAAACTCGCACTTGCTGTATTTGGCATAAAGCTTATGTTGTCGAAGAGTTTCCAGGACAATTCGTAAGTGCTCCGCATGCTCTTTCCGGTTCTTAGAATATACCAGGATGTCGTCGATGAAGATGACAACGAACCTGTCTAAATACTCCCGGAAGACTTGGTTCATAAGATTCATGAAAATTGCTGGTGCATTGGTCACTCCAAATGGCATTACTAGAAATTCGTAATGTCCATAGCGAGTTCTGAAAGCTGTTTTGTGAATATCAGCTTCCTTGACCTTCACTTGATGATAACCTGAACGAAGATCTAGTTTAGAGAAGACACAAGATCCACTTAGCTGATCGAATAAGTCGTCGATGCGCGGAAGTGGATACTTGTTCTTAATAGTAACTTCGTTCAAGGCTCTATAGTCGATGCACATTCTATATGAACCTTCCTTCTTCTTCACCAGTAGTACAGGTGCTCCCCAACTCGAAGTGCTGGGACGAATCCATCCTTTCGCCAGTAATTCGTCCAACTGTGTTCGTACTTCCTTCAAACCTTCTGGACTTAGTCTATATGGTGCTTTGATTACTGGTTGTGCTCCTGGTACTAAGTCAATACTGAATTCAAGAGCTCGATCAGGAGGCAAACCTGATATATCGTCAGGGAATACGTCATCGAACTCTCGAACTACCTCCGGTCTTGCTTCTTCATCTGCATGAGCTGCCGCAACTATTGCTTCCCTTGGCTTTGCTTTGTAAATGCTTGGCTCCAATGTACGGTCTCCACTCTTAAAGTAAAAGATCGGATGATCTGGAATCTCAAATACTACCCTCCTTTGGCGACAGTCGATGGTAGCATAAAAGGTTCCAAGCCAGTCCATTCCTAGAACCACATCAAAGTTCGGTATGTCCAGTACTTTGAAGTCAGCGTAAAATTCTCGACTGCAGACGATGACCGGACACATGCTGTATCCCATAGTTGCCTTTAGAACACCATTTCCGGAACTGACGTTCCAGCAGGATACGAGCGGTGAGACTGGAATCGCATGGGTTCGGACAAACCGTTGCGACATAAAGCAGTGGGATGCTCCAGTATCAAACAGTGCAAGTGCAGGTAGTGAAGCTACTAGAATTGTACCTAAGGTATATGGGATAGGTTTTAGGTATAGGGAAAGTGTGTAGGTAACCAAAACTAGGAGATAAATTTAGGAAGGAAATTTACCAGTAATGACTTGGCCAGTGGCCTCAGCTTCTTCAACAGACATCATGAAAGCCTGGCGCTTCGGCACATTCCTCCTGGCCTGAGGAGCATTCCTCTGAACGTTCCTTTGGGCTTGATGGAACTGTCGAGGAGGTGGTGCAGCTTGTGGTCCTCTAGGTGGTGCAGGTAGTGCAAGTCTGGTAGCAGGTGCTGGAAGAGCTGGTCGCTGCTGATAGTTGTTAGCTGGCCGGGTTGCAGCAACTGAGTTCTGCCTTTGAGGACAGGATCCAATGTCATGAGTGGCTGAACCGCAGATCAAGCAAAGGCGGTTGGCTCGACGGCAATCCTTCATCATATGTCCCTTTCTCTTACAGTAGGTGCAAAAGGCTGGGCTAGGGTGATGAGTTGGTACTCCGGGACGCCTCGGCACGAAGGATGGTCTGGACGTGGCTCCACCTGCCATCTGGTTGGCAGGACGCTTGACTCCTACAGAGTGAGGTCTTCCCCTCTCTTTTATCACTGCCTCGTAACTGCGGGCAGCTTCCAGGGCTTCCTCGTGAGTCAAAAACTTCCCGGTGGCTAGAGCAGCCTTGATTTCGGTGTCCAAACCTTGCTGAAAACGACGGGCTCTGATCTCGTCCGTCGGTATCAGGTGTGCCGCGAATCTGTTTAAAGGTTGTGTTAGTTGTGTAGTAGGTGATATTAAAAAAATTGAACTACTGTGACAGATCTTACCGGCTCAACATAGTAAACTCAGCATCATACTCATCTACAGATTTCTCCCACATAGATCCTTGTTGTAGGTGAATAAATTGCTGTTCCATAGCGAACCTGGCGGTCACAGGGAAATATTTCGCGTCGAACTTCTCGCGAAATGTTTTCCATTCAATCGGCTGGGCCAGGCGGGTTTCTTCCGCCTTCCACCAATTTCGAGCGTTGTCCGTGAGCTGTAGCTTCGCTACACGGACCCAAGCATTATCTGGCACTTGAGCTGCTGCCAGATCATCTTCAATACTTTGCGCCCATTCTTCTTCTTCGAGAGGGCTCCCTTTTCCCGAGAATTGCTTCGGGTGCAACGCTCTGAACTGTTTGATTCCCGGTGCATCTGTCTCAGGACGACTCAGAAGTTGTTGCTGTCCCTCTAGCAGACTGCGGATCGCATCGAAAAGCATGGTTTGCTCAGTGGATGGTGCGGGAACAACTGGAGTGAGAGGTAGTGCTGAAGGGGTGTTGTTGACATTGGTGCTGGTGTTGTTCGGGGAATTGTTTGGGGAATCCATAATCCTGAAGAAAGTTTGGATTAAGACAGATTCAAATGAAATGATAAGATTCAAGGAATAAAGACTTGTAAGATTCAAAGAACATGAATTGTAAAGAATGTTTTAGTTGCTGTTTCTTGTGTTATATTGCTTAGGTTGTTCACGCAGACCAGAACTGCATGATAGGGATTCATACAGCTCTGACCTGCATGGGCCACCAACAAAACCTGTCACGCCCCGCTTCCCAGTGTACTGCGAAGTGGACGTGACAAGGCCCGCTACGTATGTACTCAGAAGTACATACGCTAAGCGTAACTAAGCAATATAAAATAATCACAAGAGACAAATGAGATTGAGATAACAACAACTTTCATTAATAACATTCTTATTACAATGCATGAAATGAAAATACAACTGGAATGAAAAAAGAAAGCAATGCATAAACAGTGGCATAATAATAAAAGGAAATACTGGAAAGAACAAGTACAAAGTCTAGAGCTCTGGATCTTCTTGGAACTGCTCCAAATCTTCAGTTGTTGGCTCGGTCTCAACTTGGTCCAACGCACCTGACGACATTCAAAGAAGAAAGAAATAGAATGTCGTCAGCGAACAGGTCGCTCGGTAAGTCCCAAAGAAAAGTGGAGTGAGAATGACAGAGTAACAGTATTTTCTAGAGTATTATGTTGTAGAATATTATGGAATATTGTTTAACGCAGTTGTTTGTAGTTTGGTACAGAAGAATGCCAGTGTATACGAGGGGGATCTCTATATGCTAGAGATCAGTGCAAACGGAGAGTACAAGGAACCGTTATGCCACGGTACAACAGCAACAGTATTCATGTTAGGTGTCTTAATCTGACCACCTCATTCCACTTTTAACATCTTCCGTACCAATCTACCCCTTTAAACCCCGTAATGTTTTAACAGTGTTGTAGTAATGGAATATGTAAATTGAGTGACTGACCAAAACCATGATATCAGTAAACATGTTGCAACTGTATAATCAGGTAAATGGAATATCAGGATAATGGAATGAATATCCATGGTTTGATTCAGTCAAAAATGAATATATTGTTAACTGTATTCAGGGATTCATGATTTCAAGTTGTGTTGGAATATGATTGAAATATAGATTGACTTGAATTATATTCAAGTCAGAATTAGTCAGACTCTAACCCGAGTCAGACTAAAAGAAAGATAATTTGAAGTTCAATATTAGCTAGGGGCCTTATTGTAATTTGTGAAACTTGAGGGGGTTTATTGTAAAAAGTAATATTGTATAGTTTGCAAAATACACCTCAAGTATTTGTTATTCGTCTTTATAGTTATAATGAGTATGGATTTTATTTATGTTATTCTAGTGACCATATCCTAATAAAAATATTAATTGATTATTTGAAATTCATGGTATTTTAATGTAACTTTTAATCTTGTAATTTTTAGAGAAAAAAATGGAAACTTGTTATTATAACAAAATAGGTGTTTAAATGATAATTATATATAATAAAACACATAAATGATTTTTAAATGAATATTTTATTTACAAAAATAATATCACTTTCCTTAAATATCGTATTTTAAAAACCTTTCGAGACCGAATGCTCCTTGCGGAGGTCTGAATCTCGCACTACTAGCCTGTGGGTGCACGATGAACCGTGGTATCCCTAACAGGTTCCCCAAAGATGGGTTGTAATGGCACTTTGCTCAGGTTTTTATAAATACTTTTAATTTAGGGAAAAGGTTTTCTAAATATAGGGTATTTATTTGTAAAAGTATATAGTTCTCCATATTTTAGTTGTTAGGGTTTCCTAGGCCATCTAACCTATAATCTATGGTCTAAACGATGAGTCATTAGAAGCCTTAAATCGCCTCTTCACCGTCGAATGCAGCCAGGTAAGTGCCAGGTAAGTGGGAAGGAACCACTTCGTGGGCCTAATTAAAAACCACTAGCCTTAGACATACTTGCCTAGTCACACGAGACAGTTTAGATAAACGATCGACGTCCATGACCAATCGTGCTTTCATTTTATATAATTTTTATTTAGAAAAGTTTACAATTTAAAGATTAAACTAAAAGTTATAAAGGTTATGGTATTTTAGTGAAAAGTCCTATAATTTCGTATTCTGTATTTTCGTTATTTATCAATTAGGGTTATAATGAGTGTGTATAAGGGTAGGTCATTACCCCGTGACTTATATTAAGTTTTGGTGAAGTTTCAAGATGAAATGAGTTATGTTAAAGTTAAGGGTATTAAAGTGCAAGAATACGATTTCCATAAACGTTATCATTTCATGTGTGAAATTTCATCCAAATTGAATGAAACAAGTTTTGTTATCAAAATAAACATGATTAGGAGTGGGGTATCTAAATAGAACATTAAAATTTAACTTGATGGTATTTTTATGCAAGAAATACGGTTTTCTAAAGAACTTATCGTTTCATGTGGAAAAGTACAATTAAATTTGATTTAAGGGTGATTAATAGTCAACATGCAAGAGGGTTGATAATATGTATTAGGTGACAAGTGGAATTTTTAAGAAAAACCGAATCGGAAATCGGTTTGTCCGATTTCCGTCGGGTTTCAAAAAGTCGTATTTTGCAAATATAGAAAAGAGAGGTAGAAGGTTGGGACTTACGGGTTTGGACAAGCTAAGCGTTCTAAAAGGTGTGGTGGTTGCCGATTCGTTGGAAACGTCACGTCGGTCTTGATCCGGTCGCCGGAATCCGTCGTCGGTTTCGGCAGCGCTTCGCTTCTCGCTCTTTGCACCAAGTTCTCAAGAGTTTTAGAGAGTATGCTTAGAGTTGTGAGGGGAAAAGGTAGAGGGTAGGGGCCTTTATATAGGGCTAGGCTAGGGTTAGGGTTAGGGTAGATGAAAAGTTAAAAAAATAAAAATGTGATAAAATGTAATAAAAATGTATTAAAAGTGGAGTAATTGGGGGTTTTAAAGATCTCTGGAAGTGGGATTGGGCTGAAACTTTGCAGGTGAGTAGGGAATACCAAAAGACACAACTTTCATGTTGTGACCCTTGCCGGAATCGGCCTAAAAGGGGGTGACTCGGCCGTGACTCGGTCGGATCACTGAGTCGGCCGAGTCAAGGCCGAGTTGGCCGATTCCCGACCGAGTCCGGTGACCTGGATCTCCCCCGACGGTCCATCTACCCTCTGCAAGTGTTACATCTTTGGGTGTAGTGGGGTTTTTGTGAGATATGCACGTGTAAACTCTTGGTATTCTAAAGGTTTTTTTAAAAAATCAATAATAAAATTAATGTGGGGTATGGGATTCGAACTCTGGTGGCTTGGTTCAGCAATGCAAGGTATTACCAATGAGCCACAAGCTCCTTCTTGTAATTATTGTAAAGAGATAGATATTTAAAGTGTTATCAGCAACATTAATACTCCAAGTATACTTCAATTTTAAATCAAATTTTGGTATACAAAAATTGGAGTTGTTACAAAATATATACATATATACAAAGATTCCCCTAAACTTAAGCTTGGCCTTGCACAAGCCAAAAGTTAGCACCAACCATTCAAAAATCTTATCTTGGAAATGGTATAGTTGGTGCAAGAAAATGAGAAGCACGCGAGACCGTGTGGAAAGAAGAATGGTAGAATATGGTCTCGGTGGGGGAGAAGAATGGCGAAAAGAAGAAGGAAGTGGAGTACGATCTTGAGGGTGTAAATTTAGTGAATAAATTAGCGCAATATGTGATGACCGATGTGTTAAAAGCGATTGCGCTAACCTATCAACTCGTCGAGAAATGGGATCAAATCCCTCAAGATTCGCAAGAGAACATGGGTACGCCGAACTTGGTATTTGAGATGAAAGCGTCACGGTCACTTGCACGGTCGGAACAATAGGAAGGACGAAAGGAAGTGAATTAGGGATATTATCATTCTCACCGTAGTAAACTGTGTCGAACTGGAAAGATTCCATCAATGGTTCGAAACGAATGTAAGCAACCGAGTCTGAAGGATTAACTAACTCATCTGAAAATGCAAAGGACTCAAACTCGGACGGTGAGACTTCAACATCGTCCGAAAAAGTGAAACACTCGTAAGTGTCATCGGCTGTGGGAACTGTGTCAGATTCAAAGGAAAAGTTTTCAAGCTCACCGTCGTCAAGCGTGAAATGAGGCGTGGTCGGAACGATGGAAAAGAGGGAGGGTGATTTAGGTAAAGGTTCAAGAGGATGAATTGGAAAATCCGACACATCAAAGAAAAATGGTTCAACCTCAATATGATCCTCACCACTATCCTCAATATTATCCTCATAATTCTCCTCAATATTCAACTCATCCATGCCATTATCATCAAAATCAAGACGCATATGAGATTCGGGAGAAACATTTAATAACTCGGGATGATGATTTGAACATAAAATTTCAAGTAAATCGACAGGTTCATCATCCGAAATATTCCCGGCGTCTATATCCTCAATCAAGTGAAAGTCAATTTCTTTAGACACCTCCTCAAATGCATGGATATTTATCAATTTAGGTTCTAGAGTGGAGGTGTAAAGATCGAAAGGATTAAGTGTGGTTTCACTCGAAAGGGGTTCTTCACAATTTGGCAAATCAAACACTACAAAATCACACAACTCGTTTTTATTTTGAACTTGTGAATCATTTAGGACATTCGATGGAAAACTGGAGTTGTGGGCTTCAATTGGGTAATGGTAGGTTTGAATTGGAAATCCTCTCTCCTTCTCACTCTGTCCAACCGCCTCCTCATACATTGAAAAATTTGGAGCTAGCGGAAAACTAGCTACCGGTTCAGCAGGTTGCATAAGGGCGGTCACGGACGCTTCCACATTCCTAACCATTTTGTTTGTTGCTGTGATATACGCCTCCAACGCCTCTTCCAAACTAGACTTTGGTTGTAAAGGGGTTTCGGCAAAAGATTCGAAATTGTTTGGATATGTGAAACTCCCAAAAGGCTGTGTAGAAGCAGTGTCTAGTGAAGGTGGGAAGGTCGGGTAGGACTGGTAGGAAGTGGGTGATTGGACAGGGGTAGGGTCAACATATGGATAAAAAGGTGAATAGTCTTGTGGATCCCTAGAACTAGATGAGTGGAGAGGGGTGAAAGATCGACTGCGAGATTGAGCAATATGCTCAGCAATGGACATCGGCTTAGGAGTGACAGAAGGACTTGAAAAAGTGGTATCAACATATGGAGGTGGTAAATGTTGACTTGGTTGACACAAAGTGGGTTGAAAAGTCAAACCGTTTCTCCTAGACACCTCTATTTGATCTTTCAAAGATATTTTAGGCAAGGAAGGATCGTCTTTAAATTGATCGAACAAATTGCCGAACGACGCAAAATTAGGTTCGGGATACCAAAGTCCGGCAAGTGATTTGTTATGTGGGGTACCCATGTTAGAAGAAAGGGAGAAAGAAAGAAAGTTTGTTGGTGCAAGGATTTCCGAGCGACAAAAGTTATAAGTATTTTTTTTTTTTAAATTCCTTTTTCCTTTTTCTCTTTATTTGAGACTATTTGCAGGAAAAAAATTTCGATAAAGGGCTTAGACACAAATGTAATCAACCAGAAATGCACAATCAGACCTAGATCTAGGGTCACCTAGGTCTGCTAGACAGCTCCTAACTAGGGCTAGAAATAGGACCTCAAACCGCCTCTTCACCGACAAGTACGGCCAGGTAAGTGGGAAGGAACCACCACGACAGTGGGCCTAATTAAAAACCACTAGCCTAGACACCGCAAAATCAGTTAGGATAAACGGTCGATGACTATACTAGTCCTTTTCCTATTGAGCTCGATGTCCTTAGGGCTGAGTCTAGTATTTTTTTATTAATTGTGGTCGATGCAAAATGCTTTAGATGTTTTCTGGGGTCCTGGGAAGGGTGATGAAATCCCCACCCAATCTGAGTTGGTCAAAAGCCCTTTAAAATCCGATTAAAGATATGCAAAACAGTAAAATCACTTTCACTCAAATCTTTTTTTGTGTGTGAATTTCAAAGTTTGCAAGTTTTCTAATTAAAACTTTCCTTTTTTCTCTTGCTCTTTATTTGGAAAGATATTTTTAGCAAAAAGATTAAGGATATGCAAATCAGAAAAGATCACTTGCAATCAATTATTATTTTAAGAATATCACAAAGAATCTTTATTTGGAAAAAAAATTGTTGCAAAATGATATTCGAGAAAAGATATGAAACAAAAAAAGATTACTTGCAATCAATTTCTATTTTAAACGAGGCACAAAAATCCTGCACAAGATTGTTATTTGGAAAGAGAGATTTTTAAAGCGCAAAGAATCCTGCAGGAGATTTTTCAGAAGATATATCGGAGATTTGCAGAGGAGGAGATCAGAAAACTTACAGATTTTTTTTTTTTTTTACCGCGCTTCTGTCCCCGCTTTTTTTTTTTTTTACCGACCAGGCCGCGGCGGTTCCGCGGCCGTAAGTGGTGTACCGCGGCGGTTTCGCGGGCGGAAAGAGCCGCGGCGAAGCCTCACACCCGAACTATTGCTCTTACCATCAAGTGATAGGTCATTCTCTCGAAGATTGCTTCACCTTCAAGAATTGGGTCGAAGATCAGTACCAGCTTGGTAAATTCGCTCTGTCCGACAACTGGAGGGTAGCACCACCACAAAAGCACGAACCCATGGCCACGAAAGAAAAACCAGTTCCACATTGGGACTGGAAGCGAATTCGTACCTGTCACATGATAACAATACTAAAAGGAGAACCCGAGAACATGGACAGCCTTCCTTGGTGCCTCGAAAACAGCAATGATGAGGTAATCTCAGAATTTCCCCCAGCTCCGAAAGAACTGGAGGATGGAATACATACCACTGCAGATAACCTCAAGAAAATCGAGTTGGGGACGGTAAACGATCCGCGATCGACATTCGTCAGCGAGCTGCTGTCTGAAGAGAGGGTGGCTGCGTTAAAAGACATCCTTGTGCAGCATAAAGATTGCTTCGCATGGAACTATTCCGCAATGCCGGGACTAGATCCAGAAGTTGCTGTACATAGACTAGCAATATCCCCAAACGTCAAACCAGTCAAACAGGCGCCGAGAAGAATGCGGCTCGAGCTTGAGATGAGTATCAATGCTGAAGTCAAAAAGCTGATTGACTCTGGCTTCATCCACGAGGTTCAATATCCGGAATGGATCGCCAACATCGTCCCGGTGATGAAGAAAAATGGGACAGTGCGTGTATGCGTGGACTTTCGGGATCTCAATAAAGCTTGCCCGAAGGATGATTTCCCAGTGCCGGTCACCGAATTGATGATAGACAATACATCCACTCATGAGGTTTTCTCCTTCATGGACGGCTCATCGGGGTATAACCAGATAAAAATGCATCCAGAAGACCAGAAGCACACAGCCTTCAGGACCCCTTTAGGAATATTCTGTAATAAAGTGATGCCCTTCGGTTTAAAGAACGCCGGTGCTACTTATCAGAGGGCCATGACGAAGATCTTCGACGACCTTATACACGAAATCGTCGAATGCTATATCGACGATCTCGTGGTTAAAAGCAAATCATACGAAGAACATCTCGAGCATTTGAAGACCGTATTTCAACGCCTTCGGCAATACAATTTGAAGATGAATCCTCTTAAATGTACGTTCGGGGTTTCCTCGGGCAAATTCCTGGGATTCATCGTCCGACACCGAGGTATTGAGATAGATCCGTCTAAAATCAAGGCGATCATGGAAATGCCTCCACCGAGAACTCTTAAATAGCTGCGATCTCTCCAAGGAAAGCTTGCATACATTCGGCGGTTTATCGCTAATCTTTCAGGAAAGTGCCGTCCTTACAGTCACCTGATGAAGAGGGAACCCCATTCGTTTGGGATCACAAATGACAAGGCGCACTGGACGAGATCAAGCAGTATCTGCAAAACCCTCCAGTGTTGGATGCTCCAGTTAAGGGAAAGCCTCTCATTCTTTACACGGCCGCCCTTGAAGGTTCTTTAGGCGCATTATGGGCACAAGAGAATGACCAGGGGAAAGAAATAGCACTCTACTACTTAAGTCGGGTTCTGCTGGGGGAAGAAAGCAATTACTCCCCCATTGAAAAACACTGCCTGGCGTTGATCTTCGCAATAACAAAGCTTAGACATTACGCATTAGCGCATGAAGTCCATCTCATTTCAAAGGTGGACCCTCTCAAATTTCTAATGTCAAAGGCCATATTGACGGGACGACTCGTTAAATGGGCCCTGCTCTTAATGGAGTTCTCGATAACGTATCGACCCCTCAAGGCAGTGAAGGGTCAGGCCATAGCCGACTTCCTTGCTGAGCACCCGATACCTGCCGATTCTCCCCTGAATTGCGATTTGCCAGACAAGCATGCGTTTGACGCAATCGACGGTGGTGATACCCGTTGGGAGCTTTATTTCGATGGAGCATCTTCCATGAAGAAGCACAAACAAAGTACTTCAATGATCAAATCGGGAGTAGGCCTTATCTTCGTGACCCCACAAGGAGGAATAATGCGCTTCGCCTTCTCCTTAACAGAGCCGAGAACGAATAATGAAGCTGAATATGAAGCTTTGATAGCAGGCCTCGAGATCGCCATTGACATGGGAATTGAAAGCCTCCTCATATATGGGGACTCCCAGCTAGTCGTCAGTCAAGTGAACGGCGATTACCAAACATGCAAACCGGAATTGGTAAAATACGGTGAAAAGGTGAAACAACTGCTAACCCAAATTCCTTCCTATACTTTGGAGAGCATACCGCGCGCGGAAAACAGCAAAGCGGACGCACTGGCCAAACTTGCTAAAGAATTGGCTGACGAGAACCTCGATGACGTTAGAATCGTGGTACAAAGCCGTCGAGTGCTTGCCCCAGCAGAAATATCTCTGGAATCATCCGAAGAAAAAGGAGCGAACGAGCAGACAACCCTGCAAGTAAAAGATTGGGAAAATACCAAGGATTGGAGAGAAGTCTTCATAGACTACTTTAAATCCCACCGAATACCCGAAGAAGCGTCCACAAGACATCAGCTCATGAAACGAGCTCTATCTTTTGCCTTCGTCAATGATACTCTATACAAGAGGTCATTTGATTATCTGTGGCTGAGATGCTTAGGACCTGACGAAGCGAGAAGGGTCGTCCAGGAAGTTCATGACGGACTCTGCGGTTCTAATAGCAGACCGAAACGTCTTTAAACTACTATCGCAGCATCTTTAGGCCAGCGAGATTAAAAAAAAATAATATATAAAAATAAAATAAAAGAAAAAACGGTATGTCCATAAGCAAAAAAAGGGCACGGATGAAAACCCGAAAGGGCGCCGTGAGTAAAAACAGCAGGACTACCGGCGAGTGTTCGTGAAAACCCGAAAGGGCGCGACCTCGTAAAAAAAAAAGAAGAAGAAAATAAAAAAGAAGAAAATAAAAAAAAACAAAAAAAAACGGTATGTCCATAAGCAAAATGGGCACGGATGAAAACCTGAAAGGGCTCCGTGAGTAAAAACAGCAGGACTATCGGCGAGTGTTTGTGAAAACCCGAAAGGGCGCCCCCGTTAAGAAACACCTATAGGGTCCTCTCGACCCTGTACGGAGAAACCACTCGCGTGAGATCCTTACGACTCACAAGGGAACAACACACTTAGGGATCCTCACGATTCCTAAGGAAAAAATACACTTGCGAGATCCTCACGACTCGTAAGGAGAACTCTCTTATGGGACCCTCACGGCTCATAAGATTTGAAAGTCTTAAGTTACAGAGATCTAAACCTGTGCTTAAGCAACCCCCACAACTTTCGATATTGCCCTACAAGTGGTTCAATACTGACTCTTGTATACAATCCACGGGCGCGAATAAACATTTCCCTAACCAAGTCTCATCCGTGACTGGGGATATGTTCGCATGGTAAACAACCCTTGTAAATCCTCTCGATTTATGAGGAGAAAACCCTCCTGTAGGATCCTTACGACTTACAGAGGAAACGAACACTTAGGAATCCTCACGAGTCCTAAGGAGAAAATACACCTACAAGATCCTCACGACTTGTAGGGAGAAATAACTTCGTGAAACCCTTACGGCTCATGAAGTCAAAAGCCTTAGCCGACAGGACCCTAACCCTGGTCGCTAAGCCACCTTTGTTCGACATCGACAGAGGCAGATGATGACTCGCTCCTGGTAATATCCCAGTTGTAGCGGTGTTGATACCGAAATCGGTTTACAGTGAAAAGCCAATAGGCCGCACATGCATACGAAATAGCCGAAATGATAGGGCAACTTGCAATAAAAAGCAGCAAGTAAAAATGTATGCATGCAAAATAGCCGAAATGATAGGGCAGCTCGCAATAAAAAGCAGCGAGTAAAAATAAAATAAATAGCCGAAATGATTGGGCACCGCGAAAAATAGTCGAAATGATTGGGCAGTCGCGACCTTCGCGATATAAAAGCTGAAATGATAGAGCATCGCGGAAATAAAATAAAATAAAATAAGAAATGATAAAACTTTGGCCCTACAGTTAGGATCACATCGATCCCTGTATACAATCCGAGGGCGTAAACAAAGAGGGAACCATACTTTCCCAACGGGCTCCGTCAGATGACGAAGCCAAACCTCAACGGTTCATTTCAATCGAAGAAGCCAGTGACTTCAGCAAAATTCCTCGACTCACGGATACAAACACTCCTTGACGAGAGCCTTCTGATTCGCGTCGACTCGCAGAGCCACCAGTGCCTCCGTGGGAACCCTCGACTCGTTTCAGACCCCAAGGAAACAAATAATCATTGGCGCTCGGGAAACAAATAATCCCTAGCAAACTTCTCGACTCACGGATACAAACACTACTTGACGAGAGCCTTCTGATTAGCGTCGACTCGCAGAGCCACCAGTGCCTCCGTGGGAACCCTCGACTCGTTTCAGACCCTAAGGAAACAAATAATCCTTGGCGCTTGGGAAACAAATAATCCCTAGCAAACTTCTCGACTCACGGATACAAACACTCCTTGACGAGAGCCTTCTGATTTGCGTCGACTCGCAGAGCCACCAGTGCCTCCGTGGGAACCCTCGACTCGTTTCAAACCCCAAGGAAACAAATAATCCTTGGCGCTTGGGAAACAAATAATCCCTAGCAAAACTCCTCGACTCACGGATACAAACACTCCTTGACGAGAGCCTTCTGATTCGCGTCGACCCGCAGAACCACCAGTGCCTCTGTGGGAATCCTCGACTCGTTTCAAACCCCAAGGAAACAAATAATCCTTGGCGCTTGGGAAACAAATAATCCCTAGCAAAATCCTTGACCCACGGATACAAACACTCCGTGACGAGAGCCTCCCGACCTACGTCAACTCGCAGAGCCACCACTGTCTCCGCGAAAGAATTCCCGGTTCGTCCCAACTTGCAAGATGAAGTCTCGGGCAACAAAGATTGAAAAACTTGCTTCCTGAACAATGGGGCCCTGCAAGTCAATCCAAAATGGTCTCTTGCATACTATTCACGGGTCTCACTTTCCGAAGTCGATTTTCGACAAAAGGGAAACAACCTCTTACGGGTCCTCTCGACTCGTAAGAGGGAAAAATTCTCTTATAGGATCCTTACGACTTGTAAGAGAAAACACACTTAGGAATCCTCACGATTCCTAAGGAGAAAATCCACCTATGAGATCCTCTCGATCCGTAGGAAAAAAAGTCTCTGTGAGACCCTCACGGCTCATAGAACTGAAAAGTCTTAGGCGGCAGATCTGAACCTGCGGCCTAAGCCATCACTATCTCTCGGAGAAGTTAAGTTATCCGCCAATTAAGTTCATCGAAAATATCATAATGAAAGGGGAGAAAGCAAAGAAATAGTACCAGACATCACAAGAAGGAATGTGTACCTTTATTCATAAATTCAATCAAAATACAAGGCGGATCGTATAAAAAAAAATAGGGAATGTGTATACATTATATACAAATTACAAATGTGTAAATGATACAAGATATTCAGGGAGAAGGAAGTTTCTTGAACAGCTCTATCAACTGCCTGCGTACTTCCTTCCACGCCTTCTCTTGATCAGCTGCCACCGCCAGTTCGGCCTCTACTTGAGCCCGCTGCTGCGTGAAGGACGCGAGCTGTACTCCAACAACCTGCTGAGCTGCTTCTTGGCCTCGAGCATCACGCTCAGCGGCATCAAGCTTCCGCCTCAGTGCTAGCCCATTAGAGATACGCTCCACAAGGCCTTCAAAGACGACTTTCACTTCAGCAGCATTCGTCCTAACTTCAGCGCGCAGGCGAGCGGTTGCGCTTGAAGATTCCCGACGCTCCTTCAACCGTAAAGCTGCTTCCTGCTCCAAATGGAGGAGATAAGAAGAGCTTTGCTCGAGCCAGGCTGTCCGTTCGGTGCTCATGGCCAAAACTTCGGGAGAAGGGCGCGTCGTCTCCAACCGATGCAAGCAGGCCTCAATCTCTCTGCAGTGGTTAACCCAAGATTCGACGACGCCTTCATTGTGAAAGTTTACGAGCGCCGCCAACATCGGGTTAACCTCCATTGCGAAATCCACGGCAGAAGGGAGAGCGTCCATGTTAAGCTCTTCGATATACCCGCTCAGCATGCCCAAACTCATCACGGCACCTTTTGAAGATGGACGTTTTAAGAAAGGGCCCGCTGGTGAAAGAACACGAGACTCAAGAGGGATCGGAGCTGGAACAATAGCTGCAAAACGAAACATGGTTAAACAATGATTCGAAAAGATGTTGAAGGATCATATAAAAAGGGGGGAGGAATATACTGTACCAGCTGCAACGGACGGCAAAACCGGAAGGGCCGGTGGCGTGGCAGGTCTTGCGTCCCCTCCTTCGATTTGTGGCACTGCAATTAGGAAGAGGAAAAGTCAGAAATCATCCCATTGCTAAAAAAGGGAGTAAACAAAGACATCAAAATGAAAATGTACTCACCGGCACCACTAGAGGGAGAAGCGAGTTCGGACGAGAAGGAGAAGTGTGGGAGCAACACTTGGTATAGATGATCAAAGAGCACTCCTGAAAGGACACAGTGGTATGACATTAGTCCATAAGCTACACGTTTAAAAGATTAACTTGTGAGTCGCAAATCCATACCTTCCAACATCCGCGATGGCACAAGGGAAGGCGAGGAAGTGACCACGGCCAAAGCAGTAGTTGGCGGTGCTCCTTCAAGCAGTGGAGCATCGGCACTGGCCGCACCTGCATTAAAAACAGAAGCAAACTTGTTAGAACAGATTGCAAGATAAAAAAAAAGAAGAGAGAAAATAATAGTAACTCGAAATTTACCCGACGAACTGCCAGCCGAGACTGAGGCAATTCCTTCCCCTATTGACATCAGGCCACCGCCCGTGGCCTCTTCACCCGACTTAATGGGAACCGTTGTTGCACTCGCAAGCCCGGGAGAAGGCGGGGGAATATAGGCGGGGAGGGCTATGATTGGAGCATTGCCAGATTCCTGAGAAAGAGCGGCTGGCTCATCCTCAGGAATCGTGGCCACCTCACCCGCTACTCCTTCGGGTCCTGCGGTCACGGTTGTCTCATCCGCCGTCGCCGCGAGGTCTCCAGCCTCAAGCGTCTCACCTACCATTACCCTCGGCTCGCTTATGACGATCATTTCATCTGCCGCCACTTCAAGGTCGGCATCCATGACCCTCTCGGCTGCAGATCCCCCAACCTCTGCTTCGGGTCCCATGGCCCCAACGACGCGCCTCACCGTCGGCTCGGGTTCAGCAGGCACCGCTTCCGCCGTTTCCCTGGGTTCAACGGTCTCCGCCTCCCCCTCAGTCGGACTTAGCCCTGCAAGGTGGAATGCATATGAGCCAACGGCTTTATAATTCTTACAACAAGGCTCTGAAAGAAATGCTACCTGAAGAGGATTTATCGTTTGCACTTTGGGCCGCGCGCGCCACTTGCCTATAAGCAGTGGATAGGGCGACAGGGGCCTCTTCAGAAGGAGTGTCAGCACGAAGAATAGTGCTAGGGCCCGCTCCCGTGGCCAAAGCAGCTCGGCGCGCCTTTGCTTCGCGTCTCAGCCGCTTCCGCTCCTCCCGAGCCGTTGAGACGGATGCCACTAGGGCTTCTCTAATTGAGGCATCCTCGTCCGTGAATAGGGATGCCTCCAGCTTTTTCAGGGCATCCATCGTCGTCTTGTCAACTCGAGACCCCTCCAGCAGCCTCGACGAGACTGGGACTTCAGTAACAAGCTCAGGAAGGATCCCCGCATCAACTGATATAACCCCTGCAAAGAAACAAAAGAAGGTTAGGTTGACCATCAGAAAAGATGATAAACTTTCCTTATAAAAGAGAAAGGGGTGGGACATACCAACGCCTGCTAGAGCGCGCTTCTCCTCCTCCTCTTGGAAGGTTTTCAAAGAGGCAGCAATAGCCTCTTCGGAAGAGACACCTGTTGAAAATCGGGCGAATATTAGTTAAAGATAATAATAAAAAGTGCAATAAAATGACAAATAAAGCGGCTGATGATTACCTGACTCAGCGAGTTTGCTTAACATCGCTTCGAGCCTCGCCGATCACTCCGAAGCTGCAATGGCGGCAGCCAAATTGGTGTCCGCAGGGTCTACCAAGAAGCCCTCGTTGCTGCTATATTCACATATGCCTTCGGTGGGAGGAGCCGCAGGCTTTAAGCTGAGGATCGCATCGAGGGAAAGGGTGGACTTCTTCTTCTTCTTCTGTCCGCCAGCTTTAGATCCACCCGGAGTAGATTTGCGCTTGGCAGTCACTTTAGGGCGGCGGGTCCCGATATCTGCTCCTGCGCCGGACCCTGGCGATACCACATTAACCGTCTTTATGGGAGCACGGGGCGCCGGTGGTGCATCCACCGTAGTAGGCAGTGGCAATCCACGCGGGGGGCTCAACACGCGTGGTCGGTCAACTCCGGCATCTTTTATCGAGAGGATGACCTGGATCCTTGGCTGCAAGGGAGCCTTGCGATCACCGCCAGGAGGCGCACCCCTACGGTCAACCAGCATACGCTTCTCCGTTAAGATGATTGGGCCCATAGCATGCGCATACCAGGCTACATATGGATGGAGTATCTTAAGGGGCACAGCTAGGTTCACTGATAAAGAAATAGGAACCTGTATTAAGCCGTATGAAATGATGCATCGCATTCCTTATCCCCTCTTGGTTGGTCATGGGTGTTTCCAGAAAAGCTTCCATCGGGATCCCTTGGTTGTAACTCGATTGCCGGGCAAATCGGTGTGGGTTATACCTCATAAACAGAGCTGTCTCATTCTTCCTAAACACTAGATAGCCCGGCCGAATGGAGTAGAGGTGGAGAATTTCCCGAGACTTCAGTACAGAAGCCCCGCCCTTAAAATCATCACGTAGTGGCACCACTGACTTAGTGGTCTCTGAGCCTATGGTAATGACCTTATCCACAAAAGAAATCTTCGCTCCGACCAGATGTGGACGCAAGAGCAGTCCCCTAGAATCCCGTGGGGATGCAACCACAATTGAAGCCCCGACCAACCGCATGACTCTCGGGAGTCTGCATTTCTCGAAAAACGGAGGAGTCTTATGGGCACCAAACACCCCTTGCACGTGCATCTCCATCCAAGAAGTAAAATAGTGCATCGGGAAGTTGGCAGGCTGTACCCCAGGCTCACTAGCGCCCGCCGCTACGCTAAGTCCATTGTAAAGGTAAGCCAGCCCGGCGATCCCTACCGATAATTGCAAACCAGCCACCATTCGATGCGCCGGGTAAAAGACGGAGGGCCGCATGAGGCGCGGGTGCATGGGGAGCGCAAAGCTGCATAACCATAAACCCAAGAACCCTATAAAAAAGGTCTCCTCGTCCATGCCAGGAACGACGATCTCCGAGAAAGGGACGCTAGCAGTGCCGGGGAGATAAAAATTCCGCTGGTCATTTTCCGATATAGGTCGGCGGTCCAAGCCGAAACCAAAAGGGTCAACAAGCTGAGCGAACTTCTCACTCTGCTCTGATAGGAACTCCGGGCGAATAAAGCGGGCAATAAAATCTGCGAAACTGACGCCCCGGTCGCCCGATTCCAAATGGAGTTCCTCATATATCTCCAACACCTTCACCAAGCCCGGATGCTGATGCTGAATGGCATTCTCCGGAGTTAAGTCAAACACCAGCTGCTTGGTGGCAAAGATGTACTCGTCAGGAGGAAGCAGCTCCTAGTAGTGCTCCCCACTCATTGGTAGACCCGAGATCTCAGCAAATTCCTCCAAAGAGATGGAGACTTCCCAATCCGCTATCAGGAAGGTGTGGGTGGGAATATTCCATTGTTCAATAAAGGCCTTTATCCACCACGTTGGAGGAGAGGGATACTCGAAAAGCGAAACGTAGACGGCCGAATATAAACCAATCCTCGTTAGATGAGTCCTTTTCGCCGATAAGATGTACCGGGCCCACTGCACATATCCGGCGAGGGGTCGCGGGATCAGTCCAATGTTGTAAGCCAGTCCCCAAGGGCGTGCTTCACCCTGACAGATTCGCCTCCCCAGAATATCTATTGCCGGCGGCGGTGTTCAGACCATAATATTGCATTTATCATTCCCCTTTTCTTATCCTTTTTATAAATAAACAGGTACTCTTGACGCACGTTTGTTGCATATTACAGGATACAGGTTTCTGGAGCGAATACAGTGAAAAAGACACAAAACAACAGAAAAAGGGACTTTTGACGAACTATTGGACGGATCCTAGTCAAGCCTAGACGAAGAACAATACAAGGTCCAAAATGTCAAGTGAACGGTCAAAAGATACGAACAAGTTTTCACTGAAGATCTGGAGAAGACCCAGAAGCCCAACAGAGAAAATACATATAAAAATACAGAGCCCCAGAACTCCTGAAGAAAGCCCAAAAGATTGGTGGCCCAAGACCACCAAAGGGCCGCGGATCCGCGGCCCAAGCCAACTATGGCCGCGGATCCGCGTCCATTATATGCCCGTGTCGGCGCATTTTTTCTGTGACGGTGCGTTGTTGTGGGTGTTGGGATTTTCAGTGGGCAAATCAGTAATTGCGCATGTGCGAGACTCTGAAACCCTAATTCTCCTGTTTGCTTATAAATTGTAATCAAAAATTGTAAAATGCTATGCCTCTTTTCAATCAATAAAATTCAGAATTTCTGAGAGAAAAATCCAGATCTGTTCTTCTTGTTTGGAGGGAGCCGTCAACTTATAAGGTATGTTATTTATGTTTCTTTTAATTATAATGTTTTCTAATCCCCTAATGAGCGAGTAATCTCCTCGCTTGTTAGGGTTAGCCTTAGGGAAAGGGTTGAGAGATGAGATCTCTCACCCCTTTCAATGCCACTTTAACCTAATGAATTAGAACTCCACGCATACGAGCACAACCGCTCCCTGCGGCATCCTACCCATCGAGGTAACGATGAACCGTAGTATAAAGGGCCGGTTGCGCACGTTTTCCGTGGGGGTTAGGGTGATTATCGACAAAGGAAGGATACGAATCTAGCGGAAGAAACATCTTCCCAAAAGATTCGTATCCACTTTATTGATAATTAACTTAACACCTAATAGATCTAAAAAGTAGGCATTGAAAGCGGTGATGAAAGACGTTAATCTCCAAAACTTCCCCCAAGCCTAACCCTAGCAAGACTTTCAATTAGATTAATTAGATCTAGTTTTCATAGATTGTTATAAACCAACCAAAACGACAAATTGAATCAACTCGTTAAAACACATAAAAGGAATTTACCCGTCTCTGTGGATCGACCCGTACTCACCGGCTAGCTGCAAAGCGACGCCGTTTCTGATTGCGGTAAACTTATATATTTTTGACATAAACCAAATGGCGCCGTTGCCGGGGACGGCGTAATCTTTCTTTTTGTGAATTTTCGGGTTGATATAAATTTTAAAAAGTATAAAAATCTGAAAATATAAAAAAAAATACAAAAATTATCATTTTTGATCTGTTTGAAGGGTTTATTGTTTGAATCTTGCAGGAACAGCGAAGGGTTGTGAATCTGGAATTTTACAGGGAGTAAAACAGAAAAGGGAACATCAGAACAGAGTAGAATTTGTGAACAGGAGCTGCACAAAATTTTTCAGAGGCTGAACCCACCAACCTGCCGCGTTTCCGCCGCATAGGGGGGTCCCAGACCGCGGTTCCGCGCTCCTCTTGCCACGTCAGCGCATCATTTTTGCACGGTTTGCTCTTTCTTCTTCCCCTCTGCAACCTCCAATATATCTCTCTGTAAAAAAAAAAAATTCTGCAGGAATTCTTTGCGTAAAGAGTCTTTCTCCCCCTTCTCAATAACAGATTTTCTGCAGGTTTCTTTGCGCCGTGCTAAAAATTGATTGCAAGTGAAATTTTATTTGTTTTGCATAATTTAACCGGACTCTAAGGAGCTAATTGACCAAACTCAGATTGGGTGGGGATTTCACCACCCTTCCCAGGACCCCAGAAAACACCTAAAGCATTCTGCATCGACCACAATTAATTAAAAAAGATTAGACTCAGACCTAAGGACATCGAGCTCAATAGGAAAAGGACTAGTATAGGCATCGGCCGTTTATCCTAACCGACTTTGCGGTGTCTAGGCTAGTGGTTATTAATTAGGCCCACTGTAGTGGTGGTTCCTTCCCACTTACCTGGCCGTATTTGTCCGTGAAGAGGTGGTTTGAGGTCCTATTTCTAGCTCTAGTTAGGAGCTGTCTAGCAAACCTAGGCAACCCTAGATCTAGGCCTGATTGTGCATGTGTGGTTGATACATTTGTGTCACGAGTCCCATTTTCTAAAACCGTCTTGCAAAACTCACATAAATAAAAAACAAAAAAAAAATAAAGAAAAATCTTTTCAAAACTTGCAACTTGCCGCTAAGAAAACTTGCACCTCACTTCCACCATCTCTCCTTCATTGACGTTATCTTACCCCCACATTCTGTTTTTCTATTTTTTTTCTGACTGCACTACCCTTTAGTGTATGTCATCTTGGACTAGGGATACTAACGCCCGATTAGTCCGTGTTTCGTTGGTACCGACCGACGAACCCTTCGACGAACCCTTCGTTGACATTCCATCCATTTCCTTACCTCCAACCTCAAATTCTTTCACCGAAGGTATGTCGGGATTCAACCCCAACGATACCTTACCTACGGGAATGATTCCACCTCCGCCAGGTGCGAATAACCCGAATCTTCCGCCTGTTGTAGCGCCCGCACGAGTCGCGCTCCAGGATCTCTTCTACCCCGTCCGCACTTCTTTACCTACATGTCTTTCACCCCCACCGGCAAATGGGGATAATTTTGAAATAAAACCACACTTCATCAATATGCTGCCTAAGTTTCATGGTTTGGAATCCGAAGATGCATATATTTTCATTAATAAATTCCAAAACGTTTGCGCCATGATGAAGACAACCCAATTAAGTGATGACGCAATAAGGCTAAGGGTCATTCCTTTTACCTTATGTGACCTAGCCGAGAAGTGGCTATACAGCACCGCATCACATTCCATTAGAAATTGGGACGAGTTTGTGAGAGCTTTTCTGAAAAAGTTCTACCCTCATCATAAAACTGCTAGAATCCGAAACGAGATTATACAATTTTCACAGCTTCCGTCCGAACCATTCTGGAAGTGCTTCGAGAGATTTAAAGACCTACTTGTTCAATGCCCTCATCATGGGATAGAAAATTGGCAACTTTGCCAAACATTATACGAGGGATTGAACGCAGCAACGAAGCAGTTGCTAGAAACAATATGTCAAGGTCATTTTCTCTCCAAGTCTAGCGACGAAGCTTGGCAGTTTCTTGAGGACCTAAGTGAGCAAACAATTCAGAGGGAGAGTACCAAGACCACATCATCTTCTTCAGTTGGTCAATCTAGGGCAAGCATACATCAAATAGATATGTCGATAGCTATGAAGGCCGAGATGGCCTCACTTATGAAAAAGCTAGAAGCCATTGAGACAAAAATCTCATCGTCTTCTCCTGCCCCTACTCTATCCACACGAACTGTTTGTGCTTGTTGTTCGAACCCATCGCATTTAACCGAAGAGTGTCCTTATAATGCACCTATTCAAGGGCAGGATCAAGTCAATGCTGCATTCCAGCAACGACAAAGAAACGATCCGTACTCTTCGGCATACAATCAGGGGTGGAGGAGTCACCCAAATCAACAGTTCCAAGGGAATAACAATTTTCAAAGAGCTCCTCCACAACAACAACAAGCACCTCCACAAACTCAAAACCAGCAACCTTTCCAACAACAACCTTATACAAATCAAACGAACAATTTGGTTCAACCAAATGATGATAAGGTTATCTCGCTCGAAAAAAGTCTAGATGCATTTCTTAAGCAATCTACAGAATCCGCAGCAAGATTTGAAAGTTATGTTCAATCTTTAATGAATAACAATGCCTCACACGATCAAAGTATCAAATCTATTGAGGCACAAATTGCACAATTAACTGCTGCGTTGAGCGAGAGAAAAAGGGAAAGCTTCCATCTCAAACATTGCCCAATCCCGGTCACACACAAAACGCATATCACAATCACAATGTAAATGCGGTGACCATGTTGAGATCCGGAAGAGAGTTGCAAAATAATGTGGGAACTAGTGATGACATCCCCGCCGGTGGTTCTTCTTCCCCTTCTTCATTTTCTTCACTTCCTTCTTCACCTTTTTCTTTAGAGCCTATTCTCCACCCTTCACACGGCTCTACTTCTCCTGACTCGAACGGACCCATTTCTTACAACACGAACACATCCATACTGGGATCCGTTCCTACTCCACATTCTACTCCACAGACTTTTGACTCAACAAATTTTCAGAACGCTCCATTCCCAAACAGGTTGAGCCCTAATAAACCAAATACATAAGTGGAGAAGATTGTGGAGATATTTAAGCAGGTTGGCATAAATATACCTCTCTTGGATGCTATCCAACAAGTCCCTTCATTCGCGAAAATCTTAAAGGGCTTATGCACCTCGAAGAGAAAGGCATCTCAAGTACCCAAGAAAGTGCTAGTGGCTAGTGCAGTGAGCAATGCTATTAACCACCATCAAACCTTACCCCAAAAACGAAAGGACCCCGGCTGTCCTACTATTTCAATCACAATTGGGGATAAGAAAATTAATCGAGCACTTTTAGATCTTGGGTCTAGTGTTAACCTGATTCCTTACTCCGTGTACGAACAATTAGGGGTTGGAGAGTTGAAACCCACTCGTTGCACTCTCCAAATGGCTGATCGATCAATCACCTATCCAAGGGGTCAACTAGAGGATGTGTTGATCAAAGTCGGGGAATTCATATTCCCCGTTGATTTTATCGTTATGGATACACAACCTATTGCTAACCCAAGAAACCAAATTCCGGTGATTCTCGGTCGACCATTTTTGGCCACTTCCAATGCCGTAATAAATTGTCGCAATGGCTCCATGACTCTATCCTTCGGAAAGAGGTCTAGTGAGTTCAATATTTATAAGATGGGAAGTCTGCCCCCCGTACCTAAAACTAGTACACGAGAAGTTTGCTCTATTCACGAAATCACGCAGGAGGACTGCGAGCTTGAAAGATTTCTATTTGATGAAAACAGTTTTGACACCACTAGTGCGTCCCTCCTTGAGCCTACTACCGTTGACACAACCGATGTTGATTATGAATGTTTCACCTTTTTGGATGATGACGACTCACAGCCCGAATATGAGTCATTTGAATTTTTGGATGAGTCAGTCGAGCCATCCGAATCGGTTGTTTGCAGTGATTTCGAACCTGTGGTGGAGTCCTTTAAGTTCGAGGTAGATTCCGCGATGATTCTTTCGCCTCCGAAACTCGAACTGATGTCATTACCGCCTCACCTTAGATATGCCTACATAGGTGAGAATGAGACTTTTCCCATTATCATATTAGCCTCTCTAGCCTTCGAGCAAGAGAACGCTATTTTAAAAGTCTTACAAGATAGGCGGCAAGTTTTCAGTTGTACTATGGCAGACATCGAGGAGATCGGTTCCCTCATAATTGAATATCATACACAATTGATGGATGATGCCATGTCAATAAAGGACCCACAGGAACATCTTGGGGGTATTGTGGTGAGTCAACTTCCTCCCTTAGAAGTTGAAATACCCCCATTTCTCTTAATAAGGTACGAGAATGCCAACACTCCACTGATTGCTGATCATTTACATTCTCGTTTCGATGCATCACCATCACCTGTATATTTACCTCCACACCTCCCATACCACTACTTCTACCTTCCCCAATTCTTTGCGAACCACCACAACTTATTCTTCCACCAACCAATACGCTTTACTAATAAATTTTTCAAATGGTTGGTGTTGACTTTTGGTCGATGCAAAGTTTGGCAGTAATGTCTAACATAGTTTAATTGAAGTTTGGGGGAGGGCCTTTTTGTATATATATATATTTTTTTTTCTTAACAATAAAAAAAAACTATAAATAAATAAACAGGGGAGTATCGGTATTTTGACCCTCTTGGTTTAGCATGACAGTGAGGACACTGTCAAGTTCAAGTTTGGGGGTATGCTCGGTACGTCTTCTTCCTTCGCATTCATTTGTACATATCTTTGCATTTGCATACTTATTGAAAACCCATAAAAATTTGAAAAATTTGAAAAATTATAAATTATTGTATTCAATTTTGGCTTATTTGACTTGAGTTTGACAAATAGGTTAACTGGCTAGGAACAACTAGATCTTAGACTTAGTGAATTAAAAACCCTAAAGATAACATTCCTTAAAGTTTAACGGTAGAAAGTATATGCCTTGTAGTTTATTTAGAAATAGGCAAATTTTGGGTTCACTTTTTGGGATAAGTCGAAACAAGGGAAGAGTATTGATGTTCTTATTAGAGTATAAGTTTGAAAAATAGTTCCTAGCTTAAGTCTAAATTCTGAAAATATATACCCTACAATTTGCACAATCACGCACCTTGAAACTTGGAATAGTAAAAGAGACCTTGAACTGCTCTTGTCTAAAGTCCTTAGTACAATGAAAATAAAAGAAAAAAGGTTGAATAAAAAAAAATGGACACTGGTTTTTGTGATTACTTAAGGCTGTAAAAAATAGAAAAATATTTAGCAAGGGTGCCTTATCACCTAGTGCCTTAGACCAACTGGTTTGGGAGTCACTGCTAAAGCCTTGGGTGTTGCAAGACTAGGAATTACGCTTTAATGTGCAAACACATCTTGTAATCGGTTGTTGGTACCTCAAGAAGTATTAACGGTCGCATGAAGGATGTGTAAGCAAATTTCATTTAAATTCACCAACTAATTAGTACTTTGGACAACGGACAAGGGGTTGATTGCTTAATTTGAATTTCCAAGTGTAGGGGTGACTTATACACACACGTAGGGGTATGTGATTGGTGTTTAGATGAGAGAAAGGAGTGAAGAATAGAACTTGTATCTTTAATAGAGTTGATAAAAATTCCTAAGTGGAGATGGAACCTTAGAAGGAAAACTTAAGAAATGCCGAAAGCTAAGTAAGTCTACATAACATATATAATCTTAAGTTAAATGATGAGGAAGTGTGAAGAATGTGGGTGGATAATTTGCGGGTCAACGATAATAGAATTTCTTAGTTAGAAAACCTAATTGGAGAACAAAAGTCAATAGGCCGAGTTGATAGGATTTTGTGGGTAGTATCCGTTGAAAACCCTCAGGAGACAACACTCCTCCTACTAGGGACACCTAGAGGTTTAACGGCTTGTTGCACGTGCTCAGTGCAATCGCGTTTCCCTGCGAAAGTGCGGTTAGGATTTTAGTGAATAAATAATAAGTTTGCCCGAGGACGAGCAAAAGGTAAGTTTGGGGGTATTTGTTCAGACCATAATATTGCATTTATCATTCCCCTTTTCTTATCCTTTTTATAAATAAACAGGTACTCTTGACGCACGTTTGTTGCATATTACAGGATACAGGTTTCTGGAGCGAATACAGTGAAAAAGACACAAAACAACAGAAAAATGGACTTTTGACCAACTATTGGACGGATCCTAGTCAAGCCTAGACGAAGAACAATACAAGGTCCAAAATGTCAAGTGAACGGTCAAAAGATACGAACAAGTTTTCACTGAAGATCTGGAGAAGACCCAGAAGCCCAACAGAGAAAATACATATAAAAATACAGAGCCCCAGAACTCCTGAAGAAAGCCCAAAAGATTGGCGGCCCAAGACCACCAAAGGGCCGCGGATCCGCGGCCCAAGCCAACAATGGCCGCGGATCCGCGGCCATTATATGCCCGTGTCGGCGCATTTTTTCTGTGACGGTGCGTTGTTGTGAGTGTTGGGATTTTCAGTGGGCAAATCAGTAATTGCGCATGTGCGAGACTCTGAAACCCTAATTCTCCTGTTTGCTTATAAATTGTAATAAAAAATTGTAAAATGCTATGCCTCTTTTCAATCAATAAAATTCAGAATTTCTGAGAGAAAAATCCAGATCTATTCTTCTTGTTTGGAGGGAGCCGTCAACTTATAAGGTATGTTATTTATGTTTCTTTTAATTATAATGTTTTCTAATCCCCTAATGAGCGAGTAATCTCCTCGCTTGTTAGGGTTAGCCTTAGGGAAAGGGTTGAGAGATGAGATCTCTCACCCCTTTCAATGCCACTTTAACCTAATGAATTAGAACTCCACGCATACGAGCACAACCGCTCCCTGCGGCATCCTACCCATCGAGGTAACGATGAACCGTAGTATAAAGGGCCGGTTGCGCGCGTTTTCCGTGGGGGTTAGGGTGATTATCGACAAAGGAAGGATACGAATCTAGCGGAAGAAACATCTTCCCAAAAGATTCGTATCCACTTTATTGATAATTAACTTAACACCTAATAGATCTAAAAAGTAGGCATTGAAAGCGGTGATGAAAGACGTTAATCTCCAAAACTTCCCCCAAGCCTAACCCTAGCAAGACTTTCAATTAGATTAATTAGATCTAGTTTTCATAGATTGTTATAAACCAACCAAAAAGACAAATTGAATCAACTCGTTAAAACACATAAAAGGAATTTACCCGTCTCTGTGGATCGACCCGTACTCACCGGCTAGCTGCAAAGCGACGCCGTTTCTGATTGCGGTAAACTTATATATTTTTGACATAAATCAGGCGGCTGCACGGGGATGGCACCGATCGCAGGCTGGAGGAGGTCATCAGAATTCCAGTTTTTAACCTCCACGGCATACTTCACCGGGGGTTCGTCTGCATAGGGGATCGTGACTGTAGGCTCAGACGGCGAGGCGGAACTGAAGCTGCGACGGCCCTGGATGATCTGGCTGTACCACCTTCCCCACAGGTGGAGCTTTTTGCACTCAGGGTCATGATCTTTAATAAGAGAGAACGCCACCCGGTCCACTGGCGAGTGAGGGAACCCTCCTTCCGAGCGAACGAAGGGGAAAGACAAATCATCAGACATGTTTCCTGTGTAAAGAAAAAAATAACCATTAGTGTTCTAACGCTTGACTTTTTTTAAATCTTATTTCACATTGTGACGTAGTGAGTAGGGGACCAAAGGGGGACCCACAAAATCTAAATGACAGTACATCACTTAATAAGACAACCCCATCATTAGATGAGACTGTCAATTAATGAAAAGGTCCCCAAAAGAATATCCTCACTGATGGGAAATCCCTAGAGACACGGAGAAATATTCTCTTTCAGAGCAAAGCTCTGTCACAGAGTGACATTTGTCAAACTCTGGTCTCAGGGGAACATGATTCCTTAAAAGAGCATAGCTCTATGGTAATGGTGGAAAGATCCATCAATTTTATTTAGAAGAATTGGAGTTTTGGAGTCTTGAAAAATCCATGAAAACTTATAAGACAAAATTTTTCTCCGTTTATCAGATCTAAAAAGATCTACATTTGATCTAAGAGCAATGCTCTGTTCATGGGTTAGAACCCATGGATCAGATCTCTGTAAATCTA
Source organism: Agapanthus africanus (assembly GCA_030015575.1). Lineage (NCBI taxonomy): Eukaryota > Viridiplantae > Streptophyta > Magnoliopsida > Asparagales > Amaryllidaceae > Agapanthus > Agapanthus africanus. Next base: position 140,475,904 of record CM057339.1, read on the forward strand.
TAATTTTTTTGAGAGCAAGGCTTTGTTGAAGAAACCCCAAAGGGGTTTTTCTTTAGATCAAAGATCTATAAGAGCAAGGCTCTGTTAATTAAATTTAATTTAAATTAATTTAATTTAATTAATTTTACCTAGAGTGATTCTAAAACTGGAACTTTGAAGTTCTCACAAGAGCAAGGCTCTTGAAGTTCTTAAGGAAGAGCAAGGCTCTGAAATTCAAATTCTTGAAAATGGTAAAGAATTACCAAGGACCAAGGGTCTTATTTATAGGTGCCTGCGCCTTTTCACTTGACCCTTTTGATCCGACGGGCAGGATCTCGCCACCGCTGCACTCACGTGCGCACCACGTGAGCGCAACGGTGGGGGGCATTTGTTCCCCCAATCAGAGCAAGGCTCTGTTTGAATTTTGAAAATTCAAATTTTTGAAGCAACGCTTCAGATCCCGTGCGCTACGCGCAACGCGCCACGTGTCAGAAGTTGACACGGCAGCACAACGCCCAAGGCAGTGCGTCCAATCAGAGCAAGGCTCTTTAAAAAACAAAAGCAACGCTCAGTTGCGCAAGCGCACCGCTGCGCGACATGTGTCTGCGCAGTTGCGCGAACACTGTTGCGCAAGCGCACCGCTGCGCGACACGTGTCTGCGTAGTTGCGCCAGCACGACTGCGCAAGCGCACCGCTGCGCGACACGCGTCTGCGCAGTTGCGCGAACACAGTTGCACAAGCGCACCGCTGCGCGACACGTGTCTGCGCAGTTGCGCACGCACGACTGCGCAAGCGCACCGCTGCGTGACACGTGTCTGCGTAGTTGCGCAAGCACTTCATTGTGCGACACGTGTCACTCACTGGGGGAGTTGCGCAAAACAGAATAAATCTTGTTGAAACAAGAAGATTTTCTTGTATAAGGCAGGGGCCTTTGGATCAAAGATCCAACGGTGGGGAAAATTCCCCAAATCACTCAGAAAAAGATTTATGTAACAAATCTAACTAATTTATGAGCACTATAAAAAGGACCCCAGGCCTCATTTTAAAATGATTGAGATCGGACTAAAAAAAAAGAGAAGAGAACTCTTGAGAACTCCTTGAGAATAAAAAAAAAAGGTAAAAAAAATCCTTTAAAATAAGAGAAAATTCTCTTAGGAATAGATCATTGATCTAAGAACAAGATCAGTGATCTTCCATAAATAAATAAATAAATAAAAATAATAAAAACAGTGCCTTGCACTTGCTATGAACCTTTGGTTCTCTGAAACAAGAAAAAACTTGTTTTTCTTTGATCCAAATTTAGATCAAGGGATAAAAAGTGCTTTGCACTTCTGTTCTTGAATCTACAAAGATTCTCAGTGCTTTGCACAAATGCAATGCATTACTTAAAGGGCCAGGCCCAAGTCAAAAAGACCTAACAGGTCTAAATAAATTGCAAAGCAATAAAATGGCAGGTCCCCATTTAAATTGATACTCTGTTTGAGCAAAGCCCAAAATAAATGAGCAGCCCTAGTAAAAGGCCTAACAGGCCAAATGCAAACGGAACGTTGAATATTTCCAACTGGACTTAGCCCAGTCATGGCCATAAGTCCTCAAATTAAATTGACTGAGCACGGCTGCTCCCTAAATCAATTTACATCCGGTTCGAGGGTACATCTCCGAACTCCTTGTTCCCCTCCGAACGGCGGCCTGGACGTTAGGACGTCACGTGCCTGGGGTTCGGGGCAGATGCCATTTGGTTTTATCCGCCTATCTCTCCGAAGATGCCAAGTTGATTTATGGCACCATGTATCGGAGGTTTAGACGGATGCGGCCGATGTAGCGGACTTCGTCAGATTCCCCCTCAGGGTGAGGGGTTTTTGATTGTGGGGACGCTCTTCCCTGCAGGCGCAAGCCCCTGCAGTTAATTACGCTACCGCATCGCGGTAACAACTTTCTCCTACTCCAGAATTTCACTTCGTGTCGTGTGTGTTTGTTTTGTTTGTGATTGCCCGTGGATTGTATACGGAGACTGAGTAATGTCGTCACCCGTAGGACGTGGATTAGTCCAAATCCGTATTTACTTAGATTTGGGTTTGGCGTTTTTAGTTTAAGGATACATTAGTCGCGTTGCGGCTAAGATCAACTTAAACATTCGTTAAGGATACGTTAGTCCTGTTTGAGACTAAGATCAACTTAACATCATGATTGATTTAATTATCCGGCCGTCGGGACTCGTCACCTCTCTGACGTCGTTGAGGGATTACAACGACAGGCGTCTGAGGAGTTCAGAGATGTACCCTTGAACCAAAATTAATTTGGAGTTTTATTGTTTATTTAAATGTCTAAGGACACGTTAACCGTATTTGGAGTTAAGATCAACTTAGGCGGGACCGTTTAGATCCGACAAAGGAGCGTTTAGGCCCTATTGTGCCAGTTTAAGGACATGGCGGTCCCTCGCCAGTTTTAGGGACGTGGGGGTCCATTATTAGTTTAGGGACGTTTCGGTCCGTCGCCAGTTTAAAGACGTAGTGGTCCGAGTTCCAGTTTAGGGACGTGGTGGTCCATCGCCAGTTTAGGGACGTAGTGGTCCATTATTAGTTTAGGGACGTTTCGGTCCGATATTAGTTTAGGGACGTTTCGGTCCGATGTTAGTTTAAGGACGTTTCGGTCCGATGTTAGTTTAAGGACGTTTCGGTCCACGAGTTTAAGGACCTCGCAGTCCATATCGATGTATGGTCGTTGGGACCCGTCACCTCTTTGACGTCATTGAGGAATTACAACGACGGATGTCAAAGGAGTTCGGAGATGTACCCTCGAACCGGATGTGAATTAATTTAGAAGAGCGATTTTACTCAGTCAATTTAATTTAAGGACTTATGGCCAAAATTGGGCTAAGTCCAGTTGAAATGTTCAACATTCAATTCTATAGAGCATCAATCTATTCTGAGCTCTGCTCATTTATGAATGATGCAATGCATTTGCACAGCATTCTGAAAATTCTGTTTAGGCTCTGCCCCTTTATAAATGATGCAAAGCATCTGTTTTGATTTGGGCTCTACCCCTTAAAATAATGCATTTGCGCTTTATTGAGCCTGTTAGGCCTTCTCTTAATTGGGCTTGGCCCTTTTGAATGCATTTGCGCTTTGCGCTAAGTGATGAGCGCAAGTCCATACGGTGACGACACGTGTCGTGCTTATGAGTGCAAGCGCACTAGCGCAGCGCGTTGCGCTGTTGCGCTGCGCAATTGCGCTGCTGACACGTGGCGCGCTCTCAGTGAGTTGCGCTAATTCCAGAGAGCAGAGCTCTATCTTAAGAGCGCTTAGCGCAAATGGTTTTCCAGCCGACACGTGGCGCTCTCTCAGCGAGTTGCGCTAATTCCAGAGAGCAAAGCTCTATCTTAAGAGCGCTTAGCGCGAATGGTTTTATGGCCGACACGTGGCGCTCTCTCAGCGAGTTGCGCTAGTTCCAGAGAGCAAAGCTCTATCTTAAGAGCGCTTAGCGCAAATGGTTTTATAGCTGACACGTGGCGCTCTCTTAAGAGCGCAACGGCGCAAATTGGAAGTGCAAAGCACTAAGAATCTTTTAGATTCAAGAAGGGAAGTGCAAAGCACTGTTTAATTTCTTCGTCTAAATTGGATCAAAGAAAAATAAATTTTTCTTTATTCGAAGAACCAGAGGTTCTTAAAAGTGCAAAGCACTATTCTTTTATTATTTTATTATTTTTATTGTTTTTACAGAACCGAAGGTTCACAAGAAGTGCAAAGCACTTTTTTTTTTTTATAAAGATCATTGATCTTATTTTTAGATCAATAATCTATTTAGAAGGCCCCCTTTTTTTTCTACCTCATGAAGGTTCTTTACCTTTTTCTTCTCGGAGTTTTCTCTGCTTTAGGGTTCTTGATTTTTCGAGAAAATTCTTCATGCCTTTTGAATGAGGTCTGGGGTCCTATTTATAGTGCCCCATAAATTTGTTGAATTTGTTAACGGGATCTTTCTTGAATGATTTTTGGGTGTTTTCCCACCGTTGGATCTTTGATCCAGAGGCCGAAGAAAGTCTTCTAGTTCTGGAAAGAACAGAAAAGATTTCATGAAATCTTAATTCAGTTTGGCGCTGATCCCCCAGCGCATGACACGTGTCGCGCAGCGCAGAGCGCAGCGCAACTGCGCTAGCGCATCTGCGCTGACGCGTGTCGCGCAGCGCAGAGCGCAGCGCAACTGCGCGAGCGCATCTGCGCTGACGCGTGTCGCGCAGCGCAGAGCGCAGCGCAACTGCGCTAGCGCATCTGCGCTGACACGTGTCACCTAGCGCAGAGCGCAGTACAGCTGAAGCGTTGCTTCCTTTAAACAGAGCTTTGCTCTGATTGGGCGCGCCTCCTTGGGCGCTGCGCGCGGGATTTGAAGCTCTGCTTCAAAGATTTGAATTTTGAATTCAAACAGAGCTTTGCTCTGATTGGGCGAAACAAATGCCCCCCCACCGTTGCGCTCACGTGGCGCACACGTGAGTGCAACGGTGGCCACCTTCCAGACCGTTGGATCAAAGGGGAATCCGAAGAGGCGCAAGCGCCTTATAAATAGGGCGTTTGACCCTCAGAAAATTTTTTACCATTTTCAGAATTTTAATTTCCAGAGCTTTGCTCTTGCTTGAGAGTTTCAGAGCTTTGCTCATTTCTGAAGTTAGAAACTTTAGGTAACATTAATTTAAATCAAATTAATTTAAATTAACCTTAACCAAAGAGCTTTGCTCTTACAGATCTTTTTGATCTTAAAGAGATCCCCATTGGGGTTTCATAAACAGAGCTTTGCTCTCAAAAACTTATAGATCCGCAGAGATCTTGTTCATGGGTTCTGATCCATGAACAGAGCTTTGCTCTTTGAATCATCTGTAGATCTTTTAGATCTGAAAAATGAGAAAAAAAAATTTTATGAGTTTTTCAGCCAAATTTCTTGATCCTTTTAAGTGTAAACATTTTCTGATGGACTTTTCCATTACTACCATAGAGCTATGCTCTTTTAAGGAAACTTATTTTCCAGAGTTTGACAAGTGTCACTCTGTGACAGGGGTTTGCTCTGAAAGAGGAGATTTTCTCCTTGTCCCTAGGGATTCTTCCCCTTTTTTATTAATGGGAATGTTCCCCTGGGGACCAACTGACAATCTCATCCAATGATGAGGTTGTTTTATTAACTGACGTATTGTCATCCAGATTTTGTGGGTCCCTTTGTCCCCTACTCACTGCACTGCTGTGTGGTGTAATTAGTTAATTTTAATTTAATTTAATTAATGCATTTTTTTTTAGACGCCAAATGTTGGGATTACAACACTAACGGCTAGGTTGTTCTTTTTGCAGCGATCATGTCTGAAGACACTTCATTCCCGTTTGTCCGTTCGGAGGAGGGGTTTCCAGAGGCGCCTTTGGATCGTGAGGTTCTGGCTATGATCAAGGCGCACGACCCAGAGTATAAGAGTCTCCACCTTTGGGGGTCGTGGTACAATCAAATTATTATGGGTCGGCGCAGCTTTACATGTGCGGTGCCGTCAGAGCCCATAACGGCGATTCACTATGCCAGCCCACCCCCGGTGCAGTATGCCGCGGAGATGACAGATTGGACATCGAAGGGTTTTCTTCATCCGGCCATAGACGCCATCCCGGTCCAGCGTCCGATGGTTTTGGACATCCTAGGACGCCGTATCTGTCAGGGCGAGGCGAGACCTTGGGGGCAATCATATAACCTTGGTCTGATCCCCCGCCACCCGGTCGGCTATCTGCCATGGGCCCGGTATATCCTGTCGACGAGGAAGTCGCAGTTGATAAGGCTAGGACTGTACACCGCAGTCTACGTCTCTCTCTTCCAGTATCCTACGCTTCCTACTTGGTGGTTCAAGGCCTTCTTGGAGCAGTGGAACATTCCTACTCATACTTTCCTCGCCATGGATCGGGAAGTGTCCATTTCGCTGGAAGAATTTACGGAGGTGTCTGGCCTACCGGCTATGGGGGAACATTATGAGGAATTGCTCCCGCCGGACGAGTACATCTATGGGGCTAAGCCAAGGGTAAGGGAGCTCACGCCAGAGAACGCTGTTCAACATCAGTTTCCAAGTCTGATTAAGGTGTTGAACATCTATGAGAATCTTTTTGTTGAGCATGGGAGCCGTGGAGTTAATTTTGAGGATTTTATTGCTCGGTTCCTTCATCCAAACGTCCTTTCGGCGAAGACTGCCAAGTTTGCTTACCTCGAGGATCCTTTCGGCTTAGGTTTGGATAACCTGCCAGCGAGAGACATAGATCAGAAGGACTTTTTTCTTCCCAACTCTTCAGCCATGTCTTTTGCAGAAGTTGCAGCCCCCGAGATGGACGAGGAGGCCTTCTTTTTGGGATTTCTTGGGCTTTGGTTGAGTTGGTTTGCACTTCCAACGCATTCTCACCGCATGCGGCCCTCTGTTTTTTACCCGGCTCACCGGATGGTTATCGGGGTAAAGGTGGCCGTCGGGATCGCCGGCTTGGCACATTTATATCATGGCCTTAGCCGAGCGGCAGATGCCAATGAGCCTGGGGCGTTGCATGTGGTTTTCGCAATGCACTACTTCATGTCGTGGCTCGAATTACATACAGCAGGTGTTTTCGGCATGCACAAAAGGCCCTCATTCTACGAAAGGTGCATTTTCCCTCGCCTTTTACAGTTGATTGGCGCATCAATCGTGAATCCATCGCCGCGAGATGCCAGGAGTTTACTCCTTCGTTCCCACACCGTTGGGGCCGGTGTGTCTTTTATTGACAAGGTGCTTACCATTGGAAAAACGTCTGCTACTGCAGTGCGGCCATTGCAAGACACTTTCAAGGACGGCGCTTCGATTTTAACGGCTCGGGAGACCCTTCACTTATACTCTATTAGACCGGGCTTTTTGGTGTTTAGGCAAGATGGGGGAGCGATTTTCATGAGATACAACCCGCATCGTTTCGCTCAGCAGCTGAGTTATAACCAAGGGGTACCGCTAGAGGCCTTTTTATCGGAGCCTACCGCGAACGAAGAAGGGATAGAGAGGGCGCTGCATCACTTCATGCGTTTAAACACGGGCTCTCACTTCTTTATCAGTGAGCCGTCTTGTGCTCCTCGTCTCCTTAGGGTATACACCGAATGGTATAGTCATTCGACGGGAGCGGTCATAAAAGAGGAAAGACGGTTGCTGATCGACCGTAAGGGTGCACCCCCAGGTAGCGATCGCAACGCTCCTCTGGTGCCGAGGACTCCAATAGTCGCTCCCTTAAAAGATGCTGGGAGTAGACCGTCACGCGCACGGAGTCCTCCACATGAACCACCGCTCCCCGATATCGCGGATGCATCTCCTGTACCCCGCGCTCAGGCGGAAACAGTGGTTGTACCCTCGCCGGAGTCCGGCGCGGGTGCGGACATCGGGACCCGTCGTCCCAAAGCGGCTGCCAAGCGTAAGTCGCTTCCCCGTGAGCCTAGGGCTGGAGGGAAAAAGAAGAAGAAATCGCTCTTCGCCGCGGACGTTGCGTTCGGCCAGGAACCCCACGCTCCTTATTCCGAGGGTTTGCTCGAATATGGGACTAACGCGGGATTAGTGATGCCGCCGCCAGACGATACAGATTTGGAAGCTGCTCTCAGAGCTTCGGCATGGCTGGTGAAGCGTGATGCGTGGCTGGTCAAGCTTGCGCAATCGGGTAACTGCTAGTCATTCTTTCTTTACTGTAACGTATTTTCTTCCTTATTTCGTTATTTTTGGTTGACGCTTTTCTCTCTTTTCCTCTAACAGGCGTTACTGATGAAGAAGCTATTGCCGCTTCTCTGAAGACCTTTCATGAGGAGGAACGTGCCAGGGTGTCTGTCGGCCTTAGTAAGTTTCGACTTCATCGAATTTTTTCATTTTTCTTGCGTTGTGGTCGATCTAACCTTTCCATTCAATTGTAGGGACCTCAATGCCGTTTCCTCCTAGCGACGCAGATGTTCCGCTGGCGGCCGATGTTCCTGTTCCCTCTGGGACACTGCAGGGGGCTCGCCTTGAAAAGCCGATGAGAGATGCCCTAAAGGCTTTGGAGGCTTCCCTGAATGAAGATGATGATGCTTTGAGGGAGGCGTCACAGAGGTCCCTCATAACCGCTCGGGAGGAGAGGAAGCGGCTGAGGCGTGAGGCGAAGGCGCGCCGGGCTGCCCTGGCCATGGGAGCGGGACCCAGCGCCGCCCCTCGCGCTGATACTCCCTCTGAAGAGGCCCCTGTCACCCTATCTACCGCCCGTAGAGAGGTGGCGCGAGCAGTTCGGAGCGCAAACGGCAAATCCGCTTCAGGTAACGTTTCTCTCAGAGTTTTTTGTTATAAGGGTTTTAATGTCATTGGTCCTTATATCTCTTATCTTTATAGGGCCAAGTCTGATCGAGGGAGAGGCGGAAGCCGTTGACCCGAGGAGAACGGGGGAGGCGACGCCTGTTGAACTCGAGCCGACAGTAAGTAACATTGTTGAGGCCGCGGAGCCTGGGGCGGAGGTCGAGGGGCCTACCACTGAGAAGGTCATTGATGCCGAACCTGAAGCGGGGGCAGATGATATGATCATTATAGCTGAGTCCAGGGTGGTGGTGAGTGAAGCGCTTGAGGTCGGCGATCCCCTGGCGATGGCGGACGACACGACCGCCATTATTGAACCTGAGAAAGTAGTGGGTGAGGCGGCCGTGATTCCCGAGGATGAACCAAACGCCCCTTCTCTGGAATCTGGCAATACTCCAGTCATAGCCCTCCCTGTCTACGGTCCTCCGCCGTCCCCAGGTCTGGCTAGCACGATGACGGTCCCCATTGAATCGGGTGACGAGGCCACGGGTGGTGGTCTCATGTCGGTAGAGGAGGGAGTTGCCTCTGTCTCCGCCGGGAGCTCCTCAGGTAAACCCTAAGTGGCTACTTTTCTTTACTTTACAACCTTTTCTGACAAGTTCGCCTTTTCGTAATGTAGGTGCAGCTAGTGCCGATGCCCCACCGCTCGAGGGAACGCCTTCGATGACCGCTTTGGCAGTGGTCACCTCTCAACCTTCTCTCATACCCTCGAAGATGTTGGAAGGTATATGCTTATACTTTATTAATCTTGTTTTCTAGATATTTAATTCGCGTACTAAAGTCATCCTGTTGTGTTCTCAGGAGCGCTTTTTGATCATGTTCATCAGATGTTGCTCCCATATTTCTCCTTCCCATCTGAGCTTGCTTCTTCCTCTGGTGGCGTCGGTAAGTATAATTTCTGTCAACATTTTTCCTTTTTCTCTTTTCCCCTTTTTTTTTATTGATGGACTTGTCTCTAAACTTTTTTTTTATCTCAACTGCAGTGCTACAGATTGAAGAAGGGGATAAAAGCTCAGCTGTACCACCAGCCCTTCCGACTTTGCCACCTGTCTTAACTGGTACAAAGACCATCATATTGGTAACTTTCCTCTCTCTATTTTCTGTACTGTTATCTGATCGCATCCCGTCTCTTTCAGCTGCCGCTCTGGCTTCGGCGTCCTTCGAACCTCGCGTCACAATGCCGGCGGGTCCTTACCTGAGGAGTCTGTCTTCAAAGGGCGCTGCAAATAGTCTGCGCATGTTAAGTGATTATGTCGAGGAACTCGATGTTGAAGCTCCTACATCTGCCGCGGACTTTGCTCTGGTGGTTAACCCGATGCTAGCAGTACTCGTGAACTTCCATAATGAGAGCACCATTGCATCCTGGGTTAACCATTGTAAGGAGATCGAGGGTTGCCTATTCCAATTGGAATCGTTGCGTCCCACTCCTGAGACTGTGGCTGCCAATATTCAAAGGACTGCGTGGATCGAGCAGAGCGCTTCTTATTTCCGCCATCTCGAACAAGAGGTTATTTCAAGGCGCAAAGAGCGTGATGATGTTTCGAGCAGGTCTGCTCAACTGCATGCTCGAGTGGAGGCCAACGCTGCACGGCTGAAGGTTATCTTTGAGGGCCTCCTGCAATGTCTTTCCGAAGGATTATCATTGAGGCATAACCTTCACGTTGTCGAGCGAGCTTCAGCCAGCCAGGAAGCAGCCCAGAAGGCGGTAGAGGAGCAACTTTCATCTTCTTTGCAACAACGGGCTCAGGTGGAGGCGGAGGTGGCCGCGGCTGTTACCCGAGAGGAAGTGCTGAAGGGAGTGCGAGAACAGCTTGTGAATTTACTAAAGGCGCTTCCTCCTCAGTAGCTATCCATTTTTGTATCAGTCATACTTATAGATTAAAGAATGTATATGTATGTTTTTTTTTCTTTGACATAATGTATCCTGTACTTGATCAATAAAAGATACACCTTTTTGTAATGTCTTGTGTCACTTCTCTGTCTTTCTTTTCTTTTATAATCAGTACGCCACCTTGATAACCATAATTGACGGACAATTGGGACGAGTATTCCGACCTTCTTAAGAAATAACGATGGCTTAGGCCGCAGGTTCAGATCTGCTGCCCAAGACTTTTCAACTCTATAAGCCGTGAGGGTCTCATAGAGACTTTTCTCCCTACGGATCGAGAGGATCTCGCAGGTGAATTTTCTCCTTAGGAATCGTGAGGATTCCTAGGTGTGGTTTCCTCTCATAAGTCGGAAGGATCCTATAAGAGAATTTATCCCTCTTACGAGTCGAGAGGGCTCGTAAGGGGTTGTTTTCCCTCTTTGTCGAGAATCGACTTCAGAGAGTGAGACCCGTGGATAGTATGCAAGAGACCATTTAGGATTGACTTGCAGGGTCCCATTTTTCAGGAAGCAAGTTTTTGAATCCTTACTGCCCGAGATGTGAGTCAAAGAAACTCTCGTCACGGAGTATTTGTATCCGTGAGCTGAGAAGTTTTGCGAGGGATTATTTGTTTCCCAAGCGCCAAGGATTATTTGTGTCCTTAGTGTTTGAAACGAGTCGATAGTTCCCATGGAGGCACTGGTGGCTCTGCGAGTCGACGCGGATCAGAAGGCTCTCGTCAAGGAGTGTTTGTATCCGTGAGTTGAGAAATTTGCCGGGATTATTTGTTTCCCGAGCGCCAAGGATTATTTGTGTCCTTGGGGTTTGAAACGAGTCGAGGGTTCCTACGGAGGCACTGGTGGCTCTGCGGGTCGACGCGGATCAGGAGGCTCTCGTCAAGGAGTGTTTGTATCCGTGAGTTGAGAAGTTTTGCGAGGGATTATTTGTTTCCCAAGCGCCAAGGATTATTTGTGTCCTTGGGGTTTGAAACGAGTCGAGGGTTCCTACGGAGGCACTGGTGGCTCTGCGGGTCGACACGGATCAGGAGGCTCTCGTCAAGGAGTGTTTGTATCCGTGAGTTGAGGAATTTGCCGGGATTATTTGTTTCCCGAGCGCCAAGGATTATTTGTGTCCTTGGGGTTTGAAACGAGTCGAGGGTTCCTACGGAGGCACTGGTGGCTCTGCGGGTCGACGCGGATCAGGAGGCTCTCGTCAAGGAGTGTTTGTATCCGTGAGTTGAGAAGTTTTCGTTGGAGTCATTGGCTTCTTCGGTTGAAGTGAGCTGTTGAGGCTTGGTTTCGTCGTTTGACGGAATCCGCTGGGGAGGCATGGTTCCTTATTTGTTTTACGCCCTTGGATTGTATACAGGGATCGATGTGATCTTAACTGTAGGGCCGAAATTTTATCCTTTCTTCTTTTTATTTTATTTTATTTCCGCGATGCTCTATCATTTCAGCTTTTATATCGCGAAGGTCGCGATTGCCCAATCATTTCGGCTATTTTTCACGGTGCCCAATCATTTCGGCTATTTATTATTTTATTTTTTACTCGTTGATCTTTATTACGAGCTGCCCGATCATTTCGGCTATTTTCCATGCATACATTTTACTTGCTGCTTTTTATTGCAAGTTGCCCTATCATTTCGGCTATTTCGTATGCATGAGCGGTCTACTGGCTTTCGCCGTCAACCTGAAATTGGACACCGATTTCGGCATCAGCACCGCTGCAACTGGGATATTACCAGGAGCGAATCGTCATTTGCCTCTATCGTTGTTGAACAAAGGAGGCTTAGCGATCGGGGTTAAGGTCCCGTCGGCTAAGGCTTTTGACTTCATGAGCCGTAAGGGTCTCGTGAAGGTATTTCTCCCTACAAGTCGTGGGGACCTTGTAAGTGTATTTTCTCCTTAGGAACCGTGAGGGTTCCTAAGTGTTTTATTCTTCTGTAAGTCGTAAGGATCCTACAGGAAGGTTTTCTCCTCATAAATCGAGGGGATTTATAAGGGTTGTTTACCATACGAACGTATTCCCAGTCATGGATGGACCTTGGTTAGGGAAACGTTTATTCGCGCCCGTGGATTGTATACAAGGATCAGTATTGAGCCACTTGTAGGGCAATATTGGAAGTTTGTGGGGGTTTGCTTAAGCCCAGGTTTGGGTCTCTGTGACTTAAGACTTTCAAATCCTATGAGCCGTGAGGGTCCCATAAGAGAGTTCTCCTTGCGAGTCGTGAGGATCTCGTAAGCGTATTTTCTCCTTAGGAATCGTGGGGATTCCTAAGTGTGCTGCTCCTTTGTGAGTCGTAAGGATCTCACGCAGGTGGTTTCTCCTTACAAGGTCGAGAGGACCCTATAAGTGCCCTTAACGAGGTTGCGCCCTTTCAGGTTTTCACAAACTCTCGCCGGTAGTCCTGCTATTTTTACTTACGGAGCCCTTTCGGGTTTTCATCCGCGCCCATTTTGCTTATGGACATACCGTTTTTTTATTTTTATTTTTATTATTATTTTTTTATTTTTATTATTATTTTTTATTTTTATTCGTCTCGTCAGCCCAAGGATGCTGCAGTATTAGTTTAAAGACGTTTCGGTCTGATATTAGTTTAAGGACATTTCGGTCCACCGTTGAGAGGGTTGGCTACTACTTATAAAGCTTGAGCTTAGGAAGATAGCGAGCGGACATAGTCGTCGTCATCTACCATTGACCTAGGCTGTGGCCCATTAAGCGTAGTATTTCTTTAGGAAGCGTCCGTTTATTGGCCTGAAAGGCCTTTCACCGTGCATGTCCATGAGTAGATAGGCCCCACCTTGGTAGACTTTATCTATGATGTACGGGCCTTCATAGTTTGGCTCAAACTTTCCCCGCTTGGCGCGATTGGGGATCATGGGCCTTTTGACTACTAGCACGAGTTCGCCTTGGCGGAATGTCCTCGGGCGGCTCAATCTTTCATATGAGCGCGTCATCTTTGCTTTATAAGCTTCCAGATTTTGTTGCGCTATGAGCCGTGTTTCTTCAAGGGCGTCAAGCTCCTCAAGCCGAAGGTGAGCATTTTCTTCGTCCGTCAGCTCGTAATGGACTGCCACTCGTAGAGAGGGTAATTCTATCTCGAGAGGGAGTACTGCTTCCGTCCCAAATACCAACGCGTATGGCGTTGTGTTTGTGGCCGTTTTAAACGTAGTCCGATACGCCCAAAGAGCCTCTTGCAATCTTTCGTGCCAATCTCTCTTATTTCGTGACACTGTTTTCTTCATGATCTTCGTCAAGGTCTTGTTGAAGGCCTCAGCTAGACCATTAGCTCGGGGGTTATAAACTGAGGAATATCTCCAGTCTATATTGTGCTGCTGTGCGAAACGGCTAATTTTATAACTTCGGTAGGCGGGCCCATTATCAGAGATGATCCTTCTCGGGGTTCCAAACCGGTATATGACATGCGTTTTGAAGAAATGGAGGATATTCTCCGTCTTCACTTCCCTTAACGGTACCGCCTCTGCCCATTTGGAGAAGTAATCAGTCGTCGCCAAGATGAAACGATGTCCCTTTGACGATGCTGGTTCGATGGGACCGACTATGTCAGTTCCCCACATTTCGAATGGCCAACTAGCCATTGTCGGATGTAGTGGATTGGGATGCTGATGGATGAAGTCCCCATGAATTTGGCATGAATGACATTGCTTCGCATATTCGAGGCAATCCTGCATCATCGTGGGCCAGTAGTAGCCCATCCGCTTTATCTTCAATTTCATCTTAGGGCCTGCTTGGTGGGAACCGCAGAGTCCGTCGTGAACTTCTTGGACGACCCTTCTCGCTTCGTCAGGTCCTAAGCATCTCAACCACAGAGAGTCGAATGACCTCTTGTATAGAGTATCATTGACGAAGGCGAAAGACAGAGCTCGTTTCGTGAGCTGATGTCTTATGGACGCCTCTTCAGGTATTCGGTGGAACTTGAAGTAATCTATGAAGACTTCTCTCCAGTCCTCGGTATTTTCCCTGCCTTTTATCTGCAGGGTTGTCTCCTCTTTCGCTCCTTTTTCTTCAGACGATTTTGGAGATATTTCTGTTGGGGCGAGCACTCGACGGCTTTGTACCACGATTCTAACGTCATCGAGGTTCTCGTCAGCCAATTCTTTAGCAAGTTTGGCCAGTGCGTCCGCTTTGCTGTTTTCCGCACGCGGTATACTTTCCAACGTGTAGGAGGGAATTCGGGTTAGCAGTTGCTGCACTTTTTCACCGTATTTTACCAATTCTGGTTTGCATGTTTGGTAATCGCCGTTCACTTGACTGACGACCAGTTGGGAATCACCGTATATGAGGAGATCTTCAATTCCCATGTCAATGGCGATCTCGAGGCCTGCTATCAGAGCTTCGTATTCGGCTTCATTGTTTGTTCTCGGCTCCGTTAGGGAGAAGGCGTAGCGCATTATTCCTCCTTGTGGAGTTACAAAGATGAGTCCTACCCCTGATTTAATTATAGGGGTACTTTGTTTGCGTTTCTTCATGGAAGATGCTCCATCGAAATAAAGCTCCCATCGAATATTATCGCCGTCGATCGCATCGAACGCATGTTCGTCTGGAAGATCGCAATTCAGAGGAGAATCGGCGGGTATCGGATGCTCAGCGAGGAAGTCGGCGATGGCTTGGCCTTTCACTGCCTTGAGAGGTTGATACGTTATCGAGAATTCCATCAAGAGCAGGGCCCATTTAGCGAGTCGTCCCGTCAATATGGCCTTTGACATTAAATATTTAAGAGGGTCCACTTTTGAAATCAGACGGACCTCGTGCGCCAACGCGTAGTGCCTAAGCTTTGTTATTGCGAAGATCAACGCCAGGCAGTGTTTTTCAATGGGAGAGTAGTTGCTTTCTGCCCCCAGCAGGACTCGACTTAAGTAGTAGAGTGCTCTTTCTTTCCCTTGATCGTTCTCTTGTGCCCATAATGCGCCTAAAGAACCTTCGAGGGCGGTTGTATAAAGAATAAGAGGCTTCCCCTTAACTGGAGCAGCCAACACCGGCGGGTTTTGCAGATATTGCTTGATCTCATCCAGCGCGCCTTGGCATTTTTGATCCCAAACGAATGGGGTTCCCTTCTTCATCAGGTGGCTGTAAGGACGGCACTTTCCTGAAAGGTTGGCTATGAATCGCCGTATATACGCGAGTTTCCCTTGGAGAGACCGCAACTGTTTGAGAGTCCTCGGCGGAGGCATTTCCATGATCGCTTTGATCTTTGACGGATCTATTTCAATACCTCGGTGTCGAACGACGAATCCCAGGAATTTGCCCGAGGAAACCCCGAACGCACATTTAAGAGGATTCATCTTCAAGTTGTATTGCCGAAGGCGTTGAAATACAGTCTTCAGATGCTCGAGATGTTCCTCGTATGATTTGCTTTTAACCACGAGATCGTCGATATAGCATTCGACGATTTCGTGTATAAGGTCGTCGAAGATCTTCGTCATGGCCCTCTGATAAGTAGCACCGGCGTTCTTCAAACCGAAGGGCATCACTTTATAACAAAATATACCAAGAGGAGTCCTGAAGGCTGTGTGCTTCTGATCTTCCGGGTGCATTTTTATTTGATTATACCCCGATGAGCCGTCCATGAAGGAGAAAACCTCATGAGTGGATGTGTTGTCTATCATCAGCTCGGTGACTGGCACTGGGAAGTCATCTTTTGGGCAGGCTTTGTTGAGATCCCGGAAGTCTACGCATATGCGCACTGTCCCATTTTTCTTCATCACTGGGACAATGTTGGCGATCCATTCAGGGTATTGGACTTCTTGGATGAAGCCTGAATCTATCAGCTTTTTGACTTCGGCGTTGATGCTCATCTCAAGCTCGAGTCGCATTCTCCTCGGCGCTTGTTTGACTGGCTTGATATCCGGGGTTATCGCCAACTTGTGTACTGCAATTTCTGGATCTAGTCCCGGCATTTCGGAGTAGTTCCATGCGAAGCAATCTTTGTGCTGTAGAAGCACATCCTTTAACGCAGCCACCCTTTCTTCAGATAGCAGCTCGCTGATGAATGTCGGTCGCGGGTCATTTTCCGTCCCCAACTCAATTTTCTTGAGATTATCTGCAGTGGTATGTATTCCGTCCTCCAGTTCTTTCGGAGCCGGGGGAAATTCTGAGATTACCTCATCGCTGCCGCTTTCAAAACACCAAGGGAGGTTGTTCATGTCTTCGGACCCTCCTTTCAATATTGTTATCACATGGCAGGTGCGAATTTTCTGCCAATCCCAATGCGGAGTTGGTTTTATTCTTGTGTTTTCAGGTTCGTGCTTTTGCGGCGGCGCTACCCTCCAACTGTCAGACAACGCGAATTTGCCAAGCTGATATTGGTCCTCGACCCAATTCTTAAAGGTGAAGCAATCTTCAAGCGGATGTCCTACTACTCGATGGTAAAAGCAATACTTCGGGTTGGAGACCTTGCCTGCTTATTCGGGGTGTTTAGACTTTGGCAACGTAAGCATTTGATGTTTCAGAGCGAGATCGAATATTTTCTTTGTTTTGTTCCGAGGAAAAGAGTATGCTCGACCCATTTTCTTCCCGAGGGCTAAGTCAATAACGCTCGATTCTCGGATACGCGGCTTCTTAGCTCTGCTTTGTAGTTGTCGAGCGCCTCTCTTGCCTTTCGACTTGTTTTTGTTCTCGCGTCGCATCTTTTTTGTAGCAGGTTGACAAGGAGCGGCATCTTTGCTTTTTACTGCCTGTTGGTGGAGGCGCTGTGTCTTAGCTTTCTCATAGATTGCCATTTCACGATCGTGATCACCTCGGGCTTTTTGACTCGCATCCCTTATAAGTTTGCTCATCTGGTCTTCGGACGATGGACTGGGCGGTTTTGTATCCGGAACTTTTGCTGGTTCAGGATTAGCGTCCTCCCATTGAGCGTCCGCCTCTTCATCGAAGTCATACATGGCATAACAGCTGTTTACTAGCTCCCGCTTCTTTGGCCGGATGTACCCAAGCCCTTTGGTTTCTACTTTCCCGTTAGGCAGTTTGCATTGGGTCCCAGGAATATTCCAGACCTTGTCATAGAATTTGGCTTTTCTAACGGTCTGTGTGAAGGACATCCCCTGACGTTTTAGCAGTTTCTTCAAACCTTCGGTATAATACCGGGGAAGACGGATAGGCTGAAGCCTGTCAAGCGTGGGATCCGCGCCATGCCAAACTTCTTTTTCTACTTTGTTCTCTTCAGAACGGTAGAATAAGATCGCCTTCTCACCCCTTCGTCCGGGAGGGATATAGAATGTCTGCAATTCTTCTACGCTGTTAGTGTCGAGTGCTTCCAGTTCTTTGTAATGTTCAAGCGGCACCATGGTTATCTGCAGACTTCGCTCTTCATCAGCGGAGATCTGTATCGAAGGCCGAGCAGGGAATACAGCATGAACTTCATCCTCTGAATCACTACCGAAGATCAACGAAGGGACGGATGGTCCTGGCCTGGTAGATTGGGATGGACCTGAACAAATTATATCTTCTTCCTCGGTATCACTGCCGAAGACAGGGATGGTGGCATTAGTTTTGTTCTCTGGTTTGTGACACCTTTCCGTGTCTTCGAAGCTCGGCAAGAAGTATTTGGCATCTTCATACTTGCGAACTTCGTTCACGGAAAACGGGTTCAACTCTCCGGCCACAGTGTACTCGAGGCCATCCCTGGAATATTTCATACACTGATGCTGTGTAGAAGGGATGATATTGTACTCGTGTAGCCATGGTCGGCCGAGCAGAGCATTATAACACGTCTTGGCATCTATAACATGGAATTTGATGTCTGTGATGAGCAACCCGAAGCGTAGCGTCAATATCACAGATCCAAGAGTCTTTGAAGATTGAGAGTCGAAACCGGAGATAGTGATCTTGTCCCGGGCAAGGTGTTGGACACTCATGCAAATCTCCTTTAACACTCGTACGTTGAGTAAATTGACGGACGATCCGTTATCGACCAAGATTTTACCTATCTTTATGTCATGGCAGTATCCTGAGACATAAAGAGGGCGATTGTGTTCACACGTCCCGAGAAGAAGGTCCTCATCACCAAAAGCAACGTCGGCTGTGTGCACTTCTTCCAATTCGTCTTTCATCTTTTCTTCGGCCAAGAAGGCCTGGAACTGGTCCGGATCTTGTAGTGCCTTAATCAAAGAGTCTCTCGCCTCCTTTGATAGTAACAAGGCATCAAGGATGCTGAGTTGTGAGGGTAGCTTCCTCAGATGTGCTAGGACATTGTAATCCACCTTACTTCTCTTTGGCGGATTTTTGGCGGTTAACTCTTCCGCGACTTGGTCATCCAAAGTGATGTCTTCAGAGACCTTCTCTTTCCCTTTATCTTTTCTATTCGAGGGTCCGAGGTTCTTTTCAGGCAGTGTCCGATTCCGCAGCTGTATATTTTCGCAAGACTTCGGTTCTTCTTCTTTTCCCGAAGTTGACTCTTTAAAGAGAGGGGCAATCTCTAGTTCCTCATCAGAGTCGCTCCCAAATGTGGGCACTTGTGACCTGGTAGTGTTAACCATGTGACAGTTGCCGGCAGTTCTTTCAAGCACTTTGGTCGTGTTTCTTTGATCCCGACGAACCTTGCGCTTTTCCCGTTTAAAGCGTTGTTGATTAGCGACGTATCCTTGCCACCATTTATCGAACGCTTTGCACTCTTGGGTAGAATGTGAGACCTTCTGATGATATAAGCAATAAGAGGGATGCATTTCTGCCACGCTAGTAACTTTTTCTTCTGAGAGTGGTAGCTTCATGCCCATCGATATGGCCTTAGCGAACTTCTTTTTTATCTTAAATTGGCTTTTGTCAGCGGGGGAGGCATTTTGCTCCAGTGGGATCATCTCAGCTCCTCCCTCAAGTTGCTGGCGTTTGGCCGTTTCGAATATCGCCGTCTCGCGTTCTTGATCAGCTTTACTTTTCAATCGAGCTTCACTAAGAAACGCGTCAATCATTTCTATTGATAATTCCGGAACCATTGACTCAGTATTTGCCCCCGGCGTTTTGGTGCCAGAAGTCCCTTCATCGTTCGAGGTCGAGTGAGAGATCATATGACAGCTTGCCACATATCCGTCGGATTCATCCGACGAAGCTTCTTCCTCATCTTCTTTTTGAAAGACGTGATCAAGGAAATCTTGGAGCGTAATGGGAGTCCGCGCCTTTTGGTTATACTCATCCAGCGCGTCGATCTGCTTCTGTAAGTCCGTCCGCTCGTCGCTAGGCTTCGCGGGTTTCTTAGATTTCCTCTTCTTCTTTTTCGAAGATTTTGACGGCTGATTATGAACGCTTGAACTACCGCCGTCGGTCTTCGGAGTCGGACGTGGTTTCAACATCCCCTCAATAACCTGCGGCTCCAAGGGGTTCTTCCACTTGACCGCTGGGCAGGTCTGCAGATCATTTAGCATTCTCCTCGTTTTGGCTGATAATACAACCTCCCAGGGAGCTTCTTCAATGACGGAGCATGTTGCCCCTGGCGTATTCGTTCCTTTATAGGTATGGGGTTGCGGAGGATTCACCTTCCATTTGTCGGATAGCGCAAACTTGCCCTGACGGTACTGGTTTTCGAGCCAATTTTTGAACACGTAACAGTCTTCGATCGGATGTCCTAGCACTCTATGATAAGGGCAGTAATTAGGATCGTTGACGTCACTTGGTTGTGACGGACGTTTTGGATCCGGCAGATTTATAAGCCTATTGCGCAATGCCAACTCAAATAACCTCCTTGTTTTATCACGGGGGAAGGAGTAAGCACGTCCCATCCTGTCCTCAAGGGGTACGTATGGGCGCGTGTTATTTGGACGAGCAACCGGCTTCGAGTCGTTCGGTTGCTGTTGGGCATTAGCGACGATGATAGCTTTTCCCTTTCCTTTGTCGTTTCGAGAGTCGGGCTTCGGGAGAGGGGGTTTATGGCCCATCTGGTCCATCTGCGCCAATTTGTCGATCAAAGCCTGGAAAGAGGTTGGCTTGAAGAACATCATAAACTGCGAAATAGTTGCTTGTGGATCAAGGGTTCCAACAAACATTCCCACCGCAGGGGCTTCTTCTATACGCTGTTCACATTTAGACCATAAATTACGCCACCGTATAGCGTACTAGACCCATGTCTCGCCGGGCTTTACCCTGGCGTTAATTAGCGAGGTCATTGGAGTACGTTCGCTGGCACTTGCAAAGCGTTGGGTGAAGAGCAGCTCCATCTCTGCGAAGGTTTTAACGGAATCGTTGGGGAGCTCGGAATACCACTCGAAAGCCGTATCTGATAAACTTCCCACAAACTGGCGCAGCAAGAGCTTGTCGTCGCCTCCAGTGTTACCACAAAGCGCCCTGAATTGGGCAACATGTTGATGGGGATTGCCGGTCCCCTTGTAGACATGAAACTTTGGAATTGTGTAACCTGGCGGGTACTTGATTTGGTCATACCAGCCCGGATATGGCCGCCCCGTCTTTACAACGTGGCCGGCTGCTTCGGCCGCGTGATGAACTTTTATCTGCTGGGCTATATATTCGTCCAAATCTGTTTTAGAGATTGTGTCTTCTTTAGCCGTCGATAGAACGGGCTGAGGGATTGATGTTTCTCCCCTATCATCCCCAAGGACGATCGGGGGTTCTTCAGTCGGGGATTCTGGTTGTATCATCATCCCTATCATATCCTGGAAGAGAAGGCCCATGCGCTGTATATTGGCTGCTTGTTCGGCAGCCTCTTGATCTCTTTTTTCGAGCATTCGGCGAAGGAACTCGGCGTCGGTCTCTTCTTCTTGACGTTCATCTAAGGACGTCTCAGGATTCTCTTTTGGCCCCGTGAGTGCAGCCATGGTAGTCATCATCTCCTGGAGCTTTTGTTGCTGCTCCTGAGACTTGGTCACTGACCGGGTAAGCGGTCGGTGACCCATAGAAGTACGACTTTCTTCTTTCCCCGAAGCCATATAGACTGTATGAACTGTGATGCCCCCTGACTTGGGGCGTTTAGGTTCACCGCTCTTAGATTTTGTCAGCGTTATGGGAGCTTTTTCTGGCCTCTTCCTTTTATGGGCCTTTGAGGTTGGAGGAGCCGTTGAAGCGGGCATCCTAGCATTTGTTGCCCCCTGTCGTTTGGCGGGGCGATTTTTGTCTTTTTCCACTCTTGCCCTGTTCTGGCGACGGAAGTGGTCTGAGTCAATCACGGAGTCTTGAACCCTCCGCCAGACTTTATAAACTTTCGCTGACAGCCGTTGAGGGGGCTGTTCCTGTTTCATCTCCGGAGCTTTTTCCATGGGTGGAGGAGACCTTTTTAATGTGGCCACCGGGGAGTTCTTTCTCACCTTCCTCAGCATTTCGAAGCTGTTCCCAGTTGGAACAGCAGCATCGACTTCCACCACTGGAGCAGGTGGGGTTAGCCCTGAGGGGGAGTTGCCCCCTGCTTTCCTTACTCTCTGCCAATGGCGACGTCGCGCGCGACGAGCCGCCGGGATTGGTTCGGAGATTGAGGCGGTTTCTTGTTGCCCCCTGTTTGAGCGTGGGGTAACTGTTGATGTCAGCCTATCGAAGACTGATGCCTTCTGACCAGCTGGAGGAGGAGTAGGAGCCGTCAATCTCGTGAAGACTGACTCTCTGATAGGAGAAGCCGCTTTAACGACTTCCAAAGCAGCGGCCGTTGCCCTCTTTGGGACAGCCATCTTATAGTTCTGACCCAGCCTGGTGAAAACGGAGGCTGTTGGTCCAGTAGCAGGCGACCCGCTGACAGGGGTCGGAGTAGCAGTAAGCCGGTCGAACACCGACTTCTTGTTTGCTTCCAGTATGGGTATCGGTGCCGAGAAGCTTGCAGGTGGGACCATGGTCCCGAAGAACAAGCCGGTGGTGGCCTGAGTCAACTGGCCTACCGGCAGTGTCAGGAAGGAAGCCGCCTGGGGCCCATATGCTACACCTCTAGGTGAGGTGGAGCGTCCGTTGCAGTTGCACTTCGAGCAGTTGGTGCAGTTGGTGGCCATTGAATGCTTGAGTTCTGCACCAAATAAAAGACCAAATCTTAGCAACTTGAAATCCGAAGGCAATCATTTAACAAACCGCGATTGGTTCGCGAAGACGACACACGAAGTGTGGAGTGGAAAGAGGAAGAGGTCCCACCGGGCGTGCCAGAATCTGTTCCCCTCCGAACGGCGGCCTGGACGTTAGGACGTCACGTGCCTGGGGTTCGGGGCAGATGCCATTTGGTTTTATCCGCCTATCTCTCCGAAGATGCCAAGTTGATTTATGGCACCATGTATCGGAGGTTTAGACGGATGCGGCCGATGTAGCGGACTTCGTCAGATTCCCCCTCAGGGTGAGGGGTTTTTGATTGTGGGGACGCTCTTCCCTGCAGGCGCAAGCCCCTGCAGTTAATTACGCTACCGCATCGCGGTAACAACTTTCTCCTACTCCAGAATTTCACTTCGTGTCGTGTGTGTTTGTTTTGTTTGTGATTGCCCGTGGATTGTATACGGAGACTGAGTAATGTCGTCACCCGTAGGACGTGGATTAGTCCAAATCCGTATTTACTTAGATTTGGGTTTGGCGTTTTTAGTTTAAGGATACATTAGTCGCGTTGCGGCTAAGATCAACTTAAACATTCGTTAAGGATACGTTAGTCCTGTTTGAGACTAAGATCAACTTAACATCATGATTGATTTAATTATCCGGCCGTCGGGACTCGTCACCTCTCTGACGTCGTTGAGGGATTACAACGACAGGCGTCTGAGGAGTTCAGAGATGTACCCTTGAACCAAAATTAATTTGGAGTTTTATTGTTTATTTAAATGTCTAAGGACACGTTAACCGTATTTGGAGTTAAGATCAACTTAGGCGGGACCGTTTAGATCCGACAAAGGAGCGTTTAGGCCCTATTATGCCAGTTTAAGGACATGGCGGTCCCTCGCCAGTTTTAGGGACGTGGGGGTCCATTATTAGTTTAGGGACGTTTCGGTCCGTCGCCAGTTTAAAGACGTAGTGGTCCGAGTTCCAGTTTAGGGACGTGGTGGTCCATCGCCAGTTTAGGGACGTAGTGGTCCATTATTAGTTTAGGGACGTTTCGGTCCGATATTAGTTTAGGGACGTTTCGGTCCGATGTTAGTTTAAGGACGTTTCGGTCCAATGTTAGTTTAAGGACGTTTCGGTCCAATGTTAGTTTAAGGACGTTTCGGTCCACGAGTTTAAGGACCTCGCAGTCCATATCGATGTATGGTCGTTAGGACCCGTCACCTCTTTGACGTCATTGAGGAATTACAACGACGGATGTCAAAGGAGTTCGGAGATGTACCCTCGAACCGGATGTGAATTAATTTAGAAGAGCGATTTTACTCAGTCAATTTAATTTAAGGACTTATGGCCAAAATTGGGCTAAGTCCAGTTGAAATGTTCAACATTCAATTCTATAGAGCATCAATCTATTCTGAGCTCTGCTCATTTATGAATGATGCAATGCATTTGCACAGCATTCTGAAAATTCTGTTTAGGCTCTGCCCCTTTATAAATGATGCAAAGCATCTGTTTTGATTTGGGCTCTACCCCTTAAAATAATGCATTTGCGCTTTATTGAGCCTGTTAGGCCTTCTCTTAATTGGGCTTGGCCCTTTTGAATGCATTTGCGCTTTGCGCTAAGTGATGAGCGCAAGTCCATACGGTGACGACACGTGTCGTGCTTATGAGTGCAAGCGCACTAGCGCAGCGCGTTGCGCTGTTGCGCTGCGCAATTGCGCTGCTGACACGTAGCGCGCTCTCAGTGAGTTGCGCTAATTCCAGAGAGCAGAGCTCTATCTTAAGAGCGCTTAGCGCAAATGGTTTTCCAGCCGACACGTGGCGCTCTCTCAGCGAGTTGCGCTAATTCCAGAGAGCAAAGCTCTATCTTAAGAGCGCTTAGCGCGAATGGTTTTATGGCCGACACGTGGCGCTCTCTCAGCGAGTTGCGCTAGTTCCAGAGAGCAAAGCTCTATCTTAAGAGCGCTTAGCGCAAATGGTTTTATAGCTGACACGTGGCGCTCTCTTAAGAGCGCAACGGCGCAAATTGGAAGTGCAAAGCACTAAGAATCTTTTAGATTCAAGAAGGGAAGTGCAAAGCACTGTTTAATTTCTTCGTCTAAATTGGATCAAAGAAAAATAAATTTTTCTTTATTCGAAGAACCAGAGGTTCTTAAAAGTGCAAAGCACTATTCTTTTATTATTTTATTATTTTTATTGTTTTTACAGAACCGAAGGTTCACAAGAAGTGCAAAGCACTTTTTTTTTTTTATAAAGATCATTGATCTTATTTTTAGATCAATAATCTATTTAGAAGGCCCCCTTTTTTTTCTACCTCATGAAGGTTCTTTACCTTTTTCTTCTCGGAGTTTTCTCTGCTTTAGGGTTCTTGATTTTTCGAGAAAATTCTTCATGCCTTTTGAATGAGGTCTGGGGTCCTATTTATAGTGCCCCATAAATTTGTTGAATTTGTTAACGGGATCTTTCTTGAATGATTTTTGGGTGTTTTCCCACCGTTGGATCTTTGATCCAGAGGCCGAAGAAAGTCTTCTAGTTCTGGAAAGAACAGAAAAGATTTCATGAAATCTTAATTCAGTTTGGCGCTGATCCCCCAGCGCATGACACGTGTCGCGCAGCGCAGAGCGCAGCGCAACTGCGCTAGCGCATCTGCGCTGACACGTGTCGCGCAGCGCAGAGCGCAGCGCAACTGCGCTAGCGCATCTGCGCTGACACGTGTCACCTAGCGCAGAGCGCAGTACAGCTGAAGCGTTGCTTCCTTTAAACAGAGCTTTGCTCTGATTGGGCGCGCCTCCTTGGGCGCTGCGCGCAGGATTTGAAGCTCTGCTTCAAAGATTTGAATTTTGAATTCAAACAGAGCTTTGCTCTGATTGGGCGAAACACTCCTCTGACACCTATCGTTGTAATCCTTCAACGACGTCAGAGAGGTGACGGGTCCTGACGACCACATACATGAATATGGACTGCGGGGTCCCTAAACTCGTGGACCGAAACGTCCTTAAACTAATATTGGACCGAAACGTCCCTAAACTAATAGTGGACCGAAACGTCCCTAAACTAATATCGGACCACCACGTCCCTAAACTGGAATATGGACCACCACGTCCCTAAACTGGCACAATAGAGCCCAAATGTTCTTTTGTCGGACCTAAACGATCCCGTTAAGTTGATCTTAGTCTCAAACTGGACTAACGTATCCTTAACAAACGTTTGAGTCGATCTTAGCCTCAAAAATGGCTAATGTATCCTCCAAACAGACTTTAGTCCCAAATTGGACTATGAATCTCCCAAACTGGAACAATAGAGCCCAAACGCTCTCTTGTCGGATCTAAACGATCACGTTAAGTTGATCTTAGTCTCAAACAGGACTAACGTATCCTTAACGAACGTTTAAGTTGATCTTAGCCGCAAAGCGACTAACGTATCCTTAAACTAAAAACACCAAACCCAAATCTAAGTAAATACGGATTTGGACTAATCCACATCCTACGGGCGACGGCATTACTCAGTCTCCGTATACAATCCACGGGCAACCACAAACAAAACAAACACACACGACACGAAGTGAAATTCTGGAGAAGGAGAAAGTTGTTACCGCGATGCGGTAGCGTAATTAACTGCAGGGGCTTGCGCCTGCAGGGAAGAGCGTCCCCATAATCAAAAACCCCTCAAGCGAGGGGGAATCTGACGAAGTCTGCTACATCGGCCGCATCCGTCTAAACCTCCGATACACGGTGCCATAAATCAACTTGGCATCTTCGGAGAGTAGACGGATAAAACCAAATAGCATCTGCCCCGAATCTCAGCGTCAGGACATCGCGGTCCTGTGCGCCGCCTTTCGGAGGGGAACAAAGCCACAAAAGAGGCTGTCTAGATGAGGAAGTTCATCTCTGAACTTCAGGTGGTTCCGTCCATTGCCAATCCAATACCTTTGTATTGTGATAACAATGGGGCTATAGTATTAGCGAAGGAACCGAGGTCCCATAAGAAATCCAGGCATATCTTAAGGCGGTTTCACCTGATCAGGGAGATCGTAGATCGTCGGGAGATCGAGGTACGGAGAGTGGACACAAAAGACAACACGGCAGATCCATTCACCAAAGCCATCCCTCAAGTCCATTTCGAGAGGCTGTTTGAGATGTTGGGCATGCGGTACGCCAACAACTGGATCTAGTGCAGACAGTGGGTACTCATTGCGCCAATTATAGGCCTTAGTGCAAGTGGGAGATTGTTGGATATATATGCCGTAGAGGCCTTCATTGTATAGGATGCTGGGGATATGTATGTACAAGACAGTCTTGCTTAATATGATAGTACGCTATTTGGTTTGTCTTTATCTTAACATATGATATATTTTGCGTAGTATTCATATATATATACATGTTGATAAAGCCCATAGGATGTTTTGCCTGACTACCGGCGTTGTGATGGCAGTCATACTTGTGGGAGCTGGATAGTCACTAGACACATCCTTAGATGTCCCTGGTCGCAGGAGTATCGAGACCGGGCATCGATACTCCGGAGTAAACTAGTGTATACATATCTAGACCCTGAGGAGGGGCGATGGATTGGTCCCGCAACTATTGGTGGAGTGCACCTAAGATTATATACAGATGCTCACTGGGTGTGAGTACACCGGACAGGACTCGCCGAGAACTGACTGGATGGTATTTATACCTAACGTCAGATAGCAGTTCTCAGGTGACATGTGTGCAGATAGTCCGTTGACTTAAGGTCGTCATTTGTCTCGTGTGAGTTCCCACTGTGCTTTGATTACTACCCTACCACGGTTCAAAGGAGTCGTGCAAACAGGTTTTAGTTGGACACAGTCCCGAGCCACGTGGAGGCAGTGAGTGACTGTTAGGGATTCGTCTCTCCCGGTATAGGGAGTTGATATCGCACGGTGATCGGTTGGTCATTACCATAAGTCCCTGGCCAGGGCAGATAGAGAATTACTGATAGACTGATCAATAGATTCTCGGATGGTAATTGAGCCATGCCGACACGACTTGTACGGTTATTAGGGGTCTGACGTTTACCACCTCCCTAGACCATACATGCGATACTCTTAGACAAACAGACCGGACTGCACGGATATTGTCACGGACAGGCTCAGTAGGAGTTCGGATGTGTTTCCTCATCATCCTTCTTATCGACATCTATCTGGGGACCGTTACGTACAGCTAGTGCCGCTTGCGGTCTGTGGTTAAACCCACTGCCAGCGTAGTAGTCGAGTCTTTAGAGTCCCACACAGAGTTTTCCCAACTCCAGGCGAAACGATATAGAGATCGTACAGTTTTACGACAAGGGTTCGGACGAATACGTGTTTGAACACACGTACGACATTCGGACAGTTTTTACTAGACGGCTTTGGTTTAAGCCAGATTCTAGTAACAGGTTATTGGATTTATACAGTCTAAAGTTTTTCCGTGTTTTCACGGATGAGAGGGGCGTTCTCGTAATTTCCGGGAAGCTTCTAGAAGCATGGTGACTTGAGGCGTTTAGGTGGCATTGTCATTAAATGATATTGTGATTCATAATGTGTGGTTCATTATGTCATTAATGCATTATTAAATGCTTAATGACTCACATAGTGAATCACTTATAATACATTTATATAGCATGATGAATAATCTCTTTTTATTCATTTTATTGATTTATTCATTATGCTTCATATATCAAGTGAGAAATAATTTCATATTCATAATTCTAGTTCACCTTCTCTCTCCTCAAGCTCACTCTTTCTTCAAGCTCTAATCCTACCACTCATGAGTTGAGAACAAGGATTAGAATAGACTAAACATTCCATAACCTAACTCTATATGATCTAAGTTACTTTGATTAGCAACTAGAGAAACTTAGTTATCTCAAGTTTGGAGGTGAAGCTTGGATTAGGGTTCTCGGGTGGATCATCTATCATTTAGAGGAGGCCGATGAGGACGTAGAGATCGTAAAGACGAAGGACACGTATCACTAGGTATAATCTCTTTACATAGTAGCTAAGAACTTCTATGGTATTTGTTAATTATCGTTTAGCAAAGATCTTCGGTTAGTCGATGTGTGCTTCAAGAACAAGATCGTTTTTCATATTTCCGCCTCCCCGCAACTCGTGGGGTGTTGCACATCGACTTACACCACAGACGTCGACAATGCAATAAATCAATAGGGTCCACTGATTGTGTACAAGTACGTGTCACTTTCACTTATCCATTCATGCTCAACACTAACGTACTTGCCACAATCACCACTAATACCTAACACTGGGTAATGCACATGATCACTAGGTTACCGATGCAATAACATATATATAATGTGATGAGAATACGATAATTCAGGCATGATTAAGAAGTCATAAGTCGGTGTCCTACCACTTGCATAATTTATCATAAATCCTACGTGCAAAATTTAGTGAAACAATAAAAAGGGGGTAAGCAGTATGTCTAATTATCTATCCATAAAAATTATTTTCATGTTAATCGGGTTTCAGGATCACTAGATATGGCCATTTCATTTTAAGCGTTCACTGCTGGAAATCCGGTTTCAGAATCAGAAGTCCGTTTCATAACGCATTTTAATCCCAGTTGGGATCAGAATTTAGCGACGCTACAGTTGAATGAAATTTAGGGTTTTCAATGAGGTTTCTAACGCAGTAGACGGATTCTCAACCGCGTCTCTACGTCAGAAGTTATACACTGTTCAACACTAGAATATCAGTTCTGGTTCTGTTTGGGACTGCTATACGTCCCGATCTTTTAAATTGCAGTTTAAATAGTAAACGACGATATAAAGGGGTGAAGTCACTTGAGTTATTTAGCTAACAGATTCATCTTCAATAAAGTGTAGGGTTCCGCAACATAAATGTTCAGGAAGCGAAGATGTAGGCATTACGAGACAGGAAACAACAACCAGAGCTGCTCTGGACTGCAGTCCAGAGCCACTCTCCGAACCAATTCTCGTCATAATATCAGTACAGAAACAATTAAGAACTTGCATAGGGTTACAGGTTGTCGAGTTGGCTTCGTTTTGAGCCCTCGAACGCCTCATTTCAATATGTACACACTTAATTGTGATTTTAACAAATTTCAGGTGCGGGAAATTCCCAGTTTTTACGGGTGTAATTGGGGGTGTTCGTTTAAGCCGTTAACAGTTGTATTTTCCAGTAAAATTTCTACACAGTGCTCATTGCCACACGGGCCAGAATATGCAATCAAGTTCCGTCAAATTAAATGAAGGTTTTCATTCGGATTTTGCATCGAACAGTTATATCATATGAGTTTTCGTGAATTGTAAACATGGAATTAATACGATTTTAGTTTGTAACGGAAATAAACTAGCATGTAGCAAGTAGGGTACTTGCCTGGAGACGCTTTGGCGATGCACGGCAGCGGCAATGGCACGACCGCGCGACGAACGGCGCGGCTAGGGTTCACGGCCTCGGCCCGCGTTTCGGTTTCGTCGTCGGAGTTGCCCGGAGATGGCTCGTGTTCGCTAGGAGCGGAGTGAGATGCTCTGTGGATCTCCTGGGATGTGCTGGGGTCGACGATGGTCGGCGGTGGTCACTCCGGCGATGGCAGCAGTAAGGGTGAGGTTGCAACGAGGTTTTTGGTATGGTTTTGGAGTGAGAGGGGGAGCAGTGGGGCTTGGGCTTGTAGTGATGGTGATGATGCTGATGACGTAGGGTGTCGACGAGGTGGTTCAGGTCAGTTGGGGGCTCGCCGGCGTCGAGTGCAAGGGAGTGGCCAAGATGGGTGTCGAGGGTCGGCGGTTGAAGAGAGTGGGTGTTGAGGTGAAGGTGAGGGCTTTAGGAGGAGGCTAGGGTGCTCGGTGATGAAGGAGTAGGTCGGTCGTCGTCGTCAGGGGTGAGTGGGTGATGGGAGCTCGAGTTTGGTTTTCTGTAGATAGAGAGAGAGATGGGGAGGAGTTGGAGAGTGAGGGTGTGAGGGAGAGAGGAGGAAGGAGTTTGAGGAGCTCGTGGGGTCGAGGTCGTGGCGCACGGCGCGGGCGACGTGGACGCGAAGGGGAAGCTCGGGGACGTGGGTGTGAAGGAAAAAGAATGGGCGGGAGAAGTTTTACGTGGGGAAGAAGAAGGAGGCGCTAACGGTCGGGTAGGGTTAGTGCGGGCGCGGGTTGGGGTGCTGGGCTGGGAAAGGAATGTTGGGCCGAGGAAGTGGGTTAATCTATATATTTAGTTTTAATTCAGTTGGGTTGGGTTTGGGGAAACGGGCTGGGCCGGCTAGGAGAAAATAATTAATTGTTTTAAGTTTGGGCCGTGGAAGCAACGGGCTGGGGAATTGTTTAATTAGAGATTTGGATTTTGGGCTGAGGTTTTTAAAATAGGGAAATTATATTTTATTTTGTCTTGGCTTGGAGTTAAATAAGAATGGGAATGAATTTTGGGGAAAATAAATAGGAAGTTGGGCCGAATTTTAGGGTAAAATAAAAGGGAGAAAATAAAAATGGTTTTAGATAAATTAGGGTCATAAAGGGTTTAGGAAAAGAAAATGTGAAGGGAAAAAGATTAGGAAAAGACTATGAAGAATTGGAAAGGGAGTGGGCTGAGACATAAAGAAAAAGGGATTGGGATTTGGGTTTAAAAGCAATAAAATAATTATAAGTGAAAATAAATTAATTTTGTAAATAATACTTTATGAAGAATACGGACATTGGTGTATAAAAAGAACTGGGTATTACACCCTTTCCTTCTTGGATCTTGAAAAGGAAGGAGTAAGCCAAAAATCTTTCCTTTTTTGGATTCGATGGAAGGTTGATGCTCTTTTCAAATGGGTTTGTGGTTAATCCTATTTATCTTAGAAAAAAAAAGATTTCCCTCTTGATTTAATTGAAAAAAAAATGGATAAGAAGAGGGACTTTAAGGAGAGAAAGAGAGAGAAGGCTCAAAACCCTAGAATGATATGGGAATGAAAGTTGTTATTCATTTCTTTTTATATTTGTCTTATATAGGCTTTATATTTTACATTTTGCCCCTTATGCTTTCCAAAATGGCTCTTTTGCCTCTCTCATGCCTATGTGCTTATTTCTTTCTGTACATAAGCCATGGGTTTTTATATAATTTGGCTTTATACCCATTCTTCTTACATTTATTCCTACAAATTACATTTGAATTTATTTATTACATAATTCTTTTCTCTTCTTGGCATGGGGCCGACCCTCATGCTTGGGTTTGACTTGGGCTCGGTCCTACTTGGCTTGGGCTTGGACCCGCTTGCTTGGGCTTGGACTTGGGCTCACATGTCTTGGGTTTGGGCCTGGGCCCTTTTGCTTTGGGTGTTGATCTTGATTTTTTTTTATTTTTAATTTTTAGATAAAATGTTGTAAATTTTGATCCCAACAAAGTGCCTCTATCAATGAATGCACACAATGCGTATGGGAAATTAATGGATCTTCTTTCATGGATCTTGCTTGGTTCCCTTTTAATGACATGTAGGTCAATGTCCTGAGGTGGAGCATGATTCCAATGTGGGGCTTGATTCCGACACGGGCTTGATTTTCTAAGGCGGAGCATGATTCCGACACGGGGGCAGGCTTTCCGAGGTGGAGCATAATTCCGACGCAGGAGCTTGATTTTCCGATGCGGAGCATGATTCCGACGCAGCTTGCGGAGCATGATTCCGGGATGGAGCATAATTCCGGCGGGGGATTGATTCTGAGACGGAGCTTGATTCCGACGCAGCAGGCGTAGCTTGATTCTAAGATGGAGTTTGATTACAATGCAGAAGTTGCTTTCGAGGTGGAGCATGATTTCGACGCCGCAGGCAATTGGTTGAGTTGGTTGATTTGATTAGCTTGGTTTCTGCACTGTTCGGTGGGATTTATTGAGCTTGAAAGTATTGCCGGACGGGACTTTAATTTGATCTGGTTTTTTTCTGCCTTATTCAGCGGTGCTTTTGAATTTGAGTTTGGAATTTAGCATCAGCATTACTGTACTGGAGTATGATAACATAAGCGACTTATTATTTTCCTTTGGAGGTTTTGAGGATTTAGATTTTTGTTTGGCGTCAGTATTGCTACACTGGAGTATGGTATCAGGAGCGACTAATCATTTGCCTTTGGAGGATTTTATTTGTTTCCGGTTTAATGGTTAACTTTTCCCAGTTTAACGACTTAGGGGTCGATGGGATTGAAAGTTTGGAATTTTGGGGTTTGGGTTGGCCGTCGCCGATTGTTGCCACCGTTCACCAACCGTTTCCATTCGATGATTGACACCAGCAACCGCTCGCCGAATACGACTACTCGTCGGGACTGTTGTCGGCAACCGTCCGTCGGCAACGACTACCCCGTGACCCTCTTCGTCGACCATCGTAGGCAAATGCTCACGCACGGACGACTAACTGCCATACAGGGCTGAACATAAAGATGTTTTTTTAATGTTTGGAATTTAAAAAAATAAAATATAACATGGCAAACAGGGCTAAACATATATAGGAATTGAAGCCAAATCACCACTTAATTCTTTTTATAGTTTGTTTAGGTAGTTTAGTTTCATCAAAAGAATTAAATAAGTTAAAAAGAAGCAAAATAATAAAATCAATAGATAAAAAAAACGGAAACAAGACTTCTTAAATTGATAAATATATTTTTAATTGATTATTTGACACAATCACTTATAAATGATTATTTCTGAAAAAAATCGCTTATAAGTGTTTATGGCAAATAAGTTATTTAGTGTTTGAATGATTTTGTATGAAATTGATTATAAGCAGGTAGTGTATTTGGATGAAAAGATAGATAAGTGATTATTGAGTGTAAAATGACCAAAATGACGTATCATTAATGCCGTCTTAAAATTTGGATGAAAATATGAGGGGTGTTATGATATATTACTTGGCCAACTTTACTACTCCATAATCACTTATGGAATAAGCTATGAATTCCTAGTTTATTTTTAAGTGGGAAAATAAATCATTTTTAAACCAATCATGATGGACCCACGTTGATGTGATTTTTAACCACTGACCAAAAATAATCCAATCCCCACATATATTCTTTCATTCTTGAGGAAAGGATCTGTGTATGAACAGGTGCATGGCATGACACGTGCAAACATGGTTGTTGGACATATTCATTAGTATTCTATTGGGCTTAGACCTATCCAGCGGTTCATACATTAGGACTACCTTGTCGAAGCCCGGCCCAGTTACAATCTGCAGGCTATAATGTTGCGCTAATTTGAAAATCTGAAGAAGAAGAAAAATAAAAAAAGATAACAACAAGGAGAAATTAAATGCATCATTAGTCGATTGTTTTAGTGTTTGGTTAATATCTTTGTCGTCGGCTCTTAACTCTATCATACACATGAACAAGAATAGTGAGGATACACCGGAAGAGCGCATTATCATTTGTCATCGCTTCTCACACTTTACTGTTTACACGTTTCATTTTAATCCCTTTAGTATATTATACCACTCCCCCTTGCTTAGATTGTTAACCGGCTTATTCCCCAGCGCCACACTGCAAAACGGTCGTATGGATTGTCAAAGTTCTATTACATCATTAACTAGAAAGATATTAAAGTTTCTTCTTCATGCCTTAGATTTAGATTATGGATCAGCCTTACATAACTCATAATTTTCTCCCCAATAAAATAATTTCCTTTCCCCCCCCCTCAGGTTAGACTTGTTTTGTGATGTATCAAAAAATAAAACAATGGCCGATAAATACAACATCCATATAAAAAATAAAAGTTGCAAATAAATTCCAAGACTTTCAATTAATTCACCAAATGATCATTTGATAACAACAATAACAAAATCCTAAAATTAGGCAATGATGGGCTGGGCCAAAACTGCAGGGGTAGTTCCGTAATTGCACACGCCCAAAGATGGCTGTGTCCAACTGTGTCGAATATTTAATTGGGACAGCGACTCACAAATCGTCCACTGCAACAAAACGATCCAAAGCAAGGAAGGGTTTGGCTCTCGTTGTCGGCCCTAAATTTTCCTCCCATTCTCGATTCTCAATCGATTAAGCGATTCTTCGATCGATTTCCCTAATGTAAGTTCTCCCCGCGATCCTTTGATCGCCATTCAACCTCTTCATCTGTTGCAAATTATTTTGTTTTTGGCTCGATCAAGGTTTGTTTCGGATGAAAAATCCTTTTTATTTTCCTGCGAATTTTGGTGGTATCTGTTGATTTATTGTGAAAGTTGGGATCTTGATGGGAGTTGGAGATTAAGCTGTTTTAGGGCTTTCGTTTGGAGTTGAATTCGAGGAGGCTGGTAATAATGCCGGAAAAATTTAGGGTTTTTATGGTTGTTCTGATGAATTTTATTTCATCTAGTATGAATTTAGATTTTGTTTGGGATTTCTTAGGAATTAAAAGTGTACGCGTCTGTAATATTAACTAATTTTAGTGCATCAGTTATTAACCAATAAGAAATTAGGTCAACAGGAATGGCCATACTAGTTCAGATAGTGTTCTTATGGGCTGTAATAACTTGTTTGTTTTTCATATATATATATATATATATATATATATAGAGAGAGAGAGAGAGAGAGAGAGAGAGAGGCCCTAGGAGGCTTTTGTCCGGCGGTGTTAAAAAACTTAACCCTCCACCGTTTTATTTGACGATCTTCATCTTTATCATCTAAGATGTGGATACACCGAATTTCATGAGATGTTACCACTTTTTCACCGTTGAATTAGTGGGTGCAAAATTAACGGTTTACCAACAATAGAACTTTTTACATTGCTAATTCAACGGTGAAAAAGTGGTAAAATCATATGAAATTCGGTATATCCACATCTTAAATGATGGGTGCCAATCGTCGAATAAAACGGTGGAGGGTTAAGTTACGAAAAGCCTCCTAGGGCCTCTTTCCTCCATTACACACACACACACACACACACATATATATCATGAGATGTTACCACTTTTTCACCGTTGAATTAGTGGGTGCAAAATTAATGGTTTACCAACAATAGAACTTTTTACATTGCTAATTCAACGGTGAAAAAGTGGTAAAATCATATGAAATTCGGTATATCCACATCTTAAATGATGGGTGCCAATCGTCGAATAAAACGGTGGAGGGTTAAGTTACGAAAAGCCTCCTAGGGCCTCTTTCCTCCATTACACACACACACACACACATATATATATCATGAGATGTTACCACTTTTTCACCGTTGAATTAGTGGGTGCAAAATTAACGGTTTACCAACAATAGAACTTTTTACATTGCTAATTCAACGGTGAAAAAGTGTTAAAATCATATGAAATTCGGTATATCCACATCTTAGATGATGGGTGCCAGTCGTCAAATAAAACGGTGGAGGGTTAAGTTACGAAAAGCCTCCTAGGGCCTCTTTCCTCCATTATATATATATATATATATATATATCATGAGATGTTACCACTTTTTCACCGTTGAATTAGTGGGTGCAAAATTAACGGTTTACCAACAATAGAACTTTTTACATTGCTAATTCAACGGTGAAAAAGTGGTAAAATCATATGAAATTCGGTATATCCACATCTTAGATGATGGGTGCCAGTCGTCAAATAAAACGGTGGAGGGTTAAGTTACGAAAAGCCTCCTAGGGCCTCTTTCCTCCATTATATATATATATATATATATATATATATATATATATATATATATATATATATATATATATATATAAGGGAAGTTCGTTGATATGTGATGCATGCTTGTAGTTTTCGTCTCCTTCCTATATTGTAGATTGGATTCAAAATGCACCTTTTTATGGGTTACTTTTTGAGAAGAATTTTATGGAGATAATTTAATCCGAGGTTTTAAAATGAGCTTGCTATGGTCTAGAATTAGTGTTTTGTTGGGATATTTTAGATGGATTTGTTTATACCTTACAAGCTATGTTTTCTAAATATGAATATTTGTGGGTTATATTACTAGATTCCAACAGATGTGGCATATAATTTTGTTCTCTTTTAGATTTTTACATTACAACTGGTTGATTTTATTTATAAGACTACAATTGAAATGAAAGGGTTGGCATGTTGGCAAAATTAGGTCTTGTAGAGTCATCTAGATTTGATTTTGTGGGTTTTGTTGTAATGCCTGAAAAGGTCTATTAGTTTTTATGGTTTCTTATGGGAAGAATTGAATCGAGTTAATTTTCTAATGCTAAAGATTTAACTGGAAGGTACTTCAGTGTCTTGATTGGATTATCTTTTATGGGGCATGCTTATACTTTTGTTTTCGTTTGCGTTACATAGTAACGAATTACGATAGTTTAGTGAGTTAAGTAGATAGGTATGATCATGATGTCTGAGATGCCTTGATTTGAAATTAGAGTTTTTAAGGGTTGAAAGTTATATTTGTATGTTGTTTTGTGGGAAGGAGTTGGCTGTATATATTTTTGGACTTTCCCTCTTTTTGCACTGTAGGGTGATTTTGAATTCGGAGCTTGAAACTTACTTTCCATTTTTCCTTGCTTGTTTTGAAGGACGACCATGAGTGATGACGGTGATAGGACCTGCCCTCTTTGCGCGGAAGAGATGGACCTAACTGACCTGCAACTAAAGCCATGCAAATGTGGATATGAGGTAGAAATGATAACCTCTTAAAAATTTATTATGTTTATGCTTTCTATGTTCTCCATATGAATCTTGATAACTATATCATTATGCACATTTTTTTCTTGCCTATGATTGCTCTTTATTACACATTGTGCTAGTGTTATCGTCTTTAACACTTCGTAACTGGACATGTTTGTGCCAATTGTGGAATGGCATATGAAGCCTACATTCTTTGTTGTTTGTTAGCCACTTGTTATCCTTTTCATATAAAGTATACTGCTTTGTGTGTCTGATCTCCAGATCTCCATTGTTTAGAAAGTTTTCTTTTTCTCATATATTGCTGCTGAGAATCTTGAAATCTTCGATTTTTTTAGAAAACATTTGGTTATGCAGAAATGTATCTGGTGAATTATCCTTATGATCCATCTCGTCCTTCTCTCATGGAAATTATAGATCTCATTTATCGCTGATTTAGACTGGTTTCCTGCTTATATGAAAAACAATATGATGTTTAGATGTAGAAGACAATTTTTATTCGTATCAGAAGTTAACCTTTTATCATCATAGTTCAGAGGGGACTTTACTAATGAATGTACATGAAATGTTTTCTATGAAAGTTCCTAACATTTTATTATTTTCCCCACATAGATATGTGTATGGTGTTGGCATCAAATAATGGACATGGCGGAGAAAGATGGCTCAGAAGGACGATGCCCAGCTTGTCGCACGGCATATGACAAGCAAAGGATTGAAGCTGCCAACTGCAAAAGGTGTGACATGCCTTTTCCTTTATATACAGAAATGAATTATTTGTTCATTAATACAATCCGTGCAACTTGGATAGGGTGGTGGCTGAAATAGGTGCAGATAAAAAGCACAAGTCCCAAAAGACAAAGAACAGGACATCAAGTATAGATGATAAGAAGCGTCTTAGTAGTGTACGGGTGGTGCAGAGAAACCTTGTATACATAATGGGAATGCCTTCTAATTTAGCAGATGAAAATGTATGTATCATTCAATTTTGTTTTCTTCCATGTATTTTCCCCTGTGTATGGTCCATTTTGGTACTCTTTTTGAGATCCCACCGGTATGAATAAGATTTATGGTTTGAGCAGATTCTAGAGCGGAAGGAATACTTTGGCCAATATGGGAAGATTTTAAAGGTGTCAATTTCCCGTCAGGCCGGGACAACAGCTCAACAGGCTATTAACAACAACACATTTAGCGTGTAAGCTTGCTTTTTGTTACTGCGTGAATGGATTATTTGTTTAAATAATACATTTGATTCTATATGTTTTTATTACTTAATTAATGGTGGTGTCTTGATTCACTTATTCCTATGAGTGAATTAGGAGCTATCTTTTGAGCGCTATTCACAGAGCGCATCCGACTAGGGGAGTTCTTTTATGTATTATCTCTCTGTTCACATGAGCTAGTGTGTAGTTATAGAGCAATGTAAGGTGTTCCTCACTATTATTTCCATGTCTTCTACAATAATATGATACATTAATTTACTGTATACACAGTATATATAGGTTTAACTGTATTGTTCTTCCCATCTAGCTAATGCAATCGAGCATGCATTTCTTTTCTTACAGCAGATATCAATCTCATGTCCATACATGTTAAACAATGAATTAAATTTGGACTGAAGAGAATGAATTAGATCTTGTTGCCTGTTGGCTAGATTAATTATTGGAAAGTGAGTTGGTTCTTCAATGTAGAGTCTTTGCTTTTACAATGGAAAACAACAACAACAACAACTGAGCCTTTTATCCCAAGCATATGGGATATGCTACATGAACCAACATGAGAATCACTTCGGGTCCAGCACATGGATCCTCCGCCTCCACCCACTCTTATCGAACAATATACTTGCATTGAGGCCTTTGGCAACCATATCTTTTCGTAACACCTCCATCCATGTTTTCTTTGGTCTTCCTTTCGCCCTTTTGACATTGCCTATATTGAGAGTATCCATTCGTCGAACCGGTGCTTCCATAGGTTTGCGTTGCACATGACCAAACCATACCGGTATTCCCGCATCTTCTCCTCCATAGGTGTTACACCAACTCTTTTATGAATATCCTGATTTCGCACCTTATCTTTCTAGTGTTTCCCTACATCCAACAAAGTATGCGCATCTCCGCTACGTGCATCTTCTGTGTATTATGCTTCTTAGGAGCTCAGCATTCTATATCATATAATAAGGCAGGCCGAATAGCGTTCCGATAAAACTTCCCTTTCAACCTTAACGGAAACTTACGATCGCATAAAATCCTGATGCACTCCTCCACATGTGCTTTTACATGGAAAATATATAAAATTTCATTAATGTCAAATCATGGCAGCTTAAGATTTTGTGATAAATAGACTAATTTATTAGGACGCATCTGGATACTGTATATTGTCATTTAGATATCTGTAGAAATGTACTCAAGTCACTGGGATATGTATTCAGATGGAGATATTTTTAGATATGTATTCGGTCATTTAGACATCTATTCATATATTTTCGGACAGTTGTCCTGTATCATTACTTGTATTTGTATAATCCAATGTTGAAAATAGCGAAAGTGTAAAGTGTAACACTCTATCCCAAAAAGCGAGAAGCGCAGATAGCGTAACGTAAAGCGTAGGTTACATGAGTTATTAATATTATAATTTATAAGTATATAAATATGTGCACAATAGAAAAAAATATATACACGAATCATATAATCTGCAACCTATAGAATCTAGAAACATAAAGTGAAGTAATACTATATACAGAGCTATTCAAAGAATATGAATAAAGTAATTCTTATTATTTATGTCACACTGCAGGAGATGAGACCCAAAAAAGAAAAAGCAAGTTCAGCTCTCGAATTTGTTTTTCTAAATTCCACCATAACACACAACACTGTAAATCACTGACAAAACGAAAAATTTAAATGAATTAGTTATTCGTTATTACCTGAGAAGATGGAGATTTCCTTGAGAAGATGAGGAATGAAATGAAGCAATTGGTGAGAAGTGGTGGAGAGAAGCAGTTGAGAGGTTTAGAGGAGTTGTCAGTGAAAGAGGGAAGGTTGAAGAGGTGGCAAAGCATCGGAGAAGATGGAGGAGATGAGGGCTGCAGCATCGACTTCTATTAATTAATCATGAGAACGCTGCAGAACAAAAATAATTAGGGTTTACTAATGGGTTTGGTTTGAAATATCATTAAATACCCGACCCATATACCAAAGCAAAAGGCGCCGCCACACCTTGTGTTACAAAGTCCATGCAGTGCACGTTTTTGCAATAATACCATCTGCCTTTTTGTATTTACTTTTTTAACCGTGCCATGAAAAAAATATCGGTGCCACGCTTCGGAGCGCGATTTTTTCAACTTTGGGATAATCGTATAATCTGACTTTATGAAATATATCCATATCAATAACAAATAGAGAATTCAATTTGGACTTGATTGCTTGTATCCCCTTACATACCCAGTGGCAGGCTGTATACGTGTGCACATTGGTGCACACACACACACGTGTGTGTGCGCGTGTGTTTTTTTTTGGGGGGGCATCCAGTGTTGTGCATCAGCACATTGGATCATTCAAAGTTTAAAGATTCTCCCTCCTTTTTTTTTTGGGGGGGGGATGGGGGGAGGGAGCAGGCATATCTGTTTGGCACTTAAATTTTGTGATTAATAATTTCTTTATTTATTAGAAGAGGTTCAAGTATAGAAACTTGTTTGGATGATTAATATCCTTTTCTGATCCAGTTTGTTTTTACTCTAAACTTCTCTGGGTTACAGTTATATAACTTATGCTCGAGAGGAGGAGGCTATTCGATGTATCCAAGCTGTTCACAACTTCGTATTGGAAGGTAAACCTTTGAGGTAGGTCTGTAGCTTAAAATTCCATATCATGCTTATTTTCTTGCCTTATTATTATTATTTCGATGACATTTGAGTTTTCATTACAGAGCATGCTTTGGTACTACGAAGTATTGCTACACTTGGTTGAGAAATATGGTAAAAAAGATGAATGGACGTGTTTTGTATCTCCAATTATGTATGTTCTGTGAACTTTAGATTTTCATCTCCATAATTTCACTTTGAGGTCCTTTATTGATCCAGATTTGCAGCAACCCAGATTGTTTATATTTGCACGACATAGGTAGCCAAGAGGACAGCTTCACTAAAGATGAGATTATATCAGCTTATACAAGGTAAATTTGCCTGAACAGACCACAGCCAATAGTAGAGCACTAGAGCTGGTTAATATTATTATCTTTTCATACCAATCCTCAGTGTTTCATTATAAGTTGAGTTGGCTTTTTTTCTTCTTCTTCCAGGCAATTATATATTCTATTAAATATTTGTTCCTGGCTGTTTTTAACTATCAGGCAGCCTTGCTTCCTCAAATTTCTTTTGGATATTTGCAATTATAACACATGTTGTCTTGGTTCCTTTCTACAGAGATGAAAATAAATATAACATTGATTCAATTCTGCAGGAGTAGGGTTCCACAAATTTCTTCAGATAATTTGCAGCCACGAGCTGGAAATGTGCTGCCTCCTTCAGTAGATGACTTGTACAATAATGTGACAGCTTCTAGCAAACCCTCTTCAAAGATTTCTGTAAATGTAAGGCCTGGTTGTGCTCTTGTGGCACATAATTTCAGGATTGTAATTTTTATAAAAAGAACTCATTTTTAAATTGATGACCATTATTTCCCTAAAGCAATATTCAGATTGCTTGATTATATTTCTAATGAAGGCTGTACCATTTATTTATATTAGCATACAACAAACCAGGTTAAAAGTGCTCCTATTGATACAAGCGGCCCGAGGTCTACAGTACTCCCTGCAGCTGCTTCATGGTATGCTGCTTATCATTTGCACCCCCTTCTCTCTCTAATCACTATCTCTAATCACTATCTGCTTATCATCAGGGGATTGCGATCTTCAAATTGTCGGCAACCTGCTTCAAGTATACCATGCTCGCAGAACCCTCTTAAACAGAAGATGGAAGTCCTTAACATTTCGTCTAAATCATCAACCATCTCAAGCATAAAACAGAATTCTTCATGGCATGATGATACTATTCCAGCTTCCAAGATACATAATAATGGGAGGGGCCACTTAACAAAAGTATCGGATTCATCTTCAGGGTCTTCCTTGGATGTAGACCATATTTCTACTTCTGCATGGGATGATGACATTACGATGTCAAAAATACGTGATATTAATGACAGATCTAGGAACTCTGAAAGTTCAATGTCCACTGACTTATCATTTGTTTCAGACACACCAGCAGAAATTATCTTGGATGAAGTTTGTCATTCTGCATGGGATGATGACCAAGTTTCAACATCAAACATATTGGGAGCAAGGCAGATACTACATAATGGTGACAGATTTAGTTCTTCGAAGATTTTAGAGCCTGGTATTGGACTCTCTAGAGCATCTGCATTAGATGAAAGCAGGGATAGAGGCACCAATGCATCTAGAGGCAATATAGATCCAGTGAACACCACATTTATTGAAGGCGATGATCGTGATTTGAGTAGCTCTTCTTTCGAGGAGCTCACTCACATCAGTTCAGCTGAGAACGGAAATATGGTAAGCTTATGCTTCGGGTTATCTTCAGCAGATTTGGAAGCTAGTATTGGCATTGATCATATGAATATGGGTCAACAACAAAGTTCGTTTAAAGATCATGACCATTTGGAGGAAAATTTTGAAAAATTAAATCTAAGATCACAGCAACATTATCCTGAGGAAGGTGCAGAATCATTAGCTTTCATCTCTGGCAGTAATACCTCTGTAATTACCGATTCACATGTTTCAGGCAAGTTGTATGATTGGAACTCAGAACTTCAGAAGCAAGCTTTGTCATCAACTAGAAATGGAATAGAAAATGTTTCAGCTGATGATCAGAGACAGAGACTTTCAGTGGCACCCAATTTCTCCTCAAGTTCATCTTATAAAACTTACTCCCAAAACACCTCAAATAATCTACCTAACAGTTTTCAGAACGGAGAGGTTGGTGATAAACGGTTTTCTCCTGACGGAGGCTCTAAAAGTATGGGATCGGAACTGTATAGAGATAACGAATATCTGTTTTTTAATGGACACAAGGAGGAAACAGGGAGCAATTTTATTAATTCTGAGAGGGTTTTAGAATATCCTAACGTTAGCCACACAGAGAAAGACTTGTACTCAGGCAGTTTTGATAACATATCAAATGTTGAGAAAATTGCAAATGTAGATAATATAAAAGAAGAAAGCATTGTGTCAAAAATGCTGTCTTCAGACTTTGATCCATGGGATAATACATGGTCCTCTGCTAACAATTTTGCTAGACTTCTTGCCCAAGGAAATGTAGAAGACGGGCAGCTTAAACAGTCAAGCTCATGGAAGACACAAAATACTAACCAATCCAGGTTCCAATTTGCTATGCCGGAAAATCAAGCAAACTTTGGAGACAGAATTCACAGGGACATTGGTCGTTCACAGCTAGTCTCTTCAAAAGAAGATACATTTGGGAGTCCCTTTGCAAATAATTCCCCAACCAGTAATTTGGAGCATGCCAATGTGCTTGGAAACAGAAGCTCAACCTTCTTATCTGATAATACTTCAGGTCAGTCCTTTTTAGAAGTATGTAGTTTGTTGATTGATAACTATGCTCAGATTGTCATGGATAATTCACCATCTCCTTTTCACATTCCCCTCATTAGAGCGCAACCTTAAGTTTTTCTTAATCTTCTATGCTATACAGTAAAACTGGTATTTTCATTTTGTGGCATTTTATACTGCAGCGTTGTATTCAGTTACCCTGCCCCTTAAGCTCAACTATCTTATCTGACACTGCTTCAGGTCCTTGCTTTCCTTTTTTGTTTTTGATTTTTGGAGATGCCAGATCTCTCTTATCTTCCCCACACTTTTCTGAACACAGTTTCTAATTCACTTTACTCATTTTGTGTATTATTTTGCTCATTTTATCATTTATATTTTCACAATTTTCATGTTTTAGTGCTTACAAATGGGTGCCGTCTCATGTGTGATATTTTGTGTAGCCTGTCCTGGATGTTACACCCAATTGAATTAAAACCGTTACACCATTCTATTTACATATTGTACTATATTACACAATTAATATCTATGGTTGAAGGGAAAATTCTGGTCTCAATTGAAAACCCGTTCTTAATAGATCATTGTTGAGTTGGGCAATGCTACTCAACAGAGTGAACATACTCCACCTTTGTTGATCAAATGGGATTGATTTTTGAATAAAGAAATTCTTCTTGCAGTTCACCGCTGGGTTAGACATTTTTAATACTAACAGTAACTTCGTTGATCAACTGGTCTATGGCTTTCAAATGACATTCAGCTGTTGGGGTTACATTGCAATTAAAAAACTTAACTTCTTTTATTTCTTTGTTGGATTAGACTGTCACTCACTACTAAAAGAAGCTTGTTGATCCAGTGCTCTCTGGCTTTCAGATGACTTTGGGTTGTCGACATGTTCATGGATAGTGCATCCAGGGTGAACTCATAGTCATGAATCCAGGCCTTCATCAAATTTATTTATATGCCCCATTTTTAATTGGGTCTAGAGGTGTCGCCCGAGCCCAGTTTACATAAAATATACATTTATTTTTGCCTGGTGCTGACAACTGTTATAAGGCACATAAAAAAAGATTGGAAAGATGCAATATATTCAGTGTATGCCTATAGTTTTGGTGGCTAGAAAATAAAACATGGGATATGGTTAAGTTTTTTTCCCTTCAGAAGAAGACATGTTCAGTCTTAAAAAGCACATGTGCATCATCTTTTGAACCTTTGAATATTTAGGCCTGACATGCTTAAATACCTATCTGTGTGACTGTCTAGCTTAAAGGGTTTACCCAAAACTGGCTCCTGTCTGGACTTTGTTTGGATTGATTGCCAGCCCTGATAGTGACACAAATTCAGAAAGAGGAGCAATTGGAGGTTTGTGCAGGATCATGTTGAAGTATTTAATGAGAGTCTACATATTAGAAATAAGTTTTGCTTTCACTTATGCTTAGGCAGTATAGGTGATACTTCCTACAACTGATGGAGAAATAGATTTCTTTTAGCCATCCCCAAAAAACGATTCCGTAAAGCGACTATAGCATTGTTCTTGTAGTAGTACTATAACTTAAACATGTAATGATACATCAAGTTGTATCTA
This sequence comes from Agapanthus africanus, assembly GCA_030015575.1. Lineage (NCBI taxonomy): Eukaryota > Viridiplantae > Streptophyta > Magnoliopsida > Asparagales > Amaryllidaceae > Agapanthus > Agapanthus africanus. The sequence continues at coordinate 140,520,732 of CM057339.1, forward strand.
TTTAAACTTAGGTTATCTAGATTATGATGCTAGTCCATTCAAGATGCTATATATTATGGTGGTACTTAAGACCTTTTCCTCTCAATGATGGTTCTTTTCCTCACGTCTTGCCAGAGCCGTATCATCCACCCTCTTTACGCAATGCCCTAGTAAGCTAGTGTCAATGCCCTCTCCTCAAGACGCCTATAATTGCCGCCTCCCTCGCTCGACAAAATTAGGGTCTCGCTCCACAAAAATTAGGGCTTTTACTTGAGTCTCTCGCTCTCTTTCTATATATATAGGTGAGTGCTCCATTGCAAACCGGTCCACGTTTTTTAAAAACGGTAACTTCTTATTTACGACATATTTTAACGATCCGTTAAAGTTGATCATCCTACCCTCAAATGTACGTGCGTGAAAAATCAAAGGATTTGAAGACCTCTAGCCTATGCATCGGTGGGTACAAAAATGGGTGTCTTTCGATAATGCAACATAAACCTCATCCGATTCATAGGCTAGAGGTCTTCAAGTCCTTTGATTTTTCATACACATATATTTGAGGATAGAGTGATCAACTTGAACGGATCGGATCATTCAAATGTTGTTGACTGGGAGTTCCCGTTTTTAAAAAAACACGGACGGGTTTGCAATGGATCACTCCCTTATATATATATTCTCAAAGTGGAATGCAGATTCACGCATCACATCAGACATAACTAGCTTAGTTATGTCCCGTGGAAGAATTGAAACTTATCCTTCATTAATGGGCAAATGCAAGCACAACATTATATTTTTTAGAATAGAGACAAATCAGAGTTTTGTGATTATTCATTGTGCTTTTTGTGTCTCCATCCTATACTTATAATATTATCATTACTTTTAACCGTAAATGAAGGATTAGTTTTGTCATTATCCACGGGGCATAACTAAACCAGTGATGCCCTGTGGGAGCAAATCAGCAATTTCCATATTCTAATGTTTGAGTATATAGCTTATAATTGTTTTATAGTATCTTTTTGTTGGTTCTATCTTTATATGTATAGCAATATATTTAAATTTTCATTAAATTTTTTTTAGTATAGGATCATATCTTATATCCTAGGTTTCTGGAAAATTGCGAATCTACAAATCTGAATTTTATCAGATCATCTATCTGGATCTCTGCTCCTTAACCCCGCACTTCCTCAACCCCACAACTCCTTTCTTTAACATCTACTTTCATTAACCCAATCTGACTATAAGTAATCCGCAATCAAGTCAACATGCTTCACTGGCATAGGGCACTGTTTTTAGTTGTTTTTATATACAAAATACATTGGATTTTATAAACGTTATGTATTAGGGATATCATTTACTTTTAGATTAATGTTGTTTAGAAGCCGAAGTATTAGTAATCATTGGTATAATGCCTGTCCATGTGTTTTTGTGTTCTGATGTCGTATCACAGCTGAAAATGAGCCGATTCCTAACATCTACTTTAATTAGTTCCTGATGGCACTGTAGTCGGATATACAAAATACATTAGATGTTAATATTATGGATTACATACTCTTAGATAAATCTAGTTTAGTAGCTATAGCTTTAATAATTATTGGTATAATATCTATCCATTTGTTTTTGTGCTCATATGCCCTTGCACATTTGAAAATGAGTCTCTTTGTATGTCACTATACCATCGAGTGGTCCAACTGCAAATCTATTTAATATATGACCCAAAATATGCTTAGCGAATACTTCTGTAACTTCATGATTGAGATATGCTCAGTTTAACAAACCAGTTCAGTAAGCCTCAGAATGATATTGTTCCAATTAGAACTGCACATGCGTATGTATCCCTTTGTTTCTCTCCCGTCCCCATCTCTATCTGCACATGCACACACATGCGCACGCGTATAGAGGTTGCGGAGTATATAGCGCCACGTTAGGATTTTTCTATGGTGGCAGGACACGTGGCATTACACTATTCATTGATCCATGTCTTTTTATCTTTTTTCATTCTATCCAAGAGATCCTTATATTTGCAAATTAAATCTACACATGGATCAAAGAATAATTTGATGCCATGTGTCCTGTAGTGGCAATGTACTGCGTTTTCTAATATATATGTGTGCGTTGGGGGCTATGTAGCATGGGCTCGGATCCGGGATACGATACGGATTCGTGGATTCGCAATTTTCCAAAAACCCAGGACACGGATACACGGATACGTTTTTTATATCAATTTTATATTAACTAAATATGAATATATATTAAGATATACACTTCAAATTATAATAATATAAATAAATAATGTCATTATGTTAGATATTCAATGCATTTTCAAACTTTTGAATGCCTTAATTTTCGAGAGAAAGAATAGATGCATCGATTCAAGAGACATTGGTGAGACATTTACAAGTCCAAGTGAATCCGAGAGTTTCGGACTCTGATACGTGATTGAGGACGATTCGTGGGCATATACAAGTATCCCTATTTTATAGGTTGGGGTGGGGGAGTATGGTTGGGTGGGATCTCAAATTTTATCCTAGGATGTTACTAGTGTATATGCCTTGTGGATATTTTCCATAACCATGCCTAACTTTATCTATTTAGGAGGGAAAGTCTAGATATTCTGTGGCAAGCACCATGGGAATCTTGATAGAGATTGTCTGATGTCCAAGTATTTACAAGATATCTAGCATTAAACCAGATGTCTGAAGAAGGATTTTTCATGTCTCAACCAAGGTTTGAAAACTCGACTGATTGGATCAGATCAAATTTCAAGGGAAGCAATATGATATTCCGCTTTTGATGGTATCGATGCGGTACCGATGAGCCTTGGTCGGGATCAGTCGAGACTTGGTCAAAATCGGGTTGGATCGGTCGATTCAAGGCCGAGTTGGGCCCAGTCACACTGAGCAAGCAATGAAGGATGATTTTAGGTTTGGATTTATACTCTGGCAATGAGATGATTTATTAAATGAAAATATTGGTAGTTTATATTATCTTTCTTGTGAATACAAAACAAATCAGAATTTTTTGACCTTTTTGGACCAAACATTATAAATATTGCAAATTTAAGTTAAAATACTTGAGTGCTGAGAAAATAGCTACATCAGAGTCTTTAGAATACCATTCAAACTAAAAAAAACATATTACATTTAAATACTTCTACTAATTTTTTTATAAACCTAATCAATTTCATAATTTTTTAAGGCAACATATAGAAACAATCCGATTTTTCTGATATGTTAGGGCCGATTCAGCCTATATTACCGATTCCGATCCAAAAATGAGGGTCTGGTAGCGATCCTGATCCTGAATTCAAACCTTGGTGGGAACTAGCTCGAACTAAGCTAGGTACACTAATGGGAGTAAATTAATGCTCCCTAATATATACACCTTTTATAATCATGTATTCTATCTCATTATTATGTAAGCTTTTTCTTGATCAAATCGCCAGACCTATTTTCATTATTGCATTATTTGAATTTAGTTACATACTACCGTATTTTAGTTTTCCCTGTAACTCTCTCTCACAAATTTATTTACTTTGTTGAAGCTGTCATGAGGACTAAAATATCTGCGCCACCAGGATTTTCTTTCCCAAATAGAGCACCACCTCCAGGGTTTTCATCGCAAGACAGATATGACCAGGCTTTCAATACCTACTCAGGTGTTTCTTAAAGGCAACTTTCAGACTAAATTATTTGATGTTTTGTTTTCTTATGTACTAAAGACAACTGACTGTTTTGTTGTGTAGAAACTCAATTGCTTGGGAGTCCACATCAAAATCAGTTTCAACTTCATTCTTCTAGCAATGCTGGTGATGTGGAATTTATTGATCCAGCAATTCTTGCTGTTGGCAAAGGAAGATTATCTCTTGGAGTAAATAATACAGGATTAGATAGGCTACCTCTTGGAGTTAATAATACAGTATTTGGTTCTAGATCTGCCTATCACCCGCATTATAGCACGGCTGAGAGTGATGCAAGAATCCAGTTATTGATGCAACAATCTCTTACTTCCAATCAAGACCCAAGATTTGCAAATCATACCGGAGACCGATTCTTACAACTTGATGATGCTTATATTTCTTCTAGATTTTCTACCCAAAATCCCGGCTTTTCTCCATATGCACAGATATCACACCGACAGCCCTCACACATTTTAAATAGCCAGTGGAATGGTTGGAATGATATACAGATTGGTAATGGCATGGGCGTAGCTGAGGTCTCAAGGAGCGAGAGGTATGGACTTGACAGCTATTTTGCCATCAACGAGGAACCTAAGTTCCATATTCCGAATTCCGGTGATCTATTTAACAGAGCATTTGGAATGTAATCTCTGTTCGATGTCAAAAAGAGCCCAAATCATTCATGTCCTTGATTGACTGTCCCTGCTCATGGATAATGGTGCTGCCCTGGACTGTTGTACAGATTCTAACCGGTTGAAGATTGTTCATACAAGGATAAATGCCAAATCATCATGCTGCTTATTATTGACAGGTAAAATATGTTGTGTGTTTTGAGGAATTAACTTAAAATGTATAAATGATATAGGCAAATATAATCTTGTGTAGAGGGTGAAATTCCTTGGAATTATTCATCTTTGATAAGCAAATTGTGAGAGGTATGCTTGTCTTAAGATATAATTGTACTTGTTGCTAGAATTAATAGAAATCGAACACTAGAACTCGGCAAGGAGAGAGAAATGGTTGGTTCATATTTCCGTAGTTGATCAATTTTATTGAAAATGATGTAAAGTTGCCTCATATATTCGTTCTGGATTCCCCCTTATTTTTTTTCCCTGAACACAACATATGATTTTCTTGCGATGTTGCCAACTCTTTAATGTCTACTTTGATCGAAGGTAGAATATCTAGACGGAAAATGTAGAAGAAACTTTTTTATGGCCAAGGACAATTGTTTGGTGGCATCCGTGGTTTGGATAGGAATTTCTCGACTTTACAGATGAAAAGGAAAAATCCTTGGTTTTCTTTTGGAAATTCTCAAGTCCTTGTTAGTTGTTATTTCTGATTGTGGACGGAGCTGCAACATTTTAGATCTGGAAAGCTAGGGTAACTAGGTCTTTGAAACCTGTTCAGTTAATATTAGCTATATGCATTTTGCATCAATCTTCATCCAGAAAGTGCATATAACTATGATAATTATTCTTCTGTATAATCCGTTGGTTACCTTATTGTGGATTATTTACTGTGCGTGTTAGTGTGAATATATGCAGTCACATGCATACGACTGTTCCTCTGTATAAATATATGCAGTCACATGCATACGACTGTTCTGTATATTCATGCTGATTACCTACAGCGTGTCAGTGTGAATATATGCAGTCATGCATTTGCTTATATATATATATATATATATATATATAGGTTAATGGAGGAAAGAGGCCATAGGAGGGGCGTCGGAAAAATACACTCTCCCTCATTTTTTCCGATGATCGGCACTCATCATCTTCATTATTATTATTTAAGATGTGGGTACACCAAATTTCATATGATTCTACAACTTTTTCACCGTTGATTTAGTGGGTTCAAAATTAACGGATTCTGACAATAGAACTTTTAACATTGCTAAATCAACGGTGAAAAAGTGGTGGAATCACATGAAATTTGGTGTATCCATATCTTAGATGATAACGATGAAGATGGTGGATGCCGATCGTCGGAAAAAAAAATGAGGGTGTATTTTTTCGACGCCATAGGATGAAACCCCCTCCTATGGCATCTTTCCTTCATTATTCTCATATATATATATATGTGTGTGTGCGCGCGCGCGCCTCCTATGGCATCTTTCCCCCATTATTCTCATATATATATGTGTGTGTGCGCGCGCCTCCTATGGCATCTTTCCTCCATTATTCTCATATATATGTTGTGTGTATGTGTAGGGGAGTGATCCATTGCAAACCGGTCTGCGTTTTTTAAAAACTGGAACTCCCGATCTACGACATATTTTAACGATACGATCCGTTCAAGTTGATCACCCTACCCTCAAATATATGTGTGAAAAATCAAGGGATTTAAAGTTCTCTAGCCTATGCATCGGATGACGTTTATGTTGCATTATCAAAAGACGTTCATTTTTGCACCCATCGATGCATAGGCTAGAGGTCTTAAAATCCCTTGATTTTTCGTACACATATTTGAGGATTGGGTGATCAACTTGAATGGATCGGATTGTTAAAATATGTCATAGATCGGGCGTTCCCTTTTTAAAGAAATATTCATCTAATATGTTTCAAGTATCTCGGCATATGTAATATGTTTCAGGTATCTACATATACAGGGACACAATCTTTTCAAGGCAAAGGCTCGAGCTGGGGAAAGACCGGGTATCTGCTAAATCTCATTAATTGATCTGCCTTGTTCTAATGGAGAAATAGGACCTTCGGCACATTATAACGCAGTTATCTTTATGAACTTTGAATTATCCGTTTATGTGGCAAGTTTGCAAGTGGACTTGGCTCCTTCTCAAACTGCATCTTTGTAAATTACAAGACTGAATAGTTTAGAGGGGAAACATTGATGGTTTTTTGACTCTGTTTTGGTCGTTTGGCTTGCTAACCCTTTTTCTTGAGAAGGTTTGAAGTATGACTGCATAAAGTTTACCGAAATGTTTATGTTTTATGTACCAGTTATCTGATTAAACTTGGTGTTTTGGGGAAATTTGTTTAAAATGGAATAGGAAATCTGATATCACATGCAATAAATTTCATTTTCTTTGTAAATATCATCGATTGGAAATTTACTGGGAGTTGTAAGGAGAGCTTATATTCAAGTGAAAAGGAGGATGAATATGCTATTGAACTTAGAAGAGTCAATCCTATCTGAGGTTGATTGTTAAGCTCAATTCGATTTTTGCGTTTCGTAGATTTCATCTCTTTTTCGAAGTTCATTTCTCGCTCTGTGCACAAACTACATGGCTTCTTGTTGCTAATGCTGACTTCTATTCTTTGTGATTTAGGCTTCTGTGAGCACAAACTACATGGCTTCCTGTTGCTAATGCTGACTTCTATTCTTTGTGATTTAGGCTTCTGTGTTTTATGGCTCATAAATATATAACGAAATCTGTGTTTGATTTTGCTTCAGTGATTATTCAGCCTGTGATTATGGAATTGTCAGTGATTGTTCGTGAGAATATTGAATCAAGGTTTTCATAGTGTAAGATGGAAATTTTTTGTTGGGTTTTAGGGTTAAAACGAATAATGATGGGTGGAATTGAAAAATATTACTCTGTTCTTAATTAGTTGTTCTTTTAGAAAGTTTTTTTTGGTCTAAATTACTTGTCTTTGATATAGACGTGAATAGTATAGAATTTTTTTATCACAGTTATTATTTTGTTTTTATAAAATATCTACAACTAAATATAGAGATAGAGGCTGACAGAATCATTCCAAGTAGTTATCCTAAAATAGCATATAACCTACTTCTCAATCTTTAATTATTAATTATGATAATCTAAATAACAAGGAACAATAGAGTCAAAAGAGATTTTGTATAACCATGCTACATCTTTATCTTCCAAAATCAAAACAAATCTTATTAATCTTGATAATTGATTTTCTTGTATAGTGTTTATTCTTAGGTCATTTAGAAGAGTTGTATAATTATAAATAATAATTTACATCAACTACTAAATTATATTTAAGATTTATCTATTGAAACACAGCAATAAAATATTTATGCGGTATTTAATTTTATGTTCTTGATAGATCAAATTTTCAAAAGAGCAAAATCAACTTTTAAATAAACATAAAGCTTAACTCGGTAATTTGGAGAGGTGGCTTTCTTTTGCATCTTTATTTGTCAAGAGTAAATAGGGCGTTAGGTCGATATGAATAAAATCTCAAGGGTTTGTTGAGGTCTTAATGAAGCCACTCAATTTTCGCCCTTCCAATGCCTAATAGCTGATTCCGTCCTTGTTTACACTAACCTCATTTAAAAAGTATTGGTATAAGGGTTCCAAAAAAAATTTATGATGACGAGAAGACACCATTCATTTAATATGAAGGCAACTAGGAAAAATTTATTAGGATGACAATATTATAATATTTCTTTCAAATAGACTTTAAATCATATTTTAATTGCCGTACAAAACTCTAAAAGGACATGTAATTATGAACGGATGGAGTATTAGGTTCGAAGGTTTTGGATATGGAAAAATGGGGAATTGAAGATGATGTTGTTGATTTTAGGGTGTTAGAGGTGGAAAATAGAAAAACGAAGACAAAGTGGAAAGAATTTTGTTGGTTTTTATGATTTTTGATGTAAAAGATTAGAAATTGAAAATGAAAATTTGAAGATTTGGAGTTCGATCGAATATAGAAGATGAGAGAATTTGAAGAATGGTTATAGATTTGAGTTTACGAGTGTTGAGGTTGAGAAAAATAAAAAAATAAAATCTGTAAATTTAGGTTTTTGAAAGGCAGAAGATAGATTAGTAAGGTTTAATATTGTTTATGATTAATAAATAGATGTATAATGAACGGAAACGTTTTGAGGGGGGATGGGGAGGATTTTTACTTTAACTAGCATTTTACCCCGCGCGGGAAAAATAAATTAGAAAATTACCTTTACCTTTGTTTATCATCAATAGTAACTAAATTGAACAGAGCTATGGTTACATTTATATATATTTTCATAGTTATATTATGTCCCTTTAATAACCGATAATAGAAAATAAATTTAACTCAGCATAAATAAATGTATCTCGAACAATTTTAGTGAACTTATTAAACACATTTAAAGATCTAATTATTGTAGATGTTATACTGAGAAACTTAAGAACTCCTTACAAGCTAAATGAAAACCAGTTAGTGAATAATATTAGTGAAGTCATTAAACACATTTAAACAATGAAAATTGTGACTTTTGTCGTTTTTAATCTCAAAAGCAAAGGAAAAAAATATTAGAGCTTAAATCATTAGGTGAAGGAATAAGAAGCTTAATAATCGGACACCGGTACCTATTACTTTTTGGTAACCTTCCGTTCAAACTCAAAAACTAAACCCATGGGTCTCTTTTTATGTATTATCAATATTGAGCTCATCTTAATTCTTCAAGTACAAAAAGGAAAAGGAAGGAAAAAATATTCATAAGTAATAATTTCAATGTATAAATTGAAATGCCAGAAGGAATTAGAAATCATTGCAACATTATTTTTCAAAACCATAGACCAAAAGCAATGAGTTATTTTTCTAGCACAAAGAAAAATTACAAAATCATTGAAAAATCTAACGAATGTATCAAATCACATGCTCATTACCCAATCATGTGCTACCCACAGGATATGCCTGGAATAAATTTAAAATATAGGGGCATAAATGGTAAAGCCAAAAGCTTGATCTTGCTTGCCTTGTAGCTTTCTTATATGGGTAAGGTATATGATATGAAGGAGTAGCTTAAAGAGTTTTTTTGGATTTGGGGTAAACAGTGAGGGTTTGTTTGGAAATGGAGTTAAACTTTTCTAAACCATAGTTTTGTAAGGTTAGTAAATGTTAACCCTAAAATGCAAACTTTGTCTTGTTTGACAATAATTTTAGAGTTGAGATAACTACAATTTTCAGCCATAAACTGCAGTTATCCCAATTCCAATCTGATCAATTAACTAAACTCCATCTTTGAAGTTTGAGGGCTACAAACCCGAGTTTGCATACCCTTACTCCGCGTTAAAATAAACCATGGTTATCCTGTAGGCCTGAATGGTGTTAATATGCAATAGGTCCAAAACGAAGGGGCTTTTATGAAATTTAGCCTTTTGCTTCGAGCCCGCGCCTTGCTGCTCAAGCAAACCCTTCTTCTTATTTCATCTTCCTCGATCCCCCAATGCTAAAAACACCCCATGGAAATCTGTAGACCTCGCTCGCTCAAGAAACTCATTCTCTCCTCCTCCGCTCTCATACAAAACCCTAGCCGCTCCTTCAAAATCCTAGCTCCCTCCTCCCCTCCCCCACTCCCGCCCTCTCCTTCTTCTCCGCCTTCCTCCGTTCAATCGCCGCCCATCGCCGCCACCTCCGCCGCTTCCTCTGCTCTCTCTCCGCCGCCAGAGAGCTCGATCAGCAGCAGCAGCAGCCTATTGCTTCTAAAGATGAGGGGAGCTATGGATCGGATCACTTGCTTGTCTTTAAGCAAGAGAATCAGGGGAGATTTGTGCCAGTCAAGGCCTTTTTCATGAGCACTAGGTATCTTGTTCATCAATTTGTTTGTGATGGGTTATTTGTTGCATTTTGATGAGCAATGATTTGAGGTTTTTGTTTTTGAAATAGGATGGTTTTGATTTAAAATTATTAAATTATGGTATTTTATTTTAAAATTAGCGAGTAGGGCGGTTTGCTGGACCCCACCCCCTCCCCAGAATAGAGGGCGGGTTCCTAGAACCCGCCTCCTATATTTTATTGGAGAGGGCGGGTTCTAGGAACGCACCCTCTCCATTTTTATATGGAGGGCGGGTTCCCAGAACCCGCCCTCTCCTATATGTAGGAGAGGGCGGGTTCTGGGAACCAGCCATATTTTTAAAAAAAATTAAATAAAATTGTTTTATTTAAAGCAAAATTCGAAAAAATTCGTAAAATTCGAAAAAATTAAATAAAGAAAAATTCGTAAAAATTATAAAATTGTTTTATATGACTGTGGTGTACAAAATGAATCCGTCAAATTTACAATACAAAAAAATCCTATCCGTTTGTAAAATGTAAATTCTATCTCGACGGTCAAATTTATAATATGAAAATGAATCCTTGCTTCATTTTGATATTATAAATTTGACCGTCGAGATAGAATTTACATTTTACAAACAGATATGATTTTTTTGTATTGTAAATTTGACGGATTCATTTTGTTATTAGAGTGTACACCAGATTCATATTATACAATTTTATTCTTTTATTCGATTTTTTTTTCCATTTTTCTGTTATTTATTTAATTTTTTTTTATATGGGGTGGATTCCCAGAACCCGCCCTCTCCTATAAAGTATAGGGGCCGGGTTCTAGGAACCCGCCCTCTAAACTGAGGGTTGGGCCCCCCAAACCACTCTATTTTTACAATTTAAATTCAAACCTTCCATTTTAATAATTTTAAATCAAAACCACCATATTTCAAAAAAAACCCTTGATTTGAAGGGATTGCAAGCACGGAATGCGAGCAATGTGATACCACCGACTTCCCGGGCCATGAATTATGTTGTTATTAAGTATTATGATGCTAAGGGTGATCCACAAGTGAGTCGATTTTGCTCCCTTTAATTTTAGATTTGGAATTTGTTCTTGGATTGTTGGACTATGTTCTGTTTGGCTTTGGAGTTAGAATGATCTTCGTTAAAATTAAACTTGACTTTAATTTTGGGGATATGAAGGGTCATGAGTTTTTTTGTTCATGGATGAGTTATTGATGCGTTATTATTAGTAGTAATTAAGAATATGAAGGGTCGTGTGTTTTAGAAATAATTGTGCATGTTATGAGTTATGGAGCAATAAGGGATATATGTTATGATAATAAATGCGTAGGTTATGAGTTGTGGAGTATGAAGAGGCATGTAATTTCTATATGTATGTGGCGTCATTTTTGTTGTGAAGTGTGCCAAAAAGTTCAATATGAAGTATATTTTCTCCTTTATATTCTCTTCCAATTTCCTTCTCAAAATTCTAATTCTAATTATATTTTAAGAACAAAGTGGTATCGGAGCTAGCGAAGAATGATGACCAACGGGATGGTGCCATATGTTGTTCCTCGCCCCACTAAAAAAAATTACGAAAAATGGAGTATCCAAATGAAGGCTTTGTTGGGGTTCCTTGATGTTTGGGACGTTGTTGTGCGAGGCTATGATAAGCCTGAAGATGAAGTTGCGCTATCGGCGGGCCAAAGAGAGGTTCTCAAAGATGCAACCAAGAAAGACAATAGAGCTTTCCATTTTATTTATCAAGGAGTTGATGAATCGGCGTTTGAAAAAATTTCTAATGCCACGAGCTCGAAGCAAGCTTGGGAGATCTTTCAGAAGTCTTATAAAAGAGCGGAGAAGGTGAAGAGGGTTCATTTGCAAACACTCTGTAGAGAGTTTGAAGATTTGGAGATGGAAGAAAGTGAATTAGTCTCTGACTATTTCACTAAAGTTTTGACTGTTGTGAATCAACTCCGAAGAAATGGTGAAAAATTGAAGATACCCGTGTGATGGAGAAAATACTTTGGTTGCTTCCTCCGAAGTATGATTATATCGTTTGCGCGATAGAAGAATCCAAAAATTTGGAGAGTATGACCGTCAACGAGCTTATGGGTTCGTTGAGTGCCCATGAGAAAAGATTCACCAAAAGACAAGAGCCGGTGGAGAAACTACTTCAATCAAAACTTAGCTTGAAGGGAGGACATGAAGATTCAAAAGAAGGAAGCCACAGAGGTTGAGGCCGTGGAGGAGCTCGTGGGCGCGGATGTGGCTGTGGAGGAGGCAGTTATCAAAACTTTGAAGAAAAATATCATGGCACCAAAGTTTCAAGAGGACGCAGAAAAGGAATGTTTAATGGAAGAGAGAGATCTCATATGCAGTGCTTCAACTGCAAAAGGTATGGCCACTATGCTTTAGAATGTTGGATAAATCAAGTCGATGAGAAAGCGAATTATGCCCAAAAAGAAGAAGAAGATCATGTTCTCCTATTGGCTTCCAAAGGAGATGAAAATAAAGAGGGCATTTAGTACTTGGACACCGGCACTAGCAACCGTATGCGCGGGAAAAGAAGCATGTTCGTGGATTTAGATGAATCGGTCAATGGCCAAGTTACATTTGGAGATTCTTCAAAAATTCCCATAAAAGGAAAATGTAAAATTCTCATTCGACTTAAGAGTGGTGCAAATCAAATTATCTCAAATATTTATTATGTCCCTAATATGAAGGGCAACATTAAGCTTAATACTACTCTTAAGAGCTATGTTATTCATATGAAAAATTATAATTTTCTCTTAAGAGATAATAAAATGAGGTTGATAACAAACATGCAAATGTCAAAAAATCGGATGTTCGTGCTCAATATTCAAAAGGAAGATGTGAAGTGTTTGAGTGCTTCTATAGAAGACCCGTCTTGGCTATAACACTTAAGATTTGCTTATCTTAATTTTGGCGGTCTTAGTATGTTGACGAAACAACATATGGTGGATTGCCTCTCATTAATCATCTGGAGCAACTTTGTGAAGGGCGTCTTTTCGGAAAACATCATGGGGCTAGCTTTCCAAAAGAAGCGTCATTCAATGTGTCAAAACCTCTTCAACTCGTCTACACGGATGTTTGTTGTCCGATAACTCCCACTTTTGGTGAGCGTAAATACTTTCTCACTTTCACCGATGATTTTTCTCGAAAAACTTGGGTTTATTTTTTTGAAAAATAAATTATGTCCGATAACTCCCACTTTTGGTAAGCGTAAATACTTTCTCACTTTCACCGATGATTTTTCTCGAAAAACTTGGGTTTATTTTTTTGAAAAATAAATTATGTCCGATAACTCCCACTTTTGGTAAGCGTAAATACTTTCTCACTTTCACCGATGATTTTTCTCGATAAACTTGGGTTTATTTTTTTGAAAAATAAATTCGAGGTATTTTCTGTATTTGTATCATTTAAAGCTAACGTGGAAAAAGAAAGTGGTTGTTATTTGAAAGCTATCAGATCAGACCGCGGCAATGAGCTTACTTCAAAAGATTTTGAAGCATATTTTGAAGAGCATGGGATCCATCATTTCGTTACGGCTCCTTATTCACCTCAGCAAAATGGAGTAGCTGAACGAAAGAATCGCACGATTCTACACACGGTGAAAAGCATGTTGAAAAGTAAGAAGATGCCTAAAACTTTTTGGGCCAAAGCGGTTGCTTGTGCTACATACATCCTTAATCGATGTCCTACTCAAATTCTACAAAACATCACTCCACAAAAAGCATAGAGCGATTACAACCCTAATGTCAGCCGCTTCAAAGTATTCGACAACATTGCATATGCTCATGTTCCTGAGTAAAAGAGAAGCAAGCTAGATGATCGCAGTAACCCCTATATATTTGTTGGGTATGATTCAAAAACCAAAAGATATAAGCTATATGATCCTTGCAGCAAGAAGGTTATCGTTAGCCGAGATGTCGTATTCGATGAAGAAAAATCATGGGAGTGGAATGAGCATGAACAATGTACCAATTCAAGCAATTTAATCGGGGAAGAAGATGATATTCTAAATGAAGCAAATATTCAATCACCATCATCCACTTCGTCCCATGGTGGCTCTCTAACCTCATCCACCACTTCATCTAGCACATTATCTCCAAGGAATCAAAAGACGAGATCTTTAGCCGAGTTATATGAGGCAACAAAAAATCAAAATGATCTAACTCTTTTTTGCTTATTTGCTGATTGTGAGCCTTTAGATTTCGAAGAAGCAATTCAAAGCAAAAAATGGAAAGAAGTCATGGATGAGGACATCAAAGCAATCGAGAAAAATGACATGTGGGAGCTAACCTCTCTTCTGAAAGGCAAAAAGGTAATCAGAGTAAAATGGGTATACAAGGAAAAGAAAAATGCTCAAGGAGAAGTTGAAAGGTATAAAGCAAGATTAGTGGCCAAAAGTTATAAGCAACAAGCTGGAATTGATTTTGATGAGGCATTTTGTCCCGTTGCTTGCATTGAAACTATAAGATTAATTATTTCTTTGGTTGCACAAAACAAGTGGCAAAATTTTCAATTGGATGTAAAATCAATATTTCTAAATGGCTTTCTTGAATAAGAAATTAATGTTGAATCTCTTGGATATATTAAAAAGGGGCATGATTCAAAAGTTTTGAAGTTGAAGAGGGCGCTTTATGGCTTGAAGCAAGAACCAAGAGTATGGAATAGCAAGATTGATGCATATTTTAAAGCAAACAATTTTATCCAATGTCCTAATGAGCACGCTTCATATACTAAAAAATTTCAAAATGGAGATATTTTAGTAGTTTGCTTGTATGTGGATGATCTTATTTTTACAGGAAATAATTCTCTCTTGTTCAAGGCGTTTAAAGACTCCATGTTTTGAGAATTTGAAATGACGGATATTGGGATCATGTCTTATTACCTCGGCATTGAGGCGAAACAAGATAAAGATGGAATTTTTATCTCTGAAGAAGGTTATGCAAAGTGTATACTTAAAAAATTCAACATGGAGAAATGCAATCCGGCGTGCACGCTCGTAAAATGCGGCATCAAGTTGTCAAAATATGATGGCGGAACTGAAATCGATCCCACTTCAAAAGCTTGGTTGGGAGTCTACGGTATTTGACATGTACAAGGTCCGATATTCTTTATGGAGTTGAGCTTGTTAGTAGATACATGGAAGAGCCTAATTCTTCTCATTTGTTGGCGGCAAAGAGGATTCTCCGTTACATCAAAGGTACAATATCTTATCGCTTGTTTTGTTCAAGTTCTAACAATTTTGAGCTTTTTGCATACACCGATAGTGATTGGGCCGGATATATAGAAGATCGAAAGAGTACAACCGGTTATACATTTTTTATGGAAAATACTGCATTTACATGGTCTTCTAAAAAGCAACCGATTGTTACTCTTTCCACGTGTGAAGCCGAATACGTTACAGCATCGACGGGAATTTGTCATGCTATTTGGCTAAGAGGCTTGCTCAAAGACCTTCAATTTATCCAAGATGACCCAACAAAGATCTATGTGCACAACAAATCCACCATTGCACTCGCCAAAATTCAGGATACCACGAAAGGAGCAAGCATATTGACACTCACTATCATTTCATCCGTGAGCGTGTCGAGAACAAAGAGGTCAAGCTTGAGTTTGTTTAGTTTCAAGACCAAGTTGTTGATATATTCACAAAGGCGCTGAAGTTTGATACATGTTTGTTGCTGTGGAGCAGGCTTGGTATGCTAAATCAAGTTTAAGGGAGAAATGTTAAAATTAAACTTGACTTTAATTTGGGGATATGAAGGGTCATGGGTTATTTTGATCATGGATGAGTTATTGATGCATTATTAGTAGTAGACTAGTAGTAATTAAGAATATGAAAAGTCATATGCTATAGAAATAATTGTGTAGGTTATGAGTTATGGAGTAATATCATATGTTATGATAATAAATGTGTAAGTTATGAGTTGTGGAGTATGAAGAGTCATGTAATTTCTATATATACGTGGTGTCATTTGGATTGTGAAGTGTGCCAAAAAGTTTAAATCAATACAAAGTATATTTCTCCTTTATAGACTCTTCCAATTTCCTTCGCAAAATTCTAATTCTAACTATATTTTGAGAACAATCTTCATTATTTTTAAGTGGAGGTAATACAGAAAAATCTTTACTATTATAACTAGAAGTACTTAAATGATATCATTAATCAAAAAAATCAAAAATCAAAAAAATGATAAAATTCTAATAGCCAAAGTTGAGAATTGGAGATGTCCACCGCATCCACCACAAAAGACAAAAATAAGAAAATGAAAAGTCAATAAGCTTCGTTTTCATTTATAATCTCATTCATTGCACATTCTCTCACCTACTCAAAAACCCAAAAAAAGAGACATGCTTCACAAATTTATAGATAAGCTCTTATATCTTTGTTATTTTGTATCACTTATAAATTTCTCAATTCTAATATTACCACTAACTGTATTCATTTAATTTAAATTTAGAAAAACTATAGATATCTTTAGAAATTTTCATGTCATGTCCAAGATAGAAAAGTTTACATCCACCTTCGATATATTTGTTGTTCAAAATATACACACGTTCATCGTGCAAAAATACTGGTATATATAATTGAAACATTCATATATTCTTTTTGGTTTGATCTTAATAGTTAGAGGTTAATGGAGGAAAGAGGCCATAGGAGAGAATTTCCTCATATGGCGTAGAAAAAAATGCACCCTTTCTTATTTTTTCCGACGATCGGCACCCACCATCTTCATCGTTTTCATCTAAGATGTGGGTACACCAAATTTTATGTGATTCTACAACCTTTTCACCGTAGATTTAGTGGGTTCAAAATTAACGGTTTACTGACAATAGAACTTTTACATTGCTAAATCAACGGTGAAAAAGTTATAGAATCACATGAAATTTGGTATACCCACATCTTAGATGATAACGATGAAGCTGGTGGGTGCCGAACGACGGAAAAAATGAGGGAGGGTGTATATTTTCGACGCCATAGGAGGAAATTCCCTCCTATGGCATCTTTCCTCCATTATTCTCTAATAGTTAATACACATAATATTCAGGACAACTCTCAATTCATCCATGGTACTCGGGTTGTACGACTTCATTGTGTAGTTTATGTAGTGTAGTTTATGTATCACACAATGCTATGTTGAAATGAGATTAGCATTTTATGCATAACTAACTTCCTACATGGCCTCCGATTATTGAATGGAAAATATGAGAAATTTACAACATGCCCTTAGCAAATATCTGGATCTTCTATTTCAAAAGTTTAGTTTTATTCTTAATTCTTGTTTTATGCACAATTCTCCATTTTTGTCTTTCAACAAGCTCATGAAATAAAAGCATTTCTCTTGAAAGTATAGCATTGCTCTAAAATTTGAAACTGTTTATTAAACGGCATTGTATCACAACACTGCCATATGGCAACAACCAATTATTTACCAAATTTTTGCTGCACCTAGCTCCTTAACCGTAACGGACATGTCCTCAGTTAAATTAACAAGTCCCAATCCTTTGTCCATTTAGGTATATCCCTAGCAACTTCTTTGTCGTCAATCATATTGTTAGAATATATAATATATTTCCTGAACTCTCATGATTACTAAGGAGTTTTAGTGTAGTGGAAGAGACATTTCACATGTTAGAATTCTAAATATTTGGAGTGTTGGGGTTTCTTATGAGTGCACATGGGCTTTTGATATAGTCGGGGTTTCATCCAAAAGACTTGATCCTATTGGTGTGGTGCGACCATACTGACACTAAAGCACCTGATCCCATCAGAAATCACTTCTTCCATTGGTGCAATAATCTGTCTTCATTGCACGTCTTTTGGTTAAAATTTTCATTTCTGTTTTTAATCAGAACTCCATTCAACTTCTTACAGATATGCTCATTTCTTATCCTAACTTTGAGCATACGCCTCAGTTTTTCGAATTTTAGCCACTCTGAAGTAATGGATATAGCCTTTTGCAACGGCTCAGCATTCTAAACCATAAAGCATGGATAGAGTTATCGCCACCTAACAAATTTTTATATTGAACTTCACACATATTGCTCCATCACATAGTTATTGATGAACATTTTTTGCCACTTCACTTAATAATTTAAACAAGACCATCCTCAGTGCCATCTTGACAGGTGATTGATTTAGCACCAATACTTTGTCGAGATTGTTAGAGTTTAACCACTACTTGCTAATTAGCTGTTAGGATTCATGTTTTCTTAGAATTGTGGCGCTGAATGCAAATGTTCTTAATGCCTTCTACACTTATTTACATGTGTCTTGATGTGACAAGTTCTCTTTTTCAGAATCTGGAGGTTGGTCTGGTAAACGAGAGTCACTGCCATTATATGGTAGTATTTCCGTATGGCTCCATTGTCCTATTTAACGTTTCTGATCATGAGGCTGATGGATACCTAAAGATTGTAGAAAATCATGCTTCTGGTTTTCTGACTGAGATGAGAAAGGACGGTAAATACCTTGATTACTGAAGCCAAGAGTGCTGTTTTAGTACAGTTTTTTGTTCACATTGTATACTTAAATGCATGGAAATCTGGAGGGCAAACAATAACCATGCTGTAGACACATCTGGGTATTGCACCACTTGTTCTGTTATTTCACTTCACTGTTATCAACAACTTGTCATCATTTATCTCTATGAAATGTGTTGATGTGCAAGTAATGTAGGCAAAGCCATATCGTAAAGAACTAAATTCAAACTTCAACCGGCTCAATCCCAAATCCAAACAAGACCCCAATAATTTAGAGTCAATTATATACATTGCAACTATATCATATCATCACTCCTTGCAAAACATAACTATCTAGTACAGTTGTTGATGCTGCTTTTATCATAAAGAAGCAATTCCTTCATGTAACTGATTCTAATAATACTCTACTGATTCTAATAATACTCTTATCTATTTTACATGTTGAACAAATGAAAAAAATCGTATCTCTAAATATATGATGGAAACTCCTTGGATGCAGTGTTCTTAATTGACATTCTATTTAGATAGTCTACAACCATCAGGATTTCTCTAGGAAGTAGGAAATTGGAGAAAATTTTCCTCAGGTCCTGCGCTCCAAATTAGCCATGTTAATCCTACACTTTCGTACCGATTTCACCATTCTATTTAAAATGAAAAAAGTCCAGATAGTTCTGCTCAACTAGATTCAGGGGGGGTGGGGTGGGGGGACCAAGGGAGGCGGGCTGGGGCCTGAGTTCACCGGAGCTCCAAGAAATCTTATATACATATATGCTTTTACATGGTATTAAGCTAATAATTACCATATATTTTGTTTAACGAAATAATTTAGGAACAAATGTCAGAATATTATTGTAAGGAAAATGATTTAATGGTCAAAGAGTATCTTGTAATGGGGATAATTGGATTAATCTGTATCAATATTTTATTTACTACCTACTAATTTTGATTTTTCAGATTAGGATAGTTGCATGTATCATCCTTGAGTTTAACCTTTATAACAACACGATAACTATATATCTTAAGATAGATGCATCACCATCCCAATAGAAATAAGATACATATATTAGCATGTTAATTTTGAAGGAACAATAACTAAGATATCTCAATATATGCATATATTTATTAGTGGTCAAAATTACATTATTTTAATAAACTTACTTCCCCCCTGCGCCCCCCCCCCCCCCCCAAAAAAAAAAAAAATATTAGAGGGAAGAACCATAATTTTCTGGCTCTCCTGACTAAATTGGCTACAAGACCATAGAGTCCTACCTGTGAAAGATCGTTATATTAGGTGGGTACCACTTTCATATACATCCATCTGTTTAAATAATTTTCTATGTATAATTTCTTACCATCATTCTTATCTCGTTAGTAGAAATATATATTTAAAACTATCTAACCCTCTAAAATTAATTCTACCGATAGATTCCTTCTTAACAAAATTTAGTTAACTTTTTTCAATTAATAATTAGCACCAAACTTGTCCAAACAAATAATTGTAAAAATTATCTTTTAAATGCATCAAACATTTACAAAAGATGAATGAAATAATCTTAGAGAAGTATTTGTATGGTGTCTCAATAAATTTAAAGTTTTTCTTCCATTCAATTGTCGAAAATTTAGCCTTCAACTTTGTACTTCTAAATTGTTTTATTCTTTACTATTTAATGCAAAATGGATGGTTGTCTTCAAAATAAAATTTATTAATGACTTATATTTTTCTCTTTTCTTCAAAATAAAAAAAAAAAGAAAAAAAGGAGAAAAATTCCATGTAAGCATTAACTGCTCTCATTTTTGTTTCTTTCACTAATTGCTTACTTCTCTCTTTAAGTACTTACTGTTTTCCCCCTTCTTTTCTTACATGCATTGCACATGCTTAAAATCGAGTAGAATATAATTTATCCGTGCTTGTTGATAAATTTGATGTTATGTTGGCTGTTTTCTAGACATGTTTAAGAATTTCTTCCACTCATGATGTATTATACTGGAACTACTTGTGACTTGAGTCTAGGGTGCATAGGGGAGCATCAAATATGCCGTCTTCTTTTCAATAAATTTTTGAAATTTAAGGATTTCTTTTGCACACTTTCTCAAGCTCCATAGAAAATTGAAGAGCATATTCCTTGTACAGTTTTGTGCAGATTGGCTGTGCATTTATAGTTTTGATTTCTCTATTTTTCTGGCATTTTGTTTTGCAACCTGTATTCTTCTTCTAGGCTGCATATTCCTGTAATTTCCCCCCCTGGATTTTTCTTTTCTTGGTGTTTCTGTCTTCTCATCCCGTGCACTGACTTGAGTTATTCCAGCTGCTAATTTTATATCATGTACTTTGTAATGTATTCACATCGTCTTTTGTATAGCATACTTACTATTAGTGATATGTATATGCGGAAGTAGTCCGGACTAGCTAGTCATTCTAATCAGTCAAACATCTTTCTTGCCTTAGCATGCCATTTCTCTTGCCCATTAACAAATGTTTGCAAATTTTTTGCTCAAGTACAGCTATATTGCCTTTTCCTGGAACAAGATAAATTGGTGCTGATATTAGCCATTCTAAGACATCTTATCATTTAAGAATTTTTTTTCAGATTACATCGTTGTAGAAAAACAAACTATGGATTCGTGGATGGAAGGAGGGCTTGACTACATAATGCTTAAAAATCTGAGCATAGATGGAATTCATACTATTGGAAGTGTCCTGGGTCAAAGTATTGCTCTAGATTACTATATACGGCAAGTATGTGGTAAAATAGTTCTCAAATTATAGTATATAAGTTTTAAAGAATAATTTTAACCTACCTTATTTATTGCATAGGTCGACGGAATGGTTGCAGAATTTACGGATATCAACCGTGAAATGGAGAAAACCGGTACATTTACCATGAAAAGGAAAAAACTTTTTCAGTTTGTGGGCAAGGCAAACTCTAATTTGGCAGACGTCATTCTTAAGCTTGGGCTTTTTGAGAGTTAGTATGATCAATGTTGCTCCTAAATCTTATCTTTCTTTTCCTTCTTTATTATTTGCATAATATAGTACTCCTGTTCCTCGAAGCTATTAAATTTTTAAAAAATCCTATTGGTTGGTGTCCTTGCATTCTAAGCAGTGACTCTTTTACGTTCCCTTATCAAGCAGTAGGCATCAATCCATTATAGAAACTACGGTGCATCAATGTTCAGTATCACTGCAAATATACTATTTTGTTTTTCAGTTCCAATATTTCCGTGAATGACTCAAAAGGGCGCTGCAGTTTTATGATTTTATCTCAATGTTTAAGTGTAATTTCAAGAAAGATATCGATCATTTTCGATTTTTATTTTTCTATTGATTCTTCTTAAATGGAGATGCATGGATTCGTGGATCTATGCATCTATATAGATCATGATCATGAATTAACGAAAATTTACAATAGCTCTATTTGCCTTTGCCATTCTATGAGTCTCTTCCTTTTGCCACTCACTTTAGCTGAATGTACTAAGTCAGAACTTAAATTGAAACCCATATTATGACCCGGACGATTTCAGGATGCCCCTAATAACCAACGAAAGACAAGTGCTTTTCCTTGTGTACATTCTATTTTAATAGAAACTTGATGAGGCTTTGCTTTTACAAAATTTATTTTATGTCCGAGGGCAAAAAATTGAATAATAAAATAATGAGATATGAAGAGTATGAAAAATTGAATTTACTTATATTGTCTTGAAATAGGTGTACAACAAACAAACACTAATAATAGACTAACTTAAAATTTTTGCCCCATTGAGTAATTTTCTATAGCACGAGTGAGTGCATTATACACCGCAATGAGCGAGATTATGTTATACAATCAAAATGACGGCGACTTGTAGGACTCATTGTTCATCGGCCAAATTGTCGGTAGCTAAACCGGCTATATATGCAAGTTGTGGTATTTGACCTACACACTACCAAATTTTAGGGTAATTCTATAAACTGGATAAATCATAAAACACCTCCTTCTTGCATTGCGAAACACAGGTTTGATGAGATTTTATCATGAATTCTAAAGCACTGGATAATATAGTCGGATTTAATAAGACCGTTGAAGCGTTTTGTATATAGAAGACAAATACTGATATTTTAGGAGCTATTATGGCAACAGATTAATTTCCTTCAATTTGCGCGTTTCGGTTACCTACCACTGAAATATCGGAATATTTTTACCCTCTACCCAAAACCTCACATCGTCTTCTTCCGCTTTCGATCCCAAACAATGGCGTCGATTGCAATTTCTAGATCTTTCTCGATCCAACCCAATCCAAAACTAGCCTCCATCAACCCCGAAATTACGAGAAAACCCCTCAAGATCTCTCTCCAATGGCAGAAGAAGCCATCTGGTAGGGTTATATCCTCGATTCAAGGAGGCGACGTCAGCAACGACAGCAGCAGCAAAGCTTTGGAGCTGAGTCGGGTCGTTAACGGGTCCGCGCCCGATATCTCCTCCAAGGACTCCCCAACTCTACCCAGTAAGCTGATAGCTTTTCGTGTATTAGCCCTAAATTTGCCGCATTTTGTTGATTTATTTGTTATGTTTTTTGTTAGAGCCATTGACGACTTTGGATTTGGCCAAACCGGGTGGCGGATCTCGGCTCAGAGTTGCTTATCAGGTATGAAAGCTTAAAACTTTTGTGTAATCTTTTGATTAGGGTTACGGCGTTGCTTCTATTTTTTTTTTTTCAAAAAAGAAAAGAATTTGTATGTTTTTTTCCTTTTGAAATTTTGGGATCTTGTAGGGTATGCCTGGTGCTTATAGCGAGTCGGCGGCGGCAAAAGCGTATCCGGGTTGCGAGGCAGTTCCATGCGAGCACTTTGAGAATGCATTTGATGTGAGTCTGGGTTTATTTTCCTATTTAGCATATTTACAATCTTATTCAATGAGTGGAATTTGATTGGTTTGTATACGAACATCCTATATTGTTCTTGTGTGCCACTGTTTGTGTAAAGCATTCACCTTTTTTTTTGATATACATGTAGCGATTCCAAGTGGGCAGCCAATTAAAAGACTTATATTGCAAAGAAGGGGTTTATTGCATAGTTGCATCTATCGCCCTTCTTCTAGACCTCATTGAACAGTTAAATCCGACACCTTTGGGCTTATTCTAATTGTCGTGTGAATTTGATACTATAAAAGCGATCAATACTAATCTATATAATAGCTACCTTTATAGAGAAGCAACACTTTCAAAATGATCATGAGTCACCAGATATATTATATACATAAGCACAACCAACATACTAGTGCTGGCTACCATGAACTACAATAGTTTCTAGTTTTAGAAGAAAACAATGCGCAATTACTGTAAACATTAAAAATCCTAGGTCGAAAGATGCCATTAAGGATCTCCTATGCAAGACAGAACCAGCTTCATCCAAGGCACCACAATCTCCGCACTTGCGGGGACAAAAAGCACAACACTGGTTTGCATAGTATAATGTAGCATATTTTCCATTGTTCTTTTAATAGAAAGTTAGATTATAAAGCTTGCTAACTTCAGATTTATCATATAAATGTTTAAATTACAAGATTATTGGTAGTTCATTCAGGAAAAAAAGCAAGAAAAAGATAGTTTTTAGAAAATAGTAATTAAAAGGAAATGAAAATGTATTTACTTCTATAGACCTCTTTATGTAATTTCTTTATTAAAGCAAATAGACATTATCAACATTTCAAATTGTTCTTTACTCACTACAAACAAAAACTCTCTTCTTTTTACATGTTTTCTTTCTACCTCTAGCTTTCTTTCTTTACTCCCCCCTTCTCTCATCTCGATTCTTCCTCTATATAGAAAATACTCCTTTACTCTCGTTTTCCCCTATATTAGGCTATCAAGGATTGACACTTATAGTAATATACCAACAAGTACATTTACCCCCGTATAGTAGTACATCTTTTCTAAACCAACTATAGTACCTAGTCTTTCATAGGTTAGCTATATAATCCTACTCTTACACTAGACTTAATAAAGTTTCTAGCTGCCATATCCGATCCATCGAGCACTCCTACCCTTCGTGGGAATCTAGGATGTAAAATTAGTCTCTCTCTCAACATTCTCAATCAATTCAATCCTTCATGTACACACTCCGATCTGGTCTTGATTTGGATTTGCAACCAAACTCTTTGCATGTATTGCCTCATTTTAATCTTTGATTTGTGGCTTCTTGAGCCAAATTTTGTTTGTAGCTGAACTTGTTAGTAACTTCTAATTTTCCATAATCTTTCGAGCATGGTGCCCTGATGGGGATCCAAGTGCGGTGTTTTTAAATTCACTTTGAACTAGCAACTTTGGCTTTTTAATCTACTTAACCAAACTCATCTTAGTGGTTTCTTCCCTTTCATCAATGCATTTTTTTTTATTATAAATTAAAAATCATTTCATTTCAATTCCTTCTTTACACCGACTATTCATACGATTAGTTCCTTAGAAACACAAGATTTCCCAATTTGACATTGGAAGCGTCCATGTTAAGTTTGAATAATACAAATTGAAACATCTTCCTTATAATCTTTTTTGAAAGAGTAATACTTTTCCTACTGGTGTGGTGGAATCCACGTAGGCTACATGGATTTTCATTGGATACAAGATGGGCCATATTATCTACTACCTAGGTATATGTATCCTATGGTCCATATTGTATCCAATGAGAATCCATGTAGCCTATATGGATTCTGTAATACCTCAGGTATTATCCAGTATACCCATTCATACCAGATAAGCATGTGGACCCACTATAAAACAATAGGGAATTTTCGGAATACATTCCGAAAGAGGACAGATCTGTACTATAAATGGAATGATACCACTTTTCAATACAGATGCGTTTTTAAGTGAACTGGCACTACAGGAGTTTGAGAACTCCGTAGTTAAGCATGCTTGGGCCAGGGAAGTCCTGGGATGGATGACCTCCTGGGAAGTGGCCCCTGGTCGGGTCCGGTTCGCTCCGAAGGACAAAACCGTGCGGTTTCGGCCAGAGCGGACAATACTCTCTGTATTGGGGGTGGGGCGTGACAGAATGGTATCAGAGCCAGATTCCTCAATAGTAGGTCTGTGGTTCGAGGACGAACCATTGTTCTAAGTGGGGGAGAATGTAATACCCCAGGTATTATCCGGTATACCCATTATACTAGATAAGCATGTGGACCCATTATAAAACAATGGGGAATTTTCGGAATATATTCCGAAAGAGGACAGATCTGTACTATAAATAGAATGATACCACTCTTCAATACAGAGACGCTTTTTAAGTGAACTGGCACTACAGGAGTTTGAGAACTCCGTAGTTAAGCGTGCTCGGGCCAGAGAAGTCCCGGGATGGGTTACCTTCTGGGAAGTGGCCCCTGATCGGGTCCGGTTTGCTCCGAAGGACAAAATCGTGCGGTTTCGGCCAGAGCGGACAATACTCTCTGTATTGGGGGTGGGGCATGACAGATTCCATCACACTGGTAGGAAAAGTATCACTCTTTTTGAAATTACCTTTTACTTATCTTGTTGTAAAACAGTCAGTTATTTGTGACAAACATGACATAAAGTTGTCTTTCCATGAAATGAAGTGGAAGCTAATGACCTCCTAGGAAGTGGCCCCTGGTCGGGTACGGTTTGCTCCGAAGGACAAAATCGTGCGGTTTCGGCCAGAGCGGACAATACTCTCTGTATTGGGGGTGGGGCGTGACATATTCCATCACACTAGTAGGAAAAGTATCACTCTTTTTGAAATTACCTTTTACTTCTCTTGTTGTAAATCAGTCAGTTACTTGTGACAAACATGACATAAAGTTGTCTTTCCATGAAATGAAGTGGAAGCTAATATGATCGCAAACACATTACATTTGTTAATTGTTCTCTTTTAGAATTCCTGCCTACAACTTTTCCCTTAATAAGATTCTTACATTTTTCTCATCATTTCCCATTCATATTTTTGATTTTCCAGTTTTTTTTCCCAATTCAACCAATATATTGCCACAGCCACTTCATCCACTATCCAATATCACAAATTTGATTTTTATTTTTATTTTAAAAAAATTGTTAGCAAGATGATAGACATAGAACATGACTTTTATTGTATTTTCATTATCCTTAAAATAATTCGCAATAAAGGTTGTATATTTTTTTATGTGTTAATAATTAATACTTCTCATTTAGATATCCATATTCTTGTGGTTTGTTCAATAAGGAACTATTATATTCTTTCACCAGCAATCCCTTTCAACTTAGAAACTTTTTTTTTGCGTGGAAATTCCATGATTTTGTTTGCTCTCTTCTTTTCATTAGAAATTTTGATTTTCTAGATACATTATTAGAATTTATTTTTGCAAAACGATAATCAGTTTCTTTTGTTTAACTATTCTCAGCTCTAAGGCTTGCTCCACTGAATTTTGACTTGATAGTCAAGTCATTCTCTCTTCTTTTATCGCCAAAGATCTAATCGATTAATCAATAGATAGGAAGCTGGATAGCTCGTTTCTTCAATTTTGTTATTGATAACGTCAAATTTTGGTGTGAACTTCTTAAAACTTGTTCAACTACCTCATAATCATTTAAATTTGAATCTGTTATTTAACTGCCCGAGTTCGAGAAAGAACAGGGGTGATTGCAGTATTCCTAGTTATTCCTATGATCCTTGGAAACAGCCTCTGCAATCAACTTGTGGACTCGAATAGAGCTTTGTATCCTTTTGGTTGTTTTCCATCCCTATCTTCTTTCTTATAGGCTTGTTTTGTATCTGGCCCTCGTATCATAGTCAACAAAACCATTTCTGCTACATCCAATAATCTTATAAGAGGAATGAAATCTGCAGATAGATGATGCTAAATTGGTAATTCTAACCTATAATATAGCAATGCCATGAGTAGGGTTGTCATCACTGAAACCGTTCTTGACTACTTCCCCCTATCTTGTTATTAAAGAATTTGTAAAACATCAAACAGACTTCTAACTTGTCCCGCCTTGACAATCTGTGGGTGATTTGTTTTCTAGAATTGTTTCCAGGTCCCTGCTCGGGCGATAATTAGGAAAATGTCGCTGTTAATCCAAAAGGATATCTCTCGAACAATTTAACTGGATCAAATCGACTGTTGAGTTGCATTTTGATGTTCCCTTTGTTTTCTTCCTATATCACAGGGACTTGTATCATGTAGTCACCTGTGCACTGTTATAAAGCTATATCCATGCTTGTGTCGGATTCTTTTCAATTGTCTCCACAATTTGATGCTTCTTGAATTTCTGCATTCTGCAATCATTTCGAATTCATTACATATTAAGATATTTGTCTACTTTCATTATATATTAAAGACCAAGTGAAAAAGAACATCTTCAAACCATGACAAGTTTACATTCATTTCAATAAAAAAATGATATACAGCAGGTCATTATATAGCAAGTTGAATAGCTGATATCTATTAGTTATGCAAAGTCATAAAGTATATGGTAGGGTGAATTTCAGCTTATATTTTAATATATACGTCTGTAGAAATTTATATGTGGAGATTGGATGCCAAACCACATTTATGTATGTTTTGTATTGGCGCTTTCTCTTTGTTTAATGTGTGCGCTCTATTGTAAGCCCCCATGTCATACCTTCTGAGAATTATCGGTGTCACCGTATCTGAGTTGTTACCTGTCTCTGCTCAAGTATCCATGCTTTGTTTGTGGGATTATCTGGGTGGAAGTGAAAATCAAATTTAGTTTTGCAGTATGCATAATTTGATAACCATTTATTCTGCAATTTCTATGCTGGTCAGGATGTTGTAATAACAATCATTTAATTACAATCTTAATCATAATGCAATCAATTAAATGAGAAGTCTTATTGCTTAGTAAGGAAGCCATTTTTTTCTTCTAAAATTGAAGTCTAAGTGCATTGTAAGGAAGCCATTTTTTCCTTCATGCATAAAATTTTGTTTTTTATGCTGAGTGCAGGCTGTTGAACGCTGGATTGTTGACCGCGCAGTTCTTCCTATTGAAAATTCATTAGGTGGTAGCATACATCGCAATTATGACCTATTACTTCGCCATAAGTTACATATTGTTGGTGAAGTCAAATATGCAGTATGCCATTGCTTACTAGCCAACCATGGTGTGAAATTAAACGACCTGAGAAGAGTTCTTAGTCATCCGCAAGTATATTTTAATTATACTTTTTAAGTGTAATTATTTTTTCTTTGTTAGTTGAAATAACTTTTATTTTTCAAGCCACTGACTGTATTGTCAATCCCAAAAAAAATTCAGGCTCTTGCTCAGTGTGAGTACACATTAACAAAGCTGGGAGTTGTTAAAGAAGCTGTAGATGACACAGCTGGTGCAGCACAGGTAAGCTAACTTAAAATCCAATAAGAGTTTGTATCTTCTTATTCCTATTTCAAACCTCCCGTGTCTTACTACAGTCCACTCATTAATATATTTAAGACCTGTGATCTATGCAGTTTGTTGCTTCCAACAAACTTCAAGATGCAGGTGCAGTTGCTAGTTCATTGGCCGCTGAGATATATGATCTGAATATTCTTGCGCAGGATATTCAGGTATTGGTATGATTTCGTAGCTACTTGATGTGAATAAATCATGTGCCATTATCTAAACGTGACACTCCATTCTGTCTTCAGGATGACTCTGATAATGTAACTCGATTCTTAATGCTGGCACGAGAACCCATAATCCCAGGCATTGATAAACCATTCAAGGTAAATTTGGCTACACAGATAATATGCTGCTTGAAAAGATAAATCGAAGAAAATTTCTGAAAACTGCAACTTTATCATTGTTCATTCCTCAGACAAGCATAGTTTTTTCTTTAGAAGAAGGGCCTGGTGTGCTTTTCAAGGCACTTGCTGTTTTTGCTATGAGAGAGATCAATCTCACAAAGGTTTGGTTCACCCTCCCATTTTATGTGTTTCTTTTTCTTTGACGTTTCTTTTCTAGCATTTGGCCTATGAGCGGTCTTTCAGATTTTTTTTCTTCACTACGCAGATTGAAAGTCGTCCTCAGAGAAAAAAGCCCTTCCACATGAAAGATGAAGGAATCAACGGGCCTCAAAAGTTATTCCCTGAGCCACTATTTCATGTCTCAGTTTTTAGATTTATTTACCTATCTGCATGCAGTGACCAATGCATAATCTTAATTGATCTAATCACATATCATTTAATATTTTGCTATGTACCATCTGACGATTTTGTTTATGATTATTTTTTGTCTAGATATTTTGATTATCTCTTCTATGTGGATTTTGAAGCATCAATGGCCTCACAAAATGCTCAGAATGCTCTTAGGCACCTAAAGGTATTGTTACTAGAAAATACGGAGTATTTAATATTACAAAGGGTAAGCATTTCTTCATTTTTCTTGACAGGAATTTGCAACATTTCTGAGAGTACTAGGAAGCTATCCAATGGATACGAGCCAGACTTGAATATCTTTGCGTATCAAGTAATAAAGCTACTCCTGGATGAGTTTTTCTGTTGCATATCTATACTTTAGATATACATGAAGACATATTTCCCATAGTTCGAGAACTCGGTTTCGGTCTCTCATAATTTTATTAGTTTCGCCGGGTTTCGGCTAGTTTCGTTAATTTCGGTTCGGGTTTCGGATTTGACGGTAATACAAAATACATAAGTGTAGATATATTAAATACTTAAATTTATGCTTCTATATTACAAGACAATGATCCTAGTATTTAAAAATCCAGCCATGATGCAAAATATATTAAAAAGTGTAATTATATAAGTATTAATATAGGGTTTGGGTTCACTTTTTGCCGTTTTCTAACAATGAAGGCCTATAATGATCACAATGACAGTAAAAATGGTATAAAAAAACAAGTTTTTAAAGGTTTTGGCCGAAACGATATTTTATGGTTGGTTTGGTATTGGTCGGTTGGTTTCGTATCGGTCCCCACTGAAACCGATATGAAACCACCACGTATCGGTGGTTTCGGCTAAAACCTCCTTGATATTTCCTTAGGTTATAATGGATGTATTTGCTCTTTCTTTTTCTTATTCATTCTTTTTGAGATCGGTTTCTTGTGCAATATTAAACATCTGTTTATATTCTACCTTTTACTGTTTCATTTTTTTGACGTTAAAATGTAGGGAAGCCCCTACTCGAAATATATATTAATACTTTGTCTTTTATCCAAATAAAAAAATTCATATCCTCTTCAAGGGTGACTGAGTAAGATACGTCTCATAGTGGTGGTTCCTGGGGAGTTTAGGTGCATATTGACTACCGGTCTATCAACATAAAAAATTATATCTACTTGGCAATGCAAGACTATTAAAGCTAATTCCTTTCTATAAAAGTTTGTATAGGTTTTGCTGTTTGCCATTTATTTTCTAGAATATATACCATGGATGATGGAAGTCCAGGTGACACAATCGTCTCACTAAAGTTAGGCTGCTTTTTTCTCTCTTCCAAATATCAAGAAAATATATTTACTAATTACTACTGATTCTTTGGACGTGCTTGACAAATGCGAAGTCGAATTACAAAAAGAAATCAGAATTTGATTTGTACTGCGGAATAATGTACAATAAAGCTGACGACAAGCAATTTTATTAACATATTACATAATCAACAACACTAAATGGAAGCTGGGAGCATTATGAGTCATCGCGGAAAGAACAAAGAATATAAGAACTGCCATAGCTATTATCCTTTGTCACTAATAATGGCCAATGTGTTGCTAGACCACTGGCATGGACAATGATGAATGAAAGCGGAAATGAGAGAAGAAAAGGAGAATAGTAGATGCAGGGGGGAAATGAAGAAAAAAAATGTGCATGTGCATGTGTAGAATTCATCAAGAAAGCAAGAAGGAAGAAGGGACAATAAGAGGATATAGAGAGAACTGAGAAGAAAAGTGAAGAAGAATAGAGGAAGAAAATAGAGAAGATAACAGGTAGAAAGTGAGAGTCCCTAAAGCCATGCGCCTTAGGTGCTAACCATTGGATTAATGCCCCTCTCAAACCCACATAATACATATTCAACATCTATTTTGTTTTGTCAACTTTTGTAGGGTTTGTAGATTTTTATTGCATGTCTTGCATAGTTCACTTGGAAACTTGAGATGGCTAATTTTTTTCTTTCCCTGTAAGTTTGTGTAAATCTTCTTTTAAAAATGAAACTTCACCGCAAAACCTATTTGTGGCTTACAATGCCCAACTTCTTTAGTTTATCTGGTTTTGTTTCCAGCCAATTGAAGTATAAATTCTTTAGAAGCCCATTCATGTAAAGAAATGTATACATGCGTCATTTGTGCAAAAAATCTGAATTTCTTTACCCTTGCTCAGAATAGGTTACGCTTAATGACTTTCTTGTATATTCAAGTTGATTGTTGACACATCTGTCCCATTCTAAGAAGCATGTGGAATTTCATGTGCATGCATATACAAGGTCACCGATAGATGGCTACACAAATTGAGCACTCAAAGATTTCTCTTGATAATAGAGGAAAATATATATGAGGATTACATGGTAGAGGCGAACTATTCAGTGGCGCAGAAGATACCCAAGAACTCGGAAGAGGACTCACATATCCTACCGTCAGGCAATAATCGTTCACATTAACAATCCATCCTTCTCCCCCAAAAGGACATTTTAGTAAATAACCAGAGATAAAGAATCAAATTGGTCATTTTCCTTACACCCACCAGTGGCCCAGGTATCATATATGCCCCTAAAATAAAGAGCCTCGAGTACTATAAGGAAAGCGTCTATATCGAACATACCAAAAATTGTCGAGTTTGCTCGGACCAGGCACCACATAAGCAATGGCCGATTCAATGAAATGAGATAGATGAATAGTTCACTCACAAGTGTTCGGTAGTGAGTATGACGAGACATGGAATAACCAATCATCCATCGAAATTTTATGTTTAGCTCCATGGTTGTAGAACTAGTGAAGGGATTAGCGATATTCGGTCACTGAAGATAATGTTATACTAATGTTGAGACAATGATTAACCCATGAAAGAAAACGCACACACAACACACTCTCATAACTAAACACCCATGCCTCCCACGCCTTGAACTTGATATGTCGGATACAAATGTTAGGTATTAACAGGAAATGGTAAATCAGGAAATTGAAATGAAATTCTCAATCAATATTAAATTTTGAACGACCAACCATTGCGTAACCAAAGTCTTCTTTCTCAACTTAAGAGTCGTGATTTAACTAGTATTCTAACCCATCAAATATTCCAAATAAAGATAAAAATCCAAATAACTTATAATTTAAACTCAAATTCGAAATATTTTATATATTCTAATATAAAAAATATATTACATAACTGTAGAATACCATCTTAATAGTTTTGTCAAGCCAAACTAGTAAGCCAAGAGAGAAACATAATCTAATTACTGCATGTGTATATCTGAACTCCAAGTTAGTTTTGTGGATTGAGTGAATCATCCTCCATTACAATTGGATGAAATCAATAATTTATCTGTTTATGATAAAACTATCAGGTTCCAAGATATATCTATCATCAACAACTACAATTAATTACCTTATTAAATACAGGAGCATCTTATACACATCTTGGATTATTAGAAGTAGAGACCTATATAAACATGGAGTAAGTGGACATATTACATATACGACATGTAATTTATCATAATAAAAGGGGCAGGGAGTGAGCTTATAATAGTCAAAAACATGGAGTATGAGAGAAGATAACATAATAAATAGTTTAGAGAGAGTATTCATTGATAAGTAAATATAAAAGTTTGCTTATGGACAAAATAATCAAGGATTTTGATAAGTGTGAAAATTGACAAAGAGAGCATATATTATTTATTAATTATAGAGACATAATTTATGGATAATAACAGGAATAATTTCACAGACAGTTTGTAGTTAGCATAAGCAAAAGGGTTAAAGTTTATGCAAGCTGTGCAAATTATGACTAGAACTATAATTCATTGATAATAGTGCAGACTAGGACTCCAGAGAAAGAGTGATCGGGGAGGAGCACAACATTAACAAAGTGAATCCCTTTCAAATTCCACTACGAGTATTCATTTGCAAATTGGGTAAATTGCTTGGCTATTTAACAAACAAAAGCAGTCGGATTTGCAAGCCGAGGAAAGTGAATTATTTTCAATTTTCGGTTTATTGTTTACCCTCTTTAGAACCTTTAATGATTGAACGTTAAAAGAAAGGTAGAGTTAAAAGTTTGACCAAACGGTCATGGGTTCGTGACTTCTAGTAAGCGCAAGCACTTACTGTTAGTTTATATCCTATTCTCCTAGAAAATACCTAGACGAGATGCCATGTTAGATTGTCCTAAATCACATCTTTTAAAGAAAGATCACATTTATATATATGTACTTGCAGAGAAAAGATAGTAAAGATAGTCATCAAAAGAGATTTCATTATACTTTCATTAATTGTGTGTACAATTTGAATACGATACATGAGATATTTCAAATTATACAGAATTTATGAAAATTATCACATTCTGGTCATTTTAACAAAATGAGGTAGTTTAACGTCAAGTTGACATGGTTTGAAAGATTGTGGACACTGCCAAATGAGGCCCAGATCCTAAAATTTTATAGGCGAGTACATTCCGTGTAGGGCCTACACTAGGGTCAAAACAAAAGACATTGACATTTTTTAAAGAAAAAAGCTAGTCACACGATGTCGGATGGGGGTTCTGACATCGGGTGTGGTCCTGAACTTAAATAGAGGACTCCACCTGGATGGAGCTTATTTTGAGAAGGAAAAATCGCTCATTTTTAAAATTCAGTATGTTCATATGTATAGACATGATTTTTAAAGAAAGTTATCATGTTAACAACTTTCGTATTTTGGTAGAAATAATATGTTATATCGTTTCTCAAGTTTGATGAACATATTCATGTTGAACATGTTCAAAAATGGAATATAGTATTTCTACCATATTCCGTGTAAGTTTTTTGTAAAATAGAGTATAAGTCTATTTTGATATGGTAGAAATATAGGATGTTTGCCCATGTTTCAAAGTATGCGGGAAAATGAGGTTTCCCCGATTCTCATGATTTGCATGGAACATAGATTTATAGTCCATGTTCCAAAATTCTTCGTCAAAGAACATGAGTTTATTCATGTGCTTAATTACTCTTTCTTAAAATAAAAAAAGAGAGAATCATAGTTGAAGAAGAAATGATGTTCGGTCTTTATAAGAATCCAGGAGAGAGAATTCTTCAAGTGTCGTATGCGGAGAGAGAATTCTTCAAGTGTCGTATGCGGTGAAAGAAACAGAAAATTTTTATGAGAAAAGGAGGATTTTATGGGAATTAGAAGATCTTCTTTTCTATTTCCTACTTTATTTTCTTCTAATCTTCTTCTTCTTCAAAAAATGATTTCTTCTCTTGTCAAAATTCTTCTCTTAGTTTTCCTTGTTGTGACCTTTTTAATATGTCTAAAGAAGTATATATACTCCTAGGTGTGGGAGTAGTTATTGAATCCACTCCCCCAATTTTAGGGTAAGAGAGAATAACTCTCCACTCACTTTGCCGGGTGCCCCCAATTGGGGCACCCATACTCGCTTTTATGAGCATGGTCGGGTGAGGCCGGCCAATAGGGGGGCGCCCGCTATTGGGTTTCCGGAGGGGGTCCCGACCAAGGGTTCTCCTCTCTCTCTCTCTCTTTTTATTTTTTATTTTTGAAGCCTAGCATTTTTCAACTTCAACATTTATATATGAACATATGAGTTTCCTGTCAAATATATGGATTTGCCGGCAGTGCAAAATTGCTGGAGTATTCAACAAATTCAGACATCTAAATTATAATGCAATATTTGTGCAATCGTGTGTGTGTGTGTTGTAAAAAAAATTATTTTATTCAAGATCAATCTGTTGATGTTCTTTTTGTTTGAAGCACAATCATCCATTAATTGCTTCTCTCGGTTATGATGTTTTGTGCTTGCAGGTGGTAGAAATGGAGAACCTATGTGCACTAATGTGAGAGATCTCTGCATCGGCGTTGAGAAGGGCTAATGGATTGAATGCTCAGGTGAGAGCATAATTGTAAATGGAGGATCATCAATTGTCTAGATCATTTACTTAGTTTAGAATTGTGAACTTTGTTAGTGAAATGTACATTATTTTTTAGAGAACGATGGATGGAATAGTTTTCTTGTCACTCTAGGTTGTTTGCCTATTTACCATTTTTGCCTGTTGGTCCATATAATACTGGGAGACAGATGAGAACCATGTAAACTTCATCTTTCTACTTTATATTGGTGTCTTAAATGAAAATGAAAATGTTGAAGACATCAAATGAAGGAATAAATGGGGAAAATGAGTCTGTTAGTGTTACTCATAAGTTAGGCTAATAATATATCTGAAGCAAAATTCTTAGACATCGTTTCTTATGGCATCTTATATTCTTTCTGATGTTATGGCATTATGCATGTCTCTATTCAGAAATTTGGGGTCGTAGATAGTATGATGAGACTATTGATAGCATCAAGTAGTTAAATCATGTGTCAAGTGGTGTTGAGAAGAATGGTTTTGAATGACAACTAATAGTACTTTAGATCCAAAAGTATGTCAAGGATTGTCATCATATTAACCTTTTCTCCATTAAGATTGCATCGACTACAAAGCTAGAAAGCGCGTGTTAATTTCTGGACGATTCATTCAATTAAGTTCTATCTTCATATATTTGGAAATTATCATGAAATGTGTTCTGAATATTTCGCATACAAGCATCAAAGGGAATCAAAGTGTTGCAAATTGAAGGCTGGGAAGCATGGAGAGGAAGTTACCGCACTGCTATCCCAAAGCCATATGTTTTGCACCTCACAGCTACATTAGTACTGCTTCATGCTACAAATTTTCTGTATTACACAAGGTTTGACTTTGTTGGTTTAACTTATATTATACTAGTTTCTTGCACGTGCGATTCACATGATACATGAAAATCATGCATATGGTAAATATTATTTAGAGATCATAAATGTTTTTGCTGCAATATTTTTCTTTGGAATCTTTTTGAAAGTTATGGTTTGAACTTTTTCTTGGCTAATATTAAGGGACGCAGCTGCCTTGTGAAATTCTCTAGGGGAAAGTGTTGATGACTTGAACTGTCCAAGAATTGAGATTCCCCCACCCCACCCCCTTCTTTCATATTTTTTTCTTGTGATTAAAATTGGAAGTGCAACGTGCTCATCTTTGTGTTCTAGTTATAATTGTAGATGTAGTTATAATAGAAGATACTAGTATATTGCATCTGCAATGCACATGAGACTAAAATATTGGATGGTTATTATTTCTGGGTGGTTGTTATAGGAGAAGAATATGAGATTAGTTTTTATTAGTGTGTATTTTTAATTGGTTAAAATTAATTTATTTTGGTGATGAGTACTCTATTCTCTACGCCATTCTTATAAATATTTTTGTTATAGGCTTCATAAATACAGTTTATTCGTGTAGCACAAAACTCTAGAATGAAAAATTGGCCCTATTTTTTGGTTTGAATTTTAATTCTGAAAAATATTAATAGTGGAGGGAAATTGTTTTTATTTTTATTTTTATTTTTATTTTTATTTTGTCTTATTATGATGACGTGACATAGCCTAATTCATTATAAACGGTCATCTTTTCGAACACTCTTTTTTTGTGTATTTCTATCAAAGATGAACATGCGAGTGAACTGCAAAATCAATTTGCCATCACTTAAGAGTTGTCATTATAATAGTGAGTGTGTGTGTGTGTGAGAACATTAACTTTTGTTTAGAACTGTTGTATTCCCTGGGATGTTGTGTCTGATTTTTCAAGAATGTTGAGTGCCGTGTCCAAATCGTTTTGGTCCTTTCGGACCCTATTACCTGTTAGTGTGTCTGCTTAAGTTTTGTTCGATAATATCTAATGGAGATGTTAAGATGAGTTGAGTTAGAACTTAAAAAGACCTCCACACGTTAATTTTCCTTTTTAGATGCTTTGAGGTA
This sequence comes from Agapanthus africanus, assembly GCA_030015575.1. Classification (NCBI taxonomy): domain Eukaryota; kingdom Viridiplantae; phylum Streptophyta; class Magnoliopsida; order Asparagales; family Amaryllidaceae; genus Agapanthus; species Agapanthus africanus. The sequence continues at coordinate 140,558,330 of CM057339.1, forward strand.
TGTAGGGCGTGACTATGAACAAAGAGGACTATCCATTGTGATCACCCTTCGAATATACATGCCTATGCTTTATATATAATTATCCTTCATTTGCTTGGATTTAATTAATGATATGGTCGCACGACAGTTTTCGTATTGAACTGAACCTACACACCGGTCTCATTTTTTTTCACATGTCATACAAATAAAATGTATTTTGTATAATTTCTTGATCAAGTTATTCCTTTTAAACCAAGCTCTCAACCTTCTATACACTGTACATTGATAATGGTTTCATTAACCATTTGTGTCTCAAGCATACTATCATGTAACTTTATTCAGTTGAATAATCTTTTTTGGGTCTTGTAATTGTGAATCCTTTTTTAAGTTGAACATGGTCAGTTTGCACAAAATAACATTCTAATTTCCACGTTGAGCTCAGGGAATTTTATTAATGCATCAGGACTAGTAAAGACCCTTTCTCTTTAGAATTTGAACTATTAGTGTTCATGGAGCTGCTGTGATGCAAGAGATCAAAGGTTCAAGGCAGTCTACCAATGTTCGGACAAAATTTGCTTATATTTAAGGTAAACTGTACAGGTCAGACACCATATTTATTATGGTTTAATTTCTGTCTTTCTTTTTATCCCTTTTCCCCCTAATTTTATTTGAATTATGATCTGATATCTGTCGAGTCTTTTGCAGCAAGGCAATTTTGTATCTTCATGTATGCATGTGTATTCTTTCCAACGAATTTTGCATCATATATATTTTAATGGCCTGGAATGCTTTTCGTTTACTGTGTGTATTTTTGGTGCCTACACTTATAGAAACACTTGAGAGATTTGGTGAGTAATCTCATTTGTTTGAAGTATGTACTCTCGAAATCAAAACCGTGCTCATATGATCAACCTGCTCATATGATCAACCTCTTCTACAGCCAATGAACTGTTCGTTCTCTATTATTTTTCCTCTTCTACAGCCAATGAACTGTTCGTCTACAGCCAATGAACTGTTCGTTCTCTATTATTTTTCCTCTTCTACAGCCAATGAACTGTTCGTCTCTGCTATTTTTCGTTATTTACAGAAAATTTTCAGCAAGTTTGGTTCAAAGAAAATCGTCATTATCTTTAAAACCATCAAAGAATTACCAAAATTAACAGTGTCATGTCAGCATCATATCAACTCAGTTGACGTGTCACCATAAAAAATTATAAAATCCCCAAAATCGATCTTTACCCAAATTTCCAAGAAAGAAATAAATAAAACTCAAGGCCTCTTCTTTCTGGCGGCTCCACCATCCCTGACCCTCTTTTTCCTTTGCAGCCCCACCACCAGCATCTTCTTCTTCTTCATCCTCTTCCCTTACCACCTCGCTGCCTCTCCGTCCGTGATGCCGTCACTCCTGCACCCTCTATCTGCATCCTTTGTGACAACCTCGAGTCCTCTCCCCTTGGCGCAACCTTCGCTTCCCAGCTCTACTCCGCCGGCGTCCCCTCCCCATCGGCTCTTTCTGGCTGAGATGGCCAATGTCGAGGGCTCCCCCGACGCAACCTCACCGCCCTCCTCTCCCTCTCCCTCCCTTCCGTCGCCGAGTTTCTCAACTGGTGCCTCCCTCTCTCCCCATCTTCTCTTCTTCTTCGTCTCCATCTCCTCCTCCGCCTCATCAATTTCTTCTTCTTTTTCATCACCCATTAAACTTTAAAAATGTTATAAAATTTCATTGAAAGGTATTTTCATCCCAAAAAAAAAAACCGAAAGGTATTTTTGTCAAAAAATATCATATTCCGTTCATTTGAGTTTATTCAATCTATTTGTAAAGTCCAATAATGTTTTGCACGAGTTAATCAAACGAACGAGGTGAGCATGGGTTTCCATCTCTTGCCAGCCGGACTTGTCACATTTGGGGTGCCGGCGCGGTGGTGAGATGGAAAAGAAACTAAACTGTTTTTTCTACAGGTTTTTTTTATCCATTCAGATGAGTTTTGGATGGAAAAGTTAACGGCGTTTAAGTGGAGAGGGCAATCTTTAAGTTTTTGAAAGTGAGAGTGATATCCCACATTTGGGCCAAACATGAGGATAATTTAAGGGCTATTTGGTTGCTTGTGGTTGGAAAAACAATATATTTATAACTACATGTTGTTCCAATTACTATAGTTGGAGTTGCATTCTTATGTTTGGTTAGCTTGCAACTTAGTTGGAGTTAGAGTTGCATTCTATCGTGGTTAGATTGCATTTTTAACTACATTATTGGATTTGATATAATACCCCATATAATCAAACAAAATCCCAAATCAAAACAAAATGCACCGCTTATGATGAGCATGTTGACTGACATAACCGCAAGTAATTAGCTAAAATTAAGTAGTTGGAAGGAATTTTGTGGGTTTTAGTGCCCTTAAGCCCGTGCTTTCCAAATCCTGCGTTGGAACTGCGCTCGTTTTGGTCACAGTTTCAACTGCATCCAATTCTAACTTTTTTGCTTTTGCAAATACATGAAGTGAACAAAAAACATGAAAGCAAACACTATCTTTTATTCTTTTGTGTAGTTGGAGTAACATGTTGCTCCAACTACACACAACCAAACATATCCTTGCTGCAGTTAAAGCCTTATTATTTTGTAGATTCAAGCTACATGAAAGAGAGAAAGAAGATTAATACAGCTTGGATACAAATTTCTATCCCCTATATGTTCTCCGATCAAAAATTTCTTCACTAAAAAATTACAATTGTTTCTTTTAGGATTGAGGCTACAAATATCTATCTTTTCTTTTCTTTTCTTTTTTCGCTTTCTTATAGAATGTATCACTGATGGTGGAATTGTAAAAATAAAATAAAATAAAGCTATAACTTTCATGTAATCTCTTTAAAGCTTGACTAGGGCACGGAGGTTCAAGGTTCAGATCTTGATTGGTTCTAAAATATCGAACAGGAAATGAGGTTACAATAAACTAAAATTTAAAAAGAAAAAGAAACAAAAACAAAAAAGAGGAAAAGGATTAAAATACAAATACTTGATATGACACCAGTCGTCATTAATTCTACCAAATTATGCTTCGGATACTACATTTCTGCATACAACATTAATTCAAATACTAACCAACCAACCTACAACTAAGGATCATATGGTGTTGTTGTTGGCGGGGCGGCGCCTCTGAGGGGATGCTGCGGAGGGGCGGAGGCAGCCGGAAAGCGATCTTCCTTCTTTGCTTTAAAGTAAAAGTATACGGCGGCGGCGAAGACGACCAACACCACAGCGATGACGAGCAGCAACGTCGTCTCGGTGGAGGAGCTCCAATACAGAGAGTATTGTCCGTTCTGGCTGAACCCGTACGGTTTTGTCTTTCGGGACGAACCGGACTCGACTAGAGGGACATGCCGCCATGGCGGCGCCTCTTTGCTGGCTTCCAATAGCTGGAGGGTGATCAGTGATGGTGGAGCGTAGGCAGCCATCACTACAGGAAAACATGATCTAATTCGACACGTAATGTCACGTCCCATCTCCAATACTGAGAGTATTGTCCGTTCTGGCTGAACCCGTACGGTTTTGTCTTTCGGGACGAACCGGACCCGACTAGGGGCAACTTCCCAGGAGGTCACCCATCCTGGAACTTTCCTGGCTCGAGCATGTTTAACTACGGAGTTCTCAAGCTTGTATAGTGCCGATTCACTTAAAAGACGCATCTGTATTAAAAAGTGGTATCATTTAATTTATAGTTCATGATCTGCCTTCTTTCGGAATGTATTCCAAAAATTCCCCATGGTTCTACAGTGGGTCCCACGGATTGAAGAGGTGGCCCCCGTCCTCTTAACACGACACTTGGTGTGGCCCTTTGTTCTGTGAGCAAGAACCGGGTTCCGACATTCTCCCCACATTTGAACAATGATTCGTTCTTGAACCACAGACCTACTATTGAGGGACCAGCTCTAATACCATTCTGTCACGCCCCACCCTCAATATAGAGAGTATTGTCCGTTCTGGCCGAAACCGCACGGTTTTGTTCTTCGGGACGAATCAGACCTGACCACGGGCCACTTCTCAGAAGGTCACCCATCCTGGAACTTTCCTGGCTCGAGCATGTTTAACCATAGTTACATAATTCGCGAATTATTCACGAATTATGTGAAAAAATAACGAATAATTCAAAAAACAGCAAGTAATTCACAAAATCAAAACCTAGCGTCTCATTTATTAATTTCTTACTTGAAATCCTTCCCGAACACTTACCGAATTTTTCCCGAATACCGCCGAATTTTTCCGAATAGTTCTCCGAATCCGAATTTTCGATCTCGCCGAATTATATCCGAACGACGAATTTGTGACTATGTGCTTAACTACGGAGTTCTCAAGCTCTTATAGTGCCGGTTCACTTAAAATGCGTCTCTGTATTGAAAAGTGGTATCATTTCATTTATAGTTCCTGATCTGCCCTCTTTCGGAATGTATTCCAAACATTCCCCATTGTTCTACAGTGGGTCCCACGGATTCAAGAGGTGGCCACCGCCCCCTTAACATGATACTTGGCGTGGCACTTTGTTCCATGTGGCATTTTGTTCTGTGAGCAAGAATCGGGTCCCGACATATAATACGTGTCGAATTAGATATATTTCGACGGGAGTATTATATAATTGACGGAAGAACGCCGTCGTGTTTAAACGTGATGCTGTTAGTCTAATTCGACGGATTCTACTCGTCGAATTAGACTTTGTTTATTTCGACACGAAGTTCCGTCAAATTAAACTTTGTTTGGACAAGAAACACTCATCGAATTAGACTTGATTTTATAAGTATAGAATATTATTAAATAATATAATAATAATTTTCAAAATCTAATTCGACTGACCTTTGCTCGTCGAATTGGGTATAAACAGCAGGAAAAAATAAATTTCAAAACAGAGAATCTCGAGGTTCAATTCCAAATTTCAATTCAATCCAACATTTCAATATTACTTCAATTCCATTTTAAATTCCAATCCAAAGACAATGACATTCCAATTTCAATTCCAATCCAAATCCAAATACGTTCCAATATCAATTCCAATCCGATCCAATCTAATCCTAAAATTATTTGACAATCGAATCAAACAACCAATACAAACACATAGATTTATATTTACCAATATATATATATATATATATATATATATATATATATATATAGATAGATAGATACATACATACATACATACATACATGAAAGTTTATATATATACATGAAAGTTAGAAATGAAATTATAATTAATAACTCAAATATATCATAACATATAAGATGTATATATACATGAAAGTTAGAAATGAAATTATAATTAATAACTCAAATATATCATAACATATAAGATGTCTAGATAACAAGTTTCTAATGCACGACAAGTCTAGATAATACAAATTCAGATACCTCTATAATTAGTTTATATAAAACTAGAAGTTTAGATAATACTAAACTACGAGGAGGTCGATCACGGAAGGGAGAAAGTCGATCACGGGAAGGGAGGCTTATCATCTTCATCTTCATCTTCGGGATAAAGCCTCCGTGATTAAAAATTTAAAATACATAATTTAGTACAAATGATATTTATATATTATTAAGTTGGGATTATCGAACTTATCGGAGGTACTATGATCCCTCGTTGTGCATAGATATTGATAAGACGAACCCTCCGGCTTGTGTTAAAGCCATTAAATAGATCGCCAGCGGGAGCGGAGGCCGATCAGTGTGTAGAACCGCTGATATCCAGCGTCTGATCGGTCTGAGATATATCATACGTCGGGATCCTGTTGGTCCTATGCGACGTCTCCGATTCTACATCGTGTGCTCGACGATACTTAGGAGGTGCATGTGCAAATGGCCTGTAAGAAGCGTTATACTGGGTGAGAGAGATTTTGGCGGACGCACATTGGACTCTGCCATGAGTATCCGGTTGATACATTGTGAAAACCCTATTTGCAGCAAATAGTCTCTGCTGATCAGTAACCGGATGTTCCTGCTCCGTCTCTATCTTCTCAATCAATCGGTCTCACTCAGCTGCCATCAGCTTCTGTTTGGAGAAGAAATATATTACTATCATAGATACACAATAATTATTCTGAAATAATTAAGAAACACGACACTTACATATTGCTCCTTAACCGCAACAGATGCAAACTGTTCACCGCCGAAAGACGCGACCGGGACGCTAGAACATCTGGCTTGAATTCTGGGGGCAGATGCTATTTGGATTTATCCGTCCACCTCTCCGAAAATGCCAAGTTGATTTATGACACCGTATCTCGGAGGTTTGGACGGATGCGGCCGTTGTAGCAGATTTCGTCAGATTTCCCCTCTTTTGCGAGGGGTTTTTGATTGTGGGGACGCTCTTCCCTGCAGGGGCAAGCTCCTGCAGTTAATTACGTTACCGCAACGCGATAATCACTTTCTCCTGCTCCGGAAGTTCATTTCGTGTCGTATGTGTTTTTTATTTTTGGTTTAGGTTGCCCGTGGATTGTACATGAGGACTAATTTATGTCGTCGCCCGTAGGGCGTGGATTAGTCCAAATCCTTATATTTTAGATTTGGGTTTTTTTATTTAAGGTTCGTTAATCTGGTTTGAGATTAAGATCGACTTAAATGTATGTGAGCGGTTGGGGCTCGGTTGGTCTTTTGTTAAGGATATGTTAGTCCAATTTGAGGCTAAGATTCAGATCCAACAAGAGAGCATTTGAGCTCTGTTATCTTAGTTTAGGAACATTTCGGTCCATTATCGCCATTTTAGGAGGCGAAGTTCTAGTTTGAGAACATCTCGGTCTGTTGATCACCATTTTGGAGGTGAGATTTTAGTCCAAGGACATCTCGTTCTGTTGATCACCATTTCGGAGTTGAGAGTTTTAGTTTAAGGACGTCTCGGTCCGTTGATCACCATTTCGGAGGTGAGATTTTAGTTTAAGGACATCTCGGTCTGTTGATCACCATCTTGGAGGCGAGATTTTAGTTTAAGCACGTATCGGTCCGTTGTCCCTCTTGCGCTTGTGTATTTGTTACGTGACGGGATGAATAACGATGATTTGGGGTGCACCCAGTTTGGGGTGTGGTTTGATTTGGGGTGTGGTTTGATTTGGGGTGTGCACGTCAGTTTGGGAAGTGCACCAAAAGAGCTGTTGGTTGTCGGGACCCGCAACCTCTCTCAAGACGTTGAGAAATTACAACGACATGTATCAGAGGTGTATAGAGATGTACCCTTGAACCGATTCCCGTATTTAAAGGAAATGAGATAGTGGTAAACCCAGAAATCATTAGTCATATTTTGAGACTAAGATTTCCTTGGGAAGATGTGGGATGGGTATCGTTTTGGATATCATCAGTTGGAAGATCAATAGTCATATTTAGGACTAAGATCAGTTTGGGAAAATATGAGCATAGAGGCTCGGTCGATTTGGAGATCAAAGAAGTTTTGACCTCAGGAAGACTTAGCCAATTTGTGACTAGGTTTGGGTCTCCATATTTACCCTGGTAAATGTAGTACTTACGTGTATCCCGCGTGAGGCGTTGGACCAGTGTTAAACATTGAACTTTGGAGTCGCTCACGTGTGAATCACGTGAGGCGTTCCAAAGTGGGCGCTGTTCTTTGGGTTTTATTCCCTTTTTTTTACATATAAGTGCTAAACACTTGGTTCTTGTGGCGCTCACGTGTGAACACGTGAGGCGCCCCAAAGTTGGGTACTGCCTTTTGGGTTTTATTCCCTCCTTTTTTATATAAGTGTTAAGCACTTGATTGGAGATCGCGTGCAAAACACGTGACTGCCCTAGGAGGCACTTCTTGTTCTTCTTTTAAGCGCTCGGGTGGGAAACACTTGCGGTCCTCGTTATAGTGTTTAAACGCTAATGAATCATCAGTCTTTCCTTCTGGGTGTTTGAAGATTTTGATCTCATGTTAATGACACTAGAATTTGGAGAATCTCATGTCTTTTGTTGTGTAAGAATTAAATTCTTTTTATAGGGTTAAACCCTAGTTTTCAGAGGAATTAAATTTCCATGTGTTTTGTAAGAATTAAATTCTTTGAACTTAATTCTTTCCCACAGAATCTTCCCGATGAAAATTAAATTCTCAACTTGTTGGGAGATCTGCTTTTGCAGATCTCAACCAGAGGAAGAACAAAGTTCTTGCATGAAGGGTTAAACCCTTAGAGAGGCAAATGAAAAGTGTTTTTCTTTTTACCTAATGTTTCAAGGAAGCAAGTCTTTCTTTTGAGAATTAAATTCTCCCGTTCCTCCAAATCTCACTGTATATTCTTGTTTTTAAGTCTCCAGGGAGTTCTTTCTCTCTGCGTCTGTCTCTCCTCCCATTTTTTCTTCTTTTTTTGAAACTTGAAGTCTCGGATTCTTTATATAGTGGAAAGAAGTTTGTTTAATTCTGAGAAAATCTCTCATTGAGATATCCCAATTGATTTAATTATCTCAGAATTGATTTGAAGAATTTTACTCATCGTTTGATCTTTGATCCAAGAACTTCTGTTTTACAGAAGATATCGTTCTTGTTTTTAACAAGATTGGGGATATTCTCCCATATATAGAATAAAATTCTATCGAGCGGTGACATTTTAATCACCATTGGATTTTTAATCCAAGGGTGTTTAATTTAACAGAGTATAATCTTTCTCTGTTTAGAAAGATATAGAAAATATTTTGGATCTTTGATCCATTAACTCTCTGTCTAACAGAAAATATTCTTCCCAATATAATTTAATTCCATGTTTAATCACCGTTTGATCCTTGATCCAACAGTTCATTAAGTAGAATTTAATTCTACGTAAGGAGGTGTCCTCGCGTGTTTAGCATGTGAGGCTTTGTTTAGCCTATCTGTTATTTGATTGCAGCACCTATATGCTTTGCATATAGGTGCTTATGTATTTAACACGTGAGGCTTTATTTACCCTATCTGTTATTTGATTGCAGCGCCTATATGCTTTGCATATAGGCGCTCACGTGTTTAACAAGCCAAGCTTTGTTTAGCCTATCTGTAGTTTAATTGCAGCGCCTATATGCTTTGCATATAGGCGTTCACGTGTTTAACACGTGAGGTTTTGTTTAGCATATCTGTAGTTTAATTACAGCGCCTATATGCTTTGCATATAGGTGCTCACGTGTTTAACACGTGAGGCTTTGTTTATCCTATCTGTAGTTTAATTATAGCGCCTATTTATAGGCGCTCACGTGTTGGCACGTGAGGCTTGTTTAGCCTTATTGCAGCGCCTATATGCTTTGCATACAGGCGCTCACTTATTTAACACGTAAGGTTTTGTTTAGTGGGTAGTTTCCCCCTTTCTTTCTCTCATCTTCTTCTTCTTCTTTTTTATAAGGAAACAAATGCCCCCATAGCGTTGCTTTCACGTGGCTTGCACGCATGTGCAACGCTGTCCACTTTTACAGCCGTTGGATTGCCTAGGGGAACGGGGAGATGAACCGTTCCCATAATGTCTTATAAATACGAGGGCTTGGCTCTTGAGGTAGTCATTGTTCCTTCGTCTTCTTCCTTAGCCTTTCTCTTGAAAATTTAATTCTCCTTTCAGAGATCAGTTCTCTGCCCGTTGAAATTTCAGAGTTAAACTCTGCTTGAAAAAAATCTTTTGGGTAAAGATATTGAACAACATTTATCTCTTGGGAACAAGAAACCCCTTTTCTCTAAATTTGTTTTTTGGATTTTAAATCTACCGCAAGAGCTTTGCTCTCTTCTGGAACCGATCTCTTAGAGATCAGAAAGACATAATCTTTTGTGTAGAAACCCCAATATCATTGAAGGTCAGGCATTTCTCCTATGATATTTGAGGATTTTTGGAATTTTAATTCCATTTTTTCGTTTCCCATCATGGGGGTTTCTGGAATTTAATTCCATTTCTTTAAAGGAATTTAATTCATCATCAAAGAGCTTAGCTTTGAAAGATCAAGAAGGTCTTTTGGGAATTGTATTCCCTGGTGTTCTCGAGCAGATTTTCATTATAGGGTTTTACCCTTATTTCCACAAATTTTAACTTGTTGGGTATTTTAACAGAACTTATTTTTCTTTGAGGATGTCCAGAGTTTGTTTAAACTCTAGTGTCTATTTAATGAGAATTCTTTTTGGTTCTCACAATGATTGTCTTATCTCATCATTGGTGAGCCGCCATATTGATTTTGTAGGGTCCATTAGTTTTGCAGTCAATGGTCCTGTGAAACAAACATCACGTTTTTTATTCTATTTTATATTATTTTATTATCATATATATATATTTTTAAATGGGTTTTTTCTTTCCCCTCTTATTTCAGGAACGATGGCCTCATTTCTTGACTTCCTTTACACTTTCTCAGAAGTCGCTTTTCCGCAATTGCCATCGGACGAAAAAGTTATGGCGATAATTAGGACGCATGACAAGGGTCATACGAGTATTCTCTTATGAGGGGTGTGGTACGGTTATATCATCAGGGGTCGCCGTAGCTTTACTTGTGGAGTACCAACAGAACCTATCCGCTCGATGTCATTGATAGAGCGTCTGTGCACGGCTTATGCGGTGGAAGCGGTTAATTGGATTCCCACGGGCCGGCTTGAGCCGTCGACAACGGGGATATCTAATCAGCCTATGATGGCCATTGATGTCTTGGGGCGTCGGATATGCCAAGACGAATCCCAACCCTGGGGGCAGGTGTATAAGGTAGGCATTACCCCGCGCCATCCAGTGGGCTACCTTTCCTGGGCTCGATACATTCTCTCCGCCCAACGCGCACGGCAGTAGAAGGTTGGGCTGTATCAAGCAGTGTATGCGTTATTATTCTATTGTCACGCTCCTCATGTCTGGTTGGTTAAGGCTTTCTTGAACCACTGGAATCATCCCACAAACACGTTCTTGCTAGGGGATCGCAAAGTCTCGATCTCATTGGAGGAGTTTCGTGAAATTTCAGGGTTGCCAATAAGGGGAGAGCATTACGAAGAGTTACTGCCTCTTGATGAGTACGTGTTTGCTACGGTGCCCGCTATGCTTGATGGCCTGATGACCAAGAACGCCGTTCGTCACAAGCACCCAGGTCTAATCAAGGCCCTGGGTATCTTTGAGAAACTTTTCGTGACATCGGAAGGGTAAGGTGTCACTTTTGACGCTTTCATTACCTGCTTTCTCCGCAAGGATGTCTTATCTAAGAAGGCTCCAAAATTCGCGAAAATTGAAGACCCTTTTGGATTCGGGCAGAAGAATCTGCCGGCCAAAAAGGAAGACCTATCGCAGTTTTACATTCCCGACTTGTTGGCCGTAGTTTTCCATGCGATCGCGGCCCCTGGCATGGACGAAGAAACTTTCTTTATCGGCTTTATCAGTCTCTGGCTCAGCTAGTTTGCCATGCCGATGCATCGACGTTTCATGAGAGCCTCCGTCTTTTACCCTGCTCACCGCAAATCTGAAGGGACGCGATTAGCTGTTGGCGTTGCGAGATTATCGCATCTATATCACGGGTTATGTGTTGCCGCTAATACTTCGAGCCCGGGTGCGGATATGGTGAATTTCTCCCTCCACTACTTTGTTCCCCTCCGAATGACGCGACGGAGATGCGATAAACGTCTTGTCTGAATCTGGGGGCAGATGCTATTTAGTTTTATCCTTCCACCTCTCCGAAGAAGCCAAGTTGATTTATGACACCGTGTATCGGAGGTTTAGACGGATGTGGCCGATGTAGCAGACTTCATCAGATTCCCCCTCAGGGTAAGGGGTTTTTGATTGTGGGGACGCTCTTCCCTGCAGGCGCAAGCCCTGCAGTTAATTATGCTACCGCATCGCGGTAACCACTTTCTCCTTCTCCAGATGGTCACTTCGTGTCGTGGGTGTTTGTGGTTGCCCGTGGATTGTATACGGAGACTAATTTATGTCGTCGCCCGTAGGACGTAGATTAGTCCAAATCCGTATTTTCTTAGATTTGGGTTTGGGGTTTTGGTTTAAGGATACATTAGCCATATTTAAGGCTAAGATCAACTTAAACTTTTGTTAAGGATACGTTAGCCTAATCTCCAGACTAAGATCAACTTAACGGGATCGTTTAGATCCAACAAAAGAGCAATTGGCTCTATTGTTTAGTTTAATGACGTTGCGGTCGATTTCCAGTTTAGAGACATGGTGGTCCATGTTCTAGTTTAGGGACGTAGGGGTCCATCTCCAGTTTAGGGACATGGTGGTCCAACTTTCCCATTTGGGGACGAACATTAGTTTAAGGACATTTCGGTCCAACATTCCCATTTTGGGACGAATATTAGTTTAAGGACGTTTCGGTCCACGAGTTTAAGGACCCCGCAGTCCGTATCGATGTGTGGTTGTCGGGACCCGTCACCTCTCTGACGTCGTTGAAGGATTACAATGATAGGTGTCAGAGGAGTTCGGAGATGTACCCTTGAACCGGATGTAAATTGATTTAGGAGAGCAGTCTTGCTCAGTCAATTTAATTTGAGGACTTACGGCCATGATTGGGCTAAGTCCAGTTGAGAATATGTTGTGGTTGTTGGGACCCGTCACCTCTTTGACGTCGTTGAAGGATTACAACGATAGGAGTCAAAGGAGTTCAGAGATGTACCCTTGAACCGGATGTAAATTGATTTAAGAGAGCAGCCGTGCTCAGTCAATTTAATTTGAGGACTTACGGCCATGTTTGGGCTAAGTCCAGTTGAAAAATGTTTAACGTTTTTATTTATCTTTGGCCTATTAGGCCTTTGCTAGGGCTTTTCCCCTTTTTAATAATGCACTGCAATTTATTCTGGCCTGCTAGGCCTTTTTGATTTGGGCTCAGTCCCTTTGTAAATGATGTAGAGCATCTGTTTTGGTTTGGGCTCTGCCCTTTTTTAAAATAATGCATTGCATTTTATTTGGCCTGTTAGGCCTTTTTTAATTGGGCTTGGCCCTTCTGCAGTGCATTAATTACTTGACAGTGGCTTGTCAGGCGCTTTGCGCCAATTACTGAGCGCAAGCGCTTGTCGTGGTGACACGTGTCACACTCTGGTGAGCGCAAGCGCAACAGCGCAGTGCGCTGCGCCGTTGCACTACTGACACGTGGCGCGCTCTGGTGAGTTGCGCCAACTTTAAAGAGCAATGCTCTATTTTTAAAAGCGCATAGTGCAAGTGGTTCTGGAGCTGACACGTGGCGCTCTCTGGTGGCTTGCGCCAACCCAGGAGCGCAACAGTGCAGTTTTTGGAAGTTTAAGGCACTGTTTCAATAACTTGAGAATCTTAAGATTCCAGAACCAATGGTTCATAAAAAAGTGCAAGGCACTGTTATTATTTATTTTTTATTGAAGATCATTGATCTTGTTCTTAGATCAATGATCTATTCAGAAGAAGTTCTTCTCTTTTTTTTGTAAAGGTTTTTACCTTCTTTCCCTTCTTGAGTTCTTCTCAAAATTATTCAGAGTTATCTCTGTTTTGTTGTTTTTGAAGTTCTTGATGTTCTTCTGAATTGGGGTCTAGGGGCCTTTATATAGTGCCCATTAATTTGTTAAATTTGTTAAAGAGATCATTCTCTGAGTGATTTGGGGAATTTTCCCCACCGTTGGAATTTTGATCTAAGGGCTTCTGTTTTACAGAAGACAATCTTCCTGTTTTAACAAGAACAGAAAGATCTTACTGGGATTTTAATTCTGTTTGGCGCAGATGCACCAGCGCTTGACACGTGTCGCGCAGCGCGTCGCGCAACGCAACTGCGCTGCCATGTGGCGCGCAGCGCAACTGCGCTGCCACGTGGCGCGCAGCGCACAGCGCAGCGCAACTGCGCGCCACGTGGCGCGGCTTTCTTTAATTTTATTTTAAATAGAGCCTTGCTCTGATTGGGCGCGCTGCGCTGACGTATCAGCTTTTGACACATGGCGCGTTGCGCGCAGCGCAAGGGATTTGAAGCGTTGCTTCAATTTTTGAATTTTGAAATTCAAACAGAGTTTTGCTCTGATTGGGGGAAACAAATGCCCCCCCACCGTTGCGCTCACGTGGCGCACACGTGAGTGCAGCGGTGGTAAGATCTTGGCCGTTGGATCAACGGGTGAGTTGAAGGGGCGCAGGCACCTATAAATAGGACCCTTGGTCCTTAGTAAATGTTTTACCATTTTCAAGAATCTTGATTTTCAGAGCCTTGCTCTTGCTTTTGAGAACTTTAGAGCCTTGCTCTCGTTTCTTTTCAAGAACTCCAGAGTTCAGATATTAGATCATCTTAGGTAAAATTTAACTTAACTTAAATTAAATTAAATTAACTTTAATCAACAGAGCCTTGCTCTTATAGATCTTTGATCTAAAGAAAACCCCTTTGGGGTTTCACCAACAGAGCCTTGCTCTCAAAAGTTCATAGATCTACAGAGATCTTGTTTCATGGGTTTTAACCCATGAACAGAGCTTTGCTCTTGGATCAAATGTAGATCTTTTTAATCTGAAAATGAAGAACTCCTAAGAGTTTTCATGGATCTTTAAGATCCCAAAATTTGTTCCCCTCCGAAAGACGCGGGCGTGCCAGAATCTGTTCCCACCGGGCGTGCCAGAATCTGTTCCCCTCCGAAAGACGCGGCGGAGACGCGGTAAACGTCTTGCCTGAAATTCGGGGCAGATGCTATTTGGTTTTATCCGTCCACTTCTCCGAAGATGCCAAGTTGATTTATGGCACCGTGTATCGGAGGTTTAGACGGATGCGGCCGATGTAGCAGTCTTCGTCAGATTCCCCCTTACTTGAGGGTTTTTTGATTGTGGGGACTCTCTTCCCTGCAGGCGCAAGCCCCTGCAGTTAATTACGCTACCGCACCGCGGTAACAACTTTCTCCTTCTCCAGATATTCACTTCGTGTCGTGTGTGTTTGTTTTGTTTGTGGTTGCCCGTGGATTGTATACGGAGACTAAGTGATGCTGTCGCCCGTAGGACGTGGATTAGTCCAAATCCGTATTTTCTTAGATTTGGATTTGAGATTTTGGTTTAAGGATACGTTAGCCATATTGAGGCTAAGATCAACTTAAACTTTCGTTAAGGATACGTTAGCCTAATCTCCAGACTAAGATCAACTTAACGGGATCGTTTGGATCCGACAAGAGAGCAATTGGCTCCATTGTTTAGTTTAATGACGTTGCGGTCGATTTTCAGTTTAGGGACATGGTGGTCCATGTTCCAGTTTAGGGGCGTAGGGGTCCATCTCCAGTTTAGGGACATGGTGGTCCAACTTTCCCATTTGGGGACGAACATTAGTTTAAGGACATTTCGGTCCAACATTCCCATTTTAGGACAAATATTAGTTTAAGGACGTTTCGGTCCACGAGTTTAAGGACCCCGCAGTCCGTATCGATGTGTGGTTGTCGGGACCTGTCACCTCTCTGACGTCGTTGAAGGATTACAACGATAGGTGTCAGAGAAGTTCGGAGATGCACCCTTGAACCGGATGTAAATTGATTTAGGAGAGTAGTCTTGCTCAGTCAATTTAATTTGAGGACTTACGGCCATGATTGGGCTAAGTCCAGTTGAAGATGTTCAACGTTTTTATTTATCTTTGGCCTATTAGGCCCGTGCTAGGGCTTTGCCCTTGTTTAATAATGCACTGCATTTTATTCTGGCCTGCTAGGTCTTTTTGATTTGGGCTCAATCCCTTTGTAAATGATACAGAGTATCTGTTTTGGTTTAGGCTCTGCCCTTTTTAAAATAATGTATTGCATTTTATTTGGCCTGTTAGGCCTTCTTTAATTGGGCTTGGCCCTTCTGTAAATAATGCAGTGCATTAATTATCTGACAGTGGTTTGTCAGGCGCTTTGCGCTAATTATTGAGCGCAAGCGCTTGTGGTGGTGACACGTGTCACGCAAGCGCAGTGCGCTGCGCTATTGCGCTGCTGACACGTGGCGCGCTCTGGTGGAGTTGCGCCAACTTTAAAGAGCAATTCTCTATTTTTAAAAGCGCATAGCGCAAGTGGTTATGGTGCTGACACGTGGCACTCTCTGGTGGCTTGCGCCAACCCAGGAGCGCAACAGTGCAGTTTTTGCAAGTGCAAGGCACTGTTTCAATAACTTGATCCAATTTTGGATTCAAGAAAAGAATCTTTAAGATTCCAGAACCAATGGTTCATAAAAAAGTGCAAGGCACTGTTATTATTTATTTATTATTGAAGATCATTGATCTTGTTCTTAGATCAATGATCTATTCAGAAGAAGTTCTTCTCTTTTTTTTGTAAGGGTTTTTACCTTCTTGAGTTCTTCTCAAAATTCTTCAGAGTTCTCTCTGTTTTGTTGTTTTTTGAAGTTCTTGATGTTCTTCTTCTGAATTGGGGTCTAGGGGCCTTTATATAGTGCCCATTAATTTGTTAAATTTGTTAAAGAGATCATTCTCTGAGTGATTTAGGGAATTTTCCCCACCGTTGGATCTTTGATCCAAGGGCTTCTATTTTATAGAAGATAATTTTCTTGTTTTAACAAGAACAAAAAGATCTTACCGGGATTTTAATTCTGTTTGGCGCAGATGCACCAGCGCTTGACACGTGTCGCGCAGCGCAACTGCGCTGCCACGTGGCACGCAGCGCAACGCAACTGAAGCGTTGCTTCCTTTAATTTTGTTTTAAATAGAGCCTTGCTCTGATTGGGCGCGCTGCCTTGGGCACTGCGCTGACGTATCAGCTTTTGACACGTGGCGCGTTGCGTGCAGCGCAAGGGATTTGAAGCGTTGCTTCAATTTTTGAATTTTGAAATTCAAACAGAGCTTTGCTCTGATTGGGGGAAACAAATGCCCCCCACCGTTGCGCTCACGTGGCGCACACGTGAGTGCAGCGATGGTAAGATTTTGGCCGTTGGATCAACGGGTGAGTTGAAGGGGCGCAGGCGCCTATAAATAGGACCCTTGGTCCTTAGTAAACGTTTTACCATTTTCAAGAATCTTGATTTTCAGAGCCTTGCTCTTGCTTTTGAGAACTTTAGAGCCTTGCTCTCATTTCTTTTCAAGAACTCCAGAGTTCAGATTTTAGACCATCTTAGGTAAAATTTAACTTAAATTAAATTAAATTAACTTTAATCAACAGAGCCTTGCTCTTATAGATCTTTGATCTAAAGAAAACCCCTTTGGGGTTTCACCAACAGAGCCTTGCTCTCAAGAGTTCATAGATCTACAGAGGTCTTGTTTCATGGGTTTTAACCCATGAACAGAGTTTTGCTCTTAGATCAAATGTAGATTTTTTTGATCTGAAAATGAAGAACTCCTAAGAGTTTTCATGGATCTTTAAAATCCCAAATTTTTTAATCTTTAGGAGTTTAAATTTTTTTTTCTTTTAATAGATTTTCTCATCATTATCACAGAGCTAGGCTCTTTTAAGGAATTTTATTCCCTTGAGACCAGAGTTTGACAACTGTCACTCTGTGACAGAGCTTTGCTCTGAAAGAAGAGATTTTCTCCTTGTCTCTAGGGATTTTTATTAATGAGAATATTCTCTTGGGGATTAATTGACAGTCTCATCCAATGATGGGGTTGTCCTATTAACTGATGCACTGTCGTCCAGATTTTATGGGTCCCCATTTGATCCCCTACCCACTGCATTGCAGTGTGGTGTAAATTTTTAAAATGCCAAGCGTTGGAATTACAACACTGACGGCTAATTTTTGTCCCTCCACAGGAAACATGCCTGCTGACCTATCATTCCCGTTTGTTCGCTCGGAGGGAGGATTTCCCCAGGCACCAGTGGACTGAGAGGTGCTCACTCTCATCAAGGATCATGATCCTGAGCGTAAGAACCTTCACTTGTGGGGTAGGTGGTATAGCGATATCATCCAGGGTCGCCGAAGCTTCGATTTTGCTACGCCGTCCGAGCTAATATTTTCAATCCCCTATGCGGATGAACCCCCGGTGAAGTATGCCGTGGAGGTCAAAAATTCGAATTCGGATGACCTCCTCCAGCCTGCAATTGGGGCTATTCCCATCCAGTCGCCACCGACAATAGATATTTTGGGGAGGCGAATCTGTCAGGGTGAAGCACGCCCTTTGGGACAGGCCTATAACATTGGATTGATCCCGCGACCGCCCGCCGGATATTTGCAGTGGGCCCGGTACATCTTATCAGCGAAGATGACTCATCTGATGAAGATTGGTTTGTATTCGGCCATCCACGTCTCGCTCTTTGAGTATCCCTCTCCTCCAACGTGGTGGGTTAAGGCTTTTATCGAACAATGGAATATCCCCACTCACACCTTCCTGATGACGGACAGGGAAGTCTCTATCTCCTTGGAGGAGTTTGCTGAAATCTCGGGTTTGCCGATGAGGGGGGAGCATTACGAGGAGCTGCTTCCTCCTGATGAATACGTCTTTGCCACCAAGCCGCTAGTGTTTGATCTGACGCCGGAGAACGCTATTCAGCACTAGTTTCCGGGCTTGGTGAAGGTGCTGGAGATCTATGAAGGGCTCTATCTGGAATCGGGCATCCGGGGAGTCAGTTTCACAGATTTTATCGCCCGCTTCATTCGACCGGAGTTCCTATCGGAGCAGAGCGAGAAGTTCGCCCAGCTTGATGACCCTTTTGGCTTCGGCTTGGACCGCCGACCCATATCGGAGGATGATCACAAGGGCTTTTATCTCCCCGCCGCCGCCGTCATGCCCTTGTCAGAAATCGCCATCCCGGGCATGGATGAGGAGGCCTTTTTTGTAGGGTTCCTGGGATTGTGGCTGTGCAGCTTTGCGCTCCCCATGCACCCACGCCACATGCGGCCATCTGTTTTCTACCCAGCGCATCGGATGGTGGCCGGTCTGCAGTTAACAATAGGAATCGCCGGGCTGGCTCGCCTTTATAATGGACTTAGCGTAGCGGCGGACGCTAATGAGCCTGGGGTGCAGCCTGCTAACTTCCCGATGCACTACTTCACCTCTTGGATGGAAATGCATGTGCACGGGGTGTTCGGCGCCCATAAGATCCCTCCGTTTTTTGAGAAGTGCAGACTCCCAAGAGTCATGCGGTTGGTCGGCGATTCAATCGTGGTTGCACCTCCGTGGGAGGCTAGGGGGCTGCTCCTTCGTCCACACCTGGTCGGAGCGAAGGTTTCTTTTTTGGATAAAGTCATAACCATAGGCTCAGAGACCACCAAGTCGGTAGTGCCGCTGCGCGATGATTTTAAGGACGGGGCCTCCATATTGAAAGCTCGGGAGATCCTCCACCTCTACTCTATTCGGCCGGGCTACCTGGTGTTTAGGCAGAATGAGACGACACTCTTCATGAGGTATAACCCTCACCGGTTCGCTCAGCAATCGAGCTATCACCAGGGGATCCCGATGGAAGCTTTCTTGGAAAAGCCCGTGGCCAGCCGAGAGGGGATAAGGAATGCAATACACCATTTCATGCGGCTTAACACGGGTTCCTATTTCTTCATCAGCGAGCCGAGCTGCGTCCCCACGGTGCTCAATGCGTACGTGGCTTGGTACGCGCATGCAATGGGTCCAGTTATCCTTATGGAGACGCGCATGCTGGTTGACCGCAAGGGTGCGCCTCCCGGCGGCGATCGCAAGGCTCCCTTGAAGCCAAGGACCCCGGTCATTCCTCCGCTGAAAGATGCTGGAACCGTGCCACCGCGCGTGTTGAGCCCTCCGCGCGGACTGCCGCTTCGTGGTACTGCGGATGCACCACCAGCGCCCCGTGCTCCAGTGGAGACGGTAGATGTGGTTTCGCCGGAGTCCGGCGTGGGCACGGATATCGGGACCCGCCGCCCTAGGGTGCCTGCAAAGCGCAAGTCGATCTCGGGTGCACCCAGGGCTGGTGGGCAGAAGAGGAAGAAGAAGTCGCTCCTCTCTCTCGACGCGATCCTCGGTTTAGAGCGTCAGGCCCCTCTTACCGAAAGTATAAGCGAGGATGGCAGCAATAAAGGCTTCTTGGTAGACCCCGCAGACACTGACCTGGCGGCTGCCATTGCGGCTTCCGCGCGATTAGCGAGGCTCGAAGCGTGGTTGGATAAACTCGCTCAAGTAGGTAATCATTAGCTGTACTCTTCGTCATTTTATAGCATTTTTATTATTATCTTCGACTAATGCTTTCCCCCGTGTCACTACCGAAGAAGCCGTCGCTGCCTCTTTAAAAACCTTCCAGGAGGAGGAAGAGAAGCGTGCTTTAATGGGCATCGGTACGTCTCGCCTTATTAGGTTTTTATCCTCTTTTTTGATGGTCAACCTAACCTTCTTCCTTTGCTTCTTTGCAGGGGCTGTGCCAGCTGATGCGGGGACTCTCCCCGAGCCCGCTACTGAAGTCCCAGTCTCTTCGGGGCTGCCGCGAGAGCCTCAACTCGACAAGTCGATGAGGGATGCCTTGAAGGATTTGGAGGCATCCTTGTTTACGGACGAGGATGTCTCAATGAAGGAGGCTTTGAAGAGGTCTGTCTCAACGGCTCGAGAGGAGAGAAAGCGGTCAAGGTGCGAGGCGAAGGCACGCAGGGCTGCTTTGGCCGTGGGAGCGGGCCCAAGCACCGTCCCTCGTGATGATACTCCCTCAGAAGAGTCCCCGGTCGCTTTGTCCACAGCTCGCAGACAGGTGGTGCGTGCAGTTCGGGGTGCTAACGATAAGTCCTCCTCAGGCAACGTATCTTTCAAGATTTTGTTGTAAGAATTGTAAATTTGTCAGTTCTTATATATCTTGTCATACAGGGCCAAGTCCAACCGAAGGGGAGGCGGAAACCATCGAGCCTAAGGGGACAGTGGAGGAGGTATTGGCTGAACCCGAGCCGAAGGCGGGCGACGTAGCCGGGATTGCCGGGCCCGAGCTAGTGGCTGACGAAATGGTCATGTCCACTATGCCTGAGAAGGTG
The DNA here is from genome assembly GCA_030015575.1 of Agapanthus africanus. Lineage (NCBI taxonomy): Eukaryota > Viridiplantae > Streptophyta > Magnoliopsida > Asparagales > Amaryllidaceae > Agapanthus > Agapanthus africanus. Next base: position 140,579,054 of record CM057339.1, read on the forward strand.
GCCGATGCCGAGCCCGAGGTAGCGGCGGATGAGACAGCTGCTACAGCCGGGTCTGGGGCAGCAGCAGATGGAGCGCCTGAGACCGATGACCCCGTGGCAACGATGGAAGAGACGGCCGCGACTGCTGAGCCCGAGGGAGTAGCGGGTGAGGCGGACATGATTCCTGAGGACGAGTCGGCCGCTCTTTCTTAAGAGTCTGGCAATGCTCCAATCATTGCTCTCCCCGCCTACGGTCCTCCGCCGTCTCCTGGCCTCGCGAGCACGACGACAGCCCCCGTAGAGTCTGGTGATGAGGCCACGGGAGGTGGACTTATGTCGATGGAGGAGGGAGACGCCTCCGTCTCGGCTGGCGGCTCATCAGGTAAATTTCGGGTTACTGTCCTTTTTTCTTTATCTTGCAATCCTTCCTGATAGGTTTATCTTTGTTTTTAACGCAGGTGCGGCCAGTGCTGATGCTCCATTGCTCGAGGGAGCGCCGTCAGCTACTGCCTTGGCGGTGGCTACCTCTCAGCCTTCTCTCGTACCATCGCAGATGCTGGAAGGTATGGATTCACGACCCATCAATTTCATCTCTCGGCCGTATAATTCATGTATTGACGTTATACTATTGCGTCCTTGTAGGAGTGCTTTTTGATCACCTCTACCAGGTGCTGCACCCACACTTCTCCTTCCCATTGGAGCTTGCTTCTTCTAGCGGCGCTGGTGAGTATGATTTTCAATTAATACCCTTTTTCAGTAATGGAATTATTTCTGATTCTTCCCTGCCCTAATTGCAGTGTTACAAATCGAAGAAGGAGATAAAGGATTGGTTGCGCCACCGGTCCTCCCAGCTTTGCCGCCTGCTGCAGCTGGTATAGTAAACTCTCCCATCGATGACTTTCTCATATATTTTAAAAAAAAACCGTCATCTGATTGTGTTTTGTCTTTTCAACTGTCGTTCCGGTTTCGGCCTTCCTTGAGCCTCGCGTCATGATGCCGGCGGGCCCCTTCTTGAGACGTCCATCTCCAAAGGGTGCCGCGATGAGCTTGGGCAGGCTGAGCGGATACGTCGAAGAGCTTGACGCAGACGCTCCCCCGTCTGCCGCAGATTTCGCTGTGGAGGTTAACCTGATGTTGGCGGCGCTTGTAAATTTTCATAATGAATGCTTCGTCGAGTCTTGGGTTAATTACTGCAGGGAGATCGAGGTCCGCCTGCATCAGCTGGAGTCGATGCGTCTTACCCCTGAGATCTTGACCGCGAGCACTCAACGGGCGGCATGGATCGAGCAAAGCGCTTCTTACTTCCGCTATCTCGAACAAGAAGTTACTTCAAGGCGTAAGGAGCGCGGCGAGACTTCGAGCAAATCTACCCAACTGCATGCTCGGGTGGAGGCAAACGCTGCACAGCTGAAGGTTATCTTTGAAGGCCTTCTGCGATGCCTCTCCGAAGGGTTAACACTGAGGCAACAGCTTGACGTCGTCGAGCGGGATGCACCTAATCAGGAGGCAGCCCAGCAGGCAGCTGAGGAGCAACTTTCATCCTACCTGCAGCAGCGGGCCCAGGTGGAAGCGGAAGTGGCCGCGGCAGCCACTCAGGAGGAGGCGCTGAAGGAAGTGCAAGAGCAGCTCGCGGATTTGTTAAAGACACTTCCTTCTCAGTAGCTACTTTTTGTATCATTTGTACTTGTAAATAAAAATGTATTTTTTTATTCTTTAATACAATGTATCTTGTACTCAATCAAGTTTATGAATAAAAGATATACATTCTTTGTAATGTCTTGTGTCATTTCTCCGCCTTTTTCTTTCTTTTATTATCAGCATGCTACCTTAGTAAACATAGTTAACAGATGCTAGCGCGAGCATCTTGTCCTGGCTTCTTCAAGAGGTAATGATGGCTTAGGCCGCAGGTTCAGATCTGCTGCCTAAGACTTTTCAACTTTATGAGCCGTGAGGGCCTCACAAAGACTTTTCTCCCTACGGATCGAGAGGATCTCGTAGGTGTATTTTCTCCTTAGGAATCGTGAGGATTCTTAAGTGCATTTTCTTTTATAAGTCGTAAGGATCTTATAAGAGAATTTTCCCACTTACGAGTCGAGAGGAATCGTAAGCGGTTGTTTCCCTCCTTGTCGAGATTCGACTTCAGAGAGTGAGACCCGTGAATAGTATGCAAGAGACCATTTTAGACCGACTTGCAGGGTCCCAGTGCTTAGGAAACAAGTTTTTTAATCCCTGCTGCCTAAGGCTTTATTTTGCAAGTCGAGACAAATCGGGAAGTCCTCGCGAAGACACTAATTTCTTCATGAGTCGAGACGAATCGAGCAGCTCTCATCAAGGACACTAATTTCCCTGAGTCGAAGTATTTTGCCGAGGACACTGGTTTCCTCTAGGTTGAAACGAATCGGAGTATTCCTGCAAAGACACCGGTTTCTCTGCGGGCCGACGCGTATCAAGAAGCTCTCATCAAGGACGCTGATTTCCCTGAATCGAGGTATTTTGCCGAGGACACTGGTTTCCTCGAGGTTGAAATGAATCGGAGTATTCCTGAGGAGACACTGGTTTCTCTGCGGGCCGACGCGAATCAGGAGGCTCTCATCAAGGACGCTAGTTTCCCTGAATTGAGGTATTTGCCAGGGATACTGGTTTCCCTGGGGTTGAAACGAATCGATGTATTCCTGCAAAGACGCTAGTTTCTCTGCGGGTCGACGCGAATCAGGATGTTCTCGTCAAGGACACTGGTTTCCCTGAGTCGAAGGATTTTGCCGAAGACACCGGTTTCTTCGGGGTTGAAACGAATCGGAGTATTCCTGCGGAGACACTGGTTTCTTTGAGGGCCGACGCGAATCAAGAGGCTCTCATCAAGGATGCTAGTTTACCTGAATTGAGGTATTTACCAGGGACACTGGTTTCCCTGGGGTTGAAACAAATCGATGTATTCCTGCAAAGACGCTAGTTTCTCTGCGGGTCGACGCGAATCAGGATGTTCTCATCAAGGACACTGGTTTCCCTGAGTCGAAGGATTTTGCCGAAGACACTGGTTTCTTCGGGGATGAAACGAATCGGAGTATTCCTGCGGAGACACTGGTTTCTATGAGGGCCGACGCGAATCAGGAGGCTCTCATCAAGGACGCAAGTTTCCCTGAATTGATGTATTTTCCAGGGACACGGGTTTCCCTGGAGTTGAAACGAATCGATGTATTCCTGCAAAGACGCTAGTTTCTCTGCGGGTCGAAGCGAATCAGGATGTTCTCGTCAAGGACGCTGGTTTCCTTGAGTAGAAGGATTTGCCAGGGACGCTGGTTTCCCTGGGGTTGAAACGAATCGATGTATTCCTGCAAAGACGCTAGTTTCTCTGCGGGTCGACACGAATCAGGATGTTCTCGTCAAGGACATTGGTTTCCCTGAGTCGAAGGATTTTGCCGAAGACACTGGTTTCTTCGGGGTTGAAACGAATCGGAGTATTCCTGCGGAGACACTGGTTTCTCTGCGGGCCGACGCGAATCAGGAGGCTCTCATCAAGGACGCTAGTTTCCCTGAATTGAGGTATTTTCCAGGGACACTGGTTTCCCTGGGGTTGAAACGAATCGATGTATTCCCGCAAAGACGCTAGTTTCTCTGCGGGTCGACGCGAATCAGGATGTTCTCGTCAAGGACACTGGTTTCCCTGAGTCGAAGTATTTGCCGAGGACGCTGGTTTCCTCGAAGTTGAAACGAATCGGAGTATTCCCGCGGAGACGCTAGTTTCTCTGCGGGCCGACGCGAATCAGGAGGCTCTCATCAAGGACGCTAGTTTCCCTGAATTAAGGTATTTGCCAGGGACACTGGTTTCCCTGGGGTTGAAACGAATCGATGTATTCCTGCAAAGACGCTAGTTTCTCTGCGGGTCGACGCGAATCAAGATGTTCTCGTCAAGGACACTGGTTTCTCTGAGTCGAAGGATTTTGCCGAAGACACTGGTTTCTTCGGGGTTGAAACGAATCGGAGTATTCCTGCGGAGACACTGGTTTCTCTGCGGGCCGACGCGAATCAAGATGTTCTTCAAGTTTTGTATAAGTTACCGTCAAAACCGTGAAGTTAGAAATTTGATCTTTGCTTCGTTTGCTGGCACTGCGTCTGCTGTATCGAGACGAATGTCGCGGTTGTCTCTAGGTTGTTGGTGAACCGCCGAGATTTGGCTTCGCTTCCTGGCGGAGCCTGTTAGGAAGGTACGGTTCCCTCTTTGTTTGTGCCCTTGGATTGTATACAGGGATCGATGTGATCTCACCTGTAGGGCAAAAGTTTCATCATTTTTTTTATATTATTGCTTTGTTTCCGCGATGCTCTATCATTTCAGCTTTTATATCGCGAAGGTCGCGATTGCCTAATCATTTCGGCTATTTTCCGCGGTGCCCAATCATTTCGGCTATTTATTTTATTTTTACTCGCTGCTTTTTATTGCGAGTTGCCCAATCATTTCGGCTGTTTTATATGCATACATTTTTACTTGCTGCTTTTTATTGCAAGTTGCCCATCATTTCGGCTATTTTGTATGCATGTGCGGCTTGCTGGCTTTTCGCCGTAAGCCTGGAATTAGACACCGGTTTCGGCATCAGCACCGCTACAACTGGGATATTGCCAGGAGTGAATCATCATTTGCCTCTGTCGATGTCGAACAAAGGTGGCTTAGCGAACAGGGTTAAGGTCCTGTCGACTAAGGCTTTTGACTTCATGAGCCGTAAGGGTCTCACAAAGGTATTTCTCCCTACAGGTCGTGAGGATCTTGTAGGTGTATTTTCTCCTTAGGAATCGTGAGGATTCCTAAGTGTATGTTCCTCTATAAGTCGTAAGGATCCTACAAGAGGGTTTTCTCCTTGTAAGTCGAGAGGACTTATAAGGGTTGTTCATTATGCGTACATATCCCCAGTCACGGATGGGACCTGGTTAGGGAAATGTTTATTCGCGCCCGTGGATTGTGTACAAGGGTTAGAATTGAACCACTTGTAGGGCAATATCGAAGGTTGTGGAGGTTTCTTAAGCACAGGTTTAGGTCTCTGTAACTTAAGACTTTCAAATCTTATGAGCCGTGAGGGTCCCATAAAAGAGTTCTCCTTATGAGTCGTGAGGATCTCGCAAGTGTATTTTCTCCTTACGAATCGTGGGGATCCCTAAGTGTGTTGCTCCCTTGTGAGTCGTAAGGATCCCACGCGGGTGGTTTTCTCCTTACAAGGTCGAGAGGACCCTGTAAGTGTCTTTTAACGAGGTTGCGCCCTTTCGGGTTTTCACAAACACTCGCCGGTAGTCCTGCTGTTTTTACTCACGGAGCCCTTTCGGGTTTTCATCCGTGCCCTTTTTGCTTATGGACATACCGTTTTTTTTATTCTTTTTATTCTTTTTTCTAACGAGGTTGCGCCTTTTCGGGTTTTCACAAGACTCGCCGGTAGCCCTGCTGCTTTTACTCATGGAGCCCTTTCGGGTTTTCATCCGTGCACATTTTGCTTATGGGCATACCGTTTTTATTTATTTTTATTTATTTTTTTTATATCAGCTTTGGGATGTTGCAATCCATCGTAGTTTATCGACATCTCGGTCAACAGTTAGTTTTAGGACGTAGTGGCCCGTCATTAGTTTAAGGACGTTTCGGTCCGCCATTAGTTTAAGGACGTTTCGGTCCGTCATTAGTTTAAGCACGTTTCGGTCCGTTGTTAGTTTAAGGACATTTCGGTCCGGCATTAGTTTAAGGACGTTTCGGTCCGTCATTAGTTTAAGAACGTTTCGGTCCGTTATCCAGTTTTAGGACGTAGTGGTCCGTTAGGCTTTCTCTATGAATGAGCATGATGCCCCCGGCATATCCATATTTTTCGGAGCATGTGGTTGTGGCGGGCTCACCTTCCAGTTTTCGGACAGCGCGAGTTTGCCTTGTTGGTATTGGTCTTCAACCCAGTTTTTGAAGATGAATCAATCTTCGATCGGATGACTTACTGCTCGATGGTAGGGGCAGTAATTAGGATCGTTGACATCTCCTGGCTGTAGCGGACGTTTCGGATTCGGCAGATTGACGAATCAGTTGCGCACTGCCAGTTCCAACAGTTTCCTCGTTTTATCCTGGGGAAACGAGTAAGGACGTCCCATTCTTTCCTCGAGTGATAGGCGTGGACGCATGTTGTTTTGGCGAACAATCGATTTTGAGTTGCTCGGCTGTTGTTGAGTGTTGGCGACGAAGGTCATTTTTCCCTTTCCTTTATCCTTTTTGTTCGCTCCGTCGTTTGCGGGTCCGAGATTCTTTCCGGGTAATATGCCCTTGTACGGATGAATGTTCTCATAATTCTTCAATTCTTCAGAGATGGATTCCTTGAAGAGAGGGTTGAAGGCTGTTTCTTCATCGGGGTCATTCCCAAAGGTTAGAACTCGCGATCCCCCGGGCTCGTCCCTGTAGCAATTGCCGGTGACTCTTTTATGCTCATCTTTCGTATTTTTTCGCTGTCTACGAGCTTCCCGCTTTGTTCTGTTGATGTAATGGCTGTAAGTGATATACCCTTGCCTCCAACACTTAAAGGAGTCGCAGTCTTCAGTAGCGTGTGCGATCTTCTGATGATATAGACAATAATTAGGATACATCTCTATTCCACCGAGAGTGTTCTCTTCAGAGGGTGGTAGCTTCATTCCCATTGATATGGCTTTAGCAAACCTTTTCCTCGTCTTGAATTTGTTTTCATCGGCAGCGGACATCTTTTGATTTGATGGGAATGCCTCGACTCTTTCGTCCAGTCGGCGGTGTTTGGCTCCTTCCAGTATGGCCATCTCACGCTCTTGATTGGCTTTAACTTTCAGACGAATCTCATTCAAGAAGGCATCGATCATCTCATCTGACGGTCGCAGAATTTCTGGTTCAGGGTCCGCCCCCAGCTTCTCAGCGCAAGGAATTTCCTCATCGTCTGTAAACAAATGGGAAATCATATGACAGCTCGCCACGTTTTCCTCGGATTCATCCGACGAACTCTCCCCCTCATCTTCCTCTTGAAAGACGTGGTTGATGAACTCCTGAAGAGTGATGGGAGTCCGTGCTTTCTGGTTGTATTCTTCCAGCGCGTCAATTTGTTTTTGTAAGTCCGTGCGCTTGTCGCCAGGCTTCACGGGCTTCTTGGATTTCTTTTTCTTCTTCTTTGAAGATTTTGACAGCTGGTTGCGAGTGCTTGGGCCACCACCATCGATCTTTGGAGTTGGGTGCGGCTTCAACATCCCTTCAATGATCTGAGGTTCCAACGGGTTCTTCCACCTGATCGCTGGGCATGTTTGAAGATCGTTCAACATTCTCTTTGTTTTGGCTGATAGCACAACCTCCCATGGAGCTTCTTCAACGAGAGAGCACGTTGCCCCCGGCGTATTCATCCTTTTAGAGGTGTGAGGTTGCGGCGGATTCACCTTCCATCTGTCGGACAACGCGAACTTGCCTTGTTGGTACTGGTCTTCAATCCAATTTTTGAAGACATAGCAATCTTCGATCGAATGACCCAGTACTCGGTGATAGGGACAGTAATTGGGATCATGGACGTCGTTTGGCTGCGACGGACGTCTTGGATCCGGTGGATTAATGTGTCGGTTGCGCAATACCAGCTCGAATAATCTTCTCGTTTTATCTCGGGGAAACGAGTAAGGACATCCTAGCCCCTCCTCAAGGGGTACGTGCGGACGCATATTATTTTGACGGACAGCCGGTTTCAAGTTGCTCGGCTGTTGTTGAGCATTAGCGACAATAATTGCTTTTCCCTTCCCCTTCTCATTTCGAGAGTCCGGCTTTGGAGGGGGAGGTCTATGGCCCATCTGGTCCATTTGCGCTAGCTTGTGATCAGGGCCTGGAAGGTAGTCGGCTTGAAGAACATCATAAATTGCGAGATGGTCGCTTGCGGATCAAGGGTTCCCACAAACATGCCTACCACAGGAGCCTCTTCGATGTGTTGTTCACATTTTGACCATAAGTTCCGCCACCGTATAGCATATTGGACCCATGTCTCGCCCGGCTTCACCCTGGCATTAATCAATGCCGTCATCAGGGTGCGTTCGCTGGCGCTTGCGAAACGCTAGGTAAACAGCAGTTCCATCTCCGCAAATGTATTGATAGAGTCGTTTGGGAGCTCAGAGTACCACTCGAATGCTGTATCTGACAAGCTGCCGACGAACTGGCGAAGCAACAGTTTATCATCACCGCCGGTGTTGCCGCAAAGCGCTCTGAACTGGGCAACATGCTGGTGAGGATTGCCCGTCCCCTTATACGCATGGAATTTCGGTATCGTATAGCCCGGCGGGTACTTGATCTGATCGTACCAGCTCGGATATGGCCGTCCTGTTTTTACGACCTGACCGGCTGCCTCAGTCGTATGATGAAGCCGTATCTGTTGGGCTATATATTCGTCCAAGTCAGCTTTGGAGATTGTCTCCTCCTTGGCTGTTGACAGAGCCGGTGGAGGATTTGACGTTTCTCCCCTGTCATTTTCAAGGACGATCGGAGGATCTTCAGCAGAAGAATCTTGTTGGATCATCATTCCCACCATGTCCTAGAACAGGAGGGCCATTCGTTGTATATTGGCTGCTTGTTCGGCAGCATCTTTATCCTTCTTCTCCAATATCCTACGAAGGAATTCAGCGTCAGTTTCTTGCTCCTGGCGTTGATCAGATGACGCTTCGGGGCTTTCTTTTGGCCCAGTGAGTGCGGCCATCGCATTCATCATTTCTTGGAGGTTCTGCTGTTGCTCCTGAGCTTTGGTTACTGACCGTGTAAGCGGTCTATGACCTGTAGATGCAAAGCTGTCCTCCTTTCCGGACGCTACGTATACAGTATGGACTGCAATGCCCCCGGACTTAGGGCGTTTAGACTCGACGCCTTTGACATTTGCTGCAGGAGTGGGAATTTTCTCTGGCCTCCTTCTCTTGTGAGTAGTCGACGTGAAGGGAGCCGTTGCAGCGGGCACCCAAGCGGTTGTCGTCCTTTGCTGTTTGTCCGGACGGTTCTTTTCTTCTTGCACTTTCGCCCTTTTCTGCCGGCGAGAGTGATCTTGGTCGATTACCGAGTCTTGAACTCTCCGCCAGACTTTATAAATCTTGGAGGACAGCCGTTGAGGGGGCTGCTCCAGCTGAGTTTCTGTAACTCTCTCCGCAGGTGGAATAGATCTTTTCAATGTGGCAGTTGGAGAGTTCTTACGTACCCTCCTAAGTGGTTCAAAGTTGTTCCCAGTTGGAACGGCAGCATTAACTTTCACCACTGGAGCGGGTGGAGTTAGCCCTGAAGGGGAGTTGCCCCCGGCCTTCCTTACTCGGCGCCAGTGGCGACGTCGAGCGTGACGAGCCGTTGGGACTGGCTCGGCGGTAGAGACAACTTCTTCTTGCCCCCTGTCCGAATGAGGTGTTGTTGGTGTCAGCCTCTTAAAGACTGATGTTTTCCTTTGAGTGGCGATGTTCAATCTGTCAAAGACAGATCCTCGAGCAGGAGCAGGAGCCGGAATAGTCAGCCTTGAAAAGACTGACTCTTTAACAGGAGAAGACGCCTTGACGACTTCTGGAGCAGGGGTGGCTGTCTTTCTCGGGACGGCTATTTCAGGGTTCATGGGCTTCCTGGCGGGCCCATCAGGGTTCTGGCTCAGCCTGGCAAAGACAGAGGCTGCCGGTTTGATATTGGACGACCCGTTGAAAGGGGCCGTTGTAGCAGTGAGCCGATCGAAAACTGACTTCTTGTTCGCTTCTGGTGCGGGCACTGGCATGGTGAAGCTTGCAGGCAAGAGCATGGTCCCGAAAAACAGACCGGTGGTGTCCTGGGTTACCTAGCCCACCAGCATGGCAAGGATGGAGGCCGCTTGAGGCCCATAGGCTACACCTCCAGGTGAGGCTGAGCGTTGGTTGCACTGGCACTTTGAGCAGCTCGAGCAGTTGGAGGTCATTGATGCTTGATTTATGCGCCAGGCAAAAGACCAAATCTTAGTAACTTGAAATCCAAAGGCAACTATTAACAAACCACGATTCGTTCGCGAAGACGACACACGAAGTGTGGAGTGGAAAGAGGAAAAGGTCCTACCGGGCGTGCCAGAATCTGTTCCCCTCCGAATGACGCGGCGGAGACGCGATAAATGTCTTGCCTGAATCTGGGGGCAGATGCTATTTGGTTTTACCCGTCCACCTCTCCGAAGATGCCAAGTTGATTTATGGCACCGTGTATCGGAGGTTTAGACGGATGCGGCCGATGTAGCAGACTTCATCAGATTCCCCCTCAGGGTAAAGGGTTTTTGATTATGGGGACGCTCTTCCCTGCAGGCGCAAGCCCCTGCAGTTAATTACGCTACCGCATCGCGGTAACTACTTTCTCCTTCTCCAGATGGTCACTTCGTATCGTGGGTGTTTGTTTAGTCTGTGGTTGCACGTGGATTGTATACGGAGACTAATTTATGTCGTCGCCCGTAGGACGTGGATTAGTCCAAATCCGTATTTTCTTAAATTTGGGTTTGGGGTTTTGGTTTAAGGATACGTTAGCCCTATTTAAGGCTAAGATCAACTTAAACTTTTGTTAAGGATACGTTAGCCTAATCTCCAGACTAAGATCAACTTAACGGGATTATTTAGATCCAACAAAAGAGCAATTGGCTCTATTGTTTAGTTTAATGACGTTGCGGTCGATTTCTAGTTTAGGGACATGGTGGTCCATGTTCCAGTTTAGGGACGTAGGGGCCCATCTCCAGTTTAGGGACATGGTGGTCCAACTTTCCCATTTGGGGACGAACATTAGTTTAAGGACATTTCGGTCCAACATTCCCATTTTGGGACGAATATTAGTTTAAGGACGTTTCGGTCCACGAGTTTAAGGACCCCGCAGTCCGTATCGATGTGTGGTTGTCGGGACCCGTCACCTATCTGACGTCGTTGAAGGATTACAACGATAGGTGTCAGAGGAGTTCGGAGATGTACCCTTGAACCGGATGTAAATTGATTTAGGAGAGCAGTCTTGCTCAGTCAATTTAATTTGAGGACTTACGGCCATGATTGGGCTAAGTCCAGTTGAGAATATGTTGTGGTTGTTGGGACCCATCACCTCTCTGACGTCGTTAAAGGATTACAACGATAGGAGTCAAAGGAGTTCAGAGATGTACCCTTGAACTGGATGTAAATTGATTTAAGAGAGCAGCCGTGCTCAATCAATTTAATTTGAGGACTTACGGCCATGATTGGGCTAAGTCCAGTTGAAAAATGTTCAACGTTTTTATTTATCTTTGGTCTATTAGGCCTGTGCTAGGGCTTTGCCCTTTTTTAATAATGCATTGCATTTTATTCTGGCCTACTAGGCCTTTTTGATTTGGGCTCAGTCCCTTTGTAAATGATGTAGAGCATCTGTTTTGGTTTGGGCTCTGTCCTTTTTTAAAATAATGCATTGCATTTTATTTGGCCTGTTAGGCCTTTTTTAATTGGGCTTGGCCCTTCTGCAGTGCATTAATTACTTGACAGTGGCTTGTCAGGCGCTTTGCGCCAATTACTGAGCGCAAGCGCTTTTCGTGGTGACACGTGTCACACTCTGGTGAGCGCAAGCGCAACAGCGCAATGCGCTGCGCTGTTGCGCTATTGACACGTGGCGCGCTCTGGTGAGTTTCGCTAACTTTAAAGAGCAGTGCTCTATTTTTAAAAGCGCATAGCGCAAGTGGTTCTGGAGTTGACACGTGGCGCTCTCTGGTGGCTTGCGCCAACCCAGGAGCGCAACAGTGCAGTTTTTGCAAGTGCAAGGCACTGTTTCAATAACTTGAGAATCTCTAAGATTCCAGAACCAATGGTTCATAAAAAAGCGCCTGACAAACCACTGTCAGATAATTAATGCAATGCATTATTTACAGAAGGGCCAAGCCCAATTAAAGAAGGCCTAATAAAATGCAATGCATTATTTTAAAAAGGGCAGAGCCCAAAAAAAAACAGATGCTCTGCATCATTTACAAAGGGACTGAGCCCAAATAAAAAAAGGCCTAGAAGGCCAGAATAAAATGCAGTGCATTATTAAACAAGGGCAAAGCCCTAGCACATGCCTAATAGGCCAAAGATAAAAACGTTGAATATTCTCAACTGGACTTAGCCCAATCATGGCCGTAAGTCTTCAAATTAAATTGACTGAGCAAGACTGCTCTCCTAAATCAATTTACATCCGGTTCAAGGGTACATCTCCGAACTTCTCTGACACCTATCGTTGTAATCCTTCAACGACGTCAGAGAGGTGACGGGTCCCGACAACCACACATCGATACGGACTGCGGGGTCCTTAAACTCGTGGACCGAAACGTCCTTAAACTAATATTCGTCCCAAAATGGGAATGTTGGACCGAAATGTCCTTAAACTAATGTTCGTCCCCAAATGGGAAAGTTGGACCACCATGTCCCTAAACTGGAGATGGACCCCTACGTCCCTAAACTGGAACATAGACCACCATGTCCCTAAACTGGAAATCGACCGCAACGTCATTAAACTGAACAATAGAGTCAATTGCTCTTTTGTTGGATCTAAACGATCCCGTTAAGTTGATCTTAGTCTGGAGATTAGGCTAACGTATCCTTAACAAAAGTTTAAGTTGATCTTAGCCTTAAATAGGGCTAACGTATCCTTAAACCAAAACCCGAAACCCAAATCTAAGAAAATACGGATTTGGACTAATCCACGTTCTACGGGCGACGACATAAATTAGTCTCCGTATACAATCCACGGGCAACCACAAACAAAACAAACACCCACGACACGAAGTGACCATCTGGAGAAGGAGAAAGTGGTTACCGCGATGCGGTAGCGTAATTAACTGCAGGGGCTTGCGCCTGCAGGGAAGAGTGTCCCCACAATCAAAAACCTCTTAGCCTGAGGGGGAATCTGATGAAGTCTGCTACATCGGCCGCATCCGTCTAAATCTCCGATACACGGTGCCATAAATCAACTTGGCATCTTCGGAGAGGTGGACGGATAAAACCAAATAGCATCTGCCCCGAATTTCAGGCAAGACGTTTATCGCGTCTCCACCGCGTCATTCGGAGGGAAACAGATTCTGGCACGCCCGGTGGGAAGGTATGGTTCCGTCTTTGTTTGTGCCATTTCAAATATAGCCGTCTCGCTTTCCCGATCAGCTTTACTTTTCAAAAGAGCTTCATTGAGGAATGCATCGATTGTTTCATTCGATGGCCCCAGAAATTCTGGTTTAGGATCTGCCCCCAGCTTTTCAGTGCAAGGAGTTTCCTCATCGTTTGTAAACAAATGGGAAATCATATGACAGCTCGCCACGTATCCCTCGGATTCATCCGACGAGCTCTCCCAGAGCTTTGCTCATGGATCAAAATGTAGATCTATAGATTTTTGAGAGCAAGGTTCTGTTGATGAAACCCCAAAGGGGTTTTCTTTAGATCAAAGATCTATGAGAGCAAGGCTCTGTTAATTAAGTTTAATTTAATTTAATTTAAATTTTACCTAAGATGATTCTAAATTTTGAACTCTGAAGTTCTTGGGAAGAAACGAGAGCAAGGCTCTAAAATTCGTAAGCAAGAGCAAGGCTCTGAAAATCAAGATTCTTGAAAATGGTAAAATATTTACTAAGGACCAAGGGTCCTATTTATAGGCGCATGCGTCCCTTCAACTCACCCGTTGATCCAACGGCCAAGATTTTGCCACCGCTGCACTCACGTGTGCGCCACGTGAGCGTAACGGTGGGGGGGGGGGCATTTGTTTCCCCCAATCAGAGCAAAGCTCTGTTTGAATTTCAAAATTCAAAAATTGAAGCAACGCTTCAAATCCCTTGCGCTGCGCGCAACGCGCCACGTGTCAAAAGCTGATACGTCAGTGCAGCGCCCAAGGCAGCGCGTCCAATCAGAGCAAGGATTTATTTAAAACAAAATTAAATGAAGCAACGCTTCAGTTGCGCAAGCACTGCGCTGCGCGACACGTGGCAGCGCAGTTACGTTGCGCTGTGCGCCACGTGGCAGCGCAGTTGCGCTTGCGCAGAAGCGCTGCACTCTGCGCTGCGCGACACGTGTCAAGCGCTGGTGCATTTGCGCCAAACAGAATTAAAATTCTAGTAAGATCTTTCTGTTCTTGTTAAAACAAGAAGATTGTCTTCTGTAAAACGGAAGCCCTTGGATCAAAGATCCAACGGTGGGGGAAATTCCCCAAATCACTCAGAGAATGATCTCTTTAATAAATTTAACAAATTTATGGGCACTGTATAAAGGCCCCTAGACCCCAATTCCAAAAATCATAAACATCGACATCATCATCAAGATTATGAGAAGAACTCAAGAAGAGAAAAAAGGTAAAAACCTTTATAAAAAAAAGAAGAATTTCTTCTGAATAGGCCATTGATCTAAGAACAAGATCAATGATCTTCAATAAAAAACAAATAATAACAGTGCCTTGCATTTTTTTTATGAACCATTGGTTCTGGAATCTTAAAGATTCTTTTCTTGAATCCAAAATTGGATCAAGTTATTGAAACAGTGCCTTGCACTTGCAAAAACTGCACTGTTGCGCTCCTGGGTTGGCTCAAGCCACCAGAGAGCGCCACGTTTCAGCACCATAACCACTTGCGCTATGCGCTTTTAAAAATAGAGCATTGCTCTTTAAAGTTGGCGCAACTCCACCAGGGAGCGCCATGTGTCAGCAGCGCAACAGTGCAGCGCACTGGTGCAGCGTGACACGTGTCACCACCACAAGCGCTTGCGCTCAATAATTGGCGCAAAGCGCCTGACAAACCACTGTCAGATAATTAATGCACTGCATTATTTGCAGAAGGGCCAAGCCCAATTAAAGAAGGCCTAACGGGCCTAATAAAATGCAATGCATTATTTTAAAAAGGGCAGAGCCCAAACAAAAACAGATGCTCTGCATCATTTACAAAGGGACTGAGCCCAAATAAAAAAAGGCCTAGCAGGCCAGAATAAAATGCAGTGCATTATTAAACAAGGGCAAAGCCCTAGCACAGGCCTAATAGGTCAAAGATAAAAACGTTGAATATTCTCAACTGGACTTAGCCCAATCATGGCCGTAAGTCCTCAAATTAAATTGACTGAGCAAGACTGCTCTCCTAAATCAATTTACATCCGGTTCAAGGGTACATCTCCGAACTTCTCTGACACCTATCGTTGTAATCCTTCAACGACGTCAAAGAGGTGACGGGTCCCGACAACCACACATCGATACGGACTGCGGGGTCCTTAAACTCGTGGACCGAAACGTCCTTAAACTAATATTCGTCCCAAAATGGGAATGTTGGACCGAAATGTCCTTAAACTAATGTTCGTCCCCAAATGGGAAAGTTGGACCACCATGTCCCTAAACTGGAGATGGACCCCTACATCCCTAAACTGGAACATGGACCACTATGTCCCTAAACTAGAAATCGACCGCAACGTCATTAAACTAAACAATAGAGCCAATTGCTCTTTTGTTGGATCTAAACGATCCCGTTAAGTTGATCTTAGTCTGGAGATTAGGCTAACGTATTCTTAACAAAAGTTTAAGTTGATCTTAGCCTTAAATAGGGCTAACGTATCCTTAAACCAAAACCCCAAACCCAAATCTAAGAAAATACGGATTTGGACTAATCCACGTCCTACGGGCGACGACATAAATTAGTCTCCGTATACAATCCACGGGCAACCACAAACAAAACAAACACCCACGACACGAAGTGACCATCTGGAGAAGGAGAAAGTGGTTACCGCGATGCGGTAGCGTAATTAACTGCAGGGGCTTGCACCTACAGGGAAGAGCGTCCTCATAATCAAAAACCCCTTACCCTGAGGGGGAATCTGATGAAGTCTGCTACATTGGCCGCATCCGTCTAAACCTCCGATACACGGTGCCATAAATCAACTTGGTATCTTCGGAGAGGTGGACAGATAAAACCAAATAGCATCTGCCCCGAATTTCAGACAAGACGTTTATCGCATCTCCGCCGCGTCATTCGAAGGGGAACAGATTCTCCTAACGCGTTGCGAGATTATCGCATTTATATCATGGGTTATGTGTTGCAGCTAATACTTCGAGCCCGGGTGCGGATATGGTGAATTTCTCCCTCCACTACTTCACTTCGTGGATCGAGATGCACGTGTTAGGAGCGTTCGCTGCGCACCGGCGGCCAGATTTTTATGATTCATATACCCTCCCGCGGATCATGAGGTTGGTTGATGCTTCCTCTCCCGATCCGACCCAGTTAGGGGCTCTCCGCGTACTGCTCAATCCATACTCGAATGAAGGCGGAATGATTTTTAGCGATCGAGTCCTCTCTGCTCCAGCAGAGCTTGTTCAGCAATTGTTTGATTTGTCAAAGAATGGGGTTCCGGATTTAAAGCCTAAGGAGATTATGCATCTATACTCAATCAGGCTGGGTTATTTGGTATTTCACCAGAAGGACACTGCTCTCTTCATGCGGTATAATCCGCAACGCTTCGCCCAGCAGTTAGGATACAACCAGGACGTTCCTCTCGAGGCATTTTTAGTTGAGCCTGCCCTCTCCCTGGAGGTTACTCGCATGTCATCCACCATTTCATGCGGTTAAACACTTGCTCCCTCTTCCTGATCCCAAAGCCCGACTACCTTCCGAGGCATGTGGGGTCCTTCAAGGGTTGGTATCGTCATCGGGTCGGCCCCGTCATTGCAGAGGAGAGGCGGGTGCTTTTCGAGTGTAGAGTTCCCGTTCCGGCTCAGGTCACCAGCGCCTCATTGGGGCCGCGGTCGGTGGTCCGCCTTCCTCTGATGGATAGCGGTTCGGTGCTTATCCCTAAAGCCGCAGAAGTAGAATTAGCCCCTCACACAGCTAGTATGCCGGTGCATACTAGAGCCGAGGCGAAAATTTCTGATAAAGCACCCACGGTGGTGTCACCAAAGGGTGATACTGAAGGCGAAGTTGGGCAGCGCCGTGCCAAAGCACCAAAGGGGAGGAAGCGCTCCTCCGCTAGCGTTAGCACAGGCTCCATAAGGAGAACGAAATCGTTCGCCGACATACTCGATACCTTGCTTGAATCCGAGTCCTTTAGTCAGGACGAGCCGATATCTATGCAGGAGATGGACGACGGTCTTCTCTTTCCTGGTTCGTCTGCCGAGGAGGCTGCGCAGTTGGCTGAGGCTTTAAGGCGCTCACAAGATGGGACTGAAAATGTGCGCATCCCGAAGAAAGCCTTCCCCTCCGTTGTATTCTACGACGTTGACCCATTATTACGTAGGGTACGCATGGGTCCTCCGTTAATGGAAGAAGAACGGGCTCTCAAGCAGCCCATCTCGGTTGTTTATGAAGACGAGCTTGCACTAAAGACAGGCAGTAATTTACTTGCGATTGAAACCCGGCAAGCGCATATGATCAGAAAAGAACAACGGCTCGAAAAAGCCATACTTTAGGCTTCTTGGCGTATTGGTATGCGTATTTTCGTGCCTTTCTTTTGGCGAGTAATTTGTATTGCTTTCACATCACCTTATCTTTGCAAAAACTTTGCAGGGACTTCTGCAGCGGAAGTGGGTTTGAGCCCAGATCGAGCCATGGCTGCGGATTCTACAAATATCTCCCGTGACGCACCGGAGGGTGTAGAGGAGATTACTGAAGATGCTATCCTTGCTATGGAGCTCCCGGTGGTAGCTTCTGTCCTTTCAGCGTCTACTCCTCCGGCAGAGGTGGTCTTGCCGGCCATAGATCCCATGGATATCTTTAGTGACGCACTGGAAGGTGTAGAAGAGATTGTTGAAACTGTTATCCCCGCCTCAGGGCCTTCCACGACGGCTTTCGTCCCCTTATTGGAGACTGCCATGCCGGCTATAGATTTCACAAATATCCTCAGTGATACACCTGAGGGTGTAGAGGAGGCCGCCGAAGTTGCCATCCCTCCAGTTCAGGACGGATGAAGTATCGAAGGTAATCTTCTATACATACACATTTTGTTTAACGACCCCTCCTTTATCTGAAATTTTCCTTTTCTCAGAATTGCGGGAGCTGGCGGCTTCCATCGTGGATCTTTCCCCGAGGAAAACCTTCCAGCGATTGCTTGACATGGCGGCCCCACAAGCGATACCTCCGTAAAGCATTGTGCTCTCTTCTGGCCAAGGTCGGTATTCTTTTTCCCTTTTTGTTTTATATTTTTATCATGATGCTGATATGCCCTTCATTTTAAACCACAGTTCTGGAACCCAACGACGAAGTCGAGATTCTTGATGAACCTGGGGATCTCTCAAGCCTGCCGTGCATGACTGTGGGTAAGTGACGTTTTATTTTTGGCTTCATTTTGCTTACTCTATATTTGAAAATATAACTGACCTCACATATATCTTCACAGCTTTGCTAGCCCTGACCCCATTAGAGTCTCGGATCCCCATGCCACCAGGTCCTTACGCCCGACGCGTATATAAGAGGATGGAAAAACAGAGCGTTTATTCCCTGGCGGCTCTCATCGAAGATCTTCGCGCTGGTACTTCTGTCGCGGCCAAAGAATTCGCTGCTGAAACCAACACTTCATTATCTGTTCTTGCCACTTATCATGACGAGGCATTGGTGCGCACCTGGGTTGGGTATTGTCGCAGAGTGGAGGCCTGTCTACTTGGGATTGAATGCATACGCCTTCCTTCCGACCTCTTGTCTGTAAAAGCAAGCCTGCGTGGATGGCTCGAAGGATGTGCAGCTAATCTCCAGTCATGCGAGAAAAGGCTCAACCGGAAGCTTTCGGCGAGAGAGTTGGCTTCAAAGGCTTTAGGGGAACTTCAAGCCCAACTCACCGTCAAGACCACTCGTACATATGAAATTTGGCGGGTGCTTCCAGAGGCCATCACAAAAGTGGTGGCTCTCGATAAAGCCGTTATTTTTACACGTGAGATGGTTGAAGCCCACAAAGTCGCCGAGAAAGAGCTTGAAAATCGGTTCGCTTCATACCAGAATCAACAGGCACAGGCAGGGACTCGTCTTGCGGCACTAATAGAGCTCGAAGCAGAAATCCAGCGGAAAAACAACGAACTTGCTGGCTTATTGAACCGTTCGCCGGCTTAGACAATTTTTTCGCTGTATATTCTTCCTCTTTTTTTTTACTTATATTCATTTTGATTCATAAATAAGAGTATCTTGTATTCATTTTGATTCATGAATAAAAGACATATTTTATTTCATACCAGCGCTTCTCTTTCTGTCGATATCTTGTCTTGGCATAAAGTAGTTTATATACTCATTTCGGAGTTTGTAGTTTATTCAATCATGTCGGAGTCTCTAGTTTGTGGACTTATTTCGGAGTTTGTAGTTTATTCACTCATTCCAGAATCTCTAGTTTATGGAATCATTTCGGAGTTTATTCAGTTTACCTACCTTGGGTTTATAGGCAAACTTGTCCTAACATTATAGATAACCCCTGCTTTTTAGGACAGAGGTCCGTTAGGCTTTGTGGTACTAGGGTTTTAGTCTATGCCGCCGTCGCGTCGGCTGATGCATTCCCGATATGTAGACTTTACGCTGATGTTCGAGTAGCCCCGCGACTGTCATGTCTCTGATCACTTCAGGGGCTGGACAAGGCGTTTTCAAGTAATCTTCCTAGGCAGTTTGACCGTTGGAAGAGCAAGCGTTAGGAATTTTACCATACCACTTTTTACTTGAGGTTAGGCTCTGTTTGGAAGCCCCGATGAGTCATAACCACTCCGCACTGGTGTGGGATGATCTCCGATAGTCTTTCGGGTTTTATTTAAGTTACCGTCAAGACCCTGAAGCTAAGAATTTTGCCTTCGCTTCCTCTTAATTTGGCTATTTTGGAGCCTTTGTTGACATCGCGTATACTGTAACGAGAAGAATGTCGGAATAGTTTTTAGGTTGTTTTGTGAACCGTTAAGACTTGGAGCTAGGAATTTTGCCATGGCTCCGTTCTGTTTCGACCCTGGGGTCTTTTGTTGACGTCGTGTCTGCATCCTGCCGGACTGAGAATGAACGCCGTTGTCGACATTGCGCCTGCTGTAACGAGATGAACGTTGAGGTAGTCTTTAGGTTGTTTTGTGAACTGTTAAGACTTGGAGCTAGGAATTTTGCCATGGCTCCGTTCTGTTTCGACCCCGGGGTCTTTTGTTGATGTCGTGTCTACATCCTGCTGGACTGAGAAGGAATGTCGTTGTCGACATTGCATCTGCTGTAACGAGACGAATGCTGAGATAGTCTTTAGGTTGTTTTGTGAACCGTCAAGACTTGGCTCTCCCTTTGATAGAGCCTAGTGAGAAATATGGTTCCTTTTTTCATTTGTGCCCATGGATTGTATACAGGGGTCGGTGTAGACTCACCTACAAGGAAAAAGTTTCATTTTTTTTCTTTCCGCGATGCTTTATCATTTCAGCTTTTTATATCGCGAAAGTCGTGATTGCCCAATCATTTCTGCTATTTATCGCGGTGCCCAATCATTTCGGCTATTTTTATATTTTTACTTGCTGCTTTTTTTATTGCGAGTTGCCCAAACATTTTGGCTATTTCATATGCATATATATTTTTCTCACTGATTTTTATTGCGAGTTGCCTCATCATTTCGGCTATTTTTATATGCATTTTTTGCTCGCTGATTTTTATTGCGAGTATGGAACTTAAGATCTGGCACCAATTTTGGCATCAGCATTTGTCGGGACCCGGTTCTTGCTCACGGAAAAAAATGCCACACGGAACAAAGTGCCACGCCAAGTGTCGTGTTAAGTGGGTGGGGGCCATCTTTTGAATCCGTGGGGGCTACCTCTTGAGTCCGTGGGACCCACTGTAGAACAATGGGGACTCTTCGGAATACATTCCGAAAGAGGGCAGATCTGTACTATAAATGGAATGATACCACTCTTCAATACAGAGGCGCCTTTTAAGTGAACTGGCACTACATGAGCTTTGAGAACTCCGTAGTTAAGCGTGCTCGAGCCAGGAAAGTTCTGGGATGGGTGACCTCCTGGGAAGTGGCCCCTGGTCGGGTCCGGTTCGCCCCGAAGGACAAAACTGTGCAGTTTCGGCCAGAGCGGACAATACTCTCTGTATTAAGGGTGGGGCGTGACAGAATGATATCAGAGCTGGTCCCTCAATAGTAGCTCTGTGGTTCGAGGATGAGCCATTGTTCAAAGGTGGGGAGAATGTCGGTGTTTCCCCAATCAGAGCAAAGATCTGTTCAAATTCCAAGATTTGGAATGAAGCGACGCTTCCTTTCCCCTAATCAGAGCAAAGCTTTATTTTGAATTTCAAAATTCAAAAATTGAAGCAACGCTTCAATTCCCGTGCGCTGCGTGCCATATGTCAAGCGCAGACGCGCTAGCACCAGGTGCGCTGCGCCCTAGGCAGCGCACCCCCAATCAGAGCAAAGCTCTGTTTCAAAATTTAAGTTGAAGCAACGCTTCAGATCCAGCGCTCTGCGCTGTGCGCCACGTGTCAAACACAGGTGCGCTAGCGCAATTGCGCTGCGCTCTGCACTGCGTGCCACGTGTCAAACACGGTGCGCCAGCGCTGGGATTAAAAATTCCCCACCGTCAGAACAAAAGATCTACTAATAATAAATTATTAATTAATCAGAACTAAAATTCTGTTATGGAAAGATTTTTCAATCTTATTAAAACAAGAAGATTATTTTCTGTAAAACAGAATCCTTAGGATCAAAGATCCAACGGTGGAAAATATTCCCAAATCAAGCAGAGAAAGATCTCTTAAAACTGATTTAACAAATCATTTGGCCCTATATAAAGGACCTGTTCCCCTCCGAAAGACGCGGCGGAAGACTCGCCTGAATTTCGGGGCAGATGCTAATTGGTGCTATCCGTCCACCTCTCCGAAGATGCCAAGTTGATTTATGGCGCCATGTATCGAAGGTTTAAACGGATGCGACCGATGTAGCAGACTTCGTCAGATTCCCCCTCGTTTGAGGGGTTTTTGATTGTGGGGACGCTCTTCCCTGCAGGCGCAAGCCCCTACAGTTAATTACGCTACCGCATCGCGGTAACAACTTTCTCCTTCTCCATATGGTCACTTCGTGTCGTGGGTGTTTGTTTTGTGTTTGGTTGCCCGTGGATTGTATACGGAGACTAAGTTATGTTGTCGCCCGTAGGGCATGGACTAGTCCAAATCCGTATCTTTCTTAGATTTGGGTTTGGGGGTTTGGGTTTAAGGATACGTTAGCCTCATTTGAGACTAAGATCAACTTAAACGTTTGTTAAGGATACGTTAGTCTAATTTTAGACTAAGACCAACTTAACGGGATCGTTTAGATCTGACAAGAGAGCAATTGGGCTCTATTGTTTAGTTTAGTGACATTGCGGTCGAGGTTAAGGACATCATAGTCCGTGGGTATAAGGACCCCGTAGTCCGATGTTAGTTTAAAGACATCACGGTTGAGGTTAAGGACATCATAGTCCATGAGTTTAAGGATCACGGTCGAGGTTAAGGACATCATAGTCCGTGAGTTTAAGGACCTCACAGTCCGATGTTAGTTTTAAAACGTCACGGTCGAGGTTAAGGACATCATAGTCCATGAGTTTAAGGACCCCACAGTCCGTGAAATGTGTGGTTGTCGGGACCCGTCAGCTCTTTGAAGACGTTGAGGAATTACAACGAAAAATATCAAAGGAATAGAGGGATGTACCCTTGAACCAAGGTGAGTTGTTTGAAAGAGCAGATGTGCTCAGTTCAAGATAAGTTGAGGACTTATGGACAGAATTGGGCTAAGTCCAATTAAAATGTTTTAACATTTTATTTTTGTTCTGGCTATTAAACCTTCATTTGGGCTCAGCCATTTTAATAATGATAAGCATTGGGCTCTGACATATTTTGTCTTGATCAGAACAAATTGTGTTCTGATAGTGCGCCACGTGGCACGTCAGGCGCTTTGCGCCAGTCAAAGAGCGCATTGCGTTTCTGTCAAGTAGCGCACACGAAGAGGACACGTGTCGCGCTTAGCGCTAAGCGCTAGTTCATTAGCGCATTGCGCTTTTAATTTATGAGCGCTTTGTGCTAGTCTGTTGGCGCGCCAGTGAGTGACACGTGGCGCGCTTGGCGCTGAGCGCCAGCCCATGAGCGCAGTGCGCTGTTTCAGAAGTGCAAAGCGCGGGTTGTGTCTTTGGTTGACACGTGGCATGTTTTGGCGCTGAGCGCCGGTCCAGGAAGCGCAAAAGCGCAATTCATGAGTGCAAGGCACTTTCTAATAGCGCAAAGCGCATCTGATCAATTTTAAGATCAAAGAACAAGCTTATGTTCTTCCTAAAGGAGGCCTTGCCTCAAGATCCAAGAACAAAAGTTCTTGTTTATAAAAGGGCTCTGCCTTTATAGATCAAAGATTTGTGAATGAAGTAAAAATACTTCTTTTATTATTTTATGATTAGATCTTTTGATCTTTTCCTTTTTATTAAAGACCTTGGTCTTTTTATAGATCTAAGATCTTTTTAGAAGATGGTTCTTCTTTTTACGAGATAGACTCATCTCTGTTATTCAAGAACATAGTTCTTTTTTTACCTAGAATATGAAGAAATGATCTTCTTCTTTCTAAGAGCTTTCTCTTCTCTTTTGCAGAGGGTTTTTCTCTCTCCTTTTTCTTCTTGAAACTTGAAGTCTAGGGTCCTTTATATAGGGCCAAATGATTTGTTAAATCAGTTTTAAGAGATCTTTCTCTAATTGATTTGGGAATATTTCGTACCGTTGGATCTTTGATCCTAAGGCTTCTGTTTTACAGAAGATAATCTTCTTGTTTTAATAAGATTGAAAAATCTTTCTATAACAGAATTTTAATTCTGATTAATTAATAATTTATTATTATTAGATCTTTTGATCTAACGGTGGGGAATTCTTTTAATTCCAGCGCTGGCGCACTTTGCGTGAGCGCACCTTCGTCCGACACGTGGCGCGCAGCGCAGAGCGCTAGCGCACCTTGTCTGACACGTGGCGCGCAGCGCAGAGCGCAGCGCAACTGCTCTAGCGCACCTGCGCTAGCACACCTTGTCTGACACATGGCGCGCAGCACAGAGCGCAGCAGAATCTGAAGCGTTGCTTCAATTTAATTTTGAATTTTAAAGCAGATCTTTGCTCTGATTGGGGGTGCGCTGCCTAGGGCACAGCGCACCTGGTGCTAGCGCGTCTGCTTTTGACACGTGGCACGCAACGCGCAGCGCACGGGATCTGAAGCGTTGCTTCAGTTTTTGAATTTTGAAATTCAAAACAGAGATTTGCTCTAATTGGGGGAAACAGGACCCTAGACTTCAAGTCTAAAGAGAGAGAGAGATAAAAATACAGAAAAGAGAGAGAAAAACCCTCTGCAAAAAGAGCAAGCTCTTAGAAAAAAAAAGAAGATTTTTCTTCATCTTCAAGGTAAAAAAGAACTATGTTCTTGAATAATAGAGATGAAACCATCTCGTAAAAAGAAGAACCATCTTCTAAAAAGATCAGAGATCTAAGAAAAAGACCAAGATCTTTAATAAAAAAGAAAAGATCAAAGATCTAATCATAAAATAAAAAGAAGAAGTATTTTACTTCATTTATAGATCTTTGATCTATAAAGGCAGAGCCTTTTATAAAAACAAGAACTTTTGTTCTTGGAACTTGAGGAAAAAGCCTCCTTTGAAGAACATAAATTTGTTCTTTGATCTTAAAATTGATCAGATACGCCCTGTGCTATTGAAAAATGCCTTGCACTCATGAATTGCGCCCTCGCGCTCATTGGACCGGCGCTCAGTGCCAAAAACTGCCACGTGTCAACTAGAGACACAATATGCGCCTTGCGCTTCTAAAACAGAGCATTGCGCTCATGGGCTGGCGCTCAGTGCCAAGCGCGCCACGTGTCACTCACTGGTGCGCCAACAGACTAGCGCAATGCGCTCATAATTTAAAAGCGCAATGCGCTAACAAACTAGCGCTAAGCGCGACATGTGTCCTCTTCGTGTGCGCTACCCGACAGAAGGGCAGTGCGCTCTTTGACAGAAGCGCAATGCGCCTGGCGCGCCACGTGGCGCATTGTCAGAACAAATTCTGTTCTGATAAAGAAAAAAGATGTCAGAACTCAATGCTTAGCATTATTAAAAGGGCCGAGCCCAAATAAAGGCTTAACAGCCAAAACAACTAAAAATGTTAAACATTTTTAATTGGTCTTTGCCCAATTCTGGCCATAAGTCCTCAACTTATATTAAACTGAGCACATCTGCTCATAAATATCCAACAGATCCTAGTCCCAAACTGGGCTACAGATCTTTCAAACAATCCACCTTGGTTTAAGGGTACATATCTTCACTCCTTTGATATTTGTCGTTGTAATTCCTCAACGTCTTCAAAGAGGTGACGAGTCTCGACAACCACACATTTCACGGACTGTGGGGTCCTTAAATTCATGGACTGTGATGTCCTTAACCTCGACTGTGATATCTTTAAACTAACATCGGACTGTGAGGTCCTTAAATTCACGGACTATGATGTCCTTAACCTCGACCGTGATGTCTTTAAACTAACATCGGACTGTGAGGTCCTTAAACTCACGGACTATGATGTCCTTAACCTCGACCGTGATGTCTTTAAACTAACATCGGACTGTCAGGTCCTTAAATTCACGGACTATGATGTCCTTAACCTCGACCGTGATGTCTTTAAACTAACATCGGACTGTGAGGTCCTTAAATTCATGGATTATGATGTCCTTAACCTCGACCGTGATGTCTTAAAACTAACAACGGACTGTGGGGTCCTTAAACCCATGGACTATGATGTCCTTAACCTTGACCGTGATGTCTTTAAACTAACGTCGGACTGTGAGGTCCTTAAACTCACAGACTATGATGTCCTTAACCTCGACCGTGACGTCTTAAAACTAACATCGGACTGTGAGGTCCTTAAACTCACGGACTATGATGTCCTTAACATCGACCGTGACGTCTTAAAACTAACATCGGACTGTGGAGTCCTTAAACTCACGGACTATGATGTCCTTAACCTCGACCGCGATGTCTTTAAACTAACAATGGACCGTAATGTCCTTAAACTAACAATCGACCGCAATGTTACTAAACTAAACAATAGAGCCCAATTGCTCTCTCTTGTCAGATCTAAATGGTCCCGTTAAGTTGATCTTAGTCTAAATTTAGACTAACGTATCCTTAACAAACGTTTAAGTTGATCTTGGTCTCAAATGAGGCTAACGTATCCTTAAACCCAACCCCCAAACCCAAATCTAAGAAAGATACGGATTTGGACTAGTCCACGCCCAACGGACGACGACATAACTTAGTCTCCGTATACAATCCACGGGCAACCACAAACAAAACAAACACCCACGACACGAAGTGACCATCTGGAGAAGGAGAAAATTGTTACCGCGACGCGATAGCGTAATTAACTGCAGGGGCTTGCGCCTGCAGGGAAGAGCGTCCCCACAATCAAAAACCCCTCAGACGATGGGGAATCTGACGAAGTCTGCTACATCGGCCGCATCTGTTTAAACCTTCGATACATGGTGCCATAAATCAATTTGGCATCTTCGGAGAGTAGGACGGATAGCACCAATTAGTATCTGCCCCGAATTTCAGGCGAGACGTCCGCCGCGTCTTCGTTCGCGTCTTTCAGAGGGGAACAGTCGGGACCCGGTTCTTGCTCACGGAATAAAGTGCCGCATGGAACAAAGTGCCACGCCAAGTGTCGTGTTAAGTGGGCGGGGCCCATCTCTTGAATCCGTGGGGGCCACCTCTTGAGTCCGTGGGACCCACTGTAGAACAATGAGAACTCTTCGGAATACATTCCGAAAGAGGGCAGATCTATACTATAAATGGAATGATACCACTCTTCAATACATATATGCCTTTTAAGTGAACCGACACTACAGGAGCTTGAGAACTCCGTAGTTAAGCATGCTCGAGCCAGGGAAGTTCTGGGATGGGTGACCTCCTGGGAAGTTGCCCCTGGTCGGGTCCGGTTCGCCCCGAAGGACAAAACCGTGCGGTTTCGGCCAGAGCGGACAATACTCTCTGTATTGGGGGTGGGGCGTGACAACATCGCTGCAACTGAGATATTTCCAGGAGCGAATCATCATTTTCCTTGAGAGGACTTGAAATTTGATACCGGTTCAGCATCGCTATAACTTGGATATTGCCAGGAGAGAATCATCATTTGCCTTTACCGATATGAACAAAGGTGGCTTAGTGGACAGGGTTAGGATCTTGTCGACTAAGGCTTTTGACTTTATGAGCCGTAAGGGTCTCATAAAGGGTTTTCTCCTTACGAGTCGAGAGGATCCTGTAAGTGTAGGTTCTTCCTAGAAGTCGTGAGGACTCTTAAGTGATATTTTCTCTTGCAAGTCGTAAGGATCTTACAAGAGTGTTTTCTCCTTACAAGTCGAGATGACTTATAAGTGTCGTTCACCATATGAGGACATTTCTCATCATTGGTAGAACTTGGTAGGAAAATCATTTATTTGTGCCCGTGGATTGTATACAAGGGCCAATATTAGACCGCATGTAGGGCAGCTTGGGAGATACGACGGCTTAAGAACATGTTTGAATCCCTGTAACTTAAAACATTCAAATTCTATGAGCCGTGAGGGTCTCATAGAGGGAGTTCTCCTTACGAGTCGAGAGGATCTCCTAAGTGAAAATTTTACGAGATTGTGCCCTTTCGGGTTTCCACAAGCTCGCCGGTAGCCGTGCTGTTTTTACTCACGGCGCCCTTTCGGGTTTTCATCCGTGCCCATTTTGCTTGTGTACGTACCGTTTTTTTAACAACGAGATCGCGCCCTTTCAGGTTTTCACAAGTTCGCCGGTAGCCCTGCTGTTTTTCTCACGGCGTCCTTTCGGGTTTTCATCCGTGCCCACTTCGCTTGTGGACGTACCGTTTTTTTTTGCCATGGGACTTGAGTTGCAGTCTTCGCCATTGGAGCTTTGATTGCAATATAGATCTCAATAGAGGATATCGCCATATTTGAGACGATATGCCATGTTTGAGGCGGCACACTAGGTTTAGGACATTCCGGTCCATTGTTAGTTTAGGGACATCTCGGTCCGTTGCCAGTTTAAGGACGTAGTGGTCCATTATTAGTTTAAGGACATCTTGGTCCGTTATCACCATTTTTGAGATGAAGCTTTAGTTTAAGAACATTACGGTCCGTTGTTAGTTTAAAGACATCTCGGTCCATGGCCAGTTTAAGGATGTAATGGTCCATTATTACCATTTTTGAGGTGGAGCTTCAGTTTAAAGACACTACGGTCCGTTGTTAGTTTAGGGATATCTCGGTCCATAGAGGATATCGCCATATTTGGGGCGATGCGCCATGTTTGAAGTGGCACACTAATTTTAGGTCATTCCGGTCTATTGTTAGTTTAGGGACATCTCGGTCCGTTGCTATTTTAAGGACGTAGTGGTCCATTATCACCATTTTCGAGGTGAAGTTTTTTGTTTAAGGACATTATGGTCCGTTGTTGCCATATTTGAGGCGAAGTTTTTCCGAATACAACTTAGAGTTTTAACTCAGGAAGATAGCGAGCGGACACGAGTGTCGTCATCTATCATTGACCTAATTCGTGACTCGTTAAGCGTGGTATTTATTGAGGAATCGGCCGTTTATTGGCCGGAAAGGTCTTTCGCCATGCATATCCATGAGCAAATTGGCCCCACCTTGATAGACCTTGTCTATGATGTACGTGCCTTCATAGTTTGTCTCAAATTTCCCCCATTTTGCACGATTGGGGATCATAGGTCTTTTGACGACTAACACGAGTTTGCCTTGGCAGAATGTTCTCGGCCTAGTCAATTTTTCATATGAGCGCATCATCCTTGCCTTGTAAAATTATAGGTTCTGTTGCGCCATGAGGCGAGTTTCATCGAGGGCGCCGAGCTCTTCAAGCCGAAGATGGGCTTTTCGTCATCTGTTAGCTCGTATCGAACCGCCACTCGGAGAGAAGGGAGTTCTATTTCTGAAGGAAGGACTGCTTCAGTGCCGAATACCAAGGCGTATGGTGTTGTATTCGTAGTCGTTTTGAACCTCGTTCGGTACGCCCAGAGAGTTTCGTGTAATATCTCGTTCCGGTCCTTTTTGTTTCTGGACACCGTTTTCTTTATAATCTTGGTCAAGGTCTTGTTAAAATCTTCAGCTAGACCGTTGGCACGAGGATTATAAACTGAAGAGTATCTCCAGTCTATTTTATGTTGTTCTGCAAAGCGACTAATTTTATGGCTCCTGTAGGCTGGCCCATTATCCGAGATTATCCGTTGCAGAGTGCCGAACCGGTAGATGACATGTGTCTTGAAGAAATGGATAATATTCTCCGTCTTCACCTCCCTTAGTGGTACTGCTTTCGCCCACTTAGAAAAGTAGTCAATCGTTACCAGTATGAACCGGTGAACTTTTATATGATGCTGGTTCAATGGGGTCAATTATGTCGGTTCCCCACATTTCGAACAGCCAGCTAGCTATCGTTGGGTGTAGCAGATTTGGATGTTGGTGGATGAAGTCCCCGTGAATCTGGCACGAGTGACACTACTTCGCATATTCAAGACGGTCCTGAATCATTCTAGGCCAATAGTAACATATTCTTTTGATCTTCAGCTTCATCTTTGGCTCAGCCTGATGAGAACCGCAGAGTCCATCGTGAATTTCTTGAACGAATCTTGTATAGAGTATCATGAACAAAAGCGAAAGACAGAGCCCGTTTCATGAGCTGATGTCTTGACGACGTGTTTTTGGGCGTTCGATGGGATTTGAAGTAGTCTATGAAGACTTCCCTCCAATCCTTGAACTTTTCCTCGTCTTCTATTCGGAGCGCTTGTTTGATCGTTTCTTTTCCTTCAGATGGCTCCATTGAATCCTCTGAAGATATTTCTGCTGGCGCGAGAACCCGGCGGCTTTGCACAACGATCCTTACGTCATCGAGGTTTTCGTCAGCCAGCTCCTTAGAAAGCTTGGCTAATACATCCGCCTTGCTATTTTCCGCACGCGGTATGCTTTCCAGGATGTAGGAGAGGATTTGTGTCAGCGGTTGCTGCACTCTCCTACCATATCTTATCAACTCTGGTTTGCACGTCTGATAGTCGCCATTTACTTGGCTAACGACCAACTGGGAGTCTCCATATATGAGAAGGTTTTCGATTCTCATATCGATAGCGATCTCAAGACCCGCTATCAAAGCTTCATATTCAGCCTCGTTATTTGTTCTTGGTTCCGTTAAGAAAAGGGCGTAACGTATTATCCCTTTTTGCGGAGTCACGAAGATGAGGCCCACCCCGGCTTTGATTATAGGGGTGTTATGCTTTCGCTTCTTCATGGAAGATGCTCCATTGAAGTAGAGTTTCCATTGGACATTATTTCCTTCCTCCTCCCCTTCGATTGTGTCGAACGCGTGTTCGTCTGGTAATTCGCAATTTAAGGGAGAATCGGCTGGTATCGGATGCTCAGCGAGAAAGTCGGCGATGGCCTGGCCTTTCACTGCTTTGAGGGGTCGATACGTTATCGAGAACTCTATCAAGAGGAGGGCCTATTTGGCAAGCCTTCCTGTTAGTATGGCCCTTGACATAAGATATTTGAGAGAATCCACCTTTAATATAAGATGGATCTCATGTGCTAAGGCATAGTGCCTGAGCTTCGTTATCGCGAATATCAGTGCTAGACAATGCTTTTCGATAGGAGAGTAGTTATTTTCTGCCCCCAGGAGAACTCGACTCAAATATTAAAGAGCTCTCTCCTTTCCCTGATCGTTCTCCTGTGCCCATAGCGCGCCTAGAGAGACTTCAAAGGCCGTTGTGTATAGGATGAAGGGCTTTCCTTTGACCGGAGCGGTCAATACCGGCGGGTTCTGCAGGTATTTCTTGATTTCGTCCAGTACACTTTGGCATTTATGATCCCAAACGAATGGGGTTCCCTTCTTCATTAGATGGTTGTAAGGGCGGCATTTGGCGAAGAGGTTGGCTATGAATCGCCGGATATACGTGAGCTTTCCTTGGAGAGACCGCAGTTGCTTAAGAGTTCTTGGCATGGGCATTTCCATAATCGCCTTGATCTTTGCTGGGTTTATTTTGATGCCTCGGTGTTGTATGATGAATCCTAGGAATTTCTTGAGGAGACACCAAACGCGCATTTCAGAAGATTCATCTTTAGATTGTATTTCCGAAGACACTGGAAAGTTCAGATGTTCCTAGTGCTCCTCGTACGATTTTCTTTTCACCGCAAGGCCGTCAATATAGCATTCGATAATCTCATGTATGAGATCATCGAAGATCTTCGTCATGGCCCTCTAGTTGGTAGCGCCTGCATTCTTCAAACCGAAGGGCATCATCTTATAGCAGAATATGCCTAACGAAGTTCGGAAGGCGGTGTGCTTTTGGCATTCAGGATGCATTTTTATTTGATTGTAGCCTAAAGATCCATCCATGAAGGAGAAGACCTCATGAGTGGACGTGTTATCGATCATCAGCTCGGTAACAGGTACTGGGAAGTCATCCTTCGGACAAGCTTTGGTAAGGTCACGAAATTCCACACAGATGCACACTGTCCTATTTTTCTTCATCACTGGAACAATGTTGGAAATCGAGTCGGGATACTGAACTTCTTGGATGAACCCGGAGTCAATTAGTTTCTTGACTTCGGCATTGATACTCATCTCGAGTTCGAGCCGCATTCTTCTTGGTGCCTGTTTGACTGGCTTGACATCCGGCTATATAGCGAGTTTATGCACCGCTATTTTTTGATCTAGTCCCGGCATCTCGGAATAGTTCCTTGCGAAGCAGTCTTTATATTGCATAAGCACGTCCTTTAGTGTGGCCACCTGTTTTTTAGACAACAGCTCACTGACGAACGTGGGTCTTGGCTCATTTTCCGTGCCCAAGTCGATTTTGCTTATATTGCCCGCTGTGGTGTGTATCCCATCTTTCAGCTCTTTTGGTGCCGGTGGAAATTCTGAGATCACCTCGTCCCCGTCCTCATCCTCATCTGCGAAGCATCTGGAGGGGTCATCTATATTCTCGTGGTTCCTCTCTTTTGAGTCACGTGGCAAGTACAAGTTCGTTTCCAAGCTCGATGTTGATCTGGCCCTACTCTCGCAATATAGGTTGCTTTTGGCTCATGCTTTCGCGATGGGGTTACCCTCCAACTGTCGGATAGAGCGAACATGTCTTGTTGATACTGGTCTTCGACCCAGTCTTTGAAGGTGAAGCATTCTTCAAGGGGATGACCTATTGCTCGGTGATAGGGGAAATAATCCGGATAATGGACCTCGTTTATTTGTTCGGGATGCCGAGACTCCGGAAGCGTCATCATTTGATACTTCATGACAAGTTCAAATATTTTCCTTGTCTTGTCTTGGGGGAAAGAGTATTTCCGACCCATCTTCTTC
This sequence comes from Agapanthus africanus, assembly GCA_030015575.1. NCBI lineage: Eukaryota > Viridiplantae > Streptophyta > Magnoliopsida > Asparagales > Amaryllidaceae > Agapanthus > Agapanthus africanus. The sequence continues at coordinate 140,611,296 of CM057339.1, forward strand.
ATAAAAGACGGATTCCAGCTGACTTTTTCTCAATTGCGTGGCTTCTTGGATCCGCTTGGTTGTTTTAGAACGTCATTCTCGTTCTTTACCATGTTTTTGCCTATGTGCCAGACTTTTTCTTTGTCGTGAGAACGTACAGCGGGCTGAGGGTGAAGGGCATCGTGATTTTCCTTTTTCATAGACTGCTGAATGAGACGCTGAGTCCTGGCCTTTTCGTAAATGGCCATTTCGCGGTTGTAGTCATCCCGAACCTTTTGACCGGATTCTCTTATTGGCTTAGCAACCTGCTCCTCGAACGATGGACTTGACATTCATACGGCGAGATCTCGCTCTGGTTCAATGTTTTAACCCTTTGGAAAAACGTTCCCTTCTTTATCGAAGACATTTATGACGCGACAGTTGTGGAATCGCTCCCGTTTATTTGTCCGAGCGTATCTGAGCCCGGTCGTCTCCATTCTCCTGTTGGGCATCTTTCGCTGAGTCGCGGGGACGTCTCAAATCTTATTATAGAACTGGGTTTGTCAAGCGGTTTGTTTGAAGGGTACGCCATGGCATCTTAATAGCCTTTAAAATCCCTCTGCGTAATATCTAGGCAGATGGATTGGTTGAAACCTGTCAAGCGCATGATCGGCACCATGCCAGACTTCTTTCTCTACTTTAGTCTTTGTAGATTGGTAGAAGAGGATTGCCTTTTCACTTCTTCATCTGAGAGGAACGTAGAAAGTCCGCAGCTCTTGCACGCTGTATGTATCAAGTGCATCGAGTTCTTTGCAATGCCGTGGCGGAACTATGGTGATTTGTAAACTCTGATCAGCTCCAGTAACGGTTGGTGCTGATGGACGAGTGGAGAACACGGCGTTGGCCTCGTCCTCAGATTCACCGTTGAAGACCAAAATAGGAGCAGATGGGTCGGTCGGTTGGTGCTGATGGACGAGTGGAGAACACGGCGTTGGCCTCGTCCTCAGATTCACCGTTGAAGACCAAAATAGGAGCAGATGGGTCGGTCCTATTGCTTCGGGGTTGCCCCCAGTAGACTGTCTCTTCATCCTCCTCGGTATCACTCCCAAAGATCGGGATTATGGCGGCGGCTTTTTGTTTATTCTCTGCTTATGACAACTTTTCGTGTCTTTGAAGTCTGGTAGGAAGTACTTGGCGTCTTCATATTTTCGGACTTCATTTATGGAGAATAGATTTAGTTCTCTCGTAATGGTGTACTCGAGACTATCTTTGAAATATTTCATACACTGATGTTGTGTAAAAGGAATGACGTTGTACTCGTACAACCAAAGCCAGCCGAGAAAAGCGTTGTAGCAAGTCTTGGCGTCAATGACATGAAATTTGATGTCAGTGACGAGTAACCCAAAGCGTAACATCAATATAACGGACCTAAGCGTCCGTGATGACTGTGAGTCGAACCCAGAGATGGTAATTTTGTCCCGAGCCAGGTGCTGAACGTTCATGCAGATCTCCTTCAGCACCTTCACGTTGAGAAGATTGACGGAGGACCTGTTGTCGACCAGGATCTTCCATATCTTGATGTCGTGGCAGTACCCGGTGACATATAGAGGACAATTGTGCTCGCACGTTCTGAGAAGGAGATCTTCATCGCCGAATATAATGTCAGCTGTATGAACCTCTGCCAGCTCGTCCTTCATCTTTTCTTCTGTAAGGAAAGCTTGGAACTGATCGGGCTTCTGTAATGCCCGGATCAGAGAATCTCTTGCTTCTTTGGACAGGAGGAGAGCATCCAATATGCTCAGTTGTGAGGGTATCTTCCTCAGATGTGCCAGGACATTATAATCCACCTTGTTTTTCCTTGGTGGGTCCTTGGCTGTGAGCTCTTTAACGACTCCATCATCAAGGGTGATTTCCTCAGGGAACTTTTCTTTCCCTTTGTCTCTTTTACCCGAACCTTTTTTTGCAGGTCCGAGGTTCTTCTCAGGTAGCGTGCGATTACGCAGCTGAATGTTCTTACAATTCTTCTCCTCCTCTTCTTTTTCGGAGGGGGAGTTCTTGAAGAGAGGGTCGAGGGTCATTTCTTCTTCGGAATCGCTCCCGAAGATAAGAACTTGGAGTTTTTTGCTTTCCCAACTGGCATCAATCATATGACAGTTGCCAGTCATTTTCTCACGCGCACTTGTCGAACATCTTTGCAGTCGAAGAGCTTCTCGTTTCATCCTCTTAAAGTGTTGTTTATGGGAAACATATCCTTGTCACCACTTCTTGAAGGCACTGCATTCCCTCCGATGATATAGGCAGTAGTTTGGATATATATCTGCTCTGTCGAGGCATCTGGCCCCGGGAGTGTTTTCCACGAGAGGTGGCAGCTTCATTCCCATTGATAGGGCTTTGGCAAACCACTTCTCTGTCTTGATTCTGCTCTTGTTTGCCGCAAGTGTGCTTTGGTATGATCGGAGTACTTTACGACTCCTCCTTGCCGCAGCTTGTTCATCCTGACGGTGACGCTTAGCCTTTTCGTATATGGCTGTTTCGCGTTCTCGGTCAGCTTTGCTCTTTTAAAATGCTTCGTTTAGCAGCCTGTCATTTTGGTCTTCTGACGGTTCCAGGGATTTTGGCACTGGTCCATCCCCCAGTTCCTCTGTGTTGCTTTCCGACGCCGATGGAGTTTCTTCGTTATTTAACGACGAATGAGAAACCATGTGGCAACTTACTACATAATCTTCAGTTTCTTCCGACGAGCCATTTCCCTCATCATCGTTACTATCTCTGTTCTCAAGTATATGGTTGAGAAACTCTTCGAGGGTGACTGCGGTCCGCGCCTTCTGGTTGTATTCTTCTAGCATTTCAATGTACTTTTGCAGGTCCGTGCACTTGTCGTCAGGCTGTACGGTCTTCTTGTTCTTCTTCTTTCCCTTCAAAGACTTTGAAGGATTGACCTGGGTGTTTTTCCCATCATAAGCAGTTTTCGACGTAAGACGCGGTTTCAGCATCCCTTCAATGATCTCGGGCTCCAGCGGGCTTTTCCACCTGATCGACGTAAATGCTTAAAGATCCTCCAGCATTTTTTGGTTTTAGCTGAAAGGACAACTTCCCACAGAGCTTCTTCCACAAACGAACATGATGCCCCCGGCGTATCCACCTTTTCAGGAGCGTGCCTCTGTGGCGGGTTCACCCTCCAGTTCTCGAACAGCGCGAATTTCCCTTGACGGTACTGGTCCTCAACCCAGTTCTTGAAGATGTAGCAATCCTCATTAGGGTAGCTCACCATTCGGTAATAGGAGCAGTAGTTGGGATTGTTGATGTCACCGGGCTGTGGTGGACGTTTTGGGTCTGGCAAAGTGATGAGTTTATTGTGCACTGCCAGTTCGAACAGTCTGCTCGTTTTATCATGAGGAAACGAGTAAGCACGTCCTAGCTTCTCTTCCAGGGATTGGCACAGGCGTGCGTTGTTTTGGCAAGCAACCGGTTTCGGGTCACTCAGTTGCTGTTGAATGTTGACAACGAAGGTTGCTTTCCCTTTACCCTTTGCATTCCGAGGGTCCAGTTTTGAAGAGGAAGGTTTGTGGCTCATCTGGTCTATTTGGGCCAACTTGTCGATCAGAGCCTGGAAGGTGGTCGGCTTAAAGAAAATCATGAACTGGGACACAGTCGTCTGAGGATCCAGAGTCCTTACGAACATGCCCACGGCAGGAGCTTCTTCGATGCGTTGTTCGCATTTTGACCAGAGGTTCCGCCATCGGATTGCGTATTGAACCCAGGTCTCTCCTGGCTTCACCCTGGCATTGATTAATACCATGATCAGGGTGCGCTCGCTTGCGTTGGCGAACCGCTTCATGAATAGCAGTTCCATTTCCGTGAATGTTTTGACGGAGTCATTTGGGAGTTTCGAGTACCATTCAAACGCCGTTTCTGACAAGCTGCCAACGAATTGGCGAAGCAGCAATTTATCTTCGCCTCCAATATTTCCGCTTAGAGCCCTGAACTGAGTGACGTGTTGATGAGGATTGCCTGTCCCCTTATACACGTGGAACTTGGGGATCGTATATCCTGACGGGTATTTGATTTGGTCATACCAGCCCGGATACTTTCGCCCAGTTCTGACGACTTGGCCAGCCGCTTCATTTGCCTGATGAGCTCGTATTTGTTGAGCTATGTAATCATCAAGGGCGGCTTTGGAGATCGTTTCCTCCATGGCTGTTGATAAAGTTGGAAGAGGGTCTGTCATCCTCGATGATTATCGGCGGGTCTTCAGTTAGAGGTTCTGGCTGGATAATCATTCCAACCATATCTTGGAACAAAAGTGTCATCTGTTTTATATTAGCAGAATATTCTTCGGCCTCCTTATCCTTTCTTTCCAGTACCCTTCATAGAAACTCTGTATCGGTCTCCTTCTCCTGGCACTATTCAGATGCTGACTCCGGACTTTCATTCTGTCCGACGAGTGCTGCCATTTTTGTCAGCACCTCCTGTAGCTTTTGTTGCTGCTCCTGAGCCTTTGTTAACGACCGAGTTTGCGGTCGATGACCCACGGAAGCACGACTTTCCTCTTTCCCGGAAGCCATGTAAACCATGTGCACGATCATGCCTTAAGACTTGGGGCGTTTGGATCCATCACCTTTGGGATTTGCCGTCAGTGGTGAGAGATTCTCCGGCCTTCTCTTTTTATGGGAGGTCGAGGTTGAAGGAGCCGTTATAACAGGCGCATGTGTGAAAGAAGTCCCTCGCTGTATGGTGGAGGGATGATTTTCCTCTTGTCCAAACTTCATTTTCTCCGGTTGACGAGAGTGGTCTTTGTTGATCACAGAGTCCTGGACTTTCCGCCAGACCCTGTGAATTTGGGAGGACAGCCGCTGAGGGGGCTGTTCCGATTTTTCCTACGTCATGTTTTCAACAGGTGGGAGAGATTTCTTCAGCACCACGGTTGGGGAGTTCTTTCGCACCCTCCTAAGCGGTTCAAAGCTGTTCCCGGTTGGAACAACAGCGTTAACTTCCACCATTGGAGCTGGTGGAGTAAGTCCAGAAGGGGAGTTGCCCACAGCTTTCCTCACTCGGCGCCAGTGGAGACATCGAGCATGTCTTGCATACGGGATCACCTCAGTTATGGAAACAGCTCCGTCGTGCCCCAGGCTTTGATTAGGGGCTGTTACTGGTGCCAGCCTATCGAAGACCGATGTCCGTTGAGAGAGAACGACCAATCTTTCGAAGGCCGATTTTCTGGTAGGGGAAGCACCTTCGACGACTTCACCCGCAGCAGGAGTTGAAAGGATCATTTTGGGATAGCCCCTTCGGGTATCATGAGCCTCTTTGCGGGCCCACTTGAGCTTCGAATTAGCATGTTGAAGACTGAGGTGGAAGACTTGGATGACCCGTTGAGAGGGGCTGTGGTGGTTGCAAATCGATCGAAGACCGACTTCTTTGGAACTTTCTGTGGTGACACTGGGGTGCTGAAACTCGCTGGCGGGTGCATGGTCCCGAAGAACAATCCAGTGCTGTCTTGAGTCACCTGCCCCACCGGCATTGAAAAGATGGAGACCGCATTGGGCCCATATGTCACTCCTCCAGTTGGGGCGGAGAGGGAGTTGCTGTTGCAATTTGTGCAGATGTTCACTTCTTCTTTCTGCACAGGAACAAGACACAAAATCTTAGTATCTGGAATCCAAGGGCAGCCATAGCAAACCACGATTTTTGTTCGCGAAACACGACACATGAAATATGGAGTGGAAAGAGGAAAAGGTCCCACCGGGCGTGCCAGAATCTGTTCACCGCCGAAACACGCGACCGGGACGCTAGGAGGTCTGCCCTGAATTCTGGAGGCAGATGCTATTTGGATTTATCCGTCCACTTCTCCGAAAATGCCAAGTTGATTTATGGCACCGTATCTCGGAGGTTTGGACGAATGTGGCTGTTGTAGCAGACTTTGTCAGATTCCCCCTCTTTTGCGAGGGGTTTTTGATTGTAGGGATGCTTTTTCCTGCAGGCGCAAGCCCCTGCAGTTAATTACGTTACTGCATCGCGATAACCACTTTCTCCTGCTCCGGAAGTTCACTTCGTGTCGTGTGAGTTTTTATTTTTAGTTTAGGTTGCCTGTGGATAGTATATGGGGACTAATTTATGTCGTCGTCCATAGGACGTGGATTAGTCTAAATCCGTATATTTTAGATTTGGGTTTTTTTTATTTAAGGATCGTTAATCTGGTCTGAGATTAAGATCGACTTAAATGTATATGAGCAGTTGGGGCTCGGTTGGTCTTTTGTTAAGGATACGTTAGTCCAATTTGAGGCTAAGATATACTTAACAAGATTTTAGAATCATTTTTGTTTCAGATCCAACAAGAGAGCATTTGGGCTTTGTTGTCTTAGTTTAGGGACATTTCGGTCCATTATCGCCATTTTGGGGGGTGAAGTTCTAGTTTGATGACATCTCGGTCTGTAGATCACCATTTTGGAGGTGAGATTTTAGTTTAAGGATATCTCGGTCCGTTCATCATAATTTTGGAGGTGAGAGTTTTAGTTTAAGGACGTCTCGGTCCGTTGATTACTATTTCGGAGGTGAGATTTTAGTTTAAGGACGTCTCGGTCCGTTGATCACCATTTTAGAGGTGAGATTTTAGTTTAAGCATGTCTCGATCCGTTGATCACCATTTTAGAGGTGAGATCTTAGTTTAAGGACGTCTCGGTCTGTTGATCACCATTTTAGAGGTGGGATCTTAGTTTAAGGACATCTCGGTCTGTTGTCCCTCTTGCGCGCACGTGTATTTGTTACGTGACGGGATGAACAACGATGATTTAGGATGCACCCAGTTTGGGGTGTGCACGTCAGTTTGGGAAGTGCACCAAAAGAGCTATTGGTTGTCGGGGCCCGCCACCTTTCTGAAGATGTTGAGAAATTACAACGATATGTATTAAAGGTGTAGAGAGATGTACCCTTGTACCAATTCCCGTATTTGAAGGAAAGGAGTTACTGGTAAACCCAAAAATCATTAGTCATATTTTGAGACTAAGATTTCCTCGGGAGGATGTGGGATGTGTATCGTTTTGGATATCATCGGTTGGAAAATCAATAGTCATATTTGGGGCTAAAATCAGTTTGGGAAAATATGAGCATAGAGGCTCGGTCGATTTGGAGATCAAAGAAGTTTTAACCTCGGGAAGACTTAGCCAATTTATGACTAGGTTTGGGTCTCCATATTTACCCCTGCAGTGCTAAGCACTAAATGTAGTACTCACGTGTATCCCACGTAAGGCATTGGACCAGTGTTAAACACTGAACTTTGGAGGCGATCACGTGTGAATCACGTGAGGCGTCCCAATGTGGGCGCTATTCTTTGGGTTTTATACCCTTTTTTACATATAAGTGCTAAGCACTTGGTTCTTGTGGCGCTCACGTGTGAACACGTGAGGCGCCCCAAAATTGGGTACTGCCTTTTGGGCTTTATCCCCTCTTTTTTTATATAAGTGCTAAGCACTTGATTAGAGATCGCGTGCAAAACACATGACTGCCTTAGGAGGCACTTCTTGTTCTTTTTTTAAGCGCTCGCGTAGGAAACACGTGTGGTCCTCGTTATAGTGTTTAAACACTAATGAATCATCAGTCCTTTCTTGTGGGTGTTTGGAGATTTTGATCTCATGTTAATAACACTAGGATTTGGAGAGTCTCATGTCTCTTGTTTTGTAAGAATTAAATTCTTTTTATAGGGTTAAACCCTAGTTTTCAGAGGAATTAAATTTCCATGTGTTTTGTAAGAATTAAATTCTTTGAACTCAATTCTTTCCTTTAGGTTTTGAATCTGCATGACAGAATCTCCTCGATGAAAATTAAATTGTCAACTTGTGGGGAGATCTGCTTTTGCAGATCTAAACCAAAAGAAGAACTAAATTCTTGCATGAAGGGTTAAACCCTCAGAAAGGCAAATGAAAAGTGTTTTTCTTTTTACCTAATGTTTCAAGGAAGCAAGTCTTTCTTTTGAGAATTAAATTCTCCTGTTTCTCCAAATCTCACTGTATATTCTTGTTTTTAAGTCTCTAGGGAGTTCTCTCTCTCTACGTAAGGAGGTGTCCTCATGTGTTTAGCATGTGAGGCTTTATTTAGCCTATCTGTTATTTGATTGCAGCGCCTTTATGCTTTGCATATAGGCGCTCATGTGTTTAACACGTGAGGCTTTGTTTAGCCTATCTGCATATCGGCGCTCACGTGTTTAACACGTGAGGCTTTGTTTAGCCTATCTGTAGTTTAATTGCAGTGCCTACAAGTTTTTCATATAGGCGCTCACGTGTTTAACACGTGAGGCTTTGTTTAGCCTATCTGCAGTTTAATTGCAGCGCCTATATGTTTTGCATATAAGTGCTCACGTGTTTAACACGTGAGGCTTTGTTTAGCCTATCTGTAGTTTAACTACAGCGCCTATTTGTAGACGCTCACGTATTGGCACGTGAGGCTTGTTTAGCCTCATTGCAGCGCCTATATGTTTTGCATATAGGCGCTCACTGTTTAACACGTGAGGCTTTTTTTAGTAGGTAGTTTCCTTTTTCCTTTCTCTCATCTTCTTCTTTTTTTTATAAGGAAACACAGGCGTGGCATTGTCCTGTACAACTTTGGCCTTAAAGATTTCAATCTGATCAATGCGGCCTCCACAATGTCCTTCTTGTTGCATATTACATTTAAAAAGTTAACATATAAATTCTATGATATATTTTGAACGTACTAATATAAAAAATTGATTGTCTAAACTTACGTATTTGACGTAAAACTGGGCGGAACTCTTGTTCGTTCCGTTGTATATATCATGCAATTCAGCGCGAATGTCGCACACGCTCCTCTCCTGCAGTTACATCAAAAATTATTTATTGAGTTGCTACAAAAGAATAAAAAAATATTGTCAAAAGATATGTCCTAAATTGAGGGCTCATGTAATACCCGACCATGGCATGCCAGTAGTCGTTGAACCAATCTGGATCCGATTTCATCGCATACATCTCCTCCGGTGTAAGGGATTCAAGTTTTTTGAAGGCCTTGTTCTTATGGTCTCTCCAGTTCTTCGCCATATACTTAAGCAGCTTATCGTGAACTTCTTGTTCATGGACAACTGCCTCGGGACCCTCTTTGCCATACTATCAGAAATCAAACTGACTGTGCAAAACATGATAGTTCATCATTGTAACATTTCAGAAAAATATAATATTATTTTAGAATTTAAATAATAAAATAATAAATTTCACGAAAACTATTCGAGTACGAATTTGAGGTTTTCGTAGAATGGTTTAAGTATATACCAATATTTGGAAAATATTTGGGTATTAATATGAATTATTAATTATTAAGGCATTTATTGGATATGGATATTTTAGAAATAATTATACAATTAATTATATGCAAGGTTATGCTAAACTTGATTAGTGCACTACTAGTCATTCATTAAGCCAAATCCATTTTTTGTTAATAACCATGGCTAGTGCACCATGACACATTTCATATTTCATGCATGGTTCATTTGTATTTATGGACTTGTGGTTTATTATGTGAGAGGAAAAAGAAAAAGAAAAAGAAAATATATTTTGTATGAAAGGGGACATTGAAGCATGGGCAAGAGAGAGAGAGTGAGAATGAGAGAGAGGGGGGGCGTATGGCCCTTAACCATTCCCTTATCCTTTATCCTTCCCTTCATCATTCTTCATCTTCATCTCCTCCTCCTCTTCCTCCACCTTACTACCACCACCAAATCATCTCAAAAACTATCTCAAAACCCATGGTTTCCTTCATAAAAAATGTGCACCACCTCATCCTACACCCCATGGTGAAATCAAGTTTTTATTTTGAGCACTTTGAACCATCTTGGAATTTTCTTCAGTTGCTCCAAGAGATAAACCCTTCACTTTCCTTCTTTTTATTTAGTTTCTTAACCTCCTAATTATGTTTAGAGTTAGATTAGTGATCTTAGAAAATTCTAGGATGATTGTTAATGGAGAATTTGAGTTGTAGAGATGTAATTGAGGTTTAGTTAGTGATTACAAACCCTTAGTGATGATAATTCTGGACAAACTTAAGACTAGAGCCCAAAACACGAACTTAGAATTTTCCTAATATCGGTTTTGACGATATGCGATGATCTAATAGGATCTGCTATGACCCGAGAGCTCTATAAAATAAGTTCCCAACACAGAGAGGTGTGCAAGCTACTACAAATTTACCCCAAAAACTCGATATTCTTGTACTGGCCGCAAATTTATTCCCCTAGGCCGCAATTTGCGGCCTGGTCTTGGTGATTTGGGTTGGTGTTTGCACATAGCTCTGTTATCTGATATGTAGACCTATCCTATATGCAAATCTCCTAATTTCACCTATGGTAGAATCTGGGAGTGTTTTTCCATATTGCTGATTTCGGGTTTCCGATTTGTGAAACTTGGTTTTGGTATTTGAGTTTGGACACGGTCGTTGGACATTTGTACGTCAACGCTGAGCGTTATTTGGTTGTTCTTGCATGCGTGGGCTATAGGTTCTAACATATGTGCACTTCTCCTGCCGTATTGGTTTTCGGATTTGGTTTTGATATCATTACGATGTGTATTAATTTGTAGGTACCTTCACATGGGCTTCCGAGACGACGAAGAAGAACAAGAAGTTCATCGACTTCGGCTAAAGCAAGGATTAGCAGGTGAGTAGATCCATATCTATGGAGGAAGTCGGGTGGATGGCGTATAGCACCCCTGCAACCATAGTAATGGGAGAACCGATATATAGAATATATTTTGAGAAACCTATGCTTATGAACTTACGGATATAATCACAAGATTGAGTATGAGATGACATGATGAAAAGAGGACATGAGTGGATATGTTGTTATGAGGATGTGAGGAAACATGTATATATATACACATATACATATACCCGATTTGATATGAGTTTGATTTACATATAAATGAGAATAAAAGATGATATGATGTACGAGATCCTAGATCCGTACCCTTGTTTATGTATAGAACGATAGATCCTTAATCTGAATTGATGACACCGTACAATAGATTATCGTACGCGATAAGATATACCGGATGATTGGTCCGCACTCGTGACTTGAGGATGATGTTCGATGATAGTGCCACATCTGATACTATGAGGCTGGATCGCCGACTTTTGGATTGTCTTGATTCGGAGAATCATTGATTTCTAAACACCTTTGGTGGATAATGGTTTATATTGATTAATCTAGGTGTAGTTGTTTACCTTATACCATTCATACTTATGTTGTATCTTTTCCTTGTGACATATGTACTATGTTTCCAGCACTGACCTTTATACGACATCGTCTGCTAGGACACATGCACTATTACCGATGATGCGCATGTTACACATACACAGATTTTTCGGCTCACATACTCATCATCGGTAATTGCCATGCCACTTACACAGTTGGACTGTTACATCACTGTATTACCTTTAAACTGTAAAGTAAAATCATTGTTCGGTAATTATCACATGATATGCTTTCATGAAAACACTTGTAATATTTTACAGTACTGTTTTATGCTTACATATACTACACTTTATGGTTACAAGCATATGAGATGTTGTTTTCATGAGATCTCTGGATTTGAGAACCGCTGATATATTTCAAAAGAATTATGTTTGTTTTAAAACGCGGTTTCTCGTGATGTGATTTTTGGCGTCCACCATGAGTTTTCTCGGTTCTGAGTTATGAGTTACCCGATTCGAGGAGTAAGAAGGCACCGTCTGCGGGTACATGGTGGACCCGGTGCGGTACCCCGGGACAAGAAGATCGTTTAGAAAGGCGTTGAGCCCGATAGGGGAGCTCTACCGACCGGTGATAGTTTAGGCTCGACGGATATCCGGAGAATACCGACCGGAGTCGTATGATCAGATGGATATGAGGGCCGATCCGATGAGACGGAGCCCACGATATGAGGATTTACGTGTCGATACTAGACACGGGTTTTCATGATATTTCGAGTGTCGATCTGGACACTCATGTTTTATGATGATGATGTGTCGTTGATGGACACACGTTGGATATTCACATACATACATGCATATGACTCAGATGGCTTGATGCATATGCGGATACTGGCATGACATCATTATTGTGCATATATGCATACATGATCACCCTGGATACCACATAGTATTACCTTTATATTACAGTATGACCTAAGAATCGTTGTTCATTCAATTTCTACCCGCTGATATTTTCTACTCACGAGTTGGCAACTCACCCCCGTTGTGCCACAGTTTTCTTATAGGTTCGACCGCTTGGATCAGTAGCGGCTCGCTGGCACACAGCTTTTTTCATGGTGTTTAGCTTTGGTAGGTGGGATCCACATTTAGATCGTGACCACCCTTGTACCTACTTATTTCTGTTGTATCTAGTCAAAACTCCATCAACCAGAAACTAGACTTTGTATATTTGGTAGACCTAGACACAGACTTGTTTATTCTTGAGACTTAGAGCGAGATGGGTGTTTTGTCTTTTATTTGAGCTGGATGATATCTTGGTTTTACTTATTCTCTTTCTGTGATTGATCTTCGCCGTAGGGCGTCGTATATATACTTTAGTGCGTGGTTGTGATTCCTCCAATTGGCGAAGAGCTAGCTCCCGCTTGGAGATGCCTATATTATTGCATGTATATGGTTTTGGATCAAAATATACAAGAGAGGTGCTGCCCAAATTTCAAGGACGAAAATGTTTTCAAGGATAGTACGTAAATTGTTGCATTTTCATATGATATTACTTATACTTTTAAAGAAAGGCTTGAATTCATTATACCGATGTTTCAAAACTGCACCTCCATTATTTTCCGCAAAAATATTTAGATTTCTGGGTTTCGGCTTACTTGAATTACGGCGGGGTCCTAACTTCATGTAATTCTCATGCCGGTCACGTGCCAATTTCAGGTCGTGACAATCATCTAATGGGTAGATGTATTTAAACAAATCAAAATACAGTTCAGTATTAAATGGTATAAACGAATCTCGTCATAACCTCCCATAAAGCAATGTTCTTCTTCTGCTCTAATTCTGAGCTTTCCCACTCAAGGGCTATCCTATCATCGTCCTCAATCAATTGAAGCATACATTTCTCGTTGTTCACTATATATGGCATCATCTTCTTCGCTTCACTACGACTCTTACGAACAAGATCCCCTAAAAATGAAAGGTGTGCAATCGGATTGTCCACAGCATTTAGCTTTCTCTTCCAGATTTCAGTAGCCCGTGTAGGTCCTCTCACATCCCGTGTTTGTCACTGGGAAGGCTGTCCCTCATCCCCCTTATCCTGATCTGTCCTATAATCATCTGACATATCTAAAACAACTACACGGTATATAGTTCAATATGTTAAAGAACAAGATAATAGTAAAAATTAATGAAGTGCGATGGTAAAATGTAAATTATACATTATTTAAGTAGATGAAATTTAAGACATATAACAGAGCAATAATACTAAAAAGAATATCATACAGGAGCAACGAATATGTAAATTTCACATTACTTAAATTAGTTTAAATGACAGAGCAATAATACTAAAAAGAATATCATAAAGATGAAATAAATTACAAGTTTCACATTACTTAAGTTTAGCGCGACTTGTCTTCTCATCGCATAAACTATGAGATGGTTGTCAGCGAAGAACGATTTGTAAGTGGGTTATGCTCACTCTAATATGGTCGTAGTGAGGCGTAATGCACAAAAATAAATTTTAATACAAGCACAACCAACTATATCCCAAAATACATCCATATGCTTAAAACTAGCAAACTAAAGATAAGGATTTAACTACTCGATTAGGGTTACAGCCTTTGTAGTCGTGTCCTTCGTCTTCAATTCTCTTCTTTAGCTCCTCGAGGCTCCTAGATCGAGCTTGTCTGTCGGTCTTTCATTGTCAAAGATGATCCACCCGAGAGAACCAAGTCCAACCTTCAACTTTATCAAAATGAAGTAACTAAAGATCTTAGGCTGCTAATCTAGCATGATTAGGATGTAGTGTAGTGTTTTAGTATTTTTCTTTCTCTTTGTATCTTCATGATTCTCAACTCATGAGAGTGTAGAAAATAATGAAGAAGAAGAAGGAGCTCTTGAGGAGAGAGAAACTAAATGGTAGAAGGAAAGAATCCTTACAAATTCAAGCATACACTTTCTTGTTAAAAGATATTTCATATTTTAAAATTGCAACCATGCTTGAATAGTATGACCGAATGATTAAAGAATTCATTTGGCCATACCCTCCACCATTTCTCCCCTCCACCTCATTTCATAATTTCTATAAAAAGAAATTCTTAGAAATGAGGTGTTCTCCTTCTAGAAGTATTCTTGTATGAATATAAGAATGCATCCCCGCAAATACATGTCCGTATTCGTATCAAAATACAAATACCCAAGAGATAGAAAAATACAATAAACATAATACTAGAATATACATATCGATATGTGTGTGTGTGTGTGTGTGTGTGTAAATTATTAAATCATAACTTGATTTAATAATCCGGCTTAATCCTAAACCGGCTAGTATTATCATCCGCCCGATTAAAATCCATGTAGCTAGTACACTTACTTAATCGGAACCTTGCACGTATCGATATACGGCCACTACATCATTTTTCCTGAACCGAGAAAACCCTCTGTATGGGACTCTAAAGACTCGTCAATACGCTGGCAGTGGGTTTAACTACAAGCATGTCAGCGACACTAGCTGTACTTAACGGCTATCCAGGTATTGAACAAAAGGATGGCCGATAAGAAAACTCATCCGTACCCCTACTGAGCCTATCTGTGACAATCTCTGTACAGTCCGATCTCTTCGTCTAAGAGTATCGCATACTAAGTCTATGGGGTGGATAATGTCAGACCCCTACTAACCCGATAAGTCATGCTGGTCTGAAGTTTATCACCCACTGAGAAACTAGTGATCTTATATCAGTAAATCTCATCCACCTTGGCCAAGAATTTTATGGTGACAGCTGATCCAATACAGTGTGACATCGACTCCCAATACCGGGAGAGACTAATCCCTGGCGATTGTTCATTGCCTCCATATGGATCGAGACTGTACCAAACTAAAACCTGTTTGCACGACTCCTTTGAGCCGTGGTAGGGTAATAATCTAAATACAGTGGAAACTTACACGAGACAAATGAAAATCTCAGGTCAAAGGACTAACATGTACTTATGCCACAAGAGAACTTCCATCTAACCATAAGTATAATACCATCTAGAAGTTCCCGGCGAGTCCGTCCGGTGTACTCACCTACAGTGAGCACCCGTATATTATCTTAGGTGACTCAACACTAATGGCTTGTGAGACCTTACCACCGCCTCTCGTTAGGGTCTCGAAACATATACATTAGCCTACTCCAAAGTATCAGTATCGATACTCGGTCTCGATACTCACTTGACTAGGGACTGTAGGGTGTTTTTCGTCACCCCATTAAGATGGGGATTCGTGCGCTTTTTAGGCGTATACAGATTCTCCCTGCCTAGGATAGGCAGGGGTTTACTGATTGTGGGGATCAGAATCTCCGACAACCGTGGACTAAGCTGTCGTTAATTAGCCCTCGCTTTTGGAGCGAAAGAACCTCCGATTGACGGGTCAAACTGGTCATGCGAACTCAATGTGCCATATACGTGTGTTGTGTTTTGAAGGGTTTTGGATATATCGGGGGCATCACAGAGTTTACAAGGGTCTTTCTACCCGGATAGAGGGCTGGAGGTCAAGGGGGCTGGCAGCCCCCTTGCGCGGTCCGGGACAGCGCCCCGTTAGAAAAACTTTTCTAACGAGCGAGGTATTTTTAGTGGGAAGTATATGAAAAAAAGAGTGGTGAGTAGCGTCTTAAGAATGCGTGCGCGCTAGTCGCTGGGCGCCAGTGCCTCACGGGCCCGACACATGGGCGTCGGCACCCGCGGGACACGTGCAAGGCGCATGGACGCCAGCGCCTCACGCGCCTGGCACGTGGGCACCTGCGGGCCACGTGCAAGGCACCGACGCTTCACACGCCCGGCACGTGGGCGCTGGGCGCCTACAGAAAAAGGTTCTTAGCCCCGGGATATGGAATTAAACTCCTAAAAGGATTTTTTTTATTATTTATATATTTTTTATTTTTTTCTTATGGAGTTCAACTCCAAAAGAAATTTTTATTATGAAGTTAAACTCCAAAACATTTTAAATGGAGTTAAACTCCTAAAAGAATTTTATTTGTGGAGTTAGACTCCAAAAGATATTGAATGGAGTTAAACTCCGATAGACTCCAAAAGATTATGACAAATGGAGTTGAACTCCCAAAAATCTTCGAAGAAGATCAAAGAGGATCCTTTTCTTCTCCCCTTTAGCCCTGAATCTTCTTTTGAACCTTGGATCTTCCCAAAGTGGGGGTTTTGGAGATAGGTCTCCTCTTCCTCCTCTCTGTTGGCTGGATCTAGGGAAAAAAAAGGGGGTGAGACTTAAAAATCTTCCCTTTTGGAGATTTAATGGAAGATCTGAGTTCCCCTTCAAGGGTTTTATGGTGAAAAACTATTTCTTTTTGGAAAAGAAAGAGTTAAACTCTTGATTTAATTCAGAAAAGAGAAGAAGATTTAGAAGCTTGAGGAAAGAGAATGAGGCGTTAAACCCTAACTTTTGAGGGGAATGAAATATTTATTCTTAATTTTTTCATCATGTTTGCCTTTATAGGCTACACACTTTACATATAGCCCCTTGGGCTTTTCCAAATGGCACTTGTACCACCCCATACCTTATGTGCTTATTTCTTTTTGCACATAAACCATGAGATTTACAAAATTTTGGCTTTCTGCCCATTTTTCATACATTTATTTCTAAAAATTGTATTGAACTAATTTATTGCTTCATTCTTGGCATGGAGTCAACCCCTTTCATGCTTGATCCTGACTTAGGCTTGGACCCACTTAGCTTGGGGGTTGATTGACTTTGACTTGGTCGATCGGGGTATAACTTTTGACCCCAACAGGGACATTTAAGGATGTGCTTATGGACTATCCAGAACCCACATATATGACCGTCATCATAACTCTGGTAGTCAAGCAATAGTCCTACGGGTTTTATCATTATATATTACCCACGTGTAATAACGAATAAAACGTATACACATAATGATAAAGACAAACCATACAGCATACCGTCATCTCAAGTAAGATGGTTCTAGCTGTATATGTCACGCCCTGCTTCCTAGTAGACGGAAACAGTGACATGGCAAGCCCACGGCATATTTATCCAGAAAAGGTCATTCCCTAAATAAATATACTAAGTGTATTGAAATAATAATACATAATACAAGAATAAACGGAGACTGTAAAAATTTTTCAACAAATATCTTTATTTACATTCAACTTCTTATATTTATAAATACATGAGTTTATGCTGGAAAGTAAATACAATAAGGAAAATGCCTAAACAAGTGGCATAAATAAACTGAAGAAAAAGTGAAGCTGAGCTAGCCCTGGCTAGCAATCTGATTGTAATCCTCCTTTGTGGCTTCAACTTTCTCTGTCTCGACCATATCTGACGAACATTCCAAGAGAAGAAAAGTGGGTGGAATGTCCGTCAGCGAACTAGCGCTCGGTAAGTCCCAAAAATAGATAAGAGTAAAGAAAATGATAGGTGTAGAATATATATGACGAGTAAGAGTATATGATCATGGGTAAATATATTTTATAGATCTCTATATGGTCACTATGTTAACGTTAAGTTCCAAGTGTGAATGTCAACGCAGCCGTAGAAGTATTCACGAGTTCAAGAGTGGGGCTCAAGAGCAAGGAAACACGGGCCCATTTTATATGTTAGCATCGGGTCTCTAGGCTGTGGATGAGTCAACCCGGATGATATTCGAGTAAAATATAAAAAAAAGGTTTATACGAGACTCCTGAAGCTCTGTTGGATTCACCCAAGAAACTATCCCAAGCATCCTGAGTATAAAAAATTATAACTGGTTAATATACTTAATTAGTTTGATTGATTGATTAACATGTCTTGATCGAAACAATAGATTGCAAAAGGTGTAGAATGTATTCAAGTGAGTCGAGTAATATGTGAGTCATGACAATTGCAATTTTGGTTCAAGTCAAGTTGGTTCGAATAGTTTGGGTTCGAGTTTAGATTCGAGTTAGGTTAGAATTCGAGTTTGTGTTCGAGTTTG
Source organism: Agapanthus africanus (assembly GCA_030015575.1). Taxonomy (NCBI): domain Eukaryota; kingdom Viridiplantae; phylum Streptophyta; class Magnoliopsida; order Asparagales; family Amaryllidaceae; genus Agapanthus; species Agapanthus africanus. The sequence goes on from CM057339.1 coordinate 140,629,403, forward strand.
GTTTCAAGTTTGGATTCGAGTTTGAATTCGAGTTCATGTCTTTTCATGGGAATTGATTTACACTGTTAAAAATCTTATGTTCGGGAGAAATCGGCAACTACTGCACATGGACGGCAGGATTTGTGTCTTTTTCCACGACATTTGCTAATTGATAACTCCGTTAAGTTGTCTAACCTGAATAGACAAGCACTCACTTTCTCCGGCTCTCTGGGGCTCAAGAGAAATGATACCGCTTAAATCTATATTAATTCTAGAGTCCTTAAAATATTGTTTGCATATCGATGGGGTTTTATGAAAATACTTTAATATAGTTTAAAAATAAATCTCGAGGATGATTTGTAATATTTAGGATTTTCGTGAACATGTATTTTAATTGTTATGGTATTTTAGTGATGAAACCTAACTTTTTGAAAGTTTATAGTACTTTTGTGAAAACTACTACTTTTGGAAACTTGGTAGAATTTTATTAAAAATTATAATTTTTCATTTTAAAAATATAGTTTCATAATATGTTTTTATTGAAAATACGAATTCACAGTTTTATAAAATTTTCCAAAATTTAGTTTTTCTTTAGAAAAGTCGTATTTCTTAAAAACCGTATTTTTATTTCCTTTCGAAACCGAATACTCCGTGAGAAATCATGCATCTCGCTCTACCATCCCAAGGATGTGCGATAATCCGCACCATCCATTAGCGGATCCCCTGACGAGAGTTGTAGAGACGTAATCGCCAAGGACTACAAATACCGATTAAAAGAAACTCGTTTTTGAAAAGATGTGGTATTTTAATGTAAAAACATATTCTTTAAATGAACCATAGATCTAGAATACCGTGCGATGGAACTATAGTGTGCGTGTGGGGTAGCTCGTTACCCTGTGAAGTTTTTCTAAAGGTATTTAAACTAATTGTCGAGAAGTATTATACTAAAGTTCATGGAATTTTAATGAAAAGTTTGTTATATGTTTGTTTCATATGAATTTTTTTGTTAAACTTCAAGCTAAATGATATACATAATGTTATAAGTGGTGTTAGGATATTAGTTTGACATATTTTGTTTATAGAGTGGGTGAAAAGATTTGAAAAGAATGGAAAAGAGAGAATGGAAAAGAGAGAAAGGAAAAGAGTGGTGTTAGGATATTAGTTTGACATGTTTTGTTAAACTCCACTTTACCGATATGTTTTTAGAAGATGATTGAAGTTGAATGGAAAAGAGAGAAGAGTGACTTACGGTTTTAGGTGGTTAACAAGAGAGAAAGGAAGCTTTTGGGTGTTGTGGCGTCTTCGGAAATACTCCGGTCGTCGAGTTTGACCTGCTACTCTGCTTAACTCCACTTGGTAGTTAGAGAGTTTGAGAGAATTTTTATTAGAATTTTCAAAATGGGGAAGAGCTAGGGCATGAGGTAGTATTTATAGTGAAGAATTAGGGTTTGGAAATTAAAAATATGGATTAAAAGAATTTAATTGGTGCTAAATAGTGAATTGAAGAGTCTCTGTTTGATTGCAGGAAAATCAAACAGTGTAAGGGAGTTGAAGAGTCAAGTGTGCAATACATAATTTTATTTTGATGAAAACGAAGGTACTGTAAATCTCCTTCTTCTTTCTCTTACATAAATCCAACTCCATTCCTAAAAAATCTAAAGCCAGAGCAAATAGTTTTCTTTTTACTGGCCAAAAGCCATAAAAAATTTTGACATAAAATTGTTCTTCTTTTGGGCCAATTATTACCATATTGAGCATTGTTGCTCAATCTCCACATCTTCTACAAGCCAAAGCTTTGACAACAGTAAAACTAAGTACAAACTGAAATCAACCTTTCAGAAGTCATCAAAAGTTAACTTCTCCCAATTAACACGAAAAAAAATAAAATAAAACAACAAAATGATAGAAACTAACAGCAACAAAATTCTCACCATTTCCCACAATTTTGAAGGATCATTTTAAAAAAGGTATAATTTCTTTATCAATTTCACGATGCAAAAAATTCCCTCCCAAATTTTATGAGATTTTATGGGAATTTGGGGATGTGATCATTTTCCCATTCACTGGCCAAAATTAGATCCAAGTGAAGGAAGCAAGCGAATAATTCAATGACACAAACAATAATAATTTAAAAAAATGAAGATAATTTGAGATTAGTGTGTTTACCGCCGAAAACAGAGACAAACCGGGATGGATCGTCTTGCCTAAATTTAGAGGCAGATGCTATTTGGATTTATCCATCCACCACTCCGAAAATGCCAAGTTGATTTATGTCACCATATATCGGAGGTTTGAACAAATGCGATTGTTGTAGCAGACTTCATCAGATTCCCCCTCATTTGCGAGGGGTTTTTGATTGTGAGGACGCTCTTCCCTGCAGGCGCAAGCTCCTGCAGTTAATTACGTTACCGCATCGTGATAACCACTTTCTCCTGCTCCGGATGTTCACTTCGTGTCGTGTGTGTTTTTTTCTGTTTAGGTTGCCCGTGTATTGTATATGGAGACTAATTTATGTTGTCGCTTGATCAGTCGAAAATATTGCATTTTTAACACGACAATTTTCCTACCATTTGCACTCATCTAGAGGTGTTCGGTATTAATATAGCACATATTAGCAAAACAGCCGTAAAATACCAAACTACTTGTGTTATATATTAAAACCGTCATTTCTGAGGGAAATTGAGTGTTTATCATGGCATCGCATTATCTTTATATAACGCAACACTCGTTTCGAGAATTTGTGCAGGAAATTCCAGGAACAGAGCCAAAACAGTTAAAAGTGCTGAGAAAATGACGCCAAGTCCAAGATCTGTGATCTGGTAGTAATCTAGAAAGAATTTTGAGATTCAACATATCAGGAAATATACCTAAAGCCAACAGCAAGCAACACAGGAATTGTGATGCACAGAGGGCACCAAAGTGCCGCGGATCCGCGGCCAGAACCCCCTTGGCGCCGCGGATCCACGGCCATGAGGAAAGGTCGTCAGATAGCTTCATTCCAGGCTTCTCCTTTCACTTGGTACACCTCTTCAAGCTATTCCAAATTCCATAATTCTCCAGATTCTTCTGCCAGATCAGCAATGCTCCTTGTTTAAGCTAATCATGTTCAAGCTTCCAAAACAAGCTACTTAACAAACTAAGCCTAGAAGCTTCTCCCTAACCTCCAAGCTTATGAAGGAAGCTAAATCCTAACTAACTACCTCCAGAAGTTTCTACCTAACTACCTAGCTTACAAGGGAAGCTAAACTAAACCTAGCTTCTAAAGGAAGCCAAAGCTAGTGAAGGCTATAAAAGAAACCCTAAAGCTTCTTCTCAAAGGTTGTTCGTTGTTGATTCCTACATCAATTCCCAATACAAGTTGAGTGACACGACTTGTAAACCCTAATCCCCAATTCAAAATCCAAAGCCAAAAATCAAGAACTCCGAGTACCAAATCAAGCATGAAGCCTTCGATCCTTTAGAAAGCGACGCCGGACTTCATCGGAGCAAGTGATCCAAGGAGATCCGCGACTCAAGAAGACGAGCGAAGCCGAAATCGACGATCAAGTTCTTTCTTCTTGTAGATCTTGAGAGAATTGTAACAAAATTGTTGATAAATAAAGGTGAAATTTCTATATCTTGCTTTCTTTACATTCTTACATCATGATTCGGTCTCAATTCTTGATTGAGTATTTTGTTATGATGTTTGAGTAAAACTCCGCTCGTGGAGGAATCGAGACGATCAATAGACGATGATGTTATAAATCTTGAAACAATTCTTAATTTCTATAAGTTTTGTAAACTCGTGTAAATTGAAGAATTGGTAACCTAGTTTCGAGTGATGCTTTCTTGATTGTGTTCGCTTTTAATTAGTGATCCACGATCGATTCTTGAATTTACTCGAGGCTAGAATTTGAATGGGATTCATCGAAAGGACAAAGGATGAGATGAAGAAACCCTAGTTTCTTTAAAATATCCTTACACCTCGATTAATCGTCATCGATCTAGTATCAAATCATTAATGGATAAGAATACGTAATCAATAGATTTCATCACGTCTATAGATTCGATCGATTCCTACGAGCCTCACTTCGATTCTTGATTATTGGATTGGAAATCATCAATTCTTGATTCTTGATTTTTATGTTTTCTTGATTTTAGATTTAGATCTAGATGATTCTTGAATTCAACTTTAAAATATTGAATTGAATTGTCTTTTCTTTCTTTTCTTTAATTTTCAATTCATCTAATTCGAATTACGAACGGATTACACTTTCCCTGTGGACGATCCGCACTCGCTAACGCGCTACAATCGACACCGTTATTGATTGCGGTCAAAATATTTTTGGTTGTGATTTCTATACATTTTCTACATACACATCGGGAAAACGTATCAATCAAATGGCGCCTTTGCCGGAGATAGTGCGCTAATTCGTTCGTTTTTTGAAATTTGAGTTGAAAAGTTTATTCCATCATAATTTTGAGATCAAAATTCGCACAAACACTAAAAGATTCGTTGTGATTTGTTGCAAGGAAATATGGAATCTGTGGAGCTTGTGGAAATATTTTCTGAATATTCCAGAGAGCTCAGGAGATGAATAGAGGCATTCTGTAAGTTTTTTTTTGCAGTGATCTCTTCCTTCAACCGCGGATCCGCGGCATTAGGAGCCTCCCGCGGCAGAAGCACGGCGGAACTATAGCATCGCTGTTCCAAAATTTGCAGGTATAATTCCAACTTTCATATCTCCTCCTCTGTCTGCTCCAATAACAAATTTGCTGCAGGTTTCTTTGAAAAAATTCTCAGCACCGCAAAAAGTAATAAAAATTGTGCGTATTTTTGATTCTTGGTTGTTTGCATATTAATACGGAATTTAAGGGGCACGGCCAAATCCAGATTAGGTGGGGAGTTCATTACCCTTCCTAATCCCCGAAAATCAAAAACTTGCATCCGCATTACCCTCATTAACTAAAAGAAATCTAGAGATGACTCTAAGGACCGTCACGCTCATTTAGGACAGAAGAAGGCCGTGGGTAATCCATTTTTTATCCGCGTTTCTTTTGTGGTGTCTAAGGCAAGTGTGTTTAAGGCAAGTGGTTACTTAATTAGGCCCACTACTTACGTAGTGGAGAACCTCCCACTTACCTGGCACTTATCTAGCCACAGGAGGGACAAAGAGGCAGTGGAGGATTGATCCCGCGACTTGTCTTTTGGCAGTTAGGAGCGGTCTAGAGCCTTGACCTAGGTGACCACTAGATTTTAGGGTTGCTTGTTGCATTTGTTGTGATTTGCATCATTTTTTCAAAAAAAAATCCGTATATTTTTCAAAAAAAACACCACTTCATTCATTTTCTCTAATTATATTAACGCTGCCACTTGTACTAAACCCTTTAGTGCAAGATAGGCTGGACACGGGATTCTAGTGCCCGTTTAGTCTGCGTTCCCCCGATCGACTCCGAAGTCGGTATTTCTACGTTTACTTCTTCTTTGCCTACCACCACACCCACATCGATGGATCCTTCTCCATCGAACTTCTTTACCACTAATATGCCGCCGCCCGCTGGTGCGCAGAATACACCCCGCATCTCTCTCCAAGAGAGGTGCTATCCTATGCGAGGTCCTCTTTCGACCTGTCTATCCATTCCACCAGCCAACGGGGACAATTTTGAGATTAAACCCCAATACATCAACCTTCTACCCAAATATCACGGTCTCGAGTCTGAAGACGCATATGTCTTTATTACAAAATTTGAAAATGTATGCGCAATGATGGGTACTTCACAGCTTTCTGTGGATGCTATGCGTCTACATCTTCTTCCATTTACCTTGTGCGATATAGCCGAGAAGTGGCTGTATAACACTACCGCACATTCCATTACGAATTGGGAAGAATTCGTTGCAGCATTCCTTAAGAAATTCTACCCTAATCACAAGACAGCTCGAGTCCGTAGCGAAATAAATCAATTCACCCAGCTTCCAAATGAACCATTTTCAAAATGTCTTGACCGCTTCAAGGATCTGTTGGTTCAATGTCCACATCACGGAATCTTTAGATGGGATCTGTTCCGAATCATATATGAGGGCAGTAACCCTACCACTAAACAGAGCCTTGAAAACATATGTCAAGGAAATTTTATGACCAAAGACGATGGGGAAGCTTGGAAATACTTAGAAGATTTCGCTGAAAAATCTTTACAGTGGGAGAGTCCATCGTTTAGGGATGGCAATAATCAATCGGATGTTTCCATAGGAGTTAGAGCTGAAATTTCAGCTATACACAAGAAACTCGATACTATGGAAAACAAATTTTTAGCTGCCGCCCTAAATCAAATATCACTCTCCAAAACTGTATGTGGATGCTGTTCTGATCCTTCTCATTTAACGGAAGAATGTCCATTGAATTCTCCGTTTCAAGGTCACGAGCATACCAATGCTGCTTTTCAAAAACCTAGAAATGATCCATTTTCTTCCATATATAATCAGGGTTGGAGGAATCACCCAAATTTTGTTTGGAACCAATCACACAATCAAAACACGGTTCCAAACCAAAACAATTTCCAAAGGGCTCTTCCACCACAACAGCAACCATTTCACCTGACTCAGCACCCCTACCAATCACAAAACTTTCAAGATCTAGTCAACACGCATGCACCATATAATCCTGCACAATTGACTGGTACTGATCTCTCTGCTTCACTCGAACGGACTTTTGAAACGTACATGAAACGAATGTCGGCTGAAGTTAGGTCTTCCCTCGATAAATTTGAGAAAAACTCTGACCTCCAAGCTGAGAGTTTAAAATCGATGGAAGCAGAAATTGCACGACTCAAAGCCGAAATGAGTGCGAGAGAAAAAAGGAAACTTCCGTCTCAACCCCTACCGAATCCTGAGCATTACAATGTAAATGTCATCACAACGTTGAGATCAGGAAGAGTGCTGAATAATCATGTTGGGGAAGAGTTTGATGATACTGGGAAATCTATCAATAACACCCCGGCTGAGACCTTTCCTCACACACACACTTCTACTTCTGATCCTTATTCTTCTACCCCACCGCCTTCTCACGAGCCTATTCTCCGTTTCCCTCTAGGCTCGACACCTCAGCAACCCTCTTCTAGTCCACAGACGATCCCCACTCCTATTCTGGGATCACGTCTACACACACCATCTTCTCCTATGCTGGACCCAGCGCTTATTGCTAAAGCTCATTATCCTAATCGGTTAAGGGGTAACAAATCGAGTCCACATATGGAGAAGATTATGGAAATGTTCAAACAGGTTAACATCAACATCCCTCTCCTAGATACTATTCAACAAGTCCCCGCTTATGCGAAAATTCTTAAAGACTTATGCACTAGGAAGAGGAAGACTCAAGTGCCAAAGAAGGTCTTCATGTCTAATAATGTTAGCACTGCTTTTATCCTACAGCTACCAAAGAAACGTAAGGACCCAGGATGTCCTACGATATCGATTTCTATTGGAGGTAAAAACATCAACCGTGCTCTTCTTGACCTAGGCGCAAGTGTTAACCTGCTTCCATACTCTGTTTATGAGCAGCTAGGGATTGGAGAGTTGAAACCAGCTCACTGCACTCTCCAAATGGCAGACCGTTCAATCACCAAACCTAGGGGTGAACTAGAGGATGTGTTGATAAAAGTCGGGGAATTTGTATTCCCTGTGGACTTCATTGTTCTCGATACACAACCTGTAGCAAACCCACAGAGTTAAATTCCGGTGATTTTGGGTCGACCATTCCTTGCCACTTGCAATGCTGTCATTAACTGTAGAAACGGTTCAATGAACTTATCTTTTGGAAATATGACAATTGAACTGAACATCTACAAAATTGGAAGTCAGCCATCTGAACCCTCTGCTCATATACTTGATGTGTGCTCTGTCTACGAGATTGCTCCCGAAAATTGCGGAGTTGATGAACTTTGCTTTGAAGATCTCGACGACACTACCACATCAATGTTTGATCTTGCACATCTTAGTGAGGACACATTTTCCATGCTTGAGTCCGACACTCTTAAATCACCACCATCCGAGTCTGTATCTTATGCAGGTTATGAGCTTCTTTGTGACTCCGAAAATCATTCGATGGTCCCACCTTCTATTATTTCTCCGCCAGCATTAGATCTCAAACTTTTACCTTCTCATCTTAGATATGCATATTTATGTGAGAATGAGTCTTTATCGGTTATCATATCCGCTTCTCTAGCATCAGAGCAAGAGAATGCGCTTTTAACGGTATTGAGATCTAATAGGCAGGCGTTTGGTTGGACCATGGCGGACATCAAAGGGATTAGTCCCTTGATTGTAGCACATCATATACACTTGATGGATGATGCCAAACCAACCCGAGAACTACAGAGACGGTTGAACCCTGTCATGAAGGATGCGGTGAAGAAAGAGATCGTCAAATGCCTTGACAATGGTATTATTTACCCAATCTCCGATAGCCAATGGGTGAGTCAAATTCATGTCGTCCCTAAGAAATCTGGCATCACTGTTATTACCAATGAGGCAAATGAGTTAATTCAGACACGCACCCAAACTGGGTGGCGTGTATGTATTGATTACAGAAAACTCAATGCCGTTACGAGGAAAGACCACTTTCTTCTACCTTTCATTGATCAGATGCTGGAACAGTTAGCTGGACGTGAGTATTATTGCTTTATGGACGGATACTCTGGCTATAATCAGGTCTCCATTGCCAAAAAGGATCAAGATAAAACCATATTTACTTGTCCTTTTGGTACCTTTGCTTATAGTCGCATGCCCTTTGGGTTATGCAATGCTCCCGCTACATTTCAGCGGTGTATGATGGGGATATTCTCGGACATGGTCGAGAATTTTTTGGAGATTTTCATGGACGATTTCTCGATTTTCGGAGACTCTTTTTCTGACTGCCTATCGAATCTTGACACAGTTCTTACTCGTTGCAAAGAGAAGAACTTAACCTTGAATTGGGAAAAATGCCATTTCATGGTCCAAGAGGGAATTGTGCTTGAACATGTTATTTCACGGAAAGGTATTGAGGTTGACAGAGCTAAGATAGATGTCATTCAAAACCTTCCTCATCCCGAAAGCGTCAAGGATATCCGATCATTTCTTGGCCATGCGGGCTTTTACAGGAGATTCATTAAGGATTTTAGCAAAAATGCTAGACCTTTAACTCTTCTCTTGGCCAAGGATACGACCTTCCACTTTGACTCGGATTGTGAGGCAGCATTCGACTCACTCAAACACTCCCTCACTACAGCCCCCGTTCTATCGTCTCCAGATTGGGACCACCCTTTTGAGCTTATGTGTGATGCATCAGATTTTGCAGTTGGTGCAGTCTTAGGACAACATATTGAAAAGATGCCACACGTGATCTATTACGAAAGTAAGACCCTGAATGATGCTCAAATTAACTATACAACTACCGAAAAAGAATTTTTTACGGTTGTATTTGCATTAGAAAAATTCAGGCCTTACTTGATTGGCTCACCAATTGTTGTGTACACTGACCACTCCGCCTTGAAATATCTTTTGGCGAAGAAGGATGCTAAAGGTAGGCTAATACGTTGGATCCTTCTACTACAAGAATTTGATATTGTTATTAAAGATAAGAAAGGATGTGAAAACATTGTAGCCGACCATCTTTCGCGCATCTCTTCTTCACCTGTGACCCTGTCGATCAATGATTCTTTTCCGGACGAACAACTCTTGAACATATCCGATGAACCTTGATTCAGGGATATTGTGAACTATCTTGTCACGGGACTTATACCCAGCGATTGGTCAAAACAGGACAAACATCGTTTTCTATCCCAAGTAAAACACTTTTACTGGGATGAACCCTATATGTTTAAGTATTGTCCTGACCAGATCATTCGCCGGTATGTCCCGAATGAGGAATTCAAGAGTGTTCTATCTTTTAGTCATGATCAGGCATGTGGAGGTCACTTCGGCCCTAAAAAGACGGCGGAGAAGGTTTTGCAATGTGGTTTTTATTGGCCGACCTTGTTCAAAGACGCATTTGATCATTGCAAAACCTGTACACAGTGCCAACACACGGGTAGGATTTCCCGGAGAAATGAGATGCCACGGCAACCCATCTTAGTGGTTGAAATTTTTGATGTTTGGGGCATTGACTTTATGGGTCCCTTTCCCAACTCCTTGCGGTTGATTACGTCTCAAAGTGGGTTGAAGCTATTCCTTGTCGCACTAATGACAAGAAGGTTGTCATTAAGTTCTTAAAAGAAAACATCTTTTCGCGATTTGGACACCCACGCTCTATCATTAGTGATAACGGGACACATTTCTGCAATAGGTCTTTCGAGACTTTGATGCGGAAATACGCAATCAACCACAAACTTTCCACACCCTATCATCCCCAAACGAGCGGGAAGGCTGAGATTTCGAACAGACAGATCAAACAAATTCTGGAGAAGACTGTTGCGAAGAATAGAAAAGATTGGTCGACCAAATTGACGGATGCTCTTTGGGCATTCCGAACTGCATATAAAACCGATATAGGGATGTCTCCTTATATGATAGTGTTTGGGAAGGCTTGTCACTTGCCAGACGAGATTGAGCAAAAAGCAATGTGGGCTATTAAAGAAATCAACTTTGACTTGAATCAAGCCTGCAACTTTCAGAAGCTGCAATTAAATGAGCTAAGCGAACTCCGCGATGAAGCTTATGATAATGCTGTAATTATAAAGAATCGGACTAAGGTATTTCACGATAAAAACATTTTGAGGAAAACGTTTACACCTGGTCAACAAGTCCTTCTTTATGATTCACGACTACACCTTCACGCGGGTAAGCTACGATCTCGGTGGAAGGGACCTTTTATTGTGCGGTCTGTATACCCGCACGGGGCAGTTGAGGTAGAAAATGTTAAGAACGGTACATTTTTCAAAGTGAATGGACATAGACTAAAGCCGTATTTTTCCACTGACCCTACGGAGGAGCTCCTGTTCTTACAGGAGCCATTTTATCTTGATTAAAATTCCTCCGTCTCACCTCCATGTCCTGTAAATTAATGTATCATCTTTTGAATGGAGGTGAGTGAAAAGAATTAGTTTGTGGGAGGATCTTCACTTAAATATTTTGCCCCCGATAATAAATTTCCTCCCAGACTTACAGGTTTTTATAGATATAGCGGAAGGCAACAGTGAGGACACTGTTGAAAACAAGTGTCGGGGAGGTTTGTGCTTATTTTCGCATCATTTGCATATCACTTTGCATAAGCACAAAGCATTTCTTGAAGAAAAAAAAAACCTATAAAAATTTAAAAATTTTGAAAAACTATAAAAATTTAAAAAAATTCAAATAAAGATTAAAATATTTTTTGTACATAAATAAGATAATAAAAGATTAGATAGTGAAAAATTACATCCAAAAGATTGGAAAAATTTAAGAAAACCTAGAAAATTAGAAGTTTTCTTATACGAACTAGTAATAAGTAGTTATGAGCCGTTGTCCCAAGGGTTAGTAAGATGAAAGAAGTCACTAATCTGAGGATAAAAATAAGTCTGAAAAATAGTTCCTATTCTGGAAGCCAAAATTTTGAACGTTGATACCCTGCTATTCGCACTTACACACGTCTTGAAACTCGGGATAGTAGAGGATACCTTGAAATGCTCTTGTCTAAAAGCCGATGTATGAAGGAAAAAAAATGAATAAAATATAAAATGGTGAGAAAAATGAACACTGGTTTTGTTATCGCCAAGGCAGCAATAAAAAATATAGCGAGGGTGCTTCATCACCTAATGCCTTAGACCAACTGGTCTGGGAGTCACTGCTAAGCCTTAGGTGGTGCAAGACGAGGAAAATACACTTAATAAGCAAGCACATGAGTAATCGGTCGGTTAGTACCTCAAGAAGTATTAACGGTCGCATGAAAATGTGTGAGAAAATTCGTCTAAATATTCATTAATTAAAAAGTACTGAGGCAGATGGACAAGAGTATGATAGCTTGATTGAATTGAATTCTCCGAGTGTAGGGATGTCTTTTACACACACGTAGGGTTATATGATCGATGTTTGGAAGAAAGATAGGAATGAAGAATAAAGACGATGTTTTATTGAGGGATGATGTGATTTCTAACATCTTTTCATGACTATTAAGATAGGGCTCATGACAACCGAAAAGCTAGTATAGTTGGAAACTCTAATTTTCAAAGTCTTTCTTTTACAATTCTTATATTTATATGTTGTAGGGTATTTTTCGTCATCCCATTGAGATGGGAATACGCGCGCGCTTGTCAGGCGTACTACAGATTCCCCTGCCTAGGGTAGGCCGAGGTTTAATGATTATGGGGATCCGAATCTCCGGCAGCCGCGGACAAAGCTGCCGTTACCCCTCGCCTTTGGAGCGAGGGAACCTCCGATTAACAGGTTAAACTGGTCATGCGAACTCAATGTGCAGTGTATGTGCGTGTTGTTTTGGAAGGGGGTTTGGATATATCGGGAGCCACGCAGAGTTTTCACGGGGGTCCCGCTACCCGGATAGCGGGCTAGGGGTTAAGAGGGCTAGCAGCCCCCTTGCGGGGTGCGGGGCAGCACCCCGTTAGAAATTTTTTTCTAACAGGGGCAGTGTCGTGGAGTATGTGTATGTGTACATATGTATGCATATGTATATATATATATATATATATATGTGTGTGTACATATATAAAAAAAAGGGGGAGAAAGACATCCAAAGGATGCGTGGGGGCTAGCGCCTCAAGCGCTGTGCGCTCGAGCGCAAGCGCGCCACGTGTCGGCATGTGGGCGCAAGGCGCTGGAGCGCAAGCGCGCCACGTGTCGGCACGTGGGAGCTTTGCGCTCGGGCGTAGTGCGCTGGAGCACAAACGCGCCACGTGTCGGCACTTGGGCACTTTGCGCTCGGGCGCAATGCGCTTGAGCGCAAACGCGCCACGTGTCGGCACGTGGGCGCTTTGCGCTCGGGCGCAGTGCGCTTGAGCGCAAGCGCGCCACGTGTCGGCACGTGGGCGCTTTGCGCTCGGGCGCAGTGCGCTTGAGCGCAAGCGCGCCACGTGTCGGCACGTGGGCGCTTTGCGCTCGGGCGCAGTGCGCTTGAGCGCAAGCGCGCCACGTGTCGGCACGTGGGCGCTTGAGCACAAGCGCGCCACGTGTCGGCACGTGGGTGCTTTGCGCTCGAGCGCAGGGCGCTGGAGCGCAAACGCGCCACGTGTCGGTGCGTGGGCGCTTTGCGCTCGAGCTTTAGCGCGCCACGTGTCGGCACGTGGGCACTCGGCGCTTGAGCGCTTGGGCGCCAGCGAGGAAAAATGGGCTTTTAGTCCCCGAAATAGAAGCTATGCTTCAGAATGGAAATATTTGTTATATATATATGGAGTTAAACTCCTAGGATGTGTTGAAGCTGATTAAGGGGGTTCTTCTTCTTCCTCCTGTGGTTTGGTCGGATCTTGAAGATCAAGAGATGTGAGATCTAAAAATCTCTTCTTTTAGGATCTAATGACAGATCTAAGCTCCCCTTAGTGGGTTTTATGGTGAAAAACTATTTAGTTTTGGAAAAGGAAGAGTAAAACTCTTGATTTAATTCAAAGAAAGAAAAAGGTTTGAAACCTTCAGAAAAGGGAAAGATGTACAAACCCTAGGTTTTTTAGAGAATGGAAAAAGTGTTCCTTTATTCATCATCATGTTGCCTTTTATAGGCTTACATATTTACATATAGCCCCTTGGGCTTTACAAAAATGGCATTTTGCCCATCCCATGGCTCGTGTGCCATTTCATTTTTGCACATAAGCCTTGGGCTTACAAAATATTGGCTTTATGCCCATTTTGCATACATTCATGTATAAAAAATTACATAAAAATTATTTATTACATGATCTATATTTTGGCATGGAGGAGGCTGGCCGCGGGCTCGATTTGGGCATGGGCCCGCTTGACCTGGGCTTGGGCCCACCTGGCTTGGGGTTGACCTTGACTTTGACTCGGTCAACCGGGGGTGCAAATTTTGACCCCAACAAAGTGCCCCCCATCAATAAATGCCCACCGCACATTTGAGTTGTGTGCATGAAATTGATGGAGGTTGAAACTGAACTTCGAGGTCGAACATCATTCCGGGGGCGGAGCATCATCCTGGGGAGGATGATTCCCGGGGATCGGAGCATCATTCTGATTCTCGGAGCATAATTCCAAGGATCGGGGAAGATCGGAGCATCATTCCGAAGCGCGGAGCATCATTCCGAAGCGCGGAGCATAATTCCAAGGATCAGAGCATCATTCCGAAAGGTGGAGCATGATTTCAGGGATCGGAGCATTATTCCGAAGAGCGGAGCATGATTCCAGAGATCGGAGCGTCATTCCGAAGAGCGGAGCGTCATTCCGAAGGGTCAGAGCATCATTCCGAAGAGCGGAGCATGATTCCAGGGATCGGAGCATCATTACGAAGAGCGGAGCATCATTCCATGGGTAGTTTAAGGACATTGCGGTCCATGGGTAGTTTAAGGACATTGCGGTCCAGGTTAAGGACGTCGTGGTCCGTGGGTTTAAGGACCCCACGGTCCATTGTTAGTTTTAAGACATCTCGGTCAAGGTTAAGGACGTCGTAGTCCATGGGTTTAAGGACCCAACAGTCCATTGTTAGTTTTAAGACATCTCGGTCAAGGTTAAGGACGTCGTAGTCCATGGGTTTAAGGACCCTACAGTCCATTGTTAGTTTTAAGACATCTCGGTCAAGGTTAAGGACGTCGTAGTCCATGGGTTTAAGGACCCCACAGTCCATTGTTAGTTTTAAGACATCTCGGTCAAGGTTAAGGACATCGTAGTCCATGGGTTTAAGGACCCCACAGTCCATATCAATATGTGGTCATCGGGACCCGTCACCTCTTTGAAGACATTGAAGGATTACAATGCCAAGTATCAAAGGAGTGAAGAGATGTACCCTGGAACCGGAGTGGATTAAATAGTCCTTGGCCTAATTTGGGATCAAGACCAACTAATTATGTCATGAGCCCATTAGCTCAGTTAATTACGAATTGAGGACTTATGGCCAGCTTGGGCTAAGTCCAATCATGTCTGGAATATTGGCTTCCTGTTGGTCCCTTGAAGGAGAGGCTTTGCCTCTATCCATTTAGCCAATTGGGCAATGCCTAGTGTTAAACACTAAAGACCAATCAGTGTTGAACACTGGGAATGAGATTGATAAGTCAGTGTTTAACACTAAAAGATAATTGGTGTTAAACACCATCAACAAGGCTTTCGAATTAGTGTTAAACACTAAAACAGATCAGTGTTAAACACTGTCAACAGAAGTCCCAAACTAGTGTTTGAACACTAAGGTAATCAGTGTTGAACACTACAAGTAAAGTTCTTTGCTTAGTATTGAACACTAAGACCAAACAATGTTTTAATACTGAATTCAGGGGTTTAGTGTTAAACACTAAGGCAGGAGGGGTCACGTGGCAACACGTGAGAGCGCCCTCCCTTCATTTGTTCTTCTGAGACTATTGCATCTTCTAGAGCATCACGTGCCACCACGTGACGGGCATTCAAGCGCTTTGTGTGTTAAAGCTTCTGTCAAGGGTCACGTGGGTCACGTGGGGCACTGCCTCAAAGGGGCTTTCTGTAGATCTTTTGGGGGGGTCACGTGGTGACACGTGACCCATCCTTTCTGTAGTTTTTTTTAGAAGATCTGTTAATCCCTTTCAGGAATTAAATTCCTCGTAGGGTTGAACCCTGACAATAGAGGAATTAAATTCCTACTTCCTTTTGAAGATTTATATTCTGGGATAGAGTTGAACTCTGAATTTTCTGTAGGAATTAAATTCCTCATATATGTGAAGAACTGAATAAGGTTTAAACCCTAATAAAAGCTTTAAGGAATTAAACTCCCACTCTCTGTTAAAGAATTATGATTAAGGGAATTAAATTCCCGTTGTTTCAACAGAACTAAGTTCTTAACTAGGGTTAAACCCTAATTCTTTTTCATTCTGAAGGAATTAAATTCCCATAACACAGGGTCAAACCCTAATTTTATTTTAAAGGAATTAAATTCCTATAGTTCTGTGAGAATTAAATTCTCGTGCTTCCATTCCCTCTCTATGCTTTGGATCTGCATGGCAGGATCTCAACCCATTGAGAATTAAATTCTCAACTTCAAGGGGAGATGTGCGCTTTACAGATCCTCTATCAAAGAGAGAAGAAATATGTTCTTCTGTTTTACATCAGAGTTGAACTCTGTTGAGAATTAAATTCTCTTTTCTTTCAAGGAGCCTTCCCTTTCTTACCTAGGGTTTTCTTTTGCAGAAGATCCAAATTCCTCAAAGTATCAAGGCTCTCTCCCTTTTCTTCTCTCTGCGTGTATATCTCTTTTGTATGTCTCTTGGCTCCTATTTATAGGAGAAGCAGCCGAGTCAATTAGTTTTTGACGAATCTTCATTGAGAGATTTGATTTGCATCCATCATTCGTTTTGGACCTTTGGATTATTAGGTGAATTTTATTCACCATTGGATTTCAAATCCCGGGATTCTCCTTTGTGATTTCTGTTAGATTTAAAGGGGAAATCTTTCCAAATTCGAGATTTTCCCATAGATAGATGATATTTAATCACCTCTGAATCTTTAATTCAATCGATTGCTTTTGGAAAGATTTGAGAGGTCTTTCTCAGAATTTAATTCTGTTAACAAATGGGCTTTGAAATCGGTCACGTGTGGGTACGTGACCCCCTTGGAACGAACCTTCCTCTTTCTTTTTGCGCTCTGTCTTCTGGTTGCTGCTTAACCGTCACGTGCCACCACGTGACAACTGATCATGTGTGAGCACGTGACCCTGGCATGGAGCCTTCTTCTTGATTTAACCGGAGAATGAGTCTGATGTTTTGAGTGTCACGTGCCAACACGTGACCCTGGTCACGTGGGAGCACGTGACCTCTTCTGAAGCCTTTTTTCTTGATTTGCTCAGGGAACTGTTGGGTTTTGAAGCCGCTTTTGATTGTCACGTGCCAACACGTGACCCAGGTCACGTGGGGGCACGTGACCCTTTCTGAAGCCCTTTTCTTTGATGTAATCGGGAAGCTGGATTTGCCTTGCTGATGCTTTTAGGTGTCACGTGCCAACACGTGACTGCTGGTCACGTGTAAGCACGTGACCCTTTTCTGAAGCCTCTTCCGTAGGCTTTCCTGATTTTAAATCAGGAAACAAATGCCCCCACAGCGTTGTTCTCACGTGTTTGCACGTGAGTGCAACGCTGTCACTCTTGTGACCGTTGGATTCCTTTAGGGAGTAGGGTAAATGAATTGTCCTTTCAGAAGCGCCTTCACTTTTTCATCCTCTTCTTTTGAAACCTTTCTTTTAAGAATTTGATTCTCGTTCTCAGAGCTTAGTTTTCTGTTGTGTCTGTGCAGTGCCACCTTATTTTCCAATCAAAGGCTAGTGTTCACGTGTTGCGCATGCAGGGATCTACTTGATAGGGACGTTTCATTTCCCTAACCTAATTCCGATGTGTCGTTGGATTTCATTTCCAACGCTCTCCCCTCCTTTCCGGGCTTTGAGAATAGTCCCACCAGGCATATCATTTTTTGTGCATAGCATTAAATGCTCCCCTTTATAACCTGAACCCTATGCCTTACTTCTTTTCTTCACAGAGAAACCCATTCATATCTTAAGGGGGTCATCTTTGAGAACCCGATCAATCGCCATGGCTTGCAATCGTCCCCATGCTCGTCGGCAACCATGGGAGGTGCCCCTTGAGGAGATAATTCCTCGCTTCGCTGCGCGGCTGGCGGATCCCCTTCTCACCGACGCTCAATGTGACACGGTGATGTACGAGCTACTGACCCGTCGGGGCTCCCCTCTTCCCATGGGCTCCATTTGGCTCCGGATGATCCTCCTGTCTGTGCTTGCCGATATACCCCCTCATCCGGCGGAGATGACTTCGGCGATCCTTAACGCGGCGGAGGACAAGCTTGAGTGCTTTCATGAGGCTTGTCTAATCACTCAAGCTCTGAAGGATTACTCAGTTCATTTACTGAGTCAGATAAGAGCTCGTCGGGCCGTCATGTCTGCTTTCGCTGATGAGCACGGCTCCAACCGGTGGGGAACGACTCCTCACGAAAACCGCCGTTTTGACGTGCTGGAGAAGGCGGAGAGGGAGTTGGAGAATTTTGTGTTTTGCTTTGTTAACCCTTGTATTTCTGATCCCTTGTTTGGTGATCTTTTCCCGGTAGTGTAGTATATTTGAATCAATGCACTCCTTTTATCATTGGCGGTTTGCATGCTTTCTGTTGAATTTTCATGTTTGTCAGATAGTGGTACATGTGTCTTGCTTGCGTAAACGAGCTGCATGTTTTTCTTATGGGAATTTTCTTTAATTGCGAGCACCATCGTTACGTGGCATGCGCGTCAGTGCCTCGGGTAACATTTCCTCTTAAACATTCGTACAGTTGCAAATGCGCGCCTGATAGGATACAGATCAGAAACTTGCCTCGTTATCTCTCGTATCGGGTGGTTTGTGCTGGCTTTAGATCGAGTATTATTGTCGAAGAGAGGTTTATAAATGAAGACATGTTCTTCTCTTCAATGGTGTGTCCCCTTTCTACTGAATGTGTTCTGCGGATAATTTATCTTGATCCCCTTGCAGGACGGCGATGGCTTAGGACTCAGGGTTAGGATCTGCTTCCTAAGGCTTTTGCATTTTATGAGCCACGAGGGTCTCGTAAAGAGTTTTTCTCCCTACAGGTCGAGAGGATCCCATAGGTGTAAGTTCTTCCTAAGAATCGTGAGGATTCTTAAGCGGGTTTTCCCTTGAGAGTCGTAAGGATCCCACAAGAGAGTTTTTCTCCCTTACAGGTCGTGAGGACTTGTAAGTGCTGGATGCGGTCACCCTTGCCCGTGTTTTACGGAGTCAGGGGTTTCTCCAGGTATTGTAGTTTAAAGACGTCGCGGTCAAGGTTAAGGACCTCATAGTCCGTGGATTTAAGGACTCCACAGTCCGATGTTAGTTTTAAGACATCACGGTCAAGGTTAAGGACCTCATAGTCCGTGGATTTAGGGACTCCACAGTCCGATGTTAGTTTTAAGACATCACGGTCAAGGTTAAGGACCTCATAGTCCATGGATTTAGGGACTCCACAGTCCGATGTTTGGTTGCAGGGACCCGTCACCTCTTTGAAGACGTTGAAGAATTACAACGCCAGGTATCAAAGGAGTGAAGAGATGTACCCTTAAACCAAGGCAAAATCCGTAGGGAATCGGGGTGGTTGATCGTTAGTTTTAAGACATCGCGGTCGAGGTTAAGGACATCATAGTCCGTGGATTTTAAGGACTCCACAGTCCGGTATTTGCTCTGGATACTTCACACGGGTTCACTGTCGTGCTTAGCGAGGACCAGGCTCCGCTCTGGGCGTTTTCCGCGGGGTCAAAGAGTGACGTTATCCGCGTTCCACGTACCCAGGAATTTTGCACTAGATGCTTCACACGGGTTCACTGCCGTGCTCGGCGAGGACTAGGCTCCGCTCTGGATGCTTCACACGGGTTCACTGCCGTGCTCTGCGAGGACCAGGATCCGCTCTGGACGTTTTCCACGGGGTCAAAGAGTGACGTTATCCGTGTTCCACGTAACCAGGAATTTTGCACTAGATGCTTCACACGGGTTCACTGCCGTGCTCGGCGAGGACTAGGCTCCGCTCTGGATGCTTCACAAGGGTTCACTGTCGTGCTCTGCGAGGACCAGGATCCGCTCTGGACGTTTTCCACGGGGTTAAAGAGTAACGTTATCCGTGTTCCACGTAACCAGGAATTTTGCACTAGATGCTTCACACGGGTTCACTGCCGTGCTCGGCGAGGACTAGGCTCCGCTCTGGATGCTTCACACAGGTTCACTGCCGTGTTCTGTGAGGACCAGGATCCGCTCTGGACGTTTTCCACAGGGTCAAAGAGTGACGTTATCCGTGTTCCACGTAACCAGGAATTTTGCACTAGATGCTTCACACGGGTTCACTGCCGTGCTCGGCGAGGACTAGGCTCCACTCTGGATGCTTCACACGGGTTCACTGCCGTGCTCTGCGAGGACCAGGATCCGCTCTGGACGTTTTCCATGGGGTTAAAGAGTAACGTTATCCACGTTCCACGTAACCAGGAATTTTGCTGATTGTATCCGCATTTCACGGGATGGAGGTTTGACTGTTGGCGATATGTATACCACCGAGCCATGGAACTGGGAGTTGCCGATGTTTCGCTTAGCTTGAAGTTGTGTCCGTCGTTACGAGACGAATGTTGGGGTGATCTCTAGGTCGCTTGTGGCCCGTCGAGATTTAGCTTCTTTCTTTGGTGAAACCTGGGGGGGAGGTATGTTCCCTTTTTGTTTACGCCCCTTTTTTTATATTTTATTTCTTTTTCCGCGATGCTCTATCATTTCAGCTTTTATATCGCGGAGGTCGCAATTGCCCCATCATTTCGGCTATTTATTTCGCGGTGCCCAATCATTTCGGCTATTTATTTCATTTTCACTCGCTGTTTTTTATTGCGAGTTGCCCCATCATTTCGGCTATTTTTCATGCATACATTTTTACTTGCTGCCTTTTATTGCAAGTTGCCCCATCATTTCGGCTATTTCGTATGCATGTGTGGCTTGTTAGCTTTTTCGCCGCAAGCTTGGATTTTAGACACCGATTTCGACATTAGCATCGCTACAACTGGAATGTTGCCGGGAGCGAATCATCATTTGCCTTTGTCGATGTTGAACAAAGGTGGCTCAGCAAACAGGGTTAAAGGTCCTGTCGACCAAGGCTTTTGACTTCATGAGCCGTAAGGGTCTCACAAAGGTATTTCTCCCTACAAGTCGTGAGGATCTTGCAGGTGTATTTTCTCCTTAGGGATCGTGAGGATTCCTAAGTGTGTGTTCCTCTGTAAGTCGTAAGGATCCTACAAGAAGGCTTTCTCCTTATGGGTCGAGAGGACCTACAAGGGTTGGACTTTGCTGGGGAAATGTTTATTCGCGCCCGTGGATTGTATACAAGGGTCAGTATGAGCCGCTTGTAGGGCAATATCGAAGGTTGTGGAGGATTTGCTTAAGAACAGGTTTAGGTTTCTGTAACTTAAGACTTTCAAATCTTATGAGCCGTGAGGGTCCCATAAGAGAGTTCTCCTTACGAGTCGTGAGGATCTCGTAAGTGTATTTTCTCCTTAGGAATCGTGGGGATCCCTAAGTGTGTTGCTCCTTTGTGAGTCGTAAGGATCTCACGCGGGTGGTTTCTCCTTACAAGGTCGAGAGGACCCTATAAGTGTCTTTTAACGAGGTTGCGCCCTTTCGGGTTTTCACAAACACTCGCCGGTAGTCCTGCTGTTTTTACTCACGGAGCCCTTTCGGGTTTTCATCCGTGCCCATTTTGCTTATGGACACACCGTTTTTTTTATTCTTTTCCTCTCTTTTTTTTATCTCGTCAGCCTAAGGATGCTGCGGTAGTAGTTTAGGGACGTTTCGGTCCGTCGTTAGTTTAAGGACGTTTCGGTCCGTCGTTAGTTTAAGGACGTTTCGGTCCGTCGTTAGTTTAAGGACGTTTCGGTCCATCGTTAGTTTAAGGACGTTTCGGTCCATTGTTAGGGGAAGGCCGGCTTCTGCTTGTAAAGTCTGAGCTTAGGAAGATAGCGAGCGGACATAGTCGTCGTCATCTATCATTGACCCAGGCTGTGGCTCATTAAGCATAGCATTTCTTTAAGAAGCGGCCGTTTATTGGCCTGAAAGGCCTTTCACCGTGCGTGTCCATGAGTAGATAGGCTCCACCCTGGTAGACCTTGTCTATGATGTACGGGCCTTCATAGTTTGGCTCAAATTTTCCCCGCTTGGCACGATTGGGGATCATAGGTCTTTTGACCACTAGTACGAGTTCGCCTTGGTGGAATGTCCTCAGCCTGGTCAATCTTTCGTACGAGCGCGTCATCTTTGCTTTGTAGGCTTCTAGATGTTGTTGCGCTATGAGCCGGGTTTCATCGAGGGCATCAAGCTCCTCAAGCCGAAGGTGAGCATTTTCTTCGTCCGTCAGCTCGTGGTGGACTGCCACTCGTAGAGAGGGTAACTCTATCTCGAGCGGGAGCACTGCTTCCGTCCCAAATACCAACGCGTACGGCGTTGTGTTCGTGGTCGTCTTGAATGTAGTTCGATAAGCCCAAAGGGCTTCTTGCAGCCTCTCGTGCCAGTCTCTCTTATTCCGGGAAACGGTCTTTTTTATGATCTTCGTCAAGGTCTTATTGAAGGCCTCGGCCAGACCGTTAGCTCGTGGGTTGTAAACTGAAGAATATCTCCAGTCTATATTGTGCTGCTGCGCGAAGCGGCTAATCTTATGGCTTCGGTAGGCTGGCCCATTATCGGAGATAATCCGCCGTGGGGTTCCAAACCGATAGATGACGTGCGTCTTGAAGAAATGGAGGATATTCTCCGTCTTCACTTCCCTCAGTGGTACTGCTTCTGCCCATTTGGAGAAGTAATCAGTTGTCGCCAGGATAAAACGATGTCCCCGGGACGACGCTGGCTCGATGGGGCCGACTATGTCAGTCCCCCACATTTCGAATGGCCAGCTAGCCACCGTTGGGTGTAGTGGATTCGGATGTTGGTGGATAAAGTCTCCATGAATCTGGCACGAGTGGCATTGCTTCGCATACTCGAGGCAGTCCTGGATCATCGTGGGCCAGTAGTAACCCATCCGTTTAATTTTTAACTTCATCTTTGGGCCTGCTTGGTGAGAACCGCAAAGTCCGTCGTGAACTTCCTGAATGACTCTTTCTGTTTCGTCAGGTCCTAAGCATCTCAGCCATAGAGAATCAAACGATCTTTTGTATAGAGTATCGTTGACGAAAGCGAAAGATATAGCTCGTTTCATGAGCTGATGTCTTGAGGACGCTTCTTTGGGCATTCGGTGGGACTTAAAGTAATCTATGAAGACTTCCCTCCAGTCCTCAGCCTTCTCACGGTCTTTTATTTGTAGGGTCGTCTGCTCAGTCGCCCCCTCTTCTTTATATAATTCCGGAGGTATTTCTGCCGGGGCGAGCACTCGACGGCTTTGTACCACGATTCTTACATCATCGAGGTTTTCGTCCGCCAGCTCTTTAGCAAGTTTGGCCAACGCGTCTGCTTTGCTATTTTCCGTGCGCGGTATGTTCTCCAAAGTATAGGAGGGAATTTGGGTCAGTAGTTGTTGCACCTTTTCGCCGTACTTCACCAACTCCGGTTTGCACGTTTGGTAGTCACCATTTACTTGACTAACGACCAGTTGAGAATCCCCGTATATAAGGAGGTCTTCAATTCCCAGGTCGATGGCGATTTCGAGGCTAGCTATCAGAGCTTCGTATTCAGCTTCATTGTTTGTCCTCGGCTCTGTTAAGGAGAAGGCGAAGCGCATTATCCCTCCTTGTGGAGTTGCAAAGACGAGGCCTATCCCCGATTTGATCATTGGGATACCTTGTTTCTGTTTCTTTGCGGAGGACGCACCATCGAAATAGAGTTCCCATCGTGTAAATCCCCGTCCTCCATCTACAAGAATTTTTTCCTGTATTTTCCAAATTCCTGAGATTAACCTTGCCTCGTAATTATTCTGTTGAAGGTGGTTGCTTGAATTCCAAAGTTTATATTTTTCCTTAACCCTAAAAGTCAAAACCCGGAATTTAAAACCAAAAACTAACACTAATAAAACCAATTTAATTTAACCATTATTTCCCTAATCCCTCAGCCCACACTTCATTTTTATTCTCCCATTTAACTTCAAAGCCCTAGCCCATTCCCTTAAAATTCTTTCAGCCCACACATCTTAATTAATAAAATTTCTTGTTAAATATTAACCTCAGCCCATTTCCTCTTTATTTTTCACTAAGCCCATTTAGAAATCATTTTTATGATTTCCTCAGCCACTTCGTTTATAACCCACAACTTTTTTATTAAAATCCTAAGAAAATTTAATTAGCCAGCCCACTCCATTCTTAACCCAAGCCCGCTCACTTACCCTCCACTGTTCTTCTTCCCTCAAAAATTCCAACGGCTACATTCTTTAACGCGCTGCGCGCGACACGCCTCCCCCGCCGTCGCCCACGCCCTCGCCCTACCGTTGCCCCCACGTTGTCAAACTCGTCGCCCTCATCTCTCTCGTACTCACAAACTCCTCCCCTCTCTTCTCTACATTCACCGAGCCTAAAAGAAAACCCGAACACCCAAACTTTCTCTCGAGCCATTGACACCTAACGCCGGCGAGCCCCACTTCGCCTGAACCCCCTCCACGACCCTACTCACCCTCAGCATCACCCTCATCTCTTCAGACCCGACCCCCACTACTCCCCCTCTCTCTCCAAAACTCCAAAACCATTTTCAAACAAAATTTTCTCACTGTGAAACCTCTCCGTACTCATAGCCGGAGCGCCGTCGACCGACGCCAACCCCAGCACACCTCGGGAGACCCACAGAGCACCATTCTAGACGTCCAGTGGCTGTGCAAACGACTCCGGACAACCCGACGCGAGATCCACTTCTAGATCGAGGCTCGCGGGAATTCGGTACGTGGCGTATATCGCGCGTTCGTGATGACACTGCTGTCGTACGATCCCGAGGCGTTCTCCAGGCAAGTGTTTACTTGCTTCATGCTATTATAGTCGTGTTACACACCTAGATCACATAGTTTACGAACTTAATGATTATATATATATATATATATTGACCAAGGTGTTCCATGCTAGTCTCTCATGGATATGGCTGTTTAATTTGACGGGAACCGATACCTTCTGTTGGCCCATATAATGTTAAATATAGTGTATGAATCTCGCTGGAAAATACGAATGTTTGTAACGAAAACTGATACTCCCAAATATGCCGTTAAAATTGGAATTTTCTCGTGCCTGAAAACGAATAAAATCACCATAAATCATACACATATTAGAAAGATGCGTTCGAGGGCTTAAATCGAAGCCGACTCGACGAACTTTAATACTATGTAGAATTTTAATGTTTTCTGTTCTGAAACCCTGAAGATAATTGGATCGGAACACGACTCTGGACTGCAGTCCAGAGCGTTTTTGATTTGAGTGTTCTGTCTAAAGTCCTGCGTCCCCGTGTTTCCTGAAATCGCATGATACGGAACTTTACAGTAGTTATAAGATATTCCTGTTAGTGAGAGAAAACAAGTGGTTTCATTCCGATTCATCGCCGTTTGTTATTTTAAACTTATTTTAAAAAGGCAGAACGTAAAGCTGTCCAGAACACTTTCTGAAATGACATTTGAGATTGAACTGTGTATAACTTTCAACGTACAGATGCGATTGAAGATCCGTCTATTGCGTTGAATACTTTATCGAAAACCCTAAATTTCATTTAACTGTGACATCACTAAATTCTGAGCCCAACTGGGTGTAATTCGTGTCGCGAAACAGATGTTCAGTTCTGAAATTGAAATTCCAGCCGCGAACACTTAAACCGAAACAGTTATATCTTGAAAACCGAAACTCCGATTGAACTGAAACAAATTTTGATGAATTCCTGACTGATTGTTCTATATATCTTACCTACATCATTTTTGCTGAATTTGTAACATACTAATTTGTGTAATTCATTTTAGTTCATGACATGCATGTTAATTCATAACATACAGAGCTGATTGGTAACATACAATACATATATCATACCCTTGTCATATACACAGTGTTAGTGCGTGTGGACATTGCATTATCGTGCGTGATAGATGTTGGTTTAGGAATGACGAGTACACCAATGGAAAGTGAACATTCGTGACAGTGATGGATACAGTGGATAGTGATGAAACCGTGACATTGGTATACTTGTACACAACTAGATCAACATCATAAATAGTGTAACCTGGGAAAAAAGGGGAAATCAAAGTGGAAAGAGTATCGTATTTAGCGGGACCGTGTTTAGAGGATGATCATTCGAACCGTGATACTTATACGTGTAGGACAGGATCTAGCGATCCGGCTGACAGGGTTATGTCCCGGGCATGTGGGCCGTTGTCTCGGGTATGTACGAGACTCCTGTTAAACATGATCCTCCTTCCACTATGTGATTTCAAACATGACCTAGAGACCGACAGGGACACATAACATATTCTGCATCATAGTGTGACATAGTGATTACTTGCATTATTCTCACACCAGTATTACCTCATTTACCTGTTGCATCTGTTTATAATGATATTATTATTTGTGTCGCTCTGACGACCTGAGTATGCATGCTCAGATTCCGCGGGAGGACCAGCACAGGAGACGGATCTATCCTTTGAGTTCACGGAGATATAGTTTGGTGTACCTTCTCCATTTACTGCTTTCCATAAAAGAGATTGTGAGATTGAACTTGGTTAGTTATCGTTCTTATTATCTGTAATCTGTGAACAATGGATTTTTAATGTAATAAATTAGTGATGTGATTCCTTTAATACAGTGCTTTATTACTGATTACCATGTAGTGCTAGAAGCCGAAGTGTGACTACGGCGGGACTATCCCTTGACCGTAGGAGCATGGCTGGCCTAGTCACCCCTCGTTTTCCGTATTTTGGGAAGCGGGGCGTGACATGGTTTAGTTGGTATCAGAGCCTGTGTTTAGTATCAAGGGATAACATTAACTATGCTGTATTACGTTATTCTTGTTTCACTATTCTTGATTTCTATCCTTGAATCTGAACCTATTCTTTTGAATCTTCCAGTGATATGACGTCCCCGAACGACCCCTCCTCGGACTCCAGCTCTCAAGACCGCACGGAAAGAATACTCAGTGCATTGACCACTCTCGCGGAAGCTCAGGAGAGGAAGACAGATTTGCTTACTGAGGGACTCAGAGCGATTACCGCTGCAGGAGGACCCTCCGCACTTATTACCGCCCCCGAGGGCGCTACTCCACCAGTTTATCAGACTAGGGCTGGTACTGTGTCAGACCTCCGACGGTTACACCCAGCTGCGTTCACAGGGCTAGCTGAACCCCTTGAGGCTGAACAATTGCTGGTAAACATGGAAAATTTATTGGCAGCTGCCAGGGTTCCAGAGGAAGACAGAGTGGATGTAATAAAGATACAATTAGAAAACGAGACCCGTACATGGTGGTCGGTAGAAGAAAGCAGACTTGAAGGGCCGATCGAATGGAGCAAGTTTAAGGAGTGCTTCTTAGATCATTATTTTCCTCCCACAGCCAAGGCAGAAATGGAGGAAAAGTTTATTCTTTTAAAGCAGAATGGACGCCCAGTGGACGTTTATGCGGCAGAGTTCAACCGTCTGAGCCGCTTTGCTCCATACATGGTCAAATCAGAAGTCACCAGGGCCAGGCGATTCCTTCAGGGGTTAGATTTTGAGTTGCAGCAGCTGATTGCATCGTTGGATCTACAGACTTTCGCACAGGTACTCAACGCGGCGAGAGTTCAGGAACAATTGATTAACAAATTCAGGAGACCCCCAGTCGTTCCAGCACGTACCCACGTGCCTTCTCGAGGAGCCATACCGGTTC
Source organism: Agapanthus africanus (assembly GCA_030015575.1). Lineage (NCBI taxonomy): Eukaryota > Viridiplantae > Streptophyta > Magnoliopsida > Asparagales > Amaryllidaceae > Agapanthus > Agapanthus africanus. The sequence goes on from CM057339.1 coordinate 140,656,804, forward strand.
ACAGAGCAGGGACAACTCAAATGAAGCGCCCGTTTGTACCACAGCATCGCCCCCAGAGACAGGGCGTAACTTGCGGCTATTGCGGTAGAGGAGGACATACTCAGAAGGACTGTCGCCGTGCTAAGGGACAGTGTTTGATTTGCGGCTCCAGTCAGCACAGGATTAACAGTTGTCCTGAGCGAGCAGAGATACAAGGAAGTTCTGGACCGCCACAGCAAAGGCCGCAGGAACAGAGACAGCCATTTACAGGTCGCGGTCAGGGACGGGCTTTCACCTTGACCGCAGAGCAGGCAGAAGCGTCAGGAGATGTGGTTATAGGTACTCTACTCGTACATTCCTTGCCAGCTAGAGTACTTTTTGATTCAGGAGCATCGCATTGTTTCTTGTCTGAGCATTTCACCAATACACACTCAATACCACATGAACCACTAACCAAGGGATGGGAAATTCATACGGGTAATGGCATTATTATATCTAGTCGGGAATGTAGATTATGCCCGGTTGTAGTGTGTGGCAGGGAATTCTATGCGAATTTCCTCCTAATTGGGACAGGCAGTTACGACGCAATTCTCGGGATGGATTGGATGAGCACTTTCCATGCAGTTATCGATTGTCGTGCAAGGAAGGTGATCTTCCGCATCCCTAATCACCCGGAGTTCATTTTCGAGGGCGGAAGCGAATCTTTGGAGCCAGCTAAGTATAGAGCCAAGCCCAAGGAACTGACAGCTATGGAGGTTGATAAGAGCCCGGCCCCAGAAATTGTTCGGGACTTTCTAGACGTATTTCCTGAAGATCTACCAGGTCTACCACCTCCTCGAATTTTGGAGTTCTCAATCGACTTGACTCCAGGTACAGCCCCAGTATCCAGAGCTCCATACAGAATGGCACCAGTTGAATTGGCGGAATTGAAGAAGCAGGTTGAAGAACTATTGGAGAAAGGATTCATTCGGCCAAGCGCTTCACCATGGGGTGCACCAGTTCTATTAGTAAAGAAGAAGGATGGATCGTTGCGAATGTGCATAGATTACCGGGAGCTGAACAAGGTGACAATAAAGAACAAGTACCCAATCCCGCGTATCGATGACCTATTCGATCAGCTAAGTGGAGCCAAGGTTTTCTCGAAGTTGGATCTCCGTTCTGGATATCATCAAATCAGAGTAGCAGCCGAGGATGTATGCAAGACGGCTTTCAGGACCCGATACGGACATTACGAGTTCCTTGTGATGCCGTTCGGTGTTACCAATGCCCCAGCAATATTCATGGATTTAATGAACAGGGTGTTCGCAAAATACTTGGACACGTTTGTCGTTGTGTTTATCGACGACATACTTGTCTATTCAAAGACCCGAGAAGAGCATGCTGAGCATTTGCGCACGGTACTGCAGGTTCTTCGGGAAGAGAAGTTGTACGCGAAGCTAAGCAAGTATGAATTCTGGCTTGACAAGGTGCAGTTTTTGGGACATATTGTTTCGGGCGAAGGCATCTCGGTGGACCCGGCAAAGATAGAATCTGTCAGAGATTGGCCGACGCCGAAGTCTGTAGCAGAGATCAGGAGTTTTCTGGGATTGGCAGGTTATTATCGGAGGTTCGTCCAAGATTTCTCAAGGATCGCGGAACCATTGACGAGGCTGACACGGAAGGACGTGCCGTTTACATGGACAGAGGAATGCACTCAAGCATTTGACACACTAAAGCAGAAGTTAAGCACAGCACCTATACTTACAGTACCAGATAATTCCGGTGGTTTGGTGATACACAGTGATGCCTCGGGGAAGGGTTTAGGCTGTGTTTTGATGCAGCACGGCCGAGTGGTTGCTTACGCCTCTCGACAACTGAGAAACCACGAGAAGAACTACCCTACGCACGACTTGGAGTTAGCTGCGGTAGTTTTTGCATTGAAGATTTGGAGGCACTATCTTTTGGGTGAGAAAGTGGAGGTATACACGGATCATAAGAGCTTGAAATATGTATTCACTCAGAAGGAACTGAACATGAGGCAGCGCCGATGGCTAGAGCTAATGGCAGATTATGACTTGGACCTTCAGTATCACCCGGGGAAGGTCAATGTTGTACCAGATGCACTCAGTCGCAAACCAGCGGTCATGATGTTGACCGATCAGAGGAGTATTATTGAGGATTTCCAGAGACTTGAACTTGAGGTCATTACTCCGAACGCACTCAGTCAATTTTGGCAACTACAGGTGCAATCTTCCCTGGTGGATCGCATCAAGATTGCACAAGTGGATGATCCCCGATTGCAAAATTTCAGAGAGCAAGTGGAAGCTGGATTGAGAACGGATTTGATTATACATGAAGATGGCTCTCTGAGATTCGGTAGCAGACTCTGCGTACCTAAAGGTGATGTACGAGAAAAAGTGTTGGCTGAAGCACACAGTTCAGCTTATTCTGTGCATCCAGGAGGTACAAAAATGTATCAGGACCTAAAGCAGCACTTTTGGTGGAACGGAATGAAGCGGGAAATTGCGAGGTTCGTATCCAGATGCTTGGTATGTCAGCAGGTGAAGGCGGAACATCAGAGAACAGTAGGATTATTACAACCATTGCCGATACCTGAATGGAAGTGGGAGCACATTACTATGGATTTTGTGACGGCCTTACCACGGAGCCCTAGAGGCAATAACGCTATTTGGGTTATCGTCGATCGCCTCACAAAAGCTGCACACTTTCTACCTTTCCGAGTGGGACAGTCGACAGAATCACTGGCAGAAAGATATATGCAGGAGATTGTGCGACTTCACGGTGTTCCAGTCAGCATTGTGTCAGACCGGGACACGAGATTCTTGTCACACTTTTGGAAGAGCTTACAGGAGAGTTTGGGAACCCGCCTCAAATTCAGCACAGCTTATCACCCACAGACGGATGGACAATCCGAGCGTACAATTCAGACGCTCGAGGACATGTTGAGAGCCTGTATGTTGGACTTACAGGGCTCCTGGGAGGACCATCTGCACCTAGTCGAGTTCTCTTATAACAACAGTTATCAGGCTAGTATTCAGATGGCTCCTTTTGAAGCATTATACGGGCGGAAGTGTCGATCCCCAGTATGCTGGGATGATGTGGGAGAACGAAGATTACTGGGCCCCGAACTCATCGTTCAGACAGTTGACAAGGTCCAAATGATCAGGCAGCGTATTAAGACGGCTCAGGATCGACAGAAGAGTTGGGCAGACACCAGCAGAAGGGCACTTGAGTTCGAAATTGGAGATCATGTATTCTTGAAGATTTCCCCTACACGTGGAGTTATCAGATTCGGAAGTCGGGGAAAACTTAGTCCCCGTTTTATCGGACCTTTTGAGGTACTAGAGCGAGTAGGAGAGGTGGCCTATCGACTGGCCTTGCCTCCATCGCTAGCTAGGGTGCACGGTACCTTCCACGTGTCACAGTTGCGGCGTTATGTCCGGGATGAGAGCCATGTCCTGGACCATTCAGAGCTAGTCTTGGGTACTGACTTATCGTACGAAGAGCAGCCTACCACCATTCTCGACCGTAGAGAGAAAGTGCTGAAGAATAAAGTCATTCCGTTAGTCCGAGTATCTTGGGGCGGTCGTTCCCCAGGAGAATCCACCTGGGAGCGGGAGGAAGACATCCGTGATCGTTATCCACAACTTTTTGTTTAGTACATTGTACTCTTGTATCTTTGTTAAATTTCGAGGACGAAATTTTTGTTAAGGGGGGTATGATGTAAATCCCTGTCCTCCATCTACAAGAATTTTTCCCTGTATTTTCCAAATTCCTGAGATTAACCTTGCCTCGTAATTATTCTGTTGAAGGTGGTTGCTTGAATTCCAAAGTTTATATTTTCCCTTAACCCTAAAAGTCAAAACCCGGAATTTAAAACCAAAAACTAACACTAATAAAACCAATTTAATTTAACCATTATTTCCCTAATCCCTCAGCCCACACTTCATTTTTATTCTCCCATTTAACTTCAAAGCCCTAGCCCATTCCCTTAAAATTCTTTCAGCCCACACATCTTAATTAATAAAATTTCTTGTTAAATATTAACCTCAGCCCATTTCCTCTTTATTTTTCACTAAGCCCATTTAGAAATCATTTTTATGATTTCCTCAGCCACTTCGTTTATAACCCACAACTTTTTTATTAAAATCCTAAGAAAATTTAATTAGCCAGCCCACTCCATTCTTAACCCAAGCCCGCTCACTTACCCTCCACTGTTCTTCTTCCCTCAAAAATTCCAACGGCTACATTCTTTAACGCGCGCGCGCGACACGCCTCCCCCGCCGTCGCCCACGCCCTCGCCCTACCATTGTCCCCACGTTGTCAAACTCGTCGCCCTCATCTCTCTCGTACTCACAAACTCCTCCCCTCTCTTCTCTACATTCACCGAGCCCAAAAGAAAACCCGAACACCCAAACTTTCTCTCGAGCCATTGACACCTAACGCCGGCGAGCCCCACTTCGCCTGAACCCCCTCCACGACCCTACTCACCCTCAGCATCACCCTCATCTCTTCAGACCCGACCCCCACTACTCCCCATCTCTCTCCAAAACTCCAAAACCATTTTCAAACAAAATTTTCTCACTGTGAAACCTCTCCGTACTCATAGCCGGAGCGCCGTCGACCGACGCCAACCCCAGCACACCTCGGGAGACCCACAGAGCACCATTCTAGACGTCCAGTGGCTGTGCAAACGACTCCGGACAACCCGACGCGAGATCCACTTCTAGATCGAGGCTCGCGGGAATTCGGTACGTGGCGTATATCGCGCGTTCGTGATGACACTGCTGTCGTACGATCCCGAGGCGTTCTCCAGGAAAGTGTTTACTTGCTTCATGCTATTATAGTCGTGTTACACACCTAGATCACATAGTTTACGAACTTAATGATTATATATATATATATATTGACCAAGGTGTTCGATGCTAGTCTCTCATGGATATGGCTGTTTAATTTGACGGGAACCGATACCTTCTGTTGGCCCATATAATGTTAAATATAGTGTATGAATCTCGCTGGAAAATACGAATGTTTGTAACGAAAACTGATACTCCCAAATATGCCGTTAAAATTGGAATTTTCTCGTGCCTGAAAACGAATAAAATCACCATAAATCATACACATATTAGAAAGATGCGTTCGAGGGCTTAAATCGAAGCCGACTCGACGAACTTTAATACTATGTAGAATTTTAATGTTTTCTGTTCTGAAACCCTGAAGATAATTGGATCGGAACACGACTCTGGACTGCAGTCCAGAGCGTTTTTGATTTGAGTGTTCTGTCTAAAGTCCTGCGTCCCCGTGTTTCCTGAAATCGCATGATACGGAACTTTACAGTAGTTATAAGATATTCCTGTTAGTGAGAGAAAACAAGTGGTTTCATTCCGATTCATCGCCGTTTGTTATTTTAAACTTATTTTAAAAAGGCAGAACGTAAAGCTGTCCAGAACACTTTCTGAAATGACATTTGAGATTGAACTGTGTATAACTTTCAACGTACAGATGCGATTGAAGATCCGTCTGTTGCGTTGAATACTTTATCGAAAACCCTAAATTTCATTTAACTGTGACATCACTAAATTCTGAGCCCAACTGGGTGTAATTCGTGTCGCGAAACAGATGTTCAGTTCTGAAATTGAAATTCCAGCCGCGAACACTTAAACCGAAACAGTTATATCTTGAAAACCGAAACTCCGATTGAACTGAAACAAATTTTGATGAATTCCTGACTGATTGTTCTATATATCTTACCTACATCATTTTTGCTGAATTTGTAACATACTAATTTGTGTAATTCATTTTAGTTCATGACATGCATGTTAATTCATAACATACAGAGCTGATTGGTAACATACAATACATATATCATACCCTTGTCATATACACAGTGTTAGTGCGTGTGGACATTGCATTATCGTGCGTGATAGATGTTGGTTTAGGAATGACGAGTACACCAATGGAAAGTGAACATTCGTGACAGTGATGGATACAGTGGATAGTGATGAAACCGTGACATTGGTATACTTGTACACAACTAGATCAACATCATAAATAGTGTAACCTGGGGAAAAAGGGGAAATCAAAGTGGAAAGAGTATCGTATTTAGCGGGACCGTGTTTAGAGGATGATCATTCGAACCGTGATACTTATACATGTAGGACAGGATCTAGCGATCCGGCTGACAGGGTTATGTCCCGGGCATGTGGGCCGTTGTCTCGGGTATGTACGAGACTTCTGTTAAACATGATCCTCCTTCCACTATGTGATTTTAAACATGACCTAGAGACCGACAGGGACACATAACATATTCTGCATCATAGTGTGACATAGTGATTACTTGCATTATTCTCACACCAGTATTACCTCATTTACCTGTTGCATCTGTTTATAATGATATTATTATTTGTGTCGCTCTGACGACCTGAGTATGCATGCTCAGATTCCGCGGGAGGACCAGCACAGGAGACGGATCTATCCTTTGAGTTCATGGAGATATAGTTTGGTGTACCTTCTCCATTTACTGCTTTCCATAAAAGAGATTGTGAGATTGAACTTGGTTAGTTATCGTTCTTATTATCTGTAATCTGTGAACAATGGATTTTTAATGTAATAAATTAGTGATGTGATTCCTTTAATACAGTGCTTTATTACTGATTACCATGTAGTGCTAGAAGCCGAAGTGTGACTACGGCGGGACTATCCCTTGACCGTAGGAGCATGGCTGGCCTAGTCACCCCTCGTTTTCCGTATTTTGGGAAGCGGGGCGTGACACATCGGGTGCTACCGTCGCCAATCGCATCAAATGTATGCTCGTCCGGCAAATCACAGTTCAGAGGAGAATCGGCCGGTATCGGGTGCTCGGCGAGGAAATCGGCAATGGCCTGGCCTTTCACTGCCTTGAGAGGTTGATACGTTATCGAGAACTCCATCAAGAGCAGGGCCCATTTAGCGAGTCGTCCCGTCAGTATGGCTTTTGACATCAAGTATTTAAGGGGATCCACCTTTGAAATGAGACGGACTTCATGCGCCAACGCATAGTGCCTGAGCTTTGTTATCGCGAAGATTAACGCCAAGCAATGTTTTTCAATAGGAGAGTAGTTGCTTTCTGCCCCCAGTAGAACTCGACTTAAGTAGTAGAGTGCCCTCTCTTTCCCCTGATCGTTCTCTTGTGCCCATAATGCGCCCAAGGAACCTTCGAGGGCGGTCGTATAAAGAATGAGGGGTTTTCCCTTGACCGGCGCAGCCAACACCGGAGGGTTTTGCAGGTACTGCTTGATCTCGTCTAGTGCACCTTGGCATTTGTGATCCCAAACGAATGGAGTTCCCTTTTTCATCAGGTGGCTGTAAGGACGACATTTGCCTAAAAGATTGGCGATAAATCGCCGGATGTATGCGAGCTTTCCTTGGAGAGACCGCAACTGTTTGAGGGTTCTTGGCGGAGGCATTTCCATGATCGCTTTAATCTTTGACGGATCTATTTCAATACCTCGGTGTCGAATGATGAATCCCAGGAATTTGCCCGAGGAGACTCCAAACGCGCATTTGAGGGGATTCATTTTCAAATTATATTGCCGAAGGCGTTGAAATACAGTCTCCAGATACTTTAAATGATCTTCGTATGACATGCTCTTTACTACGAGGTCATCGATATAGCACTCGACGATGTCATGTATGAGGTCGTCGAAGATCTTTGTCATGGCCCTTTGATAGGTAGCGCCAGCGTTCTTTAGACCAAAGGGCATAACCCTGTAGCAGAATATACCCAAAGGGGTCCGGAAAGTGGTGTGCTTCTGGTCTTCGGGATGCATCTTTATCTGATTGTATCCTGACGAACCGTCCATAAAGGAGAAAACCTCGTGAGTGGACGTGTTATCTATCATTAGCTCGGTTACTGGTACTGGGAAATCGTCCTTTGGACAGGCTTTATTGAGATCCCTGAAATTCACGCATATGCGTACCGTCCCATTCTTCTTCATTACTGGGACGATATTGGCGATCCACTCGGGATATTGGACTTCTTGGATAAATCCAGAATCGATCAGCTTCTTGACTTCGGCGTTGATGCTCATTTCAAGCTCGAGTCGCATCCTTCTCGGCGCCTGCTTGACTGGCTTGATATCCGGGGATATCGCCAATCTATGCACAGCGATTTCTGGATCTAGTCCTGGCATCTCGGAATAGTTCCACGCGAAGCAGTCTTTATGCCGTAGAAGCGCGTTCTTTAGCGCAGCCACCCTTTCTTCAGATAGCAGCTCGCTGACAAATGTCGATCGTGGGTCATCTGCCGATCCCAACTCAATCTTCTTGAGGTTATCTGCAGTAGTATGTATACCATCTTCCAGTTCTTTCGGAGCTGGCGGAAATTCTGAGATCACCTCATCATCGCTGTTCTCAAAGCACCGGGGAAGGTCATCCATGTTCTCGGGCTCTTCTTTCAATAACGTAATCATATAACAGGTGCGAATCCGCTCCCAGGACCGAGGTGGATCCGGTTCTGCTCTTGCGGCCTTGGGTTCGTGCTTTTGTGGCGGCGTTACCCTCCATCCGTTAGATAAAGCGAATCTGCCCATTTGGTACTGGTCCTCGACCCAGTTCTTGAAGGTGAAGCAGTCTTCGATAGGGTGTCCTATGGCTCGGTGATAAGAGCAATAGCTCGGATGAGAAGCCTTGTTAACTTGCTCAGGGTGTCTAGGCTCTGGAAGTGCGATCATTTGATGTTTTAAAGCTAGCTTGAGTAACCTCTCCGTCTTGTCTCGGGGGAAGGAGTATGCCCGACTCATCTTCTTCATGAGGGACAAATCCGAGCCGTGCAATACCCAATCACGTAACCCTCTAATCCTGCGTCGTTGTTGTCGGCTCCTCTTTCCGCTTCTTGATTTATTTCCGTCTCCGCATCGGGCCTTTCGTACAACGGGTTGACGAAGACGAACATCTTTGTCTTTTGCAGCCTGTTGAAATAGGCGTTGCGTCCTGGCCTTCTCGTAGATAGCCATTTCGCGGTCGTGGTCTTCCCGAGCTTTCTGACCCACTTTCCTGATAGGCTTGTCCATTCGTTCTGCAAACGACGGACTCGGCGCTTCAATCGCGGGGTCTAGTTTTGATGAGGGATTGGCATCTCCTGACAGGGCGTCCTCTTCTTCATCAAAGGTATATATAGCGTAGCTGCTGTGGGCCCGTTCCCGTTTTCCGGTTCTCACGTATCCAAGCCCAAGTGTTTCCATTTTCCCGTTGGGCAATTTGCGTTGAGTCCCAGGGACATCCCAAATCTTGTTGTAGAACCGAGCCTGCCGAACAGTCTGTTTTAAGGGTACTCCTTGGCGCTTCAATAGCCTCTTTAATCCATTTGTATAGTATCTGGGCAAACGGATGGGTTGGAGCCTGTCGAGTGTAGCATCCGCGCCATGCCAGATCTCTCTCTCTACTTTCGACTCTGAGGATCGGTAGAATAGGATCACCTTCTCACCCCTTTGCCTGGGAGGGACGTAAAATGTTTGCAGGTACTGCATATTGTGAGCTTGAAGTGTGTCGAGATCCTTGTAGTGTTCTCGCGGTACCATGGTGATTTGCAAACTATGATCATCGCTAGGGGGTGCTTGTATCGACAACCGATTAGAGAACACGGCATTAACTTCATCTTCTGAATCACTTCCGAAGACCAACATGGGGGCGGGCGTCCCCAGGATGTTGCGTTGAGATGGCCCTGCATAAACTATCTCTTCCTCTTCTTCGGTATCGCTCCCGAAAACAGGGATGGTGGCGGCGGTTTTGTTCTCCGGGTTGCGACACCTTTCTGTATCCTCGAAATCTGGCAAAAAGTACTTCGCATCTTCGAATTTGCGGACTTCGTTCACGGAAAATGGGTTTAATTCTCCTGTTACGGTATACTCGAAACCATCCTTAAAGTACTTCATACACTGATGTTGTGTAGAAGGGATGATGTTGTACTCGTGTAGCCAAGGACGACCGAGCAAGGCGTTGTAGCAGGTCTTAGCCTCAATGACATGGAATTTGATGTCTATGACGAGAAGTCCAAAGCGTAATGTTAGTATCACAGATCCGAGAGTCCGTGACGATTGTGAATCGAAACCGAAGATAGTAATTTTGTCACGAGCGAGGTGTTGCACACTCATGCAGATTTCCTTCAACACCCGAACATTAAGGAGATTGACGGAGGATCCATTATCCACCAGGAACTTGCCTATCTTGATATCATGGCAGTATCCAGAGACATATAGGGGACGGTTGTGGTCGCACGTCCCGAGAAGGAGGTCTTCGTCACCGAAAGTGATGTCGGCCGTATGAACTTCCTCCAGTTCATCCTTCATCCTTTTAGTGGCGAGGAAGGCTTGGAATTGCTCAGGTTCTTGTAACGACTTAATTAGTGAGTCTCGCGCTTCTTTTGATAATAGGAGGGCATCGAGAATGCTAAGCTGAGAAGGTAGCTTCCTTAGGTGCGCGAGGATGTTATAGTCCACCTTACCCTTCCTAGGAGGGTCTTTGGCAGCCAACTCTCTCATGACTTGGTCATCTAAAGTGATATCTTCAATGACCTTTTCCTTTCCCTTATCTTTTCTACTCACGGACCCGAGATTCTTTTCTGGGAGTGTGCGATTGCGCAGCTGAATGTTCTCGCAGGCCTCCGATTTCTCCTCTTTCCCTAAAACGGCTTCTTTAAAGAGAGGGCCCAAAGCCATTTCTTCATCAGAGTCGCTCCCAAAGGTGAGAACTTGTGACCCCTCGGCGTGAGCCATATAACAGTTGCCAGTAGTTCTGTTGTGCCCATCGACAGTACTTCTTCGCTCCCGACGGATCTTGCGTTTCATGCGCTTAACATGTTGTCGACGAGCAACATATCCTTGCCACCATATCTTAAAGGCGTCGCACTCCTCCGTGGGGTGTGAGATTTTCCGATGATATGCCCAATAATCAGGGTGCCTCTCCACCCCATCGTGCGTGTTTCCTTCCGAGGGTGGTAGCTTCATTCCCATTGACATGGCTTTGGCAAACCTTTTCCTCGTCTTGAATATCTTCTTGTCTACTTCGGATGCCTTTCGCTCTGGCAGGGGTAGTTCAACTCTTTCGTTCAGTCGCCTGCATTTGGTTCCTTCTGACGCTGCCATCTCACGCTCCTGATCCGCTTTACTCTTTAGACGAATCTCGTCTAGAAAAGCATTGATCATTTCATTTGTTGGCCACGTATGCTCTGGTTCAGGCTCTACCTCCAGCTTCTTAGTGCCAGGAGTTTTCCCATCATCGGTAAACGAGTGGGAGATTACGTTACAACTCGCCACATATCCTTCGGATTCATCCGACGAGCTCTCTCCATCATCTTTCTCTTGAAAGATGTGGTTGAGGAACTCTTGCAGTGTGACAGGAGTTCGCGCCTTTTGATTGTATTCTTCCAGCGCGTCGATTTGCTTCTGCAAGTTCGTGTGCTCGTTTCCAAGCTTCACGGGCTTCTTGGATTTCTTCTTTTTCTTCGAAGATTTTGACGGTTGGGCGTGAGTATTTGGGCCCTTATCGCGAGTCTTCGTAGTTGGGCGGGGCGTCGACATTTCTCCGATAATCTGAGGTTCAAGAGGGTCCTTCCATTCGATCGCAGGGCACGCATGAAGGTCTCTCAGCATTCTTTTGATTTTAGTTGATAGCACGACCTCCCATGGAGCTTCTTCAATAAAGGAGCAAGTTGCCCCCGGTGTATCTGCTTTCTTAGGAGTATGCGGCTGTGGTGGGTTTACCTTCCACTTTTCGGACAGTGCAAACTTCCCCTGGAGGTATTGATCTTCAATCCATCCTTTGAAGACGAAGCAATCCTCAATCGGATGACTTACCGTTTGATGGTAAGGGCAATAGTTAGGGTTATTCACCTCAGTGGGTTGTGGCGGTCGCCTTGGATTTGGTAGGTTTATAAGTCTGTTACGTATTGCCAGCTCGAATAACCATTTCGTCTTGTCTCGTGGGAACGAGTAGGGACGCTTCATCTTCTCATTATAATACCGGCGTCTTTCTTCCAGTTGATCTGCCAGTTTCGGGACGTTAGGTTGCTGTTGGGCATTCGCGACGAAGGTTGCTCTTCCTTTACCCTTGTCATTCCGAGGTTCCGACTTCGGGGGAGGTGGTCTATGACCCATCTGGTCCATCTGAGCCAACTTGTCGATTAAAGCCTGGAATGTGGTTGGCTTAAAGAACATCATAAACCTGCAAAGCGTTGGTCGCGATTGCATTCTGAGCGGTTGGAGGATTTCGCAGAAGTAGAAGCCATCGATCCTTTGCTTTCTGCAATAAGCAAGACGCCAATTCTTAGTATCTTGAAACCCAAGGGCAACCATTAGCGAACCACGATTGGTTCGCGAGTCACGACACACGAAGTGTGGAGTGGAAAGAGGAAAAGGTCCTACCGGGCGTGCCAGAATATGTTCCCCTCCTAATGACGGCGACGACGTGGCGTCTCGCCTGAGATTCGGGGCAGATGCTAATTGGTGCTATCCGTCCACCTCTCCGAAGATGCCAATTGGTGCTATCCGTCCACCTCTCCGAAGATGCCAAGTTAATTTATGGCACCATGTATCGAAGGTTTAAACGGATGCGGCCGATGTAGCAGACTTCGTCAGATTCCCCCTCGTTTGAGGGGTTTTTGATTGTGGGGACGCTTTTCCCTGCAGGCGCAAGCCCCTGCAGTTAATTACGCTACCGCATCGCGGTAACAACTTTCTCCTTCTTCAGATGGTCACTTCGTGTCGTGTGTGTTTATTTTATGTTTTGTTGCCCGTGGATTGTTTACGGAGACCAAGTTATGTCGTCGCCCGTAGGGCGTGGACTAGTCCAAATCCGTATTATCTTAGATTTGGGTTTGGGGGTTTGGTTTGAGGATACGTTAGCCATACTTGAGGCTAAGATCAACTCAAACGTTTGTTAAGGATACGTTAGTCTAACTTGAGACTAAGATCAACTTAACGGGATCGTTTATATCCGACAAAAGAGCATTTGGGCTCCGTTGTTCCAGTTTAAGGACATAGTGGTCCATCGTATGTATGGCCGTCGGGACCCGTCACCTCTCTGACGACGTTGAAGGATTACAACGACAGATGTCAGAGGAGTTCAGAGATGTACCCTCGAACCAGAGTTAATTGGGGGAGATTCATAGCCCAGTCTGTTTGAAGGTTTAAGGATACGTTAGCCATATTTTAAGGCTAAGATCAACTTAAACGGGATCGTTTAGATCCGCCAAGAGAGCATGCATGGCTCTATTGTTCCAGTTTAGGGACATTGCGGTGCATGGGTAGTTTGAGGACATTGCGGTCCATGGGTAGTTTAAGGACATTGCGGTCCATGGGTAGTTTAAGGACATTGCGGTCCAGGTTAAGGACGTCGTAGTCCGTGGGTTTAAGGACCCCACGGTCCATTGTTAGTTTTAAGACATCTCAGCCAAGGTTAAGGACGTCGTAGTCCATGGGTTTAAGGACCCCACAGTCCATTGTTAGTTTTAAGACATCTCGGTCAAGGTTAAGGACGTCGTAGTCCATGGGTTTAAGGACCCCACAGTCCATTGTTAGTTTTAAGACATCTCGGTCAAGGTTAAGGACGTCGTAGTCCATGGGTTTAAGGACCCCACAGTCCATTGTTAGTTTTAAGACATCTCGGTCAAGGTTAAGGACGTCGTAGTCCATGGGTTTAAGGACCCCACAGTCCATATCAATATGTGGTCATCGGGACCCGTCACCTCTTTGAAGACATTGAAGGATTACAATGCCAAGTATCAAAGGAGTGAAGAGATGTACCCTGGAACCGGAGTGGATTAAATAGTCCTTGGCCCAATTTGGGATCAAGACCAACTAATTATGTCATGAGCCCATTAGCTCAGTTAATTACGAATTGAGGACTTATGGCCAGCTTGGGCTAAGTCCAATCATGTCTGGAATATTGGCTTCCTGTTGGTCCCTTGAAGGAGAGGCTTTGCCTCTATCCATTTAGCCAATTGGGCCAATGCCTAGTGTTAAACACTAAAGACCAATCAGTGTTGAACACTGGGAATGAGATTGATAAGTTAGTGTTTAACACTAAAAGATAATTGGTGTTAAACACCAGCAACAAGGCTTTCGAATTAGTGTTAAACACTAAAACAGATCAGTGTTAAACACTGTCAACAGAAGTCCTAAACTAGTGTTTGAACACTAAGGTAATCAGTGTTGAACACTGCAAGTAAAGTTCTTTGCTTAGTATTGAACACTAAGACCAAACAATGTTTTAATACTGAATTCAGGGGTTTAGTGTTAAGCACTAAGGCAGGAGGGGTCACGTGGCAACACGTGAGAGCGCCCTCCCTTCATTTGTTCTTCTGAGACTATTGCATCTTCTAGAGCATCACGTGCCACCACGTGACGGGCATTCAAGCGCTTTGTGTGTTAAAGCTTCTGTCAAGGGTCATGTGGGTCACGTGGGGCACTGCCTCAAAGGAGCTTTCTGTAGATCTTTTGGGGGGGTCACGTGGTGACACGTGACCCTTCCTTTCTGTAGTTTTTTTTTAGAAGATCTGTTAATCCCTTTCAGGAATTAAATTCCTCGTAGGGTTGAACCCTGACAATAGAGGAATTAAATTCCTACTTCCTTTTGAAGATTTATATTCTGGGATAGAGTTGAACTCTGAATTTTCTGTAGGAATTAAATTCCTCATATATGTGAAGAACTGAATAGGGTTTAAACCCTAATAAAAGCTTTAAGGAATTAAACTCCCACTCTCTGTTAAAGAATTATGATTAAGGGAATTAAATTCCCGTTGTTTCAACAGAACTAAGTTCTTAACTAGGGTTAAACCCTAATTCTTTTTCATTCTGAAGGAATTAAATTCCCATAACACAGGGTCAAACCCTAATTTTATTTTAAAGGAATTAAATTCCTATAGTTCTGTGAGAATTAAATTCTCATGCTTCCATTCCCTCTCTATGCTTTGGATCTACATGGCAGGATCTCAACCCATTGAGAATTAAATTCTCAACTTCAAGGGGAGATGTGCGCTTTACAGATCCTCTATCAAAGAGAGAAGAAATATGTTCTTCTGTTTTACATCAGAGTTGAACTCTGTTGAGAATTAAATTCTCTTTTCTTTCAAGGAGCCTTCCCTTTCTTACCTAGGGTTTTCTTTTGCAAAAGATCCAAATTCCTCAAAGTATCAAGGCTCTCTCCCTTTTCTTCTCTCTGCGTGTATATCTCTTTTGTATGTCTCTTGGCTCCTATTTATAGGAGAAGCAGCCGAGTCGATTAGTTTTTGACGAATCTTCATTGAGAGATTTGATTTGCATCCATCATTCGTTTTGGACCTTTGGATTATTAGGTGAATTTTATTCACCATTGGATTTCAAATCCCGGGATTCTCCTTTGTGATTTCTGTTAGATTTAAAGGGGAAATTTTTCCAAATTCGAGTTTTTCCCATAGATAGATGATATTTAATCACCTCTGAATCTTTAATTCAATCGATTGCTTTTGGAAAGATTTGAGAGGTCTTTCTCAGAATTTAATTCTGTTAACAAATGGGCTTTGAAATCGGTCACGTGTGGCCACGTGACCCTTGGTCACGTGTGGGCACGTGACCCCCTTGGAACGAGCCTTCCTCTTTCTTTTTGCGCTCTGTCTTCTGGTTGCTGCTTAACCGTCACGTGCCACCACGTGACAACTGATCACGTGTGAGCATGTGACCCTGGCATGGAGCCTTCTTCTTGATTTAACCGGAGAATGAGTCTGATGTTTTGAGTGTCACGTGCCAACACGTGACCCTGGTCACATGGGAGCACGTGACCTCTTCTGAAGCCTTTTTTCTTGATTTGCTCAGGGAACTGTTGGGTTTTGAAGCCGCTTTTGATTGTCACGTGCCAACACGTGACCCAGGTCACGTGGGGGCACGTGACCCTTTCTGAAGCCTTTTTCTTTGATGTAATCGGGAAGCTGGATTTGCCTTGCTGATGCTTTTAGGTGTCACGTGCCAACACGTGACTACTGGTCACGTGTAAGCACGTGACCCTTTTCTGAAGCCTCTTCCGTAGGCTTTCCTGATTTTAAATCAGGAAACAATCCCATAAAAGCATTTTCTCCCTACGAGTCGTAAGGATCCCGTAGGTGTATTTTCTCCTTAGGAGTCGTGAGGACTCCTAAGTGTGTTTTTCCTTTATGAGTCATAAGGATCACACAAAGGTTTGTTCTCCTCATGTATCGTGAGGACACATGAGTGGGTCTTATTAATGGAGCATAATTCCAAAGGCGGAGACCGGCCGCGTAACTGGTGATTACGATGGGGCATGGGTATGATGAGAATTATTTGAGCCCGTGGATTGTATACGGTTGTCAATTTGGGGACTAGCCGTAGGGCGGAAGAATTTTGGAAAATTGGATTTTGGTTGGCGTCTGCATCGCTGCACTGGAATATGGTACTAGGAGCGACTCATCATTCGCCGTTTTTTTTTATTCCGTTTTGTTTTTGTTTTTGTTTTGTTTTACCGCGATTGCTCTATCATTTCAGCTTTTCTTATCGCGAAGGTCGCGATTGCCCCATCATTTCGGCTTTTATTCGCGAGTTGCCCCATCATTTCGGCTTTTCTTTATTTTTCTTTTATTTACACATTTTTTTGTTTATTTACATATATATATATATATATTTACATTCCCTGTTTAACGACTTAGAGGTCGATTATTCACAGTTTAATGACATGGTGGTCGACTGTTTTCAGAGAAAGGCAGATGTCTGAGAGAATCGGTTTCACGAAGAACTTCGGTCTCCGTTTGTATGAAATTGGCGGTCGCAGCTTGACTGTTTACTAGCACGCCTTTAGACAGCTCTATCTCTCCTGCCTGGTATTGCTTTTCGACCCAATCTTTGAAGACGAAGCAGTCCTCAATGGTATGACCTATCACTCTGTGATAGGGGCAGTATTTGGAGTCGTCGGTCCTATTCACTTCCTGCGGTCTTTTTGACTCTGGCAGTTGTAGACCGTTACTCAGGGCGTCTTTGAATATTTTTCGGATTTTGTCCCTTCTGAAGGAATAGACCTTGTCCAGCTTCTCTTTCAGTGGAGATTCTCCTCCCATTCCGAACGTTGGCTTCCGAAGCTGGTTGGTATTAGGACCGCTCGACCCTTGCTTATTTCGGTTAGCCGAGGCATTGAAAGATTCAGTATCGTCGGAATTTCCGCCTTTGCGATTTTCGTCCTTTCGGTTTCTCCAGGACCTATTGTTATTTTGGGAGTCAGAGGAGGACTCCTGCTTTGAGCGCTCCAGCATCTGAACTTTCCTGGTCAGCTCTTGGAATGTTTTGAGACCCGCGGTGCATAGAAACGGGGCCATCCAATTGTTGAGATTTCCGACGAGGAGACTGACAGATTGGTCTTGCTCTATCGGCGGTTCGCATTTGACGGAGAGATTGCGCCATCGGGTTATAAAATCCGTGCTGCTTTCGTTGTTCTTGGGCTTGGTCCTGACGAGCTCGGCAATGGTGATCTTATCGCTGACGCTCATGAATCTTTGTCGAAATAAAGATTCCATTTGGACAAAAGTAGTAACGGAGCCATCCGGTATGCTCGCGTACCAGTCGAAAGCAACATCGGTCAAGCTATTAACGAACTGGCGGAGGAGAAGCGCATCATTGCCCCCAGTATTCCCGTATGAGGCTTTGAAGTGGGCGATGTGTTGATTCGCATTTCCTGTCCCATCGAATCTTCCGAATTTAGGGATGACATAGCCGCTAGGAAATTCTACCAGATCATACTGAGCAGGATATGGTCTCCCACTACTGCTGATATCTTTTTACGCTTCGTCTTCGGACACCAATGTTTTGACTTTGCTGGCAACCAAATCCATAATTTGATCTTGAGTTAGCGGGCTACTGTCATCAGTAGCCAAGACATTTCCCGAGATAGGATGCGACCGATTTTCATGCGATTTGCCCACTTTTGGATTTGAGGGAATAGGCGTCGGCTGCTTTGGGACACCATTTCCCGGTTAATGAGAACCATGCGCCTGATTGGGCGGCTGAGAGGCAAGTTGGGCCGTAAGCCGTAAGACGACATTTGTCAAGTCGTCGATCTTTGAGTAGAGCTTGGCCATCTCCTTGTCTTTGCTTCTGAGCTGCTTTCGGAGCTCTTGGAGAAGTTGCTGCTCTGCGGTCATAGGACAGAAAGTTGGCTCATCTTCGCTTTCCGAGCCTGACTCCTCATGAATTGAGGGCTCTCTCTGCCTATCAGCCTCATCGAGAGGGTTTTCATCATCCAGCGGAGGCAGCTGTTCTTGGGAAGGGGCAACCACATTCAAGCCAGATTGGATTTGAGATGTGGTGGCCCCGTTCTTGCTCTTGCTGCGCGTGCCCACCACGTAGACAGTGTGGATAACACATTTAGCCATCCCCTCATCTTTGGCAGGGTAACCCTGTTCCTCGAACCTCATGAGGTTCAGCCTAGCATGAGCCCTAGCCCTTTTGTTGGCTCTATATCTGAGCCTTTTCTGCCTTAGCTTCTCAATTTTAAGGGCTTGGCGGGCATTCATTCCCTGGGAAGCCACCGTGAGTCGGTCGACGGGGAGCTTAGAGAAGACACCCGATCGATCAGTTGTCAGGGGCACCGCCGGAGCTTGTTCGAGACACCTTGTTGCTTTGTTGGTGTCGATGGCCTTGCCCACAGCTGGGGCCAAGGAGAGCCGCTCAAACACCGACTTGCGTTTGAGTTGGGGCGCCTTCGAGACCGCCACATTTGGCCTCTTGCCTCTCGAGACCAGTTTGTCTGTCACCGGGGCTTGAGGAGCTGGGATGGCGCCAACAGGCATGAACATAATAGAGCCGAATGGTAGCAACGGCTCCTCCCATTGTCGCCCGAGACTGGCCGGGAGGACCGTCCTGGAGTCTATCTTCATCGTGTAGGAGACGGGAGCCGAGTTCATCTTCGGAGACATTGTTGAAAGGTGATTGCTTGAAAATCCTGCATGAAAGAGCATTATTTTAGTATAAATATAGATATGTATATTGATTGAGTTCGCATGAACATTTAACCCGAAATATGGGAGGAGAGATTGGTCCCACCGGGCGTGCCAGAATCTGTAGGGTGTTTTTCGTCACCCCATTGAGATGGGAATACGCGCGCTCTTGTCAGACGTACTACAGATTCCCCCTGCCTAGGGTAGGCCGAGGTTTAATGATTGTGGGGATCCGAATCTCCGGCAGCCGCGGACAAAGCTGCCGTTAATTACCCCTCGCTTTTGGAGCGAGAGAACCTCCGATTAACAGGTTAAACTGGTCATGCGAACTCAATGTGCAGTGTATGTGCGTGTTGTTTTGGAAGGGGGGTTTGGATATATCGGGAGCCACGCAGAGTTTTCACGGGGGTCCCGCTACCTGGATAGCGGGCTGGGGGTCAAGGGGGCTAGCAGCCCCCTTGCGGGGTGCGGGGCAGCACCCCGTTAGAAATTTTTTTCTAACAGGGGCAGTGTCATGGAGTATGTGTATGTGTACATATGTATGCATATGTATATATATATATGTGTGTGTGTGTGTGTGTGTACATATATAAAAAAAAGGGGGAAAGACATCCAAAGGATGCGTGGGGGCCAACGCCTCAAGCGCTGTGCGCTTAGGTGTTGTACGCTTAGGCGCAAGCACGCCACGTGTCAGCACGTGGGCGTTATGCGCATGAGCGCTGGGCGCTCGAGCGCAAGCGCGCCACGTGTCGGCACGTGGGCACTTTGCGCTTGAGCGCTGGGCGCTGGAGCGCAAGCACGCCATGTGTCGGCACGTGGGCGCTTTGCGCTCGGGCACAGAGCGCTGGAGCGCAAGCGCACCACGTGTTGGCACGTGGGTACTTTGCGCTCGAGCACAGTGCGCTTGAGCGCAAGCGCGCCACGTGTCGGCACATGGATGCTTTGCGCTCGGGTATAGAGCGCTGGAGTGCAAACGCGCCACGTGTCGGTACGTGGGCGCTTTGCGCTCGAACGCAGTGCGCTTGAGCGCAAGCGTGCCACATGTCGGCATGTGGGCGCTTTGCGCTCGAGCGCAGGGCGCTGGAGCGCAAGCGCGCCACGTGTCGGCGCGTGGGCGCTTTGCGCTCGAGCGCTACCGCGCCACGTGTCGGCACGTGGGCGCTCGGCGCTTGAGCGCTTGGGCGCCGGCGAGGAAAAAGGGGCTTTTAGTCCCAGAAACAGAAGCTATGCTTCAGAATGGAAATATTTGTTATATATATATATGGAGTTAAACTCCTAGGATGTGTTGAAGCTGATTAAGGGGGTTCTTCTTCTTCCTCCTGTAGTTTGGCCGGATCTTGAAGATCAAGAGAAGTGAGATCTAAAAATCTCTTCTTTGGGGATCTAATGACAGATCCAAGCTCCCCTTGGTGGGTTTTATGGTGAAAAACTATTTTGTTTTGGAAAAGGAAGAGTAAAACCCTTGATTTAATTCAAAGAAAGAAAAAGGTTTGAAACCTTCAGAAAAGGGAAAGATGTACAAACCCTAGGTTTTTTAGAGAATGGAAAAAGTGTTCCTTTATTCATCATCATGTTGCCTTTTATAGGCTTACATATTTACATATAGCCCCTTGGGCTTTACAAAAATGGCATTTTGCCCATCACATGGCTCGTGTGCCATTTCATTTTTGCACATAAGCCTTGGGCTTACAAAATAATGGCTTTATGCCCATTTTGCATACATTCATGTATAAAAAATTACATAAAAATTATTTATTACATGATATATATTTTGGCATGGAGGCGGCTGGCCGCGGGCTCGACTTGGGCATGGGCCCGCTTGACCTGGGCTTGGGCCCACCTGGCTTGGGGTTGACCTTGACTTTGACTCGGTCAACCGGGGGTGCAAATTTTGACCCCAACATATGTCATATTCACGGTCTTCCTTTTATTATTGGATTTTGTGGGTGCAATCCGCTAAAAACCCTCAGGAGACAACACTCCTCCTACTAGGGACACCTAGAGGTTTAAAAGCTTGTTGCACGTGCTCAGTGCAATCGTGTTGCCTACGAAAGTGTGCAAGTTAGTTTTTCTTTTTCTTTATTTTCTCCATCTCTTTTTAATAAAACAGTTCGCTCGAGACGACCGAAAATAAGTTTGGGGGAATTTGAACAGTCGAAAATATTGCATTTTTAACACGACAATTTCCCTACCATTTGCACTCATCTAGAGATGTTCGGTATTAATATAACACATATTAGCAAAACAGCCGTAAAATACCAAATTTCTTGTGTTATATATTAAAACCGACATTTCTGAGGGAAATTGAGTGTTTATCATGGCATCGCATTATCTTTGTATAGCGGAACACTTGTTTCGAGAATTTGTGCAGGAAATTCCAGGAACAGAGCCAAAATAGTTAAAAGTGCTGAGAAAATGACGCCAAGTCCAAGATCTGTGATCTGGTGGTAATCTAGAAAGAATTTTGAGATTCAACATATCAGGAAATATACCTAAAGCCAACAGCAAGTAACACAGGAATTGTGATGCACAGAGGGCACCAAAGTGCCGCGGATCCGCGGCCAGAACCCCCTTGGCGCCGCGGATCCGAGGCCATGAGGAAGGGTCATCAGCATAGCTTCATTCCAGGCTTCTCCTTTCACTTGGTACACCTCTTCAAGCTATTCCAAATTCCATAATTCTCCAGAATCTTCTGCGAGATCAGCAAAGCTCCTTGTTTAAGCTAATCATGTTCAAGCTTCCAAAGCAAGCTACTTAACAAACTAAGCCTAGAAGCTTCTCCCTAACCTCCATGCTTATGAAGGAAGCTAAAGCCTAACTAACTACCTCTAGAAGCTTCTACCTAACTACCTAGCTTATAAGGGAAGCTAAACTAAACCTAGCTTCTAAAGGAAGCCAAAGCCAGTGAAGGCTATAAAAGGAACCCTAAAACTTCTTCTCAAAGGTTGTTCGTTGTTGATTCCTACATCAATTCCCAATACAAGTTGAGTGACACGACTTGTAAACCCTAATACCCATTTCAAAATCCAAAGCAAAAAATCAAGAATTCCGAGTACCAAATCAAGCATGAAGCCTTCGATCTTTTAGAAAGCGACGCCGGACTTCATCGGAGCAAGTGATCCAAGGAGATCCGCGACTCAAGGAGACGAGCGAAGCCGAAATCGACGATCAAGTTCTTTCCTCTTGTAGATCTTGAGAGAATTGTAACAAAATTGTTGATAAATAAAGGTGAAATTTCTATATCTTGCTTTCTTTACATTCTTGCATCATGATTCGATCTCAATTCTTGATTGAGTATTTTGTTATGATGTTTGAGTAAAACTTCGCTCGTGGAGGAATCGAGACGATCAATAGACGATGATGTTACAAATCTTGAAACAATTCTTAATTCCTATAAGTTTGGTAAACTCGTGTAAATTGAAGAATCGGTAACCTAGTTTCGAGTGATGCTTTCTTGATTGTGTTCTCTTTTAATTAGTGATCCACGATCGATTCTTGAATTTACTCGAGGCTAGAATTTGAATGAGATTCATCGAAAGGACAAAGGATGAGATGAAGAAACCCTAGTTTCTTTAAAAGATCCTTAAACCTCGATTAATCGTCATCGATCTAGTATCAAATAATTAATGGATAAGAATACGTAATCAATAGATTTCATCACGTCTATAGATTCAATCGATTCCTATGAGCCTCACTTCGATTCTTGATTATTGGATTGGAAATCATCAATTCTTAATTCTTGATTTTTATGTTTTCTTGATTTTAGATTTAGATCTAGATGATTCTTGAATTCAACTTTAAAATCTTGAATTGAATTGTCTTTTCTTTCTTTTCTTTAATTTTCAATTCATCTAATTCGAATTACGAACGGATTACACTTTCCCTGTGGACGATCCGCACTCGCTAACGCGCTACAATCGACATCGTTATTGATTGCGGTCAAAATATTTTTGGTTGTGATTTCTATACATTTTCTACGTACACACCAAGAAAACGTATCAATCATCGCTCGTAGGGCGTGGATTAATCCAATCTGTATATTTTAGATTTTGGGTTTTTATTTAAGGACCGTTAATCTATTTTGAGATTGAGATCGACATAAATGTATGTGAGCATTTAAGGCTCGATTTTTTTCTGTTAAGGATACATTAGTCCAATTTGAGACTAAGATCTACTTAATGAGGTTTCAGGGTCATTTTTATTTAGGATCCAACAAAAGAGCGTTTAGGCTCTATTATTTTAGTTTAAGAACGTTTCGGTCCATTATCGCCATTTTAGAGGCGAATATTAGTTTAGGGACTTCTCAGCCCTTTATCGCCATTTTGGAGGCGAATATTAGTTTAGGGACATTTTGGTCTGTTGTTAGTTTAGGGACATCTCGGTCCATTGTCGCCATTTCGGAGGCGAATATTAGTTTAGGGACTTCTCGGTCTTTTATCTATCTTGCGCACACTGCATTTGTTACGTGACGAATCGAATAATGGTGATATGGAATGTACCCAATTTAGGGTGCGATCCGATATGAGGTGTGCAAGTTAATTTGGAAGTGTATTAAGAGGAGTTATTGGTTGTCGGGACCCGCCACCTCTCTGAAAACGTTGAGAAATTACAAAGACATATATCAGAGGTATGAAAAATGTACACTTGAACCAAATCCCGTATTTGAGGGAAAGGGGGGGTTATTGTGGCCTTAAGGATTTTTGTTAAGGATACGTTAGTCCAATTTGAGACTAAGATCCACTTAACAACATTTTAGGATTTTCTTTATTTAAGACCCAGCAACAGAGCATTTGGACTCAGTTGCAAGACTTTAGCAACTTAACCAATTTGGGCTTTGGTCTGCTTAGTCTCCACCCTCTTTTTTTTTTGAAAAAAATGCTAAGCACTTGTTTGGGCTTTGTTTAATCAGTCTCTTTTTTATGCAGAAAGTGTTGAGCACTTATATGAGTTCTGACGCCCACATATGATCATGTGGAGCTTTCAGTCATGGGGATTGCCTAATAAGTGTTGAACACTTTACTCATTTTGCCTTTATATGGAGTGCTAGGCACTCTTTATGGCGTCCACGTGGGGAGCGCGTGAGACGCTGGCGCTGCCCAATGAGTGTTGAACACTCAGCCATTTTGGACTACTTGTGGATGTTAGTTATATATATGCCCTAGAGGCCATTGTTGTACATATGATGTATATTATAGTGGATGCTTGGATATATATAGAGAGGACTTTCTTGCTCGACATGATAGTATGATATTTGGTTTCACTTTGTCTTAAAATGTTGACTTGTATTAGTTTACTGTCTTGCTCTCACATGTTGATATAACCCTTAGGATATGTACTCGACTACTGGGACTATGATGAGGTCATACTAGTGGGGCCAGGGTAGTCAACGAGTACATCCTATAACTGTTCCTAGTCGAGGGTGTATCGAGACTGGGCATTGATACACCAGAGTAGACTAGCGTATACGCATCTTGACCCATATGATGGGCGATGGATGATCCCATATCCATCGGTGTTTGATATCAAAGATGGTATACGGGTGCTCAGTGGAGACTGGGTACACTGAACGGACTCGCCGAGAACTCCTAGATGGTATTATACCTATCGTCAGATAGCAGTTCTACGGTGACACTGGTACAGATTAGTCTGTAGACCCGAGATCGTCATAGAGTCTTGTGTGATTCCCACTGTGCTTTGATTTCCACCTTACCACGTCCAATAGGGCGTGCAAAACGGTGGCTTTTGGGTATAGTCCCGAATCACATGGAGGAAATGAGCGATAGGAGGGGTTTCGTCTCTCCCGGTATAGGGAGTTGATGTTGTGCTGTGTTCGATTGACTATAACTGGAAGTCCCTGGCCAGGGCTGATATGGAGTGCTGCTGGTAAGAGTTATCAGTAGTTTCTCTACGTGTTATGAGCCACACATCGACACGGCTTATCGGTTACTGGGGTCTGACGTTTACCACCCATAGACTTGATATGCGACATATCAGACGAAGAGACCGGAATGTACGATAGTGTTACTGATTGGATTCATAGGAGAATGTACAGGCTTGCTTGTTGATCTTCTAATCGCTCAATACCTGGGTGGCTGTTACGTTTAGCTGACCGCTTGCAGCTTGTGGGTGTTTGATATGATCATCACCTACTACCGGCGTATTGACGATTCTTGAGAGTCTTATACAGAGGTTTCCTAGCTCAGGCAAAACGGAGTAGGAGCACATATGTGATATGTGCGGGACCGAGAATATTACGATATGAGATACCGTATTCTATTCTCGCGATATATGATATCGGCCGGGTATATTGATATAGCCGGGTCATCGGATCAAGCGTTGATTCGATGAATCGGTACATGTTATATTAGTCGGTTATATGCTATATAGCCGGATTGTCGGATCAAGTGTTGATTCGATAATTTAATGTATAATTATATATGTGATATATTACATTACGTTAACTAATATAAGCTCGTTTTATTGATTCATTTTCTCACCGGATAATACATTGATATATATGCGATATATGTTAATTGTATTATTTTCTTTTGTTACAAAAATATATTATATATGTGATATATAATATTGTAACAAGTTAGGGTTACAAATGCAACATGCTTTATGGAGTTTAAACAAGTTAAGGTTTGGATTTGGGTTAGCTTTTGGGTTAGCTTTTTCATAAAGCTTCATGAAGCTTTCTTTTGTCTTTTGCTTTGATATTTTGTGAAGATATTTGTTAACCAAACCCAAACCCTTTACCTATGATTTATTCTCTACATGGGTTAAGACTTTCATTCTTAACCAAGGGTTTCAATTGTAACCATAACAATAATTCATTATTCATCACAAAAGGATTATCATCTTCTTCTTCTTCATTCTCTTGAAAGAAAACCTTCACTAGCTTTTCATTTGTGATGAATAAGTGTGAGAATTTGAAAACAAAAGAGAGCTAAATTCCTACTTCATTATCCTCATCTATTCTAGCCACTTAGATTAGGGTGTTCACTTCTCTAATAAGTTGTTTAGTGAAATGTAAGCTTGGGTTGGAGATTTTTCAAGGTAGATCATCTTAGATCATGAAGACTACAAGCAATGTGTCTCATTTACCTCATGGAGCCACTCGAGAGTCGGAGTTCATGTCGATCGCAGCGAAGGGACCTCAACACGGAGCTTATGAAGCGAAGGAATGGACTACAAAGGTTGTAATCCCTATCTCTTTACTTCTTTGTATGTGATACAATATATGTTACCCTAGAAATTCTAGCAAGATTCATGGTTAGTTAGGTTTGCACCTCTCTAATTTTTAAAATGGCATGAGTGATGCTACCAAACCCTAGACTAGGTGCAAGGGTAACCCAACAGTAGAGTGCTAAGCACATTTTTCTTTTGCGTCGCACACGTGGGGAGCACGTAAGGCGCTGGGCACTACCTAGTGAGGCGCTGGCGCTAAGCACTCTTCCCTTCTGTGGCGCCTACGTGAGTAACACGTGCGGTGCTAGGCGCTGCCCAGTGAGTGCTAAGCACTCTTCTCTTCTGTGGCGCCCACGTAAGGAACACGTGCGGCGCTGGGTGCTACCCAGTGAGTGCTAAGCACTCTTCTCTTCTGTGGCGCCCACGTGAGGAACGCGTGCGGCGCTGGGCGCTTTTCTCCACTGCTGATAACATTTTTGCCTATTAATGATCAATAGGATCTTTGTTTTGTAGATCTAGGATCAACCTTCATTTTTAAGAACCAAGTTCTTTTACGAGAACGTAAAAGAACTTGGTTTCTCTTATATGCTTTGTTTTGAGGAATTCAATTCCTAGTTCTTTTCAGAATTTTTGATTCTCAAGAACAAGTTCCTCCCAATGAGAATTAAATTCTCAACTTGTGGGAGACTTGTCTTGTGGATCTCAGATCCAGAGAAAGAACTAAGTTCTTTGAGAAGGGTAAAACCCTTTAGATCTGTAAATGAGATGTTTTTATCTCTATATAATTTTTCGTTTACCTTGAGCTTTAAGGAGGGAGATCTTCTTCCTTGAGAATTTAATTCTCTATTTCTTTTTGAAGCTTTCTGTTTTTGTTTTTGGAAGCTTATGGGGGGTTCTTCTCTATCAGACTTGAAGTCTTCGGTCCTTTATCTAGTGGAGGAAAGTTTGTTAATTAGTTTTGAAGAAATCTCTCACTAAGAGATCCCAATTGATTTGGGAAATTTTACCCATTATTGGATCTTTGATCCAAGGGTTTCTATTTTTACAGAACATATTTTCTTATTTTTAACAAAATTGGGGAAATATTTTTCATATGCGAAGTTTTACTCTATGAAATGGTGATTAAAAAAATTACCATTGGATTTTCAATCCAAGAGTTCTCTATTTTACAGAGGGCATAGAATTTTATTCTATGATCCAACCGAAAGCATCTTTCTTATTTTAGAAAAATTTGGGGATTGTTTTCTCCCCAACAAAATTTAATTACGTATCTTGATGATTTATCATCTCCGTTGGATCTTTGATCCAACTGCTCTGTTTAACAGAGAGTAGAATTTAATTCTACCTAGGTGCCGGCGCTTACGTATTTCTCACGTGGGCGCCACTTAAGAATTTGGTCATTAGGGTGGGCATTATGTGCTTTGCACACTGGCGCCCGCATGAAGAGTACGTGCGGCGCTATATGAGAGTTTTAATTCTTATTTAATCCAATAGAATCTTTTGTGCTTTGCACACTGGTGCCCACGTGAGAAGCACGCGAGGAACCACTATAGGATTTGATCCTATCGGCGCTGGCGCTCTTGTGGAAGGCACGTGATGCGCTGCCTCATTAATTTTGAATAGAGCTTTGCTCTTTTATTGGGGAAACAAATGCCCCCCCCCCCCCGCCGTTGTGCTCACGTGGCTCGCACGTGAGTGCAGCAGTGACATCTTTTCCACCGTCCGATATCCCGGGAAGTTGAACCGTCTCCTTGTGTTTATAAGTAGGGCTTTTGGCCCTTGAGATGAGTGTTGTTCATCTTCTTTAGTCTTCTTCCTTTCTTGAGAATTTAATTCTTTTTTCAGAGCTCAGCTCTCTGTTCAAAGAAATTCCTTCAGAGTTAAAACTCTACCAAAATTAGTAAGAATCATGACTATGTTTTAACTCCTGAAGAAACCTTTGAAGGAATCTCTTCATGTTCTAAGGTTTTTAACCCATTAACAGAGCTTTGCTCTTCTTTTGTAATGATCTCTTAGAGATCTAAACTTTTACTTGAGTAGCTCATAGATCTTAAAGATCTTTAGGATCTTCCCCTATTATGAACTTTGATTTTTGAAGGTTATTTGGAATTTAATTTCATTTCTCGAGCGGATTTCTGGAATGTTATCCCGTTGTTCTACAGAGCTTGGCTCTGAAAAATTTCTTTTAAAGAAATTCTTTTGGGAATTTTATTCCCTTTTCTTATTTTCCTTGCAGATTTGAAATCTGTTTGCAGAACACATTTCTCGAGGGAGTTAAACTCCAGAGTTCAATGATATTTTCTCATTAAATGAGAATCCTTTTGGATTCTTTCAACGAGTGGCTGCCTCATCATTGATGGGGCGTTACCTTGATTTTGTGGGGGCCCTTGTCCCTTTCTTTTTGAACTGTGACGCAGTAGTATTTTAGGTATAAAAGAATATTGTGTTGATAATTAACCCTTCCATTTTTATGTGTGCGGGTACTATGGCTTTCGATTCCTCCTTTCCATTCGTTCGCTCGGAAAGTGCTTTCGCCGACGCACCTACAGATCGGGAAGTCTTCGCACTTATTCGGGACCATGACCCAGAGCAAAAATCTCTTCATTATTGGGGGTCATGGTACAGTTAAATTATCCGGGGTCGGCGCAGTTTTACTTTCGCAGCGCCTTCAGAACCGATCCCGGCGATCCATTATGCCGATCCGCCGCCGGTAACTTACGCAGTAGAAGAGGTCAACTGGACCTCAGAAGGTCGTCTTCAGCCTTCCATGACATTAATACCAGTGCAGCAGCCGATGGCCTTGGACATTTTAGGGCGACGCATATGCCAATGAGAGTCACGTCCTTGGGGGTAGGTTTCATGATAGGAATGACTCCCCATCATTCGGCTGGCTATCTGCAGTGGGCTCGATATATCATGTCGGCCAAGAAATCGTTGTTACTGAAGACCGGGTTGTATCCCGCAATCTATGCGTCCCTCTTTCACCACTATACTCCTCATGTGTGGTGGGTCAAATCTTTCATGGAACAATGGAACATCCCGACCCACGCCTTTCTCTTATCAGATCGGGAGGTTTCAATCTCATTGGAGGAGTTTGCAGAGATATCCGGATTACTCGTCAGGGGGGAACATTATGAAGAGATATTTCCCCCCGACGAGTATATCTTTGCCACCAAATCAGTGGTGATGTGTCTTACTCCAGAGAATGCCATTCAACACAAGTTTCCAAGCTTGATTAAGGTGTTGAACATTTACGAGAGCTTATTCCTAGAGTCGGGTAGGCACGGAGTTGGATTTATAGATTTCATCGCTCGCTTCCTTCGTCCGGAGGCTTTGTCGAAGGAAGCTGCCAAGTTCGCTAAGCTTGATGATCCGTTCGGATTTGGTTTGGACAAACTACCGACCGCAGAAGCAGATTTAAAGCAGTTTTTATTTCGGATACTCCGATTGTTTCCTTCACAGAGGTCGCTGCTCCTGGCATTGATGAGGAGACATTCTTCCTGGGGTTCATTAG
Source organism: Agapanthus africanus (assembly GCA_030015575.1). Lineage (NCBI taxonomy): Eukaryota > Viridiplantae > Streptophyta > Magnoliopsida > Asparagales > Amaryllidaceae > Agapanthus > Agapanthus africanus. Next base: position 140,686,434 of record CM057339.1, read on the forward strand.
CCTATGGTTGAGCTAGTTCGCACTCCCGATACATCCTCATTATATGAGGCCATCTGTCTTTTATTCGGCTCACCGTATTGTGATGGGGACACGCTTGGCCGTTTGGGTTACAGGTCTGGCCCACTTATACCACAGCTTGAGTCTAGCGGCTGACACTACTCAGCCGGGTCTGAAGCCCGTCAATCTCCCACTGCATTACTTCACCTCATGGATTGAGATGCGTGTACTAGGTACCTTTAGGGTGCATAAACGACCCAAATTTTATGATGGATACAATTTTCCTCGGGTCATGCACTTAGTCTATGCTTCTTCACCCGACCCGACACAACGGGAGGCTTGGCGACTGCTTCTTCGCCCACGGATGGTCGGGGATAGCATGACCTTCATTGACAAAGTCCTGACCATCGACAAAGAATCTTTAACAGCGATCCAGCCACTGCACGATATTTTAAAGGACAGAGCTTCTGTGTTGAGGGCTCGTGAGATCGTCCATCTGTATTCTATCAGGCCAGGTTTCCTGGTATTCAAACAAAACGCTTTGGTTTTATTTATAAGATATAACCCACGCCGCTTTGCCTAGCAATTGGGTTACAACCAAGGGGTTCCTCTCGAGGCGTTCATCATGGACCCAACTACTACTGAGGAAGGTGTTCGTAATGCGACGCATGACTTCATGCGTGTAAATACGGGATCCCACTTCCTTGTCAGTGAGCTGAGTTATACTCCAAGAGCATCGAATGCTTACGTTGCTTGGTACCAACATGCAACCGGTGCTATTATTAGGGAGGAGAGGCGGCCGCTGCTTGACCATAAGGATGTTGTTTCCGCTAGTAATCCAGCGGTCCCGCTGAAGCGACGGACAATCGTTCATCCTCCTTTAAGAGATATCACTACGGCTGTAGTCCCACGAGCTTTTCCTGATAAGCTTCGACCGGATGTTCCTGCGACTGCGGCAGCCGTGGCATCCCCGGAGTTAGGTATTGGTTCGGAGATTGGGAATCGCCGTCCGAAGAGACCCGTCAAGCGAAAACTCTTATCATTGGGTGTCGGTGCCGGCTCACAGAAGAGAAAGAAATCCTTATTTTATGCTGACGCCGTATTCGGCCAGGAGCCCCATGCCCCCTATAGCGAGGGCTTGTGTGAGTATGGCACCAATGTCGGTCTGTTCGATGCGCCTGTGACTGATACCAATCTTCAGGCTACCATTGAAGCTTCCAAACGACTGGCCCATGAACAGGCGGTGTTAGCCTATATTGCGGAGTCCAGTATACTTCATTCATACTCTCTTGTATATATCCCCTCCTTTTTTTGAATTTATTATACTTTATTAACGCTCTCTTCCTTAATAGGTATTTCTGCTAAAGAGGCTCTCTCGGCTTCCCTCAAAACGTTTGAAGAGGGGGGGAGGCTCCGCGCCTCCTTGGGCCTTGGTATGATTCGCTTCACTATACCTTTATATTTTTAGTTCCTTTTATTTATGATCTGACCCTTTTCTTTATCCTATTACAGGAACCACCACAACCCAGGTTGTTTCGAATGTAGTGCCGGCCTTCGGTGGTGATGTAGAAAATCCTTCAGAGCTATCAGCTACGGCTCAGGCCTTCCCAAGGCCACCGCAGGAGGTGTTGCTGAAGCAGCCGATGATGGATGCCACAGCGGATCCGGAGGCCGAGATCGATTTGGACGATGATGTCCCTATATCAGAAGTTTTGAGGCGATCGACTCATACAGCCCAGGCTAAGAGAAAGCGTAGAAAGCACGCTGAGAGAACGTCAGGCTCTCTGGGCTGTGGGCGCGGGTTCAAGTAATGCTTAACTCTCTGGCGTTCCTATGGTAGATGTTCATTCTGTCCTGTCTACTGCCCATAGACAGGTTGCGCGTGCGGCCCGAGAAGATATTGAATGACTACTTTAAGGTAGAACAACGTACGGTTCTTAGTAACAGCCTTTTTCTTGCATCATAACACACGCATTTCTTAACAGGGCCAAATTTAGGTGATGACGTGGCAAGTGAAGTGCCGGCGACTAAAGAGCCTGAAGTGGCCAACCTTTCTCTGGAATCTGGGATCGCTCCGACTGTCGCTTCTTCTCCCTGTGGATCCTTGATATCGACGGGGGATGCAAGCATTACGATGGCCTTTATCGAGTCAAGGGATGAAGGTGTGGGTGTTGAATCCACTTTCCCAATGGAAATCGAGGAAGCCGTCACAACTGGTGACGCTTCGGGCACTGTCTCAGTTTCTGCTCTGTCAGGTGCTCCTTAAGTTATTATCTTTGATTTTTTAATCCCACTAGACATCTAACGATATCTCCTTTATTCTGAGTATAGGCGCGATAGACCCTGATGCTGTACTAACTGAAGAATTGCCGCCGGTCATTTCTCTGACTGCCACGGTTACACCCCTTTCTTCTGCGTCTCTCCGAACTCTGGAAGGTGAAGATTTCTCATTTTTTTTGCTTCAGTGTAGATACCATTTTCCTACATTAACCATATATTGTCACAATCCTGCAGGAGTTCTCTTTGATCGCTTACACCAGGTGTTAAGCCCGCATTTTGCCTTCCAGTCGGAATTCGTTCCCCCTTCCGGCATTGGTTAGTATACTCCTCGCTTGGTGTTTCTTCTTTTCATTATGTTGCTAAGCTTTCCTTATATTGGACACAGTACCATGGCTCGAGGGAGGGAGCGAAGGAATAGCCGAACCTCCTGTGCTCCCTGTTGTGCCACTTTCGACAGCTGGGACGGTAGATCTCGTCCATCAGCTTTTTTATCTTTCAAGTTAAAATCTGACCCTTATTCGTGCACGATTTGTTTTGCAGCAACTATTCCGGCTTCGATCCCTTTTGAGTCTCGCATTCCCATGCCTACGTGACCTTTTGCTAAGCGTTAATCTTCTAGGGGCGCTGTGACTAGCAGGCGGATATTAAGTGAATTTATCGAAAATCTTGATGCCGAGGCTCTCACCTCTGCTGCGGATTTCACCGACGAAGTCAATCCTATCCTGGCAATGCTTGTGAATTTCCACAATGAATATTTCGTCGGCTTTCGGGTCGACTATTGTAAGAGGATTGAAGCTTGTTTGCATGAGATCGAGCTCAAGCGTCTCGCTCCTGAAGTATTGACCTTAAAGGCTCAGTGGGCCGCGTGGATCAAACAAAGTGCCGATTTCATTCAATATTTTGAACAAAAGTTGACCCTGAAGTGAAAGGAGCATGAGATGGCTTCTGGAGAATCCATCCAATTACACACCCAGATCGAGGCGAATGCCACAAAGCTGCAAGTCATTTTCGAAAACCTCCAACAATGTATTTCTGATGGGCTAGCGCTGAGGCGGAAACTTGATTTTACCGAGTGGAGCATGCAAGATTGCGAAGTTGCCAAGAAAGAAATCGCTGAGAAGATTTCTTCATGCTTGCAACAACAGGCTCAAATTGAAGCGGTGTTGGCCGCAGTAGTAGCATGCGAGGAGGAGCTGCGGGGAGCGCATGAGCGGGTTGCCAATTTGTTGAAAGCCCCGCCTTCTTAACAATTGTAATTGTATTCCCCCTTTTGTATTAATTGTATCTCTTAAACACTTTGATTCGTGAATAAGAATATACATTTTTGCATGCGCTTATCTGTGTTTTGATGTCTTAATGTGGCGCTAATTAGTTTACTTACTCGTTTCGGAGTCTGTAGTTTATTCACTCGTTTCGGATTCTCTAGTTTATGTACTCATTTCGGAATTTGTAGTTTATTCACTCGTTTCGGAGTTTCTAATTTATGGACTCATTTCGGAGTTTGTTTAGTTTATGGACTCATTTCGGAGTTTGTTTAGTTTACCTCCCTTACAGGCAAACTTATCCTAACGTTATATATAGATAACTCCTGCTCTTTGCGACAGAGGTCCATTAGGTTTTGTGGTACTAGGGCTTTGGTCCGTGGTACCGTCGCATTGGCTGATGTATTCCTCGATATGCGGTCTTTATGCCGTTGTTCGAGTACCCTCACGACTGTAGTGTCTCTGATCCTTTCGGGGGCTGGACAAGACGTCTTCAAGTAATCTCCTTAGGCTATATGACCGTCGGAAGAACAAGCGTTAGGAATTTGCCATGTCGCTTTTTACTTGAGGTTAGGCTCAATTTGGAGCCCCGATGAGTCATAACCACTTCGCGCTGGTGTAGGATGATCCTCGATAGTCTTTTAGGCTTTATATAAGTTGTCGTCGAGACCCTGAAGCTAGGAATTTTCCATTGCTTCATTTTTGTTTGACGATGCCATGCCGTTTCTTTGCTGAAGTATGGTAGACATTTGTAGGACCTCTATGCTGTATGTATTGTAGTTGAAGTCCGGAGCTAGGAATATGCCTTTGTTCCAATTTGATTTTGCTCGTTGGAGCTTTTGTCGACGTCACATCTTCACCCTGATGGAATGAAAAGGAACGCCGAGGTAGTCTTTAGGTTGTACATGAACCGTCAAGACTTGGAGCTAGGAGTTTGTCGTTGCTCCATCTTGATTTAGTTATTTGGAGCCTTTGTTGACATTGCGTCTGCTGTAACGAGAAGAGTGTCGAGCTGGAGCTGGGATTTTGCCATCACTCCTTTTTTATTTGCCTATTTGGAGCCTTTGTTGACATTACGTCTGCTGTAACGAGAAGAATTTTGAGCTGGGGCTGGGATTTTGCCGTCACTCCTTTTTGATTTGGCATATTAGAGCCTTTGTTGACGTCGCATCTACACCCTGATAGAATGAGAAGGAACGCCGAGGTAGTATTTAGGTTGTATATAAACCGTCAAGACTTGGAGCTGGGAGTTTACCGTTGCTCCATCTTGATTTGGCTATTTGGAGCCTTTGTTGACATTGCGTCTGCTATAACGAGAAGAATGTCGAGCTGGGGCTGGGATTTTGTCATCACTCCTTTTTTGTTCGACCCTTGGGTCTTTGTTGACGTCGCGTCTGCACTGAGAAGGAACGTCGGGCTGATCTCTAGGCTGTAGATGTTGTCATCAAGATCTGGCTCTCCCTTTGACGGAGCCTGGTGAGAAAACATGGTTCCTTTTTTCATTTGTGCCTATAGATTGTATACAGGGGTCGGTGTAGACTCATCTGCAGGGCAAAGAAAATTTTCTTTTGTTTTATTTTATTTTGATTTCCGCGATACTCTATCTTTTCAGCTTTTCATATCACGAAAGTCGCGATTGCCCACTCATTTTAGCTTTTTATCCGCGATGCCCAATCATTTCGGTAATTTTTTTTTACATTTTTACTTGCTGCTTTTTAATGCGAGTTGCCCAATCATTTCAACTGTTTTTATATGCATATTTTTTTACTCGCTGATTTTTATTGCGGTTGCCACATCATTTTTGTTATTTCATATGCATTTTTTTTGCTCACTGTTTCCACCAATCAGAGCAAAGCTCTGTTTGAAATTCAAATTTCAAAAAAATTGAAGCGACGCTTCAGATGCAGCGCCAAATGCGCTGCGCCCTAGGCAGCGCATCATGAGTACGCTAGCGCTAGGCGCGTTGCGCGCCACTTGTCAAACACAGGTGCGCTGGCGCAGGATACGCTGCGCTCTGAGCAGCGCACCACGTGTCAAACACAGGTGCGCTAGTGCAAAGTGCGCTGCGCTCTTAGGAGCGCACCACGTGCAAAGCAAGGGTGCGCTAGCGCTGGAATTAAAAAACTCCCCACCGTTAGATCAAAAGATCTAATAATAATGATAAATCATTAATTAATCAGAATTAAATTCTGTTATGCAAAGATTTTTTCAATCTTGTTAAAAACAAGAAGATTGCCTTCTGTAAAACAGAACCCCTAGGATCAAAGATCCAATGGTGGGGAAACATCCCCAAATCATTCAGAGAAAGATCTTTTTAACTGAATCAACAAATCAGCTTGCCCTATATAAAGGCCCTAAGACTTCAAGTCTGAGATAGAGAAACCCCCCCCCCCTAAACTTTGAAAAATTCAAAGGAAGAGAAGCATAGCTCTCAGCAAAAGAAGATTTTATTTTCTTCAAGGTAAAAGGAATGATGATGAACAAAGAGATGAAATCATCTCATAATTAAAAAGAAGAATTATCTTCTTAAAAGATCATAGATCTTCAAGACAAAAAGTCTTTCATAAAAGAGATCAAAAGATCTCATCATAAAATAAAATAAGAATATAATTCTTCTCACAGATCATGGATCTATAAAGGCAAAGCCTTTCATCGAAATAAGAGATTGAAAATCTCTCCTGCAAAATAAGAACTGTTGTTCTTGAATCTTGAGACAAAGTCTCTTTTAAAAAAACATAAACTTATTTTTCCAGATCATAAAATTGATCAAATGCACTTTGCGCTCATGAAATGCACCTTGCGCTCTTGAACAGCGCTTCTGCGCTCCCTGGATCGGCACTCAGCGCCAAATGCGCCACGTGTCAACCACGTATGCGCCAATTAAACAACTTGCGCTTTGCGCTTCTGAAATAGCGCACTGCGCTCATGGGTTGGCGCTCAGCGCCAAGCGCACCACGTGTCACTCACGTGTGCGCCACTAAATTGAAAGCGCAATGCGCTCATGGACTAGCGCTCAGCTCATAAACTGGCATCATGCGCTCATCATCTAACGCCTAGCGCTGAGTGCGACACGTGTCCCTTGCATGTGTGCCGCGTGGCAGAAGCGCACTGCGCTCTTTAATTGGCGCAAAGTGCTTAGCGCACCACGTGTTGAGCCGACAGAACATAAATTGTTCTTTAATAAGCCCAGAGCTCTAGTGAATGCTCAGCATTCAATAAAAGACAAAAATATTGACAGAAAGGCTGAGCCCAAATAAAAGCTAAATAGCGGAATAAAAATGTTAAACATTTATTGGACTTAGCCCAATATTGGCCATAAGTCCTCAACTTATATTAATTGAGCCCACCTGCTTATAAATATTTCAACAGATCTTAGTCCCAAATTGGACTACAAATCTTCCAACCAGCTCGCATCGGTTTAAAGGTACATCTCTGAACCCTCTGATATATGTCGTTGTAATCATTCAACGTCTTCAGAGAGGTGACGGGTCCCGACAACCATACACTTCATAGACTATGACGTCTTTAAACTGGACTGTGGGGTCCTTAAACCCATGGACTATGCTGTCCTTAACCTTGGACTGTGGGGTCCTTAAACCCATGGACTATGATGTCCTTAATCTTGGACTGTGGGGTCCTTTAAAACCCATGGACCGAGATGTCCTTAAACTAACAGTGGACCGTAATGTCCTTAAACTAATCAACCGCAATGTCCCTAAACTAAACAATAAAGCTCGAATACTCTTTTGTTGGATCTAAACGATCCCGTTAAGTTGATCTTAGTCTAAAAATCAGTCTAACGTATCCTTAACAAATGTTTAAATTGATCTTAGTCTCAAATGAGACTAACGTATCCTTAAACCCAACCCCCAAACCCAAATCTAAGAAGATATGGATTTGGACTAATCCACGCCCTACGGGCGACAACATAAATTAGTCTCCGTATACAATCCACGGGCAACCAAAAACAAAACAAACACCCATGACACGAAGTGACCATCTGGAGAAGGAGAAAGTTGTTACCGCGATGCGGTAGCGTAATTAACTGCAGGGGCTTGCTCCTGCAGGAAAGAGCGTCCCCACAATCAAAAACCCCTCAAATGAGGAGGAATCTGACGAAGTCTGCTACATCGGCCGCATCCGTTTAAACCTTCGATACACGGTGCCATAAATCAACTTGGCATCTTCGGAGAGGTGGACGGATAGCACCAATTAGCATCTGCCCAGAAATTCAGGCAAGACGTTTACCACGTCTTCCCGCATTTTCGGCGGGGAACAGATTCCGGCACGCCCGGTGGGACCTTTTCCTATTTCCACTCCACACTTCGTGTGTCCTATTCGCGAACGAATCACGGTTTGATATGATTGCCCTTGGGTTCGAGGTACTAAGATTTGGTGTCTTGCTCCGTGCAGAAAATGAAAGATCAATGGCGTCTACTTGCATGAAATGTTCCAACTGCAACTGCAACTTCCGTTCCACCTCATCTGGAGGTGTAACTTACGGGCCCAAGGCAGCCTCCCTGTTCACAATGCCAGTAGAGCAGGTAACGTAGGCTACCACCGGTTGTTCTTCGGGACCATGCTCCCACTAGTGAGCGTTAACATCCCACTGCCGCAAGAAGCGCAAAAGAAGTCGGTCTTTGATCGGCTCACTACCACCATGGCCCCTCTCAACGGGCCACCCAATGTCAAGCCAACAGCATCAGTCTTTGATAAACGAAGCCTGAACTCCAATGGGTCCATCAAGAAGCCCATGATACCTGAAGCGTCCATCCCAAAACGGATAGCCATTCCTACTCTCGAGGTCACTAAAGAAGCTTCTCCCGTCAAAGGATCAGTCTTTACGAGGCTGGCCACTCCGGCTCTCGTTCCTGCTCAAAGGTCTGTCTTTGACAGATTGGATACTGCTACTCAACGGATGTCGGTCTTCAAGTGACTGGTACCAGAAGCACCTCACCAGAACAGGGGGCATGACAAATCCATCCCCATAGCTGAACCAATACTATCTACGCGACATGCTCGTCGTCGTCACTGGCGCCGAGTAAGGAAGGCTGGGGGCGGCTCTCCGTCTGGATTTACTCCACCAGCTCCAACGGTGGAGATTGATGCTGCTGTTCCAACCGGGAACAGTTTTGAATTGCTTAACAAGGTATGCAGGAACTCTCCTACTGCAGTGCTGAAGAGATCTCCTCCACCCGTGGAGAATGCACCGAAGGCGAAACCAGAACAACCCCCTCAGCGGCTTTCTTCCAAAATTTACAAAGTCTGGCGACAGGTTCAGGACTCAGTAATTGATCAAGATTACTCTCGCCAACAAAAAAAGATAAAAGTTTGGCAAGAAAAGGACCATCCTGTCAAGCCACAAAAGACGACAGCTATCTGGGTACCCGCTGCAACGGCCCCCTCGACTTCAACTGCTCAAAAGCGAAAGAGGCCAGAGAAAGCCCATGTGAGCGTGGCAAACCATAAAAGCGCTGAATCTAAATGCCCCAAGTCTGGGGGCATGATGGTACATACCATTTATATGGCTTCCGGAAAAGAGGAAAGCCGTGCTTCTACGGGTCATCGACCGCTTACCCGGTCAATAACGAAGGCTCGGGAACAACAACAGCAGAAGCTTCAAGAGATGCTAACTGAAATGGCCACACTCACCGGGCCAAAAGAAAATCCAGAGACCTCGGAGCAGCGTCGGGAACAAGAAACTGACACCGAGTTCCTCCAAAGAATGCTCGAGAGGAAAGAAAAAGAGGCTGCGGAACAGGCAGCCAATATAAAACGAATGGCTCTCTTGTTCTAAGAAATGGCTGGGATGATGTTACAGCCAGAACCTCTAGTTGAAGACCCCCCGATCATCATTGAAGACGACAGAGGGGAGACATCGAACCCTCCTCCGGCTCTTTCAGCAGCCAAAGAGGAAACTATTTCCAAGGTCGCTCTGGATGACTACATTGCTCAGCAGATACGAGCTCACCAGGCAAATGAAGCGACCGACCAAGTTGTTAAAACTGGGCGACCATATTCAGGCTGGTATGACCAAATAAAGTACCCGCCGGGATATACGATCCCTAAATTTCATGTATACAAAGGGACGGGCAATCCCCACCAGCATGTCGCCCAGTTCAAGGCTCTATGTGGCAACACCGGAGGTGATGATAAATTTCTACTTCGCCAATTCGTCGGCAACTTGTCGGAAACAGCATTCGAGTGGTACTCTGAACTCCCGAACGACTCTGTCAAGACATTTGCGGAGATGGAGCTGTTATTTACGCAAAGGTTCACAAGCGCTAGCGAGCGCACCCCAGTCACAGCATTGATTAATGCTAGGGCAAAACCAGGCGAGACATGGGTTCAATATGCAATACGATGGCGGAATCTGTGGTCGAAATGCGAACAGCGCATCGAAGAAGCGCCGACGGTGGGCATGTTCGTGGGCACTCTGGATCCGCAGGCGACCATCTCCCAATTCATGATGTTCTTCAAGCCGAACACATTCCAAGCCTTGATCGACAAACTGGCCCAAATGGACCAGATGGGTCATAGACCGTCTCCTCCAAAACCGGAGCCGCGGAATGAGAAGGGAAAGGGGAAAACGACCGTCGTCGCCAATGTTCAACAACTGCCCAGTGGTCTAAGACCAGTTGATCGCCAAAATGATAGAACTCGATCTCTTGGAGATAAAATGAGATGCCCTTACTCGTTCCCTCGAGAAAAGACGAAGAGGTTATTCGAGCTAGCACTGCGCAACAGGCTCATCACTCTGCCGGAGCCAAGACGCCCAGCGCAACCAGGAGACATTAGCAATCCTAACTATTGCCCTTATCACCGAATGTTGGGCCATCCGATCGAAGATTGTTACATCTTCAAAAGCTGGATAGAAGATCAGTACCAACAGGGCAAATTCGTATTATCCGAGAATTGGAAGGTGAACCCGCCTCAGCCACACGCTCTCAAGAAGACGGATACACCGGGGGCATCGTGTTCTTTCGTAGAAGAAACTCCATGGGAGGTCGCTCTTTCAGCTAAAACTAAAAGAATGTTGAAGGATCTCCACACATGTCCGGCAATTAGGTGGAAGAATCCACTGGAACCTGAGATCATCGAGGGGATGCTGAAGCCGTGCCCAACTCAAAAAATTGGTGGTGATAGCCGAAGCATTCACACCCAGCCGTCAAAGTCTTCAAAGAAGAAGAAGAAGACCAAAAAGCCCGTGAAGCCTGGTGACAAGCGCACGGACCTGCAAAAAAAGATCGACGCGTTGGAAGAATATAATCAAAAAGCGCAGACTCCAGTCACACTCCTAGAATTTCTCAGCCACGTCCTTGAGGACGGAGATGATGACAATGGAGAAGACTCGTCGGATGAATCTGAAGGTTATGTAGCAAGCTGCTATGTGATCTCTCACTCGTCGATAGACGATGAAGAAGCTCCTTACACAAAGAAACTGGGGGCAAATCCTGAACCGGAACTTCTAGGGCCATCAGACGAAACGATTGATGCATTCCTAAACGAAACTCTTCTTAAAAGCAAAGCTGCTCGAGAGCGTGAAATGGCCATATTTGAAAAAGCCAAACGCCGGCAACTAGACGAAAGAGTTGAAACACTCCCGCCAGATCAAAGTACATCCGTCGCAAATAAAAACAGGTTCAATACGAGGAAAAGGTTCGCTAAAGCCATATCAATGGGAATGAAGCTGCCACCCTCCGAAGGAAATATTCTTGGTGAAGCGGAAACACATCCTAGCTACTGTTTATATCATCGAAAGATTGCGCATCCCACCGAAGAGTGCAACGCTTTTTAAAGATGGTGGCAGGGATATGTTGCTCACCGGCAACATTTCAAGCGGATGAAACGCAAAACTCGTCGGGAGCAAAGAAGTACGACCGAGGAGCGTAAAAGAACTACCGGTAACTGTCGCATGGTCAACGCTGGGGGATCGCAAGTTCTTACCTTCGGGAGTGACTCTGACGAAGAAATGACTCTTGGCCCTCTCTTTAAAGAGTCCACCTTGGGAAAAGAGGCGAACCGAAGACCTGTGAAAATATTCAGCTGCGCAATCGTACGCTGCCCGAAAAGAATGTTGGGCCCTCGAACAGTGGGTCAAATAGAAAAGATAAGGGAAAAGAAAAAGTCCCTGAGGATATCATCCTTGATGACCAAGCCATCGAAAAGCTGACAGCCAAGGACCCACCAAAGAGAAGTAAGGTGGACTACAACGTTCTGGCACACTTGAGAAAGCTACCTTCACAGTTAAGCATTCTTGATGCCCTTCTGTTATCCAAAGAAGCAAGAGATTCTTTGATCAAAGCATTACAAGAGCCCGAGCAATTCCAAGCTTTCCTCGCCGAAGAAAAGATGAAGGACGGGCTGGAAGAAGTACACACAGCCGATATCACCTTCGGCGATGAAGATCTCCTTCTTGGGACATGCGAGCACAGCCGTCCCCTATATGTCTCCGGATACTGTTATGACATCAAGATAGGTAAAATCCTGGTCGACAATGGGTCCTCCGTCAACCTCCTCAATGTAAGAGTATTGAAGAAGATATGCATGAGCGTTCAGCATCTCGCTCGTGATAAAATCACCATCTCCGGATTTGACTCCCAGTCATCATGGACGCTTGGGTCTGTAATATTGACACTACGCTTTGGGCTGCTTGTCACGGACATTAAGTTTCACGTCATTGACGCTAAGACATGCTACAATGCTTTGCTCGGCCGGCCCTGGTTACACGAGTACAACATCATCCCTTCTACACAACATCAGTGTATGAAGTATTTCAAAGATGGTCTCGAGTACATGGTGACAGGGGAACTAAACCCGTTCTCTGTGAACGCCGAAAGTACGAAGACGCAAAATACTTCCTGCCAGATTTCAAGGACACGGAAAGATGTCGCAAACCGGAGGATAAGAACAAAGCTTTCGCCACTGTTCCGGTCTTCGGGAGTGATACCGAGGAGGAAGAAGAAATAGTTTATTCAGGTCCGCCCCGGTACAACAAGCCGGGACCGTCCGCTTCTATGTTGATCTTCGGCAGCGACTCGGAAGATGAGGTCAATGCCGTATTCTCTGCTCGGCCATCAATATAAACCTTCACTGATGAAGATCAAAGTTTGCAAGTTGTCATGGTTCCGCCCAAGCATCATAAAGAACTAGACGCACTTGATATCTACAGTGTGGAAGAACTGCAGACATTCTACGTCCCTCCCATACGAAAAGGTGAAAAGGCAATCCTATTTTACCGATCCGGGGAAACTAAAGTGGAGAAAGAAATCTGGCATGGCGCGGATTCTACACTTGACAGACTCCAGCCTATCCGTTTGCCCAGATATTACACGAACAGACTAAAGAGACTCTTGAGACGCCAAGGTGTACCCCTTAAGCAAACTGCGCGACAAGCACGGTTCTATAACAGGATCTGGAACGTTCCCGGAACTCAACGAAAGTTGCCCAACGGGAGAATGGAAACGACCGGGTTTGGGTATGTTCAATCCAAGAAACGGGAGCTACTCCACGACTGCTACGTCATACATGACTTTGACGAAGAAGGAGATGCTCTGTGGGAAGATGCTAACCCTGAGCCAGAAAGAGCTCCCGCCGTGAAAATGCACAGTCCGTCATTGTCACGACCCGAAAGAGCACGTGACTGGCCCTTGAAACATATGAAGCCTATAGGACTCCATCTGATCCAAGTAAGCCAAAAGCCCAGAAATCTAAAACCATTTTGAAGAATAAGTAAAGAAAACTGGTTTAAAGAAGTGAAGAAATACAGGTTTGAAATCAAGGTTTTTTTTTTAAATAACTAAGCCGAATGTGCATTTTAAAAACGGTACAGTCTTTTCTAGAAATTTCGGCAGAGTTTCCTTTGTAAAACTGGCCCCGAATGGGGTAAAACGATAATAACAAGATATAACATGATAAAGGCATCCCCAAGCGGGAGCTAGCTCTTCGTCAATCGACGGTCACAACCACGCAAAGATATGATAATATACAACGCCAAGTGGCGAGGATCAAACCCAAAAGACAGCTCAAAAGCAACAAGAAACCGCAATACTACTAAGCGCGACTCTAAGGTCGAAATATACAACACTGAAGTCTAGGTCTGAAAGAATATACAAGTTTTGGTTGATGGACATTTCTAGATACAATGAATAAATAAGTACAACATGGGGATTCTTGATGCAAAAGAATCCACCCACCAAAAGCAAATCACCCGCAAGAAGGTAGTGTGCCAGAAATGCCGCAATAGAACCTGTACGGCAGAACCTGCAAGAACTGTGGCACAACGGGGGTGAGTTGCCAACTCGTGAATAGAAACATCTACAAGGATAAATCGAATGCAAGACATAATCCTAAGTCAACGATCAATAATATAATCCACAAGAGTACATCTGAGTATGATAAGGTGGCAAGGTAACATCAAATCATGTATGTAGTGCCAGGTACTCAGGTAATAACATGTCATCGGTGTAAGGTATGTCTGCATGAAGTATCAATGAAGAAATATCAATAATATCAATACACATATATTAGCGTCCCATACCACTAATATTGGTGTAAGATAAGTGTAAACCCAGCCTGTATATGAACCATGTCTGTATATATGTGGAACCCGTCCACCTGTCACCCACTGACAGCAAGCATCATGTATGCAAGTATGAGGATACAAACAAAATCATGGAAACTCATCATGAAAACCCGTGCCAAGCATCGACACGTAAATCCTCCTATATCGGGCATCCGTCATTCCGGGTCAGCCCTCTCTCAAGTATACATATATCGGGAATCCGTCAGTCCGGGTCATCCCTCTCTCAATACATCGGGCATCCGTCATTCCGGGTCAGCCCTATATCAATCCATCGGGCATCCGTCATTCCGGGTCAGCCCTATATCAAAGTATATATCGGGAATCCGTCAGTCCGGGTCATCCCTCTCTCAATACATCGGGCATCCGTCATTCCGGGTCAGCCCTATATCAATCCATCGGGCATCCGTCATTCCGGGTCAGCCCTATATCAAAGTATATATCGGGAATCCGTCAGTCCGGGTCATCCCTCTCTCAATACATCGGGCATCCGTCATTCCGGGTCAGCCCTATATCAATCCATCGGGCATCCGTCATTCCGGGTCAGCCCTCTCTCAGTACATGCCTCTAGCACCGAGAAAACACGGGGCGACGCCCCAAATATCATATCAAGGGAACCGGGTTTTTAAACGATTACTTATTTGAAAAGAGCACGGTTCCCAAATCCAGAGATCACATGAAAATCCACCTCAAGAAGTAAATCCAATGCGATGTGCTATGCAATCAATCCATAATGTATGCGACATGTAAAGAAAGTAACCATATCGGAAATCATGCAACATGGAATAGGAATGTGCATATGTCGAAGGAAGCATCACATCACGAATGCAATAGTACTACAGTGTAGTGACATGGAAATTATCGATGATGAAGTGTGTGAGCCGGCAAGTAGTGTACGTGAAACATACGCATCATCGATAATGGTGCTGGTGTCCTAACAGCATGATAATAACATGGTAATGAACATATGCCAGCAATGCGAAAAGCATGAATATGCGGAAATCTAGTAATCAGCAGCACAGTGAAGTATCTACTATGCAAACTACATCTAAGTATCCTGACAAACAGGAGGGGTAGGTGTGGAAACCACCTAAAACTGAGTCAAAGTATATATGTAGATATATAGTCGGTGATCCCGCCTCAATGTCATATCGTAAGATATCCTCTAGCTATGAGTGCGGATCTATCATCAATATCAGCTCGTACGGTAAATCATCGTACGGCATTCCCAAAAGCTGGGTAGGGGTCAACATCTCACTGTCTCATCACATAACAAATATCACCATCATCAGATCATATAGTCTGGATGTACTACTCTATCTCTAGTACAAACGGTAACATCGGTAAAGTATGCATGCGGGGGTAAACACACATCCCAAGCCCGCAAGAATCACAAGTCATATCCCACATATGGATCGTATCAAATCACCGATCCCAGGGCACCAAGCCCACAATATCGACTCATCTCCAAAGTCGTCACATATCATCAATCACAGTGTAAGTACATGTGAAAAGCAAGGGTATATGTATAGGTGTAATTCTATCCTAGGGTTCGCGACTATGAACTACACTAGTCACTTTTAACCCTACATATCCAAAATACACCTAATATCACAATACTATATAATAAGCTATCTACGGACTGCGGGGGTGCTATACGCCATCCACCCGACTTTCCCCCGTAGATATAATCTACTCACCTTGCATCACCATTTGCGGACATCCCCATGCATTTGCTTGTCGTCCGAAGTCTTCATGGGTACCTACACATCAAAATATCGTATATGCGCATTAAAACCAAATCCAATCTAAAACGGCGCATAAACTCCAAAACGATACGATAAGGGGGCCTATAGGTGAGAACCTATGGCACGCCTTCAAAACCATCCATAATCCTCTATATCGTCGTATAAACGACAATAGTCGAGGCAAAACACATTCCACCATTTCAGAATCCAAAAATACGGAATACGGAAACACGAATCCAAAACGACAACATAGGATATATGTCCCAGATTTCACCCTAGGAAGAATCTGTCAAAACTAGAAGTACCCAGGGCCAAGAATTGATGAAATGGGGCCAGGCACGCAAAACGAGGAGATTCCTCCCTGGTCTGGCCGCAATTTGCGGCCAGAATGCAGGTTTTGGCGGCCGGAAAGTGGAATGGGGAGCTAGGGTTTTGGGGTTGGCTTCCTGGGTGCCTGCACATGTCACTTTCCACTCAATTTTATTTTAGGGCATCACGGGTGATAGCAGATTCAACAACACAGTGACAGATTTCCTGTTTTCCCCAATATCGGTTTCTAAAATCCGTATTATGGTTCTAGCTTCAGGTTTGGGGTTCTAATTCATACACTAGGGTGTTGGTAAGATCAATACTGAGCCCAATTTCATAATGCAACACCAATTCACTCAAACCCTAACTAGGTTTCTCTCAAATCCATAATATCACACAATATCGATAAAATCTTGACATGGGGTTATAGGAAAGGCTATAATTAAGCAAATGGTTCAGAAATTACCTTCATTAGCAACTCAAGAATTTTCTTGAGTTGCCCTCAAATGGCCAAATCCATGCTTCTTTAGCTCCATGTGTAGATCTAGGGATTTTGGACATTTTTAGTGAAAGGAGTTTGGGGTTTTGGTGTAGTTTTTGAGATGTTTCATGGCTTGAGGAGGGGAGGGAAAATGGAGAAGGGCAGCAGCAGCAAGGGAGAGGAAGAGGGAGAGAAATGAGAGGGAGAGAAAATGGCTAAGTGTTTCAAGGTCAATGGTCCACCTCTCTCTCACCTACCCTCATCATTGCATTTTCTTTTCTTTTCCTTTTCTTTTAAAACCCCACCCTTCTCACATCAATAGTAATTCCAAAAGAAAACCATGGCTAGAAAAGTGCACAAGTGTAGAAAATGTGATATGTGCAAGTTTTGCACAAAATTGCCAAAAAACCCAATTAGCGATTTTAATCGCGATTAGCACTAAATTAGTGTCAAACTAATCACAAAAACTTAAAAATGTCATAATTCACTAATTTACCCTATTTTAGAATTTTTCATAATTTTTCTAACATTTTTCCTATTTATTTGCATTTAATATTAAAATAATCAATAAAATAATATTAAATTATAAAAATTCCCAAAATTAATATTTTATATTTTTGAAGATGTTACAGTCATTCGAAGAACAAATGGACAAGCTTATAAGGGAAGCAGGTCAAAAGGTTCGAGATGACCATAATCGCGAAATGGCCATCTACGAGAAAGCCAGGACGCAACGCCCCTTCAACAGGCTGTAAAAAATGAAAATGCTCCTCCTTATGAACCCGTTGTACAAAAGGCCCGACACCGAGGCAGAAACAAACCAAAGAACGGGAAAGGCGTTCGACAGCGACAAAGCGGGTCCAAGAATCCATGCGATCAGGAATCGAGCAGTCCGGATTTGTCTCTTATAAAAAAGATGGGTCGAGCATATTCTTTTATCCAAGACAAGACAAGGAAGATATTCGATCTTGTCATAAAACATCAAATGATGACACTCCCGGAGTCCAACAACCCCGAGCAAGCAGGCGAATTCTCTCACCCGGACTATTGCTCCTGTCACAGGGCAATAGGACATCCTCTCGAAGACTGCTTCGCATTTAAAGACTGGGTAGAAGACCAGTATCAGCAAGGCAGGTTCGCTCTATCCAGCAGTTGGAGGGTAACCCCGCTGCAGAAGCATGAACCCAAAGCTGCGAGAGCAGAACCAGATCAACATCGGTCTTGGAAGTGATCTCGTACTTGTCATATGATAATGTTGTCAGAAGAAGAGCCCGAGAATATGGATGACTTCCCCCGGTGCTTCGACAGCGATGATGACGAGGTAATCTCATAATTTCCACCAGCGCCAAAGGAGCTGGAAGATGGGATACATACTACTGCAGATAACCTCAAGAAAATTGATTTGGGGACGAAAAGTGACCCGCGGCCGACGTTCGTCAGTGAGCTGTTGTCTGAAGAAAGGGTGGCTATACTAAAGGACGTGCTCATGCAGCATAAAGATTGCTTCGTATGGAACTATTCCGAGATGCCAGGACTAGATCCAGAGATTGTTGTACACAAATTGGCGATATCCCCGGACGTCAAGCCGATCAAACAGGCACCGAGGAGAATGCGGCTCGAGCTTGAGATGAGCATCAACGCCGAGGTCAAGAAACTAATCGACTCCGGCTTCATCAAGGAAGTTCAGTATCCTGACTGGATCGCCAACATTGTCCCAGTAATGAAGAAGAATGGGACGGTGCGCACTTGTGTGGACTTTCGGGATCTCAACAAAGCTTGCCCGAAGAACGACTTCCCAGTACCAGTCACTGAACTGATGATAGATAATACGTCCACTCACGAAATTTTCTCCTTCGTGGACGGATCATCAAGATACAACCAGATAAAGATGCATCCCGAAGACCAGAAGCATACCGCCTTCCGGACTCCATTGGGCATATTCTGCTACAAGGTGATGCCCTTCGGTCTAAAGAACGCCGGTGCCACCTATCAGAGGGCCATGACGAAAATCTTCGATGACCTCATACATGAAATCGTCGAATGCTATATCGATGACCTTGTGGTGAAAAGCAAATCATACGAGGAACATTTAGAGCATCTGAAGATCGCATTTCAACTTATATAAAAGTATTTTTACATAAACCCCCCCCCAAGTTCTATAAATTACCCTAAGGACCCTAGTAAACATAGGTTTAAGCGGGACCAATCTCTTGAGCCTCAGGGAGCCGGAGAAGTGGGTGCTTGCCTATTTAAGGTAGATAACTTAACAACGATATTATCAACACGGTAATCGTCTTTGAAAAGACACAAATCCTGCCGCCCATGTGCAGCGGTTACCGATAATATCAAAACAATCAGGACTTCAATTTCTTTTCTAATTGTTCTGACTCAGACTGAGTCTCATTAATAATCTGACTTGAATATGATTCAAGTACAATCTACAATTTACAATCCAACATGAATCCATGAATCAATATATTCAATCTGTATTGACTGAACCGAACCATGGATATTTTTCCTTTTACATGATTCTCCAGTTACATCCATTTACTGATATCATGGTTTCGACAAGTCATCCATATATACAAGACAATACAAGTTCAACACAACACAAATAATACAATCAATACTTCGCGGGGTTTAAGGGGTAGATTGGTACGGAAGGTGTTAGAAGTAGCACGAGACACTAAGATATAAGACGCCTAACCTGAATCCTTTTGATGTTGTACCGTGGCATAATGGTTCCTTGTACTTCCTTTTGCCCTAGTCTTTAGCATATAGAGACTCCTCTCGTATACACTGGCATCCTTCTGTACCAAGCTACAAACAACAGCGTTAATCAAATAATACAACTTTAAAAGCTACCTTCTCTTTCTGTCTACTCTATTTCTCCCTTATCTTTGGGACTTACCGAGCGATTTGTTCGCTGACGACATTCTCTTTCTTCTTCTTTGAATGTCGTCAGGTGATTTGGATCTTCCAGAGATCGAGTCCAGCGCTGAAGACTTGGACCAGTTTACTGAAGACCCCGAGCTTTAGTTCATTGTACACATTTCCTTTCAGTACTTTACATTTCTGTTATGCCACTGTTTAGGCATCGCTTTATTCCATGTATTTACTTTTCCATGTATTGTAACAAGAATGTGAATAAATAAAGTTGTTGTTTTATTATATCTTGTCTCTTGTGCATTTATATTTATATTGCTTAGATACGCTTAGCGTATTTACTTCACAGTAAATACGTAGCGGCCTCGTCGCGCCCTCTGCCTATACAATGGGAAGCGGGGCGTGACAGGTTTTGTTGATGGCCCATGCAGGTCAGAGTTATATGGAACACTACCATGCAGTTCTGTTCTGCGTAAACAACCTAAGCAATATAACACAAGAACCAGCAACTAAAACATTCTTTACAATTCATATTACTTGAATCTTATCATTCCATATAATTTGAATCTGTCTTAACCTAAATTTTTCTTTAAAGGTTATGGATTCCCCAAACAACACCAGCACCAATGTCAACAACACACCTCCACCACTACCACTCACACCTGACGTCCGCTCAACGAGCAAACGGCTCTGCTTGAGGCAATCCGCAGCCTCCTAGAGGGACAACAACGGCTCTTGAACCGTCCCGAGGCTGAAGCACCTGGGATGAAGCAATTCAAAGCTTTACATCCCAAATAGTTCTCAGGAGAGGGAAGCCCACTGGAAGCTGAGGAATGGGCTCAGAGTATAGAAGATGAACTGGTAGCAGCACAAATGCCAGAAATAGCTTGGGTTCGCGTTGCAAAATTACAGCTCACGGACAATACACGGAACTGGTGAAAGGCGGAAGAAAGCCGTCTTGAACAACCCATTGAATGGAAGACTTTCCGCGACATGTTCGACGCAAAGTACTTCCCTGAGACTTCC
Organism: Agapanthus africanus; assembly: GCA_030015575.1. Classification (NCBI taxonomy): domain Eukaryota; kingdom Viridiplantae; phylum Streptophyta; class Magnoliopsida; order Asparagales; family Amaryllidaceae; genus Agapanthus; species Agapanthus africanus. The sequence continues at coordinate 140,707,005 of CM057339.1, forward strand.
AAGTTCGACATGGAACAGCAGTTCATCCATCTGCAACAAGGTTCGATGTGGACCAAGTCAATAGATGAATATGACGCTGAGTTCACCAGCTTTGTCGGTAAGATATATCTCAATAATTCGAATTGTTCAATATATCACATACTACACAGCTAACACAATACTTTAAACAGATTTGTGGCACACCTGATACCGACGGATGAGATCGGAGCCCGTCGATTTCAACAAGGTTTGGATTCGGAGATCCAAGCTACACTGTCCACAGAAGATTTTCCGACTCACGAATCGGCTCTGAAAGCTGCCCGTCGTTATGAGGCAGTGGTAAAGGCGAGGGGCAGACCTCAGTCTACAGGAGTTAAGCGCCCTGTCAACCAGATGGCAGGAGGAGCCTCGTCAAGGCCACCTTTTGTGCCAAGGCGGCCCGGAGTACCCAACAACCGTCCCAGCCCAGCCTTTTGTACCTACTGTAAGAGAACTGGACATATGATGCAAGACTGACGGTGAGCCAACCGTATTTTCTTAGTCTGCGACTCAGCTACTCATGGTATTGAATCTTGTCCCAAAAGACAAAATTCATATATTGCACCCAGGCCAGCAATCACTTACCCATAGCGCCCAGCCATCCAAGCACATGCCCCAAGACTTGCACTGCCTGCTCCATCACCTAGAGGACCACAAGCTGCACCTCCTCCTCGTCAGTTCAATCAAGCTCAAAGGAACGTTCCGAGGAATGCTCCTCAAGCCAGGAGGAATGTACCACGGCGCCAAACTTTCACGATGACCGTAGAAGAAGCTGAGGCCACTGGCCAAGTTATCACTGGTAACCTTTCTTTCTCAAACTTTTCTTTCAGTCTTGCTACTTATCCACATACTTTTACCTACACCTAAAACATATCCCACATACCTCAGGTACAATCTTAGTAGCTTCACTACCTGTACTAGCACTGTTCGATACTGGAGCATCTCACTGCTTTATGTCGCAACGGTTCGTCCGAACCCATGCGATTCCAGTCACACCGCTTGTATCCAGCTGGAATGTCAGTTCAGGAAATGGCGTTCTGAAGGCAACAATGGGATACAGCTTGTGTCCAGTAGTCGTCTGCAGCAGAAAATTCTACGCTGACTTCAAAGTGATGGACATACCGAACTTCGATGTGGTTCTAGGTATGAATTGGCTTGGAACCTTCTATGCTACCAGCGACTATCGTCAAAGGAGGGTAGTATTCGAGATTCCAGACCATCCGGTCTTCTATTTCAAAAGTGGAGACCGTACACTGGAGCCAAGTACATACAAGGCGAAGCCGAAGAAGGCAGTAATTGCAGCAACTCAAGCAGAAGAAGAATCAAGGCCAGAAGTGGTTCGAGAATTCAAAGATGTATTTCCTGACAATATCTCAGGTTTGCCTCCCGATCGAGCTCTTGAATTCAGCATTGATTTATTACCATGAGAACAACCGGTGATCAAAGCACCTTATCGTTTAAGTCCGAAAGGTTTGAAGGAAGTCTGAACTCAGTTGGACGAATTATTGGCGAAAGGATGGATTCGACCCATCACTTCAAGTTGGGGATCACATGTATTACTTGTGAAGAAGAAGGAAGGTTCATACAGAATGTGCATTGATTATAGAGCCTTGAACGAAGTCACTATAAAGAAAAAGTATCCACTACAGCGTATCGACGATTTATTCGATCAGCTAAGTGGATCTTGTGTTTTCTCTAAATTAGATCTTCGTTCAGGTTATCATCAAGAGAAGGTCGAGGAAGCTGATATTCATAAAACAGCTTTCAGAACTCGTTATGGACATTACGAATTTCTAGTGATGCCATTTGGAGTGACCAACGCACCAGCAATATTCATGAACCTGATGAATCAAGTTTTCCGGGAGTACTTAGACAGGTTCGTTGTCATCTTCATCGACGACATCCTGGTGTATTCCAAGAGTCGGAAAGAACATGCCAAGCACTTACGAATTGTCCAGAAAACTCTACGACAACATCAATTATATGCCAAGTATAGCAAATGCGAGTTTTGGCTAAATCAAGTTGGTTTTCTTGGACATATCGTATCAGGCGAAGGAATTTCTGTGGATCCAGCGAAAGTTTCAGCAGTAAGCGAATGGCCGACACCAAAGTCAGTGAAGGACATTCGGAGTTTCTTGGGTTTAGCTGGATATTACAGAAGGTTCATTGAAGGCTTTTCAAAAATAGCAACACCCCTGACCAAGCTCACACGTAAATATGAAGAATTTGTGTAGTCAGAAGCATGCGAACAAGCTTTCGTAGAACTCAAGTCAAGGTTGACATCAGTGCCTATTCTCGTTATACCAGACCAGTCTGGAGGTTTCGAAGTGCATTGTGATGCATCCGGTAAGAGATTAAGATGTATTCTACATCAGCACGGTAAGGTTGTGGCTTATGCTTCAAGACAGCTGAAGACTCATGAGCGAAATTATCTGACGCATGATTTGGAATTGGCATCCGTCATCTTTGCACTCATGATTTGGCGCCATTATCTTCTTGGTGAACGAGTGAACATATACACAGATCACAAGAGCCTGAAATATGTGTTTACTCAGAAGGAGTTGAATATGCGGCAGAGACGATGGTTAGAACTCATGGCGGACTTTGACATCAACCTGCAATATCACCCAGGAAAAGTGAATGTGGTTCCAGATGCTCTTAGTCGTCAACCATTAGCAATGCATCTCACCGCTCAGTGGAAGCTACAACAGGACTTGTATCAGATGGAGATTGAGATAGTCATGTCAGGTAACACTCCAAGTTTGATGAATTTACAAGTTCAATCTACCATTGTCAACCAGATCAAAGCAGCTCAAGCAAGCGAAGCTAAGTTGCAAAAGATCAGAGAACAAGTGGAGAATGGACTTAGAACAGACTTCATCATCCATGAAGACGGATCTTTGAGATACGGAAGCAGATTATGTGTGCCAAAAGGTCATGTTCGGGAAGAGTTAATGAAAGAAGCTCACAGCTCTCCCTACTCAGTACACCCTGGAGGTACAAAGATGTACAAGGATCTACGTCAGAATTACTGGTGGCATGGAATGAAGCGTGAAGTAGCCAGAAGCGTCGAAAAATGCTTGGTGTGTCAGCAAGTAAAGGCTGAACATCACAGGACTACTGGATTACTTCAACCGTTACCTATCCCAGAATGGAAGTAGCAACACATCACGATGGATTTTGTGACTGCTCTTTCTTGCAGCACAAAGGGTAACGATGCAGTATGGGTCATTGTGGATCGACTCACAAAGTCGGCTCACTTCATCCCATTTCGAGTTGGCCAATCAACTGAGACATTAGCAAAGAAGTACATGGAGGTAAGAATCTACTTAAGATTTAAACTCTTTAAATATGTACTATCTCTGATACCCATGAACTCATACAGGAAATTTTTAGACTTCATGGAGTACCGGTCTGCATTGTTTCCGATCGTGACATCAGGTTCAGATCGCAATTTTGGCAGAGTCTGCAAGCAAGCTTGGGAACAAGTCTGAACTTCAGCACAGCTTATCATCCACAAACAGATGGTCAGTCTGAGCGAACTATTCAGATCTTGGAGGATATGCCCAGAGCATTTATGTTAGACTTCAAAGGATCGTGGGAAGATCACCTACATCTTGTGGAGTTTTCGTACAACAACAGCTACCAAGCAAGCATAGGAATGACACCTTTTACAGCACTGTATGGAAGGAAGTGTCGATCGCCATTAAGTTGGGACGACATCGGAGATAGGAAACTTCTTGGACCTGAGATGATAGTAGCGACTGTTGTTGTGGTTCGTACTATCAGAGAAAGAATGCGCATAGCCCAAGATCGACAGAAACATTGGGCTGATGCAAAGCGACGTCACTTGGAGTTCCAGCCAGGAGATCGCGTGTTCTTAAAGATATCTCCGAACCGCGTAGTGATTCGATTTGGAAGATGGGGAAAGCTAAGTCCGAGATACATTGGACCGTTCGACATACTCGAACGAGTCGGTAAAGTGGCATATCGCTTAGCACTTCCACCTTCATTGGAAGGAGTGCATAATGTGTTCCACATATCCCAACTTAGAAGGTATGCGAGTGACCCCAGCCATGTACTTGATCATTCCGAGCTCACTATACAGCCTGACTTATCCTGTGAGCAACAACCTGTTGAGATCCTGGACAGCAAAGTGAAGTCACTTCGGAACAAGGAAGTCAACTTGGTCCGAGTGATGTGGAGAAAAGACACTCCAAGAGAATCAACTTGGGAAAGGGAAGATGAGATGCGTGCAAGTTATCATCACCTCTTTGTAAACTAGTCCTTAAAATAAAAGTTGTAAATTTCGAGGACGAAATTTTTGTTAGGAGGGTAGACTGTAACAACTCCAATTTTAGTGTACAAAGATTTATTTAAAAGTTGATGTATATTTGGAGTAATTACATTTCTGTGAGTACCATAAATATTTTTTTTGCTTTTTAATAGCAAGAAGGAGCTTGTAGCTCATTGGTAAGACCATGTACTGCTGAACCAAGCCACCGGAGTTCAAATCCCATACCCCGCATTATTTTTAATATTGTTTTATTTTGAATTTTTTGAATACCATGAGTTTACACGTGCAAAACTCGTAAAAACCCCACTACACTAAATAAACTAACTGTGCCAGGGGGATAATGAACCGTCGAAGAACGCCGACCAATCGGCTGGCGACTCGGCCGACTCGGGCCGCCGTCGCCGGCCGGACTCGGCCGGACCGCCGAGCCACCAACATGAAAGTTGGGCCTCTTCACCTCCCCTGTACACCTGCACACTTTATTTCTGTAGATCGGTTCCAGAGCCCCTTTAAATCACATTAAACCCTATTTTAATATATTTTATTACATTTAAATACATTATTTTCAATTAAACCTTTCACCTACCCTAAACCCTAGCCTTACCCTATAAATACAACCCTGGATACACTCCCTCACTCCAAAATTCTGATCAAAAACTCTCAAGAAAACTATAGAGAATTTGTGCAATTTAAGCTAGCAAAAGGCGAAAGCTTCGGCGATATTCCGACGACGACCCTAGGAGCTCCCGGTGACAAAACGACGCATCGGCGCCTCCTACCATTCCCTCTTCCTCTCTTCTGATCTCTAAATCCATAAGTCTCACCTCCCTCTCTTCTTTGCTACTCTAAAAACATCTTTTAATAAAACCCGACGGAATCGGAGTCAAACCGATTTCCGATTCAGTTTCTTTCTAAAAATCCCACTTTTCTTAAACACAACCCTATTAAACTATTACATGTTGATGATTAATCAATAACAAATATGTTGAACAAGTTTCATGACAATCTATATCATTTTGTAACTTTTATCGCTCTTTTTCAGTAAAATACCATGTAGGTCCATTTTGACATTAAATCATCACAATCTTACTATACCTTTAAGTTAGATCACGGGGTAATGACCTACCTCCTCAAAACACTCATATGAAACATAGCACAATACTTTTTGGGAATACAGAATACGGGAAACGAACCTTTACATATAAATACCCTTTACTAATAAAACCATTTTTACAAGATTTAGTATTTTTAAACAAATCTTTGCAAAGCGCCGCTACAACCCATTTTGGGGAACCCGACTAGGATAGTGCGGATTATCGCACGTCCCTGGGCTTAGTAGTGCGAGATGCAGACCTCCGCAAGGAGCATTCGGTCTCGAAAGATTTAAAATACGAAAATCTTAAGAAAATGAGATTTCTAGAATTATAATATATATTAAAATTTATTTTTATAAATATATATATATATATATGTAATATCAAAATATATATTTTATAATATAAATATTCCAATTTTTCTAAATCAAAGAATCACTTTACATTAAAATACCATGAATTCCATACAAATGCAATACTACAATTTAATACCATATATTATGAAAATTAGGTTATTCTCACTATAAATGTCACAAATATAAAATCTACAAATATTACAACTCTAACGACGATAATTAAACACTTGGGGTGTATTTTGAAAATTATATAAAAGTATTTTACATAAAAAAAACCCTCAAGTTCTATAAATTACCCTAAGGACCCTAGTAAACATAGGTTTAAGCGGGACCAATCTCTTGAGCCTCAGGGAGCCGGAGAAGTGGGTGCTTGGCTATTTAAGGTAGATAACTTAACAACGGGTGTTATCAACACGGTAATCGTCTTTGAAAAAGACACAAATCCTGCCGCCCATGTGCAGCGGTTACCGATAACATCAAAACAATCAGGACTTCAATTTCTTTTCTAATTGTTCTGACTCAGACTGAGTCCCATTAATAATCTGACTTGAATATGATTCAAGTACAATCTACAATCCAACATGAATTCATGAATCAATATATTCAATCTGTATTGACTGAACCGAACCATGGATATTTTTCCTTTTACATGATTCTCCAGTTACATCCATTTACTGATATCATGGTTTCAGCAAGTCGTCCATATATACAAAACAATACAAGTTCAACACAACACAAATAATACAATCAATACTTCACGGGATTTAAGGGGTAGATTGGTACGGAAGGTGTTAGAAGTGGCACGAGACACTAAGATATAAGACACCTAACCTGAATCCTTTTGCTGTTGTGCCGTGGCATAACAGTTCCTTGTACTTCCTTTTGCCCTAGTCTTTAGCATATAGAGACTCTTCTCGTATACACTGGCATCCTTCTGTACCAAGCTACAAACAACAGCGTTAATCAAATAATACAACTTTAAAAGCTACCTTCTCTTTCTGTCTACTCTATTTCTCCCTTATCTTTGGGACTTACCGAACGATTTGTTCGCTGGCGACATTCTCTTTCTTCTTCTTTGAATGTCGTCAGGTGATTTGGATCTTCCAGAGATCGAGCCCAGCGCTGAAGACTTGGACCAGTTTACTGAAGACCCCGAGCTTTAGTTCATTGTACACATTTCCTTTCAGTACTTTACATTTCTGTTATGCCACTATTTAGGCATCGCTTTATTCCATGTATTTACTTTTCCATGTATTGTAAAAAGAATGTGAATAAATAAAGTTGTTGTTTTATTATATCTTGTCTCTTGTGCATTTATATTTATATTGCTTAAATACGCTTAGCGTATTTACTTTACAGTAAATACGTAGCGGCCTCGTCACGCCCTCTGCCCGTACAATGGGAAGTAGGGCGTGACATCAAGATAGACTACCTGCAAGACGCATTTGCTAAGGAGACATGACAGTATGACTGCATATTCGCTTAAATGGAAATGGTGTCCAAAACGTGATGATTTATGTACGACATTACGATAGCGCTCGCACTTAAAAGAAAACTCCTAAGGGCAAAGTAGAAAGTTCATGTACAGAGGTGCAATACACGTACGAATATATAATGAACCGAAAACATTCAACGGAAAACATTCAACAGTCAATAACAAGAAAAATACATCGACATAAATATACTACTCTACATGGAAAAGATCACTAAATATGGGATCAGAGGTACAGGGGTTAACAAAACAAAATACAAAGTTCTTCAATTCCCTTTCTGCCCTCTCCACCATGTCGAAGCGACGGTATTCGCGGGGAGTTGATCCCTACCGATTAGCGCCATGTTCATCAACAAAACCAGACATGATAGCCCGCCGGGCTCTTATCTGACTCGGTAAATGAACCGAGCGATCCTTCAGAGCCTGGGTAATTAAGCGTTCCTCGTAGAAACACTCAATTTTATTCTTCGCCGTATCAAGAATTGTCGGGGTCATCTCTGCCGAATGAGGGGGAATATCGGCGAGCACAGATAGAAAGGTCATCCGGAGCCAAATGGAGCCCATAGGAAGAGGAGAGCCCCTACGAGTCAGGAGCCCATATATCACCGCGTCAAACTAAGCATCGGTAAGAAGGGGATCTACTAGTCGTGCAGTAAAGCGAGGAATTGTTTCCTCGATGGGCACCTCCCATGGTTGACGACAAGCGTGAGGGCGATTGCAGGCCATAGCTCTTGGTTTGTTTGAGTTCTGTTAATAAAAGATAGGTTTCTCTTTCAAGAGAAGAAGAAAGATGTAGCCTCGGTTTATAAAGAGACGCATTCAAAGGTATGCACAAAAAACGTCGTGCATGGTGGAGCTATTTCCAAGGCCGGAAAAATGGGGCATAGGAAAAGAAAAGGGTAACTCATTGGAATTAGGGTAGGGAGGCAAAACGACCTCATCAGTGGAGCCTCACGTGCATGGCACGTGAGCACCCGCATTGATCCCTTTCGAAAACTAAAACGGCACCGCATGTGCATAACCCGTGAGCGCCGGCACTGGTTCTAGATCAAACTCCCCAGCAGCACCTCATGCGCAAAACACGTGAACACCAATAAGAGTATAACTACACTTCATGCAGAATACACGTGAGCAAAAATAAAGAGGAAAAGGGGAAGTTTTATCATTCATGCTCCAAGAACTTACACATGGCATAAAAACAAAAGAAAATGTTTATAATGGTAAAACGCTCGATTCTGGACATGGATTGAGGAATTAAGAAGTAAGGCCGAGTAAAATACTTCTGGCTTCTCTGACCATTTTCGTGTGCATATTTTCATGAGCGCAAGCGTCAGGATTCTCGCTAATGTCATCCGTCCTCTGATAGGCAGAGATTATAGTCGTTTGTTGGAAAACTTGATGCAAGATATCAACAAGACCATCTCGCCGCCTCTTTGAGATCAAGCCCATCAGATATACTGAGTGCATCTTGTCTTCGGCATCATCAAGCGCCTCCAGCGGCATGGATTCGTAAAATCCAGGAAGAGCTTCCCAAATCGCTCCCACGATGATCTTCAATAAAGCGGAACGACGGGGGAGTAGTCGACCGTTGTATTCATCGAAACGACGCATAACCTCAGTGCATTGAGAACCCGTAAACTCCTGCTTTTGACAGCGGCCTTGGACGCGAATGTTTTCATACGAAACAATTTCGTCAAGATCATACAAATAAACGGCCATAGTATCTGAACAGAAAAATCAGCAAGAGTTTAGCAATCGAGATGATCAAGAAAATAATTATTATGAGGATCCAAAAAGATTATCATTTAACGGACACGGGGGTTTAAACAACCTTTGATATCCTCATAGAGAAAGCAAGTTCTGTTAAAATACTCAACAAATTTGAATTTACGCAAGTAACGAAAAACGCTGTGAAAATGTTCTCAAGACCACCAGGGAATGAAATTCCTGAGGGGCCCTTTTGATCTTCTGAGCAGAACTGTTTGATGAGGAATTAAATTCCTTTTATGCAATGGAATTAAATTCCAGAAACCCCCATAAAGAGGAAATCAATTGCCAAGAATCCTTAAAGGTCAAAGGACGAATGCCCAAAGTATTGAGGGTTATTACTCAAAGATCACGTTTTTGGATCTCTAAGAGATGGGTTTCAGAAGAGAGCAAAGCTCTCATGATGGATTTAAAATCCAGAAGTTTTCTTTAAGAAAAGGATTTTTCTGATGTTCAAGATCTTTACCTAGAAAAGGTTCCTTTTTCTAACAGAGTTTAACTCTGGAATTGTAATGAACAGAGAACTAAGCTCTGAAAAGGAGAATTAAATTCTCGAAGAAAACAAAGAAGAAAGAAGATGAAAGAACAGTAGCTTCCCAAAGGCCAAACCCTTACATTTATAAGACGTGATATGGACGGTTCACCTCCCCATTCCCCTAGGCCATCCAACAGCTGTAAAGGTGACAGCATTGCACTCACGTGCAAGCTACGTGAGAACAACGCTGTGGGGGAATTTGTTCTCTTATAAAAAATAATATAAATAAATAATGAACCAAAAAGCGATGGAAGAATTCCTCAAAAGGAGCATCACGTGCCCACACATCTTGGAGCAAAAATTATAAGCATTGCACTTAACAAATAAGGCTGAAATTGAGCCTCACGTGCCACACGTGAGCATCTATATACAAAATATATAGGCGCCTTCATAAAACAAATAACAAGCCAGAAGGCGCATCACGTGCCAACACGTAATGCTCTTCTCTGGGGCTGCTGTATATAAGCAAACTGGCCTAGTGCCATTGGGTCACGTACTACACGTGAGAATTCCTAAAACCTTCTGAGCCGATAGAATTAAATTCTATATAAAAGGGATCGGAACCCTATTTTGGAATCCTCCAATCTTTCTAAACAAGAAAGGTTGTGCTCTGTAAAAAAAACACCGTTGGATTAAAAATCCAATGGTGATTAAAAATCACCAAGATACAGAATAAGCTCTGTATGGGAAAATATTTTCCCAATCTTTCTAAACCAGAAAGATTGTACTCTGTAAATCAGAGCACCGTTGGATCAAAGATCCAATGGTGATTAAAAATCACCAAGATACAGAATAAGCTCTGTTTGGGAAAATATTTTCCCAATCTTTCTAAACAAGAAAGAGCGTGCACTGTAAATCAGAGCACCGTTGGATCAAAGATCCAATGGTGATTAAAAATCACCAAGATACAGAATAAGCTCTGTATGGGAAAATATTTTCCCAATCTTTCTAAATAAGAAAGATCGTGCTCTGTAAATCAGAGCACCGTTGGATCAAAAATCCAATGGTGATTAAAAATCACCAAGATACAGAATAAGCTATGTATGGAAAAATATTTTCCCAATCTTTCTAAACAAGAAAGATTGTGCTCTGTAAATCAAAGCACCGTTGGATCAAAGATCCAATGGTGATTAAAAATCACCAAGATACAGAATAAACTCTGCATGGGAAAATATTTTCCCAATCTTGTTAAAAACAAGAAAAATATCTTCTGTAAAACAGAAGTCACTAGATCAAGGATCCAACGGTAGATAAAATACCCGAATTAATCAAAAATCTCTCAATAAGAGATTTCCTTAACAAAAATCAACAAACTTGCCTCTGCTATATAAAGGACTCGAGACCGAAGAGAGAGATATATATATACATAGAAAGAAAGGAACCCCCCATAAGATTTGAGAAAACAAAAGGAGGAGGAGTTCTCTTTAGAGAAAAAGAAACCCTAGGTGAGGAAAAGACTCAGAGATCATTTTAACTCCTTTTACAAGAGTTTAACTCTTCCAAAAAAGAACTTAGCTCTTTCTCTGGTCGAGGTCTACAGAAGCAGATCTCACCACAAGTTGAGAATTTAATTCTTATCGGGAAGATTCTGTTACGCAGTCTCAAAACTTAGAGGAAAGAACTAGGTTTGAAGAATTTAATTCTTCCAAAAACATAAGAATTTAATTCCTTTGATAAAGCTAGGGTTTAACCCTACATAAGAATTTAATTCTTATAAAACAAAATAATTGAAATTCTCAAGACTAAGATTAAGAGCTCCATGCATATTGGCGTTTAACGCTATAACGACAGATCACGTATTCTCACATGAGCACCTCTGAGGAACAGAAAAGAACAACTAAGATTGAGTTACGTGATCCCACGTGACCTCCAATAGTGCTTAGCACTTAGAAAAGAATAGGAAGATAAATTCAAAGGAGGCAGTGACTAACTTAGTGGCGCCTTACGTGTCTACACGTGATGGTTGCAAGACTTAAGTGTTTAACACTTACATGTACAGAACGAGGAAATAAGTACAAGGAAACAGTGCTCAATATTTAGGTGCCTCACGAGCCACACGTGAGCGTTCCAAGTTTCAGTGTTTAACACTGCTTAAGAGCCTCACGTGGGAGCACGTGAGCACCAAACATTTAGCAGTGTTTAACACTGTGAGAGGCCAACCTTAACCCAAATCAGCCAAGTCTCTCAAGGCCAAAAAACCTTTTGACCATCAATCAACCGAGCCTTCCTATACTCAGGTCCCCCTAAATCGATCTTGGTCCCAGAGATGGCCAATGATCTCCTGACACATGGCATCTAAAACAATATTCATTCCACCATGATCTCTCCCTTCCATTTGGAGTTCGGTTCAAAGATACATCTCTTCACACCTCTGATATATGTCGTTGTAATTCTTCAACGATAGCAGAGAGGTGGAGGGTCCCGACAACCAACAGTTCTTTAGAACACTCTCAAATCCATGAGCATATCCCTATGGACCGCAATGTCCTTAAACTAACTATGGACCGTAATGTCCTTAAACTAGCCCATGGACCATAACGTCCTTAAACTAAAACGATAGAGCCCAAATGCTCTTTCGTTGGATCAAAAATGATTCTGAACCCCCGTTAAGTAGATCTTAGTCCAATATTGGATTAACGTATCCTTAACAAATATTTAAATCGATCTTAATCTCAAACAAGATTAACGATCCTTAAATCAAACCAAAACCAAATCTAAGAATATACGGATTTAGACTAATCCACGTCCTACGGGCGACAACACAAATTAGTCTCCGTATACAATCCATGGACAACCAAAAATAAAACAAACAAATACGACACGAAGTGACCTTCTGGAGCAGGAGAAAGTGGTTTCCGCGATGCGGTAACGTAATTAACTGCAGGGGCTTGCGCCTGCAGGGAAAAGCGTCCCCACAATCAAAAACCCCTCATAATGAGGGGGAATATGATGAAGTCTGCTACAACGGCCGCATCCGTCCAGACCTCCGATACACGGTGCCATAAATCAGCTTGGCATCTTCGGAAAGGTGGACGGATAAGACTAAATAGCATCTGCCCCCCAAAACTCAGACCAGATGTCCTAACGTTCCGGTCGCGTCTTTCGGCGGTAAACAGATTCTGGCACGCCTGGTGTAGACACATGACGGCAACTCAAATGAGACCTGAAAAGACTATCGGAGATCATCCTGCTCCAGGGCGGAGTAGTCATGACTCATCGGAGCTCCCAAACTGAGCCTAACCTCAAGTAAAAAGTGACATGGAATATCCCTAACGCTTACTCTTTCGACGATAATATTACCTGGAAAATTACTTAAAGATGTCTTATCCAGCCCCCGAAGGGATCAGAGACACGACAGTCGTGAGGCTACCCGAATAGCAAGATTGCATATCGGGGAATATATCGGCCAACGCGACGGTGCGACGGGTAGAAAACCCTAGCACTACAGACCCTAACGGACTTCTATTAGTAGGAGTTAACTGTGACGTTAGAAAGACCTTGTGAGAACTTCTCAATTCGTCTCGACTCGTGAGGAAATTAGTGTCCTTACGAGAACTTCTCGATTCGTCTCGACTCGTAGGGAAAATCCTTGGGCAAGAGGGATAAGGATTTGTTTCCTAAGCACTAGGGCCCTACAAATCGGTCCAAAATGGGCTATTGCATACTATTCACGGGCCACACTCTCCAAAGTCAAATCCCGACAAGGAAGGAAACAACTACTTACGAGTCCTATCGACTTGTAAGCGGGAAAAACTCTCTTGTGAGATCCTTACGACTCTCAAGAGAAAACGCACTTAGGATTCCTCACGACTCCTAGGGGAAAATACACCTACGGGATCCTCTCGACTCATGGGAGAAAAGTCTTTATAAGACCCTCACGGCTCATGAAGTTGAAAAGTCTTAGGCGGCAGATCTGAACCTGTTTCCTAATCCATCGCTGCCCTGCAGGGAGATCATGATAGACTACCTACAAGACGCATTTGCTAAGGAGACACGACAATACGACTGCATATGTGCTTAAATGGAAATGGTGTTCAAAACGTGCTGATTTATGTACGACACTACGATAGCGCCTGCACTTAAGAGAAAAGTTCTAAGGGTAAAGTATAAAAACTCATGTACAGAGTGCTACAATACATGTACGAATATATGATGAACAAAAAATATTCAACAGAAAACATTCAACAGTCTATAATAAGAAAAATACATCGATATAAGTATACTACTCTAGAGGGAAAAGATCACCAAATATGGGATCAGAGATACTGGGGTTAACAAAACAAAATACAACATTCTCAAATTCCCTCTCTGCCTTCTCCACCATGTCGAAGCGGCGGTCTTCGCGAGGAGTTGCTCCTCACCGATTAATACCGTGCTCATCAGCGAAAGCGGACATGATGGCCCGCCAGGCTCTTATTTGACTCAGTAAATGAACCAAGTGATCGTTTAGAGCCTGGGTAATTAAGCGTGCATCGTGGAAACACTCAATTTTATCCTTCGCCGTATCAAGAATTGCCGGGGTCATCTCTGTCGGATGAGGAAGAATATCGGCGAGCACGGATAGAAAGATCATCCAGAGCCAAATGGAGCCCATGGGAAGAGGAGAGCCTCTACGAGTCAGGAGCTCATACATCACCGCGTCATACTGAGCATCGGTGAGAAGGGGATCTACTAGCCGTGCAGCAAAGCGAGGAATCGTTTCCTCGATGAGCACCTCCTATGGTTGTCGACAAGCGTGAGAGCGATTGCAGGCCATAGCTCTTGGTTTGTTTGAGTTCTATTAATAAAAGATGAGTTTCTCTTTGAAGAGAAGAAGGAAGATATAGCCTCGGGCTATAAAGAGACGCATTCAAAGCTATGCACAAAAAACGTCGTGCATGGTGGAGCTATTCCCAAGGCCGGAAAAAGGGGGCATAGGAAAAGAAAAGGGTAACTCATTGGAATTAGGGTAGGGAGGCGAAACGACCTCATCAGCGGAACCTCACGTGCATGGCACGTGAGCACCCGCATTGATTCCATTCGAAAACTAAAACGGCACCGCACGTGCATAACCCGTAAGCGCCGGCACTGGTTCAAGATCAAACTCCCCAGCATCACCTCATGCGCAAAACACGTGAACACCAATAACAGTATAACGACACTTCATGCAGAATACACGTGAGCAAAAATAAAGGGGGAAAGGGGAAGTTTTGTCATTCATACTCCAAAAACTTATATATGGCAAAAAAACAAAAGAAAATGCTTACAATGGTAAAACACTTGATCCTGGACATGGATTGAGGAATTCAGAAGCAATGCCGAGTAAAATACTTCTAGCTTCTCTGGCCATTTTCGTGTGCATCTTCTCACGAGCGCAAGCATCAGGATTCTCGCTAATGTCATCCGTCCTATGATAGATAGAGATTATCGTCGTCTGTTGGAAAATTTGATGCAAGATATCAACAAGACCATCTCGTCGTCTCTTCGAGATCAAGCCCATCAGATATACTGAGTGCACTTTGTCTCCGGCATCATCAAGCACCTCCAGCAGCATGGCTTTGTAAAATCCAGGAAGGGCTTCCCAAATCGCTCCCACGATGATCTTCAATAAAGCGGAACGACGGGGGAGTAGTCGACCGTTGTATTCATCGAAGCGACGCATAACCTCAGCGTATTGAGCATTCGTAAACTCCTGGTTTTGACAGTGGCCTTGGACGCGAATGTCTTCATAGGAGATAATTTCTTCAAGATCATACAAATAAACGGCCATAGTATCTGAAAAGAAAAGTCCGTGAGAGTTTAATAATCAAAATGATCAAGAAAATGCTTATTATGAGAATCTAAAAACGGACATGGGAGTTTAAAAAACCCTTGACATCCTCATAGAGAAAGAAAGTTCTGTTAAAATACTCAACAAATTTGAATTTACGCAAGTAAGGAAAAACCCTGTGAAAATGTTCTCGAGACCACCAGGGAATAAAATCCCTGAATGGCCCTTTTGATCTTCAGAGCAGAGCTCTTTGGTGAGGAATTAAATTCCTTTTATTCAATGGAATTAAATTCCATGAACCCCCATAAAGAGGAAATGAAAAATCAAATGTCATGAATCCTTAAAGGTCAGAGGAGGAATGCCCAAAGCATTGAGAGTTATTACTCAAAAATCACGCCTTTGGATCTCTAAGAGATGGGTTTCAGAGGAGAGCAAAGCTCTCATGATAGATTTAAAATCCAGAATTTTTCTTTAAAGAAAAGGGTTTCTCTAATGTTCGAGTTCTTTACCTTAAAAAAAGTTTCTTTTTCTAACAGAGTTAAACTCTGGAATTGCAATGAACAGAGAACTAAGCGCTGAAAAGGAGAATTAAATTCTCGAAAAAAAACAAAAAAGGAAGAAGATGAAAGGACAGTTGCTTCCTAAATTCCAAACCCTTGCATTTATAAGACGTGACAAGGGCGGTTCACCTCCCCGTTTCCCTAGGCCATCCAACGGCTGTAAAGGTGACAGCGTTGCACTCACGTACAAGCCACGTGTGAACAACGTTGTGGGGGCATTTGTTCTCTTATAAAAAAATAAATAAATAATGAACCAAAAAGCGATGGAAGAATTCCCCAAAAGGAGCATCACGTGCCCACACGTGATGCGCCTTGGAGCAAAAATTATAAGCATTACACTTAACAAATAAGGTTGAAGTTGAGCCTCACGTGCCACACGTGAGCATCTATATACAAAGTATATAGGCACCTTCATAAAACAAATAATAGGCCAGAAGGCGCATCACGTGCCAACACGTGATTCTCTTCTCTGGGACTGCTGCATATAAGCAAACCGGCCTAGTGTCATTGGGTCACGTGCTATACGTGAGGATTCCTAATACCTTCTGAGCCGATAGAATTAAATTCTAGATAAAAGGGATCATAACCCTATTTTGGAAATATTTCCCCCAATCTTTATAAACAAGAAAGGTTGTCTTCTGTAAAAAAGAGCACCGTTGGATTAAAAATCCAATGATGATTAAAAATCACCAAGATACTCTCTGTATGGGAAAATATTTTCCCAATCTTTCTAAACAAGAAAGATTGTGCTCTGTAAATCAGAACACCATTGGATCAAAGATCCAATGGTGATTAAAAATCATCAAGATACAGAATAAGCTCTGTATTGGAAAATATTTTCCCAATCTTTCTAAACAAGAAAGATTGTGCTCTGTAAATCAGAGCACCGTTGGATCAAAGATCCAATGGTGATTAAAAATTACCAAGATACAGAATAAGCTCTGTGTGGGAAAATATTTTCCCAATCTTGTTAAAAACAAGAAAAATGTCTTCTGTAAAACAGAGCTCCCTGGATCAAAGATCCAACGGTGGATAAAATCCCCGAATTAATCAAAAATCTCTCAGTGGGATATTTCCTTGATAAAAATCAACAAACTTGCCTCTACTATATAAAGGACTCAAGACTGAAGAGAGAGATATACAGAGAAAGAGAGGAGCCCCCCCCCCATAAGATTTGAGAAAACAAAAAGAGGATGAGTTCTCTTTAGAGAAAAAGAAACCTTAGATGAGAAAAAGACTCAGAGATCATTTTACCTCCTTTTACAAGAGTTTAACTCTTCCAAAAAAGAACTTAGTTCTTCCTTTGGTTGGGCTTTGCAGAAGCAAATCTCCCCACAAGTTGAGAATTTAATTCTTATCGGGGAGATTCTGTTATGCAGTACCAAAACTTAGAGGAAAGAACTAGCTTTGAAGAATTTAATTCTTCCAAAGACATAAAAATTTAATTCCTTTGATAAAGCTAGGGTTTAACCCTACATAAGAATTTAATTATTATAAAACAAAGGACTTGAAATTCTCAAGACTAAGATCAAGAGCCACATGCATATTGGTGTTTAACGCTATAATGACATATCACGTGTTCCCATGTGAGCACCTCTGGGGAACAGAAAAGAACAACTGAGATTGAGTCACGTGATCCCACGTGACCTCCAATAGTGCTTAGCACTTAGAAAAGAATAGGAAGATAAATTCAAATGAGGCAGTGCCTAACTTAGTGGCGCCTCATGTGTCTATACGTGATGGTTGCAAGACTTAAGTGTTTAACACTTACATGTACAGAACGAGAGAATAAGTCCAAGGATATAGTGCCCAATATTTAGGTGCCTCACGTACCACACGTGAGCGCTCCAAGTTTCAGTGTTTAATACTGTTTAAGAACCTCACGTGGGAGCACGTGAACGCCAAACATTTAGCAGTGTTTAACACTGTGAGAGGCCAAGCTTAGCCCAAATTAGCCAAGACTTTTAAGGCCAAAAAAACTTTTGACCATCAATCAACCGAGCCTTCCTACACTCAGGTCCCCCAAATCGATCTTGGTCCCAGAGATGGCCAATGATCTCCTGACACGTGGCATCTAAAACAATGTTCGTTCCACCATGATCTCTCCCTTCCATCCGGAGTTCGGTTCAAGGGTACATCTCTTCACACCTCTGATATATGTCGTTGTAATTCTTCAACGATATCAGAGGTGGAGGGTCCCGACAACCAACAGTTCTTTGGAGCACTCTCAAATCCATGAGCATATCTATGGACCGCAATGTCCTTAAACTAACTATGGACCGTAATGTCCTTAAACTAGCCCATGGATCGTAACGTCCTTAAACTAAAACGATAGAGCCCAAATGCTCTTTCGTTGGATCAAAAATGATCCTGAAACCCCTTTAAGTAGATCTTAGTCCAATATCGGATTAACGTATCCTTAACAAATATTTAATTCGATCTTAATCTCAAACAAGATTAACGATCCTTAAATCAAACCAAACCCAAATATAAGAATATATGGATTTGGACTAATCCATACCCTACGGGCGACAACACAAATTAGTCTCCGTATACAATCCACGGGCAACCAAAAATAAAACAAACACACACGACACGAAGTGACCTTTTAGAGCAGGAGAAAGTGGTCACCGCGATGCGGTAACGTAATTAACTGCAAGGGCTTGCGCCTGCAGGGAAAAGCGTCCCCACAATAAAAAACCCCTCATAATGAGGAGGAATTTGACGAAATCTACTACAACAGCCGCATCCGTCTAGACCTCCGATACACGGTGCCATAAATCAGCTCGGCATCTTTGGAGAGGTGGACAGATAAGACCAAATAGCATATGCCCCCCAAAATTCAGGCCAGACGTCCTAACGTCCCGGTCGCGTCTTTCGGCGGTAAACAGGGACTTCTCGGTCCTTTATCCATCTTGCGCACATGTGTATTTATTACGTGACGAAGCGAATAATGGTGATATGGAATGCACCCAATTTGGGGTGCGATCCGATTTGAGGTGTGCACGTTAATTTGGAAGTGTATTAAGAGGAGCTGTTGGTTGTCGGGACCCGCCACCTCTCTGAGACGTTAGGGAATTACAACAACATATATCAGAGGTATGGAAAGATGTACCCTTGAACCAAATCCCGTATTTGAGCAGAAAAAGGGGTTATTATTGCCTTAAGGATTTTGTTAAGGATACGTTAGTCCAATTTGAGACTAAGATCTACTTAACAACATTTTAGGATCTTCTTTATTTAAGACCCAACAACAGAGCATTTAGACTCAGTTGCAAGACTTTAGCAACTTAACCAATTTGGGCTTTAGTCTGCTTAGTCTCCTCTCTCTTTTTTCCTGAAAAAAATGATAAGCACTTGTTTGGGCTCTGTTTAATCAGTCCCTTTTTTATGCAGAAAGTGCTGAGCACTAATATAAGTTCTGACGCCCACATATGATCATATGGAGCTTTTAGTCATGGGGATTGCCCAATAAATGTTGAACACTTTACTCCTTTTGTCTTTATATGGAGTTCCAGGCACTCTTTATGGCGTCCACGTGGGGAGCGCGTGAGGCGTTGGGCACTGCCTAATGAGTGTTGAACACTCGGCCGTTTTGGACTGCTTGTGGAGTGCTAAGCACTTTTTTCTTTTGCGTTGCACACGTGGGGAGCACGTGAGGCGCTACGTAGTGAGTGCTAAGCACTCTTCCTTTCTGTGGCGCCCACATGAGGAACACGTGCGGCGTTGGACGCTGCCCAGTGAATGCTAAGCACTCTTCTCTTCTGTAGCGCCCATGTGAGGAACACGTGCAGCGTTGGGCGCTTCCCAGTGAGTGCTAAGCACTCTTCTCTTCTGTGGCGCCCATGTGAGGAACGCGAGCGGCGCTGGAAGCTGGATGCTTTTCTCCTCTGCAGATAGCATGTTTGCCCATTAATGATCAATAGGATCTTTATTTTGTAGATCTAGGATCAAGCTTCATTTTTAAGAACCAAGTTCTTTTACGAGAACTAGGTTTCTTTTATATTCTTTGTTTTGAGGAATTCAATTCCTAGTTCTTTTCTGAGTGTTTGATTCTAAAGAACAAGTTCCTCCCAATAAGAATTAAATTCTCAACTTGTGGAAGACTTGTCTTATGGATCTCAAATCCAGAGAAAGAACTAAGTTTTTTTAGAAGGGTTAAACCCTTTAGATCTGTAAATGAGATGTTTTTATCTCTATATAATATTTTGTTTACCTATAGTTTTTTAAGAAGGGAGATCTTCTTCCTTGAGGATTTAATTCTCTATTCCTTTTTGAAGCTTTCTGTTTTTGTTTTTGGAAGCTTATGGGGGGTTCCTCTCTATCAGACTTGAAGTCTTCGGTCTTTTATATAGTGGAGGCAAGTTTGTTAATTAGTTTTGAAGAAATCTTTTATTAAGAGATCCCAATTGATTTGGGGAATTTTACTCACCATTGGATCTTTGATCCAAGGGTTTATGTTTTTACAGAACATATTTTCCTGTTTTTAATATGATTGGGGAAATATTTTTTATATGCGGAGTTTTACTCTGTAAAATGGTGATTTTTAATCACCATTGGATTTTCAATCCGAGGGTTCACTATTTTACAGAGGGCATAGAATTTTATTCTATGATACAACCGAATGCATCTTTCTTATTTTAGAAAGATTTGGGGAATGTTTTCTTCCCAACAAAATTTAATTCTGTATCTTGATGATTTATCATCTCCGTTGTATTTTTGATCCAACGGTTCTATTTAACAGAGAGTGGAATTTAATTCTATCTGGACGCCGGCGCTCACGTGTTTCTCACGTGGTCGCCACTTAAGAATTTGGTCCTTAGAATGGGCATTCTATGCTTTACACACTGGCGTCCGCGTAAAGAGCACGTGCGGCGCTATATGAGAGTTTTAACTCTTATTTAATCTAATAGATTCTTTTGTGTATTGCACACTGGCGCCCACGTGAGGAGCACGCAAGACGCCACCATAGTATTTCATCCTATCGGCACTGGCGCCCTTATGAAAGGCACGTGAGACACTACCTCATTAATTTTGAACAGAGTTTTTCTCTTTTATTGGGGAAACATAGTGGTGTTTGCCAGAGCGAAGTTGGCACGACGGAGATGTTGGTGGCGGTGGTTGTATTTGTCAAAGGGAAGTGAAAGGGAAGCGATTCGAGAAGGGCGTTGGTGGCACTGGAAGTTAAAAGTGAGCTATTGGTAGCGAAGCTGTTTGTGGCGAAGCTATTGGTGGAGCAGATGGAGCTGTTGGTGGCAGATGGTGGCGGTGGAGGAGGGCGCGTTGAAGAGAAGAGACCGATGGGTTTCGAAGATGGAAATTAAGGCTGAGAAAGGAGAGAGGATAAGTTTTGTCAATTAAAGGAAACAATAGGAGAAAAGTTCGGCCCTGTAGATCTCCAAGGGAGGGACCTCAGAGATTGAGAGAAAGGAGGAAGGAAATTAAAATGAATAGAAAAGAAAAAAAAAGTTTAAAAAAAATAAAGATAAATTAAATAAAATAAGAGAAAAGGACACTTGATGTGATGTTGAAAGGGCATGGTCTTAACCAGTAAATAATGTGATTTGAGAAAAGATAAAAGAAGATGACCGGTTTGGAGGGTTTAGCCGGTTAAGTTCTTATTGCACAGTGTACTTCAGGAAAAAAAGAAGGAAGCACCAAAGAATTACCCTGAAAATTCTCCAAAAATTCTCTAATATAATAGAAACCTTTGCCTAGCTCCTGTAAAAGTTTCAAGGCGAGTGGAGCTTTGGGTTGGGAGATAAAAATTTGGCAAATCGGATGTTATATCGATTTGCAGTGTCGGATAACACGACTACAATAGGCTCTAGAGGGAACCAAAACTTTTCTTTTCTGAGAACGGTTTAACCAGTTCTCCGATATTTTTTTGTGGGGAACCAGTTTAACCGTTCCCCTACTCCCCCCACCCCACCCCACCCCACCCCCCTTCCAAAAAAATTACTTAAACAAAAAAAAAGGCTATTGGGCAACGGTTCTAACCGTTGCCCCATTTCCCAACCCGTAAAAAAAACCTCAGAACCGAGATGCGCTGCATAATAAAAACCCTAGCGCGCCTCCAAAAATAAAAACCTCAGAGGATCAACAAGTTATCTCCACAAAATCCAATATTACTTAAACCCTGGTGCCTCCAAAAAAGATAAATTCGAAGGAAAAAAAACCTTGGATGTTGATGGATCTCTTTTGCTTCAAGCTTCCTCACGTTTCGATCTCCTTCAATCTCGATGGTTCTCTGTTTTCCCTCAAGCCCTAGATCTCTATAGCTCTTTTTTATCCAAATTAATTTTTTGAATATTTTTTCAATTTTTGGAGAAATCTACTCTAAGGTACCTGTTGTTGTTTGATTTTCAATATTTTATAAATCCCTCAAAAATAATTGGGTAAGAATTTTTTGCCAAAAAGAGAAAACTTGCACCTTTCAATGTTCATATAATGTAGATTCCATAAGTTCTATTAATATTTCCATGTTGAAATATGTAAAGTTCAGCAAAGTTTAGGCTTCTTTTAAAACAATAACACACCAGTTTTAAACTAGCATATAATTTAGTACCGCGTGAACAAATTAGTACAACAAAGTTTAGGCTTCTTTTAAAATAATAACACACCAGTTATAAACTAGCATATAATTTAGTACCGTATGAACAAAATTGAAAGTAAATAAACATGATATTAAATTTAAAAGGACATAATATTAATTGGAAAAATGCCTAAAGTTTATGGCATCCTGTGCAATTAATTATACCCTGTGCAATTAATTATACCGTTTCCATTTGAAATATGCAGACAGTTCCTGGTATTTCAGTGAAATTTTGCCTAATCCTGTCTACAAACAGGGGTTCCACTGCCCCTTCGGCTATATTCGTAGGGACACAAAAATACGCCGTAGGTGCACAAACCGCAGGTGCAAGTTTTAGCCTCAAACATGCCCCTACGGAGTAACCATTGCCCCTACGGTTTAATACATAGATCCATATGTCCCTACGGATTAAACCGTAGGGACAAAATATTTATTTTGCCCCTCCGGATAACTCCGTAGGGACAAATACATGCCCCTACGGTTTAATGCGTAGGTCCAGATGTGTAGGGGCAAAATATCGGGAATTCTGATATTTTGTCTTTACAGGTAAATGTGCAGGGGTAAAACTAAGGCCCTTACGGATTACTCCGTAGGAACAAGTCTAACCCCGGTTACCGAGTCCATAGGGTCAAAATATCAGGTATCCTGATATTTTGTCCCTACGAATAAATGTGTAGGGGCAAAGTTAGACCTACGGATTAAACGGTAGGTGCAATATTTGTCCCTACGGATTAATCCGTAAGGACATATTATCAGGGTTTTTTTAAAAAAAGGGTTGTCTGTTTTTTCCTCGCCATGTGCACAATAATATATACATCATATATGAAAGTAATCAACAAGCAGAATATATACCGCAGTACTCATAATCAACATCTCACGCATAATATATAAAAAAAATCAACAAGCATGATACGATATCAATCTAAATCAATATGAACACGCAAACACCATCAATATCGTCCAAAATATATACAATATGTATCATATAAGTAAATACATGTTTAAAATATAAAAATCAAAAGGCTACCATAGCTCGGTCCAGCTCCACCTCTGATAATCGTCGTAATCTGGTGCACCTGCTCCTCGGATAAACCCTGAGTCAACAACTCGAGCAATGTGGACGGTGCGGGAGTCTGAGCGAGCTGTGGAGCTGTAGGAGTGGTCTGCGCAAACGCAGCCGAGGTAGTGGCTTGCGGAGCCGCAGCTGCGGGAGTCTGAGCGGGCTGTGGAGCTGTAAGAATGGTCTGCGCAACCGCAGCCGAGCTAGTGGCTTGCGGAGCCGCAGCCGAAGGAGATGCATGTGGAGCCTCAGCCGAAGTACCCTGTCGCGTCTGTTCAGTTTTGCGTGTAATAAACGAGTAAGAACTGTGTATTAGTCGAATTCGTATCATTATCAGTTTATTACCAAACCCCAATTTATGAATACTTAGAGACTTAGGCCTCGTTTGGATATCTAATTTGGAAAACCGTTGTTTATTTTAATTAAACAGTTCTATATATATATATATATATATATATATATATATGATTAATCAAATCTAAGTCTACAACCAAATAAGCTTAGGCTGCGTACTAATATTGGATATGTTGCTATCTATAAAATGATATAATATTTTACTATTAAGCAGTATACATACCATCATCTCCTTCAACTCCTGGATGGTAGCCTTCAAAGTGTCAAGTTCTTGCTCTAGACGTCGCTCACGGGAGATAGAGGAAGTAACCGCCGGAGTGGAGTCCAACCTCATATGGGCCCTGTTAGGACCCAGTCTCCGGCCTCTCTCCCAACCTCCGTGGTGCCCTCCGTGTGCGGCGTCTAGGACTGGGGTCAGCAACATCGGATCATTCTATCCAGTAAAATCGATCCTCGATGCCTCTGCATGCTCAACCACCCGCTCCTACACCCACATTAACCAGTAAGATATAAGTATATCATTTAAATTTGAACTTTTCAAAACAAAAATTTCAAATAGGGGTTGAATAAATATTAATGCTTACGCAATACTCCTGAGTAGCGGTGTCAAGGTATCGAAGCTCGCCCGTGGCGAGATCTGACGAGGTGTCGTGGACGGTAAGATACGCGGACAGCACGCTCGGTGTACCACCCTGCACCAGGGTCTAAGCTCTCTGCAATTCACAAAAAAATTACATGTATTAGAAAATAACTCTTAATATTACATTATATCACAGTACGTCTATTGTAATTTACCGATAACTCCATGGCACGAGTAATATTCCTCGAGCCACCTATATAAGTGGGGCGACCCCTCTTCGCCGAGTTCCTATTCTCTTTATTTTGATCGGCATGTTTCTGCACAACACATTCAGATTTAGTTTTCTAATTAAGCAACACAAAAAAATAAATTATATACTAAATAATGAATTACATTTAAAATACATACCTGTTTGCGCTGAGAGTCGAAATACTGGCACAATAGAGGCCATGTATCTACGCCGGCCCTCGCAAAGGCCGGAGTATGCAGGAGGGCCGCTCTCTCTGTCTCGGGGGTCGCCATCCACAGGGAATAGCAGTCGATCTTCAACTCGTTTCTATTGTATCGGACCTTCGATTGCATGTTCTTCATCAGGCCATGGTACGGAGCGTGAAGATCGAGCACCCTCCCAAGGTGATCAGGGTCGGGTACAGGCTGAAAATCGTAATCCAACTGCAAATACAAAAAAAACAATGTTATTAAATTGCAAGTGTTAATAATAAATATATTGGATAAATCAAATGAAAATATATATTAATACCCGAGCCTGATCCCAAAAGAGGGTGAATGAGCGCCGGTGTTGGCGCCCCACTCAACGTGAAGTGGATACTTCTTCACGAGGCGGCTCTTATCCCCCATATACCGGCCGAACCTCTCGGCATAATCGCCGGTATAGCGATAATCAGGGGTAAAGAAGAGGGGGAATGCTGCCTCCCCCTAACTCTGTCGGACATCAGCCTGTGGGACTGATTCGGGCCTCGAGTCCCCCTCTTGGGATGGGGATGCCTTGCATCTACAAGATATATCAAGACAGTCAATATTAAGACAAAGTGGTATTAAGAAATCAAGATTTAACGAAAATTGAAGTGTGATATATACCTCCGGCAACGGAAGTACGAGCCTGGGCCCGGACAGCAGCACGAGCAGGACGATAGTTCCTCTGGTGAGGAACAGCCGGTGACCCGGACGTGGACACATCCCCTCCAACTAGAAAATAAACATTGATAAAATTACATAAAGTTCATGTTTATTCTTAAAAGATATGTAAAATGAATAAATATTTTATATTTATTCATACAAACATGCAGACTGAGCGGAGGGTATGGAAGTGTCGGGAGTACCCCCTGCACCAGACGTAGACGCACCACCTATAATTAGACAATCAAATATTGACTATATAAGTAATTGCAAAAAGAATGCGTATATCAATAATATAACATTCTAAATCAACATATATATATTATAGGATATATAAACATACCCGCAGGTGCGGTGGTGGACACTGCCCCTGATGTAAGTACGTAAGAGTAAAAAGAATGTATGTATATTTATGATATAGCATTCTAAATCAATATACATGCACTATATGATTTATAAACATACCTGGAGGTGCGGGAGTGGCCTCTGTCCCTGATGTGGACGCACCAACAGCTAGACAATCAAACATTGATTATGTAAGTAATTTTGATATGAATATGCATGTATATCTATAATATTACATTCAAAATGAATATGCGTGCAACATACCTGGAGGTGCGGAAGTGGCCTCTGTCCCTGATGTGGACGCACCACCAACAACTAGACAATCAAACATTGACTATATAAGTAATTTTGACATGAATATGCATGTATATCTATAATATTACATTCAAAATGAATATGCGTGCAACATACCTGGAGGTGAGAGAGTGGCCTCTGTCCCTGATGTGGACGCACCACCAACAACTAGACAATCAAATATTGACTATGTAAGTAATTTTGACATGAATATGCATGTATATCTATAATATTACATTCAAAATGAATATGCGTGCAATATACCTGGAGGTGTAGCAAAGTCCACACGGAAGGAGGCATCCGAAGGGGTCTCCGATCGGGGTGAAAGACCGGCCCTCTGAAGCTCCCTACGCAGCTCTTCAGGCGGCAGAACCGCTCTGCCTCTGCCGGTGCCACGGCTGGAGCTCCTACCGCCCCTCGCTGCTCCCGTCGTCGTCATCAAATCTAGATAAAACGGTTCATGGACGCATTAGACAATCATTACATATGCATACTATATATGTATAGATCGTAAAATGTGAAGTAATAATATAACATTACTGATAACCTTTTTCGTTTCGTGGACGCATTAGACATATCTACTTGGATTTCATCATCCATATCATTTCTAACCTACGTAACTTCATGATCAGCCGAAGACAACCCGTCTTTCGAAACAGACGGTCGGAGCACTTTAAGTCTTCTCTCTTCTTCATCCTCATCGCTGTCCTCGAATTTTGGGATATCGTAAATATCTCTAGGTTTCCAACGGCATACGACACTCCATCCCGAATGCTTCAAACACTGTGAGTAGTAAACTTGGAACGCATGGTTCGGAAAGATAAACGGATCTTCCTGACCGTAAAATCGAAGTGTGTTCACACTGGTCAATCCATATTCATCTTTCCAAGTCCCGAGATTGCTTCTCCACTTATCCGTATCGGTTCGTGTATCGTACCAAGTATACTGAAATATATAAAAGGGTTCTGATCGACCGAGATATTGAATGCCGAGTATACAATTTAAGTATCCATAATAAATCACACCATCCGATCCTACCGTCGCAATCCCACTATTCTGAGTGGTTCTAGATGTTTCTATATCCTTAACTTCGAATTTGTATCCAAGGACACCGAATCCTTTATAATATGCAATCTCCATACTAAGAAACTGATCTAAACATCTTGAATCACTCTCTAATTATGCAGACAAGTTCGGATCGTGGATCTAACAAAACAAATTTTACGATAAATACATAACGATATAAGTTTAAATTAAAACTGATAGCAATAATATGTTATTCGAATAACTTACATAATCTGCAACCCAATCGCAAAAATTATCCTGATGATATTTTTCTAATCGTTCATCGTTCCAATCAGGATGCCCCTCACGTACCTTGCCCGGTTTACCCGCTACCGGTTTAGGATGCAATTCACTTCTAATTTCCCAGTTCTGTAGATCCATCCGAGCATTGAGGTTGTCTTTCGATTTCCCGTCTTTACAAAGAAGCAAGTTGAGTGCGTGCTTGGATACTTCCTTCTCTATGTACATGACGTCCAGACAATGACGCACTAAATTTGTTGACCAGTACGGAAGCTCGAAGAAAATGCTTAACTTGTTCAAGAATGGTGGTTTGACCTATTTTGTCGGATCCATCCCGAAGGTCACATTATTG
Organism: Agapanthus africanus; assembly: GCA_030015575.1. Lineage (NCBI taxonomy): Eukaryota > Viridiplantae > Streptophyta > Magnoliopsida > Asparagales > Amaryllidaceae > Agapanthus > Agapanthus africanus. Next base: position 140,734,895 of record CM057339.1, read on the forward strand.
TAACCATCCCATTGAGCAGGCACGTCCTCTCCGGAAAATGGGGCCGGAGGTTCAAGAAGCTCCTGATGACCATCAAAGTGAACAGCGTCTAACCTGTAGGGGTGGTCTAGAGGCAGGAACCGTACATCGTAATAACAAACCTTCCTACTAAAATTCAAGAATTTCGATGTTGTATGTTGATGGCAATGAAGACATGCTTTGTGACCGTGTACGGACCAACCTGATAGCATTCCATACGCAGGAAAGTCATTAATTGTCCACATTAAAGCCGCACGCAGTATGAAGGTTGTATTTGTGTTTGCATCGTAAGTCTCTACACCATCAATGAATAAAGATTTTAACTCCTCGATCAGAGGTCGGAGATAAACGTCGATATTGTTTCCCGGTGAGTTTGGTTCGTCGATAAGAAGAGGCATCATAAAGTATGATTGATCCATACCCAACCAAGTCGGCAGATTATAAACTATCATTACAATGGGCCATGTGCTGTGGCTTCCAGCCATATAGTTGAATGGGCAGAAGCCATCACTTGCCAGTCTGAGCCTGACATTGCGAGGATCACTACTGAATATTGCATGCCTCCTATCGAAATCCTTCCATGCCGGTGAATCTCTTGGATGGATCATTTTTCCATCTTCACTTGGAGGAGCACGGTTATGCCAAATCATTGGCTCGGCTGTTTTCTTGCACCTGAATAGCCTCTGTGTTATGGGAAAGTATCGTGCTATCTTGACAGGTATATTGGGCTTCTTATTAGAATCTTTCGGCTTATACCCGGTCTCTCCGCATGTTGGACACTCTTTCAAATCTGAATTCTCTTTCCGGTACAACACGCAATTTTTAGGACATGCTTGAATCTTCTCACACTTCAGACCCAAATCAGACATCATCTTCTAGGCTCCGTACCAGCTGTCGGGCACATTATTTCCCGGAGGCATAGAATCTTTCAACAACGAAAGAAGTATTGTGAATGACTTGTTGCTCCATCCATTTAGACACTTAATCTGGAAAAGTTGGACGAACCATGAGAGGGTGGAATACTTTGCATTCTCATAAATTAGTTTTCTAATATCATTCATGAAATTTTCATACTTATCCGCACGCGGTCCTTGACCGGAAGGAATGTCATCTTCGGTACGAATAGATTCACCTAGGGCAGCCTCTACCATATCCTCCATTTCTTCTGATGGAAAGAAATTACCGTCTTCTTCTTCTGCTGCATTACCGTCTTCTCCATCTTCTCCTGCCGCATTATCGTATTCTCTTTCTTCTTCTGTCACATTACTGTGTTCTTCTCCTTCCCCATGATATAGCCAAGTTGTATAAAGTCTAGTAAAATTATGTTTAACGATATGAAGCTCTGCAAATTCTACTTCTGCCAGTACTTATTCCTACATCAATCGCACAGGCAGAGAATCTTCTCTATCACGATCTTATTATGTGCGCGTGCAAATTCAATAAAAGCAGCAACTCCTGCGACAAACTTAGGTTGCATACGTTGTTTCCAATCCACATACATCCAGTCCTTAACTCTGACGTACTCATGGGCCATGTTAGATTGTATAACATATAAATTGTAGGTTATGATGACTATATTAAGAAATCTAAGAACGGGATGGTTACTGACAAAGGAGAAAATCCGTGTATATGCTTTGTGTGTGCGTTTGTCGTTAAAAATAATAAATTATCGATAATCAAAGTTAGATTTGAGAATACCCATGTATGAGTTGCATTCTATATATGTGTGTTTCAATTTATGATTTCGCTTAAGTATAGGGTTGTTAGTGTGTATGTGTTATGTGTGCGTTTGTTGTGTATTCGTATTATATGTGTGTGTTTCGGCCGTCGGGGGTAAGGCTTCTATCCCATTAAAAATGTATAGAGCAGACACTCATTCGCTTGTGCTTTCAACCGTTTCGAGAAAATTTCGACAGCACCTCCCCGTTGTTCTCCGAGTATACTGTAATAGAATAGATAATCATTTCAAAGCTGTGAAACAACGTTGAAATGAACATCTAATCTATCTTTGTACACGGAGAACCAGCGGAAAAGTACCGACGAAATAACTCGAAATGGATGAAACACAAGTGAATGTAGGTGTTTGCTTTATACATTCCTAACTTGTCCACAAGGGACAAATCTATCGGTTATCATACGATTCTCGTCACATAGACTACACGACGGTTGTTAGTACCGAGCTATACCGTTCGATATTTAACAACCTTCGTATAGTTCTATGTCACGACGAATATCGAACGTATGTTAACCGATAGACGGGGACTAAGTGGCGCTTTGAGTTTCATATATGAGTATCGATGAGAATATGAAAGTTTCATATTATCATCGAGTATCATATATAGCATGAAGCAACTATTCAAACTTGCCTGACGACGTATCGATGACGATACGGTAGCGACGCGGCACAGTGGTGAACTACGGCTACGGCAGCGGCAACGGCGCTATCACGACGCGAGCGTGGCTAGGCCCGACACGGCGAACTCGACCTCGGCTCGAACTTGGGTTCGACGGCTCGGCGGCGATGGCTCGGGTGATGGTACGGGACGATGACCAGAGCACGGAGTGCCATTGGCAAGGTCATCGGCATGGGGTTGGCCGGAGGCAGTGATGGGTGCTCGTCGGAGGAGGGTTGCAGCCAGTGGTTTAGAGGAAGCGATGGCTGCGAGTGAGGGCGTCGAAGGTTGGTGGAGGTGCTCGGGAGGAGGTAGGGGAGGCTGGGTGCTCGCGGTGGCCGGAGCTGGTCTGACACGGTGGTCGGGTGTGAGGGCGAAGGTGCTTCGTCGAGGTGGTCGGAGCTTGGTGCTGGAAGCGAGGGACTTGAGGGGAAGATGATGGAAAAGGTGCTCAAGTCAGGTGCTGCTGGTGAGGGACAACGGCGGTGATAGGGATCTTGGGGAGAAAGGAGGAGTCGGCCACGGGAAACGGTAAGGGACTCAGTGGGATGCAGGCGAGTGGGAAGAGGGAGCTGGGGCTGTCGACGGTGAGGTTAAGAGGTAACTCCGACGATGGGGTTTTTTCGGCGAGGCAGTGGCTGCAGTTAAGGTTGCAGGATTAAAGCTCTGGTGATGGTTGTTGTGACGGGGAGTTTGCAGGGGAGAGGTGGTAGTGGCACTGAGGTTGTAAGGGTTGAGAAGGTCGGCGGCGGTGAAGGGTGACGACATGGAATCGCCGACGGCGAGGTGTGCAGGGTTTGATGTTGGGTCGCAGTGGGTTTCTCGTTGGGCGCTCGGGGTTGGGAGAGAGGAGGTGAAGCGGGAAGAAGAGAAAGAGAGGGATCGAGAGGAGAGAGAGAGAGAGAGTGATAATAGAGAAAGAGGGAGACGTGGGGTGATAATAGAGAAAGAGACGTGGGGTAGGGAGAGAGGGGGGGAACGTGGGTGAGGGAGAGAGAGAGAAAACGTGGGTGATAAGAATTTTAAAGAAGAGAGAGAGAGGGTAACGGGAATATAATTTATAAGGTATTTAATGAGATTTATTTGTGTAATATTTGGGTTTAAATGAGGATATATTTATTTTGAAATTTGAGAAGGTATCTTTTGGGAGAAAGAAATGAAGGACCATTGGGCTTGTTGGGCTTGGGCTCAAGGAAAATTTAGAAAGAAAAAGGAGTGAGGTTAAAGATGGACTTGGGCTTTGGGTTAGGTTTGTTTAGTGAAAACCATTTGGGTAAAAGTATAGGTTAGGGTTTTAAAATAAATAAAAAAAATATAAATATAAATAAACAAATTTCGTAAGCAACACTTTATATAAATACGAATATTGGCGTACAAAAGGAACTGGGTATTACAACACTGTAATAGAATAGATAATCATTTCAAAGCTGTGAAACAACGTTGAAATGAACATCTAATATATCTTTGTACACGGAGAACCAGCAGAAAAATACCGACGAAATATCTCGAAACGGATGAAAACACAAGTGAATGCAGGTGTTTGCTTTATACATTTCTAACTTGTCCATACGGGACAAATCTATCGGTTATCATACGATTGAAACTTCTCGTCACATAGACTACACGACGGTTGTTAGTACCGAGCTATACCGTCCGATATTTAACAACCTTCGTATAGTTCTATGTCACGACGAATATCGAACGTATGTTAACCGATAAACGGGGAATAAGTGGCGCTTTGAGTTTCATATATGAGTATCGATGAGAATATGAAAGTTTCATATTATCATCGAGTATCATATATTGGTTTTAACTTGAATATCTTGAATCACTCTCTAATGATTCGTTTGTTGTGTATTCGTGTTGTATGTGTGTGTTTCGGCTATCGGGGGTAAGGCTTCTATCCCATTAAGAATGTATAGAGCAGACACCTATTCGCTTGTGGTTTCAACCGTTTCGAGTAAATTTCGGCAGTACCTCCCCGCTGTTCTCCGAGTACACTGTAATAGAATAGATAATCATTTCAAAGCTGTGAAACGGCGTTGAAATGAACATCTATTCTATCTTTGTACACGGAGAACCAGCGGAAAAGTACCGACGAAATATCTCGAAACGGATGAAAACATAAGTGAATGCAGGTGTTTGCTTTATACATTCCTAACATGTCCACACGGGACAAATCTATCGGTTATCATACGATTGAATCTTCTCGTCACATAAACTACACGACGGTTGTTAGTACCGTGCTATACCGTCCGATATTTAACAACCTTCGTATGGTTCTATGTCACGACGAATATCGAACGTATGTTAACCGATAGACGGGGACTAAGTGGTGCTTTGAGATTCATATATGAGTATCGATGAGAATATGAAAGTTTCATATTATCATTGTCACGCCCCGCTTCCCAAAATACGGAATACGAGGGGTAGACAAGGTCAGCCATGCTCCTACGGTCAAGGAAAAGTCCCACCGTAGTCACACTTCGGCTTCTAGCTTTTCATGGTAAACAGTAAATGATGCGCAGGTAATGGGAAAATGCAGTAACTGAAAGGAACAATGTAAAGACTGACCTGGAGTGGAACAATTGAAAGTAACTCGGGAAGGCGAGTCAAGAAGTCTGTGAAGCACGTCTAGTTCTGATCCAGGCTAAATCTTCTCCTCACACTGAGCATGCATACTCAGGTCGTCAGAGCGACACGATAGCAATATAATGCATATAATCAAGTAACAGTTCTAACAGTGGTGAAGGATATGAATAACAATAAATCAATAACAACATGAATATAAATGAGCAGAGATAAATGCAGCGGAAAAATAAAGCAGTATAACAATGTGTCACGAATGTCAAGACAGTATAGAATGAATGTAAATGACAGTAACCCTATCAGTCTCTAAGTCTCACTACACAGGTCAATAAGCCTATCGTCAGTCCAAGTGTGAGAGTCAACCACTCGTGAGTGTCCTCCACCCAAGGGTAGAACCCAAGGGCAAGGGACCACGGGCCCAACATGTAACGAATGTATCACAGTGTATATATCACGTACCCTGTAAATCTCCATATAACTCCCTAAATATATAAGCCGGCACGGGACTCCCGAGATTCTGTTGAATTCACACTTGAACTACCCCACACCCCGTGGTCTACATCAAACGCTAACCATCACCCTAAATACTAATCGATCCGTGACAAGTCTGCGCGAGAACTGGAGGCAGGACCTCCATCAAGCACGTCCCGACTAATACCTAAGATAAATGGCAGTGTCGGATGCCTTATCTGTGACATCCGTGCAAGCGCTTCCATAAGTGTCCCATACCACTTACAGTCACACGTACACGCATCCCACAGACGTCGACAATGCAATAAAATAAAAGGGACACTGATTGTGCACAAGTACGTATCACTTTCACTTAATCACGAATGCACGAACACTGACGTACTTGCCACAATCATCACTAAAATCTAATACTGGGTAAATGCACGATGTCACTAGGTTATCACTACAATGATATAGGTATGATATGATGCATGAATAGCATAAGAAGCACAACTAAGGTATCATAAAAACAACAGTCTATCACTTGCACGATTTATCATGAAACATATGTATATAATTTAGCGAAATGATAAACAGGTAGTAATTAATATGTTCAGTTATCCATCCGTCTAATTTGGTTTCGAGCCAATCGGGTTTCAGGATCATTAGTTATAACCATTTCATTTTAAGCGCTCGCGGCTGGAAATCCAATTTCAGAATCAGGAATCCATTTCGTAACGCATTTTAACCCCAGTTGGGATCATAATTTAGCAATGCTACAGTTGAATGAATTCTAGGGTTTTCAGTAAAGTTTTCAACGCAACAAACGGATCTTCAATCTCATATGTACGTTAGGAGTTATAATCTGTTTAATACCAACATGTCAATTCTGATTCTGCTGGGACTGTTATGTGTCCCGATCTTCTAAATTACAGATTAAATAGTAAATGATAACGAAACGGGATGAAACTAATTGTGTTGTCTATCTAACAGAGTTACCTACAATAAGCAGCGGAGTTCCGCAACCAAAGGGTTAAGAAAATCTTGAGGTATCCAATACGGTACAGCAACCAACAAATTGAGTAGCTCTGGACTGCAGTCCAGAGTCGCACTCCGATACAATTAACATCACGATTTAAGTACAGGAATGTCTGGAAACTAGTCTAAGGTTAAAGTTCGTCGAGTTAGCTTCGATTTGAGCCCTCAACCGCACCATTCTAATATGTATATGATTTATGGTGGATTTAACGATTTTCAGGTGCAACAGAAATACAGTTTTACGATCAAACTTGGGGGTAGTCGTTTTAGTCGTTAACAGTCATATCATTCAACGAAATTTGCACAAGATGTTCATCACACTACGGGCCAAAGAAATAAATCCAGTTCCGCCAATTTAGAAGAATATTTCCTTTGAGAACACACGTCGAACAGATATGGCACAAAATTGAGTTAAATCTGTAACTTTAATATCTATATATTTAGTGACGGTATCAAAGGTAAATAGCATGTAAGCAAGTAGAAAACTTGCCTAGAGTAGTCCCGGGGGTGCACGGTGATTGCAATGTCAGAACGCGCGACGAACGGCGTGAATTGGCTCGCACGACTTTGGCTCGAGTTTCAGTTTCGTCGTCGGATTTGTCCGGGGCGACTCGTGACTGTTGGAAGCGGGGAGGTGCTTTGTGGGTCTCCTGGACGTGCTGGAATCGTTGGCGCTGTCGAGTCCGGGGTGAGAGATTTGCAGATGGGGAGAGATATTGAGAGAGAGAATTGAGTGAGAGAGAGAGAGAGAGAGAGAGAGCTGGAGTATAGAGAGAGAGGGAAATTGAGAGGGAGAGATAAAACTGTGGCAAGAGAGACACAGAGAGGGAGATCATAGAGAGTGACAGAGAGAGGGGGTATGAGTGCAGGTAGAGAGAGAGATAGTGAGGACGAGAGAGAGAGATCTCAGAGGGAACGAGAGGGATCGAGACAGAGTGGGAGAGAGAAGATTGTGAGGGAGAGAGAGAGATGGAGATGAGGGAGTGATCGGGAGAGAGAGAGTTTGAGGGTGATGACGGCGACGATACTTTGAGGAGTGGCCGACGAAGAGGCGGGGGATCGGGCTCAGTGGTGGTAAGCTTGGTGGGGGAGAGGAGAAAAGGGATGTGAAGAAGATAGGGGAGACGAGGGTGCGCGTTGAGTGAACCACGAGGGGCGCGTCGCAGGGGTAACGGCGCTCGAGCGCGGGCGTGGGCGACGGAGGCGGAACGGGTCGCGCGCGAGTTAAGGAAGGTAGCCGTTGGGGTAAATTTGAAGGACGAGATGAATAGGGATTGGGCCGGGTCGGGTGTTGGTGAGCGGCTGTAGGGGAGCGGGCCGAACAATTTTAAGAAGGAAATTGGAGGTTGGGCTGAGTGAGGCGGGCTGGGCCAGAAAGTTGAGTAAAAGAATTAAAGGGGAAGGGAACGGGCAGGCCGGGCCAGCTAAAAGAAGGGATTTAAATTAAAGAAGATGGGCTGAAGAAAATAGAGTGGGGCCGGCTTGGGTTATATATAGGAAAATAATTGGGAATAAAAGGAGTGGGCCGGGTAATGCTCAAAGAAAAATGGGGTTCCAATGGAAATAAATCAAGTTATAAAGAATGGCTTGGGAAAAATACTAAAAATGGAATGGAGTTCTAGATCGAGATCGGGGTTTATATAAATAGGAAAGGGGAAATTAAGGGATTGGAATTATGGTTTGAGAAAATAGCGGGGTACAAATGATTGGGAGTTTAGGGTCTAAAGGAGTTCCCAAATAAATAAATTAATAATTAGTTATAAAAAAGATTGAAACCTCATAAGTTAACGAAAAACTCAAATATTGGTATAAAGAGGGCCGGGGCTTAACGGTTTTGGGTTCGAGAAAGGGAAGGGGATGAACTAAAATAGGGTGGGAAATTTTAAAATAGTCAATAATAATAAATACAACTTAAAGGTGAAAAGAAATACTAACCAAGGCGTACAAAAGGAGCTGGGTATTACATCATACCACCCTTACAAAAATTTCGTCCTCGAAATTTAAAATAAACTATAAGTTATACAAACATAGGCAGAAAGCTATCATATTGTAAACTAACACATAAAGATTTACTAGAAATATGTGGACGGAAAATTTTTTGAAGATATAATTACATAAGAACAATATAAATACGAAAATATAAACAACAACAATAACGAACAATATTATTCGAGGCGCACTCGATAAAAGTCGAAACCCAAGTATGTGCAAAAACACGCAGAAATAATAGGTATATGGCTCAACTATTTATATAGTAATCATAAGTACAATGCCCGAAAATAAGGTAACGAGAATAAAGTGGCGAAAAGTAGTCGGTAGAAAAAAAAAACAATTTAAGATAATGTATCGATACAATAGGTTAAAAATAATTTAGAAAACTTGTATAGTGAAATTAAGAAATATGGACTAAAAGTATGCGCGGTGTAAGGTTGCGCTACTGAAAACGAGATTAATAATAGCGTGCTTAAAATATATGAAATAGAGTAATCAATAACACACTCTCTTTGATAAATTCAAAGTACTAAAAATAATTTTTTTTTTTTTTTTGCTTAACAGTGTCTCTAAATATAATTAGGGTAATAGGGAGAACACAAATAGGTCCAAGGCTAGATAGGGTAATGATTATAAGGAAGTGTGGCTCAATCAGAAGGTTGAAGTGTGTCGGTTTTAGGCTGAAGATCAAGGAGTTTGGGATCGGGTCAGCACAGGAAGTACGGATGAGCACAAAGGGATACAAAAGGAAAATTGTAGGGGAAAGCAACCGTCGGTACAACACACGAATCAAAATTTGAAGAGTCGGTGAATTTGGGAGTTTCACAGGAACTGTTCTCCTCCCGGAAGGATCTCAAACGGGGCACGTACGAGGGATGAAAGGTGGCTCATTCCAAGGATCAGGGTGCGGTACTTCCTAATCGGAACGGGGTGAAAACTATACAATGAGTAGGGGTGGACAGTCAGGGAACTCAGTAGAGAATAAATAGGTATGAGCAATAAACAAGTGTCAAGCGAATCAATAATCGGAAATTTACGAACTCAGAAGATTTATCTCATTCAAGAAAATTTGAAACAAGGCATCCCCAAGGGCGAAAAGTGGCCTTAAGCTATATACTGTTTATTTGGCCAGAAGGACAACATCAAAAGGAAATTCCGTCAGTTGCTGTTGTGGAGATTCAGTAGGTTGCGGTAGGCTCGCGCGCTCAGGTAGGAACGTCCATTTCCATAGCGTCTCGCGGGGACTGCCAAAGTGAGTTCTTCCACGGCAGGGTCTTGATCTTCTGGTCCTTCATCCTCGGATAAAGCTTCTTCATCGAGATCTGATTCCATGTGATCCTCTCCTTCTGGGTTCTCTTCGATGGGGTCTTCCTCCACTGGATTTTCTTCTATTGGACCTTCCTCGGGATCTTCCTCCATAGGGTTCTCTTCAGGATCTTCTTCTTCTTCGTCGGAATCAGCTATCACGTTAAACTCTGGGGCGTCTACTCCTTCGTCCTCTGAATCATTATTACCGAAGTTGACCTGGGGATCGTTGACTTCATCATCAGAACTCGTCAGTGTGTGATCTAGGGAAACGCATGACTGTACATCCTCGTCTAGATTCGGCGCTGCTCCAGGATGGGCCATGTCTGAAAGAAAAGAGTCATGATCAGACAATGGAATACATCAAGGAAAGCTTAGGGTATGAATAATAGGAAAACATGCGGTTGCAGGAACTGAAAGATCAAGATTAAAATATTGTGATAATGAATAGAATTAGATAGAGAGAAAGCAAGAGGATGATATATATAATACGATTCAAATTTTACTGCATTCAGCCAAAGGTTCAACGGATACAAGATTTCAAACGGAAAGAAACATTCACAAAAGGATGACAACCTAACAATGAAATTGGAAAACATAAAAATTCTTCTTTTATTGCCCGAACGCTGCATCATCTTCATGCGAGTTGAATCTTGGGTTGGGTCCTCTTTATCCTCGAAATTCGAACTACCTAGTAATCCTCACTTGACATCAGTGGAGAGTGTGGATGAGTCTCCTCCTTTTAGCTCCTTCCTTTCTGGACAACCGTTGATAAAATGTTTGTTGGATCCACAAATCAGACATTTCCCTTGGGCGCGACGACAATCCTTCTGAAGATGTCCTGGCCTCTTACAGTACCCACAGCAAGGGTTCTTCTGATGCTTCTCTTGACGCTTCATCTTCTTCTCTTTTCCTCGTCTAATAGGGGTCCCTCTATGATAGGAGACTCCGCTGGGGTCTGACTCACCTGTCTTCTCAGTCCTTCAACTAATAAGTCGTTTGTTCGCTCTTGGGTTTCCTTCAAATCTTGCAGAACATTCAGAATCTCAACAGTCTGATTCTGGGGAGCGGATAAAGATGAAGAGTCGTTGGAAGACATGATCCTGAAACAATGATTTTGAGGATGATACAAGTCACAAGCTAGATGAATCAAAATATAATATGGATAAGGCAAAGATTCAAGAATATCAGATGTGATGAATTCATTACAAGCGGGGAATCAACTGTATGACTTTAAGTCACTTGATTAGATTACGATAGTGCAATTGCAACCACGTAACCTTGTCAGGTCACCCGAAAACATGGCGAATGGATAGTTGAACACACGATATGATTATGGATCAGGAATGACAAGTTTACACTCTAGACCGAGGGATGTCTTAGATTGCCAAACTGTACACGGAAAACTGCAATCCCCATCAATGCAAAACCTGGGCTCTGATACCAACTAAACCATGTCACGCCCCGCTTCCCAAAATACGGAATACGAGGGGTAGACAAGGTCAGCCATGCTCCTACGGTCAAGGAAAAGTCCCACCGTAGTCACACTTCGGCTTCTAGCTTTTCATGGTAAACAGTAAATGATGCGCAGGTAATGGGAAAATGCAGTAACTGAAAGGAACAATGTAAAGACTGACCTGGAGTGGAACAATTGAAAGTAACTCGGGAAGGCGAGTCAAGAAGTCTGTGAAGCACGTCTAGTTCTGATCCAGGCTAAATCTTCTCCTCACACTGAGCATGCATACTCAGGTCGTCAGAGCGACACGATAGCAATATAATGCATATAATCAAGTAACAGTTCTAACAGTGGTGAAGGATATGAATAACAATAAATCAATAACAACATGAATATAAATGAGCAGAGATAAATGCAGCGGAAAAATAAAGCAGTATAACAATGTGTCACGAATGTCAAGACAGTATAGAATGAATGTAAATGACAGTAACCCTATCAGTCTCTAAGTCTCACTACACAGGTCAATAAGCCTATCGTCAGTCCAAGTGTGAGAGTCAACCACTCGTGAGTGTCCTCCACCCAAGGGTAGAACCCAAGGGCAAGGGACCACGGGCCCAACATGTAACGAATGTATCACAGTGTATATATCACGTACCCTGTAAATCTCCATATAACTCCCTAAATATATAAGCCGGCACGGGACTCCCGAGATTCTGTTGAATTCACACTTGAACTACCCCACACCCCGTGGTCTACATCAAACGCTAACCATCACCCTAAATACTAATCGATCCGTGACAAGTCTGCGCGAGAACTGGAGGCAGGACCTCCATCAAGCACGTCCCGACTAATACCTAAGATAAATGGCAGTGTCGGATGCCTTATCTGTGACATCCGTGCAAGCGCTTCCATAAGTGTCCCATACCACTTACAGTCACACGTACACGCATCCCACAGACGTCGACAATGCAATAAAATAAAAGGGACACTGATTGTGCACAAGTACGTATCACTTTCACTTAATCACGAATGCACGAACACTGACGTACTTGCCACAATCATCACTAAAATCTAATACTGGGTAAATGCACGATGTCACTAGGTTATCACTACAATGATATAGGTATGATATGATGCATGAATAGCATAAGAAGCACAACTAAGGTATCATAAAAACAACAGTCTATCACTTGCACGATTTATCATGAAACATATGTATATAATTTAGCGAAATGATAAACAGGTAGTAATTAATATGTTCAGTTATCCATCCGTCTAATTTGGTTTCGAGCCAATCGGGTTTCAGGATCATTAGTTATAACCATTTCATTTTAAGCGCTCGCGGCTGGAAATCCAATTTCAGAATCAGGAATCCATTTCGTAACGCATTTTAACCCTAGTTGGGATCATAATTTAGCAATGCTACAGTTGAATGAATTCTAGGGTTTTCAGTAAAGTTTTCAACGCAACAAACGGATCTTCAATCTCATATGTACGTTAGGAGTTATAATCTGTTTAATACCAACATGTCAATTCTGATTCTGCTGGGACTGTTATGTGTCCCGATCTTCTAAATTACAGATTAAATAGTAAATGATAACGAAACGGGATGAAACTAATTGTGTTGTCTATCTAACAGAGTTACCTACAATAAGCAGCGGAGTTCCGCAACCAAAGGGTTAAGCAAATCTTGAGGTATCCAATACGGTACAGCAACCAACAAATTGAGTAGCTCTGGACTGCAGTCCAGAGTCGCACTCCGATACAATTAACATCACGATTTAAGTACAGGAATGTCTGGAAACTAGTCTAAGGTTAAAGTTCGTCGAGTTAGCTTCGATTTGAGCCCTCAACCGCACCATTCTAATATGTATATGATTTATGGTGGATTTAACGATTTTCAGGTGCAACAGAAATACAGTTTTACGATCAAACTTGGGGGTAGTCGTTTTAGTCGTTAACAGTCATATCATTCAACGAAATTTGCACAAGATGTTCATCACACTACGGGCCAAAGAAATAAATCCAGTTCCGCCAATTTAGAAGAATATTTCCTTTGAGAACACACGTCGAACAGATATGGCACAAAATTGAGTTAAATCTGTAACTTTAATATCTATATATTTAGTGACGGTATCAAAGGTAAATAGCATGTAAGCAAGTAGAAAACTTGCCTAGAGTAGTCCCGGGGGTGCACGGTGATTGCAATGTCAGAACGCGCGACGAACGGCGTGAATTGGCTCGCACGACTTTGGCTCGAGTTTCAGTTTCGTCGTCGGATTTGTCCGGGGCGACTCGTGACTGTTGGAAGCGGGGAGGTGCTTTGTGGGTCTCCTGGGCGTGCTGGAATCGTTGGCGCTGTCGAGTCCGGGGTGAGGGATTTGCAGATGGGGAGAGATATTGAGAGAGAGAATTGAGTGAGAGAGAGTTAGAGAGAGAGAGAGCTGGAGTATAGAGAGAGAGGGAAATTGAGAGGGAGAGATAAAACTGTGGCAAGAGAGACACAGAGAGGGAGATCATAGAGAGTGACAGAGAGAGGGGGTATGAGTGCAGGTAGAGAGAGAGATAGTGAGGACGAGAGAGAGAGATCTCAGAGGGAACGAGAGGGATCGAGACAGAGTGGGAGAGAGAAGATTGTGAGGGAGAGAGAGAGATGGAGATGAGGGAGTGATCGGGAGAGAGAGAGTTTGAGGGTGATGACGGCGACGATACTTTGAGGAGTGGCCGACGAAGAGGCGGGGGATCGGGCTCAGTGGTGGTAAGCTTGGTGGGGGAGAGGAGAAAAGGGATGTGAAGAAGATAGGGGAGACGAGGGTGCGCGTTGAGTGAACCACGAGGGGCGCGTCGTAGGGGTAACGGCGCTCGAGCGCGGGCGTGGGCGACGGAGGCGGAACGGGTCGCGCGCGAGTTAAGGAAGGTAGCCGTTGGGGTAAATTTGAAGGAGGAGATGAATAGGGAGTGGGCCGGGTCGGGTGTTGGTGAGCGGCTGTAGGGGAGCGGGCCGAACAATTTTAAGAAGGAAATTGGAGGTTGGGCTGAGTGAGGCGGGCTGGGCCAGAAAGTTGAGTAAAAGAATTAAAGGGGAAGGGAACGGGCAGGCCGGGCCAGCTAAAAGAAGGGATTTAAATTAAAGAAGATGGGCTGAAGAAAATAGAGTGGGGCCGGCTTGGGTTATATATAGGAAAATAATTGGGAATAAAAGGAGTGGACCGGGTAATGCTCAAAGAAAAATGGGGTTCCAATGGAAATAAATCAAGTTATAAAGAATGGCTTGGGAAAAATACTAAAAATGGAATGGAGTTCTAGATCGAGATCGGGGTTTATATAAATAAGAAAGGGGAAATTAAGGGATTGGAATTATGGTTTGAGAAAATAGCGGGGTACAAATGATTGGGAGTTTAGGGTCTAAAGGAGTTCCCAAATAAATAAATTAATAATTAGTTATAAAAAAGATTGAAACCTCATAAGTTAACGAAAAACTCAAATATTGGTATAAAGAGGGCCGGGGCTTAACGGTTTTGGGTTCGAGAAAGGGAAGGGGATGAACTAAAATAGGGTGGGAAATTTTAAAATAGTCAATAATAATAAATACAACTTAAAGGTGAAAAGAAATACTAACCAAGGCGTACAAAAGGAGCTGGGTATTACAATCATCGAGTATCATATATTGGTTTTAACTTGAACATTTAACATGAATAGGATTTACGTTTACGTTTTGTTATTAAGGGTTCGAAATTTCAAGTTAGGGGTAAATTTTTCTTGCGTATACGGTAAAATTGTACGTTTACGTTATCATCGAGTATCCTACTGTAAGGAACTAGTGCACTCTAAACCCTAACCCTAAATAACCCAAATTAATTTAATTAACCACAATTAGCCATAATCGTTACCCTAACACAAATTATCCCTAATTAACCCAAACTTAACCCAATTTACCCAAATTAACCTAATTAACCCTAATCAACCTAAACTTAAACCAATTTATCCAAATTAACCTAATTAACCCTAATCAACACCCTAATCCTTTTCAAATTATCACTAATTAACCTAAATTAACCCTACCCTCTAATTAACCCAAATTAACCCTAGCCTCTAACCCTAAACCTGAACCAAACCCTAACCCCAACGCTAACCCTAACCCTAATTACCCTAACCCTAAGCCCAACTAATTAACCCTAACCCTAACCCCAACCGAACCCTAACCCTAACGCCAACTCCAACCCCACCCAAACCCAAACCCTAACCCTAACCCCAACCCTAACCCCAACCGAACCCCAACCCCAACCAAACCCTAACCCCAACCCCAACCGAACCCTAACCCTACCCTAAACTGAACCTGATGCCTAACCCTAACCCTAACCCTTACCCCTACCCGAACCCTGAACCCTAGACCTAACATCATCAAAATTATAAATAATTTGAGATTTACTAACCTGTAGCGGGCGGTGGAGGAGACGACGGAGGATACCAATGGTCGACGACGCAATCGGCGACGAGTTGCGGGCGGTGGTGACGAGGAAGTCGACGAGGAAGTTTTGGGAACGATCGAGGAAGGTGGCGACGAGGCGCGGAGGGCGGTGGCGATGAGGAGCGGGAACGAGCGATCGAGACGCGAGAGAGTGAAAGAGAGAATTTTTGGGAACGATCGAGAACTTTTCTGTGCTTTTTTTATTAATAACCCATTTATATGCCTCTATAGATCTAACTGTAAGGCTATCGTTTGCGGCTCCGTAGGGCCAAACAACTAATTACGATTTAATATTTTTAAATTAAAACGTAGGGCACCGTAGGGACAACCATGGGAACCTACGGATTAATCCGTAGGGGCAATAAAAAGTTGTCCATACGGATTCCTGTACCCGTAGGGACAACCCTATATTGTAGTAGTATATACGAAACAATAAGATGGCATCATTTGCCAAGGTTAAAAATAGAAATAAGTTATGGGGTTATTGTGCATGCATTAGTCAATAGACCAAGTCTCTACGATAGTAGAAACAACCCTTCGTAAGAAAAAGTCAAAAGAACACCCAACTCATGTCTCTCTCTCACACACAAACAAACCACCAACTACTCACTCAAAAAATAAATAAAAAACATGTATATAATCTGAGAAAAATAAAACTTTTTATTAGTATTTATAAGATTTTTATTCATTTTATATATATAATGAAGAAAAGATGCCTTGGGAGGCATTTTCGATAGGTGGCGTCAAAAATATATATCCGTCACCATTTTATTCGACGATCAGCGCACATCTTCATCATTTTTATCATCTAAGATATGCATACACCAAATTTCATATGATTCTACCACTTTTTCACCGTTGAACTAGCAATGTAAAAAGTTCTATTGTCGGTAAATCGTTAATTTTACACCAACTAAATCAACGGTGAAAAAGTGGTAGAATCATATGTAATTTGGTGTATCTACATCTTAAATAATATCGATAAAGGTGATGGATATCGATCGTCAAAAAAATCATGGAGGGTGCATTTTTTTGACGCCGTTGAAAGAAATTCCTTCCAATAATACCTTTTCTCCATTATATATATATATATATATAAAATTCCCTCCTATATTATCTTTCCTCTATTATTCTCATATATATATATATATATATATATATATATATATATATATTTGAGAATCATGGAGGAAAGATGTCATAGGTGTGAATTTCCTCCTATAGCGTCGAAAAATTATACCCTCTCTCATTTTTTCCGACAATCGGCACTCATCATCTTCATCGTTATCATTTAAAATGTGGGTACACCAAATTTCATGTGATTCTACAACTTTTTCACCGTTGATTTAGCAATGTAAAAAGTTATGTTGTCGGTAAACCGTTAATTTTGAACTCACTAAATCAACGGTGAAAAAGTTGTTGAATCACATGAAATTCGGTGTACGCACATCTTAGATGATAACGATGAAGATGATGGGTGTCGATCATCGGAAAAAATAATGAAGGGTGTATTTTTTCGACGTCATAGGAGGAAATTCCCTCCTATGGCCTCTTTCCTCCATTATTCTCTCTCCCCCTCTCCCCCTCTCCCTATATATATATATATATATATATATATATATATATATATATATATATATATATATATATATATAATTTGAGAATAAAAACGTGTAATGTATACAATTTATTTATTTACTTAAAAACATATTTTTTTTTCTTTAAAATATCACACCGTTCGATTTCAAATTGTAATATAAGTGCATAGCACGTGGAAAACACTAGTATATATATACTTTGAGGAGATGGAGCTTAGGAGAGTGAGTTGGCCATTTATGAAAGGGTTTTTCTTATTTTTAAAATTTTTTAATTTTGGAATAATGATATTATAATACCCCGGCAGTCTTCGGACTTCATGGTGATCTGCTCTGACCATACTCAATGCGGTCTATTGCGGACATATAGTGATCTGAGTTTGAAACCGCTTCAGAACAATAAGATCGAGTCCCTGAAGCACATATTCCAAAAAAGGGGCAGAACTGTATTATAAATATAATGATACCACCCTTAATTATAGAGACGCTTTTTAGGTGAACTGGCATTTCGGTATTCGAAAAACTCCGTAATTAAGCATGCTCGGGCTAGGGAAATCTTAGGATGGGTGACCTCCTGGGAAGTGGCCCCTTCTCGAGTCTGGTTCACTCCAAAGAACAAAACCGTGCGATTTCGACGGGAGCGGACAATACCATCTGTACTGGGACGTTGGGCGTTATATTTATGGTGGCCCATGCAGGTCCCTCGTTAGTAGGTGCGTGGTTCAATGACGAACCATTGTTCTTAAGGTGAGGGCAATGTAATAACTTAGAGCAGTGCGATCTTTGAACATCATGGTGATCTGTGCTATTCATACTCAGTACAGTCTATTAAGGATATATGATGGCCTGAATATAGAGCCGCTTCAGAACTATAAGATCGGGTCCCTGAAGCACGTATTCCGAAAGAAGGCGGAACTGTATTATAAATGTAATATCACCCTTAATTATAGAGGCGCCTTTTAGGTGAATCGGCACTTCGAACTCCATAGTTAAGCATGATCGGGCTAAGAAAATCCTAGGATGGGTGGCCTTCTGGGAAGTGGGCCCTTCTCGAGTCCAGTTCGCTCCAAAAGATAAAATCGTGCGGGTTCGACGGGAGCGGACAATGCCATCCGTACCAAGGGCGTAGGGCGTTACAGACATCATCTATGGAGGCCCCGTTTGGATGACCGGAAGTGCAGGAATTAGTTATGAAATAACTTCCAAAAAGTTCCGTACCGGGACGTGGGGCATTACAGACATCATCCATGAAGGTCCCGTTTGGATGGACGGAAGTGCAGGAATTCGGGATGACCGGAAATGCAGGATTTAGTTATGAAGTAACTTCCAAAAAGTTGTCATGGATGTAAAGCTCACACTTACTTTCAATATTTGTTTGAAATATTTTTTGAAAAAGAAAGTAAATAATGAAGTAAATTCTTATGTTTTTTTATTATGAAAAACAAAAAAGAAAAATATTTTTTAATAATAAGAAATTATTATATTTTGGATGTATTAAAGAGAGAAAACAAACAAATAATATTTTTTCTTGTTCCTTGTGCTCCATATCTTCTTCCAACCCAAAATGAGGGGAAATTTTTTTTGGAAGTAGGCATGCCATGTAAGATCCATCTCATCAATTGGAAGTAATTTTCAATTTCTTTTTCCATCAAACAAACACTAAAAGTTTCAGAAGTATGTTTACTTCTGATATCTCTATGTTGCTTCATGCCAAACAAGCATATCCGGAGTTAGAGTTATAATACTAAGACTAAGATAGAAGGGGCTTTTAAATTTTGAAATTGATTGCTAATGTGGTATACTCATTCTTCAAGAAAAATCCATAAAAAATCCAACGAAGATTCATAACTGTAATTAACCCCACCGTCTATTATCAAAAAACCTAAACCCATCACATAGTAACTACCTGGGTTATATTATTACAGTTTTTATGAAAAAAATAAAGTCATTGAAATTTGATATACACATGCATTGCACGTGTAAATTACCAGTCTCTTATAACTACAAAGATTGTGGGATTTCTAATTGTGTCTCAATTTCAACCAACACCACTTAAAAAAAACACATGTCTCTCTTTTTTATTTGAAAATAGAAAAAGAAAAATATTGCTAAAATTAGATGGGCCTTTCAAATTCATGGAAACCCAAATCTTTAGTTATGAAAACTAATCCCACCTTCACCCACTAACTGCAACCTCCATTTCCCATAGCTTAAAATCAAATAGCAATAACAAGATTATATATTCAACCAATTTTTAAATTATATTCTCAAACTAAAGCATTCACCTGGTATAATATTTTCCACTCAAAAAACATGGCATAATATTTATTTGGATAATACAATATTCACTATACATTTACGTGCATCGCATATGCAAAATACTAGTGTCAACTATTATAACCACAAAACCTGGAGGTGAAAAGGGAATTGGATGGTAAAATTCAACTAACATTGCTTCATATAATACCATGTGGAAAAGGGAAATAGAGAAATCATTATGGAAATTAAAAACAAAGAAAAACGCTAACCAAATTCTGGATCCCACTAGCTATCAATTACAAAATTGAATTTCAAAATACCTCATTAAGTTTAACTATCCAATTCTCTATTTCCCCACCACTATCTTGACTAGCATGTCACTGCAGGGTGTTTTTCATCACCCCATTAAGATGAGAATACGCGTCGCCTTTCAGGCGTACTACAGATTCCCCATACCTAAGGTAGACGGGGGTTTATTGATTGTGGGGATTCGAATCTCCGGCAGCCGCGGACTAAGCTACCGTTAATTATCCATCGCCTTTGGAGTGACGGAATCTCCGATTGACAGGTCAAACTGGTCATGCGAACTCAATGTGCAGTGTGCGTGTGTTGTGTTTTGAGGGGTCTTGGGTATATCGGGGGTCTTACAGAGTTTACGGGGGTCCCGCTACCCGGATAGCGGCCTGGGGATCAAGGGGCTAGCAGCCCCTTTGCGGGGTGCGGAGCAGCGCCTCTTTAGAAATTTTTTCTAACGGGAAAAGTGTCGTGGAGTGGGTATGTATATATAAAAAAAAAGGTGAATAGCGTCCAAAGGACGCGTAGGCGCCAGCACCTCACGTGTCCGGCATATGAGTGCTGGACGCCGATGCCTCATGCGTCTGGCACGTACTGTGCTGGGCGCCAGCAGAAAAAAGGGTCTTAGACCCTGTACTGTGCTGGGCGCCAGCGGAAAAAAGGGGCTTAGACCCTGTACTGGGAGTTGTACTCCCAATTGACTTTTGGAGTTAAACTCCTAAAAGAAGGACAAAGGGGGCCTGGCTCCTGCAGCGGGAGTTGTACTCTTAATTGATTTTTGGAGTTGAACTCCTAAAAAGAAAGATTTATTTTATATTTATATATATATATATGGAGTTAAAACTCCTAAGAGATTTTCGGAAATGATGAAAGGAGCCCCTTTCTTCTTCCTTGAGCCTTGGGTTTTCTTTTGAGCCTTGGATCTTTCCAAAGTGGATTTTTTTTTAAATAGGTTTTCTTCTTCCTCCTCTCTATTGGCTAGATCTTGGAGAAAAGAGGGGGAGACTTAAAAATCATCCATTTTAGGGATTTGATGGAAGATCTGAGTTCCCATTCAAGAGTTTTATGGAGAAAAACTGTTTCTTTTTGGAAAAAGAAAAGTTAAACTCTTGATTTAATTCAAGAAGAAGGTGTAGAACCTTGGAAAAGAAAAGGAGGCACATCAACCTTAGATTTTGAGGGGAATGAATTCTATGTCTTCATTTCATCATCATGTTGTCTTATATAGGCTTACAAATTTACACATAGCCTCTTGAGCTTTACAAAATGGCATTTTGCCCATCTCGTGTCTCATGTGCTTATTTCTTTTTGCACATAAGTCATGGGCTTTACAAAAATTTGGTTTTTTGTCCATTTATTTTACATTCATGCATGAAAATTATAACTAACTTATTTATTATATAATTTTCTTCTTGGCATGGGGAAGGCCAGCCGCTTCATGTTTCGGGCTTAATTTGGGCATGGACCCACTTGGCCTGGGCTTGGACCCGTTTGGATTGGGGCTGACTTTGATTTTGACTTGGTCAACCGGGGTGTAAATTTTGGCCCCAACAGGCACAAAGCCTAAATTTTTTTTATTTCTCTTTTAGATTTAATTTAAAAATAATTTTTTCATCAAAAACTGTTCGATTTTATTTTATGTTATCATGATACATTTATTTTGCTCACAATAACTCTTCAAATAAATTTAAAAATTTTAACGTACATCGCACGTGCAAATACACTAGTTATAATAACTACAAAAATTATTGGATCTCTAATTGACTCTCAATTTCAACTAACACCACTTGAAAAGAGAATGTGTCTCTCTTTTTTCTATTCTAAAATGGAAAAAGAAAAAATATTTGCACGTACATCGCACGTGCAAATACACTAGTTATAATAACTACAAAAATTATTGGATCTCTAATTGACTCTCAATTTCAACTAACACCACTTGAAAAGAGAATATGTGTCTCTCTTTTTTCTATTCTAAAATGGAAAAAGAAAAAATATTGCTAAAATTAAGTGGGCCGTTTCAAATTCTTGGAAACCAAAATGTTTAGTTATGGTAACTAATCACCCATTTGACAAGCTCTATTTCCCACATCTTATAACCAAATATAAATAACAAGATTATGCCTTCAACTCATTTTAAAATTATATTCTCAAAACCAAAGAATTTACTAACTTTTTTTTAACATGATATAAAGGAGATACAGTTATGTCCATTTTTTTTGGCGAAAGTATTTATTTGGTAATTTGAACAAGCCATTTTTCTAATAATCTCCCTCCTTAAGATTATAGAATTTTGTGCAAAAACCTTTTCATTAAGTTTCAAGATTTTAGTCTATTCGGCCATTTTGGGGTTATATAATTTTCCAATGTATTTAACGAAATAACCAAAAGAAATTTTTATACAACAATATTAGTTCAAAAGGATTTATAATTTTATAGCATTTTAAAGTTTAATGATGCTATTTTAAAAATCTTGAAAATTCGACGGTGCTTTATAAAATTCATCCAAAACTCTATTCCTTTTTTATTTCTCATTTCGTTATTCCATAATAGGATTGTTAAACGAGCCGAGTTGTAGATTATTCGTGTTCATTCAATTATTTAAACAAACCTAAAACTTTATTCAAGCTCAGCTCGAGACAACATCTAGCCCAAGCCGAGCTTGGAGCTTTCCGGAGCCAATTTAAAATCTGAAAAAAAACAATAAAAAGTTTACGAAAAGATCAAATAGACAACTAATCTCTCTTTGACAAATTGAGCAAAGAAGAAATATATCTTTTCAATCTAAACTGGCTGGCTCAAAGCCTGTTTAGAACCTCGCTTAATATAAATGTAAAGTTACTTAGTACCTAAATTCTTCAACATTGAAGCATAACTATACTTGGCTGGATATGGATCTACAGATTTATAAGTATGATCTAAATTTAAAAACGAGTTATTATTTTATTATTATCACGAAATAGTGTATAAAAATAAGATATTATTAAACAAGCCGAGTTCTAGCCTATCAAAATTCGTGTTCATTCATTTATTTTACCGAGCTTAGATTTTTTATTTAAGCTCGGCATCGTTTAATCTGTTCGAATGAGCTTTTAAAACGAGCCGAGCTCAGAGCTCCCGGGCTTTCTAAAACAGAGACCATTTCCTTTCGCAAGAAAAGACTTCAAAATAACACAATGTAGTGATCTACAGCTGTGAAGATATTTTCCAACAAAAATTTGGGGCCCACACGGCATCAACACAGAGTTAAATTTATTTAGTTAAAAAACAGAGAGCATAGCCAATGTGTGCACCCTAGAAGTAAATATTTTTGAATAAAATGTCGTCACATTACACATTTAGGTCCTCTGCAGAGGACCCAAAGAGGACAAATACTGCAAAACATTAAGTTTTAGCATGGTCCATATTCATCATAACTAGCTACTGTTGAGCAAAATGGGAAAGAATCATTGTAGAGAACTATAAAACTGTGTTTTATATCTTTGCATTTGCTTGCTTTGATGGCTTCATCTTCCATTTTTTTTGTTTAAACATCAGCAGAAACAGAAGTTAATAACCATGTGTTGAAGATAAAATCAATTTTGACTTTCATTTACAAACTATAAATGAGAGATTAAAAATACTTTTTCTACCTTAATTATCTACCCAATAGTTTACCCAAAAGACAAACACCATGCCCAGATGTTTGACACTATTACCTAAGCGATGCGGGTCCTACCATTTTGTCTCTTGAGTAAACTTTTAGGTAGACAAATTGCAGGTCGGAAAGGTGTTGCTCATGAGAGATCATGAAAACAACAAACATAAATTACACACAACAGAAACAGCGAAAGGCAGATCGAGTGAAATGTGTTTAGGCTATCAAATTACGAAAACACTAGCGGAACAAAAAGTATATATAAGATAGAAAGTTAATTTTAAGGTTGAGTGATTTATAATCTCTTAAAACTTTTAACAATCTATAACAAAATTAAGATAATTCTCTTATCTCACCCCATTAGTAAACATAATCAACCCACAAACTATTTTTAATATATATATAAGCAAATTCACATTTTTTTGGGGTCCTGTTTAGTTAAGATTTGGTATAAACTAAAATATCCTTATTATAAAAAACTTAAATATAAGATTTATTAAAATAAGGAATATAAATTTAGAAAAATTATATAAGTTGTAATTTCTTTTTTACATTGAAAGAGTGTCCTTTTAAAACAAATAAATCGTGTGGGAATAAATATGTGTGAATTTTAAAAATATAGAACTTCTTAAATTTTAATCATGATACATATGCAATTATCAACATTTTTTAAAATTATAAATATTTTATCAATTTCTGTGTGTAGCATTTGAAAATATTTATCTATTTATACAATATTGTACTTACTATTCTTCTAAACAAATTAGTCTAATTTTTCGTCTATCATATCCTAACTAAAATTATTTTCTTAAAAGAGACTTTGCAGCTGTTTGAAAATAATCATGTATAAGATATCATATCAATTTTTTATGTAAAAGTTTGCATATTTCTACATTTCGAATATTTCAGAATATAGGAACCTATTGTTGCATAAGCTAGGTAGATTATTCTCATTTAATCCGTTAATTGTAATTAATTTTTTATTTTTTGCAAAAAGTAGATACCTTGTTACCCTTATTTGATTCCATTTATTATAAATTATAAACATACATATAAATAATAATTTTATTTAGTAAATTTTTTTATTAGAATTTGTGTAAAACTAATATATGAAATAATATTTTATATTTGCAACAATATAGAAAACCAGGTGCGTGGTGTACACACACACAATATATATATATATATATATATATATATATATATATATATAAAAGAATAATGGAGGAAAGATGCCATAGGAGGGAATTTCCTCATATGGCGTCGAAAAGTACGCACTCCGTCGTGTTTTCCGACTATTAGGATCCATTATTTTCATTGTTATTATCTAGGATATGGGCACGCCAAATTTCATGTGATTCTACAACTTTTTCACCGTTGATTTAGCTATGTAAAAAGTTTTATTGTCGGTAAACCGTTAATTTTGAACCCACTAATTCAACGATGAAAAAGTTGTAGAATCACATGAAATTTGGCGTACCCACATCTTAGATAATAACGATGAAATAATGGATCCCAATCGTCAGAAAATACGACGGAGGGCGTACTTTTTCAACGCCATAGGAGGAAATTCCCTCCTATGGCATCTTTCCTCCATTATTCTCTCTCTCTATATATATATATATATGTAACGGGGGAGATCGAAGATCAGACTAGATTTTAAGAAAACCCTAAACTTGCTTTAGGTGATATCTCATTTGCTTGATTTTGATTATATTTGTAAATACATATAGTTATAATAATTACACTCCTAAAAAAATTTTACTTTGTTTTCCTCTATATTAAAAGTTTTTAGTATAGGAAATCAAATCAAATATTGTTATATCAAAATATTTTTAACAAAAGAAAATCTTTCATTGATAAATAAATTATGCATATGTTGTTTAAATTTTATGAATTAAAATCAAATTTGTGATTAAACATCAATCAAATCTTTTAATAGCAATAATTTTGTAACAAAAGAAATTCTTTTAATGATAAATAAAAAATTCATATGATCTTTAAATATTATAGAAATCAAATTTGTGACATAAAATGAAATAATTTTTTTTATAAAATCTAAATTAGATTTTGCCGTAAAATAAGTTTTATAAAATCAAATCATTAACTTGTAACAATTTTTTAAGACAAAATTAAGTTTTTAAGAAGATAATTAATTCATTATATTTATTAGGATGTTTTATAATTTTTATTGTCAAGGTGCTTATTTGGAAATTTTTTAAAACGTATTTTTGTATATTTATGTAAATCATGTATCTAATTTTTATTATTATTATGAATTCTTTATGTCTATGCACACTCAGTTATAGTTCAAAGGATTAATAAAAGTTAAAATTAAAATGATAAGATAGATTGTATGTTGACTCATTAATGCCGCTGAGCGCAATATCTTAAAATTAAATCGAAGACTGCATTGCAAAGAGTTAAGGGTTGGATATTCGTGGAATTAGGCCAAATTGCATATTTTTATATATCCTTAACTCAATTTTATATAGATATATAGACTATATAACTTTCGTGCATAGCACGTACAAAAACCTAGTTTTATAATACATCAAAAGCCCTTAAAATCATCTCTATTTCATTGATTCCAACACATTTAGATTTTATCAACTTTCGCAAAAACAAAAAAGCACAAAGACAAAAATAATATTTATCCATGTTAAAAAGAATCTACGTTTCCTGCATTTTGAGTTCCAATATGCAATAAGAGCAATTGCATATACTCCTAATGAAGAATAACCTTGTCAGCATTTAAATTTTAATTTTGTTATATATTTTGTAAACCACCTTCTTTTAATTAAAATTTTAAAATAATAAGAATCAAGAATAAATTCAAATATGAGAGGCCGAAAAAATTAATTATTTGGACAAATATAAAACTAGAATGGCAAAAATTGCAAAAAAATAAAAATAAAAATCCAAACAGTGAATGGAGACTTACATAGCTCCAAAAGTAAGGAGTTTAATTCAGAGAGTGCTCGAAATCTTAAGATCCTGCGGCATGAAACATGAAAATATAATCTAAAAAGGGAAAAAAAATTCTAACTCTCAAATAGCTTCAGACAATTAATTGGTAAATAATAAACTAAATAAACAGAACAATTTTTTCTTGATGCACAGAGAAAATAAAATATCAATAAATCCAATATCACAAAATGAAATATCAATAGATCTGATATAACAAACAAAATGAAATGACAAATTAAAATCCTTATTTTAAAACACACTGATGGAGCTCCTTTTCGGGCCTCCGTCAGATGTTGTTTTCCGTTGATCTCGAGGTGAACTGGGTTGATTGTCCTTCGTTGCGTGTGGGTCTCAATGAGTTGTGAGAGGACAAGGTGGGATGAGAAGGCTGCCGCCGTATACCTGCAAAGAAGTCCCGGGGTGGTTTGGTACCACCGAGGACCCTCCGACGCTCAAGTTAGTGGCAAGGTCCGAGCATAGTTACGGCGTAAGTGTGAAAAATGGCTTCTTGACCCCTCTGTGATTGGGGTTTATATAGCGGCGGCGGTACGCAGCAGCAGGTGCGAGAATCTCGACGGCGGTTACGCTCCGGACGTCACGCCCGCGTAAAGAGCGGATCGCCCATTAATGGGAATCGTGATGGCGTGGAACGTGGGACGTTGCTGGTGGAGAATCTGCGCGTGGCGAGATTTGCGGAGCGGCGGTTACGCCTGTGAGTGGTGGAGTCGGTCGGTCGGAGGGACCGAGGAAGACGGCCTCGGCTGGGGAGCTCGGAGACGAGCAAGAGGGCCGAGGAGTCTTGGTCCTGTGGCAGCTCAGGGCAAGCTGAGGGGCCGAGGAGGCCAATTTGCAGGGGCCTGAGGAGGGCCAGCTTGTGCTTGCAGGTCGGGTACAAGGGTGGCCTGGCCGACCCCTGTGGGACCTTTCTTCTGAGTTCTGGGACACGTCACCTGCCACGTGTCATGATCTTGGGGATCGCCAATATTGAGCACTGTCATTAGCCCCCCACTCTTGTCCCGACCAACTAGTGGTCGGGTCAGGAGTGGACTGCCGGGCCTCCCGAGGTGAGATCCCTTCTAGGGTTTCGTCGGGACGAATCCTCGGGCCGTCGGTTGTCTTTTCCGCTAGCGAACCAAGGCGAGATCTCCGCACCTTAAAGAGGGTGTGCCGGTTCGTGCACCCTGCCACTGAAGTGACGATCCACGTGTCGAGCGCCGGTTGGCCGACGCGACGTGTGCAGACCTATGGACTGATGGGGCGCAGCCCAGTGTGGGCATGGCATATGAAGCGATCGGTCGTCGAGTTGATTTCGATCACTTGCCGAGTGCGCCAAGCGCTGCTGAGAAGGAGGCATCTCTATGGTCCCGAAGTCGATGGGGGATTACTCAGACTTGGATAGAGCTGATGTCTCTTGTTGGGGCTTCGGATCCGCTGCATGTGATAGGCTCAGTGGCCTCGTTATGAGGGCTACAAATCCGCAGCGTCTGTTGGGCAGGAGGATGCCTGCTGGGGATGACCGAGTAGGGAAGCTGCTCGGTTGATCTTGGTGAGGGTCTTGACCCCTGGCGTTGCGAGTAGGGAAGCTACCGGCCAGGGATAGTCGAGTCTGGAAGGACTTTGATCCTTGTCTTTGTTGGGTAGGAAGCTGCCAACCGGGATGCGCCGAGTAGGAAGGGGCTCGGCGGCCTCGCGAAGAGGGCTTCAGATCCTCTGCGTTTGATGGGCAGGAGGACGCCCGCTGGGGATGCGCCGAGTAGGAAGGGGCTCGGCGGCCTCACGAAGAGGGCTTCAGATCCTCAGCGTTTGATGGGAAGGAGGACGCCCGCTGGGGATGCGCCGAGCAGGAAGGAACTCGGTGGCCTCACGATGAGGGCTTCAGACCATTAGCATCTGATGGGCATGAGGATGTCCGCTGGGATGCGCCGAGCAGGAAGGAACTCGGAGGCCTCGCGATGAGGGCTTCAGACCATCAGCGTCTGATGGGCAGGAGGATGCCCGCTGGGGATGCGCCGAGCAGGAAGGAACTCGGCGGCCTCGCGATGAGGGCTTCAGACCATCAGCGTCTGTTGGGCAGGAGGATGCCCGCTGGGGATGTGCCGAGCAGGAGGGAACTCGGCGGCCTCGCGATGAGGGCTTCAGATCCTCAGCATCTGATGGGCAGGAGGATGCCCGCTGGGGATGCGCCGAGCAGGAAGGAACTCGGCGGCCTCGCGATGAGGGCTTCAGACCATCAGCGTCTGTTGGGCATGAGGATGCCCGCTGGGATGCGCCAAGCAGGAAGGAACTCGGTGGCCTCACGATGAGGGCTCGAGATCCTCAGCATCTGATGGGCAGGAGGATGCCCGCTGGGGATGCGCCGAGTAGGAAGGAACTCGGCGGCCTCGCGATGAGGGCTTCAGACCATCAGCATCTGTTGGGCAGGAGGATGCCCGTTGGGGATGCGCCGAGCAGGAAGGAACTCGACGGCCTCGCGATGAGGGTTTGAGATCCTCAGCATTTGATCGGCAGGAGGATGCCCGCTGGGGATGCGCCGAGCAGGAAGGAACTCGGCGGCCTCACGATGAGGGCTTTGATCCTTAACGCTGGAGGGGCCGTGAGAGGCCTGCGAAGGATGGCCGAGCAGGGTAGCTGCTCGGTGCTTCTTGGCGAGGGCATTGGTCCTTGACGCTGGAGGGGCCGTGAGAGGCCTGCGAAGGATGACTGAGCAGGGTAGCTGCTCGGCGCCTTTTGGCGAAGGCTTTGATCCTTGACGCTGGAGGGTCCCAGAGAGGCCTGCGAAGGATGGCCGAGCAGGGTAGCTGCTCGGTGCCTCTTGGCGAGGGCATTGATCCTTGACGCTGGAGGGGCCTTGAGGGGCCTGCGAAGGATGGCCGAGCAGGGTAGCTGCTCGGTGCCTCTTGGCGAGGGCATTGATCCTTGACGCTGGAGGGGCCTGCGAAGGATGGCCGAGCAGGGTAGCTGCTCGGTGCCTCTTGGCGAGGGCATTGATCCTTGACGCTGGAGGGGACCTGAGGGGCCTGCGAAGGATGGCCGAGCAGGGTAGCTGCTCGGTGCCTCTTGGCGAGGGCATTGATCCTTGACGCTGGAGGGGCCTGCGAAGGATGGCCGAGCAGGGTAGCTGCTCGGTGCCTCTTGGCAAGGGCTTTGATCCTTGACGCTGGAGGGTTCCTGAGAGGCCTGCGAAGGATGGCCGAGCAGGGTAGCTGCTCGGTGCCTCTTGGCGAGGGATTTCTGATCCCTGGCATTGCGGTAGGGAAGCTACCCGTCGGGGATAGCCAAGCGAGGGATCCTCGGGCTCGACTGCCTCTGGGAGGACTTTCTGATCCCTGGCGTTGCGGTAGGGATGCTACCCGCCAGGGATAGCCGAGCGAGGGATCCTCGGGCTCGACTGCCTCTGGGAGGACTTTTGATCCTTCAGGACGGGGACCGAGCATGGCTACTGCCCAGTGCTTCTTGGCGAGGACTTTGATCCCTGTCGGTTGTGGTAGGAAGCTACCAGCCGGGGATAGCCGAGCAAGGACCCGACTGCCTCTGGGAGGACTTTGGTTCTTGGCGTGGGAAGAGCTATAGGGCTGTAAGAAACCTACCAAGGACCCTTGGCCGGGCAGGGTTACTGCCCGGTGCCTCTTGGCGAGGGCTTTTGTCCTGAAGGATAGCCGAGCGAGGGATCCTCGGACTCGACTGCCTCTGGGAGGGCTTTCTGATCCCTGGCGTTACGGTAGGGAAGCTCCCCGCCAGGGATAGCCGAGCGAGGGATCCTCGGGCTCGACTGCCTCCGGGAGGACTTTTTGATCCCTGGCGTTGCGGTAGGGAAGCTACCCGCCAGGGATAGCCGAACGAGGGATCCTCAGGCTCGACTGCCTCCGGGAGGAATTTCTGATCCCTGGCGTTGCGGTAGGGAAGCTACCCGCCAGGGATAGCCGAGCGAGAGATCCTCGGGCTCGACTGTCTCCGGGAGGACTTTTTGATTCCTGGCATTGCGGTAGGGAAGCTACCCGCCAGGGATAGCCGAGCGAGGGATCCTCGGGCTCGACTGCCTCCGGGAGGACTTTCTGATCCCTGGCGTTGCGGTAGGGAAGCTACCCGCCAGAGATAGCCGAGCGAGGGATCCTCGGGCTCGACTGTCTCCGGGAGGACTTTCTGATCCCTGGCGTTGCGGTAGGGAAGCTACCCGCCAGGGATAGTCGAGCAGGGTAGCTGCTGGGCCGCCCCTTAGTGAGGGCTTAGATCCTTGGGCGAGGTGGCCCTCGAGCCGCCGTAGCGAGCCTCCTCTGTGCGACCCCGTCAAGGGAGGGGGTGTCGGTCTATTCGGCCGATGAGGGCGTTGATGACGGTCGCCGGAGGAGGTTCACCCGTGCCTCCGGTGAGGGGGAGGCGGCAGCTGGTATCTGGATCTTTAGGGTGATCGCTTGCCATGGGGATGGAGATCGGAAGGCCAACTTTGTTTTTTTTTTTGTGGAGTTTCGGTTCCCACAGACGGCGCCAACTGATGGAGCTTCTTTTCGGGCCTCCGTCAGATGTTGTCTTCCGTTGATCTCGAGGTGAATTGGGTTGATTGTCTTTCGTTGCGTGTGGGTCTCAATGGGTTGTGAGAGGACAAGGTGGGATGGAAGGCCGCCGCCGTATACCTGCAAAGAAGTCCTGGGGTGGTTTGGTACCACCGAGGACCATCCGACGCTCAAGTTAGTGGCAAGGTCCGAGTAGAGTTACGGCATAAGTGTGAAAAATGGCTTCTTGACCCCTCTGTGATGAGGGTTTATATAGCGGCGGCGGCACGCAGCAGCCGGCGCGAGAATCTCGCCGGCGGTTACGCTCCCGACGTCACACCCGCGTAAAGAGCGGATCGCCCATAAATGGGGATCGTGATGGCGTGGAACGTGGGACGTTGCTGGCGGAGAATCTGCGCGTGGCGAGATTTGCGGAGCGGCGGTTACGCATCTGAGTGGTGGAGTTGGTCGGTCGGAGGGACCGAGGAAGACGGCCTCGGCTGGGGAGCTCGGAGACGAGCAAGAGGGCCGAGGAGTCTTGGTCCTGTGGCAGCTCAGGGCAAGCTGAGGGGTCGAGAAGGCCAATTTGCAGGGGGCCCCGAGGAGGGTCAGCTTGCGCTTGCAGGTCGGGTACAAGGATGGCCTGGCCGGTCTCTGTGAGACCTTTATTTTGAGTTCTGGGACACGTCACCTGCCACGTGTCATGATGTTGGGGATCGTCAATATTGAGCACTGTCACACACGATTTTATTTAATCTATAAGTTATTTAATTTACAAGTTAAATGGATAACTGAAAACAAAGTAAGCACGGAAGAACTCCGTGCGACTTGTGTGGGATCTCAGCCTTCGCTTTCATGCCTCATTTTCTTCTTTACCTGTTAGTCCTTCCCCTATTAATCAAAAAACATAGTTCAAACATTAGATCAAGATAAATCCAAATTTTCTTTGCTTAAAAAATTTACAGATTCTATAAAAAGAAAATAAAATAGAAACTGGTATGTATTAAAAAGATTTTGATATATGTACAAGATTATTTTTTTAAAAAAAGGTGGTTGGATTAAGATTTGTTGTTGGGATCGATGTAATCCAGGATTTAAATATCTGAGAAGTGAGCTGGATTTGGTACGATGCACTACATCAATTTGCAAACAAAAAATAAATAAGTAAAACTTATTTTTCTTTAATTATATTAAAAATATAGATTCTATACAAAAAGAAAGAAATTGGTATGTATAAAAAAGACAATGATGTGTACGCGATTTGCTCAAATTAAAAAGATGAGTTACTATAATAGTAGAGATATTCATTTTACTAACAACAATAAAAAAAATTTCTCAGCCTTCTTCATTTTATTTTACAATTCACGGTGAAGATTTCTTTCCATGTTGTTTGTTATTATTTTTCCTTTGCTATAATAGTAGAGATATTCATTTTATTTTTAAATCCAGAGGGAAGATTTCTTTCCATTTTTTTCGTTATTGTTATTACTTTTTTATTTTGAAATATTTTATATGATTTAACTGATTAGATATGATATGGCATATGCATATTTTAATCTAATACTTTATTGATTGTATAAATGGGAGCTGGATTTTGTGAGATTTGTTGTTAACATGTGATTGATTGATTGATAGATTTTGTATGACGAAAAGGGATATGAGCCAGCGACACTTTTTTAAAAACGAACCATCGGCCAAAAACACGTATACCCTTGTGTATTTCACCGATCCATACCGGTCATCTAGATCAATGTATGATGAAACCTCTATGTACAAAAAATCTCTGGATTTAAAAACCTTTAACACATTCACCAAGCAACCGCAATTTTGTTATACCGATAAGCCGTTAATTTTTCTATCTGATTGATGAATGTGTTAGAAGTTTTTAAACTTCGAGATTTTTTGTACATAGGAGTCTCATGATGCGTAGATCTAGATGGCCGGGTTCGATCGGTGAAATACACTGAGATATGTGTGTTTTGGGGCAGAGGTTCATTTTTAAAAAAAGGTCGTCGGCTCCATCCCTTTCCCCCCTCTCTCAATGTGCCCTCGCCTTAAAACACACTTACCTTCGTGTATTTCACATATCCAAATCGGTCATCTTAATCCACGTATGATAAAACACTCATGTATAAAAAATCTCAGAATTCAAAGACCTTTAACGCGTTGATCAAGCGACCGTAATTTTCCTATACCCATAAGCCGTTGATTTTTTTATTTGCTTGAGGAACACGTTAGAGATTTTTGAATTCCGAGATTTTTTGAACATAAAAGTTTTATCAAGATGGTCGGTATGGATCGGTGAAATACACTGAGATATGTATGTTTTGAAGCGAGGTCTCAAATATATATATGAGAATAATGGAGGAAAAAGGCCATAGGAGCGGATTTCTTTCTATGGCGTCGAAAAAGTACGCCCTCCATCGTGTTTTCCGACGATCGGAATCCATCATCTTCATCGTTATCATTTAAGATGTGTGTGTGCCAAATTTAATATGATTCTACAACTTTTTCACCGTTGAATTAGTGGGTTCAAAATTAACGGTTAACCGACAATAAAACTTTTTACATTGCTAAATCAACGGTGAAAAAGTTGTAGAATCATATGAAATTTGGCGTACACACATCTTAGATAATAACGATAAAGATGATGGATTCCGATCGTCGGAAAACATGATGGAGTACGTATTTTTTCCAAAAGAGGAAACCCCCTCCTATGGCATCTTTTCTCTCTCTTTATATATATAAAGAGAGAGGGTACGGATCCGTTAGGGCTGATTCACGTTTTTAAATTAATAAGCATGAATAATAGCCATTGGTTCTAATCTTTGCTTTCAACGGTTCCGATTAAAATAAATTAATATATCCATTAAATAACAAAGTAAATATTTTCTTATCTAATTTTGGGATCCAAGGGTATCTTTATTCATTTATTTTGGGTAATATAGATCATGTAATGTTTTGGATAATATTGTTTTAGAATCATGGGGATTATTTGTTTGGTATTTTAATATTTTATCTTTGGGTTAATTAAAAATATTTTGGGTAACATTAATTAGAATCTTGAGAATTGCAACCATATAATGATGTATCTCAAAAATTAGGTAAGAGAATATTCATTTTGTTATTTAATCGATTTATTAATTTGTTTTAATCGGAGTTGTTGAAACTAAAGAGTATATCCAACAGCTGTTATTCAGATTCGTGGATTCGTACTTTATACAAAATCTGTCGTATTTTTTATCGATCCGCACCGGTTATCATGATCTATGTGTGTTAGATATGTTATGTATTAAATTTTACAAGATTTGAAGATCTCTAACACATCCATCATGCTACCTTGTTTTTCATGCATCATAAAATGATCGATTTTTTAGTCTATTTGATGAATTATTTAGAATTCTTCAAATCCCGTAAAATTTAATACATAACCTATATAATACACATAGATCACAATGCTTGGTACAGATTGATAAAAAAAACATGACGGGTTGTATGTTTGAGAAGTGAACTTCAAAATAAAAATTGAGGCCGGATCTCATTGGATCACGCTTATATATATATATATATATATATATAAGGATAATGAAGGAAATGTACCATAAGAGGGAATTTCCTCATAAGACGTCAAAAAAACACACCCTCCATGAATTTTTTTTCTACGATCTGCACGCATCATCATCATATTTATCATATAAGATGTGGATTTACCAAATTTCATGTGCTTCCATTACCTTTTCACCGTTGATTTAGTAGATACAAAATTAACGATTTACTGAAAAGAGAACTTTTTACATTACTAATTCAACGATGCAAAAGTTGTGAAATCACATGAAATTTGGGGTATCCACATCTCTCTCTCTCTCTCTATATATATATATATATATATGAGGAAACAGGTTATCAGCCAATTCTTGATATAAAATCATCAGCGAATGCCTTGAGATGGTCAAATTCGATTGTCAAATCGACGATCCATTCCGGCCATTTTATTCTACACATGGAGTGATATTTGTGTGGAATTTTGATCGATATAATGCATTACAAGTGATGGATTAAGCATTTCAAAAATGGATGGCTTTTAAATACAATAAAATATCATATATCGGGGAGACTTGATCGAAAATATCAAAGTTGTCAAATTGATCAAAGTTTCACACACATAGATCGCTCTATGTGTAGACCAAGATGGCTAGAAAGAATTGTCGATTTGATGTTCAGATTGAGCTACGCAATAGGCTAGATTACGGTTTAATACCAGTTAGCCAGCCGATAAACCGTTTCCTTATATATATATCAGCCGATAAACCGTTTCCTTATATATATATATATATATATATATATATATATATATATATATGATATCAGCTAGTTAGCTGATATTAAACCGTCAGCTAAATTATTATATAGCCGGCTCCAATCGTCAAATCGACAATCCGATCTAGCCATCTTATTCCACACATGGAGTGATCTATATGTGTGAAATTTTGATCGATATAATGCATTACAGTGATGGATCAAGCATTTAAAAAATGGATGTCTGTTAAACACAATAAAAATGTCATATATTGGGGTACTTCATTGAAGACATAGATGGTGTCAAAGCGATTAAAATTCTATACATATAGATCACTCCTCTATGTGTAGAACAATGTGGCCAGAGCGAATTGTCGATTTGACTATCAGATTGGGTTATGTAATAGGCTAACTGATGATTTAATATCAGCTAGCTAGCCGATAAACCCGTTTCCTTTATATATATATATATAGTGATCCATTGCAAACCGGTACGCGTTTTTTAGAAACGAGAACTCCCAATCTACAACATATTTTCACGATCCAACCCGTTCAAGTTTATCACTCCGCTCTCAAATATATGTGTATGAAAAGTCAAAAGATTTGAAAACATCTAGCATATGCATTGAGTTAAGTTTATGTTGCATTATCGAAAGATGTTCATTTTTGCACACATCGATACATAGGCTAAATGTCTTCAAATCCTTTGATTTTTATACGTACATTTGAGATTAGGGTGATCAACTTGAACGCCCGGATCATTGAAATATGTCGTAGATTGGGAGTTCCGGTTTTTAAAAAACGCGGACCGATTTTTAAAGGAGCACTCCCATATACACATGTATTTCATTTATTACCAAATATAATATAATTGAATACACAAACCCCAAAATTAATCTAATGATGAAAAAGTGGGAACGATTTGTTTCCAAATACTTCCGATAGGATCCTAGTCGAACTCAAAGAGAAACTAGAATCCTATCGGAAGTATTTGGAAATAAATTCTTCCAACATTTCACCATTAGATTAACTTTGGAATGCGTGTATTTAATTATGAATAAAATCTTTCATTTATTATCAAACATAATATAATTGAATGCACAAATCCCAAAGTTAATTCAATGGTGAAAAGACGGTAAGTATTTGTTTTCAAATACTTCAGATAGGATCTTGATCGAACTCTCTCTCTCTCTATATATATATATATATTAATTTGGATTTTGGTTTTGAGTTGAAGCCTGATCAAGAAGGAGCAGCAGCTCGATCGGCTGAGTTATATATAAAGTAGATTAGAGAGGCACTTACAATGCATGTGTATTGTCGGGGAGAAAAAATAAATAAATACTAAATTTTATTATAGAAAAAATAATAAGTGCAAGTGTGTTTTGAGCAAACAAGCAAAAGCTATTGCATTCTATTTTGGTCTCTGCAGCTGCAACTATCGAATCAAACAATGGGTGCTTTTTGCGAGGACACCTCAAGAAAAGAATGGAGCATAATTCCCCTCAAATTTTCACTCTTTTTTTTGGGAGAGAGAGAGATGTGGCAGTTGAGATTTTACCATTATATATTTCGCTTCTTTAATTTAATTATATATTTACTTCAAAAAGATTTTATTACCGATTATCAACCTTGGAGGCCTATACGTATCTTATATTTCAATATAAATCTATTCCAGAATTTAAATAAAACTATACTGCTTCAATTGGAATTCTAAATTCCTTATAGCAAAGCATACACATGCATGTAAATTACTCAAATCACCAGGCAGCTAGCTCGGAATCAGAGATCCTCGACCACTTTGATGTCGTGAGATACAAGTTCAACATCACATCTCTTGCAAAGGTTTTAATACTTTACAACTTTATTTTTTAAAATCCCTTGCTAAACAAAATACGAAAACTTGAAAGATAAAAAATAGGATAAAATGCGGAAACCCTCATCACTTTTACCCAAAAAGCAAGAAACTCCCCAAACCCCAAAAACCTGCTCTTTATCCTAAGAAACTTAACACCGTCAGCAAATTCCGTTATCTTTTTGTCATGTGTACTGCATGTGACTTGTTAATTCCGAAAATACCCTTTCATGCGATCAGCTAATCCATTGGTACGCTCGCAAAAGTAAGGGGATAGTATGAAACCGAGATGGAGAGACGGCGTGCGTTTATGCGATCGAGAGGCTCGACTGTTCCTATTATATTCAATCCGTGGCGATGAAGGTTTTCCCCTGATCATTGTATAGAAACCCTAAACACAATACTTCAAACAGAAATTTGTTGAAATTTAAATCGTCAAATTACCAAGACAAATTTCGATCTTCGATCCTTCGAGTTTCTTTGGATCACTTCATAGTTTTCAAAGCAGGTTTTCCTTTGATCTCGAAACCCTAACATACTGAAACCCCGTCATCCAATTCAAATCCTAATCTTCAAGTTTTTGTGGTTTTTATTATGAACTATATGGATTTGGTTTTAAGAGAGGAGGGATTCCAAAAATCAAAGGATGAGGGTTTTGTGAGGAAGAAACAAAAGAAAAAAAGAGACCTCAGAAAGAGGGAAGAGGTTTAGGGTTTTTCTCTCTCTTTTTTTAATGTGTGTAATTTAAGTAGGGACAGACAAGAGAAATTGATTAGGGGCAAAATTGTCATAGAGAATTCAACAAACCGAAAATTAACGCTGTTAAACATTGGGGGTTGTGAGGGTAAAGGGCAGGTTTTTGGGCTCAGGATTTCCTGCTTTTTGGTAAAAGTGAGGGAAAAATTAAATAAAGAAAAAAGAAAAAAATTACCCAACAACAGCCTTGGGCTTATCTTAGGTTAACTTCGGCCTCTTAAAATTGATATAACAAAAGGTTTTTTTTTTGAAATAATATTATTTTAAAAATATATTATTAAAATAGGGGGTTGAAATTAATATTATCAAAATGGGATGGTTTGCTACCCCACCCTCTATCCCACCCCCACCCCCAGAATAGGGGGCGGGTTCCGGGAACCCGCCCTCTATACATTTGTATAGGGGTCGGGTTGCCAGAACCCGCCCCATTTTTTTTAATTTTTTTAAATTATTTTTTATATAAATATAATTATAATTATATAATTATAAATATAATTTTAATTATAATATGATTAATATTATAATTATAATTCTTAAAAATAAAATAAAAGTAAATAAACGAAAAAAAATATTTAAATTAAATAATAAAATTTCACTACATCAATGTGTTTTACAGAATGAATCCGTCAAAATTTACAATACCAAAATATCCTATCCGATTTCTATCTCGACGGACAAATTTATAATATCAAAATGAATCCGTCAAATTTCCAATGTTAAAAAATCCTATCTGTTTGTAGAATTTAAATACTATCTTTTTCCTTTTCCTTTTCCCTTATGAAATCCGAGGAGGCTTGACATAAGCCTATGCCTCCTGGGATGACTGGAGGAACCACTTGTTTCTTGGGTAGATGGCGGCGGCGGCGGCGGCGTCAGCTCTTCTGCTTCGGGTTCGGGTTCTGCTTCAGCTTCGTCTTCAGTAGCGTCTTGGACAGGCTGTTGATCCGCAAATCCTGAACCTGAATGTGGGACAGGTGTCGGATGTATGCTGCCTCCCAACAAGTCTGCGTAGGACGCTAAATCCGTGTCCCAACTGGGCAGTTGCAGCGAAGAACCTGTCCCGGTTTCATGCGGCTGATGTTGCACAAAACCTTGGCCCCATGGCTGCGCAAATCCTAACACCCAAGGGTGCTGTTGTTGCGTAAAACCTGACCCCCAAGACGGCTGTTCTGCAAAACCTGACCCCCAAGACTGGTGTTGTTGCGCATGTCGGTATGCCAGGGTTGCTGCTGACAGTATGGTGATCCAAACCACCGATCCTGCTGCGCTGGATCTCCGTGATGCTGCGGCTCTGGTGCCAGGTCATACTGCGGCTGCGGTGCCGGTTCATACTGCGGCTCCGGTGCCGGCTGATACTGCGGCTCCGGTGCCGGCGATAAATGTTGAGAAATACCGTATGAACCGAATATACCACCAATTAAATTGTCTGCATTTGAAAATCGCGCCTGAGATGCCGGACCAGCATCAGTCGGGTATGGTTCCTGCACCATTGTTTGTACGATATGCAACTCACGAGCCTGTCGTTACATTAGAAATAAGAAATAAATATTGACTCATACCGCCGGATGTTAAAAAGTAATATGATATAAAGAATTCAACTTACCAAATCTCGTTCCATGTGGCCTCTAGGCTCGTACCGCGAGATGTTTGGGAAGTTGTTGGGGGGAGCAGAAAGATATCGTATGGTGACACGCTTATACCACTGTAGATATGCTTTGGTAGCGTCGGTGGCTGTGTGGTCACCTATTTGCTGTAATGCAATACTACGCTGCCTATCCTCCCATCTCAGCAAATATTGATGATGAAGCTCCCTCCAATCACGCTCCGTCTTTTCTCCTCGCATGTCTCCCTCTATTGTCATAGGCGAAGGCGGCGGGACAGGAATATGCTGCGATCTATCAAACTGTCGCAACACCCTATCCGGGAGGTGCATGACAACCACATTAATGCAGAGGAGTGGGCATCGAGCCCGCCAAACCGGCTCTCCTTCGAGACAGATGCCGGGTAAGCGTTGTAGACGATCTACTGTATAAGGCATCCACAGAAACTGCGCAAATAACATAGTAAAAAAATTGTGATTAAGGTATTTCAAAATTGTAAAACAAATTTAATTACCTAAGTTATGGTTACCTGAGCCGCCTCCATGCGATCCAACTCATCTCTATAGTACTTAAGTACTCGACGAGGAGCCTTATACGCTTTCTTCCCATTCCACCAACAGCCGAGCGGCTTTCCGGAGATATCCAAGCCCGTTATTTTTACATTCTCCGATCTTCCTATATACATATGCTCCCATGACCAGATCTATAAATAAAGTTTCATATTATAAGAGAGGAAACCAATATTGCAATTTTGCAAAATTTTAGCTGTGAAAAATAAAGAATTTACCTGAATACATGTAATGCATCCATAAATTTTATTCTTCGTAGGAGCACATGTCTTATCGAGCTCCTTATAAAGAAAGGCCAGGACCCCTGCTCCCCAAGCATATTGGCCACACACGTCAAAATCCGTTAGGAAGCCAAGGTATAAGGGATGAACATGCGTTGCTGATTGGTCCGGCATCAACCAAGAACCGATCATGTACAGAATGTAGGCACGTGCATGTCTATCCAAAACTTCATCGGTGGCTTCATTAGAGATATTACTAAATGTATCTCTTAGCCAGTTTAAACTGATTTTATACCCCTTACTGTGGCCTCCTGGTGCCTTATATTAGCATTTTTTTTAAATATTAAAGCTAGAAATAATGTACAAAATAAAATAAGTACACTAAAGAGGGGAATCAGAATGAAATTGTTTACCTGTCCGAGAACAGACTTGGCATATGTATCCCAGTATGGATGGTCGGTATCTGGACCAACAATTTTTCCTCCGACCAACCCAAGCCCATTGACCCGTAAACCGAGTGAGAGGCCAATATCCTGGAGTGTGATTGTGGCCTCACCCCATCTTAGATGAAAGGTGTGGGTCTCTTTTCTCCAGCGCTCAACCAGAGAGATGACGAGGGCGTGGTCGATTTGGATATGACGAATCAACGACGCTTCATAAAATCCGGCCCGTCTAAGCCGATGGTTTATTCGTTGGTCGCTAACTATCCATTTGTCTGAGCTATGGGTGACGACGGTGGGATTATCTCCATCCTGCAAAATTAAATAATGTTATTTTCAATTATTAGAATTAAATGAAAGGTGTAATTAAAAAAATTTAACTAAGTTTAGAATATTTCCTCCCCGTGTAATATATTGAACGATCTGTGTTCGTTTTGATGCACAAGCAGAGATTTGTCCAGTGGTTGATTCTCCATTGAAATGCACTGGAGCAGAGATTTGTCGAGGGTTTTATCAAGTATAGATTATATGAGTGGTTG
Organism: Agapanthus africanus; assembly: GCA_030015575.1. NCBI lineage: Eukaryota > Viridiplantae > Streptophyta > Magnoliopsida > Asparagales > Amaryllidaceae > Agapanthus > Agapanthus africanus. Next base: position 140,776,120 of record CM057339.1, read on the forward strand.
ATTCTCAATACGATCTGTCGAGGGTTTTATAGAGGGTGGGCGGGTTCAACCCGCTACAGTATCGGTCAAATGGAACCCGCCCTCTTCAATAATTATATGAATGGTGTCAAATCTTCACTGATAAGTGTCACGTCAGTTTTTAAACTGTTAAGTGTCAAGGACATCATATTGAAGAGGGCGGGTTATTAAAACCCGCCCTCTTCAATAATTATTCGTGTCGTACACTGTGTACACTGTGTTATGCCAGTGTCTCAATTAAGAGGGCGGGTTAGCCCTCTTCAATAATTTTGTTTTTTTAATATATTTTTTAAAGTTGTCTTGTCAAATCAGTTTCTTTTAATATATTAATTTATTAAAACGTGAGTTGTAAGTGTCACATCAGTTTTTAAACTGTTAAGTGTCAGAACATCATATTTAAGAGGGCGAGTTATTAAAACCCGCCCTCTTCAATAATTATTCATGTCGTACACTGTGTACACTGTGTTATGCCAGTGTCTCAATTAAGAGGGCGGGTTGTTAGAACCCGCCCTCTTCAATAATTTTGTTTTTATATATATATTTTAAAGTTGTCTTGTGTTTCTTTTAATATATTAATTTATTAAAACGTGAGTTGTAAGTGAAACTGTTAAGTGTCAGAAGTACATCATATTGAAGAGGGCGGGTTATTAGAACCCGCCCTCTTCAATAATTATTCGTCGCACATTATGTGTGTGTCAGGTCAATTAAGAGGGCGGGTTCTTCAATATCTTGCCGGCCCTCAAATCATATAAATAGCCGCTATACATCTCACTACCCATTTCATCTCTGTCAAATTTTCATTCTATACCGGTCACTATCCATTTACTTCGATCAATTTTTCTTCGCTATCAATTTAGTGTAAGTGTGGAGTTTTAGAAGAAGGTCAAGTTCAGTACCATAGTCTGCGAGTAGGAGCTGCTGGATAGGATCAAGACGGAACAGTTCATAAAGTATTGGAAGTAAGTAATCTTTTGTAGACGGGACATTATTAATAAAAAAACTTTAAAAAAAGGAGATCCAAGAATATCAAACTGTTAAGTGTAGGAAAAATAATTTTAAAAAAATTATACAAGATTATGGTCTCCCCAAGTATATTTGTTTTTTGTGCAAGATTATAACTGTTTGTTGTGCAGGATTATGGTCTCCCCAAGTATATTTGTTGTATGTAAATACGATGGCCAGGTTATCACAAGTGCACAAGGTCCCAAGTATATGGGCGGGTCCGCACGAATCATGCGATTGGAAGTATCAACGGCTTATGATGAACTAGAGACTAAGGTGTTCAAAATTACGAAATACGATCCCCGTGAAACTAGGGTTAAGTTAAGTTGTATATGACCTATGTTCAGTGGAAATGCATTGGTTGAAATTATAGACGATGCATCAATATCTTCGATGATAGATTTCGGTCTCTCAAGCACCCAGCATTCTTTTGAACTTTTGGTTCAGAAGGAGCAATTGGAAGTATCAGATGCCCCTCCAACGGGTAATTTTGATGGTAATACTGGAGATAGTTCCTGGGGGTACGGTCACATGGTCAACGATGATACCGTCAGTGCCGGTGGATATGACTATACACAACATTATTCAAACTTTCAAACTCATGGGTAAACATTTTATAAACTCATATTTAAACATTTTAGTAATACCTAGATACTAATATTCAAACATTTAATAAAATCTCGTACATCCAGGTTCTCCCAGTCGACTGCTGCAATTACATGCACCCCAGAAGAACAGCAAGGATTACCATACACAGCCTTCTACAGGTAAATAAATCTGAAACAAGTGATGATTTTGTTACGAAAATATTAAGGAATAATATTATAATAACAATTTATATACTAAACGCAGATTTCCCCACACCTCCGCATCATTCCAATACGATCCAAGTAGCGCATTCCAAGCATGTCCGTCCACATCTTTCCGGTCTTCTCACTTCGAACCATCCACATTACACCGACCACAACCATCATATATTGCACCCGAGCCTTATGTTGCTACGGGTGATATTGATATGTGTGGCAGTGATGATGATGAAATCGGTGAAGATCATCAGGGGAAGGATAGCGTGGAATATGCTGCTGGATTGAATGAGGTAGCATTTTTTGATAGTATGGTTGCGAATAACGATTTTGTCGAACTAGAAGATCCCGGCCTCGATCCGCTGGAAGATGATAGTTGGGTAGACTTAGCCGTGGCAGAAGTAAATATGGCACCCTATTTGGACGCGACAGCAGCAAGCGAAGATTGCATCAGCGTCGGGGATTTGTTTCAGAAAAAAGGAGATCTTATTTGTAAGCTGAAGTCGTGGTCCATTCAGCAAAACGTTACATTTAAAACCGAAGAGTCAAATAAGACGTACTATACTGTGGTATGTACGAAAGCTCCTGAATGTCGGTGGAGATTGCATGTATGTTGTTCCAAAAGAGCCAAGACTTGGAAGGTCACGAAATACAACCAAGAACACACTTGCATCAATTCTATTATGTTACAGGATCACCGGAATTGCACTTCATCTTACATTTGCTCGCTAATCATGCCACTGATCCGTACAGATGTGGCGATGACTCCCCGAAAGATACGGCTCTTGGTTAGCGGAGAGCATAAAATTCAGATTTCGTATGTGAAGGCATGGGATGCTCGTAGAAAGGCTTTGTGCAAGATATTCGGGGACTGGGAAAGCTCGTACAACTCACTAGTCCCTTTTATGGAAGCCATGAAAGCATCAAATCCGGAGACCGTATACCGGTTAAAAACCACAGAAACAGACGTCGAGGGCTCTGTCAGGTTTCAAAGAATTTTCTGGTGCTTTGGTCCATGTGCGGCTGGTTTCACACACTGTCGGCCGGTATTGTGCGTTGATGGTACGTATCTATACAGTAAGTACAGAGGCTGCATATTAATTGCTACAGGTGTTAATGCTAATAACGGTATATTTCCGTTGAGATTTTCTATTGTCGAGGGTGAAAATACATCATCCTGGTTATGGTTTTTCCGTCACCTCAAAAATATCCCATCTGTTCTTCATAGAACGGATTTATGCATCATATCTGATAGACATCCGGGAATACTAGCTGCAATGAGATCTGTATTTCCGACGACCCCATATAGGTTTTGCCTACGACACTTCAGGCAAAATTTTGATCGAAAATTTAAAAATTCGGATCTACATAAACTTATATACAGAGCCGGTGAAACGCCTGACCCTAATGTTCACGACATATACATGACGAAAATTGGGGAGATGAGTCAAGCCGCGAAAGCGTGGTTAAATGAGTATCCAGTACGCATGTGGTCACAAGCACATGGTGATGGGTGCAGATATCTCCTAATGACGACTAATACGTGTGAAAGCTTCAACGGGGTCCTTAAAGGGGTTAGAGGCTTACCGATACAGGGGTTGATTGTTCGAACCTTTTTCCGGATGAATACTTATTTTGTGCACAGAAGAGAAAAGTCCTTGGCGATGGACACTCCGCTCACCGCGTATTACGAAGATATCTTTCGGAAAAGAGAGCGCAGAGCACAATACTTCAGATCCGAAAGGTGTGACACAGCGGAGTTTCAGGTAACGGGCGGTAATGGGAATCAATATACCGTGAACTTTAGAGATGAACGGCTCTCTTCGTGTACATGCGGTCTTTTCCAGCAACAACATTTACCTTGTGCCCACGCAATTGCTGTTGCGAGCAACATGCATACCTCACATTACAATTTTGCTTCCCATTACTATACAGTTTCCAATTACCAAGACGCATACGATCCAAAATTTCATCCTATACCGGATAGTCGCTGTTGGCACTATTATACTGCCAACAGACAAACACCGACTGTATTACCGCCGGAAAAAAATATAAGGCGGGGAAGACCTAACGTGCGTCGAAATCGAATGACAATGGATACTGATCCTCAGCAAAGGCAAGCCAGATGTAGCCTATGCAAACAACCAGGCCATTATAGGACCAGATGTCCAGGACATGCATCAGGGGCGGGACCTTCAGGATCGTGACAAGTGCACTCAGATTTTTTTGTATTATAAATTTGACGGATTCATTTTGTTATTATAAATTTGACCTTCGATACAGTATTTACATTTTACAAACAGATAGGATTTTTTTACGTTATAAATTTGACGGATTCATTCTGTAAAAAACATTGATATAATGAAATTTTAATATTTTTTCCAAATTTATTTTCGTTTATTTATTTTTAAACAATTTTTAAAATAATTATAATTATCATTATATAATTTTAATTATAATTAAAATCAGAATTAAAATTATATTTATAATTATTATTATATAATTAATAATTAATTATTAATAATTTAAAAATAATTAAAAAAAAAATGGGGTGGGTTCCCAGAACCCGCCCCCTATACATTTGTATAAGGGGCGGGTTCTGGGAACCCGCCCCCTATTCTGGGGGTGGGGTAGGGGGTGGGGTAGCAAACCACCCCATTCTGATAATTTTAATTTCAACCCCCATATTTTAATAATATATTTTTAAAATAATATTATTTCAAAAAAAAACCCTATAACAAAATGCCCATACCCATTTCTGTAATTTCTCATCCGCCACTCAAATTCCAATGTTCCCGCTCCCCAATTTTCGCCCGTTAGAATTTTTAAATCTATACAGACCGATAAACTCACCCTGGATAATTCTTAAATTCACCCGTACAGAACTTACAAACGAGCTGCGATTTCGAGAAAACGAGTGCGTGTATCAATAAATGGAGTAACTTTATACACCGGATCTGTAATTTTTTTCTACTTGCCATTTATGCAAATGCGTTCTAATTAATTACAAAAATATTTCAATCTTCAAATTTCTCTCATTTCCAGGGTTTGCGAAAGAGATTTGAGAGAGAGAGAGAGAGAGAGGAAGAGATGGAGCAATTGTCGCTGATCGATGTAACATCAGAGGACGATCTTCTCATTTCGGCGTCTTTCGATCGCCACCGAGATCTGAGATCCTCAGGTAATTGAGCGTCGTTTTCGATTCATCTTCGTGTGGATCGAATCTTTGCTGTTGTTTAATTAGCTGTTTCTTTTTAGGGTTTTGACTTTGGTGTTGGTGAAATTTGGTTCGATTTGGGAGTATTTTGGGGATTTAGAGTTTTAGAGCCGGATTCATCGGGTTCATCTGATTGATTCATATCTTCTGTTTTCCCCCTTGGGGTTTCGTTTCAATTATGCAAATAATTAGCTTCTGGATCAATATCAATGGTTAAATTAAATCATTCATTAATCAAACGTGCCCTTTTTAAAATTGAAAACTTACTTAAACCTAAAGTAGAATTCTGATTCTAATCATCTCAAACTCGTATTCTTACTAAAATCTAATTTCCTAAAGTTAATACCGAATCAAAGTCCAAGGTGGTTCTTCAGTCTTCTATGAATCGCAGATTGCTCTGCATCACTTATCTCCCTCTTGGAGAGAGATGTTTTTCTCGGCTTGAGACAGGGTCGTAAAATGAAGGAAGAATATAACTAATCTGAATGCTCCAAAGGCATTGATCTTGATAATGTGTAGGTAATGACATTAAAATGAGCAAAACAATATTAGTAACTTCTCGATAGTTGATGATGGAAGTCTCGCTGTTCCCAAACTTAAGTGTCGGTTCCCTTGAAATTAATTTTATCTTCAGTGTAATCCTGGTGGTGGTAGTTTTAGTGATAATTTAGACTCAACGGGTATTGGCTCTTAATTAGGGAAGAAGGTGTCTGCATTTTTGTTCAACAAGTTTAAACATCAGGTATATTTATCGTCTGTTGTGCTTATGCATTCATATGCATGACTTTCTTTTTGGATATAATATTGATGGGCTTAAGATCTGAATTAATGTTGATGGACTTAATAGTTCTTAGAACTTTTTTAATTCCTTACCCATTATTTTAAGAGGAAATTTTAGAACTGATTTTATTCTTTACCCACAATTTTGAGAGGCCTTGCAGAAAACTTTGATGGACTTAATTGTCCCGTGTTAGAGTCATCCAATGTTCGTGAAGGGGAGAATCTATTGAAGATGAGCAAGCAATGGGAATACATACCTGAAATGTCAGAATCTCCGGAGCAAAAGCGGGCAAAGTCTGGAAAGGTTAATTTGCGCAAAAGTTTAGCCTGGGATAGTGCATTTTTTACCAGCGAAGGTACAAACCTTTAGATGCAAAAATCCATTCTTTATATGTTTACTTGTTTGCAGAAATTACAAACTTTTTCCCCTATCTTAATTCTTGATCCAGGTGTCCTCAATACCGATGAATTGGCTATTGTGAACAGCACTTTTAGGAAAACGGAAGCATGCTCATTACCAGGAATTCAAGAAGAATTGCAAAAATCAACAGAGTCAACCTCCACATTGAACAGCGAGAGTTATGCATTGGAAAACCTTGAAGGAGACTTGTTTAATCTTCGAGCTTCCATCCAAAGGTCAGTGGGCAATCATGATAACTCTTCAAGTGAGGGGTCAGATGCATCACGCCTTGGCTGTAAGCACACTTGTACTTTCAAATCCTTAGGCATTTCCTAGTTGAAAAGATTTCCAGGTTTTCATGTGCTTTTTCCTTCATGTCATATCTGGGAGTGTTCAGATTTACTCAAATTCTGTTGCACATTGTCTTTATTTTTACAGCAAGGAAGAAGGTTGAACGTTCTTTTCAAACTGAGGTATCCTCTTCTCATGACTACGTTGCGTTTTTCTTCTATATAGAGGTGTCTGGCCTGCTTATTCTTTTGTAAGTTCAGGTAAAACCTCCCATTGCTTTGAAAGGAGATGGGGCGACCAAGCGAGGACTTGAATGTACTTCTAAAGAGGCTCTACTTGGCGTGAAAGAGGTAAGTCCAGATGTCCAAGTTACTTTGTAGCTTGGCTTGTGATTATGCATACATTGTTTACGAAATAGAGAGGAATGGAGGGAATTATTTAGAGGCTTTGATTTCAAATTCTGTAGCCTATATATCATGGTGTGATGCTTAAATTGAAAGGTGAATTGTCTAATCATAATTAATCGTGACTCAGAACAACAAAACGGTATTAAACCAAATTTTTTATGCTGTATTGCCTAGGCATTTAGTTTTCCCAATCAGATGATTTTGGATCACAAATCAGTGATTTGCTATGGGTATTATAGTTTCTGAAAATTCAAATTATTGACTTTTAAGGAATATGGCAACCCTGTGTTGTCCATAGTTTCGGGACCAAAAACCTGACATTAATTGCAATTTAGGAAAGACTGTCCTTAGAACTCTATCAAATATTCATGGAGCATTGCGCTCCATAGTCAATCCCATTTTAATAGAAAAAAGCTTGCATGATATTGATGGTTATAAGTTCTAATGATTACTATGGTGATGGGAATTCTAATTGATGACCATGATTTATGCATCTCAAATTGCATATTGTATTCTGTCAATTGATTATCAAGCATCATTTCGACAACTGTTTCTTCATTGATGAATGATAATAGAAATTTGATTATAGCTGCTAGGAACTTATATATTGCACATTGAATAATGGTATAAATTTCAAGTTAGATGCCCAAGTACATATAGTCTTGAAAAAGTTGCATTGATAGGGTTTCAATATCTTCATCAGTATATTTCTTTCTTCTATCCAACAGACAGACACATGTATGCACGCGTGCACACTGCAAGTGTATGTTACAACATATATACATAGATGAGCGTGGTCCATTGACCTAAACACATTAGAAATGTCAAATGTGTAGAAACAAAGTATCATCTTTTTGTTTGTTTAATTTTCTTCGGTCTTCTCAACTATTCATCTATCAAACAGTTGCACAATGGGCACACACATTTATTAAGAATACATTATACAAACATGTAGGGACAGATTATCATTTTCTTTCTTATTATAGTCCTCTCAACCTTGCATCCATCAAACGGTTTGACAACATTCATGCATGTTCATTTTGTTTTCCAAGGTTCTTTAATTGTTTTAAGATGAAACCTTGTTTCCTTTTATTTCTATATGGCATTGAAGTTTGAAAATAATTTTTTTGCGACCGACGTAAAATTTAACTCTTATAATTAAAATTCTGCATATTTTTAACGGGTTCCTACCTAACCTCATAATAACAAGTTTGGTTGAATATTGTTCTGAATCGTGGGTCATTTATGGGAATCATCACTATCAGTTGTAGACTATTCTTATTATAACATATATGAATAAAGTTTATTGGTTTTTGTCTGTCAAGATTCTCTGATTTAGTTAGTTATTATTAGACTAGAAGTTCACTTTATGTACACTAGAAGAAAACTTAAAAACTTGAAAACATCTTTTTGTACATCTCTATGGTTTGGAAATACAAATTATTAGGTTCCATGTTCGCTGTCAAACTTGTTGAACTGTAGCCAAAATTCTTCCCAGCATCATCGTATTGTGGTTAAGAGGTTTAAAACCTAAAGAGAATGACAAGCTAGAGGAGAGAAAAGCATAAACCATCCACAAGTAATGAGAGAGCAGAAGACAAGCAATTTACATTGTTCATTAAACCATTATTTTAGATCATGTCAACAAGGAATACAGCAAATCAAAATAATCCACCAATCGTTGAGGGGAAGAGATTACAAAACTTGTCACCGGTAACTATCGTCGAAAGAATATTTAAATAGAAACTACAAGTTTTGGCATATTTACTTCAAACTGGTCTTGTATTAAGCCAAGTTTCTGCTCGAGTTTAAATTGTTCTTCAAATTCTTGTATCAAGCCAAGCTCCTCATATATACTTCACACTGATCTTGATAATAAAAACTTGCTCATTTTATATATGCAGTGTGGCTCACTCATTTGGATAATTTATTTTGTGCTCTTAACATTAGCTGGTGTGTACGTGTGTTGGTGTCTGTACACGCATTTAGTATCCATATATTTGAGATTTGTTAAAACTAATCATGCTTAATAATTTAATGAAGGCTACAAAGGGAGGTGCAAACCCAAAGTTAATGTTGAAGCCGCCTCGGATAGTGCCTAAACCCACTTTGCCAACTGTTCCAACCAATAAGGACTCTTCTGGGATCATACAGATGAAAAACAATACCAAGAGGGCTTCACCTGGTATTAATTTCTTGTATCACTACATCCATATTCTCCCACAAATATATTTTTGGGCTAAAATTCATTAAGCTATCATTAAGTAAAAGTGTTTTACAGGTAACTATTTTAAGTCTTTTTTAGTGAAACATCCCTTAAAGTGCTAAAGAATATCTAGGAAAAAAGAAAAAAGAGAAAAAAAAACACCTCTTGTCAACCAAGTTTAAGGGAGTTTACTGTATTAAAAAAACATATAAGTATAGTGAAAAACAACAGTTAAGGGTATATCAGTGAAATTTAACCAAATCTTGTATGATACGGTTTAAATTCGATTTCTCTAATTGTTTCTCTCTCAATTCCAGGCAATGGTCCTAATCGTCAGGGTATAGTAGCTTTCAGCAAGATTGATGGAGATTCATGCAATATGACCTCTAGGTCAATTTCAGTATCGAAACCTACTCATCTAGGCAGAATGGTGTTTTCATCAAACAATAGTCCTGCTAGTGGTTCATCGAATTTACCTTTTAAATCTTCTCTTGAGAACACCAATAGGAAAAGAAGTGCTCTTCGAAATAGTGGTCAGCCTTTGCTAGGGTCAACCACAAAAATTCCCGTGAGAACCCCGAAAAGCAAACTGGGGCCCTTAAACAAAACTAGTACCCAACCTACTAATTCTACTTTCAGATTCTTTTCAAAGTTATCTCCAAGCAGTTCTATAGATAGCTTTGTTTCAGAAGCATCTTCATCAACCTCTACTTCTATTAAGCCAAGTAACTCAGTTGAGAGCTTTTCCAGTACAACTTCTTCGGCTCTTTCATGCATGGTTCCTACTGAAACCGATGCCCCTCAAAGAAAGAACAATACTTCTGTAGATGTCGTACAAAGTCGGGGTATTGTGAAAGCTTCCCTTAGTACTCATGTGTTATCAGAGCCCTCAAATGCTAAAAGCTTTAATATCAACGCAGGAACAAAAAGCTTTAAACCATCAGGACTCCGGATGCCAAGCCCCAAGCTTGGCTATTTCGATGCGGTTAGTTGTCCTAATTTTTATATGCAGCTTATGGTTCGAATGTTTATCCCTTTGTACTCTCATAAATGTGTACACACTTGCATGCCTCCGCTTTTATGCACATGAACACTTGTAACATGAAGTGTTCCCATGTTGGCGGATACTTCTTGGACGTTGTATCAGGAAGATCTCAAATATTAAAATGTGTTTTATAATTCGGACACTACCTCACTTTTTTCACTTCAAAACATATGCATATCTAATACAAGTTTTTACATATACAGGATTTGTTTCCAGGTCCTATAGATAGGATCCTAAACTTTCATTTATATATTAAGAAGTAAAAACATATAATTTATTGAAAAAGTTGTCAGTAGTATCTTGTATAAAAGCATAACAATCTTAGCATATGTTTTGCTATAAAGAGGGGTATCATTAAGGTATTCCATAGGAAGTCTGTGCGCCAACTAGCCAAGATATGTCTTATAAAATGTATGAAAATGCATTATAAGTTGATGTTTTATGTGGATACTGCATATGTAGCTAGATTACTAGAAATATATGCATGCACATTTGCATCTGTACACTCTTTAATCTTTATTACTGATAGTATCGTTTATTCGTTTTTAGTTTTTACTAGAGATATATGCATGTGCATTTGCCTGTTTATCATGTATCACTGCACACTTTTTTTTTTGAATTTTATAATGTATTCTTGCTGCTGCTGCTGTAATAATTATTATCCATCCGCGTTTCCGTTTTCTACTTTTAAAGAAATTGATGCCGTTGTCATACCAGTGTCATGTCGTGTCCGTGCCCTGTTTCTGTATCCATGCTTACTTATTTGAGCATATGCCACCCTGCACATGGACACACTAACAAACATTCGTTCCCTTTTCTTTGTTTATAAAGCAGAAACTATTAATTTTTTTTTCAGGGGAAAACACTAGCGGGCAATTCCAACAAAATTTCTCAAAATAGCCTAAGAAACAGTTTTTTGAAAGGCAGTACAGGAACCAATGAGAGTATCAGTACAAACAAAGTCAAGTCCACTAAAATTCCCTCTTTAAGACACGCAGCGAAACATTTACCAGTGAACTCTAATTCCTCGCAAGCTGAACCATCGCAGGCAACATGTGCATTAAACAATGAAGATAGGCTTATGGCAAATCAAATTCGTTCTGTTTCAGAAAAATATCAGAAGGAGAATTTATTTCCAAGTGAATGTGAGAATATCTCGGTTGTTGATACCTTGGATGAGAAGATGTCTTCTCTTTCTCTTTCAGAAACAGCTGGCCTTGCGGGGGGAGATTAGAGTTTTTCTACTCACATTTTGGGTGATCTTGTAGCATAAAGCGGGAAGCTTAGTTCATGGTTTATCACAAAATAAATGTCTGTTTCTGCAACTGAGAGCAGTAGATGGTGGAGTAGTTGCCTTTGCGTTGATAATATTAGTGAGTATATCTGCTAGAGATGACATTACAAAGCTGGGAATTGATGGAGAATGCACTCGGAAATTGTGCTTGCCTAAAAAGGCTGTTGTAGCTATTAAAGCAAGATGATTAGTAGATGCTAATCATATATGAAGTTTATAACAAATTGAATTTGTTCAATGTTGTGGGAAAAATAATGCTATTTGATGTGCTCATTTCCCCCCCTCCTTCCTGTTTTTTCTTTCTCTGTGCCTTTGTGCATGTGTGACTTTGTTTTTGGCTTGCAAAATCGATCTCATGTAGTGTGTTTGTTACCTGCCAATGGTTTTATTGCATGCTGCTAATTAACTAATGCTGGCTGTATGAAAATTATTTGTTAGGAAACTAGATGATTTTTGCACATTACGTGGCTAAATTTTGTGGAGTTAATTAAGATGGCTTCTGTATATTCTTCCGTCATTGCCTGAAAGCTTGTTGGTGATTCCTCAGCCACTTGCTGCTCCTGTTGAATCATATTAAAGCGTCCATTCTTTTATTTTCTCCCTCCCGTTGAGTATTTTCACATTTTGTGAAGACGTTTTTTGAATTTTCTGACATGGTTTATTTAGTATTCATTGTTATGAATGCCAACCCTAGCAACACCAATCATCCAGTGCAGAAAACTGCAAGTGCTAACAGCCAACACTAATGATTCACATCAAAAATTAAAATAAAAAGTGTTGCTATGATTATCTGCATTCATCTTACACGTGTTTATGACCCGTAGTTTCACAAAGGAAATTATGCAGACCGAAGTTGAAAGGGAAATAATAAATAGAATTTAAAAGATTATTAAATTGTAGATTTACTCAAAATTGTTCAGGTGCAATATCTGATGCTTGAGTTCTGCAGTCTGTTGGCATCAAAACCAAGTTTTCATAATTTCTGAAGTCTCTTTAACAATGTCGACCTTTGCAACCAAGCTCAAATATGAGCATAAAAAGAGTATATTCATTAAAACAAGTGTCATCAAAGATGAAGTGATATCATGACATATGGTACAAATTGTGAGAAGCATCTTCCCCAATATTAATCATATACATCAAACAATATTTATTGTGTGGAATTCGAAGTACCAATAATCACAGGCTTCCAATACTTTGAGCAACAATGAAGGCAAGATTGAGAACGCCTCACTGAAACCTCCAAGAAAAAAATGGAATATAAATAAATGAAACAGAAATAGAGTTTCCTTCTTACAGAGATTTTAATCCTACTGAACTAAGTTCGTATTAATACAAACGGCAGAAACCAGTCAAGGCTCCTGGCAAAAGAATAGGGTGCAATCGATCGCGTAAACAAAATTTCGGGTCTGAGAAGCTATTGCCACCGTCTCAAGAGAGAAGAATAATATTCCATGTTGTTCTGTTCTTGAGTTCATTTGCTGCGCTTTTTAGCTTCACTATACAGAATTGACTTTAACAACTGTAATTGCGTCGCCAAACATCCCTGTCACCGATACAGGGTTCCTAAATATTAAAATAGAAATAACCACGGCCACTGCGCCTTTCGCATTCCCAAGAACCTGAAATAAATAGGGTTTTATTATTATAACATGATTACATGGGCATCAAATAAAATAAAGTGAGACTAATTTGTCTCGGATGAAAAATTTCTATGGGCGTGTTTGTTTGCCATGAAGTAACATGAAAGTACCGGATGTAGGCTTACTTTCGATACTTCAAGTGTTTGTTTTGACAAGAAGTAACATTTAAAGTTACTTCCATATGATGATGTGGATTCTATGTGGAGTCCATACTTCCAGATTTCTCTTCATGACCTCTCGGGCTTGGAAGTGGCATGGATCACAAGAAAAGAGGAAGAAAAATACTATTTTATTCATAATATTAATTAATTTTGAGTTTCTTTCATTCTCTCTCATGCTTTTCTAGATAAAAGTTAATATAAAATAATTGCATTTATTACTTAAATAGAACTGCTTTTATAACCAAAACAAACAAAAGAAGTGCAAGAAATTACTACTTCCATGAACTTCTTTTTGAAATAACTTTAAGATTACTTCTGATACTTACGGTACTTCCATTCATCCAAAAGGGCCCTACATATGTATTAAAGCACATAGGTACTTGCACATATGACACGGATACAGTGTCACTGATAAAGAACACAAAGAAATTTGAGAGGAAAAATCATATATTGAATGGAAAGCATTTAGGCCATTAAATAGCCATTTACATCAAAACAGAAAATACTATAAATAAGGGATCTTCCAACTAATGAAGACCTATTCTAAAGCAAGGAGTCCCAAATAAAATGGGATTTTATTTAACTAATTCCTAACAATTCCTCCCTTAATGGGATTTTATTTGACTAATTCCTAACAATTCCTCCCTTAAACTAAATTCTTGAATACTGAAAGAAATTAGTTTATGTTGTTTCTTGCACAAACTCCAAGCATTGCACGCAGCTTTACAGAGACATCATCCTTGAGTGGTTTTGTCATCACATCAGCAATCTGTTCCGAAGTATTGCAATGAATCAGTTCTATTACTCCTTCCCGTGCGAGCTCTCGAAGAAAATGAAAACGAACATCAATATGCTTGCTTCGTCCGTGCATAACTGGATTTCTTGAAAGCTTGATTGCAGAACTACTGTCACATTGAATAGCTATTGACTCTTGCTTTTCTTGATCAAGTGTCATTAGCAACCTCTTTAACCAAATAGCTTGACAGGAACATGATGCTGCTGCTATGAATTCTGCTTCCGTGGTTGACAAACTTACAATTGGTTGTTTCTTGGAACACCATGATACAGCTCCAGCTGCAAAAAGGAAGACATTTCCAGTTGTACTTTTTCTATCATCAAGATCACCCGCATAATCACTATCAGTATATGCCTTGAGTTTATCACTTCCTCCCTTCTTGTAGAAAACTCCATTCTCCTTCTTGTCAACTCCCCCCTTCTCATTAAGTTTAGTCTTATAAACCCACTTTACTCCAACTGTTTTAGCTCCTTTGGGTCGATCAATTAATTCCCATGTGCCATTTTTCTCAATTGCTTCAATCTCTGCATCCATGGCATTACGCCATCTTTCACTCTTCACAGCTTCTTCAAAATTAAGTGGATCTGCACCAGTGGTGTACAGCGCAAAGAATGCTGTGTAAAGCGCAGCCTCTTCATCGGACAAACCATCACCGATTACATAATCTTTTAACCAAGCTGGTTGCTTCCTACTCCTCCCTTCGACATGACCTGGTGAAGCTTCTTGATTAGTGACAATCGACTCCTCAATCGACTCCTCCGGTTGTGCAGCGGCAACATCATCTTCTTCTACTGCATATTCTTCATTGACAGCCCTTTCATTATTTTCCCATTCTAGCTCGCACATAACAGCTGACTCATGCTTCTTGTCCCATTCCCATTCTTCATCCTCGGCAAAAACCACATCTCTGCTTATTACAATCCTTTGTGAGATAGGATCATAAAGCCTATATGCCTTTGACTCTTCGCTGATTCCGAGTAGAACACACCTCAAGCTTTTCTCATCTAGCTTGGATCTCAATTTATCAGGTACATGAGCATATGAGACACAACCAAAGATTCTGAAATGTTGGACTGTTGGCTTGATTCCGCTCCAGGCTTCTTCAGGTGTTTTGTCCTTCACAGCTAGTGTTGGACTGCGATTTAAAACATGCACAGCCCAATTTACTGCTTCTGGCCAGAAAGTTTTGGGTACTTTCTTTTCAGATAGCATACTACGGACAAGATTCATGATGGTTCGATTCTTCCGCTCTGCAACGCCGTTTTGTTGCGGTGTATATGCAGCTGTCAATTGTCTTTGCAATCCATGTGCATTGCAAAACTCGTTGAATTCTCGAGATGTAAATTCTCCACCACGATCCGTACGCAACCCTTTAAGAGATGTACCTGTTGCTTTCTCAACATGTATCTTGAAACTCTTAAAGACAGCAAAGGCCTCTGATTTTTCTGCCAAAAAATAAACCCATGTCTTGCGGCTGTAATCATCAATGAAAGTAATTAGATACCTTTTCTTGCTGTTTGAGGCTGGCTTAATTGGTCCGCAAATGTCAGCATGAACAAGCTGCAAAATTTGTGATGCTCTCCAGGAACTCTTCATTGGAAACGAGTCTCGATGTTGTTTCCCAACAAGACAATTTTTGCACAGCTTTGAGGGTGGCTTAAGCAATGGTAAACCTTCCACCATTTGTTTTTGTTGCAGTATTTGTAAGCCTTTGAAGCTTAAGTGCCCAAACCTGCAATGCCAGAGTTGCGCCACATCTTCTGTAACCGTGTTAAAGCAAGTGGGTGCTGCAGGCAAAGTGATGGCATGCAAGATAAACATTCGATTTGCAGACATATTTAATTTCGTAATCAAACCTTTGTCAGGATGATATATTTTGCACTGCCCTTGTTGAAACAAAATGCTTAGACCCTTCTCTTGCAACTGTCCCAAGCTTAACAGGTTGTTCTTTAGTTCTGGAACATAAAAAACTCCTGAGATAATGTTGACAACTCCATTGATTTGAAGTCGAATGTTGCCTTTCCCATGAACCACCATGTTTGAATTATTTCCCAACTTCACTGAATCAGAGAATTGTTCATCAAACTCGGAAAAATATTCTCTTTTTCCACACATGTGATTACTGCACCCAGAGTCCAAAAACCACATGTCTGTTGTTTTTTGCTCCTTTTCTTCAGCATAAGCCATCAACAGCATGTGTTCTTCACTCTCTACTTCACTTTCTGCAAAATTTGCAACTCTACTCTTACATTCCCATTGATAATGCCCAAGCCTGTGACAAGCATAACATTCCACCGTTGCCTTGTCAAAACTCTGTCTGCCTCTTCCAGGGCCTCTACCTCCAGAGTTCCCACGTCCTCGTCCTCGTCCAGAATATTGGCTCCCATGTGTCACCTTCAGTGCATGTTCTTCCTGTACAGTATTACTCATGCGTTGCTCATGCACAAGTAAACTGCTTTGCAATTCGTCAATGGAAAGCACACTCGTATCCTTGGATTCTTCAATAGAACAGACAACATAATTAAACTTTGGAATCATTGACCTCAGAATCTTTTCCACAACAGCAACTTCTTTCAAATCTTCACCATTTGCTTTCATCTTGTTAGTAATGACAAGAATACGAGCAAAGTACCCGTCCACAGATTCTCCTTCTTTCATGTGAGCCATTTCAAACTCCTTTCGCAATGCTTGTAGGTGAGCACGCTTTACTCGTGTTGTTCCTTGATATTTCTGTTTCATAGAATCCCAGATACTCTTTGATGTGTCTTTGTTAACGATTGTTTCCAGAATAGTACGATCTAAAGCCTGAAACAGATAGTTCTTAGCTTTGAGATCCTTCAATTTCTGCTCTTCATAGTTTTTCCTTTGCACCTCAGATGCACCTTCTGCTGCTGCAGAAACTCCATTCTCCACCACATCCCAGTATTCCTTTGATCGGAGAAAATTTTCCATAAGCATCCCCCAATGACTGTAGTGACCATCGAACCTCGGCACTGCTGGTTGAACAAAAGTACCTTCTGTAGTCATTGCCTCTGCTTAAATCCTTAGAAGACTGCTGCTTCTACAAAGCCTCTTGACCTGTCTCTGATACCAAATGATAAAGAACACAAAGAAATTTGAGAGGAAAAATCATATATTGAATGGAAAGCATTTAGGCCATTAAATAGTCATTTACATCAAAACAGAAAATACTATAAATAAGGGATCTTCCAACTAATGAAGACCTATTCTAAAGTAAGGAGTCCCAAATAAAATGGGATTTTATTTAACTAATTCCTAACAATTCCTCCCTTAATGGGATTTTATTTGACTAATTCCTAACAGTCACAGTAGGTCCTCGGCAGTTGTGAACTACTTCCCTTAATGATGTTTTATTTAAAATTTCATCCTCGAAATAATATTAAAAAAATCTTATGCCATAGTGTGCAGTGAAAATAGAAGGCATTAAAAAAAAGCTTATACCATTATTTAGCATCTATACTATTTCCGGTGGGGGGGGGGGAGGGGGTGCTGACATTATATGAATATGATATGAGTTTTGCAAGGAGCGCTACTATACCCAACAGGATATGGTAGTAGGTTCAAAGAAATTTGACCAAGATATTTAGAATATTGTTTACCAATTTGCCAAGCATGTAATGTTTTGAGGGTCTATAAATTAAACAAAATTGAGGAAAAATATAGACCAAGTCTCCAAGAGACTTAGAGAGTAAGAAAGTAAAAAGTCCTGCAATAAAGACCAAGGGAGTAAATGGAGGATGGTGATATAGTGGTTTCATTCTCGAGGCTATTTCCTGAAGCAAACTTCATCTTGAGGAGGAGGATCTGATCCGATAGTATGGTTAATGTTTCAGGAAACGATAAGGTATATGATTTAATTACCATTGCCTTTTTCTCTGCATTACATTAGCATCTTCTAGTCGCTTAAAAATTCTAAACTTAAAATTTTTATTTCAAACGTTCTTACAAAAAGAACAAGGATGTATAACTTCGATACTTGATCAAATTTCCCACATTTAATAAAGTGGACCAGGTCAAGTTGATCAGTATGCAATTATGCATGTATCGGGATCAAAAGATTCTCTGCAATATACTATTCATGGATTCATCTTATTTTACCTTTTTCATTCTAATATAATTAATGCTTGTAATTGCAAGATAAACATGCACATGGATCGATGGTTGATGTGTTGCCATGTCACATGCCAATGTAGGAAATTTCTACGGTGCCTCTGCCTCTCTCTCTCTCTCTACATATATATATATATATATATATATATATATATATATATAGAGAGAGAGAGAGAGAGAGAGAGAGAATAATGAAGAAACAAGGCCTTAGGAGGCTTTTTGTTAGGAGGCGTCAAAAATCTATATCCTCCACGATTGTTTTCGACGATCAGCATCCATCAGTATCATGTAAGATGTGAATACACCAAATTACATGTGATTCCATCACTTTTTCACCGTTGAATTAACAATGTAAAAATTTCTATCGTCGGTAAACCGTTAATTATGCACCTACTAAATCAACGGTGAAAAAGTGATGGAATCACATGAAATTTGGTGTATTCACATCTTACGCGATAAAATGATGATGGGTACCGATCGTTGAAAAATTCATGAAGGGTATATTTTTGCGACGTCACAGGAGGTAATTCTCTCCTACGACACATTTTCTCCATTATATATATATAGTATGGATATGTTAGGGCGGGTTCACGTTTTTAAGTTCACGAATCTGAATACCAGTCGTTGGGTACCCTTTGTTTTTAACGGCTCCGATTAAAATAAATTAATAAATCCATTAAATAACAAAGTAAATATTCTCTTACCTAATTTCTGGAATCCATGTGTATCTCTATTCATTTATTTTGGGTCATATGAATGATGAAATATTTTGGGTAATATTGTTTTAGAATCATGAGGATTGAATTTGTTGGATATTTTGATATTTTATCTTTGGGTTCATCAAAAATATTTTGGATGATATTAATTAGAATCATGCGGATTGGAATCACATAATCATAGATCCCAAAAATTAGGTAAGAGAATATTTACTTTGTTATTTAATAGATTTATTAATTTGTTTTAACCGGAACCGTTGAAAGCAAATGGTAGATCCAACGGCTGTTATTCAGGTTCGTAAATTTAAAAACGCGAACCCGTCCTAACTTTTAAACACACAAGTAAATCTATGAGGCCGGTTCTCATTTCTTATTTTGAGGCTAAACTTTTAAACACACAACCCCGTGCTTTTCACTGATCCACACCGTTCTCTTTGATCTACCTGTATTAGATAGGTTATGTATAAAATTTGAAGACCTCTAACACATTCATCAAGCGATCTTGTTTTTCATGCATCGTAAAGCTGTTGATTTTTTTAGTCTATTTGATGGATTAGTTAGAGGTCTTCAATCTCGTAAAATTTGATATATAACCTAACATATGTATATCACGATAATCGGTGAAAAACATGACACATTGTGTGTTTGAAAAGTGGACCTTAAAATAAGAAATGAGGCCGGACCTCATAAGATCAGCTTTCTATATATATATGAGAATGATGGAGGAAAGATGCGATAGGAGGGAATTTCCTCCTATCGCGTCGAAAAATTACTCCCTCCGTCGTGTTTTCCGACGATCGACACCCATCATCTTCATCGTTATCATCTAAGATATGGGTACGCCAAATTTCATGTGATTCTGCAACTTTTTCACCGTTGAATTAGTGGGTTCAAAATTAACGGTTTACCGACAATAGAACTTTTTACATTGCTAAATCAACGGTGAAAAAGTTGTAGAATCACATGAAATTTGGCGTATCTTAGATGATAACGATGAAGATGATGGATTCCGATCGTCGGAAAATACGACGGAGGGCGTACTTTTTCGACGCCATAGGAGGAAATTCCCTCATATGGCCTCTTGTTGTTACGGATTTAAGCATTTGACCTCCCTCGAACTGAGTTTCACTGTTGATCCTACTAAATCTAAAGTTTTTCCTTGGTGCTACTGCTAGCTGGTTCAGCAATTTTCTCTCTTAGCTTTATTAGAGCCTCGGAATTGACCATGATTTCCAATATCATATATATCATTTTGCCTCCATCTAGAAATTCTTCCCAAGTGTAGAATAACTTGGAGGACATCAAGTGGACATTAGAATTATGTAAAGCCGCTCTTTTGTCCATATTTTCATTAGAACTTGGAGGATCTCAAGTCGACAACCGACCATATGACTTCCGAAGTTTTAAGGAGCATTACTTTGCCAACCCATATATGGAAAAACCCTTAGATGATGACGCTGATGATCTTTCTTTGGTTTATTCTAACTATAAAGAGGTTTGGGAATAGGTATTCTTCTTTTCATATCCTTAGAAGGGGAAAGAAAAAGGTCTTTCGACTCCGTCAATTAGCTGAACTCAAACCCAGTTATTTAAAAAACATACCTATCCACAGAATAAGGGAAAACGGGATAAAAGCTGAGAGGCATAGCCTTCTCAAACTGAAGGATAGGACTCGACACCCGCTCTGCTTATCTCCTCTTTGTATCACATACAATAGAAATTTGGCATTTGCATATTACCTAATCAAGGTTCTAACACAAAATATCAGAAACCTCGATACTAGAACCACGTATTTGCCATACTATTTGTGTACTATAGTGGCCAGATGAAAATATGGATCATGAAAAAGTATCTGATAGTATTTTATGATGCACATATATGAATAAGGAATGCAGAAATGGGATTATACATGTACATAGACAAGGCAAATCCAAAAAAATCATGATGCAGATATGTTGGGGATAGGGAAACAAAAAATTTATGTATGAAATGATGGTCATCTATAATATGGAATTTAAGTTTATAATGATTTAAAAAAACATAATCACTCGATAAATAAAAATCTTCAAGTTATATAAATCAACATTTATTCAAGCAACCATGATTCTCTATTCAGAAAGTAGAAAGATTATATAGGTGCTCTACAAATCAATGGAACAATTAAACCATCATGCATTTTTCATGCGTTAGATTTTTTTAATTCTTAGTTACATTTAGAATCATCGATCATATATATCTTCGATAGTGTTAGATAAGTTACAAATTTTACCAAGGAGTACTCACTTTGATATAGATCTATATTGTGCATTAAATACTCATATCAAGAGTGACGTGGAAGTAGAACTTAGAATTTAGACGAAATCATGGGAGGTGCGATGTGCATTGAGATGGACTCACATCGAGGTGGACTGTGTATTAGGTTAGACACCCAATTTGACACAAAAAGGAAAAACTCCTAATGGAGACTTAGGTCCAAAAACTCCATACCCAGTTCATGGTTCTGATTTGCAACATGTTAACGAGTTTATGAATTCTAATACAAATATGTACCAGTCTTCATAATGCTATTTATATAGAGAGACACAATTTTGATTACAGTAGTTTTTAATGATGTACAGGGCAAGGCTTTAAGTGTCTGATCTCAACAGGAGCAGCAGTCAAGGTATTTTGATAAGGACAGCCTTCTAGAGAAATGTGATATCTGCAAGATCTGAATGGAAGATTTTAAAAGGCTAATAGAGGACCTGATCCAAAAATTCACATAGGAATAGTTAATGGCATATCATGGATTGTTTGCAGCTCCAGGCTGAGTGCTAAATACTCAAAATCTTAGCGCAATACATGCTAAATGTAATACACATGTTGTTGCTCTTGAAATTGGTTAGACCATCACCCTTTTAATGAAATTATGATTACCCTTCTGAACAATGATGGATCCACCTCCAGCTGTACATTTCCCATGTTACATTCATAAGCCTCGACGGGCAAATAATCTCCAAATCTCACACATAACAAACACCCAACAATGTTCTTATAACTCCATTAAATATCTTGACTTTTATCCCTCCCACCTCAAGAATCTTAAATGCTTCTTCGTTCTTCATCAACACCAGATCAACGGGAACATAGCAAGCAAAACCTGCAAAAGCACGTATATATAAATATGCTTCCAAATCCCATATCTGCGAACTTGATGAGCGGTTTAATACCTTCAGGTGTGAGGTTCCTCATCAGTGGTCTCTGAGTTGTCCTTGACCCCTATTGAACCTTTTTTTAGAGCTTCTAGTTGAATTTTTTGCAGCTTTTTACAAATATTCATTGTACGTATATGCCCCCACCCCACCCCAAAAAAAAACTCATATTCAGGGACGGAGCCAGGAAATTGTTCTTGGAGGGGCCCAAGTATATTGCGTATTGAACATATATTTTAAGTTTTTAACTAGAAAAATATTTTATAGATTAAATTTTCGAGAATTATTTCTTGAAAAAGTCGAGAAAAATCAATATTTTCATCTTCTCTTATATAAAGATAGCCAAAATAATCAGAATTCAAATTCACTTACGAGAAAATCATTGGTTTTGTAAAATCTAAAAGCATGATAATAAATAAAATATGTTTAACTATCAAATGTGATAACTGATAAAGTGATAAGTATGCATGTTTATTTATTAGTTCTAGTGTATTAATGAATAATTCTTATTTGTCAATTTTGTAATAACAATACAAATTAGCATACTAGGAAAAAACAAATATAGCAAATGGTCCAACGGTACCATATAAATTTAAAATTATTGAGTTGATGTTTCTATAATTTAAGAGGACACCATTATTTCCTATTTTGGAAGATCTAAAATAGTATATGATTGGTAAAAATAGTTTAGTTCACATTAGGCCTTTTTAGAATCTAGTCAAAAAATTCCATATAAAACTCATTTGCTTGGTTGAAATTTGAGTATAACATCAAATATAACAAGATAAATTATTCAAGGTATGAAAACGTTAATATGTGGTATGGAGAAAAAATAAATCTGAGAAAATACCCTACAAGGAATCGGACATAAGACCTCCAAAATCAAAATCTCATGCATTTACCACTATTCCAAACATGCAATTAGTAATTATATATAAAAATAACAGACTTATATGTATACCAAATGATTGGCTGTATAACTTCTACAGAGGGTTTAGAAATCAATGACGGGGGCTGGGCCCCAGCCCACCCCCACTTTAGCTCCACCCCTGCTCATATTCACAACTTGCAAATCTCATCCTTCTTCTGATGAATTCGTATCTCTTTCTTCCTCTTCCTCTTGCTATAAAAGGCCTATTCATGTGATATACACATAACATGCAGCTTCATAAGCATTTGTTCCCCATGACTATTTCATACAAGCAAATAGGTGGCATCATCATCCTCGAGACTTGCAAAATCCTTTTCATAAGATGGCAAGGAAGTAAATGTGATCAATCCCTTCTAAGTTTCTAACATAAGTGCTACGCAATTGACAATTACTTCATTTATGCACAATCATGATTTCATGGAAAAAGATGAGTAAGAAGTGAATCACAAATTTTCAGCAAATGACATACCTGGAGAGTTAAGGCGCTTGTGTGTTTGGTGACCAGGAAATTGGTCAGATTCACAAAATATGCAAGAGAAGAATTAAATAGCAAATACCAAATAATTTTGATGTCTTCTCTAGCAAGTGCTATCATGATGCCAACCGCATTTTCTTCCATTACGATTGTTGCAGGAAGTAATAGCACTACTGCAATGGGTGCCATGGATAGAAGAAGATTCATGGAATTAAGCTTTTCCCTGAAATAAGCAATGGCGCGGGAAGAAGGAAAATATTTAGTACAAGCACAGTCAGTGGGGGAAAAGTATACCTTGCAGCTACTAAAAAGAATTCTATGTATATAAGTACAATCTCAGTTTCAAGATACAGAAGGCAGAAGTCAAAATAATTTACCAAGTCATAAACATATGTTAGAGAAATTGCATTCATTACCCCTCAGAGGACAGTAAAATCCCTTGTAAAACTGATTTAAGTGCCCTGGCAGCTGTTGCACCAACACACATGATAAACCCAAACAAATGAAAACTTGGCCCTCCCTACAAAATTTTAAGGATAAACAAATGAGTACCACGTAGTTAATATATTCTTGTTTTAACAAACAAACCACTTATGCATGTTTCTAACATAATTGGAACTATTAAATAAAGAAATTAATAATAATAAAAATTGGTACTCAACTCACTATGAATAAAAATCAATATAGATATCATTGCTGAACAACACTGGGCGATTAATTTTTCCCTACTGGTGTGATCTGGGTACTTCTTTGGGGGGAATAATTTAGATAAACTCATGTCTAGAAAGTGTAAATAATATATAAAAAAAATAGTTACCCACAAAGGTTCATTACAAGTTAAGGTGGAGATCGAAAGCTTCATTGAGTAAACAGAATAGATTTTTGGAACCGCGCCTCACTGGGTGCAATGTTGCATATATATTTGGCATACCACTTAGCACCAGGGCAAGCAGATGTCGCCACTCGTCATGTGGAATTATTTGAAGGGATTAAAGGCTTAAGTCCCTCTTATCTATGATAGATCCAAAAGAAATGCATTTTAAGTACCTAATGAAGCACTTAGAGGAGTGTTCCAGTTTTCAATTAGACTCTTCGGTGTCATGTTAATTACCAGTTAAAAGAATTTTCAAATACTGACAACCAGATGTCAAATGAGTTTTAATGTGTTTACTGCTGTTGTTCCCAGAGTGACATTTGAAATTAAATTCTTTAAGTTTATTTCTTTTACACTATGCCAAGTACCTTCTTTATCAAGCTTTCTTCTTACTCCCATTACTATTAAAAATAATCTGATAACGAAATATGTTAGTATTGATAGAACATTGAGCCAATAGATTCGCATCAAGTGTTAAAATTATCAACAATTATAGTATAAAATGACCATTTAAACTGACAGTCTTCCCTAAATCAAGCGAAGCTTAATCCAATTGGATTCAAAAACATTACATGAGTATAAATCAAGCCCTGAGCAGATAAAAACACACTGGCATATGGTTCAAATGCTGGAAGTCTGCATCTAAGTTCACCAGAAGTTGATGATGGCCTGTCAAATTCTTAACTAAACTTAGGTGAAAGTGGTCACAGATGAAAAACACATAAAGTAAAATACTTTAACTGACCAACTACCAATCACCAACCAACCAACCAAAATGAGAGAAAACAAGGGGAGGAAAAGAAAAGAAAATTAAACAGCTCAACAGCCAAAAATGCAAAGAAATGGTTGATTCTTCCTCGACATAATATTTCCTACATGAACAAAATCGAGATATTTTACAAATAAACGGAAATCAACGCACTGCCTATTTATTTTACCCGTACAAGTAAATAAAGCTTAAGGAAATTAGTGGAATCTTCAAACGAGTAAAAAAATTACCATACTCCAATTCAACATGGCAACTAAATGAAGTGAATGCCTAAATGAAATACGGCCCAAAGGTTTTTTTCATATAGATTTTGAACACTCGGCCCTTCCCAACAATTTTGAAACTTAGGAATTCTTAAACAACTCACGAGCGCCGGGAGGCTTTTTGATAATTTACTCTTTTAACCAAGTAGGGCCATATTAAACACAGTTAGAATTAACGGATGGAGGTGTAAATAGAGCTGAAAATGCATTGAAAAACAAATTTATGTTAGGTTCAGATTTCTAAAGTTTTGCATGGGAAAGCGACCGTAATTCGGTCATTAAAATTGTTCGACTATTCACAATTAACTTCTTAGTTAGCAAAAAATCTTCGAAGGTTGTTTCTTTGGGATGGAAATTTTTTCTTTTTGGTTGCGACCGTCTCGGCTATCTGCCATGGCTCGTTCTGTTCAAATTTTATGGTTTATTACTCAAACTTTAGATTCATAAACTTCATGAAAATGTTTATTTCACATGTTGCCTTGATTGTTTGTGGTATTGCTACAAATAATTCATGGTAAGATGGAGCAAGAATAGAGTCATGGAAAAAGTATAGAACTCGTCGGTTGGGAGCGGTGAGATAAGGAGGGGCTTGAAAATTTTAGAAATCGAGGGGCTACCGAAGAATTTCAGAATTAAATTTTTATTCAAGTTTTTATTATTATAATTTTAGATGAAGAATTTTAAAAATCAAATTCTAGTATTTTTGCTAACAATCTATGACTAACACCCTATTATGATATCAATGAATTTTGGTGCTCTAGCACAGTTTCTTTCGAAAGAAAAAAAACACTCTATTATGAAATAATACTTTCAAATGATATATGACTACAGTTCTATTTCAAATCCCATCAAATTCTTATTATTTGATATGCAAATTACTTGGGAGTTGGGCACACCCCATGGAGACTTTCGAAAAACAAACATTTTAAAACATATTAAAAATATGCCGTCCTTTCGTAAAATTAAGTGGATATTTTTGCCACACTAGGTACTAATTGAGATTACAAATTAAGACCTTTTCCTAAATAAATATTGAAAAGCACAGGTAGTGATGGAGGTCCTTTTCGGGTCTCCGTCAGATGTTGTCTTCCGTCGATCTTCCGGTGGATTCTGATGATTGTCTTCTGTTGCGTGTGGGTCTCAATGGGTTTTGGTGGAAGAGGTGGTATGAGGAGTTTGGTGCCGAGTACCTGCAAAGAAGTCTCGGGATGGTTTGGTACCACCGAAGACCCTTCGACGATCAAGTTAGTGATGAGATCCGAGCAGAGTAACGGCTTAGAAGAGTGAAGAATGGCTTACTTGACCCCTATGTGATGGGGGTTTATATATGTTAGTTATATGTATGCCCTAGAGGCCATTACTGTACATACGATATATATTGTAGTGGATGCTTGGACATATATAGGGAAGACTTTTTTGCTCGACATGATAGTATGCTATCTGGTTGTACTTTATCTTAACATGTACTCTGATTGTCTCTATGTTACATGTTGATAAAGCCCTTAGGATATGTACTCGACTACTGGGACTATGATGAGATCATGCTAGTGGGGCCACGGTAGTCGACGAGTACATCCTATAACTGTTCCTAGTCGAGAGTGTATCGAGACAAGGCATCGATACACCAGAGTAGACTAGCGTATACGCATCTTGACCCATATGATGGGCGATGGATGATCCCATATCCATCGGTATTTGACATCAAGGATGGTGTACGGGTGCTCAGTGGAGACTGGGTATACTGGACGGACTCGCCGAGAACTCCCAGATGGTATTATACCTCACGTCAGATGGCAGTTCTCCGGTAACACTGGTACAGAGTAGTCTGTTGACCCGAGATCGTCATAGAGTCTTGTGTGATTCCCACTGTGCTTTGATTTCTACCTTACCACGTCCAAGAGGGCGTGCAAAATGGTGGTTTTTGGGTACAGTCCCGAATCACATGGAGGCAATGAGCGATAGGAGGGGATTCGTCTCTCCCGGTATAGGGAGTTATGTTGCGCTGTGTTCGATTGGCTATAACCGGAAATCCCTGGCCAGGGTTGCTGAGATTTACTGGTAAGTGTTATCAGTAGTTTCTTGAACTGTTATAGACCTTATATCGACACGACTTATCAAGCTATTGGGGTCTGATGTTTACCACCCCTAGGCGAGATATGCGACATATCAGACGACGAGACCGGACTGTACGGAAGTGTTACTGATTGGATTCGCAGGAGAACTAGAGGGCTTGCTTGTTGATCTTCTGATCGCTCAATACCCGGGTGGCCGTTACGTTTAGCACACCGCTTGCGGTTTGTGGGTGTTTGATATGATCATCACCTACTGCTGGCGTATTGACGAGTCTTTAACGTCCCACACAGGGGTTTCCTGGCTCAAGCGAAACGGAGTAGGAACACATATGTGATATGTGCGGGACCGAGATTAATACGATATGAGATACCGTATTCTATTCTCGCAATTCGTGACATTGATCGGTTGTATGAGATATAGCCGGGTTATCGGATCAAGTGTTGATTCGATAAGTTGTTACTTTTGATATTAGTCGGTTATAGCCGGATTATTAAATCAAGAGTTGATTTAATAATTTAATGCATAATTATATATTTGATATATTACATTGTATTAACTAGTATTAGCTCACTTATGATTTATTTTCTCACTAGTTTGTGTACATTGTTTATATATGATATATGCAAGTGTACATGTTTGTATCATGCTTGATGATACATCAAAGTTGGGTGTATGAGACTCATACCAAGATTAGGGTTATTGTTTTATCTTAAGATTTAACAAAAGGGTTTAACTTAGTCAAAGTAATCAAGCTTGAAGAAACTAGGAGAAGCTTTGATAAAGTTCATTCTTTTGTCATTTCTTTTGATATTCTTTAAGCTAACCTTTAACCTAAAGCCTTGGTTAATTCTCTACATGAGTTAAGCATGAGAGCTTAACTCAACCATGGTGCCATTATTTATTGGATAAGTTTTCATTTGGATGGATAATTTCTTTCTTCTTCTTCTTCATCATCAAGCTCCATCCAAAAGCTTACTAGTTCAATGGTGCTATGAGAAAAAGAGTGAGAAAATCAATTCTAAAGTGAGGCCACTTCCTACTTCTTCATCCTCTACCACTTGCCATGTAGTAGAGTGTGTTCTCTTCACAAAGTTCATGACCTAGTGAAGGAATAACTTGAGTTAGTGTCTCCCCGACGTAGATCATCTTCGGCCTCAAAGTCATCGTAGCAAGCACGTTCGTTATTCTTGCGGAGCTTATCTAGAGTCCGGAGTTCACGATCGCAGCGATGAGGACATCTACACGGAGCTAATGAAGTGAAGGACCGGATCTATAAAGGTTGTAATCTCTTTCACTTAGTGTTAAAGTTGTTAACATGCAAGTTTTCGCCTAAACCCTAGTTTAAAGATCAGGCTTCGGGTTGTTCGGCACGGCTAAAATTTTAATCGGGTATGGTTGATGCCTCGTAGACCCTTGTGCGCGTGCCTGGCAACCCTACAGTGGTATCAGAGCCAAGCTAGAGCTTTAGGCAAAGTGTAAGCGAAGTTTAAAGTCCGATCGAAACACGAAACCCTAATCCGAACCCTTCTCTGGACAATTTTCAAAAAGTTGATTTTTTATGAATTAAAAATGCTCAGAAAAATAAGAAGGAAAAAATAAGAATTACTGTGAAGTACGGTCCACTAAGTCAATATTTTAACCGCGGAACCGCGACCAAATCAAGGGTTTAGCGGCGGTTCCGCGGCCACAATTTGGACTTGTCCCTGAAATTTCATATATTTATTCTTATGTTCTTTCTTGGCAATTTTTTCTGTGAATTTTTTAATTCCACTCAAGTGTTGAGTTTTCTAGGGTTGTATTGGGGACTCGTTGATTCGATCGGATAATTTAACTTTGTTTAGTTTGTCCGGGTAATTTTTAGAAACTGTTAAAAAGTTCGACCGGATATCAATAACTCACTTTTTCCCCAGTCGAATTTTTTTTCAAAAGTTGAATTTTTTCTCGAGTTTAAGAACGTTCTAAGTCGTGCAAGTAACGCGGTGGACTCTCTAGAAGACAACAAACCTTAACTCGATTATGTGACCGTCTTGAACTGCCTCTAAACCTTAGGGTTTGGGACAGTATGGCGTGCCACATGTGAGGCGTTGGCTTGATCCTTCTACGGCTGGACCATTGGTACTGTGGCATGTGATGGATGTTTTTAAACTGATTTCAAGTGTTGAGATTTATTGAGGAAATCTTGGGTGTTTGATTATTCGATCAGAAAGTTTAACATTGTCTATTTATCTGGAATGTGATACAATAATTGGAATCCACATGTAGTTATGAGATAACTAATTTGAATGTTATAAATCTAGCGGTTTAGTCTCGATGATCAGTTGCCACGGAATTTTGATGTGATCAAAAGTCCGTCGCAATCACGTAGCATACGCGGATACTCGTCGGGTAAACTTATTGATAGCCACGCCCCATAACCCCGACCAAGTGACTGTAGGAGAATCCCGTCGCCAAAAGCATCCGTTCGGGTGCTCGCGGCAGCGGTGTTCCGCCTTAGTGCACTTCGTCGACGGCATCCGGGGGTGCGGCCGTCTACTAAAGTTTGCGACGAGTATTCGATCAGGATGTCGGGAATCTTGTTGAATTGCCCGACTTGATATTGAAAAGAGTTTTCGATAATGAGACTAAAATGCGGGGTTTATAATTGTTAGGCATGCGATGTCTAAGGAATTCATTTGTTTAGGCATGCGATGTCTAAAGAGGTTGCGGATTCCAACTGTTGTAGTTTTACACTTTCTTTTCTGCGACCGTAAGTGTAATAAGTGATATCGCCGGTTTCGTTGCTATATGTCAACGACAATTGGGATGCGCATATTTACTTACGTTGATGACATATGATGTTATGTGTTGCTGGATATGTTGTATTGGATCGTCGCGTTTGAATAGCCGGGGGTTTTATGTGAGATGAGAGTTTTTTCTTTTTCATTCATGTAAAACTTCCGGGATGAGATTGCTGTCACCATTTGTATGTTATTTACTTTTACGCACTAGGATAGACCCAAGGAGAAGAGCATAAGTAACCGGGTTTTGGAGTCCAGTGGGAGACCAACTCGAGGAGTCGAGTCCGGGTCTCCTAACTCTAGAATTGGAAGGGTTGCTTGCCGCTCTCGTAAGGGTCTAGGGGTGTGGGTTTGGCTATTCATCGGACCGTGGAATCCGTGTTTTATAAAGGCTCAAAATAAAACACGGACGTCCTAGTATATCCAATGTTTCATATATTTCTTCTGCTGCGATATCTGTGATGTGATCATTTGATATGTTGTGATAAATACTGTATATAATATATATGATATTTTATATAGACGTTACTTATATTTTACACCCGCGCTAGCCCTACCTCGCTCTGCCGTTAGTCACCTAACCTAACGGTGCACGAGGGGACATCGAGACGAATGCGGATGGCATAAGTGTACGTCGTATTTATCTGTGATGTTTAGGTGTTTAAATGATGGGACTTCATTAATATGATTAATGAAAGAAAAGAAACCTAAAAGATGTCGTGGAATCGAATTTTCAAAAACAGGTAGCTACAGTTCTTGCTTTGCATCGCGGTGTTCCTTGTAGAACATCCTGCACCTTATTCGATAAGGAAAGGGCCGAGATCCCTTCACCGGGAGTGACCCCTTTAGCAATGACTGGAAGATGCTACACCCCTCGGTTTGTCTTTTGATTGCTTTTGGAGTTTTTGCTTTGCACAGTGATATATATGATATATCCTGCACCTTATTCGATGAGAAAAGGGCCGACGATCCCTTCACCGGGAGTGGCCCCTTTAGCAAAACTAGAAAAGCCTAAAAAACACTCAATTTTAAAATTATTTGATTCTACAACGATATCAAGTTCATTACGCAATAGGTTTTCAGAAAAACCTGTCGTAGCCCTCCGTCATTTCAGATAAGTCCTGCTTAGTATTCGTGCTGCGTTTGTTGATCTTGTCAAGGCACAGTGTGCGGTAGCTGACCAGTATTTATCTGTTTATGCATATGATGCAGATTGGATTAAGGTAGTCATACGGCCTTG
This sequence comes from Agapanthus africanus, assembly GCA_030015575.1. Taxonomy (NCBI): domain Eukaryota; kingdom Viridiplantae; phylum Streptophyta; class Magnoliopsida; order Asparagales; family Amaryllidaceae; genus Agapanthus; species Agapanthus africanus. Next base: position 140,807,623 of record CM057339.1, read on the forward strand.
TTGACCTTGTCAAGGGTCGTGTGGGTGGGTTTAATTCAATCAAGAAATGACGGGTTGAACTTGACTTACGGTCTATGGTTTGTTGACCTTGTCAAGGTCATATATCGTTCGGAGCAAAATATTATCGGGAGTTTCAAGTGTTGAAATTTGCAATGAGATTGCATACCTTCTATGAGATAGTTGGATCCCGATACCCACTGCGAGTAAGAGTTACTCCTGGGAGAGTTTTACACATTACAATTAGCCGATCAAGTAGGTGTCTAGAAATGTGTTAACGGGGTTACGCCTCTGGGAAAACGAGGTTTACTTTAATCAGGTCCGTGCGAAAGCACGGGGAACCTCCCTCAAAGTACCAACACTGGCCTGGCTGAAAGATTGGCGAACTTGTAGCGTGTAATTAATCCCGGCTAGTCTTTCCTTTTAGGGTTTGAAGGAAGATTTGATTAAAACAGTGGGAGCCATCCTGATTAGATAAAATAATAACCAATCTGATCTTGCAAGAGCATACGCTGAGTGTTTTCTTCTCTCTCCAGGTAGCGACCATATCACGCCTTAATCAAGATAATAAAACGGATATATTGACCGAACCCGCTTATTATACTGAGCTGGGAAACGTTGGTCCCGCTCCAACTTATAATTGTTATAAGACAGAGCAGGAAATTGGGGAATACCAGATTTCCCGTGCCGCCCAAAAGAAGAAAGTGCATGCTGATGCATCTTCTTCGGGTGTGTTCATTACAGAGAACTGTTTCTCAGTATCCTTTACGTCCTGGGTATGTGATACCGGATCAGGATCCCGCATATGTAATCTGTTACATGGGCTACAGAAAGGTAAAGAACTGAGAACGGGTGATAAGTTTCATGAGACAGAAAACGGTGCAAGTGTTGCAACCAAGTCTGTTGGTCACTATCACCCTGTATTACCGGAATACATTGATTTTGAACAAATGTTATTAGATACCGAACCTGATATACAACATCATATCTGTCTCTTTATTGGTAAAGAAAGGATATAATTTTGTATTGATGGATAATGTTTTGAATATTTTCTATATCAAGAGTTGATCGGTTCAGGCACGTTATCTAAAAGCATTGACGTTCTAAATCAAACTACAGTTCTTAGTATACAGAACACACACAAGAGGGAGAGTTCAGAAATGAATGAATCCTTCTTGAGGCATTGTAGACTAGGTCATATCAATACGACCCGACTAGCTGAAGTTATATATAGATGCATATTTAAATCTGTTTGAATTTACATCTTGTGAAACTTGCCGGTCATGTCACAAAGATAAGATGACCATAGCTCTGTTTATTGGAAACAGAGAAAGAGTTAGTGAACTTTTGGGATTGATACATGCTGATGTATGAAGGTCTCATGTCTACACATGCCAAGACCGGTTCTTTTTACTTCATTACATTCTCTGATAATCTCTCAAGATTCATACATATGTTCCTGTTGAAACACAAGTCCGAACCTTTTGAGATATTCACAGAATATAAGTTAGAAGTAGAGAACCAAAATACGGGTTTAAGTATTATGTCCTTTGATGAGATCAAGGAGGAGAATACTTGAGCACGGAGATCCTGGACTATTCTAAAGGAGAATGAGATTCTCTCTCAGCATTACTCCTCCGAATACACCACAGCACGTCGGTGTATCATGGCGGAGCAACAAACACCCTATGTGATATGGTGTGCTCTATGATGAGTAATACTGAGTTGCCTATTTCTTTTTGGGAGTTATGCACTTGAGAAGCTGCATACCTATTGAATAGGGTTCAAATCAAATCAGTTTCCTACCACTTCATATGTGATATGGAAAGGGAAGAGCCCATATTTTAAGTTTGTTAAGATTTGGGGTTGTCCGGACTATGTCTAAAAGCAAAATCCGGATAAGCTCGAGGCAAGGTCTGTTATGTAGAACTGGAAAGGTTCCAGCTATACAAACTGCAGCAGATGATTTGGTAGAACCGAAGGATTCAATAGTAACCTACGAACCTCAGCCTCTCCGCCGATCTAGCAGGGTTCCTCACCCACCTGAGAGATACTTCAGTTTCTCTATGACAGTGGGAGCGAGGATTGCATCATGAGATGATGACCCAACTAGTTTCGGGCTGGCCATCAGGAGTGGGACTCTGTAAGAATGGCTGGGTGCTTAGCGATCTGAGATGGAATCCTTATACAACAACAAAGTATGGACTTTGGTTGCTCTATCTGAAGGGTTAAATCCCCATCAGGAGCAAGTATATCTTGAGAAGATTACTTGGTGTACATGGAAAAGTTGAGACTTTCAAAACTATGCTTAAGTCCATCCAGATCCTACTTGCCATGGCTACATACCATGACTACGATATCTGGTAGTTGGGTGTCATGACAACTTTTCTAAAGGATGATTTGGAAGAGAGCGTCTATAAGTACACAGCCAGAGGGCTTCGTAGACAGTGGGAGCAGCGGAAACGTGTGCAAGATATTTTATGTGATGAAACAGGCATCACGGAGTTGGAACGTCTGTTTTGATGTGGTAGTCAAAGAGTTTGACTTCATCAAAATGGTAGATGAACCTTGTATAAACAAAAAGGTAGTAGGGAGTATGGTGGTGATCCCCGTAGAGTACGTGGATGACATACTCTTGATAGGGAAGGAGTTTCCTATGCTACGATCGGTCAATCTCCGCTTATCACAAAGATTCTCCATAAAGGATCATAGTGATACCTCCTGAATCCTGGATTTTGGATCCATGAGATAGATCTAATTGGATGTTAGGATATTCACTAGTTGTAGTGAGATGGTATCGATCGATCCTGGGGAGAATCACTGGAAAGATTCCAGGATGATAAGGACGACTGAAAGTCAGTCGTAGCCATTGTCTTTACCCTCAGTGGAGGGACGGTATGTTGGAAGAGTTTCAAGCTAGATACCGTGACTTACTAGATGATTAAAAGCAAGATATATCGTTACCAAAGATGCTACCAAAGAGGCAGTCTGGATATATATATAAGTTCATGAGATGAACTTCGTTCCTACCATTGTGTGACAATGGAGTTGTGGCTTTAGCCAAGGAACTACCATCCCATCAGAAATCCAGATATAATTCTTAGGCAGTATCACCTGATCATGGAGATGATTGATCTCCAGGAAGATCGAGGTTAGGAGAGTAGACACAGAGGACAACAGCGCGGATCCACTCACAAAGGCATTTTTCCCAGTAGAGACTTGTATGGGATGGTTGAGTATGAAATACTTCAACCGCAGCTAATTGTTGGGTATGTGATACCACAACAGATGGCCCTAGTGCAAGTGGGAGATTGTTGGTTATATGTATGCCCTAGAGGCCATTACTGTACATACGATGTATATTGTAGTGGATGCTTGGACATATATAGGGAAGACTTTCTTGCTCGACATGATAGTATGCTATCTGGTTGTACTTTATCTTAACATGTACTCTGATTGTCTCTATGTTACATGTTGATAAAACCCTTAGGATATGTACTCGACTACTGGGACTATGATGAGATCATACTAGTGGGGCCACGGTAGTCGACGAGTATATCCTATAACTGTTCCTAGTCGAGGGTGTATCGAGACAGGGCATCGATACACCAGAGTAGACTAGCGTATACGCTCTTGACCCATATGATGGACGATGGATGATCCCATATCCATCGGTGTTTGACATCAAGGATGGTGTACGGGTGTGTTTCCCCCAATCAGAGCAAGGCTCTGTTTGAATTTAAAAAATTCAAATTTTCAAGCAACGCTTCAAACCCCGTGCGCTGCGTGCAATACGCCACATGTCAGAAGTTGATGCGTCAGCACATCGCCCGAGGCAGTGCGTCCAATCAGAGCAAGGCTCTTTTAAAACAAAAAAGTAAAGGAAGCAACGTTTCAGTTGCGCAATCGCTGCGCTGCGTGACACGTGTCTGCGCAGTTGGCAAGCACAGCTGCGCAAGCGCTGCGCTGCGTGACACGTATCTGCGCAGTTGACACGTGTCTGCGCAGTTGCGCAAGCACAGCTGCGCAAGCGCTGCGCTGCGCGACATGTGTCTGCGCAGTTGCGCAAGCACCGCTGCGCTGCGCGACACGTGTCTGCGCATTTGCGCAAGCACAGCTGCGTAAGCGCTGCCCGACATGTGTCATGCGCTGGGGCGTTTGCGCAAAACAGAATTGAGATTTTAAAGAAATCTTTTCTGTTCTTGTTAAAAAAAGAAGATTTTCTTCTGTAAAACAGAGGCCTTTGGATCAAAGATCCAACGGTGGGGAAAATTCCCCAAATCACTCAGAGAAAGATCTCTTTAACAAATTTAACCAATTTATGGGCACTATAAAAAGGACCCCATACCTCAATTCAAAGACATCAACACTTTTGAGAAATCAAGAGTTTCAAACAGAGAGAACTCTGAAAAAGTTTCAAGAAAAAGGTAAAAACCTTCACAAAATAGAAGAAATTTCTTCTAATAGATCATTGATCTAAAAACAAGATCAATAATCTTCACATAATAAACAGTGCTTTGCACTTCTTATGAACCACTGGTTCTTTAAAACAAGAAGACCAAAATAAAGAATAGTGCTTTGCACTTTTATGAACCTTTGGTTCCTGAAATAAAAAGAAAAACTTGTTTTTTCTTTGATCTAAATTAGATCAAGGAAACGAATAGCGCTTTGCACTTCTTTTATGAACCATTGGTTCTTGAATCTAAAAGATTCTTAAATCATAGTACCTTGCACTTGCAAACTGCGCTGTTGTGCTTCTGGATTGGCGCAAGCCACCAGAGCGCGCCACGTGTCAGCAGCGCAGGCGCAGAGCATTAGCGCAGCGCACCACGCTTGCACGACACGTGTTAACACTACAAGCGCTTGTGCTCTCTGATTGGCGCAAAGCGCCTGATAAATGCAAGACATTTCTTAAAGGGCCAGGCCCAAATCAAAAAGACCAAGCAGGCCTAATTAAATTGATGCTTTGCATCATTTATAAATAGGCAGAGCCCAACAAAATAATAAAAATGCTATGCATTTTAAAAGGGGCAGAGCCCAAACAAAGTAGATGCCTTGCATCATTCATAAATGAGCAGAGCCCAGAATAAATTGATGCTCTGCATCTTTTATGGGCAGAGCCCAAACAAAAAAATAGAAAATAATGCAATGCATTATTTAAAAATGGGCCAAGCCCTAGCACAGGTCTAACAGAACAAAAACAAATAAAAGCGTTGAATATTTTTCAACTGGACTTAGCCCAATCATGGCCGTAAGTCCTCAAACTAAATTGACTGAGTAAGATTGCTCTCTTAAATCAATTTACGACCGGTTCAAGGGTACATCTCTGAACTCTTCTGACACCTATCGTTGTAATCCTTCAACGACGTCAGAGAGGTGACGGGTCCCGACGACCACACATCAAGACGGACTGCGGGGTCCTTAAACTCGTGGATCGAAACGTTCTTAAACTAATTTTGGACCATCACGTCCCTAAACTGGAATATGGACCACCACGTCCCTAAACTGGCGATGGACCACCACGTCCCTAAACTGGAATATGGACCATCACGTCCTTAAACTGGAACAATAGAGCCCTCAAATGCTCTTTTGCCGGATCTAAACGATCCTGTTTAAGTTGATCTTAGCCCTAAACACGGCTAACGTATCCTTAAACATTCAAATGGACTATAAAACTCCAAATAAACTTTGGTTCAAGGGTACATCTCTGAACTCCTCTGACACCTGTCGTTGTAATCCTTCAACGACGTCAGAGAGGTGATGAGTCCCGATGGCCATATATTAAATGGATTACCACGTTAAATTGATCTTAGTCTCAAACAGGACTAACCTATCCTTAACGGACGTTTAAGTTAATCTTAGCCTCAACACGGCTAATATATCCTTAAACTAAAAACACCAAACCCAAATCTAAGTAAATACGGATTTAGACTAATCCACATCCTACGGGCGACGATATTACTTAGTCTCCGTATACAATCCACGGGCAACCACAAACAAAACAAACACACACGACACGAAGTGAAATTCTGGAGAAGGAGAAAGTTGTTACCGCGATACGATAGCGTAATTAACTGCAGGGGCTTGCGCCTGCAGGGAAGAGCGTCCCCACAATCAAAAACCCCTCAAGCGAGGGGGAATCTGACGAAGTCTGCTACATCGGCCGCATTCGTCTAAACCTCCGATATACGGTGCCATAAATCAATTTGGCATCTTCGGAGAGGTGGACGGATAAAACTAAATAGCATCTACCCCGAATCTCAGGCCAGACGTTCACCGCGTCTCCGCCGCGTCTTTCGGAGGGGAACAGATTCTGGCACGCCCGGTGGGACCTTTTCCTCTTTCCACTCCACACTTCGTGTGTCGTCCTCGCGAACCAATCGCGGTTTGTTAAATGGCTGCCTTTGGATTTCAAGTTACTAAGATTTGGTCTTTCTCCTGGCGCAGAACTCAAGCATCAATGGCCTCTAACTGCACCAACTGCTCGAAGTGCCACTGCAACGGACGCTCCACCTCCCCCGGAGGTGTAGCATATGGGCCCCAAGCGGCTTCCTTCCTCGCTCTGCCAGTAGACCAGGTGACCCAGGCCACCACCGGCCTGTTTTTCGGGACCATGATCCCGCCAACAAGCTTCTCTATGCCAATACCTGCACCGGAAGTGAACAAGAAGTCGGTCTTCGACCGGCTCACCGCCACGACGGCCCCTGTCAACGGGTCGCCCACTACCAAACCAACAGCCTCTATTTTCGCCAGGCTGGATCAGAACTCTAAATTGGCTGTCCCAAGGAAGGCAATAACTGCTGCTCCAGAAGTCATCAAGGCGGCTTCCCCTATCAAAGAATCCGTCTTTTCAAGACTGACGATTCCTGCTCCTGCCCTTGCTCGAGGATCCGTCTTCGACAGGTTGAATATCACCCCTCAAAAAACAACCTCAGTTTTTAAGAGGTTAACACCGGCGGCGCCTCATTCAGACAGGGGGCAAAAAGAAGCTATCTCTATCTCCGAGCCAGTCCCAACGGCTCGTCGTGCTCGACGTCGCCATTGGCGACGAGTGAGGAAGGCAGGGGGCAACTCCTCCTCAGGGCTAACTCCACCGGCTCCAGTGGTGGAAGTCAACGCTGCTGTTCCAACTAAGAACAGCTTTGAACTGCTGAAGAGGGTACATAAGAACTCTCCAACCGCTACACTGAAAAGATCTCCTCCGCCCGCGGAGAAAGTTCCGGAAACAAAGCAAGAACATCCCCCTCAACGGCTGTCCTAAAAAATATACAAGGTTTGGCGAAGGGTTCAAGACTCCGTGATCGACCCAGATCACTCTCGTCAACAAAAGAAGACGAAGGTGCAAAAAGAAAAAGACCGTCTTGTTAAACAGCAGAGGACAACAATCGCTAGGGTGCCCACTGCAACGGCCCCTTCAACTTCTATGGCCCATAAAAGAAGAAGGCCGGAGAAAGTGCCAACGCCGATGACGAATATCAGAGGTGGTGAACCCAAACGCCCTAAGTCAGGGGGCATTGTAGTTCATACCGTCTGCATGGCATCTGGTAAAGAAGACAGTCGCATATCTACGGGTCATCGACCGCTTACGCCATCAGTGACCAAAGCGCAGGAGCAACAGCAGAAGCTCCAAGAGATGATGAATGCTATGGCCGCACTTACCGGGCCAAAAGAAAATCCTGAAACGTCCTCGGATGAACGCCAAGAGGAAGAAACCGACGCCGAATTCCTTCGTCAAATATTGGAAAAGAAGGACAAAGAGGCTGCTGAACAAGCAGCCAACATATAGCGTATGGGCCTCCTTTTCCAAGACATGGTAGGGATGATGATACAACAAGATCCTCCGGCCGAAGAGCCCCTGATCGTCCTTGGAGACGATAGGGAAGAGACATCAAATCCTCCGCCAGCTCTATCAACAGCTAAGGAGGATACAATCTCCAAAGCTGATTTGGACGAGTACATAGCCCAACAAATACGGGTTCATCATGCGACTGAAGCAGCCGGCCAGGTCATAAAAACGGGGCGGCCATATCCAAGTTGGTATGACCAAATCAAATACCCGCCCGGTTACACAATTCCCAAGTTTCATGTCTACAAGGGGACGGGCAATCCTCACCAGCATGTTGTCCAGTTCAGGGCACTCTGCGGCAACACCGGCGGTGATGACAAGCTTTTGCTTCGCCAGTTTGTTGGAAGTTTATCAGATACGGCGTTCGAGTGGTACTCTGAGCTCCCGAATGACTCTATCAAGACCTTCACAGAGATGGAGCTGTTGTTTACTCAGCGTTTTGCAAGCGCCAGTGAACGCACCCCGATGACGGCACAGATTAACGCCAGGGTAAAGCCAGGCGAGACATGGGTTCAATATGCTATACGGTGGCCGAACTTATGGTCGAAGTGCGAGCAGCGCATTGAAGAAGCTCCCGCGGTGGGTATGTTTGTGGGAACCCTTAATCCGCAAGCAACCATCTCGCAATTTACGATGTTTTTCAAGCCGACTACCTTCCAGGCCTTGATTGACAAGCTAGCGCAAATGGATCAGATGGGCCATAAACCCCCTCTTCTAAAGCCGGACTCCCGAAATGACAAAGGGAAAGAAAAAGCAATCGTTGTCGCTAATGCTCAACAACAACCGAGCGAATCGAAGCCGGTTGTTCGTCAAAATAACATGCGCCCGTATGTGGCCCTTGAGGAGAGGATGGGACGTTCTTACTCGTTTCCCCGGGATAAAACGAAAAGGTTATTCGAGCTGGCGTTGCGCAACCGACTCATAAATCTACCAGATCCAAAATGTCCGTCGCAACCAAGTGACGTCAATGAGCCTAACTACTGTCCTTATCATCGAGTACTGGGTCATCCGATCGAGGATTGCTACGTTTTCAAAAATTGGCTTGAAACCCAGTACCGACAGGGCAAATTCGCGTTATCTGACAAATGGAAGGTGAATCCCCCGTAGCCCCACACCTCTAAAAGAATGAATACGCCGGGGGCAACATGCTCTGTCGTCGAAGAAGCTCCTTGGGAGGTTGTATTATCGGCCAAGACAAAGAGGATGCTAAATGAGCTTCAAGTATGCCCAGCGATCAAGTGGAAGAACCCGTTAGAACCGCAGGTCATTGAAGGGATGTTGAAGCCACGTCCAACTCCAAAAACCGATAGTGGTGGCTCAAGCACTCGTAACCAGCCGTCAAAATCTTCGAAAAAGAAGAAGAAGAAATCTAAGAAGCCCGTGAAGCCTGGCGACAAGTGCACGGACTTGCAAAAACAAATTGACGCGCTAGAGGAATACAACCAGAAGGCACGGACTCCCATTGCATTCCAAGAGTTCCTCAATCACGTCTTTCAAGAGGAAAATGAGGGAGAAAGTTCATCTGATGAATCTGAAGAATGCGTGGCGAGCCGTCATGTGATTTCCCATTCGTTCATGAACGATGAGGAGACTTCTTATACTGAAACGCTGGGGGCAGATACCGAATCAAAAATTCTGGGGCCATCGGATGAAGTAATTGACGCATTCCTCAATGAAGCTCGGTTGAAAAGTAAAGCTGATCGAGAATGCGAGGCGGTCATATTTGAAAGGGCCAAACGCCAGCGACTTGATGAAAGAGCTGAGACGATCCCGCTGGAGCAAAATACCTCCACTACCGACAAAAGCCAATTCAAAATGAGGAAAATGTTTGCTAAGGCCACATCAATGGGCATGAAGCTACCATCCTCTGAAGGAAGCATCACCGGTGAAATAGAAATGCACCCGTCCTATTGCTTATATCATCAGAAGGTTTCGCACCCCACTCAAGAGTGCAAAGCTTTTGATAGATGGTGGCAAGGATACGTTGCTCATCGACAACGCTTTAAGCGGGAGAAGCGCAAAACTCGTCGGGAGCGGAAAAATACGACCGAAGAGCTTAAAAGAACTACCGGCGATTGTCGCATGGTTAACACCGGCGGGTCACAAATGCCTACATTCGGGAGCGATTCTGATGAGGAGTTGGAACTTGCCCCTCTTTTTAAAGAGTCCACTTCGGGAAAAGGAGAAGAGACGAAGGTTTGCGAAAATATTCGGCTGCGGAATCGGACGCTGCCTGAAAAGAATCTCGGACCCTCAAACAGAAAAGATAAAGGGAAAGAAAAGGTCTCTGAAGATATCGTCTTAGATGACCAAGTGGTGGAGGAGCTAAGTGCCAAGGACCCGCCGAAGAAAAATAATGTGGATTACAACGTCTTAGCGCATCTGAGGAAGCTACCCTCCCAGCTCAGCATTCTTGATGTCCTTTTGCTATCAAAGGAGGCGAGAGATTCGTTAGTCAAGGCACTACAGGATCCGGAGCAATTCCAAGCTTTCCTGGCCGAGGAAAAGATGAAGGATGAATTGGAGGAAGTGCACACGGCCGATGTCGCTTTTGGTGATGAAGATCTTCTGCTTGGGACATGCGAACACAATCGCCCCCTCTACGTCTCAGGATACTGTCACGATATAAAGATAGGCAAAATCCTGATCGATAATGGATCCTCCGTTAATCTCCTCAATGTGCGGGTCTTAAAAGAAATCTGCATGAGCGTCCAGCACCTTGCTCGGGACAAGATCATCATCTCCGGGTTTGACTCCCAGTCATCAAGAACTCTTGGGTCTGTGGTACTGACGCTACGCTTTGGGCTACTCATCACGTACATTAAATTCCATGTCATAGACGCCAAGACATGCTACAATGCTCTGCTCGGCCGACCGTGGTTACACGAGTACAACGTCATCCCTTCTACACAACATCAGTGTATGAAATACGCTAAGGATGGTCTCGAGTATACCGCGGCGGGAGAACTGAATCCGTTTTCCGTGAACGAAGTCCGCAAATATGAAGATGCCAAGTACTTCTTGCCGGATTTCGAAGATACGGAAATGTGTCACAAGCCGGAAAACAAAGCTAACGCCACCATCCCTGTTTTCGGCAGTGATACCGCGGATGAAGTGGAGATAGTTTATTCGGGGCCGCCCCAACACAACAAGCCAGGACCGTTTGCTCCTACGTTGATCTTTGGTAGTGACTCGGAGGACGAGGTCCATACTATATTCTCTGCTCGACCTTCAGTACAAACGTCCGCTGATGAAGAGCAAAGTCTACAAGTCGCCATGGTACCGCTTAAACACCATAAAGAACTGGATGCACTTAATATTTACAATGTAGAAGAGCTGCAAACGTTCTATATCCCTCCCAGGCGAGAAAGCGAAAAAGCAATTCTATTCTACCGCTATGAAGAAACCAAAGTGGAGAAAGAAATCTGGCATGGCGCGGATCCTACGCTCGACAGGCTTCAGCCTATCCGTCTTCCCAGATATTATACGGAAGGTTTGAAAAAGCTGCTGAAACGCCAGGGGATATCCTTCAAGCAGACCGTTCGAAAAGCCAAGTTCTATGACAAAGTCTGGAACGTCCCCGGGACCCAGCACAAGTTGCCTAATGGGAGAATGGAAACAATCGGGCTTGGTTACATTCGGTCCATGAAACGAGAGCTACTAAACAGCTGCTACGTCGTATATGACTTCGATGAAGAAGCGGATGCTCAATGGGAGGACGGTAATCCTGAGCCAGTGAAAGTTCCAGATGCAAAAGAGCCCAGTCCGTCATTCGAAGAACAAATGGACAAGCTTATAAGGGAAGCGGTCAAAAAGTCCGGACGATCATAACCGCGAAATGGTCATCTACGAGAAAGCCAAAACGCAACGCCTTCTCCAACAGACCGTGAAAGATGAAAATGCCGCTCCTTGTCAACCTGTTATAAAGAAGGCTCGACGCAAAAGCAGAAATAAGTCGAAAGGCCAAAAAGGCACTCAACAGCAACAAAGCAGGGCTAAGAAGCCACGCAAACGGGAGTCGAGCGTTATTGATCTATCCCTTATGAAGAAAATGGGTCGAGCATACTCGTTTCCGCGGGACAAGACGAAGAAGATACTTGACCTCACTCTAAAACATCAGATGCTTACACTGCCGGAGTCTAAACACCCCGAACAAGCAGGCAAGGTCTCACACCCAGACTATTGCTCTTATCACCGAGTAATAGGGCATCCTCTTGAAGATTGCTTCACCTTCAAGAATTGGGTCGAAGATCAGTATCGGCTTGGCAAGTTCGCTCTGTCCGACAACTGGAGGGTAACGCCGCCACAGAAGCACGAACCCAAGCCCACGAAAGAAGAACCGGTTCCACATTGGGATTGGAAGCGGATTCGTACTTGTCGCATGATAACAATATCAAAAGAAGAGCCCGAGAACATGGATGACCTTCCCTGGTGCTTTGAAAACAGCAACGACGGGGTGATCTCAGAATTCCCACCAGCGCTAAAAGAGCTGGAAGATGGAATCCATACCACTGCAGATAACCTCAAGAAAATTGAGTTGGGGACGGCGAACGACCCGCGGCCGACATTCATTAGTGAGCTGCTATCTGAAGAAAGGGTGGCTTCATTAAAAGACCTGCTTATGCAGCATAGAGATTGTTTCGCATGGAACTATTCCGAAATGCCGGGATTAGATCCAGAAATTGCTGTGCACAAATTGGCGATATCCCCAGACATCAAGCCAGTCAAGCAGGCACCAAGAAGAATGCGGCTCGAGCTTGAAATGAGCATCAACGCCGAGGTCAAGAAGCTGATTGACTCTGGTTTCATCCAGGAAGTTCAATACCCTGAATGGATCGCCAACATCGTCCCGGTGATGAAGAAAAATGGGACAGTGCGCGTATGTGTAGACTTCCGGGATCTTAATAAAGTTTGCCCGAAGGACGATTTCCCAGTGCCAGTCACCGAACTGATGATAGACAATACGTCCACTCACGAGGTTTTCTCCTTCATGGACGGCTCGTCAGGATATAATCAGATAAAAATTCATCCAGAAGACCAGAAGCATACCGCCTTCAGGACTCCTCTGGGTATATTCTGCTACAAGGTGATACCTTTCGGTTTAAAGAATGCCGGTGCTACCTACCAAAGGGCCATGACGAAGATCTTCGATGACCTTATACACGAAATCGTCGAATGCTATATCGACGACCTCGTGGTTAAAAGCAAATCATACGAGGAACATCTCGAGCATCTAAAGACCGTATTTCAACTCCTTCGACAATACAACTTGAAGATGAACCCTCTCAAGTGTGCATTCGGAGTTTCTTCGGGCAAATTCCTGGGATTCATCGTCCGACACCGGGGTATCGAAATAGATCCGTAAAAAATCAAGGCGATCATGGAAATGCCTCCGCCAAGGACTCTCAAACACCTGCGGTCTCTCCAAGGGAAGCTCGCGTATATACGGCGATTTATAGCCAACCTTTCAGGAAAGTGCCGTCCCTACAGCCACCTGATGAAGAAGGGAACTCCGTTCGTCTGGGACCAAAAATGCCAAAGCGCGCTAGACGAGATCAAACAATACCTGCAGAACCCGCCAGTGTTGGCTGCTCCGGTCATGGGAAAACCTCTCATTCTTTATACAACCGCCCTCGAAGGTTCCTTAGGCGCATTATGGGCACAAGAGAACGACCAAGGGAAAGAAAGAGCACTCTATTACTTAAGTCGAGTTCTACTGGGGGCAGAAAGCAACTACCCCCCATTGAAAAACACTGCCTGGCGTTGATCTTCGCGACAACAAAGCTCAGGCACTATGCATTGGCGCATGAGGTCCGTCTCATTTCAATGGTAGACCCTCTTAAGTATTTAATGTCAAAGGCCATATTGACGGGACGACTCGCTAAATGGGCCCTGCTCTTGATGGAGTTTTCTATAACATATCAACCTCTCAAGGCAGTGAAAGGCCAGGCCATCGCCGACTTCCTCGCTGAGCATCCGATACCCGCCGATTCTCCTCTGAATTGCGATCTTCCAGACGAACATGCGTTTGATGCGATCGACGGTGGTGATACCCGATGGGAACTTTATTTCGATGGAGCATCTTCCGTGAAGAAGTGCAAATAAAGTACCTCTATAATCAAATCGGGGGTAGGACTCATCTTTGTAACTCCACAAGGAGGGATAATGCGCTTCGCGTTCTCCCTGACGGAGCCGAGGACAAACAATGAAGCCGAATACGAAGCTTTGATTGCAGGTCTCGAGATCGCCATCGACATGGGAATTGAAAACCTTCTCATATACGGAGATTCTCAACTAGTCGTTAGTTAAGTAAACGACGACTACCAAACATGCAAACCAGAATTGGTGAAGTACGGCGAAAAAGTAGAACAATTGTTGACCCAAATTCCTTGCTATACGTTGGAAAACATACCGCGCGCGGAAAACAGCAAAGCAGACGCGTTGGCCAAACTTGCTAAAGAACTGGCTGACGAGAACCTCGATGTCGTTAGAATCGTCGTACAAAGCCGTCGGGTGCTTGCCCCAGCAGAAATATCTCCGGAATCATCCGAAGAAAAGGAGCGAGTGAGCAGACGACTCTGCAAGTAAAAAATTGGGAAAATACCGAGGATTGGAGAGAAGTCTTCATAGACTACTTTAAATCCCATCTAATGCCTGAAGAAGCGTCCACAAGACATCAGCTCATGAAACGAGCTCTATCTTTTGCCTTCGTCAACGATACTCTGTACAAGAGGTCGTTTGATTCTCTGTGGTTGAGATGCCTGGGACCTGACGAAGCGAAAAGAGTCGTCCAGGAAGTTCATGATGGACTCTGCGGTTCTCACCAAGCAGGCCCAAAGATGAAGTTGAAGATCAAACGGATGGGCTACTACCGGCTCACGATGATCCAGGACTGCCTTAAATATGCGAAGCAATGCCACTCATGCCAAATTCATGGGGACTTCATCCACCAACATCCAAATCCACTACATCCAACGATCGCTAGCTGGCCATTCGAAATGTGGGGAACTGACATAGTCGGCCCCATCGAACCGGCATCGTCTAGAGGACATCGTTTTATCCTGGCGACGACTGATTACTTCTCCAAATGGGCAGAGGCAGTACCGCTGAGGGAAGTTAAGACGGAGAATATCCTCCATTTCTTCAAGACGCACGTCATATATCGGTTTGGGATGCCGAGACGGATCATCCCCGATAACGGGCCAGCCTAGAGAAGCCACAAGATCAGTCGCTTCGCACAGCAGCATAATATAGACTGAAGATATTCTTCGGTTTATAATCCGCGAACCAACGGACTAGCTGAGGCCTTCAATAAGACCTTAACAAAGATTATGAAGAAGACAGTGTCCTGAAATAAGAGAGACTGGTACGAGAGACTGCAAGAGGCTCTTTGGGCGTACCGAACTACGTTCAAGACAGCCACAAGCACAACGCCATATGCGTCGGTATTCGGTACAGAAGCAGTACTCCCCCTCGAGATAGAGTTACCCTCTCTACGAGTGGCAGTCCACTACGAGATAACAGATGAAGAAAATGCTCACCTTCGGCTTGAGGAGATCGATGCCCTCGATGAGACCCGGCTCATAGCGCAGCAAAATTGTAAATCCCCGTTCTCCATCTACAAGAATTTTCTCTGTATTTTCCAAATTCCTGAGATTAACCTTGCCTCGTATTTATTCTGTAGAAGGTGGTTGCTTGAATCCCAAAGTTTATATTTTTCCTTAACCCTAAAAGCCTAAACCCAGGATTTAGGTTAAAGCCAGAGTAAATCGAAACCAAAATTTTATCAATAAAATCCTAACCAATTATTTAAAACCCTAAGTTTTATAGCCCATTCCCTCACTCAGCCCACTCTTGTTTTTATAATAAACCCTTTGAAATTCAGCCCCGGCCCGCTGCCCACCAGCCCACTTCTTTAAGAATTAATCGTTTTTATTTTTATTTTTACCGGCCCGTTTCTTTTTGAAGCCCACGAGATATTTAAAGGAAAATGAATCCTTGCGCGGCCCACTACCATTAATCCAAGCCCGCTCCCCGACCCCTTCACTGTTCTTCTTCCCTCTTCAAATTTCTAACGGCTACCCTTTAACTGCGCGCGCGACCCGCCTCCTCCGCCGTCGCTCACGCCCACGCCCACGCAGTACCGTTGCCGCCGTTCCATATCACAACCTCACCTCTCTCTTCTCTTTCTTCTTGGAAACTCCCTGACTCTCATCACTCTTCAAAAATCCACCGAGCACCCAAATTCCTCTCGAACCCATTTTTTTGCCGACCGCTCGACGCCCCATCGACGGCGACCACACCTCGACAACCACCGACGACCCTCTCTCAGCCTCCCTCCTTCACCCTCTACAACTCCACCATTCTTCAAACCGAGCCCTCTCAATTATCCCCTGCACACAACCAATTCAGCCGAGCTCGAGTCATCACCTTATACCCTCGACGCCGGCGAACTCCCCACCACATCGCCGACCTTCCCACAACATCCACACCCTCAGCATCACCCTCACCTCTCCAGACCCGACCCCCACTGCTCCCCATCTCTCCAAATCTCAAAACCCATTTCTATTTTTCCCTCACTGTGAGCTGCTCCGTACTCGCTGCCGGAGCGACGCCGTCGACCATCGGCAACTCCAATACACTCGCTGTGAATCATCAAACATCCATCAACGTCTAGTGGCTGTGCAGACGACTCCGGGAACTCCGACGTATAACCCGTCCTCGATCGGGGCTCGCGCGAATAGATTCCACGGCGTACAACGCGTGTTCGCTGCATCGTTGCTGCCGTGTGATTCCGAGACATCTTCCAGGCAAGTGTTTACTTGCTTCATGCTATTATAGTCGTGTTACACACCTAGATCACATAGTTTACGAACTTAATGATTATATATATATATATTGACCAAGGTGTTCGATGCTAGTCTTTCATGGATATAGCTGTTTAATTTGACGGAAACCGATACCATCTGTTGGCCCATATAATGTTAAATATAGTGTATGAATTTCACTGGAAAATACGAATGTTTGTAACGAAAACTGATACCCCCAAATATGCCGTTAAAACCGGAATTTTCTCGTGCCTGAAAACGAATAAAATCACCATAAATCATATGTATACTGGATTGAGACGTTCGAGGGCTTAAATCGAAGCCGACTCGATGAACTTTAACCCTATGGAAAATCCTAATGATTCCTGTTCTGTAATCATAACGATAACTGGGTCGGAACACGACTCTGGACTGCAGTCCAGAGCGTTTCTGATTGGTGTGTTCTGTCTAAAATCCTGCGTCCCCGTATTTCCTGAAATCGCATGGTACGGAACTTTACAGTAGTTATAAGATATACCTGTTAGTGAAACAAAACAAGTGGTCTCTTTCCGATTCATCGCAGTTTGTTATTTTAAACTTATTTTAAAAAGGCAGAACGTAAAGCTGTTCAGAACATTTTCTGAAACGACATTTGAGATTGAACTGTGTATAACTTTCAAGGTACAGATGCGACTGAGGCTCCGTCTGTTACGTTGAATACTTTATCGAAAACCCTAAATTTCATCTAACTGTGACATCGCCAAGTTCTGAGCCCAACTGGGCGCAATTCGTGTCGCGAAACAGACGTTCAGTTCTGAAATTGAAATTTCAGCCGCGAACACTTAAACTGAAACAGTTATATCTTGAAAACCGAAACTCCGATCGAACTGAAACAAAATTTGATGAATTCCTGACTGATTGTTCTATATATCTTGCCTACATCATATTTGCTGAATTCGTAACATATTAATTTGTGTAATTCATTTTGGTTCGTGACATGCATATTAATTCATAACATACCGAGCTTATATGGTAGTTTACAATACATATATCATATCCTTGTCATATACACAGTGTTAGTGCGTGTGGACATTGCATTATCGTGCGTGATAGATGTTAGTTTAGGAGTGACCAGTATACCAATGGAAAGTGAACATTCGTGACAGTGATTGATACAGTGGATAGTGATGAAACCGTGTCATTGGTATACTTGTACACAACTAGACCAATATCATAAAAAGTGTAACCTGGGGAAAAGGGGAAATCAAAGTGGAAAGAGTATCGTATTTAGCGGGACCGTGATTAGAGGATGATCATTCGAACTGTGATACTTATACGTGTAGGACAGGATCTAGCGATCCGGCTGACAGGGTTATGTCCCGGGCATGTGGGCCGTTGTCTCGGGTATGTACGAGACTCCTGTTAAACATGATCCTCCTTCCACTATGTGATTTCAAACATGACCTAGAGACCGATAGGGACACATAACATATTCTGCATCATATTGTGACATAGTGATTACTTGCATTATTCTCATACCAGTATTACCTCATTTACCTGTTCATCTGATTATAATAATATTATTATTGGTGTCGCTCTGACGACCTGAGTATGCATGCTCAGATTCCGCGGGAGGACCAGTACAGAAGACGGATCTATCCTTTGAGCTCACGGAGATATAGTTTGGTGTACCTTCTTCATTTATTGCTTTCCATAAAAGAGATTGTGAGATCAAACTTGGTTAGTTATTATTCTTATTATCTGTAATTTGTGAACAATGGGATTTTAATGTAATAAATTAGTGATGTGATTCCTTTAATACTGTGCTTTAATTACTGATTACCATGTAGTGCTAGAAGCCGAAGTGTGACTACGGCAGGATGAATCCTTGACCGCAGGAGCATGGCTGGCCTAGTCATCCCTCGTTTTCCGTATTTTGGGAAGCGGGGCGTGACAAAAATCTGGAGGCCTACAAAGCAAAGATGACACGTTCATATGAAAGATTGACCCGACCGAGAACATTCCGCCAAGGCGAACTTGTGCTAGTGGTCAAAAGGCCTATGATTCCCAATCGCACCAAGCGGGGAAAGTTTGAGCCAAACTATGAAGGCCCGTACATCATAGACAAGGTCTATCAAGGTGGAGCCTATCTACTCATAGATATACACGGTGAAAGGCCTTTCACGCCAATAAACGGTCGCTTCCTAAAGAGATACTACGTTTAATGAGCCACAGCCTAGGTCAATGGTAGATGATGACGACTATGTCCGCTCGCTATCTTCCTAAGCTCAAGCTTTATAAGCAGTAGCCGGCCTTCTCCATGACGGACCGAAACGTCCTTAAACTAATAACGGACCGAAACGTCCTTAAACTAATACCGCAGCATTCGTAGGCTGACAAAATAAAAAAATATATATATAAAATATATATATATATATATATATATATATATATATAAATAAAAACGGTATGTCCATAAGCAAAAAAAGGCACGGATGAAAACCCGAAAGGGCTCCGTGAGTAAAACCAGCAGGGCTACCGGCGAGTGTTCGTGAAAACCCGAAAGGGCGCGACCTCGTAAAAAAAAAGAGAAGATGAAAATAAATAAAAAAGATATAAAATAAAAACGGTATGTCCATAAGCAAAATGGGCACGGATGAAAACCCAAAAGGGCTCCGTGAGTAAAAACAGCAGGACTACCGGCGAGTGTTTGTGAAAACCCGAAAGGGCGCAACCTCGTTAAAGTACACTTACAGGGTCCCTTCGACCTTGTAAGGAGAAACCACCCGCGTGAGATCCTTACGACTCACAAGGGAGCAGCACACTTAGGGATCCCCACGATTCCTAAGGAGAAAATACACTTGCGAGATCCTCACGACTCGTAAGGAGAACTCTCTTATGGGACCCTCACGGCCCATAAGATTTGAAAGTCTTAAGTTACAGAGACCTAAACCCGTGCTTAAGAAACCCCCACAACCTTCGATATTGCCCTACAAGTGGTTCAATACTGACTCTTGTATACAATCCACGGGCGCGAATAAACATTTCCCGAATCAAGTCTCATCTGTGATTGGGGATATGTTCGCATGACCCTTGTAAGTCCTCTCGATTTATGAGGAGAAAACCCTCCTGTAGGATCCTTACGACTTATAGAGGAAACGAACACTTAGGAATCCTTACGATTCCTAAGGAGAAAATACACCTACACGATCCTCACGACTTGTAGGGAGAAATACCTTTGTGAGACCCTTACGGCTCATGAAGTTAAAAGCCTTAGTTGACAGGACCTTAACCCTGTTCGCTAAGCCACCTTTGTTCGACATCGACGGAGGCAAATGATGATTCGCTCCTGGCAATATCCCAGTTGTAGCGGTGCTGATGACGAAATCGGTGTCTAATTCCAGGTTTACGGCGGAAAGCCAATAGGCCGCACATGCATACGGAATAGCCGAAATGATAGGGCAACTTGCAATAAAAAGCAGCAAGTAAAAATGTATGCATGCAAAATAGCCGAAATGATTGGGCAATTCGCAATAAAAAGCAGCGAGTGAAAACAAAATAAACAGCCAAAATGATTGGGCACCGCGAAAAATAGCCGAAATGATTGGGCAATCGCGACCTTCGCGATACAAAAACTGAAATGATAGAGCATCGCGGAAATAAAACAAAAAGAAATGATAAAACTTTGGCCCTACAGTTGAGATCACATCGATCCCTGTACATAATCTAAGGGCGTAAACAAAGAGGGAACCATACTTTTCCAACAGGCTCCGCCAGAAAACGAAGCCAAATCTCGACGGTTCATCCCAACTCCGAAGAAACCAGTGTCTTTGGCAAATTCCTCAACTCAGGGAAACAAATAATCCTTGACGAGAGCCTCCTGATCCGAGTTGACTCGCAGAGCAACCAGTGCCTCCGTGGGAAATTCTCGACTCGTTTCAACACCAGGGAAACAAATAATCCTTGGCGCTAGGGAAACAAATAATCCTTAGCAAATATCTCAACTCAAGGAAACAAACAATCCTTGACGAGAGCCTCCAGATCCGCGTCGACTCGCAGAGCAACCAGTGCCTCCGTGGGAAATTCTCGACTCGTTTCAACGCTAGGGAAACAAATAATCCTTGGCAAATTCCTCAACTCAGGGAAACAAACAATCCTTGACGAGAGACTCCTGATCCGCGTCGACTCGCAGAGAAACCAGTGCCTCCGTGGGAAATTCTCGACTCGTTTCAACGCTAGGGAAACAAATAATCCTTGGCAAATTCCTCAACTCAGGGAAACAAACAATCCTTGACGAGAGCCTCCTGATCCGCGTCGACTCGCAGAGCAACCAGTGCCTCCGTGGGAAATTCTCGACTCGTTTCAACACCAGGGAAACAAATAATCCTTGGCGCTAGGGAAACAAATAATCCTTAGCAAATACCTCAACTCGGGGAAACAAACAATCCTTGACGAGAGCCTCCTGATCCGCGTCGACTCGCAGAGCAACCAGTGCCTCCGTGGGAAATTATCGACTCGTTTCAACACCAGGGAAACAAATAATCCTTGGCGCTAGGGAAACAAATAATCCTTAGCAAAGACCTCAACTCAGGGAAACAAACAATCCTTGACAAGAGCCTCCTGATCCGTGTCGACTCGCAGAGCAACCAGTGCCTCCGTGGGAAATTCTCGACCCGTTTCAACACCAGGGAAACAAATAATCCTTGGCGCTAGGGAAACAAATAATCCTTAGCAAAGACCTCAACTCAGGAAAACAAACAATCCTTGATGAGAGCCTCCTGATCCGTGTCGACTCGTAGAGCAACCAGTGCCTCCGTAGGAAATTCTCGACCCGTTTCAACACTAGGGAAACAAATAATCCTTAGCAAAGACCTCAACTCAGGGAAACAAACAATCCTTAACGAGAGCCTCCTGAGCCGCGTCGACTCGTAGAGCAACCAGTGCCTCCGTGGGAAATTCTCGACCCGTTTCAACACCAGGGAAACAAATAATCCTTGGCGCTAGGGAAACAAATAATCCTTAGCAAAGACCTCAACTCAGGGAAACAAACAATCCTTGACGAGAGCCTCCTGATCCGCGTCGACTCGCAGAGCAACCAGTGCCTCCGCGGGAAATTCTCGACCCGTTTCAACACCAGGGAAACAAATAATCCTTGGCGCCAGGGAAACAAATAATCCTTAGCAAAGACCTCAACTCAGGGAAACAAACAATCCTTGACGAGAGCCTCCTGATCCGCGTCGACTCGCAGAGCAACCAGTGCCTCCGTAGGAAATTCTCGACCCGTTTCAACACCAGGGAAACAAATAATCCTTGGCGCTAGGGAAACAAATAATTCTTAGCAAATACCTCAACTCAGGGAAACAAACAATCCTTGACGAGAGCCTCCTGATTCGCGTCGGCTCGCAGAGAAACCAGTGTCTCCGCGGGAAAATTCCCGATTCGTCTCAAATTGCAAGATGAAGCCTCAGGCAGCAGGGACTAAAAAACTTGCTTCCTGAACAATGGGACCTTGCAAGTCGATCTAAAACGGTCCCTTGCATACTATTCACGGGTCTCACTCTCCAAAGTCGAGTTTCGACAAGGAGGGAAACAACCGCTTACAGGTTCTCTCGACTCGTAAGAGGGAAGAATTCTCTTATAGTATCCTTACGACTTATAAGAGAAAACTCACTTAGGAATCCTCACGATTCCTAAAGAGAAAACCCACCTACGAGATCCTCTCGATCCGTAGGGAGAAAAGTCTCTATGAGACCCTCACGGCTCATAGAGTTGAAATGTCTTAGGCAGCAGATCTGAACCTGCGGCCTAAGCCATCGCTATCTCTTGAAAAAAAAAACTAAGTTATCTGCCAATTATGTTTATCAAGACAACATGCTGATAATAAGAGAAGGCAGAAAGCAAAAGAACATACAAGACATTGCAAAAGAAAATGTGTATCTTTATTCATTGATTTCAATCAAATACAAGATGAATCGTACAAAAGAATAAAGAATGGATACATATTATTTAAAAGGAAAATTTTACAAATACATTGATACAAAGGTAGCTACTGGGAAGGAAGCGTCTTAAGTAGCTTTATCAGTTGTTCGCACACTTCCTTCCATGCCTTTTCCTGATCGGCTACCACCGCCAGTTCGTCCTCTACTTGAGCCCGCTGCTGCATGAAGGATGCAAGCTGTTCCCCAACGACCTGCTGAGCTGCTTCACGGCCTCGGGCATCATGCTCGGCGGCATCAAGCTTCCGCTTCAGTGCTATCCCATTAGAGATACGCTCCAGGAGGCCTTCAAAGACAGCTTTCACCTCGGCAGCATTCGTCCTAACTTCAGCGCGCAGGCGAGCAGTTGCGCTTGAGGACTCCTGACGTTCCTTCAACCGTAAATCTGCTTCTTGCTCCAAATGGCGGAAATAAGAAGTGCTTTGCTCGAGCCAGGCTGTCCGTTGGGTGCTTATGGCCAAAACTTCAGGGGAAGGACGCGTCGACTCCAACCGATGTAGGCAGGCCTCGATCTCCCTGCAGTGGTTAACCCAAGATTCGACGATGCCTTCGTTGTGAAAGTTTACGAGCGCCTCCAACATTGGGTTAACCTCCACAGCGAAATCTGCGGCAGAGGGGAGAGCGTCCACATTAAGCTCTTCGATATACCCGCTCAGCATGCCCAAACTCATCACGGCACCCTTTGAAGATGGACGTTTCAAGAAGGGGCCTGCCGGTGAAAGGACGCGAGACTCAAGAGGGACCGGTGCCGGAACGACAGCTGAAAAGACAAAATGTGATTAGATGATGATTCAATAGATATGGAAAAAGTCATTGATAAGATAGTTTACTATACCGGTTGAAGCAGGTGGCAAGGCCGGAAGGGCCGGTGGCGCGACCGATCTTTCTTCTCCCCATTCGATTTGTAACACTGCAGTCAGGACAAGAGAGAGTTAGAAATAATTCTATCACCAAAAAAGAAAGGTATCAGTCGGGGACTATACTCACCAGCACCGCCAGAGGGAGAAGTGAGTTCAGATGGGAAGGAGAAGTGCGGAAGCAACACCTGATGGATATGATCAAAAAGCACTCCTGAAAAGACACAGTGGTACGACGTTAGTACAGAAATCATGCAGCTAAAAGATAAACTAATTTATCGCAGATCCATACCTTCCAACATCTGCGATGGCTTAAGGGAAAGCTGGGAGGTGACCACCGCCAAGGCAGTAGTTAATGGTGCTCCTTCGAGCAATAGGGCATCGGCGCTGGCCGCACCTGCGTTGAAAACAAAGACAAACTTGTTAGAAAAGATTGCAAGATATAAAAAAGGAATGACAGTAACTCAAAAATTACCTGATGAGCTGCCGGCTGAAACGGAGATGACTCCCTCCTCCATCGACATGAGGCCACCACCCGTGGACTCATCACCCGACTCAATGGGGGCCGTCGTCGTGCTCGCGCGACCAGGAGACGGCGGAAGATCGTAGACGGGGAGGGCAATGATTGGAGCGTTGCCGGACTCTTGGGAAGAAGCAGCTGACTCTTCCCCAAGAGTCGTGCCCATCTCACCCGCTACTTCTTCGGGCTCCGCCATCTCCATCAGCTCATCCACCGTCACCACGAGGTCGCCAGCCTTAAGCGCCTCGCCCACCACTACCCTCGGCTCGGTTATAACGATCATTTCATCTGCCGCCACTTCAGGCTTGGCATCAATGACCCTCTCGGCTGCAGATCCCTCAACCTCTGTTTCAGGCTCCGTAGCCCCAACGACGTTGCCCACCACCAGCTCGGGTTCGGCAGGTGCCGCCTCCTCTGTATCCCTGGGTTCAACAGTCTCCGCCTCCCCCTCAGTCGGACTTGGCCCTGCAGGATAGAATACATAAAAACCGATGGCTTTATAATTCTTACAACAAGATTCTGAAAGAAATGTTACCTGAAGAGGATTTATCATTTGCACTCCGAACCGCGTGCGCCACTTGCCTGCGAGCAGTAGATAGGGCGACAGGGGCCTCTTCGGAGGGAGTTTCAGCACGAGGGATGGTGCTAGGGCCCGCTCCCGTGGCCAAAGCAGCCCTGCGCGCCTTTGCTTCGTGTCTCAATCGCTTCCTCTCCTCCCGAGCCGTTGAGACGGATTCCACCAGAGCCTCTTTAATTGAGGCGTCTTCGTCCGTGAATAGGGATGCCTCTAAATTTTTCAAGGCATCCCTCGTCGTTTTGTCAAGTCGAGGCTCTTGCAGCAGCCCCGACGAGACCGGGACTTCAGTAACAGGCTTGGGGAGGATCCCCGCATCAACTGGTATAGCCCCTGCAAAGAAACAAAGGAAGAAGGTTAGGTTGACCATCGGAAGAGATAACAAATTTTTCTTATAAAAAAAGGGGGTGGGACGTACCAGCGCCCGCTAGAGCGCGTTTCTCCTCCTCCTCTTGGAAGGTTTTTAAAAAGGCGGCAATAGCTTCTTCGGTAGAGACACCTGTTAAAAATGGGGGAAAGTATTAGTTAAAAATAATGATAAAAAGTGCGATAAAGTGACGAAGAAAGCAGCTAATGGTTACCTGACTCAGCGAGTATTCTTAACATCGCTTCGAGCCTTGCTGATCGCTCAGAAGCTGCAATAGCGGCCGCCAAATTGGTGTCTGCGGGGTCTACCAAGAAGCCCTTATTACTGCCATATTCACTTATTCCTTTGGTGAGAGGGGCCTCAGGCTCTAAACTGAGGATTGCGTCGAGGGAAAGGATCGACTTCTTCTTCTTTTGCTCGCCAGCTCTAGATGCACCTGGAATTGATTTGCGCTTGGCAGGCACCTTGGGGCTGCGGGTCCCGATATCTGCTCCTGCGCCGGACTCTTGCGATATTACATTAACCGTCTTCGTAGGAGCACGGGGCGCTGGTGGTGCATTCACCATAGCAGGCGGCGACAATCCACGCGGGGGGTTCAACACGCGTGGTCGATCGACTCCGGCATCTTTTAGCGGAGGAATGACCGGAATCCTTGGCTTCAAGGGGGCCTTGCGATCACTGCCAGGAGGCGCACCCCTACGGTCAACCAGCATGCGCTTCTCCGTTAAGATAACTGGGCCCATCGCATGCGCATACCAAGCCACGTACGTGTTGAGCATCTTAGGGACACAGCTGGGTTCGCTGATAAAGAAATAGGAACCCGCGTTAAGTCGTGTGAAATGGTGCATTGCATTCTTTATCCCCTCTCGGCTGACCATGGGCTTTTCCAAGAAAGCTTCCATCGGGATCCCTTGGTTGTAGCTTGATTGCTGAGCAAACCGGTGCGGGTTATACCTCATAAAGAGTGCTGTCTCATTCTGCCTAAACACTAGATAGCCCGGCCGAATGGAATAGAGGTGGAGGATTTCCCGAGCCTTCAATATGGAAGCCCCGTCCTTGAAATTATCGCGCAGTGACACTACTGACTTGGTGGTCTCTGAGCCTGTGGTTATGACCTTATCCACAAAGGAAACCTTCGCTCCGACCAGATGTGGACGAAGGAGCAGCCCCTTAGACTCCCGCGGGGATGCAACCACAATTGAAGCACCGACCAACCGTATGACTCTCGGGAGTCTGCATTTCTCAAAGAACGGAGGAATCTTATGGGCGCCGAACACCCCTTGCACGTGCATCTCCATCCAGGAGGTGAAATTGTGCATCGGGAAGTTAGCGGGCTGCATCCCAGGCTCACTAGCGTCCGCCGCTACGCTAAGTCCATTATAAAGGTAAGCCAGCCCGGCGATTCCTACCGATAACTGCAAACCAGCCACCATCCGATGCGCTGGGTAAAAGACGGAGGGCCGCATGTGGCGCGGGTGCATGGGGAGCGCAAAGCTGCATAGCCATAAGCCCAACAACCCAATAAAAAAGGTCTCCTCATCCATGCCCGGGACGGCGATTTCTGAGAAAGGGATGATGGCAGCGCCGGGGAGATAAAAATCCCTTTGATCATTCTCCGATACGGGTCTGCGGTCCAAGCCGAAACCGAAAGGGTCATCGAGCTGGGCGAACTTCTCACTCCGCTCTGATAGGAACTCCGGGTGAATGAAGCGGGCAATAAAATCTGCGAAACTGACGCCCCGGTCGCCCGATTCCAGATGGAGTCCTTCATAGATCTCCAACACCTTCACCAAGCCCGGATACTGATGCCGAACGGCGTTCTCCGGAGTCAGGTCAAACACCAGCGGCTTGGTAGCAAAGACGTATTCGTCAGGAGGGAGCAACTCCTCGTAATGCTCCCCCCTCATCGGCAGACCTGAGAGTTCGGCAAACTCCTCCAAAGAAATAGAGACCTCCCTATCCGTCATCAAGAAAGTGTGGGTGGGGATATTCCATTGCTCGATAAAAGCTTTAATCCACCACGTTGGAGGGGAAGGATATTCGAAGAGCGAAACGTAGATGGCCGAATACAAACCGATCTTCGTCAAATGAGTCCTTTTAGCCGATAAGATGTACCGAGCCCACTGCAAATATCCAGCGGGTGATTGCGGGACCAATCCAATGTTGTAAGCCAATCCCCAAGGGCGTGCTTCACCCTGACAGATTCGCCTTCCTAGAATGTCTATTGCCGGCGGTGGCTGCACAGGAATAGCGCCAATTGCAGGCTGGAGGAGGTCATCCGAATTCCAATTCTTAACCTCCACGGCATACTTCACCGGGGGTTCGTCCGCATAGGGGATCGTAATTATGGGCTCAGATGGCGTGGCGGAACTGAAACTGCGACGACCCTGGATGATTTCATTGTACCACTTTCCCCACAAGTGAAGATTTTTGTGCTCGGGGTCATGATTCTTAATAAGAGCGAGCGCCACCCGGTCCACTGGTGCATGGGGAAACCCTCCTTCTGAGCGAACAAATGGGAAAGACAGGTTGGCAGACATGTTTCCTGTAGAAACCCAGGTAAGAGCCTATGCTTCGCCACACTGTCACACAGTGAGAACCCCCCATAGGTCCCGAGACCGGAAGGTGTTCCGGCGGGTTGTAGTCCTCGCGAGGGGGCATGCGTAAAAAGTAGCGGCTGAGGGACCCGTTGGTGCCACGGCGACCCCATTGGATGGGGTGGCTGCCTGACCTACAGTGGTATCAGAGCCTAGCTAGAGCCTTAGGTGAAGTCTAGACGACGTTTGAAATCCGAACGAACCCGAAACCCTAACACAATATGCTCTCTGGACTTTTTTCAAAAACTGGGTTTTTTCCAGATTAAAAATTCTTAAAAAATTCATCAGGAAGATCTAAGAGTTATGGTGCAAAACAAGATCCTAATTCAACTAAACCGCCGCGGTTCCGCGGCATGAGCTGGCTCATGCGGCGGTTCCGCGGCCGTACGGTCCACTCTCACTGTAAGATTTGCACAGTAATTCCTCTTGATCAGTGCTGAGTTTTATGGGAATTTTTAATATTTATTCAAGAGTTGAATTTTCTGGGGTTGTTTTGGGGATTCGATGATTCGATCGGATTATCGGATTTTGTCTATGTGGTTTTCCGGATAACTTTAGAATATGTTAAAAGGTTCGACCAGATATAAATACCCAACTTTTCCCCTGCCGGGAAATTTCCAAGTGTTGGATTTTTCCGTGGTTTAAAGACGTTCTAAGTAGTGCAAGTAACGCGATGGACCCTCTAGAAGACAACAAACCTTAACTCGATTATGTGACCGTCTTGAACTGCCCTTTGAACCTTCGGGTTTGGGGCAGTACGACGTGCCACATGTGAGGCGTTGGCTTGACCCTTCTACGGCTGGACCGTTGGTACTGAGGCATGAACTGAATGTTTTTAGACTTATTTCATGTGTTGAGCTGTATCGGGAAAACTTGGGTGTTCGACTGTTCGATCGGAAAGTTTAACATTTTCTGTTTATCTGGAATGCGATACAACAATTGGAATTCACAAGCAGTTATGAGATAACTGAATGAATGTTATAAACATAGCAGTTTAGTCTCACTTGATCGGTTGCCACGGAATTTTGATGTGATCAAAAGTCCGTCGCAATCACGTAGCGTACGCGGATACTTGCCGGATAAACTTAATAGACAGTCTCACTCCATAGCCCCGACCAAGAGACTGTAGGAGAACCCCGTCGCTGAAAGCATCCGTTCGGGTGCTTGCAGCAGCGGTGTTCTGCCTTGGTGCACTTTGTCGACGGCATCGGGGGTGCGGCCGCCTATTGAAGTTTGCGACGAGCATTCGATCAGGATGTCGGGAATCTTGTTGAATTGCCCGACTTGATGTTGAAAAGAGTTTTCGATAATGAGACTAAAATGCGGGGTTTATAATTGTTAGGCATGTGATGTCTAAGTAATTCATTTGATTAGGCATGTGATGTCTATGCAGGTTGCGGATTCCAACTGTTGTAGTTTTACACTTTCTTTTCTGTAACCGTAAGTGTAATATGTGATATCGCCGGTTTCGTTGCTATATGTCAACGACAATTGGGATACGCATGTTTACTTACGTTGATGACATGTGATGTTATGTGTTGCTGGATATGTTATATTGGATCGTCGTGTTCGAATAGCCGGGGGTTTTTATGTGAGATGAGTGTTTTTCATTTTCATTCATGTAAAAACTTGTATGTAATATTCTTTTATTGGGGCACTTCCAGGTTGCGGAAGTAGTCACCTTTTGTATATTATTTACATTTCCGCATTAGGATAGACCCAAGAAGGGGAGCATAAGTAACCGGGTTCTAGGGTTCAGTGGGAGACCAACTCGAGGAGTCGAGTCCGGGTCTCCTAACCCTAGAATTGGTAGGGTTGCTTGCCGCTCTCGTAGGGGTCTAGGGTGTGGGATTGGCTATTCATCACGACCGTGGAATCCGTGTTTTATACTGGCTCGTATTGAAAACACGGACGTCCTAGTATATCCAATGTTTCATATGTTTCTTCTGCTGCGATATCTGTGATGTGATCATGTGATGTTCTATGATGGATACAGTATATAGTATATATGATATATTATATAGACGTTACTTATATTTTACACCCGTACTAGCCCTGCCCCGCTCTGCCGTTAGTTACCTAACCTAACGGTGCACGAGGGGATATTGAGGCGAATGCGGATGGCATAAGTGTACGTCGTATTTATCTGTGATGTTTAGGTACTTAAATGATGGGACTTCATTAATGTGATTAATGAAAGAAAAAAAACCTAAGATGTTGTAGAATCAAATTTTAAATTAAACAGGTAGCTACAGTTCTTGCTTTGCATAGCGGTATATATGATATACCCTGCACCTTATTCGATGAGGAAAGGACCGAGATCCCTTCACCGGGAGTGACTCCTTTAGCAATAACTGGCAGATGCTACATACTCGGTCTGTTTTTGATTGCTTCTATAGTTTCTGCTTTGCACAGTGATATATATGATATATCCCGCACCTCATTCGACGAGGAAAGGGCCGACGATCCCTTCACCGGGAGTGACCCCTTTAGCAAAACTAGAAAAGCCTCAAAATCACTCCATTTCAAAACTTCATTTGATTCTACAACGATATCAAGTTCATTACGCAATAGGTTTTCAGAAAAACCTGACGTAGCCCTCCGTCATTTCAGATAAGTCCTGTTTAGTATTCGTGCTATGTTTGTTGACTATGTTAAGGCGTAGTGTGCGGTAGCTGACCAGTATTTATCTGCTTATGCATATGATGCAGATTGGATTAGGGTAGTCGTGCGACTTTGTTGACTATGTTAAGGGTCGTGCGGGTGGGTTTAATTCAATCAGGAAATGACGGGTTGAACTTGACTAGCACTTATGATTTGTTGACTATGTTAAGGTCATATAGCTGCTAGGGGCAAAATATTATCGGGAATTTCAAGTGTTGAAATTTGCAATGAGATTGCATACCTTCTATGAGATAGTTGGATCCCGATACCCACTGCGAGTAAGAGTTACTCCTGGGAGAGTTTTACACATTGCAATTAGCTGATCAAGTAGGTGTCTAGAAAGGTGTCAACGGGGTTACGCCTATGGGAAAACGAGGTTTACATTAATTAGGTTCGTGCGAAAGCACGGGGGACCTCCCTCAAAGTACCGACACTGGCCTGGCTGAAAGATTGGCGAACTTGTAGTGTGTAATTAATCCCGGCTAGTCTTTCCTTTTAGGGTTTGAAGGAAGATTTGATAAAAACAGTGGGAGCCATCCTGATTAGATAAGATAATAACCAATCTGATCTTGCACGAGCATATGCTAAAGTGTTTTCTTCTCTCTCTCTCCAGGTAGCGACCATGTCATGCCCTAATAAAGATAATAATATGGATGTATTGACCGAACCCGCATGTTATACTGTGCTGGGGAACGTTGGTTCCGTTCTTTCCTATAAGAGTTATAGGACTGAACAGGATATAGGGGAATACCAGGATTCCCATGCCACCCGTATGAAGAAAGTACATGATGATGCATTTTCTTCGGGTGTGTTCGTTACAGAGAACTGTTTCTCCATTTGCTCTACGTCCTGGGTATTAGATACCGGGTCAGGATCCCATATATGTAATCAGTTACATGGGCTCAGGAAAGGTAGAGAACTTGGAGAAGGTGATAAAGACATTAGAGTTGGAAATGGTGCAATTGTTGCAGCTAAGACTGTCGGGGAATATCACCTTACATTACCAACTGGTAATACATTGGTTCTGAACGAATGCTATTACATGCCGAACCTGATATGCAACATTATATCGGTTTCTTTGTTGAGTAAAGAGGGATATAATTTTGTATTACAGGACAATGTTATGAACATTTTCCGTAACCAAAAGTTGGTTGGATCAGGCACGTTGTGCAATGCATTTATGTTCTAAATCAATCAACAGTTCTGAGCATAACTAACACACACAAGAGGAAGAGTTCAGAAATGAACGAATCCTTCTTGTGGCATTGTAGATTGGGTCACATCAATGCGACACGACTGGCTAAGTTACATAAGGATGGATATTTGAAACCTTTCGAATTTTCATCTTATGACACTTGCCAGTCATGTCTCAAAGGCAAGATGACCAAAACTCCGTTTACGGGACACGGAGAAAGAGTTACCGAACTCTTGGGACTGATACATAGTGATGTATGCGGTCCTATGTCTACACATGCCAGGGATGGTTCTTCATACTTCATTACATTCACTGACGATCTCTCTAGGTTCGGGTATGTGTTCCTAATGAAACACAAATCAGAAGCTTTTGAGAAATTTAGGGAATATAAACAAGAAGTTGAGAACCAAACCGGAAAAAGTATTAAAATCCTACGATCTGATCGAAGAGGTGAATACTTGAGCAATGAATTCCTGGACTTCCTAAAAGAGAATGGGATTCTCTCTCAGCTGACTCCTCCATATACACCACAGCACAACGGTGTATCAGAACTGAGGAACCGCACCCTATTAGCTATGGTGCGCTCTATGATGAGCACAGCTGAGTTACCTATTTCCTTCTGGGGATATGCGCTGGAAACAGCAACATACCTATTGAATCAAGTTCCATCTAAATTTTTACCTACCACACCATATGAGATATGGAGTGGGAAGAGACCATATTTTAAACGAGTTAAGATATGGGGTTGTCCGGCCTATGTCAAAAGGCAAAATCCAGACAAACTCGAGGCACGGTCAGTTCTTTGCAAGTTTGTGGGATATCCTAAGAATTCCCAAGGATATTTTTTCTACCATGCTGAAGAACAAAAAGTGTTTGTTTCTCAATATGCCACCTTTTTAGAAAAGGAATTCCTTGAAAAAGAAATTAGTGGCAAAGTGGTAGAGCTGGAAGAAATTCCAGATACACAAACCATAACTGAAGATTTAGTGGAACCAGAAGATTCAGTAGCTCCCAATGAACCTCAGCCTCTCCGCCGATCTAGTAGGGTTCCTCGCCCACCTGAGAGATACTATGGTTTTCTCATGGATGGTGGGAGCGAGGATTGCATCATGGAGGATGATGACCCAACTAGCTTCGAGCAGGCCATCACGAGTAGGGACTCAGTGAAATGGCTGGATGCTATGCGGTCCGAGATGGAATCCATGTACACCAACAAAGTATGGACTTTGGATGTTGCTCCTGAAGGGGTAAAACCCATTGGGAGCAAGTGGATCTTCAAGAAGAAACTTGGTGTAGATGGGAAAGTGGAGACTTTCAAAGCTAGACTTGTTGCAAAGGGTTTTCGTCAAAGACCAGGTGTGGATTATGACGAAACCTTTTCTCCAGTGGCTATACTTAAATCCATCCAGATCATGCTTGCCATCGCTGCATATCATGATTACGAAATCTGGCAAATGGATGTTAAGACCGCCTTTCTAAACGGTGATTTAGAAGAGTGCGTGTACATGACTCAGCCAGAGGGCTTCGTAGACAGTGGGAGTAGCGGGAAGGTGTGCAAGCTGCTTAAATCCATTTATGGATTAAAGCAAGCATCGCGGAGTTGGAACATCTGCTTTGACGTCGTTATCAAAGAGTTTGATTTCGTCAAAAATCCAGATGAACCTTGTATCTACAAGAAGGTGGCAGAGAGTAAGGTTGTCTTCCTCGTATTGTACGTGGACGACATACTCTTGATAGGAAATGATATTCCTATGCTGCAATCGGTCAAGCTCTTCTTATCACAAAGATTCTCAATGAAAGATCTTGGTGATGCCTCCTGCATATTGGGAATCAGGATCTATAGAGATAGATCCAAATGGATATTGGGATTGTCCCAATCCAGGTACATTGACACCGTACTAAAGAGGTTTAGTATGGAAGAATCCAAGCGTGGGAACTTGCCCACGATCTCTGGAGTCACTCTCTCCAAAGAGATGTCTCCCAAGACTGATTTGGAGAGAGCTCGCATGCAAGGGATACCCTATGCTTCGGCTGTAGGCTCTATCATGTACGCGATGCTATGTACCAGACCCGATATAGCCTACTCACTAAGTATAGTGAGAAGGTATCAAGCTGATCCTGGAGAGAGTCACTGGACAGCTGTGAAGAGCATTCT
Organism: Agapanthus africanus; assembly: GCA_030015575.1. Taxonomy (NCBI): domain Eukaryota; kingdom Viridiplantae; phylum Streptophyta; class Magnoliopsida; order Asparagales; family Amaryllidaceae; genus Agapanthus; species Agapanthus africanus. Next base: position 140,841,198 of record CM057339.1, read on the forward strand.
CAAGTACTTGCGAAGGACTAAAGAGACGCTCTTGGTGTATGGTAACGGAGAACTCCAAGTGGAGTCCTTTACCGATTCGAGCTTCCAGAGTGATAAGGACGACTCTAAGTCGCAGTCGGGATTTGTCTTTACCCTTTACGGAGGGGCGGTTAGCTGGAAGAGTTCCAAGCAGGAAACCGTGGCAGACTCGACGATGGAGGCTGAATACATCGCTGCCAACGATGCTGCCAAAGAGGCTGTCTGGATCAAGAAGTTCATTACTGAACTTGGAGTGGTTCCATCCATTGAGCATCCAATACCTTTGTATTGCGATAACAATGGAGCGGTGGCTTTGGCCAAGGAACCCAGGTCCCATCAGCGATCCAGGCATATTTTGAGGCGGTATCACCTGATCCGGGAGATAGTTGATCGCCGGGAGATCGAGGTCAGGAGGGTTGACACGAAGAACAACACGGCGGATCCACTCACGAAGGCCATTCCCCAGATACAGTTTGAGAGACTCTTCGGGATGCTCGGTATGCGATACTACAGCAGCTGGCCCTAGTGCAAGTGGGAGATTGTTAGTTGTATGTATGCCCTAGAGGCCAGTATTGTACAGATGATGTATATTATATTGGATGCTTGGACATATATAGAGATGACTTTCTTGCTCGATATGATAGTATGCTATCTGGTTGCTCTTTATCTTAACATGTACACTAGTCTCTTTAAACTGTCTTACAGTTACATGTTGGTAAAGCGCTTAGGATGTGTACTTGACTGCCTGGACTATGATGCAGATCATACTAGTGGGGGCATGGTAGTCCATAAGTACATCCTTCAAGGTCCCTAGTCGTGGGTGTATCGAGACGGGGCATCGATATACCAGTGTAGACTAGCGTATACGCTTCTCGACCCATGAGATGGGCGATGGATGATCCCATATCCATTGGTGTTTGACATCAGAGATGGTATACGGGTGCTCAGTGGAGACTGGGTACACTGGACGGACTCGCCGAGAACTCCCAGATGGTATTATACCTCACGTCAGATGGCAGTTCTCAGGTGACACTTGTACAAGTTAGTCTGTAGACCCGAGATCGTCATAGAGTCTTGTGTGATTCCCACTGTGCTTTGATCTCCACCTTACCACGTCCATGAGGGCGTGCAAAACGGTGGTCTTTGGGTACAGTCCCGAGTCACATGGAGGCAATGAGCGATAGGAGGGGTTTCGTCTCTCCCGGTATTGGGGGTTGATGTTGCGCTGTGCTCGATTGGCCGTAACAGGGAAGTCCCTGGCCAGGGCTAATCAGAGATTTGCTGGTAAGTGTTACCAGTAGTTTCTTGACCCGTTATGAGCCTCACATCGGCACGACTTATCGGTTATTGGGGTCTGACGTTTACCACCCCTAGACTTGATATGCGACATATCAGACGAACAGACCGGACTGTACGGTAAGTGTTACTGGTTGGATTCACAGGAGTGTGAGCGGGCTGGCTCGTCGATCTTCTGATCACTCAATACCCGGATGGCCGTTACGTTTAGCAGACCGCTTGCGGCTTGTGGGTGCTTGATATGATCATCATCTGCTACCGGCGTATTGACGAGTCTTTAGAGTCCTACACAGAGGTTTCCTGGCTCAAGCGAAACGAAATAGGAGCGCATATAAGATATGTGCGGGACCGAGAATAATGCGTGTATGTGATACCGCATTTCATTCTCGCGATGAATGTTTCGATTGGTTGTATGCGATATGACCTAGTTATCGAATCATTGATTCGATAAAACGATACATAGGATACTAGTCGGTTATATGCGATATGACCGAATTGTTAAATCAAGTGTTGATTTAATGATTTAATGTATAATTATATATTTGATATATTACTTTGCATTAGCTAGTATTAGTTCACTTTAAATGGATATTCTCACTTGATGTGCAAGTTGTATATGTGATATACTTTTGTGCACATGTTTGTATCATGTTTGATGATGCTTGCTCATTTGGTTAAGTGTAAAGAATTAAACCATGGTTAAGAGATGATTAGGATTTTGCTTTTTCATTTATTTAATTGTTTATTTATTTAAAAAGATTATGATAAGAATGGTGGCTTTCTTTGTTTCTAGTTGAAGCTTCATGAAGCTTTGACTTCTTAACCATTCTTGTCTTCATGCTTAACCCTAACCCATCCAAGTAACCATGGTCTATTCTCTACACTCAGCCTTAGTTAGTATATGATAAGTATTCATTTATTTTTCAAAAGGAATTAACTTTTATCATATTCTAGCTTCATCTTCAAAAGAAAAAGCTTGTCCATTAATGGCAACTTGAGCTAAAGTGTGAGAAATCCAATTCTAAAGTGAACCCACCTCCTATTTCTTCATCCTCTACCTCTTGCCAAGTTGTTTTGGGTGTTTTCTTCACAAGTTTCACAACTTGGTGAAGTTGGAGCTTGAACTTGTGATGCCTTGACGTAGATCATCTTCGGCACGAAGCCGACGAACTATTCCGCTCATTTCTTCGATGAAGCCGATGCGAGAGTCCGAGATCCGACTAGGACAGCGAGAGGACGTCTACGTGGAGCTAAGGAAGTGGATAACCGGGTCTACAAAGGTTGTAACTTCTTATCTTTAGTTAAGTTGTTAACTAGATTCGTATTTCGCCTAAACATCTAGTCAACGATCCGTATTAGGGTTTCGCGGCACTCATAAAATTTTAAATTGGCATGATTGATGCCTTGTGAGACCTCTATAGTGTGCCTAGGAACCCTACAAGACAAAAATAACCGTTAGTGTTCCAACGCTTGGCATTTTAAAATTTTACACTACACTGCAATGCAGTGGGTAGGGGACAAAACGGGGACCCACAAAATCTGGATGGCAATGCATCGTTTAATAAGACAGCCCCATCATTAGATGAGACTGTCAATTAATGAAAAGATCCCCAAGAGAATATCCTCATTGATGGGAAATCCCTAGAGACAAGGAGAAAATCTCCTCTTTTAGAGCAAAGCTCTGTCACAGAGTGACATTTGTCAAACTCTGGTCTCAGGGGAACAAGATTTCTCAAAAGAGCATACCTCTGTGGTAATAATGGAAAGATCCATCAAATTTTTTTTATCACTTAAAAGAATTAAAATTTTGGAATCTTGAAAAATCCATGAAAACTTATAAAAAAAATTCTTCATTTTTCAGATCTAAAAAGATTTACATTTGATCCAAGAGCAAAGCTCTGTTCATGGGTTAAAACCCATGGACAAGATCTCTGTAGATCTGTAAGTTTTTGAGAGCAAGGCTCTGTTGATGAAACCCTAAAAGGGTTTTCTTTAGATCAAAGTTCTATAAGAGCAAGGCTCTGTTAATTAAATTTAATTTAATTTAATTTAAATTACCTAGAGTGATTCTAAGTTCTGAACTTTGAAGTTCTTGGGGAAAGAACAAGAGCAAGGCTCTGAAAGTTCTTAAGCAAGAGCAAGGCTCTGAGAATCAGAATTCTTGAAAGTTGTAAAGAATTTTCTAAGGACCAAGGGTCCTATTTATAGGCGCCTGCGTCCCTTCAACTTATCAGTTGATCCAAAGGCTGGGATCTTGCCACCGCTGCACTTACGTGCGCGCCACGTGAGCGCAACGGTGGGGGGGACATTTGTTTCCCCCAATCAGAGCAGGGCTCTGTTTGAATTTCAAAAATTCAAATTTTGAAGCAACGCTTCAAATCCCGTGCGCTGCGCGCAATGCGCCATGTGTCAGAAGTTGATGCGTCAGCACATCGCCCGAGGCAGTGCGTCAATCAGAGCAAGGCTCTTTTAAAACAAAAAAGTAAAGAAAGCAACGTTTCAGTTGCGCAAACGCTGCGCTGCGTGACACGTGTCTGCGCAGTTGGCAAGCACAGCTGCGCAAGCGCTGCGCTGCGTGACACGTGTCTGCGCAGTTGCGCAGCAAGCGCTGCGCTGCGTGACACGTGTCTGCGCAGTTGCGCAAGCACAACTGCGCAAGCACAGCTGCGCAAGCGCTGCGCGACACGTGTCTGCGCAGTTGCGCAAGCACAGCTGCGCAAACGCTGCGCTGCGCGACACGTGTCTGCGCATTTGCGCAAGCGCTGCGCTGCGCGACACGTGTCACGCGCTTGGGCGTTTGCGCAAAACAGGATTGAGATTTTAAAGAAATCTTTTCTGTTCTTATTAAAACAAGAAGATTTTCTTCTGTAAAACAGAGGCCTTTGGATCAAAGATCCAACGGTGGGGAAAATTCCCCAAATCACTCAGAGAAAGATCTCTTTAACAAATTTAACCAATTTATGGGCACTATAAAAAGGACCCCAGACCTCAATTCAAAGGTATCAACACTTTTGAGAAATCAAGAGCTTCAAACAGAGAGAACTCTGAAAAAGTTTCAAGAAAAAGGTAAAAACCTTCACAAAATAAAAGAAATTTCTTCTAATAAATCATTGATTTAAAAACAAGATCAATGATCTTCACATAATAAATAGTGCTTTGCACTTCTTATGAACCACTGGTTCTTTAAAACAAGAAGAACAAAATAAAGAATAGTGCTTTGCACTTTTATGAACCTTTGGTTCCTGAAATAAAAAGAAAAACTTGTTTTCTCTTTGATCTAGATTAGATCAAGAAAACGAATAGCGTTTTGCACTTCTTTTATGAACCATTGGTTCTTGAATCTAAAAGATTCTTAAATCATAGTGCCTTGCACTTGCAAACTGCGCTGTTGCGCTCCTGGATTGGCGCAAGCCACCAGAGCGCGCCACGTGTCAGCAGCGCAGGCGCAGTGCATTAGCGCAGCGCACTGCGCATGCGCGACATGTGTCAACACTACAAGCGCTTGCGCTCTCTGATTGGCATAAAGCGCCTGATAAATGCAAGACATTTCTTAAAGGGCCAGGCCCAAATCAAAAAGACCAAGTATGCCTAATTAAATTGATGCTTTGCATCATTTATAAATGGGCAGAGCCCAAACAAAATAATAAAAATGCTATGCATTTTAAAAGGGGCAGAGCCCAAACAAAGTAGATGCCTTGCATCATTCATAAATGAGCAGAGCCCAGAATAAATTGATGCTCTGCATCTTTTATGGGCAGAGCCCAAACAAAAAAATAGAAAATAATGCAATGCATTATTTAAAAATGGGCCAAGCCCTAGCACAGGTCTAACAGAACAAAAACAAATAAAAGGGTTGAATATTTTTCAACCGGACTTAGTCCAATCATGGCCGTAAGTCCTCAAACTAAATTGACTGAGCAAGATTGCTCTCCTAAATCAATTTACGACCGGTTCAAGGGTACATCTCTGAACTCCTCTGACACCTATCGTTGTAATCCTTCAACGACGTGTTACGCCCTGCTTCCCAAAATACGGAATACGAGGGGTAGACAAGGCCAGCCATGCTCCTACGGTCAAGGAAATGTCCCGCCGTAGTCACACTTCGGCTTCTAGTTTATCATGGTAAACAGTAAATGATGCGTAGGTAATGAGAAATGCAGTAACTGAAAGAAACAATGTAAAGAACTGACCTGAAGTGGAACAAACGAATGTAACTCTGAAAAGCAAGTCAGGGTGTCTGTGATACACGCCTAATTCTGGTCCAGGCTAAATCTCCTCCTCACACTGAGCATGCATACTCAGGTCGTCAGAGCGACACAATAGCAATATAATATATATAAAATCATGTGACAATTCTAACAGTGGTAATAGATATGTGAAACAGTAAATCAATGACAGCATGAATATGAATGTGCAGTAATCAATGCAGCGGAACAGTAAAGCAGTAGAACGATATGTCACGTATGTCAACACAGTATATAAGGTATATAAATGCCAGTATCCCTATCAGTCTCTAAGTCTCACTGTACAGGTCACTAAGCCTATCGTCAGTCCAAGTGTGAGAGTCAACCACTCGTGAGTGTCCTCCACCCAAGGGTAGAACCCAAGGGCAAGGGACCACGGGCCCAACATGTATATCACGGTGAATATCACATACCCTGTAAATCTCCATATAACTCCCTAAATATATAAGCCGGCATGGGACTCCCGAGATTCTGTTGAACTCACACTCAAACTACCCCACACCCCGTGGCCTACATCAAACGCTAACCATAACCCTAAATACTAATCGGTCCGTGACAAGTCTGTGCGAGAACTGGAGGCAGGACCACCATCAAGCACGTCCCAACTAATACTTAAGATAAATGGCAGTGTCGGATGCCTTATCTGTGACACCCGTGCAAGCGCTTCCATAAGTGTCCCATACCACTTATAGTCACATGTACACGCATCCCACAGACGTCGACAATGCAATAAAATAATAGGGTCACTGATTGTGTATAAGTACGTATCACTTTCACTTATTCACGGATACACGAACACTGACGTACTTGCCACAATCATCACTAGAATCTAACACTGGGTAAATGCACGATGTCACTAGGTTATCACTGCAACGATATGGGTATGATATGATACGTAAACAGTATATGAAGCATGATTAAGGTGTCACAAAATAGTGTTCTATCACTTCCACGATTTATCATGAAACGTACGTATGTAGTTTAGCGAAATGATAAACAGGTAATAATTAGTATGTTCAGTTGTCCATCCATCGAATTTAGTTTCAAGCAAATCGGGTTCCAGGATCATTAATTATAACCATTTCATTTTAAGCACTCGCGGCTGGAAATCCGGTTTCAGAATCAGAAGTCCGTTTCGCAACGCATTTTAATCCCAGTTGGGATCATATTTTAGCGACGCTACAGTTGGATGAAATCTAGGTTTTTCAGTATGGTTTTCAACTCAATAGACGGATCTTCAATCGCGTCTGTACGTCAGGAGATATACACTGTTTAATATTTATATGTCAATTCTGATTCTATTGGGACTGTTATACGTCCCGATCTTTTAAATTACAGATTAAATAGTAAATGATAATGAAATAGGATGGAACCACTCGTGTTGTCTAGATAACAGATTCCCCTATAATAAACAGCGGAGTTCCGCAACCTACGAGTTTAGGAAACAGGGTGGTTTTCATTACGGAACAGCATGTAACGATTTGAGTCGCTCTGGACTGCCGTCCAGAGTCGCACTCCGATCCAAATATCGACACTATTTAATTACAGAAACTATCCTAAACTTCCATAAGGTTAAAGTTCATCGAGTCGGCTTCGATTTGAGCCCTCGAACGCACCATTATAGTATGTATATAATTTATGGTGAATTTAATAGCTTTCAGGTACAAGAAAATTCCAGTTTTACGGTTAAACTTGGGGGTAGTTGTTTTAGTCGTTAACGGTCATATTTTCCAGCGAAACTTGCAAAAAGTATTCATCACAACAAGGGCCAAAGTAATTAATCCAGTTCCGTCAATTTAGAAAAGTATTTTCTTTGGGAACACGCGTCGAACAGGTATGACACATAATTGATTTAAACTTGCAACTTTATAATATATGTAATTAAAGATCGTAACTTAGGTAAATAGCATGTAAGCAAGTAAAATACTTGCCTGGGAACGCCTCGGGGTCGCACGGTAGTAGCGGCGTCACGAACGCGTGATGTACGCCGTGAAACGGATTTGCGCGAGCTTGGATCGAGATGCGGATTTTGCGTCGGAGTTGTCTGGAGTCGTTGCACGGTTACTGGAGGTTGAGGGGTGCTTGATGATCCTCTGCGAGTGTACTGGGGTCGACGACGGTCGATGGCGTCGCTCCGGCAATGGCCGCAGTGAGTGTTTGTAAAGTAAAAAAATGGTTTTGTGTGCTTTTGAAGAGGGAGTGAATTTACAGAGGAGAAAGAGTTAGAGAGAGAAATTGGAGAAAGAAAAGTAGAGAGAGATACAGAGGGAGAGTGTGTGTGTGAGGAATTAGAGAGAGAGAGAGTGAGAAACAAAGAGAGAGAGATGAGATAAAGAGAGAGAGTGAACTGAGAGAGAAAGAGAACCGAGAGAGAGAGAGGGATGAGAGAGAGAGAGATACAGAGAAAGAGAGGAGTTAGAGGAAGAGAGAAGAGAGGGAGGAGAGAGAGAGACGAGAGGGATGAGGGCGACGATGATGATGATGATGGATGTCGACGACGAGACGAGGAGTTCACCGGTCGTCGGCTCAGGGGAGGCTGAGCACGGATGCAGGGTGATGGTGGGGAATGGTGACGGAGGCGACCAAGGGTGGTCGTGGTCGGAGTTTGGTGGATGGAGGCGAGGAGAGAAAAGGCGGGGTGTCTGCCGTCGTCGACGTCGTCGTCGTCGGCAGGGCGAGTGAAGGAGTTTGTCGATGACGGTGCAGGGAGGAGGAAGAAAAACGAGGGAGAGGGCGAGCGAGGAGGAGGGTGTGATGGAAGTGAGGGGGAAGAGAAAGGAGTCTCGTGTCGGTGGTCGGAGTTGAGGGTGATGCGGAGGGGACCGACGACGGCGAAGGAAGATGTCTGCAGTGGGTCGAGTGAGGAATGGAAAGGGAAGAAAAAAGAGAGAGGGAGATGTGGGGAGAGAAGGAATTATGAGAGGAGGGAGACGCGCGCCGTGGGGGTAACTGTGCTGCAACGTGGACGAGAGCGCGGGCGTCGGCGGAGGCGAGGAGCGCGCTCGCGAGCGGGAATTAGGGAAAAGAGCCGTTGGAGGAAGATAGGAGACGAAGCGGGACGGGTCGGGTGAGGAGATTGGGCCAGGCCGGTGTTTAATTTGAATTAAAGAAGTGGGCTGAGGATAATGGGGCTGAGCTCGGGCCATAAAATAAAAGAAATTGAATTTAAATTTATAAGAACAGTGGGCTGGGGGGAGATTTAATAGTAAAGGGAAAAATGGTGTTGGGTTTTAGGGTTTAGCTTTCAAATAAAAGAATTAGGGGAGTTGGGCTGGGTTTAAATCTTAATGAATGGAAGAAATAATAATGGAGAGGGCCCGGGGCTTAGTAATGGAAAAAAAATAGGCTGAAGAAATATAAGTTTGGGTTTTATTGGTAAAAGAAAAATAGGGTTTTGAAGAATTAAATTTCTAAATAAAATAAATGAAATTATAATTAAAATAAATAGAATTCTAAAGTACAAAATACAAACTTGGTATAAACGAGGCTGGGTATTACATCATACCACCCTTACAAAAATTTCGTCCTCGAAATTTAAAACTAAACGATAGGTTATACAAACATAAGCGAAAGTTATTATATTGCAAACTAACACATAAGGGTTTATTAGAACTCCGTGGACGAAGAAATTTGAAGGTATAAACATGTAAGGACAGCATACAGAAGATAAGTCTAAATAGGTATAAGGTAGGAATAACTATAAGAGCAACCTACAAGTACACGAGAACATAGATAACAATGATGAACCAAAATAATCAAGGCGTATTCAATAAAATCGAAATCCAAACATGTGCACGTATAAGTATATTAAAGGTAGCACGACAGAATAATAAGTATAAGGCACAATCATTTATCATAGTAAGCATAGGCATAATACTCGTAATAAGGTAACGATAATAAAGTAGTGGAAAATCTGTCGGTAGGTTAAAACATTTTAGGATAATGTATCGATAAAATAGGTCTAAAATAATTTAGAAAACTTGTATAGCGAAATTAAGAAACATGGACCAAAAGTATGCGCGGTGTAGGGTTGCGCTACTAAAAATAATAGGAAAGCTAGTAGTGGAGTACTTGAAATGCGTAAAACGGGAATAGTCGATAAAATACATTCTTCGATAAATATAAATTAATGAAACCAAATTTTTGAATAACAATGTCCCTAAATATATATATGGGGTAATAGGAAAACACATAAAGAGGTATAGGGCCAGCTAGGGTATTGGTTACAAGGAAGTGTGGCTCATCTAGAAGGTCGGAGTGCGGCGGCTTTAGGCTGAAGACCAAGGAAATTGGGATCGGGTCAGCACAAGAAGTAAGGATGAGCCACAAAGGACTACAAGGGAAACAGTATGGGGAGGATAACTTTCGGTACATCATATGAATCAAGAATTTGAAGGGTTAGCTAACTCGAGGATTTCACTATGAACTTCTCCTCCCAGAAGGATCTCAATCGAGGCACAGACGAAGGATGAATGGTGGCTCATTCCAAGGATCAGGGTGCAGTACTTTCTAATCAAAACGAGGGTGAAAACTATACAATGAGTAGGGGTGGACAGTCAGGGAACTCAGCAGAAAAATAAATGGATATGGGCAATAAATAAGTATCAAGCAAACCAATAATCAAAAGGTTTACGAATTCAGAAGTTTTATTTCATTTAAGAAAATTTGAAACAAGGCATTCCCAAAGGCGAAAAGTGGCCCTAAACTATACACATTTTATTTGGCCAGAAGACAACATCAAAAGAAATTCCGTCAGTCGCGGTTGTGGAGATTCAGTAGGTTGCGGTAGGCTCGCGCACTCAGGTAGGGGCGTCCATTTCCATATCGCCTCGCAGGCATCGCCACTGGAAGTTCTTCCACAGCAGGGTCTTGATTTTCTGGTCCTTCTTCCTCGGATGGAGCTTCTTCATCGAGGTCCGATTCCATATGATTCTCTTCTTCTGTATTTTCTTCCACGGGATTTTCCTCAACTGGATTTTCTTCTATCGGGTCTTCATCGGGATCTTCCTCTATCGGGTCTTCCTCTATAGGGTTCTCTTCAGGATCTCCTTCTTCTTCGTCGGAATCAGCTATCACGTTAAACTCTAGGGCGGCTACTCCTTCGTCCTCTGAATCGTTGTTTCCGAAGTTAACCTGGGGACCGTTGAACTCATCATCAGAACTCATCAGTGTGCGATCTAAGGAAACGCATGACTGTGTATCCTCATCTAGATGCGGCGCTGCTCCAGGGTGGGCCATAGTCTGAAAAGAAAAGTCATGATTAGACAATAGAATACATCAGGAAAATGGCTAAGTGTACGAAATATGGGAAGGTATGCGGCGTCAGGAATTGGAAAAATTAAGATTAAAATGTTTTGCTAATGAACAGTATGAACAAGGGAAATGACAAGAGAATGATACATATTTTATGATTCAAGTTTTATTGCATTCAATCAAGAGTTCAGCGGATACAAGATTTCAAACTAAAAGAAATATTCATAAGAAGATGACAACATTATTACTGAAAGTAGATAACATGAAAAATCATTCTTCGACTACTATAACGTTGCATTCTCGTCGCGTGAGTTGAATCCTGCGTTAGATCCGCCTTATAGTCGAAGTTCGAACTACGCGATAATCCTCACTTGGCAGAAGTGGGGAGTGTGGACGAGTTTCCTCCTTGTAGTTCTTTCCTTTCTAGGCAACCGCTGATGAGATGTTCGCTTGATCCATAAATCAGACATTTCCCTTGGGCGCGGTGACAATCCCTCTGAAGATGTCCTGGCCTCCTACAGTATCCACAACATGGGATCTTCTGCTGCTTCTGCCGCGGAGAAACAAATTGGCGCTTCATCTTCCTCTCTTTTCCTCGTCTAACGGGGATCCCTTTATGATTTGAGACTCCCACTGGTGCCTGATTCACCTGTCTTCTCAGTCCTTCAGCCAACAAGTCGTTTGTTCGCTCTTGGGCTTCCTTTAGACCTTGCAGTACACTCAGAATCTCGATGGTCTGATTCTGGGGAGCGGATATGGATGAAGAGTCGTTGGAATACATGATCCTGAAACAACAATTTTGAGGATGATATAAGTCACAAGCTATACGAGTCAAAATGTAATATGGATAGGACAAAGATTCAAGAATATTAGAGGTGATGAATTTATTACAAGTGGAGAATCAACTGTATGATTTTAAGTCACTTAAATAGAGTACGGTAGTGCAATTGCAACCACGTAACCTTGCCAAGTCACTCGAAACCATAGCGAATGGATAGCTGAACACACGATGTGAATATGGATCAAGAATGACAAGTTTACAACCTAGACCGAGGGATATCTTAGATTGGCAAACTCTACACGGAAAACTGCAATCCCAATCGAAGCAAAACCTGGCTCTGATACCAACTAAACCATGTCACGCCCCGCTTCCCAAAATACGGAATACGAGAGGTAGACAAGGCCAGCCAGCTCCTACGGTCAAGGAAATGTCCCGCCGTAGTCACACTTCGGCTTCTAGTTTATCATGGTAAACAGTAAATGATGCGCAGGTAATGAGAAATGCAGTAACTGAAAGAAACAATGTAAAGAACTGACCTGAAGTGGAACAAACGAATGTAACTCTGAAAAGCAAGTTAGGGTGTCTGTGATACACGCCTAATTCTGGTCCAGGCTAAATCTCCTCCTCACACTGAGCATGCATACTCAGGTCGTCAGAGCGACACAATAGCAATATAATATATATAAAATCATGTGACAATTCTAACAGTGGTAATAGATATGTGAAACAGTAAATCAATGACAGCATGAATATGAATGTGCAGTAATCAATGCAGCGGAACAGTAAAGCAGTAGAACGATATGCCACGTATGTCAACACAGTATATAAGGTATATAAATGCCAGTATCCCTATCAGTCTCTAAGTCTCACTGTACAGGTCACTAAGCCTATCGTCAATCCAAGTGTGAGAGTCAACCACTCGTGAGTGTCCTCCACCCAAGGGTAGAACCCAAGGGCAAGGGACCACGGGCCCAACATGTATATCACGGTGAATATCACATACCCTGTAAATCTCCATATAATTCCCTAAATATATAAGCCGGCATGGGACTCCCGAGATTCTGTTGAACTCACACTCAAACTACCCCACACCCCGTGGCCTACATCAAACGCTAACCATAACCCTAAATACTAATCGGTCCGTGACAAGTCTGCGCGAGAACTGGAGGCAGGACCTCCATCAAGCACGTCCCGACTAATACCTAAGATAAATGGCAGTGTCGGATGCCTTATCTGTGACACCCGTGCAAGCGCTTCCATAAGTGTCCCATACCACTTATAGTCACACGTACACGCATCCCACAGACGTCGACAATGCAATAAAATAATAGGGTCATTGATTGCGTACAAGTACGTATCACTTTTACTTATTCACGGATACACGAACACTGACGTACTTGCCACAATCATCACTAGAATCTAACACTGGGTAAATGCACGATGTCACTAGGTTATCACTGCAACGATATGGGTATGATATGATACGTAAACAGTATATGAAGCATGATTAAGGTGTCACAAAATAGTGTTCTATCACTTGCACGATTTATCATGAAACGTACGTATGTAGTTTAGCGAAATGATAAACCGGTAATAATTAGTATGTTCAGTTTTCCATCCATTGAATTTAGTTTCAAGCAAATCGGGTTCCAGGATCATTAATTATAACCATTTCATTTTAAGCACCCGCGGCTGGAAATCCGGTTTCAGAATCAGAAGTCCGTTTCGCAACGCATTTTAATCCCAGTTGGGATCATATTTTAGCGACACTACAGTTGGATGAAATCTAGGGTTTTCAGTAAGGTTTTCAATGCAATAGAAGGATCTTCAATCGCGTCTGTACGTCAGGAGATATACACTGTTTAATATTTATATGTCAATTATGATTCTATTGGGACTGTTATACGTCCCGATCTTTTAAATTACAGATTAAATAGTAAATGATAATGAAATAGGATGGAACCACTCATGTTGTCTAGATAACAGATTCCCCTATAATAAACAGCGGAGTTTCGCAACCTACAAGTTTAGGAAACATGGTGGTTTTCATTACGGAACAGTATGTAACGATTTGAGTCGCTCTGGACTGCCGTCCAGAGTCGCACTACGATCCAAATATCGACACCATTTAATTACAGAAACTATCCTAAACTTGCATAAGGTTAAAGTTCATCGAGTCGGCTTCGATTTGAGCCCTCGAACACACCATTCTAGTATGTATATAATTTATGGTGAATTTAATAGCTTTCAGGTACAAGAAAATTCCAGTTTTACGGTTAAACTTGGGGGTAGTTGTTTCAGTCGTTAACGGTCATATTTTCCAGTGAAACTTACACAAAGTATTCATCATAGCAAGAGCCAAAGTAATTAATCCAGTTCCTTCAATTTAGAAAAGTATTTTCTTTGGGAACACGCGTCGAACAGGTATGGCACATAATTGATTTAAACTTGCAACTTTATAATATATGTAATTAAAGATCGTAACTTAGGTAAATAGCATGTAAGCAAGTAAAATACTTGCCTGGGAACGCCTCGGGGTCTTACGGTAGCAGCGGCGTCACGAACGCGTGATGTACGCCGTGAAACGGATTTGCGCGAGCTTGGATCGAGATGCGGATTTTGCGTCGGAGTTGTCCGGAGTCGTTGCACGGTTACTGGAGGTTGAGGGATGCTTGATGATCCTCTGCGAGTGTACTGGGGTCGACGACAGTCGACGGCGTCGCTCCGGCAATGGCCGCAGTGAGTGTTTGTAAAGTAAAAAAATGGTTTTGTGTTGTTTTAAAGAGGGAGGGAATTTACAGAGGAGAAAGAGTTAGAGGGAGAAATTGGAGAGAGAAAAGTAGAGAGAGATACAGAGGGAGAGTGTGTGTGTGAGGAATTAGAGAGAGAGAGTGAGAAACAAAGAGAGAGAGAAATGAGATAAAGAGAGAGAGAGTGAACTGAGAGAGAAAGAGAACCGAGAGAGAGAGGGATGAGAGAGAGAGAGATATACAGAGAAAAAGAGGAGTTAGAGGAAGAGAGAAGAGAGGGAGCAGAGAGAGAGACGAGAGGGATGAGGGCGACGATGATGATGATGATGGATGTCGACGACGAGACGAGGAGTTCACCGGTCGTCGGCTCAGGGGAGGCTGAGCACGGATGCAGGGTGATGGTTGGGAATGGTGACGGAGGCGACCAAGGGTGGTCATGGTCGGAGTTTGGTGGATGGAGGCGAGGAGAGAAAAGGCGGGGTGTCTGCCGTCGTCGACGTCGTCGTCGTCGGCGGGGCGAGTGAAGGAGTTGGTCGATGACGGTGCAAGGAGGAGGAAGAAAAACGAGGGAGAGGGCGAGAGAGGAGGAGGGTGTGATGGAAGTGAGGGGGAAGAGAAAGGAGTCTCGTGTCGGTGGTCGGAGTTGAGGGTGATGTGGAGGGGACCGACGACGGCGAAGGAAGATGTCTGCAGTGGGTCGAGTGAGGAACGGAAAGGGAAGAAAAAGAGAGAGGGAGACGTGGGGAGAGAAGGAATTATGAGAGGAGAGATACGCGCGCCGTGGGGGTAACTGTGCTGTAACGTGGGCGAGAGCGCGGGCGTCGGCAGAGGCGAGGAGCGCGCTCGCGAGCTGGAATTAGGGAAAAGAGCCGTTGGAGGAAGATAGGAGACGGAGCGGGCCGGGTCGGGTGAGGAGATTGGGCCAGGCCGGGGTTTAATTTGAATTAAAGAAGTGGGCTGAGGATAATGGGGCTGGGCTCGGTCCAGAAAATAAAAGAAATTGAATTTAAATTTAAAAGAACAGTGGGCTGGGGGGAGATTTAATAGTAAAGGGAAAAATTGTGTTGGGTTTTAGGGTTTAGCTTTCAAATAAAAGAATTAGAGGAGTTGGGCTGGGTTTAAATCTTAATGAATGAAAGAAATAATAATGGAGAGGGCCCGGGGCTTATTAATGGAAAAAAATAGGCTGAAGAAATATAAGTTTGGGTTTTATTGGTAAAAGAAAAATAGGGTTTTGAAGAATTAAATTTCTAAATAAAATAAATGAAATTATAATTAAAATAAATAGAATTCTAAAGTACAAAATACAAACTTGGTATAAACGAGGCTGGGTATTACACGACGTCAGAGAGGTGACGGGTCCCGACGACCACACATCAAGACGGACTGCGGGGTCCTTAAACTCGTGGATCGAAACGTCCTTAAACTAATATTGGACCATCACGTCCCTAAACTGGAACATGGACCACCACGTCCCTAAACTGGAACATGGACCATCACGTCCCTAAACTGAAATATGGACCACTACGTCCCTAAACTGGAACAATAGAGCCCTCAAATGCTCTTTTGCCGGATCTAAACGATCCTGTTTAAGTTGATCTTAGCCCCAAACACGGCTAACGTATCCTTAAACATTCAAATGGACTATAAAACTCCAAATCAACTTTGGTTCAAGGGTACATCTCTGAACTCCTCTGACACCTGTCGTTGTAATCCTTCAACGACGTCAGAGTGGTGATGAGTCCCGATGGCCATATATTAAATGGATTACCACGTTAAGTTGATCTTAGTCTCAAACAGGACTAACGTATCCTTAACGGACGTTTAAGTTGATCTTAGCCTCAACACGGCTAATATATCCTTAAACTAAAAACACCAAACCCAAATCTAAGTAAATTCGGATTTGGACTAATCCACGTCCTACGGGCGACGGCATTACTAAGTCTCCGTATACAATCCACGGGTAACCACAAACAAAACAAACACACACGATACGAAGTGAAATTCTGGAGAAGGAGAAAATTGTTAACGCGATGCGGTAGCGTAATTAACTGCAGGGGCTTGCGCCTGCAGGGAAGAGCGTCCCCACAATCAAAAACCCTCAAGCGAGGGGGAATCTGACGAAGTCTGCTACATCGGCCGCATCCGTCTAAACCTCCGATATACGGTGCCATAAATCAATTTGGAATCTTCAGAGAGGTGGACAGATAAAACTAAATAGCATCTGTCCCGAATCTCAGGCCAGACGTTCATCGCGTCTCCGCCGCGTCTTTCGGAGGGGAACAGGGTGCTCAGTGGAGACTGGGTACACTGGACGGACTCGCTGAGAACTCCCAGATGGTATTATACCTCACGTCAGATGGCAGTTCTCCGGTGACACTGGTACAGAGTAGTCTGTTGACCCGAGATCGTCATAGAGTCTTGTGTGATTCCCACTGTGCTTTGATTTCCACCTTACTACGTCCAAGAGGGCATGCAAAACGGTGGTTTTTGGGTACAGTCCTGAATCACATGGAGGCAATGAGCGATAGGAGGGGATTCGTCTCTCCCGGTATAGGGAGTTGATGTTGCGCTGTGATCGATTGGCTATAACCGGAAATCCCTGGCCAGGGTTGCTGATGTTTACTGGTAAGTGTTATCAGTAGTTTCTCGAACTGTTATAGACCTTATATCGACACGACTTATCAAGCTATTGGGGTCTGACGTTTACCACCCCTAGGCGAGATATGCGACATATCAGACGACGAGACCGGACTGTACGGGAGTGTTACTGATTGGATTCGCAGGAGAACTAGTGGGCTTGCTTGTTGATCTTCTGATCGCTCAATACCCGGGTGGCCGTTACGTTTAGCACACCGCTTGCGGCTTGTGGGTGTTTGATATGATCATCACCTACTGCCGGCGTATTGACGAGTCTTTAAAGTCCTACACAGGGGTTTCCTGGCTCAAGCGAAACGGAGTAGGAGCACATATGTGATATGTGCGGGACCGAGATTAATACGATATGAGATACCGTATTCTATTCTCGCGATTCGTGACATTGATCGGTTGTATGAGATATAGCCGGGTTATCTGCTCAAGTGTTGATTCGATAAGTTGTTACTTTTGATATTAGTCGGTTATAGCCGGATTATTAAATCAAGAGTTGATTTAATAATTTAATGCATAATTATATATTTGATATATTACATTGCATTAACTAGTATTAGCTCACTTATGATTTATTTTCTCACTAGTTTGTGCACATTGTTTATATATGATATATGCAAGTGTACATGTTTGTATCATGCTTGATGATACATCAAAGTTGGGTGTATGAGACTCATACCAAGATTAGGGTAAAGATTAGGGTTATTGTTTTATCTTAAGATTTAACAAAAGGGTTTAACTTAGTCAAAGTAATCAAGCTTGAAGAAGCTAGGAGAAGCTTTGACAAAGTCCACTCTTTTGTCATTTCTTTTGATATTCTTTAAGCTAACCTTTAACCTAAAGCCTTGGTTAATTCTCTACATGAGTTAAGCATGAGGGCTTAACTCAACCATGGTGCCATTATTTATTGGATAAGTTTTCATTTGGATGGATAATTTCTTTCTTCTTCTTCTTCATCATCAAGCTCCATCCAAAAGCTTACTAGTCCAATGGTGCTATGAGAAAAAGAGTGAGAAAATCAATTCTAAAGTGAGCCCACTTCCTACTTCTTCATCCTCTACCACTTTCCATGTAGTAGAGTGTCTTCTCTTCACAAAGTTCATGACCTAGTGAAGGAATAGCTTGAGTTAGTGTCTCCCCGACGTAGATCATCTTCGGTCTCGAAGTCATCGTAGCAAGCACGCTCGTTCTTCTTGCGGAGCTTATCTAGAGTCCGGAGTTCACGATCGCAACGATGGGGACATCTACACGGAGCTAATGAAGTGAAGGACCGGATCTACAAAGGTTGTAATCTCTTTCACTTAGTGTTAAAGTTGTTAACATGCAAGTTTTCGCCTAAACCCTAGTTTAAAGATCCGGCTTCGGGTTGTTCGGCACAGCTAAAATTTTAATCGGGTATGGTTGATGCCTCGTAGACCCTTGTGCGCGTGCCTAGCAACCCTACAATATAGCGGTGGTGGCACGCAGTAGCAGGCGCGAGAATCTCGCCGGCAGTTACGCTCCCGACGTCACGCCCGCGTAGAGAACGGATCGCCCATTGATGGGGATCGTGATGGCGTGGAAAGTGGGATGTTGCTGGCAGATAATCTGCGCATGGCGAGATTCACGGAGCGGCGGTTACGCCTGTGAGCGGTGGAGTTGGTCGGAGGACCGAGGAAGACGGCCTCGGCCAGTAGCTCGGGGACGAGCGAGGAGGCTGAGGAGTCTTGGTCTTGTGGCAGCTCGGGGCGAGCTATGGGGCCGAGGAGGCCAATTTGCAGGGGGCCCTGAGGAGGGCCAGCTTGTGTTTGCAGGTCGAGTACAGGGTGGCCTGGTCGGCCCCTGTGGGCCCTTTCTTCTGAGTTCTGGGACACGTCACCTGCCACGTGTCCTGATCTTGGAGATCGCCAATATTGAGCATCATCATTAGCCCCTCACTCTTGGCCCGACCAGCTAGCGGGTCGGGTCAGAAGTGGACTGCCGGGCTTCCCGAGGTGAGCTCCTTTCTAGGGTTTTGCTGGGACGAGTCATCGGGCCGTCGGTTGTCTTTTCCGCTAGCGAATCAAGACAGGATCTCTGCATTTAAAGAAGGTGTGCCGGTTCGTTCACTCGGCAACTGAAGCGACGGTCCACGAGTCAAGCGTCGACTGGCTGACGCGACGCATG
The DNA here is from genome assembly GCA_030015575.1 of Agapanthus africanus. Lineage (NCBI taxonomy): Eukaryota > Viridiplantae > Streptophyta > Magnoliopsida > Asparagales > Amaryllidaceae > Agapanthus > Agapanthus africanus. The sequence goes on from CM057339.1 coordinate 140,860,334, forward strand.
CAGGCCTGCGGCGTCTGATGGGACGCGGATCAGCGCAGGATCGACACGTGGAGCGATCGGAGCTGCTGGGCGAGAGGAGTCGTTTCGGCGGGAGATGACGGGCGTCGTTGGATGAGGCCGTATGCCGTAATAAATAGGGGTAGGGTCCACCCTAGGGCCTCTACTCCTTCATATTTCCCCCTCTTAAGTCGTGGTTGCTCGGCGCTTGTCTCCCTTCTCCCGCTTTCAGCCCCTGAAGATTCTCTTCTCCAAGGTTAGATGTCTTCCTCTGTAGAATCAGTAGACATCGTAGGAGTAGGTTCTAGGGCCTCTTTAGTTGTATCTGAGTCTCCTCGGGGAGCAGGGGTTGGATCCTCTCCCCGGGATCGTGAGGCGGGGGCCGCCTCCAGGGGGAGGCGGCAGATGTGTCCCCTGGCTCCTCGTGCTGGGTGAGGCATGAGGACGAGCTCGCCAATGCTCGGGCTCACTTCCACATCCCCTCGCGCTACACGCTCCGACTGGCCAAGGAGGGAGAGAGGGCAGATCAAGTACGGGGCAGGGAAATCGCCCTGTATTTGGAAGCTTTTTGGGGCGGAATGCGCCTGCCCTTCTCTCCTGAGGTCGTCACTTCGCTGAATTTCTTCGGTTTGGCCCCCGGCCAGTTAGTGCCGAACTCGTGGAGGATCTTCCTTGGGTTCTTGATCCGCCTGAAGTTACAGGCGGTTCCCTTCAGTCTTCCCCTTCTCGATTCCTCCCTCAACTTCAAGAGTCACCCTGGTGGTCGAGCGGGCGACCCGAGATGGGTTTATCTCACTTTCAGGAAGCGGCCAGGGGGCGCTTCCAGGACCGGGGTCGTGGCCTTGCCCTCTTCCATTCATGACTGGAAAAAGAAATTCTTCGTTTCCCCTCCCGAGGGCGAGGACTGGCCCGTGCCTACCAAGTGGTCGAGGGAGAAATGTTTGCCGGGGAACCAGTCCGATGACCCCGCCGCAGTGAGGGTGGTATCGTGGGAGCCCATCCCCCGACCTGACGTGCTACTGTCCGAGAGGGTTCTGAGCTGGGCTGGACTCAGCCCCGTTGAGTTCGTCGGTAAGTTAGGTTAGCTTTTTGGCTGGTGTTTTGCTCGTGTTGCTGATTTATTGGGTATTTGTTTCGTGTAGGATCCATGGACTTCGTCTCGCTCCGAGCCTTTATGAGCCAGCCGAGGCAGCCCACGAAGGCTGGGGGTGCCAGTTCTTCCCGTGCGAAGCCCGCCCCGGCTCCTCCCGCTCCGGTGGCGACATCCCGCGAGCCTCGGTGGCGGATCCCGCCCCGGGTCCCAGCAGAGCATCGGGCCGGAAGCGGGCCCTGATTCAGGAGGACCCGGCCTCGGAAGAGGAGATCGACTCTCCCTCGGAGCCGCTCAAGAGGAGCTCCTGTTGAATATGTATGCCCTAGAGGCCATTATTGTATAGTACTAGTTTGTATAATACATTTTGGAGGCTTGGGATATATATATATATACGGGTTTACGACAGTCTTGCTCGATATAGTAGTATGCTACTTGGTTTGTTTCTATCTTAATATATGTATATGTTTCTTTTAACATATCGCTAAAAACATGTTGATGGAGCCCTTAGGATCTTTGCTTGACTACCGGCGTTGTGATGGCGATCACACTAGTGGGGGCTGGGTAGTCTATAAGCACATCCTTATTTTGGTCCCTAGCCGTAGGATTATCGAGACAGGGCATCGATACTCCAGAGTAGACTGGTGCATATGCTTCTCATCCCAGCAGGGGAGATGGTCTGTCCCACAGCCATCAGTACGTCATACTGGAGATAGTATGCAGGTGCTCGTTAGGTTACGAGTACACTGGACAGGACTCGTCGGGAACTGTTGGTTGGTATTATACCTATCGTTAGTTAACAGTTCCCAGGTGAAATGAGTACAACTTAGTCCGCTGACTTGACACTGTCGCTTCGCCTCGAGTGTGTTCCCACTGTTCTTAGATCACTATCCTACCATGGCTCTATTGAGTCGTGCAAACAGGTAGTAGTTGGGTGTAGTCCCGAAACACTTGGAGGCAGTGACGGTTAGACAGGATTCGACTCTACCGGTATTGGGAGTTGATATCACACTGTGTCTAGGAGAGCCATTACACATTGTCGTCCCTGGCCAGGGCAAGCGAGAATTGCTGGTAGGTTTTCCAGTAGATTCTCAGGGTGTTTTGGGCTACACTCTGACAAGACTTGTACCGCTATTAGGGGACTGACGTTTACCGCCCCCCTAGGCCCGCCATGCGATACTCTCATACGAACAGACCGGACTGTACGGAGATTGTCACATTCAGGCTCAGTAGGAGTTCGGATAGGTTCACTTCATCAGTCTTCTTATCGGCATCTACCTGAGGACCATTACGTACAGCTAGTACCGCTTGCGGTCTGTGGTTAAACCCACTACCAGCGTAGTGTCGAGCCTTTAGAGTCCCACACAGAGGGTTACTCGCCTTTGGGCAAAACAGAGTAGAGGTTGCATGGTTTTGCGACGGGGTTCGTTCACATCCGCGCACTTGTGCACGTTTGGTGTCCGGGCAGTTATTACTAGCGGGCATTGGTTTAAGCCAAATCCTAGTATTTGTTTTGGGATTGGTTTTGTCTTAGTGTATTCGTATTCCTCGGAACACGGATGCGGGTGTGTATGCACAGTTGACAGAGGCAGAGGCAGAGGATTCTCATTAGAGTTGTTGACCATTTGACTTTGGTTGGCTTGTTGACCGTTGACTTTTTCTAAACCCTAATGAGAATAAGAAATATGATTAATAATATTAATTAAGAATTATTGTGCCATGGTTGAGTTGAACATTTGACTTTTGTTGACTTGTTGACTTTGTTTACCGATTGACCATTGTGGACTTGTTGACCATCATCATTTCATTTCTATGACTTTTGTTTACTTGTTGTTCTTTACAAAAATGAAATGATAATGGTCATTGAAACTAACCATCACAATTCTTAATTATTATTATTATCATCATTATTCTCACTTTTGTGAGCATGGTTGCAAGATGAGAGCTCATTCTATCATATTCTTTCTCTCTTTTGAAAGAAAGCTCTCCCTCTTCCTCTCTCAAAGTTCAAGTGTTCCATGAGTTGGAAATCATGAACCTTTGAGACAAAACCACCATAGCTCTTCTCTACTCATTCTAAGGTTCTAGGTTTAGCAAACCAAGCACCTTAGTTATCTCTAGGTTGAGATAGGAGCTCAAGTTCGAGGCCCTCGGGTGGATCCATCTACGGCAAAGAGGAGACGACGAGGAGAAGCCGTTCAAGCCACTACAAGGAGCAAGTAAGGAAGAGAACCACCATAAGAAGATAAGGAGTTCAAGACCTAGGTATAACCATTCTACATAGTAGCTAGAACTTGTAGTTTATTTGTTAGTTTTTGTTTAGCAAAGATCCTTCATGGATGGTCCATGTTACCTATTGAGGAAAATTTTGATTTTTACCTATTCCGCCTCCCCGAAAGAACCGGGGTGGGTAACGTGGACCTAACAGCTCCCGGAGACCCTCCCGGGGCCGGTCCTCGTCGACCATGGTGGAGGAAGGGGGCCTCCGGTTTGCGGTGCCATCAGGGCCGTCCGTGGCGGATAGCCTTCTGCACGAGATAGAGACCTCGGCAGGGGGTAGAGTCCCCGGGGGGACCTTCAGGGCTCAGCTGGCGTCCATCACCCAGGAGTCCGTGTAGGTAAGTTTTTGCTTCATTGTGAGATTCAGTGCTTCCTTCATCTTTCTGATTTTTCCCGTGTTTTCTAGGTTCTCCAGCACGTAGCCCTCGCCCTGCGCATGGAAGCCGAGGTGGTAGCCCCGGCGCTGGAGGCTGCGGGTCAGTTCGCCTCGCTGCAAGAGAGCTCCAAGCAGGAGCTGGAGGCGATGACAACGAGGGTGTTTCTGATTTAAAATCAGGAAAGCTTACGGAGGAGGCATCACGTGCTAGCACGTGACCAGCAGTCACGTGTTGGCACGTGACATTTAAAAGCAGCGGCAGAGTCAGAGTCAGCTCCCCAATTAAATCAAAGAAAAGGCTCCAGAAAGGGTCACGTGTTGGCACGTGACGGTTGAACAGCGGCCAGAAAACAGAGCGCAGAAAGGAGAAGAAAGCTCGTTCCAGGGGGTCACGTGCCTACACGTGACCAAGGGTCACGTGGTCACACGTGGCCGGCTTTCAAAAGCCTCTCTATTTAATAGAATTAAATTCTGAAAGGCATTCAAATCTTTCCAAAGGAAAATAATTATTTGGAACCGATTGGATTAAAAAAATCTAAAGGGGATTAAATATCACCTATTCATGGAAAAATCTTGAACTTGGAAAGATTTCCCCTTAAAATCTAACCGAAATAACGAAGGAATATCTTTGGATTTAAAATCCAATGGTGAATGAAATTCACCTAATAATCCAAAGGTCCAAATGAATGATGAATGCAAATCAAATCTCTAATGAATACAAATCAAATCCCTCAATAAATGATTCACTAAAACTAATTGATTCTGCTCCTTCTCCTATAAATAGGAGCCAAGACATATACAGAGGGAGAGATATAGACAGAGAGAGAGAAAAAGAAATAGAGCCTTGAGACTTTGGAAGAATTTGATCTGCCACAGAAGAAAAAACTTAGGTAAGGAAGGAGAGACTTCAAAAGAGAATTTAATTCTCAAAAGAGTTTAACTCTTATATTAAAAAAGAAGAACTTAGTTCTCTCTTTAGTGGAGGATCTGCAAAGTGCACATCTCCCCCATGAATTGAGAATTTAATTCTCATTGGGTTGAGATCCTGCCATGCAGATCCAAAGCATAGGGAGGGGAATGGAAGTTTGAGAATTTAATTCTCACGGAACTATAGGAATTTAATTCCTTTGAAATAAAATTAGGGTTTAAACCCTATGTTATAGGAATTTAATTCCTTCAAAATAAACAGAAACCAGGGTTTAACCCTAGTTAAGAACTTGAATCTGTCAAAATAACAGGAATTTAATTCCCTTACGAAAGAAGAAACTAGAGTTCAACTCTATCTAAGAATATAATTCTTCAGAAGAAAACATGAATTTAATTCCTCTAAAGTTTATTGCTAGGGTTTAACCCTATGAAGAATTTAATTCTTAAAAAAGATAAACAAATCTGCAAACAGCAAAGGAACAGGGTCACGTGTTACCACGTGACCCCTGTAAAGATCCATAGAGAAGAACTTTGAGGCAACGCCTCACGTGCTCCACGTGACCCCCAAAGCGCACAAAGAAAAGCAAAAGAAAAGAAGCTCTGGGGCGCCCTCACGTGACCCCTAATGAACATTCTAACAGATCAAAGCGTGAGCCCCCATCACGTGCCCACACGTGATGGCCTTCAGAATTAAAAGTGTTAAACACTTGTCTGTAGAACAAAATGAAGGGGATCTGGCCCCACCTTTTGGATGCCATCACGTGCGTGATCTCTTCTCTTACCAAGAGAAGGAGTTCAAGGACCTAGGTATAAACCATTCTACATAGTAGCTAGAACTTGTAGTTTATTTGTTAGTTTTTGTTTAGCAAAGATCCTTCATGGATGGTCCATGTTACCTATTGAGGAAAATTTTGATTTTTACCTATTCCGCCTCCCCGAAAGAACCGGGGTGGGTAACGTGGACCTAACAGCTCCCGGAGACCCTCCCGGGGCCGGTCCTCGTCGACCATGGTGGAGGAAGGGGGCTTCCGGTTTGCGGGTGCCATCAGGGCTGTCCGTGGCGGACAGCCTTCTGCACGAGATAGAGACCTCGGTAAGGGTTAGAGTCCCCGGGGGGACCTTCAGGGCTCAGCTGGTGTCCATCGCCCAGGAGTCCGTGTAGGTAAGTTTTTGCTTCATTGTGAGATTCAGTGCTTCCCTTCATCTTTCTGATTTTTTCCCGTGTTTACTAGGTTCTCCAGCACGTAGCCCTCGCCCTGCGCAGGGAGGCCGAGGTGGTAGCCCCGGTGCTGGAGGCTGCGGGTCAGTTCGCCTCGCTGCAAGAGAGCTCAAGGCGGGAGCTGGAGGCGATGACGGCGAGGGTGTTTCCTGATTTAAAATCAGGAAAGCTTACGGAAGAGGCATCACGTGCTAGCATGTGACCAGCAGTCACGTGTTGGCACGTGACATTAAAAGCAGCGGCAAAGGCAGAGTCAGCTCCCCGATTAAATCAAAGAAAAGGCTCCAGAAAGGGTCACGTGTCAAAATAACAGGAATTTAATTCCCTTACGAAAGAAGAAACCAGAGTTCAACTCTATCTAAGAATATAATTCTTCAGAAGAAAACATGAATTTAATTCCTCTAAAGTTTATTGCTAGGTTTTAACCCTATGAAGAATTCAATTCTTAAAAAGATAAACAAATCTGCAAACAGCAAAGGAACAGGGTCACGTGTTACCACGTGACCCCTGTAAAGATCCATAGAGAAGAACTTTGAGGCAACGCCTCACGTGCTCCACGTGACCCCCCAAGCGCACAAAGAAAAGCAAAAGAAAAGAAGCTCTGGGGCGCCCTCACGTGACCCCTAATGAACATTCTAACAGATCAAAGCGTGAGCCCCCATCACGTGCCCACACGTGATGGCCTTCAGAATTAAAAGTGTTAAACACTTGTCTGTAGAACAAAATGAAGGGGATCTGGCCCCACCTTTTGGATTCCATCACGTGCGTGATCTCTTCTCTTACCAAGAGAAGGAGTTCAAGACCTAGGTATAACCATTCTACATAGTAGCTAGAACTTGTAGTTTATTTGTTAGTTTTTGTTTAGCAAAGATCCTTCATGGATGGTCCATGTTACCTATTGAGGAAAATTTTGATTTTTACCTATTCCGCCTCCCCGAAAGAACCGGGATGGGTAACGTGGACCTAACAGCTCCCGGAGACCCTCTCGGGGCCGGTCCTCGTCGACCATGGTGGAGGAAAGGGGCCTCCGGTTTGCGGTGCCATCAGGGCTGTCCATGGCGGATAGCCTTCTGCACGAGATAGAGACCTCGGCAGGGGGTAGAGTCCCCGGGGGGACCTTCAGGGCTCAGCTGGCGTCCATCGCCCAGGAGTCCGTGTAGGTAAGTTTTTGCTTCATTGTGAGATTCAGTGCTTCCTTCATCTTTCTGATTTTTCCCGTGTTTTCTAGGTTCTCCAGCACGTAGCCCTTGCCCTGCGCAGGGAGGCCGAGGTGGTAGCCCCGGCGCTGGAGGCTGTGGGTCAGTTCGCCTCACTGCAAGAGAGCTCAAAGCGGGAGCTGGAGGCGATGACGGCGAGGGTGTTTCCTGATTTAAAATCAGGAAAGCTTACGGAGGAGGCATCACGTGCTAGCACGTGACCAGCAGTCACGTGTTGGCACGTGGCATTTAAAAGCAGCGGCAAAGGCAGAGTCAGCTCCCCGATTAAATCAAAGAAAAGGCTCTAGAAAGGGTCAAGTGCTCACACGTGACCAGGGGTCACGTGTTGGCACGTGACGGTTGAACAGCGGCCAGAAAATAGAGCGCAGAAAGGAGAAGAAAGCTCATTCCAGGGGGTCACGTGCTTACACGTGACCAAGGGTCACGTGGTCACACGTGACCGGCTTTCAAAAGCCTCTCTATTTAACAGAATTAAATTCTGAAAGGCATTCAAATCTTTCCAAAGGAAAATGATTATTTGGAACCGATTGGATTAAAAAAATCTAAAGGTGATTAAATATCACCTATTCATGGAAAAATCTTGAACTTGGAAAGATTTCCCCTTAAAATCTAACCGAAATAACGAAGGAATATCTTTGGATTTAAAATCCAATGGTGAATGAAATTCACCTAATAATCCAAAGGTTCAAATGAATGATGAATGCAAATCAAATCTCTAATGAATACAAATCAAATCTCTCAATGAATGATTCACTAAAACTAATTGATTCTGCTCCTTCTCCTATAAATAGGAGCCAAGACATATACAGAGGGAGAGATATAGACAGAGAGAGAGAAAAAGAAATAGAGCCTTGAGACTTTGGAAGAATTTGATCTGCCGCAGAAGAAAAACTTAGGTAAGGAAGGAGAGGCTTCAAAAGAGAATTTAATTCTCAAAAGAGTTTAACTCTTATATTAAAAAAGAAGAACTTAGTTCTCTCTTTAGTGGAGGATCTGCAAAGTGCACATCTCCCCATGAATTGAGAATTTAATTCTCATTGGGTTGAGATCCTGCCATGCAGATCCAAAGCATAGGGAGGGAATGGAAGTTTGAGAATTTAATTCTCACGGAACTATAGGAATTTAATTCCTTTGAAATAAAATTAGGGTTTAACCCTATGTTATAGGAATTTAATTCCTTCAAAATAAACAGAACCAGGGTTTAACCCTAGTTAAGAACTTGAATCTGTCAAAATAACAGGAATTTAATTCCCTTACGAAAGAAGAAACTAGAGTTCAACTCTATCTAAGAATATAATTCTTCAGAAGAAAACATGAATTTAATTCCTCTAAAGTTTATTGCTAGGGTTTAACCCTATGAAGAATTTAATTCTTAAAAAGATAAACAAATCTGCAAACAGCAAAGGAACAGGGTCACGTGTTACCACGTGACCCCTGTAAAGATCCATAGAGAAGAACTTTGAGGCAACGCCTCACGTGCTCCACGTGACCCCCAAAGCGCACAAAGAAAAGCAAAAGAAAAGAAGCTCTGGGGCGCCCTCACGTGTCAATACGTGACCCCTAATGAACATTCTAACAGATCAAAGCGTGAGCCCCCATCACGTGCCCACACGTGATGGCCTTCAGAATTAAAAGTGTTAAACACATGTCTGTAGAACAAAATGAAGGGGATCTGGCCGCACCTTTTGGATGCCATCACGCGCGTGATCTCTTCTCTTACCATATTTAGCATTAAACTGATGATATGTTCCCAGTGTTTAACACTGATTTCCATAGTGTTTAATACTAGTTTGAAAACTCCATTTCCAGTGTTTAACTCTGATTTTCTTAGTGTTCAAACACTAATTTGGAAAATTCTGCTCCCAGTGTTTAACACTGATTTTCTTAGTGTTTAACACTAATTTGAAATCTTTGTTCCCAGTGTTTAAGACTGATTTGCCTCAGTGTTTAACACTAATTTGGAAACTCTGTTCCCAGTGTTCAACACTGATTATCTTTTAGTGTTTAACACTAACTTGTTAATCTTATTCCCAGTGTTCAACACTGTTGGTCTCTATTGTTCAACATTAGCTTCAGCCCAATTGGCTAAGTTTCCAGACGCAAAGCCTCTCCTTCAATGGACCAACAGAGGGCCCATATCCTAAACATGATTGGACTTAGCCCAAGATGGCCATAAGTCCTCAATTCAGACTTAACCGAGCCAATGGGCTCATAATATAATTAATTGGTCTTGGTTCCAAATTGGGCCAAAGATTATTTAATCTACCTCGGTTTAAGGGTACATCTCTTCTCTCCTTTGATACTTGGCGTTGTAATTCCTCAACGTCTTCAAAGAGGTGACGGGTCCCGATGACCATACATTGATACGGACTGTGGGGTCCTTAAACTCATGGACTATGAGGTCCTTAACCTTGACCGGGATGTCTTAAAACTAACGACGGACTGTGGAGTCTTTAAACCCTCGGACTATGACGTCCTTAACCTTGACCGGAATGTCTTAAAACTAACAACAGACTATGAGGTCCTTAACCTTGACCGGGATGTCTTAAAACTAACGACGGACTGTGGAGTCTTTAAACCCTCGGACTATGACATCCTTAACCTTGACCGGAATGTCTTAAAACTAACAACGGACTATGATGTCCTTAACCTTGACCGTGATGTCTTAAAACTAACATTGGACTGTGGAGTCCTTAAATCCACGGACTATGGCGTCCTTAACCTTGACCGCAACGTCTTAAAACTAACATTGGACTGCAATGTCCTTAAACTACCTATCGACCGCAATGCCACTAAACTAAACAGCAGGGCTCCCTTAATTGCTCTCTTGTCGGATCTAAACGATCCCGTTAAGTTGATCTTAGTCTAAAAACTAGGCTGACGTATCCTTAACAAACGTTTAAGTCGATCTTAGTCTCAAACGAGACTAACGTATCCTTAAACCCAAACCCACAAACCTAAATCTAAGATAATACGGATTTGGACTAGTCCACGCCCTACGGGCGACGACATAACTCAGTCTCCGTATACATTCCACGGGCAACCAAACACAAAACAAATACACATGACATGAAGTTATCATCTGGAGAAGGAGAAAGTTGCTACCGCAATGCGGTAGCGTAATTAACTGCAGGGGCTTGCGCCTGCAGGGAAGAGCGTCCCCACAATCAAAAAACCTCTCAAGCGAGGAGGAATCTGACGAAGTCTGCTACATCGGACGCATCCGTTTAAACCTTCGATACACGGTGCCATAAATCAACTTGGCATCTTCGGAGAGGTAGACGGATAGCACCAATTAGCATCTGCCCCGAATCTCAGGCAAGACGTCAGTCGCGCCGTCTTTCGGAGGGGAACAGATTCTGGCACGCCCGGTGGGACCTTTTCCTCTTTCCACTCCACACTTCGTGTGTCGTGTTCGCGAACCAAACACGGTTCGCTAAGGGTTGCCCTTGGGTTTCAAGGTACTAAGATTTGGCGTTTTTCTTATTGCAGAAAGCAAAGAATCAATGGCTTCCATTTGTGCGAAATGCTCCAACTGCAACTGCAACCGGCTCTCCGCCTCGCCAGGAGGTATAGCCTACGGGCCCTAAGCTGTTTCGCTGTTCACAATGCTCGTGGAACAGGTCACTCAAGCCACCACAGGATTGTTTTTCGGGACCATGCTCCCGCCAACGAGCTTCACCGCTCCTATGCCAACACCGGAAGCTCCTAAGAAGTCGGTCTTCGATTGGCTTACAGCTAATGCGGCCCCTCTCAACGGGTCGCCCAACACCAGTGCCTCGGTCTTTTCCAGACTGGGCCAGAACTCCTGTGGACCCGCAATGGGGCTTACAATTCCAGAGAAGGCTGCTCCTAAGAAAGTAATCAGTCCTGCTCCTGAAGTCGTCAAGGCGGCTTCTCCCGCCAAAAAGTCGGTCTTTATAAGATTGACTGTTCTAGCTCCCGCTCCTGCTACCCAAAGGACATCGGTCTTTAACAGGCTGACACCAGCAGCGACCCCTCACCTACGCAGGGGGCAAGATGAGGCTATCGCCCTCACTGAGCCGATTCCATCAGCACGACACACTCGACGTCGCTACTGGCGCCGAGTAAGGAAGGCCGGAGGCAACTCCCCTTCTGGGCTAGCTCCTCCAGCCCCGACGACAGAAGTTAATGCTGCTGTTCCAACTAAGAACAGCTTTGAGATGCTGAATAAGGTGCATAGGAATTCTCCTATCGCGGCGCTAAAGAGGTCTCCCCCTCCGCTGAAAAAGGCCGCGGAAGTAAAGTCAGAACGGCCCCAATCTCCTCAACGGCTGTCTTCCAAAATCTATAAAGTCTGGCGGCAGACCCAGGACTCGGTGATCGATCCAAATTTCTCCCGCCAGCACAAGAAGCTGAAAATTCAACAGGAAGTCAGTCATCACGTTAAGCCACGAAAAGCTGTCTGGGTGCCCACCTCAACGGTCCCCTCAACTTCCACTGCTCATAAAAAGAGGAGGCTGGAGAAAATCCCCGGGCCGGCAACGAGGGCTAAAGGCGCTGAGCCCAGACACCCTAAGTCTAGGGGCATGATGGTCCATACTGTATATATGGCATCGGGGAAGGAAGATAGCCGTGCGTCTACAGGGCATAGACTGCTCACAGGGTCAGTGACCAAAGCTCAGGAGCAACAGCAGAAGCTCCAAGAAATGATGACCGCGATGGCCGCACTTACTGGGCCGAAAGAAAGCCCCGAAGCGTCATCCGATCAACGCCAGGAGGAAGAAACTGACGCTGAGTTCCTTCGTAGGATATTGGAAAAGAAGGATAAAGAGGCTGCCGAACAAGCAGCCAATATACAACGAATGGCCCTCCTGTTCCAGGACATGGTGGGAATGATGATCCAACAAGATTCTCCTACTGAAGATCCTCCAATCGTTCTTGAAGACGACAGGGGAGAAACGTCAAATCCCCCACCCGCTCTGTCAACAGCCAAGGAGGAGACAATCTCTAAGGCTGACCTAGACGAATACATAGCCCAACAGATACGCGTTCACCAGGCAGCTGAGGCAGCTGGTCAAGTTGTCCGGACAGGAAGACCATATCCGAGCTGGTATGACCAAATCAAATACCCGCCGGGCTACACAATACCAAAATTCCAAGTCTATAAGGGGGCATGCAATCCCTATCAGCATATGGCCCAGTTCAGGGCGCTTTGTGGCAACACTGGTGGCGACGATAAACTGTTGCTTCACCAGTTCGTGGGCAGCTTATCAGAAACGGCGTTCGAATGGTATTCAGAACTCCCGAATGATTCCATCAAGACGTTCGCTGAAATGGAATTGCTATTCACTCAACGATTCGCAAGCGCCAGCGAACGCATTCCGATAACAGCATTAATTAATGCCAGGGTGAAACCAGGTGAGACGTGGGTCCAGTACGCTATACGTTGGCGAAACTTGTGGTCGAAATGCGAACAACGCATCGAAGAAGCACCAGCGGTGGGCATGTTCGTGGGCACTCTAGACCCTCATGCAACCATCTCACAGTTCATGATGTTCTTCAAACCAACCACGTTCCAGGCTCTGATCGACAAGTTGGCCCAGATGGACCAGATGGGTCACAGACCACCTCCCCCGAAGCCAGAACCTCGGAATGACAAGGGTAAAGGGAAGGCAACCTCGTTGCGAACGCCCAACAGCAACCCAGTGCCCCAAAGCTGGCAGATCAGCTGGAAGAAAGACGGCGGTATTACAACGAGAAAATAAAGCGCCCCTACTCATTCCCGCGGGATAAGACAAAGAGGCTATTTGAGCTGGCAATACGCAACAGGCTTATTAACTTGCCAAACCCGAGGTGGCCGCCGCAACCCGCTGAGGTGAATAACCCCAATTATTGCCCTTACCATCAAACGGTAAGCCACCCGATTGAGGATTGCTTCGTCTTCAAGGGATGGATTGAAGATCAATACCTATAGGGCAAGTTTGCGCTGTCCGAGAAGTGGAAGGTGAACCCACCACAGCCGCATACTCCGAAGAAAGCGGATACACCGGGGGCAACCTGTTCTTTCATTGAGGAAGCTCCATGGGAGGTCGTGTTATCAGCTAAAACCAAAAGGATGCTGAGTGAGCTTCATGCATGCCCAGCAGTCGAATGGAAGAACCCGCTTGAACCTCAAATCATCGAAGGGATGCTGAAGCCGCGTCCGACTACAAAGAGCGGTGGTGATGGCCCAAGTACTCACACCCAACCGTCAAAATCTTCGAAGAAAAAGAAGAAGAAAACCAAGAAGCCCGTGAAGCCTGGAGACAAGCGCACGGATTTGCAGAAACAGATTGACGCGCTGGAGGAATACGATCAAAAGGCGCGGACTCCCGTCACACTGCAAGAGTTCCTCAACCACATCTTTCGGGAGGAAGATGATGGAGAAAGCTCGTCGGATGAATCCGAGGGTTATGTGGCGAGTTGCCATGTTATCTCCCACTCATTTACAGACGATGACAAAACTCCTGGCACTGAGAAACTGGGGGCACAGCCTGAGCCAGAACATGTATGGCCGACAGACGAAATGATCGACGCCTTTCTAGACGAGATTCGTTTGAAAAGTAAAGCCGACCAGGAGCGTGAGATAGCCGCATCAGAAGGAGCCAAACGCAGGAGACTAAACGAAAGAGTCGAAGCGCTCCCGCCAGATCGAAAGACACCCGACGCGGATAAAAACATATTCAAGACGAAGAAAAGGTTTGCCAAAGCCATGTTGATGGGAATGAAGCTACCACCCTCGGAGGAAAACGCGTTCGATGGGGCGGAGAGGCACCCTAATTATTGCGCATATCATCGGAAGATTTCGCACCCCACTGAGGAGTGCGACGCTTTTAAGATGTGGTGGCAGGGATACGTGGCTCATCGGCAACATTTTAAGCGAATGAAATGCAGAACTCGTCGGGAGCAGAGAAGTACGACCGAAGGACATAAAAGAATTGTTGGCAATTGTCGCACGGTCAACGCCGGAGGATCACAGGTTCTCACCTTTGGGAGCGACTCTGACGATGAAATGGCTCTTAGCCCCCTCTTTAAAGAGTCCACCTCGGGAAAAGAGGAAGAACCAGAGCCCTGCAAAAACATTCAGCTGCGCAATCGCACGCTTCCAGAAAAGAATCTCGGACCCTCAACGGGAAAGGAAAAGGTCGCTGAGGATATCACCTTAGATGACCAAGTTATGAAAGAGCTGACTGCCAAAGACCCGCCTAAGAAGAGTAAGGTGGACTACAACATCCTAGCGCACCTGAGGAAGCTACCCTCGCAGCTCAGTATTCTCGACGCCCTCCTGTTATCAAAAGAAGCGAGAGATTCATTAATCAAGACGCTGCAAGAGCCTGAACAATTCCAAGCCTTCCTCGCCGAAGAAAGGATGAAGGATGAACTAGAAGAAGTACACACAGCCGATGTCACGTTCGGTGATGAGGACCTTCTCCTTGGGACGTGCGACCACAACCGTCCCCTATACGTCTCTGGATATTGCCATGATATAAAGATAGGCAAAATCCTAGTTGACAATAGGTCTTCCGTTAATCTCCTCAACGTACGGGTGTTAAAGGAAATTTGCATGAGCGTCCAGCACCTTGCTCGGGACAAGATCACCATCTCCGGGTTTGACTCCCAATTATCGAGAACTCTTGGGTCTGTAATATTAACATTACGCTTCGGACTACTCGTCACGGACATCAAGTTTCACGTCATTGACGCCAAGACCTGCTACAACGCCTTGCTCGGTCGTCCTTGGTTACACGAGTACAACATCATCCCTTCTACACAGCATCAGTGTATGAAGTACTTTAAGGATGGTTTCGAGTATACCGTAACAGGTGAGCTGAACCCATTCTCCATGAACGAAGTCCGCAAGTACGAAGATGCAAAGTACTTTTTGCCAGACTTCGAGGATACAGAAAGGTGTCGCAAGCCAGAGAACAAAGCTGCTGCCACCATCCCTGTTTTTGGAAGCGATATCGAAGAAGAAGAAGAGATAGTTTATGCTGGTCCGTCTCGACGTAACAACCCGGGACCGTCCGCCCCCGTGTTGATCTTCGGAAGTGACTTGGAAGATGAGGTTAATGCCGAGTTCTCCAGTCGGCGGTCAATACAAGCATCTCCTAGCGATGATCAGAGTTTGCAAATCACCATGGTGCCGCGGGAACACTACAAAAACCTTGACGCACTTGAAGCTTACCATGTGTAGGACCTGCAGGCATTTTACGTCCCTCCCAGGCGAAAGGGTGAAAAGGCGATCCTGTTCTATCGATCCTCGGAAACAATAGTGGAGAAAGAGATTTGGCATGGCGCAGATTCTACACTTGACAAGCTTCAACCCATCCGTTTGCCCAGATACTACACAGACGGGTTGAAAAGACTATTGAAGCGCCAAAGAGTACCCTTAAAACAGACTATCCGACAAGCTCGATTCTATAACAGGATTTGGGAAGTCCCTGGGACCCAGCACAAATTGCCCAACGGGAGAATGGAAACGCTCGAACTTGGATACATGAGAGCCGGGAAACGGGAACGGGTCTACGGTAGTTACGCCATATATAATTTCGATGAAGAAGAGGACGCCTTGTCAGAAAATGCCAACGCCTCATCGGAACTGCATCCCGCGATCGAAGTCCCGAATCCATCATTTGAAGAACAAGTGAACGAGCTTATCAGGAAAGCAGGTCAAAAGGCTCAGGACGACCATAACCGCGAAATGTCCATCTACGAGAAAGCTAGGACGCAATGTCTTCTTCAACAGACTGCAAAAGACGAAAATACTCTTCCCTGTCAACCCGTGGTGCAAAAGGCCCGACGCAGAGGTAGAAACGAGTCGAAAAGCAGAAAAGGCATTCGACAGAGACAAAGCGGGACCGAGAACTCACGCGATTGGAAATCGAGCGGTCCGGATTTGTCCCTTATGAAGAAGATGAGTCAGGCATACTCTTTTCCTCAGGATAAAGCACGGAAGATACTTGACCTTGCCTTGAAACATCGAATGATTACACTTCCGGCATCTAAACACCCTGAGCAAGCTAACGAGGTCTCTCATCAGGACTATTGCTCTTATCACCAAGCCATAGGACATCCTATCGAAGACTGCTTCACCTTCAAGAACTGGGTTGAAAACCAATACCAGCGAGGCAAATTTGCTCTATCCGACAGCTGGAGGGTAATGCCGCCGCGAAAGCACGAACCCAAAGCCATAAGAGCAGAACCAGATCCATGACGGTCTTGGAAGCGAGCTCGTACCTGTCATATGATAACGATATCAAAAGAAGATCCCGAGAGTATGGATGACTTTCCCTGGTGCTTCGAAAACAATGATGACGAGGCGATCTCAGAGTTTTCACCAGCGCCAAAAGAGCTGGAGGACGGATTACACACTACTGCAGATAACCTCAAGAAGATTGAGTTGGGAACGACGAACGACTCACGACCGACGTTCGTCAGCGAGTTGCTATCTGAAGAAAGGGTGGCCGAGTTAAAAGACGTGCTTATGCAGCATAGAGATTGCTTCGCATGGAATTATTCTGAAATGCCGGGACTAGATCCAGAAGTTGCTGTGCATAAACTGGCGATATCCCCGGACGTTAAGTTAGTCAAACAGGCGTCGAGAAGAATGCGGCTCGAGCTTGAGATGAGCATCAACGCCGAAGTCAAGAAGCTGATCGACTCTGGGTTTATCCAAGAGGTTCAATATCCTGACTGGGTCGCCAACATCGTCCCGGTAATGAAGAAAAATGGGACAGTGCGCATATGCGTGGACTTCCGGGATCTCAATAAAGCCTGCCCGAAGGACGATTTCCAAGTGCCAGTCATCGAACTAAAGATAGACAATACGTCCACTCATGAAGTTTTCTCTTTCATGGACGGTTCATCAGGATACAATCAGATAAAGATGCACCCCGAAGACCAGAAGCACACCGCTTTTCGAACTCCTTTGGGTATATTTGGCTACAAAGTCATGCCTTTTAGTTTAAAGAACGCCGGCGCCACCTATCAGAGGGCCATGACAAAGATCTTCGATGGTCTTATACACGAGATCGTCGAATGTTATATCGATGAGCTCATAGTGAAAAGCAAGTCATATGAGGAACACCTCGAGCATCTGAAGACCGTATTTCAACGCCTTCGGCAATACAATTTGAAGATGAATCCCCTCAAATGCGCATTCGGAGTTTTCTCGGGTAAATTCCTGGGATTCATCATCCGACACCGAGGTATCGAAATAGATCCATCCAAGATCAAGGCGATCATGGAAATGCCTCCGCCGAGAACTCTCAAACAGTTGCGGTCTCTCCAAGGGAAGCTCGCGTACATCCGGCGGTTTATCGCCAACCTGTCAGGCAAGTGTCGTCCTTACAGCCACCTGATGAAGAAGGGAACTCCATTCGTCTGGAATAAAAAATGCCAGAGCGCGCTGGATGAGATCAAGCAATACCTGCAGAACCCGCCAGTGTTAGCTGCCCCGGTTAAGGGAAAGCCCCTTATTCTTTATACAACAGCCCTCGAAGGTTCCTTGGGCGCATTATGGGCACAAAAGAACGACCAAGGGAAGGAAAGAGCGCTCTACTACTTAAGTCGAGTTCTACTGGGGGCAGAAAGCAACTACTCCCCCATTGAAAAACACTGCCTGGCGTTGATCTTTGCGATAACCAAGCTCAGGCACTATGCGTTGGCGCATGAAGTCCGTCTCATATCGAAGGTGGACCCCCTTAAGTATTTAATGTCGAAGGCCATACTGACTGGTCGACTCGCTAAATGGGCCCTGCTTTTGATGGAGTTCTCGATAACATATCAGCCTCTCAAGGCAGTGAAAGGCCAGGCCATTGCCGACTTCCTCGCTGAGCATCCGGTACCAGCCGACTCTCCTTTGAATTGCGAATTGCCAGACGAACACGCGTTTGATGCGATCGATGGCGGTAATATCCAATGTGAGCTGTATTTCGATGGAGCATCTTTCGTGAAGAAGCGCAAACAAAGTACCCCGATAATCAAATCGGGAGTAGGACTCATTTTTGTAACTCCACAAGGAGGGATAATGCGCTTCGCTTTCTCTTTAACAGAGCCGAGGACAAATAACGAAGCCGAATACGAAGCTTTGATAGCAGGCCTCGAGATCGCCATTGACATGGGAATTGAAAACCTCCTCATATATGGAGATTCTCAACTGGTCGTTAGTCAAGTAAACGGCAACTACCAGACATGCAAGCCAGAGCTGGTGAAGTACGGTGAGAAAGTGTAGCAACTGTTGACCCAAATCCCCTCCTACACCTTGGAAAGCATACCGCGTGCCGAAAATAGCAAAGCGGATGCATTAGCCAAGCTAGCTAAAGAACTAGCTGATGAGAACCTCGATGATGTAAGAATCGTGGTACAAAGCCGTCGGGTTCTTGCGCCGGCAAAAATATCTCCGGAATCGTCCGAGGAAAGGGAAGCGACCGAGCAGAAGGCCATGCGAATAAAAGACCAAGAAACGGTCGAAGATTGGAGAGAAGTCTTCATAGATTACTTCAAATGTCGTCGAACGCCCGAAGATGCGTCCTCAAGACATCAGCTTATGAAACGAGCCCTGTCCTTCGCCCTCGTCAACGATACTCTGTATAAAAGTTCATTCGATTCTTTGTGGTTGAGATGCCTGGGACATGTCGAAGCGAAAAGGGTCGTTCAGGAAGTTCATGACGGACTCTGCGGTTCTCACCAAGCGGGCCCAAAGATGAAGTTGAAGATCAAATGAATGGGTTATTACTGGCCCACAATGATCCAGGACTGCCTCGAGTATGCGAAGCAATGCCACTCATGCCAAATTCATGGGGACTTCATCCACCAGCATCCAAATCCACTTCATCCAACGGTGGCTAGCTGGCCATTCGAAATGTGGGGAACTGACATAATTGGCCCCATCGAACCAGCATCATCCAGGGGACATCGTTTTATCCTGGCGATGACTGATTACTTCTCTAAATGGGCAGAAGTAGTACCGTTAAGGGAAGTGAAGACAGAAAATATTCTCCATTTCTTCAAGACGCACGTCATTTACCGGTTTGGGACTCCTCGATGAATCATCTCCGATAACGGGCCTGCCTACAGGAGTCACAAGATCAACCGCTTTGCACAACAGCATAATATAGACTGGAGGTATTCCTCGGTTTATAATCCGTGAGCAAACGGTCTCGCCGAGGCCTTCAACAAGACCTTGACAAAGATCATGAAGAAAACGGTGTCCCGAAATAAGAAGGACTGGCATGAGAAACTGCAGGAGGCTCTCTGGGCATACCGAACTACGTTCAAAACGGCCATTAACACAACGCCATACGCGTTGGTGTTTGGTATAGAAGCAGTACTCCCCCTCGAGATAGAGTTACCCTCTCTACGAGTGGCGGTCCACTACGAGCTGACGGACGAAGAAAATGCTCACCTTCGGCTTGAGGAGCTTGATGCCCTTGATGAGACCCGGCTCGTAGCGCAACAAAATCTGGAGGTTTATAAAGCAAAGATGACGGGCTCATATGAAAGATTGACCAGGCCGAGGACGTTCCGCCAAGGCGAACTCGTACTAATTGTCAAAAGACCTATGATCCCCAATCGCGCTAAGCGGGGAAAATTCGAGCCAAACTTTGAAGGACCATACATCATAGACAAGGTCTACCAGGGTGGAGCGTATCTACTCATGGATATGCACGGTGAAAGGCCTTTTAGGCCAGTGAACGGTCGCTTCCTGAAGAAATACTACGCTTAACGGGTCAAGGTCTTGGTCAATAATAGATGACGACGACTATGTCCGCTCGCTATCTTCCTAAGCCCGAACTTTAGGTAGTAACCAGCATCCTTAACAACGGACCGAAACATCCTTAAACTAATGGCGGACCGAAACATCCTTAAACTAATGGCGGACCGAAACGTCCTTAAACTAATGACGGACCGAAACGTCCTTAAACTACTACCGCAGCATCTTCAGGCTGACGAGATGAATAAAAGAAAAAAGAAAAGAAAAAAAATATAAAGTAAAAAAAAAATATGTATATAAAAACGGTATGTCCATAAGCAAAAAGGGCACGGATGAAAACCCGAAAGGGCGCCGTGAGTAAAAACAGCAGGGCTACCGGCGAGTGTTCGTGAAAACCCGAAAGGGCGTGACCTCGTAAAAAAAAAAATATATATATATATATATATAAAGAATTAAAAAAAAGGTATGTCCATAAGCAAAAAGGGCACGGATGAAAACCCGAAAGGGCTCCGTGAGTAAAAACAGCAGGACTACCGGCGAGTGTTTGTGAAAACCCAAAAGGGCGCAACCTCGTTAAAAGACACTTACAGGGTCCCCTCGACCTTGTAAGGAGAAATCACCCGCGTGAGATCCTTACGACTCACAAGAGAGCAACACACTTAGGGGTCCTCACGATTCCTAGGGAGAAATTACACTTGCGAGATCCTCACGACTCGTAAGGAGAACTCTCTTATGGGACCCTCACGGCTCATAAGATTTGAAAGTCTTAAGTCACAGAGACCTAAACCTGTGCTTAAGCAACTCCCACAACCTTCAATTTATGCCCTACAAGTGGTTCAATACTGACCCTTGTATACAATCCATGGGCGCGAATAAACATTTCCCTAACCAAGTCCCGTCCGTGATTAGGGATATGTTCGTATGGCAAACAACCCCTATAGGTCCTCTCGACTTATAAGGAGAAAACCCTTTTGTAAGATCCCTACGACTTGCAAGAGGACATGCACTTAGGAATCCTCACGATTCCCAAGGAGAAAACACACCTGCAAGATCCTCACGACTCGCAGGGAGAAATACCTTTATGAGACCCTTACGGCTCATGAAATCAAAAGCCTTAGTCGACAGGACCCTTAACCCTGTTTGTTAAGCCACCTTTGGTCAACATCGATAGAGGCAAATGATGATTCGCTCCTGGCAACATCCCAGTTGCAGCGATGCTGATGCCGAAATCGGTGTCTAAAATCCAAGCTTGCAGCGAAAAGGCTAGCGAGCCACACATGCATACGAAATAGCCGAAATGATGGGGCAACTTGCAATAAAAAGCAAAAAGTAAAAATGTATGCATGAAAAATAGCCGAAATGATGGGGCAACTCGCAATAAAAAGCAGCGAGTAAAAATAAAATAAATAGCCGAAATGATTGGGGCACCGCGAAAAACAGCCGAAATGATGGGGCAATCGCGACCTTCGCGATATAAAAGCTGAAATGATAGAGCATCGCGGAAAAAGAAATAAAATAAAAACGAAATTTATGCCCTACAGGTGATATTACATCAATCCCTGTATACAATCCAGGGGCGCAAACAAAGAAGGAATCGCACTCCTCCTCTCCCAGGTTTCATCGGAAGAAAAAGCCAAATCTCGATGAGTCACAAATAGCCTAGAGACTATCTCGACGTCCGCCTCCTTACAGCAGACACAATATCAAGCAAAGCGGAACATCGGCAATTCCCAGTTCCATGACTCGACGGCGCACAGATGACTGAGAGTCGAATCCCAACTCCGTGAAATGCAGATACAATCAACAAAATTCCTGGTCACGTGGAACGTGGATAATGTCACTCTTTGACCCCGTGGGAAACGTCCAGAGCGGATCCTGGTCCTCGCAGAGCATGGCAGTGAACCCGTGTGAAGCATCCAGAGCGGAGCCTAGTCCTCGCCGAACGCGGCAGTGAACCCGTGTGAAGCATCTAGTGCAAAATTCTTGGTTACGTGGAACGCGGATAATGTCACTCTTTGACCCCGTGGAAAACGTCCAGAGCGGATCCTGGTCCTTGCAGAACACGACAGTGAACCCGTGTGAAGCATCCAGAGCGGAGCCTAGTCCTCGCTGAACGCGGCAGTGAACCCATGTGAAGCATCCAGTGCAAAATTCCTGGTTACGTGAAACGCGGATAATGTCACTCTTTGATCCCGTGGAAAACGTCCAGAGCGGATCCTGGTCCTCGCAGAACACGGCAATGAACCCGTGTGAAGCATCCAGAGCGGAGCCTAGTCCTCGCCGAACGCGGCAGTGAACCCGTGTGAAGCATCTAGTGCAAAATTCCTGGTTACGTGGAACGCGGATAATGTCACTCTTTGACCCCATGGAAAACGTCCAGAGCGGATCCTGGTCCTCGCAGAACACGGCAGTGAACCCGTGTGAAGCATCCAGAGCGGAGCCTAGTCCTCTCCGAACGCGGCAGTGAACCCGTGTGAAGCATCTAGTGCAAATTCCTGGTCACGTAGAACACGGATAATGTCACTCTTTGACCCCGTGGAAAAAGTCCAGAGCGGATCTTGGTCCTCGCAGAGCACGGCAGTAAACCCGTGTGAAGCATCCAGAGCAGAGCCTAGTCCTCGCCGAACACGGCAGTGAACCTGTGTGAAGCATCTAGTGCAAAATTCCTGGTTACGTGGAACGCGGATAACGTCACTCTTTGACCCCGTGGAAAACGTCTAGAGCGGAGCCTGGTCCTCCCAGAACACGACAGTGAACCCGTGGGAAGCATCCAGAGCAAATTCCTGGTTACGTGGAACGCGGATAATGTCACTCTTTGACCCCGTGGAAAACGTCTAGAGTGGATCCTGGTCCTCGCAGAATACGGCAGTGAACCCGTGTGAAGCGTCCAGAGCGGAGCCTAGTCCTCGCCGAACGCGGCAGTGAAGCCGTGTGAAGCATCTAGTGCAAAATTCCTGGTCACGTGGAACGCGGATAATGTCACTCTTTGACCCCGTGGAAAACGCCCAGAGCGGAGCCTGGTCCTCGCCAAGCACGGTAGTGAACCCGTGTGAAGCATCCAGAGCAAACACCGGACTGTGGAGTCCTTAAAATCTACGGACCATGATGTCCTTAACCTCGACCGTAATGTCTTAAAACTAACGATCAACCACCCTGATTCCGTACTGATTCTACCTTGGTTTAAGGGTACATCTCTTCACTTCTTTGATACTTGGCGTTGTAATTCCTCGACGTCTTCAAAGAGGTGACGGGTCCCTGCAACCACACATTGGACTGTGGAGTCCTTAAATCCACGGACTATGAGGTCCTTAACCTTGACCGTGATGTCTTAAAACTAACATCGGACCGTGGAGTCCTTAAACCCACAGACTATGGGGTCCTTAACCTTGACCGTGATGTCTTAAAACTAACATCGGACTGTGGAGTCCTTAAACCCACGGACTATGAGGTCCTTAACCTTGACCGTGATGTCTTAAAACTAACATCGGACTGTGGAGTCCTTAAACCCACGGACTATGAGGTCCTTAACCTTGACCGTGATGTCTTAAAACTAACATTGGACTGTGGAGTCCTTAAACCCACGGACTATGAGGTCCTTAACCTTGACCGTGATGTCTTGAAACTAACATTGGACCGTGGAGTCCTTAAACCCACGGACTATGAGGTCCTTAACCTTGACCGTGATGTCTTTAAACTACGACACCCTGGAAACCATCCCAAACCAACCCCTGACCCCGTGAAATACGGATAAGGGTGACCGCATCCAGCACTTGCAGGTCCTCACGACCTGCAAGGAAGAAAACTCTCTTGTGAGATCCTTACGACTCTCAAGGGAAAACCCGCTTAAGAATCCTCACGATTCTTAAGAAGGACTTACACCTACGGGATCCTCTCGACCTGTAGGGAGAAAAACTCTTTATGAGACCCCCACGGCTCATAAAGCTCAAAAGTCTTAGGAGGCAGATCTTAACCCTGAATCCTAAGCTATCGCTGCTCTGCAAAGAGATCAAGATAGACTATCCGCAGAATACATTCAATAAAAGAGACACACCATTGAGAAGAAAAATGTATCTTTTATTCATAAACCAAAATGGATACAAAGTACAATTCCTGAAAGAACAAAAAGAAAATACTCCCATCCATGAGTATATACAAAAAAGGAAGGAAAAGATACAAATGTTTCAAGCCGGTGGGCGATTTAGCAGCTTGGTCAGCTCATCCCGCTTTTGTTGGGCCACGACCTCATGATTTAAGATCGCCAAAAGACGGGCCTCCGCCTGAGCCTGCTGGGCCTGATAGGAGGCAAGCCGTTCTTCAAGCTCTTTCTCGGTGGCCTTATGAGCCTCGACCCTCTCACGAGTGAACGTGGCAGCTTTATCAAGAGCCACCACCTCTTTGATAGAATCTTGAAGCACCCGCCAGAGTTCATACGCTTTGTTGGCCTTGGCGGTAAGATTAGCTTGAAGCTCGCCCAGCGCCTTGGAGGCCAGCTCCCTCTCCGAGAATTTACGACCGAGCCTCTTCTCGCACGATGTCATGTTCGCCGCACACCATGCCATCAGCCCCCGTAACTCCGCCTTTGTAGCTACGGCCTCCGAGGAAAGACGGGAACATTCAAGGGCGTGAAAGCAAGCCTCCACATGCCGACAGAACTCCACCCAGACTAAGACCACTTCTTCGCTATGGTAGGTGGCAAGAAAAGGAAGAGAACCGTTAGCTTCAGCGGCAAATGCCTCGGCTGTGGTCGCGCTGCCAGCACGAAGCTCCTCGATCAAGGATGACAAAGAGACAAGGCTTAGTTGAGCCAAGCGTTCTGAAGCCCGCAAAGCATAGGGGCCCGGCGGCATAACGATGCACGATTCCAATACTGTGGAGGCTGGCAGGACTGTTCAGAATTGAAAGGCGTCGATAAAACTCTTAAGCAAGAAGAACAAATGGGACCATAATGAAATGTCACTTACCTACGGTCATGCAAGCAGGAGTTGAAGGTTCCCCTGGCCCTTCAATGACCTCGACCTCGTCGTCAGCTTCCAAAACTATAAGAGACATTAACGTCATTTCGCAAAAGGGCAACAATGCTATAATGAAAAATAGCGAACAACGCTAACCTTGCCCAGAGGAAAGGACAATGCGCTGAGGAGAGATCACCTGCGGAGCTGCCATCTCCAATAAACGCTGAAACGATTGCCGAGGCGACAGATCAGCAATAGAGGCCGCCAGCCAGCGCAATTCTGGGGAAGACAAAAGAGTTCAGACCACGGAAATATTACTGATTTAAAATGCAAAAGATTACCTTCAATGCTCCTCCCGTTCTGAGTCGGGGGGATGGCGGCTTCAACGGCCTCCGCCATGAGCTCCGGCAGAAGGAGGGCAGTCCCGACCACCTCTCCTCCGGCCTCTAGGCCGCCCGCAGGAAGAGTCATTGGGATGGCAGCCCCCAATGGAGCCTCTGCCAAAGGAGCAAGCGCTCCATGATCAGGAACCGCCACTAGAGGCTCTATGGCAGGAAGAATAGCATTGTCGGCCCCCTCCGCATTGAGTAAGGCTGCATCGTGAATGTCAACGGGTGCTAACTGCAGCAAGCCAGTGGGGATCTCTCCCATCGCCGAGGACTCTGCACAGGTCATACAAAGAATAAGGATGCATATATGCAGACATAAAACAATCTGAAGAATTGCAAAGAAATATAAAAACGTACCAATGCGTAGAGAAGCCTTCAATATGGCTTCTTCAAGCTGATGCTCCTTCTCAAGGAGGCGTGCTCGCCGGGGTTCGAGAGTGGACTCATGGCCGCCGGTCTACAGAGAAAGCGCGTCCGCTGCGTCCTATGAAGCAGCCTGCTTCAAGGCCCTTTCTCCCCATTCCTCCAAAGGGCCAATAAACCGCCGCCGGATCAACGAAGGGTCTTCATAAAAGATTACGGCAGGATAGGGCTTCTTCGGGACCCTGACATTCTAAGACTCGTCTTGGGAGCGTCTTATAGCCTCACCCAATTGTGCGGCCTCCTCGGCAGCCGAACCTGGGAAAAGAAGACCAGCGTCCGACTCTTGTGCAACCAACGACTCATCTGGAACTATGGGCTCCGACTCCGTTAAAGAATCAAGCAGGTTGGTGGCCACCCTCTTCCGCCTCTTAGAACCAGAAACGGCCGCCGAAGACGACCGTTTCTTTCCTCGCGGAGCCTTGGTGCGGCGGCGGCCCACGTCGCCTTCAACTCCCTCGTCCCTATTACCCTCGCTTGGTGCCACAACCGAAGATGACACCGCCATTGTCGATGCCACGGGGGGCAGCGCTACCGTAGGCGGTGGCGCTGCTACTGGGGCCCGTCTACCCCACGACCGGGTGCCTAGGGGGATACCAGCTGTTGGAGTAAGGTCCACCTTCGACTCCCCCGGAATGAGCGCAGTGCCAATCTCCCTCAGAGGGAAGCGGACTGGAGCTCGCGGTCGCAGCATAGCTCCTGTGGCCGGAACCTGAGGAGGGGCATCATGACCAAGAAGCACCCTTTCTCTCCTCAAGAATAATCGTGCTGACTCGATGGAGATACCAACCCGTGAACGATCCCACGCACCGGGGCATGTGCTCAGCTTCAGGGATCATGAAGTGGGAGCCAGTGTTCAACCTCACGAAATGATGAGCGGCATCGCGAACAGCATCAAGTGAAGGGACCGGCCCAACTATGAAAGCCTCGAAGGGAACGCCCTGGTCGTATCCAAGCTGTCGAGCGAAGCGATGCGGATTGTACCACATGAAAAGAGCTGCACTGTCCTGGCGAAATACCAAATAGCCTGGTCTGATGGTATACAAGTGCACGGCCTCCCGGGGCCTCAGAGAGGGTGCATTGTCTTTTGACCGGTCCCAGAGTTGCTGAACTGGACCTGAAGGAGAAGACAGGACCCGATCATTAAAAACCAGCCTGCCAGTGGTAGCGTGAGGAGAAATCAGCACCCGAATAGCCCCGAATTGAGTCGGGTCGGCGGCAGAAGCATCCACCAATCGCATAAGTCACGGGAAGGGGTAGGCGTCGTAAAATGCGGGCCTCTGATGCATAGCGAAAGCCCCCAACACGTGCATTTCGATCCAGGACGTGAAGTAATGAAGCGAAAAGTTTACTACATCCACGCCGGGAGTAGAGGTATTAGCGGCGGTGCCCAACCCGTGATAAAGATGCGCCAACGCCGGGATGCCGATGGCCAACCGCGTCCCCTCAGCGATACAATAAGCCGGGTAGATAACCGAAGCTCTCATAAAGCGACGATGCATGGGGATGACAAACCAACTGAGCCAGACACTAACAAACCCCACGAAGAACATCTCCTCATCCATGCCAGGAGCAGCAATGGATTCAAAAGACATCGGCAACATAATAGGGATGTAGTACTGTGGTAGATCCGATTCAGTGGTCGGCAGCTTCTTCGGACCAAACCCAAAAGGGTCTCTAATATTGGCGAACTTCGGAGCTGTCTTCGACAAGACGTCCTCGCGAAGGAAACAAGCAATGAAGCTCTTGAAAGTAACACCCTGCTCTTCGGATCCGGTGAACAAACGATCAAAAATACCTAGCGCCTTGATCAAACTGGGTGCGCTTGTGACGGACGACATTCTCAGCAGACAGGCCATCAACCGGAGCAGGCTCGAGCTCAAAGATGTACTCGTCAGAAGGCAGCAACTCCTCATACAGGCTACCCCTGATGGGCAACCCCGAGATGTCATAGAATTCTGCCAGAGAGATCGAGACCTCGCGGTCCCCTAAAAGGAAAGTGTTGGTGGGGAGGTTCCACTGGTTCAAGAACGCCTTAACCCACTAGACATGCAGAGATTGGTAGTGAAAGAGCGACGCGTATATCGCCTGGTAAAGCCCTACCTTCTGTAGCCGCGCACGATGGGCGGACAGGATGTAACGAGTCCAGAGAAGGTACCCCGTAGGGTGTCGAGGGGTGAGCCCTATCTTATAGATTTGTCCCCATGGTTGGGCTTTACCCTGGTAAATACGCCGCCCCAGAATGTCTATAGCCAGGATCGGATAGTTCAGGATACCGGTCGTTGAAGGCTCGAGCCGCCCCGTCGGAGTCCAGTTTGGCATCTCCACAGCAAATGCCGTCTTCGGAGGGTCCATCGGCAAGAACGGGAAAGTAGGTTCCGTCGGTATTGCGCAGAGGAAACTCCGGCGACCCCGGATAACATGGATGTACCAAGTTTCCCATAGAAGCAAGTTGGTGCAGTTCGGGTCATGAGCCCGGATCATCGCCATCGCTTCCTCGTCAGATGGTGATTGAGGAAAAGCGGCCTCTGAGCGAATAAAGGGAAAGCACGGAACAGAAGCCATTGCACCTGAAATCGAATAAAAGAAAACTGTCAGAAGCAAAGCAGCAATATATATGCATGCATGAACATGAAGACAGTTGAAGAAAGCGATAGCAGACTCTTTTTATGAGACCATTGGCTACAAGACACATGGGCCCCACAGAATCAGGATGACGGCTCATTAATAATGAGACCAAGCAGTGGTAATAAGACAAAGGGGATATCCTCATTAAATAAGAAGTGGATTTCATGTGGCCCTACACATCCGCTAGAAGACAAATCTACCTTGGATTCTACAACAAATCAAACAGGATCAAGGGAATTAAATTCCCACAGAAGACATCATTGCAAACTTCTGTTCCATTAATTGCAGAAGGATAACCTCGGGCAAAGAGACCCTAAGAAGCCTCCATGTGAAGAAACTGGGTTCTTCATAGGAATTAAGTTCCTTACTAAGAAAAGGGGAATTAAATTCCCAGAAATTTTTTTTGGGATGGAATTAAATTCCATAGATTTCAACCGCCGCCATTATCTCCCTAAAGATCATATGAACCCTAAAAAGATCTACTGTTGAAGGTTCTATTTCATACTTTGGTTAAAAAACATAAAGGAAAAATGGGTTCATATTAAAAGGGTGAAACCCTTGAAGTGGATTTAAAATCCAGAGAATTTTATGTATAAAAAGTGCTTCGTCCACTCAAGATGATTACCTGAGGAAGAGGAATCGGTCAAACAGAGTTAAACTCTGGAAAGTTTTTGAGGCAGAGAACTAAGCTCTGGAAGAAGAGAATTAAATTCTCAGAAAAAGTTTGCAAGGAGGAAGATAAGCAAAGTGGAGGCGTCTCTGAAATGACCCATATATTTATAGGATGTGATGGAAACGCTTCATCTACCCGAGGCCCTAGAGGGATCCAACGGTCATCAAGGTGACAGCGTTGCACTCACGTGCAGACACGTGAGAACAACGCTGTGGGGGCATTTGTTTCCTGATTTAAAATCAGGAAAGCTTACGGAGGAGGCATCACGTGCTAGCACATGACCAGCAGTCACGTGTTGGCACGTGACATTTAAAAGCAGCGGCAAAGACAGAGTCAGCTCCCCGATTAAATCAAAGAAAAGGCTCCAGAAAGAGTCACGTGCTCACACGTGACCAGGGGTCACGTGTTGGCACGTGACGGTTGAACAGCGGCCAGAAAACAGAGCGCAGAAAGAAGAAGAAAGCTCGTTCCAGGGGGTCACGTGCCTACACGTAACCAAGGGTCACGCGGTCACACGTGACCGGATTTCAAAAACCTCTCTATTTAACAGAATTAAATTCTGAAAGGCATTCAAATCTTTCCAAAGGAAAATGATTATTTGGAACCGATTGGATTAAAAAAATCTAAAGGTGATTAAATATCACCTATTCATGGAAAAATCTTGAACTTGGAAAGATTTCCCCTTAAAATCTAACCGAAATAACGAAGGAATATCTTTGGATTTAAAATCCAATGGTGAATGAAATTCACCTAATAATCCAAAGGTCCAAATGAATGATGAATGCAAATCAAATCTTTAATGAATACAAATCAAATCGCTCAATGAATGATTCACTAAAACTAATTGATTCTGCTCCTTCTCCTATAAATAGGAGCCAAGACATATACAGATGGAGAGATATAGACAGAGAGAGAGAAAAAGAAATAGAGCCTTGAGACTTTGGAAGAATTTGATCTGCTGCAGAAGAAAAAACTTAGGTAAGGAAGGAGAGGCTTCAAAAGAGAATTTAATTCTCAAAAGAGTTTAACTCTTATATTAAAAAAGAAGAACTTAGTTCTCTCTTTAGTGGAGGATATGCAAAGTGCACATCTCCCCATGAATTGAGAATTTAATTCTCATTGGGTTGAGATCCTGCCATGCAGATCCAAAGCATAGGGAGGGAATGGAAGTTTGAGAATTTAATTCTCACGGAACTATAGGAATTTAACTCCTTTGAAATAAAATTAGGGTTTAACCCTATGTTATAGGAATTTAATTCCTTCAAAATAAACAGAACCAGGGTTTAACCTTAGTTAAGAACTTGAATCTGTCAAAATAACAGGAATTTAATTCCCTTACGAAAGAAGAAACTAGAGTTCAACTCTATCTAAGAATATAATTCTTCAGAAGAAAACAGGAATTTAATTCCTCTAAAGTTTATTGCTAGGGTTTAACCATATGAAGAATTTAATTCTTAAAAGGATAAACAAATCTGCAAACAGCAAAGGAACAGGGTCACGTGTTACTACGTGACCCCTGTAAAGATCCATAGAGAAGAACTTTGAGGCAACGCCTCACATGCTCCATGTGACCCTCAAAGCGCATAAAGAAAAGCAAAAGAAAAGAAGCTCTGGGGTGCCCTCACGTGTCAACACGTGACCCCTAATGAACATTCTAACAGATCAAAGCGTGATCCCCCATCACGTGCCCACACGTGATGGCCTTCAGAATTAAAAGTGTTAAACACTTGTCTGTAGAACAAAATGAAGGGGATCTGGCCCCCCTTTTGGATGCCATCACGTGCCCCCACGTGATCTCTTCTCTTATCATATTTAGCATTAAACTGATGATATGTTCCCAGTGTTTAACACTGATTTCCATATTGTTTAATACTAGTTTGAAAACTCCATTTCCAGTATTTAACACTGATTTTCTTAGTGTTCAAACACTAATTTGGAAAATTCTGCTCCCAGTGTTAAACACTGATTTTCTTAGTGTTTAACACTAATTTGAAATCTTTGTTCCTAGTGTTTAACACTGATTTGCCTCAGTGTTTAACACTAATTTGGAAACTCTGTTCCCAGTGTTCAATACTGATTATCTTTTAGTGTTTAACACTAACTTGTTAATCTTATTCCCAGTGTTCAACACTGTTGGTCTCTAGTGTTCAACATTAGCTTCAGCCCAATTGGCTAAGTTTCCAGAGGCAAAGCCTCTCCTTCAATGGACCAACAGAGGGCCCATATCCTAAACATGATTGGACTTAGCCCAAGCTGGCCATAAGTCCTCAATTCAGACTTAACTGAGCCAATGGGCTCATAATATAATTAATTGGTCTTGGTTCCAAATTGGGCCAAAGGTTATTTAATCTACCTCGGTTTAAGGGTACATCTCTTCACTCCTTTGATACTTGGCGTTGTAATTCATCAACGTCTTCAAAGAGGTGACGGGTCCCGATGACCACACATTGATACGGACTGTGGGGTCCTTAAACTCATGGACTATGAGGTCCTTAACCTTGACCGGGATGTCTTAAAACTAACGACGGACTGTGGAGTCTTTAAACCCTCGGACTATGACGTCCTTAACCTTGACCGGAATGTCTTAAAACTAACAACGGACTATGAGGTCCTTAACCTTGACTGGGATGTCTTAAAACTAACGACGGACTGTGGATTCTTTAAACCCTCAGACTATGACGTCCTTAACCTTGACCGGAATGTCTTAAAACTAACAACGGACTATGAGGTCCTTAACCTTGACCGTGATGTCTTAAAACTAACATTGGACTGTGGAGTCCTTAAATCCACGGACTATGACGTCCTTAACCTTGACCGCAATGTCTTAAAACTAACATTGGACCGCGATGTCCTTAAACTACCTATTGACCGCAATGTCACTAAACTAAACAGCAGGGCTCCCTTAATTGCTCTCTTGTCGGATCTAAACGATCCCGTTAAGTTGATCTTAGTCTAAAAACTAGGCTGACGTATCCTTAACAAACGTTTAAGTCGATCTTAGTCTCAAACGAGACTAACGTATCCTTACACCTAAACCCCCAAACCCAAATCTAAGATAATACGGATTTTGACTAGTCCACGCCCTACGGACGACGACATAACTCAGTCTCCGTATACAATCCACGGGCAACCAAACACAAAACAAACACACACGACACGAAGTGATCATCTGGAGAAGGAGAAAGTTGCTACCGCAATGTGGTAGTGTAATTAACTGCAGGGGCTTGCGCCTGCAGGGAAGAGCGTCCCCACAATCAAAAAACCCCTCAAGCGAGGGGGAATCTGACGAAGTCTGCTACATCGGACACATCCGTTTAAACCTTCGATACACGGTGCCATAAATCAACTTGGCATCTTCGGAGAGGTAGATGGATAGCACCAATTAGCATTTGCCCCGAATCTCAGGCAAGACGTCGGTTGCGCCGTCTTTCGGAGGGGAACAGAGGGTCGCCGCCTTAGAAGACGAGGTGGAGGCCGGAAAACGGGAGGTGGCCCGGCACCGCGAGGCTGCGGTGATTGTCGAGGTCAAGCTCGAAGACGCCCAGGTGCTCGCCGGCAACCTGAAGAGGACGGTGAAGGCCCTCCGGAAGGAGCCGGGGGCGATGGCTGAGGCGGCCAAGTCGGCTGAATCGAGGGCGGTGTGGGCTATAAGAAGTCGAAGGACTTCTATGACGACTTGGCCGTGGCCACGACCCGCATTTGGCACGACGCCCTCGATGCCGTCAAGGCCCGGATGCCGGAGTTCGTCGACGCAGATCTCCGGGCTGAGTTCCCCCTCGTGGGCACCGACGAGCAGAGGGAAGAGGTACCTGGCGAGGAGGTCGCCGATGACCCGGCGCGCCACGTGGTGGAGGTCGTACCTGGCCCCGAGGTGTAGAGCCCCCGTTCTCCTCCTTTATTTTGTTTTCTTGAATTTTGTAAGGCTGGGGAGCCCAAAAAATACCCTTTGTAAAACTTTTGTCTTTAGTAGTAATAAAGTTTTTCTTCGGCTCCATAGAATTGCGCTCTACCATTTGTTTGTGAAGAATGCTTATAAGATATCTTTGCTTGCACCGTTGTGCTTTCATGTCAGGTTGGCCATCTGTCTGGCGATCGTCCGTCGAGTTGGCTTCAATCATTGGCCGATGAGTGTGCCAAGCGCTGCCGAGGAGGTATCCCCATGGGCCCCGGAGTCGAGGGGGGGTCGTTTAGACTTGGATAAACCTGACGCCCCTCACCGGGGTCTCAGATCCTCCGCGGGCCACAGGGCATCTCTGATTTCGAGCATTGACCACCATTCGGGGGTGACTGGGCAGGGCAGCTGCTCAGTCGCCTCTTGCAAGGGCTTTCTGGTCCCCGGCGTTATGGTAGGGGTGCTACTCGCTAGGGGTGGCCGAGCAAGGACTCGACTGCCTCTGGGAGGACTTGGGTCCTTAGCGTTAGAGGGGCTGTGAGAAGCCCACTAAGGATGACCGGGCAGTGAAGCTGCGCGGGTGCCTCTTGGCGAGGGCTTTGACCTCTGGAGTCGTGGGTAGGCAACTACCAGCCTTGGATGAACGAGCGGGGTAGCCGCTCTGGTGCCTCTTGTGAGGGCTTTTGATCCCTGGCGTCGTGGGTAGGGAGCTACCAGCTGGAGTTGACCGAGCAGGGTAGCTGCTCGGTTGCCTCTTGCGAAGGCTTTGATCCTTTAGGACGGGGACCGAGCAGGGTTGCTGCCCAGTGCCTCTTGGCGAGGACTTTGATCCCTATCGGTTGTGGTAGGAAGCTACCAGCCAGAGATAGCTGAGCAAGGACTCGACTGCCTCTGAGAGGACTTTGGTCCTTAGCGCGGGAGGGGCTGTAGAAGCCTACCAAGGACCCTTGGTCGGGCAGGGTTACTGCTCGGTGCCTCTTGGCGAGGGCTTTTGTCCTGAAGGATAGCCGAGCGAGGGATCATCGGGCTCGACTGCCTCTGGGAGGGCTTTTTGATCCCCGACGTTGTGGCAGGGAAGCTGCCCGCTGGGCATAGCCGAGCGAGGGATCTGTTCCCTGATTAAAAATCAGGGTTTTCCTCAAAGAGGCATCACGTGTTCACATGTGACCAAGGGTCACGTGTTGACACGTGATCTATTTACAAGGTTAAAATCTAAGCAAACAGAATCATGAACAAGCGGCTGAAGGAAGACCCAACCGGGGGTCACGTGCTCACACATGACCAATGGTCACGTGTCAACCCGTGATAGTTAAAGCAGAAATAAAAGCAAACGGCTGAAGGAATCACGTGCTCACACGTGACCAATGGTCACGTGTTAACAGTGAGGGTTAAAACAGAATCATAAACAAGCGGCTGAGAAAAAGACTCTAATTGGGGGCCACGTGCTCACACGTGACCAAGGGTCACGTGCTTATACGTGACCAAGGGTCACGTGCGTACATGTGATCAAGGGTCACGTGCCAGCACGTGGTAGGCTTTGAAAGCCTTACAGTTTAATAGAATTAAAATTCTAAATTTCTCTAAAATCTTTCCAAATGGGAAAGGATTAGGGAGAACAGTTGGATTAAAAATTCAGGGGTGATTAAATATCACCAATTTATGGAAAAATCTTAGACAAGGAAAGATTCCTTTAAATCTCACCGAAAATAACAAACAGAATATCTTGGGATTGAAAATCCAACGGTGAATAAAATTCACCGAATGATCTAAAGGCTCATATTAATTATGAAAACGAACAAAATCTTTCAATGAAAGATTCATTAAACAAATTGATTCTTTTCCTTCTCCTATAAATAGGAGCCAAGAATAAAAAAAAGGAGAATTTTTTTGGGGGAGATATAGAGTTTTGGAATCTTGAAATTTCATAGAGAAAAGAAAGGAGAATTTAATTCTAAACAAAGAAAACCCTAGGTGAGAAAAGAAAGGGAATCAAAACTTCAAACAGAGAATTTAATTCTCAAAATCTAAGAGTTTAACTCTTCTACAAAAGAACTTAGTTCTTCCTCTAGTTGAAGATCTGCAGAAGCACATCTCCCCATAGGTTGAGAATTTAATTCTCATCGGGTTGAGATCCTGCCATGCAGATCCAAAACTTAGAGGGGGAATTGAGTTTAGAGAATTTAATTCTCTCAAAACAAAACTAGGGTTTAACCCTATATGAGAATTCAATTCTCCTAAAATTACAGGAATTTAATTCCTTCAAGATGGACAGAATTAGGGTTTAATCCTAAATAAGAATTTAATTCTTTCATAATAGGAATTTAATTCCTCCAAAATCATGATTAGGGTTTAACTCTACAGAGAATTTAATTCTCAAAATAAAATAAGGAGACTTCAAAGATCTCTGTGCATGAAAAGAATCAAGGTCACGTGGACCCACGTGACCCCTGAAAAGATCTCCAAAAATGATAAGGAAAAGGCTCTAAGGGAATGCCCCACGTGCTCTCCAAAACACAGAAGATCAAAGCGAATGAAATGAAGGCTTTGGGCGCTCTCACGTGTTACCATGTGACCCCTTAGCAAACGCTTTAACAGTCAGCGCATAAATCCTCATCACGTGTCAACACGTGATGCTCAAAATAAAATATAAAAAGTGTTTAACACTTAATTGCAGAACGAAGAAAAGGGATCTGGTCCCACCTTTGGGCGCCCTCACGTATCCACACGTGACCCCTCTCTTTTTGTGTTTAACACAAATTTGGGGATTATATTTCCGGTGTTTAACACTGATTGTTTTCTAGTGTTTAACACTAAATTGAAGATTATATTTCCAGTGTTTAACACTAAATTGAAGATTATATTTCCAGTGTTTAACACTGATTGTCTTTTAGTGTTTAACACTAATTTGAGAGTTCTATTTCCAGTGTTTAACATTGTTGTTCTCTAGTGTTTAATACTACTTTTAGCCAAATTGGCTAATTTTCCAGAGGCAAAAGTCCCCCCTTAAATGAATCTCAAAATTGAGGAAATCAAAGATAAAAATGTTGCCAAAGCCCTCCAACTCTCGTTTAGCATTGCTAAATAATATGGGCTCGAATCCAGACAAATGTCTAATGGTCCAACAGAGGGCCAACATTTCAAACTTAATTGGACTTAGCCCAAGTAGGCCATAAGTCCTCAATTCAGACTCAACCGAGCCAATGTGCTCATAATGTAATTAATTGATCTTAGTTCCAAATTGGACTGCAGATCACTTAATCCACCCTGGTTCAAGGGTACATTTCTTCACTCCTTTGATATTTGTCGTTGTAATTCCTCAACGTCTTCAAAGAGGTGACGGGTCCCGACAACCACACATTTCACGGACTGCGGGGTCCTTAAACTCATAGACTATGATGTCCTTAACCTTGACCGTGATGTCTTTAAACTAACATTGGACTGTGGGGTCCTTAAGCCCATGGACTATGATGTCCTTAACCTCGACCATGATATCTTAAAACTAACAACGGACTATGATGTCCTTAACCTCGACCGTGATATCTTTAAACTAATATCGGACCGTGAGGTCCTTAAACTCACGGACTATGATGTCCTTAACCTCGACCGTGATGTCTTAAAATTAACATTGGAACGTTATGTCCTTAAACTAATTATCGATCACAATGTCACTAAACTAAACAATAGAGCCCAATTGCTCTCTTGTTGGATCTAAACGATCCCGTTAAGTTGATCTTAGTCTAAAATTAGACTAACGTATCCTTAACAAACGTTTAAGTTGATCTTAGTCTCAAATGAGGCTAACATATCCTTAAACCCAAACCCCCCAAACCCAAATCTAAGGAAGATACGGATTTGGACCAGTCCACGCCCTACGGGCGACAACATAACTTGGTCTCCGTATACAATCCACGAGCAACCAAATATAAAACAGACACCCACGACACGAAGTGACCATCTGGAGAAGGAGAAAGTTGTTACCAATATGCGGTAGTATAATTAACTGCAGGGCCTTGCGCCTGCAGGGAAGAGTGTCCCCATAATCAAAAACTCCTCAAGCGAGGGGGAAACTGACGAAGTCTGCTATATCGGCCGCATCCATTTAAACTTTCGATATACGGTGCCATAAATCAACTTGGCATCTTCGGAGAGGTGGACGGATAGCACCAATTAGCATCTGCTCCGAAATTTAGGCAAGACGTCCGCCGCGTCTCCGCCGCGTCTTTCGGAGGGGAACAGAATCCTCGGGTTCGACTGCCTCTGGGAGGGCTTTTTGATCCTCGGCGTTGTGGCAGGGAAGCTGCCCGCCGGGGATAGCCGAGCGAGAGGTCCTCGGGCTCGACTGCCTTTGGGAGGGCTTTCTGATCACTTGCGTTGCGGTAGGGAAGCTACCCGCCAGGGGTGACCGAGCAGAGTAGCTGCTGGGTTAAATCTTGATGAGGTGTAGCCCAACCGTCCAGCTGTAGATGCGGGGAATGGGAACGGTCGGGGCGACGGCGCGCGTAGCCAGTGCATTGAATGTGGGGGGGAGGTGAAGCGCTAAGGGCGCGTCGCTTCAATTCCACCGGAGAAGGCTTGATGGCTGCCGCGTGGCAGCGACTCCCTGGGTGAAAGCGGGCGACTGTTGAGCTGCGCAGTGGGCTATATAAGGCTGAAGGAGTACTGGTCCTTCCACCTTTCATAAACAGGTCGTCGAGAATGCAGGACTTCCCGTTTACCATCCCCGACATCGTCCACTTTGAAGACGTGTACCTTTACGACCCGTACTGCACCGAGGACACGGTGCAGCTGGTCTATGGGAGCATTGAGGACCATTTCGGCCGGCTGCTCCTCCGACGCTCTTCCCTACTGCAGCTGCTGATGTACTCCATCTGGAGGGAGTCGCCGGGGCTTTACAACCCCCTGTCTGAGCTGCTCTACGACGAGGCCGTGGGCAAGCTGCGGTCTTTGAGGCGCTTCGGCTAATCTCCGTGAACCGGCTGGCCCGCTCAATGGCGCTCGTCCGCGAATGCTACGAGCTGAGGCTCGGGATCGACGTGCGCGGGGCGAACCGGGTACAGAGGTTGGACCTTGCGAGGCCCTGGTTGGCGGAGATCTTTACCGAGTACCACGAGCAGTGCTCGCTGCACCCCTTTCCCCCAGTGTTGTAATTTTCTTTTCTTTTTTGCATGTATGGCTGAGGAGCCCATAATACCTTTTGAATAAACAAAGCTTTTCTTTCCTTTTCGCAATGCTCCATTGATCTTTATTAAATTAACAATAGATCTTAGGAAGAGTTTACATTGCTTTAAAAGAAAGCTACAGGCTAGTAGATGACTTTATTGGCTTGGGCCGAGCTCCCTGAAGGACTATTGGCCCCCGCGCTTGGCATAGGGTATGTGGCTCCCTGAGCTCCGGGCTGGCCGTCCGCTGAAACGAGCATGATCTGACCGATGGTCAGGTCGGCGGGAGGGTGATGCTGCTCCTGCTCGCGGTTGGCCTGCCGTTTGTCCCTTAAGTAGGCGGCGAGGTGCCCAGACCGGATGAGCTCTTCGATATAGTCCCTCAGTTGCTTGCAGTCCTCCATGGCGTGGCCCAGTACCCGGTGGAAAGCGCAGTAGGGGCCCCGTGTTCGCTTTGCGGCCCGACGCAGGATCAGAGGGAACTTGAAGAACCCCTTGTTCTGGGCCTCCTCCAGCAACACTGCGAGGGAGACGTTGAGGGGGGTATACTCCTGGAATTTTGGATGGTAGGGCTGCTGACGCTTCGGCCTCTCCTCCCGAGCCCTCTTCTTCTGGTCGGACCGTTCTGCCCGGGGGAGGTTAGCATTCACCTCGGATTCCAGCTGAACTTCACGCTCGGTCTACGCCTTGACCTCGGCCATGGTCTTAGGTTGCGCCAACGCGAAGGAGCGTAACCATTCCTTGTGCCTCAGACCAGATCTAACCGCCGTGATGACGGTTTCATCCTGGTGCTCGGGCACCTCGAGAAGGGCGTTGTAGAAACGGGTGATGTAGGCCTTGAACGTTTCCTTATCTCCACTCTTAACCGTGAAGAGGTAGTCGACCGTGCGCTTCTGTCGATGGTTCCCCACGAAATGGCCGAGGAACTGGGTAACTAGCTCGTCGAAGGTCAAAATCGAGCGGGGCTCGAGCCCCCGGAACCAGTCCCGGCCTGCGCGGATAAGGGTGGCCGGGAAGCCTCTGCACTGGGCGGCGTCGGAGTGATCCTGGAAGCTCATCCCCGCGGTGAAAGCGTCCAAATGGTCCTTCGGGTCGGTTTTCCCGTCGAATAGAGAGACCTTTGGGGGCTTGTTGCGCGAGGAGACATGGACGGAGAGCAATTCATCGGTGAACGGCTTTGTGAGCGAGTCGGAGGCGTACTTAGCCCCGTCGCTCGAGAGGTGAGCCTCCCGGCGCATGCCCTCGATTTTCTTCTCGAGGGCGTCGAGCCGATCGTGGTATCTCGAGGGATCGGCGCCTTGGGATCCCTGGCCTCCGCTGCGGGTGCCCTGCGTCTGGGAGCAGCCTCGGTCTCTCTCGATGAGGTGCATCAGATCCCGAGGCGAGGTGGCTCTGGAGCTGCCGAGGTGAACCCCTTCTGTGCGGCCCGCCGAGTGTGGTGGTGTCGACCACGCCTGTGGATAGGCGAGGTGACTGACATCTCCTCAGGGGGATAAGGGTCGCGGGGAGGCTCGGGGCGGGGCGTTCTGGCGGCGGATCTTGGTGTGGAGCCGTGGGGTGCCCAGCGGGCCTCAGGGAGCACCGGCTCGAGAGATCGGCGGCTAGGAGTCGTTGCCTGCCGGTGGTCAGCCGTCCAGACGGGGGCAGAGCCTTCTGGAGGCGGTGGAGCGGCGATCTGGGGACCAGGCCCGGCCGTTTGGACGCGGACGAGGGCCTCCACGAGGGATTGCAGCCGATCTATCCGGTCTACGAGGGCGTTGATGACGGTCATTGGAGGAGGCTCATCCCCGCCTTCGGTGAGTGGAAGGCGGCGGCTGGTAGCGGGATCTTCAGGGTGGCTTCTTGCCATTTGGGCGGAGATCGGAAGGCCAACTTTGTGTTTTGTGGAGTTATTCCCACAGACGGCGCCAACTGATGGAGGTCCTTTTCGGGTCTCCGTCAGATGTTGTCTTCCGTCGATCTCCCGGTGGATTCTGATGATTTTCTTCTGTTGCGTGTGGGTCTCAACGGTTTTTGGTGGAAGAGGTGGTATGAGGAGTTTGGTGCCGAGTACATGCAAAGAAGTCCCGGGGTGGTTTGGTACCACCGAGGACCCTCCGACGATCAAGTTAGTGATGAGATCCGAGCAGAGTAATGACTTAGAAGAGTGAAGAATGGCTTACTTGATCCCTATGTGATGGGGGTTTATATAGCGGTGGTGGCACGCAGTAGCAGGCGTGAGAATCTCGCGGGCAGTTACGTTCCCGACGTCACGCCCTCGTAGAGAGCGGATCATCCATTGATGGGGATCGTGATGGCGTGGAACGTGGGATGCTGCTGGCGGAGAATCTGCGCATGGCGAGATTCGCGGAGCGGCGGTTACGCATGTGAGCGGTGGAGTTGGTCGGAGGACCGAGGAAGACGGCCTCGGCCGGTAGCTTGGGGACGAGCGAGGAGGCCGAGGAGTCTTGGTCTTGTGGTAGCTCGGGGCGAGCTATGGGGCCGAGGAGGCCAATTTGCAGGGGCCCTGAGGAGGGCCAGCTTGTATTTGCAGGTCAGGTACAGGGTGGCCTGGTCGGACCCTATGGGCCCTTTCTTCTGAGTTCCAGGACACGTCACCTGCCACGTGTCCTGATCTGGGAGATCGCCAATATTGAGCATCATCAAGTAGTAATTTCATGTAAATTTATGATGTTTACAGGATAACATAGGATAGTTCCTCCTACGGTGGCAAAATACGCCATCCACGATTTTATCCCACAATCGGCACCCATCATCTTCACCCTCACGTAAGACATGGATATGCTAAATTTCATATGATTTCATAACCCTTTCACCGCTGATTTAGCGGGTGCAAAATTAACGGTTTACCCATAATAGAACTTCTTATATTGCTAATTCAACTGTGAAAAGTGGTGGTATCAAAAGAAATTTGGTGCATCCACACCTGACATGATGAAGACGATGGTGATGGATGCCGATCGTCGAAAAAATTCATGGAGGGCGTGGATTTTTGATGCTACGTGACGGAAAAGCCTCCGAGGTCTCTTTCCTTTGTTTTTCTCATTTATGATCTATTAATAAATAAACATAGGCTACAACAAGAACATGGGCCAGGCTCAATAAATAAAATCCAATCGGCCCTGGAGCCTGGAGCCCAGCCCATTTCACAACCTCGGCCAGTGTGTAAACCCTAATCCTCGCGTTTCGGCCGTCTCTATAAAATTCATCTCAAAATCCCCCCGTCTCTCTTCAATCCACTGGCTTCTTCTACTTCCTCCTTGAGATTCGAGCAGCGATCTCTCTCGTTCATTCATCATGGGGTAATTCATTCGATCCTCTTGTTTCAGATCTTATCTAAAGATTCAATTTTCTCGCTGAACTGCTAACCACCAATTAGCTCACGATGCAATTTTAAAGAGCGCATTTGATTGTAAGATTAGTTTGATATCAGCGGTTGATCTGGCAATGATTTTTTACGATGTTTCTGTGTGCTTGTTGACGGTCCGGTGCTGAATAGATTATTATTTAATTCTTCAGAACCTAACATATATCACAAGCAAAATCGATTATGTGCCGCCTTGTCTTTTATTGTTCACTCACTGTTGATTGGGCATGGGGCTTGGTAGCTCACATTATTTTCTCAAATTGTGCATTTTTCAAAAACTCACTTGATTTGTGATTCTATGAATTTTTTGCCCGACGTATGGTAATCATACGGCAATTTAGTTCTGATGACAATGCTATCATAAACAGTTTTGAATGCGAGATTATTGTGCTTGTTTTTTCGTGAATATGTTTAGTATAACTATCTTATCCCATGAGTTCAAGTGCGCCTTTCTTGTTGATAGACTTGTTTATATCTCGTATCGATCGAATCAATTACATTTAAAGCACTCGAATGAATAAAATAGCGAGGGTAAGCTACCGCCAACCATCTATTATGTTTATAATTCTAAGTTGACCGTAATTTAACATGACAAACAAGCAAAGAGATTAAAACGTATATGGAATTATTTTTTATATAATTTATCAAAAATAAATAAGACAGGAATTCCAAAAGGTCTATTTTCTGTCTGGACTTAGTGTAAACCCTCACCGTTGCACTTTAGCTTCCTTAATATATCCCTTGAAAAAATACACAACCGCATAATTGAGCTGCAAGGTATCACACAGTTTATGTGTGTGTGTGTGTGTGAGAGAGAGAGAGAGAGAGAGAGATCCCAGTATCCCTGATTGGGGGAGAAAATAACACTGAATAGATAGTAGAAAATATATGATGGGGGGAGAAAATGAAACCTCCCAGTATCCCTGAATGGATATGAATGGATGTAGAAAATATATGATTGGGTTTTTTTTTAAAATAATATTAATTTAAAATAATATTATTAAAATAGGGGGGGATAAATTTAAATTAGTGAAATAGGGTGGTTTCGAACCACCCCACCTGGCCCACCCCACCCATCAGTATAGGGGGCGGGTTCTAGGAACCCGCCCTCTATACTTTTGTATAGAGGGCGGGTTCTAGGAACCCGCCCCCTTTTTTTTATTTTTAAAAATTAATTTAATTATTAACGATATAATTATAATTATAATTATAATTATAATATTATTAAAAATAAAATTAAATAGACAAAAAAACATTTAAATTAAATAATAAAATTTCACTATATCAATTTTTTTACAGGATGAATCCGTCAAATTTTACAATGCCAAAAAATCCTATCTATTTGTAAAATCTAAATGCTATTTTTTTCCTTTCCCTTTTCCTTTATGAAATCCGAGAAGGCTTGACATAAGCCTATGCCTCCTGGGATGACTGGAGGAACCACCTGTTTCTTGGATAGATGGCGGTGGCGGCGTCGGCGTCTGCTCTGCTGCTTCGGGTTCGGGTTCTGTTTCAGCTTCGTCTTCAGCAACGTCTTGGACAGGCTGTTGATCCACAAATCCTGAACCTGAATGTGGGACAGGTGTCGGATATGTGTTGCTTCCCAACAAATTTGCGTAGGACGCTAAATCCGAAGCCCAACTGGGCAGTTGTAGCGAAGAACTTGTACCGGTTTCATGCGGCTGATTTTGCACAAAAGCTTGGCCCCATGGCTGCGCAAATCCTGACCCCCAAGGGTGCTGTTGTTGCGCTAAACCTAACCCCCAAGACGGCTGTTCTGCAAAACCTGATCCCCAAGTCTGTTGTTGTTGCGCCTGTCCGGTATGCCAGGGTTGCTGTTGACGGTATGGTGATCCAAACCACTGATCCTGCTGCGCTGGATCTCCTTGATGCTGCGGCTCTGGTGCCGGGTAATACTGCGGCTGCGGTGCCGGGTCATACTGCGGCTGCGGTGCCGGTTCATACTGCGGCTTCAGTGCCGGCTGATACTGCGGCTCCGGTGCCGGCGATAAATGTTGAGAAATACCATGTGAACCAAGTACACCACCAATAAATTGGTCGAGATTTGAAAATTGAGCCTGAGATGCCGGACCAGCATCAGTCGGGTATGGTTCCTGCACCATTGTTTGTACGAGATGCAACCCACGAGCCTGTCGTTACATTAGAAATAAGAAATAAGTATTGACTCATACCGCCGGATGTTAAAAAGTAATATGATATAAAGAGGGCGGCTTACCAAATCTCGTTCCATGTGTCCTCTAGGCTCGTACCGCGAGATGTTTGGGAAGTTTTTGGGAGGAGCAGAAAGATATCTTATGGTGACACGCTTATACCACTGTAGATATACTTTGGTAGCGTCGGTAGCTGTGTGGTCACCTATTTGCTGTAAGGCAATACTATGCTGCCTATCCTCCCATCTCAGCAAATACTGATGATGATGCTCCCTCCAATCACGCTCCGTATTTCCTCCTCGCATGTCTCTCTCTACTGTCATAGGCGAAGGCGGCGGGACAGGAATATGTTGCAATCTATCAAACTGCCGCAATACCCTATCTGGGAGGTGCATAACAACAACATTGATGCAGAGGAGTGGGCATCGAGCCCGCCAAACCGGCTCTCCTTCGAGACAGATGCCGGGTAAGTTTTGTAGACGATCTGCTGTATAAGGCGTCCACAGAAACTGCGCAAATAACATCGTAAAAAAATTGTGATTTAGGTATTTTCAAAATTGTAAAACAAATTAAATTACCCAAATTATGATTACCTGAGCCGCCTCCATGCGATCTAACTCATCTCTATAGTACCTAAGCACTCGACGAGGAGCCTTATACGCTTTCTTCCCATTCCACCAGCAGCCGAGCGGCTTTCCGGGGTTATCCAAGCCAGTTATTTTAATAGTCTCTGGTCTTCCTATATACATATGCTCCCACGACCAGATCTAGAAAAAAAGTTTTAGATTATAAGAGAGAAAACCAATATTGC
The DNA here is from genome assembly GCA_030015575.1 of Agapanthus africanus. Taxonomy (NCBI): domain Eukaryota; kingdom Viridiplantae; phylum Streptophyta; class Magnoliopsida; order Asparagales; family Amaryllidaceae; genus Agapanthus; species Agapanthus africanus. Next base: position 140,904,620 of record CM057339.1, read on the forward strand.
AAAATTCTAGCTGTGAAAAATAAAGAATTTACCTGAAGTAATGTACTGCATCCACAAATTTTATTCTTCGTAGGAGCACATGCTTTGTCGAGTTCCTTATAGAGAAAGGCCAGGACCCCTGCTCCCCAAGCATATTGGCCACAGACATCAAAATCCGCTAGGAAGCCAAGGTATAACGGATGGACATGCGTTGCTGATTGGTCCGGCATCAACCAAGAACCGATCATGTACAGAATGTAGGCACGTGCATGTCTATCCAAAACTTCATCGGTGGCTTCATCAGGGATATTACTGAATGTATCTCTTAACCAGTTCAAATTGATTTTATACCCCTTACTGTGGCCTCCTGGTGCCTGATATTAGTATTTTTTTAAATGTTAAAGCTAGAAATAATGTAAAATATAAAATAGGTACACTAAATAGGGAAAGCAGAATGATATTGTTTACCTGTCCGAGAGCAGACTCGGCATATGTATCCCAGTATGGGTGGTCGGTATCTGGACCAACAATTTTTCCTCCGACCAACCCAAGCCCATTAACCCGTAAACCGAGTAAGAGGCCAATATCCTGGAGTGTGATTGTGGCCTCACCCCATCTTAGATGAGAGGTGTGGGTCTCTTTTCTCCAACGTTCGACCAGAGAGGTGACGAGAGCGTGGTCGATTTGGATATGTCGAATCAACGACGCTTCGTAAAATCCGGCCCGTCTAAGCCGTTGGTTTATTCTTTGGTCGCTAACTACCCATTTGTCGGAGCAATGCGTGACGACGGTGAGATTATCTCCATCCTGCAAAATTAAATATTGTTATTTTCAAGTACAAAAATTAAATGAAAGGTGTAATTAAAACAAATTAACTAAGTTTAGAATATTTCCTCCCCGTGTAATATTTTGAACGATCTGTGTTCATTTTGATGGACAAGCAGAGATTTGTCGAGTGGTTGATTCTCCATTGAAATGTACTGAAGCAGAGATTTGTCGAGAGTTTTATCAAGAGATTAGAAATTGTGTGGTTGATGAAAGTGTGGAGGCTCGGTATTTATAGAGGTGAACGGGTTCGTCTAACCCGTTACAGTCTTTCCTGTGAAGAGGGCGGGTTCCTCTTCAATAATTAGTCAAATCAATTACTAATTAATGAAGAGGGCGGGTTCCAGGAACCCGCCCTCTTCAAAAATCACAGAGATCGGTCTTATTCACAAAGAAGAGGGCGGGTCCCGCCCTCTTCATTAATTAATGAGTTGTCAAATCAGTACTATTCAAGTACTATTTGTCCTTTGTCCTATATATGTCACATCAATGCTTTTTAATAAACGTTAGTAATATTCTGGTATTGTCCATTCACATCAATGCTTTTTAATACACTGTTGTTTTCAGAAATTAAGAGGACGGGTTCCTGGAACCCGCCCTCTTCAATAATTAGTCAAATCAATTACTAATTAATGAAGAGGGCGGATTCCAGGAACCCGCCCTTTTCAAAAATCACAGAGATCGGTCTTATTCACAAAGAAGAGGGCGGGTTCCTCTTCATTAATTAATGAGTTGTCAAATCAGTACTATTCAAGTTAGAACCCGCTCAAAGAAGAGTTGCAGAATATGATGCAGAAGATCATATTGAATAGAACCCGCCCTCTTCATTAATTTTGTCACTTTCTTAAATAATTATTCACCAGAGTCGTCGTACAAATAATTATTTAAGAAAGTGACAAAATTAATGAAGAGGGCGGGTTCCTATTCAATATGATCTTCTGCATCATATTCTGCAACTCTTCTTTGAGCGGGTTCTAACTTGAATAGTACTGATTTGACAACTCATTAATTAATGAAAAGGGCGGGTTCCTGGAACCCGCCCTATTCAATATGATCTTCTACATCATATTCTGCAACTCTTCTTTGAGCGGGTTCTAACTTGAATAGTACTGATTTGACAACTCATTAATTAATGAAGAGGGCGGGTTCCTGGAACCCGTCCTTTTCTTTGTGAATAAGACCGATCTCTGTGATTTTTGAAGAGGGCGGGTTCCTAGAATCCGCCCTCTTCATTAATTAGTAATTGATTTGACTAATTATTGAAGAGGGCGGGTTCCTTAATTTCTGAAAACAACAGTGTATTAAAAAGCATTGATGTGAATGGAAAATACCAGAATATTACTAACGTTTATTAAAAAGCATTGATGTGACATATATAGGACAAAGGACAAATAGTACTTGAATAGTACTGATTTGACAACTCATTAATTAATGAAGAGGGCGGGACCCGCCCTCTTCTTTGTGAATAAGACCGATCTCTGTGATTTTTGAAGAGGGCGGGTTCCTGGAACCCGCCCTCTTCATTAATTAGTAATTGATTTGACTAATTATTGAAGAGGAACCCGCCCTCTTCACAGGAAAGACTGTAGCGGGTTAGACGAACCCGTTCACCTCTATAAATACCGAGCCCCCACACTTTCATCAACCACACAATTTCTAATCTCTTGATAAAACTCTCGACAAATCTCTGCTTCAGTACATTTCAATGGAGAATCAACCACTCGACAAATCTTTGCTTGTCCATCAAAATGAACACAGATCGTTCAAAATATTACACGGGGAGGAAATATTCTAAACTTAGTTAATTTGTTTTAATTACACCTTTCATTTAATTTTTGTACTTGAAAATAACAATATTTAATTTTGCAGGATGGAGATAATCTCACCGTCGTCACGCATTGCTCCGACAAATGGGTAGTTAGCGACCAAAGAATAAACCAACGGCTTAGACGGGCCGGATTTTATGAAGTGTCGTTGATTCGACATATCCAAATCGACCACGCTCTCGTCACCTCTCTGGTCGAACGTTGGAGAAAAGAGACCCACACCTCTCATCTAAGATGGGGTGAGGCCACAATCACACTCCAGGATATTGGCCTCTTACTCGGTTTACGGGTTAATGGGCTTGGGTTGGTCGGAGGAAAAATTGTTGGTCCAGATACCGACCATCCATACTGGAATACATATGCCGAGTCTGCTCTCGGACAGGTAAACAATATCATTCTGCTTTTCCTATTTAGTGTACTTATTTTATATTTTACATTATTTCTAGCTTTAACATTTAAAAAAATACTAATATCAGGCACCAGGAGGCCACAGTAAGGGGTATAAAATCAATTTGAACTGGTTAAGAGATACATTCAGTAATATCCCTGATGAAGCCACCGATGAAGTTTTGGATAGACATACACGTGCCTACATTCTGTACATGATCGGTTCTTGGTTGATGCCGGACCAATCAGCAACGCATGTCCATCCGTTATACCTTGGCTTCCTAGCGGATTTTGATGTCTGTGGCCAATATGCTTGGGGAGCAGGGGTCCTGGCCTTTCTCTATAAGGAACTCGACAAAGCATGTGCTCCTACGAAGAATAAAATTTGTGGATGCAGTACATTACTTCAGGTAAATTCTTTATTTTTCACAGCTAGAATTTTGCAATATTGGTTTTCTCTCTTATAATCTAAAACTTTTTTTCTAGATCTGGTCGTGGGAGCATATGTATATAGGAAGACCAGAGACTATTAAAATAACTGGCTTGGATAACCCCGGAAAGCCGCTCGGCTGCTGGTGGACTGGGAAGAAAGCGTATAAGGCTCCTCGTCGAGTGCTTAGGTACTATAGAGATGAGTTAGATCGCATGGAGGCGGCTCAGGTAATCATAATTTGGGTAATTTAATTTGTTTTACAATTTTGAAAATACCTAAATCACAATTTTTTTACTATGTTATTTGCGCAGTTTCTGTGGACGCCTTATACAGCAGATCGTCTACAAAACTTACCCGGCATCTGTCTCGAAGGAGAGCCGGTTTGGCGGGCTCGATGCCCACTCCTCTGCATCAATGTTGTTGTTATGCACCTCCCAGATAGGGTATTGCGGCAGTTTGATAGATTGCAACATATTCCTGTCCCGCCGTCTTCGCCTATGACAGTAGAGGGAGACATGCGAGGAGGAAATACGGAGCGTGATTGGAGGGAGCATCATCATCAGTATTTGCTGAGATGGGAGGATAGGCAGCATAGTATTGCCTTACAGCAAATAGGTGACCACACAGCTACCGACGCTACCAAAGTATATCTACAGTGGTATAAGCGTGTCACCATAAGATATCTTTCTGCTCCTCCCAAAAACTTCCCAAACATCCTGCAGTACGAGCCTAGAGGACACATGGAACGAGATTTGGTAAGCCGCCCTCTTTATATCATATTACTTTTTAACATCCGGCGGTATGAGTCAATACTTATTTCTTATTTCTAATGTAACGACAGGCTCGTGGGTTGCATCTCGTACAAACAATGGTGCAGGAACCATACCCGACTGATGCTGGTCCGGCATCTCAGGCTCAATTTTCAAATCTCGACCAATTTATTGGTGGTGTACTTGGTTCACATGGTATTTCTCAACATTTATCGCCGGAGCCGCAGTATCAGCCGGCACTGGAGCCGCAGTATGAACCGGCACCGCAGCCGCAGTATGACCCGGCATCGCAGCCGCAGTATTACCCGGCACCAGAGTCGCAGCATCAAGGAGATCCAGCGCAGCAGGATCAGTGGTTTGGATCACCATACCGTCAACAACAACCCTGGCATACCGGACAGGCGCAACAACAACAGACTTGGGGATCAGGTTTTGCAGAACAGCCGTCTTGGGGGTTAGGTTTAGCGCAACAACAGCACCCTTGGGGGTCAGGATTTGCGCAGCCATGGGGCCAAGCTTTTGTGCAAAATCAGCCGTATGAAACCGGTACAAGTTCTTCGCTACAACTGCCCAGTTGGGCTTCGGATTTAGCGTCCTACGTAAATTTGTTGGGAAGCAACACATATCCGACACCTGTCCCACATTCAGGTTCAGGATTTGTGGATCAACAGCCTGTCCAAGACGTTGCTGAAGACGAAGCTGAAACAGAACCCGAACCCGAAGCAGCAGAGCAGACGCCGACGCCGCCACCGCCATCTATCCAAGAAACAGGTGGTTCCTCCATTCATCCCAGGAGGCATAGGCTTATGTCAAGCCTTCTCGGATTTCATAAAGGAAAAGGGAAAGGAAAAAAATAGCATTTAGATTTTACAAATAGATAGGATTTTTTGGCATTGTAAAATTTGACGGATTCATCCTGTAAAAAAAAAATTAATATAGTGAAATTTTATTATTTAATTTAAATGTTTTTTTGTCTATTTAATTTAATTTTTAATAATATTATAATTATAATTATAATTATAATTATATCGTTAATAATTAAATTAATCTTTAAAAATAAAAAAAAGGGACCGCCCTCTATACTTTTGTATAGAGGGCGAACCCGCCCTCTATACAAAAGTATAGAGGGCGGGTTCCAGAACCCGCCCTCTATACAAAAACCCGCCCCTTATACTGAGGGATGGGGTGGGCCAGGTGGGGTGGTTCGAAATCACCCTATTTCGCTAATTTAAATTTATCCCCCCTATTTTAATAATATTATTTTAAATTAATATTATTTTAAAAAAAAACCCTATATGATTGGGGAAGAAAATAACACTGAATGGATAGTAGAAAATATATGATGGGGGGAGAAAATGAAACCTTGGGATTTTGTAAACTGAATAGAGTTTGTGCATCTTGTTTCAGGTATCGGATGGTTATACATATTCATATACCCATCAGATTTAATGATCTTTCACCTGTGTTTTATGGTTAAGGCCAATTATGCAGTCATTTGGCCTTGTATCAGTTTGTGGCCGATAGCATTTAAATGCTGATTAGTTGGCCTTTTAAAACTTATTTCACACCGCTGCGGCAAAAAGCTATTTCCTTGACCTTTATTTACTGATATTTTTGATAGTCAGTCACTTGTACATGGTTCTTGAAGTGTGAACTTGGACCTCTTTTTTAATGCGAACTAGTAAGTTGTTTCATTACGTGGCCCTATTTACTATCAAACTTTGTAATTTTTTTGATATTTTCTTTGTTGCAAGTTTCTTGTTTGGTAACTGCTATGACCTTAGATAAAACCGCACACATTATTATCGTGCAGGCATCAGTAGCCTATTTTTTTTGGTTTATTCTGATTTTCATATAATTCATGCATTCTTTGGTTGTTCCTCGCTAATTAGTATCCCAACATTTCTGATTCCAATTGTTTCTATAGTTCAGTTAATCCATATGTATTTTGTCACTTCCAGTTCGGCTGATTTAATTTTTCTTCGACGATTTTTGGTAATGCTTTGTATATCTATGTAAATACCATTAACTATTGTTGTTTTCACTAAACTATTTTCACGTTTTTATTACAGCAAGCTCCCTTAATTTTGGAATTAAGTTATTTTCTCCCATCTGAACTGAAATATTTGTTTTAAGGAACTTATTGTAGCAAACAAATTCACAAGTAGTTGAGTGAAAAAAACCAAATATGTATAATCTTTTTTGAGTAAATTTTTTTGTTAAAAGTTGAAATTTCCATAACAGGAAGACTCGTGGTATGGGAGCTGGGCGCAAGCTGAAGACCCACAGAAGGAACCAGAGGTGGGCAGACAAGTCATATAAGAAAAGCCACCTTGGTAATGAGTGGAAGAAGCCATTTGCTGGCTCTTCTCATGCCAAGGGCATTGTCCTTGAGAAAATGTAACAGCCCGACTCATTTATTTTATTTCCCTTTTTATTTTCTATCAATGTCTGGATTTGGATTGATTCATGAAATTTATGGATACAAATTACAGAGGTATTGAGGCCAAGCAGCCGAACTCTGCCATTCGTAAGTGTGCTAGAGTTCAGTTGATCAAGAATGGGAAGAAGATTGCTGCCTTTGTGCCAAATGATGGCTGCTTAAACTACATTGAGGAAAACGTGAGTCTAATTTCTCTCGGCAAAAGCTCATCTATCCAACATTAAACCAATTTTGTACGTCACCAAATCGTAATTGTTATAATGCAACCCTTTGGAGGGTTTGCAAATTGATATCTTAAATTGTTCTCAGGGGAGTGCCAATTGGTATTAGAAAAAAGCAAAACGGAATTAACTTCTTACAAATTTACCACGCCAAATGATAATTTTAAGATTGAAATATTGAAATTTCAACATTACATATAAATCCTATTAAATTCACTACTTATCAATTGTTTTATTTTACAAACCAACCCAGTACATGGCCTGTTAACGCTGGTTTAAACAAATAAGTCTGTTCATTTTGATTATGGGTAAAGTGTATTATTTTTTTTTTAAATAACAGTGCACACATTAACTTTGTTTTAAGGGAGTTCTTTCACTAAAATACCCATAATAAATGTACCACTATAGGGGAGCTTCTTGTAATTAAAAGAAAACTTGAAGGTAATATGGTGGAAACAATTATACTTTGTATCTTATTGCAATTCACACTTTTGTTTACATAGGCCAATTTTATATGAATTCATTAGTTCGATACTCATTATAGGTTTTTTGTTAAATTTCAGGATGAAGTCTTGATTGCTGGATTTGGTCGTAAGGGCCATGCCGTCGGTGATATTCCTGGGGTTCGTTTCAAGGTTGTGAAGGTGTCAGGCGTGTCTCTTTTGGCTCTCTTCAAGGAGAAGAAGGAGAAGCCGAGATCTTAAATGTCTTTCTTGTGTTTCAAATTCGTATTCTACATGAAGATGTTTGATGCATTTCGGTTTTTTCTATAATATTTAATGTACTAACTTTACTTTCATAATATCTGAACATATTTGGTTCATGTTAAGTTTCATTGCTGTTGCTCTATTTTAATCAATTGCCCCCCCCCTCCCCCTCCCCCGCCCCCCACCTTTTTTCTTTATGGTTTATATAGGGTACAATCAAGTTCAATAATTCTTTTTGCTTGTTTACTATTTGTGTTACTGATCTCTGTGCTCAGGGTTGAAAGGAAAGGCAGTGCAGCTTGTCATATAGTGTTGATTCATTTAGCTCCATTTACAAAATATCACAGGAAAAGAAATGGTTTTGTGCAAATATTTAGAATTTATTTTGTCAAAACATAAATCTAATATGATATAAATGTTTTGAATTTATTTTGTCAAAACATAAATCTACTATGATAATCATACAAGCTAAGTCCGGATCATGCAATGGTACCATTCTTCAATTTGTATGTGTAAGAGGAAGATTTTCCACATCCAACCAAATCTAAAATCAGAAGAAATCATGGTTAGATATCACTTAGATATTAAGCTTAACATTGACCATCAAATCTAGCAATCAATTTTAATTGCAAAATCTAGATTTTTATATTGTCCATCTTTATTACATAACTTTTTAATCTGAATTTTCCCCCTACATTCTGATTCTTATACCTTTTCACTTATAAATCTAAGGTTAGAAAGTATTATACATTAAAAAAAATTCTTAGATTTATTCTTAGAATGCATTAGCTATACATTTTCCCCTCAATATGTTCAATTTATTCTTATTCAGAAATCCATGATACAGAATCCCAAATATCAAGTGATTCCCCTCCTTTCATATTAAAAAGTTAACATCTTATTTTTAATACAACAACAATTTGATACATAAATTTTGTATTTCCTTTCTTTTTCACTTAATTTTATGTACCTTCTCTTATCCTATTTTCAGAAAGAGATGAGAACCAAATGTAAATAGTTGCATAATTGAATAAAAGTCATGGTAATAGATCCATATATGAATTATATGTGCTTTATTTTGTGAGAGAATCTGTATTTTCCATAAAATTTGTTAAAAATAATCATCAACTCCACAAATCACTCTATAATCCCCATGTAGAAAAGAGGCAGTTTTTTTCACCTTTCTCTCACTTTTCCTTCTTCCTCGCTGCTGGGAACCTAGACGTGCTATGTATAGAGCTCCATGGATTTTACGTTCCTACCCCTCAATGCTACGCTGTTTTCAATCAAGACCCAAGGAGCAAAACCGCAAATTACTATAAGCTCGCTGCCATAGTGGTTGATATCGTCAATGCCGACGTGGCAAATTTACAATCTTCGATTGATTCTTTATTGAAACCGGAGAAAAATCCGACTTTGAGAGGCCTGTCAGAAACGTGTTCTAAGGCTTACACAGATGGAACTCCCACTTTGAATCAGGCTAAAAATGATGTTGCGGCTAACAGTTATGCTAGTGCTGCCAATGCACTCCAAAAATACACGGATTTTCCTCAAGCTTACCTTAATAGTGTCATGGTCCGGAAAAAGCACGTGACGGACACTTGAATTGCGTGAAGTCTAGAGGGCCTCACGATAACCTAAGTAAGTCAAAACTAGAAACTATACTGTTTTTAAAAGAAATCGTGGAGGTAAAGTTTTGAAAAGTTTTTACTAAATGAAATCAAGTTTGGTTTGAAAACATTAGTATCGTTTAAAAATCGGGCAGCACTTCTTTTGTAAATTTTGATAAAACACTAAACCGTTTTTACAAGAAATAGTGGAGGTAAAGTTTTGAAAAGGTTTTACTAAATGAAATCAAGTTTGGTTTGAAAACACTAGTATCGTTTAAAAATCAGACATCACTTCTTTTGTAAATTTTGATAAAACATGTACAATAGACTTAATAATAAAGCATCCCTAACGCGGGAGCAAAATCAACGTTCAACGGCGGATCAACAACCACGTAATATACACACACGACGTCTCAGGTAAAAGAGCAAAATGCGGAAAGTAAATAGAATAAATATACATCAAGTCGATACAACACGAGTCCAAATACCAGAACAACACTAAGGTCACAAAAATAGAATAAATATACATCAAGTCGATTCCAAACGAGTCCAAATACCAGAACAACACTAAGGTCACAACAAATAACTAGACTTGGTCTTAGATGGAGTACTTTTAGATACAATTAGGTACAAGGAAAATGCCGATACAAAAGAATATAACCCACCACTCAAAAAGAAGTTCATCGAGCGATTGTTCGATCTATTTCTATACTATATATATTCTCTTTACCTGCGTTAACCTACCGCTACAAACAATTGCGTTAACATAACAATCATATTTTATACCAGATATATTCTCTTTACATGTTCAATCTATTTCTATCTCTCTTTGGGACTTACCGAGCGATTGTTCGCTGACGACATTCCTTTTCTATTATTTCTTCGGAATGTTGTCAGGAGGACCTGACTCTCTAGAGATCGAGTCTAGCTCAGAAGACTTGGAGCAGTTCATCGAGGACCCGGAGCTCTAGTCACTTGTATATATTTTTACTTTCAGTTCATGCCATTGTTTAGGCATTACTTTCCACATTGTATTTACTTTTCAGTTGTATTGTAAAGAATGTTTAATAAATAAAAAGTTGTTGTTCATTTACATCTCATATCTTTCTTGTGTACATTTATATTATATTGCTTATTTACGCTTAGCGTGTTTACTTCTGAGTAAATACGCAGCGGGCCTAGTCACGTCTCCTTATCTGTACACTGGGAAGCGGGGCGTCACAGATTTTGTTGGCGGCCCATGTAGGTCAGTTCTGCATGGAAACTTAAGCAATATAACACAAGACTTAAAACAATCAACAACTAAACATTCTTTATATTTCATATTCCTTGAATCTATTCCAACCATATTTTTCTTTCAAGGTTATGGATTCTCCAAACAATACTAGCACCAACATGAACGGCAACACCACACCACCACCTCTTCCACTTACGCCTACCGTTGTAGCTCCGATCAACGAGTAGACGATACTATTCGAGGCAATAAAGAGCTTCTTGGAAGGATAGCAGCAGCAGACTGCTATCCTAATAAACCGCCCAGAAGCTGAGGCACCTGGAATGAAACAATTCCGGGCACTCCATCCTAAGCAGTTTTTTGGGAAAGAGAGCCCTCTGAAAGCTGAAGAATGGGCTCAATCCATTGAGGACGATCTGGCAGCAGCACAAGTGCCAGACATCGTTTGGGTAAGAGTTGCAAAGCTGCAACTAACTGACAATGCCAGGGTATGGTGGAAGGCGGAAAAAAGCCGTCTTACTCAGCCGACTGAATGGAGGATTTTTCGCGAGATGTTCGACGCGAAATATTTTCCCGAGATTGCCCACTTTGATATGGAGCAGCAATTCATCCACTTGCAACAAGGCTCTATGTGGAGCAAATCCGTGGATGAGTATGATGCTGGGTTCACTATGTTGAGCAGGTAAAATATGTCTCAAATATTCGAATTTTCTGATATCACATACTGCACAGCTAACACAAGACCATAACAGGTTCGTGGCACATCTCATACCGACTGCTGAGATCAGGGCCAGACAATTTCAACAAAAGTTGGACCATGAAATTCAAGCTGCATTAGCTATAGGGGAATTCCCAACCCATGACTTAGCTTTGAAGGCTGCCCGTCGATATGAGGCAGCGGTGAAGAAGAAAAGCAGACCTCAATCTGCCGGTATGAAGCGCCCTGCTACTCAGATAGCAGGAGGAGCCTCTTCCAGGCCACCTTTTGTACCCAGGAGACCGGAAGTACCTTTCAACCGGCCCAGTTTAGACTTTTCTGCAGGAGGAATGGACACCTGGCGAAGGACTGCAGGCGTGCTAATTGCCTTTGCTTAATCTGTGGCTCATCCACACATGATATTGGATCTTGTCCTCATAAACTCAATCCAAATCCTGCAACCAGACCAGAAATCACCTATCCGCAGCGGCCAGCTATCCAGGCACCTGCCCCACGTCATGCTCTCCCAGCTCCACCTCCTCATGGACCTATTGCACATCCTCCTCGTCAGTTACATCAAGCACAAAGGAACCTACCTCAAGGACAGAGGAACGGACAGAGGAATGCTCCTCCAGCAAGGAGGAATGTACTGAGGCGACAGGCTTTCACAATGACTGTAGAAGAAGCCGAAGCCACTGGCCAAGTCATCACTAGTAACTATTTTCTTTCAAGCTTTCTTTCAATCCTTATACATATAAAATATCTTTTCCTATACCTAAAACATATCCCACATAACTTAGGTACAATTTTAGTAGCCTCACTTCCTGCACTAGCACTCTTCGATACTGGAGTATCTCATTGCTTTATATCGCAACAGTTCGTCCAAACTCATGCAATTCTAGTCAAACCGCTCGTATCCAGCTGGAATGTCAATTCAGGGAACATCATTCTAAAGGCAACAATGGGATACGACCTGTGTCCAGTGGTCGCCTGCAGTAGAGAATTTTATGCTGACTTCAAGGTGCTGGACATACCGAACTTCGATGTAGTTTTGGATATGGATTGGCTAGGAACTTTCTATGTTACCATCGACTGTCGTCAAAGGAGGATAGTGTTCGAGATTCTAGAGCATCCGGTCTTTTATTTCAAAAGTGGAGACCGTACCTTGGAGCCTAGCACATACAAAGCAAAACCGAAGAAGGCAGTGATTGCAACTCTACAGGCGGAAGAAGACAAACCAGAGGTAGTTCGAGAGTTCGATGATGTATTTCCTAAAGACATATCAGGTTTGCCTCCTGATCGAGATTTTGAATTTGGAATTGATTTAGTACGTGGGGCACAACCGGTGATCAAAACACCATATCGCTTAAGTCCAGAAGGTTTGAAAGAGATCCGTACTCAATTGGATGAACTTCTGTAGAAAGGATGGATTCGTCCTAGCACTTCAAGTTGGAGATCTCCAGTGTTGCTTGTGAAGAAGAAGGAAGGTTCATATAGAATGTGCATTGATTATAGAGCTTTGAACAAAATCAAGATAAAGAACAAGTATCCACTACAACGAATCAAAGATCTGTTCGATCAGCTAAGTGGGTCTTGCGTTTTCTCAAAGTTAGATTTTCGTTCGGGTTATCATCAGGTGAAGGTCAAAGAGTCCGATATTCCAAAGACGGCATTCAGGACTCGCTATGGACATTATGAGTTTCTCGTGATACCATTTGGAGTGACCAATGCACCAGCCATATTCATGAACCTAATGAATCAAGTTTTTCGAGAGTACTGTTTCCCCGAATCAGAGCAAGGCTCTGTTTGAATTTCAAAAATTCAAATTTTCTGAAGCAACGCTTCAAAATCCCGTGCGCTGTGCGCAACGCGCCACGTGTCAGAAGTTGATGCGTCAGCACAACGCCCGAGGCAGTGCGTCCAATCAGAGCAAGGCTCTTTTAAAACAAAAAGTAAAGGAAGCAACGTTTCAGCTGCGCTGCGCGACACGTGTCTGCGCAGTTGCGCAAGCACAGCTGCGCAAGCGCTGCGCTGCGCGACACGTGTCATGCGCTGGGGCGTTTGCGCAAAACAGAATTGCGATTTTAAAAAAATCTTTTCTGTTCTTATTAAAACAAGAAGATTTTCTTCTGTAAAACAGAAGCCTTTGGATCAAAGATCCAACGGTGGGGAAAATTCCCCAAATCACTCAGAGAAAGATCTCTTTAACAAATTTAACTAATTTATGGGCACTATAAAAAGGACCCCAGACCTCAATTCAAAGGCATCAACATTTTGGGAGAAATCAAGAACTTCAAACAGAGAGAACTTTGAAGAATTAGAGAGAATTTCTCAAGAACAAGAGAAAAAGGTAAAAACCTTTAGAAAAAAAGAAAATTCTCTTAAAAACAGATCATTGATCTAAGAACAAGATCAATGATCTTCAAGAAAAAAGAAAAATAAACAATAACAGTGCCTTGCACTTTTTATGAACCACCGATTCTTTGAAAACAAGAAAAAACTTGTTTTCTTTGATCTAAAATTGATCCAAAAGAATAAGAAAAGTGCTCAGCACTTGCCAAAACTGTGCTATTGCGCAAGCCGCCAGGAAGCGCCACGTGTCAGCAGTGCAACAGCGCAGTGCACTGACGCAGCGCACTGCGCTGTTGCGCTTGCGCTCATCAGAGCATGACACGTGTCACTTCCACATGCACTTGCGCTCTTTAATTTGCGCAAAGCGCCTGACAAGCCATGTGGGGCACTGTCAGAGTATTTAATGCTTTGCATTATTAAGAAAAAGGGACAGAGCCCAATTAAAAGGCCTAACAGGCCTAATAAAAAATGCTATGCATTTTAAAAAAAAGGGGCAGAGCCCAAACAAAATAGATGTTCTGCATCATTTATAAAAGGGCAGAGCCCAACCAAAATAAAGAAAAATAATGCAATGAAGGGGCAAGGCCCTAGCACAGGTCCAATAGGCCAAAGACAAAAGAATATTGAAACTGGACTTAGCCCAGTCGTGGCCATAAGTCCTCAAATTAAATTGACTGAGCATGGCTGCTCCCTAAATCAATTTACATTCGGTTCGAGGGTACATCTCCGAACTCCTCTGACAGTTCTCGTTGTAATCCTTCAACGGCGTCAGAGAGGTGACGGGTCCCGACAACCATATATTAATATGGACTGCGGGGTCCTTAAACTCGTGGACCGAAACGTCCTTAAACTAATATTGGACCGAAACGTCCTTAAACTAATGATGGACCACCACGTCCTTAAACTGGCGATGGAACGAAACGTCCTTAAACTAATATTCGTCCCAAAATGGGAACATGGACCACCACGTCTCTAAACTGGAACACGGACCACCACGTCCCTAAACTGGAACAATAGAGCCTCCAAATGCTCTTTTACCGGATCTAAACGATCCCGTTTAAGTTGATCTTAGCCTCAAACCTGGCTAACGTATCCTTAAACATTCAAATGGACCATAAAACTCCAAATCAACTTTGGTTCAAGGGTACATCTCTGAACTCCTCTGACACCTATCGTTGTAATCCTTCAACGACGTTAGAGAGGTGATGAGTCCCGACGGCCATATATTAAATGGATCACCACGTAAAGTTGATCTTAGTCTCAAATCAGACTAACGCATCCTTAACGAACGTTTAAGTTGATCTTAGCCTCAATAGGGCTAACGTATCCTTAAACTAAAAACACCAAACCCAAATCTAAGTAAATACGGATTTGGACTAATCCACGTCCTACGGGTGAAGAAATAAATAGTCTCCGTATACAATCCACGGGAAACCACAAATAAAACAAACATACACGACACGAAATGAAATTTTGGAGAAGGAGAAAGTGGCTACCGGGATGCGGTAGCGTAATTAACTGCAGGGGCTTGCGCCTGCAGGGAAGAGCGTCCCCACAATCAAAAACCCCTCTAGCGAGGGGGAATCTGACGAAGTCTGCTACATCGGCCGCATCCGTTTAAACCTCTGATACACGGTGCCATAAATCAACTTGTCATCTTCGGAGAGGTAGACGGATAAAACCATATAGCATCTGCCCTGAATCTCAGGCCAGACGTCCTCACGTCGCCACCGCCGTTCGGAGGGGAACAGATTCTGGCACGCCCGGTGGGACCTTTTCCTCTTTCCACTCCACACTTCGTGTGTCGTCTTCGCGAACCAATCACGGTTTGTTAACGGTTGCCTTTGGATTTCAAGTTTACTAAGATTTGGTCTCTTGCTTGGCGCAGAAAAGGAATCAAGCATCGATGGCCTCTACCTGTTCGAAGTGCTCTAACTGCAGCTGCAGTTCGCGTCTGGCCTCAACTGGGGGCATAACCTATGGGCCCCAAGTGGCCTCTCTGTTCACCATGCCTGTGGAGCAGATTACTCAAGCCACCACGGGGTTGTTTTTCGGAACTATGCTTCCGCCAACAAGCTTCAGCACCCCTGTGCCCGTACAAGAAGCTCCTAAGAAGTCGGTCTTCGATTGACTTTCAGTTACTGCGGCCCCTCTCAACGGGTCGCCCAACACCAGTGCCTCGGTCTTCTCCAGATTGGGCCAAAACTCTCGCGGACCCGCAATGAAGCTTGCAGTCCCAGAAAAGGTTACCTCCAAAGGATTAGCCAAGCCTGCTACTGAAGTCGTCAAGACGGCTTCTCCTGTTAAGAGATCGGTCTTTACAAGATTGACCGTCCCAACTCCCACTCCTGATCCTGCTCCTGCTGCTCAAAAGACATCAGTTTTCAATAGGCTGACGCTGGCAACAGCCCCATACCTGAGCAGGGGGCAAGAGGAAGCTGTTTCTGTCTCTGAACCAATACCGACAACTCGTCGCGCCCGACGACGCCACTGGCGCCGGATAAGGAGGGCCGGGGGCAACTCCCCTTCTGGGATGACTCCGCCAGCTCCGGCGATGGAAGTTAACGCTGCTGTTCCCACCGAGAACAGCTTCGAGTTATTGAACAGAGTACGCAGAAACTCACCAACTGCGGTGCTCAAAAGATCTCCTCCACCAGTGGAGATCGCCGTGGAAACAGGAAAGCCGGAGCAGCCTCCTCAATCGCTGTCCTCCAGGATTTACAAGACATGGCGGAGGGTTCAAGACTCCGTGATTGACCCAGACCACTCTCGTCAACAGAAAAAGGCGAAGGTGCAAAAAGAAAAAGACCGTCCTATTGAACAACAGAGGACAACAATCGCTAGGGTGCCTACTTCAACGGCCCACAAAAGAAGGAGGCCAGAGAAAATCCCCGCGCCAGCGATAAATATTAAAAATGGTGAACCTAAACGCCCTAAGTCTGGGGGCATAACAGTTCATACAGTATACATGGCATCAGGAAAATAAGACAGCCGTGCATCCATAGGTCATAGACCGTTTACGCGGTCAGTGACCAAGGCTCAGGAGCAACAGCAAAAGCTCCAGGAGATGATGAACGCAATGGCCGCACTCACTGGGCCAAAAAAAACCCCTGAAACCTCCTCGGATGAACGTCAGGAACAGGAAACTGACGCCGAATTCCTTCGTCGCATACTGGAGAAGAAGGATAAAGAGGCTGCTGAACAAGTAGCCAGCATAAAGAAAATGGCCCTCCTGTTCCAGGACATGGTGGGCATGATGATTCAACAGGATCCACCTGCTGAAGATCCCCCGATCATCCTTGAAGATGATAGGGGAGAAACGTTAAATCCTCCTCCGGCTCTGTCAACAGCCAAGGAGGAGGCAATCTCCAAATCCGATTTGGACGAATATCTGGCTCAGCAGATCCGGGTCCATCAAGCGACGGAAGAAGCGGGACAGGTCGTAAAAACAGGACAGCCGTATCCGAGTTGGTACGACCAGATCAAGTACCCGCCGGGCTACACAATTCCCAAGTTCCATGTGTATAAGGGGACTGGCAATCCTCACCAGCATGTTGCACAGTTCACGGCGCTTTGCGGTAACACTGGCGGTGATGATAAATTGTTGTTCCGCCAGTTCGTTGGTAGTTTGTCAGATACAGCGTTCGAGTGGTATTCTGAGCTCCCGAACGACTCTTTCAAGACCTTTGCAGAAATGGAACTGCTGTTTACCCAGCGTTTCGCGAGTGCCAGCGAGCGTACCCCGAAAACGGCATTGATTAATGCCAGGGTAAAGCCGGGCGAGACATGGGTTCAATATGCTATACGGTGGAGAAATCTATGGTCGAAATGCGAGCAGCGCATCGAAGAAGCTCCCGCGGTGGGTATGTTTGTGGGAACCCTCGATCCGCAAGCAACCATCTCGCAATTTATGATGTTCTTCAAGCCGACCACCTTCCAGGCGCTAATCGATAAGCTGGCGCAAATGGATCAGATGGGCCATAAACCTCCTCTTCCGAAGCCGGACTCCCGAAATGACAAGGGAAAGGGAAAAGCGATCGTTGTCGCTAATGCTCAGCAGCAGCCGAACAACCCGAAGCCGGTCGTTCGTCAAAATAATATGCACCCGTACGTACCCCTTGAGGATAGGATGGGACGTCCTTACTCGTTTCCCCGAGATAAAACAAGAAGGTTATTCGAGCTGGCGTTGCGCAACCGACTCATAAATTTGCCGGATCCAAAACGTCCATCGCAACCAAGTGATGTCAATGAGCCCAACTACTGTCCTTATCATCGAGTACTGGGTCACCCGATCGAGGATTGCTACGTCTTCAAGAATTGGCTTGAAGACCAGTACCGACAGGGAAAGTTTGCATTGTCCGACAAATGGAAGGTGAATCCACCGCAGCCCCACACCTCTAAGGGAATGAATACGCTGGGGGCAACATGCTCTGTCGTTGAGGAAGCTCCTTGGAAGGTTGTATTATCAGCCAAGACAAAGAGAATGCTAAATGATCTTCAAACATGCCCAGCGATCAAATGGAAGAACCCATTGGAGCCGCAGATCATTGAAGGGATGTTGAAGCCTCGTCCAACTCAAAAGATCGATGGAGGTGGCCCAAGCATTCATAACCAGCCGTCGAAATCTTCAAAGAAGAAGAAAAAGAAATCAAAGAAGCCCGTGAAGCATGGCGACAAGCGCACGAACTTGCAAAAACAAATTGACGCGCTGGAGGAATACAAACAGAAGGAACGGACTCCCATTACATTCCAAGAGTTCCTCAATCAAGTCTTTCAAGAGGAAGATGAGGAAGAAAGTTCATCGGATGAATCCGAGAAATACGTGGCGAGCTGTCATGTGATTTCCCATTCGTTCATGAACGATGAGGAGACTTCTTGTACTGAAACGCTGGGGGCAGATACCGAATCAAAAATTCTGGGGCCATCGGATGAAGTAATTGACGCATTGCTCAATGAAGCTCTCTTAAAAAGCAAAGCTGATCGGGAGCGCGAGGCGGTTATATTCGAAAGGGCCAAACGCCAGCGCCTTGACGAAAGAATTGAGATACTTCCGCTGGAGCAAAGCACACCCACTGCGGATAAAATCAAATTCAAGATGAGGAAGAGGTTTGCTAAAGCCGTGTCAATGGGTATGAAACTACCATCCTCTGAGGGAAGCGTTACTGGTGAAGCGGAAATGCACCCCTCCTATTGCTTGTATCATCGGAAGATTTCGCACCCCACTGAAGAGTGCAAAGCTTTCGTTATATGGTGGCAAGGATATGTTGCTCACCAGCAGCATTTTAAGCGGGAAAAGCGCAAGACTCGCCGAGAACGGAACGATACGACCGAAGGGCTTAACAGAACTACCGGCAATTGTCGCATGGTCAACGTCGGGGGACCACAAGTGCTCACATTCGGGAGCGATTCTGATGAGGAGCTGGAGCTTGGCCCCCTCTTTAAAGAGTCCACCTCGGGAAAAGAAGAAGAGCCGAAGATTTGCGAAAATATTCGGCTGCGTAATCGCACGTTGCCCAAAAAGAATCTCGGACCCCCAAACAAAAAAGATAAAGGGAAAGAAAAAGTCTCTGAGGACATCGCCCTAGATGACCAAGTCATGGAAGAGCTAGCTGCCAAAGACCCGCCGAAGAAAAATAAGGTGGATTACAACGTCTTAGCGCATCTGAGGAAGCTACCATCGCAGCTCAGCATTCTTGACGCCCTTTTACTATCGAAGGAGGCGAGAGATTCGTTAATTAAGGCACTACAGGACCCGGAGCAGTTCCAAGCTTTCCTGGCCGAAGAAAAGATGAAGGATGAGTTGGAGGACGTACACACGACAGATGTCACTTTTGGCGATGAAGACCTTCTCCTTGGGACGTGCGAACACAATCGCCCTCTCTACGTCTCGGGATACTGCCATGATATAAAGATAGGCAAAATCCTGATCGATAATGGGTCGTCTGTTAACCTACTCAATGTGCGGGTGTTAAAGGAAATCTGCATGAGCGTCCAACACCTTGCTTGGGACAAGATCACCATCTCCGGGTTCGACTCCCAATCATCAAAGAATCTTGGATCTGTTACTGACGCTACGCTTTGGGCTGCTCGTCACGGACATTAAGTTCCACGTCATAGACGCCAAGACATGCTACAACGCTTTGCTCGGCCGACCGTGGTTACACGAGTACAACGTCATCCCTTCTACACAACATCAGTGTATGAAATACGCTAAGGATGGTCTCGAGTATACCGTGGCGGGAGAACTGAATCCGTTTTCCATAAACGAAGTCCGCAAATATGAAGATGCCAAATACTTCTTGCCGAATTTCGAAGACACGGAAAGGTGTAACAAGCCGGAGAATAAAACTAACACTACCATCCCTGTCTTCGGCAGTGATACCGAGGAGGAAGAGGAGATAGTTTATTCGGGTCCGCCCCAATACACCAAGCCGGGACCATCCTCTCCTACGTTGATCTTTGGTAGTGATTCAGAGGATGAAGTCCATGCTGTATTCTCTGCTCGACCTTCAATACGAGCTTCCGCTGACGAAGAGCTAAGTCTGCAAGTCGCCATGGTGCCGCTTAAACATTATAAGGAACTGGATGCGCTCGATACCGACAGTGTAGAGGAGCTGCAGACGTTCTATATCCCTCCCAGGAGAAAAGGCGAGAAGGCAATTCTATTCTACCGCTCTGAAGAAAACAAAGTGGAGAAAGAAATCTGGCACGGGGCGGATCCTACGCTGGACAGGCTTCAGCCCATCCGTCTACCCAGATATTATATAGAAGGCTTGAAGAGACTGTTGAAGCGCCAAGGGATACCTTTCAAACAGACCGTTAGAAGGGACAAATTCTATGATAGGGTCTGTGATCAGTCGAAAATACTGCATATTTTAACCGGCAATTTCCTTAACATCTGCATACATATAGGAGAGTACGGTATTCATAATTCACATATTAGCTAATTGGTCGCAAAATAGCAAATTACATGTATTCGACCTTTAAACCGGAAATTCTAGGGAAATTAACCGCATTGCATTACATAGCATATTTTCTATATCTTGCAACCCCTATTTTGAAGTCTATGCAGGAAACGAGATACTTGCTCGACCATTACATCGCTCGACCATTACAATTGCTCGTAAACGCATTGAAAGCAAATCTGGTATCAACACAGAAGGTCAATTGCAATTCTGAACATCAAATAATAACCTAAACAGCAGTACCAGACCACAGAAGAAGGCACAGATCCCAAGGCCACCAAGTCGCGGCGGAAGCGCGGCAAAACCCTACCTCACGCGGCGGATCCGCGGTGGGCCCAAGACATCAGCTCCTCAAACTTCACTACAACTCCTGTTTCAGTGCCCTCAGCTCATAAATGCACACAAACTTCCAGAAGATTCCAGATACTTTCACCAGATCAGCAAATTCCCAAACTACCCTAATCTTTCTAGAACTTTCCTAAACCCTAGCTTAAACCCTAAGCTAAACCCCAACAACTTGTCAACAAACTTTGGGAGGGAAAGTCTATTTCAAACCTAGACCTAGTTCTATAAATAGGACCCTAGGCTCTCTCATTCATCATCTTTGGAAAATCTTAGAAATCTTGAAAAATCAAGAAACCCTAGAGAGAAAAAGATTCAACCCATTTTTAGTTTAGCCATTCTCTCTTTCTCCATCTTCTTCTTCCTCAAGATTAGTGAGAAATCTTGTAGGAAACCCTAACCCTAATTCCACTCCAAATCCAACATCTTGAGTACCAAATCAAGCGAGAAATCTTCAACCTTTTGGGAGCCGAGCCGATCTTCCATCGGGCAAGTGATCCAAGCTGATCCGCGATCCACGGAGACGAGCGAAGCCAAGTCGACAATCGAGTTCCTCCTCTTGTAGTTTCTTGAGTGATTGTAACGGAATTGTTGATATAAATAAAAGGTGAAATTCGTTAATCTTGCTTTCTTTTAAAATTTCGCATCATGTTATCTTTACTGTTCTTGAATATTGTCTATGTGGTGATGCGCGAGTAAAAACTCCGCTCGTTAAGGAGTCGAGAAGATCTTTAGTATGATGATGTAGCAAATTTGTAATCAATTCTTGAATCCCACGAGATTGTAAACCCTAGCTATTTCAAGAATCGACAACCCAATTCGATTCGATGCTTTCTTGATCAACATCGTTCGAGATTGGGGTGATCCGATCGATTCTTGAAATTACTAGAGGCTAGAATATAAATGGTATCCTCGAAAGAGTAAGGGTTAAGAGATGAAACTTTAATTTCATCAAGAAAACCCTAATTCTCGTCGATAACCATTGATCTAGCATCAATTCTTCGAAGGACAAGAATATGAAATATTGTAGACTACAACACATATAAAGATCCTATCGATTCCTACGAGCCTCTTTATCAGTTTGGATTGTCGTTTGGAAAATTCCATTGAAACCGATTCTTGTTGTTTATAGTTCTTGATTCTTTAGAAAAGATTAGTGACACACGAATACAAATCAATCAATTGAATCGTGTTTTCTCTTATTGTCGATTAACATTTCATTTCAAACAAATAAAAGTACAAACGAATCTCGAGATCCCTGAGGACGATCCGCACTCATTCATTAACTTCAACTGACACCGTTGTTTGATTGCGGTCAAATATTTTTGGTTGTGATTTCTTTACTATTTGATTCGATAAACACACCAACAAAATCAACCAATCAAAATGGCGCCGTTGCCGGGGACTATTTGATTCGATATTAGACATCCAAATTTATTACAATCAAAATGGCGCCGTTGCCGGGGATCGCGCGTTAATTCGTTTACATTTTATAGTTTGAAGTGAAAGAATTATTACGTTTCATTTCTTGAAATCAAAATTCGTACAAACTCTTATACGTGTGTTGTGAATTGATTGCAAGGTGATCTGGAGCAATCTGAGTTGTGGAAAAATTATTTGGGATATACCAGAGAGCTGGAGATAGCAAAAGGAAGCAGCTGAAGAAACATTGTACACTGTTCCCATGACTTGACCGCGGATGGGCGGCGGAAACATGGTTTGCGCGGCGGAAGCGCGGTCGTCTTGAGGGGTCTCTGGATAATTTTTCAGCAGGTGATTTCTCTCTCTCTCCTCTCTCCCTTTTTAGCTCCAACTAATCCTTTCTGCAGGATTCTTTGCAAACAATAGCTGCGCCGCAAAAGCAAATTAAAATTGTGCGTGATTTTTGTTTTCTTGGTTGTTTTGCATTGCTAATACGGAAAATTAAGGGGCACGGCCAAATCCAAATTAGGTAGGGATTTCATTACCCTTCCTAGGCCCCGAAAACCACCAAACTTGCATCCGCATTTACCCCCATTAACTAAAAGAAATCTAGAGATGACTCTAAGGACTGTCGCGCTCATTTAGGACAAGAGAGGGCCGTGGGTAATTCATTGCTTATCCGCGTTTTTCTGTGGTGCCTAAGGCGAGTGTGTCTAAGGCTAGTGGTTATTAATTAGGTCCACTGTAGTGGTGGTTCCTTCCCACTTACCTGGCACTTATCCGGCCACAGGGGACAAAGAGGCAGTGAAGGATTGATCCCACGACTTGTCTTTTGGCAGTTAGGAGCGGTCTAGAGCCGGACCTAGGTGACCATTAGATTCTAGGGTTTGTGTTGCTGCATTTGGTTGTCGCATCATTTTTTCAAAATCCGTCCCTTTTCAAAAGCAAACACCGCATTCATTTTACCCCTAATTATAAGCCAACGCTGCCACTTGTACTAACCCTTTTTAGTACAAGATAGGCTGGACACGGGATTCTAGTGCCCGTTTAGTCCGCGTACCTTTTATCGACTCCGAAGTCGATAATTCTTCATTTACCTTTTCTTTACCTACTACCACACCCACACCGATGGATCCGAATCCATCAAACTTCTTTAACCCCAATCTGCCACCGTCCGTTGGTGCGCAGAATTCTCCACACATTTCTCTTCAGGAAAGATGTTATCCACTTAGAGGTCCTCTTTCGACCTGCTTATCCACACCACCAGCGAACGGGGATAATTTTGAAATAAAGCCCCAGTATATCAACCTTCTACCTAAGTATCACGGACTCGAGACCGAGGACGCTTACGTTTTCATTACCAAATTTGAAAACGTATGCGCTATGATGGGTACGTCTCAACTTTCTGTGGATGCGATGCGTCTACGACTTCTTCCTTTTACCTTGTGCGATATAGCCGAGAAGTGGCTATATAACACCACCGCACACTCCATCACAAATTGGGAAGAATTCGTCGCAGCATTCCTAAAGAAATTTTACCCAGTCCAACGAACGGCTCGAATTCGTAGTGAATTGAACCAATTTGCCCAGCTCCCTACCGAACCATTTTCAAAGTACTTTGAACGTTTCAAGGATTTAATGGTTCAATGTCCTCATCACGGCATCCCGAGATGGGAGTTGTGCCGAATCATCTATGAGGGCAGTAACCCTAGCACCAAACAAAGCCTTGAGAATATGTGTCAGGGTACATTTATGACTAAAGACGATGGGGAAGCCTGGCGATACTTAGAAGAATTCGCTGAAAAATCACTGATTTGGGAGAGTGGAACCCAACCATTGAATAGGGGTGGCGTACACCAAGTAGATGTGTCCATAGGTGTTCGAGCTGAAATGGCAGCAATGCAAAAGAAGCTCGACGCTATGGAACACAAATTTGCAACAGCATCCCTAAACCCGGTATCACTCCCCAAAACTATTTGTGGGTGCTGTTCTGATCCGTCACACTTAACGGAAGAATGTCCTTTAAACTCGGCGTTTCAAGGTCAAGAGCATTCTAATGCCGCATTTCAACGACCTCGAAACGATCCATATTCTTCCACGTACAATCAGGGTTGGAGGAACCACCCGAATTTTGCTTGGAACCAAAATCAATCTCAAAACACGGTTCCAAACACAAATAACTTTCAAAGGGCTCTTCCTCCACCACAACAGCAACCCCTTCAACTCACTCAGCACCCCTACCAGTCACAAAATTTCCAAAACCAGGGCAACACTCATGCACAGTCTAATCCTATGCAGTCCTGTTCTGACGATTTCTCTCAATTTACTCAAACCATGAAATCACTTTTATCCAATTTCATGGAGGTTTCAACTGAGGTTAGATCTTCCGTCAATGAAATAAAGAAAAACTCAGCGTCACAAGCTGAGAGTATTAGAACGATGGAAGCTGAAATCGCACGCCTCAAAGCTGAAATGAGTGCGAGAGAAAAAGGGAAACTTCCCTCTCAACCCCTACAGAATCCTGGGCATTACAATGTAAATGCCATTACCACGTTGAGATCGGGAAGAGTGCTGAATAATAATGTCGGGGAAGATATTGATAATACTGAAAATCATGTCAAAACCCCGGCTGAGACCTTTCCACATACACACACTTCTCCTTCTGATCCTTCTTCTTCTACCAAACCACCTTCGCACGAGCCTATTCTCCAGTTCCCTTTAGGCTCAACACCTTCACCCAACCCTTATAGTTCTCCACAGACGGTCCCCACACCTCTTTTGGGATCTTGTCTACCCCCCTTTCCTTCTCCTATGATGGACCCTGCGCTTATTGCGAAAGCACCTTACCCGAACCGGCTAAGGGCTAACAGAACGAGTCCTCATATGGAGAAAATTTTAGAAATGTTCAAACAGGTTAACATCAATATCCCTCTCCTAAATGCAATTCAACAAGTCCCCGCTTATGCGAAAATTCTAAAGGACTTGTGCACTAGGAAGAGGAAGACTCAGGTGCCAAAGAAGATCTTTATGACTAATAATATCAGCACTGCTTTTATTCCCCAGCTACCAAAGAAACGAAAGGACCCAGGATGTCCTACAATATCGATTTCGATTGGGGGTAAAAACATAAATCGTGCTCTTTTAGACCTTGGCGCGAGTGTTAACCTGTTACCTTATTCTGTCTATGAGCAACTAGGAATTGGAGAGCTGAAACCTGCTCATTGTACTCTCCAGATGGCGGACCGATCTATCACCAAACCAAGGGGTGAATTAGAGGATGTGTTAATAAAGGTCGGGGAATTTGTTTTCCCTGTAGACTTCATTGTGCTTGACACACATCCTGTAGCAAACCCCCGGGGCCAAATTCCGGTGATTTTAGGTCGTCCTTTCCTTGCCACTTCCAACGCTGTTATAAACTGTAGAAATGGTTCAATGAATTTATCATTTGGAAATATGACCATTGAACTAAATATCTACAGAGTTGGGAGTCAGCCATCAGAACCTAGTGCTCATATTTTAGATGTGTGTTCTGTCCATGAGATCGCTCCCGATAGTTGTGGAGCCGAGGAACTTTGCTTTAATGATCTCGATGACATTAGCACATCTCTGCTTGATCTTACACTTGATCTTAGTGAGGACACTACACTTACACTTGAGTCCTGCACTTCTGACTTTTCTCCACCCGAGTCTGTATCTTTCACAGGCTCTGAGCTTCTTTGTAAATCCAAAAATCATTCTATGATCCTTCCTTCAATCATTTCTCCGCCTGAATTAGATCTCAAGGTCTTACCTTCTCACCTAAAATATGCATATCTTGGTGAGAACGAGACTTTACCGGTTATAATTTCCACTTCTCTTGCATCAGAGCAAGAGAATGCACTTCTATCGGTATTAAGATCTAATAAAGAGGCGTTTGGTTGGAGCATGGCGGACATCAAAGGGATCAGTCCCTTGATTGTTGAACATCATATACATGTGATGGATGATGCCAGACCGACCCGAGAACCACAGAGACGGTTAAATCCCGTCATGAAGGAAGCTGTCATGAAAGAGATCGTCAAATGCTTAGATAGTGGTATTATATACCCGATCTCCGATAGCCAGTGGGTAAGTCCTATACACGTCGTTCCTAAGAAATCCGGCATCACAGTTATCACTAATGAAGCGAATGAGTTGATTCAGACACGCACCCAAACTGGGTGGCGTGTATGCATCGATTATAGAAAACTCAACGCTGCTACGAGGAAAGATCATTTTCCTCTACCATTTATTGATCAAATGCTGGAACGCTTAGCGGGACGACAATACTATTGTTTCATGGACGGTTACTCAGGCTATAATCAGGTCCCCATCGCCAAAAAGGATCAAGATAAAACCACTTTTACTTGTCCTTTTGGTACCTTTGCTTACAGTCGCATGCCTTTCGGGCTATGCAATGCTCCCGCTACCTTTCAGCGGTGTATGATGGGGATATTCTCTGATATGGTAGAGAATTTCCTGGAGATCTTTATGGACGACTTTTCGATTTTTGGAGACTCTTTTTCTGAATGCCTAGCGAATCTGGACGCTGTTCTTACTCGATGCAAAGAGAAGAACTTGACTTTAAACTGGGAAAAATGCCACTTTATGGTCCAAGAAGGAATAGTCCTTGGACATGTCATTTCACAGAAGGGCATTGAGGTTGACAGAGCTAAAGTAGATGTCATTCAAAACCTCCCTCATCCCAAAAGCGTCAAAGATATTCGCTCTTTCCTTGGCCATGCTGGATTTTATAGGAGATTCATAAAGGACTTTAGCAAAATTGCTAGACCTTTAACACTACTCCTGGCCAAGGATACTACCTTCCACTTTGACTCGGATTGCGAGACAGCTTTCGACTCACTTAAACACTCACTCACTTCAGCCCCCGTTTTATCATCACCAAACTGGGACTACCCCTTTGAGCTGATGTGTGACGCATCTGATTTCGCAGTAGGTGCTGTCCTTGGACAACACATCGAAAAGATGCCACATGTGATTTACTATGCTAGTAAGACCTTGAATGATGCGCAAATCAATTATACAACCACAGAGAAAGAACTATTAGCGGTTGTATTCGCATTAGAGAAATTCAGGCCTTACTTAATCGGCTCACCTATTGTTGTATATACTGATCATTCCGCTTTGAAACATCTTCTGGCGAAGAAAGATGCCAAAGGTCGACTAATACGTTGGATCCTTCTTTTACAAGAATTCGATCTTGTTATCAAAGATAAGAAAGGATGTGAAAACGTAGTAGCTGACCACCTTTCACGCATCGTTTCTTCCCCTGTGACCCTGCCGATCAATGACTCATTCCCTGACGAACAACTCTTGAGCGTATCCTCTGAACCATGGTTCAGGGATATTGTGAACTATCATGCCACGGGATTGATACCGAGCGATTGGTCTAAACAGGACAAATACCGCTTTCTTTCCCAAGTAAAACACTATTACTGGGACGAGCCTTATTTGTTTAAATACTGTCCTGATCAGATCATTCGCCGGTGCGTCCCGAATGAAGAGTTCAAGAGTATTCTTTCATTTTGTCATGATCAGGCCTGTGGGGGTCACTTTGGTCCAAGAAAAACAGCGGAAAAGGTTTTGCAATCTGGATTTTATTGGCCGACCTTATTCAAGGACGCATTTGAACATTGCAAAACCTGTACTCAATGTCAGTATACGGGTAGAATATCCCAAAGGAATGAAATGCCTCAGCAGCCCATTCTGGTTGTTGAAATGTTTGATGTTTGGGGCATAGATTTTATGGGTCCTTTTCCCAACTCCTTTGGGAATCTGTACATATTGTTGGCGGTTGATTATGTCTCCAAGTGGGTAGAAGCCATTCCAAGTCGCACTAATGACAGGAAAGTTGTCATTAAGTTCTTAAAAGAGAATATCTTCTCGCGATTTGGACACCCACGCGCTATTATTAGCGATAATGGGACACACTTCTGCAACAGATCTTTCGAGACTCTGATGCGGAAATATTCAATCAACCACCGTCTTTCTACACCCTATCACCCCCAAACAAGCGGGCAGGCTGAGATCTCAAACAGACAAATCAAACTTATCCTGGAGAAAACTGTTGCTAAAAATAGAAAAGACTGGTCGACCAAATTGACGGATGCTCTTTGGGCATTCAGGACTGCATATAAGACCGACCTAGGAATGTCTCCATATAGGATAGTGTTTGGTAAAGCATGTCATCTACCAGTTGAGATAGAACATAAAGCATTGTGGGCTATAAAGGAAATTAATTTTGATTTAAACCTTGCTTGCAACTTTCGGAAGCTGCAACTAAACGAGCTAAGCGAACTCCGCGATGAAGCTTATGATAATGCTGTAATCACAAAGAATAGGACTAAGGTTTTTCACGATAAAAACATTGTAAGGAAAACATTTTTACCTGGTCAACAAGTCCTTCTTTATGATTCACGATTACACCTTCATGCGGGTAAGCTCCGATCTCGTTGGAAGGGACCTTTTGTTGTGCGGTCTGTATACCCGCACGGGGCAGTAGATATTGAAAATGTTAAAAACGGCACTGTTTTCAAAGTAAATGGACATAGATTAAAGCCGTATTTTTCCACTGACCCCACGGAGGAGCTCTTGTTCTTACAAGAGCCAGTTTATCTTGATTAAAATTCCTCCGTCTCACTTTCATGTCCAGTATATCATTACATCAATATTTTGAATGAAGGTGAGTAAATAAAACAAGTTTGGGGGAAGTTCTTCACTTATATATTTGCCCCCACTAATAATTCCTCCCAGATTTACAGATTTTTGTAGGTATAACTGTCGGCAACAGTGAGGACACTGTTGAAAACAAGTTTGGGGGAGGTTTGTGCTTATTTTCGCATCATTTGCATATCATCTGCATAAGCACAAAACATTTCTTTTTAAAAAAAAAAAAAATCTATAAAAATTAAAAAAAAAAAAAAAATTTCAAAACCTATAAAAATTTAAAAATTTTCAAATATAAAAATAATTTTAATATTTACACTTTTTTTTTGTATATAAATAAGATAATGAAAGTTTAGACAGTGAACAATTACATCCATGAGATTGGAAAAATTTAAGAAAACTAAGAAAATTAGAAGTTTTCTTATACGAACTAGTAATAAGTAGTTATGAGCCGTTGTCCCAAGGGTTAGTAAGATGAAAGACGTCACTAATCTGAGGATAAAAATAAGTCTGAAAAATAGTTCTATTCTGGAAGCCAAACATTTTGAACGTGGCTACCCTGCTATTCGCACTTACACACATCTTAAAGCCTGGGATAGTAGAGGATACCTTGAAATGCTCTTGTCTTAAAGCCAAAAGTATGAAAAAAAAAAAAAGAAGAAAAATAGTATTTTTGAAAATGGTGAGAAAAATGGACACTGGTTTTGTTATCACCAAGGGTAAGAAAAATATATAGCAAAAGGGTGCTTCTTCACCTAGTGCCCCAAGGTCAACTGGTCTGGGAGTCACTGCTATGCCTGAGGTGGTGCAAGATTAGGAAAATACACCAAGTTAGCGAGCACATCAGTAATCGGTCGGTTAGTACCTCAAGAAGTATTAACGGTCGCATGAAAGTGTGTAAGCAATCTCGTTTGCCAAGTAGTACTGAGGTCGACGGGCAAGAGTATGATAGCTTGAATTGAATTCTCCGGGTGTAGGGATGTCTTTCCACACACGCAGGGTGATATGATCGATGTTTGGAATAAAGATAGGAATGAAGAATAAGACGATGTTTTATTGAGGGAGGACGTGATTTCTGACATCTTTTCATGACCATTAAGATAGGGCTCATGACAACCGAAAAGCTAGCTTAGTTGGAAACCCTAATTTTCAAGGCTTTTCTTTTACAATTCTTATCTTTAAATGTAATGTTCATGATCTTGCTTTTATTTTTTGGATTTTGTGGGTGCAATCCGCTGAAAACCCTCAGGAGACAACACTCCTCCTACTAGGGACACCTAGAGGTTTAAAGGCTTGTTGCACGTGCTCAGTGCAATCGTGTTGCCTACGAAAGTGTGCTAGTTAGTTTTTCTCTTTCTTTGTTTTCTCCTTCTCTTTTTAATAAAACATTCTCTCGAGACGATCGAAATTAAGTTTGGGGGTATTTGATCAGTCGAAAATACTGCATATTTTAACCGGCAATTTCCTTAACATCTGCATACATATAGGAGAGTACGGTATTCATAATTCACATATTAGCTAATTGGTCGCAAAATAGCAAATTACATGTATTCGACCTTTAAACCGGAAATTCTAGGGAAATTAACCGCATTGCATTACATAGCATATTTTCTATATCTTGCAACCCCTATTTTGAAGTCTATGCAGGAAACGAGATACTTGCTCGACCATTACATCGCTCGACCATTACAATTGCTCGTAAACGCATTGAAAGCAAATCTGGTATCAACACAGAAGGTCAATTGCAATTCTGAACATCAAATAATAACCTAAACAGCAGTACCAGACCACAGAAGAAGGCACAGATCCCAAGGCCACCAAGTCGCGGCGGAAGCGCGGCAAAACCCTACCTCACGCGGCGGATCCGCGGTGGGCCCAAGACATCAGCTCCTCAAACTTCACTACAACTCCTGTTTCAGTGCCCTCAGCTCATAAATGCACACAAACTTCCAGAAGATTCCAGATACTTTCACCAGATCAGCAAATTCCCAAACTACCCTAATCTTTCTAGAACTTTCCTAAACCCTAGCTTAAACCCTAAGCTAAACCCCAACAACTTGTCAACAAACTTTGGGAGGGAAAGTCTATTTCAAACCTAGACCTAGTTCTATAAATAGGACCCTAGGCTCTCTCATTCATCATCTTTGGAAAATCTTAGAAATCTTGAAAAATCAAGAAACCCTAGAGAGAAAAAGATTCAACCCATTTTTAGTTTAGCCATTCTCTCTTTCTCCATCTTCTTCTTCCTCAAGATTAGTGAGAAATCTTGTAGGAAACCCTAACCCTAATTCCACTCCAAATCCAACATCTTGAGTACCAAATCAAGCGAGAAATCTTCAACCTTTTGGGAGCCGAGCCGATCTTCCATCGGGCAAGTGATCCAAGCTGATCCGCGATCCACGGAGACGAGCGAAGCCAAGTCGACAATCGAGTTCCTCCTCTTGTAGTTTCTTGAGTGATTGTAACGGAATTGTTGATATAAATAAAAGGTGAAATTCGTTAATCTTGCTTTCTTTTAAAATTTCGCATCATGTTATCTTTACTGTTCTTGAATATTGTCTATGTGGTGATGCGCGAGTAAAAACTCCGCTCGTTAAGGAGTCGAGAAGATCTTTAGTATGATGATGTAGCAAATTTGTAATCAATTCTTGAATCCCACGAGATTGTAAACCCTAGCTATTTCAAGAATCGACAACCCAATTCGATTCGATGCTTTCTTGATCAACATCGTTCGAGATTGGGGTGATCCGATCGATTCTTGAAATTACTAGAGGCTAGAATATAAATGGTATCCTCGAAAGAGTAAGGGTTAAGAGATGAAACTTTAATTTCATCAAGAAAACCCTAATTCTCGTCGATAACCATTGATCTAGCATCAATTCTTCGAAGGACAAGAATATGAAATATTGTAGACTACAACACATATAAAGATCCTATCGATTCCTACGAGCCTCTTTATCAGTTTGGATTGTCGTTTGGAAAATTCCATTGAAACCGATTCTTGTTGTTTATAGTTCTTGATTCTTTAGAAAAGATTAGTGACACACGAATACAAATCAATCAATTGAATCGTGTTTTCTCTTATTGTCGATTAACATTTCATTTCAAACAAATAAAAGTACAAACGAATCTCGAGATCCCTGAGGACGATCCGCACTCATTCATTAACTTCAACTGACACCGTTGTTTGATTGCGGTCAAATATTTTTGGTTGTGATTTCTTTACTATTTGATTCGATAAACACACCAACAAAATCATTCAATCAGTCTGGAACGTCCCCGGAACTCAGCACAAGCTGCCTAGTGGGAGGATGGAGACGATCGGACTCGGATACATTCGCTCCAAGAAACGAGAGCTGCTCCACGACTATTACGTCGTGCACGACTTCAATGAAGAAGCAGGTGCTCAACGGGAGGACACTAATCCTAAACCGGTAAAAGTTCCTGATGCAAAAGTGCCCAGTCCGTCGTTCGAAGAGCAAATGGACAGACTTATAAGGGAAGCTGGTCAAAAAGTCCGAGATGACCATAACCGCGAGATGGCCATCTACGAGAAAGCCAAAACGCAACGCCTCCTCCAACAGGCCGTGAAAGATGAAAGTGCCTCCCCCTGTCAACCTGTTATAAAAAGGGCTCGACGCAGAGGCAGAAACAAGTCGAAAGGCCAAAAAGACGCTCAACAGCAACAAAGCGGGACTAAGAAGCTACACAAACAGGAGTCGAGCGTTATTGATCTACCCCTCATGAAGAAAATGGGTCGAGCGTACTCATTTCCTCGGGACAAGACGAAGAAGATACTTGATCTTGCTCTAAAACATCAAATACTTACACTGCCGGAGTCCAAGAACCCCGAGCAAGCAGGCGAAGCCTCTGACCCAAATTATTGCTCTTACCATCGAGTAATAGGGCATCCTCTCGAAGACTGCTTCACCTTCAAGAATTGGGTCGAAGATCAGTATCAGCTTGGTAAGTTCGCTCTGTCTGACAACTGGAGAATAACGCCGCCACAGAAGCACGAACCCAAAGCCACGAAAACAGAACCAACTCCACATTGGAATTGGAAGCGGATTCGCACCTGTCACATGATAACAATATTAAAAGAAGAGCCCGAGAACATGGATAGCCTTCCCTGGTGCTTCGAAAACAGCAATGATGAGGTGATCTCAGAATTTCCGCCAGCTCCGAAAGAACTGGAGGATGGAATACATACCACCACAGATAACCTCAAGAAAATTGAGTTAGGGACGCTAAACGACCCGCGACCGACATTTGTCAGCGAGCTGCTATCTGAAGAAAGGGTGGCTGCGTTAAAAGACGTTCTTGTACAGCATAGAGATTACTTCGCATGGAACTATTCCGAAATGCCGGGACTAGATCCAGAAGTTGCTGTGCACAAATTGGCGATATCCCCGGACGTCAAGCCAGTCAAACAGGCGCCGAGGAGAATGCGGCTCGAGCTTGAGATGAGCATCAATGCCGAGATCAAGAAGCTAATCGACTCTGGCTTTATCCAGGAGGTCCAGTATCCCGAGTGGATCGCCAACATCATCCCGGTGATGAAGAAAAATGGGACGGTGCGTATATGCGTGGATTTTCGGGATCTCAATAAAGCCTGCCCGAAGGATGATTTCCCAGTACCAGTCACCGAACTGATGATAGACAATACGTCCACTCATGAGGTTTTTTCCTTCATGGACGGCTCATCAGGGTATAATCAGATAAAGATGCATCCCGAAGACCAGAAGCACACCGCTTTCTGGACCCCTTTGGGAATATTTTGTTACAAGGTGATGCCCTTCGGTTTAAAGAATGCCGGTGCCACCTATCAGAGGGCCATGACGAAAATCTTCGATGACCTTATACATGAAATCGTCGAATGTTATATCGATGACCTCGTGGTTAAGAGCAAATCGTATGAAGAACATCTCGAGCATCTAGAAACCGTATTTCGACGCCTTCGACAATACAACTTGAAAATGAACCCTCTCAAGTGTGCATTCGGAGTTTCTTCGGGCAAATTCATGGGATTCATCGTCCGACACTGAGGTATCGAGATAGATCCGTCCAAGATCAAGGCGATTATAGAAATGCCTCCGCCAAGGACTCTTAAGCAGCTGCGATATCTCCAAGGGAAGCTCACATATATACGGCGATTTATAGCCAACCTTTCAGGCAAGTGTCGTCCTTACAGTCACCTGATGAAGAAGGGAACCCCATTCGTCTGGGATCAAAAATGCCAGGGCGCGCTGGACGAAATTAAACAGTACCTGCAGAACCCGCCAGTGTTGGCTGCTCCGGTCAAGGGAAAGCCTCTCATTCTTTATACAACCGCCCTCGAAGGTTCTTTAGGCGCTTCATGGGCACAAGAGAATGATCAGGGGAAAGAAAGAGCTCTCTATTACTTAAGTCTGTTCCCCTCCGAACGGCGGCCCGGACTTCGCGTCCGTTGCCTGAGGTTCGGGGCAGATGCTATTTGGTTTTATCCGCCCACCTCTCCGAAGATGCCAAGTTGATTTATGGCACCGTGTATCGGAGGTTTAGACGGATGCGGCCGATGTAGCAGACTTCGTCAGATTCCCCCTCAGGGTGAGAGTTTTTTGATTGTGGGGACGCTCTTCCCTGCAGGCGCAAGCTCCTGCAGTTAATTACGCTACCGCATCGCGGTAACAACTTTCTCCTTCTCCAGAATTTCACTTCGTGTCGTGTGTGTTTGTTTTGTTTGTGGTTGCCCGTGGATTGTATACGGAGACTGAGTAATGCCGTCGCCCGTAGGACGTGGATTAGTCCAAATCCGTATTTACTTAGATTTGGGTTTGGTGTTTTTAGTTTAAGGATGCATTAGTCGCGTTGCGGCTAAGATCGACTTAAACGTTCGTTAAGGATACGTTAGTCCTGTTTTAGACTAAGATCAATTTAACGTAGTGATTAATTTAATGTATGGCCATCGGGACTCGTCACCTCTCTGACGTCGTTGAAGGATTACAACGACAGATGTCAGAGGAGCTCGGAGATGTACCTTCGAACCAGAGTTGATTGGGAGTTTTATAATCCATTTGGATGTTTAAGGATACGTTAGCCGTATTTGGGCTAAGATCAACTTAAACGGGACCGTTTAGACCCGGCAAAAGAGCGTTCGGAGGCTCTATTGTTCCAGTTTAGGGACATAGTGGTCCGTTCACCAGTTTAGGGACGTGGTGGTCCATCGCCAGTTTAGGGACGTCTCGGTCCGATATTACTTTAGGGACGTCTCGGTCCGATATTAGTTTAGGGACGTTTCGGTCCAATTATTAGTTTAGGGACGTTTCAGTCCAATATTAGTTTAAGGACGTTTCGGTCCAATATTAGTTTAGGGACGTTTCGGTCCACGAGTTTAAGGACCCCGCAGTCCATATGGGTGTGTGGTTGTTGGGACCCGTCACCTCTTTGACGTCGTTGAGGAATTACAACGATGGATGTCAAAGGAGTTCGGAGATGTACCCTCGAACCGGACGTAGATTGATTTAGGAGAGCCATTTTGCTCAGTCAATTTAATTTAAGGACTTATGGCCACGATTGGGCTAAGTCCAGTTGAAAATATTCAACATTTTATTTGCTTTTGCATTGCATTTTTTATTTAGGCTCTACCCACAAAAGATACAGAGTATCAATTTATTTTGGGCTCTGCCCATTTGTAGATGATGCAAAGTATCTACCTTGTTTGGACTCTGCCCCCTTTAAAATGCATAGCATTCTTAATATTTTGTTTGGGCTCTGCCCATTTATAAATGATGCAGAGCATCTGTTTTGGTTTGGGCTCTGCCCCTTAAAATAATGCATTGCATTTTATTAAGCCTGTTAGGCCTTATTTTAATTGGGCTTGGCCCTTTTGTAAGCAATACAATGCATTTGCGCTTTGCGCTAAGTAATGAGCGCAAGCTCATATGGTGATGACACGTGTCGTGCTCTGTTGCGCTGCGCTGTTGCGCTGCGCTGTTGCGCTGCGCTATTGCGCTGCTGACACGTGGCGCGCTCTCAGCGAGTTGCGCCAATTCCAGAGAGCAAAGCTCTATCTTAAGGGCGCTTAGCGCAAGTGATTCTATAGCCGACACGTGGCGCTCTCTTAAGAGCGCAACAGCGCAGTTTGGAAGTGCAAAGCACTAAGAATCTTTTAGATTCAAGAAGGGAAGTGCAAACCACTGTTTAATTTCTTGATCCAAATTAGATCAAAGAAAAATAAATTTTTTCTTTATTTGAAGAACCAGAGGTTCCTAAAAGTGCAAAGCACTATTATTTTATTATTTTTATTGTTTTTAAAGAACCGAAGGTTCACAAGAAGTGCAAAGCACTGTTTTTTTTTATGTAAAGATCATTGATCTTATTTTTTAGACTAATGGTCTATTAGAAGGAATTTCTTCTAATTCACGAAGGTTCTTTACCTTTTTTCTCCAAATCTTCTCAGAGTTCTCTCTGTTTAAAGTTCTTGAGTTCTCAAGAAAAATGTTGATGCCTTTGAATTGAGGCTTAGGGTCCTTTTTATAGTGCTCACAAATTAGTTAAAATTGTTAAAGAGATCATTCTCTGAGTGATTTGGGGAATTTTCCCCACCGTTGGATCTTTGATCTAAGGGCTTCTGCTTTGCAGAAGAAAATCTTCTTGTTTTAACAAGAACAGAAAAGATTTCTTAAAATCTTAATTTAGTTTGGCGCAGATGCCCCAGCGCGTGACACGTGTCGCGCAGCGCAGAGCGCAGCGCAAGTGCGCTAGCGCATCTGCGCTGGCACGTGTCGTGCAGCGCAGAGCGCAGCGCAACTGCGCTAGCGCATCTGCGCTGACACATGTCGCGCAGCGCAGAGCGCAGCGCAGCTGAAGCGTTGCTTCCTTTAAACAGAGCTTTGCTCTGATTGGGTGCGCCTTCTTGGGCGCTGCGCTGATGTATTTAGCGCCAGACACGCGGCGCGTTGCGCCCGAGACTTGAAGCGTTGCTTCAAAATTTGAATTTTGAATTCAAACATAGCTTTGCTCTGATTGGGCGAAACAAATGCCCCCCACCGTTGCGCTCACGTGACGCACACGTGAGTGCAGCGGTGGCAACCCCCCTGACCGTTGGATCAAGGGGGAATCTCAAGAGGCGCAAGCGCCTTATAAATAGGGCCTCTGGCCCTTAGAAAACTCTCCACCGTTTTCTAGATTTAGATTTTCAGAGCTCTGCTCTTGCTTAAGAATTTCATAGCTTTGCTCTTGCTTTCAGAATTCTAGAGCTTTGCTCTCATTTCCCAAAGTTTAGAAAACTTTAGGTAATAATTAATTTAAAACTAAGTTAAACTAATTCAAATCAACTTTAGCCAACAGAGCTTTGCTCTCATAGATCTTTTGATCTAAAGAAATTCCCTTTAGGGTTTCGTCAACAGAGCTTTGCTCCATAGATCTACAGAGATCTTGTTCATGGGTTCTAACCCATGAACAGAGCTTTGCTCTTGAATCAGATGTAGATCTTTTAGATCTGAAAAATGAAGAATTTTTCTATAAGCTTTCATGAATCTTAGGATTCCAGAAATTTTAATTTTAAATTTCTTTTCAAAAACTTTCTTTTTGATGGAATACTATAAAGCTAAGCTCTTTTTTAAGGAATTTTTATTCTTTTGAGACCAGAATTTGACAAGTGTCATTCTGTGACAGAGCTTTGCTCTGAAAGAGGAGATTTTCTCCTTGTCTCTAGGGATTCTTTCCCCCTTTTTTTTATTATGGGAATGTTCCCCCCAGGGACCAACTGACAATCTCATCCAATGATGAGTTTGTCTTATCAGCTGACGTATTGTCATTTAGATTTTGTGGGTCCCTCTTTGGTCTCCTACTCACTGCACCGTGGTGCGGTGTAATCAATTAATTTTGATTTTAATTTAATTAATGCATTTTCTTCTTTCAATGCCAAACGTTGGGATTACAACACTGACGGTTATGTTGCTCTTTTTGCAGCGATCATGTCTGAAGACACTTCATTCCCGTTTGTCCGCTCGGAGGAGGGATTTCCAGAGGCGCCTTTGGACCGTGAGGTCCTGGCCATGATCAAGGCATACGACCCGGAGTACAAGAGTCTCCACCTTTGGGGGTCATGGTACAATCAGATCATTATGGGTCGACGCAGCTTCACATGCGCGGTGCCGTCCGAGCACATCACAGCGATTCATTATGCTACCCCACCCTCGGTGCAGTATGCCGTGGAGTTGGCGGACTGGACATCGAAAGGCTTTCTACATCCCGCTATAGATGCGATACCGGTTCAGCGTCCTATGGTTTTGGACATCCTAGGACGTCGTATCTGTCAAGGTGAAGCGCGACCTTGGGGGCAATCGTATAACCTTGGTCTGATTCCCCGCCACCCGATTGGCTATCTGCCGTGGGCCCGGTATATCCTGTCGACGAAGAAGTCACAGTTGATAAGATTGGGACTGTATACCGCGGTCTATGTCTCTCTCTTCCAGTATCCTACGCTTCCCACCTGGTGGTTTAAAGCTTTCTTGGAGCAATGGAATATTCCCACCCACACTTTCCTTGCCATGGATCGGGAAGTGTCAATCTCCCTGGAGGAATTTGCGGAGCTATCCGGTTTACCGGTGATGGGGGAACATTATGAGGAGCTCCTCCCAACAGTCGTGTACGTCTTCGGTGCTAGGCCGACGGTGAAGGGGGTCACGCCAGATGCTGCTGTTCAACACCAGTTCCCAAGCTTGATTAAAGTGTTGAACATATATGAGTCTCTCTTCGTCGAACATGCGAGTCGAGGAGTTAATTTTGAGGATTTCATTGCTCGATTTCTTCACCCGAACGCCCTTTCTGCGGCCACTGCCAAGTTTGCCACCCTTGAGGACCCTTTCGGTTTAGGTTTGGATAACCTGCCGGCGAATGAAATAGGCCAAAAGGATTTTTTTCTTCCTAACTTTCCAACCATGTCTCTTGCAGATGTAGCGGCCCCTGGGATGGATGAGGAGGCCTTTTTCTTAGGGTTTCTCGGGTTATGGTTGAGTTGGTTCGCTATCCCAATGCACTCTCATCGGATGCGGCCCTCTGTCTTTTATCCAGCACACCGGATGGTCATCGGGGTGAAGGTAGCTGTTGGGATCGCCGGCTTGGCACACTTATACCACGGCCTCAGTCGAGCAGCGAATGCTAGCGAGCCCGGGGTGTTGCATGTGGTCTTCCCGATGCATTACTTCGCATCATGGCTCGAGTTACACACAGCGGGTGTCTTCGTGATGCATAAAAGGCCCTCGTTCTTTGACAAGTGCGGTTTTCCTCGCATTATACAGCTGATCGGCGCATCAATTGTAAACCCCTCACCACGGAACGCTAGGGGCTTACTCCTTCGCCCTCATACCGTCGAAGCCGGGATGTCCTTTGTCGATAAGGTATTGACCGTTGGAAAGGTGTCTACTACTGTGACGCGGCCATTACAAGATATCTTTAAGGATGGAGCTTCAGTTTTAACGGCTCGGGAGACCCTCCACTTATATTCCATTAGACCGGGTTTTTTAGTTTTTAGGCAGAATGGTGTGGCGATTTTTATGAGGTATAACCCACATCGTTTTGCTCAACAACTGGGCTACGATCAAGGGGTCCCCTTGGAAGCCTTCTTGGTGGAACCCGCTGCCACTGAAGAGGGGATGGAGAACGCATTGCACCATTTCATGCGCGTGAATACGAGCTCTCATTTTTTTATCAATGCGCCGGCTTACGTTCCGAGACTCCTCAATGTGTAAAAAGACTGGTACAACCATGCAACATGAGCAGTTATAAAGGAGGAAAGGCGACTGTTGGTCGATCGTAAGGGTGCGCCTCCAGGTACCGATCGCACCGCTCCTTTGGTTCCTAGGACCCCAGTAGTCGCTCCTTTAAAAGATGCCGGGGGCAGACCATCACGTGCGCAAAGTCCTCCACGTGAATCGCCGCTCCCTGATATCGCGGATGCACCTCCTGTACCCCGCGCTCGGGCGGAAACAGTGGTTGTACCCTCGCCGGAGTCTGGCGTGGGTGCGGACATCGGGACCCGTCGTCCCAAAGCGGCTGCCAAGCGTAAGTCGCTTCCCCGTGAGCCTAGGGCTGGAGGGCAAAAGAAAAAGAAGTCGCTCTTCGCTGCCGACGTCGTGTTCGGCCAGGAATCCCACGCTCCTTATGCTGAAGGTCTGCTCGAATATGGGACTAACGCAGGGTTGGTGATGCCGCCGCCGGACGATACAGACTTGGAGGCTGCTCTCAGAGCTTCGGCAGGGTTAGCGAGGCGTGAAGCGTGGTTAGCAAAGCTTGCGCAGTCAGGTAACTATTAGTCACATTTTCCTTGTTACAACATATCTTCCTCATCGCCCTTGATTAACGCCTTTCTCTCCTTTCTTTCAACAGGTATCACTGATGAAGAAGCCATTGCCGCTTCTTTGAAAACTTTCCAAGAGGAGGAACGTCTTAGGGCATCTATGGGCCTTAGTAAGTTTTAATTCGTCAAGTTTCCATTTCCCTCGTGTTATGTTCGATCTGACCTTTCTTTTTATTGCAGAAACCTCACTGCCGTTCCCACCAAGCGACACAAATGTTCCGCCAGCCTCCGATATTCCTGCTTCCTTTGGGCCACCACAGGAGGTTCGTCTTGAAGAGCCAGTGAGAGATGCCTTAAAGGCTCTGGAGGCGTCCCTGAATGAAGATGATGATGCCTTGAAGGAGGCGTCACAGAGGTCCCTCATAACCGCTCGGGAGGAGAGAAAGCGGTTGAGGCGTGAGGCGAAGGCGCGCAGGGCTGCCTTGGCTATGGGAGCGGGTCCCAGCACTGCCCCTCGAGCTGATACTCCCTCCGAAGAGGCCCCTGTCGCCCTATCCACTGCCCGGAGGGAGGTGGCGTGATCAGTTCGGAGCGCAAACGGTAAATCCGCTTCAGGTAATATTTCTCCCAGAGTTCCTATTATAAGGGTTTTTAATGTCATTGGCCCTTATATTCCTCATCTTGCAGGGCCGAGTCCGATCAAGGGGGATGCGGAAACCGTTGATCCCAAAGAAATAAAGGAAGCGGTACTTGCCGAACTCGAGCCGACGGTGGGCGACGTCGTTATGGCTTTAGAGCCTGAGGTGGAGGTTGAGGGGCCTGCCGCTGAGAAGGTCATTGATGCCGAACCTGAAGCGGTGGCAGATGATATGATCATTATAACCGAGTCCAGAGTGGTGGCGGCTGAGGTACTCGAGGTCGGCGGTCCCTTGGTGACGATAGACGATACAACCACAGCTATTGAACCTGAGAGAGTAGTGGGTGAGGTGGCCATGAGTCCTGAGGACGAGCCAACCGCTCCTTCTCTGGAATCTGGCAATACTCCAATCATGGCCCTTCCCGTTTATGGCCCTCCGCCGTCCCCAGGTCTGGCTAGCACGACGACGGTCCCCATCGAGTCGGGTGACGAGGCCACGGGTGGTGGTCTCATGTCGGTAGAGGAGGAGCCGCCTCCGTTTCAGCCGGGAGCTCCTCAGGTAAACCCTAAGTGGCTGCTTTTCTTTACTTTACAGCCTTTTCTGACAAGTTCACCTTTTCGTAATGCAGGCGCGGCTAGCGCCGATGCCCCACTGCTCGAGGGAGCGCCTTCAACGACTGCTTTGGCGGTGGTCACCTCTCAACCTTCTCTCATACCCTTGAAGATGTTGGAAGGTCTGTGTTTACGATTTATTAATCTTGTTTTCCAGACATATAATTCGCGTACTAAAGTGACACTGTTGTGTTTTCAGGAGTGCTTTTTGATCATGTATATCAGATGTTGCTCCCACACTTTTCCTTCCCATCTGAGCTTGCTTCTTCTTCTGGTGGCGTTGGTGAGTATGATTTCCGTTGACATCCTTCCTCTCTTTCTTTCTTATTGACGGAATTGTCTCTAACCTCTTTTTCTCATCTCAACTGCAGTGCTACAGATTGAAGTAGGGGATGAAAGATCAGCTGCGCCACCAGCCCTTCCGACCTTGCCACCTGTCTCAACTGGTACAATGACCATCATATTGGTAACTTTCCTCTCTCTATTTTCTGTACTGTTATCTGATCGCATCCTGTTTCTTTCAGCTGTCGTTCTGGCTTCGGCGTCCTTCGAACCTCGCGTCACAATGCCTGCGGGTCCTTATCTGAGGAGTCCGTCTTCAAAAGGCGCCGCGAATAGTCTGCGCATGTTGAGTGACTATGTCGAGGAACTCGACGTTGAAACTCCTACATCTGCCGCAGACTTCGCTATGGTGGTTAACCCGATGCTAGCAATACTCGTGAACTTTCATGAGGAGGGCATCATTGCATCCTGGGTTAACCATTGTAAGGAGATCGAGAGTCGTCTATATCAGTTGGAGTCGCTGCGTCCCGCTCCCGAGACCGTGGCTGCCAATACTCAGAGGACAGCGTGGATTGAGCAAAGCGCTCCTTACTTCCGCCATCTCGAACAAGAAGTCATTTCAAGGCGTAAGGAGCGTGGTGAGGCTTCGAGCAAGTCTGCTCAACTGCATGCTCGGGTGGAGGCTAATGCCGCACGGCTGAAGGTTATCTTTGAGGGCCTCCTGCAATGCCTCTCCGAAGGGTTATCATTGAGGCAAAGACTTGACGTTGTCGAGCGAGCTGCAGCCAGCCAGGAAGCAGCCCAGAAGGCGACAGAGGAGCAACTTTCATCCTTCTTGCAGCAGCGGGCTCAGGTGGAGGCGGAGGTGGCCGCGGCTGTCACTCGAGAGGAAGCGCTGAAAGAAGTGCGAGAGCGGCTTGTGAACTTACTAAAGACACTTCCTCCTCAGTAGCTATCCATTTTTGTATCGTTCGTACTTATAGATAAAAGAATGTATATGTATATATTTTTTTATCCTTTGACATAATGTATCCTGTATCCGATCAAGTTTATGAATAAAAGATGCACATTTTTGTAATGTCTTGTGTCATTTCTCTGTCTTTTCTTTCTTTTATTATCAGTATACCACCTTAGTAACCATGATTGACGGACGATTGGGACGAGTATCCCGACTTTTTAAGAAATAACGATGGCTTAGGCCGCAGGTTCAGATCTGCTGCCTAAGGCTTTTCAACTCTATAAGCCGTGAGGGTCTCATAGAGACTTTTCTCCCTACGGATCGAGAGGATCTCGCAGGTGGATTTTCTCCTTAGGAACCGTGAGGGTTCCTAAGTGTGGTTTTCTCTTATAAGTCGTAAGGATCTTATAAGAGAATTTTCCCTCTTACGAGTCGAGAGGATTCGTAAGTGGTTATTTCCCTCTTCGTCGAAATTCGACTTCGGAGAGTGAGACCCGTGAATAGTATGAAAGAGACCAGTTTGGATTGACTTGCAGGGCCCCATTGCTCAAAAAGCAAGCTTTCCTTGCTGTCTGAGACTTCTTCTTACAAATTGAGACGAATTGGGGATCTGTCTGCGGTTGTAGCGGAACAGTTGACATGAGTTAGGAAGCTTTCGTCACGGAGTGTTTGTATCCGTGAGTCGAGGAGTTTGCTGGGATTATTTGTTTCCCAAGCGCCAAGGAGTATTTGTTTCCTTGGGGTTTGAAACGAGTCGAGGGTTCCTGCGGAGGCACTGGTGGCTCTGCGGGTTGACGTGGATCAGAAGGCTCTCGTCAAGGAGTGTTTGTATCCGTGAGTCAAGGAATTTGCTGGGATTATTTGTTTCCCAAGCGCCAAGGATTATTTGTTTCCTTGGGGTTTGAAACGAGTCGAGGATTCCTACGGAGGCACTGGTGGCTCTGCGGGTCGACGCGGATCAGGAAGCTCTCGTCAAGGAGTGTTTGTATCCGTGAGTCGAGGAATTTGCTGGGATTATTTGTTTCCCAAGCGCCAAGGATTATTTGTTTCCTTGGGGTTTGAAACGAGTCGAGGGTTCCTGCGGAGGCACTGGTGGCTCTGCGGGTCGACACGGATCAGAAGGCTCTCGTCAAGGAGTGTTTGTATCCGTGAGTCGAGGAATTTGCTGGGATTATTTGTTTCCCAAGCGCCAAGGATTATTTGTTTCCTTGGGGTTTGAAACGAGTCGAGGGTTCCCACGGGGGCTTTGGTGGCTCTGCGGGTCGACGCGGATCAGGAAGCTCTCATCAAGGAGTGTTTGTATCCGTGAGTCGAGGAATTTGCTGGGATTATTTGTTTCCCAAGCGCCAAGGATTATTTGTTTCCTTGGGGTTTGAAACGAGTCGAGGGTTCCTGCGGAGGCACTGGTGGCTCTGCGGGTCGACGCGGATCAGGAAGCTCTCGTCAAGGAGTGTTTGTATCCGTGAGTCGAGGAATTTGCTGGGATTATTTGTTTCCCAAGCGCCAAGGATTATTTGTTTCCTTGGGGTTTGAAACGAGTCGAGGGTTCCCACGGGGGCTCTGGTAGCTCTGCGGGTCGACGCGGATCAGGAAGCTCTCGTCAAGGAGTGTTTGTATCCGTGAGTCGAGGAGTTTTTTGTTGAAGTCACTGGCTTCTTCGGTTGAAATGAACCGTTGAGGTTTGGTTTCGTCGTTTGGCGGAATCTGCTGGGGGAGTATGGTTCCATTCTTTGTCCATGCCCTTGGATTGTATACAGGGATCGATGTGATCTTAACTGCAGGGCCAAAGTTTTATCATTTCTTCTTTTTATTTTATTTTATTTCCGCGCTGCTCTATCATTTCAGCTTTTATATCGCGAAGGTCGCGATTGCCCAAACATTTCGGCTATTTTTCGCGGTACCCAATCATTTCGGCTATTTATTTTTATTTTTACTCGCTGCTTTTTATTGCGAGTTGCCCAATCATTTCGGCTATTTTTTTATGCATATATTTTTACTTGCTGCTTTTTATTGCAAGTCGCCCCATCATTTCGGCTATTTCGTATGCACGTGCGGCCTACTGGCT
Source organism: Agapanthus africanus (assembly GCA_030015575.1). Lineage (NCBI taxonomy): Eukaryota > Viridiplantae > Streptophyta > Magnoliopsida > Asparagales > Amaryllidaceae > Agapanthus > Agapanthus africanus. Next base: position 140,949,373 of record CM057339.1, read on the forward strand.
TTTCGCTGTAAACCTGAAATTGGAAACCGATTTCGGCATCAGCACCGCTACAACTGGGATATTGCCAGGAGCGAATCATCATTTGCCTCTGTCGTTGTCGAACAAAGGAGGCTTAGCGACTAGGGTTAGGGTCCTGTCGGCTAAGGCTTTTGACTTTATGAGCCGTAAGGGTCTCGTGAAGGTATTTCTCCCTACAAGTCGTGGGGATCTTGTAGGTGTATTTTCTCCTTAGGAATCGTGAGGGTTCCTAAGTGTTTTGTTCCTCTGTAAGTCGTAAGGATCCTACAGGAGGGCTTTTTTTTTTTGTAAGTCGAGAGGATTTACAAGGGTTGTTTACCATGCAAACATATCCCTAGTTTCAGATGGGACTTAGTTAGGGAAATGTTTATTCGTGCCCGTGGATTGTATACAAGGGTCAATACTGAGCCACTTGTAGGGCAATATTGGAAGTTTGTGGGGGTTTGCTTAAGCACAGGTTTAGGTCTCTGTGACTTAAGACTTTCAAATCCTATGAGCCGTGAGGGTCCCATAAGAGAGTTCTCCTTACGAGTCGTGAGGATCTCGCAAGTATATTTTCTCCTTAGGAATCGTGGGGATCCCTAAGTGTGTTGTTCCTTTGTGAGTCGTAAGGATCTCACGCAGGTGGTTTCTCCTTATAAGGTCGAGAGGACTCTATAAGGGTTCTTTAACGAAGTTGCGCCCTTTCGGGTTTTCACAAACATTCGCCGGTAGTCCTGCTGTTTTTACTCACGGAGCCCTTTTGGGTTTTCATCCGTGCCCATTTTGCTTATGGACATACAGTTTTTTTTATTTTATTTTTCTCTCTTTTTTTTTACGAGGTCGCGCCCTTTCGGATTTTCACGAACACTCGCCGGCAGCCCTGCTGTTTTTACTCACGGAGCCCTTTCGGGTTTTCATCCGTGCCCTTTTTGCTTATGGACATACCGTTTATTTTATTTTATTTTATATGTTTTTTTTATCTCGTCAGCCTAAGGATGCTGCGGTATTAGTTTAAAGACGTTTCGGTCTGCTATTAGTTTAAGGACATTTCGGTCCATCACTTGAGAAGGCGGGCTACTGCTGATAGAGTTTGAGCTTAGGAAGATAGCGAGCGGACATAGTCGTCGTCATCTACCATTGACCTAGGCTGTGGCTCGTTAAGCATAGTATTTCTTTAAGAAGCGACCGTTTATTGGTCTGAAAGGCCTTTCGCCGTGCATGTCGATGAGGAGATAGGCCCCACCCTGGTAGACCTTATCTATGATGTACGGGCCTTCATAGTTTGGCTCGAATTTTCCTCGCTTGGCGCGATTGGGGATCATGGGCCTTTTGACCACTAGCACGAGTTCGCCTTGGTGGAATGTCCTCGGCCGGCTCAATCTTTCATATGAGCGCGTCATCTTTGCTTTATAGGCTTCCAGATTTTGCTGTGCTATGAGCCGGGTTTCATCAAGGGCGTCAAGCTCCTCAAACCGGAGGTGAGCATTTTCTTCATCCGTCAGCTCGTAGTGGACTACCACTCGTAGAGAGGGTAATTCTATCTCGAGAGGGAGTACTGCTTCCGTCCCGAATACCAACGCGTATGGCGTTGTGTTTGTGGCCGTTTTAAATGTAGTTCGATACGCCCAAAGAGCCTCTTGCAATCTTTCGTGCCAATCTCTCTTATTTCGTGACACTGTTTTCTTCATGATCTTCGTCAAGGTCTTGTTGAAGGCCTCAGCTAGACCGTTAGCTCGCGGATTATAAACTGAGGAATATCTCCAGTCTATTTTGTGCTGCTATGCGAAGCGGCTAATTTTATGACTTCGGTAGGCTGGCCCATTATCAGAGATGATCCTTCTTGGGGTTCCAAACCGGTATATGACATGCGTTTTGAAGAAATGGAGGATGTTCTCCGTCTTCACTTCCCTCAACGGTACCGCCTCTGCCCATTTGGAGAAGTAATCAGTCGTCGCCAAGATGAAACGATGTCCCTTTGACGATGCTGGTTCGATGGGGCCGACTATGTCAGTTCCCCACATTTCGAATGGCCAACTAGCCACTGTTGGATGCAGTGGATTGGGATGCTGATGGATGAAGTCCCCATGAATTTGGCATGAATGACATTGCCTCGCGTATTCCAGGCAATCCTGTATCATCGTGGGCCAGTAGTAGCCCATCCGTTTTATCTTCAACTTCATCTTAGGGCCTGCTTGATGGGAACCGCAGAGTCCGTCGTGAACTTCTTGGACGACCTTTCTCGCTTCGTCAGGTCCTAGGCATCTCAACCACAGAGAATCGAATGACCTCTTGTATAGAGTGTCGTTGACGAAGGCGAAAGAGAGAGCTCGTTTCACGAGCTGATGTCTTATGGACGCTTCTTCAGGTATTCGGTGGAACTTGAAGTAATCTATGAAGACTTCTCTCCAGTCTTCGGTCTTCTCATGATCTTTTATTTGTAGGGTCTCCTGCTCAGTTGCTCCCTTTTCTTTATATGATTCTGGAGGTATTTCTGCTGGGGAGAGCACTCGACGGCTTTGTATCACGATTCTAACGTCATCGAGGTTCTCGTCAGCCAATTCTTTAGCAAGTTTGGCCAGTGCGTCCGCTTTGCTGTTTTTCGCGCGCGGTATGCTTTCCAACGTGTAGGAGGGAATTTGGGTTAGCAGTTGCTGCACTTTTTCACCATATTTTACTAATTCCGGTTTGCATGTTTGGTAATCGCCGTTCACTTGACTGACGACCAGTTGGGAGTCCCCATATATGAGGAGGCTTTCAATTCCCATATCAATGGCGATCTCGAGGCCTACTATCAAAGCTTCATATTCGGCTTCATTATTCGTTCTCGGCTCTGTTAAGGAGAAGGCGAAGCGCATTATTCCTCCTTGTGGAGTCACAAAGATGAGTCCTACCCCCGATTTGATCATTGGCGTACTTTGTTTGTGCTTTTTCATGGAAGATGCTCCATCGAAATAAAGCTCCCAACGGGTATCACCACTGTCGATTGCGTCAAACGCATGTCTATCTGGCAAATCGCAATTTAAAGGAGAATCGGCAGGTATGGGATGCTCGGCAAGGAAGTCGGCGATGGCCTGGCCTTTTACTGCCCTGAGAGGTTGATATGTTATCGAAAATTCCATCAAGAGCAGGGCCCATTTAGCGAGTCGCCCTGTCAATATGGCTTTTGACATTAGATGTTTGAGAGGGTCCACTTTTGAAATAAGACGGACTTCGTGCGCCAACGCATAATGCCTAAGCTTTGTTATTGCGAAGATCAACGCCAGGCAGTGTTTTTCAATGGGAGAGTAGTTGCTTTCTGCCCCCAGCAGAACTCGACTTAAGTAGTAGAGTGCTCTTTCTTTCCCTTGGTCGTTCTCTTGTGCCCATAATGCGTCTAAGGAACCTTCGAGGGCGGTTGTATAAAGAATGAGAGGCTTCCCCCTTAACCGGAGCAGCCAACACTGGCGGGTTCTGCAGGTATTGCTTGATCTCGTCTAGTGCGCTTTGGCATTTTTGATCCCAGACGAACGGGGTTCCCTTCTTCATCAGGTGACTATAAGGACGGCACTTTCCTGAAAGGTTGGCTATAAATCGCCGTATGTATGCGAGCTTCCCTTGGAGAGACCGCAGCTGTTTGAGAGTTCTCGGTGGAGGCATTTCCAAGATCGCTTTGATTTTTGACGGATCTATTTCAATACCTCGGTGTCGAACAACGAATCCCAGGAATTTGCCTGAGGAAACTCCGAACGCACATTTAAGAGGATTCATCTTCAAGTTGTATAGCCGAAGGCGTTGAAATACAGTCTTCAGATGCTCGAGATGTTCCTCGTATGATTTGCTTTTAACTACGAGATCGTCGATATAGCATTCAACGATTTCGTGTATAAGGTCGTCGAAGATCTTTTTCATGGCCCTCTGATAAGTAGCACCGGCGTTCTTCAAACCGAAGGGCATCACTTTATAACAAAATATACCAAGAGGAGTCCTGAAGGCTGTGTGCTGGTCTTCAGGATGCATTTTTATCTGGTTATACCCCGACGAGCCGCCCATGAAGGAGAAAACCTCATGAGTGGATCTATTGTCTATCATCAGTTCAGTGACCGGCACTGGGAAATCATCCTTCGGGCAAGCTTTATTAAGATCCCGGAAGTCTACGCATACGCGCACTGTCCTATTTTTCTTCATCACTGGGACGATGTTGGCAATCCATTCAGGGTACTGAACTTCTTGAATGAAGCCGGAGTCGATTAACTTTTTGACTTCGGTATTTATGCTCATCTCAAGCTCGAGTCGCATTCTTCTCGGCGCCTGTTTGACTGGTTTGACGTTTGGGGATATTGCTAGTCTATGTACAGCAACTTCTGGATCTAGTCCCGGCATCTCGGAATAGTTCCATGCGAAGCAATCTTTATGCTGCACAAGGACGTCTTTTAACGCAGCCACCCTCTCTTCAGACAGCAGCTCGCTGACGAATGTCGGTCGCGGATCATTTACCGTCCCCAACTCGATTTTCCTGAGGTTGTCTGCGGTGGTATGTATTCCATCCTCCAGTTCTTTCGGAGCTGGGGAAAATTCTGAGATTACCTCATCACTGCCGTTTTCAAAGCACCAAGGAAGGCTGTTCATGTCTTCGGACTTTTCTTTTAATATTGTTATCACGTGGCAGGTGCGAATTTTATGCCAATCCCAATGCGGAGTTGGTTTTTTCTTTCGCGGCCTCGGGCTCGCGCTTTTGTGGTGGTGCTACCCTCCAGTTGTCAGAAAACGCGAATTTGCCCAGCTGATACTGATCTTCAACCCAATTCTTGAAGGTGAAGCAATCTTCAAGAGGGTGTCCCATTACTCGATGGTAAAAGCAATAATTTGGGTTGAACACCTCGCCTGCGTGCTCAGGATGCTTGGACTCTGGCAACGTAAGCATTTGATGTTTTAGAGCAAGATCAAGTATTTTCCTTGTTTTGCTCCGAGGAAATGAGTATGCTCGACCCATTTTCTTCATGAGGGCTAGGTCAATAACGCTCGACTCTCGGATGCGTGGCTTCTTAGCTCTGCTTTGTGGTTGTCGAGCGCCTTTTCCGCCCTTTGACTCATTTCTGCCTCCGCGTCGAGCCCTTTTTGTATCAGGTTGACAAGGAGCGGCATTTTCATCCTTCACCGTCTGTTGAAGGAGGCGCTGTGTCTTGGCTTTCTCATAGATTGCCATTTCACGATTGTGATCATCTCGGGCTTTTTGACCCGCATTCCTTATAAGTTTGCCCATCTGGTCTTCAAATGATGGACTGGGCGGTTTTGCATCAGGAACTTTTGCTGGCTCAGGATTATCATCCTCCCATTGAGCGTCCGCCTCTTCATCGAAGTCATATATAACATAACAGCTATTTACTAGCTCCCGTTTCTTTGACCGGATATACCCAAGCCCTTTTGTTTCTATTCTCCCGTTAGGCAGTTTGCATTGAGTCCCGGGAATGTTCCAGACCTTGTCATAGAATTTGGCTTTTCTAACGGTCCATGTGAAGGACATCCCCTGGCGTTTCAGTAGTTTCTTCAAACCTTCGGTATAATATCTGGGAAGACGGATAGGCTGAAGCCTGTCGAGCGTAGGATCCGCGCCATGCCAAATTTCTTTTTCCACCTTGTTTTCTTCCGAACGGTAGAATAGGATTGCCTTCTCGCCTTTTCGTCCGGGAGGGATATAGAATGTCTGCAATTCTTCTACGCTGTTGGTGTCGAGTGCATCCAGTTCTTTGTAATATTCAAGCGGCACCGTGGTTATCTGCAGACTTCGCTCTTCATCAGCGGAAACCCGTATTGAAGGCCGAGCAGGGAATACAACATGAACTTCATCCTCTGAATCACTGCCGAAGATCAATGAAGGAATGGATGGTCCTGGCCTGGTGGATTGGGATGGACCTGCATAAATTATATCCTCCTCCTCCTCGGTGTCACTGCCGAAGACAGGGATGGTGGCGTTAGTTTTGTTCTCCGGTTTGTGATACCTTTCCGTGTCTTCGAAACTCGGTAGGAAGTATTTGGCATCTTCATACTTGCGAACTTCGTTCACGGAAAACGGATTCAACTCTCCCGCCACTGTGTACTCGAGGCCGTCCCTAGAATACTTCATGCACTGATGCTGTGTAGAAGGGATGATATTGTACTCGTGTAACCATGGTCGGCCGAGTAGAGCATTGTAGCACGTCTTGGCGTCTATAACATGGAATTTGATGTCTGTGACGAGCAACCCGAAGCGCAGCGTCAATATCACAGATCCAAGAGTCTTTGAGGATTGGGAGTCGAAACCGGAGATAGTGATTTTGTCTCGGGCGAGGTGTTGGACACTCATGCAAATCTCCTTTAACACTCGCACATTGAGTAAATTGACAGACGATCCGTTATCGACCAAGATTTTACCTATCTTTACGTCATGGCAGTATCCTGAGACATAAAGGGGCGATTGTGTTCACACGTCCCGAGGAGAAGGTCTTCATCACCAAAAGCAACGTCGGCTGTGTGCACTTCTTCTAATTCGTCTTTCATCTTTTCTTCGGCTAAGAAGGCTTGGAACTGGTCCGGATCTTGTAGCGCCTTAATCAAAGAGTCTCTCGCCTCCTTTGATAGTAACAAGGCATCAAGGACGCTGAGCTGAGAGGGCAGTTTCCTCAGATGTGCCAGAACGTTGTAATCCACCTTACTTCTCTTCGGCGGGTTTTCGGCGTTTAGCTCTTCCAGAACTTGGTCATCTAAGACGATGTCTTCAGAGACCTTTTTTTTCCCTTTATCTTTTCTATTCGAGGGTCCGAGGTTCTTTTCAGGCAGTGTCCGATTCCGCAGCCGGATATTTTCGCAAACCACTGGCTCCTCTTCTTTTCCCGAAGTTGACTCTTTAAAGAGAGGGGCAAGTTCTAGCTCCTCATCAGAGTCGCTCCCAAATGTAGGCACTTGTGACCCGGTAGTGTTAACTATGTGACAATTGCCGGCAGTTCTTTCAAGCTCTTTGGTCGCGTTTCTTTGCTCCCGACGAATTTTATGCTTTTCCCGTTTAAAGCGTTGTTGATTAGCGACGTATCTTTGCCACCATCCATTGAAAGCTCTGCAATCTTGGGTGGGGTGTGAGACCTTCTGATGATATAAGCAATAAGAGGGGTGCATTTCTGCCACACCAGTCATTTTTCCTTCAGAGGATGGTAGCTTCATACCCATTGATATGGCCTTAGAAAACCTCTTTTTTATCTTGAATTGGCTTTTGTCAGCGGTGAAGGCATTTTGCTCCAGCGGGATCATCTCAGCTCTTTCCTCAAGTCTCTGACGCTTGGCCCTTTCGAATATAGCCGTCTTGCGTTCTCGATCAGCTTTGCTTTTCAATCGAGCTTCACTAAGAAACGCGTCAATCATTTCGATTGATAACTCCGGAACCCTTGACTCAGTATTTGCCCCCAGCGTTCTAGTGCCGGAAGTCCCTTCATCGTTCGCGGTCGAATGGGAGATCATATGACAGCTCGCCACATATTCCTTGGATTCATCCGATGAACTTTCTCCCTCGTCTTCTTTTTGAAAGACGTGATCAAGGAAATCTTGGAGCGTAATGGGAGTTCGCGCCTTTTGGTTGTACTCATCCAGTGCGTCGATTTGCTTTTGTAAGTCCGTGCGCTTGTCTCCAGGCTTCACGGGCTTCTTAGATTTCTTCTTCTTCTTTTTCGAAGATTTTGACGGCTGACTATGAGCGCTTGAACTACCACCATCGGTCCTCGGAGTTGGACGTGGCTTCAACATCCCCTCAATAACCTGCGGTTCCAAGGGGTTCTTCCACTTGACTGCTGGACAGGTCTGAAGATCATTTAGCATTCTCCTCGTTTTGGCTGATAATACAACCTCCCAAGGAGCTTCCTCAATGACGGAGCATGTTGCCCCCGGCGTATTCGTCCCTTTAGAGGTGTGGGGCTGTGGGGGATTCACCTTCCATTTGTCGGATAGCGCAAATTTACCCTGGCGGTACTGGTTTTCAAGCCAATTTTTGAAAACGTAACAGTCTTCGATCGGATGTCCTAGCACTCGATGATAAGGGCAGTAATTAGGCTCGTTGACGTCACTTGGTTGCGACGGACGTTTTGGATCTGGCAGATTTATGAGCCTGTTGCGCAATGCCAGCTCGAATAGCCTCCTCGTTTTATCACGGGGGAAGGAGTAAGCACGTCCCATCCTGTCCTCAAGGGGTACGTATGGGCGCGTATTGTTTGGACGAGCAACCGGCTTCGAGTCGTTCGGTTGTTGTTGGGCATTAGCGACAATGATCGCTTTTCCCTTTCCTTTATCGTTTCGGGAGTCCGGTTTCGGGAGAGGGGGTTTATGGCCCATCTGGTCCATCTGCGCCAATTTGTCGATCAAAGCCTGGAAGGAAGTCGGCTTGAAGAACATCATAAACTGTGAAATGGTTGCTTGTAGATCAAGGGTTCCAACAAACATTCCCACCGTAGGGGCTTCTTCTATGCGCTGTTCACACTTAGACCATAGATTACGCCACCGTATAGCGTACTGAACCCACGTCTCGCCGGGCTTTACCCTGGCGTTAATCAGCGCCGTCATCGGAGTACGCTCACTGGCACTTGCAAAACGTTGGGTGAAGAGCAGCTCCATCTCCGCAAAGGTTTTAATAGAGTCGTTGGGGAGCTCGGAATATCATTCGAACGCCGTATCTGATAGGCTTCAAACGAACTGGCGCAGCAAAAGCTTGTCATCGCCGCCGGTGTTACCGCAAAGCGCCCTGAACTGGGCAACATGTTGATGGGGATTGCCGGTCCCTTTGTAGACATGAAACTTGGGAATTGTGTAACCCAGCGGGTATTTGATTTGGTCATACCAGCCTGGATGCGGTCGCCCCGTTTTTACGACGTGACCGGCTGCTTCGGCCGCGTGATGAACCTTTATTTGCTGGGCTATATATTCGTCCAGATCAGTTTTAGAGACTGTATCCTCTCTAGCTGTTGATAAAACGGGCTGAGGGTTTGATGTCTCTCCCCTATCATCCCCAAGGACAATTGAGGGTTCTTCAGTTGGGGGATCTGGTTGTATCATCATCCCTATCATGTCCTGGAAGAGGAGGCCCATACGCTGTATATTGGCTGCTTGTTCAGCAGCCTCTTTGTCTCTCTTTTCCAGTACTCAGCGGAGGAACTCGGCGTCGGTCTCTTCCTCTTGGCGTTCATCTAAGGACGTCCCAGGGTTCTCTTTTGGCTCCGTGAGTGCAGCCATTGTAGTCATCATTTCCTAGAGCTTTTGTTGCTGCTCCTGAGCCTTGGTCACTGACCGGGTAAGCGGTCGGTGACCCGTAGAAGTACGACTTTCTTCCTTTCCAGAAGCCATATAGACCGTATGATCTGTTATGCCCCCTGACTTGGGGCGTTTAGGTTCACCGCTTTTAAACTTTGTCAACGTCACGGGAGCTTTCTCTGGCCTTTTCCTTTTGTGGACCATTGAGGTTGAAGGAGCCGTTGTTGCCTCCTGCTGTTTAATGGGGCGGTTTTTGTCCTTTTCCACCTTTGCCTTTTTCTGGCGACGAAAGTGGTCTGGGTCAATCACGGAGTCTTGAACCCTCCGCCAAACTTTATAAATTTTTGACGACAGCCGTTGAGGGGGCTGTTCCTGCTTTGTCTCCGGAGCTTTTTCCATAGGCGGAGGAGATCTTTTCAATGTAGCAATCGGAGAGTTCTTTCTCACCTTCCTCAGCAATTCAAAGCTGTTCCCAGTTGGAACAGCAACGTTGACCTCCACCACTGGAGCAGGTGGGGTTAGCCCTGAGGGGGAGTTGCCCCCTGCTTTCCTTACTCGTTGCCAATGGCGACGTCGCGCACGACGGGCCGTTGGGACTGGCTCGGAAATCGAGATGGTTTCTTGCTGCCCCCTGTTTGAGTGTGGGGTAACTGCCGATGTCAGCCTATCGAAGACTGATGTCTTTTGACCAGCTGGGGGAGGAGTGGGAACCGTCAATCTTGTGAAGACCGACTCTCTGATGGGAGAAGCCGCTTTAACGACTTCCAAAGCAGCGGCCGTTGCCCTCTTTGGGACGGCCACTTTATAGTTCTGACCTAGCCTGGTGAAAACGGAGGCTGTCGATTTAGTAGCGGACGACCCGTTGACAGGGGCCGTGGTAGCAGTGAGCCGGTCGAACACCGACTTCTTGTTCACTTCCGGTGCAGGTGTCGGCATAGAGAAGCTTGTAGGTGGGACCATGGTCCCGAAAAACAGGCCGGTGGTGGCCTGGGTCACCTGGTCTACCGGCAGAGTAAGGAAGGAAGCCGCCTGGGGCCCATATGTCACACCTCCTGGTGAAGCGGAACGTCCCTTGCAGTGGCATTTCGAGCAGTTGGTGCAGTTGGTGGCCATTGAATCTTGAATTCTGCGCCAGGTAAAAGACCAAATCTTAGCAACTTGAAATCCGAAGACAACCATTTAACAAACCGCGATTGGTTCGCGAAGAGGACACACGAAGTGTGGAGTGGAAAGAGGAAGAGGTCCCACCGGGCGTGCCAGAATCTGTTCCCCTCCGAACGGCGGCCCGGACTTCGCGTCCGTTGCCTGAGGTTCGGGGCAGATGCTATTTGGTTTTATCCGCCCACCTCTCCGAAGATGCCAAGTTGATTTATGGCACCGTGTATCGGAGGTTTAGACGGATGCGGCCGATGTAGCAGACTTCGTCAGATTCCCCCTCAGGGTGAGGGGTTTTTGATTGTGGGGACGCTCTTCCCTGCAGGCGCAAGCCCCTGCAGTTAATTACGCTACCTCATCGCGGTAACAACTTTCTCCTTCTCCAGAATTTCACTTCGTGTCGTGTGTGTTTGTTTTGTTTGTGGTTGCCCGTGGATTGTATACGGAGACTGAGTAATGCCGTCACCCGTAGGACGTGGATTAGTCCAAATCCGTATTTACTTAGATTTGGGTTTGGTGTTTTTAGTTTAAGGATGCATTAGTCGCGTTGCGGCTAAGATCGACTTAAACGTTCGTTAAGGATACGTTAGTCCTGTTTTAGACTAAGATCAACTTAACGTAGTGATTAATTTAATGTATGGCCATCGGGACTCGTCACCTCTCTGACGTCGTTGAAGGATTACAACGACAGATGTCAGAGGAGCTCGGAGATGTACCTTCGAACCAGAGTTGATTGGGAGTTTTATAATCCATTTGGATGTTTAAGGATACGTTAGCCGTATTTGGGCTAAGATCAACTTAAACGGGACCGTTTAGACCCGGCAAAAGAGCGTTCAGAGGCTCTATTGTTCCAGTTTAGGGACATAGTGGTCCGTTCACCAGTTTAGGGACGTGGTGGTCCATCGCCAGTTTAGGGACGTGGTGGTCCGATATTAGTTTAGGGACGTTTCGGTCCGATATTAGTTTTGGGACGTCTCGGTCCGATATTAGTTTAGGGACGTTTCGGTCCGATTATTAGTTTAGGGACGTTTCGGTCCGATTATTAGTTTAGGGACGTTTCGGTCCCATATTAGTTTAGGGACGTTTCGGTCCACGAGTTTAAGGACCCCGCAGTCCATATGGGTGTGTGGTTGTTGGGACCCGTCACCTCTTTGACGTCGTTGAGGAATTACAACGATGGATGTCAAAGGAGTTCGGAGATGTACCCTCGAACCGGACGTAGATTGATTTAGGAGAGCCATTTTGCTCAGTCAATTTAATTTAAGGACTTATGGCCACGATTGGGCTAAGTCCAGTTGAAAATATTCAACATTTTATTTGCTTTTGCATTGCATTTTTTATTTAGGCTCTACCCACAAAAGATACAGAGTATCAATTTATTTTGGGCTCTGCCCATTTGTAGATGATGCAAAGTATCTACCTTGTTTGGACTCTGCCCCCTTTAAAATGCATAGCATTCTTAATATTTTGTTTGGGCTCTGCCCATTTATAAATGATGCAGAGAATCTGTTTTGGTTTGGGCTCTGCCCCTTAAAATAATGCATTGCATTTTATTAAGCCTGTTAGGCCTTATTTTAATTGGGCTTGGCCCTTTTGTAAGCAATACAATGCATTTGCGCTTTGCGCTAAGTAATGAGCGCAAGCTCATATGGTGATGACACGTGTCGTGCTCTGGTGAGCGCAAGCGCACTAGCGCAGTGCGCTGCGCTGTTGCGCTGCGCTCTTGCGCTGCTGACACGTGGCGCGCTCTCAGCGAGTTGCGCCAATTCCAGAGAGCAAAGCTCTATCTTAAGGGCGCTTAGCGCAAGTGGTTCTATAGCCGACACGTGGCGCTCTCTTAAGAGCGCAACAGCGCAGTTTGGAAGTGCTAAGCACTTAGAATCTTTTAGATTCAAGAAGGGAAGTGCAAACCACTGTTTAATTTCTTGATCCAAATTAGATCAAAGAAAAATAAATTTTTTCTTTATTTGAAGAACCAGAGGTTCCTAAAAGTGCAAAGCACTATTATTTTATTATTTTATTATTTTTATTGTTTTTAAAGAACCGAAGGTTCACAAGAAGTGCAAAGCACTGTTTTTTTATGTAAAGATCATTGATCTTATTTTTTAGACTAATGGTCTATTAGAAGGAATTTCTTCTAATTCACGAAGGTTCTTTACCTTTTTTCTCCAAATCTTCTCAGAGTTCTCTCTGTTTAAAGTTCTTGAGTTCTCAAGAAAAATGTTGATGCCTTTGAATTGAGGCTTAGGGTCCTTTTTATAGTGCTCACAAATTAGTTAAAATTGTTAAAGAGATCATTCTCTGAGTGATTTGGGGAATTTTCCCCACCGTTGGATCTTTGATCCAAGGGCTTCTGCTTTGCAGAAGAAAATCTTCTTGTTTTAACAAGAACAGAAAAGATTTCTTAAAATCTTAATTTAGTTTGGCGCAGATGCCCCAGCGCGTGACACGTGTCGCGCAGCGCAGAGCGCAGCGCAAGTGCGCTAGCGCATCTGCGCTGACACGTGTCGTGCAGCGCAGAGCGCAGCGCAACTGCGCTAGCGCATCTGCGCTGACACATGTCGCGCAGCGCAGAGCGCAGCGCAGCTGAAGCGTTGCTTCCTTTAAACAGAGCTTTGCTCTGATTGGGTGCGTCTTCTTGGGCGCTGCGCTGATGTATTTAGTGCCAGACACGCGGCGCGTTGCGCCCGAGACTTGAAGCGTTGCTTCAAAATTTGAATTTTGAATTCAAACAGAGCTTTGCTCTGATTGGGCGAAACAGAGTCGAGTTCTTCTGGGGGCAGAAAGCAACTACTCTCCCATTAAAAAACACTGCCTGGCGTTGATCTTCGCGATAACAAAGCTCAGGCACTATGCGCTGGCGTATGAGGTCCGTTTCATTTCAAAGGTGGACCCTCTTAAGTATTTAATGTCAAAGGCCATATTTACGGGGTGACTCGTTAAATGGGCCCTGCTCTTGATGGAGTTCTCGATAACCTATCAACCTCTCAAGGCAGTAAAAGGCCAGGCCATCGCCGACTTCCTTGCTGAGCATCCGATACCGGCCGATTCTCCTCTGAATTGCAAGTTGCCAGACGAATATGCGTTTGACGCAATCGATGGGAACGATACCCGATGGGAACTCTATTTCGATGGAGCATCTTCAGTGAAGAAGCGCAGACAAAGTACCCCTATAATTAAATCGGGGGTAGGACTCATCTTCGTGACCCCACAAGGAGGATAATGCGCTTCGCTTTCTCCTTAACAGAGCCGAGGACAAACAATGAAGCCGAATACGAAGCTTTGATAGCAGGCCTCGAGATCGCCATCGACATGGGAATTGAAAACCTCCTCATATATGGAGACTCCCAGCTGGTTGTCAGCCAAGTAAACGGCGACTACCAGACATGCAAGCCAGAATTGGTGAAGTATGGCGAAAAGGTGCAATAGCTGTTGACCCAAATTCCTTCCTATACTTTGGAAAGCATACCGCGCGTGGAAAACAGCAAAGCAGACGCGCTGGCCAAACTTGCTAAAGAACTGGCTGACGAGAACCTCGATGACGTTAGAATCGTGGTACAAAGCCGTCGGGTGCTTGCCCCAGTAGAAATACCTCCGGAATCATCCGAGGAAAAGGGAGAGACTGAGCAGACGACCTTACAAATAAAAGAATGAGAAAAGGCTGAGAATTGGAGGGAAGTCTTCATAGACTACTTTAAGTCCCATCGAATGCCCGAAGATGCGTCCATAAGACATCAGCTCATGAAACGAGCTCTGTCTTTCGCCTTCGTCAACAACACTCTGTATAAGAGGTCGTTTGATTCTTTGTGGCTGAGATGCCTGGGACCTGACGAAGCGAAAAGAGTCATTCAGGAAGTTCATGACGGAATCTGTGGTTCTCATCAAGCGGGCCCGAAGATGAAGTTGAAGATCAAACGGATGGGCTACTACTGGCCCACGATGATTCAGGATTGCCTCGAATATGCGAAGCAATGCCACTCATGCCAAATCCATGGGGACTTCATCCACTAACATCCAAATCCACTACATCCAACGGTGGCTAGCTGGCCGTTCGAGATGTGGAGAACTGACATAGTCGGCCCCATCGAACCAACATCGTCTAGAGGACATCGTTTTATCCTGGCGACGACTGATTACTTCTCCAAATGGGCAGAAGCAGTACCGTTGAGGGAAGTGAAGACGGAGAATATCCTCCATTTCTTCAAGACGCACGTCATATACCGGTTTGGGACTCCGCGACGGATCATCTCCGATAACGGGCCAGCTTACAGAAGCCACAAAATCAGTCGCTTCGCGCAACAGCATAACATAGACTGGAGATATTCCTCGGTCTATAATCCGCGAGCTAATGGTCTAGCCGAGGCCTTCAACAAGACCCTGACAAAGATCATGAAAAAGACGATGTCCCGAAATAAGAAAGACTGGCACGAGAGACTGCAAGAGGCTCTTTGGGCGTACCGAACTACGTTCAAGACAACCACTAATACAACGCCATACGCGTTGGTATTCAGTACGGAAGCAATACTCCCCCTCGAGATAGAGCTACCCTCTCTGCGAGTGGCAGTCCACTACGAGTTGACGAACGAAGAAAATGCGAACCTTCGGCTTGAGGAACTTGATGCCCTTGAAGAATCACGGCTCATAGCGCAAGAAAATCTAGAAGCTTATAAAGCAAAGATAACGCGCTCATATGAAAGATTGACCCGACCGAGGACATTCCGCCAAGGCGAACTCGTGCTAGTGGTCAAAAGGCCTATGATCCCCAATCGCGCCAAGCGGGGAAAGTTCGAGCCAAACTATGAAGGCCCGTACATCATAGACAAAGTCTACCAAGGTGGAGCCTATCTACTCATTGATATGCATGGTGAAAGGCCTTTCAGGCCAATAAACGGCCGCTTCCTAAAGAAATACTACGCTTAATGGCCACAGCCTAGGTCAATGATAGATGGCGACGATTATGTCCTCTCGCTATCTTCCTAAGCTCAATCTTTATAAGCAGTAGCCAGCTTTCTCCATGACGGACCGAAACGTCCTTAAACTAATAGCGGACCGAAACGTCCTTAAACTAACACCACAGCAGCCGTAGGCCGACGAGATAAAAAAAAAGAAAGAAGAAAAAATATAATAATTAAAACGGTATGTCCATAAGCAAAAATGGCACGGATGAAAACCCGAAAGGGCTCCGTGAGTAAAAACAGCAGGGCTACCGGCGAGTGTTCGTGAAAACCCGAAAGGGCGCGACCTCATAAAAAAAAGGGGAAATAAAAAGAATATAAAAACAAAACAAAAACGGTATGTCCATAAGCAAAATGGGCACGGATGAAAACCCGAAAGGGCTCCGTGAGTAAAAACAACAGGACTACCGGCGAGTGTTTGTGAAAACCTGAGAGGGCGCAACCTCGTTAAAGGACACTTACAGGGTCCTCTCGACCTTGTAAGGAGAAACCACCCGCGTGAGATCCTTACGACTCACAAGGGAGCAGCACACTTAGGGATCCCCACGATTCCTAAGGAGAAAATACACTTGCGAGATCCTCACGACTCGTAAGGAGAACTCTCTTATGGGACCCTCACGGCTCATAAGATTTGAAAGTCTTAAGTTACAGAGACCTAAACCTGTGCTTAAGAAATCCCCACAACTTCCGATATTGTCCTACAAGTGGTCCAATACTGGCCCTTGTATACAATCCACGGGCGCGAATAAACATTTTCCTGACTAAGTTCCACCCGTGACCGGGGATATGTACGCATGATGAACAACCCTTATAAGTCCTCTCGACTTACAAGGAGAAAACCCTCTTGTAGGATCCTTACGACTTACAGAGGAACAAACACTTAGGAATCCTCACGATTCCTAAGGAGAAAATACACCTACAAGATCCTCACGACTTGTAGGGAGAAATACCTTTGTGAGACCCTTACGGCTCATGAAGCCAAAAGCCTTAGCCGACAAGACCTTAACCCTGTTCGCTAAGCTACCTTTGTTCGACATCGACAGAGGCAAATGATGATTCGCTCATGGCAATATCCTAGTTGTAGCGGTGCTGATGCCGAAATCGGTGTCTAATTTCAAGTTTACGGTGAAAAGCCGGTAGGCCGCACATGCATACGAAATAGCCGAAATGATGGGGCAACTTGCAATAAAAAGCAGCAAGTAAAGAAAATGTATGGATGGAAAATAGCCGAAATGATTGGGCAACTCGCAATAAAAAGCAGCGAGTAAAAATAAAATAAATAGCCGAAATGATTGGGTACCGCGAAAAAATAGCCGAAATGATTGGGCAATCGCGACCTCCGCGATATAAAAGCTGAAATGATAGAGCATCGCGGAAATAAAACAAAAAAAAAAGAAATGATGAAACTTTGGCCCTACGGTTGAGATCACATCGATCCCTGTATACAATCCAAGGGCGCAAATAAAGAGGGAACCATACTTTCCCAACAGGCTCCGCCAGAAAACGAAGCCAAATCTCGACGGTTCATCCCAACCCCGAAGAAACCAGTATCTTCGGCAAATCCTTCGACTAAAAAAAAAGTGTCCTTGACGAAGAAAAACCTGATTCGTGTCGACTCGCAGAGCAACCAGTGCCTCCGTGGGAAATTCTCGATTCGTTTCAACACCAGGGAAACAAATAATCCTTGGCGCTAGGGAAACAAATAGTCCTTAGCAAATACCTCAACTCAAGGAAACAAACAATCCTTGACACGAGCCTCCTGATCCACGTCGACTCGCAGAGCAACCAGTGCCTCCGTGGGAAATTCTCGACCCGTTTCAACACCAGGGAAACAAATAATCCTTGGAGCTAGGGAAACAAATAATCCTTAGCAAATACCTCAACTCAGGAAACAAACAATCCTTGACAAGAGCCTTCTGATCCGACTCGACTCGCAGAGCAACCAGTGCCTCCGTGGGAAATTCTCGACCCGTTTCAACACCAGGGAAACAAATAATCCTTGGCGCTAGGGAAATAAATAATCCTCAGCAAATACCTCAACTCAGGGAAACAAACAATCCTTGACGAGAGCCTCCTGATTCGCATCGACTCGCAGAGCAACCAGTGCTTCCGTGGGAAATTCTCGATTCGTTTCAACACCAGGGAGACAAATAATCCTTGGCGCTAGGGAAACAAATAATCCTTAGCAAGTACCTCAACTCAGGGAAACAAACAATCCTTGACGAGAGCCTCCTGATTCGCATCGACTCGCAGAGCAACCAGTGCTTCTGTGGAAAATTCTCGATTCGTTTCAACACCAGGGACACAAATAATCCCTGGCAAATACCTCAACTAAGGGAAACAAACAATCCTTGACGAGAGCCTCCTGATTCGCGTCGGCTCGCAGAGAAACCAGTGTCTCCGCGGGAAATTCCCGATTCGTCTCAACTTGCAAGATGAAGCCTCAGGCAGCAGGAATTAAAAAACTTGCTTCCTGAACAATGGGACCCTGCAAGTTGATCTAAAACGGTCTCTTCCATACTATTCACGGGTCTCACTCTCCAAAATCGAGTTTCGACAAGGAGGGAAACAACCGCTTACGGATCCTCTCGACTCGTAAGAGGGAAAAATTCTCTTATAGGATCCTTACGACTTATAAGAGAAAACCACACCTAGAAATCCTCACGATTCCTAAGGAGAAAAACTCACCTACGAGATCCTCTCGATCCGTAGGGAGAAAAGTCTCTATGAGACCCTCACGGCTCATAGAGTTGAAAAGTCTTAGGCGGCAGATCTGAACCTGCGGCTTAAGCCATCGCTATTTCTTAGAGAAATTAAGTTATCTGCCAATTATGTTTAGCGAGACAGCATGTTGAGAAGGGAGAAAGCAAAGAAATAGTACAAGACATTGCAAAAAGAAATGTGTATCTTTATTCATGAATTCAATCAAATACAAGACGGATCATATAAAGAACAAAGAATGTATATATACTATGCAAAAATTACAAGTGTGTAAATGATACAAAATGTTCAGGGAGAAGGAAGCCTCTTGAATAGCTCTATCAATTGCTCGCGTACTTCCTTCCACGCCTTCTCTTGATCAGCCGCCACCGCCAGTTCGGCCTCTACTTGAGCGCGCTGCTGCATGAAGGATGCAAGCTGTTCCCCAACGACCTGCTGAGCTGCTTCACGACCTCGGGCATCACGCTCGGCGGCATCAAGCTTCCGCTTCAGTGCTAGCCCATTAGAGATGCGCTCCAGGAGGCCTTCAAAGACAGCTTTCACCTCGGCAGCATTCGTCCTAACTTCAGCGCGCAGGCAAGCAGTTGCGCTTGAAGACTCCTGACGTTCCTTCAACCGTAAAGCTGCTTCTTGCTCCAAATGGCGGAAATAAGAAGTGCTTTGCTCGAGCCAGGCTGTCCGTTGGGTGCTTATGGCCAAAACTTCAGGGGAAGGACGCGTCGACTCCAACCGATGTAGGCAGGCCTCGATCTCCCTGCAGTGGTTAACCCAAGATTCGACGACGCCTTCGTTGTGAAAGTTTACGAGCGCCGCCAACATTGGGTTAACCTCCACAGCGAAATCTGCGGCAGAGGGAAGAGCGTCCGCGTTAAGCTCTTCGATATACCCGCTCGGCATGCCCAAACTCATCACGGCACCCTTTCAAGATGGACGTTTCAAGAAGGGGCCTGCCGGTGAAAGGACACGAGGCTCAAGAGGGACCGGAGCCGGAACGATAGCTGCAAAACAAAACATAGTTAAACGACGGTTCAAGAGATGTTGAAGAGTCATCAAAAAAGGAAATTTACTATACCAGCTGCAACGGACGGCAAAGCCGGAAGGGCCGATGGCGTGGCGGGTCTTGCGTCCCCTCCTTCGATTTGTGGCACTACAATAAGAAGAGGAAAAGTCAGAAATAATCCCATCGCTAAAAAAAAAGAGAAAGAAAGACATCGAAGTGAAAATATACTCACCGGCACCACTAGAGGGAGAAGCGAGCTCAGACGGGAAGGAGAAGTGCGGAAGCAACACCTGATGGATATGATCAAAAAGCACTCCTGAAAAGACACAGTGGTATGACGTTAGTACAGAAATCATGCGGCTAAAAGATAAAATAATGAATCGCAGATCCATACCTTCCAACATCTGCGATGGCTTAAGGGAAGGCTGGGAGGTGACCACCGCCAAGGCAGTAGTTGATGGTGCTCCTTCGAGCAATGGGGCATCGGCGCTGGCCGCACCTGCATTGAAAACAAAGACAAACTTGTTAGAAAAGATTGCAAGATATAAAAAAGGGATGACAGTAACTCAAAATTTAACTGATGAGCTGTCGGCTGAAACAGAGGCGACTCCCTCCTCCATCGACATGAGGCCACCGCCTGTGGCCTCATCACCCGACTCAATGGGGGCCGTCATCGTGCCCGCGTGACCAGGAGACGGCGGAAGATCGTAGGCGGGGAGGGAAATGATTGGAGCGTTGCCGGACTCTTGGGAGGGAGCGGCTGACTCTTCCCCAAGAGTCGTGCCTATCTCACCCGCTACTTCTTCGGGCTCCGCCGTCTCCATCGGCTCATCCACCGCCACCACGAGGTCGCCAGCCTCAAGCGCCTCGCCCACCACTACCCTCGGCTCGGTTATAACGATCATTTCATTTGCCGCCACTTCAGGCTCGGCATCAATGACCTTCTCGGCTGCAGATCCCTCAACCTCCGTTTTAGGCTCCGTAGTCCCAACGACATTGCCCACCGTCAGCTCGGGTTCGGCAGGTGCCGCCTCCTCTGTTTCCCTGGGTTCAACGGTCTCCTCCTCCCCCTCGGTCGGACTTGGCCCTGCAGGATAGAATACATAAGAACCGATGGCTTCATAATTCTTACAACAAGATTCTAAAAGAAATGTTACTTGAAGAGGATTTATCATTTGCACTCCGAACCACATGCGCCACTTGCCTGCGAGCAGTAGATAGGGCGACGGGGGCCTCTTCGGAGGGAGTATCAACATGAGGGATGGTGCTAGGGCCTGCTCCCATGGCCAAAGCAGCCCTGTGCGCCTTCGCCTCGCGCCTTAGCCGCTTTCCCTCCTCCCGGGCCGTTGAGACGGATCTCACCAGAGGCTCTTTTATTGAAGCGTCCTCATCCACGTACAGGGATGCCTCCAAATTCTTCAAGGCATCCCTCGTCGACTTATCAAGTCGAGGCTCTTGCGACAACCCCGACGAGACCGGAACTCCAGTAACAGGTTCGGGGAGGATCTCCTCATCGACTGGTATAACCCCTGCAAAGAAACAAAGGAAGAAAGTTAGGTTGACCATCGAAAAAGATAACGAAATCTTTTTTTTTTTTAAAAAAAAGGGGGGTGGGACATACCGGCGCCTGCTAGAGCGCGTTTCTCCTCCTCCTCTTAGAAGGTTTTCAAAGAGGCAGCAATAACTTCTTCGGTAGAGACATCTGTTGAAAATGTGGGAAAGTATTAGTTAAAAATAATGATAAAAAGTGCGATAAAGGGACGAAGAAAGCGGCTAATGGTTACCTGACTCAGCGAGTTTACTTAACATCGCTTCGAGCCTCGCTGATCGCTCCGAAGCTGCAATGGCGGCCGTCAAATCGGTGTCTGCGGGGTCTACCAAGAAGCCCTTATTGCTGCCATATTCACTTATTCCTTCGGTGAGAGGGGCCTCAGGCTCTAGACTGAGGATCGCGTCGAGGGAAAGGATCGACTTCTTCTTCTTTTGCCCGCCAGCTCTAGATGCACCTGGAATTGATTTACGCTTGGCAGGCACCTTGGGGCGGCGGGTCCCGATATCCGCTCCTGCGCCGGACTCTGGCGATATTACATTAACCGTCTTCGTGGGAGAACGGGGCGCCGGTGGTGCATTCACCATAGCAGGTAGCGGCAATCCACGCGGGGGGCTCAACACGCATGGTCGATCGACTCCGGCATCTTTTAGCGGAGGAATGACCGGAATCCTTGGCTTCAAGGGGGCCTTGCGATCACTGCCAGGAGGCGCACCCCTACGGTCAACCAGCATGCGCTTCTCCGTTAAGATAACTGGACCCATCGCATGCGCATACCAAGCAACGTACGTGTTGAGCATCTTAGGGACACAGCTGGGTTCGCTGATAAAGAAATAGGAACCCGTGTTAAGCCGTGTGAAATGGTGCATTGAATTCTTTATCCCCTCTCGGCTGACCACGGGCTTTTCCAAGAAAGCTTCCATCGGGATCCCTTGGTTGTAGCTCGATTGCTGAGCAAACCGGTACGGGTTATACCTCATAAAGAGTGCTGTCTCATTTTGCCTAAACACTAGGTAGCCCGGCCGAATGGAGTAGAGATGGAGGATTTCTCGAGCCTTTAATATGGAAGCCCCGCCTTTAAAATCATCGCATAGCGACACTACCGACTTGGTGGTCTTCGGGCCTATTGTTATGACCTTATCCAAGAAAGAAGTCTTTGCCCCGACCAGGTGTGGTCGAAGAAGCAGCCCCCTAGATTCCCGCGGAGATGCAACCACAATTGAAGCACCGACCAACCGCATAACTCTCGGGAGTCTACATTTCTCAAAGAACGGAGGAATCTTATGGGCGCCGAACACCCCTTACACGTGCATCTCCATCCAGGAGGTGAAATAGTGCATCGGGAAGTTAGCAGGCTGCACCCCAGGCTCACTAGCGTCCGCCGCTACGCTAAGTCCATTATAAAGGTAAGCCAGCCCGGCGATTCCTACCGATAACTGCAAACCAGCCACCATCCGATGCGCTGGGTAAAAGACGGAGGGCCGCATGTGGCGTGGGTGCATGGGGAGCGCAAAGCTGCATAGCCACAAGCCCAAGAACCCAATAAAAAAGGTCTCCTCATCCATGCCCGGGACGGTGATTTCTGAGAAAGGGACGATGGCAGCGCCGGGGAGATAAAAATCCCTTTGATCATTCTCCGATACGGGTCGGCGGTCTAAGCCGAAACCGAAAGGGTCATCGAGCTGGGCGAACTTCTCACTCCGCTCTGATAGGAACTCCGGGCGAATGAAGCAGGCAATAAAATTTGCGAAAATGACGCCCCGGTCGCCCGATTCCAGATGGAGTCCTTCATAGGTCTCCAACACCTTCACCAAGCCCGGATACTGATGCTGAATGGCGTTCTCCGGAGTCAGGTCAAACACCAGCGGCTTGGTGGCAAAGACGTATTCGTCAGGGGGGAGCAACTCCTCGTAATGCTCCCCCCTCATCGGCAGACCCGAGAGTTCGACAAACTCCTCCAAAGAAGTAGAGACCTCCCTATCCGTCATCAAGAAAGTGTGGGTGGGGATATTCCATTGCTCGATAAAAGCTTTAATCCACCACGTCGGAGGGGAAGGATATTCGAAGAGCGAAACGTAGATGGCCGAATACAAACCGATCTTCGTCAAATGAGTCCTTTTAGCCGATAAGATGTACCGAGCCCACTGCAAATATCCAGTGGGCGATCGCGGGACCAATCCAATGTTGTAAGCCTGCCCCCAAGGGCGTGCTTCACCCTGACAGATTCGCCTTCCTAGAATGTCTATTGCCGGCGGTGGCTGCACGAGAATAGCGCCAATTGCAGGCTGGAGGAGGTCATCCGAATTCTAATTCTTAACCTCCACGGCATACTTCACCGGGGGTTCGTCCGCATAGGGGATCGTAACTATGGGCTCAGACGGCGTGGCGGAACTGAAACTGCAACGACCCTGAATGATTTCATTGTACCACCTTCCCCACAAGTGAAGGTTTTTGTGCTCGGGGTCATGATCTTTAATAAGAGCGAGCGCCACCCGGTCCACTGGTGCATGGGGAAACCCTCCCTCCGAGCGAACAAATGGGAAAGACAAGTTGGCAGACATGTTTCCTGTAGAAAGACAAAAATAACCTTTAGTGTTCCAACGCTTGGCATTTTAAATCTTACACCACACTGCAATGCAGTGGGTAGGGACCAAAGTGGGACCCACAAAATCTGGATGACGACGCATCATATAATAAGACAACCCCATCATTGGATGAGACTGTCAATTAATGAAAAGATCCTCATTGATTGGAAATCCCTAAGGACAAAGAGAAAGTCCCCTCTTTTAGAGCAAAGCTCTGTCAACAGAGTGACACTTGCCAAACTCTGGTCTCAAGGGTAAAGATTCTTAAAAAGAGCTTAGCTCTATAATAATGATGGAAGAATCCATCAAAAAGAAAACTTTAACTCCTAAAAATAGAAATTTTTAGGATCTTAAAGATCCATGAAAACCTTTAGAAGTTTTCCATGTTCAGATCTAAAAGATCTACATTTGATCTATGAGCAAAGCTCAGTTCATGGGTTAAAACCCATGAACAAGATCTCTATAGATCTGTAGATTTTTGAGAGCAATGCTCTGTTAATGAGACCCCAAAGGGGTTTTCTTTAGATCAAAAGATCTTTGAGAGCAAGGCTCTGTTAATTAAACTTAATTTAATTTAATTTAATTTTTTTTTACCTAAGATGGTGCTAGGTTCTGAACTTTGAAAGTTCTTAAAAAGAATCAAGAGCAAGGCTCTAAAAGTTCTTAAGCAAAAGCAAGGCTCTGCGATTCAAGATTCAAGAAAACGGTGGAATTTACCCAGGACCAAGGGTCCTATTTATAGGCGCCTGCGCCTCTTCAACTTACCCCTTTTGATCCAACGGCCAGGATCTTGCCACCGCTGCACTCACGTGCGCGCCACGTGAGCGCAACGGTGGGGGGGCATTTGTTTTCCCCAATCAGAGCAAGGCTCTGTTTGAATTTCAAAAATTCAAATTTTCTGAAGCAACGCTTCAAAATCCCGTGCGCTGCGCGCAACGCGCCACGTGTCAGAAGTTGATGCGTCAGCACAACGCCCGAGGCAGTGCGTCCAATCAGAGCAAGGCTCTTTTAAAACAAAAAGTAAAGGAAGCAACGTTTCAGTTGCGCTGCGCGACACGTGTCTGCGCAGCTGCGCAAGCACAGCTGCGCAAGCGCTGCGCGATACGTGTCACGCGCTGGGGCGTTTGCGCAAAACAGAATTGAGATTGTAAAGAAATCTTTTCTGTTCTTGTTAAAACAAGAAGATTTTCTTCTGTAAAACAGAGGCCTTTGGATCAAAGATCCAACGGTGGGGAAAATTCCCCAAATCACTCAGAGAAAGATCTCTTTAACAAATTTAACTAATTTATGGGTACTATAAAAAGGACCCCAGACCTCAATTCAAAGGCATCAACATTTTGGGAGAAATCAAGAACTTCAAACAGAGAGAACTTTGAAGAATTAGAGAGAATTTCTCAAGAACAAGAGAAAAAGGAAAAAACCTTTAGAAAAAGAGAAAATTCTCTTAAAAACAGATCATTGATCTAAGAACAAGATCAATAATCTTCAAGAAAAAAGAAAAATAAACAATAACAGTGCCTTGCACTTTTTATGAACCACTGATTCTTTGAAAACAAGAAAAAACTTGTTTTCTTTGATCTAAAATTGATCCAAAAGAATAAGAACAGTGCCCAGCACTTCCCAAAACTGCGCTATTGCGCAAGCCGCCAGGAAGCGCCACGTGTCAGTAGTGCAACAGCGCAGCGCACTGACGCAGCGCACTGCGCTGTTGCGCTTGCGCTCATCAGAGCGTGACACGTGTCACTTCCACATGCGCTTGCGCTCTTTAATTTGCGCAAAGCGCCTGACAAGCCATGTGGGGCACTGTCAGAGTATTTAATGCTCTGCATTACTAAGAAAAGGGACATAGCCCAATTAAAAGGACGAACAGGCCTAATAAAAAATGCTATGCATTTTAAAAAAAAAGGGGCAGAGCCCAAACAAAATAGATGTTCTGCATCATTTATAAAAGGGCAGAGCCCAACCAAAACAAAGAAAAATAATGCAGTGAAGGGGCAAGGCCCTAGCACAGGTCCAATAGGCCAAAGACAAAAGAATATTGAAACTGGACTTAGCCCAATCGTGGCCATAAGTCCTCAAATTAAATTGACTGAGCACGGCTGCTCCCTAAATCAATTTACATCCGGTTCGAGGGTACATCTCCGAACTCCTCTGACAGTTCTCGCTGTAATCCTTCAACGACGTCAGAGAGGTGACGGGTCCCGACAACCACATATTAATATGGACAGCGGGGTCCTGAAACTCGTGGACCGAAACGTCCTTAAACTAATATTGGACCGAAACGTCCTTAAACTAATGATGGACCACCACGTCCTTAAACTGGCGATGGACCGAAACGTCCTTAAACTAATATTCGTCCCAAAATAGGAACATGGACCACCACGTCTCTAAAATGGGAACATGGACCACCACGTCTCTAAACTGGAACACGGACCACCACGTCCCTAAACTGGAACAATAGAGCCTCCAAATGCTCTTTTACCGGATCTAAACGATCCCGTTTAAGTTGATCTTAGCCTCAAACCTGGCTAACGTATCCTTAAACATTCAAATGGACCATAAAACTCCAAATCAACTTTGGTTCAAGGGTACATCTCTGAACTCCTCTGACACCTATCGTTGTAATCCTTCAACGACGTTAGAGAGGTGATGAGTCCCGACGGCCATATATTAAATGGATCACCACGTAAAGTTGATCTTAGTCTCAAATCAGACTAACACATCCTTAACGAACGTTTAAGTTGATCTTAGCCTCAATACGGCTAACGTATCCTTAAACTAAAAACACCAAACCCAAATTTAAGTAAATACGGATTTGGACTAATCCACGTCCTATGGGCGACGAAATAAATAGTCTCCGTATACAATCCACGGGCAACCACAAACAAAACAAACACACACGACACGAAATGAAATTCTGGAGAAGGAGAAAGTGGCTACCGGGATGCGGTAGCGTAATTAACTGTAGGGGCTTGCGCCTGCAGGGAAGAGCGTCCCCACAATCAAAAACCCCTATAGCGAGGGGGAATCTGACGAAGTCTGCTACATCGGCCGCATCCGTCTAAACCTCCGATACACGGTGCCATAAATCAACTTGGCATCTTCGGAGAGGTAGACGGATAAAACTATATAGCATCTGCCCCGAATCTCAGGCCAGACGTCCTCACGTCGCCGTCGCCGTTCGGAGGGGAACAAGTACCTAGACAGGTTTGTTGTCATATTCATCGACGGCATCCTGTTGTATTCTAAGAATTGGAAAGAGCACGCCGAACATTTATGAATTGTCCTGGAGACTTTGCGACAACATCAACTCTATGCCAAGTACAACAAGTATGAGTTTTGGTTAGAACAAGTCGGATTTCTCGGACATATCGTTTCTGGTGAAGGAATCTCTGTGGATCCATCTAAAATATCAGTAGTAAGCGAATGGCCGACACTAAAGACAGTGAAGGACATTTGAAGTTTCTTGGGTTTAGCAGGATACTACCGAAGATTTATTGAAGGATTTTCGAAAATTGCAACACCCTTGACCAAGCTCACATGTAAAGATGAAGAATTCGTATGGTCAGAAGCATGCGATCAAGCTTTCGTAGAACTCAAGTCAAGATTGACAACAACGCCTATTTTCGTAATACCAGACCAATCTGGAGGTTTTGTAGTGCATTGCGATGTATCTGGTAACGGATTAGGATGTGTTCTACACCAGCACGGTAAAGTTGTAGCTTATGCATCAAGATAGTTGAAGATTCATGAGCGCAATTATCCAACGCATGATTTAGAATTGGCAGCTGTTATATTTGCATTGAATATTTGGCGTCATTATCTTCTTGGAGAACGGGTAGATATATACACAGACCACAAAAGTCTTAAGTATGTGTTTACTCAGAAAGAGCTGAATATGCGACAAAGAAGATGGTTAGAACTTATGGCGGATTTCGATATCAACCTACAATATCATCCAGGGAAGGTGAATGTAGTTCCTGATGCACTTAGTCGTCAACCACTATCAATGAATCTCACCGTACAGTGGAAGCTACAACAAGATTTGCACCAGATGGAGATTGAAGTGGTCATGCCAGGTAACGCTTCAAGTTTGATGAACTTACAAGTTCAGTCTACAATTGTCAATCAGATCAAAGCAGCTCAAGCAAGTGATGCCAAGCTGCAAAAGATCAGAGAACAAGTAGAAAGTGGACTTCGAACAGACTTCATCATCCATGAAGACGGATCTTTGAGATACGGAAGCAGATTGTGTGTATCACAAGGTACTGTCCGGGAAGAGTTGATGAAAGAAGCTCACAACTCCCCATACTCAGTACACCCTGGTGGTACAAAGATGTACAAAGATCTGTGGCACCATTACTGGTGACATGGAATGAAGCATGAAATAGCCAGAAGCGTAGCCAAATTCTTGGTGTGTCAGCAAGTAAAACCTGAACATCACAGGACTGCTGGTCTACTTCAACCGTTACCTATTCCAGAATGGAAGTGGCAATACATCACCATGGACTTCATGACTGCACTTCCTTGCAGCACAAAAGGTAACGACGCAGTATGGGTTATTGTGGATCGACTCACAAAGTCGGTTCATTTTATTCCCTTTCGAGTTGGCCAATCTATCGAGACACTAGCAAAGAAGTACATGGAGGAGATCATGAGATTACATGGAGTACCGGTTTGCATTGTCTCCGATCGTGACATCAGATTCCGATCGCAGTTTTGGCAGAGTTTGCAAGCTAGCTTGGGAATGAGTCTGAACTTTAGCACAGCTTACCATCCACAAACAGATGGACAGTCTGAGCGAACGATTCAGATCCTTGAAGATATGCTACGAGCTTTTATTCTAGAGTTTGGAGGATCGTGGGAAGATCACCTATATCTTGTGGAGTTTTCATACAACAACAGCAACCAAGCAAATATTGGAATGACACCGTTTATAGCGCTCTATGGAAGGAAGTGTCGTTCACCATTAAGTTGGGACGACATTGGAGATCGGGAACTCCTTGGACCTCAGATGATAGTGGCGACTGTAGATGTAGTTCGTATTATCAGGGAACGAATGCGCATAACCCAAGACCAACAGAAGCATTGGGCTGATGCAAAGCGCCGACACTTAGAGTTCCAACCGGACGATCATGTATTTCTAAAGATCTCTCCAAACCATGGAGTGATTCGTTTTGGAAAAAGGGGTAAGCTAAGTCCGAGGTATATTGGACCGTTCGACATACTCAAACGAGTCAGAGAAGTGGCATATCGTTTAGCACTTCCACCCTCATTGGAAGGAGTGCACGACGTATTCCACAATTCTGAAGGTATGTGAGTGACCCTAGCTATATCCTTGATCACTTCGAGCTCACTGTACAGACGTATCTATCTTATGAGCAACAACCTGTTGAAATCCTGGACAGAAAGGTAAAGTCACTTAGGAATAAGGAAGTAAACTTGGTCCAAGTGATGTGGAGGAAAGACTCACCAGGAGAATCAACGTGGAAAAGAGAAGACGACATGCGTGCAAGATACCCTTTCTTATTTGTAAATTAGTCCTTAAATATTTGTAAATTTCGAGGACGAAATTTTTGTAATGAGGGTAGAATGTAACGACTCTGTTTTTAATGTACAGAAATTTGTTTAAAGTTAAAGTACTAAATGAAGTATTTGCAACCCTGAGTATACTATAAGTATTTAATTTGTTTTAGAACAGCAAGAAATAACTTGTAGCTCATTGGTAAAGCCTTGCACTGCTGTGATATAACCCCTGTGTTCGAATCCCCCAGCCACATATTATTTTTAATATTTTTTCTTTTAAACTTTTTGGAAGCCCAAAAGTTTACACGTGCAATACATGTAAAAATGAAAAGTCACTAAAATCAAATATGTGGAAATTGATATATGAACAGACCCTGACACATGGCACCAATCCCACACCCCACCTCACTTGATGGACCGGCGATATTGCTCCAAGGGCCGGCGCCACCGATTTTCCCCATAGGTAATGCCCCAATCTTTTGAACCTTAACCCCTTGGCCTCCCCCCACTACTCCTCTTCTGTTTGTTTTTTCTGATATTAAACAGAGAAATAAAATTAGGCTTTTAATCCAATATTTAATGCATTTTAATTCTCATTTTTAATTCCCTAAACCCTAATTCTATCATATAAATACCATTCCATACTTAGCCCTCTCCATTCTGAAATCTATCATCAAAACTCTCAAATTTTTCCAAGTCAAACTAGTTGTACAAGTGGAGTTAGCCTAAGGTCATCTTCCGGCGATGACTCGGGACAAATCCGGTGACACCGCGACTCCACGAAACTCTCAAACTCTTTCTCTACCTCCCCTCTCTCATCTAATCCAGTAAGTCCCTTCTCCTATCATCTTTTCCTATTCTAAAAAGATCTCTTTTCAAAACTCGTCGGAAGTGGAGTTATTCTGACTTCTAATTTTAATTTTGTTAAAAACATAACTTTTCTTAATAACCAAACACCCATATTGTTACATCTTGTTTAGAAAGCATAAACCAATATTGAGAACAAGTTTCAATTTAAAATACCATACTATGCAACTTTTATTTCATTTTTACGGTTAAATACCACAAACTTTCTATTTGATATCTTTCATCATATATGCTCATATTACCTTTAGAAAACTCACGAGATAATGACCCACCTCATCACAACACTCATCATGATATAGCACGATGGCTTTTGGAACAATATTTTGTGGGATAAATACAATTTTACAATAAAATACATTAAACTAATAAAACCGTATTCTTTAAGATTATTTTAATTAAATTCCTTGCAATTAAGCCTCTACAACCCATTTTGGGAAACCCGATTTGGATGATGCGGGTTATCGCACATCTTTGGGACTAGTAGAGCGAGATGCAGACCTCCTCATGGAGCATCCGATCTCGATGGAATTTTTAATACAAATTTTAAGAATAATATGATTTTCTATTTAATAAATAAATTCTATTTGTATATATATATTATCAAAATATATATTTTAAATATATATAATAAATTCCATGTTTTCTAAACAAAGGAATCACAAATTTCATGAATATACCATCACAAATCTATACAATTCCAATTTACACTAAAATACCCTATACTATTCAATCTAGATTTATAATCATTAGAATACTTCACTTCTAAAAACTGCATTCATGAAAATCCTAAATACGATAAATAAATGCTTGAGGTTTACTTTGAAAGTTTATCAAAACTATTTTTCATAAAACCCCCTCAAGTTTATTAATTTACAATAAGGACCCTAGTAAATATAGGTTTAAGCGGGACCAATTCTCTTGAGCCTCAGGGAGCCGAAAAAAGTGGGTGCTTACCTATTTAAGGAGGGAAACTAAAACGTGATTATCAATGGTAATTGGCTTAGAAAAAGTCATAAATTCTGCCGTCCATGTGCAGCAGTTACCGATAACTCTAAAGCCTAATTCAGGAATCCAATTTTGTATAAGTGTCTGACTCAGACAGAGTCTCAGTCTAATCGGAATACAATCTAAACATGAAAACAATTCAATTATAACTCCAATACATCATGAATCCATATATACCGCAACTTGAACATGAATACCAGAATACCATCTATATCAACATGACTTAAACTGACCGAACCATGGATATACATTGACTTGATCATATGATTATCCGTTTACCCGAGCAATTGATATCATGGTTTCGGCAAGTCTTTCAGTTATAAACAATACAATAAATATGATAGGATTTCTAAGGGGTGGACTGGTACAGAATGTGTAAAAGTGGCACGATAATGGTCACTTTAATACACCTAACCTGAATATCCGTTGCTGTATTCCGCGGCTTAACGGTTCCTTGTGCTCTGTATATCTTAGTCCACGGAATAGTTGGACTCCTCTCATATACACCGGCATATTCTGTACCAAACTAGAAAAAGCCGCGTTAACATAACAATCTTACTTTAGACCATATATATTCTCTTTACCTATTCAGTCTATTTCTATCTCTATTTGGGTTTACTGAGCGATTGTTCGCTGACGACATTCCTTTTCTATTCTTTCTTTGGAATGTTGTCAGGAGGACCCGACTCTCTAGAGATCGAGCTTAGCTCAGAAGACATGGAGCAGTTCATCGAAGACCCGGAGCTCTAGTCACTTGTATATATTTTTACTTTCAGTTCATGCAATTATTTAGGCATTGCTTTCCACATTATATTTACTTTTCAGTTGTGTTAAAGAATGTTTAATAAATAAAAAGTTACTGTTCATTTACATCTTATGTATTTCTTGTGTACATTTATATTATATTGCTTATTTACGCTTAGCGTGTTTACTTCTGAGTAAATACGCGGCGGGCCTAGTCACGTCTCCTTATCCGTACAGTGGGAAGCGGGGCGTGATAGCTACAGATGTATGCCTACTCTTGGAAACAAAAAGAGAGACAGGCGTCTGAAGAAGGGTATATAGACGTCTGAGGTTAGTTTTGAAAAACAAATGTTTTCAAATACAGAGATTAGACAGACGTCTCATGCTATGGGTGCAAACATCTGATAAAGTTTTTAGAAAAATGATTTTTTTTTCCAGACGCCTGAACATTACTCATCAGATGTCTGCCTTCTCTTGGGTCTTTATTGCTATTCCTAACAGAGAAGGGCCAAACGTCTAAAGTTTAAGATTCAGACGTCTGGAGAAGAAAGTTTTTCAAAACTATAGCTATTGCAGCTTTTATTTTATAACTTCAGACGTTTGCCTATTTGTTCTTCAGATATATGTCACTGATGTTTTCTGCTAACTTCGGCAATAACTGCTAGTTTTCTTTTGGGGCTATAAATATGTTTTGTTTTGGAATTTTCTGCCCCAATCACTTCAGCATTTTAACTTGCCATTTTCTAAAGTGATCTTGAGCAAAAAATCTTATCTCTTGTGAGAGTTTGATTTGGTTTTTCATTTGCTTATCTAAAATCACCCTCATATACAAAATCACCAAAAAGCTATCATTTGATCATCTATCTTCTTAAGTATTAGTGAGTTTCAATTGTAAAACTCTTTTGAGAGCAATCTTGTGCTTGTAATTTTCCTCTTCTTTTTTTGTGTGAAAACTCTTGAGTGCAAGGGTGTCTTTGTAAGAGAAAAGTGCTTGTAGAGAGAAGTGCTGCCTCATGTGTTGAGCAACGTGTAGTCTTGAGATGACTATATTTCTTTTAACGTATCGCTTATACATATTAGTAGAGCCCTTAGGATCTTTGCTTGATTACCAGCGTCGTGATGGCAGTCACACTAGTGGGGGCTGGGTAGTCTATAAGCAACATCCTATACAGATCCCTGGTCATAGGATTATCGAGACAGGGCATCGATACTCCGGAGTAGACTAGTGTGTACGCTTCTCATCCCAGTTGGGGAGATGGTCTGTCCTATAGCCATCGGTACGTTGTACTGGAGATAGTATGCAGGTGCTCGTTAGGTTACGGGTACACCGGACAGGACTCGCCGGGAACTGCAGGTTGGTTTTATACCCATCGTCAGATAGCAGTTCCCAGGTGACATGAGTACAGCTTAGTCCGTCGACTTGATACTGCTACTTCGCCTCGGGTGTGTTCCCACTGTACTTAGATTACTACCCTACCACGTCTCAAAGGAGTCATGCAAACATGTAGTAGTTGGGTGCAGTCCCGAAGCACTTGGAGGCAGTGGCGGTTAGACAGGATTCGTCTCTCCCGGTATTGGGGGTTGATATCGCGCTGTGTATGGAGAGCCATTACGCAAAGTCCCTAGCCAGGGCAAACGAGATTTTCTGGTAGGCTTCCAGTAGTTTCTCAAGGTGTAATGGGCTTCACTCCGACACGACTTATACCGCTATTAGGGGTCTGACGTTTACCGCCCCCTAGGCCTGATATACGATAGTCCTAGATGAACAGACCGGACTGTACGGAGATTGTCACATCAGACTCAGTTGGAGTTCGGATGGGTTTCCTCATCGTCCTTTTTATCGACATCTACCTGGGGACCGTTACGTATAGCTAGTACCGCTTGCGGCCTGTGGTTAAACCCACTGCCAGCGTAGTGTCGAGTCATTAGAGCCCCACACAGAGAGTTTTCCTGCACCGGGCAAAAAGTGTAGAGGCCGTATGGTTTTACGGTAGGGTCGCGATCACTTACGTACACTTGTGCATGTATTATGATCGGGCAGATAATACTAGCGGGCTTTGGTTTAAGCCAGATTCTAGTATTATACAGATGGATTTATTCAGTCAAAGATTATTCGTGTTTTTCGGAAATACGGATGGGAGGGGCAGTCTCGTAATTTGTCGGGAAGCTTCTAGAAGAAGGTGACTCATTTGTATTCAGTCAAAGATTATCCGTGTTTTCATTAAATGCTTAATGACTCATGAGGTGATTCACCCTTAGGATTAAATGAAGCTCACAAGATATTTCTAGATATTTTATCAAGAGATATTTGTATGCTTCATTATATTCTTTCATGAGTATTATTCATTATCATTATCACAAAAGCTTTCTCTCTCTTTAAGTCTTCATCTTCTTCCTCAAAACCCTAAAAGCTCTCATGAGTTCAGAATGCTAGGGTTTAAGTGAGTAAGTAATCCATCTAAATACTCTACACCCTCTAGGACTTCTAGATTAGCAAATTAGAAGCCGTAGTTATCTCAGATGTGAGATTAGAGCTCGGACTATAGACTCTCGGGTGGATCGTCTTTGACTCGAGGAGGCCGTTGAGGTGCCCATGTTCCATAGAGCCTACGAGGTGTAGAGGCCAGTGATGAAGACCCGAAGGACAAGTAACGTGAGGTATAACTTCGAATTAGAGTAGTTAAACCTCCCATAGTTTGCTAGTAATGGTTTAGACACGATCCGTATGCTCAAGTCCGTGTTACGAAGTTTTGATAATTGTTTTTCATATATTCCGCCTCCCCGCAAGCTCGTGGGATGCGTGACATGGACTTACAGTGGTATCAGAGCCTACTAAACCTTTACTAGCTCGTTAGCAACTTATTAGAACTTCGATCGTCGGAAAAACATGAAAACTTAACCCCGGACCCCTCAAGTTTCTGTCGATTTTAAACCTGTTGAAAAAATTATTTCAAAGGTATGAAAATTCACAGCAGGGAATTCTAAGAATACTGGAGAAATACGAGGTGCTAACTCGGTTAGACTGCCGCGGAAGCGTGGCGGATTGGTGCTATCCGTCACGGATCCGCGGCCGAGTCAACTCCGAGTTGACTCGTATTTACACAGTAACTCTTATTTTTGGGTGTTCTGTTTTCCTGTATATTTTGTTTCTGCCCAGCTTATTTCAGTGCTGGCTTGCATTTGGGGTAGAGACGGAAAAAGGTTGTCGATCAAAATTCTAAGTTATTTGCTAATCAAGTTTTATCTGTGTTGTTTAATGTGTTCGTAAACCTCCCCTAATTGCTAGTATGTCGGTTAGCAGGGGGTTGCACATTTCTGTAATGGTTTTTACTGGTTTGTGTATATGAACTTCATTGGATCGTTGTGATGATTAGCCGGGGTTTGAGATGAGTTTTTATATTCTTTCATTCGATGTAAATTGTAATATGATGTAATATTCTTTTGCGGGGCACATCCGGGCTGAGGTTGTAGCCATCGTTGTATTATTTCATTTACTGTTTTCTGCTCCTGGGATAGACCTAAGGTGGGGTGCACAAACTACCGGGTACTTTGAAGCGTTTAGTGGCCTACTCACGTTGTTGAGGGAGACCGCTTCACTTCGGGTACTCGGCGGGTAGTTTGCCGTACCCGTAGGGGTCTAGGGTGGGGTAATGGCTATTCATCACAACTGTGTAATCCGTCTTTCATTGCAGGCTCAAAGGAAACATGGATTGCTTGTATTTCCAATAATGTTCATCTGTGATCTGGAATGCATATTATTGCGTCTGACGAATGTACAATATCTATATATAATATCTAGTAGGCGTTGCTTATGTTTTGCATCCGCGCTAGCCCAGCCCCCGCTCTATCGTTAGTTAAGTAACCTAACGGGTGAATGACGGGACCAAGTGACGAATGCGGATGGCATAAGTGGACGTTGTATTTTCGTTGTTTTCTGCAATGATAGGTTAATTGATGGGATGCATTATTTTAATGCAAAGAACAAACCAAAGTTGAATCGTTGGAACAAATTTAAAATAAACCACTCGGTTATTTTAAAAGAGTAGATTTTTTAATTGCAGAGCTTTAACCACTCCTTTTAAAAAGCTATCAGGTTCCTTCGATTATATCAAGTTCACTACGTTCACGGTTTCGCCAAAACCAGTCGTAGCCCTCCGTCATTTCATATGAATGGTCAGTAGTATTCAAGCTATGTTTGTTGGCCTTCGTTAAGGCATAGTGTTTGGTAGCTGCTGGGGTATTCATATGTAGCATAGATAGATGCGTTGGTTTGGGACAGTCGTATTACCTTGTTGGCCTTCGTCAAGGGTATGTGCGGGTGGGTTCAAATTAACAGGGATAATGATGGGCAGAACTTGACATGTGGCTTATGATTTGTTGGCCTTCGTCAAGGTCATAAGAGCATGGGGCAAAAATCCACATCGGGAGTTTCTAAAGAAACTGAAACTTGCTAGAGTTGCATACCATTTGGAGTGTGATAATTTTGGTAGGACTCCTTCAGCTTTATCACACGATAATATTTGGATCCCGATCCTACTGTGAGTATCTGCTACTCATCAGGAGATTCATCACTTAACGATCAATGCTATAAACCAAGTAGGTGTCCAGAACAGTGTCAGTGGGGCTACGCCTCCAGAGAAAATAAGTTATTTAATTAAGGAACTTCACGAAAGCGTCGTAAAACCTCCCTCGAAGTACCGACACTAGCCTGGCTGAACGGTTAAGCAAGTATTGTACGGTGAGATCAGTCCTGGCTAATTCTTCTTTTATAGTTTGAGGAAGGATTCGAGAAACAGTAGGAGCCATCCAGTTTAGATAAACTAAAAACCACTCTAAACTTGCAAGAGCATCATGCTAAAGTGTTCCCCCTCTCTCTCTCATTGCAGCGACCATGTGACCATGACTTGGTTACATCTAGATAACAAAATGACTGAATCTGACTTTTATGATTGGCAAAGGTCTGTCCAGATGTCCATTGCCTATGACAAGCTGGACCACCCTATTACTACTCAAGCCCCCACCGTCCCAGGTCCAGTTTCCACCGTCGCGGATATGGATATCGATCAGACAAGGGAAAAGGATAGTGCGAATGCCAAGTGCCTCATGTTGGCTTCAGTTGATGGTGTATACCAGAAGCAGCGCGAGAAGATGGACTTAATTTCCATTTTTCTCCATAACAAAGATTTATATGGAGAGCAATCTCGTATCACAAGATATGAGACCTCGAACGAATTACTTCAAGCGAGGTTGGCTGTCAGGTCATCTGTAGGGGACGACGTCCTTACGATGACTAGCTATATTGATGAGCTCAAGGACTTGGAGACCACGTTGGGAAACAGGTCATGTGCTGACTTATTTCCACAGTCCCTACCCTCTACTCACACCCTGAAAGAAACCAGGGAGACACCCGCTCTGCTTAATGGGGGACCTTCTTCTTCTGCATCCAGGGCGAAAGCAAAGGATGAAAAGAGGAAAACTTCCACAAAGCCGATATACGGTGTCAGTGAAGTAGAAGGAAAGGGAAGAGCAAAAGTTTTGGGACTTGGTGTAGGTAAGGAGGGATGTTCCTATTGTTATAGGAACGGGCATTGGCAGAAGGATTGCAGGGCTTTGGAAGCCAGTAGCCAGGATTCGAAGTATGTTGTGGCTTCAGCCTCGAGTGTGTTTGTGATTGAGAATTGTTTGTCAATTAACTCTACTTCCTGGGTACTAGATACCAGAGCAGAATCTTATATCTGTAATTCATTACATGCTTTGAAAAACCGTAGAGTTATCAGGGTAGGCGATTTGTCTCTCAGTGTAGCGAACGGAATGAGCGTGGACGCTGAATCCGTGGGAGAATATCGCCTAGGTTTGACAAGTGGGCAGATATTGATTCTACGTAACTGTTTGTATGTACCTAGTTTGACTTGTAATATCATACCAGTGTCCTCACTTTCGAGAGAGGGATATGATTTTACATTCGTAAGCGATGTAGTTCACATCCACCTAAATCAAGTTCTGATTGGGTCCGGTACATTAGATGACGGTATATACGTATTGAATCAAGCTCAGGTTTTCAATGTCCAGAACACACTTAAAAGAAAGTCTCCGGAAATAAATCAGGCTTTCTTATGGCATTGTAGACTAGGTCACATCAATGAAACACGGTTGACTAAGTTACATAGAGAAGGATATTTGAATCCGTTCGAATATCAATCTTATGCTACTTGTGAATCTTGTCTCACGGGAAAGATGACAAAGACTCCGTTTACTGGACACGGAGTAAGAGCGAGCGAGCTCTTAGGACTCATACACAGCGATGTGTGTGGTCTAATGTCTACACACGCGCGAGGTGGTTATTCCTACTTCATTGCTTTTACGGATGATTTCTCTAGGTATGGACATATCTTCTTGATGAAGCATAAATCCGAGGCCTTTGAGAAATTCCGGGAATACAAGAATGAAGTGGAAAACCAAATAGGCAAAAGTATCAGGACACTGAGATCTGATCGAGGTGGTGAATACTTAAGTGCCAAGTTCCAGGGTTACTTAAAAGAGAATGGAATTCTCTCTCAGCTTACTCCTCCATACACACCATAACACAACGGTGTATCGAAAAGGCGGGATCGAACCCTATTGGATATTGTTCGTTCCATGATGAGTAAGGCTGAGTTACCGCGATCTTTCTAGGGTTTGTAAGTCCACGTTGCTCACCCCGGTTCTTACGGGGAGGCGAAAACGGTGAAAAACAATTATTTAGCGCAAAGGCAACATGGACTAAAAGCCGGATCTATGCTAAACTAGAAACTAGCAAACTACTAGAGGCGTTAACTACTATGCCGTAGAAATTATACCTCACGACACCGGTCCTTCGGGTCTTCATTCCGCTGTCCTACTCATCCGTCCACGCTCCGAGGGTCGATCCGGACCTTGGTTACCTCCGCGGCCTTCTTGAGTCGAAGACGATCCACCCGAGAGATGTACACCGAGCTCCACCTCGAGCCGAGGCAACTAGGGCAACAAGATCACTAGTCTTGATGTCCTAGGTTGTGTAGAGGAGGTTGATGGAAGTGTTTGTCTAAGTGGATTCTTTTTCTCTCAACACATGAGATCAAAAGAAGAAATCAAGAGGAGGAAGATGAAGGAGAACTAGCAACCATGAGAGTAATTTTCTTTTCTTCTCACAAGAGAGAGAATGAGAAAAAGAAATGAAAAAGATTACTAAAGAAAAATGAACCATGGTTGCAATAATACACCAAAGCCATCATTACTAATCCTATCATGATAAAGTTGATGGCACTAATGACTTGACCATTTTCATAACTCAAGAAATAAAAAGAAATCCAAAGAAAACTCTAGACCTCTCATGAAGGTCAAAAGTCCACTTTGGTCAAACGGTCAACAAAGTCAAGTGTGGTCAAAGAAGGTCAAATGGTCAAAGCAATTAGCCATCATAAAATTATCACTAAAAGGATTAGTAAATAATG
Source organism: Agapanthus africanus (assembly GCA_030015575.1). NCBI lineage: Eukaryota > Viridiplantae > Streptophyta > Magnoliopsida > Asparagales > Amaryllidaceae > Agapanthus > Agapanthus africanus. Next base: position 140,988,189 of record CM057339.1, read on the forward strand.
TCTCCGGCTCATAATGGTTTTGACCGAACGAACTGCCAAAACCCTAATGAGTCCGCCTCAAAATGGTTCTGACCAAACCAACTGCCAAAACCCTAATGAGGCACCTCCTCCTTCATCGCTCCGCAAAACCGTGCATACACACCCGCATCCGCATTCCGTAGAATGCGAATGCACAGAAGACAAAACAAATCCATCCGTCGATCCGGCTTAAACCAAAGCCCACTAGTATTGCCTGCCCGAACAACATACGCACACAAGTGCACGTAAGTGATCGTAGCCCTGCCGTAAAACCATACGGCCTCTATACGTTTCGCTCAGTGCAGGGAAACTCTCTGTGTGGGACTCTAAAGACTCGACACTACGTTGGCAGTGGGTTTAACCACAGACCGCAAGCGGCACTAGCTGTACGTAACGGTCCCCAGGTAGATGTTGATAAGAAGACCGATGAGGTAAATCCATCCGAACTCCTACTGAGCCTGTATGTGACAATCTCCGTACAGTCCGGTCTGTTCGTCTGATACATCGCATGGCAGGCCTAGGGGGTGGTAAACGTCAGTCCCCTAATAGCGGTACAAGTCATGTCGGAGTGTAGCCCATAACACCCTGAGATAACACTGGAAACCTACCAGTATATCTCGCTTGCCCTGGCCAGGGACTACTCGTGTAATGGCTCTCCTAGACACAGCGCGATATCAACCCCCAATACCGGGAGAGACGAATCCTGTCCAACTGTCACCGCCTCCAAGTGCTTCGGGACTGCACCCAACTACTACCTGTTTGCATGACTTCTTTGAGCCGTGGTAGGGTAGTAATCTAAGTACAGTGGGAACACACTCGAGGCGAAGTGACAGTGTCAAGTCAGCGGACTAAGCTGTACTCATGTCACCTGGGAACTGATAACTGACGATAGGTATAATACCAATCGACAGTTCCCGACGAGTCCTGTCCAGTGTACTCGTAACCCAACGAGCACCCGCATACTTTCTCCAGTACGACGTACTGATGGCTGTGGGAAAGACCACCTTCCCTGCTGGGATGAGAAGCGCATACGCTAGTCTATTCCGGAGTATCGATGCCCTGTTTCGATAGTCCTACGACTAGGGACCTGTATAAGGATGTGCTTATAGATTACCCAGCCCCCATAAGTATGACTGCCATCACAATGCTGGTAATCAAGCAAAGATCCTAAGGGCTCCACTAATATGTATATAAGCGATATTCTAAAAGAAACACATGCACATATTGAAGTAGAGACAAACCAAGTAGCATACTACCATTTTGAGCAAGATTGTCTATACAACTGTGAATATCCCAAGCTTCCATTAAGTAATATACAAGCTAGTATGATACAGTAATGGCCTCTAGGGCATATACACTAACAATCTCCCACTTGCACTAAGGCCATGTACTGGCGTATCGAAGACCTATCATCTCGATCAGCCGCTCGAACTGAGTCTGGGGTAGGGCCTTCGTGAGTGGATCTGTAGTGTTATTCTCCGTATTTACTCTCTTCACCTCGATCTCCCGGCGATCTACGATCTCCCTGATCAGGTGGTACCGCCTCAAAATGTACCTGGACTTCTGATGGGACCTGGGTTCCTTCGCTAAAGCTATAGCGCTGTTGTTGTCGCAATATAGTGGTATTGGATCAACAATGGTAGGAACCACCTGAAGTTCCGTGAGGAACTTCTTCATCCAGACAGCTTCCTTTGCGGCATCGCAAGCAGCTATGTACTCCGCTTCCATAGTTGAGTCAGCAACGGTCTCCTGCTTGGAACTCTTCCAGCAAACCGCCCCTCCATTGAGGGTAAAGACATAACCCGACATGGACTTGGAGTCATCCTTGTCACTTTGGAAGCTGGAGTCAGCAAATGCCTCGATCTGGAGGTCTTTTCCGCCATACACCAAGAACATCTCCTTAGTCCTTCTCAGGTACTTGAGAATGTTCTTTACCGCTATCCAGTGTTTCTCCCCTTAGTCTGACTGATACCGGCTTACAACGCTCAATGCGTATGCTACATCTGGTCTGGTACATAACATCGCATATATTATAGAGCCTACCGCAGAAGCGTAGGGTATAATAGACATGCGATCCCTTTCCAAATCAGTCTTGGGAGATATCTCTTTGGAGAGGGTGATCCCGTGACAAGCCGGTAAATTACCGCGCTTGGAATCTTCCATACTGAATCTTTTCAGTATGGTGTCGATGTACCTTGACTGTGAAAGTCCCAACATCCTTTTAGATCTATCACGATAGATCTGGATCCCCAGAATGTAGTTGGTATCGCCTAGGTCCTTCATGGAGAACCTCTGTGACAAGAATCCTTTGACTGACTGTAGCATAGGAATATCATTTCCTATTAGGAGAATGTCATCCACGTACAAGACGAGGAATACCACAGTTCTCCCTACAATCTTACTGTAAATGCATGGTTCATCTGGGTTTTTGATAAAGTCGAATTCTTTGACAGTATCATCAAAACAGATATTCCAACTCCGCGATGCCTGCTTCAGTCCATAGATGGACTTTAGCAACTTGCACACTTTACCGCTGCTCCCACTCTGAATGAATCCCTCCGGCTGATCCATATAGACGCACTCTTCCAAATTTCCATTTAGGAAAGCCGTCTTTACGTCCATCTGCCAGATTTCATAATCGTGGAAGGCAGCAATGGCAAGAAGGATCCGAATGGATTTCAGCATAGCCACTGGAGAAAAGGTCTCGTCATAGTCCAAACCAGGTCTTTGACGAAAACCCTTTGCAACAAGTCTAGCTTTATAGGTCTCAACCTGCCCATCTACACCAATCTTCTTTCTGAAGATCTATTTGCAGCCTATGGGTTTTACCCCTTCTGGAGCAAAGTCCAAAGTCCAAACTTTGTTGGTGTACATGGACTCCATCTCGGTCCGCATTGCATCCAGCCATTTTACCGAGTCACCGCTCTGAATGGCTTGCTGGAAGCTAGTAGGCTCACCATAATCCTTAGTGCAATCCTCTCTATCCCTGTCTATGAGAAAACCGTAGTATCTCTCGGGCGGATGAGACTGCCTACTACTCCTACGGAGTGGCGTAGGAATGTCCTGTTCTCTTGAACCTTCTGGTTCTTCCAAGCTTTCAGTAATAGCTTGTGGTTCTGGAATTTCTTCCAGTTCTACTACGCTCCGACTTGTTTCTTTTTCTAAAAACTGATGTTCCAGAAAGTGGACATGACGAGAAACAAAAACCTTTTGTTCCTCTGCGTAATAGAAAAAATACCCCCTGGAGTTCTTTGGGTATCCCACAAACTTACACAATACTGAGCGTGCCTCGAGCTTGTCCGCATGCTGCTTTTTAACAAAAGCTGGACATCCCCATATCTTCAGATATTGAAGATGGGGTTTCTTCCCACACCACATCTGATATGGTGTGGTAGGCACAGTCTTGGAGGGAACCTTGTTCAAAAGATATGCAGCTGATTCTAGTGCATAACCCCAGAAAGATCGTGGCAACTCAGCCTTACTCATCATGGAACGAACCATGTCCAACAGGGTTCGATTCCGCCTTTCCGATACACCGTTGTGTTGTGGTGTGTATGGAGGAGTAAGCTGAGAGAGAATTCCATTCTCTTTTAAGTAGTCCAGAACCTCGGCACTCAAGTATTCACCACCTCGATCAGATCTCAGTGTCTTGATACTTTTGCCTGTTTGTTTTTCAACTTCATTCTTGTATTCCTGAAATTTCTCAAAGGCCTCGGATTTGTGCTTCATTAAGAAGACATGTCCATACCTAGAGAAATCATCTGTGAAAGTAATGAAGTATGAATAACCACTTCGCGCATGTGTAGACATTGGACCACACACATCACTGTGTATGAGTCCCAAGAGCTCGCTTCCTCTTTCTCCGTGTTCAGTGAACGGAGTCTTTGTCATCTTTTCCATGAGACAAGATTCACAAGTGGCAGAAGACTGATACTCGAACGGATTCAAGTATCCCTCTTTATGTAACTTTGTTAACCGTGTCTCATTAATGTGACCCAGTCTACAATGCCATAAGAAAACCTGATTTGTTTCCGGAGACTTTCTTTTAAGTGTGTTCTGGACATTGAAGACCTGAGCTTGATTCAAAACGTATATACCGTTTTTCAATGTACCTGACCCAATCAGAACTTGATTTAGGTGGATGTTTACTACATCGCTTACAAAAGTAAAATCATATCCTTCCTTAGAAAGTAAGGATACAGAAATGATATTACAAGTCGCACCTGGTACATAAAAACAGTTACGCAGAATCAATATCTGCCCAGTTGTCAGTCCTAGATGATATTCCCCTACGGATTCAGCATACATGCTCATTCCGTTAGCAACCTTGAGAGTCATATCACCTTTCTTGATAACCCTACGGTTTCTCAGAGCCTGTAACGAATTACAGATATGAGATCTTGATCCGGTATCCAATACCCAGGAAGTAGGGTTAACTGACATACAGTTCTCTATTACAAACACACCCGAAGCCGAAGCCACAACATGCTTCGAATTCTGGCTACTGGCTATGCTAGCCCTGCAATCCTTCTGCCAATGTTCATTCCCGTAACAATAGGAACGTCCCTCTTTTACTACATCCAGCCCCAAAACTTTTGCCTTTCCCTTCCCTTCTACTTCCCTGGTTTCCTTCAGGGTAGAAGGTAGAGACTGCAGAATCAAGTCAGCATCTGACCCGTTCTTCAACGTAGTCTTCAGGTCCGTGAGCTCAAAATAGCTGGTCTCTATAAGGACGTTTCCCCCTACAGATGACCCGATAGCCAACCTCGCTGGAAGCAATTCGTTCGAGGTCTCATATCTTGCGATACGAGATTGCTCTCCATATAAATCTTTGTTATGGAGGAAGATAGAAACTAAGTCCATCTTCTCGTGCTGCCTCTGGTATATACCATCAACTGAGGCTAACACGAGGCACTTAGATTTCGCACAGTCTTTTTCCGATGTCTTGCGGATATGAATATCCGTGACAGGGGAAACTGGACCTGAGACGGCAGGGGTTGGATCAGTCAAGAGGTGTCCCAGCTTGTCATGGGCAATGGACATCTAGACAGACCTTTGCCAGTTATAACAGTCATATTCAGTCATTTTATTATCTAGATGTAACCTAGGTGCGGTCACTGGGTCGCTGCAATTAAGAGAGAGAGAAGAAAACACTCAGTATGATGCTCTTGCAAGTTTAGATTGGTTTTTAATTTATCTAAACAGGATGACTCCCACTGTCTCTCGAATCCCTCCTCAAACCATAAAGGAAGAATTAGTCAGGATCAATCTCACCGTACAATACTTGCTTAACCGTTTAGCCAGGCCAGTGTCGGTACTTCGAGGGAGGTTTTCCAACGCTTTCGCGAAGTTCCTTAATTAAGTAACCTCTTTTCCCTGTGGGCGTAGTCCCGCTAACACCTTTCTAGACACCTACTTGGTTTATAGCATTGATCGTTAAGTGAGAAAATTCCCGAGGAGTAGCATATACTCACAGTAGGATCAGGATCCATATATCATCGCGTGACAAAACTGAAGGAATCCTACCAGAATCATCACACTCCAAATGGTACGCAGCGCTAGCAAGTTTCAGTTCTTTTGAAACTCCCGATGTGGATTTTTGCCCCATGCTCTTATGACCTTGACGAAGGCCAACATATCATAAGTCACATGTCAAGTTCTACCCGTCATTGTCCAGGTTAATTTGAACCCACCAGTACATACCCTTGACGAAGGACAAAATAGTAGTACGACTGTCCCAAACCAACGCATCTATCTATGCTACAGATAAATATTCAGCAGCTACCAATCACTATGCCTTGGCGAAGGTCAAAATACATAGCTTGAATACTACTGAATATTTAACTGAAATGACGGAGGGCTACGAATGGTTTTGGAGAAACCGTGAACGTAGTGAACTTGATATAATCGATGAAACGAGATAGCTTTTTAAAAGGAGTGGTTCAAGCTCCGCGTTTAAAAGCTGGTTTTTGAAAAGAACCGAGTGGTTTTGAAAGTGTCCAACGACTTTTACTTGGTTTATTTTCTTACATTAATTTTAATGCGTCCCATCATTTAATCCTACCATTGCAGAAAACAACGAAAATATAGCGTATGCTTATGCCATCCGCATTCGCCACGGGGCCCCGTCATCACCCGTTAGGTTACTTAACTAACGACAGAGCGGGGGCTGGACTAGCGCGGATGCAAAACATAAGCAACACCTAAATAGATATCATATATAGATATATAGCAATGATAACCATTTCAGATCACAGATGAACACTTTGGATATACTAGGAATCCGCGATCCGTTCGAGCCTGCAACGAAAAGCGGATTACACGGTCGCGATGAATAGCCAAACCCCACCCTAGACCCCTACGGGTGCGGCAAACTACACGCCAAGTACCCGAAGCGAAGCAACCTCCCTCAACACGTGAGTAGGCCACTCTGCACTTCGAGATACCCGGTAGTTTGTGCACCCCTCCTTGGGTCTATCCTAGGAGCAAAAACAGTAAAAAGAAATTATACAATGACGGCTACAACCCCGACCCGGTTGTGCGGCCATACAAATAATATTACATCAATTTACATATTACATGAATGAAAGAAAAAGAAACTCTCATCTCACATCCACCCGGCTATTCATCCGCGACAATCCAACGAGTTCATATCCACAAACCATCAACATTACAGATCACAGATATGTATAACCCCCACTAATCGACGTATAGCGATTAGCAGACGTTCAATACATGTATCACATTACAGATAATATCCATTAGCCAAAGTCTACGGAATATCGATCAAAATACGGATTTGTAACCACCCCAAAAATCAATTTGTTCTCTGGAAAATCTGGGTAGAAACAGACTGTATTAAAAATCCCAAAACAACACAGTAAGAACACTGCAGCAAAACGGAGTCGCGGCCGAGTCAACTCGGCCGCGATTCCGCGGTTATTTGGCCGAGTCAGCGGCTCAGTTTTGCTGTGTGTTCTATAAAAACCCTGAGACGATTTTTCATGTATGTCAAATAATTTTTTGAACAGTATAAAAAATCAAGAGAAAGATGATTTTTTCCGGACGTGTTTTGCGACTTTTTTTCGATCGATATTCTAAATACTTTGCTAATTTGCTAGTTTATGTTTAGCTAGGCTCTGATACCACTGTAAGTCCACGTTGCTCACCCCGGTTCTTACGGGGAGGCGGAAACGGCGAAAAACAATTATTTAGCACAAAGGCAACATGGACTAAAAGCCGGATCTTTGCTAAACTAGAAACTAGCAAACTACTAGAGGCATTAACTACTATGCCGTAGAAATTATACCTCACGACACCGGTCCTTCGGGTCTTCATTCCGCTGTCCTACTTGTCCGTCCACGCTCCGAGGGTCGATCCAGACCTTGGTTACCTCCGCGGCCTTCTTGAGTCGAAGACGATCCACCCGAGAGATGTACACCGAGCTCCACCTCGAGCCGAGGCAACTAGGGCAACAAGATCGCTAGTCTTGATGTCCTAGGTTGTGTAGAGGAGGTTAATGGAAGTGTTTGTCTAAGTGGATTCTTTTTCTCTCAACACATGAGATCAAAAGAAGAAATCAAGATGAAGGAGAACTAGCAACCACGAGAGCTCATTTTCTTTTCTTCTCACAAGAGAGAGAATGAGAAAAAGAAATGAAAAAGATTACTAAAGAAAAATGAACCATGGTTGCAATAATACACCAAAGCCATCATTACTAATCCTATCATGATAAAGTTGATGGCACTAATGACTTGACCATTTTCATAACTCAAGAAATAAAAAGAAATCCAAAGAAAACTCTAGACCTCTCATGAAGGTCAAAAGTCCACTTTGGTCAAACGGTCAACAAAGTCAAGTGTGGTCAAAGAAGGTCAAATGGTCAAAGAAATTAGCCATCATAAAATTATCACTAAAAGGATTAGTAAATAATGTCTCCGGCTCATAATGGTTTTGACCGAACGAACTACCAAAACCCTAATGAGTCCGCCTCAAAATGGTTCTGACCGAACCAACTGCCAAAACCCTAATAAGGCACCTCCTCCTTCATCGCTCCGCAAAACCGTGCATACACACCCGCATCCGCATTCCGTAGAATGCGAATGCACAGAAGACAAAATGAATCCATCCGTGCAATACTAGGATCCGACTTAAACCAAAGCCCACTAGTATTGCCTGCCCGAACAACATACGCATACAAGTGCACGTAAGTGATCGTAGCCCTACCGTAAAACCATACGGCCTCTACACGTTTCGCTCAGTGCAGGGAAACTCTCTGTGTGGGACTCTAAAGACTCGACACTACGCTGGCAGTGGGTTTAACCACAGACCGCAAGCGGCACTAGCTGTACGTAACGGTCCCCAGGTAGATGTCGATAAGAAGGCCGATGAGGTAAACCCATCCGAACTCCTACTGAGCCTGTATGTGACAATCTCCGTACAGTCCGGTTTGTTCGTCTGATACATCGCATGGCGGGCCTAGGGGGTGGTAAACGTCAGTCCCCTAATAGCGGTACAAGTCGTGTCGGAGTGTAGCCCATAACACCCTGAGATAACACTGGAAACCTACCAGTATATCTCGCTTGCCCTGGCCAGGGACTACTCGTGTAATGGCTCTCCTAGACACAGCGTGATGTCAACCCCCAATACCGGGAGAGACGAATCCTGTCTAACCGTCACCGCCTCCAAGTGCTTCGAGACTGCATCCAACTACTACCTGTTTGCATGACTCTTTTGAGCCGTGGTAGGGTAGTAATCTAAGTACAGTGGGAACACACTCGAGGCGAAGTGACAGTGTCAAGTCAGCGGACTAAGCTGTACTCATGTCACCTGGGAACTGATAACTGATGATAGGTATAATACCAACCGACAGTTCCCGACGAGTCCTGTCCAGTGTACTCGTAACCCAACGAGCACCCGCATACTATCTCCAGTACGACGTACTGATGGCTGTGGGACAGACCACCTCCCTTGCTGGGATGAGAAGCGCATACGCTAGTCTACTCCGGAGTATCGATGCCCTGTCTCGATAGTCTTACGACTAGGGACCTGTATAAGGATGTGCTTATAGATTACCCAGCCCCCACAAGTATGACTGCCATCACAACGCTGGTAATCAAGCAAAGATCCTAAGGGCTCCACTATTATGTATATAAGCGATATGCTAAAAGAAACACATGCACATATTGAAGTAGAGACAAACCAAGTAGCATACTACCATTTTGAGCAAGATTGTCTATACAACTGTGAATATCCCAAGCTTCCATTAAGTAATATACAAGCTAGTATGATACAGTAATGGCCTATAGGGCATAAACACTAACAGGGTTATGCACTAGAATCAGCTGCATATCTTTTGAACAAGGTTCCAACCAAAACTGTGCCTACTACACCATATCAGATGTGGAGTGGGAAGAAACCCTATTTTCAATACCTGAAAACATGGGGATGTTCAGCTTTTGTAAAAAAGCAGCATCCGGATAAGCTCGAGGCACACTCAGTACAGTGTGAGTTTGTGGGATATCCAAAGAACTCAAAGGGGTATTATTTCTATTACGCAGAGGAACAAAAGGTTTTTGTTTCTCGTCATGCCCACTTCTTGGAAGCTGAATTTTTAGAAAATCAGAAGAGTGGGAGCGCAATAGAACTGGAAGAAATTCCAGAACCACAAGCTTTTACTGAAAGTATGGTAGAACCAGAAGTTTCAGAATAAAGGGACATACCAGCGCCTATCCGCAGAAGTAGTAGGCAGTCTCATCCGCCCGAGAGGTACTACGGTTTTCTCATAGACGGGGATCGAGAAGATTGCATCATTGATAATGATGACCCTACTAGCTTCCAGCAAGCTATTTAGAGCGGCGACTCAGTAAAATGGCTGGATGTAATGCGGACCGAAATGGAGTCCATGTACACTAACAAAGTATGGACTTTGGACATTGCTCCAGATGGGGTAAAACCCGTAGGATGCAAATGGATCTTCAGAAAGAAGATTGGTGTGGATGGACAGGTTGAAACCTATAAGACTAGACTTGTTGCAAAGGGTTTTCGTCAAATACCTGGTTTGGACTATGACGAAACCTTTTCTCCAGTGGTTATGCTCAAATCCATTCGGATCCTTCTTGCCATTGCTGCCTTCCACGATTATGAGATCTGGCAGATGGACGTAAAGACGGCCTTTCTAAATGGTAATTTGGAAGAGTACGTCTATATGGATCAGCCAGATGGATTCATTCAGAGTGGGAGCAGCGGTAAAGTGTGCAAGTTGCTTAAATCCATTTATGGACTAAAGCAGGCATCGCGGAGTTGGAACATCTGTTTTGATGATACTATAAAAGAATTCGACTTTATCAAGAATCCAGATGAAGCATGCATTTACAGTAAGATTGTAGGGAGAGCTGTTGTATTCCTCGTCTTGTACGTGTATGACATTCTCCTAATAGGAAATGATATTCCTATGCTACAGTCAGTCAAAAGATTCTTGTCACAGAAGTTCTCCATGAAGGATCTGGGTGATGCCACCTACATTCTGGATATCTAGATCTATCGTGACAGATCAAAGAGGATGTTGGGACTTTCGCAGTACAGGTACATAGACACCATATTGAAAAGATTCAGTATGGAAGATTCTAAGCGCGGTAACCTACCGGCTTGTCACGGAATCACCCTCTCCAAAGAGATATCTCCCAAGACCGATTTGGAAAGGACTCGCATGTCGATTATACCCTACGCTTCTGCGGTAGGCTCTATAATATATGCGATGTTATGTACCAGATCAGATATAGCATACGCATTGAGCGTTGTAAGCCGGTATTAGGCAAACCCAGGGAAGAAGTACTGGATAGCAGTAAAGAACATTCTCAAGTACCTGAGGAGGACTAAGGAGATGTTCTTGGTGTATGGCGGAAAAGACCTCCAGATCGAGGCCTTTGCCGACTCCAGCTTCCAGAGTGACAAGAATGACTCCAAGTCCATGTCGGGTTATATCTTTACCCTCAATGGAGGGGCGGTCTGTTGGAAGAGTTCCAAGCAGGACACCGTTGCTTACTCAACGATGGAAGCAGAGTACATAGCTGCTTGCGATGCCGCAAAAGAAGCTGTCTGGATGAAGAAGTTTCTTACAGAATTTCAGGTGGTTCCTACCAGTGTTGATCCAATACCTATGTATTGCGACAACAATGGCGCTATAGCTTTAGCGAAGGAACACAGGTCCCATCAGAAGTCCAGACACATTTTAAGGCGGTATCACCTGATCAGGGAGATCGTAGACCGCCGGGAGATCGAGATAAAGAGAGTAAATACGGAGAATAACACTGCTGATCCATTCACAAAGGTCATTTCTCAGACGCAGTTCGAGAGGCTATTCGAGATGATAGGTCTGCAATATGCCAGTACATGGCCCTAATGCAAGTGGGAGATTGTTAGTGTTTATGCCCTAGAGGCCATTACTGTATCATACTATTTTGTATATTACTTAATGGAAGCTTGGGATATTCACAGTTGTATTGACAGTCTTGCTAAAAATGGTAGTATGCTACTTGGTTTGTGTCTACTTTAATATGTGCATATGTTTCTTTTAACGTATCGCTTATACATATTAGTAGAGCCCTTAGGATCTTTGCTTGATTACCAGCGTCGTGATGGCAATCACACTAGTGGGGACTGGATAGTCTATAAGCAACATCCTACACAGGTCCCTGGTCGTAGGATTATCAAGACAGTGGATCGATACTCCGGAGTAGACTAGTGTGTACGCTTCTCATCCCAGTTAGGGAGATGGTCTGTCCCACAGCCATCAATACGTTATACTGGAGATAGTATGCAGGTGCTCGTTAGGTTACGGGTACACCGGACATGACTCGCCGGGAACTGCAGGTTGGTTTTATACCCATCGTCAGATAGCAGTTCCCAGGTGACATGAGTACAGCTTAGTCCGTCGACTTGATACTGCTACTTCGCCTCGGGTGTGTTCCCACCGTACTTAGATTACTATCCTACTACGGCTCAAAGGAGTCGTGCAAACATGTAGTAGTTGGGTGCAGTCCCGAAGCACTTGGAGGCAGTGGCGGTTAGACATGATTCGTCTCTCCCGGTATTGGGGGTTGATATCGTGCTGTGTATGGAGAGCCATTACGCAAAGTCCCTGGCCAGGGCAAACGAGATTTTTTTTCTCAAGGTGTAATGGGCTTCACTCCGACATGACTTATACCACTATTAGGGGTCTGACGTTTACCGCCCCCTTAGGCCTGATATGCGATAGTCCTAGACGAACAGACCGGACTGTATGGAGATTGTCACATCAGACTTAGTTGGAGTTCGGATGGGTTTACTCATCGTCCTTCTTATCGACATCTACCCGGGGACCGTTACGTACAGCTAGTACCGCTTGCGGCCTGTGGTTAAACTCACTGCCAGCGTAGTGTCGAGTCTTTAGAGTCCCACACAGAGAGTTTCCCTGCACCGGGCAAAAAGTGTAGAGGCCGTATGGTTGTACGGCAGGGCCGCAATCACTTACGTACACTTGTGCACGTATTATGATCGGGCAGATAATACTAGCGGGCTTTGGTTTAAGCCAGATTCTAGTATTATACAGATGGATTTATTCAGTCAAATATTATCCGTGTTGTTCGGAAATACGAATGGGAGGGGCCGTCTCGTATTTTGTCGGTAAGGTTCTAGAAGAAGGTGACTCATTTGTATTTATTTCTTTTGGATTAAACACAAATGAGGTGGAGAGATGAGGTGTAAGTTTTCATTAAATGCTTAATGACTCATGAGGTGATTCACCCTTAGGATTAAATGAAGCTCACAAGATATTTCTAGATATTTTATCAAGAGATATTTGTATGCTTCATTATATTCTTTCATGAGTATTATTCATTATCATTATCGCAAAAGCTTTCTCTCTCCTCAAGTCTTCATCTTCTTCCTCAAAACCCTAAAAGCTCTCATGAGTTGAGAATCCTAGGGTTTAAGTGACTAAGTAATCCATCTAAATACTCTACACCCTCTAGGACTTCTAGATTAGCAAACTAGAAGCCGTAGTTATCTCAGATTTGAGATTAGAGCTCGGACTATAGACTCTCGGGTGGATCGTCTTTGACTCGAGGAGGCCGTTGAAGTGCCCATGTTCCATAGAGCCTACGAGGTGTGGAGGACAGCGATGAAGACCTGAAGGACAAGTAACGTGAGGTATAATTTCGAATCAGAGTAGTTAAACCTCCCGTAGTTTGCTAGTAATGGTTTAGACACGATCCGTGTGCTCAAGTCCATGTTACGAAGCTTTAATAATTGTTTTTCATATATTCCGTCTCTCTGCGAGCTCGTGGGGTATGTGACATGGACTTACAGTGAGCATGTAGAGAGAAGAGTCGCTCGTGTGTCGACTGACGTGTATGTTGATTGGTTCTTCGCCGGAAGTGAGGTTGTAAGTGTTGTGGGTGCGCAACTTATAGTCTCGAAGGAGACGTGTTGAAGATAAAGGAACGAGCCTGCGGGCTTAAAAAAAGTGTAATAAGGATCGAGACGTCATCGGTGGCCGAACCACTATAAACCTTTGTGTTTGAGTTTGCAATTTCTCTCTCTCTCTCTCGTTTTATTTTCATAACTTAGAAATTGCATGCCATTATCTCTTTTGCTCCATATGCTCCTTCATGCTTGATATTTTTCTCTTGCTATATGTTTATATTTCACAATTATAGTTGTGATTAGCTCTAATCTCTATTGGTTTATCTTCTGCCTAAACTTTGCAATTGTGATATTGTTTAGACGTATGAATTTTTTAATTTGGGTATTTTGGTGGCATAGTCCTATGCACCTCTCTCTAGGATTATTTTCACTCAAAGGATTTTGATTCCGCAATATCATGCGGAGCTAGCATGAACGTTTCCCCATCAATCTCGAAACGTCGACGAGGTATTAGTCTAAGGGACGATCTTCGAAGCGGTTGAGATTCCGTAAATGGTTTCGAGTCATTTACAGGTATCTTACTCCCACCATCCCTAAGTGCCAGAGAATCCGATTCCCCTTCCATCGTTGGCTGATTGATGTTTTCCTCGATCTCATGCAAACCCAAATCCTAATCCACTTCTCCCTTCTACGGGAATTTCTCCTCGAGGAACTCAGCATCTCGTCACTCAATCTCGGTCACAGTCCCATCTTCCTGCTCACCTAAAAACACGTATCCTTTTGAGTGCTTGGAATAGCGTATAAATATATACTTCTTCCTCCTGAGACCCAACTTTCGATACGGATGATAAATAGTGTGTACAAATACAACACACTCCCAAGGACGAAAATGATCCAACAACGGTTTATTGCCTGTCCATTTGTATGTTCATTGCAAAAAGGCATTTGTATGTTCATTGCAATTAATTCACTCTGATAGTTGCAGACCGATAAATGCAAAGGTACTTGGTTGTGCTTTCTATTTCGAAACCCTCATAAATGATTATTCGATTTACGGCTACTAGTCTCGCACTTAACTGAAGTATTGATTTGTATCCTTAAGCTCGAAGGATCAGGTTGTACGACCTTACATGAATAAGATCTGTTCTATATGCTGGTACAACTATATCCCATTTGCTAACAAGAAGCAATCATGGATAGATTATCACTTGCTTACTAACTTTTGATTTTATTCCAAATGAATAGCTCCACATTGACCATCAAATCTTGCAATCAATTTTAATTGCAAAATCTTGATTTTCATATCGTCCATCTTTATTACATAACCTTTTAATCTGAATTTCTTTCTACATTTTGATTCTTATACTTTTTCCCTAATAAATCAAAGGTTAGAAAATATTATACATAAAAAAAATCTTAGATTTATGCTTTGATCGCATAAGTGATACATTTTTTGCTGAATTATGTTCCATTTATTCTTATTCAGGCATACATGATACAGAATCCCAGATATCAAGTGATTTTCCTACATTTGATATTTAAAAGTTAACCTTCTATTTTTTAACACAACAAAAATACGATACAAAAAAATTGTTTCACTTAATTTTGTCCACTTTCTTATATCTTATTTTAAGAAGAAGATGAGAACCATATCTAAATTAATTGCATAATTAAATGAAAGTCAAAGATCCATATAATATATGTGATTTATTTTGTGATACATCCCCCTAGAATATATTTTTTCATAAATTTTGCTAAAAATAATCATCAACTCCACAGATCCTTATATAATCCCAATGTATGAAAGAGGTCTCGATTACAATTCAATAAAAATATAATAACGATGAAGAATTCTCTGTTTCTCACCTTTCTCTCACTTTTCCTTCTTCGTCACTCCTCCGTCGCCGTCTTCGCTGCTGGCGACCTAGACACACTCTGTATAGGGCTCCAAGGATTTTACATCCCTTACCCTCAATGCTATGAAATCTTCAATCAAGACCCAAGGAGCAAAACCGCAAACTTCAACGAGCTCGCTGCCATCGTGGTTGATATCGTCGACGCCAACGTCACAGATCTACAATCATCGATCGATTCTTTGTCCAAAACGGAGAAAAACCCGATTTTACGAGGCGTGCTAGAAACGTGTGCTAAAGCTTATTCGGATGGCACTCCCACATTGAGTAAGGCTAAAAAGGATGCTGCGGCTAAGGGTTATGCTGGTGCTGCCGATGCGCTCGAAAAATACGCAGCTTTTCCTCAAGCTTGCCTTAATGAGTTGAATGAGAAAGAAGCGGAGATTCCTCCAGTGAGATATGGGTCGGCTTCTCTTATAGATATGGCGTTTGCCGCAAAAGATACACAAATAATTGCGGCAGAGAAGAAAACCTGATGTTCTTTTTTCTCTCCTTGTATGCTCGTATTAATGAGCATACATGCCAAACTGTAACCTTTGATTATTTACCACTCAATAAAGTGCTGCAGTTTTGAATGCGAGATTATTGTGCTTGTTTCTTTGTGAATATGTTTAGTATAACTATCTTATCCCATGAGTTCAAGTGTGTCTTTCTTGTTGATAGACTTGTAAGTGTAAGCTACCGCTGACCGTCTAGCTATTAATATGTTTAAAATGCTAAATTGACGGTAATTTAACATGACAAACATTAAACCAATTTTGTACGTCACCAAATCGTAATTGTTATAATGCAACCCTTTGGAGGGTTTGCAAATTGATATCTTAAATTGTTCTCAGGGGACTGCCAATTGGTATTAGAAAAAAGCAAAATGGAATTAACTTCTTACAAATTTACCGTGCCAAATGATAATTTTAAGATAGAAATATTGAAATTTCAACATTACATATAAATCCTATTAAATTCACTACTTATCAATTGTTATATTTTACAAACCAACCCAGTACATGGCCTGTTAACGCTGGTTTAAACAAATAAATCTGTTCATTTTGATTATGGATAAAGTGTATTATTAGTATTTTTTAAAATAACAGTGCACACATTAACTTTGTTTTAAGGGAGTTCTTTCACTAAAATACCCATAATAAATGTACCACTATAGGGGAGCTTCTTGTAATTAAAAGAAAACTTGAAGGTAATATGGTGGAAACAATTATACTTTGTATCTTATTGCAATTCCCACTTTTGTTTACATAGGCCAATTTTATATGGATTCATTAGTTCGATAATCATTATAGGTTTTTTGTTAAATTTCAGGATGAAGTCTTGATTGCTGGATTTGGTCGTAAGGGCCATGCCGTCGGTGGTATTCCTGGGGTTCGTTTCAAGGTTGTGAAGGTGCCGGGCGTCTCTTTTGGCTCTCTTCAAGGAGAAGAAGGAGAAGCCGGGATCTTAAGTGTCTTTCTTGTGTTTCAAATTCGTATTATACATGAAGATGCTTGAGGCATTTTTGTTTTCTCTATAATATTTAATGTACTAACTTTGCTTTCATCATATTGGGTTCATGTTAAGTTTCATTGCTGTTGCTCTATTTTAATCAATTGCTTGTTCTTTTTACCCCCGCTTTTCTTTTATGGTTTATATAGGGTAAGATCAAGTTCAATAATTCTTTTTGCCTGTTTGCTATTTGTGTTATTTTTCTCTGTGCTCAATGTTGAAAGGAAAAGCTGTGCAGCTGGTCATTTAGTGTTAAATCATTTCAGCTCCATTACAAAATATCATTTGTGACCGCAAAAGACCTTTATTAATTACCAAAAAGTTCAAGAGATTGTGATGACAGGTCTCTTGAGAGGTATAAGTTTCATACACAGGAAAAGAAACGGTTTCGTACAAATATTTAGAAATTATTCTGTCAGAACATAAATCTAATATGATATAAATGTTCTGAATTTATTTTGTCAAAACATAAATCTAATATGATAATCATACAAGCTAAGCATGGATCACGCAATGATGCTTTTCTTCAATTTGTATGTGCAAGATGAAGATTTTCCACATCCAACCAAATCTAAAATCAGAAGCAATCATGGTTGAATATCACTTAGATATTAAGCTAGATAGATACAACATTGACCATCCTTATATAATCCCAATGTATGAGGTGACCTGTTTCAATTACAATTCAATAAAAAAATAACAATGATGAAGAATTCTCTCTTTCTCACGTTTCTCTCACTTTTCCTTCTTCGTCATTCCTCCTCCGTCGTCACTGTCTGTCACGACCCAAATGCGGTCCATGACCAGCATTTAACCACGTAACGTCTACAGCCGTAACGCGATTAAGTAAGCCGAAACCCAGAAATCAAAACCATTAAAAGTAGTGAGTGATGAAAACATTGGTTTAAAACATTTAGAAAAACCTTGAGTAAAAAAAATTCTTTAAAGTTTAAGTTATTTTCTTAAAAAGTATCTTCTTTGTAAAAACTAGCCCCGAAAACGGGTACAACACATGATATAAGTAAATGACATATAATAAAGAATAAGCATCCCCAAACGGGAGCAATCACGCTCAACGGCGGAAGCAGTCACCACGAGAGAAATATACGACGCCGAAGCGAAGAAATGAACAATAAGTGAAAAACAACATAAAGGATAAAACTGCATAATAAAGTAGGCTCACACGAGCTCGACATCCAGAGTACAAAATAAAATACAATATCGTCCTCACAACTGGTCTCTAAGTCAATACATGGAATAGTAGATGGAGAGCACTAGATACAATAGAGTGTACAAATGGAAAATAAACGGATACCGCAACCTACCTATCAGCAAAACGGTTCACACGCTAACTGCAGTGGTATCCGTAGCAAAAAGATACAAAGAGGTAGCCCTGCCGCGACTACTCTGAGGGTCAACCTGCAAACACTGTGGCACAACGGGGGTGAGTTGCCAACTCGTGAATAGTAAATAATATATAAAGGTAATCGCGAGTAGCACGTACTGCGATACTCTAACATATGCAATCTGATAACATCTATATGATGAACTGGGTATGCAATAATCATGCATAACATGTGCAATCTGATAACATTAATATGATAATCTGGGTATGCAATAATCATGCACAGTACTCTATCAGGTACTACAACTACAGGAGGCAATGTATATCAATGAATGCCGAGCATGGTATAGAACATCATCTACATGAATCATCATCGTGGAAAAACCCGGTGTCTACCAAATACACCCCAAATCCTAAAAATCAGGCACCGTCAATCTAATCAGCCCTCAAATCTTGTAAATCTAGTGGAACATGAGTGCCCAACATCGGCACTCGAAAATATCATAAAATGCTCGTGTCTAATATCGACACGCAAATCCTCATGTATCGGGCTCCGTCAGTCCGGATCGGCCCACGGGCTCCCTTTGCGGAATTGACCCTCGGGCCCCGGCAGTACAGGTCGGCCCATATCCATCTCTCGACTCCGGTCGGTATCCTCCGGATAACAGCCAGGTCCAACCAATCACCGGTAGGTAGTAGTCCTTTTGTCAGGCTCATCGTCATCCTCACGAAATCTCTCTCTCGCCCCGGGATACCATACCGGGGCCATCATGAACCCGCAAACGGATCATCCTCTTCCTCGAATCGGGTTTCACATGTCACACATCTCAGTACCGAGAAAACGCATGATGGACGCACTAAAATATCATATCAAGAGAAACCGGGTTTTCAAAACAGTGCATACTTCCTTAAAATAATACCACGGTTCTCAAATCCGGAAATCACATGAAATCTAAAACTTAATGCGTAAATCCATGCAATGTGTCGTATGCCGCATAAAATCGTACTACAAGTAAAAAGGGAAAACCGCTTTTTTAAATGGATCCAGCTTTGAAATATTTCATGCGGTCCCCATTTCTCTAGAAATCAAAGCCAGCATCATCTATGTATGTGAAATATAAATGTATGTAGGTATGGATGCACAAGATATACATATGCAAGTATGAGTGTACAATATGTATACGCACCAATATGGATGTACAAGGGGCATATACGCAAATATGAGTGTACAATATGTATATGCACCAATATGGATGTACAAGTGGTATATACGCAAGAATGAGTGTACAATATGTATATGTGCCAATATGGATGTATAAATTGCATATACACAAGAATGAGTGTACAATATGTATGTGTGCCAATATGGATGTACATGTGGTATATACGTAAGTATGAATGTACAATATGTATATGTGCCAATATGGATGTATAAGTGGTATATACGCAAGTATGAGTGTACAATATGTATATGCCCCAATATGGACGTACAGGTGATATATACGCAAGTATGAGTGTACAATATGTATATATGCTAATATGGATGTACGGGTGGCATATACGCAAGTATGAGTGTACAATATGTATGTGTGCCAATATGGATGCACAAGTGGTATACAAGCAAGTATGAGTGTACAATATGTATGTGCACCAATAAGGATGTACATGTGGTATATACGCAAGTATGAGTGTACAATATGTATATTTGCCAGTATGGATTTATAAGTGGTATATATGCAAGTATGAGTGTACAATATGTATATGCACCAATATGGATGTACAAGTGGTATATACGCAAGTATGAGTGTACAATATGTATGTGTGCCAATATGGATGTACGGGTGGTATATACGCAACTATGAGTGTACAATATGTATGTGTGCCAATATGTATGTATAAGTGGTATATACGCAAGTATGAGTGTACAATATGTATGCACACAAAGGAACAGAATCATGTCTAATCATCAAGGATGAGGTAAGCTAAATGATGTATGGTTCATAGCAATTCTATAGTGCGAGTGTCATGGTAATTACTAACGGTGTGTGTGTAACATAAAATTAGTGCTCGTGGAGCATGAACCGTTAATAACAGTGCGGCGTCTCATAACTACTATGTCCATATGCAACAAGAGAGGGTATGCAACTATGGTACATATGCACACCCTATAAATATATGAATATAACATGTGGCTACAACATCCTATCCAGTCCTGACGCATAACGCCATACGGGCGATTTCCCCGTAGATGTTAAATCTACTCACCGTGATCTCGATCTACGTATATCCGACCACCTGCTTCCCCTTCTTCGCTGCGTCTGAAGTCCTCGCCTACGACCCTAGAATTTACACAAAGCAACACACATAAGGCTAAAATCCTGTAAAAACGCGATATCAAGACCAAACGAGAAACTAGCGTCGCAAGCTAAACGCGTGTGTACTCGATACGCCAAAACGCGTGTATACGCGTCTGAAACTACCCTGACATGCTGCGACACACAGCAACCGCCAAACCCACTCACAAAACGTACATGTCGCGTAAGTTTTAAAGCACTAAAATAAGGAATTCGGTTCCAGATTTTGATACGAGTTGAAATAAGAAAAGTTGCATATACCAAACACCTTAAATATGTAGCAGACTCCTACCCACCAAACCCCGACACACAGCTCATTTATCTGGCCGCAAATTGCGGCCAGAACTAATTTATTTGCGGCCTGGGGTGGGAAGTATGGTCTCGTGCTCCATGTGTGTGGTCTAGATCTAGTGAACATGCTCCATTAAACTCAATTTTTCCCTAAAGCATCGGGAGTGAGAGCAGATCCCTAAACGGCTATAAATCTTAACTAAACACTAAATTAATAAATTATGGGGTTTTAGTGTAACCTGAAGCAAAAACTTGGATTTAACAACACTAACAACACTTAGTTAAGCTAATTAAGACATAAAAACCATTACTTGACCTAATCTCCACTTAAATCACCTAATTAGCACTAATACCTCACTTAAACCCTAAATTAAGTTAAATAACTAAAATTTTAGCAAAGAAAAGGATTAGGGTAAGCTTATACCTCAAAGTGGTTTAGTGATGGCTCAACTTGCTAACCTTGCCTTCAAAGGCAAAGATTTGCCTCTAAAACCAACAAGAAAGTGCTAAGCAAGAGGTTTAGTGAAGTGAGGAGGGAATTTTAATGGAGGTTTGGAGCTTGAGTGAAAGAAAGAAGCAGAAGAATAATGAGGGAGAGGGGGGTTGTTGCTGTGCAGTAAAGAGAGAGGGAGAGAGTGTGTGAAAGAAATTGTGAGGGCTTGAGAACACTTGAGAGAGTGAGATGAGTGTGAGAGTCAATCATGCCCCTCTCTCTCCCCTCCATAAATACTTGCCATGCTTTGTCCCCCCATGCCTCCTAGCCCATCATTCCCTCTCTCCTCAAGTCAACCCCAAAAGAAAATCATTTATTTTAAAATTTTTGAATTTTGAAAACTAATTTACCTAATTAACTACATACTACCCTAATGGAAATGGTTAACACACCATGGCTACATAAACATGGTTTAACCCCAAAATTAGCCCTAGGTTTTCATGCACATGTTTGTGCAAGCCCAAATTAAATTCTAATAAAATATTCATTAATTTTTATAAAATATTTGAAAACCGTTTTGGTAAACTTTTTACTAAAAAACCGCATTAATACGTAATTACCCACTAATCGCATTCTAAGGTGTTACAATCTTCCCCCTTAAAGAAATTCGTCCCCGAATTTAAAAATATAGCTACGCGTATATTCAAAATGACGAGGGAATTTTTTCCGCATCTCGTCCTCGGCCTCCTAAGTGATCTCTTCACCATTTGGGCTGCGCCAAAGAACCTTCACAGATAGCAAGACCTTTGATCGAAGTTTCTTCACTTGCCGATCCAATATCACTACTGGCTGCTCGGTGAACGAATGATCGCGCTCAAGCTGAATGATCTGATGCTGAATCATTTGAGAAGGGTCATGAAGGTATCTACGAAGTATCGACACGTGGAATACGGGGTGAACATCTGGAAAGTCGGGTGGAAGAGCCAAACGATATGCCACTGCGCCCACATGCTCGAGGATCTCGAAGGGACCTATAAATCTGGGACTAAGCTTCCCCTTCCGCCCAAATCTCATCACGCCCTTTATCAGAGAGACCCTCAGAAAAACATGATCGCCAACGGCGAACTCGAGTTTGCGACGGCGTCTATCAGCATACGATTTCTGCCTGCTCTGAGCTGTCCTCATGCTCTCTCGAATCAACTGTATCTTCTCGGTCTTCTCTTATACGATCTGCGGCCCCAAAATACCGCTCTCTCTGAGCTCTGTCCAACAGACGGGCGATCGACATCTCCTTCCATATAAAGCCTCGAAAGGTGCCATCTGAATCTTATCCTGGAAGCTATTATTGTAGGAGAACTCGACCAAGGGCAAATGACGATCCTAGCTGCCACCGAAATCTAGAATACAAGCTCGAAGCATGTCCTCAAGAGTCTGAATAGTCCGCTCTGACTGGCCATCGGTCTGCGGATGGAATGCTGTGTTGAAACTCAAGCGGGTGACCAAAGCCTCCTGAAGTCTCTGCCATAGTCGGCTGGTGAACTGGGTGCTTCGGTCGGACATGATACAAGTCGGGACACCATGCAATCGTATAATCTCGTCGATGTATATCTAGGCATACTGAGCAAATCCAAAAGTGGTCTTCACCGGTAGAAAGTGAGCCGCCTTCGTCAATCGATCCACGATAACCAAATGGAGTCATACCCTCGACTGGTCCTGGGTAGACCCACAATGAAGTCCATAGAAATCTACTCTCATTTCCACTCCGGAATGGGCAACGACTGTAGCTCTCCCACGGGCCTCTGGTGCTCGGCCTTGACTTGCTGATAAGTCAGGCATCTCGACATGAAGTCCGTGACGTCCCTCTTCATCCTTTCCCACCGGTAAACATCTCTCAGATCATGGTACATCTTGGTGGAACCTGGATGAACACTGTACACCAATCGATGCGCCTCCTCGAGAATCTCACGCCTCAGTCCCTCAGAATCCGGTACGCATAGTCGAGTCTCAAATCGCAGTATCCCCTGATCATCGATCACGAACTCGGAGTCTCTGCTCTGTTTAATCTTCTCCCGGATCTCTGAAAGACGGTCATCACTGGGCTGTGCCTCACGGATAAGGTCAAGCAACTGTGGACGTGCATGGATATGCGCAAGCTGTCCCCCAGTCGGAGTAAACTCGAACTGCACTTGGCTGTCGCATAAAATCTGCCAATCTGCCGACGATTGCCTCGGAACTGCGCTCAAACAGGATAAACTATCTCCGGGCCTTCGACTCAAAGCGTCTGCCACTACGTTCGCCTTGCCCGGATGATACAAGATCTCGCAATCGTAGTACTTTACTAGTTCCATCCAATGTCGCTGTCTCAGATTCAGGTCACGCTGCTGAAATATGTACTTCAAGCTCTTGTGGTCCGTGAATATCTGGCACGACTCGCCGTATAAGTAATGTCTCCAGATCTTGAGTGCAAACACTACTGCAGTCATCTCCAAATCGTGAGTGGGGTAGTTCTGTTCGTGTTTCTTCAGCTGCCGAGAAACATACGCGATAACCCTATCGTGCTGTATCAATATGCACCCTAGCCCCACTCGAGAAGAGTCACAATAGACCACAAATCCGCCCGATCCCGAAGGCAATGATAACACCGGCGCCGTAGTCAAACGGGTCTGCAACTGCTGAAAGCTATGCTCGCACGCCTCCGTCCAATCAAAAGGAACTCCCTTCCGGGTCAACCCGGTCAACGGTGCAGCAATACGGGAAAAGTCCTGAACGAATCGTCGGTAGTAGCCGGCCAGTCCTAGAAAGCTACGGATCTCTGTAACTGATGCTGGTCTGGGCCAATGCTGAACGGCCTCGATCTTCTTCGGATCCACACATATGCCATCTCTCGTCACCACGTGACCCAAGAAGTCAACACCGTCGAGCCAGAATGCGCACCTGAAGAATTTAGCGAATAGATGATGCTCACTCAAGGTCTGCAACGTAATACGCAGGTGCTGCTCGTACTCTTCTCGGCTACGGGAGTACACTAAGATATCGTCGATGAATACGATGATGAGCTGATCAAGATACGACCTGAAAATGCGGTTCATCAAGTCCATAAATGCTGCTGGGGAGTTGGTGAGTCCGAACGACATCACCAAAAACTCATAGTGGCCGTAACGCGTGCGAAAAGCCGTCCTCGGAATATCCTCCTGCCGAACCCGCAACTGATGGTAGCCTGATCGCAAGTCAATCTTCGAGAAGTGCCCCACACCCTGAAGCTGGTCGAACAAATCATCGATACGAGGCAAGGGATATCTGTTCCGCACAGTAACCCGGTTCAGCTGACGGTAATCAATACACAAACGTAAACTGCTGTTCTTCTTCTTGACGAACAGGACAGGAGCTCCCCACGGCGAAACACTCGGACGTACAAGTTCCCTATCTAGCAACTCCAGCAACTGATCCTTCAGCTCCCTAAGCTCCGCCGGGGCCATCCGGTAAGGCGGTATAGAAATCGTCCCCGTGCCGGGAATCAGATCAATGCAAAACTTTATCTCACGCTCTGGCGGAAATCCAAGCAACTCATCGGGAAAGACGTCAGAAAACTCCCGAACGATAGGAACCCGGTCCAACGAATCTACTGTGGCTCTGGTATCACGAATAGAAGCTAAGAATCCCTGACATCCCTCCTCAAAAGCCGACTAGCGCGTAGGGCTGAAATCATACTGTGAGGGGCGGCACCATGGTCCCCCTGCACAACAAAAACCGACTCGCCGGGAAAACAAAACCTAACCGTCTTCTCGCGGTAGTCCACAGACGCATAGCACGTGGCTAACCAGTCCATACCCAGGAGAACATCGAAATCCAACATCTTAAGAAGGATCAAGTCGACGGACAACTCTCTTTCACCAATACGGACAACAAACGACCGAAACACATGTCTAGCAATAAACGACTCGCCCACAGGAGTGGTCACAACAAGCGGCTGATCAAGCAAACAAGACTCTCTGCCCAAACTCGGCATGAAGTGTGTGGAAACGTACGAGTGTGTAGACCCCGGATCGAACAACACGTGTGCGTCAAAAGAGCATACTGAGAGTACCTGAGACCACTGCATTGGACGCCTGCGCGTCCTGATGAGTCAAAGCGAAGACCCGTGCCTTCCTACTACCTGCGACAGGCGGTCCTCTACTGGCAACTGGCTGTCCTCTGCCGGCAACTAGCTGTCTTCTGTTTCGGCCACCTCGTCCTCTCTGAGCAAACCCTCCGCGACCACGACCTCTCTGTACATAAGTCTGACGCGGAGCAACTACAGGTGTAACAGACATCGCCCTCTGGGGTGGAGAAGGTGGAAATGTGACATGTGGTACGACTATCTCGCCCTCACGTAGCTCCGGACAATCTTGAACCTGATGATAAGTACTCCCACACCGGAAATATCTAGACGGTGACTGTCGGCCTTGTGGATAGGTGCTGTATAACCGACCTCGTCTCAAACCTCTGCCATCATCACGGCCGGGAAGGGGTCTGCCACGGCGCCTACCAATCTGCCTCTGGGAAGACATATCAGTGCGAACTCTCTTCGGTTCCGGAACTCCCGAAGTATCGGCAAGACGCTCCTCGACTAATAGAGCTGCATCTACTGCTGCTGCATAGGTATCACAATACTTTGCGCTGATGGCGAGAAACAATGGGGTAAGCAATCCTCGAACAAACCTCTTGATCCGCATCTCCTCAGTAGCTACCAAATACGGGGCATACGTCGATAGCTCGGTAAACAGTACATCATACTCTGCCACTGTCATCTCCGGAGACTGGCGTAACGACTCAAAACTGCGTGCTCGAGCATCTCGGACACTCGGTGGAAGGAAGCGGGCAAGAAATACTGTCACAAACTCGGCCCAGGTCATGGGAGGAAGACCTGCTGCTCTGCCTTTCTCTATCGACTCGCACCACTTCTGCTCAAGACCTTCCAGGCGAAAGCTCGCGAACTCAACCCATCTCGCGTCGGAGCACCTCAGTGAACGACATATCCTGGCCATCCTATCGATAAATGACTGCGGGTCCTCGGCTGCATCGGTGCCTGTGAAGATCGGAGGCTTTGGCCTCATGAACTCAGATAATGACACTGTGATCACCTCTGTAGCTGCAGGTGCAATTGCCTGAACTGTAGGTACCATCACGGTCCCCTCAACAGGTGGAACAACCTCCTGTCTCTGCGCTCGAATGGCCTCAACTAACGACCCCATCATCTGGCCATCTCCTGCATACCAGCCCCTAGCATAGCAATATGGTCTGTCGAAGGGGGATCAGTCTGCTCCGGTACAACTGGCATACCGCCCGGGTTAGTCCTTGTCTTAGACGAGTCAACTCTAATCTCGGCTCTCACGGCCGCTCTCTGCGCCCTCATAGTCTTTGGCGGCATAATGGCTGGAAATGAAAACAAGATTCGATAAGAATACGGAAATTGAATCATAAGAATGTATATAATCACGAAGGAATTTCAACCAATAAGTCCTAAGGTCACTTAGGTGGAGTACCGTGTCGTGAGTATGCCGCGGAACATACACACGCTACGCCACTCTGCTTCAGCTACCTACTCCATCATACCAAGGTCATCCTACACTCCGAAAGGTAAAACCTACGCTCTGATACCAACTTTGTCACGACCCAAAGTGCGGCCCGTGACCGACACTTAACCACGTAACGTCTACATGCTTAACGCGATTAAGTAAGCCGAAACCCAGAAATCAAAACAATTAAAAGTAGTGAGTGATGAAAACATTGGTTTAAAATATTTAGAAAAACCTTGAGTAAAAAAAATCTTTAAAGTTTAAGTTATTTTCTTAAAAATTTCGGCAGCACCTTCTTTGTAAAAACTAGCCCCGAAAACGGGTACAACACATGATATAAGTAAATGACATATAATAAAGAATAAGCATCCCCAAACGGGAGCAATCACGCTCAACGGCGGAAACAATCATCACGAGAGTAATATACGACGCCGAAGCGAAGAAATGAACAATAAGTGAAAAACAACATAAATGATAAAACTGCATAATAAAGTCGGCTCACACGAGCTCGACATCCAGAGTACAAAATAAAATACAACATCGTCCTCACAACTGGTCTCTAAGTCAATACATGGAATAGTAGATGGAGAGCACTAGATACAATAGAGTGTACAAATGGAAAATAAACGGATACCGCAACCCACCTATCAGCAAAACGGCTCACACGCCAACTGCAGTGGTATCCGTAGCAAAAAGATACAAAGAGGTAGCCCTACCGCGACTACCCTGAGGGTCAACCTGCAAACACTGTGGCACAACGGGGGTGAGTTGCCAACTCGTGAATAATAAATAATATATAAAGGTAATCGTGAGTATGCACATACTGCGATACTCTAATATGTGCAATCTGATAACATCTATATGATGAACTGGGTATGCAATAATCATGCATAACATGTGCAATCTGATAACATTAATATGATAATCTGGGTATGCAATAATCATGCACAGTACTCTATCAGGTACTACAACTACAGGAGGCAATGTATATCAATGAATGCTGAGCATGGTATAGAATATCATCTACACGAATCATTATCGTGGAAAAACCCGGTGTCTACCAAATACACCCCAAATCCCAAAAATCAGGCACCGTCAATCTAATCGGCCCTCAAATCCTGTAAATCTAGTGGAACATGAGTGCCCAACATCGGCACTCGAAAATATCATAAAATGCTCGTGTCTAACATTGACACGCAAATCCTCATGTATCGGGCTCCGTCAGTCCAGATCGGCCTACGGGCTCCATCTGCGGAATTGGCCCTCGGGCCCCGGCAGTACAGGTCGGCCCATATCCATCTCTCGACTCCGGTCGGTATCCTCCGGATAACCGCCAGGTTCAACCAATCACCGCTAGGTAGTAGTCCCTCTGTCAGGCTCATCGTCATCCCCACGAAATCTCTCTCTCGCCCCGGGGTACCATACCGGGTCCACCATGAACCCGCAAACGGATCATCCTCCTCCTCGAATCGGGTTTCACATGTCACACGTCTCAGAACCAAGAAAACGCATGATGGACGCACTGAAATACCATATCAAGAGAAACCGGGTTTTCAAAACAGTGCATACTTTCTTAAAATAATACCACGGTTCTCAAATCCGAAAATCACATGAAATCTAAAACTCAATGCGTAAACCCATGCAATGTGTCGTATGCCGCATAAAATCGTACTACAAGTAAAAAGGGAAAACCGCTCTTTTAAATGGATCCAGTTTTGAAAATATTTCATGCGGTCCCCATTTCTCTAGAAATCAAAGCCAGCATCATCTATGTATGTATGTGAAATATATATGTATGTAGGTATGGATGCACAAGATATACATACGCAAGTATGAGTGTACAATATGTATATGAACCAATATGGATGTACAAGTGGCATATACGTAAGAATGAGTGTACAATATGTATGTGTGCCAATATGGATGTGCATGTGGTATATACGCAAGTATGAGTGTACAATATGTATATGTGCCAATATGGATGTATAAGTGGTATATACGCAAGTATGAGTGTACAATATGTATATGCACCAATATGGATGTACATGTGGTATATACTCAAGTATGAGTGTACAATATGTATATATGCTAATATGGATGTACGGGTGGTATATACGCAAGTATGAGTGTACAATATGTATGTGTGCCAATATGGATGTACAAGTGGTATATAAGCAAGTATGAGTGTACAATATGTATATGCACCAATATGGATGTACAGGTGGTATATACGCAAGTATGAGTGTACAATATGTATATTTGTCAATATGGATGTATAAATGGTATATACGCAAGTATGAGTGTACAATATGTATATGCACCAATATGGATGTACAAGTGGTATATACGTAAGTATGAGTGTACAATATATATGTGTACCAATATGGATGTACGGGTGGTATATACGCAACTATGAGTGTACAATATGTATGTGTGCCAATATGGATGTACAAGTGGTATATACGCAAGTATGAGTGTACAATATGTATGCACACAAAGGAACAGAATCATGTCTAATCATCAAAGATGAGGTAAGCTAAATGATGTATGGTTCATAGCAATTCTATAGTGCGAGTGTCATGGTAATTACTAATAGTGTGTGTGTAACATAAAATTAGTGCTCGTGGAGCATGAACCGTTAATAACAGTGCGGTGTCTCATAACTACTATGTCCATATGCAACAAGAGAGGGTATGCAACTATGGTACATATGCACACCCTATAAATATATGCATATAACATGTGGCTACAATATCCTATCCACTCCTAATGCATAAAGCCATACGGGCAATTTCCCCGTAGATGTTAAATCTACTCACCGTGATCTTGATCTACGTGTATCCGACCACCTGCTTCCCCTTCTTCACTGCGTCCAAAGTTCTCGCCTGCGACCCTAGACTTTACACAAAGCAACACACATAAGGCTAAAATCCTGCAAAAACCCGATATCAAGACCAAACGAGAAACTAGCGTCGCAAGCTAAACGCGTGTGTACTCGATACGCCAAAACGCGTGTATACGCGTCTGAAACTACCCTGACACGCTGCGACATACAGCAACCACCAAACCCACTCACAAAACGTACATGTCGCGTAAGTTTAAAAGCACTAAAATAAGGAATTCGGTTCCAGATTTTGATATGAGCTGAAATAAGAAAAGTTGCATATACCAAACACCTTAAATATGTAGCAGACTCCTACCCACCAAACCCCGACACACAGCTCACCTATCTGGCCGCAAATTGCGGCCAGAACTAATTTATTTGCGGCCTGGGGTGGGAAGTATGGTCTCGTGCTCCATGTGTGTGGTCTAGTTCTAGTGAACATGCTTCAGTGAACTCAATTTTTCCCTAAAGCATCGGGAGTGAAAGCAGATCCCTAAACGGCTATAAATCTTAACTAAACACTAAATTAAACACTAAATTAATACATTATGGGGTTTTAGTGTAACCTGAGGCAAAAACTTGGATTTAACAACACTAACAACACTTAGTTAAGCTAATTAAGACATAAAAACCATTACTTGACCTAATCTCCACTTAAATCACCTAATTAGCACTAATACCCCACTTAAACTCTAAATTAAGTTAAATAACTAAAATTTTAGCAATGAAAAGGATTACGGTAAACTTATACCTCAAAGTGGTTTAGTGATGGCTCAACTTGCTAACCTTGCCTTCAAAGGCAAAGATTTGCCTCTAAAACCAACAAGAAAGTGCTAAGCAAGAGGTTTAGTGAAGTGAGGAGGGAATTTTAATGGAGGTTTGGAGCTTGAGTGAAAGGAAGAAGAAGAAGAATAATGAGGGAGAGAGGGGCTGCTGCTGTGCAGTAAAGATAGAGGGAGAGAGTGTGTGAAAGAAATTGTGAGGGCTTGAGAACATTTGAGAGAGTGAGATGAGTGTGAGAGTCAACCATGCCCCTCCCCCTCTCCTCCATAAATGCTTGCCATGCTTTGCCCTCCATGCCTATCATTCCCTCTTTCCTAAAGTCAACCCCAAAAGAAAATCATTTATTTTAAATTTTTTGAATTTTGAAAACTAATTTACCTAATTTACTACATACTACCCTAATGGAAATGGTTAACACACAATGGCTACATAAACATGGTTTAACCCCAAAATTAGCCCTAGGTTTACATGCACATGTTTGTGCAAGCCCAAATTAAATTCTAATAAAATATTCATTAATTTTTATAAAATATTTGAAAACCGTTTTAGTAAACTGTTTACTAAAAACCCGTATTAATGCGTAATTACCCACTAATCGCATTCTAAGGTGTTACACTGCCGGGCGACCTAGACACACTCTCTATAGGGCTCCAAGGATTTTACATCCCTTACACTCAATGCTACCAAATTTTCAATCAAGACCCAAGGAGCAAAACCGCAAACTTCAATGAGCTCGCAACCATTGTGATTGATATCGTCAACGCCAATGTCACAAATCTACAATCTTCGATCGATTCTTTATCAAAAGAGGACAAAACCCCGATTTTACGAGGCATGCTAGAAACGTGTGCTAATGCTTATTCGGATGGCACTCCCACGTTGAATAAGGCTAAAAAGGATGTTGCGGCTAAGGGTTATGCTGATGCTGCCGATGCACTCGAAAAATACATGGATTTTCTTCAAGCTTGCTGAGTTGAATGAGAAAGAAGCGTAGATTCCTCCAGTGAATGATGGTATTGGAAATGATTTGGGGATAAATGTGATGATTAGATTAACCCTTTCACATTATCTTTTTATATATAGGCAACTACTTATTATAAATATACCCTTCATCACATCCGTCCATTACATTATTTATTCTAACACTCCTCCTAAAGTTGGAGTATATACATCATACATGCCCAACTTATCACAAATAAAATGCACACTTGATCTCCTATGAGGTTTAGTGAAAAAATCGGCAAGTTGGTTCAACGAACTCACATGAATTGTATCAATGACTCCATCCTCAACCTTTTCATGAATGAAGTGACAATTAACTACAATATGTTTTGTTCATTCATGGAAAATGGGGTTGTTCGCAATATAAATCACAGCCTTATTATCACAATATAGCTTCATAGGTGCAACATGACCATATCCAAGTTTTGTAAGTAGAAATCCAATCTATACTAACTCACTTGTGGTGTTTGCCATGCCTCTATACTCTGACTCTTTACTGGATCTAGAGACCACACTTTGTTTTTTACTTTTCCAAGAAACCAAATTTCCTCCAACAAACACACAGAAACCAATGGTCGACCTCATATCATCGGGAGACCCTGCCCAATCTGCATCTGTGAAGCCCATGGCCTTGGAATGCCCACAATTCTTTTAGACGATACCTTTCCTAGGGGCACCCTTTAGGTACCTTAAGATACCGAGAACTGCATGAAGGTGAGTCGATAGGCCTACAAGAAGGGGATAGGTGCAGAGACTCAATGGAAGCTGTTCTAACGAATGGAGTTGACTACGTTGCGTTGGTAACTGGAATCCTTCTATCGAAATTAAAGAAAGGATGACCTGTATATCTAATATATACGTATAGATACTGTCATATCAAACGATTAATTACGACCCGAATCCATATTATATATATGCAATATATGCAAAATTCAGAGTTATTGTGGATCCATTCCAATCGAAGTTGAAGGAAGAATCGAATATTCAGTGATCAAATCATTCATTCCAGAGTTTTATAGACCTTAAAAAAAACGAATTTTCTGAAAGCATATCAAGCACATATTTTCGCTGAGTGGCGAAAATCCATTCCTTCGGTGATCTCGATGCCTCAATAGCTAGAAAGTATTTCAACTCCCCTAGATTTTTGGTGCAGAACTGTTTCTAAAGATGAGCCTTTAAGTAAGAAATCCCTCTCTCATCATCTCCCGTAATAATAATGTCATCCATATAGACGACCATAAGGATCCTCTATACATCGCGATGTCGATAGAAAACAGAGTGATCATTATCAGACCTTCGTAAACCAAAGGTCCTAACATCTGTTAGTTTCCCAAAATATGTACGTGGAGACTGTTTGAGACCATACAACAACCTTTTGAGCTTGCAAACAAGCCCAGACTCACCCTGAGCAACAAAGCTAGGTAGTTGCTCCATATATACTTCTTCTTGCAAAGTGCCATGTAGGAATGCATTTTTCACATCAAGCTGATGTAAAGACTAGTGATAGGTGACAACCAATAATAAAAATATTCGAACTGAGGTTATCTTGGCCACGGGAGAGAAAGTTTCATCATAATCAATTCTGTAAGTTTGTGGCTATCCTTTTGCCACTAAACGAGCTTTGAGCCAACCAAGTGAGCCATCAGGATTCAGCTTTACAGTATATACCCACTGACAATCGATTGCGCGCTTTCCAATGGGAAGGCGAGTAAGACCCCACGTACCATTAAGGAGTAAAGCTAGCATTTCCTCATCCATAGCTCCCTTCTAATCAGGATGAATCAGGGTATCAGATACCGAACTGGGAAGAGAGTAAGAATCCAATGATGAAATAAATCCACAATAGGAAGGGATCAATCGTGCATAGGTGACATAATCATTGGTGGGATATCGAGGAACAATAGTTCAAGTGCCTTTTCTGAGAGCAATTGGAACATCTAACTCGGAGAGATCTGGATCTGGAACCAGAGGAGTGATTGGAGGTGTTAAAGATAGAGGTTGTTGTACCCGTCGGGTGTACACCAGAGTAACTTGTTCTCCCATTAACTCCTTGGTTTGATCCACAGATGGTTCGGTAGGAACAAGAGTAGGTGGGGTAACTTAAATATCAAGTTCATCAATAGGAAAATCCTCTCGAATAGAAGGAGAGAAATAGGTGGAAGAAAAATATGGAGTGTTCTCATGAAAAGTAACATCTGCAGATATGAACACTCTATCTAACTCTCGATCATAACACCTATACCCCCCTTTTGATCCTTAGAATATCCTAGAAAGACACATCGAATAGATTTTGGATTAAGTTTGGATTTCCCGGGACGATAATCATAAACAAAGAAGGTGCAACCAAACACTTTAGGAGGTAAAGAAAAGAGTGACTTAGAAAGAAACATGACAGTATAGGGTACCTGTCCCCTCAAAATAGAACTTGGCATGCAATTAATCAAGTGTCATGCAGTAAGAACAGTATTGTCCCAAAAACATTTTGGAACCTGCATATGAATCAAAAACGTAGTGTAACTTCTAACAAATGTCTATTTTTTTCTCTCGGATACCCCATTCTGTTGAGGGGTGTAAGGACATGAAAACTGATGAACAATACCAAAAGAGTCTAAGAATTGCCAAAAATCTGAACTGAAGTATTCTTTGGCACTATCAGTTCGCAAAATTTTAACAGTCGTATCAAATTGATTTTTAATCTCAGCAACAAAAGATTTAAATACAGTGAATACTTCAGCTCTAGATTTTAGGAAATACAACTATGTCTCTCTAGAAAAATTATTAATAAAAGTCACAAAATAACGATATCCACAATTTGATACTATAGGACATGGACCCCAAACATAAGAATGATCAATGCTACACAAATCAGTGGCCCTATTGTTAGCTCTAGAAGGATAAGAAGCACAATGATGCTTTCTAAACTCACAAAATGCACAAATCAAGAGAAGGTAGATGGTTAAGGGAAGGTACAAGTTTCTTAAGGTTCTCTAAACATAAATGGCCTAACCTATTGTAAACCTCAAGAGGAGTTGTAGACGTAGAACAAGCTGTAAGTGTACTTCCATCAAAGTAGTATAAACCTCCATGCTCATGTCCTGAACCAATCACCTCTCTCGTCTCCAGGTCCTGCATAATACAATTAGAAGGAGAAAATGTTATCGAACATTTCAAAGAGTGCACAAGTTGACTAACAGATAATAAACTGAACGAAAATTTTGGTACATAAAGAACTGAAGATACAGACAAGGATGGAGTATGACGAGTGGATCCAACACCTGAATGATCTGATGCACCTGAATCTATGATCCAGGATGTAGGAGATACTGCAGAGATAAAACAACCATTACCTTTACCCTTGGCTATAACAGATGCAGCCTATGACGATGATGATGTAGGGCCCCCTGAAAGAAGACCTCACAGTTATGATAAATCCTCCTCAGCAAGGCTCCTGAGTGTGGTCATAGAAGCAGATGCAGAAACTGATGACACTGAATCAGATGTAGCAACTCTGGCAGTAGGTCGAAACTCAGGGTAGAGAGTATAGCAATACTCTCGAGTATGGTTAGACATCTCACAGTGAGTACAAAATTTATCACCTCTCCCCTTACCGGCCACTCCTCTGCCTCCCCGACCTTTAAGGCCATGAATGCCCCATCCTCTTCCTCCACCAAAAGGTACATGAAAGGCAAGAGCCGATCTATCATCAATGGCTTTCATGGAAGTCTGAGGGGAATGCAGTCAAAATGGCTCTATAAATATCTGCAAGAGTAGAAACACGCGAGCCTCCCAAAATCTATGAGCGAATAGTTAAGAATTCTGGGCCAATAGCCCTTAAAAAAGTCATCACCATCATCTGCTCATGTTGCCTTCTTCTCTCATTGACATCAACTGCAAGAGGGAAGATGGAGAGCAACTCAGTATCTAGTTGCTTGAGCTCACCATACAGAGCAGATATAGATTGGTCTTTATGCTGCAACTCATGAAGAGACTCAACAATCTCAAATGCTTGATTAGCACTTCCCTTCCTTTCGTAGAACCCTTTCAAATATGCTTAAATAGAATAGGCGTTGTCATATTTATACATCACCTCGGCGATCTCAACTTCCATCGCCTCAGTCATCAATCGATGCAACATTGCATCCTTCGAAATCCACTCATCAGTGGGAGATAAGAGAGCTCCTCAGTTACATGCTTCATCAACATTCGCTCCTTTATAAACATTTCAACAGCTTGCTTCCATCGAGGGTAATTCGTTCCATTTCCATCTACTATTATCTAAAAATAATCAAGTTTCAATCGAATACGGGTAATATGAGTAGGAACGATGTGGGGATTGTAGACTTCCTTCTCCCTCAAGAAGGTAGTGGAACTATCAGACTCGGCCATCGAAAACAAAAAACAACAACTACTAGCAACCCCAAAAACTCACAAACTCCATGAATCAACAACCACAAACACCTCTAAGGGTAATAGCAACACAAAATAAAAAAATCACCAACAACTAAGTAGCATCTCAAAATTGGTACTAAACAACCATCGATTTTATTGAAATCTAACACGATCACTAGTTTCAACCCATTCACTAACAATAACGAGATCATCCTAGATCTTATTAATCAAAGAGATATTAGGTTTCACCATATATTGATGGTACCTTTATTTCTGGGATTTAATCAGGCGATGATCCAGCGAGCGAATCAGGCAAGCGAAATCAGGTGATGATCCAGCGAGCGAACGATGAGGGATGCGGGTGATGAGCTTCGAACAATGAGAGATGCGGTGATGCGAGTTAAGGAATCAGGTGATGATCCAGCGAGCGAATCAGGCGAGGGATTGAATCAGGCGAGCGAAATTAGGTGATGATCCAGTGAGCGAACGATGAGGGATGCGAGCGAAGAGCTTCGAACGATGAGGGATGCGGTGATACGAGTCGAGGAATCGAGCGAGGGAAGAGCGAACGACGATTATTTGAACAACGATGATGTAGGATTTGGCCAGCGGCGGCAGCGGCGGTGAGGTGATGGTGTAGGATGAGATGAAAGATGGGTCTATGGCTTTGATACCATATTGGAAATGATTTGGGGGCGATCCCGCCAAATTTTTTGGCTAAAAGCTACATGTTCCCTTATAAAAAAAGGAGGAGGGAAAGTTCCTCATTAAAACAGCCCCACGTGTTTAACATGTGAGTTCCTATATGCAGCGCATATATGTACAACAATTAAAACAATTGCAAGGCCAAAGAGCCCCACGTGTTTAACACGTGAGTGCCTATATGCTTTGCATATAGGCACAATAATTAGAACAATTGTTAGGCTAAAACAGCCCCACGTGTTTAACACATGAGCGCCTATATGCAACGCATATAGGCACTGCAATTAAAACGATTGCTAGGTTAAAAAATCCCCACGTGTTTAACATGTGAGTGCCTATATGCAATGCATATAGGCACAGCCATTAAAACAATTGCTAGGCTAAAACAGTCTCCACGTATTTAACACGTGAGTGCCTATATGCAACGCATATAGGCACATCAATTGAAACAATTGCCAAGCCAATAAGCCCCACGTGTTTAACACGTGTCCCTACTTAACAAGGAACCGTTGGATCAAAGATCCAATGATGATAGAATTAAATTCTATTGAACTTTTAAATGGGAAATGATATTTTCTGTTAAACAGAAAAGTTGACGGATCAAAGATCCCATGAGTTGGAAAATATTTTTCATCTCTCCAAGCACCGTTGAATTAAAAAATCCAATGGTGATTAAAAATCACCTATCTACAAAAAAATTCTGTATGGGAAAATATTTCCCTAATTTTGTTAAAAACAAGAAAAATATCTTCTGTAAAACAGAAGTCCTTGGATCAAAAATCCAACGGTGGATAAAATTCCCAAATCAATTAAGATCTCTCAATGAGAGATTTCTTTAACTAAATCAACAAACTTGCTTCTACTATATAAAGGACCCAAGAATTCAAGTCTTTAGAGAGAAACCCCCATAAGCTTCAAGCTTAAAAAAAGAAAAGAGGAGAGAGAGAACAAAAAAGGAGAATTCAATTCTCTAAAGAAGAAGATCTCTCTTTTAGAAAAAAGAAACCCTTGATAAGAAGAAAAACACAGAGATTATCTTATCTCTTTCTTAAGGGTTTAACCCTTCAAAAAAGAACTTAGTTCTTTCTCTGGTTGAGCTCTGCAGAAGTAGATCTCCCCACAAGTTGAGAATTTAATTTTCATCGGGAAGATTCTGTTATGCAGATTCAAAACTTAGGGGAAATAACTAAATTCAAAGAATTTAATTCTTCCAAAAGTATACAGGAATTTAATTCCTCTGATAAAACTAGGGTTTAACCCTGCAAAAGAATTTAATTCTTATAAAGAAAAGGGCCTAAAATTCTTAAAGCTTAGATCAAAATCTTCATACATATAAAAGAACAGACCAGTGATTCATTAGCGTTCAACGCTATATAACAAAGGCTCACGTGTTCCCACGTGAGCACCTCTGAGGAACAAAAAGGAAGGACTGAGATCGAATCACGTGTTCTCACGTGACCCCAAACAGTTGTTTAAATAGAAAAGGGGAATAATCCAAAGACAACACTCACTTTTGAGCACCTCACGTGTTCTCACATGAGCATTATATGAGCTAAGTGCTTAGCACTTATAAAAGGAAGAGGGAATAAACCCAAAGAAGCAGTGCCCAACTCTGGGGCGCCTCACGTGCCTACACGTGATGGCCACAAAAATTAAGTGTTTAACACTTATATACAGACAGGAATTTGGACCCAAGTGTACAACGCCAACTTTCAGGCGCTTCACGTGCCACACGTGAGCGCCCCAAATTTCAGTGTTTAACACTGCTTTAGAGTCTTACGTAGGAGCACGTGAGCACTGAGTATATATTAGTGTTTAACACTATAAGAAACCAACTTTAGCCCCAAGTTGACTAAGTCTTCTTGAGATTAAAACGTCTTGGATATCCAAATAGACCAAGCTTCTATGCTCATGACCTCCCAAACTAATTGACCAGAATGATGTCCATCACACATTTCATAAGTTAATCTTAGTCTCCCAAAATTGACTAATGATTCTTAGATGGTCCATCATGTTCTCTTCCCTTAATCTGGAATTTGGTTCAAGGGTACATCTCTCCACACCTCTGATACATGTCGTTGTAATTCTTCAACTTCTTAGAGAGGTGGAGGGTCCCGACAACCAACAACTCTTTGGTGCACTCCTAAACCGATGAGCACATCCCAACGGACCGCAACGTCTTTAAACTAGATATGGATTGAAACGTCTTTAAATTAACAATGGACCGAGACGTCCTTAAACTAAACCGTCGCCTCCAAAATGGTGATCTACGGACCGTAATGTCCTTAAACTAACGATGGACCGAAACATCCTTAAAGTAAAACAATAGAACCCGAATGCTCTTTTGTTAGATCTGAAGGATCCTAAAACCCCGTTAAGTAGATCTTAGTCTAAAATTAGACTAACGTATTCTCAAAAAATATTTAAGTTGATCTTAATCTCAAATGAGATTAACGATACTTAAATCAAACCAAACCCAAATCTAAGAACATACGGATTTGGATTAATCCATGCTCTACGGGCGATAACATAAATTAGTCTCCATATACAATTCACGGGCAATCAAAAATAAAACAAACACGCACGACACGAACTGAACTTCTGGAGCCGGAGAAAGCGATTATCGCGACGCGGTAACGTAATTAACTGCAGGGGCTTGTGCCTGCAGGGAAGAGCGTCCCCACAATAAAAAACCACTCGCAAAAGAAGGGGAATTTGATGAAGTCTTCTACAACGGCCGCATCCGTCCAAACCTCCTATATACGGTACCATAAATCAACTTGGCATCTTCAGAGAGGTGAACAGATAAACCCAAATAGCATCTGCCCTAAAATTCAGGCAAGACGACCTACGCTGTTTCGTCTCCCGTTTTCGGCAGTAAACAGATTTTGGCACGTACGGTGGGACCTTTTCCCCTTTCCACTCCACACTTCGTGTGTCGTGTTTTTCCGCGATAAAATAATCGCGGTATATATGTTTGTGGTTGCCCTTGGGTGATGGGATACTGAAGCTGGCGTTTCGTCTCTATGAAGAATGACGTTTGCTCCCACCCTAGCAACTCAGGCTCTATCATATCCGGTGGAGTCAAGTATGGGCCACTTGAAGCCTCAAATCTCTGCAATCTGGCTCTTCAAGAAATCAACGTGGTTCTCTTTAGGTTGATACTCCCACCTCCCATCCTTGGTGCCTCAACGCCGATGGAGGAAGCCCACAGGAAGTCTGTCTTCCACAGGCTGGTGTTGGGGTCAAAATTTACACCCCGGTT
The DNA here is from genome assembly GCA_030015575.1 of Agapanthus africanus. Lineage (NCBI taxonomy): Eukaryota > Viridiplantae > Streptophyta > Magnoliopsida > Asparagales > Amaryllidaceae > Agapanthus > Agapanthus africanus. The sequence goes on from CM057339.1 coordinate 141,028,021, forward strand.
GACCAAGTCAAAATCAAAGTCAACTCTAAGTCAAGTGGGCCCAAGCCCAGGTCAAGTGGGCCAATGCCCGGGTCGAGCCCGAACATGAAGCAGACGGCCTCCCCCATGCCAAAATAAATTTTTTTGTAATAAATAATTTTTGGTGTATTTCCTTTTTTTATTTCTATGAATAAATGTAAGGAAAATGGGCATAAAACTAACTTTTTGTAAATCCCATGGCTTATGTGCAAAAAGAAATGGCACATGAGGAATGGGATAGGCAAAATGCCATTTTGTAAAGCCCAAGGGGCTATATGTAAAGTGTATAGCCTATAAAGGCAAAGATAATGAAAATATCTGAAGTTCTTTTTTTTCTCTCTGTAAAAAAAATTAAGGTCTGTGCCTCCTTCTCCTTCCTCAAGGTTCTAAACCTTCTTCTTTCTTTTGAATTAAATCAAGAGTTTTACTCTTTCTTTTCCAAAACTAAATAGTTTTTCACCACAAAACCCACAAAAGGGAGCTTGGATCTTCCATCAGATCTTAAAAAGGAGAGATTTTTAAAATCTCACCCCTCTTGTTCTCCAAGAGTCGGCCAACAGAAGAGAAGGAAGGAGACCCATCTCCAAAGATCCCATTTGGGAAGGATCCAAGGCTTAAGAGAGAAGAACCTCTGAAGATTTTTTTAGGGAGTTCAACTCCAAGACCCAAATCCTCAAAGGAGTTTAACTCCTAATCCAGACCTTTTGGAGTTTAACTCCACTCAAAATCCACTTTTGGAATTTAACTCCAATTTCCGGGGGTTAAAAAACCCCTTCCTTTCACCAGCGCCCAAGCGCTCACGTGCCGGGCATGTGAGGTGCCAGCACCTAAAGCGCTTGTGCCAGCGCCCGAGCGCTCATGTGCCGGGCACGTGAGGTGCCAGCACCCAAAGCGCTTGTGCCAGCGCCCGAGCGCTCACGTGCCGGGCACGTGAGGCGCCAGCGCCCGAGCGCTCACGTGCCGGGCACGTGAGGCGCCAGCGCCCAAAGCGCTAGCATCCAAGTTCCCACGTGCCGAGCACGTGGGGCGCAAGCACCCAAAGCGCCAGCGCCAGCGCCCAAAGCGCTTACGTGCCGGGCACGTGAGGCGCTAGCGCCCAAAGTGCCAGCGCCAGCGCCCGAGCGCCTATGTACCAGACACATGAGGCGCTAGCTCCCAAAGCGCCAGCGCCGGCGCCCAAGCTCCCAGCGCCGGCGCCCAAGCTCCCAGCGCCAGCGCCCTGCGCCCAGCGCCCAGCGCCAGCGTGCTAGGCACATGAGGCGCTGGCGCTCACGCGTCCTTTGGACCCCATTTCCCCTCATTTTAAATATACTCTACACGAAAAATACCCCACCCGTTAGAAAAAAATTCTAATGGGGCGCTGCCCCGTACCCCGCAAGGGGGCTGCTAGCCCCCTTGACCCCCAGCCCGCTATCCGGGTAGCGGAACCCCCGTAAAAACTCTACGGGGCCCCCGGTATATCCAAAACCCCTTCAAAACACAACACTGCACATTGCGTTCGCATGACCTATTTGACCCGTTAATCGGAGGTTCTCTCGCTCCAAAGGCGAGGGGTAAATTAACGGCAGCTTAGTCCGCGGCTGCCGGAGATTTGGATCCCCACAATCAATAAACCCCATCCTAACCTAGACAGGGGGAATCTGTAATGCGCCTGACAAGCGCACGCGTATTCCCATCTCAATGGGGTGACGAAAAACACCCTACAGATTCTGACACGCCCGGTGGGACCTTTTTCTCCTATCATATCTCGGGTCAAGTGTTCATGCGAACTCATTTAACATATACGCCGATGTTTGTACTGAAATAATGTTTTTTCCGTGCAGCAATCAACTTTCAATGACAATGTCTCCTAAGATGGATCCAGCTTCTAATGCGACCCCGATTCCGTACGTGGTCAAGATCAATGCTCGTGTGGTTCTCCCCGCAAGCCTCAGTCGACAGTGGGAGGAACTGCCCCGCCAGTTTGGTTCTGTCATCATCTACCCTGCTGGAGGCGCTCATTTGGCAGAAATCCCGGCAAAACAGGTGGCCAAGCCGGTCTCAAGGGGAAAGAGGCCGAATGTTGTGATCGCTAAGGCACCACAACCGAAACTTAAGACGGTGTCTGAACGACTCTCTGGTGCTCCAGCTGGGGGCAAGACTTCCGGTACAAAAGGAAACATCAAACGTTGCGGATGAGCTCAGGCGATGAATCTAACAAATGCACAATCAGGTGTATCTCCAAAGCCCTCCAACGCTCGGTCTATGGCGGCTTCCCGAAGAGCTGTAACCAGCCAAGTGCTCAAAACAGAAAGGCTAAGGCAGAAGCGGCTCAGGTATCGAGCTAACAAGAGGGCCAGGACTCCGGCCAAGTAGAATATTATGAGATTCCAAGAGCAGAGTCATCCTGCGACGACGGCTGAGTCGGCCGTAAAGATCAGCAATTCCTTCGAACCTCTGAAGTGGGTTCAGAGAAATGCCATGACCGCTAGAATTAAGAAGAAAACGGTCCGAACGTTGCTACAAAGAGACGTGTCCCGGCCCCAACAGAAAAAGTATGACACTGTCTCTTCAAGAGTTCACCAGGCGCTCTGTGCCGTGCGAAAACAGCGGGGCAAAACCAAAAAGGAAGCGTCGGCACCATTCAAGAATCCGGCCAGGCCAGCCGCCTTCAGTCGACTGCCCGTTACCGGAACAGGAGGGTCAGGACAGCGATCCGTGAAATCAGCCGCCGATAATAAAATGACAGCCGGATATGTTATCCATACGGTCTATATGACGGGTGGGCGCCCCAGCGACAACCTTCGCAGCAAAAGCAAGGATGGGGCCACCACATCCCAAGCCCAATCTCGCTTGAATGTGGTTGCCGCTTCCCAAGAACAGCCGCCTCCGCTGGATGATGACAACCCTCTCGATGAGGATGATAGGCAGAAAGACCGCTCAGTCCATGTAGAGTCAAGCTCGGATAGCAAGGAAGAGCCAACTTTTTGCCCCAGGACCGCGGAGCAAGAGATGCTTCAAGAGCTTCGAAAACAGCTCAGGAGCAAGGATAAAGAGATGGCCAAGCTCTATTCGAAAATTGACGACCTAACGAACGTTGTGATGCAGCTTATGGCTCAAATTGATCGAACGCCTCCCAATCAAACACAAGTCGCTACTCCTGAGCCGGATGATGACAATCCGCAGCGGCCGATACCTGTCCCTTTGGGTCCAAGATTGGTCGAGCCGCACGAAAGACGGCCACATTCCGCTTCTGGGGACGCCTTGGCCCCAGATAGCACTATCCCGCTAACGCAAGATCGGATAATGGATTTGGTCACTAGCAAGGTTAAAACATTGGTGGCCGAAACTGAAGCTCAGAAAGAAATTGGAAGTAGTGGGCGGCCATATCCCGCACAGTACGATCTGATTGAGTTCCCCAGCGGCTACGTCATTCCTAAGTTCGGAAGATTTGACGGGATGGGAAATGCAAATCAGCACGTCGCCCACTTTAAAGCATCGTGCGGAAATACAGGGGGTAATGACGCGCTCCTTCTTCGTCAGTTTGTCAATAGCCTGACCGGTGTCGCTTTCGACTGGTACGCGAGCATACCAGACGGGCCCGTCATTACCTTTGCCTAAATGGAGTCTCTGTTTCGGAAAAGGTTCATAAGTGTCAGTGATAAAATCTCCACTGCTGACCTTGTGAGGACCAAGCCAGGGAAGAATGAAAGCAACACCGACTTTATCGCCCGATGGCGTAATCTCACGGTCAAGTGCGAACCGCCGCTGGAGCAGGACCAGTCCATTAGCCTTTTCATTGGGAACCTTAGCAATTGGATGGTCCCATTCTTGTGTACAGCAGGCCTCAAGACGTTTCAGGAGCTAACCAAGAAAGTCCAAATGCTGGAACGCTCGAAGCAAGAGTCCGCCCCGGACTCTCAGAGAGACAAGACTTGGAAAAGCAAGCGGGACGAAAACCGTAGAAGCGGGAATTCTAGCAGTACCAATGTCTTCAATGCGTCCGACAATGAAGACAAGCGAAGGGCAGGCGATTCCAAAACCAACCGGTCTTGAAAGCCATTGTTGGGAGGAGAAGAGCTTTCCCTAGAGGAGAAAAAAACAAGGTTTGCTCTTTCAGAAGGGACAAGGTCCGCAAGATATTTAAGGATGTCTTGAACAACGGTCTACAATTGCCGGAGTCGAAAAGACTTCAAGAAGAAAAAATGACCGACAATCCCCTGTATTGCCCGTACCACCGAGTAGTGAGCCATGCGATCGAGAATTGCTATATCTTCAAAGAATGGGTCGAGAAGTAGTACAAGGCTGGAGAGATCGAGCTGTCCAAAAGTGTGTTGGTGAACAATCAAGTTGCAACCGCTAACTTTATATAGACAGAAGCTGAAGCCTTCTGGGAGCAGACAACTGAACCCGCTGCCCTGAGAAACGAAACTGACTCACCGCAGTCTCCGTGGAGTACGCACATATCTAATAAGACGAAGAAGATGCTAAAGTTACTTCGGAAAGAGCCCAGAACAGAATGGGAAGGGCAGAAGAAGCCCACCATTCAAGCTGCCAATTCGGCTCAATCAGGCTCAAAATCCAAAAAGCTCAAGAAGAAGAAAAGTGCAGCTCGGCACGAAAAAGAGTCCGCAGGGAGATTGACCATTCAAAAATATATCGATTCCCTCGAAGACTATGAACAGAAGGAAAGAACTCTGATTCAATTGAAGGAGTTCTTCCTTATAGAAGCGGCTGAAATTCTGGAGGAGTTAGAAGAAGACTCCAATGAAGAGATCCCTATAGTGACCTGCTACATTATCCATCTTGGCAGCGACTCTGAGGAGGACCTCTGTTTTCCCAAAAGGACGAGGAGCTCGCCACAAAGGCCAACCAAATCCAGCTCAGAAGCGGCAGGGCTCTACCGCCGAATCAGGGCAACGCCTCAAAAGGAAAGGAAAAACATATGGCTAATGAGGAAGATGGCAGAGAACCGGCTAATGAAAACTCAAGTCCTTCCTCAGTGGACTACAATGTCTTGGCTCATCTCCGGAAGCTTCCGTCTCTCCTGAGCATCTACAATACCTTGGTCCTATCTAAGGAGCTTAGAGATGTTCTCATCCACGCTCTACAAAACCCCGAGCGGTATCAGGCTCGCTTTGCAGAAATTAATATGAAAGAAGCCCAGTATGCTCTACATGCCGCCACGGTCACGTTTAAGGACGAAGACTTGCTACTGGGAACGGCTGAGCATAATTGGCCACTTTATGTGACCGGGTACAGCGACGGAGATCGGATTAATCACATATTGATTGATCAGGGGTCCTCAGTGAACATCATGAACTTGCGGACTCTGAAGCGTTTGTCAATGGACATCCGACACCTGTCAAGGGAAAGGATTGTCATTCAAGGCTTCAATTAAAACTGCCAGCAAGTTCTGGGGTCCATAGCTCTGCCAATCAAATTTGGGGATCTGCAAACCGAAGCTAAGATATATGTGATCGATGCTGACACGTCTTATAAAATTCTCTTGGGACGGCCGTGGCTCCACGATTATGGTATCGTTCCGTCAACTCTCCATCAATGCATGAAGTATACTAAAAATGTCGAAGAAAGACGCATTGACAGAGACATCCAGCCGTTCGGTGTGCATGAAGTCCGATATGAAGATTCTCGGTACTTTGTGAACCTCCAAAGTGCTGAGCCACAGCTGACCAAAGACAGAACGGCCCCGAAACTCAAAAGAAAGTCTGAATCGGCTGTCACTTTCAAAAGCAAAAACCCCCAAGTTCGTCCGCATTTCGGCAGTGACACTGATGAGTTTGACGTTGGAAGTCCGTCTGTCCATAAAAAACGCCCTCATTTTGGTAGCGATACGGACGAGTCTGATACTGAAGGCCCATCCGACAGCAAAATCCGCCCTCGTTTAGGCAGTGACACCGAAGAATCAGAAGAAGAGGATCCATCTTACAACAGCTATGCAAATCGGGCCATCGTACGAATAGCAAAGCTACGAGAGACATTCGAAGTTGCAGAAGGGTCTCTAGCCATCACAAGGGTGCCGGAGCGGATGTGCAAAGAGCTCGATACATTGTAAGTCTCTATTGTGGACCAGATGAAAACTTTCTACGTTCCCTGGAGGAAAAGTGGACAGAAGGGCATCCTGTTTTATGGGTCAAATCCTGTTGTGCACCTGGACGATTTGTCTGTCGTGTGCCTTCCCTATGAGAGAGGCATAAGAGCCGTCCTCAATCCCAAATACTATGCGCCCGAGATGCGGGAATATTTCAAAAGGTGCGGATGCCGGTTATATCAAACGGAGTCTGAAGCGAAGTTTTACGAAGGGCTATGGCATCCGCCTCAGGTCTGAGCACTCATCGATGGACGAATTCCAGGTAGACGGGGCATAGGTTTCATTCAACCTGATTCCAAGGCATGCTACATGATCCATGTTGGTGAAGCCAGCGAAAGATCAGATGATGACGACGAGATAGCCGAGCCAGAAGAAGCCCCTCAAGAGCTCGAAGATGGCGGACAAGCAACCTTCGATGAGCTAACCGAGATTGATTTAGGAACGCCTGATAACCCAAGGCCGACCTACATCAGCTCACTCTTGTCAGAGGAAATGAAAGAGCAGATAATCGCCCTGCTGCATGAGTTCGTGGACTGTTTTGCGTGGACGTACAAAGAAATGCCTGGCCTTTCCCCTGAGGTAGCCGTGCATAAGCTGGCTATTTCTCCAGATGTTAATCCAGTCAAACAAGCTCCCCGAAGAATGAGAAGGGAGCTAGAAAAAAAGTCATCCAGGAAACTAATAAACTTATCGATGCTGGCTTCATCAGAGAAGAGAAATATGCGGACTGGATCGCATGCATAGTCCCAGTGAAGAAGAAAAATGGGCAGATCCAAGTTTGTGTCGATTTCAGGGACATCAACCAGGAGTGCCCTAAAGACGACTTCCCGCTACCGGTCATGGAAATGATGGTCGATAACACCTCAAATTACGAGCTGTTCACCTTCATGGATGGCTCGTCTGGATATAATCAGATCAAGATGTCGCCTGAGGATGAGAAATACACAGCATTTCGAACCCCGATCGGAATATACTGCTACAAGGTGATGCCGTTCAGACTGAAGAACGCAGGTGCTACATACTAAAGGGCAATGACCAAAATCTTTGATGACCTAATCTATAAAGTCATCGAATATTATGTTGATGATTTGGTCGTCAAGACTAAATCCATGGCCGATCACATCCAAGATCTTAGGACCGTTCTCATGAGACTGAGAGAATACGATCTGAAGATGAATCCTCTAAAATGCGCTTTTGGCGTGTCATCGGGAAGATTCCTGGGCTTCATAATCCGACATCGAGGGATCGAAGTTGACCCATCAAAGATAAAGGCCATCATGGAGATGCCCCCTCCAAAGAGTCTGACACAGCTAAGATTTTTTCAAGGCAAGCTTGCTTATATACGAAAGTTTATCTCAAATTTATCGGGGAGATGTAGGCCCTTCTCAAAGCTCATGAAGAAAGGAGCTCCTTTTGTCTGGGATGCCGAATGTCAAGAAGCATTCGAAAGTATCAAACAGTACCTGTTGCACCCTCCAGTGCTTGCTGCTCCTATCCCAAATAAACCGTTGATTCTCTATACTGCCATGCTGGATGAGTCACTCGGTGCGCTCCTTGCCCAGAACAATGAGGAGGGAAAAGAAAATGCCCTCTACTAGCTCAGTCGAACTCTAGTCGGGGCAGAACACAACTATTGCCCGATCGAAAATCAATGCCTGGCTCTGATATTCGCTATGAAGAAGCTGAGGCACTATCTGCTCGCTCATCGGGTTATGCTGATCTCCAAGATCGTCCCGCTCAAACACTTAATGACCAAGGCAAGCCTAGCCGGCAGAATGGCAAGACAGGCTATCATGCTACTTGAGTTTGACATAGTTTATACTCCTCAGAAAGCAATAAAAGGGCAAGCCCTTGCCGATTTCCTCACTTCTCAACCTATACCAGAAGGGCCGTCGCTAAATTGTGAATTACCCGATGAACAAATATTGCACCTCGAGGATAGCGAGCCATGTTGGGAGCTCTACTTCAATGGAGCCTCATCAATAAGGACCTCCAGTAAATCAAGCGTCCCGGAGATAAAAGCAGGGATAGGATTGGTGTTCATCACGCCATCGATGGGAACCCTACGACGTTCTTTTGCTCTCACCGAGCCCCGCACAAACAATGAGGCTGAGTACGAGGCTCTGATAGCTCGTTTGGAGCTTGCTATAGAAATGGAAATCCTTCGCCTATGAGTCTAGGGTGATTTCCAGCATGTTGTCAACCAAGTAAGTGGCAACTATAAGATATACAAACCCGAGTTAGCTCGATATAGAAGCCGAGTGGTGGAACTCATGAAACAGTTCACTCACATTGAACTAATGAGAGTCCCTAGAGCGTTGAATGGAAAAGCCGACATACTCGCTCGCCTAGCTAAGGAGCTAGCCGATCCTGACATTGACGAAATTCTAATCACAGTCAGAAGCCGGCAAATTATGCCTCCAGTCTCTTTGCGTGAAGAAGAAAGCGTAAAACGAGAGAACAATCCTGCCGAAGAAGCTTCGATCATCCAAGACGAGCCCGATTGGAGAGAGACCTTCATAGAGTACCTCCGATATGACAAGCTGCCAGAAGGAAAATCTGCGAGGATTCAACTGAAGAAGAGAACTCTCCGATACGTGTTTGTAAATGACACGCTATACCGCAGGTCATATGACCAACTCTGGCTCAGGTGTCTGTCATTGGCCGAAGCCCAAAAGGTCATGAAAGAAGTTCACTCGGGCGTTTGCGGTGCTCACCAATCTGGCCCCAAGATGCAACTTCAAATTAAACGGCTTGGGTATTACCGGCCCACCATGATACGGGATTGTGGAGAGCATGCAAAGAAATGTCATATCTGCCAAATTCACGGTGATTTCATTCACAAGCATCCCAATCCGTTGCATCCTACGGTGGCATCGTGGCCTTTCGAAGTCTGGGGAACCGACATAGTTGGCCCAGTTGATCCTCCGTCATCCAGAGGCCACCGGTTCATATTGGCCGCCACTGACTATTTCTCCAGATGGGCTGAAGCTGTCCCGCTAAAAGAAGTCAAGACAGAAAATATTCTGACATTCTTCCAGCATAATATTCTATACCGCTTCGATACACCAAGAAGAATCATTTCTGACAACGAGCCTTCTTTCAAGAGCTTCAAAGTCTTAAGGTTCGCTACTCAGCACAAGATAGACTGGAGATATTCCTCCATCTATAATCCAAGGGCCAATGGGCTAGCCGAAGCCTTCAATACGACTCTATGCAAGCTCCTGAGGAAAAATGCTTCAGCCAACAAGAGAGACTGGAATCTCAAATTTCATGAGGCGTTGTGGGCATATCGTACCACGCATCATACTCCAACTCAATCCACTCCATACTTATTGCTCTTCGGAGTGGAGGCGGTCCTCCCCCTCGAAGTCGAAGTTCCAAGCTTAAGAATGACCATCCAGCATGAGTTGACGGAAGAGGAAAACATGCTTCTTCGACTCGAAGAACTTGACGCCCTCGAAGAAAGGAGGCTCGCAATACAACAAAATCTGGAGCTATATCGAGCCCAAATGTCACGGGCTTATGACAAGATAACTTGTCTCTGCGCTTTTAAGAAAGGCGAATTGGTGTTGGTCCTCAAAGAACGATCATCCCCAATCGACATGCCAAGGGAAAATTCGAGCCAAACTGGGAAGAACCATACGTCATCGAGAAAGTGTTTGATGGAGAATCCTACCAGCTGATAAATGCCGAGGGAGAAAGGCCCATGCCACCCATCAATGGTCGATATCTCAAGAAATACTACGCGCAAATGCTCCAAGTCGCAGGCGAATTGAGCACACTGGCCCTACGGTCTGGATCATACATCCTGCAAAGCAGTATACAATCCATGGGCGTAAACGACCCCTATCTCTCCCAACCCCTGCCGGTGAGACTACTTTTAAAAGTCCCACCAGCGACAAAAAAAGGGTATGTCCACAAGTAAAACGGGCACGGATGAAAACTCGAAAGGGCTCCGTGAGTAAAAAAAATGGGTCTGCCGGCGAGTTTGTGAAAACCCGAAAGGGCGCAAACTCGTAAAAAAGAGTTGAAATACACTTGCAAAGTCCTCTCAACCTTTTGAGGAGAAAATCCCCGCGTGAGATCCTTACGACTCACAAAGGAGCAACACACTTAGGAATCCCCATGATTCCTAGGGAGAAATACACCTGCGAGATCCTCTCGACTCGTAGGAGAGAATATTATACTTCTCCTATGACAGTTCGTCAGCTGTCTGGCGGGCATTACCTTCGAATGGTATGCGGAACTCCCGAATGATTCCGTGAATACCTTCGATGAGATGGAGATGCTCTTCTGTCAGAGATTCGCTAGTGTGAATAAACGCACTATCGTAACGACATTGGTCAATGAAAGGGTTAGACCGAATGAGACCTGGATTCAATATGTTACCCGATGGCGAAATCTCTGGTCAAAATGCGAGCAACGTATCGACGAAGCTACAGCTGTGGGAATGTTCATAGCCACCCTTGGCCCAAATTCAAAAGGTGTTCCCATTTACGGCCCTTTTCAAGCCGACAACCTTCCAAGAGCTCAGGGATAAAATGACTCATTTGGATCAGCTGGGTTAAGACCCTTCATCATCCAATGAAGATGAATGAAAAGCGGAGGTAAGGTGGCATTTGTCGCCGATGCTCAACAAAAAATAAGCGACTTTGAAGCAACCTGTCGCTAAAATAGCGACGATGTGGGTGCTCGCTCCCCCTGAGATATACACAGGGGGTATATTTCTCACTGGCGGAAGAATCTCTACATTGGATGGTCCTTTATTCTCAAAGAATAGATAGAATATTAAGGGACCTACAAGCGGGTCCTGCAATCAAGTGGAATATCCCACTTGAACCTAAAAACCATGGGAGGGATGTGAAACCCATGTCCCACTCCGAATCAGAAGATGAGGAAAACACCCCAAGTCAAATTCATTTTTCCAAGGAAGAGGAAGACTCGGCAGAAGGAATAACGTGATATCTCGTTCTTTTGTATACGAAGAAGACGCTCCATCAGTATCGGAAAGCGACATTGATAAGCAGGGAGCAAGCGCTGTTTAAAATGCCCAGTACTTCCTGCAAAACAACTCGATTGGCACGATGATAGATGAAGAAGTCCAAGAAGGTAAAAATAGTCTAAGGCGTGAAGTGTCCATGCAAACAAAGGACAAGCAACAGCGTCTCAGCAAACAAGAGTTGGAAGGGGTGAGTTATGCAACTTCGCGATCAAATGAGAATGTTGGACCGAAAAGTCCTTAAACTAGAAATTCGCTTCAAATATGGTGATAATGGACCGAAACATATCTAAACTAGCATGTCGTCTCAAACATGGAACATCGCTCCAAGTACGGCGATATCCTCTCTTGAGATCTATATTGCAATCGAAGTCCCAACGGCAAAGGTTGCAACTCAAGTCCTACCGGCTACACAGTTACTCCAGCAATGAAGCCACCCCCAAGCCCCACCGGCAAACAGATGGGTCACCTGCGGCGAAACTAATTTCAAGAGTTTCATCATTCACAAAAAAAACGGTATATCCACAAGCGAAATGGGCACGGATGAAAACCCGAAAAGGGCGCCGTGAATAAAAACAGCAGGATTGCCGACGAGTTTGTGAAAACCTGGATGGGCGCAATCTCGTTAAAAAAACCGGTATATCCATAAGTGAAATGGGCATGGATGAAAAATCGAAAGGGCTCCGCGAGTAAAAACAGCAGGGCTACGGCGAGTTTGTGAAAACCCGAAAGGGCGCAATCTCGTTAAAATAAAAACACCTGCAAGGTCCCCTTGACCCTGTGAGGAGAAAATATCCACGTGAGATCCTTACGACTCACAAGGGAGCAACACACTCAGGGATCCCCATGATTCCTAAAGAGAAATTACACTTACGAGATCCTCACGACTCGTAAGGAGAATTCCCCCTATGAGACCCTCACGGCTCATAGGATTCAAAAGCCTTAAGATACAGGGACCTGAACCTGGTTCTTAAGCCATCACACTCCTCAAGTTGCCCTACATGCGGTACATATTGACCATTGTATACAATCCACGGGCACAAATAAACGTTCCCTCACCTAGTTCCACCAATGACGAGAAATGTCCTCATATGATGAACAACACTTGTAGGTCTTATCGACTTACAAAGAGAAAATACTCTTATGAGATCTGTTCAGTCGAAAATATCGCACTTTTGATATGACATTTTTCTTACTTTTCTTAAATATCTAGAGGTGTTTATTATAAATATGAAACATATGAGGGTTTATCTGTAAAGATACTATTTTCATATGTTTATATATTATAATTAACATTATGAAGGAAAATATATGCATATAATATTGTGATAATTTAAATATGCATATCATATCAAATATCCTTAATCAATATTCTTAAAATATAATATCATATCAAATTGGTTAAGATAATATCTCAAAAATACCAAATATTACTAACATTATTCTTTGAGATATGGTGCAAGTTTTGGCTCAGGGCAGGAGATCGAGATGTTGAGATATCGAAAATAAAAAATCTGCCGAAATATTAAAGAAAATCGAAGAATCAATACTGGCAGAGACTCAGGAAATAATTTCAAGTTCCAGACATCAACTAAATCTCCATGTGTCACAAGAATAAAGCCCCAGAAATTTACACCCAAGATCTCACCAAACGGCCACGGATCCGCGACCAAACCATGTAATATGCGGCGGATCCGCGGCCGATTCACCGAATCAGGAGTTAGGATTTTCAGGTTGGATTTGCTACAACTAACCCTAATTCTGGGGATTTATGGTTTCTGGTTTTGGGGCTACATAAAAGACCGAGGGCTAAACATAGAACTCATCAATCTTTTACACAAGCTAATCACTGTCAAAGAACAAGTGATCTAAGACAGGTCCAAGATTCGACGTGATAAAGTGACGTGAGATTCGACGGAATATCTACATCTGACAAGGCAGAGATCGAGAGCAACTCCTTCTTCCTCTTGTAATCTAAACTTGAATTTTGTACTCATGAAGTTGATTAATAAAGGTAGATCTTTAGTTTAATTATTTAGTTACATTATGAATTTCATCTCTATCCGTATTTCTATCTCCATCATACGCGAGTAATTCTCCGCTTGATAGGATTCGTAGGATTAGGGTAGAACAATGGATGGGAAAATGTTTTAACTTCTTTTAGGTCTTATGAAGTTTATAAACTTTAGCAAAATAAATGTTAACATTCTTATCGGGCGCGCTACCAATTTATTGCTAGTCTCGACCGCGATTTGAGATCAGATTAACAATTATTTTGTTAAGGGCTAGACATGAATAGAGATCAATGAAAGGATAAGGGTCAATAATGGGGAAACCCTAGTTTCTTCCAAGAACCCTAATCCTCATTCATCATTATCTATCTAGTATTAAATCTATCAATAGATAAAATGAGTAATCTTTATTAGTCATCCATGACTACTAAATCCGAACGAACCCTACAAACATTCTTCTTATAAAATATATATCCGTAATTAAACTAGATGTATTTTCTACATCCGTGTTTGACGTAGATCTAGAAACTATTCTCCACTATTCTCTATTCTTCTATTCTTCCTCTTTTTCAACACGTCTAAAGTAAGATTGAAAGATTCCACATATCCCTGAGGACGACCCGTACTCATCTCGGTCTAGCTACACGCGACACCGTTATTGATTGCGGTTACTACACACACTTTACAGATCAATCAAATGGCACCGTTACTAGGGATACGTGCGTAATTTTTTATTCTTACTATTTGTGTTGAATTCTTATTCGATCCATATCATAAAAATAAAATAAAACCGTATCTTCCATATTTAACGATTAGTGTGCGATTTTTGTGAGAGAATCTGGAGTCACTTTAGCGAGAAGATAAAGATTCAGAGACGTTCATCAAGACCCAGAGGAGCAAAGGAAGTCACAGTGAAAAAATTAAACAAAGAACCCCTAAAGCACGGCGGAACCGCGGCTATTGTGTGCAAACGGCGGCGGAATCGCGGCGGTCTTGGGGAGTTGTGCCCTCAAACTTTTCTGGTATCTTTTTTATCTCTTTCTCTCTCCTCTGAAAATCCAATAATATATTTTCTACGGGATTCTTTGCAAAATATCGCCGCTCAAAAATCTTTTTGCGTGTTTTGTTTTGCGGGTTGTTTTTGCATATTTTAATACGGACTTTAAGGGGCAAGACCACAATTCAGATTAGGTGGGGATTTCATCACCCTTCCTAGGCCCCACAAATCACAAAACGAGTATCCACATAACCCTATATTAATTAAAAATTATCTAGATCAAGACCCTAAGGACCGTCGCGCTCAAATATGACAGAGGAAGGTCATGGGTAATCTACTGCTTATCCGCATTTCTTTTGTGATGTCTAGGCAAGTGTGTCTAAGACAAGTGGTTACTTAATTAGGCCCGCTATTTTCGGTGATTCATATAGCGGATACCTTCCACTTACCTGGCACTTATCTGGCCACAAGAGTTATAAAGAGGTGGTAGAGGATTGATCCTGCAGCTTGTCCTTTGGAATTCTAGGAGTGGTCTAGTGCTTGACCTAGGTAACCTTAGTTCTAGGGTTTGCTTGTGCATTTTGTGATTTGTTTAGTCAACCCTCAAGTCCCACTTTCAAAGCAAAACAATCCAAATAGAGCTAAAATCTTTTCACCCTCCTCCCTCTTTTCACCTTCTTATAATGGGTAACCTAAATAAAAGAACTCTTGCCGAGTTTTGCTATCCAGAACCAGATATTTCTTATTATCGTAATCGCTTCGGTATACCATTCGACTCTACCATATCTTTAAGAGATCGGATAGAGCAAGCGAAAAGAAACAGTTGGCTACCTCACTCCAGGTCCTATCAACCGCATCAAAATTCTACATCTTCTTTTGTTGATACTCCATCTAAAGCATGTGAGGGAACTCCTAAACGCATGTCCATCGCTGAGTATATAGCAAGGACTAACAGCCAAAGTTTCAATCCGGTCAAACCGTTAGGACAACAAACGCCACCACCTTCTAAAAAAGATTTTGCTCCTCGGTTTGTGATGTATATGACATCTGTTGACAGTCGCCAACCACACAACCAATATCAATATTCTTCTTATCACAATGTTGATCCTACTCCTGCCCAATTTTCACAAGCTTTCGATTCCTATCAATCCTACTCGACTTTTATACCTTCTCGAGACATTCCTTCTAATAAGTCATTTGGGAGTTTTACTTATCCACAAGAATTTCAATCTTATGCTGAAGCCCCTTATCGACCTATGTCTAGCCTTGAACGGACTGTGGAAGAATATGTGGTAGCGTCGCGCCGCGCCAGAGAGGAATTGAATGAGTGCATGGCGTTATCAATAAACAAAACGAACGAGAAACTAGTTTCAAACCAGCTCAAAACTTTCTAACGTATGATACGGCCCTTCCAAATCAAACCTCCCCATCTTAAATTGAGAATTTGGGAAGTGAGAGAGAGTGGTACACCCTTCCAAATCAAACCTCCCCATCTCAAATTGAAATACACACCTCCAGTTTCACAGATCTATCGAGTAAACCAAATGATTCACCAATTGAAGATAGAATGTCTGATGAGTTGTGTGACTTTATAGTGTTTGATTTACCCGATTGTGAAGGGTCCATTTCAAGTGAAGCCACACCCAACCCTTGTGATCTCTACACCTCCACTCTAGAACCACAATAGATTGAAAACCCTGTTTTTGATGAGGTGTCTGAGACTTGTAACCTTCACTTGATTGAGGATATTGACGTTGGGGATATATTGGATGATGAACCCGAATTTTTGGATGAGTTTGTCCCACCAATTCATCAGGTATTTTCACTCCTGTGTGGTCATCATCTCGAACCTTTGACTATTCTTCCCGAACCCCATATGTGTCTTGAAGTTGATGATAAATGTATAACCGAAAAGCAGAACGAAATTCAGCCTTCATTTCCCATATCTGGTTCAGCAATACTTGGCACACCAATTTGTTTACCCATTTCATCTTCCACTTTCTCTGATTCTTCTTCTAATCTTCCTTTAATGATAGCGTGTTGATGAATTACAATCCGATATTTCGAGTTCGATAATTCTAGAAAGACAACTTGATTTAGACTCTTTTGAGAATGAGGTGGATGAGTTTTATGAGTCTCCTACCTCCATAATTTTTGGCAAATCAAGTGTGTTGAATTCTGGCTCGACACTTATTAACATTGAAACGTTTAATCGGACCATCGATGAAAGTTTCGAAGATATTTTCGTCGACGAACTCGCATTCCTAAACGACACGGATTTTGTGATTAATCAACCTCCACCTGAAGAAGTCGAACCACCACCATTTCTTCTTATCCCATACGAGAATGTGACCATTCTTCCCATTCCTAATCATCCACATTCTCGTTTCAGTTCACCATTATTGTTTCGTCTCTATCAACCGAGACATAAACCATACCTCCTCCTATCTCCCCACTTCTTAAAATCTCTAATTTTCCACCAACTAGTGCATTACATCGATAAATTTTTTGAATGGTTGGTGTTGCCTTTTGGTCTTTGTAAGGCTTTCCTTTGACCAATGATTTTAACCCCCCAATAATTGTAAATGCTTAATACTATTTTACTCAAGTTTGGGGGGGGGATATTTTGTCTCTTGAAAGAAATTTTTATAAAATTATGAGCCAAAACAATAAGTTTGGGGAAGAATTTTACTTTCACAATTTCATGTCCCCGTTACTAACTTTTCCTTCCAAGTCTACAGTTTTTTAAGCTTAACAGATGACATCAGTGAGGACACTGCTGTAAACAGGTTTGGGGAAGGTTTGTGCTTATTCACACGTTACTTTGCATTATACTATATATAAGCATTTGATAATGAAAGTTTGAAAGCGAAAATTTACATATGAAAGATAGGAATAGTTTGAGAAAAGCAAGAAAGTTAGATATTTTCTTAAATGAAACTAGTAATAAGTAGTTATGAGCCGTTGTCCCAAGGGTTAGTAAGATGAAAGAAATTGCTAATCTGAGGATAAAAATAAGTTTGAAAAATAGTCCCTATTCTTGAGGCCAAACATTTGAACGTTGATACCCTACTATACGCACTTACACACATTTCGAAACTTGGGATAGTAGAGGATACTTTGAAATGCTCTTGTCTAAAAGCCTTAGTATGAAATAAAAGTAAGTATAAGTGGTGAAGAAAAAAAATGAACACTGGTTTTGTAATTGCTTAAGGCAGCATAAAAAAATATAGCGAGGGTGCTTTATCACCTAGTGCCTTAGACCAACTGGTTTGGGAGCCACTGCTAAGCCTTAGGTGTTGAAAGACGAGGAATTATGCCTTAATACGCGTGCATATTTTGTAATCGGTTGGTTAGTAACTCAAGAAGTATTAACGGTTGCATGAAGAATGTGTGAACAATTCCATCTAAAATATTCACCAACTAAAAGGTACTAAGGAAGATGGACAAGAGTATGATAGCTTGAATTGAATTCTCTAATTTTAGGGAAGTCTATTACACACACGTAGGGGTATATGATCAATGTTTGAAAGAAAGATAGAGAGGAAAACTAATGACGATGTTTTATTGAAGGATGATGTGATTTCTAAGATCTTTTCACGACCATTAAGATAGGGCTCATGACAACCGAAAAACTGGTGTAGTTGGAAACTCTTATTTTCAAGTTCTTATCTTTGTATGTAAGTTTCACTATCTTTCTTTTATTATAAAATTTTATGGATGTAATCCGCTGAAAATTCTCAAAAGACAACACAACTCCTACTAGGGATACCTAGAGGTTTAACGGCTTGTTGCACGTGCTCAGTGCAATCGTGTTGCCTACGAAAGTATGCTATTTAGGTTTTTCTTTTTCTTTCTCCCTCTCTTGAATAAATAATTTTGTTCTGGACGATCAAAGTTAAGTTTGGGGGTATATATTCAGTCGAAAATATCGCACTTTTGATATGACATTTTCCTTACTTTTCATAAATATCTAAAAGTATTTATTATAAATATGAAACATATGAGGGTTTATCTGTAAAAATACTATTTTCATATGTTTATATATTATAATTAACATTATGAAGGAAAATATATGCATATAATATTTATATAATTTAAATATGCATATCATATCAAATATCCTTAATCAATATTCTTAAAATATAATATCATATCAAATTGGTTAGGATAATATCTCAAAAATACCAAATATTACTAACATTATTCTTTGAGATATGGTGCAAGCTTTGGCTCAGATCAGGAGATCGAGATGTTGAGATGTCGGAAATCAAAAATCAGCTGAAATATTAAAGAAAATTGAAGAATCGATACTGGCAGAGACTCAGGAAATATTTTCAAGTTCCAGACATCAACTAAATCTCTATGTGTCACAAGAATAAAGC
Source organism: Agapanthus africanus (assembly GCA_030015575.1). Taxonomy (NCBI): domain Eukaryota; kingdom Viridiplantae; phylum Streptophyta; class Magnoliopsida; order Asparagales; family Amaryllidaceae; genus Agapanthus; species Agapanthus africanus. The sequence goes on from CM057339.1 coordinate 141,046,526, forward strand.
CCCAGAAACTTGCACCCAAGATCTCACCAAACGGCCGCGGATCCGCGGCCAAACCATGCAATATGCGGAGGATCCGCGGCCGATTCACTGAATCAGGAGTTAGGATTTTCAGGTTGGATTTGCTACAACTAACCGTAATTCTGGGGATCTATGTTTTATAGCTTTGGGGCTATATAAAGGACCGAGGGCTAAACTTAGAACTCATCAATCTTTTACACAAGCTAATCACTGTCAAAGAACAAGTGATCCAAGACAGGTCCAAGATTCGACGTGATAAAGCAACGTGAGATTCGACGGAACATCTACATCCGACAAGGCAAAGATCGAGAGCAACTCTTTCTTCCTCTTGTAATCTAAACTTGAAGTTTGTACTCGTGAAGTCGATTAATAAAGGTAGATCTTTAGTTTAATTATTTAGTTACATTATGAATTTCATCTCTATCCGTACTTCTATCTCCATCATGCACGAGTAATTCTCCGCTTGATAGGGTTCGTGGGATTAGGGTAGAATAATGGATGAGAAACTATTTTAACTTCTTTTAAGTCTTATGAAGTTTATAAACTTTAGCAAAATAAATGTTAACATCCTTATCGGGCGCGCTACCAATTTATTGCTAGTCTCGATCGCGATTTGAGATCAGATTAACAATTGTTTTGTTAAGGGCTAGACATGAATAGAGATCAATGAAAGGACAAGGGTCAATAGTGGGGAAACCCTAGTTTCTTCCAAGAACCCTAATTCTCATTCATCACTATCTATCTAGTATTAAATCTATTAATAGATAAAAGGAGTAATCTTTATTAGTCATCCATGACTACTAAATCCGAACGAACCCTACAAACATTTTTCTTATAAAATCTATATCCGTAATTAAACTAGATCTATTTTCTACATCCGTTTTTGACGTAGATTTAGAAACTATTCTCTATTCTTCTATTCTTCCTCTTTTTCAACACGTCTAAAGTAAGATTGAAAGATTCTACATATTTTTGAGGACGACCCGTACTCATCTCGATCCAGCTACACGCAACACCGTTATTGATTGCGGTTACTACACACACTTTACAGATCAATCAAGATCCTTACGACATATAAGAGAACACACACTTAGGAATCCTCACGACTCCTAATGAGATAATACACCCACGAGATCCTCACGACTCGTAGGGAGAAATACCTTTATGAGACCCTTATGGCTCGTAAAGTCAAAAAGCCTTAGTCGATAGGATCCTAACCCTGTCTATTAAGCCACCTTTGTTCAAATCAGTAAAGGCAAATGATGATTCGCTCCTGGAAATATTCTAGTTGTAGCGATATTGATGCCTAAATTGGTATCAAATGCTAAGTCCTTTCAAGGCAAATGATGATGCACTCCTGGAAATATTCCAGTGGTAGCGATGTTGATGCCTGAACAAATGTCAATTTTTAAGTTCTTTCACGGCAAATGATGATTCGCTTCTGACAATATTCCAGTCGCAGCGGTGCTGATGCCAAGATCGGTATCGGATCTCAAGTTCCATACTTGCAACAAAAACCAGTGAGCAAAAAATGCATATGAAATAGCCGAAATGATGGGGCAACTCGCAATAAAAATCAGCGAGCAATATATATGCATATAAAAACAGCTGAAATGTTTGGGCAACTCGCAATAAAAAGCAGCGAGTAAAAAATAAAAAAAAACAGCCGTAATGATTGGGCAATCGCGACTTTCACGATATAAAAAGCTGAAATAATAGAGCATCGCGGAAACAAAAAAAATGAAACTTCTTCCCTGTAGGTGAGTCCATACTGACCCCTGTATACAATCCATGGGCACAAATGAAAAGAGAAAATCATATTTTCCCACCAGGATCCATCAGAAGGAGAGCCCGGTCTCGACGGTTCACAGACAGCCTAGAGATCAACAACGGCGTTCTTCCTTACTCCAGCAGGATGCAGACACGACGTCAGCAAATGGAGCCATGGCAAAGTCCCTAGTTCCAAATCTCGACGGTTCACAGATAGCTTAGAGATCAACAACGGTGTTCTTACTCACTTCAGCGGGATGCAGACGCGACGTTGGCAAATGGAGCCATGATAAAGTCCCTAGTTCCAAATCTCGACGGTTCACAGACAACCTAGAGATCAACAACGGCGTTCTTCCTCACTCCTGCAGGATGCAGACGCGACGTCAGCAAATAGAGCCATTGCAAAGTCCCTAGTTCAAAATCTCGACGGTTCACAGACAACCTAGAGATCAACAACGCCGTTCATTCTCACTCCAGTAGGATGCAGGCGCAACGTCAACAACCGACCCCAGGTTCAAAACAACGGAGCCATGGCAAAGTCCCTAGTTCCAAGCCTCGACGGTTCACAGACAACCTAGAGACAATCTCAACATTTGTCGCAATATAGCAAACACAATGTCAACAAAAGAAGCAAAGGAAGATCCCTAGCTTCAGGGTCTTGACGGCAACTCAAATGAGACCTGAAAGACTATTGGAGATCATCCCACACCGGTGCGGAGTGGTCATGACTCATCGGGGCTCCCAAATTGAGCCTAACCTTAAGTAAAAAGCGGCATGGAAAATCACTAACGCTTGCTCTTCCGACGGTAATGTAACCCGGGAGATTACTTGAAGATCGTCTTGTCCAGCCCCCGAAAGGATCAGAGACACGACAGTCGCAAGGATACTCGAACAGCAAGATTGCATATCGGGGAATGCATCAGCCAACACGACAGATACAGACGTAACGTCAACAAAATGGAGCCATAGCAATGTCCCTAGTTCCAAGTCTCGACGGTTCACAGACAACCTAGAGATTACCTCGGAGTCATGGCAAAGTCCCTAGTTCCAAATCTCGACGGTTCACAGACAGCCCATAGATCAACAACGGCATTTCTTCTCCCTCCAGCAGGATGCAAACCGACATCAACAAACGGAGCCATGGAAAAATCCCTAGTTCCAAGACTCGACGGTTTACAGACAACCTAGAGACAACCTCGACATTCGTCGCAATATTGCAGACATAATGTCAACAAACGAAGAAAAAGAAGATCCCTAGCTTCAGGGTCTTGACGGCAACTCAAATAAAACCTGAAAGACTATCGGAGATCATCTCACACCAGCACAGAGTGGTCATGACTCATCAGGGCTCCCCAAACTGAGCCTAATCTCAAGTAAAAAGCGGCATGGAAGATCCCTAACGCTTGCTCTTCCGGCGGTAATATTACCTGGAAGATTACTTGAAGACGTCTTTTCTAGCCCCCGAAGGGATCAGAGACACGACAGTCATGGGGCTACTCGAACAGCAAGATTGGGTATCGAAGAATGCATCAGCCTACACGATGGTACGACAGACAAAAAAACTTAGTACCACAGACCCTAACAGACCTCTGTTGTAAAGAGCAGGGGTTAACTGTGACGTTAGGACATTCTTGCGAGAACTTCTCAATTCGTTTCGACTCGTAGGGAAAACAATGTTCCTACGAGAACTTCTCGACTCGTCTAGACTCGTAGGGAAAAAGCCTTAGGCAACGGGGATATCAACCTGTTTCCTAAGCACCGGGGCCCTGCAAGTAGGTCTAAGATGGACTATTGCATACTATCCACGGGCCACACTCTCCAAAGTCGAATATCGATAAGAAGGGAAAAAACCACTTACGAGTCCTCTCGACTTGTAAGGGGGAAAATTCTCTTATGAGATCCTTACGACTCTCAAGAGAAAATGCACTTAGGAGTTCTCACGACTCCTAAGGAGAAAATACATCTACGCGATCCTCTCGACTTGTAGGGAGAAAAGTCATTATGAGACCCTCACGGTTCATAAAGTTGAAAAAGTCTTAGGCGGTAGATCCAAACCTGTTTCCTAAGCCATCGCTGCCCTACAAGGAGGTCAAGATGGACTATCCACGGGCCATATTCTCCAAAGTCGAATATCGACGAGGAGGAAAAAACCACTTAGGAGTCCTCTCAACTTGTAAGAGGGAAAATTCTTTTGTGAGATCCTTATAACTCTCAAGAAAAAACACACTTAGGAGTCTTCACGACTTCTAAGGAGAAAATACACCTACGGGATCCTCTCGACTCGTAGGGAGAAAAGTCTTTATGAGACCCCCACGGCTCATAAATTTGTAAAGTCTTAAGCGGTAGATCCAAACCTGTTTCCTAAGCCATCGCCGCCCTACAAGAAGGACCAAACTGACTCTTGTACACTATCCACGGGCCACATTCACCAATGAAATGAAGAAGCTACTTATGGGTCCTCACGATTCGTAAGGAAAAAATACCCGAGTGAGATCCTTACGATTCACGAAGGCGATGAACACTTGGAAATCCTCACGATTTCTAGGGAGAATATGCACCTATAAGATCCTCTCGATTTGTAGGGAGAAAAACCTTCTTGAGACCCTTACGGCTCAGGTAGATGAAAATGTCTTAGGCTACAAGGATCCTAAACTTGTCTCCTAAGCCATCAATTTTATGGCCATGCATAACTTAGCACTACTTCACCCACATACATACTTACGTGGGAAAAGTAGTGGGAGGCATTTGTTCCCACCAAATTTTTTGGCTAAAAGCTACCTGTTCCCTTATAAATAAACGACGAGGGAAAGTTCCTCACTAAAACAGCAATTAAAACAATTGCAAGGACAAAGAGCCCCACGTGTTTAACACGTGAGTGCCTATATGCAAAGCATATAGGCACAACAATTAGAAAAATTGCAAGGTCAAAGAGCCCCACGTGTTTAACACGTGAGTGCCTATATGCAACACATATAGACACTGCAATTAAAAACAATTGCAAGGCCAAAGAGCCCCACGTGTTTAACAAGTGAGTTCCTGAATGCAAAGCATATATGCACAACAATTAAAAACAATTGCAAAGCTAAAGAGCCCCACGTGTTTAACACGTGAGCGCATATATGCAAAGCATATAGGCACAACAATTAGAATAATTGCTAGGCTAAAACAGCCCCACGTGTTTAACACGTGAGTGCTTATGCAACGCATATAGACACTGCAATTAAAACCATTGCTAGGCTAAAACAGTCCCACGTGTTTAACACGTGAAGTGCTTATATACAACGCATATAGGCACAACAATTGAAACAATTGCCAAGCTAATAAGCCTCACGTGTTTAACACGTGAGGGCACTTCCCTACTTAGCAAGGAACCGTTGGATGAAAGATCCAATGATGATAGAATTAAATTCTATTGAACTTTTAAATATTTTCTGTTAAACAGAAAGTTGACGGATCAAAGATCCCATGAGTTGGAAAATATTTTTCATCTCTCCAAGCACTATTCGATTAAAAAATCCAATGGTGATTAAAAATCACCTATCTACAGAAAAATTCCGTATGGGAAAATATTTCCCTAATCTTGTTAAAAACAAGAAAAATATCTTCTGTAAAACAGAAGTCCTTGGATCAAAAATCCAACGGTGGATAAAATCCCCAAATCAATCAGTGTCACGCCCCGCTTCCCAGAGTGCGCTAAAATCGGCACGTGACAGAGCCAACCATGCTACCTGTGGCTAGGAAACATCCCTCCACGGTCACATTACGGCTGTCTATAGATATCAAGAACAGTAGAAATAAAATAAACTATCCAGTACATGTCCATAAGCCAGAATAAACGAGTCAAGAAATAATATGTGGAAGCAATAGATCCAATAAACAATAACAATTTGGAATGTACGTCCCAAATACGGGCTTACATCAGGAATGAAAATGCTGAAAGAAACTAAACTAAAATACTAACAGGTCCTCACTGCTCGGCCTGTCGACTGAAGTACTCCTGCTCGGTCTGCGACAAGAGTAGCGGATCTGGGCCATGCAAAACCCAGATGTTAGCGCGTCACAATATCAACAATAATATAACCAAGGGTAACAAGATACACAAGCATGAATTATAAACAGTAATACAAGTATAACAGTAACACGAATAAGGAATAGTAAGTGCAACAGTATATGTGACGTGCAGTGATAATCTAAACTGTGCTACTGGGTTATCTATTCTAAAGTCTTCGAAATCAATTAATGTCATCCTCATCGTAACCCATCGGTGATTATTCCGTAACACCCGAAAAAACGACAAACAATATGTATTCCGTAAAGCTCGGAAAAACGACAAACAATATGTATTCCGTAATACGCAGAAAAACGGCAAACAATATGATGGCCCTTTGAGTTACGTTCGGTTACATTCTTAATTTCTCTATACCCCCAGGTTATGTGTTCAAGTCAGGTATTGATAAATCTGGAGCTAATGCCAACACAGGATCAAGCAGGAACATGTTTGTCTATACAGACAACAGGATATGTCCATCGGGACAACACGTCAGGATTGTCAGCATTAGAAATAGGATCAGGTAACATGTCAAGTAATGGTGTATCAGGTTATGTCAAGTGGTGCACAGTGTATCACATGGGCGCTCAACAGTAAAATGTAGCAATTATGGGATCATGGTAAAAGTACGGATGTACAGTAAAAGTATGGATGCACAATTATTTATCAGGGGTTACATCATAACTATGTAGGATGCACATTACCTAGCATGGGGTGTTAATGTAATAATAATATGAGTCAATGTAATATGGCATGCAACTAGGTACATAATTAATGGTATGGATGCACGCATATTGATCAGGGATTACATTTACAGCTCCAAGTCTAAGTGGGATGCGCATTATTAAGCAGGGTGTTACTACAATAATATCATGAATTAATATGATCTATAGATACAGTTATATATATATATTTTAAATGATATGGATGCAAACGGGTATCCGAAAATGGTAAAACTTTAATATAGATGTATAATGTGATAAACGGGTAACCTTTACTCAAATGGACGCATAATAATATACATAGCATGAAGCAAAATGAACTAGCATGCGACTAGATATGTAAATAACGATATGGATGCATACGGATATCCGAAATCGGTAAAACAGTAAAATGATAATATGGGATGCATAACTAAACATTATATGATATTATTATTCAAATGGGTGCAAGGTATAGTAGTATAGCATGTAGCAAGATAAACTTGCATGCAACTAGATATGAAATAAATTGTACGGATGCAAACGAACGTTGTAAAACAGTAAAATGATAATAAGGGATGTACAATACACTAAACATTAAATATTATTATTAATATAGATGTAACATATATCATAGCATGTAGCAAGATAAACTTGCCTCGATTGGATCTCACGACGGATGTAAACGCAGCGTCCGATGTCGGTAAAATGTCGCTACGCATACGCGGGTGTACAAAAATGGACCAAGCAAATCAAGAAGGTGACCATGCTGGCTGGGGATGTCCACTGGGTCGCCTGGATCATTGGTGACGGTCACGGCTCCAACGGTGACCGGAAAATACGGATCAAGAAATGAAAAGAAGAAGAAAGAAGGAGAAGAGCAAGAAGAAGAAGAGAGGAAGGGAATGGGTTTAGTTGTTGTGGTTTTCTGGGGTCAGAGGAGGCTGCAAGGGGGTGACGTTGACGGTGGGCCGTCGACGGCGAGGTTGCTGACAAAGGGTTTGGCAAAAGGCTGTGGGTGTTCTTGGGTTGCCAGAAATGGTGTTAGTTATATGTATGCCCTAGAAGCCATTACTGTATATAGGATGTATGTTGTAGTGGATGCTGGGACATATATAGGGAGGACTTTCTTGCTCGACATGATAGTATGCTATCTGGTTGCTCTTTATCTTAATGTGTACACTAATTGTCTCTCTGTTACATGTTGGTAAAGCCCTTAGGATGTGTACTTGACTATCTGGACTATGATGTGGATCATACTAGTGGGGACATGGTAGTCCATAAGTACATCCTTCAAGGTCCCTAGTCGTGGGTGTATCGAGACGGGACATCGATATACCAGAGTAGACTAGCGTATACCTTCTCGACCCATACAGATGGGCGATGGATGATCCCATATCCATTGGTGTTTTACATCAGAGATGATATACGGGTGCTCAGTGGAGACTAGATACACTGGACGGACTCGCCGAGAACTCCCAGATGGTATTATACCTTACGTCAGATGGCAGTTCTCTGGTGACACTGGTACAGGTTAGTCTGTAGACCCGAGATCGTCATAGAGTCTTGTGTGATTCCCACTGTACTTTGATTTCCACCTTACCACGTCCAAGAGGGCATGGAAAACGGTGGCTTTTGGGTACAGTCCCGAATCACATGGAGGCAATAAGCGATAGGAGGGGATTCGTCTCTCCCGGTATAGGGAGTTGATGTTGCGCTGTGTTCGATTGGCTATAACCGGAAATCCCTGGCCAGGGTTGCTGAGATTTACTGGTAAGTGTTATCAGTAGTATCTCGAACTGTTATAGACCACATATCGACACGACTTATCAAGCTACTGGGGTCTGATGTTTACCACCCCTAGGCGAGATATGCGACATATCAGACGAACAGACCGGACTGTACGGTAAGTGTTACTGGTTGGATTCACAGGAGTGTGAGCGGGCTTGCTCGTTGATCTTCTGATCGCTCAATACCCGAGTGTCCGTTACGTTTAGCAGACCGCTTGCGGCTTGTGGGTGTTGATATGATCATCACCTGCTGCCGGCGTATTGACGAGTCTTTAGAGTCCTACACAGAGGTTTCCTGGCTCAAGCGAAACGAAATAGGAGCGCATATGATACTGTATTCTATTCTCACGATTTGTATCATCAGTCGGTTATATGTAATATAGCCAGGTTACCGAATCAAGTGTTGATTCGATATATTGATACACTTGATATTAGTCGGTTATATGCAGTATGACCGGATCATTAAATCAAGTGTTGATTTAATGATTTAATGTATAATTATATATTTGATATATTACTTCACATTAACTAGTATTTGTTCACTTAAGATTGATTTTCTCACTTGAAGTGCACAGGTTGTATATGTGATATTTTTTTTTTTGTGCACTAGTTTGTATCATGATTGATGATACATGCAAACTTGGGTGTGTGTTTGGATAACACTATGTTTAGGTTAATGGTTAGGGTTTTATTCATTTTATTTATTTATTTTTAGTGAAATAAAATGGTGGCTCTCTTTGTCTTCATTTGAAGCATCATGATGCTTCATGCATCTTTGAAAAGTCTAACCATTTTGTTTTGCTCTTTAACCTAACCATTACTTAAACCCTAGTTTAGTCTCTACAAAGGTTAACTTCACCCATGGTTGCTATATGATAGACATCACTTGAATTTTCTAAAAAGATAATTCTTTTTCATTCTTTTCTTCTTCTTCTTCAAGAAGAAAAGAAAACCTTTCTTGAAAAATTTCAAGTGTTGAAATCAAGTGAGAAATCCAAATCCAAAGTGAACCCACTTCCTATTTCTTCATCCTCTACCACTTGCTATATTGTATAGGGTGTTTTCTTCACAAGGTTCATGACCAAGTGAAGATGGAGCTTGAGTTTGAGTCGCCTCGACGTAGATCATCTTCGGCATCGAAGTCAACGACCCAGCCCGATTATTTCTCCGACGAAACCATCACTAGAGTCCGGGATTCCGATGATCGCAGCGGAGGGACGTCATCACGAAGCTAAAGAAGTGGAGGACCGGATCTACAAAGGTTGTATTTCCATTCACTTAGTAGCAAAGTTGTTTGCTTGCTTTTACTTTTGCCTATCCTCTAGTTAACGATCTAGGTTAGGGTTTCTCGGCCCCTAAATTTTTGAATTTGGCATGGTAGATGCCTTGTGGAACCTCTTGAGTGTGCCTAGGAACCCTACATTGGTATCAGAGCTACTAGGCATTGGATGTCGACCTATGGGGGGTTCTCACTGTGTGACAGTGTGGCGAAGCATAGGCTCTTACCCCCAGGGTGTCCCGAGACCAGAAGGTGTTCCGGCGGGTTGTAGTCCTCGCGAGGGGGCATGCGTAAAAAGTAGCGGCTGAGGGACCCGTTGGTGCCACGATGACCCCATTGGATGGGGTGGCTGCCTGACTAACATTGGTATCAGAGCCTAGCTAGAGCATTAAGCGATTAGTTTACGAAGTTAAAACCCCGATCGAACCCGTAATCGCAAAGTTAACCCACTCTCTGGAAAATTTTTCAAATCTGGGATTTTTCTATATTAAAAATACCTAAAAAATTCAGCAGGGTTTTCTAAGAATTACCCTGAAAAACGACCCTCCAATACCTCCATATGGCCACAGAACCGCGGCAACAAGCCACCTTTGGCGGCGGTTTCGTGGCAGGGTAAGGGTATTAGGGACGGTTTTTTGCACAGTAATTCTTAACTTTGTTGTTACTATTTTATGGGTATTTTTAATCTGACTCAAGGGTTGAGTGTTCTGGGGTTTATTTTGTGTTCGTCGATTCGATCGGGAATTTTAAATTCGTTATATGTTATTCCGGATAATTTTAGTAAGTGTTAAAAAGTTCGATCCGATATCAATAACTCACTTTTTCCCGACCCGGAAAATTTCCAAATGTTGGATTTTTCCGTATGTTTAAGAACGTCTAGATCGTGCAAGTTACGCAATGGACCCTCTAGAAGACAAAAAACCTTAACTCGATTATGTGACCGTCTTGAACTGCCCTTTGAACCTTAGGGTTTGGGGCAGTACGGCGTGCCACATGTGAGGCGTTGGCTTGACCCTTCTACGGCTGGACCGTTGGTACTGTGGCATGTGATGGATGTTTTTAAACCCCCCTCAAGTGTTGAGAACCATTTGGGAAAACTTGGGTGTTTGATCATTCGATCGGAAAGTTTAACATTGTCTATTTATCTGGAATGTGATACAATATTTGGAATCCACAAATAGTTATGAGATAACTGATTTGAATGTTATAAATCCAGCAGTTTAGTCTCACTTGATCGGTTGCCACGGGATTTTGATGTGATCAAAATTCCGTCGCAATCACGTTGCGTACACGGATACTCGCCGATAAACTTAATAGATAGCCACGCCCCATAGCCTCGACCAAGTGACTGTAGGAGAACCCCGTCGCCAAAAGCATCCGTTCGGGTGCTCGCGGCAGCGGTGTTCCGCTTCAGTGCACTTCGTCGACGGTATCGGGGGTGCGGCCGTCTACTAAAGTTTGCGACGAGCATTCGTTCTGGATGCTGGGAATCTTGTTGAATTGCCCGACTTTATATTGAAAAGTGTTTTCGATAATGAGACTAAAATGTGGGGTTTGTAATTGTTAGGCATGCGATGTCTAAAGGGGCTGCGGATTCCAACTGTTGTAGTTTTACACTTTCTTTTTTGCGACCGTAAGTGTAATATATGATATCGCCGGTTTCATTGCTATATGTCAACGACAATTGGGATGCGCATATTTACGTACGTTGATGACATGTGATGTTATGTGTTGCTGGATATGTTATATTGGATCGTCGTGTTTGAATAGCCGGGTTTTTTTATGTGAGATGAGTGTTTTTCCATTTTCATTCATGTAAAATTAATTGTATGTAATATTCTTTTATTGGGGCACTTCCAGGTTGCGGAAGATGTCACCATTGTATATTATTTACTTTTCCGCACTAGGATAGACCCAAGGAGGAGGGCACAAGTAACCGGGTTCTGGAGTCCAGTGGGAGACCAACTCGAGGAGTCGAGTCCGGGTCTCCTAACTCTATAATTGGTAGGGTTGCTTGCCGCTCTCGTAGGGGTCTAGGGGTGTGGGTTTGGCTATTCATCACGACCGTGGAATCCGTGTTTTATACAGGCTTAAAATAAAACACGGACGTCCTAGTATATCCAATATTTCATATGATATTTTCTGCTGCGTTAACTGTGATGTGATCATGTGATATGTTTAGATAGATATTGTATATAGTATATATGATATATTATATAGATGTTACTTATGTTTTACACCCGCGCTAGCCCTGCCCCGCTCTGCCGTTAGTCACCTAACCTAACGGTGCACGAGGGGACATCGAGGCGAATGCGGATGGCATAAGTGTACGTCGTATTTATTTGTGATGTTTAGGTGATTTAAATGATGGGACTTCATTAATATGATTAATGAAAGAAAAGAAACCCAAAAGATGTTGTGGAATCGAATTTTCAAAAACAGGTAGCTACAGTTCTTGCTTTGCATCGCGGTGTTCCTTGTAGAACATCCTGCACCTTATTCGATAAGGAAAGGGCAAAGATCCCTTCACCGGGAGTGACCCCTTTAGCAATGACTGGCAGATGCTACACCCCTCGGTTTGTCTTTTGATAGCTTTTCTAGTTTTTTCTTTGCACATTGATATATATGATATATCCTGCACCTCATTCGACGAGGAAAGAGCCGACGATCTTTTCACCGGGAGTAACCTCTTTAGCGAAACTAGCAAAAGCCTAAAAAACACTCCATTTTAAAATCATTTGATTCTACAACGATATCAAGTTCATTACGCAATAGGTTTTCAGAAAAACCTGTCGTAGGCCTCCATCATTTCAGATAAGTCCTACTTAGTATTCGTGCTACGTTTGTTGACCTCCGTCAAGGCGTAGTGTGCGGTGGCTAACTAGTATTTATCTGCTTATGCATATGATGCAGATTGGGTTAGGGTAGTCGTACGACCTTGTTGACCTCCATCAAGGGTCGTGCGGGTGGGTTTAATTCAATCAAGAAATGACGGGTTGAACTTGACTAGTAGCCTATGGTTTGTTGACCTCCATCAAGGTCATAGGGTGCTAGGGGCAAAATTATCAGGAATTTCAAGTGTTGAAATTTGCAATGAGATTGCATACCTTTTATGAGATAGTTGGATCCCGATACCCGCTGCGAGTAATTGTTTGGGAGAGTTTTACACATTGCAATTAGCCGATCAAGTTGGTGTCTAGAAAGGTGTCAACGGGGTTACGCCCCTGGGGAAACGAGGTTTACTTTAATTAGGTCCGTGCGAAAGCACGGGGAACCTCCCTCAAAGTACCGACACTGGCCTGGCTGAAAGATTGGCGAACTTGTAGCGTGTAATTAATCCCGGCTAGTCTTTCCTTTTAGGGTTTGAAGGAAGATTTGATAAAAACAGTATGATCCATCCTGATTAGATAAAATAATAACCAATCTGATCTTGCAAGAGCGCATGCAGAGTGTTTTCTTCTCTCTCTCTCCTGCTAGCGACCATGTCACGCCTTAATCAAGATAATAATACGGATGTATTGACCGAACCCGCTTGTTATACTGAGCTGGGGAACGTTGGTCCCGCTCCAACTTATAATTGTTATAAGACAGAGCAGGAAATAGAGGAATACCAAAATTCCTATGCCGCCCAAACGAAGAATGTGCATATGATAAATCTCCTTCGGGTGTGTTCATTACAAAGAACTGTTTCTCTGTATCCTCTACGTCCTGGGTATTTGATACCGGATCAGGATCCCAGATATGTAATCTGTTACATAGGGCCACAGAAAGGTAGAGAACTGAGAACGGGTGATAAGTTTCATGAGACAGAAAACGGTGCAAGTGTTGCAGCCAAGTCTGTTGGTCACTGTCACCCTGTATTCCAAATACATTGATTCTGAACGAATATTATTAGATACCGAACCTGATATACAAAATCATATCAGTCTCTTTATTAGTAAAGAAATGATAAAATTTTGTATTATTGGATAATGTTTTGAACATTTCCTATATCAAAAGTTGATCGGTTCAGGTATGTTATCTAAAAGTATTGATGTTCTAAATCAAACTACAGTTCCTAGTATACGAAACACACAAGAGGAAGAGTTCAGAAATGAACGGATCCTTCTTGAGGCATTGTAGATTAGGTCATATCAATGCGACCCGACTGGCTGAAGATACATTTAGATGCATATTTAAATCAGTTTGAATTTACATCTTGTGAAACTTGCCAGTCATGTCACAGAGATAAGATGATCATAGCTCTGTTTACTGGAAACAGAGAAAGAGTTAGTGAACTCTTGGGATGATACATGTTGATGTATATAGGTCCCCTGTCTACACATGCCAAGACCGGTTCTTTGTATTTCATTACATTCTCTGATAATCTTTCAAGATTCAGACATATGTTCCTGTTGAAACACAAGTCCGAACCTTTTGAGATATTCACAGAATATAAGTTAGAAATAGAGAACCAAAACGGGTATAAGTATTATGTCCTTTGATGTGATCGAGGAGGAGAATACTTGAGCACGGAATTCCTGGATTATTCTAAAGGAGAATGAGATTCTCTCTCAGCATTACTCTTCCGTATACACCACAGCACGTCGGTGTATCGTAGCGGAGCAACCACACCCTATTTGATATGGTGCGCTCTATAATGAGTACTACTGAGTTTCCTATTTCTATATAGGGAGTTATGCACTTGTGAAGTTGCATGCCTATTGAATAGGGTTCCAATCAAATCAGTTGCCTACCACTTCATATGTGATATGGAAAGGGAAGAGTCAATATCTTAAGTTTGTTAAGATTTAGGGTTGTCCGGCCTATGTCTAAAAGCAAAATCCAGACAAGCTCGTGGCAAGGTCAGTTCTGTAGAACTGGAAAGGTTCCAGCTATACAAACTGCAGCTGAAGATTTGACAGAACCAAAGGATTCAATAGTCCCCGACGAACCTCAGCCTCTCCGCCGATCTGGTAGGGTTCCTCATCCTCTTGAGAGATACTTCGGTTTCTCGATGACAGTGGGAGCGAGGAATCCATCATGAGATGATGACCCAACTAGTTTCAAGCAGGCCATCGAGAGTAGGGACTCTGTAAGAATGGCTGGATGCTTAGCGATCTGAGATGGAATCCATGTACACCAACAAAGTATGGACTTTGGATGCTATATCTGAAGGGTTAAATCCCCATCAGGAGCAAGTATATCTTGAGAAGATTACTTAGTGTAGATGGAAAAGTTGAGACTTTTAAAGCTAGACTTGTTAAAGGTTTTCGTTATTAACCAGGCGTGGATAATGATGAAACCTTTTCCAGTAGCTATGCTTAAGCCCATCCGGATCCTACTTGCCATTGCTACATACCATGACTACGATATCTGGTGGTTGGGTGCCATGACTGCTTTTCTAAATAATGATTTAGAAGAGAACGTCTATAAGAACACAGCCAGAGGGCTTGTAGACAGTGGGAGCAGCGGAAACGTGTGCAAGATGCTTTACAGATTAAAATAGGCATCGCGGAGTTGGAACATCTGTTTTGATGAGTTAGTCAAAGAGTTTGACATCATCAAAATGGTAGATGAACCTTGTATATACAAAAGGGTAGTAGAGAGTATGGTGGTGATCCTCGTAGAGTACATGGATGGCATACTCTTGATGGGGATGGAGTTTCCTATGCTACGCTCGGTCAATCTCCGCTTATCACAAGGATTCTCCATATAGGATCAAAGTGATACCTGCTAAATCCTGGGTTTTGGATCTATGAGATATATCTAACTGGATATTAGGATACTCACTAGTTGTAGTGAGATAGTATCAATCGATCCTGGGGAGAATCACTGGAAAGATTCCAGGGTGATAAGGACGACTGAATGTCAGTCACAGGCATTGTCTTTACCCTTAGTAAAGGGACGGTATGTTGGAAGAGTTCCAAGCTAGATACCGTGGCTTACTAGACGATAAAGGCTGGATACATCGCTACTTAAGATGCTACCAAAGAGGCTGTCTGGGTGTATATTAGTTTATGAGATGAACTTAGTTCCTCCCATTGTGTGACAATGGAGTTATGGCTTATGCCAAGGAACGTACCGTCCCATCAGTGATCCAGACATATTCTAAGGCAGTATCACCTGATCATGGAGATAGATGATCTCCAGGGTGATCGAGGTTAGGAGAGTAGACTCAGAGGACAACACGGCGGATCCACTCACAAAGGCCTTTTCCCAGAGAGAGACTTTTATGGGATGGTTGAGTATGAGATACTGCAACCACTGCTATAGATGGCCCTAGTGCAAGTGGGAGATTGTTAGTTATATATATGCCCTAGAAGCCATTACTGTACATAGGATGTATATTGTAGTGGATGCTGGGACATATATAGGGAGGACTTTCTTGCTCGACATGATAGTATGCTATCTGGTTGCTCTTTATCTTAACGTGTACACTAATTGTCTCTCTGTTATATGTTGGTAAAGCCCTTAGGATGTGTACTTGACTACCTGGACTATGATGCGGATCATACTAGTGGGGACAT
This sequence comes from Agapanthus africanus, assembly GCA_030015575.1. Classification (NCBI taxonomy): domain Eukaryota; kingdom Viridiplantae; phylum Streptophyta; class Magnoliopsida; order Asparagales; family Amaryllidaceae; genus Agapanthus; species Agapanthus africanus. The sequence goes on from CM057339.1 coordinate 141,062,641, forward strand.
GGTAGTCCATAAGTACATCCTTCAAGATCCCTAGTCATGGGTGTATCGAGACGGGACATCGATATACCAGAGTAGACTAGCGTATACCTTCTCGACCCATACAGATGGGCGATGGATGATCCCATATCCATTGGTGTTTGACATCAGAGATGATATACGGGTGCTCAGTGGAGACTGGGTACACTGGACGGACTCACCGAGAACTCCCAGATGGTATTATATCTTACGTCAGATGGCAGTTCTCTGGTGACACTGGTACAGGTTAGTCTGTAGACCCGAGATTGTCATAGAGTCTTGTATGATTCCCACTGTGCTTTGATTTTCACCTTACTACGTCCAAGAGGGTGTGCAAAATGGTGGCTTTTGGGTACAGTCCCGAATCACATGGAGGCAATGAGCGATAGGAGGGGATTCGTCTCTCCCGGTATAGGGAGTTGATGTTGCGCTGTGTTTGATTGGCTATAACCGGAAATCCCTGGCCAGGGTTGTTGAGATTTACTGGTAAGTGTTATCAGTAGTATCTCGAACTGTTATAGACCACATATCGACACGCCTTATCAAGCTACTGGGGTCTGACGTTTACCACCCTAGGCGAGATATGCGACATATCAGACGAACAGACCGGACTGTACGGTAAGTGTTACTGGTTGGATTCACAGGAGTGTGAGCGGGCTTGCTTGTTGATCTTCTGATCGCTCAATACCCGGGTGGCTGTTACGTTTAGCAGACCGCTTGCGGCTTGTGGGTGTTTGATATGATCATCACCTGCTGCCGGCGTATTGACGAGTCTTCAGAGTCCTATACAGAGGTTTCCTGGCTTAAGCGAAACGAAATAGGAGCGCATATGAGATATGTGCGGGACCGAGAATAATACCAATATGTGATACTGTATTCTATTCTCGCGATTTGTATCATCAGTCGGTTATATGTGATATAGCCGGGTTACCGAATCAAGTGTTGATTCGATATATTGATACACTTGATATTAGTCGGTTATATGCAGTATGACCGGATCATTAAATCAAGTGTTGATTTAATGATTTAATGTATAATTATATATTTGATATATTACTTTACATTAACTAGTATTTGTTCACTTAAGATTGATTTTCTCACTTGAAGTGCACAAGTTGTATATGCGATATTTTTTTTTGTGCACTATTTTGTATCATGATTGATGATACATGCAAACTTGGGTGTGTGTTTGGATAACACTATGTTTAGGTTAATGGTTAGGGTTTTATTCATTTTATTTATTTATTTTTAGTGAAATAAAATGGTGGCTCTCTTTGTCTTCATTTGAAGCTTCATGATGCTTCATGCATCTTTGTAAAGTCTAACCATTTTGTTTTGCTCTTTAACCTAACCATTACCTAAACCCTAGTTTAGTATCTACAAAAGGTTAACTTCACCTATAGTTTCTATATGATAGACATCACTTGAATTTTCTAAAAAGATAATTCTTTTTCATTCTTTTCTTCTTCTTCTTCATGAAGAAAAGAAAACCTTTCTTGAAAAATTTCAAGTGTTGAAATCAAGTGAGAAATCCAAATCCAAAGTGAACCCACTTCCTATTTCTTCATCCTCTACCACTTGCCATGTTGTATAGGGTGTTTTCTTCACAAGGTTCATGACCAAGTGAAGATGGAGCTTGAGTTTGAGTCGCCTCGACGTAGATCATCTTCGGCATCGAAGTCAACGACCTAGCCCGATTATTTCTCCGACGAAACCATCACTAGAGTCCGGGATTCCGATGATTGCAGCGGAGGGACGTCATCACGGAGCTAAAGAAGTGGAGGACCGGATCTACAAAGGTTGTATTTCCATTCACTTAGTAGCAAAGTTGTTTGCTTGCTTTTACTTTCGCCTATCCTCTAGTTAACGATCTAGGTTAGGGTTTCTCGGCACCTAAATTTTTTAATTTGGCATGGTAGATGCCTTGTGGAACCTCTTGAGTGTGCCTAGGAACCCTATAAATGGGTGTGCAGGGAAGGAGCTCGGGGTTGGCTTGGGGTGTTGGTGAGGAGGAGGGAAGGTGATGGTGGTGGTGTTGAGGGTAAGCGGTCGTCGGGTGATCGGAGCTTCGGCGAGGAGGGTTAGGGTTCTAGGTTGATGGGTCGAGTGATGGGTTTAGGCAGTGGGGATTCTTGGTCGAAGGGGTGTGCAGGGTTAGTGGGTGTAGGCGAAGTGTTGGGGAGAAGAAGGGAGGAGAGAGGAGGAAAGTGGTGGCGAGGGTTGAGGTGATCGGCGGTGAGGGTTGAGGTGATCGGCGAGGGGTTGCTTGGGTGAGGATGGGTGCACGGTGAAAGTTAGGTTCTTGGTTGGAGGTTGTTGGAGATGGGTGTTGGGGAAAGAGAGGAGGTGAGGGAAAGAGGTGAGGTCGAGGAAGATGAGAAGGGAGGAGAGAGAGAGTGAGTGGGAAAGAGAGAGAGAGAGAGAGAGAGAGAGAGTCTGCGAGGGAGAGAGAACAGAGAGAGAAAGAGAAAGAAAGAAAAAGGAGAGAGAAATCTGTTATTAGTTAAGATTAAAATTTAAAAAATATATTTTGGTTAATTAAATTTTAAATGTAACAGTTTAATAAATATTATATTAATAAAATATTTGATATTCTGGTAAATACAAACTTAGTCCAAAATACGTCCGGGTCGGGTCTAAAAATCCAGTTTTAAAATACGCAAAATAAATGTGTCGACCAAAACTAAAATTGGATATCCGGGTAATGAAAATGCATACCCCCAAGAACGGATGGATGCATGTGCACGTAGCCATCCAAACGAGTCTGTTTCACTGAACGGGATGAGAACAAGATGCGCTGATGCTACCACAGGGTCAGAGGTATGATGCAGGCCATGCTAGATATTTTTAAAGTATTTCATGTGAATTTAAATGTTTTTATAAAAATGCAGATGCTTGATGTAATGCGAGTATGCAAAATAAACAACATGAAAGTGCACGGATCCACGTAACAAGCCAGGATAAATCATAAACAGGAATCAAGACGGGTTTCAAGTAAGCGGGTCGGGTCGAATGCTAATATAGATGTCAGATATACTATTCGCACCCAAACACAGTAAATCAGGAAAATACCATAAATAAAGAATTACTTGAACTAGAACTGGTATAAATGAACTAGGGTGTTATATTATACCCAACAACAAAAGAATTTTGTTCTCAAAATTCCCAAGACAAGAAAAGGTAAACAACATGAATCTATAAGAATGGGTGTGGAAACTTCTGTCGAATTTCGTCTTCTCGTTCCCAAGTCGATTCTCCATGCGAGCGATTTCCCCAAGAAATAAGTACGAGAGGGATAACCTTGTTCTTAAGGATCTTTTCTCTTCGATCAACAATCGACATCGGTCGTTTCTCAAAGGTTAAATCCTCCCTTACAGTCAGCTCCGAATGATCTGGCATGTGTGTTTCATCTCGAACATACTTACGGAGTTGAGATACATGAAACACGTCATGAACATTCGCCAAAGATTGTGGTAACGCCAATTGATAAGCCACTTCTCCAACACGCTCCATAATCTCGAAAGGCCCCACGAATCGAGGACTGAGCTTGCCTCGACTCCCAAAACGAATCACTCCTCTAGTCAGTGATATCTTCAAGAATACCAGATCACCAACAGCGAACTATAGAGGTCTTCTCGATGTGTTGGCCCAACTCTTCTGCCGATCTTGTGCCGCCTTCATGTGATTCTGGATAGTATTAACTTTCTCCACGGTTTGCACGATAAAATCCGGTCCCAACAATCTTCGTTCTCAAACATCGTCCCAACAACGGGTGAACGACACTTGCGACCATGCAATGCTTCGAATGGAGCCATCTGAATAGTCGCCTGAAAACTGTTATTGTAAGAAAACTCCACCAAGTGTAGATGATCCTCCGACGAACCCTTAAAGTCTAACATGCAAGCTTTCAACATGTCTTCAAGAGTTCAGCATGCTCTTCAAGGCTCCTCGAGTAGACCAGAACATCATCGATGAACCCCACTATAAACTGGTCCAAGAATGGTGAAAAGATTCGGTTCATCAAGTCCATAAATATTGCCGGTGCATTCGTGACTCCAAATGGCATCACTAAATACTCATAATGTCCATACCGAGTTCGGAACGCAGCCTTCCAAATATCTTCTGATTTAACTCGAACCTGATGATATCCGGATTGCAAATCCAGCTTCGAGAATACCCTCGCGCCACTAAGCTGCTCGAACAATTCGCCAATGCGAGGGATCGAGTACTTGTTCTTAATAGTCACCCGGTTTAATTCTCGATAATCGATGCACATCCTCCTTATGCCATCTTTCTTCTTGACTAGAAGAACTGGAGCTCCCCAAGGTGAATTGCTGCTGTGAATCCAACTCTTCTCAAGCAATTCAGTAACCTGCTTCTTGACTTCTTCCAACTCCACTGGTGCCATTGGATAGTACGCCTTTGAGATTGGTGCTGCACCAGGAACAAGATCGATCACGAACTCCACATCTCGTTTTGGTGGTAAACCCGAGATGTCCTCGAACACGTCCATGAACTCTCGAACTACAGCTGGCGCTTCCTCATCAACTTCCATCGACGCAAGAACGGTGCTTGTCGGCCAAGCCCTAAACTCGACTGGCCCGACAGAACTGCTTCCTCCAGCGAAAACAAACTCCGGATGTCCGGGAATCTGGAAAATCACTTTCTTTGCCCTACAATCAATGTGGGCATGGAAAGTGCCAAGAAAATCCATTCCCAAGACAACATCATAGCTGCCGGTATCAATCACCAAGAAATCTGCAAATAACTCCCATCCGCAAATAAAAACTGAACAATCCTTGCATTCGCTACTAGATATGATCTTCCCATTCCCAGTGTGTATGTCCCAAAATTAGACAGGGTCGTGCAAAGAATTGAATGTGCAACAATAAACTTGGACGACATAAAACAATGGGATGCACCAGAATCGAATAATGCTAATGCGGGAAAATCATGAACAAGTAGGGTACCTGAACAACTTCATCAGAATCCTTGGCTTCTTCAGCCATCAGGGTAAAGGCTTGAGCTTGATTAGGTCCCTGAGTTATCTGTTTCTGCCCCTGAATTTTCTTCTGCGGTGGCCTCTGAGTATCTTCCTTCAAACGTAGCTTCGACGGACAAGTATCAATGATGTGATTAGCTGATCCGCAAATAAGACAAAGTCCAAGCCTTTTATGACAATCCTTTCGATAGTGACCCGGTCGTTGGCAGTAATCGCACAACACCCTTCCTTTCTGCTCGGGCAAAACTGGCATCTTCATCGGTACAACGCCACGCCTGTCCACCGGGACACCTCCGCGTATAGGCTTTCGATTCGGCGTAAACACCGGTTTCCGTACCACAACTACCTGCTGATGCGTACTCTCTGTCTTCAATGATAAACTATGATGCTCCCTAGCTGCTTTAAGCACTTGCGAGAAAGTGGTCAAACCCAGAGATATAATGTGCCTCTGGATGTCTACGTCCAAACTGCGCATGAACCTTCGTGCCCTATCAGCCTCTTTGGCAACCAAAGGTCCAGCGAATCTACTGAGCCGTGTCCACTCAGCTACATGCGCGTCCATGGATCCGCCATTCTGTTTCAAACTGATAAACTTTTCTTCCATTTCTTCCCGTGAAGTCTGCGGAAAGAACTTCTCCAAGAAACTCTGCGAGAAAGTGGCCCAAACGATCGGCTTAGGCAAACGGGTCTCTTCCACAAGCCACCACTCACGGGCATAGTCCACCAATTGGATGCGTACAACATCCACTCTCTTATTCTCTGGGATCTGTGCTACAACGAGCAGATTCTCCATATCAACCTGCCACTGCTCTGCTGGCAATGGCTCCTCTAAACTAATGAAGATGGACGGACCAAGTCTCCTGAAATCCGCCACGGTACCCATACGCTCTACTGGTTTGGCTGCAACATTGTTTACGGACTGCTGGACGGTCCGCAAACCTTCCTGAAAAGCTTCGGCTTACCGCTGGTTCAGCTCTGCTTGCCGCCTCTGGTTCTCTAGCATCCCACGAATTACTCCAAGTAATGCGGGGTCATCGACAGGCCTCTGGTACGATCGCAGATTCCTATCTGCCATGATCCTGAAACCAAGACACCGAAGAGGATTAGTATGATAAACAAGATTCAAAACTTTCGATGAATAATGACCATAAATCAAGGATATGAATCAAGACTAGAACTCCAAGTTACTTAAATAGAGTACCGCATTGTAACCATGCCGCGACACATAGTTACAATCACATAACTCCACTCAAGTCGCCCAAATCCTAGTATCAGAATCAAAGGAACAGGGAGAAACAATAGGGAACCAAAGGGTTTCAAGCCGAGATGCAAAGTTGTTTGCATCAAGAGAAAGACATGATTCAAGAATCACGATAACCAAGTGGCAGGACATGTTCCTAAACACGGATTTTCCGATTCGTGTATTGGGTTCAATACCCAACTACAAAAGAATCAAACCTGATCAACTTAAATACTATGGCTCTGATACCAAACAAACCCTGTCACGCCTCGCTTCCCAGAGTGCACTAAGATTGGCACGTGACAGAGCCAACCATGCTACCTGTGGCTAGGAAACATCCCTCCACAATCACATTACGGCTGTCTATAGATATCAAGAACAGTAGAAATAAAATAAACTATCTAGTACATGTCCATAAGCCAGAATAAACGAGTCAAGAAATAATATGCGGAAGCAATAGATCCAATAAACAATAACAATCTGGAATGTACGTCCCAAATACGGGCTCACATCAGGAATGAAAATGCTGAAAGAAACTAAACTAAAATACTAGCAGGTCCTCACTGCTCGGCCTGTCGACTGAAGTACTCCTGCTCGGTCTGCGACAAGAGTAGCGGATCTGGGCCATGCAAAACCCAGACGTCAGTGCGTCATAATATCAACAATAATATAACCAGGGGTAACAAGATATGCAGGCATGAATTATAAACAGTAATACAAGTATAACAGTAACACGAATAAGGAATAGAAAGTGCAACAGTATATGTGACGTGTAGTGATAATCTAAACTGTGCTACTGAGTTATCTATTCTAAAGTCTTCGAAATCAATTAATGTAATCATCATCGTAACCCATAGGTGATTATTCCGTAACGCCCAGAAAAACGGCAAACAATATGTATTCCGTAACGCCCGGAAAACGGAAAACAATATGTATTCCGTAACGCCCGGAAAAAGGGCAAACAATATGATAGCCCTTTGAGTTACGTTCGGTTACATTCTTGATTTCCCCATACCCCCAGGTTATGTGTTCAAGTCAGGTATTGATAAATCTGGAGCTAATGCCAACACAAGATCAGGTAGGAACATGTTTGTCTGTACATACAACATGATATGTCCATTAGGACAACACGTCAGGATTGTCGGCATTAGAAACAGGATCAGGCAACATGTCAAGTAATGGTGTATCAGGTCATGTCAAGTGGTGCACAGTGTATCACATGGGTGCTCAACAGTAAAATGTAGCAATTATGGGATCGGGGTAAAAGTACGGATGTACAGTAAAAGCATGGATGCACAATTATCTATCAGGGGTTACATCATGACTATGTAGGATGCACATTACCTAGCATGGGGTGTTAATGTAATAATAATATGAGTCAATGTAATATGGCATGCAACTAGGTACATAATTAATGGTATGGATGCACGCATATCGATCAGGGGTTATATTTACAGCTCCAAGTCTAAGTGGGATGCACATTATTAAGCATGGGTGTGACTACAATAATATCATGAATTAATATGATCTATAGATGCAGTTATATATATTTTTAATGATATGAATGCAAACGGGTATCCGAAAATGGTAAAACTTTAATATGGATGTATAATGTGATAAATGGGTAACCTTTTACTCATATGGATGCATAATAATATACCTAGCATGAAGTAAAATGAACTAGCATGCGACTAGATATGTAAATAACGATATGGATGCATACGGATATCCGAAATCGGTAAAACAGTAAAATGATAATATGGGATGCATAACTAAACATTATGTGATATTATTATTCAAATGGGTGCAAGGTATAGTAGTATAGCATGTAGCAAGATAAACTTGCATGCAATTAGATATGAAATAAATTGTACGGATGCAAACGGACGTCGTAAAACAGTAAAATGATAACAGGGGATGTACAATACACTAAACATTAAATATTATTATTAATATGGATGTAACATATATCATAGCATGTAGCAAGATAAACTTTCTTCGATTGGATCTCACGACGGATGTAAACGCAGAGTCCGATGTCGGTAAAATGTCGCTAAGCATACACGGGTATACAAAAATGGACCAAGCAAATTAAGAAGGTGACCACGCTAGCTGGGGATGTCTACTGGGTCACCTGGATCGTTGGTGACGGTCACGGCTCCGGCGGTGACCGGAAAATACGGATCAAGAAATGAAAAGAAGAAGAAAGAAGGAGAAGAGCAAGAAGAAGAAGAGAGGAAGGGACTAGGTTTAGTTGTTGTGGTGTTCTGGGGTCAAAGGAGGCTGCAAGGGGGTGACGTTGACGGTGGGCCGTCGACGGCGAGGTTCCCGGCAAAGGGTTTAGAAAAAGGCAGTGGGTGTTCTTGGGTTGCTGAAAATGGGTGTGCAGGGAAGGAGCTCGGGGTTGGCTTGGGGTGTTGGGGAGGAGGAGGGAAGGTGATGGTGGTGGTGATGAGGGTAAGCGGTCGTCGGGTGATCAGAGATTCGGCGAGGAGGGTTAGTGTTCTAGGTTGATGGGTCGAGTGATGGGTTTAGGCAGTGGGGATTCTTGGTCGAAGGGGTGTGTAGGGTTAGTGGGTGCAGGCAAGGTGTTGGGGAGAAGAAGAGAGGAGAGAGGAGGAAAGTGGTGGCGAGGTTGGAGGTGATCGGCAACGAGGGGTTGCTCGGGTGAAGATGGGTGCACGGTGAAAGATAGGTTCTTGGTTGGAGATCGTCGGAGATGGGTGTCGGGGAAAGAGAGGTGGAGAGGGAAGGAGGTGAGGTCGAGCAAGATGAGAGGAGATGAGAAAGGGGGGAGTGAGTGGGAAAGAGAGAGAGTGTGTGTGAGTCTGCGAGAGAGAGAGAGAGAGAACATGTTACGCCCCGCTTCCTAGTATACGACGAAGGGGATGCGACGAGGTCCACTACGTATTTACTGTGAAGTAAATACGCTAAGCGTATCTAAGCAATATAAAGATAATCACAAGAGACAAGAGATAAAATAACAGCAACTTTATTTATTAACATTTTTTGTACAATGCATGAAAAGTAAATACAACTGGGATAAAAGGCGATGCCTAAACAATGGCATAACAGGAAATGAAAAGAAATACTGAATAGAAAAAAAATACAATGTATAGAGCTCAGGTTCTTCGTGGAACTGATCCAAGTCTTCACCGGTGGGCTCGATCTCTGACGGGTTCAAAACACCTGACGACATTCAAAGAAGAAAGAAATAGAATGTCGTCAGCGAACAGGTCGCTCGGTAAGTTCCAAAGATAAGGGAGAATTAGAAAAGACAGAATAAGTGGTATCTTCTAAAGTTGTATAATATTGTAGAATATTGTGTTAACGCTATTGTTTGTAGCTTGGTACAGAAGGATGCCAGTGTATACGAGAGGGGTCTCTATATGCTAGAGACCAGGGTAAACTGAAAGTACAAGGAACCGTTATGCCACGGTACAACAGCAACAGGATTCATGTTAGGTGTCTTAATCTTACTGTCTCGTACCACTTTTAACACCTTCCGTACCAATCTACCCCTTAAACCCCGTAGTGTTTTGATTGTATTGTTATATCGTATTGTATTAGTTGACTGACCGAAACCATGATATCGGTAATGGATGTAAACTGGATTCATGTACATGGAAAGTATATCCATGGTTTGGTTCAGTCACGTTGAATAGATTGATAACTGAATTCATGGATTCGTGTGTCCATGTTGAATTGTAATATTATATATTTAGAGATTGACTTGATTCATATTCAAATCAGATTAATCAGACTCAAACCTGAGTCGGACAGTAGAAATGTAAATCGAAGTTCTATAATTACTAGGGTCCTTAGGGTAATTTATAAAACTTGAGGGGGTTTTATGTAAAAATACTTTTGTATAGTTTTCAAGATACACCCCAAGTATTTATTATTCGTCTTTATAGTTGTAATGAGGGTGGATTTTATATCGTGACATTTCTAGTGAAAATATCCTAGTTTTATATAAATAAAGGTATTTATCTATAATATTGATTTATTTGAAGTTCATGGTATTTTAGTGTAAAATTTATTCTTGTGATTTTTTAAAAAAGGTGTAATATTTATATTATAACAAAATAGATATTTAAATGATGAATATACATATATTTATACAAAAATAATTTAAATAAATATTTTATATTCCAAAAATCTCATTTTTCTTAAGATGTCGTATTTTAAACCTTTCGAGACTGAATGCTCCTTGCGGAGGTCTGAATCTCGCACTACTGAAAGGTTCCTAGGCACTCTTGTGAAGGTTCATAAGGCATCAAACATGTCCGGATAAAAATTTAGACATGCCGAACAACCCAAAGCCGGGATCTTTGCTAGATTATTAGGGTTTAACATGCAAGATGATAACTTTTATCTAAGTGTGAGGGATTACAAGCTTTGTAGTCCGCTCCTTCGCTTCACAAGCTCCGAGTAGAAGTCCCTTTGCCGCGATCCACGATCTCCCGGACTCATGAGAGGCTCCACGACTCGAACGATCCATGCTAGCTTGAAGTGTTCCAATTCTTCGATGATCTACGTCGAAGTTGCTAAGACTCAAGCTTTCTTACTCTAAAGAGATGAACACACTAATCTCATGGGCTAGATGAGATGAGGATAAGAGAGTAGTATTTTTGCTTTCTTTTTAAATCATTTTCTCATATTTATTAATCACATAAAGAAAATCAAGTGAGCTTTTTTTTTCAAGAGAGAAGAAGATGATAATAGAAAAAGATAATCATCAAAACCTTTTGTGATGAATAGAAAGAAAGTATATGATTGATGTATAAACCATGGACAAGGATGGGTGGCTAAGAATGTGTAGAGAATAAACTAGAGTTAGGGTTTGGTTGGGTTAGAAATGTGTCATCCAAAAATATCTTAACCATGACAAAAGAAATTGCTTCTAGAAGGTTCAAGAAGCAACTAACCCTAATCAAACCCTAATCTCATTTAATCATCCTTAAACATGTTTAACAATAAATCATATCATGTCACGATAATATATATCACATATATATATTATATATTTGCAACAAAAGAAAATAATAAATTAACATATATCGCATATATATCAATGTATCATCCAGTGAGAAAATGAAATAATAAAGCGAGCCAATATTAGATAATGTAATACAATATATCATATATATTATTATACATTAAATCATCGAATCAACACTTGATCCGACGATTCGGCTATATCGAATATTACCGACTAATATATCATGTACCGATTCATCGAACCAACACTTGATCCGATGACCCGGTTCATATCCAAATATCGCGAGAATATAATACGGTATCTCATATCGCATTATCCTCGGTCCTGCGCATATCACATATATGCCTCTACTCCGTTTTGCCTGAGCCAAGAAACCTCTGTGTAGGACTCTAAAGAATCGTCAATACGCCGGTAGCTGGTGATGATCATATCAAACACCCACAAGCTGCAAGCGGTCAGCTAAACGTAACAGCCACCCAGGTATTGAGCGATCAGAAGATCAACAAGCTAGCCTGTGCGTTCTCCTGTGAATCCAATCAGTAATACTCCCGTATAGTCCGGTCTGTTCGTCTGATATGTCGCATATCAAGTCTAGGGGTGGTATACGTCAGACCCCAGTAACCGATAAGTCGTGTCGATGTGTGGCTCATAACGGGTCGAGAAACTACTAGTAACACTTACCAGTAAATCTCTATATCAGCCCTGGCCAGGGACTTCCAGTTATAGCCAATCGAACACAGCACAACATTAACTCCCTATACCGGGAGAGACGAATCCCCTCCTATCGCTCATTGCCTCCATGTGATTCGGGACTGTACCCAAAAGCCACCGTTTTGCATACCCTCTTGGACGTGGTAAGGTAGAAATCAAAGCACAGTGGGAATCACACAAGACTCTATGACGATCTCGGTTCTACAGACTACCCTGTACCAGTGTCACCGGAGAACTGCCATCTGACGTGTGGTATATCACCATCTGGGAGTTCTCGGCGAGTCTGTCCAGTGTACCCAGTCTCCACTGAGCACCCTTACACCATCTCTGATGTCAAACACCGATTGATGTGGGATCATCCATCGCCCATCATATGGGTCAAGATGCGTATACGCTAGTCTACTCTGGTGTATCGATGCCCTGTCTCGATATACCCTCGACTAGGAACAGTTATAGGATGTACTCATCGACTACCAAGGCCCCACTAGTATGATCTCATCATAGTCCCAGTAGTCGAGTACAGATTCTAAGGGCTTTATCAACATGTGAGAGAAAAACAGTAAACCAATACAAGTCAACATGTTAAGATAAAGTGAAACCAAATAGCATACTATCATGACGAGCAAGAAAGTCATCTCTATATATATCCAAGCATCCATTATAATATACATCATATGTACAACAATGGCCTCTAGGGCATATACATAACTAACAATCTCCCACTTGCACTAAGGCCAGCTGCTGTAGTATCTCATACCTAGCATCCCGAATAATCTCTCAAACTATATCTGGGGAATAGCCTTCGTGAATGGATCCGCAGTGTTGTCCTTCGTATCTACTCTCCTGACCTCGATCTCCCGGCGATCAACTATCTCCCTGATCAGGTGATACCGCCTCAGAATATGTCTGGACTTTTGATGGGACCTGGCTTCCTTGGCTAACGCCACAGCTCCATTGTTATCGCAATACAGAGGTATTGGATGCTCAATGGATAGAACCACACCAAGTTCACTAATGAACTTCTTGATCCAGACAGCCTCTTTGGCAGCATCGTTGGCAGCGATGTATTCAGCCTCCATCGTCGAGTCTGCAACGGTATCCTGTTTGGAACTCTTCCAACATACCGCCCCTCCATTGAGGGTAAAGACAAAACCCGAATGCGACTTAGAGTCGTCCTTATCACTTTGGAAGCTGGAATCGGTAAAGGACTCCACCTGGAGTTCTCCGTTACCATACACCAAGAACATCTCCTTAGTCCTTCGTAAGTACTTGAGAATGTTCTTCACAGCTGTCCAATGACTCTCTCTAGGATCTGCTTGATACCGACTCACTACACTTAGTGAGTATGCTACATCGGGTCTGGTACATAGCATCGCATACATGATAGAGCCTACTGCCGAAGCATAGGGTATCCCTTGCATGCGAGCTCTCTCCAAATCAGTCTTGGGAGACATCTCTTTGGAGAGAGTGAGTCCAGAGATCGTGGGTTGGTTCCCACGCTTGGATTCTTCCATACTAAACCTCTTTAGTATGGTGTCAATGTACCTGGATTGGGACAATCCCAGTATCCGTTTAGATCTATCTCTATAGATCATGATTCCCAATATGCAGGAGGCATCACCTAGATCTTTCATCGAGAATCTCTGTGATAAGAAGAGGTTGACTGATTGCAGCATAGGAATATCATTTCCTATCAAGAGTATGTCATCCACGTACAATACGAGGAAGACAACCTTACCCTCTGCTACCTTCTTATAGATACAAGGTTCATCTATATTCTTGATGAAGTCAAACTCTTTGACTACAACATCAAAACAGATGTTCCAACTCCGCGATGCTTGTTTTAACCCATAAATGGATTTAAGCAGCTTGCACACCTTTCCGCTGCTCCCACTATCTACGAAGCCCTCTGGCTGAGTCATGTACACGCTCTCTTCTAAATCACCGTTTAGAAAGGCGGTCTTAACATCCATTTGCCAGATGTCGTAGTCATGGTATGCAGCAATGGCAAGTAAGATCCGGATGGACTTAAGCATAGCCACTGGAGAAAAGGTTTCGTCATAATCCACACCTGGTCGTTGACGAAAACCCTTTGCTACAAGTCTAGCTTTGAAAGTCTCAACTTTTCCATCTACACCAAATTTCTTTTTAAAAATCCACTTGCACCCAATGGGTTTTACCCCTTCAGGAGCATTTTACAAAATCCATACTTTATTAGTGTACATGGATTCCATCTCAGATCGCATTGCATCCAGCCATTTCACAGAGTCACCACTCGTGATGGCCTGCTCGAAACTAGTCGGTTCATCATCATCCATGATGCAGTCCTCGCTTCCATCATCAATGAGAAAACCGTAGTATCTCTCAGGTGGATGAGAAACCCTACTAGATCGGCGGAGAGGCTGGGGTTCGTCGGGTACTACTGAATCCTCTGGTTCCACTAAATCATCTGTTGTAGTTTGTTCTGCTGGAACTTCTTCCAGTTCTACCTCAGAGCCACTAATCTCTTTTGCAAGAAATTCCTTTTCTAAAAAGGTGGCGAGTTGAGCAACAAACACCCTTTGTTCCTCACTGTGGTAGAAAATATACCCTCGCGAATGCTTGGGATATCCAATAAACTTACATAGAACAGATCTTGCCTCGAGTTTGTCCGGGTTTCGTCTTTTGACATAAGCCGGGCAACCCCATATCTTAACAAAATTAAGATATGGTCTCTTCCCTTCCCATATCTCATATGGGGTGGTAGGCACAGATTTGGTAGGAACTTTATTCAGTATGTATGCCGCTGTCTCAAGTGCATACCCCCAGAAGGAAATAGGTAACTCAGCTGTACTCATCATAGAGCGCACCATATCTAATAGGGTGCGATTCCTTCGCTCCGATACACCGTTGTGCTGTGGTGTATAAGGAGGAGTAAGCTGAGAGAGAATCCCATTCTCTTTTAGATAATCTAGGAACTCACTGCTTAAGTATTCACCTCCTCGATCAGATCGAAGAATCTTAATACTTTTGCTCGTTTGGTTCTCTACTTCGTGCTTATATTCTCTGAATTTCTCAAAAGCTTCAGACTTGTGTTTCATCAGAAACACATGTCCGTATCTAGAGAGATCGTCAGTGAATGTAATGAAGTAGGAAGAACCATTCCTGGCATGCGTAGACATGGGACCACAAACATCACTATGTATTAGTCCTAAGAGTTCAGTAACTCTTTCTCCGTGTCCACTAAACGGAGCTTTGGTCATTTTTCTTTTGAGACATGAATGACAAGTATCATAAGATGATAATTCGAACGGATTCAAATAACCATCCTTATGTAACTTAGCCAGTCGTGTCGCATTGATATGACCAAGTCTACAATGCCACAAGAAGGATTCGTTCATGTCTGAACTCTTCCTCTTGTGTGTGTTTTGTATATTGAGGACTGTATTCTGATTCAGAATGAATATGCCATTATGTAACGAGCCTGATGCAATCAACTTTTGATCTAGGAATATGTTCATAACATTATCCTTTACTACAAAATTATATCCTTCTTTACTTAATAAAGAAACTGATATAATATTGCACATCATGTTCGGTATATAATAGCATTCATTTAGAATCAGTGTATTACGAATCGGCAATACAAGGTGATATTCGCCAACTGCTTTGGCTACAATACTTGCACCGTTCCCTACTTGAACGGAATGATCACCTTTTCCCAGTTCTCTACCTTTACGTAGCCCATGTAACTGTTTACATATGTGGGATCCTGATCCGGTATCTAATACCCAGGATGTAGGGTGAACTGAGAAACAGTTCTTAATAACTAACACACCCGAAGAAGATGCATCAATATGCATGTTCTTTTGGGCGGCGTGGGAATCTAGATATTCTCCTGTTTCCTGTTCAGTCTTATAACTCTTATAAGAAAGAATGGGTCCAACGTTCCCTTGCTCAGTACAATAATCAGGTTCAGTCAATACATCCATATTATTATCTTGATTATGGCCTGACATGGTCGCTACCTGGAGAGAGAGAGAAGAAAACACTTTAGCGTACGTTCTTGCAAGATTAGATTGGTTATTATCTTATCTAATCAGGATGTCTCCCACTGTTTTTATCAAATCTACCTTAAAACCCTAAAAGGTAAGATTAGCCGGGATTAATTACACCCTACAATTTCGTCAATCTTTCAGCCAGATTAGTGTCGGTACTTTGAGGGAGGTTCCCCGTGCTTTCGCACGGACCTAATTAAAGTAAACCTCGTTTTCCCAGAGGCGTAACCCCGTTAACACTTTTCTAGACACCTACTTGATCGGCTAATTGTCCTGTGTAAAACTCTCCCAGGAGTAACACTTACTCGCAGTGGGTATCGGGATCCAACTATCTCATAGGAGGTATGCAATCTCATTGCAAATTTCAACACTTGAAATTCCCGATAATATTTTGCCCCTAGTGTCCTATGACCTTGACGGAGGTCAACAAACCATAGGCTACTAGTCAAGTTCAACCCGTCATTTCTTGATTGAATTAAACCCACCCGTACGACCCTTGACGGAGGTCAACAAGGCCGTACGACTATCCTAATCCAATCTGCATCAAATGCATAAGCAAATAAAAAACTAGTCAGCTACCGTACACTACGCCTTGACGGAGGTCAACAAACGTACCACGAATACTAAATAGGACTTATCTGAAATAACGGAGGGCTACGTCAGGTTTTTTCTGAAAAACCTATTGCGTAACGAACTTGATATCGTCGTGGAATCGAGTAGTTTTTGAAAAGGAGTGTTTTTGAGGCTTTTCTTAGTTTCGCTAAAGGGGTCACTCCCGGTGAAGGGATCGTCGGCCCTTTCCTCATCGAATAAGGTGCAGGATATATCATATATATCACTGTGCAAAGAAAAACTTTAAAAGCAATCAAAAGACAAACCGAGTTTTGTAGCATCTGCCAGTTTCGCTAAAGAGGTCACTCCCGGTGAAGGGATCGTCAGCTCTTTCCCCATCGAATAAGGTGCAGGATATATCATATATATCACTGTGCAAAGCAAAACTGTAGCTACCCTTTTTATAAAGTTTTGATTCTATAACATCTTTAGGTTTCTTTTCTTTTTATTAATCTCATTAATAAAAATCCCATCAGCTTATGCTTCCTAAGCATCACAGAAGAAACGAAAGCAGTAATATTTATATATCAGCATATATATATATAGTATAAGCATTCGTCTCAGGCAGTAATATGATCTCATTACAGAACATTGCAGCAGAAGAACAAATATGAAATATTGGATATACTGGGACGTCCGTGTTTTCAATACGAGCCTGTATAAAACACGGATTCCACGGTCGCGACGAATAGCCAAACCCACATCCCAAGACCCCTACGAGAGCGGCAAGTAACACTGCCAATTCTAGGGTTAGAAGACCCGGTCTCGACTCCTCGAGATGGCCTCCCACTGGACCCTAGAATCCGGTTACTTGTGCTCCCCTCCTTGGGTCTACCTAATGCGGAAAAGTAAATAATATACACTGGTGACATCAACCTCAACCTGGAAGTGCCCCAAATAAAAGAATATTACATTACAAATGAATTTTACATGAATGAAAATAAAAACCCTTATCTCACATAAAACCCCCGGCTATTCAGAACGCGACGATCCAATATAACATATTACAGCAACACATAATATCTCATATCATCAACGTAAGTAAATATGCGCATCCCAATTGTCGTTGACATATAGCAACGAAACCGGCGATAGTACATATTACACTTACGGTCACAGAAAAGAAAGTGTAAAACTACAATATTGGGAATTCACAATCACTTTAGACATCATAAATCCGAAATATCACATACTCCGCATTTCATGCCTAACTCTATGAATTCCACATATTGTATCACATTCCAGATAAATAGACAGTATTAAACTTTCCGAACAGATAATCAAATACCCAAGATTTCCCAAAGTGCTCAACACTTGAGCGGAGTTCAAATAATCCCAGAATATGTTACAGTACCGGTGATCCAGCCGTAGAAGGGTCAAGCCAACGCCTCACATGTGGCACGCCGTACTGCCGCAAACCCGAAGGTTCAAAAGGCAGTTCAAGACGGTCACATAATCGAGTTAAGGTTTGTTGTCTTCTAGAGGGTCCACCGCTTAACTTGTACAATTTTTCCGAAAGATTTAAACCCGATAAAAATTCAACACTTGAAAGTTTGCCGTACCGGGAAACAGTGAGTTAATGATATCCGTTCAAATAGTTTAACAGTTTCTAAATATCCGGAAAGAAATACGAATTTAAATATTCCGATCGAATCTACTATTACAAAACATACCCCAAAAGTATTAACACTTAAAACAGATTAAAAATACCCAGAAGCATCAAAAAGCACCTACGGATATTACCATGAAAACCACGTGTCACCAATCCATAGTTCCGCCGCGGAACCGCCGCGTAAGCAAGCTTTCGCCGCGGTTCTGCCGCCGTTTAGACGAATTGTGGTCCCGTGTTTCATGGTAATTCTTAGAATTCCCTGCTGATTTTTTTACGTATTTTTAATTCAGAAAAAACCCAGTTTTTAAAAAATTTCCAGAGAGGGGTTAAAATTTGTCGGTTCGGGTTCGATCGGAGTTTTAACTTTGTAAACACATCGCCTAATGCTCTAGCTAGGCTCTGATACCACTGAAAGGTTCCTAGGTACTCTTGTGAAAGTTCATAAGGCATCAAACATGCCCGGATAAAAATTTAGACGTGCCGAACAACCCAAAGCCGGGATCTTTGCTAGATTATTAGGGTTTAACATGCAAGATGATAACTTTTATCTAAGTGTGAGGGATTACAACCTTTGTAGTCCGCTCCTTCGCTTCACAAGCTCCGAGTAGAAGTCCCTTTGCCGCGATCCACGATCTCCCGGACTCATGAGAGGCTCCACGACTCGAACGATCCATGCTAGCTTGAAGTGTTCCAATTCTTCGATGATCTACGTCGAAATTGCAAAGACTCAAGCTTTCTCACTCTAAAGAGATGAACACACTAATCTCATGGGCTAGATGAGATGAGGATGAGAGAGTAGTATTTTTGCTTTCTTTTTAAATCATTTTCTCATATTTATTCATCACATAAAGAAAATCAAGTGAGCTTTTTTTTTTCAAGAGAGAAGAAGATGATAATAGAAAAAGATAATCATCAAAACCTTTTGTGATGAATAGAAAGAAAGTATATGATTGATGTATAAACCATGGTCAAGGATGAGTGGCTAAGAATGTGTAGAGAATAAACTAGAGTTAGGGTTTGGTTGGGTTAGAAATGTGTCATCCAAAAATATCTTAACCATGACAAAAGAAATTGCTTCTAGAAGGTTCAAGAAGCAACTAACCCTAATCAAACCCTAACCTCATTTAATCATCCTTAAACATGTTTAACAATAAATCATATCATGTCACAATAATACATATCACATATATATATTATATATTTGCAACAAAAGAAAATAATACAATTAACATATATCGCATATATATCAATGTATCATCCAGTGAGAAAATGAAATAATAAAGCGAGCCAATATTAGATAATGTAATACAATATATCATATATATTATTATACATTAAATCATCGAATCAACACTTGATCCGACGATTCGGCTATATCGAATATTACCGACTAATATATCATGTACCGATTCATCGAACCAACACTTGATCCGATGACCCGGTTCATATCCAAATATCGCGAGAATATAATACGGTATCTCATATCGCATTATCCTCGGTCCTGCGCATATCACATATGTGCCTCTACTCCGTTTTGCCTGAGCCAAGAAACCTCTGTGTAGGACTCTAAAGAATGTTCAATACGCCGGTAGCTGGTGATGATCATATCAAACACCCACAAGCTGCAAGCGGTCAGCTAAACGTAACAGCCACCCAGGTATTGAGCGATCAGAAGATCAACAAGCTAGCCTGTGCGTTCTCCTGTGAATCCAATCAGTAACACTCCCGTACAGTCCGGTCTGTTCGTCTGATATGTCGCATATCAAGTCTAGGGGTGGTATACGTCAGACCCCAGTAACCGATAAGTCGTGTCGATGTGTGGCTCATAACGGGTCGAGAAACTACTAGTAACACTTACCAGTAAATCTCTATATCAGCCCTGGCCAGGGACTTCCAGTTATAGCCAATCGAATACAGCACAACATTAACTCCCTATACCGGGAGAGACGAATCCCCTCCTATCGCTCATTGCCTCCATGTGATTCAGGACTGTACCCAAAAGCCACCGTTTTGCACGCCCTCTTGGACGTGGTAAGGTGGAAATCAAAGCACAGTGGGAATCACACAAGACTCTATGACGATTTCGGGTCTACAGACTACCCTGTACCAGTGTCACCGGAGAACTGCCATCTGACGTGTGGTATATCACCATCTGGGAGTTCTCGGCGAGTCCGTCCAGTGTACCCAGTCTCCACTGAGCACCCGTACACCATCTCTGATGTCAAACACCGATGGATGTGGTATCTGTTAGTGTATATGCCCTAGAGGCCATTACTGTATCATACTAGTTTGTATATTACTTAATGGATGCTTGGGATATTCACCTTGTATATACAATCTTGCTCAAAATAGTAGTATGCTACTTGGTTTGTCTCTACTTCAATGTGTACTTGTGTTTATTTTACTATATCACTTATACGCATTAGTGGAGCCCTTAGGATCTTTGCTTGATTACCAGCGTTGTGATGGCAGTCACACTAGTGGGGGCTGGGTAATCTATAAGCACATCCTTATACAGGTCCCTAGTCGCAGGACTATCGAGACAGGGCATCGATACTCCGGAGTAGACTAGCGTATGCGCTTCTCATCCCAGTGTGGGAGATGGTCTGTCCCACAGCCATCAGTACGTCGTACTGGAGATAGTATACGGGTGCTCGTTGGGTTACGAGTACACTGGACATGACTCGTCGGGAACTGACAGGTTGGTATTATACCTATCGTCAGTCATCAGTTCCCAGGTGACATGAGTACAGCTTAGTCCGCTGACTTGACACTGGCACTTCGCCTCGAGTGTGTTCCCACTGCACTTTGATCACTACCCTACCACGGCTCAAAGGAGTCGTGCAAACAGGTGGTGGTTGGGTGCAGTCCCGAAGCACTTGGAGGCAGTGACGGTTAGACAGGATTCGTCTCTCCCGGTATTGGGGGTTGACATCGCGCTGTGTCTAGGAGAGCCATTACACAAGTAGTCCCTGGCCAGGGCAAACGAGATATACTGGTAGGTTTCCAGTGTTGTCTCAGGGTGTTTTGGGCTTCGCTCCGGCACGACTTGTACCGCTATTGGGGGACTGACGTTTACCGCCCCCTAGGCCCGCCATGCGATGTATCAGACGAACAGACCGGACTGTACGGAGACTGTCACATTCAGACTCAGTAGGAGTACCGATGGGGTTTCACCTCGTCAGCCTTCTTGTCGACATCTACCTGGGGACCGTTATGCACAGCTAGTGCCGCTTGCGGTCTGTGGTTAAACCCACTGCCAGCGTAGTGTCGAGTCTTTAGAGTCCCACACAGAGGGTATTCGCCTATGGGCAAAACAGAGTAGAGGTCGCATGGTTTTGCGACAGGGTTCGTTCTCATCCGCGCACTTGTGCACGTTTGGAGTCCGGACAGATATTACCAGCGGGCTCTGGTTTGAGCCGGATACTGGTATAGTATTTGGGGTTGCTTTTATCTCTCAGTATTCATGTTCCTCGGAACAAGAATGCAGGTGTGTATGCACAGTTATTTGAGGAGGAGGAAGATGATTTCCATTAGGGTTTCGGAACGGGTGCGTATGCACAGTTGACAGTCGTCTTTTTCCAAACCCTAATGGATTTGTATTATATCATTTAATAATATATAATAAAATGAAATTGTGTCATGGTTAGTTTTTGTTGACTTGTTGACCATGGTTGACTTGTTGACCATGGTTGAACATTTGACTACCATCATTACAAATGCAAGATGCCTTTTCATTCTTGCTTTATTCATTTAATGCATGTAATGATATTAGTCATTCTAAACTATCCATCAAACCTTTTTCATTTTGATTATTGTTATTATTTGATTTTTCTTTTTCTTTTGTTATGGTTGCAAAAGGAAAAGAAAGAGCTCATTCTATCATTCTCACTCTCTCTCTTCACTTCATCTTCTTCTTCCTCTAGTCAAGAGAAACCTTCTCATGAGTTGAGAATCCTTCTCTTGAAAAAGAAAAGCAAACCCTAAACACTCTCTACTCACTCTAGGATCAAGGGTCTAGCAAGCCGGCGATTCTAGTTCACTCCAAGTACGAGAAAGAGCCCAAAGGTCGAGCCTTCGAGGTGGATCCATCTTCGACGGGAGAAGGCGACAAAGGAGAACCATCATCCTCTACAAAGTTTGAAGACGAAGGAGTTCAAGTCTAGGTATAACCATCTTCATCCGAGTAGCTAAACTTCTTTAGCTAGGTTGCTAGTTTTAGTTTAGGTAACGATCCCGACCTAGCTTTGTCCATGTTGCCTCTCGCACTAAAAATTTGATTTTTATACCGTTTCCGCCTCCCCGTAAGAACCGGGGGTGGCAACGTGGACTTACAGTGGTATCAGAGCCTAACTAAACTTAAACTAGCTAGGTAGTGAAGTGTAACGAAGTTCGGAACCGTAAAAACCCAAAAAAACCGTATTTTCAAAAACCTGAGTTTCTGTTGAAATTTTTTTGGCTCGAAATGAAAAACTTTATATTTGTAAAATCGTCTCAGGCTTTTCTAAGAACACCCATGAAAAACGATCCAGTGAGGAGCTCAAAGCGCCGCGCATCCGCGGCACGAGGTAGGCTCGTGCCGCGGAACCGCCGCGCTTTGTCGTCTTCTGCGCCTCGTTTTTCGTGCAGTATCTGTAGTTGGGGATTTTGGGATTTTTAGAATATAAATTATATGCCCAGATTTTCCAGAACTAAAATTTACTTTTGGGGGCCTATAATTCCGTATTTTTCCGAACTTCACTGCACTTTGACTATGATGGTTATATCTGTGATGTTTGCATGTATTGAACGTCGACTAATCGCTATAAGACGATTAGTCGGGGTTATACATGATCTGTAATGTGCTGGAATGTGTATATAAATATGTTGGATTGTCGCGGGTGAATGGCCGGGGTTGTGAGACGAGAGTTTTCTTTTCTTGCAATTCATTGTAAATGTAAATTGATGTAATAATTATTATTTGTTTGGCCGCACAACCGGGTCGGGGTTGTAGCCGTCATTGTATAATTCTTTTTACTGTTTTTGCTCCTAGGATAGACCCATGGAGGGGTGCACAAACTACCGGGTATGCCGAAGTGTCGAGTGGCCTACTCATGGAGATGAGGGAGGTTGCTACGCTTCGGGTACTTGGCGGGTAGTTTGCCGCACCCGTAGGGGTCTTGGGTGGGGTATTGGCTATTCACCGCGACCGTGTTATCTATTTTTTTGTTACAGGCTCGTACAAATTACAGATTACTAGTATATCCAATGTATTTATCTGTGATCTGAAATGTTTATCATTGCTTTCTATTTAGGCGTTGCTTATGTTTTACAGACGCGCTAGCCCAGCCCCCGCTCTGTCGTTAGTTAAGTAACCTAACGGGTAATGACGGGGCCCAGTGGCGAATGCGAATGGCATAAGCGTACGTCATATTTTGGTTGTTTTCTGCAATGGTAGGATTTAAATGATGGGACGCATTAAAAGTACTAATGCAAGAATATCACGCATTAAAAGAACTAATGCAAGATAATAAACCAAGTTAAAGTCGTTGGAACACTTTCGAAAAACCACTCGGTTCTTTTCAAAACTAACTTTTAAAATGCGGAGCTTGAGCCACTCCATTTAAAAGCTATCTCGTTCCATCGACCAAATCAAGTTCACTACGTTCACGGTTTTGCCAAAACCATTCGTAGCCCTCCGTCGTTTCGTATGAATATTCAAATAGTATTCAAGCTGTGTTTGTTGACCTTCGTCAAGGCATAGTGATTGGTAGCTGTTAAGTATTCATATGTAGCATAGATAGATGCGTTGGTTTGGGACACTCACATTACCTTGTTGACCTTCGTCAAGGGTATATGCGGGTGGATTCAAATTAACCTGGATAACGACGGGTAGAACTTGACATGTGACTTATGATTTGTTGACCTTCGTCAAGGTCATAAGAGCATGGGGCAAAAAATCCACATCGGGAGTTTCATAAGTACTGAAACTTGCTAGATTTGCATACCATTTGGAGTGTGGTGATTCTGGTAGGATTCCTTCAGTTTCGTCACGTGATGATATTTGGATCCCGATCCTACTGTGAGTATATGCTACTCCTCGGGAAATTTCTCACTTAACGATCAATGCTATAAACCTAGTAGGTGCCTAGAAAGGTGTTAGCGGGGCTACGCCCCCAGGGAAAAGAGGTTCTTTAATTAAGGAACT
This sequence comes from Agapanthus africanus, assembly GCA_030015575.1. Lineage (NCBI taxonomy): Eukaryota > Viridiplantae > Streptophyta > Magnoliopsida > Asparagales > Amaryllidaceae > Agapanthus > Agapanthus africanus. The sequence continues at coordinate 141,087,062 of CM057339.1, forward strand.
TCGCGAAAGCGTTGGAAAACCTCCCTCGAAGTACCGACACCAGCCTGGCCGAACGGTTAAAGCAAGTATTGTACGGTGGGATTGATCCTGACTAATTCTTCCTTTATGGTTTGAGGAGGGATTCGAGAAACAGTGGGAGCCATCCTGTTTAGACAAATTAAAAACCACTCTAAACTTGCAAGAGTATCATGCTGAGTGTTTCTTCTTCTCTCTCCTAATTGCAGCGACCAATCAACATGACTGGACTTAAGTTACTCCTAGATAAAAACAAGTTGACAGGGCCAAACTACAAAGATTGGCTCAGGAATGTCAAGATAGCAATCACTTATGACAAGCTGGGGTATCTTCTTACCACCAAAGCTCCCCCTGTCCCTGGTCCAACTTCCAGCGTCGCGGATAAGGAAATCCGCAAGACTTGGGAGATTGATAGCGCGAAGGCCAAGTGCCTCCTGCTTGCCTCGATGGACAACGAACATCAGAGGAGGCATGAGAATATGGACATGGAGTCCATATTGCTTCATACAAAAGAACTGTATGGAGAGCAATCACGTATCGCAAGATACGAAGCGTCGAAAAAGTTGTTTTCGACAAGAATGGCCGTCGGATCATCAGTAGCCGAGCACGTGCTAAAGATGATCGGCTACATTGAGGAGCTCGCTGACCTAGGGATCACATTGGAGAGTGAGCTATATACGGATATAGTTCTCCAGTCCCTTCCTTCCACTTACGCCCAGTTTATAATGAACTTCAACCTACAAGAAAAGGAGGTTGAACTTTCAGAGCTCCTCAACCTGCTGAGGAGCGCAGAGGGCACCCTACAGAAAGGTAGGGAAACATCCACTTTGTTTGTAGGAGGATCATCTTCTTCTAGGTCCAAGGCGAAAGCCAAGGGAAAGAAGAAGAAAGCCCCCGCCAAACCAAGGGGCGGTGTTGGTAAAGTGGATACGAAGGGAAAAGGTAAAGCAACAAAGATAGCGGGAAAGCTTGTGGATAAGGAAGAATGCTTCTTTTGTCATAAGAAAGGACACTGGAAGAATGATTGCAGGGCCTGGAAGGCCAGAACACAGGAATTGAAGCAGGTTGCAGCTTCAGCTTCAGCTTCAGGTGTGTATGTTATTGAAAACTGTCTTTCTATAAACTCTACTTCCTGGGTATTGGATACCGGATCAGGATCTCATATCTGTAATTCTTTGCAGGCGTTGAGAAACCGTAGTGTTTTGAAAGCAGGTGACATGACCCTCAGAGTTGCAAACGGAGCTAGCATGGATGCTAAAGCCGTGGGGGACTATCACCTGGGAATGTCAGATGGACATGTTTTGGTTTTGCGTAATTGCTTTTTTGTACCCAACGCAACTTGTAATATCATTTCTGTATCTTTAGTTTCTAAAGAAGGTTATGAATTTGTGTTTGTAAGTAATGTTGTAAACATTCGCCTTAATCAAGTTTTGATTGGGTCAGGTACATTGAGTAATGGTATATACGTATTGAACCAACCACAGATTTTCAATGTCCAGAATACACACAAAAGAAAGTCTCCAGAAATAAACCAGACTTTCTTATGGCATTGTAGATTGGGTCACATCAATGAGAGAAGGTTGACGAAGTTACATACAGAAGGGTATTTGAATGCGTTCGAATATCAGTCGTATGCCACTTGTCAATCCTGTCTCAAGGGAAAGATGACAAAGACTCCATTTACTGGACATGGAGAAAGTGCGAGCGAGCTCTTGGGACTCGTACACAGTGACGTGTGCGGTCCAATGTCTACACATGCCCGAAGCGGACATTCTTACTTCATTACTTTTACGGATGACTTCTCAAGGTACGGTTATGTTTTCTTAATGAAACATAAGTCCGAGGCTTTTGAAAAATTCCAGGAGTATAAGAATGAAGTAGAGAAACAGACCGGCAAAAGTATTAAGATTCTAAGATCGGATCGAGGTGGAGAATACTTAAGTGCCGAATTCCTGAATTACTTAAAAGAGAATGGTATTCTCTCTCAGCTTACTCCTCCATACACTCCGCAACATAACGGTGTATCGGAGAGACGGAACCGAACCCTATTGGATATGGTTCGGTCCATGATGAGTAACGCTGAGTTACCGCGATCATTCTGGGGATATGCAATAGAAGCAGCTACGTATCTCTTGAACAAGGCTCCCACCAAGACTGTGCCTACCACCCCTTATGAGATGTGGACTGGGAAGAAACCCTGTCTCAAGTATCTTAAAGTATGGGGATGTCCAGCCTTTGTAAAAAGGCAGCATGCGGACAAGCTTGAGGCACGTTCAGTACAGTGTAAGTTTGTGGGATACCCAAGGAACTCCAGGGGGTATCTTTTCTATTCCGCTGAGGAACAAAAGGTTTTTGTTTCTCAGCATGCCCGCTTCTTGGAAACTGAGTTTTTGGAAACCCAGATAAGTGGGAGCACAATAGAACTGGAAGAAGTTCCAGAACCACAGACTGTTACTGAAAGCTTAGTGGAACCAGAGGGTTCAACAGAACAGGACATTCCTACGCCGCTCCGCAGAAGTAGTAGGCAGTCTCATCCGCCCGAGAGATACTACGGTTTTCTCATAGACGGGGATAGAGAGGATTGCATCATAGATTATGATGAGCCTACTAGCTTCCAGCAGGCCGTTCAGAGCGTTGACTCAGTGAAATGGCTGGATGCAATGCGGACCGAAATGGAGTCCATGTACACCAACAAGGTATGGACGTTGGACATTGCTCCAGACGGGGTAAAACCCGTAGGATGCAAGTGGATCTTCAAAAGGAAGATTGGTGTAGATGGACAGGTTGAGACCTATAAAGCTAGGCTGGTAGCAAAGGGTTTCCGTCAAAGACCTGGCTTGGACTATGACGAAACCTTTTCTCCAGTAGCCATGCTGAAATCCATTCGGATCCTTCTTGCCATCGCTGCCTTCCACGATTATGAGATCTGGCAAATGGACGTAAAGACAGCTTTTCTAAATGGAAATTTAGAGGAGTGTGTCTATATGGACCAGCCAGAGGGCTTCATTCAGAGTGGGAGCAGCGGAAAGGTGTGCAAGTTGCTTAAGTCCATCTATGGACTAAAGCAGGCATCGCGGAGTTGGAACATCTGCTTTGATGAGACGGTCAAAGAATTTGGCTTTATCAAAAATCCAGATGAACCATGCATCTATAGTAGATTTGTAGCAAGAACTGTAGTATTCCTCGTTTTATACGTGGATGACATTCTCTTAGTAGGAAATGACATTCCTATGCTACAATCTGTCAAGGGGTTCTTGTCACACAAGTTCTCCATGAAAGACCTGGGTGATGCCTCATACATCCTGGGGATCCGGATCCATCGTGATAGATCCAAGAGGATATTGGGACTTTCTCAGTCCAGGTACATCGACACCATAGTGAAGAGATTCAGTATGGAAGATTCCAAGCGCGGTAACCTACCGGCTTGTCACGGGATCACCCTCTCTAAAGAGATGTCTCCCAAGACTGATTTGGAGAGGGATCGCATGTCTATTATACCCTACGCTTCTGCGGTAGGCTCTATAATGTATGCGATGTTATGTACCAGACCGGATGTAGCTTATGCACTGAGTGTGGTAAGCCGGTATCAGTCAAACCCTGGGGAGAAACACTGGATAGCGGTAAAGAACATTCTCAAGTACCTGAGAAGGACTAAGGAGATGTTCTTGGTGTATGGCGGAAAAGACCTCCAGATCGAGGCCTTTGCTGACTCCAGCTTCCAGAGTGACAAGGATGATTCCAAGTCCATGTCGGGCTTTGTCTTTACCCTCAATGGAGGGGCGGTGTGTTGGAAGAGTTCCAAACAGGAAACCGTTGCAGACTCGACGATGGAAGCGGAATACATCGCTGCATCTGATGCCGCAAAAGAAGCTGTCTGGATGAGGAAGTTCTTGAAAGAACTTCAGGTGGTTCCGTCCATTGTTGATCCAATACCTCTGTATTGCGATAACAATGGGGCTATAGCTTTAGCGAAGGAACCCAGGTCCCATCAGAGATCCAGGCACATCTTGAGGCGGTATCACCTGATCAGGGAGATCGTGGATCGCAAGGAGATCGAGGTTCGGAGAGTTGCTTCAGAAGACAACACTGCAGATCCATTCACCAAGGCCCTGCCCCAGACTCAGTTCGAGCGGCTGATCGAGATGATAGGTCTTCGATACGCCAGTACATGGCCTTAGTGCAAGTGGGAGATTGTTAGTGTATATGCCCTAGAGGCCATTACTGTATCATACTAGTTTGTATATTACTTAATGGATGCTTGGGATATTCACCTTGTATATACAATCTTGCTCAAAATAGTAGTATGCTACTTGGTTTGTCTCTACTTCAATGTGTACTTGTGTTTATTTTACTATATCACTTATACGCATTAGTGGAGCCCTTAGGATCTTTGCTTGATTACCAGCGTTGTGATGGCAGTCACACTAGTGGGGGCTGGGTAATCTATAAGCACATCCTTATACAGGTCCCTAGTCGCAGGACTATCGAGACAGGGCATCGATACTCCGGAGTAGACTAGCGTATGCGCTTCTCATCCCAGTGTGGGAGATGGTCTGTCCCACAGCCATCAGTACGTCGTACTGGAGATAGTATACGGGTGCTCGTTGGGTTACGAGTACACTGGACAGGACTCGTCGGGAACTGACAGGTTGGTATTATACCTATCGTCAGTCATCAGTTCCCAGGTGACATGAGTACAGCTTAGTCCGCTGACTTGACACTGGCACTTCGCCTCGAGTGTGTTCCCACTGCACTTTGATCACTACCCTACCACGGCTCAAAGGAGTCGTGCAAACAGGTGGTGGTTGGGTGCAGTCCCGAAGCACTTGGAGGCAGTGACGGTTAGACAGGATTCGTCTCTCCCGGTATTGGGGGTTGACATCGCGCTGTGTCTAGGAGAGCCATTACACAAGTAGTCCCTGGCCAGGGCAAACGAGATATACTGGTAGGTTTCCAGTGTTGTCTCAGGGTGTTTTGGGCTTCGCTCCGGCACGACTTGTACCGCTATTGGGGGACTGACGTTTACCGCCCCCTAGGCCCGCCATGCGATGTATCAGACGAACAGACCGGACTGTACGGAGACTGTCACATTCAGACTCAGTAGGAGTACCGATGGGGTTTCACCTCGTCAGCCTTCTTGTCGACATCTACCTGGGGACCGTTATGCACAGCTAGTGCCGCTTGCGGTCTGTGGTTAAACCCACTGCCAGCGTAGTGTCGAGTCTTTAGAGTCCCACACAGAGGGTATTCGCCTATGGGCAAAACAGAGTAGAGGTCGCATGGTTTTGCGACAGGGTTCGTTCTCATCCGCGCACTTGTGCACGTTTGGAGTCCGGACAGATATTACCAGCGGGCTCTGGTTTGAGCCGGATACTGGTATAGTATTTGGGGTTGCTTTTATCTCTCAGTATTCATGTTCCTCGGAACAAGAATGCAGGTGTGTATGCACAGTTATTTGAGGAGGAGGAAGATGATTTCCATTAGGGTTTCGGAACGGGTGCGTATGCACAGTTGACAGTCGTCTTTTTCCAAACCCTAATGGATTTGTATTATATCATTTAATAATATATAATAAAATGAAATTGTGTCATGGTTAGTTTTTGTTGACTTGTTGACCATGGTTGACTTGTTGACCATGGTTGAACATTTGACTACCATCATTACAAATGCAAGATGCCTTTTCATTCTTGCTTTATTCATTTAATGCATGTAATGATATTAGTCATTCTAAACTATCCATCAAACCTTTTTCATTTTGATTATTGTTATTATTTGATTTTTCTTTTTCTTTTGTTATGGTTGCAAAAGGAAAAGAAAGAGCTCATTCTATCATTCTCACTCTCTCTCTTCACTTCATCTTCTTCTTCCTCTAGTCAAGAGAAACCTTCTCATGAGTTGAGAATCCTTCTCTTGAAAAAGAAAAGCAAACCCTAAACACTCTCTACTCACTCTAGGATCAAGGGTCTAGCAAGCCGGCGATTCTAGTTCACTCCAAGTACGAGAAAGAGCCCAAAGGTCGAGCCTTCGAGGTGGATCCATCTTCGACGGGAGAAGGCGACAAAGGAGAACCATCATCCTCTACAAAGTTTGAAGACGAAGGAGTTCAAGTCTAGGTATAACCATCTTCATCCGAGTAGCTAAACTTCTTTAGCTAGGTTGCTAGTTTTAGTTTAGGTAACGATCCCGACCTAGCTTTGTCCATGTTGCCTCTCGCACTAAAAATTTGATTTTTATACCGTTTCCGCCTCCCCGTAAGAACCGGGGGTGGCAACGTGGACTTACAGTATCATCCATCGCCCATCATATGGGTCAAGATGCGTATACGCTAGTCTACTCTGGTGTATCGATGCCCTGTCTCGATATACCCTCGACTAGGAACAGTTATAGGATGTACTCATCGACTACCAAGGCCCTACTAGTATGATCTCATCATAGTCCCAGTAGTCGAGTACAGATCCTAAGGGCTTTATCAACATGTGAAAGAAAAACAGTAAACCAATACAAGTCAACATGTTAAGATAAAGTGAAACCAAATAGCATACTATCATGACGAGCAAGAAAGTCATCTCTATATATATCCAAGCATCCATTATAATATACATCATATGTACAACAATGGCCTCTAGGGCATATACATAACTAACAACTACTAGCCCGAGGGTGCATGATAAACCGTACTATCCCGAATGGGTTTCTTAAAATGGGTTGTAGCGGCGCTTTGCAAAGATTTATAAATACTAATTCTTTAGAATACGGTTTTATAAAGTAAAAGGTTTTTAATTGCAAAGTGTAATTTTCCGTATTTTAAATTCTAGGGTTTCCTAAGCCAACTAGCTTATTTCTAAATGGTCTAAACGACAAGTCGTTAGAAGGCTCAAATTGCCTCTTCACCGCCAATTGTGGCCAGGTAAGTACAAATGAGGAAGGAGAGATCCGCTCACGAATCGTGAGACGGGCCTTTTAAAGTTACCTTTGCTCACTTGCCTAGCCTAGACACCACAAAATCATGTTTAGATAAACGATCGATGTCCACAACTTATTGTATTTTCCTATTAAAAGATATTTGTTTTAAAAGTGTATCAAACCTAAAACTTTTAGAAAAGGTTTTATTAAGAAAATGGTATTTAAATGTAAAATCTTGTTTTATCGTATTCTAAGTTTTCAAGGTAGCGTGTTATGTTTGCATATGAGTGTGTGAGGAGGTAGGTCATTACCTCGTGATCTACCTTAAGGTATAGCAATATTAAGGGGTTAAATGTGAAAACGAAACATGGTGGTATTTAAGTGTAAAAATACGATAAATGGAAACGTTATCATTTCATGTGATAAAACTTGTTCAAATTGTTTGTTAAATGATTAATAGTCAATATAAAGATGTTTAAGCATGAATGTATTAGTGAGAAGTGAGATTTTATAGAAAACCGAATCGGAAATCGGATTTGTTCCGATTCCGTCGGGTTTGTAAATTCGTATTATTTTAGAAAAGAAAAGAGAAGCTAGAAAGGGACTTACGGGTTTGGACAACTCTAGAGTGTGAGAGGGAAGTAGAGAGTTTTCCGGTGCGTCGATTCGTCGTTGAGAGTTCCTAGCACGATCACCGGAATTTCGCCGTCGATTTCGTCAGCGCTTCGCCTTTTGCTCGTTTTCAAAGTACAAAAGGTTTTCTTGAGATTTGGGAGAGTGAGCTCAGAATTTTGGGATGAGAGAGTAGAGGGTAGGGGGTGTATTTATAGGGTTATGCTAGGGTTTGGGTTTTTAATTAAAAAATATAAAAATCATTTAAAAAATGGAGTAAATGGGGGTTAATGGGCTCTCTGTAACCGATCTAAAAATTTAAAGTATGCAGGAGGGTTGACCAAGAAAAGATGCCCAACTTTTATGTTGGCGACTCGGCCGTCCGTCCGAGTCAGGTGGTCGAGGGCTGTGGGGTAGTCGGGTGTGGCTTCTGGTGCATCTAACTTTTCATGTGTAGAAGAAAATTTGTAAGAAACGAACGTGTAACTGTTGGTATTCTAAAAATCAAAAAACAAAATAATATTAAAAATAATGTGAGGTATGGGATTTGAACTCTGGTGGCTTGGTTTAGCAATGTAAGGTCTTACCAATGAGCTGCAAGCTCTTTCTTGTAATTATGGTATGAAATAAATACTTAAAGAGATATCAGCAACAATAAATACTCCAAGTATACATTGAATTTAAATCAATTCTTTGTACATTAAAAATGGAGTTGTTACAGAACAGAGAGAGAAAGAGAAAGAAAGAAAAGGGAGAGAGAAATCCGTTATTAGTTAAGATTAAAATTTAAAAAATATATTTTGGTTAGTTAAATTTTAAATGTAACAGTTTAATAAATATTATATTAATAAAATATTTGATATTCTGGTAAATACAAACTTAGTCCAAAACACGCCCGGGTCGGGTCTAAAAATCCAGTTTTACAATACGGAAAATATATGTGTCGACCAAAACTAAAATTGGATATCCGGGTAACGAAAATGCATACCCCCAAGAACGGATGCACGCACGTGCATGTAGCCATCCAAACGAGTCCGTTTTACTGAACGGGACAAGAACAAGATGCGCGGATGCTACCACAGGGTCAGGGGTATGATGCAGGCCATGATAGATATTTTTAAAGTATTTTATGTGACTTTAAATGTTTTTATAAAAATGCAGATGCTTGATGTAATGCGAGTATGCAAAATAAACAACATGAAAGTGCATGGATCCATGTAACAAGCCAGGATAAATCATAAACAGGAGTCAAGACAGGTTTCAAGCAAGCGGGTCGGGTCGAATGCTAATATAGATGTCAGATATACTATTCGCACCCAAAACATAGTAAATCAGGAAAATACCATAAATAAAGAATTACTTGAACTAGAACTGGTATAAATGAACTAGGGTGTTACAATCATGATCTCTCAACGGGAGATTTCTTTAACTAAATCAACAGACTAGCCTCTATTATAAAAAGTACCCAAGACTTCAAGTCTTGTTGAGAGAAACCCCCCATAAGCTTCAAACTTAAAAAAAGAAAAGATAAGAGAGAGAACAAAAAAAAGAGAATTCAATTCTTTAAAGAAGAAGATCTCTTTTTTAGAAAAAAAGAAACCTTAAGTAAGAAGAAAGTCACAGAGATTATTTTATCTATTCTTTAAGGGTTTAACCTTTCAAAAAAAGAACTTAGTTCTTTCTCTAGTTGAGGTCTGCAGAAGCCGATCTCCCCAGAAGTTGAGACTTTAATTCTCATTGGGGAGATTCTGTTATGCAGATTCAAAATTTAGGGGAAAGAACTAAGTTCAAAAAATTTAATTCTTCCAAAAGAATACAGGAATTTAATTCTTCCGATAAAACTAAGGTTTAACCCTGCAAAAAAAATTAATTCTTATAAAGAAAAAGGCCTGAAATTCTCAAAACTCAGATCAAAATCTCCATGCAGATTGGTGATGCATTAGCGTTCAACGCTATATACCAAAAGCTCACGTGTTCCCACATGAGCACCTTTGATGAACTAAAAAGGAAAGACTGAGATCGAATCACGTGTTCTCATATGACCCCAAACAGTTGTTTAAATGGAAAAGGGAAAAATCCGAAGACAGCACTCACTTTTGAGTACCTCACGTGTTCGCACGTGAGCATTATATGAGCTAAGCACTTGTAAAAGGAAGAGGGAATAAACCCAAAGAGATAAAAAGCCAACTTTGGGGCGCCTCGCGTGCTCATACATGAGGGCCACAAGAATTAAGTGTTTAACACTTATATACAGACGGGGATTTGGACCCAAGTGTACAGTGCCAACTTTCAGGCGCTTCATGTGCCACACGTGAGCGCCTTAAATTTCAGTGTTTAACACTGCTTTAGAGTCTCGCATGGGAGCACGTGAGCACTGAGCATATATTAGTATTTAACACTATAAGAAACCAACTTCAGCCCCAAGTTGACTAAGTCTTCTTGAGATTAAAACATCTTGAATCTCTAAATAGACTGAGCCTCTATGCTCATGACCTCCCAAACTAATTGACCAGAACGATGTCCATCACACATCTCCTAAGTTAATTTTAGTCTCCCAAAAATGACTAATGATTCTTAGATGGTCCACCATGATCTCTCCACTCAATCTGGAATTTGGTTCAAGGGTATATCTCTCCACACCTCTTATAATGTCGTTGTAATTCTTCAACGTTTTCAGAGAGGTGGAGGGTCCCGACAACCAACAACTCTTTGGTGCACTTCTAAACCGATGAGTACATCCCAACGGACTGCAACGTTCTTAAACTAGCTACGGACCGAAATGTCCTAAAACTAACAACGGACCGCAACGTCCTTAAACTAGCTACGGACGGGAACGTTCTTAAACTAACACAATAGAGCCCAAATACTCTTTTGTTGGATCTGATGATCCTAAAAAATCCTGTTGAGTAGATCTTAGTGTAAAATTAGACTAACGTATGCTCAACAAATATTTAAGTTGATCTTAATCTCAAATGAGATTAACGATCCTTAAATAAAACCAAACCCAAATCTAAGAATATACGGATTTGGACTAATTCATGCCTTACGGGAGACAACATAAATTAGTCTCCATATACAATCCACGGGCAACCAAAAATAAAACAAACACATACGACACAGAGTGACCTTCTGGAGCAGGAGAAAGTGGTTACCGCGATACGGTAACGTAATTAACTGCAGGGGCTTGCGCATGCAGGGAAGAGCGTCCCCACAATCAAAAACCTCTCACAACGAGGGGGAATCTGACAAAGTCTGCTACAACGGCCGCCTCCGTCCAATCTTCCGATACATGGTGCCATAAATCAACCTGGCATCTTCGGAGAGGTGGACGGATAAATCCAAATAGTATCTGCCCCTAAATTCAGGAAAGACGATCCATCCTGGATCTGTCTCCCGTTTTCGGCGGTAAACAAGAATGACTATAATGTCTTTCTAAATTGTATTTAGAAGTGTACGTGTATATGACTCTATCGGAGGATTTTCTTAGTCAGTGGAAGCAGCAGATAGTGTGTAAGTTGCTTAAATCTATTTGTAGACCAAAATGGGTATAGCGGAGATGGATCATCTGTTTTGATGTTGCGGTCAAAGTGTTTGACTTCATCAAAATAAGAGATGAACCAGGTATTTATAAAAAGGCTATAAGGAGTAATGTCAAGTTCCTCATACAGATGTGGATGATATACTCTTAATAGGAAGTGATGTTTCTATACTACGATTTGGTCAAACCTAGGTTGTCACATTTATTTCTTCTTTATGGATTATATAGACATCATTGATTCTGGTAACTAGGTCTATAGGGTAAGATCTAGTAAGGGTTTTGGGATTGTCCCAATTCAGATATCTTGACACCATTCTAAAGTGGTTTAGAATGGACAGCTCCTAGTGAAGTATTGTACCCACAAGATGTGGGGTCATCCTCAATAAAAAGATGTCTTTCGGGACTGATGAAGAGAGTGGTTTGCATGAATGGAATTTGACTTGTTTCGGCAGTGAGGTCAATCATACGATGTTATATACCAGACCAGATGATGCTTTTACACTTGGTGTAGTAAGCAGATATTTGTACAATCCTGGAGAAACATAAGAAGAAGTGAATAATATATGAGATGTTCTTGGTGTATGGTAATGGCAGCATCCTTCGAGATGTGATTACCGATTCCAGCTTCCGAGGTGATAAGAATGATAGAGTATCTGTTGCGAGTTATTAGTTTACCCTCTTCTGAGGAATGGTATATTAGAAGAGTTCCAAGCAGAATACTGAGGTAGTCAAGGCGCTAGATGCTGATTGTGAATTAGTAAATGATACATCATAAGTATTTGTTTAGATAAATTTGTTTATTTGTGAACAAAGTCCTATCAGTTATTCAAACAAAATTCTAAGGTAGGCATCGCTCATTTCAGAAGATAGTTGTTCTCTGCGAATTTCAGATTCAGAGAGATACAGTTGGAAACATTGTAGCGAATCCACTCACTGAGGGTATTTCTCGAACACAGTTTGCGAAACTGTTAGTACAGAAGTTGGGTATGTAGCAATACATGAGATGTGTCTATGCGATACCACAATAATTAACCTTGAGTGCAAGTGAGATATTATTGGATATATGCGTCTTCAAGGCAATTATCATAATTGTAGGAATGCAATTACTGAATTCATGAGGACCTATACAGAGAACAGTCTTACTCGAGATGATAATATGTTATCTGGTTTGTCTTTATCTATTATATGTATACATTTTACTAGTTATCACGTATCGCTAAAACATGAGATAAAGCTCGTAGGATATTTTCTTGACTACCAGGATTAATGATAGGGATCATACCGTTAGTGAATGTTGCACACTCTCACAACACTTGTGAGAAAGCGGAAGCGGTAAACAAAAATTTTCTTGTATGCAATACCCACATAACCTTAGATCTTGTGCTTAAACCTTAACTAGAAAACCTATCTAGAGATCTTATCTACTATAATAGTGTTATACCTAAAGAACTAGTCCTTCGGGTCTTTATTTGGATGTGACTCCTAGGCTCCTTGTGGTTGCAAAGAACTCGGTCTCCGGCCACCTCAAAATCCAAGATGATCCACCCAAGAGCTATTGAACAAGCTACAAACTCTTCACAAGAGTTTAACTAAGAGATCAAGTGTGCTAGAAGTGATCACTTAGATGATGTAGAGATCAAATATTGGGTTATTATGTCTCTTGACATATGATTCACAACTCATGTGAGTGATTTAGGTCAAGAGGTAGAGGGAGGAGAGAGAAGGTAAATGTGTTGAATGAAAAAAAATCAAGCATGAAGAAAAGATATGGATCAAAACAATAATTGAAGCATGCATAATTTTTCTCCAAAAATAATACACCATGCTTCAATAGTAAACTCAAATGAATAAAAAATGAAACAAGCCATTCCTTCATCCATGCTTAGACTTCCTCCAAATTCCACCTCATTGTTTTATTTTCACAAAAATAAAAACCCATTTATGAGGTGTCTCCTTCTAGAATGTATTCTTGCATAATTACAAGAATACCCCTCACCGTTTACCGTATAAGTATACCCGTATCCGAATTCTGAAAAATACAAATACAAATAATGCAATAATATAATATCGGCATGCGGCTTAAACCAAAGCCTACCGGTATTATCCTTCCGATCATCATTCCTGTAACCGTTACACGAACATGATCTAAACCCTGCCGTAACAACTTATGGCTTCTACATCTTTTGTCTGAACCAGGAAACCCTCTGTGTAGGACTCTAAAGACTCGACAGTACGCTGGCAGTGGGTTTAACCACAAGCACGTCAGCGACACTAGCTGTACGTAACGGCTACCCAGGTACATGTCGATAAGGTGGCCAACGAGCGAACTCATCACAACCCTAACGAGCCTGTAAGCAACACTTACCGTATAGTCCGGTCTCTTCGTATGATATGTCGTATATGAAGTCTAGGGGTGGTAAATGTCAAACCCCAGTAACTTTATAAGTCATGCTGATTTATGACCCATAACGGTTCGAGAAAATACTGATAACTCTTATCAGTAAATCTCGACAACCCTAGGCAGGGATTTGCTGTTATGGCCGATCAAGCATAGCACGACATCAACTCCCTATACCGGGAGAGACGAAACACCTCTTATCGCTCACTGCCTCCATGTGATTCGAGACTGTACCCAAAATCCACCTGTTTGCATGACTCAGTAGAGCCGTGGTAGGGAGGAAATCAAAGTACAGTGGGAATCACACAAGACGCTATGACGATCTCGGGTCTACAGACTAACCTGTACAAGTGTAACCAGAGAACTGCTATCTGACAATAGGTATATATACCATCTAGGAGTTCTCGGCGAGTCCTGTTCGGTGTACCCATTCTCCAATGAGCACCTGTGTACAATCTTTGATGTCAAACACCAATGGTTGTGGGATCAACCATCGCCCCCAGGGTCAAGAAACGTACACACTAGTCTGCTCTGGTAATATCGATGCCCTGCCTCGATATACCCTCGACTAGGAACTATTAAAGGATATGCTTATAGACTGCCCAGGCCCCACTGGTATGATCTACATCATAATCCCGGTAGTTAAGCATAATCCTAAGGGCTTCATCAACATGTTTATAAAGATATGAAATAAAACACATCACACGTTAAGATGAAGATAAACCAGATAGCATACTATCATTTCAAGCAAAGATTGTTTCTGTATATATACATGCCTAGCATCCTATACAATACAGGCCTCTAGGGCATACATATCTAACACATACTAGTGGGGCCTGGTAGTTTATAAGCAAATCCTTAAATGCCATTAGTTGTAGGAGTATCGAGACTGGGTATTGGTACACCAGTTTAGACTAGTTTGTACGTTTCCTAACCCGGTTGGCGGGTGATTGTAATAAATTTGTGTTGTGTGTAAAAGTATCGAATCAAATAGTCCCCGGCAACGGCGCCATTTGATTGTTATAATTTCTGTGATTGTAATAAATCGAATGAAATAGTAAAGAAATCACAACCAAAGATTATTTGACCGCAATCAACTACGGTGTCGGATGTAGTTAGTATGTGAGTGCGGATCGTCCACAGGAAAAGTGTAATCGTTCGTCTTTTGAATTAGATGAATTGAAACATTAATGAAAAGAAAACAAAACAATTCAAGATTTGTAGTTGATGTTCAAGAATGAGAAAAAACTAGATCTAAGAAAGCATTAAAAGATAGAATCAAGAATTGATCGTTTGTTGATTTTTCCAAACCAAATCTCAAGAATCGAAATGAGGCTCGTAGGAATCGATCGGATCTATAGATGTGATGTAATCTTACAATTACGTATTCTTATCCTTCGATGAATTGATACTAGATCGATGATCATCGATGAGAATTAGGGATTTCTTGTGAAACTAGGGTTTCATCTTATCCCTTGTTCTTTCGTCGATGTCATTCACATTCTAGCCTCTAGTAAATTCAAGGAACGATCGTTGATCCCTAATTTCGAGCGATCACAATCAAGAAAGCATCACTACGAAACTAGGTCATCGATTCTTGAACTTGCTAGGGTTTACAAAACTCGTAGGACTTAAAAATAGTATTAATATTTGTTACATCATCATTCTACAATCGTATCGACTCCTTAACGAGCGGAGTTTTACTCAAACATCACAATAAGAACAACAATTACAAATTGAGATCTAATCATGATGCAAGAATTAAAAGAAAGCAAGATTAAAGAAATTCACCTTTTATTTATATCAACAATTTAGTTACATTCGCTCAAGAACTACAAGAGGAAGAACTTGATCGTCGACTTGGCTTCGCTCGTCTCCGTGGATCGCGGATCGGCTTGGATCACTTGCCCGATTGAAGATCGGCTCGGCTCCTAAAAGGTTGAAGGCTTCTCGCTTGATTTGGTACTCAAGATCTTGGATTTAGAGTGGAATTAGGGTTAGCGTTTCGCACAAGCCTTGTCACGAGACTTGTGGAAGAAGATGATGAAAGAGGGAATTATTTTTAACTAATGGTGAACTAGCTAAAGATTGAACTAATGATGATCAACCTCATCCCTTAGATCTAGGTTCCTATTTATAGCCATCAAAACCCTAGATCTAGGATTTGAATTTCTAGTTTCCCTCCAAAAGTTTGTTAGATGAAATTCAAATTTCCCTCCAAAAGTTTGTTGGATGAAATTTGAATTTCCCTCCAAAAGTTTGTTAGATGAAATTCAAATTTCCCTCCAAAAGTTTGTTGGATGAAATTTGAATTTCCCTCCAAAATGAACTACCTCATTTGAATTTTGAATTTTCCCTCCAAAATGAACTACCTCATTTGAATTTTCCCTCCAAAATGAACTACCTCATTTGAATCTGAATTTTCCCTCCAAAATGAGGTTGTTAGAAAGAATCTTCTAGAAGAAGTTTGTTGGAGGGAATATTCTAGAATGGGGTTGTTACAAGGAGGCATCTAGAAGAAGGTTGCTATAAGGAGGCTTCTAGAAGAAGTTAGTTGGAGGGAGGCTTCTAGAACTAGGTTGTTAGGCCGAGCCTTCTAGATGAAGCCACGTGGAGTTTCTGGAGAGTTCTGGAAGCTTTGCCGTTAGAAATAAGCACATGGGGAAAATCTGCTTCTCTGCTGACGTCATCATGCCACGGATCCGCGGCGGGAAGCGCCCATTGCCTTGAATAAATTTCTGGAATTTTACTGCCAGATCACCAGACTTAGATTTGGTGTAATTTTGATCAGCACTTTTGACAATTTGGCTCGGTTTCTGGAATTTCCTGCACAGACTTCGAAACAAGTGTTGCGCAAATACAGAAATGATGCGATGCCATGAAATGCGGTTAATTTCCCTTAAAGTGTCGGTTTAAAAGTCTAATACATGCAATCTCATATTTTGTGACAGATTTGCTAATATGTAGAATATGAATGCCGAACACTGCTAAATGTATGCAAATGTTAAGGAAATTGCCGGCTAAAATATACAATATTTTCGACTGATCAGCGGGCGATAGCTGATCCTATAACTATTGGTATTTGACACTAAGGATTGTATACAGATGCTTATTGGATGAGTTACACAGGAAAAACTCACCAAAAACTCCTAGTTGGTGTTATACCAATGTCAGATAGCAATTCTCTGGTGACATGAATACAGAGTAGTCTCTAGACCTGAGATCGCCATAGTGACTTGTGTGTGATCCCACTGTACTTAGATTACTACCCTACCACGGCTCTACTGAGTCATGCAAATAGGTTTTAGTTGGGTACAGACCCGAAACACATGGAGGCAGTGAGCGATCGAGGGAATTCGTCACTCCCGTTATTGGGAGTCGATATCGCACTGTGCAGGACGCGATTATAACCAGAAGTCCATGGCCACAGCAGTAGAGATAAACCGGTAAGTGTTACCAGTTGTATCTCTTTGGTTATGAGTCCTCTGTCAGCATGACTTATCGGGTTATTGGGGGTCTGATAGATTCCACCCCCCAGACTCGGTATGCGATACTCCTTGACGAAGAGACCGGACTGTACGGTGACTGTCACTTATAGACTTTGTCGGTTCCGAATGAGTTCGCTCGTTGACCTGTCTTTATCTTGCTCATACCTAGATATCCGTTACGTACAGCTAGTGCCACTGATGAGCTTGTGGGTTAACCCGTGAGGGGGTTGAATATGAAAATATTTCAAATTCAATTGGATACGATCCTATATAATATACTGCCAGCGTATTGACAGGCCTTTAGAGTCACACAACGAAAGTGACTGCCCGAGCAAAACGCGATATGACGTGTGTATAGGGATACGTACATGAGTTCGATTAAACATGTATATTGGATATACGCGTTTAATCGGATGACTGTCATACTAACCGGTTTAAAAGCCGGAATATCAAGTCAAGCATTGACTTGCTAACCGTATTTATGATGCGGTTTCTAGTATAGTGTATATGATATACACACTCTCTACAGTATATGATATTGAGAAGATATTGATGGCATTTCGTGTATGTGATTACATAATGTGTATGTGTATAGGATACATATACTAAAACCTATTTAATATATATATATATATATATTAATTCCCACTGTTCTATATTTTGTATAAATAAATATACATATATATATTAATGTGTATATATTATTTATTTATTATATTTAACATAGTGGTAGGGCCCACCCCTTCTCTTGAGTGTGTGACACACACATAAAAGAGAGAGAAAGTGTGGGAGACTGATATGTGTCATTAATATGACATGGTTGAAAAAGAAAAGGATAATCAATTCATTCTTTTTCAAGCCATCAACAATTCATCTTCATCCTCTTTCAAGAGCTCTAGCTCTCTAGGTTAATGGCAAAAGTTGCCATGGTGAGGGAGTGAGAAAAAGATAGAAGACCCAATAACCACATCGTCTTCCTCTACGCATAGCAAACTTCTGGAGGAAGTTTCTCCGACCGGTGACGGAGTTGGAATTCAGGCAGCCCGTTTTCAAAGCGGATCATCTACGGCGGGGCGGTCGGCACTCCTACAGTCCAGGAGCTCACGGAGTTTAGACAGGGTCTTATGAGATTAGCCTGACACACTACAAAGGTTGTAGCACACTCTCTACTCTTTCTGTACTCTTTTGTTTTCTAGACAAGTGTTTAGACGATTTCTTAGCGTATGGTCGATCGCGCTCTTAGGAATTTTTGTTATCCGATCAGTTCCTCTTCCGCTGCACATACGTGCGAGGGCATCCGACCTTACAACTAATATATTTGTGTATATGATATGCATACCCTTCTAGAAGGAACACCTCATTTCTTTATATTGATAAAGAAATGAGGCATTTATACAAAACTTCTACCCCGAGCACACGTAATGGAGTCATAGTATGGGTTTGTTCCCCGCCGAAAGACGCGACCGGGACGTTGGGACGTCCAGGCCTGAATTTTGAGGGCAGATACTAATTGGTGCTATTCGTCCACCTCTCTGAAGATGCCAAGTTGATTTATGGCACCACGTATCGAAGGTTTAAACGGATGCGGCCGATGTAGCAGACTTCGTCAGATTCCCCCTCATTTGAGGGGTTTTTGATTATGGGGACGCTCTTCCCTGCAGGCGTAATCCCCTGCAGTTAATTACGCTACCGCATCGCGGTAACCACTTTCTCCTTCTCCAGATGGTCACTTCGTATCGTGGGTGTTTGTTTTGATTTTGGTTGCCCGTGGATTGTATACAGAGACTAATTTATGTTGTCGCCCGTAGGACGTGGATTAGTCCAAATCCGTATTTTCTTAGATTTGGGTTTGGGGGTTGGGTTTAAGGATACGTTAGTCTCATTTGAGACTAAGACCAACTTAAACGTTTGTTAAGGATACGTTAGTCTCATTTCAGACTAAGATCAACTTAACGGGACCGTTTAGATCCAACAAAAGAGCATTTGGGCTCTATTGTTTAGTTTAGGGACATTGCAGTCGATTACCAGTTTAAGGACATGGTGGTCCAAGGTTAAGCACATCATAGCCCGTGGGTTTAAAGGGACCCCACAGTCCGAGATTAAGGACATCATAGTCCGTGGGTTTAAAGGGGCCCCACAGTCCGAGATTAAGAACATCATAGTCCGTGGGCTTAAGGACCCCACAGTCCAGTTTAAAGACGTCATAGTCTATGAAATGTATGGTTGTCGGGAACCGTCACCTCTCTGAAGACGTTGAAGGATTACAACGACAAATATCAGAGGAGTAAAGAGATGTACCCTTAAACCGATTTTGATTGGGAAATATGTAGTCCAATTTAGGACTAAGATCAATTAATTCGATTATGAGCACATTAGCTCAGTTAAATCTGAATTGAGGGCTTATGGCCAATTTGGGCTAAGTCCAATTAAGCTTGAAGTGTTGGACTTTTGTTGGGCTATTGAACATTTGTCTGGGTTCAACCCCCCATTATTTAGCAATGCTAAACATGAGTCTGGACTCTGACCATGTCTTTATCTTTTATTGAGTGCTGAGCACTCATATGCCATATGCGATGATCAATCTTGGAAGGCAATGATATATTTGAGGCTCATTCAAAGGGAAGTCTTGCCTCTGGAAGACTTAGACAATTTGGGATAGATTGGTTTTAAAATAGTGTTAAACACTAGGAGATATTTGGCGATCACGTGTTCCCACGTGATGCGCTTTAAAACAGTGTTAAACACTGGGGAAAAAATGCTCAAAATAGTGTTAAATACTAAAAATGGAGTGGTCACGTGGGGTCACGTGAGGCGCCTGAAGATGGGGCCCGACCTCCTTTATTTTACTCTCAGAATATTCAAATAAGTGTTGAACACTTTTAGTCTTCAGGCCATCACGTGTTGGCACGTGATGGGTATCCACGTATTGATTACTAAAGTATTTATTAAGGGGTCACGTGAGGACACGAGAGGACGCCCAAAATTGATTCTGCCTTTGGCTTTGTTCCCTTTATTTTGAGGGTCACGTGGGAGCACGTGGGGCATTGCTTACAAGTTTTTCTTTCTCATTTTGAGGGATCTGTTTTAGGGGTCACGTGGGGTCACGTGACCCAGTCTTGTTCTTTCTTTTCTGATCATTGAGGATGGGGGTCACGTGTTACCACGTGACTAAGTTTTTTACGTGCATGGAGAGCTTTAATTCTCTTATTTCAAGAATTAGATTCTTTGTAGGGTTAAACCCTAATTCTGTTTTAGAGGAATTAAATTCCTATGTATATGGAAGAATTAAATTCTTATTTGGGAGAATTAAATTCTCATGTAGGGTTAAACCCTATTTTTATTTTGAGGAATTAGATTCCTCTGAATTTGGGAGAATTAAATTCTCATGTAGGGTTAAACCCTAGTTTTATTTTGAGGAATTAAATTCCTATGAATTTGGGAGAATTAAATTCTCATGTAGGGTTAAACCCTAGTTTTATTTTTAGGAATTAAATTCCTATGAATTTGGGGGAATTAAATTCCTTAATTTTAAATTCTCCCTCTAAGTTTTGGATCTGCATGGCAGAATCTCCCCGTTGAGAATTAAATTCTCAACCTGTGGGGAGATCTGCTTCTGCAGATGTTCAACCAACGGAAGAACTAAGTTCTTATTCAGAAGAGTTAAACTCTTAAATTGAGAATTAAATTCTCTTTTTTGTTTTATGGAGCTTAGATCTCTTTCCCCTTTCTCACCTAGAGTTTCTTTTCTCTTTTGAAGAAATCTTCTTTTCTCTCTTAAGAATTAAATTCTCCTCTCTTTTTTTCTCTCTGTTCTTCTCCCCAAAAAAAAGTAGATCCCCCATTTTCTCTTCTTGGCTCCTATTTATAGGAGAAAGAAAAGAATCAATTTGTTTAGTGAATTTTTCATTGAAAGATTTTGGTTGTTTTTGAACCAACATGATCTTTTAGATCACTCAGTAAATTTTATTCACCATTGGATTTTTAATCCAAAAGATATTTTATCTGTTATTCCTGATAAATTTAAGGGAAATCTTTCCTTGTATGAAATCTTTCCATAAATTAATGATTTTTAATCACCATTGGATATTTAATCCAACGGTGCTCTTCTTTACAGAGTGCAATCTTTTTGTTTGGAAAGATCTAAAGAAATATTATGGTTTTTAATGTCCCTAAATTTAGAATTTAATTCTATTAGTTCAGAAGGTTTAGATGCCTATCACGTGTGAGCACGTGACCCCACTATTTAAGCTTTTAGCCAGAATTTAATTCTGTTGTTTTTAAAGCACTCAGGAATTATCACGTGTCAACACGTGACCCTTGGTCACGTGTGAGCACGTGATACCCCATTGGGGTTTTTCTTTGTTATTTTATTATACTTTTAATTCTTTTTAGTGGGTTTAAAAGGCCCATCACGTGTTGGCACGTGACTCCACTGATTGATTATTTAATTAGATTTTAATTCTATTGTTTCAAAGGATTTAAGAGCATCACGTGTTGGCACGTGACCCCATTTAATTATTTATTTTATTCAGTGCCTATAGACTTTTCCTGTAAATGGTCATGTGTGGGCACGTGATACCCGGTCACGTGATGCCCGGTCACGTATGGGCACGTGATGCCCGATCACATGTGGGCACGCGATGTCTCATAACTTTTGACCCCGGATGAATTATGAGGCCCACAATATATAAAATCGAAGGGTTTTTCGAGACGCTGTCGATACCATCAGAATTTAGCTATTTCTCATTCGGGAGTTTATCGAAATACAGCCCGGAAAATACTGGTTCGTATTTTCTTCCTTAGATTACACGTGCGTAGTACATTTGCTCATAACTTTTGATCCCGGATGAATTATAAGGCCCACAATATATCAAATCAAAGGGTTTTTCGAGACGCTTTCAATACCATCAGAATTTAGCTGTTTCTCATTCGGGAGTTTATCAAAATACAGCCCGAAAAATACTGGTTCGCATTTTCTTAAGCGTATTGCTGCCATTTGATACCTTGGGCTCTTTTGCGGAGAAATTTTTGGCGGGAACAAATGCCCCCACTACTTTGCCCATGTAAGTATATACGTGGGTGAAGTAGTGCAGAGTAATTCATAGCGTATGACCAATTTTGGGTTGGTATATAATTTTCAGGATCTTGATCTGAGAAGATAACGAGCGGACACAAGCGTCGTCATTTATCATTGACTCAAATCTCGACTCTTAAGGGATATAGTTCCAAACCCTCAGTTCAATGAGCCACACCCTTCTATTTCTTTATATTTTACTCTGGCGTGAAGTAGTTTATATGCTCATGAGTAACTTCTCCATTTCAGTGGCATGTAGCTTTGGCAAGTGTGGCCCATAGATAGTAGATAACAGCTCATCTTGAAATTTTTATAAGGTAGTGATGGCTTAGGAAACAGGGTTAGGATCTGTTGCCTAAGACTTTCTAACTTTATGAGTCGTGAGGGTCTCACAAAGGCTTTTCACCCTACGAGTCATGAGGATCTCGTAGGTGTCTTTTCTCCTTAGGAGTCGTGAGGACTCCTAAGTGCGTTTTCTCCTAAGAATCGTAAGGATCTCATAAGAAAATTTTCTTTATGCGTAGGGACACTGATTTCCTCGCAAGTTGAGTCGAATCAAGAGATTCTCGCAAAAACACTGGTTTCCTTGCGGGTCGAAACGAATCGAGAGGTTCTCGCCGAGAACGCTGATTTCCCTGAATCGAGATAAGAAGCGATGGCTTAGGAAACATGTTCAGACCTGCTGCCTAAGACATTTCAACTTTATGAACTGTGAGGGTCTCATAAAGTCTTTTCTCCCTACGAGTCGTGAGGATCTCGTAGGTGTCTTTTCTCCTTAGGAGTCGTGAGGACTCCTAAGTGCGTTTTCTCTTGAGAATCGTAAGGATCCCACAAAAGAGTTTTCTTTTTGCGTAGGGACACTAATTTCCCCGCAAGTTGAGACGAATCGAGAGACTCTCGCAAAGACACTGCTTTCCTCGCGGGTCGAAACGAATCGAGAGGTTCTCGCCAAGGACGCCGATTTCCCTGAATCGAGATAAGAAGCGATGGCTTAGGAAACAGGTTCAGATCTACCGCCTAAGACTTTTCAACTTTATGAGCCGTGGGGGTCTCACAAAGGCTTTTCTCCCTACGGGTCGTGAGGATCTCGTAGGTGTCTTTTCTCCTTAGGAGTCGTGAGGACTTC
This sequence comes from Agapanthus africanus, assembly GCA_030015575.1. Taxonomy (NCBI): domain Eukaryota; kingdom Viridiplantae; phylum Streptophyta; class Magnoliopsida; order Asparagales; family Amaryllidaceae; genus Agapanthus; species Agapanthus africanus. The sequence continues at coordinate 141,110,216 of CM057339.1, forward strand.
TAAGTGCGTTTTCTCTTGAGAATCGTAAGGATCCCACATGAGAATTTTCTCCTTTACGAGTCGAGAGGACCCGTAAGTGATTGATGAGGTTGACATTATCCGCATTCACGGGGTCAGGGGGTGCCTTTATCCTCATTTCACGGAGTCAGAGGTTGAGTTTATTCTCATGACACGGAGTCAGGAGTTGACTTTATCCGCATTTCACGGAGTCAGGGGTTGACTATATCTGCAGTTCACGGAGTCAGGGGTTGATTCTCGGTTGTCTGTGCACCGCCGAGTCATGGAACTGGGAATTGCCGCGGCTCCGCTTTGCTGACGTTGCGTCTGTTGTAGTGGGACGAATGCCGAGGTGGTCTCTAGGTTGTCTGTGAACCGTCGAGACTTGGAACTAGGGATTCTGCCATGGCTCCATTTGATGACGTCGTATATTCCTGCAGAGACACTGATTTCTCTGCGGATCAACGCGAATCGAGATGCTCTCGTCAAGGACACTGATTTTCCTGAATCGAGGTGGTTTATGCAAAGACGCCGATTTCCTTACGGTTCGACGCGAATCGAGATGCTCTCGTCAAGGACGCTGATTTCCTTGAACCGAGGAGGTTGCCAAGGACACTGGTTTCCCTGGGGTTGAGACGAATCGATGTATTCCTGCAAAGACGCTGATTTCTCTGCGGGTCGACGCGAATCGAGATGCTCTCGTCAAGGACGCTGATTTCCCTGAATCGAGATATTTTGCCAAGGACACTGATTTCCCTGGGGTTGAGACGAATCGAGGTATTCCTGCAAAGACAATGATTTCATTGCGGGTCGATGCGAATCGAGATGCTCTCGTCAAGGACGCTGATTTCCCTGAATCGAGATTTTTGCCAAGGACACTGATTTCCTCGGAGTTGAAACGAATCGAGGTATTCCTGCAAAGACACTAATTTCCTTGCGGGTCGACGCGAATCGAGGTGCTCTCGTCAAGGACGTTGATTTCCCTGAATCGAGATATTTTGCCAAGGACGCTGATTTCCTCGGAGTTGAAACGAATCGAGGTATTCTTGCAAAGACACCGATTTCCTTGCGGGTCGACGCGAATCGAGATGCTCACGTCTAGGACGCTGATTTTCCTGAATCGAGGTTTTTTTCCAAGGACACTGATTTCCTCGGAGTTGAAACGAATCGAGGTATTCCTGCAAAGACACTAATTTCCTTACGGGTCGACGCAAATCGAGGTGCTCTCGTCAAGGACGTTGATTTCCTTGAATCGAGATATTTTGCCAAGGACGCTGATTTCCTCGGAGTTGAAACGAATCGAGGTATTCCTGCAAAGACACTGATTTTCCTGGGGTTGAGATGAATCGATGTATTCCTGCAAAGACGCTGATTTCTCTGCGGGTCGACGCGAATCGAGATGCTCTCGTCAAGGACGCTGATTTCCCTGAATCGAGATTTTTGCCAAGGACACTGATTTCCTTGGAGTTGAAACGAATCGAGGTATTCCTGCAAAGACACTGATTTCCTTGCGGGTCGACGCGAATCGAGATGCTCTCGTCAAGGACACTGATTTCCCTGGGGTTGAGACGAATCGATGTATTCCTGCAAAGACGCTGATTTCTCTACGAGTCGACGCGAATCGAGATGCTCTCGTCAAGGACGCTGATTTCCCTGAATCGAGAAGGTTTCCAAGGACACTGATTTCCCTGGGGTTGAGACAAATCGAGGTATTCCTGCAAAGACGCTGATTTCTCTGTGGGTCGACGCGAATCGAGGTGCTCTCGTCAAGGACGCTGATTTCCCTGAATCAAGGTTTTTGCCAAGGACACTGATTTCCCTGGAGGTCAGTTGACTTGTTTCCGAGATGGAGCGTTGATCCGGCGGGGAGGTCATTGGTTGACTCTAGGTTGTCTGTGGACCGTAGGGTCTTGGAACTAGGGACTTTGCCGTGGATCCTCTTTGTTAACGTTGCATCCGAATCCTGCTGGAATGAGGAGGAACGCCATTGTTGGTCTCCAGGCTGTAGATATGGCTGTCGAGATTGGAACTAGGGACTCTGTCGTGGCTCCGAGATTGATTGTCGCGTTTGAATCCTGCTGGAATGAGGAGGAACGCTGTCGTGGGTTTCCATTCTGTAGATGTGGCCGTCGAGACTTGGAACTAGGGACTTTGCCATGGCTCCGATTGGTGATGTCGCATCCGAATCCTGCTGGAATGAGGAGGAACGCTGTCGTGGGTCTCCAGGCTGTAGATGTGGCCGTCGAGACTTGGAACTAGGGACTTTGCCATGGCTCCGAGATTGATTGTCGCGTCTAAATCCTGCTGGAATGAGGAGGAACGCTGTCGTGATCTATAGGTTGTCTGTAAACCGTCGAGATTTGGAACTAGGGGACTTTGCCATGGTTCCATTGTTTTGACCCTGGGGTCGTTTGTTGATGTCGCATCTGCATCCTGCTGGAGTAGGGAGAAACGCCGTTGGTGATCTCTAGGCTGTCTGTGAACCGTCGAGATTTGGAACTAGGGGACTTTTCCATGGTTCCGTTTGCTGATGTTGCGTCTGCATCCGATTGGAGGGAGGAAGAACACCGGTGTTGATCTCTAAGTTGTCGATATTGATGTCGAGACCCTGAAGCTAGGGATCTTCCTTCGCTTCGTTTGTTGGCATTGTGTCTGCAATATTACGACAAATGTCGAGATTGTCTCTAGGTTGTCTATGAACCGTCGAGATTTGGCTTCGCTTCGATGAAGCCTGGTGGGACGATATGGTTCCCTTCTTGTTTATGCCCATGGATTGTATACAGGGGTCAATGTGACCCCACCTGCAGGACAAAAGTTTTATTCTTTCATTTTTTTTAATTTCCGCGATGCTCTATCATTTCAGCTTTTATATCGCAAAGTTCGCGATTGCCCAATCATTTCGGCTATTTTTCGCGGTGTCCAATCATTTCGGCTATTTTTCTTTTTACTCGCTATTTTTTATTTCGAGTTGCCCAACCATTTCGGCTATTTTGTATGCATATATTTTTACTTGCTGATTTTGTTGCAAGTTTCCCCATCATTTCGGCTATTTCATATGCATTTGTGGCTCGCTGACTTTTCGCTGTGAGTTTGGAACTTAGAATCTGGTGCCAATCTTAGCATCAGCATCGCTGCGACTGGAATATTGCCAGGAGCGAATCATCATTTGCCATGAAAGGACTTGGAATTTGATACTGATTTAAGCATCAACATCGCTACAACTGGGATATTGCCAGGAGCGAATCATCATTTGCCTCTGTCGATGTCGAATAAAGGTGGCTTAGCAAACATGTTTAGGATCCCGTCGACTAAGGCTTTTGACTTCATAAGCCGTAAGGGTCTCATAAAGATGTTTCTCCCTACGAGTCATGAGGATCTCGTAGGTACGTTTTCTCCTTAAGAATCGTGGGGATTCCTAAGTGTACGTTCTCTTATAAGTCGTAAGGATCTTACAAGAGTGTTTTCTCCTTACAAGTCGAGAGGACCTATAAGTGTTTGTTCACCGTGTGAGCATATCCCTAGTCGCTGATGGGACTCTGTTAGGGAAATGTTCATTCATGCCCGTGGATTGTATACAAGGGTCAATATTTAACCATTTGTAGGGCAGCATTGGAGATTGTGATGGCTTAAGAACAGGTTCAGATCCCTATAGCTTAAAGCTTTTGAATCTTGTGAGCCGTGAGGGTCTCATAAAGGTGTTTCTCCCTCGAGCCTTGAGGATCTCGTAAGTGTAATTTCTCCTTAGGAATTGTGGGGATCCCTAAGTGTGTTGCTCCCTTGTGAGTCGTAAGGATCTCATGCAGGTATTTTATCCTCACAAGGTCGAGAGGACCTTGCAAGTGTCTTATAACGAGATTGCGTCCTTTCAGGTTTTCACAAAACTCGCCGGTAGCCCTGCTGTTTTTACTCACGGAGCCCTTTCGGGTTTTCATCCATGCCCATCTCTCTTATGGACATACCTTTTTTTTTACCACGTCAGCCTGGGAATGCCGTGGATTTGTATTAGTTTAACGACGTTTCGATCATTTGTTCATAGGTCCGAGATTTTTCGGGCAACGTACGATTACGCAGCTAGATTTTCTCGCAAATCTTCGCATCTTTTGTGTCGGAGGTGGATTCCTTGAAGAGAGGGCTGAGGGCGATTTCTTCGTCAGAGTCGCTCCAAAGGTGATAACTTGCAATTCCTTGGTGTCGACTATGTGACAGTTGTCAGCAGCTCTTTTGCGCTCATCTGTCGTGCTTTTCTGTTCCCGACGAGCCTTGCGCTTCACTCGTTGAACGTGTTGTCGGTGGGCAACATATCCCTGCCACCAGTTTTTAAAGGCTATGCACTCCTCGGTAGGGTGTGTAATCCTCTGATGGTATAAGCAGAAATTAGGATGTATGTTCGCTTCATCAAGATGAATACTGCCAGGAGAATTTCCTCTGAAAGAGAGCAATTTCATTCTTATTGACAGGGCCCTAGCGAATCGTTTCCTTACTTTAAGCTTGCTTTTGCTGGCGATAGGGATGCTTCGATCCGGTTGGGGTGCCTCGACCTTTTCATTCAGTCGTCGGCGTTTGGCTTTTTCGAATATAGCCAGTTCGCGCTCTCGATTGGCTTTGCTTTTCTGACGGGCTTCATTCAGTAGCAAGTCGATCATCTCGTCAGACGGTTCCAAGGGTTTTGGCTTCGATCTTGCTCCCAGCTCCTCTACATTATCTTCTAATGCCGAGTGAGCTTCTTTGTTATTTAATGACAAATGAGAGATCATGTGGCAACTTGCCACATAATCTTCTGGTTCCTGTGACGTGTTGTCTCCCTCATCATTGTCGCTATCTCCGACCTCCAGGATATGGTTGAGAAATTCTTGGAGTGTGACTGGGGTTCGTGCCTTTTGGTTGTATTCCTCCAGCGCGTCAATATGCTTTTGCAAGTCCGTGCGCTTGTCATCAGGCTTCACGAGCTTCTTCTTCTTTTTTGAAGACTTTGACGGTTGGGCCTGAGTGTTTTGACCATCGCTACCAATTCTCGGCATCGGGCGCGGCTCTAGCGGGCTTTTCCATCTGATTGCCGGGTATGTGTGAAGATCCTTCAGCATTCTTTTCGTCTTGGCTGAAAGAGCGACCTCCCATGGAGCTTCTTCTAAAAAGAGCACGATGCCCCCAGTGTGTCCACCCTTTTAGGAGTGTGCTGTTGTGGCGGGTTTACCTTCCAATTTTCGGACAGCGCGAACTTGCCCTGTTGATACTGGTCTTCAACCCAATTTTTGAAGGCGTAGCAGTCTTCGATCGGATGGCCTAATACTCGTCGGTAGGGGCAGTAATTAGGATCGTTGACGTTATTCGGTCGCGTTGGGTGTCTCGACTCCGGTAGAGTGATGAGCTCATTGCGCACTGCCAGTTCAAACAGTTTCCTTATTTTGTCCCAGGGAAACGAGTAAGGACGTCTCAACTTCTCATCGAGGGATTGCCGCTTGTTGCTTTGGCGAACAACCGGTATCGGGCCACTCGTTTGTTGTTGAGCGTTGGTGACGAAGGTTGCTTTCCCTTTGCCTTTTTCATTCCAAGGCTCCGTCTTTGAATAGGAGGGCCTATGGCCCATCTGGTCCATCTGGGCCAGCTTGTCAATCAAGGCCTGGAAAGTGGTCGGCTTGAAGAACATCATGAATTGGGAGATGGTCGATTGAGGGTCGAGGGTCTCTACGAACATGCCTACCGCAGGTGCTTCTTCGATGCGCTGCTCACACTTCGACCATAGGTTCCGCCACCGTATCGTGTACTGGACCCAAGTTTCTCCCAGCTTCACCCTGGTATTGATCAGCGCCGTGATTGGGGTACATTCGCTAGTGCTCGCAAAACATTGGGTGAATAGCAGCTCCATCTCTGCAAATGTCTTAATAGAGTCATTCAGGAGTTCCGAATACCATTCGAACGCTGTCTCTGACAAGCTGCCAACGAATTGGCGAAGTAGCAGTTTATCGTCACCTCCAGTGTTGCCACACAAGGCTCTGAATTGAGCGACGTGATGATGCGGATTTCCCGTCCTCTTATATACGTGGAATTTATGGATCGTATATCCTGGCGGGTACCTTATTTGGTCATACCAGCCCGGATAGGGTCGTCCAGTCTTAATTATCTGCCCAGTCGCTTCATTCGCCTGGTGAGCTCGTATTTACTGAGCAATGTAATCATCCAAAGCGGCCTTGGAGATCGTCTCCTCCTTGGCTGTTGACAGAGCCGGCAGAGGATTTGATGTCTCTCCTGTATCATCTTCAATTATTATTGGAGGATCTTCAGCTGGAGGGTCCGGCTGGATCATCATGCCCACAATATCTTGGAACAGAAGGGCCATTTGTTTTATATTGGCCGCTTGTTCCGCAGCCTCTTTTTCCTTCTTTTCGAGGATTCTGCGGAGGAACTCAGTATCAGTTTCTTGTTCTTGACGTTGCTCCGATGACATTTCTGGGCTTTCTTTCGGTCCCGTAAGTGCAGCCATGGCTGTTAGCATCTTTTGGAGCTTTTGTTGTTGTTCCTGGGCCTTTGTTACGGATCTGGTGAGTGGTCGATGTCCCGTAGAGATACGGCTATCCCCTTTCCCGGATGCCATATAGACAGTATGTACCACCATGCCCCCAGACTTGGGGCGTTCGGGTTCAGTGCCCTTACGATTCATCGCGGACGCGGGCCGTTGCAGCGGGCATCCAAGTAGATGACATCTTCTGTGGCTCAACAGGGTGGTCCTCTTCTCGCCGAAGTTTTATCTTTTTTTGTCGGCAGGAGTAGTCTTGATCTATCACGGAGTCCTGGACCTGCCTCCAGACCTTGTAAATTTTAGAGGACAGCCGTTGAGGGAGCTGCTCCGGCTTCGCCTTTGTAACGTTCTCCATTGGTGGAGGAGATCTTTTCAGCACAGTAGTCGGAGAGTTCTTGCACACCCTCCTTAGTGGTTCAAAGCTATTCCCAGTTGGAACATCAGCATCAACTTCCACCATTGGAGCTGGCGGAGTCAGTCCAGAAGGGGAATTGCCCCCAGCCTTCCTTACTCGGCGCCAGTGGCGACGTCGAGCATGTCGTGCGGCCGAGATCACCTCCGCTGTTGGATCAGATTTTCCATGCCCCCTGTTCTGATGAGAATCTACTGTTGGCGCCCACCTGTCAAAGACAGATGCTTGCTGAGAGGGAATGGCCAATATTGTAAAGGTCGATTTTTGTGCAGGGGAAACGGCCTTGGTTGCTTCACCCGGAGTAGGAGCTGAAATGGCCAGTCTTGTGAAGACCGACCCCTTAGCCGGAGAAGCTGCCTTGGTGATTTCAGGAGTAGGAATGGCTATGCGCTTCGGGATAACGCCTTCAGGTATTGCGGGCTTCTTCATGGGCCCGTTGGAGTTTTGGCCTAGTCTGCTGAAAACTGAGGCGCTTGGTTTGGGTGACCCGTTAAGAGGGGCCGCAGTAGTGGTAAGCCGATCAAAGAACGACTTCTTCTGAGCTTCTTGCAATGGTAGAGGGGCGTTGAAGCTCATCGGTGGGAGCATGGTCCCGAAGAATAGCCCAGTGGTGGCCTGAGTTACTTGCTCCACTGGCATCTTGAAAAGGGAGGCCGCTTGAGGCCTGTAGGTCACTTCTCCGGCGAGGATGGAGTGGGAGTTGTTGCAATGAGTGCAGTTTGAAGCCATTAATCTTCTGTTTTCTGCACGGAGAAAGACACCAAATCTTAGTACCTCGAATCCAGGGGCAACCGTAGCAAACCGCGATTCGTTCACGAACACGACACACGAAGTGTGGAGTGGAAAGAGGAAAAGGTCCCACCGGGCGTGCCAGAATCTGTTCCCCGCCGAAAGACGCGACCGGGACGTTAGGACGTCCAGGCCTGAATTCCGAAGGCAGATGCTAATTGGTGCTATCCGTCCACCTCTCCGAAGATGCCAAGTTGATTTATGGCACCGCGTATCGAAGGTTTAAACGGATGCGGCCGATGTAGCAGACTTCGTCAGATTCCCCCTCATTTGAGGGGTTTTTGATTGTAGGGACGCTCTTCCCTGCAGGTGCAAGCCCCTGCAGTTAATTATGCTACCGCATCGCGGTAACCACTTTCTCCTTCTCCAGATGGTCACTTCGTATCGTGGGTGTTTGTTTTGTTTTTAGTTGCTCGTGGATTGTATATGGAGACTAATTTATGTTGTCGCCCGTAGGACGTGGATTAGTCCAAATCCGTATTTTCTTAGGTTTGGGTTTGGGGGTTGGCTTTAAGGATACGTTAGTCTCATTTGAGACTAAGATCAACTTAAACGTTTGTTAATGATACGTTAGTCTCATTTCAAACTAAGATCAACTTAACGGGACCGTTTAGATCCAACAAAAGAGCATTTGGGCTCTATTGTTTAGTTTAGGGACATTGCGGTCGATTACCAGTTTAAGGACATAGTGGTCCAAGGTTAAGGACATCATAGTCCGTGGGTTTAAAGGGACCCCACAGTCCGAGGTTAAGGACATCATAGTCAGTGGGTTTAAAGAGGCCCCACAGTCCGAGGTTAAGGACATCATAGTCCGTGGGCTTAAAGACCCTACAGTCCAGTTTAAAGACGTCATAGTCTATGAAATATATGGTTGTCGGGACCCGTCACCTCTCTGAATACGTTGAAGGATTACAACGAAAAATATCAGAGGAGTAAAGAGATGTACCCTTGAACCGATTTTGATTGGGAAATATGTAGTCCAATTTAGGACTAAGATCAATTAATTCAATTATGAGCACATTGGCTCAGTTAAATCTGAATTGAGGGCTTATGGCCAACTAGGGCTAAGTCCAATTAAGTTTGAAGTATTGGACTTTTGTTGGGCTGTTGAACATTTGTCTGGGTTCAAGCCCCCATTATTTAGCAATGTTAAACATGAGTCTGGACTCTAACCATGTCTTTATCTTTTATTGAGTGCTAAGCACTCATATGCCATATATGATGATCAATCTTGGAAGGCAAGGATATATTTGAGGCTCATTCAAAGGGAAGTCTTGCCTCTGGAAGACTTAGACAGTTTGGGATAGATTGGTTTTAAAATAGTGTTAAACACTAGGAGATATTTGGCGATCACGTGTTCCCACGTGATGCGCTTTAAAACAGTGTTAAACACTGGGGACAAAATGCTCAAAATAGTGTTAAATACTAAAAATGGGGTGGTCACGTGGGGTCACGTGAGGCGCCTGAAGATGGGGCCCGGCCTCCTTTATTTTACTCTCAGAATATTCAAATAAGTGTTGAACACTTTTAGTCTTCAGGCCATCACGTGTTGGCACGTGATGGGTATCCACATATTGATTATTAAAGTGTTTATTAAGGGGACACGTGAGGACACGTGAGGACGCCCAAAATTGATTCTGCCTTTGGCTTTGTTCCTTTTATTCTGAGGGTCACGTGGGAGCACGTGGGGCATTGCCTACAAGTTTTTCTTTCTCATTTTGAGGGATCTGTTTTAGGGGTCACGTGGGGTCATGTGACCCAGTCTTGTTCTTTCTTTTCTGATCATTAAGGATGGGGGTCACGTGTTACCACGTGACTAAGTTCTTTAGGTGCATGGAGAGCTTTAATTCTCTTATTTTAAGAATTAGATTCTTTGTAGGGTTAAACCCTAATTCTGTTTTAGAAGAATTAAATTCCTACGTATGTGGAAAAATTAAATTCTTATTTGGGAGAATTAAATTCTCATGTAGGGTTAAACCTTAGTTTTATTTTGAGGAATTAAATTCCTATGAATTTGGGAGAATTAAATTCTCATATAGGGTTAAACCCTAGTTTTATTTTGAGGAATTAGATTCCTATAAATTTGGGAGAATTAAATTCTCATGTAGGGTTAAACCCTAGTTTTATTTTGAGGAATTAAATTCCTGTGAATTTAGGGGAATTAAATTTCTTAAACTTAAATTCTCCCACTAAGTTTTGGATCTGCATGGCAGAATCTCCCCGTTGAGAATTAAATTCTCAACCTGTGGGGAGATCTGCTTCTGCAGATCTTCAACCAAAGGAACAACTAATTTCTTATTCAGAAGAGTTAAACTCTTAAATTGAGAATTAAATTCTCTTTTTTGTTTTATGGAGCTTAGATCTCTTTCCCCTTTCTCACCTAGAGTTTCTTTTCTCTTTTGAAGAAATCTTCTTTTCTCTCTTGAGAATTAAATTCTCCTCTCTTTTTTTCTCTTGAGAATTAAATTCTCCTCTCTTTTTTTCTCTCTGTTCTTCTCCCCAAAAAAAAGTAGATCCCCCATTTTCTCTTCTTGGCTCTTATTTATAGGAGAAAGAAAAGAATCAATTTGTTTAGTGAATGTTTCATTGAAAGATTTTGGTTGTTTTTGTAACCAACATGATCTTTTAGATCACTCAGTGAATTTTATTCACCATTGGATTTTTAATCCAAAAGATATTTTATCTGTTATTCCTGACAAATTTCAGGGAAATCTTTCCTTGTATGAAATCTTTCCATAAATTGATGATTTTTAATCACCATTGGATTTTTAATCCAACGGTGCTCCTCTTTACAGAGCGCAATCTTTTTGTTTGGAAAGATCTAAAGAAATATTATGGTTTTTAATGTCCCTTAATTTAGAATTTAATTCTATTAGTTCAGAAGGTTTAGATGCCTATCACGTGTGAGCACGTGACCCCACTATTTAAGCTTTTAGCCAGAATTTAATTCTGTTGTTTTTAAAGCACTCAGGAATTATCACGTGTCAACACGTGACCCTTGGTCACGTGTGAGCACGTGATACCCCATTGGGGTTTTTCTTTGTTATTTTATTATACTTTTAATTCTTTTTAGTGGGTTTAAAAGGCCCATCACGTGTTGGCACGTGACTCCACTGATTGATTATTTAATTAGATTTTAATTCTATTGTTTCAGAGGGTTTAAGAGCCCATCACGTGTTGGCACGTGACCCCATTTAATTATTTATTTTATTCAGTGCCAACAGAATTTGCCTGTAAATGGTCACGTGTGGGCACGTGATGCCCGTCACGTGTTGGCACGTGATGCCCGATCACGTGCGGGCACGTGATGTCTCATAACTTTTGACCCCGAATGAATTATGAGGCCCACATTATATCAAATCGAAGGGTTTTTCGAGACGCTTTCGATACCATCAGAATTTAGTGTTTCTCATTCGGGAGTTTGTCAAAATACAGCCCGGAAAATACTGGTTCGCATTTTCTTCCTTAGATTACATGTGCGTAGTACATTTGCTCATAACTTTTGATCCCGGATGAATTATGAGGCCCGCAATATATCAAATCGGAGGGTTTTCGAGACTCTTTCAATACCATTAGAATTTAGCTGTTTCGTATTCGGGAGTTTGTCAAAATACAGCCCGGAATATACTGGTTCGCATTTTCTTAAGCGTATTGCTGCCATTTGATACCTTGGGCTCTTTTGCAGAGAAATTTTTGGCGGGAATAGGGTTGCTAGGAATGGGTATTATTTTATTAGAAATAATATCTATTCTAGCATGGTTGACTCTATTAGGAATATGTATGCCCTAAAGGCCATTATTGTACATTGATGTATATTATAGTGGATACTTGGACATATATATAGATGACTTTCTTACTTGACATGATAGTATACTATCTGGTTACTCTTTATCTTAACATGTACACTTAGTATTATTATATTGTCTCTCTTATACATGTCGATAAAGCCCTTAAGATGTTTGCTTGACTACTAGGACTATGATGCAGATCATACTACTGGGACTTGTGTAGTCTACAAGCACATCCTTTAACAGTTCTTAGTCGAGAGAGTATCGAGACAGGGCATCGATATTCCAGAGTAGACTAGTGTGTACGTTTTTTGACCCTGTAGGGGGCGATAGTTGATCCCATATCCATTGGTGTTTGACATCAAAGATTATACACAGGTGCTCATTAGAGAATAGGTACACCGAAAAGGACTCGCCGAGAACTCTTAGATAGTACTATACCTATTGTTAGATAGTAGTTCTCTGGTGAGACTGGTACAGATTAGTCTGTAAACCTAAGATCGTCATAAAGTCTTGTGTGGTTCCCACTGTGCTTTGATTTCCTCCCTTCTACGGCTCAAAGGAGTCATGCGAACAGGTGGATTTTAGGTACAGTCCTGAGTCACATGGAGGAAATGAGCGATATGAGGGTTTTGTCTCTCCCGGTATAGGGAGTTGATATTGCGCTATGCTCGATTGGCTATAACATGAAGTTCCTGGCCAGGGCGGTTGATGAGATTTACTGGTAGGAATTATCGGTAGTTTCTCGTACCGTTATAGGCCGCACATCGGCATGATTTATTAAGTTATTGAGGTCTGACGATTCCACCCCCAGACTCGATATGCGACATATCAGACGAAGAGACCGGACTGTACGGTAAGTGTTACTTATAGGCTTCATGGGAGTTTGGACAAGCTTGCTTGTTGATCTTTGATTGTTAGGGATTCTGCGTGTTCAAGTTTTAGTTAAATACCGCAATCAAGACGGTTTCGCTTGTAGCTAGCCGGTTGAGTACGGGTCGTCCGCAGGGAGATGGGAATCTTTTTCTATGTGCTTTAACGAGTTAAGTCCAGTTTTTCAGATTTTGTTGTGATTAATTAAACGGTAAAATGATATGTAAAGAGAGCTTTTTAGGGTTAGGATTAGGTTAGTTTGAGTTAGGAGTCTCCCACATCTTTCGTTGCCCCTCTTAATATCGGTGTTACGGTAATCGGCAACAACGGGGATTAGCACGACTAGGAAGGAACTTGCGAGTATAAGCTAGGCTTTCCAACGCATAAGTTCTTCCTTTTGGTGCTTGTCCGTCCGTTATTGGCTCTTATCCATAACCTCCAGTTAATTCAACCACAACCGGTCTCACTACGGAATCACCGCTATCATGTAGGATAGGGTGCCGTAAGGAGCGGATTGTGGTTCAATTAACGGGAGTCGAATTAAGTTGTTGGGCAAGGAAAGAGTGAGAGAGATTTCATTCTCTCAAACTTCCCTTATCCTACCCTAACAAGTATGAAACTACTCACACACCATAATGAAAAGAAAACAAAACGAAAGAGGAAGGTAGAAAGAAAGAGATTAGAAGATAACAACTAGCTATTTGCGACCTCACCTTGGCAAGGATCAAGCGTAAGCATCATGGTTGTGTTAAGGATAAAGAAAAAGAGAGAAGAAAGAAACAACAAGAAATAACAACAACTAGTTAACAAATGAAAATTACAACAATTAACAAGAGAACAAGACAAGCATAATAATAAAAGAGTCTTCTTTATTCATCATTCTTCACTCACAAAGCTCACTACAAGTTTTAATGGAGAAGAGATGAGAAGAGGAAGAAGAAACACAACTAAACCTAGAAAATAAAATACAAGATTATGGACACCTTCTTCACAAAGTTCTGGGCTATTTATAGGCTGAAAAATGAAAACCTAGGGCAACCACCAGAACACATATGAAAAGACCAATCTGCCCCCAAAAAGTCTTCAAGTGCGGCGCCAGTACGGCCGCGGTTCCGCGGCCTAAGCATGCTTAGGCCGCGGTTCCACGGCCTACTTAGGGAATTGGCTCACCAAATTTGGTGGAAACTCCTGGTATTTTGTGCCCTTTATTCTGGTATATGTATTTTTTCATATTTTCTTCATGATTTTTCCAGAATTTCTGTTGAGGAAAAGGTGATTTGATGTGGACTTTTTGTCATGATTTTCTCGAGCTCCGCATAGATTTCTTGGATCTTGTGCTGCCATTGAGCCTTGTGCATGAAAACGACATTGATTTGACATTTCGTCTCTAAACTGGTGTGTGGCAACAGACGAATAAAGAGCGGAGATCCGTATTTTATCTTTGGTTGGCAGGAACCCGGATTTTGTCGTGTTTTCCATGAATTTCACCGTTTTAGAACCGAGAACCTGTATCCTGCAATTGACTAGCAAACACGGCTCAAGAGTATCTACCGATATGCAATGTGATAAAAATTGGGCGGTATGAAAATGCAAAAATCTGATATGAACAAATACCCCCAAACTTATCATTTGCTCGTTCCGAGCAAAACCAATTTATTCACAAAAAATTTCCTAACCTCATTTTCGCAGGGAACACGATTGCACTGAGCATGTGCAACAAGCCGTTAAACCTCTAGGTGTCAATAGTAGGAGGAGTGTTGTCTCCTGAGGGTTTTCAGCGGATACTACCCACAAAATCCGGTCAAGTTGGTTTTGTAAAATAACTAAGATTCAAACCCTAAAGTTTTGTTTCAGAAAATAACAATTCTATAATGCTAAGTCTAGACTATCGAACCTTTATTTTTCACACCTCGCTTCTTATTTAACTACAGCATTTATATATCTTCACGCGTAGTGCAAATAGTATCGTTAAGTTTCAGAAGGATCGATTAAAGTCATCATGTCGCACAATAAAGCCCAGATAATAATTTTAAAAGGATCACATAAGTTTTATAAAGAGTTAAGCATTTTTCAAATTTCGTTTTCCAGTAAGGTTTCAACTTCAGAATTTCTATCTTCCTTAACAGGAAACTAAATCGTATTTTTCACTCCACCTTTTTCTTGTTTTCATTTCATACACACCTCTGTGAACGTGCAATAGTCTTTATCATAGAATAAAACCTTCATATCTCCGTTAAATTTTTTTATAAAAGCCTGTCTTTTATCAAGATTATTCTCACACAAAGAACCGTTAGGAATTTTAACTCGGAGAGAACACTTGCTTGACTTTGTTTTAATCTGGACTTTCTAGGCTTCTTTGCGAGCTTTGGGCCAATGCACCCAAACCAGTTGATTTTAGGACATTAGGTGTAGAAACACCCCAGCGGACTTAATTACTCAAGTTACCTAGGTCCAAAAACAAAAGACAGTTTGGCGTGAAAATCAGATGATTTAATACGAACGGAGATATAACCGGCAGTTCAATTATTTTTTTGGATAAAAGACGTGTTTAGTGGGTTCGGTGTGTAATCATTCCAATCAAGTTTCAGATGGGTTATTTTTCAGACTTAGTTCCAATTACGGCATCAATAACATTCCTTCATATTCGCTTTACTTCATAAACTATTCTTGACTTTACTTATTTCAGAACAAACCTATTTGATCCTCAGAAAATCATTTATCTGTTTAAAAGTTTTTCGACATAAAAGACTTGTCATCTAATTCCCAAAAACTCACGACACGTGTAGTGTGATGTAAAGACGTATATCAGCTATAGTTAACTTCAAAGGAGAGTTATCTTTCAGGTTTTCAAAATCTAAACATAAGATTTAGTTATTCTTATTTTATCAAACAAAACCGTCGAAATGTTGAATCAGAGTCCTCCCACTAGCTAACTTGACAGAAAAGTTTTTATGTTTTTAGAAAATTTTCCGATTTTTATTGATTTTATGGATTTTAATATGCAGATGCAAAATATACATATGAATGCGAAGGTAAGAAATGCGTACCGAGCGTACCCCCAAACTTAAACTGGACAGTGTCCTCACTGTCATTGCATGAAGAGATCATTTGAAGGTTCAAAATTGTCGGTTAGCGATACACAAATTTTTTTTTGTTTTTGTTTTTAAAGAAAAGAAAAAGAAAAAGAATATACACAAGTATATACAAAATGGTTTATACATACCCCCAAACTTATTTGGAACAGTGTCCACTGTTCTTGGCTGGATAACCGAAGTTTGGAGGTAGGCAGAGGAAGATCAGGCAGGGTAAACCGGCTCCTGTAAGAACAGGAGCTCCTCTGTTGGTTCTGCGCTAAGGTACGGTTTGCATCGGTGTCCGTTCACTTTGAAAAATGAACCGTCCTTTGGATTCTCCAAATCCACAGCGCCCTGCGGATATACATTCCGCACAAAATACGGCCCTTTCCAGCGAGACCTGAGCTTTCCTGGATGGAAGTGAAGTCGGGTGTCGTAAAGCAGTACCTGTTGACCAGGTACGAAGGTTTTGCGCAAAAGGTGTTTATCGTGAAACACCTTCGTTCGATTCTTAACGACAACCGCGTTATCGTAAGCCTCATCCCTAAGCTCGCTCAGTTCGTTCAACTGCAGCTTCCGATGGCTGCCCGCATCCTCGAGAGACAGATTCAGCTCCTTTATCGCCCAAAATGCGCGATGCTCTATTTCGACAGGTAGGTGGCAGGCTTTTCCGTACACAAGCCGATAAGGAGACATGCCAAGGTCGGTCTTATAAGCGGTTCGAAAGGCCCAAAGGGCATCAGTGAGTTTCAGTGACCAATCCTTACGGTTCTTGGAAACCGTCTTCTCCAGTATCTGCTTGATTTGACGATTTGAAACTTCGGCCTGCCCGCAGGTTTGGGGGTGGTAGGGCGTGGATAGCTTATGATTAATGGAGTATTTCCGCATCAAGGCCTCGAAAGTTTTGTTGCAGAAATGACTTCCATTGTCGCTAATGATCGCTCGGGGGTGCCCAAACCGGGAGAAAATATTTTATTTAAGGAACCTAACGACAACCTTGTTGTCGTTAGTCCGGCTGGGCACAGCCTCGACCCATTTAGAGACGTAATCAACAGCGAGAAGGATGTACAAGTTCCCGAAAGAGCTGGGAAACGGCCCCATGAAATCTATCCCCCAAACATCGAAAATCTCCACAACCAAGATCGGTTGGAGCGGCATCTCGTTCCTCCCGGATATCCGGCCCATGTGTTGGCACCGGAGCAAGTCTTGCAATAGTCATGAGCGTCTTTGAAGAGTTGTGGCCAGTAGAAACCACATTGCAAGATCTTCTCAGCTGTCTTTCTGGGCCCAAAATGCCCGCCGCACGCTTGATCGTGGCAAAATGACAGCACACTCTTGAATTCCTCGTCAGGGACACACCGACGAATAATCTGGTCGGGACAATACTTGAACAAGTAGGGTTCGTCCCAGTAAAAGTGCTTTACTTGGGATAAGAAGCGAAGTCTGTCCTGACTTGACCATTCAGTCGGTAGTAATCCTTTGGCCAAATAGTTCACAATATCTGCGAACCAGGGTTCGCAAGATACTGTCAAGAGCTGTTCATCCGTGAAAACGTCGTTGATCGGAATTGGAAGCGAAGGCGAAGAAGGAAGTCGTGAGAGATGGTCGGCAACTACGTTTTCACATCCTCGTTTGTCCTTAATGACAAGGTCAAACTCTTGAAGCAAGAGGATCCAACGTATTAACCGAGATTTTGCATCTTTCTTCGCAAAAAGATGGCGCAGAGCAGAATGGTCTGTGTAGACAATGACTGGAGAGCCGATGAGGTAGGGCCTGAACTTTTCTAAAGCAAATACAACAGCTAAGAATTCCTTCTCGGTTGTTGTATAATTGAGTTGGGCGTCGTTCAGGGTTCGGCTCGCATAATAGATTACGTGCGGCATCTTGTTGATGTGTTGTCCAAGGACAGCACCAATGGCAAAGTTGGATGCATCGCACATAATCTCGAATGGGTGCGTCCAGTCAGGTGAAGAAAGAACGGGAGCAGAAGTGAGTGAGCGTTTCAATGACTCGAATGCAGTGACACAGCTCGAGTTGAAGTCAAATGGCGTATCCTTGGCCAGCAAAAGAGTCAAGGGCCTAGCAATCTTGCTAAAGTCCTTGATGAACCGTCTATAGAAACCGGCATGGCCAAGGAAGGCTCGGATATCTCTGACGCATCGGGGAGGAGGCAGATTGGAAATGACCTCAATCTTTGCTTTGTCAACCTCTATGCCATTTTGCGAGATGATATGTCCTAAGACAATACCTTCGCGCACCATGAAGTGGCATTTCTCTCAATTCAAAGTGAGATTCTTGTCCTTACATCGGGTAAGGACAGCGTCAAGATGCAGCAAACACTCGTTGAAGGAATCGCCGAAGATGGAGAAATCATCCATGAAAATCTCCAGAAATTTTTCCACCATGTCTGAGAAGATTCCCATCATACACCACTGGAAGGTAGCGGGCGCATTGCATAACCCAAAGGGCATGCGACGATATGCAAACGTGCCGAAAGGACAAGTGAATGTGGTCTTGTCCTGGTCTTTTTCGGCGATGGGAATTTGATTATAGCCAGAGTAGCCATCAAGAAAGCAGTAGTACTCGTGTCTGGCCAATCGTTCAAGCATCTGGTCAATGAAAGGTAGCAGAAAGTGGTCTTTCCGCGTTGCGGCATTGATTTTTCTGTAATCGATGCATACTCGCCACCCAGTTTGGGTGCGAGTAGGGATTAACTCGTTTGCCTCGTTGGTTATGACCGTGATGCCCGACTTCTTGGGGACAACATGAATGGGGCTAACCCACTGGCTATCAGAGATAGGGTAAATGATACCACTATCTAGACATTTGACGATCTCCTTCTTCACAGCCTCCTTCATGACTGGATTGAGATGTCTTTGTGGATCCCGGGCTGGTTTGGCATCATCCATCAGATGAATGTGATGCTCAACGATCAGGGGACTAATCCCCTTGATGTCCGCCATGGACCAGCCAAAAGGTTGCCTGTTGCTGTGCAAGACCGCGAGAAGGGCTTTCTCTTGCTCTGGAGCTAGAGAAGCCGAAATGATGACAGGGAGGGTCTCGTTCTCACCTAAGTAAGCGTACTTAAGGTGAGACGGCAAAGGCTTGAGCTCGAGCGTTGGAGGTGAAACGATTGAAGGCAAGATTGGTGCAAAGGTCTCGAACTCAAAGGACTCCAGCAAAGGTTCAAAACGAGTGTAAGCGACCGAGTCGGATGGTTCAGGTAACTCATCCGGAAATTCGAAAGATTCAAACTCGGGTTGTACGCGGCTAAGATCGTTTGAGAACGTAAAACACTCGTAGTCGTTGTCGGGCGCAGAAACAGCAGTAGGTTCGAAGAGAAACGCACTAGTGGCGTCAAGATTATCGTGTTCAAACAGAAACTCCTCGAATTCACACTCTTCTGGGGTGATCTCCTGGATCGAGCAGACGTCCAGTATATGAGCATTAGGTTCGGCGGGCTGATTCCCCAACCTAAAAATGTTAAGTTCAATCGTCATGTTTCCAAAAGAGAGGTTCATCGAACCATTGCGACAATTGATCACAGCATTTGAGGTTGCAAGGAATGGGCGACCGAGTATCACCGGAATTTGATTCCGGGGGTTAGCTACAGGCTGTGTGTCTAATACAATGAAGTCAACGGGGAATATGAAGTCCCCGACTTTTACTAACACATCCTCTAGCTCATCCCTAGGATGGGTGATCGATCGGTCGGCCATTTGGAGAGTGCAGTGCGTGGGTTTCAGCTCTCCGACGCCTAATTGCTCGTATACTGAATACGGAAGCAGGTTAACACTGGCACCAAGATCTAATAGTGCGCGGTTGATGTTCTTATCCCCAATGGTAATTGAAATCGTAGGACAGCCAGGGTCCTTCCGTTTTTGTGGTAAAGATTGGGTAAGGGCATCACTCACAGCATTAGCCAAGAAAACTTTCTTGGGTACCTGAGACTTCCTCTTTTTCGTGCACGAGTCCTTTAAGATTTTCGCGTAGGACGGGACTTGTTGGACAGCATCTAAAAGAGGAATGTTAATGTTAACCTGCTTAAATAACTCCAGAATCTTCTCCATTTGAGGATTTTGTTTATTAGACCTCAACCGGTTTGGAAATGGAACATTTTGAAAATTGGTTGAGTCTAATGCTGGAGGAGGAGATTGTGGAGTTGGAACGGATCCCAGAACAGGTGTTTTCGTGGAGTAAGAAGTGGGTCCATTCAGAGCAGAAGAAGAGGAAGGAGAGCCCTGTGAAGAACGGAGAATAGGCTCAGAAGACGAAGAAGAAGAAGAAGAAGAAGAAGCAGCGGCCGGGGCGTCATCGTTGATCCGTTTGCCAATGTTGTTTTGCAGCATCCTTCCCGATCTCAGTGTGGTCACGGCACTCACATTATGGTTCTGTTGTTCAAGAGCAACATGTGCATTATGTGGGTGACCGGGATTTGGGAGTGGTTGGGACGGGAGCTTCCCCTTTTCTCGCTCGCTTAAGGCCGCGTTCAGCTGTGCAATCTGGGCCTCGATGGTCTTGATGCTTTGCCCGTGTGCGGCAGTGTGTTGCACTAAGGATTGAATGGAAGACTGGATGTTGGCGGTGGACTGAGTCGATTGTTTAACGAACGCCTCCAGACTTCGTTCGAGCGAGGAAACCTTATCGTTGTTTGACGGAACAAAGTTGTTTGGTGGAAAAGAATTGTTGGGTGGAAAGTTGTTCGTCTGATTTTGAAAAGGTTGGGGTTGGAAGGGCTGCTGATACTGAGTTTGTTGTTGCGCTTGTTGTTGCGGCGGAGGGGCCCTTTGGAAATTGTTGCCTTGGAATTGATTCTGATTCTGATTCCAGGAGAAATTGGGGTGGTTCCTCCAACCGGGATTGTAGGTGGAAGAGTATGGATCATTCCTCGGTATTTACTGAAATGCAGCATTAACCCGATCCTGTCCTTGCGATGGTGGATTGTAAGGACACTCTTCGGTCAAGTGAGAAGGATCGGAACAACAAGCGCAAATGGTACGAAGGGGGAGAACAGGGGCAGGAGCAGGAGCAGGAGAAGAAAATTTGCTCTCTATCGCTTCAAGCTTTCTTGTTATTGCAGCCATTTCAGCTTTCATCGCAATAGAGACATCAAGTTGGTGAATTCCTACCCTAGACTGACCAGTAGAAGTGGAGGTAGAAGAAGAAGAAGTCGGTCTGGTGCTCTCCCATTGTAGCGTTTGCTCCGCAAGGTCGTCAAAGAATTGCCACGCTTCCTCGTCAGATTTCGATAGGAAGTGGCCCTGACAGATGGTTTCCAACAACTGCTTCGTTGCTGGGTTCAGGCCCTCGTATAAGGTTTGGCAAAGTTGCCATTTCTCTATACCATGGTGAGGACACTGAACAAGAAGGTCTTTGTACCGGTCAAAGCACTTCCAGAAGGGTTCAGAAGGAAGCTGAGAGAATTGGTTGATTTCATTTCGAATCCTTGCGGTTTTATGATTCGGATAGAATATTTTTAGAAACGCTTTAACAAACTCGTCCCAGCTGGTGATTGAGTGGGAAGCGGTGCTATACAGCCATTTTTCAACAAGATCGCATAAAGTGAACGGAATGACCCGTAGACGTATAGCATCGTCCGACAGCTGGGTGGTTTTCTTCATGGCACAGACGTTTTGAAATTTATTGATGAAGATATAGGCATCTTCAGATTCAAGCCCATAAAATCGTGGAAGCATGTTGATGAAGTGGGGCTTAATTTCAAAATTATCCCCATTGGCCGGTGGAAGAGAAAGGCAGGTGGGAAGCGCAGAACGGGTGGGATAGAAACGATCCTGGAGCGCGATTCGCTGCGGCGCTACAACAGGCGGTGGTGGTGGGATATTGGTCTCCGTAAGAGGTGGAGAAAATTCAGGGGTAGTCAAAGAGATGTTCGGATTAAATCCTTACATCGCGGAAGAAGAGGTTGGTGAAGGTGAAGGTGAAGATGTATGAACAGAATTTCGGTCAACGCCGGAGTTGGCCGGCAAAGGAAGGGGTGAAAGAGGAGTGGATGGAGTATCGACGTCTGAGTCGATCACGTAGTCGGTAGCGACTAACGTAACGCGGACTAGACGGGCGCTAGTGTCCCGAGTCCAAGCGGACATACACTAAACGAGTTTAGTATAGTCAAAGCGGAGAAGGTGAGGGTAAGAAAACGTCAATGGAGAAAACGATGGGTGGTGGGTGAAAAATGGATTTGGCGACAAAGGGCAAGTTTTTATAAAAGTTTTTGATTTTTTCCCCTTTTTTATTGTTTTAGAAAGATCTTTACAGAAATATGTACGGACTTACGGTTTTAAGCAATCACAAATAAGATATGGACAATCTCACCTAGATCTATGGTCACCTAGGTCTACTAGACCTGCTCCTAACTGTTCCAGAGGGCTAGAAAAAGGACCTCAAACCGCCTCTTCTCCGTCTAATGCGGCCAGATAAGTGCCAGGTAAGTGGGAGGTTGTCCAACGCTTTCGCGAAGTTCCTTAATTAAATAACCACTTGCCTTCGTCACACTTGCCTAGGCACCGCAAAAGTCAGATAGGATAAACGGCCGATGCCTGTAACTAGTCCTCTGTCCTATTGAGCGCGAAGTCCTTAGGGCTGAGTCTAGTATTTTTTAATTTTTAACAATGGTCAATGCATATGCTTTTTGTGATTTTTGGGGTCCTGGGAAGGGTGATGAAATCCCCACCCAATCTGAATTGGTTTCAAGCCCCTTAAGTCCGTATTAAGAAATGCAAAGCAGTAACAAATCAACTGCAAACAATTTTTATTTTTAGCGCGGCGCAAAGAATCCTGCACATGAACAGTTTATTGGAAGGGGGAGAAGAGTTTGCGCAAAGAATGCTGCAGAAAACACGGTTTATTGGAGTCCAGAGGAGTGAGAGAGAGAAGGGAGACTCACCAAAAATTTTTGGAACCCTGAAGACTCCAAACGGCCGCGAATCCGCGGCCTAAGCTTGCTTATGCCGCGGTTCCGCGGCTATCTTGTGGAATTGAGGCTTCAGTTTTGTTGGGTGGGTTCTGTTGAGTGTCCTCTGCTTGTCTGGATGTGCGGAATTTTTATTTGCTTACTGTATCTGCTCCAGATTTTTACAGTAGACCGTTTTTTCGTTTTAATCTGTCGCGGTGGAGCCGCGAAATGTGGGTCTAACTTCCCACGTCTTTGGCACTGAACTTGAACTCCGTATTTTCCTGCACACTTGCACAAAAACTAATCAAAAATAACAAGATGATTTTTTTACAAAGTATATTTTTTTTGTTTTGTTTTTCGGTTGTTTTTATATTCACAAGTTAACCCGAAATTACACAAAGAAATAAACTACCGTCTCCCCGGCAACGGTGCCATTTGATTGTTAGGGATTCTGCGTGTTCAAGTTTTAGTTAAATACCGCAATCAAGACGGTTTCGCTTGTAGCTAGCCGGTTGAGTACGGGTCGTCCGCAGGGAGATGGGAATCTTTTTCTATGTGCTTTAACGAGTTAAGTCCAGTTTTTCAGATTTTGTTGTGATTAATTAAGCGGTAAAATGATATGTAAAGAGAGCTTGTTAGGGTTAGGATTAGGTTAGTTTGAGTTAGGAGTCTCCCACATCTTTCGTTGCCCCTCTTAATATCGGTGTTACGGTAATCGGCAACAACGGGGATTAGCACGACTAGGAAGGAACTTGCGAGTATAAGCTAGGCTTTCCAACGCATAAGTTCTTCCTTTTGGTGCTTGTCCGTCCGTTCTTGGCTCTTAGCCATAACCTCCGGTTAATTCAACCACAACCGGTCTCACTACGGAATCACCGCTATCATGTAGGATAGGGTGTCGTAAGGAGCGGATTGTGGTTCAATTAACGGGAGTCGAATTAAGTTGTTGGGCAAGAAAAGAGTGAGAGAGATTTCCTTCTCTCAAACTTCCCTTATCCTACCCTAACAAGTATGAAACTACTCACACACCATAATGAAAAGAAAACAAAACGAAAGAGGAAGGTAGAAAGAAAGAGATTAGAAGATAACAACTAGCTATTTGCGACCTCACCTTGGCAAGGATCAAGCGTAAGCATCATGGTTGTGTTAAGGATAAAGAAAAAGAGAGAAGAAAGAAACAACAAGAAATAACAACAACTAGTTAACAAATGAAAATTACAACAATTAACAAGAGAACAAGACAAGCATAATAATAAAAGAGTCTTCTTTATTCATCATTCTTCACTCACAAAGCTCACTACAAGTTTTAATGGAGAAGAGATGAGAAGAGGAAGAAGAAACACAACTAAACCTAGAAAATAAAATGCAAGATTATGGACACCTTCTTCACAAAGTTCTGGGCTATTTATAGGCTGAAAAATGAAAACCTAGGGCAACCACCAGAACACATATGAAAAGACCAATCTGCCCCCAAAAAGTCTTCAAGTGCGGCGCCAGTACGGCCGCGGTTCCGCGGCCTAAGCATGCTTAGGCCGCGGTTCCACGGCCTACGTAGGGAATTGGCTCACCAAATTTGGTGGAAACTCCTGGTATTTTGTGCCCTTTATTCTGGTATATGTATTTTTTCATATTTTCTTCACGATTTTTCCAGAATTTCTGTTGAGGAAAAGGTGATTTGATGTGGACATTTTGTCATGATTTCCTCGAGCTCCGCGTAGATTTCTTGGATCTTGTGCTGCCATTGAGCCTTGTGCATGAAAACGATATTGATTTGACATTTCGTCTCTTAAACTGGTGTGTGGCAACAGACGAATAAAGAGCGGAGATCCGTGTTTTATCTGTGGTTGGCAGGAACCCGGATTTTGTCATGTTTTCCATGAATTTCACCGTTTTAGAACCGAGAACCTGTATCCTGCAATTGACTAGCAAACACGGCTCAAGAGTATCTACCGATATGCAATGTGATAAAAATTGGGCGGTATGAAAATGCAAAAATCTGATATGAACAATCTTCTATTCACTTAATACCTGGGTAGCCGTTATGTCCAGCTAGTACCGCTGACGGCTTGTAGGTAACCGATGTGATCATTACCTACTGCTGGCGTATTGACGAGTCTTTAGAGTCCCGCACAGAGATTTTCTTGTTCAAGCGAAACGAACTAGGGCACATATGCTGATATGTGTGGGGCCCCTGATTAAATACGAGTATGTGATACTGTATTCTAATCTGGCGGTTATTTGATATCGGTTAGGTTATATGTGATATAGACGGATTATTAAATCAAGTGTTGATTTGATAATATGATATACAGATAAATAATATTAGTCGGTTATATGTGATATAACCGGATTATTAAATCAAGTGTTGATTTAATAATATGATATATATTTATATTTGATTTAATTTTATGTTAACTAATATTATTAGCTCACTAATTATTTTGTTCATAATATATATATATATATATATATATATATATATATATATATATATATATATGAACCATGGTTGATTTTTTATTTTTTAGAAAATAGAAAATGAGGTGTAAAATGGGGAGATATTTGTGGAATGGGCAAGCATGGCTTTATCTTTTATTTTATTCATTTGCCTGCACTATTGAAGCATAATTACAATTTTTAATTGTGAGAAATTGTATGCTTCAATAATGTGTGAGTAGGGGTGAGCCATTCTAGACTTGAGTTTTTCCTTAGCTCATTTTCATTCAAGCTCTCTCCATTTTTCCTTCTTCATCTTCCTCCTACTTCAAGCTCTAAACCCTCACATGTAATGTGAACCATAGAACTTGATCTCCTTAGTGAGGAAACAAAACCCCTATTTCACCATCCTACACTTAATTAGCACTTAGGTGTAGTGTGTTTCCTTCACTAAAGAGTTTAGTGAAGAGGTAGCTTGGATTAGTGGAGCTTCGGGTGGATCATCTTCAGCACGAAGATCACGAAGGAGGCTCGTTCAAAATTCGAGTGGGGCTACGAGGAGTCGTAGGGACTACAACCCGGAGCTTAAGAAGTGAAGGAAACGGTCTTCAAAGGTTGTTACCTTCTTCACTTAGTTAAAGTTTTTGTTATATCATAGTTAAACCATAATCATCTAGTTAGGATTCTAGGATAGTCTAGCTTAGCACCCCAATTTTTTTTTAAAATAGCATGCTAGATGCTTGTGAAAACCCAGTGGTGGTATTAGGGTAGACTTTTATGGTATCAGAGCCAAAACTAGAAGATTAGACGATGTATATAAATCACGAAACCGAAACAACTCCGAAACTGGAACCCGAAACCTTAAGTTTCTGTCGATTTTAAAATGGTCTCTGAAAATTTATTAAACAAGTGAAGAATGTTATATGTGATGTAATTAGAACACCAGAGAATTTCGATGCTAAAATTCCAAAAACGACCCGGCGAGATTGCCAATATGGTCGACCTGGCCGTTCCCCCTTCATTGTTTTGGCCTCAATTTTGTTTGGTGTTATGATGTGATGGTTTTAGGGTTTCAGGTCATGTTTGATTAGCCCAGTTTACAAGTGATGTTAGCTTTTCTATTAGGGCTAATACGGAGTGTTTCATAGTCATAATTTTTACATCATTTCAGGTTTTAGTTTGATTTGTGATACAGTAGTTGGAATCCATATTAAATTAGTTTTGTGAAAACTAGGTTGTTTATAAATCTAGCATGTTAGTCTCTATTGATCGATTGCCACGAAGTTTCGATTCGGATCGAAACTCCGTCGCAATCGCGTATCGTACGCGAATACTCGCCAGATAACTTTACTAGGTAGCCATGCCCCATAGCCTCGACCAAGTGACTTTTGGACAACCCCATTGCCAAAAGCATCCACTCGGGTGCTCGCGGCCACGGTGTTCTGCCTAAGTGCACTTGGTCGACGGCATCGGGGGTGCGGCCATCTACTAAAGTTCCCGACGAGTATTCGATCGGGTAGTCGGGAATCTTCTTGAATTACTCGACTAAGTTATTGAAAAGTGTTTTCGATATGAGACTAAAATGCAAGGTTTATAGGTTAGGCATGAAATTCGGCATTTGAGATATTCCGGGTTTATGATGTCTAAGAAAATGCGGATTCTAATTATTGTAGTTTTTCATTTCTTTTCTGCAACCGTAAGTGTAATATGCGGTATATCCCCAATCTCGTTGCTATATGTCAACGGAATTTGGGATACGCATATTTACTTACGTTGATGACATGAGGTGTTATGTGTTGCTGCGATATGTTATATTGGATCGTCGTGAATGAATAGCCGGGGGGTTTTGCGTAAGATGAGAGTTTTTTAATTTTCATTCATATAAAATTTGAATGTAATATTCTTTTATCGGGACACTTTCGGGTTGATGATGATGTCACCGTTGATGTATATTATTTACTTTTCCGTATTAGGATAGACCCAAGGCGGGGAGCACAAGTGTCATGACCAGAAATATTAGCTCGTGACCAGCACTTAAATCACGCAACGTCTAAAGGCGTAACGTAATTCAAGTAAGCTGAAACCCAGAAATCTAAACCTTTTAAAGAAATAAAAGAGGTGAAGTTTTGAAATAAGGTATAATGAAGTAAATTTTTTTCTTAAATGCATAGAAAAGGGAACATGAAAAATGCAAGTTTATCTTACTAGTTGAAAAACATGTTTCGTCTTTTAAAAATTTGGGCAGCACCTCCTTTGTATATTTTGATCCAAAACCAAAAATACATGATAATAATTAAGGCATCCCCAAGCGGGAGCTAACTCTTCGCCAATCGGCGGATTCACAACCACGCAAGTAATAAAACAAGTATACGACGCCCAATGGCGAAGATCAACACAAAAGATAATGAATAAAGCAAGACATCAACCCAAAAAGCGAACATAAAACCCATCGCTCAAATCTCACAACTACAAGTCTCACTAAGTCTTACTATTTATACAAATACTAGTTTTAATTGATGGAGTTGACTAGATACAATATGAATAATAAATACAAAGGTGGTACGATCCAACATGTACCACCTACCAAAGCAAGTCACCCGAAAGCAAGCTGTATGCCAACGATGCCGTTTCCGATCCATGTGGTCAACTTGCAAGAACTGTGGCACAACGGGGGTGAGTTGCCAACTCGTGAGTAGAAAACATCAACAGGTAGAAATCGAATAAACAGCGATTCCAAGGTCAACTATATCGTGAAGGTAATATTATGATATCTAGGGTGACCGTATGTGTATATGTGCCAACAATAATAATAAATGTCTGTATGCATGTGGATAACCTCCAACAATATAATAAATTCCTGTATGCATGTGGATCTCGTCCACTCGGACATCATAAAAACATAAGCATGTAAATATATGATGATATCAAAGAATGTGTGCCCATCAATGACACATCAAGTCATGGAATCTGAGTGTCCAGCATTGACACTCGAAAACATCATGAAACCCGTGTCCAGCATCGACACATAAATATATATATCCTAATATCTCAATATCTCAGGCTCCGGCTATCTGGACTGGCCTGTATCATCAAATCTCAATATCTCAGGCTCCGGCTATCCGGACTGGCCTATACTCTGATCGGTATCCTCCGGATATCCGTCGAGTCACAATAAAATCACCGGTCGGTAGTGCTCCCCTGTCAGGCTCAACGCCATCATCTGCGACCATCTTGCCCCGGGGTACCGCACCGGGTCCACCATGCACCCGCAGACGGTTCCTCCTCCTCCTCGAATCGGATGTATGATATCGCTCAAGAGCCGAGAAAACTCATGGTGGACTATACAAATATCATATTAAGAGAAACCGGGTTTTTAAAACAATACATACATTCTTTTTGAAATAACCACGGTCCTCAAATCCAGAAATCTCATAAAAATAGCATATCTCAATGCGTATAATCATAAAGCATGATGTATGCGACATATAACAGAAATATAAGCATATCCGTATAATGCACCATAGAATAGTAATATGCACATATTAAGGGAAAACCGCTCTTTTAAATGAATCCAGTTTTAAAATATATCCCGCAGTTCCCAATTCCTCCAAGGTCAAATGCAACATCGTATAAAGGTATATATGAAACTATAGAAAGTAAATTATGCAAGGAATCATATCATGATGCAACAATTCTACTGTGTAGTGACATGGCAATTATCGATGATGAAGTGTGTGAGCCGACAAATCTATGTAAGTGTGACATACGCATCATCGATAATGGTGTAGGTATACTAGCACAGGTATATGAAATGCAATGGTAATGACATGAACATAGCATAAAGTAAATCGGCAGCTAAAAGGTGTAAGGTATACGTATCTAACATGACCGAGTCGGTGAATCTATCAATCGGCCTCCTCTAGTCAAGGGTATGGATCAATCATCAATTAACCCATCACGTACGGTAACTCATCGTACGGCGTCATTAAACAATTTGGGATCCTGACAACCTATATGACAAGGAGGGTACGGACCTCACGTTTCGTATGGCTTATCACTCAAGATTCATAACATTATATATATATATATATATATCTATATCCCAGGTCACATCCATAACAATTTCATATCAGGGGGCCGGCAGAGGTACCCATCATCTCAATCGACTCGCATCCGTATACCAACATATCATCAAGTCATCATATCACATCGTATATTCTTTTCATCACATTAAGTCAGTTTTATATATACATTCTACCTTATTAATCTAATTTCATGTTACTCTAAATCTCAATGCTTATTCTAGTGTAACTACCTATCTATAAATCGTAATCCACTCTCACTTTTCATATCCCTAAAGCTTTCATCTCATATCTCAATACATATATTCAATCACTCATATTTCTCTAACTATTTGTTTAACCATAACCCTAGTTCCTAATCTAGGTTTCTACGACTATATACAATAGATCAGTTTCCATCAAGAACTTGTGGGGGTGCTATACGCCATTCACCCGACTTCCCCCATAGATATAGATCTACTCACCTTGATCCTTACTCGCCGAAGTCGATGACGCCATGCTCCATCGTCTCGGAATCCATGCGAATGTACCTACAATATCAACACATATCACAATGCTATTAAAATCGAGTTCGGAAAACCAATACGGCACACGGTGCGTCCATAGGTTAGAACCTATAGCCTACGCATGCAAAACAATCAAGCAACTCTTGTTGTTGACGTACAACGCCCAACAACTAATTACAAATCCAAACATCAAAACCAATAATCCTAATATCGGAAAACATACTAAAACCAAATTCAGTAATATAGGAAAACCACTCCCAGATTTCACCCTAGGCCAAACTAAGGGATTTTGCACACAGGGTTCGTCTAGATATCACAAAACAAGGCTACCCACCAAAAATACCCAGATTCCACTCTGGTGTGGCCGCAATTTGCGGCCACAAGGAATATATCTGCGGCCGAGAACTTGAATTGGGGTCTCGGGTCTCTAGGGTACACTCACAATCACCTGCTCATCTCACTGTCTTTGCTAAATGATTTTTAGTGTCTCCGGGTTATTCCAGATTCCCATATACACTCACTAAATCCATAAAAACCCGATATCGACAAATCTAAAGTTCGTATTCCGGGTTCTAAACTCAGTTCCAGGTCTAGAATTTGATCTCTAGGGTCTTGTACAGCCACTACACATCGCTAATTCCCCACAATTTCCCAAACCCTTCTCTTGGGATTTCTAAGATCACAATTCCACACAAAATCAACCTCTAAACTACACTAGAATGCAAGGAAACTAGAAACTAAACTAAAGGAAATGAATTATACCTCATGGATGTATCCAAGCAAAACCCTAGCTCCCCAAAGTCTTCAAAATCCAACATTGATGGGTCCAAAGTGTGGAGGGTGAAGAGAGGATCAACTTTAATGAAAGGGGTTTAGGGTTTTGATGAAGCTTTGGAGATGGATCTTGGGGTAGAGGTGGAGGGAGTGTGAAGATGAAGAAGTAGAAGAAAAGTGATGGGGAAAAGAATGAGGCAGCCCCCCTCTCTCACTTATTCCCACACTCTCTCAATTAATTACCCTTTTACCCTTTCTCATTTTCTTTTCTTTTTATTTTAAGACCAAATCATATAATACCCTAAAAACCACACAAGGAAACAACATGTAACCAAAACGTAACATGACATGGTGCACTAGCCATGG
This sequence comes from Agapanthus africanus, assembly GCA_030015575.1. Taxonomy (NCBI): domain Eukaryota; kingdom Viridiplantae; phylum Streptophyta; class Magnoliopsida; order Asparagales; family Amaryllidaceae; genus Agapanthus; species Agapanthus africanus. Next base: position 141,140,737 of record CM057339.1, read on the forward strand.
AAAACTGTAGAAACACGGATTTTGCCTAATTGCGATTAGCAGTGCACTAATCGGGTTTTATCCAAACTGCATATAATAAATTTTAAAAATGCCAAATCCGATAAATATATTTTTAAATAAGTAAATAATTTTAATCTCCAAATATTTCATAATTATTGGTATATATTTATACCATTTTACGAAAACCCCAATTTCGCAAATCGGGTAATTTTCGCGAAATATATTATTTTAATATTAAATTCCAAAAATAATATTTCATATTTTCTGAAATGTTAAACAAGTAACCGGGTTCTAGATTCCAGTGAGAGACCATCTCGAGGAGTCGAGACCGGGTCTCCTAACTCTAGAATTGGTAGGGTTGCTTGCCGCTCTCGTAGGGGTCTAGGGATGTGGGTTTGGCTATTCATCACAACTGTGGAATCCGTGTTTTTCATTATTGGCTTAATTTAAAACACGGACCTCCTAGTATATCCAATATTTCATATGTTGACTTCTGTTGCTTGGTTCTGTGATGTGATCATATAACTGCGTGAGACGAATGTTATATTATATATATGATATATAATAAACACTGCTTATGTTTTGCACCCGCGCTAGTCCAGCCCCCCCTCTTCCGTTAGTTAAGTAACCTAACGGTGCATGACGGGGCCCTGTGGCGAATGCGGATGGCATAAACATACGTTCTATTTTTTGTTCTTTTCTGTGATGTTTAGAGAAATATAAATGATGGGACTTTATTAATGAGATTAATGGAAAGAAAAGAAACCTAAAGATATTGTAGAATCGAAATTCTAAAAAGATAGCTCTAGTTTTTTCTTTGCATGGTGGTATTCCTTGATGAATATCCAGCACCTCATTCGATGAAGAAAGAGCCGAGATCCCTTCACCGGGAGTGACCTCTTTAGCAAAACTAGCAAATGCTACAACCCACTCGGTTTTGTTTTAATAGCTTCTCTAGTTCTTGCTTTGTATAGTGGTATTCCTTAATGAATATCCAGTACCTCATTCGATGAGGAAAGAGCCGAGATCCCTTCACCGGGAGTGACCTCTTTAGCAAAACTAGCAAAAGCTACAAAAAACACTCCTTTTCAAAACACTAGATTCTAAAACGATATCAAGTTCATTACGTTAAAGGTTTTCTTCAAAACCAGTCGTAGCCCTCCGTCATTTCAGATAAGTACTATTTAGTATTCGTGCTGCGTTTGTTGGCATGCGTCAAAGCGTAGTGTGCGGTAGCTGATTAGTGCTTATTTGCCGCATTTGATGCGATTGGATTAGGGTGGTCGTACGACCTTGTTGGCCTGCGTCAAGAGTCATGTGGGTAGGTTTAATTCAATCACGTAATGAACGGGTTGAACTTGACTAGCGGCCTATGGTTTGTTAGCCTGCGTCAAGGTCATAGATCGTTAGGGGTAAAAACAGATATTGGGAATGTCAAGTGTTGAAATTTGCAATGAGATTGCATATCTTCTCTAAGATAGTTGGATCCCGATACCCACTGCGAGTAAGAGTTACTCCTGAGAGAGTTTTCCACTTTATTGATCCAGTAGGTGTCTAAGAAAGTTGTTAACGGGGTTAAGCTCCTGCGGAAATGAGGTTATTTAATTAATTCCATGCGAAAGCATGGGGAGACTCTTTCGGAGTACCAATACCTGCCGGGCTGACCGATTGGTGAACTTGTAGGGTGTAATTAATCCCGGCTAATCTTACATTTTATAGTTTGAAGTAAGATTTGATAAAAATAGTGGGAGCCATCATGATTAAATAAGATAATAACCAATCTAATCTTGCAAAAAGCGCATGCTAATGCGTTTTTTTCTCTCTCTCTCCAGGTAGCGGCCATAACATGCCTTAATCAAGATAATAATATGGATGTATTGACCGAACCCGCTTATTATACTGAACTGGGGAACGTTGGTTCCGCTCTTTCTTATGATTTTCATAAGTCTGAGCAAGGAATAGGGGAATACCCGAATTCCCACGCCACCCAAACGACATGCCGATGCATCTTCTTCGGGTGTGTTCGTAACCGAGAACTGTTTCTCAGTTTGCTCTACGTCCCGGGTATTGGATACCGGATCAGGATCCCATGTATGTAATTTGTTAAATGGGCTAAGGAGAGGTAGAGAACTGGGAAAGGGTGATATGTTTCTAAAAGTAGGGAATGGTGCAATTGTTGCAGCCAAAGAAGTTGGCGAATATCACCTAGTACTACCAAATGGTAATACAATGATTCTGAACGACTGTTATTACGTACTAAACATGATGTGCAATATTATATCAGTTTTTTTGTTGCATAAAGAAGGATATAATTTTGTATTGGAGGATAATGTTATGAACATTTTCCTAAATCAAGTGTTGATTGGGTTTGGTATGCTATGTAATGATATATACGTTCTGAATCAAACCACAGTTCTAAGCATACAGAACACACACAAGAGAAAAAGTTCAGAAATGAACGAAGCCTTCTTGTGGCATTGTAGACTAGGTCATATCAATGCGAGAAGACTAGCTAAGTTGCATAAAGATGGATATTTGAATCCGTTCTAATTTACATCTTATGAAACTTGCCAGTCATGTCTCAAAGGTAAAATGACCAAATCTCCGTTTACTAGACACGGAGAAAGAGCTACTGAACTCTTGCCAGTATGCGGTCCTATGTCTACACATGCCAGGAATGGTTCCTCATACTTTATTACATTCACCGATGATCTCTCAAGATTCGAACATGTGTTCCTGATGAAACGCAAATCTGAAGCTTTTGAGAAATTCAAGGAATATAAGTACGAAATTGAGAACCATACGGGTAAAAGTATTAAAATCCTACAATCCGATCGAGGAGGAGAATACTTGAGTACGGAATTCCATGACTATTTAAAAGAGAATGGGATTCTCTCTCAGCTTACTCCTCCGTATACACCATAGCACAACGGAGTATCGGAGCGGAGGAATCACACCCTTGGTGCGCTCTATGATGAGTGTTGCTGAGTTACCTATTTCCTTTTGGGGTCATACACTTGAGACAGCTGCAGACCTATTGAATATGGTTCCCACCAAATCCGTACCTACCACTCCATATGAGATATGGAAAGGAAAGAGACCATATTTTAATTATGGTAAGATATGGGGTTGTCCGGCTTATGTGAAAATACAAAATCCGGACAAGCTCGAGGCAAGGTCAGTTCTGTGCAAGTTTGTAGGATATCCCAAACATTCGCGAGTGTATATTTTCTACCACACCGAGGAACAAAAGGTGTTTGTTTCTTAGCATGCCACCTTTTTAGAAAATGAATTTCTTATGAAAGAAATTAGTGGTCATGAGGTAGAGCTAGAAGAAGTTCCAGCTACACAAACTATAACTGACAATTTGGTAGAACCGGAGGATTCAATAGCCCCTGACGAACCTCAGCCACTCCGCAGATCTAGTAGGATTCCTCATCCACCTGAGAGATACTACGGTTTTCTCGTAAACGGTGGGAGCGAGGATTGCATCATGAAAGATGATGACCCAACTAGTTTCGAGCAGGCCATCACGAGTGGAGACTCTGTGAAATGGCTGGATGCTATGCGATTTGAGATGGAATCCATGTACACCAACAAAGTATGGACTTTGGAAGTTTCTCCTGAAGGGGTAAAACCCATCGAGAGCAAGTGGATCTTTAAGAAGAAAATTGGTGTAGATGGAAAGGTTGAGACCTTCAAAACTAGACTTGTAGCAAAAGGTTTTCGTCAACGACCAGGTGTCGACTATGATGAAACCTTTTCTCATGTCGCTATGCTTAAGTCCATAAGGATCCTACTTGCCATTGTCGCATACCATGACTACGAAATCTGACAGATGGACGTCAAGGCCGCTTTTCTAAATGGTGATTTAAAAGAGAGCATGTACATGACACAGCCAGAGGGCTTCGTAGACAGTGGGAGCAGCGGAAAGGTGTGCAAGCTGCTTAAATCTATCTACGGATTAAAGCAAGCATCGCGGAGATGGAACATCTGTTTTGATGAAGCTATCAAAGAGTTTGACTTCATAAAAAATGTAGATGAACCATGTATATATAAGAGGGTTGTAGAGAGTAAGGTTGTATTCCTCGTATTGTACGTGGATGACATACTCTTGATAGGAAATGATGTTCATATGCTACACTCGGTCAAGCTCTTCTTATCACACAAGTTCTCCATTAAATATCTAGGTGATGCCTCCTACATCCTGGGGATAAAGATCTATAGAGATAGATCTAAGCGGATGTTGGGATTGTCCCAATCTAGGTACATTGACACCATACTAAAGAGGTTTAGTATGGAAGATTCTAAGTATGGTAATTTACCAGCTTATTCAGGAATCACTCTCTCCAAAGAGATGTCTCCCAAGACTGATTTGGAGAGGGCTCGCATGCAAGAGATACCCTATGCTTCAACAGTCGGGTCAATCATGTATGCAATGTTATATACCAGACCAGATGTAGCTTACTGTTCAGTCGAAAATATCGCACATTTGATATAACATTTTCCTTACTCTTCTTAATTATTTAAAGGTGTTTATTATAAATATAGAACATATTTGGGTTTGTCTGCAAAATACTATTTACCATATGTTTATATATTATAATTAACATTATGAAGGAAAATATATGCATATAATATTTATATAATATTTTTATTATGCATATCATATCAAATAATCTTAATCAAATTGGTTAAAGATTTATTACCATATAAAATGATTAATATTATCTCTCTATAATAAATATTACTAAAATTATTCATGGAGATATTGTGAAAGATTTAGCTCAGGTCAGGAGATCAAGATATTCAAGACTCCAGGATCAAAAATCTGCCAATAAAATCGAAGAATCAATACTGCCAAAGACTCGGGAAATATTTCCAAAATCCAGATATCTAGAAGATCTCCATATGTCCACATGTAGAAGGTCCGAAAAATTGAAACCCTAAAGCCCCCAAACGGCCGTTGTTGCACGGCAGATACCCCCTAAATGCGGCGGGTGCGCGACCGTTCTGAGGAATTAGGGTTTGGATTTTGTGGGTAGGATCTTCTCAACAAACCCTCATATATGATATCTAGGGTTTGTATCTTCTCTGACTATAAATAAGACCGAGAGGTTCACTTGGAAAAACATCAAATCGAAGAGATCACAAGGTCACAGACGATCCACGTATCCAGGTTGATCATCAGATATTCATCTACTTCCTTCAAGAGAGATCGAGAATCGAACTAGAGTTTTGTATTCCACTTTCTAAAGGATCCAAAAGTGTAATTGAGTTCGCTGATTAATAAAGGTAGCTGTTTTATTCTTATCGCATATTTAATTTCTGCGTTTAATTTCTGCATTATGATTTCCTTCTTTATCCCTTCTTCTTCTTCTCCAAACATGCGTGAGTAATTCTCCGCTTGATAGGGTTCGTAGGATTATGGTAGATTAATGGATGATAAAATCGCTTAATTTCTTTTACATCTTATGAAGTTTATAAACTTTATCAAAAGAATTGTTAACATCCTAATCGGGCGCGCTATCAATTTATTGATAGTCTCGATCGCGATTTGAGATCAGATTAACAATTGTTTTGGTAGAGACTAGACATGAATAGAGGTCAATGAAGGGGCAAGGGTCAAGAGTGGGGAAAACCTATTTTCTTCCAAGAACCCTAATTCTCATTCATCACTATCAATCTAGTTTCAAATCTATCAAAAGATAAAAGAAGTCATCTTTATTAGTCATCTATGACTACTAAATTCTAACGAACCCTACAAGCCCTCCTCTTTATATATATTCTACATCCGTGTTCAACATTGATCTCGAATCTATTCTCCTTTCTTCTTTTATTTTATTCAAATCATCTAAAACAAGATTAAAAGTTCTACGCATCCCTGCGGAGGACCCGTACTCATCTCGGCTAGCTACACGCGACACCGTTATTGATTGCGGTTACTTTACTACTTACACACTCTTTCACAGACCAATCAAATGGCGTCGTTGCTGGGGATACGTGCGTAATTTTTTTTCTTACTATTCATGTTGAATTCTTATTCGATCTATATCATAAAAATAAAACAAAACCGCAACTTGCATATTTGGCGATTAGTATTCGATTTTTGTGAGAGAATCTGGAGTCACTGGAATGAGGAAATTGAGATTCAAAGACTTTCAGAGAGGACCAGAGGAGCAAAGGAGGCCACTGTAGAAAAATTGTCAAGAGAACCCTAATTTCTGCAGCGGAACCGCGGCGGAAGCATCGTTTTGGCGGCGAAACCGCGGCTGAGTTCAGGAGTTGTGCCTCCAAATCTCTCTGGTATCTTCTTAATATCTTTCTCTCTCCTTTGAGATCCAATAATTTTATTTTCTGCAGGATTCTTTGAAAAATATCGCCGCTCAAAAATCTTTTTGCGCGTTTTGAAATTGGTATGTTTGTGCATATTTTAACCGGACTTTAAGGAGCAAGACCAAAATTCAGATTAAGTGGGGATTTCATCACCTTTCCTAGGCCCCATAAATCTCAAAACGACATCTGCATAACCCTATATTAATTAAAAAATATCTAGACCAAGACTCTAAGGACCGTCACGCTCAATTAGGACAGAGGAGGGTCGTGGGTAATCTATCACTTATCCGCATTTATTTTGTAGTGTCTAGGTAAGTATGTCTAGAAAAGTGGTTACTTAATTAGGCCCGCTATTTTCGGTGATTCGTATAGCGGATACCTCCCACTTACCTGGCACTTACCTGGTCACAAGAGTAATAAAGAGGTGGTAGAGGATTGATCCTGCGACTTGTCCTTTGGAAGTCTAGGAGCGGTCTAGTGACTTGACTTAAGTGACCTTAGTTATAGGGTTGTTTGTGCATTTTTTGTGTGATTTGCCTCACATCCGACACTTTTCAAAACAAACATTTTTAGTTCTCACACACGCTGCCATATGCGCTAAACCCACTTAATGCATGCTTGGCTGGACACGGGATTCTAATGCCCGTCTTGTCCGCGTTTCTGCTATCAACTCCGAAGTCGGTACTTCTTCGTCTCCTTTTTCCCCTCTACCCACCACATCCGTGATGGATGGTTCTCCATCATAATTTACCACCAACACCTTGCCACCACCCGCGGGTGCGCAGAATCCACCGCGCATCTCTCTCCAAGAAAGATGCTACCCTATATGCGGTCCCCTTCCTACTTGTCTATCTATTCTACCAGCCAATGGGTATAATTTGAAATTAAACCCCACTTTATCAAACTGTTGCCCAAATTTCACAGGCTTGAGTCTGAAGACGCATACGTTTTTATCACCAAATTCGAAAACGTATGCGCAATGATTGGTACGTCACAACTTTCTGTGGATGCTATAAGATTACGTCTTCTCCCTTTTACCTTGTGCGATCTAGCAGAAAAATGGATTTATAACACTGCCGCACACTCTATTGCTAATTGGGATGAATTTGTTATAGCATTTCTTAAGAAATTTTATCCCAATCATAAGACCGCCCGTATTCGAAGCGAGATTAACCAGTTTACCCAACTTCCCAACGAAGCATTCTGGAAATGCTTTGAACGGTTCAAGGATCTTCTTCTACAATGCCCCCATCATGGAATCGATAAATGGAAACTTTGCCGCATTATATATGTGGGTGTTAACCCAGCGACAAAACAGATGCTTGAAACCATTTGTCAATGTCATTTCATCTCTAAAGGTGAAGGGGAAGCTTAGCAATTTCTGGAAGATCTCGCCGAACAAACTTTACAGTAGGAAAGAGTTAGACCAATATCGTCTAAGGAAGGTATCAATTAGCTTGATGTTTCCATCGCAGTGAAAACCGAAATGGCCGCGATACAAAGGAAACTCAAGGCAATAGAAAACAAAGTCTCTTCAGCCTCCCTAAACCAGGTTACGCTCCCCAAAACCGTGTGTGGTTGCTGTTCCGACCCATCACATCTGACGGAAGAATGTCCTTTGAATCCTCCATTTTAAGGTCAAGAACACACTAATGCTGCCTTTCAGCAATGAGCTAGAAACGATTCTTATTCTTCCACATACAATCAGGGATGGAAGAATCATCCTAATTTTGTTTGGAACCAAAACCAAAATCAAACTCAAAATACGTTTCCAAGCCAAAATAACCATCAAAGACCTCCTCCACGGAAACAGTAACCACCACCACAGAGTCAGCACCCCTTTCAATCGCAAACTTTTCAAAATCCAGCCAACAATTCTGCACCGATTAATGATTCTTTCCAAACGGCCGGTACCGAAAAACTCTCCGCACTCGAACGAAGCGTGGATACGTTTATTAAACATTCCATGCGAACGACGGATACTTTAACGTCTTCTATCCAAACGTTAATGCAGAACACCGCTTCCCACGATGAAAACATAAAATCGATAGAAGCACAACTTGCACAGTTAAATGCCGCATTGAGTGCGAGAGAGAAAGGGAAACTTCCATCTCAACCCCTACCGAATCTTGGCCACTCACAAAGTCCTAATGTGTGTGCCGCAACCACATTGAGATTGGGAAGAGTGTTGAACAACCAAGTGGGTGAACATGTTGATGACGTTGATGTCAATGATATTAATGATACCCCGGCTTCTACTTCTTCTCCTAGTTCGTCTAGTCCACCACCTTCTTCCGAGCCCATACTCCGTTTTTCACTAGGCTCGAACCCTCCGCCCGATTTCTCGAGTCAACCTAAAACGATCCCAACTTCAATTCTGGGATCCATTCCATACCCATAATCTTCTCCAATGTTGGACCTAACCCTTATTGATAAAGCTCCTTATCCAAACAGATTAAGGGGCAACAGACCAAGTCCACAAATGGAGAAGATTGTGGAAATTTTTAAGCAAGTTAACATAAATATTCCCCTCCTAGATGCTATCCAATAAGTTCCGTCTTATCTGAAAATTCTAAAGGACTTGTGCACTAGGAAAAGGAAAATTCAAGTACCTAAAAAAGTTTTCTTAGCGAGTAATGTAAGCATTGTTTTTACCCAACAATTACCCAAGAAACGAAAGGACCCCGAGAGTCCTACCATATCTATTTCTATTGGGGGTAAAAATATCAATCGTGCTCTACTCGATTTAGGTGCTAGCGTTAACTTGCTTCCGTATTCTGTTTATGAGCAATTAGGGATCGGAGAGTTAAAACCAGCACACTGCACTCTTCAGATGGCCGATCGATCTATCACCCAACTAAGGGGTGAGCTAGGGGATGTGTTAATCAAAGCCGGGGAATTTATATTCCATGTGGACTTCATAGTTATTAATACACAGTCTGTGGCGAACCCACGTAACCAAATTCAGGTGATTTTAGGTCGACCTTTTCTCATGACTTCCAACGCTGTAATCAATTATCGTAACGGCTCTATGAACCTATTCTTCGGGAAGATATCAATTGAGCTTAACATTTACAGGTTGGGAAGTGAACCCTCCGAACCCTATGCTCAAGTATGTACTGTCGAAAGGATGGATTCCGACAGTATCGAATTTGAACAGCTTCACTATACTGATCGTGACTCCGCTAGTACGTTGTTGTTTAACCCTGCTATTGGTTATACACATACGGACCCTTCTATCGAGCTGTTCGGGTCAACATTTAACGCTAATTATGAACCTTTTATGGAGTCCGAGTATCATCCCATTCTTTCCGATAAAATTATTATTTGGGATATCGTTGAAAGCTTTGAAGAAATCTTCGCTGAAGAACTCGTATTCTTAGAAAACATGGGAGTTGTGATGAATCAACCCCAACACAAAGAAGTTGAACCGCCACCCCTTCTTCTTATCAATAACGAGAACGCGAGTAATCTACCATCATTATTTCATCTCTACAAACCGAGACGTAAATCCGTTCTATTCCACCTCTTATCCCCTCCCTACTTCTTCACGTCTATAAGTGACCTATTCTTCTACCAACCATGGTGCTACATTGATAAAATCTTTGAATGGTTGGTGTTGACTTTTGGTCTTTGTAAAGCTCTATATTGACCAATAACTTTACCCCCCTCTTTATAATTTTAAACGTTTAATACTATTTTACTCAAGTTTGGGGGGAGAAAAATCTTTTGGCTCTTGGAAGAAAATAATTTTTTACAAAAATTTTGAGTCAAAAATAAGTTTAGGGGAGGATTTCACTGTCATTTATTCATGTCACCGTTACTAACTTTTCTTCTCAAGTCTATAGGGTTTTTTAGCTTAACAGATGACATCAGTGAGGACACTGCTGCAAACAGGTTTGGGGGAGGTTTGTGCTTATTCACGCATTATTTTGCATTATCATAAATATAAGCACAAAAAAATTTGATAATGAAAGTTTGAAAGTGAAAAATTACATATGAAAGATAGGAATAGTTTGAGAAAAGCTAGAAAGTTAGATATTTTCTTAAACGAAACTAGTTATAAGTAATTATGAGCAGTTGTCCCAAGGGTTAGTAAGATGAAGGAAATTACTAATTTGAGGATAAAAATAAATCTGAAAAATAGTCCCTATTCTTGAGTCCAAACATTTGAGCGTTGATACCCTACTATACGCACTTGCACACATATTGAAACTTGAGATAGTAGAGGATACCTTAAAATGCTCTTGTCTAAAAGCCTTAGTATGAAAAAAGTATAAGTGGTGAAGAAGAAAAAATGAACACTGGTTTTGTAATTACTTAAGGCAGCATAAAAAAATATAGCGAGAGTGCTTTATCACCTAGTGCCTTAGACCAACTGGTTTGGAAGCCACTGCTAAGCCTTAGGTGTTACAAGACGAGAATAATTACGTCTAAATAAGCAAGCACATTTAGTAATCGGTCGGTTAGTACCTCAAGAAGTATTAACGGCCGCATGAAGAATGTGTGAGCAATTCCATCTAAAATATTCACCGACTAAAAAGTACTAAGGAAGATGGACAAGAGTATGATAGCTTGAATTGAATTATCTAAGTGTAGGGATGTCTTTTACACACACGTAGGGGTATATGATCGATATTTGGAAGAAAGATAGGGAGGAAGACTAAAAGCGATGTTTTATTGAGGGATGATGTGATTTCGGACATCTTTTAATGACTATTAAGATAGGGCTCATGTCAACCAAAAAGCTAGTGTAGTTGGAAACTCTTATTTTCAAGTTCTTTCTTTTATATGTTCCTATCTTTGTATGTAAGTTTCATCTTCTTTCTTTTATTATGGGATTTTATGGGCATAATCCGCTGAAAACCCTCAGAAGACAACACTCCTCCTACTAAGGACACCTAAAGGTTTAACGGCTTGTTACACGTGCTCAGTGCAATCGTGTTGCCTACGAAAGTGTAATACTTAGGTTTTTCTTTTTCTTTTTCTCCTTCTCTGTAATAACTAGTTTATTCGGGACGATCAAAATTAAGTTTGGGGGTATTTGTTCAGTCGAAAATATCGCACATTTGATATATCATTTTCCTTACTTTTCTTAATTATTTAAAGGTGTTTATTATAAATATAGAACATATTTAGGTTTGTCTGCAAAATACTATTTACCATATGTTTATATATTATAATTAACATTATGAAGGAAAAGATATGCATATAATATTTATATAATATTTTTATTATGCATATCATATCAAATAATCTTAATCAAATTGCTTAAAGATTTATTACCATAGAAAATGATTAAGATTATATCTCTATAACAAATATTACTAACATTATTCATGGAGATATTGTGCAAGATTTAGCTCAGGTCAGGAGATCAAGATATTCATGACGTCAGGATAAAAAATCTGCCAATAAAATCGAAGAATCAATACTGGCAGAGACTCAGGAAATATTTCCAAAATCCAGATATCTAGAAGATTTCCATATGTCAACATGCAGAAGCTCCAGAAAATTGAAACCCTAAAGCCCCCAAACGGCCGCAGTTGCATGGAAAATACCCCCTAAACGCGGCAGATCCGCGGCCGTTCTGAGGAATTAGGGTTTGGGATTTTGTGGGTCGAATCTTCTCAACAAACCCTCATATATGACATCTAGGGTTTGTATCTTCTGTGACTATAAATAAGACCGAGAGCTTCACTTGGAAATGAATCAAACCAAAGAGATCACGAGGTCACAGACGATCCACGCATCCAAGTTGATCATCAGCTGTTCATCTACCTCCTTCAAGAGAGATCGAGAAGCAAACTAGAGTTTTGTATTCCACTTTCTAAAGGATCAAAAAGTGAAATTGATTTAGCCGATTAATAAAGGTAGCTGTTTTATTCTTATCGCATATTTAATTTCTGCATTATGATTTCCTTCTCTATCTCTTCTTCTTCTCCAAACATGCGTGAGTTATTCTCCGCTTGACAGGGTTCGTAGGATTAGGATAGATCAATGGATGATAAAATCGCTTAACTTATTTCCTTTAGGTGCTCTAGCATCAATCAAAGGAGGAAGTCAACTCTGGCCACTCTTCCTTCAGGCATAAGGAAAGGGTGCTCCTTGCCCGAACAAGAAGCAACAAGGAAAGCGAGTGTCAACTATCGATCGCCATACCAGAGATATCTTATGAAGTTTATAAACTTTATCAAAAGAATTTTTTATATCCTAATCGGGTGCGCTATCAATTTATTGATAGTCTCTACCGCGATTTGATATCAAATTAATAATTGTTTTAGTGGAGGCTAGACATGAATAGAGGTCAATGAAGGGACAAGGGTCAATAGTAGGGAAACCCTAGTTTCTTCCAAGAACCCTAATTCTCATTCATCACTATCAATTTAGTTTTAAATCTATCTAAAGATAAAAAGGAGTCATCTTTATTAGCCATCTATAACTTCTAAATTCTAACGAACCCTACAAGCCATTCTCTTTATATATATTCTACATCCGTGTTCAACATAGATCTAAAATCTATTCTCCTTTATTTTTTTATTTTATTCAACTCGTCTAAAGCAAGATTAAAAGTTCCACGCATCTCTGCGGACAACCCATACTCATCTCGGCTAGCTACACGCGGCACTGTTATTGATTGCGGTTACTTTACTACTTACACACTCTTTCACAGACCAATCACTTACTCATTAGATGTAGTGAGTAAGTATCAATCAGATCATGGGGAAAACCACTGGACAGCTGTGAAGAACATTCTTAAGTATTTGAGAAGGACTAAAGAAATGTTCTTGGTGTATGGTAATGGTGAACTCCAGGTGGAGTCCTTTACCGATTCGAGCTTCCAGAGTGATAAGGACGACGGTAAGTCGGTCTCGGGTTTTGTCTTTACCCTCAGCAGAGGGGCGGTATGTTGGAAGAGTTCCAAGCAAGATACCGTAGCAGACTCGACGATGAAGGCTGAATACATCGCTACTAACGATGCTGCTAAAGAGGCTGTCTGGATGAAAACGTTCATAGCTGAACTTGGTGTGGTTCCATCCATTGAGCATCCAATACCTGTGTATTGTGATAACAATGGATCTGTGGCTTTAACCAAAGAACCCCGGTCCCATCAGAGATCCAGTCATATTCTTAGGCGGTATCATCTGATCTAGGAGATAGTAGATCGACGAGAGATCGAGGTCAGGAGAGTTGACACGAAGGACAACGTAGCGGATCCACTCATGAAGGCCCTCCCCCAGACGCAATTCGAGAGACTATTTGGGATGTTGGGTATGAGATACTACAACAACTGTCCTTAGTGCAAGCGAGAGATTGTTAGGAATATGTATGCCCTAGAGGCCATTATTGTACATTGATGTATATTATAGTGGATGCTTGGACATATATATAGAGGACTTTCTTGCTCGACATAATAGAATGCTATCTAGTTACTTTTTATCTTAACATGTACACTTAGTATTATTATAATGTCTCTCTTATACATGTTGATAAAGCCCTTTGGATGTTTGTTTGACTATCAGGACTATGATGCAGATCATACTACTGGGACTTGTGTAGTCTACAAGCACATCCTTTAACAGTTCCTAGTCGAGGGAGTATCGAGACAGGGCATCGATATTCCAGAGTAGACTAGTGTGTACGTTTCTTGACCCTGTAGGGGGCGATGGTTGATCCCATATCCATTGGTGTTTGACATCAAAGATTGTACACAGGTGCTCATTAGAGAATGGGTACACCAAACATGACTTGCCGAGAACTCCTAGATGGTACTATACCTATCATCAGATAGCAGTTCTCTGGTGACACTGGTACAGGTTAGTCTACAGACCCAAGATCATCATAGAGTCTTATGTGGTTCCCATTGTTCTTTGATTTCCTCCCTACCACGGCTCAATGGAGTTATGCAAACAGGTGGATTTTGGGTACAGTCCCGAGTCACAAGAAGGCAATGAGTGATAGAAGGGGTTTCGCTCCCGGTATAGGGAGTTGATGTTGCGCTATGCTCGATTAGCTATAACAGGAAGTCCCTATCCATGGCTATTGATGAGATTTACTGGTAAGAGTTATCAGTAGTTTCTCGTACCGTTATAGGCCACACATCGGCATGACTTATTAAGTTATTAGGGTCTGACGATTCCACCCCCAGACTCGATATGCGACATATCAGACGAAGAGACCAGACTGTACAGTCAATGTTACTTACAGGCTTCATGGGAGTTTGGACAAGCTTTCTTGTTGATTTTCTATTCACTCAATACCTGGGTAGCCGTTACATCCAGCTAGTACTGCTAACGGCTTGTAGGTAACTGATGTGATCATTACCTACTGCTGGCGTATCGATGAGTCATTAGAGTCCCACATAGAGATTTCCTAGTTCAAGCGAAACGAAGTAGGGCACATATGCTGATATGTGCGGGGGGCTTGATTAAATACGAGTATGTGATACCGTATTCTAATCTGGCGGTTATTTTATATCAGTTAGGATATATGTGATATAGCCGGATTATTAAATCAAGTATTGATTTGATAATGTGATATACAGATAAATAATATTAGTCGGTTATATGTGATATAACCGGATTATTAAATCAAGTGTTGATTTAATAATATGATATATATTTATATTTGATATAATTATATATTAACTAATATTATTAGCTCACTAATTATTTTCTTCATAATATATATATATATATATATATATATATATATATATATATATATATGATATGAAGCATGGTTGATTTTCTATTTTTTAGAAAATAGAAAATGAGGTGTAAAATGGGGAGATATTTGTGGAATGCGCAAGCATGGCTTTATCTTTTATTTTATTCATTTGCTTGCACAATTGAAGCATGGTTACAATTTTTAATTGTTAAAATTTTTATGCTTCAATAATATGTGAGCAAGGGTAAGCCATTCTAGACTTAAGTTTTTCCTTAGCTCATTTTCATTCAAGCTCTCTCCATTTTTCCTTCTTCATCTTCCTCATACTTCAAGCACTAAACCCTCACATGTGATGTGAATCATAGAGCTTGAGATCCTTAGTAAGCAAACAAAACCCATATTTCACCATCCTACACTTAACTATCACTTAGGTGTAGTGTGTTTCCTTCACTAAAGAGTTTAGTGAAGATGTAGCTTAGATTAGTGGAGCTTCGGATGGATCATCTTCGGCACGAAGATCACGAAGGAGGTTTGTTCAAACTTCGAGTAGAGCTACGAGGAGTCATATGGACTACAACCCGGAGCTTGAGAAGTGAAGGACACGGTCTTCAAAGGTTGTTTCCTCCTTCACTTAGTTAAAGTTTTTGTTATATCATAATTAAACCCTAATCATCTAGTTAGGATTCTAGGATAGTCTAGCTTAGCACCCTAATTTTTTTTTAAAATAGCATGCTAGATGCTTGTGAAAACCCAGTGGTGGTGCTAAGGTAGACTTTCAGCCTCTTCTTTCTCTACCTCATTCCTTCATTTTTTTCTCTCTCATCAAAAGAGAAAGTTTAAGAGAAAAAAGAGAGTGAGCTTACTACATCTTCTTCCTCTTCATTATAGAAAATTGTGAGAGCAAGTTGCTTCACAAAGAAGTGTTCTTTGGTGAAGTTAAATTTTGGGTTGGGTTTTCTTCGAAGTGGATCATCTTCGAAAGGAAGTCCGCATGCAAGCTCGATCCCTACGACATAGAGTCTAGCTTGGGTCTTCTACTAGAGAGTGGACATGCTACAATGGTTGTAGCCTCTTAAAACTTTAGTTATCTTTATGTTGCTTTCTAGTTTTTAACAACTATTAATTCTTGGATGATTTTGGATTTTGTGTTTGGTGCTATGTTTTAGAAATTTTTGTTCTATATTTCCACCGCGGTCTGCAAGTATTGCAACCCTAGCACCACACACTTACAGAAAAGGCCTATGACAATGTGGATCGGGGATGTGTTCCAGAGGCCCTGAAGCTTAAAGGCTTCGTCGGAAAATGGATAGGTTGGATTCAAGCTTGGCTGGTTTCGGCACTAGCACTTTTCGACACTGGAGCATCACATTGCTTCATGTCACAACGGTTCATGAGAACGAACGCGATTCCCGTCAAGCCACTCGTTTCGAGCTGGAATGTCAGTTCCGAGAATGGAGTCTTGAAGGCAACTTTAGGGTATGATCAGTGTCCAGTTGTAGTTTGTGGCCGAGAATTCTATGCAAATTTCAAAGTACTGGACATACCAAATTTTGATGTTGTGTTGGGAATGGATTAGCTGGGAGTATTTTATGCTACTATTGACTGCCGTCAAAGGAGGGCGGAGTGTGGTGGCATTAGGCTAGCGGTCAAGGAGATTGGGGTAAGGGTGAGCAGCAAGGACTACAAGAGAAAAGTACGGGGAGGACAACGGTCGGTACATCATATGAATCAAAAATTTGAATGGTTAGCGAACTCGGAATTTTCACAAGGAATGTCCTCCTCCCAGAAGGATCTCAAACGGAGCACAGACGAAGGATGAAGGTGCACCTATAAAGATCGGGTGTGGTACAGGTTAATCTGAATGATGGTTAAGGCAATATGAGGAGTAGGGCTGGACAGACCTCAGTAGGAAATAATTGTATAGGAGAAATAATCAAGCAGCACGTGAACTAAGAAGATCGAAAGATTAGCGAACTCGGCAATTTATTTCATTCCAGAAGATTTTAAACAAAGCATTCTCAAAGACGAAAAGTGGCCCTAAACTACACACAGTTTTATTAGGCCAAAAAGGACAACATCTAAAAAAAATCCCGTCAGTCGCGGTTGTGGATATTCAGTAGGTTGCGGTAGGCTCACGCGCTCAGGTAGGGGCGTCCATTTCCATAGCGCCCCGCGGGGACCGCCATTAGGAGTTCTTCCACAACAGGGTCTTGTCCTTCTGGTCCTTCTTTCTCGGCTGGAGCTTCTTCTTCGAGGTCTGATTCCATGTGATTCTCTTCTTCTGGATTTTCTTCCACGGGATTTTCCTCCACTGGGTTTTCTTCTATCGGGTCTCCTTCCTCTTCATCGGAATCGTCTATCATGTCAAACTCTGGAGCGGCTGCTCCTTCGTCCTCTGAATCGCTGTTTCCGAAAATGACCTGGGGATCGTTGATCTCATCATCAGAACTCATCAGTGTGCGGTCTAAGGAAACGCATGACTGTGCATCTTCATCTAGATGCGGCGCTGCTCCAGGGTGGGCCATGGCATTACGATTCAAAGTTTTATTGCATTCAACTAAAAGTTCGATGGATACAAGATTTCAAACGGAAAGAAATGTTTATAAGAGAATGACAACATTACTACTGAAAGTAGAAAACATGAAAATTCTTCTTTGATTGCTAGACCGCTGCATTCTCGTTACGCGAGTTGAGTCCTGTGCTGGGTCCGCCTTATCCTCGATGTTTGAACTACGCAATAATCATCACTTGGCAGGAGTGGAGAGTGTGGATGAGTCTCCTCCTTGTAGCTCCTTCCTTTTTGGGCAACCGTTGATAAGATGTTCGCTGGATCCGCAAATCAGACATTTCCCTTGGGCGCGGCGACAATCCCTCTGAAGGTGTCCTGGCCTTTTACAGTACCTACAACTTGGGGTCTTCTGCTGCTTCTATCGTGGGGAAACAAATTGGTGCTTCATCTTCTTCTCTTTTCCTCGTCTAACAGGGATCCCTTTGCAATTTGAGACTCCCGCTGGTGCCTGATTCACCTGCCTTCTCAGTCCTTCAGCTAACAAGTCGTTCGTTCGCTCCTGGACTTCCTTCAAACCTTACAGTACGCTCAGGATCTCAACGTTCTGATTCTGGGGAGTGGAGATAGAGGAAGAGTCGTTGATAGACATGATCCTGAAACAATAATTTTGAGAATGATGTAAGACACAAGCTATAAGAATCAAAATATAATATGGATTGGACAAAGATTCAAGAATATCAGATGTGATGAAATTTATTACAAGTGGAAAAATCAACTGTATGAATCTAAGTCACTAAAACAGAGTACGGTAGTGCAATTGCAACCACGTAACCTTTCCAAGTCACCCGAAACCCTAGTGAATGGATAGCAGAACACTCAATGTGAATATGGATCAAGGATATCAAGTTTACAATCTAGACTGAGGGATGTCGTAGATTGTCAAGCTCTACTCGGAAACTGCAATCCCAATCGAAGCAAAACCTGTCTCTGATACCAACTAAGCCATGTCACGCCCCGCTTCCCAAAATACGGAATACGAGGGGTTGACAAGGCCAGCCATGCTCCTACGGTCAAGGATACATCCTGCCGTAGTCACACTTCGGCTTCTAGCTTTACATGGTAATCAGTAAATAATGCGCAGGTTATGAGAAATGCAGTAACTGAAACGAAACAATATAAAGAACTGACCTGATATGAAATAAAAGGGTATAACTCTGGATAGCTAAACAAGATGTCCATAAGGTGCGTCTGGTCCTGGTCCCGGCTAAATCTACTCCTCGCACTGAGCATGCATACTCAGGTCGTCAGAGCGACACAATAGCAATATAATATATATAAAATCATGTGACAATTCTAACAGTGATAATAGATATATATATATATATATATATATATAACAGTAGATCAATGGCAGTATGGGTATGAATATACAGTAATCAATGCAGCGGAACAGTGAAAGCAGTAGAATGATATGCCACGTATGTCAACACAGTAAGTAAGGTATATCAATGCCAGTATCCCTATCAGTCTCTAAGTCTCACTGTACAGGTCACTAAGCCTATCGTCAGTCCAAGTGTGAGAGTCAACCACTCGCGAGTGTCCTCCACCCAAGGGTAGAACCCAAGGGCAAGGGACCACGGGCCCAACATGTAAATCACGGTAATAATCATGTACCCTGTAAATCTCCATATATCTCCCTAAATATATAAGCCGGCATGGGACTCCCGAGATTCTGTTGAACTCACACTCAAACTACCCCACACCCCATGGTCTACATCAAACGCTAACCATAACCCTAAATATCAATCGGTCTGTGACAAGTCTGCGCGAGAACTGGAGGCAGGACCTCCATCAAGCACGTCCCGACTAATACCTAAGATAAATGGTAGAATCTGATGTCTTATCTATGACACCCATGCAAGAGCTTCCATAAGTGTCCCATACCACTTATAGTTACACGTACACGCGTCCCACAGACGTCGACAATGCAATAAAATCATAAGGTTCACTGATTGTGTACAAGTACGTATCACTTTCACTTATTCACTGATACACGAACACTAACGCACTTGCCACAATCATCACTAATATCTAACACTGGGTAATGCACGTTATCACTAGGTTATCAATGCAGTGACATGTGTATGATATGATGCGTAAACAGTATGTAAAGCATGATTAGGGTGTCATGAATCAACAATCTACCACTTGCATAATTTATCATAAATCTTACGGTTACAGTTTAGTGAAACAGTGGACAGGTAATAATTAGTATGTTCAGTTATCTATCCAGCGAATTTAGTTTCAAGCCAAACGGGTTTCAGGATCATTAATTATAGCCATTTCATTTTAAACGTTCACGGCTGGAAATCCGGTTTCAGAATCAGAAGTCCGTTTCGCAACGCATTTTAATCCCAGTTGGGATCAGATTTTAGCGATTCTACAGTTGAATGAAATCTAGGGTTTTCAGTAAAGTTGTCAACGCAATAGACGGATCTTCGATCGCATCTGTATGTCAGGAGATATACACTGTTCAATACTAGTATGTCAATTCTGATTCTGTTGGGACTGTTATGCGTCCCGATCTTTTAAATTACAGGTTAAATAGAAAACGATGACGAAACAGGGTGGAACCACTTTTATTATCTAGATAACAGATTCACCTATAATAAACAGTGGAATTCCGCAACCTACGAGTTAAGGAAACAGGGTGGTGTTCATTACGGGACAGTAAACAACAACTGGAGTCTCTCTGGACTGCAGTCCAGAGTCGCACTCCGATCCAATTATTGTCAAAGTTTAAGTACAGAACAATAGAAACTTGCATAGGATTAAAGTTCGTCGAGTCGGCTTCGATTTGAGCCCTCGAACTCCTCATTCCAGTAAGTATATAATTTATGGTGATTTTAACGGTTTTCAGGTACAATAAAATTCCAGTTTTACGAGTAAACTTGGGGGTAGTCATTTTAGTCGTTAACGGTCATATTATCCAACGAAAATTACACACTAGTTTCACAGCCATACGGGCCAGCTTATACAATCGAGTTCCGTCAAATTAAATGATAATTTCCTATGAGAACTTATATCGAACAGTCACGTCGTAATATTAAACAGAAAGTAGAACATGGGATATACATGATTATAATATGTAATTATCATAAAGTAGCATGTAGCAAGTAGAGAACTTGCCTGGAGACGATGAATTGATGGCACGGTATGCACGGGCACGACACACGCGGCAACAACGGCAAGGATTTGGCCTCAACTGCGGTTTGGCCTCGGCTAGACGTGGAGTTTGAGGGCTCTGATGTGTAGCGGGTGGTGACTGAGATGGCAGGGAGGAGGCCGGCTGCGTCGCGGTAGAGCTCTAGTGGTGCCACGGATGTTGGGTGAGCTCGGTTGGGTTAGTTTTGCTCGAGGGTTTTGAGATAGAGAGAGAGTTAGAGAGAGAGAGAGAACAGAGAGTGAGAGAGATCAGAGAGAGAGAGAGAGACAGTGAGTGAGAGTGATCAGAGAGAGAGAGAGAGTTAGAGAGAGAACAGAGAGAGATTGAGAGAGAGGGAACAGAGAGAGACGGAAAGTGAGAGAGACACACGGAGAGGGAGAGAGTTAGAAAGAGATTGAGAGAGAGGGAACAGAGAGAGACAGAGAGTGAGAGAGACACAGAGAGAGGGGAGCAGAGAGAGTTGCAGAGAGAGGGGATGATGGCGGCGACGACGACGACGACGACGATGATGATGATGATGATGCGGTCGACAAGGCGATCACGGTGAGAGGAAGCTCGTCGGCGAGAGCGCGGGTGGGGGTCGAGATGGGTGCAGGGATCGGGGTTCTGTGGTGGGGGTGATGGCGGTCGCGGTGTTGGGAGAAGGAGGAGTTGAGGTGTGAGGGAGGGAGGAGGTAGAGAGAAGAGAATAAAGGTGAGGAGGATGAGGGTTACGGTCGCCGCCGTCGGGGTGAGCGGCGAAGGGTGCGCAGTGGGTTGCGAGAGGGTGGTAAATGAGATCGAAGATTTGAGAAAAGGGAGGAGTGAGGGGTTGCGACAATGAGAGGTCGATGGCGCGCGTCGTGGTAACGCTCGCGAGCGAGGCACGGCGCGTGTCGGGCGGCAACGTGGGCGCAACGGCAGAAAACGCGCGCGGGAATCAGGAAATAGCCGTTGGGGGAGAAGTCACTGTTGGTGGCGGGTCGGGTAGATGAAGCGGGTGTGGTTGAGGGCTGAAGCGGGAGCGGGCCGAAGAAAAATAAATAGAAATGGGGAATGATGT
This sequence comes from Agapanthus africanus, assembly GCA_030015575.1. NCBI lineage: Eukaryota > Viridiplantae > Streptophyta > Magnoliopsida > Asparagales > Amaryllidaceae > Agapanthus > Agapanthus africanus. Next base: position 141,162,520 of record CM057339.1, read on the forward strand.
GGGCCGGGCTGAGATGGGCTGAGGGAATTAAAATAAATTAATTGGGGAAAAATAAGCGGGCCGGGGGATTAAAAGGGAAATTAAATGGGAAAATAAAAGGGAGTGGGCCTGGAAGCTGCTGGGCCGGCTTTTTGAAAGAAAAAAATCAAAGAATAAATACTATAAGGTATGGGCCGGGGCTGAAATAAAATGAGGGAAGAAAAATAGAGAAATGGGTTTTGCTTAAAAATGAAACTGGCTGAGGAAAAAGTTTGGGCTTGGTCTTTAATTAAAGAAGTGGGCTAAGTGAATTATGGGAATAGAAAAAGTGAAGATTTAGGGTTTGGGGTTTCTTTAAAATAATTAAATAGCAAAATTTATGGTTTAAAGAGAAATACGGATTTTAGGCGTATAAAAAGAACCGGGTATTACAAAATGTGAACGTAGTTCCTGATGCACTTAGTCACCAGCCATTAGCAATGAACCTCACCACTAAGTAGAAACTACAGCAAGAACTGCATGGACTTATGATTGAAGTAGTCATGCCAGGTAATGCTTCATCATTGATGAACTTATTAGTTCAGTCCACTCTTGTCAATCAGATCAAGTCAGCTCAAGCAAATGATGTAAAGCTACAAAAGATCTGAGAACAAGTAGAAAGTGGTATTCGAACTGACTTCATCATCCACGAAGATAGATCCTTACGGTATGGGAACCGTTTATGCGTGCCAGTCGGTCCTGTTCGAGAAGAGTTGATGAAAGAAGCTCACAGCTCTCCTTATTCTATACACCCCGGCGGCACGAAGATATACAAGGATCTACGGAAACACTACTGGTAGCATAGAATGAAGCGTGAAGTAGTAAGGAGCAAAGTAAAGTGTTTAGTATGTCAGCAAGTGAAGACTAAACATCACAGAACTAATGGTATACTTCAGTCGTTACCAATCTCAGAATGGAAATGGTAGCACATTACCACGGACTTCGTGACTGCTCTCCCTCGTAGCACGAAGGGTAACAAAACAATCTATCTTATTGTGGATCGACTCACCAAGTCAGCTCACATTATTCCTTTCAGAGTTAGCCAATCAACCGAGACGTTGGCAAGGAAGTACATGGAGAAGATCATGAGATTACATAGGGTACTAATCTGCATCGTCTCTGACCGTGATACTAGATTCCGATCCCAGTTTTGGCAGAGTCTTCAAGCTAGCCTGGGAACGAGTTTGAATTTCAGTACGGCGTATCATCCCTAAACAGATGGACAGTCCGAGCGGATTATTCAAATCCTGGAAGACACGCTAAGGGCCTGTATGCTAGACTTCAGAGGTTCGAAGGAAGATCACCTACACTTTGTGGAGTTTTCCTATAACAACAACTACCAGGAAAGCATTAGGATGGCACCTTTCGCAGCACTTTATGGATGTAAGTCTTGTTCCCCACTGAGTTGGGATGACATTGGAGATCGTGAACTCCTTGGACCAGAGATTATCGTGGCAACTGTAGATATGGTTCGCACGATCAGGGAGAAGATGCGTATAGCCCAGGACCAACAGAAGCATTGGGCAGATGCAAAACATCGACACCTGAAGTTCCAACCCGGAGAGCATGTGTTCCTGAAGATCTCTCCGAATAGAGGAGTGATGCATTTTGGTAAGAAGGGTAAACTCAGTCCAAGGTACATCGAACCATTCGACATACTCGAACGAGTTGGAGAAGTGGTGATTGTTACAGTTTTTATAAGCGTTCTATTTACCGCAATTAAGATGGGTTCGTTTGGTAGCTAGCCAGTTGAGTACGAGTCGATCCACGGAGAGATGGGAGTCTTTTTCTTTATGTTTTAACAAGTTAAGTTAAGTTTGACCAAGTTTATTCAAAACTAACTATATGTTTAGTTAAGTAAGTTAAAGAAAGCTTGTTAGGGTTAGGATTAGCTTAGTTTAAGTTAGGAATTCGCTCACTTCTTCCATTTGCCTCTCTTGATATTGATGTTATGATAATCAGCAACAACGGGGATTAGTATGACTATGAAGGATACTTGCGAGTATAAGCTAGGTTTTCCAACGCTTAGTCCCTTCCTTTTGGTCCTTATCCGTCCATTCTTGGCTCTTAGCCATAACCTCCGGTCAATTCACCCACAACCAGTCTCACTAGGGTGCCACCACTATCATAGAGGATAGGGTGTCATAGAGAGCGGATTGTGGATGCTTTGACGGGAGCTCAACTCAAGTTGTTGGGCAAAGGAAAGAGTGAGGGAGATTTCCTTTTCTCAAACTTTCCTTATCCTATCCAAACAAGTGAGAAACTACTCACTCATGTTCAAAAAGTAAACAAGAAATAAAGAAGAAGATATAAAAGAATGAAGGTAGAAAAGAACAACTAGCTACTTGGGAGCTCACCTAGGCAAGGATCACACTTGAGTATCATAGTTGCAAGGATAAAAGAAAAGAGAAGAAGAAGAAGAAGAAGAAGAAGAAGGAAATAAAAACCAAAAACCACTTATTAAAGAAAATAGCAAAGCATTAAATACACTAAGTTACTAAATGAGACAAGATAAGAAATAACTCTCAATCTTCATTTATCATCTACTCAAATTCTCTCACTGCAATTTTAATGGAGGAAAGATGAATAAGAAGAAGAAAACTACACTATTTTATCCTTATTTTAAAGAAAGATATGCATCCCTCCTTCAATTCAGATCTGGAGTATTTATAGAGGCTGGAATGGGCAGCTGTAGCTGTGATAATACCCAACTTTACAAGCCAAAGCGGCGCCGGAAATTCCGCGACGAACGGTGCCCATACGGCCGTGGATCCGCGGCTCCCCTATATAGTTAGCGGTGGTTCGGTGGTGGTTCTATTGAATTAGGCACCCAATTTTCTTCAATGGTCTTATGGTCAAGTTTATAGAGTTTTGGGCTTTTAATATTTGTATTTAGGCTTCACTGAAATCTCCAGGCTTCGACCATTGACTTGTTGACTTTGACTTTATCCAAATTGCTCCATTTTAAGCTTACAAGTCCGTCAATTGCTCCAGTACCTGTTTTCTTGCACTTATTAAACAAACACAGATCAAAAGTACCTATCTACATGCAATGCGACCAAGAATGGATGGTATAAAAGTGCAAAATTCTGATATGAACAAATACCCACAAAATTATCTTTTGCTCGTCTCGAGAAAACCGTTTTATTTTCAAAAAGTCCTAAGCTCACTTTCGTAGGCGTCACGGTGGCACTTAGCAGGTGCAACAAGCCGTTAAACCCCTAGGTTGCCCTAGAGGAGGAGTTTTGTCTCCTAAGGATTTTCAGCGAATTGCACCCACAAAATCCCGTCAAGCTAGTTTTGTGAAATTACAGTTGATTCTAATCCTGGGGTTTAGTATCCAATCTAGAAATTCTATCATCTTAAGTTAGAAATATCAAACCCTTATTTTTCACACCTCACTTGTTTATCTTAAGATTCTATACGTCTTTGCGTGCATGTGCAAATAGAGTCGTTTACATTTTAAAAACTTGGATTAGAGTTGTTTATGTCACAAAGTATGGACCAGATAAAATTTCAAAAGGATCAGGTGGGTTTGTAAAGAGTTAAGCTTTTCTCAAGTTTCATTTTTCGGCTAGGTTTCAAATTCAGGATTTCTATCATTTTTAACAGAAAACTAAGACTTATTTTTCACTCCACCTTTCACTTGTATTCGTTCATGCAAACCTTCGTGAACATGCAATAGTCTTTAACATCGGATAAAACCTTTATATCTCCGTTAAAAATATTTTTATAAAAACTCCTTTTTGGACAAGATTTTTCTCAAACAAAAAACCGTTAGGAATTTTAACTCGAAGAAAACACTTGCTTCACTTAGTTTTAAAGTGGACTTTCTAGGTTTCTTAGTGAGTTTTGGGCTAATGCATCTAAACCAGTTGGTTTTAGGGCATTAGGTGTAGAGACACCCCAACGGACTTAATTGCCCAAGTTACCTAAGCCCTAAAACAAAAGACTTATTTTGGCGTGAAAATCAATTTAATGCAAACAGAGATATAGCCAGTTGTTCAATTCTTTTCAAGATAAAAGACGTGTTTGTTTAGATAAAATGTGCAATCACTCCAATCAAGTTTGAGATGGGTTATTTTTTAGACTTAATTCCTGCTAAAGTATCAATAATATCCTTTCATATCCACTTTGCTTTAGAAACTATTCTTGATATTACTTATTTCAAAACAAACCTGTTTGATCCTAAAGTTTAAAAAGTTTTACAGACATATCAGACTTGTCATCTAACTTTCAAAACTCACGACACGTGTAGTGTGATGCAGAGACGTATATTAGCTATTGTTAAACTTAAAGAAGGGTTATCTTTCAGGTTTTCAATCTCCAAAAATATGATTTAGTTATTCCTATCTCATCAAACTAAACCGTCAGTATTTTGAATCTAAGCTTTCCCACCAGCTAACTTGACGACAAAGTCTTTTATGTTTTTGGGGAAAATTTTTGGTTTTTATGAGTTTTTCAAATATGTATACAAATGAATTTATAAATGAATGCAAAGATAGGAGGCTTACTGAACATACCCCCCAACTTAAATCAGGCAACGTCCTGACGCTGTCAAGCTATACAAAGAAAAATCAAAATTGTGGAGGCAACAAAAACATGTCGGAGATATTTTTTTCCCTTTTTTTTAGAAAGGGAATTTCACCGGACAAGAAATTTCTCAAAGAAGAAAACAAATATTCACAAGAAAAGAATAACTATGTACAAAAAGATCTGTATATACATACCCCCAAACTTATTTGAAACTGTGTTTCCACTGTTTATGGCTGGATAACCGAAGTTTAGCGATAAGCGGAGGAAGATTGGGCAATGTAAACCGGCTCCTGCAACATCAGGAGCTCCTCCAATGGTTCTGTGGTAAGGAATGGTTTTACTCTGTGTCCGTTCACCTTGAATAGTGAACCGTCTTTTGGATTCTCCAAATCCACCGCACCATGCAAGTACACACACCGCACCAAGAAAGGTCCCGTCCAACGAGATCGTAACTTACCCGGATGAAAATGCAGTCGGGAATCGTAAAGAAGGACTTGTTGTCCAAGCGTGAACGTTTTGCACATAAGGTGTTTATCAAGAAACACCTTCATCCTGTTCTTCACGATAACCGCGTTATCGTATGATTCAGCCCGAAACTCGTTCAACTCATTTATCTGTAGCTTCTGAAAGCTACCAGCTTGAGAAAGATCGGTATTAAGTTCCTTGATTGCCTAAATAATTCTATACTCGATCTTGACATGGAGGTGGCAATCCTTACTAAAGACAGGCCGATATGGAGACATGCCAAGGTCGGTCTTATATGTAGTTTGAAATACCCAAAGGGCATTAGTCAATTTCGAAGACCAATCCTTACGGATTGTGGAAACTGTCTTCTCCAGAATCTGCTTGATTTGCCGATTGGAGACCTCGCCTTGCCCATACGTTTGGGGATGGTAGGGCATAGAGAGCTTATGGTTGATTCCATACTTCCGCATTACAGCATCGAAAGATCGATTACAGAAGTGCGATCTGTTATCACTGATAATAGCTCGAGGGTGCCCAAACCGAGAGAAGATGTTTTCTTTTAGAAACTGAATGACAACCTTGTTGTCGTTAGTTCGGTTTGGGACGGCCTCGACCCATTTTGAGACATAATCAACTGCAAGAAGAATGTATAGGTTCCCACATGAGTTAGGGAACGAGCCCATGAAGTCAATTCCCCAGACGTCGAAAATCTCAACAACCAAGATTGGTTGGAGCGGCATTTGATTTCTTCCCGAAATTCGGCCAATGTGCTGGCATTTAGAGCAGGTTTTGCAGTATTCATTTGAATCCTTGAACAGCGTCAACCAGTAAAAACCGCATTGCAAGATTTTTTCCGCGGTCTTTCTGGAGCCGAAATGACCGCCACATGCTTGATCGTGGTAGAAAGATGGAACACTCTGAAATTCAATGTTGGGCACGCACCGGCGAACGATATGATCAGGATAATACTTGAACAGGTAGGATTTTTCCCAGTAAAAGTGTTTTACTTGGGAAAGAAAACGATATTTGTCCTGACTTAACCATTCATTCGGTACAAGTCTAATAGTAAGGTAATTTACAATATCGTTGAACCAAGGTTCGCATGATATTGTCAAGAGTTGTTCATCAGGAAACGAATCATTGATTGGCATGAAAGGCGATGGTGCAGAAGGGAGTCGAGAAAGATAGTCAGCGACAACGTTTTCATATCCACTTTTGTCCTTGATGACAAGATCGAATTCTTGAAGCAAGAGGATCCAACGTATTAACCGAGACTTGGCATCCTTTTTAGCGAAAAGATGCCTCAGAGCTGAATGGTTTGTGTAACAGACGACTGGGGAGCCGATAAGGTATGGCCTGAATTTTTCTAAAGAAAATACAACAGTGAAGAATTCCTTCTCGGTTGTCGTATAGTTCAATTGGGCATCATTTAGGGTACAGCTCGCGTAGTAAATTAATTGCGGCTTCTTATTGATATGATGTCCTAAAACAGCACCGATGGCGAAGTTGAAAGCATCACACATAATTTTAAATGGGTGGTTCCAGTCGGGGGATGACAAGACAAGAGCAGTAGTGAGTGACTGTTTCAGCAAGTTGAAGGCAACAAAACATTCCGAGTTGAAATGGAAAGTCGAGTCCTTGGCCAGTAAAAGAGTCAAGGGTCTAACAACCTTGCTAAATTCCTTGATGAACCGTCTATAAAAACCGGTATGGCCAAGAAAGGAACGGATGTCTTTGACGCGGTTGGGAGCAGGAAGATTTGAAATGATGTCGATTTTAGCCTTATCGACTTCAATGCCACTTTATGAAATAATATGTCCTAAGACAATATCTTCACGAGCCATAAAGTGGCATTTCTCCCAGTTTAAAGTCAAGTTCTTTTTCTTACATCGGGGAAGGACAGTGTCAAGGTGTTGTAAACACTCGTCAAAGGAATCTCCAAAGATGTAGAAATCGTCCATGAATATCTCTATAAACTTCTCGACCATGTCGGAGAATATTTCCATCATACACCACTGAAATATAGCGAGAGTATTGCACAACCCAAAGGGCATGCAGCGATATACAAACGTGCCGAAAGAACAAGTGAAAGTTGTTTTGTCCTAATCTTTTCGGTGATGGGAATCTGGTTGTAGCCTGAGTAACCGTCCAGAAAACAATAGAACTCATGTCTGGCTAATCTTTTGAGCATTTAGTCAATGAATGAAAGCAAAAAGTTATCATTCCGCGTTGCGGCGTTGAGTTTTAGATAATCTTTGCATACTCGCCATCCGGTTTGGGTGTGAGTGGGGATTAACTCGTTCGACTCGTTGGTGATGACCGTATTGCCCGACTTCTTAGGGACTGCGTGTATCGGACTAACCCATTGACTGTCAGATATTGGGTAAATGATACCACTATCTAAACATTGACGATTTCCTTCCTCACATCCTTCTTCATGACTAGATTTAATCGTATCTTTGGATCTCTAGCTGGCTTGGCATCATTCATCATGTGAATATGATGCTCAACGATCAGGGGACTAATCCCCTTGATGTCCGCCATAGTCCAACCCAAAAGCTTGCCGATTTCATTGCAAGACTGAAAGCAGGGCTTTCTCTTGCTCTAAACCTAGAAAAGCCGAAATGATCACCGGGAGAGTCTCGTTTTCACTTAAGTAAACATACTTAAGGTGAGATGGCAGATGTTTGAATTCGAGCGTCGGTGAAGAAACTACGGAAGGTAAGATCGGAGAATATGTCTCGAACTCAAAGGATTCTAAGAGGGGCTCAAAGTGAGTGTAGGCAACAGAGTCGGATAGTTCAATTAACTCATCCGCAAATTCGAAGGATCCCAACTCGGGTGGAGACATGTCAGGAGTATCCGAAAAAGTGAAACAGTCGTATTCTCTCACTGTCCCGGAAGCAATTGGATCAAAAAGATACGCATTATTAGCGTCGAGATAATCCGGATCGACAAGAAATTTCTCAAACTCACAAGATTCTGGATCGATTTCTTGGATGGAACAGATATCCAGAATATGAGCATTCGGGTAGAAAGGCTGATTTCCCAACCTAAAAATGTTGAGCTCAATTGTCATTTTTCTGAATGATAGGTTCATAGAACCATTGCGACAATTGATTAAAGCATTTAAGGTGGATAGAAATGGACGACCGAGGATCACCGGAATTTGATTCCGGGGGTTAGCCACAGGCCGCGTGTCTAAGACTATGAAGTCCATGGGGAATATGAAGTCCCCGACTATAATCAACACATTCTCTAACTCACCTCTACGATGGGTGATGGATCGGTCGGCCATTTGCAGCGTATAATGTGTGAGTTTCAGTTCCCCTACACCGAGTTGCTCGTAAACTGAATATGGGAGCAAGTTAACACTGGCACCGAAGTCTAGAAGAGCGTGATTGATATTCTTATCCCCGATGGTAATTGAGATTGTAAGGGAACCAGGGTCCTTCCTTTTTTTGGCAAATCAAGGGTAAGAACATCGCTCACATTACTAGCCAAGAAAAACTTCTTCGGTACCTAAGATTTCTTTTTTTTAATGCACAAGTCCTTAAGGATTTTCGCGTACGAAGGAACTTGTTAGATCGCATCTAAATGAGGGATGTTGATGTTAACTTGTTTGAACAGATCCATAATTTTCTCCATCTGTGGACTGGGCTTATTAGGTCTCAACCGGTTTGGAAAAGGAGCTTTGTTTAAATTGGTTGAGTCCAATACTCATGTGGAAGGTTGTAGAGATGGAACGGACCCCAAGACTGGAGTTTGAGTAGAGTGAGATGTGGGTCCGTTCAAAGCAGAAGAACCCAGTGAATTATGGAGAATGGGTTCAGACGAAGAAGAAGAAAGTGGGATGGAAGAAGAAGCAGCCGGGGTGTCATCATCAACAATTGGGGCATCAACGTGGTTGTTCAGCAGTCTCCCTGATCTCAACGTAGTAATAGCACTCACATTATGGTTCTGTAGTTCAAGAACAACATGCGTATTTTGTGGGTGACCAGGATTTGGTAATGGTTGAGACGGAAGTTTTCCTCTCTCTCGCTCGCTCAATGCCGTGTTCAGTTATGCAATCTGGGTCTCGATGGTTTTGATGCTCTGTTCATGAGAAATTGTGTGTTGCACAAGTGATTGGATAGAAGATTGGATGTTTGTAGTGGATTGCTTCAAAAAAACATCAAGACTCTGTTCTAGTGAGGAAACCTTATAAGTACCTGGCGCAACAAAGTTATTTTTCGGAAGGAACGAATTGTTGTATGGAGTAGCATGCTTTGTCGGGTTTTGAAAAGGTTGCGGTTGGAAAGGTTGCTGAAATTGTGGTTATTGTGATTGTTATTGTGAAGGGGCCCTTTAGAAGTTATTTTGGCCTTGGAACTGGTTTTGGTTTTGATTCTGGTTCCAGGAAAAATTAGGGTAGTTCCTCCAGCCGGGATTATATGTGGAAGAGTATAGATCGTTTCTTGGTCTTTGCTGAAATGCAACATTAATCTGATCTTTTCCTTAAGATTGTGGATTATAAGGACACTCTTCTGTCAAGTGTGACGGATCCAAACAACAACCACAAATGGTGTGGAGTGGAGCAACATGGCTAGGGCAGGGGATGAAAACTTGCTCTCAATTGCTTCAAGTTTCCGCGTGATTGAGGCTAGTTCGGCTTTCATCGCAATTGAGACATCCAGATGGTGAACTCCTGCCCTAGGTTGATCGGAAGAAGATGTAGAAGATGAAGAGGTCGGTCGGGTGCTTTCCCGTTGCAGAGTTTGCTCGGCGAGATCTTCCAAGAATGGCCAGGCTTCCTCGTCGGATTTAGATAGGAAGTGGCCTTGACAAATGGTTTACAGTAACTATCTAGTTTCTGGAAGCAGTCCCTCAAATAAAGTGCGGCAAAGTTGCCATTTTTCAAAACCATGATGAGGCCACTGCACAAGGAGATCCTTGTACCATTCGAAACACTTCCAAAATGTCTTATTAGGAAGCTGGGTGAATTGATTGATTTCAGTTATGATGCGCGCAATCTTATGATTTGGGTAAAACTTCTTTAAAAAGAATTTCACAAACTCATCCCAACTGGATATGGAATGAGATGCGGTGGAATAAATCCATTTTTTCGCTAAATCTCAAAGGGTGAAATGGATCATCCTTAAGCAGACTGCATCATCAGAAAACTGAGTCGTTTTCATCATCTGGAAAACTTGCTGAAATTTGTTGATGAATGTTCATATCATAATTTTGCATTATTATATTCCCCATTCTTATTCATTTTACAAATAAACAGGTGCTTTTGATCCATGTCTGCTACATAGTTGCGGGTTACAGGTTCTTGGAACAAAACAGTGAAAATGATGAAAAGACGCTATAAAAGTGAGACTTTGACCAACAAATAGAGAATCTTTATCATGCCTAAAGTTTGAAGAATAAAAAAAGATCAATGAACAATTTCACAAAGTACAAAAGCAGCGCAAGGTTCAAGACTTCGACACAAAGCAAAGGGTAAAAGTCCACGACATTATGCACTGTGGAATTCTGGAAGAAACTAGAAGACAATCTGAGAAACCAAGTAAAGAAACAAGAAGCAAAATGCAACCAGAAGCAGCAAATACAACCCAAGACCCCACCATATGGCCGCGGATCCGAGGCCAAACAGGGCATATGGTCGCGGATCCACGGCCATGCTAAGCACGTGTCGGTGCAAACTTTGACGGTGGGGCGGTGCGTTGACTAGGCTTCTTAGGGTAATTTTGTAAATGCAGATAGGGATCAGATGTAACCCTAGGGTTTCTATAATCTATAAATAGAAACCCTAATGCTCTTTTTGGAGCATGCCTCTTCCTATGCCTCTTTTTATTCATCAAATTCAGAATTCTTAATTCACTGTAATGTTTTGAAGAGTGTATCGAATAAAGTAAGTTTTTTCCTTTCTATGCCCTAGTTAATTTTCTTTCCTGCCCTAGTATAGATTTTCTTTATCTGCCATAGTTATAACTTTTATTTAATTAACGTAGTTAGATAATTAGGTTATAAAAAAAACAATCATAAAAAAATGTCTTTTATTATCAATTCCCTAATGAGTGAGTAGTTCCTCACTTGTTAGGGTTGGGAATAGGAAAGGTTTGAGAGATGAAGATCTCTCACCCCTTTCTTGCCCATCGCAAATTATTTATAGGACTCCATGCATACATACACACACCGCTCATTACGGCACCCTATCCTACGAGTTAGCGGTGATACCGTAGTTTAAAAGACCGGTTGTATATGTTTTTCAGGGAGGTTAGGGTAAGAATTAAGAAAGGACGGACAAGGACCTAGAGGAAGAAACATCGTTTCTTCCCGATCGTGCTAATCCCCTTTATTAATTATTACTATAACACCTAAACAGATCTAAATTAGGACATTGAAAGCGGTGAGAAATATTAAATTTCCAAACTTAACCTAAACCTAACCCTAGCAAGGTTTTAATCCTAATCTAAATCAACCTTAGTTTTTAGTGATAATCAATCCAACACCAATTGGAATTAACTCGTTAGAACAAATAGAGAACACACAAAATCCCTATGGACCGATCCGTACTCACCGGCTAGCTACCAAGCGACGCCGTTCTTGATTGCGGTAAAATTCTTTGATTCATCTTTTAAAAGCCAAAGCGCAATAAAAATGTCTACCAAACAAATGGCGCCATTGCCGGGGATGGCATAGTTATTTTCTTTTTGTAATTTCAGATTAATATAAAAATCATAAAATTCATAAAAACTGAAAAATAAAAAAATATAAAAAATTTTATCATCTTGTTATTTTTTGAAGGGTTTTCGTTTGAACTATGCAGGATCGACGAACAAATTCAGATCTGGAAAAATCCAGTGAGCCAAACAGCAAACAGCAGATCTGAACAAACAGAGGAGTACCACAAAAGACAACAGAAGATTTTTGGAGGCTTGAACCGACTAGAAGACAGCGTTTCCGCCGCAGAATCCCACTTTTTGCTGCGGATCCGCTGCGGGTTGCTGACGTCAGCAACCCAAAACCCCTCTGTAAGCCTTCTTTTCTTCTTCTAAACCCCCTTATCTCCTCTGACAAATTTTCCTGCAGGGTTCTTTGCGCAAAAACTTCTCCCCCTTCTCCAATAACTTGATCTTGTGCAGGATTCTTTGCGCCGCAATAAAAATAAAATTTGCAATTGGCTTGATTGTGTTTTACTGCTTTGCATCTTTAAAACTGACTTTAAGGGGCTTGAACACCAATCCAGATTGGGTGGGGATTTCATTACCCTTCCTAGGACTCCAAAAATCATAAAAAGCATATTGCATTGACCATCGAGTTAATTAAAAAAAGATTAGACTCAGCCTACGAGGACTGTCGTGCTCAATAGGACAAAAGAATAGTTGTAGGCATCGATCGTTTATCTAAACTAGACTTTGTGGTGCCTAGGCTAGACACGTGGGGAAAGGTAACTTTAAAAGGCCCGTCTCACGGTGATTTGTAAGCGGATCCCTCCTTTCTCTACTTGTGCTTACCTGGCCATAATTGGCGGTGAAGAGGCGATTTGAGGTCCTAACAACTTGTCCTTTGGAACAGTTAGGAGCAGTCTAGTTGACCTAGGTGACCCTAGATCTAGGCTTGATTGTGCATATTGTGTTTGATTGAACGCGTGTCTAAACTTTTTATTGAAAATATTTTTGCAAAAATCTCCTTATAAAAAACACAAAACAAAATTTTTTTTACAAAAACTTGTCACTTGTCGCTAAGAAATCCATTGCACCCCACTTGCACCCACATTCTTTTTCTTCTCCCTTCTTGCATCATGGGTATCCTACCTCCCAAAACTCATGCTGAACTTTGGTACTCTCAACCAAACTTTGCTTCCTACGCGAATTGTTTTGGTCGAATTACGGACGACCCCTCCATGCCCAAAATTTCTTTGAAAGATCAAATAGAAGCGTCTAGGAGAAACAGTTCGACTCTGCAATCCACTTTGTATCAACCATTTCAACCTTCACCACCTTCTTACGTTGATACTCCTTTTTCGAGTCCTATTATAACTCTGAAACCCATATCTATTGCTGAACATATTGAACAATCTCGTAACCGATCTTTCACTCCTTTCAACACTTCCAGTTCTTGGGATCAACAAGTCCATTCACCTTTTTATCCAAATGTTGATCCTACTCCTGTCTAACCATTCAATTCCTACCAGTCCTACCCGACTTTCGCACCTTCCCTAAACATTGCTTCTACACAGCCATTTGGGAGTTTCCAGAATCCACTCCCAGAATCCAAACAACTTTGAATCTTTTACTGAAACCCCTTCACAACCCATGTCTAGTCTAGAACAGTCGTTGGAAGCTTATATTGTAGCGACAAACCAACAGATGAGGAATTTGGATGCGTCCATTGCCGCCCTTATGCAACCTAGTGAACCGGTAGCTAGTTTACAACTAGCTCCAAATCTTCCAATGTATGATGAGGCGGTTGGACAGATTGAGAATTTGAGTGGAGAGAGTGAGTTGTGCACCCTTCCAAATCAAACCTACCCATTACCAATTGAATTCCATGTTGGAGATAGTGCCCTCAGAGTCAATTATTGGATCACAGGTACGTGATTGCAATGATTGAGGGAGGACCTGTCCCAGTAGGACAGTCTTACTCAGGATGATAGTATGCTATCTGGTTTACCTTTATCATCGTGTACTGCTTCAGGTGACCTTACAGGTCGCTATTACACGCTGATAGAGCCCCTATGATTCTTGCTTGACTGCCAGCAGTATGATGGCAATCATATACGTGAGAGCTGGTGGTCTATAAGCACATCCTTAAAAGGTCCCTAGTCGTGGGAGTTTCGAGACAGGGCATCGATTCTCCAGAGTAGACTAGTGTATACAGTCGAGACCCCGACGAGGGGCGGTGGCCGGTCTCACAAGCCACTGGTGTCAGTTGGTTCACCTAAGATGTATACAGGTGCTCATTGGGTTATGAGTACACCGGACAAGACTCGCCGGGAACATGCTAGTTGGTCTTATACTTGACGTCAGATAGCAGTTCCCTGGTGACATGTGTACAGGTTAGTTCATCGACATGAGATCGTCATTTGTCTCGTGTGAGTTCCCACTGTACTTTGATTACTACCCTACCACGGCTCAAAGGATTCGTGCAAACAGGTTTTAGTTGGGTACAGTCCCGAGCCATATGGAGGCAGTGAGCGGATCTGCAGGGGTTCGTCTCTCCCGGTATTGGTGGTGAGGTCGCGCTGTGTCTAGGAGAGCCATTACACAAAGCCCTCAGCCGAGGCAGGAGATTTACTGGTAGGTATTCCAGTAGTATCTAAGGGTGTTCTGGGCTTCGCTCCGACACGACTTGTACCGCTTTTGGGGGTCTGACTTTTACCAACCCCCTAGGCCCGCCATGCGATGCTCATAGACGAACGGACCGGACTGTACGGATATTGTCACTGACAGGCTCAGTAGGGTGTCAGGATGAGTTCGCACATCGACGTCCCTTTTGGTCAATAGCTGGTGGCCCGTCACGTATGGCTAATACCTCTGACGTGCTAGTGGTTAAATCCACAGCCATAGTATTGACGAGTCTTTAGAGTCCACCACACAGACAGTTACTCAAGTTTCGGGCGAAACGCTGTAGAGGCCGTATGGAGATATGGAAGGGTCCGATCAGATACGTGCGGTATTGCACGGATCAGGATCGGACGGTTTATACTAGAGGCCGTATAGATATATGGCAAGGTTCGATCAGATACGTGCGGTATTGCATGGATCAGGATCGAACGGATATTACTAGCTGGCTTTGGTTTAAGCCGGATCCTAGTTTAGTACAGTGTAGATTTTGTCTCATTGCATTTGTATCCGGTCGGAATACAGATGCGGGTGTGTATGCACAGTATCGGGGTTTTCCTGTAATTTATTATGGGACCAGTTTTCTGGAGTTTCCAGTTTGCATTCCGTTCCGGCCGGTTTTCCTTTGTTCTTTCCCGGCCGGACTTTTCCGATGGAGGGGGTTATTTGCAAGTTTGCAAATAACATATTATGGAGGGGTTTCTTGCATATGGATTGATTATGAAAGCATCTTTTGATACCATTCTTTTCTATCATCATTTCTTGCATTCATGGTGATTAGAGTTAATTAGGAATTGATTTGAGATGGTTATCATTGCTTTGGATGTGGTCACCCTCCACCTTTTCCTACACTCACATTCCTTCTTGTTTTTGAGTTTTCCTCCACCATTTGTTAGAGAGAGGGGCCGGCCACATAGAAGAGTGAGAATGAGAGAGGCTCATTTTTGTATGAGGAAAATTTATTCACCTCTCAATTTCTCTTGCTACACAATTTCTAGCTCTCTCCAATGTTCTTCACCCCTCCATCACCATGGCAACTACTACCCCAAATGAGACAAGCATTTCTACACTACAATCTACACAAACCTTGGGCATGTCGACTAGCCAGCTTCGTGCCCGAGTTGCCTCGGTATTGAGGTGGGAGCCCGTAAAAGATGCAGACGATGTGGTGCCCTTTCGGCAAGGAGGCGACGACCAGAATTTCCGCGGGAGATCGGGACGACGACGAGAAGACCGGAGGACTCGGATCAGTCGGTATACTTCTCTACCCTTCTCTTGTTTGCTAGTATAGGTTAATGGTTACGATCCGGGTCTATTGTCCGCGGTAGCGCCAGTTTGAAAGTTAATAAAAATTTTGATTCCGCATTTTGGCCTCGGATAGACGGCCGGGGCGCTGCCGTGGCGCAACATGGTATCAGAGCCACGCCATTAACCTAGTCTACCTTTGTCTAATGTGTTTTACATTTCCGATCGAACAAAAATTCCAAAACCACGTTTTTCTTCACATCAGTTTCTGTCGAAATTTTTTGAAGTCCAAAATTTTTTCAGGTTGTAGAAAAGTGATGTACTGAAAGTCCTAAGAACACTGGAAAAATTTGGTGCCCTGATCCTTCCGTACGACCGCGGAACCGCAGCCATAACCCCTCTTTGGCCGCGGTTCCGCCGCAGTAAAGTGGATTCACGACATCATTTTTTTGTAGTGGGCTTGTGGGCTGAAAATAGGGGTTTTGGTATACTTTGTTTGGGCCCAGAATTTCTGTGAGTGCTACAGTATTGTTTGGGGGCCCACTTGGTAAAATTTGATCGATCGGATATTTTAAACACATTGGTTCACAGTATTTGCATTATATCTGCGACCGTGAATGTCACTTGATCGGTAAATCCTGTCTAACTGCTATAGCCCGGTTAGACGGATTTGCGAACGTGACATTCACGTTGATGTCTTGTGATTTTGCTGTGATATTGCGGATTGGTCGTGGAGGATAGCCTGGATGCAATGTTAGTACAGTTTTGTTTTATATGTACATTTGATATTGCGGCGCGAGCGTCCGACATGTGGACTGCAGTCACTGCCTGTTTGTATTATTCTTTTGGGGCACGACCTGGTTGCGGTCGATGTACCCGTTGTATGTATATTTTACTTTCTGTACTAGGATTACCCCACGGAGGGGTGCACGGATAGCCGGGTTCTAGAGGGCAACGGGCCCGCATCTCATGGTATTGAGACGGAGGGGGCTTCACTCTAGGATTGGCGGGCTATTCGCCGCACTCGTAGGGGGTACAGGTTGACCCAGGAGGGGTGCCCAAGTTACCGGATTCCATGAAGTGCTGGGTGGTCCATTCACGGTGCTGAAGGGGGCTGCCTCGCTTCAGGTTTTGGCGGGTGACTTGCCGCGCCCGTAGGGGTCTAGGATTTCATTGCACAGGCTATCCACACGACCAGGGGAACGTTGGGTTTCAGCAGCGGCTCTGTGAGACCCAGGGCTTCCAGATATCTGTATTGTTCTGTGTTGCTGTACATTTCTGTGATGTTGCATTTTATCACGCCTTGAGCGAAAATTATATATTGTATATATACTAGTAGATGTTGTATATGTTTTGCTTCCGCGCTAGTCCTGTCCCCGCTCTGTCGTTAGTTAAGTAACCTAACGGGTGATGACGGGACCTAGTGGCGAATGCGGATGGCATATACGTACATCATTATTTTCGTTCTTTTGTGGTGTGATCAATTGATGGGACTGCGTTGATTCGGATCAATGCAAGCTATACAAACCTATTCTGATGTTGTTGGAACATTTTTCAAAAAGCTGTTATTGCAAGGGCGTTCTCTTTTGTTTTGCATCGTGGTATTCAGTTGGAATATCCTGCTCCTCAGTCGACGAGGCAAGGGCCGAGATCCTTTCACCGGGAGTGACCCCTTGGACAGAAATTTGCGTCAGGGCAATAACTTCACTATAGCCGATTGCCTTTTGCTTTGCATCGTGGTATTCAGTTGGAATATCCTGCACCTCATTCTACGGGGAAAGAGCCGAGATCCCTTCACCGGGAGTGACCTCTTTAGTAAAGGTTTTCGTCACTATATTTTTATAAAAAAGTTATCCAGTTCCTTCAACGATATCAAGTTCATTACGTTAAAGGTTTTTCGCCAAAAACC
This sequence comes from Agapanthus africanus, assembly GCA_030015575.1. Classification (NCBI taxonomy): domain Eukaryota; kingdom Viridiplantae; phylum Streptophyta; class Magnoliopsida; order Asparagales; family Amaryllidaceae; genus Agapanthus; species Agapanthus africanus. The sequence continues at coordinate 141,180,028 of CM057339.1, forward strand.
AGCCGTAGCCCTCCGTCATTTCAGATTAGTATTGCTCAGTATTCGCGCTACGTTTGTCGTTGCTATTCGCCGAGGCGTAGTGTGCGGTGGCTTTGTTGTGCTTTTCTGTCGCATGGATATGTGGATTGGTTAGGACAGTCGTACGACTTTGTTGATTATTCGTCAAGGGTCGTGCGGGTGGGTTTAACGCAATCAAGATAATGACGGGTTGAACTTGACTAGGACCTTTTGATTTGTTGATTATTCGTCAAGGTCACTTGGGTCCTAGGGGTAAAAATCACATCAGGAGTTTCTAAAGAAACTGAAACTTGCCAGGCATGCGCATACCTTCTGGAGTGTGGTGACTTGAGTGGATTCCGTAAAGTTATCATGCGATGATAGTTGGATCCCGATTCCCACTGATGAGTTGGTTTACTCCTCGGGTGATCCCGACTAATTTTTCTTTCAGGTTTGGAGAAGAATTTGACGTTACAGTGGGAGGTTTCCAGATTAGATAAAGTGATAACCATTCTGATCTAGGTTAGAGTGCACGCTGAGTGTTTCTTTTCTCTCTCTCTTTGGCAGCGACCATTGACCCGACCTTAGACTATGACTCAGTGACCAAGTTGACCGAACCTTCTTAAACACAGGCTTTTGGATTGTCAGAGTTGCAAACCTCATTGCCACTCCTACTTTTACCCTTTTCTCCAGGACACCCCGTATTACTACGAACGTCCACTTCCATTGGACAAAACCATCGTATGGTTATATACGAACTCGAAGGAATTCGAGGATGGTTTCCGGTTCTGGAGAAAACGAATAGGACTATTCAGTTGTCTTTTCCTTTTACCTTCTCTCAGGTTGCGAGTACTCCTTGGTTTAGGAGATAGTACACCTATTACGCAAATTGGATAGTCTTCTTCCAAACCTTAGGCTGGTGCCGAACGGTGGGGAATGAAGAAAACCAATTAGCCTAAACGGTGTACAGAAGGTATTAAGTTAAGAAAAAGAAAGGGATTAGTAAGAGGGCAAAGTAAATTGTGACTGCTATTCACGACCAAATCAAGTACTTCTTCGCCAATCCTAAATCACCTTTGTATTTCTCCAGGACACTCCGTATCTCTACGAAGATCCCAAGTTTATTTGGATACTCCATCGTATGGTTATTTACGAACTCGAAAGGAACTTGTTCCAGTTCGGGGATGGATTCTGGTTCAGGAGAAATAGGAATAAGGTTTATTCGGTTGTCTTTTATCTTCACCTTCTCTCGCTTTGCGAGTGCTCCTAGGATTAGGACAGTACACCCATTATGCTTATTGGATAGTCTTCTTCCAAACCATAGGCTGGTGCTGAACGGTAGGGAAGGAAGAAAACCATTTGGCCTAAGGGGTGTGCAGAAGGTAAAGACTAAAGACATATGAAGGGATTTGGAGAGATGGCAAAGAAATATACGGTTACAGTTGTGAATCTGGATAATGGAAGCGGCAGTACTAGGAATACCAGGATAACCTCATGGAACATTTTAATGTTTCTGTTTCACTGTGTACAGTTTAAGGAAAACTGATTTCCCGATTAGACACTTGCTCCAGGGTATGTATTTACCAGGCATGATTCTCACATCTGTATGGTTTTACAGATGATGAGTGAGAGTAAGTTATTGGGAATTAGGTGACCATCCTCATTATATCGGGATTCGTTGCAATTGGTGATATTTGAGAAAGCCACCTGGGTTGTTTGCCGGTCGGCAAATATATGGTTTTGAATATCCGTTGTTGTGCACCAATTTTAAATTGATATATCTGTACGTCTATTTTTATAGAGTGAGATATAACTTTTTGAAATTATGTCTATGACATTTACCTATATCAGTGGATGGTTAGGTAAGGAGCATTGAACAAGCGGTGTAATTTGTAAGTCCACGTTGCGACCCCCGGTTCTTACGGGGAGGCGGAAACGGTATAAAAATCAAATTTTTAGCGCAAGGGGTAACATGGACTAAGCAAAGTCGGGATCTTTAACTAAACTAAAACTAGCATACTTTGCTAAAGAGAGTTAGCTACTCGGATGGAGATAGTTATACCTTAACTTGAACTCCTTCTTCTTCAAACTTTGTAGAGGTTGATGGTTCTCTTTCTTGTCGCCTTCTTCCGTCGAAGATGGATCCACCTCGAGAGTTCAACCTTTGGGCTCTTCCTCGTGCTTTGAGTGAACTAGGGTTTCCGGCTTGCTAAACCTTGAACCTAGAATGAGTAGAGAGTGTCTAAGGGGTGCTTTTCTTTTTAAAGAGAAGGATTCTCAACACATGAGAAGGGTTCTCTTTAGCTAGAGGAAGAAGAAGATGAAGTGAGGAGAGAGAATGGATATGAAAGAATGAGCTCTCTTTTTCCTTTTTGTAACCATATCAAAAGAAAAAGAATTATCTAAATAACAATAATAATTCAAATGAGAATAGTTGATGGTTGTTTTGGAATGACCACTATCATACTTCATTAAATGAATGTTGGCAAGAATCAAGGAGCATCCTTGCTCAATAATTATGATGGTCAAAAATTCAACCATGGTCAACAAGTCAACAAAACCAACCATAACATATTTTCATTTAATTACTATTATTAATAGATATCTCACTAATTCATTAGGGTTTGGAAAAAAGACGACTGTCAACTGTGCATGCGCACCCGTTCCGAAACCCTAATAAAAAACCTCTTCTTCCGCCTCAAACAACTGTGCATACACACCTGCATTCTTGTTCCGAGGAACATGAATACTGAGAGATAAAAGCAACCCCAAAACATATACCAGTATCCGGCTCAAAGCAGAGCCAGCTGGCAATATCCGTCCGGACTCCAAACGTGCACAAGTGCGCGGATGAGAACGAACCCTGTCGCAAAACCATGCGACCTCTACTCTGTTTTGCCCAGAGGCAAATACCCTCTGTGTGGGACTCTAAAGACTCGACACTACGCTGGCAGTGGGTTTAACCACAGACCGCAAGCGGCACTAGCTGTGCGTAACGGTCCCCAGGTAGATGCCGACAAGAAGGCTGACGAGGTGAAACCCTATCTGTACTCCTACTGAGTCTGAATGTGACAGTCTCCGTACAGTCCGGTCTGTTCGTCTGATACATCGCATGTCGGGCCTAGGGGGCGGTAAAACGTCAGTCCCCTAATAGCGGTACAAGTCGTGTCAGAGTGAAGCCCAAAACACCCTGAGATAACACTGGAAACCTACCAGTATATCTCGCTTGCCCTGGCCAGGGACTACTCGTGTAATGGCTCTCCTAGACACAGCGCGATGTCAACCCCCAATACCGGGAGAGACGAATCCTGTCTAACCGGCACTGCCTCCAAGTGCTTCGGGACTGCACCCAACCACCACCTGTTTGCACGACTCCTTTGAGCCGTGGTAGGGTAGTGATCAAAGTGCAGTGGGAACACACTCGAGGCGAAGTGCCAGTGTCAAGTCAGCGGACTAAGCTGTACTCATGTCACCTGGGAACTGATGACTGACAATAGGTATAATACCAACCTGTCAGTTCCCGACGAGTCCTGTCCAGTGTACTCGTAACCTAACGAGCACCCGTATACTATCTCCAGTACGACGTACTGATGGCTGTGGGACAGACCATCTCCCACACTGGGATGAGAAGCGTATACGCTAGTCTACTCCGGAGTATCGATGCCCTGTCTCGATAGTCCTGCGACTAGGGACCTGTATAAGGATGTGCTTATAGATTACCCAGCCCCCACTAGTGTGACTGCCATCACAACGCTGGTAATCAAGCAAAGATCCTAAGGGCTCCACTAATGCGTATAAGTGATATAGTAAAATAAACACAAGTACACATTGAAGTAGAAACAAACCAAGTAGCATACTACTATATTGAGCAAGATTGTTTATACAAGATGAATATCCCAAGCTTCCATCAAGTAATATACAAACTAGTATGATACAGTAATGGCCTCTAGGGAATATACACTAACAATCTCCCACTTGCACTAAGGCCATGTACTGGCGTATCGAAGACCTATCATCTCGATCAGCCGCTCGAACTGAGTCTGGGGTAAGGCCTTGGTGAATGGATCTGCAGCGTTCTCTTCTGAAGCAACCCTCCGAACCTCGATCTCCTTGCGATCCACGATCTCCCTGATCAGGTGATACCGCCTCAAGATGTGCCTGGATCTCTGATGGGACCTGGGTTCCTCTGCTAAAGCTATAGCCCCGTTGTTGTCGCAATACAGAGGTATTGGGTCAACAATGGACGGAACCACCTGAAGTTCTTTTAAGAACTTCCTCATCCAGACAGCTTCTTTTGCGGCATCAGATGCAGCAATGTATTCCGCTTCCATAGTCGAGTCTGCAACGGTTTCCTGTTTGGAGCTCTTCCAACACACCGCCCCTCCATTGAGGGTAAAGACAAAACCCGACATGGACTTGGAATCATCCTTGTCACTCTGGAAGTTGGAGTCAGCAAAGGCCTCGATCTGGAGGTCTTTTCCGCCATACACCAAGAACATCTCCTTAGTCCTTCTCAGGTACTTGAGAATGTTCTTTACCGCTATCCAGTGTTTCTCCCCAGGGTTTGACTGATACCGGCTTACCACACTCAGTGCATAAGCTACATCCGGTCTGGTACACAACATCGCATACATTATAGAGCCTACCGCAGAAGCGTAGGGTATAATAGACATGCGATCTCTCTCCAAATCAGTCTTGAGAGACATCTCTTTAGAGAGGGTGATCCCGTGACAAGCCGGTAGGTTACCGCGCTTGGAATCTTCCATACTGAATCTCTTCACTATGGTGTCGATGTACCTGGACTGAGAAAGTCCTAATATCCTCTTGGATCTATCACGATGGATCCGGATCCCCAGGATGTATGAGGCATCACCCAGGTCTTTCATGGAGAACCTGTGTGACAAGAACCCCTTGACAGATTGTAGCATAGGAATGTCATTTCCTATTAAGAGAATGTCATCCACGTATAGAACGAGGAATACTACAGTTCTCGCTACAAATCTACTATAGATGCATAGTTCATCTGGATTTTTGATAAAGCCAAATTTCTTGACCGTCTCATCAAAACAGATGTTCCAACTCCGCGATGCCTGCTTTAGTCCATAGATGGACTTAAGCAACTTGCACACCTTTCCGCTGCTCCCACTCTGAATGAAACCCTCTGGCTGATCCATATAGACACACTCCTCTAAATTTCCATTCAGAAAAGCGGTCTTTACGTCCATCTGCCAAATCTCATAATCGTGGAAGGCAGCAATGGCAAGAAGGATCCGAATGGATTTCAGCATAGCCACTGGAGAAAAGGTTTCGTCATAGTCCAAGCCAGGTCTTTGACGGAAACCTTTTGCTACAAGTCTAGCTTTATAGGTCTCAACCTGTCCATCTACACCAATCTTCCTTTTGAAGATCCACTTGCATCCTACGGGTTTTACCCCGTCTGGAGCAATGTCCAACGTCCATACTTTGTTGGTGTACATGGACTCCATTTCGGTCCGCATTGCATCCAGCCATTTTACCGAGTCAACGCTCTGAACGGCCTGCTGGAAGCTAGTAGGCTCATCATAATCTATGATGCAATCCTCTCGATCCCCGTCTATGAGAAAACCGTAGTATCTCTCGGGCGGATGAGACTGCCTACTACTCCTGCGGAGCGGCAAAGGAATGTCCTGTTCATTTGAACCATCTGGTTCCACTAAGCTTTCAGTAATAGCTCGTGGTTCTGGAATTTCTTCCAGTTCTACTGTGCTCCCACTTATCTGGTTTTCCAAAAACTCAGTTTCCAAGAAGTAGGCATGACGAGAAACAAGAACTTTTTGTTCCTCTTCACAGTAGAAGAAATATCCCTTGGAGTTCTTTGGATATCCCACGAACTTACACTGTACTGAGCGTGCCTCGAGCTTGTCTGCATGCTGCTTTTTAACAAAAGCTGGACATCCCCATGTCTTAATGTGCTTAAGATAGGGTCTCTTCCCACTCCACATCTCATATGGTGTGGTAGGCACAGTCTTAGTAGGAACTCGGTTCAAAAGGTACGCAGCTGATTCTAGCGCATACCCCCAAAATGATCGCGGTAACTCAGCGTTGCTCATCATGGACCGTACCATATCCAATAGGGTTCGGTTCCGTCTCTCCGATATACCGTTGTGTTGCGGAGTGTATGGAGGAGTAAGCTGAGAGAGAATTCCGTTCTCTTTTAAATAATTCAGGAACTCGGCACTTAAGTATTCTCCACCTCGATCCGATCTTAGAATCTTGATACTTTTGCCGGTCTGTTTCTCTACTTCATTCTTATATTCCTGGAACTTTTCAAAGGCTTCGGACTTATGTTTCATTAAGAAGACATAACCGTACCTTGAAAAGTCATCCGTAAAAGTAATGAAGTAAGAGTAACCGCTTCGCGCATGTGTAGACATTGGACCGCACACGTCGCTGTGTACGAGTCCCAAGAGCTCGCTCGCTCTTTCCCCGTGTCCAGTGAACGGAGTCTTTGTCATCTTTCCCATGAGACAAGATTCACAAGTGGCATAAGACTGATACTCGAACGGATCCAAGTATCCTTCTTTATGTAACTTAGTCAACCGTGTCTCATTGATGTGACCCAGTCTACAATGCCATAAGAAAGCCTGATTGATATCTGGAGACTTTCTTTTGTGTGTATTCTGGACATTGAAAATCTGTGGTTGGTTTAACACGTATATACCATTGCTCAGTGTACCTGACCCAATCAGAACTTGATTAAGGTGAATGTTTACAACATTACTTACAAACGCAAATTCATAACCTTCTTTAGAAACCAAAGATACAGAAATGATATTACAAGTTGCGTTGGGTACAAAAAAGCAATTACGCAAAACCAAAACATGCCCATCTGTCATTCCCAGGTGATAGTCCCCCACGGCTTTAGCATCCATGCTAGCTCCGTTCGCAACTCTGAGGGTCATGTCACCTGCCTTCAAAAACTTACGGTTTCTCAACGCCTGCAAAGAATTACAGATATGAGATCCTGATCCGGTATCCAATACCCAGGAAGTAGAGTTTATAGAAAGACAGTTTTCAATAACATACACACCTGAAGCTGAAGCCGCAACCTGCTTCAGTTCCTGTGTCCTGGCCATCCAAGCCCTGCAATCTTTCTTCCAGTGTCCACTCTTATGACAATAGAAGCATTCCTCTTTACCCACAAGCTTCCCCGCAATCTTTGTTGCCTTTTCCTTTCCCTTCGTACCCACTTTACTAACACCGCCTCTTGGTTTGGCGGGGGCTTTCTTCCTCTTTCCCTTGGCTTTCGCCTTGGACCTAGAGGAAGAAGATCCTCCTACAAACAAAGCGGGTGTTTCCCTACCCTTCTGTAGGGTGCCCTCTGCGCTCCTCAGCATGTTGAGGAGTTCTGAAAGTTCAACTTCCTTTTCTTGCAAGTTGAAATTCAGTATGAACTGGGCGTAAGTGGATGGAAGGGACTGGAGAATTATATCCGTATAGAGTTCACTGTCCAACGTGGTCCCAAGTTCCGCGAGCTCCTCAGTGTAGCCAATCATCTTAAGCACGTGGTCCGCTACCGATGATCCGACGGCCAACTTTGTCGAAAATAACTTCTTCGACACTTCGTATCTTGCGATACGAGACTGCTCTCCATACAGTTCTTTTGTATGGAGAAATATGGATTCCAAATCCATATTCTCGTGCCTCCTCTGATGATCGTTGTCCATCGAGGCAAGTACGAGGCACCTGGCCTTCGCGCTGTCAATCTCCCAAGTCTTACGGATTTCCTTATCCGCGACGCTGGAGGTGGGACCTGGGACGGGGGGAGCTTTGGTGGTAAGAAGATACCCCAGCTTGTCGTAAGTGATTGCCAACTTGACATTCCTGAGCCAATCTTTGTAGTTTGGCCCTGTCAATATGTTTTTATCTAGAAGTAACTTAAGTCCAGTCATTTCGATTTGGTCGCTGCAGGGGGGAGAGAAGAAACACTTTAGCACGATGCTCTTGCAAGTTTAGAATGGTTTTTAATTTGTCTAAACAGGATGGCTCCCACTGTCTCTCGAATCCCTCCTCAAACCATAAAGGAAGAATTAGTCAGGATCAATCCCACCGCACAATACTTGCTTAACCGTTCAGCCAGGCTAGTGCCGGTACTTCGAGGGAGGTTTTCCAACGCTTTCGCGAAGTTCCTTAATTAAATAACCTCTTTTTCCTGGGGGCGTAGCCCCGCTAACACCTTTCTAGGCACCTACTAGGTTTATAGCATTGATCGTTTAGTGAAAAATTTCCCGAGGAGTAGCATATACTCACAGTAGGATCAGGACCCAAATATCATCGTGTGAAGAAACTGAAGGAATCCTACCAGAATCACCACACTCCAAATGGTATGCAAATCTAGCAAGTTTCAGTACTTATGAAACTCCCGATGTGGATTTTTGCCCCATGCTCTTATGACCTTGACTTTGGCCAACAAATCATAAGTCACATGTCAAGTTCTACCCATCATTCTCCAGGTTAATTTGAATCCACCCGTACCTACCCTTGACTTTGGCCAACAAGGCAGTACGACTGTTCCAAACCAACGCATCTATCTATGCTGCACATGAATACCCAATAGCTACCAATCACTATGCCTTGACTTTGGCCAACAAACACAGCTTGAATACTATTGACTATTCATGTGAAACGACGGAGGGCTACGAATGGTTTTGGCGAAACCGTGAACGTAGTGAACTTGATATAATCGATGGAACGAGATAGCTTTTAGAAGGAGTGGCTCTAGCTCCGCATTTAAAAGTTAGTTTTGAAAAGAACCGAGTGGTTTTTCGAAAGTGTTCCAACGACTTTAGTTTGGTTTATTATCTTGCATTAGTTCTTTTAATGCGTGATATTCTTGCATTAGTACTTTTAATGTGTCCCATCATTTAATCCTACCATTGCAGAAAACAACCAAAATATGACATACGCTTATGCCATATGCATTCGCCACGGGGCCCCGTCATCACCCGTTAGGTTACTTAACTAACGACAGAGCGGGGGCTGGGCTAGCGCGGCTGTAAAACATAAGCAACGCCTAAATAGAAAGCAATGATAGACATTACAGATCACAGATGAATACATTGGATATACTAGCAATCCGCAATCCTTTCGAGCCTGGAACGAAAAGCGGATAACACGGTCGCGGTGAATAGCCAAATACCCCACCCAAGACCCCTACGGGTGCGGCAAACTACCCGCCAAGTACTCGGCAGTTTGTGCACCCCCTCCATGGGTCTATCCTAGGAGCAAAAACAGTAAAAAGAATTATACAATGACGGCTACAACCCCGACCCGGTTGTGCGGCCAAACAAATAATAATATTACATCAATTTACATTTACAATGAATGAAAGAAAAACAAGAGCTCATCTCACATCCACCCCGGCTATTCACCCGCGACAGTCCAACACATTCATATACACATTCCAATATCAAACACAGATCATGTATAACCCCGACCAATCGTCTTATAGCGATTAGTCGACGTTCAATACATGCAAGCATCACAGATATAACCATCATAGTCAAAGTGCAGTGAAGTTCGGAAAAAATACGGAATTATAGGACCCCAAAAGTAAATTTCTTTTCTGGAAAATCTGGGCACATATAATATATTTCAAAAATCCCAAAACCAACACAGATACACACTGCACGAAAAACGATGCACAGAAGACGACAAACGGCGGCGCTTCCGCGGCACATTCCTACCTCGTGCGGCGGAAGAGCGGCAGTTTGAATGAATTAGGGCAACGTTTTTCTTGGGTGTTCACACAAAACCCTGAGCCGAATTTACAAGTATAAAGTTTTTCATTTAGAGCAGAAAAAATTTCAACAGAAACTTAGGGTTTTGTTTTTCCGGTTTTGTGATTTTTTCGGTTCCGAACTTCGTTACACTTCACTACCAAGCTAGTTTAAGTTTAGCTAGGCTCTGATACCACTGTAAGTCCACGTTGCGACCCCCGGTTCTTACGGGGAGGCGGAAACGGTATAAAAATCAAATTTTTAGCGCAAGGGGCAACATGGACTAAGCAAAGTCGGGATCTTTAACTAAACTAAAACTAGCATACTTTGCTAAAGAGAGTTAGCTACTCGGATGGAGATGGTTATACCTTAACTTGAACTCCTTCTTCTTCAAACTTTGTAGAGGTTGATGGTTCTCTTTCTTGTCGCCTTCTTCCGTCGAAGATGGATCCACCTCGAGAGTTCAACCTTTGGGCTCTTCCTCGTGCTTTGAGTGAACTAGGGTTTCCGGCTTGCTAAACCTTGAACCTAGAATGAGTAGAGAGTGTCTAAGGGGTGCTTTTCTTTTTAAAGAGAAGGATTCTCAACACATGAGAAGGGTTCTCTTTAGCTAGAGGAAGAAGAAGATGAAGTGAGGAGAGAGAATGGATATGAAAGAATGAGCTCTCTTTTTCCTTTTTGCAACCATATCAAAAGAAAAATAATTATCTAAATAACAATAATAATTCAAATGAGAATAGTTGATGGTTGTTTTGGAATGACCACTATCATACTTCATTAAATGAATGTTGGCAAGAATCAAGGAGCATCCTTGCTCAATAATGATGATGGTCAAAAATTCAACCATGGTCAACAAGTCAACCATGGTCAACAAATCAACAAAACCAACCATAACATATTTTCATTTAATTACTATTATTAATAGATATCTCACTAATTCATTAGGGTTTGGAAAAAAGACGACTGTCAACTGTGCATGCGCACCCGTTCCGAAACCCTAATGAAAAACCTCTTCTTCCGCCTCAAACAACTGTGCATACACACCTGCATTCTTGTTCCGAGGAACATGAATACTGAGAGATAAAAGCAACCCCAAAACATATACCAGTATCCGGCTCAAACCAGAGCCAGCTGGCAATATCCGTCCGGACTCCAAACGTGCACAAGTGCGCGGATGAGAACGAACCCTGTCGCAAAACCATGCGACCTCTACTCTGTTTTGCCCAGAGGTGAATACCCTCTGTGTGGGACTCTAAAGACTCGACACTACGCTGGCAGTGGGTTTAACCACAGACCGTAAGCGGCACTAGCTGTGCGTAACGGTCCCCAGGTAGATGCCGACAAGAAGGCTGACGAGGTGAAACCCCATCTATACTCCTACTGAGTCTGAATGTGACAGTCTCCTTACAGTCCGGTCTGTTCGTCTGATACATCGCATGTCGGGCCTAGGGGGCGGTAAAACGTCAGTCCCCCAATAGCGGTACAAGTCGTGTCGGAGTGAAGCCCAAAACACCCTGAGATAACACTGGAAACCTACCAGTATATCTCGCTTGCCCTGGCCAGGGACTACTCGTGTAATGGCTCTCCTAGACACAGCGCGATGTCAACCCCCAATACCGGGAGAGACGAATCCTGTCTAACCGGCACTGCCTCCAAGTGCTTCGGGACTGCACCCAACCACCACCTGTTTGCACGACTCCTTTGAGCCGTGGTAGGGTAGTGATCAAAGTGCAGTGGGAACACACTCGAGGCGAAGTGCCAGTGTCAAGTCAGCGGACTAAGCTGTACTCATGTCACCTGGGAACTGATGACTGACGATAGGTATAATACCAACCTGTCAGTTCCCGACGAGTCCTGTCCAGTGTACTCGTAACCTAACGAGCACCCGTATACTATCTCCAGTACGACGTACTGATGGCTGTGGGACAGACCATCTCCCACACTGGGATGAGAAGCGCATACGCTAGTCTACTCCGGAGTATCGATGCCCTGTCTCGATAGTCCTGCGACTAGGGACCTGTATAAGGATGTGCTTATAGATTACCCAGCCCCCACTAGTGTGACTGCCATCACAACGCTGGTAATCAAGCAAAGATCCTAAGGGCTCCACTAATGCGTATAAGTGATATAGTAAAATAAACACAAGTACACATTGAAGTAGAAACAAACCAAGTAGCATACTACTATATTGAGCAAGATTGTTTATACAAGGTGAATATCCCAAGCTTCCATCAAGTAATATACAAACTAGTATGATACAGTAATGGCCTCTAGGGCATATACACTAACATAATTCTTCTTTACCATAAGTACAGTTTTCAACCTACGACACACAGTGAATGAGTTATCAGACTCAAGGGACTTATACAGATTATTGTATGTTGTCCAGGGTCCATCAGGACAGAGGGCTTGGTCCTCGTACTATATTCGGTTTACTTATGACTTCTCTAGTTTTTAGACAGGTGCTTCTTGGAAACACAGGGTCCGAATTTTGAGAAGTTATAGGTATTTGAATAAAGGAGAGAACCAGATATTGCAAGTATCGGGATTCTTCAAAGTGATCGAAGATGTAGATACTTGTGGGTGGTGTTCAGTTGATAGTAATGATTAAGAGAACTTACTTCTCTTTCAGGTTACTCATAATTGGAAGCATTCCTAAGTTGAGTAACGCTGATCGGCCTCTTTCCATTTAGTTGACATGCACTGGAGACAGCTGCATGATTTGAATCTGGTTCAATTAAATCAGTGCCTCTGGTTCTATATTGGATATAGAACAGTTCATATCTTAACGATGTTAAGGTACGGGGAGTTGTCCGGCTTATACTTAAAACCAGACTCTGGATAACTCAAGGCGCGTTTCTGTAATGGCTGTTTGTGGGTTGACCCAGACTATGACGAGGGTTGACTTTCTACCATCTAGAAGATCAATAGTGATATTGTTCTTGACTCGCCACAGTTTTATTAAAAAATGGATTTTTTCAGAAAAATAGTTGTGGGAGTATGGTAGAACTGGAAGTGATTCCAGAACCGCAAACGATTGCTGAAGATTTGATAAGAACCTAAAGATTCAATCTGATTTGACATTCCATTGGCCACTCCGCAGATACGGTGGGTAACTTCAGGCACCCGAGAGGTGCTCCGGTAGCCTCAAGGACGGTGACAGGGAAGTTCTTGTTTACCCAAACTTGCCATTGCTGTTGTTCCAGACTGTGAGACCCGGCAGGAGGATGAGTATAGCGTCGTTCTAAACTGGCTTTAGAAGTGTACGTCTATATGACTCTACCAGAGGGTTGTCGTAGTCAGTGGGAGCAGCGGAAGCATTGGTGGACAGGTGGCTTATGTCTATTTATAGACTAAAGCAGAGTTGCGGAGATAAATCATCTATTTCTGATGTGACAGTCATAGGTTTGACTTCGTCAGAATAGGGGATGGATCTGTTAAGAAGGTAGTAGGGTGTCATATCATGGTATTTGATGACATACACAAAGTAGGAAAGGATATTCCTATACTACGATCGGTTATACTTTGGTCGTCACACAGTGTTTTCTCTACATGGGACTTTGATATTATATCAGACATTCTGGTTATTAGATCTATAGATCTAGATTTGGGTGGTTTCCTAATCTGGGTACTTTGACAAGCATTCTATGAGTATTTAGAATGGATGACTACTGGCACGGTAGTACACCTGCAGGTAATGGAGTCACCCTCTCTAAAGGTGTCTTACAGACTAAAGGGGAGAGGGATACGCATGATTGACAGATCACTTGCTTAGGCAATTGAGTCAATCATGAGATGTCAAGTACCACATCAGATGTTGTTCTTGCAGTAGGTGCAATAAGTTGATATTGATCCAATTCTGGAGAAACAGTCGGAAGCAGTTTTAGAACATAAGTTGATGTTCTAGGGATATGATAGCAACTTTTTCCTTCGGGAGACAGTTATCATTCCAGGCTTCCAAGGTGACCTGGATGGCAGAGTGGCTGTCAGAGTTCTAGTTTTCCCTCTGACGAGGGGCAGTATTTTGGACAAGTGGTCCAAGTGGATACTGAGGGAAAGGGATGGCGCAGGATACTGATTAAGTTCAGTTATCGATACAGTCTAAGAAGTTTGGATTTGGAGTTCATTTATGAGCTAGGTCCCATCAGATATCCAGACATACTGTAAGACAAGTATTGCTCATTTCGGGAGATGGCTTTCTCCGCGAACTTGAGATATAGAGAGACATAGAATGAAACATCAGAGTGGATCCACTCACTGAGGCTATTCCTCGAACGCAATAGTTTTGCAAACGAGCTTTGTGAGACTGACTAGTAGAGGAGTTGGGTGTTCGGTATCACACGGGCTGTGAGTATGCGACGTCGCAATAATTAGCCTTGAGTGCAAGTGGGAGATTGTTGGAGATAGTGCCCTCAGAGTCAATTATTGGATCACAGGCACGTGATTGCAATGATTGAGGGAGGACCTGTCCCAGTAGGACAGTCTTACTCAGGATGATAGTATGCTATCTGGTTTACCTTTATCATCGTGTACTGCTTCAGGTGACCTTACAGGTCGCTATTACACGCTGATAGAGCCCCTAGGATTCTTGCTTGACTGCCAGCAGTATGATGGCGATCATATACGTGAGAGCTGGTGGTCTATAAGCACATCCTTAAAAGGTCCCTAGTCGTGGGAGTTTCGAGACAGGGCATCGATTCTCCAGAGTAGACTAGTGTATACAGTCGAGACCCCGACGAGGGGCGGTGGCCGGTCTCACAAGCCACTGGTGTCAGTTGGTTCACCTAAGATGTATACAGGTACTCATTGGGTTATGAGTACACCGGACAGGACTCGCCGGAAACATGCTAGTTGGTCTTATACTTGACGTCAGATAGCAGTTCCCTGGTGACATGTGTACAGGTTAGTTCATCGACCTGAGATCGTCATTTGTCTCGTGTGAGTTCCCACTATACTTTGATTACTACCCTACCACGGCTCAAAGGAGTCGTGCAAACAGGTTTTAGTTGGGTACAGTCCCGAGCCACATGGAGGCAGTGAGTGGATCTGCAGAGGTTCGTCTCTCCCGGTATTGGGGGTGAGGTCGCGCTGTATCTAGGAGAGCCATTACACAAAGCCCTCAGCCGAGGCAGGAGATTTACTGGTAGGTATTCCAGTAGTATCTCAGGGTGTTCTGGGCTTCGCTCCGACACGACTTGTACCGCTTTTAGGGGTCTGACTTTTACCAACCCCCTAGGCCCGCCATGCGATGCTCATAGACGAACGGACCGGACTGTACGGATATTGTCACTGACAGGCTCAGTAGGGTGTCAGGATGAGTTCGCTCATCGACGTCCCTTTTGGTCAATAGCTGGTGGCCCGTCACGTATGGCTAATACCTCTGACGTGCTAGTGGTTAAATCCACAGCCATAGTATTGACGAGTCTTTAGAGTCCACCACACAGACAGTTACTCAAGTTTCGGGCGAAACACTTAGAGGCCATATGGAGATATGGCAGGGTCCGATCAGATACGTGCGGTATTGCACGGATCAGGATCGGACGGTTTGTACTAGAGGCCGTATAGATATATGGAAAGGTTCGATCAGATACGTGCGGTATTGCACGGATCAGGATCGAACGGATATTACTAGCCGGCTTTGGTTTAAGCCGGATCCTAGTTTAGTACAGTGTAGATTTTATCTCATTGCATTTGTATCCGATCGGAATACAGATGCGGGTGTGTATGCACAGTATCGGGGTTTTCCTGTAATTTATTATGGGACCAGTTTTCTGGAGTTGCCAGTTTGCATTCCGTTCCGGCCGGTTTTCCTTTGTTCTTTCCCGGCCGGACTTTTCCGATGGAGGGGGTTATTTGCAAGTTTGCAAATAACATATTGTGGAGGGGTTTCTTGCATATGGATTGATTATAAAAGCATCTTTTGATACCATTCTTTTCTATCATCATTTCTTGCATTCATGGTGATTAGAGTTGATTAGGAATTGATTTGAGATGGTTATCATTGCTTTGGATGTGGTCACCCTCCACCTTTTCCTACACTCACATTCCTTCTTGTTTTTGAGTTTTCCTCCACCATTTGTTAGAGAGGGGGGCCGGCCACATAGAAGAGTGAGAATGAGAGAGGCTCATTTTTGTATGAGGAAAATTTATTCACCTCTCAATTTCTCTTTCTACACAATTTCTAGCTCTCTCCAATGTTCTTCATCCCTCCATCACCATGGCAACTACTACCCCAAATGAGACAAGCATTTCTACACTACAATCTACAGCAAAGCTTGGGCACGTCGACTAGCCAGCTTCATGCCCGAGTTGCCTCGGTATTGAGGTGGGAGCCCGTAAAAGATGCAGACGATGTGGTGCCCTTTCGGCAAGGAGGCGACGACCGGAATTTCCGCGGGAGATCGGGACGACGACGAGAAGACCGGAGGACTCGGATCAGTCGGTATACTTCTCTACCCTTCTCTTGTTTGCTAGTATAGGTTAATGGTTACGATCCGGGTCTATTGTCCGCGGTAGCGCCAGTTTGAAAGTTAAGAAAAATTTTGATTCCGCATTTTGGCCTCAGATAGACGGCCGGGGCGCTGCCGTGGCACAACATTCCACAACTCCAGTTTTCAAACAAGTGTCCTAAATGATTCACCGTTGAAAATAAAACGTTTAATGAGTTGTACGACTTTGTAGTGCTTGATTTGCCAGATTGTGAAGGGTCTCTTTCGAGTGAAACCATCACCGATCCTTTCGATCTCTACATCTCCAATCTAGAACCTGAATTGATAAATATCCATGTTTTTGATGAGGTGTCTAAAAAAATTCATTTTCACTTGATTGAGGATATTGACGTAGGGAATATTTTGGATGATGAACCCGCAGATTTGACTGAATTTTTCTCTCCAATTCATCATCCTGAGTCATTAAATGTTTCTCCCGAACTTCATATGCGTCTTGATTTTGATGATAATTGCATGGATAAGATAACTTTTGAGGTGAATTATGAGGATAGTATTGAGGAGAGTATTGAGGATAGTATTGAGGATGAACCAGTTTTGTTTGATGAGTCGGATTTTCCAATTCATCCTCCTGAACCTTTAACTGTTATACTTCCCAAATCAGCCCCCTTCATCCTTTCCATCGTTCCGACCTCGCAAGAGATCACGCAGGAGGACTGTGAGTTTGAAAAATTTCTATTCGATCACAGCAGTTTTGATTCCACTAGTGCGTTCCTCCTTGAATCTGACACAGTTCTCACAACCGATAACGATTACGAGTGTTTCACTTTTTCGGACGATTTTGAAACTCACCGCCCGAGTTTGAGTCCTTTGAAATTTCAAATGAGTTAGTTGAACCATCAGACTCGGTTGCTTACAGTCATTTCGAACCATTGATGGATCCTTCGAGTTCGAGACAGTTTCACCAATTTCACCTTCGATTGTTTCACCTCTGAAACTCGAACTCAAGCTGTTGCCGTCTCACCTTACATACGCTTACTTAGGTGAGAATAAGACTGTCCCTAAATCACTCCCCTTCGTCCTTTCTATCGTTTTGACCGCGCAAGAATTCATCGTGCTTCCATTTTCAATGTCTGGTTTACCAAGTTCAACGTACCCATGTTTTCTCACGAATCTTGAGGGATTTGACTCCATTTCTCGACGGGTTGATAGATTAGCACAATCGCTTTTAACACATCGGTCATCACAATTTGTGCTAATTTATTCACTCAATTTACACCCACAAGTTCGTATTACACTTCTTTCTCTCTTCCGCCATTCTTCTCCTAATATACCGAGACCATATTCCACCTTTCTTCCCATACGGTCTCGTGTGTTTCTCATTTCTTTTCTCTACACTCCATTCTTTCACCAACCACACCATTATAACGATAAAATTTTTGAATGGTTGGTGCCAACCTTTGGCCTGTGTAAGGCCTTGTATAGTTTGATTTTTCTCCTCCCTAACTCTGAACTTTAAATGCTTAAAACAGTGGAAACACTGTCTCACTTAAGTTTAGGGGGAGACCTTTTTGTATATTTTGTTTTTCTTTTAACAATAAAAAAAATTATTATAAAAATAATAATAAACAGGGAAGTGCCGATATTTTTGACCCTCTTAGTGTAGCCTGACAGTGAGGACGCTGTCAAGTTTAAGTTTGGGGGTGTGCTCGATAAGCTTTCTTCCTTCGCATTCATATGTATAATTTTGCATTTGCATACTTATTTTAAAACCCATAAAAATTGAAAAAAATTTAAAATTATAAAAATTGAAAAATTCAATTTTGTCCATAATTGACTTGAGTTTGACAAGAAGGTTAACTAGCTATGAACAACTAGATTCTAGACTTAGTAAATTAAAAACCCTAAAAATAACATTTCTTAAAATTAACGGTAGAAAATATATGTCCTTGTAGTTTACTTAGAAATAGGCAAATTTTGAGTTCACTTCTTGGGCTAAGTCAAAATAAGGGAAAAGTATTGATATTTTTATTAAAGTATAAGTCTGAAAAATAATTCCTAAGTTTAAGTCTAAATTCTGAAAATATACCCTACAACTTGCACAAACACGAACCTTGAAACTTGGAATAGTAGAGGATACTTTGAAATGCTCTTGTCTAAAATCCTTAGTATGAAGGAAAATAAAATTATAAGTATGAATAAAGAGATATATAAAAAAATATAGCGAGGGTGCTTCATCACCTAGTGCCTTAGACCAACTGGTTCGGGAGTCACTGCTAAAGCCTTAGGTATTACAAGACGAGGAATTACACCTTAATGCGCAAACACATTTTGTAATCGGTCGTTAGTACCTCAAGAAGTAGTAACGGTCGCATGAAGAATGTGTGAGCAATTTCATCTAAAATTCACCAACTAAAAGTACTTTGGACAATGGACAAGAGTATGATAGCTTGAATTGAATTTCCAAGTGTAGGGGTGATACATACATACACGTAGGAGTATATAATTGAGTTTGGATGAGAGATAGGAATGAAAAATATGACTTATATTTTCAGTAGAGATGATAAAAATTCCTAAGTTGAGATGGAACCTTAGAAGGAAAATTCAAAAGATGCTAAAAGCTAAGTAAATTTACAAAACATATACAATCTTAAGTTAAATGATAAGGAAGCGTGAAAAATATGGGTTGATAATTTCTGAGTTGAAGATAATAGAATTTCTTGTTAGAAAACTGAATTGGAGAATAAAAGTCAGTAGGCCGAATTGATAGGATTTTATGGGTAGTATCCGCTGAAAACCATCAGGAGACAACACTTCCTCCTACTAGGGACACCTAGAGGTTTAACGGCTTGTTGCACGAGCTCAGTGCAATCGCGTTTCCCTGCGAAAGTGAGGTTATGTCTTTTTCGAAAATAAAACTAGTTTTACTCGAGGACGAGCAAAAGATAAGTTTGGGGGTATTTGTTCATATCATAATTTTGCATTATTATATTCCCCATTCTTATTCATTTTACAAATAAACATGTGCTTTTGATACATGTCTGCTACATAGTTGCAGGTTACAGGTTCTCGGAACAAAACAGTGAAAATGATGAAAAACGCTATAAAAGTGAGACTTCGACCAACAAATAGAGAATCTTTATCATGCCTACAGTTTGAAGAACAAAGGAAGATCAATGAACAATTTCACAAAGTACAATGGCAGCGCAAGGTTCAAGACTTCGACACGAAGCAAAGGGTAAAAGTCCACGACATTATGCACTTGGAATTCTGGAAGAAACTAGAAGACGATCTGAGAAACCAAGTGAAGAAACAAGAAGCAAAATGCAACCAGAAGCAGCCCAGAAAAATACAGCCCAAGACCCTACCATATGGTCGCGGATCCGTAACCAAACAGGGCATATGGCCGCGGATCCGAGGCCATGCTAACCACGTGTCGGTGCAAACTTTGATGGTGGGGCGGTGCGTTGACTAGGCTTCTTAGGGTAATTTTGTAAATGCATATAGGGATCAGATGTAACCCTAGGGTTTCTATAATCAATAAATAAAAACCCTAATGCTCTTTTTGGAGCATGCATCTTCCTATGCCTCTTTTTATTCATCAAATTCAGAATTCTTAATTCACTGTAGTGTTTTGAAGAGAGCATCGAATAAAGTAAGTTTTTTCCTTTCTATGCCCTAGTTAATTTTCTTTCCTGCCCTAGTATAGATTTTCTTTATCTGCCCTACTTATAACTTTTATTTAATTTCCGTAGTTAGATAATTAGGTTATAAAAAAACAATCATAAAAAAATGTCTTTTATTATCAATTCCCTAATGAGTGAGTAGTTCCTCACTTGTTAGGGTTAGGAATAGGAAAGGTTTGAGAGATGAAGATCTCTCACCCCTTTCTTGCCCATCGCATATTATTTATAGGACTCCATGCATACACACACACACCGCTCACTACGGCACCCTATCTCACGAGGTAGCGGTGATACCGTAGTTTAAAAGACCGGTTGTATATGTTTTCCATGAAGGTTAGGGTAAGAATTAAGAAAGGACGGACAAGGACCTAGAGGAAGAATCATCGTTTCTTCCCGATCATGTTAATCCCCTTTATTAATTATTACCATAACACCTAAACAGATCTAAATTAGGGCATTGAAAGCGGTGAGAAATATTAAATTTCCAAACTTAACATAAACCTAACCCTAGCAAGGTTTTAATCCTAGTCTAAATCAACCTTAGTTTTTAGTGATAATTAATCCAACACCAACTGGAATTAACTTGTTAGAACAAATAGAGAACACACAAAATCCCTGTGGACCGACCCGTACTCACCGGCTAGCTACCAAGCGACACCGTTCTTGATTGCGGTAAAATTCTTTGATTCATCTTTTAAAAGCGAAAGCGCATAAAATTCTCTACCAATCAATGAAGACGTATGGGTCATCGAAATCAAGGTCATGGAATTTTGGCAGAATGTTGAGAAAATAGAGCTTAATCTCAAAATTATCCCCATTGGCTGGTAATACAGAAAAGCAGGAGGGGAGAGTTGTATGGATATGATAGCATCGGTCTTGTAACGCGATGCGTGGCGATGCTCCTACGAGAGGTAGAAGATTAATCGCACCAAGAGGTGGTGGAATCTGTTAGTTATATGTATGCCCTAGAGGCCATTACTGTACATAGGATGTATATTGTAGTGGATGCTGGGACATATATAGGGAGGACTTTCTTGCTCGACATGATAGTATGCTATCTGGTTACTCTTTACCTTAACGTGTATACTGATTGTCTCTCTGTTACATGTTGGTAAAGCCCTTAGGATGTGTACTTGCCTGCCTGGACTATGATGCGGATCATACTAGTGGGGACATGGTAGTCTATAAGTACATCCTTCAAGGTCCCTAGTCGTGGGTGTATCGAGACGGGGCATCGATATACCAGTGTAGACTAGCGTATACCTTCTCGACCCATACAGATGGGCGATGGATGATCCCATATCCATTGGTGTTTGACATCAGAGATGATATACGGGTGCTCAGTAGAGACTGGGTACACTGGACGGACTCGCCGAGAACTCCCAGATGGTATTATACCTCACGTCAGATGGCAGTTCTCTGGTGACACTGGTACAGTAGTCTGTTGACCCGAGATCGTCATAGAGTCTTGTGTGGTTCCCACTGTACTTTGATTTCGACCTTACCACGTCCAAGAGGGCGTGCAAAACGGTGGTTTTTGGGTACAGTCCCGAATCACATGGAGGCAATGAGCGATAGGAGGGGATTCGTCTCTCCCGGTATAGGGAGTTGATGTTGCACTGTGTTCGATTGGCTATAACCGGAAATCCCTGACCAGGGTTGCTGAGATTTGCTGGTAAGTGTTACCAGTAGTTTCTCGAACTGTTATAGACCTCATATCGACACGACTTATCGAGCTATTGGGGTCTGACGTTTACCACCCCTAGGCAAGATATGCGACATATCAGACGAACAGACCGGACTGTACGGTAAGTGTTACTGGTTAGATTCACAGGAGTGTGAGCGGGCTTGCTCGTCGATCTTCTGATCGCTCAATACCCGGATGGCCGTTACGTTTAGCAGACCGCTTGCGGCTTGTGGGTGTTTGATATGATCATCACCTGCTGCCGGCGTATTGACGAGTCTTCAGAGTCCTACACAGAGGTTTCCTGGCTCAAGCGAAACGAAATAGGAGCACATATGAGATATGTGCGGGACCGAGAATAATGCGTGTATGTGATACCGTATTCCATTCTCGCGATGAATGTATCAATTGGTTGTATGCGATATAACCTAGTTATCGAATCAAGAATTGATTCGATAAGCCGATACATTGAATATTAGTCGGTTATATGCGATATGACCGGATCGTTAAATCAAGTATTGATTTAATGATTTAATGCATAATTATATATTTGATATATTACTTTGCATTAACTAGTATTGTTTCACTTTAAATGGATTTTCTCACTTGATATGCACATTGTATATGTGATATACTTTTGTACACTAGTTTGTATCATGTTTGATGATACATGCTAACTTGAGTATGTGTAAAGATTAAACCATGGTTGTGTAATGGTTAGGGTTTTCATTTTATTTATTTATTCATTTATTTATTTATTTCTTTTTGGCAAAAGAAAATGGTGGCTTATTTTGTTTGTTGTTGAAGCTTCATGAAGCTTTGACTAAGTGACCATTTTGTCTTCATGCTTAACCCTAACCATTCAAACTAACCATGATTTATTCTCTACAACTAACTATGGTTGCTATATGATAAGTATTCATTTATTTTCTATTTTAAAACAATACTTATCATATTATCTTCTTCTTCTTCTCCTTCTTCAACATGAAGAAAACCTTGCCTCCATCAATGACAACTTGAGAAAAAGAGTGAGAAATCCAATTCTAAAGTGAACCCACTTCCTATTTCTTCATCCTCTACCACTTGCCAAGTAGTATAAGGTGTTTTCTTCACAAGTTTCATGACTTGGTGAAGTTGGAGCTTGATCTTGTGATACCTCGACGTAGATCATCTTCGGCATCGAAGTCGACGACCTAGCCCACCCATTTCTCCGATGAAGCCGACGCTAGAGCCCGGGATCCGATGATCGCAGCGAGGAGACTTCATCGCGGAGCCTTGGAGGTGGAGAAACGGATCTACAAAGGTTGTATGTTCGTTCACTTCTTAGTTAAGTTGTTAACTAGTTTCTTGTTTCGCCTAAAATTCTAGTTAACGATCTAGTCTAGGGTTTCTCGGCACCTAAAATTTGAAATTGGCATGGTTGATGCCTTGTGAGACCTCATTAGTGTGCCTAGGAGCCCTACAGTGGTATCAGAGCCTAGCTAGAGCCTTAGGCGAAGAGTAGACGACGTTTGAAATCCGATCGAACCGAAATCCTAATTCCAAAATGCTCTCTGGAATTTTTCCAAAAACTGGGTTTTTTCCAGATTAAAAATTCTTAAAAAATTATGCAGGAAATTCTAAGAATTTCTGTGCAAAATTTTCCAAAAGATACGTCCAAAGTGCGGCGGAACCGCGGCAGAGGCCTGGCTTCTGCGGCGGTTCCGCGGCCATCTGATGACGTCGGCCTTCTAATTTTGCACAGTAATTTGTTATTTGAGGTGCTTAGCTTTCTGGGATTTTTTAATCTGAACTCAAGAGTTGAGTTTTCTGGGGTGTTTTGGAGCTTGGATGATTCGATCGGATTATCAGATTTTGTCTATGTGGCTTTCCGGATATTTTAGAATATGTTAAAAAGTTCGACCGGATGTAAATACCCAATCTTTCACCTGCCGGGAAATTTCCAATTGTTGAATTTTTCCGTAGTTTAACGACGTTCTAAGTAGTGCAAGTAACGCGATGGTCCCTCTAGAAGACAACAAACCTTAACTCGATTATGTGACCTTCTTGAACTGCCCTTTGAACCTCCGGGTTTGGGGCAGTACGGCGTGCCACATGTGAGGCGTTGGCTTGACCCTTCTACGGCTGGACCGTTGGTACTGAGGCATGAACTGGATGTTTTTTAAACTTGTTTCATGTGTTGAGCTGTTTCGGGAAAACTTGGGTGTTTGACTGTTCGATCGGAAAGTTTAACATTTTCTGTTTATCTGGAATGTGATACAATAATTGGAATTCACAAATAGTTATGAGATAACTGAATGAATGTTATAAACATAGCACTTTAGTCTCACTTGATCGGTTACCACGGAATTTTGATGTGATCAAAAATCCGTCGCAATCACGTAGCCTACGCGGATACTCGCCGGGTAAACTTAATAGACAGCCTCACCCCATAGCCCCGACCAAGTGACTGTAGGAGAACCCCGTCGCCGAAAGCATCCATTCGGGTGCTCGCGGCAGCGGTGTTCCGCCTTGGTGCACTTCGTCGACGGCATCGGGGGTGCAACCGTCTGCTAAAGTTTGCGACGAGCATTCGATCAGGATGTCGGGAATCTTGTTGAATTGCCCGACTTGATATTGAAAAGGGTTTTCGATAATGAGACTAAAATGCGGGGTTTATAATTGTTAGGCATGCGATGTCTAAGGAATTCATTTGATAAGGCATGCGATGTCTAAAGAGGTTGCGGATTCCAACTGTTGTAGTTTTACACTTTTTTTTTCTGTGACCGTAAGTGTAATATGTGATATCGCCGGTTTCGTTGCTATATGTCAACGACAATTGGGATGCGCATATTTACTTACGTTGATGACATGTGATGTTATGTGTTGCTGGATATGTTATATTGGATCGTCGTGTTTGAATAGCCGGGGGTTTTTATGTGAGATGAGTGTTTTTCATTTTCATTCATGTAAAACTTGTATGTAATATTCTTTTATTGGGGCACTTCCAGGTTGCGGAAGTTGTCACAGTTTGTATATTACTTACTTTTCCGCACTAGGATAAACCCAAGAAGGAGAGCACAAGTAACCGGATTCTGGAGTCCAGTGGGAGACCAACTCGAGGAGTCGAGTCCGGATCTCCTAACTCTAGAATTGGTAGGGTAGCTTGCCGCTCTCGTAGGGGGTCTATGGGTGTGGGTTTGGCTATTCATCGCGACCGTGGAATCCGTGTTTTATACTGGCTCGTATTGAAAACACGGGCGTCCTAGTATATTCAATATTTCATATGATTCTTCTGCTGCGATATCTATGATGTGATCATTTGATATGTTCTGATGGATACAGTATATAGTATATATGATATATTATATAGGCGTTACTTATATTTTACACCCGCGCTAGCCTTGCCCCGCTCTGTCATTAGTTACCTAACCTAACGGTGCATGAGGGGACATCGAGGCGAATGCGGATGGCATAAGTGTACGTCGTATTTATCTGTGATGTTTAGGTACTTAAATGATGGGACTTCATTAATGTGATTAATGAAAGAAAAGAAACCTAAGATGTTGTAGAATCGAATTTCAAAAATAAAACAGGTAGCTACAGTTCTTGCTTTGCACAGTGATGTATATGATATATCCCGCACCTCATTTGACGAGGAAAGGATCGAGATCCCTTCACCGGGAGTGACTCCTTTAGCAATAACTGGCAGATGCTACACACTCGGTCTGTCTTTTGATAGCTTCTATAGTTTCTGCTTTGCACAGTGATATATATGATATATCCCGCACCTCATTCGACGAGGAAAGGGCCGACGATCCCTTCACCGGGAGTGACCCCTTTAGCAAAACTAGAAAAGCCTAAAAAACACTCCATTTTAAAATCATTTGATTCTACAACGATATCAAGTTCATTACGCAATAGGTTTTCAGAAAAACCTGTCGTAGCCCTCCGTCATTTCAGATAAGTCCTACTTAGTATTCGTGCTACGTTTGTTGACCTCCGTCAAAGCGTAGTGTGCGGTAGCTAACTAGTATTTATCTGCTTATGCATATGATGCAAATTGGATTAGGGTAGCCGTGCGGCCTTGTTGACCTCCGTCAAGGGTCGTGCGGGTGGGTTTAATTCGATCAAGAAATGACGGGTTGAACTTGACTAGTAACCTATGGTTTGTTGACCTCCGTCAAGGTCATAGGACGCTAGGGGCAAAATATAATCGGGAATTTCAAGTGTTGAAATTTGCAATGAGATTGCATACCTTCTATGAGATAGTTGGATCCCGATACCCGCTGCGAGTAAAAGTTACTCCTGGGAGAGTTTTACACATTACAATTAGCCGATCGAGTAGGTGTCTAGAAAGGTGTCAACGGGGTTACGCCTCTGGGAAAGCGAGGTTTACTGTAATTAGGTTCGTGCGAAAGCACGGGGGACCTCCCTCAAAGTACCGACACTGGCCTGGCTGAAAGATTGGTGAACTTGTAGCGTGTAATTAATCCCGGCTAGTCTTTCCTTTTAGGGTTTGAAGGAAGATTTGATAAAAACAGTAGGAGCCATCCTGATTAGATAAAATAATAACCAATCTGATCTTGCAAGAGCGCATGCTGAGTGTTTTCTTCTCTCTCTCTCCTGGTAGCGACCATATCACGCCTTAATCAAAATAATAATACGGATGTATTGACCGAACCCGCTTGTTATACTGAGCTGGGGAACGTTGGTCCCGCTCCAACTTATAATTGTTATAAGACAGAGCAGGAAATTGGGGAATACCAGATTTCCCGTACCGTCCAAACGAAGAAAGTGCATGTTGATGCATCTTCTTCGGGTGTGTTCATTACAAAAAACTGTTTCTCAGTATCCTCTGCGTCCTGGGTATTTGATACCGAATCTGGATCCCAGATATGTAATCTGTTACATAGGGCTACAGATAGGTAGAGAACTGAGAACGGGTGATAAGTTTCATGAGGCAGAAAACGGGGCAAGTATTGCAGCCAAGTCTGTTGGTCACTGTCACCCTGTATTATTAATACATTGATTCTGAACAAATGCTATTAGATACCGAACCTGATATACAAAATCATATCAGTCTCTTTATTAGTAAAGAAATGATAAAATTTTGTATTGTTGGATAATGTTTTGAACATTTCCTATATCAAAAGTTGATCGGTTCAGACACGTTATCTAAAAGCATTGATGCGGACTAAACGAGCACTAGGGTCCCAAGTCCAAACGGACATACACTAAATGAGTTTAGTATAGTCAAAGCGTAGAATGTGGGGGTAAGAAAATGATTATGAGAAATGTAGATGAAAGGTTGGTGGAATGAAAATTTGTTGACAAATGGCAAGTTTTTATGAAAGTTTTTGATATTTTTTGTAGAGAGTTTTGAAAAATATATACGGAATTAGGGACACAACTTCAAACAATCACAGTCACAATATGCACAATCACACCTAAAGTTATGGTCTTCAAAGTCCAACTAGACTGCTCCTAACTGTTCCAAAGCGACAAGCTGTGAGATAACTCTCAAATCTCCTCTTCACTGCCAATTGTAGCCAGGTAAGCACAAGTGAGGTAAAGAGGGTTCCGCTCACGAATCACCGTGAGACGGGCCTTTTAAAATTACCTCATCACTTATCTAGTCTAAATACCATAAAGTCAAGTTTAGATAAACGACCGAATGACCATAACCTTCCTCTGTCCTATTGAGCACGACAGGTCCTTAATTGGCAGAGTCTAGATATTTTTTAATTAAACTCAAAGGTAATGCGCATACTTTTTGTGATTTTGGGGGTCTTAGAAAGGGTGATGAAATCCCCACCCAATCTAAATTGGTGTTATAGCCCCTTAAAGTCCGTATTATTTATGCAAAACGATAACAAACAAAAATCTAAAACACTTGCAAAACTTTTATTTGGCAGCGGCGCAAAAAATCCTGCACAAAAATAGTTTATTGGAAAGGGGAAGTTTGCACAAAGAATACTGCAGAAAAATAATTCAGTAGAGTTCAGAAGGGGGGTTTAGAAGAAAGAAGTACTCGCTAAAAATTTTGGGCACTAAGTCAATACTTTGACCACAAAACCGCGGTCAAACACAAGCAATGGCCACGGAAGCACGGTAGTATTAGAGAATTGGAGCTTCAAATTTCTTCTGTGTGCTAAAATTAGTCTTCTCTTCTGAGTTTTAGTCTCTGGTACTTGATTTGGTCACTGAAATTTCTCCAGAATTTGGTACAGTTAGCCGCGGTTTTGTCTTGATCCGCCGCGTTGTAGCCGCAAGATGTGGGTCTAACTCCCCACAACTTTGGCACTGAACTTGCTCTTCTCCCTATCCTGCACACTCGCACAAAAAGAATCAAAAATAACAAGATTATTTTTATAGTTTGTTTGTTTTTTTATTTATATCCACAAATTAACCCAAAACTACAAAAAGAAATAAACTACCGTCTCCCCAGCAACGGCGCCATTTGATTGTTACAGTTTTTATATGCGTTCTATTTACCGCAATCAAGACCGGTTCGCTTGGTAGCTAACCGGTTGAGTACGAGTCGATCCACAGAGAGATGGAAATCTTTTTCTTTATGTTTTAATGAGTTAAGTCAAGTTTGTCCAAATTTTTTCAAAGCTAACTATATGTTTAGTTAAGTAAGTTAAAGAAAACTTGTTAGGGATAGGATTAGGTTAGTTTGATTAAGGAATTCGCTCATTTCTTCCATTTTCCTTTCTTGATATTGATGTTACGGTAATCGGCAACAACGGGGATTAACACGACTAGGAAGGATACTTGCGAGTATAAGCTAGGCTTTCCAACGCTTAGTCCCTTCCCTTTGGTCCTTATCCGTCCGTTCTTGGCTCTTAGCCATAATCTCCGGTCAATTCACCCACAATCGGTCTCACTAGGGTGTCACCACTATCATAGAGGATAGGGTGCCGTACGGAGCAGATTGTGGATGTTTTGACAAGAGTTCAATTCAAGTTGTTGGGTAAAGAAAAGAGTGAAGGAGATTTTCTTCTCTCAAACTTTCCTTATCCTACCATAACAAGTGAGAAAACTACTCACTCATGTTCAAAAAGAAAATAAGAAGTAAAGAAGAAGATAGAAAAGAATGAAGGTAGAAAAGAACAACTAGCTATTTGAGACCTCACCTAGGCAATGATCACACTTGAGTATCATAGTTGCAAGGATAAAAGAAAAGAGAAGAAGAAAAAGAAGGAAATAAAAACCAACAGCTATTTATTAAAGAAAATAGAAAATCAATAAATACACTAAGTTACTAATGAAACAAGACAAGAAATAACTCTCAATTTTTATTTATCATCCACTCAAATTCTTTCACTACAATTTTAATGGAGGAAAGAAGAAGAAATCTATACTATTTTATCCCTATTTTAAAGAAAAATATGCATCCCTCCTTCAATTCAGATCTGGAGTATTTATAGAAGCTGGAATAGGCATTTGTAGCTGTGAGAAGACCCAACTTAATAAGATAAAACGACGCCAGAAATTCCGCGACGAACGGAGCCCATACGGTGGTGGATCCATGGCTCCCCTATACAATTAGCGGCGGGTCGGCGGTGGTTCTGTTGAATTATGCGTCCAATTTTCCTCAGTGGTCTTTTGGTCAAGTTTCTAGGTTTTGGGGCTTTTAATATTTGTATTTGGGGTTCTCTGAAATCTTCAGACTTCAACCATTGACTTGTTGACTTTGATTTTGTCCAAATTGCTCCATTTTAAGCTTAGAAGTCCGTCAATTGCTCCAGTGCCTATTTTTCTGCACTTATTGAGCAAACACAGATCAAAAGTACCTATCTACATGCAATGCGACCAAGAATGGATGGTATAAAAGTGCAAAATTCTGATATGAACAAGTGGCATACCGTTTAGCACTATCACTCTCATTAGAAGGGGTGCACAAGGCGTTCCACATATCCCAACTTCGACGATATGTGGGCGACCCCAGCCACATACTTGATCACTCAGAGCTCACTGTATAAATCGATCTAACTTGCGAACAGCGGCCGGTCGAGATCTTGGATCGAAAGGTGAAGATACTACGGAACAAGAAGGTGAACTCGGTCCGAGTGATGTAGAGAAAGGATTACCGGGAGAATTAACATGGGAGCGAGAAAATGATATGCATGCACGATACCCTCACATTTTTGAAAATTAGTTTTTGTGTAAATTTCTAGGACAAAATTTTTGTAAGGAAGATAGAATGTAATGACTCAGAAATCCCTGTATAAATGATGTTAGTTATATGTATGCCCTAGAGGCCATTGTTGTACATATGATGTATATTATAGTGGATGCTTGGACATATATAGAGAGGACTTTCTTGCTCGTCATGATAGTATACTATCTGGATGCTCTTTATCTTAACATGTTCACTTGTATCAGAATACTGTCTTGTTATTACATGTTGATAAAGCCCTTAGGATGATTACTTGACTACCAGGACTATGATGGAGATCATACTAGTAGGGCCAATGGTAGTCCACATGTACATCCTATAATTGTTCCTAGTCGAGGGTGTATCGAGACAGGGCATCGATACTCCAGAGTAGACTAGCATATACGTATCTTGACCCATATGATGGGCGATGGATGATCCCACATCCATTGATGTATGACATCAAGGATAGTATACGGGTGCTCAGTGGAGACTGGGTACACTGAACGGACTGGCCGAAAACTCCTTGTTGGTATTATACCTATCGTCAGATAGCAGTTCTCTGATGACACTGGTACAGGTTAGTCTGTAGACCCGAGATCGTCATAGAGTCTTGTGTGATTCCCATTGTGCATTGATTTCTACCTTACCACGTTCAAGAGAACGTGCAAAACGGTGGCTTTTGGGTTCAATCCCGAATCACATAGAGGCAATGAGCGATAGGAGGGGTTTAGTCTCTCCCGGTATTGAGGGTTGATGTTACGCTGTGCTCGATTGGCCATAACTGGAAATCCCTGGCCAGAGTTGCTGAGATTTACTGGTAAGTGTTATCAGTAGTTTCTCGAACTGTTATGGACCTCACATCGGCACGACTTATCGGTTACTGGGGTCTGACGTTTACCACCCCTAGACTAGCTATGCAACATATCAGACGAAGAGACCGGACTGTACGGTAGTGTTACTGATTGGATTTATAGGAGTTAGAGCAGACTTGCTTGTTGATCTTCTGATTGCTCAATACCCGGGTGGCCGTTACGTTTAGCTGACCGCTTGCAGCTTGTTGGTGTTTGATGTGATCATCACCTACTGCCGGCATATTGACGAGTCTTTAGAGTCATACATAGAGGTTTCCTGGCTCAGGCAAAACGGAGCAGGAGCACATATGCTATATGTGCGGGATTGATATTGATACGCGTATGTGATACTGTATTCTATTATCGCGATATGTGATATCGGCCGGTTATATGTGATATAGTCGGGTTATCGGATCAAGTGTTGATTCGATGAAATGATATATATATATATATATATTATATGCTCACTTAAGTATTTATTATTTTCACTTATGATACATTTAACATATATGTGATATATATTTATTGTATTGTTTTCTATTGTTACATAAATATTATATATGTGATATATAATATTGTAACATGCTAGGTTATACATGCAACATGGATGTATGAGAATTATACCATGCTAAATATAATGTTTGGGTTTAAATTCCTAAGTAATTCAAAATTGTGGAAATGAGTCATGGTGGAAGCTTCATGAAGCTTGTTGATAACCATTGACAAAGTCCACCCTTTTTGTTTTGCTTAAGATATTTTCTAACCCAACCATGACACATAGCCATGATTAACTCTCTGCATGGGTTAGGTTTTCACATATGCTAACCTATGGTTGAATTTCTAACCTTATCTCATGCATTCATCTTCTTCTTCCTCATCTCATTTTGAGCTCTCTTGACTTTGAGATCAAGAAGAAAAATAGTGAGAAATTAAATACTAAAGTGAGCAAAATTCCTACTTCATCATCCTCTTCTATACTAGCCATAAAGATTAGTGTGTTAGCTTCACTAATTCCGTATTAGTGAAGAGAGAGCTTGAGTTCGTGTTTCCTCGACGTAGATCATCATAGACTTTGAAGACTTCAAGCAAGGATGCATCATACATCTTGTGGAGCCTCTCAAGAGTTTGGAAGCTCGTTGATCGCAGCGAAGGGACCACTACTTGGAGCTTGTGAAGTGAAGGAGCGGACTACAAAGGTTGTAATCCCTAATCACTTAGTTGTAAAGTTGTTTACATACATGTTAACCCTAATTCTCCAGTTCGATTACTTGGTTGGTTTGTTTAGCACCCTAAAAAATTTTAAATTGCATGTTTGATGCTTGCCAAAACCTTGCTAAGGTTCAAAACTAGCCCTACAGTGGTATCAGAGCCAAGCTAGAGCATTAAAGGTTTTCTAGACGAAGTTAGAATTCAGATCGAACCCCGAAAACCCATTTTGACTCCCTCTCTGGAAATTTTTCAAAAAGTTGGATTTTTCCATGTTAAAAATATTCAAAAAATCGTGCAGGAAATTCTATGGACATACCTGAAGAACGAAACCCTAACTCGTCTAAGTGACCGCGTATCCGCGGCCAAAACATGGTTTTGGCGGTGGATCCGCGGCTCCACTTGAGAGGCTTGGGTCGGGCCTTCAGCTGTAGGTCCGTAGGTACTGTGGTATGTCTCTGGTTAACTTTAACAGTGCTCAAGTATTGAGCTTTCTGGGAAATTTGGGAATTCGCTGATTCGATCGAATTGTTTAAACTTCGCCTAGCTATATGTGGTTGTGATATAATATTTGGAATTCATATTGTTAGGTATGAAATGCGAAGTATGTGATATTTCGGGTTTATGATGTCTAAGGTGATTGTGGATTCCAAATGTTGTAGTTTTTCATTTTCTTTTCTGTGACCGTAAGTGTAATATGTGGTGTATCGCCGGTTTCGTTGTTATAGATCAACGACAATTGGGATACGCATATTTACTTATGTTGATGACATGTGTTGTTATGTGTTGCTATGATATGATATATTGGATCGTCGTGATTGAATGACCGGGGGTTTTATATGAGATAAGAGTTTTTTTAATTTTCATTCATGTAAAATTCTTTGTATGTAATATTCTTTTATTGGGGCACTTCCGGGTTGAGGATGATGTTACCTTTGTTGTATATTGTTTACTTTTCCGCATTAGGATAGACCCGAGATAGGGAGCACAAGTAACCGGGTTCTAGGGTCCAGTGGGAGGCCATCTCAAGGAGTTGAGACCGGGTCTCCTAACCCTAGAATTGGCAGGGTTACTTGCCGCTCTCGTAGGGGGTCTAGGGATGTGGGTTTGGCTATTCATCACGACCGTGGAATTCGTGTTTTTTTATAGGCTTGATATAAAACACGGAAATCCTAGTATATCCAATATTTCATATGTTATCTTCTGTTGCAATGTTCTGTGATGAGATCATATTACTGCCTGAGACGAATGTTTTATTATTATATATATGATATATAATAGACGTTGCTTATGTTTTGCACCCGCGCTAGCCCCGTCCCGGTATGCCATAACGGAACATTGTGACGAATGCGGATGGCATAAGCGTACGTTGTATTTTCGTTTCTTCTGTGATGCTTAGGAAGATTAAATGATGGGAATTCATTAATGAGATTAATGAAAGAAAAAGAAACCTAAAAGATATTGTAGAATCAAATTTTCAAAAAGGGTAGCTCTAGTTTTTGCTTTGCATAGCGGTATTCCTTGTAGAATATCCAGCACCTTATTCGATAAGGAAAGAGCCGAGATCCCTTCACCAGGAGTGATCTCTTTAGCGAAACTAGCAGATGCTACAACTCACTCGGTTTTGTTTTTGATTGCTTCTATAGTTCTTGCTTTGCATAGAAGTATTCCTTGTAGAATATCCATCACCTTATTCGACAAGGAAAGAGCCGAGATCCCTTCACCGGGAATGACCTCTTTAGCGAAGCTAGTAAAAGCCTAAAAACACTCATTTTCAAAATCACTTGTTTCTACAACGATATCAAGTTCATTACGCAAAAGGTTTTCTGAAAAACCTAGCGTAACCCTCCGTCATTTTAGGAAGTAGAGTACTTAGTATTCGTGCTGCGTTTGTTGACCTTAGTTAAAGCGTGGTATACGGTAGCTGAGTGATGTCTTCCTACATAACATATGATGCGATTAATTAGGACAATCATATGACTTTGTTGACCATAGTTAAGGGTCATGTGGGTGGGTCTAATCAATCAAGAAATGACCGGTAGAACTTGACTAGTGCTTATGATTTGTTGATCATAGTTAAGGTCATAAGTCACTAGGGGTAAAAATATTATCTGGAATTTCAAGTGTTGAAATTTGCAATGAGATTGCATACCTTCTATGAGATAGCTAGATCCCGATACCCACTGTGAGTAAGAGTTACTCCTGAGAGAGTTTTACACATGACAATTAGCCAATCAAGTAGGTGTCTAGAAAGGTGTTAAACGGGGTCATGCCTCTGGGAAAACGAGGTTTATTCTAATTAGGTCCATGCGAAAGCACGGGGAACCTCCCTCAAAATACTAACACTGGCCTGGCTGAAAGATTGGCGAACTTGTAAGGTATAATTAATCCCAACTAGTCTTAACTATTAGGGTTTTAAGGAAGATTTGATATAAACAGTGGGAGCCATCCTGATTAGATAAGATAATAACAAATCTAAATCTTGCAAGTGCATACGCTAAAGTGTTTCCTTCTTTCTCTCTCCAGGTAGCGACCATGTCAGGCCTTAATCAAGATAATAATATGAATGTATTGACCGAACCCGCTTGTTATACTGAGCAGGGGAATATTGGTTCCGTTCTTTCTTATAATTGTTATAAGACTGAGCAGGAAATAGGAAAATATCCGGATTCACACGCCGCCCAAACGAAGAATAAGCATAATGATGCATCTTTTTCAGGTGTGTTTGTTATCGAGAACTGTTTCTCAATTCACTCTACGTCCTGGGTATTAGATACCGGATCAGGATCCCATATATGTAATATGTTGCATGGGCTAAAAAGAAGTAGAGAACTGGGAATGGGTGATCATTCCGTAAAAGTAGGGAATGGTGCAAATGTTGCAGCCAAAGCAGTTGACGAATATCACCTTATATTACCAAGTGGTAATACATTGATTCTGAACGAATGCTATTACATACCGAACATGATATGCAACATTATATCAGTTTCTTTATTAAGTAAAGAAGGATATAATTTTTTAGTACAGGATAATGTTATGAACACCTTCCTGAGTCAAAAGTTGATTGGATCAGGCTCGTTAAATAATGGCATATACGTTCTAAATCAAACTACAGTTCTTAATTTACAAAACACACACAAGAGGAAGAGTTCAGAAATGAACGAATCCTTCTTGTGGCATTGTAGACTAGGTTATATCAATGCGACACGACTAGCTAAGTTACATAAGGATGGATATTTGAATTCGTTCGAATTTTCATCTTATGACACTTGTCAGTCATGTCTCAAAGGAAAAATGACCAAATCTCAGTTTAGTGGACACGGAGAAAGAGTTATGGAACTCTTGGGACTAATACATAGTGATGTATGCGGTCACATGTCTACACATGCCAGGAATGGTTCCTCGTACTTCATTACATTCACTGACGATCTCTCAAGATACGGACATGTGTTCCTGTTGAAACACAAGTCTAAAGCATTTGTGAAATTCAAAGAATATAAGCACGAAGTCGAGAACCAAACGGGCAAAAGTATAAGATCCTTCAATCTGATCGAGAAGTAGAATACTTGAGCAATGAATTCCGGGACTATCTAAAAGAGAATGGAATTCTCTCTCAGCTTACTCCTCCCTATACACCACAGCACAATGGTGTATCGGAGCGGAGGAATCGCACCATATTAGATATAGTGCGCTCTATGATGAGTACTGCTGAGTTGCCTATTTCCTTTTAGGGTTATGCGCTGGAGATGGCCGCATACCTATTGAATAGAGTTCCAACTAAATTGGTGCCTACCACTCCATATGAGATATGGAATAGGAAGAGGACATCTCTTAAACGTGTTAAGATATAGGGTTGTCCGGCCTATGTTAAAAAGCAAAATTCGGACAAACTCGAGGCAAGATCAGTTCTATGTAAGTTTGTGGGATATTCAAAAGATTCTTATGGATATATTTTTTACCACGCTGAGGAACAAAAGCTGTTTGTTTCTCAATATGCCACCTTTTTGGAAAAGGAATTTCTTGTAAAAGAAATTAGTGGCGAAGAGGTAGAGCTGGAAGAAGTTCCAGCTGCACAAACTGCAACAGAAGATTTAGCGAAACCAGAGGATTCAGTAGTTCCCAACGAACCCCAGCCTCTGAGCCGATCTAGTCGGGTTCCTCAACCACCTGAGAGATACTACTGTTTTCTCATTGATGGTGGCAGCGAGGACTGCATCATGGAAAATGATGACTCGACTAGTTTCGAGTAGGCCATCACGAGTGGGGACTCTGTGAAATGGCTGGATGCAATGCGATCCGAGATGGAATCTATGTACACCAACAAAGTATGGACTTTGGAAGTTGCTCCTAGAGGGGTAAAACCCATTAGGAGCAAATGGATCTTAAGAAGAAACTTAGTGTAGATAGAAAAGTTGAGACTTTCAAAGCTAGACTTGTTGCAAAAGGTTTTCGTCAACGACCAGGTGTGGATTATGACGAAACCTTTTCTCCGGTGGCTATGCTTAAGTCCATCCGGATCCTACTTGCCATTGTCGCATACCATGACTATGAAATCTGGCAGATGGATGTTAAGACCGCCTTTCTAAATGGTGATTTAGAGGAGTTCGTGTACATGACTCAGCCAGAGGGCTTCGTAGACAGTGGGAGCAGCGGAAAGATGTGCAAGCTGCTTAAATCCATCTACGGGTTAAATCAAGCATCGCGGAGTTGGAACATCTGTTTTGATGACGTAATCAAAGAGTTTGATTTCGTCAAAAATATAGATGTACCTTGTATATACAAGAAGGTGGCAAAGTGTAAGGTTGTCTTCCTCGTATTGTACGTGGATGACATACTCTTGATAGGAAATGATATTCCTATGCTGCATCCGGTCAAGCTCTTCTTATCACAAAGATTCTCAATGAAAGATCCAGGTGATGCCTCTTACATATTGGGAATTAAGATCTATAGAGATAGATCTAAGAGGATACTGGGATTGTCCTAATCTAGGTACATAGACACCATACTAAAGAGGTTTAGTATGGAAGAATCCAAGCGTGGGAATTTACCCACGATCTCAGGACTCACTCTCTCCAAAGAGATGTCTTCCAAGACTGATTTGGAGAGAGCTCGCATGCAAGGGATACCCTATGCTTCAGCAGTAGGCTCTATCATGTACGCGATGTTGTGTACCAGACCCGATGTAGCATACTCACTAAGTGTAGTGAGTAGGTATCAAGCAGATCCTGGAGAGAATCACTGGACAGCTGTGAAGAACATTCTCAGGTACTTGAGAAGGACTAAAGAGATGTTCTTGATATATGGTAATGGAGAACTCCAAGTGGAGTCATTTACCGATTCGAGCTTCCAGAGTGATAAGGACGACTCTAAGTCGGTCTCAGGATTTATCTTCACCCTCAATGGAGGGGCGGTGTGTTGGAAGAGTTCCAAATAGGAAACCGTTGCAGACTCGATGATGGAGGCTGAATACATCGCTGCCGACGATGCTGCCAAAGAGGCTATCTGGATAAAGAAGTTCATTACTGAACTTGGTGTGGTTCCGTCCATCGAGCATCCAATACCATTGTATTGCGATAACAATGGAGCTGTGGCTTTGACAATGCCTCCATCAGCGATCCAGGCATATTCTGAGGCGGTATCACCTGATCTGGGAGATAGTTGATCACCAAGAGATCGAGGTCGGGAGAGTAGAACGAAGGATAACACTGCGGATCCATTCACGAAGGCCATTCCCCAGATACAGTTTGAGAGACTCTTCGGGATGTTGGGTATGAGATACTACAACAGCTGGCCTTAGTGCAAGTGGGAGATTGTTAGTTATATGTATGCCCTAGAGGCCATTGTTGTACATATGATGTATATTATAGTGAATGCTTGGATATATATAGAGAGGACTTTCTTGCTCGTCATGATAGTATACTATCTGGTTGCTCTTTATCTTAACATGTTCACTCGTATCAGAATATTGTCTTGTTATTACATGTTGAAAAAGCCCTTAGGATGATTACTTGACTACCAGGACTATGATGGAGATTATACTAGTGGGGCCAATGGTAGTCCAAAAGTACATCCTATAATTTTTCCTAGTCGAAGGTGTATCGAGACAGGGTATCGATACTCCAGAGTAGACTAGCATATACATATCTTGACCCATATGATGGGCGATGGATGATCCCACATCTTTTGGTGTATGACATCAAGGATAGTATACGGGTGCTCAGTGGAGACTAGGTATACTAAACGGACTCGCCGAGAACTCCTTGTTGGTATTATACATATCGTCAGATAGAAGTTCTCTGGTGACACTGGTACAGGTTAGTCTGTAGACCCGAGATTGTCATAGAGTCTTGTGTGATTCCTACTGTGCTTTGATTTCCACCTTACCACGTTCAAGAGAACTGTTCACCGCCGAAAACCGGGAAGACTGACGTCTTGCCTGAATTTGGGGGCAGTTGCTATTTGGTTTTATCTGTCCACCTCTCCGAAGATGCCAAGTTGATTTATGGCACCGTATATCAAAGGTTTAGACGGATGCGGCCGTTGTAGTAGACTTCGTCAGATTCCCCCTCATTTGAGTGGTTTTTGATTGTGGGGACGCTCTTCCCTGTAGGCGCAAGCCTCTGCAGTTAATTACGCTACCGCATCGCGGTAACAACTTTCTCCTTCTCCAGATGGGCACTTCGTGTCGTGTGTGTTTGTTTTATTTTTGGTTGCCCGTGGATTGTATACGGAAACTAATTTATGTTGTCGTCCGTAGGGCGTGGATTAGTCCAAATTCGTATTTTCTAAGATTTGGGTTTGGGTTGGGTTTAAGGATCATTAATCTCAT
This sequence comes from Agapanthus africanus, assembly GCA_030015575.1. Classification (NCBI taxonomy): domain Eukaryota; kingdom Viridiplantae; phylum Streptophyta; class Magnoliopsida; order Asparagales; family Amaryllidaceae; genus Agapanthus; species Agapanthus africanus. The sequence continues at coordinate 141,218,634 of CM057339.1, forward strand.
TTAAAATCAACTTAAACGTTTGTTAAGGATACGTTAGTCTAATTTTAGACTAAGATCAACTTAACGTTTGTTAAGGACACGTTAGTCTAATTTTAGACTAAGATCTACTTAACAGGATCATTTAGATCCAACAAAAGAGCATTTGGGCTCTATTGTTTTAGTTTAGGGACTTTGCGGTCCAAAAAATTAAGGACATCATAGTCCATGGAGTTTAAAGACATCATAGTCTATAAAGTTTAAAGACATCATAGTCTATGAGTTTAAGGACCCCACAGTCCATGGTAGTTTAGAGATATCATAGTCTGTAAAGTTTAAGGACATCATAGTCCATGAGTTTAAGGACCCCACAGTCCGTGAAATGTCTGGTTGTCGGGACCCGTCACCTCTCTGAAGACGTTGAAGGATTACAACGACAAATATCAGAGGAGTGAAGAGATGTACCCTTGAACCAATATTGGTTGGGAGATCTGTAGTCCAATTTGGGACAAGATCAAAGATTTGTGAGCATATGGGCTCAATTAATCTGAATTAGGGATCTGTGGACAACTTGGGTTCGGCCCATTCATTTAAAATGTTGGACATTTAATTAGGCTCGGTCCTTTTTCATTTAACAATAATGAGCATTGGTCCTGACAACTTTTTGTCTTTTATTGAATGATGAGTACTCATTATGGCTCTGGCCTTTATCATTTAAAGAACAATTTATGTTCTCTCAGCACATACGTGAGGAGCATGTGGCACGCTTGGCGCTGAGCGCCAGTCAATGAGCGCTTCTGTTAAGTAGCGCACACGTGAGGAGAACGTGGCGTGCTTGGCGCTATGCGTCAGTTAATGAGTGCAGAGCACTTCTGATGAAGTGGCGTACACGTGAGGAGCACGTGGTGCGCTTGGCGCTGTGCGCCAGTCAATGAGCGCAGAGCACTTCTGATTAAGTGGCGCACACGTGAGGAACACATGGCGTGCTTGGCGCTGTGCGCCAGACAATGAGCGCTGAGGTGCTTCCTTAAATTTGGAGCGCTAAGGCTCTACAGCGCTGTGTGCTAGATTTGGAGCGCTGAAGCGCTTCTTTAAATTTAGAGCGCTAAGTCTCTGCAGCGCTGTGCGCAAGATTTGGAGCGCTGAAATGCTTCTTTTAATTGGAGCGCTGGGGCTATTTTTAGACAGCTCTATTATCTGAGATTTAAATTCTCTCTTATAAGAGACTTCGTCTCGTGGATCTAAGAACAAAGTTCTTATTTTATAGGAGATGTTTTAATCTCTTATGTTTTTGGTGAAAGGCTTTGCCTATATGGATCTGTGATCCTGAGAGAATTGAATTATTCTCCCCCTTTTTTATAATGAGATATTATGATCTCTTTTGTGAAAGACAATTTGTCTTAAAGATATATGATCTGGCATAAGAACTAAGTTCTTTTTCTGATGAGATATTTTGATCTCTTTATTTTACCTTGAAGGAATTCTTCTTCTGCTGAGAGCTTGCTCTTCTCTCTGAAATTTCTCAAAGTTTATGGAGGGGTTCCTCTATGTGAGACTTGAAGTCTTTGGTCCTTTATATAGTAGAGGCTGATTTGTTGAATCGGTTGAAAAGATCTTTTCTCTAATTGATTTGGGGATTTCCCCACCATTGGATCTTTGATCCTAGGGCTTCTGTTTTATAGAAGGCAATCTTCTTGTTTTTAACAAGATTGGGAAATCTTTTCCCATACAGAATTTATTTTGTATTTTGGTGATTTTTAATCACCATTGGATCATTGATCCAACGGTGCTCTGATTTTCAGAGCACAATCTTTCCTGTTTGGAAAGATTCTGAGGAATGTTTCCTTAATAGAATTTTATTCTGGTCAATTGATGATTTATCATCTTCATTGGATCTTTGATCCAACAGTGGGGAACATTTAGTTCCAGCGCTGCAACAGAGTCTTTGACTCTCAGCGCTGACGCTGCCAACGCTAGCGCTCTTGTGCTTTGCACGTGAGCGCTACAACAGAGTCTTTGACTCTCAGTGCCGGCGCTATTATGAAGCGTTGCTTCATTTCAAATTTCAAAATTTGAACAGAGCTTTGCTCTGATTGGGGGAAACAAATGCCCCCCCCACCATTGCGCTCATGTGGCTCACACGTGAGTGCAGCGGTGGCAACATCTGCGCCATTAGATCAACTTGGAAGTTGAAACGGCTCTCAGTGCCTATAAATAGGACCCTTGGCCCTTGAGATGACCTCTGTTCATCTTCTTGCTTTGTTTTTTTGAGAATTAATTCTCCCTCAGAGCCAAGCTCTTTCCCTTAAGAAATTTCTTAAGAGTCAAAACTCTGCCCAACTTAGGTAAGAGTTGAACTTTTTAACAGAGCTTTTCTCTCCTTAGATCATAGATCTAAAAAAATATATCTTCAGGGTTTTACCCATTAACAGATCCATGCTCATCTTTAAATCATAGATCTAAAAACTTTAGGGTTTTTATCCAGAGCCATGTTCATCTTTTAGATCAGAGATCTTCAAGATATATAATCTTTTTATTTTAGGGTGATGATAACCTATGAACTGGAACATTGTTCATGAAGAACTCTTAGAGTTCACAGATCTTGAAGATCTCAGAATTTTTAATTCATTAAAAGCTTTTTTGATGGGTTATTCCATCATTTTTACAGAGCATGGATTTTCAGAATTTTTCTTGAGGGATTTTTATTCCTTTCATCATCAGAGCTGACAGATGTCACTCTGTTGTAGAGTGCTGCTCTCAATGAGAGATTTACTCTTTGGCCCGAGGAGTCTCTCATTAAATGAGAATCTTTTTTTTAGGATTTCTCTTTTATTTGCACAAATTTGAATTTGTTGGGTCTCTTAATCAGAACTTATTTTCTCCGTGAGAATATCAAGAGTTGTTTAAATCCCCGTGTCTGTTTTAATAAGCTTTTTCTTAATCAGTCTGCCCACTAAACTCTCACTGATTTTCCTTTTCAGACGTTTATGCCGCTTATTTGTATGATCTCGACGAGATTATTTCTTATTTAGACATTCGCGCACTAGGCCGCTGCTAGAACCAGGAGTTTACAAACGCTCAGTGCGCCAAAATCATGCATCGCTTTGATGAATACAATGGTCGACTGCTTCCTCGTCGTTCCGCTCTTTTGAAGCTCATTATGAGAGCGATCTGGGAAGCACTTCCTTTATTCTATGACGGCATGCCTCTTAAAGTATTGGATGACGCCGAAGATAAGGTACACTCACTGTATCTGATGGGCCTAATCTCAAAGAAAAGGCGAGACAATCTTGTTGATATTCTGTATCAAACTTTTCAACAGGCGATGATAATCGCTGCCTATCGAAGGGCGGAGGACATCGGCGAGGACCCTGACGCTTGTGACCGTGAGAGGAAGCATACGAGAATGGTCTGAGAGGCCCGAAACATTTTAGATGGCCTAACTTTTGAATTTCTCAATCCATGTCCTGGATTTGATGTCTTGCCATTATAAACATTTTAATGATGTTTTTGTTTACCGTTTTCATCACTGTAAGAATTTTCTGAAGTATGAATAGACAATTTTTGTTTCCGCGTATTTATTTTATGCATTAAACTTTTTCCGCACATACATAAATGGGTACGCTTCGAACGCTTAACTGAATGTGAATCAAATGTTCTTCTTACTGTCATTCATAGTATGTGGTTGACGTCCGTAGGTTACGCCTTTTCATTTCGATTTGACGCAGTGCAGTTTACGCACTCTTGAGTAGCACCTCCATTTCTCTGGTATGTAATTTTGGCAAATGTAACTTATGGACGATAGATAACAGTTCATCTTGAACTCTTTGTAGGGCAACGATGGCTTAGGAGACAGGCTCAGATCTGTCGCCTAAGGCTTTCCAACTTTATGAGCCGTGAGGGTCTCATAAAGACTTTTTTCCCTATGAGTCGAGAGGATCTCGTAGGTGTATTTTCTCCTTAGGAATCGTGGGGATACCTAAGTGTGCTTTCCCTTAAGAGTCGTAAGGATCTCACAAGAGAATTTTCCCCCTTACAAGTCGAGAGGACTTGTAAGTGATCGATGAGTTGGCCTTTTTCCGAGTCGAAGCACTGCTCCGACGAGGAGGTCATTTGGTTGACGTATTTCCGAGGCGGTGTCATTTGCTGACGTATTTCCGCAACGGGGTCATTTGATGACGTATTTCCGCTATGGGGTCATTGGATGACGTGTTTCCGCGACGGGGTCATTTGCTGACGTATTTCCGCAACGGGGTCATGTGCTGACGTATTTCCGCGACGGGATCATTGTATGGCATATTTCCGCTACGGGATCATTGGCTGACGTATTTCCGAGACGGGGTCATTGGATGACGTATTTTCGCTACGGGGTCATTGGATGACGGGTTTCCGCGACGGGGTTGTTTACCCTAATCAGAGCAAAGCTCTGTTCAAATTCCAAGGTGGGAAAAAAAGCAATGCTTCTGTTTTCCTCCAATCAGAGCAAAGCTCTGTCTTGAAAATTAAAGTGAAAATTGAAGTTAAAATAAATGAAGCAACGCTTCAGATCTTCTGCGCTGTGCGCAGAGCGCCACGTGTCAAAATCAGACACGTTAGCGCAAGGAGCGCAGCGCCCAAGGCAGCGCACCCAATCAGAGAAAGGCTCTGTTTAAAATTCAAACATTACTTAAAGAAGCAACGCTTCAGCTGACCTGCGCTCTGCACTGCACGCCACGTGGCAACGCGGTTGCGCTAGCGCGGTTGCGCTGCACTCTGCGCTGCGCGCCACGTGGAAGCGCGGTTGCGCTAGCGCAGTTGCGCTGCACTGTGCGCTGTGCGACACGTGTCAGCGCAGTTGCGCTGCGCTGTGCGCTGCATGACACGTGTCACGCGCTGGGGCATTTGCGCCAAACAGAATTCAAATTTTAAAGAAATCTTTCTGTTCTTGTTAAAACAAGAAGATTTTCTTCTATAAAACAGAAGCCTTTGGATCAAAGATCCAACAGTGGGGAAAATTCCCCAAATCACTCAGAGAAAGATCTCTTTAACAAATTTAACTAATTTATGGGCACTATATAAAGGACCCTAGACCTCAATTCAGGATAATCAACATCATCATTGAGAACTCTGAAAAATTGGAGAGAATTCCTCAAGAACAAAAAAGGTAAAAACCTTTAGAAAAAGAGAGAAAAATCTCTTATGAACAGATCATTGATCTGAGAACAAGATCAATGATCTTCAATAAAAAAAAAAAGAAAAATAAATAATAATAGTGCTTTGTACTTTCTTATGAACCATTGGTTCTTTGAAAACAATAAAAACTTGTTTTCTTTGATTTAAAATCGATCAAAACATAAAACAGTGTCTTGCACTTGCAAAAAACTGCACTGTTGCGCTCCTGGGTTGGCGCAAGCCACCAGAGAGCGCCACATGTCAGCAGCGCAACAGCGCAGCGCACTGACACAGCGCACTACACTGTTGCTTTTTCGCTCACCAGAGAGTGACACGTGTCACCTCTATATGCGCTTGCGCCCAATAATTGGCGCAAAGCGCCTGACAGCACACTGTCAGAAGAGCAAATGCTCTGCATTATTCAAAAGGGGCAGAGCCCAATTAAAAAGTCCAATGGACCAAAACAAATGCTCTGCATTATAAATAAAGGGACAGAGCCCAAATTAAAAGGGCCTGACAGGCCTAATGCTCTGCAATGCATTATTAAAAAGGGGGCAGAGCCCAAACAGAGGTCTGTTAGACCAAAACAAATGTTGTGCATTTAATTAAAAGCCTAATGCTATGCATCATTTAAAAAGGAGCAGAGCTCAAATAAAGGTCTAAAAGAGACCAAGATTAATGCTGTGTATTATTAAAAAAGGGCAGAGCCCAAACAAAGGCCTAACAGGCCAACTACAAATAAAAATATTGAACATCTTCAACTGGACTTAGCCCAATTCTGGCCGTAAGTCCTCAAATTAAATTGATTGATCACGACTGTTCCCTTAAATCAATTTACATCCGGTTCTAGGGTACATCTCTGAACTCCTCTGACATCCGTCGTTGTAATCCTTCAACGTCGTCAGAGAGGTGACGGGTCCCGACAACCACACATCAATATGGACTGTGGGGTCCTTAAACTCCCGGACTCAAGCGTCCTTAAACTCCCGGACTGTGGGGTCCTTAAATTCATAGACTCAAGCGTCCTTAAACTCCCGGACTCAAGCGTCCTTAAACCTATGGACTTAAGCGTCCTTAAACCAACTCACGGACTTAAGCGTCCTTAAACCAATGGACCCCCATGTCCTTAAACTGGAACCTGGACCCCTATGTCCCTAAACTGGAACAATAGAGCCCAAATGCTCTTTTGTCGGATCTAAACGATCCCGTTAAGTTGATCTTAGTCTCAAATTAGACTAACGTATTCTTAACAAACGTTTAAGTCGATCTTAGCCTCAAATACGACTAACGTATCCTTAAACCTTCAAACGGACTTTAGTCCCAAATTGGACTATAAACCCCTTAACCAACTTTGGTTCAAGGGTACATCTCTGAACTCCTCTGACACCGGTCGTTGTAATCCTTCAACGACGTCAGAGAGATGACGGGTCCCGACGGCCATATATTAAAAACGGACCACTATGTCCTTAAACTGGAACAATAGAGCCCTAAAATGCTCTTCCGTTAAGTTGATCTTAGTCTCAAATCAGACTAACATATCCTTAACGAACATTTAAGTTGATCTTAGCCTCAAAAATGGCTAACGTGTCCTTAAACCAAAACCAAAAACCCAAATCTAAGAAAATACGGATTTGGACTAATCTACGCCCTACGGGCGACGAAATAAATAGTCTCCGTATACAATCCACGGGTAACCACAAACAAAACAAATACCCACGACACGAGGTGAAACTCTGGAGAAGGAGAAAGTTGTTACCGCGATGCGGTAGCGTAATTAACTGCTGGGGCTTGCGCCTGCAGGGAAGAGCGTCCCCACAATCAAAAAACTCTCAAGCGAGGGGGAATCTGACGAAGTCTGCTATATCGGCCGCATCCATCTAAACCTCCGATACACGGTGCCATAAATCAACTTGTCATCTTCGGAGAAGTGGATGGATAAAACCAAATAGCATCTGCCCCGAATCTCAGGCGAGTCATCCTAACGTCTCGGCCGCCGTTCGGAGGGGACCAGGGGTCATTTGCTGACGTATTTCCGCAACGGGGTCATTTACTGACGTATTTCCAAGGCGGGGTCATTTGCTGACGTATTTCCGCGACGGGGTCATTTGCTGACGTATTTCCGAGACGGGGTCATTGGACCGAGATGAGGTCATTGGATGACGTATTTCCGCGACGGGTTCATTTGCTGACGTATTTCCGAAACGGGGTCATTGGATGACGTATTTCCGAGACGGGTTCATTGGATGACGTATTTCCTTAACGGGGTCATTTGCTGATGTATTTCCGAGACGGGGTCATTAGATGACGTATTTCCGAGACGGGGTCATTGGATGACGTATTTCCGAGACGGGGTCATTGGATGACGTATTTCCGCAACAAGGTCATGTGCTAACATATTTCCGCGACGGGGTCATTGGATGACGTATTTCCGCGATGGGTTCATGTGCTGACGTGTTTCCGCGACGGGGTCATTGGATGGCGTTGCGTCTGCTGTAACGAGATTTGGAACTAGGGATTTTGTCGTGGCTCCGCTTTGTGATGTCGCGTCCATGCTCTGCTGGCAGGAAGAGGAACGCCGTTGTTAGTCTTCTAGGATGGAGATGTTGCTGTTGAGATCTGACTTTCCCTTTTAATAGGATCTGGTGGGGGACATGTGGTTCCCTTTTCGTTTATGCCCATGGATTGTATACAGGGGTCAGTATGGACTCGCCTGTAGGGCAAAATTTTCATTCTTTCATCATTTTTTTATTTCTTTCCGCGATGCTCTATCATTTCAGCTTTTATATCGCGAAAGTCGCGATTGTTAATCATTTCGGCTATTTTTCGTGGTGCCCAATCATTTCGGCTGTTTTCTTTTTCTTTTTACTCCCTACTTTTTATTGCGAGTTACCTAACCATTTCGGCTATTTTGTATGCATATATTTTTACATACTGATTTTGTTGCAAGTTGCCCTATCATTTCGGCTATTTCATATGCATTTTTGGCTTGCTGACTTTTGCCGCGAGTATGAGACTTGGGATCCGATACCGATTTAGGAATCAGCATCGCTACATGATTGATACGTTTCGTGCGTGTTCAAGTTTAATTACCGCAATCAGGACGGTTTCGCTTTGCAGCTAGCCGGATGAGTACGGGTCGATCCACAGAGAGATGGGAGTCTTTTTCTTTATGTTTTAACGAGTTAAGTCCAAATGTGTTCAGGTTTGTTTAAGATTAGCTAATTAGAAATGAATGATAAAAGGACTTGTTAAGGGTTAGGATTTGGTTGGTTTGAGTTAGAAGGTCGCTCACTTAATTCATTTGCCACTCTTAATATCGATGTTACAGTAATCGGCAACAACAGGGATTAGCACGACTAAGGAGGAAACTTGCGAGTATAAGCTAGGCTTTCCAACACTTAGTTTCCTCTTTTTGGTCCTTGTCCGTCTGTTCTTGGCTCTTAGTAGTGACCTCAGGTTGATTCAACCACAGCCGGTCTCACTAGGGTATCACCGCTATTATAAAGAATAGGGTGCCGTAGGGAGCGGATTGTGGATCAATTAACGGGAGTTCGAATCAAGATGTTGGGCAAAGAGAAGAGTGAAAGAGATTTCCTTTTCTCAAACTTTCCATTTCCTACCCTAACAAGTGAGAAATTACTCACCCATTATAAAAGATAAATGAAATGAAACAAAGAAAGAGGGTAATAAGAATTGAGGTAGAAAATCACAACTAGCTATTTAGGACCTTACTTAGGCAAGGATCACATTAAGCATCATGGTTGTAAGGATAAAAGAAAATAGAAGAGAATTAAAAAGAAAACAAATAACAACAACTACTTTTAGCAAGAAATTACAAGCAAAATAAAGAACTAAATTACAAATCATGCATATAGAAAAAGAATACTTCTTGCATTCTTCAACACTCAATAAATCTCACACAAGCTTTAATGGAGGAAGATGGAGAAAATACCCTTTTATTTAAAACTAAACTAAAACTTAATACAAAAATTACACAAAAATAAGCACCCTTCTCTTGGCTCTGTTCTGGGCTATTTATAGGCATGGTTCTGAGACAATAAGAATAAAATATAAGCCCATATACAATTACAGGAATAACCCCACTTTTTCACCAGATGAGGACACGTGGCGACCGCGGATTCGCGGCCATAGTGGGCATTTGGCCGCGGTTCAGTGGTGGGTTGGTGGCCAAACTCTGCCGAGTTGATTTCTCTGGTCTTGCACTCTTTTTTCCTTATGTTTGAAAACTTTAAACTGCAATAATTTTTCCAGAGCATCTTCAGATTTCATAGTCCAAGATTGCTTCATTTTCTTCTCCTTTGACTTTTATCTCCTTTGACTTCTAACTTGATTTAGTCACAAATGACAACTAGTTTCGTCCCATCTTCTGAACTGGTACTGGACGGATACTGGAACCCGGCTTTTATCTGTTTGTGACAGATGTTCTGGATTTTGGCGTAACTGTGGAGATTTTGTCGGATTCGTATTCTTTTGGACTGGAAACCTGTAATCTGTAAACATGCAGAAAATACGGATTAAAAGCACCTATCTATATGCAATGTGATCAAGAATGGGCGGTATAAAATACAAAATTCTGTGATAAACACTACAACTGAGATATTGTCAGGAGCGAATCATCATTTGCCGTAAAAGGACTTAGAATTTGATTCCGATTCAGGCATCAGCATTGCTACAACTGGGATATTGCCAGGAGCGAATCATTATCTGCCTTCGTCGGTTCGAACAAAGGTGGCTTAGCAAACAGGGTTAGGATCCTGTTGACTAAGGCTTTTTGACTTTATGAGCCGTAAGGGTCTCATAAAGGTATTTTTCCCTACGAGTCGTGAGGATCTCGTAGGTGCATTTTCTCCTTAGGAATCGTGAGGATTCCTAAATATGTGTTCTCTTATAAGTCGTAAGGATCTTACAAGAGTATTTTCTCCTTATAAGTCGAGAGGACTTACAAGGGTTGTTCGCCATATGAAGATATCCCTCGTCAGTGGTGGGACTCTGTTGGGGAAACGTTTATTTATTCCCGTGGAGTGTGATGGCTTAAGAACAAGTTCAGATTTCTATAGTTTAAGGCTTTTGAACCCTATAAGCCGTGAGGGTCTCAAAGGGAATTCTCCTTACGAGTCGTGAGGATCTCGTAAGTGTGTTTTCTCCTTAGGAATCATGGGGATTCCTAAGTGTGTGTTCTCTTATAAGTCGTAAGGATCTTACAAGAGTGTTTTCTCCTTATAAGTCCAGAGGACTTACAAGGGTCGTTCACCGTGTGAGCATATCCCTAGTCACTGGTGGGACTTTGTTAGGGAAATGTTTATTCGTGCCTGTAGATTGTATACAAGGGTCAATATTTAAACGCTTGCAGGGCAGAAGCTGGGTGTATGATGGCTTAAGAACAGGTTCAGATCCCTGTAGCTTAAGGCTTTTGAATCCTATGAGCCGTGAGGGTCTCAAAGGGGAATTCTCCTTACGAGTCGTGAGGATCTCGTAAGTGTGTTTTCTCCTTAGGAATTGTGGGGATTCCTAAGTGTGTTGCTCCCTTGTGAGTCATAAGGATCTCACGCAGGTATTTTCTCCTTACAGGGTCGGAGAACCTTGCAAGTGTCTTTTAACGAGATTGCGCCCTTTCGGGTTTTCACAAACTCGCCGGTAGTCCTGCTGCTTTTACTCACGGAGCCCTTTCGAGTTTTCATCCATGCCCATCTCGCTTATGGACGTACCGTTTTTTTTCGTCAACCTTGGGATGCTGCGGTCCGTAGTAGTTTATAGACGTCTCGGTCAGGCGTAGTATTTCTTCAAGAAACGGGCGTTTATTGGCCTGAAAGGTCTTTCGCCATGCATATCCATGAGCAAGTAAGCCCCACCCTGGTAGACTTTGTCTATAATGTACGGGCCTTCATAGTTCGGCTCGAATTTCCCCTGTTTGGCACGATTGGGGATCATAGGTCTCTTGACCACTAGTGCGAGTTCGCCTTGGCAGAATGTTCTCAGCCTAGTCAATCTCTCATATGAGCGCGCCATCTTTGCTTTGTAAGCCTCCAAGTTTTGCTGTGCCATGAGCCGGGTTTCATCGAGGGCATCAAGTTCCTCAAGCCGAAGATGAGCATTCTCTTCATCCGTTAGCTCGTAATGAATTGCTATTCGTAAGGAGGGTAGCTCTATCTCCAAGGGGAGTACTGCTTCAGCACCGAATACCAATGCATACGGCGTTGAGTTTATGGCCGTTTTGAACGTGGTCCGATACGCCCAGAGAGCTTCATGCAATCTCTCGTGCCAGTCCTTCCTATTTAGAGACATCGTCTTCTTTATGATCTTCATCAAGGTCTTGTTGAAAGCCTCAGCTAGACCATTAGCTCGAGGATTATAGACTGAAGAATATCTCCAGTCTATATTATGTTGCTGTGCGAAGCGGCTGATTTTATGGCTTCTGTAGGCCGGCCCGTTATCGGAGATAATCCGTCGCGGAGTGTCGAACCGATAGATGACGTGTGTCTTGAAGAAATGGATGATATTCTCTATCTTCACTTCTCTTAGTGGTACTGCTTCTGCCCACTTGGAGAAGTAATCAGTTGTCGCCAGTATGAACTGATGGCCTCTGGACGATGCTGGTTCAATGGGCCCGATTATGTCAGTTCCCCACATTTCGAACGGCCAGCTAGCCACCATTGGATGTAGCGGATTTGGATGTTGGTGGATAAAGTCCCCGTGAATCTGGCACGAGTGGCACTGCTTCGCGTATTCGAGGCAATCTTGGATCATTGTGGGCCAATAGTAGCATATCCTTTTGATCTTCAGTTTCATCTTTGGCCCGGCTTGGTGAGAACCGCAGAGTCCGTCATGAGTTTCTAGGACGACTCTCCTTGTTTCTTAAGGTCCCAGGAATCTTATCCATAGAGAATCAAATGATCTCTTATATAGAGTGTCATTGACGAAAGCAAAGGATAGAGCTCGTTTCATGAGCTGATGTCTTGAGGATGCATCTTCAGGTGTTCAACGGGATTTGTAGTAGTCTATAAAGACTTCTCTCCAATCCTTAGCCTTTTCCTGGTCTTTTATTTATAGGGTCATCTGCTTGATCGCTCCCTTTTCTTCAGACGACTCCGGATATATTTCCGCTGGTGCAAGAACCCGACGGCTTTGCACAACGATCCTCACGCCATCGAGGTTTTCGTCAGCCAGTTCTTTAGCGAGTTTGGCTAATGCATCTGCCTTGCTATTCTCCGCTCGCGGTATGCTTTCCAGGGCGTAGGAAGGGATTCGAGTCAGCAGTTGTTGCACTCTCTCACCGTACTTTACCAACTCTGGTTTGCATGTTTGATAGTCGCCATTTACTTGACAAACGACCAGCTGGGAGTCTCCGTATATGAGGAGGTTTTCGATTTCCATGTCGACAGCGATCTCAAGACCTGCTATCAAAGCTTCATATTCGGCCTCATTGTTCATCCTCAGTTCTGTTAGGGAAAAGGCAAAGCGCGTTATCCCTCCTTATGGAGTCACGAAGATAAGGCTTACCCCAGATTTGATTATAGGGGTGTTGTGTTGTCGCTTCTTCATAGAAGATGCTCCGTCGAAATAGAGTTCCCATCGGGTGTTACTCTCTCCTTTCTCCCCGTCGATTGTGTCAAACGCGTGCTCGTCTGGCAATTCGCAATTTATGGGTGAATCGGCAGGTATAGGATGCTCGGCGAGGAAGTCGGCGATGGCCTAGCCTTTCACTGCCTTGAAAGGTCGATAAGTTATCGAGAACTCCATCAAGAGGAGGGCCCATTTAGCGAGCCACCCTGTTAGTATGGCTCTTGACATCAAATATTTGAGAGGATCCACCTTTGATATGAGATGGACCTCATGCGCCAATGCATAGTGCCTGAGCTTCGTTATCGCGAAGATCAACGCCAGGCAGTATTTTTCAATGGGAGAGTAATTGTTTTCTGCCCCCCAGGAGCACTCGACTCAAATAGTAGAGGGATCTCTCCTTCCCTTGGTCGTTTTCTTGTGCCCATAGCGTGCTTAAGGAACCCTCAAGGGCGGTTGTGTACAGAATGAGGGGCTTTCCTATGACCGGAGTTGTCAATACCGGCGGATTCTGCAAGTATTTCTTGATTTCATCCAGTGCACTCTGGCATTTGCGATCCCAGACGAACGGAGTCCCTTTCTTAATTAGGTGACTGTAGGGGCAGCATTTGCCGAAGAGATTGGCTATGAATCGTCGGATATATGTGAATGAGAGACCGTAGTTTCTTGAGAGTTCTTGGCGGAGGCATTTCCATGATCGCCTTGATCTTCGACGGGTCTATTTCGATGCCTCGATGTCGTACGATGATTCCTAGGAATTTTCCCGAGGAAACTCCGAACGCGCATTTCAAAGGGTTCATCTTCATATTCTATTTCCGAAAACGTTGGAACACTATCTTCAAATGCTCCCAATGCTCCTCGTGCGATTTGCTTTTCACCACAAGGTCGTCGATATAGCATTCGACGACCTCATGTATGAGGTCGTCGAAAATCTTCGTCATTGCCCTCTGATAGGTGGCGCCAGCGTTCTTCAGACCGAAAGGCATCACTTTATAGCAGAATATTCCCAAAGGGGTCCGAAAATCGGTATGCTTCTGGTCTTCGGGATGCATCTTTATTTGATTGTACCGTGATGAGCCGTCCATGAAGGAGAAGACTTCGTGAGTGAACGTGTTATCTATCATCAGCTCGGTAACCGGTACGGGAAAGTCATCCTTTGGGCAGGCATTGTTGAGGTCTCGAAAGTCTACGCAGATGCGTACCGTCCCATTCTTCTTCATCACTGGGATGATATTGGCGATCCAGTCAGGATATTAAACTTCTTGGACAAAACCGGAGTCGATTAGCTTCTTGACTTCGACGTTGATGCTCATTTAAAGTTCAAGCCGCATTCTTCTTGGTGCTTGCTTGACTGGCTTGACGTTCGGAGATATCGCCAATTTATGCACCGCTATTTCCGGATCTAGCGCCGGCATCTCGGAGTAGTTCCATGCGAAGCAGTCTTTATACTGTATGAGCACGTCTTTGAGCGTAACCACCTTTTCTTCAGACAACAGCTCACAGAAGAACGTCGGCCGTGGATCTTCTGCCGTCCCCAGGTCGATTTTTCTGAAGCTATCTGCAGTAGTATGTATCCCATCTTCCAGCGCTTTTGGCGCCGGTGGAAACTCTGAGATCGCTTCGTCGTCATTATTTTCGAAGCACCAGGGGAGGTCAGCCATATCCTCGCATACTCCTTCTCCTGACAGCGTTATCGCGTGACGGGTACGAAATCGTTTCCAAGACCGATGTTGATCTAGTTCTACTCTCGCTATATACGTTGCTTTTGGAACATGCTTCTGTGGTGGGGTTACCCTCCAACTATCGAATAGAGTGAACTTGCCGAGTTGATATTGGTCCTCGACCCAGTTTTTGAAGGTGAAGCAGTCTTCAAGAGGATGTCTTATCGCTCGGTGATAGGAGCAATAGTCTGGATGATGAACCCCATCTGCTTGTTCAGGGTGTTTGGACTCCGGGAGCGTAATCATTTGATGTTTCATGACAAGATCGAATATCTTTCTTGTCTTGTCTTGGGGAAAAGAATATTCCCGACCCATCTTCTTTATAAGAGACGAATCCCGGCTGCTCAATTTTCGATCGCGAGGCTTCTTGGACCCGCTTTGCTGCTGTCGAACATTTTTTCCGTTCTTCAGTTTATTTTTTCCTCCGTGTTGAGTCTTCCGTATGACGGGCTAGCGACGAAGGGCATCGTCATTTTTCGTAGCCTGCTGAAGGAGGCGCTGCGTTCTGGCTTTTTCATAGATGGCCATTTCGCGGCTATGGTCATCCTGGACCTTTTGACCCGCTTCCCTTATTAGCTTGTCCATCTGTTCTTCGAACGACGGACTTGGCACTTTCATGGCGAGACCACGTTTTGGTTCAGGATTAGCGTCTTCTGACAGAGCATCTCCTTCTTCATCGGAATCATGTATAACATAGCAGCCATGGACTCGCTCCCGTTTCTTGGATTGAACATATCCAAACCCGATCGTTTCCATTCTCCCAATGGGCAATTTTCGCTGAGTTCCAGGGACGTTCCAGATTCTGATGTAGAACCGGGCTTGTCGCGCGGTCTTGTCACGACCCGCAAGGTACGGAACGCGACCGGCACTTAAGTTACGAAACGCCTCAAGGCGTCCGTAAAATAAGGAAGCCGAAGCCCAGAATACAAAACCCAATTAAGAATTAGAGTGAAGGAAACCAATTTATTTAAGACATTTTACTCCATTAAACCACATCAAGTTTCCTTTTTAAAACAACTTTCCCTTTTTCTAAAAATTCCGGCAGAACCGCCTTTGTAAAAACAAGCCCCAAACAGGTACAAAACAGGAATATAAATGAATAACATGAATATAGCATCCCCAAGCGGGAGCTAGCTCTTCGCCTCAAAGCGGTCACAAATCCCACGCAATGTAAGACAACAGTGTGCATAAATAAGCATAAACACAAGTAAAATAACATGTCGACTCAAGTGAGCTCGACTCCAAATAACATAAATCCACAAGTCTCACAAGCTCGTCTCTAGGTCAATATACAGTAATCCAAATAGACTGGTACAGCTGAAATAGTAGTAGATGGAATACTCTAGATACAATGAACATATATAAGGTGGTACAAAAAGATAACAACCCACCTATGAGCAAAAGCCTCGAGTCCAGGCAAAGAGAGCAAAAGAGGCAAAAGTGTCCGCCGCTACAGTGCTGACGGAACGGACCTGTAGAAAAGATGTGGCACAACGGGGGTGGGTTGCCAACTCGTGAGTAATAAATAACATCTACAAAGGCTATTGCATGTATGCACACAAGTATCCTAACATCTCTAAACAGGTATGGCTATAGGCACTAGCAGGTATATATGCATCATCAGTATGCTAACAAGTATGAATGTCACATGGATGTACTAACAGGTATGTATGCCACATGAATGTACTAACATGTATGTATGCTATATGAGTCAACTCAAGATCCCAACATATAAGTACAAGAACTATTCTTTCTTTGTTTTTGAAACACTTTTCAATATCAGTATAATATCCATGAAATCAACAAAATCCGTGTCTAGCAACGACACCTCAAAACTGTCTCAAATCTCATATATCCATGTCAAGTATCTCTGGTCTCAGCCATCCGGCTGATCCATCCCAAATATCCATATCTCAATCTAGCGGCCACGGTCGGTATCCTCTGGATATCCGCCGTGCCAAATGAAGTCACCGGTAGGTAGTCCGTCCCCTGCCAGGCTCAACGCCATCTCCTGCGATCTTCTTGCCCCGGGGTACCTTACCGGGCCCACCATGTACCCGAGACGGTTCATCCACCTCCTCAAAACGGGTCTCGAGAATACAGCAAACTCATGGTGGACGACACTTTACATTACTAGAAAACCGCAACTTTTATATTTTTAAAAGATCATAAGTTTCAAATCTTGCGGCTTTTCCCCGAAATCCAGAAATATCATAAATCTCATGAAATCATCATGGGTGCATATGTCAATGATAATGAATGCAAATGGTATCAATATTCAAGTTGCAATGTATGATTTACACTAGGCATGAGCAAGTGATGTAATGATATATATATGCACGAGAATAGCAATTCTTATGATTTCATTTTAAATATTTATTGCAATAGCACAGGTCTAGCAATTAACATGTTCAGATTTATAGTTATCTAGTGTCGTGACATGGCAATTACCAGGGTGTGGGTGTACACATGAATAGTGCTCGTGCTGCATATAAAAACCTGGTAATGGTGCATGTGTCCTACAGAATGAGTTTGCGCATATGGGTACAACATATAGATCCTAACTGCAACAATTATCATGCAAGTATTATTATTTCTAATGTCACAAGCAATTGTTAAGGTTTGCTATTTTCAAGTTTACTAAATCTATTGGGCGACTTGCGCCATCCAAACGATCGTCCCCCGTAGATGTGAAATCTACTCACCCGTGATCCCGTGCTAGGTGTGTCCGACCACCTGCTTCCCCTTCTCTGCTGCGCTCGAAGTCCCCGCCGGCGAACATATAATTTACAAAAGTCACATATATCAGGAAAATCCTGCAAAAACATGATATATCGATAAAAAAGATACGCGTGCGTGAAACTAAAACGCACGTGCACACGATACGTCGCGGCGCGCACAAACCTATCAGAACCTATTCCGACACGCTGTGTCGCGCAGCGCGCCACAAAACCACGCGTATCGTGTGCGTGTCGCACAAGTTTAAAACATCGAAAACACGTTTATAGCTCCATATTTGCCTCCGGGCCTAACTTAAAAGTTACAGATACCAACAGACTAAGCTACCAAGCAGACCCTACACCCAAAAACCCAACATCCCACCCCCTACTCTGGCCGCAATTTGCGGCCAGAATGAATAAACCGGCGGCCTGGAAAGTGAGGTGGGTCCCCGTGCTTTGTGTGTGTGTCCCTGCTAGTCTCACCATGCTACAGTCTTCACAATTTTATTTTGAAAGGCTCGGGTCAACAGCAGATCTAACAGAGGCTAAAAAGTCACTAAAACTGCTAAATTACGCCACGTCGGATAAATCGGATATTGTGTGAAATCTGGAACCAAACTTTGTTGATCTAGTCTCAACAGCATCTAATAAGGCTACTCTAACCATCACAACCATTACTTTGCCAAAACTCCCCTAATTTACCCAAACTACCACTAAAACATGCAATAAACACTAACTAAGCTAGATAACCATAACTTTAGCAATTTAGAGTCGGGTTAAGGGGGTTATACCTCTAAAGATCCTAGATGAAAGAGAAGAGAGGAAGGAGAAAGTGTGTGTGCTGCTGGAGTGCTGCTCCTACTGCCCCAAGAGCTGTAATTCCATGGCTGAAAGGTGTTGATCTGCTTCACTGCTTATTGCTGAAGCTTGCTGTTGATGTTAACTAGCTGAACATGTTGCTGTTGCAGCAGTGGCAGGGGTTGAGGTATTGTTGAGGGAAGGGTTGTATGTTGTGGGGGAAGTGTTATGTAAGGAGTTGGGGGCTATTGTAGCAGCTGATGATGATGATGAAAAAAGGCTGAAGTTGAGGCTGATGGTGCTGTTGCTGATGTTCTGATGTTGGTTTGGAGGCTGAAATGATGATATATGGCTGATGTTTTTGGGCTGATGGTGCTGTTGTGGTGGCTATGTGCTAATGTTTGGGGCTGATGTGTGTGTGTGAGTGAGAGGGAGAGATGAGAGTGAAATGAGAGTGTGAAAGAGAGTGTGAGAGAGACATGCAAAAGTTTTGAAATGAAATGGGGTGTGACATAACCATAGCCACCATTCTCTCTTCCCTCATTAAATGCTTGCATGACACCCATCGCAATCTCTCCTTCTCATCACAAGTCAACCCTAAACTCTAATCACCCTTAACCAAAACTAAAACTCATAATTATCCCAATTAGCTTAACCAAGTGTGTTAGAGCACCATAGTTGGCTAAACATGGTTAACCCACCATACACACCCAAACTTGGTAATCCTAGGCTTAACCCTAGTTATCATGCACAAGTGTGTGCGGTCGAGATAAAATTCTACAAAAATAACCATAAAACCAGATAAATTACTAGAAACCCTTTTTGGTAAACTTTTTACCAAAAAACCCCCACATTAACACACAATTACTACTAAACACAGACTCAGGTGTTACAGTCTTTCCCCCTTAAGAAAATTCGTCCCCGAATTTTAAAATATGCAACTACGCATACCTTCAAAAAGATGAGGGAATTTCTTCCGCATCTCTCCCTCGGCCTCCCAAGTGATCTCCTCACCATTCGGGCTGCGCCAAAGAACCTTCACCGACGGCAGGACCTTTGATCGAAGTTTCTTCACCTGCCGATCTAATATCTCAACTGGTTGTACGGTGAACGAAAGGTCGGGCTCAAGCTGAAGGATCTGATGCTGAATCATGTGGGAAGGGTCATGAAGATATCTGCGTAGCATCGACATGTGGAAGACGGGGTGAACATCTGAAAAGTTGGGTGGAAGAGCCAAACGATATGCAACAGCGCCGATGCGCTTGAGGATCTCGAAGGGACCTATGAATCTAGGGCTAAGCTTTTCCTTTCGCCCAAATCGCATCACGCCCTTCATCGGAGAGACCCTCAGAAAAACATGATCGCCAACCACGAACTCTAATCTGCGAGGGCGCCTGTCTGCATACAATTTCTGCCTGCTCTGAGCTGCTCTCATCCGGTCTCGAATCAACTGCACTTTCTCGGTCGTCTCCTGCACAATCTGTGGCCCAAAAATACTGCTCTCGCTCAGCTCAGTCCAACATATGGGCGATCTACATCTCCTCCCATATAAGGCCTCGAAAGGTGCCATCTGAATAGTATCCTTGAAGCTGTTGTTGTAGGAGAACTCCACTAAAGGTAAATGACGATCTCAGCTACCGCCAAAGTCCAAAACGCACGCTCTGAGCATGTTCTCGAGAGTCTGAATAGTCCGCTCTGACTGCCCGTCGGTCTGCGAATGAAATTCTGTGCTGAAGCTCAAACGGGTGCCCAATGCCTCCTGAAGTCTCTGCCATAGTCGGCTGGTAAACTGGGTGCCTCGGTCTGATACGATACAAGTCGGTACGACATGCAACCGCACGATCTCGTCGATGTAGATCTGGGCATACTGAACAAAACTGAAAGTGGTCTTCACTGACAGGAAGTGAGGTGCTTTCATTAATCGATCCACGATAACCCAAATGGAGTCGTACCCTCGACTGGTCCTGAGTAGACCCACAATGAAGTCCATCGAAATCTGCTCCCATTTCCACTCCGGAATGGGCAAAGGCTGCAACTCTCCTGCTGGCCTCTGGTGCTCGGCCTTGACTTGCTGACAAGTCAGGCATCTCGATACGAAGTCTGTGACATCCCTCTTCATCCCGTCCCACCAATAGACATCTCTCAAGTCGCGGTACATCTTGGTGGAACCTGGATGAATGTTGTACGTAGATCTATGCGCCTCCTCAAGAATCTCACGTCGCAGTCCCTCCGAATCTGGTACACACAATCGAGTCCCAAATCGTAGTACTCCCTGATCGTCGATCATGAACTCGGAATCTCTGCCCTGCCTAATCTGCTCCATGATCTCTGAAAGTCGGTCATCGCTGGGCTGTGCCTCTCGAATGCGGTCAAGTAACTGCGGACGTGCACGAACATGTGCAAGCTGTCCCCCTGTCGGAGTGAACTCGAACTCAACTCGGCTGTCGCATAAAATCTTCCAATCTGCTGATGACTACCTCTGCACTGCGCGCAAACAAGATAGACTACCCCCAGGCCTCCTGCTCAAAGCAACCGCCACTACATTCTCCTTGCCCGGGTGATACAAGATCTCACGGTCGTAGTCCTTCATCAGCTCCATCCAACGACGCTGTCTCAGATTCAGGTCTCGCTGCTGAAATATATACTTTAAGCTCTTGTGGTCAGTGAATATTTGGCACGACTCGCTGTATAGGTAATGTCGCCATATCTTAAGTGCAAAGACCACTGCACCCATCTCCAAACCATGAGTGGGGTAGTTCTGTTCATGTTTCTTCAATTGCCGCGAAGCATACGCGATCACCCTGTCATGCTGCATCAATACGCATCCTAGCCCCACCCGTGAAGCGTCACAATAAACCACGAATCCGCCTGATCCTGAAGGTAATGATAATACCGGCGCCGAAGTCAAACAAGTCCGTAGCTGCTGAAAACTGTGCTCGCACTCCTCCGTCCAAACGAAAGGAACTCCCTTCCGAGTCAAACCGGTCAAAGGTGCAGCAATACGGGAGAAATCCTGAACGAATCGCCTGTAGTAGCCTGCCAGGCCTAGAAAACTACAGATCTCCGTAAACGATGTCGGTCTGAGCCACTGCTGAACGGGCTCAATCTTCTTCGGGTCCACACATATGCCATCTCTCATAATCACGTGACCCAAGAAACCAACGCTATCCAACCAGAATGCACATTTGGAAAATTCTGCGAAGAGTTGGTGCTCCCTCAGAGTCTGCATCGTAATCCGCAAGTGCTGCTCGTGCTCCTCTCGGCTCCGGGAATACACCAAAATATCGTCAATGAACAATATGATGAACAAGTCGAGATACGGCCTGAATGCACGGTTCATCAAGTCCATGAATGCAGCTGGGGCATTGGTGAGTCCAAACGACATCACCAGAAACTCATAGTGGCCATAGCATGTACGGAAAGCTGTCTTCGGTATATCCTCCTGTCGGACTCGCAGCTGATGGTATCCTGATCGCAAGTCGATCCTCGAAAAATAACCCGCACCCTGAAGCTGGTCGAACAAATCATCAATGCGCGGCAACAGATATCTGTTCCGCACGGTAACCTTGTTCAGCTGGCGGTAGTCGATACATAAGCGCAAACTTCCGTCCTTCTTCTTGACAAACAGGACTGGAGCACCCCATGGAGAAACACCGGGTCGAATAAGTCCCTTATCTAACAGATCTTACAGCTGAACCTTCAACTCTCTAAGCTCCGCCGGGGCCAACCGATAAGGCGGTATAGAAATAGGCCCCGAGCCGGGAATCAAATCAATACAGAACTCGACATCGCGCTCAGGAGGCAGTCCTGGCAGCTCATCAGGGAAAACATCGGGGAACTCGCATACAATCGGAACCAGGTCCAATGGAATATCTGTAGCTCTAGTATCGCATACATAGGCTAGAAATCCCCGACATCCCTTTCTCAACAGCTAATCAGCGCGAAAAGAAGAAATCAACATGTGAGGGGCGGCACCACGGTCCTCCTACACAATAAAAGACGACTCGCCAGGAAAACAAAATCTAACTGTCTTCTCACGGCAGTCCACAGACGCATAGCACGTGGCTAACCAATCCATGCCCAAAAGAATGTCGAAGTCCAACATCTCAAGAAGGATCAAGTCGACAGGCAGCTCTCGCTCGCCAATACGGACGGTACAGGATCGGAACACGTGCCTAGCAACAAATGACTCTCCCACAGTGGTGGTCACAACAAGCAGCTGATCAAGAAAACCAGACTCTCTACCCAAACTCGGCACGAAGTGTATGGAAATGTATGAGTGCGTGGATCCGGGATCAAACAACACGTGTGCATCAACATAACATACTGATAGGGTACCTGTCATGACGGCATTGGATGCCTGCGCATCCTGGGGTGTCAACGCGAAAACTCGGGCCTGGCCTCCACCAATAGCGGGCTAACCTCGGCCTCGGCCTCGGCTTCGGCCTCTGCCTCTTCGTCCTCTCTGGATAGGTCCTCCGCGTCCATGGCCTCTGGGTGCACCTAACTGGCGTGGAGCATCGCCTGTGGCAGGAAGTAGAGCTCTCTGAGGAGGGGGCGGTGATGGTGGTAGGGTCACATGCGGAACTGTCGCCACTCCCTGTCATCTCGCTAGACAATCTCTAACACGATGGTGCAGACTCCCGCACCCAAAGCATCCTGGCGACGCCTGCTGTCCCTATGGATATGAACCATACAGCTGACTTCGTCCAAACCCTCTGCCGGCCCTATCTCTCGGAAAGAATCTGGCATGCTGCCTCTGATCTGGCATGTCGGTACGAATCCTCTTCGGCCCGGGAACGGCCGAAGTCGCTGAAATACGTGCCTCCATCCACAACGTTGTATCCATAGCCGCTGAATAGGTATCGAAGTGCTGGGCGCCAATGGCAAGAAATAGCTGGGCATCCAGTCCCTGTATGAAACTCTTCACCCTCTTCGCTTCGGTATCCACCAAATACGGAGCATATCGGGACAACTATGTAAACTGGACGTCATACTCAGACACCGTCATCCCTGGGTCTTGATCAAGGCCTCAAAACTACGAGCTCTGGCGTCACGAATGCTCTCCGGAAGGAAACGAGCTAGAAAGATTGCTGTAAACTTGGTCCAGGTCATGGGCGGTAGACCTGCAGCTCGACCTCTCAGAACTGACTCCCACCATATCTGTGCGAGGCCCTCTAGTCGGAAACTCGCCAGCTCTACCCATCGGTCATCAGAACACCTCAGCGAGCGGCAGATCCTGGCCAAACTATCAAGGAACGTCTGCAGGTCCTCTGCTGCATCGGTACCCATGAAGACTGGAGGTCTCAGCCTCATGAACTCCTGTAGCGAAACCGGGATGGCCACGATGGTAATAGTAGGAGCAGGTATCATAGTAGTCTGGGATGTAGTGGGTACGTCCTCCGGCCTCGGTACACGACTGGCCGCAACTAAGGATCCCACCATCTGACGTAGCTCCTGCATACTCCCTATCATCTGTCGCAGCTCCTCCATACCAGTCTCAAGC
Organism: Agapanthus africanus; assembly: GCA_030015575.1. Lineage (NCBI taxonomy): Eukaryota > Viridiplantae > Streptophyta > Magnoliopsida > Asparagales > Amaryllidaceae > Agapanthus > Agapanthus africanus. Next base: position 141,242,084 of record CM057339.1, read on the forward strand.
CTATCCACATGGCCTGGGGAAGGCGGATCAGTCTGTCCCTGCGGCGTAGGCATACCACCCTGCTCAGTCCTAGTCTCGGACGAGCCAGCTCGAATCTCGTCGCAGGCGGCAGCCCTCTGCGCTCTGGTAGCCCTCTGCGGCATAGTGACTGGTACAGGAAACAGGACAATAAGGACGGTGCAATAGAATCGTAGGATACACGGAATTGAAGAAGGAATTTCAAGAAAGTATATCCTAAAGTCACTTAGGCGGAGTACCGTATCACAAGTATGTCGCGGAAATACGTACGCTACGCTACCCTGCTTAAGTCACTTACTCCATCTACTAAGGGTCATCCTACACTCAGAAAGGTGAAACCCATCGCTCTGATACCAACTTTGTCACGACCCGCAAGGTACGGAACGCGACCGGCACTTAAGTTACGAAACGTCTCAAGGCGTCCGTAAATTAAGTAAGTCGAAGCCCAGAATACAAAATCCAATTAAGAATTAGAGTGAAGGAAACCAATTTATTTAAGACATTTTACTCCATTAAACCACATCAAGTTTCCTTTTTAAAACAACTTTCCCTTTTTCCAAAAATTCCGGCAGAACCGCCTTTGTAAAAACAAGCCCCAAACGGGTACAAAACAGGAATATAAATGAATAATATGAATATGGCATCCCTAAGCGGGAGCTAGCTCTTCGCCTCAAGGCAGTCACAAATCCCACGCAATGTAAGACAACAGTGTGTATAAATAAGCATGAAACACAAGTAAAATAACATGTCGACTCAAGTGAGCTCGACTCCAAATAACATAAATCCACAAGTCTCACAATCTCGTCTCTAGGTCAATATACAGTAATCCAAATAGACTGGTAGAGCTGAAATAGTAGTAGATGGAATACTCTAGATACAATGAACATATATAAGGTGGTATAAAAAGATAACAACCCACCTATGAGCAAAAGCCTCGAGTCCAGGCAAAGAGAGCAAAAGAGGCAAAAGTGTCCGCCGCTACAGTGCTGACGGAACGGACCTGTAGAAAAGATGTGGCACAACGGGGGTGAGTTGCCAGCTCGTAAGTAATAAATATCATCTACAAAAGCTATCGCATGTATGCACACAAGTATCCTAGCATCTCTAAACAGGTATGGCTATAGGCACTAGCAGGTATATATGCATCATCAGTGTGCTAACAAGTATGAATGTCACATGGATGTACTAACAGGTATGTATGCCACATGAATGTACTAACATGTATGTATGCTATATGAGTCAACTCAAGATCCCAACATGTAAGTACAAGAACTAATCTTTCTTTGTTTTTGAAACACTTTTCAATATCAGTATAATATCCATGAAATCAACAAAATTCGTGTCTAGCAACGACACCTCAAAACTGTCTCAAATCTCATATATCCATGTCAAGTATCTCTGGTCTCAGCCATCCGGCTGATCCATCCCAAATATCCATATCTCAATCTAGCGGCCACGGTCGGTATCCTCTGGATATCCGCCGTGCCAAATGAAGTCACCGGTAGGTAGTCCGTCCCCTGCCAGGCTCAACGCCATCTCCTGCGATCTTCTTGCCCCGGGGTACCTTACCGGGCCCACCATGTACCCGAGACGGTTCATCCACCTCCTCAAAACGGGTCTCGAGAATACAGCAAACTCATGGTGGACGATACTTTACATTACTAGAAAACCGCAACTTTTATATTTTTAAAAGATCATAAGTTTCAAATCTTGCGGCTTTTCCCCGAAATCCAGAAATATCATAAATCTCATGAAATCATCATGGGTGCATATGTCAATGATAATGAATGCAAATGGTATCAATGTTCAAGTTGTAATGTATGATTTACACTAGGCATGAGCAAGTGATGTAATGATATATATGCACGAGAATAGCAATTCTTATGATTTCATTTTAAATATTTATTGCAATAGCACAGGTCTAGCAATTAACATGTTCAGATTTATAGTTATCTAGTGTCGTGACATGGCAATTACCAGGGTGTGGGTGTACACATGAATAGTGCTCGTGCTGCATATAAAAACCTGGTAATGGTGCATGTGTCCTACAGAATGAGTTTGCGCATATGGGTACAACATATAGATCCTAACTGCAACAATTATCATGCAAGTATTATTATTTCTAATGTCACAAGCAAATGTTAAGGTTTGCTATTTTCAAGTTTACTAAATCTATTGGGCGACTTGCGCCATCCAAACGATCGTCCCCCGTAGATGTGAAATCTACTCACCCGTGATCCCGTGCTAGGTGTGTCCGACCACCTGCTTCCCCTTCTCTGCTGCGCTCGAAGTCCCCGCCGGCGAACATATAATTTACAAAAGTCACATATATCAGGAAAATCCTGCAAAAACACGATATATCGATAAAAAAGATACGCGTGCGTGAAACTAAAACGCGCGTGCACACGACACGTCGCGACGCGCACAAACCCATCAGAACCTATTCCGACACGCTGTGTCGCGCAGCGCGCCACAAAACCACGCGTATCGTGCGCGTGTCGCACAAGTTTAAAACATCGAAAAACACGTTTATAGCTCCAGATTTACCAAGCAGGACCCTACACCCAAAAACCCAACACCCCACCCCCTACTCTGGCCGCAATTTGCGGCCAGAATGAATAAACCGGCGGCCTGGAAAGTGAGGTGGGTCCCCGTGCTTTGTGTGTGTGTCCCTGCTAGTCTCACCATGCTACAGTCTTCACAATTTTATTTTGAAAGGCTCGGGTCAACAGCAGATCTAACAGAGGCTAAAAAGTCACTAAAACTGCTAAATTACGCCACGTCGGATAAATCGGGTATTGTGTGAAATCTGGAACCAAACTTTGTTGATCTAGTCTCAACAGCATCTAATAAGGCTACTCTAACCATCACAACCATTACTTTGCCAAAACTCCCCTAATTTACCCAAACTACCACTAAAACATGCAATAAACACTAACTAAGCTAGATAACCATAACTTTAGCAATTTAGAGTCGGGTTAAGGGGGTTATACCTCTAGAGATCCTAGATGAAAGAGAAGAGAGGAAGGAGAAAGTGTGTGTGCTGCTGGAGTGCTGCTCCTACTGCCCCAAGAGCTGTAATTCCATGGCTGAAAGGTGCTGATCTGCTTCACTGTTTATTGTTGAAGCTTGTTGTTGCTGTTAACTGGCTGAAGATGTTGTTGTTGCAGCAGTGGCAGGGGTTGAGGTATTGTTGAGGGAAGGGTTGTGTGTTGTGGGGGAAGTGTTATGTAAGGAGTTGGGGGCTATTGTAGCAGCTGATGATGATGATGAAAAAAGGCTGAAGCTGAGGCTGATGGTGCTGCTGCTGATGTTCTGATGTTGGTTTGGAGGCTGAAATGATGATATATGGCTGATGTTTTTGGGCTGATGGTGCTGTTTTTGTGGCTGTGTGCTGATGTTTGGGGCTGATGTGTGTGTGTGAGTGAGAGGGAGAGATGAGAGTGAAATGAGAGTGTGAAAGAGAGTGTGAGAGAGATGCAAAAGTTTTGAAATGAAATGGGGTGTGACATTACCATAGCCACCATTCTCTCTTCCCTCATCAAATGCTTGCATGACACCCATCACAATCTCTCCTTCTCATCACAAGTCAACCCTAAACCCTAATCACCCTTAACCAAAACTAAAACTCATAATTATCCCAATTAGCTTAACCAAGTGTGTTAGACCACCATGGTTGGCTAAACATGGTTAACTCACCATGCACACCCAAACTTGGTAACCCTAGGCTTAACCCTAGTTATCATGCACAAGTGTGTGCGGTCGAGATAAAATTCTACAAAAATAACCAAAAAACCAGATAAATTACTAGAAACCCTTTTCGGTAAACTTTTTACCAAAAAACCCCATATTAACACACAATTACTACTAAACACAGATTCAGGTGTTACAGGTCTGCTTCAAGGGTACGCCTTGGCGCCTCAACAGCCTTTTAATCCTTCTGTGTAGTATCTGGGCAGACGGATGGGCTGGAGCCTGTCAAGCGTAGAATCGGCGCCATACCAGATTTATTTCTCCACTTTGGTTTCCGCGGATCGATAAAAGAGGATCGCCTTTTCATCTTTTCGCCTGGGAGGGACATAGAACGTCTGCAGTTCTTGCACATTGTGGGTATCAAGTGCGTCGAGCTCTTTGTAATGCTCTTGCGGAACCATGGCGATCTGCAAACTCTGATCATCTCCAATGAAGGCTTGCACTGATGGACGAGCCGAGAATACTGCGTTGACCTCATCTTCAGAGTCACTGCCAAAGACCATAATAGGGGTAGACGGTCCCGGTTTGTTGTATCGGGGAAGTCCCGAATAGACTATCTCTTCTTCCTTCTCGGTATCGCTCCCGAAGACTGGAATGGTGGTGATAGCTTTTTGCTTATTCTCCGGCTTATGGCACCTTTCCGTGTCTTCAAAGTTTGACAGGAAATACTTCGCATCCTCGTATTTACGGACTTCATTCACGGAGAATGGGTTCAGCTCCCCTGTCACAGTGTATTCAAGCCCATCTTTGAAGTACTTCATACACTGATGCTGTGTAGAAGGGATAATGTTGTATTCATGTAACCACGGCCGGCTGAGCAAAGCGTTATAGCAAGTCTTGGCGTCAATGACATAGAATTTGATGTCAGTGACGAGCAGCCCAAAGCGTAACGTCAGTATCACAGACCCAAGCATCCGTGATGACTGGGAATCGAATCCGGAGATAATGATTTTATCCCGAGCGAGGTGTTGAACGCTCATGCAGATTTCTTTTAACACCCTCACATTTAAGAGGTTGACAGAGGACCCGTTATCAACTAGGATCTTCCCTATCTTGATGTCATGGCAATACCCAGAGACATATATGGGACGGTTGTACTCGCATGTTCCGAGGAGGAGATCTTCATCGCCGAAAGTGATATCAGCTGTGTGAATTTCTTCCAGATCGTCCTTTATCTTTTCTTCGGCGAGGAAAGCTTGAAACTGGTCAGGAGCTTGTAATGCCTTGATCAGAGAATATCTCGCCTCTTTGGATAGCAGAAGGGCGTCGAGAATGCTTAGCTGCGAGGGTATCTTCCTCAGGTGTGCCAGAACGTTGTAATCCACCTTGTTTTTCTTGGGCGGGTCCTTGGCTGCCAGCTCTTTGACGACTCGGTCATCGAGGGTGATATTCTCAGGGACCTTTTCTTTCCCTTTATCCTTTTTGTTTGATCCCTTGTTTGCGGGTCCGAGATTCTTTTCAGGTAGCGTGCGATTGCGCAGCTGAATGCTCTCGCGGGTCTTCATCTCTTCTGTTTCAGAGATGGATTCCTTGAAGAGAGGGCCAAGGGCTATTTCTTCATCAGAATCGCTCCAGAAGGTGAAAACTTGCGATCCCCCAGAATCAACCATGTGACAGTTGCCGGTAGTTCTTTTGTGTTCTTCTGTCTTGCTTCTCTGTTCCCGATGAGCCTTGCGCTTCATTCACTGAACGTGTTGTCGGTGGGCAACATATACCTGCCACCAGTTTTTAAAGGCGTTGCGCTCTTCAGTAGAGCGTGCAATCCTCTGATGGTATAAGCAGTAATTTGGATGTACATCCTCTTCGTCAAGGTGTATCCCACCAGGAGTGTTTCCTTCGGAGGGTGGCAGCTTCATTCCTATTGACATGGCTTTGGCGAACCGTTTCCTCGTCTTAAGTTTGCTTTTGTTTACAGCGGATGTGCTTTGATCTGGTGGGAGTGTTTTAACCCTTTCGTCCAGCCGCCGGCGTTTGGCTTTTTCGAATATGGCCATTCCGCGCTCCCGATCGGCTCTGCTTTTCTGACGAGCTGCGTTCAGCAGTAGATCTATCATCTCGTCAGACGGCTCCAAGGGTTTCAGTTCTGGATCTGCCCCCAATTTCTCTGCATCTGGAGTTTCTTCACCATCTATTGACGAGTGAGAGACCACGTGGCAACTTGCCATATAATCCTCGGGTTCATCTGACGAGTCTTCTTCCTCATCTTTGTTGCCATCTCTGTTTTCAAGGATGTGGTTGAGAAACTCTTGGAAGGTGACCAGGGTTCGCGCCTTCTGGTTGTATTCCTCCAGCGCGTCAATGTGTTTTTGCAGATCTGTGCACTTGTCATCAGGCTTCACGGGCTTTTTGGTCTTCTTCTTCTTCTTTAAAGACTTTGGAGGCTTGGCCTGAATGTTTTGTCCACCTTCACCAATATTCGGCGTTGGGCACGGCTTCAGCATCCCTTTAATAATCACGGGCTCCAGCGGGTTCTTCCATCTAACTGCCGGACATGTTTGAAGATCCTTCAGCATTCTTTTTGTTTTGGCTGAAAGAGCGACCTCCCATGGAGCTTCTTCTATAAATGAGCATGATGTCCCTGGCGTGTCTACCCTTTTAGGAGCGTGCGGCCGGGGCGGGGTTACTTTCCAATTCTCGGATAGTGCGAATTTGCCCTGTTGGTATTGGTCCTCAATCCAACCTTTAAAGACGAAGCAATCTTCGATTGGATGGCCTACTACTCGGTGGTAGGAGCAATAATTGGGATTATTGACGTCACCTGACTGCAGTGGAGGTCTCGGATCTGGTAGAGTGATGAGCCTGTTGCGCACCGCCAGTTCGAACAGTCTCCTTGTTTTATCCCGAGGGAATGAGTAAGGACGCTTTAACTTTTCGTTGATAAATCGATGTCTGTCGTTTTGGCGATCAGTTGGTTTTGGATCACTCAGCTGTTGCTGAGCATTGGCGACAAAGGTCGCTTTCCCTTTCCCCTTTTCATTCCGAGGCTCCGTCTTTGAAGAGGAAGGCCTATGGCCCATCTGGTCCATTTGGGCCAGCTTGTCGATCAAGGCCTGGAAAGTGGTCGGCTTGATGAACATCATAAATTGGGATATGGTCGCCTGGGGATCAAGGGTTCCCACAAACATACCTACCGCAGGAGCTTCTTCGATGCGTTGTTCACATTTCGACCATAGATTCTGCCACCATATCGCGTACTGCACCCATGTTTCGCCCGGCTTCACCCTGGCATTGATCAATACCGTGATTGGGGTACGTTCACTAGCGCTTGCGAACCTTTGTGTGAACAGTAACTCCATTTCTGCAAATGTCTTAACGGAGTCGTTCGGGAATTTGGAATACCATTCAAACGCTGTCTCCGACAAGCTGCCAACAAACTGGCGAAGCAGCAGTTTGTCATCACCTCCGGTGTTGCTGCACAGAGCCCTAAATTGAGCAACATGCTGGTGTGGATTCCTCGTCCCCTTATATACATGGAATTTAGGGATCGTATATCCCGGCGGGTACTTTATTTGGTCGTACCAACCCGGATAGGGTCGTCCAGTCTTAACAATTTGCCCGGCCGCTTCGCTCGCCTGATGAGCTCGTATCTGCTGAGCGATATAGTCATCTAAGGCAGCTTTGGAGATGGTCTCCTCCTTGGCTACTGAACAAGCTGGAAGAGGGTTTGACGTCTCCCCTCGGTCGTCTTCAAGGATAATCGGAGGGTCTTCAGCTGGAGGATCCGGCTGTAACATCATCCCGACCATGTCTTGGAATAAAAGCGTCATTCGTTTTATGTTGGCAGCTTGTTCCACTGCCTCTTTGTCCTTCTTCTTGAGGATTCTGCGGAGGAACTCAGCATCAGTTTCTTGTTCATGACGCTGCTCTGACGATGTCTCTGGGCTTTCTTTTGGCCCAGTGAGTGCGGCCATCCGTGTTAACATTTCCTGGAGCTTCTGTTGTTGCTCCTAGGCCTTTGTTACGGATCTGGTGAGTGGTCAATGACCCGTAGAGATACGGCTATCCTCTTTCCCGGATGCCATATTGATAGTGTGCACCACCATACCTCCAAACTTGGGGCGTTTAGATTCAGTGTTCTTAAGATTCGTCGCGGACATGGAGACTTTCTCCGGCCTCCTTCTTTTGTGGGCGGTCGAAGTTGAGGGGACCGTTGCAGCGGGCACCCAAATAGATGACATCTCCTGTGGTATGACAGGGTGGTCCTTCTCTATCCGAACTTTCGTCTTCTTCGGTTGGCGGGAGTAGTCTTGGTTGATCACCGAGTCTTGGACATGTCGCCAAACTTTATGAATTTTATAGGACAGCCGCTGAGGGGGTTGCTCTGGCTTCACCTTTGTAGCGTTCTCCATTGGTGGAGGAGATCTTTTCAGTATGGCCGTTGGAGAGTTCTTGCGCACCCTCCTAAGTGGTTCAAAACTGTTCCCAGTTGGAACAGCAGCGTCGACTTCCACCATTGGAGCTGGCAGAGTCAATTCAGAAGGGGAACTGCCCCTAGCCTTCCTTACTCGGTGCCAGTGACGACGACGAGCATGTCATGCGGATGGTATTGATTCAACTATGGGGGTGGTTTCATCATGCCCCCTGTTCTGGCGTAGGGTTGTTGCCGGCGTTAGCCTTTTGAAAACTGACGTCCGTTGAGTGGGGATGGCCAATCTATCGAAAGCAGATTTTCACACAAGGGGAGCAGTTTTGATGAATTCTCCTGGAACGGGAGCTGAAACAGTCAATCTTGCAAAGACCGACTCCTTAGCAGGGGAAGTCGCTCTGATGACTTCAGGAACAGGAATGACTGTCCGCTTTGGGATGGCCGCTTTAGGTATCGCGGGCTTCTTCACAGGCCCGCTTGAGCTTTGGCCCAGTCTGTTAAAAACTGAGGCACTGGACTTGGGCGACCCGTTGAGAGGGGCCGCAGTAGTTGTAAGCCGATCAAAGACCGACTTCTTCGGAGCTTGTTGCGATGACAATGGGGCATTGAAGCTCATGGGTGGGAGCATGGTCTCAAAGAATAGCCCTGTGGTGGCTTGTGTCACCTGGTCCACCGGCATCGTAAAAAGGGAGGCCTCTTGAGTCTCGTAGGTCACTCCTCTGGCGAGGAAGGAGTGGGGGTTGTTGCAGTTAGTGTAGTTTGAAGCCATTGAACTTCTGTTTTCTGCACGGAGCAAGACACCAAATCTTAGTACCTCGAATCCAAGGGCAACCATAGCAAACCGTGATTTGTTCGCGAAACACGACACACGAAGTGTGGAGTGGAAAGAGGAAAAGGTCCCACCGGGCGTGCCAGAATCTATTCTCCGCCATAAACTTTGAAAGACAAACGTCTTGCCTGAATTTGGGGGTAGATGCTATTTGGTTTTATCCGTCCACCTCTCCGAAGATGCCAAGTTGAATTATGGCACCGTATATCGGAGGTTTAGACGGATGCGGCCGTTGTAGCAGACTTCGTCAGATTCCCCCTCGTTTGAGGGGTTTTGATTGTGGGGACGCTCTTCCCTGCAGGCGCAAGCCCCTGCAGTTAATTACGCTACCGCATCGCGTTAACAACTTTCTCCTTCTCCAGATGGTCACTTCGTGTCGTGTGTGTTTGTTTTATTTTTGGTTGCCCGTAGATTGTATACGGAGACTAATTTATGTTGTCGCTCATAGGGCGTGGATTAGTCTAAATCCGTATTTTCTTAGATTTGGGTTTGGGTTGGGTTTAAGGATCGTTAATCTCATTTGAGACTAAGATCAACTTAAACGTTTGTTAAGGATACATTAGTCTAATTTTAGACTAAGATCAACTTAACGTTTGTTAAGGACACGTTAGTCTAATTTTAGACTAAGATCTACTCAACAGGATCATTTAGATCCAACAAAAGAGCATTTGTGCTCTATTGTTTTAGTTTAGGGACTTTGTGATCCAAAAGCTTAAGGACATCATAGTCCATGGAGTTTAAGGACATCATAGTCCATAGTTTAAAGACGTTATAGTCTGTAAAGTTTAAAGACATCATAGTCTATGAGTTTAAGGACCCCACGGTCCATGGTAGTTTAGAGACATCATAGTCTGTAAAGTTTAAGGACATCATAGTCCATGAGTTTAAGGACCCCACAGTCCGTGAAATATCTGGTTGTCGGGACCCGTCACCTCTCTGAAGACGTTGAAGGATTACAACGACAAATATCAGAGGAGTGAAGAGATGTACCCTTGAACCAATATTGGTTGGGAGATCTGTAGTCCAATTTGGGACTAAGATCAAAGATTTGTGAGGATATGGGCTCAATTAATCTGAATTAGGGATCTGTGGCCAACTTGGGTTCGGCCCATTCATTTAAAATGTTGGACATTTAATTAGGCTCAGTCCATTTTCATTTAACAATGCTGAGCATTGGTCCTGACAACTTTTTGTCTTTTATTGAATGATGAGCACTCATTATGGCTCTGGGCTTTATCATTTAAAGAATAATTTATGTTCTCTCAATGCACACGTGAGGAGCATGTGGCGCGCTTGGCGCTGAGCGCCAGTCAATGAGCGCAGAGCGCTTCTGTTAAGTAGCGCACACATGAGGAGCATGTGGCGTGCTTGGCGTTGTGCGCCAGTTAATGAGCGCATAGCATTTCTGATGAAGTGGCGCACATGTGAGGAGCACGTGGCGCGCTTGGCGCTGTGCGCCAGTCAATGAGCGCAGAGCGCTTCTGATGAAATGGCGCACACGTGAGGAGCACGTGGCGCACTTGGCGCTGTGCGCCAGACAATGAGCACTGAGGTGCTTCTTTAAATTTGGAGCGCTAATGCTCTGCAGCGCTGTGCGCTAGATTTGGAGCGCTGAAGCGCTTCTTTAAATTTAGAGCACTAAGGCTCTGCAGCGCTGTGCGCTGGTTTTAGAACGCTGAAACGCTTCTTTTAATTGGAGCACTGGGGCTCTTTTTAAACAGCTCTGTTCTCTGAGATTTAAATTCTCCCTTATAAGAGACTTCATCTCGTGGATCTAAGAACAAAGTTCTTATTTTATAAGAGATGTTTCAATCTCTTATGTTTTTGGTGAAAGGCTTTGCCTTTATGGATCTGTGATCCTGAGAGAATTGAATTATTCCCCCCCTTTATAATGAGATGTTATGATCTCTTTTGTGAAAGAAAATTTGTCTTAAAGATCTATGATCTAGCATGAGAACTAAGTTCTTTTTCTGATGAGATACTTTGATCTCTTTATTTTACCTTGAAGAAATTCTTCTTCTGTTGAGAGCTTGCTCTTCTCTCTAAAATTTCTCAAAGTTTATGGGGGGGTTCCTTTATGTGAGACTTAAAGTCTTGGGTCTTTTATATAGTGGAGGCTGATTTGTTGAATCGGTTGAAGAGATCTTTTCTCTAATTGATTTGGGGATTTCCCCACCGTTGGATCTTTGATCCTAGGACTTCTGTTTTACAGAAGACAATCTTCTTGTTTTTAAAAAGATTGGGAAATCTTTTCCCATATAGAATTTATTTTGTATTTTGGTGATTTTTAATCACCATTGGATCATTGATCCAACGGTGCTCTGATTTTCAGAGCACAATCTTTCCTGTTTGGAAAGATTCTGAAGAATGTTTCCTTAACAGAATTTTATTCTGGGCAATTGATGATTTATCATCTTCATTGGATTTTTGATCCAACGGTGGGGAATATTTAGTTTCAGCGCTAGCGCTCTCGTGGTTTGCACGTGAGTGCTGCAACAGAGTCTTTGACTCTCAACACTGGCGTTGCCAGCGCTGCAACAGAGTCTTTGACTCTTAACGCTGGCACTGCTAGCGCTGGCGCGCTCGTGCTTTGCACATGAGCTCTGCAACAGAGTCTTTAACTCTTAGCGCTGGCGCTGCTAGCACTCGTGCTCTCGTGCTTTGCACGTGAGCGCTGCAATAGAGTCTTTGACTCTCATTGTTGGCGCTATTATGAAGCGCTGCTTCATTTCAAATTTCAAAATTTGAACAAAGGTTTGCTCTGATTGGGGGAAACAAGAACATGCAAAAAGGTGGCTTTTGGGTACAGTCCCGAATCGCATGGAGGCAATGAGCGATAGGAGGGGTTTCGTCTCTCCCGGTATTGTGGGTTGATGTTGCGCTGTGCTCGATTGGCCATAACTGGAAATCCCTGGCCAGGGTTGCTGAGATTTACTGGTAAGTGTTATCAGTAGTTTCTCGAACTGTTATGGACCTCACATCGGCATGACTTATCGGTTACCAGGGTCTGACGTTTACCACCCCTAGACTAGATATGCAACATATCAGACGAAGAGACCGGACTTTACGGTAGTGTTACTGATTGGATTTACAGGAGTTAGAGCAGACTTGCTTGTTGATCTTCTGATCGCTCAATACCCGGGTGGCCGTTACGTTTAGCTGACCGCTTGCGGCTTGTTGGTGTTTGATGCGATCATCACCTACTGCCGGCGTATTGATGAGTCTTTAGAGTTCTACATAGAGGTTTCCTGGCTCAGGCAAAACGGAGTAGGAGCACATATGCAATATGTGCGGGATCGAGATTAATACGTGTATGTGATACCGTATTCTATTCTCACGATATGTGATATCGGCCGGTTATATGTGATATAGCCGGGTTATCGGATCAAGTGTTGATTCGATGAAATGATATATATATATATTATATGCTCACTTAAGTATTTATTATTTTCACTTATGATACATTTAACATATATGTGATATATGTTTATTGTATTGTTTTCTATTGTTACATAAATATTATATATGTGATATATAATATTGTAACATGCTAGGTTATACATGCAACATAGATGTATGAGAATTATACCATGCTAAATATAAAGTTTGGGTTTAAATTCTTAAGTAATTCAAAATTGTGGAAATGAGTCATGGTGGAAGCTTCATGAAGCTTGTTGATAACCATTAACAAAGTCCACCTTTTTTGTTTTGCTTAAGATATTTTCTAACCCAACCATGACACATAGCCATGGTTAACTCTCTACATGGGTTAAGTTTTCACATATACTAACCTATGGTTGCATTTCTAACCTCATCTCATTCATCCATCTTCTTCTTCCTCATCTCATTTTGAACTCTCTTGACTTTGAGATCAAGAAGAAAAATGGTGAGAAATTAAATACTAAAGTGAGCAAAATTCCTACTTCATCATCCTCTTCTATACTTGCCATATAGATTAGTGTGTTAGCTTCACTAATTCCGTATTAGTGAAGAGAGAGCTTGAGTTCGTGTTTCCTCGATGTAGATCATCATAGACTTTGAAAACTTCAAGCAAGGATGCATCATACATCTTGTGGAGCCTCTCAAGAGTTTGGGAGCTCGTTGATCGCAGCGAAGGGACCACTACTTAGAGCTTGTGAAGTGAAGGAGCGTACTACAAAAGTTGTAATCCCTAATCACTTAGTTGTAAAGTTGTTTACATACATGTTAACCCTAATTCTCTGGTTCGATTACTTGGTTAGTTTGTTCAGCATCCCAAAATTTTTTAAATTGCATGTTTGATGCTTGCCAAAACCTTGCTAAGGTGCAAAGCTAACCCTACAAATGTAACTTGTTCAATGTATAGAAAGGATATTTCAGCCTGATTAGGAGTTATAAGTTATTTTTGTTCAATAGAAGTAAGAAACAACTTGTTGCTCACTGGTTAATATTCTTTATTGCTGTGACATAGCCTGTGTGTTCGAATCCCATCAGTCCCAATTATTTTTCATATTTTTCTTTTTAATTTTTCGGAAGCCCAAGGGTTGCACATGTAATACATGGAGAATCGAAAAGTTTCAGAAAAATCAAACAGGATAAATGATGAGTTAACACAGAATATAACACATGCCCAAAGTCTCGAGCCACGAAGCGCAAATCCAACCGCCGGTTTTCCCATTTGGCCCGCCACCAACGGTCTTGATGGCTCCAAATCGCTCCATTATTTGCACGCGTGTCCCTTTGACTCCCCTATACTCCACTATGGTGTTTGATTTCTCTACATTCATCTAGAAGCTTTTCAATTCCCCATTAAACCTATTTTAAAGCTTTTTTAATTCAATTCTTTAAGTCACACACCCTCATTTCTACACTATAAATACACCATATCCCTTAGCTCTTACCATTCTGAAAATCCCAATCAAAAATTTTCCAAAATTCTCTAAGTTCAAAAAGGGTTAAGGCTAGTTAAGTGGAGTTAGAGATCAAGTTCTTTTCGTTGAAAATCGGAGCTTTTCCCGACTATACCACGACGCCATGAAGACCCCCTCTCCCTTCTTTACTCTCTTATCAAAACTATGCAACCTGTAAGTCCATATTTGTCATGCCCCGCTTCCCGGTATACAGAGAAGGGGACGCGACGATGCCGCTACGTATTTACTCTGAAGCAAATACGCTAAGCATATCTAAGCAATATAAATAAAATGCACAAGAGACAAAAGATATAATTGAACAGCAACTTAATTTATTCACATTCTTTTTACAATATATGGAAAAGTAAATACATCTAAATGAAAGCAATGCCTAAACAGTGGCATAACAGAAATGGAAAGTACTGAAATGAAATGTGTATAATGAATCTAAAGCTCTGGGTCGTAGGCTAGCTGGTCCAAGTCCTCGCTGGTGGGCTCGATCTCCTGAAGATCTGAATCTCCTGAAGCGTTATCTGGCATGACTACTTCAATCTCCATCTGATGCAAGTCTTGTTGAAGCTTCCACTGAGCGATGAGATTTGCTGCTAATGGTTGGCGACTAAGGGCATCAGGTACCACATTCACCTTCCCCGGGTGATATTGCAGGTTGATGTCAAAGTCCGCCATGAGTTATAACCATCGCCTCTGCCGCATATTAAGTTCTTTCTGAGTAAACACATATTTCAGACTCTTGTTATCTATGTATATGTTCACACGTTCACCAAGAAGATAATGGCGCCAAATCTTAAGAGCAAAGATAACGGCTGCCGATTCCAAATCATGTGTCGGATAATTGCGCTCATGAATTTTCAGCTGTCTTGAAGCATAAGCCACAACCTTACTGTGTTGATGTAGAACACATCCTAATCCCTTACCGGATGCATCACAATGCACTTCGAAACCTCCAGATTGGTCCGGCATAACGAGAATAGGCGCTGATGTCAACCTTGACTTGAGTTCTACGAAAGCTTGTTCGTATGCTTCTGACCACACAAAGTCTTCATCTTTACGTGTGAGCTTAGTCTAGGGTGTTGCTATCTTCAAAAAGCCTCCAATGAACCTTCTGTAATATGCAGCTAGACCCAAGAAACTTCGAATGTCCTTCACTGACTTTGGTGTCGGCCATTCGCTTACTGCTGAAACTTTCGCTGGATCCACAAAGATTCCTTCGCCTGATACGATATGTCCAAGAAAACCAACTTGATCTAGCCAAAACTCGCACTTACTGTACATGGCGTAGAGTTGATGTTGTCGTAGAGTTTCCAGAACAATTCGTAGGTGCTCGGCATGTTCTTTCCGACTCTTAGAATACACCAGGATGTCGTTGATAAAGATGACAACGAACCTGTCTAAGTACTCCCGGAAAACTTGATTCATTAGGTTCATGAATATTGCTGGTGCGTTGGTCACTCCAAATAGCATCACAAGAAATTCGTAATGACCATAGCAAGTTCTGAAAGCCGTTTTGTGGATATCAGATTCCTTGACCTTCACCTGATGATAACCTGAACGGAGATCTAGTTTAGAGAAAACACAAGATCCACTTAGCTGATCGAATAAATCGTCGATACGCGGTAGCGGATACTTGTTCTTTATCGTTACTTCGCTCAAGGCTCTATAATTGAAGCACATTCTGTATGAATCTTCCTTCTTCTTCACAAGCAGTACAGGTGATCCCCAACTTGAAGTGCTGGGATGAATCCATCATTTCGCCAATAATTCGTCCAACTGAGTTCGGACTTCCTTCAAACCTTCCAGACATAATTGATAAGGTGCTTTGATCACCGGTTGTGATCCTGGTACTAAATCAATGCTGAATTCAAGAGCTCGATCGGGAGGCAAACCTGATATATCGTCAGGAAACACGTCGTCGAACTCTCGAACCACTTCTGGCTTTGATTCTTCCTCCGCTTGAATTGCTACAATCACTGCCTTCTTTGGTTTCGCCTTGTAAGTACTTAGCTCCAAGGTACGGTCTCCACTTTTGAAATAAAAGGCCGGATGGTCTGGAATCTCGAATACTACCCTTCTTTGACAATAGTCAATGGTAGCATAGAAGGCTCTGAGCCAATCCATACCTAGAACCACATCGAAGTTCGATATGTCCAGCACCTTGAAGTCGGCATAGAATTCTCTGCTCCAGATGACTACTGGACACAAGTTGTATCCCATTATTGCCTTTAGAACGCCATTTCCTGAACTGACATTCCAGCTGGATACAAGCGGTGTGACTGGAATCGCATGAGTTCGGGCGAACCGTTATGACATAAAGCAGTAAGATGCTCTAGTATCGAAGAGTGCTAGTGCAGGAAGTGAGGCTACTAAGATTGTAACTAAGGTATGTGGGATATGTTTTAGGTATAGGAAAATATATGGATAGGTATTAAGACTGAAAGGAAAAGCTTGAGAAGAAAGGGTTACCAGTGATGACTTGGCCAGTGGCCTCAGCTTCTTCCACGATCATCATGAAAGCTTGTCGCCGTGGTACATTCCTCCTTGCCGGAGGAGCATTCCTCGGAACGTTCCGTTGAGCTTGATGGAACTGACGAGGAGGAGGTGCATTTGGTGGTCCTCTAGATGGTGGAGCAGGTAGTGCAAGTCTCAGAGCAGGTGCTTAGATGGCTGGGCATTGCGGGTAAGTGATTGCTGGCCTGGGTGCAGCATATGAGTTTTGTCTACGAGGACAAAACACAATATCGTGAGTAGCTGAGCCGTAGACTAAGCAAAGGCGGTTTGCACGCCGGCAGTCTTTCAACAGATGTCCATCTCTCTTGCAAAAGTTACAATAGGCTGGGTCGGGCCTGTTGTTCGGTACTCCCGGTCTCCTTGGCACAAAAGATGGCCTTGATGAGGCTCCTCCTACCATCTGGTTGGCAGGGAACTTAACTCCAGTAGATTGAGATCTGCCTCTCATCTTTACCACTGCCTCATAACGGCGGGCAGCTTTCAGAGCCAATTCATGAGTCGGAAAATATCATGTGGCCAGTGCAGCCTGGATCGCAGAATCCAAACCTTGTTGAAATCGACGGTCTCTGATCTCATCCGTCGGTATCAGGTGTACCGCAAATCTGTTAAAGTATTGTGTTAGCTGTGTAGTATGTGATATATTGAAAATTCAAATTATTAAGACGTATCTTACCGACTGAGCATGGTGAACTCAGCATCGTATTCATCCACTGATTTGGTCCACATCGAACCCTGTTGCAGATGGATGAACTGCTGTTCCATGTCGAACCTGGCAGTCTCAAAGAAGTACTTTACGTCGAACATGTCGCGGAAAGTCTTCCATTCGATGGGTTAATCAAGACGGCTTTTGTAACACCCGGCCCTTTTAGACCAAAGACCGTATTTTGCTACTTAGAATCCTCTTTATTCTTAATTAGGAATTATTTATTTTATTTATAAATTAATTATTATATTTTATTTTTCAAACCCCGTTGAACCCAAACCCTAATTCTAATTACTTTCCCAAACCTATCTCCCTCAGCCCATTTCTCTTTTCTTTCTTAAACTCAAAGTTTTAATTCCGGCCCTCATTCCCTTTTTCCATTTCTTTTAGTTCTTTTATTTTTCAGCCCACTCCCTCAAGCCCACAACCCTTTTTCCTTCTTTAACTCCCATAACCCAACAGTCCCTGGCCCGTTCCCTTTCTCAAATTCTTTTGTTTAATCCTTGGCCCACCATCTATTTTTCCATCATTTTATTGTGTTCCCTAGCCCACAGCCCAGCAACCTAATTCTTCCATTTTTCCTCTCTATTCATTCCTGCGGCCCAACAATAATCCCCAGCCCATTCATGTTTTTTCCCACAAGTTGAACTATTTTCTCGGCCCAGCTCGTTGGCCCGCTTCCTTTTTCCCTTCAACAAATTCTCTTTTTCCCTCATTTCTTGGCCCACCTCCTTCTTCAGCCCACGCCCGCGACCCACTCCTCAACTCGACTCCTGTTCATCTCCTTCACCTCCAACGGTAACCTCCCACTGCTCGCGCGCGCTTCTCGCGCCGCCTCCTCCGCCGTCGCCCCCACTCGCGCGAGCGTTACCCACGACGCGCGCGTTTCACCCCCACGACCCTCTCCCCTCTACACACTACACCCTCAATCACTCGTTTCCCTCCTTTCTTTTCTTCCTCCTCTCTCTCACCGCCCCCTGCAACTGCTCCTCCACCGAGCCCCGCCGCGACCACCTTGCACCACTTCCTTCTCGTCTTCTTCGCCTACTTCCCCGACAGCAACCCATCTCCTCACCTGCACCATCATCGACCCATCATCGTCATCGTCGACGCCGTCATCGTCATCATTCTCTCTCCCTCTGTCTCTCACTCACAGCTCTCTCTTTCTCACTCTCTCTCCCTCTGTCTCTCTCACTCACAGCTCTCTCTTTCTCACTCTCTCTCTCTCTCACTCACAGTTCTCTCGCTCTCTCACCTATCTCTCTCTGTGCCTCTCACATCCCCCTCTAATTCCGTCTCTCTCTCTAATTTTCCCCCTCTCTCTGTGCCCCTCACATCTCCCAGCTTACCCTCTCTCTCCCTCTCTAAATCTCTCTGATGTCCCTCTCTCTCTTTCCAGTTCTCATCTTCTCCCTCTAAATCTCTCTGCTCCCCTCTCTCTCTCAACCTTTAAATCTCTCTCCTCCTTTCCGCTATCTACTTCGCCATCACAACACAGCCGCATCCACCAGCCCCTTGTTGCACCGCATCAACGTCAAATCCAAACTCGAGCCAAGATCGAGGCTTTTGTCACTCGGAGCCGTAGCCGTCGCGGTGCTTGCCCGTCGCGCGTTCGTGCCTTTACCATTGCCGTGCATCGCCTAGACGTCCCCAGGCAAGTTTTTACTTGCTTACATGCTATTTACTTTTGGTACAATTACTAAATACATAGATTATAAAGTTGCAAATCTAAACTGACGTTTTGCCATAACCTGCTCGACATGTGTTCCCAATGGGAAACCTTTCCCAATTTGGCGGAACTAAATAGTTTTGATTGGCCCGTATGGATTTGAACGTTGTGTATGAATTTTGTTGGATAATTTGATCATTTACGACTAAAACAACTGCCCCCAAGTTTAACCGTAAAACTGTAATTCTGTTGCACTTGAAAACCGTTAAATTCACCATAAATCATATACATATTAGAATGGTGCGTTCGAGGGCTCAAATCGAAGCTAACTTGACAAACTTTAACCCTATACCAGTTTCCATACATTTCTGTATTTAAACTGTGACGATATTCGGATCGGAGTGCGACTCTGGACTGCAGTCCAGAGCGACTTCAGTCGTGTTTTCTGTTCCGTAATGGATACCATAGGATTTCCTTAACTCGTAGGTTGCGGAACTCCGCTGCTTATTGTAGGTAACTCTGTTAGCTAGACAACACAATTAGTTTCATCCTGTTTCATTATCATTTACTATTCAATCTGTAATTTAGAAGATCGGGACACATAACAGTCCCAGTAGAATCAGAATTGACATGTTGATATTAAACAGATTATAACTCCTAACGTACAGACGCGATTGAAGATCCGTTTGTTGCGTTGAAAACTTTACTGAAAACCCTAGAATTCATCCAACTGTAGCGTCGCTAAATTATGATCCCAACTGGGGTTAAAATGCGTTGCGAAATGGATTCCTGATTCTGAAACCGGATTTCCAGCCGCGTGCGCTTAAAATGAAACAGTTATAACTAATGATCCTGAAACCCGATTGACTTGAAACAAAATTCTATGGATGGATAACTGAACATACTAATTACTACCTGTTTATTGTTTCACTAAATTATATACGTACGTTTCCTGATAAATCGTGCAAGTGATAGACTATTGTTTTTATGACACCTTAATTGTGCTTCTTATACTGTTCATGCATCATGTCATACCTGTATCATTGTAGTGATAACCTAGTGATATCGTGCATTCACCCAGTGTTAGATTTTAGTGATGATTGTGGCAAGTACGTCAGTATTCGTGTATTCATGATTAAGTGAAAGTGATACGTACTTGTACACAATCAGTGACCTATTATTCTATTGCATTGTCGACATCTGTGGGATGCGTGTACGTGTGACTATAAGTGGTATGGGACACTTATGGAAGCGCTTGCACGGGTGTCACAGATAAGGCATCCGACACTGCCATTTATCTTGAGTATTAGTCGGGACGTGCTTGATGGAGGTCCTGCCTCCAGTTCTCGCGCAGACTTGTCACGGATCGATTAGTATTTAGGGTTGTGGTTAGCGTTTGATGTAGACCACGGGGTGTGGGGTAGTTTAAGTGTGAGTTCAACAGAATCTCGGGAGTCCCATGCCGGCTTATATATTTAGGGAGTTATATGGAGATTTACAGGGTACGTGATATATACACCGTGATATTCTTGTTACATGTTGGGCCCGTGGTCCCTTGCCCTTGGGTTCTACCCTTGGGTGGAGGACACTCACGAGTGGTTGACTCTCACACTTGGACTGACGATAGGCTTAGTGACCTGTACAGTGAGACTTAGAGACTGATAGGGATACTGGCATTTTATTCCTTATATACTGTGTGGCATACGTGACATATTGTTATACTGATTTACTGTTCCGCTGCATTTATTACTGCACATTCATATTCATGCTGTCGTTGATTTACTGTTATTCATATTCATTACCACTGTTAGAACTGTCGCTTGATTTCATATATATTATATTGCTATTGTGTCGCTCTGACGACCTGAGTATGCATGCTCAGTGTGAGGAGAAGATTTAGCTTGGATCAGAACTAGACGTACTTCACAGACTTCTTGACTTGCTACTCCAAGTTACTTTCGTTTGTTCCATTTCAGGTCAGTTTATATTATTGTATCTTTCAGTTACTGCATTTCTCATTACCTGCGCTTCATTTACTGTTTACCATGATGAACTAGAAGCCGAAGTGTGACTACGGCAGGACATTTCCTTGACCGTAGGAGCATGGCTGGCCTTGTCTACCCCTCGTATTCCGTATTTTGGGAAGCGGGGCGTGACAGCTTTCTTCCGCCTTCCACCAAACCCGTACATTGTCCGTGAGCTGCAGTTTCGCAACACGAACCCAAGCTATTCTGGCACTTGTGCCGCTGCCAGATCATCTTCGATGCTCTGAGCCCATTCCTCAGCTTCTAAAGGGCTCTCTTTTCCTGAAAACTGTTTAGGGTGCAAAGCCCTGAATTGCTTCACCCCAGGTGCTTCTGCCTCTGGTCGGTTCATCAGGATAGCAGTCTACTGCTGCTGTCCTTCCAGGAGACTGCGGATTGCCTCAAGCAAAACCGTCTGCTCGTTGATCAGAGCAGGGACGGCAGGTGTGAGTGGTAGTGGTGGAGGTGTGTTGTTGACATTGGTGCTGGTGTTGTTCGAGGAATCCATAACCTTGAATGAAAATTTTGGGTAAGGACAGATTCAAAATATATGAAATGATGAGATTCAAGAAGTATGAATTGTAAAGAATGTTTCAGTTGCTGGTTCTTGTGTTATATTGCTTAGGTTGTCCACGCAGAGCTGAACTGTATGGTAGGGTTCCATGCAGCGTGGACCTGCATGGGCCACCAACAAAACCTGTTACGCCCCGCTTCCCGGTGTATGGAGAAGGGAACGCGACGAGGCAGCTACGTATTTACTCTGAAGAAAATACGCTAAGCGTATCTAAGCAATATAAATAAAATGCATAAGAGACAAAAGATCTAATTGAACACCAACTTTATCTATTCACATTCTTTTTAAAATACATGGAAAAGTAAATACATCTAAATGAAAGCAATGCTTAAACAGTAGCATAACAGAAATGGAAAGTACTGAAATGAAATGTGTACAATGAATCTAAAGTTCTGGGTCGTAGGCTAGCCGGTCCAAGTCCTCGCTGGTGGGCTCGATCTCCTAAAGATCCAAATCTCCTGACAATATTCCAAAGAAGAAAGAGAAGGAATGTCGTCAGTAAACAAAACGCTCGGTAAGTCCCAAAGATAAGGGAGAAGTAGAATAGACAGAGAGAGAATGTAGCTTTTAAAGTTGTATTATATTGTTAACGCTGTTGTTTGTAGCTTGGTACAGAAAGATGCCAGTGTATACGAGAGGAGTTTCAGTAGACCAGAGACTAAGGTGAACGAAATGTATAAGGAACCGTTTATGCCACAGTACAGCAGCAATGGAAATACAGGTTAGGTGTCTTAAATCTTGCTGTCTCGTACCACTTCTAACACCTTCCGTACCAATCTACCCCTTAAACCCCGCGATATATTGTTTGTATTGTATTGTAAATTGTATTATCTTGTATTAAAGATTGTATAGATGAATGACTTGCCGAAACCATGATATCAGTAAATATATGTAACTGGAGAATCATGTGGATGGAAGGTATATCCATAGCTCGGTTCGGTCAATACAGATTGAATAAATAGAACAGATTGATTATATGGATTCATGAATTCATATTGAATTGTAGTTTGTACTTGAATCATATTGAAGTCAGATTATTTATAATGAGACGCAGTCTGAGTCAGACAATTAGAAAAGAAATTGAAGTCCTGAATTAGGTTTTGGTGTTATCGGTAACCGTTGCACATGGGCGGCAGGATTTGTGTCTTTTTCAAAGACGATTACCGTGTTGATAACACCGTTTGTTAAGTTGTCTATCTTAAATAGGCAAGCACCCATATCTCCGGCTACCTGAGGCTCAAGAGACTGGTCCCGCTTAAACCTATATTTACTAGGGTCCTTATTGTAATTTATAAAATTTGAGGGGGTTTTATGTAAAAATAATTTTGTATAGTTTTCAAAATATAGCTCAAGTATTTAATTATCGTCTTTAGAGTTTTCATAGATATAGATTTTATATATGTGACAATTCTAGTGAATAAAGCCTAATTTCATAATATATGGTGTTTAATTGTAAAGTATTGAACTTGTATGGAATTGCATGGTATTTTCATGTAAAATGATTCCTTTTGATTTAGAAAAGTTGTAATATTTATAATATATCAAAAATAGATATTTTGATGATACATATATATATATATATATATATATATATATATTTATAAAATAATTTAATTTATTATTTTTCTAAAAATCTCATTTTCTTAAGATATTTGTATTTTTTAAATCTTTCGAGACCGAATGCTTCTTGCGGAGGTCTGCATTTCGCACTACTAAGCCCGAGGATGTGCGATAATCCGCACCATCCCAAACGGGTTCCCCAAAATGGGTTGTAGTGACGCTTTGCAAAGATTTGTTTAAAAATACGTAATCTTGTAGAAAACGGTTTTATTAGTAAGAGATATTTAATTGTAAATTCGTATTCCCGTATTCTATGTTCCCGAAAGGTATCGTTCTATGTTGCATATGAGTGTTGTAAAGAGGTAAGTCATTACCTTGTAATCTATCTAAATGTATAGTAAGAAAATATGATGTTTTAATGTCAAAACTAAACTACATGGTATTTTACTGAAAAAGTACGATAAAAAATGCAATATGAAATATTTTTCTATGAAACTTGTTCAGGATATTTTGTTAATGTTTAATAGTCAAGATGTGAGGGTTTAGTATGTTTGTATTAAGAAAAGGTGAAATTTTTAAGAAGAACCGAATCGGAAGTCGGATTAACTCCGCTTCCGTCGGGTTTTAGAAATACGAGTTTTAAAAATAGAAAAGAGAAGACGGAGGAGGGACTTATGGGTTTGTAGCGTAGAGAAAAGGAAAAGGGAGTGATAGGAGGTGCCGGTGCGTTGTTTCGTCGCCGGAAGCTCTTAGGATCGTCATCAGAAGTTCGCCGAAGTTTCGCTCTTCTCTAACTCCACTTGCACACAATTAAACTTAGAATTTTCTTGAGAGTTTTGGACAGAGATTTGGGGTGAGGAGGTGGAGAAGAGTGTGGGTATTTATAGGAAAAGTTAGGGTTAGGGTTTGATAGAAATGTATTAAAAAAATTGCATTAAAATAGATTTAAATTAGGTTTTAATTGTATTTTAAAGTATCTGTTAATATGCAGGTTATTTAAACATAACATGGGTTTCAAGAATACCAAAAGACACAGATTCACAAAAGACCAACTCGGATTTTTAAGCTGAATCGGCCGGCGGCGGCGGCTGATTCGGACGAGTCGCCAGCCGATTCAGGCCGAGTTTGGCCGCCACAAGTCCCTTGCCTGTTGGTCTACTCTCTAGTCCAATTTATTTTATATGTGACTTTTGGTTTTTATGAGTTATGCAAGTGTAGGCTCTTGGGCTTCTAAACACTTAAAAGAAAACAATATAAAAATAATGTGGCTGATGGGATTTGAACTCTAGTGCTTTGGTTCGGCAGTGCAAGGTCTTACCAGTGAGCTACAAGCTCTTTCTTGCTGTTAAAAAGCAAAACAATTAATTATAGTACTCACAGGAAATGCAAATACCCCAAGTATACATTAACTTTTAAATAAATTTGTGTACACTAAAATTGGAGTTGTTACAATATTCTTCCATTTCATTTCATCTCAAATCGCATTCTTAAAACATATCGACAAAAGTGGCGTTAACTCCGATAACATTTTATTGTCAATATTTTAATATGCTTTTTAAGTCACACCAATACCTAACATAACTTTAAAATGTTGTTATCTTTATTTACCATTTTATGCAATTAAAATTCCATGTGATATGATCATATAACAAACTTTTCACATAAATACCATGAACTTTAATATAACTCTTTATTCGATAACTAGCATACATACCTCTAGAAAATTCACGGAGTAATGACATACCCCACACGCGTACTTTTGAATCATAACACGGTGTCTTGGTTAGAATTTTTTCACCTAAATGAAACAATTTGCAAGAAAATACACTTTCTTTATAAAATACGTTTTTAATCAATATTTTTACCTCCTTTTGCAATTGTGCCTCTACAACCCTATTTAGGGGACCCGCTGATGGATGGTGCAGATTATCTCACGTCCTTAGGATAGTAGAGCGAGATGCAGAGTTTCTCACGGAGAATTCGGTCTCGAAAGGGATAAGAATACGATTTTAAAATGAATGCGTTTTTCTTAAACAAATTAAAACTTTGAAAATTATATAAAATTATGAATCCATATTTTTAATAAAAACAAATTGTGAAACTATATTTTTAAAATGAAAGATTAAAATTTTAATAAAATAACACCAAGTTCCAAAAGAAGTAGTTTTCATTAAAATACCATAAACTTTTAAAATCTAGGTTTTATCACTAAAATACCATTGAAAGTAAAATACATTTTCATAAAAACTCTTAATAATATAAATCACCCTCGAGGTTTATTTTTAAACAATATTAAATTATTTTTCATAAAACCCCCTCGAAAAATGCAAACAATATAAACACAATGTAAATCACAATATTAAATATTTAAGGACTCTAGATTAATATAGATTAATATAGATTTAAACGGTATCATTTCTCTTGAGCCCCAGAGAGCTGGAGAAAGTGAGTGCTTTCTTATTTAGGTTAGACAACACTGCAAATTAACGGAGTTATCAAATGGTAATTGTCTTGGAAAAAAACACAAATCCTGCCGTCCATATGCAACAATTGTCCGATTACTCCCGCACTTAAGAAATTCAAGAGTTAAATTCATGCATATGATATTGACTCTAACCTGAATACAAACTCGAACTAGAGTCCAAAACTCAAATCCAAATTTGAACACTTGATCCTGAACACTTGAACTTGAATATTCAAACTTGAACACTTGAACTTGAATATCCAAACTTGAATACTTGACTTGACTTGACCAAACCATGAATATAACTTGACATGAATACCTGAATACATAATTACAATTTGAACATGAACTTGCATATATTTTTTATATTCATGGATTCGGCCATAACCCGTAACTTGAACTATACACTACAATACGCGGGGATAAGAGGTAGATTGGTACGGAACGTATATCGTGGCACGAGAGGTCACTTTAAAAGACACCTACATGAATTCACATGCCGTTGTCCCGTGGGTTATGACGGGGCCTTTTACTACATGTTACTATTGTTCACGGGGTAAGATGGACTCCTCTCGTATATATAAATACTTTCTTTATCAAACTACAAACAACCAAGTTAGAATAACTATCTTATACTTGTAAGTGAACATGTTTAGATACTCTCATATACAACCTTACATGTTTACTTTTATTTGGTTTCTATTTACTTCATATATCATTCAGTCATCTTCTTTTACTTCTTTTGAGGATTTACCGAGCGCTAGTTCGTTGACGACGTTTCTTTCTATTTCTTTCTTTGGAACATTTGTCAGGAGGACCGGACTCTGAGAAGATAGAACCGAGCCCAGAGGACTTGGACCAGTTTTCCGCTCAGCCTGACTACTGTTCCTGCCTGTACTTATTTTCAGTATGCCGTTATTTAGGCATTTGTTTTTTCATTATATCTTTTTATTCCAGACAATTGTATGTAAAATTGAATGTAAATAAAGTTGTTGTTTCATTTTATTACTCTTATCATTCTTACACATTGTTATATTGCTTAATTACGCTTAACGTATTTTCATAGTAAATACGTTGCGGACTTGCCACGTCACCATTTCCGTCTACTGGAAAGCGGGGTGTGACAAGAACAGTAGGAGCCACATATATATTCCAACATATCTGGGGTACTTAATTCCTCCTGTAAGAATTTAGGATCGGCCTCCAGCTTTTGGAAAGGAATTTATTCGGTTAGAGAAGCTTCCTTTAAAGATGGTACGTTTACGCTAAAGAATGGCAGCTGTATCAACTTCTGGCAGGATTTTTGGTGTGGAGAACAAAACCTTCATAACAAGTTTCCACATCTCTTTCTTCTCGCAAAAAATCAAAATGTCTCCATGGCACGTCAGCGGAAGAACAATAAATGGTGGCCCTCATTTAGAATATCTCTTTCAACAGCATAATGAAAGAAACGAAAAGATCTAATTGCTACTTGTAGGATTGAAAGCCAGTGAGCGACATAATAAAAGATAGGATGACATGGAAATGGGGGGATGCGAAGGGTTTCTCGGTCAGGTCCTTCTACCGAGTACTTAACTACGGAGGATTGGAGTGCAATTTCGCTCCCATACTTTGGAAGATTAAGATCCCGATAAAGTTTAGGGTCATTGTATGACGGGCCAAAAAAAACATAATTCTAACAAGGGACAACTTGTAAAAGAAGATATTGTTCTGGTCCGATTACCTGCTCGATGTGCAGGGTTGATGACGAAACAGTTAACCACATGTTTATTAAATGTCCATTTGCGGTCTTAGTCTCGGATAGAGCCCATAGAGCATTGGGGTGGGGTGGAATACCTGATACCTTTCATGACCTTTTGGAGGACATGGAGAGTTAATGCTATCCGTAGTATTGACCAACCTTTTAGAGACATTTGGGCATCAGCGACCTGTTGGTTAATTTGGAAAGAACAAAATGACAGAATTTTTAATAACAAGCATAGAACTGTTTCGGGGATTGGTAATTGGATTGACATGGTAACTCTTTTCTGGTCAGGGTCAGCTCAGATGGCGTATGTAAAAGGGTGAGAGTGCACATTCAGGAGGAGGAGGACATTGAGGGTGACTCACGTCTGGGGACCAGGGTCAAGCAAGGGATAGAGTGGAGCATGACAGCGCAACGTAGGGGGACCGGTTTGCTAGGGCACGATTTTGATGCACCTCGCTCCATATAGGGGTTATGTCCTAGTGATCTTGACTATTAGGAGACTAATTATTTGTACGGGGTTTGTCCCTAGGTTATGACGGTGGCTTTCCCCAATTTTGTATGCTCATATTCCTATTATAGGATAGCATTTTTAACAATCTTGCCTTTATTGTGCTTTGATTTCTTATTTAAAATTGATATCTTTTGCAAAATACTTATTCACCACTGACCGGATGACCAAATATGTGCCGGAAAGAGATCGGTTGTATCCTTGTTTCAGATATGGCGTCCTCGGAAAACCTATACAATTGAAAGTTGAATGCAGAATGCAAGGGTAAACTTGTTTGCAATATATGCGACGCATAATACCAAGAAAGGGATCACATTACTGAGTAATTATACATCGTTGCCTCAATGATACTCCCGAAGCCGCATATGTAAGTGGAGCCCATGAGGAAAAAACATAAATAGACAGGAAAATGATACCCAATGTAGTCTGCAATTTGTGGCTCATATTGGTGTTTCAGGAAACAAAAAACAAGAAGAAAAGAAAATTGGATCGAAGCAAATAACTCCGATTTCAGGAAAAGATGCATACGAAAATCAATCATCATAGCCTCAACCTGCATACAAAAGCTGTTAACATGTTCAGGAAACATATTAGGATAGCTTCAGAATTAAAATTAAGATCGCGATTATAATCAGGTTTTTTCGACCATGGTTACATATCAGACAGCTTCAGAATAACAATTAAAGAATCAAGTTTGCCACAAAGATTCAATAACACAACAGAACCAACTTTCAGACAGATTAAAAATAGAAAAAGCTTATATGTGCATGTGTGCGTGCATGCACGTGTGCACAAGCGTGTGTATAAATAATATAAAGAAAAAGAATTTTGAATTCAAACAGATGAAAAAGAAAAGGCTGTATATGTAGGAAACAAGATTTTATCAGCTAGCATCTAATGAATAGTGATGGTTGAACCAGCCGTCAAAATAAAACTTGATATATACTGATCAATTTGTATATAAAAAAAAGGGTTAATTTGAAGCCTTCCATGTAATGCATCAAGTGTTGGAGTTTTTGAGCTTGATGGGTTTAGTCACACATCGGGTGTGGCAAGGAATGACCTTTTCCTTATATATAAAGATGTGAACAACATCTTAGTTGCAATATATAAGGGGTCATTGGGCATGGATCAGTGCACACGAGGCCTGGGCGGCTTTTTGAGGCACCCCAGGCCCTTGGCAACTCGGCACTTAGTTTTTTCAGACCATTTTTGGTTAACCTGAAATATAACTTGACCCAAATTTTTTGAATACAGAAGTGGTTAAAATTTGAATTTTGAAAATTCGGTTTTGAACAGTTATGAATTTTTGAGGATTCAGTTTTGAATAGTTGTTAATTTTGAAATTTGAATTTTTGTCTTTTTAAAAGTTGTAAATGTCTTTTATGTCCTTTGAGAATCTATAAATAGAACCGATTTTTCTTAAGAACTTTTCTACTTCTTCTCTTCTCTGCTATTTCTTTACTATTTCGAATAGAATTTCGAAATTTCTTTGATTTTTGTTAATCGCAAGAACTTCGGACTCTGTTGTATCCTGAGGGATCATTGTATACAAACCTTTTAGCAAACTCATTTTGAGTGGGGACAAATAAATTCTTGAAGAAAACCGATTGCGCTTCAGAATCAATAAGCTCATTTACTTGTATCCATTATTTTCTGATTCATACGCCAAAGATCTAACAATTTCATTGATTTATGTCGTCTGCAATGGATTCGGAATCCAACCTAACCTCTTAAAATCATGAACCAAGATCTTGTCAAACTTAATCGGTTTGACGGGACAAACTATACTTGATGGTCAGACAACATGTGTTTTCTTCTGACAGCGCTGAAGATTTTTTATGTACTCGACAATGATCTTCCACCAATTCCAGCGCGTACGGATAAAGACAGCGAAGAGGTCGTGAAATGGAGGAAGAAACGAGAAGAAGATGAATGTCTCTATGGAGGTCACATTCTGAATACTCTGTGGGATCGTTTCTTTAATCACTACAACAAGACAGATTCGACAAAAGAAATTTGGAAGGCTCTAGGTTCAAATACAAAGTAGAAGAGAAAGGTATGAATAAATATCTAATTTCAAAATATTTTGAGTATCGTATGGTTGACAAAAAACCTATATTAGATCAGTGCAATGATCTTGAATTACTTGTCAATAAATTAATGGTCTTGATATAAAATTTCCTGAAACTTTCCAAGTTGGGCTAATCATTTCTAAACTAGCCTCTACTTGAAAAGTGTATCAAAATAAATCACTTCACATGACAGAAAATTTTACTCTCAAGAAAATTCAAAGAAATATGTGAATTGAAGAGGAAGTCCGTCTGAGGGACAAAAAAGATGAAATCGAGATCGATCCTAGGGCTAACCATATAGAGGGATATGTTCAGAAGAAGGCTAAGTCAAACAATTTCGATCCTAAGGAAAGTTCAATTACAACCTTAAAAAAAATAAAGGTTGTTATATCTGCGGTAAGAAAGTCCACTTTGCTCGTAAATGCAGATACCACAAATCTTGTATCATCAAAGGAGGCAATCAGGAGATTAAACATGCCAACAATGTGAGGGAAGCCTACTGTGCAATGGTAACTGTTGTTGCCAAAGGCATGATCACTGAAGTCAATTTGGTAGAGTCAGATTCTGGGTGGTGGCTCGACTCCGGCACAACAGTTGATATTTGCAAAGATAGGTCAGTGTTCAAAAACTTTGATAAAGGAACTGATGGCTAGGAAGTTTTGATAGGAAACCAGAACCGTGCAAGTGTCCAAGGAATGGGTTCTGTTTATCTTTACTTCATCTCCGGAAAGAAATTGACTCCGTTGAATGTTCTTTATGTTTCTGATATGAGAAAAAATTTGGTGTAAGCTGATTTGTTGTGTAAAAAGGGCTTTAAGGTTGTAATTGAACACGACAAGTTAATCTTGTCGAAGAATTGGATCTTTGTGGGAAAGGGCTACTCTTGTAATGGAATATTTGCTTTTAGTTTAATGAAAATAAAGTGATTTCGGCTTATGTCTCTGAATCTTTTGATTTGTGGCATCATAGATTAGGACATTTAAATTTTCATTGTTTAAAAAATATGCATAATCTTGGTTTAATTTCTTATGATTTTAGTAATGATCATAAATGTGAGATTTATATACAGTCAAAAATGTCTAAAAGACATTTTCCAAGAGTTGAAAAAAATTCGGGAATTTTAGACTTAATCCATTCTGATATTTGTGAACTTAATGGAGTAGTTACTAGAGGAGAAAGAAAGTACTTCATTACTTTTATAGATGATCATTTATATATATATATATATATATAATGAAAAGCAATCTATAATGAAAAGCAAAGACAAAGTATTCTCTATGTTTAAAATATACAAGGCATAAGTTGAAAAACAACTTACTAAGAAAATTAAAATTTTCACAGTGATAGAGAGGGAGAATATTTCTCAAACGGATTTATAAATTCCTGCGAGCAACATGGTATAGTGCATGAAATGACAGCACCATATACTCCTCAACACGATGGTTTAGCAGAAATAAAAAATCGTTCTCTCGTGAAAATGATGAATTCTATGTTGTTATATGATTGCCTTTGAATTTATAGAGAGAAGCTTTATTGACAGCTTACCATTTACATAATAAAATTCCATCAAACAGATCAAAAATCAGCTCATATGAATTATGGAAGAAAAGAAAGCCAAATTTGGTTTATTTAGAAGTGTGGGGGTGTTTGACATATTATAGGGTTCCTGAACCTAAACGGATCCTAAAGCACTCAAAAGTGTATTTTAGGTTATACCGAACATAATAAAGCTTATAACCTTCTTGATTTGGAATCTAACGTAATTGTTGAATGTAGAGATGTTGAATTTTTAGAAACAAATTTCAAGTCAAATTCTTTTCAACATAAGCCATCTATAAAAAAAACAACAATAAAAAAGAAATCTATTAACCCTCTAATAGAACCTAGAAAAAGTCAAAAAATAATAAAAGAGAAAACACTAAATTCTGATTTTGTTGATCCTAATTCTATTGTCTTTCTAATACGCATTTTAGAAAGAAGCCATAAATGATGAGATGGATTTCATTATGTCCAATAACACTTGGGTGTTAACTGATTTACCTCAAGAATCTAAGACTATAGAATGTAAGTGGGTATTTAAAAAAAATACAATTCTGATGGATCTTTACAAACGCTTAAGACTAGACTCGAGCCGAAAGGGTTCAAACAAAGATATGGAGTTGATTATTTTGACACTTATGCGTCTGTAGCACGCATAACATTTATCAGAATATTATTTGCTCTAGCTTCTATATATAATTTGTATATTCACCAAATGGACGTGAAAACTGCATTCTTAAATGGCGAGTTAGAAGAAGAGGTGTACATGGAGCAACCCGAAAGGTTTATACTTTCAGGAAATGAAAATAAAGTCTGCAAATTAGTTAAATCTCTTTATAGTTTAAAACAGACACCCAAACAGTGGCATGAGAAATTTGATTCGGTTATACTATTAAATGGTTTCCACATAATAGCGATGATAAATGTATATACATAAAATATACTAAAGAGTATAATATAGTTATATGCTTATATGTAGATAATTTATTAATTATCAGTAACAACATGTCGAGTGTAACTGAAACTAAAAAGTGTCTAACTTCTATATCTAAAATGAAAGATTTAGGAGAAATTGATACAATTTTGGGAATTAAGGTGGTAAAATATAGTTGGGGTTATGCGCTATTAATCTCATCGTATTGAGAAAATGATCTACAAATTTAATCATCTTCCTTTCATAACGTATAATACTCCTTTTGATTCTAGTGTTACACTAAAAGAGAACCATGATAGAGAAATAACACAACTTGAATATGCAAGTATTATTGGGTGTTTAATGTATACAACACATTGCACAAAACCAGAGATAGATTTTGTTGTTTCTAAACTTAGTAGATACACTAATAATCTAGGAGTAGAATATTGGAAAGTTATTGACCGAATATTTCGATATCTGAAGGGAATTTTGAAATATGAATTATTTTATAATAAATTTCCAACGGTATTAGAAAGATATACTTTGACGCAAATTGGATAACTGGTTCAGAAGATAATAAACCTACATCCGGATGGGTATTCGTCCTTTGAGGATGTGCCATTTCATGGACCTCAAAGAAACAAACATGTTTATTCCACTCAACCGTGGAATCCTAATTTATTGCCTTAGCAACAGCCGGCAAAGAGGCTGAATGGATTAGGGATATATTATTAGATATTAAATTATGACCTAGTTCCATGCCTCCAAATATCCATATATTGTGATAACGAAATGACATTGTCAAAAGCATACAGTAGTGTTTATAACGGTAAATCAAGGCATATAAGCTTGAGACGTGAGTATGTCAGACAATTAATAAATG
The DNA here is from genome assembly GCA_030015575.1 of Agapanthus africanus. NCBI lineage: Eukaryota > Viridiplantae > Streptophyta > Magnoliopsida > Asparagales > Amaryllidaceae > Agapanthus > Agapanthus africanus. The sequence goes on from CM057339.1 coordinate 141,275,127, forward strand.
ATGGGGTTATCACCATTATATATGGAAAGTCAAGTAAAAATTTGGCTGAACCTTTTACCAAGAAATTGGTCAGAGACTTAGTAAGGACAACGTCAGTTGACATGGGACTGAAATCCATTAAATAAAGATTAATAGTGATGGTAACCCAGCCTTCAACTAAAATTCTACTTGTATAAGATTTAATGGGTAATAATAAGTTACTATATAACTATGAGCACTAATTGTTTAAGTCCACAGTTGGAAACTAATGATGCCGTCAAAATTGAGGGATGATTTTATAACTCCTAATGAAGTTCGCTCGTGTAGAAAATATGTTTGGAGACGGAAACGTAAGAAGAGCTTCACCTATGAAAACTAGAAGTGATGTCACTTCTCATGGAAGTTTAGGATTTGCTTCCGGAATTGTTTTCTGAATAAGGATAACACAAGATCATTAATAGTATTGGGTGAGAATGAAATTCTTTAAAAAAACATGATATAAATGTGTGTAATGTTACCGGTTACACATCAAGGAGTAGCTGGTTTAATGCTTAACAACCAGAAACTTCGTATCACCTTATAATATTTAACACTAACTAAAGGTTTAAACCGAAAGTAACCTTAACTATGCATACTTATATCAATAGAGAATATAGATGATAAGAAAATATATAAGCTCAAAAAGTTGGGGATTGTTAAAGTTTTTGAGTTTGATGGGTTTAGTACCACATCGGGTGTAGCAAGGAATGACCCCTTTCCTTAAATATAAAGATGCAAACAATGCATGAGTTGCAATATATAAAGGGTCACGGGGCATGGGCTAACGCACACGTGCGGTGTGGGCTGAATGGGCGGTTTATTTTTATTCATACTATTTTTGGTTAACCCGAAATAAAACTTGACCCAAATTTTTTGAATACAGAAGTGGTTAAAATTTGAATTTTGAAAATTCGGTTTTGAACAGTTGTGAATTTTGAAATTTGAATTTTGTCCTTTCAAAAGTTGCAATTGTTTTTTATGACCTTTGAGAATTTATAAATAGAACCGATTTTTCTTAAGAACCTCACTACTTTTTCTTCTCTGCTATTTCTTTACTATTTCGAATAGAATTTTGAAATTTCTTCGATTTTAGCTGATCGCGGGAATTTTTGTATCCTGAGGGATCCTTATCTACAACCCTTTAGCAAACTCATTTTGAATGACGACAAGTAAATTCTCGAAGAAAGCCGATTGCATCTCAAAGTCAATAAATTCATTTACTTGTACCTATTATTTTCCGATCCCTACACCAAAGATCTAACATTAAGTGCTCCCAAAATGGATGGCTTTTAAACGCTATAAAATATTTCATGCATAAAAATGAACATCGACGCCCATGCAGTGGAACACACAAATTCATACTGATGCTTTTACTAAATCATCAGAGTAGAGAGCTCATCACTCAAGTCCATAACTATTTTGGTGTAGCAACAGTTGTGAGAGATTCAACTGAAGCATCCAAACTAAGAAGTAAAGATCTTTTATAAGTATGATTAGGACGACAGGGATCTAGGTCATTTAATAATATCTGTTCATGTGTCAGCGACAGGGGATCATTAAATTCTATAAACTGAATACTTATAGTATGCAGATGCCAGATGTGGATATAGAGAAAATTGTTCTAAAAAAATTTAAAAATATACACGCACACAAACCATGAAACACTTTCAATCAATAAGCTCAAATTAATATCGCCGAAATCCAAAATGTACTAATATGTAAGCATTTGCTAACTTATGTGCACACACAGAGAGTCGCGTGCGCTGTTCATGCTGCATAAAAATATACAACAATAGCCTCGGCTGGTTTTAATGTTATATAGAGAGGTACAAGAGAAAGTGAGAGTTCAGATTTGTTTCTTAACAATCCTCACATGCTCCATATGACATAGATTAATGCATAGTAATTCCACAGATGGTTTGTACAAACCGATCAAGCAAATTTTCATCAAAAAAGGAAAAAGAAAGAAAAGAAAGAGCAATTGGGACATCAAGAAATTATTTTCACTAAAAATTCAATATTACCTGCATGCTCACATTATCTCCAAACACAGAGAATGATTTTTGTGTTTTTACAAACTCAACAAAGGCACAGAATTGTTCTAACTCAAAACCAAGCTCAAACAATGCAGAAACCGATCTATACAGGTCAACAGTAGAAGGGGGAAAACGCTTTGTTGCAAATGTGAAGTTGATTATATTCTTTTACATCTACTCTAGAACCTGAACTATTATGGACATGTAAAAGTCTTCAAGTATACCTATGTAGCATTTTCTTTAGTTGATCTGTCGCGCACAATTGTGGCAGCAGTGCCTTCTTGATCTGAAAGAGGGTTGTGTTTCGATTAGCATCCAAACTTTAAAGAAAAAATTTAATAAATAAGACCGCTATTTAACATTTACAGCAGCTTCAATTTTCTTCTTACCCTTCTTTTGCTTTCTCTTTTAAGGTTTATTAACGGACCCTCAGTTTCTGATACAGTACAAAACTACGTTCCTTGCGCTTTCTTTTTCTGCCAGCAGGTTCTTCTTCTCTCTTCTCTTCCGATCTACTGTTGTGCTCCGAATCATCATCGGCGTCATCGTCGTCGTCATCACCACTATCCTCGTCATCGTCGTCGTCGTCGTCATCATCGTCGGGCATGATAATTGAATCTCGAAACACCTTGAGTTGAGCTTTAGCTATTGTGAGCTCTAATCTATCGAAACCCACATCCAGGCATCCCGACGCACGAGCATACTCAACAAGGCTCTCATGCCTGAGTTGATCGGCAAAGAAAGACCTATCAATTCCAGTTTTGTCAACCTCTTGTCCCGAGCAATTGCAAGCCAATGCCGCCTCGATTTGCTTCCTGACTTCTTCAAGACTAGCATCAACTGCGGCTGAAAATGCGTTCATATCGTCCTGGTTCTCCATCCGTGAGAAATGCGGTCGAAACGGCAGCAGTTGGGACTCGAGAACCCACTCGAATTTTGGCCTGCGAAAGTAGCACACCAAAAAGCTGGCCTTTGATGCCCCTTCTTTCATCGTGATGATTTGCCCTGGCCACCAAAGATCGGATCCTTCAACCCTACCCCAAACCAAATCGCCAACAAGAAACCCATTTCTGTTCTCTTGATTCTCCTCGTCTCCTTCTTGCATCAAAGAAGAAGAAGAAGGATCTGCTTCACGAGCATCCGAGCCCAAATCCCCGATTCCTTTCTTGTTCCCATCGATTTCTGCAGCTGCGATAGCATCGGCAATCTTCTTGACATCATCATCGCCATTTCTAGGGATTTTATCCTTCGAGTCATCATCTTCCCCGAGCCCATCGCCATTCCTAGGGATTGAGGCCATGGCGCCCAAAAAGAGAACCCCAAGAAATTGAACCGCTTTCAGCTCTTCAAAGGCTAATTGTATCTGCTGACAAACAATAAACCCTAGGTTTAGATCGAATTGAAAACAAAGCATAAGAATCTAAATAAAACCCTAGAATTTTAAATTTCAAGAAGCGAAAAAAGATTGGAGCTTTGTACCTTAAAGAGCAAGAAGGCAAGAATGCGAGAATGCGAGGGAAATTGAGGATTTAAAAGAGGTGCGGTCGAGTCACCAGTTGTGACCTTACCGGAATGTAGAGATAGTGTGATTTTGTAAAGAAGAGGGAATCCAACGAGGTGACGGGATCCTGATTCACAGTTTTAGGTTTTTACCACCATCGACTCATTGAGACGCAAAGGACAAGAATATTCTGCTGTTTACATTTTGGTTTTGGACAATGACAGTAATTATACTAGTATTTTGCACGTGCACGAAGGAGTGGTAATTGAACGAGCCAGCTCGGGTTCGATAATCGATTAGGGTTCAGCTCGGTATCAGCTGGTTCAAGCTCGGTTCACTTATTAATGAGCCGAACAAGAGCCAAAAAGTATGGCTCGTTTATTAAACGAGCCAAACTCAAGCTCAGCCAGACTCATTCGGTATTGACTCGAGTTCGGTTCGGTTAAACAGTTTGAAAAAAACAGTAATGTGTAATATAGAGCATATTCTATACAACTCTAAAGACATTTAATACAATTAAGAGATGGTATATAAAGTGCAACTGAGGTGAATATAAAACACATCACTTAGACCCATTCCATGCTTTTGATGTTGATTTTTTTTTAATCTTTCCATATCTCAAAAGCACTGGGTCTTAGGCTCTATGATTGTTGTCCCTGACCCAACCTCCTACAAAATACTTTCATATTTTCTTCTGAAACCTCTATAATGGTCATTGACCTATCTCCAACCTCCACCAAACACCTCTTTGTCGTTTTCCTTTCAGAGATCGTCTGATAGAATCCGAGCTCGACTTTGGCTTGTTTAAGGCTCAATAAGCTGACGAGCTGAATATGAGCCAGACCTGCTCAGTTCGAGACGAACTCGAGCTGAGTTTGAGATAGCATAAACTAAGTCGAGCCGAGCTTGGACAAGGATCGGCTCGTTCAAGCTCGACTTGGTTACACCCCTACGCGCAAGTGCGTATTTAGAAATATTAATTCTTTTCCTGGACTCTTACATGAAATTTCAAAAAAAATAACTATATTTTTTTTATAAATTCAAATTAAATGAACACGGATAATAATAGCAATGTTATAATTTGATTTATGAGTTATACAAAATAACAAAGAGAAAATGTCTTATATATAAATTTGCTAGGCATATCACTACTACAAATAAGGGTTGCCCCTACGGATATATCCGTAAGGGAAAAAAAATACCCTGTAGGTGCAAACGCCGTAGGTGCAAGTTGAAGCCCTGAACTTGCCCCTACGGACAAACACTTGCCCCTGCGGATTTATGTGTAGGTCTCGTATCCCCTACGGAGTAATCCGTAGGGGAAAAAAAAAATTATTTACGGTTTTTTTTTAATATATTACTTGTACCTACGAATTAATCCGTAGGGCCAAGCAATAGCCCCTACGAATACATGTGTAGGTACATATCCGTAGGGGCAAAATATCAGAAATCCTGATATTTTGCCCCTACGGATAACTCCGTAGGGACCTTTCTTTGCCCCTACGGATATATCCGTAGGGGCACACCTAACCCCCTGAAACTGAGATCAGGGGGGAAAATATCAGTTATTCTGATATTTTGCCTCTACGGTCTACTCCGTAGGGGCAACATATGTACCTACGGATTAATCCGTAGGTACATATTATCTGTTTTTTTAATTAAAAAAAAAAAGGCTGCCTGATTTTTTCTCGCCCTGTGCAAAATAATATATACATCAATCAAATATAAAATTAATCATCACACAACATATATCGCAGTATTCATAATCACATCTCACGCATATAATATACAAAAGAAACCAAAAAACTGAATATGATATAAATATAAACCAATATCTATATCGTCCAAAATGTTTCAAAATGTAGTACAATATGTATCATATAAATAAATACATGTTTCAAAAAATAAGAATCAAAAAGCTACCTTAGCCCGGTCCAGCTCCACCTCTGAGGCGATGTGGTCTGCGCAGCCGCCGTCGAGGTAGTGGCTTGCGGAGCCGCAGCTGCGGGAGTCTGAGCGGGCGGTGGAGCTATAGGAGCTGTCTGCGGAACCGCAGCCGATGTAGTAGTTTTCGGAGCCGCAGCTGAAGGAGATGCATGTGGAGGCTCGGCCGATGTACCCTGTCACGTCTGGACCTAACGTGTGTAATAAGCGTGTAAGAACTGTGTATTATTCGAATTCGTATCATTATCAAGTTATTTCAAAACCCCATTTGGATATCTAGTTTGGAAAACCGTAGTTTATTTTAATTAGATATGTATGTATGATTAATCAAACCTAAGTCTACAACCAAATAAGCTCAGGCTACGTACTAATTATGGATATGTTGATATCTATAATATGACATGATATTTTACTATAAAGTAGTATACATACCAGCATCTCCTTCAACTCCTGAACGGTGGCCCTCAAGCTCTCCAGTTCCTGCTGGACACGTCGCTCACTGGAGACGGAGGAAGTAACCGCCGGGGTGGAGTCCAACCTCATATGGGCCCTGCTAGGGCCCAGTCCCCGGCCTCTCTCCCAACCTCCGTGGTGCCCTCCGTGTGCGGCGTCCAGGACTGGGGTCAGCAGCCTCGGATCGCTCTGTCCGGTAAAATCGATCCCCGAGGTCTCGGCCTGCTCAACCACTCGCTCCTACACCCACATTAAGCAGTAAAGTATAAGTATAAAATTTAAATTTGAACCTTCCAAAACTAAAATTTCAAATATGGGTAGAATAAATATTAACACTTACGCAATACTCCTGGGTAGCGACGTCGGGATATCGAAGCTCGTCCGTGGCGGGATCTGTCGAGGTGCCGTGGACAGCAAGATATGCGGACAGCACGCTCGGTGTACCACCTTGCGCCAGGGTCTGAGCTGTCTGCAATATTAGAAAATAACTCTTAATATTAGATATATTAGAAAATAACTCTTAATATTGCAGAATATCACAAAGGTCGGTCTATTGTAATTTACCGATAACTCCATGGCTCGAGTAATATTCCTCGAGCCACCTGTGTAAGTAGGGCGACCCCTCTTCGCCAACTTCCTGTTCTCTGTATTCTGAGCGGTCTGTTTCAGCACAACGCATTAACATTTAGTTTTCTAATTAAGGAATACAAAAAAATAAATTATATCCTAAACAATGAATTACATTTAAAATACATACCTGTTTGCATTGGGAGTCGAAATATCGCACAATAGAAGCCATGTCTCTACGTCGACTCTCGCAAACGCCGGAGTAGATAGGAGGGACGCTCTCTCTGCCTCGGGGGTCGCCATCCACAGGGAGTAGCAGTCGGCCTTCAGCTCATTCCTGTTGTATCGGACCTTGGTCTGCATGTTCTTCATCAGGCCATTGTACAGAGCATGAAGGTCGAGCACCCTTCCAGGGTGATCAGGATCGGGTACAGGCTGAAAATCGTAATCCGACTGAAAATACAAAAAAAACATTGTTATTAGATTTCAAGTGTTAATAATAAATATATTGGATAAATCAAATAAAAATATATATTAATACGTACCCGAGCCTGATCAAAGAAGAGGGCGAATGAGCGCCAATGCTGCTCGCCCTACTCAACGTGAAGTGGATAGTTCTTCACGAGCCGGCTCCCGTCCCCCATATACCGGCCGAACCTCTCGGCATGAGGACCGGTATAGTGATAGTCAAGGGTAAAAAAGAGGGGGAATGCTGCCTCCCCCCTAGTTCTGTCAGGCATCAGCCTATGGGACTGATTCGGGCCTCGAGTCCCCCTCTGGGGATGGAGAGGCCCTGTGTCTGTAAGAAATATCAAGACAATCAATATTAAGACAAAGTTGTATTAAGAAATCAAGATTAAACGAAAATTGAAGTGTGATATATACCTCCGGTGACTAAAGCACGAGCCTGGGCCCGGACAGCAGCACGAGCGGGACGATAGTTCCTCCGGTGAGGAACAGCCGGGGTCCCGGATGCGGACACATCCCCTCCAACTAGAAAATAAACATTGACGCTAAATTTCCATGAAGTTCATATTTATTCTATAGAGCATATGTAAAATGAATAAATATTTTATATTTATTCATACTAACCTGCAGACGATGCGGAGGGTATGGAAGTGGCAGGAGTGGCAGGAGTGGTCCTTGCGTCTGATGTGGACGCACCACCTATAATTAGACAATTAAAAATAGATTATATAAGTAATTGCAAAAAGAATGTGTAGATCAATAATATAACGTTCTAAATCAATATGCATGCACTATAGGATATATAAACATACCCGTAGATACGATGGTGTCACCACCTACAACTAGACAATAATAAAAATTGCTAAGTAAGAGCAGTACGGAATGTGTGTATATTTATGATATAGCATTATAAATCAATATACATGCACTATATGATATATAAACATACCTGAAGGAGCGGGAGTGGCCTCTGTCCCAGATGTGGACGCATCACCAACAACTAGATAATCAAACATTGACAATATAAGTAATTTTGACATAAACAGGCATGAATATCAGTAATATTACATTCAAAATGGATATGCGTGAAGTATACCTGGAGGTGTGGCAAAATCCACACGGAAGGAGGCATCCGAAGGGGTCTCCGATCTGGGTGCAAGACCGGCCCTTTGAAGCTCCCTACGGAGCTCTCCGGGCGGCAGAACCGCTCTGCCTCTGCCTCTGCCTCTGCCGCGGCTGGAGCTCCTGCTGCCCCTCGCTGCTCCCGACATCGTCATCAAATCTAGATAAACGGTTTGTGGACGCATTAGACAATCATTAAAAGTATTGACTATATATGTATAGATCGTAAAATGTGAAGTAATAATATAACATTACTGATAACCTTTTTCGTTTCGTGGGCGCATTATACATATCTACTTGGATTTCATCGTCGATGTCATTTCTAACCCACGCAACTTCATGATCGGCCGAAGACAACCCGTCATTCGAAACAGACGGTCGAAGCACTGTAAGCCTTCTCTCTTCTTCATCCTCATCGATGTCCTCGAATTCTGGGACATCGTAGACATCTCTGGGTTTCCATCGGCATACAACACTCCATCCCGGATGCTTCAAACACTGTGGGTAGTATACTTGGAACGCTTGGTTCGGAAAGATAAACGGATCTTCCTGACCATAAAATCGAAGTGTGTTCACACTGGTCAATCCATATTCATCTTTCCAAGTCCCAAGATTGCTTCTCCACTTATCCGTATCGGTTCGCGTATCGTACCAAGTACACTGGAATATATAAAAGGGTTCTGATCGTCCGGGATAGTGGATGCCGAGTATACAATTTAAGTACCCATAATAAATCACGCCGTCCGATCCTACCGTCGCAATCCCACTATTCTGAGTGGTTCTAGATGTTTCTTTGTCCTTAACTTCGAATTTGTATCCAAGGACACAAAATCCTTTGTAATATGCAACCTCCATACTAGGAAATTGAGCTAAACATTTTGAATCACTCTCAAATGATGCAGACAAGTTTGGATCGTGGATCTAACAAAACAAATTTTACGAAAAATACATAACGATACAAGTTTAGATTAAAACTGATAGTAACAAAATGTTATTCGAATAACTTACATGATCTGTGACCCAATCACAAAAATTATCCTGATGATATTTTTCCAAACGTTCTTCGTTCCAATCAGGATGCCCCTCACGTACCTCGTTAAAATGAATTATGTTTTCGACAAATAATGGTGACATTAATATTATATCATTTCATACACACACAAACACAGATATAACAATTAATCCAAAAAAACTTACTCTCTAATTTGTTCAAGACATGCGCAATTAAGCAAGATAAACCGGTATATCTTGTTGATAAACATAGTGTCTACCCTCTTATACTCGGCTTTACCATATGGCCCGTCTTGAATTCTTCGAGGCCGGTTAAGTCTTGTCTCAATGTTCTCGTCCAGATAGCGGGAACAAAATGTGCTTGTTTCATCAAGAAGATAACCTTACATGATAGAACCCTCTGGTCGATTTTTATTGCGTATATACTTCTTAAGAGTGTAGAGGTACCTAATGAAAATATGTTGAATAAATAAATACGGGCATACATGACAACAATAAATTTATAAATTGCGCGAAACGAAAAATTACACGTACTTCTCGACGGGATGCATCCATCGATATTGTACCGGTCCGGCTAACTTAGCCTCAGTTGCAAGATGAACCGTCAAGTGTATTATGATATCGAAGAATGACGGTGGGAAAATACGCTCAAACTTGCAAAGTATCAACGCAATAGAATTTTCTAGTTTATCCAGCGCGTAACAACCTCCAGTGTTTTAGCACACAACTCTCTGAAAAAACAACATAGATCGTTGATCACTAGACCAACCGATTCAGGGAGAGAAGTCCTGAGGGCTAATGGAAGAAGGTGCTCCACGATAACATGGTGATCATGACTTTTCAGCCCATCGATCCTGCCCTTCACAATTTTTATTTTCTTGCTGAATGATCCTGAGAAACCTGTGGGAACTTTCAAATCATGCAACACCTGCAGAAATCTTTTCTTCTCCGATTGTGACATATGATAAGCGGCATTAGGAAGTACAAACTTGCCCGGTTTACCCGCTACCGGTCTAGAGTGCAATTTACTTCTTATTCCCCACTCTTGTAGATCCATCCGAGCATTCAGGTTGTCTTTCGATTTCCCGTATTTACAAAGAAGCAAGTTAAGTATGTGCTCTGATACTCCCTTCTCTATATGCATGACGTCCAGACAATGACGCACTAAATTTGTAGACCAGTACGGAAGCTCGAAGAAAATGCTTAACTTGTTCCAAAATGGTGGTTTGATCTGTTTCGTCGGATCCATCCCGAATGTCACATTATTGTAACAATCCCATTTAGCAGTCACGTCCTCTCCGGACAATGGGGATGGAGGTCCAAGAAGCTCCTGATGACCATCAAAGTGAACCGTGTCTAACCTATAGGGGTGGTCTGGATGCAGGAAACGTCGATGGCCGCAATAACAAACCTTCCTGCTAAAATTCAAGAATTTCGATGTTGTGTGTTCATGGAAATGAGGACATGCTTTGTGACCATGTACGGACCAACCTGATAGCATTCTATACGCAGGAAAGTCATTAATTGTCCACATTAAAGCCGTACGCAGTATGAATGTTGTATTTGTGTTTGCATCATATGTCTCTACACTATCAATGAACAAAGATTTCAACTCCTCGATCAGAGGTCGGAGATAGACGTCAATATTGTTCCCCGGTGAGTTTGGTCCGTCGATAAGAAGAGGTATCATAAAGTATGATTGGTCCATAGCCAACCAAGGCGACAGATTATAAATTATCATTACAACGGGCCATATGCTGTGACTTCCAGCCATATAGTTGAATGGGCAGAAGCCATCAGTAGCCAGTCCGAGCCGGACATTGCGAGGATCGCTACTGAATATTACGTGCCTCCTATCAAAATCCTTCCATGCTGGTGAATCTCTTGGATGGATCATTTTTCCATCTTCACTTGGAGGAGCACGGTGATGCCAAATCATTGCCTTGGCTGTTTTCTTGCACCTGAATAGCCTCTGTGTTATGGGAAAGTATCGTGCTATCTTGACAGGTATATCAGGCTTCTTATCAGAATCTTTCGGCTTATACCTGGCATCTCCGCATGTTGGACACTCTTTCAAATCTGAATTCTCTTTCCGGTACAACACGCAATTTTTAGGACATGCTTGAATCTTCTCGCACTTTAGACCCAAATCAGACATCATCTTCTGGGCTCCGTACCAGCTGTCGGGCATGTTATTTCCCGGAGGCATAGAATCTTTCAAGAACAAAAGAAGCATTGTGAATGACTTGTTGCTCCATCCATTTAGGTACTTAATTTGGAAAAGTTGGACAAACCATGAGAGGGTGGAATACTTCGCATTCTCATAAATTGGTTTCCTAGCATCATTCATGAAATTTTCTTATTTATCCGCACGCGGTCCTTGACCGGAAGGAATGTCATCTTCGGTACGAATAGATTCACCTAGGGCAGCCTCTACCATATCCTCCATTTCTTCTGATGGAAATAAATTACCGTCTTCTCTTTCTATCGCATTACCGAATTCTTCTTCTTCTCCTGCCGCATTATCGTGTTCTCCTTCTTCTTCTGCCGCAATACTGCATTCTTCTCCTTCCCCGTGATATTTCCAAGTTGTATAAAGTCTAGTAAACCCATATTTTACAATATGAAGCTCTGCCAATTCTACCTTTTGCCAGTACTTATTGCCACATCTATCGCACGGATAGAGAATCTTCTCTATTATGATCTTATTATGTGCGCGTGCAAATTCAATGAAAGCAGCAACTCCTGCGACAAACTTAGATTGCATACGTTGTTGCCAATCCACATACATCCAGTCCTTAACTCTGACGTACTCATGGGCCATGTTAGACTGTATAACATATAAATTATAGGTTATGGTGACTATATTGAGAAATATAAGAACGGGATAGTTACTGACAAAAGAGAAAATCCGTGTATATGCTTTGTGTGTGCGTTTGTCGTTGAAAAGAATAAATTATCGCACGTATGTTAACCGATAGACGGGGACTAAGTGGCGCTTTTAGTTTCATATATGAGTATCGATGAGAATATGAAGGTTTCATATTATCATCGAGTATCATATATTGGTTTTAACTTGAACATCTCGAATCACTCTCTAATTATGCGTTTGTTGTGTATTCTTGTTGTATGTGTGTGTTCCGGCTGTCGGGGGTAAGGCTTCTATCCCATTAAGAATGTATAGAGCGAACACCCATCACTTGTGCTTTCAACCGTTTCAAGTAAATTTCAGCAGCACCTCCCCGCTGTTCTCCGAGTACATTGTAATAGAATAGATAATCATTTCAAAGCTGTGAAACAACGTTGAAATGAACATCTAATCTATCTTTGTACACGGAGAACCAGCGGAAAGGTACCGACGAAATATCTCGAAACGGATGAAAACACAAGTGAATGAAGGTGTTTGCTTTATACATTCTTAACTTGTCCACACGGGACAAATCTATCGGTTACCATACGATTGAATTTTCTCGTCGCATAGACTATACGACTGTTGTTAGTATCGAGCTATATCGTCCAATATTTAACAACCTTCGTATAGTTCTATGTCACGACGAACATCGCACGTATGTTAACCGATAGACGGGGACTAAGTGGCGCTTTTAGTTTCATATATGAGTATCGATGAGAATATGAAGGTTTCATATTATCATCGAGTATCATATATTGGTTTTAACTTGAACATCTCGAATCACTCTCTAATTATGCGATTGTTGTGTATTATTGTTGTATGTGTGTGTTCCGGCTGTCGGGGGAAAGGCTTCTATCCCATTAAGAATGTATAGAGCGAACACCCATCACTTGTGCTTTCAACCGTTTCGAGTAAATTTCGGCAGCACCTCCCCGCTGTTCTCCGAGTACACTGTAATAGAATAGATAATCATTTCAAAGCTGTGAAAAAACGTTGAAATGAACATCTAATCTATCTTTGTACACGGAGAACTAGCGGAAAGGTACCGACGAAATATCTCGAAACGGATGAAAACACAAGTGAATGAAGGTGTTTACTTTATATATTCTTAACTTGTCCACACGGGACAAATCTATCGGTTACCATACGATTGAATTTTCTCGTCGCATAGACTATACGACGGTTGTTAGTATCGAGCTATATCGTCCAATATTTAACAACCTTCGTATAGTTCTATGTCACGACGAACATCGCACGTATGTTAACCGATAGACGGGGACTAAGTGGCGCTTTTAGTTTCATATATGAGTATCGATGAGAATATGAAGGTTTCATATTATCATCGAGTATCATATATTGGTTTTAACTTGAACATCTCGAATCACTCTCTAATGATGCGTTTGTTGTGCATTCGTGTTGTATGTGTAACATGATTTTAAATCATTGAGATCAAGATTGATAGAACTGATCATCCTACATTGCAATGTCATTCATCTACCAAAAACTATTATTGCAATGGCATTCATCTATAACAATCAACAATTAAAACTACAAATGTAGGATACTGATATCATAAAACGTTATACGCAACATATGAATTCACATGACTGAAACATGCATCAAAAAACATGTTCATCCAAAAGAAAGGCCACTGTCAACAAATAGAGAGAAATGATTATTGTATTAACTATGAAACATATTAGAAAAAGGATAGAAGTTCAAGATGTTAATAACACGATGATAATCAAAGCAGTTGCGTACATATGTTAAAACCGAATATGTGACACGATATTCTTGTAAAGATAGACATGTATTAAAAGAGGAGGCGCTCAAGTAAAATCCATAACTAAATCCCTATCTTGCCCTTCGTTTTCTTCAAATCAGAAATGCGTCTTTTTTTTTGCAATTATATATAGCTAAAACAAAGAAGGTCCTACAATTCTAAGCATTTCCAATTACAACGGCCCATCCTCAAAATCCAGAATCTTATGAGCATCTTATGCAATTAGCAAATATATTCAACCGAAAACACCCTCAAAATTTCCACCAAACTACAAATCCTTTGCATACCCAAACCCCAACCAGATCAAATTAAGGGACTACTCAGACCCATAGTTTAAATCAATCAAAAATATCCAAAATCAGACACGGGGTCTTTGGATACCTACCAAATGCTAGGTCCCATGACTCCAAAAACAAAACCCCAACATGCCCAACGGCTAAAAGTTCCACAAAACAGTCTCCGTTTCCAAGAAAATTTGAGAATGATAAATAAAATTATTAATTAAACTGGGCTTTACCCACATTATTAGTCCAGTTTCCAACACCTTCTCAAACTAGACACGTTTTCCTCTTATGATCATCATCAACATTTCAATTAACGAGCTTAATGCTAATTAGAATGGAAATTAACTTAGACCCTGAAATCCAAAACCCCAACCTCAACCCCCTGCCGAACCCCAACCCCAACCGCAGTCCCAGCCCCAGCCCCAGCCCCAACCCTAACGCTAACCGCAGCCCTAGCCGTAGCCCGAGCCCCAGCCCCAGCCCCAATCAAAAATTTGAGTAATTGAAGATTTCCTTACCTGTGCAGAGGCGACGACGAGAACGGAGATGAGCCGGCGCTGGCGACGACGAAAGCAGGCGGTGGCTACAACGAATCGGCCGACGCTGGCGACGACGATCGATCAGCGGGAACGAGGGTTTGGGAATATGGGTTCGCGCGAGAATTAGGAATAATGAGCGTAGAGATCGATCTGAGCTTTTAACTTAAATCCCTATTTAGATGTCCTTACGGATAAGTCCGTAGGTTCTTGGTTTGCGGCTCCGTAGGGGCAAACAACAATTTAAGATTTAATATTTTAAAATTAATATGTAAGGACCGTAGGGACAACCTTTTGGCCCTACGGATTAATCCGTAGGGCCAAACTAAAATTGCCCTACAGATGTCGTTATCCGTAGGGGCAACCCCCTATTTTAGTAGTGTATATTTCTTTTAGGCTTTTAAGCATGATTGAGAATGTGTAATGAATGAGAGATAGAAAAAGGGTTGTTGACTTTTCATTTTCTAATTTTTGTTTTTTATGGTGGATGAGATAAATATCTCTGATTCTCAACTTTGGCTATTAGAATTTTCTCATTTTTTTCTATTTTTTATTTGTTGATTAATGACATTATCCAAGGAATTCTAGTTATAATAGTAAATATTTTAGCTTAAAAGTAAATCTTTTATACACAATAAACCCCCTAAAATTTTATGATTTTGTTTTATTTATTTATTTTATTGAATTTTTTTTAATAGGACCCCAAAGATTCGCCCACCCCCACACCCCGGCGCAAAAACACACACCCCAAAAAAAAAGATTGATATCTATAAAAAGAGTCCCTAACGAAATAAGCCTCTGATTTTTTTATTTTTTTTGGGATCTGACTGGTAAGCATCATCCATGCACACATCACGCACACAGTATACACATGAACACAACAAATATACGCACCCGAGAGAATCACAATTTGCTCCGACAGATTTAATTTGTCGCCACTTTCCTCTTGGGTTCGAGACCCACGCCTACCCATCCATGAGGACAAGTGCTATACTAACTGAGTTATTTCTCATGGTAGCCTCTGCAGTTAATTCCAGTCTAACACTATTAGTGCTAATTGTTGTATGTGTAAAATGACAATCTTACCTCTCTAAAGGTCGTGGACGGTAAAAATCTTAAAGGGCTGATTGTGAAGATGCTGAGAAAAGCAAGCTTGGATTAAGTCCCGAATTTAGGATTTTGCATGGAAGAGGGGGTAGATAAAATTGAAGGCAATATAAGCATTTTAGTTAATTAATTTTTTATTTACACATATATTTAACAAAAAGAGGAACTTATTTAGTTAAAAGGTAACCTTAGGAGTTGCTTTTTTTTAAAATATCAAACTTTGGGATTGTTTTCCAAAATCGGGCTGATGGATGATTAGATATAACATCGAGGTATCAAAGTGTACACGGAATAAAACTTTAAGAAATCAAAAGACCAAATTTAAAACTTTAGCTACTTACTCGTAGTTTATCATTGAGGTATCAAAATATAATTTATCTAATATTATTTCTTGAAAACTAAAACAATATCCTCACCATTCTTCTTAGCCTAAATTCCATGACAATCACCGGACCATGTGTGATTTGTCAAATAAATATCTTGTACTTTATTACAAATAAATATTATGAACCAAAAAAAGACCAAAGGCATTAAGGTAAGTTAATCTTATGACCACTACGCCCTTCTATCCAATTCAACACTTACATTTATAATAGTGCCACTGCTAAAGCCTTGCATGAAGACTTTCTTGCAGCTAAGCGAGAGATCAAGGGTTCGAATCCAGCTTGCATCAAGTTACCGTCAATCATTCAAAAAAAACACCACTTAAACCTATATTTTTCCTTTTAAAATTTGAATTAAATAAGTACAAGGCAAAACTAGTAACATGTTTTCAATAGCATACAAAAAGGAGTCTACGCATAACTAAGACATGTGACATTCACATGATCACTAATAGTACAACACCACTAGAAGGAAAAAATAATCGATGATACTTGTATCCTAGCTAGCCTTCTTATATGTATCATGCTCATCTTTACTAACAACTTCTAGCTTTCTGAAATCATATTTATTGTTTGTTTGGTTCTCTGGGGAGTTTTTATCATTTGTAACGTGCATAAAACAAGTACTTTATGTTATCATAGTCATATGTTCCCTTTTCCATGGCAGAAACTGTGTATTGATGCTGTGTTTCTTAGCTTTTATGATCGTACCCTGGTGCATTTCGTGTGCAATTTTCATTTCATCATCTTTAAACTCAGCTTTCTTCTACTATAACCTGTACATATGAATAGATCCCTGAATGTTTATCTGAAACTGTATACTGCTGATTTTTGAATTTATGATCTTTATATTGTTATTCATTTCGGAATGCTTTAGCATTGAGGTATTTGCCGCAGCTTCTTGTAAGAAAATTTGGGTTTTCAGCATTTGTTATAATTTCAGAGCAAACAAACAAAATGATTGACTCGTGTTTTATAGATAACAATATAGCTAAGGGTTTTCTTGACAGAGCTTTCTTTGTTTTTTTGGTTTTGTTACTAAACATGCCATAAGTGTCGATTCCAACTTATGTATTAGTGTATGGTCCATCATTCTTATTTGTCAACACTTGAGTGATGCTATCAAAATTACATCAAGCAGCAGAAAATTTGTGAGAAATAAAATTGAAGACTCGTAGAAGCATTTTAGTTAATTAATTTTTTATTTACACATATATATATTTAACAAAAAGAGGAACTTGTTTAGCCAACGAAGTTGACCTTAGGAGTAGCTTTTTCTTATACATAATATCTATCTTTGGGATTGTTTTTCAAAATCGGGTTGATAGGAAGATTAGATGTAATATCGAGATATCAAAGTGTCCACGGAATAAAACTTTAAGAAATCAAAGGCCAAATTTAAAACTTTAGCTAGCTACTTACCGGTAGGTTGTCATCGAGGTATCAAAGTGTAATTTATCTAATATTATTTCTTGGAAACTAAAACAATATTCTCACCATTCTTTTCAGCCTGAATTCCATGACAATTACAAGACCGTGGATGATTTGTCAAATAAATATATAGTTCTTTATTACAAATAAATATCATGAACCAAAAAAAGACCAAAGACATTAAGGTAAGTTATCTTATGACCACTATGCCCTTCTATCCAATTCAACACTTATATTTACAAGAGTGCCACTAAAGCCTAGCAGGAAGACTTTCTTGCAGCTAAGCGTGAGATCCAGGGTTCCAACCCGCTTGCATCAAGTTATGAACTATCATTAAAAAAAAGAAAAAAACACTTGAACCTACATTTTTCCTTTTAAGAGTTGAATTAAATAAATACAAGGGAAAACTAGGAACATGTTTTCAATATCATACAAAAAGGAGTCTACGCATAAATAAGACATGTGATATCCACATGATGGCTAATAATACAACACCACTAGAAGGAAAAATAATCAATGGCACTTATATCCAATGGTCACGGAAAAGTCATGGTATTTATTTGTAACAGATAAGACATATGGTATTCCTCTGAAATGTAATAAATGTCCAAGATATTTTATGTAGTTCAGAACTAAAACCAAAAGAATATTTGAATATGCACGATACCATCACCTCCTTCAACTCTCTCTCTCTTTATTCTATTTATAATTATTTTTCATACAAAATCATCCAAAAACTAAACAACTTATGTGCGATAAACACTTATAAATGATTTTTTTCATTTTTTCAAGGAATAATCATTTTGATTACCGCAAATAATAAATTAGGCCATCCCGCTTATAAAATCACAGGACGGTAAGCTCACCAAACGGTGACTCGACCACTTATAAATCCCCAAATTCCCATGCATTAGAGCCTTCTTGGTCTTGGCCGTTTCAAGAAACTCAAGGTACGAAAGCTCCCATCCTTTTCGGTTTTTGAAATTTAAAATTGAAGGTTTTGTTCAGATTCTTATGCTTGGTTTTCAATTCGATTGAAACCTAGGGTTTGTTGGTTGTTAGCAGATAGTATTGGTCTTTGAAGAGCTGAAAAAGGTTTCATTTCTTCGGGGTTTTCTGGCGACATGGCTTCAAGCCCTAAGAATGGCGATGGCCATGGTGCATGGTGATGATTTGCTCTCAGTTGCTAGTGGAGGAAAAGATTGAATTCAAGATGGGATTGGGGATAGAGAGAGAGAAAGGTTTGTTGAGATTGAAGATTCGGCCGAGGAAGTTCAAAGGTCTGAACTTGAGGAGAATCGGAAAGAACAAGAAAAGGCTGTAGAAAAAGTCGAAGAAAAAGGGGAAAGGGTAATGCAACAGAGAAGGATGAGTGTGCCAGTTACTCCTTTCTTCTTTATGAGAACAAAACTGGATTCTCCGTTCACGATTTGGTTTGGAGTAAAGTTAAAGGAGCCCGTCATTGGTGTCCAGGGCAAATCTTGGATCCCAAACATGCATCACGTCAGGCGAAAGAAGGGGGAAAGGAGCCGTAAGAAGGGGGATTGCTTTTTGGTGAAAAACTTTAACAGGGAAAAATTAGATTGGGTTCTTGAGTCCCAATTGAGGCCATTTCGGCCGCATTTCTCTGGGTTGGAGAAGCAGATCAGAAATGAACTATTTGTAAAAGCGGTTAACGACATTGTTGAAGATGTCGCAAGGCAAATTGGGTTAGGAATGGCTTGCGGTTGCTTGCCAGAAGAAATTTGCACTGATTTGAAGAGCCAAGAAGTTGATAATGACGAAATTGATAGGTCTCTGTTTGCCAGATGAAATTAGCATTCTCTATCTCTCTTGTTTCCATCAAATTAGTTTCAGAGCCGGTCATTCAAACCGGATCAATCTAAATCGACAAAATGGCGAATATGATCCAACCGTAAATTCCGAAACTGACGAAAACAATCTACAACAACTGGAGCATAGAAATGAAAGTATTGCTCGGTTCACATAAGTTGTGAGAGTTAGTCGAAAACGTTTATGTCGAAACCGAGTCGCCAGCTGCAGAAGTGGCGCTTAGCAATATTCAGAAAAATGAATTAAGAGAATCAAGAAAAAGGGACAAGAAAGCGTTCTTAATTCATCAAGGTGTGGAGGAGTTTGCATTCGAGAAACTCTCAAATACAAAATTCTCCAAACAAGCTTAAGATAATTTACAAAAGGCTTATCGAGGTGCCGATAAAGCGAAAAATGTACGCCTTCAAGCTTTGATAACAGAGTTCGAAACTCTGGAAATGAAAGCTAGTGAAACGATTTCGGACTATTTCAATAAAATCCAAATCATTTCAAATCAAATGAAAAGAAATGGAGAAGAGGTTGATGATGTTAGAATTATGGAGAAAATTCTAAAATCATTAACTCCGAAATTTAATTACATAGTCTCTGCAATTGAAAAATCCAAAGATCTTTTCTAAATTTCTATTGATGAATTACAAGACTCGTTGCAAGCATATGAGCAAAAGAATGAGCAGAAAAAATCAAAGTGAGAATCTTGAGCAAGCATTACAAAGCAAGCTTACAATCGGCGAAGACGCTCAAAGTACATAGGCAGAGGAAACAATAGAGACGGCCTAAGTTTTCAAAGAGGTTATGGCAACCAACCGTATCAAAACTAAGAAAACCAAATCCGTGAAGGCGATCTTCAACGATCAACCATTTACGGCAGAGGCCGTGGAGGACGAGACCGAGGACGAAGAGGATTTTATCAACCAGATCGATCTCACATCCAGTGTTACAACTGCAAGAAGTATGGTCACTTTAGCTATGGTTGTATTTATAAACCAGAAGAAAGTGTCGCGGAGAGAAGCAACTTTGCAAAGAAAAATGAGTTCGAAAACACAGCTGTCCTAACAGCATACAAGGATGGTGACAACAAGCACCGGAATGTTTGGTACTTGGACTCCGTTGCAAGCAACCATATGTGCGGTATCAAAAAGTTTTTTACCGAGTTGAATGAATCGGTGAATGGCGAAGCCGCATTTAGTGATCAATCAAAAGTTGCCGTCAAAGGCAAAGTTAACTTAATGATCTAGATAAAAAACGGAGATCATAGGTACATCTCTGATGTTTACTATGTTCATGCGCTCTTTAACAATATTATAAGCCTAGGACAAGTTGTTGAAAAAAGCTATGATATTCGTCTTAAAGCTTTTTCTCTAACAATCAAGAATGGAAATGGATTAATTGCAAAGGTGGATATATCTAAAAATAGACTGTTTACCTTAAACATTAATTATGATTCCACAAAGTGCCTAAAGTCCATTATAAAAGATGAGTCATGGCTCTGGCATCTACGATTCGGACATTTGACATTCAGTGGTCTAAATCTCTTATGGAAAGAGAAGACGGTGAAAGGTTTACCTCAAATTGCTTAGTCAAAATAACTATGCGAAGGCTGTATGAGAGGCAAGCAATACAGACGAAGTTTTGAGATTGGTAAATCTCGAAGAGTAACACAACTATTAGAATTGGAGCACATAGATATTGCGGGACCATTTGAAATGGTTTCTCTTGGAGGTAACAGATACTTCATTACACTCATTGATGATTATAGCAGAAAATATGGCTATTTTTTGAAGGAGAAATATGAGGCGCTGGAGAAATTCAAGGAGTTTAAAGCGATGGAGAACCAAAGCGAGCACGACATCAAGGTGCTCCAATCCGATCGGGAAGGCGAGTATAATTCAAAAGCATTCGAAGAGTTCAACAATCAGCACAAGATAATCTACCAGCTCACTGTTGTCTACACTCCACAACAGAATGGCATAGCGGAGCGGAAGAACCGTACGAACCGTACAATACTCAACATGTGAGAAGCATGCTTAAGACCAAGTACCCGCCAAAGACTTTCTGGGCCGAAGCCGTAGATTGCTCAGTGTATCTTCTCAACCGCTGTCCAACAAAGAGTGTCAAGCTCATGATACCATTGGAGACATGGAGCAGTCTCAAACCAAGTTTCAACCATCTGAAGATGTTTGGGTGCATCGCATACGCACATATCTCGGAGCAATGGAAAAAGAAGCTTGATGATCGAGGAGAGAAATGCATCTTCGTAGGGTTACTACAAAAGAACCAAAGCATACAAACTCTATAATCCAATCTCGAAGAAAATTATTATTTTCAGAGATGTAGAGTTTGACGAAGAAGATTACTGGAGATGGAGTGATGATGAGAAAAGCATCAAAGGCTTATTCTTTGAAGATAAAGACGAAGAGTTCGAGGAAATTGAAGATCCAAATCAAGCCCCACCTACTACGCCAACTCCAGCGATAACCACATCAACACGAACATCCTCTTCAAGTTCAAGTGAAGGAAGCTCTTCAGGGGCTCATAAAAAAGTGGAAAGTTTGTGTGATCTGTACGATGATACAGAACCTATCGAAATGGTGGATGATTTCACATTATTCTGTTTACTTGCAGAATGTTATCCTGTCTACTTGCAGAATGTTATCCCGTCACCTTTGAAGATGCCGCTTAAGAAGAAAAGTGTCAAAAAGCGATGGGCGACAAAATTAAGGCGATACGAAAGAATGATACATGGGAGCTCACTACTCTGCCTGAATGCCGCAAACCCATTGGTGTGAAATGGGTGTACAAAATAAATACCAATCAAGAAGGCAAAGTCGACAAATACAAGGAGAAACTGGTAACTAAAGGCTATAGTCAGCGATAAGGTATCGATTATGAAGAAGTGTATGCACCTGTCGTAAAAATCGATATCATCAGGCTTATCATCGCACCGACAGCACAAAACCAGGGGAAGATATACCAGATGGATGTGAAGTCAGTGTTCCTCAATGGTTACTTAGAAGAAGAAGTATACATTGAACAGCTAACGAGGTATATCAAGCGAGTCCAAGAAAACAAAGTGTACAAGTTGAAGAAGGCGTTGTACGGTCTGAAGCAAGCGCCCAGAGCATGGATGGAATATGAGAAGTGATACGTATTTCCAAGAAAACGGCTTTCAGAAGAGCCCATATGAGTATGCGTTGTACACTAAGCAGAATGATAGTGATATTATGATCGTATGTCTTTATGTAGATGATATGATCTTCACCGACAACAATCCGAAGATGTTCGATGACTTCAAGAAGGTCATGATCAGAGAGTTTGAGATAACCGACATCGGAGAGATGTCCTGCTTTCTTGGCGTGGAGGTGATACAATCCGAGAACGACATTTTCATCTCACAAAAGATGTATGCAAGCCAGATCCTTACGAAGTTCAACATGCAATTGCAAACCAGTTGGAACACCAGCAGATACATGTATGAAGCTATAGAGAGACTCACCAGGTAAACCAGTCAATCCGACGTATAAACCAGTTGGAACACCAGCAGAGACATGTATGAAGCTATGGAGAGACTCACCAGGTAAACCAGTCGATCCGACGCATAAAAGTTTAGTCGGGAGTTTGCGATACTTGACTATCACAAGACCCGACATTATGTACGTCGTTGGACTGATCAACACATATGGAGGAGACCAAACAGAAACACTTTACAGCGGCCAAAAGAATCCTAAGGTACATGAAAGGAAGTATTGATCATGGTTTACTCTATACACAAAGTACATATATGAAGCCGGTAGGTTACACCGATAGTGACTATGGTGGTAATCTAGACGATAGAAAGAGCACATCCAGGTATATGTTTAACATTGGGTCTGCAGCATTTTTATGGTTCTTAAAGAAGCAATCAATTGTCGCCTTCTCATCCTGTGAAGAGAATACATTGCAGCAGTATCGTGTGCTTGTTAGGCAATATGGCTCCAAAACTCGATGAAGGAGTTATATCATCCATAAGAAAAATCAACAGAGATAAATATTGATAACAAGTCAGCGATAACACTTGCAAAGAATCCAGTAACGCATGGAAAGAGCAAGCATATTGAGACAAGGTATTATTTTCTCAGGTATCAAGTAAAAGAAAGAAATATGAAGCCGGTATACTGTCGGACGAAAGATCAAGTTGCAGATATCTTTACCAAAACTTTAAAGATCGAAGCTCATAAGAGGCTAAATAAACAATTCGACATGACGAAACACATCAAGGGGGAGTGTTGAAAAATATGTGTTGTGTTTCTCATGAGCCCACATCTTTTGACAAAACCAAATCTCTAGCAGCCCATGTTTAGAGCATCATTCATGTGTGGGATTTTGAAGTCATAAAGGCTATGAATGCTAGCTGTTTCTTTTGACAAATCCTCACCAATTTTTAGACTTTAGATTTAATAAACATGTGTTTCATCTAGTATAAATAGAGGGTAAGCTTGTGTCTAAATAATCAAGAAAAAGCAAAGTTTGTTAGAAAACAAACATAGAGAAAATAAAGGGTTAAGAGAAAGGTGTTGAAACACCGATAAAAAAAGAGAGTTGTATTTTGTAGCAACAATATTATTAAATAAAGTGTGTTTGAGTTATCTTTTATATAGAGAGTGCAATATATCCGTAATTAGCATTCTCCTTCTTTTATATAGTTGGTAAGTCTTCTATTCATTTGTGAAAATGTGATGCAAAATAATTGAGCTGGAGCTCATGAAAATATAGCAGTAGCACATGGGGCTGAAATAGACAGACACTATTTGGGTTAGGTGAAAACTTACCTATTATACAGTTGATTAATTGAAACCAGTTATTTCAACAAAGCCAAAAATTAGCGGAGGCTGCATGTGGTGGTTGTGATGGAAAATTAAATCCCCTAGGCCCATTAAATCGCAACACCACAGAAGCCTATTTATAGGCTACGACCATTGATTTGTGAAGTCTGTGACATTAATTGGTTGTGTATCCAATCAAGTAATGTCTGCAGCAACATAAATAAATCCAGAGGGGGTTCTTTGGTGATTGCGGAATATTATTGGTCGAGGCTGAGAGAGATTTGAGAGAGAGGCAGAGAGATTTGAGAGAAATCTCCTAGGTTTGCTTTTTCTTAAGAACTTGATTCAAGTATAATAGACGTTTGCAGATTCCACTCGACCGGGGACTACCTATACAGTAGGTGAACCCTGTCAACAAATTCCTTGTCTCTCTGGTCTGCGTTTGATTATTTTCTTATTCTCGCACTTTAATTTATTATAATGTCTTTCGTCGTTTAATTGTGTGATTGTGTTTTTGCATGATTTGGGTTTTATCGCGAGCACTGTTCTGTAGATCGACTCATCTCCCAACAACTGGTATCAAAGCTTCGTTAAGGAATCTAAGGTTTTCAATTCTATGATCTAGGTTAACGGTAGGTAACGACAACTACGTTCTCTTCCCCACTTTCGTAGATCGTCGTTTTGAAGGCGTTGGTTTAGATCAAGGGAGAAGTCGAGTTTGCTGCAACACAGACGAAAGATGGCGGATGATAAGATAAGAATCCAAAAATCCAATAATCACAATTTTGGTTGGTGACGCATGCAGATGGAGGACTGCCTATACCAAAAGAATCTGTATATTCCGTTGCTAGGAGAAACGCCCGAGAAGATGACCGAAGAGGCGTGAAACCTTTTGGATAGGAAAGCCCCGACGATGATTAGATTGTCGTTAAATCCGTAGGTGGCCTTTAACATCTTAAAGAAGAAGACAACCATGGCGCTAATGACGATATTACCCAAGTTGTATGAAAAGCCTTTGACATCAAACAAAATATTCTTGATGAAGAAACTTTTCAACATGAAAATGGCTAAAAGCGGTTCAGTGACCGAGCACTAAACGAATTGAACAGCGTGACGAGCCAGCTTGAGTCGGTTTCAATCGTATTTGAAGACAAGATTCGAGCCTTGTTATTCCTCTGTTCGTTATCAAGGAGTTGGGATAACCCAGTTATGGTGGTAAGCAACTTTATCTTGGGGACTCTCGCGTTTAATGATGCGGTGAGTTGCATATTAAACGATGAGATGCGAAAAAAGGCCGTGAGTGAGAGTTCGGGAACTTCTGCACTTTCGATAGAGAATCGCGATAGAACGATAGAAAAGGGAAGAAGGGAAGTCTAAAAGACGAGGAAAATCTCAAAGGAAAATCCAAGACGCCTGTTGGAATCGCGGAAAGAAGGGTCACAGGAAAAGTGAATGCAGACTTCCAAAGAAAGGTTTAAATGAGAAGGCAGATGAAAAGGAAGCTGATGTGGTGTCTACACAAGAACAAGGGGAACAAGAGGTTTGTCTATCGGCGAGCGAGAACACAAAAGCGGATACTTGGTTTCTAGATTCGGGGGCATCCTTTCAATACACTTTGGGCAGGCATCATTTTAGCGAGTATGTTCAAGATGATCTTGGACATGTGACAATGGGAAACGGTCAGCCGTGCAAGATCGTTAGAAAAAAGACGATCATACTACAATCGTCAGGAAGAGGTCAGATCAAGCTGAAGAACGCGAGACATATTCCAGATTTAAGGAAAAGTCTTATTCCACAAATCAGCTTGACAACGAAGGTTACATGACGGTATTTGGGAATTCTAAATGGAAGGTTTTCAAAGGATCGTTGGTGGTCGTAAGGGACAAGTTGAGCGGTTCATTGTACTCATTCAGTGGGAACAGTGGAGGTTCGATTGCGTTTCCGGCAAGTTCATAAGCAAATTCAGAATCTTTGTTAAGGTACAAGCGGTTAGGGTACCTCAGTGAGAAGAACATGAAAATTCTTCAGGGTAGGGACTTCTTTCGGGGCTGAAAAAGGTGGAGTTGGGGCTGTGCGAGAGTTGCATTTATGGGAAGCAAAGCACACTCAGATTTCAGATTGGAGGGGTTGCTAAAAAGACCAAGAAGCTAGAGATGGTGCATACGGACGTATGGGGTCCAGCCTCGGTGGAGTCTTATGGATGGAAATCGGTACTTCGTGATGTTCATGAATGATGCAAGCCGGAAGACATGGGTGTACGCGATGAAGAAGAAGTCTGATATATTTTGTATCTTCAAACACTGGATTGCGCAAGTGGAGAATCAAACAGGGCTGAAGGTTAAATACCTAAAGTCCGATAATTGCAGGGAATACCGCACACAGGAGTTCGAGACGTTTTGCCCAAAAAAGGGTATTCGTTGGTTCGAGACAGTACCGGAGATGCCACAGCAAAATGACATTGCTAAAAGAATGAACATGACGATCTTAGAGCAAGTGCAAAGCATGACCTTGGATACGAATGTGTCAAAATTTCTATGGGCAGCAGCAGTCGATACTGCTGTGTATCTGATCAACAGAAGCCCGAAGAGTGCGCTTGATGGAGGCATTCCGAAAGAAATTTGGTCAGGCAAACCGGTTAATTATGCACACCTAAAATTATTTGGTTGTATTGTGTATGCTTTAGTTGATAAGACGGAAAGGAGTAAGCTTGACTCTAAGTTTAGGAAGTGTGATTTCGTCAGGTAGACATCACAACCACCATATACAGCTTCCACTAATCTTTGGCTCTGTTGAAATAATTGATTTCAACTAATCAAACTATATAGTAGGTAAGTCTTCACCTAACCCAAATAATGTCTATTCGAGTCCATTTCCCCATGTGTTGCTGCTCTATTTTCGTGAGCTCCACCTCAATTATTTTGCATCACATTTTCACAAACTCCACTCTGATGCAAAATTCATCACGTTCTCGACACTTGGAGATACTTTCATCTTGATTCCCAAACTAGTAGACTTCATACGATTCCGCTGCTGCTCACTCCTTATCAAATTTTCATGGAAAGTTTTACCAACCTGCAACAAAGATCCAGCTTATCTTTGTCTATGACCTTGGTGAATATTATTTTCTCTCACGATCTTTTACGGTGTTAACTCACCATCTTCTAACGTTATGCATATGAAGTGGTGCCGCACCATGATGTGCTTCATCCGAGAGTGATGCTGCATTCTTCGCCAAATGTATCGCACTTTGGCTGTCACTTCACAAAGTGTTGAAGTCTTGTTTCTTACCCAATTCTTTTGAATAACCCTTGCAACCACATCATCTCCTACTTGCTTCGGTGATCGCCGCATACTCAGCTTCTGTAGTCGATAATGCTACCATCTTTTGCGATTGAGAGACCCAACTCACCACTGTTCTCCCAACCATGAATACGTACCCTGTTGTGCTCTTCCCACTATCTCGATCACCGGAATAGTCCGCATCAACGTAACCATGCACCTTTAGTGAACCACCCCTGAAACATAAGCAATGACTTGACGTACCCTTTAGATACCTCAAAATCCACCTCACCGCATTCCAGTGCTCTTTCCCCGGATTTTGCATATACCAGCTTACAACTCCTACCGCATGTGCAATATCTGGTCTCGTACTCACCATTGCATACATCAAGCTCCCCAGCGCAGATGTATAAGGCACTCTTGCGATCTTGTCTTTCTGCTCTTGAGCTGTCGGGCACAATTCCTTGATGAGTTTGAAGTGTTTCGCTAAGGCCTTACTCACTGGTTTTTGATTTGTCCATGTTTAACCGCTTCAAAACCTTCTCAAAGTGGTCCCTTTGCGATAACCACAACTTCTGATCTTGAACGATCTTCATGTCCAAGATTTGCTTAGCCACTCCCAAATCCTTCATAGAGAATTTCTTAGCCATTATTTTCTTCTAACTTTGAATTTTCTCGAAATTCGGACCTGTTACCAACATGTCATCCACATAAAGTGATAGAATGATATAGTCTCTATCTTCAAAAGTCTGAACGTACACGCAGTGATCTAATTCACAACGCACAAATCCCGTCTCCAATATAAACTGATCGAACTTGAGATGCCACAGCCTAGGAGCTTGCTTGAGCCCATACAAGCCCTTTCGCAAATTAGACACCACACTTTCTTTCCCCTTTACCTCGTATCCCGATGGCTGCATCATATAGATCTCCTCCAAATTTCCATAAAAGAACGCAGTTTTCACATCCAGACACTCTAAGAGAAAATCTTCCACCGCTACGATACTGAGAATCACCCGAATAGATGTCATCTTTACTACTGGGAAAAATATCTCTTGAGAGTCAAATCATTGCTTTTGCGCATAGCCCTTGACTACCAAACGAGTCTTGTACCACTTCACACTATCAGCATCATCTTTAATCCTGTACACCCATCTATTCAGCAACGCTTTCCGACCTTTGGGTAGCTCCACTAGCTCCCGCGTACGGTTCTTCTTCAAAAAATCTATCTCCTCGTTCATAGCTTGCTTTTACTGCTTGCTAGCATCGTCACATATTGCTTCTTCAAGAGATTTGGCCTCCCCCGAATTTGTGTACAAAATGAAGCCGGTCACAAGTCTTTCAGGTAGCCGTCTATCTCGCGTAGATCCTCCGAACTGGTACATCTGGTTGCTGAATATGGTCACCATCATGTTCTTGAACTTATCCTGCACTGCAGTCTCCTTCGCGTTCTGATCTCCACTTAGAGGTACCTGAATGCTCTTTTGAGTTACGTCCAACTCGGCGAACTCCGATACCGCACCATCTTTGGCTTGCTTCATTTCTTTGTACAAGTGCTGCTCATCAAAGAAAACGTTTCGGCTTCATATCACTTCTTGCTCGTTCCATAGCCGATGTCCGAACTTGTCTCCACCATACCCGACGAAATCACACTTCCTAGACTTGGAGTCAACCATATTTCTTTTCACCTTATCAATTAAAGAATACGCAATACAACCAAATTCTTTTAGGTGCGCATAATTAACCGGTTTGCCTGACCAAATTTCTTCTGGAATGCCTCTATCAAGCGCACTCGCCGGGCTTCTGTTGATCAGATATACAGCAGTATCGACTGTTGCTGCCCAAAGGAATTTTGGCACATCCATATAAAAATTAATAATATTGTTGCACTCTCTATCTAAAAGATAACGCAAACACACTTTATTTAATAATATTGTTGCTACAAAATACAACCCTATTTTTTCTCTACGTTTGCTTTCTCACAAACTTTGCTTTTTCTTTTTGATTACTTAGACATGACCTTACCCCTATTTATACTAGATGAAGCACACATTTATTAAATTTAAAGTCTAAAGGTTGGTGAGGATTTGTCAAAAGAAACAGCTAGCATTCATAGCCTTTATAACTTCAAAATCCCACACATGAATGATGCTATAAACATGGGCTGCTAGGGGGTTTGGTTTTGTCAAAAGATGTGGGCTCATGTAAAATACATCACACATTTTTTTCAACACTCCCCTTGATGTATTTCGTCATGCCGAGTTGTTTCTTCAGCCTCTCATGAGCTTCGATCTTTAGAGGTTTGGTAAAAATGTCTGCAACTTGATCTTTCGTCTGATAGTATACCGGGTTCATGTTTCTTTTACTTGATGCCTGAGAAAATAATACCTTGTCTCAATGTGCTTGCTCCTTCCATGCGCTACTGGATTCTTCACAAGTGCTATCACCGACTTATTGTCAATGTTCATCTCCGTCGGTTCTTTTTGTGGATGATATAATTCCTTCATCAGGTTTCGGAGCTATATTGCCTGACAGGCACACGTTGCTGCTGCAATGTATTCTGCATCACAGGATGAGAGGGCGACGACTGACTGCTTATTTGAGGACCATGAAAATGCTGTAGACCCAATGTTGAACGCATACCCGGATGTGCTCTTTCTTTCGTCTAGATCACCATTGTAGTCGTTGTCGGTGTAACCTACCAGCTTCATATCTGTACAGTGTATAGAGTAAACCATGATCAATACTTCTTTTCACGTACCTTAGAATTCTTTTGTCCGCTGTAAAGTGTTCCTGTTTGGGCTATGTTCCCGCCAAAATTTTTGGCTCAAAGGTTGTTGTTCCCTTTATAAAAATAGAGAGCAGCCTCCACGTGTTAAACACGTGATCACTCACATGAAAAGCATGTGAGTAGCGGCTTCAGATAGATTTCAATCCTACGACAGCCACTCATTTTCATGCGAGTACCTGTTGCAGTTAGGATTAAATCATATAGCAACGTCCACGTGTTAAACACGTCACATGCAAAGTATGCGAGTATCGGTTTCAGATATGATTAAATCCTATGATAGCCCACGTGTTAAACACGTGAGCACTCACGTGTTAAACACGTGAGTTCCCTTGCCGCATTCTTATGGCAACGCTCCCATATGAAGCATGTGAGCGTCGTTGCCATATATGTATATGGCAGCACTCACGTGATAGCACGTGAGCGCCCTAATTTGAAACGCTCTAATATGATAGAATTAAATTCTATGTAATAGAATTAAATTCTATTTGGGAAATATTTTTCCTGATCTTTCTAACAGATAATCTTTGGATTTAAAATCCAATGGTGATAAAATATCACTAATTAAACCATCTGACGGAATTAAATTCTATGCAAGAAATATTTCCTCGATCTTTCTAAAATAAGAAAGATCTTCTATGTTAAACAGAATTAAATTATATGGTTATGAAAATATCTTCCTGACAAGATATTCATATGATAGAATTAAATTCTATGTTAGGAGAATATTTTCTTAATCTTGTTAAACAAATAAGATATTCATATAATAGAATTAAATTCTATGTGAGAAATATTTTTCTGATCATTTTAAAATAAGAAATATCTTCTTTGTTAAACAGAATTAAATTCTATGGTTAGGAAAATATCTTCCTGACAAGATATTCATATGATAGAATTAAATTCTATGTGAACAAACAAGAAAAGCTCTCTGTTAAACAGAGAGCTTTTGAATTAAAAATCCAACGGTGAATAAAATTTACCGGTTGATCTTTAAAATCAATTTGATTGGTTATGAAATCAATCATGATCTCTCAATGATTTTCTCAAAATAGATTGATTTCTCTCTTCTCCTATAAATAGGAGCAAAGAGATTAAATCTCAGAGGAAGGAGACCCTCAAGAAGTTTCTGTAAAAATATAGAAGGCTCTCCATAAGCTTCCACAAAAAATAGAGAATTTAATTCTCTTTGAAGAAGATCTTCTTCCTCGCAAACCCTAAGTAAAGAAAATATAGAGATAAAATAATCTCAATTACCTATCATATGTATAAGAGGGTTTATTAACCTTTCATAAGAACTTAGCTATTCCTCTCGATCTAATATCCATAAGATAGTCCCTGATGAAAAAGAGAATTTAATTCTCATAGGGGGTCATAATCTTAATTTTAGATTCAGAGGAGAACTATTGGTGTTCTGTCCACCATCATCACAAAATTAAAAGAGAAGAAAAGATGGAGTTTATACTCCAGGAACTTAGCTCCTTCAAAATATGCCGAGGAACTGAGATTTCATATGAAAAGATAGGGTTTTTACCCTTTGGAACTTAGTTCCCATATAAAAGAACTTAATCCCCATATAAAAAGAACTTAGTTCTCGCATAAACGAGATCTACAGGAAAAAAATAATATATAGATTTTGATTATCTCTATGAAGAGTTTAACTCTATACCAGAGTTTAATCTCTGCATGCATATGGCAGCGCCTCACGTGATACTCACGTGAGCGCCAGAGTTTTAACGCCCACATGATATCCACGTGAGCGCCAGTGCATGATTTGGATATCATATCCATAGTCTAAACGACTAAGTGCTTAGCACTCGTATGGCAATGCCCAAGCTTGAACGCCTCACGTAATACTCACGTGAGCGCCAGAACCTGAGTGCCTCACGTGATACTCACGTGAGTGCCAGAGCATGATTTGGATATTATATCCATAGTCCTAAATGACTCAGTGCTTAGCACTACTGGGTGACAGAAATCCAATCTTTAGCCCTAAATTTGCCAAGTCTGTGAAGTGAAAACTTCTTTGAGCCC
The DNA here is from genome assembly GCA_030015575.1 of Agapanthus africanus. Lineage (NCBI taxonomy): Eukaryota > Viridiplantae > Streptophyta > Magnoliopsida > Asparagales > Amaryllidaceae > Agapanthus > Agapanthus africanus. Next base: position 141,307,412 of record CM057339.1, read on the forward strand.
ATATGCTCACATGTTTAAGTCGATCTTAATCTAAAACAAGATTAATGATCGTCAACCATATATCTAAGCTGATCTTAGTCGGACATATGACTAATGATCGTTCATCCAAGCTGATCTTAGTTAGATATAGGACTAAAGATCTTTCATCCATGATGATCTTAGTCCCATATACGACTAAACGATCTTTCATCCATTTGATCTTAGTCTCATATACGATTAATGATTGACCACCTAAATTGATCTTAGTCCAATATACGATTAATGATATTTATCTTAGTCTCATATAAAGACCAACGATTCTCAGTTCTGACATGATCTTTTCCCTCATATATGGGATTTGGTTCAAGGATACATTTTCCATACTTTTGATATACGTCGTAATTCCTCAACGTATTGAAAGAGGTGGTGGGTCCTAACAACCAACAACTGCTCGTCCAAATTTGATAAAAGATATGAAATTTCATCAAGACGGGGAATGTCATAATTCTCGTATTGATACACCCCATATTTATGCACTTATATATTGATGTGCACACCTCATATTGACACGCATCCCGTATAGATGCGAATCTCATATTGAGCTCAAGCTTTATACATATATGTATATGTATATCTTTGAAGAAAACATAAATACCTTCAAATTGGATCGCACCCCAATATTGGACGCATCCCATGTCACCATCATTCACTTCGCCACGTAACATATACACATGCGCGCAAGATGAAAGAGAGACTGAAACGTCCTTAAACTAATACTTCGTCCCGAACACGGGAATGTTGGACCGACATGTTCTTAAACTAATATTGGACCACGATGTCCTTAAACTAATATATATTTGGCCCTAGGGCTGGTCTCCATATTGACCCGGTATATAATCCACGGGCATAAATTGGCCATATTCCATCCATGTCTCCCATGGACCGCGATGTCTTTAAACTAATATATTTTGTCCTGCGGACTGTCTCTATATTGACTACCGTATACTATCCATGGGTTATTCATATATGATCTGATGATCAGTTGAACCCATATGCTCACTGTTCCCAAGTCGATCTTAGTCCAATATACAACTAACGATCCTTAGATCAAACCCATATATCCTATGAACTTATGGACCTCATTTATATGAGATTTATGTCCTAAGTTCAAAACCCTAAATCTAATATATACGGATTTGGACTAATCCGCGCCCTATGGGCATGACAAGATTAGTCTCCGTATGCAATCCAAGGTCAACCATATATAAACAAATATAATACGACACGAAGTGAAATACTGGAAAAGGTGAAACTTATCGTGTTGCGATAATGTAATTAACTGCAGGGGTTTGCATCTGCAGGAAAGAGCGTCCATGTTCCCTCATGGGAACTGAATAAAATACAAATAAAGCAGTAAGGAAAACCCCCAAATGGGACATCACGTGCTCACACGTGACCGGGCCTCACGTGCAAACACATGACCTTTTATGGGCAGATTCTATCTACGCCTAAATGCCTAATTGATAAAGTCACATGCCCACACCTGATGGGCTCTTGAACCTACTGAATTAATAGAATTATTTCTAGCAAAGTGTCCTTTGCCTTGGCATCGGTCGGGCTCGGCAGCGACAGCTTTTCCTTTGGCATCATCATTGGGAACTAAATTCTAATTAAAAGAAATTAAAAGCATTTATTCCTTCATGGGAACTGAATAAAATACAAATAAAGCAGCAACGAAAACCCCCAAAGGGGGCATCACGTGCCACACGTGACCGGGTCTCACGTACAGGCACGTGACCTTTTACAAGCAAAGCCTATAGACGCCGAATGAAATAAACAATTGGAAATGCTTAATCAGTAGTGTCACGTGCCAACACGTGATGGGTTCATGAGTCCTCTGAACTAATAGAATTAAATTCTAATTAAATGCTTAATCAGTGGGGTCGCGTGCCAACACGTGATGGGTTCCTGAGCCTTCTGAACTAATAGAATTAAATTTTAATTAAATACTTTATCAGTGGGGTCACGTGCCAACACGTAATGGGTTTTCTGAGCCCTCTGAACTAATAGAATTAAATTCCAATTAAATGCTTAATCAGTGGGGTCACGTACCAACACGCGATGGGTTTCTGAGCCCTCTGAAGTCTGAACCAATAGAATTAAATTCTAATTAAATGCTTAATTGGTAAGGCCATGTGGCAACACGTGATAGACTCTTAAACCCTCTGAACTAATAGAATTAAATTCTAATTAAAAGGAATCAAAAACCCTAATTGGAAAAATATTTGTCACGCCCCGCTTCCCAGAGTATGCTAAATTAGGCACGTGACATAGCCAACCATGCTACCTGTGGATAGGAAGTATCCATCCACAGTCACATTACGGCTGTAGAGATATCAAGAACAAAATATAACTATCTAAAACATGTCCATAAGCCAAGATAACATGAGTCAAGAATAATAAAAGTTCGCAAGTAAAAGATCCAATACAAAATAACTGGAATGTATGTCCCGTAATACTCGCTCACATCAGGAATAAAATGCAGGAAATAAAAGAACTAACTACTGCTGACACCTCACAGCTCAGCCTGCCGGTTGAAGTACTCCTGCTCGGACTGCAGCAAACGTACGGAATCTGGGCCATGCAAAACCCAGACGTCAGCACGTCATGTCATCAAGTAATAAAATATGAACAGAGTAATAGGCAATGCAAATATAAACATGAATGAAAAGTAGGGGTAACAGTAATATAAATCAGGCAGTGCAGGGTAGTGTGCAGTGAGTAAACTAAACTGTTCTATTGGGTTTTTACTCTAAAGTCTTTGAAATCAATTTGATGAATCATCGATGTAACTCAATAGTATCCCGTGCATACCCGGGACCATGGTCAAGATTCTCGGGCTAAATCCGAGACATGCCGCTAGGCACTAAAACAGGAAAAATGTACAGATGAATGATGTCAGCAGCAGCATCCCAAGGCTGGCCTAGCCTCTAAAACTGATCAGTAAAGGTAGTACACTGTCGAGTTACAAGTCCGGTTTCATCATTGATTTCCCCATACCCCCAAGTTATATGTGTATGTCAAGTCAGGTATTCAGTAATCAAGAACTAATGCCAACACAGGATCAGTTAAGAGCAGGTTTGTCTGGACAGACAACAGGAACGGTCCGTGAGGACTACATGTCAGATTTGTTGGCATTAGACACAAGATCAGGTAACGGATCAATCCATGGTACATGTAACGTTTCAGAAATCGTTTTGCGAATTTTCCCGTTTTAGGGCAAAATTGTCGGTTTTTCCCGTTTTAACCCGATTTCGATCAAACGTCCGTATAAGCTTACCGGCACCTTTTTTTAGCTAAAATAAAGCTTGTGCGCGAACTTTAGGGGTATTTGGGAGGTTTTGGTTCAGATAGAATTTTTCCCAAATAAAATATTATTTTAAGCGGTATTTGGTGCACGTAAATCGGGAAATTTCTTCTCTTGAGAATAAATTATTTTTTTATCACTAGAATATTTTGGAAACTTCATTTTAAATATCTCGATATTTTTGTAGTGCAAAAGGAATTTTTTAAAAAAGAAAAGAAAAGGTGTAAAGGTGGCAATTAGCATTTATTAGCATTTATTACTCTTTTTCCTAGCAATTTCTGCACAAAAAGATTCAAAAAAATACCCCCTCACCCCTTTGGCCGGCGCTTCCCTTTCGCTTGCTTCCCCTTATCATTTCCACCCATTTTCAACTCATTTTGCATCAATTAAATCATGAAAAATCCAAATAAAATCACAAAAACTCAAATATATTCATTTTCCTTCATTCTTCTTCACAAAAGTAGCTTGGATCTTCATTCAAAACATCATTTTGGAGGAAAAGATAATGAGTTTTGTTTCTTGGTTTTGATATTTTGTGGAGGTATAAAACCCTAACCCTAATCCTTTTTGTTGTTTCTAAATTTCTAATTAGTATATTAATTGTTTATTTAAGCTTTTAATTTCATGTTTGAAATTCAAGACTTGATTTTTATGATAATCTAGTTATGATAAAACTTGATTTATGTGTTTAATGTTTATTTGAAGTGTTAATTTGTGTTTTGGAGAAGATTAACCTGGTAGAAAATGTTAATCTTTGCTAATGAACACTTTGTTTAATTATGCAATTTTGCTTACTAGGTTTTTGCTAAAATTTATTTAGCAAGTGTTAAAAATATAGAATTGGTTTTTATAGCATAGTTAAGATATTTTAAGGTGTTTATAATCGGTAGATATATGTTAACTTGAAACTAGTGCGAAATATTGCGATAGATTGCTTACTAGTTTTCGTGGTTTTTCCGACGTGGGTTCGATTAGTCGTTGCGAGATTATATCTATTGTATTCCTCGTAATTTTTGTGTTGTGTTGCGCGATCAGGACAATCGGGGTCTAGACTTGTGTTTTGTAGTTTAGCGACCCCAATTAGGGTTTTTGGCCGATGTCGTGCGCGATAGATGCGCTAAGCGCGCAGTGTAATTTTCAGGGCATCATTCTTGCGTTTCGATGTCTTTTCGTCGATGTAGGATATTTGCTTATGTGTTGTGTTTGTGAAATTTTAGGTTCGCAAGTGGGGACTTCGGACGCTACGACAAGGGAAAACAGGTGGTAGGCTTCACTTAACCAGGAGCGTTTGAGTAGATTTAACATCTACAGGGGAATTGCCCGCATGGCGTTATGTGTCTGGGCTAGAGATGTTATTTTTGTCGCATATTTTATGTCATATTTAGAATTGCGCATTTACCCTATTACTTAGATATTGTTGTGCTTGGACTAGTATCCTTAGGACACTGCACATATTATTGACGATTCATGTTGCACGAGCACTGATTATATGCTACACACACCGTCAATAATTGCCATGTCATGCACAACCCACTTATAGATATGATATTGCTTGATTAGGGACATTGAGACTTTGATTCATATTTCTTTACGCATTGACTTATAGCATACCTGTATACCTACATGCTTACACATATGTTCTGACATAGTTACATGCTAGTTACTTGTATACCTATAGAGTATTGTACCATTAGTGATAGGTACATGCACACTTTATGACATAGCTACAGGTATACCTTGCACACCTATTTCACTTATACCTGATAGGTATATCACATCATTACAAATAGGTAGATACCTATATTTTCTGCTATACCTTCATGTGTTTACATATATCTGGTTATAGCTATGTATTTACCCTTATTGTTGTATCATTAAGAATTGGAGATATTAGGAACCGCATGATATTTATATTAACTGGTTGCAGTTAATTAGCGTCTTTTCCTTTATACGCTTACATTACAGTTTTTATGTTGCGTATACTTTATTCATGGATTTTCGCATTGTTATATGGATTTTTCATGATGTTTTCTGGATTCGGGAACCGTGGAAGTTCATGAAATTATGCATTATTTGAAAAACCCGGTTTCCTTGATATGATATTTTAGCAGCCACCATGAGATTTATCGGTTATGATGTGTATACCCCACGCGAGGAAAGGAGGGATCCGTGTACGGGTACATGGTGGGGCCCGGAGGTACCCGAAGCAAGAACGATGTCGTGGTGTCAGGCGATGAGGCTTAGGGGAACCATACTATCCGGTGACAGGACCAATGACTCAGCGGCTATCATGTGGATACCGACGGGAGTCATGTACGTATGGATACGTCGAGAGGCGAAGGTCAGAGCTAGGCACTCGAGCTTTCGGGATAGCGTATGATACGTACCTATCAGGGGGCTAGTCATGGAGACAGCACCTGATGGATCAGTATTTCTGTATCGATGCTTGGCACATTGGTTTCATGATATTTCTAATTACTCCTTTGTATATATAACAGGGGATTGAGCTGCTGTTATATATACCCTTACACCAATATTAGTGGAATGGGACGCTAATATATGTGTATTGACCTCATCATATTTATTTACGCCATTATATTTAGGATGTTAGAATTTTGCTGGAGATTTGACTCGAGATATAAGAGATTCATTTGAGATTGGATACTGGATAGATATGTGAGATCCACTTGATGTTGTACATTCGATATATGTGAGATATACTTGATGATTGTACATTCGATTATGTGAGATATACTTGATATTGTACATACGAGATATGTGAGATATACTTGATGTTGTACATTCGATATATGTGATATACTTGATATTGTGCAATTGAGGAGATGTGATACTTAGATGATATGAGAGCCAATTTGGGGGCTGATTTGAGGAATTGGGATTTGAATTGTCTTGATGGATTGTGATCCTACCACAATGTCAGGATTCCGTGGAAATGACATACTTCACTCCATACCTCACCTTTATCTGTTTGTGTACTGTTTCATGTATTAGTAGTACCTGGTAGTGTACCTTTCATGATTGTTGCACATTTACTTTCTCATATCCCTATTGCATGATTATTGCATACTGTTGTCATATCATCATTGCTAGTGTACTTTCCATTATTCTGCATTCATATGACATGTTATTACTGTTAATTGCATATCTTAGATTCACGCTTTACGTGCATACTTGCGATTACCTGCATAAGTTATTTACTATTCACGAGTTGGCAACTCACCCCCGTTGTGCCACAGGTATTGCATGTGTTTCCCCAGAGTAGTCGAGGCAGGCTATTCACCTATCTATCACCTTTCGCTACAGATACCGCATCGGCTCACAGTGTGTTGTTTTGCTTAGGTGGGTTTTGGTGGTTATCTGTATTTTGTATTGTATATTCGTTGTATCTTGTACTCTCCATCTACTACTAGTATGTTGTGACTTAGAGACTTGGTGAGGACGATATTGTATATTATTGTGGATTAGTTGCCTTTTATACAGTTTCCTTTCTTTTGTCTCTTATTTCTTCGCTACGGTGTCGTATATCTGTTGTGGTGTTTGTTTTCCGCCGTTGGGCGTGGATTTTTGCTCCCATTTGGGATGCTTTATTTTATATTCATGTTGTACCCATTTGGGGGTTAGTTTTTACAAAGGGGGTGCTACCAAAATTTTAAAAAAAAAGTGGACTCTTTTAAAGAATTTGGGTTGTGATTTCAAAGACATTTAAACAATATTTCTTATCTTTTCTTGTCTTTTACTGGTTTAGATTTCTGGGTTTTGGCTTTCTTTTACTGCGTTACGCCTGTAGACGTTGCGTAGTATTAGGGCCGTCACGTGCCAATTTCGGGTCGTGACAGTACAACAGGTCAAGTCAAGTAGTGTACGGTACCATATCAGGTCAATCGATATGTGTGTAGCAAGTCAGGCCAGGGTGTAAAGGATAGCATGTGGGTGCTCATAAACAGCTAGCATAATCATGGATATAAGTAATCAAGCATGGTTATCAACAACATAATCTAAGCACTGAATTAAGCAATAAAGCAGATTCAATTAATTGGCAGTACAGTTAACAGTTGTGGTTCAGAGACGGTTTCAACATTATATGAATACAGGGTGACATTCATGGCCGTTAAATCATGTTAACCAATATTAAGAATTTCCAGGGATGCAATAATCTATAAATAGGTTCACTGGATGAAGTCACAGCTAAAACTGGTTTAAATGCGCACAAGTGTCCGATGGATTAAACTATAGAAAGATATCATAGGCTATGTCAAAGATGTGATTAAACATATGATTGTGGTTATGAGATTTAACATTTAAATGTGATCATGTATACAATGGTTACCTTTCAAGTTCTAGATCTAAAATAATATAAACCGATGCAAACGGAACATCGAAATGATATAAAACGATGCATGGGGTACTATATTTAAGCTACAGGTATTAGAATATGTATACAATGATTTAAATAGCATGTAGCAAGATTAACTTGCCTCGACGGGTCGCGAAACGGAAAACGGAACGTTACGCGTCGGCGGGAAAAATCGCAACTCGCGCACGGTTCACGGAAAGAACCCAAACGACGAACAGTGGGGTCACATGGGTCGGGGGTCCACGCTGGGGCATCAGGAAACGTCGTCGGCATCGCCGGATTCCGGCGAACAGACAACAGTGAACAATAAAGATACAAGCATGCATGAAATAAAGGAGAAAAGAAGATTAAGAAGAAAGAAGAGAAGGAGGATTGAGGAGGGGGTGCTCACGTTGATCAGTAGAGGGTTGAGATCGTCGACTGCATTGACGGAGCTCCGACGAGGTACCTGCAGCGACCCTGGCAGTCAAAACAGATCTGAAAGAAGAAAGAAAAGAAAGAAGGAGAAGGAAGGAGAAGAAGAAGAAGAAGAAGAAGAAGAAGAACATGCTCACGGAGAGGGTACACGAGGCCAGGGACACGGATCAAGTTCACTGGCGGTGACCCCACGGTGTGCAGCAGCGTGCAGGGGGTGCGCGATGCTCGCGCAGGGTGCTCGGGCAGAGTAGGAAGGAGGAAGGATAGGATGTGGAGGTGACGGGGGCGAGGAGGCGACGATGGCGTCGGTGCTGGGGCAACGGCGAGGGAAGACGAGGCGGCTAGGGTTTGCAGGGATGGGTTCTGTTTGTTTTTGAGAAGGGTAGGAGAAAAATTTAAAAGAAGAAGAGAGAGACGAGAGAGAGGGAGACGCGGGGGGAGAGAGAGAGAGAGAGAGAGACCGAGAGGAGAGAGGAAATCTCGCGAGAGGAGTGAGAGAGAGAGAAATGCACAGTGAGGAGATATAAAATTGGTTGTATGTGCAGGAGAGAGAAAGAGAGAAGAGAGAGAAAGAGAAGTTGAAAAGGGAGAGGGGTAGGCAGCGAAAGGAGAGAGAGAGAAGGTGGGTCCGGCAACTAAGAAAGGGAGGCTGCGATTGGCTAAAAGGGAAAAATATGCGAAGGTAGCTAAAATTTAAATGAGATTTCACAAGCAGAAAAGATTTGCAACCTAACCAATTATATTTTCCTACGCTGATAAATAGGTTAAGTAAAATTAAAATATTAAATAATTAAAATTTGGCGGGATACAAAATAATTCAGAATTGCGCCCGGGTCGGGTCCAAAAATTAGAATTCGAAAAACGAAAATTATTGGCGGATTCCAAAAATTAAAATGAAGGATTTTATAATTAAAAAGCATAGCCCCAAGAACGGACGCACGTACGTGCGCGTAGCCGTCCAAATACGTCCGTTTCACTGAACGGGACAAGAACACGATGCAAGGACGCTACCACAGGGTTAGGGGTGTCAAGCAGGCCATGTCAATTATTTTTAATTTATTTTTAACAGACTTAAATTGTTATATGCAGAATATGACATGTCGGTGTAAACTATAACCGGTAACAGTCAAAGCAGCATAAATGAAATAAATGCCACACACTACACCTACGGTAACTGAAATTTGTAGAACTGGACTCGGTTGTTACATTATACCCAACTAAAAAAAGAATTTCGTCCTCGAAATTCCAAGAACACGAAAGATAGACGACCGACAAACTACACGAAAAGATGGGGAAACTTCTGCCGGATTTCATCTTCTCGTTCCCAAGTTGACTCTCCATGTGATCGATTACCCCAAGAAACAAGTACGAGAGGCATAACCTTGTTCTTAAAAACCTTTTCCCTTCGATCCACAATTTCAACCGGTCGCTCCTCAAAAGTCAAATCTTCTCGTACCGTCAGCTCAGAATGATCCAACACATGCGTTTCATCTCGAACATACTTACGGAGTTGAGATACGTGAAACACATCATGCACATTCGCCAAGGACTCCGGTAATGCCAAACGATACGCTACTTCGCCAACACGCTCCAAGATTTCAAAGGGTCCAACAAATCGAGGACTGAGCTTTCCTCGACTTCCAAAATGAATCACCCCTCTAGTCGGTGATATCTTCAAGAATACCAAATCACCCACGGCGAACTCTAGAGGTCTTCTCGACGTATTTGCCCAACTCTTCTGTCGGTCTTGAGCTGCCTTCATATGATTCAGAATAGCGTTAACTTTCTCAACTGTCTGCACAACCAAATCTGGTCCCAGCAATCTTCGTTCACAGACGTCATCCCAACAAACAGGTGAACGGCATTTGCGACCATACAAAGCTTCAAACGGAGCCATCTGAATAGTTGCCTGGAAACTGTTGTTGTAAGAAAATTCCACCAAATGTAGATGATCCTCCCAAGAACCCTTGAAGTCCATCATGCATGCTCTCAACATATCTTCAAGAGTTTGGATCGTTCTCTCCGACTGACCATCAGTTTGAGGATGATAAGCTGTGCTAAACTTCAATCGAATCCCCAAACTTTCTTGTAAACTCCGCCAAAAGTGTGATAAAAACCGAGTGTCACGATCGGACACGATGCTCACCGGTACTCCATGCAATCTTACAATCTCCTGCATGTACCGCTCCGCCAAAGTCTCTGTTGATTGACCAACCCGAAAAGGAATGAAATGAGCTGCTTTGGTCAAACGATTAACAATCACCCATACTGCATTGTTGCCTTTTGGACCCCGCGGTAGAGCTGTCACGAAATCCATAGTTATATGCTCCCACTTCCACTGAGGAATCAGAAGTGGTTGCAATAAACCAGCAACCCTTTGATGTTCAGCCTTAACTTGCTGACACACAAAGCACTTAGCCACAAAGCGAGCGATCTCCCGTTTCATACCTTCCCACCAGAAATGCTATCGTAAGTCTCGGTACATCTTCGTGCCTCCTGGATGTATGGAATAAGCTGAACTGTGTGCCTCCTTCATAAGCTCTTCGCGAATATCCCCCTTTGGCACACACAAACGGCTACCATACCTCAACGAACCATCTTCATGTATCAGTAAATCTGTTGGTAGTCCGGCTTCAACCTGTTCTCGAAACTTTTGCAATCTAGGATCCTGCGATTGCGCTGCCTTAATATTCTCGATCAACGACGAATGTACTTGCAGCTGCAACAACTGTCCCGAAGAATGCGGTAGCAGAACCTCTAAATCAAATCTTCGAAAATCTTCAACGAGTTCTTTCTGCGTAGTCAACATCTGAATTGCCGGTAATCGACTGAGCGCGTCTGGCACAACATTAACCTTCCCCGGATGGTACTTAATATCAAGATCGTAGTCAGCCATCAGCTCTAGCCATCTACGCTGCCTCATATTAAGCTCTTTCTGTGTGAATACATACTTCAAGCTCTTATGATCTGTGAAAACTTCGACCCTTTCGCCCAACAGGTAGTGTCTCCAAATTTTCAAAGCGAAAATCACAGCCGCAAGCTCCAAGTCATGAGTTGGGTAATTCTTCTCATGGGTCTTCAACTGTCTTGATGCGTACGCTACAACCTTCCCATGCTGCATCAAAACGCATCCTAATCCTTTCCCAGATGCGTCGCTGTGAATCACCAATCCTCCGGAACTGTCTGGCACAGTCAGAATAGGAGCGGTTATCAATCTCTGCTTCAACGTCTCAAAAGCTGACGCACAACTATCCGTCCACACAAAAGGCACCTCCTTGCGCGTAAGCTTGGTCAACGGCTCCGCTAGACAAGCAAAGTTCTCCACGAACCTTCTGTAATACCCGGCGAGTCTAAGAAAGCTTCTTATCTCTGCAACATTCTTCGGAATCGGCCAATCTCGAACTGCGGCAATCTTTTCGGGATCGACGGTGATTCCATCGCCAGACACAACATGCCCCAAAAACTTTACTTCTTCCAGCCAAAACTCGCACTTGCTCATCTTCGCATATAACTTCTCCTATCTCAACGTCTGTAGTACGATCTTCAAATGTTCCGCATGCTCTTCAAAACTCTTTGAATAGACCAGAATATCGTCAATGAACACCACAATAAACTGGTCCAAGAAAGGTGAAAAGATTCGGTTCATCAAGTCCATGAATATTGCCGGTGCATTCGTTACTCCGAAGAGCATCACTAAGTACTCGTAATGTCCATACCGAGTTCGGAACGCCGTCTTGCAAATATCTTCTGCTTTCACTCGGACCTGATGATATCCGGATCGCAAATCCAGCTTCGAGAATACCCTCGCGCCACTAAGCTGCTCAAAGAGTTCGCCAATGCGAGGGATCGGGTACTTGTTCTTAATAGTCACCCGGTTTAATTCTCGATAGTCGATGCACATCCTTCTCGTACCATCTTTCTTCTTGACTAGAAGAACTGGAGCTCCCCAAGGCGGGTTACTGCTTCGAATCCAACCCTTCTCAAGCAATTCAGCAACCTATTTCTTGACTTCTTCCAACTCCACTGGTGCCATTGGATAATACGCTTTAGATACTGGCGCTGCACCAGGAATAAGATCAATTGCGAACTCCACATCTCGCTTTGGCGGTAAATCTGATATATCTTCAAATACGTCCATAAAGTCGCGAACAACAGCTGGCTCTTCACTTTTATCAACCTCCATTGCTGCAAGAATATTAGTTGTCGGCCTAGCCCTAAACTCGACTGGCCCGACGGAACTGCTTCCTCTAATGAAGGTAAACTCGGGATGTCCAGGAATCTGGAAAATTACTTTCTTTACCCTACAATCAATGTGAGCGTGGAAAGTGCCAAGAAAATCCATTCCCAAGACGACTTCGTAGCTGCCCGTATCAATCACCAAGAAATCTGCGAAAAGCTCCCGTCCGCAAACAACAACTGTACAATCTTTACATTCCCTACTAGATATGATTTTCCCATTCCCAGTGTGTATTCCCAGAAACTAGACAGGGTCGTGCAGGTAATCGAGTGTGTAGCTATAAACTTGGACGACATAAAACAATGGGATGCACCAGAATCAAATAACGCTAATGCGGGAAAACCATGAACGAGTAGAATACCTGAAACAACTTCTCCTGACGCCTTAGCTTCCTTAGCCGTCAGGGTAAAAGCTCGAGCCTGATTAGGTCCTTGAGTCAGCTACTTCTGTCCCTGAAATGGTTTCTGCGGAGGCTTCGGAATATCATCCCTCGTACGAAGCTTCGACGGACATGAGTTAACAGTGTGATCTGCCGCTCCACAAACCAAACAGAGTCCCTGCCTCCTTCGACAATCCTTTTGCACGTGGCCAGGTAAATGGCAGTAGTTACAAGTCACGCTCTTTCTCTGGTCAACTACAGCAGGCTTCTTCATCGGTGTTACGCCACGACGGTTCACTGGAATACCTCTGCGTCCATGAGCTCGGTTTGGTACAAATGCCGGCTTCCCTACTGCAACTGCTGTCTGCTGTAAACTCCCAGTCTTCCCAGATAGGCCCTGCTGTTCTCGATCTGCCGTAAGAACCTGTGAGAAGGTGGTCAAACCCAGGGAGGCAATCTGCCTCTGGATGTCCACATCCAAGATGCGCATGAACCTCCGTGCCCTGTCTGCATCGTTGGCAACTAAAGGTCCAGCGAATCTACTGAGTTGTGTCCACTCGGCAGCATGTACATCTATGGCCGCACCATTCTGCTTCAAACTGATGAACTTCTCTTCCATTTCCTCCCGTGCAGTCCGCGGGAAGAACTTCTCCAGGAAACTCTTCGAAAAATCCGCCCACTTGATCGGCTTGGGCAAACGGGTCTCCTCCACAAGCCACCATTCACGGGCGTAGTCCACTAGCTGAATGCGCACCAACTCCACCCTTTTATCATCTGGAATCTGTACCGCAATAAGTAGGTTCTCCGTGTCAACTAGCCACTGCTCCGCTGGCAACGGCTCCTCCAAACCAGTGAATACAGACGGACCCAAACGCCTGAAGTCTGCTACGGTCCCCACACGATCAACTGGCTTATCTCCAACATTGTTCACGGACTACTGAACGGTCCGCAAACCTTCCTGAAACGATTCAGCCTACTGCTGGATCAGCTCAGTCTGTCTCTTTTGATTCTCTAGCATTCCCCGTATCACTCCAAGCATGGAGGCTTCGTCAACACGCCTTTGGTACGTCTTCAGATTCTTGTCTGCCATATTCCTGAAATCAAAACACCCAAAATTAGCATGATAACAGATTCAAATTATAGATCAAGACTAGAACTCCAAGTTACTTAAATAGAGTACCGTATTGTAACTATGCCACGGTATCATAGCTACAATTACATAACTCCACCCAAGTCGCCTAAGTCCTAGAGATAACAGGAATCAGGTTTTCGAGTCGATATGCAAAGGAAGTTTGCACATCGTAAAAGATATAATCAGGAAGAACTTGATTCAAGAACGGTAAAAAGGCAAGGTGGCAGGACATATTTCCTAAACACGGGTATTCTGATTCGTGTATTGGGACAATACCCAACTACAAAAGAATCAACCCGGCTAACCTGGCTCTGATACCAAAAGAACCATGTCACGCCCCGCTTCCCAGAGTATGCTAAATTGGGCACGTAACATAGCCAACCATGCTACCTGTGGGTAGGAAGTATCCATCCACAGTCATATTACGGCTGTAGAGATATCAAGAACAAAATATAACTATCTAAAACATGTCCATAAGCCAAGATAACATGAGTCAAGAATAATAAAAGTGCGGAAGCAAAAGATCCAATACAAAATAACTGGAATGTATGTCCAATAATACGGGCTCACATCAGGAATAAAATGTAGGAAATAAAAGAACTAACTACTGCTGACACCTCACAGCTCAGCCTGCTGGTTGAAATACTCATGCCCAGACTGCAACAAACGTATGGAATCCGGGCCATGCAAAACTCAGGCGTCAGTGCGTCATGTCATCAAGTAATAAAATATGAACAGAGTAACAAGCAATGCAAATATAAACATGAATGAAAAGCAGGGGTAACAGTAATATAAATCAGGCAGTGCAGGGTAGTGTGCAGTGAGTAAACTAAACTGTTCTATTGGGTTTTTACTCTAAAGTCTTTGAAATCAATTTGATGAATCATCGATGTAACTCAATAGTATCCCGTGCATACCTGGGACCATGGTAAAGATTCTCGGGCTGAATCCGAGACATACCGCTAGGCACTAAAACAGGAAAAATGTACAGATGAATAATGTCAGCATCATCATCCCAAGGCTGGCCTAGCCTCTAAAACTGATCAGTAAAGGTAGTACACTGTCGACTTACAAGTCCGGTTTCATCATTGATTTCCCCATACCACCAAGTTATATATGTATGTCAAGTCAGGTATTCAGTAATCAAGAACTAATGCCAACACAAGATCAGGTAAGAGCAGGTTTGTCTGGACAGACAACAGGAACGGTCCGTGAGGACTACATGTCAGGTTTGTTGGCATTAGACACAAGATCAGGTAACGGGTCGATCCATGGTACAACAGGTTAGGTCAAGTAGTGTACGGTACCATGTCAAGTCAATCGATATGTGTGTAGCAAGTCAGGCCAGGGTGTAAAGGATAACATGTGGGTGCTTATAAACAGCTAGCATAATCATGGTTATAAGTAATCAAGCATGGTTATCAACAACATAATCTAAGCACTGAATTAAGCAATAAAGCAGATTCAATTAATTGGCAATACAGTTAACAGTTGTGGTTCAGAGACGGTTTCAACATTATATGAATACAGGGTGACATTCATGGCCGTTAAATCATGTTAACCAATATTAAGAATTTCCAGGAATGCAATAATCTATAAATAGGTTCACTGGATGAAGTCACAGCTAAAACTGGTTTAAATGCGCACAAGTGTCCGATGGATTAAACTATAGAAAGATATCATAGGCTATGTCAAAGATGTGATTAAACATATGATTGTGGTTATGAGATTTAACATTTAATTGTGATCATGTATACAATGGTTACCTTTCAAGTTCTAGATCTAAAATAATATAAACCGATGCAAACGGAACATCGAAATGATATAAAACGATGCACTGGGGTACTATATTTAAGCTACAGGTATTAGAATATGTATACAATGATTTAAATAGCATGTGGCAAGATTAACTTGCCTCGACGGGTCGCGAAACGGAAAACGGAACGTTACGCGTCAGCGGGAAAAATCGCGACGCGCACACGGTTCACGGAAAGAACCCAAACGATGAACAGTGGGGTCACACGGGTCGGGGGTCCATGCTGGGGCGTCGGGAAACGTCGTCGGTATCGCCGGATTTCGGCGAACAGACAACAGTGAACAATAAAGATACAAGCATGCATGAAATAAAGGAGAAAAGAAGATTAAGAAGAAAGAAGAGAAGGAGGATTGAGGAGGGGGTGCTCACGTTGATCAGTAGAGGGTTGAGATCGTCCAATGCGTTGACGGAGCTCCGACGAGGTGCCTGCAGCGACCCCGGCAGTCAAAACAGATCTGAAAGAAGAAAGAAAAGAAAGAAGGAGAAGGATGGAGAAGAAGAAGAAGAAGAAGAACATGATCACCGAGAGGGTACACGAGGCCAGGGACATGGATCAAGTTCACCGGCGGTGACCCCACGGTATGCAGCAGCGTGCAGGGGGTGAGCGATGCTCGTGCAGGGTGCTCGGGCAGAGGAGGAAGGAGGAAGGAGAGGATGTGGAGGTGACAAGGGTGAGGAGGCGACGATGGCGTCGGCGCTGGGGCAACGGCGAGAGAAGACAAGGCGGCTAGGGTTTGCAGGGATGGGTTCTGTTTGTTTTTGAGAAGGGAAGGAGAAAAATTTAAAAGAAGAAGAGAGAGGGAGACGCGGGGGGAGAGAGAGAGAGAGAAAGAGATCGAGAGGAGAGAGGAAATCTCACGAGAGGAGTGAGAAAGCGAGAAATGCACAGTGAGGAGATATAAAATTGGCTGTATGTGCAGGAGAGAGAAAGAGAAGGAGAAAAGGGAAGAGAGGTAGGCAGCGAAGGGAGAGAGAGAGAGAAGGTGGGTCCGGCAACTAAGAAGGGGAGGCTGCGATTGGCTAAAAGGGAAAAATATGATAAGGTAGCTAAAATTTAAAGTAGATTTCACAAGCAGAAAAGATTTGCAACTTAACCAATTATATTTTCCTACGCTGATAAATAGGTTAAGTAAAATTGAAATATTAAATAATTAAAATTTGGCGGGATACAAAATAATTCAGAATTGCGCCCGGGCCGGGTCCAAAAATTAGAATTCGAAAAATGAAAATTATTGGCGGGTTCCAAAAATTAAAATGAAGGATTTTATAATTAAAAAGCATACCCCCAAGAACGGACGCACGTACGTGCGCGTAGCCGTCCAAATACGTCCGTTTCACTGAACGGGACGAGAACACGATGCAAGGACGCTACCACAGGGTTAGGGGTGTCAAGCAGGCCATGCCAATTATTTTTAATTTATTTTTAACATACTTAAATTGTTATATGCAGAATATGACATCTCGGTGTAAACTATAACCGGTAACAGTCAAAGCAGCATAAATAAAATAAATGCCACACACTACACCTACGGTAACTGAAATTTGTAGAACTGGACTCGGTTGTTACAATATTTTCCTAGATCTTTCCAAACAAAAAAGATTGCACTCTGTAAAAGGGAGCACTGTTAGATTAAAAATCCAATGGTGATTAAAAATCACCAATTTGTAGAAAGATTCTATACAAGGAAATATTTTCCTAAAATTTGCCATGAACAACAAATAAAATATCTTTTGGATTAAAAATCCAATAGTGAATAAATTTATCGGGTGATCTAAAAGATCATGTTGGTTATAAAATCAATCAAAATCTCTCAATGAGAGATGGACTGAACAAACCGATTCTTTTCTTTCTCCTATAAATAGGAGCCAAGAAGGAAGAGAAAGAGAATAATACAGAAGAGAGGATTGAACAGAGAAAAAGAGAAAAAACCTCTCCCTAAAAACAAAAGAAAAAGATAATTTAATTTTCCAGGGAGAAGAAGATCTCTTCAGAGAAGAAAGAAACTCTAGGTAAGAGAAGGAAGGAGATCATTCCATAAAACAAAAGAGAATTTAATTCTCAAAACCAAGAGTTTAACTTTTCTAAATAAGAACTTAGTTCTTCCTCTCGTGGAACATCTGCAGAAGCAGATCTTCCCATAAGTTGAGAATTTAATTCTCATCGGGAAGATTCTGTCATGCAGATCTAAAACCTAAGAGAAGAGCTAAGTTCAGAGAATTCTATTCTCCCACAAAAACATATAGGAATTTAATTCCTCCAATAAGGATAAAGTTTAACCCCTAATATAAGAACTTAGCTCTTCCTCATGGTGATAGATCTGCAGAAGTATATCTCCCCATAAAATTGAAAAATTAATTCTCATTGGGGAGATTCTGCCATGCAAATTTCTGAGGAATTAAATTCCTATAAAAAAAAGAAGAGAAGAGAAGTTAAGGGACTTGAAACTCAGAATTATATGCATATTGATGATCACGTGGTAACACGTGACCCCCTTTCTTTGAACCAGAAAAATAGATTTCCCAAAGTGTTTAACACTTATTTAAAAGGGAAAAGGGAAAACAATAAAGACAGTTTCTCTTTTAGGGTGTATCGCGTGCTCCCACGTGACCTTTAAAAAGCTCCTCAAAACAAAAGAGAGTAAAACCAAGACAGTTTCTCTTTTAGGGTGTATCACGTGCTCCCACGTGACCCCTGACAAATACTTTTAATATCCAACGTATAGATACCCATCACGTGCCCACACGTGATGGTTATAAAGGTCAAGTGTTTAAACACTTATATGCATATTCTGAGAGTAAAATAAAAGAAGCAAGGCCCAATCTTCAGGCGCCTCACGTGACCCCACGTGAGCTCTTCAGTTTAGTATTTAACACTACTTTAAGCGCCTCACGTAGGAGAACGTGAGCGCCGAATGTACTCTAGTGTTTAACACTATATTCGAGCCAATTTTACCCAAATTAGCTAAGTCTTCAAGAGGCAAGATCCCCTGAAACTGAACCCCAACTATACTCCTGTCTTCCAAAATTGATCATCCCATATGACATTCAAAGTAATTCCCAGAGCCTTTCGATCAACATTGGTTCAAGGGTACATCTCTTCATACCTCTGATATATGTCGTAATTCTTCAACGTCTTTAGAGAGGTGGAGGGTCCCAATAACCGATAACTTTTGGTATATCCCCAAACGGTTGAACCAAAACCAAACAGACTGTGACGTCTTTAAACTGGACTAAGATGTCCTTAAACTTTATGGACTACGGGGTCCTTAAACTCATGGTCTATGATATCCTTAAACTTTATGGACTGTGAGGTCCTTAAACTCATAGACTCTGATGTGTTTAAACTGGACTAAGATGTCCTTAAACTTTATGGACTGTGAGGTCCTTAAACTCATAGACTATGATGTCTTTAAACTTTACAGACCATGACGTCTTTAAACTGAACCGTAATGTCCTTAAACTAATTATGGACCGCAACGTCCCTAAACTAAACCCTACAGACTATGATGTCTCTAAACTATGGACTATGATGTCCTTAAACTCCATGGACTATGATGTCCTTAAACTTATGGACCGCAATATCCCTAAAATAAAACAATAGAGCCCAAATGCTCTTTTGTTGGATCTAAATGATCCTGTTAAGTTGATCTTAGTCTAAAGTTAGACTAACGTGTCCTTAACAAACGTTAAGTTGATCTTAGTCTAAAATTTGACTAATGTATCCTTAACAAACATTTAAGTTGATCTTAGTCTCAAATGAGATTAACAATCCTTAAACCCAACCCAAACCCAAATCTAAGAAAATACGGATTTGGACTAATCCATGCCCTACGGGCGACAATATAAATTAGTCTCTGTATACAATCCACGGGCAACCAAAAATAAAATAAACACACACGACACGAAGTGACCATCTGGAGAAGGAGAAAGTTGTTACCGTGATGCAGTGTCACGCCCTGCTTCCCGGTGTACGGGCAGAGGACGCGACGAGACCGCTACGTATATACTATGAAGTAAATACGCTAAGCATATCTAAGCAAAAAGTAAATGCACAAGAGACAAGATATAATAAAACAACAACTTTATTTATTGACATTCTTTCTGTACAATACATGGAAAAGTAAATACAACTGAGTGCAAGCAATGCCTAAACAATGGCATAACAGAAAAGGAAAAGTATTGAAATGTAATGTGTACAATGAAACTAAAGCTCTGGGTCGTAAGCAAGCTGATCCAAGTCCTCGCTGGTAGGCTCGATCTCCTGAGTGTCCAGATCACCTGACAACATTCCAAAGAAGAAAGAGAAGGAATGTCGTCAGCGAACAATCGCTCGGTAAGTCCCAAAAATAAGGGAGAAATATAATAGACAGAATAAGAAGATAGTTTTTAAAGTTGTATTATATTGTTTTAGTGTTAACGCTGTTGTTTGTAGCTTGGTACAGAAGGATGCCAGCGTATACGAGAGGAGTCTCGTTAGACCAGAGACTACAGTGAACGGAATATAGAGTACAAGGCTCCGTTAGAATGCCCGGAACAACGGCGATTGAATTCAGGTTAGGTGTCTTAAATCTTGCAGTCTCGTACCACTTCTAACACCTTCCGTACCAATCTACCCCTTAAACCCCGAGATGTCTTGTTTGTATAGTTGTATTGTATTGTCTGGTATTGTAAACTGTATAGATTGTATAGTTGGATGACTTACCGAAACCATGATATCAGTAAATGGATGTAACTGGAGAATCATGTAAATGGAAGTATATGCATGATTCGGTTCAGTCAATATAGATTTGAATGGATTCATGTTGAATTGTAACATTATAGATTGCAGATTTCAGATTGTAGATTGTACTTGAATAATATTCAAGTCGGTTTATTAATAAGACTCGGTCTGAGTCAGACAATTAGAAAAGTAAATTGAAGCCCTGATTGTTTTGATATTATCGGTAACTGCTGCACATGGACGGCAGGATTTGTGTCTTTTTCAAAGACGATTACCGTGTTGATAACACCGTTGTTAAGTTGTCTACTTTAGATAGACAAGCACCCACTTCTCCGGCTCCCTGAGGCTCAAGAGATTGATCCCGCTTAAACCTATGTTTACTAGGGTCCTTAGGGTAATTTATAGAACTTGAGGGGGTTTTATGTAAAAATACTTTTATATACTTTTCAAAATACTCCCCAAGTATTTAGTTATCATCTTTAGAGTTATCATGAATGTAGATTTTATAATTATGATATTTCTAGTGAAAATTTCCTAAATTCATAATAAAGGGTGTTTATTTGTAATATTGACTTGTATGGAATTCATGGTATTTTAATGTAAAGTGATTCTTGTGATTTTTGAAAAAGAGTTGGAATATTTATATTATTTCAAAATAGATATTTTAATATTACATATATACATAATTATATAAAAATAATAATAATATATATTTTATATTTCTAAAAATCTCATTTTCTTAAGATGTCGTATTTTAAATCTTTTGAGACCGAATGCTCCTTGCGGAGGTCTGCATCTCGCACTGCTAAGCCCGAGGATGTGCGATAATCCGCGCCATCCCGAACGGGTTCCCCAAATGGGTTGTAGCGACACTTTGCAAAGATTTGTATAAATGCTAAATCATTTAGAAAATTGTTTTATTAGTAATGGTATTTATTTGAAAAGGTGCTGTTTTCCTGTATTCTATGTTCTCGAAAGTATTGTTCTATATTGCATATCAGTGTGTGAGGAGGTAGGTCATTACCTCGTGATCTACTTAAAGGTATAGCATGGATTTGATGGTTTAAATGTCGGAATGAAACTATATGGTATTTTAATGAAAAAAATACGGTAAAATGGAAATAGCAATTTCTTTTGATATAGAACTTGTTCAATATGATTAGTTAGTGTTTAATAGTCAACATGTAATAGTTTTGTGCGGTTGTATTTAAGAAAATGTTGGATTTTGAGAAAGGACCGAATCGGAAATCGAATTTGTTCCGATTCCGTCGGGTTTTAGAACCTCGTATTTTTAGAACAAGAATAGAAAAGAGGGAGGGGGACTTACGGGTTTCAAGGTTAGATGAGAGGAAGAGGGAGACGTAGGCTTCGCCGGTGCATCGATTCGTCGCCGGGAGTTCCTAGGATTGTCGCCAGAAAATTCGCCGGAGCTTCGCCTCTTTGCTCACTTCGATTGCACACTAGGGTTTCTAGGAATTTCTTGAGAGTTGGCTCGGAATTTTAGGAAGAGGAGGTAGTGTTTAGGGGTGGTATTTATAGGGTTAGGCTAGGGTTAGGGTAGATGAAGAGTTTAATTGGAAAAATGTATTAAAATATATTAAAATGTAATAAAAGCGGAGTAAATGGGAATTTAAAAGGTCTTTGGAAATGGTCTGAAGATTTAAAGTGTACAGGGGGTGGGGGAGACAAAAAGCCACATCTTCTCTGTTGACGACTCGGCGGTCCGGCCGAATCCGGCCGGCGGCGCCGGCCCGAGTCGGCCGGTCCGCCAGCCAATTCGGCCGAGTCGGTCGGTCGGAGGGTGCGCCGTCGTCTCACTAACTCTCAGGTACATTTAAGTTTTCATGTGTAGTGGGGTTTTTGTGAGATATGCATGTGTAAACTCTTGGTATTCTAAAAATACAAAATAAAACAATATTAAAAATAATGTGGGGTATGGGATTTGAACTCTGGTGGCTTGGTTCAGCAGTGCAAGGTATTACCAATGAGCCATAAGCTCCTTCTTATAATTAAGGAGTGAAACAAAAATTTAATTTGTGCTCAGGCAAAATTACCCCTTTCTTTAAATTTTGAAAAATTTGTACAGAAAGTTGTACAGGAAATTTGGGGTTGTTACATGCGGTAGCGTAATTAACAGCAGGGGTTTGCGCCTGCAGGGAAGAGCGTCCCCACAATCAAAAACCACTCAAACGAGGGGGAATCTGACAAAATCTGCTACAACGTCCGCATCCGTCTAAATCTCCGATAAACAGTGCCATAAATCAACTTAGCAGCTTCGGAGAGGTGGACAGATAAGTCCAAATAGCATTTGTCCCTAAATTCAGGCAAGACGTCATCCGGTCTTTCGGCGGAGAACGGTCCCCACAATTAAAAACCCTTCACAAATGAGGGGGAATATGATAAGTCATGCCACAACGGTTGCATCTGTCTAAACCTCCGATATACGGTGTCATAAATCAACTTGGTATTTTCGGAAAGGTGGACGGATATGTTCCAAATAGTATCTGCCCCTAAATTCAGGCTAGACGCCTTCGTGTCTCGGTCCAGTCTTTGGCGGTAAACGGGCTCCTCCATATATCAGCTGATCAGTCCAACGACGTACATAATGTCGGGCCTTATGATAGTCAAGTATCGCAAACTCCTGACTAAACTTTTATACGTCGGATCGACTGGATTACCTGGTTAGTCTCTCCAGAGCTTCATACCCGTCTTTGTTGGTGTTCCAACTGGCTTGCAATTGCTCATGTTGAACTTCGTAAGGATTTGGTCTGCGTACTTCTTTTGCGAGATGAAAATGCCGTTCTCGGATTATATCACCTCCACGCCAAAAAAGTATGACATCTCTCTTATATCGGTTATCTCGAACTCTTTGATCAAGGCCTTTTGAAATCATCAAACATCTTCGAATTGTTGCCGATGAATATCATATCATCTACATAAAGATATACATTCATAATATCGCCATTATTCTGCTTCGTGTACAGCGTATACTCGTATGGGCTCTTCTGAAAGCCATTCTCCTGAAAATACGTAGTGATTCTAGTATTCCATACTCCGGGCGTTTGCTTCAAACTGTACAACACCTTCTTCAACTTGTACACTTTGTCTTCTTGACCTCGCTTAATATACCCCGGTGGTTGTTCAATGTATATTTCTTCTAAGTAACCATTGAGGAACACTGACTTCATATCCATCTGGTATATCTTCCACTGGTTTTGTGTTGCCAGTGCGATGATAAGTCTGATGGTGTCGATTATTGCGACAGGTGCATACACTTCTTCATAGTCGATACCTTGTCGCTGACTATAGCCTTTAACTGCTAGTCCCGTCTTGTATTTGTCGCCGGTGCCTTCTTGATTGGTCTTTGTTTTGTACACCCATTTCACATTAATGGATTTTATGGCCTTCGGGCCGAGCAGTGAGCTCCCTTGTATCATTCTTTCGTATCGTCTTAATTTCGTCGTCCGTCGCTCTTTGCCACTTTTCTTCTTGAGCGGCGTCTTCAAAGATGATAGGATCACATTCTGCAAGTAAACAGAATAATGTGAAATCCTCCACCATTTCGATAGGTTCTGTATCATCATACAGATCCCGTAAACTTCCCACTCCTCTAGAAGCTCCTCCTGAAGAGCTTTCTTCACTTGAACTTGAAGATGATGTTGCTGGTGTTGATGTAGTCGTCGCTGTAGTTGGTGGGGTTTGATTTGGATCTTCAATTTCCTCGAACTCTTCGTCTTTATCTTCAAATAATAAGCTTTTGGTGCATTTCTCCTCATCACTCCATCTCCAATAATCTTCTTCGTCAAACTCTATATCTCTAGAAATAATAATTTTCTTCAAGATTGGATTATAGAGTTTGTATGCTTTGGTTCTTTTGTGGTAACCGACGAAGAGGCATTTCTCTCCTCGATCATCAAGCTTCTTTCTCTCCGTTGCTCCGGGATATGTGCATATGCGATGCACCCGAACACCTTCAGATGGTTGGTACTTGGTTTGAGGCTGTTCCATGCCTCCAATGGTGTCATGAACTTGACATTCTTTGTTGGACAGCAGTTGAGAAGGTATATTGCGCAGTCTACGGCTTCGGCCCAGAAAGTCTTTAGCCAATACTTGGTCTTAAGCATGCTTCTCGCCATGTTGAGTATTGTACGGTTCTTCCTCTCCGATATACCATTTTGTTGTAAAGTGTAGGCACTAGTGAATTGGTAGATCCCGTGCTGATTGTTGAACTCTTCGAATGCCTTTGAATTGTACTCGCTTCCCCAATCGGATCGGAGCACCTTGATGTGGTGTTCACTTTGGTTCTCCGCCATCGCTTTAAACTCTTTGAATTTCTCCAGCGTCTTTGATTTCTCCTTCAAGAAATAGATCGACGTTTTTCTGCTATAATTATCATTGAATGTAATGAAGTAGTGTCTATTGCCTCCAAGCACAACCACTTCAAATAGTTTCGCAATGTCTGTGTGCATCAATTCTAACGGTTGTGTTGCTCTTCGAGATTTTCCAATCTCGAAACTTCGTATGTATTGCTTATCTCTCATACAGCCTATTATAGCTGATTTGGCTGAGCAATTTGAGATAAGTCTTTCATCATCTTCTCTTTCCATAAGAGATTTAGGCAACTGAATGCCAAATGTCTGAATCGTAGATGCCAGAGCCAGAACCCATCTTTTATAATTGACTTTAGTCACTTCGCAGAATCATGATTAATGTTTAAGGTAAATAGTCTATTTCTAGACATATCCACCTTTGCAATTAATTCATTTCCATTCTTGATTGTTAGAGAAAATCTTTAAGACGGATATCATTGCCTTTTTTAACAAGTTGTCATACGCTTATAATATTGTTATGGAGTGCAGGAACATAATAAACATCAGAGATATACCTATGATTTTCGTTCTTTGTATGGATCATTATGTTGCTTTTGCCTTTGACGACAACTTTTGATTGATCACCAAATGTGATTTCACCATTCACCGATCCATTCAACTCGGTAAAAAACTCCTTGATACCGCACATATGGTTGCTTGCACCGGAGTCCAAATACCAGATATTCTGGTGCTTGTTGTTACCGTCTTTAAATGCTAGTAAGAAAGCTGTGTTTTCGAACTCATTTTTCTCTGCAAAGTTGCTTCTCTCCGCGACACTTTCTTCTGGTTTATAAGTACAGTCATAGCTGCAGTGACCGTTCTTACAGCTGTAACACTGGATGTGAGATCGATCCAGTTGATAAAATCCTCCACGGCCTCTGTCGTAGATGGTTGATCGTTGACGATCGCTTTCATGGTTTTGGTTTTCATGGTTTTCCTGATACGGTAGCGTGCTACTACCTCTTTGAAAACTTGGACCGCCTCTATTGCTTTCTCTGTCTCTGTAACCGTCTTTGCTTCTTTGAGCGCCTTCGCCGATTGTAAGCTTGCTCAAGTTTCTCATTTTGATTTTTTCTGTTCATTCTTTGCTCATATGCTTACAACGAGCATTGTAATTCATCAATAGAAATTTGGGAAAGATCTTGGATTCTTCAATAGCAGGGGCTATATAATTAAATTTCGGAGTTAATGATCTTTGAATTTTCTCCATAATTTTAACATCATCAACCTCCTCTCCATTTCTTTTCATTTGATTTGAAGCGTTTGGACTTTATTGAAACAGTCCGAAATCGTTTCACTAGATTTTATTTCCTCAGTTTCGAACTCTGCTCTCAAAGCTGGAAGGCGTACTATTTTCGCTTTATTGGCGTCTCGATAAGCCTTTTGTAAAATATCCCAGGCTTGTTTAGAGAATTTTGCATTTGAGATTTTCTCGAATGCAGACTTCGCTACACCTTGATAAATTAAGAACAACGCTTTGTTGTCTTTTTTTCTTGATTCTGTTAATTCATTCTTCTGATTATTGCTAAGCGCCACTTCTACAGCTGGCGACTCGGTTTCGGCATAACCGTTTTCGACAAGCTCTCACAACTCTTGCGAACCGAGCAATACTTTCATTTGTATGCTCCAGTTGTCGTAGTTTGTTTTCTTCAGCTTCGGAATTTGCGGTTGAATCATATTCGCCATTTTGTTGATTTCGATTGGTCTGGTTTGAACGACCGGCGCTGATACCAATTCGATGGAAATATGAAAGATAGATAATGCTAATTACGGATAAATTGCACTCTCTATATAAAAGATAACTCAAATACACTTTATTTAATAATATTGTTGCTACAAAATACAACTCTCTCTTTCTTTTTTTATTGGTGTTTCAATACTCTTAACCCTCTCTTTTCTCTACGTTTTTTTTCGCACAAACTTTGCTTTTTCTTTTTGATTACTTAGATATAACCTTACCCTGTATTTATACTAGATGAAGCACACGTTTATTAAATCTAAAGTCTAAAGGTTGGTTAGGATTTATCAAAAGAAGAAGCTAGCATTCATAGCCTTTATGATTTCAAAATCTCACACATGAATGATGCTTTAAACATGAGGTGCTAGAGGGGTTTGGTTTTGTCAAAAGATGTGGGCTCATGAGAGAAACATTTTTTTCAACAATGTATAGCTAGGGCATCCAATAGAAAGCAGGGGCGAGGATTCCGCTGACCCAAACCCCAAGAAACCATCATAAAGAGGTGCAAAGTCTGTAAATAGAAAGCGAAGGTAAGGTACGAAGACAAATGACTAGAAATGACTGTTAGATTAAGATAGCACTGCAGCAACAATTGTACATGATGGATCAACTAAAGAAAAGGCAATACTAGTATAGTTTTAGAATTTAAATGTTCATATTAGTTCTGATTTGATTTTGTCCATGGGCAGAGTGAGGGTCATACTGCATTTCAGAATTTTAAAGGCCACACACCATACGGTAAATGTAGAAATAGAATTGATTTCCCTTTACGGCATCTCTGTACATTTGTTGAATGTGTAAGTACACATCGGGTCATGCTACATTTCAGAATGTTTAGACATTTGAAGCTAATGCGATCAGGTTATAGTTCTTACAGAAACTTGCCCTGTTATTTTGTGGAGGTGTGCATTTAGTTTTACTTGTAGGTCTTATTAGAGATTTCTCAGTCGGTTTGTTCAAACTGTCCCAATCACTCTTTTTTGTTTTTGATGAAAATCGCTCAGTTGGTTTATTAGACCATCTATGGCATTATCATGCAATTTATGTTGTTCCCAGCATGCAAAAAATATCATGAACAAATTTAATGGCTTGAGCATAAAGGTGGTCAATCTTTTAGTCTGTATACACTGTAATATGGATACTTGTTAATTCTTCCGATTTAGGTCAGGAAAAAACATTTCTATTTTTCAGTGTAATTGACGGCTAGGCATATCGAATGGGTCGCAATACAGCGGAGGCTGTTTTTAGATATTTTTATTTTTCATGTTCACGGCATGTCGATATGGCTAGTGAGTGCTTACAGATTCGCGGTTGCTTCTGGTTTAAGATTTTGGAGGGCTAGATATTTAAGCTTATTCGATTGATTTGTTTATATCTGAGCAGACAGTATGTTTCTAATCATCCTTAAGAACCAATGTTAAATTTCAAGTTTCAGCTTTTACTTGAGAGGGTGTACCATTAGTTTTTCTTTCCTTCCTTTTTTCCCTTAGAATTATCTCTGTATTTGCATGAATACTTATACGAATATTTACATTCTTGAATTTCAATAATTTCATGTTTCTGGCACCAGATCTGTGTCAGTGATAGCTTATATATTATCATTTTGGATGATTCAGTTGAAGCTTTCACATTTTAATGACACTAGATCGTTTAGTGGTATGCCTGCTATGCCAGTACCTCATTATTCTGAATTAATTGAATATGAGCATAAAGCATCGATTTGTGCTTTCTACTGCTGCACTGCATGCACGTTTATGTTCATACTTTTGTAAAAATAGTGGAGATCCTCCAAGCTTCATTGCAAGGAGGAAGCATAAAGTTCTCACAACATAATCGACAAAAACCACATCACAAACCTATTACAATTCTAGCCCTCAACATACAAGTACCATAGAAAATCAAGTGAATATACTAACAGGGCACTTAGAGCATCCCAACTACAGCGTATGCTCCATGATATCCCAGAATAAGGTGCGCCACATTCCGTCGCTACTGCCACCAAGCAATTACCATCGGAGACTATCGGCGGCTAGGGCCGACCTCTCTCGCACTCTCCCCACCACATTTCTGACACAAATTTCATTCCAACTAAGCCACATCGACCTTAGATAGGCCGCAAACATAGTGTCCCGCCTAAGCTAAGTCATCCTTCTCAATAAATTCCTCCCGCCGCTCTCCCAGGCCTACTCCAACAATAGTACTGTAGTTGGCAGTTCACTAATTAAATCCGAAATAGGAAGCTAACCACGCCTTCATTTATGTTCATGATTACTCTAGTTATCCTTCTCAAGTTGCAAGAAATGTGTATTTAACTCCATGACCACATCTCTAATTAGCCATTCAGTTTTAATATCTTGTTTTACATATGACTGCTTGCATTATACATTTTATAATGTTCATGTCTTGCGCCCACTACTACAAATAAGGGTTGCCCCTACGGATTTATCCGTAGGGGCAACCCACTGCCCCTACGGATATATGCGTAGGGGCGAAAAAATGCCCCGTAGATACAAAGGCCGCAGGTGCAAGTTGAGGCCCCGAACTTGCCCCTACGGATTTATATATAGGTCTTGTTGCCCCTACGGAGTAATCCGTAGGGTATAAGATTTTATATTTTTTATGGTTTTTTTGAATATATTATATGTACCTACGGATAGAACCGTAGGTCCTTATGCTACCTCCTACGAATATATCCGTAGGTACTATGCCGTAGGGGCAAAAAATCAGGTTTCTTGATATTTTGCCCCTACGGATAACTCCGTAGGGTAGAGACAGTGGCCCCTACGGATATATCCGTAGGGGCACTCCCAACATCCTGCACTGAGATCAGGGAGGGAAAATATTAGGTTTCCTGATATTTTGCCCCTACGGATAACTCCGTAGGGGCAACATATATACCTACGGATTAATCCGTCGGTACATATTGTCTGTATTTTTTTTTAAAAAGGGGCTACTAGATTTTTTTCCGTCCTGTGCACAAAACTATATACATCAATCAAATCATATATTGCAGTATTCATAATCACATCTCACGCATATATATAATATACAAAAGAAACCCAAAAACTGAATATGATATAAATACAAACCAATATCAATATCGTTTCAAAATGTAGTATAATGTGTATGATATAAATAAATACATGTTTCAAAAAATAAGAACCAAAAAGCTATCCTAGTTCGGTCCAGCTCCACCTCTGAATAACGTTAGAATAATGCGCGCCTGCTCCTCGGTCAATAAACTGTGCAATTCGTCGCGAGCGGGAGTCTGAGCGGCATGTGGAGCTGGCGATGTGGTCTGCGCAGCCGCCGTCGAGGTAGTCGCTTGCGGAGCCGCGGCTGCGGAAGTCTGAGTGGGCGGTGGAGTTACAGGAGCTGTCAACGGAACCGCAGCCGATGTAGTGGCTTGCGGAGCCGCAGCCGAAGGAGATGCATGTGGAGGCTCGGCCGATGTACCCTGTCGCGTCTGGACCTAACGTGTGTAATAAGCGTGTAAGAACTGTGTATTATTCGAATTCGTATCATTATTAAGTTATTTCGAAACCCCGTTTGGATATCTAGTTTGTTGTTTATTTTAATTACATCTGTATGTAACTTAAGTCTAAAACCAAATAAGCTCAAGCTATGTACTAATTATGGATATGTTGATATCTATATAATATGACATAATATTTTACTATAAAGCAGTATACATACCAGCATCTCCTTCAACTCCTGAACGGTGGCCCTCAAGCTCTCCAGTTCCTGATGAACACGTCGGTCACCGGAGACGGAGGAAGTAACCGCCGGGGTGGAGTCCAACCTCATATGGGCCCTGCTAGGGCCCAGTCCCCGGCCTCTCTCCCAACCTCCGTGGTGCCCTCCGTATGCGGCGTCCAGAACTGGGGTCAGCAGCCTCGGATCGCTCTGTCCGGTAAAATCGATCCCCGAGGCCTGAGCCTGCTCAACCACCCGCTCCTACACCCACATTAAGCAGTAAAGTATAAGTATAAGATTTAAACTTGAACCTTCCAAAACTAAAATTTCAAATTTGGGTAGAAAAAATATGAACACTTACGCAGTACTCCTGAGTAGCGACGTCGGGATATCGAAGCTCGCCCGTGGCGGGATCTGTCGAGGTGCCGTGGACGGCAAGATATGCGGACAGCATGCTCGGTGCACCACCTGACGCCACGGTCCGAGATGTCTGCAATATTAGAAAGTAACTCTTAATATTAGAAATATTAGAAAATAACTCTTAATATTGCAGAATATCACAAAGGTCGGTCTATTGTAATTTACCGATAACTCCATGGCTCGAGTAATGTTCATCGAGCCACCTGTGTAAGTGGGGCGACCCCTCTTCGCCGACTTCCTGTTCTCTGTATTCTGAGCGGCCTGTTTCTGCACAACGCATTAACATTTAGTTTTCTAATTAAGAAACACAAAGAAATAAATTATATCATAAATAATGAATTACATTTAAAATACATACCTGTTTGCGTTGGGAGTCGAAATAAGCGCACAATAGAGGCCATGTCTCTACGTCGACTCTCGCAAACGCCGGAGTAGATAGGAGGGCCGCTCTCTCTGCCTCGGGGGTCGCCATCCACAGGGAGTAGCAGTCGGCCTTCAGCTCATTCCTGTTGTATCGGGTCTTGGCCTGCATGTTCTTCATCAGGCCATTGTACAGAGCATGAAGGTCGAGCACCCTTCCCGGGTGATCAGGGTCGGCTACAGGCTGAAAATCGTAATCCAACTGAAAATACAAAAAAAACATTGTTATTAGATTGCAACTGTTAATAATAAATATATTGGATGGATCAAATGAAAATATATATTAATACATACCCGAGCCTGATCAAAGAAGAGGACGAATGAGCGCTGGTGCTGCTTGCCCCACTCAACGTGAAGTGGATAGTTCTTCACGAGCCGGCTCTCGTCCCCCAAATACCGGCCGAACCTCTCGGCATGAGGACCGGTATAGCGATAGTCAAGGGTAAAAAAAAGGGGGAATGCTGCCTCACCCCTAGCTCTGTCAGGCCTCAGCCTATGGGACTGATTCGGGCCTCGAGTCCCCCTCTGGGGATGGGGAGGCCCTGCGTCTGCACGAAATATCAAGACAATCAATAATAAGACAAAGTTGTATTAAGAAATCAAGGTTAAACGAAAATTCTAGCGTGATATATACCTCCGGTGACTATCGCACGAGCCTCGGCCCGGGCAGCAGCACGAGCGGGACGGTAGTTCCTCCGGTGAGGAACAACCGGGGTCCCGGATGCGGACGCATCCTCTCCAACTAGAAAATAAACATCGACACTAAATTTCCATGAAGTTCATATTTATTCTATAGAGCATATGTAAAATGAGTAAATATTTTAAATTTATTCATACTAACCTGCAGACGATGCGGAGGGTATGGAAGCGGCAGGAGTGGCTCCTGCGGAAGGTGTGGACGCACCACCTATAATTAGACAATTAAAAATAGATTATATAAGTAATTGCAAAAAGAATGTGTAGATCAATAATACAACGTTCTAAATCAATATGCATGCACTATAGGATATATAAACATACCCGCAGGTGCGGTGGTGTCACCACCTACAGCTAGACAATAATAAAAATTGCTAAGTAAGAGCAAAAGGAATGTATGTATTTATGATATAGCATTCTAAATCAATATACATACACTATATATATGATATATAAACATACCTGGAGGAGCGGGGGTGGCCTCTGTCCCAGATGTGGACGCATCACCAACAACTAGACAATCAAACATTGACAATATAAGTAATTTTGACATAAACATGCATGAATATCTGTAATATTACATTCAAAATGGATATGCGTGCAGTATACCTGGAGATGTGGCAAAATCCACACGGAAGGAGGCATCCGAAGGGGTCTCCGATCTGGGTGCAAAACCGGCCCTCTGAAGCTCCCTACGGAGCTCTCCGGGCGGCAGAACCGCTCTGCCTCTACCGCGGCTGGAGCTCCTGCCGTCCCTCGCTGCTCCCGACATCGTCATCAAATCTAGATAAACGGTTCGTGGACGCATTAGACAATCATTAAAAGTATTGACTATATATGTATAGAGCGTAAAATGTGAAGTAATAATATAACATTACTGATAACCTTTTTCGTTTCGTGGGCGCATCATACATATCTACTTGGATTTCATCGTCGATGTCATTTCTAACCCACGTAACTTCATGATCGGTCGAAAACAACCCGTCCTTCGAAACAGACGGTCGGAGCACTTTAAGCCTTCTCTCTTCTTCGTCCTCATCGATGTCCTCGTATTCTGGGACATCGTAGACATCTCTGGATTTCCATCGGCATACAACACTCCACCCCAGATGCTTCAAACACTGTGAATAGTATACTTGGAACGCTTGGTTCGGAAAGATAAACGGATCGTCCTGACCGTAAAATCGAACTGTGTTCACACTGGTCAATCCATATTCATCTTTCCAAGTCCCAAGACTGCTTCTCCATCTGTCCGTATCGGTTCGCGGATCGTACCAAGTACACTGGAATATATAAAAGGGTTCTGATCGTCCGGGATAGTGGATGCCGAGTATACAATTTAAGTACCCATAGTAAATCACACCGTCCGATCCTACCGTCGCAATCCCACTATTCTGAGTGGTTCTAGATGTTTCTATGTACTTAATTTCGAATTTGTATCCAAGGACACCAAATCCTTTGTAATATGCAACCTCCATATTAGGAAATTGAGCTAAACATCTTAAATCACTCTCAAATGATGCAGACAAGTTCGGATCGTGGATCTAACAAAACAAATTTTACGATAAATACATAACTATACAAGTTTAGATTAAAACTGATAGCAATAAAATGTAATTCGAATAACTTACATGATCTGTGACCCAATATCGTGTTCTCCTGCCGCATTATCGTGTTCTCCTTCTTCTTCTACCGCAGTACTGCATTCTTCTCCTTCCCCGTGATATTTCCAAGTTGAATAAAGTCTAGTAAACCCATGTTTTACAATATGAAGCTCTGCCAATTCTACCTTCTGCCAGTACTTATTGCCACATCTATCGCACAGACAGAGAATCTTCTCTATTATGATCTTATTATGTGCGCGTGCAAATTCAAGGAAAGCAGCAACTCCTGCGACAAACTTAGGTTGCATACGTTGTTTCCAATCCACATACATCCAGTCCTTAACTCTGACGTACTCATGGGTCATGTTAGACTGAATAACATATAAATTGTAAGTTATGCTGACTATATTGAGAAATATAAGAACGGGATAGTTACTGACAAAGGAGAAAATCCGTGTATATACTTTGTGTGTGCGTTTGTCGTTGAAAAGAATAAATTATCGCACGTATGTTAACCGATAGACGGGGACTAAGTGGCGCTTTTAGTTTCATATATGAGTATCGATGGGAATATGAAGGTTTCATATTATCATATATTGGTTTTAACCCGAACATCTCGAATCGCTCTCTAGTTATGCTGTTGTATGTGTGTGTTCCGGCTGTCGGGGGTAGGCTTCTATCCCATTAAGAATGTATAGAGCGAAAGCCCATCACTTGTGCTTTCAACCGTTTCGAGTAAATTTCGGCAGCACCTTCCCGCTGTTCTACGAGTACACTGTAATAGAATAGATAATCATTTCAAAGCTGTGAAACAACGTTGAAATGAACATCTAATCTATCTTTGTACACGGAGAACCAGCGGAAAGGTACCGACGAAATATCTCGAAACGGATGAAAACATAAGTGAATGAAGGCGTTTGCTTTATACATTCTTAACTTGTCCCCACGGGACAAATCTATGGGTTACCATACGATTGAATTTTCTCGTCGCGTAGACTATACGACGGTAGTTAGTATCGAACTATACTGTCCGATATTTAACAACCTTCGTATAGTTCTAGGTCACGACGAGCATCGCACGTATGTTAACCGATAGACGGGGACTAAGTGGCGCTTTTAGTTTCATATACGAGTATCGATGGGAATATGAAGGTTTCATATTATCATCGAGTATCATATATTGGTTTTAACCCGAACATCTCGAATCGCTCTCTAATTATGCGTTTGTTGTGTATTCTTGTTGTATGTGTGTGTTCCGACTGTCGGGGGTAGGCTTCTATCCCATTAAGAATGTATAGAGCGAACGCCCATCACTTGTGCTTTCAACCGTTTCGAGTAAATTTCGGCAGCACCTCCCCGCTGTTCTCCGAGTACACTGTAATAGAATAGATAATCATTTCAAAGCTGTGAAACAGCGTTGAAATGAACATCTAATCTATCTTTGTACACGGAGAACCAGCGGAAAGGTACCGACGAAATATCTCGAAACGGATGAAAACACAAGTGAATGAAGGCGTTTGCTTTATACATTCTTAACTTGTCCACACGGGACAAATCTATGGGTTACCATACGATTGAATTTTCTCGTCGCGTAGACTATACGACGGTTGTTAGTATCGAGCTATATTGTCCGATATTTAACAACCTTCGTATAGTTCTAGGTCACGACGAGCATCGCACGCATGTTAACCGATAGACGGGGACTAAGTGGCGCTTTTAGTTTCATATATGAGTATCGATGGGAATATGAAGGTTTCATATTATCATCGAGTATCATATATTGGTTTTAACCTGAATATCTCGAGTCGCTATCTAATTATGCGTTTGTTGTGCATTCGTGTTGTATGTGTAACATGATTTTAAACCATTGAGATCAAGATTGATAGAACTGATCATCCTATATTGCAATAGCATTCATCAACCAAAAACTATTATTGCAATGGTATTTATCTATAACAATCAACAATTAAAACTACAAATGTAGGATACTGATATCATAAAGCGTTATACGCAACATTGATAGAACTGATAAATAAAAAAACGAAACACAAACCGTATCAAGATTCAACAACTTTGATTATGTCATATACGCGGGTCGATATTTTCATATTAGCCAATAGGAAAAAATAGATTGCGGTCTGGATATGGCATATTGGCAAATGTTACCTATATGCATACATGCATGTTGTCTCCCCATTTTTTCATAAATCAAACCAACTACATACATCAAACTAGTTCATGCCACCAATCGGAAACTCCACTATGTCTTTGAATTATTATTTTTCCAAATAGCATTGAGCTCCTATTGACATTGTCACATCCAACAAATTTGTTGTGCTTGCCTCGACCTTCATCTAGCTTTCACATGACATACACATTATATGAGTAATATAGTTATAAATTATGGTATTTTGTTGTCATCAATCCACCTAACCCTAACCCCAAGTTGCTCTCTGAAAGCACATAGAACCATCCCTCCTAGTCAAGCATAGCTTTTTCTGTGCAATTGTTCTCATTCTTAATTTCTCACATTCATTACTCTCTCATTTTCTTGTCAACAAATTTGTTGTGCAATTGTTCTCATTCTTAATTTCTCACATTCATTACTCTTTCATTTTCTTGTTTTTTTCCAACTCCCCACCACTTAACCCCAACCTAGCCCCAGCCCCAGCCCCCAGCCCCAGTCCAGCCCCAACCTAACCCTAACCCCAGCGCGGCCAGCTAAACCCCAACACCAACCCTAAGGCAAACCCTAACCCCAGCCCCATCCCAGCAGCAGCCGAACCCCAACCCTAACCCTACCGCGACCCCTGTCCAACCCCAACTCGTGCGCGCAACCCCAGACCCAGCCATGAACCCTAAGCCCAAAATAATCCAAAAATTCTTTAATTTACCTCGAGATTTACTCACCTGAACGGCTGCTGCTGGGGCTGGGGCGACGACCTGAACGGCGGTGGCGACGACCTGAACCGCGGTGGCGACGAGAACTGCGGTGGCGACGAAACCGGCGGTGGCGACGAGGAGAACGACGGTGGCGACGACGGCGTGGCGATTTTTTTCGCGCGCGATCGAGAGAGAGAGAAAAAGTGAGAGCAGGCGATCGATCTGGGGTATTGTTAAATCGATATTTACTTGCCCCTACGGATATACCCGTAGGCCCTTTGTTTGCGGCTCCGTAGGGACAAACACCAAATTAAGAATTAATATTTTTATTCTTGGACGTCTGTGCCCGTAGGGGCAACCTTTTAGCCCTACGGATTAATCCCGTAGGGCCAAGTTAAATCTGCCCCTACGGATTCCAATATCCGTAGGGGCAACCCCCTATTTTACTAGTGGCCTAAATTGTTGTCTCTTACAACTATTTCTGAAGTGTTGCATTCATTTACCTTTTTATATCATTGTGTGCGTTTTTATAATGCTCAACAAATTGCCTTTCTAAAATTTTCTATTCCTTTGGGAAAAAAGAAGTATATAACCATTTATCTTTTCTGCTTAAAATTTTTGCTGGTCTAGTACTTTGCTTCTCAAAGATATATCCTCCCTTTTCAATTTTCATGGTTTTGCCATGGATCTATTTTTTTATCTTGTAAAGGATAAGGCAATCTATGTCTCTCTCGCTTTATAATGCTATACCGCATCCATTTCATCTCCAGGGGAACGGCTTTTGTTAGTAAAGGTGGAATAGCATTGAGATGTCATGATATGAGCTGAGCTTGACAAAAATTTTATGAAAATCCTAGTGAAGGATTCATATGAGAATCCGAGTGGTAATGTTCTTGATTTGTTTCTACCCTACTCTCTTAGCTGTTCTCATAGACTGAATTTTAGAACACACATTACCATTTTTAGCCAATCTAATTATTTCTTGATCTAGTCTATTAACTAATTAATTAAATAATCTAATCTAATATTACATTTAATTTTACACTTATCATCTTTCAACTATTTAATCTTATGGCCACTAATAAGATAATCAGTAGCATAATATAAGCATCTATTTACTTAAATCAATTCAATTTATCATAGAAAATATTCTTTGACTTTATTTTTTTATTTATCTGATTTATACACATGCCAACACGCTCGCAAGCATACAGCCACCTGCACCCACACCCATGCACACTTACACGCCCACACACGGACACACGCATGAACACAGACACGCATGCTCGGTCCCAAGCAAGCACAGACACAGACAAAGATGTGTGCGTGCACGCACCCAAACAAAGACAAACACACACATGCATGCACACACACGAGCACATACATGCACACTCAGATGCGCACGCGCGTGCGCACACACACAAACACAAACACAAACATGCTCTCACGCACGCGCGCACAGCCACTGACACCGTGACGACTATGCCCGAATAAAATTATTTGTTTTAAAATTTGTTTGTTTTTAAAGAAAAGAAAAAATGATGAATAAAAAAGAAAGCCCTGAATTTGAGCCTGGAATCCAGCCCAGAAACGGGTGTGACAGACACAGGCATGCGCAAGCATGCATGCACCCACGAACACACCTAGACTCACCCACCGACCCACACACCTAGACACTCCACACCCACATGCACACTCAGATATATAGGCTTTTTCCTTTTTATATGTCTGAAATGGGTGTTATTGATTTTATAATTGTGATTCTTAAGCTTATGAATACCTTTCTGAAATTGAATTTAATTGTTTGGATCCGGTTTTTTTTTTTTAAACACCAAAATATGATCCAGAACTTGCAGTTAAGTTATATTGGTATTCTTTTTTTTCCCTCACTTTTTTGCCTAACATCATCATTAACTCCTCTTATGAACTGTACAATTATCAAGGCAGCAATTTACGAGTCATGAGAGCTTTCATGGAATTATTTTTATGCAGATTACGGAGTACGTGAACCCCTCCAATATGAACCCAGTCTACACTTTTTTGGTTGCTTAATTGTGTTTCTTCATGATAACCTTACTAACATAAAACTACAAAAAATAAAAATAAAAAGAAAGAAAAACTTATGACATATATACCTCTGTTAATTGTAAAAGTCAAGCACAACTTTATTGATACTAAAAGGTTACATTAGTTTAGCATGTGCTTTATGAACCAAATCAGATGAAGAACCGAAGTAGCATTCACTGCAAACAAAAATCATATCGGCCTCCTTGAACATTGCATTGAATCCACATACAGCTGTACTGCTTTTCCAAGGCGGCCCATATTCTGAAAAAGATACGACCCGTCTGTTACTGCCGGCACATCAAAACCTCCAAGACGATCAACGCAAGAAGCGGGAACTTCAACATATTTTTGGTATGCATCAGCAGCAGTGTCATACTTCCTAGCTAACGAAGCATCTCTAGCCTGCTTTGTTATCGACGCTGTGTTTATTCTATAAATTCTGTAGCATGCATTTAATGCCTTCCTTAACTTCGGATTCGACTCTTTTTTCGCCAACCAACCAATTGCAGAATTTAATTTAAAGGTGTTGGCAGCAATGATGTCGGACACCATAACTGCAAGCTCGGTGTAGTTTGCAGTGTAACTCCTTGGATCTTGGCTATACACTTTGTGGCAAAAATCGCGTTTGATGTAATTTGCTTCCATTCCAAAGCAGAGCACATTAACTGGCTCTTTAAGAACATAGTCATCCTCATGGAAGTCTTTAGCGACCGCGATGAAGGATGAGAAGGAAGTGGAGATAACAAAAAGGGTGAGAAACAAAGCTTGCTTTGTGTTTGATTGAATTCTGAACTCTTGAGTCACCCTATTTTATATAGAGGAATTTGAGAATGTCCGTTTTAATTTAATGATTTTCTTCCTAAATTAGCATTTATTTGCTTTGTGCATGCATTTAAGGGAGATGTATCGAGGAATAGAAGGATAGCACATTGGTTTGTTACTATACTAGCTGCATTCGTTAGATTTGGTTCCATGCTCTTTTGTATGCTAGGCTTGCTAGCGCTTAGATGTACATATTTCATAGATATCAGCCTATCAATAGGTTTCTCATATCATAGTGGACGTACTGTTGGGAAACGGCGTTAGGGTTGGAACACTTGTGGACCCGGCAAAAGCATAAAACAATAATTTTCAATAACATAGCGTCAACTCCCAACTCAAGATCAAGCATTTACTTGTAATTGCAACAAACAAAGAATATTAGAAAGGGTCAGGGGATACAACCTTTATAGCGTGTCCGATCTTTAACGGAAGATCCTAGCTAAACAACGTGACCCTCTGGATCGAGCTTAGTGGCCGACTGCCTTGCCCAAGATGATCCACGGTGATTACACCCAATCCAAGCTCCATCTTCATTTCAAAAGTGAAGAGACTTGCTCCAAACTCTTGATAGGAGGTGGAGGTAGAAGATGCATGTGGAAAACCCCTCTCTTTGCTCATTATTTATCACCCACCAAAATTCAAGAAGAGGAGGAGGAACAAGAAGATAATGAGAATGAAAATGGCAAACCTTCTCTTTTCTTTCCTTTTCGCTTTATTTATTAAGCAAAGATGGAATTTTTTTCTCATCCCCTCTCTTTCTACTTACATGTCATGTGTAGAAAGAGTTGGGCCCCTCCTCTTCACATGTCATCATAATTGTCATCTTATACACACACATACACACGCACACAAAAGAAGAAAAAGATAGAGTGTGTGTGTAATGTATCCATACACATTATAAATTTAATTATAAAGAGTAAAAGAACATATGTATCATATACATATAGCATATTATGTATCATATACGCAATAATCCATTAGTATCATATACTAATGAGAGAAAGAGTGAGAGAGTGTATATTATATACACTATATTGGAAACCATATCATATATATGGTTATTAAGTCAACAACTTGGCTTAATATTCCGGCTTATAAATAAACCGGTTAGTATAATCAAATATTCGAATAAATCACGCGTATCATATACATATATTTAATCGGACTCCCGCACGTATCCGCATACGTATGCCACATCATCATATCGCTTAGACAGCCGTTTTCGTTGTAGCACTCTAAAAACCTGACAATACGCCAGCAGTAAGTTATACAGGATTATATTCGATTGAATCTGAAACATTTTCAGATTCAATCCCCTTTCGGATTAACCTACAAGCTCATCAGTGGTACTAACTGCACGTAACAGCTACCCAGATATTGATAAAGAGGTAGGTCGACGAGTAAACTCATTTGGACCCAACAAATCTTATAAGCGATGAATACCATAAGTCCGGCCTTTTCATCAAAGTGTATCGTATGTCGGGTCTAGGGGTGGAAACTGTCAGACCCCCAATAACCCAATAAGTCATGCAGACATCGAACTCATAACCATCAGAGATACAACCGATAACACTTATCTGTTTATCTCAACTGCCATGGCCATGAATTTCTTGTTATAGTCATGTCCTGCATAGCGCGATATCGACTCCCTATACCGGACCCTCGACCGCTAACTGCCTCTATGTGTTTCGGAACTATACCCAACTAAAATATGTTTGCACGACTCTTTAGAACCGTGATAGAGTAGTAATCAAAGTATAGTGGGAACACACACAAGACACTATGGTGATCTCATGTCAAGGGACCATCATGTACAATCGTCATCAGAGAACTGCTATCTAACATGGGTATAATACTATCTAAGAGTTCTCGGCAAGTCTGTTCAGTAAACTCATTCACCAATGAGCGCATGTATACAATCCTTGGTGTCAAACACCAATAGTTGTGGGACCGGCTATCGCCCTCCAACCAGTCAGGAAACATATACACTGGTGTATTCTGGAGTACCGATACCCGGTTTTGATACTCTCACGACTATGAACATTTAAGGATGTGCTTTGGACTACCCATGCCCCATTAGTATGATCCCAATTATCATCCCGGTGGTTAAGCAAAGATCATATGTGCTTTATCAACATAAATTAGCGATACATAATAGCAAGTAAAACATATACACATGATGATAAAGACAAACCAAATAGCATACTATCATGTCGAACAAGAATGTTCTATCCATATAGGTCCTGTACAATTACAATAATTGCTTTCAGGATACCTATATCCAATAATCTCCCACTGGCATTTAAAGTCAATTATTGTAGTATCACATACCCAACTTCTCTAATAATAGTTTCACAAACCGTATTCGAGAAACAGTTTCAGTGAGTGGATCCGCTATAATATCTTTAATTTTCTCTCTTTTATTTTAATCTCGCGAAGATCAACTATCTCCCAAGTAAAGCGATACATGCCTTAGAATTTGCCTAGATATCTGATGGGATTAAGTTCATAAATAAACTTTTTTTTATCTAAACAACTTCTTAGGTTGTATCAATAACTGAGTCATACTCAGCATCCAGCGTCATGTCTTATCAGTATCCTGCTTGGAACCCTTCTAATATATAGCTTCTCAAAAGAGGAAAAACTTATAACCCGTGACAGACATTATGCCATCCATGTCACTATGGAAGCTGGAATCGGTAACCGCTTCTAGGTGGAGAATGCCATTACCATACATTAAGAATATCATTGTTGAAGTCAAAATTTGCACCCCGGTTGACCAAGTCAAAGTCAAGGTCAACCCCAAGTCAGGTGGGCCCAAGCTCAAACAAGTGGGCCAATGCCCAGGTCGAGCCCGAACACAAAGCGTCCGGCCTTCCGCCATGCCAACAAAAAAACCATGTAATAAATAATTTTTATGTAATTTTTTATACATGAATTTATGCAAAATGGGCATAAAGCCAATATTTTGTAAGCCCATGGCTTATGTGCAAAAATGAAATGGCACACGAGCCATGGGATGGCTAAAATGCCATTTTTGTAAAGCCCAAGGGGCTATATGTAAATATGTAAGCCTATATAAGGCAACATGATGAATAAAAAAAGACAATTTTTCATTCCCCCAAAAAACTAGGGTTCTTTGTGCCTCCTGCTCCTTCTCCAAGGTTCTAAACCTTCTCATTTCTTTTGAATTTGTCTTTTTTTATTCATCATGTTAAAAACTAGGGCAGCTGCCCCGCACCCCGCAAGGGGGCTGCTAGCCCCCTTGGCCCCCAACCCGCTATCCGGGTAGCGGGACCCCCGTAAAAACTCTGCGTGGCTCCCGATATATCCAAACCCCCCTCCAAAACAAAACACACGTACACTGCACATTGAGTTCGCATGACCAGTTTAACCCGTCAATCGGAGGTTCTCTCGCTCCAAAGGCGAGGGGTAATTAACGGCAGCTTAGTCCGCGGCTGTCAGAGATTCGGATCCCCACAATCATTAAACCCCCGCCTACCCTAGGCAGGGGGAATCTGTAGTACGCCTGACAAGCGCGCGCGTATTCCCATCTCAATGGGATGACAAAAAACACCCTACAGATTCTGGCACGCCCGGTGGGACCTATCTCTCCTCCCATATTTCCGGCTAAACGTTCATGCGAACTCAATCAATGTACATACCTGTATTTATACTAAAATAATGCTTTTTCATGCAGATTTTCAAGCAATCACCTTCCGACGATGTCTTCGATGATGAACTCAGCTCCTGTCTCCTACACGATGAGGATAGACTCTAGGACGGTCCTTCCGGCCAGTCTCGGGCGACAATGGGAGGAGCCGCTGCTACCATTCGGCTCTATCATGTTCATGCCAGTTGGCGCCATCCCAGCTCCTCAAGTCCCGGTGGCAGACAAACTGGTCTCGAAAGGCAAGAGGCCAAATGTGGTGATCTCAAGGACGCCCCAACCCAAACGCGAGTCGATGTCTGAACGGCTTTCCTTGGCCCCAGCTGAGGGCAAGGCCATTAACACCAACAAATCTACAACGCGTCCCGAGCAAGCTCCAGCGGTGCCCTTGACCACTGCTCGATCGGGTGTCTTCTCTAAGCTCCCCGCCAGTGAGAAAGAGACGACTGGATATGAGGTCCATACTGTCTACACGGTGGGCACGCGCAGCAAGAGCAAGGACGGGGCCACTACATCCCAAATCCAATCTGGCTTGAATGTGGTGGCCGCTTCCTAAGAACAGCCACCTCTGCTGGGTGATGAAGACCCTCTCGATGAGGATGATGGGCAGAAAGACCCTTCGGTCCATGAGGAGTCGGGCTCGGAAAGCGAAGAAGAGCCGACTTTCCGTCCCAGAACCGCGGAGCAAGAGCTGCTTCAAGAGCTCCGAAAGCAGCTTAGAAACAAAGACAAGGAGATGGCCAAGCTCTACTCAAAAATTGACGACTTGACAAATGTCGTCCTACAGCTCACGGCCCAACTTGCCTCTCAGCCTCCCAATCAAGCGGAGGGCTCTGCTCGTGAACCGGGAAGTGGTGTCCCAAAGCAGTCGACGCCTATTCCCTCAAATCCAAAAGTGGGCGAACTACATGAAAATCAGTCGCATCCTATCTCCGGAAATGTCTTGGCTACCGATGACAGTAGCCCGCTAACTCAAGATCAAATCATGGATTTGGTTGCCAGCAAAGTCAAAACATTGGTGGCCGAAGCCGAAGCGCAAAAATATATCAGCAGTAGTGGGAGACCATATCCTGCTCAGTATGATCTGGTGGAATTCCCTAGCGGCTATGTCATCACCAAATTCGGAAGATTCGATGGGACGGGAAACACGAATCAGCATATCGCCCACTTCAAAGCCTCATGAGGGAATACTAGGGGCAATGATGCGCTTCTCCTCCGCCAGTTCGTTAATATCCTGACCGATGTTGCTTTCGACTAGTACGCGAGCATACCGGATGGCTCCGTCACAACTTTTGTCCAAATGGAGTCTCTGTTTCGGCAGAGGTTCATGAGCGTCAGCGATAAGATTACCATT
Source organism: Agapanthus africanus (assembly GCA_030015575.1). Taxonomy (NCBI): domain Eukaryota; kingdom Viridiplantae; phylum Streptophyta; class Magnoliopsida; order Asparagales; family Amaryllidaceae; genus Agapanthus; species Agapanthus africanus. The sequence continues at coordinate 141,351,574 of CM057339.1, forward strand.
GCCGAGCTCGTAAGGACCAAGCCTAAGAACAACGAAAGCAGCACAGAATTTATAACCCGGTGGCGTAATCTCTCCGTCAAATGCGAACCGCCGATAGAGCAGGACCAATCTGTCAGTCTCCTTGTCGGAAATCTCAACAACTGGATGACCCCGTTTCTTTGTACCGCGGGTCTCAAAACATTCCAAGAGCTGACCAAAAAGGTCCAAACGTTGGAACGCTCAAAGCCCGGGTCCGCTCAGGATCTTCAGTTCACAAACAGACCGAAACCTTGGAGGGACGACAACCGAAAAGGCGGAAGTTCTAACGTCACCGATTCTCCAAATAAGCAGAGAACGGGCGGAGCAAAAACTGACCAGTCTCGAGAGCCAACTTTGGAGGAAAGAAGAAATAAGGTCTACTCATTCCGAAGGGACAAGGTCCACAAAATTTTTAAAGATGCTCTGAAGAATGGCCTGCGGCTACCAGAACCGAAAAGGCTAAGTGAAGCAAACAAGACTGATCATCCCAACTTTTGCCCATACCACCGAGTGCTAGGGCACACTATTGAAGACTGTTGCATCTTCAAGGATTGGGTCGAGAAACAATACAAGGCGGGAGAAATATCATTGTCCCCTGGCGTGTTAACAAACAATCAAGCTGCGACCGCCAATTTCATACAAACGGAGACCGAAATTCTTCGTGAAAATGATTCTCTCAGACATCTTCCTTTCTCTGAAAACAATTGACCACCATGTCACTAAACTGGGAATAATCGATCTCTAAGTCGTTAAACTGGGAATGTAAAAAAAATGTGTAAATAAAAAATAAGTGTAAATAAAAGAAAAGCCGAAATGAGGGGCAACTCGCAATAAAAATCAGCGAGTAAAATAAAGATGAAAATAAAGCCGAAATGATGGGGCAATCGCGATCTTCGCGATAAGAAAAGCTGAAATGATAGAGCAATCGCGGTAAAAAAAAACAAAAAAAAGAAGGGAAAAAAATGGCGAATGATGAGTCGCTCCTGGTACCATATTCCAGTGGAGCGATGCAGACGCCAACCAAAATCCAATTTTTCAAAATTCTCCCAGTCCTACGGCCAGTCCCTAAATTGACTGCCGTATACAATCCACGGGCTCAAATAATTCTCAGCATACCCATGCCCCACCGCAACCACCATTTACGCGGCTGGTCTCCGCCTTTGGAATTATGCTCCATTGAGAAGACCCACTCATGTATCCTCACGATGAATGAGGAGAACAAACCTTTGTGGGATCCTTACGACTCATAAAGGAAAAACACACTTAGGAGTCTTCACGACTCCTAAGGAGAAAGTACACCTGCGGGATCCTTACGACTCGTAGGGAGAAAATGCTTTTATGGGACCCTCACGGCCCATAAAATTAAAAAGTCTTAGGCGATAGGGATCTAAACCTGTCTCCTAAGCCACCGCTCCCCAACCCCAAAGTGGCGAATGATGAGTCGCTCCTGGTACCATATTCCAGTGTAGCGATGCAGACGCCAACCAAATTCCAAATACCATACCCCAACGGCGAATGATGAGTCGTTCCTGGTACCACATTCCAGTGCAGCGATGCAGACGCCAACAAAGTCCTGAAATTTTTCCGGTCCTACGGTCTGGATCATACATCCTGCAAAACCGTATACAATCCACGGGCGTAAAACAATCCCGATCTCTCCAACAAAAAAAAGAAAAAAAAAAAGAACTTACGTCCACAAGCAAAATGGGCACGGATGAAAACCCGAAAGGGCTCCGTGAGTAAAAACAGCAGGACTGCCGGCGAGTTTGTGAAAACCCGAAAGGACGCAAACTCGTAAAAAAAAAAGAAATGAAATGCACTTGCAAAGTCCTCTCGACTTTGTGAGGAGAAAATTTCCGCGTGAGATCCCTACGACTCACAAAGGAGCAACACACTTAGGAGTCCCCACGACTCCTAAGGAGAAAATACACCTACGGGATTCTTATAACCCGTAGGGAGAAAATGATTTGTGAGACCCTTACGGCTCACAAAATGGAAAAGCCTTAGGTGACAGGGATCTAAACCTGTCTCCTAAGCCACCAATTCCCAAATCCTCTCGGGCACATGATGAGTTGCTCCTGGCATTATTCCAGTGCAGCAATGCAGATGCCAAACAAAAAAAACCAAATCCAAAATCCTCTCGGGGCACATGATGAGTTGCTCCTGGAATTATTCCAGTGCAGCAATGCAGATGCCAAACAAACCAAATCCAAAATCCTCTCGGGGCACATGATGAGTTGCTCCTGGCATTATTCCAGTGCAGCAATGCAGATGCCAAACAAACCAAATCCAAATCCTCTCGGGGCACATGATGAGTTGCTCCTGGCATTATTCCAGTGTAGCAATGCAGATGCCAAACAAAAAAAAACCAAATCCAAATCCTCCCGGGGCACATGATGAGTTGCTTCTGGCATTATTCCAGTGCAGCAATGCAGATGCCGACAGAAAACCAATTCCCAAATCCTCTCAAAGACAGATGATTCGCTCCTGGTACCATATTCCAGTATAGCGATGCTGATGTCAACTTAAACCAAACAAATCAAACCAACCAATTCCAACATCGACCTCTGCGTCAAACCAGCGACACTCCGTCTCGGGGAAACGTCCAACAACAGGCACTCTGCATCGGGGAAACGTCCAACAGACACTCCGCATCAGGGAAACGTCAACCTACGACACTCCGCATCGGGGAAACGTCCAACACAGACACTCCGCATCGGGGAAACGTCCAACACAGACACTCCGCATCGGGGAAACGTCAACCAGCGACACTCCGCATCGGGGAAACGTCCAACACAGACACTCCGTACCGGGGAAACGTCCAACAGCAGACACTCGGTCTCGGGGAAAAGTCAACCACCGACACTCCGCGCAGGGGAAAAGTCGATCAGCGACACTCCGTGCCGGGGAAAAGTCAACCAGCGACACTCCGCGCCGGGGAAAAGTCGATCAGCGACACTCCGCGCCGAGGAAAAGTCAACCCGACACTCCGCGCCGGGGAAAAGTCAACCCGACACTCCGCGCCGGAAAAAAGTCGATCAGCGACACTCCGTGCCGGGGAAAAGTCAACCAGCGACACTCTGCGCCGGGGAAAAGTCGACCAGCGACACTCCGCGCCGGGGAAAAGTCAACCAGCGACACTCCGCACCGGGAAAAAGTCGATCAGCGACACTCCGCGCCGGGGAAAAGTTAACCCGACACTCCGCGCCGGGGAAAAGTCGATCAGCGACACTCCGTGCCGGGGAAAAGTCCACCAGCGACACTCCGCGCCGGGGAAAAGTCGATCAGCGACACTCTGTGCCGGGGAAACGTCAAACAGACACTCCGTCTCGGGGATACGTCAACCAGCCGATACTCCGCCTCGGGGAAACGTCAAGCAGACACTCCGTGCCGGGGGCACATCGACAACAGACACTCCGTCTCAGGGATACGTCAACCAGCAGATACTCTGCCTCGGGGAAACGTCAAGCAGACACTCCGTGCCGGAGGCACATCGACAATAGACACTCCGTCTCGGGGATACGTCAACCAGCCGATACTCTGCCTCGGGGAAACGTCAAGCAGACACTTCGTGCCGGGGGCACATCGACAACAGACACTCTGTAACGGGGAAACGTCAAGCAGACACTCCGTCTCGGAGACGCGTCAAGCGTCGACCGTCCATGTCGCAAAAAGGGCAGTGCAGGCTTCCTACAAAGCAGGAACCAAATCACTCCGGACCAAGGAAACGTCTACCACGGACACTCCGTCTCGGAGACGCATCAAGCGTCGACCGTCCACGTCGTAAAAAGGGCAGTGCATCCTAAAAACTGGGAACCAAGGCAAGTCGCCTCCACGTGAAAGAAGATCCATCAATTTCATGCACACGACTCACATATGTAGTGTGCATTTATTGATAGGGGCACTTTGTTGAAGTCAAAATTTGCACCCCGGTTGACCAAGTCAAAGTCAAGGTCAACCCCAAGCCAGGTGGGCCCAAGCCCAAACAAGTGGGCCAATGCCCAGGTCGAGCCCGAACACGAAGCGTCCGGCCTTCCACCATGCCAACAAAAAAATCATGTAATAAATAATTTTTATGTAATTTTTTATACATGAATGTATACAAAATGGGCATAAAGCCAATATTTTGTAAGCCCATGGCTTATGTGCAAAAATGAAATGGCACATGAGCCATGGGATGGCTAAAATGCCATTTTTGTAAAGCCCAAGGGGCTATATATAAATATGTAAGCCTATATAAGGCAACATGATGAATAAAAAAAGACAACTTTTCATTCCCCCAAAAAACTAGGGTTCTTTGTGTCTTCTGCTCCTTCTCCAAGGTTCTAAACCTTCTCATTTCTTTTGAATTAAATCAAGAGTTTTACTCTTTCTTTTCCAAAACTAAGTGGTTTTCCACCACAAAACCCACAAAAGGGAACTCAGATCTCCCATCAGATCTCAAAAAGGATTGATTTTTAAAATCTCACATCTCTTGATCTTCAAGATCCGGCTAAACAACAGGAGGAAGAAGAAGAACCCCCTTCATCAGCTTCAAAACATCCTAGGAGTTTAACTCCATTCATATATACATAATAAATATTTCCTTTCTGAAGCATAGCTTCTGTTTCTTAGGCTAAAAGCCTCATTTTCTCGCCGGCGCTCAAGCGCAGAGCGCCCGCGTGCCGACATGTGGCGCGCTTGCGCTCAGCGCTCGAGCGCAAAGCGCCCACGTGCCGACACGTGGCGCGCTTGCGCTCCAGCGCAAGCGCTCGAGCGCAAGTCGCCCCGGTGCCTCCACGTGGCGCGCTTGCGCTCCAGCGCAAGCACTCGAGCGCAAGTTCCCCCGTGCCGCCAGGTGGCGCGCAAGCGCTCGAGCGCAAGTCGCCCACATGCCGACACGTGGCGCGCTTGCGCGCCAGCGCAAGCGCTCGAGCGCAAGTCGCCCACGTGCTGACACGTGGAACCCTAGCGCCTGAGCGCACAGCGCTCAAGGTGCTGCCCCACGCATCCTTTGGATGTCTTTTCCCCTTTTTATATATATACATGTATATGTATACATATGTATACATATGTACACATACACATACTCCACGACAATGTCCCTGTTAGAAAAAAATTTCTAACGGGGCGCTGCCCCGCACCCCGCAAGGGGGCTGCTAGCCCCCTTGACCCCCAACCCACTATCCGGGTAGCGGGACCCCCGTAAAAACTCTGCGTGGCTCCCGATATATCCAAACCCCCCCTCCAAAACAAAACACACGTATACTGCACATTGAGTTCGCATAACCAGTTTAACCCGTCAATCGGAGGTTCGCTCGCTCCAAAGGCGAGGGGTAATTAACGGCAGCTTAGTCCGCGGCTGTCGGAGATTCGGATCCACACAATCATTAAACCCCCGCCTACCCTAGGCAGGGGGAATCTGTAGTACGCCTGACAAGCGCGCGCGTATTCCCATCTCAATGGGGTGACGAAAAACACCCTACAATCATCATATGTTCTTCACTGCTATCATTTGTTTCTCCAGAATTGGAATAATATCTGCTTACTACAGCAAGTGTATAAGCAACATCTGGTCTAATTATAACATCGCATAATTGATCCTACAGCTGAAAAATGTCATTCATCCGAGTCCCTATCCTATTCAGTCCGGAAGACATCTCTTTAAATAAAGTGACTTCATATCATGCGGATACACTATCGCGCTAGGAGTTATCTATTCTAAACACCTTTAGAATGGTGTCATCGTACCAGGATTGGGACAATCCCAAAATCCATCTAGATCTATCTCTATAGATCTAGTCCACAAATCTATTGATTATTGCCCACATCCTATATAGAGAAACTAATGTGGCATTCATAGTTTAACCGAATCGTAGTATATGAACATCATTTCCTATCAAGAGGATATTATCCACATACAATATGAGAAATACGATAATACTGTCTACTTCCTTCTAACAAATATTAGGTTCATCCATAATTTTAATGAAGTCAAACACTTTGACTGTTACATCAAAATAGATTATCCTTCTCCGTGATTTCTGCTTTAGTCCATAAATGGACTTAAGCTACTTGCACATCTTTCCGTTGCTCCTACTGACTACAAAAAACCTCTGACAGGGTCATATACACGCTCACATGTAAATCTCCATTTAGAAAGGCGTTATTGGCTACCACCTGTCAGATCTCATAATCCTGAAAAGCAGCAATGGTAAGTGTTATCCGAATGGAATTCAGCGCAGACACTGGAGAAAAGATTTCATCACAATCCACACCGGGTATTTGACGAAAACCTTTTTCTACAAGTCTAGTTTTATTAGGTAACTACCGTTGATCTTAATTTGGAAGATCTACTTGCTCCTAATGGGTTTTACCCCTTCAGGAGCACCCAACAAAGTCCATACTTTGGTGCAATGTATGGAGTCCGACTTGGATAAGCATTCAGCCACAAGTCGGAAGTCACTACTTGTTATGGCTTATTGATAACTAGTGAGGTCATTCTCACATGATGCAAGCCTCCTTATCACCGTCTGCGAGAAAACCGTAGTATCTCTCAGGTGGCTGAGGTCATCTACTAAATCTGCGGAGTGGCTAAAGTTTGTCGGGGGCAATTGAATTCTCAAGTTCTACTAAACTTTCAGTAATCGTTTGTGGTTCTGAAATCTCTTCCAGTTCTACCATACTCCCACTAATTTCTTTTGCAAGAAATTCATTTTCTAAAAAGATAGTATGTCAAGAACAAAACAACTTTTGGTCTTGAAAATGGTAGAAGTTAAACCCTTGCTAATTCTTGGGATAACTAACAAAGTGCTCATTACTGAAACACGTCTTGAGTTTGTCCAGATTCTGTTTTTGACATAAGCCGGACAACACCATATCTTAACAAACTTAAGACATGGTCTCAATACATTCAATATCACATATAGAATCTAATGCATTGATTTAGACTTAACCTTATTCAATTAGTACGCAGTTGTTTCCAGTGCATACCCCAAATGAAAAGGATAACTACGAAATTTCGAGCTTAAGTATTCACGTACTCGATCACATCAAAGAATCGTGAAATTTCCGACATCTTTGGTTCTCTATTTCATTCTTATACTATATGAACTTCTCAATAGATTTGGAGTTTGCATTTCAACAAGAACATGCGTCCTAATCTAGAGTAAGAGCATGAAGTATGAGAATCTACCCCTTGTCAGTATAGACATCGGACCATATACATTACCATGTATATGTCTTAAGAGTTCACTAACTCTTACTCTGTGAATTTTAAATTGATAGCAGTATTTGGGTTAAGAATGTATATACCATTATCTTATGTACCTTACCCAATTAACATTTGATTTAGGTAAATGTTCATAACACAATTTTCAGAATTCGAATATCCTTCTTTATCAAATAAAGAAAGCGGATATTCATTTTAGAAATATAGTTGGTGCATGATAACAGTTATTCAAAACCAAAAGTTTGCCTCTAGGCAAAACCAAGTGGTTTTCCTCAATAGCAACTTTTACTCCGATTTCCGATTTTGAGGACTAAATCATCCTTTCCGAATACTCTGCTCCTTCTCAGCATCTGTAATCACTTACAGATGTGGGATCTTGATCCGGTATCGCATACCTAGAAAGCATGGTTAATTGAGAAACAGTTTCAATTACAAACATAACAGAGGATGAAGCATCATATGCTTCAAGAGGGTGGCTAAGTATTCCCAATGATGCATTTTCCACTGCCCAGGTTCATGACAGTAATTGTAATATCTTTCCCTTCAGATGTAGCCCCTTAAGATGTCTCTATGTCTTATATTGTATACACCGAACTTATGCTGGTTGGTTTTCTTCTATCCCTTCCTTTCAGCTTCTACCTTGAGATTGGAAGGAGACTATTCAACAAACATAACTGGTGTATTCTCCTTATTAAAGGAGCTCCCAACATAAGATAAGATGGAAAATAGAGACAAATGAATTATATCAATATACAATTCACTTTTCCCAGAATTAGTGGCCATCCTCGACTGAAATAATTTCTCTGAGTTCGTATGTAACTATACGAGATGACCTTCCAAGCAATATAGATCTCTGTGCCGAATACAAAGGGTCCTGGATTAAATAAAAGAGACTAGGAGCGGTAAGAACATATGCGATTTTTTCGTGAATTAGGTCAATCATGACATTCCAAAGCCAATGATTGTAAAAAGGTTCGGTTAATTTGGTTTACGAGTTTTAGTTTAAGGTCAGTCATGGCCGCTGCCACAGAGAGAGAAAAGAAATACTCAGTATGCGCTTTTGCAAAATTAGATTGATTAATTAATTTATCTGATCAGGACGGCTCTCATCGTTTCGTCACCGTTTCGTTGAATCCTCCTTCAAACCTTAAAAAGAGAATTAGTCGGGATTATGTACGCCCTACAGGTTCGTTAACCGGTTGGCCAGGCCAGTACAGGTACTTCGAAGGAGGTCCCCATGCTTTCGTACAGTCCCAATTTAATAACATGTTCCCTTAGAAGCGTAACCTCGTAAATACCTTTGTAGACACCTAATGGGTTAGCTAATTGTGAAGTGAAAATCTTCCGGGAGTAACTATTACTTACAGTGGGAATCGAGATCCAATTATCACATAGAAAGTATGCAATCACATTGCAAGTTTCAGCGCTTGAAACCCCCGATATAGTTTTCACCCCATGCGACTTATGACCTTAACAAGATCAACAAATCATAAGTCACAAGTCAAGTTCAACCCGTCATTTCGTGATTGATTTTGATCCACCCACTTAACCATTAACAAGGTCAACAAAATTGTACGACTGTCCTAACCAATCGCATCACATGCGGTAGAAAATCATCACTTAACTACTGTACACTACGCCTTAACAAACGCAGAACAAATACTAAGTACTCTAATAATCAGAAATAACGGAGGGCTGCGGCTGGTTTTGAAAAAAACCTTTTACGTAATGAACTTGATATCGTTGAAAGAACCAGGTAGTTTTGAAAGTTTATGGTAACATAAACTTTTGCTCAAGAGTCGAATTTCCCGTGAAGGGATAAAGGCTCTTCACTCATCAAATGAGGTGCAGGAAATTCCTAATTGAATACTGAAGGGTGTTTTTCGTCATCCCATTGAGATGGGAATGCGTGCGCTTGTCAAGCGTATTACAGATTCCCGCTGCTTAGGGTTAGTCGGGGTTTATTGATTGTGGCGATCCGAATCTCCGGCAGCCATGGACTAAACCGCCGTTAATTACCCCTTACCTTTGGAGCGAGGGAACCTCCGATTGACGGGTCAAACTGATCATGCAAACTCAATGTGCAGTGTATGTATGTGTGTGTCTTGGGGGTTTAGGTATATCGGGGGTCTCGCAGAGTTTACGGGGATCTCACTGCCCGGATAGCGGGCTGGGGGTCAAGGGGGATAGCAGCCCCCTTGCCGGGTGCAGGGCAGCGTCCCGTTAGAACCTTTCTTTCTAACGGGGAATGTGTTTTGAGTGTGGAGCGTGTGGGAAAAAGAGGGGTGAGGTGCGTCCTAAGGACGTGTGAGATGGCGCGTTGGCGTCGGGCACCAGCGGGCTATATGTGTGGCGTGTGGGCACTGCAGCCAACGGGCCAAGTACGTGGCGCGTGAGCGCCAGCGGGTCACGTACCCTGCACGCGGGCGCTAGACGCCAGCGGTTCTCGTGCTTGGCGTGTGGGCGCCGGGCGCCAGCGGGTCACGTGCCCTGCACGTGGGCGCTGGGCTCCAGCGGAAGAAGGGGCGTAGTCTCTGGACTGGGAGTTAAACTCCCGAGTGACTTTTGGAGTTAAACTCCTAAAAAAAGGTCTTTTGTGGAGTTAAACTTCTAAAAGATCTGGATTTTTGGGGTTCAACTCTTTTGAGAATTTGGATCTTGGAGTTGAGCTTCTCAAAAATTGGTTTGGAGTTAAACTCCTAAAGAAGAGATTCTTGTTCGGAGTCTCCCAAGAGATTTTCGGAGATGATGAAAAGGGACCTTTTCTTCTCCCTTGAGCCCTGAATCTTCTCTTGAGCCTTAGATCTTCCCAAAATGGGATTTTTGGAGATGAGTCTCCTTCTTCCTTCTCTCTGTTGACTGGATCTTGGAGGAAAAGAGGACGAGACTTAAAAATCTCTCCTTTTAGAGATTTGATGGGAGATCTGAGCCCCCTTCAAGGGTTCTATGGTGAAAAATTATTATTTTTTTTGGAAAAGAAAGAGTTAAACTCTTGATTTAATTCAAAAAAAGAAGAAGAATGTTTAAGACCTTGAGAAAGGAAAAGGAGACACAGAACTGGAGAGTTTTTGTGAGAATGAAAGTTGTTATTGATTTTTTCATCATGTTTGCCTTTTATAGGCTACATATTTTACACATAGCCCCTTGGGCTTTTCTAAATGGCACTTATGCCTCCCCATACCTCATGTACTTATTTCTTTTTGAGCATAAGCCATAAGGTTTACAAAATTTTGGCTTTTTACCCATTTTTCATACATTTATTTCTAAAAATTGCATTTAAACTGATTTATTGCCTCCTTTTTGGCATGCTGTCAGCCCCTTCCATGCTTAGTCTTGACTTGGGCTTGAGCCCACTTGGTATGAGCTTAGGCCCGTTTTCTTGGGCTCGGGCCCGCTTAGTTGGAGGTTGACTAACTTTGACTTGATCAACCATGGTGTAATTTTTTACCCCAACAAAGTACCCCCTATCAATAAATGCACACCATATGTGTTATATGCATGAAATTGATGGATCTTATTCTATATGGAGATTTATTTTATTTAGTCCTCTGTGGAGGGTCGATGCTGCCTTTTTAGCGACGTGGACAGTCGGTGCTGCCATTTTTGCGATTTGGACGGTCGGTGTTGCCATTTGGACGGTCTGACTTGGACGGTCGGTGCTGTTGTTTTTATGACTTGGACGGTCGGTGCTGTTGTTTTTGCGACTTGGACGGTCGGTGCTGCCGTATTTGCGACTTGGACGGTCGGTGCTGCCGTTTTTGGGACTTGGATGGTCGGTGCTGCCATTTTTACGACTTGGACGGTCGGTGCTGCCATTTTTGTGACTTGCTTGATTTGAATTGCTCTGCTTTTTGCGGTGTCAGGGTTTGGATTTGACTTGCTCCGCTTTCTGCGGTGTCGGGGTTTGAATTTGACTTGCTCCGCTTCTTACGGTGTCAGGATTGAAGTTGATTTGCTCCGCTTCTTGCGGTGTCGGGATTTGATTTGACTTGCTCCGCTTTCTGCGATGTCGGGGTTGAAGTTTACTTGCTCCGCTTCTTACGGTGTCGGGATTTGATTTGACTTGCTCCGCTTTCTGCGGTGTCGGGGTTGAAGTTGACTTGCTCCGTTTTTTGCGGTGTCTGGATTGATTTGTTTCCGAGGTGGAGTTTGATTCCACCGAGGAGGTGATTGGTTGACTTGTTTGATTTGATTTGTTTTGGGAGTTCCCTACCCGTCCAGCGTGACTTTTGAGCTTGGAAGCGCTGCCGAGTAGGACATTGATTTGATCTGTTTGATTTCTGCCTTATTTGGCGAAACTTTTCAATTTGAGAGGAACTTGGAATTTGGATTTTGTTTATCATCGACATTGCTGCACTGAAATAATACCAGGAGCAACTCATCATTTGCCCTAGAAAGACTTGGAATTTGGTTTTTGGGTCGGCACCAGCACCGCTAACACTGAAACGTAGTTCTAGGAGCGACTCATCATTTGCCTTTAGAAAAACTTAGGGTTTGAGTTTTGGGGCGGCATCAGCACCGCTAACACTGAAGCGTAGTGCTAGGAGCGACTCATCATTTGTCATTGCTTGTTGGGGAGTGATGGCTTAGGAGACAGGTTTAGATCTCTATCACCTATGGCTTTTCAATTTTATGAGCCGTAAGGGTCTCATAAAAGCATTTTCTCCCTACGGGTCGAGAGCATCTCGCAGGTGTATGTTCTCCTTAGGAATCGTGAGGATTCCTAAGTGTGTTGCTCGTTTTTGAGTAGTAAGGATCTCACATGGGGATTTTCTCATCACAACATCGAGAGGACTTTGCGAGTGTATTTCATCTCTTTTCACGAGTTCGTGCCCTTTCGGGTTTTCACAAACTCGCTGGCAGTCCTACTATTTTTACTCACGATGCTCTTTCGGGTTTTCATCTTTACCCGTTTTGCTTGTGGGCATACCTTTTTTCTTGTTCTTTTTTTTCTTTCTTTCTCTTTTTTTTAATGCTTCATCGCCGGTAGGACCTCAGATATAGTCTCGCCAGTAGGACTTAGAAGAGATAGAGGTCATTTGCGCCCGTGGATTGTATACGGTTTTATAGGATGTATGATTCAGACCGTAGGGCCAGTGTGCTCAATTCGTCTGCGACTTGGAGCATTCACACGCAGTATTTCTTAAGATATCAGCCATTGATGGGTGGTATGGGCCTTTCTCCCTCGGCACTTATTAGTTAGTAGGATTCTCCGTCAAACACGTTCTCGATGACGTATGACCCTTTCCAATTTGGCTCGAATTTTCCCTTGGCATGTCGATTGGGGATGATCGGTATTTTGAGAACCAATACCAATTCGCCTTTCTTGAAAGCACGGAGACGGATCTTGTCATAGGCCCGTGACATTTGGGCTCGATACAGATTCAGATTTTGCTGTATTACGAAACTCTTTTTTTTTTAAAGGCGTCGGGCTCTTCGAGCCGAAGGAGGACGTTTTCCTCCTCCGTCAACTCATGCTGGACGGCCATTCTTAGGCTTGGAATTTCGACTTCAAGGGGGAGGATTGCCTCCACTCCGAAGAGTAATGGGTATGGAATGGACTGAGTTGGAGTACGGTGCATGGTACAATATGCCCACAATGCCTCATGGAGCTTGAGGTTCCAGTCACTCTTGTTGGCTGAACCATTTTTCCTTAAGAGGTTGCATAGAGTAGCGAATCTTGAGACTTTGAAGCTCTTGAAAGAAGGCCCGTTGTCAGAAATGATTCTTCTAGGTGTACCGAATTGGTATAGAATATTATGCCGGAAGAACGTCAGAATATCTTTTGTCTTGATTTCTTTTAGCGGAACAGCTTCAACCCATCTGGAGAAGTAATCAGTTGCAGACAATATGAACCGGTGGCCTTTGGATGACAGAGGATCAATTAGGCCAACTATGTCGGTTCCCCAAACTTCGAAGGGCCATGACGCCATCGTGGGATGCAGTGGGTTACGATGCTTGTGCATGAAGTCATCGTGAATTTGGCAGAGATGACATTTCTTCACATGCTCTTCACAATCCCTTATCATGGTAGGCTAGTAATATCCTAGCCATTTGATTTGAAGCCCCATTTTGGGGCCGGACTGGTGAGCCCCGTAGACGTCCGAGTGAACTTCTTTCATGACTTTTTGGGCTTCGGTAGATGACAGACACCTAAACCAGAGTTGGTCATATTATCTGCGATACAGCGTATTATTGACAAACACATAGCGGAGAGCTCTCTTCTTCAGCTGAACCTTCACAGATTTTTTTTTTCGGGCAGCTTGTCGCATCGGAGGTACTCTATGAATGGCTCTCTCCAATCGGGCTCGTCTTGAATTATCAGAGCTTTTTCGGCAGGATTATTCTCTTGTTCTACGCTTTCTTCCTCTCGTAAAGAGACTGGAGGCAGAATTTGCCGGTTTCCGACTGTGATCAGAATTTCATCCATGTTGGGATCAGCTAGCTCTTAGCTAGGCGAGCGAGTACGTCGGCTTTCCTGTTCAACGCCCTAGGAACTCTCATCGGTTCAATGTGAGTGAACTGTTTCATGAGCTCCACCACCCGGCTTCTGTATCGAGCTAACTCGGGCTTATATATCTTATAGTCGCCGCTCACTTGGTTGACGACAAGCTGGGAGTCACCGTAAACCCGTAGCCGAAAGATTTCCATTTCTATGGCGAGCTCCAGACCAGCTATCAGAGTTTCGTACTCAGCCTCGTTGTTTGTGCAAGACTCGGTAAGAGCGAAGGAACGTCATAGGGTTTCTCCTGATGGCGTGACGAACACCAATCTTATCCCTGCTTTTATCTCCGGGACGCTTGATTTTCTGGAGGTCCTTATTGCTGAGGCTCCATCGAAGTAGAGCTCCCAACATAGCTAGTCATTCTCAAGGTGTAGCACTTGTTCGTCGGGTAACTCGCAATTGAGCGGTGGCCCTTCTAGTATAGGATAAGCAGCAAGGAAGTCGGCGAGGGCTTGCCCTTTTATTGCTTTCTCAGAAGTATAGATTATGTCAAATTCAAGAACAACCCATCTTGTCATTCTACCGGCTAGGCCTGCTTTGGTCATTAAGTGTCTGAGCGGCTCGATCTTGGAGAACAGCATAACCCGATGAGCGAGCAGATAGTGCCTCAGCTTCTTCATAGCGAATGTCAGAGCCAGGCATTGCTTTTCGACCGGGGAATGGTTGTGTTCCATCCCGACTAAAATTCGACTGAGGTAGTAGAGAGCATTTTCTTTTCCCTCCTCGTTATTCCGGGTAAGGAGTGCACCGAGTGACTCATCTAGCGTGGCGGTATAGAGGATCAATGATTTATTTGGGATGGGAGCAGCAAGTACTGGAGGGTGCAACAGGTACGGTTTAATATTTTTGAATGCTTTTTGACATTCGGCATCCCGGACAAAAGAAGCTCCTTTCTTCATGAGTTTCGAGAAGGGCCTGCATCTTCCCGATAGGTTCGAGATGAACCTTCGTATGTAAGCGAGCTTGCCTTGAAAGGATCTTAGCTGCGTCGGATTCTTTAGAGGAGGCATCTCCATGGTGGCCTTTATTTTTGATGGGTCAACTTCGACCCCACGATATCGTACTATGAAGCCCAAGAATTTTCCCGATGACACGTCAAAATCGCACTTTAGAGGATTCATCTTCATATCGTGTTCCCTCGGTTGGGTGAAAACGGTCCTGAGATTTCGGATTTGATCGGCCTTGGCTTTAGTCTTGATGACCAAATCATCAATATAACATTCGACGACTTTATGGATTAAGTCATCAAAGATTTTGGTCATTGCCCTTTGATATGTAGCGCCCGCATTCTTCAGTCCGAACGGCATCACCTTATAGCAGTATATCCCGATCGGGGTTTGAAATGCTGTGTGTTTCTCATCCTCGGGCGATATTTTGATCTGATTATATGTAAACGAGTCATCTGTGAAGGTGAACAGCTCGTAATTTGAGGTATCATCGACCATCATTTCCATGACCAGTAATGGGAAGTTGTCTTTAGGGCATGCTTTGTTCAGGTCCCTGAAATCGACACAGATTCGGATCTGCCCGTTCTACTTTTTCACTGGGACGATGCATGCGATTCAATCCGCATATTTCTCTTTTCTGATGAAGCTGGCATCGATGAGTTTCTTGGTTTCCTCGATGACCTTTTCTCCAGCTCCCTTCTCATTCTTTGAGAAGCTTGTTTGACTGGCTTGATATCAGAAGAAATAGCCAACTTATGCATGACCACTTCAAGAGAGAGACCAGGCATTTCTTTGTATGTCCACGCGAAGCAGTCGGCGAACTCATGCAGCAGGGAGATTTCTGCTCTTTCATTTCCTCTGACAAGAGTGAGTTAATGTAGGTCGACCTTGAATTATCGGGCGTTCCCAAATCAATCTCGGTTAGCTCGTCGAAGATGGCTTGTCCGCCGTCTTCGAGCTCTTGAGGGGTTTCTTCTGACTCGGCTAGCCCATCTTCATCATTTGACTCTTCGCTGGCTTCACCAATATGGATCATGTAGCATGCCTTGACATCAGGTTGAATGAAACCTATGTCCCGTCTATCTGGGATTCGTCTATCAATGAGTGCTCGGACCTAAGGCGAGTACCACAGCACCTCATAAAACTTCGCTTCGGAGTCCGTCTGATATAACCGACATCCACACTTTTTAAAATATTCCCGCATCTCGGGCGCATAATATCTGGGGTCTAGGACGGCTCTTATGCCTCTTTCATAGGGAAGGCACGTGATAGACAAATCGTTTGGTGCACGACAGGATTTGACTCATAAAACTGGATGCCCTTCTGTCCACTCTTTCTTCCGCGAACGTAGAAGGTTTTCAGCTGGTCCACGGTGGAAACTGACAATGCATCGAGCTCTTTGCATATCTGCTTCGGCATCCTTGTAACGGCTAGGGACCCTTCTTTAACTTTGAAGGTTTCTCTTAGTTTTGATTTTTGCATGAGAGCCCAATCTGCACAGCTGTTGCAAGACGGGTCCTCTTCCTCTGATTCTTCGGTGTCGCTGCCTAAACGAGGGCGAATTTAGATACCGGATGGGCCTTCAATATCAGACTCGTATGTATCACTACCGAAATGAGGGTGAGTTTTATGGAATGACAGACTTCCAGCGTCGGACTCATCAGTTTCACTGCCGAAACGCGGACGCACTTGGGGGTTTTTGCTTTTGAAAGTGAAAGCCGGCTCAGATTTGCTTCTGAGTTTCGGGACCGTTCTGTCTTTGGTCTGCTGTGGCTCAGCACTTTGGGGGTTCACAAAGTATCGAGAATCTTCATATTTGATTTTATGCACACTGAACGGCTGGATGTCTCCGTCAATGCGTCTTTCTTCTCCATTTTTGGTATATTTCATGCATTGATGGAGTGTTGACGGAACGATACCGTAATCGTGGAGCCACGACCGTCCTAGAAGAATCTTATAAGACGTGACTGCGTCAATCACTTATATCTTAGCTTCGGTTTGCAGATTCCTAAATTCGATTGGCAAAGATATGGACCCCAGAACTTGCTGGCAGTTTTGATTGAAATCTTAGATGACCATCATTTCCCTTGACAGGTGTCGGACTTCCATTGACAAACTCTTCAAAGTCTGCAAGTTCATGATGTTCACTGAGGACCCTGGATCGATCAATATGCGATTGATCCGGTCTCCGTCGCTGTACCCTGTCACGTAAAGCGGTCGATTGTGCTCAGCTATTCCCAGTAACAAGTCTTCATCTTTAAATGTGACCGCGGCCATATGCAGACTGGGCCTCTTTCATATTAATTTCCGCGAAACGAGCCTTATACCGCTCGGGGTTTTGCAGGGCATGAATGAGAACATCTCTGAGCTCCTTGGATAGGACCAGAGCATCATAAATGCTTTTAAGAGAGACGGAAGCTTCTGGAGGTGAGCTAAGACATTGTAATCCACCGGAGAAGGACTCGAGTCTTCATTAGCAACCTCTCTGCCATCTTCTTCATTAGTGACTTGTTTTTCCTTTCCTTTTGGGGCATTACCTTGATTTGGCGGTAGAGCCTTGCCGCTTCTGAGCTGGATTTGGTTGGCCTTCATGGAGAGCTTCTCATCCTCTTCAGAAAAACAAAGCTCTTCCTCAGAGTCGCTACCAAGATGGATGACGTAGCAGGTCACGACAGGGACCTCATCATTTGAGTCTTCTCCCAGCTCTTCTAGAACCTCGGCTGCTTCTATGAGGAAGAACTCTTTCAATTGAATTAAAGTTCTTTCCATTTGCTCGTAGTTTTTTAGGGAATCGATATTCAGCGGGAAAATTGACCATTCAAAGGCATATTCCGGACTTTTCATTTTCTTCTTCTTTAGCATTTTGGATTTTGAGCCCGATTGAGCCGAATTGGTAGCTGGAACGTTGGGTTCCTTCCGCCCCTCCCATTCTGTTCTGGGCTCTTTCTGAAGTAGGTTTAGCATCTTCTTCGTCTTATTAGATATGTGCATACTCCACGGAAGTTGCGGCGAGTCGGATTCATTTCTCGGGGCAGCGGATTCAGCCGTCTACTCCCAGAAAACTTTAGCTTCTGTCTGTATAAAGTTGGTGGTTGCAGCTTGATTGTTCATCAACACACTCTTGGACAGCTCGATCTCTCCGGTCTTGTATTGCTTTTCGACCTAGTCTTTGAAAATGTAGCAATTCTCGATCGCATGGCTCACAACTCTGTGGTACGGGCAATATAGGGGATTGTCTGTCATTTTTGCTTCGTGGGCTCTCTTCGACTCCGGCAATTGTAGACCGTTGTTCGGGGCATCCTTGAATATCTTGCGGACCTTATTCCTCCTGAAAAAGTAAACATTTTTCTTCTTCTCCTCTAGGGAAGGCCCTTCTCCTCCTAGCACTGGCTTTCGAGACCGGTCCGTTTTTTGTCCGCCCATCTTTCGCTTATCTTCTTTGTCAGATGCATTGAAGGCATTGGTATTATTAGAATTCCTGCTTTTACGGTTGTCGTCCTTTCGGTTCTTCCAAGGCTTGTCACTTTGAGAGTCCGGGGCAAACTCTTGCTTCGAGCGTTCCAACATTTGAACTCTCTTGGTCGGCTCTTGAAACGTCTTGAGGCATATTGTACATAAGAATGGGACCATTCAATTGCTGAGGTTCCCAATGAGAAAGCTGACGGACTGGTCCTGCTCCACCGACGGTTTGCACTTGACCGTGAGATTACGCCATCGGGCAATAAAGTCCGTGTTGCTTCATTCTTCTCCAGCTTGGTCCTCACAAGGTCAGCAATGAAGATCTTATCACTGACACTCATGAACCTTTGCCGAAACAGAGACTCAATTTGGGAAAAAGTAATGACGGACCCGTCTGGTATGCTCGCATACCGGTCGAAAGCGACACCGGTCAGGCTGTTGACAAACTGACGAAGAAGAAGTGCATCATTGCCCCGTGAATTTCCGCACGACGCTTTAAAGTGGGCGACGTGCTGATTTGCGTTTCCTATCCTGTCAAATCTTCTGAACTTAGGAATGACATAGCCGCTAGGGAACTCGATCAGATTGTACTGTGCGGGATATGGTCGCCCACTACTGCCAATTTCTTTCTGAGTTTCGGCTTTGGCCACCAATGTTTTGACCTTTCTGGTGACCAAATCCATTATCCAATCTTGTGTTAGCGGAATAGTGCCATTCGGGACTAAGGCGTCCCCAGAAGCGGAATATGGTCGGTTTTCGTGCGGCTTTCCCAAACTTGGACCTAAGGGGACAGGCATCGGTTGCTTCGGGTTGTTATCATCCGGCTCGTGAGTAGAGACTTGCGCTTGATTGGAGGGTGCCTGAGTGACTTGTGTCATGAGCTACATCACGACGTTTGTCATGTCATCGATTTTTTAGTAAAACTTGGCCATCTCTTTATCCTTGCTCCTGAGTTATTTTCGGAGCTCTTAAAGCAGCGCTTGCTCTGCGGTCCTAGGGCGGAAAGTCGGCTCTTCCTCGCTGTCCGAGCTTGACTCCACATGGACTGAGTGATCCTTCTGCCTGTCGACCTCATCAAGAGGGCTTTCATCGTCATGCGGGGGCGGCTGATCTTAGGAAGTGGCGGCCACATTCAATACAAATTGGGCTTGGGATATGGTGGCCCCATCCTTGCTTTTGCTGCGCAGGTTGTCGCTGGGACGCGTACCTGCCATGTAAATCGTATGGATAACATATCCGGCCGTCTTTTCATCCTTAGTAGCTGATTTCGTGGACCGTTGTCGTAGCCCTTCTATTTCGGGAACGAAAAATCGATTGAAGACGGTTGGCCTGACAGAGTTCTTGAGTGGTGCTAGTGCATCTTTTCTGGCTTTACCCCATTGCCCACGCGCGGCATAGAGCGCCTGATAGACTTTTGAAGAGACGGTGCCATGTTTTCTATGTTGGGGCTGGGATATGTCTCTTTGTAGCATCGTTCGGATTGTTGTCTTCTTGATTCTGACGGCCATGGCGTTTTTCTAAACCCACTTCAGAGGTTCGAAGGAATTGCCGACTTTTACGGCCGACTCAGCCGTCATCGCGGGGTAACCCTGCTCTTGGAACTTCACAAGATTCCACCAGGCCGAAATCCTGGCCCTTATGTTGGCTTTATATCTAAGCCGTTTCTGCCTCAACTTTTATGTTTTGAGCACTTGGCAGGCATCAGCCCTTCGGGAAGACGCCGTAGACCGATTGACAGAGAGTCCAAAGAAGACGCATGCTCATGAGATTGTCAAGGGCACTGTCTGAGCTTGATTGAGTGCTTTGTGGCTCCATTGGTGTTGACGGTCTTGCCCCCAGTCAGAACAGTGGAGAGTCGTTCGAATACGGATTTGCATTTGGGGTGGGATGCTTTGACGGTCACAACGTTCGGCCTCCTGCCCCTTGAGGTCGGTTTGGCCGCTTGGTTTGTCGGGACCTCCGCCAGATGAGCACTTCCGGCAGGGTAGATGATGACGGAACCAAATTGACGGGGTGGCTCCTCCCATTGCCGACTGAGACTTATAGGGAGAACCACGCGGGCGTTGATCTTGACCACGTAAAGAGTCAGAGTCGCGTCAGAATCAAAACTCATCTTGAGAGACATGATTGCTGAGTTCGAGATTGTGATTGAAAGCTGTTAACCTGTACACATAAAAAAATATGACTTCGGTTCAGACAATCGATATATATGTTGATTGAGTTCGCATGAACGTTTAACTTGAAATATGGGAGGAGAGAAAAGATCCCACTGGGTGTGCTAGAATCTGTAGGGTGTTTTTCGTCACACCATTGAGATGGGAATGCGCACGCTTGTCAGGCGTATTACAGATTCCCTGTGCCTAGGGTAGGCCGAGATTTATTAATTGTGGGGATCCGAATCTCCGGCAGCCGTGGACTAAACTGCCGTTAATTACCCCTTACCTTTGGAGCGAGAGAACCTCCGATTGACGGGTCAAACTGGTAATGCGAACTCAATGTGCAGTGTGCGTATGTGTGTGTCTTGGGGGTTTTGGGTATATCGAAGGCCTCGCAGAATTTACGGAGGTCCTGCTACCCGGATAGCGGCCTAGGAGTCAAGGGGGCTAGCAGCCTTCTTGTGGAGTGCGAGGCTGCACCCCGTTAGAAAATTTTTTCTAACAGGGGAAGTGTTTTGAGTGTGGAGCGTGAGGGAAAAAGAGGGGTGAGGAGCATCCTAAGGACGCGTGAGATAGCATGTGGGCGCCAGTAAGCCACTTGCGTGGCGTGTGGGCGTCGGACGCCAGCGGCTCACGTGCTTGGCGCGTGGGCGCCAGCGGGTCACGCGCCCTGCACACAGGCGCTGGACGCCAGCGGGTCACGTGCCCGGCACGCGGGCGCTGGTCGCCTGCTGAAAAAATGGGCTTAGCCCATGAACTGGGAGTTGAACTACCGAATGATTTTTGGAGTTAAACTCCTAAAAAGGAGTCTTTTGTGGAGTTAAACTCCTAAAAGATCTAGATTTTTAAGGTTCAACTCTTTCAAAAATTTGGATCTTGGAGTTTGAGCTTCTCAAAAATTGTAACAAACCCAAATTTTCTGTACAATTTTTTCAAAATTACAAAAATTGGTACTTTTGCCTGAGCACAAGTTATAAGTTTGTTTTGCTAATGAATAGCAAGAAGGAGCTTGTAGCTCATTGGTAAGACCTTGCACTGCTAAACCAAGCCACTAGAGTTCAAATCCCATACCCCATATTATTTTTAATATTGTTTTATTTTGAATTTTTAGAATACCAAGGATTTACACGTGCATATCTCACAAAAACCCCACTACACATGGAAAACTAACTGTCCCAGGGGGTTATTGAGGGGTCGGGGAAGCCAACGGTGGCCGGAATCGGCCGACGACTCGGCGGACTCGGGCCGCCGCCGCCTGCCGGACTCGGCCGGACCGCCGAGTCCCCAACATGAAAGTTTGGGCTTTTCATCTCCCATGTACTCCTGTATAGTTTAAATGTGCAGACCAGTAACAGAGCCCCTTTAAAACACCAATTACTCTATTTTATTACATTTTAATACATTTTTTTTCATTTAACCCTTTCACCTATCCTAACCCTAGCCTTACTCTATAAATGCAACCTCTACACACACACCCCTCACTCCAAAATTCTGAGCAAAACTCTCAAGAATTTTCCTAGAACCCTAGTGTACTTTTGAAGTGGCGAAGGGCGAAGCTCCGACGATTTTTCCGGCGACAACCATAAGAGTTCCCGACGACGAAACGACGCACCGGCGTCTCCTTTCATTTCCTCTTCATCACCCCTAAGTTCGAAACCCGTAAGTCCCCCTCCCTCTTCTCTAATCTTGTTCTAAAAATACGAAATTTCAAAATCCGACGGAATCGGAGTTGAACTGATTTCCGATTCGGTTCTTTCTAAAAATCCAACATTTTCTTAAATACATTCACACAAAACTCTTACATGTTGACTATTAAACATTAATAAACATGTTAAACAAGTTTCATGACAATCTAATTTATTTTGTAACTTTTACTATACTTTTTCACTAAAATACCATATAGTTTCATTTCAATATTTAAACATCACAAACTTGCTATACCTTTAAGTAGATCACGAGGTAATGACCTACCTTCTCACAACACTCATATGCAACATAGCACAATACTTTCGGGAACCTAGAATACAGAAAAACGAAACCTTTCAAATAAATACCATTTACTAATAAAACCGTTTTCTAAAAAGATTAAGTATTTTATAAATCTTTGCAAAGTGCCGCTACAACCCATTTTGGGGAACCTTACTGGGATGGTGCGGATTATCGCACATCCCTGGGCTTAGTAGTGCGAGATGCAGACCTCCGCAAGGAGCATACGGTCTCGAGAGATTTAAAATACGAAAATCTTAAGAAAATGAGATTTCTAGAAATATAATATATAGTAAAATTATTTTTATATAAATATATATATGTATCATTTAAATATCTATTTTGTAATAATATAAATATTCCAACTTTTTCCTAAAATCACAAGAATCACTTTACATTAAAATACCATGAATTCCATACAAGTTCAATATTACAATTAAATACCCTATATTATGAAAATAGGTTATTTTCACTAGAAATATCACAAATATAAAATCTACATCTATGAAAACTCTAAAGACGATAATTAAATATTTGGGGTGTATTTTGAAAATTATACAAATGTATTTTTACATAAAACCCTCTCAAGTTCTATAAATTACCCTAAGGACCCTAGTAAATATAGGTTTAAGCGGGACCAATCTCTTGAACCTCAGGGAGCCGGAGAAGTGGGTGCTTGCCTATTTAAGATAGACAATTTAACGGTGTTATCAACACGGTAATCGTCTTTGAAAAAGACACAAATCCTGTCGCCCATCTGCAGCGGTTACCGATAACATCAAAACAATCAGGACTTCAATTTCTTTTATAATTGTTCTGACTCAGACTGAATCTCATTATAATAATCTGACTTGAATATGATTCAAGTACAATCTACAATATTACAATTCAACATGAATCCGTGAATCCATATATTCAATTTATCAATCTATACAGCTTGATTGAACCGAACCATGGATATATTTCCATTTACATGATTCTCCAGTTACATCCATTTACTAATATCATGATTTCGGCAAGTCATCCAAATATACAATCTATATTACAATTAAATTACAAGTTGCAATACAATACAAACAATACAATCAAGACATCGTGGGGTTTAAGGGGTAGATTGGTACGGAAGGTGTTAGAAGTGGCACGAGACTGCAACCATAAGACACCTAACCTGTATTCTGTTGCTGTTGTACCGTGGCATAAACGGTTCCTTGAGTTCCTGATACTTTAGTCTCCGGGGCAAGTGAGACTCCTCTTGTATACACTGGCATTCTTCTGTACCAAGCTACAAACAACAGCGTTAATACTAAATAGAACATTATAACAATATAATACAACTTTAAAAACTATCTTCTCTTTCTGTCTATTCTATTTCTCCCTTACCTTTGGGACTTACCGAGCGATTGTTCCCTGACGACATTCCTTCTCTTTCTTCTTTGGAATGTTGTCAGGTGATCTGGACACTCTGGAGATCGAGCCCGCCAGCGAGGACTTGGACCAGCTAGCTTACGACCCAGAGCTCTAGCTTCATTGTACACATTTCATTTCAGTACTTTCCATTTCTTTTATGCCATTGTTTAGGCATTGCTTTCATTTTGATGTATTTACTATGCATTGTACAAAAGAATGTTAATAAATAAAGTTGATGTTTCATTACACCTACTGTTTTTGTCTCTTGTGCATTTTTATTTATATTGCTTAGTTACGCTTAGCGTATTTGCTTCTGAGTAAATATGTAGCGGCCTCGTCGCGTCCTCTGCCCGTATACTGGGAAGCGGGGCGTGACAAAAATTGGTTTAGAGTAAAACTCCTAAAGAAGAGATTCCTGTTCGGAGTTAAACTCTCAAGAGATTTTCGAAGATGATGAAAGGGAACTTCTTTCTTCTTTCTTGAGCTCCGGATCTTCTCTTGAGCCTTGGATCTTCCCAAAGTAGGATTTTTGGAGATGGGTCTCCTTCCTCCTCTCTGTTGGCTGGATCTTGGAGAAAAAAGAGGACGAGACTTAAAAATCTTCCCTTTTAGAGATTTGATGGGAGATCTGAGCCTCATTCAAGGGTTTTATGGTGAAAAACTATTTATTTTTGGAAAAGAAAGAGTTAAACTTTTGATTTAATTCAAAAAGAAGAAGAAGGTTTAAGACCTTGAGGAAGGAGAAGGTGGCACAGAACCCTAGAGTTTTTGAAAGAATGAAAGTTGATATCGATTTTCTCATCATGTTTGTTTTTTATAGGCTACACACTTTACACATAACCTTTTAGGATTTTCTAAATGACACTTGTGCCTCCCCATGCCTCACGTGTTTATTTCTTTTTGTACATAAGCCATGGGGTATACAAAATTTTGATTTTTTGCCCATTTTTAATCATTTATTTCTAAAAATTGCATTTAAACTAATTTATTGCCTCTTTTTTGGCATGGAGCCGACCCCTTCCATGCTTGCTCTTGATTTGGGCTTAAACCCGCTTCCTTGGGCTCGGGCCCACTTGACTTGAGCTTAACCCGCTTGCTTGGGCTCGGGCCCACTTGGCTGGGGGTGACTGACTTCGACTTGGTCAACCGTGGTTGAATTTTTGACCCTAACAAATATCTATATGCAAAGCATAAGAATATGGCTATAGTTTCTTTTGAAATATCGATTCCTACAACATCAATATATGTATATTTTCATTTACATTAATCTTATTAATGTAGTCCCATTATTTAAATAATAACGGCTATTATCTGGCATCCTACCACACCGCAAACAACATGATAGAGAAAACGAAAATATAATGTATTTATATACCATCTGCATTCGCCACGGAGCATCAAGTTTTCACCGTAAAGTTACTTAACTAATGGCAAGGCGAACGCAGGGCTAGCGCAAATATAAAACATATAGAAGTATTTATTTATCAATATATATCAACATATATACACATCATCATATGCAGGTAATCACATTACAGGCATGCGATAAGCATTACAGAAAAATGGAATAGTTCGGATATCATAGAAATCCTGCGTTTCGTTTAAGCCACAAACGAAAACACAACATGCTACGGTCGTACGAATAGCCTGTACATAGCCAAACAACTACCCCTACGAGATAAGGTCTTATATATAAATTTGTTAGGCATATCTTTCTTTTGGACTTTTAAACATGAGAAAGAATGTATAATGAATGAAAGAGAGAAAGTGGGTTGTTGATTCTTTATTTTTTAATTTTTGTCTTTTGTGATGGATGAGCTGGACATCTCCAGTTCTCAACTTTCACTATTAGAATATTCTCATTTTATCTATTTTTTATTTGTTGATTAATGAAATAATCCAAGAACTTCTAGTTATAATGGTATGGAACTAATGATAAGGGGCTCGTTCGGAGGAGTGGCGGACGCCGCTCCCATAGCGTTGAGCGGCCTAGGCCGCTCAACGCGTCGCCGCTTCCCCCAAACGAGAGAGCGGCGACGGTTCCCACCGCTTCTTGGGAGCGGTGGGAAAAGCAACCGATAGATAGCTTTTCACACCACTTTGAGGAGCGGTGGGGAAGAAAGTGGGGCCCCCATTAAATTTTGTTTTTTCAAATTTTAAAATACTGTTGGGGCCCACCTGTTTAAATTTTGGTTTTTTTAATTATCATAGTGGCAACGGTCAAATTTTTTACCGTTGCCCCCTTTGATTTTGAAAATTTGGCCGATAGCCACTTAATTTTTTTAAAATGTTTTTATAATTTTTTTCTATAAATTGATAGGAAGCCCTTCATTTTTCTACAACACTTCAATGTATGCAACTATTTGTTATAACAATTGATCGCTAGAATTTGAGTATTTTTATATTAAATTTTTAAATAGATGCCGGAAGCATATGCATTTTTAATACACACGCTAGTTTATTGATATTTACTACATTATTACATTATTTATTAATGTTTAAAGTAAATAAAAATATTAGTAATACACTTATAATAAATGCATGTCCTTTTTGGTAATTTATATTTAAAATCATGGTTACAAAACCATGGTTTATGTTATCCAAACACTCCATAGTTACAACACCATGGTTTCACACCACTCCTCCGAACACACCCCAAAATATGGTTTAGTTACAAAAATATGGTTTCACACCGCTCATCCAAACTAGCCCTAGAGTGGGCACTTTATATTATCCATGTGGTTACAAAATTTCAGATAAAATGGAAGAGATCAGTTAATGATAAAATATTGGTTTTTTTTTTAAAATAATACTAATTTAAAATAAAATTATTAAAATAGGGGGGTATAAACTTAAATTATGGAAATAGGGTGATTTCGAACCATCCCTGGCCCACCCCACCCCCCTCAGTATAGGGGGCGGGTTCTAGGAACCCGCCCCCTTATTTTTTAAAAAAAAAATTAAATTAATTATTTACGATATAATTATAATTATAATTATAATTATAATATTATTAATTTAATTATTAATTATAATTATTATCATAATATTATTATTATAATTATAATTATAATTATAATTCATAAAAATAGAATAAAAGTAAATAGACGAAAAAAAACATTTAAATTAAATAATAAAATTTCACTATATCAATGTTTTTTACAGAATGAATCCGTCAAAATTTACAATTCCAAAAAATCCTATCTATTTGTAAAATCTAAATGCTATATCGACGGTCAAATTTATAATAACAAAATGAATCCGTCAATTTTATAATACAAAAAAATCTGAGTGCACTTGTCACGATCCTGAAGGTCCCGCCCCTGATGC
Source organism: Agapanthus africanus (assembly GCA_030015575.1). Taxonomy (NCBI): domain Eukaryota; kingdom Viridiplantae; phylum Streptophyta; class Magnoliopsida; order Asparagales; family Amaryllidaceae; genus Agapanthus; species Agapanthus africanus. Next base: position 141,378,592 of record CM057339.1, read on the forward strand.
ATATCCTGGACATCTGGTCCTATAATGGCCTGGTTGTTTGCATAGGCTACATCTGGATTGCCTTTGCTGAGGATCAGTATCCATTGTCATTCGATCTCGACGTACCTTAGGTCTTCCGGGCCTTATATTTTTTTCCGGCGATAATACAGTCGGTGTTTGTCTGTTGGCAGTATAATAGTGCCAATAGCGATTGTCCGGTATATGATGAAATTTTGGATCGTATGCACCTTGGTAATTAGAAACTGTATAGTAATTGGAAGCAAAATTGTAATGTGAGGTATGCATACTGCTCGCAGCAGCAATAGCGTGGGCACAAGGTAAATGTTGTTGCTGGAAAAGACCGCATGTACACGAAGAGAGCCCTTCATCTTTAAAGTTCACGGTATATTGATTCCCATTACCGCCCGTCACCTGAAACTCCGCCGTGTCAAACCTTTCGGATCTGTAGTATTGTGCTCTGCGCTCTCTTTTCCGAAAGATATCTTCGTAATACGCGGTGAGCGGAGTGTCCATCCCCAAGGACTTTTCTCTTCTGTGCACGAAATAAGTATTCATCCGGAAAAATGTTCGAACAATCAACCCCTGTATCGGTAAGCCTCTAACCCCTTTAAGGACCCCGTTGAAGCTTTCAGACATATTAGTCGTCTTTAGGAGATATCTGCACCCATCATCATGTGCTTGTGACCACATGCGGACTGGATACTCATCTAACCACGCTTTCGCGGCTTGACTCATCTCCCCAATTTTCGTCATGTATATGTCGTGAACATTAGGGTCAGGCATTTCACCGGCTCTGTACATAAGTTTATGTAGATCCGAATTTTTAAATTTTCGATCAAAATTTTGCCTGAAGTGTCGTAGGCAAAACCTATGTGGGGTCGTCGGAAATACAGATCTCATTCCAGCCAGTATTCCCAGATGTCTATCAGATATGATGCATAAATCCGTTCTATGAAGAACAGATGGGATATTTTTGAGGTTACGGAAAAACCATGACCAGGATGATGTATTTTCACCCTCGACAATAGCAAATCCCAACGGAAATATACCGGTATTAGCATCAACACCTGTAGCAATTAACATGCAGCCTCTGTACTTACCGTATAGATACGTACCATCAACGCACAATACCGGCCGACAGTGTGTGAAACCAGCCGCACATGGACCAAAGCACCAGAAAATTCTCTGAAACCTGACAGAGCCCTCGACGTCTGTTTCTGTGGTTTTTAACCGGTATACGGTCCCCGGATTTGATGCTTTCATGGCTTCCATAAAAGGGACTAGTGAGTTGTACGAGCTTTCCCAGTCCCCGAATATCTTGCACAAAGCCTTTCTACGAGCATCCCATGCCTTCACATACGAAATCTGAATTTTATGCTCTCCGCTAACCAAGAGCCGTATCTCTCGGGGAGTCATCGCCACATCTGTACGGATCAGGGGCATGATTAGCGAGCAAATGTAAGATGAAGTGCAATTCCGGTGATCCTGTGACATAATAGAATTAATGCAAGTGTGTTCTTGGTTGTATTTCGTGACCTTCCAAGCCTTGACTCTTTTGGAACAACATGCATGCAATCTCCACTGACATTCAGGAGATTTCGTACATACCACAGTATAGTACGTCTTATTTGACTCTTCGGTTTTAAATGTAACGTTTTGCTGAATGGACCACGACTTCAGCTTACAAATAAGATCTCCTTTTTCCTGAAACAAATCCCCGACGCTGATGCAGTCTTCGCTTGCTGCTGTCGCGTCCAAATAGGGTGCCGTATTTACTTATGCAACGGCCAAGTCTACCCAACCATCATCTTCTAGCGGATCGAGGCCGGGATCTTCTAGCTCGACAAAATCGTTATTCGCAACCATACCATCAAAGAATGCTACCTCATTCAATCCAGCAGCATATTCCACGCTATCCTCCCCCTGATCACCTTCACCGATTTCATCATCATCACTGCCACACATATCAATATCACCCGTAGCAACATAAGGCTCGGGTGCAATATATGATGGTTGTGGTCGGTGTAATGTGGATGGTTCAGGGTGAGAAGACCGGAAAGATGTGGACGGACATGCTTGGAATGCGCTGCTTGGATCGTGTTGGAATCTGCGTTTAGTACATAAATTGTTATTAGAATATTATTCCCTAATTTTTTCGTAACTAAATCATCACTTGTTTCAAATTTATTTACCTGTGGAAGGCTGTGTATGGTAGTTCTTGCTGTTCTTCTGGGGTGCATGTAACTGCAGCAGTCGGCTGGAAGAACCTGGATTTATGCATTTTATTAAATGTTTGAATATTAGTATACAGGTATTACTAAAATGCTTAAATATGGGTTTATAAAATGTTTACCTATGTGCTTGAAGATTTGAATAATGTTGTGTATAGTCATATCCACCGGCACTGACGGCATCATCGTTGACCATGTGACCGTACCTCCAGGAACTATCTCCAGCATTACCATCAAAATTATCCGTTGGAGGGGCATCTGATACTTCCAATTGCTCCTTCTGAACCAAAAGTTCAAAAGAATGCTGGGTGCTTGAGAGACCGAAATCTATCATCGAAGATATTGATGCATCGTCTGTAATTTCAACCAATGCATTTTCACTGAACATAGGCCAGATACAACTTAACCTGACCCTACTTTCACGGGGATCGTATTTCATAATTTTGTACACTTTGGCCTCTAGTTCATCATATGTCGTTGATGCTTCCAATCGCATGATTCGTGCAGACCCGCCCATATACTCGGGACCTTGTGCACTTGTGATAACCTGACCATCGTATTTACATACAACAAATATACTTGGGGAGGCCATAATCCTGCACAAAAAACAGTTATATTTTTTTTATGTTGTGTTGAAATTGCCAAAAAAATTCAAACTCGAAGATTGCAGTGAAACCATGAGACTCTCACCTAATCACAACAAAATGTGATGCACAATTGATTGTTAAAAAAGAATCATGGTTTTTGCAGTGAAACGAGAAGGAAAATGAATCTAAAGATGCAAGTTTAGTTTAGTTCTGTGTCTTATTTAAAGAAGTTTAGTTTTTGCAGTGAAACGAGAAGGAAAATGAATCTAAAGATGCAAGTTTAGTTTAGTTCTGTGTCTTATTTAAAGAAGTTTAGTTTTTGCAGTGAAACGAGAAGGAAAATGAATCTAAAGATGCAAGTTTAGTTTAGTTCTGTGTCTTATTTAAAGAAGTTTAGTTTTTGCAGTGAAACGAGAAGGAAAATGAATCTAAAGATGCAAGGCTGTGATGCACAAAATGTGATGCACAATTCATGCACAAAAATTTAATACCGAAAATGGCTCTAGGTCTTCCTGCAGCTGCACTCTCCGAGCTCTTGTTAAATATTATTCCATCCTCATTCAACCACTTCACTTAATTTGTTTGTTTAGCTATGTTGCCAAAATAATACCGAAGTATATGCATGAATCAGATATAATGAAAAATATCAAACCAAACAAAGATTGAAATTGCAAAAAAAATTCATACTCGAAGATTGCTTACTTCCAATACTTTATGAACTGTTCTACTGCTCGAAGATTGCTTACTCGCAGACTATGGTACTGAACTTCACCTTCTTCTAAAACTCCACACTTACACAAAATTGATAGCGGAGAAGAACTGATCGAAGTAAATGGATAGTGAGCGGTGTAGGGTGCAAATTTGACATAGATGAAATGAAATGGGTAGTGCGGAGACATATTTATAGCGATCTGATATTGAAGAGAGCGGGTTCTAACAACCCGCCCTATTATTCACCAGAGTCTAATTATTTCTGCATCGTATTCTGCAACTCTTCTTTGACTGGGTTCTAACTGATTTGACAACTCATAAATTAATGAAGAGGGCGGGTTCCTGGAACCCGCCCTCTTCTTTGCGAATAAGACCGCGTGATTTTTGAAGAGGGCGGATTCCTAGAATCCGCCCTCTTCATTAATTTGACTAATTATTGAAGAGGGCGGGTTCCAGGAACCCGCCCTCTTCATTTCTGAAAGTGATTTGACAACACCAGAATAGTACAAAGGAGTGTATTAAAAAGCATTTCTGAAGCCACCGATTATTCACAAACAAACATTGATGTGACACCAAAGGACAAATAGTACTTGAATAGTACTGATTTGACAACTCATAAATTAATGAAGAGGGCGGGTTCCTGGAACCCGCCCTCTTCTTTGCGAATAAGACCGCGTGATTTTTGAAGAGGGCGGGTTCCTGGAATCCGCCCTCTTCATTAATTTGACTAATTATTGAAGAGGGCGGGTTCCAGGAACCCGCCCTCTTCATTTCTGAAAGTGATTTGACAACACACCAGAATAGTACAAAGGAGTGTATTAAAAAGCATTTCTGAAAACAACGTTTATTCACAAACAAACATTGATGTGACAAGGACAAATAGTACTTGAATAGTACTGATTTGACAATTCATAAATTAATGAAGAGGGCGGGTTCCTGGAACCCGCCCTCTTCTTTGTGAATTAAAGGGCGGATTTCTGGAACCCGCCCTCTTCATTAATTTATGAATTGATTTGACTAATTATTGAAGAGGGCGGGTTCCTGGAACCCGCCCTCTTCACAGGAAAGACTGTAGCGGGTTAGACGAACCCGTTCACCTCTATAAATACCGAGCCTCCACACTTTCATCAACCACACAATTTCTAATCTCTTGATAAAACTCTCGACAAATCTCTACTTCAATACATTTCAATGGAGAATCAACCATTCGACAAATCTCTGCTTGTCCATCAAAATGAACACAGATCGTTCAAAATATTACACGGGGAGGAAATATTCTAAACTTAGTTAATTTGTTTTAATTACACCTTTCATTTAATTTTTGTACTTGAAAATAACAATATTTAATTTTGCAGGATGGAGATAATCTCACCGTCGTCACGCATAGCTCCGACAAATGGGTAGTTAGCGACCAAAGAATAAACCAACGGCTTAGACGGGCCGGATTTTATGAAGCGTCGTTGATTCGACATATCCAAATCGACCACGCTCTCGTCACCTCTCTGGTCGAACGTTGGAGAAAAGAGACCCACACCTTTCATCTAAGATGGGGTGAGGCCACAATCACACTCCAGGATATTGGCCTCTTACTCGGTTTACGGGTTAATGGGCTTGGGTTGGTCGGAGGAAAAATTGTTGGTCCAGATACCGACCACCCATTCTGGGATACATATGCCGAGTCTGCTCTCGGACAGGTAAACAATATCATTCTGCTTTCCCTATTTAGTGTACATATTTTATATTTTACATTATTTCTAGCTTTAACATTTAAAAAAATACTAATATCAGGCACCAGGAGGCCACAGTAAGGGGTATAAAATCAATCTGAACTGGTTAAGAGATACATTCAGTAATATCCCTGATGAAGCCACCGATGAAGTTTTGGATAGACATGCACGTGCCTACATTCTGTACATGATCGGTTCTTGGTTGATGCCGGACCAATCAGCAACGCATGTCCATCCGTTATACCTTGGCTTCCCAGCGGATTTTGATGTCTGTGGCCAATATGCTTGGGGAGCAAGGGTCCTGGCCTTTCTCTATAAGGAACTCGACAAAGCATGTGCTCCTACGAAGAATAAAATTTGTGGATGCAGCACATTACTTCAGGTAAATTCTTTATTTTTCACAGCTAGAATTTTGCAATATTGGTTTTCTCTCTTATAATCTAAAACTTTTTTTCTAGATCTGGTCGTGGGAGCATATGTATATAGGAAGACCAGATACTATTAAAATAACTGGCTTGGATAACCCCGGAAAGCCGCTCGGCTGCTGGTGGAATGGGAAGAAAGCGTATAAGGCTCCTCGTCGAGTGCTTAGGTACTATAGAGATGAGTTAGATCGCATGGAAGCGGCTCAGGTAATCATAATTTGGGTAATTTAATTTGTTTTACAATTTTGAAAATACCTAAATCACAATTTTTTTACTATGTTATTTGCGCAGTTTCTGTGGACGCCTTATACAGCAGATCGTCTACAAAACTTACCCGGCATCTGTCTCGAAGGAGAGCCGGTTTGGCGGGCTCGATGCCCACTCCTCTGCATCAATGTTGTTGTTATGCACCTCCCAGATAGGGTACTGCGGCAGTTTGATAGATTGCAACATATTCCTGTCCCGCCGCCTTCGCCTACGACAGTAGAGGGAGACATGCGAGGAGAAAATACGGAGCGTGATTGGAGGGAGCATCATCATCAGTATTTGCTGAGATGGGAGGATAGGCAGCATAGTATTGCCTTACAACAAATAGGTGACCACACAGCTACCGACGCTACCAAAGTATATCTACAGTGGTATAAGCGTGTCACCATAAGATATCTTTCTGCTCCTCCCAAAGACTTCCCAAACATCTCGCGGTACGAGCCTAGAGGACACATGGAACGAGATTTGGTAAGCCGCCCTCTTTATATCATATTACTTTTTAACATCCGGCGGTATGAGTCAATACTTATTTCTTATTTCTAATGTAACGACAGGCTCGTGGGTTGCATCTCGTACAAACAATGGTGCAGGAACCATACCCGACTGATGCTGGTCCGGTATCTCAGACTCAATTTTCAAATCTCGACCAATTTATTGGTGGTGTACTTGGTTCACATGGTATTTCTCAACATTTATCGCCGGCACCGGAGTCGCAGTATGAGCCGGCACCGGAGCCGCAGTATGAACCGGCACCGCAGCCGCAGTATGACCCGGCACCGCAGCCGCAGTATGACCCGGCACCGCAGCCGCAGTATTACCCGGCACCAGAGCCGCAGCATCAAGGAGATCCAGCGCAGCTGGATCAGTGGTTTGGATCACCATACCGTCAACAGCAACCCTGGCATACCGGACAGGCGCAACAACAACAGACTTGGGGATCAGGTTTTGCAGAACAGCCGTCTTGGGGGTTAGATTTAGCGCAACAACAGCACCCTTGGGGGTCAGGATTTGAGCAGCCATGGGGCCAAGCTTTTGTGCAAAATCAGCCTCATGGAACCGGTACAAGTTCTTCGCTACAACTGCCCAGTTGGGCTTCGGATTTAGCGTCCTACGGAAATTTGTTGGGAAGCAACACATATCCGATACCTGTCCCACATTCAGGTTCAGGATTTGTGGATCAACAGCCTGTCCAAGACGTTGCTGAAGACGAAGCTGAAACAGAACCCGAACCCGAAGCAGCAGAACAGACGCCGCCGCCGCCGCCGCCATCTATCCAAGAAACAGGTGGTTCCTCCAGTCATCCCAGGAGGCATAGGCTTATGTCAAGCCTTCTCGGATATCATAAAGGAAAACGGAAAGGAAAAAAATAGCATTTAGATTTTACAAATAGATAGGATTTTTTGGCATTGTAAAATTTGACGGATTCATCCTGTAAAAAAAAATTGATATACTGAAATTTTATTATTTAATTTAAATGTTTTTTTGTCTATTTAATTTAATTTAATTTTTAATAATATTATAATTATAATTATAATTATAATTATATCGTAAATAATTAATTTAATTTTTTTTAAAAAAAATAAGGGGGCGGGTTCTAGGGCGGGTTCCTAGAACCCGCCCCCTATACTGAGGGGGGTGGGGTGGACCAGGGGTGGTTCGAAACCATCCTATTTCCATAATTTAAATTTATACCCCCTATTTTAATAATTTTATTTTAAATTAGTATTATTTTAAAAAAAAACCCTAAAATATTTAAGTTAGATATAGAAGATTTATGAAGGCCATATTCAAGGTTAAGCTGAGCATTTATTCCTGTAAGATAATGTGTATCAAAGAATAAAAAAGCGAGTATAATTTCATTGAGTATAATTTTATTGTGATGATTGGATTGGTTATAATTCTATAAAACTCCTCGTAAAGTTTCATGGTTTTTCAGAAAACTCCATCTTAACTTTGGAAACTCTAGAACCCCGTCTAATAGTGTCTCCTAACTCCGGTTGGAGATGGAGTTAAAAGACCAAAATATCCTTCAATTATATTTGGAAATTACAAAATTTATTTATTTTTTTTCTAAAAAAGAATACCCTCACAACTTTACTCTTTCCTCCTCTTTCTCTCTCACAAGATTGAAACCAATGTTGTAAACAATGTACTCGTTTTCTACTTGTTCGGCCAACGGACAGTATATAATCGGATTACTCGGTAATTAATCATTTTACGAAGATTACGCGGTCATTAATATTTTGATAAACAACAACAACATAAATAAATAATATTGAAAATTTGAAAGTAATAAAACAAACAAATAAGTTGAACATTTCATCAAACACTTGGTGTACATTGTAGTATAAATTAAGTTAACAACATATAGCATACTAAATATACAAATTTAACAATAAAAACAACAACTAAACATCCAAAAAAAGATTGAAGAAAAAATAATCATAAAAAATTGAGGGAAACCCTAAATTTAAAAACTACTTTTCAAGTTTTATGAAGTGAAGATCGACTATATGGCTGGAGTTTTCGCCGAAGATCAGCTCAAATTAGTTTAGGCGTCGGCGATGGAGGGAGAGTTTCAAAGACGAGTGAAAGCCCTGGGTTGAGGACGAGGGAGAGTCTCGGTTTAGAGAGATGAAGAGTCTCGGTTTGGGGATGGAGTTAGTCTCGGAGTGGTCGAAGACGAGGAGAGGTCGAAGAGTTGCTCTCAGGTTGGGGGATGGGGAGAGTTGCATTCTAGGTGGAGTATCGGACTTGAGAGAATTTTTAAGTCATGGGTTAGATAATTGTGCTAGAATTTATTGGGCCTTAGGTTTCAAATTCGAAATGAAACCCTCAAAGCCGAGTAATCGACCCAAAAATGAGTAACTAACTGATTAACCTGGTTTTGAAGCGAGTACTCACTTTGAGTGGATAATATGTCGAGTACTTGGGTTACAGTTCGTTTTCTAACCGAGTACGATTACTCGACCGGGTACGATTACTCGGCTTAGTCCTCGGCCAAGTAATACGATTTTTACAATACTGATCAGAACCCAGACTTTCACGATCGAAATCTTAACTATCCATGAGAGATTAGCAACTTCAGAGTTCAATTAATTACCTCCCCACTTACGAATTTTCCTCCCCACTTTTCTCCAGCTTTTCTCGGTAACTGCTTAGAAGGTCAAGCCCAGTTCTTTGGCAAGGAATTTTTGGCATTGGAGACATCGTGATCCTGCAAGCGAGGCTGCATTTGCAAAATTCCATTGGTGTTGAGCTTGGAGCAGTCGGCATTTACTCGAGGGGCGGATCTAGGGTAAGGACGATGCAGATTTAAGGTTGGGGCACTGAGCTACAGGGAGAAGAAGTAAAAGGTAATATTTTAGAGTAAAAAGAACTTTAATATATTCAAATTAAGGGCATTTTGGGTACTTTTTGACGTGCCAGGCACATGCAGGACATGTGATTATAAGGACTAACTACCCAGGTGTTTATAGAGTTTCTAAGGGCAGGTTGGTTGCAGGATTATTTTGGATTTGGATCTGGATCGTGGAATCTTAGAATTTCATAATTTTGTGTTTGGTTGGGAGATTTGGATTTCGAGAATTACTTTGTTTTTTATGAGGGACCCATCACAAAACATGGATTCTTGAATCCTAAATTTTTTTAAGGATTTGCAAGGATTAGACACTATGTACTTTTAGATGGAACCGTATACTTTATTTATTTAATAATCCTCTCTCTAAAATCCTCAAATCCAAATCTCACTTTTTTTCCACCAAACAAACAAAGATTACAAAGATCTACAAATACAATACTAGGAATCCAAAACCAACCAAACAAAAAATTATCAAATCCAGAAATTTTCAACCGTACAATTTTGGAATCCAAATTTCTAAATCCTACCACCAAACAGACCCTTAAGTTAAAGTGGATTTTCCGAAAAATCGTGAAACTTGACTGGGGGTTTATGGAAATTTAAGCCTTGGAATTAATGCAATTTTTCTTTTTGATGCAAAAGGTATGTCAAGTTATAGCAAGTACTTGTCTGTCTATCTATATAATAAAGAATTTTCAACTATAACCAAAGAAATTTGTTGACGTGAAACAACTCATTTACTAAAAATTTATGTAGGTAGTCTTCAATTTCTTTAGAATTTATATTTCAGCCATTATAACTTTGATGGAGGTACTTTTCAGGTTTCCGTCAGATGTTGCCTTCCGTTGATCTCCCGGTGGATGTCGGTGGTGATCTTCTGTTGCGTGTGGGTCTCAATGGGTTTTGGTGAGATTGGTGATTTGAGGAGTTTAGCACCGAGTGCCCGCAAAGAAGTCTCGGGATGGTTTGGTACCACCGAGGACCCTCCGACGATCAAGTTAGTGCTAGATCCGAGCAGAGTAACGGGTAAGTGGAATAAAAAATGGCTTACTTGACCCCTCTGTGATAGGGGTTTATATAGCGGTGATGGCACGCAGAAGCAAGCGCGAGAATCTCGCCAGCAGTTACGCTCCTGACGTCACGTCCGCGTGGAGAGCGGATCGCCCATTAATGGGGATCGCGGAGACGCGGGATGTCGCTGGCGGAGGATCAGCGCATGGCGAGATTCGCGGAGCGGCGGTTACGCCTGTGAGCGGTGGATCTGGTCGGAAGGACCGAGGAAGACGGCCTCGACTAGGGAGCTCGGAGATGAGCAAGGGGGCCAAGGAGTCCTGGTCCTGTGGCAGCTTGGGACGAACTGGGGGGTCGAGGAGGCCTACTTGCAGAGGGCCCCGAGAAGGGTCATCTTGTGCTTGTGGGTCGGGTACAGGGATTGCCTGGTCGGCCCCTGAGGCCCTTCCTTCTGAGTTTTGGAACACGTCATCTGCCACGTGTCCAGATCTTGGAGACCGCCAATATTGAGCATCATCATTAGCCCCCCACTCTTGTCCCGACCAGCTAGCGGGTCAGGTCAGGAATGGACTGCTAGGCCTCCCGAGGTGAGCTCCTTCCTAAGGCTTTGTCGGGGCGGGTCCTCGGGCTGTCGGTTGTCTTTTCTGCTAGTGAATCGGGGCGAGATCTCCGCATTAAAGGAAGGTGCGCCGGTTCGTGCACTCTGCCACTGAAGCGACGGCCCACGTGTCAAGCGTCGATTGGCCAACGCGACGTATGCAGGCCTGCAGCGTCTGATGGGACGTGGTCCGGCGCAGGTCGACACATGGAGCGATCGGATCTGCTGGACGCGAGGAGTCGTTTCGGCGGGAGATGACGGGCGTCGTTGGATGAGGCCGCTTGCAGCAATAAACAGGGGTGGGGCCCGTCTTTGGGTCCCTACTCCTTCATATTTCCCTCTTCCAAGGCCTGGTTGCTCGGCGCTCGTTTTCTTTCTCCCGCTTTCGACTCCCGAAGATTCATTTCTTCAAGGTTAGATGTCTTCCTTTGTAGAGTCAGTAGATGTTGTAGAAGTATGTTCTAGGGACTCTTTAGTTGTGTCTGAGTCCCCCGGGGAGCAGGGGTCAGATCCTCTCCCCGGGATCGTGCGGCGGGGGCAGCCCCCAGGGAGGCGGCGGCAGATGCGGCCCCCGGCTCCTCGTGTTGGGTGAGGCATGAGGACGAGCTCGCCAATGCTCGGGCTCGCTTCCACATTCTCTCGTGTTACACGCTCCGACTGGCCAAGGAGGGAGAGAGGGCGGATCAAGTACGGGGTAGGGAAATCACCCTGTATTTGGAAGCTTTTTGGGGCGGAATGCGCCTGCCCTTCTCTCCCGAGGTCGTTGCCGCGCTGAATTTTTTCGGTCTGGCCCCCGGCCAGTTAGTGCCGAACTTGTGGAGGATCCTTCTCGGGTTCTTGATCCGCCTAAAGTTACAGGCGTTCCCCTTCAGCCTCTCCTTTCTCGATTCTTCTCTAGTCTTTAAAAGTCGCCCTGGTGGTCGAGCAGGCGACTCGAGATGGATCTATCTCTCTTTCAGAAAGCGGCCGAGGGGCGCTGCCGGGACCGGGGTCGTGGCCTTGCCCTCTTCTATTCATGATTGGAAGAAGAAATTTTTCTTCGTTTCCCCTCTCTAAGGCGAGGTCTGGCCCGTGTCTACCAAGTGGTCGAGGGAGAAATGTTTGCCGGGGAACCAGTCCGATGACCCTGCCGCGGTGAGAGTAGCGTCATGGGAGCCCATCCCCCGACCCGACGTGCTGCTGTCTGAGAGGGTCCTGAGCTGGGTCGGGCTCAGCCCCGTTGAGTTCGTCGGTAAGTTAAGCTAGCTTTCGGCTTGTGTTTTGCTCGTGTTGCTGACTTGTTGGGTATTTGCTTTATGCAGGATCCATGGACTTCTACTTGCTTAAATCCTCCATGCGCCAGCCGAGGAAGGTTACGAAGGCTGGGGGCGCCAGCTCTTCTCGCGCAAAGCCGGCCCCGGCTCCTACTGCTCCGGTGGTAACGTCCCGTGAGCGTTCGGGGGCGGATCCTGCCCCGGGTCCCAGCAGAGTGTCGGGCCGGAAGCGGGCCCTGGTTCTGGAGGACCCGGACTCGGAGGAGGAGATCGGCTCTCCCTCAGAGCCGCTCAAGAGGAGCTCCCAAAGATCTTCCCGGGGCCGGTCCTCGCCGATCGTGGTGGAGGAAGGGGGCCTCCGGTTCGCGGTGCCATCGGGGCTGTCCGTTGCGGATAGCCTCCTGCATGAGATAGAGGTCTCGGCCGGGGGTAGAGTTCCCGGGGGAACCTTCAGGGCTCAGCTGGCGTCCATCGCCCAGTAGTCCGTGCAGGTAAGTGTTTGGTTCATTGTGATATTCGGTGCCTCCTTCGTCTTTCTGATCTCTTTCGTATCTCCCAGGTTCTCCAGCACGTGACTCTCGCCTTGCGTATGGAAGCCGAGGTGGTAGCCCCGGCGCTGGAGGCCGCGGGCCGGCTCACCTCGCTGGAAGAGAGCTCCAGGCGGGAGCTGGAGGCGGTGACGGCGAGGGTTGCCGCCTTAGAAGGCGAGGTGAAGGCCGGGAAACGGGAGGTAGCCCGGCACCGCGAGGCTGCCATGATTGCCGAGGTCAAGCTCGAGGATGCCCAGGTGCTTGCCGGCAACCTGAAGAGGACGGTGAAGACCCTCCGGAAGGAGCTCGGGGCGGCGGCCGAGGCGGCCAAGTCGGCCGAACTGAGGGCGGTGGAGAGCTATAAGAAGTCGAAGGTCTTCTATTATGACCTGGCCGTGGCTACGACCCGCATCTGGCACGACGCCCTCGATGCCGTCAAGGCCCGGATGCCGGAGTTTGCCGACGGAGATCTCCGGGCCGAGTTCCCCCTCGCGGACGCCGATGAGCAGGGGGAAGAGGTTCCTGGCGAGGAAACCGCCGAGGACCCCGCGCGTCACGTGGTGGATGTCGAGGACTTCGAGGTCGCACCTGGCCCCGAGGTTTAGAGCCCGAGTCTTCCGCCTTTTATTTCTTTGTTTTTGGAATTTTGTAAGGCTGGTGAGCCCCAAAAAATACATTTTGTAAAACCTTTGTCTTTGGTAGTAATAAAATTTTTCTTCGGTTTCATCGAATCACACTCTACCATCTGTTTGTGAAGAATGCTCGTAAGATATCTCTGCTCGCACCGTTGTGTTTTCATGCCAGGTTGGCCATCTGTCTAGCAATCATCCGTCGAGTTGATTTCGATCACTTGCCGACAAGCATGCCAAGCGTGTCGAGGAGGTATCCCCATGGGCCCCGAAGTCGAGGGGAGATCGTTTAGACTTGGATAGACTTGATGCCCCTCACTGGGGTCTCGGACCCTCCGCGGGTGACGGGCAGAGCGTTGTTCGCCATATTTGTGCCGAGCGTGAGTGGGAGGCTGCCCTGTGGCCCCATGGGGGGTGCTATCTTTTGACTTATGGCAATGCGAGCATCGACCACCAGCCGGGGATGACCGAGCAGGGTAGCTACTCGGTTGCCTCTTGCGAGGGCTTTTGTCCTGACGGATAGCCGAGCGAGGGATCCTCAGGCTCGACTGCCTCTGGGAGGGCTTTCTGATCCCTGGCATTGCGGTAGGGGAGCTACCCACCAGGGACGACCGAGCAGGGTAGCTGCTTGGTTGCCTCTTACGAGGGCTTTGATCCTCAGCGTTGGAGGGGCTGTAAGAAGCCCACTAAGGAAGACCGGGCAGTGATGATGCACGGTTGCCTCTTGGCGAGAGCTTTGACATCTGGCGTCGTGGGTAGGCAACTACCAGCCTGGGATGAATGAGCGGGGTAGCCGCTCGGATGCTTCTTGCGAGGGCTTTGATCTCTGGCGTCGTGAGTAGGGAGCTACCAGCCGGAGTTGACCGAGCAGGGCAGCTGCTCGGTTGCCTCTTGCGAGGGCTTTGATCTTTCAGGATGGGGACCGAGCGGGGTTACCGCTCAGTGCCTCTTGGCGAGGACTTTGATCCCTGTCGGTTATGGTAGGAAGCTACCAGCCGGGGATAGCCGAGCAAGGACTCGACTTCCTCTGGGAGGACTTTGGTCCTTGGCGCGGAAGGGGCTGTAAGAAGCCTACCAAGGACCCTTAGCCGGGCAGGGTTACCGCCCGGTGCCTCTTGGCGAGGGCTTTTTTCCTGAAGGATAGCCGAGCGAGGGATCTTCGGGCTCGACTGCCTCTGGGAGGGCTTTCTGATCCCTGGCGTTGCAGTAGGGAAGCTACCCGCCAGGGATAGCCGAGCGACGGTTGGGCTCGACTGCTTCTGGGAGGACTTTCTGATCCCCGGCGTTGCGGTAGGGAAGCTATCCGCCAGGGGTGACCGAGCAAGGTAGCTGCTGGGTTGCTTCTTGGTGAGGGCTTTGAATCCTGGCGTTGCGAGTAGGGAGGCTACCGGCCAGGTATAGCCGAGCAGGGTAGCTGCTTTGGCTAATTCTTCGCGAGGTGTAGCTCGACCATCCAGCTGTAGGCATGGGGAATAGGAACGGTCGCGGCGACAGTGTGCGTAGCATGTGCATTGAATGCGGGGGGAGGCGAAGCGCTAGGGGCGCGTCGCTTCGATTCTACCAGAGAAGGCTTGATGACCGCCATGTGGCAGCGACTTTTTGGGTGAAAGCAGGCGACCGTTGAGCTGCGCAGCGGGCTATATAAGGCTGAAGGAGTACTGGTCCTTCCATCCTTCATAAACAGGTCGTCGAAAATGCAAGACTTACCGTTTACCATCCCCGACATCATCACTTCGAAGACGTGTACCTTTACGACCAGAACTGCACCGAGGACACGGTGCAGCTGGTCTGTGGGAGCATTGAGGACCATTTTCGGCCGGCTGCTCCCCCGACGCTCCTCCCTGCTGCAGCTGCTGATGTACTCCATCTAAAGGGCGTCGCCGGGGCTTTACAACCTGTCACGTCCCGCTTCCCAAAATACGGAATACGAGGGGTTGACAAGGCCAGCCATGCTCCTACGGTCAAGGAAATGTCCTGCTGTAGTCACACTTCGGCTTCTAGTTTTGCATAGTAAACAGTAAATGATGCGCAGGTAATGAGAAATGCAGTAACTGAATGAAACAATGTAAAGAACTGACCTGATGGGAAACAAAAAGGAAATAACTCTGGATAACCAAACAAGATGTCCGTGATGTACGTCTAGCCCCGGTCCAAGCTAAACCTTCTCCTCACACTGAGCATGCATACTCAGGTCGTCAGAGCGACACAATAGCAATATAATATATAAATTCATGTGACAATTCTAACAGTGATAATAGATATATATATCAGTAAATCAATGACGGTATAGGTATGAACATGCAGTAATCAATGCAGCGGAACAGTAAAAGCAGTAGAATGATATGACACGTATGTAAACACAGTAGGTATGTATATCGATGCTATCATCCCTATCAGTCTCTAAGTCTCACTGTACAGGTCACTAAACCTATCGTCAGTCCAAGTGTGAGAGTCAACCACTCGCGAGTGTCCTCCACCCAAGGGTAGAACCCAAGGGCAAGGGACCACGGGCCCAATATGTATATCACGGTAATAATCATGTACCCTGTAAATCTCCATATATCTCCCTAAATATATAAGCCGGCATGGGACTCCCGAGATTCTGTTGAACTCACACTCAAACTACCCCACACCCCGTGGTCTACATCAAACGCTAACCATAACCCTAAATACCAATCGGTCCGTGACGAGTCTGCGCGAGAACTGGAGGCAGGACCTCCATCAAGCACGTCCCGACTAATACCTAAGATAAATGGCAGAATCTGATGTCTTATCTGTGAAACAAATGCAAGAGCTTCCATAAGTGTCCCATACCACTTATAGTTACACGTACACGCGTCCCACAGACGTCGACAATGCAATAAAATCATAAGGTTCACTGATTGTGTACAAGTACGTATCACTTTCACTTATTCACTGATACACGAACACTAACGTACTTGCCACAATCATCACTAATACCTAACACTGGGTAATGCACGTTATCACTAGGTTATCAATGCAATGACATGTGTATGATATGATGCGTAAACAGTATATAAAACATGATTAAGGTGTCATGAATCGATAACCTACCACTTGCATAATTTATCATAAATCATACGGTTACAGTTTAGTGAAACAATGAACTAGGAATAAATAGTATGTTCAGCTA
The DNA here is from genome assembly GCA_030015575.1 of Agapanthus africanus. Lineage (NCBI taxonomy): Eukaryota > Viridiplantae > Streptophyta > Magnoliopsida > Asparagales > Amaryllidaceae > Agapanthus > Agapanthus africanus. Next base: position 141,395,076 of record CM057339.1, read on the forward strand.
TCTATCCATCGAATTTAGTTTCATGCCAATCGGGTTCCCGGATCATTAATTATAGCCATTTCATTTTAAGCGTTCACGGCTGGAAATCCGGTTTCAGAATCGGAAGTCCGTTTCGCAACGCATTTTAATCTCAATTGGGATCAGATTTTAGTGACGCTGCAGTTGAATGAAATCTAGGGTTTTCAGTAAGGTTTTCAACGCAATAGACGGTTTCTCAATCGCGTCTGTACGTTGGGAGATATACACTGTTCAATACTAGTATGTCAATTCTAATTCTGTTGGGACTGTTATGCGTCCCGATCTTTTAAATTACAGGTTAAATAGAAAATGTTGAAGAAACAGGATGAAACTACTTGTATTATCTATATAACAGATTCATCTTATATAAACAACGGAGTTCCGCAACCTACGAGTTAAGGAAACAGTGTGGTATACATTACGGGACAGCACACAGTAAATAGAGTCGCTCTGGACTGCAGTCCAGAGTCGCACTCCGATCCAAATATTGTTACATTTTAAGTACAGAAATATTTAAAAATTTACATAGGGTTAAAGTTCGTCGAGTCGGCTTCGATTTGAGCCCTCGAGCGCATCATTCCAGTATGTATATAATTTATGGTAATTTTAACAGTTTTCAGGTACAAGAAAATTCCAGTTTTACGGGTAAACTTGGGGTAGTCGTTTTAGCCATTAACGGTCATATTATCCAACGAAATTCACACACTACATTCACAGCCATACGGGCCAGATTATACAATTGAGTTCCGTCAAATTAAGCAAGTATTTTCATTGGGGCCATACGTCGAACAGGTAAATAGTGTACGTTATCACGAATAGTGACATTGCAATTTATACGATTTGGATTTGTAACTTAAATAGAATAGCATGAAGCAAGTAGAGAACTTGCCTGGACACGTGTCGACGAGGGTCCGGCAGCGGCAGCAGCACGATCGCGTCACGGGGCAGCATCGTTCGGCCCTTTGGAATCAGACAATTGAATTCACTCCAGTTACTCTCCGTGCAATCGTTTTCATTACCGCCCGAGTTATTTCAGGTTTTGATCTGCGAGAGAGAGAGAGGAATTTTGAGAATAGAGAGAGATTTAGAGAAATGGAGAGAGAGGGTTAGAGAGAGAGAGTGAGATGTAGAGAGAGAGAGAGGGAAACAGAGAGAACGTTGTGGAGAGAGAAAGAGACAGAGATAGATAGAGAAGGATGGCGACGGTGGTGATGATGGGAGTCGACTGAGGTGGTTCTGGCTCGTCGGCGTCGGGGTGAGGGGTTCGAGCTCGGGTGCAGCGAGCGGGTGGGGTGCGTAGGGGACTTTGGCTGGTGGGTGCAGTGGAGTGGGAGAGAGGAAGTGGGGTGCTCGGATGTGGATGTATGGGGTGATGGTGATGCTGCTGACGACGTAGAGGGTGCGGCTGTGGTGGTCGCGGTGTTGGGAGGAGGCGGAAAGAGCCGTTGGAGGAAGATGAGAGGGTAGTGGGCCGGGTCGGGTTGGAGGGCTGAAGCGGGCTTGAAGAGGGGCTGGGCCGGGCCAGAAAAATAAAAGGAATTTCCCTTTTTATAATTTTCTGCGGGCTGGGCTGAGTTTAAAATGGATTAAGTTTAAGAAAATAAATGAATGGGCTGAGGTAAATTTATTAGAATAAATAGGATAGGGTAGGGTTTGGGATTTTTGGTTTAGGATAAATAAAATTATAAATAAGATAAATAAAATTACAAATAAAATAAAAAGAATTATAAATAAAATAGAGTAACAAAATATAGATTTTGGTATAAAAGGGGCTGGGTATTACACAACCCCTTGTCCGAGCAGCTCTATGACGAGGCCGTGGGCAAGCTGCGTTCTTTGAGGCGCTTCGGCCTGATCTCCGCGAACCGGCTGCCCCGCTCAGAGGCGCTCGTCCGCGAGTGCTACGAGCTGAGGCTTGGATTCGACGCGCGCGGGGGGAACCGGGGGCAGAGGTTGGACCTCGCGAGGCCCCGGCTGGCGGAGATCCTTACCGAGTACCACGAGCACTGCTCGCTGCACCCCCTTCCCCCACTGTTGTAATTTCCTTTTCTTTTTGCGTGTATGGCTGAGGAGACCATAATACCTTTTGAATAAACAAGGTTTTTCTTTCTTTTTCGCAACGTTCCATTGATCTTTATTAAATTAACAATAGAACCTAGGAAGAGTTTACATTGCCTAAAAGGAAAGGTACATGCTAGTGGATGATTTTATTAGCTCGACCCGAGCTCCCCGGAGGACTGTGGGCCTCCGTGCTTGGCACAGGGTACGGGGCTCCCTGAGTTCCGTGCTGGCCGTCCGCCGAAACGAGCATGATCTGACCGATGGTCAGGTCAGCGGGAGGGCGATGCTGCTCCTGCTCGCGGTTGGCCTGCCGTTTGTCCCTCAAGTATGCGGCGAGGTGTCCCGATCGGATGAGCTCTTCGATGTAGTCCCTGAGTTGCTTGCAATCCTCCGTGGCGTGGCCCAGTGTCCGGTGGAAGGCGCAGTAAGGGCCCCGGGTTCGCTTCGCAGCCTGACGCGGGATTGGAGGGAACTTGAAGAACCCCTCGTTCTGGGCCTCCTCTAACGATACTGCGAGGGAGACGTTGAGGGGGGTATACTCCTGGAACTTCGTGTGGTAGGGCTGCTGACGCTCCAGCCTCTCCTCCCGAGCCCTCTTCTTCTGGTCGGATCATTCTGCTCGGGGGAGGTTAGCGTTCACCTCGGATTCCAGCTGAACCTCGCGCTCGGTCCACGCCTTGACCTCGGCCATGGTCTTAGGTTGCGCCAACGCGAAGGAGCGTAACCACTCCTTGTGCCTCAGACCAGATCTAAGCACCGTGATGACGTTCTCGTCCCGGTGCTCGGGCACCTCGAGAAGGGCGTTGTAGAAACGAGTAATGTAGGCCTTGAACGTTTCCTTGTCCCCACTCTTAACCGTGAAGAGGTAGTCGACCGTGCGCTTCTATCGATGGTTCCCAACGAAATGGCCGAGGAACTGAGTAGCCAGCTCGTCGAAGGTCGAGATTGAGTGGGGCTCGAGCCCCCGGAACCAGTCCCGACCTGCGCGGATGAGGGTGGCCGAGAAGGCCCTGCACTGGGCGGCGTCGGAGTGGTCTTGGAAGCTCATCCCCGCGGTGAAAGCGTCCAAATGGTTCTTCGGGTCGGTTTTCCCATCGAGCAGAGAGACCTTTGGGGGCTTGTTGCGCGAGGAGACGTGGACGGCGAGCAATTCCTCGGTGAACGGCTTTGTGAGCGAATCGGAGGAGTACTTAGCCCCGTCGCTCGAGAGGTGAGCCTCCCGGCGCATACCCTCGATTTTCTTCTCGAGGGCGTCAAGCCGACCGTGGTATCCCGAAGAATCAGCGCCTTGGGATCCCTGGCCTCCGCTGCGGGTGGTCTGCGTCTGGGAGCGGCCCCGGTTCCTCTCGATGTGGTGCCTCAGATCCCTGGGCGAGGTGGTTCTCGAGCCGCCGATGTGAACCCTTTCAGTGCGGCCCCGCCGAGAGGGGGTGTCGACCATGCATGTGGACAAGCGAGGTGACTGACATCTCCTCAGGGGGATAAGGGTCGTGAGGAGGCTCGAGGCGAGGTGTTCTGGCGTCGGACCTTGGGGTGGAGCCGTAGGGCGCCCAGCAGGCCTCATGGAGTGCCGGCGCGAGAGATCTGTGGCCAGGAGTCGTGGCCTGCTGGTGGTCAGCCGTCCCGACGGGGGCAGAGCCTTCTGGAGGCGGTGGAGCGGCGATCTGGGGCCCATGCCCGGCCGCTTGGACGCGGACGAGCGTCTCCACGAGGGACTATAGCCGATCTATCCGGCTGGCGAGAGCGTTGATGATGGTCGCTGGAGGAGGCTCATCCACGCCTTCGGTGAGTGGAAGGCGGCGGCTGCTACCGGGATCTTCAGGATGGTTACTCGCCATGCGGGCGGAGATCGGAAGGCCAATTTTGTTTTTGTGGAGTTTGGGTCCCCACAGACGGCGCCAACTGATGGAGGTCCTTTTCAGGTCTCCGTCAGATGTTGTCTTCCGTTGATCTCCCGGTAGATGTCGGTGGTGATCTTCTGTTGCGTGTGGGTCTCAATGGGTTTTGGTGAGATTGGTGATTTGAGGAGTTTAGCACCGAGTTCCTGCAAAGAAGTCCCGAGGTGGTTTGGTACCACCGAGGACCCTCCGACGATCAAGTTAGTGCTAGATCCGAGCAGAGTAACGGCTAAGTGGAATAAAAAATGGCTTACTTGACCCCTCTGTGATGGGGGTTTATATAGCGGTGATGGCACGCAGCAGCAGGCGCGAGAATCTCGCCAGCAGTTACGCTCCCGACGTCACCCCCGCGTGGAGAGCGGATCGTCCATTAATGGGGATCGCGGAGGCGTGGAACGCGGGATGTTGCTGGCAGAGGATCCGCGCATGGCGAAATTCGTGGAGCGGTGGTTACGCCTGTGAGCGGTGGATCTGGTCGGAGGGACCGAGGAAGACGGCCTCGGCTAGGGAGCTCGAAGATGAGCAAGGGGGCCGACGAGTCCTGGTCCTGTGGCAGCTCGGGACGAGCCGGGGGGTCGAGGAGGCCAACTTACAGAGGTCCCCGAGGAGGGCCAGCTTGTGCTTGTGGATCGGGTACAGGGGTTACCTGGTCGGCCCCTGAGGCCCTTCCTTCTGAATTTTGAGACACGTCATCTGCCACGTGTCCAGATCTTGGAGACCACCAATATTGAGCATCATCAAACTTAAATTCAAAAAGTGTTTACTAAAAGTTTATGCAGGTCATCTTCAATTTCTTTAGAAAATATATCTCTGCCACCAAATTCAAAAAGTCCATAAGCCTCTTCTTTTTATTCTAAATAAAAATTCAAAAATTAAGAAAACCTAAGTTGTCGCTGTGTTCTCCCCTCCGTTAATTTTAAAGTGCATTAGCATTTAGCACCTACAATGAGCGTTTGTTGTTTTATCCTATTTAGAGTCCAATTTTTATTTTTTTTGAGCCATGGATAAATATAAAATGGGGGTTTTTGGTTTAAAATTATTTTGAATGCTAATAAGTGGTTAAAATAGTCATTTTAGTAACCCGAATCAAGAATATTCTAAAAGATATTATAATATGTTATTTACCATATTTAAGTAAAAGAAGGTAACTACAAGTACATGAAAGTAGAATTTGAAATATGATAAAATTAAAATAACTTTTAGAATGTTTTTTTTGTCTTAAATTTGAATATAATGTAGATCGAATTTGAAATTGAAGCTAATTTCTAGAAAATTCTTTTTCTGTCTCGAGTTTTAAAAAGTTGCTTTTTTCTTTTTTTTTTCAAGAAATGGAGAAGTTTAATTATTTTTGTCTTTTTTTTATGATGTGAAGACTCTAAAATTTGAGAAATTTTCTCTTTTTTTCTTTGTTTTTCAAAAAATGAAGAAGATGGACTCTAACCAATATCATTTGCATTATATAGTAGTACTAGTTTTCTGCACGTGCGTTGCATATATTAGTTCACTCATGGTATTTGTAATTGAAATTGTAAAGCCATATTATTATATTATTAGTTAAATGAATGGTTTCTTCAAAATTCTTTCAGTTATTTTTTGCAGAAAAAACATAAATTTGAATGTCAATAATGCGTCGTATTTGAGTTATTAAATATATTGCAAAAAATTATTAAAAGATAATTTTAAAAATAAAAATAAAAATGCAAGGTTATGGAAATTTCTAGAAAGACAATACTGCATAGCTTAGTGGATGTGCATTGAATAATTTTAAATAAGAAAGATATTCATGGAAAAAAGATAACTTTAAGAAAAGTCTAGAAAGTTGAAATATACTGGGGTAAAACTTTGTCCAGAAAGTTCTTTTATCTTATTTTTTCAGGGATTAAATTTTTAGAATTCAAAAGAACAATATTTTATTGTTGTGTTGTCCTTTGTTGATGATGTGGACATTTTAAGAATGGAGAAATTTTCTCCTTTTTTCTTTGATTTTAAAAAATAGAGAATGGTGAATCTAACCAAGTCCATTTGCATTAATATATATACTAGAATTTGTGCACGTGCGTTGCACGTGTTTAAAAAAATTTGAGAAGGGAAGAGAGAAATATGGAGAGTTCTAAAGTCTTATTTATTTATTTATTTTTAAAAAGAGGGGAGGGATGAGGTGGAGGGCTTGAAAGGTGAGAGAGATGATGTGGAGGGTTGAGAGGTGATGATTTTTCTTGTTTTTTCTTTTTTCGAAAAAAAAAGAAGGGTGGGACTCTAACCAAGGGTATTTGCATTATATAGAGAGAAGATACTAGAATTCGTGCATGTGCGTTGCACGTGTTAGTTTAATAAAATTGAGAAGTGATATGGAAGATTCTAGATGAACAATTAATTGTTTTTTAGGTGGAGAGAGATGACGTGGAGGGTTTGAAAGGTGAGAGAGATGATGTGGAAAGCTTGAAAGGTGAGGATTTTTCTCATTTTTTCTATTTTTCTAATAAAAAGAAGAAGAGTGGATCTCTAACCAAGAATATTTGCATTATATATAGATACTAGAATTCGTGCACGTGCGTTGCACGTGTTAATTTAAAAATTAATTATTTTTTGGGAGAGAAGAGAGAGACGTGGAGGGTTCTAATAATTAAAAAATTAATTATATTTTTTGGGGAGAAGAGAAAGACATATGGAGGGTTCTAGTATTTTTTGGGACGAGAGAGAGATATAGAGGGTTCTAGTATTTTTTGGGAGGAGAGAGAGATTGTAGAGGGTTTTATATATAAACAATTAAATTTTTTTGGTAGAAGAGAAAGAGAGATGTGATGATGATGATGCGGATGGCCTATGAATAATGAGGGTTTTGTGTAAATTTTCATTTAAAGGAGGATTTATGGGTAGATTTATAAATAACGAGGGTGTATGTGTAAATTTTTATTTGAATGCATTAATTTTGTTGTTTTTTCTTAGATAAAAAAGAGGTCTTAGGAGGTGAGTTTTCCCCCCTCTTTTTTCTTTAAATTTTGATAAAAGGAGATAGAGGAATTTTTAAATTTTGGTTTTGTCTTTTTCTTTGAATTTGATGAAGTGGAGGCTTGAGGAGTAAGGATTTTTCTCTTCTTCTCTAGAAAAAAGAAGAGGGATAGATCTCTAACTAAAAGTTATTTTTCTCCTTTTTTTAGAAAAAAAGAGGGATGCACCTCTAACTAAAGGGTATTTGCATTACATATACTGGAACTTATGCATGTGCTTTGCACGTGTTAGTTTAAACCATTTAAGAAGAGGGGAGAGAGAGAAATATGGAGTGTTCTAGAATCTTATTTATTTTTTAAAGAAATTGAGAGAGGGTCCTCTGACCAACCTATATATATATTGGGAGAGAGGATATGGAAGATTCTAGATAAACAATTAATTGTTTTTTAGGAGTAAGAGAGTGCATATTTATTGGGAGAGATGATATGGAAGGTTCTAGATAAACAATTAATTGCTTTTTAGAAGAGAGAGATGACGTGGAGGGCTTGAGAGGTGAGAGAGACGATGTGGAGGGCTTGAGAGGTAAGTATTTTTCTCATTTTTTCTATTTTTCAAGAAAAAGGGAGAAGGGTGGATCTCTAACCAAGGGTATTTGCATTATATATAGACTAGAATTTATGCACACGCGTTGCACGTGTTAGTTTAAAAAATTTTGAGAAAGGGGGAGAGGTGGAAAGAGATATGGAGGGTTCTAGAATTTTATTTATTTGTTTTTTTAAAAAAAGGGGATTGATGATGTGGAAGATTCTAGATAAATAATTAATTGTTTTTGGGGAGGAGAGAGAGATGATGTGGAGGGCTTAAGAGGTGGGGGAGATGATGTGGAGGGCTTAAGAGGTGAAGATTGTTCTCTTTTTTCTAGAAAAAAGGAGAAGGGTGGACCTCTAACCATAGGTATTTGCATTATATATACTAGAATTTATGCACGTGCGTTGCACGTGTTAGTTTAAAAAAATTTAAGGAGAGAGGGTGAGAAAAATATGGAGGGTGCACGTGCGTTGCACGCGTTAGTTTAAAAAAATTTGAGAAGGGGAGAGGGTGAGAGAGATATGGAGGGTTCTAGAGTTTTATTTATTTATTTTTAAAAGGGGATTGATGATGTGGAAGGTTCTAAATAAACAATTAATTGTTTTTTGGGAGGAGAGAGAGAGATGATGTGGAGGGCTTAAGAGGTGAGGGAGATGATGTGGAGGGCTTGAGAGGTGAGGATTTTTCTCATTTTTTCTTTTTTTCTAGAAGAAAGGAGAATAGTGGATCTCTAACATGGGTATTTGCATTATATATAGAAGAATTAATTTTTTTTAAAAAGGGGATTGATGATATGGAAGGTTCTAGATAAACAATTAATTGTTTTTTGGGAGGAGAGAGAGATGACGTGGAAGGCTTAGGAGGTGAGGGAGATGATATGGAGGGCTTGAGACGTGAGGATTTTTCTCATTTTTTCTTTTTTCTAGAAAAAAGGAGAAGGGTGGATCTCTAACCATGGGTATTTGCATTATATATATATATATATATAATTTATGCACGTGCGTTGCACGTGTTAGTTTAAAAAAATTTGAGAAGGGGGGAGAGATGGAGAGAGATGTGGAGGGTTCCAGAGTTTTATTTATTTGTTTTTTTAAGAAAAGGGGATTGATGATGTGGAGGGTTCTAGATAAACAATTAATTGTTTTTGGGAAGGAGAGAGAGATGGTGTGGAGGGCTTAAAAGATGATGGAGACGATGTGGAGGGCTTGAGAGGTAAGAATTTTTCTCTTTTTTTTTCTAGAAAAAAGGAAAAGGGTGGACCACTAACCATGGGTATTTGCATTATATGTAGAGACTAGATTTATGCACGTGCGTTGCACGTGTTTAAAAAAAATTGAGAAGGGAAGAGAGAAATGTGGAGGGTTCTAGAGTCTTATTTATTTATTCATTTTTAAAAAAAAGGGAGGATGATGTGGAGGGCTTGAGAGGTGAGTGAAATGATGTGGAGGGCTTAAGAGGTGAGGATTTTTCTCCTTTTTCTTTTTTTCTAGAAAAAAGGAGAAGGATGGACCTCTAACCAAGGGTATTTGTTTTATATATACTAGAATTTATGCATGTGCGTTGCACATGTTTAAAAAATTTAAGAAGGGAATTGAGAGAAATGTGGAGGGTTTGAAAGTCTTATTTATTTATTTATTTTTAAAAAAAGAGAAGAGATGACGTGGAGGGCTTGAGAGATAATGATTTTTCTCCTTTTTTCTAGAAAAAATGAGAATGATGGACTTCTAACCAAGGGTATTTGCATTATATATATATATATATAAGAATAATGAAGGAAAAAGGCCATAGGAGGGAATTTCCTCCTATGGCATCGAAAAAACACACCCTCCATCGTGTAATCCGACGATCGGAATGCATCATCTTCATCGTTATCATCTAAGATGTGGGTATACCAAATTTCATGTGATTCTATAACTTTTTCACCGTTGGTTTAGAAATGTAAAAAGTTCTATTGTCGGTAAATCGTTAATTTTGAACCCACTAAACCAACGGTGAAAAGGTTGTAGAACCACATGAAATTTGATGTACCCATATCTTAGATGATAACGATGAAGATGATGCATTTCGATCGTCGGAAAACACGATGGAGGGTGTGTTTTTTCGACGCCATAGAAGGAAATTCCCTCCTATGGCATCTTTACTCCATTACTCTCTCTCTCTCTCTCTCTCTCTCTATATATATATATATATACACACACGACGCCATAGAAGGAAATTCCTTCCTATGGCCTCTTTCCTCCATTATTCTCTCTCTCTCTCTATATATATATATATATATATATATATATCATTTGTTCTTCTCTCAATTATTCTTTTGGTGTTCTTCAGAAAAAAAAGAACTTCTAATCTAAAATTGTCCGTTCCTTACACACAATTCCCTGACATATATTTACTTATGCATAACATATATTTACATGTGCAAAACATATACTTTAATATTGATGTAAGAGAATAGGGCATTGTTTTATTTGCACAGCTTACAACTTTTTGACATTAAACTGCTATGAGACCATAGAATTTTGGGTAAATTGTCAAAAAAAAATACCAAGCACTTTTTTCCGCTGTAAAAACCTCCATAATCTCGAAATGTAGTCGAAAACCCCTTGGAATTTTTTCCTTTGTAGGGAATCAACAGAGAGAGATCAAAACGCGGAACAAGACTCGTGGCAACACACAAATCGTGCAAACACAATTACGCAATTAAACGACGAAAGAACAATATAAATATGCGAGAATAAAATAAGAGATCAAAACGCGAAACAATACTCGTGGCAACACACAAATCGTGTAAACACAATTACGCAATCAAACACACAGAGACAAGAAATTTGTTAACAGGGTTCACCTCCCGTATGGTTAGTTACCGGCAGAGCGGAATCTGCAAAGTTTCCACTGTAATTTTTGAATCAATTACACGAGCAAAATCCTAGGAATTTTCTCTCAAAATTCTCCAGCCATAACCGTCACCCTTTAACGATCTCTCACAAATTGGCTATTATTGGCTTCTAAATAGTACATATGAGGGGATCCTTTATATAGACAAAACCTAATCCCAACAATATTAGGAAATAAACAAACTTTCCAAAGTAAGTTATCTTCAGAATTTGCCGCCGCCAAACGTCTGCAGTTCGCTTTTCCAGACGTCTGCCTCCGTTTTGGATTGGATTTCGTGGCTCATACGTCTGTCTCGATGAATTGCAAACGTCTGCCTTCGCTCTGAATTGGGTTTTGTGACTCATGTAGACGTTTGACCCGATGAACTCCAGACGTCTGCCTCCGCTTTGGTATTTCTCATGTAGAGACCAAACGTCTGAACTTGATTTGGCCAGAAGTCTGAAGTTAAAATGCTTACTTTCAGACGTCTGTCGTTGTGTTTGCTTCAGACGTCTGACCTGAAGAATGTTCCACCGTTTCTAATATTCTCCGACTTGGAAATTCTTCAGCCTTGATTCTCGACGCTAGTGGACTTCACACGACTCCACTCTACGCTCTCCTCATCGGATTTTCATGAAGAGATCCACCAACCTGCAACAGAGATTCAGCTTATCTCTGTCTACGACCTTGGTGAACATATCCGCCGGATTCTTTTCTCTAGCAATTTTTGCAATGTCAACTCCTGCTCTTCAATCGGTATGTGAATGAAAAGGTACCGCACTTTGATGTACTTCGTCTGAAAGTGATATGTCGCATTCTTCGCCAAATGTATCGTACTTTGGCCGTGTTACGCCCCGCTTCCCAGTATACGGGCAGAGGATGCGACGAGGCCGCTACGTATTTACTCTGAAATAAACACGCTAAGCGTATCTAAGCAATATAAAATGTAATGTACACAAGAGACAAGATATAAATGAACAACAACTTTATTTATTAACATTCTTTTTTACAATACATCTGAAAAGTAAATACATGGAATGGAAAGCAATGCCTAAACAGTGGCATAACAGAAATGGAAAATACAGAATGTAAATGTGTACAAGGAACTAGAGCTCCGGGTCGAAGGCTAGCTGATCCAAGTCCTCGAAGGTGGGCTCAATCTCCTGAAGGTCCGAATCACCTGACGACATTCCAAAGAAAAGAAAGAGAATATCGTCAGCGAACAAATCGCTCGATAAGTCCCAAAGAGGAGGGAGAAGTAGAATAGACACACAGAGAGAGGGTATAACTATTATAATGTTGTTTGTTATGTTAACGTAGTTGTTTGTAGTTTGGTACAGAAGATGCCAGTGTATACGAGGGGGTCTCACTTCCCCGGAGACTAAGGTATCAGGAGTACAAGGCTCCGTAGATAATACCACGGAATAACGGTATGGATGTAATTACGTCTTAAGTGACCACCTCGTACCACCTTTAATATGTTCCATACCAGTCTACCCCTTATAAACCCCGCGATATCTTGTTTGTATTGTATTGTCTTTTAAATTGAATTGTATAGATTGATGACTTGCCGAAACCATTATATCAGTAAATGGATGTAACTGGAGAATCATGTAGATGGAGGTATATCCATTGTTCGGTTCAGTTAATATAGATTGAATGGATTGAACAGATTGAATATATGGATTCATATTGAATTGTAGTTTATACATGAATCATATTCAAGTCAGATTTATTATATTGAGACTCGGTCTGAGTCAGACAATTAGAAAAGAAATTGAATCCTGAATTAGGTTTTGGTGTTATCGGTAACTGCTGCATATGGACGACAGATTTGTGTCTTTTTCAAAAACAATTACCATGTTGATAACACCGTTTGTTAAGTTGTCTACCTTAAATAGGCAAGCACTCATATCTCCGGCTCCCTGAGGCTCAAGAGACTGGTCCCGTTTAAACCTATGTTTACTAGGGTCCTTATTGTAATTTAGTATAACTTGAGAGGGTTTTATGTAGAAATAATTTTGTATAATTTTCAAAATACAGCTCAAGTATTTTATTATCGTATTTAGAGTTTTCATGGGTGTATATTTTATCAATGTGACATTTCTAGTGAATAAAACCTAATTTCATAATATATGGTATTTATTTGTAATATTGGAATTGAATGGTATTTTCTTGTAAATGGAATGTTTTTCTTAAATTTTGGAAATGTGGAATATTATAAATATTAAAAATAGATATTTTGATATTAATTACAAATATTTATTTATTAAAAATATAAGTTTTATTTATAATAGAAATCATATTTTCTAAAGAAAATTGTATTAAAATCTTTCGAGATCGTATGGTCCTTGCGGAGGTCTACATCTCTCTACTAAGCCCGAGGATGTGCGATAATCCGCACCATCCCTAACGGGTTTCCCAAAATGGGTTGTAAAGGCGCAATTGCAAAGATTTTTTAAATACACTTCTTATAGAAAAAAAAAGGTTTTAATAGTTGAAGGTAATTATATGTAAAGTCGTATTTTTTCCGAATCTATGTTTCCAAATTCCATCGTGCTATGTTAGATATGTGTGTTGTGAGGAGGTAGGTCATTAACTTGGGAGTTCTCTAAAGGTATAAAGGTATTATAGAGTTTATGTCGGAAACTAAAGTTTGTGGTATTTTAATGTAAAATTACGATAAAAGATGTATATAACAATCTTTTGTGATGAAACTTATTAAGGATCTTTATTAATGTTTAATGAACAATATGTGATGATATGAAGTGATCTTGATTAAGAAAAATTATAGTTTTTAAAGAAAAACCGAATCGGAAGTCGGACTAACTCCGCTTCCGTCGGATTTTAGTTTTGAATGTTTTTAGAATAGAGAAAAGAGAAAGAAGTAGGGACTTACTAGATGATTGGCTAGAGGAGAGGAAGAGGTGGGAGTTTCCGGTGCATTGTTTCGTCGTCGGAAACTTCTCGGATTGCCGTCGGAAGTTCGTCAGAGTTTCGCCCTTTTGCTAACTCCACTTGCACACAAAAGACTTGGGAATTTTCTTGAGAGTTTGGGCATGGATGTAGGAGTAAGGAGGGGTGATTTGAGGGTGGTATTTATAGGAAAAAATTACGGTTTTAGGGTAGGGAAAGGGTATTAAAAATTTGTATTAAAATGGATTAAATGGGGGTATTTTAATTCTCTGGTTAATTGCAGAGAATTTAAACAGTGCAGGGGGAGTGGGGTAGGCCAAAGGGTGTAGGGGGTTAAAGAAAAATTATGATCAGACCGAGTTGGACCGGCGGCGCCGGCCGAGTCAACCGTTTCGCCGGCCCGAGTCGGGCGATTCAGGGCTCGTCTTGACGCCACGTGTCCTTGACGCTTGGTCTAGGCTCGTTGACACGTTTATTTAGGTTGTGACTCTTGATTTTACGGATTGTCCACGTGTAGACCTTTGGGCTTCTAAAAGATTAAAAGAAAAATAAATAAAAAGATAATATCGCTGATGGGATTTGAACTCTGGTGCTTTGTAACAGCAGTGCAGGGTCTTACCAATGAGCTACAAGCTCTTTCTTGCTGTTCAAAAGCAAATCAAACTTAGAACTTGTGCTCAGGCTCAAATACCCCTTTCTGTATTTTTGAAAAAAAATTGTACAGAAAGTTTAGGGTTTGTTTCCCCCAATCAGAGCAAAGCTCTGTTTTGAATTTCAAAATTTTAAAATTGAAGTAACGCTTCAGATCCCGTACGCTGCGCGCTGCGCGCCACGTGTCAACACGGGCGCGCTAGCATAGCTGCAATGCGCTCTGCGCTGTGTGCCACGTGTCAAACACGGGCGCGGTAGCGCTGTTGCGCTGCGCTCTGTGCTGCGCACCACGTGTCGAACGTAGGTGCGCTCGTGCAAGGTGCGCCAGCACTGGAATTATAAAATTCCCCATAGTTAGATCAAAAGATCTAATAATGATGATAAATCATTAATTAATCAGAAACTAAATTCTGTTAAGGAAAGATTCCTCAAAATCTTTCCAAATAACAAGGTTGTGCTCTGTAAATCAGAGTACCGTTGGATCAATGATCCAATGGTAAATAAAAATTACCAAAAGACAGAATAAATTCTGTATGGAAAGATCTTTCCGATCTTGTTAAAACAAGAAGATTATCTTCTGCAAAGCAGAAGCCCTAGGATCAAAGATCCAACGGTGGGAAATATTCCCAAATCAATCAGAGAAATATCTCTTAAACTGATTTAACAAATCAATTGGCCCTATATAAATGCGCCAAGACTTCAAGTCTCAGATAGAGAAAACCCTCTGCAAACTTTGAGAAAACTCAAAGAAAAAGAAAGGTAAGCCTTTAGCAAAAGAAGATCATTTCTTCCAGGTAAAGAATTAATTCTTGAACAACAGAGATGAAACATCTCATAAAAAGAAGAAACATCTTCTAAAAAGATCTTAGATCTATAAAAAGACCAATGTCTTTGATTAAAAAGAAAAGATCAAAAGATCTAATCATAAAAAAATAATAAACAAAAGAAGTACTTTACTTCATTGACAGATCTTTGATCTATAAAGGCAGAGCCTTTATAAAAACAAGAACTTTTATTCTTGGATCATGAGGCAAAGCCTCCTTTGAAGAACATAAATTTGTTCTTTGATCTTAAAATTGATCAAAATGTGCTTTGCGCTATTAGACAGTGCCTTGCACTCATGAATTGCGCCCCTGCACTCCTTGGACCGGCGCTCAGCGCCGAAATATGCCACGTGTCAACCATAGACATGACCTGCGCTTCGCTCCTGAAAACAACACATTGCGCTCTTGGGTTGGCGCTCGGCACCAAGCGCGTCACGTGTCACTCACTGGCGCACCCATAAACTAGCGCAGCGCGCTCATAAATTAAAAGCGCAATGCGCTAACAAACTAGCGCTTAGCGCTAAGCGCGACACATGTCATCTTCGTGTGCGCTACCTGACAGAAGCGCAATGCGCTCTTTAATTGGCTCAAAGCGCCTGGTATGCCACGTGGCGCGCTGTCAGAACATACTTTGTTCTGATGAATGCTATGTATTCAATATAAGACAAAAAATGTGTCACAGCCCAATACTTAGCATTATTAAAATGGCAGAGCCCAAATAAAGGCCTAATGGCCAGAACAAAAATAAAATGTTATACATTTTTTTTAACTGGACTTAGCCCAATTCTGGCCATAAGTCCTCAACTTAAATTGAACTGAGCCCATCTGCTCTTCTAATCAATTTACACCCGGTTCGAGGGTACATCTCTTTACTCCTCTGATATCTGTCATTGTAATCCTTCAACATCGTCAGAGAGGTGACGGGTCCCGACAACCACACATTACTACGGACTGTGGGGTCCTTAAACTAATGGACTATGATGTCCTTAACCTCGACCTTGATGTCTTAAAACTAATATCGGACTGTGGAGTCTTTAAATCCTCGGACTATGATGTCCTTAACCTCGACCGCAAAGTCTTTAAACTAACATTGGACCGAGATGTCCTTAAACTAACAATGGACCGTAATGTCCTTAAACTAATTATCGACCGCAATGTCACTAAACTAAACAAAAGAGCCCAATTACTCTCTTGTCGGATCTAAACGATCCTGTTAAGTGGATCATAGTTTAAAATAAGACTAACGTATTCTTAACAAACGTTTAAGTCGATCTTAGTCTCAAATAAGGCTAACGTATCCTTAAACCCAAACCTCCAAACCCAAATCTAAGAAAGATACGGATTTGGACTAGTCCACACCCTACGGGCGACAACATAACCTAGTTTCCATATACAATCTACGGGCAACCAAACACAAAACAAACACCCACGACACGAAGTGACCATCTGGAGAAGGAGAAAGTTGTTACTGCGATGCGGTAGCGTAATTAACTGCAGGGGCTTGCGCCTATAGGGAAAAGCGTCCCCACAATCAAAACCCCCTCAAACGAGGGGGAATCTGACGATGTCTGCTACATCGGTCGCATCCGTTTAAGCCTTCGATACATGGTGCCATAAATCAACTTGGCATCTTCGGAGAGGTGGACGGATAACACCAATTAGCATCTGCCCCGAATTTCAGGCAAGACGTACGCCGCGTCTCCGCCGCGTCCTTCGAAGGGGAACAGATTCTGGCACGCCCGGTGGGACCTTTTCCTCTTTCCACTCCACACTTCGTGTGTCGTGTTCGCGAACCAATCGCGGTTTGCTGATGGTTGCCCTTAGGTTCGAGGTACCAAGATTTGGCGTTTTGTTTGGTGCAGAAAACAAAGGATCAATGGCGTTCACCTGCTCGAAGTGTTCCAACTGCAACTGCAACCCGCGTTCTGCCTCATCTGATGGCATAGCCTACGGGCCCCAAGCGGCTTCCCTGTTCACGATGCCGGTGGAACATGTCACGCTCCACCTCCAATACAGAGAGAATTGTCCGCTCTGGCCGAAGCCGCACGGTTTTGTCCTTCGGGACGAACCGGACCCGACCAGGGGCCACTTCCCAGGAGGTCACCCATCCCAGAACTTCCCTGGCTCGAGCACGCTTAACTACGGAGTTCTCAAGCTCCTATAGTGCCGGTTCATTTAAAAGGCGCCTCTGTATTGAAGAGTGGTATCATTCCATTTATAGTACAGATCTGCCCCCTTTCGGAATGTATTCCGAAGAGTCCCCATTGTTCTACAGTGGGTCCCACGGACTCAAGAGGTGGCCCCCACGGATTCAAGAGGTGGCCCCCGCCCACTTAACACGACACTTGGCGTGGCACTTTGCTCCGTGAGCAAGAACCGGGTCCTGACATTCCTCCCACCTTTGAACAATGGTTCGTCCTCGAACCACAGACCTACTATTGAGGGACCATCTCTGATACCATTCTGTCACGCCCCACCCCCAATACAGAGAGTATTGTCCGCTCTGGCCGAAGCCGCACGGTTTTGTCCTTCGGGGCGAACCGGACCCGACCAGGGGCCACTTCCCAGGAGGTCACCCATCCCAGAACTTCCCTGGCTCGAGCACGCTTAACTACGGAGTTCTCAAGCTCCTGTAGTGCCGGTTCACTTAAAAGACGCCTCTGTATTGAAGAGTGGTATCATTCCATTTATAGTACAGATCTGCCCCCTTTCGGAATGTATTCCGAAGAGTCCCCATTGTTCTACAGTGGGTCCCACGGACTCAAGAGGTGGCCCCCACGGATTCAAGAGGTAGCCCCCGCCCACTTAACACGACACTTGGCGTGGCACTTTGTTCCGTGTGGCACTTTGTTCCGTGAGCAAGAACCGGGTCCCGACATACGGAACAAAGTGCCACGCCAAGTGTCGTGTTAAGTGGGCGGGGGCCACCTCTTGAATCCGTGGGGGCCACCTCTTGAGTCCGTGGGACCCACTGTAGAACAATGGGGACTCTTCGGAATACATTCCGAAAGGGGGCAGATCTATACTATAAATGGAATGATACCACTCTTCAATACAGAGGCGCCTTTTAAATGAACCGGCACTACAGGAGCTTGAGAACTCCGTAGTTAAGCGTGCTCGAGCCAGGGAAGTTCTGGGATGGGTGACCTCCTGGGAAGTGGCCCCTGGTCGTGTCCGGTTCGTCCCGAAGGACAAAACCGTGCGGCTTCGGCCAGAGCGGACAATGCTCTCTGTATTGGGGGTGGGGCGTGACAGAATGGTATCAGAGCTGGTCCCTCAATAGTAGGTCTGTGGTTCGAGGACGAACCATTGTTCAAAGGTGGGGAGAATGTCGGGACCCGGTTCTTGCTCACGAAGCAAAGTGCCACACGGAACAAAGTGCCACGCCAAGTGTCGTGTTAAGTAGGCAGGGGCCACCTCTTGAATCCGTGGGGGCCACCTCTTGAGTCCGTGGGACCCACCATAGAACAATGGGGACTCTTCGGAATACATTCCGAAAGGGGGCAGATCTGTACTATAAATGGAATGATACCACTCTTCAATACAGAGGCGCCTTTTAAATGAACCGGCACTATAGGAGCTTGAGAACTCCGTAGTTAAGCGTGCTCGAGCCAGGGAAGTTCTGGGATGGGTGACCTCCTGGGAAGTGGCCCCTGGTCGGGTCCGGTTCGTCCCGAAGGACAAAACCGTGCGGCTTCGGCCAGAGCGGACAATGCTCTCTGTATTGGGGGTGGGGCGTGACAGAACATGTCACTCAAGCTACCACGGGATTGTTTTTCGGGGCCATGCTCCCGCTAACGAGCTTCACCGTTCCTATGCCCACACCAGAAGCTCCCAAGAAGTCGGTCTTCGATCAGCTTGCTGCTACCACGACCCCTCTCAGCGGGTCGTCCAGCTCCAACTCCTTGGTCTTCGCCAGACAGAGCCTGGACTCCGATGGGCCTGCCAAGAAGCCCATGACACCTGAAGTGGCCATCCCAAAGAAGATAGCCATCTCTGCTCCTGAAGTCGTCAAGGCGGTTTCTCTTGCCAAAGAGTCGGTCTTTACAAGACTGACTATTCCGGCTCCCGTTCCTGCTCGAAGGTCTGTCTTTGACAGATTGGATACCACTACTCAAAAGACGCCAGTCTTCAAGAGGCTGGTACCAGCGGCGCCTCATCTGGACAGGGGCAAGACAAAGCCATCCCCATCACCGAACCAACTCCATCAGCTCGACACGCTCGACGTCGCCACTGGCGCCGAGTAAGGAAGGCCGGGGGCAACTCCCTGTAACATTTCAGAAATCGTTTTGCGAATTTTTCCGTTTTAGGGTAAAATTGTCGGTATTTTCCGTTTTAACCCGATTTCGATCAAACTTCCGTAAAACCTTACCGGCACCTTTTTTAGCTAAAATAAAGCTTGTGCGTGAACTTTACGGGTATTTGGGAGGTTTTGGTTCAGATAGAATTTTTCCCAAATAAAATATTATTTTAAGCGGTGTTTGGTGCACGTAAATCGGGAAATTTCTTCTCTTGAGAATAAATTATTTTTTTGTCACTAGAATATTTTGGAAACTTCTTTTTAAATATCTAGATATTTTTTGGAGTGCAAAAGGTTTTATATTAAAAAGAAAAGAAAATGTGTAAAGGTGGCAAAATGCATTTATTAAGCATTTATTACTCTTTTTCCTAGCAATTTCTTCACAAAAATACCCCCTCACCTCCTTGGCCGACCCTTCCTTTCCCCTTGCTGCCCCTTATCATTCCCACTCTTTTTCAACTCATTTTGCATCAAATAAATCATGAAAAATCCAAATAAAATCACAAAAACTCAAATATATTCATTTTCCTTCTTTCTTCTTCACAAAAGTAGCTTGGATCTTCATTCAAAACATCATTTTTGAGGAAAAGATGACGAGTTTGGTTTCTTGGTTTTGATCTTTTGTGGAGGTATAAAACCCTAACCCTAATCCTTTTTGTTGTTTCTAAATTTCTAATTAGCATATTAATTGTTTATTTAAGCTTTTAATTTCATGTTTGAAATTCAAGACTTGATTTTTATGATAATCTAGTTAGGGTAAAACTTGATTTATGTGTTTAATGTTTATTTGAAGTGTTAATTTGTGTTTTGGAGAAGATTAACCTAGTAGAAAATGTTAATTTTTGCTAATGAACACTTTGTTTAATTATGCAATTTTGCTTACTAGATTTTTGCTAAAATTTATTTAGCAAATGTTAAAAATATAGAAATGGTTTAGATAGCTTAGTTAAGCTATTTTAAGGTGTTTGTAATCGCTAGATATGCGTTAGCTTGAAACTAGTGCGAAATATTACGATAAGTTGCTTACTAGGTTTTGGGGTTTTTCCGACGTGGGTTCGATTGGTCGTTGCGAGGTTATATCTATTTTATTCCTCCTAATTGTTTGTGTTGTGTTGCGCGATCGGGACGATCGGGGTCTAGACTTAGTGTTTTGTAGTTTAGCGACCCCAATTAGGGTTTTTGGCCGATGTCGTGCGCGATAGATGCGCTAAGCGCGCAGTGTAATTTTCAGGGCGTTATTCTTGCGTTTCGATGTCTTTTCGTCGATGTAGGATATTTGCTTATGTGATGTGTTTGTGAAATTTTAGGTTCGCAAACGGGGACTTTGGACGCTACGACAATAGAAAAAAGGTGGTAGGCTTCACTTAGCCAGGAGCGTTTGTGAGTAGATTTAACATCTACAGGGGAATCGCCCGCATGGCGTTATGCGTCTGGGCTAGAAATGTTATTTCTGTCGCATATTCTATGCCATATTTAGAATTGCGCATTTACCCTATTACTTAGATATTGTTGTGTTTGGACTAGTATCCTTAGGACACTGCACATATTATTGACGATTCATGTTGCACGAGCACTGATTGTATGCTACACACACCGTCAATAATTGCCATGTCACGCATAACCCACTTATAGATATAATATTGCTTGGTTAGGGACATTGAGACTTTGATTCATATTTATTTACGCATTGACTTATAACATACATGTATACCTACATGCTTACACATATGTTCTGACATACTTACATGCTAGTTACCTGTATACCTATAGAGTATTGTACCATTAGTGATAGGTGCATGCACACTTTACGACATAGATACAGGTATACCTTGCACACCTATTTCGCTTATACCCAGGGGGTATACTACATCATTTGCTTATAAGTAGATACATATATCTTGCTATACTTTTATGTTGCACATATATCTGGTTATAGCTACATGTTTACCTTTACTTGATGTTATTTTAGAATTGGAGAGATTAGAAACCGCATGATATTATATTAACTTGTTACAGTTAATTGCTGATTTTCCTTTATATGCTCGCATTTTAGATTTATGATGCGTATATTATATTCATGGATTTTCGCATTGAGATATGGATTTTTCATGATGTTTTCTGGATTTGGGGACCGTGGGAGTTCATGAAATTATGCATTATTTGAAAAACCCGGTTTCGCTTGATATAATATTTCAGCAGCCACCATGAGATTTATCGGTTCGGATATATATACCCCACGCGAGGAACGGAGGGGTCCGTGTGCGGGTACATGGTGGGGCCCGGAGGTACCCCGGGGCAAGAGTCGTGGAGTAGACGATGAGTTAGTGGGGGAACCATACCATCCGGTGACATTACCAATGACTCAGCGGTTATCATGGGGATACCGACGGGAGTCATGTACGTATAGATACGTCGAGAGGCGAGGGTCAGAGCTAGGCACTCGAGCTTTCGGGATAGCGTATGATACGTACCTATCAGGGTGCCAGTCGTGGTGACAGCACCTGATAGACCTGCATTTCTGTGTTGATGCTTGACACATTGGTTTCATGATATTTCTTTTTACTCCTTTGTATATATAACAAGGGTTTAGGCCGCTGTTATATATGCCCTTACACCGATATTAGTGGAATGAGACGCTAATATATGTGTATTGACATTTAATTATATACATCATCATATTTATTCATGCAAATATATTTAGGATGTTAGATTTTTACTTGATAATTTGATTTGGGATATAGGTGATTCATTTGATATTGGATACAGGATATTTATAAGATTGTTGATTTGTATATTCAGGATATATGAGATTTATTCGATATTGTACATTCAGGATTTATGAGACTTATATGATATGAGAGCCAATTTGGGGGCTGATTTGAGGAATTGGGATTTGGATTTGTCCTGATGGATTGTGATCCTACCACGATGTCAGGATTCCGTGGAAATGACATATTTCATTCCATACTCCACATTTATTGTTTATGCATTGCTTCATGTATTAGTAGTACCTGCTAGAGTACCTTTCATGACTGTTGCATTTACATACCTTTATTTATATGCATTGCTTCATGTATTAGTTGTACCTGCTAGTGTACCTTTCATGATTATTGCATTCATATGAATTTTTTATTGCTATTAATTGCACATGTTAGATTCACGTTGTATGTGCATACTCGCGATTACCTGCATATGTTATTTACTATTCACGAGTTGGCAACTCACCCCCGTTGTGCCACAGTGTTTGCAGGTGTTCCTCAGGATAGTCAGAGGCAGGCTATTATCACACATCTTATCATCTTTTGCTACGGATACCGCATCAGCTCACAGTGTGCAGTTTGCTTAGGTGGGTTTTGTGGTTATTCGTTGTATTGTATATTCGTTGTATCCCTGTACTCTCCATCTACTATTTTCATATTGACTTAGAGACTTAGTGAGGACGATGTTGTATATTATGTTGTGACTTGTTGTCTTTTATACAGTTTCCTTTCTATCGTCTTCTATTTCTTCGCTACGGCGTCGTACATTTGTTGTGGTGGTTGTTTTCCGCCTTTGGGCGTGGATTTGCTTCCGTTGGGGATGCTTTACTTTATATTTATGTTGTACCCATTTTTGGGGTTGGTTTTTATAAAGGAGGTGCTGCCGAAATTTAAAGGAAATAAAGTTGGACTTTTAAAGAATTTGGGTTGTGATTTCATAGACTTTTAAACAATATTTCTTATCTTTTCTGGTATTTTAATGGTTTAGATTTCTGGGTTTTGGCTTTCTTTTACTGCGTTACGCCTGTAGACGTTGCGTAGTATTAGGGCCGTCACGTGCCAATTTCGGGTCGTGACACTCCCCCTCTGGGCTAACGCCACCAGCTCCAACGGTGGAAGTTAATGCTGCTGTCCCAACCGGGAACAGTTTTGAGCTGCTGAACAGAATACGCAGGAATTCACCCACTGCCGTACTGAAAAGATCTCCGCCACAGGTAGAGGCTGTCATGGAAATAAAGCCGAAGCAGTCCCCTCAACGGCTGTCTTCCAAAGTTTACAAGATCTGGCGACAAGTCCGAGAGTCGGTGGTGGATCAGGACTATCTCCGCCGACAGAAGAAGCTGAAGGCTCAAAAGGAAGAGCACCGTCCTGTCAAAACACAACGGACGACAACCATTTGGGTGCCCAATGCAACGGCCCCCTCAACTTCGACCGCTCATAAAAGAAGGAGGCCGGAGAAATTCCCCATGCCTGCGGCAAATGTCAAAGTCACTTGTTCCCCTCCGAAAGACGCGCAAGACGGAACGTCTTGCCTGAGATTCGGGGCAGATGCTAATTGGTGCTATCCGTCTACCTCTCCTAAGATGCCAAGTTGATTTATGGCACCATGTATCGAAGGTTTAAACGGATGCGTCCGATGTAGCAGACTTCGTCAGATTCCCCCTCGCTTGAGGGGTTTTTGATTGTGGGGACGCTCTTCCCTGCAGGCGCAAGCCCCCGCAGTTAATTACGACACCACATCGCGGTAACAACTTTCTCCTTCTCCAGATGGTCACTTCGTGTCGTGGGTGTTTGTTTTGTGTTTGGTTGCCCGTGGATTGTATACGGAGACTGAGTTATGTCGTCGCCCGTAGGGCGTGGACTAGTCCAAATCCGTATCTTTCTTAGATTTGGGTTTGAGGGGGGTTATGTTTAAGGATACGTTAGTCTTATTTGAGACTAATATCGACTTAAACGTTTGTTAAGAATACGTTAGTCTAGTTCGAAACTAAGATCAACTTAACGGGATATTTTCGATCCGACAAGAGAGCAATTAGGGGAGCCCAATTGTTTAGTTTAGTGACATTGCGGTCAATAGGTAGTTTAAGGACATTGCGGTCCAGTGTTAATTTTAAGACGTTGCGGTCAAGGTTAAGGACGTCGTAGTCCGTGGATTTAAGGACTCCATAGTCCGATGTTAGTTTTAAGACATCACGGTCAAGGTTAAGGACGTCATAGTCTGTTGTTAGTTTTAAGACATTCCGGTCAAGGTTAAGGACGTCGTAGTCCGTGGATTTAAGGACTCCACAGTCCGATGTTAGTTTTAATACATTACGGTCGAGGTTAAGGACCTCATAGTCCATGAGTTTAAGGACCCCACAGTCCGTATCGATGTGTGTGGTTATCGGGACCCGTCACCTCTTTGAAGACGTTGAGGAATTACAACGACAAGTATCAAAGGAGTAAAGAGATGTACCCTTAAACCAAGGTATATTATGTGATCTGTAGTCCAATTTGGAAACTAAGATCAATTATTATATTATGAGCCCATTGGCCTAATTGAATTTGAATTGAGGACTTATGGCCATCTTGGGCTAAGTCCAATTGTATCTGGGATATTGGCCCTCTGTTGATTCATTGAAGGAAAGGCTTTGCCTCTGGAAACTTAGCCAATTGGGCTAAGGCTAGTGTTAAACACTAGAGACCAACAGTATTGAACACTGGGAACAGAGTTTTCAAATTAGTGTTAAACACTAAGAAAATCCAAATTAGTGTTAAACACTAAGAAAATCAGTGTTAAACACCGCAAATAGAATTTTCCAAATTAGTGTTAAACACTAAGAAAAATCAGTGTTAAACACAGGATACAGAGGTTTCAATTTAGTGTTGAACACTAAGGCAAGAGGGGTCACGTGGTCATACGTGAGAGCGCCCTGCTTTCCTTTATTTTGTTCTATAGATAAGTGTTTAACACTTTTAGTCCTGAAAGCCATCACGTGCGGGCACGTGATGGGATATCATGCTCTGGTTTATTAGAATACCCATTAGGGGTCACGTGGTGACACGTGAGGACGCCCCAGAGTCTTTATTTATTTTTCTTTTTCTTTATGTGCTTCATGGGTCACGTGGGGTGTTGCCTCAAAACTCTCTTTTATATATCTTCGCAGGAGTCATGTGGTAACACGTGAGGTGCCTACTTCAGAGTTTTATTCCGTGGGTCTCTGCATGTTTTAAAGTTCTGTTCATAGGGTTAAACCCTAAACTTCTGAAGAATTATATTCTTAATAGGGTTAAACCCTAGTTTCTTTTCTTAAAGGAATTAAATTCCTGTGAGTTTGAGAGAATTATATTCTCAGTTAGGGTTAAACCCTAGTTCTGTTCATTTTTGAAGGAATTAAATTCCCATAACATAGGGTTAAACCCTAACTTTATCTCAAAGGAATTGAATTCCTATCATTTTGTGAGAATTAAATTCTCTAAACTCAGTTCCTCCTCTGTGTTTTAGATCCGCATGGCAGGATCTCAACCCAATGAGAATTAAATTCTCAATTCATGGGGAGATGTGCACTTTGCAGATCCTCAACCAGAGAAAGAACTAAGTTCTTTTTTATATAAGAGTTAAACTCTTTTGAGAATTAAATTCTCCTTTGAAGCCTCCATTTTCCTTTCTTACCTAAGGTTTTCCTTTTTGCAGAGAATCAAAGGCTCTCTCTCTCTCTCCCTCTATGTATCAAAAGAAAAGGATCCAAAAGTCTCAAGGTTTCAGAAAAAAGTTTTAGAAAAAGGTCTTCGAAAAGGGGTCCCCTCTCTTCTTTTCTTGGCTCCTATTTATAGGAGAAGGAAGAGAATCAATCTGCTTAGTAAATCTCTCATTGAGAGATTTGATTTGTATGTTGAGAGATTTGATTTATATTTATCATTAATCTGGGCCTTTAGATTGTTAAGTGAATTTTATTCACCATTGGATTTTAAATCTAGAGATATCCCTTTGTTATCTCGGTTAGATTTAGGGGGGGAAATCTTTCCAAGTCCAAGATTTTTCCATAAATAGGTGATATTTAATCACCTTTAGATTTTTAATCCAACGGTTCTCTATTTTGGAAAGATTTGAGTGATCTCTTCTCAGAATTTAATTCTGTTAAATAATAAGGCTTTTAAAGCCGGTCACGTGTGGCCACGTGACCCCTGGTCACGTGCAGGCACATGACCCCTGGAACGGGCCTTTCTTCTCCTGCGCTCTGTTCTCTGGCCGCTGCTTAACCATCACGTGCCAACACGTGACCACTGGTCACGTGTGAGCACGTGATGCCTCTTCTGAGTCCTTTCCTGATTTTTAATCAGGGAACAAATGCCCCCACAGCGTTGTTCTCACGTGTCTGCACGTGAGTGCAACGCTGTCTCTTTTGGGATTGTCGGATCTACTTTAGGAGTATGGTAGATGAATTGTCCTTTCAGAAGCGCTTTCACTTTTTCATCCTCTTCTTTTCAAACCTTTCTTTTAAGAATTTGATTCTCGTTCTCAGAGCTTAGTTTTCTGTTGTGTCTGTGCAGTGCCGCTTTATCTTCCAATCAAAAGCTAGTGCTCACGTGTTGCGCATGCAGGGCTATGTTTGATGGGGACGTTTCATTTCCCTGATCTGATTCCAATGCGTCGTTGGATTTCATTTCCAACGCTCTCCCCTTCTTTCCTGGCTTTGAGAATAGTCCCACCATACACAACATTTTTTGTGCATAGCATTAAATGCTCCCCTTTATATCCTGAACCCATGCCTTACCTCATTTCCTCACAGAGAAACCCATTTATACCTTAAGGTGATCATCTTTGAGAACCCGATCAATCACCATGGCTTGCAATGGTCCCCATGCTCGTCATCAACCATAGGAGGTGCCCATTGAGGAGATAATCCCTCGCTTCGCTGCGCGGCTGGCAGATCCCCTTCTCACCGACGCTTAATGTGACACGATGATGTACGAGCTATTGACTCGTCGGGGCTCTCCTCTTCCCATGGGCTCCATTTGGCTCCGGATGATCCTCCTGTCTGTGCTCGCCGATATACCCCCTCATCCGGCAGAGATGACTTCGGCGATCCTTGACGCGGCGGAGGACAAGCTTGAGTGCTTTCACGGGGCTTGTCTAATCACTCAAGCTCTGAAGGATCACTCAGTTCATATACTGAGTCAGATAAGAGCTCGTCGGGCCGTTATGTCTGCTTTCGCTGATGAGCACGGCTCCAACCGATGGGAAGCGACTCCTCGCGAAAATCGTCGTTTTGACGTGCTGGAGAAGGCGGAGAGGGAGCTGGAGAATTTTGTGTTTTGCTTTGTTAACCCTTGTATTTCTGATCCCTTGTTTGGTGATCTTTTCCCACCAGTGTAGTATGTTTGAATCAATGTACTCCTTTAATCATTGGCGGTTTGCATGCTTTCTGTTGAATTTTCATGTTTGTCAGATAGTCGTACGTGTGTCCTGCTTGCGTAAATGAGCTGCCTGTTTTTCTCATGGGAATTTTCTTTAATTGCGAGCACCATCGTTACGTTGCATGCGCGTCAATGCCTCGGGTAACATTTCCTTTTAAACATTCGTACAGTTGCAAATGCGCGCCTGATAGGATATAGATCAGAAACTTTCCTTGTTATCTCCCGTATCGGGTGGTTTGTGTTGGCTTTAGATCGAGTATTGTTGTCGAAGGGAGGTTTATGAATGAAGACATATTTTCCTTTTCAATGGTGTGTCCCTCTCAATTGAACTTGTTCTGTGGACAATTTATCTTGGCCTACTTGCAGGGTAGCGATGGCTTAGGATTCAGGGTTAAGATCTGCCTCCCAAGACTTTTGAGCTTTATGAGCCGTGAGGGTCTCATAAAGAGTTTTTCTCCCTACAGGTCAAGAGGATCCCGTAGGTGTAAATTCTCCTTAAGAATCGTGAGGATTCTTAAGCGGGTTCTCCCTTGGGAGTCGCAAGGATCTCACAAGAGAGTTTTCTTCCTTGCAGGTCGTGAGGACCCACAAGTGCCGAGTGCGGTCTCCCTTATCCGTATTTCACGGGGTCAGGGGTTGCTTTAAGATGCTCTCCAGGGTACCGTAGTTTAAAGACATTGCGGTCAAGGTTAAGGACCTCATAGTCCGTGGGTTTAAGGACTCCACAGTCCAATGTTAGTTTTAAGACATCACGGTCAAGGTTAAGGACCTTATAGTCCGTGGATTTAAGGACTCCACAGTCCAATGTTAGTTTTAAGACATCACGGTCAAGGTTAAGAACGCCAGAGTCCGTGGATTTAAGGACTCCACAGTCCAATGTTAGTTTTAAGACATCATGGTCAAGGTTAAGGACCTCATAGTCCATGGATTTAAGGACTCCACAGTCCAATATTAGTTTTAAGACATCACGGTCAAGGTTAAGGACCTCATAGTCCGTGGATTTAAGGACCCCACTGTCCGATGTTAGTTTTAAGACATCACGTTCAAGATTAAGGACCTCATAGTCCATGGATTTAAGGACTCCACAGTCCGCAAAATGTGTGGTTACCGGGACCCGTCACCTCTTTGAAGACGTTGAGGAATTACAACGCCAGATATCAAAGGAGTGAAGGGATGTACCCTTTAACCAAGGTAAAATCAGTCTAGAATCATCGTGGTTGATCGTTAGTTTTAAGACATTACGGTCGAGGTTAAGGACATCATAGTCCGTGGATTTTAAGGACTCCACAATCCGGTGTTTGCTCTGGATGCTTCGCACGGGTTCACGGCCATGCTTGGCGAGGACCAGGCTCCGCTCTGGGCGTTTTCCGCGGGGTCAAAGAGTGACGTTGTCCGCGTTCCACGTAACCAGGAATTTTGCACTGGATGCTTCACACGGGTTCACTGCCGTGCTTGGCGAGGACCAGGCTCCGCTCTGGACGTTTTCCACGGGGTCAAAGAGTGATATTGTCCGCGTTCCACGTAACCAGAAATTTTACACTAGATGCTTCACACGGGTTCACTGCCGTGCTCGGCGAGGACTAGGCTCCGCTATGGATGCTTCACCGGGTTCACTGCCGTGCTCTGCGAGGACCAGGATCTGTTCTGGACGTTTTCCACGGGGTCAAAGAGTGACGTTATCCGCGTTCCACGTAACCACGAATTTTGCACTAGATGCTTCACACGGGTTCACTGCCGTGCTCGGTGAGGACTAGGCTCCGCTCTGGATGCTTCACACGGGTTCACTGCCGTGCTCTGCGAGGACCAGGATCCGCTCTGGACGTTTTCCACGGGGTCAAAGAGTGGCGTTATCCGCGTTCCACGTAACCAGGAATTTTGCTCTAGATGCTTCCCACGGGTTCACTGCCGTGTTCGGCGAGGACTAGGCTTCGCTCTGGATGCTTCACACGGGTTCACTGCCGTGCTCTGCGAGGACCAGAATCCGCTGTGGACGTTTTTCACGGGGTCAAAGAGTGACGTTATCCGCGTTCCACGTAACCAGGAATTTTGCTTTAGATGCTTCCCACGGGTTCACTGCCGTGTTTGGCGAGGACTAGGCTCCGCTCTGGATGCTTCACACGGGTTCACTGCCGTGCTCTTCGAGGACCAGGATCCGCTCTGGACGTTTTCCATGGGGTCAAAGAGTGACGTTATCCGCGTTCCACGTAACCAGGAATTTTTCTCTAGATGCTTCCCACGGGTTCACTGCCGTGCTCGGCGAGGACTAGGCTCCGCTCTGGATGCTTCACACGGGTTCACTGCCGTGCTCTGCGAGGACCAGGATCCGCTCTGGATGTTTTCCACAGGGTCAAAGAGTGACGTTATCCGCGTTCCACGTAACCAGGAATTTTGCTCTAGATGCTTCCCACGGGTTCACTGCCGTGTTCGGCAAGGACTAGGCTCCGCTCTAGATGCTTCACACGGGTTCACTGCCGTGCTCTGCGAGGACCAGGATCCGCTCTGGAAGTTTTCCACGGGGTTAAAGAGTGACGTTATCCGCATTCCACGTAACCAGGAATTTTGCACTAGATGCTTCACACGGGTTCACTGCCGTGCTCGGCGAGGACTAGGCTCCGCTCTGAATGCTTCACACGGGTTCACTGCCGTGCTCTGCGAGGACCAGGATCCGCTCTGGACGTTTTCCACGGGGTCAAAGAGTGACGTTATCCGCGTTCCACGTAACCAAGATTTTTTTTGTGGCTTTGTTTGTAATTCAAGAAGTCGGAATTTGACTCTCGGTCAGCTGTATGCTAGCGAGCCATGGAACTGGGAGCTGTCGCTGTTCCGCTTTACTTGATGTTGTGTCTGCTGCAATGAGACGAACGTCGAAATGATCTCTAGGCTATCTGTGAACCGTCGAGATTTGGCTTCTTCTTATGATGAAACCTGGGGGAGGAGTATGATCCCTTCTTTGTTTGCGCCCCTGGATTGTATACAGGGATAGATGTAACATCGCCTGTAGGGTGTGGATTTCATTTTTATTTTATTTCTTTTTCCGCGATGCTCTATCATTTCAGCTTTTATATCGAGAAGGTCACGATTGCCCCATCATTTCGGCTATTTTTTGAGGTGCCCAATCATTTCGGCTATTTATTTTATTTTTACTCGCTGCTTTTTATTGCGAGTTGCCCCATCATTTCGGCTAATTTTTTTTATGCATACATTTTTACTTGCTGCTTTTTATAGCAAGTTGCCCCATCATTTCGGCTATTTCGTATGCATGTGTGGCTCGCTAGCCTTTTTGCTGCAAGCTTGGATTTTAGACACCGATTTCGGCATCAGCATCGCTACAACTGGGATGTTTCCAGGAGCGAATCATCATTTGCCTCTGTCGATGTTGAACAAAGGTGGCTTAGTAAACAGGGTTAAGGGTCCTATCGACTAAGGCTTTTGACTTCATGAGCCGTAAGGGTCTCACAAAGGTATTTCTCCCTACAAGTCGTGAGGATCTTGTAGGTGTGTTTTCTCTTTGGGAATCGTGAGGATTCCTAAGTGCATGTCCTCTTGCAAGTCGTAAGGATCTTTACAAGAAGGTTTTCTCCTTATAAGTCGAGAGGACTTACAAGGGTTGTTTGCCATATGAACATATCCCTAGTCATGGATGGGACTTGGTTAGGGAAATTTTTATTCGCGCCCGTGGATTGTATACAAGGGTCAGTATTGAGCCACTTGTAGGGCATAAATTGAAGGTTGTGGTGGTTGCTTAAGCACAAGTTTAGGTCTCTGTGACTTAAGACTTTCAAATCTTATGAGCCGTGAGGGTCCCATAAGAGAGTTCTCCTTACGAGTCGTGAGGATCTTGCAAGTGTAATTTCTCCTTAAGAATCGTAAGGACTCCTAAGTGTGTTGCTCCCTTGTGAGTCGTAAGGATCTCACGCGGGTGATTTCTCCTTACAAGGTCGTGAGGACCCTGCAAGTGCCCTTTAACGAGGTTGCGCCCTTTCGGGTTTTCACAAACACTCGCCGGTAGCCCTGTTGTTTTTACTCACGGAGCCCTTTCGGGTTTTCATCCGTGCTCATTTTGCTTAGGGACATACCGTTTTTATTATTATTATTTTTTTTATATCGGCTTTGAGATACTGCAATCCACCGTAGTTTATTGACATCTCGGTCAACAGCTAGTTTTAGGACATAGTGGTCTATTGTTAGTTTAAGGACGTTTCAGTCCGTTGCTAGTTTAAAGACATTTCGGTCCATTGTTAGTTTAAGGACATTTCGGTCCGTTGTTAGTTTAAGGACATTTCGGTCCTTCGTTGAAGAAGGTCGGTTACTACTCAGAGTTCGGGCTTAGGAAGATAGCGAGCGGACATAGTCGTCGTCATCTATCATTGACCTAGGCCTTAACCCGTTAAGCGTAGTATTTCTTCAGGAAGCGACCGTTTATTGGCCTGAAAGGTCTTTCACCATGCATATCCATAAGTAGGTACGCTCCGCCCTGGTAGACCTTGTCTATGATTTACGGGCCTTCATAGTTTGGCTCAAATTTTCCCCGCTCGGCACGATTGGGGATCATAGGTCTTTTGACCACTAGCACGAGTTCGCCTTGGCGGAATGTCCTCGGACTAGTCAATCTTTCGTACGAGCGCGTCATCTTTGCTTTGTAGGCCTCCAGATTTTGTTGTGCTATGAGCCGGGTCTCATCAAGGGCATCAAGCTCCTCAAGCCGAATCTGAGCATTTTCTTCGTCCGTCAGCTCGCAGTGGACCGCCGCGCGTAGAGAGGGTAACTCTATCTCGAGTGAGAGTACTGCTTTTGTACCAAATACCAACGCGTATGGCGTTGTGTTCGTGGTCGTCTTGAACGTAGTTCGATACGCCCAAAGAGCTTCTTGCAGTCTCTCATGCCAGTCCTTCTTATTTCGGGACACCGTCTTCTTCATGATCTTTGTCAAGGTCTTGTTGAAGGCCTCGGCTAAACCATTAGCTCGCGGATTATAAACTGATGAATATCTCCAGTCTATGTTGTGTTGCTGCGCGAAGCGACTAATCTTGTGGCTTCTGTAGGCTGGACCGTTATCGGAGATAATCCGTCGCGGAGTTCCAAACCGATAAATGACGTGCGTCTTGAAGAAATGGAGAATATTCTCCGTCTTCACTTCCCTTAATGGTACTTCTTCTGCCCATTTGGAGAAGTAATCAGTCGTCGCCAGGATGAAACGATGTCCCTTGGATGATGCTGGTTCGATAGGGCCGACTATGTCAGTTCCCTACATTTCGAACGGCCAGCTAGCCACCGTTGGATATAGAGGATTTGGGTGCTGATGGATAAAGTCCCCATGGATTTGGCACGAGTGGCATTGTTTCGCATACTCGAGGCAGTCCTGGATCATCGTGGGCCAGTAGTAGCCCATCCGTTTAATTCTCAATTTCATCTTCGGGCCTGCTTGGTGAGAACCGCAGAGTCCGTCGTGGACTTCCTGAACGACTCTCTTCGCTTCGTCAGGTCCCAGGCATCTCAACCACAGAGAATCGAATGACCTCTTGTACAGAGTATTATTGACGAGGGCGAAGGACAGAGCTCGTTTCACAAGCTGATGTCTTGAGGACGCATCTTCAGGCGTTCGACGGGATTTGAAGTAGTCTATGAAGACTTCTCTCCAATCTTCAACCTTCTCTTGGTCATTTATTTGCAGGGTCGTCTGCTCAGTTGCTCCCCTTTCTTCGGGTGACTCCGGAGATATTTCTGCAGGGGCAAGTACTCGACGGCTTTGTACCACGATTCTTACGTCATCGAGGTTCTCGTCGGCTAGTTCATTAGCGAGCTTGGCTAATGCATCCGCTTTGCTATTTTCGGCACGCGATATGCTTTCCAAAGTGTAGGAAGGGATTTGAGTCAGCAGTTGTTGTACTCTCTCTCCATACTTCACCAGCTCTGGCTTGCATGTCTAGTAGTCACCGTTTACTTGACTAACGATCAGTTGGGAATCTCCGTATATGAGGAGGTTTTCAATTCCCATATCGATGGCAATCTCGAGGCCTGCTATCAAAGCTTCGTATTCGGCCTCATTGTTCGTCCTCGGTTCTGTTAAGGAGAAAGCAAAGCGCATTATCCCTCCCTGTGGAGTTACGAAGATGAGACCCACCCCTGATTTGATTATAGGGGTGCTTTGTTTGCGCTTCTTCACGGAAGATGCTCCATCGAAATAAAGTTCCCATCGGATGTTGCCACCGTCGATCGCATCAAACGCGTGTTCGTCTGGCAGTTCGCAATTCAGAGGGGAATCGGCCGGTATCGGATGCTCAGCGAGGAAGTCGGCGATGGCCTGGCCTTTCACTGCCTTGAGAGGATGATATGTTATCAAGAACTCCATCAAGAGTAGGGCCCATTTAGCGAGTCGACCAGTCAATATGGCCTTCGACATTAAATATTTGAGGGGGTCCACCTTCGATATGAGACGGACTTCATGCGCCAACGTATAGTGCCTGAGCTTTGTTATCGCAAAGATTAACGCCAGACAATGTTTTTCGATAGGGGAGTAGTTGCTTTCTGCCCTCAGTAGAACTCGACTTAAGTAGTAGAGTGCTCTTTCTTTCCCTTGATCGTTCTCTTGCGCCCATAATGCGCCTAAGGAACCTTCGAGGGCGGTTGTATAAAGAATGAGGGGCTTTCCCTTGACCGGAGCAGCCAACACTGGCGGGTTCTGCAGGTATTGCTTGATCTCGTCTAGCGCACTTTGACATTTTTGGTCCCAGACGAACGGGGTTCCCTTCTTCATCAGGTGACTGTAGGGGCAGCATTTGCCTGAAAGGTTGGTTATAAATCGCCGGATGTACGCGAGCTTCCCCTGGAGAGACCGCAATTGTTTGAGAGTCCTTGGCGGTGGCATTTCCATGACCGCCTTGATCTTCGACGGATCTATCTCGATGCCTCGGTGCCGGACAATGAATCCTAGGAATTTGCCTGAGGACACCCCGAACGCGCATTTGAGAGGGTTCATCTTCAAGTTGTATTGCCGAAGGCGTTGAAATACAGTCTTCAGATGCTCGAGATGTTCCTCGTATGATTTGTTTTTCACGACGAGGTCGTCGATATAGCATTCGACGATTTCATGTATGATGTCATCAAAGATCTTCGTCATGGCCCTTTGATAGGTGGCACTGGCGTTCTTTAGACCGAAGGGCATCACCTTGTAGCAGAATATTCCCAGAGGGGTCCGAAAAGCGGTATGCTTCTGATCTTCGGGTGCATCTTTATCTGATTGTACCCTGATGAGCCGTCCATGAAAGAGAAAACCTCGTGAGTGGACGTGTTATCTATCATCAGCTCGGTTACCGGTACTGGGAAATCATCCTTCGGGCAAGATTTATTGAGATCCCGGAAGTCCACGCATATGCGCACTGTCCTATTTTTCTTCATTACCGGGACGATGTTGGCGATCCAGTCAGGATATTGAACTTCTTGGATAAACCCAGAGTCGATCAGCTTCTTGACTTCGGCGTTGATGCTCATCTCAAGCTCGAGCCGCATTCTTCTTGGCGCCTGTTTGACTGGATTGACATCCAGGGATATTGCCAATTTATGGACAGCTATCTCTGGATCCAGTCCTGGCATTTCGGAATAGTTCCATGCAAAACAATCTCTATGCTGCATCAGCACGTCTTTTAACGCAGCCACCCTTTCTTCAGATAGCAGCTCGCTGACGAATGTCGGTCGTTGGTCGTTCGCCGTCCCCAACTCAATCTTCTTGAGGTTATCTGCAGTAGTATGTATGCCATCTTCCAGCTCTTTCGGCGCTGGTGGAAATTCTGAGATTACCTCGTCGTCATAGTTTTCGAAGCACCAGGGAAAGTCATCCATATTCTCGGGCTCTTCTTTTGATACCGTTATCATACGAAAGGTACGAGCTCGTTTTCAAGACTGATGTGGATCTGGTTCTGCTCTTGTGGCTCTGGGTTCGTGCTTTTGTGGCGGCGTTACCCTCCAGCTATCGGATAGAGCAAATCTGCCTTGCTGGTATTGGTCTTTGACCCAGTTCTTGAAGGTGAAGCAGTCTTCGAGAGGGTGTCCTATTGCTCGGTGATAAGAGCAATAGTCTGGATGGGAGACCTCGTTAGCTTGCTCGGGGTGCTTGGACTCCGGGAGTGTAATCATTTGATGTTTTAAAGCGAGGTCAAGTATCTTCCGTGTTTTGTTCTGAGGAAAAGAGTATGCCTGACTCATCTTTTTCATAAGGGACAAATCTGGACCGCTCGATTTCCGATCGCGTGACTTCTCGGTCCCGCTTTATCGCTGTCGAACGCCTTTTCTGCTCTTTGACTTGTTTCTACCTCTGCGTCGAGCCTTTTGCACAACAGATTGATAGGGAGGAGCATTTTCATCTTTCGCAGCCTGTTGAAAAAGGCATTGCGTCCTGGCTTTATCGTAGATGGCCATTTCGCGATTATGATCGTTCTGAGCTTTTTGACCCGTTTTCCTGATAAGCTTGTCTATTCGTTCTTCAAACGACGGACTCGGCACTTCGATCGCGGGATCTAGTTCTGATGAGGGGTTGGCATTTCCTGACAGGGCGTCCTCTTCTTCATCAAAGTTATATATGGCGTAGCTATCGTGGACCCGTTCCCGTTTCCCGGCTCTCACGTATCCAAGCCCAAGTGTTTCCATTCTCCCATTGGGCAATTTGCGCTGAGTCCCAGGGACATCCCAAATCCTGTTATAGAATCGAGCCTGTCGAGTAGTCTGTTTTAAGGGTACCCCTTGGCGCTTCAATAGCCTTTTCAGTCCGTTCATGTAATATCTGGGCAAACAGATGGGTTGAAGCCTATCGAGGGTAGAATCCGCGCCGTGCCAGATTTCTTTCTCGATTCTTGTTTCCGTGGATCGATAGAATATGATCGCCTTTTCACCCTTTTGATTGGGAGGGACGTAAAACGTCTGCAGGTCCTGCACATTGTAAGCTTCAAGTGCATCGAGATCTTTGTAGTGCTCCCGCGGAATCATGGTGATTTGCAAACTCTGATCATCACCAGGGAATTCTTGTATTGGCGGCCGACTGGAGAACACGACATTAACCTCATCTTCCGAGTCGCTTCCGAAGATCAATATGGGGGCGGACGGTCCCGGGTCGTTGCGTCGAGACGGCCCAGAGTAAACTATCTCTTCTTCTTCTTCGGTATCACTCCCGAAAACAGGAATGGTGGCAGCGGCTTTGTTTTCCGATTTTCGACATCTCTCTGTATCCTCGAAATCTGGCAAAAAGTACTTTGCATCTTCGTATTTGCGGACTTCGTTCACGGAGAATGGGTTTAGCTCACCTGTTATGGTATACTCGAGACCATCCTTGAAATACTTCATACACTGATGTTGCGTAGAAGGGATGATGTTGTACTCGTGTAACCAAGGTCGGCCGAGCAGAGCGCTGTAACATGTCTTGGCATCTATGACATGAAACTTAATGTCCGTGACGAGTAGCCCAAAGCGTAGCGTCAATATCACAAACCCAGGAGTTCTCGATGATTGGGAGTCGAACCCGGAGATGGTGATCTTGTCCCGAGCAAGGTGCTGGACGCTCATGCAAATTTCCTTTAACACCCGCACGTTGAGGAGATTAACGGAAGACCCATTGTCAACCAAGATTTTGCCTATCTTTATATCGTGGCAATATCCAGAGACGTATAGGCTACGGTTGTGGTCGCACGAACCAAGGAGCAGGTCTTCGTCACCGAAAGTGATATCAGCTGTGTGCACTTCTTCCAGTTCATCCTTCATCTTTTCTTCGACGAGGAAGGCTTGGAATTATTCGGGCTCTTGTAGCGCCTTGATTAATGAATCTCTCGCTTCTTTGGATAGTAAAAGGGCGTCGAGAATACTGAGCTGCGAGGGTAGCTTCCTCAGGTGCGCTAGGATGTTGTAGTCCACCCTACTCTTCTTAGGCGGATCCTTGGCAGTCAGCTCTTTCATAGCTTGGTCATCTAAGGTGATATCCTCAGCGACCTTTTCCTTTCCTTTATCTTTTCTAGTTGCGGGTCCGAGATTCTTTTCCGGGAGCGTGCGATTGTGCAGCTGAATGTTTTTGCAGGCCTCCGGTTCTTCCTCTTTCCCCGAGGTAGACTCTTTAAAGAGGGGGCTAAGAGCCATTTCCTCGTCAGAGTCGCTCCCAAAGGTGAGAACCTGTGATCCTCCGGCGTTGACCGTGCGACAATTGCCAATAGTTCTTTTGTGTCCTTCGGTCGTACTTCCCTGCTCCCGACGAGTTCTGCGTTTCATTCGCTTAAAATGTTGCCGATAAGCAACATATCCCTGCCACCATGTCTTAAAAGCGTCGCACTCCTCAATGGGGTGTGAAATCTTCCGATGATACGAGCAGTAATTAGGGTGCCTCTCCGCCCCATCGAGCGTGTTTTCTTCCGAGGGTGGTAGTTTCATTCCCATTGACATGGCTCTGGCAAACCTTTTCCTCATCTTGAATACGTTTTTATCCATGTCGGATGCCTTTCGATCTGGCGGGAGTACCTCAACTCTTTCGTTTAATCGCCTGTGTTTGGCTCCTTCTGATGCGGCCATCTCACGCTCTTGGTCGGCTTTACTTTTCAAACGAATCTCGTCTAGAAAGGCGTCGATCATTTCGTCTGTCGGCCACACAAGCTCCGGTTCAGGATCTGCCCCCAGTTTCTTAGAGCCAGGAGTTTTTTCATCGTCGGTAAATGAGTGGGAGATCACATGTCAACTCGCCACATAACCCTCGGATTCATCCAACGAGATTTCTCCATTATCTTCCTCTTGAAAGACGTGGTTGAGGAACTCTTGGAGTGTGATGGGAGTCCGCGCCTTTTGATTGTACTCCTCCAGCTCGTCGATCTGTTTCTGTAAGTCTGTGCGCTTGTTGCCAGGCTTCACGGGCTTCTTAGCTTTCTTCTTCTTTTTCTTTGAAGATTTCGACGGCTGGTTGTGAGTGCTCGGGCCATCACCACTGATCTTCGGAGTTGGGCGCGGCTTCAGCATCCCTTTAATGATCTGGGGTTCCAGCGGGTTCTTCCACCTGACTGCCGGGCATGTTTGGAGCTCGTTCAGCATTCTTTTGGTTTTTGCCGAAAGCACGACTTCCCATGGAGCTTCTTCAATGAAAGAACAAGTTGCCCCCGGTGTGTCCATCTTCCTAGCAGTGTGAGGTTGTGGCGGGTTTACCTTCCACTTCTCGGACAGCGCAAACTTACCCTGTAGGTATTTATCTTCAATCCATCCTTTGAAAACGAAGCAATCCTCAATCGAATGGCTTACCGTTTGATGGTAAGGGCAGTAGTTGGGGTTATTCACCTCACTGGGTTGCGGCGGTCGCCTTGGGTTTGGCAAGTTGATAAGCCTGTTGCGTACTGCCAGCTCGAATAGCCTCTTCGTCTTATCCCGTGGGAATGAGTAGGGGTGCTTCATTTTCTCATTGTAATACCGCCGTATTTCTTCCAGTTGATCCGCCAGCTTTGGGGCACTGGGTTGCTGCTGAGCGTTCGCAACGAAGGTTGCCTTCCCTTTACCCTTGTCATTCTGAGGTTCTGGCTTCGGGGGAGACGGTCTGTGACCCATCTGGTCCATCTGGGCCAACTTGTCGATCAAAGCCTGGAACGTGGTTGGCTTAAAAAACATTATTAACTGTGAAATAGTTGCATGAGGGTCTAGGGTGCCTACGAACATGCCCACCGCGGGCGCTTCCTCAATGCGTTGTTTGCATTTCGACCACTAGTTTCGCCAGCGTATAGCGTACTGGACCCACGTCTCGCCTGGTCTCACCCTGGCATTAATTAATGTTGTTATCGGGGTACGTTCGCTGGCGCTCGCAAATCGCTGAGTGAATAGCAACTCCATTTCAGCGAACGTCTTGATGGAATCGTTCGGGAGCTCAGAATACCACTCGAACGCCGTTTCTGACAAGCTACCGACGATCTGGCGAAGCAAGAGCTTATCGTCACCGC
Organism: Agapanthus africanus; assembly: GCA_030015575.1. Lineage (NCBI taxonomy): Eukaryota > Viridiplantae > Streptophyta > Magnoliopsida > Asparagales > Amaryllidaceae > Agapanthus > Agapanthus africanus. The sequence goes on from CM057339.1 coordinate 141,434,250, forward strand.
CGGTGTTGCCGCAAAGCGCCCTAAACTGGGCAACATGCTGGTGGGGATTGCCCATCCCCTTATAGACATGAAATTTCGGTATTGTATAGCCGGGCGGGTACTTGATCTGGTCATACCAGCTCGGATATGGTCGTCCCGTCCTGACAACTTGACCAGCCGCCTCAGTCGCCTGGTGAACCCGTATCTGCTGAGCTATATATTCGTCCAGGTCAGCTTTGGAGATTGTCTCCTCCTTGGCTGTTGACAGAGCGGGCGGAGGATTTGACGTTTCTCCCCTGTCGTCTTCAAGAACGATTGGAGGATCTTCAGTAGGAGGCTCTTGTTGGATCATCATACCCACCATGTCCTGGAACAGAAGGGCCATTCGTTGTATATTGGCTGCTTGTTCGGCAGCCTCTTTATCCTTCTTCTCCAATATCCTACGAAGGAACTCAGCGTCAGCTTCTTGCTCCCGGCGTTGATCAGATGACGCTTCGGGGCTTTCTTTCGGCCCAGTAAGTGCGGCCATCGCGGTCATCATTTCTTGGAGCTTCTGCTGTTGCTCTTGAGCTTTGGTCACTGACCGCGTAAGCGGTCTATGACCCGTGGATGCGCGACTGTCCTCTTTTCCAAGTGCCATGTATACTGTATGCACCATCATGTCTCCCGACTTAGGGCGTTTAGGTTTATTGTCTTTGACCTTTGCTGCAGGATTGGGGCCTTTCTCCGGCCTTCTTCTCTTTTGAGTAATTGACGTTGAGGGAGCCGTTGCAGCGGGCACCCAAGCGGTTCGTCCTTTGTTGTTTGACGTGATGGTTCTTTTCTCCCTACACTTTCGCCTTTTTCTGTCGGCGAGGATAATCTTAATCAATTACCGAGTCTCGGACTTGACGCCAGACCTTGTAGATTTTGGAGGACAGCGGTTGAGGAGGCTGTTCCGGCTTCGCTTCTGTAACCTCCTCCGCAGGTGGAGGGGATCTTTTGAGAACCGCAGTCGGCGAATTTCTGCGTACCCTGTTCAGCAGCTCGAAGCTGTTCCCGGTTGGAACAGCGGCCTCAATTTCCACCGTTGGAGCTGGTGTAGTTAGTCCGGAGGGGGAGTTGCCCCCAGTCTTCCTTATCCGGCGCCAGTGACGACGTCGGGCATGACGGGTTGTTGGGATTGATTCAGCGACGGTAGCGTCTTGCCCCTTGTTTTGGGGAAGGGCTGCTGCCGGTGTCAGCCTCTTGAAGACTGACGTTCGTTGAGAAGCTACAGTTTTCTGAGCGGGAGCGGGAATGGAGGTAGTCAGTCTTGCAAAGACCGACCCTCTGGGAGGAGAAGCCGCCTTGACGACTTCAGGAGCAACTGTCTTCTTTGGGAGGGCCTTCTCAGGTATCACGGGCTTTTTGGCGGGCCCCTTGGAGTTCAGGCTTAGTCTAGTGAAGACCGAGGAGTTGGACGACCCGCTAAGAGGGGCCGTGGGAGTAGCAAGTCGATCAAAGACCGACTTCTTTGACGCTTCCGGTACGAGCATTGGGATGTTAATGTTTACCGGCGGGAGCATGGTCCCAAAGAATAAACCGGTGGTAGCTTGAGTCACTTGCTCCACATGCATAGTGAATAGGGAAGCAGCCTGTGGTCCATAGGCTACACCTCCAGGTGAGGCGGAGCGTCGGTTTCATTTGCAGTTGGAGTAGTTCGAGCAGTTGCCAGCCATTGATCTTTTTGCTTTGGGCGTGCCAGAATCTGTAGCAAACGAAACACCAAGTCTTAGTACTTCGAAACCCAAGGGCAATCATTAACAAACCGCGATTGGTTCGCGAATCACGACACACGAAGTGTGGAGTGGAAAAAGGAAAAGGTCCCACCGGGCGTGCCAGAATCTGTTCCCTTCCGAAAGACGCGCAAGACGGAACGTCTTGCCTGAGATTCGGGGCAGATGCTAATTGGTGCTATCCGTCTACCTCTCCGAAGATGCCAAGTTGATTTATGGCACCATGTATCGAAGGTTTAAACGGATGCGTCCAATGTAGCGGACTTCATCAGATTCCCCCTCGCTTGAGGGGTTTTTGATTGTGGGGACGCTCTTCCCTGCAGGCGCAAGCCCCTGCAGTTAATTACGCTACCGCATCGCGGTAACAACTTTCTCCTTCTCCAGATGGTCACTTCGTGTCGTGGGTGTTTGTTTTGTGTTTGGTTGCCCGTGGATTGTATACGGAGATTGAGTTATGTCGTTGCCCGTAGGGCGTGGACTAGTCCAAATCCGTATCTTTCTTAAATTTGGGTTTAGGGGGTTATGTTTAAGGATACGTTAGTCTTATTTGAGACTAAGATCGACTTAAACGTTTGTTAAGGATACGTTAGTCTAGTTTGAGACTAAGATCAACTTAACGGGATCGTTTAGATCCGACAAAAGAGCAATTAGGGGAGCCCTATTGTTTAGTTTAGTGACATTGCGTTCAATAGGTAGTTTAAGGACATTGCGGTCCAGTGTTAGTTTTAAAACGTTGCGGTCAAGGTTTAGGACGTCGTAGTCCGTGGATTTAAGGACTCCACAGTCCGATGTTAGTTTTAAGACATCACGGTCAAGGTTAAGGACGTCATAGTCCGTTGTTAGTTTTAAGACATTCCAGTCAAGGTTAAGGACGTCGTAGTCCGTGGATTTAAGGACTCCACAGTCCGATGTTAGTTTTAAGACATTACGGTCGAGGTTAAGGACCTCATAGTCCATGAGTTTAAGGACCCCACAGTCCGTATCGATGTGTGTGGTTATCGGGACCCGTCACCTCTTTGAAGACGTTGAGGAATTACAACGACAAGTATCAAAGGAGTAAAGAAATGTACCCTTAAACCAAAATAGATTAAGTGATATGTAGTCCAATTTGGAAACTAAGATCAATTATTATATTATGAGCCCATTGACCCAATTGAATTTGAATTGAGGACTTATGGCCATCTTGGGCTAAGTCCAATTGTATCTGGGATATTGGCCCTCTGTTGATTCATTGAAGGAGAGGCTTTGCCTCTGGAAACTTAGCCAATTGGGCTAAGGCTAGTGTTAAACACTAGAGACCAACAGTGTTGAACACTGGAAACAGAGTTTTCAAATTAGTGTTAAACACTAAGCAAATCCAAATTTGTGTTAAACACTAAGAAAATCAGTGTTAAACACCGCAAATAGAGTTTTCCAAATTAGTGTTAAACACTAAGAAAAATCAGTGTTAAACACTGGATACAGAGGTTTCAATTTAGTGTTGAACACTAAGGCAAGAGGGGTCACGTGGTCACACGTGAGAGCGCCATGCTTTCCTTTATTTTGTTCTATAGATAAGTGTTTAACACTTTTAGTCCTGAAAGCCATCACGTGCGGGCACGTGATGGGAGCTCATGCTCTGGTTTATTAGAATACCCATTAGGGGTCACGTGGTGACACGTGAGGGCGCCCCAGAGTCTCTGTTTATTTTGCTTTTTCTTTATGTGCTTCATGGGTCACGTGGGGTGTTCCCCTCCGAACGGCGGCCGAGACGCGTGGTCGTCTCGCCTGAGGCTCGGGGCAGATGCTAATTGGTGCTATCCGTCCACCTCTCCGAAGATGCCAAGTTGATTTATGGCACCGTATATCGAAGGTTTAAATGGATGCGTCCGATGTAGCAGACTTCGTCAGATTCTCCCTCGCTTGAGGGGTTTTTGATTGTGGGGACGCTCTTCCCTGCAGGCGCAAGCCCCTGCAGTTAATTACGCTACCGCTCTGCGGTAACCACTTTCTCCTTCTCCAGATGGTCACTTCGTGTCGTGTGTGTTTATTTTGTGTTTAGTTGCCCGTGGATTGTATACGGAGACTGAGTTATGTCGTCGCCCGTAGGGCGTGGACTAGTCCAAATCCGTATTATCTTAGATTTGGGTTTGGGGGTTTGGGTTTAAGGATACGTTAGCCTCATTCGAGACGAAGATCGACTTAAACGTTTGTTAAGGATACGTTAGTCTAGCTTTTAGACTAAGATCAACTTAACGGGATCGTTTAGATCCAGCAAGAGAGCAATAAAAGGGGGGGCTCTGCTGTTTAGTTTAGTGACGTTACGGTCGGTAGGTAGTTTAAGGACATTGCGGTCCATGGGTAGTTTAAGTACATTGCGGTCCAATGTTAGTTTTAAGACATTGCGGTCAAGGTTAAGGACCTCATAGTCCGTGGATTTAGGGACTCCACAGTCCGTAGTTAGTTTTAAGACATCCCGGTCAAGGTTAAGGACCTCATAGTCCGTGGATTTAGGGACTCCACAGTCCGATGTTAGTTTTAAGACATCTCGGTCAAGGTTAAGGACCTCATAGTCCGTGGATTTAGGGACCCCACAGTCCGATGTTAGTTTTAAGACATCTCGGTCAAGGTTAAGGACCTCATAGTCCATGGGTTTAAGGACCCCACAGTCCGTATCAATGTGTGGTCATCGGGACCCGTCGCCTCTTTGAAGACGTTGAGGAATTACAACGCCAAGTATCAAAGGAGTGAAGAGATGTACCCTTGAACCGGGGTGGATTAAATAGTCTTTGGCCCAATTTGGGATCAAGACCAATTAATTATGTTATGAGCCCATTAGCCCAGTTAAGTCTGAATTGAGGACTTATGGCCATCTTGGGCTAAGTCCAATCATGTTTGGAATATTGGCTTCCTGTTGGTCCATTGAAGGAGAGGCTTTGCCTCTGGCCATTTAGCTAATTGGGCTAACGTTAATTTAGCAGTGTTGAACACTGGGATCAAGTTAGTGTTTTAACGCTAAAAGACAGTTGGTGTTAAACACCAGCAACGGGGGGTTCAAATTAGTGTTAAACACTAGAGCAAATCAGTGTCAAACACTAGCAGCAGAGGCTTCAAATTAGTGTTAAACACTAAGAAATTCAGTGTTAAACACTGCAAATAAAGTTCTTTGATTAGTGTTGAACACTAAGGCCAAACAGTGTTTTAACACTGGATTCAGGGGTTCCAATTTAGTGTTAAACACTAAGGCAAGAGGGGTCACGTGGTAGCACGTGAGGGCGCCCTCCCTTCATTTGTTCTGCTGAGAATATCGCATCTTCTGGAGCATCACGTGCCATCACGTGACGGGCATTTAAATGCTTGTATGTTAAAGCCTCTGCCAAGGGTCACGTGGGTGACGTGAGGCACTGGCTCAAAGGGCCTTTTCTGTGGATCTTTTTGGGGGTCACGTGGCGGCACGTGACCCTGCCTCTATGTATGTTTTTTCTTTTTTTTAGAAGATCTGTTAATCCCTTTCAAGAATTAAATTCCTCGTAGGGTTGAACCCTAACAATAATTTTAGAGGAATTAAATTCCTATTTCCTTTTGAAGATTTATATTCTGGGATAGATTTGAACTCTGAATTTTCTGTAGGAATTAAATTCCTCATATATGTGAAGAACTGAATTCTATCATAGGGTTAAACCCTAATAAAAGCTTTAAGGAATTAAATTCCCACTCTCTTTTAAAGAATTATTCTGAGGAATGAGATTCTGTCATAGGGTGAAACCCTAATTTCTTCTTTCTTAAGGGAATTAAATTCCTGTTATTTTGACAGAACTAAGTTCTTAACTAGGGTTAAACCCTGATTCTGTTCATTCTGAAGGAATTAAATTCCCATAACATAGGGTCAAACCCTAATTTTACGTTAAAGGAATTAAATTCCTATAGTTCTGTGAGAATTAAATTCTCAAGCTTCCATTCCCTCTCTATGCTTTGGATCTGCATGGCAGGATCTCAACCCAATGAGAATTAAATTCTCAACTCAAGGGGAGATGTGCACTTTACAGATCCTCCACCAAAGAGAGAACTATGTTCTTCTGTTTTATATCAGAGTTAAACTCAATTGAGAATTAAATTCTCTTTTCCTTTCAAAAAGCTTTCCCTTTCTTACCTAGGGTTTTCTTTTGCAGAAGATCCAAATTCCTCCAAAGTATCAAGGCTCTCTTCTTCTTTTTTTTATCTACGTATCGATCCTTCTGCCTATCCCTCTGTGTGTCTCTTGGCTCCTATTTATAGGAGAAGCAGCCGAATCAATTAGTTTTGGTGAATCTTTCATTGAGAGATTTAATTTGTATTCACCATTCGTTTTGGACCTTTGGATTATTAGGTGAATTTTATTCACCATTGGATTTTAAATCCAGAGATTCTCCTTTGTTATTTCGGTTAGATTTTAAGGGGAAATCTTTCCAAGTTCAGGCTTTTTCCACAAATAGATGATATTTAATCACCTTTAAATCTTTAATTCAATCGGTTTCTTTGGAAAGATTTGAGAGGTCTTTTCTCAGAATTTAATTCTGTTAACAGATATGCTTTGAAAGCCGGTCACGTGTGGCCACGTGACCCTTGGTCACGTGTGGGCACGTGACCCCCTTGGAACGAGCCATCTTCTTCTTTTTGCGCTCTGCCTTCTGGCCGCTGCTTAGCCGTCACGTGCCACCACGTGACCCCTGGTCACGTGTGAGCACGTGACCCTCGTCTGGAGCCTTTTTCTTGATTTAACCGGAGAATGAGTCTGCTGCTTTTGAGTGTCACGTGCTAACACGTGACCCTGGTCACGTGGGAGCATGTGACCCTGGTCACGTGGGAGCACGTGACCCTTTCTGAAGCCATTTTCTTTGATGTAGTTGGGAAACTGAATTTGCCTTGCCGATGCTTTTAGATGTCACGTGCCAACACGTGACTGCTGGTCACGTGTGAGCACGTGACCCTTTTCTGAAGCCCCTTTCGTAGGCTTTCCTGATTTTAAATCAGGAAACATGGGGCACGTGGGGCGTTGCCTCCAAACTCTGTTTTATATATCTTCGCAGGAGTCACGTGGTAACACGTGAGGTGCCTACTTCAGAGTTTTATTCTGTGGGTCTCTGCATGTTTTAAAGTTCTGTTCATAGGGTTAAACCCTAAACTTCTGAAGAATTATATTCTTAATAGGGTTAAACCCTAGTTTCTTTTCTTAAAGGAATTAAATTCCTGTGAGTTTGAGAGAATTATATTCTCAGTTAGGGTTAAACCCTAGTTCTGTTCATTTTTGAAGGAATTAAATTCCCATAACATAGGGTTAAACCCTAACTTTATCTCAAAGGAATTGAATTCCTATCATGTTGTGAGAATTAAATTCTCTAAACTCAGTTCGTCCTCCATGTTTTAGATCCGCATGGCAGGATCTCAACCTAATGAGAATCAAATTCTCAATTCATGGGGAGATGTGCACTTTGCAGATCCTCAACCAGAGAAAGAACTAAGTTCTTTTTTATATAAGAGTTAAACTCTTTTGAGAATTAAATTCTCCTTTGAAGCCTCACTTTTCCTTTCTTACCTAAGGTTTTCCTTTTTGCAGAGAATCAAAGGCTCTATCTCTCTCTCCCTCTATGTATCAAAAGAAAAAGATCCAAAGGTCTCAAGGTTTCAGAAAAAAGTTTTAGAAAAAGGTCTTCGAAAAGGGGTCCCCTCTCTTCTTTTCTTGGCTCCTATTTATAGGAGAAGGAAGAGAATCAATCTGCTTAGTAAATCTCTCATTGAGAGATTTGATTTGTATGTTGAGAGATTTGATTTATATTTATCTTTAATCTGGGCCTTTAGATTGTTAAGTGAATTTTATTCACCATTGGATTTTAAATCCAGAGATATCCATTTGTTATCTCGGTTAGATTTAGGGGGGAAATCTTTCCAAGTCCAAGATTTTTCCATAAATAGGTGATATTTAATCACCTTTAGATTTTTAATCCAACGGTTCTCTATTTTGGAAAGATTTGAGTGATCTCTTCTCAGAATTTAATTCTGTTAAATAATAAGGCTTTTAAAGCCGGTCACGTGTGGCCACGTGTAACACCTTAGGATAAGGGTTAGTGAATAATTATAATTAATTAATGGTTTTTAATAAAAAGTTTACTAAATTGGGTTTTATATATTTTTCCTAATTTAATATATATTTTTCCAAAATTTTATTAGGCTTGCACAAACATGTGCATGTAAACTAGGGTTTTTAAATGAAGAAAATACCATAATTTTAACCATGGTGGGTTAATTGTGGGATTAATTCTTTTGGATTCTTAAATGAGTTTAATTAGCTAATTAGGGGGTTACTTTAATTTGAATTTTAGATCTAGTGTTGACTTGTGAGAAGGAGAGAGAGAGAGGGCATCATGGCTTAGCCCATGCTTGCCATTAATGAAGAGAGAGAGAGTGAGGGGTTGACCCTTGGGTGTAGATTGTTTTTTCCTCTCATTTCTTTTGTTTGTTTCTCTCATAACCCTCACACTCACACACACACACACACTCTCAGCAGAACCCCAGCAGCAGCAATTGAAGCCACAGCAACAGCAGTAGCAGCAGCAGGGGCAGCAAGAAGAAGCAGCAGCAGCAGCAAGGTTCAGCAGCAGCAGCAGTGGGCATCAGCAGCCCCAGCACCATGTGCAGCCCCTCCCCTTCACTTCTTCTCCTTCCTGCAGCTTCCTAGGGTTAAGTATGAGGTATATTTCCTAATTTAGTCCCTAGCTAGCTTGGTTAGTGTCGATTTGCATCGGTTAATGGATATTGGTGCGTTTTAGTGCGATATGGGATGTTTAGTGGGAACTTTGAGCATTTGGGATATGATTTGGTTTCAGTAGGATGCTTGAGGTCTGTTGAGGCCATTGTAACCTAGTCCAACCCCAATTACGCTAAAATACCACCAGTTTTCATATTGGATGCAAATGTCGTATTTGTGCACAATTTGAGCTTTCTGGATCTGCTTTTGACCCGAGGTGATTTAAATGAAATTGAGTGGACTGTGGTATAGTGGAGTGGAGATGATACCATAGGTGAAACCCGACCCCCTCACTCCCCTTCCCGGCCGCCAAAACCGCCATTCTGGCCGCAAATTGCGGCCAGACAGGGGGTGTTTTGGTAATTTTTGGTTTCTGTAGGTGTGTTTTTGTGTGTAGGGTATTTTGGTATATATATTTTTTTAAGATCAATTCTGTAGGAAAATCTGGGACCAAATACCTGTTTTGCCGTTTTTCTAAACCTTCGCGACACGCGTGATACGTGAGTAGGTTTGGGTTCTGCGTATCGCAGCGCGTCGGGGTAGTTTCGTGGCGCGTGAGTACACGTTTTAGCGTATCGCGCACACGCGCGATTGGTTTGCGACATAGGTTTCTTGTTGGATTATAATGTCGCGTTTTGTGACTTAAGCTTATGTGTGATATGTGTATGTGATTCTAGGTTCGCAGGCCAGTGAGACGGACGCTGCGAAGAAGGGCAAGCAAGTGGTTGGATACACTTAGCGCGAGACACGGTGAGTAGATTTCACATCTACGGGGATATCGCCCGCATGGCGTTATGCGTCAGGGCTGATAGGACTTTGTTATTATATGTTTCATGCACCCCATAGACTGTCATTGCATATTGCATTCCTTGCTATACATATATACATATTGCTTAGAACTGATAGAACTGCCATGATCATACTATTGTATATTGTTGTAACTCATCTATATTTGATACCTATATCACGGTGGATCATTGCATTGTAGTTCTTTCTCATGTGACATGACTTGATATACACATTGATGCACCTATCACATCGCAGTTACTTGTATTATTGTTGGGATTTCATATGATCTATGGATTTGGGAACCGTGGCCTTTTCAAATAAGTAACCATTTAAAAACCCGGTTCCCTTGATATGATAATTTGGGGCGTCGCCCCGTGTTTTCTCGGTGCTTGAGGCACGGATTGATATAGGGCTGACCCGGACTGACGGATGCCCGATGGATTGATTGAGGGCTGACCCGGACTGACGGATGCCCGATATATATTGAGAGAGGGATGACCCGGACTGACGGATTCCCGGTATATACGTGAGAGAGGGCTGACCCGGACTGACGGATGCCCGATGGATTGATTGAGGGCTGACCCGGACTGACGGATGCCCGATATATATTGAGAGAGGGATGACCCGGACTGACGGATTCCCGGTATATACGTGAGAGAGGGCTGACCCGGACTGACGGATGCCCGATGGATTGATTGAGGGCTGACCCGGACTGACGGATGCCCGATATATATTGAGAGAGGGATGACCCGGACTGACGGATTCCCGGTATATACGTGAGAGAGGGCTGACCCGGACTGACGGATGCCCGATGGATTGATTGAGGGCTGACCCGGACTGACGGATGCCCGATATATATTGAGAGAGGGATGACCCGGACTGACGGATTCCCGGTATATACGTGAGAGCGGGCTGACCCGGATTGACGGAGGCCGATACAGGATGTTTTGCGTGTCGATGCTAGACACGAGTATTTATGATATTTGGGTGCCGATGTTGGGCACTCGGGATTTCAGGGATATACAGGATATGAGGGCCGATGGAGTACCGGCGTTTGAGATGTTGGGACTTGTGGTGCATACATACTTATGTAGTCCACCTCGATACTTCATGTAGATACTATATCCCCATGCTCAGCATTCATTATCACATCTCACCCTGTAGTATATCACCTGATAGAGGACTGGCATTATTATTATGCATACTGCCACATCGCATTGATATTATCTGCTGGCATTAGTAGAGCCACGCTACATGTGCATGCTTGCGATTACCTTTATATGTTATCTCTATTCACGAGTTGGCAACTCACCCCCGTTGTGCCACAGTGCTTGCAGGTTGCCCTGGGGAGTAGTCACGGCTGGCTGTTACCGCATCTTTTGGCACAGATACCCCTTTTGAGCTGAGATAGCCCTTTTGCTGTTTAGGTGGGTTTGTACAGTATCTGTTATCTTTCTGTTGTACATTGATGTATCTAGTATTCTCCATCTACTTTTCTGTATTGACTTAGAGACAGTTGTGAGGACGATATGTATGATTTTATATTCTGGTGTCGAGCTCGCATGTGAGCCGACTTTACTTTATGCAGTCTTATTTTTATGATATTGTCCTTGTTTTACCGTGTATTCTTCGCTACGGCGTCGTATATCATATTGTGATGCTTCATTCTTGTCACTTGTTATCTCTGCTACACCTTGTTTTTACCCGACTTTCGGGGCTAATGTTTTAAAAAGGGAAATGTTACCAAAATTATAAAACTTATAACCTTTGAACTTAAAAAAAGTTTTCTACTAAATAAATGGAAGTTTTTCGGACATGTACGATTGTTTTACAAAATGTTTTAAAATCACTCTATATTTATTGGTTTTGATTTCTGGGTTCGGCTTACTTAGCCGCGTTGCGCCTGTAGACGTTGCGTGGTTAAGTGCCGGTCACGAGTCGAATTCTCGGGTCGTGACAAAGTTGGTATCAGAGCGTAGGTTTTACCGTCGGAGTGTAGGATGACCCTGGTATGATGGAGTAGGTAGCTGCAGCAGGGTAGCGTAGCGTGCGTATGTTCCGCGGCATACTCACGACACGGTACTCCGCTTACGCGACCTTAGGACTTGTTGATTTGATTCCTCCTTATATTCTTGTGATTCGATTTCCGTGTTCTTATCGAATCCAAATTTTCTTTCAGCCAATATGCCGCCTAAGACTACGAGGGCACAGAGAGCGGCCGCGAGGGCCGAGATTCGAGTTGACTCGTCCGAGACGAGGACTGATCCGGGCAGTGCACCCGTTGTACCCGAGCAGGCTGTTCCTGCCGTGACAGAGCAGATCGCCACGCTAGGGGCTGGTATGCAGGAGATGCGCCAGACGGTGGGATCTAGCATGCAGGAGATGCGCCAGATGATAGGATCGCTTGTTGAGACGCTTCGAGCGCAGCGGCCAGAGGTAGCTCCACCAGTTCCAGAGACCGCTATGGTACCTACCGCACAGCCAGTTGCTCCTGCAGCCACGGAGGTGATTACAGTGTCGCTATCAGAGTTCATGAGGCTGAAGCCTCCGGTTTTCACAGGCACCGATACAGCCGAGGACCCACAGTCTTTCATCGACAGGATGGCCAGGATATGCCGTTCCCTCAGATGCGCAGATGCGCGATGGGTCGAGTTCGCGAGCTTTCGCCTGGAAGGTCTTGCGCAGAAGTGGTGTGATTCCGTGGAGAAGGGCAGAGCAGCAGGTCTTCCTCCTATGACCTGGACGGAGTTCGTGACTATATTTCTAGCCCGTTTCCTTCCCCGGAGTGTTAGAGATGCCCGAGCACGCAGGTTTGAGTCTTTGCGCCAGACGCCAGGGATGACAGTGGCAGAGTATGACGTACTGTTTACAGAGCTAGCAGTCTACGCCCCACATTTAGTGGCCACCGAGGAGTTGCGAGTCCGGAGATTTGTTCGAGGCTTGATTTCACCAGTGTTCCTCGCGATCAGCGCGCAGCACTACGAGACCTACGCAGCAGCGGTAGACGCAGCCCTAGTGGTCGAGGAGCACCTTGTTGAGACTTCGGCACTCCCAGAGCCGAAGAGAGCTCGTGCGGATACTTCAGCACAGAGACAGCCTTTTCGGCGCCGTGATAGACGTATTGCAGGCAGCAGAGATTCAGGGCGGGGCCGGTTATTCAGTTCTTATTCCCAGGATGGTCAGCGGCCGTCGTCGGGATGTTTTCGCTGTGGGAGTTCTTACCACCGTGTACGGGATTGTCCTGAGTTACCCCGGACCGAGGCGACAGCACCGCATGTCACATTACCACTTTCACCACCCCAGAGAGCGTTGCCTATCGTACCTACCGTTGCTCCGCGCCAGACTCATACACAGCGAGGTCGTGGGCGTGGAGGAGTTGCTCAGAGAGGGCGAGGTGACCGAGGCAGAGGGCAGCCAGCCGCAGGTGGTGGACAGGCGAGGGTTTTTGCTTTGACACATCAGGACGCACAGGCGTCCAATGCAGTGGTTTCAGGTATCCTCCCTGTATGTTCAGTTGACGCACATGTACTGTTCGATCCCGGATCCACACACTCGTACGTATCCACGCACTTTGTGCCGAGTTTGGGTAGAGAGTCCGGCTTACTTGATCAGCCGCTTGTGGTGACTACTCCTGTGGGAGAGTCGTTTGTTGCTAGGCACGTGTTCCGATCCTGTATCGTCTGTATTGGCGAGAGAGAGTTGCCTGTCGACTTGATCCTTCTGGAGATGTTGGACTTCGACGTTCTTTTGGGCATGGATTGGTTAGCCACGTGCTATGCTTCTGTAGACTGCCGCGAGAAGACAGTTAGATTCTGTTTCCCCGGCGAGTCGGTCTTTGTTGTGTTGGGGGACCGTAGTGCCGCCCCTCACAGTGTGATTTCTTCTTTTCGCGCTGGACAGCTTTTGAGGAAGGGATGTCAGGGATTTCTGGCTTATGTTCGCGATGCTCGCGCTACAGAGGTTCCATTGGATCAGGTTCCGGTTGTTAGCGAGTTTCCTGATGTGTTCCCTGACGAGCTTCCTGGGTTGCCGCCCGAGCGCGACATTTCTTTCTGTATTGATTTGGTTCCTGGTTCGGGGCCTATTTCTATACCGCCCTATCGGATGGCCCCGGCGGAACTTCGTGAGCTGAAGGGTCAGTTACAGGATTTGCTGGACAAGGGACTTATTCGACCCAGTGTTTCTCCTTGGGGTGCTCCAGTCCTGTTCGTCAGGAAGAAGGACGGCAGCTTACGTCTTTGTATCGACTACCGCCAGCTGAACAGGGTGACAGTGCGGAACAGGTATCCTTTGCCGCGTATCGACGATTTGTTCGACCAGCTTCAGGGGGCAGGGTACTTTTCGAGGATCGATTTACGATCGGGCTATCATCAGCTGCGGGTTCGACAGGAGGACATTCCTCGGACAGCCTTCCGTACGCGCTACGGCCATTACGAGTTTTTGGTGATGTCGTTCGGACTCACCAATGCGCCAGCAGCCTTCATGGATTTGATGAACCGTATTTTCCGGCCTTACTTGGATCTGTTCATTATAGTCTTCATTGACGATATCTTGGTGTATTCCCGGAGTAGTGAGGAGCACGAGCAGCACCTGCGGGTTACATTGCAGACATTGAGGGAGCACCAGCTCTATGCGAAATTCTCCAAGTGTGCTTTTTGGTTAGACAGCGTGGACTTCTTGGGTCACGTGATTTCACGAGACGGTATATGTGTTGACCCGAGGAAGATCGAGGCCGTTCAGCGTTGGCCCAGACCCACATCGGTGACGGAGATTCGCAGCTTTTTGGGATTGGCCGGTTATTACAGGCGTTTTGTGCAGGACTTCTCACGTATTGCTACACCGTTGACCGGGTTGACCCGGAAAGGAGTTCCCTTCGATTGGACGGAGGAGTGCGAGCACAGTTTTCAGCAGTTACGGACACGGCTGACGACGGCACCGGTGTTATCCTTACCTTCCGGATCGGGCGGATTTGTGGTCTTTTGTGATGCTTCTCGAGTGGGATTGGGATGCGTTCTGATGCAGCATGATAGGGTGATCGCGTATGCCTCGCGACAATTGAAGAAGCACGAGCAGAACTACCCTACTCATGATTTGGAGATGGCAGCAGTGGTCTTCGCACTTAAGATCTGGCGACACTACCTATACGGCGAGTCGTGCCAGATATTTACGGATCACAAGAGTCTGAAATACATATTCCAGCAGCGGGACCTGAACCTTCGGCAGCGTCGATGGATGGAGTTAGTGAAAGATTACGACTGCGAGATCTTATATCACCCGGGCAAGGCAAATGTGGTAGCGGATGCTTTGAGCAGGAGGCCCGGGAGTAGTTCATCATGTTTGAGCGCAGTGCAGGAGCAGTCATCCGCAGATTGGCAGATATTATGCGACAGTCGAGTACAGTTCGAGTTCACGCCGATTGGAGGACAGGTAGCGCATGTCCGTGCATGCCCACAGTTGATTGATCGTATACGTGAGGCACAGCTCAGTGATGACCGATGTTCGGAGATCATGGCACAGATGGGACAGGGCAGATTTTCCGAGTTCGTGATCGATGATCAGGGGATACTACGGTTTGGAGTCAGACTGTGCGTACCTGATGCTGAGGGACTGAGGCGTGAGATTCTTGAGGAGGCACATCGATCGGTATATAGCGTCCATCCCGGTTCCACCAAGATGTATCATGATATGCGAAATGTTTACTGGTGGGACGGAATGAAGAGGGACATTGCAGATTTTGTATCGAGATGCCTGACTTGTCAGCAAGTCAAGGCTGAGCACCAGAGGCCCGCGGGAGAGCTACAGCCGTTACCCATCCCGGAGTGGAAATGGGAACAGATTTCGATGGATTTCGTGGTGGGTCTACCCAGGACTAGTAGGGGGTATGACTCCATCTGGGTGATCGTGGATCGTTTGACGAAAGCGGCTCACTTCTTACCGGTGAAGACGACTTTCGGATTTACTCAGTACGCTCAGATCTATATTGACGAGATAGTGCGACTACACGGAGTCCCGACGTGCATTGTGTCCGACAGAGGCACCCAGTTTACTAGTAGACTATGGCAGAGGCTTCAGGAGGCTTTGGGCACTCGCTTGAGTTTTAGCACGGCATTTCATCCGCAGACCGACGGACAGTCAGAGCGGACCATTCAGACTCTCGAGGACATGCTCAGAGCTTGTGTACTAGATTTTGGAGGTAGCTGGGATCATCATTTGCCCTTAGTAGAGTTTTCCTACAATAACAGCTACCAGGAGACCATTCAGATGGCACCGTTTGAGGCTCTTTACGGGAGGAGATGCAGGTCACCTACTTGTTGGACAGAGCTCAGTGAGAGCAGTATCTTAGGGCCACAGATCGTTGAGGAGACGACCGCGAAGATCCAGTTGATTCGCGATAGGATGAGAGCAGCGCAGAGTAGGCAGAGGGCTTATGCAGACCGTCGACGACGCAGACTTGAGTTTTCTGTTGGTGATCATGTTTTCTTGAGGGTCTCCCCAATGAAAGGTGTGATGAGGTTTGGGAAGAAGGGGAAGCTTAGCCCCAGGTATGTGGGCCCCTTCGAGATCCTCGAGCGTGTTGGTGCAGTAGCTTACCGATTAGCCCTTCCGCCCAGCTTTCCAGACGTGCACCCCGTATTCCATGTCTCGATGCTCCGCAGATATCTTCATGATCCTTCGCATGCGATTCAGCATCCGGCGATCCAGCTTGAGAGCGATCTTTCCTATGCAGAGCACCCGGTGATGATCTTGGATCGACAAGTGAAGAAATTGAGATCGAAGGAGATTCCATCAGTTAAAGTACTTTGGCGTGGTCAGAACCGTGAAGAGGTCACTTGGGAGACCGAAAGCGAGATGATGAAGACGTATCCCCATCTTTTTTAGGGTAACCTTAGTTAGATTTTTGAAATTCGGGGACGAATTTCTTTAAGGGGGAGAGATTGTAACACCTTAGGATAAGGGTTAGTGAATAATTATAATTAATTAATGGTTTTTAATAAAAAGTTTACTAAATTGGGTTTTATATATTTTTCCTAATTTAATATATATTTTTCCAAAATTTTATTAGGCTTGCACAAACATGTGCATGTAAACTAGGGTTTTTAAATGAAGAAAATACCATAATTTTAACCATGGTGGGTTAATTGTGGGATTAATTCTTTTGGATTCTTAAATGAGTTTAATTAGCTAATTAGGGGGTTACTTTAATTTGAATTTTAGATCTAGTGTTGACTTGTGAGAAGGAGAGAGAGAGAGGGCATCATGGCTTAGCCCATGCTTGCCATTAATGAAGAGAGAGAGAGTGAGGGGTTGACCCTTGGGTGTAGATTGTTTTTTCCTCTCATTTCTTTTGTTTGTTTCTCTCATAACCCTCACACTCACACACACACACACACTCTCAGCAGAACCCCAGCAGCAGCAATTGAAGCCACAGCAACAGCAGTAGCAGCAGCAGGGGCAGCAAGAAGAAGCAGCAGCAGCAGCAAGGTTCAGCAGCAGCAGCAGTGGGCATCAGCAGCCCCAGCACCATGTGCAGCCCCTCCCCTTCACTTCTTCTCCTTCCTGCAGCTTCCTAGGGTTAAGTATGAGGTATATTTCCTAATTTAGTCCCTAGCTAGCTTGGTTAGTGTCGATTTGCATCGGTTAATGGATATTGGTGCGTTTTAGTGCGATATGGGATGTTTAGTGGGAACTTTGAGCATTTGGGATATGATTTGGTTTCAGTAGGATGCTTGAGGTCTGTTGAGGCCATTGTAACCTAGTCCAACCCCAATTACGCTAAAATACCACCAGTTTTCATATTGGATGCAAATGTCGTATTTGTGCACAATTTGAGCTTTCTGGATCTGCTTTTGACCCGAGGTGATTTAAATGAAATTGAGTGGACTGTGGTATAGTGGAGTGGAGATGATACCATAGGTGAAACCCGACCCCCTCACTCCCCTTCCCGGCCGCCAAAACCGCCATTCTGGCCGCAAATTGCGGCCAGACAGGGGGTGTTTTGGTAATTTTTGGTTTCTGTAGGTGTGTTTTTGTGTGTAGGGTATTTTGGTATATATATTTTTTTAAGATCAATTCTGTAGGAAAATCTGGGACCAAATACCTGTTTTGCCGTTTTTCTAAACCTTCGCGACACGCGTGATACGTGAGTAGGTTTGGGTTCTGCGTATCGCAGCGCGTCGGGGTAGTTTCGTGGCGCGTGAGTACACGTTTTAGCGTATCGCGCACACGCGCGATTGGTTTGCGACATAGGTTTCTTGTTGGATTATAATGTCGCGTTTTGTGACTTAAGCTTATGTGTGATATGTGTATGTGATTCTAGGTTCGCAGGCCAGTGAGACGGACGCTGCGAAGAAGGGCAAGCAAGTGGTTGGATACACTTAGCGCGAGACACGGTGAGTAGATTTCACATCTACGGGGATATCGCCCGCATGGCGTTATGCGTCAGGGCTGATAGGACTTTGTTATTATATGTTTCATGCACCCCATAGACTGTCATTGCATATTGCATTCCTTGCTATACATATATACATATTGCTTAGAACTGATAGAACTGCCATGATCATACTATTGTATATTGTTGTAACTCATCTATATTTGATACCTATATCACGGTGGATCATTGCATTGTAGTTCTTTCTCATGTGACATGACTTGATATACACATTGATGCACCTATCACATCGCAGTTACTTGTATTATTGTTGGGATTTCATATGATCTATGGATTTGGGAACCGTGGCCTTTTCAAATAAGTAACCATTTAAAAACCCGGTTCCCTTGATATGATAATTTGGGGCGTCGCCCCGTGTTTTCTCGGTGCTTGAGGCACGGATTGATATAGGGCTGACCCGGACTGACGGATGCCCGATGGATTGATTGAGGGCTGACCCGGACTGACGGATGCCCGATATATATTGAGAGAGGGATGACCCGGACTGACGGATTCCCGGTATATACGTGAGAGAGGGCTGACCCGGACTGACGGATGCCCGATGGATTGATTGAGGGCTGACCCGGACTGACGGATGCCCGATATATATTGAGAGAGGGATGACCCGGACTGACGGATTCCCGGTATATACGTGAGAGAGGGCTGACCCGGACTGACGGATGCCCGATGGATTGATTGAGGGCTGACCCGGACTGACGGATGCCCGATATATATTGAGAGAGGGATGACCCGGACTGACGGATTCCCGGTATATACGTGAGAGAGGGCTGACCCGGACTGACGGATGCCCGATGGATTGATTGAGGGCTGACCCGGACTGACGGATGCCCGATATATATTGAGAGAGGGATGACCCGGACTGACGGATTCCCGGTATATACGTGAGAGCGGGCTGACCCGGATTGACGGAGGCCGATACAGGATGTTTTGCGTGTCGATGCTAGACACGAGTATTTATGATATTTGGGTGCCGATGTTGGGCACTCGGGATTTCAGGGATATACAGGATATGAGGGCCGATGGAGTACCGGCGTTTGAGATGTTGGGACTTGTGGTGCATACATACTTATGTAGTCCACCTCGATACTTCATGTAGATACTATATCCCCATGCTCAGCATTCATTATCACATCTCACCCTGTAGTATATCACCTGATAGAGGACTGGCATTATTATTATGCATACTGCCACATCGCATTGATATTATCTGCTGGCATTAGTAGAGCCACGCTACATGTGCATGCTTGCGATTACCTTTATATGTTATCTCTATTCACGAGTTGGCAACTCACCCCCGTTGTGCCACAGTGCTTGCAGGTTGCCCTGGGGAGTAGTCACGGCTGGCTGTTACCGCATCTTTTGGCACAGATACCCCTTTTGAGCTGAGATAGCCCTTTTGCTGTTTAGGTGGGTTTGTACAGTATCTGTTATCTTTCTGTTGTACATTGATGTATCTAGTATTCTCCATCTACTTTTCTGTATTGACTTAGAGACAGTTGTGAGGACGATATGTATGATTTTATATTCTGGTGTCGAGCTCGCATGTGAGCCGACTTTACTTTATGCAGTCTTATTTTTATGATATTGTCCTTGTTTTACCGTGTATTCTTCGCTACGGCGTCGTATATCATATTGTGATGCTTCATTCTTGTCACTTGTTATCTCTGCTACACCTTGTTTTTACCCGACTTTCGGGGCTAATGTTTTAAAAAGGGAAATGTTACCAAAATTATAAAACTTATAACCTTTGAACTTAAAAAAAGTTTTCTACTAAATAAATGGAAGTTTTTCGGACATGTACGATTGTTTTACAAAATGTTTTAAAATCACTCTATATTTATTGGTTTTGATTTCTGGGTTCGGCTTACTTAGCCGCGTTGCGCCTGTAGACGTTGCGTGGTTAAGTGCCGGTCACGAGTCGAATTCTCGGGTCGTGACAAAGTTGGTATCAGAGCGTAGGTTTTACCGTCGGAGTGTAGGATGACCCTGGTATGATGGAGTAGGTAGCTGCAGCAGGGTAGCGTAGCGTGCGTATGTTCCGCGGCATACTCACGACACGGTACTCCGCTTACGCGACCTTAGGACTTGTTGATTTGATTCCTCCTTATATTCTTGTGATTCGATTTCCGTGTTCTTATCGAATCCAAATTTTCTTTCAGCCAATATGCCGCCTAAGACTACGAGGGCACAGAGAGCGGCCGCGAGGGCCGAGATTCGAGTTGACTCGTCCGAGACGAGGACTGATCCGGGCAGTGCACCCGTTGTACCCGAGCAGGCTGTTCCTGCCGTGACAGAGCAGATCGCCACGCTAGGGGCTGGTATGCAGGAGATGCGCCAGACGGTGGGATCTAGCATGCAGGAGATGCGCCAGATGATAGGATCGCTTGTTGAGACGCTTCGAGCGCAGCGGCCAGAGGTAGCTCCACCAGTTCCAGAGACCGCTATGGTACCTACCGCACAGCCAGTTGCTCCTGCAGCCACGGAGGTGATTACAGTGTCGCTATCAGAGTTCATGAGGCTGAAGCCTCCGGTTTTCACAGGCACCGATACAGCCGAGGACCCACAGTCTTTCATCGACAGGATGGCCAGGATATGCCGTTCCCTCAGATGCGCAGATGCGCGATGGGTCGAGTTCGCGAGCTTTCGCCTGGAAGGTCTTGCGCAGAAGTGGTGTGATTCCGTGGAGAAGGGCAGAGCAGCAGGTCTTCCTCCTATGACCTGGACGGAGTTCGTGACTATATTTCTAGCCCGTTTCCTTCCCCGGAGTGTTAGAGATGCCCGAGCACGCAGGTTTGAGTCTTTGCGCCAGACGCCAGGGATGACAGTGGCAGAGTATGACGTACTGTTTACAGAGCTAGCAGTCTACGCCCCACATTTAGTGGCCACCGAGGAGTTGCGAGTCCGGAGATTTGTTCGAGGCTTGATTTCACCAGTGTTCCTCGCGATCAGCGCGCAGCACTACGAGACCTACGCAGCAGCGGTAGACGCAGCCCTAGTGGTCGAGGAGCACCTTGTTGAGACTTCGGCACTCCCAGAGCCGAAGAGAGCTCGTGCGGATACTTCAGCACAGAGACAGCCTTTTCGGCGCCGTGATAGACGTATTGCAGGCAGCAGAGATTCAGGGCGGGACCGGTTATTCAGTTCTTATTCCCAGGATGGTCAGCGGCCGTCGTCGGGATGTTTTCGCTGTGGGAGTTCTTACCACCGTGTACGGGATTGTCCTGAGTTACCCCGGACCGAGGCGACAGCACCGCATGTCACATTACCACTTTCACCACCCCAGAGAGCGTTGCCTATCGTACCTACCGTTGCTCCGCGCCAGACTCATACACAGCGAGGTCGTGGGCGTGGAGGAGTTGCTCAGAGAGGGCGAGGTGACCGAGGCAGAGGGCAGCCAGCCGCAGGTGGTGGACAGGCGAGGGTTTTTGCTTTGACACATCAGGACGCACAGGCGTCCAATGCAGTGGTTTCAGGTATCCTCCCTGTATGTTCAGTTGACGCACATGTACTGTTCGATCCCGGATCCACACACTCGTACGTATCCACGCACTTTGTGCCGAGTTTGGGTAGAGAGTCCGGCTTACTTGATCAGCCGCTTGTGGTGACTACTCCTGTGGGAGAGTCGTTTGTTGCTAGGCACGTGTTCCGATCCTGTATCGTCTGTATTGGCGAGAGAGAGTTGCCTGTCGACTTGATCCTTCTGGAGATGTTGGACTTCGACGTTCTTTTGGGCATGGATTGGTTAGCCACGTGCTATGCTTCTGTAGACTGCCGCGAGAAGACAGTTAGATTCTGTTTCCCCGGCGAGTCGGTCTTTGTTGTGTTGGGGGACCGTAGTGCCGCCCCTCACAGTGTGATTTCTTCTTTTCGCGCTGGACAGCTTTTGAGGAAGGGATGTCAGGGATTTCTGGCTTATGTTCGCGATGCTCGCGCTACAGAGGTTCCATTGGATCAGGTTCCGGTTGTTAGCGAGTTTCCTGATGTGTTCCCTGACGAGCTTCCTGGGTTGCCGCCCGAGCGCGACATTTCTTTCTGTATTGATTTGGTTCCTGGTTCGGGGCCTATTTCTATACCGCCCTATCGGATGGCCCCGGCGGAACTTCGTGAGCTGAAGGGTCAGTTACAGGATTTGCTGGACAAGGGACTTATTCGACCCAGTGTTTCTCCTTGGGGTGCTCCAGTCCTGTTCGTCAGGAAGAAGGACGGCAGCTTACGTCTTTGTATCGACTACCGCCAGCTGAACAGGGTGACAGTGCGGAACAGGTATCCTTTGCCGCGTATCGACGATTTGTTCGACCAGCTTCAGGGGGCAGGGTACTTTTCGAGGATCGATTTACGATCGGGCTATCATCAGCTGCGGGTTCGACAGGAGGACATTCCTCGGACAGCCTTCCGTACGCGCTACGGCCATTACGAGTTTTTGGTGATGTCGTTCGGACTCACCAATGCGCCAGCAGCCTTCATGGATTTGATGAACCGTATTTTCCGGCCTTACTTGGATCTGTTCATTATAGTCTTCATTGACGATATCTTGGTGTATTCCCGGAGTAGTGAGGAGCACGAGCAGCACCTGCGGGTTACATTGCAGACATTGAGGGAGCACCAGCTCTATGCGAAATTCTCCAAGTGTGCTTTTTGGTTAGACAGCGTGGACTTCTTGGGTCACGTGATTTCACGAGACGGTATATGTGTTGACCCGAGGAAGATCGAGGCCGTTCAGCGTTGGCCCAGACCCACATCGGTGACGGAGATTCGCAGCTTTTTGGGATTGGCCGGTTATTACAGGCGTTTTGTGCAGGACTTCTCACGTATTGCTACACCGTTGACCGGGTTGACCCGGAAAGGAGTTCCCTTCGATTGGACGGAGGAGTGCAGGCACAGTTTTCAGCAGTTACGGACACGGCTGACGACGGCACCGGTGTTATCCTTACCTTCCGGATCGGGCGGATTTGTGGTCTTTTGTGATGCTTCTCGAGTGGGATTGGGATGCGTTCTGATGCAGCATGATAGGGTGATCGCGTATGCCTCGCGACAATTGAAGAAGCACGAGCAGAACTACCCCACTCATGATTTGGAGATGGCAGCAGTGGTCTTCGCACTTAAGATCTGGCGACACTACCTATACGGCGAGTCGTGCCAGATATTTACGGATCACAAGAGTCTGAAATACATATTCCAGCAGCGGGACCTGAACCTTCGGCAGCGTCGATGGATGGAGTTAGTGAAAGATTACGACTGCGAGATCTTATATCACCCGGGCAAGGCAAATGTGGTAGCGGATGCTTTGAGCAGGAGGCCCGGGAGTAGTTCATCATGTTTGAGCGCAGTGCAGGAGCAGTCATCCGCAGATTGGCAGATATTATGCGACAGTCGAGTACAGTTCGAGTTCACGCCGATTGGAGGACAGGTAGCGCATGTCCGTGCACGCCCACAGTTGATTGATCGTATACGTGAGGCACAGCTCAGTGATGACCGATGTTCGGAGATCATGGCACAGATGGGACAGGGCAGATTTTCCGAGTTCGTGATCGATGATCAGGGGATACTACGGTTTGGAGTCAGACTGTGCGTACCTGATGCTGAGGGACTGAGGCGTGAGATTCTTGAGGAGGCACATCGATCGGTATATAGCGTCCATCCCGGTTCCACCAAGATGTATCATGATATGCGAAATGTTTACTGGTGGGACGGAATGAAGAGGGACATTGCAGATTTTGTATCGAGATGCCTGACTTGTCAGCAAGTCAAGGCTGAGCACCAGAGGCCCGCGGGAGAGCTACAGCCGTTACCCATCCCGGAGTGGAAATGGGAACAGATTTCGATGGATTTCGTGGTGGGTCTACCCAGGACTAGTAGGGGGTATGACTCCATCTGGGTGATCGTGGATCGTTTGACGAAAGCGGCTCACTTCTTACCGGTGAAGACGACTTTCGGATTTACTCAGTACGCTCAGATCTATATTGACGAGATAGTGCGACTACACGGAGTCCCGACGTGCATTGTGTCCGACAGAGGCACCCAGTTGACTAGGAGACTATGGCAGAGGCTTCAGGAGGCTTTGGGCACTCGCTTGAGTTTTAGCACGGCATTTCATCCGCAGACCGACGGACAGTCAGAGCGGACCATTCAGACTCTCGAGGACATGCTCAGAGCTTGTGTACTAGATTTTGGAGGTAGCTGGGATCATCATTTGCCCTTAGTAGAGTTTTCCTACAATAACAGCTACCAGGAGACCATTCAGATGGCACCGTTTGAGGCTCTTTACGGGAGGAGATGCAGGTCACCTACTTGTTGGACAGAGCTCAGTGAGAGCAGTATCTTAGGGCCACAGATCGTTGAGGAGACGACCGCGAAGATCCAGTTGATTCGCGATAGGATGAGAGCAGCGCAGAGTAGGCAGAGGGCTTATGCAGACCGTCGACGACGCAGACTTGAGTTTTCTGTTGGTGATCATGTTTTCTTGAGGGTCTCCCCAATGAAAGGTGTGATGAGGTTTGGGAAGAAGGGGAAGCTTAGCCCCAGGTATGTGGGCCCCTTCGAGATCCTCGAGCGTGTTGGTGCAGTAGCTTACCGATTAGCCCTTCCGCCCAGCTTTCCAGACGTGCACCCCGTATTCCATGTCTCGATGCTCCGCAGATATCTTCATGATCCTTCGCATGCGATTCAGCATCCGGCGATCCAGCTTGAGAGCGATCTTTCCTATGCAGAGCACCCGGTGATGATCTTGGATCGACAAGTGAAGAAATTGAGATCGAAGGAGATTCCATCAGTTAAAGTACTTTGGCGTGGTCAGAACCGTGAAGAGGTCACTTGGGAGACCGAAAGCGAGATGATGAAGACGTATCCCCATCTTTTTGAGGGTAACCTTAGTTAGATTTTTGAAATTCGGGGACGAATTTCTTTAAGGGGGAGAGATTGTAACACCTTAGGATAAGGGTTAGTGAATAATTATAATTAATTAATGGTTTTTAATAAAAAGTTTACTAAATTGGGTTTTATATATTTTTCCTAATTTAATATATATTTTTCCAAAATTTTATTAGGCTTGCACAAACATGTGCATGTAAACTAGGGTTTTTAAATGAAGAAAATACCATAATTTTAACCATGGTGGGTTAATTGTGGGATTAATTCTTTTGGATTCTTAAATGAGTTTAATTAGCTAATTAGGGGGTTACTTTAATTTGAATTTTAGATCTAGTGTTGACTTGTGAGAAGGAGAGAGAGAGAGGGCATCATGGCTTAGCCCATGCTTGCCATTAATGAAGAGAGAGAGAGTGAGGGGTTGACCCTTGGGTGTAGATTGTTTTTTCCTCTCATTTCTTTTGTTTGTTTCTCTCATAACCCTCACACTCACACACACACACACACTCTCAGCAGAACCCCAGCAGCAGCAATTGAAGCCACAGCAACAGCAGTAGCAGCAGCAGGGGCAGCAAGAAGAAGCAGCAGCAGCAGCAAGGTTCAGCAGCAGCAGCAGTGGGCATCAGCAGCCCCAGCACCATGTGCAGCCCCTCCCCTTCACTTCTTCTCCTTCCTGCAGCTTCCTAGGGTTAAGTATTGTCACGCCCCGCTTCCCAATGTACGGCGAAGTGGTCGTGACGAGGCCCGCTACGTATGTACTCAGAAGTACATACGCTAAGCGTAACTAAGCAATATAAAATAATCACAAGAGACAAATGAGATTGAGATAACAGCAACTTTCATTAATAACATTCTTTATACAATGCATGAAATGAAAATACAACTGGAATGAAAAAAGAAAGCAATGCCTAAACAGTGGCATAATAATAAAAGGAAATACTGGAAAGAACAAGTACAAAGTCTAGAGCTCTGGATCTTCTTGGAACTGCTCCAAATCTTCAGTTGTTGGCTCGGTCTCAACTTGGTCCAACGCACCTGACGACATTCAAAGAAGAAAGAAATAGAATGTCGTCAGCGAACAGGTCACTCGGTAAGTCCCAAAGAAAAGTGGAGTGAGAATGGCAGAGTAACAGTATTTTCTAGAGTATTATGTTGTAGAATATTATGGAATATTGTTTAACGCAGTTGTTTGTAGCTTGGTACAGAAGAATGCCAGTGTATACGAGGGGGATCTCTATATGCTAGAGATCAGTGCAAACGGAGAGTACAAGGAACCGTTATGCCACGGTACAACAGCAACAGTATTCATGTTAGGTGTCTTAATCTGACCACCTCATTCCACTTTTAACATCTTCCGTACCAATCTACCCCTTTAAACCCCGTAATGTTTTAACAGTGTTGTAGTAATGGAATATGTAAATTGAGTGACTGACCAAAACCATGATATCAGTAAACATGTTGCAACTGTATAATCAGGTAAATGGAATATCAGGATAATGGAATGAATATCCATGGTTTGATTCAGTCAAAAATGAATATATTGTTAACTGTATTCAGGGATTCATGATTTCAAGTTGTGTTGGAATATGATTGAAATATAGATTGACTTGAATTATATTCAAGTCAGAATTAGTCAGACTCTAACCCGAGTCAGACTAAAAGAAAGATAATTTGAAGTTCAATATTAGCTAGGGGCCTTATTGTAATTTGTGAAACTTGAGGGGGTTTTATGTAAAAAGTACTTTTGTATAGTTTTCAAAATATACCTCAAGTATTTAATAATCGTCTTTATTATTGTAATGGATGTGAATTTTATTTGTGTTATTCTAGTGAATATATCCTAATAAAAGTATTAATTGTTTATTTGAAATTCGTGGTATTTTAATGTAACTTTTAATCTATGATTTTTAGGAAAAAGTGGAAACTTGATATTATAACAAAATAAGTGTTTAAATGATAATTATATATAATAAAACACTTAAATGATTTTTAAATGAATATTTTATTTACAAAAATATTACTTTCCTTAAATATTGTATTTAAACCTTTCGAGACCGAATGCTCCTTGCGGAGGTCTGAATCTCGCACTACTAGCCTGCGGGTGCACGATGAACCGTGCTATCCCTAACAGGTTCCCCACGAATGGGTTGTAATGGCACTTTGCTCAGGTTTTATAAATACTTTTAATTTAGGGAAAAGATTTTCTAAATATAGGGTATTTATTTGTAAAAGTATATAGTTCTCCATATTTTAGTTGTTAGGGTTTCCTAGACCATCTAACCTATCTTCTATGGTCTAAACGATGAATCATTAGAGCCTCAAATCGCCTCTTCACCATCATGCAGCCAGGTAAGTGCCAGGTAAGTGGGAAGGAACCACGTCGTGGGCCTAATTAAAAACCACTAGCCTTAGACACACTTGCCTAGACCAACAAGACAGTTTAGATAAACGATCGATGTCCATGACCAATCGTGCTTTCATTTTATATAAGTTTTATTTAGAAAAGTTTACAATTTAAGGGTTAAACTAAAAGTTATAAAGGTTATGGTATTTTAGTGAAAAAGTCCTATAATATCGTATTCTGTATTTTTTTTATTTATCAATTAGGGTTATAATGAGTGTGTGTAAGGGTAGGTCATTACCCCGTGACTTATATTAAGTTTTGGTGAAGTTTCAAGGTGAAATGAGTTATGTTAAAGTTAAGGGTATTAAAGTGCAAGAATACGGTTTCCATAAACGTTATCATTTCATGTGTGGAATTTCATCCAAATTGAATGAAACAAGTTTTGTTATCAAAATAAACATGATTAGGAGTGGGGTATCTAAATAGAACATTAAAATTTAACTTGATGGTATTTTTATGCAAGAAATACGGTTTTCTAAAGAACTTATCATTTCATGTGGAAAAGTACAATTAAATTTGATTTAAGGGTGATTAATAGTCAACATGCAAGAGGGTTGATAATATGTATTAAGTGACAAGTGGAATTTTTAAGAAAAACCGAATCGGAAATCGGTTTGTCCGATTTCCGTCGGGTTTCAAAAAGTCGTATTTTGCAAATATAGAAAAGAGAGGTAGAAGGTTGGGACTTACGGGTTTGGACAAGCTAAGCGTTCTAAAAGGTGTGGTGGTTGCCGATTCGTTGGAAACGTCACGTCGGTCTTGATCCGGTCGCCGGAATCCGTCGTCGGTTTCGGCAGCGCTTCGCTTCTCGCTCTTTGCACCAAGTTCTCAAGAGTTTTAGAGAGTATGCTTAGAGTTGTGAGGGGAAAAGGTAGAGGGTAGGGGCCTTTATATAGGGCTAGGCTAGGGTTAGGGTTAGGGTAGATGAAAAGTTAAAAAATAAAAATGTGATAAAATGTAATAAAAATGTATTAAAAGTGGAGTAATTGGGGGTTTTAAAGATCTCTGGAAGTGGGATTGGGCTGAAACTTTGCAGGTGAGTAGGGAATACCAAAAGACACAACTTTCATGTTGTGACCCTTGCCGGAATCGGCCTAAAAGGGGGTGACTCGGCCGTGACTCGGTCGGATCACTGAGTCGGCCGAGTCACGGCCGAGTTGGCCGATTCCCGACCGAGTCCGGTGACCTGGATCTCCCCCGACGGTCCATCTACCCTCTGCAAGTGTTACATCTTTGGGTGTAGTGGGGTTTTTGTGAGATATGCACGTGTAAACTCTTGGTATTCTAAAGGTTTTTTAAAAAATCAATAATAAAAATAATGTGGGGTATGGGATTCGAACTCTGGTGGCTTAGTTCAGCAGTGCAAGGTATTACCAATGAGCTACAAGCTCTTTCTTGTAATTATTGTAAAGAGATAGATACTTAAAGTGTTATCAGCAACATTAATACTCCAAGTATACTTCAATTTTAAATCAAATTTTGGTATACAAAAATTGGAGTTGTTACAAGTATGAGGTATATTTCCTAATTTAGTCCCTAGCTAGCTTGGTTAGTGTCGATTTGCATCGGTTAATGGATATTGGTGCGTTTTAGTGCGATATGGGATGTTTAGTGGGAACTTTGAGCATTTGGGATATGATTTGGTTTCAGTAGG
Organism: Agapanthus africanus; assembly: GCA_030015575.1. Taxonomy (NCBI): domain Eukaryota; kingdom Viridiplantae; phylum Streptophyta; class Magnoliopsida; order Asparagales; family Amaryllidaceae; genus Agapanthus; species Agapanthus africanus. The sequence continues at coordinate 141,462,906 of CM057339.1, forward strand.
ATGCTTGAGGTCTGTTGAGGCCATTGTAACCTAGTCCAACCCCAATTACGCTAAAATACCACCAGTTTTCATATTGGATGCAAATGTCGTATTTGTGCACAATTTGAGCTTTCTGGATCTGCTTTTGACCCGAGGTGATTTAAATGAAATTGAGTGGACTGTGGTATAGTGGAGTGGAGATGATACCATAGGTGAAACCCGACCCCCTCACTCCCCTTCCCGGCCGCCAAAACCGCCATTCTGGCCGCAAATTGCGGCCAGACAGGGGGTGTTTTGGTAATTTTTGGTTTCTGTAGGTGTGTTTTTGTGTGTAGGGTATTTTGGTATATATATTTTTTTAAGATCAATTCTGTAGGAAAATCTGGGACCAAATACCTGTTTTGCCGTTTTTCTAAACCTTCGCGACACGCGTGATACGTGAGTAGGTTTGGGTTCTGCGTATCGCAGCGCGTCGGGGTAGTTTCGTGGCGCGTGAGTACACGTTTTAGCGTATCGCGCACACGCGCGATTGGTTTGCGACATAGGTTTCTTGTTGGATTATAATGTCGCGTTTTGTGACTTAAGCTTATGTGTGATATGTGTATGTGATTCTAGGTTCGCAGGCCAGTGAGACGGACGCTGCGAAGAAGGGCAAGCAAGTGGTTGGATACACTTAGCGCGAGACACGGTGAGTAGATTTCACATCTACGGGGATATCGCCCGCATGGCGTTATGCGTCAGGGCTGATAGGACTTTGTTATTATATGTTTCATGCACCCCATAGACTGTCATTGCATATTGCATTCCTTGCTATACATATATACATATTGCTTAGAACTGATAGAACTGCCATGATCATACTATTGTATATTGTTGTAACTCATCTATATTTGATACCTATATCACGGTGGATCATTGCATTGTAGTTCTTTCTCATGTGACATGACTTGATATACACATTGATGCACCTATCACATCGCAGTTACTTGTATTATTGTTGGGATTTCATATGATCTATGGATTTGGGAACCGTGGCCTTTTCAAATAAGTAACCATTTAAAAACCCGGTTCCCTTGATATGATAATTTGGGGCGTCGCCCCGTGTTTTCTCGGTGCTTGAGGCACGGATTGATATAGGGCTGACCCGGACTGACGGATGCCCGATGGATTGATTGAGGGCTGACCCGGACTGACGGATGCCCGATATATATTGAGAGAGGGATGACCCGGACTGACGGATTCCCGGTATATACGTGAGAGAGGGCTGACCCGGACTGACGGATGCCCGATGGATTGATTGAGGGCTGACCCGGACTGACGGATGCCCGATATATATTGAGAGAGGGATGACCCGGACTGACGGATTCCCGGTATATACGTGAGAGAGGGCTGACCCGGACTGACGGATGCCCGATGGATTGATTGAGGGCTGACCCGGACTGACGGATGCCCGATATATATTGAGAGAGGGATGACCCGGACTGACGGATTCCCGGTATATACGTGAGAGAGGGCTGACCCGGACTGACGGATGCCCGATGGATTGATTGAGGGCTGACCCGGACTGACGGATGCCCGATATATATTGAGAGAGGGATGACCCGGACTGACGGATTCCCGGTATATACGTGAGAGCGGGCTGACCCGGATTGACGGAGGCCGATACAGGATGTTTTGCGTGTCGATGCTAGACACGAGTATTTATGATATTTGGGTGCCGATGTTGGGCACTCGGGATTTCAGGGATATACAGGATATGAGGGCCGATGGAGTACCGGCGTTTGAGATGTTGGGACTTGTGGTGCATACATACTTATGTAGTCCACCTCGATACTTCATGTAGATACTATATCCCCATGCTCAGCATTCATTATCACATCTCACCCTGTAGTATATCACCTGATAGAGGACTGGCATTATTATTATGCATACTGCCACATCGCATTGATATTATCTGCTGGCATTAGTAGAGCCACGCTACATGTGCATGCTTGCGATTACCTTTATATGTTATCTCTATTCACGAGTTGGCAACTCACCCCCGTTGTGCCACAGTGCTTGCAGGTTGCCCTGGGGAGTAGTCACGGCTGGCTGTTACCGCATCTTTTGGCACAGATACCCCTTTTGAGCTGAGATAGCCCTTTTGCTGTTTAGGTGGGTTTGTACAGTATCTGTTATCTTTCTGTTGTACATTGATGTATCTAGTATTCTCCATCTACTTTTCTGTATTGACTTAGAGACAGTTGTGAGGACGATATGTATGATTTTATATTCTGGTGTCGAGCTCGCATGTGAGCCGACTTTACTTTATGCAGTCTTATTTTTATGATATTGTCCTTATTTTACCGTGTATTCTTCGCTACGGCGTCGTATATCATATTGTGATGCTTCATTCTTGTCACTTGTTATCTCTGCTACACCTTGTTTTTACCCGACTTTCGGGGCTAATGTTTTAAAAAGGGAAATGTTACCAAAATTATAAAACTTATAACCTTTGAACTTAAAAAAAGTTTTCTACTAAATAAATGGAAGTTTTTCGGACATGTACGATTGTTTTACAAAATGTTTTAAAATCACTCTATATTTATTGGTTTTGATTTCTGGGTTCGGCTTACTTAGCCGCGTTGCGCCTGTAGACGTTGCGTGGTTAAGTGCCGGTCACGAGTCGAATTCTCGGGTCGTGACACCACGTGACCCCTGGTCACGTGCAGGCACGTGACCCCTGGAACGGGCCTTTCTTCTCCTGCGCTCTGTTCTCTAGCCGCTGCTTAACCATCACGTGCCAACACGTGACCACTGGTCACGTGTGAGCACGTGATGCCTTTTCTGGAGCTTTTTCTTAAATGAGCTTTGTGCTGCTGCTTTGAACGTCACGTGCCAACACGTGACCACTGGTTACGCGTGAGCTCGTGATGCCTCTTCTGAGTCCTTTCCTGATTTTTAATCAGGGAACAGCACTAAGCCCAAACGCCCTAAACTTGGGGGCATGGTGGTGCATACCGTCTATATGGAATCCGGGAATGAGGATAGCCGCGCTTCTACGGGCCACCGACCACTCACCCGATCCCTCACCAGAGCTCAAGAACAACAGCAGCAGAAGCTTCAGGAGATGCTGACTGCGATGGCCGCACTCACCAGACCAAAAGAAAGCCCGGAAACATCTGCGAAGCAGCGTCACGAATAAGAAACTGATGCTGACTTCCTTCGCAGAGTCCTCAAAAAAAAGGACAAAGAAGCCGCAGAGCAAGCGGCTAACATAAAGCGAATGGCACTTCTCTTCCAAGACATGGTCGAGATGATGTTACAGCCGGATCCTCCAGCCGAAGATCCTCCAGTGATAATTGAAGATGATAGAGGAGAAACATCAAACCCTCTGCCGGCTCTGTCGACAGCCAAAGAATAGACAATCTCCAAAGCTGCACTGGATGACTATATTGCTCAGCAAATAAAAGTTCACCAGGCAAATGAAGTGGCCGGCCAAGTTGTTAAAACTGGACGACCGTATCCAGGCTGGTATGATCAGATAAAGTACCCGCCGGGCTACACGATCCCCAAATTCCACGTATACAAGGGGACAGGCAATCCCATCAACATGTCGCTCAGTTCAGGGCTCTTTGCGGCAACACTGGTGGTGACGATAAGCTTTTGCTCCGTCAATTCGTCGACAGCTTGTCGGAGACGGCGTTTGAGTGGTACTCCGAACTTCCAAACGACTCCGTCAAAACTTTCGCAGAAATGGAGTTGTTGTTCACCCAGCGATTCGCAAGTGCTAGTGAACGCACCCCAATAACGGCATTGATCAATGCCAGGGTGAAGCCGGGCGAGACATGGGTTCAGTACGCAATCCAATGGCGGAATCTGTGGTCGAAGTGCGAACATCGCATCGAAGAAGCACCAGCGGTGGGCATGTTCGTGGGTACCCTAGACCCTCATGCCACTATTTCACAGTTTATGATGTTCTTCAAGCCGACCACTTTCCAGGCCTTAATCGACAAACTGGCCCAGATTGACCAGATGGGTCATAGACCATCTCCCCCGAAGCCGGAACCGCGGAACGAAAAGGGTAAAGGGAAGGCGATCTTTGTTGCGAACACCCAACAGCAGCCTAGTGCCCCAAAGCTAGCGGATCAACTGGAAGAGAGACGACGCTATTATAATGAGAAGATGAAGCGTCATTACTCATTCCTGCGGGATAAAACGAAGAGGCTGTTTGAGCTGGCGATGCGCAACAGGCTTATCAATTTGCCAAATCCAAGGCGACCATCGCAACCCAGCGAAGTGAATAATCCCAATTATTGCCCTTACCACCAAAGGGTAAGCCATCCGATCGAGGATTTCTTCGTCTTTAAAGGATGGATCGAGGATCAGTACCTACAAGGTAAGTTTGCGTTGTCGGAGAAGTGGAAAGTAAACCCACCACAGCCACACACTCCTAAGAAGATGGATACACCGGGGGCAACGTGCTCTTTTGTTGAAGAAGCCCCATGGGAAGTGGCTCTTTCGGCCAAAACCAAAAGGATGCTGAATGATCTCCAGACATGCCCGGCGATCAGGTGGAAGAATCCGCTGGAACCTCAGATCATCGAAGGGATGCTGAAGCCGCGCCCAATTCCAAATATTGGTGGTGATAGCCAAAGCTCGCACACCCAGCCGTTGAAATCTTCGAAGAAGAAAAAGAAATCCAAGAAGCCCGTGAAGCCTGGTGATAAGCGCACGGACTTGCAGAAACAGATCGACGCGCTGGAAGAGTATAACCAGAAAGCGCGGACCCCAATCACGCTCCAAGAGTTCCTCAGCCACGTCCTTAAAGACAGAGATGATGGAGAAGACTCGTCGGATGAATCTGAGGATTACGTAGCAAGTTGTCATGTGATCTCTCACCCATTGATAGACGATGAAGAAGCTCCTTGTACTGAGAGACTGGAGGCAGGTCCTGAACCGGAACTTCCAGTGTCATCAGACGAAATGATCGATGCATTCCTAAACGAAGCTCTTCTGAAAAGTAAAGCCGATAGGGAGCGTGAGATGGCCATATTTGAAAAGGCCAAACGACGGCGACTGGACGAAAGGGTCAAGACACTCCCGCCGAATCAAGAGACATCCGTCGCAGATAAAAATAAGTTCAAGACGATGAAAAGGTTTGCTAAAGCCATATCAATGAGGATGAAGCTACCACCCTCCGAAGAGAACGCTCTTGATGAAGGAGAAACACATCCTAGCTACTGTCTATATCATCGAAAGATTTCGCACCCTACCGAAGAGTGCAACGCTTTTACAAGATGGTGGCAGGGATATGTTGCTCACCGGCAGCATTTCAAGCGGATGAATGCAAAACTCGCCGGGAGCAAAGAAATACGACCGATGAGCATAAAAGAACCACCGGCAATTGTCGCGTGATTAACGCCGGGGATCACATGTTCTCACATTCGGGAGCGACTCTGACGAGGAAATGGCTCTTGGCCCTCTCTTTAAAGAGTCCATTTCGGGAAAAGAAGAAGAACCGAAGGCTTGCGAAAATATCCAGCTCCGCAATCGTACACTTCCAGAAAAGAATCTCGGACCCGCGAACAGAAAAGATAAAGGAAAAGAGAAGGTCTTTGAAGATATCGCCCTAGATGACCAAGTCATGAAAGAGCTGACCGCTAAGGACCCGCCAAGGAAAAGTAAGGCGGACTACAACATTCTAGCGCACTTGAGGAAGTTACCCTCGCAACTCAGCATTCTCGACGCCCTTTTACTATCAAAAAAAGCAAGGGACTCATTGATCAAGGCGCTACCAGAGCCGAAGCAATTCCAAGCTTTTCTCGCCAAAGAAAAGATGAAGGACGAGCTGGAAGAACTACACACAGCCGATATTACCTTCGGCGTTGAAGATCTACTCCTCGGGACATGCGAGCACAACCGTCCCCTATATGTCTCCGGGTACTGTCATGACATCAAGATAGGTAAAATCCTGGTCGATAATGGGCCTCCGTCAACCTCCTTAACGTGAGGGTGTTGAAGGAAATATGCATGAGCATTCAGCACCTCGCTCGTGATAAAATCACCATCTCTGGTTTCGACTCACAGTCATCACGGACTCTCGGGTCTGTGATACTAACGCTACGCTTTGGGCTACTTATCACGGATATTAAATTTCACGTCATTGACGCCAAGACCTGCTATAACGCTTTGGTCGGCCGGCCCTGGTTACACGAGTACAACATCATCCCTTCGACACAACATCAGTGTATGAAAAACTTCAAGGATGGTCTCGAGTATACCGTAACGGGAGAGCTGAACCCATTCTCCGTAAACGAAGTCCGAAAGTACGAGGAAGCAAAATACTTCTTGCCAGACTTTGAAGATACAGAGAGATGTCATAAACCGGAGAACAAAACTATCACCACCATCCCAGTCTTCGGGAGTGACACCGAGGAAGAGGAAGATATAGTTTATTCAGGGCCACCCCAGTACAACAAGCCGGGACCTTCCGCTCCTATGCTTATCTTCGGCAGCGACTCGGAAGATGAGGTCCACGCCGTATTCTCCGCTCGGCCTTCAATACAAACCTTCGCTGACGAAGAGCAAAATTTGCAAGTTGCCATGGTTCCGCCCAAACATCATAAAGAACTAGACGCGCTTGATACCTATAGTGTGGAAGAGCTGCAGGCATTCTATGTCCCTCCCAGGCGATAAGGTGAAAAGGCGATCCTATTCTACCGATCCGGGGAAACTAAAGTGGAGAAAGAAATCTGGCACGGCGCGGATTCCACACTCGACAGGCTCCAGCCCATCCGTTTGCCCAGATATTACATAGACGGACTAAGGAGTCTCTTGAGACGCCAATGTGTACTCCTTAAACAAACTGCTCGACAAGCACAGTTCTATAACAGGATCTGGAACGTCCGTGGAACTCAGCAGAAATTGCCCAACGGGAAAATGGAAACGACCGGGCTTGGGTATGTTCAATCCAAGAAATGGGAGTTACTCCGCGACTGCTACGTCATACATGACTTTGATGAAGAGGGAGATGCTTTTTGGGAAGATGCTAACCCTGAACCAAAAAGAGCCTCCGACGTGAAAATGCCCAGTCCGTCGTTCGAAGAACAAATGGACAAGCTTATAAGGGAAGCGGGTCAAAAGGTTCGAGACGACTATAATCGCGAAATGGCCATCTACGAGAAAGCCAGGACGCAGCGCCTCCTTCAACAGGCTGCGAAAGATGAAAGTGCTCCTACTTGTCAACCCGTTGTACAAAAGGCACGACGCAGAGGCAGAAACAAACCAAAAAACGGGAAAGGCGTTCGACGACGACAAAGCGGGTCCAAGAAGCCACGTGATCAGGAATCGAGCGGCCATGATTCATCTCTTATGAAGAAGATGAGTCGAGCATACTCTTTTCCTCCGAACAAAACACGGAAGATACTCGATCTCGCCATAAAACATCAACTGATTACACTCCCGAAGTCCAAGCACCCCGAGCAAGTTGGAGAAGTCTCTCATCTGGACTATTGCTCCTATCATAGGGCAATAGGACATCCTCTCGAAGACTGCTTCACCTTCAAGAACTGGGTCGAAGACCAATATCAGCTCGGCAGGTTCGCTCTATCCAGCAGTTGGCGGGTAACTCCACCGCAGAAGCACGAACCAAAAGCCGCACATACAGCGAAAGTAGAACCAGATCAACATCAGTCTTGGAAGCGAGCTCGTACCTGTCATGTGATTACGCTGTCAAAAGAAAAGCCCGAGAATATGGATGACCTCCCCAGGTGCTTCGAAAACGATGATGACGAGGTGATCTCAGAGTTTCCATCGGCGCCGAAAGAGCTGGAAGATGGAATACATACCACTGCAGATGATCTCAAGAAAATTGATTTGGGGACGACAAGTGATCCGCGGCCGACATTCGTCAGCGAGCTGCTGTCTGAAGAACGAGTGGCTACGTTAAAAGACGTGCTTATGCAGCATAAAGATTGCTTCGCATGGAAGTACTCCGAGATGCCAGGGCTGGATCCAGAAATAGCTGTACACAAATTGGCGATATCTCCGGACGCCAAGCCAATCAAACAAGCGCCGAGAAGAATGCGGTTTGAGCTTGAGATGAGCATCAACGCCGAGGTCAAGAAACTAATCGACTCTGGTTTCATCCAAGAGGTTCAATATCCTGATTGGATCGCTAATATCATCCCAGTGATGAAGAAAAACGGGACAGTACACATATGTGTGGATTTTCGGGATCTAAATAAAGCCTGCCCGAAAGATGACTTCTGAGTACCGGTCACCGAGCTAATGATAGACAATACGTCCACTCACGAGATTTTCTCCTTCATGGACGGATCATCAGGATACAATCAGATAAAGATGCATCCCGAAGACCAGAAGCATACTGCTTTTCGGACCCCTTTGGGTATATTCTGCTACAAGGTGATGCCCTTGGTCTAAAGAATGCCGGTGCCACCTATCAGAGGGCCATGACGAAGATCTTCGATGACCTCATACATGAAATCGTCGAATGCTATATCGACGACCTCGTGGTGAAAAGTAAATCATACGAGGAACATCTAGAGCATCTGAGAATCGTGTTTCAACGCCTTCGGCAATACAACTTGAAGATGAACCCTCTCAAATGTGCGTTCGGAGTTTCCTCGGGCAAATTCCTAGGATTCGTCATCCGATACCGAGGCATCGAGATATATCCGTCAAAGATCAAGGCAATTATGGAGATGCCCCTGCCGAGGACTCTCAAGCTGTTGCGGTCCCTCTAAGGGAAGCTTGCATATATCCGGCGATTTATAGCCAATCTTTCAGGCAAGTGCCGTCCTTACAGCCACCTGATGAAGAAGGGAACCCCTTTCGTCTTGGATCACAAATGCCAAAGCGCGCTAGACGAAATCAAGCAATACCTGCAGAATCCGCCAGTGCTGGCTGCTCCCGTTAAAGGAAAACCTCTCATTCTGTATACAACCGCCCTTGAAGGTTCCTTAGGCGCATTATGAGCATAAGAGAACGACCAAGGGAAGGAGAGAGCCCTCTACTATTTGAGTCGAGTTCTGCTGGGGGCAGAAAGCAATTATTCTCCCATCGAAAAACACTGCCTGGCATTGATCTTCGCGATAACGAAGCTCAGGCACTACGCGTTGGCGCATGAAGTCCGTCTCATATCGAAGGTGGATCCTCTCAAATATTTGATGTCAAAGGCCATACTAACAGGATGACTCGCTAAATGGGCCTTGCTCTTGATGGAGTTCTCAATAACTTATCGGCCTCTCAAGGCAGTGAAGAGCCAAGCCATCGCCGACTTCCTCGCTGAGCATCCGATACCTGCAGATTCTCCTCTGAATTGCGAACTGCCAGACGAGCATGCGTTTGACACGATTAACGGGTGTGATACCCGATGGGAACTTTATTTTGATGAAGCATCTTCCATGAAGAAGCGCAAACAAAGCACCCCCATAATCAAATCAGGGGTAGGCCTCATCTTCGTAACTCCACAAGGGGGGATAATGCGCTTTGCCTTCTCCTTAACAGAGCCGAGAACAAACAATGAAGCCAAGTATGAAGCTTTGATAGCAGGTCTCGAGATCGCCATCGACATGGGGATTGAGAACCTCCTCATATACGGAGACTCCCAGCTGGTCGTTAGTCAAGTAAATGGCGACTACCAGACGTGCAAACCAGAATTGGTGAAGTACGGAGAGGAGGTACAACAACCGCTGACTCAAATTCCTTCCTACACCTTGGAAAGCATACCGCGTGCGGAAAATAGCAAAGCGGATGCATTAGCCAAGCTTGCTAAAGAATTGGCCGATGAGAACCTCGATGACGTAAGAATCGTGGTACAAAGCCGTCGGGTTCTTGCACCGGCAGAAATATCTCCAGAGTCGTCCGAGGAAAAGGGAGCGACCGAGCAAATGGTTCTACAAGTAAAAGACCAAGAAACGGTTGAGGATTGGAGAGAAGTCTTTATAGACTACTTCAAATCCCGTCGAACGCCCAAAAATGCGTCCTCAAGACATCAGCTTATGAAACGAGCTCTGTCTTTTGCCTTCGTTAATGATATTCTGTACAAGAGGTCATTTGATTCTCTGTGGTTAAGATGCCTGGGACCCGAAGAGGCAAAGAAAGTCATCCAAGAAACTCATGACGGACTCTGCGGTTCTCACCAAGCCGGGCCGAAGATGAAGCTGAAGATTAAAAGGATGGGCTACTATTGGCCCACGATGATCCAAGACTGCCTCGAGTATGCGAAGCAATGCCACTTGTGCCAGATCCATGGAGATTTTATCCATCAGCATCCAAATCCACTACATCCGACAGTGGCTAGCTGGCCGTTCGAAATGTGGGGAACTGACATAATCGGACCCATCGAACCAGCATCGTCCAGAGGACATCGATTCATTTTGGCGACAACTGATTACTTCTCTAAATGGGCAGAAGCAATAACGCTGAGGGAAGTGAAGACGGAGAATATTCTCCATTTCTTCAAGACGCACGTCATTTATCGGTTTGGAACTCCGAGACGGATCATCTCCGATAACGGGCCAGCCTATCGAAGCCATAAGATCAGCCGCTTCGCTCAACAACACAACATAGACTGGAGATACTCCTCGGTCTATAATCCTCGAGCTAACGGTCTAGCTGAGGCTTTTAACAAGACCTTGACGAAGATCGTGAAAAAGACGGTATCCCGGAATAAGAAAGACTGGCACGAGAGACTGCATGAAGCTCTCTGGGCGTACAGGACTACATTCAAGACGGTCACGAACACAACGCCGTACGCATTGGTGTTCGGTACAGAAGCGGTACTCCTCCTCGAGATAGAGTTACCCTCTCTACGAATGGCAGTTCATTACGAGCTGACGGACGAAGAGAATACTCACCTTCGGCTTGAGGAGCTCGGCGCCCTTGACGAAACTCGGCTCATAGCGCAACAAAATTTAGAGGCTTATAAAACAAAGATGACGCGCTCATATGAAAGATTGACTAGACCGAGGACATTCCGCCAAGGCGAACTCATGCTAGTGGTTAAAAGACATATGATCCCTAATCGCGCCAAACGGGGGAAATTCGAGCCGAACTATGAAGGCCCGTATATCATAGACAAAGTCTACCAGGGTGGAGCCTATCTACTCATGGACATGCATGGTGAAAGACCTTTCAGGCCAATAAACGGTCGCTTCCTGAAGAAATACTATGCTTGACGAGTCATGGCCTAGGTCAATGATAGATGACGACGACTATGTCCGCTCGCTATCTTCTTAAGCCCAAACTCTGTAAGTAGTAGTCGGCTTTCTTAACAACGGACCAAAACGTCCTTAAACTAAAAACGGACCGAAACGTCCTTAAACTAACATCGGACCGAAACGTTCTTAAACTAACAACGGACCGAAACGTTCTTAAACTGACGACGGACCGAAACGTCCTTAAAACTAACAACGGACCACTATGTCCTAAAACTAGCTGTTGACCGAGATGTCGATAAACTACGATGGATTGCAGCATCCCAAAGCTGATAAAAAAAGAGAATAAAAAAAGCGAAGAAAATGGTATGTCTATAAGCAAAATGGGCACGGATGAAAACCCGAAAGGGCTCCGTGAGTAAAAACAACAGGGTTACCGACGAGTCTTGTGAAAACCCGAAAGGGCGCAACTTCGTTAAAAAAAAAGAAGGAAAAAAGAAAAAAGAAGGAAGGAAAAAAAAACAAAAAAGGAAAACGGTATGTCCATAAGCAAAATGGGCACGAATGAAAACCTGAAAGGGCTCCGTGAGTAAAAACAGCAGGGCTACCGGCGAGTGTTTGTGAAAACCAGAAAGGGCGCAACCTCGTTAAAAGACACTCGCAGGGTCCTCTCGACTTTGTAAGGAGAAACCATCTGCGTGAGATCCTTACGACTCACAAGAGAGCAACACACTTAGGAATCCTCACGATTCTTAAGAAGAAATTACACTTGCGAGATCCTCACGACTCGTAAATAGAACCCTCTTATGGGACCCTCACGGCTCATAAGATTTGAAAGTCTTAAGCTACAAGGATCTAAACCTGATCTTAAGTAGCCCCCACAACCTCCACTACTGCCCTACAAGCGGCTCAATGCTGACCCTTATATACAATCCACGGGCGCGAATAAACATTTCCCTAGCAAAGTCCCATCCGTGACTAGGGATATATTCGAACGGTGAACAGCCCTTATGAGTCCTCTCGACTTATAAGGAGAAAATTCTCTTGTAAGATCCTTACAACATGCACTTAGGAATCCTCACGATTTCTAGGGAGAAAACGCGCCTACGAGATCCTCACGACTCGCAGGGAGAAATACCTTTATGAGACCCTTACGGCTCATGAAGTCAAAATCCTTAGTCGACGGGATCCTAACCCTGTTCGCTAAGCCACCTTTATTCGATATCGACAAAGGTAAATGATGATTCGCTCCTGGCAATATCCCAGTTGTAGCGGTGCTGATACCGAAATCGGTGTCTAATACCAAGCTTGCAGCAAAAAGCTTGCGGGCCACACATGCATACGAAATAGCCGAAATGATGGGGCAACTTGCAAACAAAATCAGCAAATAAAAATGTATGCATGCGAAATAGCCGAAATGATTGGGAAACTCGCAATAAAAAGAAGCGAGTAAAAATAAAATAAATAGCCGAAATGATTGGGCACCGCGAAAAATAGCCGAAATGGTCGGGCAATCGCGACCTTCGCGATATAAAAGCTAAAATAATAGAGTATCGCGGAAAAAAAATGAAATTTATGCCCTACAGGTGATATCACAGCAATCCCTGTATACAATCCAGGGGCGCAAACAAAGAGGGAATCACACCCTTCCTCCCTAAGCTTCATCAGAAGGAGAGGCCAAATCTCATCGGTTCACAGATAGCCTGGAGATCATCTCAGCATTCGTCTCATTGCAACAGACACAACATCAAGCAAAGTGGAACATCGGCAACTCCCAGTTCCATGACTCGGCAGTGCACAAACGACCGAAGGTCAAACCCCAACTCTGTGAAATACGGATATAATCAAAAAATTCCTGGCTACGTGGAACATGGATTATGTCACTTCTGACCCCGTGGAAAATGTCCAGAGCGGATCCTGGTCCTCGCAGAGCACGGCAGTGAACCCGTGTAAAGTATCCAGAGCGGAGCCTGGTCCTTGCCGAACACGGCAGTGAACCCGTGGGAAGCATCCAGAGCAAAATTCCTAGCTACGTGGAACACGGATTATGTCACTTCTGACCCCGTGGAAAACGTCCAGAGCGGATCCTGGTCCTCGCAGAGCACGGCAGTGAACCCGTGTGAAGTATCCAAAGCGGAGCCTAGTCCTCGCTGAACACGGCAGTGAACCCGTGGGAAGCATCTAGAGCAAAATTGCTGGCTACGTGGAACATGGATTATGTCACTTCTGACCCCGTAGAAAACATCCAGAGCAGATCCTGGTCCCCGCAGAGCACGGCAGTGAACCCGTGTGAAGCATCCAGAATGGAGCCTAGTCTCGCCGAACACGGCAGTGAACCCGTGGGAAGCATCTAGAGCAAAATTTCTGGCTACGTGGAACACGGATTATGTCACTTCTGACCCCGTGGAAAACGTCCAGAGCGGATCCTGGTCCTCGCAGAGCACGGCAGTGAACCCGTGTGAAGCATCCAGAGCGGAGCCTGGTCCTCTCCGAACACGGCAGTGAACCCGTGGGAAGCATCCAGAGCAAAATTCCTGGCTACGTGGAACGCGGATTATGTCACTTCTGACCCCGTGGAAAACGTCCAGAGTGGATCCTGGTCCTCGCAGAGCACGGCAGTGAACCCGTGTAAAGCATCCAGAGCGGAGCCTGGTCCTCGCCGAACACGGCAGTGAACCCGTGGGAAGCATCCAGAGCAAATACCGGACTGTGAGGTCCTTAAACTCATGGACTATGATGTCCTTAACCTCGACCGTGATGTCTTAAAACTAATACCGGACTGTGAGGTCCTTACACTCATGGACTATGATGTCCTTAACCTCGACCGTGATGTCTTAAAACTAATACCGGACTGTGAGGTCCCTAAACTCATGGACTATGATGTCCTTAACCTCGACCGTGATGTCTTAAAACTAATACCGGACTGTGAGGTCCCTAAACTCATGGACAATGATGTCCTTAACCTCGACCGTGATGTCTTAAAACTAATACCGGACTGTGAGGTCCTTAAACTCATAGACTATGATGTCCTTAACCTCGACCGTGATGTCTTAAAACTAAACAACGGACTGTGGGGTCCTTAAATCCACGGACTATGATGTCCTTAACCTCGACCGCGATGCCTTTAAACTACGGTATCCTGGAAAACGTCCAGAGCGGAGCCTGGTCCTCGCAGAACACGGTAGTGAACCCGTGGGAAGCATCCAGAGCGACCCCTGACTCCGTGAAATGCGGATAAGGACAACTTCATCCATCACTTGCGGGTCCTCACGGCTCGTAAGGGAGTAAATTCTCTTGTGAGATCCTTACGACTTTCAAGAGAAAACACACTTAGGAATCCTCACGATTTTTAAGGAGAAATTACACCTACTGGATCCTTTCGACCGATAGGGAGAAAATTCTTTATGAGACCCTCACGGCTCATAAATTTGAAAAGTCTTAGGTGACAGATCCTAACCCTGTTTTCTAAGCCATCACTACCTTACAAAGAGCACAAGATTGACAATTATATACTATTTACAGACCGCACTTGCTAAAATCACATGGCCAACAACACAGCAAGAAAGAAGAAAGCAGAGAGATGGCACAAGACATTACGAAGAACGTGTATCTTTTATTCATGAACTCAATTGAATACAAGATACATTATATAAAAGAATAAAAAATGGATACATATTATTCAAAGATTACAAGTTTATAATTGATACAAAGTCAGCTACTGAGAAGGAAGTGTTTTCAACAAGTCCGTAAGCTGCTCTCGCACTTCTTTTAGTGCCTTCTCATAATCAGCCGCCGCGGCCAGCTCCGCTTCGATTCGAGTCCTTTGTTGCAAGCAGGATGAAATCTTCTCATCGACTTCCCGTTGGGCAGCTTCGTGACTCTGCGTAACCCGCTCGATAGAGTCGAGCTTCCGTCTCAATACAAGCCCGTTCGAGATACATCGCTGCAAGGTATCAAAGACAGCTCTCAGTTGTGCGGCGTTCGCTTCGACCTGAGCACGCAGTTGGACGGACTCAGCGGAAGCCTCCTCGCATTCCTTCCGCCTCAAGGTCGCTTCTTGTTCGAAATGGCGGAGAAAGGACGCACTCTGCTCGACCCATGAGGCCCGCTGGGAGTTCAAAGCCTGAGTCTCAGAGGCAAGACGCATAAGTTCAAGCTGATGCAGACAGGTCTCGATCTTCCTGCAGTGATCAACCCAAGACTCGACGACGCCTTAATCATAGAAATTTACAAGCGTCGCCAGCATCGGATTGACCTCAGCAGCGAAATCTGCCGCAGATGTAGGAGCCTCCGCGTCAAGCTAGTCGACGTATTCGCTCAGCATACGCAGACTCGTCATAGCACCCTTTAAGGATGGACGCCTGGAGAAGGGGTCTGCCGGCATCATAATGCGAGATTCGAAAGAGGCCGGAGTTGAAACGACCGCTGCAAAACAAATCACAATCAGATGATGGATCAAGAAATATAAGAGATCCATGAAAAATGGGATTTACTATACCATTTGCAGCAGGTTGCAAAGCCGGGAGGACCAGCGGCGCAACTGATCCCTCATCTCCCCCTTCAATCTGTAGCACAGAAATCAAGGCTATGAAGAATCAGAGATAATTTCATTATCGGTAAAAGGAAGAGCATTAATTGAAAGCTGTATTCACCAACGCCACTAGATGAAGCAATCTCCGACGGGAAGGAGAAGTGAGGATGCAGCACCTGGTACAGGTGGTCAAAAAGGACTCCTGCAAAAACGCGATAACGCAACGTCAGTACATGAATTATACAGCCGAGAAATAAGACTGATGGGTCACAAATCCATACCTTCCAGCATTTACGACGGTGCGAGAGAAGGCAGAGGGGTGGTCACCGTCTGGGCGGTAACTGACGGCGCTGTCTTGAGTAGCGCGATATCAGCCGCACTTGCATTAGAAACAAGATAAACCCTGTCAGGAAAAATTGAAAAGAGATTGCAGAATAAAAGAAGAGCGGTGACTTAAAATCTACCTGATGAGTCGCCGGTCAGAGTCGTGACTAGGGCGTCACTCGATACAACAGCGGCGTCTCCCTCCTCCATCGAAGTGGTCTTACCTCCCGTCGCCTCGTCCCCTGACTCCACGAGAGCCGTCGTCACACTTGCGACGCCGAGAGATGACAAAGGACCGTAGGCGGGAAGGGCGATGATCGGAGCGGTGCCCGACTCTTGAGAAAGAGCGGCCACCTCGGACCCAACAATTGTACCCGTTTCGCTCGCCACCACTTCGGGCTCAGTAATCATAACCGTCTCATCCACCGCCGCTTTAGGCTCCGCCGTGGTAGCCGTCTCGTCGGCCACTACCTCGAGCCTGGCAATTGCGACCGCGTCATCTGCCGCCGCCCCGGATTCGGAACTGACAGTTACCTCCTCCGCCGCTCTCTCAGGCTCAGCGGTCGCCGCCACTTCTTCGGGAAGACTCGGCCCTGCAAAGATAAGATATATGAGAACTGATAGTTTAAAAATTTGACAATGGAGCCTCAAGGCACATTACCTGGAGTTGATTTACCGTTCGCTTCCCGAGCCGCACGTGCCGCCCCTCTATGAGCAGTACACAAGGCAACCGGAAACTCCTCTGAAGGAGTAGTAGCAGGGGTAACGGCGCTCGAACCTGCTCCCGCAGCTAAAGCAGCACTACGCTCCCTTGCTGCGCGCCTCAGGCACTTCCTTTCTTCCCGAGCCGTCAAAACAGACCTTTTAGAAGCCTCCTTCAACAGGACGTCGTCGTCCGCATTCAGGGTTACCTCTGGAGCCTTCAAGGCTTCCGTCATCGGTTTTTTAAGTAAGGCCTCTCGCGGCAGTGCCGAAGAGGCCGGGGCTTCGGTAGCTGGCCCGGGGAGAATTTCCGCATCAACTTGCGGGATAGGCATTGTGATCCCTACGATAAGATAAAGAAAGGGTCAGATTACTCATAAGAAACGGAAGCAGAAACATGGCGAACCGAAATGTACCAAGGCCTAAGGATGCTCGAAGTCATTCCTCTTCCTCAAAAGTCTTGAGAGAAGCAGCGAGAGCTTCTTCGGTAGAAATGCCTATTAAAAAAGGAAAAGCGTTAGTGAAAAAAAAACAATGATAGAGGTATGATGCAATGGTAAAAAAAAATGCAACTAATAATTACCTGATCGCGCGAGGTTTGCCAACGCCTCTTCGCGTCTTGCCAATCGCTCTGAAGCTGCAATGGCAGCCGCCAGATCAGTATCATCCGGCGACATGAATAAGCCCTCATTTGTCCCATACTCGCTCAATCCCTTACTATAACGAGCATGAGGCTCCTGGCCAAGTACCACGTCAAGAGAAAAGAGCGACCTTTTCTTCTTCTTCTTCTTCTGAGAGCGAGCTCCAGTCACAGCCAACACCAGCTTGCGCTTAGTGGCCACCTTGGGACGGCGAGTCCCGATATCCGAGCCCACGCCAGATTCGGGTGAAGCTATGTTTACCGTCTCCACGGGAGCACAGGGCACCGATGGCACGTCCACAGGATCACGGGGCAATCCACGCGTGGGGCTTAGCACACGTGGAGGCTCAACTGCAGCAGCCTCTCTTAGCGGAGGAGGGACAGGGATCCGTCGCTTCAAAGGGATGTTGCGATCGCTGGCAGGGGGCGCACTCTTGCGATCGAGCAGCAACCGCCTCTCTTCCTTGATGACAGCACCCATCGCGTGCTGATACCAGGCCCCGTATACGTTCAGGGCCCTTGGAATGCAACTCGGCTCGCTAATGAAGAAGTGGGAGCCCGTATTTAACCGCATAAAGTGATGCAGTGCACTCCGTATTCCCTCTCTGGTGGCAGCAGGTTCTTCCAAAAACGCCTCCAGTGGGACCCCCTGGTTATAACTTAGCTGCTGGGCAAAATGATGGGGGTTGTATCTCATGAAAAGCGTCGCATCATTTTGCCTGAATATGAGAAAGCCCGGCCTAATGGAGTATAGGTGTAGAATCTCCCAGGCTTTCAACATGGAGGCCCCATCCTTAAAGGTGTCGCGCAGTGCCAGCACCGTCTTGGAAGTTTCCTGGCCAATCGTCAGGACTTTGTCCGTAAAAGACATACCGGCTCAGACCGTGCGCGGACGAAGAAGCAACCCCCTACCCTCCCGCCGAGACGGATTCACGATGGAAGCGTCAACCAGCCGCATAATTCTGGGGAATTTGCACATCTCGAAAAACGAGGGTCTTTTATGAATACCAAATACCCCGAGCACGTGCATTTCCATCCGTGAAGTAAGGTAGTGCATCGGGAAGTTGGCAGCTTGCACCCCCGGTTCGGTTGAATCTGCCGCCACGTTAAGACCATGGTACAGGTAGGCCAGCCCGGCGATCCCGATGGCCACTTGTATTCCTGTAAGTGCACGGCGGCGCCCCGGCCTCCATCCCGAGGCCAAATGCGGAAGCGATGGTTAACTTTAATTTTCTTGAACCGGCACCACCGCGCACTAAAAACCCGGATCGTGCCATTAACTAGTCCTAGCTAACTACAAGATGGGGAAGAGAGATATACCGAGCGATCCGTGTCCTCCGGTCTTCTCGCCGTCGTCCCGATCTCCCGCGGAATGTCCGGTCTCCTCCTCCTCGCCGGAAGGGCACCACGTCGCCTGCTTCTTTTACGGGCTCCCACCTCTATACCGAGGCAACTCGGGCACGAAGTCGGCGAGTCGACGTGCCTAAGATTTGCTGTAGAACGTGTAGTGCTCATGTCTCATTTTGAGGTTGTAGGAATTGCCATATGGTGGAGGAAATGAGATAAGCTTTTGGAGGAGGAGCTAAAAAGACTTTTGTCTAGCCAAATGAGCAAGAATTCCACCCCACCAAATTTTGGACAGCCCCTAACTTGGCTTGGCCGGCCATCTCATGGGAGTGGAGAGAATGAGAGAGAGAGTGAGTGAGAGGAATGGTATGTGATCATGCAAGAAAGAGAAAAGCTCATCATGATGAATAATCATCACACAAAACCAACACTCCAAATCAACCATCATCAACAACCATGATCACACAAAAGTCAAAACATGATAACTAAAGAAAGTCAAGCAATGATGGTGCAAGTATCATGATACAATAATATGCAAAGACCCCCTCCACAATTGCTTATTTGCACAAATGCAAATAAGCCCTCCTCCACCAATCTTCGGCCAATGAACGATACAAAGGAAATTGGCCGAAACGGAAAGCAAACTGGCAACTCCAGAAAACTGGTCCCGTAATAAATCATAGGAAAACCCCGATACTGTGTATACATACCCGCATCTGTATTCCGACCGAAATACAAATGTAATGAGACAAAATCTACACTGTACTATACTAGGATCCGGCTTAAACCAAAGCCGGCTAGTATTATCCGTTCGATCCTGATCCGTGCAATACCGCACGTATCTGATCAAACCCTGCCATATATCCATACGGCCTCTAGTACTAACCGTCCGATCCTGATCCGTGCAATACCGCACGTATCTGATCGAACCGTGCCATATCTCCATACGGTCTCTACAGCGTTTCACCCGAAACTTGAGTAACTGAATGTGGGGGACTCTAAAGACTCGTCAACACCTTGGTTGTGGATTTAACCACTAGCACGTCAGAGGTATAAGCCAATACGTAACGGGCTACCAGGTATTGACCAAAAGGGACGTCGATGAGCGAACTCATCCTGAGCCTGTCAGTGACAATATCCGTACAGTCCGGTCCGTTCGTCTATGAGCATCGCATGGCGGGCCTAGGGGGTTGGTAAAAGTCAGACCCCCAAAAGCGGTACAAGTCGTGTCGGAGTGTAGCCCAGAACACCCTGAGATACTACTGGAATACCTACCAGTAAATCTCCTGCCTCGGCCGAGGGCTTCGTGTAATGGCTCTCCTAGACACAGCGCGACCTCACCCCCAATACCGGGAGAGACGAACCCCTGAAGATCCGCTCACTGCCTCCATGTGGCTCGGGACTGTACCCAACTAAAATCTGTTTGCACGTCTCCTTTGAGCGTGGTAGGGTAGTAATCAAAGTACAGTGGGAACTCACACGAGACAAATGACGATCCCCAGGTCGATGAACTAACATGTACACATGTCACCAGGGAACTGCTATCTGACGTCAGGTATAAGACCAACTAGCATGTTCCCGGCGAGTCCTGTCCGGTGTACTCATAACCCAATGAGCACCTGTATACATCTTAGGTGAACCAACTGACACCAGTGGCTTGTGAGACCGGCCACCGCCCCTCGTCGGGGTCTCGACTGTATACACTAGTCTACTCTGGAGTATCGATGCCCTGTCTCGAAACTCCCACGACTAGGGACCTTTTAAGGATGTGCTTATAGACCACCAGCTCTCACGTATATGATCGCCCTCATACTGCTGGCAGTCAAGAAAGAATCCTAGGGGCTCTACCAACGTGTAATAGCGACCTGTCAGGTCACCTAAAGCAGTACACGATGATAAAAATAAACCAGATAGCATACTATCATCTTGAGTAAGACTGTCCTACCGGGATAGGTCCTCCCTCAATCATTGCAATCACGTGCCTGTGATCCAATAATTGACTCTGAGGGCACTATCTCCAACAATCTCCCGCTTGCACTCAAGGCTAATTATTGCGATGTCGCATACTCACAGCCCGTGTGATACCGAACACCCAACTCCTCTACTAGTCAGTCTCACAAAGCTCGCTTGCGAAACTATTGCGTTCGAGGAATAGCCTCAGTGAGTGGATCCGCTTTGATGTTTCTTTCTATGACTCTCTATAACTCTTGTTCGCGGAGAAAACCATCTCCCGAAATGAGCAATACCTGTCTTAGAATGTGTCTGGATGTCTGATGGGACCTAACTCATAAATGTACTCTAAATCCAAACTTCTTAGACTGTATCGTCAACTGAACTTAATCAGTATCCTGCGCCATGCCTCCCTCAGTATTGCCTTGGACCACCTGTCCAAAATACTGCCCCTCATCAGAAGGAAAAACTATAACTCTGACAACCTCCTTGTCGTCCATGTCACCTTGGAAGCCTGGAATGATAACTGTCTCCCGAATGAGGCTGTCATTATCATATCCCTAGAACATTCACTTATGTTCTAAAACTGCTTCCGACTGTTTCTCTAGGATAGGATCAATGTCAACTTATTGCATCTTGTGCAAGAACAACATCTGGTGTGGTACTTGACATCTCATGATTGACTCAATTGCCTGAGCAAGTGATCTGCCAATCATGCACATCCCTCTCCCCTTTAGTCTGTAAGACACCTTTAGAGAGGGTGACTCCATCACCTGCAGGTACACTACCGTGCCAGGAGTCGTCCATTCTAAATACTCTTAGAATGCTGTCCAAGTACCCAGATTGGGAAACCACCCAAATCTAGATCTAAAACCATAGATCTAGTAACAAGTATGTCTGATATAATGTCCAAGTCCCATGTGGAGAAACTACTGTGTGACGACCAAGTATAACCGATCGTAGTATAGGAATATCACTTCCTACTCTGTGTATGTCATCCAAATACCATGACATAACACCCTACTACCTTCTCAACAGATCCATCCCCTATTCTGATGAAGTCAAACCTATGACTTTCACGTCAGAAATAGATGATCTATCTCCGCTACATCTACTTTAGTCTATAAATAGACATAAGCTACATGTCCACCAATGCTTCCGCTGCTCCCACTGACTACGACAACCCTCTGGCAGAGTCATATACATGTACACTTCTAAAGCTAGTTTAGAACGACGCTATACTTATCCTCCTGCCGGGTCTCGCAGCCTGGAACAACAGCAATGGCAAGTGTGGGTAAACAAGAACCTCCTTGTCACTGTCCTTGAGGCTACCGGAGTACCTCTCGGGTGCCTGAGGTTACCCACCTTATCTGCGGAGTGGCCAATGGAATGTCAATCCAGATTGAATCTTTAGGTTCCTATGAAATCTTCAGTAATCGTTTGTGGTTCTGGAATCACTTCCAGTTCTACCATACTCCCACTTCTGTTTTCTGAAAAAATCCATTTTTATTAAAACTGTGGCGAGTCTAGAACAATATCACTATTGATCTTCCAGATGGTAGAAAGTCAACCCTCGTCATAGCCTGGGTCAACCCACAAACAGCCATTACAGAAAACGTGCCTTGAGTTGTCCAGTGTTTGGTTTTAAGCATAATCCGGACAACTCCCCGTATCTTAACATCGTTAAGATATGAACTGTTCTATATCCAATATAGAACCAGGGGCACTGATTTAATTGAACCAGATTCAAATCATGCAGCTGTCTCCAGTGCATGTCAACTAAATGGAACACGGCCGATCAGCGTTACTCAACTTAGGAATGCTACCAATTATGAGTAACCTGAAAGAGAAGCAAGTTCTCTTAATCACTACTATCAACTGAATACCATACTCAAGTATCTACATCTTCGATCACTTTGAAGAATCCCGATACTTGCAACACCTGGTTCTCTACTTTATTCAAATACCTATAACTTCTCAAAATTCGGACCCTGTGTTTCCACGAAACACTTGTCTAAAAACTAGAGAAGTCATAAGTAAACCGAATATAGTATGAGGACCAACCCCTCTGTCCTGATGGACCCTGGACAACATACAATACTCTGTATAAGTCCCTTGAGTCTGATAACTCATTCACTGTGTGTCGTAGGTTGAAAACTGTACTTATAGATTTCATCTTCTTCTTTTTTGAAGATTTTGACGGCTGGCTGCGAGTGTTCGAGCCACCACCATCGGTCTTTGGAGTTGTATGCAGTTTCAACATCCCTTCAATGACCTGTGGTTCCAACGGGTTCTTCCACTTGATCGCTGAACATGTTTGAAGATCGTTTAGCATCCTCTTCGTCTTGGCTGATAATACAACCTCCCAAGGAGCTTCTTCAATGACGGAGCATGTTGCCCCCGGCGTATTCGTCCCCTTAGAGGTGTGGGGTTGTGGGGGATTCACCTTCCATTTGTCAGATAACGCGAACTTGCCCTGTCGGTACTGGTTCTCAAGCCAATTCTTGAAAACATAGCAGTCTTCGATCGGATGGCCTAGTACTCGATGATAAGGACAGTAATTAGGCTCGTTGACGTCACTTGGTTGCAACGGGCGTTTTGGATCTGGAAGATTTATGAGTCTGTTGCGCAACGCCAGCTCGAATAGCCTCCTCGTTTTATCGCGGGGGAAGGAATAAGGACGTCCCATCCTATCCTCAAGGGGTACGTACGGGCGCGTATTGTTTGGACGAGCAACCGGCTTCAAGTCGCTCGGTTGTTGTTGAGCATTAGCGACAACGATCGCTTTTCCCTTCCCTTTGTCATTTCGGGAGTCCGGCTTTGGGAGAGAGGGTTTATGGCCCATCTGGTCCATCTGCGCTAGTTTGTCAATCAAAGCCTGGAAGGAAGTCGGCTTGAAGAACATCATAAACTGTGAGATGGTTGCTTGTGGATCAAGGGTTCCAACAAACATTCCCACCGCAAGGGCTTCTTCTATGCGCTGCTCACACTTCGACCATAGATTACGCTACCGTATAGCGTACTGAACCCAGGTCTTGTCGGGTTTTACCCTAGCGTTAATCAGTGCCGTCATCGGGGTACGTTCACTGGCACTTGCAAAACGTTGGGTAAACAGCAGCTCCATTTCCGCGAAGGTTTTAATAGAATCATTAGGGAGTTCAGAGTACCACTCGAACACCGTATCTAATAGACTTCCAACGAACTGGCGGAGCAAAAGCTTGTCATCACCGCCGGTGTTACCACAAAGCGCCCTGAACTGGGCAACATGCTGATGGGGATTGCCGGTCCCCTTGTAGACATGGAACTTGGGAATTGTGTAACCCGGCGGGTACTTGATTTGGTCATACCAGCCCGGATATGGCCGCCCCGTTTTTACGACATGGCCGGCTGCCTCGGCCGCATGATGAACCCTTATTTGCTGGGCTATGTATTCGTCCAGATCAGTTTTAGAGATTGTATCCTCTTTAGCCGTTGATAGAACGGGCTGAGGATTTTCTTTAGCCGTTGATAGAACGGGCTGAGGATTTGATGTCTCTCCCCTATCATCTCCAAGGACGATCGGGGGTTCTTCAGTCGGGGGATCTTGTTGTATCATCATCCCTATCATATCCTGGAAGAGGAGGCCCATACGCTGTATGTTGGCCGCTTGTTCAGCAGCCTCTTTGTCCTTCTTTTCCAATATTCGGCGAAGGAACTCAGCGTCAGTCTCTTCCTCTTGGCTCTCATCTAAGGACACTTCAGGGTTTTCTTTTGGCTCTGTAAGTGCGGCCATGGCATTCATCATCTCCTGGAGCTTTTGTTGCTGCTCCTGAGCCTTGGTCACTGATCGTGTAAGCGGTCTATGACTCGTGGATGTACGGCTGTCTTCTTTTCCCAACGCCATGTAAACCGTATGAACCGTCATGCCCCCTGACTTGGGGTGTTTAGGTTCACCATTTTCAACTTTTGCCGCTGACGCGGGGGTTTTCTCTGACCTCCTTCTTTTATGGGCCGTTGAGGTTGAAGGAGCCATTGAAGGGGGCACCCTAGCAGCAGCTGTCCCCTGCTGTTTAATGGGACAACCCTTGTTTTTTTCCACCTTCGCCTTTTTCTGGTGACGAAAGTGACCTGGGTCAATCACAGAGTCTTGAACTCTTCGCCAAACTTTATAAATCCTTGAAGACAGCCGTTGAGGGGGCTGTTCTCGCTTCGTTTCTGGAACTCTCTCCGCAGGTGGAGGAGATCTCTTCAATGTAGCGATTGGAGAGTTCTTCCGTACCCTCCTCAGCAGTTCAAAGCTGTTCCCAGTTGGAACAGCAGCGTCGACTTCCACCACTGGAGCCGGTGGAGTTATCCCTGAGGGGGAGTTGCCCCCTGCCTTCTTCACTCGTTGCCAATGGCGACGTCGAGCACGACGAGCCGTTGGGATTGGCTCAGCGATAGAGATAACATCTTTTTGCCCCATGTCTGAATGAGGCGCCGCCGGCGTTAACCTCTTAAAGACTGAGGTTGTTCCTTGCGGGGTAATATCCAACCTGTCAAAGACAGATCTTCGTGCAGGGGCAGGAGCAGGAATCATCAGTCTTGAAAATACTGACTCTTTGACGGGAGAAGCCGCCTTAACGACTTCCGGAACAGCGGCCGTTGCCCTCTTTGGGACAGCCAATTTAGAGTTCTGATTCAGCCTGGTGAAAACAGAGGCTGTCGGTTTGGTAGCGGACGACCCGTTGACAGGGGTCATGGTAGCAGTGAGCCGGTCGAACACCGACTTCTTGTTCACTTCCGGTGCAGGTATCGGCATAGAGAATCTTGTAGGTGGGACCATGGTCCCGAAAAACAGGCCGGTGGTGGCCTGGGTCACCTGTTCTACCGGCAGAGCGAGGAAAGAGGCCGCTTGGGGCCCATATGTTACACCTCTCGGTGAGGTGGAGCGTCCGTTGCAGTGGTTCTTCGCGCATTTGGTGCAGTTAGAATCCATGGATGCTTGAGTTCTGCGCCAGACAAAAGACCAAATCTTAGCAACTTGAAATCCGAAGGCAACCATTTAACAAACCGCGATTGGTTCGCGAAGACGACGCACGAAGTGTGGAGTGGAAAGAGGAAAAGGTCCCACCGGGCGTGCCAGAATCTGTTCCCCTCCGAACGGCGGCCTAGACTTTGCGTCTGTGCCTGAGGTTCGGGGCAGATGCTATTTGGTTTTATCCGTCTACCTCTCCGAAGATGCCAAGTTGATTTATGGCACCGTGTATCGGAGGTTTAGACGGATGCGGCCGATGTAGCAGACTTCGTCAGATTCCCCCTCAGGGTGAGGGGTTTTTCATTGTGGGGACGCTCTTCCCTGCAGGCGCAAGCCCCTGCAGTTAATTACGCTACCGCATCGCGGTAACAACTTTCTCCTTCTCCAGAATTTCACTTTTTGTCGTGTGTGTTTGTTTTGTTTGTGGTTGCCCGTGGATTGTATACGGAGACTGAGTAATGTCGTCGCCCGTAGGACGTGGATTAGTCCAAATCCGTATTTACTTAGATTTGGGTTTGGAGTTTTTAATTTAAGGATGCATTAGTCGCGTTGCGGCTAAGATCAACTTAAACGTTCGTTAAGGATACGTTAGTCCTGTTTTAAACTAAGATCAACTTAATGTAGTGATTAATTTAATGTATGGCCATCGGGACTCGTCACCTTTCTGACGTCGTTGAAGGATTACAACGACATGTATCAGAGGAGCTCGGAGATGTACCCTCGAACCAGAGTTGATTGGGAGTTTTATAATCCATTTGAATATTTAAGGATACGTTAGCCGTGTTTGGGGCTAAGATCAACTTAAACGGGACCGTTTAGATCCGGCAAAAGAGCGTTTGGAGGCTCTATTGTTCCAGTTTAGGGACGTAGTGGTCCGTTTTCCAGTTTAGGGACGTGGTGGTCCATCGCCAGTTTAGGGACGTTTCGGTCCGATATTAGTTTAGGGACGTTTCGGTCCAATATTAATGTATGTGGTCGTCGGGACCTGTCACCTCTCTGATATCGTTGAAAGATTACAACGATAGGTGTCAGAGGAGCTCGGAGATGTACCCTCGAACCGGATATAGATTGATTTAAGAGAGAAATCTTTGCTCAACCGATTTAATTTAAGGACTTACGGCCAAAATTGGGCTAAGTCCAGTTGAAAATGTTCAACACCCTTATTTATTTTTGGTCTATTAGACCTGTGCTAGGGCTTTGCCCCCACTTAAATAATGCATTGCATTACTTCAGGCCATTTATGCCTATTTTGACTGGGCTCTGCCCTTTTTATTATGATGCAGATCATTTGTTTTGGTCCATTGGACCTTTCAGTTGGGCTCTGCCCTTTCAAACAATGCACAGCATTTTATTTATTAGGCCTGTTAAACCTTTTAATTGGGCCTGGCCCTTCAGGAAGTGAAATGCCTTGCATTTGTCAGACGCTTTGCGTCTATCACTGAGCGCAAGCGCTTGTGGTGAAGACACGTGTCATGCTCTGGCGAGCGCAAGCGCAACAGCGCAGTGCGCTGCGCTGTTGCGCTGTTGACACGTGGCACGTTCTGGTGAGCGCAAGCGCACTAGCGCAGTGCGCTGCGCGAGTGCGCTGCGCTGTTGCGCTGCTGACACGTGGCACGTTCTGGTGAGTTGCGCCAATTCCAGAGAGCAAAGCTCTATTTCAAGAGCGCTTAGCGCAAGTGGTTCTATAGCTAACACGTGGCGCTCTCTTAGGAGCGCAACGACGCAGTTTGGAAGTGCAAAGCACTAAGAATCTTTTATTTTCAAGAACGGAAGTGCAAAGCACTATTTAATTTCTTGATCTAAATTAGATCAAATAAATTTTTCTTTTGTTTGAAGAACCAGAGGTTCATAAAAGTGCAAAGCACTATTTTTTATTTTTATTGTTTTTAAAGAACCAGAGATTCATAAGAAGTGCAAAGCACTATTTTTTATTTTTATTGTTTTTAAAGAACCAGAGGTTCATAAGAAGTGCAAAGCACTGTTTTTTTTATTTTTATTGTTTTTAAAGAACCAGAGGTTCATAAGAAGTGCAAAGCACTGTTTTTTATGTAAAGATCATTGATCTTGTTTTTAGATCAATGATCTATTAGAAGGAATTTCTTCTACTTCATGAAGGTTCTTTACCTTTTTCTTGAAATTTTCTCAGAGTTCTTCTGTTTAAAGCTCTTGATTTTTCAAGAAATGTTCATGCCTTTGAATTGAGGCTTAGGGTCCTTTTTATAGTGCTCACAAATTAGTTAAATTTGTTAAAGAGATCATTCTCTGAGTGATTTGGGGAATTTTCCCCACCGTTGGATCTTTGATCCAAGGGCTTCTGCTTTGCAGAAGAAAATCTTCTTGTTTTAACAAGAACAGAAAAGATTTCTTAAAATCTTAATTCAGTTTGGCGCAGATGCCCCAGCGCGTGACACGTGTCGTGCAGCGTACAGCGCAGCGCAACTGCGCTAGCGCAACTGCGCTAGCGCATCTGCGCTGACACGTGTCGCGCAGCGCAGAGCGCAGCGCAACTGCGCCAGCGTAACTGCGCTGACACGTGTCGCGCAGCGCAGTGCTTGCGCAGCTGAAGCGTTGCTTCATTTAAACAGAGCTTTGCTCTGATTGGGCGCGCCTTCTTGGGCGCTGTGCTGATGTATTAGCGCCTGACACTTGAAGCGTTGTTTCGAAATTTTTGAATTTTGAATTTCAACAGAGCTTTGCTCTGATTGGGCGAAACAAATGCCCCCCCACCGTTGCGCTCACGTGGCGCGCACGTGAGTGCAGCGGTGGCAACCCCCTGACCGTTGGATCAAGGGGTGAGCTCAAGGGGCGCAAGTGCCTTATAAATAGGACCTCTGGCCCTTAGAAAAATCTTGTCATTTCAAGATTTTGATTTCCAGAGCTTTGCTCTTGCCTAGAACTCCAGAGCTTTGCTCTCGTTTCCAGAACCTTAGAGCTTTGCTCTCATTTTCCAAGTTAGAAAATTTTAGGTAAAAATTTTTTTCAAGTGAAATTAATTTTAATTAACCACTAGAGCTTTGCTCTCACAGATCTTTTGATCTAAAGAAATCCCCATTGGGGTTTCATAAACAGAGCTTTGCTCTAAAAAAAGAACTTATAGATCTACAGAGATCTTGTTCATGGGTTCTAACCCATGAACAGAGCTTTGCTCTTGAATCAAATGTAGATCTTTTAGATCTGAAAAACAAAGAACTTTTTTATAAGTTTTCATGGATTTTTCAAGATTCCAGAAATTTTAATTTTAAATTTATTTTCAAAATTTTCTTTTTGATGGAATATTACAGAGCTAAGCTCCTTTTTAAGGAATTTTATTCTTTTGAGACCAGAATTTGACAAGTGTCATTCTGTGACAGAGCTTTGCTCTGAAAGAGGAGATTTTCTCCTGTCTCTAGAGATTCTTTATTAATGGGAATGTTATCCTGTGGAACAACTGACAATCTCATCCAATGATGAGATTGTCCTATTAACTGACGTACTGTCATCCAGATTTTGTGGGTCCCCCTTTGGTCCCTTACTCACTGCACTGCTGTGTGGTGTAATTAATTAATTTTGATTTTAGTTTAATTAATGCATTTTCTTCTTTAAATGCCAAACGTTGGGATTACAACACTAACGGCCAAATTGTTCTTTTGCAGCGATCATGTCTGAAGACACTTCATTCCCGTTCGTCCTCTCGGAGGAGGGATTTCCCGAAGCGCCCTTGGACCGTGAAGCCCTAACCATGATTAGAGAGTACGCCCCGGAGTACAAGAAACTCCACCTTTGGGGGTCTTGGTATAACCAGATTATTATGGGTCGACGCAGCTTCACATGCGCAGTGCCGTCTGAGCCCATCACGGCAATTCACTACGCTACCCCGCCTTCAGTGCAGTATGCCGTGGAGATGATAGACTGGACCGCGAACAGCTTTCTTCATCCCGCTATGGATGCGGTTCCGGTTCAGCGTCCTATGGTTTTGGATCTCCTAGGACGCCGTATCTGTCAGGGGGAAGCACGGCCCTGGGGGCAATCATATAACCTTGGTTTGATTCCCCGTCACCCGATTGGCTATCTGTCGTGGGCCCGGTACATCCTGTCGACGAATAAGTCGCAGTTGATAAGACTAGGACTGTATACCGCGGTCTACGTCTCTCTCTTCCAATATCCTACGCTCCCCACCTGGTGGTTCAAGGCTTTCTTGGAGCAATGGAATATTCCCACCCACACTTTCCTTGCCATGGATCGGGAAGTGTCCATTTCTTTGGAGGAATTCGCGGAGGTATCTGGCCTACCGGTCATGGGAGAACACTATGAAGAGCTGCTCCAGACAGATGAGTACATCTTCGGTGCTAAGCCGATGGTAAGGGGGATTACGCCGGAAAATGCCGTTCAACACCAATTCCCGAGCCTGATCAAGGTGTTGAACATCTACGAGTCCCTCTTCATCGAACACGGGAGCCGAGGAGTTAATTTTGAGGACTTCATTGCTCGCTTCCTCCGTCCGAGCGTTATTTCGCCAGGAGCCGTCAAATCTGCTATCCTGGATGATCCTTTTGGCCTAGGTTTGGATAACCTGCCGACGAAGGAGATAGACCAAAAGGCTTTCTTCCTCCCAGACTTCCCTACCATATCCTTCGCGGAAATTGCAGCCCCTGGGATGGATGAGGAGGCCTTTTTCTTAGGATTTCTCGGGCTGTGGCTGAGTTGGTTCGCGGTCCCAATGCATTCTCATCGCATGCGGCCTTCCGTCTTCTACCCAGCCCACCGAATGGTCATCGGGATAAAAGTGGCCGTGGGGATCGCTGGCCTGGCGCACCTATATCATGGCCTCAGCCGAGCAGCGGATGCCAACGAGCCCGGGGTACTGCACGTGGTCTTCCCGCTGCACTACTTTGCATCGTGGCTCGAGCTACACACGGCTGGTGTCTTCGGCATGCATAAAAGGCCTTTATTCTTTGACAAGTGCGGTTTTCCTCGCATTTTACAGTTGATTGGCTCATCAATCGTGACTCCTTCACCACGGGACGCCAGAGGTTTACTGCTTCGCCCTCACACCGTTGGAGTCGGGATGTCCTTTATTGATAAGGTATTAACCATTGGAAAAGCGTCCACCACTGCGGTGCGACCACTACAGGACTCCTTCAAGGATGGAGTTTCAGTGTTAATAACCCGGGAGATCCTTCATTTGTATTCTATTAGACCGGGTTTCCTAGTCTTCAGGCAGGGCGGTGCAGCAGTCTTTATGAGATATAACCCGCATCGTTTTGCCCGACAACTGGGTTACGATCAAGGGGTACCCTTAGAAGCTTTCTTACTGGAACCTGCTGTCAATGAAGAAGGGATGGAGAACGCGTTACACCATTTCATGCGCCTGAACACGGGTTCTCGTTTTTTCATTAGCGCGCCGGCCTGTGCTCCACGACTCCTTAATGTATATAAAGAGTGGTACAATCATGCGACGGGGGCTGTCATAAAGGAAGAGAGGCGAGTGTTGATCGACCGTAAAGAAGTACCCCCCGGCACCAATCGTAACGCTCCCTTAGCGCCAAGGATCCTGGTGGTTCCTCCTCTAAAAGATGCTGGGGGCAGACCATCACGTGCGCAAAGCCCTCCACGTGAGCTGCCGCTCCCTGATATCACAGACGCACCTCCCGCACCCTGCGCTCCAGTGGAGACAGTGGTTGTACCCTCGCCGGAGTCTGGCGTGGGTGCGGACATCGGGACCCGTCATCCCAAAGTGACTGCTAAGCGGAAGTCGATCCCCCGCGAGCCTAGGGTCGGGGGTCAAAAGAAAAAGAAATCGCTCTTTGCTGCGGACGTCGTATTCGGCCAGGAGCCCCATGCTCCTCATGCTGAAGGTCTGCTCGAATATGGAACTAACGCAGGGTTGGTGATGCCGCCGCCGGACGATACAGACTTGGAGGCTGCTCTCAGAGCTTCGGCATGGTTGGTGAAGCGTGACGCGTGGCTGGCTAAGATTGCACAATCAGGTAACTACTAGTCGCCTTTTCTTTATTGCAACATATCCTCTTCATTATTTTTGACTAACGCTTTTCTTTCTTTTCTTTCAACAGGCATCACTGATGAAGAAGCCATTGCTGCTTCTCTGAAGACTTTTCAGGAGGAGGAACGTCTCAGAGCATCTATGGGCCTTAGTAAGTTTCGACTCATCAAGTTTTCCATTTTCCTTGTGTTATGGTCGATCTAACCTTTCCCTTTTAATTACAGGAACCTCAATGCCGTTCCCTCCTAGCGACGCAGATGTTCTACCAGCTGCCGACGTTTCTGCTTCTTCTGGGCCACCGCAGGAGGTTCGTCTTGAAGAGCCGATGAGAGATGCCTTAAAGGCTCTGGAGGCATCCCTGAATGAAGATAATGATGCCTTGAAGGAGGCGTCACAGAGGTCCCTCATGACCGCTCGGGAGGAGAGGAAGCGGTTGAGGCGTGAGGCGAAGGCGCGCAGAGCTGCCTTGGCTATGGGAGCGGGCCCCAGCACCGCCCCTCGAGCTGATACTCCCTCCGAAGAGGCCCCTGTCGCCCTATCCACTGCTCGCGGAGATGTGGTGCGAGCAGTTCGGAGCGCAAACGGTAAATCCGCTTCAGGTAATATTTCTCTCAGAGTTTTTGTTATAAGGATTTTAATGTCATTGGTCCTTATATCTCTTATCTTGCAGTGTCAAGTCCGGTCGAAGGGGAAGCGGAAACCGTTGATCCCAAAGAAACAGAGGAGGCGGTACCTGCCGAACTCGAGCCGACGGTGGGCAATATCGTTGTGGCTTTGGAGCCTGAAGTGGAGGTCGAGGGGCCTACCGCCGAGAAGGTCATTGATGCCGAACCTGAAGTGGTGGCAGATGATATGATTATTATAACTGAGTCCAGGGTGGTGACGGATGAGGCGCTCGAGGCCGGCGATCCCCTGACGACGGTGGACGATACAATCGTAACTACTGAACCCGAGAGAGTAGTGGGTGAGGTGGCCATGATTCCCGAGGACGAGCCAACCGCTCCTTCTCTGGAATCTGGCAGTGCTCCAATCATAGCCCTTCCCGTCTACGGCCCTCCGCCATCTCCAGGTCTTGCGAGCACGACGACGGTCCCCATCGAGTCGGGTGACGAGGCCACGGGAGGTGGTCTCATGTCGATAGAGGAGGGAGTTGCCTCCGTTTCAGCCGGGAGTTCCTCAGGTAAACCTCAAGTGGCTGCTTTTCTTTACTTTACAATCTTTTCTGACAAGTTCACCTTTTCGTAATGCAGGTTCAGCTAGTGCCGATGCCCCACTGCTCGAGGGAGCGCCTTCAACGACTGC
The DNA here is from genome assembly GCA_030015575.1 of Agapanthus africanus. Lineage (NCBI taxonomy): Eukaryota > Viridiplantae > Streptophyta > Magnoliopsida > Asparagales > Amaryllidaceae > Agapanthus > Agapanthus africanus. Next base: position 141,495,819 of record CM057339.1, read on the forward strand.
TTTGGCGGTGGTCACCTCTCAACCTTCTCTCATTCCCTCGAAGATGTTGGAAGGTATGTGTTTACGATTTATTAACCTTGTTTTCCAGACATATAATTCGTGTACTAAAGTCACACTGTTGTGTTTTCAGGAGTGCTTTTTGATCATGTATATCAGATGTTGCTCCCACACTTTTCCTTCCCATCTGAGCTTGCTTCTTCCTCTGGTGGCGTTGGTGAGTATGATTTCCGTTGACATCCTTCTTCTCTTTTTTCTTATTGATGGAATTACCTCTAACCTCTTTTTCTCATCTCAACTGCAGTGCTACAGATTGAAGGAGGGGATAAAAGATCAGCTGCGCCACCAGCCCTTCCGACCTTGCCACCTGTCTCAACTGGTACAATGACCATCATATTGGTAACTTTCCTCTCTTTATTTTCTGTACTGTTATCTGATCGCATCATGTTTCTTTCAGCTATCGTTCTGGCTTCGGCGTCCTTCGAACCTCGCATCACAATGCCGGCAGGTCCTTATCTGAGGAGTCTGTCTTCAAAAGGCGCCGCGAATAGTCTGCGCATGTTGAGTGACTACGTCGAGGAACTCGACGTTGAAACTCCTACATCTGCCGCAGACTTCGCTATGGTGGTTAACCCGATGCTAGCAATACTTGTGATCTTTCATGATGAGGGCATCATTGCATCATGGGTTAACCATTGTAAGGAGATCGAGGGTCGCCTATATCAGTTGGAGTCGCTGCGTCCCGCTCCCGAGACCGTGGCTGCCAGTAATCAAAGGACAGCGTGGATTGAGCAGAGCGCTCCTTACTTCCGCCATCTCGAACAAGAAGTCATTTCAAGGCGTAAGGAGCGTGGTGAGACTTCGAGCAAGTCTGCTCAACTGCATGCTCGGGTGGAGGCCAATGCCGCACGGCTGAAGGTTATCTTTGAGGGCCTCCTGCAATGCCTCTCCGAAGGGTTATCATTGAGGCAAAAACTTGACGTTGTCGAGCGAGCTGCACCCAGCCAGGAAGCAGCCCAGAAGGCGGCGGAGGAGCAACTTTCATCCTTCTTGCAGCAGCGAGCTCAGGTGGAGGCGGAGGTGGCCGCGGCTGTCACTCGAGAGGAAGCGCTGAAGGAAGTGCGAGAGCAGCTTGTGAACTTACTAAAGACACTTCCTCCTCAGTAGCTATCCATTTTTTTATCGTTTGTACTTATAGATAAGAGAATGTATATATATATATATATATATTTTTTTCTTTGACATAATGTATCCTGTATCCAATCAAATTTATGAATAAAAGAGACACCTTTTTTGTAATGTGTCACTTTCTGGTCTTTTCCTTCTTTTATTATCAGCATATCACCTTAGCGAACATGGTTGACGGACAGTAGGGCACGCATCTTGACTTCCCTAAGAATCAGCGATGGCTTAGGCCGCAGGTTCAGATCTGCTGCCTAAGACTTTTCAACTCCATAAGCCGTGAGGGTCTCATAGAGAATTTTCTCCCCACGGATCGAGAGGATCTCGTAGGTGGGTTTTCTCCTTAGGAATCGTGAGGATTCCTAAGTGTGGTTTTCTCTTATAAGTCGTAAGGATCCTACAAGAGAGTTTTTCCCTCTTACGGGTCGAGAGGACCCACAAGCGGTTGTTTCCCTCCTCGTCGAAATTCAACTTTGGAGAGTGAGACCCGTGAATAGTATGCAAGAGACCATTTTGGATTGACTTGCAGGGTCCCATTGTTTAGGAAGCAAGTTTTTCAGTCCCTGCTGCCTGAGGTTCATTTGCAAGTTGAGACGAATCGGGAGTTTCCCGAGGAGACAATGGTTTCTCTGCGAGCCGTCGCGAATCAGGAGGCTCTCGTCAAGGAGTGTTTGTATCCGTGAGTCGAGGAGTTTGCTAGGGATTATTTGTTTCCCAAGCGCCAAGGATTATTTGTTTCCTTGGGGTTTGAAACGAGTCGAGGATTCCCACGGGGGCACTGGTGGCTCTGCGGGTCGACGCGGCTCAGGGGGCTCTCGTCAAGGAGTGTTTGTATCCGTGAGTCGAGGAGTTTGCTAGGGATTATTTGTTTCCCAAGCGCCAAGGATCATTTGTTTCCTTGGGGTTTGAAACGAGTCGAGGATTCCCACGGGGGCGCTGGTGGCTCTGCGGGTCGACGCGGATCAGGAGGCTCTCATCAAGGAGTGTTTGTATCCGTGAGTCGAGGAGTTTGCTAGGGATTATTTGTTTCCCAAGCGCCAAGGATTATTTGTTTCCTTGGGGTTTGAAACGAGTCGAGGATTCCCGCGGGGGCACTGGTGGCTCTGCGGGTCGACGCGGATCAGGAGGCTCTCGTCAAGGAGTGTTTGTATCCGTGAGTCGAGGAGTTTGCTAGGGATTATTTGTTTCCCAAGCGCCAAGGATCATTTGTTTCCTTGGGGTTTGAAACGAGTCGAGGATTCCCACGGGGGGCGCTGGTGGCTCTGCGGGTCGACGCAGATCAGGAGGCTCTCGTCAAGGAGTGTTTGTATCCGTGAGTCGAGGAGTTTGCTAGGGATTATTTGTTTCCCAAGCGCCAAGGATTATTTGTTTCCTTGGGGTTTGAAACGAGTCGAGGATTCCTGCGGGGGCACTGGTGGCTCTGCGGGTCAACGCGGATCAGGAGGCTCTCGTCAAGGAGTGTTTGTATCCGTGAGTCGAGGAGTTTGCTAGGGATTATTTGTTTCCCAAGCGCCAAGGATCATTTGTTTCCTTGGGGTTTGAAACGAGTCGAGGATTCCTACGGGGGCGCTGGTGGCTCTGCGGGTCGACGCGGATCAGGAGGCTCTCGTCAAGGAGTGTTTGTATCCGTGAGTCGAGGAATTTGCTGAAGTCACTGTCTTCTTTGGTTGAAATGAACCGTTGAGGTTTGGATTCGTCGTCTGACGGAGTCCGCTGGGAAAGTATGGTTCCTTCTTTGTTTACGCCCTTGGATTGTATACAGGGATCGATGTGATCTTAACTGTAGGGCCAAAGTTTTATCATTTCTTCTTTTTATTTTATTTTATTTCCGCGATGCTCTATCATTTCAGCTTTTATATCGCGAAGGTCGCGACTGCCCAATCATTTCGGCTATTTTTCGCGGTGCCCAATCATTTCGGCTATTTATTTTATTTTTACTCGCTGCTTTTTATTGCGAGCTGCCCAATCATTTCGGCTATTTTCCATGCATACATTCTCTTTACTTGCTTATTGCAAGTTGCCTCATCATTTCGGCTGTTTCATATGCATGTGCGGCCTATCGGCTTTTCGCCGTAAACCTGAAATTGGACACTGATTTCGGCATCAGCACCGCTGCAACTGGGACATTACCAGGAGCGAATCATCATCTGCCTCTGTCAATGTCGAACAAAGGTGGCTTAGTGAACAGGGTTAAGGCGCTGTCGACTAAGGCTTTTAACTTCATGAACGGTAAGGGTCTCACAAAGGTATTTCTCCCCACAAGTCGTGAGGATCTTGTAGGCGTATTTTCTCCTTAGGAATCGTGAGGATTCCTAAGTGCATGTTCCTCTGTAAGTCGTAAGGATCCTACAGGAGGGTTTTCTCCTTGTAAATCGAGAGGACCTACAAGGGTCTTGTGAACATATCCCCAGTCACGGACGGGACTTGGTTAGGGAAATGTTTATTCGCGCCCGTGGATTGTATACAAGGGTCAATATTGAGCCACTTGTAGGGCCGTATCGGATGTTGTGGGGGTTGCTTAAGCACAGGTTTAGGTCTCTGTAACTTAAGACTTTCAAATCTTATGAGCCGTGAGGGTCTCATAAGAGAGTTCTCCTCACGAGTCGTGAGGATCTTGCAAATGTATTTTCTCCTTAGGAATCGTGGGGATACCTAAGTGTGTTGTTCCCTTGTGAGTCGTAAGGATCTCACGCAGGTGGTTCCTCCTTACAAGGTCGAGAGGACCCTATAAGTGTCTTTTAACGAGGTTGCGCCCTTTCGGGTTTTCACAAACACTCGCCAGTAGTCCTGCTGTTTTTACTCACGGAGCCCTTTCAGGTTTTCATCCGTGCCCATTTTGCTTATGGACATAACTTTTTTTTTCTTATTCTTTTTATTTTTATATTTTTTTTTATATCTTGTCAGCCTAAAGATGCTGCGGTAGTAGTTTAAAGACGTTTCGGTTTGCTATTAGTTTAAGGACATTTCGGTCCGTCGTTAGTTTAAGGACGTTTCGGTCCGTCATGGAGAAGGCTGGCCACTGCTTAGAAAGCTTAAGCTCAGGAAGATAGCGAGCGGACATAGTCGTCGTCATCTATCGTTGACCTAGGCTGTGGCTCATTAAGCGTAGTACTTCTTTAGGAAGCGACCGTTTATCGGCCTGAAAGGCCTTTCACCGTGCATGTCCATGAGTAGATAGGCCCCACCCTGGTTGACCTTATCTATGATGTATGGGCCTTCATAGTTTGGCTCGAATTTTTCCCTGCTTGGCGCGATTGGGGATCATAGGCCTTTTGACCACTAGCACGAGTTCGCCTTGGCGGAATGTCCTCGGTCGGGTCAATCTTTCGTATGAGCGCGTCATCTTTGCTTTATAAGCTTCTAGATTTTGCTGCGCTATGAGCCGGGTTTCATCAAGGGCGTCAAGCTCCTCAAGCCGAAGGTGAGCATTTTCTTCATCCGTCAGCTCGTAGTGGACTGCCATTCGTAGAGAGGGTAACTCTATCTCGAGGGGGAGTACTGCTTCTGTACCGAACACCAACGCGTACGGCGTTGTGTTCGTGGCCGTCTTGAATGTAGTTCGATATGCCCAAAGAGCTTCTTGCAGTCTTTCGTGCCAATCTTTCTTATTTCGGGACACCGTTTTCTTTATGATTTTTGTCAAGGTCTTGTTGAAGGCCTCAGCTAGACCGTTAGCCCGCGGATTATAGACTGAGGAATATCCCCAGTCTATATTGTGCTGCTGTGCGAAGCGGCTAATTTTATGACTTCGGTAGGCTGGCCCATTATCAGAGATGATCCTTCTCGGGGTTCCAAATCGATATATGACATGTGTCTTGAAGAAATGGAGGATATTTTCCGTCTTCACCTCTCTTAACGGTACTGCTTCTGCCCATTTAGAGAAGTAGTCAGTCGTCGCCAAGATGAAACGATGTCCCCTAGACGATGCTGGTTCGATAGGGCCAACTATGTCAGTCCCCCACATTTCGAATGGCCAGCTAGCCACCGTTGGATGTAGTGGATTTGGGAGCTGGTGGATGAAGTCCCCATGAATTTGGCATGAGTGGCATTGCTTCGCATATCCGATGCAATCCTGAATCATCGTGGGCCAGTAGTAGCCCATCCGTTTTATCTTCAACTTCATCTTAGGGCCTGCTTGATGAGAACCGCAGAGTCCGTCGTGAACTTCCTGTACGACTCTTTTCGCTTCGTCAGGTCCTAAGCATCTCAGCCACAAAGAATCAAATGACCTCTTGTACAGAGTATCGTTGACGAAGGCGAAAGACAGGGCTCGTTTCACGAGCTGATGTCTTGTGGACGCTTCTTCAGGCACTCGGTGGGTCTTGAAGTAATCTATGAAGATTTCTCTCCAATCCTTGGTATTTTCCCAATCTTTTAGTTGCAGGGTTGTCTGCTCGTTCGCTCCTTTTTCTTCGGACGATTCCAGAGATATTTCTGCTGGGGCAAGCACTCGGCGGCTTTGTACCACGATTCTAACGTCATCGAGGTTCTCGTCAGCCAATTCTTTAGCAAGTTTGGCCAGTGCGTCCGCTTTGCTGTTTTCCGCGCGCGGTATGCTCTCCAAAGTATAGGAGGGAATTTGGGTTAGCAGTTGTTGCACTTTTTCACCGTATTTTACCAATTCCGGTTTGCACGTTTGGTAGTCGCCATTTACTTGACTAACGACCAGTTGAGAATCCCCGTATATGAGGAGGTTTTCAATTCCCATGTCAATGGCGATCTCGAGGCCTACTATCAAAGCTTCATATTCAGCTTCATTATTCGTTCTCGGCTCTGTTAAGGAGGAGGCGAAGCGCATTACTCCTCCTTGAGGGGTCACGAAGATAAGGCCTACTCCTGATTTGGTCATTGACGTACTTTGTTTGTGCTTCTTCATGGAAGATGCTCCAGCGAAATAAAGCTCCCAACGGGTATCACTACCGTCGATTGCGTCAAACGCATGCTTGTCTGGTAAATCGCAATTCAGGGGAGAATTGGCAGGTATCGGGTGCTCAGCAAGGAAGTCGGCTATGGCCTGACCCTTCACTGCCTTGAGGGGTCGATACGTTATCGAGAACTCCATTAAGAGCAGGGCCCATTTAGCGAGTCGTCCCGTCAATATGGCCTTTGACATTAGATATTTGAGAGGGTCCACCTTTGAAATGAGATAGACTTCATGCGCTAATGCGTAATTTCTAAGCTTTGTTATTGCGAAGATCAATGCCAGGCAGTGTTTTTCAATGGGGGAGTAATTGCTTTCTGCCCCCAGCAGAACCCGACTTAAGTAGTAGAGTGCTCTTTCCTTCCCCTGGTCATTCTCTTATGCCCATAATGCGTCTAAAGAACCTTCGAGGGCGGTTGTATAAAGAATGAGAGGCTTTCCCTTAACTGGAGCGGCCAACACTGGAGGGTTTTGCAGATACTGCTTGATCTCGTCTAGTGCGCCTTGGCATTTGTGATCCCAAACGAATGGGGTTCCTTTCTTCATCAGGTGACTGTAAGGACGGCACTTTCCTGAAAGATTAACGATAAACCGCCGAATGTATGCGAGCTTTCCTTGGAGAGATCGCAGCTGTTTAAGAGTTCTCGGCGGAGGCATTTCCATGATAGCCTTGATTTTAGACGGATCTATCTCAATACCTCGGTGTCGGACGATGAATCCCAGGAATTTGCCCGAGGAAACCCCGAACGCACATTTAAGAAGATTCATCTTCAAGTTGTATTGCCGAAGGCGTTGAAATACAGTCTTCAGATGCTCGAGATGTTCCTCGTATGATTTGCTTTTAACCACGAGATCGTCGATATAGCATTCAACGATTTCGTGTATAAGGTCGTCGAAGATCTTTGTCATGGCCCTTTGATAAGTGGCACCGGCATTCTTTAAACTGAAGGGCATCACCTTGTAGCAGAATATACCCAGAGGAGTCCTGAAAGCGGTATGCTTCTGGTCTTCGGGATGCATCTTTATCTGGTTATACCCCGACGAGCCGTCCATGAAGGAGAAAACCTCATGAGTGGACGTGTTGTCTATCATCAGTTCGGTGACTGGCACTGGGAAGTCATCCTTTGGGCAAGCTTTATTAAGATCCCGGAAGTCTACGCATATGCGCATTGTCCCATTTTTCTTCATCACTGGGACAATGTTGGCGATCCATTCAGGGTATTGAACTTCCTGGATGAAGCCAGAGTCGATCAGCTTCTTGACCTCGGCGTTGATGCTCATCTCAAGCTCGAGCCGCATTCTTCTCGGTTCCTGTTTGACTGGCTTGACGTCCGGGGATATCGCCAATTTGTGCACAGCAATTTCTGGATCTAGTCCCGGCATTTCGGAATAGTTCCATGCGAAACAATCTTTATGCTGTAGAAGCACATCCTTTAACGCAGCCATCCTTTCTTCAGATAGCAGCTCGCTGATGAATGTCGGTCGTGGATCGTTTGCCGTCCCCAACTCAATCTTCTTGAGGTTATCTGCAGTGGTATGGATTCCATCTTCCAACTCTTTCGGGGCTGGGGGAAATTCTGAGACCACCTCATCATTGTTGTTTTCGAAGCACCAGGGAAGGCTGTCCATGTTCTCGGACTCTTCTTTTAATATTGTTATCGTATGACAGGTGCGAATTTTCTTCCAATCCCAATGCGGAGTTGGTTCTGTTCTTGTGTTTTCGGGTTCGTGCTTTTGTGGCGACGCTACCCTCCAGTTGTCAGACAACGCGAATTTGCCAAGCTGATACTGATTTTCAACCCAATTCTTGAAGATGAAGCAATCTTCAAGCGGATGCCCTATTACTCGATGATAAGAGCAATAATTTGGGTTGGAGACTTCGCCTGCTTGCTCAGGGTGTTTGGACTCTGGGAGTGTAAGCATTTGATGTTTTAGAGCAAGATCAAGTATCTTCTTCGTCTTGTTCCGAGGAAATGAATATGCTCGACCCATTTTCTTCATGAGGGCCAGGTCAATAACGCTCGACTCTCGTATGCGTGGTTTCTTAGCTCTGCTTTGTGGTTGTTGAGCGCCTTTTTTGCCTTTCGACTTGTTTTTGCTTTCGCGTCGAACCTTTTTTGTAGCAGGTTGACAAGGAGCGGCATTTTCATCCTTCACGGCCTGTTGGAGAAGGCGTTGCGTTCTGGCTTTCTCGTAGATGACCATTTCGCGGTTATGGTTGTCTTGGATCTTTTGACCCGTTTCTCTTATAAGCTTGTCCATTTGTTCTTCGAACGATGGACTGGGTTCCTTTGCATCTGGCACTTTCACTGGCTCAGGATTAACGTCCTCCCATTGAGCATCCGTCTCTTCATCGAAGTCATATACGACGTAACAGCCAGGTAGTAACTCTCGCTTCTTCGACCGGATGTATCCGAGCCCTTTTGTTTCCATTCTCCCGTTAGGCAGCTTGCGTTGAGTCCCGGGAACATTCCAGACCCTGTCATAGAATTTGGCTTTTCGAACGGTCTGCTCGAAGGATATCCCCTGGCGTTTCAGCAGTTTCTTCAAACCTTCGGTATAATATCTGGGAAGACGGATAGGCTGAAGCCTGTCAAGTGTGGGATCCGCGCCATGCCAAACTTCTTTTTCTACCTTGGTTTCTTCAGAGCGGTAGAATAGGATTGCCTTCTTGCCTTTTCGTCCGGGGGAGATATAAAATGTCTGCAATTCTTCCACACTGTTGGTGTCAAGTGCATCCAGTTCTTTGTAATGTTCAAGCGGCACCATGGTTATCTGCAGACTTCGCTCTTCATCAACAGAAGCCCGTATTGAAAGCCGAGCGGGGAATACAGCATGAACTTCATCTTCCGAATCACTACTGAAGATCAATGAAGGAACGGATGGCCCCGGCTTGGTGGATTGGGATGGACCCGCATAAATTATATCCTCTTCGTCCTCGGTGTCACTGCCGAAGACAGGGATAGTGGCGTTAGTCTTGTTCTCCAGCTTGTGACACCTTTCCGTGTCCACGAAACTCGGCAAGAAGTATTTGGCATCTTCATACTTGCGAACTTCATTCACGGAAAACGGATTCAATTCTCCTGCCACAGTGTACTCGAGACCATCCTTACAATATTTCATACACTGATGTTGTGTAGAAGGGATGATATTATACTCGTGCAACCATGGTCGACCGAGCAGAGCATTGTAGCACGTCTTGGCATCTATGACATGGAATTTAATATCTGTGACGAGTAACCCGAAGCGTAACGTCAATATCACAGATCCAAGAGTTTTTGAGGATTGGGAGTCGAACCCGGAGATGGTGATCTTGTCTCGGGCGAGGTGTTGGACGCTCATGCAAATTTCCTTTAACACCCGCATATTGAGTAGATTAACAGATGATCCGTTATCGACCAGGATTTTGCCTATCTTTATATCATGGCAGTATCCTGAGACATAGAGAGGGCGATTGTGTTCGCGCGTCCCAAGGAGAAGGTCTTCATCGCCAAAAGCAACGTCGGCCGTGTGCACTTCTTCCAACTCATCCTTCATCTTTTCTTCGGCCAGAAAGGCTTGGAATTGGTCCGGATCTTATAGCGCTTTAATCAAAGAATCCCTCGCCTCTTTTGATAGTAACAGGGCATCAAGAATGCTGAGTTGTGAGGGCAGCTTCCTCAGATGCGCCAAGACATTGTAATCCACCTTATTTCTTTTCGGCGGATTCTTGGCGGTTAGCTCTTCCGCAACTTGGTCATCTAAAGTAATATCCTCAGAAACCTTTTCTTTCCCTTTATCTTTCTTGTTTAAGGGTCCGAGATTCTTTTCAGGTAACGTCCGATTGCGTAGCTGGATATTCTCGCAAACCTTCGGTCCTTCTTCTTTCCCCGATGTGGATTCTTTAAAGAGGGGGCCAAGCTCTAACTCCTCATCAGAATCGCTCCCAAATATAGGCACTTGTGATCCTCCGGCGTCAATCATGCAACAGCCACCGGTAGTTTTATCAAGCACTTTGATCGTTCTGCTCTGCTCTCGGCGAGCTTTGCGTTTTTCCCGCTTGAAGCGTTGTTGACGAGCAACATATCCTTGCCACCATTTATCGAAAGCTTTGCATTCTTGAGTGGGGTGCGAAACCTTCTGATGATATAAGCAAAAGGAGGAGTGCATTTCTATTTCACCAGTAATTTTTTCTTCAGAGGATGGTAGTTTCATGCCCATTGATGTGGCCTTAGCAAACTTTTCTTTATCTTGAATCGGCTTTTATCGGTAGTGAAGGTGTTTTGCTCCAGCGGGATCGCCTCAGCTCTTTCATCAAGTCGCTGGCGCTTGGCCCTTTCAAATATAGCCATCTCGCGTTCTCGATCAGCTTTACTTTTCAGTCGAGCTTCGTTAAGGAACGCGTCAATCATTGCGACTGATAGCTCCGGAATTTTTGCTTCGGTATCTGCCCCCAGCGTTTTAGTGCCAGAAGTCTCCTCATCGCTCGTGATCGAATGGGAGATCATATGACAGCTCGCTACATATTCCTCGGATTCATCCGATGAACTTTCTCCCTCATCTTCTTCTTGAAAGACGTGATTGAGGAACTCTTGAAGCGTAATGGGGGTCCGTGCCTTTTGGTTGTATTCATCCAACGCGTCAATTTGCTTTTGTAAGTCCATGCGCTTGTCGCCAGGCTTCACGGGCTTCTTAGATTTCTTCTTCTTCTTTTTTGAAGATTTTGACGGCTGGCTGCGAGTGTTCGAGCCACCACCATCGGTCTTTGGAGTTGTATACGGAGACTGAGTAATGCCGTCGCCCGTAGGACGTAGATTTGTGTCGTGTGTGTTTGTTTTGTTTGTGGTTGCCCGTGGATTGTATACGGAGACTGAGTAATGCCGTCGCCCGTAGGACGTAGATTAGTCCAAATCCGTATTTACTTAGATTTGGGTTTGGTGTTTTTAGTTTAAGGATGCATTAGTCGCGTTGCGGCTAAGATCAACTTAAACGTTCGTTAAGGATACGTTAGTCCTGTTTTAAACTAAGATCAACTTAATGTAGTGATTAATTTAATGTATGGCCATCGGGACTCGTCACCTTTCTGACATCGTTGAAGGATTACAACGACATGTATCAGAGGAGCTCGGAGATGTACCCTCGAACCAGAGTTGATTGGGAGTTTTATAATCCATTTGAATATTTAAGGATACGTTAGCCGTGTTTGGGGCTAAGATCAACTTAAACGGGACCGTTTAGATCCGGCAAAAGAGCGTTTGGAGGCTCTATTGTTCCAGTTTAGGGACGTAGTGGTCCGTTTTCCAGTTTAGGGACGTGGTGGTCCATCGCCAGTTTAGGGACGTTTCGGTCCGATATTAGTTTAGGGACGTTTCGGTCCGATATTAGTTTAGGGACGTTTCGGTCCAATATTAGTTTAAGGACATTTCGGTCCAATATTAATGTATGTGGTCGTCGGGACCCGTCACCTCTCTGATATCGTTGAAGGATTACAACGATAGGTGTCAGAGGAGCTCGGAGATGTACCCTCGAACCGGATATAGATTGATTTAAGAGAGCAATCTTTGCTCAACCGATTTAATTTAAGGACTTACGGCCAAAATTGGGCTAAGTCCAGTTGAAAATGTTCTGCACCCTTATTTATTTTTGGTCTATTAGACCTGTGCTAGGGCTTTGCCCCCACTTAAATAATGCATTGCATTACTTCAGGCCATTTATGCCTATTTTGACTGGGCTCTGCCCATTTTATTATGATGCAGATCATTTGTTTTGGTCCATTGGACCTTTCAGTTGGGCTCTGCCCTTTCAAACAATGCACAGCATTTTATTTATTAGGCCTGTTAAGCCTTTTAATTGGGCCTGGCCCTTCAGGAAGTGAAATGCCTTGCATTTGTCAGACGCTTTGCGTCTATCACTGAGCGCAAGCGCTTGTGGTGAAGACACGTGTCATGCTCTGGCGAGCGCAAGCGCAACAGCGCAGTGCGCTGCGCTGTTGCGCTGTTGACACGTGGCACGTTCTGGTGAGCGCAAGCGCAGTGCGCGAGTGCGCTGCGCTGTTGCGCTGCTGACACGTGGCACGTTCTGGTGAGTTGCGCCAATTCCAGAGAGCAAAGCTCTATTTCAAGAGCGCTTAGCGCAAGTGGTTCTATAGCTAACACGTGGCGCTCTCTTAGGAGCGCAACGGCGCAGTTTGGAAGTGCGAAGCACTAAGAATCTTTTAGATTCAAGAACGGAAGTGCAAAGCACTATTTAATTTCTTGATCTAAATTAGATCAAATAAATTTTTCTTTTGTTTGAAGAACCAGAGGTTCATAAAAGTGCAAAGCACTATTTTTTATTTTTATTGTTTTTAAAGAACCAGAGGTTCATAAGAAGTGCAAAGCACTGTTTTTTTATTTTTATTGTTTTTAAAGAACCAGAGGTTCATAAGAAGTGCAAAGCACTGTTTTTTATGTAAAGATCATTGATCTTGTTTTTAGATCAATGATCTATTAGAAGAAATTTCTTCTACTTCATGAAGGTTCTTTACCTTTTTCTTGAAATTTTCTCAAAGTTCTTCTGTTTAAAGCTCTTGATTTTTCAAGAAATGTTCATGCCTTTGAATTGAGGCTTAGGGTCCTTTTTATAGTGCTCACAAATTAGTTAAATTTGTTAAAGAGATCATTCTCTGAGTGATTTGGGGAATTTTCCCCACCGTTGGATCTTTGCTCCAAGGGCTTCTGCTTTGCAGAAGAAAATCTTCTTGTTTTAATAAGAACAGAAAAGATTTCTTAAAATCTTAATTCAGTTTGGCGCAGATGCCCCAGTGCGTGACACGTGTCGCGCAGCGCACAGCGCAGCGCAACTGCGCTGACACGTGTCGCGCAGCGCAGTGCTTGCGCAGCTGAAGCGCTGCTTCATTTAAACAGAGCTTTGTTCTGATTGGGCGCGCCTTCTTGGGCTCTGTGCTGATGTATTAGCGCCTGACACTTGAAGCGTTGTTTCGAAATTTTTGAATTTTGAATTTCAACAGTGCTTTGCTCTGATTGGGCGAAACAAGGATGATCACCCAATTCCCAATGACTTACTCCCACTCATCATCTGTAAAGCCATACAGATATGAGAATTATACCTGGTAAATACATACCCTGGAGCAAGTGTCTAACTAGGAAATCAGTTTTCCTTTAACAGTACACAGTGAAACTGAAACATTGAAATGTTTCGATGGGGTATCCCGGTATTCCTAGTAATGTCTCTTCCATTATCCAGATTCACAACTGTAACCGTGTAATTCTTTGCCATCTCTCCAAATCCCTTTATATGTCTTTAGTCATTACCTTCTGTACACCCCTTTAGGCCAAATGGTTTTCTTCCTTCCCTACCGTTCGGCACCAGCCTATGGTTTGGAAGAAGACTATCCAATAGCATAATGGGTGTACTGTCCTAATCCTAAGAGCACTCGCAATGCGATAGAAGGTGAGGATAAAAGATAACCGAATAAACCTTATACCTATTTCTCCTGAACCAGAATCCATCCCCGAACTGGAACAAGTTCATTTCGAGTTCGTATATAACCATACGATGGAATATCCAATAAACTGTGGATCTTCGTAGTGATACGGAGTGTCCTGGAGAAATACAAAGGTGATTTAGGATTGGCGAAGAAATACTTGGTTTGGTCGTGAGTAGCAGTCGCAGTTAACTTTGTCATCTTACCAATCCCTTGCTTTGTCTTAACTTAATACCTTCCGCACACCATCGTTATGCTAATTGGTTTTCTTCATTCCCTACCGGTCGGCACCAGCCTAAGGTTTGGAAGAAGACTATCCAATTTGCGTAATAGGTGTACTATCTCCTAAACCAAGGAGTACTCGCAACCTGAGAGAAGGTAAAAGGAAAAGACAACTGAATAGTCCTATTCGTTTTCTCCAGAACCGGAAACCATCCTCGAATAAATTCCTTCGAGTTCGTATATAACCATACGATGGTTTTGTCCAATGGAAGTGGACGTTCGTAGTAATACGGGGTGTCGTGGAGAAAAGGGTAAAAGTAGGAGTGGCAATGAGGTTTGCAACTCTGACAATCCAAAAGCCAGTGTTAAGAAGGTTCGGTCAACTTGGTCACTGAGTCATAGTCTTAGGGTCGGGTCAATGGTCGCTGCCGAAGAGAGAAAGAAAAGAAACACTCAGCGTGCACTCTATCCTAGATCAGAATGGTTACCAATTTATCTAATCTGGAAACCTCCCACTGTCACCTCAAATTCTTCTCCAAACCTGAAAGAAGAATTAGTTGGGGTCACCCGAGGAGTAAACCAACTCATCAGTGGGAATCGGGATCCAACTATCATCGCATGATAACGTGACGGAATCTGCTCACGGTGTCACACTCCAGAAGGTATGCGCATATCTGGCAAGTTTCAGTTTCTTTAGAAACTCCCGATGTGATTTCTGCCCCATGCTCTTATGACCTTGACTTTGGCCAACATATCATAAGTCACATGTCAAGTTCTACCCGTCATTCTCCAGGTTAATTTGAACCCACCCGTACCTACCCTTGACTTTGGCCAAAATGGCAGTACGACTGTCCCAAACCAACGCATCTATCTATGCTGCATATGAATACCCCAATAGCTACCAATCACCGTGCCTTGACTTTAGCCAACATACACAGCTTGAATACTATTGACCACCCATATGAAATGACGGAGGGCTACGAATGGTTTCTGGCGAAAACCTTTAACGTAATGAACTTGATATCGTTGAAGGAACGGATAGCTTTTAAAAATATAGTGACGAAAACCTTTGCTAAAGAGGTCACTCCCGGTGAAGGGATCTCGGCTCTTTCCCCGTAGAATGAGGTGCAGGATATTCCAACTGAATACCACGATGCAAAGCAAAAGTAATCGGCTATAGTGAAGTTAATGCCCTGACGCAAACTTTTTGTCCAAGGGGTCACTCCCGGTGAAGGGATCTCGGCCTTTGCCTCGTCGACTGAGGAGCAGGATATTCCAACTGAATACCACGATGCAAAACAAAAGTAAACGTCCTTGCAATAACAACTTTTTGAAAAGTGTTCCAACAACATCAAATTAGGTTTGTTTTTAACTTGCATTGATCCGAATCAACGCAGTCCCATCAATTGATCACACCACAAAGAACGAAAATATACTGATGTACGTATATGCCATCCGCATTCGCCACCGGGTCCCGTCATTACCCGTTAGGTTAGCTAACTAATGACAGAGCGGGGACTGGACTAGCGCGGATGAAAAACATATACAACATCTACTAATATATATACCAATATATTATATTTCGCTCAAGGCGTGATAAAAAATGCAATATCACAGAAATGTACAGCATCACAGAACAATACAGATATCTGGGATCCCCGGGTTTCACAGAGCCACTACTGAAACCCGACGTTCCCCTGGTCGTGTGGATAGCCTGTGCAATGAAATCCTAGACCCCTACGGGCGCGGCAAGTCACCCGCTAAAACCTGAAGCGAGGCAGCCCCCTTCAGCAACGTGAATGGACCACCCGACACTTCACGGAATCCGGTAACTTGGGCACCCCTCCTGGGTCAACCTGTACCCCCTATGAGTGCGGCGAATAGCCCGCCAATCCTAGAGTGAATCCCCCTCCGTCTCAATGCCATGAGATGCGGGCTTGTTGCCCTCTAGAACCCGGCTATCCGTGCACCCCACCTTGGGGTAATCCTAGTACAGAAAGTAAAATATACATACAACGGGTACATCGACCGCAACCTGGTCGTGCCCCAAAATAATAATACAAACAGGCAGTGACGGAAGTCCACATGTCGGACGCTCGCCCCGCAATATCAAATGTACATAATACAACAGAACTGTACTAGCATTGCATCCAGGCTACCCCCACGACCGATCCGCAACATCACAGCAATACACAGAACATCAACGTGAAAGTCACGTTCGCAAATCCGTCTAACCGGGCTATAGCAGTCAGACAGGATTTACCGATCAAGTGACATTCACGGTCGCAGATATAATGTAAATACTGTGAACTAATGTATTTAAAATATCCGATCGATCAAATTTTACCAAGTGGGCCCCCAAGTACTACTGTAGCACATCAAGAAATCTGGGCCCAAAAAATAACATTCCAGAAAACCTATTTTCCACTCAGGAGCATTCTGTAAAATTTTGGGGGACTGAACAGTTCAAGTGGCGGCGGAACAGCGGCTCAAGCATGGGTTTGGCCGCGGTTCCGCGGTGGTTTGGACTGTTCACGAGCCCAAATTTTCACAGAACTCTTAAAACTCCCTGCACATCATTCTGAGACAACCTGAAAAAATTTTGGACTTCAAAAAATTTCGACAGAAACTGATGTGAAGAAAAATACGGTTTTTGGAAAATTGTTCGATCGGAAATGTAAAACACATTAGACAAAGCTAGACTATGTTAATGGCGAGGCTCTGATACCACTGTAAGTGCACGGCGGCGCCCCGGCCTCCATCCCGAGGCCAAATGCGGAAGCGATGGTTAGCTTTAATTTTCTTGAACCGGCACCACCGCGCACTAAAAAACCGGATCGTGCCATTAAGTAGTCCTAGCTAACTACAAGATGGGGAAGAGAGATATACCGAGCGATCCGTGTCCTCCGGTCTTCTCGCCGTCGTCCCGATCTCCCGCGGAATGTCCGGTCTCCTCCTCCTCGCCGGAAGGGCACCACGTCGCCTGCTTCTTTTACGGGCTCCCACCTCTATACCGAGGCAACTCGGGCACGAAGTTGGCGAGTCGACGTGCCCAAGATTTGCTGTAGAATGTGTAGTGCTCATGTCTCATTTTGGGGTTGTAGGAATTGCCATATGGTGGAGGAAATGAGATAAGCTTTTGGAGGAGGAGCTAAAAAGACTTTTGCCTAGCCAAATGAGCAAGAATTCCACCCCACCAAATTTTGGACAGCCCCTAACTTGGCTTGGCCGGCCATCTCATGGGAGTGGAGAGAATGAGAGAGAGAGTGAGTGAGAGGAATGGTATGTGATCATGCAAGAAAGAGAAAAGCTCATCATAATGAATAATCATCACACAAAACCAACACTCCAAATCAACCATCATCAACAACCATGATCACACAAAAGTCAAAACATGATGACTAAAGAAAGACAAGCAATGATGGTGCAAGTATCATGATACAATAATATGCAAAGACCCCCTCCACAATTGCTTATTTGCACAAATGCAAATAAGCCCTCCTCCACCAATCTTCGGCCAATGAACGATACAAAGGAAATTGGCCGAAACGGAAAGCAAACTGGCAACTCCAGAAAACTGGTCCCGTAATAAATCATAGGAAAACCCCGATACTGTGTATACACACCCGCATCTGTATTCCGACCGAAATACAAATGTAATGAGACAAAATCTACACTGTACTATACTAGGATCCGGCTTAAACCAAAGCCGGCTAGTAATATCCGTTCGATCCTGATCCGTGCAATTCCGCACGTATCTGATCGAACCCTGCCATATATCCATACGGCCTCTAGTACTAACCGTCCGATCCTGATCCGTGCAATACCGCACGTATCTGATCGAACCGTGCCATATCTCCATACGGCCTCTACAGCGTTTCGCCCGAAACTTGAGTAACTGAATGTGGGGGACTCTAAAGACTCGTCAACACCTTGGTTGTGGATTTAACCACTAGCACGTCAGAGGTATAAGCCAATACGTAACGGGCTACCAGGTATTGACCAAAAGGGACGTCGATGAGCGAACTCATCCTGACACCCTACTGAGCCTGTCAGTGACAATATCCGTATAGTCCGGTCCATTCATCTATGAGCATCGCATGGCGGGCCTAGGGGGTTGGTAAAAGTCAGACCCCCAAAAGCGGTACAAGTCGTGTCGGAGTGTAGCCCAGAACACCCTGAGATACTACTGGAATACCTACCAGTAAATCTCCTGCCTCGGCCGAGGGCTTCGTGTAATGGCTCTCCTAGACACAACGCGACCTCACCCCCAATACCGGGAGAGACGAACCCCTGAAGATCCGCTCACTGCCTCCATGTGGCTCGGGACTGTACCCAACTAAAACCTGTTTGCACGTCTCCTTTGAGCATGGTAGGGTAGTAATCAAAGTACAGTGGGAACTCACACGAGACAAATGACGATCCCCAGGTCGATGAACTAACCTGTACACATGTCACCAGGGAACTGCTATCTTACGTCAGGTATAAGACCAACTAGCATGTTCCCGGCGAGTCCTGTCCGGTGTACTCATAACCCAATGAGCACCTGTATACATCTTAGGTGAACCAACTGACACCAGTGGCTTGTGAGACCGGCCACCGCCCCTCGTCGGGGTCTCGACTGTATACACTAGTCTACTCTGGAGTATCGATGCCCTGTCTCGAAACTCCCACGACTAGGGACCTTTTAAGGATGTGCTTATAGACCACCAGCTCTCACGTATATGATCGCCCTCATACTGCTGGCAGTCAAGCAAGAATCCTAGGGGCTCTACCAACGTGTAATAGCGACCTGTCAGGTCACCTAAAGCAGTACACGATGATAAAGGTAAACCAGATAGCATACTATCATCTTGAGTAAGACTGTCCTACCGGGATAGGTCCTCCCTCAATCATTGCAATCACGTGCCTGTGATCCAATAATTGACTCTAAGGGCACTATCTCCAACAATTCCAGCCACCATTCGATGTGCTGGGTAGAAGACGGACGGCCTCATATAGCGAGGGTGCATGGGGAGCGCGAACTAACACAGCCATAACCCTAGAAACCCGAGAAAGAAAGTCTCCCCGTCAATGCCCGGAGCGGCGATTTCTGACAGAGGAATGATCGCAGCATTGGGAAGATAAAAGCCCTTCTGATCATCTTTCAATACCGGTCGACGGTCCAAGCCGAAACCGAAGGGATCGTCAAGCTTGGCAAATTTTTCGCCCCGTTGCGATTAAATCTCCGGACGAAGAAACCGGGCAATGAAGTCCGCGAAACTGACCCCCCGGCCTCCGGATTCCAAGAAGAGGCTCTCATACATGTTTAGCACCCTGATCAAGCTGGGAAACTGGTGCTGGATGGCGTTCTCCGGCGTTAGGCCCATCACCACCGGCTTGGTGGCAAAAACATATTCATCTGGAGGAAGTAGCTCTTCATAGTGCTCCCCCTAACCGGTAGACCGAAAATCTCAGCAAATTCTTCTAAGGAGATGGAGACTTCTCTGTCCAGTAGAAGAAAGGTGTGGGTTGGAATGTTCCATTGCTCCAAAAACGCCTTAATCCACCATGTCGGAGGAGCAGAATACTGGAACAACGAGGCGTAAACCGCAGGGTATAGACCGATCTTCAGCAGGTGTGCCTTCTTCGCTGACAAAATGTACCTGGCCACTGCAAATACCCAGCCGAATGTCGAGGGGTCAACCCGATGTTGTAGGGTTGTCCCCAAGGGCGTGACTCGCCCTGGCATATGCGCCGCCCCAAAGTATCCAAAGCTGCCGGCAGCTGCATGGGTATGGCGGCAATCGAAGGTTGAAGAAGACCCTCTGAAGTCCAATTAACAACCTCCACGGCATAGTTCACCAGGGGCACATCTGCATACGAGATCGATGAGATCAGCTCTGACGGCGTCGCATAAGAGAAGCTTCGGCGACCTTTGATAATTTGGTCGTACCACCTACCCCACAGGTGAAGGTTTTTGTATTCCGGGTCATAGTCTCTAATGAGCGCAAGAACCTCCCGGTCCACCGGTGCCTCAGGGAATCCTCCCTCTGAACGGAAAAACGGGAAAGAAAGATCGGAAGACATGTCGCCTGCGAGAAAGAACAGAATTCGATCGTCAGTACTATAATTTAATTTTAAAATCCCGACGCTCGGCACTTTAAAATTTGTACCACAGTGCAATGCAGTGTAAAGGGGACCAAAGGGGGACCCACAAAATCCAGATGACAATGCATCAATTAATAAGACAGACTCATCATTGGATGAGACTGTCAATTAATGAGGAAATCCTCAAGGAATATTCTCATTGAATGAGAAATCCCTCGGGAAGAGGAGGAAATCTCCCTTTAAGAGCAAGGCTCTATAACATAGTGACACTTGTCAAATTTTGGGCACGAGGGAATAAAATCCCTTAAAGAGCTTGGCTCTGTAATGATAATGAAAAATCCATCAAAGATTAATTAAAATTAATTCTTAAGAATTGAAAATTCTGGGATCTTCAAGATCCATAAAAAAACTCTCAAGAGTTCTTCATCAAAAGATCTACATATCATCAAAAGAGCAGAGCTCTGATTCATGGGCTAAGAAACCCTAAGAGAGATCTCTTTAGATCAATGGATTCATGAGAGCAAGGCTCTGTTAATGAAACCATAAATGGGTTTTCTTTAGATCAAAGATCTATGAAGAGCAAAGCTCTGCGAACGGGTAAAAACCCTAATTTATTAAAATTAATTTAATTTTACCTAAGTTTGGTAGAGTTTTAACTCTTAAAAGTTCTTGAACAAGAAGAGCAAGGCTCTGAGTAAAAATTCTTAAGAAGAAGATGATAATCATCTGAGGACCAAAGGTCCTATTTATAGGCACTGGACCGCCTCTTCAACTTCTGAGTTGATCCAATGGCTCAGATGTTGCCACCGCTGCACTCACGTGTGCGCCACGTGAGCGCACCGGTAGGGGGGCATTTGTTTTCCCCAATCAGAGCAAAGCACTGTTTTGAATTTCAAAATTTTAAAATTGAAGCAACGCTTCAGATCCCGTGCGCTGCGCGCCACGTGTCAAAAGCAGATATGCCAGCGCCAGGAGCACTGCGCCCTCGACAGCGCACCCAATCAAAGCAAAGCTCTGTTTTAAAATTCAAAATTTAAAATTGAAGCAACGCTTCAGATCCCGTGCGCTGCGTGCCACGTGTCAACACGGGCGCGCTAGCACAGCTGCACTGCGCTCTGCGCTGCGTGCCACGTGTCAAACACGGGCGCGCTAGCGCAGCTGCACTGCGCTCTGCGCCACGTGTCGAACGTAGGTGCGCTGGCGCAAGGTGCGCCAGCGCTGGAATTATAAAATTCCCCACCGTTAGATCAAAAGATCTAATAATAATGATAAATCATTAATTAATCAGAAACTAAATTCTGTTAAGGAAAGATTCCTCAAAATCTTTCCAAATAACAAGGTTGTGCTCTGTAAATCAGAGCACCGTTGGATCAATGATTCAATGGTAAATAAAAATTACCAAAAGACAGAATAAATTCTGTATGGAAAGATATTTTCGATTTTGTTAAAACAAGAAGATTATCTTCTGCAAAGCAGAAGCCCTAGGATCAAAGATCCAACGGTGGGAAATATTCCCAAATCAATCAGAGAAAGATCTCTTAAACTGATTTAACAAATCAATTGGCCCTATATAAAGGCCCCAAGACTTCGAGTCTCAGATAGAGAAAACCCTCTGCAAATTTTGAGAAAACTCAAAGAAAAAGAAAGGCAAGCCTTTAGCAAAAGAAGATCATTTCTTCCAGGTAAAGAATTAATTCTTGAACAACAGAGATGAAATATCTCATAAAAAGAAGAAACATCTTCTAAAAAGATCTTAGATCTATAAAAAGACCAAGGTCTTTAATTAAAAAGAAAAGATCAAAAGATCTAATCATAAAAAAATAATAAACAAAAGAAGTACTTTACTTCATTGACAGATCTTTGATCTATAAAGGCAGAGCCTTTATAAAAACAAGAACTTTTATTCTTGGATCTTGAGGCAAAGCCTCCTTTGAAGAACATAAATTTGTTCTTTGATCTTAAAATTAATCAAAATGCGCTTTGCGCTATTAGACAGTGCCTTGCACTCATGAACTGCGCCCTTGCGCTCCTTGGACTGGCGCTCAGCGCCAAAACATGCCACGTGTCAACCATAGACATGACCTGCGCTTTGCGCTCCTGAAAACAGCGCATTGCACTCTTGGGTTGGAACTCAGCGCCAAGCGCGCCACGTGTCACTCACTGGCGCACCCATAAACTAGCGCAGTGCGCTCATAAATTAAAAGCGCAATACGCTAACAAACTAGCGCTTAGCGCTAAGCGCGACACGTGTCATCTTTGTGTGCGCTACCTGACAGAAGCGCAATGCGCTCTTTAATTGGTGCAAAGCGCCTGGTGCGCCACGTGGCGCGCTGTCAGAACATACTTTGTTCTGATGAATGCTATGCATTCAATATAAGACAAAAAAATGTGTCACAGCCCAATGCTTAACATTATTAAAAGGGCAGAGCCCAAATAAAAGCCTAATGGTCAGAACAAAAATAAAATGTTATACATTTTTTTAAACCGGACTTAGCCCAATTCTGGCCATAAGTCCTCAACTTAAATTGAACTGAGCCCATATGCTCTTCTAATCAATTTACACCCGGTTCGAGGGTACATCTCTTTACTCCTCTGATATCTGTCGTTGTAATCCTTCAACGTCGTCAGAGAGGTGACGGGTCCCGACAACCACACATTACTACGGACTGTGGGGTCCTTAAACTCATGGACTATGATGTCCTTAACCTCGACCGTGATGTCTTAAAACTAATATCTGACTGTGGAGTCCTTAAATCCACGGACTATGATGTCCTTAACCTCGACCGTGATGTCTTAAAACTAATATCGGACTGTGGAGTTCTTAAATCCATGGACTATGATGTCCTTAACCTCGATCGCAATGTCTTTAAACTAACATTGGACCGAGATGTCCTTAAACTAACAATGGACTGTAATGTCCTTAAACTAATTATCGACCGCAATGTCACTAAACTAAACAACAGAGCCCAATTGCTCTCTTGTCGGATCTAAACGATCCGGTTAAGTTGATCTTAGTCTAAAATAAGACTAACGTATCCTTAACAAACGTTTAAGTCGATCTTAGTCTCAAATAAGGCTAACGTATCCTTAAACCCAAACCCCCAAACCCAAATCTAAAAAAGATACGGATTTGGACTAGTCCATGCCCTACGGGCGACAATATAACCTAGTCTCCGTATACAATCCACGGGCAACTAAACACAAAACAAACACCTACGACACGAAGTGACCATCTGGAGAAGGAGAAAGTTGTTACCGCGATGCGGTAGCGTAATTAACTGCAGGGGCTTGCGCCTATAGGGAAGAGCGTCCCCACAATCAAAAATCCCTCAAACGAGGGGGAATCTGATGAAGTCTGCTACATCGGTCGCATCCGTTTAAGCCTTCGATACATAGTGCCATAAATAACCTTAGCATCTTCGGAGAGGTGGACAGATAGCACCAATTAGCATCTGTCCCGAATTTCAAGCAAGACGTACGCCGCGTCTCCGCCGCGTCCTTCGGAGGGGAACAGGGTTGTTACAGGCTATCGCTCTATAAGGTGTTGAAGTCTTGCTTTTTGTCCAATTTTTTAAGCAACCCTTGCAGCCATATCATCTCTTTATTGGCTTCCGTGATCACCACGTACTCCGTCTCCGTAGTTGACAACGCCACCACCTTTTGTAATTGAGAGACCCAACTCACCGTTGTTCTCCCAACCGTGAATACATACCCCGTTGTGCTCTTCCCACTATCTCTATCTCCCGAATAGTCTGCATCAATGTACCCTCACACCTTTAGAAAGTCACCCTTAAAGCATAAATAGTGACTAGATGTACCCTTAAGATATCTTAAAATCCACTTCACCGCATTCCAATGTTCTTTCCCCGGATTTTGCATATACTGGTTAACAACTCCCATTGCATGTGCAATATCAAGTCGCATACTCACCATCACATACATCAAAGTCCCCACTGCATAAGCATATGGTACTCTCGCCATGTGGTCCTTCTGCTCTTGAGTTGTCGGGCACAACTCCTTCATGAGTTTGAAATGCCTCGCTAAGGGCGTACTCACCGTCTTTGACTTTTCTAGATTGAACCGCTTCAAAACCTTCTCAATGTAGTCCCTTTTACGATAACCACGACTTTCGCTACTTCCTATATCGGCCCAAAATTTGCTTTGCCGCTCCTAAATCCTTCATAGCGAATTTCTCGGCCATCGTCTTCTTCAAACTTTGAATCTTCTAGAAATTCGGACCCGCTACCAACATGTCTTCCATATACAATGACAAAATAACGTAGTCTCCGTTCTTGAAAGTTTGAATATAGATGCGGTGATCTGATTCACTCTGCACAAATCCTGTCTCTAGCATGAACTGATCGAACTTGAGATACCACTGTCTAAGAGCTTGCTTGAAGCCATACAAGCTTTTTCGCGGCTTACACACCATGTTCTCCTTTCTCTTCACCTCGTATCCCGGTTGTTACATCATAAATCTCCTCCTTCAAATCTCCATGAAAGAACGCAGTCTTGACATCTAACTGCTCTAAGTGCAAATCCTCCATCGCAGCAACACTAAAGATCATCCGAATACATATCATTTTTACCACAGGGGAAAAAATCTCTACATAGTCAATACCTTATTTTTGTGCGTATCTCTTGACTACCAAACGAGCTTTGTACCGCTTCACATCATTGGCTTCATCTTTAATTCTGAACACACACCTATTCTGCAACGCTTTCCGACCTTTGGTTAGCTTCACCAGGTCCTATGTATTGTTCTTCTTCAAAGATTCCGTCTCCTCGTCCATAGCTTGCTCCCATTGCTTTCTAGCACCATCGTTTGTTGCTTTTTCGAGGAATTCGGGCTCTCCCGCATCTGTGTACAAAACAAAGTCGGTCATAAGTTTTTCAGGTATCCTCCTTTCTCTTGTAGATTTCCTCAGAACTGGCACATCTGGTTGCTGAACATAGTCACTATCCTGTTCTTAAACCTGATCCTGCACTGCGGCTTCCTCTAAGTTCCGATCACCACCTACAGGAACCTGAATGCTCTCTTGAGTTCCATCTAGCTCGATGAACCCACGTACTGCACCTTCCTTGACTTGCTTTTCTTCTTTGTATAAGTGCTGCTTATCAAAGATTACGTTCCGGCTTCATATTACTTTCTTGCTTGTGTAATCCCACAGCATATATCCGTACTCATCCCCACCATATCCAATGAAAGCGCACTTCCTATACTTGGAGTCAAGCTTACCCATTTCCGCCTTATCAACCAAAGAATACGCAATGCAGCCAAAAACTTTTAGGTGCGAATAATCAAATGGTTTACCTGACTAATTTTCTTCCGGAATGCCTCCATCAAGTGCACTTGCCAGGTTTTCTGTTAATCAAGTACACAGCAGTATCAACCGCCGCTACCCATAGGAACTTAGGCACATCTGCATCCAAGGTCATGCTCCGCACTCGCTCCAGTATCGTTATGTTCATCCTTTCAGCGATTCCATTCTGTCGTGGTATCCCCGGTATCGTCTTCAACCAATGAATACCCTTCTGCGAGCAAAACCCCTCGAATTACCGTGTGTAATATTCTCTTCCATTATCGGACTTAAGGCATTTATCCTTCAACCCCGTTTGGTTCTCCACTTGCGCAATTCAAGTGTTTGAAAATACCAAACATATTGGACTTCTTCTTCATCACATACACCCATATCTTCCGGCTTGCATCGTCAATGAACGTTACAAAATACCTATTGCCTCTATAAGACTCCACCGAGACTGGACCCCATATGTCCGTATGCACCATCTCCAGCTTCTTACTCTTCTTTGCTACGCCTTCAATCTAAAATTTGAGCGCGTTTTGCTTCACGCAAACACAACTCTCATACAGTCCCAACTCTACCTTTTTCAGCCCGAAAGAAGCCCCCTTCCTTGAAGAATTTTCATGTTCTTCTTGATAAGGTGCCCCAATCGCCTATGCCACAACGAAGTCTCCGAATTTAACTCCGAACCCGTTGCCAATGCAACCGAACCTTTGCTACTCTTACTGAAGGAATACAATGAACCGCTCAACTTGCCCCCAACAACTACCAATAACCCTTTGATAATTTTCCACTGTGAATTCCTAAATGTCGTGATAAAACCTTCGTTGTCAAACTGACTAGTAGAAATCAGGCTCTTCAAATCAAGAATATGACGACGAGTATTCTTCAATTTTAGTTGACCACCTCCTGACGGTTGTAAGATGATCGTCTTTTTTCCAATGATCTTACACGCCTGACCGTTTCCTACCGTCACATGCCTAAGGCCCCCCTGAACAAACTCGTTGAAGTGATGCCGCCTCGAGGTATAATGGAAGGATGCCCCCGAATCTAGTAACCAAGTATCCCCCTTTGTGTTCTCGCCCGCCGATAAACAAAGATCTTGTTCCCCATGTTATTGTGCAGACATCACATTAGCTTTCTTTCCATCTGCCTTCTCATTCGAGTTTTTCTTTGGAGCTTTACAGTCACTTTTCCTGTGACCCTTCTTCTTCCAATTCCAACACACGTCTTGGATTTTTCATTATGATTTTTCTCGGCTTTTAGACTTGCCCTTCTTCACTTTCCCCCTTTCCATCGTTCTACCGCGATTCTTCATCGAAAGCGCGGAAGTTCCCGAACTCCCACTCCCAGTCTTTCTCCGCATCTCATCATTTAATATGCAACCCACTGTATCATTAAACGTGAGAGTCCCAGAGATCGAGTTGCTAACTGCCATTACTAGGTTCTCGCAACTCTCCGGCAACGAACAGAGGAATAGAAGTGCTCGAATCTCATCTTCAAAGACGATTTTCACCGATTCGAATTGGCTTGTCACAATATTGAACTCATTCAAATGCTCCGTCACCGAGCCGTTTTCATCCATCTTTATGTTGAAAAGCATTTTCATCATGAAGATTTTGTTTGATATAGAAGGCTTCTCATACAATTTTCCTAACGTTGTCATTAGCATCTAGGTTGTTTTCTCTTTTGAGATATTAAAGACCACTTGCGGAGTCAACGACAACTGAATTTTCTCCACGGCTTTCCTATCCAAAAGATTCCACGCCTCATCAGCCATCTTCTCAGGCTTTTCTCCGAGCAACGGAAGAAACAGGTCCTTTTGATATAAGTAGTTCTCCATCTACATGCGCCACCAACCAAAATTCTGACTATTGAATTTTTCAATTCTTATTTTATCATCTTTTGTCTCTGTTGTAGCAAACTTGACATCTCTCTTGAATTGAACCAACGCCTTCAAAACGACGATCTAAGAAAGTGGGGAAGATGACGTAGTTTTCGTTACTCACCGTTGACCTAGATCATAGATTTAAAGAACCCTAGGTATCTTAACGAAGGTCTGATACGAGCTGTGTAACGACCGTGTACTCTAGATACGTAATAAAAAACGTTTTATAATTTTTCTTGATATCAAAACAATTATTTTACTGCTTCTATTGGTAGAAAACACTTTTAAAAAAAAATTCCATGATTAAAATGAATTAATATGAATTTTAGGAATTTAAAAGAATTTTTAAGAATTTAAATGGATATTTTATCGAAGGGAAAAAATTTTAAAACCGAAAAGGAGAGCTATTTTGGACCAAATTTGGTTGCAAAGGATAGAAAACATCAAAATACATTTTCTATAATTTTTCCAGATTTTTATAATATTTTAAACTATTTTAAAATAATTTTTAGAAGGAAAAAACAATTTTTAAAACATTTTTAAATATTAAAAACCAATTTTATTTAATTTTAAGAGCAGGAATGAATCTGGACCGTCAGATCCAACGGCCAAGATTCTGCCGACAATTTAAAAAAAAGAAATATATATATATATATATATATATATATATATAAGCCTTTAATCTGGACCGTTAGATCAACGATCCAACGATCAAGGATCGTCAGCGCCAACTCGAGCCTGGGCCCATGCCAGCTCATGCGCGATGGGATGTGGATCGTTAGATCTGGTCGAGCGATGGTCCGGATCTTGTCGGCTCATGGGGCCGGCTCCTGTAGCAGTTGGGGAAAATAATATGGATTTTTAATCCCAGAAAATCCCTATAAATGGCCCTGAGTTTATAAAATCCCCAAAAAAATATCTGTTCGAAAAGAAAATCAAAGAATATTTTTAAAACTTTCTCTTTGAGTTTTCTACACTTTGGACTAAGTCCCAAGGGCAAAACAATTCTCAGCTTCAAGATATACATTTTCTCGTACAACCCGACGCTCACCGACTTTCATTTTCTTACCTCATTTCACGTAGAATCTCTCAACACTTGACCCTCTGTTATCTTCATTATAAAAAAATTTATCCGTGAAAAAAAATTCAGGACCTAATTATGATATTTTAACTATATTACCTATTTTGCACGTTTTGACGATTGAAACTGATATTAAACCCTAATAAAATAACGAACTTTTAGTAGTTATCCTTCACGATAAAATCACGGAGTAAAGGACAACCCCAGATTCATGCTTGGATATATGGAACTAAATCATAAAACGACTATCATGACCGGGACAACTTTTACAGAAATAAATGTAATTATTCTACGGTATTAAATAAAGATTATCGATAATTAGTTCCTAAATTATTAAAACATGGAAAAATTATAGTAAATTTTTATGTATTGGTTATTTTAAAATAAAATTTATGGTAAACTTGTAAAACCATATTTTCACTAAAATGGGTATATCACAAAAATACCATCACCTTCTAAGAATTTATATTTTCAGTAAAATATCACGAATTTTGGAAAAATAGTATTTTCCTTAAAACACCCTAAAGCTTTCCAAGTGATATTTTCATTAAAATACCACGAACTTTTCTGAATCATAATTTTTACGAAAATACC
The DNA here is from genome assembly GCA_030015575.1 of Agapanthus africanus. NCBI lineage: Eukaryota > Viridiplantae > Streptophyta > Magnoliopsida > Asparagales > Amaryllidaceae > Agapanthus > Agapanthus africanus. The sequence goes on from CM057339.1 coordinate 141,524,562, forward strand.
ATGAACTTGGTAGAGTAATTAGTTTTATTAAAATACCCTAAACCCTTCCAAGTGATATTTTTATTAAAATACCACGAACTTTTCTGAATCATAATTTTTACGAAAATACCATGAACTTGGTAGAGTAATTAGTTTTATTAAAATACCCTGAACTTTTAAAAGTTAGGGTTTTCTTGTAAAAATCAATAATAATCCTAAAACTAGATTTTTACTAAATACCTGTAAGAAGCGAAATTTCACAAAAAATACCACTAATTTTGAAAGTTAAGTTTTTAGAATTTCACTAAAATACTCTTACCTTTTTATAAAGGAGGTTCTTTTATTAAAATACCGCAATCTCTATAATAAAAGATAATTTATGTTAATATACCATATAAATACCATACTCTTTTATAAAAGGTTATTCTTATTAAAGCGTCACAATCTTTACCCTAAAATACTATGGCACTTCATAAATCAATATTTTGCCCTAAAAATACCATAGTCCATTATTAACTAAGGTTTTTATAAAATACTATGTTTATCTTACAACTATAATGGAACGAAATATAACCCACGACTGTGGAAGTCCATATCGACCTAGATATTATCTACTTAAATCCAACTTTTGATATATCACACGACATGGCCTACGATGCGGTTAGGGTTAGAATGTGCGAACCTGGGTATGGAATACTATTACAAATTAAGATCTCTGCAAGCAGGGTGAACAGTCCCAATATAAACGACTACTACGAATGAATTGAACAGTTCCAATATGGACAAATGACATTACATACCTAGATGATATACGCACTAACTCTAATTCGCAAACCTTCATACCGAATAAAATGGGGTTGAGTAGTTTGAATTGACAAGGTAGTATACGGACTCAGATTCCCCTATTACTCGATCAGATCCGGAAAAGTGGAACGGTACATTTCACCTTCCCCAACCGTGTTTCGTGGTTAGAACGGAATAATCTCGAGAACCCGCTACTCTTGTCTAACAAACTAGATGAACATATTACCTGTAGTTGTCGTACGCAGTATATCTTAATTTACCAAATACCTACAATACATACATCATATCTCTACACACATACGACATCATATATTACATACACTTGTTCTCTTTACCATTATTTTCTGTTGAGAAAATTCTATCCGAGAGTAACCCTCTGACGGACTTCCTTTCACTTTCTCTATCTTGCGAACGTCCGTTAGATAAGGACGAGGTTGATGAAGAAGGAGACGATGGAATGAAGCCCACTAATGAAGACTACGCGGAGTTGACGCAAGAGTATTAGGATAGCTCTTCCATTGCCCACCTGTTTAGGGCTTGCTTTCTTTTAATCAACGTAATCAAACTATTTAGTTTGCTTTAAGTACTCTGAGATGTAATAATTTTAGTTAATAGAAATAAATACTTCTGCTTTTATTATCAGTTTTGGTATATTGCCTGCATGATTTATTTATACGCTTAACGTAACTGTATCGAGAAAACACCACTCTCGACACAGTTAGGTTGCAGACCTTGGCACATCACTATTTCCGTACTTTTGGGAAGCGGGACGTGACAAGTTGTTAGGGATCAACGAGGAGAGATCAAAACGCGGAACAATACTCGCGGCAACACCCAAATCACGCAAATACAATTACACAATTAAACGACGAAAGAACAATATAAATATGTAAGAATAAAATAGGAAATCAAATACAAAGAGACAAGAGATTTGTTAACGGGGTTCACCTACCGTATGGTTAGTCCCCGGCAGAGCGGAATATGCAAAGTCTCCACTATAATTTTCGAATCAATTACACAAGCAAAACCCTAGGAATTTTCTCTCAAAATTCTCTAGCCCTAGTCGTCACCCTCTAATACAATGATCTCTCATAAATTGGTTATTATTAGCTGCTAAATAATACATATGAGGGGTTCCTTTATATAGGCAAACCATAATCCCAACAATACTAGGAAATAAACAAACTTTCCAAAGTATGTTATCTTCAAAATTCGCCGCCGCTAGACGTTTGTGGTTCACTTTGGCAGCTGCCTCCATCTTGGATTGAGTTTCATGGCTCTTGTAAATGTTTGCTCCGATAAACTGCAGACGTCTGCCTCCGCTCTGGATTGAGTTTCATGGCTCCTGCAGACGTCTGCCTTTGCTCTAGTGTTTCTCGTGTAGATACCAGACGTCTGAACTCGATTTGACCAGACGTCTGAAGCGAAGATGCTTACACCTTCAGATGTCTGTCGTTGTGTCTGCTTCAGACGTCTAACCTGAAGGATATTCCACCATTTCTAACATCATGTAATATTTACATAGCAGCCTGCTATATCTAACCAATTTATCAAATTATTTAGATATCGCAGGAAACGATCTAGATATCATAGGCAACTGCTTAGATATCGCCGGAAACTCGATATAGCAGGCAGATATCACAGGTAAGAGGTTTTGTAACACCCTAGTTCATTTATACCAGTTCCAGTTATCGTATTTGCTTGTTTTTGGTATTTTCTTGATTTATCATGTTTTTGGTGCGAATGGTATTTCACATTAGTATTGCATTCGATCCGACCCGCTTGCTTGAACTTGTTTGATTCATATTTATAAATTATCTTGACTTGTTACATAGACACGTGCATGTTCGTAAATACTGCATACTGGCATTTTATCTGGTATTGCATCTTTTACCATATAACATTTTAAGTCACGTAAAATATTTTAAAAATACATAACATGGCCTGCATGATACCCCTAACCCCGCGGTAACATCTGCGCATCTTGTTCTCGTCCCGTTCAGTAAAACGGACGTATTTGGATGGCTACGCGCACGTACGTGCATCCAGTCTGGGGGGTATGCATTTTCGTTACCCGAGCTTTCATTTTTAAATTTGGTCGTTGCATATATTTTTCATATTTTAAAACTGAATTTTTAGACCCGCCCTGGGCGCGTTTTGGAATATTTTTGTATCCCGCCAAAATTCAAATTAATTAATTTAATACCTTTATTTTAATCAACATTTTAAATTGATATAACTAACTAAAATCTTTGTAAATATAAATCAAAGCCAATTAAACCTTAGCTCTCTCTCTCTCACCCTCGCGCAGATCACTCTCTCTCTTTCTCTCCCCCACTAACTGCCAAGATTCTTTCTCCTCTCTCTCTCTCCTCTCGCTCTCGCTCCATCTCTTTCCTCTCGCCTCACTTTCTCTCTCCTCTCGCGGTAGCCAGAGTCCCGTCAACGCCCAGAGCGCTATCATCACCTCCCTTCGTGAGACCCTCTCTCCCTCAACTTCCCTCAAGATTCTCGTCTTCCTCCTATAAATACCCACCGAGCTCCCTTCCTCCTTCATATCAACCCTAACCCTAATACCCTTTTTGCTTCCGCCTCCCTCAACAGAGCCCTCACTTCCAACTCCTTCCTCCACCATCTTCTTCCTTCAACCACTCCCGAGCACCCTGCAACACCACTGCACACCCAAGAACCCACATGCACCACCTTTCCATCGCCAACAACCACCTCTCATCGTCGTCGCCATCTCCTTCTTCTCCTCTCCCTCTCCTCTGCACCCTCACCTCACCAATATCCCTATACACCCTGCACACCAAACCCAGCCAACAAAAGACCGACCCCAAACCTAACCCCAAATACCAAACCCTCTTCGCCGGAGCTCCGTTCGCCGCCGTTGACACCTTCACACCATCCCTCTGCAACCACAGAACGCAACCACAGTGAGCAATCCCTTCCTCCTCCTTTTCTTCTTCTTCCTCTTTATTTCTTTCTTTTCTTGTCTTGTCTTTAGATTCTTGAGTTCTGTTTTTCTGTAGTTCGCTGGAGCCGGGATCGACGCCGACGATCCAGACGACGTACCTTACCTGCGTGTCACCCTCGTGCGTTGCTTGGACCCGTTCCGTGTGCCGTACGCGCGTCGCGACATTTCACCGACGTGGGACGTACCGTACATATCCGTTTCACGTTCCGTCTAGGCAAGTTTATCTTGCTACATGCTACATTGCTTTATATATATATCTATTTTAATAAATATAATACTGGTATTTCAAATTTTTCATCCCATGCTTACTTTTATATTTTTTCGACATCCGTCTGCATCCGTACGTGTTACTTTACATCTAGCGCATGCAAATCTATCTTGTTACATACTATATTATAATATACTACACCCAATGGAATATTTACATCACATATTGCTTAGTTGTATATCCCATATTACCATTTTATAGTTTTACTGTTTTCGGATACCCGTTTGCATCCATCTCATTTAAAATATATATAACTGCATCTATAGATCACATTAATAAATAATACTGTTAAATTAACACCCCATGCTTAATAAAGTACATCCTAATTAGCATTAGAACTATAAATGTAACCCTAATTGATAATTGTGAATCCATATCATTGATCTTATATCTATTTGCATACCATGTTACATTATCTTATTTTATTGTTATATTAGTACTCTATACTTGATTTTGTGCACCCATACTTATTACAGTTTGATTATGAGCACACACTCGACACTTGTGCACTACCTGACATGACCTGATACACTACTACCTGACATGACTTGATACCTGTGCACTACTTGACATGACTTGATACATGTACACCACTTGACATGACCTGATGTACCACAGCTTGACATATTACCTAATATTGTTACTAATGCCGACAATCTTGACATGTTGTCCCTACGGACATTTCCTGTTGTTTATACAGACAAACCTGTACATGCTTGATCCTGTGTTGGCATTAGTCTCAGATTTATAAATACCTGACTTACACACATGACTTGGGGGTATGGGAAAATCAAGAATGTATCCGAATGTAACTCAAAGGGCTATTACATCTTGTTACCGTGGTCCCGTAGGGTTGAACGGGACATAGACTCACAGTCTATTATATCGTGTTACCGTGGTCCCGTGGGGTTGAACGGGGCATAGACCGGTGGGTTACGATGATGATTACATTCGTTGATTTCGAATAACTTTAGAGTAGATAACCCTATAGCACAGTTTAGACTACTCACTGCACTTCACCTGTTTATATCCTGTTCGCTGATCTATACTCATGTTACGTTTTACTTGTTACTGAGGACTTGTTACTGTTCATACTTCATGCCTGCATATTTCATTATATCCTGCTTGCCTTGAATTATTGATACTATGACGCACTGACGTCTGGGTTTTGCATGGCCCAGACCCCTTATCCTTATCGCAGGCTGTCCAGGAGTACTTTGATCAACAGGCCGAGCAGTGAGGACTTGTTATTAGTTTAGTTTAGTTTCCTTTCAGTATTTTCATTCCTGATGTGAGCCCGCATTATGGGACGTACATTCCAGTTTATTATTGTACTTGGATCTTTTGCTTCCGCATTATTTTATTTCATGACTCGTTTATTCTGGCTTATGGACATATGTTAGATAGTTTATTACTGTTCTTGATATCGCTACAACCGTAATGTGACTGTGGAGGGATATTTCCTATCCACAGGTAGCATGTTTGGCTCTGTCACGTGCCTATCCTAGCGCACTCTGAGAAGCGGGGCATGACAGAGTTTGTTTGGTATCAGAGCCATAGGATCTAGGTTAATCGGGTTTGATTCTTTTGTAGTTGGGTATTGGACCCAATACATGAATCAAAATACTCGTGATTAGGAACATGTCCTGCCACTTTACCATCTTGCCATTTTTTTGAATTCTAACTTCCTCCTGATTCTTACCTTGACGATATGCAAACCTCTTTGCATCTCGACCTGAGACTTTTGGTTCCCTATTGTTTATCTCTAGGATTTGGGCGACTTGAGTGGAGTTATGTAATTGTAACTATGTACCACGGCATGGTTACAATGCGATACTCTATTTAAGTAACTTGGAGTTCTAGTATTGATTCATATCCTTGATCTATAGTTTGAATCTTGTTATCATACTAATCCTTTCGGTGTTTTGGTTTCAAGAACATGGCAGACAGAAATCTGAAGGCGTACCAGAGGCATGTTGATGACGCCGCGTTACTTAGAGTAATTCGTGGCATGCTGGAGAATCAGAAGCGGCAGACCGAGTTGAACTAGCGGCAAGCCGAAGCTTTTCAGGAAGGTTTGCGGACCGTCCAGCAGTCCGTAAACAATGTTGTGGCCAAACCAGTTGATCGTGTGGGTACCGTGGTGGATTTCAGAAGACTTGGTCCATCCGTTTTCACTGGTCTGGAAGAGCCGTTGCCGGCAGAGCAGTGGCTGGTTGATACGGAGAATTTGCTCGTTGCGGCACAGATTCCAGAGGACACGAGAGTGGATGTGGTACGCATCCAGTTGGTGGACTATGCATGTGAATGGTGGCTTGTGGAAGAGACCCGCTTGCCCAAGCCGATCAGTTGGGCGGATTTTTCGAAGAGTTTCTTGGAGAAGTTCTTTCCGCAGACTGCAAGGGAGGAAATGGAAGAAAGGTTTATCAGTTTGAAGCAGAACGGCGGATCTGTGGATACACATGCGGCTGAGTGGACACGGCTCAGTCTATTCGCTAGACCTTTGGTGGCCAAAGAAGCTGATAGGGCACGAAGGTTTATGCGCAGTTTGGATGTGGACATACAGAGGCATATTATATCTCTGGGTTTGACCACTTTCTCACAAGTACTTATAGCGGCCCGATAGCAGCAGAGCCTATCTATGAAGAATGGAGGTACGCAGCAGCAGGCAGTGGCAGTACGGAAGCCAGCGTTTACACCAAACCAAGCGCATACACGCAGAGGTATTCCGGTGAATAGGCATGGTGTTGTGCCTATGAAGAAGCACGTTGCAACCGTGCAGAAAGGAAGAACAATGTGCGACTACTGCCAACATCGGGACACTTATGGAAGGATTGTCGAAGGAGACTTGGACTTTGCCTTATTTGTGGATCAACTGATCATAGCGTTGATACTTGTCCGTCGAAGCTTCGATTGAAGGATGATGTTCAGAGACCACCGTAGAAACAATTTCAGGGGCAGAAGCAGTTGACTCAAGGACCCAATCAAGCTCGAGCATTTACCCTGACGGCTGAAGAAGCTAAGGCTTCAGAAGAAGTTGTTTCAAGTATCTTACTTGTTCATGGTTTTCCCGCATTAGCGTTATTCGATTCTGGTGCATCCCACTGTTTTATGTCGTCCAAGTTTATTGCTACACACTTGATTCCTTGAACGACCTTATCTAGTTGTTGGGACATACACACTGGGAATGGAAAGATCATAGCTAGTAGAGAATGCAAGGATTGTTCAGTTGTTGTTTGCGGACGAGAATTATTTGCAGATTTCTTGGTTATTGAGACCGGCAGTTATGAAGTTGTCTTGAGAATGGATTTTCTCGGCACATTCCACGCTCATATTGATTGTAGAGCAAAGAAAGTGATTTTCCAGATTCCCGGACATCCGGAGTTTATCTTTACTGGAGGAAGCAGTTCTGTCGGGCCAGTCGAGTTTAGGGCTAGGCCGACAAATAATGTTCTTTTGTCTATGGAAGTTGACAAGGAAGAAGCGCCAGCTGTAGTTCGAGAGTTCATGGACGTGTTCGAAAACATTTCGGGTTTACAACCAAAATGAGATGTGGAGTTCGCGATCGATCTTATTCCTGGTGCAGCGCCAATCTCTAAAGCGTACTATCCAATGGCACCAGTGGAGTTGGAAGAAGTCAAGAAGCAGGTTACTGAATTGCTAGAGAAGGGTTGGATTCGCAACAGCAATTCACCTTGGGGAGCTCCAGTTCTTCTAGTCAAGAAGAAAGATGGCACAAGGAGGATGTGCATCGATTATCGAGAATTAAAACGGGTGACTATTAAGAACAAGTACCCGATCCCTCGCATTAGCGAACTGTTCGAGCAGCTTAGTGGCGCGAGGGTATTCTCGAAGCTGGATTTGCGATCCGGATATCATCAGGTCCGGGTTAAATCAGAAGATACTTGCAAGACGGCGTTCCGAACTCGGTATGGACATTACGAGTATTTAGTGATGCCCTTCGGAGTAACGAATGCACCGGCGATATTTATGGACTTGATGAACCGAATCTTTTCACCATTCTTGGACCAGTTTATAGTGGTGTTCATTGATGATATTCTGGTTTACTCGAGGAGCATAGAGGAGCATGCAGAACACTTGAAGATCGCACTGCAGACATTGAGGCAAGAAAGATTGTATGCAAAGATGAGCAAGTGCAAGTTTTGGCTTAAAGAAGTGAAGTTTTTGGGGCATGTCGTATCCGGAGATGGAATCGCCGTTGATCCCGAAAAGATTATAGCAGTTCGAGATTGGCCGATTCCGAAGAACGTAGCAGAGATCAGAAGTTTTCTTGGACTTGCAGGATACTACAGAAGGTTCGTGGAGAATTTTGCTCGTTTGGCTGAGCCTCTGACTAAGCTTACGCGTAAGGAAGTACCATTTGTGTGGACGGATAAGTGTGTGTCAGCTTTTGAGGCATTGAAGAAGAGATTGATAACCGCCCCTATTTTAACCATACCAGACAGTTCCGGAGGATTAGTGATTCACAACGACGCATCTGGGAAAGGATTGGGATGTGTTTTGATGCAGCATGGGAAGGTTATAGCTTATGCATCGAGATAGTTGAAGACCCATGAGAAGAATTACCCAACTCATGATTTGGAGTTAGCAGCTGTGATTTCCGCTTTGAAGATTTGGAGACACTACTTATTGGGCGAAAGGGCTGAAGTATTCACCGATCACAAAATCCTAAAGTATGTGTTCACGTAGAAAGAGCTTAATATGAGGCAGCGTAGATGGTTGGAGCTGATGGCTGACTACGATCTTGACCTTAAGTACCATCCGGGGAAAATTAATGTTGTGCCGGATGCGCTTAGTCGGTTGCCAGCAATTCAGATGTTGACTGCACGGAAAGAACTTATTAAAGACTTTCGGAGGTTCGAATTGGAGATCGTCTTACCGCATTCTTCGGGACAGTTGATGCAGCTGCAAGTACAGTCGTCGTTGATCGAGAATATTAAAGCAGCGCAGTTACAGGACCCTAGATTGCAAAAGTTTCGAGAACAGGTTGAAGTTAGACTTCGAATGGACTTGTTGATTCATGAAGATGGTTCGTTACGATATGGTAGCCGTTTGTGTATGCCAAAAGGAGATATTCGCGAAGAAGTTATGAAGGAGGCACACAGTTCCGCATATTCCGTACATCCAGAAGGCATGAAGATGTACCGAGATCTACGACAGCATTTCTGGTGGGAAGGCATGAAACGGGAGATTGCCCGCTTTGTAGCGAAGTGCTTGGTGTGTCAGCAAGTTAAGGCGGAATATCAAAGGGTTGCTGGTTTATTGCAACCACTTCCGATTCCTCAATGGAAGTGGGAGCATATAACCATGGATTTCGTGACGGTTTTACCGCGGAGTCCAAATGGCAACAATGTAGTTTTGGTGATTGTTGATCGATTGACCAAGGTAGCTCACTTCATACCATTTCGAGTTGGTCAGTCGACGGAAGCGTTGGCAGAACGGTACATGCAGGAGATTATAAGATTGCATGGTGCACCTGTGAGTGTTGGGGTAAAAATTTATATCCCGGTTGACCAAGTCAAAATCAAAGTCAACCCCAAGCCAGGTGGGCCCAAGCCCAGGTCAAGCGGGCCCATGCCCAAGTCGAGCCCGCAGCCAGCTTCCCTATGCCAACAACAAAATCATGTAATAAATAATTTTTATGTAATTGTTTATGCATGAATATAAACAAAATGGGCACAAAGCCAATATTTTGTAAGCCCATGGCTTATGTGCAAAAATGAAATGGCACATGAGCCATGGGATGGCTAAAATGCCATTTTTGTAAAGTCCAAGGGGCTATATGTAAATATGTAAGCCTATAAAAGGCAACATGATGATGAATAAAGCATACACTTTTCATTCTCACAAAAAACCTAGGGTTTGTATCTCTTTCCCTTTTCTGAAGGTCTCAAACCTTCTTCTTTCTTTTGAATTAAATCAAGAGTTTTACTCTTCCTTTTCAAAAACAAAATAGTTTTTCACCACGAAACCAACAAAGGGGAACTTGGATCTGTCATCAGATCTCAAAAAGGAGAGATTTTGAGATCTCACATCTCTTGATCTTCAAGATCCAGCTAACAGAGGAGGAAGAAGAAGAACCCTTTCCATTAACCCCAAAAACACACTCTGGAGTCCAACTCCTCTCTGATTTCTCTTTCGAGAAATCTTTTTTAGGCTAAAAGCCTCTTTTCCTCGCCGGCGCTCAAGCGCAGAGCGCCCGCGTGCTGACACGTGGCGCTTTTGCGCTCAAGCGCAAGCGCTCGAGCGCAAGCGCTCGAGCGCAAGTCGCCCCCGTGCCGACACGTGGCGCGCTTGCCCTCAAGCGCAAGCGCTCCAGCGCAAGTCGCCCCGGTGCCGACATGTGGCACGCTTGCGCTCCAGCGCAAGTCGCCTCCGTGTCGACACGTGGCGTGCTTGCGCTCAAGCGCAAATCGCCCCCGTGCTGACACGTGGAGCACTTGCGCTCAAGCGCCCAACGCTCAAGCGCAGAGCGCCCACGTGCCGACACGTGGCACTCTAGCGCCTGAGCGCACAGCACCTAGGCGCACAGCGCCCAAGGTGCTGCCCCACGCATCCTTTGGATGTCTTTTCCCCTTTTATATATATACATGTATATATATACATATGTATACATATGTACATACACACATACTCCACGACACTGTCCCTGTTAGAAAAAATTTCTAACGGGGCGCTGTCCCGCACCCCGCAAGGGGGCTGCTAGCCCCCTTGACCCCCAGCCCGCTATCCGGGTAGCGGGACCCCCGTAAAAACTCTGCGTGGCTCCCGACATATCCAAAACCCCCTTTCAAAACACATCGCACGTACACCGCACATTGAGTTCGCATGACCAGTTTAACCCGTCAATCGGAGGTTCCCTCGCTCCAAAGGCGAGGGATAATTAACGGCAACTTAGTTCGCGGCTGCCGGAGATTCGGATCCCCACAATCATTAAACCCCCGCCTACCCTAGGCAGGGGGAATCTGTAGTACGCCTGACAAGCGCGCGCGTATTCCCATCTCAATGGGGTGACGAAAAACCCCCTACAGTGAGCATCGTGTTCGACCGTGACACCCGTTTCTTATCACACTTCTGAAGGAGCTTACAGGAAAGTTTGGGGACTCGATTGAAGTTTAGCACAGCTTATCATCCTCAGACAGATGTCCAGTCGGAGAGAACGATCCAAACTCTTGAAGACATGTTGAGAGCTTGCATGTTAGACTTCAAGGGTTCATGGGAGGATCATCTACACTTGGTGGAGTTTTCTTACAATAACAGTTTTCAGGCGACTATTCAGATGGCTCCATTCGAAACATTGTATGGTCGCAAGTGTCGTTCACCTGTTTGTTGGGACGATATTGGAGAACGAAGATTGTTGGGACCGGATTTGATCGTGCAGACAGTAGAGAAAGTTAACACTATCCGGAATCATATGAGGGCAGCCCAAGATCGGCAGAAGAGTTGGGCCGATACATCGAGAAGACCTCTAGAGTTCGTTGTTGGTGATATGGTATTCTTGAAGATATCATCGACTAGAGGAGTGATTCGTTTTGGGAGTTGAGGCAAGCTTAGTCCTCGATTCGTTGGGCCTTTCGAGATTATGGAACGTATTGGAGAAGTGGCGTATCGATTGGCTTTACCGCAATCTTTGGCGAATGTTCATGACGTGTTTCATGTATCTCAACTCCGTAAGTATGTTCGAGATGAAACATACGTGCTGGATCATTCGGAGCTGATTGTACGAGAAGATTTAACCTTTGAGGAACAACCGATGTCGATTGTGGATCGAAGGGAAAAGGTTCTTAAGAGCAAGGTTATCCCTTTCGTACTTGTTTCTTGGGGAAATCGCTCGCATGGAGAATCGACTTGGGAACGAGAAGACGAAATCCGACAGAAGTTTCCACACCTATTCTTGTAGTTTCTTGATTATTTATCCTTTCTTGTTCTTGGAATTTCGAGGACGAAATTCATTTTGGAGTTGGGTATAATGTAACACCCTAGTTCATTTATACCAGTTCCAGTTACCGTATTTGCTTATTTTTGGTATTTTCTTGATTTATCATGTTTTGGGTGCGAATGGTATTTCACATTAGTATTGCATTCGACCCGACCCGCTTGCTTGAACTTATTTGATTCATATTTATGAATTATCTTGACTTCTTACATAGACACGTGCATGTTCATAAATACTGCATACTGGCATTTTATCTGGTATTGCATCTTTTACCATATAAAAATTTAAGTCACGTAAAATACTTTAAAAATACATAACATGGCCTGCATGATACCCCTAACCCCGTGGTAGCATCCGCACATCTTGTTCTCGTCCCGTTCAGTGAAACGGACGTGTTTGAATGGCTACGCGCACGTACATGCAACCAGTCTTGGGGGTATGCATTTTCGTTACCCGAGCTTTCATTTTTAAATTTGGTCGTCGCATATATTTTTCATATTTTAAAACTGAATTTTTAGACCCGACCCGGACGCGTTTTGGAATATTTTTGTATCCCACCAAAATTCAAATTAATTAATTTAATACCTTTTTTTAATCGACATTTTAAATTGATATAACTAACTAAAATCTTTGTAAATATAAATCAAAACCAATTAAACCTCAGCTCTCTCTCTCACCCTCGCGCAGATCACTCTCTCTCTTTCTCACCCCTACTAACTGCCAAGATTCTTTCTCCTCTCTCTCTCTCTCCTCTCGCTCTCGCTCCATCTCTTTCCTCTCGCCTCACTTTCTCTCTCCTCTCGCGGTAGCCAGAGTCCCGTCACCGCCCAGAGCGCTATCGTCACCTCCCTTCACGAGACCCTCTCTCCCTCAACTTCCCTCAAGATTCTCGTCTTCCTCCTATAAATACCCACCGAGCTCCCTTCCTCCTTCATATCAACCCTAACCCTAATACCCTCTTTGCTTTCGCCTCCCTCAACAGAGCCCTCACCTCCAACTCCTTCCTCTACCATCTTCTTCCTTCAACCACTCCCGAGCACCCTGCAACACCACTGCACACCCAAGAACCCACATGCACCACCTTTCCATCGCCAACGACCACCTCTCATCGTCGTCGCCATCTCCTTCCTCTCCTCTCCCTCTCCCTCTCCTTTGCACCCTCACCTCACCAATATCCCTACACACCCTGCACACCAAACCCAGCCAACAAAAGACCGACCCCAAACCCCAAACCTAACCCCAAACACCAAACCCTCTTTGCCGGAGCTCCGTTCGCCGCCGTTGACACCTTCACACCTTCCCTTTGCAACCACAGAACGCAACCACAGTGAGCAATCCCTTCCTCCTCCTCTTCTTCTTCTTCCTCTTTCTTTCTTTCTTTTCTTTTCATGTCTTTAGATTCTTGACTTCTGTTTTTCTGTAGGGAGCCGGGATCGACGCCGACGATCCAGACGACGTACCTTAACCGCATGTTCATCCTGGTGCGTTACTTGGACCCGTTCCGTGTGCCGTGCGCGCGTCGCGACATTTCGCCAACGTGGGACGTACCGTACATATCCGTTTCACGTTCCGTCTAGGCAAATTTATCTTGCTACATGCTACATTACTTTATATATATCTATTTTAATAAATATAATACTGGTATTTCAAATTTTGCATCCCATGCTTACTTTTATAGTTTTTCGACATCCGTCTGCATCCGTACGTGTTACTTTACATCTAGCGCATGCAAATCTATCTTGTTACATACTATATTATAATATACTGCACCCAATGGAATATTTACATCACATATTGCTTAGTTGTACATCCCACATTACCATTTTATAGTTTTACTGTTTTCGGATACCCGTTTGCATCCATCTCATTTAAAATATATATAACTGCATCTGTAGATCACATTAATACATAATACTGTTAAATTAACACCCCATGCTTAATAAAGTGCATCCTAATTAGCATTAGAACTATAAATATAACCCTAATCGATAATTGTGCATCCATATCATTTTCATGACTCATTTATTCTGGCTTATGAACATGTGTTAGATGGTTTATTACTGTTCTTGATATCTCTACAACCGTAATGTGACTGTGGAGGGATATTTCCTATTCACAGGTAGCATGGTTGGCTCTGTCACGTGCCTATCTTAGCGCACTCTGGGAAGCGGGGCGTGACAGGTTTCCTGACAACTAAAAACCCTTTTAGAGGGGTTTTAACTAACTTTTCAAAGCCGGGGGGTTTTCACAACGGAAAAAACTGCTTCAGGGGTTCTGACAATTTACCCTAGAATTTTTCCTTAAAATTTTAACCGGTTTACGATGAGTTTACAAATACACCCTTTGGCTAAATCTCAAACATCCTTATCATCACATCAAAACTTCGAACTTATGATAAGATTTGAAAAGATATATTTAATATTCTAACACGATTCCGCGGCTACATAAGTTATGAGGAGGGCTGAAAGTTATTTTTATATTCTAGCATGTTCCGTAGGTTGAAGGTCCTTTGGACGAAAACTCGATCATTGCACAACATTATCTTTTTGTAATGCTAAACTAGAACTCTGAAGTTATGACGAATACTTATGGATATATTTTTATATTCTAACACTAACCTACTTAAGGAGTTTGCCGGTCAACAATATTCTCCTCTAATTAGCCAATCCATTGGTCATTGTGTAGGTCTCCAAACATTCGCGTTTTACTCCAAATCCAAACAACTCCTCAAATTTAAACTTTAAAGTGGAGTACAATCTTGCAAATTAGAGTTTGTGTACTCTGCACCTCTAATTAAAAGTGTACCCCGGTTATGCTAACTCCAAAATTTAAACACGCCCTCGTATTTTTTATTATAAAGAAAAGACGTCTAATTGGATTTTTTTAATGTAAATTTCAAAATGACAACTAAACAAGACATGTATGGTTAGAATTTTGAACTTAAGATTTAGATAATTTTATGAAACTTTGATTATCCTAACTTTAACCACTAATTCCAAATAAAACATGGTTTTATAATTATATGGTTGGTGAGCATTCTGCGGTTGAGCAGTACATCTGGGTTCAAACTTTCCCTGCATCATCTTAAGGGGGGCATTATTAAGGGAAAAAAAGATTACAAACCAAAGAAGCAAAACAATGTCGGCGATTTTTTACACTTTATTGTTCTGGTGACTTCTCTCTCTCCCTTCAAATGGGGATTACGAAATGACCGGCCCTCTTTGTTTCTCTCTCTATCCCCTCTTCAATCCCTCATCTCAAAACAATGGCGGATCAAGTGCAGCAGCAGCAAAAAGCTTCATCTTTGATGGAAGAGAAACCCTCCAAAATTCTGAACTTTTCGAGAGAAGGGCTTTCAGAGATCTTCACAAGGGAGCTTGGTTCATTTCAGCCCCATCAGTTCACTCGCCGAGCTGGCGGCTCTGAGGTCTTTTCTTAAAAATTATTTCCTTTTTAGGTCTTTAATTTCTTCTGTTATTCAATCAATGATGGAGACCGATCAA
The DNA here is from genome assembly GCA_030015575.1 of Agapanthus africanus. NCBI lineage: Eukaryota > Viridiplantae > Streptophyta > Magnoliopsida > Asparagales > Amaryllidaceae > Agapanthus > Agapanthus africanus. The sequence continues at coordinate 141,540,050 of CM057339.1, forward strand.
ATTTTTGGTGCTCTTATGTTTAATTTGTATATGTTTAATTGTTTGAAGCATCAGCTTTGCCCAATAGCTTATTTGACCATACATTAGTTTAATTTGATATGTTGGTGATTTTGAACTAGTACAAAGATAACTTTTTTCTGTATTTTTAATTGGGGATAGGAGATAGAGACTGGGATTGAGGAATTTGTCCATTACACAAGGGTGATTGTCTACAGAATTGTTTGATTAAGTTATGATCTGACATGGTATCAGAGCTTCAGTTTTCCTCGCTCAGTTAGGAAACCCTAAACCCCACATTGTTAATTAACAACTCTTTCATGCGATTCTCAAAAGGGAAGCATCAAATGATTCTCAATTGTGTACATCAACTTCTGATATAAGTTATAATGTGTCGACATATCAACTATTAGCCATGTGTCATATAGTAAAGTGACCATCTGACTAAAGATTTTAAGCTGGTGCTTTTTTTCCTACCATACAGTGGAATTTAGGGTGTTCCAACTTTTATTTTACTGCTTTGTACCTCGAGGCTTAATGATTTGCTTATCATACAGATTGGGCAATCGGTCTACCATGACGAAAGTTAGACTAGACCTGAATATGACCAAAAGAAAATGGCTTATAAATTCATTTAAGGATATTAAAGTAAAAGGGTTCATCTTTTCTTCAAAAATCCAAAATTGTTTTCTTAAGCAACGGTGACTATAAAGGGTTGTAAAAACGGTTTAATGAAAGATCCTACATATTCAAAGGTAACACACGAGTAAGAGGTAAGCAGAGACAAGCAGCATGTCCTGATAGTTGGCCATCTTTAATGTCCTTAAGGAGTCCAAGTCCCTACATCAAAACTCTAAACTTTAAAGTTGTAGTGCAGGTGGATATAAGATTTTATATTCTGACATATGCTTTTATGTCGGCTGAGAACACACTCTTTCATATAGTCCGCTGCTAAATGCAGGCATGTGGAATTTGAACCTGGGTTGCTCATATGCCATTTTTGGAGTCCTTGCCAACACACTTATACCCCAAAACTCTAAAGTTGTTGTGAGAGTTGATAGATATAATTTTATATACTAACTTGTTAGTCAGTACACAAAAAACTTAAAGTCTGATGAGGGTTAAGGGATATATTTTTATATTCCAACATGCCCACAAGTTTCTCCTTTTTGGGGCCGATACCTAGACTTTTGTGCAAGTTTATTTCTTAGATCTGCTTTCAATGCCATCTGATAGGATTTGAACTTGGGTTTCTTTAGTATCATTTAAAAATCCATGCAGCAAAAATCGTTATGTAATCTGAGTTTCCTTCTAAGATTTTTAATTACATTTTTTGTGTTCATTTAGCTTCACATTTTGGCTCTTCCGGGTATATGCAACCTGTTCATGTTATTAGCTTTAATCTTTTCATTGTTTTAGATATATAAAATATAGTAGAATATCTGCAGGATGAGGTGCAGTGTACTTGTCTAAGTCATGAACAACTTAGGCAATGCACTTATTTGTTATTTATATGGACAAATTTCTTAAATAATCCCCATTTAAAATTTAATTAGAGAAACTGACCTCTACTTTTTTTATTTGTGAAAATCGGCCTGAAACTACATCCAATGTAATTAGTGCCGGATTATTTTTTTTAATGTTTTTTGGATATACACCCTCCAAAACTTAGATAATTGTAAAAAAGCCCCTTTTTTCAATGTAAGTGTAAAAATACCCCCAAAAAATGTTAACTGCACTAAAAAGGCCCCCTAGTTACTTTTAACGCTAACACTATCAAATGTAGCAGTTAGGGGGGTTTAAAATTATTGTTCTACCCCCTAACGGCTAGTAATGTACTTTAAATACCCAATCTTTTTCTTTCACTCGCCATGACTAAAGCTTAGGAGAGCTTCTTGAAATTTCTGGAGCTGCATTGCTCCCGCAATCTATTTGGGCTAAAACAAAATCATCAGCACATCTTGTTGTGCATCAAGATCCAGCATACAAGCTCCAATTGCTCCTTATCCACAAAGGAGAGTCTACTAATGTAATACTCCGGCCCCACCGACGACGAGATGATGGCGTGATTATCGATCAGCTCCTCCAAGTTGCCCACGCTCATCGTCGTCCCCCTCAAGTCGTCGACTTTTGACCGATCCTCCTCCGATTTCTCCTCATGAGGCTTCAACTGCTCGTGCTTGGCGATGAACTCCTCCATCAAGAAATAGCCCTCGATCCTCTTGAGCTTCAGCATCCGTAGTTTGCACTTGGCTAATAGAGTTACCGCTGGGAGCTGAGCAGCGGCCTCAGGCCCTTTCTGCGGGATGGAGGCGGCGATGGCTCGAAACTCTTGTCCTTCTTGCCGTTGCCGTCGTTCTTGCGGTCGCCGAGGTTTTGCATGCCGAGGCCACCCGGGTTCCTTGTTCCTTTGTGGTGGTGGTTAGGTTTTGAGGTTTCTTGGGCTTCGAGAGGGGAGAGAGAGACGGGATTCGGCTTGAGAAGTTAGAAAACAAGGGAGAAATAGCCGCTTAATGGAGGGAATAAATGCCCCTGGTTAACTTAACTTGGGTCAAACCCGAGTTGACCAAACAAAGGGGATTTAATCATTAACGGTGGAGTTTTGGGGGGGGGGTATTTATACAATTACATTGAAAATGGGGCTTTTTTACAATTAGCTAAGTTTTGAGGGGTGTATATCAAAAAAACCCTTAGGGGGTGTTAGTCACAAATCATTTGAAAATACAATTCCGGAATTTGAAAATTCATGTTAATTCCGAGTTATTTAAAATTGGAATTTGTTTAATAGTGTTGGTCGAAATTAGCATTTTAGAAGCGAGAATTTGAATTTTAGAATTCGTCGTTCAACTTATAGTATAAAATGAGAAAACTAATGAATCTTCAAATCACCATGTACCCTTGGGTTTTTAAAATGACATATTATACATAAAAATCAAAATTTAAATAAATCGTCCCACCCGACATCGTAACCAACGGTTGCCGCCATCATTAACTAGACCTCAACCGCCGTCCACGTTGATTGCCCTCGTCGTCGGCCGACTGCCGCAAACCGACCGTCCCCCTCATTGTCGTCGACCGCCGTTGCCGGAGGACCGTCCTCTCCACTGTCGTTGGCCAACCGCCGCCGCCGCCACTGACCGCCGCCGCCAACTCACCGTCGCCGTCCCCGTTCGCTGCCTTCATCGCTGCCGACCGCCGCCCGTCACCGCCGCCGATCGCCTTCCCCATTTGCTGCCGTTCGTCGCCGCCTCCAATTGCCGTTCTCGTTCGCCGATGACCACCGCTTGCCGCCGCTTGCGATCGCCGGCCTCGTTCGCCACCACATACCATCGCCCATCGCCGACCCCATTCGCCGCTGCTGATCGCCGCCTCAAATCGCCTTCCCCGTTCGCTGCCGCCATCGACCGCTGGCCGTTGCCGCCTCTGATCATCGTCCCTCTTCGCCATCATCGCCGTCGTTGCTGATCGCCGCCTCCAATTGCCGTCCCCGTTTGCCGCCGCCGTCCGCCGATCGCCGCCTTCGACCGCCGGCCGACCATCCTCGTCGCCAGCCAACGATTGCCTTCGTCGCCGCCGGTCATCCTCTGCCATTGATCGGCGTCCGTCAAACCTCTGTCGGTTGAGTACCAACTAACGTCCACTATTAAATGTATTGGCCTAAATTACATATGTATTTTGAAATCAAATGAATAACATTTTGAATAGAAAAGAATTTTATCAAAATGACGGTCATTTCATTTACAAATTCTGGATTGTAAAATTATCTGGACTAACACTCCCAAGTGTTGATACAAATCCGGGTTTGCAAACCCCGGATTCACTTTTTAAACCTTTTATTTTGCTATTTATGTTTACATAATTTCTTTAGTTATCTTGATTTCAATATTAGAAATCACGTATCTAATCCCACAAGATGAAGAACAATGCAAGTATATTGGCAAAGGCAAAAGAGCCAATAAGTCTGATTTTTCAAGGACTTGGTAACATTGAAATCGCCTGTCCATAATAATTCAACAAGGAACACATGTATTTGTTTGTTAATCACACATTTCAATTCTCTTATTAATACTTCAAAATAAGAAAACTACCAAACCATGAAGAAAGCATCGATAATTACTATTTTATCACCACAATTTTTCTACCTTCGTTGTGGGTGTCGATAATGGAGTTGATGTAAGCAAGTATTGGCAAGATGGCAAATGTTAGCCCTGTCATTGAAGAATCGTCATCCTTTATTGGTTGCAAATAGGCTCTTACCCCTAGCTCTACTCAATTATCTTTGGCTATCTCTACAGCTAGCCACATGTTAAAGCTGATACGCATGGATGATACCTTTGACCAGTTGCGTCCTCTTGATTTACTAGTCGACCAAAAGCATTGAGTTGATACCGTTTGCTTTGTGTATGACTCTGTTCCAACTTCAACCAAGCGGAATATAGATTACTTCAAGTAAAAAAGTAACCAAGCTTTGTTAACATTGATAATTGAATGCATAGCTTTGTTGGCAACCCCAGAGTTTTAAAAAATGAATCCGGGGTTGGCAACCCCAGATTTGTATTACACTAATTAAAAAAGTTATGCTGACTATAATCCGACTAGATGGATGTTGGGGCCGATTTTAACAAATAAAACAATATGAGGTCGATTTCTCTAATTAAATGTTAAATGGGGATTTTTTTTAGAAAAAAAAATCCCCATATTTATATTGCAATTAGGAAGCTTTCCAGAAAAGGATGATTCTTTTTGTAAGGAACATTATGTATAACGAACAACTGTCACCTGCTATTTGGGGTTTTCCCCCTACACAACCTTGGCTCAGAAAATTCAGAGTTTCTGACAAGCTAGGATATGTCAGCTAACTTTTGACTATATACAAGTTAGGCTAAATTACACTAAAATACCCTTAACTACCGCTTTTTATTAGTTTACTACCTTAAATTAAAAAAAAAAATTACAGTAAGCTCCCGTAGATTGCTACATTTAAATTATTTTAGCGGAAAAAATCTCTCTTAGGATCAAACTTTATGGGAATTTATTTTATTAAAAATTTTCAAGGTTGTTTAGTGAAAAAAGCAATAGTAAAGGGTAGTGTAATGTAATTTAGCCTACAATTTAATCATGAGGAGTTGTTCAACTTACTAAAACAATTGGTTGGATAAAGTTATCTAGAAGATCTGGAGGCTATCAATGATTCGATGTTCTTATCTACCTCATTTTGTCCATCAGGCTCTTGTCAAGCGGTTAGATCGCTATGGGAAGCTAAATGGTCATGAAGGTTGTGTAAACACGGTAAATTTTAACCCTACCGGTGATCTTCTCGTCTCTGGATCTGATGACAAAGAAATTATAATTTGGAACTGGGCAGCCAAGGCAAAAAACTTGGCATTTTCTTCTGGCCATTTGGACAATGTTTTCCAGGCTCGAATCATGCCATTCACCGATGATCGAACCATCGTTACTTCTGCTGCTGATGGCCAGGTATAACCTTATACAAGCGCTTGCACCTGGCTTAATGGATATTTGCTTTTGTTCTTTATTTCAAAATCATTAAATTTCAATACTGTGGTGTGGTGGATGCTGTGATACCGTAGTGGTATAGCTTCTCAAATTGGGCAATTGATACAGTGATCAAATTCCTTCAATATTATAGCTACGGCTACATAGGGTTAAGAAATTTTTGTCTAAAGTGTGATTTTCTTGCAGCAACACATGATCATAATTCTTTTTTGGGTTAATTGGACAAAACACCCCTTTAGTTTACCCTGTACAACATTTATACCCCCATAAGTGATTTATTAGCGCAGACACCACCTTTGTTCATCAATAAAAACCCTGAATACACTCATTTTCAACTCTAAATAACCCAATTGATTGTCTAATGTAAATCTAGAAATTGTTTGCGTTGTTGAGATCAAAGTTTGAGTGTTCTTTTAAAAGGTTTTGGTCGATGAACGGAAGGGGTATTTGCGCTAATAAGTGTTACAGACTTACAGGGTAAACTAGGGAGTATTTTATTATATCGTCCTTTTGTTAAAATGTCCATATACATGAATATAGATTGTCTAATATTATGACATCTTTTCATATATTAAGACTTCTAAGCCTCATCACTTTCTTATTAATGTGTGCTTTTATTAATGAATTCATGTCTGGCTTTTGATTCTTAGGCTTGCACGTTTTTTGTTTTCAAATCCCATTGAATTGAAGTGTACTCCATCTACCATATAGTACCATAATATTTCATACCAAAGAATACATTGGCAATCTATGTAGCATGAATATTTAAACAGAGGAGCCACACCTTTGCCACATGTATATATTGGAATGCTCAAATACTCTGATATTTGATTAATACATGGAGGATTATACCTTTTTGACTTGTCTTAAAATTTATGGTGTATATAAGAGTTATCAAATATGCATATGAGATATACCAACTGGGCCTAGCTTAGTTGGTATAACGTTCCTCTCCAAAATGAAGGGTCGCCGGTTCGATTCCCAAGGCGGTTGCTTCCGCAAAAAAAATAAAAGATAAAAATGCATCTTAGATGTATAAAATATCCATCCTAGACTATATGAAGTTTTTCCATATATTTCTATGTTCTTTATATTTTTCTGTTAATGGATTGTTCATAGTTGGTTAATTTTTAATCTTGCTATTATCTTGTGGAATTTGCATGTGTGGTGTAAACTAGCGCATCTCTTATTACTTGATCTATTATCTTTGTTTGGTGTCTATTGGTTATCATACATATTTAGATAAAAATAATATTACATATTTAAAGGACATTGAATCAAGTGAGTTATATCCAGTTTTCCGAAATTTCTAAATCCCCGTGTCATATTGATTAGCCATGTCTGTGCAGCCAAGTTAACAGCTATTTTGTATTGGTCGCCATAAAAGGATGCCGTATTCTCAAATGAAACTAGCATTTTAAAACCAAGTCATTCTAACTGCTTTCATCTGGAACTTCTTCTAGACTTGCCACTCATTTTTAAGCTATTCTGCTAAAATCAATATTCATGCATATCTTCTTTATTTATTGTAAGAACAATTACATGTAATTCAATTTCACCTGTAACTACATCGGCTGTTCTCTTGCTTGTGATTCAACTTTTCTCGGATTTTTTTTTGTGAAGGCGCCAATAAAGTCCCATGATTGCTTTGCCGTTATGATTATTTGAAACATTACACTTGCTAATTTAATAGGAACCTTGTAAACTTCATTCTTGAAGGCACTAAATTATTCCTCTAAGTACCCTCCATTGGAATATCTTTCCTGTACAAGAGTTCTTCCAACCCCTATTATTTTCATTATGTATTAATTATATGTATGTTGTGTGCAAGAGCACCCATTGCTTCTATATTATTAACTTTGAGGCAGGCAGATTAATTCTAAATGTTGCATTCTTTGTGACTCATCTCCATTTTAGCCCATTATGTTGCATCCTACAGTATCTCCTTTGTTTTCATTTTTGGTGTTAGAGAAGCTCAATGAGGGCCACTAAATTTTATTTCTAATAGATTATATTAATCTACATAACAGAGAATAGCCCGAGTTGCTTCCATGTCCCTGTACATTAGATGAAGGTACAATATATATAGGATGTGAAGATATGTCTTGATTATTTCTTGATTTCTTGTAGATTATTGCTATAACTGTTTGTATTATCTCAACACTACCAGCTAATGAACTTTTGCTGACAGTATAGTTTGCTCTGATGTATTTAAAAAAATCATCAAAAACGAAGAACATGTATGATGTATAACACCGATTTATTGGTTCCTAAACATTGATGGCGCTTTCTTTCTTTCTTTCTTTCTTTTTTGCATTCCAATTATGCCATAGATCAGGAGAGAAGGCTTATCAAGATAGCCTCGACCTCTTGTGTGCATTTTGTAACTTTTGCTTTTGTATTCTTTCAAGTTCTCATTTTTGATGAATCTTTTAGTCTATTTTAATCAGGTTAGGCTCGCTCAAATTTCAGGGAATGGTAAAGTGATTACCAAAAGGCTTGGGATTCATCGTGGCCGCGTACACAAACTTGCCATTGAGCCAGGAAGTCCGCACATATTTTACAGCTGTGGCGAAGACGGACGAGTGCAGCATGTATTGAAACTAAATGAACAGTCTTGTTTACAATTTCCCCCCTCAAAGAGAAAAATTCCCCCTGCTTTCTTAATAAAACACGATTTTCCTTGCAGTTTGATTTGCGGAACAGCTCCCCCACAAAGCTCTTCACATGCTCTTCCTTCTCAGAGACCAAACATCCAGTTCGACTTAATTCTATCGTTATCGACCCACGAAACCCTAATTATTTTTCCGTAGGAGGGTTTGATGAATATGCCCGTGTCTACGACATAAGGCAATACCAAAGTGATTCTTCAATCGGTTCAGACCGGCCTGTTGACACTTTCGCCCCTCGTCACTTGATTAATTCCGATAACATGCACATCACAGCACTTGCATATTCAATAAGAAGTGAGTTACTCATCTCCTACAACGATGAGCTTATCTACTTGTTTCAGAAAGAAATGGGCATGGGTCCAAATCCAACAATTAATGTTTCAACCGAGAATTCGAATTTGCAGAACCCACAGGCGTACTCAGGCCATAGGAATTCTCAAACGGTGAAAGGTGTCAATTTCTTCGGGCCAAACGATGAGTATGTCGTTAGCGGATCGGATTGTGGCCATGTTTACATTTGGAAGAAGAAGGGAGGAGAGCTCGTGAGAATGATAGTTGGTGATAAACACATCGTGAACTGTGTGGAGCCTCATCCCTATGTGCCATTTCTTGCTACGAGCGGGTTTGATAAAAGCTTGAAGCTTTGGGCGCCTGTAGGCAAGAAAGTGGGTCTGCTGCCCGAAAATGTTGATGAGGTATGCTGCTGTGTCTTTGATTTGATTCTATTGATTAACCATGGAACTATATTTGATCAACATTGTATCTGAAGTTCCTGCAGATTAAATTTTTTAATTTGGGCATTTTTAAAGATAAATAATAATTTACCAATGCATCAAATCCTGAGAAATTGAACTCGGGAATATACTTAATTTTGGGGCGCTGGAATTGAGATTTAACCGTTAAAACTTGATCTTGAAGGGAGAGTGAGGATCATATTCATATAGAGCACAGGTCTGACAACCTGCTGTTACAATCGTTCACATAGATGTGCATTCAGAAGAAACCTTATGGTCATCTAAGTATTTTTTGGGGGGTAATTGCACAAAAACTCCTGTAGTTTACTCTCTATAGCACTTCTACCCCTTCGAGTGATGTATTAGTACGAACGCCCCTCAAACCCCTCAAAACATTCAAATTCTACTCGAACCCATAAGCGTTGTTTGGGTATAGAGTTAGGATAGCTGGTGTTTCTTTTTAATTGAAGGCAGAGGCGATGCAAACTCTAGATTGCAAGGCCCACCTCCACATTAAATTTTAACTTTAATTAGGTGTTTGGCAATGGAGTTATCTAAATTCCAAAGCTTTATTTTAGAGTTCGTTAAACTCCAAAATGAGCAAACTGAGTGTTTTCTTCTCTCTCTCTCTCTCTCTTTTGGAGTTTAGAAAACTCTAGTGGGATTGGAGTTTAGTAACTCTGGTTATCTCAACTTTGGAGTTTAGATAACCGGAGTTTTCTAAACTACAAAATGAGAGCCAAAGTGTCAGACATAGCATATAAAGGATTTTGGAGTTGAGTTCAGATAACTTTATGAAACCCCGGTTATCAAAACTCAACTCCATTGCCAAACAGGGCCTAAAAGTTTTTAGAGTTGAGTTAGATAATGATTTGAGTTTTGAAAGGGTTTTGATCGATGAGTAGAGGCGTCTTTGCGCAAATAAGTCACTTGAACATACACTATTCAGGCTAAACCAAAGGGACTTTGTGCAATTAGGCGTATTGTTTTCGTGAATCTAAACTATGATTCAGAGACACAAAATCCCGCTCTTACTTCTACATGATTATTATCGAGGATCATGAAAGCAGGCTACTATGTATGATGTGTTGTTAAAAAAATATAGGATATATTTATACTCTTTATATACGCTGCTACAATATCCACTTGCCCTTATGAATTTAGCCGTAGGGGCAAACCGTAGCCCCTACGGATTAATCCGTAAGGACATAAATTACCTCCGTAGGTCCAAAGGCCGCAGGTGCAAGTATTTGCCATGAACATGCCCCTATGGAATAAATATTGCCTTTACGGTTTAATCCGTAAGGGCATTTAGCCCTATAGATTATTCCGTAGGGACAATCTTTTTTTAATTTATTTGTTTATAAAATAATATAATTACCCCTACGGAGTTATACGTAAGGCCTTCTAAATGTCCTTATGGATTACTCCGTAGAGGCAAGTTTTGCCCATATTAATGAGTCCATAGGGACAAAATATCAGAATATCTGATATTTTGCCCCTACGGATAAATGTGTAGGGGCAAAACGTGTCCTACGGCCCCTACGGATTAATCCATAAGGACAACTTTTTCCCTAACGGATTAATCCGTAGTGACATTATTTCAGGTTTTTTAAAAAAAAGGGCTTCTCGTTTTTTCCCTGTCCTGTGCATAATATATATATATATATATCATATAGCCAAATACAGAAGTATTAATATATAAAAGAAATAAACAAACATAATACGAAATCAATTTAAAATCATCGTAAACATCCAAACGACCACCGATATTGTCCAGAACATACAATATGTATCAAATAAGTACATCCATCCTAAAAAATATAAATAAACCTATCCTAGTTCGGTCCAGCTCCTCTAACTCTAATAATCGCCGCAATCTGGCGCATCCGCTCCCCGGTGCATCCTTGAGTCGTCAAAAACTCGACTAATGAAGGAGCGGTCTGTGCAGGAGTTTGAGTGGTCTGTGTGGGAGTCTGAGTAGGCTGTGGAGCCATAGGAGTGGCATCCGCAGCCGCAGCCGATGTAGTGGCTTGCGGAGCTGCAGCCGAAGGAGAGACATATGGAACCGCAGCCGAAGTAGCCTGCCGGATCTGTAAAATTTTGTGTTTGTGTAATAAACGAGTAAGAACAGTGTATTAGATTTTAGTCGAATTCGTATCATTACCGGATTATTGCAGAACCGTGAATTTATATATGCTTTGTTGAGATTCCACACGTTCTGTTGAAATTCATATGTTATGTATGAAAATTTATACATGTTAAAATTCCACAGATTCGGGGCTATGCTTTTTCCTTCAATCTAAGAATACTTAGGGACTTAGGCCTAGTTTGAGTATCTAGTTTGGAAAACCGTAGTCTATTTTAAGTGGAGGTAGCCTATATCTCTCCTTAATTGTTTAGCTTTGATTGGGTGCTTGGTTTTGGAGTTATCTAATTTACAAAGTAATGTTTTTTTCTCAAGTTTTGAGTTTGGATATTCATAACTTTTTAAACTCCAAAATGAAGAAAGATGTAGCATGATTATGATTATAGAGTTCGGTTTAATTTGATAGTTTTATGTAAGTCTGATTAATCAAACTTAAGTCTAAAACCTAATAAGCTCAGGCAGCTAATATTGCATATGCTACGATCTATAATGTGATATAATATTTTTACTAATAAGTAATATATGTACCAATATCTCCTTCAACTCCTCGACGGTGGTCTTCAATGCTGCAACATTATGCTCCAGAGTCGCTCACGAGGGTAGGGAAAGTAACCGCCAGAGTGAAGACCAACTTCATATGAGCCCTGCTAAGACCAAGTCCTCGGCCTCTCTCCCAACCTCCGTGGTGCCCTCCGTGTGCGACGTCTAGAACAGGGGTCAGTATGATCGGATCAGTCTGTCCACTGAAATCGATCTTCGACGCCTCTGCCTGCTCCACCACCCGTTCCTATACCCATGTTAAACATTAAAACATAAGTATATATCATTTAAATTTGAACTTATCAAAACAAAAATTTCATTCGAATTAGAATAAATATTAACACTTACGTAATACTCCTGGGTAGCAGTGTCGGAGAATCGAAGCTTGCCCGTGGCGGGATCTGTCGAGGTGCCGTAGATGGCAAGATACACGGTCAACACGCTCGGCATACCACCATGTGCCAGGATCCGAGCTCTCAGTAATTCGCCAAAAATTTGCATATATTATAAATAAACTCTAAATATTGCATTATATCAAAATAGATCTATTGTAATTTACCGATGCCTTCATGGCATGAGCAATGTTCCTTGACTCACCTGTGTAAGCGGGGCGACCCCTCTTCATCGACTTCTTATTCTTGTTTTGATCGGCCTGTTTTTGCACAACACAATCAGATTTAGTTTTCTAATTAAGCAACACAAGCAAATAAATTATATATTAAACAATGAATTACATTTAAATTACAAAAATGTTTGCGATCAGACTCATAATAACGGTACAAGAGAGGCCATGTATCTACGTCGACTCTGGCAAAGGCCGGAGAATGTAGGAGAGCCGTTCTCTTCGTCTCGGGGGTCGCCAACCATAGCATGCAGTAATCGATCTTCACCTCGTTCCCATTATATCAGACCTTATATTGCATGTTCTTCGTGAGACCCAGGTAAAAAGCGTGAAGATCGAGCACCCTGTCATGGTGATTAGGGTCGGGTACATGCTGAAAGTCGTAATCCAACTGCAAATACAAGAAATAAGGTATTCAAATATAGGTGTTAAATAATAAAAAATTTATTTGATAAGTCAAATGAAAATATATATTAATATCTGAGCCTGATTCCATAAGAGGGCAAAGAAGCGCCGGTGCTGATCGTCCCATTCAACGTGAAGAGAATACTTCTTTTGGATGCGATTCTCATCCCTCATATACCGGCCGAACCTCTCGGCATAATCATCGGTATAGCGATAATCGAAGGTAAAGAAGAGGGAGAATGTCGCCTCCTCTTAGCTCAATTGGACCTAAGCCTGTGAGACTGATTCGTTCCTCGAGTCCCCTTCTCGGGGTGGGGTTGCCCTGCATCTATAAGCAATATCAAGACAACAGTATTTATAAATCAAAGATTAACGAAAATTAAAGTGCGATATATACTTCTGGCACATCAGCACGAACCTGGGCCCGAGCGGTAGCAAGAGCGGGACGATAGTTCCTCCGGTGAGGAACAACCGGTGACCCGGACGTGGACGTATTCCTTCAATTAGAAAATAAATATTGACGATAAAATTACATGAAGTTCATGGTTATTCTTAGAGGATTGTAAAATGAAAAAACTAAAAATAAAGGTCGACTGCATCTACAAAAAAGGCAAAACTAATTGAGAGCTTAAATCATTTGCATTTGGACCCTTTGGATAAGCTACTGTGTCTAAGTCATCGTCTCTTTTGTGAAAAATATTTTATATTTAAAAATACTAATCTGCAGTCTGCACGGAGGATACGGAAGTGGCGGGAGTGACCTCTGCACCAGATGTGGAGGCACCACCTACAACTAGACAATCAAAAATAGATTATATAAGTAATTGCAAAAAGAATGTGTGTATATATAATATAACATTCTAAATCGATATGCATGCAATATAGGATATATAAACATACCTGCAGGTGCGATGGTGACCTCTGTCCGAGATGTGGAGGCACCACCTACAACTAGACAATAAAAAATTAATTATATAAGTAATTGCAAAAAGAATGTGTGTATATCTATAATATAACATTCTAAATCAATATGCATGCAATATAGGATATATAAACATACCTGCAGGTACGGTAGTGGTCTCTGCCTTTGATGTGGGCGCATCACCTACAGTTAGACAATTAAAAATTGACTATATAAGTAACTTTAAAATAAATATGCGTGTATATCTATAATATTATATTCGAAATGAATATGCGTGCAATATACTTGGAAGTGTGGCAAAGTCCACACAGAAGGAGTCATCCGAAGGTGATACGGATCGGGGTGTAAGACCAGCTTTCTGGAGTTCCATACGCAGCTCCCGGGGCGGCAGAACCGCGACTGGTGCCCATGGCGTCGTCATCAGACCTAGATAAAAGCACAATCATTACATATGCATGCAATATATGTATAGATTGTAAAAATATGAAATAATCTAACATTACTGATAACCTTTTTCGTTTCGTAAACGTATTAGACATATCTACTTGGATTTCATCGTCAATATCATCCCTAACCTACATAACTTCATGATCAACCGAAAATAACCCGTCTTTGGAGACAGATGGTCGGAGCATTCTAAGTCTTCTCTTTTCTTCATTTGTCCTGTTTTGCTGGATCTTGAAGGTGACGTTATTGTAACCATCCCACTGAGCAATCACGTCATTTCCGGACAATGAGGCTGGAGTCCCAAGAAACTCATGATGACTATTAAAGTGAGCATTGTCTAACTTGTAGGGATGGTCTGGTGGCATGAAACGCCGATGACCGCAATAACAAACCTTCCTGTTAAAATTCAACTATTTCGATGTCGTATCTTGATGGCAGTAAGGGCATGTTTTATGACCATGTACGGACAACCTGATAGCATTCCATACGCAGGTTAGTCATTAATTGTCTACATTAAAGCCGCACGTATTGTGAAGGTTATATATGTGTTTGCATCGTAAGTCTCTACACCATCAATGAATAAAGATTTTAATCCATCGATCAGAGGTCGGAGATACGTCGATATTGTTTCTCTGTAAGTTTAGTTCATCAATAAGAAGACGCATCATAAATTAGGATTGATCCATAACCAACCAAGATGGTAGACTATAAACAATCATTATAACGGGCCATGTGCTGTGGCTTCCAGCCATATAGTTGAATGAGCAGAAGCCATCACCAGCCAGTCCAAGCCTGACATTCGAGGTCGTTACTGAATGTGGTGCCTCCTATCGAAATTTTTCCATACCGGTGAATTTTTTAGATGACTTATTTTTCCATTTTTTTTGGAGCAGCACGGTGATGTCAAATTATTACCTCGACTGTTTTCTTGCACTTGAATAGCCTCTACAGCCTCTGTGTAATGGTAAAGTATCGTGCTATTTTGATATGTATAATGGGCTTCTTATCAGATTCTTTCGGCTTATATTTGGCATCTCCGCATGTTGGACACTCTTTCAAATCTGAATTCTTTTTCCGGTACAACACGCAATCTTTGAGACATGCATGAATCTTCTCACAGTTCAGGCTCAAATCAGAGATCATCTTCTGGGCTTCATACCAGCCCTCGAGCACGCTTTTTTTCGGAGGCATAGAATCTTTCAGGAACTTCAGAAGTATCGTGAATGACTTATTGCTCCATCCATTTAGGCACTTAATCTGGAAAAGTTGGACGAACTATGATAGAATGAAATACTTTGCATTCTCATAAATTGGTCTTCTAATATCATTCATGAACTTTTCATATTTATCCGCACGCGGTCCTTGACCGGAAGGAATGTCTTCTTCGGTAGGATTACTATCACCGAGAGCACTCTCTATCACATCCTCCATTTCTTCTTCTGGAAAGAAGTTATCGTCTTCTTCCGCCGCATTACCGTCTTCTCATTCTTCTTCCGTTGTATTACCGTCTTTTTCTTGTCCTTTCATGTGATATAGCCAAGTTGTATAAAGTCTAGTAAAATCATGTTTAACGATGTGAAGCTCTACGATTTCTTCCTTCTGCCAGAACTTATTCCCATATTTATCGCACGGACAGAGAATCTTCTCTAACACGATCTTATTATGTGCGGGTGCAAATTCAATGAAAGTAACAACCCCCTGCGACAAACTTAGACTGTATGCGTTGTTGCCAACCCACATACATCCAGTTCTTAATTCTGAAGTACTTATTGGCCATGTTAGACTGTATAACATATAAATTGTAAGTTATTGATTTTGGTTTTTTATGGTGACTATATTGAGAAATCTAAGAACGAGATAGTTATTGAAAAAGAAGAAAATCCGTAGGGGCAAGTTTGTCCTTGAAAAGGATAAATTATCGATTACCAAACTTAGGTTTGAAGATACCCAAGTATGAGTTGTATTGTGTATGTGTGTTTCAATTTATGATTTCGCTTTGGAGTTAGATATGGTGTTAAGTTTAAAATTAAGGTTTGACCTTGTTTGATATGAGAGATCAACATCATTATCACAAACACACAGACACACACATATTATCATCAACATTATCTCTCACACACACACTAACACTAAAATACCCTAACCATAACCCTCACCCTTAACTCTAACCCTAATTACCTTAACCCTAACTTTAGATCCTAATTACCATAATCCTAGACCTAATCACCACCAGCAGTCGCCACCAACCACAGCCGCCACCCATATCCCCAAACCACAGCCGCCGCCACCACAGTGACCACCATCGACCACCACAGTCACCATTGACCACCAGTCACCACCACAATTCAAAATCCCCAAATTGAAGCCCTACCCACCAAATGCAATTTACGAAAATAAAATTTTAAATTGATCAATAAATTAACTAACCGATTGACGATATCAACGGTGATGAAGAAGCTGGGGAGGAGCTCGATTGTCACGCCTCGCTTCCCTGAGTGCGCTAATTATGGCACGTGACAGAGCCAACTATGCTACCTGTGGTTAGGAAACATCCCTCCACAGTCGCATTACGGCTGTCTATAGGATATCAAGAACAGTAAAATGTAAAATCTATCTAATACATGTCCAATTGCCAGAATGAATGAGTCAAGAAATATATAAAGAGGAAACGATAAATCTAATAAACATCTGGAAGTACATCCCAATATGGGCTCACATCAAGAAATAAAAGCTGCGGAAAAAAAACCAAACTAAGCATCACTAAACTCAATCCTTCTCGGTTTGACGGCTAAAATACTCCTGTTCACCCTGCGATAGAAAGAGAGGAACCGGACCATGCAAAACCCAGACGTCAGTGCGTCATAATATCAAAAAATAGTAATAACTAGGATGTAACCAGATATACAGGCATGAATATAAATCAACAACATGAATATATACTTTAAGGCGTGTATATGTATGTGAAGTGCGATGGGTAATCTAAACTGTGCTACTGGGTTATCTACTTTAAAGTTCTTGAAATCAATTTAATGGAATTGTCGATATAACTCAATAGTATCCCGTGAATGCCCGAGATCACGGTCAAGATTCTCGGGCTGAATCCGAGACGTGCCGCTAGGCAGTAAACATGTAACATGTACAGATGAATGATGTCAGCGACATCATCCCGGGGCTGGTCTAGCCCGTAAAGACTGATCAGTATAAGTATCGAATTGTCGAGTTACAAGTAAGGTTTAATTAATGATTTTCTCTTATCCCTAAGGTTATGTGTTCAAGTCAGGTATTAAGAATATGGAACTAATGCCAACACAAGATCAAGCAGGTACATGTTTGTCTATGTAGACAATAGGTTACGTCCGTCAGGACAATAAGTCAGGATTGTCGGCATTAGTAACGAGATCAATTATTAAGTCAAGTAGTGTGTCGGGGCATGTATGTATCAAAAGGATACCCAATGTAAAACTGTAAACGATATCGGGATCACGGTAAATAGTGCTGATGTCAGGATGCATATGTGTCTATCTGTAATGACCTATATATATATCCATGACTACTCATGACGCAATCTAGATAACATGTCATGATAATATAATGGTGAAATGATATCGGGGTGTGCCGGCATGTAATTACATATGCAAATGTCAGTATGGATATGTACAGGTATCGGAAAATGGTAAAACTATAATATGAGATGCACAATTAAACTGCATGTAATATTTTTATTCATATGGATATAAATATAGTAGCATAGCATGTAGTAAGATAAACTTATCTAATTGGATCATACGATGGGATGCGTATAGAACTGAACCAGGCTACTCAAGAACGTGACTACGCTGGATGAGGACGACGACTAGATCCCCCGGATCGTTGGCGACGTGCGCAACTCTGGCGATCACCGGAAAAGCAAGAATCAAGAAAAGAAAGGCAAGAATCAAGAAAAGAAAGGCAAGAATCAAGAAGAGGGTGTGGTCTGGGGTTGTGGTGTTTGGTGCTATGGCTTGGCGTCAGAGGCGACGGGGTGACGATGAGGTCGTGGGTTTTCCGGTGAGGTGAGGGTTGGTGCTCGGGGGATGGGTTCGTCGGGGATGTTGGTGCAGGGGTTGAGAGCTCGGGAAAGGAGAGGAGAAGGTCGTGTTGATGGCGAGGCGAAGGTGGAGGTGAGGTCATGATCAGCGGTGAGAGGCTAAGGCTTGGTGTTCGGGTGTTTCTTTGGTCATTGGGTATGGGTTGCAGTAGGTTGGTTGTGGTCGTGGGTTGCAGGGATCGTCGGGGATAGAGAGAAGAGAGGAGAGAGGTGGTGATGAGATGAAGGCGAGGGCGGCGGCGGCGGGGTGGCGGCGAGGTGAAGCTGTGGGTTTGGCGTGGGTTTCTTGGGTTATGGGTTGTGTCGGGTTGAGTTGCGACAGGGTGAAGGAGGAAGTGGAGGAGGTAGAGGTGATGATGACGAGGGTGCTGAGGCGAAGGGGTCGGCGGTGAGGTCGAGGGTGAGGCTAGGGTTAGGGTCTCACGAGGCGGGAAAGTGAAGAAGAGAGGTGACGAATATAGTGGGTTTAGAAAATTAGGTTTAAAAAGAATATATATGGGGAGAGAGAAGTGCGTAGGGAGAGATATCTGTGCAGATTTTACAAAATATTTTAGTTATATATATTCGTATATAATTATACTGTTAGATTTTAGAATATATTATAATATATAATCTAGGGTTTTATAACTAATACAAAAGTACTCTGGAAAATATCCTGGTTGTGTCTAAAAATCTAGTTTTAAAATACGAATAATATACGTATCAACCAAAACCATAATGCAACCTCTGGTTAGAGAAAATACATACCCCTAAGAATTGATACACGTAATATGTACGTAGCGATCCAAACGAGTCTGTTTCATCAAACAGGAAGTGAACACGATATATGAATGCAACCATAGGGTATGGGATATGATGCAGGCCATGCTAGGTATTTGAAATATATTATTTGACTATAATTTGTAGTATTTGAAAATATATGCAATACTAGATATAAGATACATGTATACAGAACATATGTGTGCACAGATCCTCTGTACTGGCAAGGATAAGTCGTAATCAAGAATCAAGACGGGTTTCAAGTATGCGTGTCAGGTCAGGTTCTACCACAGATACCAAAACTTTATCTGTACCCAAAACAAATAAAATCAAGAAATAACCACAAGATAAAGAAAATAATCAAATAGAACATGGTATAAATGAACTAGGGTGTTACATTATACCCAACTACAAAAAGAATTGTCCTCGAAATTCCCAGAACAAGAAAAGACAAGCAAATATAAATCTAAGAGAATAAGTGGAAACTTCAGTCGAATCTCGTCTTCTCGTTCCCAAATTGATTCTCCGTGCGAACGATTCTCCCATGAAACAAGTACCAGAGAGATAACCTTGTTCTTGAGGACCTTTTCTCTTCGATCTACAATCGCCATCGATCGTTCTTCATATGTCAAGTCCTCCCTCACTGTCAGCTCCAAATGATCTATAACGTGTGTCTCATCTCGAACATATTTGCGGAGTTGAGATACATGAAACACGCCATGAACACTCTCTAAGGATGGTGGTAAAACCAATCAATAAGCTACTCCCGCTCGCTCGATAATACCGAAAGGTCCTACGAATCGAGGACTAAGCTTGTCTCGACTCCCAAATCGAATCACTACCCTGGTCGGTGATATCTTCAAAAATACAAGATCACCAACTGTGAACTCCAGAGGTCTTCGTCCTGTATCGGCCCAACTTTTCTGCCGATCTTGCGCCGCCTTCATATGATTTCGGATCAAGTTAACTTTCTCCACGGTTTGCTTGACAAGATCCGGTCCTAATAATTTTTTTCTCCAATATCGTCCCAACAGACAGGTGAGCGACACTTATGACCATATAATGTTTCGAATGGAGCCATCTGAATAGTTGCCTGAAAGCTGTTATTATAAGAAAACTCCATCAAGTGCAAATGATCCTCCTATGAACCCTTAAAGTCCAACATGCAAGCTCTCAACATATCTTCAAGAGTTTGGATCGTCCTTTTTGACTGACCATCTGTCTGAGAATGATAAGCGGTGCTAAACTTCAATCGAGTCTCCAAACTCCTGTAAACTCCTCCAAAAATGCGATAGGAATCGGGTATCACGATCGGAAACGATGCTCACTGGTACTCCATGCAATCTCACAATCTCCTGCATGTATCACTCTGCTAACGCTTCCGTCAACTGACCAACTTGAAATAGTATGAAATGAGCTGCCTTGGTCAATTGATCAACAATCACCCAATCTGCATTATTGCCCTTTGGACTCCGCGGTAAAGCTGTCACGAAATTCATGGTCATATGTTCCCACTTCCACTGAGAAATCGGAAGTGGTTGCAATAAACCAACTATTCTCTGATGTTCAGTCTTGACTTACTGACACACCAAGCACTTCGTTACATAGCGAGCAATCTTTCTTTTCATGCCTTCCCACCAGAAATGCTGTCGTAGATCTTAGTACATCTTTGTGCCTCCCGTATGTACGGAATATACGGAACTGTGCACCTCCTTCATAACTTCTTCACGAATATCTCCTTTCGGCACACATAAGCGACTCGCATATCGTAACGAACCGTCTTCATGAATCAATAAGTCCGTTCGAAGTCCCGCTTCTACCTGTTCTTAAAACTTCTGTAATCTTGGATCGTACAACTGCGCTGTCTTAATATTATCGATCAAGGACGACTGTACTTGCAGATACATCAATTGTCCCGAAGAATACGGTAGTACGATCTTCAACTTGAATATCTGAAAACCATTGATAATCTCTTTCTGTGCAGTTAACATCTTTATTGCTGGCAACCGACTTAACTCATCCGGCACTACATTAACCTTTCCCGGATGATATTTGAGATTAAGATCATAGTCAGCCATTAGCTCAAACCATCTATGCTGCCTCATGTTGAGCTCTTTCTGCATGAACACATATTTTAGGCTTTTGTGATCGGTGAATACTTCTACCCTTTCGCCCAATAAGTAGTGTCTCCAAATCTTCAAAGCGAAAATCACTGCTGTAAGCTCCAAATCATGGTTGGGTAGTTCTTCTCACGAGTCTTCAATTATCTCGATGCGTAGGCTATAAACTTTCCATGCTGCATAAGAACACATCCCAAGCCTTTCCCAGATGTGTCGTTGTGAATAACCAACCTTCCGGAACTGTCTGGCACTGTCAAGATAGGAGCGGTGGTCAATCTTTGCTTCAACGCTTCAAAAGCTGACGTACATTTATTCGTCCATACGAACGGTATCTTCTTTCGCGTAAGTTTGGTCAGTGGTTCAGCTAAACGAGCGAAACCACGAATCTTCTATAATATCCGGCAAGTCCAAGAAAACTTTTGATCTCCGCTACGTTCCTTGGAATCGGCCAATCATGAATTGCTGCAATCTTTTCAGGATCAACATCAATTCCATCTCCGTATACGACATGCCTCAAAAACTTTACTTCTTCGAGCTAAAACCCGCACTTGCTCATCTTCACATATAACCTTTCTTGCCTCAACATTTGCAGTGCAATCTTCAAGTATTTAGCATGCTCTTCTTGGCTCCTCGAATAGACCAGAATATCATCAATAAACACTACTATAAACTGGTCCAAATACGGTGAAAAGATTCGGTTCATCAAGTCCATGAATATCGCCGGTGCATTTGTGACTCCGAATGGCATCGCTAAGTATTCGTAATGCCCATACCGAGTTCGGAACGCTGTCTTGCAAATATCTTCTGATTTTACTCGAACTTGATGATATCTGGATCGCAAATTTAGCTTCGAGAATACTCTCGCGTGACTGAGTTGATCGAATAATTCGCCAATGCGAGGGATTGCGTACTTGTTCTTAATAGTCACCCGGTTTAATTCTCGATAATCGATACACATTCTCCGCGTGCCATATTTCTTCTTGACTAAAAGAATTGGGGCTCCCCACGATGAATTGCTGCTGCGAATCCAACCATTCTCTAATAATTCGGCAACCTGTTGCTCGACTTTTTCCAACTCCACTGGTGCTATCGGATAATACGCCTTTAAGATTGGCGCTGCTCCAGAAGCAAGATCAATCGCAAACTCCACATCTCGTTTTGGCGGTAAACCCGCGATGTCTTTGAACACATCCATAAACTCTTGAACTACTGCTGGCGCTTCCTCCTTATCTACTTCCATCGATGAAAGAACGGTGCTTGTTGGCCTAGCCCTAAATTCGATTGGCCCGACAGATCTGCTATCTCCTGCAAATATAAACTCCGGATGTCCGGGAATCCTGAAAATCACTTTCTTTATCCTACAATCGATGTGAGCGTGGAAAGTGCCGAGAAAATCCATTTACAAGACATCATAGCTACCGGTATCAATCACTAAGAAATCCGCGAATAACTCTCGTCCGCAAATAACAGTCGGACAGTCCTTGCACTCGCTACTAGATATAATCTTCCCATTCCCAGTGTGTATGTCCCAACAACTAGACATGTCCGTGCATGGAATCGAGTGTGCAGCAATAAACTTGGACGGCATAAAACAATGGGATGCACATGAATCGAATAATGCTAATGCGGGAAAATCATGATCAAGTAGAATACCTGAAACGACTTCATTTGAAGCCTAGGCTTCCTCGGCCGTCAAAGTAAAGGCTCGTGCTTGATTAGGCCCCTGAGTAATCTGCTTCTGCGGTTGCTTCTAAGTATCGTCCCTCAATCGTAGCTTTGATGGGCAAGCACTGACGGTATGGTTAGCCGATCCGCAAACAAGACAGAGTCTAAGCCTTCTTCAACAATCCTTCTGCAGGTGTCCGGGTAGATGGCAGAAGTCACACTTCACGCTCCTTTGTTCTGATATGACGGAGTTCTTCATAGGTACAATGCCTCGTCTGTTCACCAGGATGTCTCTGCGTATAGGAGCTCGGTTTGGCGCGGCTTCCGCACTACAACGGCTTATTGCGTACTCTTCGCTTTCACCGATAGGCTCTGCTGCTTCCTGGCTGCCCTGAGAACCTGTGAGAAAGTGTTCAATCCTAGAGATATAACGTGTCTCTGGATTTCCACGTCCAAGCCGCGCATAAACTTTTATGCCCTATTAGCATCATTGGCAACCAAAGGTCCTGCGAATCGACTGAGCCGCG
This sequence comes from Agapanthus africanus, assembly GCA_030015575.1. NCBI lineage: Eukaryota > Viridiplantae > Streptophyta > Magnoliopsida > Asparagales > Amaryllidaceae > Agapanthus > Agapanthus africanus. The sequence continues at coordinate 141,563,213 of CM057339.1, forward strand.
TCCACTCAGCCGCATGGGCATCAACGGATCCATCGTTCTGTTTCAAGCTAATGAACTTTTCTTCCATTTCTTCTCGAACAGTTTGCGGAAAGAACTTTTTTAAGAAACTCTGCGAAAACGTTGCCCAACTGATCGATTTGGGCAAACGGGTCTCCTCCACGAGCCACCACTCATGGGCATAATCCACCAGTTGGATGCGTACAACATCCACTCTCTTGTCATCTGGAATCTGCGTGGCGACGAGCAGATTCTCCGTGTCAACTAGCCACTGCTCCGCTGGCAACGGCTCCTCTAAACCAGTAAATGCGGACGGACTAAGTCTTCTGAAATCCGCCACGGTACTCACATGCTGTGCTAGCTTGGACGCTTCTGCGTCTACGGACTGTTGGACTGTCTGCAGACCCTCCTGAAAGGCCTCAGCTTGCCGTTGATTTAGATCGGTTTGCCACTTCTGGTTCTCCAGCATCCTATGTATCACTCCAAGCAATGTGGTATTATCAACACGCCTCTGGTACGATCGCAGATCTCTATCCGCCAAAATTGTGAAGCTAAGACACTGAAGAGGATTAACACGATAAACAAGATTCAATAACAAGATAGATATAGATTCAAGAATGGCAAGATAGTAATGTGGTAGGACGTGTTCCTAATTATGGGTTTTCTGGTTAGTGTATTGGGTTCAATACCCAACTACAAAAGAACCAAACCCGATTAATCTAAATCCTATGGCTCTTATACCAAACAAACCCTGTCACGTCCCGCTTTCCAGAGTGCGCTAACTATGGCACGTGACAGAGCCAACCATGCTACCTGTGGCTAGGAAACATCCCTCCACAGTCGCATTCTGTCTATAGGATATCAAGAACAGTAAAATATAAAATCTATCTAATACATGTCCAATTGCCAGAATAAAAGAGTCAAGAAATATATAGGAGGAAACGATAAATCCAATAAACAACATCTGGAAGTACGTCCCAATATGGGCTTACATCAAGAAATAAAAGCCGCGGAAAAAAATAAACTAAGCATCACTGTACTCAATCCTCACTGCTCGGCTTTACGGCTAAAATACTCAGAGAGAGGAACTGAGCCATGCAAAACCCAGACGTCAGTGCCTTATAATATCAAAAAATAGTAATAACCAGGATATAACCAGATATGCAGGCATGAATATAAATCAACAACATGAATATAAACAGTGAGGTGTGCATATGTATGTGAAGTGCGGTGAGTAATCTAAACTGTGCTACTGGGTTATCTACTCTAAAGTTCTTGAAATCAATTTAATGGAATCGTCAATATAACTCAATAGTATCCCGTGCATGCCCGGGATCACGGTCAAGATTCTCGGGCTGAATCCGAGACGTGCCTCTAGGCAGTAAATATGTAACATGTACAGATGAATGATGTCAGCAGCTTCATCCCGGAGCTGGCCTAGCCCTTAAAGACTGATCAGTATCAGCACCGAACTGTCGAGTTACAAGTGAGGTTTCATTAATGATTTCCTCTTACCCCAAGGTTGTGTGTTCAAGTCAGGTATTGAGAATATGGAACTAATGCCAACACAGGATCAAGCATGTACAGGTTTGTCTATGTAGACAATAAGTTACGGCCGTCAGGACAACAAGTAAGGATTGTCGGTATTAGTAACAATATCAATTATTAAGTCAAGTAGTGTATCAGAGCATGTCATCTGGCGTATACGTATCAAAAGGATACCCAATGTAAAACTGTAAACGATATCGGGATCACGGTAAATAGTGCTGATGTCAGGATGCATATGTGTCTATCTGTAATGACACACACACACACACACACATATATATATATATATTACTACTTATGATGCAATCTAGACAACATGTCATGGTAATATAATAGTGAAATGATATCGGGGTGTGCCGACATGTAATTATATATGCAAATGTCAGTATATGGATATGTACGAGTATCGGAAAACGGTAAAACTATAATATGGGATGCACAATTAAATTGCATGTACTATTTTTATTCATATGAATATAAATATAGTAACATAGCATGTAGCAAGATAAACTTGCCTGATCGGATCTCATGACAGGGTGTGTACAAAACTAAACCGGGCTATTCAAGAACGTGACCATGCTAGATGAGGACGACGACTGGGTCTTTCGGATCGTCGACGACGTGCGCGGCTCCAGCGATCACCGGAAAAGCAAGAATCAAGAAAAGAAAGAGAAGTAGAAGAAGAAGAGGGTGTGGTATGGGGTTGTGGTGTTTGGTGCTATGGCTTGGAGTCAGAGGCGAGGAGGCTAGGGGTGACGACGAGGTCGTGGGTTTTCCGGCGAGATGAGGGTTCTTGGTGCTCGGGGGATGGGTTCGTCGGGGATGTTGGTGCGAAGGGTTAAGAGCTCGGGAAAGGAAAGGAGAGGAGAAGGTCAAGGTGATGGCGAGGTGGAGGCGAGGTCGTGATCGGCGGGGAGGGACTAGGGCTTGGTGTTCGGGTGTTTCTTGGGTTGTCGGGTATGGGTTGGTGGTGGTCGTGGGTTGCGGGGATCGTCGGGGTTAGAGGGAGAAGAGGATAGGAGAGGAGAGAGGTGGTGACGAGATGAAGGCAAGGGTGGTGGCGGCGACGACGAGGTGAGGCAATGGGTTAGGCATGGGTTTCTTAGGTTATGGGTTGTGTCAGGTTGAGTTGCGACGGGGTGAAGGAGGAAGTGGAGGAGGTGGAGGTGATGATAACGAGGGTGTTGAGGCGAGGGGGTCGGCGGTGAGGCTAGGGTTAGGGTCTCGCGGAGGCGGGAAAGTGAAGAAGAGAGGTGACGAATATAGTTGGTTTAGAAAATTAGGTTTAAAAAGAATATATAGGGGAGAGAGAAGTGGGTAGGGAGAGAGATCTGTGAGGATTTTATAAAATAATTTAGTTATATATATATATTCTTATATAATTATACTGTTAGATTTTAGAATATATTATAATATATAATCTAGGGTTTTATAGCTAATATAAAAATACTCCGGAAAATATCCGGGTTGTGTCTAAAATTCTAGTTTTAAAATACGAATAATATACGTATCAACTAAACCATAATGCAATGTTCGGTTAGAGAAAATGCATATCCCCAAGAACTGATACACGTAATATGCACGTAGCTGTTCCCCTCCGAAAGACGGCGACGACGTGAAGACGTCTTGCCTGAGATTCGGGGCAGATGCTATTTGGTTTTATCCGTCTACCTCTCCGAAGATGCCAAGTTGATTTATGGCAACGTGTATCGGAGGTTTAGACGGATGCGGCCGATGTAGCAGACTTCGTCAGATTCCCCCTCGTTTAATGGGTTTTTGATTGTGGGGACGCTCTTCCCTGCAAGCGCAAGCCCCTGCAGTTAATTACGCTACCGCATCGCGGTAACAACTTTCTCCTTCTCCAGAAATTTTAATTTTTTTCGATGGTGTTTGTTTTGTTTGTGGATGCCCGTGGATTTTATACGGAAACTAAGTTATGCCGTCGCCCGTAGGACGTGGATTAGTCCAAATCCGTATTTACTTAGATTTGAGTTTGGTGTTTTAGTTTAAGGATACGTTAGCCATATTGAGTCTAAGATCAACTTAAACGCTCGTTAATGATACGTTAGTCCAATTTGAGACTAAGATCAACTTAACAGAAAGAGCATTTAGGGGCTCTATTGTTCCGGTTTAGAGACGTAGTAGTCCATTTAATAATATATGGCCGTCGGGACCCGTCACCTCACTAACGACGTTGAAGGATTACAACGACAGGTGTCAGAGGAGTTTGGAGATGTACACTTGAACCAAAGTTGATTGAGGGTCTTATAGTCCAATTTGGACTCAAGTCTGTTTGAATGTTTAAGGATACGTTAGCCATATTTGAGGCTAAGATCAACTTAAACGAGATCGTTTAGATCCGACAAAAGAGCATTTGAGGGCTCTATTGTTCCAGTTTAGGGACGTAGTGGTCCATAGGTAGTTTAAGGACATTGCGGTCCATTGCCAGTTTAGGGACATGGTGGTCCATTTCCAGTTTAGGGACATAGGGGTCCATCGTTCCCGTTTTAGGGACGGATGTTAGTTTAAGGACGCATTAGTCCATGGGTTTAAGGACCCCATAGTCCATATAGATGTGTTTAAGGACGCATAAGTCCATGGGCTTAAGGACCACACAGTCCGTATGGGTGTGTTTAAGCACGCATTAGTCCATTAGTTTAAGGACGCATAAGTCCATGGGTTTAAGGACCCCACAGTCCGTATTAATGTGTGGTTGTCGGGACCCGTCACCTCTCTGACGTCGTTGAAGGATTACAACGATAGGTGTCAGAGAAGTTTGGAGATGTACTCTTGAACCGGACGTAAATTGATTTAAGAGAGCAGTTTGCTCAGTCAATTTAATTTGAGGACTTACGGCCATGATTGGGCTAAGTTCAGTTGAATATGTTCAACGTTTTTATTTATCTTTGGCCTATTAGGCCTGTGCTGGGGCTTTGCCCCTGTTTAGTAATACACTGCATTTTCTTTTGGCCTGCTAGGCCTTTTTGATTTGGGCTCTGTCCCTTTTAAATGATGCACAACATCTGTTTTTGTTTGGGCTCTGCCCTTTTTAAAGTAATGCATTGCATTTTATTTGGCATGTTAGGCCCCTTTTTAATTGGGCTTGGCCCTTCTGTAAATAATGCAGTGCATTAATCAAACTGACAGTGGCCATGTGGCCTGTCAGGCGTTTTGCGCCAATTATTGAGCGCAAGCGCATGTGAAGGTGACACGTGTCACGCTCTTGTGAGCGCAAACGCAGTGCGCTGTGCTGTTGCGCCGCTGACACGTGGCGCGCTCTGGTGAGTTGCGCCAATTTCAGAGAGCAATGCTCTATCTTAAAAGCGCACAGCGCAAGTTATTCTGGTGCTGACACATGGCGCTCTCTGGTGGCTTGCGCCAACCCAGGAGCGCAACAATGCAAATTTACAAGTGCAAGGCACTGTTTTTATATCTTAATCCAATTTTGGATTCAAGAAAAGAATTTTTAAGATTCCAGAACCAATGGTTCATAAAAAAGGCAATGCCTTTGTTATTATTTTGTTTTTTTATTGAAGATCTTTGATCTTGTTCTTAGATCAATGATCTATTCAGAAGAAATTCTTCTTTTTTATTCAAAGGGTTTACCTTTTTTTCTTTTTTTTTTGAGTTCTCAAAATTCTCTAGAGCTCTCTATGTGTTTCTCTATTTCTCTCTGTGTTGTGTCTTTTAGAATTGGGGTCTAGGGGCCTTTATATAGTGCCCATTAATTTGTTAAATTTGTTAAAGAGATCATTCTTTGAGTGATTTAGGGATTTTTCCCCACCGTTGGATCTTTGATCCAACGGCTTTTGTTTTACAGAAGACAATTTTCTTGTTTTAACAAGAACAGAAAGATCTTACTGGAATTTTAATTCTGTTTGGCGCAAACGCATTTGCGCTTGACACTTGTCGCGCAGCGCAACTGCGCTGACACGTGTCGCGCAGCGCATCTGAAGCGTTGCTTCTTTTAATTTTGTTTTAAATAGAGCCTTGCTCTGATTGGGTGCGCTGCCTTGGGCGCTGCGCTGACGTATCAGTTTTTGACATGTGGCGCGTTGCGCGCAGCGCAAGTAAGTCGAAGCGTTGCTTCAATTTTTGAATTTTTAAAATTCAAACAGAGTTTTGCTCTGATTGGGGGAAACAAATGCCCCCCACCGTTGCGCTCACGTGGCGCACATGTGAGTGCAGCGGTGGCAAGATCCTATCCGTTGGATCAATTAAGGATTTGAGGGGACGCAAGCGCATATAAATAGGACCCTTGGTCCTCAGTAAATAGTTACCATTTTCAAGAACTTTGATTTTCAGAGCCCTGCTCTTGCTTTTAAGAACTTCAGAGCCTTGCTCTCTTTTTTCCAAGAACTTCAGAGTTCAAAACCCAGAATCATCTTAGGTAAAATTTAACTTAAATTAAATTAAATTAATTTTAATCAGCAGAGCCTTGCTCTCATAGATCCTTGATCTAAAGAAAACCCCTTTGGGGTTTCACCAACAGAGCCTTGCTCTCATAAATTTTTAATCTAAAGAAAACCCCTTTGGGGTTTCACCAACAGAGCCTTGCTCTCAAGAGTCCATAGATCTACAGAGATCTTGTTTCATGGGTTTTAACCCATGAACAGAGCTTTGCTCATGGACCAAACATAGATCTTTTTGATCTAAAAATGGAGAACTTTTAAAAAGTTTTTCATGGATTTTTAAGACCCCAAAATTTTTTAATCTTTAGGAGTTTAATTTTTTTTTCTTTTAATAGATTTTCTCATCATTATTACAGAGGTAGGCTCTTTTAAGGAATTTTATTCCCTTGAGACCAGAGTTTGACAAGTGTCACCCTGTGACAGAGCTTTGCTCTGAAAGAGGAGATTTTCTCCTTGTCTCTAGGGATTTTTCATTAATGAGAATATTCTCTTGGGGATTAATTGACAGTCTCATCCAATGATGGGGCTGTCTTATTAACTGATGCACTGCCATCCAGATTTGTGGGTCCCCTACCCACTGCATTGCAGTGTGGTATAAATTTTAAAATATCAAGCGTTGGAATTACAACACCGACGGCTGATTTTTTACCCCTCCGCAGGAAACATGTCTGCTGATTTGTCTTTTCCGTTCGTTCGCTCGGAGGGAGGATTTCCCCGGGCACCAGTGGACCGAGAGGTGCTCGCTCTCATCAAGGATCATGACCCCGAGCACAAGAACCTTCACCTGTGGGGTAGGTGGTATATCGACATCATCAAGGGTCGCCGAAGCTTCGGTTCCGCTATGCCGTCCGAGCCCATATTTTCGATCCCCTATGCGGATGAACCCCCAGTGAAGTATGCCGTGGAGGTCAAGGATTGGAATTCGGATGACCTTCTCCAACCCACAATTGGTGCTATTCCCGTGCAGCCGCCGCCGGCAATAGACATTTTGGGGAGGCGAATATGTCAGGGTGAAGCACGCCCTTGGGGACAGGCTTATAACATTGGATTGACCCCGTGACCACCCGCCGGATATTTGCAGTGGGCCCGGTACATCTTATCGGCGAAGATGACTCATCTGATAAAGATTGGTTTGTATTCGGCAATCTACGTCTCGCTCTTTGAGTATCCCTCTCCTCCAACGTGGTGGATTAAGGCTTTTATCGAACAATGGAATATCCCCACCCACACCTTCCTGATGACGGACAGGGAAGTCTCTATCTCCTTGGAAGAGTTCGCCGAGATCTCGGGTCTGCCGATGAGAGGAAGCATTACGAGGAGCTGCTTCCTCCTGACGAATACGTATTGCCACCAAGCCGCTGGTGTTTGATCTGACGCCGGAGAATGCTATTCAGCACCAGTTTCCGGGCTTGGTGAAGGTGCTGGACATATATGAAGGGCTCTATCCGGAATCAGGGGTCCGGAGAGTCAATTTCGCAGATTTTATTGCCCGCTTCATTCGACCGGAGTTTCTATCGGAGCGGAGTGAGAAGTTCGCCAAGCTTGATGAACCTTTCGGCTTCGGCTTGGACCGTCGACTAACATCGGAGGACGATCAAAAGGGACTTTTATCTCCCCGGCGCCGCCGTCATGCCCTTGTCAGAAATCGCCGTCCCGAGCATGGATGAAGAGACCTTTTTTGTAGGGTTCCTGGGATTGTGGCTGTGCAGCTTCGCGCTCCCCATGCACCCGCGCCACATGCGGCCGTCAGTTTTCTACCCAGCGCATCGGATGGTGGCTGGCCTGCATTTGACAATAGGAATCACCGGGTTGGCTCACCTATACAATGGACTTAGCGTGGCGGCGGACGCTAATGAACTTGGGGTGCAGCCTGCTAATTTCCCGATGCACTACTTCACCTCTTGGATGGAAATGCATGTGCATGGGGTGTTCGGCGTCCATAAGATCCCTCCGTTTTTTGAGAAGTGCAGACTCCCAAGAGTCATGCGGCTGGTCGGCGCCTCGATCGTGGTTGCGCCTCCGCTGGAGGCTAGGGGGTTGCTCCTTCGTCCACACCTGGTCGGAGCGAAGGTTTCTTTTTTGGATAAAGTCATAACCATATGCTCAGAGACCTCCAAGTCGGTGGTGGCGCTGCGCGATGATTTTAAGGACGGGGCCTCTATACTGAAAGCCCGGGAGATCCTTCACCTTTACTCCATTCGGCCGGGCTACCTGGTGTTCAGGCAGAATGAGACGGCGCTTTTCATGAGGTATAACCTTCACCGGTTCGCCCAACAATCCAGCTATCACCAGGGGATTCCGCTGGAAGCGTTTTTTGAAGAGCCCATGGCCAGCCGGGAGGGGATAAGGAGTGCGCTGCACCATTTCATGCGGCTTAACACGGGCTCCTATTTCTTCATCAGCGAGCCGAGCTGCGTTCCCAAGATCCTCAACGCGTACGTGGCTTGGTACACGCATGCAATGGGTCCAGTTATCCATATGGAGAAGTGCATGCTGGTTGACCGCAAGGGTGCGCCTCCCGGCGGCGACCGTAAGGCTCCCCTGAAGCCAAGGACCCCGGTCATTCCTCCGCTGAAAGATGCCGGAGCTGGTCCACCGCACGTGTTGAGCCCTCCGTGCGGATTGCCGCCTCCTGATACTGCGGATGCGCCACCAGCGCCCCGTGCTCCAGTGGAGACGGTAAATGTGGTTTCGCCGGAGTCTGGCGTAGGCATGGATATCGGGACCCGCCGCCCTAAGGTGCCTGCCAAGCGCAAGTCGATCTCGGGTGCACCCAGGGCTGGCGGGCAGAAGAGGAAGAAGAAGTCGCTTCTCTCTCTCGATGCTATCCTCGGTTTAGAGCCTCAGGCCCCCTTACCGAAGGTATAAGCGAGTATGGCAGCAATAAGGGCTTCTCGGTAGATCCAGCAGGCATTCGATCTGGCGGCCGCCATTGCGGCTTCTGAGCGATCAGCCAGACTCGAAGCGTGGTTGGATAAACTCGCTCGAGCAGGTAATCATTAGCTGCACTTTTCGTCATTTTATCGCATTTTTATCATTATCTTTGACTAATGCTTTCTCTCCATTTTTTACAGGTGTCACTACTGAAGAAGCCATCGCTGCCTCTCTACAAACCTTCCAGGAGGAGGAAAAGAAACGCGCTTTATTGGGCGTTGGTACGTCTCGCCTCATTAGTTTTTTTTGTCCTCTTTTCTGTTGGCCAACCTAACCTTCTTCCTATGTCGCTTTGCAGGGGCTGCGCCAACTGAGGCAGGGACTCTCCCCGGGCCAGCTACTGAAGTCCCCGGTCTCTTCGGGACTGCCGCGAGAGCCTCAACTCGAAAAGTCGATGAGGGATGTCTTGAAGGATTTGGAGGCATCTCTGTTCACAGACGATGACGCCTCAATGAAGGAAGCTTTGAAGAGGTCCGTCTCAACGGCTCGGGAAGAGAGAAAGCAGTTGAGGCGCGAGGCGAATAGAACTACATGGGTAAGGGCTACCATCTATTAAACAGTAAGAATGTGATTAACAAGTAAACTTGGTTATTAGGTTTAAATTAGTAAACTGTAGTTTTATGTTAACTGTAAAATGATATATGTCATATTGCAACCAAATGAGAAACGACTATACCAAGTTAAGTTTTGCAGGTTTAATGAGTCAAAACATATATAAATGTATAGTATAGCATGTAGCAAGTGATACTTGCTAGACTATACATTTATATATGTTTTGACTCATTAAACCTGCAAAACTTAACTTGGTATAGTCGTTTCTCATTTGGTTGCAATATGACATATATCATTTTACAGTTAACATAAAACTACAGTTTACTAATTTAAACCTAATAACCAAGTTTACTTGTTAATCACATTCTTACTGTTTAATAGATGGTAGCCCTTACCCATGTAGTTCTATTAATATGGATAGCATATTCAAAGCGATTAATAACTATAAAAGTGGTATTGATTAACCATGCACAAGAAAGTTCTGTTCAGAAATTCAGTGTCACCCTGATTTGTAAAATAGTTTAAAAATAACAAACGTTCTCCAAAAGGGACGTGTCTTATACCAAAACGAAGATAATTCAATAAGGTTTTCATTTTTATAAGTATAAGTATCTCAGGTTGTCCCTACAAAAAGCTATGAACATTCGAAGTTGAAAGTTTGCTGCTGGAATTTCCCTGGACAGCAGTTTAGAGACGTGTTCATTTGCATTTTACGTTATTTAAACAATTTATTTTGCAAGTAAATATTTCATAGAGTTATAGTATTCTGAGTTAGCTTCGCCACGCGGAGCTGCTTTGGCCGTGGGAGCGGGCCCAAGCACCGTTCCTCGTGCTGATACTCCCTCGGAAGAGCCCCCGGTCGCCTTGTCTACAGCTCACAGACAGGTGGCGCGTGCAGTTCGGAAGGCCTACGACCAGTCCACCTCAGGTAATGTATCTTTCAAGATTTTGTTGTAAGAATTGTAAACTTGTCGGTTCTTATATATCTTGTCCTGCAGGGCCAAGTCCAACCAAAGGGGAGGCGGAAACCGTCAAACCTAAGGGGACAGAGGAAGAGGCACCGGCTGAACCCGAGCCGATGGTGGGCGACGTCGCCGGGGTTGCTGGACCTGAGCTGGGGGTTGAAGGAGCTGCACCAGAGAAGGTCGTTGATGCCAAGCCTGAGGTAGCGGCAAATGAGACGACTACTATAACCGAGCCTGGGGCAGCGGCGGACGGAGCGCCTGAGACTGATGACCCCTTGGTAACGGTGGACGAGACAGCAGCGACTGCCGAGCCCGAGGGAGTAGCGGGTGAGACGAGCACGACTCCCGGGGACAAGCCAGCCGTTCTTTCTCAAGAGTCTGACAATGCTCCAATCATTGTTCTCCCCGTCTACGGTCCTCCGCCGTCTCCTGGTCGTGTGAGCACGACGACAGCCCCCGTCGAGTCCGGTGATGAGGCCACGGGAGGTGGACTCGTATCGATGGAGGAGGGAGACGCTTCCGTTTCGGCTGGCAGCTCATCAGGTAAATTTTGGGTTACCGTCCCCCCTTTTTTATCTTGCAATCCTTTCTGACAAGTTTATCTTTATTTTTTAACGCAGGTGCGGCCAGTGCCGATGCTCCATTGCTCGAGGGAGCGCCGTCAACTACTGCCTTGGCGGTGGCCACCTCTCAGCCTTCTCTCATACCATCGCAGATGTTGGAAGGTATGGATTCGTGCCCATCAGTTTCATCTTTCGGCCGCATGATCTATGTACTGATGTTGTACTACTGCGTCTTTGCAGGAGTGCTTTTTGATCATCTCTACCAGGTGTTGCACCCGCACTTCTCCTTCCCATCTAAACTCGCTTCTTCCTCCAGTGGCGCTGGTGAGTATAGTTTCCAATTGATGTCTTTCTTTTTTCAGTAATGGAATTATCTTTGACTCTTCCTTGTCCTGATTGCTGTGCTACAAATCGAAGGAGGAGATGAAAGATCGGTTGCGCCATCGGCCCTCCCGGCCTTGCCGCCTGCTGCAGCTGGTATAGTAAACTATCCCATTGATGACTTTTTCATATTTCTTAAACCGTCATCTAATCGTATTTTTTTTTAGCTGTCGTTCCGATTTCGGCGCCCTTTGAGTCTCGTGTCATAATGCCAGCAGGCCCCTTCCTGAGACGTCCGTCTTCAAAGGGTGCCGTAATGAGCTTGGACATGCTGAGCGGATACGTCGAAGAGCTTGACGCAGACGCTCCACCATCTGCTGCGGATTTCGCTGCGGAGGTTAACCCGATGTTGGCGGCGCTTGTGAATTTTCATGATGGAGGCGGCGTCGAGCTTTGGGTTAATCACTGCAGGGAAATCGAGGTCCGCCTGCATCAATCGGAGTTTATGCGCCCTGCTCCCGAGACCTTAGCCGCAAGCAATCAACGAGCAGCATGGATCGAGCAAAACGCTTCTTACTTCCGCCACTTGGAACAAGAAGCGGCTTTAAGGCTGAGGGAATACCAAGTGACCTCAGGTGAGACGGCTCGTCTGCGTGCTGAGGTTGAGGCGAACGCTGCCCAGGTGAAGGCTATCTTCGAGGGCCTTCTGGAACGTATCTTAAATGGGCTAAATCTGAAGCAGAAGCTCGATGCCGCCGAGCGTGATGCCCAAGGTCGCGAAGCAGCTCAGCGGGCCGTTGGGGAGCAGCTTGCATCCTTCTTGAAGTAGCGGGCTCAAGTGGAAGCGGAACTGGCGGTGGTGGCCGATCAGGAGAAGGCATGGAAGAAAGTGCGCGAATAACTGATAGGGCTATTTAAGACGCTTCCTTCCCAGTAGCTGCCCTTGTATTGATATACTTGTAAAAATTTTCTTTTTCGAATAAGATGTATCCATTCTTTATTCTTTTATACGATTCACCTTGTACTTGATTGAATTAATGAATAAAGATACACATTTTTTCTCTGCAATGTCCTGTATCATTTCTTTGCTTTCTCCCTTCACTTATTATCAGCATGTTGTTCTTAATAAACATGGTTGACTGATAATAGAGTAAGCATCTTGGTTTCTTCAAGAGATAGCGATGGCTTAGGCCGCAGGTTCAGATCTGCTGCCTAAGACTTTTCAACTTTATGAGCCGTAAGGGTCTCATAAAGACTTTTCTCTCTACGGATCGAGAGGATCTCGTAGGTGTATTTTCTCCTTAGGAATCGTGAGGATTCTTAAGCGTGTTTTAATTTTTCCCTCTTACGAGTCGAGAGGACCCGTAAGCGGTTGTTTCCCTCCTTGTCGAGATTCGAGTTTGGAGAGTGTGACCCGTGGATAGTATGCAAGAGACCGTTTTGGGCCAACTTGCAGGGTCCCAGTGCTTAGGAAACAGGTTTTTTAATCCTTACTGCCTAAGGTTTTATCTTACGAGTCGTGCCGCATCGAGAAGTTCTCGCAAAGACATCAATTTCTTCACAAGTCGAGACGAATCGAGCATTTCTCGCAAGAATATCCTAACGTCACAGTTAACCTCTGCTCTTTACGACAGAAATCCGTTAGGGTCTGCGGTATTTAGGGTTTTGGCCGTCATACCGTCGCATCGGCTGATATATTCCTCGATAGGCAATCGTGCTGTTCGAGTAGCCCTGCGACTGCCGTGTCTCTGATCCCTTCGGGGGCTGGACAAGACGTCTTCAAGCAATCCTCCTTGGCAGTTTGACCGTCGGAAGAGCAAGCGTTGGGAATTTTACCATGCCGCTTTTTTACTTGAGGTTAGGCTCATTTTGGAAAGCCCCGATGAGTCATAATCACTCCGCACTGGTGTGGGATGATCTCCGATAGTCTTTCTGGTTTTATGTGAGTTGCCGTCAAGACCCTGAAGCTAGGAATTTGGCCTTTGCTTCGTTTGCTGGCATCACGTCTGCTGTATCGAGACAAATGTCGCGGTTGTCTCTAGGTTGCTGGTGAACCGTCGAGGTTTGGAACTAGGGATTTTTCTATGGCTCCGTTTGTTTGATTGTCGCGTTTGAACCCTGCTGGAGGAAGAACGATGTGGTGACATCTCGTCTGCTGTATCAAGACGAATGTCGCGGTTGTCTCTAGGTTGCTGGTGAACCGTCGAGGTTTGGAACTAGGGATTTTGCCGTGGCTCCATTTGTTTGATTGTCGCGTCTGAACCCTGCTGGAGGAAGAACGCTGGGGTGACATCTCGTCTGCTGTATCGAGACGAACGTCGCGGTTGTCTCTAGGTTGCTGGTGAACCGTTGAGGTTTGGAACTAGGGATTTTGCCGTGGCTCCGTTTGTTTGATTGTCGCGTCTGCTGTATCAAGACGAACATAGAGGTAGTGACCATTCCACGTTGGTGTGGGATGATCTCCGGTTGTCTTTCAGGCTTTATATGACTTGCCGCTAAGACCTCGAATCTAGGAATTTAGTTTTCGCTTCGTTTGCTTTGTCATGTCCGAATCCTGTAGGAGGAAGGACATTATTGTTGATATTGCGTCTGCTGTATCGAGACGAATGTCACGGTTGTCTCTAGGTTGTTGAACCGTCGAGATTTGGCTTCGCTTTCTGGCGGAGCCTGTTGGGAAGGTATGGTTCCCTCTTTGTTTGTGCCCTTGGATTGTATACAGGGATCGATGTGACCTCACCTGTAGGGCAGCAGTTTCATTCATCATTATTATTATTATTATTATTTTTATTATTATTTTCTTTCCGCGATGCTCTGTCATTTCAGCTTTATATCGCGAAAGTCGCGATTGCCCCATCATTTCGGCTATTTTTCGCGGTGCCCAATCATTTTGGTTATTTATTTCATTCACTCGCTGCTTTTTATTGCGAGTTGCCCAATCATTTCGGCTATTTTGCATTCATACATTTTTACTTGCTGCTTTTTATTGCAAGTTGCCCCATCATTTCAGCTATTTCGTATACATGTGTGGCTCGCAGATTTTTTATCGCGAGTGTAGAACTTGGAATCTTGATGCCAATCCTAGCATCAGCATCGCTACAACTGGAATATTGCCAGGAGCGAATCATCACTTGCCATGAAAGGATTTGGAATTTGATAAATTTGATACCAGTTTAGGCATCAGCATCGCTACAACTGGGATATTGCCAGGAGCAAATCATCATTTGCCTCTGTCGATGTCGAGCAAAGGTGGCTTAGTAAACAGGGTTAGGATTCTGTCGACTAAGGCTTTCGACTTCATGAGCCGTAAGGGCCTCACAAAGATATTTCTCCCTACAAGTCGTGAGGATCTCGTATGTGTGTTTTCTCCTTAGGGATCGTGAGGATTTCTAAGTGTATGTTCCCCTGTAAGTCATAAGGATCTTACAAAAGGGTTTTCTATAAGGGTTGTTCACCATATGAACATATCCCTAGCCACGGGTGGGACTTGGTTAGGGAAATGTTTATTCGCGCCCGTGGATTGTATACAAGGGTCAGTATGAGCCGCTTGTAGGGCAATATCGAAGGTTGTGGGGGTTGCTTAAGAACATGTTGGGGTTTCTGTAACTTAAGATTTCCAAATCTTATGAGCCGTGAGGGTCCCATAAGAGAGTTCTCCTTACGAGTCGTGAGGATCTCGCAAGTGTATTTTCTCCTTAGGAATCGTGGGGATCCCTAAGTGTGTTGCTTCCCTGTGAGTCGTAAGGATCTCATGCGGGTGGTTTCTCCTTACAAGGTCGAGGGACCTTATAAGTGTCTTTTAATGTGGTTGCGTCCTTATGGGTTTTCACAAACACTCGCCGGTAGCCCTGCTGTTTTTACTCACGGAGCCTTTTCGGGTTTTCATCCGTGCCCTTTTTGCTTATGGACATACCGTCTTATTTTCTTTTATTTTTTTATTCTTTTTTCTAACGAGGTCGCGCCCTCCCGGGTTTTCACGAACACTCGCTGGTAGCCCTGCTGTTTTTACTCACGGAGCCCTTTCGGGTTTTCATCCGTGCCCATTTTGCTTATGGACATACCGTTTATTTATTTATTTATTTATTTATTTATATTATTTTTTTATCGGCTTTGTGATGTTTCTATCCACCGTAGTTTATCGACATCTCGGTCAACAACTAGCTTTAGGACGTAGTGGTCCGTCATTAGTTTAAGGATGTTTCGGTCCGTCATTAGTTTAAGGACGTTTCGGTCGTTTGCAAGTTTTAGGACATTGCGGTCCATCATTAGTTTAAAGACGTTTCGGTCCGCCGTCGCCGTATTTGAGGCGAATCTCTAGTTTACTGACTTTTCCGTCTATGGGGCTTTCTCTATGACTGAGCATGACGCCCCGACGTGTCCATCTTTCTCGGAGCATGTAGTTGTGGCGGGCTCACCTTCCAGTTTTCGGACAACGCGAACTTGCCCTGTTGGTATTGGTCTTCAACCCAGTTTTTGAAGACGTAGCAATCCTCGATCGAATGGCCCAATACTTGGTGGTAAGGGCAATAATTAGGTTGTCGACATCATTAAGTTGTAGCTGGTGTTTCGGCTCCGGTAGAGTGATAAGCCTGTTGTGCACTGCCACTTTGAACAGCCTCCTTGTTTCATCCTGGGGAAACGAGTAAGGACGTTTCAACTTTTCATGGAGGGGTTGCCGCTTGTTGCTTTGGCGAACAACCGGTCTAGGGTCGCTCGATTGTTGTTGAGCGCTGGCGACGAAGGTCGTTTTTCCCTTTCCTTTATCCTTTTTGCTCGATCCCTTGTTTGTGGGTCCGAGATTCTTTCCGGGTATCGTGCAATTGTACGGCTGAATGTTCTCGCAACTCCTCAATTCTTTCATTTTTGAAATGGATTCTTTGAGGAGAGAGTTGAGGGCAGCTTCTTCGTCAGAGTCGCTTCTAAAGGTGATAATTTGCGATCCCTTGGAGTCGGCTATGCGACGGTCGTCGGCGGCTCTTTTGCGCTCACCTATCGCATTTTCCTGACGTCTACGAGCTTCACACTTTGTCCTGTTGAAGTGTTGCTTTTGAGCGACATACCCTTGCCACCAACACTTAAAGGAGTCGCAGTCTTCGTTAGGATGTATGATCTTCTGATAATATAAGCAGAAATTAAGATGCGTCTCTACTCAATCGAGAGTATTTTCTTCAGAGGGTGGTAGCTTCATTCCCACTGATAAGGCTTTAGTGAACCTTTTCCTTGTCTTGAATTTGTTTTTATCCGTAGCGGATGACTTTTGATTTGACGGTAGTTGGTGTTTGGCTCTTTCCAGTATGGCCATCTCATGCTCTTGATTGGCTTTAACTTTCAGACGAATCTCATTCAGGAAGGCATCGATCAACTCGTCTGACGGCCGCAGAATTTCCGGTTCAGGGTCCGCCCTCGGTTTCTCGGCGCAAGAAGCCTCTTTATCATCCACCAATGAGTGAGAGATCACATGACAACTCGCTACGTAGTCTTCGGATTCATCTGATGAGTCCTCTTCATCGTTTTCGTCCTCAACAAAAGAACAGGCTGCCCCCATCGTGTCCGTCTTTTTTGGAGTGTGTGGCTGTGGTGAGTTTACCTTCCAGTTTTCAGACAGCGCGAACTTGCCTTGTAGGTATTGATCCTCGATCCATCCTTTAAAGACGAAACAATTCTCGATCGGGTGACTTATCGTTTGGTGGTAAGGGCAATAATTGGGATTATTGAGATCGCCTGGCTGCGACAGACGTTTTGGACTCGGCAGATTGATGAGTCTGTTGCGCACTGCCAGCTCGAACAGTCTTCTCGTTTTATTCTGGGGAAACGAGTTAGGACGTCCCAGTCTCTCTTCGAGGGATGGGCGTGGACGCACGTTATTTTGGCGAACAACCGGCTTTGAGTTGCTTGGTTGTTGTTGAGCATTGGCGACGACGATCGCTTTTCCTTTTCCTTTCTCATTTCGAGAGTCTGGTTTTGGAGGAGATGGTCCATGGCCCATCTGGTCCATTTGGGCCAATTTGTCAATCAGGGCCTGGAAGGTGGTCGGCCTAAAGAACATCATGAATTGGGATATGGTCGCCTGCGGATCAAGAGTGCCCACGAACATGCCTACCGCAGGAGCCTCTTCAATGCGTTGTTCGCATTTTGACCATAAGTTCCGCCACCGTATCGCATACTGAACCCATGTTTCGCCTGGCTTCACCCTAGCATTAATCAATGCCGTTATCGGGGTGCGTTCACATGCGCTTGCGAAACGCTGGGTAAACAGCAGATCCATCTCTGCAAATGTTTTAACAGAGTCGTTAGGCGGCTCTGAATACCATTCAAAGGCTGTTTCTGCTAAGCTGCCGACGAACTGGTGAAGCAGCAGTTTGTCGTCGCCTCCAGTGTTGCCGCATAAAGCTCTGAATTGAGCGACATGTTGATGTGGATTCCCTGTCCCCTTATATACGTGGAACTTAGGGATCGTATATCCCGGCGGGTAACTGATTTGGTCATACCAGCTTAGATAGGGTCGTCCGGTTCTAACAATTTTCGCAGCCGCTTCATTTGCTTGATGAGCCCGTATTTGCTGAGCAATATAATCATCGAGTGCGGCCTTGGAAACGGTTTCATCCTTGGCTGCTGAAAGAGCCAGCGGAGGATTAGATGTCTTCCTTCTATCATCTTCAACAATGATTGGAGGGTCATCAGCTGGAGGGTCCGGCTGTAACATCATCCCTCCCATATCTTGGAAGAGGAGCGCCATCTGTTTTATGTTAGCCGCTTGCTCTGCGGCTTCCTTGTCCTTCTTTTCGAGGACTCTTCGTAAGAAATCAGCATCAGTTTCCTGTTCGTGACGCTGTTCTGATGACGACTATGAACTTTCTTTTGGCCCAGTAAGTGCAGCCATTGCAGTCATCATTTCCTGAAGTTTCTGTTGCTGCTCCTGGGCTTTTGTTACGGATCGAGTGAGCGGTCGGCGACCCGTCGAAGCACGACTTTCCTCCTTTCCGGAAGCCATATAAACAGTATGTACTACAATGCCCTCGGACTTAGGGCGTTTGGGCTCGCCGCCTTTGGCATTTGCCGCAGGCGTAGGGACCTTCTCCGGCCTTCTTCTCTTGTGGGCCATTGAAGTTGAAGGGGCCGTTGCAGCGGGCACCCTGGCGGTTGTCGTCCTTTGCTGTTTGTCAGGACGGTTCTTTTCTTCCTGCACTTTCGCCCTTTTCTGCCGGCGAGAGTGATCTTGGTCGATTACGGAATCTTGAACTCTCCGCCAGACTTTGTAAATTTTGGAGGATAGCCGTGGAGGGGGCTGCTCCAGCTTAGTTTCTGTAACTCTCTCCGCAGGTGGAGGAGATCTTTTCAGTGTGGCAGTCGGAGAGTTCTTGCGTACCCTCCTTAGCGGTTCAAAGTTGTTCCCAGTTGGAACAGCAGCATTAACTTCCACCATTGGAGCAGGTAGAATTAGCCCTGAGGGGGAGTTTCCCCCAGCCTTCCTTACTCGGCGCCAGTGGCGACGTCGAGCGTGTCGAGCTATTGGGACTGGCTCGACGATCGGGATAGCTTCGTTTTGCCCCTTGTCCGGATGAGGCGCCGTTGGTGCCAGTCTCTTAAAGACCGACGTTGTCTTTTGAGTGGTGATATTCAATCTGTCAAAGACAGACCCTCGAGTAGGAGCAGGAGCCGGAATAGTCAGCCTTGAAAAGACCGACTCTTTAACAGGAGAAGCTGCCTTGACGACTTCAGGAGCAGAGGTGGCTATCTTCCTCGGGACGGCCATTTCAGGGTTCATGGGCTTCTTGGCGAGCCCATCAGAGTTTTGGTTCAGTCTGGTAAAGACAGAGGCTGCCGGTTTGATATTGGACGACCCGTTGAAAGGGGCCGTTGTAGCAGTGAGCCGATCGAAGACCGACTTCTTGTGCGCTTCTGGTGCGGGCACTGGAATAGTGAAGTTTGCAGGCGGGAGCATGGTCCCGATAAACAGACCGGTGCTGGCCTGGGTCACCTGCTCCACCGGCATGGCAAGGATGGAGGCCGCTTGAGGCCCATAGGCTACACTTAGAGCAGCTCGAGCAGTTGGAGGCCATTGATGCTTGATTTCTGTGCCAGGCAAAAGACCAAATCTTAGTAACTTGAAACCCAAAGGCAACCATTAACAAGCCGCGATTGGTTCGCGAAGACGACACACGAAGTGTGGAGTGGAAAGAGGAAAAGGTCCCACCGGGCGTGCCAGAATCCGTTCCCCTCCGAAAGACGGCGACGACGTGAAGACGTCTTGCCTGAGATTCGGGGCAGATGCTATTTGGTTTTATCCGTCTACCTCTCCGAAGATGCCAAGTTGATTTATGGCACCGTGTATCGGAGGTTTAGACGGATGCAGCCGATGTAGCAGACTTCGTCAGATTCCCCCTCGCTTGAGGGTTTTTTGATTGTGGGGACGCTCTTCCCTGCAGGCGCAAGCCCCTGCAGTTAATTACGCTACCGCATCGCGGTAACAACTTTCTCCTTCTCCAGAAATTTCACTTCTTGTCGTGTGTGTTTGTTTTGTTTGTGGATGCCCGTGGATTGTATACGGAAACTATGTTATGCCGTCGCCCGTAGGACGTGGATTAGTCCAAATCCGTATTTACTTAGATTTGGGTTTGGTGTTTTAGTTTAAGGATACGTTGGCCATATTGAGGCTAAGATCAACTTAAACGCTCGTTAAGGAAACGTTAGTCCAATTTAAGACTAAGATCAACTTAACGGAAAGAGTATTTAGGGGCTCTATTGTTCCAGTTTAGAGACGCAGTGGTCCATTTAATAATATATGGCCGTTGGGACCCGTCACCTCACTAACGACGTTGAAGGATTACAACGACATGTGTCAGAGGAGTTCGGAGATGTACCGTTGAACTAAAGTTGATTGGGGGTCTTATAGTCCAATTTGGACTCAAGTCTGTTTGAATGTTTAAGGATACGTTAGCCATATTTGAAGCTAAGATCAACTTAAACGGGATCGTTTAGGTCCGACAAAAGAGCATTTGAGGGCTCTATTGTTCCAGTTTAGAGACGTAGTGGTCCATAGGTAGTTTAAGGACATTGTGGTCCATTGCCAGTTTAGGGACATGGTGGTCCATTTCCAGTTTAGGGACATAGGGGTCTATCGTTCCCGTTTTAGGGACGGATGTTAGTTTAAGGACGCATTAGTCCATGGGTTTAAGGACCCCATAGTCCATATAGATGTGTTTAAGGACGCATAAGTCCATGGGCTTAAGGACCACACAGTCCGTATGGGTGTGTTTAAGGACGCATTAGTCCATTAGTTTAAGGACGCATAAGTCCATGGGTTTAAGGACCCCACAGTCCGTATTAATGTGTGGTTGTCGGGACCTGTCACCTCTCTGACGTCGTTGAAGGATTACAACGATAGGTGTTAGAGGAGTTCGGAGATGTACCCTTGAACCGGACGTAAATTGATTTAAGAGAGCAGTTTGCTCAGTCAATTTAATTTGAGGACTTGCGGCCATGATTGGGCTAAGTCCAGTTGAATATGTTCAACGTTTTTATTTATCTTTGGCCTATTAGGCCTGTGCTGGGGTTTTGCCCCTGTTTAGTAATACACTGCATTTTCTTTTGGCCTGCTAGGCCTTTTTGATTTGGGCTCTGTCCCTTTTAAATGATGCACAGCATCTGTTTTTGTCTGGGCTCTGCCCTTTTCAAAGTAATGCATTGCATTTTATTTGGCATGTTAGGCCCCTTTTTAATTGGGCTTGGCCCTTCTGTAAATAATGCAGTGCATTAATCAAACTGACAGTGGCCATGTGGCCTGTCAGGCTTTTTGCGCCAATTATTGAGCGCAAGCGTATGTGAAGGTGACACGTGTCACGCTCTGGTGAGCGCAAGCGCAGTGCGCTGCTGACACGTGGCGCGCTCTGGTGAGTTGCGCCAATTTCAGAGAGCAATGCTCTATCTTAAAAGCGCACAACGCAAGTTATTCTGGTGCTGACACGTGGCGCTCTCTGTTGGCTTGCGCCAACCCAGGAGCGCAACAGTGTAAATTTACAAGTGCAAGGCATTGTTTTTATATCTTAATCCAATTTTGGATTCAAGAAAAAAATCTTTAAGATTCCAGAACCAATGGTTCATAAAAAAGGCAATGACTTTGTTATTATTTTGTTTTTTATTGAAGATCTTTGATCTTGTTCTTAGATCAATGATCTATTCAGAAAAAATTCTTCTTTTTTATTCAAAGAGTATACATTTTTTTCTTCTTTTTTTTGGGTTCTTCTCAAAATTCTCTAGAGCTCTCTCTGTGTTTCTCTATTTCTCTCTGTGTTGTGTCTTTTAGAATTGGGGTCTAGGGGCCTTTATATAGTGCCCATTAATTTATTAAATTTGTTAAAGAGATCATTTTCTGAGTGATTTGGGGATTTTTCCCCACCGTTGGATCTTTGATCCAAGGGCTTCTGTTTTACAGAAGACAATCTTCTTGTTTTAATAAGAACAGAAAGATCTTACTGGAATTTTAATTTTGTTTGGCGCAAACGCATCTGCGCTGTCATGTGTCGCGCAGCGCAGGGCGCAGCGCAACTGCGCTGACACGTGTCAGCGCAGGGCGCAGCGCATCTGAAGCGTTTTTTCTTTTAATTTTGTTTTAAATAGAGTCTTGCTCTGATTGGGTGTGCTGCCTTGGGCGCTGCGCCGACGTATCAGTTTTTGACACGTGGCGCGTTGCGCGCAGTGTAAGGAATTTGAAGCGTTGCTTCAATTTTTGAATTTTTGAAATTCAAACAGAGTTTTGCTCTGATTGGGGGAAACAGTAGCGATCAAAACGAGTCCGTTTCATCAAACAGGAAGTGAACACTATATACAAATGCAACCATAGGGTATGGGTATGATGTAGGCCATGCTAGGTATTTGAAATATATTATTTAACTATAATTTGTAGTATTTGAAAATATATGCAATACTAGATATAAGATACATGTATACAGAACATATGTGTGCACGGATCCTCTGTACTGGCTAGGATAAGTAGTAATCATGAACCAAGACGGGTTTCAAGCATGCGGATCGGGTCGGATTCTAACCAGATATACCAAAACTCTATCCGTACCCAAAACAAATAAGATCAAGAAATAACCACAAAATAAAGAAAATAATCAAATAGAACATGGAATAAATGAACTAGGGTGTTACCCCGATGGTTACGAGGAAGCCGGAGAGGAGGTGATGGAGGCGGCGTTGGAAGTTGTAGGAGGTCGAAGAAGGCGACGAGGGCGGAGGCGACGAGCGTGCGCGGGGAATTTTTTAGGGAATTGAGGAATTAGGGTATGCGGTGACGGGGACAATAATCTTTGGTTTTTATTTTTTAATCTTGAAATTTGCCCTTACGGATATATCTGTAGGGCTTTATCTTGCAGCACTGTAGGGGCAACTGTATTAGTTAGATTTTAACAAATTTTTATTTATATATGCTCCTACGGTGTTATTCGTAGGGCCACTAGTTGTCCCTATAGATTAATCTGAAAGGGCATTCGTTAATTGCCCTTACGGATTTTACTATCCGTAGGGGCAAGCCATCTTTGTACTGGTGATATCAGCATTGAATAATTGCTTTTCACAAAATTTATTTATATCTTGAATCAAATTAACTATATCTTTTTCAAAATCTTCTCGGAATTAACTATTGCATAACAAAGATTTCTTCCTATAAAAGGTAACTAGTTTATATATGTATTAATCCAAATAGTATATATTTTGATTTCTCACGACAAAAAACATAGAAAGTATCACATGTGTGTTATACTGGTAAGTGAAGTGTTATTTAGGAACATACAAGGCAGATATCACATACTTTTGCATCTGAGAGCGCAGTGTCGTATAAATATGAACATTATATAATAATTTTCGTACTCTCTTGCTTGAAAACAGATAATTGCAGCTAATAAGCGAGGAAGAGAGGCCCGTGCACGGATTACTCTCACCCCCGACGTGATAATGCATATGCTGAGGTTGCAGAGACGGCAAGGCGTAGCTTACGTCGAGAGGAGAACCTCATCTGATGATGTTGGAAGTGATGATGATGATGATGGAGAAAGGGGAGGCTTTATTCTAAGATTCACAGACGGGGATGATGCAACTTCAGACGAAGGCTCAAGCGGCGATCCTCGAGAATGCAATACTTCATAATGTTATGGTTGTATTTTGATTTAAAGAAAAACAAAAAAAGTTGAAATAAACGGAGCTTTGCAGGTTTTTATGCATGCAAGTTTGTACAGGGGAAGGTTCGGTTGCGAGGAGCAAAAAAGTTTAATGCTAACAGGGATGGGGTTGGTTTTTTTTCATTTCATTAGTATGCTTTATGTTATTTACCTTATATGTTGAGAATGCAATTTAGTTTTTTAATGTTAATGCAGGATTCAATATTATAGAGAAAATACAGTATGTGTTATTTTATATCAAGTATGAGTGTATGAGTGCATGACATATCAATAGATGTGGGAGGCAGTGGTGAATTTTGTGCAAATGATGGATTATTTTGAAATATTTAATTGCAAGCAAATCTTTTTGGGAAATGCAATTTAGTTTTTGAAGTGAATAGACAATTTTCATGATATTTGTTAAGAATCTGAAATTAGAAAATGCCCTTGTATGAGAAAAGCAAATTGTCAGGAAGGTACATATTTCAATTTGGTAGAAATATGATGCGTTTTGCTGCAATGGAAAAAACAACTTTTGTTGCAACGAATGCTCTAAAAATTCGCATGCTATGGATGATTTACGAAAATTAAACTAAGATATGGTTTTGAAATAGTTTAAATTGATATGCCGGTATATAATATCTTGTGGTTTGTTTTTCCTTCTCTTGGAGCGGAAGTTGAATCTCTTTCAAATTTTGTGTATGGAAGTTGCGGTGTGTATCAATTCAAATACCGAAACAAAGTGCAAGCTGCAATCAACGAGAAAAACTGTTGTAACATAAAAACAGATGTAATCTCAAAGAGAAATGATTCTATTTCTACCAAAGAAGCATAGTTGAGCGGTAAGGCTTTCGGGTTTCGATTCTCAAAGGGCTCACACCCAAAAAAAATATAAAATATAATACTATTTTCTTTTGGTCATATGATATGGCCCACTAAGCTAAATGAGGATTGTGAGAGCTTGACGCAAAAGATTGATCTTTTAGCTCTTCCTTTTGCATTGTTATAGTGTTGAACTGTTGATGCTATAACCCTTTTGGGGTGGTGGGTCTCTTAAACAAGAATCATACAAGGTATCAAGTATTTTCTTTCAGTGCAAATCAAGGAACCTCTCTATAATTAAAGCCCCTCTCTTTTTATTTATTTATCTATCCATCAATTTTTCATGCTTTCACCCCCACACTTATGGTTGTTGCCAGTTGCTGCCCACTTTCCCTTGGCCCCTACAATCCAAAATGGCTTAAAATAGAATTCTATGTTCTCATTACAATTATATATATACGAAGATTCATGCAATGGATGAGAATTTACTCTTGTTGTTTACGTATGTTAGTGTGATTGATAATAACGATATCTGAATAATTAAGCTGAACGAAAAGTAAGCCTAGACTTATCAAATTCAAATCTGAGTACAAGAATGTCTAGGGTCTGTATTATTTCTTCACTGGTTCGCTCTGCATGCTCTATTATAAGAGAGCCGGAAATTTTTTACTAAACATGTCAGGAATTTTAGCGTAATCCAACAGAAGATTTTAAAAGCTTTCAATCAAAAATAAGATTGCAAGAGCTAGATAAATAATGGTCCATAATATCATAATATTACGGTGATGTTCGGGAAATTAGGTATTGTGATTGGGTCGATATAGTTTATATGGATCAATTATAAATGCTGGAAACAATAGTTAAATATATAGAGTTTAAGAATGGTTCCGCGTCCGAGAAGCAAATAAAAACATATCGTTTCTGGGCATAGGCCCATGCTATTAGGATGCAAAAAAGAAGAAACTCCTTGTTTAGTTGTTTATATTGTCATATTTCCTCAGGTTTTTTGCGGCTGACTAGCATTACCCAATGTATTTCGAACATTATGTCGCTTTTATGTCAGATTGCACTTACCATACGATGATCTCAAGGCAATTTTTGATGGATCGGATAAGAAATTCTTTGTAACGGTCGTTGGAATTTATGTTGTTGTGATGTAATTATGTTATTCGAGTTAAATGATACTGCTGGCTTACCGGCCTCACAGTTCCATCTGTCGAGCTCTTCGAATATAAAAAGAATGTGAGAGCCAAGTTTTGTTTTAGTTGTAGCTATCCTACTTTGCTGCACTACAAAATCGATGTTTTAGGATATAAGATTGAATTAGTTAGCTTTAATGATATGCATTTTCTTTCATCTTTCGATAAGAGAAAACATGTTGCGGTGACTTTTTGGCAAATGTCGTTGTAAGTACGTGCATATTGTCAGTACAATCATATGAAAATCTAAAAAGATTTATTGCATCTAGTCTGTAATGACAGTGGTTTTGTCGAAGATACACCCCAATTCACTAAGAAAATGAATGTAGGCCCTAGAATAATCATCATCATCATCAATGTTGCATAACTTAAATTAGTAAAAATGATTAGTGTCACGCCCCGCTTCTCAAAACCGAGAGACGACAGTGACAAGCCCGCGACATATTCATACCGAGAAACACCCCTTCTCGATATGAATACGGTAGACGTCTGGATTAAGCAAAATAAATATAAAACCAACAAGAATTTAAAATAAATAAATATCATCCATCAACATTTATTATAAGTTTTAAGTTCACTAATAAAAGTCTAATGACTTCTAATAAATAAATAAGAGTTAAAGGAAATGCGTCTTAAATCTTTAGGCACACTAACTGAAAAGAAAAACTAGAGTTCGGCTTGACTAGAAAGATATTGATTGTCCACCTCGTATCTAGCCTCTTCTCATGCCTCACTCAACATTCCTCAGAAAAGAAAACACAAAACAAGAATACTGTCAACGAACTAAAGTTCGGTAACTCCCCATTAAAAATGTATTTAAAACGAAATATGGTATACATAATACTAGGCATGAGAATAATTATGAAGAGTAAACTGTTAAAACTTATACTATGGTAATAATGTTTTAACTACTAAATGATTTAAATAAAGAACAACAAAAATCATACAACTATAATCTCTAAGCTTAAAATATATGTGTTGACATATGCAGCTAGAAGTTTAACAAATATGTGTGTTAATATTTATAATATCAAATACAGATAGAAGAATGATAATTTACTATAGATAGTTTATTTTAGAGATCAGTTAAATATATAGTAGAGAATAGTATGTTAAAATAAAACAAAAGTACCGATATCAGTATCAAGCATATGGTCAAAAAGCAGTTATGTAAGTAGCATTATACAGTAAATTTACACAGGAGTCACAGAAGTGTTAATTGTTATAATAGTAAATAATTCATGCAAATATTAATTGTATTATTTTGTTGCAAAATTACAAATCACACATCAAACAAGTGTACAGTATATATATATATATATATATATATATATATATATATATATATATATATATATATATATATATATAAGGCATAAAGGTAATATTAAAGTTACAAAAGTAAGTATAGTAAGTGTAACAGTGAAGTGCATGTCAAATAAGTAGCATGTATTAATCAGTACAAGGTGGCTGGAGTATCATGATATTCGATTTCGGTGTTATTAATTATAAGTATAAGCTTGATTTGTGGGAGTTTTATTATATAATTAGGATATTCCGTAATGCCATGGAACAACGGCAACACGAGATTCAAGATTTATATATAATGCAATGTACCGTTTTTTCTTCGGTACCACGAGAAACAAGATATGATCTCTGTTATACATAAATACCCCCATTTTTTTGAGCTACCCCATCCTCATAATATATATAGATGAGAATAATGGAGGAAAGAGGCAATAGGAGGGATTTTCCTACTATGGCGTCGCAAAAGTACGCCCTCCTTCGTATTTTCCGACGATCGGAATCCATCATCTTCATCGTTATCATCCAAGATATGTGTACACCAAATTTCATGTGATTCTACAACTTTTTCACCGTTGATTTAGCAATATAAAAAGTTCTATTGTCGGTAAACCGTTAATTTTGAACCCGCTAATTCAATAGTAAAAATGTTGTAGAATCAAATGAAATTTGGCGTACCCATATCTTGGATGATAACAATGAAGATGATGGATACCGATCATCGGAAAACACGATGGACGGCGTACTTTTTCGACGCCATAGGAGGAAATTCCCTCCTATGGCATCTTTCCTCCATTATTCTCTCTCTCTCTCTCTCTCTCTCTGTATATATATATAGAGAGATCCCTCCTATGGCATCTTTCCTCCGTTATTCTCTCTCTCTCTCTCTCTCTCTCTCTCTATATATATATATATATATATATATATATAGAGAGAGAGAGAGAGAGAGAGAGAGAGAGTCTATTATGCATGTCATGTTCATGAGATTCAAGAGTTTCAAGTATTTAAATGGTTCATGTCATGTTCATGTTGAGTTCAGGCCAGGATAGTATAACTGCAGGAGTATTCACAGATCCAAGACTATCATTCAGGACAAACACGGGCCCGTTCATGAGTTAGTAATGAGACTCCTAAGAAGTTCAGGTCAAGATAGTATAATCACAGAAGTATTCTCAGACCCAAGACTATCATCCAGTAACAAGGAAACACGAGCCCGCATTCATATATTAGTACGGGACTCTTAATACTAGTTTATTATACAAGTAGCTTAGTTCAATTTGTATTTTTATTTTAATTTCAATATCATGCATTGATGGTATTACATATAAGCAGTATATATAATATTCAGGGTTATATCATATAGTAATAGTAGGTTGATAATATATATAGTTGTATTATATAGTACTGTATATGTGCGTAGAGTATAGTCTGTCAAGCAATTATTCTATTATCTGTGTAGGCAAGTTTGTTAACACGCTCATATACATATACAGAGTTCATGTATATTAATGATGATTTCGATTAATAGTATTGCAGAATATATTAACAGTGAAGATATAGAGTATCATACGATATCGATACGAGTAATTCCAGTTTTTGTATGAGCTGTTAATAAGTAGCATTTAGCAGTAATGATCATTGGTATTTATATCAAGATATAGCAGTATTAATGATATGATGTTTGTATGTATAATGTAATTAACATATTTACATACTGTCATATTTGGCAGTGGCATAATTGTATTTTATTTTCTTTTCTTGTTAATGCAAAAGCTATTGTTAAGTCATTTACTGATGATGCTCTATATTGACGGATCAGGATACGTGGCAGATGAAGTGTCCTAGAACTCAGAAGAGAGGGCCCACAGGGGCCGATCAAGCCACCCCTGTACCCGACCTACAAGCACAAAGCTGGCTCATCTCATGGGCCCCTGCAAATTGGCATTCTCGGTCTCTTAGCTCGCCTCCGAGCTACCGCAGGACCAAGATACCTCGGCCCTCTCGCTCGTTCCCGAGCTTTCCCGCCGAGACCATCTTCCTCGGTCCCTCCGACCGACCAACTCCACCACTCACAGGCGTAACCGCCGCTCCGCAAATCTCACCATGCGCAGATTCTCCGCCAGCAACATCCCATGTTCCACGCCATCACGATCCCCATTAATGGGCGATCCGCACTTTACGCAGGCGTGACGTTGGGAGCGTAACCGCCGGCGAGATTCTCACGCCTTCTACTGCGTGTTGCCGCCACTATAAAAAACCCCATCACAGAGGGGTCAAGTAAGCCATTCTTTACTCTTCTAAGCCGTTACTCTGCTTGGATCCCCTCACTAACTTGATCGTCGGAGCGTCCTTGGTGGTACCAAACCACCCCAGGACTTCTTTGCAGGTACTCGGCACCAAACTCCTCATTCCACTTCTTCCTCCAAAACCCATTGAGACCCACACGCAACAGGAGATAATCAACAAAGTCCACCGGAAGATCAACGGAAGACAATATCTGACGGAGACCCGAAAAGGACCTCCATCGTTTACTATAAATAATGGTCCTTAATGCGAAGATGTTTTAATGTGATCCCAATTTTAGGATAATTCAACCGGGAGATTTTAAAAGCTTTCAATCAAGAATTAGATTGTAAGAGCAAGAAAAATAACGGTCCATAATATTATGATGATGCACGGGGAACTCGGTGTTGTGATTGGATCGATATTGTTTATATGGATCAATTATAGATGCCGGAAACAATAGTTAAATATATAGAATTTAGGAATAGATCTGCATCTGAGAAGCAAATAAAAACATATTTCTTGGGGTTACACAGCACATAAGCACATGCTGCTAGAATGGAATATCAAAAAAAGAAAGAAACTCCTTGTTTAGTTGTTTATATTGCCATATTTCCTCAAGTTTTTGGCGGCCGACAAGCCTTGCCCAATGTACTTCGAACATCATATCACTTTTATGTTACTGATTACACTTACCATACGAAGATCTCAAAGCAATTTTTGATGGATCGGACAAGAAATTCTTTGCAACGGCTGTTGGAATTTATGTTGGTGTGATGTGATTTTGTTGTTCGAGCTAAATGATACTACTGGCTTACGGGCCTCACGGTTCCATCAGTCAAGCTCTTCGAATCTAAAAAGGATATGTGAGCCATGTTTTGTTTTAGTCGCTGCTATCCGACTTTGGTGCACTGCAAAATCGATGTTTTAGGATATAAGATTGAATTAGTCAGCTCTAAGATTATGCATTTTCTTTCATCTTTCGATAAGAGAAAAAATGTTGGGGTGAATTTTTGGCAAATGTTGTTGTTAGTACGTGTATATTGTCGGTACGAATAAATGAGAATCTAAAAAGATTTATTGCATCTAGTCTGTAATGAAATTGGTTTTGTCCAAAAAATCGGATATACACCCCCAGTTCACCACGAAAAGAAAATGAATGAATGCAGTATAATAATAATAATAATAATAATCATCCACGTTGCATAACGTAATTAGTAAAAATGATTAGTCTTGATTTTAAGGGGGGAAAAACAAATAAAAGCAAGTTATGGTGAGTCCCAAAGAGAAAAAGAGTGATTAAATTAAGAGAAAATGCTTTAATTTAGCCTGACCCAAGGCAACTCTGCAATTGCTTTGACACTTTTGAAAGTGAATGAGGACAAAAAACTAACACCTTTCACATCTCTTAAGCCTTCGCTTTGCTCGAAACCTGAGACTTTCTCTTTCTCTTTCTCTTTGTTCTTGGGAGCAGCTACAAGCACTAGAAGAAGAAGAAGGGAGAAAAAAACAACAACTAGTGTGAGCTCTTTCCTTTCTCACTTCTATAAGCATTTTCCCTTGTCTTCTCTAATGATTTAACAATTTACTAACTTGTTCTTTCTTTAGTGCTTTTAACCCTTTTTCGTTTATGGGTTTGATATTTGATGTGGGTTTCTTCTCTTCTTAACAAAAAAATAAAGGAAAAATGTTTTTTGATTGAGAAATGATAATGTCAGCTGCCAAAAACCTCTTCAAAGCTCAAACTTGCTTGCAGGCCTTTTGACATGAAAAGACTTCAAATAATATGAAACAGAGAATGACCCATGATAATTTGATGATTGCATTTTCAAAACTTCAAATTATTTTATTTTGGGTTCTCATAATTTTCAGCTCTTCATTCTTTCCCCATAAAAACGGTAGTATTTTTAGGATTTCGAGACATTTAATTTATTTTATTTTATTCATGATTTTCTCGAGGGTGGTGATGACTCCTCAGGCGCCGCGCCGCTCTGATGTTTGACCCCCTTTGATTTTAAATTTCTAAAAAAATAAATAAAAAATAAGCCACTATTTTCTCCGTCACATTCCCAAAATGCCCCCCTTATCAAGCCCATCCTGTGGAAGGATGCAAGGGCAGTCTGGTCATTTCAGGCATGCAGGGGGCTCCAATGGAGGAATCTGTTTGTTTGGATTGGATTGGATTCTTTCCTCCTATTTTACGTTTGTAGTGGTTGCCAAGCAATGTGTCAGAGGTTCAGTGTACTAGCTGCAATTTTTACTCAAGTATTTTTTTTGTTAAAAATAAAATTAAAAAAAGGTTTTTTAATTAAAAAATAAATAAATGTTTTTTTATTATTATCTTGAACAGTTACAGTAAAAAGGGCAAAAAATATCCGAGGCAAATCCTTTTGGTTGGGATATTAATTGCGTTCACAAGACATTTACTCATCTCATGTGTTGCTTGCTGTTGTTACTGCTGCAGAGAGATTGGTGAGAGATCACAAGGGAGATAATATGCAGACATCTAAAGCAAGGTGTGTGTTCTCAACTTTGGGTATTTTTATTTATTAAATACCTCGTAAGTTTAGATTAAATGAATGATTTCTGGGACTAAGATGTTTGAGCTTCTTCACTAGTTGTCAACTTGGGTGTTTTTGTTTTATGGTCTTTTGTAATGATATGCCGATTTATATTATGAAAATTATATTAGGGGACCAAGATGTTTTGAAAATCAAGCCCTGTGAGGGTTTAATGTATTTGTTGGGGATTTTGTGTCTGACTGTGAACTGAAAGAAGTGGCATCTTGTGTTTACTAGTTTGGAGCTCGTAGGTCATTTGCATTTATTTGTGGTCTTCACATGTTTGGCCCTCTTTATTGTGAGGTTGTTGTTATGGGGTCCTTGCTCAACTTAAATTGTCCCTTGTTTTCTCTTCATCTTTGCTGTTTTTAGTCATCAGTGTTGTAAAATGATGCTTTGTGAGTTAGCATTCATCAATTGCATTTGGGTTTTGCCCTCTTTAGATCATATAGGGACATATAATTAAGATTACTAGGATTTTGTGGGGGTTTTCTATCTCAATCTAATACTGGTTTAGATCAATAAAGTTAGCTCCTAACGTTTTATGTCAAGAACCATTTTACAGAAAAGCTTAAGCTGATGGGTTGTGGATGACTATTAATATCAAGCTAATATAAGATATCTAACATTTAACGCTTCCGCTCACTTAGGCCTTTAAGCCCTGAGGAAAATCCTTCAGCGGTAATTCTCACTTACAAAGGCAAAATAAGAAAGGGTAAATAACTAAAAATTTAAGTTGATAATACCGAGTTTGAAAGCAGGAGCAACAAATGGTTTCTTATCATGTCAAGAACCATTTTACTCGGAAGTTTAAGCCCTTTGAAAGTTGATCATATCCTGTTACTACATTGTATTTTCAAAAAACATGAGTTTAAGAGCCTTGCAAGGTCTATTATGCATAACCTATTCTCCACTTAACTCTTTATTTGAACAGGGTCACAGTTGGTTGGTTCAAATTTTATTGGCCTTCATTAATAACAATGCATGGGCTCGTTAGTATTTTGATTGTAAGAGACCGTGTCTCCCCTACATTTGATTTTGACAGAGACCATAGCTCACATAAATGCTAATTAATGAGTTTTGTTCCCAAATTGGCATCCCAATTATTTTGGCTTTACACATCAAATTTGGATGCAGCCAATCGTGTACATGTCATGATGAAGGATATGATACTGGGAGTGATTATTACTCCCTTTGCTCACAATTGCTCGTCCTTTAAGGAAGTTTATTATGTCTTAGATTACTTGTCCTTTAATGATATAAAGGTGAATTTCTCACCACATTTATTATTTTGTTTTTGTAAAATCTCTAAACCAATCTCATTTAAAAAGTATTGTATTGGTGTAAGGTCCCAAAGAAAATTTAAGAAGATGAGAAGACAATATTCATTTAATATGAGCGTAATTTAGGAAAATTTACTAGGATGCCAATATTATAATATTTCTTTCGAATAGATTTTAAATCATACCTTAATTGCCGTGCAAAAATCTAAAAGGATAAGTAATTGTGAACGGAGGGAGTACTAAACTAGCTTTTTTCAATTTTAGTTCTTTGCGTCTCCTAAGAAATTAGCAAGTGATGAGTTAGGAAGTCACAAACGATCTAATAAAATGCTCTTGTTTTTGCAATTATAGATTTTTAGTGTTCAGCCATTAATCATAGTAGGTGTTCATCAGTTTGTTCTAGTGAATCAAATATTGGTCATATCCGCTCCCATATCGGCTGGTATAACGTTTTGAGATCACTCGCGATACGATAAAGCTGATATAATATCGCATGGTATATCGGCCGATACGGCGATATCGCCTGATATATCGGCTGATACGGCGATATCGCCTGATATATCGGCCGATACGGCGATATGAAGTATCAGTCCGATACGATTCCGATATCCAATATTTAAAACCCTCACTTAGCTCCTCTTAATTTTTATTACAGCGCGTAGTTTCAAATGTAAATTACACAAGAGTAAACACATTTGGTTAACATTTTCATGATATTGTTTTATTTGGTATTTTGATCTATGGTGATGCCAAGTAGCATGCTTGAATAAGTGATGCTACTCCTTTTTTTTTAACTGGCATAAGTGAATACTGTGAATTACTACATTAAGCAAAATTTGTAAAAATAGAATGTATCTATTTTTCTTTTTTGTGAATATTGGTTATTTTACCTAAACCTTGATATGCATTACTCTACGTTGCTGAAGTCTTGAAGAGAATCATCTGCTTCTATTTTAAACTGCTGCACGAAATTCAAGTTTATTACTATATTTTCTTAAAATGTTTGATTTAATTGAGAGTAGGAACAGGCCATCATTGGAAGTTCCGCAGAGGACATCTCCTAAATCGAATCGTGCGACCAAGCCATCAAGTGGAGGAGGTGATGCAGACTCATCGTGTTCTTCAAAGCATACAACAACTCCAACTAAGACTCCAACTAATGCAAGCCCTAAAGGCTTTGAACGCCGCTCACCAAGAAGCCCGGTGATGACTGAGGTATTGCTATTGTTTGTGAAATTGTATTAAGTGCATATATTGTCGGACCCTCAAGGACCACTTTGCTAAAAACATTCATAATATTGGGTCACGGATTAACAATGATCGAGTTTTTAATGGTCCCGCTCACATTGGCCTTTAGTCCACAAAGAAAACTCTTCAACTTAAACATGAGTCGTTTGAAAAGGCGGTATATTAACAATGTTTATGAAACCAATTTAAGACTAACACCTGCACGCGAGCCTGGAAACTGATGTCTGCATTTACTGCACACACGCATGCACACGCATTAACCTATTTACTTGGACTTCATGATTCTGGCTACAATCCTTACTTGGCGTCGACAAACACAAAGTAATCAGTACTTGCAAATTTCTTCTGCTCTTTCTAATTGATCTGTCCTTTATGTTACCGGCACAAATATAGAAAAAAAGGCCAGGTAAGCTGAGTGAACTGGAAGCTCAAGCAACTCAGCTCCAGGAGGATCTCAAAAAGACCAAAGACCAACTGAGCTCATCAGAATCATCAAAGAAGCAAGCTGAGCGGGAAGCAGAAGATCTTAAATCACAGCTACAATCAATGACTGCAAAGCTCGAAGACGCTCAGAATCAGCTCATGGAGTTCTCGGCTGCAGAAGAGACCCGGCTTCAAGAGCTCCGTTTAATCTCTCAAGATCACGATCGTGCATGGCAATCTGAGCTCGAAGCAATCCAAAAACAGCATTCTCTCGATTTAGAGGCTCTCTCGACTGCAATGAATGAGATGCATTGGTTGAAGCTTCAGCTGGAAAAGGCCCAAGCTGAAATGGCTGAGAAAAATTTAACTGTGGAGAAGCTAAAATTGGAGGTGAACGATGTTGAGAAAGCTGAAGCAGAAGCTGAAGCTAAGGTGGTTGAGACTCAACAACAGTTGGAAGTTGCTAATGCCACTATAGAGACTCTTCGATGTGAAGGCTCGAAGCTCCTTGAATTGTTCAGGTGTTCCATTTCTGAGTTAGAGGAATCGAAAGCTAAAGCTAGTTCACTGGAAGATCAGCTTAATGTGGGTAATTCTTTGACACTAGAACTCGAAGTAGAACAACTGAAACTTGCACTAGAAGCAGCTGAGGCCAAGTACGAGGAAGAACAAACTCGAATCTCTTCACAAATTACATCTGCATATGAAATCGCTGATGAAGTGAAGATCGAATCGGGAGTAAGAGAATCTGAACTAGAATCGCTACTAAAGAATGCAAGTTCTGAGATTACTGAACTGAAAGCAAGTCTACTTGACAAAGAAAATGAACTTCAAGCGTTATCGGAGATGAACTATGATCTGAAAACGAAATTAGGGAATGCCCATCTGAACCAAATGGAATCCGATACCACCGAGTCTAAGCTAATGGAGCTGAAAGCAAACCTCATGGACAAGGAAAACGAACTGCAGAGCATTTCTGAGGAAAATGAGGAGCTGAAACAAGAACTCTCGAGAAAAGAAATGGAAAACAACAAAAATTACGAATCTGCAATCGCTGAAATGGAACTAGCGAAGGCTAAGGAAAAGGAAGCAACGCTGAAGCTTGAATTTGTTGCTGAAGAGGGAAACAAGCGAAGTGAGCAGTTGGAGGCGGCACAAGTGATGAATTCGGAGATGGAAGCGGAGTTACGGAGGTTGAGGGTGCAATCTGATCAATGGAGAAAGGCTGCTGAGGCTGCGGCAGCTGTGCTTACTACTGGAAACAACAGCAGCAGCAACAACAACAACAACAATGGGAGATTCGTGGAGAGAACAGGGTCATTGGATGCAGATTATCAGTCTGTGGCAGGGAAATTGATGAATTCGCCATTTTCAGATGATTTGGAGGACGATTCGCCGAAGAAGAAGAATAATGGTGTGTTGAGGAAGTTAGGACTGTGGAAGAAGAATGCAAAGTGAAGATTGTCTCAGATATTAAAGGTTAGTTAATTTACTATTATGCTTTTTTCCAATTTTTAAAAAATATTTTGTTATTTGAATGAGAGGTTCTTTACCTCCATGCATAACATGCAATTTTCCATGTGAACTTGGCCACGAAACTCGCGAATCAGTTCTTGGTTAGATTTGAATAAGGATGACTCTGATGCCATATTACAATTTGAATCAGAGGCGCTCACATCGCAGCATAACATGTGAAACACATATAGTTCTTCACTAAATGAAATGTGACCACTTTCTTGCCCTCCCCCCCCCACCCCCATTTTCCTTAATTGCAGATTTGGTTGCTGCTGGAAGCTGAGCATATGATGGAAGATGCAATAGTTTCTACCCAAAGGCGATACCTTGGCTTTTAATCTTGTTCTCATCTCCCGAACTGCACAAACTCTGCTGCTTTAAATTCTTAAGATGTTCCAGATTTGAATCTTTGCATAAATGTTTCCAGATTTTGGAAGATATATTTATGAGCAGAAGATAGATGAATCTTGGTAATGTTGGCCTTGAGTTATTGTTTCCTCTCTAAATTTTGGGTGAATTGTCAAAACCCTCATGGCAGGTTTTGCCGCCGGCAAAAAAGCCCTTGCCATGAAATGGTTGTCAAAAACCCTTTTCAAAATTTTCCTACAATATCTGTATAGTTTGTCTACTATATCTAGTTAACTTATACATATCGCAGACAACTGCATAGATATCGCAGGTAACTACATAGATATCGGATAAAAATTAAATATAGCAGGCAGCCATACAAATATTGCAGACGGTTTTATTTGACAACTGAAAACTCTTTCAAAGGGTTTTGGCCAACCGTTTCAGGGCTAGGGGTTTTTCGTCGGCGGGAAAACCTTACCTGGGTTTTTTCTGTGACAACTTGATGTAAGCCCAAGTATTCTAGCTCCAACTAGGTACCTTGTAATTTGCTAGTGTTGATGATGCATTTGAATTTAGAAGCTACTCTGTGCAACTTTGATCTGCATTTTTGAAGAGCCTGAGCAACTTCTGTTGATTTAAAATAACAAAGAAGAATGCCTTTCTTTTTATATCCTTTAAAATAATGAGTTAATTGCACAAAACACCCTTGTAGTTTACCTGTATGGCATGTTTATTCCCTCAAGTAATTTAAGGGTTTCGGTCTACAAGCAGATAGGGTGTTTGTGCCAATATTTTTTAGTTGAGTTGGTATAAATGCCACACAAGGTTTACCACAACGGTATTTTGTGTTATTAACCAAAATAAATTTTTGATGAAGCCCCAGCTAATAAAACATTAGGCAGTGATATTATTTTTTGTTTCCTATTCAAACGAGTCTTGGTGAATTTGAACTCGAGATGTTTTAATGCTACCTTAAAGCACTTGATATCATTTTATTTTAAGTTTTGGTTCGCTGCACTACATTTTGAAATCTGAGAATTCAAACCCCTAGTTCCGTATTTCAAACCCAAGAGTTCAAATTCCGACCGCATCTGGTTACGGATCATTATTATTCAAAAAAAAAAATGAAAGAAAAAAGGAAGGAAGAAAAGAAAAGAAAATTCATCATCATCATCTTCCAACTAAAACATAAATGGCATAAATAATCCCAGCTATGTAACCCAATACAGTCAGCAGCAGATCGATCCAAAACTCCATCAGCATCCCACCAAAAAAAAAAATCTTCTCAAATTTAGGTCCAATATTTAACTAATCTCTACATGTTTTAATTTGCATGTAACCCACCAACGTTGACAGCATTAGCACTTGTAACGTCGCTATCACTGCTTACTAGATAATGAAAAATGGCAAGTATAAAGCTACATTTAACATTTAAAGAAACTATAAATAGTGGCAGCCAAAAAATCAACTATCCATCAACCTTTTTGGATCGACACCAGTCATACCAGCCATATTCATCTTTTATGTTCTAAATTATGGGTACACCAATTTTGCATTAAGTTTGGATACTTTATACCTGTTCATTTTACTTTTTGCCCATATATCAAGGTTCGTGAAATGTTGTACTGTCAAAAAAACCATTAATTTTTGGGAAAACAATTTAGTTTAACATCATAATTAAGAAACTTATCTTTATCTTTATACGGCACGCTTATTATTTTAATTGAGAAAACAAATTAATTTAGAAGCATGATGAGTATACATGAAATGATCAAATGAAAATATAATAAAAATGAAGAAAGAAAGATCATGTGTTGCGGCTCTTGGGGTCAAAAATTGCATCCCGGTTGACCAAGTCAAAATCAAGATCAACCCTAAGCCAGGTGGACCCAAGCTCAGGTCAAGTGGGTCCATGCCCGAGTCGAGCCTGAACATGAAGCGGCCGGCCTCCCCTATGCAAATAAAAAATCATATAATAAATAATTTTGATGTGATTTTTTATGTATGAATGTAAGCAAAATAGGCATAAAGCCCAATTTTTGTAAGCCTATGGCTTATGTGCAAAACAAATGATCACATGAGGTATGAGACGAGCAAAATGTCATTTTGTAAAGCCCAAGTGGCTATATGTAAATGTGTAAGTCTATATAAGGCAATGTGATGATGAATAAAAAAAGACAATTTATTCTCCCCTAAAAACTAAGGTTTGTGTGCCTACTCCCTTTTTCTCAAGGGTCTAAAACCCTCTTACCCTATTTTTTTGAAATAAATCAAGAGTTTAACTTTTCTTTTCTCAAAAAGAAGTAATTTTTCACCACAAAACCCATAAAGGAGAGCTCGGATCTCCCATCAAATCTCTGAAAGGGGAGATTTTGAATCTCACTCCCCCAAGATCCGGCCAACCGAGAGGAAGAAGAAGACACATCTCCAAAAATCCCACGTTGGGAGGATTCAAGGCTCAAAAGAAGAGCCAAAGATCCATCGGAGTTTAACCCTTTTCTAGATTTGTTGGAGTTTAACTCCATAAATTAAATTTCTGTTAGGATTTCAACTCCAAAACTCCTTGAGAGTTCAACTCCCCAACTTAGGGGCTAAGCCTTTTTCCGCTGGTATTTCTAGCGGTCGCGTGCCGTGCACGTGACCCGTGGGCACTAAAGCGCCTATGTGCGCGCACGCCCCGCGGTCGCGTGCATCGCACGTGACCCGCGGGCGCTAAGCGCCCGCGTGCGCCCCACGTGACCCGCTTAGCGTCCAGCGGTCGCGTGCAGCGCACGTGACCCGCGGGTGCTAAGCGCTCACGTGCGCCCCCATGCGACCCGCTCAGCGCCCAGCGGTCGCGTGCAGCGCACGTGACCCGCGGGCTGCACACGTGACCCGCTGGCGCCCAACGCCCACATGATGCTTACGCGACCAGCGGGCGCCAAGCGCGCGCGCGCCAGGCACGTGACCCGTAGACACCATGCGCCCACGTGCCACGCATGCGTCTTTAAGACGCTCCCCCCTATTTTTTTATGCACTCCACATCAAAACACGTCCCCCGCTGGGAAATGTTTTCTAACGGGGCGCTGTCCCACATCCCGCAAGGGGGCTGCTAGCTTTCTTGACCCCCAGCCCGCTATCCGGGTAGCGGGACCCCCGTAAAACCCTGCGGGACCCCCAATATATCTAAAACCCTTTTCAAAACATACACACACTGCACATTGAGTTCACATGACCAGTTTCACCCGTCAATCGGAGATTCCTTCGCTCCAAAGACGAGGGGTAATTAACGGCAGTTTAGTCCGCGGCTGCCGGAGATTCGGATCCCTACAATCAATAAACGCCCTGCCTACTCTAGGCAGGGGGAATCCGTAGTACGCCTGACAAGCGCGCGCGTATTCCCATCTCAACGGGGTGACAAAAAACACCCTACAGCGACAAATATGATCACGAAGCAAATAACAAACGATAAAAAGAAACAAGAAAATGATAAAAAAAAACAATAGAAATAGAGCACTAATTACCAAAAGACACAAGATTTACGTGGAAAACCACGGGAAAAACCATGGACGAAGGAGAAACTTTACTAATCGTCAAATATGAAGGATTACAACGGTGAATCAACTCTCACAAAATCTCTAACAAAGAACCCTACCCTGCTCTCTCTTAATTATGATTACAAAAGGGTTAATCCAATTAGGGTTACAAACTACATTATATATAGGTGAGGCAAATCATATTAGAAATATGATTTCTAAATATTCGGCCCAAGACGTGCGCAGACGTCTGAAGAAGACTTGGTAGACGTCTGCCCAAAACACAGAGCGAGGCCAAACGTCTGAAAAAGAAGTTTCAGACGTTTGGGCTTGAGGCTTCATCAGATCCAAAGAGCTCGCAGACGTCTAACGAACACGAGTCAGACGTCCGCCCAAAAGTATGCCGAACATATAGAGCGTCGATAAACGTCTGAAGCTTAAACTTCAGACGTATGGATCCTTGCTGAGGATGAACCTCAAATTTCGTGAACGCCGAACTAGTTTGGGAACTTCTAAGGACGTGAATACGAGGTAACTCAACAAATCTCCAGCTTAACTCGCATTCGCCACAAAACTCCTCCATAATATTAATAGTAGTTCCACCTTCTCCACAAAAACCCTAAAAAGATCAATGAGTGCGGCATGCTCCAATTAAGTTCAAGCAATACTCAAATTTAACAAACGAAAGAGACTTTGTCAACATGTCGGCCGGATTATCCGCTGTGCCAACTTTCTTTACGATTATCTCTTCATCTTCAACGACATCCTTAACAAAACAATACCGAATATCGATGTGCTTCGTTTTGTCATGATGCATATAGTCCTTTATCAAATGAATCAAGTTTTGGCTACCATAATAGACTATTATGGTATCTCTTTGGATACCAAGTTCCGAAAATAGTCTATTCAATCAGATTGCTTTCTTAACGGCTTCAACAACGGCCATATACTCTGCCTCCATCGTAGACAATACTATTGTAGGCTGTAATGAAACATGCCAACTGATGGTATAACCTCCTGAAGATTAGCCGGTGATTGACTTTCGTCTGTCGTGGTCACCTGCATAGCTAAAATTGCTGAAACCAACCAAATTTTCGTTGTTCCTTCCGAACTCCAACCTCACATCAGACGTACCTCGTAAGTATCGTAAAATCCATTTACTGCTTGCCAATGGCCTTTACCAGGAGATACCATATAACGACTGAGAACACCAACATCATGTGAAATGTCGGGTCGGGTACATACCATGGCATACATAATACTGCCCACCGCACTCGAATAAGGAACATGCAACATATACTTAATTTCTTTCTCTGTTTGCGGCGATAAATGAGTTGAAAGTTTGAAATGAGCCGCCAACGAAGTACTTACAGATTTAGCGTCTGTCATGCCAAAACGCTCCAAAACTTTCTCAACGTATC
The DNA here is from genome assembly GCA_030015575.1 of Agapanthus africanus. Lineage (NCBI taxonomy): Eukaryota > Viridiplantae > Streptophyta > Magnoliopsida > Asparagales > Amaryllidaceae > Agapanthus > Agapanthus africanus. The sequence goes on from CM057339.1 coordinate 141,604,586, forward strand.
GATGTTGAGACAAGTAAAGTTTTCTTCCTTTGCGATCGCGCCTAATTTCCGAGAATTTTCTTGACCACTCCCAAATTTTTGGTCTCGAATTTTCCTTTCAATTGTTCCTTAAGCTTCTGAATATCAACATATACTTTACTGCTATGAACATATTATCAACAAGTATATGAAAGAACCATCGGCGAATTTCTTGCAATAAACGCAATTGTTGCCCTTACTTCTCGTAAACCCAATATCCTTCATGAAGGAGTCAAATTTTTTCTACCAACGCCTAGATGACTGCTTCAAACCATAGAGAGACTTTTCTAACAAACAAACGTGGTCTTCCTTACCTTCAATTTCGAAATCATTTGGTTGTTGCATGTAGATCTTCTCTACCAAATCACCATGCAAGATAACGGTCTTAATATCGAGCCGCTCGAGCTCCAAATTTTGCATAGCCACCAAACCGAGCAAGACATGAATAGAGGTGTGTTTGACAACCGGAGAGAATACTTCATTGAAGTCCACCCTTTTTACCCGCGAATAGTCTTTAGCTACTAACTGTGCCTTGTATCGAGTATCTGCAACCCCTTGATCTCCTTCCTTCTTTTTGAAAACCCACTTACAGCCAACTACTTTCTTTTCTCCTTCGGGCTTAACGAGCTTTCATGTCTGGTTCTTGTGAAAAGGCTCAATCTCTTCATTCATAAGGACTAGCCAACGAGCTAACTCATCGGATGAGATGCCTTCTTGATAACTCGTAGGCTCGCTACTATCAACTGTCTCTATAAAGGACAACGCATATACCACAAGATCATCGTAGCCATATCTCTATGGTGGTCTAATGTTCCTTTGTTGTCAATCTCAAGCGAGTAGATATTTCTTTTCTTGGGACCGATCTTCATCAGATGATGGTGAAGGAGAGATCTTCTGAGAACCCGAGCTTTCTCTGACCTCAATTTCAATGCCCGGTCTTATTTCTTTGTATTGTCTTATATTAGAGATTCCGCGTTCTTCGGTTTCAACATTGCAGACTTGTCAAAAGTGACATCTCTGCTAATCATAAGCTTTGGCGACTTAGGATCTGAACACCACGATCTATAACCTTTGATTTTGGCAGCATAACCATGAAAAATGCATTTCTTCGCTCGAGAATCTAACTTGCCTGCATGACAATGTGCATATACGGGATAACTAAACACTTTAAGTGTGAATAATCGGCATGCTTCCCAGACCATACCTGCTCCGGTGTTTTACTACCAAGCATTGTATGAGGTGATCAATTCACCACGTAGCATGCCGTGTTCACCGCCTCTGCCCAAAACACCTTGCCGAGCCCTAGATTAGATAAGATGCACTGAGTTTTCTCCAAAAGAGTCTGATTCATGTGCTCTCCGACTCCATTTTGCTATTGTGTGTAGACAACGGTATGATGCCGAACAATACTTTTGTTTTTTGCAGAATTCATTGAAATCTCCACCACAAAATTCTAATCCGTTGTCTGTCCTTAGTCTCTTAATTTGCTTCCCCGTTAAAGAGTTTAGAATGTGAATTTACGTGTTCTTCACAATTTGGATTGAACTTAGAACATGGGACATCTCATGTCCTACATATTTTGAAATAGGCCACTCTATTTATTTTACATATTTTTGAAATAGGATAATATCCCTACTCCTTTTAAGATAGAAACGTGGATTAAAATCCCCATGATATATATGTGAATAGGCAAATACTATTCACTTTTGTGATATGAAAATCATATCTCCGTAAGAAATATCTCATTTCTTTAAAGAAGAAATATCTCATTTCTTTAAAGAAGAAATATGGATCAAAATCCCTATATTATTTTAATAAAAATATATATGAATAAGCAAAACCTATTCATCCGTGAGATATGAAAATCATATCTACATGTTAGAATCATGTTTGAAAACACCATATTCCTTATATAGAACATGATCTAAAATCATGTTCTGTCTTTTGAACATAATCTATATGTTCATATTTACACAAACTATAAAAATGATAAAATATATCATTTTTATATTGTGTATAAAGTTCAATATAAAGAACTTTCATGTGGGGAAATTCTATATGAAGACTTTCCCATTATTGTCAATAATGAATCATAGGAAGCCTCAAAATAGGCTTCTTGACTATTGTTAAGTCTCCCGACACGTCGGGACCCCCCTCCCGGCGGTGGGAAGCTCCAAAATGAGCTTCCCAAATTAACTGTCGGGAGGCTTCTAAGATCGGGACCCCCTCCAGACGTCGGGAACCCCCAAAAGTGGATCTTCCGCAAGTGACACATCGTTTCATGATAATTTGATGGCCCTACATAGGATTACCCCACTCCTATCACTTTGGCTATTATGTGGCCCTCATACAGGACAGTACCCATTCATATTGTGTCTAGATTGACACTAAAATATCCTAAAGTATAAAATTAAACTCTTAAATTAGAGTTTTCTTATAACTTTGTACATTTTGTAATATTAATGTAATTTACATTCAAATTGTACACAAATATAAATGAAATACAATGATATTCCTTTGTGTTCTCGTATTATTCTCTGTTTGCAAGTATTTTTATATTTATAAATGCGATATTTGTAATGTGATTTGAGCAACCTAGCAAGATATCTCGTCTAGGTAATCACTTAGACAATATGGTGTAATTAACTATAGGTGCTTGCGCCAATGGAAAGTCTTGAACCCAGGACTTTCCCATCAACCTTTAAAAGTCAAATATTTGTTTTGTTTAAACTCTATCTGTTCTGAACATTCAATCTTTAGAGGTTCTAAAGAGGGTAAACACCCATGTATACGGATTTGTATCCGATATTTATTTCAAATCTGAATCTGTATCCAATTTAAATCAAATACGAGTGGTTATTTTCATTTTTGATGACCCTTATTTGGATACGCCTATGGTCATTGTATACCGATATGGTAGCATCTATACAGCGGCGGATGCAAATAGTAAGGTGTGGGGGCATGTACCCCCACTCAATTTTCATTTCAAAAGAATCCCCACTACTCATGCAAGTATGTTGCACGTGCCTTTGTATATTTTGACATCACAAATATTTTAAAAGATTTTTAAAAAATTAGTTGGAAAGATGGGAACGTGGAAATGAGGAGAGTTACAGAGAGTTTCTTTTGCATGTTTTTCGTACACCCCTCTTTTAACATTAATACAGTAGAGATTTCTAACAAACCTTCAACCTACGCCATAAGGGCCCCCAAAATCCAAAAAATAAAAAAGAACACCTGGAACTAGAACTAACGGACACGCCTAATAATCAAGCCTTACACCTTCTCGATCATATGGTTTATTTTTTACCAGTATTATACACGTGTCATGCATGTGGAGGAATACAAGTAATTATAAGGTGAATATAACCATTTCAAAGTATGCATGGACTATAATTGTTATATAAAAAAAGAATATATTAGTATAGTTATATGATTACAAAATTATGTACCAACTTGGTACAAAATTCCTTTTATATGCGCATCCCAAATCATTTGATTGTAATTATAAAATTATACAAGTAATGAAACAAATTAATTACAATACATTTTTGTGATAAAAAAAGTCACATATAATACAACATTAATCAATTATAGAAAATTAAGAGAAACATTTTCCATACCAAATATTGTCATAAAAAACAAACAATTTACAAATATCAATATCAAGTAGTCCACCGCTTATTTAAACTATAAAACATAAATCCAATAATAAATGTAACACATGCAACATATGAGCATTATGTAGTTCAAACGTTAATTAAGTTCTAATCATAACACAATAAGCCAAATTACATAAATCAAGTTTCACAAGAGAAGCAACACACATAAAACAACCTACAATATTAAAATCAATTATAGAATTTTTGATCAGCCGACTTAATCGCCGAATTAATCGGCGAGCCGAATAATTCGCGAATTATTCCCGAATTATGTGAAAAAATATCGAATAATTCAAAAAACAGTAAATAATTCACAAAATCAAAACCTAGCATCTCATATATTAATTTCTTGCTCGAAATCCTTCCGGAACATTTCCCGAACACTTACCGAATCTTTCCCGAATATCTGCCGATTTTTTCCGAATAGTTCGCCGAATCCGAATTTACGATCCCGCCGAATTATACGCAAACGACGAATTTGTGACTATGAGCTGAATGAGCTGAATACCACAGATACTGTCGAATATTTATTTTGATATCAATACTTCGAATTGTTATCCTAGTGTCTAATGAGCATAAATATATAAAATACACAGACAAGCAACTATTGACAATATAATTGTTACTATACCTTAAGCATTCCCATGCATGGCATGATATTTTCACATTTTCCGCCTTTATCATGTTGACTTCGGTGCTTTTCTTTTTGAAACTTTCATTGATCTCGTCTTTGATGTTCAAAATCCTGTATAAATCAAATAATAAATCAACTATACATAGTTTATCAATTTATAGTTTAAAAATGAGTGCGGATATCTTACCAGGATTTTAGATCTTCACCTTATTTCCTCCATGGATTAATTTTCATAATAGCATTCCTTGGTGTTAAAAGAGAAATTCCTATCCATTATTCAAATGAAAGATAAATATTTTATCATATAACATTATATTTTGATTACACAAAAAGAAATTCTAACCTTTATAGCGTTGGTTGCACTTTGAATAGGCATGCCTTCAATTAATTCATTAATCGTGTCACTTGCATTTGCTATATCGTCACATAATGTGAATAGCATTGGATCAAGAGTACTGAACATGAAAAATATTAATGATAAGAAATAAATTATGATTTATTATTTTAATTTAGAGTAATCTATTTTATATCTCTAATAACATTGTTCAAGTATGGAACTTACGAATTGTTCATTACTAACCGATCCTAATGAATCCTTACGGTCTCAATATATGAAAAATTACTAAAAAGAGTACTACAATCCTCAAAATAAAGCCAAATCAGATATGAGAAACATTAGTACAACAAAGGTGGAGCTCAATTCTACTAAAAATATTGATGACAGAGAAAAAAGATAGATTCTAATAAGTACACTTTTAGAGTTAAGAGTGTTATGATCCTGAGAAGGCTGACAAGTTGCATAAAATTCATCAAGATTTAGAAGAAACCAAGATAACTCTAATAAGTATTTTTCTACATATGGCCTATGATTAAGTTTGAACACGATCCATGCAATTCAGCATTACACATGGCATCTTTTGCCTCGTCAAGCATATATAAATTATAAACTCTATAATTGCAATTTAGCATTACACATGGCATCTTTTACCTCATCAAGCATATATAAATTATAAACTCTATAATTGCGGGAATTGGAGAAATCATTTTCAGCTATTGAACTTAATCAGCGAATATATAAATAAGAAAGGACATGCCTTAGGTTTGATTGAACTTGCTCATAACATTGCCCCAAGATATGAACTGAATTCTACTCAAAACTCTTAGAAATTTCCTCAATGATAGTTAGCCAACAATTAATTTCATGCCAAGTCTATCTAATTATCAATAAATTCTAGTTAGATAAAATTCTGGAAAAAAATAATAATTTATAATATTAAAAAAGTAGTTGTCAAGTAGGTATGGGTTTTTCATTCATTTATAAGGCATGATTTAAAGCAACTGATCAAAAAGGATTTGGTATAGAATAAGGCTTCATAAATATTTGCTTATGACAAAAATATAAATTAAGATTCGAAAATTAGTTTACATAAACTAATCAAAAGTTTCCATAAACGGATAATATTTTTTATAAAATTTAAAACTATCTCAGTTATAAACAACGTTTCAACCGTTTCGAATTTTAGGATCACTCTCATCTCACATGTTATATTTATCTTTATCACATTGAGAAAGAAATAATATATGTCAATCCCGATGAAAAAGTTATGTGCGTAACTTAAATTAAGCTGAGTTAAAAGTATGGTTCAAGAAACAACTAATCAGTAGAAAAAATATAAGATATTATCTAGAAACGAAAAGAGGCACCTAGCATGAATACAACTTATAAAATGCATGGTCTGATTTCTGTACAAATCAAATTAGAAAAATGGTCAAAGATGAAATTCGGAAAGAATGGTGAAAGCTGAAATAAGAAAAAACTCTCAAATAACATAATAAGAAACCAGGTCAGAACTTATGTTTAAAAAAAAACTTAAGATCATCATGTCTACTGAATTTTAAAGCAGTAAAATTGCATCTTTATTGCTAAACAAGGTGTTAAATTCAAAAAAACATATAGTGGTATACAAATTTTGTATGAAATTTTAAAAAAAAAGATATGAAAGATCTTCTAAAATAACATAAATTATATGACCATTCATTTGCAGAGTCATGATTTAAGATAAATAAATTTAAAGAAAAAAAGCAACTAACCCAAAATCAAATTTAACTTTTTTTGAACAACTCATAATTGATAGATCTCAAGCAGCATTAAGAATTAATCAATAAAAATTAACCTTTTATACAAAGTCATTACAAATATAAGGTTTTGTACATAACTAATTAGGATTTTTATTGATCACATCGTCGCATAAATAAGATTTTTAATAGAGACCCAAAAACCAAAATAAAATTCTAGTCCTAAAATATCGTTATTGTTGATCGATTCGATTAACTAGTAATTTTTTTTTATAAAAAAGAAGAAGATTCAAATAATTAGGAAATTAACAATTTACTGGCATCGCAAAAAAAAAAGAAGAGCGAAAGAACATTACCTATTAAATCAAGCGGCAAATTGAATCACATTAAGTCATGATAACTATCCCTAAGATGAATGAGAGAGGAAAAGAGATTCCAACAGTTAGAATACTAACAATTTTTTAGCATCACAACTCAAAGCGAAAAGGAACATTACCTATTAAATCAAGCGGTAAACCGAGCCACAATAAGCCATGATGGTGATCCTTAAGATAAACGAGAGAGAGGAGTTAGAATCATATTGATTGCCCTGAGAGATCAAATTATCCTATCACATAAAAAATAAAAAGATAACGAGGGATTACCTTACACAACCACAGATCCAAGATGAAGAGATATTCACCATCATTGTCCCAATAAATGCAACTTTTAAAACCTTCACCGTTTCGATGATCAAATGAGGAGACGATTATGAGAACAAATGGGGGAGAAGTTTTCCTGCGAGCGGGAAGCGGTTGAGAGAAACTGATCCTATAATTTTAATTTGGGAAAAATATATATAATCTTTAAACACATGTCAAAATCTTGTGAAAGGTTAACATAATGTTTACAGAAAAACCCACGACTCGACGGAATAAAAACTAACAATTATATTCCTACTCCATAGTTTTTAAGTACACTCTCTTATAGGGACGATATCTTAACCCACTATACAATTATATACACAAAAAAGTAGAGTGAGAACATAAAAGACTACCAAAATTGGTCCATCATTTTCATTTAGAAGAGTAGTTTTAGATAATATGTATTTGAGTTAAATGGTCTCGAACATTCTCCGGAAAAATTTCCGGTGAATGTCTTAATAAATTAAAATCAAATATCTTTTGGATAATCGGCACCGTTTATCTTGATATCCATGACCTAATGCATGTGTACGGCGAATTTCATGTGGTTTCGATACTTTTTGACAATTGATCTAGAGATGTAAAATATTCTATAGTCAAAAAACCGTTAATTTTGCAACCATTTGCTACAACGACAAAAAGTATCGAAACCGTATGAAAATTATTGTACACATACAATAGGCCGTGGAGATCAAGACAAACAGTGACGATTATCCCAAAAAAAAATTAAATTTTGATTTATGAAGCCATTGTGGGACCATTTAATGTTTTTTTATATGTTATTTAATTGAGTTTCTGAATGAATCATTAAAGCTTTTTGTGTCTTCTCGTAGTCCAAAATTCTTGGATCTGCCACTGCATCTATATATATCCGATCTGTATCCAATCTATTTACATCATTACCAGTAATTTGGTACCGGTGATCGAGTGATTTCATTTAATATTTAGGAAATTTGTTTGTGAACCCAAAATTAAGAAATTAATTATTTCTAAACCTGATAAGTTTTAAAATTTCAGAAAACCCTTTACATGATCATTTACATGATCAGTATAAATGTTTTGAGCTTCCCAGCAACTCTGCACATATTAGAACAGATGGGTTTTCCTTTTGGAATTCCATATTTACTTCAAAAATGGCTTCTCATCTTCTCATCTAAATATATTATCCAATTGGACGGCAATTTGCGGTTATAATTTGTATGATAATCAATAATCAGACGGATTGGATCACATAAGCTAAATGCGATGAACCCTAACTCGAACAGTTATAGAACAATCATCGGGTCAGGTTGACCCGATTATGACTCTTGTCTAATTAACCCTTATCCATGCACCCTAACTTCTGGCTATGTTCCGATCAGGATCAGACAACCAGTTCAAAGTATTTTGATGTTCCTAATTTTTCCACTACACATTCTTTTTCTTTTTATTTCCCAATCAGATGTAGTACCCTACTCTTACTTCTTTTTCTTTTTTCTTTTTTCTTTTTGGCACTCATCCTTTAAATCCTAACCTATGCATATAACACATGCAACACACCTATACATATATCACACTCAAACACACAACACATACGCACCCTGTGGACCCACGAATAGATGAATTCTGTATAAGGATTAAAAATAGAGTTCATAATATTTTGGAATTCTTATGGTGTATTTTTTAAACCAAATGGCATAACATTCCATTCAAAATGCCCAAAGGGTACTGTAAATGCAGTTTTATATTTATCAGATTCATAAATCTGTATTTACCAATAGCCTGATTTTAAATCAAACTTTGAAAATATTTTAGCTTTGCTTATTCTATTAAGCAAATATCTTTTATCAGGGAGAGAATATATTATCCATTTAAGCACTTTATTTAATGGCTTATAATTGATAACAAGACGTGGCACACCTCGTTCTTGTTCAGCAGTATTATTAACGTAAAATGCTGTACAACTCCATGGAGAAGAGGATTTTCTGATTGATTTGAAAAACAATATAAATACCTTCATATTGGTCTTATTCAAGTGGCTTTTAAGCCTCTTACCCTCTAAGGCTTTAATGCCTCCATTTTGACATCTCTAAGAGATACTAGATGTCTTGACTGGATTCCTTCCCTGATGGTGCAAACAAGTCTTTGCCATGGACCAGTCTGTTTCAATGTTTACCCTAATTTAACATTGTCTTTAACTGATCCAAATATTCTTGAGGCAGTTACCTTAAATCTTAAAACACATGGTTATAATTTCATGAAAGGATCGAGACTATATCAATAGTCTACAGAATTCATTACAAAGCCTTAACTACTATGGCACCGAAGGTTAAGGCAAAAACAGAAAACGGTAAGACCACGGTAATAGAAACTAATCTATTATCTTCTGGTGTTGCTACTAACAGGATTATAAAATGGGAAGAAATAGACTTTCCCGAATCTTGGGTTATAACCTCAGCAGTTCCACCTGCACCTATTATTGATACAGATATCGATCAGATTATACAGACTAACGATGGGAATATTTTCAACCAACTTAAAAGTTCTGGCTGAATGTTGTCATCTTCTATGATTTTAAGAATGACCTTTTTATCGTCTTTACTTATAACATTAACACTCAAATCATTCATTTTAACTATAGATTTCCAGTAATTCTCATCTTTGTTGATATTACAACATTTACTGGAACATTTTATACATTGTTTTTCTTTATCATTTGATCAAGATGAATCTGTTGAGTCAGATTCTGAGGATTCTGATGAATTAATCATTATTTTATATAATGATGATTTTTTTAGCTCTTCATCTTCTATTTCATTTATCCTCTTTTTTGTGTAGCATTTGTTGGCAAAATGACCAACTTTTCCACACTTAAAACAAGTGGTCGAAGAAGCAGATTTTTTCTTAAATCTGTGATACTGTTTTTTCTTCTTCTTCTTTTCTCCCCTTTTTTCCTTTGGAGGATGATAGTTTCTTTTGTGCCTCTGTTAATAATGAGGTCGACTAGGTTGTGCTTCTCTCTCTTTTCTTTTATCTTTCCGTTCCTTATACGGATCATCCATAGCGAATTGGCTACAAAATTCCCTCAATTCGTGTTTACTAGTCAATCTCTGGCTTTTTAATTGGTTTCTTAACTTTATGTCATTACATAAAGCTAAACCTTCTTTAACACATGTGCTTATTAAGCGACCATAAGTGAATGTGTTGTAGGGTATAACCCCATTATACTGCATTCTAAGATTTGTTCTAACTCTTTCAGCAAATAAATTGGGTAAGCCATCTATAAATTTAGCTTTCCAATAAGAGTTATTCGCGTCTTCTAGCTGCATAACTCTGCTGAGAAAAGTATCTTTATACTATCTGAAATGTGTTAATGTATGACATCTTAGATTCTGTAATATCTAGAAGAACTTGGTTTCTTTCTGAATCTAAGATCTATAAGATCTAGAAGACAAGATTCCCAAGAACAAAGAATTAAATTCTCATCGGAATCTTATTCTTAACAAATGGTTTGGAGCAGAAATTAAGAGCCCTTTAGAAGACAACATGATAATCTTCTTCTAATATTCAGTTAATAAATAACAGTAAAAATCTATCTTACTTATGAAATATCTTGATAAATAATTACTTATGGTACGATCCCAAAGTCGCGTAGGAAGTTCCAGTTGAGCCAGAAATTGGCATATGGTAGCCCATAAATCGTTGACAGTCGTGTAGGTAAAAATTTAGCTAGATATCTTTTAAGTAAGAATCATAAAAATATGAATAGTATTGCATGTAATAGAACATATTATGCTTAATAAGTTAATTAAGTTCAAAACCTTGAAAAGAAATTTTTTATGACTACACCTTCTGCTTTTACAGCTATATCTACAAAGATTGCTCGTAATAAGAACAAACATATTGGTGCGGTGAGCGTGGAACAAAGAAGATGTTTTTTCCATATATAGATGATGTTCTTGTCTATTTAGAAAACATTGATCAACATTTTAAACATTTGAATGTTTTCAAATATCTTATTATAAAAAATGGACTGGTTATATCCGCTCCAAAAATGAAGTTGTTTCAAATAGTTATAGGATTTTTGGGCCATAATATTAACAATGGCACCATTATCCCAATAGAAAGAAGTATTGAATTTGCTTCTAAATTTCCAGATCATATTCCTGATATTAAGCAGCTTCAAAGATTTTTGGGTGCTTTAAATTACGTGGCAGATTATTATAAAAATCTAGCTACAGATGTAGCCATTTTATATAACAGGCTAAGAAAAAATCCTTCACATTGGACAGATTTTTATACTAAAGCTGTTCAAAAGATTAAAGAGACTGTAAAAAATTTACCATGTCTCCATATTGCTAACCCAAATTAGCAAAAAAATGTTGAAACAGATGCCTCGAATATAGGATATGGAGGCATTTTAAAATAAGTAGATCCTACTAATAATAAAGAAATACTAGTAAGATTTAATTCTGAAAAATGGAATCCAGCTCAGTTGAATTATTCAACTATCAAGAAAGAAATTCTTTCTATTATAAAATGTATCTACAAATTTCAGGATGATTTATTAAATAAAAAATTCTTACTAAAAATCGATTGTAGCGCAGCCAAATCTGTGATACAAAAGGATGTAAAAAATTTAACATCAAAGCAAAATTTTGCTAGATGGCAAGCTGAATTAGCTATTTTTTATTTTGACATTGAATATATTAAAGGCACTGACAATTTTCTTCCTGATTTTCTTACCAGGGAATTTCTTCAGGACTCTCCCTATACAGACTCCTTCGAGGGGCCAAGGCCCAGGCCGAGGACGAGGAAGGGGGAGGAATAATATTCCTAATAATTCCCCATATGCAAACCGGCTTAAAATGCAGAAGCCAAAAGCCATGAAATTAGACATGGAATCTGAAGCGTCATACGCTCAATCGGAATGGAAAATACCCCATAAAATGGCAAGGAAAAGTATTTCTAACACGAGTGTTTATAACACTCAAAGCGAAGCAGAAACATTTTCAGCAGGAAGTCTTCCTAAACAAAAATCCTTTAAAAGGGCAAATGAAGATGCTAACGATAATTATGTTCCAAAAGAAACAACTGAACAAATTATTTATTTAGAAAGGAATGATATTCCTAGAATAGATGATCCATGGTCTCTAAAAGAAAAATATATTGAGACCACTGCTTTTGCTTTACTAGCAGGAAAAACAAGGCAAATTTATGAAGCCTTACTGATAGTTTCCAGTTATAAATTGAAACAGAATTTCTTTCCTTTTGTAGAGACTATAAATGCCTTGTAAGTCTATTCTTTTAATGGACATTATCTTACTAAGAAATTGTGTCCCTAGTATCACATGTTGTGATATCTCTTTTACAATTATAAAGGGAGAGGGAAGACATATGTCTTCGTTGCAAATGTTTGCATTTGACACCTTATATGGTGTAGTTAAAGTACTGTTATCAGCTGTACTTAAAGTCTGAGTAGTTCTCTCGCAATATTTAATTGGAATAATTCCTTCTTTTATGCAATTTAAATCTGCACCACTATCAACGAGAGCTATAAGATTGGGTATAACCAAGTCGTTATTAATTATCAGATTAATTCTAATATACCATTTTTGTCACGCCCCGCTTCCCGGTGTACGGCGAAGTGGACGCGACGAGGTCCGCTACGTATATACTTAGAAGTACATACGCTAAGCGTATCTAAGCAATATAAAAGTAAATCACAAGAGACAAAAGATATAGAAATAACAGCAACTTTATTAATAACATTCTTTTGTATAATGCATGAAAAGTAAATACAACTGAAATGAAAAGCGATGCCTAAACAGTGGCATAACAGGAAATGAAAACACTGAATAGAACAAGGTACAATATCTAGAGCTCGGGTTCTTCGTGAAACTACTCCAAGTCTTCACCGGTGGGCTCGATTTCTGCTGGGTCCAAAGCACCTGACGACATTCAAAGAAGAAAGAAATAGAATGTCGTCAGCAAACAAGTCCCTCGGTAAGTCCCAAAGATAAGGGAGAAATAGACAGAAAATAAGAGAGAGAGAGAGAGCGCTTTTAATGTTGTATTATAATATTGTAATATTATATTAACGCTGTTGTTTGTAGCCTGGTACAGAAGATGCGAGTGTATACGAGGGGAGTCCCACTTACACCGGGGACCTTGGTAACCTGTAGTACAAGGCTCCGTCGATAATACCACGGAACAACGACATGGATGTAATTACGTCTTAAGTGACCACCTCGTGCCACCTTTAACATATTCCGTACCGGTCTACCCCTTAAACCCCGTAGTGTTATGATTGTATTGTAGTATTGTATTGTGTAAGTTGTATGACCGACCAAAACCATGATATCAGTAAACGGATTGTAACTGCATAATCAGGTAAATGGAATAACGGAATAATGGATGTATATCCATGGTTTGATTCAGTCAAGTTGTATAGATTGTTAACTGGATTCTGGGATTCATGTGTTCATATTGAGTTGGAATATTAAAGAATGTAGATTGACTTGAATCATATTCAAGTCACAAATAATCAGACTCAAACCCGAGTCAGACCAAAAGAAATGTAAGTCGAAATTCTATTATTTGTTAGGGTCCTTATTGTAATTTATAAAACTTGAGGGGGTTTTATGTAAAAATACTTTTGTATAGTTTTCAAGATACACCTCAAGGATTTATTATTCGTCTTTATAGTTATAATGAGTGTGATTTTATTTGTATTATTTCTAGTGATAATATCCTAATTATATAAATAAAGGTATTAATTTGTAATATTGATTTAGTTGAAATTCATGGTATTTTAATGTAACTTTTAATCTTGTAATTTTTTTAGGAAACGGTGGAAACTTTATCTTATAATAAAATATGTGTTTAAATGATAAATATACATATGTTTATACAAGAATAATTTTTAATAAATATTTTATTTTCAAAAATCTCATTTTTCTTAAATGTCGTATTTTAAACCTTTCGAGACCGAATGCTCCTTGCGGAGGTCTGAATCTCGCACTACTAAGCCCGAGGGTGCACGATAAACCGTACTATCCCTAACGAGTTCCCCAAAGGCGGGTTGTAGTGGCGCTTTGCAAAGATTTAATAAATACTAGTCATTTAGAAAACGGTTTTATAAAGATAAGGTATTTATCTGTAAAAGGTGTAAATTTCCGTATTTTAGATTCTAGGGTTTCCTAAGACAACTAATCTATTTCTAAATGGTCTAAACGATAAGTCATTAGGAGCCTCAAATCGCCTCTTCACAGCCAATTGCGGCCAGGTAAGTGCCAGGTGAGTGGGAAGCTCTCCACTACAAGTAGTGGCCCTAATTAAGTAACCACTCGGTTTAGACACACTTGCCTAGACACTACAAAGTCAGGTTTAGATAAACGATCGATGTTCACGACATATCATATTTTCCTTTTAAAAGATATTGTTTTAAAATTGTATATAACTTAGAACTTTTAGAAAATGTTTATAAAGAAAATGGTATTTTAATGAAAAATCTTGTTTTGTTGTATTCTAAATTTTCAAGGTAGCGTGTTATGATTACATATGAGTGTGTGTGGAGGTAGGTCATTATCTCATGATCTATTTTAAGGTATAGCAATATTAAAGGGTTAAATGTGATAAACTAAATATGGTGGTATTTAAGTGCAAAAATACGGTATATTGCAAAAGCTATCATTTCATGTGAGAAACATTATCCAAATTAGTTGTTATGTGATTAATAGTCAACATGAATATGTTTAAGCATTATGGAATTAGTGATAAGTGAGTTTTGATAGAAAACCGAATCGGAAATCGGTTTATTCCGATTTCCGTCGGGTTTGAAAAGTCGTATTTTATGAAAGAATAGAAAGGTAGAAAAGAGAGACTTACGGGTTTGGACAACGCTAGAGAGTGAGAGAGAGGTAGAGGGTTTGCCGGCGAGTCGAAACGTCGTCGAGAGCTCCTAGCACGATCACCGGAAAGTCGTCGTCGATTTCGTCAGCGCTTCGCCTTTCGCTCGTTTTTCGACGTACCAAGTTCTCTTGGAATTTTAAGAGAGTGGACTTAGGAATTTAGGATGAGAGGGTAGAGGGTAGGGGTGTTTATATAGGGTTAGGCTAGGGTTAGGGTTTTAATTAAAATAAATATTAAAAAAATATATAAAATTCATTAAAAATCATTAAACCTAGGACTAAAAGGGATTTATTGGCCAAATGATAACCGATCCAAGCAATTAAAGTGTGCAGGGGGGTGGACCAAGTCAAGTGGAGACTTTTCTCTGTTGGTGACTCGGCCGTCCGGTGAAGTCCGGCCGGCGGCGCCTGACCGAGTCGGCCGAGTCGCCGGCCAGCGGCGCCGAGTCGGGCCGAGTCAGGCCACCAGAGGCCGGGGAAACTTCGGGGGTACAATTTGGTATATTTACTTTTTGTTGTCCAATACATATTTTGGGGGTTATAGCTTTTTGACCGTTGACTTCCAAAAGAAATTAAAACAAAATAAATACAAAAATAATGTGGGGCATGCGATTTGAACTCTGGTGGCTTGGTTCAGCAGTGCAAGGTGTTACCAATGAGCTACATGCTCCTTCTTGTAATTATTGTGGGAAAATAACTACTTAAAATGGTAACAGCAACACTAAATACCCCAAGTATTACTTAATTTTAAAACAATTTTATGTACACTAAAAATGGAGTTATTTAAAAACAAAATAATTACTTATATATATATATATTGTGCTCAGGTTAAAATACCCCTTTATGAATTTTAAAAAAATTAAAAAAAAATTGTATAGAAAAGTGTATAGAAAAATTAGGGTTGTTACATTCTACCCTTCTTATAAAAATTTTGTCCTCGAAATTTGTAAAAGAAAAGTGTAACAGATTCAAGTAAATTTTTGGTGAGAGTGTGTGAAGAATGGCAAAGTGATGCAAATGTGCGAATAAGGTTGAAGAGAATTACCGGGGTTATTCTGACTAACCGTATCAGTTTCTACGGCCGCCAAATTGTATATCTGGCGTCTCGGCACGTTCCTCCTAGCTGGAGGCATATTCCCCTGTACTCGAGGCATGTTTCTCAGTGCTTAATGGAATTGGCGATTTGACTGAGTAGGGAATCCACGTGGAGGTGGTGCTGGGAGTGCAGGACGAGTTGCAGGAGCCTGGATAGCTGGCTGCTGCGGGTAGTTGGCGGGTGTGTGTGCTGAGTTGCGTCTATAAGGACAGTTTCCAATTCCGTGATTGGACGCGCCACAAACTAAGCATAGGCCTTTTGCGCGCCTACAGTCCTTCCACAAGTGTCCTTCCCTCTTGGAATAAAAGCAAAAATCGGGTCTTGACCGATTCTTAACTTCTTCCAGTCTTCTGAGTTCAACAGCTGGCCTTGAAGAGGCCCCTCCTGCTATTTGAGTGGCAGGACGTTTCACTCCTGCAGACTGAGGTCTGCCCCTTGCCTTTATCACTGTTTCATAGCTGCGGGCAGCTTCCAGAGCATCTTCATGAGTCAGAAATTTACCCGTAGCTAGAGCAACCTGAATCTCCGTGTCCAGTCCTTGTTGAAAGTGACGGGCTCTGATCTCGTCCGTCGGTATTAAGTGTGCTGCGAATCGGCTTAACATGGTGAATTCAGCGTCGTATTCATCTACTGATTTATCCCACATCGAACCCTGTTGTAGATGAATGAACTGCTGCTCCATTGCAAACCTGGCAGTCACAGGGAAGTATTTCGCGTCGAACTTCTCGCGAAAGGTCTTCCATTCAATAGGTTGTACCAGACGGCTTTCTTCCGCCTTCCACCAGTTCCGTGCATTGTCCGTGAGTTGCAGCTTTGCAACTCAGACCCAAGCTATTTCTGGCACTTGTGCTGCTGCCAGATCATCCTCGATACTTTGAGCCCATTCCTCAGCTTCCAGTAGGCTCCCCTTTCCTGAGAACTGTTTGGGATGTAAAGCTCTAAATTGCTTCACCCCAGGTGCTTCAGCCTCGGGACGGCTTAAGAGCTGCTGCCGTCCCTCTAGGAGGCTGCGGATTGCCTCAACAGAACCGTTTGCTCGTTGAGTAGAGCAGGAACGACAGGTGTGAGAGGTAGTGGTGGAGGTGTGTAGTTGACATTGGTGCTGGTGTTGTTCGGGGAATCCATAACCCTGAAGAAAAATTTGGGTTAGGACAGATTCAAATGAAATGATAAGATTCAAGGAATATGAAATTGTAAGATTCAAGGAACATGAATTGTAAAGAATGTTTTAGTTGCTGGTTCTTGTGTTATATTGTTTAGGTTGTTCACGCAGACCAGAACTGCATAATAGGGATTCATACAGCTCTGACCTGCATGGGCCACCAAAAAAAACCTGTCACGCCCCGCTTCCCAGTGTACGGCGAAGTGGACGCGACGAGGTCCGCTACGTATATACTTAGAAGTACATATGCTAAGCGTATCTAAGCAATATAAAAGTAAATCACAAGAGACAAAAGATATAGAAATAACAGCAACTTTATTAATAACATTCTTTTGTACAATGCATGAAAAGTAAATACAACTGAAATGAAAAGCGATGCCTAAACAGTGGCATAACAGTAAATGAAAATACTGAATAGAACAAGGTACAATATCTAGAGCTCGGGGTCTTCGTGAAACTACTCCAAGTCTTCACCGGTGGGCTCGATCTCTGCTGGGTCCAAAGCACCTGACGACATTCAAAAAAGAAAGAAATAGAATGTCGTCAGCGAACAAGTCGCTCGGTAAGTCCCAAAGATAAGGGAGAAATAGACAGAAAGTAAGAGAGAGAGAGAGAGCTTTTAATGTTGTATTATAATATTGTAATATTGTATTAACGCTGTTGTTTGTAGCCTGGTACAGAAGATGCGAGTGAATACGAGGGGAGTCCCACTTATACCGGGGACCTTGGTAACCTGTAGTACAAGGCTCCGTCGATAATACCACGGAACAACGGTATGGATGTAATTACGTCTTAAGTGACCACCTCGTGCCACTTTTAACATATTCCGTACCGGTTTACCCCTTAAACCCCGTAGTGTTATGATTGTATTGTAGTATTGTATTGTGTAAGTTGTATGACCGACCAAAACCATGATATCAGTAAACAGATTGTAACTGCATAATCAGGTAAATGGAATAACGGAATAATGGATGTATATCCATGGTTTGATTCAGTCAAGTTGTATAGATTGTTAACTGGATTCTGGGATTCATGTGTTCATATTGAGTTGGAATATTAAAGAATGTAGATTGACTTGAATCATATTCAAGTCACAAATAATCAGACTCAAACCCGAGTCAGACCAAAAGAAATGTAAGTCGAAATTCTATTATTTGTTAGGGTCCTTATTGTAATTTATAAAACTTGAGGGGGTTTTATGTAAAAATACTTTTGTATAGTTTTCAAGATACACCTCAAGGATTTATTCGTCTTTATAGTTATAATGAGTGTGATTTTATTTGTATTATTTCTAGTGATAATATCCTAATTATATAAATAAAGGTATTAATTTGTAATATTGATTTAGTTGAAATTCATGGTATTTTAATGTAACTTTTAATCTTGTAATTTTTTTAGGAAACGGTGGAAACTTTATCTTATAATAAAATAGGCGTTTAAATGATAAATATACATATGTTTATACAAGAATAATTTTTAATAAATATTTTATTTTCAAAAATCTCATTTTTCTTAAATGTCGTATTTTAAACCTTTCGAGACCGAATGCTCCTTGCGGAGGTCTGAATCTCACACTACTAAGCCCGAGGGTGCACGATAAACCGTACTATCCCTAACGAGTTCCCCAAAGGTGGGTTGTAGTGGCGCTTTGCAAAGATTTAATAAATACTAGTCATTTAGAAAACGGTTTTATAAAGATAAGGTATTTATTTATAAAAGGTGTAAATTTTCGTATTTTAGATTCTAGGGTTTCCTAAGACAACTAATCTATTTCTAAATGGTCTAAACGATAAGTCATTAGGAGCCTCAAATCGCCTCTTCACCGTCAATTACGGCCAGGTAAGTGCCAGGTGAGTGGGAGGCTCTCCACTACAAGTAGTGGCCCTAATTAAGTAACCACTCGCCTTAGACACACTTGCCTAGACACCACAAAGTCAGGTTTAGATAAACGATCGATGTCCACGACATATCGTATTTTCGTTTTAAAAGATATTGTTTTAAAATTGTATATAACTTAGAACTTTTAGAAAATGTTTATAAAGAAAATGGTATTTTAATGAAAAATCTTGTTTTGTCGTATTCTAAATTTTCAAGGCAGCGTGTTATGATTACATATGAGTGTGTGTGGAGGTAGGTCATTACCTCGTGATCTATTTTAAGGTATAGCAATATTAAAGGGTTAAATGTGATAAACTAAATATGGTGGTATTTAAGTGCAAAAATACGGTATATTGCAAAAGCTATCATTTCATGTGAGAAACTTTATCCAAATTAATTGTTATGTGATTAGTAGTTTACATGAACATGTTTAAACATTATGGAATTAGTGATAAGTGAGTTTTGATTGAAAACCGAATCGGAAATCGGTTTATTCCGATTTCCGTCGGGTTTGAAAAGTCGTATTTTATGAAAGAATAGAAAGGTAGAAAAGAGGGACTTACGGGTTTGGACAACGCTAGAGAGTGAGAGAGAGGTAGAGGGTTTGCCGGCGAGTCGAAACGTCGTCGAGAGCTCCTAGCACGATCACCGGAAAGTCGCCGTCGATTTCGTCAGCGCTTCGCCTTTCGCTCGTTTTCCGACGTACCAAGTTCTCTTGGAATTTTAAGAGAGTGGACTTAGGAATTTAGGATGAGAGGGTAGAGGGTAGGGGTGTTTATATAGGGTTAGGCTAGGGTTAGGGTTTTAATTAAAAAAAATATTTAAAAAATATATAAAATTCATTAAAAATCATTAAACCTAGGATTAAAAGGGATCTATTGGCCAAATGATAACCGATCCAAGCAATTAAAGTGTGTAGGGGGGTGGACCAAGTCAAGTAGAGACTTTTCTCTGTTGGTGACTCGGCCGTCCGGCGAAGTCCGGCAGGCGGCGCCGGACCGAATCTGCCGAGTCGCCGGCCGGCGGCGCCGAGTCGGGCCGAGTCAGGCCACCAGAGGCCGGGGAAACTTCGAGGGTACAATTTGGTATATTTACTTTTTGTTGTCCAGTACATATTTTGGGAGTTATGGCCTTTTGAC
Source organism: Agapanthus africanus (assembly GCA_030015575.1). Classification (NCBI taxonomy): domain Eukaryota; kingdom Viridiplantae; phylum Streptophyta; class Magnoliopsida; order Asparagales; family Amaryllidaceae; genus Agapanthus; species Agapanthus africanus. Next base: position 141,624,826 of record CM057339.1, read on the forward strand.
CGTTGACTTCCAAAAGAAATTAAAATAAAATAAATACAAAAATAATGTGGGGCATGGGATTTGAACTCTGGTGGCTTGATTCAATAGTGCAATGTGTTACCAATGAGCTACAAGCCCTTTCTTGTAATTATTGTGGGAAAATAACTACTTAAAGTGGTAACAGCAACACTAAATACCCCAAGTATTACTTAATTTTAAAATAATTTTATGTACACTAAAAATAGAGTTATTTAAAAACAAAATAATTATTTATATATATATTGTGCTCAGGTTAAAATACTCCTTCATGGATTTTAAAAAAATTAAAAAAAAATTGTATAGAAAAGTGTATAGAAAAATTAGGGTTGTTACAAATTTTGATTTAATACTAAATCAATGGTCTGTAAGAATTTATCTGGTTTTACCTCTTTTTCTCTAGTAATTTTCTCAATAAATTCTTCTTCTTCATTTGAAAATTCTCCTTGTATGATGGTGTTACCCTCAATAACAGAGATTCTCTGTAAAATATCTTTATTTTGAGTTTTTAATTCTATTATTTCTGTTTTTAGGTTATTAACCTCTTTTTGTAAAGCCGCAATGGTTACTGGCTTACCTTCTTTTAATTGTTGTCTTTTAAAGATTTTTGATAATCTATAAACTTATCAATCACAGGAGATTTCTCCTTTCCTTCTTTAAGAAGAACTTCAACCAATTTAGATTTAAGTTCCGGCTGAATGTTGTCATCTTCTATGATTTTAAGAATGACCTTTTTATCGTCTTTGCTTATAACATTAACACTCAAACCATTCATTTCAACTATAGATTTTCAGTAATTCTCATCTTTGTTGATATTACAACATTTACCGGAACATTTTATACATTGTTTTTCTTCATCATTTGATGAAGATGAATCCGTTGAGTGAGATTCTGAGAATTCTGATGAATTAATCATTATTTTATATAATGATTTTTTAGCTCTTCATCTTCTATTTTATTTATCCTCTTTTTTGTGTAGCATTTGTTGGCAAAATGACCAACTTTTCCACACTTAAAACAAGCGGTTGAAGAAGCAGATTTTTTCTTAAATCTGTGATACTGTTTTTCTTCTTCTTCTTCTCTTCTCCCCTTTTTTCCTTTAGAGGATGATAGTTTCTTCTGTGCCTCTGTTTATAATGAGGTCGACTAGGTTGTACTTTTCTCGTTTTTCTTTTATCTTTCCGTTCCCTATACGGATCATCCATAGCAAATTGGCTACAAAATTCTCCCAATTCGTGTTTACCAGTCAATCTCTGGCTTTTTAATTGGTTTCTTAACTTTATGTCATTACATAAAACTAAACCTTCTTTAACACAGATGCTTATTAAGCGACCATAAGTGAATGTGTTGTAGGGTATAATCCTATCATACTGCATTCTAAGATTTGTTCTAACTCTTTCAACAAATAAATTGGGTAAGCCATCTATAAATTTAGCTTTCCAATGAGAGTTATTCGCGTCTTCTAGCCGCATAATTCTGCTGAGAAAAGTATCTTTATATCATCTAATATGTGTTAATGTAGGACATCTTAGATTCTATAATAAAGTTCTTATTTTGTCAGCTTGATCACTTACATCTCCTGTAAAATGATCGAGAATAGTAAGGATTAATGTATAAACAACGTCAGACACAGGAAAATTATTCTCCATCTTTGCTGCGCTAAAAATTTCAATTTTCTGCGTGGGTGATAAACAATGATCCCACCAACCTTTTAAAGTTCCTGTGAATCCACAAGAAATAAACCTTGCAACATCTACATCGAAATTTCCCTGCTGTTTTGAGACTGTTGCATACATCATAATACGATGTAAAGTATCATGGATTTGCTTATCTACTAATCTATCAATGTTCCATTCATAAATGGCTCGTCCTGAAAATGAATTTGTTATGACAGCTTCATTTTCTTCATATAGGACGTCTAAAGGAGTTGGTCTTTTATAATAATGTTTATCCAAAGTCCTTTTTTGGATATTTAATAGCATTTATCTCATCTTTACTAAATGCATCATTTTCAGACATATTAATCTGATCATCTGATATTTCATTTATATTAGAGTTTTCTTCTGATATTTCAGAAGGCTTTCTTTCGAGAATATTTAATCTGACACTATTAAACTTTTTCTCCAGAGCATTTATTATATTTGAAGATATATTTTTATCTTTAGATAATTTATATCCTGAAATATCTAAAGATGGTTTAATTGGTATATAATTTTTTTCATTTGTTACTTTTATAGTAGGAGCTTCTATTATAGCAAGAGCTTGTAGTTTATTAATCAAGTTTTCAAGAGTAGATTCTCTCTAGTCAATTGCTGACCAATAATTTGTATATGGATGTTAGTAAAATTGTTTTGCTTAAAGACCTTTTGTAGTTCTTTTAGCATATTTTCCATTTTATCATCCATTATTGGCTTTATAAAAGCTGTTGCCTCTAAATTAGAGATAGATACTCCGGATAACCTTAGTGGTTCTGTGGGTGGGTATATAGATCTCACGGTTTTTCCACTTATGGTGGACCACTGTTTATAATGTTCTTCTAGAACATTAATCTTACTCTCTTGTTCTGTAAGAAAGTAATCAAGAAACCAGTCTACAAAATATCTTAGACATTTGTTTTCTTCAAGATTTTTATAATATTGATCTTTGTAATAATACATTTGATCGTTTGAGAATGTTTTTGCAAACCATTCTCCAAAAGCTACATGCTTATTTTTCATAAATTCCTTATTAAGGAATTTCCTTAAAGGACTATCAGGTGTTAAATCCATAAAAGTTTATATATGGAAACTCATCTCTGATGAAGTGGGAGAGGTTTTATGTTCCTTCTCGTATATATGATGTGATATATTTTCTTGTGAAATATTTATCTCTCTAACCTCTCTATAAGAGAAGCTTGGTCTTGAAAAAGACCTTCCATTATAAACGGAAGAAGTGGTACTATTTTCCATATAAGGTTTTCCTGATATTCTGGCTATATTATTTGAGCCAAATTTTACTTCAATATTCCCATCGTCAGTCTGTATAATCTGATCGATGTCTGTATCAATAATAGGTGCATGCGGAACTGCTGAGGTTATAACCCAAGATTCGGGAAAGTCTATTTCTTCCCATTTTATAATCCTGTTAGTAGCAACAGCAGAAGATAATAGATTAGTTTCTATTACTGTGGTCTTATCGTTTTCAGTTTTTGCCTTAACCTTCGGTGCCATAGTAGTTAAGACTTTGCAATGAATTCTGTAGACTATTGATATAGTCTCAGATCCTTTCATGAAATTATAACCATGTGCTTTAAGATTTAAGGTAACCGCCTCAAGAATATTTGGGTCAGTTAAAGACAAATTTAAATTAGGGTAAATATCGAAATAGACTGGTCCATGGCAAAGACTTGTTTGCATGATTCCCATGAGGGAAGGAATCCAGTCAAGACATCTAGCATCTCTTAGAGATGTCAAAATGGAGGCATTAAGTCCTTGGAGGGTAAGAGGCTTAAAAGCAACTTGAATAAGACCAATATGAAGGTATTTATATTGCTTTTCAAATCTATAAACATCCTTTTTTGAAAGGAGTTGGATTGTTTGTTCTGTGCTATCCACAGAGATAGTTTTTTCCATACTTTTGATGGAAAGTCTGGACGAGAGATCAAACGTCCTTATATTATATATCTCTTTTACTAGAACATTTGGAATGGTCCATTTGTTCAACTGTTCCTAATCCGAGGGATACTCAAGTAAATTAGAGATTTTAATATGTTTGCTCTTATTACGAGCAATCTTTATAGATATAGCTGTAGAAGCAGAAGGTGTAGTCATAAAAAATTTCTTTTTCAAGGTTTTGAACTTAAATAACTTATTAAGTATAATATGTTCTATTACATGCAATACTATTCACATTTTTATGATTCTTACTTAAAAGATATCTAGATAATTTTTACCATATGCCAACGTCTGTCAATGATTTATGGGCTACCATATGCCAATTTCTGGCTCAACTGGAACTCCCTACGCGACTTTGGGGTCGTACCATAAGTAATTATTTATCAAGATATTTCATAAGTAAGGTAGATTTTTACTGTTATTTATTAACTGAATATTAGAAGAAGATTATCCCTGTTGTCTTCTAAAGGGCTCTTAATTTCTGCTCCAAACCATTTGTTAAGAACAAGATTCCGATGAGAATTTAATTCTTTGTTCTTGGGAATCTTGTCTTCTAGATCTTTGATTCAGAAAGAAACCAAGTTCTTTAGTAAGTGTTCATGGTTTAATCATCTTCTTTCAAGTCTGTTTAATACTTAACAGTATAATATTTCATTAGATACTTTAGATTGCATGGCTTAGAAACATATCATACCTGATATGTTACCTGTTCATTACCTTGAAGAAGAAAGCAGATTAGCCAATCATGGCTTTGATACCATTCAAATCTAAATGAATCATTAAAGCTTTTTGTGCCTCCATAGTCCAAAATTCTAGGCTCTGCCACTGCATCTATATATACCCGATCTGTATCCAATCTATTTACATCCAGTAATTTGGTACCGGTGATCGAGTAGTGATTTCATTTAATATTTAGGAAATTTGTTTGTGAACCCAAAATTAAGAAATTAATTATTTCTAAACCTGATAAGTTTTAAAATTTTAGAAAACCCTTTTACATGATCAGTATAAATGTTTTGAGCTTCCCAGCAACTCAGCACATATTAGAACAGATGGGTTTTCCTTTTGGAATTCCATATTTACTTCAAAAATGGCTTCTCATCTTCTCATCTAAATATATTATCCAATTGGACGGCAATTTGCGGTTATAATTTGTATGATAATCAATAATCAGACGGATTGGATCACATAAGCTAAATGCGATGAACCCTAACCCGAACAGTTATAGAATAATCACCGGGTCAGGTTGACCCGATTATGACTCTTGTCCAATTAACCCTTATCCATGCACCCTAACTTCTGGCTATGTTCTGATCAGGATCAGACAACCAGTTCAAAGTATTTTGATGTTCCTAATTTTTCCATTACACGTGCTTTTTCTTTTTATTTCCCAATTAGATGTAGTACCCTACTCTTACTTCTTTTTCTTTTTTCTTTTTGGCACTTATCCTTTGAATCCTAACCTATGCATATAACACATGCAACACACCCATACATATATCACACTCAAACACACAACACATACGCACCCTGAGGACCCACGAATTTACCCCGAAAGTGTTAATATGTGGCCACTTCCCCTCATGGGATTCGACCCCCGCACTCTCTCGATGAGAAAAAGTGTCTATACCAACTGAGCTATAGATCATCTTCCCCTGCTCTTCAATCTAATTTGTGTGCCTCTCTTTCCAGATTAAATTCTCTTCTTTAAAACTTCTTTTTGTAAAAGTGTTGCAAAATGTCAAAGATAAATTAAAAAAAGGAAAATAAAAAAGAAAGGAAAATTGTCACACCCCGCTTCTCAAACGAAGGTGAAAGGGTAACGTGGTATGGTCCACAAGCTAACTGTAAGTCGATGTAGTACACCCCAGTACTTGTGGGGAGGCGGAATTTTCAAAAACGATCAAGTTTAAAGAACAAATATCGACTAACCGCTTGAATCGAAGCTAAACAAATAATAACCGAACACATAGCTATACTAAACTATAGTGTTAAGGGATTATACGTAATGAAACCGGTCCTTCGTCTTTACGATGTCCTTGTTCTCCTCGGCCTTCTCTAGGTAGTAGACGATCCACCCGAGAGCGAAACTCCAAGCTAAACCTCTAAACTTGAGGCAACTAACCTTCTTGGATTGCTAATCAAAGAAGTTAGGATGAGATAGAGTGATGGTTATGGATGCTTAAGTCTAACTAAACCTTTGATCTCAACACATGAGGATTAAGGATTAGTATCTTGAAGATGAGAGCTTGAGGAGAGAGAATATGAGATAAGATAATGAGAAGAGAGAGAGTGTATCATAATATATTATAAAGCATTTTCTAATAATGAGAAAAGAATAAAGGGTGATGATAAATCATGCTTCATAAAATATCTAGTGGTGATTCATTAGCATGAGTCATTAAGCAATAAATGTGCATTAATGAAATGAATGAATCACCACCATGACTCACAACCTCATCCAAAGTAACCTCCTTAGTCACATCTTCTAGAAGCTTCTCGTACAATTACGAGAACGCCCCTTGATTAAAAGAAGTTTTGTCGATCAAAAATAATTACCGCAATCAAGAACGGCGTCGCTTGAAGCTAGCCGGTGAATACGGGTCGGTCCACAGGGATGTGTAAATCTTCTTTAAGTTCTTACGAGTTAATTCCAAATGGTGTTTGGAAGTTTAATTAAATCTAAAAATTGAAGTTGTATGAAGGTAGAATTAGAAACTTGCTAGGATTAGGTTTAGGGAAAATTTGGTAAATAAAGATTTACATCTCTTTCCATTGCCATCAATCAAATCAATCATATTAGAGTTATGGTAAATATTAACAAAGGGGATTAGGATGATTGGGAAGATTGATTCTTCCTCTAGATCCTTGTCCTTCCTTTCTTAATCTTCACCCTAACCTCCATGGAAAACCTTAAGATCCGGGCCTTTAGACTACGAAGTCACCGTTACCTTGAAGGTAAAAGTGCCGTAGGGAGCGGAATCGAAAGGTATGCATGGAGTTCTAATGTTCATAAAAGTTTAGCGATGAAAAGAGATGAGAGATCTTCATCTCTCAAATCCTTCCCTATTCCTAACCCTAACAAGCGAGGAAACTACTCGCTCATTGAGGGGATGAAAGAAAACAAGAATTTATTAAGGAGAGAACACATTGATTTCAAGTCAATAAAAACTAAACTAAAGCGAGAAAATAAGAACAGATATAAAAAAACTAAAATTATTACAAGGAAAATAACCTACTTACTTTTGATGCACTCTAACTTCAAGAAAATAGAATTTTATTCATGAGAAAGAGGCATAAGAAAATACAAGGTCTTAGGTTCTATTTATAGGACATAGAAACCTTAGGGCTACAGATTGCACCGCATGTCTAAAGTTACAATTATACCCCTGAAAAGATCTTTCCAGAGCCGCCACACATTTTGGTAAAATTTCTGCGCATTAGGATTTCTCTCCGCCGCGGAAGGGCGGTCTGGGTGGGCTTTGGGCCGCGGTTCCGCGGCCCAATGATGAGGTTACTTGCTCAATTTTTCTGGGTTGCTTGGTATTTCTCTGGGCTTCCAGGTTCTGTATTCAGATTATCATATGGGCTTCTACAGTGATACCAGATTTTCAACGAACACTTTGCAATGGATCTTTTAACCGTCTTTCTTGTAAATTTGGATCTTTTGTTGTCTTGTTGATGGTGAACCGTTCTTCTGCTGAGCTTTACTAAGATCTTCCTATTTGTTGGTCAAAAATCCTTCTTTTATGTCGTCTTTTGTGTTTTTCACTGTTTTCGTGCCAAGAACCTGTAACCTGTAACATGTAGCAGACATGGGTCAAAAGCACCTGTTTTTATTCTTAAATGCATAAGAATGGGGCATACACAATGCAATATTATGTGATAAACAAATACCCCCAAACTTATCTTTTGCTCGCCCTCGAGCAAACTTATTATTTAAAAATCTAACCTAGCCACACTTTCGCAGGGAAACGCGATTGCACTGAGCTCGTGCAACAAGCCGTTAAACCTCTAGGTGTCCCTAGTAGGAGGAGTGTTGTCTCCTGAGGGTTTTCAGCGGATACTACCCACAAAATCCTATCAACTTGGTTTCTCGACTTTTGTTCTCCATTTAGGTCTTCTAACAAGGAAATCTATTATCGTCGACCCGCAAATTATCCACCCATATTCTTCACGCTTCCTCATTATTTAACTTAAGATTACATATATCCTGTAGAATTACCTAGCTTTCGGCATTTCTTAAGTTTTCCTCCTAGGGTTCCATCTCCACTTAGGAATTTCTATCAACTCTATTAAAGACACAAGTTCTATTCTTCATTCCTTTCTCTTATCTAAACTCTAATCACATATCCCCACGTGTGTGTAAATATCACCCCTACACTTGGAAATTCAAATCAAGCAATCGTACTCCCGCCCATTGTCCAAAGCACTTGTGACACTTCGCTTTCACATCCTTCATGCGACTGTTAATACTTCTTGAGGTACCAACAACCGATTACCAGATGATTGAGCACTTTAAGGCGTACTTCCTAGTTTTGCAACACCCAAGGCTTTTAGCAGTAGCACCTTTGCTAAATATTTTTCTATATTTTTTTTTTAGCCTTAAGTAATCACAAAAACCAGTGTCCATTTTTTTCTTTATCACTCTCTTTTCTTTTTCATTGTGCTAAGGACGTTAGACAAGAGTATTTCAAGGTCTCTTCTACTAATCCAAGTTTCAAGGTGCGTGTTTGTGCAATTTGTAGGGTATACATTTTCAGAATCTAGACTTAAGCTAGGAACTATTTTTCAAACTTATACTCTAATAAAAGTTTTAATACTTTCCCTTCGTTTCGACTTAGCCCAAGAACTGAACCCAAAATTTGCCTATTTCTAAATAACCTACAAAGACATATGCTTTCCACAGTTAAACTCTAAGGAAGGTTATTTTTAGGGTTTTTAATTTGCTAAGTCTAAGATTTAGTTTTTCCTAGCCAGTTAACCTATTTATCAAACTCAAGTCAATTAACCAGAATTGAATACATTAATTTTTATAATTTTCGAAATTTTCAATTTTTTATGGGTTTTTCTATTTTCTAATTTTTTTTTAGTTTTTTCAAAATTTTCAAATTTTTATGATTTTTTATATAAAGATGCAATGCAGAAATATACATATGAATGCAAACGGAAAACTTACCGAACAGACCCCCAAACTTATAATGGACAGTGTCCTCACTGTCATGCTGCACCAAATGGGTTGATAATATCGGCGAGTTCCTGCTTATTATTATATTGACATAGTATACACACCCCCAAACTTATTTGAAATAAAGTTTTGAAAAAAAAGAAATTCGAGGGTGAAGGTGGAGGAAAATCAATCGGTGTAAATCGGCTCCTGCAAGAACAGGAGCTCCTCCGAAGGGTCCGCTGAGAAGAACGGTTTCAAACGATGTCCATTTACTTTGAATAAAGTACCGTCTTCTGGATTCTCAAGATCAATCGCACCGTGCGGATAAACGGTGCGGACTACAAAAGGTCCTCTCCATCTAGAACGGAGCTTGCCGGGATGAAAGTGTAACCGAGTATCATATAATAAAACCTGTTGACCCGGTTTAAATGTCTTTCGCAAATGGTTTTTATCATGAAATACTTTAGCTCGGTTCTTGGTAATCACGGCATTATCATATGCTTCATCCCGCAGCTCCTCCAATTCATTCAATTGCAGCTTTCGATTGCTGCCCGCATCTCCTAGAGATAAATTCAGCTCTTTAATGGCCCAAAATGCCTTGTGCTCAATTTCTACTGGAAGGTGGCAGGCCTTCCCGTAAACAAGCCGGTATGGAGACATGCCAAGATCGGTCTTGTATGCAGTACGGAAAGCCCATAGTGCATCTATCAATTTTAGTGACCAATCCTTACGGTTTTTAGAAACCGTTTTCTCCAAGATTTGCTTAATTTGCCGATTCGAGACCTCGGCTTGCCCACATGTTTGGGGGTGGTATGGCGTTGACAGCTTATGTGTGATAGAGTATTTGCGCATTAAGGACTCGAAAGTCCGATTGCAAAAGTGAGAACCATTATCACTTATTATCGCGCGAGGATGCCCAAATCGAGAAAAGATGTGATCTTTAAGAAATCGAACGACAACCTTGTTATCATTCGTTCGACTAGGCACAGCCTCGACCCATTTTGAAACATAGTCAACAGCCAAAAGAATATACACATTTCCAAAAGAGTTAGGAAATGGTCCCATGAAGTCTATACCCCAAACATCAAAAATGTCTACAACCAAAATCGGTTGGAGCGGCATTTCGTTTCTCCGCGATATCCGGCCCAAGTGTTGGCACTGGGAGCAAGTTTTGCAGTATTCGAATGCATCTTTGAAGAGTCGTGGCCAATAGAAACCACACTGCAAAACTTTCTCGGCTGTCTTCTTTGGGCCAAAGTGCCCGCCACATGCTTGATCGTGGCAAAAAGACAGCACACTCTTAACCTCATTCTCAGGCACACATCGGCGAATGATTTGGTCGGGACAATATTTAAAAAGATAAGGTTCATCCCAGTAAAAATGCTTTACTTGGGACAAAAATCGTAGTTTGTCTTGTTTCGACCAATCGTTAGGTATCAAGCCGGTGGCTAAGTAGTTTACAATGTCGGCGAACCATGGTTCGCAAGAGACGGTCAAGAGTTGCTCATCGGGGAAAGCATCAGTTATAGGCAGTTCAAGTGTAGGCGAAGAAGGAAGTCGTGAAAGGTGATCGGCTACTACGTTTTCACATCCCTTTTTGTCCCTTATAACAAGGTCAAATTCTTGCAGCAAAAGGATCCAACGTATTAGCCTAGACTTAGCATCCTTCTTCGCAAAAAGGTGGCGAAGAGCCGAGTGATCCGTGTACACTATAACTGGAGAGCCGATTAAATAAGGCCGAAATTTTTCAAGTGCAAACACAACCGCCAAAAACTCTTTTTCTGTTGTTGTGTAGTTTAATTGGGCCTCATTTAATGTTCGGCTAGCATAGTAAATTACATGCGGCATCTTGTTAATATGCTGTCCAAGAACAGCACCAATGGCAAAATCTGATGCGTCGCACATAATTTCAAAAGGGTGCGTCCAGTCTGGAGATGAAAGAATGGGCGCAGAAATGAGTGAGTGTTTCAAAAACTCGAACGCTTTCATGCAAGTTGAGTCAAAAACAAAAGTAGTGTCCTTGGCCAACAAGAGAGTCAAGGGTCTAGCAATCTTGCTAAAGTCCTTGATGAACCGTCTATAAAAACCGGCATGGCCAAGGAAAGCTCGGATATCTTTGACGCATTTAGGAGGAGGAAGATTAGAAATGACTTCGATTTTAGCTCTATCAACCTCGATGCCGTTTTGCGAGATGACATGTCCTAAGACAATGCCTTCTCGTACCATAAAGTGGCATTTCTCCCAATTCAAAGTTAGGTTCTTTTCCCTACAGCGGGTGAGAACTGCGTCAAGATGTCGTAAACACTCATCGAAGGAGTCACCAAAAATGGAGAAATCATCCATAAAGATTTCCAAAAACTTCTCCACCATGTCCGAAAAGATCCCCATCATACACCGCTGAAATGTAGCGGGTGCGTTGCATAACCCAAAGGGCATGCGACGATAAGCAAAGGTGCCGAAGGGACAAGTAAATGTAGTCTTGTCTTGATCCTCTTTGGCTATGGGGACTTGGTTATAACCGGAATAGCCATCTAAAAAGCAGTAGAATTCGTGCCCCGCCAATCGTTCTAGCATTTGGTCAATGAATGGTAAAGGAAAGTGGTCCTTCCTTGTCGCGGCATTGAGTTTTCGGTAGTCGATGCAAACTCGCCACCCAGTTTGGGTGCGAGTGGGAATTAACTCATTTGCCTCATTGGTGATGACCGTGATGCCCGATTTCTTTGGCACGACATGAATGGGGCTAACCCATTGGCTATCCGAGATAGGGTAAATGATACCGCTATCAAGACACTTAACAATCTCCTTCTTGACCGCCTCTTTCATGATGGGGTTGAGGCGTCTTTGTGGATCCCTTGCCGGCTTGGCATCATCCATCAAGTGTATATGATGTTCGACTATGAGGGGACTAATCCCCTTAATGTCCGCCATAGACCAGCCGAAAGCTTGCCGATTATTGTATAAGACCGTTAAAAGAGCCTTCTCTTGCTCAAGAGCTAGAGAGGCCGAGATGATAACGGGCAAGGTCTCATCTTCACCTAGATAAGCATATTTTAGGTGCGACGGCAAAAGCTTTAGTTCGAGTTTAGGTGGTGAAACAATAGATGGTAGCAAAGGAGTAACCGTTTCAAACTCGAAGGATTCCATCAAAGGTTCAAATTGAGTGTACGCTACCGAGTCGGATGGTTCAACTAACTCATCCGAAAAAGCAAAAGACTCAAACTCGAGTGGAGAGTCTTCAAGATCATCGACAAAGGTGAAACACTCATAATCTTTGTCCGACGTGAAAGCTGTGTCGGATTCTAGGAGGAACGCACTAGTGGCGTCAATAATACTGTGATCAAACATGAAATTCTCGAACTCACAGTCCTCCTCCGCGATCTCATCGATCGAGCACACATCAAGTACGCTAGAATTAGGCTCGCAAGGCTGACTTCCTAACTTGAAAATGTTAAGTTCAACTGTCATCTTGCCAAAAGATAGATTCATTGAACCATTATGACAGTTGATTACCGCGTTAGAAGTCGCGAGGAATGGTCGACCAAGTATCACCGGAATTTGATTACGGGGGTTAGCGACAGGCTGTGTATCCATAACAATAAAGTCCACGGGGAAAATGAAATCCCCAACTCTAATTAACACATCCTCCAACTCTCCCCTAAGATGGGTGATTGATCGGTCGGCCATTTGGAGAGTGCAATGAGTAGGCTTGAGCTCTCCAACGCCTAATTGTTCGTACACCGAATAAGGTAGCAAATTGACACTAGCACCAAGATCTAATAGTGCTCTATTGATGGTCTTGTTCCCAATTGTGATCGAAATAGTAGGACAACCGGGGTCCTTGTGCTTTGGGGGCAAAGAATTGACAAGAGCATCACTAACAGCACTAGCTACGAAAACTTTCTTTGGTACTTGTGACTTCCTCTTTTTGGTGCATAAGTCCTTTAAGATTTTTGCATATGAAGGAACTTGTTGGATTGCATCCAAAAGAGGGATATTTATGCTAACCTGTTTGAATAACTCTACAATCTTCTCCATCTGTGGAGTTGGTTTATTGGATCTCAACCGATTTGGAAAAGGAACATTTTGAAAAGTTGTTGAGTCCAATTTTTGCGGATCAGATTGTTGAGTTGGAACGGAACCCCGTGTAGATGTGTTCGTGTTGTGAGAAGAGGGTCCATTCGAGCTAGAAGAAGTAGAGCCATGTGAAGGATGGAGAATAGGCTCTAAAGAAGAAGAAGAAGAAGAAGAAGAAGAAGAAGAACCACCGGCAGAGGTGTCACGGTGCATACCCACATTGTTGTGCAGCACTTTTCCGGATCTCAACGTGGTCACAGCATTCACGTTATGATTCTGCTGTTCATGTGCAACATGTGCATGACCGGGATTTGGGAGTGGTTGAGACGGAAGCTTTCCTTTCTCTCGCTCTTTCAATGCTGCGTTAAGTTGTGCAATTTGTGCCTCAATAGCTTTGATGCTTTGATCGTGTGAGGCACTGTTTTGCACCAAAGATTGAACAGAAGTCTCTATCCTAGCTGTGGATTGTTGTGATTGCACCAAAGATTGTGCAGATTGCTTTAGGAATGCTTCTAGACTTCTTTCGAGCGAGCTAACAACATTTTGAGGGGGAACAAAATTGTTGGGAACAAAATTGTTCATCTGATTAGGGTAAGGTTGCTGTTGGGGCGGCTGCTGAAATTGAGTTTGTGGAGGTGCTTGTTGTTGTTGTGGAGGAGGAGCTCTTTGAAAATTGTTGTTTCCTTGGACTTGTTGATTTTGGTTCCAAGTGAAATTAGGGTGGCTCTTCCAACCCGGATTGTATGTTGAAGAGTATGGATCATATCTTTGTCGTTGCTGAAAGGCAGCATTGACTTGATCTTGTCCTTGGGTGGATGCAGTGTAAGGACACTCTTCAGTGAGATGTGATGGATCCGAACAACAAGCACAAATAGTTCGTGGAGGCACAATAGGGGCAGGAGAAGGTGCTGAGATTTTGGTCTCAAGCGCTTCTAGCTTTTTCGTAAGAGCGGCCATCTCGGCCTTCATAGCAATTGACATCTCTACTTGATGTATGCCTGCCCTAGGTTGACCAATAGAAGATGATGATGATGTGGTCTTAGTGCTCTCCCACTGAATCGTTTGCTCACTAAGATCCTCAAGAAACTGCCACGCTTCATCACTAGATTTGGACAGAAAGTGACCTTGACTAATGGTTTCTAGCAACTGCTTCGTTGCCGGGTTCAATCCCTCGTATAATGTTTGGCAAAGTTGCCATCTTTCGATTCCATGGTGAGGGCATTGAACGAGAAGGTCTTTGAATCTTTCAAAACATTTCCAAAATGGTTCGGCAGGAAGCTGTGAAAATTGAATGATTTCATTACGGATTTTTGCAGTTTTGTGATGAGTATAGAACTTTTTAAGAAAAGCTTTCACAAACTCGTCCCAATTTCTAATTGAGTATGATGCAGTGCTGTATAGCCACTTCTCGGCTAGGTCACATAAGGTGAAAGGAATGACCCTTAGCCTTATAGCGTCATCACTTAATTGGGTAGTTTTCATCATGGCGCAAACGTTTTGGAATTTGTTAATAAAGATATATGCATCTTCGGATTCCAAGCCATGAAACTTAGGCAGCATGTTGATAAAATGGGGTTTGATCTCAAAGTTGTCCCCATTAGCCGGTGGAAGGGAAAGACAAGTAGGAAGGGCGGTGCGGATGGGATAGAAAAGATCCTGGAGCGCGACTCGTGCGGGCGCTTCGACAGGCGGAAGATTCGGGTTATTCGCACCTGGCGGAGGTGGAATCCTTCCCGTCTGTAAGGTGTTGTTAGGATCGTATCCCGACATACCTTCGAAAGAATGTGATGGTGAAAGTGAAGAAGTGGACAAGATTTCGACTTCGGAGTCGAAAGGTTCGTCGGTCGGTACCAACGAAACACGGACTAATCGGGTGCTAGGGTCCCTAGTCCAGCCGGACATACACTAAAAGGGTTAGTGTAGTCGAGACAGAATGTGAGTGCAAAGATTCTTTAGCGACAAGTTGCAAGTTTTGAAAAGATTTTCCTTTTTCTTTTTAAGTGTGCTTTTGCAAAAAGATTTTGAAAAGAGACTAGTGACACAACTGCAATTAACCACACATGCACAATCAGGCCTAAGTCTAGGGTTGCCTAGGTCAGCTAGACAGCTCCTAACTGTTCCAAAGGGCTAGATATAGAACCTCAAACCGCCTCTTCACGGACAAGTACGGCCAGGTAAGTGGGAAGGAACCACCACTACAGTGGGCCTAATTAAAAACCACTAGCCTAGTCACCGCAATGTCGGTTAGGATAAACGGCCGATGCCTATACTAGTCCTCTGTCCTATTGAGCTCGACGTCCTTAGGGCTGAGTCTAATATTTTTTAGATTAAAAGTGGTCAATGCAGATGCTTTAAGTGATTTCTGGGGTCCTGGGAAGGGTAATGAAATCCCCACCCAATCTGAATTGGTCAATAGCCCCTTAAAGTCAGATTAAAGTATGCAAAGCAGTAAATCACTTGCAATCAATTTGCTTTTAAGCGCGGCGCAAAGAATCCTGCAGAAAATCAATTATTGGAAGGGGGAAGAAGATTTTTAGCGCAAAGAATCCTGCAGAAGATTTGACAGAGATATATGGAGATTTGTAGAGGAGAAGAAGAGGGAAGCAAACAGTGCAAAAATTTCGCAGAGAAGGCTCCAGGTTGCGGCGGAAGGGCGGCGCGAGGTAGGGTTATGCGGCGGACGTGCGGCGGGTTGGAGGCTTCATGTCTCTGTATTTCTTCAGCTGCTCTGTACTTCCAATCTCCTCCTGTTCTGATGTATTGTTCTCTGTTTCCCTTCCTGTGTTGTTTCAGATCCGTCAAACCTGCAAAGATTCACAAAAAAAAAAACCCTTCAAACAATAAAAGATGATATATTTTTTTTATTTTTGATTTTTTTCAGATTTTTATGATTTTTTTATATTTTAGATTAACCCGAAATTACAAAAAGAAAATTTTACGCCATCCCCGGCAACGGCGCCATTTGATTAAAAGAAGTTTTGTCGATCAAAAATAATTACCGCAATCAAGAACGGCGTCGCTTGAAGCTAGCCGGTGAATACGGGTCGGTCCACAGGGATGTATAAATCTTCTTTAAGTTCTTACGAGTTAATTCCAAATGGTGTTTGGAAGTTTAATTAAATCTAAAAATTGAAGTTGTATGAAGGTAGAATTAGAAACTTGCTAGGATTAGGTTTAGGGAAAATTTGGTAAATAAAGATTTACATCTCTTTCCATTGCCATCAATCAAATCAATCATATTAGAGTTATGGTAAATATTAACAAAGGGGATTAGGATGATTGGGAAGATTGATTCTTCCTCTAGATCCTTGTCCTTCCTTTCTTAATCTTCACCCTAACCTCCATGGAAAACCTTAAGATCCGGGCCTTTAGACTACGAAGTCACCGTTACCTTGAAGGTAAAAGTGCCGTAGGGAGCGGAATCGAAAGGTATGCATGGAGTTCTAATGTTCATAAAAGTTTAGCGATGAAAAGAGATGAGAGATCTTCATCTCTCAAATCCTTCCCTATTCCTAACCCTAACAAGCGAGGAAACTACTCGCTCATTGAGGGGATGAAAGAAAACAAGAATTTATTAAGGAGAGAACACATTGATTTCAAGTCAATAAAAACTAAACTAAAGCGAGAAAATAAGAACAGATATAAAAAAACTAAAATTATTGCAAGGAAAATAACCTACTTACTTTTGATGCACTCTAACTTCAAGAAAATAGAATTTTATTCATGAGAAAGAGGCATAAGAAAATACAAGGTCTTGGGTTCTATTTATAGGACATAGAAACCTTAGGGCTACAGATTGCACCGCATGTCTAAAGTTACAATTATACCCCTGAAAAGATCTTTCCAGAGCCGCCACACATTTTGGTAAAATTTCTGCGCATTAGGATTTCTCTCCGCCGCGGAAGGGCGGTCTGGGTGGGCTTTGGGCTGCGGTTCCGCGGCCCAATGATGAGGTTACTTGCTCAATTTTTCTGGGTTGCTTGGTATTTCTCTGGGCTTCCAGGTTCTGTATTCAGATTATCATATGGGCTTCTACAGTGATACCAGATTTTCAACGAACACTTTGCAATGGATCTTTTAACCGTCTTTCTTGTAAATTTGGATCTTTTGTTGTCTTGTTGATGGTGAACCGTTCTTCTGCTGAGCTTTACTAAGATCTTCCTATTTGTTGGTCAAAAATCCTTCTTTTGTGTCGTCTTTTGTGTTTTTCACTGTTTTCGTGCCAAGAACCTGTAACCTGTAACATGTAGCAGACATGGATCAAAAGCACCTGTTTTTATTCTTAAATGCATAAGAATGGGGCATACACAATGCAATATTATGTGATAAACACCCCTCCAATCCGCAAAAATATGGAAAAACTTTAGACTGTAAAAATCCAATAACCGGATACCAGTAACTGGCTTAAACCAAAGCCGACTGGTAAAAACTGTCCGAAAGTCGTACGTGCGTAAACGCACGTATGCGTCCGAACCCTTTGTCGCAAAACCATGCAACCTCTATATCGTTTCGCCTGGAGTAGGAAACTCTTTGTGTGGGACTCTAAAGACTCGACTACTACGCTGGCAGTGGGTTTAACCACAGACCGCAAGCGGCACTAGCTGTACGTAACGGTCCCCAGATAGTTGTCGATAAGAAGGCCGATGAGAAAACCCATCCGAACTCCTACTGAGTCTGATGTGATAATCTCCATACAGTCCGGTCCGTTCGTCCAAGACTATCTCATATCGGGCCTAGGGGGGCGGCAAGCGTCAGTCCCCTAATAGCGGTATAAGTCGTGTCGGAGGGAAGCCCATTACACCCTGAGAAACTACTGGAACCTACCAGCAAATCTCGCTTGCCCTGGCTAGGGACTTTGCGTAATGGCTCTCTGACACAGCACGATATCTACTCCCAATACCGGGAGGGACGAATCCTGTCTAACCGCCACTGCCTCCAAGTGCTCGGGACTGCACCCAACTGCTACCTGTTTGCACGACTCCTTTGAGCCGTGGTAGGGTAGCAATCTAAGAACAGTGGGACACACTCGAGACGAAGTAGCAGTGTCAAGTCTGCGGACTACGCTGTACTCATGTCACCTGGGAACTGTTCACTGACGACTGGTATCAAACCAACCAACAGTTCCCTGTGAGTCCTGTCCGGTGTACCCGTAACCTAACGAGCACCTGTATACTATCTCCAGTACGACGTACTGACGGCTGTGGGACAGACCATCTCCTCAACTGGGATGAGAAGCGTACACACCAGTCTACTCCGGAGTATCGATGCTCTGTCTCGATAATCCAACGACCAGGGACCTGAAAAAGGATGTGCTTGTAGACTACCCAGCCCCCACTAGTGTGACTGCCATCACAACGCTGGTAGACAAGCAAGATCCTAAGAGCTCTATCAATACGTACACTCACATATTAAGATAGAAAAACCAAGTAGCATACTACCATGTTTAGCAAGACTGTTATATACATGTGAATATCCCAAGCTTCCATTAAGTAATATACAAGCTAGTATGATACAGTAATGGCCTTCTAGGGCATAAACACTAACAATCTCCCACTTGCACTAGGGCCATGTACTGGCATATCGTAGACCAATGATCTCGAGTAGCCTCTCGAACTGAATCTGAGGAAGGGCCTTCGTGAATGGATCAGCAATGTTCTCTTCTGAAGCAACTCTCCGAACCTCGATCTCCTGACGATCAATGATCTCCCTGATCAGGTGATACCGCCTCAAGATGTGTCTGGACTTCTGATGGGACCTTGGTTCCTTCGCTAAAGCTATAGCTCCGTTGTTGTCGCAATACAGAGGTATTGGATCAACTATGGTAGGAACAACCTGAAGTTCTGTTAGGAACTTCTTTATCCAGACTGCTTCTTTTGCGGCATCGCAAGCAGCTATATACTCCGCTTCCATCGTCGAGTCAGCAACGGTGTCCTGCTTGGAGCTCCTCCAGCACACCGCCCCTCCATTGAGGGTAAAGACATAACCCGACATGGACTTGGAATCGTCCTTATCACTCTGGAAGCCGGAATTAGCAAAGGCCTCCAACCTGAGGTCTTTTCCGCCGTAAACCAAGAACATCTCCTTAGTCCTCCTCAGGTACTTGAGAATGTTCTTTACTGCTATCCAGTGTTTCTCCCCTGGGTCTGATTGATACCGGCTTACCACACTCAGTGCGTAAGCTACATCTGGTCTGGTACACAACATCGCATACATTATAGAGCCTACCGCAGAAGCGTAGGGTATAATAGACATGCGTTCCCTTTCCAAATCAGTCTTGGGAGACATTTCTTTGGAGAGGGTGATTCCGTGACAAGCCGGTAGATTACCGCGCTTAGAATCTTCCATACTGAATCTTTTCAGTACAGTGTCGATATACCTGGACTGCGAAAGTCCCAACATCCTCTTGGATCTATCACGATAGATCCGGATCCCCAGAATGTAAGAGGCATCACCCAGGTCTTTCATGGAGAACCTGTGTGACAAGAATCCTTTGACAGATTGTAGCATAGGAATGTCATTTCCTATCAATAGAATGTCATCCACGTACAAGACGAGGAATACGACACTTCTGGCCACAACTTTACTATATATGCACGGTTCATCTGGATTTTTGATAAAGTCATATTCTTTGACTGTCTCATCAAAACAGATGTTCCAACTCCGCGATGCCTGCTTTAGTCCATAAATGGACTTAAGCAGCTTGCATACTTTCCTGCTGCTCCCACTCTGATTGAAACCCTCTGGCTGATCCATATAGACGCTCTCTTCTAAATTTCCATTCAGAAAAGCCGTCTTTACGTCCATCTGCCAGATTTCATAATCATGGAAGGCAGCAATAGCAAGAAGGACCCGAATGGATTTGAGCATAGCCACTGGAGAAAAAGTTTCGTCATAGTCCAAACCAGGTCTTTGACGAAAACCCTTTGCAACAAGTCTAGCCTTATAGGTTTCCACCTGTCCATCTACACCAATCTTTTTCTTGAAGATCCATTTGCATCCTATGGGTTTTACCCCATCTGGAGCAAAGTCCAAAGTCCATACTTTGTTGGTGTACATGGACTCCATTTCGGTCCGCATTGCATCTAGCCATCGTACCGAGTCGCCGCTCTGGATGGCCTGCTGGAAGTCAGTAGGTTCATCATCATCTATGATGCAATCCTCTCTATCCCCTTCTATGAGAAAACCGTAGTATCTCTCAGGCGGATGAGACGGCCTACTACTCCTGCGGAGGGGTGCGGGAATGTTCTGTTCTTCTTGAACCTTTGGTTCTACCAAACTTTCAGTAGCAGCTTGTGGTTCTGGAATTTCTTCCAGTTCTATTTCGCTCCCACTCTTCTGATTTTCTAAAAATTCAGTTTCTAAGAAGGTGGCATGACGAGAAACAAATACCTTTTGTTCCTCTGCGTAATAGAAATAATATCCCTTGGAGTTCTTTGGATATCCCACAAGCTTACACTGTACTGAACGTGCCTCGAGCTTGTCCACATGCTGCTTTTTTACAAAAGCTGGACACCCCCATGTCTTAAAATGTTTTAGACAGGGTTTCTTCCCACTCCACATCTGATATGGTGTGGTAGGCACAGTCTTGGTTGGAACTTGGTTCAAAAGATATGCCGCTGATTCTAGCGCATAACCCCAGAAAGATCGCGGTAACTCAGCATTACTCATCATGGATCGTACCATATCCAATAGGGTTCGATTCCGTCTCTCCGATACACCGTTGTGCTGTGGAGTGTATGGAGGAGTAAGCTGAGAGAGAATTCCTTTCTCTTTTAGGTAACCTAGGAACTCGGCACTTAAGTACTCTCCACCTCGATCAGATCTTAGTGTCTTAATACTTTTGCCTGTTTGGTTTTCCGCTTCACTCTTGAATTCCAGGAATTTCTCAAAGGCCTCTGATTTATGCTTCATTAAGAAAACATATCCATACCTAGAGAAATCATCTGTAAAAGTAATGAAGTAGGAATAACCACCTCTCGCATGTGTAGACATTGGACCGCATACATCGCTGTGTATGAGTCCTAAGAGCTCGCTCGCTCTTACTCCTTATCCAGTGAATGGAGTCTTTGTCATCTTTCCTTTGAGACAAGATTGACAAGTGTCATAAGATTGATATTCGAACGAGTCCAAATATCCTTCTCTATGCAACTTAGTCAACCTTCTCTCATTGATGTGACCCAGTCTACAATGCCATAAGAAAGCTTTATTTAAATCTGGAGACTTTCTTTTTAGTGTGTTCAGGACATTGAAAATTTGGAGTTGGTTTAAAACATATATGCCGTTATTTAATGTACCGGACCCAATCAAACCATGATTAAGGTGGATGTTGACAACATCTCTTACAAACGTGAAATCATAACCTTTATTTGATAACAAGGAAACTGATATGATATTACACGTTAAGCTGGGTACAAAATAACAGTTATGTAAAACCAAAATGTGTCCACTCGTCAATCCTAGGTGATAATCCCCGACGGACGCAGCTCCCACGCTAGCTCCGTTAGCAACCCTGAGGATCATATCACCTTCCTTCAGCACTCTACGGTTTCTCAGTGCCTGCAATGAATTGCAAATATGAGATCCTGATCCGGTATCCAATACCCAGGAAGTAGAGTTGATCGACAGACAATTCTCAATTACAAACACACCTGAAGTCGAAGCCACAGCTTGCTTCGGTTCCTGGTTCTTGGCGTTCCACGCCTTGCAATCCTTCTTCCAGTGCCCTTTCCTGTGACAATGGAAGCACTCATCCTGGCCAACTATCGGTACTGCTTTCTTTTTCTTTCCCTTCCCTCCCACCTTACTAACACCTCCTCTAGGTCTGGGTGCGGCCTTCTTCTTCCTTCCTTTGGCCCTAGCCTTGGACCCGGAAGAAGATGAACCGCCAACAAACATAGCGGGTGTTTCCCTTGCCTTCTGCAAGGTGCCCTTCGCACTCCTTAACATGTTCAGGAGTTCCGCAAGTTCAACTTCTTTTCCTTGAAGATTGAAGTTGAGGATAAACTGGGCGTAGGTGGGAGGAAGGGACTGGAGAACAAGGTCTGTATAGAGCTCATTATCCAAAGTCGTCCCAAGGTCTGCGAGCTCTTCTATGTAGCCAATCATCTGTAGGACATGTTCACCTACCGATGACCCGACAGCCAACCTCGCTCGAAACAATTTCTTAGAGGTCTCGTATCTTTCTATACGAGATTGCTCTCCATAAAGTTCCTTTGTATGGAGAAATATGCCATCTAAGGACATATCCTCGTGCCTCCTCTGATGTTCATTGTTCATCGAGGCAAGCACGATGCACTTGGCTCTCGCGCAATCTAATTCCCAGGTTTTGCGGATTTCCTTATCCGCATTGTTGGATTTGGGACCAGGGACAGCAGGTGCCGTAGCGGTGAGGACGTACCCCAGTTTGTCATAGGTCAAAGCCATTTTGACATTCCGCAGCCAATCTTTATAGTTTGGCCCCGTCAGTATATTTTTCTCTAAAAGTAACTTAAGTCCAGTCATTTTCAGGGTCGCTGCTATTAGGAGAGAGAGAAGAAAACTCTTTAGCATGATGCTCTTGCAAGTTTAGAGTGGTTTTTAGTTTATCTAAACTGGATGGCTCCCACTGTTTCTCGAATCCTTCCTCAAACCATAAAAGAAGAATTAGCCAAGACTATTCTCACCGTACAATACTTGCTTAACCGTTCAGCCAGGCCGGTGTCAATACTTCGAGGGAGGTTTTCCAACGCTTTCGCGAAGTTCCTTAATTAAATAACCTCTTTTCTCTGGGGGCGTAACCCCGCTGACACTTTTCTGGACACCTACTAGGTTTATAGCATTGATCGTTAAGTGACGAATATCCTGATAAGTAGCATATACTCACAGTAGGATCGGGATCCAAATATCATCGTCTGATAATGCTGTAGGAATGCTACCAACATTCATCAAACTCAAAATGGTATGCATCTCTTTGCAAATTTCAGTTTCTTTAGAAATTCCCGATATGGATTTTTGCCCCATGCTCTTATGATCTTGACTAAGGGCCAACAAATCATAAGTCACATGTCAAGTTCTGCCCATCATTATCCTGTTGATTTGAACCCATCCGTATACTCTTGACTAAGGGCCAACAAAGTAATACGACTGTCCCAAACCAACTCATCTATCTATGCAACAAATGAATACCCCAGCAGCTACCAATCACTATGTCTTGACTAAGGGCCAAACAAACATAGATTGAATACTACTGACCATTCATAAGAAATGACGGAGGGCTACGACTGGTTTTGGCGAAACCGTGAACGTAGTGAACTTGATATAACCGAAGGAACCTGATAGCTTTTAAAAGGAGTGGTTAAATCTCCGCATTTAAAAATATCTGTTTTTTAAAATAACCGAGTGGTTTCTTTTAAATTGTTCCAACGATTAAAACTTTGGTTTGTTTTACTTTACATTATAGATAATGCGTCCCATCATTAACCTATCATTGCAGAAAACAACGAAAATACAACGTCCTCTTATGCCATCCGCATTCGCCACGGGGTCCCGTCATCACCCGTTAGGTTACTTAACTAACGACAGAGCGGGGGCTGGGCTAGCGCGGGTGTAAAACATAAGTGGCGTCTAAATAGCTATCATAAATATAGATATTTTACATTCGTCTGACGCAATGATATTCATTCCAGAACACAGATAAACAATATTGGATTTGCAAGCAATCTGTATTTCTTTTGAGCCTGCAAGAAAAGACAGATTACACAGTTGTGATGAATAGCCGTTACCCCACCCTCGACCCCTACGGGTACGGCAAACTACCCGCCCGGCAGTTTGTGTACCCCACCTTGGGTCAGTCCTAGGAGCAAAAACAGTAAAATGAAATAATACAACGGTGGCTACGACCGCAACCTGGAAGTGCCCCGCAAAAATAATATTACAACAAATTACATTTACAACAAATGAATTATACAATAACCCATTGCAAACCCCGGCTATACACCACAACAGTCTAATACAGTTTATATGCACAGACAGATATAACCATTTCAGAAATGTGCAACCCCCTGCCAACCGACATACTAGCAGTTGGGGGAGGTTTACGAACACATTAAACAATCACATATATAATCCAATATGCAAATACTGTAAAATTTCGATCGACTAAACAACATCAATATTGCTCCAAAATCTGCTCTGTTAAACAGTAACCTGAGCAAATATTAAATATTCCAGAAAACCCCAAATATCACAGGGGACCCACACAAGAAAGATGAGTCCATGACTCGGCTAAAGCGCCGCGGAAGGGCGGCGGATCCCACCGATCCGCCGCGCTTCCACGGCCGAGTTGCCGATTCATGGGCTCGAATTTCTTGGGTGTTCTCCTGGACTCCTTTCTAGCTTTCTGAACACACCTGAAAAATTTTTGGACTTCATTTTAAGTTCGACAGAAACTGAACAGATTTAGGGTTTTCCGGCTTCGTTTTTCCGTTCGAAATTCGTACAAATTTGCAATTAAGTTATTTATTGTTTAGCGAGGCTCTGATACCACTGTAAGTCGATGTAGTACACCCCAGTACTTGTGGGGAGGCGGAATTTTCAAAAACGATCAAGTTTAAAGAACAAACATCGACTAACCGCTTGAATCGAAGCTAAACAAATAATAACCGAACACATAGCTATACTAAACTATAGTGTTAAGGGATTATACCTAATGAAACCGGTCCTTCGTCTTTACGATCTCCTTGTTCTCCTCGGCCTTCTCTAGGTAGTAGACGATCCACCCGAGAGCGAAACTCCAAGCTAAACCTCTAAACTTGAGGCAACTAACCTTCTTGGATTGCTAATCAAAGAAGTTAGGATGAGATAGAGTGATGGTTATGGATGCTTAAGTCTAACTAAACCTTTGATCTCAACACATGAGGATTAAGGATTAGTATCTTGAAGATGAGAGCTTGAGGAGAGAGAATATGAGATAAGATAATGAGAAGAGAGAGAGTGTATCATAATATATTATGAAGCATTTTCTAATAATGAGAAAAGAATAAAGGGTGATGATAAATCATGCTTCATAAAATATCTAGTGGTGATTCATTAGCATGAGTCATTAAGCAATAAATGTGCATTAATGAAATGAATGAATCACCACCATGACTCACAACCTCATCCAAAGTAACCTCCTTAGTCACATCTTCTAGAAGCTTCTCGTACAATTACGAGAACGCCCCTCCAATCCGCAAAAATACGGAAAAACTTTAGACTGTAAAAATCCAATAACCGGATACCAGTAACTGGCTTAAACCAAAGCCGACTGGTAAAAACTGTCCGAAAGTCGTACGTGCGTAAACGCACGTATGCGTCCGAACCCTTTGTCGCAAAACCATGCAACCTCTATATCGTTTCGCCTGGAGTAGGAAACTCTCTGTGTGGGACTCTAGAGACTCGACTACTACGCTGGCAGTGGGTTTAA
This sequence comes from Agapanthus africanus, assembly GCA_030015575.1. Classification (NCBI taxonomy): domain Eukaryota; kingdom Viridiplantae; phylum Streptophyta; class Magnoliopsida; order Asparagales; family Amaryllidaceae; genus Agapanthus; species Agapanthus africanus. The sequence goes on from CM057339.1 coordinate 141,650,180, forward strand.
CCACAGACCGCAAGCGGCACTAGCTGTACGTAACGGTCCCCAGGTAGTTGTCGATAAGAAGGCCGATGAGAAAACCCATCCGAACTCCTACTGAGTCTGATGTGACAATCTCCATACAGTCCGGTCCGTTCGTCCAAGACTATCGCATATCGGGCCTAGGGGGGCGGCAAGCGTCAGTCCTCTAATAGCGGTATAAGTCGTGTCGGAGGGAAGCCCATTACACCCTGAGAAACTACTGGAACCTACCAGCAAATCTCGCTTGCCCTGGCCAGGGAATTTGCGTAATGGCTCTCTGACACAGCACGATATCTACTCCCAATACCGGGAGGGATGAATCCTGTCTAACCGCCACTGCCTCCAAGTGCTCGGGACTGCACCCAACTGCTACCTGTTTGCACGACTCCTTTGAGCCGTGGTAGGGTAGCAATCTAAGAACAGTGGGACACACTCGAGACGAAGTAGCAGTGTCAAGTCTGCGGACTACGTTGTACTCATGTCAGCTGGGAACTGTTCACTGACGACTGGTATCAAACCAACCAACAGTTCCCTGTGAGTCCTGTCCGGTGTACCCGTAACCTAACGAGCACCTGTATACTATCTCCAGTACGACGTACTGACGGCTGTGGGACAGACCATCTCCCCAACTGGGATGAGAAGCGTACACACCAGTCTACTCCGGAGTATCGATACTCTGTCTCGATAATCCAACGACCAGGGACCTGAAAAAGGATGTGCTTGTAGACTACCCAGCCCCCACTAGTGTGACTGCCATCACAACGCTGGTAGACAAGCAAGATCCTAAGAGCTCTATCAATACGTACACTCACATATTAAGATAGAAAACCAAGTAGCATACTACCATGTTTAGCAAGACTGTTATATACATGTGAATATCCCAAGCTTCCATTAAGTAATATACAAGCTAGTATGATACAGTAATGGCCTTCTTGGGCATAAACACTAACACTAACTGTATTGAAGGTGGTCTATTCAATACAGTTACGTCAAGCGTATGAATATGTATAACATGCAGGATATGTACCAAAACAAAATAATAAAAGCGGAATGTATTTATTTCCATTAACCAAAATTTATTATATCTCAAAAGAATGAGTAAAATAAACTAAACAGTTTAATACATCGAAGAAAGAAGCAAAAGCCTTAAACATGTGGACAACAAACAAAAATATAACTAGCTAATCTTCCGTCGTCAAGTTCGCATAATCTTTATTAGTAGGCTTCACACCTTGATCCTCATCATAATACTTATCTTCATCTAACGGACATTCCACAGATAGAGAAAAGAGAAAAGTAAAGTCCGATAGCGTGTTACACTCGATTAGGATTGTCTCATAAGGAAGTAAAGGTACAAAAACGAGCAAATGCATATATGTATGATGTGTGTGTACAGATATGATGTATATAGGTATGAGGATATGAGGTGTATGGAAATAAGGGAATGTTGAATGAGATATATGTGAATAAGAGTATGTTGTATGAGGTATCTGTTAGGCAAAAGTTTGCATTAGTTTGTTAAACAAGGGTCCGGATACTCGCGATTATTCCGTTGTGACTACGGAACAACAACTGGGGAAGTGAAATGTACCGTTTCACTTGCTGGGATCATGATTGAGTAGCAGGGGAATCCGAGTTCCGCATCGTCTTGTCTAATCAAACTACTCATCTACGTTGTTCGGTATAAAGGTTTTGACGAATTAGAGTTAGTGCGTATATCATCTAGAAATAGAATTTCCATATTATTTGTCACCCACATATTGGATTATTCGCCCTCAAAGTAGGGTTAGTATTCGCCCGAAGACCGGGTTAGTAGTCGTCCACATATTGGATTATTCGCTCTCAAAGTAGGGTTATTATTCGCTCGAAGACCGGGTTGGTATTCGCCCGAATATCGGGTTAGTAATCGTCCACATATTGTACTATTCATCCTGTCTGCAGGGATCTTCATTTATAAAATATTCCATACCTAAGTTCGTGCATTCTAATCTTAACCGTATCATGTGTCAGGTATGTCGTAAGTTTGTATTCGGATAGTTGATCTCATTTAATAAAGTCTTCCACAACCACTCATTTTATCTTGTTACCTTTTAAAATCTGTAAGGTGTATCATAATATTTTATATAACCCTTAGGTAATAAAGATCATGGCATTTAATGGTAGTTATTGTTTATAAGAAAATCATGATATTTTAGAGTAATTATAATTTTGGGAAATCCATGGTATTTTAATGAAAATGTCATTTTAATGAAAGATTATGGTAGTTATTTGAAATTATCTTTTAATAAAGTTTTAGGTATTCTTTTTGGAAAATATCATTTATAAAGGTTATGGTTTTTTTGGCTGAAAATAGCCTTTTAGTAAAAATTAAGGTATTTAAATGAAATTATATTATTTTAGGATTGATTAAGGTATTTTATGGTAAATAATAATTTTATAAAGTTATGGTGTTTATTTGGAGGTAACATTTTAGAAATACGTCCGTGTTGGCAACCGCTGCATATGGGCGACGGGATTTGTGTCCTTTTCAGGGACGATTGTCTATCAACCACGAGGTATTTACGTAAAATATTATCCTATAAAATTAGGGTATTTTATTAAAAGTGATATTCTACAAAAACAACTCCGCGTTGACAACTGCTGCACATGAACGACGGAATTTGTATCCTTTTTAGGGATGATTGTCTATTAACCACGGGGTGTTTCATGTAAAATATTACCCTATTAGTGTACTTTATTAAACCTTAGTTAAAAGGCTGAAAAAATATTAATATAAAAATATTCTCTTTAAGTGAAAGAGGTTAAGTTGGAAACCATAATATAATTATTTAGATTAGTATTACTCCTTTTCAAAAGGTAAAACGATTTTAATAAAACAAAAGTAATTAGTGGATAAGAGTAAAAATAAAATATCATTTTAATGTGCCAAAAGTATTTTATTCACAATGCCCTATATCATATGGGTAATTTAATTAAATATAACGTATTAATAAAATGAGAGTATTTTGTGGAAGTAACCTGTTTCGATACCTAATTGGTATTATAGGGTAAAATTTTCGTGTCAACTTAACATCCAATAAGCAAGTGTAGTTTTTATGATCATGGATATGTGTATACATGAAGGATAGGCCATTACCCTGTGATATCCATATCAAAGTTATGGTTTTTATTTAAATATGATGGCATTGTAATCTAAACAAGCAATATTTATTTTTAAAATCATTTTATTGAGTGTGGAGAGATTAAAAAATTCAGATTTAGAAGTTAAGGAAGAAAGTGACAGATACAAGATGGTGAGAGGCGGATCCTATATTTGTTTTGAGATGAAGAAGCCGAAAACGTCTCGTTGCACTAAAACACGAATACCTCCACGTTCTGATATTTCCTCGATGATCGGGTAGAACCACAGCGTCGGCGTCGTCAATACAAAGGTTTGGGTATTTTTTTCAGAAATTTTGGAGTTATGTGATGTAAAAAAATAGAGTTTGAAGGTACCTATTTATAGGGTTTTTCTCCGAACAATAAAATCCTAAAATCCGGTTCAAATCTCTTAAAAAAATCTTAGCATCTGTGCTCACAATGATTACAATCATCGCCTGATGATAGCACCGCCGCCGCCACGATTCTGGGCCGTTGGATTTTGAATCCAACGGTGCAGGTTTCCCCAGTTATATATATTTTATTTTTTTATTTTTATTTTAAAATCTAAAACTGTTTTGTTAAATTGAATTTGTTTTGAAATTTTTTTAAATTTTTTTTTAAAAATATGAGAAAAATCAGAAAAATATATTTTATTATTATCTTCAGTTTTAAAACGATTTTGAGCTAAAACTAAATAATATTCCCATATCTATGATATTTGTTAGTTATTATAATTATTTAAAATCTAGTTTATCCTGGAAAATCATTTTAATTATGAAATAATTATTTTAATCGATAATAAAAATATGTAAATTATTTTAAGGCATTATAAAATTTCATTAAAACATTTTAAGCCCAGAAAAATATAAATAAATTTTAGAAAATTTCTTTAATTATATTTCAATGCTTTAAAAATTACTAACATTACTTTTAAAAATAAAATCATTAAAATACAATATTTCTCCATCAACTAAATACGCAAATAAATACTTGGTATTAAATAAAAGAGATTTTATTTGGTATTAGAAAACACAGTCGTTACAAAAATGAGTATACTTTAAAGGCGTTCTTTTGTTTCTGTTGGCATTGGGCCCGTCCAATCGAGTGGGTGAGCCGACCCGACCCGACCCGATTAGAGCAGAGCCCAAGTCAGGCTCGGACTCATGTAGGAGTCAGTCATATCGGGGCCGGCTTCTATAGGGAGTCGGTTTATGGGTAGGGTCTGCCTATTAATGAAGAGCAAGTCCTATTAGGACTTGGCTCTCTAGATGTAATCTTGGTCATCCATTATCTTGCCCTTTGCTATATATATGCATGCAAAGGCTAGGATTGGATTAATCAATGATATCAAGGGTTTCATATGAGATAGAAATACAAGAGAGAAAACTAGAGTTTTCTAGGTTCCACATCTTCTTCTACATAATAGCAACTGCGGTGAACAAGAGGGCTTTTCTGTCACGCCCGCTTCCCAGTTCATGGAGAAGAAGACGTGATGGGCTTGCGATATATTTACTCAGAAGTAAACACGTTAAGCGTAAATAAGCAATATAAATAAATGCACAAGAATGACAAGAGATGTAATATAAACAACAATTTTTATTAACATTCATATTTACAATACATCGCTTTGAAAAGAAAATGTACAATGATAGAAAGCAATACCTAAACAGTGGCATATGAAATGAAAAGTAAATACAAGAAAAATCTAGAAGTCTGGCTGCTCTGTGAGCTAGTCTAAGTGGTCTTGACTGGGTTCGATCTCCTGAGAGTCCGATCCTCCTGATGAACATTCCAAAGAAAGAAAGAAACAGAAATGTCGTCAGCGAACTAATACTCGGTAAGTCCCAGAAGAAAGAATGGAATAGAACAAGTAAAAAGAAAGAACTGGTAATTTATACAGGTATATATTTTTTATACTAATGTAGTTGTTTGTATCTCGGTATATAATTTATCAGTGTATATGAGAGGAGTCCAACTTTCCCGTGGACTATGGTAACATGTAAGTACAAGGCCTGTCAAAACCCACGGGACAACGACACGAGAGTTCATGTAGTTGTCTTTTAGTGTCCATCATTGTACCACTTTTAATACATTCTATACCAGTCTACCCCTTTACAACCCCGTAATGTATTGTATTGAATTATAGTTATCAGACTTGCCGAGACCATGGATATAAGTTATTTATGTAAACTGGTTTAGAATGTAAACAAGTAGGCATGTAATCAAGTCAAGTTATAGCCATGGTTCGGTTCAGTCAAGTCAAGTCAGTTTGCATGTTGATATTGTTCTGGTATTCAGGTTCTGGTTCAAGTATACAGATTAGGGTTTGGATTCAAGTTTGATCTGTATTGAGATTGGATTGAATTCAAGCTTAATTTAGACTCAGACTTGAGTCAGACATTTAGAATTGATTTGGATCCTGAATTAGGTTTGGAGGTTATCGATAACTGCTGTACATGGACGGCAGAATTTGTTTATTTTTTCAAAACAATTACCATTGATAACCCCGTTAAGTTTTTCTACCTTAAATAGGCAAGCACTCACTTTCTTCGACTCCCTGAGGCTCAAGAGAATTGATCCCGTTTAAACCTATATTTACTAAAGTCCGTAAATGTAATTTTATATAACTCGAGGGGGTTTTATGAAAAATATTTTATATACTTTTAAAATAAAGCTCGAGTATTTATTTATATTATTTAGAGTTTCCATAATTGTGAATTTTAAGAATGTGAATTATTTTAGTGATAATAATTTAGCTTGGACAGTTCAACGTATTTTAGTGTAAAACTTGTCTTTTGGATAACTTGAAAGTATTTTGATGAAACCTGTCATTCTTTTATTTTTTAGAAAACATGGAATTTTATTATATCTTTAAAATATGTGGTTTGATAATATTTATATATTTATAAAAATTAATTTTATTATTAAATAGAAAATATCATTTTTCTTAAAAAATCGTATTAAAAAATCTTTCGAGACCGAATGTTCCGTGAGAAGGTCTGCATCTCGTTCTACTAGCCTAAGGATGTGCGACAATCCGCACCATCCAATAGCGGGTCCCCTGAAAAAGGTTGTAGAGGTATAATCGCAAAGAGTTTTGATAATACAATTCAAAGAAAACCGATTTGTTTATAGTTCATGGTATTTTAATGAAATGTTGTATTTGCCACAAACATATGTTCGAAAGAGTATCGTTCAATGTAAACATGTGTGTATGTGAGGGGTAGGTCATTACCCCGTGATGTTTTCTAGAGGTATGTACAAACAAAGGAATAAAATGACGTATATAAAGTCCATGGTATTTTCATGTAAAACTGAGATTTAAGCTATTTAACATGATTTTTTAGAGTAAAAGTTGGTTCTAAACATTTATAATAGTGTTTCAAATATTATGTAAAAGTTGGATGAACAATATGTAATTTAAAAAGTGAGATTTTATAGTTTAGAAGATTTACATCGGTACTAACTCCACTTACCGATATTTGTTTTGAAAAGAGATTTTAGAGAAGAAGGGCGATGATGAGAGGATACTTACTTTTGGATTTTTTTAAGAAGAGGGAGAGGAAGGGGTTGAGGTCGTCGTGGCGTCGCGGGGTCGCGGGGTCGTCGGAACTTGCTCGATTACTCGCCGAAAGTTGGTCTCTTGCTAACTCCACTTATACTCTTCTTGTACTTAGAAAAATTTGAGGATTTTGGATAGAATTTTCAGAATGAGTAGAGGCTAGGTATGGGGTTGTATTTATAGTGTGGAATTAGGGTTTTGGAATTGAAAGAATGAATTAAAATTGGATTTAAAGGTGAAATTGAAGTCTCTGTTTAATTTTAGAGAAATCAAACAATGCAGGGGTAATGGGAGTAGGGGAAGAGTCTTGTGTGCAGAGCACGGGCTTCATTGGGTACGGGGGACCCGTCGATGCCGGCCCTAGGGCATATCTCGCCGGTCCAATTGTGAGGGAAGGCCGGTAGATTTTGGCCACGTGTCCAAAGCTATGTACACAACATTTTATACATGTTTGTTATTCTGTCTTTTCATTTCTATGTGCAGTGCACATGTAAAATTTTGGGCTTCCAAAAAGTTCAAAAGAAAATTCAGAAAAAATAATGTGTCTGAGGGGATTCGAACACAGGGGCTACGTCACAGCAGTGCAAGGCTTTACCAGTGAGCTACAAGTTGTTTTTTGCTGTTCTTAAACAAAAATAACTTATGAAGTGTATTCAGGCTTGCAAACTCCATTCTGTACATTGAATTGAAAAATTTTGTACAGTAAATTCAGAGTTGTTACATTCTACCCTCATTATAAAAATTTTGTCATCGAAATTTACAATTACATAAGGACTGGTTTACAAATAAGAAGGGGTATCTTGCATGCATGTCATCTTCTCGTTCCCACGTTGATTCTCCTGGTGAATCTTTTCTCCACAGCACTCGGACCAAGTGTTAGTTGTATGTATGCCCTAGAGGCCAGTATTGTACAGATGATGTATATTATATTGGATGCTTGGACATATATATAGAGATGACTTTCTTGCTCGATATGATAGTATGCTATCTGGTTACTCTTTATCTTAACATGTATACTAGTCTCTTTATACTGTCTTATAGTTACATGTTGGTAAAGCCCTTAGGATGTGTACTTGACTGCCTGGACTATGATGCAGATCATACTAGTGGGGACATGGTAGTCCATAAGTACATCCTTCAAGCTCCCTAGTCGTGGGTGTATCGAGACGGGGCATCGATATACCAGTGTAAACTAGCGTATACGCTTCTCGACCTATGAGATGGGCGATGGATGATCCCATATCCATTGGTGTTTGACATCAGAGATGATATATGGGTGCTCAGTGGAGACTGGGTACACTGGACGGACTCGCCGAGAACTCCCAGATGGTATTATACCTCACGTCAGATGGCAGTTCTCAGGTGACACTTGTGCAGGTTAGTCTGTAGACCCGAGATCGTCATAGAGTCTTGTGTGATTCCCACTGTGCTTTGATCTCCACCTTACCACGTCCATAAGGGCGTGCAAAACGGTGCTTTTTGGGTACAGTCCCGAGTCACATGGAGGCAATGAGCGATAGGAGGGGTTTCGTCTCTCCCGATATTGGGAGTTGATGTTGCGCTGTGCTCGATTGGCCGTAACAGGGAAGTCCCTGGCCAGGGCTGATCAGAGATTTGCTGGTAAGTGTTACTAGTAGTTTCTCGACCCGTTATGAGCCTCACATCGGCACGACTTATCGGTTATTGGGGTCTGACGTTTACCACCCCTAGACTTGATATGCGACATATCAGACGAACAGACCGGACTGTACGGTAAGTGTTACTGGTTGGATTCACAGGAGTGTGAGCGGGCTTGCTCGTCGATCTTCTGATCGTTCAATACCCGGGTGGCCGTTACGTTTAGCAGACCGCTTGCGGCTTGTGGGTGCTTGATATGATCATCATCTACTGCCGGCGTATTGACGAGTCTTTAGAGTCCTACGCAGAGGTTTCCTGGCTCAAGCGAAACGAAATAGGAGCGCATATGAGATATGTGCGGGACCAAGAATAATGCGTGTATGTGATACCGTATTTCATTCTCGCGATAAATGTTTCGATTGGTTGTATGCGATATAACCTAGTTATCGAATCGAAGATTGATTCGATGAGTCGATACATTGGATACTAGTCGGTTATGTGCGACATGACCGGATCATTGAATCAAGTGTTGATTTAATGATTTAATGTATAATTATATATATTTGATATATTACTTTGCATTAACTAGTATTGGTTCATTTTAAAAGGATTTTCTCACTTGATGCACATGGTATATGTGATATATTTTTTGTGCACTTGTTTGTATCATGTTTGATGATACTTGCTCACTTGGGTTTGTGTAAAGATTAAACCATGGTTATATGAATGGTTAGGGTTTTGTTTATTTACTTAGTTATTTATTTTCTTATTCATTTTGGAAAATAAAAGGGAATGGTGGCTTATTTTGTTTGTTTGTTGAAGCTTTTTGAAGCTTTGAACAAGTCCACCATTCTTATCTCATGCTTAACCCTAACCATTCCAACTAACCTTAGTTTACTCTCTACACTTGACTATGGTTAGGATATGATAAGTATTCATATTAGTTTCTTTTTTAAATAAGAAACTTATCATATTCTTCATCTTCTCCTTCTTCAAGAAAAAGCTTGCCACCATTAATGGCATCTTGAGCAAAAGAGTGAGAAATCCAATTCTAAAGTGAACCCACCTCCTATTTCTTCATCCTCTACCTCTTGCCAAGTAGTATAGGGTGTTTACTTCACAAGTTTTCATTGCTTGGTGAAGTAAGAGCTTGATCTAGTGTTGCCTCGACGTAGATCATCTTCGGCAACGAAGCCGACGACCTAGCCCGCCCATTTCTCCGATGGAGCCGATGCAAGAGTCCGGGATCCGACATGGACAGCGAGAGGACGTCTACGTGGAGCTAAGGAAGTGGAAAACAGGATCTTCAAAGGTTGTAGCCTCTTTCTTTTAGTTAAAGCTGTTAACTAGTTTCTGTCACGCCCCGCTTCCCAGAGTACGCAAGATTTGGGCACGTGACATAGCCAACCATGCTACCTGTGGGTAGGAAGTATCCATCCACAGTCACATTACGGTTGTAAAGATATCAAGAACAGTAGAAATAGACTAAACTAATACATGTCCGAATCCATAATAACAAGAATCAATAAACAATAAGTGCGGAAGCTAATGATCCAATACAATGAATAAACAGTACGTCCCATAATGCGGGCTCACATCTGAAAATGAAATGAAATAAATGAACTAAACTCTAAAGAACTCACAGTTCAGCCTGCTGGCTGAAGTACTCCTGCTCGGTCGACGACAAAGGTACGGAATCTGGGCCATGCAAAACCCAGACGTCAGCGCGTCATGATATCAAGTATGTAGCATAAACATGGTAATAAACAGTGCAAGCATGAACATGAATAAGTAGTAATAAGAAGTAATAAACAGGGTAACGTGCAGTAGTGACTAAACTGTCCTATCAGGTTTTCTACTCTATAGTCTTTGAAACCAATTGATGAATCGTCGATGTAACTCAATAGTATCCCGTGCGTGCCCGAGACCACGGTCATAATTCTCGGGGCTGAATCCGAGACGTGCCGCTAAGCAGTAAAAGGTAGTAGGATAGATGAGTGATGTCAGCATCAACACTCCGGAGCTGGCCAAGCCCGTAAGACTGATCAGAACAATATATCGAACTGTTGAGTTACAAGTCGGTTTCACCTTTGATTTCCCTATACCCCCAAACTATGTATGTCAGTCAGGTATTCAGTAGTCAAGGACTAATGCCAACACAAGTCAAGTAAAGGTAGGTCTGTCTGGATCGACAGCAGGAATGGTTAGGTCTGTCGGCATTAGGCACGAGATCAGGAACAAGTAATGTCATGGTACAACGGGATGAGTCGGTAAGCATGTATATGTCAGGTGTAGCAGGGTCAGGCCAATATGTCGTGCAATCGGTAAGTGCTCACAACAGGTATACAATCAATAATGAACAGTAGCAGGAAACAGTGAATAACAATATAAATCTAGGTAAACACAGTGATGTTTCGTATTCTCTTATTAATCCGGTTCACGCACCTTTGAGGTGCAAAAGCCACAAGACGAACAATATCGATAATATACGTAATGGAGTTACATGAATCTGAACTAAGCACAATAATTGTCTCATGAGTGATTTTAACAAATGAATTGGGGATGATCTACTTGGTTTGATTAGTTAAGTATGACTTAATAGCAGACCGGTTAAAGCGAGCAATGATTTCATTGATTTAAAGTTACGGATAATCGTGGCTAGCAATTCTAAGTTATAACAGGTATCGATATTATATTAGTTGTGTGGTTATAGTATGATGATTAAGTTGTAGCATGTTAAGCAAGTATTCAGATACTTGCCTCGGCGGTTCCGCAACCGAAACACGGATGCGATGTCGGCAGAAACTGCGATATGGAGGCACGGGCCACGGATCGAGTCCCGACAGAGGTCAACGGGATCACACGGACCAGGGGACTTCGCTGGAGCGTCGGGTTCGTCAGACGGCACGGTCGGATTCCGGCAACATGTCAAAAGTAACAGAATTAGCGACAAAACTACGCATTCACGATACGGACCAGCGGGGGTGTTGTACCAAAAGGAAGGAGAAGGAAACACTTAAAGAGAGAAACAGGGTGCAAACACGATGGCTCGACGGCACTGGATCGCCGGCGAAACGACGGCGGCGGCTGCAGCAAGGGGAAAGGCCTCGGGTGTGCAGGGTAGTGTGCTGCGGCGAGTTGGAGGAGGGTGTGGTCGGCTCTGGTGGTCATGGGAGAGAGAGAGGTGGTCGGAGGTGGCGTCGACGAGGTCGCCGGCACGTTTCTCCGGCGAACAACGGGGTAGGCGATGGGTTAGGGCTCGGGTTTACTGTTCCGGCGAGGGGAGGAGGGCAGCGACGGCGAGGTCTCGACGAGGAGGGTGAGAGGGAGTCGTGAGAGGCGTTGGCGGTGGGAGGCGACGTCGACGGCGAGGTCTGCGAGGGGATGGAGGCGTCGGGAAGATGGGTGCAGGCGCGGGAGAGAGAGGAGGAAGGAGGGAGGAAGTGCGGCGGTCGAGGCGGCGTTGCCGGCGGCGACGGCGAGGTCGCGGGGAGGTCAGCAGTGGGATCGCGAGACTAGGGTTAGGGTTAGGGTTCGTGGTCGTGATGGAGGAAGATGGTTGAGGCGGCTGTGCATGGCTACGAATAATATAGAGGAAGAGAGAGAGAGAGAGATTAGAGAGAGAAATAGAGATTGGAGAGAGAAGGGTTAGGTTGAGGGAAGAGAGAGAGAGAGATGAGGAAAGAGGCGGGGCCCACGAGTTCAAATGATGGCCCGTGATTGGCCACGAGATTGGATTTGCGTAGGATTCTAAGGGATTTGCTGTTAGGAATTGAAGATTAGAATGTATAAATAAATTCGATATTAAATTTAAATGGGCCCTTTTTGGCGCGAAATGAAACATTTCCAAATCGCGCCCGGGTTGCGCCCAAAAGTTCCAAATTCAAATTATAGGATTTTAAGCGGGTTCCAAATTTTGAAAATAGGTGTTTAGTGATTAAAAAGCATGCCCCCAAGTCGGACACTTGCACGCGCGCGTAGTCGCCCAAACTTGCCCGTTTAGCCAAACGGAACGGAATCTCGACACGCGGACGCTACCACGCGACTAGTGGCGACGAGTAGGCCAACATGGACATCTTAAATTTCAATTTAGGGGTTAAAATTTGTTATGTGCCAAAATGACTTAACCGGGTAAAATTTAGCAATAAACACCAGAAAATCAGGAAAATTGGAAAGAGCATAAATAACCCTCAACTAGTAATATACATAGTATTATTGGGCTCGGGTGTTACATCATACCCAACTACAAAAGAATTTCGTCCTCGAAATTCCAAGGATACAAGATAACTAACTACTGGAAAAGGTGAGGGAATTTCTGCCGGATCTCGTCTTCTCGCTCCCAAGTAGATTCTCCATGCGACCGGTTACCCCAAGAAACTAGCACAAGAGGGATAACCTTGTTCTTAAGAACCTTTTCTCTTCGATCCTTGATCTCGACTGGTCGCTCCTCAAAAGTCAGGTCTTCCCGAACGGTTAACTCCGAGTGATCCAAAACATGGGTCTCATCACGAACATACCTCCGTAGTTGAGACACATGAAATACATCATGAACTCCTGCTAATGACGATGGTAACGCCAACCGGTACGATACCTCTCCGACACGCTCCAATATCTCGAAGGGTCCAACGAATCGGGGACTAAGCTTTCCCCGAATTCCAAAGCGAATCACCCCTCTAGTCGGTGATATCTTCAGGAATACCAAATCGCCCACGGCGAACTCTAGAGGTCTTCTTGACGTGTTGGCCCAACTCTTCTGTCTGTCTTGAGCTGCCTTCATATGCTTTCTGATTGTGTTCACCTTCTCGACTGTCTGCACTACCAAATCTGGTCCTAGTAACCTTCGTTCACCAACATCATCCCAACAAACCGGTGAACGGCACTTACGACCATACAGTGCTTCAAACGGAGCCATCTGAATTGTCGCTTGGAAGCTATTGTTGTACGAAAACTCCACCAGGTGTAGATGATCCTCCCAAGAACCTTTGAAGTCTAACATGCAAGCCCTCAACATATCTTCAAGGGTCTGGATCGTTCTCTCTGATTGTCCGTCAGTCTGAGGATGATAAGCTGTGCTAAACTTCAATCGAGTCCCCAAACTTTCTTGTAAACTCCTCCAAAAGTGTGACAGGAACCGAGTGTCCCGGTTGGACACGATGCTTACCGGTACTCCATGCAATCTGACAATCTCCTGCATGTACCGCTCTGCCAAAGTCTCTGTCGATTGACCAACCCGAAAAGGAATAAAGTGAGCTGCCTTGGTCAACCGATCGACAATCACCCATACTGCATTGTTGCCCTTTGGACTCCGCGGTAAAGCCGTCACGAAATCCATGGTTATATGTTCCCACTTCCATTGAGGAATCGGAAGTGGTTGCAACAAACCAGCAACCCTTTGGTGTTCAGCCTTGACTTGCTGACACACCAAGCACTTAGCCACGAAGCGAGCGATTTCCCGTTTCATACCTTCCCACCAGAAATGCTGTCGAATATCTCGGTACATCTTTGTCCCTCCTGGATGTACAGAGTAAGCTGAACTGTGTGCCTCCTTCATAAGCTCCTCACGCACATCTCCTTTTGGCACACACACACGGCTACCATATCTCAACGAACCGTCTTCATGGATCAGTAAATCGGTTCGTAGTCCGGCTCCAACCTGCTCTCGAAACTTTTGCAGTCTAGGATCCTGCGATTGCGCCACTTTAATCTTCTCCACTAAGGACGATTGTACTTGCAACTGCATTAACTGTCCTGTAGCACGCGGTAGCACAACCTCCAAGTCAAATCTCCGAAACTCCTCAATGATCTCTCTCTGTGCCGTCAATAACTGAATTGCCGGTAACCGACTTAGTGCATCTGGCACGACATTAACTTTTCCCGGATGATACTTAAGATCAAGGTCGTAGTCGTCCATCAGCTCCAACCATCTGCGTTGCCTCATGTTCAACTCCTTCTGAGTGAACACATATTTCAAACTCTTGTGATCCGTAAAGACTTCAACTCTCTCGCCCAGAAGGTAGTGTCTCCAAATCTTCAGGGCGAAGATCACGGCTGCAAGCTCCAAGTCGTGAGTCGGATAGTTCTGCTCAGGAGTCTTCAGCTGTCTCGATGCGTAAGCGACGACTTTCCCGTTCTGCATCAAAACACATCCCAATCCCTTTCCAGATGCGTCGCTGTGAATCACCAGTCCTCCTGAATCATCCGGTACGGTTAGGATAGGGGCGGTTATCAGCTTCTGCTTCAACGTCTCGAAGGCCAATGCATATCCATCTGTCCAAACAAACGGTACCTCCTTACGCGTAAGCTTGGTTAACGGCTCAGCTACACGAGCGAAGTTCTCCACAAATCTTCTGTAGTAACCGGCGAGTCCAAGGAAACTTCTTATCTCTGCAACATTCTTTGGAACAGGCCAATCTCGAACTGCTGCAATCTTCTCGGGATCAACGGCGATTCCATCGCCCGACACGACATGCCCCAAAAACTTCACTTCTTCCAACCAGAATTCGCACTTACTCATCTTCGCAAATAATTTCTCCTGTCTCAGCGTTTGCAGTGCGATCCTTAAGTGCTCAGCATGCTCCTCCGGACTCTTCGAGTACACCAGGATATCGTCAATGAATACCACAACAAACTGGTCCAAGAACGGTGAAAAGATCCTGTTCATCAAGTCCATAAATATTGCCGGCGCATTAGTCACTCCGAAGGGCATCACTAAATACTTGAAATGCCCATACCGAGTTCGAAACGCCGTCTTGCAAATGTCTTCTGCCTTCACTCGGACCTGATGATATCCTGATCGCAAGTCCAGTTTCGAGAATACCCTCGCGCCACTAAGCTGCTCAAAAAGTTCTCCAATGCGAGGGATCGGGTACTTGTTCTTAATAGTCACCCGGTTTAATTCTCGGTAATCGATGCACATTCTTCTCGTGCCATCCTTCTTCTTTACTAAAAGAACTGGAGCTCCCCAAGGTGAGTTGCTGCTTCGAATCCATCCCTTCTCGAGTAATTCACCCACCTGTTTCTTAACCTCTTCCAATTCCACCGGTGCCATTGGATAATAAGATTTTGATACTGGCGCTGCACCAGGAATGAGGTCAATCGCAAACTCCACATCTCGCTTCGGCGGTAGGCCTGAAATATCTTCAAACACATCCATAAAGTCGCGGACAACTGCCGGCTCTTCATTTCTATCCGCAACCATAGCCGCAAGAACATTGTTCGTCGGCCTAGCCCTAAACTCGACTGGCCCGACAGAACTGCTTCCTCCGATGAAAGTAAACTCAGGGTGTCCGGGAATCTGGAAAATTACTTTCCTTGCCCTACAATCAATGTGTGCGTGGAAAGTGCCAAGAAAATCCATTCCCAAGACTACTTCATAACTGCCCGTATCAATCACCAAGAAATCCGCAAAAAGCTCCCGTCCACAAACAACAACAGTACAATCTCTACACTCCTTACTAGCTATGATTTTCCCATTCCCAGTGTGTATGTCCCAAAAACTAGACATGGTCGTGCAGGTGATCGAGTGTGTAGTTATAAACTTTGATGACATAAAACAGTGGGATGCTCCGGAATCAAATAATGCCAAAGCAGGAAAACCACGAACGAGTACAGTACCTGAAACCACTTCTCCTGATGCCTTGGCTTCCTCAGCTGTCAAAGTGAAAGCTCGGCCCTGGTTAGGTCCTTGTGTCAGCTGCTTCTGCCCTTGGAATGGTCTCTGCGGAGGCTTCCGTATATCATCTCTCGTGCGAAGCTTCGACGGACAAGTACCAACTGCGTGATCGGCTGCCCCACAAACCAGACAAAGTCCTAGTCTCCTTCGACAATCCTTCTGCACGTGCCCAGGTAATCGGCAGTAATCACAAATCACGCTCTTCCTTCGATCAACGATCACAGGCTTCTTCATTGGCGCTACACCTCGACGGTCTACTGGAATACCTCTGCGCCCATGATCTCGGTTAGGTACAAATGCAGGCTTCCTGGCCGCAACTGCTGTCTGGTGAAGGTTCCCTTTCGATCCTGATAGACTCTGTTGCTCTCTGGCTGCCGTAAGAACTTGCGAGAAAGTGGTCAAACCCAGGGAGACAATCTGCCTCTGGATGTCCACATCCAAACTGCGCAAGAACCTTCGCGCCCTGTCTGCCTCCTTGGCGACTAAGGGTCCAGCGAAACGGCTAAGTCTCGTCCACTCCGCTGCATGCACATCCACAGCTGCTCCATTTTGTTTCAGCCCAATAAATCTCTCCTCCATTTCCTCCCGTGCAGTCCGCGGGAAGAACTTTTCCAAGAAACTTTTGGAGAAATCCGCCCAACTGATTGGCTTGGACAAGCGGGTCTCCTCCACAAGCCACCACTCTCGGGCGTAATCTACCAGCTGAATGCGCACCACATCAACTTTCTTGTCTTCTGGGATCTGTGCTGCAATCAGTAAATTCTCCGTGTCCACGAGCCACTGCTCGGCTGGCAACGGCTCCTCCAAGCCAGTAAAAGTAGTAGGACCCAACCGTCTGAAATCTGCCACGGTCCCTACTCGGTCGACTGGCTTCGCTACAGCGGTGTTTACAGACTGCTGCATAGCCTGCAAACCCTCCTGAAATGAATCTGCTTGCTGCTGGATCAGCTCAGTTTGCCTCTTCTGATTTTCCAACATCCCACGTATCACTCCTAACATGGCGGCTTCATCCACACGCCTCTGATACGTCTTGAAATTCTTATCTGCCATGGTCCTGAAATCAAAACAAACAACATTAGCATGATGATAGATTCAATATATATAAATCAAGGCTAGAACTCCAAGATACTTAAATAGAGTGCTGCATTGTAGCTATGCCGCGGTATCATAGCCGCAATTACTTAACTCCACCCAAGTCGCCTAAGTCCTAGAGATAACAAGAAGTTAGGTTTTCGAGTTAACAGTGCAAAGTAAGTTTGCATGTCGACATGATCTGGAAGAATGATTCAAGAACGGTAAAACGGTCAAGATGGCAGGACATGTTTCCTAATCACGGGTATTATAATTCGTGTATCGGGTGCAATACCCAACTACAAAGAATCAACCCAATTAACCTATGGCTCTGATACCATAAAACCATGTCACGCCCCGCTTCCCAGAGTACGCAAGATTTGGGCACGTGACATAGCCAACCATGCTACCTGTGGGTAGGAAGTATCCATCCACAGTCACATTACGGTTGTAAAGATATCAAGAACAGTAGAAATAGACTAAACTAATACATGTCCGAATCCATAATAACAAGAATCAATAAACAATAAGTGCGGAAGCTAATGATCCAATACAATGAATAAACAGTACGTCCCATAATGCGGGCTCACATCTGGAAATGAAATGAAATAAATGAACTAAACTCTAAAGAACTCACAGTTCAGCCTGCTGGCTGAAGTACTCCTGCTCGGTCGACGACAAAGGTACGGAATCTGGGCCATGCAAAACCCAGACGTCGGCGCGTCATGATATCAAGTATGTAGCATAAACATGGTAATAAACAGTGCAAGCATGAACATGAATAAGCAGTAATAAGAAGTAATAAACAGGGTAACGTGCAGTAGTGACTAAACTGTCCTATCAGGTTTTCTACTCTATAGTCTTTGAAACCAATTGATGAATCGTCGATGTAACTCAATAGTATCCCGTGCGTGCCCGGGACCACGGTCATAATTCTCGGGGCTGAATCCGAGACGTGCCGCTAAGCAGTAAAAGGTAGTAGGATAGATGAGTGATGTCAGCATCAACACTCCGGAGCTGGCCAAGCCCGTAAGACTGATCAGAACAATGTATCGAACTGTTGAGTTACAAGTCGGTTTCACCTTTGATTTCCCCATACCCCCAAACTATGTATGTCAGTCAGGTATTCAGTAGTCAAGGACTAATGCCAACACAAGTCAAGTAAAGGTAGGTCTGTCTGGATCGACAGCAGGAATGGTTAGGTCTGTCGGCATTAGGCACGAGATCAGGAACAAGTAATGTCATGGTACAACGGGATGAGTCGGTAAGCATGTATATGTCAGGTGTAGCAGGGTCAGGCCAATATGTCGTGCAATCGGTAAGTGCTCACAACAGGTATACAATCAATAATGAACAGTAGCAGGAAACAGTAAATAACAATATAAATCTAGGTAAACACAGTGATGTTTCGTATTCTCTTATTAATCCGGTTCACGCACCTTTGAGGTGCAAAAGCCACAAGACGAACAATATCGATAATATACGTAATGGAGTTACATGAATCTGAACTAAGCACAATAATTGTCTCATGAGTGATTTTAACAAATGAATTGGGGATGATCTACTTGGTTTGATTAGTTAAGTATGACTTAATAGCAGACCGGTTAAAGCGAGCAATGATTTCATTGATTTAAAGTTACGGATAATCGTGGCTAGCAATTCTAAGTTATAACAGGTATCGATATTATATTAGTTGTGTGGTTATAGTATGATGATTAAGTTGTAGCATGTTAAGCAAGTATTCAGATACTTGCCTCGGCGGTTCCGCAACCGAAACACGGATGCGATGTCGGCAGAAACTGCGATATGGAGGCACGGGCCACGGATCGAGTCCCGACAGAGGTCAACGGGATCACACGGACCAGGGGACTTCGCTGGAGCGTCGGGTTCGTCAGACGGCACGGTCGGATTCCGGCAACATGTCAAAAGTAACGGAGTTAGCGACAAAACTACGCATTCACGATACGGACCAGCGGGGGTGTTGTACCAAAAGGAAGGAGAAGGAAACACTTACAGAGAGAAACAGGGTGCAAACACGATGGCTCGACGGCACTGGATCGCCGGCGAAACGACGGCGGCGGCTGCAGCAAGGGGAAAGGCCTCGGGTGTGCAGGGTAGTGTGCTGCGGCGAGTTGGAGGAGGGTGTGGTCGGCTCTGGTGGTCGTGGGAGAGAGAGAGGTGGTCGGAGGTGGCTTCGACGAGGTCGCCGGCACGTTTCTCCGGCGAACAGCGGGGTAGGCGATGGGTTAGGGCTCGGGTTTACTGTTCCGGCGAGGGGAGGAGGGCAGCGACGGCGAGGTCTCGACGAGGAGGGTGAGAGGGAGTCGTGAGAGGCGTTGGCGGTGGGAGGCGACGTCGACGGCGAGGTCTGCGAGGGGATGGAGGCGTCGGGAAGATGGGTGCAGGCACGGGAGAGAGAGGAGGAAGGAGGGAGGAAGTGCGGCGGTCGAGGCGGCGTTGCCGGCGGCGACGGCGAGGTCGCGGGGAGGTCAGCAGTGGGATCGCGAGACTAGGGTTAGGGTTAGGGTTCGTGGTCGCGATGGAGGAAGATGGTTGAGGCGGCTGTGCATGGCTACGAATAATATAGAGGAAGAGAGAGAGAGAGAGATTAGAGAGAGAAAGAGAGATTGGAGAGAGAAGGGTTAGGTTGAGGGAAGAGAGAGAGAGAGATGAGGAAAGAGGCGGGGCCCACGAGTTCAAATGATGGCCCGTGATTGGCCACGAGATTGGATTTGCGTAGGATTCTAAGGGATTTGCTGTTAGGAATTGAAGATTAGAATGTATAAATAAATTCGATATTAAATTTAAATGGGCCCTTTTTGGCGCGAAATGAAACATTTCCAAATCGCGCCCGGGTTGCGCCCAAAAGTTCCAAATTCAAATTATAGGATTTTAAGCGGGTTCCAAATTTTGAAAATAGGTGTTTAGTGATTAAAAAGCATGCCCCCAAGTCGGACACTTGCACGCGCGCGTAGTCGCCCAAACTTGCCCGTTTAGCCAAACGGAACGGAATCTCGACACGCGGACGCTACCACGCGACTAGTGGCGACGAGTAGGCCAACATGGACATCTTAAATTTCAATTTAGTGGTTAAAATTTGTTATGTGCCAAAATGACTTAACCGGGTAAAATTTAGCAATAAACACCAGAAAATCAGGAAAATTGGAAAGAGCATAAATAACCCTCAACTAGTAATATACATAGTATTATTGGGCTCGGGTGTTACAGTTTCACTTTTCGCCTAAAATTCTAGTTAACGATCTAGTCCAGGGTTTCTCGGCACCGTAAAATTTGAAATCGGCATGGTTGATGCCTTGTGAGACCTCATGAGCGTGCCTAGGAACCCTATAGTGGTATCAGAGCCTAGCTAGAGCCTTAGGCGAAGTGTAGACGACGTTTGAAATCCGAACGAACCGAAACCCTAACTCCAAAGTTGCTCTCTGTACATTTTTCAAAAAATGGGTTTTTTCCAGATTAAAAATATGCAGAAAAACCAGCAGGAATATCTAAGAATTACTGTGAATTTCGAGCACCTGATTCCATCATATCGCGGCGGAACCGCGGCATTAGCATGGCTAATGCGGCGGTTTCGCGGCTGTTTAGTCCCTTCTTCAGTTGATTTCTGCACAGTAATTCCTATTTTTCAGTTCTGGTTTTCCTGGGAATTTTTAATCTGAACTCAAGAGTTGAGTTTTCAGGGTTGTATTGGGAGTTCGTAGATTCGATCGGATTATCAAACTGTGTCTAAGTGTTTTCCGGATATTTTAGAATATGTTAAAAGTTTCGACCGGATGTAAATACCCAATCTTTCCCCTGCCGGGAAATTTCCAATTGTTGGACTTTTCCGTAGTTTAATGATGTTCTAAGTAGTGCAAGTAACGCGATGGTCTCTCTAGAAGACAACAAACCTTAACTCGATTATGTGACCGTCTTGAACTGCCCTTTGAACCTTCGGGTTTGGGGCAGTACGGCGTGCCACATGTGAGGCGTTGGCTTGACCCTTCTACGGCTGGACCGTTGGTACTGAGGCATGAAGTGAATGTCTTTGAACTTATTTCATGTGTTGAACGGTTTCGGAAAAATTTGGGTGTTTGAATGTTCGATCGGAAAGTTTAATATTTTCTATTTATCCGGAATGGGATACAATAATCGGAATTCACAAATAGTTATGAGATAACTGAATGAATGTTATAAATCTAGCGGTTTAGTCTCACTTGATATTGAAAAGAGTTTTTGATAATGAGACTAAAATGCGGGGTTTATAATTGTTAGGCATGTGATGTCTAAGTATTTTATTTGATTAGGCATGCGATGTCTAAAGAGGTTGCGGATTCCAACTGTTGTAGTTTTACACTTTCTTTTCTGTGACCGTAAGTGTAGTATGTCGATATCGCCGGTTTCGTTGCTATATGTCAACGACAATTGGGGTATGCATACTTACTTACGTTGATGACATGTGATGTTATGTGTTGCTGGATATGTTATATTGGATCGTCGTGTTCGAATAGCCGGGGGTTTTTATGTGAGATGAGTGTTTTTCATTTTCATTCATGTAAAAACTTGTATGTAATATTCTTTTATTGGGGCACTTCCAGGTTGCGGAAGTTGTCACCTTTTGTATATTATTTACTTTTCCGCATTAGGATAGACCCAAGGAGGGGAGCACAAGTAACCGGGTTCTAGGGTCCAGTGGGAGACCATCTCGAGGAGTCGAGTCCGGGTCTCCTAACCCTAGAATTGGTAGGGTTACTTGCCACTCTCGTAGGGGTCTAGGGGTGTGGGATTGGCTATTCATCACGACCGTGGAATCCGTGTTTTATACTGGCTCGTATTGAAAACACGGACGTCCTAGTATATCCAATATTTCATATGATATTTTCTGCTGCGATATCTGTGATGTGATCATTTGATATGTTCTGATGGATACAGTATATAGTATATATGATATATTATATAGACGTTACTTATGTTTTGCACCCGCACTAGCCCTGCCCTGCTCTGTCGTTAGTTACCTAACCTAACGGTGCACGATGGGACATCGAGGCGAATGCGGATGGCATAAGTGTACGTCGTATTTATCTGTGATGTTTAGGTGACTTAAATGATGGGACTTTATTAATGTGATTAATGAAAGAAAAGAAACCTAAGATGTTGTAGAATCAAATTTTAAACAAAACAGGTAGCTACAGTTTTTGCTTTGCACAGCGGTATATGTGATATATCCTGCACCTTACTCGATGAGGAAAGGACCGAGATCCCTTCACCGGGAGTGACTCCTTTAGCAATAACTGGCAGATGCTACACACTCGGTTTGTCTTTTGATTGCTTCTATAGTTTTTGCTTTGCACAGTGATATATATGATATATCCCGCACCTCATTCGACGAGGAAAGGGCCGACGATCCCTTCATAGGGAGTGACCCCTTTAGCAAAACTAGAAAAGCCTCAAAATCACTCCATTTCAAAACTTCACTTGATTCTACAACGATATCAAGTTCATTACGCAATAGGTTTTCAGAAAAACCTGTCGTAGCCCTCCGTCATTTCAGATAAGAACTGTTTAGTATTCGTGCTGCGTTTGTTGGCCTTTGTCAAGGCGTAGTGTGCGGTAGCTGAATAGTGCTTATCTGCTTGTGCATGTGATGCTGATTGTTTCAGGGTAGTCGTACGACCTTGTTGGCCTTTGTCAAGGGTCGTGCGGGTGGGTTTGATTCAATCAAGAAATGACGGGTTGAACTTGACTAGTAGCCTATGATTTGTTGGCCTTTGTCAAGGTCATAGGACGCTAGGGGCAAAATATTATCGGGAATTTCAAGTGTTGAAATTTGCAATGAGATTGCATACCTTCTATGAGATAGTTGGATCCCGATACCCACTGCGAGTAAGTGTTACTCCTGGGAGAGTTTTACACATTACAATTAGCCGATCAAGTAGGTGTCTAGAAAGGTGTCAACGGGGTTACGTCTCTGGGAAAACGAGGTTTACTTTAATTAGGTCCGTGCGAAAGCACGGGGAACCTCTTTCAAATTACCGACACTGGCCTGGCTGAAAGATCGACGAAGTTGTAGGGTGTAATTAATCCCAGCTAGTCTTTCCTTTTAGGGTTTGAAGGAAGATTTGATAAAAACCAGTGGGAGCCATCCTGATTAGATAAGATAATAACCAATCTGATCTTGCACGAGCATACGCTAAAGTGTTTTCTTCTCTCTCTCTCCAGGTAGCGACCATGTCATGCCCTAATAAAGATAATAATATGGATGTATTGATAAAACCCGCATGTTATACTGTGCTGGGGAACGTTGGTTCCGTTCTTTCCTATAAGAGCTATAGGACTGAACATGATATAGGGGAATACCAGGATTCCCATGCCACCCGAATGAAGAAAGTACATGATGATGCATTTTCTTCGGGTGTGTTCGTTACAGAGAACTGTTTCTCCATTTGCTCTACGTCCTGGGTATTAGATACCGGGTCAGGATCCCATATATGTAATCAGTTACATGGGCTCAGGAGAGGTAGAGAACTTGGAGAAGGTGATAAAGACATTAGAGTTGGAAATGGTGCAATTGTTGCAGCTAAGACTGTCGGGGAATATCACCTTGTATTACCAACTGGTAATACATTGGTTCTGAACGAATGCTATTACATGCCGAACCTGATATGCAACATTATATCGGTTTCTTTGTTGAGCAAAGAGGGATATAATTTTGTATTACAGGACAATGTTATGAACATTTTCTGTAACCAAAAGTTGGTTGGATCAGGCACGTTGTGCAATGGCATTTATGTTCTAAATCAATCAACAGTTCTGAGCATAACAAACACACACAAGAGGAAGAGTTCTGAACTGAACGAATCCTTCTTGTGGCATTGTAGACTGGGTCACATCAATGCGACACGACTGGCTAAGTTGCATAAGGATGGATATTTAAATCCGTTTGAATTTTCATCTTATGACACTTGCCAGTCATGTCTCAAAGGCAAGATGACCAAAACTCCGTTTACAGGACACGGAGAAAGAGTTACCGAACTCTTGGGACTGATACATACTGATGTATACGGTCCTATGTCTACACATGCCAGGGATGGTTCTTCGTACTTCATTACATTCACTGATGATCTCTCTAGATTCGGATATGTGTTCCTGATGAAACACAAATCAGAAGCTTTTGAGAAATTTAGAGAATATAAACAAGAAGTCGAGAACCAAACCGGAAAAAGTATTAAAATCCTTCGATCTGATCGAGGAGGTGAATACTTGAGCAATGAATTCCTGGACTTCCTAAAAGAGAATGGGATTCTCTCTCAGCTGACTCCTCCATATACACCACAGCACAACGGTGTATCAGAACGGAGGAATCACACCCTATTAGATATGGTGCGCTCTATGATGAGCACAGCTGAGTTACCTATTTCCTTCTGGGGATATGCGCTGGAGACAGCAGCATACCTATTGAATCAAGTTCCATCTAAATCTGTACCTACCACACCATATGAGATATGGAGTGGGAAGAGACCATGTCTTAAACGAGTTAAGATATGGGGTTGCCCGGCCTATGTCAAAAGGCAAAATCCGGACAAACTCGAGGCACGGTCAGTTCTATGCAAGTTTGTGGGATATCCCAAACATTCACATGGATATCTTTTCTACCATACAGAGGAACAAAAAGTGTTTGTTTCTCGACATGCCACCTTTTGGAAAAGGAATTTCTTGCAAAAGAAATTAGTGGGGATAAGGTAGAACTGGAAGAAATTCCGGCTACACAAACTCAAACTGAAGATTTAGTGGAACCAGAGGATTCAGTAGCTCCCAATGAACCTCAGCCTCTCCGCCGATCTAGTAGGGTTCCTCGCCAACCTGAGAGATACTACGGTTTTCTCATGGATGGTGGGAGCGAGGATTGCATCATGGAGGATGATGACCCAACTAGTTTCGAGCAGGCCATTACGAGTAGGGACTCAGTGAAATGGCTGGATGCTATACGGTCCGAGATGGAATCCATGTACACCAACAAAGTATGGACTTTGGAAGTTGCTCCTGAAGGGGTAAAACCCATTGGGAGCAAGTGGATCTTCAAGAAAAAACTTGGTGTAGATGG
Organism: Agapanthus africanus; assembly: GCA_030015575.1. NCBI lineage: Eukaryota > Viridiplantae > Streptophyta > Magnoliopsida > Asparagales > Amaryllidaceae > Agapanthus > Agapanthus africanus. Next base: position 141,675,356 of record CM057339.1, read on the forward strand.
GAAAGTGGAGACTTTCAAAGCTAGACTTGTTGCAAAAGGTTTTCGTCAAAGACCAGGTGTGGACTATGACGAAACCTTTTCTCCAGTGGCTATGCTTAAATCCATCCGGATCATGCTTGCCATCGCTGCATATCATGATTACGAAATCTGGCAAATGGATGTTAAGACCGCCTTTCTAAATGGTGATTTAGAAGAGTGCGTGTACATGACTCAGCCAGAGGGCTTCGTAGACAGTGGGAGCAGCGGGAAGGTGTGCAAGCTGCTTAAATCCATTTATGGATTAAAGCAAGCATCGCGGAGTTGGAACATCTGCTTTGACGTCGTTATCAAAGAGTTTGATTTCGTCAAAAACCCAGATGAACCTTGTATCTACAAGAAGGTAGCAGAGAGTAAGGTTGTCTTCCTCGTATTGTACGTGGACGACATACTCTTGATAGGAAATGATATTCCTATGCTGCAATCGGTCAAGCTCTTCTTATCACAAAGATTCTCAATGAAAGATCTTGGTGATGCCTCCTGCATATTGGGAATTAGGATCTATAGAGATAGATCCAAACGGATATTGGGATTGTCCCAATCCAGGTACATTGACACCATACTAAAGAGGTTTAGTATGGAAGAATCCAAGCGTGGGAACTTGCCCACGATCTCTGGAGTCACTCTTTCCAAAGAGATGTCTCCCAAGACCGATTTGGAGAGAGCTCGCATGCAAGGGATACCCTATGCTTCGGCTGTAGGCTCTATCATGTACGCGATACTATGTACCAGACCCGATGTTGCATACACACTAAGTGTAGTGAGCAGGTATCAAGCTGATCCTGGAGAGAGTCACTGGACAGCTGTGAAGAGCATTCTCAAGTACTTACGAAGGACTAAAGAGATGCTCTTGGTGTATGGTAACGGAGAACTCCAAGTAGAGTCCTTTACCGATTCGAGCTTCCAGAGTGATAAGGACGACTCTAAGTCGCAGTCGGGATTTGTCTTTACCCTTTACGGAGGGGCGGTTAGCTGGAAGAGTTCCAAGCAGGAAACCGTGGCAGACTCGACGATGGAGGCTGAATACATCGCTGCCAACGATGCTGCCAAAGAGGCTGTCTGGATCAAGAAGTTCATTACTGAACTTGGAGTGGTTCCATCTATTGAGCATCCAATACCTTTGTATTGCGATAACAATGGAGCGGTGGCTTTAGCCAAGGAACCCAGGTCCCATCAGCGATCCAGGCATATTCTGAGGCGGTATCACCTGATCCGGGAGATTGTTGATCGCCGGGAGATCGAGGTCAGGAGGGTTGACACGAAGGAAAACACGGAGGATCCACTCACGAAGGCCATTCCCCAGATACAGTTTGAGAGACTCTTCGGGATGCTCGGTATGCGATACTACAGCAGCTGGCCCTAGTGCAAGTGGGAGATTGTTAGTTGTATGTATGCCCTAGAGGCCAGTATTGTACAGATGATGTATATTATATTGGATGCTTGGACATATATATAGAGATGACTTTCTTGCTCGATATGATAGTATGCTATCTGGTTACTTTTTATCTTAACATGTATACTAGTCTTTTTATACTGTCTTATAGTTACATGTTGGTAAAGCCCTTAGGATGTGTACTTGACTGCCTGGACTATGATGCAGATCATACTAGTGGGGACATGGTAGTCCATAAGTACATCCTTCAAGCTCCCTAGTCGTGGGTGTATCGAGACGGGGCATCGATATACCAGTGTAGACTAGCGTATACGCTTCTCGACCCATGAGATGGGCGATGGATGATCCCATATCCATTGGTGTTTGACATCAGAGATGATATATGGGTTCTCAGTGGAGACTGGGTACACTGGACGGACTCGCCGAGAACTCCCAGATGGTATTATACCTCACGTCAGATGGCAGTTCTCAGGTGACACTTGTGCAGGTTAGTTTGTAGACCCGAGATCGTCATAGAGTCTTGTGTGATTCCTACTGTGCTTTGATCTCCACCTTACCACGTCCATAAGGGCATGCAAAACGGTGGTTTTTGGGTACAGTCCCGAGTCACATGGAGGCAATGAGCGATAGGAGGGGTTTCGTCTCTCCCGGTATTGGGAGTGGATGTTGCGCTGTGCTCGATTGGCCGTAACAGGGAAGTCCCTAGCCAGGGCTGATCAGAGATTTGCTGGTAAGTGTTACTAGTAGTTTCTCGACCCGTTATGAGCCTTACATCGGCACGACTTATCGGTTATTGGGGTCTGACGTTTACCACCCCTAGACTTGATATGCGACATATCAGACGAACAGACCGGACTGTACGGTAAGTGTTACTGGTTGGATTCACAGGAGTGTGAGCGGGCTTGCTCATTGATTGTTAGAGATTCTGCGTGTTCAAGTTTTAGTTAAATACCGCAATCAAGACGGTTTCTCTTGTAGCTAGCCGGTTGAGTACGGGTCGTCCGCAGGGAGATGGGAATCTTTTTCTATGTGCTTTAACGAGTTAAGTCCAGTTTTTCAGATTTTGCTGTGATTAGTTAAGCTGTAAAATGATATGTAAAGAGAGCTTGTTAGGGTTAGGATTAGGTTAGTTTGAGTTAGGAGTCTCTCACATCTTTCATTGCCCCTTTTAATATTGGTGTTACGGTAATCGGCAACAACGGGGATTAGCACGACTAGGAAGGAACTTGCGAGTATAAGCTAGGCTTTCCAACGCATAAGTTCTTCCTTTTGGTGCTTGTCCGTCCGTTCTTGGCTCTTAGCCATAACCTCCGGTTAATTCAACCACAACCGGTCTCACTACGGAATCACCGCTATCATGTAGGATAGGGTGCCGTAAGGAGCGGATTGTGGTTCAATTAACGGGAGTCGAATTAAGCTGTTGGGTAAGGAAAGAGTGAGAGAGATTTCCTTCTCTCAAACTTCCCTTATCCTACCCTAACAAGAATGAAACTACTCACACATCATGATACGGAAAAATAAAACAAAACAAAAGAGGAAGATAGAAAGAAAGAGATTAGAAAATAACAACTAGCTATTTGCGACCTCACCTCGGCAAGGATCAAGCGTAAGCATCATGGTTGTGTTAAGGATAAAGAAAAAGAGAGAAGAAAGAAACAACAAGAAATAACAACAACTAGTTAACAAATGTAAATTACAACAATTAACAAGATAATAAGACAAGCAAAATAATAAACGGTTCTTCTTTATTCATCATTCTTCACTCACAAGCTCACTACAAGTTTTAATGGAGAAGAGATGAGAAGAGGAAGAAGAAACAACACTAAACCTAGAAAAGAAAATACAAGATTATGGACCCTTTCCTTCACAAAGTTCTGGGCTATTTATAGGCTAAAAAATGAAAACCTAGGGTAACCACCAGAACACAAATAAAAAGATCAAAACACCCCTGGAAAAGTTTTGTCTGCCGCCACCATACGGCCGCGGATCCGCGGCCTAAGCCTCCTTATGCCGCGGATCCGCCGCACTCTGGTGGAGTCAGGGCATGGGGTTCTTGGTACCTCCCTGGTCTGCTGTCCCCTCTTGTCTGGTACATGTATTTTCTGAAAATACTTCCACATTTCTTCCAGAATTTCTGTTGAGGGAAAGGTGGACTTTGGACATGGATTTTCTTGAGCTCCGCGTAGATTTCTTGGTCTTGGTGTTGCCATAGTGCTTTGTGCATGAAGGTGACAATTGATTTGTCATTTTGTCTCCTAAACTGGTGTGTGGCAACAGACGGATAAAGAGCGGAGACCCGTGTTTTATCTGTGGTTGGCAGGAACTCGGATTTTGTCGTATTTTTCCATGGATTTCACCGTTTAGAGCCGAGAACCTGTATCCTGCAATTGACTAGCAAACACGGCTCAAGAGTATCTACCGATATGCAATGTGATAAAAATTGGGCGGTATGAAAATGCAAAAATCTGATATGAACAAATACCCCCAAACTTATCATTTGCTCGTCCCGAGCAAAGCCAATTTATTCACAAAAAAATTTCCTAACCTCACTTTCGCAGGGAACGCGATTGCACTGAGCATGTGCAACAAGCCGTTAAACCTCTAGGTGTCCCTAGTAGGAGGAGTGTTGTCTCCTGAGGGTTTTCAGCGGATACTACCCACAAAATCCGGTCAAGCTAGTTTTGTAAAATAACTAAGATTCAAACCCCTAAAGTTTTGTTTCAGAAAATAATAATTCTATGATCCTAAGTCTAGACTATCGAACCTTTATTTTTCACACCTCGCTTCTTATTTAACTACAGATTTTATATGTCTTTACGTGCAGTGCAAATAGTGTCGTTAAGTTCCAGAAGGATCGATTAAAGTCATCATGTCGCACAATAAAGCCCAGATAACAATTTTAAAAGGATCACATAAGTTTTATAAAGAGTTAAGCATTTTTCAAGTTTTGTTTTCCAGTAAGGCTTCAACTTCAGAATTTCAATCTTCCTTAACATGAAACTAGGTCTTATTTTTCACTCCACCTTTTTCTTGTTTTCATTTCATACACACCTCTGTGAACGTGCAATAGTCTTTATCATAGAATAAAACCTTCATATCTCCGCTAAATTTTTTATAAAAGTCTGTCTTTTATCAAGATTATTCTCACACAAAGAACCGTTAGGAATTTTAACTCGGAGAGAACACTTGCTTGATTTTGTTTTAATCTGGACTTTCTAGGCTTCCTAGCGAGCTTTGGGCCAATGCACCCAAACCAGTTGGTTTGAGGGCATTAGGTGTAAAAACACCCCGGCGGACTTAATTACTCAAGTTACCCAGGTCCAAAAACAAAAGACAGTTTGGCGTGAAAATCAGATGATTTAATACGAACGGAGATATAACCGGCAGTTCCATTATTTTTTTGGATAAAAGACGTGTTTTAGTGGGTTCGGTGTGTAATCATTCCAATCAAGTTTCAGATGGGTTATTTTTCAGACTTAGTTCCAATTACGGCATCAATAACATTCCTTCATATTCGCTTTACTTCATAAACTATTCTTGACATTACTTATTTCCGAATAAACCTATTTGATCCTCAAAAAATTATTTATCTGTTTAAAAGTTTTTAAACATAAAAGACTTGTCATCTAATTTCAAAAACTCACGACACGTGTAGTGTGATGTAAAGACGTATATCAGCTATAATTAACTTCAAAGGAGAGTTATCTTTCAGGTTTTCAAAATCTAAACATAAGATTTAGTTATTCTTATTTTATCAAACAAAACCGTCGAAATGTTGAATCAGAGTTCTCCCACTAGCTAACTTGACAGAAAAGTTTTTATATTTTTAGAAAATTTTCAGATTTTTATGGATTCTATGGATTTTAATATGCAGATGCAAAATATACAATGCGAAGGTAAGAAATGCGTACCGAGCGTACCCCCGAACTTAAACTGGACAGTGTCCTCACTGTCATTGCATCAAGAGATCATTTGAAGGGTCAAAATTGGGTTAGCGATACACAATTTTTTATTTTTTATTTTTTTTGTTTTTAAAGAAAAGAAAAAGAAAAAGAACGGAAAAGAATATCCACAAATATATACAAAAGGCTTTATACATACCCCCAAACTTATTTGGAACAGTGTCCACTGTTCTTGGCTGGATAATCGAAGTTTGGTGGTAGGCAGAGGAAGATCATGCAGGGTAAACCGGCTCCTGTAAGAACAGGAGCTCCTCTGTTGGTTCGGCGCTAAGGTACGGTTTGAGTCGGTGTCCATTCACTTTGAAAAATGAACCGTCCTTTGGATTCTCCAAATCCACAGCGCCCTGCGGATATACATTCCGCACAAAATACGGCCCTTTCCAGCGAGATCTGAGCTTTCCTGGATGGAAGTGAAGTCGGGTGTCGTAAAGCAGTACCTGCTGACCAGGTACGAAGGTTTTGCGCAAAAGGTGTTTATCGTGAAACACCTTCGTTCGATTCTTAACGACAACCGCGTTATCATAAGCCTCATCCCTAAGCTCGCTCAGTTCGTTCAGTTGCAGCTTCCGATGGCTGCCCGCATCTTCGAGAGATAGATTCAACTCCTTTATCGCCCAAAATGCGCGATGCTCTATTTCGACAGGTAGGTGGCAGGCTTTTCCGTATACAAGCCGATAGGGAGACATGCCAAGGTCGGTCTTATAAGCGGTTCGAAATGCCCAAAGGGCATCAGTGAGTTTCAGCGACCAATCCTTACGGTTCTTGGAAACCGTATTCTCCAGTATCTGCTTTATTTGCCGATTTGAAACTTCGGCCTGCCCGCAGGTTTGGGGGTGGTAGGGCGTAGAGAGCTTATGATTAATGGAGTATTTCCGCATCAAGGCTTCGAAAGTTTTATTGCAGAAATGACTTCCATTGTCGCTAATGATCGCTCGGGGGTGCCCAAACCGGGAGAAAATGTTTTCTTTAAGGAACCTAACGACAACCTTGTTGTCGTTAGTCCGGCTGGGCACAGCCTCGACCCATTTAGAGACGTAATCAACAGCTAGAAGGATGTACAAGTTCCCAAAAGAGCTGGGAAACGGCCCCATGAAATCTATCCCCCAAACATCGAAAATCTCCACAACCAAGATCGGTTGGAGCGGCATCTCGTTCCTCCGGGATATCCGGCCCAAGTGTTGGCACCGGGAGCAAGTCTTGCAATAGTCATGAACGTCTTTGAAGAGTTGTGGCCAGTAGAAACCACATTGCAAGATCTTCTCAGCTGTCTTTCTGGGGCCAAAATGCCCGCCACACGCTTGATCGTGGCAAAATGACAGCACACTCTTGAATTCTTCGTCAGGGACACACCGACGAATAATCTGGTCGGGACAGTACTTGAACAAATAGGGTTCGTCCCAGTAAAAGTGTTTTACTTGGGATAAGAAGCGAAGTCTGTCCTGACTTGACCATTCAGTCGGTAGTAATCCCGTGGCCAAATAGTTCACAATATCTGCGAACCAGGGTTCGCAAGATACTGTCAAGAGCTGTTCATCCGGGAAAACGTCGTTGATCGGAATTGGAAGCGAAGGCGAAGAAGGAAGTCGTGAGAGATGGTCGGCAACTACGTTTTCACATCCTCGTTTGTCCTTAATGACAAGGTCAAACTCTTGAAGCAAGAGGATCCAACGTATTAACCGAGATTTTGCATTTTTCTTCGCAAAAAGATGGCGCAGAGCAGAATGGTCGGTGTAGACAATGACTGGAGAGACGATGAGGTAGGGCCTGAACTTTTCTAAAGCAAATACAACAGCTAAGAATTCCTTCTCAGTTGTTGTATAATTAAGTTGGGCGTCGTTCAGGGTTCGGCTCGCATAATAGATTACGTGCGGCATCTTGTTGATGTGTTGTCCAAGGACAGCACCAATGGCAAAGTCTGATGCATCGCACATAATCTCGAATGGGTGCGTCCAGTCAGGTGAAGAAAGAACGGGAGCAGAAGTGAGTGAGCGTTTTAGTAACTCGAATGCAGTCACACAGCTCGAGTTGAAGTCGAATGGCGTGTCCTTGCCCAGCAAAAGAGTCAAGGGCCTAGCAATTTTGCTAAAGTCCTTGATAAACCGTCTATAGAAACCGGCATGGCCAAGGAAGGCTCGGATATCTCTGACGCATCGGGGAGGAGGTAGATTGGAAATGACCTCAATCTTTGCTTTGTCAACCTCTATGCCATTTTGCGAGATGATATGTCCTAAGACAATACCTTCCCGCACCATGAAGTGGCACTTCTCCCAATTCAAAGTGAGATTCTTGTCCTTACATCGGGTAAGGACAGCGTCAAGATGCAGCAAACACTCGTTGAAGGAATCGCCGAAGATAGAGAAATCATCCATGAAAATCTCCAGAAATTTTTCCACCATGTCTGAGAAGATTCCCATCATACACCGCTGGAAGGTAGCGGGCGCATTGCATAAACCAAAGGGCATGCGTCGATATGCAAACGTGCCGAAAGGACAAGTGAAAGTGGTCTTGTCCTGGTCTTTTTCGGCGATGGGAATTTGATTATAGCCAGAGTAGCCATCAAGAAAGCAGTAGTACTCGTGTCCGGCCAATCGTTCAAGCATTTGGTCAATGAAAGGTAGCGGAAAGTGGTCTTTCCGCGTTGCGGCGTTGAGTTTTCTGTAATCAATGCATACTCGCCACCCAGTTTGGGTGCGAGTAGGGATTAACTCGTTCGCCTCGTTGGTTATGACCGTGATGCCCGACTTCTTGGGGACAACGTGGATGGGACTAACCCACTGGCTATCAGAGATAGGGTAAATGATACCACTATCTAGACATTTTACGATCTCCTTCTTCACAGCTTCTTTCATGACTGGATTGAGACATCTTTGTGGATCCCGGGATGGTTTGGCATCATCCATCAGATGAATATGATGCTCAACGATCAGGGGACTAATCCCCTTGATGTCCGCCATGGACCAGCCAAAAGCTTGCCTGTTGCTGTGCAAGACCGCGAGAAGGGCTTTCTCTTGCTCGGGAGCTAGAGAAGCCGAAATGATGACAGGGAGGGTCTCATTCTCACCTAAGTAAGCGTACTTAAGGTGAGACGGCAAAGGCTTGAGTTCGAGCGCTGGAGGTGAAACGATTGAAGGCAAGATTGGTGCAGAGGTCTTGAACTCAAAGGACTCCAGCAAAGGTTCAAAACGAGTGTAGGCGACCGAGTTGGATGGTTCAGGTAACTCATCCGGAAATTCGAAAGATTCAAACTCGGGTTGTGCGCGGCTAAGATCGTTCGAGAACGTGAAACACTCGTAGTCGTTGTCGGGCGCAGAAACAGCAGCAGGTTCGAGGAGGAACCCATTAGTGGCGTCAAGATTATCGTGTTCGAACAGAAACTCCTCGAATTCACACTCTTCAGGGGTGATCTCCTGGATAGAGCAGACGTCCAGTATATGAGCATTAGGTTCGGCGGGCTGATTCCCCAACCTAAAAATGTTGAGTTCAATCGTCATGTTTCCAAAAGAGAGGTCCATCGAACCATTGCGACAATTGATCACAGTATTTGAGGTTGCAAGGAATGGGCGACCGAGTATCACCGGAATTTGATTCCGGGGGTTAGCTACAGGCTGTGTGTCTAATACAATGAAGTCAACGGGGAATATGAAGTCCCCGACTTTGATTAACACATCCTCTAGCTCACCCCTAGGATGGGTGATCGATCGGTCGGCCATTTGGAGAGTGCAGTGTGTGGGTTTCAGCTCTCCGACGCCTAATTGCTCGTATACTGAATACGGAAGCAGGTTAACACTGGCACCAAGATCTAATAGTGCGCGGTTGATGTTCTTATCCCCAATGGTAATTGAAATCGTAGGACAGCCAGGGTCCTTCCGTTTTTGTGGTAAAGATTGGGTAAGGGCATCACTCACAGCACTAGCTAAGAAAACTTTCTTGGGTACATGAGATTTCCTCTTTTTCGTGCACAAGTCCTTTAAGATTTTCGCGTAGGACGGGACTTGTTGGACAACATCTAAAAGAGGAATGTTAATGTTAACCTGCTTGAATAACTCCAGAATCTTCTCCATTTGAGGATTTTGTTTATTAGACCTCAACCGGTTTGGAAATGGAACATTTTTAAAATTGGTTGAGTCTAATGCTGGAGGAGGAGATTGTGGAGTTGGAACGGATCCCAGAACAGGTGTTTTCGTGGAGTGAGAAGTGGGTCCGTTCAGAGTAGAAGAAGAAGAAGAAGGAGAGCCTTGTGAAGAACGAAGAATAGGCTCAGAAGACGAAGACGAAGAAGAAGAAGAAGAAGAAGAAGCAGCAGCAGCGGCCGGGGTGTCATTGTTGATTCGCGTGCCAATGTTGTTTTGCAGCGTCCTTCTCGATCTCAGTGTGGTCACGGCACTCACATTATGGTTCTGATGTTCAAGAGCAACATGTGCATTATGTGGGTGACCGGGATTTGGGAGTGGCTGGGACGGGAGCTTCCCCTTCTCTCGCTCGCTTAAGGCCGCATTCAGCTGTGCAATCTGGGCCTCGATGGTCTTGATGCTTTGCCCATGAGCGGCAGTGTGTTGCACTAAGGACTGAATGGAAGACTGGATGTTGGCGGTGGACTGAGTCGATTGTTTAACGAACGCCTCCAGACTTCGTTCGAGCGAGGAAACCTTATCGTTGTTCGACGGAACAAAGTTGTTTGGGGGAAAAGAATTGTTCGGTGCAAAGTTGTTCGTCTGATTTTGAAAAGGTTGGGGTTGGAAGGGCCGCTGATACTGAGTTTGTTGTTGCGCTTGTTGTTGCGGCGGAGGGGCCCTTTGGAAATTGTTGCCTTGGAATTGATTCTTATTCTGATTCCAGGCGAATTGGGGTGGTTCCTCCAACCGGGATTGTAGGTGGAAGAGTATGGATCATTCCTTGGTCTCTGCTGGAATGCATTAACCTGATCCTGTCCTTGCGATGGTGGATTGTAAGGACACTCTTCGGTCAAGTGAGAAGGATCGGAACAACAAGCGCAGATGGTACGGAGGGGGAGAACAAGGGCAGGAGCAGGAGAAGAAAATTTGCTCTCTATTGTTTCAAGCTTTCTTGTTATTGCAGCCATTTCAGCTTTCATTGCAATAGAGACATCAAGCTGGTGAATTCCTACCCTAGACTGACCGGTAGAAGTGGAGGTAGAAGAAGAAGAAGTCGGTCTGGTGCTCTCCCACTGTAGCGTTTGCTCCACAAGGTCGTCAAAGAATTGCCACGCTTCCTCGTCAGATTTCGATAGGAAGTGGCCCTGACAGATGGTTTCCAACAACTGCTTCGTTGCTGGGTTCAGGCCCTCGTATAAGGTTTGGCAAAGCTGCCATTTCTCTATACCGTGGTGAGGACACTGAACAAGAAGGTCTTTGTACCGGTCAAAGCACTTCCAGAAGGGTTCAGAAGGAAGATGGGAGAATTGGTTGATTTCATTTCGAATCCTTGCGGTTTTATGATTCGGATAGAATTTTTTTAGAAACGCTTTAACAAACTCGTCCCAACTGGTGATGGAATGGGAAGCGGTGCTATACAGCCATTTTTCAGCAAGATCGCATAAAGTGAACGGAATGACCCGTAGACGTATAGCATCGTCCGACAGTTGGGTGGTTTTCATCATGGCACAGACGTTTTGAAATTTATTGATGAAGATATAGGTATCTTCAGATTCAAGCCCATGAAATCGTGGAAGCATGTTGATGAAGTGGGGCTTAATTTCAAAGTTGTCCCCATTGGCCGGTGGAAGAGAAAGGCAGGTAGGAAGTGCAGAACGGGTGGGATAGAAACGATCCTGGAGCGCGATTCGCTGCGGCGCTACAACAGGCGGTGGTGGTGGGATATTGGTCTCCGTAGGAGGTGGAGCCAATCCAGCGGTAGTCAAAGAGATGTTCGGATTAAATCCTGACATCGCGGAAGAAGAGGTTGGTGAAGGTGAAGGTGAAGGTGAAGACGTATGAACAGAATTCCGGTCAACGTCGGAGTTGGCCGGCAAAGGAAGGGGTGAAAGAGGAGTGGATGGAGTATCGACGTCTGAGTCGATCGCGTAGTCGGTAGCGACTAACGTAACGCGGACTAGACGGGCGCTAGTGTCCCGAGTCCAAGCGGACATACACTAAACGAGTTTAGTATAGTCAAAACGGAGAAGGTGAGGGTAAGAAAACGTCAATGGAGAAAACGGTGGGTGGTGGGTGAAAAATGGATTTGGCGACAAAGGGCAAGTTTTATAAAAGTTTTTGATTTTTTTCCTTTTTTTTTTAGAAAGATTTTTACAGATATATGTACGGACTTACGGCTTTAAGTAATCACAAACAAGATATGCACAATCTCACCTAGATCTACGGTCGCCTAGGTCAACTAGACCTGCTCCTAACTGTTCCAGAGGGATAGAAAAAGGACCTCAAACCGCCTCTTCTCCGTCTAATGCGGCCAGATAAGTGCCAGGTAAGTGGGAGGTTGTCCAACGCTTTCGCGAAGTTCCTTAATTAAATAACCACTTGCCTTCGTCACACTTGCCTAGGCACCGCAAAAGTCAGATAGGATAAACGGCCGATGCCTGTAACTAGTCCTCTGTCCTAATGAGCGCGAAGTCCTTAGGGCTGAAGTCTAGTATTTTTTAATTTACAATGGACAATGCATATGCTTTTGTGATTTTTGGGGTCCTGGGAAGGGTGATGAAATCCCCACCCAATCTGAATTGGTTTCAAGCCCCTTAAGTCCGTATTAAGAAATGCAAAGCAGTAACAAATCAACTGCAAACAATTTTTATTTTTAGCGCAGCGCAAAGAATCCTGCACAAGAACAGTTTATTGGAAGGGGAAGAAGAGTTTGCGCAAAGAAATCTGCAGAAAACACAGTTTATTGGAGTCCAGAGGAGTGGGAGAGAGGAGAGAGACTTACAGAGAGATTTTGGGGCTCTGAAGCCACCAAGTGGCCGCGGATCCGCGGCCTAAGCCAACTTTTGCCGCGGAACCGCGGCAATATGGTGACTTCAGTTTTCTGGTGGGTGCTTCTGTGGTTGTCCTCTGCTTGTATAGATTTTCTGAATCTTGATTTGTTCACTGTATCTGCTCCAGAATTTTTCAATAGACCGTCTTTTTCGTTTTGATCCGTCGCGGTGTAGCCGCGAAATGTGGGTCTATCTTCCCACGTCTTTGGCAATGAACTCGAACTCCGTATTATCCTGCACACTTGCACAAAAACTAATCAAAAATAACAAGATGATTTTTTTACAAAGTATATTTTTTTTTGTTTTTCGTATTCACAAGTTAACCCGAAATTACACAAAGAAATAAACTACCGTCTCCCCGGCAACGGCGCCATTTGATTGTTAGAGATTCTGCGTGTTCAAGTTTTAGTTAAATACCGCAATCAAGACGGTTTCGCTTGTAGCTAGCCGGTTGAGTACGGGTCGTCCGCAGGGAGATGGGAATCTTTTTCTATGTGCTTTAACGAGTTAAGTCCAGTTTTTCAGATTTTGTTGTGATTAGTTAAGCGGTAAAATGATATGTAAAGAGAGCTTGTTAGGGTTAGGATTAGGTTAGTTTGAGTTAGGAGTCTCCCACATCTTTCATTGCCCCTCTTAATATCGGTGTTACGGTAATCGGCAACAACGGGGATTAGCACGACTAGGAAGGAACTTGCGAGTATAAGCTCGGCTTTCCAACGCATAAGTTCTTCCTTTTGGTGCTTGTCCGTCCGTTCTTGTCTCTTAGCCATAACCTCCGGTTAATTCAACCACAACCGGTCTCACTACGGAATCACCGCTATCATGTAGGATAGGGTGCCGTAAGGAGCGGATTGTGGTTCAATTAACGGGAGTCGAATTAAGCTGTTGGGCAAGGAAAGAGTGAGAGAGATTTCCTTCTCTCAAACTTCCCTTATCCTACCCTAACAAGAATGAAACTACTCACACATCATGACACGGAAAAATAAAACAAAACAAAAGAGGAAGATAGAAAGAAAGAGATTAGAAGATAACAACTAGCTATTTGCGACCTCACCTCGGCAAGGATCAAGCGTAAGCATCATGGTTGTGTTAAGGATAAAGAAAAAGAGAGAAGAAAGAAACAACAAGAAATAACAACAACTAGTTAACAAATGTAAATTACAACAATTAACAAGATAATAAGACAAGCAAAATAATAAACGGTTCTTCTTTATTCATCATTCTTCACTCACAAGCTCACTACAAGTTTTAATGGAGAAGAGATGAGAAGAGGAAGAAGAAACAACACTAAACCTAGAAAAGAAAATACAAGATTATGGACCCTTTCCTTCACAAAGTTCTGGGCTATTTATAGGCTAAAAAATGAAAACCTAGGGTAACCACCAGAACACAAATAAAAAGACCAAAACACCCCTGGAAAAGTTTTGTCTGCCGCCACCATACGGCCGCGGATCCGCGGCCTAAGCCTCCTTATGCCGCGGATTCGCCGCACTCTGGTGGAGTCAGGGCATGGGGTTCTTGGTACCTCCCTGGTCTGCTGTCCCCTCTTGTCTGGTATATGTATTTTCTGAAAATACTTCCACATTTCTTCCAGAATTTCTGTTGAGGGAAAGGTGGACTTTGGACATGGATTTTCTTGAGCTCCGCGTAGATTTCTTGGTCTTGGTGTTGCCATAGTTCTTTGTGCATGAAGGTGACAATTGATTTGTCATTTTGTCTCCTAAACTGGTGTGTGGCAACAGACGGATAAAGAGCGGAGACCCGTGTTTTATCTGTGGTTGGCAGGAACTCGGATTTTGTCGTATTTTTCCATGGATTTCACTGTTTAGAGCCGAGAACATGTATCCTGCAATTGACTAGCAAACACGGCTCAAGAGTATCTACCGATATGCAATATGATAAAAATTGGGCGGTATGAAAATGCAAAAATCTGATATGAACACTCGTCGATCTTCTGATCGTTCAATACCCGGGTGGCCGTTACGTTTAGCAGACCGCTTGCGGCTTGTGGGTGCTTGATATGATCATCATCTACTGCCGGCGTATTGACGAGTCTTTAGAGTCCTACGCAGAGGTTTCCTGGCTCAAGCGAAACGAAATAGGAGCGCATATGAGATATGTGCGGGACCGAGAATAATGCGTGTATGTGATACCGTATTTCATTCTCGCGATAAATGTTTCGATTGGTTGTATGCGATATAACCTAGTTATCGAATCGAAGATTGATTCGATGAGTCGATACATTGGATACTGGTCGGTTATGTGCGACATGACCGGATCATTGAATCAAGTGTTGATTTAATGATTTAATGTATAATTATATATATTTGATATATTACTTTGCATTAACTAGTATTGGTTCATTTTAAAAGGATTTTCTCACTTGATGCACATGGTATATGTGATATATTTTTTGTGCACTTGTTTGTATCATGTTTGATGATACTTGCTCATTTGGGTTTGTGTAAAGATTAAACCATGGTTATATGAATGGTTAGGGTTTTGTATATTTACTTAGTTATTTATTTTCTTATTTATTTTGGAAAATAAAAGGGAATGGTGGATTATTTTGTTTGTTTGTTGAAGCTTCTTGAAGCTTTGAACAAGTCCACCATTCTTATCTCATGCTTAACCCTAACCATTCCAACTAACCTTAGTTTACTCTCTACACTTGACTATGGTTAGGATATGATAAGTATTCATATTAGTTTCTTTTTTAAATAAGAAACTTATCATATTCTTCATCTTCTCCTTCTTCTTCTTCAAGAAAAAGCTTGCCACCATTAATGGCATCTTGAGCAAAAGAGTGAGAAATCCAATTCTAAAGTGAACCCACCTCCTATTTCTTCATCCTCTACCTCTTGCCAAGTAGTATAGGGTGTTTACTTCACAAGTTTTCATTGCTTGGTGAAGTAAGAGCTTGATCTAGTGTTGTCTCGACGTAGATCATCTTCGGCAACGAAGCCGACGACCTAGCCTGCCCATTTCTCCGATGGAGCCGATGCAAGAGTCCGGGATCCGACATGGACAGCGAGAGGACGTCTACGTAGAGCTAAGGAAGTGGAAAACCGGATCTACAAAGGTTGTAGCCTCTTTCTTTTAGTTAAACTTGTTAACTAGTTTCACTTTTCGCCTAAAATTCTAGTTAACGATCTAGTCTAGGGTTTCTCGGCACCGTAAAATTTGAAATTGGCATGATTGATGCCTTGTGAGACCTCATGAGCGTGCCTAGGAACCCTATACCAAGTTTACTTCCTTGTTCCGAAGTGTCTTTACCTTTCTGTCCAGGATTTTAACGGGTTATTGCTCACAAGTTAAGTGCGTCTGTACAGCGAGCTCGGAGTGATCAAGGATGTGGATGAGGTCGCTCACATATCTTCGAAGTTGGGATATGTGGAACATGTTGTGCACTCCTTCCAATGAGGGTGGTAGTGCCAAACGCTATGCCACTTCTCCGACTCGTTAGAGAATGTCGAACGGTCCTCTCTCGGAATGAGCTTATCCCTCTTGCTAAAACGGATACTCCTCAGTTTGGAGAGATCTTTAAGAAAACATGATCTCCAGGTTGGAATTCCAGATGTCGGCGCTTTGCATCAGCCTAATGCTTCTGTCGGTCTTGAGCTATGCGCATTCTTTCCCTGATCGTGCGAACTACGTCCACAGTTGCAACGATCATCTCTAGTCCTAGGAGTTCACGATCTCCGATGTCGTCCCAACTTAGTGGTGAACGGCACTTCTTTTCATAGAGAGCTGCAAATGGTGCCATTCTAATGCTCGCTTGATAGCTGTTGTTGTATGAAAACCCCACAAAGTGTAGGTGATCTTCCTACGAACCTCCGAAGTCTAACATACAAGCTCTTAACATGTCCTCCAGGGTCTGAATCATTCTCTCAGATTGTCCGTCCGTTTGTGGATGGTAAGCTGTGCTGAAGTTCAGACTCGTTCCCAGGCTAGCTTGCAGACTCTGCCAAAACTGTGATCGGAATCTGGTGTCACGATCAGAGACGATGCAAACTGGTACTCTATGTAATCTCACAATCTTCTGCATGAGTTCATAGGTATCAAAAAATAGTACACTTTGAGGTTAAATCTTACTTTAGATTCATGCTTACCTCCATGTACTTCTTTGCTAACGTCCCGGTAGATTGGCTAACTCGAAATGGGATGAAATATGACAACTTGGTGAGTCGATCCACAATAACCTATACTGCATCGTTACCTTTCATGCTGCGAGGAAGGGTAGTCATGAAGTCCATGGTAATATGCCGCTATTTTCATTCTGGGATAGGTAACGGTTGAAGTAAACCAGCAGTTCTATGATGTTCAGTCTTTACTTGCTGACACACCAAGCACTTGGCTATGCTTCTGGCTACTTCACGCTTCATTCCATGACATCAGTAGTGTTGTCGTAGATCCTTGTACATTTGGGTACCACCGGGGTGTACTGAGTATGGAGAGCTGTGAGCTTCTTTCATCAACTTTTCTCGAACAGGATCTTGTGGTACATACAATCTACTTCCATATCTTAAGGATCCGTCTTCGTGGATGATGAAGTCTGATTGAAGTCCACTTTCTACCTGTTCTCGGGATCTTTTGCAGCTTGACATCATTTGCTTGAGCTGCTTTGATCTGATTAACAATGGTAGACTGAACTTGTAAGTTCATCAACTCTGAAGCATTACCTGGCATAACCACCTCGATCTCCATCCCGTGCAATTCTTGTTGCATCTTCCACTGTGCGGTGGGATTCATTGATAACGGCTGACGGCTAAGTGCATCAGGAACTATATTCACCTTCCCTAGATTATACTGTAGGTTGATGTCGAAGTCCGCCATAAGTTCTAGCCATCTTCTCTTCCGTATGTTCAACTCCTTCTGAGTAAATATATACTTCAAACTTTTGTGGTCAGTGTATATATCCACTCATTCTCCAAGAAGATAGTGGCGCCAAATCTTAAGTGCAAAGATAACGGCTGCCAACTCCAAATTATGTGTTGGATAGTTGCGCTCATGAACCTTCAGCTGTCTTGATGTAAAGGCTACAAACTTTCCATGCTGGTGTAGAACACATCCTAATCCCTTACCAAACGCATCGCAACGCACAACGAAACCTCCAGATTGATCCGGTATTACGAGAATAGGAGCTGATGTCAATCTTGATTTGAGTTCTACAAAAGCTTGTTGTTCATATCAGATTTTTGCATTTTTATACCGCCCAATTTTTATCATATTACTTATCAGTAGGTACTCTTGAGCCGTGTTTGCTAGTCAATTGCAGGATACAGGTTCTCAGCTCTAAACTATGAAATTCATGGAAAAAACACGACAAAATCCGGTTTCCTGCCAGTCACAGATAAAACACGGATCTCCGCTCTTTATCCGTCTGTTGCCACACACCAGTTTAGGAGACAAAATGGAAAATCGATTGTCATTTTCATGCACAAGGCTCAATGGCAACACAAAATCCAAGAAATCTACGCGGAGCTCGAGGAAATCATGACAAAAAGATCCACACTCATCACCTTGTTGTTCATCAGAAATTCTGGAAAAATCGTGAAGAAAATATGAGAAACAACATGTACCAGAATCATGGGCACAGCAGACCAGGGAAGTACAGAAAAGCCCATGCCCTAACTCTACCATAGAGCCGCGGATCCGCGGCCAATAGGGGGTATAGGCCGCGGATCCGCGGCCGTACAGACGTGTCAGCTGATGGGTTTTCATGGGCAGTTTGGTCTTTTCACATGGGTCCAGAATGTTGCCCTAGAATTTCTGTTGCCTGCCTATAAATAGCCCAGAACCTTGTGAAGCCAAGGGTGTGCATAATCTTGTATTTTTCTAGGTTTAGAATACTTGTTTCTTCTTCCTCTTCTCATCTCTTCTCCATTGAAAATCTTGTAGTGAGCTTTTGTGAGTGAAGAATGATGAATAAAGAAGATCCTTTTACTTATCATGCTTGTCTTGTTCTTTAGTTCTCGTATTAATTGCTTGTAATTTTAATTTGTTAACTTAGTTGTTGTTATTTCTTGTTGTTTCTTTCTTTTCTCTTTTCCTTTATCATTTAAACAACCATGATGCTTACGCTTGATCCTTGCCAAGGTGAGGTCGCAAATAGCTAGTTGTTATCTTCTAATCTCCTTCTTTCTATCTTCCTCTTTTGTTTTGTTTTCTTTTCATTATGATGTGTGAGTAGTTTCATACTTGTTAGGGTAGGATAAGGGAAGTTTGAGAGAAGGAAATCTCTCTCACTCTTTCCTTGCCCAACATCTTAAAATCGACTCCCGTTAATTGAACCACAATCCGCTCCTTACGGCACCCTATCCTACATGATAGCGGTGATTCCGTAGTGAGACCGGTTGTGGTTGAATTAACCGGAGGTTATGGCTAAGAGCCAAGAACGGATGGACTAGCACCAAAAGGAAGAACTTATGCGTTGGAAAGCCTAGCTTATACTCGCAAGTTCCTTCCTAGTCGTGCTAATCCCCGTTGTTGCCGATTACCGTAACACCGATATTAAGAATGGCAACGAAAGAGGTGAGCGACTCCTAACTCAAACTAACCTAATCCTAACCCTAACAAGCTCTCTTTACATATCATTTTAACACTTAATTAATCACAACAAAATCTGGAAAACTGGACTTAACTCGTTAAAGCACATAGAAAAAGATTCCCATCTCCCTGCGGACGACCCGAACTAAACCGGCTAGCTACAAGCGAAACCGTCTTGATTGCGGTAATTAACTAAACTTGAACACGCAGAATCTCTACCAATCAAATGGCGCCGTTGCCGGGGAGACGTTAGTTTATTTCTTTGTGTAATTTCGGGTTAACTTGTGAATATAACCGAAAAACAAAACAAAAAAAAATATACTTTGTAAAAAAATCATTTTGTTATTTTTGATTAGTTTTTGTGCAAGTGTGCAGGATAATACGGAGTTCGAGTTCAGTGCCAAAGACGTGGGAAGATAGACCCATATTTCGCGGCTACACCGCGATGGATCAAAACGAAGCAAACGGTCTACTGAAACATTCTGGAGCAGATACAGTGAGTAAATAAATATTCAGGACATCTAGACAAGCAGAGGAGACTAAGACCAGCACCTCCAAAAAAATTTCAAAGCCCAACTCCCTGTTCCTGCCGCGGAACCGCGGCATAAGAGGGCTTAGGCCGCGGAACCGCGGCCACTTGGTGGCTTCGTCAACTCAAAATCACTGTGAGTACTCCTTGTCTTCTCCCCACTCCTCCGAACTCCAATAAACTGTGTTTTCTGCAGCATTCTTTGCGCAAACTCTCTTCCCCCTTCCAATAAACTGTTCTTGTGCAGGATTCTTTGCGCCGCGCTAAAATAAAAATTGTTTGCAGTTGATTTGTTATTGCTTTGCATTCATTAATACGGACTTAAGGGTCTTGAAACCAATTCAGATTGGGTGGGGATTTCATCACCCTTCCCAGGACCCCAAAAATCACAAAAAGCATATGCATTGACCATTGTTAAATTAAAAAATACTAGACTCAGCCCTAAGGACTTCGCGCTCAATAGGACAGAGGACTAGTTACAGGCATCGGCCGTTTATCCTATCTGACTTTTGTGGTGCCTAGGCAAGTGTGACGAAGGCAAGTGGTTATTTAATTAAGGAACTTCGCGAAAGCGTTGGACAACCTCCCACTTACCTGGCACTTATCTGGCCGCATTAGACGGAGAAGAGGCGGTTTGAGGTCCTATTTCTAGCCCTCTGGAACAGTTAGGAGCAGGTCTAGTTGACCTAGGTGATCCTAGATCTAGATGAGATTGTGCATATTTTATTTGTGATTGCTTAAAGCCGTAAGTCCGTACATATTCCTGTAAAGCTCTTTCTAAAAAAAAAACCAAAAAAAAGGAAAAAAATCAAAAACTTTTATAAAAACTTGCCCTTTGTCGCCAAATCCATTTTTCACCAACCACCCATCGTTCTCTCCATTGACGTTTTCTTACCCTCACCTTCTCCGCTTTGACTATACTAAACTCGTTTAGTGTATGTCCGCTTGGACTCGGGACACTAGCGCCCGCCTAGTCCGCGTTACGTTAGTCGCTATCGACTACGCGATCGACTCCGACGTCGAAACTCCATCCACTCCTCTTTCACCCCTTCCTTTGCCGGCCAACTCCGACGTTGACCGGAATTCTGTTCATACATCTTCACCTTCACCTTCACCAACCTCTTCTTCCGCGATGTCAGGATTTAATCCGAACATCTCTTTGACTACCCCTGGATTGGCTCCACTTCCTACGAAGACCAATATCCCACCACCACCGCCTGTTGTAGCGCCGCAGCGAATCGCGCTCCAGGATCGTTTCTATACCACCCGTTCTGCACTTCCCACCTGCCTTTATCTTCCACCGGCCAATGGGGACAACTTTGAAATTAAGCCCCACTTCATCAACATGCTTCCACGATTTCATGGGCTTGAATCTGAAGATGCCTATATCTTCATCAATAAATTTCAAAACGTCTGTGCCATGATGAAAACCACCCAACTGTCGGACGATGCTATACGTCTACGGGTCATTCCGTTCACTTTATGCGATCTTGCTGAAAAATGGCTGTATAGCACCGCTTCCCACTCCATAACCAGTTGGGACGAGTTTGTAAAAGCGTTTCTAAAGAAATTTTATCCGAATCATAAAACCGCAAGGATTCGCAATGAAATCAACCAATTCTCTCAGCTTCCTTCTGAACCCTTCTGGAAGTGCTTTGACCGGTATAAAGACCTTCTTGTTCAGTGTCCTCACCACGGTATAGAGAAATGGCAACTTTGCCAAACCTTATACGAGGGCCTGAACCCAGCAACGAAGCAGTTGTTGGAAACCATCTGTTAGGGCCACTTCCTATCGAAATCTGGCGAGGAAGCGTGGCAGTTCTTTGACGACCTTGCGGAGCAAACGCTACAATGGGAGAGCACCAGACCGACTTCTTCTTCCTCTACCTCCACTTCTACCGGTCAGTCTAGGGTAGGAATTCACCAACTTGATGTCTCTATTGCGGTGAAAGCTGAAATGGCTGCAATAACAAGAAAGCTTGAAGCGATAGAGAGCAAATTCTCTTCTCCTGCTCCTGCCCCTGTTCTTCCCCTTCGTACCATCTGCGCTTGTTGTTCCGATCCTTCTCACTTGACCGAAGAGTGTCCTTACAATCCACCATCGCAAGGACAGGATCAGGTTAATGCTGCATTCCAGCAAAGACCGAGGAATGATCCATACTCTTCCACCTACAATCCCGGTTGGAGGAACCACCCCAATTTTGCCTGGAATCAGAATCAGAATCAATTCCAAGGCAACAATTTTCAGAGGGCCCCTCCGCCGCAACAACAAGCGCAACAACAAACTCAGTTTCAGCAGCCCTTCCAACCCTAACCTTTTCAAAATCAGACGAACAACTTTGCACCCAACAATTCTTTTCCACCAAACAACTTTGTTCTGTCAAACAACGATAAGGTTTCCTCGCTCGAACGAAGTCTGGAGGCGTTCGTTAAACAATCGACTCAATCCACCGCCAACATCCAGTCTTCCATTCAGTCCTTAGTGCAACACACTGCCGCTCACGGGCAAAGCATTAAGACCATCGAGGCCCAGATTGCACAGCTGAACGCGGCCTTAAGCGAGCGAGAAAAGGGGAAGCTCCCGTCCCAGCCACTCCCAAATCCCGGTCACCCACATAATGCACATGTTGCTCTTGAACAACAGAATCATAATGTGAGTGCCGTGACCACATTGAGATCGGGAAGGATGCTGCAAAACAACATTGGCAAACGAATCAACGATGACACCCCGGCCGCTGCTTCTTCTTCTTCTTCTTCTTCTTCTTCGTCTTCGTCTTCTGAGCCTATTCTTCGTTCTTCACAAGGCTCTCCTCCTTCTTCTTCTTCTACTCTGAACGGACCCACTTCTCACTCCACGAAAACACCTGTTCTGGGATCCGTTCCAACTCCACAATCTCCTCCTCCAGCATTAGACTCAACCAATTTTAAAAATGTTCCATTTCCAAACCGGTTGAGGTCTAATAAACAAAATTCTCAAATGGAGAAGATTCTGGAGTTATTTAAGCAGGTTAACATTAACATTCCTCTTTTAGATGCTGTCCAACAAGTCCCGTCCTACGCGAAAATCTTAAAGGACTTGTGCACGAAAAAGAGGAAGCCTCAGGTACCCAAGAAAGTTTTCTTGGCTAGTGCTGTGAGTGATGCTCTTACCCAATCTTTACCACAAAAACGGAAGGACCCTGGCTGTCCTACGATTTCAATTACCATTGGGGATAAGAACATCAACCGCGCACTATTAGATCTTGGTGCCAGTGTTAACCTGCTTCCGTACTCAGTATACGAGCAATTAGGCGTCGGAGAGCTGAAACCCACACACTGCACTCTCCAAATGGCCGACCGATCGATCACCCATCCTAGGGGTGAGCTAGAGGATGTGTTAATCAAGGTCAGGGACTTCATATTCCCCGTTGACTTCATTGTATTAGACACACAACCTGTAGCTAACCCCCGGAATCAAATTCCGGTGATACTCGGTCGCCCATTTCTTGCAACCTCAAATGCTGTGATCAATTGTCGCAATGGTTCGATGAACCTCTCTTTTGGAAACATGATGATTGAACTCAACATTTTTAGGTTGGGGAATCAGCCCGCCAAACCTAATGCTCATATAATGGACGTCTTCTCGATCCAGGAGATCACCCATGAAGAGTGTGAATTCGAGGAGTTTCTGTTTGATCACGATAATCTTGACGCCACTAGTGCGTTCCTCCTCGAACCTGCTGCTGCTTCTGCGCCCGACAACGGCTACGAGTGTTTCACGTTCTCGAACGATCTTAGCCGCGCACAACCCGAGTTTGAATCTTTCGAATTTCCGGATGAGTTACCTGAACCATCCAACTCGGTCGCCTACACTCGTTTTGAACCTTTGCTGGAGTCCTTTGAGTTCGAGACCTCTGCACCAATCTTGCATTCAATCGTTTCATCTCTAGCGCTCGAACTCAAGCCTTTGCCGTCTCACCTTAAGTACGCTTACTTAGGTGAGAACGAGACCCTCCCTGTCATTATTTCGGCTTCTCTAGCTCCAGAGCAAGAGAAAGCCCTTCTCGCGGTCTTGCACAGCAACAGGCAGGCTTTTGGCTGGTCCATGGCGGACATCAAGGGGATTAGTCCCCTGATCGTTGAGCATCACATTCATCTGATGGATGATGCCAAACCAGCCCGGGATCCACAAAGACCTCTTAATCCAGTCATGAAAGAGGCTGTGAAGAAGGAGATCGTAAAATGTCTAGATAGTGGTATCATTTACCCTATCTCTGATAGCCAGTGGGTTAGCCCCATCCACGTTGTCCCCAAGAAATCAGGTATAACGGTCATAACCAACGAGGCGAACGAGTTAATCCCTACTCGCACCCAAACTGGGTGGCGAGTATGCATTGATTACAGAAAACTCAACGCCGCTACGCGGAAAGACCACTTTCCGCTACCTTTCATTGACCAAATGCTTGAACGATTGGCCGGACACGAGTACTACTGCTTCCTTGATGGCTACTCCGGCTATAATCAAACCAGGACAAGACCACTTTCACTTGTCCTTTCGGCACGTTTGCATATCGTCGCATGCCCTTTGGGTTATGCAATGCGCCCGCTACCTTCCAGCGGTGTATGATGGGTATCTTCTCAGACATGGTGGAAAAATTTCTGGAGATTTTCATGGATGATTTCTCCATCTTCGGCGATTCCTTCAACGAGTGTTTGCTGCATCTTGACGCTGTCCTTACCCGATGTAAGGACAAGAATCTCACTTTGAATTGGGAGAAGTGCCACTTCATGGTGCGCGAAGGTATTGTCTTAGGACATATCATTTCGCAAAATGGCATAGAGGTTGACAAAGCAAAGATTGAGGTCATTTCCAATCTACCTCCTCCCAGATGCGTCCGAGATATCCGAGCCTTCCTTGGCCATGCCGGTTTCTATAGACGGTTCATCAAGGACTTTAGCAAGATTGCTAGGCCCTTGAATCTTTTGCTGGCCAAGGACACGCCATTTGACTTCGACTCGAGCTGTGTGACTGCATTCGAGTCATTGAAACGCTCACTCACTTCTGCTCCCGTTCTTTCTTCACTTGACTGGACGCACCCATTTGAGTTTATGTGTGATGCATCCGACTTTGCCATTGGTGCTGTCCTTGGACAACACATCAACAAGATGCCGCACGTAATCTATTATGCGAGCCGAACCCTGAACGACGCCCAACTCAATTATACAACAACTGAGAAGGAATTCTTAGCTGTTGTATTTGCTTTAGAAAAGTTCAGGCCCTATCTCATCGGCTCTCCAGTCATTGTCTACACTGACCATTCTGCTCTGCGCCATCTTTTTGCGAAGAAAAATGCAAAATCTCGGTTAATACGTTGGATCCTCTTGCTTCAAGAGTTTGACCTTGTCATTAAGGACAAACGAGGATGTGAAAACGTAGTTGCTGACCATCTCTCACGACTTCCTTCTTCGCCTTCGCTTCCAATTCCGATCAACGACGTTTTCCCTGATGAACAGCTCTTGACAGTATCTTGCGAACCCTGGTTCGCAGATATTGTGAACTATTTGGCCACGGGATTACTACCGACTGAATGGTCAAGTCAGGACAGACTTCGATTCTTATCCCAAGTAAAACACTTTTACTGGGACGAACCCTATCTATTCAAGTACTGTCCCGACCAGATTATTCGTCGGTGTGTCCCTGACGAGGAATTCAAGAGTGTGCTGTCATTTTGCCACGATCAAGCGTGTGGCGGGCATTTTGGCCCCAGAAAGACAGCTGAGAAGATCTTGCAATGTGGTTTCTACCGGCCATAACTTTTCAAAGACGCTCATGACTATTGCAATACTTGCTCCCGGTGCCAACACATGGGCCGGATATCCCGGAGGAACGAGATACCGCTCCAACCGATCTTGGTTGTGGAGATTTTCGATGTTTGGGGGATAGATTTCATGGGGCCGTTTCCCAGCTCTTTTGGGAACTTGTACATCCTTCTCGCTGTTGATTACGTCTCTAAATGGGTCGAGGCTGTGCCCAGCCGGACTAACGACAACAGGGTTGTCGTTAGGTTCCTTAAAGAAAACATTTTCTCCCGGTTTGGGCACCCCCGAGCGATCATTAGCGATAATGGAAGTCATTTCTGCAACAAGACTTTCGAGGCCTTGATGCGGAAATATTCCATTAATCATAAGCTATCCACGCCCTACCACCCCCAAACCTGCGGGCAGGCCGAAGTTTCAAATCGGCAAATCAAGCAGATACTGGAGAAGACGATTTCCAAGAACCGCAAGGATTGGTCGCTGAAACTCACTGATGCCCTTTGGGCATTTCGAACCGCTTATAAGACCAACCTTGGCATGTCTTCCTATCGGCTTGTGTACGGAAAAGCCTGCCACCTACCTGTCGAAATAGAGCATCGCGCATTTTGGGCGATAAAGAAGTTGAATCTGTCTCTCGAGGATGCGGGCAGCCATCGGAAGCTGCAGTTGAACGAACTGAGCGAGCTTAGGGATGAGGCTTACGATAACGCGGTTGTCGTTAAGAATCGAACGAAGGTGTTTCACGATAAACACCTTTTGCGCAAAACCTTCGTACCTGGCCAACAGGTACTGCTTTACGACACCCGACTTCACTTCCATCCAGGAAAGCTCAGATCTCGCTGGAAAGGGCCGTATTTTGTGCGGAATGTGTATCCGCAGGGCGCTGTGGATTTGGAAAATCCAAAGGACGGTTCATTTTTCAAAGTGAACGGGCACCGACTAAAACCGTACCTTAGCGCCGAACCAACAGAGGAGCTCCTGTTCTTACAGGAGCCGGTTTACCCTGCATAATCTTCCTCTGCCTACCACCAAACTTCGGTTATCCAGCCAAGAACAGTGGACACTGTTCCAAATAAGTTTGGGGGTATGTATAAAACCTTTTGTATATATTTGTGGATATTCTTTTCCATTCTTTTTCTTTTTCTTTTCTTTAAAAACAAAACAAAAAAAAAATAAAATTTTGTGTATCGCTAACCGACAATTTTTGACCCTTCAAATGATCTCTTCATGCAATGACAGTGAGGACACTGTCCAGTTTAAGTTTGGGGGTACGCTCGGTACGCATTTCTTACCTTCGCATTCATATGTATATTTTGCATCTGCATATTTAAATCCATAAAATTCATAAAAATCTGAAATTTTTCTAAAAACATAAAAACTTTTCTGTCAAGTTAGCTAGTGGGAGGACTCTGATTCAACATTTCGACGGTTTTGTTTGATAAAATAAGAATAACTAAATCTTATGTTTAGATTTTGAAAACCTGAAAGATAACTCTCCTTTGAAGTTAATTATAGCTGATATACGTCTTTACATCACACGACACGTGTCGTGAGTTTTGGAAATTAGATGACAAGTCTTTTATGTTTAAAAACTTTTAAATGGATCAATGATTTTCTGAGGATCAAATAGGTTTGTTCTGAAATAAGTAATATCAAGAATAGTTTATGAAGTGAGTGAATATGAAGGAATGTTATTGATGCCTTAATTGGAACTAAGTCTGAACAATAACACATCTGAAACTTGATTGGAATGATTACACACCAAAACCACTAAACACGTCTTTTTATCCAAAAAAATAACTGAACTGCCGGTTATATCTCCGTTCGTATTAAATCATCTGATTTTCACGCCAAACTGTCTTTTGTTTTTGGACCTAGGTAACTTGAGTAATTAAGTCCGCTGGGGTGTTTCTACACCTAATGCCCTAAAACCAACTGGTTTGGGTGCATTGGCCCAAAGCTCGCTAAGAAGCCTAGAAAGTCCAGATTAAAACAAAGTCAAGCAAGTGTTCTCTCCGAGTTAAAATTCCTAACGGTTCTTTGTGTGAGAATAATCTTGATAAAAGACAGGCTTTTATAAAAATTTTAACGGAGATATGAAGGTTTTATTCTATGATAAAGACTATTGCACGTTCACAGAGGTGTGTATGAAATGAAAACAAGAAAAAGGTGGAGTGAAAAATAAGACCTAATTTCCTGTTAAGGAAGATAGAAATTCTGAAGTTGAAACCTTACTGGAAAACGAAACTTGAAAAATGCTTAACTCTTTATAAAACTTATGTGATCCTTTCAAAATTCTTATCCGGGCTTTATTATGAGGACTTTATTCGACCTTTCTGGAATCTTAACGACACTATTTGCACTGCACGTGAAGACATATAAAAGCTGTAGTTAAATAAGAAGCGAGGTGTGAAAAATAAAGGTTCGATAGTCTATACTTAGGATAATAGAATTGTTATTTTCTAAAACAAAATTTTAGGGTTTGAATCTTAGTTATTTTACAAAACCAACTTGACCGGATTTTGTGGGTAGTATCCGCTGAAAACCCTCAGGAGACAACACTCCTCCTACTAGGGACACCTAGAGGTTTAACGGCTTGTTGCACATGCTCAGTGCAATCGCGTTCCCTGCGAAAGTGAGGTTAGGAAATTTTTTGTGAATAAATTGGCTTTGCTCGGGACGAGCAAATGATAAGTTTGGGGGTATTTATTTACATCAGATTTTTGCATTTTTATACCGCCCAATTTTTATCATATTACTTATCGGTAGGTACTCTTGAGCCGTGTTTGCTAGTCAATTGCAGGATACAGGTTCTCAGCTCTAAACTGTGAAATTCATGGAAAAAACACGACAAAATCCGGTTTCCTGCCAGTCACAAATAAAACACGGATCTCCGCTCTTTATCCGTCTGTTGCCACACACCAGTTTAGGAGACAAAATGGCAAATCGATTGTCATTTTCATGCACAAGGCTCAATGGCAACACAAAATCCAAGAAATCTACGCGGAGCTCGAGGAAATCATGACAAAAAGATCCACACTCATCACCTTGTTGTTCATCAGAAATTCTGGAAAAATCGTGAAGAAAATATGAGAAACAACATGTACCAGAATCATGGGCACAGCAGACCAGGGAAGTACAGAAAAGCCCATGCCCTAACTCTACCATAGGGCGGCGGATCCGCGGCCAATAGGGGGTATAGGCCGCGGATCCGCGGCCGTACAGACGTGTCAGCTGATGGGTTTTCATGGGCAGTTTGGTCTTTTCACATGGGTCCAGAATGTTGCCCTCGAATTTCTGTTGCCTACCTATAAATAGCCCAGAACCTTGTGAAGCCAAGGGTGTGCATAATCTTGTATTTTTCTAAGTTTAGAATACTTGTTTCTTCTTCCTCTTCTCATCTCTTCTCCATTGAAAATCTTGTAGTGAGCTTTTGTGAGTGAAGAATGATGAATAAAGAAGATCCTTTTACTTATCATGCTTGTCTTGTTCTTTAGTTCTCTTATTAATTGCTTGTAATTTTAATTTGTTAACTTAGTTGTTGTTATTTCTTGTTGTTTCTTTCTTTTCTCTTTTCCTTTATCATTTAAACAACCATGATGCTTACGCTTGATCCTTGCCAAGGTGAGGTCGCAAATAGCTAGTTGTTATCTTCTAATCTCCTTCTTTCTATCTTCCTCTTTTGTTTTGTTTTCTTTTCATTATGATGTGTGAGTAGTTTCATACTTGTTAGGGTAGGATAAGGGAAGTTTGAGAGAAGGAAATCTCTCTCACTCTTTCCTTGTCCAACATCTTAAAATCAACTCCCGTTAATTGAACCACAATCCGCTCCTTACGGCACCCTATCCTACATGATAGCGGTGATTCCGTAGTGAGACCGGTTGTGGTTGAATTAACCGGAGGTTAGGCTAAGAGCCAAGAATGGACGGACTAGCACCAAAAGGAAGAACTTATGCGTTGGAAAGCCTAGCTTATACTCGCAAGTTCCTTCCTAGTCGTGCTAATCCCCGTTGTTGCCGATTACCGTAACACCGATATTAAGAGTGGCAACGAAAGAGGTGAGCGACTCCTAACTCAAACTAACATAATCCTAACCCTAACAAGCTCTCTTTACATATCATTTTAACACTTAATTAATCACAACAAAATCTGGAAAACTGGACTTAATTCGTTAAAGCACATAGAAAACGATTCCCATCTCCCTGCGGACGACCCGTACTCAACCGGCTAGCTACAAGCGAAACCGTCTTGATTACGGTAATTAACTAAACTTGAACACGCAGAATCTCTACCAATCACTTGTTCACATGCTTCTGACCACACGAATGCTTCATCTTTACATGTGAGCTTGGTCAGGGGTGTTGCAATTTTTGAGAAACCTTCGATGAATCTGTAAGTTATATATATACCCTAGAGGTCATTATTATACCTATAATGTATAGTATAGTGGATGCTTGGATATATATATATATATATATATATATATATATATATATATATGACTTTCTTGCTCAACATGATAGTATGCTATCTGGTTACCTTTATCTTAACATGTAGACTTATATTGTGATACTGTCTTGCTCTCACATGTTGATAAAGCCCTTAGGATATATACTTGACTACCAGGACTATGATGGAGATCATACTAGTGGGGCCAGGGTAGTTTACAAGTTCATCCTTTAATTGTTCCTAGTCGAGAGAATATCGAGACAGGGCATCGATATTCCAGAGTAGACTAGCGTATATGCTTCTTGACCTAAATGATGGGCGATGGATTATCCCACATCCATTGTTGTTTGACATCAGAGATGGTTATGGGTGCTCAGTGGAGACTGGGTACACTGAACAGGACTCGCCGAGGACTCCTATGTGGTAGTATACCTATCGTCAGATTGCAATCCTCTGGTGACACTGTTACAGGTTAGTCTGTAGACCCGCGATCGTCATAGAGTCTTGTGCGGCTCCCACTGTGCTTTGATTTCCTCCCTACCATGCTCAATGGAGACGTGCAAACAGGTGGATTTTGGGTACAGTCCTGAGTCGTATGGAGGCAATGAGCGATAGGAGGGGTTTCGTCTCTCCCGGTATTGGGGGTTGATGTTGCGCTATGTTCGATTGGCTATAACTGGAAGTCCCTGGCCAGGGTTGCTGCCGAGATATACTGATAAGTGTTATCAGTAGTTTCTCGAACCGTTATAGGCCAGACATCGACATGACTTATCACATTACTGGGGTCTGACGATTTCCACCCCTAGACATGATATGCGAAATATCAGACGAAGAGACCGGACTGTACGGGAGTGTTACTGATAGGCTTCATGGAGACCGTGGACAGGCTTGCTTGTTGATCTTCATATCGCTCAATGTCCGGGTAGCCGTTATGTCCAGCTAGTATCGCTGACGGCTTGTAGGTGACTGATATGATCATCACCTACTGCTGGCGTATTGACGAGTCTTTAGAGTCCCACACAGAAGTTCCCTGGTTCAAGCAAAACGAAGTAGGACACATATGTGATATGTGTGTGGGCCTGATTAAATACGAGTATATGATACCGTATTGTAATCTGGCAGTCATCTATTATCGGTTCGGTTATATATGATATTATCAGTTTGTTGAATCAAGTGTTGATTCGATAATGTGATATACAGATAAATGATATTAGTCGATCATATATGATATAACCGGATTATTAGATCAAGTGTTGATTTAATAATGTGATATAAATTATAAGTGATATAATTATATATTAACTAATATCATTAGCTCACTAATTATTCTTCATTAAATATATATTAATATATATGATATATATATATATTAATATATATGATATATATATATATTAATATATATGATATATATATATATATATATATATATATATATATATATTATAATGAAGCATGGCATTAAAATTTCTATTTTGTGAAATTAGAAATGAGGTGGAAAATGAAGCATGGTTGCAAGCATGGGATTAATTCTTGTTTATTCATTCTTGACTCACTATTCAAGCATGGTTGCAATTTTATATTGCATAATTCCATGCTTGAATAAGTGAGGGGTCAAGGCTTGGCTTTCATTCTTCTTGCCCACTCTCAACACATATCCATTTTTCCCATGGTTGCTCTCTAGCTTCTTCCTCCTCCTCTTGTCATGCCTCAAGCTTCTACCCTCACATGTGATGTGAATTATGAAGCTTGAGCATAAACTAGTGACCTCTTTACATCCCCTATTTCATCATCTCTCACCAATCTAGAAAATTAGTGTGGTGTGTTTCATACACTAAAGAAGTTTAGTTTAGAGTTAGCTTGATCTAGAGGATTTTCAGGTGGATCGTCTTTGGCGCGAAGACAATGAAGGAGGCTCGTTCAAAGTCTCAAGAGAAGCTTAGTGGAGTCGCGGGACTACTACAAGGAGCATGTGAAGTGAATGACTTAGTTCTACCAAGATAAAAACATCTTTCCTTCTCTCTTGTTAACATATCATCTAAAGAAAACCCTAATAATCTAGTTAAAGATCTTGTTAGTCTAGCTTAGCGCCAAGAAAAATTTGAATTTGGCATGGTAGATATTTCTATAACCTCATCATGGTACTAGGGTAGTCCTTCATGGTATCAGAGCCGAACTAGAACATCGGGGTAGGTCGTTACGAAGTTAAAGAGTTCGACCGGTTTCGAAATACGGATTTTTACCAAGTTTCTGTCGATTTTTCAAAAGTTGGTTTTTTCCAAATTAAAAGTATCCAAAAAATCGTGCAGGGTATTCTATGGACCCACAAGAAAAATGAGAGCCTAACTCGACCGACCGCGTAACCGCGGCCAAAACTTGGTTTTTGCGGCGGTTCCGCGACGCCGTAGGTGAGGCGAGGATCATGCTTTCTTGTGTAGGTCTGTAGGTGATTTGTGCACTGTCTGGGTATTTTTAACTGTGATTCTCAAGTTGTTGAGTTCTCTGGATTTTGTTAAACCGATCGATATATTTGGCGTCGTATAGATCTAGATGATATGTGATACAATTGTTAGAATCTGGTTTATTGGTTTTATGAAAACTGGTAATGCATATAGTATATTGTGAATCTAGTATGTTAGTCTCGGTTAATCGGTTGCCACGAGGTTTTGATTCGGATCAAAACTCCATCGCAATCGCGTATTGTACGCGAACACTCACTGGGTAACTCTAGTAGACAACCACGCCCTATAGCCGCGACCAAGTGACTGTAGGAGAACTCCATTGCCAAAAATCACCCACTCGTGTACTCGCGGCCACGGTGTTCCGCTTTGGTGCACTTCGTCGCCGGCATCG
The DNA here is from genome assembly GCA_030015575.1 of Agapanthus africanus. Lineage (NCBI taxonomy): Eukaryota > Viridiplantae > Streptophyta > Magnoliopsida > Asparagales > Amaryllidaceae > Agapanthus > Agapanthus africanus. Next base: position 141,707,866 of record CM057339.1, read on the forward strand.
GGGATGCGGACATCTACTAAAGTTTTTGACGAATATTCGATATTGTAGTCGGGAATCTTTTAAATTATCCGACTAAGATAATTGAAAAGTGTTTTCAATTTGAGACTAAAATACAAGGTTTACAGGTTAGGAATGAAATCCGGAATATGCGATATTCCGGGTTTATGATGTCTAAGGATATACGAATTCTAATTATTGTAGTTTTACAATTTCTTTTCTGTGACCGTAAGAGTAATATGTTGGGTATCCCAAATCTCGTTGCTATATGCCAACAGAATTTAGAATATGCATATTTACTTACATTGATGATATGTGATGTCATATGCTGCTGATATGTCTTATTGGATCGTCGTGAAAGAATAGCCGGGGGTTTTATATGAGATGAGAGTTTTCTTTTTCATTCATGTAAAATTTGTATGTAATATTCTTTTATTGGGGCACTTCCGGGATGAGGATGTTGTCACCTATTGTATATTATTTACTTTTCCGCATTAGGATAGACCCAAGACGGGGAGCACAAGTAACCGGGTTCTAGAGTCCAGTAGGAGACCATCTCAAGGAGTTGAGACCGGGTCTCCTAACTCTAGAATTGGCAGGGTTACTTGCCGCTCTCGTAGGGGTCTATGGGATATGGGTTTGGCTATTCTTCACGACCCTGGAATCCGTGTTTTACATTACGGGCTAAATTTAAAATACGGACATCCTAGTATATCCAATATTTCATATATTTATCTTCTGCTGCTGTGTTCTGTGATGTTGATCATATAACTGCGTGAGACGATTGTAATATTATATATAAGATATATAATAAACGTTGCTTATGTTTTGCACCCGTGCTAGTCCATCCCCCGCTCTGCCAGTAGTTAAGTAACCTAACGGTGCATGACGGGGCCCTGTAGCGAATGCGGATGGCATAAGCGTACGTTCTATTTTCGTTTCATTTCTTCTATGATGCTTAGGAATCTTAATTGATGGGACTTCATTAATGAGATTAATGAAAGAAAAGAAACCTAAAGATATTGTAGAATCTAATTTTCAAAAAGAGTAGCTCTAGTTTTTGCTTTGCATAGCGGTATTCCTTGTAGAATATCCAGCACCTTATTCGATAAGGAAAGAGCCGAGATCCCTTCACCGGGAGTGACCTCTTTAGCGAAACTAGCAGATGCTACAACCTACTCGGTTTTGTTTTTTATTGCCTTTTTAGTTCTTGCTTTGCATAGCGGTATTCCTTGTAGAATATCCAGCACCTCATTCGATGAGGAAAGAGCCGGGATCCCTTCACCGGGAGTGACCTCTTTAGCGGAACTAGTAAATACCTCAAAAACACTCCTTTTCAAAATCTGTCGTAGCCCTCCGTCATTTCAGATAAGTAGTATTTAGTATTCGTGCTACGTTTGTTGGCTTTCGTCAAGGCGTAGCGTGTGGTAGCTACTTACTGCTTATCTGCTGCATATGATGCGATTGGATTAGGGTAGACGTACGACTTTGTTGGGTTTCGTCAAGGGTCGTGCGGGTGGGTTTAATTCAATCATGAATGTACGGGTTAAACTTGACTAGCGTCCTTTGGTTTGTTGGATTTCGTCAAGGTCATAGGATGCTAGGAGCAAAATATTATCGGGAATTTCAAGTGTTGAAATTTGCAATGAGATTGCATACCTTCTATGAGATAGTTGGATCCTGATACCTACTGCGAGTAAGAGTTACTCCTGAGAGAGTTTTACACATCATAATTAGCCAATCAAGTAGGTGTCTAGAAAGGTGTTAATGGGGTCATGCCTCTGGAAAAACGAGGTTTATTTTAATTAGGTCCGTGCGAAAGCACGGGGAACCTCCCTCAAAGTACCGGCACTGGCCTGGCTGAAAAATTGGCGAACTTGTAAGGTGTAATTAATCCTAGCTAGTCTTACCTTTTAGGGTTTGAAGGAAGATTTGATAAAAACAGTGGGAGACGTCCTTATTAGATAAGATAATAACCAATCTAATCTTGCAAAGAGCGCACGCTAACGCGTTTCCTTCTCTCTCTCTCCAGGCAGCAACCAATGTCACGCCTTAATCAAGATAATAATATGGATGTATTGACCGAACCTGCTTGTTATACTGAGTAGGGGAAATTTGGTTCCGCTCCAACTTATAAGTGTTATAAGTCCGAGTAGGAAATAGGGGAATGTTCGGATTACCACACCACCCAAACGAAGAATCAGCATGTTGATGCATCTTCTTCGGGTGTGTTAGTTACAGAGAACTGTTTCTCAGTACACTCTACGTCCTGGGTATTAGATACCGGATCGGGATCCCACATATGAAATTTGTTGCATGGGCTAAGGAAAGGCAGAGAACTGGGGAAATGTGATCATTCTCTAAAAGTAGGGAATGGTGCAAGTGTTGCAGCCAAAACAGTTGGTGAATATCACCTTGTATTGCAAACAGGGAATACATTGATCCTAAACGACTGGTACTACGTACCCTCTATGATATGCATTTTAAGATCCATTTCTTTATTAGATAAAGAAGGATATAACTTTATAGTAGAGAATAATGTTATGAACATTTACCTAAATCAAGTATTGATTGGGTTTGGTGCGTTATGTAATGGATTATACGTTCTGAATCAAAACACAGTTCTTAATGTACATAACACACACAAGAGGAAAAGTTCAGAAATGAAAGAATCCTTCTTGTGGCATTGTAGATTAGGTCATATCAATGCGACACGACTGGCTAAGTTACATAAAGATGGATATTTGAATCCGTTCGAACTTTCATCTTATGAAACTTGCCAGTCATGTCTCAAAAGCAAGATGACCAAAACTCCGTTTACAGGACACGGAGAATGAGTTACGGAACTCTTGGGACTGATACGTAGTGATGTATGTGGTCCCATGTATACATATGCCAGGAATGGTTCCTCGTACTTCATTACATTCACTGACTATCTCTCGAGGTACGGACATGTGTTCCTGTTGAAACACGAGTCTGAAGCTTTTGAGAAATTCAAAGAATATAAGCATGAAGTTGAGAACCAGATTGGTAAAAATATTAAAATCCTTTGATCTGATCGGGGAGGAGAATACTTGAGTACAGAATTCCGTGACTATCTAAAAGTGAATGGGATTCTCTCTCAGCTTACTCCTCCGTATACACCACAGCACAACGATGTATCGGAGCGGAGGAATCACACCCTATTGGATATGGTGCGCTCTATGATGAGCATCGCTGAGTTATCTGTTTCCTTTTGGGGGTATACGCTTGAGACAACCGTACATCTATTGAATATGGTTCCTACTAAATCAATGCCTACCACTCCATATGAGATATGGAAGGGGAAAAGACCACATCTTAACTATGTTAAGATATGGGGTTGTCCGGCCTATGTCAAAAGGCACAATCCGGACAAGCTCAAGGCGAGATCTATTCTGTGCAAGTTTGTAGGATATCCCAAAAACTCACAAGGGCATATCTTCTACCACACTGAAGAACAAAAGGTGTTTGTTTCTCCGCATGCCACCTTTTTAGAAAAGGAATTTCTTGCGAAAGAAATTAGTGGCCATGAGGTAGAACTGGAAGAGGTTCCAGCAGCACAAACTACAAAGAAGATTTGATGGAACCAGAGGATTCGATAGTTCCTAATGAACCCAAGCCTCTCCGCAGATCTAGTAGGGTTCCTCATCCACCTGAGAGATACTACGGTTTTTTCGTTGATGGTGGGAGCGAGGATTACATCATGGAAGATGATGACCAACCTAGTTTTGAGCAGGCCATCACGAGTGGGGACTCTGTGAAATGGCTGGATGCAATGCGGTCTGAGATGGAATCCATGTACACCAACAAAGTATGGACTTTGGAAGTTGCTCCTGAAGGGGTAAAACCCATTGGGAGCAAATGGATCTTTAAGAAGAAACTTGGTGTAGATGGAAAAGTTGAGACTTTCAAAGCTAGACTTGTTGCAAAAGGTTTTCGTCAACGACCAGGTATGGATTATGATGAAACCTTTTCTCCAGTGGCTATGCTTAAGTCCATCCGGATCCTACTTGCCATCGCTGCATACCATGACTACGAAATCTGGAAAATGGATGTCAAGACCGCCTTTCTAAATGGTGATTTAGAAGAGAGCGTGTACATGACTCAGCCAGAGGGCTTCGTAGACAGTGGGAGCAGCGGAAAGGTGTGCAAGCTGCTTAAATCCATCTACGGGTTAAAACAGGTATCGCGGAGTTGGAACATCTGTTTTGATGAGATAGTCAAAGAGTTTGACTTCATAAAAACGTAGATGAACCTTGTATATACAAGAAGGTTGCAGAGAGTAAGGTCGTCTTCCTCGTATTGTACGTGGATGACATACTCTTGATAGGAAATGATGTTCTTATGCTGCACTCGGTCAAGCTCTTCTTATCACAAAGATTCTCAATGAAGGATCTAGGTGATGCCTCCTACATCTTGGGAATTAAGATCTATAGAGATAGATCTAAACGGATACTGGGATTGTCCCAATCCAGGTACATTGACACCGTACTAAAGAGGTTTAGTATGGAAGATTCCAAGCGTGGAAATGTACCTACGATCTCAGGACTCACTCTCTCCAAAGAGATGTCTCCCAAGACTGATTTGGTGAGAGCTCGCATGCAAGAGATACCCTGTGCTTCGGAAGTAGGCTCTATTATATATGCGATGTTATGTACCAGACCCAATGTAGCGTACTCACTGAGTGTAGTGAGTAGGTATCAAGCAGATCCAGGAGAGAGTCACTGGACAGCTGTGAAGAACATTCTCAAGTACTTGAGAAGAACTAAAGAGATGTTCTTGGTGTATGGTAACTGTGAACTCCAAGTGAAGTCCTTTACCGACTCGAGCTTTCAAAGTGATAAGGACGACAGTAAGTCGATCTCGGGTTTTGTCTTTACCCTCAACGGAGGGGCGGTGTGTTGGAAAAGTTACAAGCAAGACACCGTTGCATACTTGATGATGGAGACTGAATACATCGCTGCCAATTATGCTGCCAAAGAAGCTGTCTGGATGAAGAAGTTCATTACCGAGCTTGGCATGGTTCCATCTATTGAGAATTCAATACCCGTGTATTGTGATAACAATGGAGCGGTGGCTTTGGACAAGGAACCCAGGTCCCATCAGAGATCCAGACATATTCTGAGGCGGTATCACCTGATCCGGGAGATAGTAGATCGCCGGGAGATCGAGATCAGGAGAGTTGACACGAAGGAAAACGTAGCGGATCCACTCACGAAGGCCCTCCCCCAGACGCAATTTGAAAGACTCTTTGGGATGTTGAGTATAAGATACTACAACACATGGCCTTAGTGCAAGTGTGAGATTGTTAGTTATATGTATGCCCTAGAGGCCATTATTGTACATATAATGTATATTATAGTGGATGCTTGGATATATATATATATATATATATATATATATATATATATATATATATATATATAGGACTTTCTTGCTCGACATGATAGTATGCTATCTGGTTACCTTTATCTTAACATGTAGACTTATATTGTGATACTGTCTTGCTCTCACATGTTGATAAAGCCCTTAGGATATGTACTTGACTACTAGGACTATGATGGAGATCATACTAGTGGGGCCAGGGTATATATATATATATATATAGAGGACTTTCTTGCTCGACATGATAGTATGCTATCTGGTTACCTTTATCTTAACATGTAGACTTATATTGTGATACTGTCTTGCTCTCACATGTTGATAAAGCCCTTAGGATATGTACTTGACTACCAGGACTATGATGGAGATCATACTAGTGGGGCTAGGGTAGTTCATAAGTACATCCTTTAATTGTTCCTAGTCTAGAGAATATCGAGACAGGGCATCGATATTCCAGAGTAGACTAGCGTATACGCTTCTTGACCCATATGATGGGCGATGGATTATCCCACATCCATTGGTGTTTGACATCAGAGATGGTTACGGGTTCTTAGTGGAGACTGGGTACACTGAACATGACTCGCCGAGGACTCCTATGTGGTAGTATACCTATCATCAGATAGCAGTCCTCTGGTGACACTGGTACAGGTTAGTTTGTAAACCCGAGATTGTTATAGAGTCTTGTGCGGCTCCCACTGTGATTTGATTTCCTCCCTACCACGCTCAAAGGAGACGTGCAAACAGGTGGATTTTGAGTACAGTCCCGAATCGTATGGAGGCACTGAGCTATAGGAGGGGTTTCGTCTCTCCCGGTATTGGGGGTTGATATTGCGCTATGTTCGATTGGGTATAACTGGAAGTCCCTGGCCAGGGCTGCTGCCGAGATATACTGATAAGTGTTATCAGTAGTTTCTCGAACCGTTATAGGCCAGACATCGACATGACTTATCACATTACTGGAGTCTGACGATTTAGATCCCTAGACATGATATGCGACATATCAGACGAAGAGACCGGACTGTACGGGAGTGTTACTTGTTGGGGTAAAAATTTACACCCCGGTTGACCGAGTCAAAGTCAAGGTCAACCCCAAGCCAGGTGGGCCCAAGCCCAGGTCAAGTGGGCCCATGCCCAGGTCGAGTCCGAAACATGAAGCGGCCGACCCTCCTAATGCTAACAACAAAATCATGTAATAAATAATTTTTATGTAATTTTTTATACATGAATGTAAGAAAAATAGGCATAAAGCAAAATTTTTGTAAAGCCCATGGCTTATGTGCAAAAAGAAATGGCACATGAGCCATGGGATAGGCAAAATGCCATTTTGTGAAGCCCAAGGAGCTATGTGTAAAATGTATGGCCTATAAAGGCAAGGATAATGAAATATCCCAACAATTTTTTCTCTCTCCAAAAAAAAGTTTCAGAGCTGAGCTCTTTCTTTCTTCTTCAAGGTTCCAAAACCTTCTTCTTTCTCTTGAATTAAGTCAAGAGTTTTACTCTTCTTTTTATAAAACAAATTAGTTTTTCACCACAAAACCCATAAAGGGGAACTTGGTTCTGTCATCAGATCTCAAAAAGGAGAGATTTTGAGATTTCACATCTCTTGATCTTCAAGATCCAGCAAGCAACAGGAGGAAGAAGAAGAACCACTTCCACTAAACCCAAAACACATTCAGGAGCCCGGCTCCTCTTTGATTTCTCTTTTGAGAAATCCTTTTTTTTCAGGCTAAAAGCCTCTTGTCCTCTCCAGCGCGCAGCGCAAGTGCGCAAAGCGCCCGCGTGCTGACACGTGGCGCGCGCGCTTGCGCACCTGCGCGCTTGCGCAAGTACGCAAAGCGTCCGCGTGCCGACACGTGGCGCGCGCGCGCACCTGCGCGCAACGCGCATTGCGCAAAGCGCCCACGTGCCGACACGTGGCGCGCGCGCGCTCTTGCGCACCTGCGCGCAGCGCTCTTGCGCAAAGCGCCCACGTGCCGACACGTGGCGCGCGCGCTTGCGCTCCTGCGCGCAGCGCTCAGGCGCAAAGCGCCCACGTGCCGACACGTGGCGCGCTTGCGCCTGAGCGCACAGCACCTAAGCGCACAGCGCCCTAGGTGCTGCCCCACGCATCCTTTGGATGCCTTTTCCCCTTTATTTATATATATATGTATATATATACATTTGTATACAAATGTACACATACACATACTCCGCAACATTCTCCCCCTCCAAAAAAGTTTCGGGCCGGGGCGCTGCCCCGAACCCCGCAAGGGGGCTGCTAGCCCCCTTGACCCCCAGCCCGCTATCCGGGTAGCGGGACCCCCGTAAAAACTCTGCGTGGCTCCCGATATATCCAAACCCCCCTTTCAAAACACAACACACGTACACTGCACATTGAGTTCGCATGACCATTTTAACCCGTTAATCGGAGGTTCCCTCGCCCCAAAGGCGAGGGGTAATTAACGGCAGCTTAGTCCGCGGCTGCAGGAGATTCGGATCCCCACAATCATTAAACCCCGGCCTGCCCCAGGCAGGGGGGATCTGTAGTACGCCTGACAAGCGCGCGCGTATTCCCATCTCGATGGGGTGACGAAAAACACCCTGCAGATTCTGGCACGCCCGGTGGGACCATCTCTCCTCCCATATTTCGGGTTAAACGTTCATGCGAACTCAATCAATTTACATGTCTATATTTATACTAAAATAATGCTCTTTCATGCAGATTTTCAAGCAATCACCTTACGACGATGAACTCAGCTCCTGTCTCCTACACGATGAAGATAGACTCCAGGACGGTCCTTCCGGCCAGTCTCGGGCGACAATGGGAGGAGCCGCTGCTACCATTCGGCTCTATTATGTTCATGCCTGTTGGCACCATCCCAGCTCCTCAAGCCCCGGTGGAAGACAAACCAGTCCCGAAAGGCAAAAGGCCAAATGTGGTGGTCGCGAGGGCACCTTAGTCCAAGCACAAGTCCGTTTCCGAACGACTCTCCATGGCCCCAGCTGGGGGCAAGGCTATCGACACCAACAAAGCTGCAAGGCGTTTCGAGCAAGCTCCAATGGTACCCTCAACAACTGCTCGATCAGGTGCTTTATCTAAGCTCCCCGCTAATGAGAAAGAAATGGCTGGATATGTGGTCCACACTGTCTACATGGTGGGCACGCGCAGCAAGAGCAAGGACGGGGCTACCACATCTCAAACCCAATCTGGCTTGAATGTGGTGGCCGCTTCCCAAGAACAGCCGCCTCTGCTGGGTGATGAAAACCCTCTTGATGAGGATGATAGGCGGAAAGACCCTTCGGTCCATGAGGAGTCAGGCTCGGAAAGCGAAGAAGAGCCGACTTTCCGCCCCAAGACCGCAGAGCAAGAGCTGCATCAAGAGCTCCGAAAGCAGCTCAGAAACAAAGACAAGGAGATGGCCAAACTCTACTCCAAAATCGATGGCTTGACGAATGTCGTGATGCAGCTCACGGCCCGACTTGCCTCTCAGCCGCCCAATCAAGCGGAGGGCTCTACTCGTGAACCGGGAAGTGGTGTGCCAAAGCAGCCGACGCCTATTCCCTCAAATCCAAAAGTGGGCGAACTACATGAAAATCAGTCGCATCCTATCTCGGGAAATGTCTTGGCTACCGATGACAATAGCCCGCTAACTCAAGATCAAATCATGGATTTAGTTGCCAGCAAAGTCAAAACATTGGTGGCCGAAGCCCAAAAAGATATCGGCAGTAGTGGGAGACCATATCCTGCTCAGTATGATCTGGTAGAATTTCCTAGCGGCTATGTCATCCCCAAATTTGGAAGATTCGATGGGACGGGAAATGCGAATCAGCACATCGCCCATTTCAAAGCCTCATGCGGGAATACTGGGGGCAACGATGCGCTTCTCCTCCGCCAGTTCGTTAATAGCTTGACCGATGTTGCTTTCGACTGGTACGCGAGCATACCGGATGGCTCCGTTACTACTTTCATCCAAATGGAATCTTTGTTTCGACAAAGGTTCATGAGCGTCAGCGATAAGATCACCATTGCCGAGCTCATAAGGACCAAGCCCAAGAACAATGAAAGCAGCACGGATTTTATAACCCGATGGCGCAATCTCTCCGTCAAATGTGAACCACCGATAGAGCAGGACCAATCTGTCAGTCTCCTTGTCGGAAATCTCAACAATTGGATGGCCCCGTTTCTATGCACCGCGGGTCTCAAAACATTCCAAGAACTGACCAGAAAAGTTTAAATGCTGGAGCGCTCAAAGCAGGAGTCCTCCTCGGATTCCCAAAATAACAATAGGTCCTGGAGAAACCGAAAGGACGATAATCGCAAAGGCGGAGATCCCGACGATTCCGAATCTTTCAATGCCTCGTCCAGCCGAAATAAGCAAGGGTTGAGCGGGCCTAGCGCCAACCAGCCTCGGAAGCCAATGTTCGGAGAGGGAGAAGAATCTCCACTGAAAGAGAAGCTGGATAAGGTCTATTCCTTCAGAAGGGACAAAATCCGTAAAATATTCAAAGACGCTCTGAGGAACGGTCTACAACTGCCAGAGTCAAAAAGACCGCAGGAAGCGAATATGACCGACGACCCCAAATACTGCCCCTATCACAGAGTGATAGGTCATGCCATTGAGGACTGCTTCGTCTTCAAAGATTGGGTCGAAAAACAATACAAGGCAGGAGAGATAGAACTGTCTAAAGGCGTGTTAGTAAACAGTCAAGATGCGACCGCCAATTTCATACAAACGGAGACCGAAGTTCTTCGTGAAACTAATTCTCTCAGACATCTGCCTTTCTCTGAACACAATCGACCACCATGTCATTAAACTGGGAACAATCGACCTCTAAGTCGTTAAACTGGGAATGTAAAAATATATGTATACATATATATATGTAAATAAACAAAAAAAATGTGTAAATAAAAAGAAAAATAAAGAAAAGCCGAAATGATGGGGCAACTCGCAATAAAAATCAGCGAGTAAAAATGAAAATGAAAATAAAGCCGAAATGATGGGGCAACCGCGAATAAAAGCCGAAATGGTAGGGCAATCGCGACCTTCGCGATAAGTAAAGCTGAAATGATAGAGCAATCGCGGTAAAAAAAAAAAACAAAAAAAACAACGGCGAATGATGAGTCGCTCCTGATACCATATTCCAGTGCAGCGATGCAGACGCCAACAAAAATTCAAATTTCCAAAATTTTCCCGGCCCTACGTTTAGTCCCCAAATTGACTACCGTATACAATCCACGGGCTCAAATAATTCTCAGCATATCCATGCCCCACCGCAACCACCAGTTACGCGGCTGGTCTCCGCCTTTGGAATTATGCTTCATTGAAAAGACCCACTCATGTGTCCTCACGATGCATGAGGAGAACAAACCTTCATGAGATCCTTACGACTCGTAGGGAGAAAATGCTTTTATGGGACCCTCACGGCCCATAAAATTGAAAAGTCTTAGGTGATAGGGATCCAAACCTGTCTCCTAAGCCATCGCTCCCCAATCCCCAACGGCGAATGATGAGTCGCTCCTGGTACCATATTCCAGTGCAGCGATGCAGACGCCAACCAAACCCCAATCCTCAAGTGGCGAATGATGAGTCGCTCCTGGTACCATATTCCAGTGCAGCGATGCAGACGCCAACCAAATTCCAGATCCCATACCCCAATGACGAATGATGAGTCTCTTCTGGTACCATATTCCAGTGCAGCGATGCAGACGCCAACCAAATTCCGAATCCCATACCCCAATGGCGAATGATGAGTCGCTCCTGGTGCCATATTCCAGTGCAGCGATGCAGACGCCAACAATGTCCCAAAATTTTTCCGGCCCTACGGTCTGGATCATACATCCTGCAAAACCGTATACAATCCACGGGCGTAAAACAATCCCGATCTCTCCAAAAAAAAAAGAAAAGAAAGGAAAAAAAAAAGAACGGTATGTCCACAAGCAAAACGGGCACGGATGAAAACCCGAAAGGGCTCCGTGAGTAAAAACAGCAGGACTGCCGGCGAGTTTGTGAAAACCCGAAAGGGCGCAAACTCGTTAAAAAAAATGAAATGAGATGAAATGCACTCGCAAAGTCCTCTCGACTTTGTGAGGAGAAAATTCCCGCGTGAGATCCTTACGACTCACAAAGGAGCAACACACTGGGGAGTCCCCACGACTTCCAAGAAGAAAATACACCTACGGGATCCTTACGACCCGTAGGGAGAAAATGCTTTGTGAGACCCTTACGACTCACAAAATGGAAAAACCTTAGGTGACAGGGATCTAAACCTGTCTCCTAAGCAACCAATTCCCAAATCCTCCCGGGGCAAATGATGAGTTGCTCCTGGCATTATTCCAGTGCAGCAATGCAGATGCCAAACAAAAAAAAACCCATTCCCAAATCCTCTCAAGACAGATGATGATTCGCTCCTGGTACCATATTCCAGTGTAGCGATGCTGATGTCAACCCAAATCAAACCAACAAACTCTGCGCCGGAATCATGCTCCGTCTCAGAATTTACCCCGTGTCAAAATCATGCTTCGCCTCGGGATATCTACCTTCCCTGCCGGAATTATACTCCGCCTCGGAATCAAATCAACCAACAAGCTCTGCGTCGGAATCATGTTTCGTCTCAGAATGTGCACCCCGTGTCGAAATGATGCTTCGCCTCGGTGTATCTGCCTTCCCTGTCGGAATTATGCTTCGGCTCAGGATCAACCAACGACCTCCTCGTCGGAATTATGCTCCACCTCGGAATCAAGTCAACCAGCAAGCTCTGCGTCAGAATTATGCTTCGTCTCAGAATACACCCCGTGTCGAAATGATGCTTCGCCTCGGTGTACCTTCCTTCCCTGTCGAAATTATGCTTCACCTTGGAATCAAGTCAACCGAAAAGCTCTGCGCCGGAATCATGCTCCGTCTCAGAATGTACCCAATGTCGAAATCGTGCTTCGCCTCGGAGTATTTGCCTTCTCTTTCGGAATTATGCTTCGCCTGGGAATCAACCTCCGCATCGAAATTATGCTTCGGTTAGAATGTCTGCCGCCCTTCGGAACGATGCTCCGAATCCTGGAATTATGCTCCGCTCTTCGGAAAGATGCTCCGAATCCTGGAATTATGCTCCGCTCTTCGGAAAGATGCTCTGAACTCTGGAATCATGCTCCGCCCTTCGGAACGATGCACCGAATCCTGGAATTATGCTCCGCTCTTCGGAAAGATGCTCCGAACTCTGGAATCATGCTCCGCCCTTCGGAATGATGCTCCGAATCCTGGAATAATGCTCCGCCCATCGGAACGATGCTCCGATCTCTGGAATTATGCTCCGCCTTTCGGAATGATGCTCCGAATCCTGGAATTATGCTCCGCTCTTCGGAAAGATGCTCCGAACTCTGGAATCATGCTCCGCCCTTCGGAATGATGCTCCGAATCCTGGAATAATGCTCCGCCCATCGGAACGATGCTCCGATCTCTGGAATTATGCTCCGCCTTTCGGAATGATGCTCCGAATCCTAGAATAATGCTCCGCCCATCGGAACGATGCTCCGATCCCTGGAATAATGCTCCGCCCATCGGAACGATGCTCCGATCTCTGGAATTATGCTCCGCTCTTCGGAACGATGCTCCGAACCCTGGAATAATGCTCCGCCCATCGGAACGATGCTCCGATTACTGAAATTATGCTCCGCTCTTCGGAAAGATGCTCCGATCTCTGGAATTATACTCTGCCTTTCGGAATGATGCTCCGAACCCTGAAATCATGCTCCGCCCATCGGAACGATGCTCCGATCTCTGGAATTATGCTCCGCTCTTCGGAACGATGCTCCGAACCCTGGAATAATGCTCCGCCCATCGGAACGATGCTCCGATCTCTGGAATTATACTCCGCTCTTCGGAACGATGCTCCGAACCCTGGAATAATGCTCCGCCCATCGGAACAATGCTCCGATCTTTGAAATTATGCTCCGCTCTTCGGAAAGATGCTCCGATCTCTGAAATTATGCTCTGCCTTTCGGAATGATGCTCCGAACCCTGAAATCATGCTCCGCTCATCGAAATGATACTCCGATCCCCGGGAATCATGCTCCCCAGGATGATGCTTCGCCTCTGGAATGGTGTTCCACCTCGAAGTTCAGCTTCAAGATCCATCAATTTCATGCACACAACTCAAATGTGCGGTGTGCATTTATTGATGGGGGGCACTTTGTTGGGGTAAAAATTTACACCCCGGTTGACCGAGTCAAAGTCAAGGTCAACCCCAAGCCAGGTGGGCCCAAGCCCAGGTCAAGTGGGCCCATGCCCAGGTCGAGTCCGAAACATGAAGCGGCCGACCCTCACAATGCTAACAACAAAATCATGTAATAAATAATTTTTATGTAATTTTTTATACATGAATGTAAGAAAAATAGGCATAAAGCCAAATTTTTGTAAAGCCCATGGCTTATGTGCAAAAAGAAATGGCACATGAGCCATGGGATAGGCAAAATGCCATTTTGTGAAGCCCAAGGGGCTATGTGTAAAATGTATGGCCTATAAAGGCAAGGATAATGAAATATCCCAACAACTTTTTCTCTCTCCAAAAAAAAGTTTCAGAGCTGAGCTCTTTCTTCCTTCTTCAAGGTTCCAAAACCTTCTTCTTTCTCTTGAATTAAGTCAAGAGTTTTACTCTTCTTTTTATAAAACAAATTAGTTTTTCACCACAAAACCCACAAAGGGGAACTTGGTTCTGTCATCAGATCTCAAAAAGGAGAGATTTTGAGATTTCACATCTCTTGATCTTCAAGATCCAGCAAGCAACAGGAGGAAGAAGAAGAACCACTTCCATTAAACCCAAAACACATTCAGGAGCCCGGCTCCTCTCTGATTTCTCTTTTGAGAAATCCTTTTTTTTCAGGCTAAAAGCCTCTTGTCCTCTCCAGCGCGCAGCGCAAGTGCGCAAAGCGCCCGCGTGCCGATATGTGGCGCGCACGCTTGCGCACCTGCTCGCTTGCGTAAGTGCGCAAAGCGCCCGCGTGCCGACACGTGGCGCGCGCGCGCTTGCGCTCCAACGCGCATTGCGCAAAGCGCCCACGTGCCGACACGTGGCGCGCGCGCGCACCTGCGCGCAACGCGCATTGCGCAAAGCGCCCACGTGCCGACACGTGGCGCGCGCGCGCTCTTGCGAACCTGCGCGCAGCGCTCTTGCGCAAAGCGCCCACGTGCCGACACGTGGCGCGCGCGCTTGCGCTCCTGCGCGCAGCGCTCAGGCGCAAAGCGCCCACGTGCCGACACGTGGCGCGCTTGCGCCTGAGCGCACAGCACCTAAGCGCACAGCGCCCTAGGTGCTGCCCCACGCATCCTTTGGATGCCTTTTCCCCTTTATTTATATATATATGTATATATATACATTTGTATACAAATATACACATACACATACTCTGCAACATTCTCCCCCTCCAAAAAAGTTTCGGGCCGGGGCGCTGCCCCGAACCCCGCAAGGGGGCTGCTATCCCCCTTGACCCCCAGCCCGCTATCCGGGTAGCGGGACCCCCGTAAAAACTCTGCGTGGCTCCCGATATATCCAAACCCCCCTTTCAAAACACAACACACGTACACTGCACATTGAGTTCGCATGACCATTTTAACCCGTTAATCGGAGGTTCCCTCGCCCCAAAGGCGAGGGGTAATTAACGGCAGCTTAGTCCGCGGCTGCAGGAGATTCGGATCCCCACAATCATTAAAACCCCGGCCTGCCCCAGGCAGGGGGGATCTGTAGTACGCCTGACAAGCGCGCGCGTATTCCCATCTCAATGGGGTGACGAAAAACACCCTACATTACTGATAGGCTTCATGGAGACTATGGACTTGCTTGCTTGTTGATCTTCATATCGCTCAATGCCCGGGTAGCCGTTACGTCCAGCTAGTACTGCTGATGGCATGTAGGTGACTGATATGACCATCACCTACTGCTGGTGTATTGATGAGTCTTTAGAGTCCCACACAGAATTTCCCTGGTTCAAGCGAAACGAAGTATGACACATATGTGATATGTGTGTGGGCCTGATTAAATACGAGTATGTGATACCGTATTGTAATCTGGCAGTCATCTGTTATCGGTTCGGTTATATGTGATATAACCAGTTTGTCGAATTAAGTGTTGATTCGATAATGTGATATACAGATAAATGATATTAGTCGGTCATATATGATATAACCGGATTATTAGATCAAGTGTTGATTTAATAATGTGATATAATTATATATTAACTAATATGATTAGCTCACTAATTATTCTTCATTAAATATATATTAATATATATGATATATATATATATATTAATGAAGCATGGCATTAAAATTTCTATTTTGTGAAATTAGAAATGAGGTGGAAAATGAAGCATGGTTGCAAGCATGGGATTAATTCTTGTTTATTCATTCTTGACTCACTATTCAAGCATGGTTGCAATTTTATATTGCATAATTCCATGCTTGAATGAGTGAGGGGTCAAGGCTTGGCTTTCATTCTTCTTGCTCACTCTCAACACTTAGCCATTTTTCCCATGGTTGCTCTCTAGCTTCTTCCTCTTCCTCTTGTCATGCCTCAAGCTTCAACCCTCACATGTGATGTGAATCATGAAGTTTGAGCACAAACTAGTGAGCTCTTTACATCCCCTACTTCATCATCCCTTACCAATCTAGCAAATTAGTGTGGTGTGTTTCATACACCAAAGAAGTTTAGTGTAGAGTTAGCTTGATCTAGAGGATCTTCGGATGGACCGTCTTTGGCGTGAAGACAACGAAGGAGGCTCGTTCAAAGTCTCAAGAGAAGCTTAGCGGAGTCGCGAGACTACTACAAGGAGCATGTGAAGTGAAGGACTTAGTTCTACCAAGGTATAAACATCTTTCCTTCTCTCTAGTTAACATATCATCTAAAGAAAACCCTAATAATCTAGTTAAAGATCTTGTTAGTCTAGCTTAGCACCAAGAAAAATTTGAATTTGGCATGGTAGATGCTTCTATAACCTCATCATGGTGCTAGGGTAGTCATTCAGAATCTTCGGTTGTATCCTGCTAAACCCAAGAAACTTCGAATATCCTTTACCGTCTTTGGTGTCGGCCATTCGCTGACAGCTGCCAGTTTAGCTGGATCTACTGAGATTTCTTCGCCCGAAACAATGTGTCCGAGAAATCCGACTTGATCTAGCCAAAATTCGCACTTGTTGTACTTGGCATAGAGTTGATACTGTCGCAATGTCTCTAGGACAATCCGCAAATGATCAGCGTGCTCTTTCCGATTCTTTAAATACACCAGGACATCGTCGATAAAAATAACAACGAACCTGTCTAAGTACTCTCAGAAAACTTGGTTCATCAGATTCATAAATATCGCAGGTGTATTGGTCACTCCAAATGGTATCATAAGAAATTCATAATGGCCATAGCGAGTCCTGAACGCCGTTTTAGGAATATCAGACTCTTTGACCTTCACCTGATGATAACCCGAACGAAGATCTAGTTTTGAAAATACGCAAGATCCACTTAGCTGATCGAAAAGATCATCGATGCGCGGTAGTGGATACTTGTTCTTTATCGTCACTTCGTTCAGAGCTCGGTAATCTGTACACATTCTGTATGAACCTTCTTTCTTCTTCATAAGCAAAACTGGAGATCCCCAATTTGAAGTACCAGGACGAATCCAACTTTTCTTCAGAAGTTCGTCTAACTAAGTATGGATCTCTTTCAATCCTTCAGGACTTAACCGGTATGGAGTTTTGATCACCGGTTGTGCACCAGTTACTAAGTCAATGCTGAATTCAAGGGCTCGATTGGGAGGCAAACCTGTTATATCTTCAGAAAATACATCATCGAACTCTCGAACTACCTCTGGCCTGTCTTCTTCCGCCTGTAATGTTGCAATCACTGCCTTCTTAAGTTTAGCCTTGTAGGTGCTAGGTTCCAAGGTACGGTCTCCACTCTTAAAATAAAAGACCGGATGATCTGGTATCTCAAACACTACCCTCCTTTGACGACAGTCGATGGTAGTGAAGAAAGTTCCTAGCCAGTCCATTCCCAAGACTACGTCGAAGTTCGATATGTCCAGCGCCTTGAAGTCTGCATAAAATTCTCTACTGCAGATGACCACTGGACACAGATCGTATCCCATAGTTGCCTTTAGAGTGCCATTCCCTGAATTGACATTCCAGCTGGATATGAGCGATTTGACTGGAATAGCATGAGTTTGGACGAACCGTTGCGACATAAAGCAATATGATGCTCCGGTGTCGAACAGTGCTAAGGAAGGTAAAAAGGCTACTAAGATTGTACCTAAGTTGTGTGGGATATGTTTAGGTATAGGGACCAAAATATATTGATATATATATAAGTATTGAAAATGTTTGAAAGATTGGGAGTTACCTGTGATGACTTGGCCAGTGGCTTCAGCTTCCTCAACAGTCATTGTGAAAGCTTGACGCCGAGATACATTCCTCCTTACTGGAGGCACATTCCTCTGTCCCTGGGCACGTTTCTCTACCTTTCTTCTGTGCCTGATGGAATTGACAAGGAGGTTGTGCAGAAGGTCTATGTGGAGGTGGAGTAGGTAAAGCAAGACGAGATGCATGAGTCTGGATAGCTGGCCGTTGCGGAAAAGTGATCGCTGGTCGGGGTATGGGAGCTGGGTTGAGACGATGTGGGCTAGCTCCGATGGTGTGAGTGGATATGCCACAAATCAAACATAGGCCATTCGCATGCCTGCAGTACTTCGCTAGGTGTCCATTCCTCTTGCAGTAGAAGCAAAGTTTTGGACCGGGCCGGTTAAAAGTTACTCCTGGTCTCCTGGGTATAAAAGGTGGCTTGGAAGAGGCTCATCCTGCCATCTGAGTGGCAGGCCATTTCACCCCGGCAGTCTGACGTCTGCCCTTCTTCTACATCACCGCCTCATAGGGTCAGGCAGCCTTCAGAGCAAGATCATGGGTTAGAAAATCCCTTGTAGCTGGTACAGCTTGGATCTTTGGGTCCAACCCTTGCTGAAATCTTCGTGCCCCGATCTCAGCAGTCGGGATAAGGTGTGCCGCAAACCTATTACGACTTTATGTTAGCAGTGTAGTATGTGATATCAGGAAATTGAATATTGAGACATATCTTACCTTCTAAGCATGGTAAATTCAGTATCGTATTCATCCACAGATTTGTTCCATATTGAACCTTGTTGTAAGTGGATGAACTGCTGT
Organism: Agapanthus africanus; assembly: GCA_030015575.1. NCBI lineage: Eukaryota > Viridiplantae > Streptophyta > Magnoliopsida > Asparagales > Amaryllidaceae > Agapanthus > Agapanthus africanus. The sequence continues at coordinate 141,726,431 of CM057339.1, forward strand.
TCCAAGTCGAAATGGGCAGTCTCGAGAAAATATTTTGCGTCGAACATATCGTGAAATGTCCTCCATTCAATCGGTTGGACGAGTCGTCTTTCTTCAGCCTTCCATAAGACTCTGGTATTATCCGTTAGTTGCAACTTTACAACTCTCACCCAACCAACCTCTGGCACTTGTGCTACTGCCAGATCATCCTCTATAGACTGAGTCTATTCCTCTGCCTCTAGTGGGCTCTCTTTCCCAGAGAAATGTTTCGGATGCAAAGCCCGTAATTGCTTGACTCCGGGTGCCTCAGTTTCTGGACGGTGCATGAGGATAGAAGTCTGCTGCCGCTGACCCTCCAAGAAGCTCTTGATCGTCTCAAGCAATACCGTGTGCTCGTTGATGGGAGCTGCAATGGTAGATGGTGGTGGTAGAGTGGGTGGTGGAGTGTTTCCATTGACGTTGGTACTCGTGTTGTTGGGAGAATCTATGACCTTGATAGAAAAAGAAAGGTTAGGATAGATTCAAGGAATTTGAAATGTAAAGAATGTATAGTTGCTGATTTTTATACTTCTTGTGATATATTGCTTAGGATTCTATGCAGGACTGACCTGAATGGGCCATCAAAAAAACCTGTCATGCACCGCTTCCCAGTTCACGGAGAAGAAGACGTGACGGACACACGACGTATTTACTCAGAAGTAAACACGTTAAGCGTAAATAAGCAATATAAATAAATGCACAAGAATGACAAGAGATGCAATATAAATAGCATCTTTTATTAACATTCATCTTTACAATATATTGCTTTGAAAAGGAAATGTACAATGATAGAAAGCAAAGCCTAAACAGTGGCATATGAAATGAAAAGTAAGTACAGGGAAAAGCTAGAAGTCTGGTTGCTCTGTGAACTGTTCTAAGTCGTCCTAACTGGGCTCGATCTCCTGAGAGTCCGATCCCCCTGACGAACATTCTAAAGAAATAAAGAAACATTAACGTCGTCAGCGAACTAGCGCTCGGTAAGTCCCAGAAGTACGAATGGAATAGAACAAGTAAAAAGAAAGAACTGGTAATTTATACATGTATATGTTTGTTATACTAACGTAGTTGTTTGTAGCCTGATACAGAATGTATCAGTGTATACGAGAGGAGTCCAACTATCCCGTGGACTATGGTAATATGTAAGTACAAGGCCCCGTCAAAACTTACGGGACAACGACACAAGAGTGTAAGCAGGTGTCTTTTAGTGTCCATCATCGTGCCACTTTTAATACATTCCGTACCAGTCTACCCCTTGTTTACCGCCGAAAACAGAGACGGACTGAGATGGATTGTCTTGCCTGAATCTGGTGCTATTTAGATTTATCTTTCCACCTCTCCGAAGATACCAAGTTGATTTATGGCACTATATATCGGAGGTTTGGACGGATGCGGCCGTTGCAGCGGACTTCGTCAGATTACCCTCATTTTATGAGGGGTTTTTGATTGTGGAGACGCTCTTTCCTGCAGGTGCAAGCCTCTGCAGTTAATTACGTCACCGCATTGCGATAACCACATTCTCCTGCTCCGGAAGTTCACTTTGTGTCGTGTGTATATTTTGTTTTGGTTTTGGTTGCCCGTGAATTGTATATGGAGACTAATTTATGTTGTCGCCCGTAGGACACGGGTTAGTCCAAATCCATATATTTTAGATTTGGGCTTGGTTTCATTTAAGGACCGTTAATCTAGTTTGAGATTAAGATCAACTTAAATATATATGAGCATTTGGGGCTCAATTTATTTTTGACTAAGGATACATTAGTCCAATTTGAGACTAAGATCAACTTAGCGAAATTTCAAGGATCATTTTTATTTCGGATCCAACAACAGATTATTTGGGTTTAGCTGCAGGAAAAAACTTCAGAGACCAAGACAATTTGGGGGCTTGATCTGCTTAGTCTTTTCTTTAATTCAAAAGTGCTAGGAACTTATTTAGGATCTGTTTGTTCAGCCCTTTGCTTTTAAGCCAAACTGCTGAGCACTTATTTGACCTCTGACGCTCACATATATGACATGTGAAGCATTCAGTTATGGGCGCCGCCCAATGAGCGCTGAGCATTCATCCATTTTGGCTGTTTGTGGAGTGCTATGCATTTTTGTTTAGCGCCCACATGATGAGCACGTGCGGCGTTGGCCTTTTGTTTTGGGCGTTCGCGTGTTTTTCACGTGAGGCGCTAGGCGCTGTTAAAAGGGGCGCCTACGTGGGAAGCACGTGAGGCGATAGTCTTTTTTCTTTTATCATTTTTAGAGATTTAAATCTCCGTTGACATTTTCAGAGAGGTTAAACCTCTATCAATGGCGCTTTGACCATTAACGCTCGCTAAAATCACTATATTTTAGAATTTTAGGTTGAGTTTTTTTTGAAGGAACCGAGTTCTCGATTTGAAGGAACCGAGTTCCTAGAGTATTATGGACTCCGTTTAAAATTTGTTCTTCCCTGAATCTTTGATTCTCAAGAACAAGATTTTTCTGATGAGAATTAAATTCTCAACTTATGGAATATTTGCCTTGTGTATCTCAGAACCAGAGAATGAACTAAGTTCTTTTAAAAGGGTTAAACCCTTAAATGTGATAGAGATATTTGATCTCTTTTCTTTACCTAGGGTTTTGAGGAGGAAAGTCTTCTTCTTTCTCGAGAATTGAATTCTCTGTTGTTTTTGAGCTCACTGTATTTTTGCAAAAAATTATCAGGGGTTTTCTCTTTTTTTTCCTCCTTTCTTTTTTGTCTCTCTCTGTGTGTGAGACTTGAAGTCTCAGGTCCTTTATATAGATAAGGCAAATTGTTGATTAGTTTTGAGAAAATATCTCATTTAGAGATTCCAATTGATTTAATTAGTCTCAAAATTGATTTGGGGAATTTTACCCACCATTGGATCTTTGATCCAAGGATTTCTATAACGAGATTGGGGAAATATTTTCCCTATACAGAATTTATTCTGTAAAACGGTGATTTTTAATCACCATTGGATTTTTTAATCCAACGGTTCTCCGCTTTACAGAGAGAAATCTTTCTTATTTAGAAAGATTGAGGGAATATATTCCAGAATAGAATTTTATTCTACAATTGGATCTTTTATCCAACCGAGAGTATCTTTCTTATTTAGAAAGATATGAGAGATATTTTCTCCTAATTGAATTTGATTCTATATCTTGATGATTTATCATCTTCGTTGGATCTTTGATTCAACAACTCTGTTTAATAGAGAGTATCATAAATTCTACCTGGGCGTTGGCGCTCACGTGTTGTGCTTGTGGGTGCCACTTAAGAATTTAATTCTTAAGATGGGTATTCCTGTGTTTTGCACATTGACGCCCGTGTGAGGAGCACGTGTGGCGCCATCTAAGAGTTTAACTCTTATATAATGAACCCTTCTGTGCTTTGCACATTGGCGCCTGCGTGAGGAACACGCGCGGTGTTATCTAAGAGTTTAACTCTTATGAACTCTTCTGTGCTTTGCATATTGGCGCCCGCGTGAGGAGCACGCGAGATGCCACCATAGGACTTTATCCTATAAAATTGGCTCTGGCGCTGGCGCCCTCATGGAGACCACGTGAGGCGCTGCCTCATTGAATTCTATAGAGCTTTGCTCTTTTATAAAGTTAAATATATTTGGGAAACAAATGCTCCCCACCGTTGCTCTCATATGGCTTACACGTGGGTGCAACGGTGTCATATTTTCCACCGTTCGATCTCCTGGGGAGTTGAACCTCCCTTCATGTCTTATAAATAGGGCATTTGGCCCTTAAGATGACTGCTGTTTCATCATCCTCTTGAGTCTTTTTCTTCCTTGAGAATTTAATTCTCTTTTCAGAACTTAGATCTCTGTTCAAAGAAAATCTCTCAGAGTTAAACTCTGTCAAAAATTTGATAAGAAACTCTTAAGAGAATCTATTTTTATTTTCGGTTTTTAACCCATTAACAGAGTTTTGCTCTTCTCTTGGAACGATCTCTTAGAGATCTAAAAACTTTTGTTTGGGTAGACCATGGGTCTAAGAGATCTTAGGGTTTTACCCTATTATTGACTTTGATCTTTGAAGGTTGTTTGGAATTTAATTCTATTTCCCGAGCGGATTTCTGGGATTTTATCCCATTATTAGAGGAATTTAATTCCCGGTTGTTCGACAGAGCATAGCTTTGAGAAAATTTCTTTTTCAAGAAATTCTTTTAGGAATTTTATTCCCTTTCTTATTTTCTTTTTTGGGGTTCTTTTTGCAGATTTGAAATCTATTGTAGAACACAGTTTTCGAGGGAGTTTAACTCCACAGTTCAATGATATTTTTCATTAGATGAGAAATCCTTTTGGATTCACACAACGGGTGCCTTCCTCATCATTGATGGGGTATTAGAACCATTGTAATTTCTTTCTAAATTGTAATAATTTTGATATTTTGATTGTTAACCCCTTACTGTTTTTTTTATAAGATACTATGGTTTCTCGTCTTTATGATCTTGAAGAGATTATCTCTTATGAAGATATTCACATCCAAGGCCGCTGTCAAGACCAGGAATTCATTGACGCTCAATGCGCTGAGGTGATGCGTCGTTTTGACGACTACAACGTTCGGTTACTCCCCTGCCGTTTTGCTCTCTTGAAAATTATCGTTGAGTCGATTTGGGAAGCAACTCTTAGGCTTGACGTGGTATGCCATTCGAGACGCTTGATGATGCCGAAGACAAGGTGTATTCAGTATATCTGATGACCCTGATCTCAAAGAAGCGAACAGATGATCTTGTCGATGTTTTGCATCGCGTCTTCCAACAAAAGGCGATAATATCCGCATACCAGAGGATGGATGATATTAGTGGAGATTCCGATGCTTGCATCCATGAGAAAATGCATAAGAAAATGGCCAAAGAAGCCGAAAGCACTTTACTCAGACTTGCTTCCAAGTTCCTGAATCCGTGTCCGGAATTCAGTGTTTTGCCATTGTAAACACTTTGATGATGTTTTTTCTGTTGTTTTTTTATTGCCAATGTATAAATTTCTTCGAAGTATGAATGACAAAATTCCCTTTTCTCTTCATGCCATTACTCATATGTGTCTTACATGAAGTGTTATACATATATAGAAACTGTTGCTGGCGCTCATGTGTTATGCGCGTGAGGCGTTGCTGAGGATTTTAATCCTGAACTAGCGCCAGCGCTCACACGTTATGCACATGAGGCGCCGCTCTAGTCCCGGAAAGAATCAATGCGGGTGCTCACGTGTCATGCACGTGAGGCATTGCTGATGGAGTCGTTTCACCTCCTTACTCTGATTCTTATGAGTCAGCTCTTTCTTTTCCCATGCCCTTTTTGCCAGGCCTTAGAAATTGCTCCACCATGCACAGCATTTTCTGTGCCTAGACTTGAATGCTTCTCATTATAATCTGAAGCTCTGCTTCCCTCTTCTTTCACAAGGAGAGAACCAACTTTTAACAAATTAAGAGTTATGGCTTGCAATCGTCCGCATGCTCGTCGGCAACCGTGGGAGGTACCTATCGAGGGAATTGTCCCTCGTTTTGCTTCGCGTTTAGCGGATCCCGTTCTCACTGATGACCAGTATGACACGTTGATTGTCACACCCCACGTCCCAGAGTGCGCTAAGATCGGCACGTGACAGAGCCAACCATGCTATCTATGGCTAGGAAACATCCATCCACGGTCACATTACGACTGTCTATAAGATATCAAGAACAGTAGAAATAAAATAAACTATCTAGTACATATCCATATTCCAGAATAAACGAGTCAAGAAATAATATGCGGAAGCAATAAATCCAATAACAAATATGTCACGCCCCGCTTCCCAGAGAACGCTAAAATGGGCACGTGACATAGCCAACCATGCTATCTGTGGGTAGGAAGCATCCATCCACAGTCACATTACGGCTGTAGAGATATCAAGAAACAAAATAAAACTATCTAAAACATGTCCATAATCCAAAATAACATGAGTCAATAATAAATAAATGCGGAAGCAAAATATCCAATACAAAATAACTGGAATGTATGTCCCATAATGCGGGCTCACATCAGGAAATAAATGCAAGAAATAAAACTAACTAATACTGACATCTCACAGCTCAGCCTGCCGGCTGAAGTACTCCTGCTCGGACTGCAACAGCGGTACGGAATCTGGGCCATGCAAAACCCAGACGTCAGCGCGTCATGTCATCAAGTAATATACTATGAACAATGTAGCAGGCAATGGAATATAAACATGAATAAAACAAGGGTAACAATAATATAAGTCAGAGCAGTGCAGGGTAGTGTGCTGTGGGTAAACTAAACTGTTCTATCAGGTTTTCTCTTCTAAGTCTTTGAAACCAATTGATGAATCATCGATGTAACTCAATAGTATCCCATGCATGCCCGGGACCACGGTCTAAGACTCTCGGGCTGAAACCGAGACGTGCCGCTAGGCAGTAACAGGTAGCAGGTACAGGCGAGTGATGTCAGCATCATCATTCCGGGGCTGGCCTAGCCCGTAAGTCTGATCAGAACAGGTATCGAACTGTTGAGTTACAAGTCAGGTTTCACCTTTGATTTCTCCATACCCCCAAGTTATGTATGTCAAGTCAGGTATTCAGTAATCAAGAACTAATGCCAACACAGGATCAGGTAAAAGCAGGTTTGTCTGGATAGACAACAGGAACGGTCCATGAGGACCACATGTCAGGTTTGTTGGCATTAGACATCAGATCAGGTAACGGGTCAGGTCATGGTACATCAGGTCAAGTCAACAGTGTACGGTACCACATCGGGTCAACCATGTAGCAAGTCAGGTCAAGATGTAAACAATACACAGGTGTGCTCACAATCAGTTATATAATCAAGCATGGTTATCATCAACATGATACAAGTAATGAATTAAGCAATAGGCAGATTCATTCGATTTGCAATACAGTTATAAATTGCGTCACAGCGATGATTACAAGAGTGCAGTAAGACAATGATAGCTGTTTAGTCAGGTTAACAAGTTTAAGAACTTTTAAAGGTGCAATGATTTATATAACGGTTCAGTACAGCTATTACCGGTTAAAAACACATATGAGTGTCCGAATGAAACAAACTACAGAGATAGATGCCATAAGCTATGTCAATATTAAAAAATGTGATTAAGTAGGTAAATGTGGTTATTAGGTTCAATTGCAAACTGTAAGTTCCAAGTTAAAAGATAAAATGATATATAACAATATTGTACATGAAAATAAGAAATGATCGTACCAAGTTAAATTTACAGGTTTAGGGTGTCATAATATAAATGTAAATATTGTATAGCATGTAGCAAGGGGTACTTGCCTCGACGGGTCGCGAACCGGGAAAAACGGGACGATAAATGTCGGCGGGGAAACTCGCGACGGGCGCACGGTTCACGGAATGAACCCAAACGATGAACAATGGAACCACACGGGTCGGGGTATCTCGCTGGAACGTCGGGTCACGCTGTCGGCATCGTCGGATTCTGGCCGAGGAACCAACAGTGGACAAAATATCAAGGTATGCAACAAGGAAGAAAAGAAACACAAGGAAATATAAAGAAGGAGGGTAAGAGGATCTGAGCAGGGGTGCTTACGATCATCAGTAAAAGGGTCGAGGTCGCTGGTCGCGACGACGGTGCTCCGGCGGTGAACAGTAGCACCTTCAAGAACCCAAAGCAGTAAATATCCAAGAAGCTAGTATAGATGAAAAAGGAAGAATGAGATGGAGCAAGCGCTCACCGAAGGTTGCACGAGGCAGGGGAGAACGGAGACGGGATCACCGGCGGCGAGAAGCAGAAGTGGGTGCAGGTGGTCGCGGCGGGGTGTGCAAGTGGCTGGAAACGCGGGGACTGGAAGAAGGAGGTGGATGTTTCCTGATTTAAAATCACGAAAGCTTCTGGGAAAGGCTTCAAAAAGGGGCCACGTGCTTACACGTGACCAGCAGTCACGTGTTGACACGTGACATATAAAGCAGCGGAAAAGGCCCTTTGGTTCCTTGAATCAAGTCAAGGAAAAGATTCCCTGATCAAGCCAAGGAAAAGGTCCACTAATCAAGTCAAGAAAGAGAACGACAGAAGAGGTCACGTGTTGGCACGTGACGCTCGAAGCAGCAGACCAGTCCTTCAGTCGAATAAAAAAGAAGGAGGCTCCTAACAGGGGTCACGTGTTCACACGTGACCAATGGTCACGTGTTAACACGTGATGGCTGAAACAGCAACCAGAAGACAGCGCAGAAAGAAAGAGCACTCTTCATTCCGGAGGGGTCACGTGTCCACACGTGATCCTGGGTCACGTGGTCACACGTGACCGGCTTTCAAAACTCATGTTGACGACAGAATTAAATTCTGGAGGAGGTTTAAATCTTTCCGAAGGAAAGTAACTGTCTGAGGCCAATCAAATTAAAGATTCAGAGATGATTAAAGATCATCTATTTATGGAAAATCTCGGGTTTGGAAAGATTTCCCCCTTAAATCTAACCAAAATAACAAAAGAGAATCCCTGGATTTGAAATCCAATGGTGAATGAAATTCATCTAATAATCCAAAGGTCCAGAATGAACAATGGATGCAAATCAAATATCCCATGAAAGATTTACCAAAACTAATTGATTCAGCTGCTTCTCCTATAAATAGGAGCCAAGAGACACAAAGAGGGATACATAGAGAGAGACATACATACGCAGAAGAGAAGAAAAGGAGAGAGCTTTGATACTTCGAGGAATTGAGAGCTTCTGCAAAAGAAAACTCTAGGTAAGGAAGGGAAGGCTTCTTGAAAGAAGTAGAATTCGATTCTCAACAGAGTTTAACTCTAATATATAAAACAGAAGAATATATTTCTTCTCTCTTTGATAGAGGATCTGCAAAGTGCACATCTCCCCTTTAGGTTGAGAATTTAATTCTCAATGGGTTGAGATCCTGCCATGCAGATCCAAAACATAGAGAGGGAATGCAAGCATGAGAATTTAATTCTCGCAGAACTATAGGAATTTAATTCCTTTAAGATAAAATTAGGGCTTGACCCTGTATCATGGGAATTTAATTCCTTTAGAACAAAGAGAAATAGGGTTTAACCCTAATTAAGAATATAGTTCTGTGGAAACAGCAGGAATTTAATTCCCTTAATTATAATTCTTTAAAATGGGAAGTATAATTCCTTGAAAGCTTTTATTAAGGGTTTAACCCTCTTCAGTTCTTCACATATACGAGGAATTTAATTCCTACAGAAAATTCAGAGTTCAACTCTATTTCAGAATATAAATCTTCGAAAGGAAGTAGGAATTTAATTCCTCTGAAATCTAAAGCTCGAGGAATTTAATTCCTGAAAAAAGATCAACAGATCCTCTAAAAACGACATACATAGAAGCAGGGTCACGTGCCACAACGTGACCCCCCAAGGGATCTATAGAAAACCCTTTGAGGCAGTCCCTCACGTGACCCACGTGACCCTTAACAAAAGCTCTAACAAATGAGCATATGAATGCCCGTCACGTGCTGACACGTGATGCTCTGAAAGATGCAGTAATCTCAGCAGAATCATTAAAGGGGAGGCACTCTCACGTGTTGCCACGTGACCTCTCTTGCCTTAGTGTTTAACACTAAATTGGAACCCTCGAATCCAGTTACTGAAACAACTGTTGGGCTTTAGTGTTCAACACTAATCAAAAACTTTACTTGCAGTGTTCAATATTGACTACCTTAGTGTTTAACACTAATTTGAGGGCTCCGTTGCCAATACTTGACACCAATCTGTTTTAGTGTTTAACACTAATTTGAAAGCCTTGTTGCTGGTGTTTAACACCAACTATTCTTTTAGTGTTAAACACTAACTTGTCAACCCTATTCCCAGTGTTCAACACTGATTGCTCTGAAGTGTTTAGCACTAGGCTTTGGCCCAATTGGCTAAAGGGATAGAGGCAAAGCCTCTCCCTCAATGGACCAACAAAAAGTCAATATTCCAGACCTGACTGGACTTAGCCCAAGCTGGCCATAAGTCCTCAATTTGTGATTAACTGAGCCGATGGGCTCATAACATAATTGATCAGTCTTGACCCAAATTGGGCCAGGGACTATTTAATCCACCCCGGTTCTAGGGTACATCTCTTCACTCCTTTGATACTTGGCATTGTAATCCCTCAATGTCTTCAAAGAGGTGACGGGTCCCGATGACCACTCATGATATGGACTGTGGGGTCCTTAAACCCATGCCTAACGCAAAATTCCTGGTTACGTGGAACGCGGATAACGTCACTCTTTGACCCCGTGGAAAACGTCCAGAGCGGATCCTGGTCCTTGCGGAACACGGCAGTGAACCCGTGTGAAGCATCCAGAGCGGAGCCTGGTCCTCGCCTAGCGCGGCAGTGAACCCGTGTGAAGCATCCAGAGCACATACCGGACTGTGGAGTCCTTAAACCCATGGACTATGACGTCCTTAACCTTGACCGAGATGTCTTAAAACTACCAATTGACCGAGATGTCTTAAAACTACCCATGGACCGCAATGTCCTTAAACTACCCATGGACCGCAATGTCCTTAAACTACCCATTGACCGAGATGTCTTAAAACTACCCATGGACCGCAATGTCCTTAAACTACCCATGGACCGCAATGTCCTTAAACTACCCATTGACCGAGATGTCTTAAAACTACCCATGGACCGCAATGTCCTTAAACTACCCATGGACCGCAATGTCCTTAAACTAGAACCATAGAGCCTCCATATGCTCTTTTGTCGGATCTAAACGGTCCTGTTTAAGTTGATCTTAGCCTCAAAGATGGCTAACGCATCCTTAAACCTCCAAGCAGACTAGACTATGAATCCCCCTAATTAACTCTGGCTCGAGGGTACATCTCTGAACCCCTCTGACACCCGTCGTTGTAATCCTTCAACGTCGTCAGAGAGGTGATGGGTCCCGACGGCCACACATACGATGGACCACTATGTCCTTAAACTGGAACAATGAAGTCCAAACGCTCCTTTGTCGGATCTAAACGATCCCGTTAAGTTGATCTTAGTCTCAAACTAGACTAACGTATCCTTAACAAATGTTTGAGTTGATCTTAGCCTCAAGTATGGCTAACGTGTCCTCAAACCAAACCCCCAAACCCAAATCTAAGATAACACGGATTTGGACTAGTCCACGCCCTACGGGCGACGACATAACTCGATCTCCGTAAACGATCCACGGGCAATAAAACATAAAACAAAAACACACGACACGAAGTGACCATCTGGAGAAGGAGAAAGTTGTTACCGCGATGCGGTAGCGTAATTAACTGCAGGGGCTTGCGCCTGCAGGGAAGAGCGTCCCCACAATAAAAAACCCCTCAAACGAGGGGGAATCTGACGAAGTCTGCTACATCGGACGCATCCGTCTAAACCTCCGATACATGGCGCCATGGATCAACTTGGCATCTTCGGAGAGTTGGACGGATAGCACCTATTGGCATCTGCCCCGAACCTCAGGCGAGACGGCCCGACGTCCCGCGTGTCCGTTCGGAGGGGAACATATTCTGGCACGCCCGGTGGGACCTTTTCCTCTTTCCACTCCACACTTCGTGTGTCGTGATTCTCGAACCAATCGCGGTTCGCCAATGATTGCCGTTGGGTTTCAAGATACTAAGAATTAGCGTCTTGCCTATTGCAGAAAACAAAGGGTCGATGGCTGCTACTTCCGCGAAGTCCTTCAACTGCTCAAACTGCAATTGCGACCAACGCTCTACCTCACCAGGATGTATAGCCTATGGACCCCAAGCTGCTTCGTTGTTCACAATGCCGGTGGACCAAGTGACTCGAGCCACTACCGGATTGTTCTTTGGGACTATGCTCCCCCCATCAAGCTTCGTGGCGCCGGTGCTGACAAAGGAAACTCTCAGGAAGTCGGTCTTTGATCGTCTTACCCCTGCCGCGGTTCCTCTCAACGAGTCGCCCAACGTCAACGCCTCGGTCTTCTCTAGATTGGGCCAGAAATCTTGCGAACTCATCATGGGGCCTACAATCTCAGAGAAGGCTGCTTCTAAGAAAGCGGCCGCTCCTGCCTCCGAAATCGCCAAGGCGGTTTCCCCGGTCGAGAAATCGATCTTCACAAGATTAACAGCTTCGACTCCCGCTCCCGCTGCACAAAGGACATCGGTCTTTGACAGGCTAACACCAACAACGACCCCCCACCCACACAGGAGGCAAGACGAAACCATTCTTATAGCTGACTCTACGCCGTCTGCTCGACGCGCTCGACGTCGTCATTGGCGCCGAATAAGGAAGGCTGGGGGCAACTCCCCCTCTGGATTGACTCCACCAGCCCCGGTGGTAGAAGTTAATGCAGCTGTTCCAACTGGGAACAGCTTCGAAATGTTAAATAAGGTGCGAAGGAATTCCCCTACTGCAGTGCTAAAGAGGTCTCCTCCCCCATCAGGAAAGGTTGTGGAAATAAAATCAGACCAGCCCCGATCTCCTCAACGGCTGTCTTCCAAAATCTATAAGGTTTGGCGGCAGGCCCGAGACTCAATCATCGATCCAAACTTCTCCCGCCAGCACAAGAAGCTGAAAATCCAACCGAAGGCTGGTCACCAGGCTAAACCCCAAAAGGTTGTCTGGACGCCCTCCTCAACGGCCTCCTCAACCTCCATGGCTCATAAAAGGAGGAAGCCAGAGAAGATCCCTCAACATGCAACGACGGCTAAAAGTAATGAGCCCAGACACCCTAAGTCTGGGGGCGCGATGGTACACACTGTTTATATGGCTTCTGGAAAGGAGGAAAGCCCCACTTCTACGGGCCACCGACTGCTGACCCGATCCGTGACGAAAGCCCAGGAACAACAACAAAAGTTGCAGGAAATGATGAGTGCTATGGCCGCACTTACCGGGCCAAAAGAAAGCCCAGAAACGTCCTCAGACGCGCGCCGGGAGGAGGAAACCGACGCTGAGTTCCTTCGCCGGACATTGGAGAAAAAGGACAAAGAGGCTGCTGAACAAGCGGCTAATATACAGCGTATGGGCCTTCTCTTCCAAGATATGATAGGAATGATGATCCAACAGGACCTACCCGCTGAAGATCCCCCAATCGTTCTGGAAGACGACCGAGGAGAAACGTCAAATCCACCACCAGCCCTCTCTACGGCCAGGGAGGAGACGATCTCTAAAGCTGACTTGGCCGACTACATAGCCCAGCAAATCCGGGTCCATCATGCGACTGAGGCAGCTGGTCAAGTCGTGAAAACGGGGCGGCCGTATCCAAGCTGGTACGATCAAATCAAATACCCGCAAGGCTATACGATACCGAAATTCCATGTGTATAAGGGGACCGGCAATCCTCATCAACACGTCGCCCAGTTCCGGGCCCTCTGCGGTAACACCGGCGGTGATGATAAACTGTTGCTCCGCCAGTTCGTGGGCAGCTTATCAGAAACAGCGTTCGAATGGTATTCGGAACTCCCGAACGATTCTATCAAAACGTTCGCTGAAATGGAATTGTTATTCACTCAGCGATTCGCGAGTGCCAGCGAACGCACTCCAATAACTGCATTGATTAACGCCAGGGTAAAACCAGGCGAAACCTGGGTCCAGTATGCTATACGCTGGCGGAATTTGTGGTCGAGATGCGAGCAACGCATTGAGGAGGCACCCGCAGTGGGCATGTTCGTGGGTACCCTAGACCCCCACGCGACCATCTCGCAATTCATGATGTTCTTTAAGCCAACCACATTCCAGGCTTTAATTGACAAGTTTGCTCAGATGGACCAGATGGGTCATAGACCACCTCCCCCGAAGTCGGAACCTCGGAATGACAAGGGTAAAGGGAGGGCAACCTTTGTCGCGAATGCCCAACAGCAACCTAACGCCCCGAAACCGGCAGATCAATTGGAAGAAAGCCGCCGATATTATAACGAAAAGATGAAGCGTCCCTACTCGTTCCCACGAGACAAGACGAAACGGTTATTTGAGCTGGCAATACGCAACAGACTTATAAACCTACCAAATCCAAGGAGACCGCCACAACCCACCGAGGTGAATAACCCTAACTATTGCCCTTACCATCAAACGGTAAGTCATCCGATTGAAGATTGCTTCGTCTTCAAAGGATGGATTGAAGATCAATACCTCCAGGGGAAGTTTGTACTGTCCGAAAAGTGGAAGGTGAACCCACCACAACCGCATACTCCTAAGAAAGCAGATACACCGGGGGCAACCTGCTCCTTTATTGAAGAAGCTCCATGGGAGGTCGTACTATCAACTAAAACCAAAAGGATGCTGAGAGACCTTCATGCGTGCCCTGCAATCGAATGGAAGGACCCTCTTGAACCTCAAATTATCGAAGGGATGTTGAAGCCCCGCCCAACTATGAAGACTCATGATAAAGATCCAAATACTCACGCCCAGCCGTCAAAAGCTTCGAAGAAATAGAAGAAGAAATCCAAGAAGCCCGCGAAGCTTGGAGACGAGCGCACGAAACTGCAAAAGCAGATCGACGCGCTGGAAGAATACAATCAAAAGGCGCGAACCCCTGCCACACTGCAGGAGTTCCTCAACCACATCTTTCAAGAGAGGGATGATGGAGAGAGCTCGTCAGATGAATCCGAAGGGTATGTGGCAAGTTGCAACGTGATCTCCCACTCGTTTACCGATGATGAGAAAACTCCTAGCACTAAGAAGCTGGAGATGAGGCCCGAACCAGAGCGTGCGAGGCTGACAACTGATATGATCAATGCCTTCCTAGACGAGATTCGTCTAAAAAGTAAAGCGGATCAGGAGCGTGAGATGGCAGCATCAGAAGGAACCAAATGCGGGCGACTGAACGAAAGAGTTGAGCTACCCCTGCCAGAGCGAAAGGCATCCGAAATGGACAAGAAGATATTCAAGACAAGGAAAAGGTTCGCCAAAGCCATGTCAATGGGAATGAAGCTACCACCTTCGGAAGGAAATAGGCACGATGGAGCGGAGAGGCACCCTGACTATTGCGCATATCATCGGAAAATCTCACACCCCACAGAGGAGTGCGACGCCTTTAAGATATGGTGGCAAGGATATGTTGCTCGTCGGCAACATTGTAAGCGCATGAAACGCAAGATCTGTCGGGAGCAAAGAAGCACTGTCGACGGGCTCAACAGAATTACTGGCAACTGTTATATGGCTCATGCCGAGGGGTCACAAGTTCTCACCTTTGGGAGCGACTCTGATGAAGAAGTGACTCTGGGCCCTCTCTTTGAAGAATCCGTGTTAGGGAAAGATGAGGAATCGGAAGCCTGCGAAAACATTCAACTGCGCAATCGCACACTCCTAGAAAAGAATCTCGGGCCCGTAAGCAGAAAAGATAAGGGAAAGGAAAAGGTCATTGAAGATATCGCTTTAGATGACCAAGTCACGAAAGAACTAACTACCAGAGACCCTCCTAGGAGGAGTAAAGTGGACTATAACATCCTTGCGCATCTAAGGAAGCTACCTTCTCAGCTTAGCATTCTCGACGCCCTCCTATTATCAAAAGAAGCGCGAGACTCACTCATTAAAGCGTTGCAAGAACCTGAACAATTCCAAGCCTTTCTCGCCACTGAAAGGATGAAGGATGAACTGGAAGAAGTGCATACGGCCGACATCACTTTCGGTGATGAAGACCTCCTTCTCGGGACGTGCGACCACAACCGCCCCCTATATGTCTCCGGATACTGCCATGACATCAAGATAGGCAAGATCCTGGTGGATAATGGATCCTCCGTCAATCTCATTAATGTTCGGGTGTTGAAGGAAATCTGCATGAGTGTGCAACATCTCGCTCGTGACAAAATCACTATCTCCGGTTTCGATTCACAATCGTCACGGACTCTCGGATCTGTAATACTAACATTACGCTTCGGACTTCTCGTCACGGACATCAAATTCCATGTCATCGACACCAAGACCTGCTACAACGCCTTGCTCGGTCGTCCTTGGCTACACGAATACAACATCGTCCCTTCTACACAACATCAGTGTATGAAGTACTTTAAGGATGGTTTCGAGTACACCGTAACAGGTGAGTTGAACCCATTTTTCGTGAACGAAGTCCGCAAATACGAAGATGCGAAATACTTTTTGCCAGACTTCGAAGATACAGAAAAGTGTCGCGACCCGGAGAACAAAACCGCCGCCACCATCCCTGTTTTCGGGAGCGATACCGAAGAAGAGGAAGAGATAGTTTATACAGGGCCATCTCAACGCAAAAACCGGAGGACGCCCGCCCCCATACTGGTCTTCGGAAGTGATTCAGAAGATGAGGTCAATGCCGTATTCTCCAATCGGCTGTCAATACAAGCACCCCCTGACGATGACCATAGTTTGCAAATCACCATGGTACCGCGGGAACACTACAAGGATCTCGATACACTTCAAGCTCACAACGTGCAGGACCTGCGAACATTTTACGTCCCTCCCAGGCAAAGGGGTGAGAAGGTGATCCTATTCTACCGATCCTCAGAGTCGAAAGTAGAGAAAGAGATCTGGCATGGCGCGGATGCTACACTCGACAGGCTCCAACCCATCCGTTTGCCCAGATACTATACAAATGGATTAAAGAGGCTATTGAAGCGCCAAGGAGTACCCTTAAAACAGACTGTTCGACAGGCTCGGTTCTACAACAGGATTTGGGATGTCCCTGGAACCCAACGCAAATTGCCCAACGGGAAAATGGAAACACTTGGGCTTGGATACGCGAGAACCGGAAAACGGGAGCGGGCCCACAGCAGCTACGCTATATATACCTTTGATGAAGAAGAGGACGCCCTGTCAGGA
The DNA here is from genome assembly GCA_030015575.1 of Agapanthus africanus. NCBI lineage: Eukaryota > Viridiplantae > Streptophyta > Magnoliopsida > Asparagales > Amaryllidaceae > Agapanthus > Agapanthus africanus. Next base: position 141,743,166 of record CM057339.1, read on the forward strand.
GATGCCGACCCCTCATCAAAATTAGACCCCGCGATTGAAGCGCCAAGTCCGTCGTTTGAAGAACGAATGGGCAAGCCTATCAGGAAAGTGGGTCAGAAAGCTCGGGAAGACCACAGCCGCGAAATGGCCATCTACGAGAAGGCCAGGACGCAACGTCTATTTCAACAGACTGCAAAAGACAAAGATGTTCATCCTTGTCAACCCATCATGCGAAAGGCCCGATGCGGAGACGGAAATAAGTCGAGAAGCGGAAAGAAGAGCCGACAACAACGACGCAGGATTAGAGGGTTACGTGATCGGGTACTGCACAGCTCGGATTCGTCCTTCATAGAAAAGATGAGTCGAGCGTACTCCTTCCCCCGAGACAAGACGGAAAGGTTACTCAAGCTCGCCCTAAAACATCAGATGATCACGCTTCCAGAGTCTAGACACCCTGAACAAGCTAATAAGGCCTCTCGCTTAGGCTATTGCTCTTATCACCGAGCCATAGGACATCCTACCGAAGACTGCTTCACCTTCAAGAACTGGGTCGAGGACCAGTACCGACGGGGCAGATTCGCTTTATCCAACAGCTGGAGGGTAACGCCGCCCCGAAAGCACGAACCCAAGGCCGCAAGAACAAAACCGGATCCACCTCAGTCCTGGGAGCGGATTCGTACCTGTTATACGATTACGATATTAAAAGAAGAGCCCGAGAACATAGATGACCTTCCCCGGTGCTTTGAAAACAGCGATGATGAGGTGATCTCAGAATTTCCGCTCGCTCCGAAAGAACTGGAAGACGGTATACATACTACTGCAGATAACCTCAGGAAGATTGAGTTGGGATCGGCAGAGGACCCGCGACCGACATTCGTCAGCGAGCTACTCTCTGAAGAAAAGGTGGCCGCGTTAAAAAACGTGCTTCTGTGACATAAAGACTGCTTCGCGTGGAACTACTCCGAGATGCCAGGATTAGATCCGGAGATTGCTGTGCATAAATTAGCAATATCCCCAGATATTAAGCCGGTCAAGCAGGCGCCAAGGAGGATGCGACTCGAGCTTGAGATGAGCATCAACGCCGAAGTCAAGAAGCTGATCGATTCTGGATTTATCCAAGAAGTCCAATATCCCGATTGGATCGCCAATATCGTCCCGGTAATGAAAAAGAATGGGACGGTACGCATATGCGTGGATTTCAGGGATCTCAATAAAGCTTGTCCAAAGGATGATTTCCCAGTACCGGTAACCGAGCTAATGATAGATAATACGTCCACTCACGAGGTTTTCTCCTTTATGGATGGCTCGTCAGGATACAATCAGATAAAGATGCATCCCGCAGACCAGAAGCACACCGCTTTTCGGACCCCTTTGGGTATATTCTGCTACGGGGTTATGCCCTTTGGTTTAAAGAACGCTGGCGCTACCTATCAAAGGGCCATGACAAAGATCTTCGACGACCTCATACATGACATTGTCGAGTGCTATATCGACGACCTCGTAGTGAAGAGCATGTCATACGAAGAGCATCTAGACCACCTGGAGACTGTGTTTCAACGCCTCCGGCAATATAATTTGAAAATGAATCCCCTCAAATGCGCGTTCGGAGTCTCCTCGGGCAAATTCCTGGGATTCATCGTTCGGCACCGAGGTATTGAAATAGATCCGTCAAAGATTAAAGCGATCATGGAGATGCCTCCGCCAAGAACCCTCAAACAGTTGCGGTCTCTCCAAGGGAAGCTCGCATACATCCGGCGATTTATCGCAAATCTTTCAGGCAAATGCCGCCCCTACAGTCACCTGATGAAGAAGGGAAGCCCATTCGTCTGGGATCAAAAATGCCAAGGTGCACTAGACGAGATCAAGCAGTACCTGCAGAACCCGCCGGTATTGGCTGCGCCGGTCAAGGGAAAACCCCTCATTCTGTATACAACCGCCCTCGAAGGTTCCTTGGGCGCATTATGGGCGCATTATGGGCGCAAGAGAACGATCAGGGGAAAGAGAGAGCACTCTACTACTTAAGTTGAGTTCTACTGGGGGCAGAAAGCAATTACTCTCCCATTGAAAAACATTGCTTGGCATTAATCTTCGCGATAACAAAGCTCAGGCACTATGCGTTGGCACACGAAGTCTGCCTCATCTCGAAGGTGGACCCTCTTAAATACTTGATGTCAAAAGCCATATTGACGGGACGACTCGCTAAATGGGCCCTGCTCTTGATGGAGTTCTCGATAACATATCAACCTCTCAAGGCAGTGAAAGGCCAGGCCACTGCCGATTTCCTCGCTGAGCACCCGATACCGGCCGATTCTCCTTTGAATTGTGATTTGCCGGACGAGCATGCATTTGATGCGATTAGCGGTGGAAGCACCCGATGGGAACTCTATTTCGATGGAGCGTCCTCCGTAAAGAAACAAAAGCAAGGTATCCCAATGATCAAATCAGGGATAGGCCTCATCTTTGCGACTCCACAAGGAGGGATAATGCGCTTCGCCTTCTCCTTAACAGAGCCGAGGACCAACAATGAAGCTGAATACGAAGCTCTGATAGCAGGCCTCGAACTTGCCATCGACATGGGAATTGAAGACCTCCTTATATATGGGGATTCTCAGCTGGTCGTTAGCCAAGTTAATGGTGACTACCAAACGTGCAAGCCGGAGTTGGTGAGATACGGAGAAAAGGTGCAACAACTGTTGGCCCAAATTCCCTCCTATATTTTAGAAAACATACCGCGCGCGGAGAACAGCAAAGCAGACGCGCTGGCCAAACTTGCTAAAGAACTGGCTGACGAGAACCTCGATGATGTCAGAATCGTAGTACAAAGCCGTCGAGTGCTCACCCCGGCAGAAATACCCCCGGAATTATATAAAGAGGGAGCGACTAAGCAGACGACCCTACAAATAAAAGACCAAGAGAAGGCCGAAGACTGGAGGGAAGTCTTCATAGACTACTTTAAGTCCCGCCGAATGCCCAAAGAAGCGTCTTCAAGACATCAGCTCGTGAAACTAGCTCTATCTTTCGCTTTCGTCAACGATACTCTATACAAAAGATCACTTGATTCTCTATGGCTGAGATGCTTAGGGCCTGACGAAGCAGAAAGAGTCATTCAGGAAGTTCATGACGGACTTTGCGGTTCTCACCAAGCAGGCCCGAAAATGAAGTTAAAGATTAAACGAATGGGCTACTACTGGCCCACGATGATCCAGGACTGCCTCAAGTATGCGAAGCAATGCCACTCATGCCAGATTCATGGAGACTTCATCCACCAACATCCGAATCCACTACACCCAACGATGGCCAGCTGGCCATTCGAGATGTGGGGGACTGACATAGTCGGCCCCATTGAGCCAGCATCATCTCGGGGACATCGTTTTATCCTGGCGACAACTGATTACTTCTCCAAATGTGCAGAAGCAATACCACTGAGGGAAGTGAAGACGGAGAATATCCTCCATTTCTTCAAGACGCACGTCATCTATCGGTTTGGAACCCCACGGCGGATTATCTCAGATAACGGGCCAGCCTACAGAAGCCATAAGATTAGCCGCTTCGCACAGCAGCACAATATAGACTGGAGGTATTCTTCAGTTTACAACCCACGAGATAACGGTCTGGCCGATGCCTTCAATAAGACCTTGACGAAGATCATAAAAAAGACCGTTTTCCGGAATAAGAGAGACTGGCACGAAAGGCTGCAGGAAGCCCTTTGGGCTTATCGAACTACATTCAAGACGGCCACGAACACAACGCCGTACGCATTGGTATTTGGGACGGAAGCAGTACTCCCCCTCGAGATAGAGTTACCCTCTCTACGAGTGGCAGTCCACCACGAACTAACGGACGAAGAAAATGCTCACCTTCGGCTTGAGGAGCTTGATGCCCTCGACGAAACCCGGCTCATAGCGCAACAACATCTAGAAGCCTACAAAGCAAAGATGACGCGCTCCTACGAAAGATTGACCAGGCCAAGGGCATTTCGCCAAGGCGAACTCGTGCTAGTGGTCAAAAGACCTATGATCCCAAATCGTGCCAAGCGGGGGAAATTCGAGCCAAACTATGAAGGCCCGTATATCATAGACCAGGTCTACCAGGGTGGAGCCTATCTACTCATGGACATGCACGGTGAAAGGCCTTTCAGGCCAATAAACGGTCGCTTCTTGAAGAAATACTATGCTTAGTGAGCCACAGCCTGGGTCAACGGTAGATGACGACGACTATGTCCGCTCGCTATCTTCCTAGGCTCAGACTCTACAAGCAGTAGCTGGCCTTCCCATATCAATGGACCGAAACGTCTTTAAACTAACGACGGACCGAAACGTCCTTAAACTATCAACAGACCGAAATGTCTTTAAACTAACGATGGACCGAAATTTCCTTAAACTAACAACGGACCGAAACGTCCTTAAACTAGCGACGGACCGAAACGTCCTTAAACTAGCGACGGACCGAAACGTCCCTAAAACTACTACCGCAGCATCCTTAGGCTGACGAGATATAAAAAAAAGGGAGAAAAGGAAGAAAAATAAAAAAAAATGAAATGATAAAAAAAAAAGAGAAAAAAAACGGTATGTCCATAAAGCAAAATGGGCACGGATGAAAACCCGAAAGGGCTCCGTGAGTAAAAACAGCAGGACTACCGGCGAGTGTTTGTGAAAACCCGAAAGGGCGCAACCTCGTTAAAAGGCACTTATAGGGTCCTCTCGACCTTGTAAGGAGAAATCACCTGCGTGAGATCCTTACGACTCACAAAGGAGCAACACACTTAGGGATCCTCACGATTCCTAAGGAGAAAATACACTTACGAGATCCTCACGACTCGTAAGGAGAATTCTCTTATGAGACCCTCACGGCTCATGAGACTTGAAAGTCTTAAGTTACAGAAACCTAAACCTGTTCTTAAGCAAATCCCCCACAACCTTCGATATTGCCCTACAAGCGGCTCATACTGACCCTTGTATACAATCCACGGACGCGAATAAACATTTCCCCAGCAAAGTCCCACCCGTGACTAGGGATATGTCCATATGATGAGCAACCCTTGTAGGTCCTCTCGACCCATAAGGGGAAAACCCTCTTGTAGGATCCTTACGACTTACAGAGGAACACACACTTAGGAATCCTCACGATCCCTAAGGAGAAAATGCACCTGCAAGATCCTCATGACTTGTAGGAAGAAATACCTTTGTGAGACCCTTACGGCTCATGAAGTCAGAAGTCTTGGTCGGCAGGACCCTTAACCCTGTTTACTAAGCCACCTTTGTTCAAACATCGACAGGGGCAAATGATGATTCGCTCCTGGCAACATCCCAGTTGTAGCGGTGCTGATGCCGAAATCGGCGCCTTAAATCCAGGCTGGCAGCGAAAAAGCTAGCAAGCCACACATGCCTACAAAATAGCCGAAATGATGGGGCAATCGCGACCTTCGCGATATGAAAGCTGAAGTGATTGAGCATCGCGGAGAAAGAAATAAAATAAAAGTGAAATCCTCGCCCTACAGGTGATGTTACATCTATCCCTGTATGCAATTCAGGGGCGCAATCAAAGAAGGGATCATACTCCTCCCCCGAGTTTCATCATAAGGAGAAGCCAAATCTCGACGGTTCACAGATAGCCTGGAGATCATCTCGACGTTCGTCTCATGGTAGCAGACACAACATCAAGCGAAACGGAACAGCGGCAACCCCCAGTTCCATGGCTCGGCGATACATATCACCAAGAGTCGAACCTCCATCCCGTGAAATGCGGATACAATCAACAAAATTCCTGGTTACGCGGAACGCGGATAATGTCACTCTTTGAACCCGTGGAAAGCATCCAGAGCGGAGCCTAGTCCTCGCCTAACACGGCAGTGAACCCGTGTGAAGCATCTAGAGCAAACTTCCTGGTTACGCGGAACGCGGATAATGTCACTCTTTGACCCCGTGGAAAGCATCCAGAGCGGAGCCTAGTCCTCGCCTAACACGGCAGTGAACCCGTGTGAAGCATCTAGTGCAAACTTCCTGGTTACGTGGAAAGCGGATAATGTCACTCTTTGACCCTGCGGGAAACGTCCAGAGCGGATCCTGGTCCTCGCAGAACGCGGCAGTGAACCCGTGTGAAGCATCCAGAGCGGAGCCTAGTCCTCGCCGAGCACGGCAGTAAACCCGTGTGAAGCATCTAGTGCAAACTTCCTGGTTACGTGGAAAGCGGATAATGTCACTCTTTGACCCCGTGGACAACGTCCAGAGCGGATCCTGGTCCTCGCAGAACACGGCAGTGAACCCGTGTGAAGCATCCAGAGCGGAGCCTAGTCCTCGCCTAACACGGCAGTGAACCCGTGTGAAGCATCTAGTGCAAACTTCCTGGTTACGTGGAACGCGAATAACGTCACTCTTTGACCCCGTGGGAAACGTCCATAGCGGATCCTGGTCCTCGCAGAACGCGGCAGTGAACCCGTGTGAAGCATCCAGAGCGGAGCCTAGTCCTCGCCGAGCACGGCAGTGAACCCGTGTGAAGCATCTAGTGCAAACTTCCTGGTTTCGTGGAAAGCGGATAATGTCACTCTTTGACCCCGCGGGAAACGTCCAGAGCGGATCCTGTTCCTCGCAGAACGCGGCAGTGAACCCGTGTGAAGCATCCAGAGCGGAGCCTAGTCCTCGCCGAGCACGGCAGTGAACCCGTGTGAAGCATCTAGTGCAAACTTCCTGGTTACGTGGAAAGCTGATAATTTTACTCTTTGACCCCGTGGAAAACGTCCAGAGCGGATCCTGGTCCTCGCAGAACACGGCAGTGAACCCGTGTGAAGCATCCAGAGCGGAGCCTAGTCCTCGCCAAGCACGGCAGTGAACCCGTATGAAGCATCTAGTGCAAACTTCCTGGTTACGTGGAACGCGGATAACGTCACTCTTTGACCCCATGGGAAATGTCCAGAGCGGATCCTGGTCCTCGCAGAACGCGGCAGTGAACCCGTGTGAAGCATCCAGAGCGGAGCCTAGTCCTCGCCGAGCACGGCAGTGAACCCGTGTGAAGCATCTAGTGCAAACTTCCTGGTTACGTGGAAAGCGGATAATGTCACTCTTTGACCCCGCGGGAAACGTCCAGAGCGGATCCTGGTCCTCGCAGAACGCGGCAGTGAACCCGTGTGAAGCATCCAGAGCGGAGCCTAGTCCTCGCCGAGCACGGCAGTGAACCCGTGTGAAGCATCTAGTGCAAACTTCCTGGTTACGGGAAAGCGGATAATGTCACTCTTTGACCCCGTGGAAAACGTCCAGAGCGGATCCTGGTCCTCGCAGAACACGGCAGTGAACCCGTGTGAAGCATCCAGAGCGGAGCCTAGTCCTCGCCGAGCACGGCAGTGAACCCGTGTGAAGCATCTAGTGCAAACTTCCTGGTTACGTGGAATGCGGATAACGTCACTCTTTGACCCCGTGGGAAACGTCCAGAGCGGATCCTGGTCCTCGCAGAACGCGGCAGTGAACCCGTGTGAAGCATCCAGAGCGGAGCCTAGTCCTCGCCGAGCACGGCAGTGAACCCGTGTGAAGCATCTAGTGCAAACTTTCTGGTTACGTGGAACGCGGATAACGTCACTCTTTGACCCCGTGGGAAACGTCCAGAGCGGATCCTGGTCCTCGCAGAACGCGGCAGTGAACCCGTGTGAAGCATCCAGAGCTGAGCCTAGTCTTCGCCGAGCACGGCAGTGAACCCGTGTGAAGCATCTAGTGCAAAATTCCTGGTTACGTGGAACGCGGATAACGTCACTCTTTGACCCCGCGGAAAACGTCCAGAGCGGAGCCTGGTCCTCGCCAAGCACGGCAGTGAACCCGTGTGAAGCACCCAGAGCAAACACCGGACTGTGGAGTCCTTAAAATCCACGGACTATGACGTCCTTAACCTCGACCGCGATGTCTTAAAACTAACAATCAACCACCCCTATTCCTTACAGATTTTTGCCTCGGTTTAAGGGTACATCTCTTCACTCCTTTGATGCCTGGCGTTGTAATTCCTCAACGTTTTCAAAGAGGTGACGGGTCCCTGCAACCAAACATCGGACTATGATGTCCTTAACCTCGACCGTGATGTCTTAAAACTAACGATCAACCACCCCGATTCCCTACGGATACCGCCTTGGTTTAAGGGTATATCTCTTCACTCCTTTGATACCTGGCGTTGTAATTCCTCAACGTTTTCAAAGAGGTGAAGGGTCCCTGCAACCAAACATCGGACTGTGGAGTCCCTAAATCCACGGACTATGAGGTCCTTAACCTTGACCGTGATGTCTTAAAACTAACATCGGATTGTGGAGTCCTCAAATCCACGGACTATGAGGTCCTTAACCTTGACCGCGACGTCTTTAAACTACAATACCTGGAGAAACCCCTAACCCCGTAAAACACGGATAAGGGTGACCACATTCAACACTTGCAGGTCCTCACGACTGGTAAGGAAAAAAAAATCTCTCCTGTGAGACCCTTACGACTCTCAAGGGAAAACCCGCTTAAGAATCCTCACGATTCTTAAGAAGAACTTACACCTATAGGATCCTCTCGACTTGTAGGGAGAAAAACTCTTTATGAGACCCTCGTGGCTCATAAAATGTAAAAGTCTCAGGAAGCAGATCTTAACCCTGAATCCTGAGCCATCGCTGTCCTGCAAGGAGATCAAGATAGAATATCCGCAGAATGCATTCAACAAAAAGGGGACACATCATTGAGAAGAAAAATCGTATCTTTTATTCATAAACCAAAAAGGATACAAGGTACAATTCATGAAACCAAAAAAAAGAGATACTCTCATCCATGAGTACGTACAAAAAAGAAAAAAAAAGATACAAGTCTTCAAGCCAGTGGCCGGTGTAGTAATTTTAGTAGCTCATCGTTTTGTTGTTGAGACACAGCTTCATGATGCAAGATCTCCAGAAGACGAGCCTCCGCCTGAGCTTGCTGAGCCTGATACGAAGTAAGCCGAGCCTCGAGCTCTTTTTCAGTGGCCTTATGAGCCTCAACCCTCTCGCGAGTGAAGGTGGCGGCTTTATCAAGAGCCACCACCTCCTTGATGGACTCCTGGAGTACCCGCCAAAGTTCGTACGCTTTGTTGGCTTTAGCTGTAAGGTTGACTTGAAGCTCGCTCAACGCCTTAGAGGCCAACTCCCTCTCCGAGAATTTACGGCCGAACCCCTTTTTCACACGACAATATGTTCGCCACGCGCCGCCTTATCAAGCCATGTAAGCTCACTTTGCGACCGCAACCTTAGAAATAAGACATACACGCTCGGGACCACATAAATGGGCTTCCGATCGACAGCGATAATCGATCCAGAACGCGCTCACACAACCTTGTGCGTGAAAAATCTTGCATGGCGAAGCTGTTTCCAAGGCCCAAAAAGGGAAAGGCATCGAAAATCAAGGAGATGGAACTATTTCCAAGGCCCTTTTTCTGCACCTAATATTGTGCACCGAAAATATGGCATGGGGAAAATACTGTGGACAACTCCATCAAGGGACCCCACGCGCAGAACACATGAGGACTAAACCTGAGGTGTACTTAAAAAAGAAGTATATGGAATAGTACCCTGCACATTAAAAGTATAAACAACAATAGTAGCAAAATGATAAAATCCCAGAGAAAGGGCATGCAAACATAGGAAGACATAACAAAACTTGTCGCTCATACTTCAAGAGGTTCATACAAAATATAAAGGACACATTTACAATGGTAAAACGTCAGATGCGGAGCATGGGTTGAGAAACTCAAAATTAACTTTGTTCAAGATCTTCCAAGCATTTCGAACCTCCCGGGTATGCTTCCTCTCACGATCACAAGCGTCGGGATCCCCGCGGATGTCCTCTACCCTCCGGTAGGCGCCCAGTATGGCTGATTGCTGAAAAATCTGATGAAGGAGATCAATGAGATTATCCCGCCTTCTCTTTGAGATCAAGCCCATAAGGTACACCGATTGCACCTTATCCTCGGCAGTGTCCAAGGCCCCAAGTGGTATGCCGGCGCAAAAGAGAGGAAGTGCCTCCCGGATCGCCAGCACGATCAGCCTCAGAAGAGAAGAGCGACGGGGGAGTAGCCTATGGTTGTACTCGTCGAAGCGGCTCATGATCTCGGCACACTGAGCATCGGTGAACTCCTGGTTCTGACTGCGGCCCAGCGCACGAATATTCCCATAGGAAATGATCTCGTCAAGGCGATACAGATGGGCGTCCATGATACTTGAAATAAAAGTCGCGAGAATTATTACAAAATCCCCATTGCATTAATTGCAGAAGAACAGCTTCGGGCCAAGAGACCCCAGGGAGCCTCTGTGTGAAGAAATCGAGTTCTTCGTTGGAATTAAATTCCTTATTAAGAAAAGGGAATTAAATTCCCAAAAACATTTTTGATGGAGTTAAATTCCATGGAGTTGAAACGCCGTCATCATCTCCCCAAGGATCATCTAAACCTTAAAAAGATCTACAGTTTGAAGATTAAGCAGTTTTATGTTCTTATGGAAAAATATGAAGAAAAAAGGGTAAAAACCCTTGTTTTGGATTTAAAAACCAGAGAAATGTGAAGGTCCATCGTTGTCCAAGAACATTACCTGAGGAAAAAGGATCCTTTTCGAACAGAGTTAAACTCTGCAGACTGTTTCAAGACAGAGAACTAAGCTCTGGAAGCGAGAATTAAATTCTCAAAGAAGAAGTTCTCTGAAGAAGAGGATGAACAAAGTGAAGGCTCCTATGAAGGGACAAAGGTATTTATAGAAGGTGATAGAAACGCTTCATCTCCCCAGATCCTTAAAGGAATCCAACGGTCGCGAGAGATGACAGCGTTGCACTCGCGTGCTGACACGTGAGAACAACGCTGTGGGAGCATTTGTATCCTGATTTAAAATCAGGAAAGCTTCTGGGAAAGGCTTCAAAAAGAGGCCACGTGCTTACACGTGACCAGCAGTCACGTGTTGACACGTGACATATAAAGCAGCGGAAAAGGCCCTTTGGTTCCTTGAATCAAGTCAAGGAAAAGATTCCCTGATCAAGCCAAGGAAAAGGTCCACTAATCAAGTCAAGAAAGAGAACGACAGAAGAGGTCACGTGTTGGCACGTGACGCTCGAAGCAGCAGACCAGTCCTTCAGTGGAATAAAAAAGAAGGAGGCTCCTAACAGGGGTCACGTGTTCACACGTGACCAATGGTCACGTGTTAACACGTGATGGCTGAAACAGCAACCAGAAGACAGCGCAGAAAGAAAGAGCACTCTTCATTCCGGAGGGGTCACGTGTCCACACGTGATCCTGGGTCACGTGGTCACACGTGACCGGCTTTCAAAACTCATGTTGACGACAGAATTAAATTCTGGAGGAGGTTTAAATCTTTCCGAAGGAAAGTAACTGTCTGGGGCCAATCAAATTAAAGATTCAGAGATGATTAAAGATCATCTATTTATGGAAAATCTCGGGTTTGGAAAGATTTCCCCCTTAAATCTAACCAAAATAACAAAAGAGAATCCCTGGATTTGAAATCCAATGGTGAATGAAATTCACCTAATAATCCAAAGGTCCAGAATGAACAATGGATGCAAATCAAATATCCCATGAAAGATTTACCAAAACTAATTGATTCAGCTGCTTCTCCTATAAATAGGAGCCAAGAGACACAAAGAGGGATACATAGAGAGAGACATACATACGCAGAAGAGAAGAAAAGGAGAGAGCTTTGATACTTCGAGGAATTGAGAGCTTCTGCAAAAGAAAACTCTAGGTAAGGAAGGGAAGGCTTCTTGAAAGAAGTAGAATTCGATTCTCAACAGAGTTTAACTCTAATATATAAAACAGAAGAATATATTTCTTCTCTCTTTGATAGAGGATCTGCAAAGTGCACATCTCCCCTTTAGGTTGAGAATTTAATTCTCAATGGGTTGAGATCCTGCCATGCAGATCCAAAACATAGAGAGGGAATGCAAGCATGAGAATTTAATTCTCGCAGAACTATAGGAATTTAATTCCTTTAAGATAAAATTAGGGCTTGACCCTGTATCATGGGAATTTAATTCCTTTAGAACAAAGAGAAATAGGGTTTAACCCTAATTAAGAATATAGTTCTGTGGAAACAGCAGGAATTTAATTCCCTTAATTATAATTCTTTAAAATGGGAAGTATAATTCCTTGAAAGCTTTTATTAAGGGTTTAACCCTCTTCAGTTCTTCACATATACGAGGAATTTAATTCCTACAGAAAATTCAGAGTTCAACTCTATTTCAGAATATAAATCTTCGAAAGGAAGTAGGAATTTAATTCCTCTGAAATCTAAAGCTCGAGGAATTTAATTCCTGAAAAAAGATCAACAGATCCTCTAAAAACGACATACATAGAGGCAGGGTCACGTGCCACCATGTGACCCCCCAAGAGATCTATAGAAAACCCTTTGAGGCAGTCCCTCACGTGACCCACGTGACCCTTAACAAAAGCTCTAACAAATGAGCATATGAATGCCCGTCACGTGCTGACACGTGATGCTCTGAAAGATGCAGTAATCTCAGCAGAATCATTAAAGGGGAGGCACTCTCACGTGTTGCCACGTGACCTCTCTTGCCTTAGTGTTTAACACTAAATTGGAACCCTCGAATCCAGTTACTGAAACAACTGTTGGGCCTTAGTGTTCAACACTAATCAAAAACTTTACTTGCAGTGTTCAATATTGACTACCTTAGTGTTTAACACTAATTTGAGGGCTCCGTTGCCAATACTTGACACCAATCTGTTTTAGTGTTTAACACTAATTTGAAAGCCTTGTTGCTGGTGTTTAACACCAACTATTCTTTTAGTGTTAAACACTAACTTGTCAACCCTATTCCCAGTGTTCAACACTGATTGCTCTGAAGTGTTTAACACTAGGCTTTGGCCCAATTGGCTAAAGGGATAGAGGCAAAGCCTCTCCCTCAATGGACCAACAAATAGTCAATATTCCAGACCTGACTGGACTTAGCCCAAGCTGGCCATAAGTCCTCAATTTGTGATTAACTGAGCCGATGGGCTCATAACATAATTGATCAGTCTTGACCCAAATTGGGCCAGGGACTATTTAATCCACCCCGGTTCTAGGGTACATCTCTTCACTCCTTTGATACTTGGCATTGTAATCCCTCAATGTCTTCAAAGAGGTGACGGGTCCCGATGACCACTCATGATATGGACTGTGGGGTCCTTAAACCCATGCCTAACGCAAAATTCCTGGTTACGTGGAACGCGGATAACGTCACTCTTTGACCCCGTGGAAAACGTCCAGAGCGGATCCTGGTCCTTGCGGAACACAGTAGTGATCCCGTGTGAAGCATCCAGAGCGGAGCCTGGTCCTCGCCTAGCGCGGCAGTGAACCCGTGTGAAGCATCCAGAGCACATACCGGACTGTGGAGTCCTTAAACCCATGGACTATGACGTCCTTAACCTTGACCGAGATGTCTTAAAACTACCAATTGACCGAGATGTCTTAAAACTACCCATGGACCGCAATGTCCTTAAACTACCCATGGACCGCAATGTCCTTAAACTACCCATGGACCGCAATGTCCTTAAACTACCCTTTGACCGAGATGTCCTTAAACTACCCATGGACCGCAATGTCCTTAAACTACCCATGGAGCGCAATGTCCTTAAACTACCCATTGACCGAGATGTCTTAAAACTACCCATGGACCGCAATGTCCTTAAACTACCCATGGACCGCAATGTCCTTAAACTACCCATGGACCGCAATGTCCTTAAACTAGAACCATAGAGCCTCCATATGCTCTTTTGTCGGATCTAAACGGTCCTGTTTAAGTTGATCTTAGCCTCAAAGATGGCTAACGCATCCTTAAACCTCCAAGCAGACTAGACCATGAATCCCCCTAATTAACTCTGGCTCGAGGGTACATCTCTGAACCCCTCTGACACCCGTCGTTGTAATCCTTCAACGTCGTCAGAGAGGTGATGGGTCCCGACGGCCACACATACGATGGACCACTATGTCCTTAAACTGGAACAATGAAGTCCAAACGCTCCTTTGTCGGATCTAAACGATCCCGTTAAGTTGATCTTAGTCTCAAACTAGACTAACGTATCCTTAACAAATGTTTGAGTTGATCATAGCCTCAAGTATGGCTAACGTGTCCTCAAACCAAACCCCCAAACCCAAATCTAAGATAACACGGATTTGGACTAGTCCACGCCCTACGGGCGACGACATAACTCGGTCTCCGTAAACGATCCACGGGCAATAAAACATAAAACAAAAACACACGACACGAAGTGACAATCTGGAGAAGGAGAAAGTTGTTACCGCGATGCGGTAGCGTAATTAACTGCAGGGGCTTGCGCCTGCAGGGAAGAGCGTCCCCATAATCAAAACCCCCTCAAACGAGGGGGAATCTGACGAAGTCTGCTACATCGGACGCATCCGTCTAAACCTCCGATACATGGCGCCATGGATCAACTTGGCATCTTCGGAGAGTTGGACGGATAGCACCTATTGGCATCTGCCCCGAACCTCAGGCGAGACGGCCCGACGTCCCGCGTGTCCGTTCGGAGGGGAACATTGGACATGGCTGCGACGAGGGCGAGGAGACGACAAGCCCGGTGGTGCTGGCACCGGAGATGGGGTTGCGGCGGCGACGGGGGGCGAGGCGGCTGCGCAGTGCAATGGGTTAGGGTTCTGCGTTCTGTGGATATTTAAAAAGAAGGAGGGGGAAAATTTTATATAGAGGAGAGAGAGGAATAACGTTAGAGAGAGAGAAAGGGATATAATGAGAGAAAGAGAGAGATAGAGAGAAATGGAGAGAGGAAGTGGGGCCCACCGAAAATAAAGAAGAGGGGATTGGCTGAAGAATGATTTAGGCGTTAGAAAAAATTTAAAAAGATTTGAAAGATTAATGGGAACAGTAAAATATATATAAGGTTATGGAAATATTCGACGTTTTAAAAAAATTTGGGATTTTGGCACAAACTAAAACATTTCCAAATCGCGCCCGGGCCGGGTCCAAAAATTTGAAATTGAAATAATAGGATTTTAAGCGGGATCCAAATTTTAAAATGAAGTGTTTTATGATCAAAAAGCATACCCCCAAAACGGACACACGTACGTGCACGTAGCCATCTAAACTCGCCCGTTTCACTGAACGGGACGAGAACACGATGCACGGACGCTACAACGGGGTTAGGGGTGTCAAGTAGGCCAAGATGGATATTTTTAATTTTATTTTAGATGCTAAAAAATGTTATATGCAGAAATGAATTTGCCGGGTAAAATTTTACAGTAAGTAACAATCAAGCAAGATAAATGAGATAAGGGTCACACTACGTTCAAACGGTAACTGAAATTAGTAGCATTGGGCTCGGGTGTTACATTATACCCAACTACAAAAAGAATTTCGTCCTCGAAATTCCAAGAATACAAAGATATAAAACTACAGGAAAAGGTGCGGAAATTTCTGCCGGATTTTATCTTCTCATTCCCAAGCGGACTCTCCATGCGAGCGATTTTCCTAAGAAATCAGTACAAGAGGGATAACCTTGTTCTTAAGAACCTTTTCCCTTCGATCCACAATTTCAATCGGTCGCTCCTCAAAAGTCAAGTCTTCTCGTACTGTTAGCTCCGAATGATCCAGTACGTGCGTTTCATCTCGAACATACTTACGGAGTTGAGATACGTGAAACACATCGTGCACACCAGCCAAGGACTGCGGTAATGCCAAACGATACGCTACATCACCAACACGCTCCAAGATCTCAAAGGGTCCAACGAATCGAGGACTCGGCTTTCCTCGATTTCCAAAACGAATCACCCCTCTAGTCGGTGATATCTTCAAGAATACCAAATCACCCACGGCGAACTCTAGAGGTCTTCTTGACGTGTCTGCCCAACTCTTCTGTCGGTCTTGAGCTGCCTTCATATGATTTTTGATAGTGTGAATCTTTTCAATTGTCTGTACTACCAAATCTGGTCCCAACAATCTTCGTTCACCGACATCGTCCCAACAAACAGGTGAACGGCACTTACGACCATACAAAGCTTCAAACGGAGCCATCTGGATAGTTGCCTGAAAACTGTTGTTGTAAGAAAACTCCACCAGATGTAGATGATCCTCCCAAGAGCCCTTGAAGTCCAACATGCATGCCCTCAACATATCTTCAAGAGTTTGGATCGTTCTCTCCGACTGACCATCAGTTTGAGGATGATAAGCTGTGCTAAACTTCAATCGAGTCCCCAAACTTTCCTGTAAACTCCGCCAAAAGTATGATAGGAACCGAGTGTCCCGATCGGACACGATGCTCACCGGTACTCCATGCAATCTTACAATCTCTTGCATGTACCGCTCTGCCAAAGTCTCTGTTGATTGACCAACCCGGAAAGGAATGAAGCGAGCTGCCTTGGTCAATCGGTCAACAATCACCAATACAGCATTGTTGCCCTTTGGACTCCGCGGTAAAACCGTCACGAAATCCATGGTTATATGTTCCCACTTCCACTGAGGAATCGGAAGTGGTTGCAATAAACCAGCAACCCTTTGATGTTCAGCCTTAACTTGTTGACACACCAAGCACCTTGCCATAAAGCGAGCAATCTCCCGTTTCATGTCTTCCCACCAGAAATGCTGTCGAATATCTCGGTACATCTTTGTGCCTCCTGGATATACAGAATAAGCTGAACTGTGTGCCTCCTTCATAAGCTCTTCACGAACATCTCCCTTTGGCACACACAAACGGCTACCATACCTCAACGAACCATCTTCGTGGATCAATAAATCCGTTCGTAGTCCGGCTTCAACCTGTCCTCGAAAATTCTGCGGTCTAGGATCCTGCGATTGTGCTGCTTTAATATTCTCGATCAATGACGAATGTACTTGCAGCTGCAACAACTGTCCCGTATAATGTGGTAGCACAACCTCCAAGTCAAATCTTCGAAAGTCTGCAACGATCTCCTTCTGCGTAGTCAACACCTGAATTGCTAGTAACCGACTAAGCGCATCCGGCACGACATTAACCTTCCCCGGATGGTACTTAAGATCAAGATCGTAGTCAGCCATCTGCTCCAACCATCTACATTGCCTCATATTAAGCTCCTTCTGCGTGAACACATACTTCAAGCTCTTATGATCAGTAAAAACTTCGACTCTTTCGCCCAAAAGGTAGTGTCTCCAAATCTTCAAAGTGAAAATCACAGCTGCAAGCTCCAAGTCATGAGTTGGGTAATTCTTCTCATGGGTCTTCAACTGTCTCGATGCGTACGCTACAGCCTTACCATGTTGCATCAAGACACATCCCAATCCTTTCCCAGATGCGTCGCTGTGAATCACCAATCCTCCGGAATTATCTGGCACGGTCAAAATAGGGGCGGTTATCAACTTCTGCTTCAACATCTCAAAAGCTAACGCACACTTATCCGTCCATACAAAAGGTACCTCCTTGCGCGTAAGCTTGGTCAACGGCTCCGCCAGACGAGCAAAGTTCTCCACAAATCTCCTGTAATATCCGGCGAGTCTGAGAAAGCTTCTTATCTCCGCAACATTCTTTGGAATCGGCCAATCTCGAACTGCTGCAATCTTTTCTGGATCGACGGCAATTCCATCGCCAGATACAACATGCCCCAAAAACTTTACTTCCTCCAGCCAAAACTCGCATTTACTCATCTTCGCATAAAGCTTCTCCTGTCTCAACGTCTGCAGTGCGATCTTCAAATGCTCAGCATACTCCTCAAAACTCTTCGAGTAAACCAGAATATCGTCAATGAATACCACAATGAACTGATCCAAGAATGGTGAAAAGATTCGGTTCATCAAGTCCATGAATACTGCCAGCGCATTCGTTACTCCGAAGGGTATCACTAAGTATTCGTAATGTCCGTACCGAGTTCGAAACGCCGTCTTGCAAATATCTTCTGTTTTCACTCGAACCTGATGATATCCGGATCGCAAATCCAGCTTCGAGAATACCCTCGCGCCACTAAGCTGCTCAAAAAGTTCTCCAGTGCGAGGGATAGGGTACTTGTTCTTAATAGTTACCCGGTTTAATTCTCGATAGTCGATGCACATCTTTCTTGTGCCATCCTTCTACTTTACTAGAAGAACTGGAGCTCCCCAAGGCGAGTTACTGCTTCGAATCCAACCCTTTTCAAGCAATTCAGCAACCTGCTTCTTGACTTCTTCTAACTCTACTGGTGCCATTGGATAATACGCTTTGGATACTGGCGCTGCACCAGGAATAAGATCAATTGCGAACTCCACGTCTCGCTTCGGCGGTAAACCCGATATATCTTCAAACACATCCATAAAATCGCGAACAACCGCCGGCTTTTCACCATTATCAACTTCCATTGCTGCAAGAATATTGTTTGTCGGCCTAACCCTAAACTCGACTGGCCCGACAGAACTGCTTCCTCCAGTGAAGGTAAACTCAGGATGTCCGGGAATCTGGAAAATTACTTTCTTTGCCCTACAGTCAATGTGAGCGTGGAAAGTGCCAAGAAAATCCATTCCCAAGACGACTTCATAGCTGCCCGTATCAATCACCAAGAAATCTGCAAAAAGCTCCCGTCCGCACACAACAACTGTACAATCTTTACATTCCCTACTAGATATGATTTTCTTATTCCCAGTGTGTATGTCCCAGAAACTAGACAGGGTCATGTAGTCAATCGAGTGTGTAGTTATAAACTTGGATGACATAAAACAATGGGATGCACCAGAATCAAATAATGCCAATGCGGGAAAACCATGAACGAGTAAAGTACCTAAAACAACTTCTCCTGACGCCTTAGCTTCCTCAGCTGTCAAGGTAAAAGCTCGAGCCTGATTAGGTCCTTGAGTCAGCTGCTTCTGCCCTTGGAACGGTCTCTGCGGAGGCTTCTGAATATCATCCTTTGTACGAAGCTTCGACGGACAAGCACTGATATTGTGATCTGCCGCTCCACAAACTAAACAGAGTCCTTGCCTCCTTCGACACTCCCTCTGCATGTGCCCAGGTAAACGGCATTAGTCACAAATCATGTTCTTTCTTCGATCAACGATCACTGGCTTCTTCATGGGTGCTACACCTCGACGGTCCACTGGAATACCTCTGCGACCATGAGCTCGGTTAGGTACAAATGCGGGCTTCCTTGCCGCAACTGCTGTCTGCTGCAAACTCCATTTCATCCCAGATAAACTCTGCTGTTCCCGAGCTGCCGTAAGAACTTATGAGAAAGTGGTCAAACCCAGGGAGACAATCTGCCTCTGGATGTCCACATCCAAGCTGCACATGAACCTCCGTGCCCTGTCTGCATCGTTGGCAACTAAAGGTCCAGCGAATCTGCTGAGTCTCGTCCATTCTGCTGCATGCACATCCACGGGTGCTCCATTCTGCCTTAGCCCAATAAACTTCTCTTCCATTTCCTCCCGTGCAGTCCGCGGGAAGAACTTCTTCAGGAAACTCTTAGAACAATCCGCTCACTTGATCGGCTTGGGCAAGCGGGTCTCCTCCACAAGCCACCATTCTCGGGCGTAGTCCACTAACTGAATGTGTACCACATCAACTCTTTTGTCATCTGGAATCTGTGCCGCAATAAGCAAATTCTTTATGTCAACTAGCCACTGCTCTGCTGGTAACGGCTCTTCCAAACCAGTAAATGTAGACGGACCCAAACGCCTGAAATCTGCTACGGTCCCTACTCGGTCGACTGGTTTAGTTTCAACGTTGTCTATGGACTGCTGAACGGTCCGCAAACCTTCCTGGAATGATTCTGCTTGCTGCTGGATCAGCTCGGTCTGTCTCTTTTGATTCTCCAGCATTCCCCTTATCACTCCAAGCATGGCGGCTCGTCCACATGCCTCTGGTACGTCTTCAATTTCTTATCTGCCATATTCCTGAAATCAAAACACCCAACATTAGCATGATGATAGAAAAATATAGATCAAGACTAGAACTCCAAGATACTTAAATAGAGTACCGCGTTGTAACTATGCCACGGTATCATAGCCACAATTACATAACTCCACCCAAGTCGCCTAAGTCCTAGAGATATCAAGGAATCAGGTTTCGAGTCGATATGCAAAGGAAGTTTGCACATCGTAAAAGATATAATCAGGAAGAATGCGATTTAAGAATGGTAAACGGCAAGGTGGCAGGACATGTTTCCTAAACACGGGTATTCTGATTCGTGTATTGGGTACAATACCCAACTACAAAAGAATCAACCCAACTAACCTATGGCTCTGATACCAAAAGAACCATGTCACGCCCCGCTTCCCAGAGTATGCTAAAATGGGCACGTGACATAGCCAACCATGCTACCTGTGGGTAGGAAGCATCCATCCACAGTCACATTACGGCTGTAGAGATATCAAGAAACAAAATAAAACTATCTAAAACATGTTCATAATCCAAGATAACATGAGTCAATAATAAATAAATGCGGAAGCAAAAGATCCAATACAAAATAACTGGAATGTATGTCCCATAATGCGGGCTCACATCAGGAAATAAATGCAAGAAATAAAACTAACTAATACTGACATCTCACAGTTCAGCCTGCCGGCTGAAGTACTCCTGCTCGGACTGCAACAGCGGTACGGAATCTGGGCCATGCAAAACCCAGACGTCAGCGCGTCATGTCATCAAGTAATATACTATGAACAATGTAGCAGACAATGCAATATAAACATGAATAAAACAAGGGTAACAATAATATAAGTCAGAGCAATGCAGGGTAGTGTGCTGTGGGTAAACTAAACTGTTCTATCAGGTTTTTTGTTCTAAGTCTTTGAAACCAATTGATGAATCATCGATGTAACTCAATAGTATCCCGTGCATGCCCGGGACCACGGTCTAAGACTCTCGGGCTGAAACCGAGACATGCCGCTAGGCAGTAACAGGTAGCAGGTACAGGCGAGTGATGTCAGCATCATCACTCCGGGGCTGGCCTAGCCCGTAAGACTGATCAGAACAGGTATCGAACTGTTGAGTTACAAGTCAGGTTTCACCTTTGATTTCCCCATACCCCCAAGTTATGTATGTCAACTCAGGTATTCAGTAATCAAGAACTAATGCCAACACAGGATCAGGTAAAAGCAGGTTTGTCTGGATAGACAACAGGAACGGTCCATGAGGACTACATGTCAGGTTTGTTGGCATTAGACACCAGATCAGGTAACGGGTCAGGTCATGGTACATTAGGTCAAGTCAACAGTGTACGGTACCACATCGGGTCAACCATGTAGCAAGTCAGGTCAAGATGTAAACAATACATAGGTGTGCTCACAATCAGTTATATAATCAAGCATGGTTATCAACAACATGATACAAGTAATGAATTAAGCAATAGGCAGATTCATTCGATTTACAATACAGTTATTAATTGCGTCACAGAGATGATTACAAGAGTGCAGTAAGACAATGATATCTGTTTAGTCAGGTTAACAAGTTTAAGAACTTTTAAAGGTGCAATGATTTATATAACGGTTCAGTACAGCTATTACCGGTTAAAAACACATATGAGTGTCCGAATGAAACAAACTACAGAGATAGATGCCATAAGCTATGTCAATATTAAAAAATGTGATTAAGCAGGTAAATGTGGTTATTAGGTTCAATTGCAAACTGTAAGTTCCAAGTTAAAAGATAAAATGATATATAACAATATTGTACATGAAAATGAGAAATGATCGTACCAAGTTAAATTTACAGGTTTAGGGTGTCATAATATAAATGTAAATATTGTATAGCATGTAGCAAGGGGTACTTGCCTCGACGGGTCACGAACCGGGAAAAACGGGACGATAAATGTCGGCGGGGAAACTCGCGACGGGCGCACGGTTCATGGAATGAACCCAAACGACGAACAATGGAACCACACGGGTCGGGGTATCTCGCTGTAACGTCGGGTCATGCCGTCGGCATCGTCGGATTCCGGCCGAGGAACCAATAGTGGAAAAAACATCAAGGTATGCAACAAGGAAGAAAAGAAACACAAGGAAATATAAAGAAGGAGGGAAAGAGGATCTGAGCAGGGGTGCTTACGATCATCAGTAAAAGGGTCGAGGTCGCTGGTCGCGACGACGGTGCTCCGGCGGTGAACAGTAGCACCTTCAAGAACCCAAAGCACTAAATATCCAAGAAGCTAGTATAGATGAAAAAGGAAGAATGAGATGGAGCAAGCGCTCACCGAGGGTTGCACGAGGCAGGGGAGAACGGAGACGGGGTCACCGGCGGCGAGAAGCAGAAGTGGGTGCAGGTGGTCGCGGCGGGGTGTGCAGGTGGCTGGAAACGCGGGGACTGGAAGAAGGAGGTGGACATGGCTGCGACGAGGGCGAGGAGACGATAAGCCCGACGGTGCTGGCGCCGGAGATGGGGTTGCGGCGGCGACGGGGGGCGAGGCGGCTGCGCAGTGCAATGGGTTAGGGTTCTGCGTTCTGTGGTTATTTAAAAAGAAGGAGGGGGAAAATTTTATATAGAGGAGAGAGAGGAATAAAGTTAGAGAGAGAGAGAGGGATATAATGAGAGAGTGAGAGAGATAGAGAGAAATGGAGAGAGGAGGTGGGGCCCACGGAAAATAAAGAAGAGGGGATTGGCTGAAGAATGATTTAGGCATTAGAAAAAATTTAAAAAGATTTGAAAGATTAATGGGAACAGTGAAATATATATAAGGTTAAGGAAATATTCGACGTTTTAAATTAATAAAATTTGGGATTTTGGCGCAAAGTAAAACATTTCCAAATCGCGCCCGGGTCTGGTCCAAAAATTTGAAATTGAAATAATAGGATTTTAAGCGGGATCCAAATTTTAAAATGAAGTGTTTTATGATCAAAAAGCATACCCCCAAAACGGACACACGTACGTGCACGTAGCCATCCAAACTCGCCCGTTTCATTGAACGGGACGAGAACACGATGCACGGACGCTACAACGGGGTTAGGGGTGTCAAGTAGGCCAAGATGGATATTTTTAATTTTATTTTAGATGCTAAAAAATGTTATATGTAGAAATGAATTTGCTGGGTAAAATTTTACAGTAAGTAACAATCAAGCAAGATAAATGAGATAAGGGTCACACTACGTTCAAATGGTAACTGAAATTAGTAGCATTGGGCTCGGGTGTTACAAAATAACATCTGGAAAGTACGTCCCAAATACGGGCTCACATCAGGGAAAAAAATACTGAAAGATAACTAAACTAAATGAAATACCAAACTGCTCCTCACTGTTCGGCCTGTCGACTGAAGTACTCCTGATCGGCCTGCGAAAGAGATAAAGGATCTGTGCCATGCAAAACCCAGACGTCAGTGTGTCATAATATCAAACAATAAATATAATTAGGAGGTAACAAGATATGAAGGCATGAGTATGAACAGTAATGAGTGTATAATAGTAACACGAATATGGAACATTGAAGTGTATGTGCATGCGGTGAGTAATCTATGCTATCGGGTTAATTACTCTCAAATCAATTTAATGAATCGTCGATGTAACTCAATAGTATCACGTGCATGCCCGGGACCACGGTCAAGACTCTCGGGCTGAATCCGAGACGTGCCGCTAGGCAGTAAACAGGTAACATGTACAGACGAATGATGTCAGCAACATCATCTCGGGGCTGGCCTAGCCCGTATAACTGATCAGTATAAGCGTTGAACTGTTGAGTTACAAGTCAGGTTTCATCATTGATTTCCCCTTACCCCCAAGGTTATGTGTTCAAGTCAGGTATTGATAAATCTGGAGCTAATGCCAACACAGGAACAAGTAGGTACAGGTTTTGTCTATACAGACAACAGAATACGTCCCTCGGGACGTCAAGTCAGGATTGTCGGCAATAGAAATAGGATCAGGCAACATGTCAAGTAGTGGTGTATCAGGTCATGACAGGTAGTGCATATGTATCACATGGATGGTCGAAATAAAACTGTAGCAAGTACGGATGCACGGTAAAAGCACGGATGCACAAATTTCTATCAGGGGTTACATCTATAGCTCCATGACTATATAGGATGCACATTATCAAGCATGGGGTACTAATATAACAGTAACATGATATAATATGATATGGCATGCAACTAGATATATAATTAATGGTATGGATGCACAATAAAATACGGATGTACAAATATCTATCAGGGGTTACATCTACAGCTCCATGACTATGTAGGATGCATATTATCAAGCATGGGGTGCTAATACAATAGCAACATGAAATAATATGATCTGTAGATGCAGCTACATATATAATAAATGATATGGATGCATACAGGTATCCAAAAACAGTAAAACATTAATATGGATGTGCAATGCAATCAACATGTGATATTTTTATTCATATGGATGCAAAATATGTATCATAGCATGTAGCAAGGTGAACTTGCCTAAACGGATCATACGACGGGGTGCGCACGCTGCGTCCGACGTCGGGTAAACGTCGCAACGCACACACGGCACACGGGACAGGTCCAGGTAAAGCAAGAAGGTAACTACGCTGGTTGGGAACGTACACAGGGTCTCCCGGATCGGCGGCGGCGAGCATGGCTCCGGCTATGGCCGGAAAAATAGATCAAGAAAAGAAAAGAGAAGGAAAGAAGAAGGAGAAGAAAGAAGAGAAGAAGGAGGCCGGGGTTTGGTGTTCTGGGTTTGGGAGAAGGCGAGGAAGTTGCTATTATGACAAGGAGGCGACGGGAAGGTCGGAGCTCCGGTGACGAGGGTTCAGGTGAGGCTAAGGGGTTCTGGTGATGGGTTCTTGGTGTGCAGGGTTTTGGTCAGGGGTGCAGGGAGGAGGCTCTGGTGTTGGGGAGAAGGAGACGAGCGGAGAGAGGCGACGACGAGGTGGAGGCAAAGGGTCGGCGACGTGATCGGCAAGGGTTGCAGTGGTCGGGGTTGCGGGTGTGCAGGGATGAGAGGAGGTCGGGACTGCAGGGAAGGTAAGGATGAGGTCGAGGAGAAGGAGAGGGGAGCAGGCGAAGGTGGTGATGAGGATGGAGGCGACGGCGAAGGTTCAGCGTCGAGGAGGGTTAGTGCGAGGGTGTTTGTAACAACCTCAAACTTTCTGTACAACTTTCTGTACAATTTTTTCAAAATTACAGAAAGGGGTACTTTTGCCTTAGCACAAGATAAATATTTATTTTGCTTATTAATTACAAGAAGGAGCTTGTAGCTCATTGGTAATACCTTGCACTGCTGAACCAAGCCACCAGAGTTCAAATCCCATACCCCATATTATTTTTAATATTGTTTTATTTTGAATTTTTAGAATACCAAGAGTTTACACGTGCATATCTCACAAAAACCCCATTACACATGAAAAACTAACTGTACCATGGGACTAATGAAACGATGAGGAACCCAGAGCACCCCCGACTTGGCCAGAATCGGCCGAATCGACCGGCGACTCGGCCGACTCGGGCCGCCGCCGCGGGCCGGACTCGGCCGGACCGCCGAGTCGTCTACACCAAAGTTGTAGCTCTTCACCTCTCCTATACTCCTGCATACTTTATTTCTTTAGACCAGTACCAGAGACTTTTTAAAACCCTATTTACTCCATTTTTATTACATTTTTAATACATTTTTCAATTCACCCTTTCACCTACCCTAAACCCTACCCTAACCCTATAAATACAACCCCTAAACACTACCCCCTCACTCCAAAATTCTGATCAAAACTCTCAAGAAATTCCTAGAACCTAGTGTACTTTGGAAGAAGCGAAAGGCGAAGCTTCGGCGATTTTTCCGGCAACAACCCTAGGAGATCCCTGCGACGAAACGTCGCACCGGAAACTACGTCCACTCCCTCTCCCTCTCCTCTTTGAGATAAACCCGTAAGTCCTACCTCCCTTTTCTCTAATCTTGTTCTAAAAATACGTATTTCCAAAACCCAACGGAATCGGAGTCAAACCGATTTCCGATTCGGTTTCTTTCTAAAAATCCTACTTTTCTTAAACACAACCCTATTAAACCATTACATGTTGACTATTAATCATTAACAAATATGTTGAACAAGTTTCATGACAATCTATATCATTTTGTAACTTTTATTGCTCTTTTTCAGTAAAATACCATGTAGTTTCATTTTGACATTAAATCATCACAATCTTGCTATACCTTTAAGTTAGATCACGAGGTAATGACCTACCTTCTCACAACACTCATATGCAACATAGCACAATACTTTCAGGAACCTAGAATACGGGAAAACGAAACATTTCAAATAAATACCATTTATTAATAAAACCATTTTTACAAGATTTAGTATTTTACACAAATCTTTGCAAAGCGCCGCTAGAACCCAATTTGGGGAACCCGAATGGGATGGTGCGGATTATCGCACATCCTCGGGCTTAGTAGTGCGATATGCAGACCTCCGCAAGGAGCATTCGGTCTTGAGAGATTTAAAATACGAACATCTAAAGAAAATGAGATTTCTAGAAATATAATATATATATTAAAAATTATTTATATATATATATATATGTAACATCAAAATATCTATTTTATGATATTATAAATATTCCAACTCTTTCTAAAATCACAAGAAGCACTTTACATTAAAATACCATGAATTCAATACAAGTTCAATATTACAATTTAATACCATGTATTATGAAAAATAAGTTTATTCACTAGAAATGTCACAATGATAAAATCTACAACTATGAAAACTCTAAAGACGATAATTAAATCCTTGGGGTGCATTTTGAAAAGTATACAAATTATTTTTACATAAAACCCCTCAAGTTTTATAAATTACCCTAAGGACCCTAGTAAATATAGGTTTAAGCGGGACCAATCTCTTGAGCCTCGGGGAGCCGGAGAAGTGGGTGCTTGCCTATTTAAGGTAGACAACTTAACAACGGTGTTATCAACACGGTAATCGTCTTTGAAAAAGACACAAATCCTGCCGTCCATGTGCAGCGGTTACCGATAACATCAAAACAATCAGGACTTCAATTTACTTTTCTAATTGTCTGACTCAGACTGAGTCTTCTCATTAATATTCTGACTTGAATATGATTCAAGTACAATCTAAAATCTACAATTCAATATGAATTCATGAATCCATATATTCAAACTATTCAATCTATATTGACCGAACCGAACCATGGATATACTTCCATTTACATGATTATCCAGTTACATCCATGATTCTCCAGTTACATCCATTTACTGATATCATGGTTTCGGCAAGTCATCTATAAAATTCAATTTTCAAGACAATACAATACAATACAATACAATACCATCAGTACAATCATTACTATCAATACAATAAATACACGGGGTATTGGGGTAGTTCATGCGTGAATCCAACAAAATCTCAAGAGTCTCCCTAGATCATGAATCCATGTCTACTAACACAAGCAAGCTATCATGAGGGCCCGTGTTTCCATGCTTCTGGCCTGTGGCCTGTAGAGTTTGGAATACTTTGACGATGGTCGAAGTCCCGCTACTAACATTTGATTCGGGCCCGTGGTTCCCTACCCCTGGATTGAAGCCTGTTGGGTTTGAGAACACTCTTGAGATTGGTTGACATTCACTTTTGAACTTACGATAACAACAACTTTAACACTAAATATAACAATATAACAAAATAATACAACTTTAAAAGCTACACACTCTCTCTCTTACTCTCTATCTATTCTATTTCTTCCTTATCTTTGGGACTTACCGAGCGATTGTTCGCTGACGACATTTCTTCTCTTTCTTCTTTGGAATGTTGTCAGGTGATCTAGACACTCAGGAGATCGAGCCTACCAGCGAGGACTTGGATCAGCTTTACGACCCAGAGCTTTAGCTTCATTGTACACATTTCATTTCAGTACTTTTCTTTTCTGTTATGCCATTGTTTAGGCATTGCTTTCAATCAGTTGTATTTACTTTTCCATGCATTGTACATAAAGAATGTGAATAAATAAAGTTGTTGTTCAGTTATACCTACTGTCCTTGTCTCTTGCGTATATTTCTTTATATTGCTTAGTTACGCTTAGCGTATTTACTTCTGAGTAAATACGTAGCGGCGGCGTCGCGTCCCCTTCTCCATTCACTGGGAAGCGGGGCGTGATAGTATTGGGTTCTTGGGTCATCGGGAAAAGATAGGGGAGGGGGAGAAGAAGTCGAGGAGGTGATGACGAGGCCGACGAGGTGATCGGCGGCGATGAGCGAGTGCGGGGGCGTGGGTTCTCGCGTACGCGAGAGGCGGCGGTGAAGAAAGAAGGAAGAAAGAATGTGAGTGTAGTGAGAAGGAGAAGGTGACGGGATCTCGTGGGTTTTTAAAGAAGAGAGAGAGAGAGAGTCGCGAGAGGGGAGGGAGAGAGAGAGAGAGAAAAAGTTCTGTTAAAATTTGATTTAAAAACATATTTTTAGTTATAAAAATTTTTAAACGTATAAATATAAATAATAACAGTTAGATATATATTAAAAATATAATATTAGTTAATTTTGAGTTTTAGGTTAATACAAAAATAGTCCAAAACACGCCCAGGTCGGGTATAAAAATCTAGTTTTAAAATACGGAAAATATGCGTATCAACCAAAACCAAAACAGGATATCCGGGTAACGTAAAAGCATACCCCCAAGAGCGGATGCACGCAACATGCATGTAGCTATTTAAACGAGTCCGTTTCACTGAACGGGACAAGAACAAGATGCGCGGATGCTACCACAGGGTCAGGGGTATGATGCAGGCCATACTAGACATTTTTTAAAAATATTTTACTTGACTTTATATGTTGTATTAAAAATGCAGATGCCAGATATAATGCAGATGAACAGGATATAAAACATGACAGTGCACGGATCCTCATAACTAGCCGGGATAAATCATAAACATAGATCAAGACGGGTTTCCAGCAAGCGGGTCGGTTCGGATGCAAATACAGATGCCAATTATACTATTCGCACCCAAAACACAATAAATCAAGAAATAGCCATAAATAAAGAAATACCCAAAACAGAATTGGTATAAATGAACTAGGGTGTTACAGTGATGTACGACACGGAGATGACTCTGGCGATACTCGATGCGGCGAAGGACAAGATCGAGTGCTTCCATGAGGCTTGTTTGATTACCCAGCCTCTGAGGGATTGTTCGGTTCGGTTGCTAAGCCAGATACTGGCTCAGCGGGCCATCATGTTTTCCTTCGCTTATGAGCACGACGCTGACCGGTGGGGGGTGACTCTTCGCGAAGATCGCCGCTTCGACATAGTAGAGAAGGCAGGGAGGGAATCAGAGAATCTTGTATATTGTTTTGCTAATCCTTGTATCTTTGATCCCATATTTGGCGATCTTTTCTATGTTTAATAAATAATAATAATAAAAATAATGTCGACCACTGAACGTTTCATCTCCAGCGCATATTCATATGGGCATCCTGCCTCTGTAAATATATTTTGTATTTTAACTTTAGAAGTTTCTGATGCGTGCATCTAGATATAGGTGAACATTAGACTGAAGTGAAGCATAGCATTTGGCCGGTTTTGATCTGGCATACACGACTTTTACTAGAATTTTGATCTGAGAAGATAGCGAGCGGATACAAGCGTCTTCTCAAATCTCGATCCTTAAGAAATGTAGTTCTGAACCATGAGGCCTATGAATTGCGCCTTTTCTGTTTCTTGATGTCTTGATTTAGCGCCCATTAGTTTATTTACTCGTTTCGGACTTTGTAGTTCATTCACTCATCTCGGAGTTTCTAATTTATTCACTCGTTTCAGAGCCTCTAGTTTATTCACTCGTCTCGGAGCCTCTAGTTTATTCACTCGTTTCAGAGTTTCTAGTTTATGTACTCATTTCGGAGTTTCTAGTTTACCTCCCTTGGGTTTACAGGTAAACTTGTCCTATCGTTGTATATAGATAACCCCCATTTTTTATGACGGGGGTCCGTTAGGTTTGTGGTACTAGGGTTTTAGTCCGTGGTATCCTCGCGTTGGCTGATATATTCCTCGATATGCAGTCCTTCAGCTGTTGTTCGAGTAGCCCCGTGACTGTCGTGTCTCTGATCTCTTCGAAGGCTGGACAAGACGTCTTCAAGTAATCTTATTAGGTCATATTACCGTCGGAAGAGTAAACTTTAGGAATTTGCCATGATACTTTTTGCTTGAGGTTAAGCTCAGTTTGGAGCCCCGATGAGTCATAACCACACCGCACTGATGTAGGATGATCTCCGATAGTCTTTTAGGCTTTATATGAGTTGCCTTCAAGACTCGAAGCTGGGAATATGCCGTTGCTTCATTTTTGTTTTGACGATGGCGTGCCGATTCTTTGCTGAAGTAGAGTAGACATCTTTGAGACTTCTATGCTGTATGTATCGCAGTTGAAGTCTGGAGTTAGGAATATTCCATTGCTCCAATTTCATTTGATAGCCGCATTCATATCCTGCTGAAATGAGGAGGAATGTCGGGATGGTCTCTAGGTTGTATATGTGCCGTCGAGACTTAGAGTTAGGATATTTCCATTACTCCATTTTTGGTTTTGAACCTTGGGTCTTTTGTTGACGTTGCGTCTGCATTGAGAAGGAACGGCGGGATAATCTCTCAGTTGTATATGAACTGTCAAGACTTGGAGCTAGGATTTTGCCATGACTCCATTTTTGTTTCGACCCTTGGGTCTTTTATTGATGTTGCATCTGCATCCTGTTGGCATGAGAAGCACGTCGGGCTAGAGTTAGGATTCTCCTTTTTTATTCGGCTTCTTGGAGCTTTTGTTGACGTCGCATCCGCACCCTGTTGGGATGAGAAGAACGTCGAGCTGATCTCTAGACTGTAGATATTGCCGTCAAGATCTGGCTTTCCCTTTGACGGAGCCTGGTAGGAAAATATGGTTCCCTTTCTTTCAGTTGTGCCCATGAATCATATACAAGAGTCAATATGGACATACTTGTAGGGCAGAGGAAATTTTATTTTATTTTATTTTTTATTGCCGCGATGCTCTATCTTTCTAGATTTTCACATTATGAAAGTCGCGATTGCCCAATCATTTCGGTTTTTTATCCGCGGTGCCCAATCATTTCGGCTATATTTTTTATATATTTTTACTCGCTTATTTTTATTGCGAGTTGCCCAAACATTTCGTCTGTTTTTATATGCATATTTTTGCTCGCTGATTTTTATAGCGAGTTGCCCCATCATTTCGGCTATTTCATATGCATTTTTTTGCTACTCGCTGCTATTTTTATTGCGAGTTTGGAATCTAATACCAACCTTGGTATCAACATCGCTAATACTAGAATATTGCCAGGAGCGAATCATCATTTGCCATGAAAGGACTTGAAATTTGATACCTGTTTAGGCATCAGCATCGCTATAACCGAAATGTTGCCAGGAGCGAATCATCATTTGCCTTTGTCGATTTGAAAAAAGATGACTTAGTAGACATGGTTAGGATCCCGTCGACTAAGACTTTTGACTTTATGAGCCGTAAAGGTCTCACAAAGGTATTTCTCCCTACGAGTTAAGAGGATATCGTAAGTGTATTTTCTCCTTAGGAATCGTGGGGATTCCTAAGTGATATTTTCTCTTGTAAGTCATATGGATCTTCCAAGAGTGTTTTCTCCTTATAAGTCGAGAGGACTTACAAGTGTCGTTCACCATACGGGGACATTTCTCGTCGTTGGTGGAACTTGGTGGAGGATATATTTATTTATGCCCGTGGATTGTATACAAGGGTCGATATAGAACCGCCTATAGGACAACGGGGATACGACGGCTTAAGAACAGGTTCAAATCTCTGCAGCTTAAGACTTTTGAATTTTATGAGCCGTGAGGGTCTCATAAGGGGAATTCTCTTTACGAGTCATGAGGATCTCGTAAGTGTAATTTATCCTTAGGAATCGTGAGAACTCCTAAGTGCGTTTTTTCTTTTGTGAGTCGTAAGGATCTCATGCAAGTATTTTCTTCTCACAAGGTCAAGAGGACCTTGTAAGTGCACATGAATTTTTATTTTATGAGTTTGTGCCATTTCCGGGTTTTCACAAACTCGCCGGCAGTCCTGCTGTTTTTACTCACGGCGCCTTTTCGGGTTTTCATTCGTGCCCATTTTGCTTGTGGACATACCATTGTTTTTTTAACGAGATCGCGCCCTTCCAGGTTTTCACAAACTTGCCGGTAGCCCTGCTGTTTTTACTCACGGCGCCCCTTCGGGTTTTCATCCGTGCCCATTTTGCTTGTAGAAATACCTTTATTTTTGCGAAACTCTCGGAAGTAGTTTCGTCGCAGGTGGCTCATCTGTTTGCCGGTGGGATTTGAAGGTGGTTTCATCGCTAGAGTAGCTGTGTAGCCGGTAGGGCTTGAGTTGCAATCCTCGCCGTCGAGATTTTGATTGCAATATAGATCTCAAGGGAGCGTATTGCCGTATTTAGGGCGATGCGCTAGTTTGGGGACGTTTTAGTCCTATATCGCCATGTTCAAGGCAAAATTTTAGTTTAGGGACATCTCAGTCCTGTATTGCCATGTTTGAGGCGATTAATTACATTAAGGACTTTTCGGTTCAGTATCTCCGTTTTTGAGACGAAGTTTTAGTTTAGGGACATCTCGGTCCGTTGATAGTTTAGGGCCTTCTCTGTCCGTACTTCCATGTTTGAGGCAGATAATTAGTTTAAGGACTTCTCGGTCCTATATTGCCATATTTGAGACGAGGTTCTAGTTTAGGGACATCTCGGTCCGTTATCGCCATGTTTGAAGCGAATTTTTAGTTTAAGGACATCTCGGTCCGTCATTGCCATGTTTGAGGCAGATAATTAGTTTAAGAACTTCTCCGTCCTATATTGCCATATTTGAGTCGAGGTTCTAGTTTAGGGTCATCTCGGTCCGTTATCGCCATGTTTGAGGCGAATTTTTAGTTTAAGGACATCTCGGTCTCTCATCGCCATGTTTGAGGCGATTAATTAGTTTAAGGACTTTTTGGTCCAATATTGCAATATTAGAGGCGAGATTCCTGTTTAGGGACATCTCGGTCTGTTATCGACATGTTTGAGGCGAATTTTTAGTTTACGGACATATCGGTCCGTCATCGCCATGTTTGAGGCAATTAATTAGTTTAAGGACTTTTTGGTCCAATATTGCCATATTAGAGGCAAGATTCTAGTTTAGGGACATCTCGGTCCGTTTGAGGCAAATTTTTAGTTTAAGCCGTCATCGCCATGTTTGAGGCAAAATTTTAGTTTAAGCCGTCATCGTCATGTTTGAGGCGATTAATTAGTTTAAGGACTTTTCGGTCTAGTATTACTATATTTGAGGCAAGGTTCTAGTTTAGGGACATCTCGGTCTGTTATCGCCATGTTTGAAGCGAATTTTTAGTTTAAGGACATCTCAGTCCGTCATTACCATGTTTGAGGCAGATAATTAGTTTAAAGACTTCTCGGTCCTATATTACCATATTTAAGATGGGGTTCTAGTTTAGGGACATCTCGGTCCATCATCGCCATGTTTGAGGCGAAATTTTAGTTTAAGGACATCTCGGTCCGTCATCGCCATGTTTAAGGCGACGAAGCTTCTTTTCATGCTACTCTTAAAGTTTTTAACTCAGGAAGATAGCGAGCGGACACGAGCGTCGTCATCTATCATTGACCTAGATCATGACTCGTTAGGCGTAGTATTTGTAACACCCTAGTTCATTTATACCAGCTCTAGTTCATGTATTTCTTTATTTATGGTATTTTCCTGATTTACTGTGTTTTGGGTGTGAATAGTGTATTTGACATCTGTATTTGCATCCGACCCGTCCCGCTTGCTTTAAATCTGTCTTGATTCATGTTTATGATTTATCCTGACTTGATACGTGGACTCGTGCACTTTCATTTGCATACTAGCATTTTATCTAGCATCTGCATTTTAATATAACATTTAAGTCACATAAAATATTTTAAAAATACATTGCATGACCTGCATGATACCCCTAATCCCGTAGTAGCATCCGCACATCTTGTTCTCGTCCCGTTCAGTGAAACGGATTTGTTTGGATGGCTACGCGCACGTACGTTCATCCGTTCTTGGGGTATGCATTTTTTCGTTACCCGGATATCCAACTTTAATTTTGGTCGACATGTATATTTTTCGTATTTTAAAACTGAATTTTAGACCCGACCCGGGCATGTTTTGGACTATATTTGTATTTACCAGAATATCAAATTTTATAAACTGATACAAATTAAAATTTAGTTAACTAATAAAAGATTTTTAAAAAAAAAGTTAAATCTAAACTAATTTCCTAATAAACTAATAACCCCTTTCTCTTTCTCTCTCTCCCCTCTGCATATATATATTATTTATATATATTTTATTTATTTATTTTCCTTTCTTATTTAATACACAGCCTCTTCTTCTTACTTCTTTTTCTTCTTTCTTCTTTCTTTTTCTTGATCTTGTTTCTTGATTCACGTGATCACCGTCAGAGCCGTGCTCGTCGCTGATGATCCGAGTGATCCAGTGTACGTACCTTGCCTGTGTGATCAGCCTCTTGCCTTGACTGAACCCGTCCCGCATGCCGCATGTGCGTTGCGACGATTTACCGACGTCGGACGTACCGTGCGTATCCGTCGCGTGATTCGATCAAGGCAAGTTTATCTTGCTAAATGCTATGATATATACTACATCCATATTAATAATAATATTTCATGTTTAGTGTATTGTACATCCCCTGTTATCATTTTACTGTTTTACGACGTCCGTTTGCATCCGTATAATTTATTTCGTATCTAGTGCATGCAAATTTATCTTGTTACATGTTAGACTACAATATATTGCACCAATTTGAATAATAACATCACATAATGTTTAGTTATGCATCCCACATTACCATTTTACAGTTTTACTATTTTCGGACATCCGTATGCATCCATATCACTATTTATATATCTAGTCGCATGCTAATTCATCTTGCTACATTCTATGTATCTTATTTTGCATCTATATGAATAAAAATATCACATGTTGATTGCACTGTACATCCATATTAAAGTTTTACCGTTTTCGGATACCCGTTTGCATCCATATCATTTAAAATATATATCGTCGTAATATTTCTTATTATTATCTTTAATTAGTTTATAATCTGCATTTTATAATGTTATACAAAATATAGTTTGAAAATATTATAGTTTACACATGAAACGTCGTTGCAAAGCGGATACGACAAATCTGAAATTTACTATACACCTTACCTTATAAAATTCATTATAAATCATAGAAAATTTATTAGTATATGTTCTTTAGTTCGTTACGAAGCTAACTCAGAATACTATAACTCTATGAAATATTTACTTGCAAAATAAATTGTTTAAATAATTTAAAATGCAAATGAAAATATCTTTAAACTGCTGTCCAGGGAAATTCCAGCAGCAAACTTTCAATTTCGAATGTTCATAGATTTTTGTAGGAATAACCTGAGATACTTCAACTTATAAAAATGAAAACCTTATTGAATTATCTTTGTTTTGGTATAAGACACGTCCCTTTTGGAGAACGTTTGTTATTTGTAAGCTATTTTACAAATCAGGATGACGCTGAATTTCTGAACGGAACTTTCTTGTGCATGGTTAATCAATACCACTTTTATAGTTGTTAATCGGTTTGAATATGTTATCCATGTTAATATTATTATATCAATATCTATATAATAAATAATAGTGCTTGTGTTTTAATATTCAACAAATTTTACCGATTTACAGTTTTATAGTATCCGTCTGTATCCGTACGGTTTATTACATATCTAGTTGCACGCCGAGACCATATTATTTCATGTTACTGTTGTATTAGTGCACATGCTTGATAATTGTGTATCCTACTTAGTCATGATGTGGCCCCTGATCGATATTTATACATCCATGCTTTTATTGTACATCCGTATTTTCACGTTGATTCAATACTTGCTACAGTCTGATTATGAGCACCCGTTTGACACCTGTGCACTACTTGACATGACCTGATACACCACTACTTGACATAACTTGATACATGCACACTACCTGACATGACCTGATATATCACTACTTGACATGTTATCTGATCCTGTTTCTAATGCCGACAATCCTGACATGTTGTCCCGATGGACATATCCTGTTGTCTGTATAGACAAACCTATTCCTGCTTGATCCTGTGTTGGCATTAGCTTCAGATTTATCAATACCTGACTTGAACACATAACTTGGGGGTATGGGGAAATCACTGATGAAACCTGACTTGTAACTCAACAGTTCGACGCTTATACTGATCAGTTTTATGGGCTAGGCCAGCCCCGGGATGCTGCTGCTGACATCAGTCGTCTGTACATGTTACCTGTTTACTGCCTAGCGGCACGTCTCGGATTCAGCCCGAGAGTCTTGACCGTGGTCCCGGGCATGCACGGGATACTATTGAGTTACATCGACGATTCATTAAATTGATTTCAATGACTTGAGAATAATTAACCCAGTAGCTTAGTTCAGATTACTCACTGCACATCACATATGCTTTTACCCTTCACTATTCCTTATTCGTATTACCGTTCTACTTTTATTATGTTCATACTCGTGCCTGCATGTCTTGCTACCCCCTGATTATATTATTGTTGATATTATGACGCACTGACGTCTGGGTTTTGCATGGCCCAGATCCTCTACCTTTGTCGCAGGCTGATCAGGAGTATTTCCGCCGTCAGGCCGAGCAGTGAGGATCCTGTTAGTATCCGGTAAGTTTAGTTATTTCCGTACTTTCCAGATGTTACTGTTTATTGGATTTATTGCTTCCGCATATTATTTCTTGACTCGTTTATTCTGGCATATATAGTTTATTTTACTTTCCTGTTCTTGATATCTTATAGACAGCCGTAATGTGACTGTGGAGAGATGTTTCCTATCCACAGGTAGCATGGTTGGCTCTGTCACGTGCCGATCTTAGCGCACTCTGGGAAGCGGGGCGTGACAGTATTTTTTGAGGAATCGGTCGTTTATTGTCCGGAAGGGTCTTTCGCCATGCATATCCATGAGCAGGTAGGCTCTACCTTGGTATACTTTGTCTATGATGTATGGGCCTTCATAGTTTGGCTCGAATTTCCCCCGTTTTGCAAGATTGGGGATCATCGGTCTTTTGACGACCAGCACGAGCTCGCCTTGACGGAATGTTCTCGGCCTAGTTAGTCTTTTGTATGACCGTATCATCCTTGCCTTATAAGCCTCCAGATTTTGCTGTGCTATAAGGTGAGTTTCGTTAAGGGCATCGAGCTCCTCAAGACGAAGATGAGCATTCTCTTCATCTGTCAACTCATATCGAACCGCTACTCGTAGAGAAGGGAGTTCTATTTCCAAGGGAAGCACCGCTTCTGTGTCGAATACCAATGCATATGGTATTGTATTCGTGGCCGTTTAGAACGTTGTTCGGTACGCCTAGAGAGTTTCGTGCAACCTTTCGTGCCAGTCTCTTTTGTTTCTGGACACCATTTTCTTTATAATCTTTATCAAGGTCTTGTTGAAAGCTTCAGTTAGACCGTTGGCACGAGAATTATAGACTGAAGAGTATCTCCAATCTATCTTATACTGTTGTGCGAAGCGGCTGATTTTATGGCTTCTATAAGCTGGCCCATTATCCGAGATAATTCGTCGCGGAGTACCGAACCTATAGATGACATGTGTCCTAAAGAAATGGAGGATATTCTCCATCTTCACCTCCCCGATTGGTACTGCTTCTGCCCAGTTAGAAAAGTAATTGTTCGATGCCAGTATGAACCGATGTCCTTTGGACGATGTTGGTTCAATGAGGCTAATTATATCGGTTCCCCACATTTCGAATGGCTAGCTAGCTACTGTTGGATGTAGCGGATTTGGATGCTGGTGTATGAAGTCACCGTGAATTTGGCACGAATGACACTGCTTCGCATATTCGTGGCAGTCTTGAATCATTGTGGGCCAATAATAACACATTCTTTTGATCTTCAGCTTCATTTTTGGCCCAGCTTGGTGAGAACTGCAAAGTCCGTCGTGAGTTTCTTGGATGACTTTCTTTGCTCCCTCCCGCCCTAGACATCTTAGCCATAGATAGTTGAACGATCTCTTATATAGAGTATCATTGACGAAGGCGAAGGACAGAGCTCATTTTATGAGCTGATATCTGGACGACGCATTTTTGGGCATTCGTTGGGATTTGAAGTAGTCTATAAAGACTTCTCTATAACTGTTGAACTTTTCTTTGTCCCTTATTTGAAGGTTCACTTGTTCGGTCATTTCTTTTCTTTCGGATGGCTCTGTTAAGTCTCCCGAAGATATTTCTGTTGGTGCGAGGATCTTGCGACTTTGCGCGATGATCTTTACGTCATCGAGGTCTTTGTCGGCTAATTCCTTAGCCAATTTGGCCAACGCATCCACCTTGCTGTTTTCCGCATGCGGTATACTCTCCAGGATGTAGGAGGGGATTTGTGTCAGTAGTTGCTGCACTCTTTCGCCATACTTTTTCAGCTCTGGCTTGCACGTCTGATAGTCGCTATTTACTTGGCTAATGATCAGCTGGGAGTCTCCATATATGATGAGGTCATTGATTCCCATATCGACATCGATCTCTAGACCTGCTATCAAAGCTTCATACTCAGCTTCGTTATTAGTCCTCGACTCCGTTAAGGAAAGGGCGTAACGCATTATCCCTCCTTGTGGAGTCATGAAGATAAGGCCCACCCCGGTTTTGATTATGGGGGTGTTTTGCTTTCTCCTCTTCATGGAAGATACTCCATCGAAGTAGAGTTTCCATTGGGAATCATTTTCTTCTTTCTCTCCTTCGATTGTGTCGAACGCATGTTCATCCGACAACTCACAATTGAAGTGGTAGTCGGCTGGTATCGGAAGCTCCGCGAGAAAGTTGGCAATGGCCTGACCTTTCACTGCTTTAAAGGGTCGATACGTTATCGAGAACTCTATCAGGAGGAGGGCCCATTTAGCAAGCCTTCCTGTTAGTATGGCCCTTGACATCAGATATTTGAGAGGATCCACCTTTGATATAAGATGGACATCATGTGCCAAGGCGTAATGTCTGAGCTTCGTTATCGCGAAGATCAGTGCCATGCAATGCTTTTCGATAGGGGAGTAGTTGTTTAATGCCCCTAGGAGAACTCGACTCAAATAGTACAGAGTTCTCTCCTTTTCCTGATTGTTCTCATGTGCCCATAGCGCGCCTAGAGAACCCTCAAGGGCTGTTGTATATAGGATAAGGGGTTTTCCTTTAATCGGAGTTGTCAACACCGGCTGATTTTGCAGGTATTGCTTGATTCCGTCTAGTGCATTTTGGCACTTCTGATCCCAAACGAACGGGGTCCCTTTCTTCAACAGATGACAGTAGGGACAACATTTTCCAGAGAGGTTGGTTATGAACTGTAGGGTTAGCTTAGCACCTTGTGAAGGTTTTGGCAAGCATCAATCATGCTACTTTAAAATTTTTGGGGTGCTAAACAAACCCTAACCAAGATCTTAACTAGAGAATTAGGGTTGACTTTGCATGTAAACAACTTTATATCTAAGAGAGAGGAATTACAACCTTTGTAGTCCGTTCATTCGCTTCATAATCTCCGAGTAGTAGTCCCTTTGCCGCAATCCATGATCTCCTGGACTCAAGAGAGGCTCCATAAGTCGAATGATCCATTCTTGCTAGAAGTCTTCCTTTTCGAAGATGATCTAGCTTGAAGAATCTCAAACTCAAGCTCTCACTTCTCTAATCAAGTATTAATGAAGTGAACACCCTAATCTAAGTGGCTAAAATAAATGGGGATGATGAAGTAAGAATTTTGCTCTCTTTTGTTTTCATTTTCTCACTTTAAATCATCACTTCACAAAAAGCTAGAAAGCTTGTTCAAGGATGAAGAAGAAGAAAGCTTTTGTGATGAATAATAATTATTGTTATGGTTACAAATGACAACCATGAGTTAATGAATGAATGCATTAACTCATGTAGAGAATAAAGTAAAGTTAAGGGTTTGGGTTGGGTTAACAAATATCTACACAAAATATCAAGCTAGAAAACAAAAAGGAAAGCTTCATGAAGCTTCATGAAAAAGCTAACCCAAAAATTAACCCAAATCCAAAACCTAAGTTTGTTTAAACCTAACAACCATGTTGTATTTGTAACCCTAACTTGTTACAATATTATATATCATATATACAATATATTTTGTAACAAAAGAAAATAATACAATTAACATATATCGCATATACATCAATGTATTATCCAGTGAGAAAATGAATCAATAAAGCGAGCTTATATTAGTTAACGTAATGTAATATATCACATATATAATTATACATTAAATTATCGAATCAACTCTTGATCCGACAATCCGGCTATATTGCATATAACCGACTAATATAATATGTACCAATTCATCGAATCAACACTTGATCCGATGACCCGGCTGTATCACATATACCTGGCAGATATCTCATATCGCGAGAATATAATACGGTATCTCATATCGTATTGTTCTCGGTCCCGTACATATCACATATGTGCTCCTACTCCATTTTGCCTGAGCCAGGAAACCTCTGTGTAGGACTCTAAAGAATCGTCAATACACCAGCAGCAGGTGATGATCATATCAAACACCCACAAGCTGCAAGCAGTCAGCTAAACGTAACAGCCACCCGTGTATTGAGCAATCAGAAGATCAACAAGCAAGCCTGTACATTCTCCTGCAAATCTAATCAGTAACACTCCCGTACAGTCCGATCTCTTTGTCTGATATGTTGCATATCTAGTCTAGGGATAGTAAATGTCAGACCCCGGTAACCGATAAGTCGTGTCGATGTAAGGCTCATAATGGGTCGAGAAACTACTGATAACTCTTACCAGTAAATCTTCATATCAGCCCTGTCCAGGGACTTCCAGTTATAGCCAATCGAACACAGCACAACATCAACTCCTTATACCGGGAGAGACGAAACCCCTCCTATCGCTCATTGCCTCCATGTGATTCGGGACTGTACCTAAAAGCCACCGTTTTGCACGCCCTCTTGGACGTGGTAAGGTGGAAATCAAAGCACAGTGGGAATCACACAAGACTCTATGACGATCTCGGGTCTACAGACTAACCTGTACCAGTGTCACCGGAGAACTGCTATCTGACGATAGGTATAATACCATCCAGGAGTTCTCGGCGAGTCCGTTCAGTATACCCAGTCTCCACTGAGCACCCGTACACCATCTTTGATGTCCGACACCAATGGATATGGGATCATCCATCGCCCATCATATGGGTCAAGATGCGTATACGCTAGCCTACTCTGGAGTATCGATGCCCTGTCTCGATACACCCTCGACTAGGAACAGTTATAGGATGTACTCGTAGACTACCCTGGCCCCACTAGTATGATCTGTATCATAGTCCTAGTAGTCGAGTACATATCCTAAGGGCTTTATCAACACGTGATCACAAAACAGTATTTATTAACATGTTAAGATAAAGTGAAACCAGATAGCATACTATCATATCGAGCAAGAAAGTCCTCTATATATATATCCAAGCATCCACTATAATATACATCATATCTACAACAATGGCCTCTAGGGCATACATATAACTAACAATCCCCCACTTGCACTAAGGCCAGCTGTTGTAGTATCTCATACCCAACATCCCTAA
The DNA here is from genome assembly GCA_030015575.1 of Agapanthus africanus. Taxonomy (NCBI): domain Eukaryota; kingdom Viridiplantae; phylum Streptophyta; class Magnoliopsida; order Asparagales; family Amaryllidaceae; genus Agapanthus; species Agapanthus africanus. Next base: position 141,784,669 of record CM057339.1, read on the forward strand.
GAGTCTATCAAATTGTATCCGAGGAATGGCCTTTGTGAGTGGATCCGCAGTGTTGTCCTTCGTATCAACTCTCCTGACCTCGATCTCCCGGCGATCAACTATCTCCCGGATCAGGTGATACCGCCTCAGAATATGTCTGGACTTCTGATGGGACCTGGGTTCCTTAGCCAAAGCCACAGCTCCATTGTTATCACAATACAGAGGTATTGGATACTCTGTGGACGGAACCACACCAAGTTCAGTGATGAACTTCTTTATCCAGACAGCCTCTTTGGCAGCATCGTTGGCAGCGATGTATTCAGCCTCCATCGTCGAGTCTGCCACGGTTCCCTGTTTGGAACTCTTCCAACACACCGCCCCTCCATCGAGGGTAAAGACAAATCCTGAGTGCGACTTAGAGTCGTCCTTATCACTCTGGAAGCTCGAATTGGTAAAGGACTCCACCTGGAGTTCTACGTTACCATACACCAAGAACATCTCTTATGTCCTTCTCAAGTACTTGAGAATGTTCTTCACAGCTGTCCAGTGATTCTCTCCAGGGTCTGCTTGATACCTACTCACTACACTTAGTGAGTATACTACATCGGGTCTGGTACATAGTATCGCGTACATGATAGAGCCTATTGCCGAAGCATAAGGTATCCCTTGCATGCGAGCTCTTTCCAAATCAGTCTTGGGAGACATCTCTTTGGAGAGAGTGAGTCCAGAGATCGTGGGTAAATTCCCACGCTTGGATTCTTCCATACTAAACCTCTTTAGTATGGTGTCAATGTACCTGGATTGGGACAATCCCAGTATCCGTCTAGATCTATCTCTATAGATCTTAATTTCCAAAATGCAGGAGGCATCACCTAGATCTTTCATTGAGAATCTATGTGATAAGAAGAGCTTAACCGAGTGCAGCATAGGAATATCATTTCCTATCAAGAGTATGTCATCCACGTACAATACGAGGAAGACAACCTTACTCTCTGCCACCTTCTTGTATATATAAGGTTCATCTATGTTTTTGATGAAGTCAAACTATTTGACTACAACATCAAAATAGATGTTCCAACTCCGCGATGCCTGCTTTAACCCGTAGATGGATTTAAGCAGCTTGCACACCTTTCTGTTGCTCCCACTGTCTACGAAGCCCTCTGACCGAGTCATGTACACGCACTCTTCCAAATCACCATTTAGAAAGGCGGTCTTAACATCCATTTGCCAGATTTCATAGTCATGGTATGCAGCAATGGCAAGTAAGATCCGGATGGACTTAAGCATAGCCACTGGAGAAAAGGTTTCGTCATAATCCACACCTGGTCATTGACGAAAACCCTTTGCAACAAGTCTTGCTTTGAAAGTCTCAACTTTTCCATCTACACCAAGTTTCTTCTTAAAGATCCATTTGCTCCCAATGGGTTTTACCCTTTCAGGAGCAACTTCCAATGTCCATACTTTGTTGGTTTACATGGATTCCATCTTAGATCGCATTGAATCCAGCCATTTCACAGAGTCACTACTCGGGATGGCCTGCTCGAAACTAGTCGGGTCATCATCTTCCATGATGCAATCCTCGCTTCCACCGTCAATGAGAAAACCGTAGTATCACTCAGGTGGATGAGGAACCCTGCTAGATCGGCGGAGAGGCTGGGGTTTGTCGAGAACTACTGAATCCTCTGGTTCCATTAAATCTTCAGTTGTAGTTTGTGCTGCTGGAACTTTTTCCAGTTCTACCTCTTTGCCACTAATTTCTTTAACAAGAAATTCCTTTTCTAAAAAGGTGGCATGTTGAGCAACAAACACCTTTCGTTCCTCAGCGTAGTAGAAAAAATATCCTTGAGAATTCTTTGGATATCCCACAAACTTGCAAAGAACTGATCGTGCCTCAAGCTTGTCCGGATTTTTCTTTTTGACATAGGCCGGACAACCCCATATCTTAACTCGTTTAAAATATGGTCTCTTCCCACTCTATATCTCATATGGTGTGGTGGGTATAGATTTAGATGGAACTAGATTCAATAGGTATATGGCTGTTTCAAGAACATACCCCCAAAAGTAAATAGGTAACTCAGTAGTGCTCATCATAAAGCGCTGTTGGATATACTGCCCTCAGAGTCAATTATTGGATCACAGGCACGTGATTGCAATGATTGAGGGAGGACCTATACCGGTAGGAAAATCTTACTCGAGAGGTTTGTATACTATCTGGTTTGTCTTTATCATCGTGTACGTGCTTTAGGTGACAGTGTAGTTCACTATTACACGTTGATAGAGAATAGTATACTACCATGGTTTGTCTTTATGAGTCGTGTACAGCTTTAGGTGACATGTTCACTATTACACGTTTATAAAGCCCTTAGGATCCTGCTTGACTACCAACAGTATGATGGCGATCATATACGTGAGAGTTGGGTAGTCCATAAGCACATCCTTAAAAGTGGTCCCTAGTCGTGGGAGTTTCGAGACACGGCATCGATACTCCGGAGTAGACTAGTGTATACAGTCGAGACCCCAATGAGGGGCGGTGGCCGGTCTCATAAGACACTTGTGTTAGTTGGTTCACCTAAGATGTATACAGGTGCTTATTGGATTATGAGTACACCGGACAGGACTCGCCGGGAACATGCTAGTTGGTATTATACCAGACGTCAGATAGCAGTTCCCTGGTGACATGTGTACAGGTTAGTTCATCGACCTGAGATCGTCATTTTTCTCGTGTGAGTTCCTACTGTACTTTGATTACTACCCTACCACGGCTCAAATGAGTCGTGCAAACAGGTTTTGGTTGGGTACAGTCCCGAGCCACATGGAGGCAGTGAGCGGATTGGCAGGGGTTTCGTCTCTCCCGGTATTGGGGGTGAGATCGCGCTGTGTCTAGGAGAGCCATTACATAAAGCTCTCGGCCGAGGCAGGAGATTTACTGGTAGGTATTCCAGTAGTATCTCAGGGTGTTCTGGGTTACACTCCGACACGACTTGTACCGCCTTTGGGGGTCTGACTTTTACCAACCCCCTAGGCCAGCCATGCGATGCTCATAGACGAACGGACCGGACTGTACGGATATTTCCACTGACAAGCTCAGTAGGGTGTCAGGATGAGTTCGCTCATTGACCTCCCTTTTGGTCAATACTTGGTAGCCCGTTACGTACGGCTAGTACCTTTGACGAACTAGTGGTTAAATCCACAGCCAAAGTGTTGATGAGTCTTTAGAGTCCCGCACAGACAGTTTCTCAAGTTTCGGGTGAAACGTTGTAGAGGCCGTATGATATATGGCAGGGTTCGATCTTATACGTGCGGTATTGCACGGATCATGATCGGACGGATCATACTAGTGGGCTTTGGTTTAAGCCGGATCCTAGTATTAGATTTGTTGGATTACTTAAGTCTCATCGCATTCGCATTCAGTCGGAATGCGGATGCAGGTATGTATATACAGGTGAGGGGTATCCTTGTGATCCGTCACGAGTTTACTTTAGATGTTTCCGTATCTTTTTGTTGTGGCAAACATTTGGATTAATGTTTGCTTATGGAAATAATGAGCTAGAATTTCATCATGACATGCATTAAATGTGACATGGACTTCATTAGTGACTCATGGTCTCTTTTTTAGCAAAAATGTCACATTAGTGGATTGATTTGAGTGATGAAATGAGAAGGAGAGAGAAAGGGGCTGCCATGATGATATGTTTGGTCTTGTATTTTTCTCACTCTCTCTCACTCTCATTCTATCACAAGAAAAGAAAAGAAAAGAAGAGAAATCCTTCTCTTCTTCTTCTTCCTCCTCTAGCTCAAAGTCTCCATTAATGTCAACACCATCAACTTCCATCCAAGCAATGGATGCAAGAGGCAAAGTGATGACAAACATTCTCTACAACACCTTGGACATGTCGGCTAGCACACTTCGTGCCCGAGTTGCTTCGGATGAAGCGGGAGCCCATAAAAGGACTCGTAGATGTGGTGCTCTTTCCGACGAGGAGATCAAGACCGGAGTTGCCGCGGGGAGCTTGGGATGGTGGCCAAAGACCGAAGGACACGGATCGATCGGTATAGCATTCTATCCCTTCTCTAGATAGCTAGTAGTAGGCTAATGGTTCGATCCGGGTTTTAAGCATACGATAGCGCCAGTTTTCAAGTTAAGAAAAAATTTTTTTTCCGCATTTTGGCCTCGGAAAGACGGCCGGGGCGCTACCGTAGTCTTACAAGCGCACCATATCTAATAGGGTGCGATTGCTCCGCTCCGATACACCGTTGTGCTGTGGTGTATAAGGAGGAGTAAGCTGAGAGAGAATCCCATTCTCTTTTAGATAGTCCAGGAACTCATTGCTCAAGTATTCTCTTCCTCGATCAGATCGAAGTGTCTTAATACTTTTACCCGTTTGGTTCTCTACTTCGTTCTTATATTCTCTGAATTTCTCAAAAGCTTCAGACTTGTGTTTCAACAGGAACACATGTCCGTATCTTGAGAGATCGTCAGTAAATGTAATGAAGTACGAGAAACCATTCCTGGCATGTGTAGACATGGGACCGCATACATCACTATGTATCAGTCCTAAGAGTTCTGTAACTCTTTCTCCATGTCCACTAAATGGAGTTTTGGTCATTTTGCCTTTGAGACATGAATGACAAGTTTCATAAGATGATAATTCGAACGTATTTAAATAACCATCTTTATGTAACTTAGCAAGTCGTGTCGCATTGATATGACCAATCTACAATGCCATAAGAAGGATACGTTCATTTCTGAACTTTTCCTTTTGTGTGTGTTCTGTATATTAAGAACCGTGTTTTGATTTAGAATGTATATGCCGTTATTTAACGAGCCTGATCTAATCAACTTTTGATTTAGGAAGATGTTCATAACATTATCCTGTACTACAAAATTATATCCTTCTTTACTTAATAAAGAAACTGATATAATGTTGCATATCATGCTCGGTATGTAATAGCATTCGTTCAGAATCAATGTATTATCACTTGATAATACAAGGTGATATTCGCCAACTGCTTTGGCTGCAACATTTGCACCATTCCCTACTCTTACGGAATGATCACCCATTCCCAGTTCTTTACCTTTCTTTAGCCCATGCAATATATTGCATATGTGGGATCCTGATCTGGTATCTAATGCTCAGGACATAGAGTGAACTGAGAAACAGTTCTCGGTAACTAACACATCCGAAGAAGATACATCAACATGTTTATTCTTCGTTTAGACGGCGTGAGTATCCAGATACCTTTCTATTCCCTGTTCAGTCTTATAACATTTATAAGAAAGAATGGAACCAACATTCCCCTGCTCAGTATAATAAGCGGGTTCGGTTAATACATCCGTATTATTATCTTGATTAAGACCTGACATGGTCACTACCTGGAGAGAGAGAGAAGAAAAACACTTTAGCGTGCGCTCTTGCAAGATTAGATTGATTATTATCTTATCTAATCAGGATGGCTCCCACTGTTTTAATCAAATCTTCTTTCAAACCCTAAAAGGTAAGATTAGCCGGGATTAATTACACCTTACAAGTTCGTCAATCTTCAGCCAGATCAGTGTTGGTACTTTAAGGGAGGTTCCCCATACTTTCGCACGGACCTAATTAAAATAAACCTCGTTTTTTCCGAGGCATAACCCCGTTAACACCTTTCTAGACACCTACTTGATCGGCTAATTGTCATGTGTAAAACTCTCCCAGGAGTAACTCTTACTCGCAATGGGTATCGGGATCCAACTATCTCATAGAAGGTAAGCAATCTCATTGCAAATTTCAACATTTGAAATTCCCGATAATGCTTTTACCCCTAACGATCTATGACCTTGACTAAGTCAACAAACTATAAATCGCAAGTCAAGTTCAACCCGTACATTTCCCGATTGAATTAAACACATCCGTACGACCCTTGACTAAGTCAACAAGGTCGTACGACTACCCTAATCCAATCACATCTTATGTTTTAGCAGATAAACACTATTTAGCTACCGTACCCTATGCCTTGACTAAGTCAACAAACGTAGCACGAATACTAAGTAGGACTTATCTGAAATGACGGAGGGCTACGCAGGTTTTTCAGAAAACCATGAGCGTAATGAACTTGATATCGTTGTAGAAACAGGTGATTTTGAAAAGGAGTGTTTTTTAGGCTTTTCTAGTTTCGCTAAAGAGGTCACTCCCGGTAAAGGGATCTCGGCTCTTTCCTCATCGAATAAGGTGCAGGATATTTCATAAATACCGCTGTGCAAAGCAAGAACTATAGAAGCAATCAAAAACTAAACCGTGAGTTTGTAGTATCTGCCAGTTTTGCTAAAAAGGTCACTCCCGGTGAAGGGATCTCGGCTCTTTCCTTATCGAATAAGGTGCTGGATATTCTACAAGGAATACCGCTATGCAAAGCAAAAACTGTAGCTACCCTTTTTGAAAATTTGATTCTACAATATCTTTTAGGTTTCTTTTCTTTTATTAATCTCATTAATAAAACTCATCATTTAAGCTTCCTAAGCATCACAGAAGAAATGAAAGCAGCAATATTTATATATCAACATATAGTATAAGCATTCGTCTCAGGCAGTAATATGATCTCATCACAGAATATTGCAGCAGAAGTCAACATATGAAATATTGGATATACTAGGACAACCGTGTTTTATTATGAGCCTTTATAAAACACGGATTCCACAGTCGCGATGAATAGCCAAACCCACATCGCTAGACTCCTACGAAAGCGGCAAGTAACCCTGCCAATTCTAAGGTTAGGAGACCCGGTCTCGACTCCTCGAGATGGCCTCCCACTGGACCCTAGAACCCGTTTACTTATGCTCTCCGTCTTGGGTCTATCCTAATGCGGACAAGTAAATAATATACAACGGTGACATCATCCTCAACCCAGAAGTGTCCCAATAAAAGAATATTATATACAAAAGAATTTTACATGAATGAAAAAGAAAACTCTCATCTCACATAAAACCCACGGCTATTCAATACACAACGATCCAATATAACATATCACAGCAACACATAAACATCACAGATAACTAGGCGAAGTTAGATAATTCGACAGACACAACGAATTCCCAAAATACCCCAGTGAGCCCAACACTTGAGCAGAAAATAAAAATTCCCAGTAGCATGCCCCAGCACCTATGGACCGTCGCTGAAGTGCCCGTCCCAAGCCTCCACAGTGGCGCCGCGGAACCGCCGCCAAAACCAGGTTTTAGCCGCGGTTACGCGGTCACTGTAGCGAGTTAAGGACTCTTTCTTCAGGTGGGTCCATAAAATTCCCTGCATGATTTTCTGAGTATTTTTAATATGAAAAATTTCAACTTTTGAAAAAATTTCCAGCAAGGGGTCAATTCTCAGTGTTTCGGGGTTCGATCGGACTTCTAATTTCGTCTAGACAACGTCTAATGCTCTAGCTTGCCTCTGATACCACTGTAGGGTTAGCTTAGCACCTTGTGAAGGTTTTGGCAAGCATCAATCATGCTATTTAAAAAAATTTGGGGTGCTAAACAAAGCCTAACCATGATCTTAACTAGAGAATTATGGTTGACTTTGCATGTAAACAACTTTACATCTAGGAGAGAAGGATTACAACCTATGTAGTCCGTTCCTTCACTTTATAAGCTCCGAGTAGTAGTCCCTTTGCTGCGATCCATGATCTCCTGGACTCAAAAGAGGCTCCACAAGTCGAATGATCCATTCTTGCTAGAAGTCTTCCTTTTCGAAGATAATCTACCTTGAAGAATCTCAAACTCAAGCTCTCACTTCTTTAATCAAGTATTAATGAAGTGAACACCCTAATCTAAGTGGCTAAAATAGATGGGGATGATGAAGTAAGAATTTTGCTCTCTTTTGTTTTCATTTTCTCACTTTAAATCATCACTTCACAAAAAGCTAGAAAGCTTTTTCTAGGATGAAGAAGAAGAAGAAAGATTTTGTGATGAATAATAATTATTGTTGTGGTTACAAATGATAACCATGAGTTAATGAATGAAGGCATTAACTCATGTAGAGAATAAACTAGAGTTAAGGGTTTGTGTTGGGTTAACAAATATCTACACAAAATATCAAGCTAGAAAACAAAAAGGAAAGCTTCATGAAGCTTCATGAAAAAGCTAACCCAAAAGCTAACCCAAATCCAAAACCTAACTTTGTTTAAACTTAACAACCATGTTGCATTTGTAACCCTAACTTGTTACAATATTATATATCACATATACAATATATTTTGTAACAAAAGAAAATAATACAATTAACATATATCGCATATACATCAATGTATTATCCATTGAGAAAATAAATCAATAAAGAGAGCTTATATTAGTTAACGTAATGTAATATATCACATATATAATTATACATTAAATTATCGAATCAACTCTTGATCTGACAATCCGGCTATATTGCATATAACCGACTAATATAACATGTACCAATTCATCGAATCAACACTTGATCCGATGACCCGGCTATATCACATATACCCGGCCGATATCTCATATCGTGAGAATATAATACGGTATCTCATATCGTATTGTTCTCGGTCCCGCATATATCACATATGTGCTCCTACTCCGTTTTGCCTGAGCTAGGAAACCTCTGTGTAGGACTCTAAAGAATCGTCAATACGCCGGCAGTAGGTGATGATCATATCAAACACCCACAAGCTGCAAGCTGTCAGCTAAACGTAACAGCCACCCGTGTATTGAGCAATCAGAAGATCAACAAGCGAGCCTGTACATTCTCTTGCAAATCCAATCAGTAACACTCCCGTACAGTCTGATCTCTTCGTCTGATATGTTGCATATCAAGTCTAGGGGTGGTAAACGTTAGACCCCAGTAACCGATAAGTCGTGTCGATGTAAGGCTCATAACGGGCTGAGAAACTACTGATAACTCTTACCAGTAAATCTCCATATCATCCCTGGCCAGGGACTTCCAGTTATAGCCAATCGAACACAGCACAACATCAACTCTCTATACCGGGAGAGACGAAACCCCTCCTATCGCTCATTGTCTCCATGTGATTCGGGACTGTACCTAAAAGCCTCCGTTTTGCACGCCCTCTTGGACGTGGTAAGGTGGAAATCAAAGCACAGTGGGAATCACACAAGACTCTATGACGATCTCAGGTCTACAGACTAACCTGTACCAGTGTCACCGGAGAACTGCTATCTGACGATAGGTATAATACCATCCAGGAGTTCTCGGCGAGTCCGTTCAGTGTACCCAGTCTCCACTGAGCACCCGTACACCATCTTTGATGTCCAATACCAATGGATATGGGATCATCTGTAACAACCAAGCCCAATGCTACTAGTTTCTGTTACCATATGAATGGAGTGTAGCCTTTATTTCATTTATCTTGCTTGATTGTTACTTATTGTAATTTTACCCCGTCGATTCATTTCTGCATATAACAATTTAAGCCATCTAAAATAAAATTAAAAATATTCATCATGGCATGCTTGACACCCCTAACCCTGTTGTAGCATCCGGCATCGTGTTCTCGTCCCGTTCAGTGAAACGGGCAAGTTTGGACGGCTACGTGGACGTACATGTGTCCGTTTTTGGGGTATGCTTTTTGATCATAAAATACTTCATTTTAAATTTTGGATCCCGCCTAAAATTTTCTTATTTCAATTTCAAATTTTTGGACACGACCCGGGCGCAATTTGAAAATATTTTACTTTACACCAAAATCCCAATTTTTAATATATTAAACCGTCGAATATATTTTAGGAAACCATATAATATTTTCCCCATTTTCCTAAATCTTTTATATTTTCAGTTCCAACCAATCAGCATCCTTTAACCTCCCATGGGCCCCACCATATTTTTCTACGCCTCTCTCTCTCTCTCTCGCTTTCTCGCTCTCTTTCTCTCTCCTCCCCAATCCTCTCCCCTCTCGATCTCTCTCTCCCCCCGTCTCTCTCTCTCTCTCCCCGTCTCTCTCTCTTTCTCTCTCCCTATATCTCTCTCTCTCCTCTATATATACTCTCTTCCTCTTCTTTCAATTTTCTTTTCCTTCAGCCGAAGCACCCAACCTCGCGCAACCCTAGACACCTTGCCCCTCGCCGCCGCAGCCCCGACGCCGACGTCACCATCACCGGCCTCCTCGCCCTCGTCGCAGCCACTGCACCTCCTTCCTCCTCTCCCCTCATTCCTGAGCACCTGCACACCGCCTGCACACCGCCTGCACCTCGTGGGATCGCCGTCGGCGATCTCGATCCGTCCCCCCCGACCTCGTGGATTCCCAGTAAGCTTCTTCTCCTCTTCACCTCTCTTCACCTTTCTTCTTCTTTCTCGGTTCATATTGTATTGATCCATAGGTTGCCGTCGCTGTCGTCGTAGGCCGACCGCCGGAGCTCCGTCGACGTGATCGGCGATCACCACCCCTCCACAGAGCCTCGTGAGCACCCTCGTCTTTATCCTCCTTCTCTTCCCTCTTCTTGATTCTCCTTTTGTCGTTTCATGAATTCTTGAAATTGTAGATTCGCTATTTTTGGGTTCGCCGGAATCCGGCCGTGCCGGCGACGTGTCCCGACGATCCAGCGAGGTACTCTGATCTGTGTGGTCCCACTGTTCGTCGTTTGGGTTCATTCCGTGAACCGTGCGCCCGTCGCGAGTTTTCTCCGCCGACGTTTAACGTTCCGTTTTTTCGATTCGCGACCCGTCGAGGCAAGTACCCCTTGCTATATGCTAAACAATATTTACTTACACATTAATGACACCCTAGACCTGTAGTTTTAACTTTAGTACGATCATTTCTCATTTTCGTGTTCAATACTGTTATATATCATTTTATCTTTCAAACTTGGAACCTACCTTTTGCAATTACTGTTTTGAACCTAATAACCATATTTGCATCTTTTAATTTCACTTTCACTAATGACGTAGCCTATGGCACTTTATCTATCGTTTTACTTCATTCGGACACTCGTGTACGTTTAACCTGCATAAACTGTGATTTCATCCTTGGAACCTATATATATATATATTTATATCATTGCATCCATGAAGTCTTAAACTTGTTAACATGATCAAACGGCTATAATTGTCTTACTGCATTCTTATAATGTTGAAATCATCTCTGTGACACAACTGATAACTGTACTGCTAATTGAGTGAATCTGCCTATTGCTTAATTCATTGCTTAGATCATGCTGTTGATAACCATGCTTGATTATGTAACTGATTGTGAGCACACCTATGATATCGCTTACATCTTGACCCGACTTGCTACATACATATTGATTTACCCGACATGGTACCGTATACTGCTTGACTTGACTTGATGTACCATGACCTGACCCGTTACCTGATCTTGTGTCTAATGCCAACAAACCTGACATGTAGTCCTCATGGACCGTTCCTATTGTCTATCCAGACAAACCTGTTTACCTGATCCTGTGTTGGCATTAGTTTCTTGATTACGGGATACCTGACTTGACATACACATATAACTTGGGGGTATGGGGAAATCAAAGGTGAAATCTGACTTGTAACTCAACAGTTCGCTACCTGTTCTGATTAGTTTGGAGGCTTGGCCAGCCTTGGAATGATGATGCTGACATCATTCATCTGTACACATTCCTGTTGGTGCCTAGCGGCATGTCTCGGTTTCAGCCCGAGAATCTGGGGCCGTGGTCCCGGGTATGTACGGGATACTATTGAGTTACATCGATGATTCATCAATTTGGTTTCAAAGACTTTTGAATAGAAAACCTGATAGAACAGTTTAGTTTACCCACTGCACTGCTCTGATTTATATTATTGTTACCCTTGCTTTATTCATGCTTATATTCTCTTTTCCTGTTACCCTGTTTATTATGTTATTACTTGATGACTTGACGCGCTGACGTCTGGGTTTTGCATGGCCCAGATTCTGTACCGCTATCGCAGTCCGAGCAGGAGTACTTCAGCCGACAGGCTGAGCTGTGAGTGTCAGTAGTAGTTAGCTTTTCCTTCCTGCATTTTATTCCTGATGTGAGCCCGCATTATGGGACGTACATTCCAGTTATTTGTATTGGATCTTTCGCTTCCGCATTTTATTATTCTTGACTCATGTTATCTTGGATTATGGACATGTTTTAGATAGTTTTATTTTGTTCTTGATATCTCTACAGCCGTAATATGACTGTGGATGGATACTTCCTACCCACAGGTAGCATGGTTGGCTATGTCACGTGCCCATTTTAGCATACTCTGGGAAGCGGGGCGTGACATGGTTCTTTTGGTATCAGAGACATAGGTTAGCCGGGTTGATTTTTTGTAGTTGGGTATTGTACCCAATACACGAATCAGAATACCCGTGTTTAGGAAACATGTCCTGCCACCTTGCCGTTTTACCATTCTTGAATCACATTCTTCCTGATTATATCTTTTACGATGTGCAAACTTCCTTTGCATATCGACTCGAAACCTGATTCCTTGTTATCTCTAGGACTTAGGCGACTTGGGTGGAGTTATGTAATTGTGGCTATGATACCGCGACATAGTTACAATGCGGCACTCTATTTAAGTAACTTGGAGTTCTAGCCTTGACCCATATCCTTGATCTATATGTTGAATCTGTTATCATACTAATACTCTCTGGTGTTTGGGTGCAGCATCATGGAAGCCTGGAATCTACACTCGTACCAGAGGTGTATGGATGACGCTACCTTGCTTGGAGTAATTCGTGACTTTCTTGAGAACCAGAAGCAGCAGACCGAGCTGAAGCCGGCGTTTCCACTAAACCAAACGTCCGTACGTAGAAGTGTTCCGGTGAACAGACGCAGCATAGCACCAATGAAGAAAATAATTGTGGTTGATCGGAAGTGGAGCGTGATTTGTAACTACTGCCATGTACATGGACATGTGCAAAGAGATTGTCGTAAGAGGCTTGGACTTTGTCTGATTTGTGGATCAGTAGATCACACCATTGGTAATTGTCCGTCAAGACTGAGATTGAAGGAGGATACTCGGAAGCCACCGCAAGAGCAGCTTCCAAATCAGGAGCTGTTAATTCAGAGACCTAATCAGGCTCGAGCTTTTACCTTGACAGCGGAAGAAGCTAAGGCGTCAGGAGAAGTTGTTTCAGGTACTCTATTCATTCATGGTTTTCCCGCATTAGCGTTATTTGATTCTGGTGCATCCCATTGTTTTATGTCATCCAAGTTTTTAACTACACACTCGATTGACTACACGACCCTGTCTAGTTTCTGGGATATACACACTGGGAATGGGAAAATCATAGCTAGTAAGGAATGTAAAGATTGTACAGTTGTTGTGTGCGGACGGGAGCTTTTTGCAGATTTCTTGGTGATTGATACGGGCAGCTACGAAGTCGTCTTGGGAATGGATTTTCTTGGCACTTTCCATGCTCACATTGATTATAGGGCAAGGAAAGTAATTTTCCAGATTCCCGGACATCCCGAGTTTAGCTTCACTGGAAGAAGCAGTTCTGTCGGGTCAGTCGAGTTTAGGGCTAGGCCGACAAACAATGTTCTTGCAGCAATGGAAATTGATAAAAGTGAAGAGCCGACTATTGTTCATGATTTTATGGACGTATTTGAAGATATATCGGGTTTACTGCCGAAGCGAGACGTGGAGTTCGCAATTGATCTTATTCCTGTTGCAGCGCCAGTATCCAAAGCGTATTATCCAATGGCACCAGTAGAGTTGGAAGAAGTCAAGAAATAGGTTGCTGAATTGCTTGAGAAGGGTTGGATTCGAAGCAGTAACTCGCCTTGGGGAGCTCCAGTTCTTCTAGTAAAGAAGAAGGATGGCACAAGAAGGATGTGCATCGACTATCGAGAATTAAACCGGGTGACTATTAAGAACAAGTACCCGATCCCTCGCATTGGCGCACTTTTCGAGCAGCTTAGTGGCGCGAGGGTATTCTCGAAGCTGGATTTGCGATCCGGATATCATCAGGTCCGGGTGAAAGCAGAAGATATTTTCAAGACGGCGTTCCGAACTCGGTATGGACATTACGAATACTTAGTGATGCCCTTCGGAGTAACGAATGTGCCGGCAGTACTCATGGACTTGATGAACCGAATCTTTTCACCATTCTTAGACCAGTTTATTATGGTATTCATTGACGATATTCTGGTTTACTCAGAGAGTTTTGAAGAGCATGCTGAGCATTTGAAGATCGCACTGCAAACGTTGAGACAAGAAAAGTTATATGCGAAGATGATTAAGTGCGAGTTCTGGCTGGAGGAAGTAAAGTTTTTGGGGCATGTTGTGTCTGGCGTTGGAATTGCCGTCGATCCAGGAAAGATCGTAGCAGTACGAGATTGGCCGATTCCAAGGAATGTTGCGGAGATAAGAAGTTTTCTTGGACTCGCCGGGTATTGCAGAAGATTTGTGGAGAACTTTGCTCGTCTGGCGGAGCCGTTAACCAAGCTTACGCGCAAGGAGGTACCTTTTGTATGGACGGACAAATGTGCGTTAGCTTTTGAGACGTTGAAGCAGAAATTGATAACCGCCCCTATTCTGACCGTGCCAGACAATTTCGGAGGATTAGGGATTCACAGCGACGCATCTGGGAAAGGATTAGGATGTGTTTTGATGCAGCATGGGAAGGTTGTAGCGTACGCATCGAGACAGTTGAAGACCCATGAGAAGAATTACCCAACTCATGACTTGGAACTTGCGGCTGTGATTTTCGCGTTGAAGATTTGGAGACACTACCTTTTGGGCGAAAGGGTTGAAGTTTTCACGGAACATAAGTGCTTGAAGTATGTGTTCACGCAGAAAGAGCTTAATATGAGGCAACGTAGATGGTTGGAGCTGATGGCTGACTACGATCTTGATCTTAAGTATCACCCGGGGAAGATTAATGTCGTGCCGGATGCGCTTAGTCTGTTACCAGCAATTCAGGTGTTAACTACGCAGAAGGAGATCGTTGAAGATTTCGAAGATTTGACTTGGAGGTTGTGCTACAGCATTCTTCGGGACAGTTGATGCAGCTGCAAGTACATTCGTCATTGATCGAGAATATTAAGGCAGCGCAATCGCAGGATCTTAGACTGCAAAAGTTACGAGGACAGGTTGAAGCCGGACTACGAACAGATTTATTGATCCACGAAGATGGTTCGTTGAGGTATGGTAGCCGTTTGTGTGTGCCAAAGGGAGATATTCGTGAAGAGCTTATGAAAGAAGCACACAGTTCAGCTTATTCGGTACATCCAGGAGGCACAAAGATGTACCGAGATATTCGACAACATTTCTGGTGGGAAAGCATGAAACAGGAGATTGCTCGCTTTGTGGCAAAGTGCTTGGTGTGTCAGCAAGTTAAGGCTGAACATCAAAGGATTTCTGGTTGGTTGCAACCACTTCCGATTCCTCAGTGGAAGTGGGAACATATAACTATGGATTTCGTGACGGCTTTACCGCGGAGTCCAAAAGGCAACAATGCTGTATGGGTGATTGTTGATCGTTTGACCAAGGCAGCTTACTTTATTCCTTTTCGGGTTGGTCAATCAACGGAGACTATAGCAGAGCGGTACATGCAAGAGATTGTAAGATTGCATGGAGTACCTGTGAGCATCATGTCCGATCGGGACACTCGGTTCTTATCACACTTTTGGCGGAGTCTGCAGGAAAGTTTGGGGACTCGATTGAAGTTTAGCACAGCTTGTCATCCTCAAACTGATGGTCAGTCGGAGAGAACAATCCAAACTCTTGAGGATATGTTGAAAGCATGCATGTTGGACTTCAAGGGCTCTTGGGAGGATCATCTACATTTGGTGGAGTTTTCTTACAATAACAGTTTTCAGGCAACTACCCAGATGGCCCCATTTGAAGCTTTGTATGGTCGTAAATGCCGTTCACCTGTTGGTTGGAACGATGTCGGTGAACGAAGATTGTTGGGACCAGATTTGGTTGTTCAGACAGTAGAGAAGGTTAACACTATCAGAAGTCATATGAAAGGAGCTCAAGACCGACAGAAGAGTTGGGCGGATACGTCGAGAAGACCTCTAGAGTTCGCCGTGGGTGATTTGGTATTCTTGAAGATATCACTGACTAGAGGGGTGATTCGTTTTGGAAGTCGAGGAAAGCTTAGTCCTCGATTCGTTGGACCCTTTGAGATCTTGGAGCGTGTTGGTGAGGTAGCGTATCGTTTGGCGTTACTGCAGTCCTTGGCGAATGTGCACGATGTGTTTCACGTATCTCAACTCCGTAGGTATGTTCAAGATGAAACGCACGTATTGGATCATTCGGAGTTAACAGTACGAGAAGACTTGACTTTTGAGGAGCGAGCGATTGAAATCGTGGATCGAGGGGAAAAGGTTCTTAAGAACAAGGTGATCCCTTTTGTGCTTGTTTCTTGGGGTAATCGCTCGCATGGAGAGTCCACTTGGGAACGGGAAGATGAAATCCGGCAGAAGTTTCCTCACCTTTTCTTGTAGTTATTTTTGTCATCTATCTTTGTATTCTTGGAATTTCGAGGACGAAATTCTTTTTGTAGTTGGGTATAATGTAACAACCGAGCCCAATGCTACTAGTTTCTGTTACCATATGAATGGAGTGTGGCCTTTATTTCATTTATCTTGCTTGATTGTTACTTATTGTAATTTTACCCCGTCGATTCATTTCTGCATATAACAATTTAAGGCATCTAAAATAAAATTAAAAATATTCATCATGACATGCTTGACACCCCTAACCCTGTTGTAGCATCCGTGCATCGTGTTCTCGTCCCGTTCAGTGAAACGGGCAAGTTTGGACGACTACGTGCACGTACGTGTGTCCGTTGTGGGGGTATGCTTTTTGATCATAAAGTACTTCATTTTAAATTTTGGATCCCGCCTAAAATTTTCTTATTTCAATTTCAAATTTTTGGACACGACCCGGACGCAATTTGGAAATATTTTACTTTGCACCAAAATCCCAATTTCTAATATATGAAACCGTCGAATATATTTTAGGAAACCATATAATAGTTTTCCCCATTTTCCTAAATCTTTTATATTTTCAGTTCCAACCAATCAGCTTCCTTTAACCTCCCCTGGGCCCCACCATATTTTTCTATGCCTTTCTCTCTCTCGCTTTCTCACTCTCTTTCTCTCTCCTCCCCAATCCTCTCTCCTCTCGATCTCTCTCTCTCCTCTCTCTATCTCTCCCCGTCTCTCTCTCCCCGTCTCTCTCTCTCTTTCTCTCTCCCTGTATCTCTCTCTCTCCTCTATATATACTCTCTTCCTCTTCTTTCTATTTTCTTTTCCTTCAGCCGAAGCACCCAACCTCGCGCAACCGTAGCCACCTTGCCCCTCGCCGCCGCAGCCCCAACGCCGACGCCACCATCACCGGCCTCTTCGCCTCCTTGCCCTCGTCGCAGCCACTGCACCTCCTTCCTCCTCTTCCCTCATTCCCGAGTGTAGGGTTCCTAGGCACACTAATGAAGTCTCACAAGTGATCAAATATGGCCAATTAAAATTTTACAAGTGCCGAGAAAACCTAATACGGATCGTTAACTAGATGTATAGGCGATGCAATGCAAATAAACGAATTTATAGCTAAAGGGAAGTGGCTACAACCTTTGTAGACCCGGTCCTCCACCTCCATGGGTCCGTGATGAAGTCCCCTCGCTTTCCATATGGGATCCCGGACTCTAGCATCGGCTTCATCGGAGAAATGGGCGGGCTAGGTCGTCGGCTTCGATGCCGAAGATGATCTACGTCGAGGCATCACAAGATCAGGCTCCTACTTCACCAAGTCATGAAACTTGTGAAGAAAACATCCTATAATACTTGGCAAGAGGTAGAGGATGAAGAAATAGGAGGTGGGTTCACTTTAGAATTGGATTTCTCACTCATTTGCTCAAGTTGCCATTGATGAAGGCAAGGTTTTCTTCTTGTTGAAGATGAAGAGGAAGAAGAAAGAATATGATAGAACAAAAAGGATTATTGCAAAAAGGAAAATCCAACTCATTCTTATCATAATCCAAGCTTGGTTAGGTGTAGAGACTAAACTAGGGTTAGGTTGAATGGTTAGGGTTAAGGCTAAGAAACAAAATGGTCAATGTTTCAAAGCTTCATGAAGCTTCAAAGAAAAAACAAAAGTAGCCACCCTTTTGTTTCTTGCCAAAATAAAGAATAAATAAATAAAAAGAATAACTAAATGAAATCAAAACCCTAACCATTACATAACCATGGTTTAATCTAAACATACACCCTAACAATCATGTATCATCAAACATGATACAATCAAGTGCACAAAAGTATATCACATATACAACATGTGAACTTCAAGTGAGAAAATCCATTTAAAGTGAATCAATACTAGTCAATGCAAAGTAATATATCAAATATATAATTATACATTAAATCATTAAATCAATACTTGATTTAACGATCCGGTCATATCGCATATAACCGACTAATATCCAATGTATCGTCTTATCGAATCAATCCTCGATTCGATAACTAGGTTATATCGCATATAACTAATCGATACATTAATCGCGAGAATAGAATACGGTATCACATACACGCATTATTCTCGGTCCCGCACATATCTCATATGCGCTCCTATTTCGTTTCGCTTGAGCCAGGAAACCTCTGTGTAGGACTCTAAAGACTCGTCAATACGCCGGCAGCAGATGATGATCATATCAAACACCCACAAGCTGCAAGCGGTCTGCTAAACGTAACGGCCACCCGGGTATTGAGCGATCAGAAGATCGACGAGCAAGCCCGCTCACACTCCTGTGAATCCAACCAGTAACACTTACCGTATAGTCCGGTCTGTTCGTCTGATATGTCGCATATCTCACCTAGGGGTGGTAAACGTCAGACCCCAATAGCTTGATAAGTCATGCCGACGTGAGGTCCATAACATTCGTGAAACTACTGATAACTCTTACCAGTATATCACTGCAACCCTGGCCAGGGATTTCCTGTTATGGCCAGTCGAGCATAGCGCAACATCAACCCCCAATACCGGGAGAGACGAATCCCCTCCTATCGCTCATTGTCTTCATATGAATCGGGACTGTACCCAAAAACCACCTGTTTTCATGACTCAGTAGAGCCGTGGTAGGGTGGAAATCAAAGCACAGTGGGAGACACACAAGACTCTATGACGATCTCGGGTCAACAGACTAAGCTGTACCAGTGTCACCAGAGAACTGCCATCTGACGTGAGGTATAATACCATCTGGGAGTTCTCGGCGAGTCCGTTCAGTGTACCCAGTCTCCACTGAGCACCCGCATACCATCTCTGATGTCAAACACCAATGGATATGGGATCATCCATCGCCCATCACATGGGTCGAGAAGATATACGCTAGTCTACTCTGGAATATCGATGCCCCGTCTCGATATTCCCACGACTAGGAACAATGAAGGATGTACTCATTGACTACCCAGGCCCCACTAGTATGATCTTCATCATAGTCCTGGAAGTCGAGTACACATCCTAAGGGCTTTATCAACATGTAATCAGAGAGACAGAAAGTATACATGTTAAGATAAAGAGCAACCAGATAGCGTACTATCATGTCGAGCAAGAAAGTCCTACCTATATATGTCCCAGCATCCACTACAATATACATCCTATGTACAGTAATGGCCTCTAGGGCATACATATAACTAACACCGAGCACCTGCACACCGCCTGCACACCGTGGGATCGCCGCCGGCGATCTCGATCCGTCCCCCCCGACCTCGTGCATTCCCAGTAAGCTTCTTCTCCTCTTCTCCTCTCTTCACCTTTCTTCTTCTTTCTCGATTCATATTGTATTGATCCGTAGGTTGCCGTCGCTGTCGTCGTAGGCCGACCGCCGGAGCTCCGTCGACGTGATCGGCGATCACCACCCCTCCACAGAGCCTCGTGAGCACCCTCGTCTCTATCCTCTTTCTCTTCCCTCTTCTTGATTCTCCTTTTGTCGTTTCATGAATTCTTGAAATTGTAGATTCGCTGTTTTTGGGTTCGCCGGAATCCGGCCGTGCCGGCGACGTGTCCCGATAATCCAGCGAGGTACTCTGATCTGTGTGGTTCCACTGTTCGTCGTTTGGGTTCATTCCGTGAACCGTGCGCCCGTCGCGAGTTTTCCCCGCCGACGTTTAACGTTCCGTTTTCCCGATTCGCGACCCGTCGAGACAAGTACCCCTTGCTACATGCTAAACAATATTTACTTACATATTATGACACCCTAAACCTGTAGTTTTAACTTTAGTACGATCATTTCCCATTTTCGTGTTCAATACTGTTATATATCATTTTATCTTTCAAACTTGGAACCTACCTTTTGCAATTACTGTTTTGAACCTAATAACCATATTTGCATGTTTTAATTTCACTTTCACTAATGACGTAGCCTATGGCACTTTATCTATCATTTTACTTTATTCGGACACTCATGTACGTTTAACCTGCATAAACTGTGATTTCATCCTTGGAACCTATATATATATATTTATATCATTGCATCCATGAAGTCTTAAACTTGTTAACATGATCAAACGGCTATAATTGTCTTACTGCATTCTTATAATGTTGAAATCATCTCTGTGACACAACTGATAACTGTACTGCTAATTGAGTGAATCTGCCTATTGCTTAATTCATTGCTTAGATCATGCTGTTGATAACCATGCTTGATTATGTAACTGATTGTGAGCACACCTATGATATCGCTTACATCTTGACCCGACTTGCTACATATATATTGATTTACCCGACATGGTACCGTATACTGCTTGACTTGACCTGATGTACCATGACCTGACCCGTTACCTGATCTTGTGTCTAATGCCAACAAACCTGATATGTAGTCCTCATGGACCGTTCCTGTTGTCTATCCAGACAAACCTGTTTACCTGATCCTGTGTTGGCATTAGTTTCTTGATTACGGGATACCTGACTTGACATACACATATAACTTGGGGGTATGGGGAAATCAAAGGTGAAACCTGACTTGTAACTCAACAGTTCGCTACCTGTTCTGATTAGTTTTCAGGCTAGGCCAGCCTTGGAATGATGATGCTGACATCATTCATCTGTACACATTCCTGTTGGTGCCTAGCGGCATGTCTCGGTTTTAGCCCGAGAATCTGGGGCCGTGGTCCCGGGTATGTACATGATACTATTGAGTTACATCGATGATTCATCGATTTGGTTTCAAAGACTTTAGAATAGAAAACCTGATAGAACAGTTTAGTTTACCCACTGCACTGCTCTGATTTATATTATTGTTACCCTTGCTTTATTCATGCTTATATTCGCATTGCCTGTTATCCTGTTTATTATGTTATTACTTGATGACTTGATACGCTGACGTCTGGGTTTTGCATGGCCCAGATTCTGTACCGCTGTCGCAGTCCGAGCAGGAGTACTTCAGCCGACAGGCTGAGCTGTGAGTGTCAGTAGTAGTTAGCATTTCCTTCCTGCATTTTATTCCTGATGTGAGCCCGCATTATGGGACGTACATTCCAGTTATTTGTATTGGATCTTTCGCTTCCGCATTTTATTATTCTTGACTCATGTTATCTTGGATTATGGACATGTTTTAGATAGTTTTATTTTGTTCTTGATATCTCTACAGCCGTAATATGACTGTGGATGGATACTTTCTATCCACAGGTAGCATGGTTGGCTATGTCACGTGCCCATTTTAGCGTGCTCTGGGAAGCGGGGCATGACATCATCCATCGCCTATCATATGGATCAAGATGCGTATACGCTAGCCCACTCTGGAGTATCGATGCCCTGTCTCGATACACCCTCGACTATGAACAGTTATAGGATGTACTCATAGACTACCCTGGCCCTACTAGTATGATC
Source organism: Agapanthus africanus (assembly GCA_030015575.1). Lineage (NCBI taxonomy): Eukaryota > Viridiplantae > Streptophyta > Magnoliopsida > Asparagales > Amaryllidaceae > Agapanthus > Agapanthus africanus. Next base: position 141,806,424 of record CM057339.1, read on the forward strand.
TATATCATAGTTTTAGTTGTCGAGTACATATCCTAAGGGCTTTATCAACACGTGATCACAAAACAGTACTTGTTAACATGTTAAGATAAAGTGAAACCAGATAGATACTATCATATCGAGCAAGAAATTCCTCTCTATATATATCCAAGCATCCACTATAATATACATCATATGTATAACAATGGCCTCTAGGGCATACATATAACTAACATGAACCGCCGGATATATGTGAGCTTTCCTTGAAGGGATCACAACTGTTTGAGAGTCTTTGGCATGGGCATTCCCGCAATCGCCTTGATCTTTGAGAGATCGATTTCGATACCCCGGTGCCGTATGATGAATCCAAGGAATTTGCCCGAGGAGACTCCAAACGCGCATTTTAGAGAATTCATCTTCAGATTATACTTCCGAAGACATTGGAACACTATGTTTAGATGTTCCCAATGTTCCTCATAAGACTTGCTCTTCACCACAAGGTCGTCGATATAGCATTCGACAATCTCATGAATGAGGTCATCGAAGATCTTCGTCATGGCCCTCTGGTAGGTAGCGCCAGCGTTCTTTAAACCGAAAGGCATCACTGTCATGCCCCGCTTCCCAGAGTATGGTAAGGAGATGTGACGGGTCACGTGACGTATTTACTCAGCAGTAAACACGCTAAGCGTATATAAGCAATATAATATAAATGTACACAAGAAAGACATGAGATATAAATGAACATCAACTATTTATTTATTAAGCATTCTTTACAATACAATGCTAGAAAGTAAATACAAGACTGGAAAGCAAAGCCTAAACAATGGCATGAAACTGAAAATAAAAGTATATACAAGTGTCTAGAGCTCTGGGTCATCGACGAACTGCTCCAAGTATTCTGAGCTGGGCTCGATCTCTAGAGAGTCGGGTCCTCTTGACAACATTCCAAAGAAAGAATAGAAATGGAATGTCGACAGCGAACAATCGCTTGGTAAGTCCCAAAAAGAAATGAAAATAGACTGAACAGGTATTGAGAATATAACTGGTATAATGTTGATTGTTATGTTAATGCAGTTGTTTATAGTTTGGTACAGAATATGCCAGTGTATACGAGAGGAGTCTAGCTTATCTCTTGGACTATGGTATAAGGAGTACAAGGCCCCATCAAAACCCACGGGACAACGGCAACGGATATTCAGGTTAGGTGTATTAAAGTGACCATCTTGTGCCACTTTAAACACATTCCATACCAATGTACCCCTTTAAACCCCGTAATGTATTATTGCATTGTTTTGTAGTGATTTGTAAATATAAGACTTTCCAAAACCATGATATCAATTGTTCATGTAAACGGATAAGGATATAAACGGATAGTCATGTAGACAAGTCAAATGTAAATCCATGGATCGGTCAAATCAAGTCATGTTGATATAGGTTGTATTTTGGTATAAAATGATTTATGTTGCATTGGAGTTATATTGAATTGTATACATGGATGAATTGATTTCAGATTAGACTGAGACTCCGACTGAGTCAGACACTTAAACAAAATTGAAGTCCTGAATTTGTTTTGGAGTTATCGGTAACTGCTGCATATGGACGGCTGGATTTGTGACTATTTCCAAGCCAATTACTATTGATAACCCCGTTTTAGTTGTCTACCTTAAATAGGCAAGCACCCACATTCTCTGGCTCCCTGAGGCTCAAGAGAATTGGTCCCACATAAATCTATATTTACTAGGGTCTTTATTGTAAATTAATATAACTTGAGGGGGTTTTATGAAAAATAGTTTTGATATATTTTCAAAATAAACCTCAAGTATTTAATTATCGTCTTTAGTGTTTTCATATATGTAATTTTAAAAGTGATGAGATAGTCTAGTGGATATAAACCTAACTTTAATAGTATAGGGTATTTTCATGTAATTTGACCTGTATTTATTATTGATTGTATTTTCATGAACTTTTGTGATTCTTTTCTTTTGATTTAGAAAACAAGGGATTATTAAATATATTTAAAATAGATATTTTGATAATATTTATATATATATTATTAAAAATAGAATTTATTTATTAAATAGAATCACGTTTTCTTAAAAAAAATTGTAATATAAATTCCATCGAGATCGTATGCTCCGTGAGGAGGTCTGCATCTCGCCTTACTAGTCTGATGGATGTGCGATAACCCGCACCAACCAAATCGGATTCCCTAAAATGGGTTGTAAGGACATAATTGTATGGAATTTAATTAAAACAATCTTAAAGAATACGTTTTTTTAATAGTTTAGGGTATTGTATCGTAAAATTGTATTAGTCCTAAAAATATGGTAAAGAGGCAATCGTGCTATGTCATGATGAGTGTTGTGATGAGACAGGTCATTACCTCGTGAGTTTTCTAAAGGTAATATGAGTAATATGAAGAAGTAATGTCGAATAGAAGTTTCTGGTATTTAATCGTAAAAGTGCAATAAAAGTGTTTTTTATATGGAGTTTTGAATTGAAATTTGTTTCTAATTATAATTTAATGTTTAACAAACTAAGTACAAAGATTTAGATAAATAGTTTTTAAGAAAAATTGTTAGTTTAAGAAGTTTTAGAGATGGATGTTGGTTTAACTCCACTTACCGACATCATTGAAAAGAAAAAGTTTTGAGAGGTGAAAAGAAGATAGTAGAGGGGAATGACTGAATTAGGGTAAAGAGAAGAGATGGAGGAAGATTTTGAAAGCGTCGCGGTGTCGCCGGATTTGTCTCAAAACGTCGCCGGAACTTGATCTTGGGCTAACTCCACTTGTACAAGTTTTTGGACTTAGAAAATTTTGAAAGTTTTGATGCTAGATTTCAGAATGAGGAGGACTGGGGTGTAGGGTGGTATTTATAGGGTAGAATTAGGGTTTAGGGTATTAAACATGAGAATTAAAATGTATTAAAATTCGATTTTAAAGCTCAACTTAATTCTCTGTTAATGTGCAGGAAAATTAAACAGAAGAGGAGTGGTGGGGGGTAGGCTAAGAGGTGTTAGGGCAAAATTTGAAGGCATTAGGGACGGGGGGCCCGGCGGCACCGGCCCTAGAGGGTATCTCGCCGGCCTTGTGGGGGTGTCGGGTGTCTGGATTTTAGCTACATGTCCCTATCTGTTCATATGATATTTTACATGTGTTTGATTAACCTGACTTTTCATTTTTACGTGTATTGCATGTAAAACTTTTGGGCTTACAAAAGGTTAAAAGAAAAATTAGCAAAAATAATATGTAGCTGGGGGGATTTGAACACAGGGGCTATGTCACAGCAGTGCAAGGCTTTACCATGAGCTACAAGTGCTTTTTTGCTGTTTATAAACAACTTAAATTTATAACTTGTGCTCAGGATTTACAAATACTCCATTTGTGCATTAAGTTTAAAAATTTTCTGTATATTAAAACAGTGTCGTCACATTCTCCCCTCCTTACAAAAATTTCGTTCTCGAAATTTACAATTATTTAAGGACTAATTTACAAAAAAGTGAGGGTATCTTGCACACATGTCGTTTTATCTTTCCCACGTTGATTCACCTGGTGAGTCTTTTCTCTACATCATTCGAACCAAGTTTACTTCTTTATTCCGAAGTTACTTTACCTTTCTATCCAGGATTTCAACGGGTTGTTGCTCACAAGATAGGTCTGTCTGTACCGTGAGCTCGGAGTGATCAAGAATGTGACCGGGGTCACTCACATACCTTCTGGGTTGGGATATGTGGAACACATTGTGCACTCCTTCCAATGAGGGTGGAAGTGCCAAGTGTTATGCCACTTCTCCGACTCGTTCGAGTATGTCGAACGGTCCAATATATCTCGGACTTAACTTACCCCGCTTTCTAAAACGAATCACTCTACGGTTTGGAGAAATCTTCAGAAAGACACGATCTCCCGGTTGGAACTTCAAGTGTTGGCACTTTGCATCAGCCCAGTTCTTCTGTCGATCTTGGGCTATGCGCATTCGTTTACTGATAGTGTGAACTATATCTACTATCGCCACTATCATCTCAGGTCAAAGGAGTTCTCTATCTCTGATGTCTTCCCAACTAATGGTGAATGTCACTTCCTTCCATATAGAGCTGCAAATGGTGTCATTTCAATACTTGCTTGGTAGCTGTTGTTGTATGAAAACTCCACAAGATGTAGATGATCTTCCCACGATCCTCCGAAGTCTAGTATACACGCTCTTAGCATATCTTCAAGAATCCGAATCGTTCGCTCAGACTGACCATCTGTTTGTGGATGATAAGTTGTGCTAAAGTTCAGACTTGTTCCCAAGCTAGCTTGCAGACTCTGCTAAAATTGCAATCGGAATCTGGTGTCACGGTCGGAGACAATGCAAACCGGTCCTCCATGTATTCTTATGATCTCCTGCATGATTTCATGGTTATCAGAAATAGTACACAATGAAGAGTTAAATCTTACTTAGATTCAAACTTACCTCCATGTATTTCTTTGCTAGTGTCTCAGTAGATTGGCCAACTCGAAAGGGAATAAAATGAGCCAATTTTGTGAGTCGATCCATAATAATCCATACAGTATCGTTACCTTTCATGCTGTGAGGAAGTGCAGTCACGAAGTCTATGGTAATGTGTTGCCGCTTCCATTCTGGAATAGGTAATGGTTGAAGTAAACCAGCAGTCCTGTGATGTTCAACTTTTACTTGCTGACACACCAAACATTTAGCGACGCTTCTGGCTACTTCACGCTTCATTCTATGCCACCAGTAATGTTGACGTAGATCTTTGTACATTTTTGTACCTCCAGGGTGTACTGAGTAGGGAGAGCTGTGAGCTTCTTTCATCAATTCTTTCCGAACAGAACCCTGTGGTACACACAATCTGCTTCTGTATCTCAAAGATCCGTCTTCATAGATGAAATCTGTTCTAAGTTCACTTTCTACTTGTTCTCTGATCTTTTGCAACTTGTCATCACTTACTTAAGCTGCTTTGATCTGGTTGACAATTGTAGAATGCACTTGTAAGTTCATCAAACTTGAAGCGTTACCAGGCATGATCAGTTATATCTCCATCTGATGCAAATCATGTTATAGCTTCCACTGTACAGTGAGATTCATTGATAGTGGTTGACGACTAAGTGTATCGGTACTACATTCACTTTCCCTGGATGATATTGTAGATTGATGTCAAAGTCCACCATTAGTTCTAACCATCTTTTATGCCGCATATTCAACTCTTTCTGAATAAACAAATACTTCATAATTTTGTGGTCTGTGTATATATCTACCCATTCTCCAAGAAGATAATGACGCCAAATCTTAAGTGCAAAGATAACGGCTGCCAACTCCAGATCATGCGTCAGATAGTTGCGCTCATGAACCTTCAGTTGTCTTGATGCATAAGCTACAATTTTACCGTGCTAATGTAGAACACATCCTAATCCCTTACCGGATGAATCGCAATGTACTACGAAACCTCCAGATTGGTCCAGTATTACGAGAATAAGTGCTGATGTCAATCTTGACTTGAGTTCTACGAAAGCTTGTTCACATGCTTCTGACCATACGAAGTCTTTATCTTTGCGTGTGAGCTTGGTCAAGGGTGTTGCAATCTTCGAAAATCCTTCAATATATCTTTGGTAGTATCCCGCTAATCCCAAGAAACTTCGAATGTCCTTCATTGTCTTTGGTATCGGCCATTCGCTTACTGCTGCTATTTTAGTTGGATCTACGGAGATTCCTTCACCTGAAACGATATGTCCAAGAAATCTGACTTGTTCTAGCCAAAACTCGCACTTGCTGTACTTAGCATAGAGTTGATGCTGTCGCAAGGTCTCCAGGTAAATTCGTAGATGTTCAGCATGCTCTTTCCGATTTTTTGAATATACCAGGATGTCTTCGATGAATATGACAACGAACCTATCTAGGTACTCTTGGAAAACTTGATTCATCAGATTCATGAATATGGCTGGTGCAATGGTCACTCCAAATGGCATCACGAGAAACTCATAATGACCATAGCGAGTCCTGAATGTCGTCTTCGGAATATTAGACTCTTTGACCTTCAGCTGATGATAATCCAAACGAAGATCTAACTTTGAGAAAATGCAAGACCCACTTAGCTGATTGAACAGATCGTCGATTCGCGGTAGTGGATACTTGTTCTTTATCGTGACATTGTTTCTATAATCAATGCACATTCTGTATGAACCTTCCTTCTTCTTCACAAGCAAAACTGGAGATCCCCAACTTGAAGTATTGGAACGAATCCGTCCTTTCTGCAGAAGTTCGTGCAGCTGAGTACGGATCTCTTTCAAACCTTCAGGGATTAACCGATAAGGTGCTTTGATCACCGGTTGTGCACCAGGTACTAAATCAATTCCGAATTCAAGAGCTCGATCGGGAGGCAAACCTGATATGTCTTCAGGAAATACATTGTCGAACTCTCGAACTACTTCTGACTTGTCTTCTTTCGCCTATAGAGTTGCAATCATTGCCTTCTTCAGTTTTGCTTTGTATGTGCTAGGCTCCAGGGTACGGTCTCCACTTTTGAAATAAAAGACCGGATGCTCTGAAATCTCGAGCACTACCCTCCTTTGACGATTGCTGATGGTAACGTTGAAAGTTCTTAGTCAATCTATACCCAAAACTACATCGAAGTTCGGTATGTCCAGCACTTTGAAGTCAGCATAGAATTCTCTGCTGCAGACGACCACTGGACACAGGTTGTATCCCATTGTTGCCTTTAGAACGCCGTTCCCTGAACTGACATTCCTGTTGGATATGAGCAGTTTGACTGGAATTGCATGAGTTTGGACAAACCGTTGTGACATAAAGTAATGAGATACTCCAGTATCGAAGAGTGCTAGTGCGGGAAGTGAGGCTACTAAGATCATACCTAAGTTATGTAGGATATGTTTTAGGTTTAGAAAAAGATATATGGATGTAAACAAGTATTGAATAGATTTGAAAGATGGAAAGTTACCAGTGATGACTTGGCCAGTGGCTTCAGCTTCTTCCACAGTCATTGTGAAAGTCTGTCGCCTCGGTACATTCTTCTTTGCTGGAGGAGCATTCCTCTGTCCGTTCCTCTATCCTTGAGGTAGGTTCATTTGTGCTTGATGGAACTGACGAGGAAGAGGTGCAGTCGGTCCATGAGGAGATGGAGCTGTGAGAGCAAGACGTGGTGCAGGTGCCTGAATAGCTGGCCGCTGCGAATAGGTGATTGCTGGTCTGGGTGCCTGATATTGATTGAGTCTTTGAGGACAAGACCCAATATCATGTTTGGATGAGCAGCAGACCAAGCAGAGGCGATAAGCACGCCTACAATCCTTCGCCAGGTGTCCATTCCTTTTGCAATAAAAGCAGAAATCTGGACTGGGCCGGTTATTTGGTACTCCTGGTCTCCTGGGTACAAACGGTGTCCTTGAAGAGGCTCCTCCTGCTATCTGAGTAGCAGGACGCTTCACACCGGCAGATTGAAGTCTGTCCTTCTTCTTCACTACTGCCTCGTATGGACGAGCATCTTTCAGAGCTAGGTCATGGGTTGGGAAATCCCCTGTAACTAGAGCAGCTTGGATCTTCTGGTCTAACCCTTGCTGAAATCGTCTGGCCCTGATCTCAGCAGTCGGTATTGGGTGTGCTGCGAACCTGTTATAGTCTTGTGTTAACCGTGTAGTATGTGATATTAGATAATCGAATAGTTAAGACATATCTTACCTGCTCAACATGGTCATACTCATCCACAGATTTGCTCCACATAGAGCCTTGTTGTAAGTGGATGAATTGCTGCTCCATGTCGAATCGGGCAGTTTCTGGAAAATACTTCGCGTCAAACATGTTGCGAAAAGTCTTCCATTCGATCGGCTAGGCAAGCCGGCTTTCATCCGCCTTCCACCATACTCGGGCGTTATCTGTAAGTTGTAGCTTCACAACCCTTACCCAAGCAATGTTTGGCACTTGTGCTACTGCCAGATCGTCCTCAATTGATTGAGCCCATTCTTCAGCTTCCAAAGGGATCTCTTTTCCAGAAAATTGCTTCGGATGCAGTGCCCGGAATTGCTTCACTCCAGGTGCTTCCGCTTTTGGGCGGTTCATTAGTATGGCAGTATGTTGCTGTTGTCCTTCCAGGAGGCACTTAATTGTCTCGAGCAGTACTGTCTGCTCGTTGATCGGAGCTCCAACGGTAGGTGTAAGTGGAAGAGGTGGTGGTGTGGTGTTGCTGATCACGTTGGTGCTAGTATTGTTCGGGGAATCCATAATCTTGAAAGAAAAATAGGGTTAGGATAGATTCAAGGAAAATATAAAGAATGTTTAGTTGCCAAGTCTTATAATTTTTGTGTTATATTTCTTAGGTTTCCATGCAGAACTGACCTGCATGGGCCGCCTACAAAACCTGTCACGCCCCATTTCCCACAGTATGGTAAGGAGACGTGACGGGTCAAGTGACGTATTTACTCAGAAGTAAACACGCTAAGTGTATATAAGCAATATAATGTAAATGTAAACAAGAAGGACATGGGATGTAAATAAACAGTGACTATTTATTTATTAAACATTGTTTACAATACAATAATGGAAAGTAAATACAAGACTGGAAAGCAATACCTAAACAATGGCATGAAACTGAAAATAAAAGTATATACAAGTGTCTAGAGCTCTGGGTCGTCGACGAACTGCTCCAAGTCTTCTGAGCCGGGCTCGATCTCCAGAGAGTCGGGTCTTCCTGACAACATTCTAAAGAAAGAATAAAAAAGGAATGTCGTCGACGAACAATCGCTAGGTAAGTCCCAAAGAGAGATGGAAATAGACTGAACAGGTAATGAGAATATAACTGGTATAATGTTGATTGTTATGTTAACGCAGTTGTTTGCAGCTTAGTGCAGAATATGCCAGTGTATACGAGAGGAGTCTAGCTTACCCTGTGGACTATGGTATAAGGAGTAAAAGGCCCCGTCAAAACCCACGGAACAACAACGGATATTCAGGTTAAGTGTATTAAAGTGACCGTCTCATGCCACTTTAAACACATTCCGTACCAATCTATCCCTTTAACCCCGTAATGTATTATTGTATTGTTTTGTAGTGATTTGTAAATATAACACTTGCCAAAACCATGATATCAATTGTTCATGTAAACGGATAAGGATATAAACGGATAATCATGTAGACAAGGCAAATGTATATCCATACATCGGTCAAATGAAGACATGTTGATATAGATTGTATTCTAGTATAAAAGGATTCATGTTGCATTGGAGTTATATTGAATTGTATACATGGATGGATTGATTTCAGATTAGACTGAGACTTCGACTGATTCAGACACTTAAACGGAATTGAAGTCCTGAATTAGTTTTGGAGTTATCGGTAACTGTTGCATATGGACGGCAGGATTTGTGACTTTTTCCAAGCCAATTACCATTGATAACCCCGTTTTAATTGTCTACCTTAAATAGACAAGCACCCATATTCTCCGGCTCCGTGAGGCTCAAGAGAATTGGTCCCGTTTAAACCTATATTTACTTGGGTCCTTATTATAAATTAATATAACTTGAGGGGGTTTTATGAAAAATAGTTTTGATATATTTTCAATATAAACCTCAAGTATTTAATTATTGTCTTTAGGGTTTTCATAGATGTAATTTTAAAATTGATGAGATAGTCTAGTGGATATAAACCTAACTTTAATAGTATAGAGTATTTTCATGTAATTTGACTTGTATTGATTCTTGATGGTATTTTCATGAACTTTTGTGATTCTTTTCTTTTGATTTAGAAAATATGGGATTATTAAATATATTTAAAATAGATATTTTGATAATATTTATATATAAGTATATTAAAAATAGAATTTATTTATTAATAGAAATCACGTTTTCGAAAAAAAATTGTAATATAAATTCCACCGAGATCGTATGCTCCGTGAGGAGGTCCGTATTTCTCCCTACTAGTTCGATGGATGTGCGATAACCCGCACCAACCAAATCGGATTCTCCAAAATTGGTTGTAAGGACATAATTATATGGAATTTAATTAAAACAATCTTAAAGAATACGGTTTTTTAATAGTTTAGGGTATTTTATCGTAAAATTGTATTAGTCCTAAAAATATGGTAAAGAGGCAATCGTACTGTCATGACGAGGTAGGTCATTACCTCATGAGTTTTCTAAAGGTATTATGAGTAATATGAAGAAGTAATGTCGAATAGAAGTTTGTGGTATTTAACCGTAAAAGTGCAATAAAAGTGTTTTTATATGGAGTTTTGAATTGAAATTTATTTCTAATTATAGTTTAATGTTTAACAAACTAAGTACAATGATTTAGATAAATAGTTTTTAAGAAAAATTGTTAGTGTAAGAAGTTTTAGAGATGGATGTTGGTTTAACTCCACTTACCGACATCATTAAAAAGAAAAAGTTTTGAGAGGTGAAAAGAAGAGAGTAGAGGGGACTTACTGAATTAGGGAAAAGAGAAGAGATGGAGGAAGATTTTGAAAGCATCGTGGAGTCACGGGGTCGCTGGATTTGTCTCGAAACGTCGCCGGAACTTGACCTTAGGCTAACTCCACTTGTACAAGTTTTTGGACTTAGATTATAGTTTAATTGAAATTTGTTTCTAATTATAGTTTAATTTTGAGAGTTTTGATGCTAGATTTCAGAATGAGGAGGACTAGGGTGTAGGGTGGTATTTATAGGGTAGAATTAGGGTTTAGGGTATTAAACATGAGAATTAAAATACATTAAAATTTGATTTTAAAGTTTATTTTAATTCTCTGTTAATGTGCAGGAAAATCAAACAGAAGAGGAGTAGTGGGGGTAGGATAAAAGGTGTTAGGGCAGAATTTGAAGGCATTAGGGACGGGAGGCCCGGCGGCGCCGGCCCTAGAGGGTATCTCACCGGCCACGTGGGGGTGTTGGGTCCCTGGAATTTCGCCACCTGTCCCTATCTGTTCATATGATATTTTACATATGTTTGATTAACCCGACTTTTCATTTTTACGTGTATTGGACGTGTAAATTTTTGGGCTTCCAAAAAGTTTAAAAGAAAAATCAGCAAAAATAATATGTGGCTGGGGGGATTTGAACACAGGGGCTACGTCACAGCAGTGCAAGGCTTTACCAATGAACTACAAGTGTTTTCTTGCTGTTTTTAAACAACTTAAATTTATAATTTGTGCTCAGGATTTACAAATGCTCCATTTGTACATTAACTTAAAAAAAATTTGTACATTAAAACAGAGTCGTTACAATCTCCTTATTGCAGAATATGCCCAGCGGAGTCCGGAAAGCGGTATGTTTTTGATCTTCTGGATGCATTTTTATTTGTTTGTATCTTGAAAATCCATCTATGAAGGAGAAGACTCATGGGTAGACATGTTATCGATCATCAGCTCGGTAACAGGTACTGGGAAATTATCCTTTTGGCAAGTTTTGTTGAGCTCCCGAAAGTCCACGCAGATGCGCACCGTCCCATTTTTTTAATCAATAGAATGATATTAGTGATCTAGTCGGGATATTGAACTTGTTGGATGAAGCCGGAGTCGATTAGTTTCTTGATTTCAGCGTTGATACTCATCTCAAGTTCGAACCGCATTCTTCTTGGCACCTGTTTGACTGGCTTTATGTCCGGCGATATGGCCGGTTTATGTACCACTACTTTTGGATTTAGACCTAGCATCTCAGAATAGTTCCATGCAAAGCAATCTTTATATTGCATGAGCACGTCCTTTAACGTGGCTACCTGTTTTTTAGATAGTAGCTCACTGACGAATGTTGGCCTCGGCTCATTTTCCGTCCCTAAGTCGATTTTTCTTAGGTTGTCCACCATAGTGTGTATTCCGTCTTCCATCTCTTTTGGTGCTGGTAAAAACTCTGAGATCATCTCGTCCTCGTCTTCATCTGCGAAGCACCTGAAGGGGTCATCTATCTTCTGTTAGTTATATGTATGCCCTAGAGGCCATTACTGTACATAGGATGTATATTGTAGTGGATGCTGGGACATATATAGGTAGGACTTTCTTGATCAACATGATAGTACGCTATCTGGTTGCTCTTTATCTTAACATGTATACTTTCTGTCTCTCTGTTACATGTTGATAAAGCCCTTAGGATGTGTACTCGACTTGCAGGACTATGATGTAGATCATACTAGTGGGGCCTGGGTAGTCCATGAGTACATCCTTCAATGTTCCTAGTCCTGGGAATATCGAGACGGGGCATCGATATTCCAGAGTAGACTAGCATATATCTTCTCGACCCATATGATGGGCGATGGATGATCCCATATCCATTGGTGTTTGACATCAGAGATGGTATGCGGGTGCTCAGTAGTGACTGGGTACACTGAACGGACTCGCCGAGAACTCCTAGATGGTATTATACCTCACGTCAGATGGCAGTTCTCTGGTGACACTGGTACAGCTTAGTCTGTTGACCCGAGATCGTCATAGAGCCTTGTGTGTCTCCCACTGTGCTTTGATTTCCATCCTACCACGGCTCTACTAAGTCGTGAAAACAGGTGGTTTTTGGGTACAGTCCCGATTCACATGGAGGCAATGAGCGATAGGAGGGGATTCGTCTCTCCCGGTATTGGGGGTTGATGTTGCGCTATGCTCGACTGGCCATAACTGGAAATCCCTGGCCAGGGTTGTAGTGATTTACTGGTAAGATTTATCAGTAGTTTCACGCTTGTTATGGACCTTACATCGGCATGACTTATCAAGCTGCTGGGATCTGACGTTTACCACCCTAGGCGAGATATGCGACATATCAGACGAACAGACCGGACTGTGCGGTAAGTGTTACTGATTGGATTCGTAGGAGTGTGAGCAGGCTTGCTCGTTGATCTTCTGATCGCTCAATACCCGGGTGGCCGTTACGTTTAGCAGACCGCTTGCGGCTTGTGGGTGATTGATATGATCACCACCTACTGCCAGCGTATTGACGAGTCTTTAGAGTCCTATACAGAGGTTTCCTGGCTCAAGCGAAACGAAATAGGAGTGCATATGAGATATGTGCGGGACCGAGAATAATACCAGTATGTGATACTGTATTCTGTTCGCGCGATTTGTATCATCGGTCGGTTATATGTGATATAGCCGGGTTACCGAATCAAGTGTTGATTCGATATATTGATACACTTGATATTAGTCGGTTATATGCGATATGACCGAATCATTAAATCAAGTATTGATTTAATGATTTAATGTATAATTATATATTTGATATAGTACTTTACATTAACTAGTATTGGTTCACTTAAGATTGATTTTCTCACTTGATGTGCACAAGTTGTATATGCGATATATGTTTATGCACTAGTTTGTATCATGATTGATGATACTTGCAAACATGGGTGGGTGTATGACTTACACTTTATTTAAGTTAATGATTAAGGTTTTTAATTATTTAGTAATTCAAAAATGGTGGTTATTTTTGTCTTTGCTTGAAGCTTCATGAAGCTTTCAAGCATCTTTGACAAAGTCCACCATTTTTGTTTTGCATGAGATTTTCATTAACCTAACCATTAACTTAAACTCTAGTTTAGTCTCTACAAAGGTTAACTCACCCATGGTTGCATTATGATAGACTTCACTTGATTATTCATTTTTATTAATTCATTAATTCATATCTTTTCTTCTTCATCTTCTTCAAGTGAAGAAAACCTTGCTAGAAATTTTCAAGTGAAGATTTAGAGTGAGAAATACAAATCCAAAGTGAACCCACTTCCTATTTCTTCATCCTCTACCACTTTCCATGTAGTATAGGGTGTTCTCTTCACAAAGTTTATGACCAAGTGAAGGAATAGCTTGAGCTTGAGTCTCCTCGACGTAGATCATCTTCGGCCTCGAAGTCAACGACCTAGCCCGCTCATTTCTCCGAAGAAACCATCGCTAGGGTCCGGGATCCCGATGATCATAGCGAAGGGACATCAACACGGAGCTATTGAAGTGAAGGACCGGATCTACAAAGGTTGTAATCCCTTTCACTTGTAGTTAAAGTGGTTTGCTTGGTTTTAGTTTCGCCTTACCTTTAGTATACGATCTTGCATAGGGTTGTTCGGCACATAAAAATTTGATTTTGGCATGGTAGATGCCTTGTGGAACCTTGTTAGTGTGCCTAGAAACCCTACATCTTCTCGCGCCCTCCCTCCTTTGAGAGTGTTATCACATGCCAGGTACAGGTTCATTTCCATCCTTGATGTTGAGCTGGTCCTATCCTCACGTATATGTCCTTTTTGGATCATTCTTTTGCGATAGGGTTACCTTCCAGCTGTCGGACAAAGCGAACCTGCCTGGTTGATATTGGTCTTCGACCCAGTCTTTGAAGGTGAAGCAGTATTCAAAGGGATGACCTATTGCTCAGTGATAGAAGCAATAATCCGAGTGATGGGCCTCATTTATTTGTTCGGGGTGCCGAGACTCCGGGAGCGCCATCATTTGGTGCTTTATGACAAGGTTGAATATTTTCCTTGTCTTGTCTTGAGGGAAAGAGTATTCCTGACCCATCTTCTTGATAAAGGACGGGTTCCATTCAACTTTTCCTCGATTGCACGGTTTCTTGGATCCGCCTTGTTGTTTGTGAACATTGTTTGCACTTTTTGTCCTATTTTCGCCTTTATTTCGGGATTTTTCCTTTATGCGAGGACATACAACGAGCTGGGGATAAAGGGCATTGTAGTCTTCTTTCTCCGCAGATTGCTGATTGAGGAGCTGCATCCTGGCCTTTTCATAAATGGCTATTTCGCGGCTATGGTTCTCTCGACTCTTTTGACAAGCCTTCTCTGTTAGCTTGTTTATTTGTTCTTCGAGCGACGGACTTAACGTTCTTAGAGTGGGATTTCGCTATGTTTCAACGTCACGGCCATTCGGAAGAGCATTTTCCTCTTCTCTGGAGCTGTTTATGACGCAGCAGCTGTAGAACTGCTCCCATTTCCTGGACTGAACGTATCCAAGCCCGGTTGTCTCCATCTTCCTGTTGGGCATCTTTCACTGGGTCCCAGAGATATCCCAAATCTTTTGTTAGAATTGGGCTTGCCGAACAGTTTGTTCGAGGGGTACACCTTGGCATCTTAACAGCCTTTTCAATCCCTCCGCATAGTATTGTAGGGTGTTTTTCGTCACCACATTGAGATGGGAATACACGCGCGCTTGTCAGGCGTACTACAGATTCCCCTGCCTAGGGTAGGCTGGGGTTTATTGATCGTAGGGATCCAAATCTCCGGCAGCCACGGACTAAGCTGCCGTTAATTACCCCTCGCCTTTGGGGCGAGGGAACCTCCGATTGACGGGTTAAACTGGTAATACGAACTCAATGTGCAGTGTGCATGTGTTTGAAAGGGGTTTTGGATATATTGGGGGGACCCCGCAGAGCTTTTACGGAGGTCAATGGGGCGAGCAGCCCTCTTGTGGGATGCGGGGCAGCGCCCCGTTAGAAAAAAAATTTCCCAACGATGGACGTGTTTTGATGTGGGGTGCATATAAAGAATGGGGGGATGCGTCTTTAAAGACGTGTGCGTGGCACGTGGGCGCATGGTGCCCACGGGTCACGTGAGCAGTACGTGGCCGTAAGGCGCCCGCGGGTCACGTGCATTGCACGCGATGGTTGGGCGCTGAGTGGGTCGCGTGGGGCACACGTGGGTGCTCTAGTGCCCTTGGGTCACGTGCCTTGCACGTGACCGTGGGTCACGTGTGCTGCACGCGACCGCGGGTCTCATGAGGCGCACGTGGGCACCCCAGTGCCCGCGAGTCACGTGTGCGCACGCGGGCGCTTTAGTCCCTGGGGTCACGTGCGCGCACGTGACCATTGGGCGCCTTAGCACCCGGGGTCACATGGGCGCACGCGACCATTGGGCACCTTGGCGCCCGGGGTTACGTGGGCGCACGCGACCATTGGGCGCTTTAGCGCCCGGGGTTACGTGGCGCACACGTGACCAATGGGCGCCTTAGCCCCCGGGGGTCACGTGGCGCACACGTGACCATTGGGCGCCTTAGCGCCCCAGGGTCACGTGGCGCACACGTGACCGATGAGCGCCTTAGCGCCCGGGGTCACGCGGCGTACACATGACCATGGGAAATACCTGCGGGAAGGGGCCTAGCCCCTAGGTTGGGGGAGTTGAACTCCCAAAAGGGGTTTTGGAGTTGAACTCCTAACAGAAGCTAATTTATGGAGTTAAACTCCAACAGATTTAGAAAGGAGTTAAACTCTTTGGAGTCTTTGGCTCTTCTTTTGAGCCTTGGATCTGTCCAAAGTTAGATTTTTGGAGATGGGTCTCCTTCTTTATCCTCTATTGGCCGGATCTTGAAGAACAAGAAGTATGAGATTTTAAAAATATCTCCTTTTTGAGATCTAATGGAAGATCTGAGTTCCCCTTTGTGGGTTTTGTAGTGAAAAACTATTTAGTTTTGGAAAAGGAAGAGTAAAACTCTTGATTTAATTGAAGAATGTTTAAAACCTTGAGGAAGGAGAAGGAGGCACAAAAACCCTAGTTTTTTGAGGGAATGAAACATTTTATATTTTATTCATCATCATGTTGTCTTGTATAGGCTTACATGTTTACATATAGCCCCTTGGGCTTTACAAAATGGCAGTTTGCCCATCCCATGGCTCATGTGCCATTTCTTTTTGCACATAAGCCATGGGCTTTACAAAAATTTGGCTTTATGCCCATTCATGAATAAAAAATTACATAAAAATTATTTATTACATGATTTCATTTTGGCATGGGGGACGGCCGGCCGCTTCATGTTCGGACTCGACTTGGGCATGGGCCCACTTGATATGGGCTTTGGCCCACTTGGCTTGGGGTTGACCTAGACTTTGACTTGGTCAACTGGGGTGCCAATTTTGACCCTAATAAGTATCTTGGCAGATGGATTAGTTGAAGCCTGTCGAGTGAAAAATCGGCACCGTGCCAGACTTCTTTCTCTACTTTGGTCTTCGTAGATTTGTAAAAGAGGATCGCCTTTTCACCTCTTCGCCTGGGAGGCACATAGAAAGTCTGTAGTTCCTGTACGCTATATGTATTGAGCGTGTCAAGTTCCTTGTAATGCCGAGGTGGGACCATTGTGATTTGCAAACTCTGATCTGCTTCGTCAAGGGTTTGCACTGACGGGTGGATAGAGAACACTGCGTTGGCCTCGTCCTCAGAGTCGCCGCCAAAGACCAAAATGGGAGTAAATGGTCCGGACCTGTTGTTTTCTTTCTAGGGTTGCCCCAAGTATATTATTTATTAATCTTCCTCAGAATCGCTCCTAAAGATCGGAATGGTGGCGACAGACTTCTGTTTATCCTCCGGTTTATGACACCTTTCCGTATCTTCGAAGTCTGGTAGGATATACTTTGCAACTTCATATTTTCGGACTTCGTTTACCGAGAATGGATTCAGCTCCTCTATGACGGTGCATTCCAAACCATCCTTGAAATACTTCATGCACTGATGTTGTGTAGAAGAGATGACGTTGTACTCATGCATCCAGGGCCTGCCGAGCAAAGCGTTATAGCAAGTCTTGGCGTCAATGACGTGAAATTTGATGTCAGTGACGAGCAACTCGAAGCGTAACGTCAAAATTATGAACCCAAGTGTCCGTGACGACTGTGAGTCGAATCGGGAGATGGTAATTTTGTTCCGAGCCAAGTGTTGAACGTTCATACAAATCTCCTTCAGCACTTTCACGTTGAGAAGTTTGATGGAGGATCCATTGTCGACAAGGATTTTCCCTATCTTGATGTCGTAGCAGTATCCGGTGACGTATAATGGGCGGTTATGTTTGCACGTACCGAGGAGGAGATCTTCCTCGCTGAATTTAATGTCAGTTGTGTGAACCTCTGCCAGCTCGTTCTTCATCTTCTCTTCTGCAAGGAAAGGTTGGAACTGATTGGGCTCTTGTAATGCCTTGATCAAAGACTCTCGTTCCTTTTTGGATAGGAGGAGAGCATCCAATATGCTCAATTGTGAGGGTATTTTTCTTAAATGTGCCAGGACGTTGTAATCCACCTTATTTTTCAAAGGCGGGTCTCTCACTGCGAGCTCTTTGACAACTCCATCATCAAGGGTGATTTCCTCAGGGATTTTTTCTTTCCCCTTGTCTCTTTTGTTCGAACCTCTGTTTGTAGGTCCGAGGTTCTTCTCAGCCAGCGTGTGGTTGCGTAGCTGAATGTTCTTGCAGTTCTTCTCCTCTTCTTCTTTTTCAGAGGTGGAGTCTTTGAAGAGAGGGTTGAGGGGTATTTAGTCCTCAAAATCGCTCCCCAAAGTAAGAACTTGGGGTTTCCCCCCTAACGGACTGGTATCAACCATATGCCAGTTGTCAGTCATTTTTTCATGCGCATCTGTTGCACTTTTTGCCATCGACGAGTTTTGCACTTTATCCTCTTAAGGTGTTTTTGATGGGCAACATATCCTTGCCACCACTTCTTGAAGGTACTGCATTCTTCGGTGGGGTAGGTAATCCTCTGATGAAATAGGCAGTAGTTTGGATGTGAATCCTCTCCGTCGAGACATATGACCCCGGGAGTGTTTCTTACGAGAGGTGGCAGCTTCATTCCCATGGACAGGGCTTTGGCGAACCGCTTCTCTGTCTTGATCCTGCTCTTATTTGTAGAAGGTGTGCATTGGTTTGGTTGGAGTACTTTATGACTCATCCTCGCCGCGGCTTCTTCATTCTGACGCTGACGCTTAGCCTTATCGTATATGGCTGTTTCGCATTGTCGGTCAGCTTTGCTTTTTCGAAGGGCTTCGTTTAACAGCCTATCAATCAGGTATTCTGGCAATTCTGGGAATTTTAGCGTCGATCCTGCCCCCAATTCCTCCGCGTTGTCTTCTGACGCTGAGGGAGCTTCTTCGCCATTTAACGACGAATTGGAGACTATGTGGCAACTTGCTACATAGTCTTCGGTTTCTTCTGATGAGTCATTTTTCTCATCGTTGTCACTATCTTCGTTCTCAAGAATATGCTTGAGGAACTCTTCGAGGGTGACCGGTGTTCGCGCCTTCTAATTGTACTCCTCCAACGCGTCGCTGTAATTTTTTAGGTTTGTGCGCTTGTCGTCTTACTTAGTAGGCTGCACAGACTTCTTGGTCTTCTTCTTTTTCATTGAAGACTTTGAAGGCTTGACTTGGGGATTTTGCCCTTTTGTCAACAACTTTCGGTATGAGATGTGGTTTCAGCATCCCTTCGGTAATTTCAGGTTCAAGTGGGATTTTCCACCTGTCTGCTGGACATGCCTGTAGATCCTTCAGCATTGTTTTGGTTTTTGCTGAAAGAACGTCTTCCTAAGGAGTTTCTTCCACGAGCGAGCATGATGCCCCTGGCGCATCCACTTTTTTAGGAGTGTGCTTCTGTGGTGGGTTCACCCTCCAGTTCTCAGACAGTGTGAACTTGCCCTGTTGATGCTGGTCCTCGACCCAGTTCTTGAAGACGTAACAATCCTCAATTGGGTGGCTCACCATTCTATGATAGGAGCAGTAGTTGGGGTTGTTGACGTCGCTGGTTTGCAGTGGACGCCGTGGGTCTGGACATGTGATGAGTTTGTTATGCATTGCCAACTCAAATAATCTCATCGTCTTATCGCGGGGAAACGAACAAGCGTGTCCTAGCCTTTCTTCCAAGGATAGGCGTGGACATGCATTGTTTTGGTGAGCCGCCGGTTTTGGGTCGCTCGGTTGTTGTTGAGTATTGGTGATGATGGCCGCTTTCCCTTTACCATTGGCATTTCGAGGTTCCTTACTTGAGGAAGATGGTCCATGACCCATCTGGTCCATTTGGGCTAGTTTATCAATCAGAGCTTGGAAGGTCGTCGGCTTGAAGAACGTCATGAACTGGGACACAGTTGTTTGAGGATCAAGAGTCCCGATGAACATACCTACGGTGGGAGATTCTTCAATGCGCTGTTCGCACATTGACCATAGGTTTCGCCACCAGATTGCATATTAGACCCAGGTTTCTCCTGGCTTTACCCTGGAATTGATTAATGCTGTGATTGGGGTGCACTCGCTTGCGCTGGAGAACCGCTGTGTGAACAACAGTTCCATCTCTGTGAATGTTCTCACGGAGTCATTTGGGAGCTCCGAGCACCATTCAAAGTCCGTCTCTGACAGGCTGCCAACGAACTGCCGAAGCAACAGTTTGTTGTCGCCTCCAGTGTTTCCGCACAGAGCTCTGAACTGCGCGATGTGCTGATGTGGGTTGCCTGTCCCCTTGTACACATGGAACTTAGGGATCGTAAATCCCAGCGGGTACTTGAGTTGGTTATACCAGTCTGGATACAATCGCCAGTTCTGACAGTTTGGCCGGCCGCTTCATTTTCTTGATGAGCTCATATTTGTTGGGCGATATAATCATCAAGAGCAGCTTTGGAGATCGTTTTCTCCTTGGCTGTTGATAAAGCCGGAAGAGGGTTTGATGTTTCCCCTCTGTCATCCTCGACAATTATCGGCGGGCCTTCGGCCTTGGCTGGATCATCATTCCAACCATGTCTTGAAACAAGAAAGCCATCTGCTTTATGTTAGCAGCCTGCTCAGGAAGTCTGTATCGGTCTCTTGCTCCTGGCGCTGTTCGGCTGTTGGGTCCGGACTTTCTTTCTTCCCGGTGAGTGCTGCCATTTTGGTAGCATCTCCTGGATCTTTTGTCTGCGACCGAGTTTGCGGATGGTGACCTACGGAAGCACAACTTTCTTCTTTTCCGGAAACCATGTAAACCGTGTGTACGATCATGCCGCCAGACTTGGGGCGTTTGTGTCCATCACCTTTAGAATTTGCCGCCGGCGGTGGGATTTTCTCCGGCCTCATCCTTTTATGGGCGGTCGAAGTTGAAGGAGCCGTTGTAAAAGGCACCTGTGTAGAAGAAGACCCTCGTTGTATGACGGGGGAATGGTCTTTCTCTTGCCGAGTCTTTGATTTCTTTAGCCTAGGAGAATAAGCTTTGTTGATCACAGAGTCCTGGACTTTTCGCCAGACCCTCTGAATTTGGGAGGAGAGCCGTTGATGGGGCTGCTCCGTCTTTTGCCTGCACCATGGCCTCTGCAGGTAAGGGCGATTTCTTTAGCACTGCCGTTGGAGAGCTCTTGCATACCCTCCTGAGCATATCAAAGTTGTTCCCGGTTAGAACGGCAACGTCAACTTCCACCATTGGTGCCGGTAGGGTGAGTCCAGAGGGAGAGTTTCCCCCAGCTTTCCTTACTCGGTGCCAGTGACGATATCGAGCATGTCTTGCAAAAGGGACCGCCTTAGTTTTGGAAGCGGCTTCGTCGTGCCCCCGGCTTTGGTTAGGGGCTGCTGTTGGTGTTAGCCTGTTGTAGAATGACGTCCTGATTAGAGTTTGGGGAGTGCCGGCTAATCTTTCGAAGTCCGATCTTCTGATAGGGGAAGCACTTTTGACGGCTCCACCCGTAGCAGGAGTTGGGAGGGCTATCCATTTTGGGGCAGCTACTTTAGGTATCACGAGCCTCTTTGCGGGACCGTTTGGGTTCTTGCCCGGCCTGTTGAAGACTGAGACGTCAGCTTGGATGGCCCGTTGAGAGGGGCCGTGGTGGTCGCCAGTCGATCGAAGACCGACCTCTTGGGAGCTTCCTCTTGCGGCGCTGAGGCACCGAAACTCACTGGTGGGAGCATGGTCCCGAAGAATAACCCAGTAGTGGCTTGTGTAACTTGCCCCACCAACATTGAAAATATAGAGGTCGTGTTGGGTCCATAGGTCACTCATCCAGTTGGGGTGGAGTGAGAGTTGCTGTTGCAAGAGGTGCAGTTGGAAGCCATCGATTTTTTCTACATCTGCACAGGAACAAGACACTAAATCTCAGTACTTTGAATCTAAGGGTAATCATAGTAGACCGCGATTTTGTTCACGAAACACGACATACGAAGTGTGGAGTGGAAAGAGGAAAAGGTCCCGCCGGGCGTGCCAGAACCTGTTTACCGCCGGAAAGAGAGACGAACTGGGAGAGATCGTCTTGCCTGAATCTGAGAGTAGATGCTATTTGGATTTATCCGTCCACCTCTCCGAAAATACCAAGTTGATTTATGGCACCATAGATCGGAGGTTTGGATGGATGCGGCCGTTGTAGCGGATTTTGTCAGATTCCCCCTCGTTTTATGAAGGGTTTTTGATTGTGGGGACGCTCTTCCCTGCAGGCGCAAGCCCCTGCAGTTAATTACATTACCGTATTGCGATAGACCATTTCTCTTGCTCCGGCAGTTCACTTCGTGTCGTGTGTATGTTTGTTTTGGTTTTGGTTGCCCGTGGATTGTATACGGAGACTAATTTATGTCGTCGCCCGCAGGGAACGGGTTAGTCCAAATCCGTATATTTTAAATTTAGGCTTGGTTTCATTTAAGGACCGTTAATCTAGTTTAAAATTAAGATCAACTTAAATATATATGAGAATTTGGGGCTCAATTTGTTTTTGACTAAAGATACGTTGGTCAAATTTGAGACTAAGATCAACTTAGCGAAATTTCAAGGATCATTTTTAGTTCGGATCCAACAACAGAGCATTTGGGCTCAGCTGCAGGAAAAAATTTCAGAGACCTAGCCAATTTGGGGGCTTGGTCTGCTTAGTATTTTGTTTTATTCAAAAGTGTTAGGCACTTATTTGGGCTCTGTTTGTTCAGCCCTTTTTTATGCCAAAATGTTGAGCACTTATTTGACATCTGACACTTAGATATAAGACATGTGAAGCATTCAGTCATAGGCACCGCTCAATGAGCGCTGAGCACTCAGCCATTTTGGCTGTTTATGGAGTGCTATGCACTTTTATTCAGCACCCACGTTATGAGCACGTGTGGCGTCAGCCTTCTATTTTAGGCGTCCACGTGTCTTTCACGTGAGGCGCTAGGCACTGTTAAAAGGTCTCCTACATGGGAAGCACGTAAGGCACTATTCTTTTTCCTTTCATCATTTTTAGAGATTTAAATCTCTGTTGATATTTTCAGAGAGGTTAAACCTCTAGCGATTGCGCTTTGACCATTGACGCTCACTAAAATCACTATATTTGATGATTTTAGGTTGAGTTTTTTTTAAAGAGCTAAGTTATCGATTTGAAGGAACCGAGTTCCTGGAGCATCATGGACTCCGTTTAAAATTTGTTCTTCTCTGAATCTTTGATTCTCTAGAACAAGATCTTCCCGATGAGAATTTAATTCTCAACTTATGGGAGATTTGCCTTGTGGATCTCAGATCCAGAGAAAGAACTAAGTTCTTTTAAAAGGGTTAAACCCTTAGATGTGATAGAGATATTTTGATCTCTTTTGTTTATCTAAGGTTTTGAGAAGGAAAGTCTTCTTTCTCGAGAATTGAATTCTCTGTTGTTTTTGAGCTCACTGTATTTTTGCAGAAACTTATCAGGGGTTTTCTCTTCTTCTTTTTTTCTCCTTTCTTTTTCTGTCTCTCTGTGTGAGTGAGACATGAAGTCTCAGGTCCTTTATATATGTAAGGCAAATTGTTGATTAGTTTTGAGAAAATCTCTTATTGAGAGATTCTAATTGATTTAATTGGTCTCAAAATTGATTTGGGGAATTTTACCCACCATTGGATCTTTGATCCAAGAACTTCTGTTTTTACAGAATATGATTTTTGGTTTTTAACGAGATTGGGAAAATATTTTCCTATACAGAATTTATTCTGTAAAACGGTAATTTTTAATCACCATTAGATTTTTTAATTCAACGGTTCTTTGCTTTACTAAGAGCAATCTTTTTTATTTAGAAAGATTGAGAGAAGATATTCCAGCATAGAATTTTATCCTACAATTGGATCTTTGATCCAACCGAGGGTATCTTTCTTATTTAGAAAGATATGGGAGATATTTTCTCCTAATAGAATTTGATTCTATATCTTGATGATTTATCATGTACGTTGGATCTTTAATCCAACGGCTCTATTTAATAGAGAGTATCGTAGAATTTAATTCTGCCTGGCTGCTGGTGCTCACGTGTTGTGCAAGTGGGCGCCACTTAAGAATTTAATTCTTAAGATGGGTATTCCTGTGTTTTGCACATTGGCGTCCGTGAAAGGAGCACGTGCGGTACCATCTAAGAGTTTAACTCTTATATAATGAACCCTTCTGTGCTTTGCACATTGGCGCCCGCGTGAGGAGCACGTGCGGCGCTATCTAAGAGTTTAACTCTTATGAACTCTTCTGTGCTTTGCACTTTAGCACCCGCGTGAGGAGCACGTGACGCACCGCCATAGGACTTAATCCTATAAAATTGGCTCAGGCGCTAGCACCCTCATGGAGAGCATGTGAGGCGCTGCCTCAATGAATTCAATAGAGCTTTACTCTTTTATTAGGTTAAATATATTGGGGAAACACCCCTTTAATACCCTGTAATATATTGTATTGAATTATAGTTATCAAACTTGCCGAGACCATGAATACAAGTTATTCATGTAAACAGGTTCAGGATGTAAACTGGTAGGCATGTAATCAAGTCTAGTTATAGGCATGGTTCAGTCATGTCAAGTCATGTTTGCATGTTAATATTGTTCTGATATTTAGGTTCAGGTTCAAGTATACATATTAGGGTTTAGATTCATGTTTGATCTGTATTGAGTTTGGATTGAATTCAAGCTTGATTTAGACTCAGACTTGAGTCAGACATTTAGAAATGATTTGGATCCTGAATTAGGTTTGGGGGTTATCGGTAACTGCTGCACATGGACGACAGAATTTGTGTTTTTTTCAAAGACAATTACCATTGATAACTTCGTTAAGTTTTTCTACCTTGAATAAGCAAGCACTCACTTTCTCCAGCTCCCTGAGGCTCAAGAGAATTGATCACGCTTAAATCTATATTTATTAAAGTTCTTAAATGTAATTTTATATAACTCGACGGGGTTTTATGAAAAATATTTTATATACTTTCAAAATAAACCTCGAGTATTTATTTATATTATTTAGGGTGTCCATAATTGTGAATTTTAAGAATGTGAAGTATTTTAGTGATAATAATTTAGCTTGGATAGTTCAAGGTATTTTAGTGTAAAACTTGTCTTTTGGATAACTTGAGGGTATTTTGATGAAACTTGTCATTCTTTTATTTTTTAGAAAACATGGAATTTTATTATATCTTGAAAATATGTGGTTTGATAATATTTATATATTTATAAAAATTAATTTTATTATTAAATAGAAAATCTCATTTTTCTTTAAAAAATCGTATTAAAAAATCTTTCGAGACCGAATGCTCCGTGAGGAGAACTGCATCTCGCTCTACTAGCCCAAGAATATACGATAATCCGCACCATCCAATAGCGGGTCCCCTAAAAAGCGTTATAGAGGTATAATCGCAAAGAGTTTTGATAATACAATTCAAAGAAAACCGGGTTTTTATAGTTCATGGTATTTTAATGAAAAGTTGTATTTGCCACAAACATATGTTCGAAAGAGTATCGTGCTATGTAAACATGTATGTATGTGAGGGGTAGGTCATTACCCCGTGATGTTTTCTAGAGGCATGTACAAACAAAGGAATAAAATGACGTATATAAATTTCATGGTATTTTCATGTAAAAGTGAGATTTAAATTATTTAACATGATATTTTAGAGTGAAAATTGGTTCTAAACATTTATAACAGTGTTGCAAATATTATGTAAAAGTTGGATGAACAATATGTAATTTAAAAAGTGAGATTTTATAATTTAGAAGATTTACATCGGTACCAACTCCACTTACCAATGTTTGTTTTGAAAAGAGATTTTAGAGAAGAAGGGGATGATGAGAGGGGACTTACTTTTGGATTTTGTTAATAAAAGGGAGAGGAAGGGGTTGAGATCGTCGTGGCATCGCGGAATCACCAGAACATACTCGATTCCTCGCTGGAAGTTGGTCTCTTACTAACTCCACTTGTACTCTTTTTGTACTTAGAAAAATTTGAGGATTTTGGATAGAATTTTCAGAATGAGGAGGAGATAGGGTATGTGGTTGTATTTATAGTGTGGAATTAGGGTTTTGGAATTGAAAAAATGAATTAAAATTGGATTTAAAGATGAAATTTAAGTCTCTGTTTCATTTCAGAGAAATCAAACGGTGCAGGGGTAATGGGGATAGGGGAAGAGTCTTGTTTACAGAGCACGGGCTTCATTGGGTACGGGGGACCCATCGGCGTCGGCCCTAGGGCATATCTCGCTGGTCCAATTGTGAGGGAAGGACGGTGGATCTTGACCACGTATATAAGGCTGTATACACAACATTTTACACATGTTTGTTTTTCTGTCTTTTCATTTCTATATGTAGTGCAGTGTAAACTTTTGGAGTTCCAAAAATTTTAAAAGAAAATTCAGAAAAAATAATATGTGTCTGAGGGGATTCGAACACAGGGCTACGTCACAGCAGTGCAAGACTTTACCAGTGAGCTACAAGTTGTTTCTTGCTGTTCTTAAACAAAAATAACTTATAAAGTGTACTCAGACTTGCAAACTCCATTCTGTACATTGAACTGAAAAATTTTGTACAGTAAATTCAGATTCGTTACATTTTCAATCAACATTATGATCGTCTCTTACCGACCATCGCGAAGAGGAGTGGAGAACGCGCAAGAAATAAATATCAGAGATCCACCGGTCGATAAGGAAGATCTTCTACCCCCGCTAAGGTTTGAAAGATCTTAGTGTTTGTGTAGGTTACTAGTTACTTATTTACTTCCGCTGTATTTGTGTTGATCCTCTGATGGATCTGAATCCATGGAGAGATCTAAGATGCGATCATACATCACCATTAGCCTACATTGGTATTAGAGCCCTTTTTAAGGTTTCTAATTTTTTTTTCTCTATAGACTTTCATGTTTAGGTGTCTTAGATCATTAAAGTTTTTATTTTTTTTAATTAGATCTAAAGAAAGACCCTTTAAACTTTTGATGATTCATCCTAAAAAATAAATTTTATTTTATTTTTATGATCCAAAAGAACGCATGTATGTTTGAGAATTTTTTATGACGGTCCTAAATTAATTTAACTTGTGTTTTAAAAATTGATAATTTTTGTTTTAAAAATTATTGTAAAACTAATTTAGGCACGATATGAATTTTTATCATGACTACAAAATTGTTCCTTTAAGTCGTAAGATGGTGTCGTGATGTTTGCATCGATGGTGGCCACCATGTTTGATTACTCTAAATTCTAGTTTTGAAATTTTTTTAAAACATTGAGGGATTTTTCTGATGATTTTTTTTTATCCCTTTTTGAAGATTTTCTCAAAAAGATGTGATTGAAAAATATTTACTTTGGAAAGATTTTTTTTAAGTTGGGAAAATACATTTTTGATAAGAAAATATTTTAAAAGATTCTAGGATTTTTTAAAGAATTAATGAGATTTTTCTAGAAAATCAATTTTATTTGAAAAAAAGGGAGAAAAAGGAAAAGAATGAACGAGCCAAGGCTCGGGCGGAGCCGTCCCGGAGCTGTAGGCTCGGTGGAGCCTGCCTAGCCGGGCTTGATCGAGTCTGCCGAGCCGGTGTCATAGCTGTAAGTCGATGTCGCACACCCCACACACTTGTGGGATGGCGGAATTTACAGAAAATGAGTTTTCATACTTTGCAACACCGACTTTAACTCCAGGATTTTTACAGAAAGCTTAACTAGCAATACTACTTGGAGGTATTAACTACTGTGATAGTGTTATACCTTCTTGATTCTAGTCATTCGGGTCTTCTCCTCCTCCTTAGCTTGAGCTCCTCGAAGATTCGGATTGCGCTTGATCGTCGGCCTCCTCGTGTCGAAAATGATCCACCGGAAAGTCTATACCTCAAGCTCCAACCTCTAAACCGAGTTAACTAAGGTACCTAGTTCGCTAAACTAGGTAGCTAAGAAAATGTAGAGTATTTATTGGAGTGTATTATCTCAAGAGACCTAATGGTTCACAACTCATGTGAGAGTTTTAGTCTTAAGAAAGAAGGATAGAAGAATAGAGAGAGAAAGGAAAAGAGTAAATGAGCTAAGGGTTGGCTTGGTGTAGAATGGCTCATACTCGTCTCACATGAAGTATGGATTATTTTCTAATAGAAAATAATAACCATGCTTCAATAGTAAACACAAACCAATAAACAAATCAAATGAGCCATGCTTCACAATGCCACAAATATCTCTATTTTCCACCTCATTAATTTATTTCCAAAATAGATAAATCCAAATAATGAGGTGTTCCTTTCTAGAAGCATCTCTTATGAAATTACAAGAATGCCCTCACCGTATATACATACCCGTATTCGTATTCTGAAAAATACGAATACAATGAGATAATAATAATCCAATAATATAATACTAGAATCCGGATTAAACTAAAGCCCACTAGTATTATCCATCCGAACAAAATCCGTGTAGCCAGTACATGTATATGATCGAAACCCTGCCGTAAAACCATATAGCCTCTACATTATTTCGCCCGAAGCAGGGAAACCCTCTGTGGGGACTCTAAAAACTCGACGGTATGCTGGCAGTGGGTTTAACTACAAGTCCGTCAGCGGCACTAACTGTGCGTAACAGCTACCCAGGTATCTGTCGATAAGAAGGCCGATGAGCAAACTCATCCGAATTCCTACTGAGCCTATCTGTGACAATCTCCGTACAGTCCGGTTTGTTCGTCTAAGAGTATCGCATATCGGGCGTAGGGGGTGGTAACTGTCAGAACCCTAATAGCGCAATAAGTCATGCCGGTGTAGAGCCCCATACACCCTGAGAAACTATTGGTATACCTACTAGTAAATCTCATCTGCCCTAGCCAGCGACTTTGTGTAATAGTTATCCGAACACCGCGCGATATCAACCCCCAATACCGGGAGAGAAGAATCCTATCTAACTACTATTGCCTCCAAGTGCTTCAAGACTACAACCAACCACTACCTGTTTGCATGACTCATTTGAGCCGTGGTAGGGTAGCGATCTAAGTACAGTGGGAACACACTCGAGATGAAGAATGATGTCAAGTCAGCAGACTAACCTGTACTCATGTCACCCAGGAACTGCTAACTGACGATAGGTATAATACCAACCAGCAGTTCTCCCGGGAGTCCGTCCAGTGTAACTCATAACCCAATGAGCACCTGTATACTATCTCCGGTATCGCATACCAATAGCTGCGGGACAGGCCATCTCCCGAACTAGGAAGAGAAGCGTATACACCAGTCTACTCTGGAGTTTCGATTCCCTATCTCGATAATCCTATGACTAGGGACAAGTATAAGGATGTGCTTATAGACTATCCAGCCCCCACTAGTGTAATTGCCATCACAATGCTGGTAGTTAAGAAAAGATCCTAAGGGCTCTATTAACATGTATTAGGGACATGTAAAAAGAAACACATACACATGTTAAGATAGAATCAAACCAGATAGCATACTATCATTTTGAGTAAGAATGTTATTATATCCGTGTATATCCCAAGCTTCCAAAATATAATATACAATCCAGTACTATACAATAATGGCCTCAAGGGCATTTATCACTAACAATCTCCCACTTGCACTAAGGCCATGTATTGGCATATCGCAGACCTATCATCTCGAATAACCTCTCGAATTGTGTGTGAGGGATGGCCTTTGTGAATGGATTTGCAGTGTTGTTCTCCATCTCTAATCTTCGCACCTCGATCTCCCGGCGATCAACGATCTCCCGGCGATCAACGATCTCCCTGATCAGGTGGTACCGCCTCAAGATGTGTCTAGACTTCTGATGGGACCTGGGTTCCTTCACTAAAGCTATAGCCCCGTTGTCGCCGCAATACAAAGTATTGGATCAACAATGGACAGAACCACCATAAGTTCTGTTATTGTTTCCCCCAATCAGAGCAAAGCTCTGTTTGAAATTCGAATTTCAAAAATTGAAGCAACGCTTCAGATCCAGCGCCAGGTGCGCTGCGCCCTAAGTAGTGCACCATGTGTGCGCTAGCGCTAGGCGCGCTGCGTGCCACGTGTCAAACACAGGTGCGCTGCGTTCTGAGCAGCGCACCACGTGTAAAGAACGGGTGCGCTAGCGCAAAGCGCACTGCGCTCTGAGCAGCGCACCACGTGCAAAGCACGGGTGCGCCAGCGCTGCAATTAAAAAACTCCCCACCGTTAGATCAAAAGATCTAATAATAATGATAAACCATTAATTAATCAGAATTAAATTCTGTTGTGGAAAGATTTTCCAATCTTGTTAAAAAATAAGAAGATTGCCTTCTGTAAAACAGAAGCCCTAGGATCAAAGATCCAACGGTGGGAAACATTCCCAAATCAATCAGAGAAAGATCTCTTTAACTGATTCAACAAATCATCATGCCCTATATAAAGGCCCCAAGACTTCAAGTCTGATATAGAGAAACCCCCCAATAAACTTTGAGAAACTCAAAGATAAAGAGCAAGCTCTTGCAAGAAGATACTTTTTCAAAGTAAAGATGATGAATGATGAACACAGAGATGAAATAATCTTATAAAAAGAAGAATTCTTTTCTTTTAAAAAGATCATAGATCTTCAAGACAAAAAGTCTTTCACCAAAGAGATCAAAAGATCTCATCATAAAATAAAAGAAGAACATATTCTTCTCACAGATCATGGATCTATAAAGGCAAAGCCTTTCATCAAAATAAGAGATTGAAAATCTCTCCTGCAAAATAAGAACTGTTGTTCTTAAATCTTGAGACAAAGTCTCCTTTAAAAGAACATAAATTTTTTCCCAGATCATAAAATTGATCAAATGCGCTTTGCGCTCTTTAAATGCACCTTGCGCTTTTGAACTGCGCTTCTGCGCTCTCTGGACCGGCGCTCAGCGCCAAATGCGCCACGTGTCAACCACGTATGCGCCAATTAAACAACTTGCGCTCTGCGGTTCTGAAATAGCGCACTGCGCTCATGGGCTGGCACTCAGCGCCAAGCGCACCACGTGTGCGCCACTAAACAAGCGCAATGCGCTCATAAATTGGCATCATCCGGCACTTAGCGCCAAGCGCGACACGTGTCAACCATGTGTGCGCTACTTGGCAGAAGCGCATTGCGCTCTTTAACTGGCGCAAAGCGCCTGGCGCTCCACGTGTCACGTTGTCAGAACATAAATTGTTCTTTAATAAGCCCATAGCTTTGATCAATGCTCACCATTATTAAAAAGGCCAAGCCCAAATAAAGGCTCAATAGCCAGAATAAAAATGTTAAACATTTATTGGACTTAGCCCAAGATTGGCCATAAGTTCTCAACCAATATTAATTGAGCCCATCTGCTCATGAATATTCAACGGATCTTAGTTCCAAATTGGACTACATATCTTCCAACCAACTCACTCCGGTTCGAGGGTACATCTCTTTACTCCTCTGATATCTATCGTTGTAATCCTTCAACGTCTTCAGAGAGGTGACGAGTCCCGACAACCACACATTTCACGGACAGTGGGGTCCTTAAACTTATGGACTATGATGTTCTTAAACTTTATAGAATATGACGTCTTTAAACTAAGGACTGTGGGGTCCTTAAACTCATGTACTATGATGTCCTTAACCTTGGACCGAGATGTCCTTAAACTAACAATGGACCATAATGTCCTTAAACTAATCGACCGCAATTTCCCTAAACTAAACAACAGAGGCCAAATGCTCTCTTGTTGGATCTAAATGATCCTGTTAAGTTGATCTTAGTCTAGTAATTAGACTAACGTATCCTTAACAAACGTTTAAGTTGATCTTAGTCTCAAATGAGGCTAACGTATCCTTAAACCCAACCCCCAAACCCAAATCTAAGAAGATACGGATTTGGACTAATCCATGCCCTACGGGCGACAGCATAAATTAGTCTGCGTATACAATCCACGGGCAACCAAAAAAACAAAACAAACACACACGACACGAAGTGACCATCTGGAGAAGGAGAAAGTGGTTACCGCGATGCGGTAGCGTAATTAACTGCAGGGGCTTGCGCCTGCAGGGAAGAGCGTCCCCACAATCAAAAACCCATCAAATGAGGGAGAATCTGATAAACTCTGCTACATCGGCCGCATCCGTTTAAACCTTCGATACATGGCGCCATAAATCAACTTGGCATCTTTGGAGAGGTGGAAGGATATCACCAATTAGCATCTGCCCCGAAATTCAGGCAAGACGGACCTGCGCGGTCGCGTCTCCGTGTTTTCAGCGGGGAACAGATTCTGGCATGCCCTGTGGGACCTTTTCCTCTTTCCACTCCACACTTCATATGTTGTGTTCGCGAACAAATCGCGGTTTGATATGGTTGCCCTTAGGTTCGAGGTACTAAGATTTGGTGTCTTGCTCCGTGCACTAAATAAAAGATCAATGGCGTCTACTTGCACGAAATGTTCCAGCTGCAACTGTAACATCCGTTCCACCTCATCTGGAGGTGTAACTTACGGGCCCCAGGCGGCCTCTCTGTTCACAATGCCGGTAGAGCAGGTGACGCAGGCTACCACCGGGTTGTTTTTCAGGACCATGCTCCCACCAGTGAGCGTTAACATCCCGCTGCCGCAAGAAGCGCAAAAGAAGTCGGTCTTTGATCGGCTCACTACCACCACGGCCCCTCTCAACGGGTCATCCGATGTCAAGCCAAAAGCATCAGTCTTCGATAGGCTAAGCCTGAACTCCAATGGGCCTGTCAAGAAGCCCACGAAACCTGAAGCGGCCATCCCAAAGAGGATAGCCATTCCTGCTCTCGAGGTCACTAAAGAAGCTTCTCCTTTCAAAGGATCAGTCTTTACGAGGCTGGCCACTCCGGCTCCCGTTCCTGCTCAAAGGTCTGTCTTTGACAGATTGGATATTGCTGCTCAGCGGACGTCGGTCTTCAAGAGGCTGGTACCAGCAACGCCTCACCAGAACAGGGGGCATGACGAAGTCACCCCTAAAACTGAAACAATCCCAACGGCTCGACGTCGCCACTGGCGCCGAGTAAGGAAGACTGGGGGCAACTCCCCCTCTGGGCTAACTCCACCAGCCCCAACAGTTGAAGTCAATGCTGCTGTTCCAACTGGGAACAGTTTCGAGCTGCTTAACAGGGTGCGCAGGAATCACCCACCGCCGTACTGAAAAGATCTCCTCCACCCGTGGAGAATGTTACAAAAATGAAGCCGGAGCAGTCCCCTCAGCGGTTGTCCTCCAAAATTTACAAAGTCTGGCGACAGGTTCAGGACTCAGTAATTGATCAAGATTACCCTAGCCGACAGAAGAAAGTGGAAGTTCAGCAAGAAGAAAATCATCTTGCCAAGCCACAAAAGGTAATAGCTGTTTGGGTGCCCGTTGCAACGGCTCCCTCGACTTCAACTGCTCAAAAGAGAAGGAGGCCAGAGAAAGCCCCTGTGAACGTGGCAAACCGTAAAAGCGCTGAATCTAAACACCCCAAGTCTGGGGGCATGATGGTACATACCGTCTATATGGCTTCCGGAAAAGAGGAAAGCCGTGCTTCTACGGGTCATCGACCGCTTACCCGGTCAATAACAAGGGCTCAGGAACAACAATAGCAGAAGCTTCAGGAGATGTTGACTGCAATGGCCGCACTTACTGGGCCAAAAGAAAATCCAGAGATCTCGGAGCAGCGTCAGGGACAAGAAACTGACACCGAATTCCTCTGAAGAATGTTCGAAAGGAAAGAAAAAGAGGCTGCGGAACTGGCAGCCAATATAAAACGGATGGCTCTCTTATTCCAGGACATGGATGGGATGATATTACAGCCGGAACCTCCAGCTGAAGACCCCCCTATCTTTATTGAAGACGACAGAGGGGAACGATCGAACCCTCCTCCGGCTCTTTCAGCAGCCAAAGAGGAAACCATTTCTAAGGCCGCTCTGGATGAATACATTGCTCAAAAAATACGAGCTCACCAGGCGAATGAAGCGGCCGTCCAAGTTGTTAAAACTGGGCGACCATATCCAGACTGGTATGACCAAATAAAGTACCCGCCAGGATATACGATCCCTAAATTTCATGTATACAAAGGGACGGGCAATCCCCACCAGCATGTCGCCCAGTTCAGGGCTCTATGTGGTAACACCGGGGGTGATGATAAACTTCTGCTCCGCCAATTCGTCGGTAGCTCAGCAGAGACAGCTTTTGAATGGTACTCGGAGCTTCCCGACGACTCCGTCAAAATGTTTACAGAAATGGAGTTGCTATTCACTCAGCGGTTCGCAAGCACCAGCGAACGCACCCCGATCACGGCATTGATCAACGCCAGAGTAAAGCCGGGAGAGACATGGGTGCAGTATGCAATCCGGTGGCGGAACCTATGGTCGAGATGTGAACAACGCATAGAAGAAGCTCCTTCCGTGGGCATGTTCATGCGGACCCTTGACCCTCAGTCGACTATCTCCTAATTCATGATGTTCTTCAAGCCGACCACCTTCCAAGCCTTGATCGACAAGCTGGCCCAAATGGACCAGATGGGCCATAGGCCTTTCCCTTCAAAAGTGGGTTTTCGGAAAGAAAAAGGCAATGGGAAAGCGACCTTTGTCGCCAACGCTCAGCGACAACCGAATAACCCGAGACCGTCTGTTCGTCAAAGCAACAAGTCGCGATCCCTCGATGAGAAGTTGAAACGTCCTTACTCATTTCCCAGGGATAAAACAAGGAGACTGTTCGAACTGGCAGTGCGCAACGAGCTCATCACTCTGCCAGATCCAAAACATCCGTCACAACCGGGTGACGTTAACTATCCTAACTATTATCCCTACCACAGAGTAATGGGTCACCCACTCGAAGATTGCTATGTCTTCAAAGGCTGGATTGAGGATGAATACCTACAGGGCAAATTCGCGTTGTCTGACAACTGGAAGGTGAACCCGCCACAAACACATGCTCAGAAAAAGATGGATACACCGGGGGCATCGTGTTCTTTTATAGGGGAAGCTCTATGAGAAATTTTTCTTTCGGCAAAAACTAAAAGAATACTGAAAGATCTTCAAACATGTCCGACCTATGAACAACGGACCGAAACGTCTTTAAACTAACAACATACCGAAACGTCCTTAAACTAACGATAGACCACTATGTCATAAAACTGGCTGATGACCGAGACGTTGATAAACTACTGTAGACTGCAGCATCCCAAGGCCGACTCAAAAAAATGAAGAGAAAAGAATAAAAAAAAGAACAAGAAAGAGAAAGAAAAAACGGCATGTTCATAAGCGAAAAGGGCACGGATGAAAACCCGAGAGGGCTCCGTGAGTAAAAACAGCAGGGCTACCGACGAATTTTGTGAAAACCCGAAAGGGCGCAATCTCGTTAAAAGACACTTGCAATGTCCTCTCGACCTTGTAAGGAGAAACCACCTGCGTGAGATCCTTACGACTCATAAGGGAGCAACACACTTAGGGATCCCCACGACTCCTAAGGAAAAATTACACTTGCGAGATCCTCACGACTCGTAAGGAGAACCTTCTTATGGGACCCTCACGGCTTATAAGATTCAAAAGTATTAAGCTACAAGGATCTGAACCTGTTCTTAAGCGGCCACCACAACCTCCAATACTGCCCTACAAGCGGCTCAATGCTGACCTTTGTATACAATCCACGGGCGCGAATAACCATTTCCCTAACAAAGTCCCATCCGTGACTAGGGATATGTTTACACAGTGAACAGCCCTTGTAAGTCCTCTCGACTTATAAGGAGAAAGCATTCTTGTAAGATCCTTACGACTTATAAGAGACCACACACTTAGGAATCCTCACGATTCCTAAGGAGAAAATGCACCTACGAGATCCTCATGACTCGTAGGGAGAAACACCTTTATGAGACCCTTACGGCTCATGAAGTCAAAAGCCTTAGTCGACGGGATCCTAACCCTGTTTGCTAAGCCACCTTTGTTCGACATCGAGAGAGGTAAATGATGATTCGCTCCTGGCAGTATTCTAGTTGTAGCGGTGCTGATGCCGAAATCGGTGTCTAACTCCAAGCCTGCAGCAAAGAAGCTAGCGAGCCACACATGCATACGAAATAGCCGAAATGATGGGGCAACTTGCAACAAAATCGGCAAGTAAAAATGTATGCATACAAAAATAGCCGAAATGATTAGGCAATTCATAACAAAAAGCAGTGAGTAAATAAAACAAATAGCCGAAATGATTGGGCACCGTGAAAAATAGCCGAAATGGTTGGGCAATCGTGATTTTCGCGATATAAAAGCTGAAATGATAGAGCATCGTAGAAAGAAAAAAAATGATGAACTGAAATGAAACTTTTTTCCCCACAGGTGAGGTCACATTGACCCCTGTATACAATCCATGGGCACACACAAGAAGGGAATCATATCGTCCCACCAGGCTTCGTCGAAGCAAAGCCAAATTTTGACGGTTCATAGACAACCTAAAGACAATCTCGACATTCATCGCAATATTGCAAACACAATGTCAACAAACAAAGCGAAAGAAGATCCCTAGCTTCAGGGTCCCGACATCAACATCGACAACTTAGAGATCAACAACGGCGTTTCTCCTTACTACAGTAGGATGCAGACGCAACGTCAACAAAAGACCCAATGGTCGAAACCAAGCGGAGTGACGGCAAAATCCCATCTCCACCTCAGCATTCGTCTCGAAACAACAGAAAAGATGGTACGACAGCGTTCTTCCTCCAGCAGGATTCAGACGCGACAATCCAAAAACGGAGCCATGGCAAAGTCCCTAGTTCCAGGTCCCAACGGTTCACCAACAACCTAGAGACCACCTCGACGTTCGTCTCGATACAGCAGACGCGATATCACCCCAGCGTTCTTCCCCTAACAGGATTCGGACGCGACATCAACAAAGCGGAACCACGACAAAGTCCTAGTTCCAAAACTCTAAGGTCCGCAGACGACCTAGAGTCAACCAATGATTTCCCCACCGGATCAACGCTCCGTCTCGAAAACAAGTCAACCAACCCCAGGAAAATCAGTGTCCTCGGCAAAACCTCTCGATTCAGGGAAATCAGCATCCTTAGCGAGAACCTTTCGATTCGCATCAACCCGCAAGGAAATCAGTGTCTTTGCAGGAATCTCTCGATTCGTCTCGACTCCAGGGAAATCAGTGTCCTTGGCAAAACCTCAATTCAGGGAAATCAGCATCCTTGGAGAGAACCTCTCAATTCGCGTTGACCCGCAGAGAAATCAGTGTCTCTGCAGGAATATACGACGTCAGCAAAACGGAGCCATGGCAAAGTCCTTAGTTCCAGGTCCCGACGGTTCACCAACAACTTAAAGACAAACCGCGGCATTCGTCTCGATACAGTAGATGCAATACCACCAAACGAAGCGAAGGCAATATTCCTAGCTTCAGGGTCTTGATGGAAACTCATATAAAACCTGAAAGACTATCGGAGATCATCCCACACCAGCGCGGAGTGGTTATGACTCATCGGGGCTCCCAAACTGAGCCTAACCTCAAGTAAAAAGCGACATGGAATATCCCTAACGCCTGCTCTTTCGACGGTAATATTACCTGGAAGATTGCTTGAAGACGTCTTGTCCAGCCCCTGAAGGGATCAGAGACACGACAGTCATGGGGCTACTCGAGCAGCAAGATTATGCGTCGAGGAATACACCAGCCAACGCGACGGTGCGACGGGTAAAAACCCTAGTACCACAGGCCCTAACGAACTTCTATTAGCAGGAGTTAACTGTGACGTTAGGAAATCCTTGCGAGAACTTCTCGATTCGTCTCGACTCGTGGGGAAAATAATGTTCCTGCGAGAACTTCTCGACTCGTCTCGACTCATAGGGAAAAGCCTTAGGCAATGGGGATAAGGACCTGTTTCCTAAGCACTGGGGCCCTGCAGGTCAGTCCAAAATGGACTCTTGCATACTATTCATGGGCCACACTCTCCAAAGTCGAATCTCGACAAGGAGGGAAATAACCACCTACGGGTCATCTCGACTTGTAAAAGGGAAAATTCTCTTGTGGGATCCTTATGACTCTCAAGAGAAAACGCGCTTAGGAATCCTCACGATTCCTAAGGAGAAAATACACCTACGAGATCCTCTCGACTCGTAGAGAGAAAAGTCTTTATGAGACCCTCACGGCTCATGAAGTTGAAAAGTCTTAGGCAGCAGATCTGAACCTGCTTTCTAAGCCATCACTACTCCTCGAAGAAGCCAAAACAAGATGCTCACTCTATCATCTGCCGACTATGCTTGCTAAGGTGACATGCTGATAACAAATGAAAGAAGAAAGCAAAGAGATGACACAAGACATTGCGAAAGAAATGTATCTTTTATTCATGAATTCAATTGGGTACAAAATACATCATATGAAAGAATAAAAAATGGATACATTTTATTCAAAATTACAAATGGTAAAAAAAACAATTATTGAGAGGGAAGCGCATTCAATAGTCCGATCAGCCACTCACGCACTTCCCTCAGCCCCTTTTCTTGATCAGTTGTCACGGCCAATTCTGCTTCGACTTGGGCTCGTTACTGCAAGTAAGACGAAAGTCGCTCATCAACGACCCACCGAGCTGCCTCACGACTCTGTGCATCCTGCTCGATAAGTTCGAGCTTCTGCCTCAGCGTTAACCCATCGGAAATACATCGTAGAAGGCTCTCAAAGATGGTTTTCAACTGCACAGCATTGGCGTCAACCTGAGCATGCAGTCGGGCAGATTCGCTTGAATTCTCTTCACATTCCTTATGCTTTAAGGCCGCTTCTTGTTCAAGATGGTGGAAATAAGGAGTGTTCTGCTCGACCCACGCAGCCCATTGAGTGTTCATAGCCAGGACCTCTAGAGTAGGACGTCCGACCTCGAGCACATGTAGGCAAGCCTCAATCTTCCTGCAGTGATTAATTCAAGACTCAACAACTCCCTCACTATGAAAGTTCATGAGCGTCGCCAACATAGGGTTAACCTCCACGGCAAAATCCGCAGCGAATGTGGGAGTCTCCACGTCAAGCTCCACAATGTAGTCACTCAACATGCGCAGACTATTCGCGACGCCTTTCGAGGATGCACGTCGAGAAAAGGGGCCTGCTGGCATTATGATGCGAGACTCGAACGGAGCCGGAGTCGACATGATTGCTGCAAAATAAATCATAGTCAGATGTCGGCTCAAGAAATAAAGAAAATACACGAACAATAGAGTCTACTATACTGGCTGCGACAGGGGGTAGAGCTGGGAGTACTGGTGGCGCAACGATACCCTCATCCCCTCCTTCAATTTGTAAGGTTACAAGCAATGCAAAGAAGAAATAGCAATAATATGACTGCCCATTAAAGAAAGGACTTCGGTTAGAAAAGATACTCAACGACACCAGTGGGCGGACTAATCTCTGATTGGAAAGAGAAGTGTGGGTGTAGCACCCGATACAGGTGATCAAAAAGGACTCCTGCAAGGACGCAGTAATGCAATGTCAGTACATAAATTATACAGCATAGAAATAAAACTGATGGGTCACAAATCCGCACCTTCCAACATCTGAGATGGTACGAGAGAAGGTAGAGGAGTGGTCACCGTCAAAGCGGTAACTGATAGCGCTGCCTCGGGTAGCGCAACCTCAACACTCCCCACACCTGCATTAGAAACGAGATAAATACTATCAGGAAAGATTGAAAGGGATTGCAGAATAAAAAGAAAAGCAATGACCCAAAATCTACCTGGTGAGTCACCGGTCGGAACCGCGACAAGGGCGTCACTTGATACAGCGACTGCTTCACCCTCCTCCATCGGAATGGTTTCGCCGCCCGTGGCTTCATCCCCCGACTCCACAAGAATCGTTATGACACTCGTAGCGCCCGGCAGTGGCAGAGAGCCGCAAGGGGAAAGAGCGACGATTGGAGCAGTGCATGACTCTTGAGAAAGAGTGACTACCTCGGGCTCGATGGCTGTAGCCATCTCACCCATTGCTACCTCGAGCTCGGCAATTGTAGCCATCTCGCGTACCGCTGCCTCGGGTTCGGCGATCGTGGCTATCTCCTCTACCGCTACCCCAGGCTCAGTAGTTGCCGCCTCTTCTTCGGCAAGACTTGGCCCTGCAGGATAGGATATATGAGAACCTGAAAGTTAAAACTTTGACAAAAAGAACCCTATGTCACGTTACCTTGAGTTGGTCTTCCGATTGCTTCCCGGGCGGCATGTGCTGCCTGTCTATGGGCGGTGGATAAGGCAGCCGGGGCATCCTCTGAAGGAGTAGGAGCAGGGGTAGCGGTGCTCGACCCTGCACCCGCGGCCAAGGCGACACTACGCTCCCTTGCCGCACACATTCTGCGCTTCCTTTCCGCTCGAGCCGTGAGAGCGGATCTTCTAGAAGCCTCCATCAATAGGACGTCATAGTCCACGCCAAGGGTAACCTCTGGAGCCGTTATGGAATTAGTCATCGGTCTTTTGAGTAAGGCCTCTCTCGGCAGTGCTGAGGAAGCCGGGACTTCGATGGCTGGCCCGGGAAGCGTCTCCGCATCGCCTTGCGGGATTGGCATTATAGTCCCTGCGATAAGATAAAGAAGGGGTCAGATTGTCCATAAGAAAGGAGAATGAAGATGCAATGAGCCGAGATATACCAACTCCCGACGAAGCGCGAATCCTCTCCTCCTCCTCGAAAGTCTTGAGGGAAGCCGCTAGAGCCTCTTCAGTAGAAAAGACCGTTAAAAAAGGAAAAGTGTCAGTCAAAACATGATGATAGAAATATGATGCAATGACGAAAAATATAGCTAATGGTTACCTGATTGCGCGAAGATGGCCAGTCCCGCTTCGTGGCTTGCCAATTGCTTGGAAGCTGCAATGGCAGCCGCCAGATCAGTATCATCTGACGGCATGAATAAACCCTTGTTTATCCCATGCTCGCTCAGGCCCTCGCCATAAGGAGCGTGAGGCTCTTGGCCGAGTACAACGTCGACAGAAAGGATCGACTTTTTCTTCCTCTTCTTTGAGCGAGCTCCAGTCGCAGCTAGCACAAGCTTACGCTTGGTGGGCACTTTGGGACGACGAGTCCCGATATCTGAACCCACGCCAGACTCGGGAGAAGCTGCAGTCGCCTTTTCTACAGGAGCCTGGGGTATCGGTAGCTCAGGCCTGTCATGCGGGACTTCAATCACGACAGCTTCTCTTAAGGGGGGACGGACAATGGCCCATCGCTTCAAAGAGACGTTTCGGTCACCGGCAGGGGTGCACCCTTGCGATCGAGCAGCAATCGCTTCTCCTCCTTGATGACGGCGCCCATTGAACGCTGATACCACGCCGCGTACACATTAAGGGCCTTTGGGATACATCTCGGTTCGCTGATAAAGATGTTGGACCCCGTGTTCAAACGCATAAAATAATGTAACGCGTTCCGCATTCCCTCTTCGGTGGCAGCAGGTTCTAGCAGGAAAGCCTCTAGCGGGACTCCCTGATTGAAGCTCAGCTGTTGGGCGAAACGGTGTGGGTTGTATTTCATAAATAACGCCGCATCATTTTGCCTAAACACTAGAAAGTCCGGTCTGATGGAATATAGATGAAGGATCTCACGAGCTTTCAAAACAGAGGTTCCATCCTTGAAAATGTCTCACAATGGCTGCACCACGGTTGCGGACTCTTTGCTGATGGTCAGAATCTTGTCAGTAAAAAGTCATGCCATCTCCAACCATGCGAGGGTGAAGGAGCAAACCTCTAGCTTCCTGCGGTGATGAGTTTACGATAGATGCGCCGACTAATCGCATAATCCGAGGGAAGTCGCACCTGTCATAGAATGAAGGCCTTTTATGGATACCAAAAACGCCAAGTGTATGTAGCTCGAGCCACGACATGAAGTAATGCATCGAGAAGTTCACATGCTGCACTCCGGGTTCAGTAGTATCCGCCGCTTGACCGAGGCCATAGTACAAATGAGCTAAACCGGCGACCCCGACAGCCACTTTCACCCCAATCATCATTCGGTGAGCCAGATAGAAAACAGACGGCCTCATACGGCGAGGGTGCATCGGGAGTGCAAACCAGCTCAGCCACAACCCAAGAAACCCCAGAAAGAATGTTTCCTCATCAATCCCAGGGATTGCGACCTCCGTGAAAGAAGCAACTTGAGTGTTGGGAAGGAAGAAACTCTTTTGATCTGCCTCCGCCGTTGGCAGGTTATTTAAACCTAAGCCGAAAGGGTCATCAAGCGTGGCGAATTTAGCAGCCTCCTTCGAGAGAACCTCCGGATGAAGGAAACGAGCGATGAAATCCTCAAAATTAACCTCGCGGCTCCCAGATTCGAGGAAAAAGGCCCTCATAAATATTCAACACTTTGATCAGACTAGGAAATTGGTGCTGAACGGCATTATCTGGGGTAAGGCCCGTTATCACTGGCTTGGCACCAAAAACGTATTCATCCGTAGGAAGCAACTCCTCATAATGCTCCTTCATGACCGGTAAGCCAGAAACTTCTGCAAATTCCTCTAAGGAGATTAATACTTCTCGGTCCAGCGAAAGGAAGGTGTGGGTAGGAATATTCCACTGCTCCAGAAAGGCCTTAACCCACCAGACGGGAAGCGTAGGATACTGGAAGAGAGAAGCATAAATGGCGGGATACAACCCAAGCCTCAACAACTACGACTTCTTCGCTGACAAAATGTAGCGGGACCATGGCAGATAGCCAGCTGGATGACGAGGAATTAGCCCAATCATATATGGTTGTCCCCACGGTCACGCCTCGCCTTGGCAAATACGTCGCCCCAGGGTGTCCAAAGCCATTGGAGGCTGAACAGGTATCGAAGCCATAGCGGGCTGAAGAAGACCTTCTGAAGTCCAATTAACCATCTCCACGACATAGTTCACCGGGGGTGGGTCGGCGTAATGGATCGCCATGATGGGTTCCGAGGGTACCGCGCACGAAAAGCTCTGCCGACCCTTAATAATCTGATTATACCATGTCCCCCAGAGGTGAAGATTCTTATGTTCCGGGTCATGATCTTTGATCAAAGGTAGGACTTCCCGGTCTACAGGTGCTCCAGGAAATCCCCTTTCTGAACGAACAAACGGGAAAGAGAGATCGAAAGACATGTCTCCTGCGCAAAAAGGGACAAAAGTCAATTGTCAGTGTTATAATTTAATTTAAATTCAAATTCTGGCACTTGGTACTTTAGAATTTGTACCACACTGCAATGCAGTGGAAAGGGGACCAAAGGGGGGACCCACAAAATCTAGATGACAATGCATCAATTAAATAAAACAGTTTCATCATTTGATGAGACTGTTAATTAAATGAGGAGATCCTCAAGAAATTCTCATTAAATGAGAGATCCCTCGGGAAGAGGAGTAAATCTCCCCTTGAGAGCAATGCTCTATAACAGAGTGACACTTGTCAAACTCTGATCATGAAAGAATAAAAATTCCCCAAGAGCTTGGCTCTGTAAAGATGATGGGAAAAACCCATCAGAAAAAATTAAAATCAATTTTTATGAATTAAAAATTCTGGGATCTTCAAGATCCATGAACAAACTCTTAAGAGTTCTTCATAAGAGATTAAAAAAATCTACATGTTATCAAAAGAGCAAAGCTCTGTTCATAGGCTAAGAAACCCCAAGAAAAGATCTCTTTAGATCTATGGGTTCAGGAGAGCAAAGCTTTGTTAATGAAACCCTAAAAGGGTTTTTTTTAGATCAAAGATCTATGAAGAGCAAGGCTCTGTTAATGGGTAAAACCCTAGATTATCTAAAAAATTTACCTAAAATTTTGGCAGAGTTTTGACTCTTGAAATTTCTTTAAATGGAGAGCTTGGCTCAAACAGAGAATTAAAATTCTCAAGAATAAGAAAACAAGAAGATGAACAGAATCATCTAAAGGACCAAAGGTCCTATTTATAGGCATTGAAATGCCTCTTCAACTTCTGAGTTGATCCAAGGGCGCAGATGCTGTCACCGCTGCACTCACATATGGGCCACGTGAGCGCAACGGTGGGTGGGCATTTGTTTCCCCCAATCAGAGCAAAGCTCTGTTTGAAATTCGAATTTCAAAAATTGAAGCAACGCTTCAGATCCAGCGCCAGGTGCGCTGCACCCTAGGCAGTGCACCATGTGTGCGCTAGCGCTAGGCACGCTGCGCGCCACGTGTCAAACACGGATGTGCTAGCGCAGGCTACGCTGCGCTCTGAGCAGCGCACCACGTGCAAAGCACGGGTGCGCTAGCGCAAAGTGCGCTGCGCTCGGAGCAGCGCACCACGTGCAAAGCACGGGTGCGCCAGCGCTGCAATTAAAAAACTCCCCACCGTTAGATCAAAAGATATAATAATAATGATAAACCATTAATTAATCAGAATTAAATTCTGTTGTGGAAAGATTTTTCAATCTTGTTAAAAAACAAGATG
This sequence comes from Agapanthus africanus, assembly GCA_030015575.1. Classification (NCBI taxonomy): domain Eukaryota; kingdom Viridiplantae; phylum Streptophyta; class Magnoliopsida; order Asparagales; family Amaryllidaceae; genus Agapanthus; species Agapanthus africanus. Next base: position 141,850,556 of record CM057339.1, read on the forward strand.
ATTGCCTTCTGTAAAACAGAAGCCCTAGGATCAAAGATCCAACGGTGGGAAACATCCCCAAATCAATCAGAGAAAGATCTCTTTAACTGATTCAACAAATCAGCTTGCCCTATATAAAGGCCCCAAGACTTCAAGTCTGATATAGAGAAACGCCCCATAAACTTTGAGAAACTCAAAGATAAAGAGCAAGCTCTTGCAAGAAGATACTTTTTCAAGATAAAGATGATGAATGATGAACACAGAGATGAAATCATCTTATAAAAAAAAGAATTCTTTTTTTTTTAAAAAGATCATAGATCTTCAAGACAAAAAGTCTTTCATAAAAGAGATCAAAAGATCTCATCATAAAATAAAAGAAGAACATATTCTTTTCACAAATCATGGATCTATAAAGGCAAAGCCTTTCATCAAAATAATATATTGAAAATCTCTCCTGCAAAATAAGAACTGTTGTTCTTAAATATTGAGACAAAGTCTCCTTTAAAAGAACATAAATTTGTTCCCAGATCATAAAATTGATCAAATGCGCTTTGCGCTCTTGAAATGCGCCTTGCGCTCTTGAACTGCGCTTCTGCACTCTCTAGACCGGCGCTCAGCGCCAAATGCGCCACGTGTCAACCACGTGTGCGCCAATTAAACAACTTACGCTCTGCGCTTCTGAAATAGCGCACTGCGCTCATGGGCTAGCGCCAAGCGCACCACGTGTCACTCACGTGTGCGCCACTAAACAAGCGCAATGCGCACATAAATTGGCATCATCTGGCGCTTCGCGCCAAGCGCGACACGTGTCAACCATGTGTGCGCTACTTGGCAGAAGCGCATTGCGCTCTTTAACTGGCGCAAAGCGCCTGGCGCGCCACGTGTCGCGCTGTCAGAACATAAATTGTTCTTTAATAAGCCCATAGCTTTGATCAATGCTCACCATTATTAAAAGGGCCAAGCCCAAATAAAGGCTCAATAGCCAGAATAAAAATGTTAAACATTTATTGGACTTAGCCTAAGATTGGCCATAAGTTCTCAACCCATATTAATTAAGCCCATCTGCTCATGAATATTCAACAGATCTTAGTTCCAAATTGGACTACAGATCTTCCAACCAACTCACACAGGTTCGATGGTACATCTCTTTACTCCGCTGATATCTGTCGTTGTAATCCTTCAACGTCTTCAGAAAGGTGACGGGTCCCGACAACCACACATTTCACGGACTGTGGGGTCCTTAAACTCATGGACTGTGATGTCCTTAAACTTTATAGACTATGACGTCTTTAAACTACGGACTGTGGGGTCCTTAAACTCATGGACTATGATGTCCTTAACCTTGGACCGAGATGTCCTTAAACTAACAATGGACCGAGATGTCCTTAAACTAACAATGGACCGTAATGTCCTTAAACTAATCGACCGCAATGTCCTTAAACTAAACAACAGAGGCCAAATGCTCTCTTGTTGGATCTAAATGATCCTGTTAAGTTGATCTTAGTCTAGAATTTAGACTAACGTATCCTTAACAAACGTTTAAGTTGATCTTAGTCTCAAATGAGGCTAACGTATCCTTAAACCCAACCCCCAAACCCAAATCTAAGAAGATATGGATTTGGACTAATCCACGCCTTATGGGCGACAACATAAATTATTCTCCGTATACAATCCACGGGCAACCAAAAAACAAAACAAACACACACGACACAAAGTGACCATCTGGAGAAAGAGAAAGTGGTTACCGCGATGCGGTAGCGTAATTAACTGCAGGGGCTTACGCCTGCAGGCAAGAGCGTCCCCACAATCAAAACCCCCTCAAATGAGGGGGAATCTGATGAAGTCTGCTACATCGGCCGCATCTGTTTAAACCTCCGATACATGGTGCCATAAATCAACTTGGCATCTTCAGAGAGGTGGACGGATAGCACCAATTAGCATCTACCCCGAAATTCAGGCAAGACGGACCTGCGTGGTCGCGTCTCTGTGTTTTCGGCAGGGAACAGTTATGAACTTCCTCATCCAGACCGCTTCTTTCGCGGCCTCACATGCAGGGATATACTCCGCTTCCATCATCGAGTCAGCAACGGTGTCCTGCTTGGAGCTCTTCCAATAGACCATCCCTCCATTGAGGGTAAAGACATAACCCGATATGGACTTGGAGTCATCCGTGTCACTTTGGAAGCTGGAGTTAGTGAAGGCCTCGATCCAGAGGTCTTTACTGCCGTACACTAAGAACATCTCCTTAGTCCTTCTCTGCTACTTGAGAATGTTCTTAACTATTATCCAGTACATCTCCCCAGGGTTTGACTGGTACCTACTTACCACACTCAGTGTGTAAACTATATCCGGTCTGGTACATAATATCGCATACATTATAGAGCCTACCACAGAAGCGTAGGGTATAATACTCATGCGATCCCTTTCCAAATCAGTCTTGGGAGACATCTCTTTGGAGAGGGCGATCCCATGACAAGTAGGTAGATTACCGCGTTTTGAATCTTCCATACTAAATCTTTTCAGTATGGTGTCGATGTACCTTGACTGTAAAAGTCCCAACATCCTCTTAGATCTATCACGATAGATCTGGATCCCCAGAATGTAGGAGGTATCACCCAGGTCTTTCATGGAAAATTTCTGTGATAAGAATTTTTTGACTGATTGTAGCATAGGAATGTCATTTCCTATCAGGAGAATATCATCCACGTACAAGACGAGAAATACCACAGTTCTCGCTATAGTCTTACTATACAAACATGGTTCATCGAGATTTTTGATAAAGTCGAATTCCTTGACCGTCTCATCAAAACAGATGTTCCAACTCCGCGATACCTTCTTTAATCTATAAATGGATTTAAGCAACTTGCACACTCTTCCGCTGCTCCCACTGTCTATGAAACCCTCTGGCTGATCCATATAAACACACTCTTCGAAATTTCCATTTAGAAAAGCGGTCTTTACGTCCATCTGCCAAATTTCATAATCATGGTAGGCACCAATGGCAAGAAGGATCCGAATGGATTTAAGCATAGCCACTAGAGAAAAAGTTTCATCATAGTCCAAACCAAGTCTTTGACGAAAACTTTTTGAAACAAATCTAGCCTTATAGGTTTCAACCTGTCCATCTGCTCCAATATTCTTTCTGAAGATCCATTTGCAGCCTACGAGTTTTACCCCTTGTTGTGCAATGTCTAAAGTCCATACTTTGTTAGTGTACATAGATTCCATTTCGGTCCGTATTTCATCCATCCATTTTACCGAGTCTCTGCTCCTAATGACTTGCTGGAAACTAGTTGGCTCATCATCGTCGATGATGCAATCCTCTCTATCCCCGTCTATGAGAAAACCATAGTATCTCTCGGATGGATAAGACTGCCTACTAGTCCTGCGGAGTGGCGCAGAGATGTTCGGTTCCTTTGAAACTTCTGGTTCCTCCATGCTTTCAGTAATAGCTTGTGGTTCTGGAATTTCGTCCAGTACTATTACGCTCCCACTTATTTCTTTTTCAAGAAATTGCGTTTTCAAAAAATGGGCATGCTGAGAAACAAAGACATTTTGTTCCTCCGCGTAATAGAAAAGATGCCCCATGGAGTTCTTTGGGTATCCCACAAACATACACGGTACTGAGCGTGCCTCAAGCTTGTCCGCATGCTGCTTTTTGATAAAAGCTGGACATCCCATATCTTTAGATACTTAAGATAGTGTTTTTTCCCACTCCACATTTCATATGGTGTAGTAGGCACGGACTTAGTAGGAACCTTGTTCAAAAGATATGCAGCAGATTCCAGTGCATAACCCCAGAAGGATCGCGGTAACTCAGCGTTACTCATCATAGAACATACTGTATCCAATAAGGTGCGGTTCCGCCTTTCTGATACACCGTTGTGTTGAGGTGTGTATGGAGGAGTAAGCTGAGAGAGAATTCCATTTTCTTTTAAGTAATCCAGGAACTTGGCACTTAAGTATTCTCCATCTCGATCAGATCTAAGTGTCTTGATACTTTTTCCTGTTTGTTTTTCCACTTCATTCTTGTATTCCTAGAATTTCATAATGGCCTCGGATTTATGTTTCATCAAGAATACATGTCCATACCTTTAGAAATCATCCGTAAAAGCAATGAAGTGGGAATAACCACTTCTTGCATCTGTAGACATAGGACCACACACGCCACTGTGTATGAGTCCCAAGAGCTCGCTTGCTCTTACCCCATGTCCAGTGAACAGAGTCTTTGTCATCTTTCCTTTGAGACATGATTGACAAGTTGCATAAGACAGATATTCAAACGGATCCAAATATCTCTCTTTATGTAACTTCGTCAACCGTGTTTCATTGATGTGATCCAGTCTACAATACTATAAGAAAGCTTGATTTAATTCTAGAGACTTTCTTTTATGTGTGTTCTGGACATTGAAAACCTGAGCTTGATTTAATATGTATATACCGTTATCTAGTGTACCTGGCCTAATCAAACCATGATTAAGGTGGATGCGGACGACATCGCTTACAAATGTAAAATCATAACTTTCTTTAGATAGTAAAGATACAGAGATGATATTACATGTCAAACTAGGTACACAAAAACAATTTCGCAAAACCAAAATCTGCCCACTTGTCAATCCTAAGTGATATTCCTCTATCGATATAACATCCACGCTCATTCCGTTAGCAACCATGAGAGTCATATCACCTGCCTTGATAACTCTATGGTTTCTCAGAACCTGTAATGAATTACAGATATGGGATCCTAATCCGCTATCTAGTACCCAGAAAGTAGAGTTAATTGACAGATAGTTTTCAATCATAAACACACCTGAAGCCGAAACCACAACGTGCTTCGAATCCTGGTTTCTTGATTTCCAAGCCTTGCAGTCCTTTTTCCAATGGCGTTTCCCGTGACTATAGAAACATTCCTCCTTCCCTATTGTCGGCCCCGAAACTTTTGCCTTGCCCTTTCCCTCTATCTTACTGACACCGCCTTTCGGCTTGGTGGGGGCCTTCTTCTTCTTCCCCTTGGCTTTCGTCTTGGATCTAAAAGAAGAAGATTTCCCAATAAGCAAGGTGGGTGTCTCCCTGGTTTTCTGTAGGGTGCTCTCTAACTCCTCAATATGTTAAGGAGTTCTGGAAGTGAAACTTCCTTACTTTGAATATTGAAATTCAAGATAAATTAGGCGTAGGTAGAGGGGAGGGACTGTAGAATCAAGTCTGTATACAACTCGTTCTCCAGCGTGGTCCTAAGGTCCATGAGCTCTTCAATATAGCCAATCATCTTAAGGACGTGGTCCCCTACAGATGACCCGACAGCCAATCTTGCCTGAAACAATTTCTTCGAGGTCTCATATCCTACGATACAAGATTGCTCTCTATATAAATCTTTGGTATGGAGGAATATGGAAGATAAGTCCATCTTCTCGTGCCGCCTCTGGTGTTCATTATCCATTGAGGCCAGCACGAGGCACTTGGCTCTCGCACAATCTATTTCCCATGTCTTACGGAACTCAATATCTGCGACGGTAGAATCTGGACCTAGGACAACGGGGGCTTTGGTAGCAAGGAGGTAGCCCAACTTGTCATAAGTAATGTCCATTTGGACATTCCTTAGCCAATCTTTATAGTTTGGCCCCGTCAATTTATTTTTATCTAGCAGTAACTTAAGCCTGGTCATCTTGGTCGATGTTATTAGGAGAGAGAGAAGAAAACACTCAGCATGATACTCTTGCAAGTTTATATTGGTTATTAGTTTATCTAAACAGGATGGCTCCCACTATTTCTCAAATCCTCCTTCAAATCATAAAAGAAGAATTAATCAGGATTAATCTCATCCTACAATTCTTGCTTAACCTTTCGACCAGGCTAGTGTTGGTATTTCGAGAGAGGTTTTCCAACACTTTCGCAAAGTTTCTTAATTACATAACCTCTTTTCCTTGGAGGTGTAGCCCCGCTAACACCGTTCTAGGCACCTACTTGGTTTATAGCATTGATTGTTTAATGAAAAATTCTCCCGAAGAGTAGCGGATACTAACAGTAGGATCGGGACCCAATTATCATTGTGTGATGATTTTGAAGAAAGCCTACCAAAAACACCACACTCCAGAAGGTATGCAACACTATAAAGTTTCATTTTCCTTTGAAACTCCCGATGTGGATTTTTGTCCCAGGCGCTTATGACCTTGACGAAGGCCAATATATCATAAGATGCAAGTCAAGTTCTACCCGTCATTATCCAGCTTAATTTGAACCCATTCGCACAAACCCTTGACGAATGCCAAAAAAGCCGTATGACTGTCCCAAATTAACGCATCTATCTATACTACAGATTAATACCCAGCAGCTACCAATCAATATGCCTTGGTGAAGGTTAAAATACATAGCTTGAATATTAATGAATAACCATATGGAATGACGGAAGGCTATGGCTAATTTTGGCGAAACTGTGAACGTAATGAACTTGATATAGTCGAAGGAACCATGATAGCTTTTAAAAGAAGTGGTTTAGGCTCCGCATTTAAAAGTTCTTTTTCAAGAAAACCGAGTGGTTTTGAAATTGTTCCAATGATTTAACCTTAGTTTGTTTTCTTTGAATTAATCAATATTAATGCGGTCCTGTCATGCCCCGCTTCCCAGACGGATACGGTGACGTAGCAGGCCGCAACGTATTTACTAAGAAATAAATACGTTAAGCGTAATTAAGCGACATATATAATGCACAAGAATGACAAGTGATATAAAAATATAAACAACAACTTTTATTTACATTCACTTTACATACAACTGTTTGAAAATGAAAAGATACAATGATACAAACAATGCCTAAACAGTGGCATACAAACTGAAAGTAAATACAACGAGAGCTAGAAGTCCCGCTGGGCAGTGAGCTGTTAGTTGTATGTATGCCCTAGAGGCCAGTATTGTACAGATGATGTATATTATATTGGATGCTTGGACATATATAGAGAGGACTTTCTTGCTCGATATGATAGTATGCTATCTGGTTGCTCTTTATCTTAACATATACACTTGTCTCTTGATGCTGTCTTATAGTTACATGTTGGTAAAGCCCTTAGGATGTGTACTTGACTGCCTGGACTATGATGCAGATCATACTAGTGGGGACAGAGTAGTCCATAAGTAAATCCTTTAATGTTCCTAGTCGGACGTGTATCGAGACAGGGCATCGATATACCAGAGTAGACTAGCGTATACGCTTCTCGTCCCATGAGATGGGCGATGGATGATCCCATATCCATTGGTGTTTGACATCAGAGATGGTATACGGGTGCTCAGTGGAGACTGGGTACACTGGACGGACTCGCCGAGAACTCCCAGTTGGTATTATACCTCACGTCAGATGGCAGTTCTCTGGTGACACTTGTGCAGGTTAGTCTGTAGACCCAAGATCGTCATAGAGTCTTGTGTGATTCCCACTGTGCTTTGATTTCCACCTTACCACGTCCAAGAGGGCATGCAAAACGGTGGTTTTTGGGTACAGTCCCGAGTCACATGGAGGCAATGAGCGATAGGAGGGGTTTCGTCTCTCCCGGTATTGGGGGTTGATGTTGCGCTGTGCTCGATTGGCCATAACAGGGAAGTCCCTGGCCTGGGCTGATTTAGAGATTTACTGGTAAGTGTTACCAGTAGTTTCTCGACCCGTTATGAGCCTCACATCGGCACGACTTATCGGTTGTTGGGGTCTGACGTTTACCACTCTTAGACTTGATATGCGACATACCAGACGAGGAGACCGGACTGTACAGGAAGTGTTACCGGCAGGCTTTTACAGGAGTTGGAGCAGGCTTGCTTGCTGATCTTCTGATCGCTCAATACCCGGGTAGCCGTTACGTCCAGCTAGTACCGCTGACGGCTTGTGGGTGCTTGATGTGATCATCAGCTACTGCCGGCGTATTGACGAGTCTTTAGAGTCCTACATAGAGGTTTTACTGGCTCAGGCAAAATGAAATAGGAGAACGTATGTGATATGTGTGGGACCGAGAATAATGCGTGTATGTGATACCGCATTCTATTCTCGCGACTTTTTGTGTCGTTCGGTTATGTATGATATAGCCGGGTTATCGAATCAAGTGTTGATTCGATAAGTCGATACAATGAATGTTAGTCGGTTATATGAGATATGACCAGATTATTAAGTCAAGTGTTGACTTAATAATTTAGTGTATAATTGTATATTAGATATACTAGTTTACATTAACTAACACTTGTTCACTTAAGGATTTTTCTCACATGTGCACACTTTAATATATATGGGATATATATTAAAATGTGTTTTCTTTTTTGTATCATGGTTGATGATACACTTGACATGGGTGTATGAGACTTACACCATGCTATTTGTTATGTTAGGTTAAAGTAATTACAAAATTAGTGGAAAGTTAGAAAATGCATGAAGCTTGTGGAAGCTTGTGGATGCATTGACTAAAGTCCACTAAATTTGTTTTTACTTTGGATTTTTATTAACCTAACCATCACACTTAGCCATAATTAAGTCTCTACATGAGTTAGTATATGATACTCACTCACCATGGTTAGCTCACTCACTTGATCATTATCTCTTCTCATTTTCATTTCTTCATCTTCTTCCTTGAGCAAAAGAGCTCTCTAGAGTTTGATCCAAAGTGAGAAACATTGTGAGAAATAAAATTCTAAAGAGAACCCACTTCCTATTTCTCCATCCTCTTCTAGAGTAGCACTTTAGTTTAGGGTGTTTGCTTCACTAATTCTCTAGTTAGTGAAGTAGAATCTTGAGTCGGTATTCTCTCGACGTAGATCATCTTCGGCCTCGAAGACTTCAAGCAAGGACGCCTCCTTCGCCTCGTGAAGCCATGCAAGAGCCTGGGAGAACCATGATCGCAGCGAAGGGACAATGACAAGGAGCTTTAGAAGTGAAGGACCGATCTACAAAGGTTGTATTTCGTATTCCCTTAATAGTAAATGTCTTTTACTAGCAAGTGAAACCCTAATTTTCTAGCAATGATCTTGTTTAGGGTTGTTAGGCACGGCTAAAATTTTAATCGGGCATGGTTGATACTTCCTTAACCCTTGTTAGAGTGCCTAGTAACCCTACAGTGGTATCAGAGCCTAGATAGAGCATTAGGCGACGTGTATACGAAGTTAAAACCCCGATCGAACCCGGAAACGCAAATTTAACCACCTCTCTGTACTTTTTTTAAAATCTGTCTTTTTTCTGAATTAAAAATACCAGAAAAAATCAGCAAGGAATTCTAAGAATTACCACAAAATTCGAGCCTCTGATACCGTACAGCCGCCGTGGAACCGCGTCCCGTCCCACCTTAGGCGGCGGTTCCGCGGCAGTAGAAGAGAAAGTTGGGCAGAATTTTGTGTAGTAATTTTTGTAGCTATTCCTTATATTTTATGGGTATTTTATATCTGACTCAAGTGTTGAGTAATCTGGGGTTTATTTTGTATTCGTTTATTCGATCGGGAATTTTTAATTCGTTATTGTTTTCCGGATAATTTAGTAAGTATTAAAATGTTCGAACGGATATCATTAACTTAATTTTTCCCGGCACGAAAAAAATTTCAAGTGTTAAATTTTTACAAAGTTTAAATCTTTCGGAAAAACGTGCAAAGAATGTGATGGACCCTCTAGAAGAACACAAACCTTAACTCGATTATGTGACCGTCTTGAACTGCCTTTTGAACCTTAGGGTTTGGGGCAGTACGGCGTGCCACATGTGAGGCGTTGGCTTGACCCTTCTACGGCTGGACCATTGCTACTGTGACGTATTCTGGAAATTTTTGAACTCCGCTCAAGTGTTGAGCTATTTAGGAAATTTTGGGTATTTGATTATCTGTTCGGAAAGTTTAATACTGTCTATTTATCTGGAATGTGATACAATATGTGGAATTCATAAAGTTAGGCATGAAATGCGAAGTGTGTGATATTTCGGAGTCTAAAGAGATTGTGGATTCCAAATGTTGTAGTTTTACACTTTCTTTTCTGTGACCGTAAGTGTAGTATGTAGTTGTATTGCCGGTTTTCGTTGCTATACATCAACGATGATCAGTGTATGCATACTTACTTACGTTGATGACATGTGATGTTATGTGTTGCTGGATATGTTATATTGGATCGTCGCGTTTTGAATAGCCGGGGGTTTTATGTGAGATGAGAGTTTTTATTTTCATTCATGTAAAATTAAATGTATGTAATATTCTTTTATTGGGGCACTTCCGGGTTGAGGTTGATGTCACCATTTGTATATTATTTACTTTTTCGCACTAGGATAGACCTAAAGAGGAGAGCACAAGTAACCGGGTTCTAGAGTCCAGTGGGAGACCAACTCGAGGAGTCGAGTCCGGGTCTCCAAACTCTAGAATTGGTAGGGTTGCTTGCCGCTCTCGTAGGGGTCTAGGGGTGTGGGTTTTGGCTATTCATCGCGACCGTGGAATCCGTGTTTTATAGAGGCTCAAAATAAAATACGAACGTCCTAGTATATCCAATATTTCATATGTTTCTTCTGCTGCGATGTCTGTGATGTGATCATTTGATATGTTGTGATAAATACTGTATATAGTATATATGATATATTATATAGACGTTATTTATGTTTTACACCCGCGCTAGCCCTGCCCCGCTCTGTCGTTAGTTACCTAACCTAACGGTGCACGAAGGGACATCGAGGCGAATGCGGATGGCATAAGTGTACGTCGTATTTATCTGTGATGTTTAGGAGACTTAAATGATGGGACTTCATTAATGTGATTAATAAAAGAAAAGAAACCTAAAAGATGTTGTAGAATCAATTTTTTCAAAAAGAGTAGCTACAGTTTTTGCTTTGCATAGCGATATATATGATATATCCCGCACCTTATTCGATGAGGAAAGAGCCGAGATCCCTTCACCGGGAGTGACCTCTTTAGCAAATCTGGCAGATGCTACAATACTCGGTTGGTTTTTGATTGCTTTTGGAGTTTTGCTTTGCATAGCGATATATATGATATATCCCGCACCTTTTTCGATGAGGAAAGAGCCGAGATCCCTTCACCGGAAGTGACCTCTTTAGAAAAACTAATAAAAGCCTCAAAATTACTCCATTTCAAAATTCACTCGATTCTACAACGATATCAAGTTCGATACGCAATAGGTTTTCAGAAAAACCTGTCGTAGCCCTCCGTCATTTCAGATAAGTCCTGCTTAGTATTCGTGCTGCGTTTGTTGACCTTGTCAAGGCGTAGTGTGCGGTAGCTGACCAGTATTTATCTTTTTATGCATATGATGCAGATTGGATTAGGGTAGTCGTACGGCCTTGTTGGCCTTGTCAAGGGTAGTGCGGGTGGGTTTAATTCAATTAAGAAATGACGGGTTGAACTTGACTTACGGTCTATGATTTGTTGACCTTGTCAAGGTTATAGATCATTTGGGGCAAAATATTATTGGGAATTTCAAGTGTTGAAATTTGCAATGAGATTGCATACCTTCTATGAGATAGTTGAATCCCGATACCCACTGCGAGTAATTGTTAATCCTGGGAGAGTTTTACACAGGACAATTAGCCGATCAAGTAGGTGTCTAGAAAGGTGTCAACGAGGTTACGCCTCTGGGAAAACGAGGTTTACTTTAATTAGGTCCATGCGAAAGCACGGGGAACCTCCCTCAAAGTACCGACACTGGCCTGGATGAAAGATTGGCGAAATTGTAGGGTGTAATTAATCCCGGCTAGTCTTTCCTTTTAGGGTTTGAAGGAAGATTTGATAAAAACAGTGGGAGCCATCCTGATTAGATAAAATAATAACCAATCTAATCTTGCAAGAGCATACGCTAAAGTGTTTTCTTCTCTCTCTCTCTCCAGGTAGCGACCATTTCATACCTTAATCAAGATAATAATATGGATGTATTGACTGAACCCGCATGTTATACTGTGCTGGGGAACGTTGGTTCCGTTCTTTCTTATAAAAGTTATAAGACTGAACAGGATATAGGAGAATATCAGGATTCTCATGCCACCCGAATGAAGAAAGTACATGTTGATGCATTTTCTTCGGGTGTGTTCTTTACAGAGAATTTTTCTCCATTTGCTCTACGTTCTGGGTATCAGATACCGGGTCAGGATCCCATATATGTAATAAGTTACATGGGCTTAGGAAAGGTAGAGAACTTGGAGAAGGTGATAAAGACATAAGGGTTGGAAATGGTGCAATTGTTGCGGCTAAAACCGTCGGGGAATATCACCTTGTATTACCAACTGGTAATACATTGATTCTGAACGAATGTTATTACATGCCGAACCTGATATGCAACATTATATCGGTTTCTTTGTTGAGTAAAGAGGGATATAATTTTGTATTACAGGATAATGTTATGAACATTTTTCTAAACCAAAAGTTGGTTGGATCAGGCACGATGTGCAATGGCATTTATGTTCTAAATCAATCAACAGTTCTAAGCATAACAAACACACACAAGAGTAAGAGTTCAGAACTGAACGAATCCTTCTTATGGCATTGTAGACTAGGTCACATCAATGCGACACGACTAGCTAAGTTGCATAAGGATGGATATTTGGATCCGTTTGAATTTTCATCTTATGACACTTGCCAGTCATGTCTCAAAGGCAAGACGACCAAAACTCCGTTTACGGGACACGGAGAGAGAGTTACAGAACTCTTGGGACTGGTACATAGTGATGTATGCGGACCCATGTCTACACATGCCAGGAATGGTTCTACATACTTCATTACATTCACTGACGATCTCTCTAGATTCGGATATGTGTTCCTGATGAAACACAAATCAGAAGCTTTTGAGAAATTTAGAGAATATAAACAAGAAGTCGAGAACCAAACCAGAAAAAGTATTAAAATCCTTCGATCTGATCGAGGAGGTGAATACTTAAGCAATGAATTCCTGGACTTCCTAAAAGAGAATGGGATTCTCTCTCAGCTAACTCCTCCATTTACACCACAGCACAACGGTGTATCGGAACAGAGGAACCGCACCCTATTAGATATGGTGCGCTCTATGATGAGCACAGCTGAGTTACCTATTTCCTTCTAGGGGTATGCACTGGAAATGGCTGCAGACCTATTGAATATGGTTCCCACCAAATCTGTGCCAACCACTCCATATGAGATATGGAAAGGAAAGAGACCATGTCTTAATTATGTTAAGATATGGGGTTGTCCGGCATATGTAAAAACGCAAAATCCGGATTTGATCGCACGCTTTTGGCGTGTCGGATGTTCAAAGAATTTAAGTGTAACCGCGATCAGGACGGTGTCGCTTTGCAGCTAGCCGGTGAGCACGGGTCGGTCCACAGGGAGATGGTCTTATCTTACCTTCTTGTCTTAGACGAGTCAATAAAGAATCTGTATGAGTTTGTTTGATCTATCCTATGTGTATATCTGTAAGTATAAGGTTGTTAAGAAAATACGAGATTGTAAGCTAAGAAATCCGTACTCAAAAACCTTTGAGCCGAGTCTTGACCAATTGAAGCTAAGCAATCGGCAACAACGTGGATTAGGGGATTTAAGCGCGGTATTCGTGGAAACCGGCTTATTTACCCTTGTCCTTCCGTTCTTGTCTCTTGCATTCGCCTCCGGCCAAACCGAACGCAACCGGTCGCGGTTAGGAATCACCGTTACCTTGTCAGGGTACGGTGCCTAACGGAGCGCTCGCGTATGGTTCGGGCGGAGTTCAAATGGAAAATAACGGGAAAAGGAATTGGCAAAGAAATGTTAACTTATAAAACCGTATTAATTCTTAACAACAAAGATAATTACAACATTCACAAGAAAGAACCAAAAAGAGAGAACAAAAAGAAAAGAACAAAGAAAAGAAAAGATACAAGTAATAAAATTGCATGAATAAAATTGCATGAAATAAAATGCAAGTAATAAAAAGACAAGTAATAAAAAGCAAATAATAAAAAGCATACGGAACTAGGACCCAAGCCAAGCATGTGCTCAATAGCCAACCCTTAAACTTGCAAACTCAATGAAGAGATTGCAAGATCAAGGGAAGGGTAGAAAACGCATGTGAAATGAAGTGCTAGTCCCGTGAGAAAATACGACCCTTGAGATCAATAACTAACTCTTAACCATTCAACCTCAATGAAGAGGTTGAATGAGCAAGAGAAAGCAGAAATCTCAAGGGGGAGCAAACTAACAAGAAATATAAAAACCCCTCATCTTCATTAATCTTCCACTCAAAAGCTCTCACTACAATTTAATGGAGAAAGAATGAAGAAGAGGAAGAAGAAGAACAAAAACAACAAAATTTAAGAACAAAGAAAAGCTCCAAAAATTTCTCCCTTGGTTAAGCTCTGGTCCGGGGTATTTATAGGAGGGAAACTGAAATTCTAGGGCAACCAGCAGACTCCAAATGAAATCCCCAAAGTACCCCTGAAAGATGACACAGAGAGGGCCCCATACTGCGGCGCATGCGCGGCCAAAACCCCCTTTTGGCCGCGCATGCGCGGCCATAAAGTTGAATTGGGCAGTGGTCTTTTGTCAGAATCCCTGGTTTTCTGTGCCCTCGTGTTTGTAATCTTCAAAATGCACAAAAGTCTTCAGAATCTTTGCAGATTTCCAAGTCCAAGATTGCATTATCTTCACTTTTGACTTTATCTCTCCCTCGAGCTCCGCGCACCCATTGATTCTTGTGCAGCCCACCTCGTGCTCTGTGCTTGTCCCAGACATGAATGACCACTGTCACATGTCTTGTATTGGGAACCGGTACTCGGCACTGGACGGATATGGATGACCGGAACCCGGCTTTTATCTGCTGTCGACAGATGTTCTGCATTTAGCGTAACTGTGGAGATTTTATCTTGATTTACAATATTTGGACTAAAAACCTGTATTCTGTAAACATGTAACAAACACGGATTAAAAGTACCTACCTATAAACACACGAGCGTAAGAATGGGCGGTATAAAATGCAATATTCTGATATGAACAAATACCCCCAAACTTAACTTTTGCTCGTCCCGAGCAAAACCAATTATTCAAAAAAATAAAATGATAACCGCACTTTCGCAGGGAACGCGATTGCACTGAGCATGTGCAACAAGCCGTTAAACCTCTAGGTGTTCCTAGTAGGAGGAGTGTTGTCTCCTGAGGGTTTTCAGCGGATACTACCCACAAAATCCGGTCAAGCTAGCTTTGTACAATAACTAAGATTCAAGTCCTAAAGTTTTGTTTTAGAAAATAACAATTCTATAATCCTAAGTCTAGATCATCGAACCTTTATTTTTCACACCTCGCTTCTTATTCAACTACAGATTTTATATGTCTTTACGTGCAGTGCAAAATAGTGTCGTTAAGTTCCTGAAAGGTCGAATAAAGTCATTATGTCACACAATAAAGCTCAGATAACAATTTTAAAAGGATCACATAAGTTTTATAAAGAGTTAAGCATTTTTCAAGTTTCGTTTTCCAGTAAAGTTTCAACTTCAGAATTTCTATCTTCCCTAACAGGAAACTAGGTCTTATTCTTCACTCCACCATTTTCTTGTTTTCATTTCATACACACCTCTGTGAACGTGCAATAGTCTTTATCAAAGAGTAAAACCTTCATATCTCCGTTAAAATATTTTTTATAAAAGCTTGTCTTTCATCAAGATTATTCTCACACAAAGAACCGTTAGGAATTTTAACTCGGAGAGAACACTTGCTTGACTTTGTTTTAAATTGGACTTTCTAGGCTTCTTAGCGAGCTTTGGGCCAATGCATCCAAACCAGTTGGTTTTAGGGCATTAGGTGTAGAAACACCCCAGCGGACTTAATTACTCAAGTTACCTAAGTCCAAAAACAAAAGACAGTTTTGGCGTGAAAATCAGATGATTTAATACGAACGGAGATATAACTGGTCAGTTCAATTATTTTTTGGATAAAAGACGTGTTTAGTGGGTTTGGTGTGTAATCATTCCAATCAAGTTTCAGATGGGTTATTTTTCAGACTTAGTTCCAATTAGGGCATCAATAACATTCCTACATATTCACTTCACTTCATAAACTATTCTTGATATTACTTATTTCAGAACAAACCTATTTGATCCTCAGAAAATCATTTATCTATTTAAAAGTTTTTTAAACATAAAAGACTTGTCATCTAATTTCCAAGACTCACAACACGTGTAGTGTAATGTAAAGACGTATATCAGCTATAGTTAACTTCAAAGGAGAGTTATCTTTCAGGTTTTCAAAATCCAAACATAGGATTTAGTTATTCCTATCTTTTCAAACAAAAACCGTCGAATGTTGAATCAGAGTTCTTCCACAAGCTAACTTGACAAAAAAGTTTTTATATTTTTAGAAAATTTTCAGATTTTTATGGATTTTATGGATTTAATATGCAGATGCAAAATATAAATATGAATGCGAAGGAAGAAAGCTTACCGAGCACACCCCCAAACTTAAACTTGACAGTGCCCTCACTGTCAGGCTATACCAAGAGGGTCAAAATTGCCGGTGCTTCCTAAAAACAAAATATATACAAAACAAAAAAAGGAAAACCAAAAATATATACAAAAAATGTCCCCCCCCCCCAAACTTAAGTAAAATAGTGTTTCCACTGTTAAGCGTTGAAATTCAGGATTAGGGGGGAAAGAACAGAATCAAGCTATACAAGGCCTTACACAGGCCAAAAGTGAATACCAACCATTCAAAGATTTTATCATGGTACAGAAGTGGTTGGTGAAAGAAGGTGAAGAGGTAAGAAATGGAAAATACGCGAGACCGCTTGTGGAGAGAAGTGGAATGCGGTCTCGGTAGATGAGAAGAAGAAGAATGGCGGAAGGGAAAAAGAAGTGGAGTACGAACTTGAGGGTGCAAATGGAGGAAATAGATTAGCACATATGTGATGAGCGACGTGTAAAAAGCGATTGTGCTAATATATTTACCCGGCTAGAAATGGGGTCAAATCCCTCAAGATTCGTAAGAAACCATGGGTACGCCGAACTTGGTAAACCAGACATATGAAGTGAAAATGATACGGGTTCTTGCAAGGTCGGAACGATGGAAAGGGTGGAGGGAAGTGGTTGAGGAGGAGTATCGGTTAAGGGCTCGGGAGGGTGTACACAGTCAGTGGAAGGAACAGGATGAATTGGTAAATCCGACTCATCAAACAAAACTGGTTCATCCTCAAAACTATCCTCAATGTTCTCCTCAAAATTTAGTACATCCATGCATTTTTCTTCAAAATCCAGACGCATATGAAGTTCGGGAAAAACAGTTAAAGACTCGGGATGATGATTTGAAGAGACAAACTCAGCCAAATCGACGGGTTCATCATCCAAAATGTTCCCAGCGTCAATATCCTCGATCAAGTGAAAATTTATATTCTCAGACACCTCAACAAAAGCATGGATATCAATCAATTCAGGTTTTAGAGTGGAGGTGTAGAGGTCAAGAGGATTGGGTGTGGTTTCACTCAAAAGGGACCCTTCACAATCGGGCAAATCAAACACTACGAAGTCACACAACTCATTCATCATTCTATCTTCAGCGGATAAATCATGTGGGATACTCGATAGACTTTCAAAATAGGAGTTGTGGGATTCAATTTGGGACGGGTAGGTTTGATTCGGAAGGTTGTACATCTCACTCTCTCCACTCAAATTCACAGCCTGTCCTGCCGCCGCATCATACATTGTAAAAGTTGGAGCTAGTTGAAAACTAGCTACCGGATCACTAGGTTGTATGAGGGCGGCCATGGACGCATTCAAATCCATCGTCTGTTGTGAAGCTACCCTAAATTCTTCCAAGGACTGTTCTAAGCTAGACATAGGTTGTGATGGGGTTTCAGTAAAAGATGCGAAGTTATGTGGATACTGAAAACTCCCAAATGGCTGTGTAGAAGCAATGTCTAGGGAAGGTGTAAAAGTAGGGTAGGATTGGTAGGAGTTGAATGGCTGGACAGGAGTGGGATCAACATTGGGATAAGAAGGTGAATGGAATTGTTGATCCCAAGAATTTGAAGTGGTGACAGGAGTGAAAGATCGGTTACGAGATTGTTCAATGCGTTCAGCTAGAGACATAGGTCTTGGAGTGGCAACATGGCTCGAAGAAGGTGTATCAACGTAAGAAGGGGTGAATGTTTGAAATGGTTGATATGAAGTGGATTGCGGAGTCAAATTGTTTGTCCTAGACGCGTCTATCCGATCTTTCAAAGAAATTTTTGGCATGGATGGATCGTTCGAAGTTCGACTAAAACAAAAAGCGTAGGAAGTTATGTCTGGTTGTGGGTACCAAAGTTCGGCAAGAGTTTTGCGTGGTGGGGTACCCATGATATGAAGAGAGAAGGAAAGAAAGAAAAAGGAGGGGGGGAAAGAATGTGATTTTTTTTTTTTTTAGTTAGTTGTTAGCAAAAGAATGAAATATACACAAAAAGAAATATGGACAAAAATAATCACGACACAAAAATACCACACACCTAATCGTTCTAGGGTTCACCTAGGTCAACTAGACCTGCTCAAGAACTTGATTGTCGAAATTAAACTGTGTCGAGAAACAGACTCACGATACACTGATCACGAGGCCAGGTAAGTGCAGAGATAAGGGGAGGTTTTCCAACGCTTTCGCGAAGTTCCTTAATTAAATAACCCTTTCTCTTTTGGCGGTTTCGCCGTTAACACTTTCCTAGACACCCCGTAAACAATATACCGTTAAGCAAGCTTCTAAATACAGTTAACTTCTCCTAGTGAGCGCGAAGTCCTTAAGGCTTAAAGTCTAATTTCTTTTAAAATTTGTGCGGGTTATCGTTATGCTTAAGTTCGTGATTTGTGGGCCACGGAAAAGGTGATGAAATCCTTTACCGTATGTTGTGGGGTTCGCTTGCCCTTAAGTCCGTATTAATTGATGCAATGCACAATTCAAAAAATTCTATAAAGAATAAAACAATCGTTTTTTAGTTTAAGCTCAGCACTGCAACAAATACGGGTTAGTCAATTTTGGCGTTTGCTAGCGAACTTGCAAAGAATCCTGCAAAAGAATAGTATATTGGAAGCGTCGGATTTGAGAAGAAGGTGTTAGTAAAGTACATACCGTTTAAATTTTGGGTTAAGAAACCCCCGTTGAATCGAGTCCGGTAAGCTTGAAAGGTTCGCTTGCGCGGGTCAAACTACCCGGATCTTTGGCACTGTACTCCGTAATCACCTTAACTTTGAATGTACACTTTGCTCCCACAATCGCAGTTTGCAAATCTGCAAAAATCTGCACACTTGCCCACAAAAATATTGTCCAAAAAAAACAAAAAGAATATTTTTTTTTTATATATATACAAAAAGAATATTAAACCGAATAACAAGAAAGAAAATACGCTACCGTCTCCCCGACAACGGCGCCATTTGATCGCATGCTTTTGGCGTGTCGGATGTTCAAAGAATTTAAGTGTAACCGCGATCAGGACGGTGTCGCTTTGCAGCTAGCCGGTGAGCACGGGTCGGTCCACAGGGAGATGGTGTTATCTTACCTTCTTATCTTAGACGAGTCAATAAAGAATCTGTATGAGTTTGTTTGATCTATCCTATGTGTATATCTGTAAGTATAAGGTTGTTAAGAAAATACGAGATTGTAAGCTAAGAAATCCGTACTCAAAAACCTTTGAGCCGAGTCTTGACCAATTGAAGCTAAGCAATCGGCAACAACGTGGATTAGGGGATTTAAGCGCGGTATTCGTGGAATCCGGCTTATTTACCCTTGTCCTTCCGTTCTTGTTTCTTGCGTTCGCCTCCGGCCAAACCGAACGCAACCGGTCGCGGTTAGGAATCACCGTTACCTTGTCAGGGTACGGTGCCTAACGGAGCGCTCGCGTATGGTTCGGGCGGAGTTCAAATGGAAAATAACGGGAAAAGGAATTGGCAAAGAAATGTTAACTTATAAAACCGTATTAATTCTTAACAACAAAGATAATTACAACATTCACAAGAAATAACCAAAAAGAGAGAACAAAAAGAAAAGAACAAAGAAAAGAAAAGATACAAGTAATAAAATTGCATGAATAAAATTGCATGAAATAAAATGCAAGTAATAAAAAGACAAGTAATAAAAAGCGAATAATAAAAAGCATACGGAACTAGGACCCAAGCCAAGCATGTGCTCAATAGCCAACCCTTAAACTTGCAAACTCAATGAAGAGATTGCAAGATCAAGGGAAGGGTAGAAAACGCATGTGAAATGAAGTGCTAGTCCCGTGAGAAAATACGACCCTTGAGATCAATAACTAACTCTTAACCATTCAACCTCAATGAAGAGGTTGAATGAGCAAGAGAAAGCAGAAATCTCAAGGGGGAGCAAACTAACAAGAAATATAAAAACCCCTCATCTTCATTAATCTTCCACTCAAAAGCTCTCACTACAATTTAATGGAGAAAGAATGAAGAAGAGGAAGAAGAAGAACAAAAACAACAAAATTTAAGAACAAAGAAAAGCTCCAAAAATTGCTCCCTTGGTTAAGCTCTGGTCCGGGGTATTTATAGGAGGGAAACTGAAATTCTAGGGCAACCAGCAGACTCCAAATGAAATCCCCAAAGTACCCCTGAAAGATGACACAGAGAGGGCCCCATACTGCGGCGCATGCGCGGCCAAAACCCCCTTTTGGCCGCGCATGCGCGGCCATAAAGTTGAATTGGGCAGTGGTCTTTTGTCAGAATCCCTGGTTTTCTGTGCCCTCGTGTTTGTAATCTTCAAAATGCACAAAAGTCTTCAGAATCTTTGCAGATTTCCAAGTCCAAGATTGCATTATCTTCACTTTTGACTTTATCTCTCCCTCGAGCTCCGCGCACCCATTGATTCTTGTGCAGCCCACCTCGTGCTCTGTGCTTGTCCCAGACATGAATGACCACTGTCACATGTCTTGTATTGGGAACCGGTACTCGGCACTGGACGGATATGGATGACCGGAACCCGGCTTTTATCTGCTGTCGACAGATGTTCTGCATTTAGCGTAACTGTGGAGATTTTATCTTGATTTATAATATTTGGACTAAAAACCTGTATTCTGTAAACATGTAACAAACACGGATTAAAAGTACCTACCTATAAACACACGAGCGTAAGAATGGGCGGTATAAAATGCAATATTCTGATATGAACAAAACTCGCGGCAAGGTCCATTCTGTGTAAGTTTATTGGATATCCCAAACATTCGCGCGGGTATATCTTCTACCACACCGAGGAATAAAAGGTGTTTGTTTCTCGACATGCCACCTTTTTAGAAAAGGAATTTCTTGAAAAAGAGATTAGTGGCAAGGAGGTAGAACTAGAAGAAGTTCCAGCAATACAGACTACGACAGAAGATTTGGCTGAACTGGAGGATTCGACAGTTCCCAATGAACCTCAGCCTCTCCGCCGATCTAGTAGGGTTCCTCACCCACCTTAGAGGTACTACGGTTTTCTCATGGATGGTGGGAGCGAGGATTGCATCATGGTTGATGATGACCCAACTACTTCGAGCAAGCCATCACGAGTGGGGACTCAGTGAAATGGCTGGATGCAATACGGTCCGAGATGGAATCCATGTACACCAACAAAGTATGGACTTTGGAAGATGCTCCTGAACCGGTGAAACTCATTGGGAGCAAGTGGATCTTCAAGAAAAAACTTGGTGTAGATGGGAAAGTGGAGACTTTCAAAGCTAGACTTGTTGCAAAGGGTTTTCGTCAAAGACCAAGTGTGGACTATGACGAAACCTTTTCTCCAGTGGCTATGCTTAAATCCATCCGGATCATACTTGCCATCGCTGCATATCATGACTACGAAATCTGGAAAATGGATGTTAAGACCGCCTTTCTAAACGGTGATTTAGAAGAGTGCGTGTACATGACTCAGCCAGAGGGCTTCGTAGATAGTGGGAGCAACGGGAAGGTGTGCAAGCTGCTTAAATCCATTTATGGATTAAAGCAAGCATCGCGGAGTTGGAACATCTGCTTTGACGTCGTTATCAAAGAGTTTGATTTCGTAAAAAACGTAGATGAACCTTGTATTTACAAGAAGGTGGCAGAGAGTAAGGTTGTCTTCCTTGTATTGTATGTGGACGACATACTCTTGATAGGAAATGACATTCCTATGCTGCAATCGGTCAAGCTCTTCTTATCACAAAGATTCTCAATGAAAGATCTAGGGGATGCCTCCTACATCTTGGGGATTAAGATCTATAGAGATAGATCCAAACGGATACTGGGATTGTCCTAATCTAGGTACATTGACACCATACTAAAGCGGATTAGTATGGAAGAGTCCAAGCGTGGGAACTTACCCACGATCTCAGGGCTCACTCTCTCCAAAGAGATGTCTCCCAAGACTGATTTAGAGAGAGCTCGCATGCAAGGGATACCCTATGCTTCGGCTGTAGGCTCTATCATGTACGCGATGCTATGTACCAGACCCGATATAGCACACTCACTAAGTGTAGTGAGTAAGTATCAAGCTGATCCTGGAGAGAGT
Organism: Agapanthus africanus; assembly: GCA_030015575.1. Lineage (NCBI taxonomy): Eukaryota > Viridiplantae > Streptophyta > Magnoliopsida > Asparagales > Amaryllidaceae > Agapanthus > Agapanthus africanus. Next base: position 141,872,954 of record CM057339.1, read on the forward strand.
CACTGGATAGCTGTGAAGAGCATTCTCAAGTACTTACGAAGGACTAAAGAGATGCTCTTGGTGTATGGTAACGGAGAACTCCAAGTGGAGTCCTTTACCGATTCAAGCTTCCAGAGTGATAAGGACGACTCTAAGTCGCACTCAGGATTTGTCTTTACCCTTTACGGAGGGGCGGTTAGCTGGAAGAATTCCAAGCAGGAAACCGTGGCAGACTCGACGATGGAGGCTGAATACATCGCTGCCAACGATACTGCCAAAGAGGCTGTCTGGATGAAGAAGTTCATTACTGAACTTGGAGTGGTTCCATCCATTGAGCATCCAATACCTTTGTATTGTGATAACAATGGAGCGGTAGCTTTGGCCAAGGAACCCAGGTCCCATCAGCGATCCAGGCATATTCTGAGGCGGTATCACCTGATCCGGGAGATAGTAGATCGCCGGGAGATCGAGGTCAGGAGGGTTGACGCGAAGAATAACACAGCGGATCCACTCACGAAGGCCATTCCCCAGATACAGTTCGAGAGACTCTTCGGGATGCTTGGTATGCGATACTACAGCAGCTGGCCCTAGTGCAAGTGGGAGATTGTTAGTTGTATGTATGCCCTAGAGGCCAGTATTGTACAGATGATGTATATTATATTGGATGCTTGGACATATATAGAGAGGACTTTCTTGCTCGATATGATAGTATGCTATCTGGTTACTCTTTATCTTAACATATACACTTGTCTCTTGATGCTGTCTTATAGTTACATGTTGGTAAAGCCCTTAGGATGTGTACTTGACTGCCTGGACTATGATGCAGATCATACTAGTGGGGACAGAGTAGTCCATAAGTACATCCTTTAATGTTCCTAGTCGGAGGTGTATCGAGACAGGGCAGCGATATACCAGAGTAGACTAGCGTATACGCTTCTCGTCCTATGAGATGGGCGATGGATGATCCCATATCCATTGGTGTTTGACATCAGAGATGGTATACGGGTGCTCAGTGGAGACTAGGTACACTGGACGGACTCGCCGAGAACTCCCAGTTGGTATTATACCTCACGTCAGATGGCAGTTCTCTGGTGACAATTGTGCAGGTTAGTCTGTAGACCCGAGATCGTCATAGAGTCTTGTGTGATTCCCACTGTGCTTTGATTTCCACCTTACCACGTCCAAGAGGGCGTGCAAAACGGTGGTTTTTGGGTACCGTCCCGAGTCACATGGAAGCAATGAGCGATAGGAGGGGTTTCGTCTCTCCCGGTATTAGGGGTTGATGTTACGCTGTGCTCGATTGGCCATAACAGGAAAGTCCCTGGCCAGGGCTGATTTAGAGATTTACTGGTAAGTGTTACCAGTAGTTTCTTGACCCGTTATGAGCCTCAAATCGGCACGACTTATCGGTTGTTGGGGTCTGACGTTTACCACCCCTAGACTTGATATGCGACATATCAGACGAGGAGACCGGACTGTACGGGAAGTGTTACCGGCAGGCTTTTACAGGAGTTGGAGCGGGCTTGCTTCCTGATCTTCTGATCGCTCAATACCCGGGTAGCCGTTACATCCAACTAGTACCGCTGACGGCTTGTGGGTGCTTGATGTGATCATCACCTACTGCCGGCGTATTGACGAGTCTTTAGAGTCCTACATAGAGGTTTTACTGGCTCAGGCAAAATGAAATATGAGCACATATGTGATATGTGTGGGACCGAGAATAATGCGTGTATGTGATACCGCATTCTATTCTCGCGAATTTTTGTGTCGGTCGGTTATGTATGATATAGCCGGGTTATCGAATCAAGTGTTAATTCAATAAGTCGATACAATGAATGTTAGTCGGTTATATGAGATATGACCGGATTATTAAGTCAAGTGTTGACTTAATAATTTAGTGTATAATTGTATATTAGATATACTAGTTTACATTAACTAACACTTGTTCACTTAAGGATTTTTCTCACATGTGCACACTTTAATATATATGTGATATATATTAAAATGTGTTTTCTTTTTTGTATCATGGTTGATGATACACTTGACATGGGTGTATGAGACTTACACCATGCTATTTGTTATGTTAGGTTTTATGTATTTAAAGTAATTACAAAATTAGTGGAAAATTAGAAAATGCATGAAGTTTGTGGAAGCTTGTGGATGCTTGTGGATGCTTGTGGATGCATTGACTAAAGTCCACTAAATTTGTTTTTACTTTGGATTTTTATTAACCTAACCATCACACATAGCCATGATTAAGTCTCTACATGAGTTAGTATATGATACTCACTCACCATGGTTAGCTCACTCACTTGATCATTATCTCTTCTCATTTTCATTTCTTCATCTTCTTCCTTGAGCAAAAGAGCTCTCTAGGGTTTGATCCAAAGTGAGAAACATTGTGAGAAATAAAATTCTAAAGAGAACCCACTTCCTATTTCTCCATCCTCTACTAGACTAGCACTTTAGTTCACTACTAAAATAAGGGGTTGCCCATACGGATATTGAAATCCGTAGGGGCAGATTTATGTTGGCCCTACGGATTAAGCCGTAGGGCTAGAAGGTTGCCCTTACGGTCCAAGACGTTCAAGAATAAAAATATTAATTCTTAATTTGGTGTTTGCCCCTACGGAGCCGCAAACCAAGGACCTACGGACAAATCCGTAGGGGCAACTAAATAGTGATTTAATTAAAAAGGAACAGATCGCCTATGCCCCTTATCTCTTTCTCTCACTCTCGATCGCGCGCGAACCAAAATTCCCAAATCATTCCCGCCGTTCTCGTCGTCGCCACCGCCGTTCTCGTCTTCGCCACCGCCGTTCTCGTCATCGTTCTTCCTCGTCGCCGTTTTCGTCGTCGCCTCTGTTTCGTCGTCGCCACCGATCGATCGTCTTCTCTATCACACAGGTTAGTAAATCTTCAACTAAACAAATTTTTGATTATTTAGGGCTAGGGTTCATGGCTGGGGCTGGGGTTGCGGTTGGAGTTGGGGTTCGGCAGGGGTTGCGGTTGGGGTTGGGGTTAGGGTTAGGGTTAAGGTTGGGGTTCGGCTGGGGCTGGGGCTGGGGCTGGGGTTAGGGTTAGGGTTGGGGTTGGGGTTTAGCTGGGGCTGGGGTTAGGTTGGGGCTGGGCTGGGCTGGGGCTGGGGCTAAGGTTAGGTTGGGGTTGGGGTTGGGCTTGGGGTTGGGGTGGGGCTGAGCTGGGGCTGGGTCTGGGGTTAGGGTTAGGTTGGGGTTGGGGTTTGCTGAATTTGGAAAACCTAAGAGGAATTTCCAGCAATTTTAGCCTAGTTTGATTACTAAAATTATTGTTGATCGAGAAAATCTTGGGTCCTTCTAATCAAACATTGTTTGTTACTATATGTCAACGAGTACTGATAAAAGAAAAAACCGATTTCAAGTGGAAATTAGGTATGTACAATGTTCTAATATAATTTGTATTTCTTGTCATCATCAAACATATAAAAGTACTAATATGAAATGGAAAATAAATAAATAAATAATCAAAGCTTTGGCATGTATGTAAAATCCCTTGTTACTTTTTCTTGGTTGCCCAACTTTGAAAATTCTATCTATTAAATTAGACATACTCTAAAAAGAATGATATTGCAAGAATTTGACTTGGTGGAGACTTGCATCATTGATAGAAATATGAAAGTGTAAGGACGTTCTTTACCTTCGATAGGGTTCGGTTGGGGTGGGGCTGGAACTAGCTAGGGCTTGGGCTTCATCACCTGATATAGCGAAATACAAAGCGTACTTCAGTACATCCGACCTCATTGAGTTTCCTATTGAAGTTCCCAGTCAAACGGCATATGCATATTTTTATTCGCCATGAAATCCCAATTATCAAGCTACCGAGGACGAAAAGCCACCTTTGTTTGTCGAGAGTCATGGTAATAGACTTGTCATTATAGATGATAGTCAATTGTTTTTCCTATCATTTTCTTGATCCAGATGCTAATCAACTTGTTAATTAGTTACTGTTTTTATGACATATTTGTCTATATTTGTTGACAGTGGCCTTTCTTTTGGATGAACATGTTTTTTTGATGCATGTTTCAGTCATGTGAATTCATATGTTGCGTATAACGCTTTATGATATCAGTATCCTACATTTGTAGTTTTAATTGTTGATTGTTATAGATGAATGCCATTTCAATAATAGTTTTTGGTTGATGAATGCCATTGCAATGTAGGATGATCAGTTCTATCAATCTTGATCTCAATGGTTTAAAATCATGTTACACATACAACAAGAATACACACAAACGCATCATTAGAGAGTGATTCGAGATATTCAAGTTAAAACCAATATATGATACTTGATGATAATATGAAACCTTCATATTCTCATCGATACTCATATATGAAACTAAAAGCGCCACTTAGTCCCCGTCTATCGGTTAACATACGTGCGATGCTCGTCGTGACATAGAACTATACGAAGGTTGTTAAATATCGGAGGTATAGCTCGATACTAACAACCGTCGTATAGTCTACGCGACGAGAAAATTAAATCGTATGGTAACCGATAGATTTGTCCCGTGTGGACAAGTTAAGAATGTATAAAGCAAACGCCTTCATTCACTTGTGTTTTCATCCGATTCGAGATATTTCGTCGGTACCTTTCCGCTGGTTCTCCGTGTATAAAGATAGATTAGTTGTTCATTTCAACGTTGTTTTACAGCTTTGAAATGATTATCTATTCTATTACAGTGTACTCGGAGAACAGCGGGGAGGTGCTGCCGAAATTTACTCAAAACGGTTGAAAGCACAAGTGATGGGTGTTCGCTCTATACATTCTTAATGGGATAGAAGCCTACCCCCGACAGCCGGAACACACACATACAACAAGAATACACAACAAACGCATAATTAGAGAGTGATTCGAGATGTTCAAGTTAAAACCAATATATGATAATATGAAACCTTCATATTCTCATCGATACTCATATATGAAACTAAAAGCGCCACTTAGTCCCCGTCTATCGGTTAACATACGTGCGATGCTCGCCGTGACATAGAACTATACGAAGGTTGTTAAATATCGGACAGTATAGCTCGATACTAACAATCGCCATATAGTCTACGCGACAAGAAAATTCAATCGTATGGTAACCCATAGATTTGTCCCGTGTGGACAAGTTAAGAATGTATAAAGCAAACGCCTTCATTCACTTGTGTTTTCATCCGTTTCGAGATATTTCGTCGGTACCTTTCCGCTGGTTCTCCATGTACAAAGATAGATTAGATGTTCATTTCAACGTTATTTCACAGCTTTGAAATGATTATCTATTATATTACAGTGTACTCGGAGAACAGCGGGGAGGTGCTGCCAAAATTTACTCGAAACGGTTGAAAGTACAAGTGATGGGTGTTCGCTCTATACATTCTTAATGGGATAGAAGCCTACCCCCGACAGCCGGAACACACACATACATCAAGAATACACAACAAACGCATAATTAGAGAGTGATTCGAGATGTTCAAGTTAAAACCAATATATGATAATATGAAACCTTCATATTCTCATCGATACTCATATATGAAACTAAAAGCGCCACTTAGTCCCCGTCTATCGGTTAACATACGTTCGATAATTTATTCTTTTCAATGACAAACGCACACACAAAGCATATACACGGATTTTCTTCTTTGTCAGTAACTATCTCGTTCTTATATTTCTCAATATAGTCACCATAACCTACAATTTATATGTTATACAGTCTAACATGGACCATGAGTACGTCAGAGTTAAGGACTGATGTATGTGGATTGGCAACAACGTATGCAACCTAAGTTTGTCGCAGGAGTTGCTGCTTTCATTGAATTTGCACGCGCACATAATAAGATCATAATAGAGAAGATTCTCTGTCCGTGCGATAGATGTGGCAATAAGTACTGGAAGAAGGTAGAATTGGCAGAGCTTCATATTGTAAAACATGGGTTTACTAGACTTTATACAACTTGGAAATATCACGGGGAAGGAGAAGAATGCAGTACTGCGGCAGAAGAAGAAGGAGAACACGATAATGCGGCAGGAGAAGAAGAAGAATTCGGTAATGCGACAGAAGGAGAAGACAGTAATTTAGCGTCAATGCTTATTTTCTAGTTGGAGGGGATGCGTCCGCATCCAGGACCCCGGTTGTTCCTCACCGGAGGAACTATCTTCCCGTTCGTGCTGCTGCCCGGGCCCAGGCTCGTGCGATAGTCACCGGAGGTATATATCACACTTCAATTTTCGTTTAACCTTGATTTCTTAATACAACTTGTCTTAATATTGATTGTCTTGATATTTCGTGCAGACGCAGGGCCTCCCCATCCCCAGAGGGGGACTCGAGGCCCGAATCAGTCCCATAGGCTGAGGCCTGACAAAGCTAGGGGGAGGCAGCATTCCCCCTCTTTTTTACCCTTGACTATCGCTATACCGATCATCATGCCGAGAGGTTCAGCCAGTATATGGGGGACGAGAGCCGGCTCGTGAAGAACTATCCACTTCACGTTGAGTGGGGCGAGCAGCACCAGCGCTCATTCGCCCTCTTCTTTGATCAGGCTCGGGTACGTATTAATATATTTTTTCATTTGATTTATCCAATATATTTATTATTAACACTTGCAATCTAATAACAATGTTTTTTTTGTATTTTCAGTTGGATTACGATTTTCAGCCTGTAGCCGACCCTGATCACCAAGGGAGGGTGCTCGACCTTCATGCTCTGTACAATAGCCTGATGAAGAACATGCAGGCCAAGGTCCGATACAACAGGATTGAGCTGAAGGCCGACTGCTACTCCCTGTGGATGGCGACCCCCGAGGCAGAAAGAGCGGCCCTCCTATCTACTCCGGCGTTTGCGAGAGTCGACGTAGAGACATGGCCTCTACTGTGCGAATATTTCGACTCCCAACGCAAACAGGTATGTATTTTAAATGTAATCCATTGTTTAGGATATAATTTATTTTTTTGTGTTCCTTAATTAGAAAACTAAATGTTAATGCGTTGTGCAGAAACAGGCCGCTCAGAATACAGAGAACAGGAAGTCGGCGAAGAGGGGTCGCCCTACTTACACAGGTGGCTTGAGGAATATTACTCGAGCCATGGAGTTATCGGTAAATTACAATAGACCGACCTTTATGATATTCTGCAATATTAAGAGTTATTTTCTAATATTTCTAATATTAAGAGTTATTTTCTAATATTGCAGACAGCTCGGACCATGGCGTCAGGTGGTACACCGAGCGTGCTGTCTGCATATCTTGCCGTCCACGGCACCTCGACAGATCCCGCCACGGGCGAGCTTCGATATCCCGACGTCGCTACCCAGGAGTATTGCGTAAGTGTTAATATTTATTCTACCCATATTTGAAATTTTAGTTTTGGAAGGTTCAAGTTTAAATTTTATACTTATACTTTACTGCTTAATGTGGGTGTAGGAGCGGGTGGTTGAGCAGGCCGAGGCCTCGGGGATCGATTTTACCGGACAGAGCGATCCGAGGCTGCTGACCCCAGTTCTGGACGCCGCACACGGAGGGCACTACGGAGGTTGGGAGAGAGGCCGGGGACTGGGCCCTAGCAGGGCCCATATGAGGTTGGACTCCATCCCGGCGGTTACTTCCTCCGTCTCCAGTGAGCGACGTGTCCAGCAGGAACTGGAGAGCTTGAGGGCCACCGTTCAGGAGTTGAAGGAGATGCTGGTATGTATACTACTTTATAATAAAATATCATGTCATATTTTAGATATCAACATATCCATAATTAGTACGTAGCTTGAGCTTATTTGGTTTTAGACTTAGGTTTGATTAATCATACATACATATGTAATTAAAATAAACAACGGTCTTCCAAACTAGATATCCAAATGGGATTTCGAAATAACTTGATAATGATACGAATTCGAATAATACACAGTTCTTACACGCTTCTTACACACGTTAGGTCCAGACGGGACAGGGTACATCGGTCGAGCCTCCACATGCATCTCCTTCGGCTGTGTCTCCGCAAGCCACTACATCGGCTGCGGCTCCGCAGACAGCTCCTATAGCTCCACCGCCCACTCAGACTCCCGCAGCCGCGGCTCCGCAAGTGACTACCTCAACGGCGGCTGCGCAGGCCACATCGCCAGCTCCACAGGCCGCTCAGACTCCCGCACGTGCTGAATTTCATGGTTTATTGACCGAGGAGCAGGCGCGCTTGATTCTATCGTTTATCGGAGGTGGAGCTGGACCGAGCTAGGGTAGCATTTTGATTCATATTTTTTTAAACATGTATTTATTTATATCATACATATTGTACTACATTTTGAAATGATATTGATATTTGATATTGGTTTATATTTATATCATATTCAGTTTTTGGGTTTCTTTTGTATATTATATGCGTGAGATGTGATTATGAATATTGCGATATATGTTGTGTGATGATTAATTTTATATTTTATTGATATATATATTATTGTGCACAGGGCGGGAAAAAATCAGGCAACCCTTTTTTAAAAAAATACAGATAATATGTACCTACGGATTAATCCGTAGGTAATCATATTGCCCCTACGAATTAAACTGTAGGGGCAAAATATCAGCAGTAACTGATATTTCCCCCTGATCTCAGTACCAGGGGGTTGGGAGTGCCCCTACGGATATGTCCGTAGGGGCAAACAAAGGCCCCTACGGAGTTATCCGTAGGGGCAAAATATCAGGAATCCTGAAATTTTGCCCCTACGGATAAGTACCTACGCAGATATCCGTAGGGGATAGTACTTGGCCCTACGGATATCTTCGTAGGTACAGTTAATATATTTTAAAAAACCGTAAATAAAATAAATTTTTTCACCCTACCGCCTACTCCGTAGGTGAAACTGGTCCTACACAGAACTCCGTAGGGGCAAGTTCAGGGCTTCAACTTGCACCTACGGCGTTTGCACCTACAGGTTATTTTTTCGCCCCTACGGAAGTATCCGTAGGGGCAGTGGTTTGCCCCTACGGATAAATCCGTAGGGGAAACCCTTATTTGTAGTAGTGGTTTAGGGTGTTTGCTTCACTAATTCTCTAGTTAGTGAAGTAGAAGCTTGAGTCGGTATTCCCTCGACGTAGATCATCTTCGGCCTCGAAGACTTCAAGCAAGGACGCCTCCTTCGTCTCGTGAAGCCATGCAAGAGCCCGGGAGAACCATGATCGCAGCGAAGGGACTACGACAAGAAGCTTTAGAAGTGAAGGACCGATCTACAAAGGTTGTATTTCGTATTCCCTTAATAGTAAATGTCTTTTACTAGCAAGTGAAACCCTAATTTTCTAGCAACGATCTTGTTTAGGGTTGTTAGGCACTGCTAAAATTTTAATCGGGCATGGTTGATGCTTCCTTAACCCTTGTTAGAGTGCCTAGTAACCCTACATAAGCTGGTCCAAGTCCTCCCGGGTAGGCTCGATCTTCTGAGAGTCCGGTCCTCCTGACGAACATTCCAAAGAAAGAAAAGACAGGAATGTCATCAGCGAACTAGCGCTCGGTAAGTCCCAAAAGAAGGAATGGAATATAACAAGTAATGTGAAATGAAACGGGTAAGTTGTACATGTATATGATTGTTATTCTAACGTAGTTGTTTGTAGCTTGGTACAAAAGGTCTTTGTGTATACGAGAGGAGTCCAGCTTACCCCGTGGACTATAGTAACATGTAGTACAAGGCCCTGTCAAAACCCACGGGGCAACGACACGAGAGATCATGTAGGTGTCAATAAAGTGACCATCTCGTGCCACGTTAATACGTTTCGTACCAATATACCCCGTTATCGCCACGTAATGTATTGTATGGGTTATGTTTACAAGTATTGCCGAGTCCATGCATACAAATTGTTCAAGTAATCAGGTTTAGGATGTAATCATGTATTCAAGTGGTTATTTCAAATTATAACCATGGTTCGGTCAAGTCAAATATTCATATTTGATATTGGTGTTTGAATTCAAGTATTCAGGTTCATGTTCAAATATTCAGGTTTGATTTTAGATTCAGGTTTAGATAGACTCAGACTTAAGTTCGGATTCAGGTTTTAGATAGACTCAGAGTTGAGTCAGTCACTTGTAAACTGATTTAGATCTTGAATTAGATTCGGTAGTTATCAGTAACTGCTGCACATGGACGACGGGATTTGTGTCTTTTTCCAAGACAATTACCATTGATAACTCCGTTATGCTGTCTACCTTAAATAGGCAAGCACTCATTTTCTCCGGCTCCCTGGGGCTCAAAAGAATTGATCCCATTTAAATCTATATTTACTAAAGTCCTTAAATATTGTTTTATATAACTCGAGAGCGTTTTCTGAAAAATATTTTTAATAAAATTTTAAAATAAATCTCGAGAATTTATTTATATTATTTAGGGTTTTCATGGATATGAATTTTAAGGATTTGAGATATTTTACTGATAATTGCTTAGCTTGGAAAGTTCATGGTATTTTATTGTAAAACATGTCTTTTGTTGGTATCTTGATAGTATTTTAGGGAAACTTAAAATTCTTTCATTTTAAAAATGTAAGTTTATTATATTTTGAAAATATATGGATTTGTAATTTTTATATAATTATTAAAACATAAATTTTATTTAATTAGAAAACTGCATTTTTCTTAAAAACCGTATTTAAAATCATTCGAGACCGAATGCTCCGTGAGGAGGTTTGCATATCGTTTTACTAGCCCAAAAATATGTGATAATCTACACCATCTATTAGTGGGTCCCCTAACAAGGGTTGTAGAGATATAATCGTAAAGAAATTTAAAATATCGTTTAAAAGAAATCCGGATTTTTTATAGTAAGTGGTATTTTCTTGTAATAATGTCTTCGTAACAAAAATTCACGTAAAAAAGGTATCGTGCTATGGAACCATGTGTGCGTATGGGATAGGTCATTACCCCGTGAAGTTTTCCTAAATGTATTGTTTTAATAAAACTAAATAAAATGATATTTAAAGTTTATGGTATTTAAATGAAAAACTTAAATTAAAGTTATTTTGCATGGAATTCTAGGTTAAATTTTATTCTAAACATTTAAAATTAAAATTAAAAGTATTGTGTTAGAATTTGGATGAACGATATATTGGAAAAGGGTAAATTTCAAAGGTTTAGAAATAGATATCGGTATTAACTCCACTTACCGATATAAGTTTTGAAATGGGATTTCAATGAAGAAGAAAAGAGTTTGAGAGGAACTTACCACTTGGTTATGTTAAGAATAGGTATAAGAAGGAGAGTTGATCTTCGTGGTGTCGCGGGAGCTCCGGAATAGTTTCGATTCTTCGCCGGAAGTTGACCGCTTGCTAACTCCTCTTTACTCCACTTGTACTTAGAAATTTTTTGAGAGTTTTGGCTAGAAATTTCAGAATGATGCCGGGCCAAAGTGTGGGGTGGTATTTATACTGTAGAATTAGGGTTTTGGAATTAAAAATATGAATTAAAATGCATTAAAATTTGGTTTAATGGTGAAATGAAGGGTCTCTGTTTGATTGCAGGGAAATCAAACAGTCCAGGGGTGTTAGGGGTAGATGAAGGCATTAGTGTGCAAAGCCCGGAGCCAAAAAGGCTCTTCCAAGCCATTGGTGCCGGTCTAATTGAGGTTTCCGCTGGTCGATTGTGAGCTTCTTGCCTCGTGATTCGTGCCAGATGATCATCATGGTATTTAAACCCATTTGCACATGTTTGATTTTTCTGATTTTTCATTTTTCTGTGCATTGCACGTGTAGACTTTTGGGCTTCCAAAAGGTTAAAAAGAAAAATCAGAAGAAAAAAACGTGTCTGATAGGGATCGAACACATAGGCTATGTCACGGCAGTGCAAGGGCTTTACCAGTGAGCTACAAGTTGCTTCTTGCTGTTATTTAACAAAATTTACTTATAACTCAAACTCAGGCTATATAACTCATTTTCTGTACATTAAACTGAAAAACTCCATACAGTAAATTCAAAGTCGTTACAGATCCCATCATTTAACCATATAATTGAAGAAAAGAAACGAAAATAGAACGTACACTTATGCCATTCGCATTCGCCATGGGGCCCCGTCATGCACTATTAGGTTACTTAATTAACGCCGGAGCGGGGGCTGGACTAGCGCGGGTGCAAAACATAAGCAACGTTTATTATATACAATATATATATATATATATATATATCCATTCGTCTCACGCAATAATCGGCATTCCAGATCACAGCAGCAAAGATGAATATATTGGATATACTAAGATTTCCATATTTCGTTTTAGCCTATAACAAAAGACGGATTTCACGGTCGTGGTGAATAGACAAACCGCACCCTAGACCCCTACGGGTGCAGCAAACTACCCGCTAAATTCCCTAAGTGAAGCAACCTCCCTCAATAAAATGAGTAGGCCACTTGGCACTTCAAGAACCCGGCAGTTTGTGCACCCCACCTTGACTCTATCCTAGGTGCAAGAAATAGTAAATGAAATAATACAACGGTGGCTACAACCTAAATCCGGACGTGCCCTGAAAAGAATATTACATCAATTACAAATTTACATGAATGGGAAAAAAACACTCTTCTCACATCCCCCGGCTATTCATTCACGACGATCCAATACTTTATATACACAAACCATCAAGAAGATACAGATATATGCAAACCCCACTAATCAACATATAGAAATTAGCAAACGTTTAGCAACACATATACAAACACAGAATCACACATTAGCCAAGAACTTAGAATTTCGATCGATAATTATTTTCCGTGTCTACCCCTTGTACAAACCAGTACACAAACAAATCTGGGTAGAAACCAAATATGCCAAAAATCATAATTTCAAAGATAAGACCCACTGGAAAAATTGTGAGTGAATCGGCCCTAACTCGGTGGCGGATCCGCGGCCAAATGACATGTTTGGTCGTGGTTCCGCGGTCTAGTTAAGGGATTAGGATCTCTTTGTTCTTAGAAATACCTGCATGTATTTTTAAGCTCACTGAAAATATTTTTCGAATAGTTTTGAAAAACGAAAGCAAGCATGTTTTGAAATTGTGATTTCGTGCAATGTTTCGTCGATCGAAGTTCTAAACACTTGCTAATAAGCTAGTTAAGGTTTAGAAAGCTTTGATACCACTGTAAGTCGATGTCGCCGACCTCACGCACTTGTGGGGAGGCGGAATTTATAAAAACCGATTTTTCATACTTTGCAACACCGACTTTAAATCCAGGATCTTTCCAGAAACCTTAACGAGCAATACTACTTTGAGGTTTTAACTACTATGTAGTGTTATACCTCCTTGAGTCTAGTCATTCGGGTCTTCTCCTCCTCCTTAGCTTGAGCTCCTCGAAGTTCCGGATCGCGCTTGATCGTCGGCCTCCTCGTGTCAAAGATGATCCACCCGAGTGTCTATACTTCAAGCTCCAACCTCTAAACTGAGGTAACTAAGGTACCTAGTTCGCTAAACTAGGTAGCTTAGAAGATGTAGAGTATTTATTGGAGTGTATTATCTCAAAAGATCTAATAGTTCACAACTCATGTGAAGATTTTAGGTCTTGAGGAAGAAGGAGAGAAAAATGGAGAGAGAAAGGAAAAGAGCAAATGAGCTAAAGGTTGGCTTGGTGTAGGATGGCTCATACTCATCTCACATGAAGCATGGATTATTTTCCAATAGAAAATAATGACCATGCTTCAATAGTAAACACAAACTAATAAACAAATCAAATGATCCATGCTTCACCATGCCATAAATATCTCCATTTTCCACCTCATTAATCTATTTCCAAAATAGATAAATCCAAATAATAAGGTGTCCCCTTCTAGAAGCATCTCTTATGAAATTACAAGAATGCCCTCACCGTATATACATACCCGTATTCGTATTCCGAAAAATACGAATACAATGAGATAATAAAAATCCAATAATATAATACTAGAATCTGGCTTAAACCAAAGCCCATTAGTATTATCCGTCCGAACAACATCCGTGTATCCAGTACACGTATATGATCGAAATCCTGCCGTAAAACCATACGACCTCTACATCATTTCGCCCGAAGCAGGGAAACCCTCTGTGTGGGACTCTAAAGACTCGATCGTACGCTAACAGTGGGTTTAACTGCAAGTCCGTCAGCGGCACTAGCTGTGCGTAACGACTACCCAGGTATCTGTCGATAAGAAGGACGATGAGCAAAACTCATCCGAACTCCTACTGAGCCTATCTGTGAAAAACTCCGTACAGTCCGGTCTGTTCGTCTAAGAGTATCGCATATCGGGCCTAAGGGGGTGGTAACCGTCAAACCCTTAATAGCGCAATAAGTTGTGCCGGAGTAGAGCCCAATACACCTTGAGAAACTACTGGTGTACCTACTAGTAAATCTTGTTTGCCCTGACCAGGGATTTTGTGTAATGGCTATCCGAACACAGTGCGGTATCAACCCCCAATACCGGGAGAGATGAATCCTATCTAACCACTACTGCCTCCAACTGCTTCGAGACTGCACCCAACCACTACCTGTTTGCACGACTCATTTGAACCGTAGTAGGGTAGTGATCTATGTACAGTGGGAACACAGAATGGTGATGTCAAGTCAGCAGACTAACCTGTATTCATGTCACCCCGGAACAGCTAACTGACCATAGGTATAATACCAACCAGCAGTTCCCCCGTGAGTCCGTCCAGTATAACTCATAACCTAATGAGCACATGTATACTATCTCCGGTATCGCATACCAATGGCTACGGGATAGGTCATCTTCCGAACTGGGATGAGAAGCGTATACACCAGTCTAATCTGGAGTATCGATGCCCTGTCTCGATAATCCTATGACTAGGGACAAGTATAAGGATGTGCTTATAGACTACCCAGCCCCCTACTAGTGTGACTGATATCACAACGCTGGTAGTCAAGTAAAGATCCTAAGGATTCTATCAACATGTATTAGCGATATGTTAAAAGAAGCACATACACATGTTAAGATAGAATCAAACCAGATAGCATACTATCATTTTGATCAAGACTGTTGTTATATCTGTGTATATCTTAAGCTTCCAAAATATAATATACAATCCAGTATTATACAATAATGGCCTCTAGGGCAGATATCACTGACAGTAACCGCGGCTCGGCCAAGCCGACCCTGAGTCACGGCTCGGGCTGGGCTTGAGCCCAGTAAGCTTGGGCCCATGGGGCCTGGTCCATTTTAATTCTTTTATAATTTTCCTTTTCTGAATTTTGTTTTTAATTTGTTTTATTTCGAAAATAAATTCCTAAAAATTCAGAAAAATCCAGAAAATTATTTTTCAATTTCAGAAATTATTTGAGGTCTATTGGAACATTTTTTGCTCAAGTGGGAGCCATAATAAATAAATTTATGATGCTGAAACAAGTTTTTCTTTTAAATCCTAAGCACTCTAGGGGTGCAAAGAACTTTTTAACATCTTAAATTTTGATATTGGATGGTTAATCATCTAGATGAAATAATTATAGATAGATTTTCCAACACTAAATATTTCAAGTCGGAGATTTCGGGTAAGATAGATATAACAACCTATACATTTACCTTTGAGATCGAGATTCCATATTTTTTAACATATAATTATAGGACATTTTTATTTTTATATTTTATGGAATTTAGTTTTAGAATCGCTTAGCTTCTCTTTCTTTAATTATAAAAATAATTTTGTTGTTATTATCCTTTGTTAACTATCGAAAATTTTAAAACTATTTCATATTCCTCCAAATTAAAATGCCTATTTAGAATCTTAACGTATCTATAAAATTTATAAGTAGACATTTTTTTCGATAGTGTTTCATGGACATGTTGAAGGACTATATGCAACCATATGCTAGTTGTTGAATATAGGTATTCTGAAGGCAATTATTGGAATTGTAAAAGAACCTAAATAGGAGAGAACAGTCTTGCTTAAAATGATAATACGCTATTTAGTTTAACTTTATCATTAATGTTAATTACTTGTTATTATTCATGGTTAATACATAAATGGTAAAGCCTTCATGGTAGTTTCTTGACTTCCAGGATTATGATGGAGATCATAATAGTGGGGTCTGGATAGTCCATAAGCTCATCCTTAAATGTTCCTAATTGTGGGAGTATCGAGACTGGGCATCCATACTCCTGAGTAGACTAGTGTATACGTTCCTCACCCGGTTGAATGACGATAGCTGGTCCCACAGCTATTGGTGTTTGACACCGAGAATTGTATACATGTGCTCATTGGAGAATGAGTTCACTGAACGGACTCGCCGAGAACTCCTAAATGGTAGTATACCTATTGCCAGATAGCAGTACTCTGGTGACAATTGTACATGGTAGTCTTCAGACCTGAAATCACTACCGTGTCTCGTGTGACTTCCCACTTTACTTTGATTACTCCTTAATCACAGTTCTAACGGGCCGTGCATACAGGTTTTAGTTGGGTACAGTCCCGAGGCACATGGAGATAATGAGTGGCAGAAAAGATTCGTCTCTCCCGATATTGGGAGTTGATTTCGCACTGTGCGTGATCAACTATAACTATAAGACCTTGGATAAGGTGGTTAGATAAACTGATAAAGATTATCAATTGTATCTCAGGTGGTTATGAGTTATAGATCAACACGACTTATCGAGTTATTGGGGGTCAGACAGAATCTACCTCCCAGCCTCGGTATGTGACACTCTTTGACTAACAGACCGGACTATACGATAATTTTCATTGATAGACTTTGCAGGGTACAAACCAGTTTTCTTGTCGATCTTACTTTCGACCAATAACTGGGTAGCCGTTACATACAGCTAGTTCCACTGGCATACTTGTGAGTTACGGATTGTCCAGTAACTCACTGCCAACGTATTGTCGAGTCTTTAGAGTTCCACACAGAGGGTTTTTACAGTTCTAGCGAAATGATGTAGTGCACGTACGGCGATACGTGCGGGGTCCGATTAAACACGTGGGTTAATCGGACGACTAATAATACTAGCCGGCTTATGATTAAGCCGGGTTATTAAATCAAGTTTTGATTTAATGATATAATTAATTATATGATGATGCATATAATTAATTTAGTATTATATTATTTTCTCTCTCTAGTTTGTATAGTTGCATGTCATGCAACCATTTAATATGTTTAATTTTATTTAAAAATATTATCTCTTTTCTTTTCTATTTTTCTCTCTTTATTTATGCAAGGCTAAGGATGATGTGGTACACTTTCTCATTCCTTATGCCAGGTAAATGGATGATAGGAAAAGGGGAATATATTATGGCAAGGGTCTTAGGATTTCCTAGCCATAACTTGCTTTCTTTTCTCATTCATCCTTTAGAGAGAAAATAGTGCAGAGAGAAAAGAGAGAGATGAAGAGAGGTAGCCATAGTTCTGCATCCCTTTCACTTTGTTTCTAGCAATTGCAAAATAAGAGTTACTTCATAAGGAGACTTTTGTGATGGAGATGAAGCTAGTTCCGGTGTCCCATGCGTATGTGGATCGTCATCGACAAAGAAGGTCAACTAGCAAGTTCGATCCGGAGTACTCGAGTCTAGCCGGAGTCTAAAATGACCGCATGATCACGCTACAAAGATTTTCGTCTCGATAAACTCCATTTGTAGGGAAATAGTTAATGTTTTTGTTGCAGGGCTCCTTCAGGGCATTGTAAGCTTGTGTGAGTTTTCTAAAAATTATCGTTTTCTATTCCGACTTGGTCCTCATGTTTTGCAACCAAATAGTTAATGTTTTTGTTGCAGGGCTCCTTCAGGGCATTGTAAGCTTGTGTGAGTTTTCTAAAAATTATCGTTTTCTATTCCGACTTGGTCCTCATGTTTTGCAACCAACACACAAGTTTCCAACAATGGTATCAGAGCCGGTCCACTCACAAAAACAGATTTTAAACGTAACGATAATTTCTGTATCGAATTTTCCCCGGAAAGAAGTTTCAGTTTTGAAGTTATTGCAGATTCTGTTTGGCTTCTCTGTAAAAAATTTGGGATATATTTTTATTATGATAAATGTTTTCGATTGATATAGCCTAAACCCGAAGGCCAGAATTTGCATTCTGGCCGTCCAAGTCGACCGTTCCCCTGCCCCAGTCGGCCCAAATTGTTTTTTTGGACTCTGGATTTTTGCAGTAACTTGAATACTTGGAAAAAAAATTGGTACATCTCAAAAATGACCAAATTTTAGTATTGGTTCTCTGTTGTTTTTGGGCTTTCTGGTGAATGTTTTATTGTCATTATTGTATCGTTTATAATTTGCGGTTATGTAATGTGTTGCTAAATATCACCGAATTGGTATGTGACCAATTCGACGGGGTTGCACATTAGCTTTTGTAATGTTGGTGTGATGAACAGTTTGGTTTGGATCGTCATGAAGAATAGCCCCCCGTGTATTTGTATGTAAAATGTGATGTATGTAATTCATTAATTTGGGACGAGCGGCCGATTTGTGGCCGTCGTTGCTGTGTATGTATTATTCTTTTATTCGGGACGCGACTGGGTTGATGTCGACGTTGCCGCATGATGTATATCAGTTTACATTTTAGGTTTACCTAAGCGCTCAGGCCGTTGGATCCTAGAATGTGGAAGGTCGCCGCCTCAAGGAGTTGAGGGTCGAGTCGCCTTATTCTAGGATTAGCGGGTGGTTCGCCGTGCTTGTAGGGGTATAGGTTTGAGCCAAGAGGAGTGCTCGGGCTGCCGGATGCTAGAATGTGGTAGGTGGCCGCCTCAAGGAGTTAAGGGCCATGTTGTCTCATTTTAGGATTGGCGGGTGGCTCGCTGCGCTTGTAGGGGTCTTAGATTCGATTATCTATAGGCTATTTGAACGACCGTGGAATGTCGCATTATGGTTGTTGCTCGAACGAAACGCGGGATTCCAAATATATTCGCCATTCCGTTATATTATTGTTTCTAGCATGCATGTGATGTATATATTGTATATATATGATAAATAAATGTTTCTATATATTTTACATTCACGCTAGCCCTACGTCCGCCCTGCCATAAGTTAACTAATCTTATGGTAAAGACCCGATACCCCGTGGCGAATGCAAATAGCATAACTATTTTGGTTTCTTCTGTTGTGCTGGGTGGAAAATGATGGGATTATATTAACAAGATTAATGTAAAGAAAATAAATCCAAAAATGATGTAGGAACCAAATTTTCAAAACAGACTGCAGCTACATTCTTATGCTAAGATGTCTGCTGGGTTCCCTAGCACGGCAGCGGGGTTTCGGGAAGCAACATCGATACCGTTTTCAAAAATTTGCCGTATTAAGGAACCCAAAGCTAGGACCTTTAACTAGAGAATCATACGAAAAGCAATGTAAACAACTTTACAACTAAGTGAATACAGAATACAACCTTTGTAGACCGGTCCTTTGCTTCAAATGCTCCGTGTAGAAGTCCCTTCGCTGCGTGTAATGATCTCCCGAACTCTTGAGAGGCTCCACAAGGTGAAAGATGCAAACTTGCTCGAATTCTTCAAGGCCGAAGATGATCTACGTCGAGGAGACTTAAGCTCATGCTACCTCTTCACTAAATTAGGGTTTAGTGAAGCAAACACCATAAACTAAATGGCTAATAGTAGAGGATGATGAAGTAGGAAGTGAGCTCACTTTAGATTTATTTTTCTCACAATATTTTCTCACTTAGAAAAAGCTAGCAAACTTTTTCTCATGAAGAAGAAGATGAAGTGATCAAGAGAGAATGAACTCATATGAGGTGAGAAAATAAACCATGGGTGAGTTAGTGTCATACACTAACCCATGTAGAGAATTGACCATGGTTGAGGATAAAGGTTAGGTTAATAAATATCTACAAGTGAAACAAAAATGGTGGACTTGGTCAATGTTTTCCACAGGCTTCTACAAGCTTGTAGCCATGCCAAATATCCATCCATTTTTGAATTACCTAGATAAATATAAACACTAGGATTATCCTAACTATAGTGTAAGTCTCATACACCCATATTTCATCTATCATCAAGCATGACATAATAAAATGTACATTAATATATATCACATATATACTATATGCACACAAGTGAGAAAAAGAATACTTAGTGAGGAAATATTAGTTAATGTAAATTAATATATCAAATATATAATTATACATTAAATTATCAAATCAACACTTGATTTAATAATCTGGCTATATCACATATAACCAACTAATATCATATGAATCAACTTATCGAATCAACACTTGATCCGATAATCCGGCTATATCTCATATAACCGACCGATATCACATATCGCGAGAATAGAATGCGGTATCACATACGCGCATTAATTTCGGTCCCGGACATATCGCATATGTGCTCTTACTTTGTTTCGCATGAACCAGGAAACCTCTGTGTAGGACTCTAAAGACTCGTCAATACGCCGGCAGTAGATGATGATCATATCAAACACCCACAAGCCGCAAGCGGTCTGCTAAACGTAACGGCTATCCGGGTATTAAGCGATCAGAAGATCAACAAGCAAGCATGCTCATACTCCTGCGAATCCAATCACTAATACTACCGTACAGTCCGGTCTCTTCGTCTGATATGTCGCATATCGCAGCTTGGGGTGGTATAACGTCATACCCCAATAGCCTGATAAGTCATGCCGATGCAAGGTCCATAACGGTTCGAGAAACTACTGATAACACTTACCACTAAATCTCAGCAACCCTGGCCAGGGATTTCATGTTATGGTCAATCGAGCATAGCGCGACATCAACTCCCAATACCGGGAGAGACGAATCCCCTCCTATCGCTCATTGCCTCCATGTGACTCAGGACTATACCCAAAAACCACATTTTTGCACGATCTCTTGACCGTGGTATGGTAGAAATCAAAGCACAGTGGGAATCACACAAGACTCTATGACGATCTCGGGTCGACAGACTAACATGTACCAGTATCACCAGAGAACTGCTATCTGACGATAGGTATAATACCATCTAAGAGTTCTCGGCTAGTCCGTCCAGTGTACCCAGTCTCAATTGAGCACCCATAAACCTTCTCTGATGTCAAACACCAATGGATATGAGATCATCCATCGCCCATCATATGGGTCAAGAAGCGCATACGCTAGTCTACTCTGGAGTATCGATGCCCTGTCTCGATACTCCCACGACTAGGAACATTTGAAGGATGTACTTACTGACTACCTATGCCCCCACTAGTATGATCTGCATCATAGTCCTGATAGTCAAGTACTCATCCTAAGGGCTTTATCAATATGTAATAGAGAGACATTAAGTGTACATGTTAAGATAAAGTGCAACCAGATAGCATACTATCATGTCGAGCAAGAAAATCCTCCGTATATATGTCCAAGTATCCACTACAATATACATC
The DNA here is from genome assembly GCA_030015575.1 of Agapanthus africanus. Taxonomy (NCBI): domain Eukaryota; kingdom Viridiplantae; phylum Streptophyta; class Magnoliopsida; order Asparagales; family Amaryllidaceae; genus Agapanthus; species Agapanthus africanus. The sequence continues at coordinate 141,894,239 of CM057339.1, forward strand.
ACATGTATAATAATGGCCTCTAGGGCATACATATAACTAACAGTATTCAATTATGAATATCCTACACCTCATTCCATGAGGATAAAGCTTGATCCCTTCATGGGGAATTCTACTATGTAGCATAAGTTTATGTTACTGTAAAATTGTTTTACAAAATCATTAGGTTCCTTCAACGATATCAAGTTCATTGCGTTAAGAGTTTTCTTCAAAACCAGTTGTAACCCTCCATCATTTTAGATAATTAGAGTACTTAGTATTCGTGTTGCGTTTATTGACTGTGTCAAAGAGTAGTGTAGCTAAGTGATGATTGTCTGCTGCATGAGATGCGATTGGTTAGGACAGTCGTATAACTTTGTTGATTGTGTCAAGGGTTATGCGGGTGAGTCTAAATCAATCAAGAAATGATGGGTTGAACTTGACTAGCGACTTATGGTTTGTTGACTGTGTTATGGTCATAAGCCGTTAGGGATAAAAACCAGATCGGGAGTTTCAAAAGTTGAAACTTGCAATGAGATTGCATACATTTTATGGAGTAGGGTGACTTGTTGACCTTAGCAAGGTTACTACGCCATGATAGTTTGGATCCCGATTCCCACTGCGAGTAATATTTACTCCCGGGAGATTTTCACTTCAAAACCAGCCAACTCATTAGGTTTCTATAAAGGTGTTAACGAGGTTATACCTCTACGGAAATGGAATTATTTAATTAGGTCCATGCGAAAGCACGAGGAGCCTCCCTCGGAGTACCAACACTGGTCTGACTGAACGGTTATCGAACTTGTATAGTGTACATGATCCCAGCTAGTTCTCATTTTAGGTTTTGAAGGAGAATTCGACGAAACGGTGGGAGTAATTCTGATTAGATAAATTAATAAACCAATCTAATCTTGCCAGAGAGAGCATGTCGAGTGTTTCTTTTCTCTCTCTACTAGCAGGGACCATGGCTGGCCTTAAACTAAAACTCGTAAATCTAAGTTAACCGAACCTTCTTACAATCATTGACTTTGGAATGTCATGATTACCCTAATTCATAACAAAGTACGTCCTTACCGCTCCTACTCTACTTTTATTTTCTCCTGAACCGCCTGTGCTAGACACATAGATCCATATTGTTTGGAAATGTTATTTCGTACAGTTACATATGAACTCGAAGAAATTGTTTTAGTCCGAGAATGGCCACTGGTTCAAGAGAAAATGGATTATATATTGATACAGAACCTTCTCCAGAACCCTCTGTATTAAGTACAGAGATCTATATTTCTTGGAAATGCCATGTAACACCCTAGTAATTTTATACAATATTTTTGGGTATTTCAAATCTTGCGGTAAAATTCTTTCTTATTGTGGCTATTGGGCTGCAAATAATGCAATTAGTAGCTGTGGTTATTATCAGACCCGACTCGCATGTTTGAAACCCAACATGGTTCGAGATTATATCAAATATTTGCTAGTACAGTGTATCCATGCAAATCTAGAAAATATATACACATATAATATATTTCAGAATCTACATATCTTTTTATAATATTGTTAGACTCTAAATGTCTTTTTATGATACAATATAAAACCAAACAATATATTTTCTTATCTAGCTTTACATGCTATAGTACCCCATATCGTGCGGTGGCGCCCATATATCATGTTCGTATACTAAGGATTAGACAGACCGATTATTTGATCGCTACGTATATTTACGTAGATCCGTATTTTGGGTATATGTTTCTAATTACAGAATATTGCATCATGGTTTAAATTCTTACGTATATTCTTCATATTAGAAACTAGATTTTTAAAAAGATACGGGTAATATTTGGAGAGATCCGGTATTATCTGTAAAATCCTACCATATATGTATATTATATAACTAATATATATATATATATATATATATATATATACTGCTTTATATATATAAATTATTTTAATTAACTAAATTCTCTCAAATCTCTCTCTCTCCACTGTCTCTGTCTCTCTTTCTCTCTGTCCCCACTCTCTCTCTCTCTCTCTCTCTCTCTCTATATATATATATATATATATATATATATATATATATAATTTTAAAACACTCTCTCTCACCCTCGTCTTCTTTCTCCCGCTCCCTCGCGAACCCTAACCCACGGTTCACCGCTCCCTTTCGTCGCTGCCCCTCTTGTCCTCGTCATCCCCTCCTCTTCCTCACTGCCACAACTCTACCTCCTCCTCCCCGTTCCCGAGACCTCGACTGAAGAACCCCGACACTAGAACCCATCTTCAACCTCCCCTCATCGACCTCGTCGCCGGAACCTGACCACCACCATTACCCCGTCACCTTCCCTCCTTATCAGCAACCCCAGAGCACCACACCGCACCGCACCCTCTTCTTCAACCTTGCTCTTTCCCCGATCACACTAACCCTCATAGCCACCAATCTCGTCGACCTCACCGTCGGCCTCCCCGTCACCTCGCCGCCGCCATCTGTGCTATCATCACCTACCCCCAGAACACCAGCAGACCCTCGTTATCACCTTCTTCTTTCTTCTTTTCTTCTTCTTTTCCTTTTCTTCTGTTCCTTTTCGATCGTTCTCGCCGGAGTTGCGCACGTCGCCGACGATCCAGACGACCCAGTCAACGTCTTCGTCTATCCCAGTTACCACGTCACGCAACTACTCAGCCAGGTCAAGTCCTGTGTGCGTAAGTTGTGTCGTGACTTTATTTCGGTGTTGGAACGTGACATTCGTATCTCGATGTGAGATTCGATCAGGCAAGTTCTAAATTTGCAACATGATATTTTGATTATATCGATATTTATATGCTTGACTATAGTACATACATTTTGATATTCAGCGAATAGTACCAAGTTACAGTTTTATAGTATCCTTCTGTATCCATACTGATAATAGGTTATCCAGTTGCATGCCGGAACATCACGATATTATAATAATATTATATTAGTTCAATATATTATCTAGATTGCAATATACATGGTAATGGACGTGAAACGGTTATTACAGATAGATATATATACATGTTGACATTAGTTATGTTTACCGTGTTTAGGTATTGGTTACAGTTTTACATTTGGTGCCTATTTTGGTTACAATATATTGCATGATATGTTCACGACACACTACCAGATTTGTTACTTGGATCTTATTACTAATGCCGACAATCCTGATTTATCATCCTGACGGATTTGACTTGTTGTCTACATAAACAAGACCTGTACCTGCTTGATCCTGTGTTGGCATTAGAATTATATCATCAATTCCCAACTTGAACATAAAACATTAGGGGTAAGAGGAAAACAATAATGAAACCATTAGAATTATATCATCAATTCCCAACTTGAATATAAAACATTAAGGGTAAGGGGAAAACAATAATGAAACCATTAGAATTATATCATCAATTCCCAACTTGAATATAAAACATTAGGGGTAAGGGGAAAACAATAATGAAACCTGACTTGTAACTCAACAGTTCGATACTTATTGATCAGTCTTTACGGGCTCGGCCAGCCCCGGTATGATGCTGCTAACATCATTCATCTGTACATATTACCTATTTACTGCTTAGCGGCATGTCTCGGATTCAGCCCGAGAATCTTGACCGTGGTCCTGGGCACGCATAGGATACTATTGATTTACATCGACGATTCTATTAAATTGATTTCAAAGACTTGTACAATAGATAACCTAGAAGCACAGATTCTAGGATAGACATCACATACCTATATCTCACCGTTTTATGCTTGTGTTTATTATTTATACTCATGTTTAATTATAGCATCCTATCCTGGTTATTACGATTATTTTGATATTTATAACGCACCGACGTCTGGGTTTTGCATGGCCAAGTTCCTCTGACATTATCACAAGTAGATCAAGAGTACTTTAGCAAGCAAGCCGAGCACTGAGGAGCTGGCTATTTAGTTTAGGGATGCTTAGTTTCTCTTATTTCCGTAGTTTTATTTTTATCGATGTGAGCCCATAAGGGACATGATTCAGAGGTTGTTTTTATTTGGATCTTGATTCGTTTCCTCTATATGCATTTCTTAACTTTTATTTACCGTGGCAGATGGACATGTGTTAGCTAGATTTTATTTATTGTTCTTGATACCCGATTGATAGCCGTAATGTGACTATGGAGGGATTATTCCTAGCCATAGGTAGCATGGTTGGCTCTGTCATGTGCCGTGTTTACGTATTTTAGAAAGTGGGGCGTGACAGAGTTTGTTTGGTATCAGAGCCATAGGATTTAGGGTTAGTCGGGTTTGGTTCTTTGTAATTAGGTATTAAACCCAATAAACTAACAAAGAAACCCGGAATTAGGAACATATCCTGCCATATTATTGTCTTGTCCTTCAAATTCTTGAATCTTATCTTTTCCTTAACTCTTTTATCTTGACGATATGGAAATGCCTTTGCATCTCAACTTGGAATCCTCCTGATTCCTTATTGTTTCTCCCTTCTTATTCTTTCAATTCTGAGAGTAAGATTTGGGCAACTTGAATGGAGTTATGTGATTGTAACTATGTACTGCGGCATGGTTACAATGCGATACTCTATTTTGGTAACCTGGAATCCTAGTGTTTACACCGGTTTAAGTTTCATTTACAGATATGTGTGAAAGCGGGCTCATTCATATACGCGTGTGGATGGTTAGTGCATGACACGAGCACAACAGTGGCGTTTGCACTTAGCAAAATTCCTTAAGGGTGAAGTGCACATGCGCACATGTAGGTTGCACGTATATATAAGCAATACAATCAGAGGAAGAACGGGTGCTAGAAACGAAGCACTCGGTGGCCAACAATAAAAGGAAAGCATCAAATAGACATTTTATTCTACAGAAAATAGATCACCAAACACGGGATCAAAAGTACAAGGGTTTACAAAACTATGAATAAAGTTTTCTAAAGCCTTCTCATCCTTCTCCACCATGTCGAAGCGGCGATCTTCGCGAGTCGCTCCCCATCGATCAGTGCCGTGTTTATCGGCGAAAGCAGCCATGATGGCCCGTTGAGCCTGTATCTGCCTAAGCAACTGGACAGAGCGATCCCTCAGAGGCTTGGTAATCAAAAGTGCCTCATGAAAGCACTCGATCTTATCCTCTGCTGTGTCAAGCATCGCCGGAGTCATCTCCGCTGGATGAGGGGGAATATCATCGAGCACAGACAGGAAGATCCGAAGCCACATAGAGCCGATGGGGAGAGGAAAGCCTCTACGAGTTAAGAGCGTGTGCAGCACCGTATCGCATTGGTCATCCGTAAGAGAGGGATTCACCAAGCGTGTAACAAAACGAGGAACAATTTCCTCGATAGGCACCTCCCATGACTGCCAATGAGCATGTGGACAATTGCAAGCCATGAATCTTCTCTGTTAAAATGATTCTCTGAAAGTGAGAGAGAAGAGGAGCATTGCTTCAGATTATAAATGGAGTCATTTAAGTCTCGGCATAAAAAATATTGTGCATGGTGGAACTATTTCCAAGCCTTGACAAAAGAAGGTATTGGAAAAGAAAGTTTGACTCAGGAAAAGCAGAGAAAGATGGTGAAAAGAAACCTTCCTCAATGAGGCAGCGCTTCACGTGCTCCCTACGAGGGCGCCGGCCCCAGCGCCTTAGGATTAAATCCTTTGGTGGCACCGCACGTGAAGCTCACGTGAGCACCAATATGCAAAGCACAGTAGCGCTATCATGTATAAGAATTAAATTCTTAAGTGGCGCCCACGTGCATGACACATGAGCGCCGGCGTCCAAATTAAAATCAAGTAGAATTAAATTCTACATGGGGATATTTCCCTAAAAACTGGGATACTCTTTGTTAAACAGAACCGTTGGATCAAAGATCCAATGGAAAAGATAAATTATCAAAATATAGAATTAAATTCTATTAGGAGAAAATATCTTCTAAATCTTTTTAAGTGAGAAAGATACTCTAGGTTGGATCAAAGATCTAATGATAAAATAAAATTCTATTTTGCGAATATATTTCCTCAATCTTTCTAAATAAAGAAAGATTGTTCTCTGAAAAACAGAGAGCCATTGGATTAAAGTCCAATGGTGATTAAAAATCACCGTTTTACAGAATAAAATGCTGTACATGAAAAAATATTTTCCCAATCTTGTTAAAAACAAAAAAATATATTCTGTAAAAACAGAAATCATTGGATCAAAGATCCAACGGTGGTTAAAATCTCCTGAAAAAATTGGAATCTCTCAATGAGAGATTTTCTCAAAACTAATTAACAATTTGCCTCTACTTTAGGACCCGAGACTTCAAGTCTCATATAGAGAGAACCCCCCATAAGTTTCTGCAAAAAAATACTGAAGGCTCTCAAAAACAATAGAGAATTTAATTCTCAATAGAGAAAAAGATCTTCCTCCTCTCAAACCCTAGGTAAAGACACCACAGAGATCAAAACATCTTCTTTACCTGTCAGATCATATCTAAGGGTTTAACTCTTCTCAAGAACTTAGTTCTTTCTCTGGATCTAAGATTCACAAGACAAGTCTCTCACAAGTTGAAAATTTAATTCTCATCGAGAAGATCTTGTTCTTAAGAATCAAAAATTCAGAAAAGAACTGCAAAAAAGAAAAAGAACCTATCCTATAGGAATTTAATTCCTCTGAAAATAGAATTTTACTCTAAAAGAAACTTAGTTCTTATAAAAGAAAAGACATAAGAACTTAGTTCTTAAAGAAAACTTGATCCCAGATCTTTAAAACAAAGATCTTGGTGATCATTTATGGTCAAAATGTCATTAACAGAGATTCAATTTCTAAATAGAAAAAAATTAGCGCCGCACGTACTTCCCATTTGGGCGCCTCTAATAGATTCCCAAAACAAAAGGAAAATCAGTGTCTCACATTTAAAACACATGGGCGCTCAAAATAGAAGGCCAGCGCCTCAAGTGAAATACACGCGAGTGTTATGTAAAGTGCTTAGCACTTTATATACAGCAAAAACGGCTGAGTTCTTAATACTGATAGGGCAGCGCCCAGCGCCGCATGTGCTTCTCATGTGGACGCCATATAAAAAAGGTGCTTATCATTATATATATATCCAGTCAAAATAACTGAGTGCTCAGCACTGATTGGGCAGCACCCATAACTGAAGGCTTCACACGATACCCATGTGAGCGTCAGAGCTTCAAACAAGTGCTTAGCACTTTTGCATAAAAAATGGGGGGCTGAATAAACAAAAGCCCAAATAATTGCTTAGCACTTTTGAACAAAAAAAAAAGAGACAGAGCAGACTAAGCCTAAATTGGTTAAGTCTCTGAAGTTTTTTTGCAGCTGAGCCCAAATACTCTATTGTTGGATCTTAATAAAATTTAATGATCCTTAAAATATTGCTAAGTTAATCTTAGTCTCAAATAGGACTAACGTATCCTTGGTTAAAAATTAATTGAGCCCATATGCTCATATATTTAAATTTATCTTAATCTTAAACTAGATTAATGGTCCTTAAATAAAACCAAACCTCTTTGAACTAAAGGAATATATAACCTAAGTTTAAAACCCAAATATAAAATATACGGATTTGGACTAATCCACGTCCTACGGGCGACGACACAAAATAGTTTCCGTATACAATCCACGGGCAACCAAAACAAACAAAATAACATACGACACGAATTGAACCACTAGAGCAGGAGAAAGTGGTTATCGTAACGCGATAACGTAATTAACTGCAGGGGCCTGCGCCTACAGGGAAGAGCGTCCCCACGATAAAAAAAACCCTCACAAATAAGGGGAATCTGATGAAGTCTAGTACAACGGTCGCATCTATCCAAACCTCCGATATTTGGTTCCATAAATCAACTTGGTATCCTCGGAGAGGTGGATGGATAATTCCAAATAGTATCTTCCCTCAAATTCAGGCCAGACGTCCCAACGTCTCAGTCCCTGTCTTTCGGTGGAGAACAGATTCCGGCACGTCTGGTAGGACCTTTTCCTCTTTCCACTCCACACTTCATGTGTCGTGTTTCGCGAAAAAAATCGCGGTTCACTACAGTTGCCCTTGAATTCGAGATACTAAAAATTGGTGTCTTGCTCCTGTACAGAAAAATCAATGGCTTCCAACTACACCTCTTGCAACAGCAACTCCCTCTCCACCCCAACTGGAGGAATGACCTATAGGCCCAACGCGGACTCTATTTTCTCAATGCTGGTGGGGCAAGTCACACAGGCCACTACTGTATTGTTCTTCGGGACCATGCTCCCACCGGTGAATTTCAGTGCCTCAGTGCCGCAAGAAGAAGCTCCCAAAAGGTCGGTCTTCGATCGAATGGCAACCACAACGGCCTCTCTCGATGAGCTATCCAAATCTGGTATCTCAGTCTTCAAAGGGCTGAGCAAGAACTCAAACGGGCCCACAAAAAACTCGTGATACCTGAAAGGGCTACCCCAAAAAGGCTAGCCCTCCCTACTCCTACTATAGGTGAAGCCACAAAAAGTGCTTCCCCTACCAGAAAGCCGGTCTTCGAAAAATTAGTCGGCCCTCCTCAAATCATAATAAGGACGTCGGTCTTCAACAGGCTGACACCAATTGCAGCTCCTCAGCAAAACCCGGGGCGTGATGAAGTCGCTTTCAAAACTAAGGTGGTCCCTTCAACAAGGCACGCTCGACGTCGCCACTGACGCCGAGCGAGAGAAGCTAGGGACAACTCCCCCTCTGGACTCACCCCACCGCTCCAATGATGGAAGTCGACGCTGATGTTCCAACCGGGAACAGCTTTGATCCGCTTAAAAGGGTGCGTAAAAATTCTCCAACGGCGGTGCTAAAAAAATCACCCCCACCTGCAGAAGTTACAGGCCAGGCAAAGCCGGAGCGGCCTCATCAGCGGCTCTCCTCACAAATTCATAGGCTCTGGCGAAAAGTCCAGGACTCTATGATTGACCAAAACTACCCTCGTCAACCAAAGAAATCGAAGGCTCGACAAGAAAAGGACCAATCCTCTGCCATACAACGGGGGATTTCTCCTAAATAGGTGCCTGTCATAAAAAATGAGGCTGGAGAAAGCTCTACCGCCCACGGCAAATTCCAAAGGCGATGGATCCAAATGCCCCAAGCTTGGGGGAATTATCATTCATACTGTCTATATGACCAATGGTCAAGAAGGGAACCATGCTTCGGTGAGTCACCGACCGCAAACTCGGTCACTGACAAAGGCTCAGGAGCAACAACAAAAGCTTCAGGAAATGTTGAACAAAATGATGGCACTCACTGGACAGAAAACAAGTCCGTACAAAGAGGCCGATACAGAGTTTCTGCGAAGGGTGCTCGAGAGAAAGGACAAAGAGACCGTTGAACAAGCTGCTAACATGAAGCAAATGGCTATCTTGTTCCAAGACATAATTGGAATGATGATCCAGCCAGAACCCCCGGCCGATAATCATCAATGATAACAGAGGGGAAACATCAAACCCTCCTCCAGCCTTAGCAACAGCTAAGGAGGAAACAATCTCCAAGGCCGCCCTTGATGATTACATTGCTCAACAAATAAGAGCTCATCAAGCTAATGAAGCTGCTGGCCAAATCGTCAGAACCAGGCAACCATATCTAGGATGGTATGATCAAATCAAATACCCGCCGGGATATATGATCCCTAAGTTCCATGTGTACAAAGGGACAGGAAACCCTCACCAGCACGTCGTGCAGTTCAGAGCTCTGTGCGACAACACTGGAAGCGACGACAAACTGTTGCTTCGCCAGTTCGTTGGCAGCCCTTCAGAACAGCCTTTGAATGGTACTCGGAGCTCCCAAAAGACTCCGTGAAAACATTAACAGAGATGGAACTGCTGTTCACACAGCGTTTCGCCAGCGCGAGCGAGCGCACTCCAATTACGGCATTAATCAATGCCAGGGTAAAGCCGGGAGAAACCCGTGTCCAATATGAGATCCGGTGGCGGAACCTGTAGTCTAAGTGCGAACAACGCATTGAAAAGTCTCCTGCTGTAGGCATGTTCATCGGGACCCTTGATCCTCAAACGACTGTGTCCCAGTTCATGACATTCTTCAAACCAACCACCTTTTAGGCTCTGATAGATAAACTAGCCCAAATGGACCAGATAGGCCATGGGCCTTCCTCCTCAAATAAGGACCCTCGAAATAATAACAGTAAAGGGAAAGCGGCCTTCGTTTCTAATACGCAACAACAATCGAGTGGCCTAAAACCGGCTACTCACCAAAACAACGCGCGTCCGCGCCCATACTTGAAGGAAATACTAGGACGCGCTTACCCGTTTCCCCGCGACAAGACGAAGAGACTATTCGAATTGGCAGCGCGTAATAAACTCATCACATTGCTAGACACAAGACGTCCACCGTAACCCGGCGACATCAACAACCCTAACTACTGCTCCTATCACAGAATGGTGAGCCACCCAATTGAAGATTTCTATGTCTTCAAAAATTGGGTCAAAGACCAGTATCAACAGGAGAAATTCGTGATGTCTGATAATTGGAGGGTAAACCAACCCCAAAAGCACACTCCAAAAAAGGTGGACACACAGGGGGCTTCATGCTCACTCGAGGAAGAAACTCCATGGGAAGTCTCTCTTTCAGCAAAACCCAAAAGAATGTTGAAGGATCTACAAGTATGTCCGGCGGTCAGGTGGAAGAGACCACTTGAATCCGAAATCATCGAGGGGATGCTGAAAGCTCGTCCCGCACCAAAAATTGTTGATAAAGGGAAAAAAACCCTAAGCCAAGCCTTCAAAGTCTTCTAAGAAAAAGAAGAAGACCAAGAAGCCCGTGCTGCCTGCCGAGTATAGCGACAAGCGTAAAGACCTCTAAAAATATATTGACGCGCTGGAAGAGTACAAGCAGAAGGCGTGAACACCAGTCATCCTCGAAGAGTTCCTCAAGCATATTCTTGAAGACAAAAATAGTGACAACGATAAAGAAAATGACTCATCAGAAGACACTGAAGACCGTGTAACAAGTTGCCACATAGTCTACCATTCATCATTATATAGAAAAGAAGCCCCCTCAGTGTCAGAAAACAACACAGAGGAACTGGGGGCAGAATCAGCGCTAAAATCCCCGGAACTGCCAGAAGACCCGATCGATAGGCTGTTAAACCAAACTTTTCAAAAAAGCAAAGTTGACCGAGAACGCGAGACAACCATATACGAAAAGGCTAAGCGTCAGCGACAGGACAAAGAAGCTGCGGCAAGAATGAGTCGTAAAGTACTCCAACCAATCCAAAGCATAGCTACTATAAATAAGAGCATGATCAAAAAAGAGAAGCGGTTCGCCAAAGCCCTGTCAATGGGGATGAAGCTGTTGTCTCTCATAAAGAACACCCACGGGATCATATGCCTCGATAGAGAAGAATCACATCCAAGCTACTGCATATATCATCGGAGGGTCACCCACCCCACCGAGGAATGCAGTTCCTTCAAGAAGTGGTGGCAAGGATACGTTGCCCATCAAAAACACTTCAAGAGGATGAAGCGCGAATCTCGTGCTCATCGACGGCAAAATAGTGTGACAAACTCATATGAAGAAACGACTGGCAACTGTCATATAGTTGGTACCAGTTCGGAAGGGGGGAAACCCCAAGTTCTTACTTTCGGGAGTGATTCTAAGGATGAAACATCCCTCAGCCCTCTTTTCAAAAATTCCGCCTCCGAAAAAGAAGAGGAGGAGGAGAACTGCGAGAATATTCAGCTGCGTAACCGCATGCTGTCTGAGAAGAACCTCGGACCTACAAACAAAGGTTCGAATAAAAAAGACAAAGGGAAGAAGAAAATCCCCGAAGAAATCGCCCTTGATGAAGAAGCAGTCAAAGAGCTCGCAGCAAGGGACCCGCCTTAGAAAAGCAAGGTGGATTACAACGTCCTGGCACATCTAAGGAAAATACCCTCACAACTGAGCATGTTGGATGCTTTTCTCCTATCCAAAGAGGTAGGAGATTTCCTGATCAAGGCATTACAAGAGCCCGATCAGTTCCAAGCTTTCTTCTTAGAAGAAAAGATGAAGGATGAACTGGCAGAGATCCACACGGCTGACATTACATTTAGTGATGAGGATCTCCTTCTTGGTACATACGAGCATAATCACCCATTATACGTCACCGGGTACTGCCACGACATTAAGATAGGAAAAATTCTTGTTGATAATGGATTCTCCATTAACCTTCTCAACATGAGAGTGCTGAAGGAGATTTGCATGAACGTTCAGCACCTTGCCTGAGATAAAATTACCATCTCTGGGTGTGACTCACAGTCATCACGGACACTTGGGTCCGTAATACTGACACCATGCTTCGGGCTGCTCATCACTGACATCAAATATCATGTCATTGATGCCAAGACTTGCTATAACGCTTTACTCAGCAGGCCTTGGTTACACGAGTACAATGTCATCCTTTCTACACAGCATCAGTGTATGAAGCATTTCAAGGATGGCTCGGAATACACCGTTACAGGAGAGTTAAATCCATTCTCTGTAAACGAAGTCCGGAAATACGAAGATGCAAAGTACTTCCTACCAGACTACGAGGATACTGAAAGGTGCCACAAGCCGGAGAATATACAAAAATCTGTCGCCACTATCCCGATCTTTGGGAGCGATACCGAGGAAGACAAAGAAATAGTCTACTCGGGGCAACCCTAAAAAGAAAACAATAAGCCCGGACCATCTACTCCTATCTTGGTCTTTGGCAGCTACTCCGAGGACGAAACTAATGCAGTGATCTCCATCCGCCCGTCGATACAAATTCTTGCCAAAACGAATCAGAGTCTACAAATCACAATGGCTCCGCCCCGACACTACAAGGAATTTGATACGCTCGATAGAAACAGCGTATAAAAACTGCAAACTTTCTACGTCCCTCCCAGGCGAAGAGGTGAAAATGTGATCCTCTTCTACCAATCTACGGAGACCAAAGTAGAAAAAGAAGTCTGGCATGGTGCCGATTTTGCGCTCGAAAAGTTTCAACCCATCCATCTGCCAAGATAATACGCCGAAGGATTGAAAAGACTGTTAAGATGCCAAGGTGTACCCCTCGAACAAACTGTTCGACAAGCCTAATTCTACAAAAAGATTTGGGATATTCCCGGGACCCAGCGAAAGATGCCTAACGGGAAGATGGAAACAACCGGGCTCGGATACGTTCAGTCCAAGAAACGGGAGCAGATCCACAGTTGCCGCGTCGTAAAAAGCTCCAGTGAAGCGGGAGACACTCTTCCAAATAGCCATGACGACAAATCGGAGCAAAATCTCGCTCTAAAAACCTTAAGTCCGTCACTGGAAGAACAAATTGACGGGTTAATAAAAGAATCTTGTCAAACGAGCCGGGATAATCACTGCCGCGAAATTGTCATTTTTGAAAAGGCCAGGACGCAGCGTCTCAGTCAATAATCTGTGGAGAAAGTAAACCATAATGCTCTTCACCCCCGGCCCTCTACATGTTCTCGCGATAAGGGAAAATCCCGTAATGGAAGTAAAAGCAGGGCAAAGAATGCAGACAACATTTGAAAACAACAAAACGGATCCAAGACGCCGTGCAATCGAGATAAACTTGATTGGAGCCCGTCCTTTATAAAGAAGATGGGTCAGGAATACTCTTTTCCTCAAGACAAAACAAGGAAAATATTCAACCTTGTCATGAAGCACCAAATGATGAAACTTCCGGAGTCTCGGCACCCCGAACAAATAAACGAGGTCCATCATCCAGATTATTGCTCCTATCACCGAGTAATCGGTCATCCTCTTGAAGACTGCTTCACCATCAAAGACTGGGTAGAATATCAGTATCAACTTCGCCTTATCTGACAGCTGGAGGGTAGCCCCGCCGCAAAAGCATGAACCAAAAAAGACCTATACCATCATGATAGGACCAGCTCAATGTCAAGAATGGAAGCGAACTCGTACCTGCCATATGATAACACTCTCAAAAGAGGGAGGGCACGAGAGTATGAATGGCCTCTTTAGGTGCTTCACAAAAGAAGATGAGGACGAGGTGATCTCAGAGTTTCCACCAGAACAAAACGAGCTGGAAAATAGGATACACACTACGGTGGACGACCTAAGAAAAATTGACTTAGGGATTGAAAATGATCCGAGACCAACGTTCGTCAGTGAGCTACTATTTGAAAAACAGGTGGCCACGTTAAAATACCTACTCATGCAGTATAAATATTGCTTCGCCTGGAACTACTCTAAAATGCCGGGCCTAGATCCAAAAGTGGCAGTACATAAACGGGCTATATCGCTAGGTATAAAGCCAATCATATAGGCGCCGAAAAGGATGCAACTCGAACTTGAGAAGAGTATCAACGCTGAATTCAAGAAACTAATCGACTCCGACTTCATCCAAGAAGTTCAATATCCTGACTGGATCGCCAATATCATTCCAGTGATGAAGAAAAATGGGACAGTACACATCTGCATGGACTTTCGCGGCCTCAATAAAGCTTGCCCGAAGGATGACTTCCCAGTACCTGTTGCCGAGCTGATGATCGATAACACGTCTACCCATGAGGTCTTCTCCTTCATGGATGGATCTTCAGGATACAACCAAATAAAAATGAATCCTGAAGACCAAAAGCATACTGCCTTCCAAACGCCGCTGGGCATATTCTGCTATAAGGTAATACCCTTCGGTCTGAAGAACGCTGGCGCTACCTACCAGAGGGCCATGACAAAGATTTTTGATGACCTTATCCATGAGATTGTCGAATGCTACATCGATGACCTTGTGGTAAAAAGCAGATCTCACGGGGAATATTGGGAACATCTAAAAATTGTGTTCCAATATGTTCGGAAATATAATCTGAAGATGAACCCTCTAAAATGTGCGTTTGGAGTTTCCTCAGGAAAATTTATAGGATTCATCATATGTTGCCGAGGTATCGAAATCGACTCCTCAAAGATCAAGGCGATTATGGAAACGCCCATGCTAAGAACCCTCAAACAGTTGCGATCTCTTCAAGGAAAGCTCGCGTATATCCGGCGGTTCATAGCCAACCTCTCTGGAAAATGTCGTCCCTACAGTCATTTGATGAAGAAGGGGACCCCGTTCATCTGGAATCAAAAGTGCCAAAATACACTAGACAAAATTAAACAATACCTGCAAAATCCACCGGTATTGACCGCTCTGGTTAAGCGAAAACCCCTTATCCTATATACAACAGCCCTTGAGGTTTCTTTAGGCTCATTGCGGGCACAAGAGAATGATCATGGAAAGGAGAGAGCTCTGTACTATTTGAGTAGGGTTCTCCTGGGGGCAGAAAACAACTATTCCCCCATCGAAAAGTAGTGCTTGGCACTGATCTTCGCAATAACGAAGCTCAGACATTACGCCTTGGCACATGAGGTCCATCTCATATCGAAGGTTGATCCTCTCAAATATCTAATATCAAGGACCATACTAACATGAAGGCTTGCCAAATAGACCCTCCTACTGATGGAGTTCTCGATAATGTATCGTCCCCTCAAAGCAGTGAAAGAGCAGGCCATTGCCGACTTTCTTGCGGAGCATCTGATACCAGCTGACTCCCCATTAAATTGCGAATTGCCAGACGAACATGTATTTGATACATCTAAAGAAGAAAATGATTCCCAATTGGAACTCTACTTCGATGGAGCATCTTCCATGAAGCGGCGAAAACAAAACACCCCCATAATCAAAACCGGGGTAGGCTTTATCTTCATGACTTCGCAAGGAGGGTGTTGCGCCACGGCAGCGCCCCGGCCTCGTACTCGAGGCCAAAATGCGGAATCAAAAATTTTCCTTACTCGGAAACCGGCGCTACCGCGGACAATGAAAACCCGGATCGTTTACCATTAACCTAATGCTAGCAATCAAGAGATGGGAAGAGAAGTATACCGAGTGATCCGAGTCCTCCGGTCTTCTCGTCATCGTCCCGATCTCCCGCGGAAAGTCTTGTCTCCATATCGTCGCCTCCTCGCCGGAAAGGGCACCACATCGCCTGCGTCTTTTACGGGCTCCCGCCTCAATACCGAGGCAACTCGGGCATGAAGCCGGCAACTCGACATGCTCAAGATATGCTGTAGAATGTAGTGTAGAAGATGCTTGTCTCTTTGGGGTTATGTTGTTGCCATTGAGGATGATGGAGGAAACAAGCATTAGAAAAATGGTGCTTGCATTTTTCTAGCATGAAAATGAGATCAAGAATGAAGCTCTCTTCTTCTTCTTCTCTCAACCATGAAAAAAACTTATCATCTCAAAATAAATGGTGGAGGAAAGAATGTATATCAAACAAGAGGGAGGTGAGTGTAGGAGAGCATGAAGGGTGACCACATCCTAAACCTCACATCAACTCTAATCCTTTCTCATCAACTTTCAACTCACTTCTAATCTAAATAAAGCATGAAAAGATGAAGGAAAAGAATGGCATCTAAAGATGTTATCATGATAAATACTTTTGCAAGAAAATCCTCCACAATGTGTTATTTGCAAAACTGCAAATAACCCCCTCCATCGGAAAAGTCCGGCCGGGAAAGAACAAAGGAAAACCGGCCGGAACGGAATGCAAACTGGCAACTCCAGAAAACTGGTCCCGTAATAAATTACAGGAAAACCCCGATACTGTGCATACACACCCGCATCTGTATTCTGACCGGATACAAATGCAATGAGACAAAATCTACACTGTACTAAACTAGTACCGGCTTAAACCAAAGCCGGCTAGTAAAATCCGTTCGATCCTGATCCGTGCAATACCGCACGTATCAGATCGAACCCTGCCATATAACTATACGGCCACTAGTACAAAACTGTCCGATCCTGATCCGTGCAATACCGCACGTATCTGATCGGACCCTGCCATATCTCCATACGGCCTCTACAGCGTTTCGCCCGAAAGCTTGAGTAACTGTAAGTGTGGTGGACTCTAAAGACTCGTCAATACTATGGCTGTGGATTTAACCACTAGCACGTCAGAGGTATTAGCCAATACGTGACGGGCCACCAGCTATTGACCAAAAGGGACGTCGATGAGCGAACTCATCCTGACACCCTACTGAGCCTGTCAGTGACAATATCCGTACAGTCCGGTCCGTTCGTCTATGAGCATCGCATGTCGGGCCTAGGGGGTTGGTAAAAGTCAGACCCCCAAAAGCGGTACAAGTCGTGTCGGAGTGTAGCCCAGAACACCCTGAGATACTACTGGAATACCTACCAGTAAATCTCCTGCCTCGGCCGAGGGCTTTGTGTAATGGCTCTCCTAGACACAGCGCGACCTCACCCCCAATACCGGGAGAGACGAACCCCTGCAGATCCGCTCACTGCCTCCATGTGGCTCGGGACTGTACCCAACTAAAACCTGTTTGCACGACTCCTTTGAGCCGTGGTAGGGTAGTAATCAAAGCACAGTGGGAACTCACACGAGACAAATGACGATCTCAGGTCAATGAACTAACCTGTACACATGTCACCAGGGAACTGCTATCTGACGTCTGGTATAATCCCAACTGGCAGGTTCCCGGCGAGTCCTGTCCGGTGTACTCATAACCCAATGAGCACCTGTATACATCTTAGGTGAACCAACTGACACCAGTGGCTTGTGAGACCGGCCACCGCCCCTCGTCGGGGTCTCGACTGTATACACTAGTCTACTAATGGAGTATCGATGCCCTGTCTCGAAACTCCTACGACTAGGGACCTTTTAAGGATGTGCTTATAGACTACCAGCTCCCACGTATATGATCGCCATCATACTGCCGGCAGTCAAGCAAGAATCCTAGGGGCTCTATCAACGTGTAATAGCGACATGCCAGGTCACCTAAAGCAGTACACGATGATAAAGATAAACCAGATAGCATACTATCATCTCGAGTAAGACTGTCCTACCGGGATAGGTCCTCCCTCAATCATTGCAATCACGTGCCTGTGATCCAATAATTGACTCTGAGGGCACTATCTCCAACAATCTCCCACTTGCACTCAAGGCTAATTATTGCGATGCCGCATACTCACAGCCCGTGTGATACCGAACACCCAACTCCTCTACTAGTCAGTCTCACAAAGCTCGTTTGCGAAACTATTGCGTTCGAGGAATAGCCTCAGTGAGTGGATCCGCTGTGATGTTTCTTTCTATGTCTCTCTATATCTCAAGTTCGCGGAGAAAGCCATCTCCCGAAATGAGCAATACCTGTCTTAGAATGTCTGGATGTCTGATGGGACCTAGCTCATAAAAGAACTCCAAATCCAAACTTCTTAGACTGTATCGTCAACTGAACTTAATCAGTATCCTGCGCCATGCCACCCTCAGTATTGCCTTGGACCCCCTGTCCAAAATACTGCCCCTCGTCAGAAGGAAAACTATAACTCTGACAGCCACTCTGCCATCCAGGTCACCTTGGAAGCCTGGAATGATAACCGTCTCCTAAAGGAGGCTGCCGTTATCATATCCCTAGAACATCAACTTATGTTCTAAAACTGCTTCCGACTGTTTCTCCAGGATTGGATCAATGTCAACTTATTGCATCTAGTGCAAGAACAACATCTGGTGTGGTACTTGACATCTCATGATTGACTCAATTGCCTAAGCAAGTGATCTGCCAATCATGAGTATCCCTCTCCCCTTTAGTCTATAAGACACCTTTAGAGAGGGTGACTCCATCAACTGCAGGTGCACTACCGTGCCAGGAGTCGTCCATTCTAAATACTCATAGAATGCTGTCAAGGTACCCAGATTGGGAAACCACCCAAATCTAGATCTAAAACAATAGATCCAGTAACCAAAATGTCTGATATAATATCCAAGTCCTATGTGGAGAAAACACTGTGTGACGACCAAAGTATAACCGATCGTAGTATAGGAGTATCACTTCCTACTACCTTCTCAACAGATCCATCCCTTATTCTGATGACGTCAAACCTATGACTGTCACATCAGAAATAGATGATCTATCACCGCTATATCTGCTTTAGTCTATAAATAGACATAAGCCTGATGTCCACCAATGCTTCCGCTGCTCCCACTGACTACGAAAACCCTCCGGCAGAGTCATATAGACGTGCACTTCTAAAGCTAGTTTAGAACGACGCTATACTCATCCTCCTGCCGGGTCTCGCAGCCTGGAACAACAACAATGGCAAGTGTGGGTGAACAAGAACTTCCCTGTCACCGTCCTTGAGGCTACCGGAGTACCTCTCGGGTGCCTGAAGTTACCCACCTTATCTGCGGAGTGGCCAATGGAATGTCAAATCAGATTGAATCTTTAGGTTCCTTATCAAATCTTCAGTAATCGTTTGCGGTTCTGGAATCACTTCCAGTTCTACCATACTCCCACTTCTGTTTTTGAAAAAATCCATTTTTTAATAAAACTGTGGCGAGTCTAGAACAATATTTCTATTGATCTGCCAGATGGTAGAAAGTCAACCCTCGTCATAGCCTGGGTCAACCCACAAACAGCCATTACAGAAACGTGCATTGAGTTGTCCAGTGTCTGGTTTTAATCATAAGCCGGACAACTCCCCGTACCTTAACAACGTTAAGATATGAACTGTTCTATATCCAATATAGAACCAGGGCACTGATTTAATTGAACCAGATTCAAATCATGCAGCTGTCTCCAGTGCATGTCAACAAAATGGAAGGAGGCCGATCAGCGTTACTCAACTTAGGAATGCTTCCAATTATGAGTAACCTGAAAGAGAAGCAATCTCTCTTCATCATTACTATCAACTGAATACCATACACAAGTATCTGCATCTTCGATCTCTTTGAAGAATCTCGATACTTGCTACACCTGGTTCTCTACTCTATTCAAATACCTATAACTCCTCAAAACTTAGACCCTATGTTTCTACGAAACACATGTCTAAGAACTAGAGAAGTTAAAAGTAAACAGAATATAGTATGAGGACCAACCCCTCTGTCCTAATGGACACTGGACAACATACAATACTCTGTACAAGTCCGCTGAGTCTAACAACTCTTTCACTGTGTGTCGTAGGTTGAAAACTGTACTTATGGTTAAGAAGAATTACACCGCTGTTTAATGCTCCTTACCTAACCATCCACTGATATAGGTAAATGTCATCGACATAATATCAAAAGGTACATCTCACTCTATGAAAATAGACATACAGATATATCAATTTGAAATTGGTGCACAACAGCGGATATTCAAAACCAAATATTTGCCGACCGGCAAACAGCCCAGATGATCTCCTCAAATATCACCGATTACAACGAATCCCGATATAATGAGGATGATTACCCTATTCCCAATAACTTACTCCCACTCAACATCTGTAAAACCATACAGATGTGAGAATCATACCTGGTAAATACATACCCTGGAGTAAGTATCTAATCGGGAAATCAGTTTTCTATTAACAGTACACAGTGAAACTGAGACATTGAAATGTTTCGTTGGGGTATCCTGGTATTCCTAGTAATGCCTCTTCCATTATCCAGATTCACAACTGTAACCGTATAATTCTTTGCCACTTCTCCAAATCCTTTTATATGTCTTTAGTCATTACCTTCTGCACACCCTTTAGGCCAAATAGTTTTCTTCCTTCCCTACCGTTCGGCACCAGCCTATGGTTTAGAAGAAGACTATCCAACAAGCATAATGGGTATACTGTCCTAGTCCTAGGATCACTCGCAAAGCGAGAGAAGGTGAAGATAAAAGACAACCGAATAAACCTTATTCCTATTTCTCCTGAACCAGAATCCATCCCCGAACTGGAACAAGTTCCTTTCGAGTTCGTATATAACCATACGATGGAGTATCCAATAAACTGTGGATCTTCGTAGTGATACGGAGTGTCCTGGAGAAATACAAAGGTGATTTAGGATTGGCGAAGAAATACTTGGTTTGGTCGTGAATATCAGTCGCATTTTACTTTGCCCTCCTACTGATCCCTTGCTTTGTCTTGACTTAATACCTTCTGCACACCATCGTTATGCTAATTGGTTTTCTTCATTCCCTACCGGTCGGCACCAGCCTAAGGTTTGGAAGAAGACTATCCAATTTGCGTAATAGGTGTACTATCTCCTAAACCAAGGAGTACTCACAACTTGAGAGAAGGTAAAAGGGAAAAGACAACTGAATAATCCTATCCGTTTTCTCCAGAACCGGAAACCATCCTCGAATTCCTTCGAGTTCGTATCTAACCATACGATGGTTTTGTCCAATGGAAGTGGACGTTCGTAGTAATACGGGGTGTCCTGGAGAAAAGGGTAAAAGTAGGAGTGGCAATGAGGTCTGCAACTCTGACAATCCAAAAGCCAGTGTTAAGAAGTTTCGGTCAACTTGGTCACTGAGTCATAGTCCAGGGTCGGGTCAATGGTCGCTACCAAAGAGAGAGAGAAAAGAAACACTCAGCGTGCACTCTAACCTAGATCAGAATGGTTATCACTTTTTCTAATCAGGAAACCTCCCACTGTACCTCAAATTCTCCTCCAAACCTGAAAGAAGAATTAGTCGGGGTCACCCGAGGAGTAAACCAACTCATCAGTGGGAATCGGGATCCAACTATCATCGCATGATAACGTGACGGAATCCACTCACGTCACCACACTCCAGAAGGTATGCGCATGCCTGGCAAGTTTCAGTTCTTTTGAAACTCCCGATGTGATTTTTACCCCAAGCGGTTTATGACCTTGACTAGGTCAACAAACCATAAACCGCCAGTCAAGTTCAACCCGTCATTATTCTGGATTGCATTAAACCCACCCGTACGTGCCCTTGACTAGGTCAACAAGGCCGCACGACTGTCTTAACCAATCCCACTTATGCAACAAACAAGTACCACTTAGCTACCGAACACTACGTCTTGACTAGGTCAACAAACGCAGCACGAATACTAAATAATACCCGTAGGAAATGACGGAGGGCTACGGCTGGTTTTTGGCGAAAAACCTTTAACGTAATGAACTTGATATCGTTGAAGGAACTGCATAGCCTTTTATAAAAATATAGTGACGAAAACCTTTACTAAAGAGGTCACTCCCGGTGAAGGGATCTCGGCTCTTTCCCCGTAGAATGAGGTGCAGGATATTCCAACTGAATACCACGATGCAAAGCAAAAGTAATCGGCTATAGTGAAGTTATTGCCCTGACGCAAACTTCTGTCCAAGGGGTCACTCCCGGTGAAGGGATCTCGGCCCTTACCTCGTCGACTGAGGAGCAGGATATTCCAAATGAATACCACGATGCAAAACAAAAGTGAACGTCCTTGCAATAACAGCTTTTTGAAAAGTGTTCCAACAACATCAGAATAGGTTTGTTTATCTTGCATTGATCCGAATCAACGCAGTCCCATCAAATAATCACACCACAAAGAACGAAAATATACTGACGTACGTATATGCCATCCGCATTCGCCACTGGGTCCCGTCATCACCCGTTAGGTTAGCTAACTAACGGCAGAGCGGGGACTGGACTAGCGCGGATGTAAAACATATACAACATCTACTAATATATATACCAATATATTATATTTCGCTCAAGGCGTGATAAGAAATGCAACATCACAGAAATGTACAGCATCACAGAACAATACAGATATCTGGAAGCCCCGGGTTTCACAGAGCCGCTGCTGAAACCCGACGTTCCCCTGGTCGTGTGGATAGCCTGTGCAATGAAAACCTAGACCCCTACGGGCGCGGCAAGTCACCCGCCAAAACCTGAAGCGAGGCAGCCCCCTTCAGCACCGTGAATGGACCACCCAGCACTTCACGGAATCCGGTAACTTGGGCACCCCTCCTGGGTCAACCTGTACCCCCTACGAGTGCGGCGAATAGCCCGCCAATCCTAGAGTGAAGCCCCCTCCGTCTCAATGCCATGAGATGCGGGCCCGTTGCCCTCTAGAACCCGGCTATCCGTGCACCCCTCCGCGGGGTAATCCTAGTACAGAAAGTAAAATATACATACACCGGGTACATCGACCGCAACCAGGTCGTGCCCCAAAAGAATAATACAAACAGGCAGTGACGGCAGTCCACATGTCGGACACTCGCCCCGCAATATCAAATGTACATAATACAACAAAACTGTACTAGCATTGCATCCAGGCTATCCCCCACGACCGATCCGCAACAACACAGCATAAACATAGAACATTAACGTGAAAGTCACGTTCGCAAATCCGTCTAACCGGGCTATAGCAGTTAGACGGGATTTACCGATCAAGTGACATTCACGGTCGCAGATATAATGTAAATACTGTGAAATAATGTGTTTAAAAATATCCGATCGATCAAACAATTAACAAGTGGGCCCCCAAGTAAAACTGTAGCAGTCACAGAAGATCTGGGCCAAATTTAATATCCCAAAACCCCCAAAAACAGCCCACAAGCCCACTGTAAAATTTTGACAGAGTGAAGACATGAGAGTGCGGCGGAACCGCGGCCCAAGGGGGGTTTGGCCGCGGTTCCGCGCTCAGGCCGTCGACTGAAACTGTCGAATTTTTACAGAGGTCTTATAATTTCATATACATCCGTTTTCTACAACCTGAAAAAAATTTTGACACCAAAAAATTCCAACAGAAAACTGATGTGAACAAAAATGAGGTTTTTGGAATTTTGGTCGATCGGATAAGCAAAACGCATTAGAACAAGCTAGGCAAGGTTAATGGCGTGGCTCTGATACCATGTTGCGCCACGGCAGCGCCCCGGCCTCGTACTCGAGGCCAAAATGCGGAATCAAAAATTTTCCTTACTCGGAAACCGGCGCTACCGCGGACAATGAAAACCCGGATCGTTTACCATTAACCTAATGCTAGCAATCAAGAGATGGGAAGAGAAGTATACCGAGTGATCCGAGTCCTCCGGTCTTCTCGTCATCGTCCCGATCTCCCGCGGAAAGTCTTGTCTCCATATCGTCGCCTCCTCGCCGGAAAGGGCACCACATCGCCTGCGTCTTTTACGGGCTCCCGCCTCAATACCGAGGCAACTCGGGCATGAAGCCGGCAACTCGACATGTTCAAGATATGCTGTAGAATGTAGTGTAGAAGATGCTTGTCTCTTTGGGGTTATGTTGTTGCCATTGAGGATGATGGAGGAAACAAGCATTAGAAAAATGGTGCTTGCATTTTTCTAGCATGAAAATGAGATCAAGAAAGAAACTCTCAAGAATGAAGCTCTCTTCTTCTTCTTCTCTCAACCATGAAAAAAACTTATCATCTCAAAATAAATGGTGGAGGAAAGAATGTATATCAAACAAGAGGGAGGTGAGTGTAGGAGAGCATGAAGGGTGACCACATCCTAAACCTCACATCAACTCTAATCCTTTCTCATCAACTTTCAACTCACTTCTAATCTAAATAAAGCATGAAAAGATGAAGGAAAAGAATGGCATCTAAAGATGCTATCATGATAAATACTTTTGCAAGAAAATCCTCCACAATGTGTTATTTGCAAAACTGCAAATAACCCCCTCCATCGGAAAAGTCCGGCCGGGAAAGAACAAAGGAAAACCGGCCGGAACGGAATGCAAACTGGCAACTCCAGAAAACTGGTCCCGTAATAAATTACAGGAAAACCCCGATACTGTGCATACACACCCGCATCTGTATTCTGACCGGATACAAATGCAATGAGACAAAATCTACACTGTACTAAACTAGTACCGGCTTAAACCAAAGCCGGCTAGTAAAATCTGTTCGATCTTGATTCGTGCAATACCGCACGTATCAGATCGAATCCTGCCATATAACTATACGGCCACTAGTACAAAACTGTCCGATCCTGATCCGTGCAATACCGCACGTATCTGATCGGACCCTGCCATATCTCCATACGGCCTCTACAGCGTTTCGCCCGAAAGCTTGAGCAACTGTAAGTGTGGTGGACTCTAAAGACTCGTCAATACTATGGCTGTGGATTTAACCACTAGCACGTCAGAGGTATTAGCCAATACGTGACGGGCCACCAGCTATTGACCAAAAGGGACGTCGATGAGCGAACTCATCCTGACACCCTACTGAGCCTGTCAGTGACAATATCCGTACAGTCCGGTCCGTTCGTCTATGAGCATCGTATGTCGGGCCTAGGGGGTTGGTAAAAGTCAGACCCCTAAAAGCGGTACAAGTCATGTCGGAGTGTAGCCCAGAACACCCTGAGATACTACTGGAATACCTACCAGTAAATCTCCTGCCTCGGCCGAGGGCTTTGTGTAATGGCTCTCCTAGACACAGCGCGACCTCACCCCCAATACCGGGAGAGACGAACCCCTGCAGATCCGCTCACTGCCTCCATGTGGCTCGGGACTGTACCCAACTAAAACCTGTTTGCATGACTCCTTTGAGCCGTGGTAGGGTAGTAATCAAAGCACAGTGGGAACTCACACGAGACAAATGACGATCTCAGGTCGATGAACTAACCTGTGCACATGTCACCAGGGAACTGCTATCTGACGTCTGGTATAATCCCAACTGGCAGGTTCCCGGCGAGTCCTGTCCGGTGTACTCATAACCCAATGAGCACCTGTATACATCTTAGGTGAACCAACTGACACCAGTGGCTTGTGAGACCGGCCACCGCCCCTCGTCGGGGTCTCGACTGTATACACTAGTCTACTAATGGAGTATCGATGCCCTGTCTCGAAACTCCTACGACTAGGGACCTTTTAACGATGTGCTTATAGACTACCAGCTCCCACGTATATGATCGCCATCATACTGCCGGCAGTCAAGCAAGAATCCTAGGGGCTCTATCAACGTGTAATAGCGACATGCCAGGTCACCTAAAGCAGTACACGATGATAAAGATAAACCAGATAGCATACTATCATCTCGAGTAAGACTGTCCTACCGGGATAGGTCCTCCCTCAATCATTGCAATCACGTGCCTGTGATCCAATAATTGACTCTGAGGGCACTATCTCCAACAGAGGGATATTGCGTTATGCTCTCTTCTTAACAGAACCAAGGACTAATAACAAGACTAAATACAAAGCTTTGATAGCAGGTCTAGAGATCGCTATCGACATGGGAATTAAAAACCTCTTCATATATGGAGACTCCCAGCTGATCGTCGGCCAAGTAAATGGCGACTATCAGACATGCAAGCGAGAGCTGATAAAGTATAGCGAAGGAGTACAGCAACTGCTGACACAAATCACTTCCTACATCCTGAAGAGTATACCGCGTGCAGAAAACAGTAAGGCTGACGTGTTGGCCAAATTGGCTAAGGAACTGGCCGATGAAGATCCTAATGACATGAGGATCATTGTGTAAAGCCGCAGGGTTCTCGCGCCAACAGAAATATCTTCGGAAGACCTGATAGAGTCATCCGAAGGAAAAAAAATTGACCGAACAGGTAGCCCTTCTAATAAAGAACGAAGAAAAGGTCAAGGATTGGAGGGAAGTCTTCATAGACTACTTCAAATCCCAACGAACGCCCAAAAATGCGTCGTTTAGATATCGGCTCATGAAATGAGCTCGGTCTATCACCTTCGTCAATGATACTCTATGTAAGAGATCATTTGATTGTTTATAGTTAAGATGCCTGGGGCCGGAGGAAGCAAAGAAAGTCGTCTAAGAAATACACGATGGACTCTGCGGTTCTCACCAAGCTGAACCAAAGATGAAGCTGAAGATAAAAAGAATAGGTTACTATTGGCCCACAATGATTCAGGACAGCCTCGAATATACGAAGCAGTGTCACTCGTGCCTAATTCATGGGGACTTAATCCATCAACATCTAAATTTGCTACACCCGACAATGGCCAATTGGTTATTCGAGATGTAGGGAACAAATATAATTGGCCCTGTTGACCCAGCGTCCTCCAAAGGACATCGGTTTATACTGACAACGATCGACTACTTCTCTAAGTAGGCAGAAGCAGTACCACTAAGGGAGGTGAAGATGGAGAATATCCTCCATTTCTTCAGAACCCATGTTATCTATCTGTTCGGTACCCCGTGACGGATAATCTCGGGTAATGGGCTATCTTATAGAAGTCATAAAATCAACCACTTTGCACAGCAACATAAAATAGATTGAAGATACTCTTTAGTCTATAACTCTCGGGCCAACAGTCTAGCGGAAGCTTTTAACCAGACCTTGATAAAGATTATAAAAAAAGACGGTGTCCAGAAACAAAAAAGACAGGCACGAAAGACTGCATGAAGCACTATGGGCGTACCGAACAACGTTCAAGACGGCCACGAATACAACACCATACGCATTGGTGTTCGGCACGGAAGCAGTGCTCCCTTTGGAGATAGAACTCCCCTCTCTAAGTAGTGGTTCGATACGAGCTGACTTGTGAAGAAAATGCTCATTTTAGGTTCGAGGAGCTCGACGCCCTCGACGAAACCTGCCTTATAGCACAGCAAAATCTGGAGGTTTATAAGGCAAGGATGACACGGTCATACGAAAGATTGACCAGGCTGAGAACATTCCGCCAAGGAGAACTCGTGCTAGTCGTCAAAATACCAATGATCCCCAATCGTGCAAAACGGAGGAAGTTCGAGCCGAACTATGAAGGCTCATACATCATAGACAAAGTCTACCAAGGTGGAGCTTACCTGCTCATGGATATCCATGGCGAAAGACCCTTCCGGCCAATAAACGGTCGATTCCTCAAAAAATACTACGCTTGACGAGTCACGACTTGGGTCAATGATAGATGACGACGCTTGTATCCGCTCGCTATCTTTCTGAGTCAGAACTCTGAGAGTAGTATCCAAAAAGCTCCGTCGCCTCAAAAATCATAATAATGGACTGAGATGTCCCTAAACTAGACATTCGCCCCAAACACGGCGATGATGGACCGAGATGTCCCTAAACTAGACATTCTCCCCAAACACGGCGATGATGGACCGAGATGTCTCTAAACTAGACATTCGCCTCAAACACGGGGATGATGGACCGAGATATTCCTAAACTAGACATTAGCCCCAAACACGGGGATGATGGACCGAGATGTCCCTAAACTAGTCATTCGCCCCAAACACGGGGATGATGGACCGTGATGTCCTTAAACTAGACATTTGCCCCAAATACAGGGATGATAGACCGAGATGTCCTTAAACTAGACATTCTCCCCAAACACGGCGATGATGGACCGAGACATTCCTAAACTAATAATGGACCAAGACGTCCTTAAACTAATGTTTGTCCTAAAAATAGGAATGATGGACCGAGACGTCCCTAAACTAATAATGGACCAAAACGTCTCTAAACTAATGTGTTCCCCCAAACACCGGAATAATGGACCGAAACGTCCTTAAACTAATGTTGGACCGAAAAGTCCTTAAACTAAAAATTCGCACAAAAATACAATGACAATGGACCGCAGCATCCCTAAACTGGCGCATCGCCCCAAATACGGCGATATACTCCCTTGAGATCTATATTGCAATTGAAGTCCTAGCGGCAAAGGTTGCAACTCAAGTCCCACTGGATGCATAGCTACTCCAGCAATGAAGCCACCCCTAAGTCTCACTGGCAAACAGAAGGGTCACTTGTGACGAAACTATTATTGAGAGTTTCACCGCGTTAAAAAAAGGGTATGTCCACAAGCAGAATGGGGACGGATGAAAAGCCGAAAGGGTGCCGTGAGTAAAAAAAGCATGATTACCGGCGAACTTGTGAAAACCTGGAAGGACGCAATCTCGTAAAAAAAGGGGTATTTCCATAAGCGAAATGGGCCCGAATGAAAATCCAAAAGGGCGGCGTGAGTAAAAACAGTAGGGCTACCGGCGAGCTTGTGAAAACCTGGAAGGACGCAATCTCGGGAAAAAAAACTTGCAGGGTCCTTTCGATCTTGTAAGGAGAAAATACCGGCATGAGATCTTTACGACTCACAAAGGAACAACACACTTAGAAATCCTCACGATTCTTAAGGAGAAATTACACTTGCGAGATCCTTACGACTCGTAAAGAGAATTTCCCCCTATGAAACCCTCACAGCTCATAGAATTGAAAAGCCTTAGGCAACAGATCTAAACCTGTTTCCTAAGCCATCGTTGCCCTACAGGCGGTCCAATATTGACCCTTGTATACAATCCATGGGTATAAACAAATATTCTCCTTCCAAGCTATACCAATGACGAGAAATATCCCCATATGGTGAACGACGCTTGTAAGTCCTCTTGACATATAAGGAGAAAACACTCTTGCAAGATCCTTATGACTTACAAGAGAAAATATCACTTAAGAATCCCCATGATTCCTATAGGGAAAATACACCTACGAGATCTTCACGACTTATAGGGAGAAATACCTTTATAAGACCCTTACGGCTCATAAAGTCAAAAAGCCATAGCCGACAGGATCCTAACCATGTTTGGTAAGCCACCTTTGTTCAAATCGATAAAAGCAAATGATGATTCGCTCCTGGAAATATTCCAGTGGTAGCGATACTGATTCCTAAATAGGTGTCATATTTCAAGTACTCTCACGGCAAATGATGATTCTCTTCTGGCAATATTCCAGTTGCAGCGATGCTGATGCCAAAATTGATATCAGATCTCAAGTTCCTAACTCGCAAAAAACAGTGAGTAAAAATTAAAAAAAGAGCTAAAATGTTTGGGCAACTCACAATAAAAAAGTAGCAAGTAAAAACAAAAATAGCTGAAATGATTGGACACCGTGATAAATAGCCGAAATGATTGGGCAATCACGACTTTCGCGACATAAAAGCTGAAAAGATAGAGCATCGTGAAAAGAAATTAAAAAATGAAAATGGAACTTGTTTGCCCTGCAAGTATGTCCATATTTACTCTTGTATACGATCCATGGGCACAAATAAAGGAAAAGGGACCATATTCTCCCACCACACTTCGTTAAAAGGAGAACCAAGTCTTGACGGTTCTTATACAACCTAAAGACTATCCAAGCATTCCTTCTCATGCCAGCAGGATGCAGACGCAACGTCAACAAAAGACCTAAGGGTCAAAGAAAAAATAGAGTCATGGCAAAATCCTAGCTTCGAGTCTTGACGATACATATACAACCTATAGACTATCCCTGCGTTCCCCCATTCCAGCAGGGGTAGACACAACAATCAAACAAAAATGGAGTGACGGCAAAATCCTAACTTCAGGTCTTAAAGGAAACATCTAAAACCTAGAGATCACCCCAACGTTCTTCTCATTCCAGCAGAATGCAGACGCAACGTCAACAAAAGACCCAAGGATCAATGCAAAAATAGAGCCATGGCAAAATCCTAGCTTCAAGTCTTGACGGTACATATACAAACTAGAGACTATCCAGGCGTTCCTTTTCATGCCAGCAGGATGCGGACGCAATTATCAAATGAAATTGGAGTAATGGCATATCCCTAGATCTAGATCTCGATTGCAATAATACAACATAGAGATTACACAGATGTTTCCCGACTTCAGCAAAGAATCATCACGATATCGTCAAAACAAAAGAAAAACGAAGTGAAGGCATATTCTTAGCTTCGGGTCTTGACGGCAACTCATATAAAGCCTAAAAGACCATTGGAGATCATCCCATCCCAGAAGGGCACGATTATGACTCATCGGGGCTCAATTCGCAAATTCCTAACGCCTGCTCTTCCGACAGTAATATGAACAAAGGAGATTACTCGAAGACATCTTGTCCAGCCCCCGAAAAGATCAAAGACACGACATTCGCGGGGCTACTCGAACAGCGGCTTAAAGACTGCATATCCAGGAATATATCAGCCAACGCGACGGTACCACGGACTAAAACCCTAGTACCATAAACCTAACGGACCCCTGTCGTAAAGAATGGGGGTTATCTACATACAACGTTAGGAAAAGTTTTCCTATAAACCCAAGGGAGGTAAACTAAAAAACTCCGAAACGAGTACATAACCTAGAGACTCCGAAACGAGTGAATAAACTACAAACTCCAAAATGAGGACGTAAACTAGAGACTCCGAAATGAGTGAATAAACTACAAAGTCCGAAATGAGTACATAAACTAGAGACTCCGAAATGAGTGAATAAACTACAAACTCCGAAACGAGTAAATAAAGTAGAAACTCCGAAATGAGTACATAAACTGCTTCGTGCTATATTAAGACATATATATTAAGACATAAAGAAACAAAGGGTGCAGCTCATGGGCCTCAGGTTCTAGAACTATATCCCTTAAGAGTTGAGATTTGAGTTAATGATAGATGACGACACTTGTGTCCGCTCGCTATCTTCTCAGATCGATATTCTAAAAGTTATGCACGATACACCAGCCCAAAATCGGTCGTATGCTATGTATTACTCTACACTACTTCACTCACGTGTATACTTTTATGAGTAAAGTAGTGGAGGCATTTATTTACACCGGTTTAAGTTTTGTTTACAGATATGTCTGAAAGCAGGCTCATTCATATACGCGTATGGAGGGTTTGTGCATGACACGAGCACATCAGTGGCGTTTGCACTTAGCAAATATCCCTAAGGGTGAAGTGCACGTGCTCATATGTAGGTTGCACGTATATTTAAACAATACAACCAGAGAAAAAACATGTGTTAGAAATGAAGCACTCGGTGGCCAACAATAAGAGGAAAGCATTCAAATAGACATTTTATTCTACAGGTAATAGATCACCAAACACGGGATCAAAAGTACATGGGTTTACAAAACCATGAATAAAGTTTTCTAAATCCCTCTCAGCCTTCTCCACTATGTCGAAGCGGTGATTTTCGCGAGGAGTCGCTCCACATCGATCTGTGCTGTGTTCATCGGCGAAAGCAGCCATGATAGCTCGCTGAGCTCATATCTGGCTTAGCAACTGGACAGAGCGATTCCTCAGAGGCTTGGTAATCAGAAGTGCCTCATGAAAGCCCTCGATCTTGTCCTCTGCTGCGTCGAGCATCGCCGGGGTCATCTCTGTTGGATGAGGGGGAATGTCATCGGGCAGGGACAGGAAGATCATCAGGAGCCAAATGGAGTCGATAGGGAGAGAAGATCCTCTATGAGTCAAGAGCTCGTGCAACACCGTATCGCGTTGGTCATCCATGAGAGCGGGATTCACCAAGCGTACAACAAAACGAGGAACAATTTCCTCGATAGGCACCTCTCATGGCTGCTGATGAGCATGTTTACAAGCCATGACTCTTCTCTGTTAAAATGATTCTCTGAAAGTGGGAGAGAAGAGGAGTATTGCTTCAGATTATAAAGGGAGGCATTTAAGTCTCGGTATAGAAAATGTTGTGCATGGTGGAACTATTTCCAAGCCTTGACAAAAGAAGGCATTGGAGAAAAAAGTTTGACTCAGGAAAATCAGAGAAAAAATGTGAAAAGATACCTTCCTCGATGAGGCAGTGCCTCACGTGCTCCCCACGAGGGCGCCAGCGCCAGCGCCTTAGGATTAAATCCTATGGTAGCACCGCACATGAAGCCCACGTGGTATCACGCCCCACTTCCTGGTGTACGTGGAGGGGACGCGGTGAGGCCCACTACGTATCTACTCAGAAGTAAACACGCTAAACGTATCTAAGTAATATAAAGTAAAATGTACACAAGAAACATGAATATAAATGAACAGCAACTATATTTATTAAAAATTCATTTACAGGTACAACTGGAATATAAATACATGGATGGAAAGCAATGCCTAAATAATGGCATAACTGAAATGAAAATATATACAAGTAAAGTCAATGCTCAGAATCTTCTATGAACTGCTCAGGGGTATGCTCTAAGTGCTCCTGACTGGTCTCGAACTCTAGTGCGTTCGATCCACCTGACAACATTCCAAAGAAGAAGTGAAATAGGAATGTCGTCAGCAAACAATCGCTCGGTAAGTCCTAAAGAAAACATGAAGTAGAATAGACAGAAAAGAGAGTATATCTGGTAATATTTGATTATAATGTTAACGCGGTTGTTTGTAGCTTAGTACAGAGTATGCCAGTGTATATGAGAAGAGTCCAACTTACTCTGTGGACTTTGGTAACCCGTAGTACAAGGCCCGGTCGAAAATACCACGGAACAACGGCATGGATATAATTACGTCTTAAGTGTCCACCTCATGCCACCGTTAACATGTTCCGTACCAGTCTGCCCCTTTATAAACCCCGTAATATTTAATGTATTGATTGTATCGATTGTACCGATTATATTGTATTGTCTTATAGTAAATGTAAGACTTTCCGAAACTATGATATCAGTAAACGAAATGGATATAAATGGAGAGTCATGTAGACGGAGTATATCCATGGTTCGGTTCGGTCAATATTGATTGATATAGATTGAATAGACAGATTCATGGATTCATGTTTGTATTGTAGTTTATACTTGAATCATATTCAAGTCAGATTGATTAGATTGAAACTTAGTCTGAGTCGGACTCTTTGAAAAGAAATTGAAATCCTGAATTAGTTTTGATGTTATTGGTAACTGCTGCACATGCACGGCAGGATTTGTGTCTTTTTCCAAGACAATTACCGTGTTGATAATACCGTTTGTTAAATTGTCTATCTTAGATAGGCAAGCACCCACATTCTCCGGCTCCCTGAGGCTCAAGAGAATTGGTCCCGCTTAAACCTATATTTACTAGGGTCGTTATTGTAATTTAGTATAACTTGAGGGGGTTTATGTAAAAATAGTTTGATATAATTTTCAAAATACACCTCAAGCATTTAATTATCATCTTTAGGGTTTTCATAGATGTATATTTTATAAAAGTGAAATTTCTAGTGAGTAGAACCTAGTTTTCATAGTATATGGTATTTTATTGAAATATCGGTATTGTTTTGTATTTGGATTGTATTTTCATGTAATGGTGATTCGTTTGATTTAGAAAACTTAGAATATTTATATTATATAATTAAAATAGATATTTTGATAATAGTTATATTTAATAAAAATAAATTTTATTTATTTTTGTAGAAATCTCATTTTCTAAAGAAAAATGCATTGAAAATTCCATCGAGATCGAATGCTCTTTTTGAAGGTTTGTATCTCGCTCTACTAGGCTCAAGGATGTGCGATAATCCTCACTATCCCGAAAGGGGTCCCCAAAAGTGGGTTGTAAAGGCGCAATTGCAAGAAATTGATTAACACACTTTTTAAAGAAATGGTTTTGCAAGTTTGATGGTATTTATATATAATGCTGTATTATCCCATGACTATATTCCCAAAACTTCATCGTTCTATATCAAAGATGTGTGTTGCGATGAAGTAGGCCATTACCTCATTAGTTATCTAAAGTTAATATAAGTATTATGTGAGTTATGGCGAAATGTAAAGTATATGGTATTTTACCGTATAAATACAATAAAAATTGAATAAAAAATTCTTTTGAGATGAAACTTGTTTTAATGTGTTTGTTAATGTTTGTTAAACATTATATGAGAGTATGGTATTTTGTTGCTTAAAAAAATAGACTTTTTAAAAGAAAAACCGAATCGGAAGTTGGATTAACTCCGCTTCCGTCGGGTTTTAGAAATTAATGTTTTTAGAATAGAAGAAGAAAGGGGACTTACGGGCTAAAGAACAAGAGAAGAGAGAGGGAAAACTAAGGAAGGTGTCGGGACGTCGTTTCGTCGCCGGAATCTTCTCGAAACTTCACCCTTTGCTAACTTCACTTGCACGCTATAAGGACTTGAGAATTTTTTAAAGTTTTTGTAATGAAATTCTGAGTGAGGAGGGGTGAAACGGAGTGTGGTATTTATAGGAAAAATTAGGGTTTTGGGGTAATGAAGATTGAATTAAAAATGCATTAAAATTTTGGTTTAATGCCACGTTTTAATTCGCTGTTTATTTTTAATAAAAATAAACAGTACAGAGGTTAAGAGGGGAGGCCAAGGGACAAGGGTTAGCAATATGGAGTATTCCCTACGGGGGGCCGACGACGCCGGGGAAAGGGGAAATCTCGTCGGTCCATTCCCAGGGAGGAGTGCTTGGATCGTCACCACGTGTCCCTGTCTCTGTGTGCAACATTTTCCACATGTTTGTTTATTCTGTGTCTTTTCGTTTTTCGTGTTGTGCACGTGCAAACCTTTGGGCTTCTAAAAGATTAAAATAAAATTTAATAAAAAATAATATGTGGCTGATGGGATTCGATCATAGGGGCTACGTCACAGCAGTGCAAGGCTTTACCAATGAGCTACAAGTGCTTTCTTGCTGTTCAAAAGAAAATCAAATTTATAACTTATGCTCAACCTTAGGTGTTCCTTTCTGTATTTTGAAAAAAAATCGTATAGAAAGTTTAGGGTTGTTACACGTGGGCACCAATGTGCAAAGCATAGCAGCGCATATCATGTATAAGAGTTAAATTCTTAAGTGGAGCCCACGTGTATGCCACGTGAGCCCTGACGTCTAAGTTAAAATCAAGTAAAATTAAATTCTACAGGGGGATATTTCCCTAAAAATTGGGATACTCTCTGTTAAACAGAGCCATCGGATCAAAAATCCAATTGAGATGATAAATCATCAAAATATAGAATTAAATTCTATTAGGAGAAAATATCTCATAAATCTTTCTAAGTGATAAAGATACTCTAGGTTGGATCAAAAATCCAATGATAGAATAAAATTCTATTTTGGGAATATATTTCCCCAATCTTTCTAAACAAAGAAAGATTGTTCTCTGAAAAACAGAGAGTCATTGGATTAAAGTCCAATGGTGATTAAAAATCACCGTTTTACATAATAAAATGCTGTACATAGGAAAATATTTCCCCAATCTTGTTAAAAACAAGATTATATATTCTGCAAAAACAGAAATAATTAGATCCAACGGTGGATAAAATCCCCTGAACAAATTTGAATCTCTCAATGAGAGATTTTCTCAAAACTAATTAACAATTTGCCTCTACTATATAAAGGACCCGAGACTTCAAGTCTCATATAGAGAGAACCTCCCATAAGCTTCTGCAAAAAAATACAGAAGGCTCTCAAAATCAATAGAGAATTTAATTCTCAATAGAGAAGAAGATCTTCCTCCTCTCAAACCCTAAGTAAAGAAACCGCAGAGATTGAAACATCTCCTTTACCTATCAGATCACATCTAAGGGTTTAACCCTTTTCAAGAACTTAGTTCTTTCTCTGGATCTAAAATCCACTAGACAAGTCTCTCACAAGTTGAGAATTTAATTCTTATCGGGAAGATCTTGTTCTTGAGAATCAAAGATTCGGAAAAGAACTACGAAAAAGAAAAAGAACATATCCTATAGGAATTTAATTCCTCTGAAAATAGAGTTTAACCCTAAAAGAAACTAAGTTCTTATAAAAGAAAAAATATAAGAACTTAGTTCTTAAAGAAAACTTGATCCCAGATCTTCAAAACAAAGATCTTGGCGATCATTTATTGTCAAAATGCCATTAATAGAGATTCAATCTCTAAAAAGAAAAAAAATTAGCACCGCATGTGCTTCCCACATGTGCGCCTCCAACAGATTTCCAAAACAAAAGGAAAATCAGCGCCTCACATGAAAAACACGTGGGCGCCCAAAATAGAAGGCCATCACCTCACGTGAAATACATGTGAGCGCTGAGTAAAGTGCTTAGCACTTCATATACAGCCAAAACGGCTGAGTGCTTAGCACTGATTGGGCAGCGCCCAGCGCCGCACGAGCTCCTCACGTGGACGCCATATAAAAAAGGTGCTTAGCACTATATATATATATATATATATATATATATATATATATATTCAGTCAAAATAACTGAGTGCTTAGCACTGTTTAGGCAGCGCCCATAACTGAAGGCTTCACATGATACCCATGTTAGCACCAAAGTTTCAAACAAGTGCTTAGCACTTTTGCATAAAAAGACTGGACAAACAGACCCCAAATAAGTGCTTAACGCTTTTGAACAAAAAAAAGAGACTGAGTAGACTAAGTCCAAATTGGTTAAGTCTCTGAAGTTTTTCTTGCAGCGGAGCCCAAATGCTTTGTTGTTCGATCTTGATAAAATTTAATGATCCTTAAAATATTGTTAAATTGATCTTAGTCTCAAATAGAACTAATGTATCCTTGGTTAAAAATAAATTGGGCCCATATGCTCATATATTTATGTTGATCTTAATCTCAAACTACATTAACGGTCCTTAAATAAAACCAAAACTCTTTGAACTAAAGGAATATATAACCTAAGTTCAAAACCAAAATCTAAAATATACAGATTTGGACTAATCCACGCCCTATGGGTGACTACACAAAATAGTCTCCGTATACAATCCACGGGCAATCAAAACAAACAAAATAACATACGACATGAAGTGAACCACTGGAGCAGGTGAAAGTGGTTATCGCGACGCGATAACGTAATTAACTGCAGGGGCTTGCGCTTGCAGGGAAGAGCGTCCCCACAATCAAAAACCCTTCATAAATGAGGGGGAATCTGATGAAGTCTACTACAACGGTCGCATCTATTCAAACCTTCGATATATGGTACCATAAATCAACTTGGCATTCTCGGAGAGGTGGATGGATAAGTCCAAATAGCATCTGCCCCCAAATTCAGGCTATACATCCCCAACGTCTCAGTCCCTGTCTTTCGGCGGAGAACACCTATTTCGATTCATTTTCTTGACTTATTTTCATTGTACTATTTTGTTTCTCTCGGTTTCATTGCTTACGAATTTATATCTTATCGCGAACTTAAATCTAACAACCGCGTTATATCTTTCCCTTTATCCCGTAGTGACCAGTCCGTCTGCGTTTCGAAGAACAAAGAGAAACACAAGAGAAGCTTTTGATGATTGTAGTAGTTCGAGATTAACCCCAGCGGGAGCTGGTACAGACCGCTTCAAGGACGATCAGATATAAGATGTTTGATTGAAGAATCTTGACAGACCCGCCTCAAATTATCAGAGTAATGCAGCGGAAGAGTAGTGGGCTGATAACCCACAAGTCTTAGAACAAACTTGCAAATTCATGATGAAGGGAACCGTTTACTGAAGGGTGAAGTTCGTAAACAAGTTGCAGATGAAACGCTGATAGCAGTTAAGGATATCATGGATGTGTTTAAGGACATCTCGAGTTTGCCGTCTAAACAAGATATGGAGTTCGCGATTGATCTTATTCCTGGAGCAGCGCTGATTTCGAAGGTTTATTATCCAATGGCGCCGGTGGAACTGGAAGAGCTAAAGAAACAAGTTGCCGAATTGCTAGAGAAGGGTTGGATTCGCAGCAGCGGTTCACCATAGGGAGCTCCAGTTCTTCTAGAAAAAAATAAAGATGGCACACGGAGGATGTGCATTGACTATCGAGAATTAAATCGGATGACTATTAAAAACAAGTACCCAATCTCTCGCATCGACGAATTATTCGATCAACTCAGTGGCGCAAGGGTATTCTCGAAGTTGGATTTGTGATCTGGGTATCATCAAGTTTGGGTGAAATCAGAAAACATTTGCAAGACAGCGTTCCGAACTCGATATGGGCATTAAGAGTATTTAGAGATGCCATTTGGAGTCACTAACGCACCGACAATATTTATGGACATGATAAACCGTATCTTTTCACCGTACCTGGACCAGTTAGTAGTGGTGTTTATTGATGACATTCTGGTCTATTCGAAGAGCAAAGAAGAGCATGCAGAACACTTGAGGTTCGCACTGCAAATATTGAGACAGGAGAAGTTATATGCTAAGATGAGTGTTTCCCCCAATCAGAGAGCAAAGCTCTATTTAAAATTTCAAAATTTGAAATTTAAAATGAGGCAATGCCTCATAAGAGCGCTGCGCCAAGAGCGCCAGCGCTAGGAGTCAAAGACTCTGAGGCAGCGCTCACATGCAAAGCACGAGAGCGCTAGCACCAAGAGTGCCAGCGCTGAGGACTCTGAGGCAGCGCTTCACGTGCAAAGCACGAGAGCGCTAGCGCTAAGTGCGCTAGCGCCAAGAGTCAAAGACTCTGAGGCAGCGCCTCACGTGCAAAGCACGAGAGCGCTAGCGCTAAGTGCGCTAGCGCCAAGAGTCAAAGACTCTGAGGCAGCGCCTCATGTGCAAAGTACGAGAGCGCCAGCGCTAGAACTAAATATTCTCCACCCTTGGATCAAAGATCCAACGAAGATGATTAAAAAATTATCAAATTACCAGAATAAAATTTTGTTGAGGAAATACTCCTCAAATCTTTCCAAACAGGAAAAATTGTACTCTGTAAATCGGAGCACCGTTGGATCAAAGATTCAATGGTGATTAAAAATCACTTTCCAAATAGGAAAGATTGTGCTCTGTAAATCGTAGCACCGTTGGATCAAAATCCAATGGTGATTAAAAATCACCAAGATGAATAAGTTCTGTATGGGAAAATATTTTTCCAATCTTGTTAAAAACAAGAAGATTGTCTTCTGTAAAACAGAAGCCCTAGGATCAAAGATCCAATGGTGGGGAAACATCCCTAAATCAATCAGAGAAAGATTTCCGTAACTGATTCAACAAATCAGCCTCTACTATATAAAGGACCCAAGACTTCAAGTCTTACACGGAGAGACCTCCCCATAAGTTCTCAAATCGAAAGAAGAAGCACACAGAGAGACCTCCCCATAAGTTCTGAAATCAAAAGAAGAAGCACACAGAGGACCCCCCCCCCTAAACGTCAAGTTCTCAAAAAGAAAAAGAGAAAAGCAAGCTCTAAGAAGAAGAACCTTCTTCAAGGTAAATAAAAAGAAGAGAGATCATAGCATCTCTTGATAAAAAAATAAGAACCTAGTTCTTTTCTAGATCACAGATCTGTAAGACAAAGTCTTTCACAAAAAAAGAAGAGATCATAGCATCTCTTCATAAAAAGAAGAACTTAGTTCTTAGATCCATGAGACAAAGTCTCTTATAAACGATAATTTAATTCTCGAAGCACAGAACTGACCAGAACTGCCAAAGAAGCGCTTCAGCGTCCAAGTCTAGCGCTCAGCGCCAAGCGCACCACGTGCTCCTCACGTGTGCGCTATTTCATAAGAAACGCTTCATCGCTCCAAGTCTGGCGCTCAGCGCCAAGCGCACCAAGTGCTCCTCACGTGTGCGCTATTTCATAAGAAGCACTTCAGCGCTCCAAGTCTATCGCTCAGCGCCAAGCGCACCATGTGCTCCTCATGTGTGCGCTATTTCAAAAGAAGCACTTCAGCGCTCCAAGTCTGGCGCTCAGCGCCAAGCGCACCATATGTTCCTCACGTGTGCGCTATTTTAAAAGAAGCGCTTCAGCGCTCAGCGTCAAGCACACCACGTGCTCCTCACGTGTGCGCTATTTTACAAGGAGCGCCTTAGCACTCCAGGTCTGGCGCTCAGCGCCAAGCGCACCACGTTCTCCTCACGTGTGCGCTGAGAGAACACAAAGTATTCTTTAAATAAAGCCCTGCGCCATAAAAAGTGTTCAACACTCAGTAAAAGACAAAAGAAAAAGGGGTGTCAGGACCCAATTTAATGCTCAGCATTATTGAACCAAAAGGGACTGAGCCCAAATAAATGATCAACATTTTATTCAAATCTGAGTGGATTGAGCCCAAGTTGGTCATAAGTCCTCAATTTAGATTAACTGAGCCCATGTGCTCACAATCTCTTTAATTGGTCTTAGTCCCAAACCTTGACTACAGATCTCTCAATCAACATCGGTTCAAGTGTACATCTCTTCACACCTTTGATATGTGTCGTTGTAATTCTTCAACGTCTTCAGAGAGGTGGCAGGTCCCGACAACCAGAAACTTTACAGACTATGATGTCTTTAAACCCCACAGACTATGATGTCTTTAAACACTAACTATGATGACTTTAAACTCCATGAACTACGATGTCCTTAAACCTAATGGACCGCAATATCTCTAAACTAAAACGATAGAGTCCAAATACTCTTTCGTTGGATCTAAAAGATCCAAAATCCCGTTGAGTAGATCTTAGTATAAAATTAGACTAATGTATCATCAACAAACATTTAAGTTGATCTTAATCTGAAACAAGATTAATGATCCTTAAACCAACCCAAACCCAAATATAAGAAAATACGGATTTGGACTAATCCATACCATACAGACGACAACATAAATTAGTCTCCGTATACAATCCACAGACAACCGAAAATAAAACAAACACACACGACACGAAGTGAACATCTAGAGAAGGAGAAAGTGCTTACCGTGATGCGGTAGTGTAATTAACTGCAGGGGCTTGCGCCTGCAGGGAAGAGCGTCCCCACAATAAAAAAAACCCTCACAATGAGGGGGAATCTGACGAAGTCTGCTATAATGGCCGCATTTGTCTAAACCTCCGATACATGGTGCCATAAATCAACTTGACATCTTTGGAGAGGTGGACGGATAAAACCAAATAGCATCTGCCCGCAAAAATTCAGGCCAGACGTCCCAACGTCCCGGTCGCGTCTTTCGGCGGCGAATAATGAGCAAGTGCGAGTTTTGGCTCGAATAAGTGAAGTTCTTAGGTCATGTTGTATCCGGAGATGGAATTTCCGTTGACCTTGAAAAGATTGCAGCTGTATATGGTTGGCCAATTCCAAAGAACGTAAGAGAGATCAGAAGTTTTCTTGGGCTTGCCGGATACTATAGAAGGTTTATGGAGAACTTTGCTCGAATAGCAGAACCTTTGACCAAGCTAACACGAAAGGAGGTACTGTTCGTATGGACCGAGAAATGTTCATCAGTTTTTGAAGCGTTGAAGCAAAAATTGACCACAGCTCCTACTCTGACAGTGCCAGATGGTTCCGGAGGGCTAGTTATTCACAGCGACACATGTGGGAAAGGCTTGGGATGTGTTCTAATGCAGCATGGGAAGGTAATAGTTTATGCGTCAAGACAATTGAAGACTCGTGAGAAGAACTACCCAACTCATGATCTGGAGTTAGCAGCAGTGATTTTCGCTCTGAAGATTTGGAGACGCTACTTATTGGGCGAAAGGGTAGAAGTATTTACCGATCACAAAAGCCTAAAATATGTGTTCACACAGAAAGAGCTCAACATGAGGTGACGTAGATGGTTAGAGCTGATGGCTGACTATGATCTTGATCTAAAATACCATCCGGAAAAAGTTAATGTAGTGCTGGATACTCTAAGTCGGTTGCCAGCAATACGGATGTTGACTGCACAGAAGGAGATTATAGCTGATCTTCAGAGATTCGAATTTGAGATTGTACTGCCAGATTCTTCGGGACAGTTGATGCATTTGCAAGTACAGTCATCCTTGATTGATAACATTAAAGCAGCACAGTCGCACGATCCAAGATTGCAAAAGTTCTGAGAACAAATAGAAGCGGGACTTCGAACAGATTTGTTGATTCATGAAGATGGTTCGTTGCGAAAGGTCGTTTATGTGTGCCTTAGGGAGATGTTCATGAATAAGTCATGAAGAAGGCTCATAGTTCCGCCTATTCAGTACACCCGGGTGGCACCAAGATGTACAGAAATCTGCGATAACATTTCTGGTGGGAAGGCATGAAAAGGGAGATTGCTCGCTACGTAGCGAAGTGCTTGGTGTGTCAGCAAGTCAAGGCAGAACATCAAAGGGTAGCTGTCACGCCCCGCTTCCCAGAGTGCGCTAAGATCGGCACGTGACAGAGCCAACCATGCTACCTGTGGCTAGGAAACATCCCTCCACAGTCACATTACGGCTGTCTATAGATATCAAGAACAAGAAAATAAAAGAAACTATCTAGTACATGTCCATGAGCCAGAAATAACGAGTCAAGAAACAATATGCGGAAGCAATAGATCCAATAAACAATAACAATCTGGAAAGTACGTCCCAAATACGGGCTCACATCAGGAAAAGAAAATGCTGAAAGAAAACTAAACTAAAGTACTAACAGGTCCTCACTGCTCGGTCTGTTGACTGAAATACTCCTGATCGGCCCGCGACAAAGGTAGAGGATCTGGGCCATGCAAAACCCAGACGTCAGTGCGTCATAATATCAACAATAATACAATTAGGAGGTAACAAGACATGAAGGCATGAGTATGAACAGTAATAAGAGTATAACAGTATCATGAATAAGGAACAGGTGAAAGGTATAAGCACATGTGATGTGTGGTGAGTAATCTGAACTAAACTACTGGGCTAACTACTCTCATGTCTGTGAAATCAATTTAATGAATCGTTGATGTAACTCAATAGTATCCCGTGCATGCCCGGGACCACGGTCCAGATTCTCGGGCTGAAACCGAGACATGCAGCTAGGCACTAAAAAGGAAACATGTACAGATGAATGATGTCAGCAGCAGCATCCCCGGGCTGGCCTAACACGTAAAACTGATCAGTATAAGTATCGAACTGTCGAGTTACAAGTCAGGTTTCATCATTGATTTCCCCCATACCACTAAGTTATGTGTTCAGGTCAGGTATTGATAAATCTGAGACTAATGCCAACACAGGATCAAGCAGGAACAGGTTTGTCTATACAGACAACAGGATATGTCCATCGGGACAACATGTCAGGATTGTCGGCACTAGAAACATGATCAAGTAACATGTCACGTAGTGATATATCAGGTCATGTCAGGTAGTGTACATATATCAAGTCATATCAAGTAGTGGTGTATCAGGTCATGTCAATAGTGCACAGTGTATCAAATGGGTGCCCAACAGTAAAATGTAGCAAGTATTAGATCAGGTTAAAAGTACGGATGCACGATAAAAGCATGGATGCATAATTATCTATCAGGGGTTATATCATGACTATATAGGATGCATATTATCAAGCATGGGGTACTAATGTAGTAATAATATGAGTCAATGTAATATGGCATGCAACTAGTTACATAATTAATGGTATGGATGCACAAATATCGATTACGGGTTACATTTACAGCTCCAAGTCTAAGTGGGATGCACATTATTAAGCATGGGGTGTTACTACAATAATAACATGAATTAATATGATCTAGATGCAGTTATATATATTTTAAATGATATGGATGCAAACGGGTATCCGAAAACCCTAAAACTTTAATATGGATGTACAATGCATTCAACATGTGATATTTTTATTCATATGGATGCATAATAATATACCTAACATGTAGCAAGATGAATTAGCATGCGACTGGATATGTAAATAACGAAATGGATGCACACAGACGTCGTAAAACGGTAAAATGATAACAGGGGATGTACAATACACTAAACATTAAATATTATTATTAATATGGATGTAAAATATATCATAGCACGTAGCAAGATAAACTTGCTTCGATGGATCGTGCGACGGATACGCACGGAACATCCGACGTCGGTAAATTGTCGCAACGCACACACGGTATGCGGAATGGGTCCAGGCAAGGCAAGAGGGTGATCACGTAGGCAAGGTACGTTCACTGGATCGTTTGGATCGGCAGTGTCGACGCGACTCCGGCGGGTGATCACCGGAAAGGATCAAGAAATCAAGAAAGAAGAAGAAGAAGAAAGAGAAGAAAAGAAAAGGTGCTCTGGAGTTGGTGCTGGGGTTTCTGTGCAGGGAACAGGAGAGAGGTGAGGGCGACGACGGGATCAACGGAGCTCCGGCGATGGTGCCGGGTGCAGTGGGGTTTCTTGGTCGAAAGGGTTTGGTTGTTGGGTGTGCAGTGAAGGTTCTGGGTGTAAGA
This sequence comes from Agapanthus africanus, assembly GCA_030015575.1. NCBI lineage: Eukaryota > Viridiplantae > Streptophyta > Magnoliopsida > Asparagales > Amaryllidaceae > Agapanthus > Agapanthus africanus. Next base: position 141,938,633 of record CM057339.1, read on the forward strand.
GAGTGGAGTCATGGTGATAGTGGAAGCAAAAGGATGAGGAGGCGACGACAAGGTCGTCGGCGGTGAGGTGTGCAGGTTCTTGGGTGATGGGTTCTTGGTGTGCAGGCTCGGGAAGGGAGGAAGAAGAAAAAGAAGAAGATGATGACGAGGAGGAGGAGGAGGAGGAGAAGAGGATGGAGACGAGGGTGGAGGTGAGGTCGAGGGCAGTGAGGCACGGGGGAAGCTAGGGTTAGGGTTTCGAGAGCTATGGTGGGTTCTCGTGGCGAGTTCGGTTTAAAAAGAAGAGGGAGAAGAAAAGAAGAGGAGGGAGGTGACGAGAACGCGGAGGGCGGTGAACAGAGTCGAGAAGCGAACTGTGTTCGCGAGAGGAGAGAGAGTGGGCTCGAGAGGAGAGAGAAAAAGAAGAGAGAGATGCGCTGAGGGGGAGAGAGAAAGAACGGAAGAGAGAGAGTAAGTGGGGAAGGAGAGAGAGAGAAAGGTTGTTATTAAGTTAAGATTTTAAATTTAAAAAATATGTTTAGTTATATAAATTTAAACTGTGTTAATTTTTAATAAAAATATTATATTAATGAAATTTGATTTTCTGGTAAATACAAACTTAGTCCAAAACACGCCCGGGTCGGGTCTAAAAATCCAGTTTTAAAATACGAAAAATATATGTGTCGACCAAAATTAAAATTGGATATCCGGGTAACGAAAATGCATACCCCCAAGAACGGATGCACGTACGTGCGCGTAGCCATCCAAACAAGTCCTTTTCACTGAACGGGACGAGAACAAGATGCGCGGATGCTACCATGGGGTCAGGAGTATCATGCAAGCAATGCAATGTATTTTTAAAATATTTTATGTGACTTTAAATGTTTTATAAAAAAATGCAGATGCTTGATATAATGCGAGTATGCAAAATAAATAACATGAAAGTGCACGGATCCACGTAACAAGTCAGGATAAATCATAAACAGGAATCAAGACGGGTTTCAAGCAAGCGGGTCGGGTCGGATGCAATACAGATGTCAAATACACTGTTTCCTGATTTAAAATCAGAAAAGCTTATGGAAAAAGCTTCAGAAGAGGGTCACATGCTTACACGTGACCAGTAGTCACGTGTTGGCACGTGACATCTAAAAGCATCATCAAGGCAGATTCAGCTTCCCGACTACATCAAAGAAAAGGGCTTCAGAAAGGGTCACGTGCTCCCACGTGACCAGGGTCACGTGTTGGCACGTGACATTTTAAAGCGGATTCAAAGGCACATCGGTTCCCTGATCAAATCAAGGAAAAAGCTTCAAAAGAGGTCACGTGCTCCCACATGACCAGGGGTCACGTGTTGGCACGTGACGCTCAAAACATCAGAATCATTCTCCGGTTAAATCAAGAAAAAAGACTCCAGACGAGGGTCACGTGCTCACACGTGACCAGGGGTCACGTGGTGGCACGTGACAGCTAAACAGCAACCAGAAGACAGAGCGCAAAAAGAAAGAGGAAGGCTCGTTCCAAGGGGGTCACGTGCCCACACGTGACCATGGGTCACGTGGTCACACGTGACCGGCTTTCAAAGCCCATTTTGTTAACAGAATTAAATTCTGAAAGAGATTCAAATCTTTCCAAAGGAAAGCGACTATCTGGAACCAATCGAATTAAAGATTCAGAGGTGATTAAATATCATCTATCTATGGGAAAATCTGGAGTTTGGAAAGATTTCCTCTTTAAATCTAACCGAAATAACAAAGGAGAATCCTTGGATTTGAAATCCAATGGTGAATAAAATTCACCTAATAATCCAAAGGTCAAAAACGAATGATGGATGCAAATCAAATCTCTCAATGAAAGATTCATCAAAAACTAATTGACTCGGCTACTTCTCCTATAAATAGGAGCCAAGAGACACACAAGAGAATATATACGCAGAGAAAAAGAAAAAGGAGAGAGCTTTGATACTTTAAGGAATTTGGATCTTCTGCAAAAGAAAACCCTAGGTAAGAAAGGGAAAGCTCCTTGAAAGAAAAGAGAATTTAATTCTCAACAGAGTTTAACTCTGATATATAAAACAGAAGAACATATTTCTTCTCTCTTTAATAGAGGATCTGCAAAGTGCACATCTCCCCTTGAAGTTGAGAATTTAATTCTCAATGGGTCGAGATCCTGCCATGCAGATCCAAAACATAGAGAGGGAACGGAAGCACGAGAATTTAATTCTCACAGAACTATAGGAATTTAATTCCTTTAAAAATAAAATTAGGGCTTGACCCTGTGTCATGGGAATTTAATTCCTTCAGAACAAAGAGAAACAGAGTTTAACCCTAATTAAGAACCTAGTTCTGTTGAAACAGCGAGAATTTAATTCCCTTAATCATAATTTAACAGAGAATGGGAGTTCAATTCCTTAAAAGCTTTTATTAGGGTTTAACCCTATTCAGTTCTTCACATATATGAGGAATTTAATTCCTACAGAAAATTCAGAGTCCAACTCTATTCCAGAATATAAATCTTCGAAAGGAAGTAGGAATTTAATTCCTCTGAAATTATTGTCAGGGTTCAACCCTACGAGGAATTTAATTCCTGGAAAAGATTAACAGATCCTCTAAACAACATACATACAGGCAGGGTCACGTGCCACCACGTGACCCCCCCAAGAGATCTACAGAAATCCCCTTTGTGGCAGCACCCCACGTGACCCATGTGACCCTTGACAGAAGCTTTAACACACAAAGCGCTTGAATGCCCGTCACGTGGTGGCACGTGATGCTCTGGAAGATGCAATAGTCTCAGCAGAATAAATGAAGGGAGGGCGCTCTCACGTGTTGCCACGTGACCCCTCTTGCCTTAGTGTTTAACACTAAATTGGAACTCCCGAATCCAGTGTTAAAACACTGTTGGGCCTTAGTGTTCAACACTAATCAAAGAACTTTATTTGCAGTGTTCAACACTGATGACCTTAGTGTTTAACACTAATCTGAGATCTCCGTTGCCAGTGTTGAACACTGATCTGTTTTAGTGTTTATGCTAATTTGAAAGCCTTGCTGCTGGTGTTTAACACCAATTATCTTTTAGTGTTAAACACTAACTTGTCAATCTCATTCCCAGTGTTCAACACTGATTGCTATGTAGTGCTTAACACTAGTCTTTGGCCCAATTGGCCAAATGGATAGAGGCAAAGCCTCTCCTTCAATGGACCAACAAGAAGCCAATATTCCAGACATGATTGGACTTAGCCCCAAGATGGCCATAAGTCCTCAATTCGTAATTAACTGGGCTAATGGGCTCACAACATAATTAATTGGTCTTGATCCCAAATTGGGCCAAAGACTATTTAATCCACTCCGGTCCCAGGGTACATCTCTTCACTCCTTTGATATTTGGCATTGTAATCCCTCAATGTCTTCAAAGAGGTGACGGGTCCCGACGACCACACATTGATACGGACTGTAGGGTCCTTAAATCCATGGAGTATGAGGTCCTTAACCTTGACCGAGATGTCTTAAAACTAACAATGGACTGTGGGGTCCTTAAACCCATGGACTATGAGGTCCTTAACCTTGACCGAGATGTCTTAAAACTAACAATGGACTGTGGGGTCCTTAAACCCATGGACTACGACGTCCTTAACCTTGACCGAGATGTCTTAAAACTAACAATGGACTGTGGGGTCCTTAAACCCATGGACTACGACGTCCTTAACCTTGACCGAGATGTCTTAAAACTAACAATGGACTGTGGGGTCCTTAAACCCATGGACTACGACGTCCTTAACCTTGATCGAGATGTCTTAAAACTAACAATGGACTGTGGGGTCCTTAAACCCACGGACTACGACGTCCTTAACCTCGACCGAGATGTCTTAAAACTAACATTGGACCGCAATGTCCTTAAACTACCCATGGACCGCAATGTCCTTAAACTACCCATGGACCGCAATGTCCCTAAGCTAGCAATGGACCACCACGTCCATAAACTGGAACAATAGAGCCCCGCATGCTCTTTTGTCGGATCTAAACGGTCCCGTTTAAGTTGATCTTAGCCTCAAAGATGGCTAACGCATCCTTAAACCTTCAAACAGACTGGGCTATGAATCTCCCCCAATTAACTCTGGTTCGAGGGTACATCTCTGAACTCCTCTGACATCTGTCGTTGTAATCCTTCAACGTCGTCAGAGAGGTGACGGGTCCTGACGGCCATACATACGATGGACCACTATGTCCCTAAACTGGAACAATGGAGCCCAAACGCTCCTTTGTCGGATCTAAACGACCCCGTTAAGTGATCTTAGTCTCAAACTAGACTAGCGTATCCTTAACAAACGTTTGAGTTGATCTTAGCCTCAAGTATGGCTAACGTATCCTCAAACCAAACCGCCAAACCCAAATCTAAGATAACACGGATTTGGACTAGTCCAAGCCCTACGGGCGACGACATAACTCAGTCTCCGTAAACAATCCACGGGCAACAAAACATAAAATAAACACACACGACACGAAGTGACCATCTGGAGAAGGAGAAAGTTGTTACCGCGATGCGGTAGCGTAATTAACTGCAGGGGCTTGCGCCTGCAGGGAAGAGCGTCCCCACAATCAAAAACCCCTCAAACGAGGGGGAATCTGACGAAGTCTGCTACATCGGCCGCATCCGTCTAAACCTCCGATGCATGGTGCCATAAATCAACTTGGCATCTTCGGAGAGGTGGACGGATAGCACCAATTAGCATCTGCCCCGATCCCCGGGCACAGGCGCCCCACGCGTCTCGGCCGCCGTTCGGAGGGGAACATACACTATTCGCACCCAAAACACGGTAAATCAGGAAAATACCACAAATAAAGAAATGCTTAACGGAACTGGTATAAATGAACTAGGGTGTTACATTATACCCAACTACAAAAAGAATTTCGTCCTCGAAATTCCAGGAACAAGGAAATGATAAATAATCAAGAATCTACAAAAATAGCTGTGGAAACTTTTGTCGAATCTCGTCTTCTCGTTCCCAAATCGATTCTCCGTGCGAGAGATTTCCCTAAGAAACAAGTACGAGAGGGATAATCTTGTTCTTAAGGACCTTTTCTCTTCGATCAACAATCGACATCGGTCGTTCCTCAAAGGTCAAATCCTCTCTAACAGTCAGCTCCGAATGATCTAGCACATATGTTTCATCTCGAACATACCTACGGAGTTGAGATACATGAAACACGTCATGAACATTCGCCAAAGATGGTGGTAAAGCCAATCGATAATCCACTTCTCCAACAAGCTCCATAATCTCGAAAGGCCTTACGAATCGAGGACTCAGCTTGCCTCGACTCCCAAAACGAATCACTCCTTTCATCGATGATATCTTCAAGAATACCATATCACCAACAGCGAACTCTAGAGGTCTTCTCGATGTATCGTCCCAACTCTTCTGCCGATCTTGTGCTGCCTTCATAAGATTTCGGATAGTATTAACTTTCTCTACAGTTTGCACGATCAAATCCGGTCCCAACAATCTTCGTTCTCCAACAACGTCCCAACAAACAGGTGGGAGACACTTGCGACCATACAACGCTTCGAATGGAGCCATCTGAATAGTCGCCTGAAAGCTGTTGTTGTAAAAAAACTCCACCAAGTGTAGATGATCCTCCTATGAACCCTTGAAGTCCAACATGCAATCTCTCAACATGTCTTCAAGAGTTTGGATCGTTCTCTCCGGCTGGCCATCTGTCTGAGGATGATAAGCTGTGCTAAACTTCAATCGAGTCCCCAAACTTTCCTATAAGCTCCTCCAGAAGTGTGATAAGAATCGGGTGTCACGGTCGGACACAATTCTCACAGGTTCTCTATGCAATCTTACAATCTTCTGCATGTACCATTCCGCTAACACTTCCGTTGATTGACCAACTCGAAATGGTAAGAAATGGGCTGCCTTAGGCAAACGATCAACAATCACCCAGACTGCATTGTTGCCCTTTGGACTCCACGGTAAAGCTGTCACGAAATCCATGGTTATATGTTCCCACTTCCATCGAGGAATCGGAAGTGGTTGCAATAAACCAGCAACCCTTTGATGTTCAGCCTTAACTTGCTGACACACCAAGCACTTCGCTACAAAGCGAGCAATCTCCCTTTTCATGCCTTCCCACCAGAAATGCCGTCTTAGATCGCGGTATATCGTCGTGCCTCCTGGATGTACGGAATATGTGGAACTGTGCGCCTCCTTCATAACTTCTTCACGAATGTCTCCTTTCGGCACACACAAACGGCTACCATATCGAAACGAACCATCTTCATGAATCAACAAGTCCGTTCGAAGTCCTGCTTCAACTTGTTCTCGAAACTTCTGCAATCTTGGGTCCTGAGACTACGCTGCTTTAATATTATCGATCAACGATGACTGTACTTGCAGCTGCATCAACTGTCCCGAAGAATGCGGTATCACGATCTCCAACTCGAATCACCAAAAATCTTCGATAACCTCCTTCTATGCAGTCAACATCCGAATTGCTGGCAACCGACTAAGCGCATCCAGCACAACATTAACTTTCCCCGGATGGTACTTAAGATTAAGATCGTAGTCAGCCATCAGCTCTAACCATCTACGCTGCCTCATGTTAAGCTCTTTCTGTGTGAACACATACTTTAGGCTTTTGTGATCGGTGAATACTTCGACCCTTTTGCCCAATAAGTAGTGTCTCCAAATATTCAAAGCGAAAATCACTGCTGCTAGCTCCAAATCATGAGTTGGGTAATTCTTCTCATGAATCTTCAACTGTCTCGATGCGTAAGCTACAACTTTCCCATGCTGCATCAAAACACATCCCAAACCTTTCCCAGATGCGTCGCTGTGAATTACCAATCCTCCTAAACTGTCTGGCACGGTCAAAATAGGAGCGGTTATCAATCTCTGCTTCAATGCCTCAAAAGCTGACGCACATTTATCCGTCCATAAGAACAGTACTTCCTTACGTGTAAGCTTGGTCAAAGGCTCAGCCAAACGAGAAAAATTCTCCACGAACCTTCTGTAATATCCGGCAAGTCCAAGAAAACTTCTGATCTCTGATACGTTCTTCGGAATCGGCAAATCTTGAACTGCTGCAAATCGGCCAATCTTGAACTGCTGCAATCTTCTCGGGATCAACGGCAATTCCATCTCCGGATACGACGTGCCCCAAAAACTTCACTTCTTCAAGCCAAAACTCACACTTGCTCATCTTTGCATATAATCTTTCCTGTCTCAACGTCTACAATGCGATCTTCAAGTGTTCTGCATGCTCTTCTAGGCTCCTCGAATAGACCAAAATATCATCGATGAACACCACTATAAACTGGTCCAAGAATGGTGAAAAGATTCGGTTCATCAAGTCCATAAATATCGCCGGTGCATTCGTGACTCCGAATGGCATCACTAAATACTCGTAATTTCCGTACCGAGTTCGGAACGCAGTCTTGCAAATATCTTCCGATCTAACTCAGACCTGATGATATCCAGATTGCAAATCCAGCTTCCAGAATACCCTCGAGCCACTAAGCTGCTCAAACAATTCGCCAATGCGAGGGATCGGGTACTTGTTCTTAATAGTCACCCGGTTTAATAATCGATGCACATCCTCCTTGTGCCATCTTTCTTCTTGACTAGAAGAACTGGAGCTCCGCAAGGTGAATTGCTGCTGCGAATCCAACCCTTCTCAAGCAATTCGGTAACCTGCTTCTTTACTTCTTCCAACTCTACTGGTGCCATCGGATAGTACGCCTTTGAGATTGGCGCTGCACCAGCAACAAGATCAATCGCAAACTCCACATCTTGTTTTGGCGGTAAACCCGAGATATCCTCGAACACGTCCATGAACTCTCGAACTACAGCTGGCGCTTCCTCCTTATCAACTTCCATCGACGCAAGAACGGTGCTTGTCGGCCTAGCCCTAAACTCAACTGGCCCGACAGAACTGCTTCCTCCAGCGAAAACAAACTCCAGATGTCCGGGAATCTGGAAAATCACTTTCTTTGCCCTACAATCAATGTGAGCGTGGAAAGTGTCGAGAAAATCCATTCCCAAGACAACATCATAGCTGCCGGTATCAATCACCAAGAAATCTGCAAATAACTCCCGTCCTCAAATAACAACTGAACAATCCTTGCATTCGCTACTAGATATGATCTTCCCATTCCTAGTGTGTATGTCCCAACAACTAGATAGGGTCGTGCAAGAAATCGAGTGTGCAGCAAAAAACTTGGACGACATAAAACAATGGGATGCACCAGAATCGAATAATGCTAATGCGGGAAAATCATGAACAAGTAGGATACCTGAAACAACTTCATATGAAGCCTTGGCCTCTTCAGCCGTCAAGGTAAAGGCTCGAGCTTGATTATGTCCTTAAGTTATCTGCTTCTGCCCCTGAAACTGCCTCTGTGGTGGCTTTGGAACATCATCCTTCAAACGAAGCTTCGACGGACAAGCATTGATAGTATGATCCGTTGATCCACAAACCAAACAAAGTCCCAGCATCCTTCGGCAATCTCTCTTCACGTGTCCGGGTAAATGGCAGTAGTCACAAATCACGCTCTTTCTCTGATCAACGACGGGCTTCTTCATCGGTACTACGCCACGTCGGTTCACCGGAATTCCTCTGCGTATAGGCGCTCGGTTTGGCGCAAACGCCGGTTTCCGCACCACAACTGCATGCTGCTGCGCATTCCTAGACTTCACTAATAAGCTCTGCTGCTCTCTGGCCGCTTTAAGCACTTCCGAGAAAGTGGTCAAACCCAGAGTTATAATGTTCCTCTGGATGTCCACATCCAAACTGCGCATAAACCTTCATGCCCTATCATCTTCTTTGGCCACCAAAGGTCCAGCGAATCGACTGAGCCATGTCCACTCAGCCGCATGCGCATCCACGAATCCTCCATTCTGCTTCAAGCTGATAAACCTTTCTTCCATTTCTTCCCGTGCGGTCTGCGGAAAGAACTTCTCCAAGAAACTCTGCGAAAAAGTTGCCCAACTGATCGGCTTGGGCAAACCGGTCTCTTCTACGAGCCACCATTCATGAGCATAGTCCACCAATTGAATGCGTACGACATCCACTCTCTTGTCCTCCGGAATCTGTGCCGCAACGAGCAGATTCTCCGTATCAACCAGCCACTGCTCTGCTGGCAACGGCTCCTCCAAACCAATGAAAATGGACGGACTAAGTCTCCTAAAATCTGCCACGGTACCCACACGCTCAACTGGTTTGGCCGCAATTCACGGACTGCTGGACGGTCCGCAAACCTTCCTGAAAAGCTTCGGCTTGCCGCTGGTTCTGCTCGGCTTGCCGCTGGTTCTGCTCGGCTTGCCGCTGGTTCTGCTCGGCTTGCCGCCTCTGGTTCTCCAGCATCCCACGAATTACTCCAAACAAAGCGGCGTCATCAAAACGCCTCTGGTACAATCGCAAATTCCTGTCTGCCGTGATCCTGCAACCAAGACACCGAAGAAGATTAGTATGATAACCAAGATTCAAAACTTGCGATGAATAATGACCATAAATCAAGGATATGAATCAAGACTAGAACTCCAAGTTACTTAAATAGAGTACCGTATTGTAACCATGCCGTGGTACATAGTTACAATCACGTAACTCCACTCAAGTCGCCCAAATCCTAGCATCAGAATCAAAGGAACATGGAGAAACAATAGGGAACCAAAAGGTTTCAAGCCGAGATGCAAAGTTGTTTGCATATCGTCAAGACAAGAGTTAATAGAAAGATATGATTCAAGAATCATGATAACAATGTGGTAGGACATGTTCCTAGTTACGAGTATTCTAATGCGTGAATTGGGTCCAATACCCAACTACAAAAGAATCAAACCCGATTAACCTAAATCCAATGGCTCTGATACCAAACAAACCCTGTCACGCCCCGCTTCCCAGAGTGCGCTAAGATCGGCATGTGACAGAGCCAACCATGCTACCTGTGGCTAGAAAACATCCCTCCACAGTCACATTACGGCTGTCTATAGATATCAAGAACAAGAAAATAAAAGAAACTATCTAGTACATGTCCATGAGCCAGAAATAACGAGTCAAGAAATAATATGCGGAAGCAATAGATTCAATAAACAATAACAATCTGGAAAGTACGTCCCAAATACGGGCTCACATCAGGAAAAGAAAATGCTGAAAGAAAACTAAACTAAAGTACCAACAGGTCCTCACTGCTCGGTCTGTTGACTGAAATACTCCTGATCGGCCTGCGGCAAAGATAGAGGATCTGGGCCATGCAAAACCCAGACGTCGGTGCGTCATAATATCAACAATAATACAATCAGGAGGTAACAAGACATGCAGGCATGAGTATGAACAGTAATAAGAGTATAACAGTATCATGAATAAGGAACAGTGAAGGGTATAAGCACATATGACGTGTGGTGAGTAATCTGAACTAAACTACTGGGTTAACTACTATGTTTGTCTATACAGACAATAGAATCAAGCAGGAACATGTTTGTCTATACAGACAATAGGATATGTCCATCGGGACAACATGTCAGGATTGTCGGCATTAGAAACATGATCAAGTAACATGTCACGTAGTGATATATCAGGTCATGTCAGGTAGTGTACATATATCAAGTCATATCAAGTAGTGGTGTATCAGGTCATGTCAATAGTGCACAGTGTATCAAATGGGTGCCCAACAGTAAAATGTAGCAAGTATTAGATCAGGTTAAAAGTACGGATGCACGATAAAAGCATGGATGCATAATTATCTATCAGGGGTTATATCATGACTATATAGGATGCATATTATCAAGCATGGGGTACTAATGTAGTAATAATATGAGTCAATGTAATATGGCATGCAACTAGGTACATAATTAATGGTATGGATGCACAAATATCGATCAGGGGTTACATTTACAGCTCCAAGTCTAAGTGGGATGCATATTATTAAGCATGGGGTGTTACTACAATAATAACATGAATTAATATGATCTATAGATGTAGTTATATATATTTTAAATGATATGGATGCAAACGGGTATTCGAAAACCCTAAAACTTTAATATGGATGTACAATGCATTCAACATGTGATATTTTTATTCATATGGATGCATAATAATATACCTAACATGAAGCAAGATGAATTAGCATTCGACTGGATATGTAAATAATGATATGGCTGCACACGGACGTCGTAAAACGGTAAAATGATAACTGGGGATGTACAATACACTAAACATTAAATATTATTATTAATATGGATGTAAAATATATCATAGCATGTAGCAAGATAAACTTGCCTCGATGGATCGCGTGACGGATACGCACGGCACGTCCGACGTCGGTAAATCGTCGCAACGCACACACGGTACGTGGAACGGGTCCAGGCAAGGCAAGAGGGTGATCACGCAGGCAAGGTACGTTCACTGGATCGTCTGGATCGGCAGCGTCGACGCGACTCCGGCGGGTGATCACCGGAAAGGATCAAGAAATCAAGAAAGAAGAAGAAAGAGAAGAAAATAAAAGGTGCTCTGGAGTTGGTGCTGGGGTTTCTGTGCAGGGAACAAGAAAGAGGTGAGGGCGACAACGGGATCAACGGAGCTCCGGCGAGGGTGCAGGGTGCAGTGGGGGTTCTTGGTCGAAGGGGTTTGGTTGTTGGTTGTGCTGGGAAGGTTCTGGGTGTAAGAGAGTGGAGTCGTGGTGATGGTGGAAGCAAGGGGATGAGGAGGCAACGACGAGGTCGTCGGCGGTGAGGTGTGTAGGTTCTTGGGTGATAGGTTCTTAGTGTGCAGGCTCGGGAAGGGAGGAAGAAGAAGAAGAAGAAGAAGATGATGACGAGGAGGAAGAGGAGAAGAGGATGGAGACGGGGGTGGAGGTGAGGTCGAGGGCAGTGAGGCACGAGGGAATCTAGGGTTAGGGTTTCAAGAGCTATGGTGGGTTCTCGTGGCGAGCTCGGTTTAAAAAGAAGAGGGAGAAGAAAAGAAGAGGGGGGGTGATGAGAACGCGGAGGGCGGTGATCAGAGTCAATAAGCGAACTGTGTTCGCGAGAGGAGAGAGAGTGGGCTCGAAAGGAGAGAGAAAAAGAAGAGAGAGAGAGATGCGCTGAGAGGGAGAGAGAAAAAGAGAGAGAGATGCGCTGAAATGGAGAGAGAAAAAGAGAGTAAGTGGGGCAGGAGAGAGAGAGAAAGGTTGTTATTAAGTTAAGATTTCAAATTTAAAAAATATGTTTAGTTATATAAATTTAAACTGTGTTAATTTTTAATAAAAATATAATATTAATAAAATTTGATTTTCTGGTAAATATAAACTTAGTCCAAAACACGCCCGGGTCGGGTCTAAAAATCCAGTTTTAAAATACGAAAAATATATATGTCGACCAAAACTAAAATTAGATATCCGGATAACGAAAATGCATACCCCTAAGAACGGATGCACGTACGTGCGCGTAGCCATCCAAACAAGTCTGTTTCACTAAACGGGATGAGAACAAGATGCGCGGATGCTACCATGGGGTCAGGGGTATCATGCAGGCCATGCAATGTATTTTTAAAATATTTTATGTGACTTTAAATGTTTTATAAAAAATGCAGATGCTTGATGTAATGCGAGTATGCAAAATAAATAACATGAAAGTGCACAGATGCACGTAATAAGCCAGGATAAATCATAAACAAGAATCAAGACGGGTTTCAAGCAAGCAGGTCGGGTCGGATGCAATACAGATGTCAAATACACTAATCGTACCCAAAACACGGTAAATTAGGAAAATACCACAAATAAAGAAATGCTTAACAGAACTGGTATAAATGAACTACGGTGTTATAGTAGCTAGTTTGTTGCAACCACTTCCGATTCTTCAATGGAAGTGGGAACATATAACCATGGATTTCGTGACAGCATTTTCTACGGAGACCAAAAGGCAATAACGCAGTTCGGGTCATTGTCGATCGATTGACCATGGCAGCTCATTTTATACCATTTCGAGTTGGTCAGTCGACGAAGGCTTTGGCAGAGTGGTACAAGCAGGAGATTGTAAGATTGCATAGAGTACCCATAAGTATCGTTTCGAATCATGATACTTGATGTCTATCCCACTTTTGGAGGAGCCTATAAGAAAGTTTGGGAACTCTCTTGAAGTTTAGCACGGTCTATCATCCTCAGACGGATGATCAGTCTGAAAGAACGATCCAAACTCTTGAAGATATGTTGAGAGCATGCATGTTAGATTTCAAGGGTTCATGGGAGGATCATTTGCACTTAGTGGAGTTTTCATACAATAACAGTTTTCAGACGACTATACAGATGGCTCCATTCGAAGCATTATACGGCCGTAAGTGCTGCTCACCTGTCTGTTGGGACGATGTCAGAGAAAGAAGATTATTGGGACCGGATCTTATTGTGCAAACGGTGGAGAAAGTTAACGTGATCCGAAATCATATGAAGGTGGCACAGAATCGACAGAAAAGTTGGGCCGATATTGGTAGAAGACCTTTTGAGTTCGCAGTTGGTGATCTTGTATTCTTGAAGATATCACCGACTAGAGGAGTAATCCGATTTGGTAGTCGAGGCAAGCTTAGTACTCGAATCATGAGGTCTTTCGGTATTATCGAGAGTGTTGGAAAGATGGCTTATCGATTGGCTTCACCACCATCCTTGGCGGGTGTTCATGACGTGTTTCATGTATCTCAATTCCGCAAGTATGTTAGAGATGAGACGCACGTCCTCGATTACTCGGAACTGACAGTAAAAGAAGATTTAACGTATGAAGAGAGACCAATGGCGATTGTGGATCGACGAGAAAAAGTCCCCAAGAATGAAGTTATCCCACCAGTACTCGTTTCATGGGGGGATCGTTTGCACGGAGAATCTACTTGGGAACGTGAAAACGGGATTCGACAGAAGTTTCCACAGCTCTTTTCTTAGATCTATGTTTTCTTGTCTTTGAATTTTGAGGGCGAAATTCTTTTTTAGTTGGGTATAATGTAACACCCTAATACTTTTATACTATATTTTTGGGTATTTCAAATCTTACGGTAAAATTCTTTCTTATTGTGGCTATTGGGTTGTGAATAATGCAATTAGTAGCTGCGGTTATTATCTGATCCAACCTGTATGTTTGAAACCCAATATGATTTGAGATTATATCAAATATTTGTTAGTACAGTGTATCCATGCAAATCTAGAATATATATACACATATAATATATTTTAGAATCTACATATCTTTTTATGATATTGCTAGACTCTAAATATCTTTTTATAATATAATAAAAAACCAAACAATATATTTTCTTATCTAGCTTTGCATGCCATGGTACCCTATATCATGTGGTGGTGCCCATATATCATGTTCGTATCCTAAGGGTTAGACAAACGGATTATTTGATCGCTACGTATATTTACGTATATCCGTATTTATGGGTATATGTTTTTAATTAAAGGATATTGTATCATGGTTTAAATTCTTACGTATATTCTTCATATTTAAAAACTAGATTTTTAAAGAGATACGAGTAATATTTGGAGAGATCCGGTATTATCTGTAAAATTCTACCATATATGTATTTTATATAACTAATATACATATACTGTTATATATATATATATATTAATTATTTTAATTAACTAAATTCTCGCAAATCTCTCTCTATCTCTCTCTTTCTTTCGGTCCCCACTCTCTCTCTCCCCATATATATATATATATATATATATATATATATATATATATATATATATATATATATATATATATATATATATATAACACTCTATCTCACCCTTGTCTTCTTTCTCCCGCTCCCTCACGAACCCTAACCCACGCTTAGCCGCTCCCTCTCGTCGCCGCCCCTCTCATCCTCGTCATCCCCTCCTCTTCCTCGCTGCCACAACTCCTCCTCCCCCTCCCCGTTCCCGAGACCTCTATTGCAGAACCCTGACATAAGAACCCATCTTCAACCTCCCCTCATCGACATCGTCGCCGAAACCCGACCACCACCATCACCTTCCCTCCTCATGAGCAACCCTAGAGCACCACACTGCACCGCACCCTCTTCTTCACCCCTTGCTCTTTCCCCCATCAAACTAACTCTCACGGTCACCCATCTACTCGACCTCACCGTCGACCTCTCCGTTACCTTGCCGCCACCATCTCTGTTGCCATCACCTACCCCCAGAATAGCAACAAACCCCCGCCATCACCTTCTTCTTTTCTTCTTCTTTCCTTTTCTTCTGTTCTCTTCCGATCGTTCTCACCAGAGTTGCGCACGTCGCCGACGATCCAGACAACCCAGTCGTCGACAATCCAGACGACCCAGTCACCGTCGTCGTCTAGCCCAATTACCACGTCACGCAGCTACTCAGCCAGGTCAAGTCCTGCGTGCGTAAGTTGCGTCGTGACTTTATTTCGGCGTCGGAACATGACATTCGTATCTCGATGTGAGATTCGATCAGGCAGGTTCTAAACTTGCAACATGCTATTTTGATTATATCGATATTTATATGCTTGACTATAGTACATACGTTTTGATATTTAGCGAATAGTACCAAGTTACAGTTTTATAATATCCGTCTGTATCCGTACTGATAATGGGTTATCCAGTTGCATGCCGGAATATCACGATATTATTATAATACTATATTAGTTCAATATATTATCTAGATTGCAATATACGTGGTAATAGACATGAAACGGTTATTACAGATAAATGCATATGCATCCTGGCATTAGTTTTGTTTACCGTGTTTAGGTATTGGTTACAGTTTTACATTTGGTGCCTATTTTGGTTACAATATATTGCATGGCATGTTCATGGCACACTACCAGACTTGTTACTTGGATCTTATTACTAACGCCGACAATCCTGATTTATTGTCCTGATGGACGTGGCTTATTGTCTACATAGACAAGACATGTACCTGCTTGATCCTGTGTTGGCATTAGAATTATATCATCAATACCCGACTTGAACACAAAACCTTGGGGGTAAGAGGAAATCAATAATGAAACCTGACTTGTAACTCAACAGTTCGATACTTATACCTATCATTCTTTACGGGCTCGGCCAGTCCCGGAATGATGCTGCTGATATTATTCATCTGTACATGTTACTTGCTTACTGCTTAGCGGCACGTCTCGAATTCAGCCCGAGAATCTTGACCGTGGTCCCGGGCATGCATGGGATACTATTGAGTTACATCGACGATTCCATTAAATTGATTTCAAAGACTTGTAAAATAGATAATCTATAAGCACAAACTCTAGGATACACATCACATACCTATATCTCACTGTTGTATGCCTGTGTTTATTATTTATACTCATGTTTAATTATAGCATCATATCCTGGTTATTACGATTATTTTGATATTTATGACGCACTAACGTCTGGGTTTTGCATGGCATGGTTCCTCTGACATTATCGCAGGCAGATCAGGAATACTTTAGCAAGCAAGCCGAGTACTGAGGAGCTAGCTATTTAGTTTAGGGATGCTTAGTTTCTTTTATTTCCGTGGTTTTATTTTTATCGATATGAGCCAATAAGGGACATGATTCAGAGATTGTTTTTATTTAGATCTTGATTCGTTTCCACTATATGCATTTCTTGACTTTTATTTACTGTGGCAGATGGACATGTGTTAGCTAGATTTTATTTATTGTTCTTGATATCCGATTGACAGCCGTAATGTGACTATGGAGGGATTATTCCTAGCCATAGGTAGGATAGTTGGCTCTGCCACGTGCCGTGTTTATGTATTTTGGAAAGCGGGGCGTGACATGCCATCTCGCATAGTTATATGCGAGCTTAAAGAAATTGTTTTCAGTCCGAGAATAACCACTGATTCTGGAGAAAATGAGCTGTATATTGATATAATTCGATTATCTTTACCATCCACCTTTTCTCAAGTTAAGAGCCCCTTCTATAAGGAGAGTATACCAGTTATGCTTATTGGATATTTTTTTCCTACCCAAGGCTGAAACTAAAAGGTAAGGAAAGAAGAAAACCAACTAGCCTAAATTCGGTGTAAGATAAAGAGACATATAAATGGGTTGCAGTTAAAGGGAAAGGAGATTACAACTATTTTCATGAGCCTGGGTAGTGGAAGAGACATTACTGGGAATACCCGGCCACACTCCTTGGAGCATGATAAATGCTTCATCCTTTGGTGTGTTTGTATTTGGAAATTGTTTCTCAATGAACTCTGACTCCAGAGTATATAGATACCTGATTAGAATCCCACATCTGTAAGGGTTTACATATGCTGAAAAGCAGTAGAGTATTGGGAAAGGGTGATTTAATCCCCAAAGTCGATAATCGGAGCAAGTATTGTTGTTGGGGGATATCACCTAGTTTTGCCTGGCGGCAAACTTTTGGTTTTGAATAACCATTATTATGCACCGATTTTTAAAATCGTTATGTCTGTATCTTTATTTTATAAAGAGTGATATAAAATTTTAAAATTATGTTCTAAATATTTACCTTCATCAAATGTTGGATGGGTAAGACCCATAGAATAGCGGTATAGATATTCCTAACCAAAACACAGTTCTCAACTTACAACAAATGGGGTTTAAGTTAGTAAAACTCTTAGGACTTATACATGTCTATGTATGTGGTCCGATGTCCCTACGGATAAGGGGTTGGTACTCCTACTTCATTCAGTTTACATATGAGTTTTCTGGTTTTTCGACACGCGTTTCTTGTTGAAATGCAACATCCGAAGCTATTGAAAAGTTTATAGTGTATAGGAATAAAGTAAAGAACCAGACATTGGAAGTTTCAAGATTCTTCGATGTGATCGAGGCTGTGGATACTTGAGCTCGGTATTCCGTAGTTATCTAATTGAGAATATGATTCTCTCTCAGCTTACTCCTCCTTTTATGTCATAGTATTATGCATTATCGGAGAGGAGGATACACTCATTATGGGATATTGTGCGCTCCTATGATGAGTATTGCTGAGTTGTCTTTTCATTTAGGGATATACATGGGAAGTTGTTGCATACCAATTGAATAAGGTTCCATCAAAATTAATGCATATGATTCTAAATGTGATACAGAATAAGTGCATATCGTAAGGTTGTTAAGATATAGAGTTACCCGGCTTATGTTGAAAAGCAGAATATGGACAAACTTAAGGCACGTTTCAATAATAAACAATTTGTGGGTTATCCCACGCATATGCAAGGGTTTAACTTCTACTATTTTCAAGATCAAAAGTTTTTTTCCTTGACTTGCCACCTTTTCAGAAAGGGAATTTCCTGCATAAGAAATTAGTGGGAGTATGGTAGAACTGGAAGTAATTCCAGAACTACAAATGATTACTGAAAATTAAGTAGAACCTGAGGATTCAATTGTCCCTAACAAAGCTTAGACACTCCGCAGATTTAGTAGGTGGCCTCAGCCACCCGAGAGGTACTACGGTTTCCTCGTTGACGATGACAGGGAGGTTTGCATCAAGATTGATGATAACCCTACTAGTTATTGTTGGATATAATGCCCTCAAGATAATTATTGTAATTGCAGGCAGGCAATTATGGTGATTGAGGGAGGACCTATACAGGTAGAACAGTCTTACTCGAGATGATAGTATGCTATCTGGTTTGTCTTTATCGTTCATGTGTATACGTTTTACTTGCTATTACGTGCCGTAGATACATAATTATAAAGCTCGTAGAATCCTTTCTTGACTACCAATATTATGATGGCGATCATATTTGTGAGAGCAAGGTAGTCCATAATCACATTCTTAAATGTTCCTAATTGTGGAAGTATAGAGACTGGGCATCGATATTCCAAAATAGACTAGTGTATATGTTTCTAAACCCCGACGAGGGGCGGTGGCCGGTCTTACAGCCATTGGTGTGGAGCACCTAAGATTGTATACATGTGCTCACTGGATGTGAGTATACCAAACGGACTCACCGAGAACTTCTAGATGGTATTATACATGTCGTGAGATAGCAGTTCTCTGGTGACATGAGTACAGGATAGTCTTTAGACCTGAGATCGTCATTTTTCTCGTTTGATTTCCCACTGTACTTAGATTACTACCCTTCCATGGCTCATAGAAGTAGTGCAAACATATTTTAGTTGGGTACAGTCCTGAGCCACATGGAGGCAGTGAGCAATTGTAAGGTTTTCGTCTCTCCAGGTATAGAGATTCGATGTCGCGCTGTGTTCGGTTAGCCATCACCATAAGTCCCTAAGCACGACGGATGAGATTTAATGATAGGAGATCGGTAGTTTCTCAGTTGGTAATAAGCTTGACACCGGTATGACTTATCGGGTTATTAGGGGTCTGACGTTTACTACCCCTTAGATCAGGTATGCGACAATCTCAAACGAAGAGACCAGAATGTATGGAGATTGTTACTTACAGGCTTAGTAGGGTACGAACGGACTTGATTACCGACCTCCCTTTCGACATATGCCTGGGTAGCCGTTACGTACAGCTAGTGCCGCTGACGTGCTTATGGTTATGGATTTATCCAGTAACTTACTGTCAGCATACTGTCGAGTGTTTAAAGTCCCACACGGAAGATTTTCCCGGTTCAGGAGATACGATGTAAAGGTTGTATGTTGAAACGTGCAGGGATCTGGTTAAATACATGTATTAGCTACACAGACTTTAGTCGGACATTTGATAATATTAGCCGGCTTAGGTTTAAGCCGGATTATTAAATCAAGTATTGATTTAATAATATATATATATATATGTATATGTGTGTGTGTGTATATATATATATATATATTCTAGTATTATGTTCACTATTCATTTTCTCTTTCTTTACCTATTCGTATTTTTATTCGGATACGTGTATATGTATACAATACATATACTGAAAATGTATTTTGTAGTCATACAAAATACTTCTAGGAGAAGGCAACCACATTTATGATTTTCTTTTTAGAAAATCAAAGAAATGAGGTGGAGGGTATGGTGTAAAGGGGGGAGCTTGGTTAAGAGGTATGGGCATGGTTATTTTATTTAGAAATTGTTTTATTAAAACAAAATGGTATAGCTCGTTCTCTCAAGATGTTCTTCTATTCCTATTTGCATGCTCTCTCTCCTCTCCTCCTCCTTCTCTTTGCTCATGAGTTGAGCTCCCCTCTTGAGAGAGAAAATTGAGAGATAATGACAGTGATAAATCTCTACAACCCTCATACTTTATTCCTAGTAAACTTAGAGTGTCAGTTACTTCCTCAAAGTTTGCTTTGGAGCGAAGCTGGAGCTTAAATCGGTTTCTCTCGGGTGGATCATTTTCGGCAAGGGTGATCGTCACTTAAGCTCGTTCCCGACGACCTACGGAGCTTAGAAGGGTCTTCTAAGATTGTGTGGATACGCTACAAAGCTTGTAATCCCTATTGTTCCCTCCCAAATCATGGCACTTTGAGATTAAGTTCAATATCCCAGCTCCAATGCCATTTTCGGCACAAGCCGAAGCTTAGCCAACTTTGGCACAAGCATCACACGTGCTCCTTGGGTCGTTCCTCACGTGCAATGCATGTGGAGTTGATGCCAGCTCCTTGGGTCGTGCCTCACGTGCAAGGCACGTGGCACAACCAGCCAAGTATCCGAAGCGCTTGCTTCAGATAGAAAATAATTTCTATATTTGGGAAATATTTCCCTGATCTTTCTAAAAACGAGAAAATTTTTCTCTGTTATAAAGAGAACCTTTGGATCAAGGATCCAATGGTAGCAAAACATCATCGCTTGATCATGTGATCAATTAAGATTTCTAAAAAAACTCTCAAACTAATTGATCATTCTCCTCTCTTATAAATAGGAGCATATGAGATTGATTTCAAAAAGAAAAAGAAAAAAGATAGAGAGAGAGAGAGAGAGAATCCCCCCCCCCATAAGGTTGAAAACGAGACTTAGTTCTCAGTGAAAAGATCATCCCCTTCCTTCTCAAAACCCTAGATAAAGTATGGAGAAAAATTCTTCTTTTACTTTTTTTATTCATTAAAAAAGGCATAGTCCTCATAAGAACTTTATGTTCTTCCTCTAGATCAAAGACTATGAGACAAATCATTTTTGAAATGAGAAATTATATTCTTATTGAGGGATTTTGATATCAAAATCTAAGATTTAGGGAAAAACTTAAGTTTTTCCATCACCCAAAAGAGATCAAGAGTACAAAGTTAGTGTTTTGTTGCATGGGAACTACAGAATCATGGGACATGGTTCCCTAAAGAATATGTCTGCCCAAGAACTTATGTTTTATAGATCTAAAATAATAACAAGATCTTAAGAATGGTCAAAAGACCTACTTTTTACATAAGCCCAAGCTTCAAAAACATAAGTTTGATGATTAAAACAATCATCTCGTAAAAGTTTAAGTCTTTCAAAACAGAGCTTAGACTCTGTAATATCCGGTTTCCTTACATCCGTATTTTTTTGAATAAATAAATTTTTCCCTAATATTTTTCCTAATTAAATCTTATTACATTTTCTTTTTCTATTTTTCTATCTCCAAATTATTTTCTAAACCCTAATTCTATTTATCCTAACTATTAAAACCCTAACCCAAATTTCAATATACCCTAAACCTTAACCCATGCCCTAAACCCAGCAGGCCCAGCCCACTATCTCTTTTCTCTCTTGGGCCCAAAGCCCACTCACTCACAACCCACACCCTTAAGTCGATCCACGCTCCCTCTTTCTCCTTCCTTCCCTCCCATTTGCTCTCCTCCCTCGTTCTCTCTCTTTCTCTCCCCAACGTCCTCCCTCTCTTTTGCTAATGGCTCCCAAAGAACCGTGTGTCCCATGACCAGGCCTCCAACGTTCATCCTCGAGATTCCCTTTCCACTCCTTTCACCTCTCTAATGTTTCTCTCTCTAACTCTCAAAAACCCTCAACCCCCATCGAACTCCACCACCGAGCTCAATAACCCACCAATCCCCTCACTGCAAGCTCCGACCAACACCCATCGCCGACATCCCCTTCACCACTAAAGAACCTTCTCAAACCACCACCTACCTCCTTCCCAAGCCTCATCCCACAATCGAGAACCCACCGAGACCCTCACCGTTGCTCGCAGGCGACTCTTCCTTTCATAGCCGCAGTCATCCTATTCTCCATCACTACAGCCACCTCAACCATAACGCCACCATTTTCGTCCTCGAGCACCCTTGTCGTCACCACCTTCCTCGACCCACACCATATCGCCGCAACCTTAGAAACCACAGTCATCTCCATCACCGTCGTTGACTCCCTACACCTCACCGTTGTCTCCGTCGTATCCTCATCTCAAAACCTTAATCGAGAAGCCCTAGCCCATTCCTCGACTCCATAACCGAACCCTATCCTCCTCACACCCGAGCACTTTCACCCAGAACCTGCACCCTCTTCTTCTTGCCGCAGCCTCCTCTTCAGCCCTCATCGTCACCGAGATCTCACCTGCGCCGGGCCCACAGCCACCTTTCTGTGTTGCGTTGCTACCTCGTGTCGCTACTACACTATCTTCAAAGCCAAGCCCTAGTCGAGCTTTCCCCTCTGCGCAATGAAGAGCCTCACCCTCCTTCATGCACAAACCGAGACACCGTTCCGTTGTTACCGCCGTTGCATTCATGCAAGCCACTACCGTTGTCTCCATAACAGCCAATGTCACAGTTTTCATCATCGTCATCACTGGCGCCGTAACCGTTGCCATCACCGAAGCCTAGTCGAGACCCGACATTTCATCGAACACGTACATTTGTCGCGGTCCTCGCTGTTCCGGTCGCCGTCCAAGCCATGGCCTCGGTCACGATAACCGTCACTGTCGTCAGCATAGTAGTCGTCGCAACGCTAGCGCACGTCCATTGCAACTCGCATTGGGCTCAAGCCTTTCGTCGCACTGTGCCCAGTTCCGCGACGTTCATAGCCGTCTCATGTGTCGAGACAATCTTCGCGTCCGTGTCGCTTCCAATTCAACGACCTAAGGCAAGTGGAACCCCCTTTCTTTACAAAATCATGCTACTATAATTTATAAGTTAAATAATATTGTTAGATAATTAGATGTATATGTGGGTGTATATGTGCGTAGATATATAAATATCTATATAGCGTTAAGTATAATCGAATACTTATATACTGAGTCATCAAATTAATTTTATTAAATCAAACCCACCTCGGTTCTTTTAATCATATAGATGTCATTTTAGAATTTTACATGAATTAATTGTTTTCGACCGACACTCGTATACGCATATCAAGCGTTCGATGCGAAACCCTAAACCAAAACTTATAAACAGAATGGCGGAATTTATGATCCATAAATCCTTTTAATGATAATGAATAACGTGTGAAAATTTGAGAGACAAATATTGACTTTATCACTATGAAATGATACCCCCGATAACCGATACGAAATCTGAAATTTACTGTTTATATCGCCGTATTAAATTCGTAGTAAATCGCAAAAAAATCGTATCATGGCGTGCTTAAGCTTGTTACTAAGTAGACTAAATAATCTAAGAATACATGGGAATTGTTACTGAAATTTTTTATGTTTAGATAAAGCAAAATGTTGAGAGATATGGCTCTGGACTGCAGTTCATGGCAGAAATCTCTGCTAATGTCTGGGTTTAAACACATGTAACTCACTGTTAGAATATCCAAATGTGCGGAACCCAATATTGATACATATAAAATCGAGTTAGATTTCATATTCCACTGGTTTCACTCAATTCCAATAATGTTTGATATTTATAATATAATTTATATTGTCGATGTATCAGGCTGATTACTGCAGTAACAGTTTATACGTAGTGACACTAAACAGACCGTAACTCCAAGCATACGATGAATATTACTGATCCGTATATTGAGTTAGAATATTAATTGATAAATCTATATTTCATTGAACTGTAAAGTCACTTAAATCTGAACATAAATATTGGCAAATGTGTCCGAAGTTGGACTTCCGGTTCAGAAACTGGAATTCCAGCAGTGAAAAACCGTTTTAAAACGATCGTATCTCCCTAATCAGCATCCTGATTGAGTTGAAACCAATTTCAACGTTTATATAAATGGGTATACTTTATATTTATTTTATATTGTTTTACCTGAATCTTCATGTATAAATTATAGTGAATTTTGCAAGTTAAATGATATTAGTTGTCTTCATTTAGTTGAACTTCATATACCGCATTCATATCATGTCGCGTGCTTTCTCAACACTCATTGATTAGTGACCATTTGCATTGATACCCTAGTGATTGTTTTAGATTACCAAGTGATAAGTGTTAGTGATTGGATTGTGGCGAGTATATTAGTGTAAAAGAGTGATTGAATAGTCGAAGTGAGATGTACTTGTACACAATCAGTAGAACAATTTAGTTATTGTATTGTCGACGTCTATAGGGAATATATAAGCATAACTATAACTGGAATGGAATGGGTATGGAAGCACTTATATCAGTGTCATAGGTAAGATATCGAGAACTGTCCACTTATCTGAGATACCAGTCGAGACATGCTTGATATTGATCATGTCTCCAATTCTCGCGTAAACTCATCATGGAGCTGTTAGTATTTAGATTCGTGATTGGTGTTTGATGTATACCGCAGGGTGTGGGGGTAATTTGAGTGTGAGTTCGATCAACGGAATCTCAGGAGTCCCTTTACCGGTATATTTCGTGATTTCGTGTTGCTATGATACCGAGCTGGAACGGTATATTTCATGATTTCGTGATATTGTTACTGATCGTTATTCGTGCCCGTATTTACTTGCCCCTGGGGTTTATCCTTGGGTTGAGAATACTCCTGCGGTGGTTGATTCTCATACTCGGACTAACGATGGGTTTAGTGATATGGACCTTGAGACTCAGAGACTGATAGATTTAGTGACATGGACATTGCATTGATTACTGATCTGATACACATGCTTTACTGTTTATTTGTACCTGTTATTTCATGCTCATGACATTATGTTATGCATGCTACATCATATTTATTACTATTGCACATATTATATATATTGTTATATTGTGTCACCCTGACAACCTGAGTATGCATGCTCAGAGTGGAAAGTGGACTTAGCCCGGATCAAAACCTACCCTGTTCGAGGATATTATGGAGATCTAGATCAGCAACGTCAAAGATATCTTTCCTTTATTACGGTCTGGTTAGTTATATTTTTTGCTTGCATCCATTGCACTCTGATTCGTTTAAATGTGATAGACTTAGTCACTGTATATCTCATTATCTGCGTTAGAATACTGCTTACCATGTACAGCTAGAGGCCGAAGTATGACTACTGCAGGATCTTTCCTTGACCGTAGGAGTATAGCTGGCCTAGTCACCCCTCATATTTTGTATTTTGAGAAGCAGGTGTGACAGACTCCCTAAAAATCGTAGCTTGGCTTGCGCCATGTGCCAGGCACGAGCACTGAGCGATAAGCTCCATATGGCTACACCACATGAAAAGCACGTGGGCAAGTGCCAAAGCCACGCTGAGCGCCAAATTCTATTCGGCTGCACCATGTGAAAAACACATGAACATGTGCTAAAAGCCTTAGCCGACTCAAGCCACGCTGAGCGCCAAATTCTATTCGGCTGCACCACATGAAAAACACGTGAGCATGTGCCAAAGGCCTTAGCCAACTCGAGCCGCGCCAAGCCTATGCCATCGCACGCCATGTGATATGCACATGGGCATGCACCTGAGCCTCGAGCCGATATTCGAGCCGTGAGCCACACGATAAGTTATATGCGCCAATCATGTTTGGGTTTCAAACAGAACCAATCCTTTAGCCCTAAATCGGCTAAGTTCTGAAGCTTAAGCTTCATTGAGCCGATATGCTCAAAATCATCTAAATCGATCTTAGTCTCAAATAAGGCTAAAGATCCTTAGATAAAGCCCAAGTCTCATCTGAACTGACAGACCTCACAAATGTGAGAAATATGACCTAAGTTCACTCCCGTTGGCAAACCAAGCTACCAATATAGACCCCGTCAAGCAAATGGTTGACCCAAATCATAAAAATATAAGTACGGATTTAGACTAATCCATGCCCTACGGGCGACGACATAAATTAGTCTCTGTATACAATTCAAGGGCAACCCAAAATAAACAAAACCTAAAACACACACACGAAACAAAGTTTGGAGAAGCAGAAAGTTTTTATCGCTTTGCGATAACGTAATTAACTGTAGGGGCTTGCGCCTGTAGAAAAAATTCGTCCCCACAATCAATAAACCTCTCACCCTTAGAGAGAATTTGAAGTCAGCTGTATCGGTCGCATCCTTCCAAGCCTCCGATATACGGCGCTATAAACCAACTTAGTGTTTTCGGAGAGGTGGATGGATCAAACCTATGCATCTGCCCCCAAAATCAGGAAAGACGTTCTATCCCGGTTCGTCTGAATGGTTTTCGACGGTAAACACCTACAACATGATAGATAGATCTCTTGTTTCTGTTTGCTAGTTTAGTATTTGGATCGATTTCTAGGTTACGATTTCTAGTGCTCGCATGAAAATTTTCGTTTTGTATTCCGGACTTTGATCTTCGCTTCCGCTGCGCGAGCATTAGGAACCCAGCAGTGGTATCAGAGCCAACCAAACACTAGAACTAGAGTTAGACGATATTCTAATTTTGAGATAAAAAATTTAACCGGATGAAGTTTAGAATGTCATGTTTCTGTTGAAATTTTGAAAATCACCTGAAAATATTTTGGTATATTCCAGTGAACTGCTATCCCTATCAAAGTGTTAAATTGAGAACACGAGGCCAAATTGCCTTGCTCTGGTTGACCAGGTCGGCTCCTTGGCTGACCAGGTCGGCTCCTTGGCAGACCAGGTTGGCCAGATCATGGTCATTTTGCTCCATCTTCTCATAGTGACTTGACAATGGTAAAACTTGATTTTTTGTACTTATCTATTTTGCCCAGATTTGGATTTGTTCACTTGGTATTTTCGGGCAACACGAGAAAACTTTCGGTCGAAAATTTAGCACCATTTATGATCTTTATGTTTGTGTATATTTGTTGGTAGCGTCATCTAATTGCTATATATTTGATTAGAAGGGGTTGCACATATATTGCTTGTGATGATGGTGTGTATATGTCTTTGTGATGGTTTAGTCCGATTGTCGTGACGGATAGCCCCTCGTGTGATTTGTTTGTACAGTATTTTTGTATTCATTTATTCGGGAGGAGAGACCGGTTTGTGTCCATCATTGCCGCTTGTATATTATTTTGTTGGGACACGTCCAGAATGTGTACGTTGTTGCCATTGTATATATTTCATAACATGTACTAGGATAAACCCAAAAGAAGTGCTCAAGTAGCCGGGTTTTAGAGTGCGGTAGGTAGTCGTCTCATAGTGATGAGTTCATGCTTCCTCGCTCTAGAATTGGCAGATTGCTCGCTGCACTTGTAGGGGTTTTAAGATAGACCCAAGGAATAGCGCTCAAGTTACCGGATTCTAGAAAGCGCCGGATGGCCCACTCATGACATTGAGGCTGGGTTGCCCCGTTTCTAGGATTGGCAGGTGGCTTGCCGTGCTCGTAGGGGTCATACAGGTTGTCCACACGTCCGGGGAACGACGCATTTTATTTGTGGCTCAAACAAAACGCGGGGCTCATAGTTTATCCGCTATTCCATATTGTTTGTCACGTGCCTATGATATTATTACATGCCTATGATGATAATATATATATATATATATTAGATGCTTCTATATGTTTTGCATCCGCGCTAGCCCTGCATCCGTCCTTCCATAAGTTAAGTAAACTTACGGTGAAGACCCAATACCTCGTGGCAAATGTAGATGGAATATAAAAGTACGCTATTTTGATTGTTTCTGGTGTGACTAGAAACTTAAATGATGGGACTGTATTATATATTTAATGCAAAAAAAATAAACCTAAAATGATGTTGTAGGAACCAACTTTTTCAAAAGATTTTATAGTCGTATTCTTTTTCTTTGAATAGAGGTATTCGGTTAGGAATATCCTGCACCTCATTCGATGAGGAAAGAGCCTTGATTCTTTCACGGGGAATTACCTCTTAAGCAAAAGCTTATGTTACTATAACCACTCAGTTTTCTTCAAAGCCACTCATTTTAAAAACGGAGCTTAAACCACTCCTTTTCAAAACCACTCGGTTTCTTCCACGATATCAAGTTCATTACGTTAAGGGTTTTTTTTCCAAAAAATAACCATAGCCCTCCGTCATTTTCTATGAGTATTACTTAGTATTCATACTACGTTTGTTGACCTCATCAAGATGTAGTGTACGGTAACTAAGTGATACATATTTGTAGCATGTGATGTGATTGGTTAGGACAGTCGTATAGCCTTGTTGGTTCATTCAAGGGCTTGTGCGGGTAGATTTAATGCAATCAAGATAATGACGGGTTAAACTTGACTAGGACCCTATAATTTGTTGGTTCGGTCAAGATCACTAGGGTCCTAAGGGCCAAAACTATATCGAGCGTTTCAAATATAAGGAGAAATTGCCAAGTATGCACATTCCATCTGGAGTATGGTGACTTTGGTTGGCTTCCATCAAGATTATTACACAATGATAGTTGGGTCCCAATTCCCACTGATGAGTAGGTGTTACTCCCGAGAGATTTTTACTTCATAACTAGCTAACTTATCATGTGTCTAGAAAGGTGTTAACGGGATTATGTCTCTACGGAAATGGGGTTATTCAATTAGGTCCGTATGAAAGCACAGGGAATCTTCCTCGGGGTACCAACACTGGCCTGACTAAACAATTAGCGAACTTGTAAGGTGTACATGATCCCAACTAGTTCTTATTTTAGGGTTTGAAGGAAAATTCGAGGATACGGCGGGAGTTATCCAGATTAGATAAATTAATTAACCAATATAATCTTGCTGGAGTGCATACTGAGTGTTTATTTTCTCTCTCTCTCTCCTTCTCTCTCTCTCTCTGGCTGCGACCATATCCGATCTTAAACTAAAACTCGTAAACCAAGTTAACCAAACCTTTTTACTATCTGGCTTTGAAATGTCATGATTCACGACAAAGTTTCATATATCACTGCTACTCCTGCTTTCCTTTTGCCTTCTCCAGAACACTCGGTATCACTACAAAGATCCATATTGGTTGAAAAGACCATCTCGTATAGTTACATACAAACTCGAAGAAATTTATTTCAGTCCGATAATGGCCACTGATTCTAGATAAATTGAATTGTATAATTCTGTTGTCTCTTCTCCTTCACCTTCTCTCAAGTTGAGAGCTCCTCGTATTAGGAAAGTACACCAGTTGCACTTGTTGGATAATTTTCTTCCAAATCTTAGGTTAGTGCTAACAGGTAGGGAAGGAAGAAAACCAACTAGCCTAAATATAGTGTACAGAAGATAAGATGTAGAGACATAAAAAGGGATTGAAGTGAGGACAAAGGAAATTGCAACTACTGTCATGAACCTGGGCAATGGAAAATGCATTACTAGGAATACCCGGCCACCCTCTTGTCACATTTTTTAATGTTTCAGTTTTCCTATGCGATTGTAATTGAAAATTGTTTCTTTATTAATTCTGACTCCTGAGTATATGAATACCGGATTAGAATCCCACATTTGTAGGACATTACAGATGTTGGAAAGGAGTAGAATATTAGGAAAGGGTGATTTGATCCTCAGTGTCGGAATTCGTAGAAAGTGGTGCTATTGGGGAAATCAACTGGTTTTGCGTTACGAGACATATTTGGTTTTGAATAACCGTTGTTATGCACCAGATTTTTTTAAACTAATATATCTATCTCTTTATTTTATAAAGTGGAATATAATTTTTGAAAAACACGTTCTGATATTTACCTTTATCGGTTGATGATAAGGTAAGGTGCATTGAATAACGGTGTAGATATTCTTAACCAAAATATAGTTTTCAACCTACAACACACAGAGTATGAGTTAGTGTACTCATAGAACTTATACAAAGTAATGTATGTTATCCGACGTCCTTCAGGACAAAGGGTTGGTACTCTTACTTCATTTCGTTTTACCTATGAGTTCTCTGGTTTTAGACACGCATTCGTTAAAATTTAAAGTCCAAAAATTTTGAGAAGTTCATAGGTAAAGAATAAAGTAAAGAACTAGACGTAGGAAGTATCAAAATTCTTCGAAGTGATCGAAGACGTGGATACTTATGCTAGCTATTCCGTTGTAGTAATATTGAGAATTTGATTCTCTCATGGGTTACTCATCTGTGGGTGCACTCCTTGATAAGTAATATTGTATGGCATTTTTCCATTTAGGTTATATGCACGGGAAACAGTTGCATGCCAATTGAATATGGTTCCATCTAAATTAGTGCATTTGATTCTATATTGACATAGAAGGGTAGCATATCTTGAGGTTGTTTAGATATGGAGTTATCCAGTTTCTGTTTAAAAGAAGAATGTAGACAAACTCAATGCATGTTTCAGTAATGACAGTTTGTGGGTTATCCCAAGCATTCGCAAGGGTTTAACTTCTACCGTTTTCAAGTTCAATAGTAGCATTGTTCTTGACTGACCACCTTTTTTTTTTTAAAAGACTTCTTCCTAAAAAGAAATTGGTAGGAGTATGGTAGAACAAGAAGTGATTTCAGAACCATAAACGGTTATTGAAAATTTAGTAGAACCTAATGATCCAATTTGACCCGACAAACGTTAGTCACTCCGCAGATTTTAGTAGGTGAACTCAGCCACCCGAGAGATACTTCGGTTTTTCCGTGGACGATGACAGGGAGGTCAGAATCAAGGTATTGATGGTCCTACTAGTTATCAACAGGCCATAGGATATGGTGACTTCCGGATGATGGCTGGATGCATTATATCCAAATTGGCGCACTCCAGCAAATTATGGACTTTAGACTTTGCTGGATGCTCTAGAAAGGGTAAAACCCATTAGGAGAAAGTAGATCTTTCGAGATCAGTGCAGATGAAAAGATAGTAACCTAATAAGCTTAGGCTTGTATCAAAAGGTTTTCATCAAATATCCCTTGTGGATTGTGATGAAACTTTTTACTTCAGTGACTGTGCTGAAGTCCATACAGATATAACTTGCTCCTAGTGTGTGTGTGTGTGTGCGCGCGCGCGTGTTGCAATTCATTATCGCTATGGCATCTTAGAAAGAACCTGCTACGGTCTCTTCATCAATTATTTTTCCATTACCATGAGATCTGGCAGGTGGATAACTATAACTTTTTTCGAAATAGGAATTTAGAAGTATACGTGTATATGACTCTGCCAGAAGGTTATCGTAGTCAATGGGAGCAGCAGAAGGTGTGCAAATTGCTTATGTCTATTTGTAGACTAAAGCAGGCATAGCAGAGAAGGATCATCGGTTTTGATGTGATAGTTAAGGTGCTTGAATTTATCAAAACAACATATGAATATGGTAAGAAGATTGTAGTTTGTACTATCCTGATATATGGATGACATACTCCTAATAGGAGGTGATGTTCCTATACTACAATTGGTAAAACTTTAGTTGTCACAAATATTTTTCCACATAGGAGTTGGATAATGTATCAAGAATTCTGGTGACTAGATCTATATCGATAGATCTAGATTTAGTTAGTGTCCCAATCCGGGTACTTGGAAACCATTCTAAAGGAGTTTAGAATGGACGACTTCTGGCGTGGTAGTATACCCGTAGGTGAAGGAGTCATCCTCTCTAAAGAGATGTCTTCTAGACTGATAAGGAGGGGGACTCGCATGAATGGCATTTCAATTTCTTTGGTAATTAGATCAATCATGCGATATTATATACCAGACCAGATGTTGCCTTTTAAATTGCTGTAATAAGCAGATATTAATCCAATCCTGGAGAAATAAAAGGAAGCAGTGAAGAACATGTGAGGATGTTCTTAGTGTATGGTAATGGCAGCCTCCTACGGGAGGCGGTTACCGATTCTGGCTTCCAATGTGACATGTATGACAGTGTACCTATTAAGAGTTATAAGTTTACCCTCTTATGGTGTAGTATGTTGGAAAGGATTTCAAGCGGGGTACTGAGGTAGACATGACGCTGGAGCTGATTATGACTCGGAGGAGAATATAGACCAAGAAGTTTGTTGGATATAATTATTCATTTGTGAACTTGGTCCCATCATCTATCCAGACAAATTCTAAGGCAGGTATCGCTCAGTTCGGGAAATAGTTGATCTCCGCAAAATTGAGAAATAGAGAGATAAAATAAGGAAGATTATAGCGGATCCACTCACTAAGGCTATTTCTCAAACACGGTTTGCGAAACTGATTAGTAGAGAAGTTGGGTATTCGATAACACACAGAGCTGTGAGCATGCGATACCACAATAATTGGCCTTAAGTTCAAGTGGGAGATTGTTGGATATAGTGCCCTCAAGGAAATTATTGTAATTACAGGTAGGTAATTATGGTAATTGAGGGAGGACCTATACGGGTAGAACAGGCTTGCTCGAGATGATACTGTGCTATCTGGTTTGTCTTTATCGTTCATATGTATACGTTTTACATGCTATTACGTATCTCTAATGCATAATGAAAAAGCCCGTAGGATCCTTACTTGACTACCAGTATTATGATACCGACCATACTTATGGGAGCAGGGTAGTCCATAAGCACATTCTTAAATGTTTCTAGTCATGGAAGTATCGAGACTGAGCATCGATATTCCAGAGTAGACTCATGTATATGTTTTTAGACCCCAACGAGGGGCGGTGTCCGATCTCACAACCGTTGGTGTGGAACACCTAAGATTGTATACAGGTGCTCACTGGAGGTGAGTACACTAAACGAACTCGCAGAGAACTTCTAAACGGTATTATACCTATCAATAGATAGTAGTTCTTTGGAGACATGGGTACAAGATAGTCTTTAGACCTGAGATTTTCATTTGTCTCGTGTGAGTTCCTACTATACTTAGATTACTGCCTGTAACAACTCCAATTTTGTATACCAAAAATTTGCTTTAAATATAGTGTATACTTAGAGTATTGATGTTGCTGGAAACAATTTAAGTATCTAATTCCTTACAATAATTACAAGAAGGAGCTTGTAGCTCATTGGTAATACCTTGCACTGCTGAACCAAGCCACCAGAGTTCGAATCCCATGCCCCACATATTTTTTATATCATTTTGTTTTAATTTTTTTTTAGAAGTCAAACGGTCAAACAGCCATAACTCACAATTTATTACAATTTATAAAAAATAAACTACACCAAAACCTCCTCCAGACCAAACCCGACCCAACGGCACCCGACTCGGCCCTGACTCGGCCGAATCGGCCGGCGCCGCCGGCCGGACTCGGCCGGTCGTCCGGGTCGTCAATACGAAAAAGTTTCGTGTTGACTTGGACTTTTCCCCTGCATGGTCTAAATTCCCTGTACTGTTACAGATATTCCATTAATCCCCTTTTAAGACCAAAATTAATGAATTTTTAATGAATTTTACATTTTTTTTAAATATTTTTTAATCCAAACCCTAACCCTAGCCTAGCCCTATATAAAGACCCCTACCCTCTACCATTTCACCTCACAACTCTAAGTCCACTCTCCCAAATTCTTGAGAACTCGGTGTGAAGAGCGAGAAACGAAGCGCTGCCGAAACCGACGATGGATTCCGGCGACCGGATCAGAACCTTCGCTACGTTTTCGACGCATCGACAACCACCACCTTCTTTAGGCCCCTTAGCTTGTCCAAACCTGTAAGTCCCATCTTTTCTATCTCTCTTTTCCTTAATGTAAAAATACGACTTTTTGGAACCCGACGGAAATCGGACAAATCGATTTCCGATTCGGTTTTTCTACAAATTTCCACTTGTCACCTAATACATAACACCTACCTATATTCATGTTGACTATTAATCACCCATAAACCAATTTAAACAAACTTTCTCACATGAAATGATAGTTTCTTTACAATATCGTATTCTTTTCATAAAAATACCATGAAGATCATTTTTCTTAGTTTAATTAATTCCCTCACTCCTAAATAGGTTTATCTTGATCACTAAACTTGTAGAAACCAATTTGAATGAATTTTCACACATGAAATGATAACGTTTTCGAATACTGTATTCTTGCGCTTTAATACCCTCAAGTTTAACATAACACGTTTAACCTCTAATTTTCATTAAAACTTAAAATAAGTCACGAGGTAATGACCTACCTCTACACACACTCAATATAACCCTAATTAATAAATATCAAAACACAGAATACGAAATTACAGGACTTTTCACTAAAATACCCTAATCTTTATAACCTTTATTGAAAGCTTTAAGTTGTAAACATTTCTAAATAAAATCTTTTAATAAAATGAAAACACGATTATTCATGTACATCGATCGTTTATCTAAACTGTCTTGTGGTGTCAAGACAAGTGTGTCTAAGGCTAGTGGTTTTTAGTTAGGCCCACGACTGTGGTTCCTTCCCACTTACCTGGCCGCAATTGACGGTGAAGAGGCGATTTGAGGCTTCTAATGATTTATCGTTTAGACCTTAGAAATAGGCTAGTGGCTTAGGAAACCCTAACAAATAAAATACGGAAAACTATACTCTTTTGCAAATAAATACCCTATATTTATAAAACCGTTTTCCTAAATGAAAAGTATTTGTTAAACCTAAGCAAAGCGCCGCTACAACCCACTTTTAGGGAACCTGTTAGGGATAGTACGGTTCATCGTGCACCCGCAGGCTAGTAGTGCGAGATTCAGACCTCCGCAAGGAGCATTCGGTCTCGAAAGGTTTAAAATACGACATTTAAGAAAAATGAGATTTTGGGAAATAAAATAATTATTTAAAATTATTCTTGTGTTAATATATATATAATTATCATTTAGACACCTATTTTATCATAATATAAAGTTTCCACTTTTTCCTAAAATTCCAAGATTAAAAGTTACATTAAAATACCATGAAATTCTAATAAAACAATTAATATTTTTATTAGGATATATTCACTAGAATAACACAAATAAAATTCACATTCATTATAATTATAAAGACGAATAATAAATACTTGAGGTGTATTTTGAAAACTATATAAAAGTACTTTTTACATAAAACCCCCTCAAGTTTTATAATTTACAATAAGGCCCCTAACAAAGATCGAACTTCAACTTACCTTCTTTTAGTCTGACTCGGGTTAGAGTCTGATTATTTCTGACTTGAATATGATTCAAGTCAATCTATATTCTTTTATTTTACAATACAATTTGAATACATGAATCCCTGAATCCAGTTAACAATATATCCATTTTGACTTAATCAAACCATAGATATTCATCCATTATCCTGATATTCCATTTACCTGATTATACAGTTACAACATGTTTACTGATATCATGGTTTTGATCAGTCACCCAAATTACATATTCCAACACTACAATACTGTTAAAACACTACGGGGTTTAAGGGGTAGATTGGTACGGAAGGTGTTAAAGGTGGCACGAGGTGATCAGATTAAGACACCTAACCTGAATCCTATTGCTGTTGTACCGTGGCATAACGGTTCCTTGTACTTTCCTTTTGCCCTGATCTCTAGCATATAGAGATCCCCCTCGTATACACTGGCATCCTTCTGTACCAAGCTACAAACAACAGCGTTAAACAATGTTCCATAATATTCAACAATATAATACTTTAGAAAATACTGTTGCTCTGTCATTCTCATTCTTCTTATCTTTGGGACTTACCGAGTGATCTGTTCGCTGACGACATTCTATTTCTTTCTTCTTTGAATGTCGTTAGGTGCGTTGGACCAAGCTGAGATCGAGCCCACCGGTGAAGATTTGGAGCAGTTCCAAGAAGACCCAGAGCTCTAGATAATTGTACCTTGTTCTTTCCAGTATTTTCATTTTCTGTTATGCCACTGTTTAGGCATTGCTTTTCATTCCAGTTGTATTTTCTTTTCATGCATTGTACAAAGAATGTTATTAATAAAAGTTGCTGTTATTTCTATATCTTTTGTCTCTTGTGATTTACTTTATATTGCTTAGTTACGCTTAGCGTATGTACTTCTGAGTATATACGTAGCGGGCCTTGTCGTGTCCACTTCGCCGTACACTGGGAAGTGGGGCGTGACACTGCCCGACCATGACTTAAAGGATTCATGCAAACGAGTTTTAGTTTGGTACAATCCCGAGCCACATGGAGGCAGTGAGCGATCGGAAGGGATTCGTCTCTCTCGGTATAGGGAGTCGATGCCGCGCTGTGTTCGGTTAGCCATCACCATAAGTCCCTGGCCACGGCGGATGAGATTTACTAATAGGAAATCAGTAGTTTCTCTATTGGTAATGAGATTGACACCGGCACGACTTATCGGGTTATAAGGGGTCTGACGTTTACCACCTCCTAGACCAGGTATACAACACTCTCAAATGAAAAGACCGGACTATACGAAGATTGTCACTTTCAAGTTCAGTAAGGTACGGAGGGACTTAATTATCGACCTCCTTTTCGACATACACCTGGATAGTCATTATGTACAGTTAATGCGGTTGACGTGCTTGTGGTTATGGATTTATCCAGTAACTCAATGCCAGCATATTGTCAAGTGTAACAACCCTAAACTTTCTGTACAATTTTTTTTCAAAAATACAGAAAGGGGTACTTTTGACTGAGCACAAATTATAAGTTTGATTTGCTTTTTAATAGCAAGAAGGAGCTTGTAGCTCATTGGTAAGACCTTGCACTGCTGAACTAAAGCACCAGAGTTCAAGTCCCATCAGCCACATTATTTTTTATATTGATTTCTTTTAATCTTTTTAGAAGCCCAAGAGTCTATACGTACATAACCCGTAAACCCAAAGGTCACACTAAAAACAAATGAGTCCAGGGGGTAGACCAACAGGCAAGGGGCACGTGGCGTCAGGGGGGCCTGACTCGGCCTAACTCGGCCAGCGCCTCGGCCGAATCGGCCGGTGCCGCCAGCCGAGTCATCACCAAATCCGAGTTGGCCTTCTTAACTTCTGTGCCTTTTGGTCTTCTTATAACTTCTGTATGGTTTAAAACCCCTCATTAACAGAGCCTTTTTAAAACCCCATTAATATATTTTTAATACAATTTTCAATACATCTTTTCATCTACCCTAACCCTAAAATTCTCCTATAAATACCCACACTCTTTTCCACCTCCTCACTCCAAATCTCTGTCCAAAACTCTTAAGAAAATTCTAAGTTCAATAGTGTACAGGTGGAGTTAGCGAAGGGCGAAACTCCGACGAACTTTTGACGACGACCCTAGGAGCTCCCGGCGACGAAACGACACACCGACACCTCCTACCACTCCCTCTTCCTCTTCTCTAATCTAAAATCCAGTAAGTCCCTCCTCCCTCTACTCTTTTCTATTCTGAAAACTCGTATTTCTAAAACCCGACGGAAGCGGAGTGAATCCGACTTCCGATTCGGTTTTCTTTAAAAAGTTCCAATTTTCTTAAATACAATAATACCAAACTTACACATCATGACCATTAAACATTAAAAAAACATATTGAACAAGTTTCATAGTAAAAGAATTTATATTGTAATTTTTATCGCACTTTTACAGAAAAATACCATGTAGTTTAGCTTCGACATAAAAACATCATTACCCTTGCTATACCTTTAGATAGTTCACGAGGTAATGACCTATCTCTTCACAACACTCATATGTAACAAAGTACGATGATGTTTGGAAACATAGAATTGGGAAAATACGATTTTACACAAAACTACCTCAAACTTATAAAAACCGTTTTCTATAAGATTATGTATCTTAAACAAATCTTTGCAAAGCGCCGCTACAACCCATTTGGGGAACCCGTTCGGAATGGTGCAGATTATCGCATATCCTCGGGCTTAGTAGTGTGAGATACAGACCTCCGAAAGGAGCATACGGTCTCGAAAGATTTAAAAATACAAATATCTTAAGAAAATGAGATTTCTACAAAAATAAGAAATTAAAATTATTTTATATAAATATATATATGTATATGTATATGTATCATCAAAATATCTAATTTTTTATATAATATAAATATTCCAACTTTTCTAAATCAAAAGAATTACTTTACATGAAAATACCATGCAAATCCATACAAGTTTAATACTTTACAATTAAATACCATATATTATGAAATTAGGTTTTACTCACTAGAAATATCACATATATAAAATCTACATCTATGAAAACTCTAAAGACGATAATTAAATACTTGAGGTGTATTTTGAAAATTATAGAAATTATTTTTACATAAAACCCCCTCAAGATCTATAAATTACCTTAAGGACCATAGTAAATATAGGTTTAAGCGGGACCAGTCTCTTGAGCTCCAGGGAGCCGGAGATATGGGTGCTTGCCTATTTAAGGTATACAACTTAACAAACGGTGTTATCAACACGGTAATCGTTTTGGAAAAAGACACAAATCCTGTCGTCCATGTACAGCGGTTACCGATAACACCAAAACCTAATTCAGGATTAAATTTATTTTCTAATTGTCTGACTCAGACTGAGTCTCAATATATATATAATCAATCTGACTTGAATGAGATTCAAGTATAAAACTACAATTCAATATGAATACATATATTCAATCCGTTCAATCCATCAATCTATACAACTTGACTGAACCGAACCATGGATATACATCCATCTAAATTGTCATGTCCCGCTTCCCAAAATACGGAAATGAGGGATGACTAGGCCAACCATGCTCCTACGGTCAAGGAATCATCCCGCCGTAGTCACACTTCGGCTTCTAGCATTACATGGTAATCAGTAAATAAAGCACAGTATTAAAGGAATCACATCACTAATTTATTACATTAATAATCCATTGTTCACAAATTACAGATAACAAGAACAATTACTAACCAAGTTCAACCTCACGATCACTTTTATGGAAAGCAGTAAATGAAGAAAGTACACCAAACTATATCTCCGTGAACTCGAAGGGTAGATCCGTCTCCTGTGCTGGTCCTCCCACGGAATCTAAGCATGCATACTCAGGTCGTCAGAGCGACACAATAACAATATTATTATAATAAGATGAAACAGGTAAATGAGGAAGTACTATTGTAAGAACAATGCAAGTAATCACTATGTCACTATATGATGCAGAATATGTTCTGTGTCCCTATCGGTCTCTAGGTCATGTTTGAAATCGCATAGTGGAAGGAGGATCATGTTTAACAGGAGTCTCGTACATACCCGAGACAACGGCCCACATGCTCGGGACATAACCCTGCCAGCCGGATCGCTAGATCCTACCTACTATATATATCACTGCTCGAATGATCATCCTCTAAAACACGGTCCCGCTAAATACGATTCTCTTTCCACTTCGATTTCCCCTTTTATTCCCAGGTTTACACTATTTGTGATCTTGATTTAGTCGTGTACAAGTATACCAATGGCACGGTTTTATCACTGCTCACTGTATCAATCACTGTCACGAATATTCACTTCCCATTGGTATACTCGTCACTCCTAAACCAATATCAACCACGCACGATAATGCAATGTCCACTGACTATAACACGCACTAACACTAAGTATATGGCAAATGGGGTATGATATATGTATGTATGCTATCAATAAGCTAAGTATGATATGAATCAACAAGCATGTCATTAACTTACATAAATTGCATAAATTCATCCGTTTAGAATTCAACAAAATGAGGCAAGTAAGATAAATAGAACATTCAGTCAGCAATTCATCAAAATTTGTTTCAGTTCAATCGGGATTCCGGTTTTCAAGATACAGCTGTTTCATTTTAAGTGCTCGCGGCTGGAAATTCAGTTTCAGAACTGAACGTCCGTTTCGCGACACGAATTGCACCCAGTTGGGTTCAGATTTTAGCGATGTTACAGTTGAATGAAATCTAGGGTTTTCAATAGAGTATTCAACGCAATAGACGGATCCTCAATCTCATCTTTATGTTGAAATTTATACACAGTTTAATATCAGTATATCACTTCTGAATCTGTTCTGGACAGTTATATGTTCTGCCCTTTTATTTACAGTTTAAAATAGCAAACGGCAATGAAACGGAATGGAACCACTTGTTTTGTTTAGATAACAGAATTATCTTTAATCTAATGCAGAGTTCCGTAACATACGACTTCAGGAAACACAGTGACACACATTTTGGTACAGTACACGATAAACAGAGTCGCTCTGGACTGCAGTCCAGAGTCGCACTCCGATCTAATTATCATCGCAGTTACAGCTCAGAAATCATTAGAAGTTTACATAGGGTTAAAGTTTGTCGAGTCATCTTCGATTTAAGCCCTCGAACGTATCATTCCAATATGTATATAATTTACGGTGATTTTATTCATTTTCAGATACGGGAAAATTCTAGTTTTATCGGCATATTTGGGGGTATCAATTTCAGTCACTAACCATCGTATTTTCTAGTGAGATTTATACACGATATTTATCATTATGAGGGCCAACAGAAAACATTTACTTCCGTCAAATTAAACAATTATTTTCATTGGGGTCTAGCATCGAACACATAGGTCGCATAATATATCGGGAATCGGCAAATTCGTAAACTATATGATTTAGGTTTGTACCACAATTATATTAGCATGTAGCAAGTAAACACTTGCCTGGAAACGTCTCGGGGTCGCACGGCAGTAGCGGCGTCATGAACGCGCGATGTACGCCGTAAAACGAATTGCGCGAGCTTGGCTCGTGATGCGGAATTTGCGTCGAAGTTGTCCGGAGTCGTTGCACGGTCACTGGAGGTTGAGGGGTGCTTGATGGTCCTCTGCGAGTGCACTGGGGTTGACGACGGTCGACGGCGTCACTCCGGCGATGGCCGCAGTGAGTGCTTAGAACAAAAATGGGTTTTGTATGGTTTTGGAGAGAGGGAGAGGTTAAGCAGTGGGGCTTGGGGATTGTTGTGATGGTGATGATGCTGAGGAGGTGGAAGGTCGATGGGGTGTTTCAGATGAAGTGGGGGTTCATTGGCGTCGATTCCAGGCGGTGACCAAAGTTGGGTGTGAGTGGGTTAGGGAGTGCAGGGGATGCTCGGGTCGATGGAGAATGCAGGGGCTCCTGGGGTGAGTTACTTGAGAGAAGAGAGTGAAGGAGGAGGAATGAGGGGTCGCTGAGGGGGTTGTCGTCGTCGGAGGGGTCGACTGAAGTTGGGGTCGATGTGGGTTTCGAGAGGGAGAGAGGTGAGGAAAAAATTTGAAATGGCAGAGAAGAGAGGTGGTGGTGTGAGGAAGAGAATGAGGATTGGAGTCGTGGTGTAACGTCGCGTCAACGGAGGCGTGGGCGTGGGCGCGATCGGAGGCGAGAAGCGCGGATCGCGAGCGGGAATGGGGGAGAGCCGTTGGGGAAGAGGGAGTGGAGCGGGTCGGGTCGAGTTGAGAAGCGGGTCGCGGGCCGAAGGGAGTGGGCTGGGGTGATTATTTATAAGGATTTATTAAGGAAAAATTGAGTGGGCTGAGATTAAATAGGCCGGGAAAATTTTTAAAGGATTTATTTAAAATCAAGAGTGGGCTGAGGGAAAAGGAAACGGGCTGAGGGTTAAATTTATTAAGGAATTTATTAAGTAAAAGTGTGTGTGGGCTGAGTAGGGCTTAGGGTTTTAAATAATGGGTTAAAGTAAGGTTGGGGTTTAAATTTAAAAATGTTTTGCTTGTTTTTGTTTTGGTATTAATTTAATTTGGCTTTTAGGGTTTGGACTATGATTTCAAAAGAGTTGGAAAAATAAGGTTTAAATATTAAGCTTAACAACCAATTAAAATACGAAGGGAAGAAAAGGAAATCACTGGAATTTTAGAAAATAGGAAACTTTTATTAAAATGGAAACGGGGATTTACATAAATGATTCTCCAGTTACATCCATTTACTAATATCATGGTTTCGGCAAGTCATCCATCTATACAAGACAATACAATTTACAATACAATACAAACAATACAATCAAGACATCGCGGGGTTTAAGGGGTAGATTAGTACGGAAGGTGTTAGAAGTGGCACGAGACAGCAACCATAAGACACATAACCTGAATTCAATCGCCGTTGTTCCGGGTATTATCACGGAGCCTTGTACTCTATATACCGTAGTCTCTGGTCTAGTGAGACTCCTCTCGTATACACTGGCATCTTCTGTACCAAGCTACAAACAGCAGCGTTAACACTAAATACAATATTGTAACAATATAATACAACTTTAAAAGTCACACTCTCTCTCTGTCTATTAT
This sequence comes from Agapanthus africanus, assembly GCA_030015575.1. NCBI lineage: Eukaryota > Viridiplantae > Streptophyta > Magnoliopsida > Asparagales > Amaryllidaceae > Agapanthus > Agapanthus africanus. The sequence goes on from CM057339.1 coordinate 141,980,725, forward strand.
ACTTCTCCCTTATCTTTTGGACTTACCGAGCGATTGTTCGCTGACGACATTTCTTCTCTTTCTTCTTTGGAATGTTGTCAGGTGGATCGAACCTTCTGGAGATCGAGCCCACCAGCAAGGACTTGGATCAGCTAGCCTTCGACCCGGAGCTCTAGATACTTGTACATTTCATTTCAGTACTTTCCATTTCTGTTATGCCACTGTTTAGGCATTGCTTTTCATTCCATGTATTTACTTTTCAGATGTATTGTAAAAAGAATGTGAATAAATAAAGTTGATGTTCAATTACATCTTGTCTCTTGTGCACATTTACTTTTATATTGCTTAGATACGCTTAGCGTGTTTACTTCAGAGTAAATGCGAAGCGGCCAGTCACGTCTTCTGCCCGTATACTGGGAAGCGGGGCGTGACATCAAGTCTTTAGAGTCCCACACAGAGGGTTTTCCTGGTTCAGGTGATACGATGTAGAGGCCATATGTTGATACGTGCAGAGGTCCAATTAAATACGTGTATTGGCTACACAAACCTTAGTCGGACATTTGATAATACTAGCCAGCTTAGGTTTAAACCAGATTCTTAAATCAAGTATTGATTTAATAATATATATTGATATATATTATGTTATTATGTTCACTATTCATTTTCTCTCTCTTTGGCTATTCGTATTTTTATACGGATACGCATATATGTATAGGATATATATATACCGAGGATGTATTTTGTACTCATATAAAATACTTCTTGGAGAAGGACACCTTATTTATGATATTCTTTTTAGAAAATCAAAGAAATGATGTGGAGTGTATGGTGTAAAAGGGAGAGTATGGTTGAGAGGTATGGACAGGATTATTTTATTTGGAAATTATTTTATTAAAAAAATGATATGCCTCATTCTCTCAAGTTGTTCTTCTATTCACACTTGCATGCTCTCTCTCTCTCTCTCCTATGCTCCTCCTTCTCTTTGCTCATGAGTTAAGCTCCTCTCTTGAGAGGGAAAATTAAGAAATAATGATAGTGATAAATCTCTACATCTCTCATACTCTATTCCTGCTAACGTTAGAGTGTCGGTTGATTCCTCAAATTTCGCTTTGGAGAGAAACTGGAGCTTAGATTGGTTTCTATCATATGGGTCACCTTCAACAAGGGCGATCGTCTCTCAAGATCGTTTCCGATGACCTACGGAGCTTAGAGGGGTCTTCCACGATTGGGTGGACACGTTACAAAGGATGTAATCCCTACAACATAGTAGATAGATCTCTTGTTTATATTTGCTAGTTTAGTGTTTGGATTGATTTCTAGGTTGCGGTTTCTAGTGCTCGAATGAAGATTTTTGTTTTGTATTCCGCTTTCGGTTTTCGCTTCTGCTGGGCGAGCGCTAGGGAATCCTTCAGTTATCGGCAGGTCATAGGGAGTAATGACTTCTGACTGATGACGGGATGTCAGAATATCCAAGTTAGACCTATGCACTCCAACAAAGATTGGATCTTGTTGGATGCTCCTGCAGGGCTTCTGCTGCGCGAGCGCTAAGGAACACTTCAGTTATCAGCAGGCTATAGGGAGTAGTGACTTCTGACTGATGACTGGATTCCATGATATCCAAGTTGGACCCATGCACTCCAACAAAGACCGGATCTTGTTGGATGCTCCTGCGGGGGTAAAACCCATTAGAAGCATGTAGATTTTCCAAAAAAAGATCAGTGCAGATGGAAAGGTAGTAACCTGATAAGGCTAGACTTGAATCAAAAGGTTTTTCGTCAAATACCCAGTGAGAATTATGATGACACTTTTTTCTTCAGTGTCTATGCTAAAGTCTATTAGGATATTACTAGCCACTGCAGTTTCTCATGACTATAAGATATGGCAGGTGGAACGTCCATAAGTCTTTCTAAATATAGATTTAGAAGTGCACGTATATATGACTCTACCGGAGATTCTTATAGTCAGTAGGAGCAGCGGAAAAGTGTGCAAGTAACTCAAGTCCATTTATGGACTAGAGCAGGCATCGCGGAGATAGATCATCTATTTTGATATTATATTCAAAGTGTTTGACTTCATCAAAGTAGTAGATGAACTTGATATTTGTAAGTAGGATGTAGAGAGTATGGTCATATTTCTCATGTAATGTATGGATGACATCTTCCAGATAGGAAATGATGTTCATGTGTCAAGATTCGGTCAAATTTTAGTCGTCATAGATGTTTCTCCATATATAAGATTAGGATAACATATCAATCATTCTTCAGATTAGATCTATAGAGATAGATCTAGAAATATTTAGGGATTGTCCCAATCCAGATATTTTGACACCATTCTAAAAGAGTTTTAGAATGGACGACTCCAAGCGCGGTGGTATACCCGCATAAAAGAGTCACCCTTTCCAATGAGATGTCATTAAGACTGATGAGGAGAGGGACTCGCATGAATGATATACCACATATTTCGAAAGTGGGGTCAATCATGCGATGTCATATATCAAACTAGATGTAGCTTATGCACGAAATGTAATAAGCAGATATCAGTCAAAACCTAGAGAAACATAGGATAGTAGTGGAGAACATATGTGGATGTTCTTGGTGTATGGTACTGGCAGACTCCGATGGGAGGCGATTACCTATTCCATCTTCCAAGATGACTAGATGACAGAATGTCTATCACGAGCTATAAATTTACTCTCTTTTGAGAAACAGTATATTGTAAAGGGTTTCAAACGGGATACTGAGGTAGACATGATGCTGGAGACTGGGTATATCTCAGCAAAGGATACAACCCAAGAAATTGATTGGATTAATATGTTCATTTCTTAACTTGATCCCATCAACTATCCATACAAATTCTAAGGAAAAGTATCGCTCGACTCGGGAGGTAGTTGATCTCTACTAATATAGAGAGAGAAGAAATAAGAAACATTATAAGTGAATCCATTCACTAAGGTTATTTCTTAATTACCGTTTGCATAACTGTTACTAGAGAAGTTGGGTATAGGGATACCACAATAATTGGCCTTAAGTACAAGTGGGAGATTGTTGAATATAGGTTCCCTGAAGGCAATTAATGGAATCGTACAAGAACCTATATAGAAGAAAACGGTCTATCTCAAAATGATAATATGCTATATGGTTTAACTTTATCATTTATATTAATTACTTGTTATTATCCATAGTTAATACATAAATGGTAAAGCCATTAGGTTAGTTGTAACGCCTTGAAAAGTCGTTTTGGTGTTTTCCTGAAAATCGGTGAAAATTCGGTATTTTTCCGAAAACCGTCTTTTTTGTTATTTTGCAGTTTAGGGCTAATTATACCTAAAATGGATAGGTAATTGCTTGTTTTTAGTAGCTAATGAGTTACTTATGAAATTCTGGTCGTTTAAAATTTTTCCCTAATTTTTCAATTTTTAATATTATTTTAAGCCGGTAAGAAAATACATTAAATTAGCGATAAATACAAAATTAAATGGGCTAAATTTAAGCTTTAAAATCATGTTAATTAAAATCTAGTTGTAACATAAATTTTTAGTAATTTATTTTAAGTTTTAACTAATTTTTATTATGGAAAACGAAAATTATTGAATTTAAGCTTAAACTTGCAATTTTGGACTTGTAAGGGGTCTTTTTGCAAAAAAAATTTGTACACTCTCACACACACATCCTCACATCTCCTTGGCTGTCCCAAACTGCAGAAAATTCCCTCTCTCTCTTTTGTTTTAAAATTCTTTTGTTAGGGATGATTTGAGTTGAATGTGTAGGTTTTAAAATATAGTATTTTGGAGGTATGGTGTATTTGAGTTTGGGTATGGTTTGACCTTGACTTTCCCACACCCCACACCTTTCCCCTCCTCCCTCCTCTGGCCGAAATCTGCAGCCCCTCCCCTCTTCATCATTTTTCTTTTCATCTTGTTCAAAAATTCATCAAGTTGCTCCAAAATTTCCAAATTTAAACCTCACAAAATAACCCCATTCTTCATCCCTTTTCCCTTCACCTCTCTTGCTTGGAATCATGGTGCTATGAGGCCATCATTAAGGCAAATTCTTCTTGCTAGATCTATAAAATTTGAGGTATAATTTCTACTCTTTTAAGTTGATATGGTTAGAATTCTTTAATCTAGTTGTTTAGTGTTAATTTTAGTGTTAATCCAATCTAGTTTTTTTTAGTTAATGGTTGAAAATTTAACTAGGGTTTCATGAGACCATATTTTAGTTAATTAAATATTTTTAATTAACCTAGTTGTTACTTAACCAATCTATATGGTTACTTTGCTTAAGTGGCTTGATGTTATGCTAATCTAAGTTAACTTGTGTGAAATTTTCATTGTTGTTGCTATTTACCAAAAATCAAGAGAAGGGTTTGTGTTGGAATTATGGTTTGATGCATAGTTAATGGTTTAAAATTAGTGTAATGACTAGCTAGTGGGCTAGTTTGGATTGTTGTGTTGGATTGTGTTAACTTTGTCGCCAATTGTCGATGTTTGCACCAAATTTGCAAACTTCTAGCTTACTAGGTTTTTATTATATTATTGTGGCGAATTAATTGCGATATCTAGATTATATTGTTGGCATATCCTATGACATTTAGGATGTGTGAGTGCGGATTTTTGAGTAATCGGGTTTTAGTTTTTCCGGGCGGCCAAATCGACATTTTAGTAGATTTTTGCGATTTTCGCGTGTGTTCCGCGCACTTTGTGCACGTTGTACCTAGCTTGTGAACTATGGTATTTTCGTTAGGTAATTGCGTCGTTCTTGATATGTAACCTTATGTTTGTATTGATGTAAATTCCAGGTTCAGTCGCGGAGACGTCAGACGCGGCACGAAAGGGGAAAGCGGTGATTGGACATGACTAGCTAGGGATTCCGGTGAGTAGATGTAACATCTACGGGGGACTATCGTTGGATGGCGCAAGTCGCCCGATAGTTTTAGTAGCTTAAAAAGATTCTTAGTAATGTTAGTAATTAGGGGTGTAATACTTGTATGATTATTTGCTACATTCATGCCTTATATTGACATACATATACGAACCCATTCTATAGGACACCTGCACCATTGCCAGGGTTTTTATATGCAGCACGAGCAATATTCATGCTTACACACACACCCTGGTAATTGCCATGCCACCACACTAGATAACCTTTAAATTGAAACCTTTTACTATAATTGATACTTAAACATGTGCTATTGGCTTTAATTCCTCAAAATGAAATCGTAGGATTGCTATTCATGTGCATGTACCTCATCATATTATTTGTTCATGCCTAGTCTATTAATCATACATCGCAACTTGATTATTGATACCATATGCATTCATTATCATTGACATATGCACTTATGAGGATTTCTTGAGATTTTATGATATTTCTGGATTTCGGGGGAAAGCCGCAAAATTTCTAAACTTATGACTTTTTTTAAAAGATGTAAATTGCGGTTTTCTAGTGATGTAAGTGTCGTCCACCATGAGTTTGCTGTGGTTTTCGAGATCCGTGTCGAGGAGTGGAGGAACCGTCACGGGTACATGGTGGGCCCGGTATGGTACCCCGGGGCAAGATGAATGTGGTGTTGACGTTGAGCCTGGCAGGGGACGGATTACCTACCGGTGACTGTTTGGCACGGCGGATATCCAGAGGATCCCGACCGTGGCCGCGAGATGATGAGATATTGATATTGAGATGGGTCAGCCGGATGGCTGAGGCCAGAGACACTATGACATGGATTTATGAGATTTGAGACAGTTTTTAGGTGTCGTTGCTGGACACAGATTGTTGTCGATTCTATGAGTATTATGTTGGCATTCTAAAAGAGTTTCAAAAACAAAAAGAGATAAAATGTTTCTTATATATACCTATTGAGACCTCAGATATTCATGTTGCATACATACACCTGCTAGTACACTGATGTTGTATACACACCTGCTAGTGCATCCAGTCATACCTGTATTTTAGATGCTAGGATGCTTGTGTGCATGCATACGATAGCCTTTGTAGATGTTATTTATTACTCACGAGTTGGCAACTCACCCCCGTTGTGCCAAAGTCTTTTGCAGGTCCGCTCCGTCAGTACAGTAGCGGCAGGCGCACTTGCTTCTTTTGCCTCTTTTGCCTGGACTCGAGGTTTTGCTCTTAGGTGGGTTATATCATTATTTTGTACCACCTTGTATTTTCTTGTATCTAGTGTACTCCATCTACTGTATCTACCAGCATTATTGTATTTTGACCTAGAGATGAGACTGTGAGATTTGTGGACTTTTTATGCTGTATTTTGGGGTCGAGCTCACTTGAGTCGACATGCTGTTTTTCTCATGCTTCCTTATGATTATTTCGCATGTTGTTACTTTATATTGCGTGGGATTTGTGACCGCCTTGTGGCGAAGAGCTAGCTCCCGTTTGGGGATGCCTTATTTGTTGGATTCATATATATTTTTTTGTTGTACCCATTTTGGGGGCCAGTATTTACAAAGGAGACTCTGCCGAAATTTTCGGAAAAATTGATATTGTTTTAAAAAAGGCTTTATATGACTTATTTGATAAACTCGCTTTCAATTAATTGGGTTTTCTTCACTCTTTTGCTTATTTGGTTTTGTTTTCTGGGCTTTGGCTTACTTATTTTACGGATGTCTTGAGACGTTTCGTAACTTAAGTGCCAATCACGTTCCGTACCCTGCGGGTCGTGACAAAGTTGGTATCAAAGCGATAGGTTTTACCTTTTTGAGTGTAGGATGACCCTTGGTAGATGGAGTAAGTGACTTAAGTAGGGTAACGTAGCGTGTGTATGTCCGCGGCATACTTGCGACACGGTACTCCGCCTAAGTGACTTTAGGATATACTTGCTTGAAAATTCCTTCTTCAATTACGTGTATCCTATGATCCTATTGCACTGTTCTTACTATCTGTTTTCCTGTAACAGCCACTATGCCGCCGAAGACTACGAGGGCACAGAGGGCTGCCGCCAGAGACGAGATTCGAGCTGGCTCGTCCGAGACTAGGACTGAGCAGGGTGGTATGCCTACGCCGCAGGGACAGACCGATTCACCTTCCCCAGGCCGTATGGATAGGCTCGAGACTGGTATGGAGGAGTTGCGACAGATGATGGGGGGGCATGCAGGAGCTACGTCAGATGGTAGGATCCCTAGTTGCAGCCAGTCGTACACCGAGGCCGGATGACGCACTTACTACATCCCAGACTACTATGATACCTGCTCCTACTACTACCACCGTGGCCATCCCGGTTTCGCTACAGGATTTCATGAGGCTGAGACCTCCAGTATTCACCGGCACCGAGGCAGCGGAGGACCCACAGACGTTCCTTGACAATTTAGCCAGGATCTGTCGTTCGCTGAGATGTTCGGATGATCGATGGGTTGAGCTTGCGAGTTTCCGACTAGAGGGTCTCGCGCAGACATGGTGGGAGTCAGTCTTGAGAGGTCGAGCTGCAGGTCTACCGCCTATGACTTGGGCTGAGTTTACAGCGGTCTTTCTAGCTCGTTTCCTCCCAGAGAGCGTTCGTGACGCCAGAGCTCGTAGCTTTGAAGCCTTAGTCAAGACACCTGGGATGACGGTGTCTGAGTATGACATCCAGTTTACACAGTTATCCCGATATGCTCCTTATTTGGTGGATACCGAAGAGAAGATGGTGAAGAGGTTCGTACAGGGACTCGATGCCCAGCTATATCTTGCCATTGGCGCCCAGCACTACGACACTTATTCAGCTGCTATGGATACGGCATTACGGATGGAGGCGCGCCTATCACAGACTTCGGCCGTTTCTGGGCCGAAGAGGATTCGCACCGATGTACCGTCTCAGAGGCAGCGCGCCAGATTCTTTCCGAGAGATAGGCCTGGCAGAGGATTTGGACGGGGACAGTCATATGGTTCTTATCCCCAGGGGCAGCAGCCGTCGCCAGGGTGTTTTCGGTGCGGGAGTCCGCACCATCTTGTCAGAGACTGTCCGACGAAACGACAGGGAGCAGTGACAGTTCCGCATGTGACCCTACCACCATCACCACCCCCTCCTCAGAGAGCCCTACTTCCTACCACCGGCTATGCTCCACGCCAGTTAGGTGCACCCAGAGGCCGTGGACGCGGTGGTCCTGTTCAGAGAGGACGAGGAGGCTGAGGCCGAGGTCGAGGTCGAGGTCAGCCCGCTATCGGTGGAGGACAGGCCCGAGTATTTGCTTTGACACCGCAGGATGCGCAGGCATCCAATGCCGTTGTGACAGGTACCTTGCCAGTTTGTTCTTTCGACGCACGGGTATTATTCGACCCAGGTTCCACACATTCGTACGTCTCTACACACTTTGCACCGATGTTGGGCCATGAGTCGTCGTCGTTAGATCATCCGCTTGTTGTTAGTACTCCGGTAGGCGAGTCGTTTGTCGCTCGTTTTGTATTTCGTTTGTGTTCCGTTCGTATCGGGGAGAGGGATTCATCGGTTGATTTGATTCTCCTCGATATGTTGGACTTTGATGTGCTTCTGGGCATGGATTGGCTAGCCACTTGTTATGCTTCGGTGGACTGCCGTGAGAAAGCAGTCATATTTAGCTTTCCGGGAGAGCCAGTCCTTGTTATTCAGGGAGACCGCAGCGTCACCCTTCCCAGCTTGATTTCGTCTCTTCGCGCTGGTCAACTCTTGCGGAAGGGATGTCAGGGATTCTTAGCGTGTATTTGTGATACTCGAGCTGCAGAGGTTCCGTTGGACCGGGTCCCGGTTTTTGTGAGTTCCCTGATGTTTTCCCTGATGAGCTACCTGGGCTACCACCTGAGCGCGATGTTGAGTTCTGCATCGATTTGATTCCCGGCTCGGGGCCTATTTCTATACCGTCTTATCGGATGGCCCCGGCAGAGCTTCGAGAGCTGAAGGATCAGTTGCAGGATTTGTTAGATAAGGGGCTTATTCGACCTAGTGTTTCTCCGTGGGGTGCTCCGGTCCTGTTTGTCAAGAAGAAGGATGGAAGTTTGCGCTTGTGTATCGACTACCGCCAGCTGAACAAAGTTACCGTTCGGAACAGATATCCATTGCCGCGCATTGATGATTTGTTCGACCAGCTCCAGGGCGCGGGTTATTTTTCGAGGATCGACTTGCGATCAGGATACCATCAGCTGCGAGTTCGACAGGAGGATATACCGAGGACAGCTTTCCGCACGCGCTACGGCCACTACGAGTTTTTGGTGATGTCGTTCGGACTCACCAACGCCCCAGCAGCATTCATGGATTTGATGAACCGTATTTTCAGGCCGTATCTTGACTTGTTCATCATCGTGTTTATCGACGATATCTTGGTGTACTCCCGGAGCAGAGAGGAGCACGAGCAGCACTTACAGATTACGTTACAGACTCTGAGGGAGCACCAGCTGTTCGCAAAGTTCTCCAAGTGTGCATTCTGGCTGGACAGCGTCGGATTCTTGGGTCACGTGGTTACGAGAGACGGCATTTATATGGACCCGAAGAAGATTGAGGCTGTTCAGCAGTGGCCCCGACCTACATCGGTTACTGAGATCCGTAGTTTTCTAGGCCTGGCAGGCTACTACAGGCGTTTTGTTCAGGACTTCTCCCGTATAGCTGCACCTTTGACCGGTTTGACCCGGAAGGGAGTTCCTTTCGTTTGGACAGAGGAGTGCGAGCGCAGTTTTCAGCAGCTACGGACTTGTTTGACTACGGCGCCGGTATTATCTTTGCCTTCGGGATCAGGCGGATTTGTGGTCTACTGTGATGCTTCGCGAGTGGGGTTAGGATGCGTATTGATGCAGCATGGCCGGGTGATCGCTTATGCTTCTCGGCAGTTGAAGAAGCATGAACAGAACTACCCCACTCACGATTTGGAGATGGCTGCAGTGGTCTTTGCATTGAAGATTTGGCGACATTACCTATATGGCGAGTCGTGCCAAATATTCACAGACCACAAGAGCTTAAAATACATATTTCAGCAGCGAGACCTGAACCTCAGACAGCGTCGTTGGATGGAGTTGGTGAAAGACTACGACTGCGAGATCTTATATCACCCAGGCAAGACGAATGTAGTGGCAGATGCGTTGAGTAGGAGGCCCGGGGGTGGTCTATCCTATTTGCGCGCAGTGCAGAGGCAGTCGTCAGCAGATTGGCAGATGTTATGCGACAGCCGCGTTGAGTTCGAGTTCACTCAGACAGGGGGACAGCTCGCGCATGTTCGTGCACGTCCACAGTTGCTTGACCGTATATATGAGGCACAGCGCAGTGACGACCGTTACTCAGAGATCATGGCACAGATGGGACAGGGCAGATTTTCCGAGTTCGTGATTGACGATCAGGGGATTTTACGCTATGGATCTAGACTGTGCGTACCAGATGCTGATGGATTGCGGCGCGACATTCTTGAGGAGGCACACCGATCAGTGTATAGTGTCCACCCCGGTTCCACCAAGATGTACCATGATATGAGAGAGACCTACTGGTAGGATGGGATGAAGAGGGACATTGCGGAGTTCGTATCGAGATGCCTGACTTGTCAGCAAGTCAAGGCCGAGCACCAGAGGCCCGCAGGAGAGCTACAGCCGTTACCCATTCCAGAGTGGAAATGGGAGCAGATTTCGATGGATTTCGTTGTGGGTCTACCCAGGACCAGTCGAGGGTATGACTCCATCTGGGTGATCGTAGATCGATTGACGAAAGCGGCTCACTTCCTGCCAGTGAAGACGACTTTCAGCTTCGCTCAGTATGCCCAGCTTTACATCGATGAGATCGTGCGGTTGCATGGCGTACCGACTTGTATCGTGTCAGATCGAGGCACCCAGTTCACCAGCCGACTTTGGCAGAGACTTCAGGAGGCTTTGGGCACTCGTTTGAGCTTCAGCACAACATTTCATCCGCAGACCGACGGACAGTCAAAGCGGACCATTCAGACTCTCGAGGACATGCTCAGAGTGTGCGTTTTAGACTTCGGCGGTAGCTGGGATCGTCATTTACCTCTAGTGGAGTTCTCCTACAACAACAGCTTCCAGGATACTATTCAGATGGCACCTTTCGAGGCATTGTATGGGAGGAGATGCAGATCGCCCGTCTGTTGGACAGAGCTCAGCGAGAGCAGTATTTTGGGGCCGCAGCTTGTTGAGGAGACGACAACGAAGATACAGTTGATTCGAGACCGGATGAGGGCAGCTCAGAGCAGACAGAAATCCTATGCAGACAGGCGCCGTCGCAGATTAGAGTTCGCAGTAGGCGACCATGTTTTTCTGAGAGTCTCTCCAATGAAGGACGTGATGCGTTTTGGGCGAAAGGGGAAGCTTAGCCCCAGATTCGTAGGTCCCTTCGAGATCCTCGAGCGTGTCGGCGCTGTTGCATATCGTTTGGCCCTTCCACCAAGCTTTCCCGATGTTCACCCCGTCTTCCATGTTTCGATGCTCCGCAAGTACCTTCACGACCCTTCGCATGCGATTCAGCACCCGACAGTCCAGCTAGAGCGCGACCTTTCGTTTGCAGAGCAGCCGGTGGCCATCCTGGATCGGCAGGTGAAGAAGATAAGATCGAAGATTATACCAACCGTCAAGGTCCTTTGGCGTAGCCCGAGCAGCGAGGAGGTTACCTGGGAGACCGAGAGCGAGTGAGGAAGAAATATCCCCATCTCTTTGAAGGTACGCGTAGTTATATTTTTTAAATTCGGGGACCGAATTTCTTTAAGGGGGGAAGATTGTAACGCCTTGAAAAGTCGTTTTGGTGTTTTCCTGAAAATCGGTGAAAATTCGGTATTTTTCCGAAAACCGTCTTTTTGTTATTTTGCAGTTTAGTGCTAATTATACCTAAAATGGATAGGTAATTGCTTGTTTTTAGTAGCTAATGAGTTACTTATGAAATTCTGGTCGTTTAAAATTTTTCCCTAATTTTTCAATTTTTAATATTATTTTAAGCCGGTAAGAAAATACATTAAATTAGCGATAAATACAAAATTAAATGGGCTAAATTTAAGCTTTAAATCATGTTAATTAAAATCTAGTTGTAACATAAATTTTTAGTAATTTATTTTAAGTTTTAACTAATTTTTATTATGGAAAACGAAAATTATTGAATTTAAGCTTAAACTTGCAATTTTGGACTTGTAGGGGGTCTTTTTGCAAAAAAAAATTTGTGCACTCTCACACACACATCCTCACATCTCCTTGGCTGTCCAAAACTGCAGAAAATTCCCTCTCTCTCTTTTGTTTTAAAATTCTTTTGTTAGGGATGATTTGAGTTGAATGTGTAGGTTTTAAAATATAGTATTTTGGAGGTATGGTGTATTTGAGTTTGGGTATGGTTTGACCTTGACTTTCCCACACCCCACACCTTTCCCCTCCTCCCTCCTCTGGCCGAAATCTGCAGCCCCTCTCCTCTTCATCATTTTTCTTTTCATCTTGTTCAAAAATTCATCAAGTTGCTCCAAAATTTCCAAATTTAAACCTCACAAAATAACCCCATTCTTCATCCCTTTTCCCTTCACCTCTCATGCTTGGAATCATGGTGCTATGAGGCCATCATTGAGGCAAATTCTTCTTGCTAGATCTATAAAATTTGAGGTATAATTTCTACTCTTTTAAGTTGATATGGTTAGAATTCTTTAATCTAGTTGTTTAGTGTTAATTTTAGTGTTAATCCTAATCTAGTTTTTTTTAGTTAATGGTTGAAAATTTAACTAGGGTTTCTTGAGACCATATTTTAGTTAATTAAATATTTTTAATTAACCTAGTTGTTACTTAACCAATCTATATGGTTACTTTGCTTAAGTGGCTTGATGTTATGCTAATCTAAGTTAACTTGTGTGAAATTTTCATTGTTGTTGCGATTTACCAAAAATCAAGAGAAGGGTTTGTGTTGGAATTATGGTTTGATGCATAGTTAATGGTTTAAAATTAGTATAATGGCTAGCTAGTGGGCTAGTTTGGATTGTTGTGTTGGATTGTGTTAACTTTGTCGCCAATTGTCGATGTTTGCACCAAATTTGCAAACTTCTAGCTTACTAGGTTTTTATTATATTATTGTGGCGAATTAATTGCGATATCTAGATTATATTGTTGGCATATCCTATGACATTTAGGATGTGTGAGTGCGGATTTTTGAGTAATCGGGTTTTAGTTTTTCCGGGCGACCAAATCGACATTTTAGTAGATTTTTGCGATTTTCGCGTGTGTTCCGCGCACTTTATGCACGTTATACCTAGCTTGTGAACTATGGTATTTTCGTTAGGGAATTGCGTCGTTCTTGATATGTAACCTTATGTTTGTATTGATGTAAATTTCAGGTTCAGTCGCGGAGACGTCAGACGCGGCACGAAAAGGGAAAGCGGTGATTGGACGTGACTAGCTAGGGATTCCGGTGAGTAGATGTAACATCTACGGGGGACTATCGTTGGATGGCGCAAGTCGCCCGATAGTTTTAGTAGCTTAAAAAGATTCTTAGTAATGTTAGTAATTAGGGGTGTAATACTTGTATGATTATTTGCTACATTCATGTCTTATATTGACATACATATACGAACTCATTCTATAGGACACCTGCACCATTGCCAGGGTTTTTATATGCAGCACGAGCACTATTCATGCTTACACACACACCCTGGTAATTGCCATGCCACCACACTAGATAACCTTTAAATTGAAACCTTTTACTATAATTGATACTTAAACATGTGCTATTGGCTTTAATTCCTCAAAATGAAATCGTAGGATTGCTATTCATGTGCATGTACCTCATCATATTATTTGTTCATGCCTAGTCTATTAATCATACATCGCAACTTGATTATTGATACCATATGCATTCATTATCATTGACATATGCACTTATGAGGATTTCTTGAGATTTTATGATATTTCTGGATTTCGGGGGAAAGCCGCAAAATTTCTAAACTTATGACTTTTTTTAAAAGATGTAAATTGCGGTTTTCTAGTGATGTAAGTGTCGTCCACCATGAGTTTGCTGTGGTTTTCGAGATCCGTGTCGAGGAGTGGAGGAACCGTCACGGGTACATGGTGGGCCCGGTATGGTACCCCGGGGCAAGATGAATGTGGTGTTGACGTTGAGCCTGGCAGGGGACGGATTACCTACCGGTGACTGTTTGGCACGGCGGATATCCATAGGATCCCGACCGTGGCCGCGAGATGATGAGATATTGATATTGAGATGGGTCAGCCGGATGGCTGAGGCCAGAGACACTATGACATGGATTTATGAGATTTGAGACAGTTTTTAGGTGTCGTTGCTGGACACAGATTGTTGTCGATTCTATGAGTATTATGCTGGTATTCTAAAAGAGTTTCAAAAACAAAAAGAGATAAAATGTTTCTTATATATACCTATTGAGACCTCAGATATTCATGTTGCATACATACACCTGCTAGTACACTGATGTTGTATACACACCTGCTAGTGCATCCAGTCATACCTGTATTTTAGATGCTAGGATGCTTGTGTGCATGCATACGATAGCCTTTGTAGATGTTATTTATTACTCACGAGTTGGCAACTCACCCCCGTTGTGCCAAAGTCTTTTGCAGGTCCGCTCCGTCAGTACAGTAGCGGCGGGCGCACTTGCTTCTTTTGCCTGGACTCGAGGTTTTGCTCTTAGGTGGGTTATATCATTATTTTGTACCACCTTGTATTTTCTTGTATCTAGTGTACTCCATCTACTGTATCTACCAGCATTATTATATTTTGACCTAGAGATGAGACTGTGAGATTTGTGGACTTTTAATGTTGTATTTTGGGGTCGAGCTCACTTGAGTCGACATGCTGTTTTTCTCATGCTTCCTTATGATTATTTCGCATGTTGTTACTTTATATTGCGTGGGATTTGTGACCGCCTTGTGGCGAAGAGCTAGCTCCCGTTTGGGGATGCCTTATTTGTTGGATTCATATATATTTTTTTGTTGTACCCATTTTGGGGGCCAGTATTTACAAAGGAGACTCTGCCGAAATTTTCGGAAAAATTGATATTGTTTTTAAAAAGGCTTTATATGACTTATTTGATAAACTCGCTTTCAATTGATTGGGTTTTCTTCACTCTTTTGCTTATTTGGTTTTGTTTTCTGGGCTTTGGCTTACTTATTTTACGGATGTTTTGAGACGTTTCGTAACTTAAGTGCCAGTCACGTTCCGTACCTGCGGGTCGTGACAGTAGTTGTTTGACTTCCAGGATTATGATGGAGATCATAATAGTGGGGTCTGAATAGTCCAAAAGCCCATCATTAAATGTTCCTAGTCATGAAAGTATCGAGACTGGCATCGATACTCCTGAGTAGACTAGTGTATACATTTTCTGACCCGGTTGGAGGGCGATAGCTGGTCCCACAGCTATTGATGTTTGGCACCGAGAATTGTATACAAGTGCTCATTGGAGAATGAGTTCACTGAACGGACTCGCCGAGAAATCCTAGATGGTAGTATACCTATTGTCAAATATCTGTTCTCTGGTGACAATTGTACAGGACAGTCTTCATACCTGAAACCACTATAGTGTCTCATGTGACTTCCCATTGTACTTTGATTACTATCTAACCACAGTTCTAATGGGCTGTGCATACGGGTTTTAGTTGGGTGCAGTCCTGAGGCACATGAAGGCAGTGAATGGCAGAAGGGATTCGTCTCTCCCGGTATTAGGAGTTGATGTCGCGCTGTACATGATCAACTATAACTATAAGATCTTGGCCAAGGCATTTGAGATAAACTGATAAAGGTTATTAGTTGTATCTCAAGTGGTTATGAGTTATAGATCGGCACGATTTATCGAGTTATTAAGGGTCTGACAAAATCCACCCCCCAGACCCGGTATGTGACACTTTCTAATGAACAGACCAGACTGTACGGTAATTTTCGCTGATAGAATTTGCAGGGTACGGACGAGTTTGCTTGTCGACTTACTTTTGACAGATATCTGGGTAACCGTTATGTACAGCTAGTACCACTGACGTGTTTGTGAGTTATGAATTGTCTAGTAACTCACTGCCAGCGTCTTGTCGAGTCTTTAGAGTCCCACACAAAGGTTTTTTCCGTTTCTGGCAAAATGATGTAGTGCACATACGCCGATACGTGTGGGGCCCCGATTAAACACATGGGTTAATCAAACGGCTAATAATACCAGCCGGCTTATGATTAAACCGGGTCATTAAATCAAGTTTTGATTTAATGATATATTTAATTAAATGATCATGCATATAATTAATCTAGTATTATATTATTTTCTCTCTCTAGTTTGTATGGTTGCTTGACATGCAACCAATTAATATGTTTGATTTTATTAAACATATTATCTTATTTCTTTTCTATTTCTCTCTCGTTGTTTATGCATGGCTATGGATGATGTGGCACACTCTCTCATTCCTTATGACATGTGGATGGATGATAGGAAAAGAAATATATATTATGGTAAGGGCCTTATGATTTTGTACCATAACTTATTTTCTTTTCTCATTCATCCTTTAGACAGAAAATAATGTGGAGAGAGGAGAGAGAGAGGAAGAGAGGTATCCATAGTTCTACATCTCTTTCACTTTGTTTCTAGCAATTGCAAAGTGAGTTACTTCATAAGAAGACTTTTGTGGTGGAGTTGAAGCTAATTCCGATGTCCCTCGCATGGATCGTTTTCGACAAAGAAGGTCAACTAGCAAGGTCGATCCGGAGTACTCGACTCTAGCCGGAGTCTACAGTGACCGCACAATCATGCTACAAAGGTTTTCGTCTTGATAAACTCCATTTGTAGTGAAATAGTTACTCTTTTTGTTGCATAGTTACTTTAGGGCATTGTAAGCTTGTGTGGGTTTCTAAAAATTATCGTTTTCCACTGCATCTTGGTCTGCATGTTTTACAACCAACACACAAGTTTCCAACACTAGTGACGAGGTGACAGTGTTTCATAACGCAGCACCGCTGAGATGCAGCAGTCACTCGAGACTTGACGTATCAAAGTCGTTTTACAAAACATAGTCATTAGTAGTCGTTGGGTTTATTTTCTTAATTGCTAATCCAACATGGTGTACGAGTGCAATAGATATACGGTTATCTACGCACCAAAAAACTGCAGCTGTGTGGAGCAATATGTTGTGCATTAGATATTTTATTGTCTAAGTGCTAAATAAATGGCGAGATGTGTCGTGTAGTAAAGACATATCAATTATTTTTTTGCAATTCAAATAGATCACTTTTAATTTAAGCTCCAGATTTCCTGTTGAGCAAACAATGCTACTCCGATATGTTTGTTAAGTGATGCATTTGTTCTGGTTTTTCTGTTGAGCAGCCGTGCTGCTCCAGTCTATCTATCGAGCAATAATAATAGGCAGTTATGTAAGTTTTTTTTATTAAAGCTGTTGGTTATCCGGAAAGCAGGTGTAATGATATTTGCATGTACGTTTGGATTACTGAAGCTTATGGTTACGCCACTATGGACGATAAGCCAAGAGCGCTGCTAACATATTGGTGGAGTATTCAGTGCGCAAGGATTTGTGTCCTAAACGCACGTGCACTTCATTTGAGTTAAGAAAAATAGAAAATAACGTGCTGAAAGATTAATTGATCTTATATGGGGGAACAAGGTGACAATAATGAAAAGATCAAGTCACAAAGTGTTTTGACTGTGGGAATATGAATAGCTTCGCTCATCATTGGATTGAGTTAAAGCAGTTTATCACTATGAGCAGTTATGTTTATGGAAGTGATTTATGTGTCGGATACATGTGAGTTTAGTTTTGCATTTAGATATAGATGAATGTTCATTAAATAACTTCCCTATCAGTTAAAACAGTTTTGTTATGGACTTAGGATGGTTAGCTAGCTTAATGAAACATTTTTGTCTCTTATGAGATTTACGGTTTTATAAGTTGACGTTTCTATAGATGTCTATGTGACATTATAGATTGAGTCAACACATGAGTAGGTCGAATTAACCATCTGGGTTGACTTGACTGTACAAGTCGAATTGATTGGCACTTAGGCCGAACGTTGACTTATCTTCCCGTAGGTGTTGCTTACGTGGTTTTGCTACAGAAGGTAAAATCATTAATATGTCAAAAAACGCAGAACAAATTAATGTGAAGGAACATGTTAGTATTACCTATTTCAAAGCTCGCAAATGATTAGTAGATACATGGCCGGTATATTCGCATGGAACTGAAGCCTCGATTTGAATCGACTGCTACATCAGTAGAGTGATGGGTTTATGCAGTCTAGAATGTGCATATTTGATTGATCGGTTTGGAAATTAACTGAACTCGAGCCATGTGTGTCAATTCGAGCAGTTTTGGAAACTGTGCGAGAAGAGAGAATTTTCGGGAAGCTGACAATCCTATGCATTGCGATAAAACGGTATTGCAGGAAAATGAAATAAAACACTTTAACAATGGTAAGCAACATGATGGTGCAAACCAATTTTCCTATATCGTTTTTGAGAAGATACACTCTACAGGCTACTCATGTTACTTAACCGTGTATCTTCACAATTTAGTGTTGTCGGCACCTATTAGATATGGACGAGCGAAAGACTAAGAGAGTCACTTGCACCTATATTACATACTACTTTAATACATTTACCATTTCGCATTCGTATGAGAAGTTGAGCCTTTGAGGTAACTCAAAGGGACACGTATTTGTAGGCTAGTATATTTGGAGTGGATGCAATGAGTTGTGTGAATTTTGGTTCCTCATAAGAAATTATCGCAAAAGGCAACAGTAGGTCAAGATTTAGGTTCTTACGAGGTATATGGCCATCTTATTCCACTAGCGCGGGATGTTATATTTTCTTCCAACGGCTGGAAATGGTAGGAGCCATATAAGTGAACAAATGCGGGAGAAATGGTTTTATTTAAACGATTGGAAACTTATAGGACCCACCTTGTTTTATAGCATAGAAGAAATTAGTTTTCTCCGGCAGCTAGGAACAGTGGAGCTTTTGTATGTTAGCACAACAGAAATCGGTTTTTTCTCCAGCAGCTAAGGACAGTAGTGGTGAGATTCTTGGTGATAGTTTTGAGCAATCACAAAAACTAGAACCTCGTAAATAGTGGTGATATTCTTGGTGATAGCTTTGGAATAGCATCTTGGAGATATTTTAATATCGAAGAGTAAGCATTCATGATGGCATCGCATGTGTTGTGAAACCCAAGTCAAGTACTTATAGGCCTATTGCTAAGGGAGTGAATAATGACGATGGATAAATGAAATATTTAATATAGAGAATCAAGTTTGGGACTTCATCGACTTTCCTGTCGGATGCAAGACTTTGTTGAAAATTAGTTTTTCCAAAATCGCGTGAAAGGAGGATGTTGTCCAAAGATGCAGGGCATGTTTTATAATGAAAGGATCTGTCCAAGAATGGGCAGATAAGGAGCGGACATTCTTGCTTGAGGCAATGACTATATCTATCTTCCTTTCTTAATGAATCGTTGCATTAAGGATTTTTAACCAGTCTAAGTGGACTTAGACTGTATTTCTCTAAGAGACTTAGATAAGAGGATCTATGAGATCTGCTTGCGGTTTTTCGAAACCAACTTATGACTTGATACAGTTATCTAAGTGGTTGAATATTCGATATTGTTTATCCGCATATATAGTTATAGATTAACGATATTGAATGAGACAACTATAAATTCTGAGATCTTATTATGGGAACGATATTGTAATGACTAAAAGTGATTTAGAGATATAATACCACTATGAGATGTGGTCGTTCTCCACTAGCATGTGTGAGGACATGAGAGATATTGGATCGTACTTGGAAATCTAGTTTTCCAGCAAACAACTCAAGAACATTTTATGTTTATTTTCGGAGACTTACGTATATGTGTCTTAGAGCAGTTTGACCTGCACGATTACTCTCTGTTCCTTGTCTTAGTAATCAAATTGTCATATTTATTATAGCATTGATCCTTTCTCAAATGATTCTCGCTCCATAGAAACAAATATTGTCGGTTTCATTTTGCATGGTCGGCTGTATTGTGTGTTTAGTATATACTTGACATGACTTGTCCTTTGTCATTAGACTTAATATCCACTGTATACTTATATAGTTAGGATGAAGTGGAGGTATCTAACGCTATGTGAGATAACCCACAAAACCTTGTGCTAAGAAGGATCAAATATCCGCTCGTGATAGTTCATGAATTCCAAATGGTTTCACGATCGAGAAAGGCAAGCGTCATCTAGGACATGCTTTTTTGCTCCATGGTATGGCCATTATGTTGAACAATGAGAAGCAGGACTATATATCCAATTTCGCCATAGAGGTTGAAATATGCGGCTTCTTCAGAAACGATCAAGAAGACTGTTATAGCTGAGGAAATCCAATGGGAATGTGAGCGTGATACTGCATGCGAGCGAAAATTTTCTCTCTCTATTGCGACAGTTGGTCGGCAATAGCATATTCAGACTACTCCATATATTATGGAAGGGTTGTCGCACATGGAGATCTATTACCATTTTATCGAGAAACAATATAACACAAAAGATCAACCTAGAGTGTCTCTCTAAGAGTCAGATGATCTAGAATCTATTAACTTAGGGAGTGGCTGAGTATCTCTCCGTTCGGAACGTGAGAACATAAAGGCCGCGTCTATAGTGATGGTCCACTATATTAGCTTGATCTTTATACTTATATTTCAGACACTAGTTTATGGATTGCGGCTTAATTACATTGCACTATTGGTTATTGATATTTATTTTTTGATGATCGATTATTTTATTTTTGGGACAGGTGTTGTATTTGATAGCTTGATTCTTAGGCATGGAATAATAATGGTAGATGTTTTTTGACATATTTATTTGTATTTTATTAAAAGAAAGATACGTCGACAGATAGGATCGGCTATCTTGCACAAGAGAACCCTTTGATGCTTGGAAGCATGCGAGGTACGAACGTTTGCTCTTTCCAGTGCTGGTTATGATAGCAACCGTATATTGACTCAAAGCTAGGATATATACGATAGTAGGAGCATTTGGACGGCCCTTATCCGTTGATAAGGATGACCTGAAGACTCAGAAAGTCTTCAACGTAACAGAATTTCCCCGCATTCCATTATCTAGATAACTGTTGAGAAGCCAGATTTCGGATATCACAAAGCCAGACTGGGACTGGATCTTGATAATATGGATCCGGGCACACTTGGAACGTAGCATGAAATCCTTATGGTACCAATACGACGTAGAGCTCTCGTGAGAGAGAACTTGGACCATAGTGCTTTTTTCCATACGACGTGTGCTGACGACCTAGAGGAGGCTTAGGAATCATCTCATCTCCCTGACTGTGTGAGCTCTCATTGATTGGCATTCCATGGTGAATGACCTGATCAACCATACCCTTAGTGAATTCGACTATCAAAAAAGAAAAGCCATGGGCGTATGCTATTTTGGCTGCTATCACAATAGTGAGCTAATTACCATACCGTACAGAATGGATAGTGTTAGGAAAGTGGATAAGTGGTGGACCTAACTTGACGAGTTGAGAGAATGGTCAATCGGATATGTCTCCTTGATTGCACTACTTGTGCAACTATTGTATGAGCCTGAGAAGGCGTCATTAGAGTGTAGTGAATCAAAGGGTTTCCATGGTGGTTGAATATGCTTTTTGGGGGATTGAAGATATTCAAACAAGATATGATTTGCTTATTGGATCTGGGGTGCATGATATCCGAGTTTTTGAATAACTTCGTTTGCTCATTAGGAAGATCTTTGTGTCGGTCTTAACGAATATGGTTACGAGGCTACCCGCTTGCAGGTATCGATGGTCGCACGGCAGCGCTACATTTAGTATGGAGAAGAATTGATAAAAGGGAACCAGTGATAACCGAGCAGACTTGACGACGCCTACTGTTCAGACCATAATATTGCATTTATCATTCCCCTATTCTTACCCTTTTTATAAATAAACAGGTACTCTTGACGCACGTTTGTTGCATATTACAGGTTACAGGTTTCTGGAGCAAATACAGTGAAAAAGACACAAAACAACAGAAAAAGGCACTTTTGACCAATAAGTAGACGGATCCTAGTCAAGCCTAGTCGAAGAATAGTGCAAGGTCCAAAAATTCAAGTGAACGGTTAAAAGATCGCTACAAGTGTTCACTGAAAGATCTGGAAAAGATCTCGAAGCCTAACAGAGAAAATACACATAGAAACAGAAAGCTAAGAAGCCCAGAAGAAAGCCCACAAAATATCACAGCCCAAGTCCACAGTTTGGCCGCGGATCCGCGGCCAAACCCATGCTGGCGCCGCGGATCCGCGGCCGTTAGGAACACGTGTCGGTGCAGATTTTCTGAGGCGGCACGACGGTTCTGGTGTTAGGATTTTACGTGGGCAAATCTGTAATTGCGCAAGTGCGAGAGTCTGTAACCCTAGGTTTCCTATTTTCCTATAAATTGTAATCTTAGATCTAAAAATTGTATGCCTCTTTTCAATAAATAAAATTCAGAAATTCTGGAAGTGACATTCAGATCTGTTCTTTATCGCTTGGAGGGAGCCATCACCATTAGTAAGTGTTTTTCTTTTATTCTCTTAATGTTATTTCATCTCCTAATGAGCGAGTAGTCTCCTCGCTTGTTAGGGTTAGCCTTAGGGAAAGGGTTGAGAGATGAAATCTCTCACCCCTTTCAATGCCATATTAAACTATCCCATTAAGAACTCCATGCATGCGCACACAACCGCTCCCTGCGGCACCCTACCCCTCGAGGTAACGGTGAACCGCAGTATAAAGGGCCGGTTGCGCGCGTTTTCCATGGGGGTTAGGGTAAT
Organism: Agapanthus africanus; assembly: GCA_030015575.1. Taxonomy (NCBI): domain Eukaryota; kingdom Viridiplantae; phylum Streptophyta; class Magnoliopsida; order Asparagales; family Amaryllidaceae; genus Agapanthus; species Agapanthus africanus. The sequence goes on from CM057339.1 coordinate 142,003,423, forward strand.
TAACTATAAAGGAAGGATACGAATCTAGAGGAAGAAAACATCTTCCCAAAAGATTCGTATCCACTTTATCGATAATTACTATAACACCTAATGGATCTAAAATACGGCATCGAAAGCGGTGAGGAAACATCAATCTCCAAAACTTCCTCTAAGCCTAACCCTAGCAAGAATTTAAATTAGATTAATTAAGTTTTAGATCTAGAATTTTATAAAACCAAAACGACAAATAGAATCAACTCGTTAAGACACACTAAAGGAATTTACCCGTCTCTGTGGATCGACCCGCACTCACCGGCTAGCTGCGAAGCGACGCCGTTCCTGATTGCGGTAAACTCATGTTTTTGACACTAATCAAATGGCGCCGTTGCCGGGGACGGCGTAATCTTTCTTTTTGTGAATTTTCGGGTTGATATAAATTTTAAAAATTATAAAAATCTGAAAGTATAAAAAATATAAAAAAATAATCAAATTTGATCTGTTTGAAGGGTGTATCTTTTGGATCTTGCAGGAACAGCGAAGAATCAAGAATCTGGAATTTTACAGAGAGGGAATCAGAAAGTTACATATCAGAACAGAGAAGAAAGTGCCCAACAGAGCAGTAGAAATTTTTTCAGGATCTGATCTCTTCACCTGACCGCGCTTCCGCCGCAAATAGGGGCCTCCCGCCGCGGATCCGCGCTCTGGCTGCCACGTCAGCGCACTAAATTTTTCTGGTTTGATTTTTCTCTCTCTCCTCTGTAACCTCCATATATCCACTGTTAAAAAATCTTTCTGCAGGATTTCTTTGCGTAAAGAGTCTTTCTCCCCCTTCTCAATAACAGATTTTCTGCAGATTTCTTTGCGCCGCGCTAAAAAATTCTGATTGCAAGTGAAATTTTATTTGTTTTGCATAATTTAACCGGATTCTAAGGGGCTATTTGACCAAACTCAGATTGGGTGGGGATTTCATCACCCTTCCCAGGACCCCAGAAAACACTTAAAGCATTTTGCATCGACCACAATTAATTAAAAAAAGATTAGACTCAGACCTAAGGACAGCGAGCTCAATAGGAAAAGGACTAGGGTAGGCATCAGCCATTTATCCTAACCGACTTTGCGGTGTCTATGCTAGTGGTTATTAATTAGGCCCACTGTAGTGGTGGTTCCTTCCCACTTACCTGGCCGTATTTGTCCGTGAAGAGGCGGTTTGAGGTCCTATCTCTAGCCCTAGTTAGGAGCTGTCTAGCAGACCTAGGCGACCCTAGATCTAGGCCTGATTGTGCATGTGTGGTTGATACTTTTGTGTAACAAGTCCTATGTTCTAAAACCTATTTGCAAAACTCTCACATAAATAAAAAAAAAAGGAAAAATCTTTTAAAAACTTGCAAAAATTTTGTCGCTAAGAAATCCTTGCATTCTTCTATCATGGGTACCCCACATAACAAATCACTTGCCGAATTTTGGTATCCCGAACCTAACTTTGCGTCATTTGTCAATGTGTTCGGTCAATTTAAAAACGATCCCTCCATGCCTAAAAAATCTCTGAAAGATCACATAGAGGAGTCTAGGAAAAACAGTTTGACTTTTCAACCCACTTTGTGTCAACCTAGTCAACCTTTACCACCTACATATGTTGACACCACTTTTCCAAGTCCTGCTGTAACTCCTAGGCCGATGTCCATTGCTGAGCATATTGCTCAATCTCGCAGTCGATCTTTCACCCCTCTCCACTCATCTAGTTTTAGGGATCCACACGATTATTCACCTTCTTATCCATATGTTGACCCTACTCCTGTCTTACCACCCACTTCCTACCCATCATACCCGACCCTCCCACCTTCACTAGACACTGTTTCGACACAGCCATTAGGGAGTTTCACATACCCAACCAATTGTGAATCTTTTACTGAAACCCCCTCACCACCTAAGTCTAGTTTGGAAGAGTCGTTGGAAGCATATATTGCTGCAACAAATAAAATGATGAGGACAATGGAAGCATCCATGGCCGCCCTTACGCAACCTAGTGAACCGGTAGCTAGTGTCCCGCTAGCTCCGAATTTTTCAATGTATAAGGCGGCAGTGGGACAGAGTGAGAATGAGAGAGGATTTTCAAATCAAACCTACCCTTACCCAATTGAAACCCACAACTCCGGTTTTCCATCGATTGTTCCAAATGATTCACCAGTTGAAAATAAAAATGAGTTGTGCGATTTTGTAGTGTTTGATTTGCCAAATTGTGAGGAACCCCTTTCGAGTGAAACCGTACCTAATCCTTTCGATCTTTACACCTCCACTCTAGAACCTACATTGATAAATATCCATGCTGTGGATAAAGTGTCTAAAGAAATTGATTTTCACTTGATTGAGGATATAGACGCCGGGAATATTTCGGATGATGAACCTGTCGATTTAATAGAAATTTTATGTTCAAATCATCATCCTGAGTTATTAAATGTTTCCCCCGAATCTCATATGCGTCTAGATTTTGATGATAATGGCATGGATGAATTAAATAGTAAGGATAGTACTGAGGAGAGTCTTGAGGATAATATCGAGGTTGAACCATTTTTATTTGATGTGTCGGATTTTCCAGTTCAGCCTCCTGAACCTTTGACTGTTATATCACCCTCCCTCCTTCCTACTGATCCGACCGAACAAATGACTGTTACGCTTTCATCTCCTATACCAAGTTCGGCGTACCCATGTTTTCTTGCGAATCTTGAGGGATTTGACCCCATTGCACGACGAGTTGATAGGTTAGCGCAATCGCTTTTAACACATCGGTCATCACATATTGCGCTAATTTATTCACTCAATTTACACCCTCAAGATCGCACTTTACTTCTTTCTTCTTTCCATCTTTCTTCTCCCCCACCGAGACCGTATTCTACCCCTCTTCCCACACGGTCTCGCGTGTTTCTCATTTCTTTCCTCCGCACCCTATTCTTGCACCAACTATACCATTACCACGATAAGATCTTTGAATGGTTGGTGCTAACATTTGGCTTGTGCAAGGCCAAGCTTAAGTTTGGGGGAATCTTTGTATATATGTATATATCCTTTTGTTTTCTTTTTCTATAAAAAAAAATAAAAAAAAATTTCAAAACATAAAAAAAAATTATAAATAAATAAACAGGGGAGTATCGGTATTTTTACCCTCTTGGTTTAGCATGACAGTGAGGACACTGTCAAGTTCAAGTTTGGGGGTATGCTCGGTACGTCTTCTTCCTTCGCATTCATTTGTACATATCTTTGCATTTGCATACTTATTTGAAAACCCATAAAAATTTGACAAATTTCAAAAATTATAAAAATTAATGTATTCAATCTTGGCTATAATTGACTTGAGTTTGACAAATAGGTTAACTGGTTAGGAACAACTAGATCTTAGACTTAGTAAATTAAAAACCCTAAAAATAACCTTCCTTAAAGTTTAACGGTAGAAAGTATATGCCTTATAGTTTATTTAGAAATAGGCAAATTTTGGGTTCACTTCTTGGGCTAAGTCAAAATGAGGGAAGAGTATTGATGTTCTTATTAGAGTATAAGTTTGAAAAATAGTTCCTAGCTTAAGTCTAAATTCTGAAAATATATACCCTACAAATTGCACATTCACGCACCTTGAAACTTGGAATAGTAGAAGAGACCTTGAAATGCTCTTGTCTAAAGACCTTAGTATGAAAAAGTGTGAATAAAGAAAAAAAAAATGGACACTGGTTTTTGTGATTATTTAAGGCTGCAAAAATAGAAAAAAAAATTAGCGAGGGTGCTTTGTCACCTAGTGCCTTAGACCAACTGGTTTGGGAGTCACTGCTAAAGCCTTGGGTGTTGCAAAGACTAGGAAGACGCTTTAAAGTGCAAACGCATTTTGTAATCGGTCGTTGGTACCTCAAGAAGTATTAACGGTCGCATGAAGGATGTGTAAGCAAATTAAATTCACCAATTAATACTTTGGACAACGGACAAAGGGTATGATTGCTTGATTTGAATCTCCAAGTGTAGGGGTGATCTATACACACACGTAGGGGTATGTGATTGGAATTTAGATGAGAAAAAGGAATGAAGAATAGAACTTGTATCTTTAGTAGAGTTGATAAAAATTCCTAAGTGGAGATGGAACCCTAGAAGGAAAACTTAGGAAATGCCGAAAGCTAAGTAGGTCTACATAACATATATAATCTTAGGTTAAATAATGAGGAAGCGTGAAGAATATGGGTGGATAATTTACAAGTAGAAGATAATAGAATTTCTTATTAGAAGACCTAATTGGAGAACAAAAGTTAATGGGCCAAATTGATAGGATTTTGTGGGTGTAATCCGCTGAAAACCCTCAGGAGACAACACTCCTCCTACTAGGGACACCTAGAGGTTTAACGGCTTGTTGCACGAGCAATCGCGTTTCCCTGCGAAAGTGCGGTTAGGTATTTTTTAGAGAATAAAATAATAAGTTTGCTCGAGGACGAGCAAAAGGTAAGTTTGGGGGTATTTGTTCAGACCATAATATTGCATTTATCATTCCCCTATTCTTACCCTTTTTATAAATAAATAGGTACTCTTGACGCACGTTTGTTGCATATTACAGGTTACAGGTTTCTGGAGCAAATACAGTGAAAAAGACACAAAACAACAGAAAAAGGGACTTTTGACCAACAAGTAGACGGATCCTAGTCAAGCCTAGTCGAAGAATAGTGCAAGGTCCAAGAAGTCAAGTGAACGGTTAAAAGATCGCTACAAGTGTTCACTGAAAGATCTGGAAAAGATCTCGAAGCCTAACAGAGAAAATACACATAGAAACAGAAAGCTAATAAGCCCAGAAGAAAGCCCACAAAATATCACAACCTAAGTCCACAGTTTGGCCGCGGATCCGCGGCCAAACCCATGCTGGCGCCGCGGATCCGCGGCCGTTAGGAACACGTGTCGGTGCAGATTTTCTGAGGCGGCGCGACGGTTCTGGTGTTAGGATTTTACGTGGGCAAATCTGTAATTGCGCAAGTGCGAGAGTCTGTAACCCTAGGTTTCCTATTTTCCTATAAATTGTAATCTTAGATCTAAAAATTGTATGCCTCTTTTCAATAAATAAAATTCAGAAATTCTGGAAGTGACATTCAGATCTGTTCTTTATCGCTTGGAGGGAGCCATCACCATTAGTAAGTGTTTTTCTTTTATTCTCTTAATGTTATTTCATCCCCTAATGAGCGAGTAGTCTTATCGCTTGTTAGGGTTAGCCTTAGGGAAAGGGTTGAGAGATGAAATCTCCCACCCCTTTCAATGCCATATTAAACTATCCCATTAAGAACTCCATGCATGCGCACACAACCGCTCCCTGCGGCACCCTACCCCTCGAGGTAACGGTGAACCGCAGTATAAAGGGCCGGTTGCGCGCGTTTTCCATGGGGGTTAGGGTAATTAACTATAAAGGAAGGATACGAATCTAGAGGAAGAAAACATCTTCCCAAAAGATTCGTATCCACTTTATCGATAATTACTATAACACCTAATGGATCTAAAATACGGCATCGAAAGCGGTGAGGAAACATCAATCTCCAAAACTTCCTCTAAACCTAACCCTAGCAAGAATTTAAATTAGATTAATTAAGTTTTAGATCTAGATTTTTATAAAACCAAAACGACAAATAGAATCAACTCGTTAAGACACACTAAAGGAATTTACCCGTCTCTGTGGATCGACCCGCACTCACCGGCTAGCTGCGAAGCGACGCCGTTCCTGATTGCGGTAAACTCATGTTTTTGACACTAATCACCTACTCAATTGTATGAGTGGGAGTATGTTAGCATTAGGCCCGCCCAAACGAGTTGGTGGGCCGACCCGACTCGACTCAACTGTAGTCGAGCCCAAGTCAGGCTCGGGCTCATGTAGGGGTCAGCCATATTGGGGCCGGCTCCTATAGGAAGTCGGTTTAGGGGTGGGTCTGCTTATTAATGAAAATCAAGTCCTATTAGGACTTGGCTTCCTAGATATAATCTAGGTCGTCCGTTGTCTTTTCCTTTGCTATATATATGCATGCAAAGGTTAGGGTTTGATTAATCAATGATATCAAGGATTTCATATGAGATAGAAACACAAGAGAGAAAACTAGGGTTTTTTAGGTTCTACATTTTCTTCCACATAGTAGCAGCCGCGGTGAATAAGAGGGCTTTCCGACCAATGTTGTAATCGTCTCTCGCTGACCATCACGAAGAGAAGAGGAGAACGCGCAAGAAATAACGATCAGAGATTTACCAATCGATAAGAGAGATCTTCTACCCTGCTAAGGTTTGCAAGATTCTAGTGTTCGTATAGACCACTAGTTACTTATTTGCTTCCACTGTATTTATGTTTATCTTTCAATGGATCTAAATCCATGGAGAGATCCAAGATGTAGTCATACATCACCATTAGCGTACAGTTCTTTCCCAGTGCGTTGTGCGTCATTTCCATTTTATTCTTACCCTTCCTCCGAAAGAACATTGGATATACTTTCCATCCCCTTCGCAAACCGCAGCGAATTCACTGTCGTCAATATCAATCCAGGAAAAACAGAAAGGTTATAGATTCCAAGGGGTTTTATAAGGGACGAAACTCAGTCCCGGTTTATGAGCGTGTGTTCGTTGCAGATTAGCATATTAGACCAGCTCTAATTTTTCTCTTATAGTATAGCATAGTTAGCTTTCGTATTTGTTTCTTTTCCATCCCATCACCATATCAAGATTCATATCATGTGTCTTGTCATCGCCGGTTATCTCATCGATGAGTAACAAAAACAAAGAACAACGCCTTCTTTTTTCTTCCCATCGGAGTTACCTTCTTAGCCTACCTAATCCCAAAAAATTTACATCATAAAATACATATTGCGGTATCCAAAAAATTTTGGAAAAATGGGCCTGTTGAAAAGAAATAGGAAAAACTCACCGACAAAAAAAATTCAATGAAAAACTCCCTAAATTCAAAAGTTATAGGGTTAAGTCTTATATTACAACCAACCACCTTTTGTTTTTTAATATTCCGATATCACGCCTGTCAATTTTTGTCAGATAACTGCTACATTTAGCAGGTAAACTGCTATATTAAGTGCTACACTTAGCAGATAACAGCTAATTTATCAGATTTAGCAGTTTGCATTAACTGCTCCACTTAACAGATAACTTCGAAATTTATCAAATGTAGCAATGTAACTGCTAAATGTAGCAGTTTACATGTTAAATTTAGCAGTTATCTGTCAGAACTTGACAAGGATAATTTTGGAATGTTAAAATATAAAAAGTAGTTGGTTGTACTATAGGGACTTAAACAAATAAATTTTTGGATTTAGAAAGATTTTTACTAAAGTTTTTTTCTAGAGAGTTTTTCGTACTGATTTCTAGACCGGGGAAATTAGACCCATTTTTCCCAAATTTTTATCCATGTTATCATGATTCCAAACCATCATCACAAACCGAAACACCCCCGTCCTCTGGAGTTTTTTTCATACATAATTTGGACTCCAATGTAAATAATGAATTCTGCACTTGGGTGTGACACACCCTTTGATCTCGTGTCGTTTACTAAGCCATGTTGAGCCGTGGGTATATTTTTGGGTGGAGTTGATGACATTATTGGGGAAAATAACGAAGGTGTCTATTAAAGGAAGGAAAAGGACATAACATAAAGGAGGGATTTAGGGACATTTTCCCGCACCCTCTGGGTTTGGATGGTGGGTGCTGAAAATTTGGCAACCACACTTTATTTCTCTAATTTGTGTTTTTTCATCCCATACTGAGCTAGTGTTTTTTAATTGATATTTTATTTAGGGTAACGATATTGCCAAAATTTAAATTGATAAATCCACATCAAAAATTGTATTTGGACAAAATTGTCTCAACCACAACAGCTTTTAATTATATTGATGGTTTAATTTACTAAAATACCGTCAATGATATTCTCTCTACCAGCCACCGATGAACTAATTACTTACAAAATAATTCTATCTAATACACCGATGAATTAATATCAAAAACTTTCTCATCGCTCCAAACTCCTCTGCCTGTGATTGTGACCCCTCGCCCGCCGCGACGCCATCTTGACCTCTCCTCCTCTAACAAAGGTATATTCAGAGAGACCTATTATACATCAATTTTTGTAATAATTAGCTGTCTATTCTGTAGTTTTTAGAGTTAAAGTTGCATCACTTGAATACATTCTATTATGTTTAAGTAGCCCGTTAAAGTCATTTTATAAAAAAAAAACGCAACTCTGCCTTTTGAAAAGTGACGGTATTGATGGATATTCGAGCAAAATATTCCCAACAAAACATTACGATCTATTATACATCAATTTTTGTAGTAATTAGCTGTCTATTCTGTAGTTTTTAGAGTTAAAGTTGCATCACTTGAATACATTCTATTATGTTTAAGTAGCCTGTTAAAGTCATTTTATAAAAAAAACGCAACTCTGCCTTTTGAAAAGTGACGGTATTGATGGATATTCGAGCAAAATATTCCCAACAAAACATTACGATCTATCAAAAATATTCTTGGCATTTGAATTTTTTTTTTTTTTAATTTCGATCAGTTGAAAAATGAATTAATTATCCACGAAAAAATGTATTAACGTGTCATTGGTGAGGTGCTAGAGAGAAGTCTTTTTTAAGTTATCAATTGGATATTTTAATGAATTAAACCACCAACATAATTAAAGGCCGTTGTGGTTGAGGTTTGTTTTGTCCATACACAGTTTTTGGTATGGATTTATCAATTTAAGGTTTGACAATATCGCTACCCATTATTTAAATACCATAAATTTTTAATGTTTTTCACTTAAATACCTCAATGCCTATAAACCACAAATAAAGCAAATTAATTTTTCCTGATTTAATTAAGTGTGTGCGCGCGCCTGTATAAATATAAGAAATCGTCCAGATGTAAATTGAAAAAATAATGCTGAAGTTTGAGTTATTTGTTAGTGGTTTGCAAGTACATGGTATTTATATGAATTTATTAACATTAGCTTTATTCATTTGAAAATTGCTAATAGCTTAAGATAATTTAGAAAATATTTATCAGCTTTTCTAGTTTCCTTGATTATGCTTTGATTGTTTGCCGTGTCAGTCATTGCAGAGCATCGGTTACAGCTGAAACAAAATAGATTATTTCAGAATGGTTTGAGACTACAAACATTTGTCTTTTAGCTCAATCTTTTGTCTTTTAGCTCCATATGTTTCATGCCCTCGTATGTCATCAATTGCGGCTAACAAAACCTGTACTCATTAATAATCACATACCTAACCCTTGAAAATGAAATGTCTGTGCTTACCTGCAAACTTATGTCTTGTTAGGTCTTGTATGTATGCTCGAATTTTGTAAATGAAATGTTTATACTATTTTCTTTACAACTTGTACATTATTGAGTACATCATGCAAGATATTTTGATGGATTAGGCTAAGCTCAGAACTGTGACTTGGCCAGCGTTGAGGAAGAAACCACCCCTTTTGAGTATATCCAAGCATCAAACCATATGGCTTTCAAGGGCCACATTTATAACCACCCATTGCAAATTATTTATCTTTTGTTTTTCCATGATAAAGATGGTTTTTATTTTTTCAAAGGAATCATGCATTTTCGAGTACACACGGGGACCAGTCCCATGGTTTCGGATCGCCGCACTAGGATTGATGCGCTGAGAATCTGACGGAATACGACAATGTAATACACATGTGTCCATATATTTAAAGACTTTAATGTGGCGGAGGTTAACTGTGGAGGATTAGCCCTGCCACTTAAACTCCAAGCCCCGTCTTTTAGGGGTCGACTGTACCTAATTAATTGCGGTCGATCCTAACTATAGATTCCTCGTGTTGAAATTGTAATGGATGGTTGGGATGAGTTAGTGCATCCAAAAATCAGTGGCAGCAAAATCTAAATTCATTTCCTGGTAATTTGATTTGATAAATCAATCAATGTTAGATTTAACGGAGTAATGTCCCATTTTCTTGAAGAAAGTTATGTTTGCTAGTATAAACTAGAATTAATATGCATAAATATATCATCATACCATGATTTAGTACATAGAGCATGGATGCCAATTGAAGTATTAGTCTTTCCCTAAAGCTAGACGGCTAAGTTTGATGAATTTTAATTTTGCCTGTTCTGATAGTGTTACAATCTAAACATGTAAGATATGTTTAGCATCTGAAAAAATCTAATAAAATATCATTATTTAAATGGCCAGATACTACAAACATTCACTTATTGATGATGTATGTTTTATTATTTTTCTTTTCCTATCTTAAAAAGAATTATATAGTATATACCAAATGCAGTGCATTCGGACCAAAAAAAAAAAAAGAAATGGAGATATTCAGACAAATTTAGACGGTTTTGTGTGATCTTGGAAAACCACTGGGAACTGGGAATGCGTGAAAAGCCGACTTTGATATAAATAAATAGAATAAAGAAGAAGATTTCTTTAAGAGCTTCCATCTTTATCAATTTGTGGATTAAAATGTTTTAGATTCTGAAAAAATATTTAAGATAAAACATAACAAACTTCAGCATTATCAAATCTTTAAAATGTCTACTAAAGTTATATAAAAATCTTTATAATCATTACTGTTACTTTAATTATCAGAACTAAAATTCTTCAAAACTCTGGTCAAATATTTTGTTTATGATGTTAATACAAACGTGAGAGTCAACGTATATGGTCTTGCTCTGTCATAATCATGCACATACGAGGAATACACAGAAGATATTTTACGGTTGCAAAATAAATATAATAATAATAATAATAATAATAAAACTGATATGCATTCATTGGACACGTGTAGACTTATCCCTTCCTCTTTACAAGATTTTGCAAGAGGAGCTCCCCGTATGATCCTCTCTCTCACACACTACCTTCTTAGCTATTCTAAAAGCTGAAGGTTTTTTTTTTTCAAAATAGAATAGTTAAAGATTAAAATTAATAAAATAGGGTATTTGAAAATTTAATTACGAGAAAATGATGATTTAGGGCCACGTAAGACATGGCCCCAAACGCTCTCAAAGTAAGGTGGGGGGGGGGGGAGGGGGGGGGGGGAGGGGGGGGAGGAACCCATCCTCACCACTAAAAAGTGGAGGGCGGGTTAGGCGGGTTCTGAAAACCCGCCCTGGCCCCCACCCCACCCCACCCCACGCAGACTCCCGACCCCTCCCCTATGGAGGACGGGTCCTAGAACCTGCTTCCCTCCTAGAACCCGCCCTCCCCACCCCTCAAGGAACTCGCCTTCTCCTTAGGAGATGATGGGCTTCCAGAACTCGCACTTTAAAATAAAAAAATTTAATTTTTTTTTAAAACACGAATAAAAAATAATTCAAAAAAATAATTTCTAGATTACGTGGACCCGGAATACCTAATTTGCGGGAGTAAATGCGGGTTCCAAGAACCCGCACTTCCGTGTATGCCAGAGAGGGCGGGTTCTCGGGAATTTTTTTTCCTGACATATCAATTCTTATCAATACACGCAAATATTGGATAAGATTGACAGATAAGGGTTGTTATTGTTTACTGATGTGGGGATAAGATCGACAGATAATGGTTGTTACTATTTCTATAGAAGAAATCCAATACTTAGATCATACTATAAATATGAATGAGGAACGCTTCAGTAACAACATACAAGAAAGCAAGCAAATAAGTTTGAACTTCAAGTTCTGTCTTCTCATAGAAGAATTAGAGAAGATACGAAAAATACAACTGCAGTTGCAATAAAGTTTTTAAGTGGTTACTAAAGGGTGAAACATATGAGGGTGGAATGATTCGAAGTTTCTAAGCGGTTACTAACGTAATTTCTTAACACTTGAAATACATCTCATTGCCAATCTAAACCTACGACACTCGTTGAAGAGGGCATCATAGTATGCCGCGAAAGCTCTAGGGAGGAAACGGGCCCATGTAAGAACACGCTCTTTTACCCCTCTCAGAACTGCATTCAATCCAATATTACGGACTGTGTAGTATCTACTTTTTTAATGTTATTGTATAACATTTAATTTATGTATGTATCGTAGCACAAATTTGTAGCGCTGCAGTAGAAAATCAGTATACCGCAGAAGCTATTTCAGTTGAAAACGAGCAAATTCAAATGCTTATGTCCACATGCATGCAAAGACTTTTTCCTTCTTTACATAAGGTAAGTATTCACTCTAAAAAAAATTCAAACAATCAATCCCTATATCGGTAAGCCTCTAACACCCTTAAGGACCCCGTTGAACCTTTCAGACATATTAGTGGTCATTAGTAGATACCTGCATCGATTATCATGTGCTTGTGTCCACATACGTGTTGGATACTCATCTAACCATGCTTTCGCCGCTTGACTCATCTCTCCAATTTTCGCCATGTACATGTCATGAAAAATAAGGTCAGACGCTTCACCGGTTTTGTACACAAACTTACGTAGATTTGAACTTTTAAATTTCCTATAAAAATTCTGTCTGAAGTGCCGCAAGCAAAATCTATGTGGTGTCGTCGGAAATACCGCTCTCACAGCAGCTAGTATTCCAAGATGTCCATCAGATATGATGCATAAATCTTTTTTATCATTAACAAATGGGATACTTTTGAGTTGACGAAAAAACCATGACTAAGATGATGTATTTTCACCCTCGACAATAGAAAATCCCAACGGAAATATACTGTTAATAGCATCAACACCTGTAGTAATTAATATGCAACCTCTGTACTTACCATACAGATACGTCTCATCCACACACAATACTGGCCGACAGTGTGTGAAATCAGCCGCGTACGGAGCAAAGCACTAGAAAATTCTTTGAAACCTGATACAGCCATCGACATCTGTTTCTGTGGTTTTTAATTGGTATACGAACCCCGGATTTGATACTTTCATGGCTTCCATATAAGAGACTGGCAAGTTGTATGAGCTTTTCCAATTCCTAAATATCTTACATAAACACTTCCTACGAGCATCCCATGCCTTTATATACGAAATCTGAATTTTATTCTCTCTACTTACGTAGAGCCGTATCTATCGAGGAGTCATCGCCACATAATAATTTTGATATAAATATTTAAAAAATTATAATATTAGTTCTTTCTGATATGTCACGACCCGAATTTGGCATGTGACCGGCACTTAGATTGTGTGATGTCTAAAGATGTCGATACAACCCGAGTAAGCCAGAAAACCAAGATCTAAAACCCGTTTGCGGAATTAAGAAGGTATAGTTTTAAATGTAATAAAAATGAGGTCACATGTCGAATGGTCTTTGAAATGAGGTTAAAACAATTGGTTTGTATTGGAAATTTTGACAGCACCTCCTTTGTAATTTTTTTAGAAAAAAAAGTACATAATCATAATATGGTGTCATCCCCTGCTTGGGAGCAAAACCAACGTCAATCGATAGAAACAACCCACGCAAATAATATACAACGCTCAGAAGCGAAGAATCACATGCATATAAGTAACAGAAAGCACAATCAAACATATCTAGTCGATTCTACTCAATCGACCCAAAAATACATACATAAGTATACCCACGTTCTAAGTCAAATAATATACATGGTCTGATGGAGTGACACTAGATACAAGATACAAAATACCCAAAAGAGGCGGTTACTAAACATATAACCTACCTAGCAAGATAAGCGACGAAAGCTGTGATATCTGTGTCCGCAACGCAGCTATGCGTCCATACGTCTCCTGCAAGGAACTAAGACACAACGGGAGTGAGTTGCCAACTCAGCGAATAAACTAACATCCAACGGTTGAAATTGTATGCATAACGAAATAGCGACTAAAACTATGCATCAGGTAAACATGATATATGATAACATATGAAATATGAATATGTAACTACAGTGCTTGTATAAAAGGAAACAGAAATCTCATCAAGTGTTCCAAAAATCTTGGTCATTTTCATAAACAATTCTCAAATACAGTGTCAAATATCGACACAAATCTTCAGTTTTAACAGGCATCGTTCTCCGAACGATCCTGACAGCCAACAATATCGGTCTGTATCCTCCAGATATCCACCGTGTTTCTCAAACTATCTCCGGTATCGAGTGTCCTCGCTAGGCCCCCCGCCTCTAATGCGGATTTCCTGCCCCTCGGTCTCGATCGGGTCTACCATGTATCTGACTGTATACCCCCCACTCAGTCCGGATAACGTAAAAATCTGCAGCCGTATAGCCCCCTCGCTCGGTTCAGAATAAAACCAAATCAGAAAAACAACAACTCATGGTGGACATATCACATAAATCAAGAAGACCTGTAAAATCATAACATGTAGTGAATAAAACTCGAAACAAGGAAAATTTCATAATTCAATATTTCATGATACAAGTAATAACAAGGACAATGAGATATGATATGTATCGAAACAATAGCAATATTGTGTGACAACAGTTATTAATGATACTAACAGTGCGCAATAGATTATATATGACATGGCAAGTTTTAGATGTGTACATGACATGTTAATTACCGATGGCGTGTAGTGTAGCATGTAAGCATGTGCAAGTGCAACATAACTCATCGGTAATAGTGCAAGTGTCCTAGCAAGTGTTAAGGAACATCGATTAATAGGTATGAATGCATACAATGCACTATTAGGTCAATTATGCAACAGCATGAATGGAAAACAAGTAAAACAAAATTTCTGGTTTCGGGCGTTATACGCCATCCATACAATTCCCCCGGTAGATATTTAGTCTACTCACCAGAACAAGTCGTGATCTACTCGGATCCCATCACTCCTTTTCCCTTCCTCGCTACCTACAAAGTCCCCACGGTCAAACCTAACATCGAAATGAAACTTTAGTATATAAACGGCTAAATTCCGATACGGTGAATACGTAAATTCTAAGTGAACTAACTTACATAACGTGATAAGTTTGAATATCGTGTGCTATACAGACCCAAGGCTAACTAGAGCTACCACGACTCGTTGTATTTTGAGAAAACATTAACGTGATACAAAATGTCTGTATCATACATTAAAATATTATAAAAAGCAAGGCAATTAGCTTCAAGATTTTGTTTACAAACTATCTAGAAAAATCAAAGTATACCAAACACCTTATATAACCTACAAAGAGCTACCCACAAAATTTCAAAACCCAACCTATCAAGAAAACCGGCGGTAGCGGGAAAATCAAGGATTCCGCCGGTCGAACTGTGAAGGAATGGGTCTCGGTTTCTAGGGTGCACTCTAGGTTCTAACACTATTCTACCATATTGTTAGATTTATTTAGAGATTAATATAATTATAGCAGATACTAATAGAACTAAAACTCTAAACTAAAACACGTTTTATTTCCGATATCGTAAACACTAATTGTACAGAACTCTTACTAAGACCTGAAAGGTTGAGAATTATACATATATGAAGGATTTCACTGAGCGCAATCTTCAAGAGGTGCACAAAGAGTTGAGGGGCCTTGCTTGAGGGATTTGAATCAACATTCAAGGAACTCTATCTTTTTTCTTCTTCTCTATGTGAGGGTGGAGAGCTTCACTGTTTGGTGCTAAGTGTTGTGAAACCTATATTCAGTTGATAAACTAAACAAATAAGAGAGTTTTGTGTTGAAAAGGGGAGGAGGAGGTGTCACCGTAGAGGGGTGAGGTGCATGTGTGAAAGGGTGAGGTGTTGGCTTGAGGTGCATCTCATGGTGTGTTGTGGGTGAGGTTTATCTTAATCATAACATCATGATTCTCACAATATGCACTTAAACCCCCAAACAAACCTATTTTCCTCATTGAAATTAAGACTTTCCACTAAAACCCTTTCTTTACAAACTAAATGTTACCTAAACTAATTGCCATTATACTTAAATACCCTAACCATTTATAGAAAAAACTTTTTATTAAAATTATAAAATTTAAAATAACATTTTTAAAATAAAATAATTAATTATCTAAAAAAAATCCGAAACGTTACAATATCCTTCCCTAAAAAAAATTCAGTCCCCGAATTAAAACCTAATCACTCATACCTTCAAAAAGATGTGGGAATTTCTCCTGTATCACATTCTCGGCTTTCCAAGTGATCTCTTCGCTATTTGGTCCCCGCTATAGAACCGTTACAATTAGAAGTACCCTTGATCGCAGCTTCTTCACCTGCCGGTCGAGAATAGCTATTGACTGCTCGGTGTAAGATAAATCACGCTCAAGCTGTATAGTCTGATGCTGAATAGCGTGAGAAGGATCTGAAAGGTTACGCTAGCGCCCTGGCAATCATCCGTGACCGATTGCGGAACAAAAATTTTCTAACGATTTAAACTTGGCGCTAGAAAAATCCCAAAACCGGATCTACCATAAACCTAACTAGCAACTCAAGAAGCTATCTACTATGAAAAGAGTTTATACCAAGAGGCTCAAGTCCTTCGGATCTTCACTCTTCTCCTTGAGCATGCTCCTAGTGGCCTCCATGATCGAGCTTGATCGACGGCTTCCTCACGTCAAAGTGTAGGGTTCCTATGAACGGCGGCAAGGTTTCGGGAGGTATCGTCCATGCCATTTTCAAAAATTTGCTGTTTTAAAGAACCTTAAACTAGAATCGTTAACTAGAGAATCATACGAAACATAAAGTAAACTACTTTACTTCTAAGTGATAACGGAATACAATCTTTGTAGACCGGTCCTTCACTTCAATAGCTCCTTGTAGTAGTCCCTTCGCTGCGATCATGGAACTCCCGGACTCTTGCATGGCTTCTCAAGGTGAAAAGAACGAACTTGCTTGAAGTCTTCGAAGCCGAAGATGATCTACGTCGAGGAGACACCAACTCAAGCTACTACTTCACTAATAAGAGATTAGTGAAGCTAACACCCTATACTAAAGTGCTAATCTAGTAGAGAATGATGAAGTAGGAAGTGGGCTCACTTTAGTTTTATTTTTCTCACAATATTTTCTCACTTGGACAAAACCTAGAGAGCTCTTGAGCTTTGACGAAGAAGATGAAGTCAAGAGATGAGAATGAACTAATGAGGTGAGAGAATCAACCATGGGTGAGTTTGCATCATATACTAACTCATGTAGAGAGATAACCATAGCTAAATTATAATGGTTAGGTTAATAAATATCTTAAGTAAAACAAAATGAGTGGATTATGTCAATGCATCCACAAGCTTCTACAAGCATCATGCATGTGAGCAATTATCCACTAATTTGGATTTACTTTAAATATTTAAACCCTACATTATAATTAGTATGGTGTAAGTCTTATACACCCATGTAGTGTATATCAACAACCATGACACAAAATAGAACACAATTAATATATATCACATATATATTAAGTGTGAACATGTGAGAAAATAAATGCTTAAATGAGCTAATATTAGTTAATGTAAACTAGTATATCAAATATACAATTATACACTAAATTATAAAATCAACACTTGATTTAATAATCCGGCTATATCGCATATAACCGACTAATATTATATGTACCAACTTATCGAATCAACACTTGATTCGATAACCCGGCTATATCACATATAACCGACCGATACAAATATTGCGAGAATAGAACACGGTATCACATACTCGCATTATTCTTGGTCCCGCACATATCGCATATGTGCTCCTACTTTGTTTTGCCCGAGCCAATAAAACCTCTATGTAGGACTCTAAAGACTCGTCAATACGCCGGCAGTAGGTGATGATCACATCAAGCACCCACAAGCCGTCAGTGGTACTAGCTGGATGTAACGGCTACTCGGGTATTGAACGATCAGAAGATCAGCAAGTAAGCCCGCTCTAACTCCTGCAAAAGCATGTCAGTAACACTACCGTACAGTCCGGTCCCCTCGTCTGATATCTCGCATATCTAGTCTAGGGGTGGTAAACGTCATACCCCAATAACCGATAAGTCATGCCGATGCGAGGCTCATAACGGGTCGAGAAACTACTGATAACACTTACCAGTAAATCTCTAAATCAGCCCTGGCCAGGGACTTCCCTATTATGGCCAATCGTGCACATCGCAACATCAACCCCAAATACCGGGAGAGACGAACCCCTCCTATCGTTCATTGCCTCCATGTGATTCAGCACTGTACCCAAAAGCCACCGTTTTGCACTTTCTCTTGAACGTGGTAAGGTAGAAATCAAAACACAGTGGGAATCACACAAGACTCTATGACGATCTCGGGTCTACAGACTAACCTGTACCATTGTCACCAGAGAACTGCTATCTGACGATAGGTATAATACCAACTAGGAGTTCTCGGCGAGTCTGTCCAGTGTACCCAGTCTCCACTGAGCACCCATATACCATCTCTGATGTCAAACACCAATGGATATGGGATCATCCATCGCTCATCGCATGGGTCGAGAAGTGTATACGCTAGTCTACTCTGGTATATCGATGCCCCGTCTCGATACACCCACGACTAGGAACATTAAAGGATGAACTTATGGACTACCATGGCCCCACTAGTATGATCTGCATCACAATCTTGGTAGTCAAGTACACATCCTAAGGGCTTTACCAACATGTAACCATAAGACAATATCAAGAGACAAGTATACATGTTAAGATAAAGAGCAACCAGATAGCATACTATCATGTCGAGCAAGAAAGTCCTCTCTATATATGTCTAAGCATTCACTATAATATACATCATATGTACAATAATGGCCTCTAGGGTATACATACAACTAACACAAAGATGATCCACCCAAGAGTGTCTACTTCGAGCTCCTACCTTTAAACTGAGGTAACTAGGTTACTTAGTATGCTGGTCTAAGTGGCCTAGATGATTTAGAGAGTGATGATGGATTGTTTTGTCTTAAAAACCCTAGGTTTCTCAACACATCAGACTATTAGGGTTTGAAGTAGAAGAAGAGAAGCTTGGAGGAGATAAAAGTGTTGTAGAAAGCAACATAAGAATTGAGTGAAGAATAGCTAAGTCTTGGACTAATAAAGCAAGCATCCCAAGATAATAATAAAAAACTATCTCCATCACAAAATATCTAGATATTTTCCATAAAATATCTAGATGCCACCTTACCACAATAGTAACCCATAACTCACTAAGTGAGTCAACAAGTAGCCATGCTTCACTTAATAAAAGTCAACACCTCATATCTCGACCTCATTTAACATTTAACTAAATGGTCAAAACAAATAATGAGGTGTCTTCTTCTAGAAGCACTCTTGTAACAAATTACAAGAATACCCCTCACCGTATATACATACCCGTATCCGTATTCCGAAAAATACGAATACAAAGAGACGAAAATAATCCAACAATATAATACTAGGATCCGGCTTAAACCAAACCCCGCTAGTATTATCCCGCGAACATCATACGTGCATAGTACAAGTATGTAATCAAACCCTGCCGTAAAACTATACGGCCTCTACATCGTTTCGCCCGAAGCAGAGAAACCCTCTGCATGGGACTCTAAAGACTCGATGGTACGCCGGCAGTGTGTTACTGGATAAATCCATAACCACAAGCACGTCAGCGGCATTAGCTGTGCGTAACGGCTACCCGGTTACCTGTCGAAAAGGAAAGCCGACGAGCAAACTCATCAGGATCCCTACTGAGCCTATCCGTGACAATATCCATACAGTCCGGTCTCTTCGTCTAAGAGTATTGCATACCGGATCTAGGGTGTGGTAAACGTCAGACCCTAATAACCCGATAATTCGTGCTGATTCGGCTCAGGACCAATCCGGGAAACTACTGATCAACCTATCAGAAAATCCCAACTGCCTTGGCCAAGATCTTATAGTCCTGACCAATCGAACACAGTGCGATATCAACTCCCAATACCTGGAGAGACGAATCCCTGACAATCACTCACTGCCTCCATATGGCTCGGGACTGTACCCAACCAAAACCTGTTTGCATGACTCAGTAGAGTCATGGTAGAGTAGTGATCAAAGCACAGTGGGAACTTACACGAGACAAATAATGATCTCAGGTCCAAAGACTAACTTGTACACATGTCACAAGAGAATCGTTGTCTAACGATAGGTATAATACCATCTAGAGGTTCTCAGCGAGTCCGTCCAATGTACCCACCCCCAGTGAGCACCCGTATACAATCTTAGGTGATCACACCAATGGTTGTGGGACCAACCACCGCCCCTCGTCCGGGTCTTAGAAATGTACACGCAAGTCTACTTTGGAGTGTCGATGCCCGATCTCGATACTCCTGCGACTTGGGATATTTAAGGATGTGCTTATAGACTACCCAGCTCCCATAAGTATGATCGCCATCACAACGCAGGTAGTCAAGCAAGATCCTACGGGATTTATCAACATGTAACCGCAATATGTAATAACGTGTATAACATATTCCATGTTAAGATAAAGTCAAACCATAATAGTATACTACTATATCAAGTCTTTATTAATATGTGCAAGTTGGATAAAGTATCAATAAAAACAAATACCCATATCCTGATAAAGACAACTGAAATAATATACTATATAACTGAGCAAGATCGTCCTTTACATACATATCCCCAGCATCCACATGTATACATATACAATAATGGCCTCTGGGGCATACATATCTAACAATCTCCTACTTGTACTAAAGGCCAGTTGTTGGAGTACCGAATACCCAACGTCTGCTCTAAGGCCAGCTGCTGGCGTACTGCATACCCAACATCTCAAAAAGTCGCTCGAACCGTACTTGAAGGAGGGCCTTTGTAAATGGATCCGCCGTGTTCTCTTTTGTATCCACTCTCCGGACCTCGATCTCCTGGCGATCTATGATCTCCCTGATCAGATGATGCCACCTTAAGATGCTAGATTTCTGATGGGACCGTGGTTCCTTCGCTAAAGTTATAGCCCCATTGTTATCGCAATACAAATGTATCGGATCAACAATGGACGGAACTACCTGAAGTTCAGTAATGAACTTCTTCATCCAGACCGCTTCTTTTGCGGCATCGCTCGTAGCAATGTATTCAGCCTCCATCATCGAGTCTATGACGGTATCCTGTTTGGAACTCCTCCAACACACCGCCCCTCCGTTGAGGGTAAACACAAAACCCGAGACAGACTTGCTGTCATCCTTATGACTCTGGAAGCTTGAATCGGTAAAGGACTCGACCTTGAGGTCTCCATTACCAAAAACCAAGAACATATCCTTAGTCATTCTCAGGTACTTGACTATGTTCTTCACTGCTTTCCAGTGGTTCTCACCTGGGTTCGACTGATACCGGCTCACCATGTTTAGCGCGTAAGCTACATCTGGTCTTATACATAGTATCACATACATTATAGATCCTACCGCCGAAGCGTAGGGTATAGTGCTCATGCGAACCCTCTCCTCATCAGTCTTGGGAGACATCTCCTTGGAGAGAGTGATTCCGTGCAATACGGGTATGTTACCGCGCTTGGAATCTTCCATACTAAATCTCTTTAGTACGGTCTCTATGTACCTGGACTGCGAAAGTCCCAGTAATCTCTTGAATCTATCTCTGCAGATCCTGATCTCGAGAATGTACGAGGCATCACCCAGATCCTTGGAGAACCTTTGTGACAAGAACAGCTTGGCCGATTGTAGCATAGGAATATCGTTTCCTATCAAAGGAATGTCGTCCACGTACAAGACTAGAAATACGACAGTTCATCCTACAATCTTCTTATAAATACATGGCTCATCCTCGTTCTTGATGAAGTCAAATTCCTTGACTGTATCATCAAAACAGATGTTCCAGCTCCACAATGCCTGCTTCAATCCATAAATGGATTTGAGCAACTTGCACACCTTCCCACTGCTCCCACTGTCTACAAAACCATCTGGCTGATCCATATAAACGCACTCTTCCAAACTACCGTTTAGAAAAGTCATTTTACGTCCATCTGCCAGATCTCATAGTCATGGAAGGCAGCAATGACAAGTAGGATCTGAATGGATTTGAGCATAGCCACTGGAGAAAAGGTTTCGTCATAGTCCAATCCTGGTCTTTGACGAAAACCTTTTTGCAACAAGTCTAGCCTTATAGGTTTCCACCTGCCCATCTACACCAATCTTCCTTTTGTAGATCCATTTGCATCCAACGGGTTTTACCCTAGGTGGAGCAATTTCCAAGGTCCACACTTTATTGGCGTACATGGACTCCATTTCAGATTGCATAGCATCCAGCCACTTATCAGAGTCCCTACTGATAATGGCCTGCCTGAAACTAGCAGGATCATTTCTTTCAAGATGCAATCCTCTCTATCCCCGTCTATGAGAAAACCGTAGTATCTCTCGGGCGGATGAGAAATCCTACTAGATCTGCGTAGTGGATGAGGTTCATCTGGGATTATTGAATCCTGTGATTCTATCAAATCTTCAATTGTTGTTTGTGTATCTATAATTTCTTCCAGTTCTACCATGCTTCCCCTGGTTTCTTTTGCAAGAAACCGCCATTCCAGAAAGGTGGCATTCCGAGAAACAATAACCTTTGTTCCTCAGCATGGTAGAAAAGGTATCCTCGTGAATGTTTGGAATATCCCACAAATTTACACAACACTGATCGTGCCTCAAGTTTTTCCGGATTGTGCTTCTTCATATAAGCTGGACAACCCCATATCTTAATGAATTTAAGACATGGTCTTTTTCCACTCCATATTTCATATGGAGTCATAGGCACAAATTTAGATGGAACCTGATTCAATAGGTACGCTGCTGTTTCAAGCGCAAGTCCCCAGAATGAAAGAGGCAATTCTGCGTTACTCATCATGGAGTGAACCATGTCCAATAGGGTATGATTCCTCCGCTCTGATACACCGTTGTATTGTGGTGTATACGGAGGAGTAAGCTGAGAGAGAATACCATTCTCTTTCAGAAAGCCCTGGAATTCCGTGCTTAAGCACTCCCCTCCTCTATCAGATCGGAGGATCTTGATACTTTTGCCAGTCTGGTTCTCTACTTCCTTTCTGAATTCTTTAAATTTCTCAAAAGCTTCAGATTTGTGTTTCATAAAATACACATACCCAAACCAAGAGAGATCGTCAGTGAATGTGATGAAGTATGAGAACCCACCCCTCATATGTATATACATCAGACCATACACATCATGTGTATGAGTCCCAAGAGCTCCGCTGCTCTTTCTCCATGTCCGGTAAACGGAGATTCGGTCATCTTCCCTTGAGACAAGACTGACAAGTTTCATAAGATGAAAATTCGAACATATTCAAATATCTATCCTTATGCAATTTACTCAGTCTTTTCTCTCCAATATGACCAAGTCTACAATGCCACAAGTAGGATTTGTTCGTATCTGAACTCTTCCTCTTGCTTGTGTTTTGTACATTGAAAACTGTGTTTTGATTTAGAACAGAGATACCATTACACAGTGTACCTTCTACAACCAATACCTGATTAAGGTAAATTTTCATGATATTTCTATCAAGAACAAACTTATATCCATCTTTATCAAGTAAAAAAACTGATATGTTGTTGCAAACCATGGAAGGTACATAGTAGCAATTGTTCAAAATCTTAGTATTGCCTTTTGGCAACACAAGGTGATATTCACCGACGGCAGCAACATCAACTTGCGCTCCATTCCCTACTCTGAGGGAAATATCACCAGGTCCAACCATCCTACTTTTTCTCAGACCCTGCAATAAATTACAGATATGATATCCTGATCCGGTATTTAGTACCCAGGAGGTAGGACTGACCGAAAAACAGTTCTTAATAATAAGAATACCTGAAGGAGATGCAATAGTATGCTTCTTATTCGTTGAGGTCATCAAGGAATTCATACAATTCTCTTTCCCTTGCTCATACTCATGACAGCTGTCATAGTTTAGAGCCGAACTGATGTTCTCCAACCCCGAATAGGAATTTGGATCGGTCAAGCGATACATTTTATTATCTTGATTAGGACGTGAAATGGTTGCTACCTGGAGAGAAGGAAAAGAAACACTTAGCATGCGCTCTTGCAAGATTAGATCGGTTATTAGTTTATCTAATTAGGATGGCTCCCACTGTTTCCTCAAATTCTTCTTCAAATCCTAAAAGAAGAACTAGTCAGGATTAATCGCACGTCACAATACTTGCTTAACCTTTCGGCCATGCTAGTATCGGCATTTTGAGGAAGGTTTTCCAACGTTTTTGTGAAGTTCCTTAATTATATAGCCTCTTTCCCCTGGAGGCGTAGCCCCGCTGACACCGTTCTAGACACCTACTTGGTTTATAGCATTAATTGTTAAGTGAAATAATCTCCCGAGAGTAATCCTACTCATCAGTGGGATCAGGATCCAACTATCATTGTGTGATGACCTAGATGGAATCCACTCTAGTCACCACACTCCAGAAGGTATACCAAAAACTGCAAGTTTCCTGGATATTTGAATCCCCCGATGTGGTTTTTGCCCCTAGGACCCAAGTGACCTTGACTAAAGATCAAAATGTCAAAAGGTCCTAATCAAGTTCTACCCGTCATTATCTTGATTGCATTAGACCCACCCGTACGAGCCTTGACTAAAGATCAAAATAATCGTACGACTGTCCTAACCAATCGCATTACCATGCAACAGAAAAGTATTACATAGCTACCGAACACTATGCCTCGACTAAAGATCGAAATGCGTAGCACGAATACTAAGCACTACCAATCCGAAATGATGGAGGGCTACGACTGGGTTTTTGGAGAAAACCCCTTTAACGTAATGAACTTGATATCGTTGAAGGAACCTGAGCAGTTTTGAAAAGGAGTGGTTTAAGCCCCGCTTTTGAAAAACTTCTGATTTTGAAGAAAACCGAGTAATCTATAGTATAAACTTTTGCTCAAGAGGTGACTCCCCGTGAAGGGATCTCGGCTCTTGCCTCTTTGAATGAGGTGCTGGATATTCACAACCGAATACCACTATGCAAAGCGAAAGAATATAACTATAGTTTTTCGAAATTTATTCCAACAACATCCTTTTAGGTTTCTTTTCTTGCATTAATCAAAATTAATGTGTTCCCATCAATTAACCTATCACACCAGAAAAGAACGAAAATACAATATACGTATATATCATCAGCATTCGCCACTGGGTCTCGTCATAATCCGTTAGGTTACTTAACTAACGACAGAGCGGGGGCTGGACTAGCGCGGGTGCAAAACATATACAACATCTACTAGTATATATATAAATATATATAACATTCGTCCTAGGCATGATAATAAGCAACATCATATAATCTCAGCAAGCAACACGTAATGGTGGATAATCTTGGAGCCTCGGGTTTCATTTGAGCCGCAAATAAAACCCGACGTTCCTGGTCATGTGGATAGCCAGTGCAATGAAAACCTGGACCCCCATGAGCGCAGCAAGTTATCCGCCAATCCCAGAAGTGAGGCAGCCCCAATCAACAAAGTGAATGGGTCACCCAGCACTCTACGGGATCCGGTAACTTGAGCGTCCCTCTGTGGGTCATCTTATACCCCTACGAGTGCGGCGAATAGCCCGCCAATTCTAGAATAAATCCCCCTCCGTCTCAACGCCATGGGATGCGGGCTTGTTGCCTTCTAGAACCCAGTTATTCGTGCACTCCACCGCGAGGTAATCCTAGGACAAAAAATGAAAATAATATGTACAACGGTGCATCGACCGCAACCCGGTCATGCCCCAACAAATAATATACAACATGGCAGTGACGACAGTCCACATGTCGGACGATCGCCCCGTAATAACAAATGTACAAATGAATCTCAATTATACCAATAACATTGTGCCACAAGCTATCTACCACGACTATCCAATCACAACCACATCACAAACACAGAACATCAACGTAAATGCCATGTTTGCAAACCCGTCTAAAAGAACATATAGCAGTTAGACAAGCTATACTGCTCTAATGACATTCACGGTCGCAGATAGTAATGTACGTACTGAAACTATTAAACAGTGTTAAAAATAATGACTTCGAAATACCCCGAATTGCCCCAAAACACAAGATAACAGAATATCCAACCTGGGCAAAAACAAACAATACCTGAAACCCAAAATCCAAGAGACAAGAACACAGGCCAAAACCCAACTCAATTTCACCCTCACAAAACCGGATGGGCCGGCCAATTAGGCACTTTGGCCGGCCACAATGAAGTGAAATCGTCTCGTTTTTGGTTTGTGTTCATATCACAACTAAAGGAGCACTCTGCAATTGTTTAAAAAAAATTTAGACCCTCTGAAAATTTCGACAGAAACTTGGATTTTCGTTTCGTGTTTCGGAGTTATTTTAGTTTCATTACTTTAACATTGTTTAAATCTGCTAGTGTAGGGTTTATGGGTTGGCTCTAATACCATGAAAGGTTACGCTAGTGCCCGGGCCATCATCCATGGCCGATTGCGGAACAAAATTTTTCTAACGGTTTAAACTTGGCGCTAGAATAACCCTAAACTAGATCTACCATAAACCTAACTAGCAACTCAAGAATCTATTTACTATGAAAAGAGCTTATACCAAGATGCTCAAGTCCTTCGGCTCTTCACTCTTCTCCTTGAGCATGCTCCTAGCGGCCTCCATGATCGAGCTTGATCGACGGCTTCCTCACGTCAAAGATAATCCACCCGAGAGTGTCTACTTCGAGCTCCTACCTTTAAACTAAGATAACTAGGTTACTTAATATGCTAGTCTAAGTAGCCTAAATGATGTAGAGAGTGATGATGGATTGTTCTGTCTCAAAACCCTAGCTTTCTTAACACATGAGACTATTAGGGTTTGAAGTAGAAGAAGAGAAGCATGGAGAAGATGAGGGTGTTGTAAAGAGAAACATAAGAATTGAGTGAAGAATGGCTAAGCCTTATGACTAATAAAGTAAGCATCCCAAGATAATAATAAAAAAACTATCTCCACCACAAAATATCTAAATATTTTCCACAAAATACCTAGATGCCACCTTGCCTCAATAGTAACCCATGACTCAGTGAGTAAACAAGTAGCCATATTTCACTTAATAAAAGTCAACACCTCATACCTCCACCTCATTTAACATTTAACTAAATGGTCAAACAAATAATGAGGTGTCTTCTTCTAGAAGCACTGTTGTAACAAATTACAAGAATACCCCTCAGCGTATATATATACCCGTATCCGTATTTCGAAAAATATGAATACAAAAGAGACAAAAATAATCCAACAATATAATACTCGAGTCCGGCTTAAACCAAAGCCCGCTAGTATTATCCGCCCGAATATCATACGTGCACAAGTATACGTATGTGATCGAACCCTGCAGTAAAACCATACGGTCTCTACATCGTTTCGCCCGAAGCACAGAAACCCTCTGTGTGGGACTCTAAAGACACGACAGTACACCGGCAATGCGTTACTGGATAAATCCATAACCACAAGTATGTCAGCTGCACTAGCTGTGCATAACGGCTACCCGGGTACCTGTCGAAAAGGAAAGCCGACAAGCAAACTCATCCGGATCCCTACTGAGCCTATCCGTGACAATATTCGTACAGTCCGAACTCTTCGTCTAAGAGTATCGTATACCGGATCTAGGTGGTGGTAAACGTCAGACCCTAATAACCCGATAATTTGTGCTGATTCGGCTCAGGACCAATCCGGGAAACTACTGATCAACCTATCAGTAAATCCCAACTGCCTTGTGTAGGGTGTTTTTCGTCACCCCATTGAGATGGGAATACGCGCAAGCTTGTCAGGCGCATTATAGATTCCCTTGCCTAGGGTAGGCTGGGGCTTATTGATTGTGGGGATCCGAATCTCCGGCAGACGCAGACTAAGCTGTCGTTAATTACCCCTCGCCTTTGAAATGAGGGAACCTCCGATTGACGGGTTAAACTGGTCATGCGAACTCAACGTGCAGTGTTGTGTTTTGAAGGGGTTTTGGATATATCGGGGGGGCCGTAGAGTTTTTACGGGGGTCCCGCTACCTGGATAGCCGGCTGGGGGTCAAGAGGGCTAGCAGCCCCCTTACGGGGTGCGGGGCAGCGCCCCGTTAGAAAATTTTTCTAACGGGGGAGGTATATTTAGTGTGGAGCATGTGTGTGTGTATGTATATATACATGTATATATATATAAAAAGGGGAAAAGCGCCCAAAGGACGCGTGGGGCCAGCGCCTCACATGCCTAGCACGCGAGCGCTGTGCGCTTGAGCGCTAACGCACCACGTGTCCGACACGTGGGCGCTGGGCGCTTGAGCGCTGGGCGCTAGCGCACCACGTGTCCGACATGTGGGCGCTGGGCGCTTGAGCGCTGGACGCCTGAGCGCAGTGCGCGTAAGCGCCAGCACACCACGTGTCTGACACGTTGGCGCTGGGCGCTTGAGCGCTAGGCGCTCCGGTGCTAGGGTGCCGGCGAGGAAAAGGGGCTTTTAGCCCCAAAAATGGGATTTAAACTCCCGAAAGAGAAATTATAGGGGAGTTAAACTCCTAAGATGTGTTTGGAGATGCTGAAACGGGCTTCCCCCTTTGAGCTCTGGATCTTCCCAAAATTGGATTTTTAGGAGATGGGTCTCCTTCTTCCTCCTCTTTTGGCTGGATCTTGAAAGAAAAAAGGGGATGAGACTTAAAAATCTCCCCCTTTTGGGATCTAATGGCAGATCCAAGTTCCCCTTTATGGGTTTTGTGGTGAAAAACTATTTAGTTTTGGAAAAGGAAGAGTAAAACTCTTGATTTAATTCGAAAAGAGAAGAAGGTTTTTAGAATCTTGAGGAAGGAGAAAGATCTCGGATCTGGATTCTTTTTGGAGAGAGAAAAAGTTGTTGGGATATTTTCATTATCCTTGCCTTTATAGGCTATACACTTTACACATAGCCTCTTGGGCTTCACAAAATGGCATTTTGCCCATCCCATGACTCATGTGCCATTTCTTTTTGCATATAAGCCATGGGCTTTACAAAAATTTGGCTTTATGCCCATTTTCTTACATTTATTCATAAAATAAAATAAAATAAATACACCAAAATTATTCATTACAAAATTTCTATTTTGGCATGGGGAGAGGCCGGACGCTTCATGTTTGGGCTCGACCCGGGCATGGGCCCACTTGATCTGGGCTTGGGCCCACTTGACTTGGGGTTGACTTTGATTTTGACTTGGTCAACCGGGGTGTAAATTTTTACCCCAACAAATTGCCCCCCATCAATAAATGCACACCACACATGTGGGTCGTGTGCATGAAATTGATGGATCTCTTTCACGTAGAGGCGACTTGATTTGATTCCCGCTTTTGGGAAGCTGGCACTGCCCTTTTTTCGACATGGACGGTCGATGCTTGACGTGTTTCCGAGATGGAGTGTCTGGTTGGCTTGATTCCGAGGCGGAGCATAATTCCGACGAGGAGGTCGGTGCTGCCCTTTTAGGGACGTGGACGGTCGGTGCTTCCCTTTTAGCGACGTGGACGGTCGATGCTGCCATTTTAGCGACGTGGACGCTCGATACTACCCTTTTTGCGACGTGGACGGTCGGTGCTGCCGTTTTAGCAACGTGGACGGTCGGTGCTACCCTTTTAGTGACTTGGACGGTCGATGCTGCCCTTTTTACGATGTGGATGGTCGGTGCTGCCCTTTTAGCGACGTGGACGGTCGGTGCTGCCCTTTTAGCTACTTGGACGCTCGATGCTGTCCTTTTAGCAACTTGGACGGTCGATGCTGCCCTTTTTGCGACGTGGACGGTCGGTGCTGCCCTTTTAGCGACTTGGACGGTCGATGCTGCCCTTTTAGCGACTTGGACGGTCGATGCTGCCCTTTTTGCGACGTGGACGGTCGGTGCTGCCATTTTAGCGACGCGGATGGTCGGTGCTGCCCTTTTAGCGACGTGAACGGTCGGTTCTGCCCTTTTTGCAATTTGGACGGTCGATGCTGCCCTTTTAGCGACTTGGACGGTCGATGCTGCCCTTTTAGCGACTTGGATGGTCGGTGCTGCCCTTTTCGCGACATGGACGGTCGGTGCTGCCATTTTAGCGACGTGGACGGTCAGTGCTGCCCTTTTAGCGACTTCGACGGTCGATGCTGCCCTTTTTGCGATGTGGACGGTCGGTGCTGCCTTTTTAGCGACGTGGACGGTCGGTGCTGCCCTTTTAGCGACGTGGACTGTCGGTTCTGCCCTTTTTGCGGACGGTTGATTCTGATTTGATGTGAATTGGGTTGACATCAGCATCGCTACACTAGAATATGGCACCAGGAGCGAATCATCATTTGCCATGAGGGAATTTCCTTCGTTCCCAGTTTAACGACTTAGGGGTCATCTGTTCCTAGTTTAACGACTTAGAGATCATATGTTCCCAGTTTAAAGACTTAGGGGTCTTCTATTCCCAGTTTAAAGACTTAGGTGTCTATTGGATTGGAGTTTGGAATTTTAGGGTTAAGGTAGGCATCAGCGTTGCTAACACTGAAGCACATGTGCCAGGAGCAATTCATCATTTGCCTTTTCCTGTTGGGGAGCGATGTCTTAGGAGACAGGTTTAGGTCCCTATCACCTAAGGCTTTTCAATTTTATGAGCCGTAAGGGTCCTATAAAAGCATTTTCTCCCTACGAGTCGAAAGGATCTCGTAGGTGTACTTTCTCCTTAGGAGTCGTGGGGACTCCCAAGTGTGTTTTCCTTTGTGAGTCGTAAGGATCCCACGAAGGTGTTTTCTTCCGAGTCGTGAGGATCCCGTAAGTTTGTTCTCCTCATGTATCGTGAGGACACATGAGTGGGTCTTCCCAAATGGAGCATAATTCCAAGGGCGGAGACTAGCCGCGCAACTGGTGGTTGCGGTGGGGCATGGGTATGCTGAGAATTATTTGAGCCTGTGGATTGTATACGGTAGTCAATTTGGGGACTACCCGTAGGGCCGGGAGAATTTTGAGAAATTAGATTTTGGTTGGTGTCTGCATCGCTGCACTAGAATATGGTACCAGGAGCGACTCATCATTCGTCATCGGGACATTCAGAGTTTAGTTGGCATCTGCATCGCTGCACTGGAATATGGTACCAGGAGCGACTCATCATTCGCCGTTTGGGGACTTAGAATTTGGATCTTGTTTGGCATCAGCATTGCTGTACTGGAATAATTCCAGGAGCAACTCATTATTTGCCTTGGGAGGACTTGGGATTTGGTTTTTTTGGTCGGCATCAGCACCGCTAACACTGAAGCGAAATGCCAGGAGCGACTCATCATTTGTCGTTGCCCGTTGGGGTGCGATGGCTCAGGAGACAGGTTTAGATCCCTATCACCTAAGGCTTTTCAATTTTATGAGCCGTAAGGGTCTCATAAAAGTACTTTCTCCCTACGAGTCGAGAGGATCTCGCAGGTGTATGTTCTCCTTAGGAATCGTGAGGATTTCTAAGTGTGTTTCCCCTTTGTGAGTCGTAAGGATCCCACACAGAGATTTTCTCCTCACAAGGTCGAGAGGACTTTGCTAGTGTGTTTTATCTCTTTTCACAAGTTTGCACCCTTTCGGGTTTTCACAAACTCGCCAGCGGCCTTGCTGTTTTTACTTATGGAGCCCTTTCAGGTTTTCATCCGTGCCCATTTTGCTTGTGGACATACCGTTTTTTTTTCGCTGGTGGGACTTTAAAAGTAGTCTCACCGGCAGAACTTGGGGGAGATAGGGGTCGTTTTACGCCCATGGATTGTATACGGTTTTGCAGGATGTATGATCCAGACCGTAGAGCCGGTGAGCTCAATTCGCCTGCAACTTGGAGTATTCACGTGTAGTATTTCTTGAGATATCGGCCATTAATGGGTGGCATGGGGCTTTCTCCCTCGGCATTTATCAGTTGGTAGGATCCTTCGTCAAACACTTTCTCGATGACGTATGGTCCTTCCCAGTTTGGTTCGAATTTTCCCTTGGCATGTCGATTGGGAATGATCGATCTTTTGAGGACCAACACCAATTCACCTTTCTTGAAAGCGCGGAGACGGGTAATCTTGTCATAGGCCCGTGACATTTGGGCTCGGTACAGCTCCAGATTTTGCTGCACCGCGAGCCCCTTTTCTTCGACGGCGTCAAGATCTTCCAGCTGAAGGAGCACGTTTTCCTCCTCCGTCAATTCGTGTTGAACGGACATTCTTAAGCTTGGAACTTCAACTTCGAGGGGGAGGACTGTTCCCCTCCGAACGGCGGCCTGGACTTTCGCGTCCGTGCCTGAGGTTCGGGGCAGATGCTAATTGGTTTTATCCGTCTACCTCTCCGAAAATGCCAAGTTGATTTATGGCATCTTTGTAACATTTTCTAAAATATAAAATATTAATTTTGGGAATTTTTATAATTTAATATTATTTTATTGATTATTTTAATATTAAATGCAAATAAATAGGAAAAATGTTAGAAAAATTATGAAAAATTATGGAAAATTCTAAAATAGGGTAAATTAGTGAATTATGACATTTTTAAGTTTTTGTGATTTATTTGACACTAATTTAGTGCTAATCGCGATTAAAATCACTAATCGGGTTTTTTTGGCAATTTTGTGCAAAACATGCACATATCACATTTTCTACACTTGTGCATTTTCTTGCCATGATTTATCATTTGGGTTTACTATTGAGGTGAGAAGGTTTGGTTTAGGGATTAAAAGAAAAGAAAAAGAAAAGAAAAAGATTAAAGAATGAGAGTAGGTGAGAGAGAGGAGTATGGGCTCTTTGACCTTGGGACTTAACCATTCTTCTCCCATCATTTCCTCCCCTCCTCCTTCTCCTCTTGCTGCTGCTGCCTCCCCTCTATCATCCTCCCCTCTTCAAGCCCTCTTTTCATCTCAAAAATCAACTCAAAACCATATATCGGTTTCATTAAAAATGTGCACAAGCTCGAGATCTACAAGATGGACTAAGAAAGCATGGATTTTGGCCACTAGGGGCAACTCAAGAAAATTCTTGAGTTGCTAATGGAGGTAATTTCTGAACCATTAGCTTAATTGTAGCATTTCCTATAACCCCATGTTAAGATTATATCGATATTGTGTGATATTTGGACTTGATGAAAACCTAGTTAGGGTTTGAGGGAAACTTGAGTTGTAATGTGAAATTGAGCTCAGTAGAGGACTTGTGAGCACCCTAGTGTATGAATTGGAACCCAAAACCTGAAGTTAGAACCAGAAATACGGATTTTAGAAACCGATATCGGGGAAATTGTGTAATCTGTGCAGGTTAACTTGAATCTGCTATCACCCCGAGGACCCTAAAATAATATTGAGTGGAAATTGAGACGTGCAGGCACCATAGAACCAACACCCCAAACCCTAGCTCCCCACTCCATTTCCCGGCCGCCAAAACCTCCTTTCTGGCCGCAATTTGCGGCCAGACCAGTGAGGAATCGCCTCATTTTCTGTGCACAGCCCCAGTTCCTCTAGTGTTGGCCCAGGGTACTTCTAGTTTTGACAGATTCTATCTAGGGTGAAATCTGGGACATATATCCTAAGTTGTTATTTTGGATTCGTGTTTCCGTATTCCGTATTTTCATTTCTGAAATGGTGGTTTGTGTTTTGCCTCGACTATTTGGCGTTTATACGACGATGTAGAGGATTTATATGTGGTTTTGAAGGCGTGCCATAGGTTCTCACCTATAGGCCCCCTTATCGTATCGTTTTGGGTTTCATGCGCCGTTTTAGCTTGGATTTGGTTTTAATGCGCATATACGATATTTGATGTGTAGGTACCCATGAAGACTTCGGGACGACAAGCAATTGCGTGGTGATGTCCGCAAATGATGTTTCAGGTGAGTAGATTATATCTACAGGGGGAAGTCGGGTGGATGGCGTATAGCACCCCCGCAGTCCGTAGTTAGTATATACATATAGTAGATGTGTGATAGTTTTAGTGTGTTGTAGCTTTGGGTTAGAAGTATTGTGGATAGTGTAGGGTAGAAGTGATTAGTGTAGTTCCTAGTTGCGAGCCCTAGGATAGAATTGCACTTACACGCCTACACTTGTATATCTCTTATACCTACCCTTGATGGATGATGTTTGATGACGTTGGTAATGAGTCGATGATGTGGGCTTGATGACGTGAGATCGATGATTGGATACGATTCATTGTGGGATATGACTTGTGATCTCTTGCGGGCTTGGGATATGTGTTTACCCCGCATGCATACTTCACTGATGGTATCGTTTGGTGCTAGACATAGAGTAGTACCCCAGACTAGGTGATCTGATGATAGTGATACCTGTTAGGTGATGAGATAGTGAGATGTTGACCCGTACCCAGCTATTGGGATGTCGTACGATGATTACCGTACGAGCCGATATTGATGATAGATCCGCACTCATAACTCGAGGATATCTTATGATATGACATTGAGGCGAGATCACCGACTATATACCTTTATATATGTATCGACTCAGATTTAGGCGGTTTCCATACCCCTCCAGACTTGCATGATACTTAGATCAGTAGTTGCATAGTAGATGTTAGATTAGACCAGAGTCATACCTATTTCAAACTAACGAATCGGGAATATTGCAAGATAGGGAAAAGGGGATTCTACGGATATTTTCAAATGTGTAGAGTCTATTTTCTAAACACCGTAGCCCTTGTTTTACCAAAGACCCCGATTCGTCTTATTTCAAAAGGCAAGGTTGCATGATATAGCTTTTGAGTTAGATTCTTCACTGTTGCGTTGCTTATTTCGATTGCACCTGTTTATACTATTTGCATGGCATTACTTGTGCTTATTGTTATATTGCCATCATGCTGTTAGGACACCAACACCATTATCGATGATGCGTATGTTCCACGTACACTGATTGCCGGCTCACACACACTTCATCATCGATAATTGCTATGCCACTACACTGTAGTACTGCTGCATTCATGGTATGATTTCCGCATAGCATATTGTACACATAGATCTGTACACAAATATATACGATCATGACTTGATACTCACATTTGATGCTTACATCATACCTGATACATATGTCACATCTGATCATCATATTGTAGCTCATTTATATGTGACATGACTTGATACTCACATTGATGCTTATATCACACCTGATCATTATATTGTAGCTCATTTATATGTGACATGACTTGATACTCACATTGATGCTTATATCACACTTGATCATCATATTGTAGCTCATTTATATGTGACATGACTTGATACTCACATTGATGCTTATATCACACCTGATCATTATATTGTAGCTCATTTATATGTGACATGACTTGATACTCACATTGATGCTTATATCACACCTGATCATTATATTGTAGCTCATTTATATGTGACATGACTTGATACTCACGTTGATGCTTATATCACACCTGATCATTATATTGTAGCTCATTTATATGTGACATGACTTGATACTCACATTGATGCTTATATCACACCTGATCATTATATTGTAGCTCATTTATATGTGACATGACTTGATACTCACATTGATGCTTATATCACACTTGATCATTATATTGTAACTCATTTATATGTGACATGACTTGATACTCACATTGATGCTTATATCACACTTGATCATCATATTGTAGCTCATTTATATGTGACATGACTTGATACTCACATTGATGCTTATATCACATCTGATCATTATATTGTAGCTCATCTATATGTGACTTGACATGATATTTATGTTTGACGCACATATCATATCAGATTAGTGACTTACATTCTGGTTTGGATTATATATGATTTCTGGATTTGGGAACCGTGGCTATTTCAAATATGTAATCATTTAAAAACCCGGTTCCCTTGATATGATATTTCGGTGCGTCCACCATGTGTTTTCTCGGTGCTAGAGTGATATATAAAAACCCGAATCGAGGAGGCGGTTGAGGCCGATTACGGGTACATGGTGGACCTGGTATGGTACCCCGGGGCGAGAACGGTTTCGCTGTGTGATAGACGGTGAGCCCGGCAGAGGGACTACTACCTACCGGTGATTGTACTTTAGCTCGGCGGATATCTGGAGGATTCCGACCGGAGCCTAGAGATGGATATGGGCTGACCCGTACTGCCGGGGCCGAGGGCCGATACCGCAGACGGAGCCCAGAGATGGACATGGGTTGACTCGTACTGCCGGGGCCGAGGGCCAATACCGCAGACGGAGCCCCATATGGATGAGGATTTACGTGTCGATGCTTGGCACGGGTTTCATGATGTTTTACCATGATGTTGTTTATATCCTCATATTGCATACATGATGCTTATTGTCATTGGGTGACGGGTGGACGGGTTCCACGTATATACAGATATAGATCATATACAGATATAGATCATATACAGATATGGATCATATACAGATATGGATCATATACAGACATGGATCATATACGGACATGGATCATATACAGACATGGATCATATACAAACTAGATTTACACTTATCATACTTCATTTGTATATATAACAGGGTATGAGGGCGCTGTTATATATACCCTTACACCAATATTAGTGGTATGGGACGCTAATATATGTGTATTGATATCACTTGATACTTCATCATATTTACTTTATACAGCATACCTTATACTGATGACATGTTATTACCTGAGTACTTGGCACCACATACATATTTAGATGTTACCTTGCCACCTTATCACACTCAGATGTACTCTTGTGGATTATTACTGATTGTTGACTTAGGTTTATGTCTTGCATTCGGTTTCTGCTTGTAGATATTTCTATTCACGAGTTGGCAACTCACCCCCGTTGTGCCACAGTTCTTGCAAGTTCTGCCGTACAGGTTCTATTGCGGCATTTCTGGCACACTTCTTTCTTGCGGGTGGTTTTGCTTTTGATAGGTGGATTCTTTTGCATCAAGAACCACCCTTGTATTCATTTTACTCATTGTATCTAGAATTTCCATCAACCAAAACTTGTATATTCTTTCAGACTTAGAGACAGTGTTGTATTATTCGACCTTAGAGTCGCGCTTAGTAGTATTGGGGTTTCTTGTTGCTTTGAGCTTTCTTTTGGGTTTGATCCTCGCCACTTGGCGTTGTATATTATTGTTGCATGTGTGGTTGTGACCGTCTATTGACGAAGAGCTAGCTCCCGCTTGGGGATGCCTTTATCATTGCATATATATTGTCATTCTTGTTGTACCCCATTCGGGGCCAGTTTTACAAAAGAAACTCTGCCGAAATTTTTAGAAAAGACTGTACTGTTTTAAATTGCATATTCGGCTTAGTTATTTAAAAACATTGATTTTTAAACATGTAGTTCTTTACTTATTCTTATAAAGGGTTTTAGATTTCTGGGTTTTCGGCTTACTTAGTCGCGTTACGCCTGTAGGCGTTACGTGGTTAAGTGCCGGTCACGGGCCAAACTTTGGGTCGTGACAATCTTGCATCGGAGGTTTAGATGGATGCGGCCGATGTAGCAGACTTCATCAGATTCCCCCTCAGGGTGAGGGGTTTTTGATTGTGGGGACGCTCTTCCCTGCAGGCGCAAGCCCCTGCAATTAATTACGCTACCGCATCACGGTAACAACTTTCTCCTTCTCCAGAATTTCACTTCGTGTCGTGTGTGTTTGTTTTGTTTGTGGTTGCCCGTGGATTGTATACGGAGACTGAGTAATGTCGTCGTCCGTAGGACGTGGATTAGTCCAAATCCGTATTTACTTAGATTTGGGTTTGGTGTTTTTAGTTTAAGGATGCATTAGTCGCGTTGCGGCTAAGACCGACTTAAACGTTCGTCAAGGATACGTTAGTCCTGTTTTGGACTAAGATCGACTTGACGTAGTGATTGATTTAATATCTGGCCGTCGGGACTCGTCACCTCTCTGACGTCGTTGAAGGATTACAACGACAGATGTCAGAGGAGCTCGGAGATGTACCTTCGAACCAGAGTTGATTGGGAGTTTTATAATCCATTTGGATGTTTAAGGATACGTTAGCCGTATTTGGGGCTAAGATCAACTTAAACGGGACCGTTTAAATCCGGCAAAAGAGCGTTCGGAGGCTCTATTGTTCCAGTTTAAGGACATAGTGGTCCGTTCGCCAGTTTAGGGACGTGGTGGTCCATCGCCAGTTTAGGGACGTGGTGGTCCGCATTCCAGTTTTGAGGACGTGGTGGTCCATCGCCAGTTTCGGGACGTGGTGGTCGATCGCCAGTTTAGGGACGTGGTGGTCCGATATTAGTTTAGGGACGTTTCGGTCCGATATTAGTTTAGGGACGTTT
Organism: Agapanthus africanus; assembly: GCA_030015575.1. Lineage (NCBI taxonomy): Eukaryota > Viridiplantae > Streptophyta > Magnoliopsida > Asparagales > Amaryllidaceae > Agapanthus > Agapanthus africanus. The sequence continues at coordinate 142,041,451 of CM057339.1, forward strand.
CGGTCCGATATTAGTTTTAAGGACGTCTCGGTCCACGAGTTTAAGGACCCCGCAGTCCATATACGTGTGTGGTCGTCGGGACCCGTCACCTCTCTGACGTCGTTGAAGGATTACAACGACAGATGTCAGAGGAGTTCGGAGATGTACCCTCGAACCAGATATAAATTGATTTAGGGAGCAGCCGTACTCAGTCAATTTAATTTGAGGACTTACGGCCAAAATTGGGCTAAGTCCAGTTGAAAATGTTCAACATCCTTATTTATTTTTTGGTCTATTAGACCTGTGCTAGGGCTTTGCCCATACTTAAATAATGCATTGCATTACTTCAGGCCATTTATGCCCATTTTGACTGGGATATGCCCTTTTTATTATGATGCAGATCATTTATTTTGGTCCATTGGACCTTTCAATTGGGCTCTGCCCTTCCAAATAATGCACAGCATTTTATTTATTAGGCTTGTTAAGCCTTTTAATTGGGCTTGGCCCTTCAGGAAGTGAAATGCGTTGCATTTGTCAGGCACTTTGCGCCAATCACTGAGCGCAAGCGCTTATGGTGAGGACACGTGTCATGCTCTGGCAAGCGCAAGCGCAACAGTGCAGTGCGCTGCGCTGTTGCGCTGCGCTGTTACGCTGGCGACACGTGTCGCGCTCCCAGCGAGTTACGCCAATTCCAGAGAGCAAAGCTCTATCTTAAGGGCGCTTAGCGCAAGTGGTTTTATAGCCGACACGTGGCGCTCTCTTAAGAGCGCAACGGCGCAGTTTGGAAGTGCAAAGCACTAAGAATCTTTTAGATTCAAGAAGGGAAGTGCAAAGCACTGTTTAATTTCTTGATCTAAATCAGATCAAAGAAAAAAAAAATTCTTTATTTGAAGAACCAGAGGTTCATAAAAGTGCAAAGCACTATTATTTTTTTATTTTTATTGTTTTTTAAAGAACCGGGGGTTCACAAGAAGTGCAATGCACTGTTTATTATGTAAAGATCATTGATCTTGTTTTTAGACCAATGATCTATTAGAAGGAATTTCTTCTAATTCATAAAGGTTCTTTACCTTTTTCTTGAAATCTTCTGAGAGTTCTCTCTGTTTAAAGTTCTTGAATTTTCAAGAAAAATGTTGATGCCTTTGAATTGAGGCTTAGGGTCCTTTTTATAGTGCTCACAAATTAGTTAAATTTGTTAAAGAGATCATTCTCTGAGTGATCTGGGGAATTTTCCCCGCCGTTGGATCTTTAATCCAAGGGCTTCTGCTTTGCAGAAGAAAATCTCCTTGTTTTAACAAGAACATAAAAGATTTCTTAAAATCTTAATTCAGTTTGGCGCAGATGCCCCAGCGCGTGACACGTGTTACGCGGCGCACAGCGCAGCGCATCTGCGCTGACACGTGTCGCGCAGCGCAGAGCGCAGCGCAACTGCGCTAGCGCATCTGCGCTGACACGTGTCGCGCAGCGCAGAGCACAGCGCAACTGAAGCGTTGCTCCAGGCAAATAGAGCTCTGCTCTGATTGGGCGCGCCTTCTTGGGCGTTGCGCTGACGTATTAGCGCCAGACACGCGGCGCGTTGCGCCCGAGACTTGAAGCGTTGCTTCAAAATTTGAATTTTGAATTCAAACAGAGCTTTGCTCTGATTGGGCGAAACAAGGACCGCCTCCACTCCGAAGAGCAATGAGTACGGAGTCGACTGAGTTGGAGTACGGTGCGTGGTACGATACACCCACAACGCCTCGTGAAGCTTGAGATTCCAGTCCCTCTTGTTGGCTGAAGCATTTTTCCTCATGAGCTTGCATAGAGTCTTATTGAAGGCTTCGGCTAGCCCATTGGCTCTTGGATTATAGATGGAGGAATATCTCCAGTCTATCTTGTGTTGAGTAGCGAATCTTGATACTTTGAAGCTCTTGAAAGAAGGCCCGTTGTCAGAAATGGTTCTTCTTGGTGTACCGAAGCGGTATAGAATATTATGCCAGAAGAACGTCAGAATATCTTCTGTCTTGACTTCTTTTAGCGGGACAGCTTCAGCCCATCTGGAGAAGTAGTCGGTTGCAGCCAATATGAACCGGTGGCCTTTGGATGACGGAGGATCAATTGGGCCAACAATGTCGGTGCTCCAGACTTTGAAGGGCAACGACGCCACCTTAGGATGCAACGGATTAGGATGCTTGTGAATGAAATCACCATGGATTTGGCAAATATAACATTTCTTTGCATGCTCTCTGCAATCCTGTATCATGGTGGGCCAGAAATACCCAAGCCGTTTGATTTGAAGTCGCATCTTGGGGTCAGATTGGTGAGCGCCGCAAACGCCCGAGTGAACTTATTTCATGACCTTTTGGGCTTCGGCCAATGACAGACACCTGAGCCAGAGTTGGTCATATGACCTGCGGTATAACGTGTCATTTACAAACACGTATCGGAGAGCTCTCTTCTTCAGCTGAACGCTCACAGATTTTCCTTCAGGCAGCTTGTCGTATCGGAAGTACTCTATGAAGGGTTCTCTCCAATCGGACTCGTCTTGAACGATCGAAGCTTCTTCGGCAGGACTGCTCTTCTATTCCGTGCTTTGCTCTTCTCGTAGAGAGACTGGGGGCAGAATTTGCCGGCTCCTGACTGTGATCAGAATTTCTTCCATGTCAGGATCAGCCAGCTCCTTAGCTAAGCGAGCGAGTATGTCAGCCTTTCCATTCAACGCCCTAGGAACTCTCATCAGCTCAATATGAGTGAACCGTTTCATGAGTTCCGCCACTCGGCTTCTGTACCGAGCTAACTCGGGTTTTTATATCTTATAATCGCCACTTACTTGGTTGACGACAAGCTGGGAGTCACCGTAGACTCGTGGCCGAAGGATTTTCATTTCTATGGCGAGCTCCAGACCAACTATCAGAGCTTCATACTCAGCTTCATTGTTTGTTCGAGGCTCGGTGAGAGCGAAAGAACGTCGTAGGGTTCCCATTGATGGCGTGATGAACACCAATCCTATCCCTGCTTTTATCTCCGGGACGCTTGATTTACTGGAGGTCCTTATTGATGAGGCTCCATCGAAGTAGAGCTCCCAACATGGCTCATCTTCCTCGAGGTGCAGCACTTGTTCGTCAGGTAACTCAAAATTGAGCGGCGATACGGGATGAGCAACAAGGAAGTCTGCAAGTGCTTTTCCTTTTACTGCTTTCTGAGGAGTATAAACTATGTCAAACTCAAGTGGCATGACAGCCCATCTTGACATTCTACCGGCTAGGCTTGCTTTGGTCATTAAGTGTTCGAGCGGGTCGACCTTAGAGATCAACATAACCCGATGAGCGAGCAGATAGTGCCTCAGCTTCTTCACAGCGAACATTAGAGCCAAGCATTGCTTTTCGATCGGGGAATAGTTGTGTTCCGTCCCGACTAAAGTTCGACTGAGGTAGTAGAGGGCATTCTCTTTTCCCTTCTCGTTGTTCTCGGCAAGGAGCACACCGAGTGACTCATCCAGCGCGGCAGTGTAGAGAATCAGCGGTTTATTTGGAATGGGAGCGGCCAGCACTGGAGGGTGCAACAAGTACTGTTTGATGCTTTCGAACGCTGCTTGACATTCGGCATCCTAGATAAAAGGAGCTCCTTTCTTCATGAGCTTTGAGAAGGGCCTACATCTCCCCGATAAATTTGAGATAAACCTCCGTATATAATCAAGCTTGCCTTGAAAAGATCTTAGCTGCGTCAGACTCTTCGGAGGGGGCATCTCCATGATGGCCTTTATCTTTGATGGGTCAACTTCGATCCCTCATGTCAGACTATGAAGCCCAGAAATTTTCCAGACGACACGCCAAAAGCGCACTTCAGAGGGTTCATTTTCAGATCGTACTCCCTCAGTCTGGTGAGAACGGTCCTAAGATCTTGGACGTGATCGGCCCTGGCTTTAATCTTGACGACCAGATCATCAACATAACATTCCACGACTTTATGAATTAGGTCATCAAAGATATTGGTCATCACCCTTTGGTATGTAGCACCTGCGTTCTTCGGTCCGAACGGCATCACCTTATAGCAATATATTCCGATCGGGGTTCGAAATGCTGTGTGTTTTTCATCCTCAGGCGACATCTTGATCTGATTATATCCAGACGAGCCATCCATAAAGGTGAACAACTCATAATTTGAGGTGTCATCGACCATCCTTTCCATGACCAGTAGCGGGAAGTCGTCTTTAAGACATGCCTTGTTGAGGTCCCTGAAATCGACACAAACTCGGATCTGCCCATTTTTCTTCTTCACTGGGACTATGCATGCGATCCAGTCCGCGTATTTTTCCTCCCTGATGAAGCTGGCATCGATGAGTTTCTTGGTTTCCTCGATGACCTTTTCTTCCAACTCCCTCCTCATTCTTCGAGGTGCTTGTTTGACTGGCTTAGCATCAGGAGATATAGCCAGCTTATGCACGGCCACTTCAGGGGAAAGGCCAGGCATTTCTTTGTATGTCTACGCGAAGCAGTCGACGAACTCATGCAGCAGGGCAATTATCTGCTCTTTCATTTCCTCCGACAAGAGTGAGCTGATGTAGGTCGGCCTTGGATTATCGGGCGTTCCCAAGTCAATGTCGGTTAGCTCGTCAAAGGTTGCTTGCCCGTCTTCTTCGAGCTCTTGAGGAGCTTCTTCTGGCTCGTCTAGCTCGTCTTCATCATTTGACTCTTCGCTGGCTTCCCCAATATGGATCATGTAGCATGCCTTAGAATCAGGCTGGATGAAACCTATGCCCCGCCTATCTAGAATTCGTCCATCAATGAGTGCTCGGACCTGAGGCGGATGCCATAGCCCTTCATAAAACTTTGCTTCGGACTCCGTTTGATATAACCGGCATCCGTACCTTTTGAAATATTCCCCCATCTCGGGCACATAGTATCTGGGATTGAGGATGGCCCTTATGCCCCTCTCATAGGGAAGACATGCGACAGACAAATCGTCCGGGTGCACAACAGGATTTGACCCATAAAACAGGATGCCCTTCTGTCCACTTTTCTTTCCGGGAACGTAGAAAGTTTTCAGCTGGTCCATGGTGGAGAATGACAATGCATCGAGCTCTTTGCACATTTGCTCCGGCACCCTTATGACAGCTAGGGACCCTTCTGTAATTTCGAAGGTCTCTCGTAGTTTTGCTTGTTGCATAGGGATCCAACCTGCGCAGCTATTGCAAGGCAGGTCCTCTTCTTCCGACTCTTCAGTGTTGCTGCCAAGATGATGGCGGATTTTGCTGCTAGATGGGCCTTCAGCATCAGATTCTTCCGTATCGCTACTGAAACGAGGGTGAGTTTTACGGAAGGACGGACTTCCAACGTCGGACTCATCGGTGTCGTTACCGAAACGCGGGCGCACATGGGCGTTTTTGCTTTTGAAAGTGACAGCCGGCGCAGATTTGCTTTTGAGTCTTAGGTCCGTTCTATCCTCGGTCAGTTGTGGCTTAGCATTTTGGTGGTTCATGAAGTACCGAGAATCTTCATATCGGACTTCATGCACACCGAACGGCTAGATGTCTTCGTCAATGCGTCTTTCTTCGCCATTTTCAGTATACTTCATGCATTGATGGAGAGTTGACGGAATGATGCCGTAATCATGGAACCACGGCCGTCCCAAGAGAATTTTATAAGACGTGTCAGCGTCAATCACATATATCTTAGCTTCGGTCTGCAGATCCCCAAATTTGATTGGCAGAACTATGGACCCCAGAACTTGCTGGCAATTTTGATTGAAACCTTGAATGACAATCCTTTCCCTTGACAGGTGTCGGACGTCCATGGACAAACTCTTCAAATTCCGCAAGTTCATGATGTTCACTGAGACCCCGGATAAATCAATATGCGATTAATCGATCTCCGTCGCTGTACCCGGTCATGTAAAGCGGCCGATTATACTCAGCCGTTCCCAGTAGCAAGTCTTCATCCTTAAATGTAACTGCGGCGGCTTGCAAAGTGTACTGGGCTTCTTTCATATTAACTTCCGCAAAGCGAGCCTGATACCGCTCGGGGTTTTGTAGAGCGTGAATGAGAATATCTCTAAGCTCCTTAGAGAGGACCAAGGCATCGTAGATGCTCAGGAGAGACGGAAGCTTCCGGAGATGAGCCAAGACATTATAGTCTACCGAGGAAGGACTTGAGTTTTCATCAGCCGGTTCTCTGCCATCTTCCTCATTAGCCACCTATTTTTCCTTCCCTTTTGGGGCGTTGCCCTGATTTGGCGGTAGAGCCCTGCTGCTTATGAGCTGGATTTGATTGGCCTTTGTGGCGAGCTCCTCGTCCTCTTCGGGAAAACAGATCTCCTCCTCGGAGTCACTGCCCAGATGGATGGCGTAGCAGGTTACTATTGGGATCTCTTCATTGGAGTCTTCTTCCAACTCCTCCAAAATCTCCGCTACATCAACAGGGAAGAACTCTTTCAATTGAATTAGAGTTCGTTCCTCCTGTTCATAGTCTTCGAAGGAATCGATATATTTTTGAATGGTCGATCTCCCTGCAGACCCTTTTTCGCGCCGAGCTGCACTTTTCTTCTTTTTGAGCTTTTTGGATTTTGAGCCTGACGGAGCCGCATTGGCAGCTGGAATGGTAGGCTTCTTCTGCCCTTCCCATTCCGTCTTGAGCTCTTTCTGAAGTAGCTTTAGCATCTTCTTCGTCTTGTTAGATACGTGCTTGCTCCAAGGAGGCTGCGGTGAGTCTGTTTCATTCATCAGGGTAGCGGGTTCGGCTGTCTGCTCCCAGAAGGTTTCAGCTTCTGTCTGTATAAAGTTGGTGGTTGCAACTTGATTGTTCACCAACACACTTTTGGACAGCTCGATCTCTCCAGCCTTATACTGCTTCTCGGCCCAGTCTTTGAAGATATAGCAATTCTCGATCACATGGCTCACTACTCGGTAGTACGGGCAATACAGGGGATTGTCGGTCATTTTTGCTTCCTGAGGTCTTTTCGACTCTGGCAATTGTAGACCGTTGTTCAAGGCATCTTTGAATATCTTTCGGACTTTGTCCCTCCTGAAAGAGTAAACCTTGTTCTTTTTCTCTTCTAAGGAAGGCCCATCTCCTCCCAGCAATGGCTTTCGAGACTGGTTGGTTTTGGATTCGCCCGCCCTTCGCTTTTCTTCATTGTCGGACGCATTGAAGACATTGGTACTGCTGGAACTCCCGCTTCTACGGTTGTCATCCCGCTTGCTCTTCCAAGTCTTGTCTCTCTGAGAGTCTGGGGTGGACTCTTGCTTCGAGCGTTCTAGCATTTGTACTTTCTTGGTTAGCTCTTGAAACGTCTTGAGGCCTGCTGTACACAAGAATGGGACCATCCAATTGCTGAGGTTCCTAATGAGAAGGCTGACGGACTGGTCCTGCTCCAGCGGCGGTTCGCACTTGACCATGAGATTACACCATCAGGCGATAAAGTCGGTGTTGATTTCATTCTTCCTCGGCTTGGTCCTCACAAGGTCAGCAATGGAGATTTTATCACTGACACTCATGAACCTTTGCTGAAACAGAGACTCCATTTAGGCAAAGGTAATAACGGACCCGTCTGGTATACTCGCGTACCAGTCGAAAGCGACACCGGTCAGGCTGTTGACAAACTGACAAAGAAGGAGCACATCATTGCCCCCTGTATTTCTGCACTATGCTTTAAAGTGGGCGACGTGCTGATTTGCATTTCCCGTCCCGTCAAATCTTCCAAACTTAGGAATGGCGTAGCCGCTCGGGAACTCGATCAGATCGTACTGTGCGGGATATGGCCGCCCACTACTACCAATTTCTTTCTGAGCTTCAGCTTCGACCACTAATGTTTTAACCTTGCGGTGACCAAATCCATTATCCGATCTTGTGTCAGCGGGATGGTGTTATCTGGGGCCAAGGCGTCCCCAGAAGCGGAATGTGGCCGGCTTTCGTATGGCTCGACGAATCTTGGACCCAGAGGGACAGGTATCGGCCGCTTCGGATTGTCATCATCCGGCTCATGAGTAGCGACTTGTGCTTGATTGGGAGGCGCTCGAGCAATTTGAGCCGTAAGCTGCATCACAATGTTCGTTAAGCCGTTAATATTCAAATAGAGCTTAGCTATCTCTTTATCTTTTCTCTTGAGCTGTTTTCGAAGCTCTTGAAGTAGCTCTTGCTCCGCGGTCCTGGGGTGGAAAGTCAGCTCTTCCTCGCTGTCCGAGCTTGACTCTGCCTGGACCGAAGGGTCCTTCTGCCTATCGTCCTCATCGAGAGGGTTTTCATCATCCAGCGGAGGTGGCTGTTCTTGGGAAGCGGCAACCACATTCAATTCAGATTGGGCTTGGGATGTGGTGCCCCCTCCTTACTTTTGCTGCGAAGGTTGTCGCAGGAGCCCCGCCCGCCATATAGACCGTATGGATAATATATCCAGCCGTCTTTTTATTATCGGCGGCAGATTTCACGGATTGTTGTCTTGACCTCCCTGTTTCGGTAGCGGGTAGTCGATTGAAGGCGACTGGCCTAACCAGGTTCTTAAATGGTGCCGGCGCTTCTTTTCTGGATTTGCCCCGCTGCTTTCGCGCGGCACAGAGCGCCTGATAGACTCTCGAAGAGAAAGTGTCATACTTTTTCTGTTGGGGCCGGGACACGTCTCTTTGCAGCGACGTTCGGACCACTGTCTTCTTGATTCTGGCGGTCATGGCATTTTTCTGAACCCACTTCAGAGGTTCGAAGGAATTGCTGATTTTTACGGCCGACTCAGCCATCGTCGCGGAGTAACCCTGCTCTTGGAACCTCATAAGATTCCACTTGGCCGGAGTCCTGGCCCTCCTGTTGGCTCGATACCTGAGCCGCTTCTGTCTCAGTCTTTCTGTTTTGAGCACTTGGCTGGTTACGGCTCTTCGGGAAGCCGCCGTAGACCGGACGATGGAGGGCTTTGGAGATACGCCTGATTGTGCATTTGTTGGAGTCATCGGCTGAGCTCGTCCGCAACGTTTGATGTTGCCCTTTGTACCGGAAGTCTTGCCCCCAGCTAGAGCACCAGAGAGTCGTTCAGACACCGTCTTAAGTTTCGGTTGAGATGCCTTAGCGATCACAACATTCAGCCTCTTTCCCCTTGAGACCGGCTTGGCCACCTGTTTTGCCGGGATTTCTGCCAGATGAGCGCTTCCAGCAGGTAGATGATGACGGAGCCAAATTAGCGGGGCAGTTCCTCCCACTGTCGACTGAGGCTTGCGGGGAGAACCACACGAGCGTTGATCATGACCACGTACGGAATCGGGGTCGCGTTGGAAGCTGAATTCGTCTTGGGAGACATTGTCGTTGAAAGTTGATTGCTTGAAAACCTGCATGAAAGAGCATTATTTTAGTATAAATATAAACATGTATATTGATTGAGCTTGCATGAACGTCTAACCCGAAATATGGGAGGAGAGACTCGTCCCACCGTGCATGCCAGAATCTGTAGGGTGTTTTTCGTCACCCCATTGAGATGGGAATACGCGCGCGCTTGTCAGACGCATTACAGATTCCCCCTGCCTAGGGTAGGCTGGGGCTTATTGATTGTGGGGATCCGAATCTCCGCCAGCCGCGGACTAGGCTGTTGTTAATAACCCCTCGCCTTTGAAACGAGGGAACCTCCGATTAATGGGTTAAACTGGTCATGCGAACTCAACGTGCAGTGTTGTGTTTTGAAGAGGTTTTGGATATATCAGGGGCCTCGCAGAGTTTTTACGGGGGTCCCGCTACCCGGATAGCGGGCTGGGGGTCAAGGGGGCTAGCAGCCCCCTTGCGGGGTGCGGGGCAGCGCCCCGTTAGAAATTTTTTCTAACGGGGGAGGTATATTTAGTGTGGAGGATTTGTGTGTATGTGTGTATATGTATATGTGTATATGTATATATATATATATATATAAAGGGGAAAAGCGCCCAAAGGACGCGTGGGGCCAGCGCCTCACGTGCCTAGCATGCGAGAGCTGTGCGCTTGAGCGCGAGCGCACCACGTGTCCGACACGTGGGCGTTGGGCGCTTGAGCGCTGGGCTAATGTAATAATAATATGAGTTAATGCAATATGGCATGCAACTAGGTATGCAGAATTAATGGTATGGATACACAATAAAACATGGATGCATAAATAACTATCAGGGGTTGCAACTATAGTTCCATTACTATGTAGGATGCACATTATCTAGCATGGGGTGTTAATGTAGCAGTAATATGAAATAACGTGGCATGGAATGCAACTAGATATATAATTAATGGTATGGATGCACAAATATCGATCAGGGGTTACATTTACAGCTCCGAGTCTAAGTGGGATGCACATTATTAAGCATGGGGTGTTACTACAATAATAACATGAATTAATATGATCTGTAGATGCAGCTACATGTATATTAAATGATATGGATGCATACGGGTATCCGAAAACAGTAAAACTTTAATATGGATGTATAATGCAATCAACATGTAATATTTGTATTCATATGGATGCAAGATAAGTATTATAGCATGTAGCAAGATAAACTTGCATGCGACTAGATATGTAAATAACGGTATGGATTCATACATGAATCGAAAAACTGTAAAACTGTAATATGGATGCACAATGAAATAAACATGTAATTTTTTTATTAATATGGATGCGAATATAATAACATAGCATGTAGCAAGATAAACTTGCCTAAACGGATCTCACGACGGGTGCGTACGGCACGTCCGACGTCGGGTAATCGTCGCAACGCACACACGGCACACGGGACAGGTCCAAGAAGGCAAGAGGATAACCACACAGGTAGGGGGCGTTCACTGGATCGCCTGGATCGGCAGCAACGAGCATGGCTCCGGCGGGTGATCACCGGAAACGAAACGAGATCAAGAAAGAAAGAAGAAAGAAGAAGAAGAAGAAGAAGAGAAGAGGCTGCTCTAGGGTTGGTACTGGGGTTTGGGAGAAGGCGAGGAGGGGGTTGCGAAGGTGTGAGGTAACGGCAAGGGATCGCCGGCAAGGATCGACGACAAGGCAGTGGGTGTTCTTAGGTTTCTGTGCAGGATTGCAGGGAAAGAAGTGGAGCTCGGGGGTGTCTTGGGGGTGTTGGTGAGGAGGAGGGAAGGTGATGGTAGTGGTGATGAGGCCGACGAAGAAGATCGGCGGCGAGGGCAACGTGGGTGATGGGTTGGTGAAGCTAGGGTTAGGGTTCGTTTGATGGGTTGCAGAGGAGGTGATTTGGTGATGGTGAGAGGGGAGAGGAGAAGAGAGAATGAGGACGAGGAGGTGAGCGAAGAAAGAGATCGACGAAGGCGGCTCGGGTTGGGGTTAGGGTTTTTTGGGATCTTGTCGCGGGGTGCAGGGATTATAAAGAAGAAGAAGTGTGAAGGGAGGTGACTGTAGTGCAATAGGGAGGTGATGGGATCCCTGGTGAACAGGAAATGCGAGAGCTGTGAGAAAGAGGGGGGGAGAGAGAGAGAAAGACTATGAATTCTGTTAGTTTTAAAAGATTTCTTTTTAAAATTTTAAAAAGATATTTTTGGTTAGGAAAAATTTAAGTGTAACAGTTTAAAAGAATAATATAATATTAATAAAATATTTGATATTTAGTTAATACAAAAATAGTCCAAAACACGCCCGAGTCGGGTCTAAAAATCCAGATTTAAAATACGGAAAATATACATGTCAACTAAAACCAAAACAGGATATCCGAGTAACGAAAATACATACCCCCAAAAACGGATGCACGCACGTGCAGGTAGCCATCCAAACGGGTCCGTTTCACTGAACGGGACGAGAACAAGGTGCGCGGATGCTACGACGGGGTTAGGGGTATCATGCAGGACATGCAATATATTTTTAAAATATTTTCTTGACTTTAAATGTTATATTAAAAAATGCAGATGCCAGAAAAATGCGAGTATGCAGTATAACTGATGAAAGTGCACGGATCCACATAACAAGCCAAGATAACTCATAAACAGGAATCAAGACGGGTTTCCAGCAAGCGGGTCGGGTCAGATGCAAATACAGATGTCAAATACACTATTCGCACCCAAAACACAATAAATCGGGAAGATACCATAAATAAAGAAATACTCGAAATAGAATTGGTATAAATGAACTAGGGTGTTACATTATACCCAACTACAAAAGAATTTCGTCCTCGAAATTCCAGAAACAAGAAAAGATAAACAAACAAGAATCTACAAGAATAGGTGTGGAAACTTCTGTCTAATCTCGTCTTCACATTCCCAAGTCGATTCTTCGTGCGAGTGATTTCCCCAAGAAACAAATACGAGAGGGATAACCTTGTTCTTAAGGACATTTTTTCTTCGATCAACAATCGACATCGGTCATTCATCAAAGGTTAAATCCTCGCTTACAGTCAGCTCCGAATGATCTAGCACGTGTGTTTCATCTCGAACATACTTACGGAGTTGAGATACATGAAACACGTCATGAACATTCGCCAAAGATTGTGGTAACGCCAATCGATAAGCCACTTCTCCAACACGCTCCATAATCTCGAAAGGCCCCACAAATCGAGGACTAAGCTTGTTCGACTCCCAAAACGGATCACTTCTCTAGTCAGTGATATCTTCAAGAAGACAAGATCACCGACAGCGAACTCTAGAGGTCTTTTTGATGTATCGGCCTAACTCTTCTGTCGATCCTGCGCTGCCTTCATATGATTTCGGATGGTTTTAACCTTCTCAACTGTTTGGACGATCAAATCCGGTCCCAACAATCTTCGTTCTCCAACATCGTCCCAACAAACGGAGCGACACTTGCGACCATACAATGCTTCGATTGGAGCCATCTGAATAGTCGCCTGAAAGCTGTTATTGTAGGAAAACTCCACCAAGTGTAGATGATCCTCCCATGAACCCTTGAAGTCCAACATGCAATCTCTCAACATGTCTTCAAGAGTTTGGATCGTTCCTTCCTACTGGCCATCTGTCTGGGGATGATAAGCGGTGCTAAACTTCAGTCGCATCCCCAAACTTTCCTATAAGCTCCTCCAGAAGTGAGATAAGAATCGGGTATCACCATCGGAAACGATGCTCACAGGTACTCCATGCAATCTCACAATCTCCTGCATGTACCGCTCTGCCAACGCTTCCGTTAACTGACCAACTCGAAACGATATGAAATGAGCTGCCTTGGTCAATCGATCAACAATTACCCAAACTGCATTGTTGCCCTTTGGACTCCGCGGTAAAGCTGTCACGAAATCCATGGTTATATGTTCCCACTTCCATTGAGGAATCGGAAGTGGTTGTAATAAACCAGCTACCCTTTGATGTTCAGCCTTAACTTGCTGACACACCAAGCACTTCGCTACAAAGCGAGCAATCTCCTTTTTCATGCCTTCCCACCAGAAATGTTGTCGTAGATCACGGTACATCTTCGTGCCTTCTGGATGTACGGAATATGCGGAACTGTGCGCCTCCTTCATAATTTCTTCGCGAATGTCTCCTTTCGGCACACACAAACGGCTACCATAATGCAACGAACCATCTTCATGAATCAACAAGTCCTTTCGAAGTTCCGCTTCAACCTGTTCTCGAAACTTCTGCAATATTGGGTCCTGTGACTGTGCTGCTTTAATACTTTCGATCAACGACGACTGTACTTGCAGCTGCATCAACTGTCCCGAAGAATGCGGTAGCACGATCTCCAACTTGAATCTCCGAAAATCTTCGATAAGCTCCTTCTGCGCAGTCAACATCCGAATTGCTGGCAACCGACTAAGCTCGTCCGGCACTACATTAACTTTCCTCGGATGGTACTTGAGATCAAGATCATAGTCAGCCATCAGCTCCAACCATCTATGCCGCCTCATGTTAAGCTCTTTCTGCATGAACACATACTTTAGGTTTTTATGATCGGTGAATATTTCGACCCTTTCGCCCAATAAGTAGTGTCTCCAAATCTTCAAAGCGAAAATCACAGCTGCTAGCTCCAAATCATGAGTTGGGTAATTCTTCTCATGGGTCTTCAACTGTCTCGATGCGTAGGCTATAACTTTCCCATGCTGCATCAAAACACATCCCAAACCTTTCCCAGATGCGTCGCTATGAACCACCAATCCTCCAGAACCGTCTGGTACGGTCAAAATAGGAGCAGTTATCAATCTTTTCTTCAACGCCTCAAAAGCTGACGCACACTTATCCGTCCATAAAAATGGTACTTCCTTGCACGTAAGCTTGGTCAAAGGCTCAGACAAACGAGCAAAATTCTCCACGAACCTTCTGTAATAGCTGGCAAGTCCAAGGAAACTTCTGATCTCCGCTACATTCTTCGGAATCAGCCAATCTTGAACTGCTGCAATCTTCTCGGGATCAACGGCGATTCCATCTCCGGATACGACGTGCCCCAAAAACTTCACTTCTTCAAGCCAAAACTCGCACTTGCTCATCTTGGCATATAATCTTTCTTGCCTCAATATCTCCAGTGCGATCTTCAAGTGTTCTGCATGCTCTTCAAGGATCCTCGAGTAGACCAGAATATCATCGATGAACACTACTATAAACTGGTCCAAGAATGGTGAAAAGATTTGGTTCATCAAGTCTATAAATATCGCCGGTGCATTCGTGACTCCGAATGACATCACTAAATACTCATAATGTCCATACCGAGTTCGGAACACAGTCTTGCAAATATCCTCTGATTTAACTCGGACCTGATGATATCCGGACCGCAAATCCAGCTTCGAGAATACCCTTGCGCCACTGAGTTGCTCGAATAATTCGCCAATGCGAGGGATCGGGTACTTGTTTTTAATAGTTACCCGGTTCAATTCTCGATAATCGATGCACATTCTCCTTGTGCCATCTTTCTTCTTTACTAGAAGAACTGGAGCTCCCCAAGGTGAATTGCTGTGAATCCAACCCTTCTCAAGCAATTCGGTAACCTGCTTCTTGACTTCTTCCAACTCCACTGGTGCCATTGGATAGTACGCCTTTGAGATTGGCGCTGCGCCAGGAACAAGATCGATCGCGAACTCCACATCTCGTTTTGGCGGTAAACCCGAGATGTCCTCGAACAAATCCATGAACTCTCGAACTATAGCTGGTGCTTCCTCCATAACAACTTCCATTAATGAAAGAACGACACTTGTCGGCCTAGCCTTAAACTCGACTGGCCCGACAGAACTGCTACCTCCAGCAAATACAAAATCCGGATGTCCGGGAATTTGGAAAATCACTTTCTTTGCCCTATAATCAATGTGAGCGTGGAAAGTGCCGAGAAAGTCCATTCCCAAGACAACATCATAACTGCCGGTATCGATCACCAAGAAATATGCAAATAATTCTCGTCCGCAAATAACAACTGAACAATCCATGCACTCACTACTAGATATGATCTTCCCATTCCTAGTGTGTATGTCCCAACAACCAGACAGGGTCGTGCAAGAAATCGAATGTGTAGCAATAAACTTGGACGACATAAAACAATGGGATACACCAGAATCGAATAACGCTAATGCGGGGAAATCATGAACAAGTAGGATACCTGAAACAACTTCATCTGAAGCCTTAGCCTCTTCAGCCGTCAGGGTAAAGGCTCGAGCTTGATTAGATCCCTGAGTTAACTGCTTCCGCCCCTGAAACTGCCTTTGCGGTGGCCTCTGCGCATCATCCTGCAAACGTAGCTTCGACGGGCAAACACTGACAGTATGATCAGCTGATCCGCAAACCAAACAAAGTCCCAGCATCCTTCGGCAATCTCTTTTTAGGTGTCCAGGTAGATGGAAAAAGTCATAAATCACGCTCTTTCTCGGATCTGCTACGATGGGCTTCTTCATCGGTACAATGCCACGCCGTTCCACCGGGATACCTCTGCGTATAGGCGCTCGATTCGGCGTAAACGCCGGCTTCCGCACCACAACCGCCTGCTGCTGCGTACCCCCAGTCTTTAATGATAAACTCTACTGCTCTCGGGCTGCTTTAAGAACTTGCGAGAAAATGGCCAATCCCAGAGATATAATGTGCCTCTGGATTTCCACGTCTAAACTGCGCATAAACCTTCATGCCCTATCAGCCTCTTTGGCCACCAAAGGTCCAGCAAAATGACTGAGCCGTGTCCACTCAGCTGCATGCTCATCCACGGATCCGCCATTCTGCTTCAAGCTGATAAACCTTTCTTCCATTTCTTCCCGTGCGGTTTGCGGAAAGAACTTCTCCAAGAAACTCTGCGAGAAAGTTTCCTAACTGATCGGCTTGGGCAAACGGGTCTCTTCCACAAGCCACCACTCACGGGCATAGTCCACCAATTGGATGCATACAACATCCACTCTCTTGTCCTCCGGAATCTATGCTGCAACGAGCAGATTCTCCGTATCGACCAGCCACTGCTCCGCTGGCAACGGCTCCTCCAAACCAATGAAAATGGACGGACCAAGTCTCCTGAAATCCACCACGGTACCCACACGTTCTACTGGTTTGGCCGCAACATTGTTTACTGACTGCTGGACGGTCCGCAAACCTTCCTGAAAGCCTTCGGCTTGCCGCTGGTTCTGCTCGGTTTGCCGCTTCTGGTTCTCCAGCATCCCACGAATTACTCCAAGCAAAGCAGCGTCATCGACACGCCTCTGGTACGATCGCAGATTCCTATCCTCCATGTTCCTGAAACCAAGACACCAAAAGGATTAGTATGATAAACAAGATTCAAAACTTGCGATGAATAATGACAATAAATCAACGATATGAATCAAGACTAGGACTCCAAGTTACTTAAATAGAGTACCGCATTGTAACCATGCTGCAGTTCATAATTACAATCACATATCTCTGTTCAAGTCGCTCAAATCCTAGAGAGAAACAATAGGGAACCAAAAGTTTCAAGTCGAGATGCAAGTTGTTTGCATGTCGTCAAGGCAAGGGTGAGGAGAAGATATGATTCAAGAATTATGATAACCAAGTGGCAGGACATGTCCCTAATCACGGATTTACCGATTTGTGTATTGGATCCAATACCCAACTACAAAGGAATCAAACTCGATTAACTTAAATCCTATGTCTCTGATACTAAACAAACCCTGTCATGTCCCGCTTCCCAGAGTGCGCTAAGATCGGCACGTGACAAATCCAACCATGCTACCTGTGGCTTGGAAACATCCCTCCACAGTCACATTACGGCTGTCTAGAAGATATCAAGAACAGTAGAAATAAAATAAACTATCTAGTACATGTCCATGAGCCAGAATAAACGAGTCAATGAATAATATGCGGAAGCAATAAATCCAATAAATAATAACAATCTGGAAGGTACGTCCCAAATACGGGCTCACATCAGGGAAAAAATAAAAAAATACTGAAAGCAAAATAAACTAGAATACTAACAGGTCCTCACTGCTCAGCCTGTCGGCTGAAGTACTCCTGCTCGGCCTGCGACAAGGGTAGCGGATCTGGGCCATGCAAAACCCAGACGTTAGCGCGTCACAATATCAACAGTAATATAAACAGGAGGTAACAAGACATGCAGGCACGAGTATGAACAGTAATAAAAGTATAACAGTAACACGAATAAGGAACAGTGAATATTATAAGCACATGTGACGTGCGGTGAGTAATCTGAACTAAACTACTTGGTTAACTACTCTCAAGTCTTTGAAATCAATTTAATGAATCATCGATGTAACTCAATAGTATCCCGTGCGTGCCCGGGACCACGGTCCAGATTCTCAGGCTGAAACCGAGACATGCCGCTAGGCATTAAACAGGAAACATGTACAGATGAATGATGTCAGCAGCAGCATCCCGGGGCTGTCCTAGCCCATAAAACTGATCGGTATAAGTATTGAACTGTCGAGTTACAAGTCAGGTTTCATCATTGATTTCCCCATACCCCCAAGTTATGTGTTCAAGTCAGGTATTGATAAATCTGGAGCTAATGCCAACACAGGATCAAGCAGGTACAGGTTTGTCTATACAGACAACAGGATATGTCCATCGAGACAACATATCAGGATTGTCGGCATTAGGAACAGGATCAGGTATAAAGTCAAGCAGTGGTGTAACAGGTCATGTCAGGGCGTGCACAGTGTATCAAAAGGGTGCCTATAACAAATTATAGCAAATACGAATGCACGATAAAAGCATGGATGCACAAATATTTATCAGGGGTTACATCATGACTATGTAGGATGCACATTATCAAGTATGGGGGACTAATGTAATAATAATATGAGTTAATGTAATATGGCATGTAACTAGGTATGCAGAATTAATTGATGCTTAAATAACTATCAGGGGTTGCAACTATAGTTCCATTACTATGTAGGATGCATAAATAACTATCAGAGGTTGCAACTATAGTTCCATTACTATGTAGGATGCATATTATCGAGCATGGGGTGTTAATGTAGCAGTAATATGAAATAAAGTGGCATGGCATGAAACTAGATATATAATTAATGGTATGGATGCACAAATATCGATCAGGGGTTACATTTACAGCTCAGAGCCTAAGTAGGATGCACATTATTAAGCATGGGGTGTTACTACAATAATAACATGAATTAATATGATCTGTAGATGCAGCTACATGTATATTAAATGATATGGATGCATACGGGTATCCGAAAACAGTAAAACTTTAATATGGATGTATAATGCAATCAACATGTAATATTTGTATTCATATGGATGCAAGATAAGTATTATAGCATGTAGCAAGATAAACTTGCATGCGACTAGATATGTAAATAACGGTATGGATGCATACAGGTATCGAAAAACTGTAAAATTGTAATATGGATGCACAATGAAATAAACATGTAATTTTTTTATTAATATAGATGCAAATATAATAATATAGCATGTAGCAAGATAAACTTGCCTGAACGGATCTCACGACGAGTGCGTACGGCACGTCCGACGTCGGGTAATCGTCGCAATGGACACACGGCACACGGGACAGGTCCAAGAAGGCAAGAGGATAACCACGCAGGTAGGGGGCGTTCACTGGATCGCCTGGATCTGCAGCAATGAACATGTCTCCGGCGGGTGATCACCGGAAACGAAACGAGATCAAGAAAGAAAGAAGAAATAAGAAGGAGGAGAAGAAGAGAAGAGGGTGCTCTGGGGTTGGTGCTGGGGTTTGGGAGAAGGCGAGGAGGGGGTTGCAAAGGTGTGAGGTAACGGCAAGGGATCACCGGCAAGACAGTGGGTGTTCTTGGGTTTCTGTGCAGGATTGCAGGGAAAGAAGTGGAGCTCAGGGGCGACTTGAGGGTGTTGGTGAGGAGGAGGGAAGGTGATGGTAGTGGTGATGAGGCCGACGAAGAAGATCGACGGCGAGGGCAACGTGGGTGATGGGTTGGTGAAGCTAGGGTTAGGGTTCGGTTAATGGGTTGCAGAGGAGGTGATTTGGTGATGGTGAGAGGGGAGAGGAGGAGAGAGAATGAGGACGAGGAGGTGAGTGAAGAGAGAGATCGACGAAGGCGGCTCGGGTTAGGGTTAGGGTTTTCTGGGATCTCGTCGCGGGGTGTAGGGATTATAAAGAAGAAGAAAAGAAGAAGAAGTGTGAAGGGAGGCGACTGTAGTGCAATAGGGAGGTGATGGGATACCTGGTGAACAGGAAACGCGAGAGCTGTGAGAAAGAGGGGGGGGAGAGAGAGAGAAAGACTGTGAATTCTGTTAGTTTTAAAAGATTTCTTGTTAAAATTTTAAAAAGGTATTTTTCGTTAGGAAAAATTTAAGTGTAACAGTTTATAAGAATAATATAATATTAATAAAATATTTGATATTTGGCTAATACAAAAATAGTCCAAAACATGCCCGGGTCGGGCCCAAAAATCCAGTTTTAAAATACGGAAAATATACGTGTCAACCAAAACCAAAACAGGATATCCGGGTAACGAAAATACATACCCCCCAAAACGGATGCACGCACGTGCACGTAGCCATCCAAACGGGTCTGTTTCACTGAACGGGACGAGAACAAGGTGCGTAGATGCTACGACAGGGTTAGGGGTAGACATGCAATATATTTTTAAAATATTTTCTTGACTTTAAATGTTATATTAAGAAATGCAGATGCCAGAAAAATGCTAGTATGCAGTATAACTAATGAAAGTGCACGGATCCACATAACAAGCCAGGATAACTCATAAACAGGAATCAAGACGGGTTTCCAGCAAGCGGGTCGGGTCGGATGTAAATATAGATGTCAAATACACTATTCGCACCCAAAACATAATAAATCAGGAAAATACCGTAAATAAAGAAATACTCGAAATAGAATTGGTATAAATGAACTAGGGTGTTACATATCCTGATAAAGACAACTAAAATAATATACTATATAACTGAGCAAGATCATTCTGTACATACATATCCCCAGCATCCACATGTATTCATATACAATAATGGGTTCTAGGGCATACATATCCAACATGATCATGAAGGAACTTACGAAGCTAGACATATGGAACACAAGATGCACATCGGGAAAACTTGGCGGAAATGCTAAACGATATGCTACAGCACCCAACCTCTCAAGAATCTCATAGGGTCCAATATATCTGGGACTGAGCTTCCCAATTTTCCCGAATCGCATCACACCTTTCATCGGAGAGACACGGATAAATACATAGTGTCCCACATCGAACTAAAGTCTACGGCGACGACGATCGGCATAAGACTTCTGCCTGCTCTGAGATGCTTTCATACTATCCTAGATCATCTGGATTTTCTCAGTAGTCTCCTGGACCAACCAAAACCCTAGGAGGCTGCTCTCGCTAAGCTCGGTCCAACAAATTGGCGACCGACATTTCCTCTCATATAATGCCTCAAATGGTGACATCTGAATCGTCTCCTGAAAGCTATTATTATAGAAGAACTCAATCAAAGGTAAGTGACGATCCCAACTGCCACCCAAATCAAGTGTACAAGCTTGGAGCATATCCTCAAAAGTCTGAATCGTATGCTCTGACTGGCCATCAGTCTATGGGCGGAAGGCGGTACTGAAACTCAAGCGAGTGTCCAAAGCATCCTGAAACATCTGCTAGAGATGACTGGTAAACTGTGTGCTTTTATCAGAAACAATACAGGTCGGAACTCCGTGCAACCGCACAATCTCATGAATGTAAATCTGGGCATACTGAGTATACCCGAAAATAGTCTTTACCGGAAGAAAGTGAGCTGCCTTCGTCAACCGATCCACAATCACCGAAATGGAGTTATACCTTCTGCTAGACCTTGGTAGACCCACAACGAAATTCATGGAGATATGCTCCTATTTCCACTCCGGAATGGGTAGAGGTTGCAACCCTCAGCCGGTCTCTGATGTTCGGCTTTGACCTGCTGATAAGTCAGGCACTTCGAAACAAAGTCAGACACATCGCGTTTTATCCCTTCCCACCAGTACACGTCTCGTAAATCGTGATACATCTTGGTAGACCTTGGATGAACGATGTAGGAAGACTGATGTACCTCCTCTAATATCATACACCTTAGCCCGTCAACGCCGGGTACACACAACCGGATCCCAAACCATAGCACTCCCTCACTATCAACCGTAAACTCAGAATCCCCATACTGTCGAACTCGCTCCAAAATCTCGGAAAATTGTGCATCCTCAGACCGTGCCTCCCTGATACGATCAAGTAAAAGTGGACGAGCACGAACATGAGCAAATTGTCCATCTACAGAGGTAAACTCAAACTGGATACCATTGTCGCACAAAATTTGCCAATCAACATTCGACTGCCTCCGAACCGAACCCAAATACGACAAGCTAATCCCAGGCCTCCTACTCAACGCGTCAGCCACTACATTTGCCTTGCCCGGGTGATAAAGAATTTCATAATCATAATCTTTCACCAGTTTCATCTAGCGATGCTGCCTCAAGTTCAAATCCCACTGCTGGAATATATACTTCAGACTCTTATGGTCTGTAAAGATCTGGCATGACTCTCCATATAAATAGTGTCTCCAAATCTTCAGTGCAAAGACCACCGCGGCCATCTTCAGATTGTGGGCAGGGTAATTTTGCTCATGTTTCTTCAGCTGCCGAGAAGCATAAGCAATAACTCTACCGTGTTGCATCAATACGCAACCTAAGCCAACACGAAATGCATTACAATATACCGTAAATCCGCCTGATCCTAAAGGTAAAGATAGAACGGGCGCAGTCGTCGGACGAGTCTTCACCTGCTAGAAACTCTGCTCACATCCCTCGGTCTATAGAAACGGAACTCCTTTTCGGGTCAAACTGGTCATAGGTGTCGCAATACGAGATAAGTCATGTACAAAGCGACGGTAATAACCAGCTAAACCCAAAAAGCTACGAATCTCAGTCACTGACACGGGTCTAGGTTTCACGTCCCGCTTCCCAGTAGACGGAAACGGTGATAAGGCAAGACCGCAACGTATTTACTATGAAATAAATACGTCAAGCGTAATTAAGCAATATATAAATGAGCAAGAATGACAAGATTAATAAAATAAACAACAAATTTATTTACATTCAACTTTACATACAACTGTTTATAATAAAAAGATACAATGATATAAAGCAATGCCTAAACAATGACATACAGAAAATAAGTGCAAGAAAAACTAGTAGTCAGGCTGAGCTGTAAGCTAGTCCAAATCCTCCTGGCTCGGCTCTATCTCCTCATAGTCCGGTCCTTCTGACGAACATTCCAAAGAAAGAAACATAAAGGAATGTCGTCGGTGAACCAGCGCTCGGTAAGTCCCAAAAAAATAAATAGAAGATAGTATGTAATTGTGAAATGAACATGTAAAGTTGTATATGATCGTTTACAAGTATAGGATAGATATTCTAACGTGGTTATTTATAGTTTGATAAAGAAGGTATTCATGTATACGAGAGGAGTCCATCTTACCCCATGGATTATGGTAACATATAGTACAAGGCCCCGTCATAACCCACGGAACAACGGCACGTGAATTCATGTAGGTGTCTTTTAAGTGACCTCTCGTGCCACGATATACGTTCCGTACCAATCTACCCCTTTATTCCCGCGTAATGTATTGTATAGATTATGTTTACAGGTCTTGGCCGAAACCATGGATTTAAAATGTTCAGATTCATGTTCAGGATGTAATCATGTGTTCAAGTAATCATGTTAAGTTCATGTCAAGTTATAACCATGGTTCGGTCAAGTCGAGTCAAGTTTGAGTTTGATGATTGAATTCGAGTATTCATGTTCATGATCAAGTATTCAAGTTCGTGTTTGATTTTGGATTCAGGTTTATGTTTGGACTCAAATTGAGTCAGAAACTTATAAACCGATTTAACTCTTGAATTCTTAGGTTCGGGAGTCATCGGCAACTGCTGCACATAGACGGCAGGATTTATGTTTTTTTCCAAGGCAATTTCCATTGATGACTCCGTTAAGTTATCTAACTTGAATAAGGAAGCACTCACTTTCTCCGGCTCCCTTAGGCTCAAGAGAATTGATCCCGCTTAAACCTATATTTACTAGAGTCCTTAAAATATTGTTTTGTATATCTCGAGGGGTTTTATGAAAAATATTTTTAATATAGTTAAAAGTAAAAGCTCGAGGGTGATTTGTATTACTTAAGGTTTTCATGAACATGTATGTTAAGTATTGTGGTATTTCATGATAAATACTTAGCTTTTAAAAGTTTATAGTATTTTATTGAAAACTAGCCCTTTTTAGTAACTTGATGGTATTTTATTGACATTTTTTAATCTTTCATTTTTAGAAAAATATAGTTTCATAATATAAAGAAAAATATAGTTTCATAAAATATGGATTTTTAATTTGATATAGTTTTTAATTTTTTTAAAAAATTAGTTTTATTTAGAAAATTCGTATTTCTTAAAAAAACGTATTTTATTTTCTTTCGAGATCGAATACTCCGTGATAAGTGCTGCATCTCGCTCTACTATCACCAGGATGGGCGATAATTCGCACTATCCATTAGCGGGTCCCCTAACGAGAGTTGTAAATGCATAATTGTAAAGGAATACAAATACCGCTTTAAAAAACCCAGTTTTTTTTAAATATGTAGTATTTTATTGTAAGGATTATTCTTTGAACCAAACATACATACATATATATATATATATATATATATATATATATAGGTATCGTGTTATGAAACCAAAGTGTGCGTGTATGGTAGGTCATTACCCCGTGAAGTTTTTCCTAAAGGTATTTAGAAATTATCGAAAGAGGTGATATTAAAGTTCAAGGTATTTTAATGAAAAAGTTCGCTATTTGCGTATTGAACATAAAATTTTGGTTTCATAAAAAGACAATAGATATGAGTTTTGTTTTAAAAAGATATTAGGGTGATTATATGACATTTAGACATATCAAGCATGATAAAATGTTTAGAAACGAAGATTGTTACGTGTTAACTCCACCTTTATCGATGTTTTTAAAAAATACGAATTAATATGAAAGAGAAGGAGAGAAGAGTGACTTACGGTTTGGAAGATATTAAGAAAAAGATTAGGAAGAGAGGAGTGCAGGGTGTTTTTCGTCACCCCATTGAGATGGGAATACGCCTCGCTTGTCAGGCGTACTACAGAATCCCACTGTCTAGGGTAGGCCGGGGTTTATTGATTGTGGGAATCCAAATCTCCGGCAGCCGCGGACTAAGCTGCCATTAATTACCCCTTACCTTTGGAGCCAGGGAACCTCCGATTGACGAGTCAAACTAGTCATGCGAACTCAATATGCAGTGTGCGTGTGTTGTGCATTGAGGGGTTTTGGATATATCGGGGGGCCCGCAGAGTTTACGGGGGTCCCGTTTTCCAGATAGCGGGTTGCGGGTCAAGGGGCTAGCATCCCCATTGCGGGGTGCAGGGCAGCACCCCTTTAGAAAATTTTTTCTAACGGGAGAAGTGTTGTGGAGTGTGTGTATATAAAAAACATAGAAAATAGCGTCCAAAGGACGCGTGAGCAGCAGCGCCCCATGTGCGTGACGTGCGGGCGCTGGGCGCCAGCAGGAAAAGGGGCTTAGCCCCTACATTGGGAGTTGTACTCCTGATTGACTTTTCGAGTTGAACTCCTGACAAAGAGTATAAAGGGGCTTAGCCCCTGCATTGGGAGTTGTACTCCCAAAAAGAAAGATTTATTATATATATATATATATATATATATATATATATATATATATTTGAGGAGTTAAACTCCTGAGATATTTTTGGAGCTGATGAAAGGGGACCCCTTTCTTCTCCCTTGAGCCCTGGGTCTTCCCCAAAATGGGAATTTTGGAGGTGGGTCTACTTTTCCTCCTCTCTATTGGCTGATCTTGGAGAAAAGAGGGTGGGATTTTAAAAATCTCCCATTTTGGAGATTTGATGGAAAATCCGCATTCCCCTTCATGGGTTTTATGGTGAAAAAATATTTATTTTTGGAAAAAGAAAAGTTAAACTCTTGATTTAATTCAAAAAGGGAAAGAAGATTTAGAATCTTGAGAAAGGAGGAGGCACAGAACCCTAAATGTTTTTTAGAGAGAAAAAGTTATCATTGATTTTTTCATCATGTTGTCTTTATAGGTTACACATTTTACATATAGCCCCTTGGGCTTTGCCAAATGGCACTTGTGTCACCCCATGCCTTATGTGCTTATTTCTTTTTTTGCACATAAGCCATGAAGTTTACAAAATTTTGGTTTTCTGCACACTTTACATATATTTATTTCTAAAAATTACATTTAGACTAATTTATTGCCTCCTTTTTGGCATAGAACCGGCCCCTTCCATACTTGGTCTTGACTTGGGCTCGGGCTCGGGCCCACTTGACTTGGGGTTGATCTTGGTTTTGACATGGTCAACTGGGATGTAATTTTTGACCCCAACAAAGTGCCCCTATCAATAAATGCACACCACATATGTGGGTTGTGTGCATGAAATTGATAGATCTTCTTTCGCGTGGAGGTTGACTTGATTTGGTTCCCGTTTTGACGACGTGGAGGTCGATGCTGCCATTTTTGCGATGTGGACGGTCGATGCTGCCATTTTTGCGACGTGGACGGTCGGTTCTGCCATTTTAGCGACGTGGACAGTCGGTGCTGCCATTTTTGCGACGTGGACGATCGGTTCTACCATTTTAGCGACGTGGACGGTCGATGCTGCCCTTTTTTGCGACTTGGACGGTCAATGCTGCCCTTTTAGCGGCGTGGATGGTCGATTCTGCCATTTTAGCGACATGGACGGTCGATTCTGCCATTTTTGCAACGTGGACGGTCGGTTCTGCCCTTTTAGCGATGTGGACAGTCGGTTCTGCCCTTTTTGCGACTTGGACGGTCGGTGCTGACCTTTTAGTGACTTGGACGGTCGGTGCTGCCCTTTTAGCGACTTGGACGGTCGATTCTGCCATTTTAACGACGTAGACGGTCAGTTCTGCCGTTTTGTGACTTGGACGGTCGGTACTGCCATTTTTGTGACGTGGACGGTCGGTTCTGCCCTTTTTGCGACTTGGACGGTCGGTGCTGCCCTTTTAGTGACTTGGACGGTCGGTACTGCCTTTATAGCGACTTAAACAGTCGATTCTGCCATTTTAGCGACGTGGACGGTCAGTTCTGCCCTTTTTGCGACTTGGAAGGTCGGTGCTTGATTTGACTTGCTCTGCTTCATGCGATGTCGGGGTTGAAGTTGACTTGCTCCGCTTTCTATGGTATCAGGGTTGATTTGTTTGATTTGATTTATTTTGGGAGTTCCCTACTCGTCCAGCGGGACTTTTGATCTTGGAAGCGCTACCGAGTGAGACATTAATTTGATCTGTTTGATTTCTGCCTTATTTGGCGGGACCTTTGAATTTGAGAAGAACTTTGAATTTAGATCTTGTTTGGCATCATCATTGCTGTACCGGAATAATGCCATGAGCAACTCATCATTTGCCCTGGGAGGACTTGGGATTTGGTTTTTGGGTCGGCATCAACATTGTTGCACTAGAATAATGCCATGAGCAACTCATCATTTGCCTTTGGGAAGACTTGGGATTTAGGTTTTGGGTCGGCATCAGCACCGCTAACACTGAAGTAATTCCAGGAGCGACTCATCATTTGCCGTTGGGAAAACTTAGGATTTAGGTTTTGGGTCGGCATCAGCACCATTAACACTGAAGCAGTGCCAGGAGCGACTCATCATTTGTCGTTGCCCGTTAGGGAGCGATGGCTTAGAAGACAACTTTAGATCTCTATCACTTAAGGCTTTTCAATTTTATGAGCCGTAAGGGTCTCATAAAAGCATTTTCTCCCTACGAGTCGAGAGGATCTCGCAGGCGTATTTCTCCTTAGGAATCGTGGGGATTCCTAAGTGTGTTTCTCCTTTGTGAGTCGTAAGGATCTCACGCGGGGATTTTCTCCTCACAAGGTCGAGAGAACTTTGCGAGTATATTTCATCTCTTTTTTACAAGTTTGTGCCCATTCGGGCTTTCATAAACTTGTCGGCAGTCCTGCTGTTTTTACTCATGGAGCCCTTTCGGGTTTTCATCCGTGCCCGTTTTGCTTGTGGGCATACCCCCTTTTTTTACATTGGCGGATCTTCATCACTGGTGGGACTTTAAATGTAGTCTCACCGGTAGGACTTAGGAGAGATAGGGGTCATTTACGCCCGTGAATTGTATACGGTTTTACAGGATGTATGATCCAAACCGTAGAGCCGGTGGGCTCAATTCGTCTGCGATTTGGAGCATTCACGTATAGTAATTCTTGAGATATTGGCCATTGATGGGTGGCATAGGCTTTTCTCCCTCGGCACTTATTAGTTGGTAGGATCCTCCATTGAACACTTTCTCGATGACGTATGGTCCTTCCCAGTTTGGCTCAAATTTTCCTTTGGCATGTCGATTGGGGATGATTGGCCTTTTGAGGACCAACACTAATTCACCTTTCTTGAAAGCGCGGAGACGGGTCATCTTATTATAGGCCCGTAACATTTGGGCTCGGTACAACTCCAGATTTTGTTGTACCGCGAGCCTCTTTTCTTCGAGGGCGTTGGGCTCTTCGAGCCGAAGGAGCACGTTTTCCCCCTCCGTCAACTCGTACTGAACGGCCTTCCTAAGCTTGGAACTTCGACTTTGAGGGGGAGGATCGCCTCCACTCCGAAGAGTAATGAGTATGGAGTGGACTGAGTTGGAGTACGGTGCATGGTATAATATGCCTACAAAGCCTCGTGAAGTTTGAGATTCCAGTCTCTCTTGTTGGCTGAAGCATTTTTCCTCAGGAGCTTGTATAGAGTCTTATTGAAGGCTTCGGCTAGCCAATTGGCTCTTGGACTATAGATGGAAGAATATCTCCAGTCTATCTCGTGCGGAGTAGCGAACCTTGAGACTTTGAAGCTCTTGAAAGAAGGCCCGTTGTCAGAAATGATTCTTCTTGGTGTACCGAAGCGGTATAGAATATTATGCCGGAAGAATGTCAGAATATCTTCTGTCTTGACTTTTTTTAGCGGGATAGATTCAGCCCATCTGGAGAAGTAGTCTGTTGCGGCCAATATGAACCGGTGGCCTTTGGATTATGGAAGATCAATTGGACCAACTATTTCGGTGCCCCAAACTTCGAAGGGCCATGGCGCCACCATAGGATGCAGCGGATTGGGATGCTTATGAATGAAGTCACCGTGAATTTGGCAGGGATGGCACCTCTTCGCATTATCTTCACAATCCTTTATCATGGTAGGCCAGTAAAACCCAAGCCATTTAATTTGAAGCCTTATTTTAGGGCCAGATTGGTGAGCTCCGCAGACGCCTGAGTGAACTTCTTTCATGAATTTTTGCGCTTCGGCCGATGATAGGCACCTGAGACAGAGTTAGTCATATGATCTGTGGTATAGCGTATTATTTACAAACACGTATCGGAGAGCCCTCTTCTTTATCTGAATTCTCGCAGATTTTTCTTCGGGCAGCTTGCCGTATCAGAGGTACTCTATGAAGGGTTCTCTCCAATCGGTCTCGTATTGAATGATCGAAGCTTCTTTGGCAGGATTGTTCTCTTGTTCTACGCTTTTTTCTTCACGCAAAGAGACTGGAGGTAGAATTTACCGACTTCTAACTGTGATTAGAATTTCGTTCATGTCAGGATCAGCTAGCTCTTTAGCCAGGCGAGCGAGTATGTCGGCTTTTCCGTTCAACGCTCTTGGGACTCTCATTAATTCACTGTGAGTGAACCGTTTCATGAGTTCCACCACTCGACTTCTATATCAAGCTAACTCGGGTTTGTATATCTTATAGTCGCCGCTTACTTGGTTAATGACAAGCTGGGAGTCACCGTAAACCCGTAGCCAAAGGATTTCCATTTCTACGGCAAGCTCCAGACCGACTATCAGAGCTTCGTACTCAGCCTCGTTGTTTGTGCGAGGCTCGGTGAGAGAGAGAGAACGTCGTAGGGTTCCTCTCGATGGCGTGACGAACACCAATCCTATCCCCGCTTTTATCTCTGGAACGTTTGATTTACTGGAGGATCTTATTGATGAGGCTCCGTCGAAGTAGAGCTCCCAACACGGCTCGTCATCATCGAGGTGCAGCACTTGTTCGTAGGGGAACTCGCAATTGAGCGGCGACCCTTCTGGTATGGGATGAGCAATAAGGAAGTCGGCGAGGGCTTGCCCTTTTACTACTTTCTGAGGAGTATAATTATGTCAAATTCAAGCAGCATGACAACCCATCTCGCCATTCTACCGGCTATGCTTGCTTTGGTCATCAAGTGTTTGAGGGGGTCGACCTTGGAGATCAGCATAACCCGATGAGCGAGCAGATAGTGTCTCAGCTTCTTCACGGCGAATATCAGAGCCAGGCATTGCTTTTCGATTGGGGAATAGTGAAGGGTTAGCCTAGCACCTCGTCAAGGGTTTGGTAGCATCACATATGCCATAATCAAAATTTTAGAGGTGCTAAGTTAACTCGACAAGAATCGAAACTAGAAGTTTTAGGGATTCATACAACTAAGCATCACACGCAAATGTAAAACTATCACTAAGAGTAGAGATTACAACCTTTGTAGATCTCCCTCGGTGACTCCTTGGCACTATGAGAGTTTGGAACGGATCGATGGAAGCCTTCCTTGTCCACGATGATCCACCCGAAGTCCCTTTTCCCAAAGCTCCTTGCCTTACTTGTTTCGCGAACGAAGTAGAGCAAACACCCTACACAAATCGGCTAGATGTGTGTAGTATGATGATGTGGTTTATATTCAACAATTAAAACCCTTTCTTTTTATCAACTTCACTCTAGAGAAAAATCAAGAGAGGAAGAAGAACATAATGGTAGCTAAGCTTGAGCTTTCTATCATATCACATATGATAACTTGTTTTCACACCCTTGTTCACAATTTTTTCCCTTGTATTTTTCATTGTATGTTTCATATCACATATGAAGCCTTTTATAGTGATGAGAAGGAATAATCATCATTATTCCATTCCCACTATAATTATGGGTGGAAATTCTTTTCATAAAGAATTAAGCATGGGTGGAAATTCTTTTCATTAAGTTAAATAAAGCTTACCCACTAAAGAATAAAGGAGCATGAGTGGGTTTTCTTTACATTAACTTAAAATGATAAATATAAATAAAAGCTTCAATATAAGTCGTGCATTGCCACCATTCTTGTATCATCAACCATGATACTATGTATGTATGCATGTGTCCATGCACATCATCATGTGCATACATGCATGCATACAAAAGGATTAAATTAAAGAATTAATCTAAATGTTATTTGTTAAATCAACACTTGATTTAGCAAACCGGTCATATCACATACGATCCGACAAATAGAAAATGCCTGATTAATATACGTTATCACATAACCGTATTTAATCGGGTCCCGCGCATATCTCATATGCACACCACACCTTTTTGCCTGAGCCAGGAAACTTCATTATGGGACTCTAAGACTCGTTAATACGCCGGCAGTAGATGATGATCATATCAAACACCTACAAGCCGCAAGAGGTCAGCTAAACGTAACGGCCACCCGGGTATTGAAACGATCAGAAGAAAACCAGCGAAGCTGTAAAAACTCCCGTCGAGCCAACTGGCAACACTTACCGTACAGTCCGGTCTCTTCGTCAGATATGCTGCATATTGAGTCCAGGGATGGAATCGTCGACCCCAGTAACTCAATAAGTAATGCTGGTGTATGGCTCATAACAGATTGAGAAACTACTGATAACTCTTATCAGTAAATCTCAGCAGCCCTGGCCAGGGACTTCATGTTATAGCCAATCGAGCATAGCACAACATCAACCCCCAATACCGGGAGAGACGAAACCCCTCCTATCACTCATTGCCTCCATGTGCCTCGAGACTGTACCCAAAGACCACCTGTTTGCACGACTCAGTAGAGCCGTGGTAGGGTGGAGATCAAAGTATAGTGGGAGGACACACAAGACTCTATGACGATCTCGGGTCTACAGACTAACCTGTATCAGTGTTACCTGAGAACTGCTATCCGACGATAGATATAATACCACATAGGAGTTCTCGGCGAGTCTGTTCAGTGTACCCAGTCTCCACTGAGCACCCGCATACAATCTTTGGTGTCTCCTCACCAGATGGATATGGGATCATCCATCGCCCATCATATGGGATAAGAATGGTATACGCTAGTCTACTCTGGAATATCGATGCCCTGTCTCGATACACCCTCGACTAGGAACAGTTCAAGGATATGCTTATAGACTACGCGTGCCCCACTAGTATGATCCGCATCATAATCACAGTAGTCAAGCAAATATCCTTTGGGCTTTATCAACATGTGTAAATGATTAAATCTACATGCCAAGATAAAGTAAACCAGATAGCGTACTATCATGTTGAGCAAGAAAGTCATCTATCTCTATAGATATATGTCCAAGTTTCCACTATCCATATAATGGCCTTTAGGGCATACATATTACTAACAAATAGTTGTGTTCCGCCCCGACTAAAGTTCGACTGAGGTAGAAGAGTTCTTTTCCCTCCTCGTTGTTCTGGGTAAGGAGCATACAGAGTGACTCATCTAGCGTGGCAGTATAGAGAATCGACGGTTTATTTAGAATAGAGGCAGCAAGATTGGAGGGTGCAACAGGTACCGTTTGATGCTTTCGAACGCTTGTTGACATTCGACATTCCAGACAAAAGGAGCTCTTTTCTTCTTGAGCTATAAGAAGAGCTTACATCTTCCCGATAAATTTGAGATAAACCTTCGTATATAAGCAATCTTTCCTTAAAAAGATCTTAGCCGCGTCAGATTCTTCGAAGGGGGAATCTCCATGATGGCATTTATCATGGATAGATCAACTTCGATCCTTCGATGTCGGACTATGAAGCCTAAGAATTTTCCCGATGACACGCCAAAAGTGCACTTCAGAGGATTCATCTTCGGATCGTATTCCCTCAGTCTAGTGAGAACGGTCCTAAGATCTTGGATGTGATCGACCTTGGCTTTAGTCTTGACGACCAGATCATCAACATAACATTCGACGACTTTATGGATTAGGTCGGTCATTGCCCTTTGATATGCAGCACCGGCGTTCTTCAGTCCTAACGGCATCACTTTATAACAGTATATGCCGATCGGAGTTCGAAATGCTGTATACCTCTCATCCTCAGGAGACATTTTTATCTGATTGTACCCAGACGAACCGTCCATGAAGGTGAACAGCTCGTAATTTGATGTGTCGTTGACCATCATTTCCATGACCGGAAGCAGGAAATCATAATTTGGTCATGCCTTGTTAAGGTCCATGAAATCGACACAAACCCGGATCTGCCCATTTTTATTCTTTACTGGGACAATGAAGGAGATCCAGTCTGCGTATTTCTCTTTCCTGATGAAGCCAGCATCGATAAGTTTCTTAGTTTCCTCGATGACCTTTTCTTCCAGCTCCCTTCTCATTCTTCGAGGAGCTTGTTTGACAGGCTTGGCATCAGGAGATATAGCCAGCTTATGCATGGCCACTTCAGGGGAGAGGCCAAGCATTTCTTTGTTCGTCCACGTGAAGCAGTCGGCGAACTCATGCAGCAGGGCAATTATCTACTCTTTCATTTTCTCTGACAAGAGGGAGATGATGTAGGTCGGCCTTGGATTATCAGGCGTTCCCAAATCGATCTCGGTTAGCTCATCGAAGGTTGCTTGTCTGCCATCTTCAAGCTCTTGAGGAGCTTCTTCTGGCTCGGTTATTTCGTCGTCGTCATTTGACCTTTCGCTGGTTTCACCAACATGGATCATGTAGCATGCTTTGGAATCAGACTGGATGAAACTTATGCCCCGCCTATCTGGAATTCGTCCATCAATGAGTGCTCGGACCTGAGGCGGATGCCATAGCCCTTCATAAAACTTTGCTTCAGACTCCGTTTGATATAACCGGCATCCGCACCTTTTGAAATATTCCCGTATCTCGGGCGCATAGTATCTGGGATTGAGGACGGCTCTTATGCCTCTCTCATAGAGAAGGCACGCGACATACAAATCGTTCGGGTGCACAATAGGATTTGACCCGTAAAACAGGATGCCCTTCCGTCCACTTTTCTTTCCGGGAACGTAGAAAGTTTTCAGCTGGTCCACGGTAGAGACTGACAATGCATCGAGCTCTTTGCACATCTGCTCCGGCACCCATGTGACTGCCAGGGACCCTTCTGCAACTTCGAAGGTCTCTCGCAGCTTTGCTTGTTGCATGGGGGCCCAATCTGTATAGCAGTTGCAAGGCATGTTCTCTTCCTCCAACTCTTCAGTGTCGCTACCTAAATGAGGGCGAATTTTGTTGTCGGATGGGCCTTCGATATCAGATTTGTCCGTATCGCTACCGAAATGAGGACGTGTTTTACGGAAGGACGGACTTCCAGCATCAGACTCATCAGTGTCACTGCCGAAATGCGGATGCACTTGGGTTTTTTTTGCTTTTGAAAGTGATAGCCGACTCAGATTTGCCTTTGAGTTTCGGGACCGTTCTGTCTTTGGTCGGCTGTGGCGCAGCACTTTGGATATTCACAAAGTACCGAGAATCTTCATATCAGACTTCATGCACACCGAATGGCTGGATGTCTCCATCAATGCGTCTTTCTTCTCCGTTTTTAGTATATTTTATGCACTGATGGAGAGTTGACAGAACGATGCCGTAATCGAGGAGCCACGGCCGTCCCAGAAGAAACTTATAAGACATGTCAGCGTCAATCGCGTTTATCTTAGCTTCGGTTTGCAGATCCCCAAATTTGATTGGCAGAGCTATAGACCCCAAAACTTGCCGGCAGTTTTGATTGAAGCCTTAAATGACAATCCTTTCTCTTGACAGGTGTCGGACGTCCATTAACAAAGTCCTCAGAGTCTGGAAGTTCATGATGTTCACTGAGGATCCCGGATAAATCAATATGCGATTAATCCGATCTCTGTCATTGTACCCTATCACGTAAAACGGTCGGTTATACTCAGCTGTTCCAAGTAGAAAGTCTTCGTCCTTAAACGTGACCGCGGCGGTATGCAGGGTGTACTGAGCTTCTTTCATATTAATTTCACAAAGCGAGCCTGGTACCGCTCGAGGTTTTGTAAAGCGTGAATGAGAACATCTCTACGCTCTTTAGATAGAATCAAGGCATTGTAGATGTTCAGGAGCGACGGAAGCTTTCGGAGATGAGCCAAGACATTATAGTCCACCGAGGAAGGACTCGAATTTTCATGAGCCGGCTCTCCGCCATCTTCTTCATTAGCGAGTTATTTTTCCTTCCCTTTTGGGACATTGCTCTGATTCGGCAGTAGTGCCCTGCCGCTTCTGAGCTGGATTTGGTTGGCCTTTGTGGCGAGCTCCTCGTCCTCTTCGAGAAAACAGAGCTCCTCCTCAGAGTCGCTGCCCAGATGGATGGCGTAGCAGGTCACTATAGGGATCTCTTCATTGGAGTCTTCTTCTAGCTCCTCCAGAATCTCAGCTGCTTCTACAGAAAAGAACTCTTTCAATTGAATTAGAGTTCTTTCCTTTTGTTCATAGTATTCGAGAGAATCAATATATTTTTGAATGGTCAATCTCCCTGCAGACTCTTTTTCGCGTTGAGCTGCACTTTTCTTCTTTTTGAGCTTTTTGGATTTTGAGCATGATTGAGCCGAATTGGCAATTGGAATGGTGTGCTTCTTCTGCCCTTCCCATGCTGTTCTGGGCTTTTTCCGAAGTAACTTTAGCACCTTCTTCGTCTTATTAGATATGTGCGTACTCCACGGAGGCCGCGGTGAGTCAGCTTCATTTCTCAGGGCAGCGGGTTCGGCTGTCTGCTCCCAGAAGGCTTTAGCTTCTGTCTGTATAAAGTTGGTGGTTGCAACTTGATTGTTCACCAACACACTCTTGGACAGCTCGGTCTCTCCAGCCTTGTACTACTTCTCGACCCAGTCTTTGAAGATATAGCAATTCTCAATCGCATGGCTCACTACTCTGTGGTACGGGCAATACAGGGGATTGTCGGTCATTTTTGCTTCGTGGGGTCTCTTCGACTCCGGCAATTGTAGACCATTGTTCAAGGCACTTTGAATATCTTGGGGACCTTGTCCCTTCTGAAAGAGTAAACCTTGTTCTTTTTCTCTTCTAGGGAAGGCCCTTCTCCTCCCAGCAATGGCTTTCGAGGCCGGTTGGTTTTGGAATTGCCTGCCTTTCGCTTGTCTTCATTGTCGGACGCATTGAAGACATTGGTACTACTGGAATTCCTGCTTCTACGGTTTTCATCCCTCTTGCTTTTCCAAGTCTTGTCTCTCTGAGAGTCCGGGGTAGACTCTTGTTTCGAGCGTTCCAGCATTTGGACTTTCTTGGTTAGCTCCTGAAACGTCTTGAAGCCTGTTGTACACTAGAATGGGACCATCCAATTGCTGAGGTTCCCAATGAGAAGGCTGACGGACTGGTCCTGCTCCAATGACGGTTTGCACTTGAACATGAAATTACACCATCGGGCGATAATGTCGGTATTTCTTTCATTCTTCCCCGGCTTGGTCCTCACATGATCGGCAATGGAGATTTTAACACTAACACTCATGAATCTTTGTTGAAACAGAGATTCCATTTGGGAAAAAGTAATGACAGACCCGTCTATTATGCTCGCATACCAGTCGAAAGCAACACCGGTCAGGCTGTTGACAAACTGACGAAGAAGTAGGGCATCATTGCCCCATGTATTTCCGCACGACACTTTAAAGTGGGCGACGTGCTGATTTGCGTTTCCCATCCCATCAAATCTTCCGAACTTAGGAATGACGTAGCCACTCGGGAACTCGATCAGATCGTACTGTGCTGGATATGGCCGCTCACTACTGCCGATTTCTTTCTGGGCTTCGGCTACCAATATTTTAACCTTGCTAGCGACCAAATCCATTATCCGATCTTGTGTTAGCGGGATGGTTCTATCTGGGGCCAAGGCGTCCCCAGAAGCGGCGTGTGGTCAGCTTTCGTGCGGCTCGCCCAATCTTAGACCCAAGGGGACATGCATCGGTTGCTTTGGGTTGTCATCACCTGGCTCATGAGTAAAGACATGTGCCTAATTGGAAGGAGCTCGAGCAATTTGAGCCGTGAGCTGCATCACAACATTCGTCAGATCATCGATTTTGGAGTAAGGCTTGGCCATTTCTTTATCTTTGCTCCTGAGCTGTTTTCGAAGCTCTTGAAACAGCTCTTGCTCTGC
Organism: Agapanthus africanus; assembly: GCA_030015575.1. Classification (NCBI taxonomy): domain Eukaryota; kingdom Viridiplantae; phylum Streptophyta; class Magnoliopsida; order Asparagales; family Amaryllidaceae; genus Agapanthus; species Agapanthus africanus. The sequence goes on from CM057339.1 coordinate 142,077,935, forward strand.
GGTCCTGGGATAGAAGGCCGGCTCTTCCTCGCTGCCCGAGATTGACTCTACATGGACTGAGGGATCTTTTTGCCTATCATCCTCATCGAGAGGGATTTTCTCATCCAGTGGAGGCGGCTGATCTTAGGAAGCGGTAACCATATTCAAGCCAGATTGGGTTTGGGATGTGGTGGCCCCATACTTGATTTTGCTGCGCAGGTTGTCGCTGGGGCGCGTGCCCGCCATATAGACCGTGTGGATAACATATCCGACCATCATTTCATTATTGGTAGCTGACTTTATGGATCACCATCTTGGCTCTTCTGTTTTGGTAGCGGACAATCAATTGAAGATGGCTGGCCTGACCGGATTCATGAGTGGTGCTGGCGCCTTTTTTCTGGATCTGCCTCGCTGCTTTCGTGCGGCACAGAGCGCCTGATAGACTCTTGAAGAGACAGTGTCACGCTTTCTCTGTTGGGGCTAGGACACGTCCCTTTGTAACATTGTTCGGATCGATGTTTTCTTGATTCTGGCGGTTATGGCATTTTTCTGAACCCACTTCAGAGGTTCGAAGGAATTGCTGACTTTTACGGCCGACTCAGCCATCGTCACGGAATAACCCTGCTCTTGGAACTCCACAAGATTCCACTTGGCCGAAATCCTGGCCCTCTTGTTAGCTCGATACCTAAGCCGCTTCTGTCTTAACTTTTCTGTTTTAAGCACTTGGCAGACTTCGGCTCTTCGGGAAGACGCCGTAGACCGATTGACAGAGAGCCCAGAGAAGATACCTGCTCGCGCGATTGTCAAGGGCACCACATGAGCTTACTGGAGATGCTTTGTGGCTCTATTGGTGTCGACGTCCTTGCCCCCAATCGGAACAATGGAGAGCCGTTCGAATACAAATTTGCGTTTAGGGTGGGATGTTTTGGCGACCACAACGTTCGGCCTCCTGCCTATTGAGGTCGGTTTGGCCGCTTGGTTTGCCGTGACCTCCGCCAGATGAGCGCTTCCGGCAGGGTAAATGGCGACGGAATCAAATTGACGGGGTAGCTCCTTCCATTGCCGGCTTAGACTGGCAGGGAGAAATACACGGGCATTGATCTTGACCATGTACGAGATTGGGGTCGCGTCGGAAGCTGAATTCATCTTAGGAGACATCGTCGTTGAAAGTTGATTGCTGCACGGAAAAACATTATTTCAGTACAAACATCGGCATATATGTTAATTGAGTTTGCATGATCACTTGACCCAAGATATGGGATGAGAGAAACGTCCCACCGGGCGTTCCAGAAATCTGTAGGGTGTTTTTCGTCACCCTATTAAGATGGGAATACGCGTCGCTTGTCAGGCGTACTACAGATTTCCCCTGCCTAGGGTAGGCGGGGATTTATTGATTGTGGGAATCCGAATCTCCGGCAGCCGTGGATTAAGCTGCCGTTAATTACCCTTCGCCTTCGGAGCAAGAGAACCTACGATTGACGGGTCAAACTAGTCATGCGAACTCAATGTGCAGTGTGCATGTGTTGTGCATTAAGGGGTTTTGGATATATCGGGGGCCCCGCAGAGTTTACGGGGGTCCCGCTTCCCGGATAGCGGGTTGGTGTTCAAAGGGGCTAGCAGCCCCCTAGTAGGGTGCGAGGCAGCGCTCCGTTAGAAATTTTTTTCTAACTGGGGAAGTGTTGTGGAGTGTGTATGTATATAAAAAAGGGAAAATAGCGTCCAAAGGACGCGTGAGCGCCAGCGCCGCACGTGCTTGGCGTGCGGGCGCTGGGCGCCAGCTCCCCACATGCTTGGCGTGCGGGCGCTGGGCGCCAGCGTCCCATGTGCTTGGCGCGCGGGCGCTGGGCGTTAGCAGAAAAAGGGGCTTAGCCCCTACACTGGGAGTTGTACTCCCGATTAACTTTTGGAGTTGAACTCCTGACAAATATGACAAAGGGGCTTAGCCCCTGCACTGGAAGTTGTACTCCCCAAAAGAAAGATTTTTTATTTTATATATATATATATATATATATATATATATATTGTGGAGTTAAACTCCTGAGATATTTTTGGAGCTGATGAAAGGGGACCCCTTTCTTCGCCCTTGAGCCCTGGGTCTTCCCCAAAATGGGATTTTTGGAGGTGGGTCTCCTTCTTTCTCCTCTCTAGTGGCTGGATCTTGGAGAAAAGAGAGCGAAATTTTAAAAATCTTCCCTTTTGGAGATTTGATGGAAGATCCGCATTCCCCTTCAAGGGTTTTATGGTGAAAAAATGTTTATTTTTTGAAAAGGAAGAGTTAAACTCTTGATTTAATTCAAAAGGGAGAAGAAGGTTTAGAATCTTGAGGAAGGAGAAGGATGCACAGAACCCTAATTTTCTTTTAGAGAGAAAAGGTTATCATTGATTTTTTCATCATGTTGTCTTTATAGGCTACACATTTTACATATAACCCCTTGGGCTTTGCCAAATGGCACTTGTGCCACCCAATGCCTTATGGGCTTATTTCTTTTTTTGCACATAAGCCATGGGGTTTGCAAAATTTTGGCTTTCTGCCCACTTTACATATATTTATTTCTAAAAATTACATTTAGACTAATTTATTGCCTCCTTTTTGGCATGGAGCTGGCTCCTTCCATGCTTAGTCTTGACTTGGGCTTAGGCTCGGGCCCATTTGACTTGGGATTGACCTTGGTTTTGACTTGGTCAACTGGGGTGTAATTTTTGACCCCAATAAGGAGTGTCTTTGTGGCGTCGCGGGAGCTCCGGAAATGGCTTCGATCTTCGACGGAATAAGCTTGCTCGCTAACTCCACTTTACTCCACTTGTACTTAGGAACTTTTGAGAGAATTTTTACTAGAATTTTCAGAATAGTGCTGAGCAAAAGTATGGGGTAGTATTTATGGTGGAGAATTAGGGTTTGGGAATTAAAATTTTGGATTAAAAAGTATTAAAATGGTATTAATTGGTGAAATGAAAGGTCTCTGTTTGATTGCAAGGAAATCAAACAGCACAGAGAAGTTAAGAGGAGCTGAAGGGACAAGTGTGCAAAGCACGGAGTTCATTGGGCTTATCTCAGCCATCGGTGTTATCCCATAGGGCAATTCCGCTGGTCGATTCTCGAGTTCTGGCCTCGAGATTCGTGCCACATGTGTTTTTCTGTGTTTACACCATTTTTCGCATGTTTGATTTTTCTGAACTTTTCATTTCCCCGTGTATTGCATGTGCAACCTTTTGGGCTTCCAAAAATAAAAAGAAAAATCAGAAAAAAATAATTGTGTCTGATGGGAATCGAACATAAAGGCTACGTCACAGCAGTGTGGAGGCTTTACTAGTGAGCTACAAGTTGTTTCTTGCTTTTTAAATAATTCTAACTTATAACTCTTACACATGCTGTAATACTCTTTTCTGTATATTAACAGGAAAATTTCTGTACAGAGATTTTAGAGTTGTTACACTGGGACAATGCTGTACCGCCTCAATCTTTTTCGAATCAACCTGTATCCCATCTCTCATAACAATATGACCCAAAAATTCCATACTGTCAAGCCAGAAAGCGCACTTCGAGAATTTGGCGAATAACTGATACTCTTTCAAAGTCTGCAATGCAATCCTCAAGTGTTGCTCGTGTTCTTCTCGACTCCTAGAGTAGATCAAAATATCATCCATGAAAATAATGATTAACTGGTCGAGGAACGGTTTGAAGATCCCATTCATCATATCCATGAATGTTGCTAGAGCATTGGTGAGTCCGAACGATATCACCAGGAACTCGTAGTGCCCGTAGCGTGTCCGAAAGGCAGTCTTCGGAATGTCATCATTCCGGACTCGCAATTAATGATACCCGGACCGCAAATCAATATTCGAGAAATAGCCGACTCCCTGCAGCTGATCGAACAAGTTATCAATACGAGGTAATGGATATCTATTCTGCACCGTAACTCGATTCAGCCGCCGATAGTCGATACACAATCTCATGTTGCCGTCCTTCTTCTTAATGAACAGGACCAGAGCTCTCCATGGCGATACACTCAGACAAACGAGTCCTCTATCGAGCAATTCTTGCAACTGACTCTTGAAATCCTTCAGCTCCGTCAGGGTCATCCGATAGGGCGGTATAGAAATAGGCCTTGCGCCGGGAATCAAGTCAATACCGAGCTCAATATCGCGCTCTGGAGGCAACCCTGGCAACTCAGCGGGAAACATATCAGGAAATTCTCATACAATTGGAACCTGGTCCAACAGGAGCTCTGCGGCTCCCACATCCTTAATAAACGCCAAGAACCCACGACACCCCTTCCTCAAGAGCCGTCTAGCACTAAGGGCAGAAATCAGGTTGGCAGGAGTGATGCTGCAGTCCCCCTGCACAAAGAAAATCGGTTCACCAGGAAAACATAAATTTGACCGCTTTTCCCCGGCAATCAATGTATGCATGATAAGCGATCAGCCAATCTATACCGAGAAGTACGTCGAAATCTAGCATATCGAGAAGAATTAAGTCAACTAATGAATCTCTATCACCAATACGTATGGAACATGACCTGAATACGCGTCGGGCTACGAAAGAATCTCCCACTGGAGTAATCAGAACAAGCGGTAACTTTAACAACGACGAATCTCTCCCCAGAGAAAGTGCGAAGTGTGCAGACACGTATGAGTGCGTAGAACCGGGATCAAACAAAATATATGCATCTAGGGAACATACGGGAAGAGTATCTATAACAATTGCATTGGATGCATGGGCATCCTGGGGAGTCAAAGCGAAAACTCTAGCCTGACCCCTACCTGCATCCTGATGTCCTTTCCCTCGGTTTCCTCGTCCCCTCGTCCCCTCTGAGCACGTCTAATAAAACCACGGCCTTGCGGTGCAACTGCCTGGCATAGAGTAGCAGCTGGTGGAGGAAGTAATGCCATCGAAGAAGAAGGTGGAGGGGGTAAAGCAGCCTGCGGAACTACAGTCCCTCCCTGGTGTCTACACTCTCTAGCCCAATACCATGGTTGCCCGCAACCAAAACATGTCGACGGCGGCCTCTGCTTCTCGGGGCACGAGCCCTACATCCGGCCCTGAGCCCAACCTCGACCACTACTGCATCCTGGAATGAATCTGCCTCGGCCTCTGCCAAACTGCCCGAAAGCTAATCCAATAGTTCTGCTCGCTTTGATTATGGAACAACCGTCGTCTCGTTCAGACGCTCCTCCACTCAAATCGCCGCGTCCATAGCCTGTGCATATGTGTCGAAGTGCTGGGAGCCTATGACAAGGAACAGCTGTGTATACAGGCTCCTCACAAATCTCTTCATCCTAAGCTCCTCCGTGGGAACTAAATATGGAGCATAACGTGACAACTGAGTAAACTGCAAATCATAATCTGCCACAGACATATCAGCAAGTTTTCGCAATGCCTCAAAACTACTGGCTCTGGCGTCTCTCACGCTCTGCGAAATGAATCCAGCAAGGAAAACCTCGGAAAGCTCTGCCCATGTCATCGGAGGAAGATCTGCTGCTTGACCTCTCTCCATCGATCCACACCATGTCTAGGAAAGTCCCTCCAACCAAAAACCGGTCAGCTCCACCGACCTCGTATCTGAGCATCTCAAAGACCTACCGATCCTAGCCATCCTATCAAGAAACGACTGGGGATCCTCTGCTGTGTCTGTTCTTGTGAATACCGGAGGTCTCAACCTCATAAACTCTGGGAGTGATACCTCCATAAACCTCGCGACTACTGGTGCGACTGTCTGAACGGGTTGTACTACGGGCTCTACAATAGTTGATACCTGATCCTGCCTCTGAATACGGGTGGCCCCAGCCAACTGTCCCATCATCTGTAAGCCCAATATGCCTTCCTCCACTCTAGTCATCCGATCGGAAAGAGAAGGATCAACATGTCCCTATGCCGTCGGGATGTCCTGTGGGTCAGTCGCCGTCACTGGCGGATCTGTCTGAGCTGCATCCCTGGCTGGGCTCGCCTAGCTCGCATGGCCATGGCAACTGGAACAAGAAACGAGAGTTGGTAAAGTGTACGAACAGGAACAGCAAATATAGAGAGCCAAAGGAAGAATTAATCAAAACATGCATCCTAAGATTACTTAGGCATGGTATCGTATCGTAAATATGCCGCGGAACATATGTACGGTACGTTACTCTTCCTGAGTTACCTACTCCATCAAACCAAAGGTCGATCTAATAACGAAAGTTTGAGCCTAATAACTCCAAAGTCACTTCTAGGTTCCGTAAGGTTAAACCTAAGGCTCTGATACCAATTTTGTCACGACCCGAATTTGGCACGTGACCGGCACTTAGATTGTGTGACGTCTAAAGATGCCGACATAACCCGAGTAAGCCAGAAAACCAAGATCTAAAACCCATTTGCGGAATTAAGAAGGTATAGTTTTAAAAGTAATGAAAATGAGGTCACATATTGAATGGTTTTTGAAATGAGGTTAAAACAATTGGTTTAGTATTGGAAATTTTGACAGCATCTCCTTTATAATTTTTTTAGAAAAACAAGTATATAATCATAATATGGTGCCATCCCCTACTTGGGAGCAAAACCAACGCCAATCGGCAGAAACAACCCACACAAATAATATACGAGGCTCCGAAGCGAAGAATCGCATGCATATAAGTAACAGAAAGCACAATCAAACATAACTAGTCGATTCTACTCAATCGACCCAAAAATTCATACATAAGTATACCTACGTTCTAAGTCAAATAATATACATGGTCTGATGGAGTGACACTAGATGCAAGATACAAAATACCCAAAAGAGACGGTTACTAAACATATGACCTATCTAACAAGATAAGCGACGAAAACTATGATATCTGTGTCTGCAACGCAGCTATACGTCCACATGTCTCATGTAAGGAACTAAGGCACAACGGGGGTGAGTTGTCAACTCAGCGAACAAACTAACATTCAACAATTGAAATTGTATGCATAACGAAATAGCGACTAAAACTATGCATCGGGTAGACATGATATATGATAATATATGAAATATGAATATGTAACTATAGTGCCTGTATAAAAGGAAACAGAAATCTCATCAAGTGTTCCAAAAATCTTGGTCATTTTCATAAACGATCCTCAAATCCAGTGTCAAATATCAACACAAATCTTCAGTTTTAGCAGACATCGTTCTCCGAACAATCCTGACAGCCAACAACATCGTCGGTATCCTCCAGATATCCACCGTGTTTATCAAATTATCTCCGGTATCGAGTGTTCTCCTTAGGCTCCCCGCCTCTAATGCGGATTTTCTGCCCCTCGGTCTCGATCAGGTCTACCATGTATCCGACTGTATACTCCTCTCAGTCCGGATAACGTAAAAATCCGCAACCGTATAGCCTCCCACTCGGTTCGGAATAAAACCAAATTAGAAAAACAACAACTCATGGTGGACATATCACATAAATCACGAAGACCCGTAAAATTATAACATGCGGTGAATAAAACTCGAAATAAGGAAAATCTCATAATTCAATATTTCATGATACAAGTAATAATAAGGACAATGAAATATGATATGTGTCGAAACAATAGCAATACTGTGTGACAACAGTTATTAATGATACCAGCAGTGTTTAATAGATTATAGGTGACATGGCAAGTTCTAGGTGTGTACGTGACATGTTAATTACCGATGGGGTGTAGTGTAGCATGTAAGCATGTGTAAGTGCAACATAACTCATCAGTAATAGTGTAAGTGTCCTAGCAAGTGTTAAGCAACAGAGATTAATAGGTATGAATGCATACAATGCACTACTAGGTCTAATTATGCAACAACATGAATGGAAAACAAACAAAACAAAATTTCTGGTTTCAGGCGTTATACCCCATCCATACAATACCTCCGGTAGATATTTAGTTTACTCACCAGAACAAGTCGTGATCTACTCGGATCCCATCACTCCTTTTCCCTTCCTCGCCGCCTCCGAAGTCCCCACGGTCAAACCTACCATCGAAATGAAACCTTCGTATATGAGCAGTTAAATTCCGATACGACGAATACGTAAATTCTAAGTGAACTAACTTGCGTAACGTGATAAGTTTGAATATCGTGTGCTGTACAGACCCAAGGCTAACTAGAGCTACCCCGACTCGTTGTATTTTGAGAAAACATAAAAACGTGATACGAAATGTCCGTATCATACGTTAAAATATTATAAAAAGTAAGGCAATTAGCTTCCAGATTTTGTTTACAGACTATCTAGAAAAATCAAAGTATACCAAAGACCTTATATAACATACAGAGAGCCACCCACAAAATTTCAAAACCCAACTCATCAAGAAAACCGGCGATAGCGGGAAAATCAAGAATTCCGCCGGTCGAACTGTGAAGGAATGGGTCTGGGTTTCTAGGATGCACTCTAGGTTCTAACACTATTCTACTGTATTGTTAGATTTATCTAGAGATTAATATAATTATAGGAGATACTAACAGAGCTAAAATTTAAAACTAAAACACGTTTTATTTCCGATATCGTAAACACTAATTGTACAGAACTCTTACTAAGACCTGAAAGTTTAAGAGTTATAGCTATATGAAGGATTCCACTGAGCTCATTTTTTAAGAGGTGCACAGAGAGTTGAATGATTTTCTTTATTTAATAATATTGTTTTTTTAATTTTTAATTTTTTTCAAATTTTAATATTTTTTTATTTTTTAAGGGAAGGGTTCGAAGACCCGCCTTCTTCTTTAAAAAGGAGAGGGCGGGTTCCCAAAACCTGTCCTCTCCTAGGAAGGGGGAACCCGCCCTTCCTTACAGAAGGGGGGTGGGTTCCTAAAACCCGCCCACCGCCTGGGAAGAGTTCGTGGGGCAGGGCGAGGTCGGGTGGGATGGGGGGCACGACGGGTCGATTCTCAGAACCTGTCCACTTTTTAGTGGTGATGACAGATTTCATGAACCTGCCCTTCTTTGATGAGGTCTTGGAGCCACACCTACGTGGGTCCAAACCGACCTATTTTTATGATTAAATTTTAAATTACTTTAGTTCACTATTTTTTACCTCTAACTAGCCAATTTTGAAACAAAACCCAAAGCTGAATCCAGAGCTCAAAAAAAAAAAAAAAAACCAACAAAAATAGAGAGGTAAAAAGAAAAGAAAAGAGAGAAAGAGAGAGATTTCGATTTTGGATCTTTGAAGAAGAAGAGGAAGAAAGAAGATGATGAGGGGCAGCAACAAAGTTCTCGGAGCCGTGAACTTCATCACGTTCGTGGCGTCGATTCCCGTGCTCGGCGGCGGGATCTGGCTGAGCACGAGGGCAAACACCACGGACTGCCTGAGGTTCCTCCAATGGCCCATCATCATCATCGCCGTCTCCATCATGGTCCTCTCCCTCATGGGCTTCGCCGGCGCCTGCTACCGCCAGACCTGGCTCCTCCAGCTCTACCTCTTCGTCATGTTCTTCATCATCGTCGCCCTCCTCTGCTTCATCGTCTTCGCCTTCGCCGTCACCGACCGCGGCCACGGCCAGGTCATCATCAACCGAGCTTTTTTAGAGTACCAGCTCAGCGATTTCAGCGGGTGGCTGAAGGGCAGGGTCGAGGGCGACGGGAACTGGGCCAAGATCGCTGCTTGCTTGAGGGATGGGAAAGCTTGTGATGGGATGAGGAGGTATGGCCGTGATCGAGCTACGGGGGCTTTGATGCCTGAGTCTGCTGATATGTTCTATAGGCGGCAGCTTTCGCCGATTCAGGTGATTATAAAAAAGAAGTTTCGATTTTGATTTATGGGTTTTGTTCTGCTTGTGATTTGGGGTAGACCCTTTTGGGGTTTTGTGATTTGGGTTCATGGGTCTTGGTTGAATTGGAGGGGGCTTCCTTCATTTGTTATTTATTTCTTTGGTTTGTCTTGATTTGTTATAGTGACTAATTCTATAGGGATAATAATTCAAGGCTTGGAGATTAACAAAGTCTTGTAGAAGCAAGCTTATACAAGGAAATAATAATCCAAGCCTTGTGGATTAATAAAGTCTTGATTGTGGGCAGTTTGGGCACAATTGAACCTTGATCCAACTTTATTAAGTCAAGTGCCACACAAGTTGGTGCGGTACTTCTCCCGTTAAGAAGAGTCCAGGCTTCAATCCTAGAAGGGGAAGGGACCACAATTTAATAATTTCGAGGTAAATTCATGTTGCAGGTTTCAGTGTGTTGTATGTGTAGGTTAGGGTTATAGGCCAGTTCAAAAAAGAAAAAAAAATGCTACACAAGTAAAGGTTCATGTAACATAACTGCTATTTTAAATACTGGAATCAAGAGGATAGAGATGAGGAAAAGGAAAGTGAAGCCAACCCTTTTTTATATATTAATATTGTGGGGCAAATCTGAAAGTGAAAAAGCGACCAGAGAACCAAGTAGGAATTGCGCTTTGGTTGATGCAAAAATATCCCCTTTTGAGTTTCTCTTTTCCTCTATCAAACAAAAGGATGGGCCACCATAGCTGCATGATTAAGGAAAGAGGTCTATATCTGTCACCAAAGTTGTAGGTCCCCACAATAGCTAAGTTGGCACGGAGAGAAATCTTTTAGCAGTATCAAGCTGTTGTAATGACTTTTAAGGTCTTGAATATATCGGTTAGTGATGTGAAAATAGCACCAAAGTACGCAGCGAATGATCGATACACATGAATCAGAACTAATGAAAAAAATCAAAAACAACTACGCAAAATCAATAAATAATAAAAGAAAACACACACCAAGTAAAGGACATAAAATATTACCCAGCTTCATTGCGCACTTGCACATAATCCTGTAAACCGACGATAAATCGCTTTCACTATTCAACGAAGAATTACAAGAGATAATTTTTGCTCTCTCGATCTCATCCAAATACAAAGCAATCTCTTTTACTACAAACCTCTCTCTTTAATTCTCTCGGCCTCTTATTTCTTGGCCGTAGCCACTTTTTTTAGCATGTGGATTGATTTTACGTATTAATTAAATTAATAAATATAGATATAGGTTTCTTAGAGATAAGCTTAACATTTAAATTAATGATTGATTTAAATGTTAATCAAAACCAATCCCAATTTGAAGAGCAAACCGCAGCCGCCTCCAACTTCAAAGTCCCCAATACGTGCACTGCACGTATTCTTGGGCCTTTGATTTGGGCTTCATTCGAATTTGTGAATTAAATTCAACAATCTCCATCTTAATTCAAATTCGCAAAATCTCTAGACTTTCATGAAAAAAACTTTGAATTCTGCAATTCGTCGTCCCTGACCTTTATCAAGCAACTAGGCAAATCAAGTCCAAGTAAAGCCCGAACTTGAAAACTGGGACCATCTTCGTAAATGTGTCCATCGGATTTTCATGGATAACAATCTTCGTAAGCGAAATAACAATTTTCTCATTCTCCAAAATGCAATCTTTCACCTCGATATACTTAGTTCTCGAACTATAATCCTGATACACCGCCAAGTGAATCACACTATGATTGTCGCAAAACACCTCCATGAAATCCTGCGGAATATCCAATACCAATCATCAATCTACGCAAATATATAGCCTTTTTGGCAGCCTCCGAAGCAACTATCAACTCTACCTCTGTCGTCGATAATGCGACAATGGACTGTAATGTCGACCTTCATGACACTACGCTAGTGCCCAACGTGAATACGTAACCCGTCGTAGATCTCTGCCTTTTCCTATTGCCAACAAAATCTGAGTCACAGTACCTTGTCATAATACAACCATCCGTACTGTCTCAGCTGAATAACAAGCCGAACCCGTAGTACCCCTCAAGTTTCTCAGAATCCACTTTACGGCCTGCCAACACTCCTTGCCCAGATTAGCCATATATCGGCCGACCATCTCTACTGCATGTGCAATGTATAGACGCGTGCAAACCATCGTATACATCAAACTGCCCACTACACTTGCATATGGCACTCTAGACATTTTTGTCCGTATCCGACCTTGGTGATAACTTCGCCGAAAGCATGAAGTGCGTCTTTAAAGGAGTAGACACGGGTTTTGCCTCCTCCATCCCATATCAAGCGAGAACTTTCTCGATATACTGTTTCTGTCGCAGACGTAACTCATCACGCTTCCTCTTCCGGACAATCTTCATGCCAAGAATTTTCTTCGCAGCCTCCAAATCTTTCATCTCGAACTCCTGACTCAACTGCTGTTTCAACCTATTGACCTCTGACATGCTGTGTGATACCACCAATGTCACGTCCCGCTTTTCAGTGGACGGAAACGGTGGCGTGGCAATCCCGCAACGTATTTACTATGAGAATGCCATTTCTCTTAATAAATACATTAAGCGTATGTAAGCAATATAATAATGTGCAAGAATAACAAGTGTAACAAAAAATAAATAGCAATTTTATTTACATTCAAAGTTCAAATACAACAGTCTGAAATAAAGATATAATGATTGAAAGATGCCTAAACAATGACATACAGAAAGTAAGTGCAGAAAAGGAACTAATAGTCAGGCTGGGCAGTAAGCTGGTTCAAGTCCTCCTGACTTGGCTCCATCTTCTCAGAGTCCGGTCTTCCTGACTAACATCCCATGGAAAAGAAATAGAGAGGAATGTCATTAGCGAACTAGCGCTCGATAAGTCTCCAAATGAAATAAGAAATGACAGATGAAGGTATACAAAATGAATAGAACCCAATAGAAATTAATTGTTTATAGTCTTACAAGGAAGGTGAACGTGTATACGAGAGTGGTCTAGTTTATCCTGAGGGCCAAAGGTATAAAAGAGTACAAGGTTTCATCATAACCCACGGAACAACGGCACTAGATATTCAAGTGGTGTTTTTTAAAGTGACTTTTGGTTTCACGACAAACATTCCTTACCAGTCTACCCCTTATCCCTTGTATATTGTTGTATAGTTCAAGTTTACAGGTATTGGCCAAATTCATGAATATAAAAATGCAAGTTCAGGTTCAAGTTGTATCCAGGTATTTAAGTATTTATGTCAAGTTTATATCAAGTAATATTCATGATTCAGTCAAGTCAAGTGTTCAAGTTCAAATTGGTATTAGAATTCAAGTCAAGTGTTCAGGTTCAAGATCAAGTGTTCAAGTTTGGATTTGAATGGGATTCGAGTTTGTATTCGAGTTATAGTCAATATCTTATGAATAGATTTAATTTTTGAAATTTTTAAGTTCAGGAATAATCGGACAACCGCTATACATGGGCGACAGGAATTATGTCTTTTTCCAAGGCGATTGTCATTGATAATTCTTTTTATTTGCAGTGTTATCTAACCTGAATAGGCAAGCACTCATTTTCTCTGGCTCAAGAGAAATGATACCGCTTAAACCTATATTAATCTAAGATCCCTAAAGATTTATTCAAATTGTCTATTATGTATTTTCATTGTTTGCATTTCTCGAGGGGTTTTATGTAAAATGTTCTATTTTGAAAATAATATCGAGGGTGTTATGGTAAAAATATTATTTAGATTGTGGAGGGTTTTGATGAAATTATATTTTATATATTTAAGGTATATTTTAGTGACAAAACCTTGCTTGTTAAAGTTTATGGCATTTTTATGAAAATTATAATTTTGGGAACTTGATGGTATTTTGGGTAGCTTTAATTTTTCATTTTAAAATATAGTTTTCAAGTTTTATTTTCATAGAAAATACGGATTTATGATTTATGAAAATTTTCAAATGATTTAATTGTTGAAAAAGTTATATTCTTTAAAAATCGTATTGTTATTTCCTTTCGGGACCGAATTCTTCATGAGGAGTTTTATTTCCATCTCTACTATTTTAAGGACGTGCGATAGCCCGCACCATCCGTAAATGGGTTCCCCTAAAAGGGTTGCAGATGCGCAATTGCAAAGGATTTTAAAAATAGTGATTAAAAAGCACTTTGTAAAGTAATGGTATTTTAATGAAAATTGTTTTTTTTAGAGTCAAACATGTATCTAAATTATCGTGCTATGAACCATTGTGTATGTGAGCGGGGTAGGTCGTTACCCCGTGAATTTTCTATAGTTAATATATTCTACATATCGATAAAGAGGTATTTTTAAAATTCATGGTATTTATATGAAAAATGTTCGATATGTGTTTATTTCGCATGAAATTGTAGACACAATAAAAAGTAAATGAGGTGCATAATATTGTAAAGCGGTGTTTGAGAATTTGTGTGATTTTTTTGGCCTATCAAAGTGCTAAAAAGTTTAAAAAGAAATAATATCAAAGGTAACTCCACTTATGTCGAAATTGTTTTAAGAATCGTTTTGAGATGAAACGAAAGAGAAAGGAAGGGACTTACGGATTTTGGAGCGTTGAAAAGGGAGAAAAAGAGAAAGGGGGTCTTCGTGGATCGTGGTAGCGTCGACAGTGGCTCCGGTGTTCGAAAACGAACTTAGCTTGAGCTAACTCTACTTGACTGGCTTTAACTTTTCTTGCACAAAGAAAATTTTAGAGAATTTTGCTATGAATTTCAGAATAGGAGAGAGCTAGGAGATGGAGTGATATTTATAGAGTAAAAAGAAGAGAGTGTAAATTAAAAAGGGATTAAATAGTGTTAATGAGATAGATGAAAGGTTGTACCGCTCTCCGGTTTAAATCAATGGAAATTAAGTGTAAAAAGAAGTGGATGGGTGCTAAAGGGGTGCATGGGCGAAGCACAGGGATAGATGGGGGCTCATCCAACCGCAAATTGCGGTTTTGTGTAATTTTTAGGAGACCAGGATCTCGAGTTGGGTCTCGGGGTTTGAGCCATGTGCTCGAATTTGTCTTAACCCCTCATTTGTCCAGTTAATTTTCTCTGAAACTTTTCGATTCTCCGTGTATTGCACGTGCAACTCTTAGGCTTCCGAAAAGTAAAAAAATATTAAAAAATAATTGAGGCTGATGGGATTCGAACTTGCATACTATGAACAGCAGCAAAGAGTCTTAACCAATGAGCTATAAAGAGTATTTTGCTTTTATTAAACAAAATTAATTTATAATTTCCAGTCAGGCTGAAATGCCCTTTATATATATCGAACAAGTTATATTTGTATAGGGATTTCATGATCGTTACAACCAATATATCGTCCACGTACAATAAAAGGTAAATTCGAGTCATCGTCTAGTAGCCTCACATAAACGCGTCGATCCTTAATATTTCTTGTGCAACCAATCGCCAGCATATACTGATCAAATAGCTTGTACCACTGTCTCGGACACCGTTTTAAACCATAAAACGACTTCTTCAATTTGCAAACATAGCCATCCTTGCCATCGACTAAGAACCCTTCTGGCTGATGTATATAAATATGCTCCTCTAGATCACCGTGCAAGAAAGCAGTCTTAACATCAAGCTGCTCTACCTCCATATCATAAACCGCAACCATGACTAAAAAAACACGAATCGAAGTATGTCGAACCATCAGAGAAAAGATCCCGTTGCAGTCTTCACCCTTCCTCTGTGCAAAACCAGCCACCAATCTCGTATTGTATATAATGTCATCTGCCTCTGACGACCCTCCTTAATTTTAAAGACCCGCTTGCAGCCGCTCGTGTGCTTGTCTTCTGGTAGAGCAACTAAATCCCATGTATCGTTATGACGAGAAGACTATCTCCTCCATCGCAACTCTCCAACTAGGAAAATCGTTAGACTGCACAGGCTCTCTGGGAACTGGACGGTTTCTCGTGCTCAATAGTTAACGCATATGATGTCACGTTGTCGAAACCAACTGCGGTCATGTCCTTAAAACCAAGTCTGACCGGCGGACGTCTAACTCGCGTAGATCTCCGTCCTTCTATCTGTACTGGACCATCTGGCTCTGTCGGACCCTCCGCCTGAATCTGAGTATCAATCACCTCATCTCTTTTAACATCCTGAAACGGAACGTCGATCTCCACCTCGCTTGGTGGCACAACCGTTCTCTCTTCACCATCTGACTGAGTCCGTTTTCTACGAACCATCGCAGATTCATTGAATGTAACATGCCGGCTGATTACTATCTTCTGAGTCTCAAGGCATGTACCCTTTGGCTTCACTTCCATAGTCGAGTAAGACACACTTCCTAACTCTCGGCTCTAGTTTATCGCTTTTCTGCTGAACATAAGCTGGGCATCCAAATATACAAAACCGTCTGTAATCTTCAGCCTTTTTAGTCCACACTTCCTCAGGAATTTTCTTATCTATCGCCACCGATAGTGATATGTTGATGAGGTACACGGCGGTAGATAGGGTTTCAGCCTAAAAATCCTCAGGAAGCTTAGTTGTAAGCTGTTGGGAATCGACGCTAGGGTCGCAACACTTGCGGACCTGGCGGAAGCATCAAACAAATTTTTTATGAATCAGAGCATCAATTCCTAACCAAGATTATACATTTACTAACTAATTGCAACAAACAAAGAAATCAAGAGAAGGAAAGGAGGCTACAATCTTTCTAGGGTGTCCACCTGCCTAATGGAAGATCTTAGCTAGACTCCGTGAGTGCTCGGATGAACATGGTGATCGACCGCCTCGCCGAAGATGATCCACGGTGAAGGCTCCTATCCAAAGCTCCAACTTCACAAAACAAGTGAAATAACTAGCTCATTCTCCTTGCTAGTGAGATGAGGTAAGGGATGAATGTGGATAAAATCTCGCTTTTATCTCTCTTTTGATCTTTTCATATTCCTCTTTTTCATTTCAAGAGACGGAAATAGAAGATGGAGGAAGAAGATAAAGTGAATGGCTACTCGCTTTTTCTTTCTCTCTTTCTTTTTGTTTGTGTAAAGAATTCCTAAACTCTGTCATTCTCTCAATTTCTTTTATAATTTGTCACACAAAGAGGAGGGTTGGCCCCCACTCTTCACATACTAACACATTTGGCATTATGTGAGAAATATATTTACACATATATTCAAGTAGGTATCATACATACATACAATGAGAGAGATGGAATGAATGCAGGTGTGTGTATCAAAAGAGAAAACACATGTATCATATACATGAGCATATTATGTATTGTATACATTATAATACATTAGTATCACATACTAACGAGAGAGCGAGAGTGTGTATCATATACACTATACTAGAAACCATATCACATATATGGTTTTAAGTCAACCTTTGACTTAATATTCCGGCTTATAAATAAACCGTCCAGTATATTCAAGCGTCCGATTAAATCACGCGTATCGCATGCACGTATTTAATCGAACTTCCACACGTATTCTCATACGCACGCTACATCATAATTTTGCATGGGCATGCACTTTCGTTGTGGGACTCTAAAGACCTATCAATACGCTGGCAGTAGGTTAAATATGATCATATCCGATTGAATCTGAAATACTTTCAGATTCAATCCCCTCACGGGTTAACCCACAGGCTCGTTAGCGGCACTACCTGTATACAACGGCTGCTCAGGTATTTATCAAGAAAAGGCAGGCCGACGAGCAAACTCATCCGAACTCGACAAAGCCTATAACTGATGAATACTATACAGTCCGATCTCTTCATCAGAGTATCACATACCGGGTCTGGGGGTGGAAACTGTCAGACCCCCAATAATCCGATAAGTCATGCAGACATCGAACTCTAACCATCAGATATACAACCGATAACACTTATCAGATTATCTCAACAGTCATGGTTATGGACTTGTGGTTATAGTCATGTCTTGCACAATGCGATATCGACTTTTTATACCGGGAGAGATGAATCCTCTCGACCGCTTACTGCCTCCATGTGTTTCGGGACTATACCTAACTAAAACATATTTGCACGACTCTTTAGAGTCGTGGTAGGTTAGTAATCAAAATATAGTGTGAATACACATAATACTCTATGGCGATCTCAGGTCAAGGGACTATCCTGTACTGTCGCCACTAGAGAATTGTTATCTGACAATAGGTATAGATACCATCTAGGGGTTCTCGGTGAGTCCGTTCAGTGAAACTCGTTCTCTAATGAGCACCTGCATACAATTCTCAGTGTCAAACACCAATAGCCGTGGGAGCAGCTATCGCCCTCTAACCAGGTCAGGAAACGTATACACTAGTCTATTCTGGAGTACCGATACCTAATCTCAATACTCTCACGACTAGGAACATTTAAAAATGTGCTTATGGACTATCCATGTCTCACTAGTATGATCTTTATCATCATTCTGGTAGTCAAGCAAAGATCTTATAGACTTTATCAACATTTATTAGCGATACATAATAGCAAGTAAAACATACACATATATGATAAAGGCAAACCATATAGCATACTGTCATCTCGAGCAAAATTGTTCTATCCATACAGGTCCTGTACAATTACAATAATTGCCTTCATGGCACCTATATTCAACAATCTCTCACTGGCACTTGAGGCCAATTGTTGCGGTATCGCATACCCAACTTCTCTAATGACGGTTTCGTAAACCGCATTTGAGAAACAACCTCAATGAGTAGATCAACTATAATGTCTATAAATTCTTCTCTCTTTATCTTAATCACGTGGAGATCAACTATCTTCCGAATCGAGCGATACATGCCTTAGAATTTGTCTAGCTACCTGATGGGACCAAGTTCATAAATGAACTTATTTATCCAAACAGTTTCTTAGGCTGCATCCTCCGCTGAGTCGTACTCATCAATCAACGTCATTGTAACGACCCTAAAATCCATGTATATTTTTGTTAATTCAATATTAATAAAAGAGTATATTTCTGATAAGGAGTTGTAAGTAATTCTTGTTAAAAAAATGCAAGAAACTCCTTGTGGTCTATTGGTTAAGCCTCTACACCGCTGTCGCATAGCCCACGTGTTTAAATCCCAACAGCACCAATATTTTTTTGACATTTTAGAAGTTCAAAGGTTTGCACGGGCATTTCACGGAGTTTCCAAAAGTCATAACAGAAAAAGGGTATGTAAATGAAATGTTTAAACCCTGAGGAGAGAGTGACACGTTTCCCGAGGCCAAAGCCCATACCCAGGCTGACCCTAAGCCGCCCTCGTCGGCCCCACATGCTCCAATTGACTCCGTCTTCTGCCCGTGTGATCTTTGGCCTCCCCTCAACCCCTCCTAATACACTAAAACCCTTGCAATTAATCAGAGACTCTGCAGTTTCTTACCCAACCCCCTTTAATCTCTTTTAATCCATTTTTAATTCTTCATATTCTTATCTATCATTCCCTATAAATACATATACTATACGCTAGTCCTCCCTTCTAAATTATTCTGAACAAATTATTCACAAGTTCCTCTCTCAAACTGGAAGCTATGTCTTTTTCGAAGCAAAAACTCCTCAGGCTTGCCTTCATCTTACAACGTTTGATCTCGGTTCTACCAACAGAGCATTCTTCCTCACCTACACCCCTTTTAGCACAAGGAACCCGTAAGTCCTCTTCTCCCCCTTCTTTAATATTTACCCCTTCTTTTGTTGAATCTCCACGTTTGAAATGTCGCCACTCCTATTCACTTGTGCTAGGCTAAAGTCCCTGATTCATTCAAATCCATACATTAATACACACACATATATTTCAAGTTGTTTGGCAAGACTATATTCGTTTTGTTTTTCTATATCTAATCACCAAATCTAAATGTCTTTGTATAACAAATTATGCCATAGACATGTTCTCTTTCATGTTAGATAACTTATCATTTTAACATTACTAGTTAATATCAAAATATTGTCGCAAGTAAATACCATGTTGTATCGTTTTCATGTAATATTGTTTGTGATAGGTTATTTTTAAACTTTAGTCATATACATCGCACGGTGTAATGATCTACCCCACACACACGCACACTTGGAATCATAGCACGATTTCACTCTTTAACTTTGATCTAAAGAAATATATTTCAATAAAATACCTTCTATTATAAAAAATAATCATTTCCTTTGCAATTAGCCTCTACAACTCTCGTTAGGGGAACCCGTTTATAGTTGGTGTGGATTATCACATGGTCTGGGATTTAGTGGAGTGAGATGCGGAACTCTTCACGGAGATACGATCTCGAAAGGAAAAAAATGCGGTTTTAAAGGAAAATAAACAATTGCTATAAAATATAAAAGAAAAGAAAGTTAGCAAGTTATGTTAAATTGGGTTTTCACTATTTTCTAAATAATTAATGAAAGCAAGTTTTTAAGAAAATACCCTCAACTTTTCAAAAAAATAGTTTTTTGATTAAAATATCATAAACTCTTAAAATCTAGGTTTTGTCACTAAAATCCCACGAAATGTAAAATATACTTTCACTAAAAATCCTCGACAATTTAATTGATATATTTTCCCCAAAACACCCTTGCGGTTATTTTCAAATAGAACACTTTTAACATAAAACCCCTTGGAGAATTAATGGCATAAATCATATAAATACTTATAATAAACAGCTTGATAAATCTTTAAGGTATTTTGTTAATAAATGGGATTAAGCGGTTTATTTTCTTTTCAGCTTCGGGATACCGGAGAAAGTGAGTGCTTGCCTAGTTTAGACAAATTAGTATTCGTCTGGCAGTCGTTCTTGAAAAGGGTACAAATGCTGCCGGCCATGTGCAGTGGTTGCCATATTAAATCACAAGAATATCAAATCATATATAATCAAACACATGACATCCTACATGACTTAACATGAATTCTTGAACTTGACATAAATACTTGAACACTTGACTTGACTCCATGAATACTTGACATATTTACATGACCACTTGATGTGACTTGTACTAGATCTTTATGCTTAATCCAATTTGACTCGAATCATGAATACAATTGACATGACTACATGATCTTGACACGAACTCAATCGTGAAACTTGACATTATATATCACCTTTTGTATTCATGGATCCGATCAAGACTCGTAACATTAATCATAAACTAATATACACAGGATATTGGGGGTAGTTTGAGTAGGAATCCAATGGAATTTCAAGAGTCTCATCACGTCGCTATGGTACCGTGCTGAAACGGTACATCATGAACTCACTACTCGGGCTCGTGTTTTCTTGCTCATGGGGCCCGACGCTTGAATTTGATAATACTCTTAAGATTGGTTGATATCGACACTTGTTTATCGCCGGAAACTGGACCAAAGCGCGGAGAGCGCGTCCAACCTGGGGGCAGATGCTATATAGAACCTATCTAACCACATCTCCGAAAATACCAAGTTGATTTATGGCACCGTATATCGGAGGTTTGGATGGATGCGACCGTTGTAACAGACTTATCAGATCCCCGCATATGTGAGGGTTTTTTGATTGTGGGGACGCTTTTTCCTGCAGACGTAAGCCCCTGCACTTAATTACGTTGTCACTAAGTTATAACAACTTTTTCTACTCTAGAAATCTTTATAGTTTGTTTATTTTAGATTGCTCTTATATTGTATACGGAGACGAATTTATATTGTCCGTAGGGCACGGATTAGTCCAAATTCGTATATTAGATTTAGGGTATAAATCTAGATAGCATTTCTCATATGAATGAGGTCCATCAGTTCAAGAGATTTTTGTTTTCATCTAAGAATCGTTAGCCTTGTTGTAGGCTAAAATCAACTTAGGTTTCGACTGAGGGCCGTTGGTCGTATATAAAACTAAGGTCAACTTAAATATTTTAATTAAGGATCGTTAGTTTTGTTGTAAACTAAGATCAACTTAAACATGAAACATAAGCTTCTATACTTAATGCATATTAGCTAAATATCCAAACTATGGATTTCTAGTCTGGTGCGCATGTATATCATAGAGTGTGTACGTGCTTCAAATGGAGTATTCATGCTTTCCCTTTGGGGGTATACATGAGTATAGGATGCATGCATGTGGTGCGCATATAGGTTAGAGGCATATCTGTATGGGATGCGGATCAGAATAAGATGCGTACTTTTATGGGGTGCGCATGAATATGGGATGCACATGCATATATCACGTGATGCGCACTTGATTAGGTTTAAGTAGCACGCATATACATGATGCGCAAGTTAATATGGACAATATGCTCCACATGCGCTCACGTGTATATCACGTGATGTGTAGATCAATAGTTTACATCCTAAGCCAGGGTGCGCACTATGATGCAAAAAGTTTTGGCTTTCAAAAAGACCGAGATCTCTGTTGTTTGATTTACAGTGCATTCACATAGCACATTTAAATTCGATGAAAGTAAAAACTTTCAAGAGAAACACTAGTTTCGATTTATTTTTTTGTGATAGTCTTTTAACAAAGGTTTTATCCAAAGTCATGGATTTTAGAATAGATCTCTCATGAAAAGCAATGGCTTTTTTTATGAGAGAGATAAACTCTAAGATCGTTTGATCTTTATTTTAGAATAACACTAGTTGTCACGCCCCGCTTCCCAAAATACGGAAAACGAGAGATGACTAGGCCGGCCATGCTCCTACGGTCAAGGAATAATCCCGCCGTAGTCACAGTTCGGCTTCTAGCATTACATGGTAATCAGTAAACAAAGCACAGAAGTAAAGAAAATACATCACTAAATTATTACATCAAATTTCATGTTCACAATTTACAAATAAACAAGGAAAGAACTACTAACCAAGTTCGAATACAAGGTCTCTTTTAGGAAAAGCAGTAAAAGTAAAGGAGGTCCTCCCGACTAAATCTCCGCAAGCTCAAAGGGTAAGTCCGACTCCTGCGCTGGTTCTTTCTTGAGGTCTGGGCATGCATACTCAAGTCGTCAGAGCGACGTAAGCAATATTATAGCAGTGACATGAAGCAGACAAATAAGGTAATAACAGCGGAAGTCAAATGCAGGTAATCACTATGTCACTAACTGATGCAAAGTATGGTCTGTGTCCCTATCAGTCTCTAAGTCATGTTTGAAATCGAATTGTGGAAAGGAGGATCATGTTTAACGAGGGTCTCGTACATACCCGAGACTACGGCCCGCATCGCCCGGGATATAACCCTGTCAGCCTGACCGCTAGGCCCAACCTAATATATATGAGTCGTTGTTCGAATGATCATCCTCTAAATCACTGTCCTCGCTAAATACGATGCTCTTTCCACTTCGATTTCCCCATTTCCCCAGGTTTACACTATTGATAAGTATGGTCTAGTCGTGTACAAGTATGCACTAATAACACGGTTTTGTCACTGTTCACTGTATCATTCACTGCCACGAATCATTCACTTTTCCATTGGCGTACTTGACACTCCTAAACCAATACCATTCACGCACGATAATGCATTGTACACTGAATAATAACGCGCACTATCACTATGTGTATGACAATCGGGTAATATATGTGCATTTATGCAGTTAACAAGTCATGTGTAATATGAACTATTATGCAGCTTATGAGCTTATAAAAATTTCAGTAAATTATACGTTCAAAATTCAGTGAAACGATACAAAGACGGTAACAAGTAGACTCAGTCGGCAGTTCAACAAAATTTATTTCAGTGCAATCGGATTTCGGGTTTGCGAGTTACAGCCGTTTCATTTTAAGTGCTCGCTGCAGGAAATTCAGTTTCTGAATTGAACGTCCGTTTCGCGACACAATTTTCACCATGTTGGGATCAGAATTTAGCGACGCTATAATTGAACGAAATTTAGGTTTTTCAATAGGGTTTCCAACGCACCAGACGGATTCTCAATCGCGTCTTTACATCAGAAGTTATGCACTGTTCAACGATAGGGTATCAGTTATGTTTTTGTTTGGGATTGCTATACATCCTGTTCGTTTAAATTACAGTTTAAATAGTAAATGACGGTAAAAAGGGGTGAAACCACTTTCATTATTTAGCTAACTGTTTCATCTTCACTAAAGTATAGGGTTCCACAATGTACAAGTTCAGGCAGCAAAGGGGTGAGCATTACGAGATAGAAGTCAACAGCCAGAGCTGCTTTGGACTGTAGTCCAGAGCCGCTCTCCGAATCAGTTTCCGTCGTATTTTCAGTATAGAAGCAATTTAAAACTTTTATGGGGTTCCAGATCGTCGAGTCGGCTTCGATTTGAGCCTTCGAACGCATCATTTCAATATGTACACAATTAATTATGATTTTTACAAGTTTCAGACGCCGGAAATTTTCAGTTTTTACGAGTGCATTTGGGGATGATCGTTCAAGTCAGTAACGATCATAATTTTCAGTCAAATTTTAACATGACGTTCGTTACCACACGGGCTAGCTTATATGGTCAAGTTCCGTCAGTTTAATGGAAGGTTTTCGTTCGGGTTTTGCATCAAACACTTGTGTCATATAAGTTTTCACGAATTGTAAACATTGAATTAATAGGATTTTGAATTGTAACAGAATAATCTAGCATGTAGCAAGTAGGGTACTTTCCTGGAGACGCGTTGACGATGCTCGGCAGCGGCAACGGCACGAACGCGTAACGAACGGCACGGTTTGGGTTCACGGCCTCGGCTCGAGTTTGGGTTCGTCGTCGGAGTTGCCCGGGGGATGGCTCGTGATCACTGGAGGTGGAGTGGGGTGCTGTGGATCTCCTGAGAGTGTGCTGGGATCGGCGGTGGTCGGCGGAGGTAGCTCCGGCGATGGGTGCAGCGGGGGTTCGAGGCTCGGGTGCTTGGAGCTTGGTGTGGGTTGCAGCGAGGCAGTGAGGTAGTGGGGGGCTCGGGTTTCGGAGGAGGTGATGATGATGATGCAAAGGCGTCGACGAGGTGGCCGGCGGTGCGATGGGAGCAGGTGATCGTCGGCGGCGAGAGGGTGTGCAGGGGAGGCTCGACGAGTAGGTTGGGTTTCGGCTCGGTTGTGCAGGCGAGGTGGGGGAAGGTGAAGTGGTGAGGGGAGGAGAGGAGTGGAGCTGGGAGTCGAGGGTCGGCGATGGAGGTGGGTTGTAGGTTCGACGAGGGGTTGCGGGAGGTTATGGGGAAGGAGAGAGGGGATGAGAGGGAGAATGGAGAGAGTTAGAAAGACGAGGTGGCTTGAGAAGCTCGCAAGCGCGCGCGGTCGTGGTTGAGGTCGTAGGTTCGTAGTCGCGAGCGGGGGCGTTGGCGAGACGACGTGGGCGGCGACATGGGGAGCGCAAAGAAAAAGGAACGGGAAAACGCGAGGGAGTGGGGAAGAATGGTTAATGGGTCGGGTAAGGAGAAGCATGGGCCTGCAAGCTTTGGGCCGGGGAGAAGTATATGGTTTTATTTATTAAATTGGAATTGTGTCTTGGGCTGGGCTTAATATATATATATATATATATATATATATATATATATATATATATATATATATATATATTGTTTTTGTTTTGTTTGGGCTGTTTTTTTTATATATATAGTTTTTGTTTTGGGCTTTATTTAAAGGTTTAGGAAAATTAATTATTAAAACTTAAGCAACCAATTACCTACAAAATTACGAGAAAAAATAAGAAAACAATCGGGGGGACTAGGAAAAATATATAGAAAGATTTTATTGACGGAAACGGGGATTTACACTAGTTTCGTTATGAAAAGCACTAGTTTTTATGAAAAGAGAGGATCCTCTTCTTTTATTTGATTACCTAGTTAGCTTGGGTTTTCTTCTCAAGGAGCTTCGGTTCTTTTTGCAAGGAAGACGAAGAGAACAAAAACGAGAAGAACAGAGTTAAGGAAAAAAAGCCCTAGTAAACGTAAAAAGAACAATGTCCCCTTCTTCATTGTGAGGGGGTTCCTATTTATAGGAGAAGAATTGTTAGGGTTTGTTCCCAACAATCAGGTGGGTTTTTATCTCAATTTGATTTTAATTAATCTATATCAATTTCTGGATGCATGCGCACCATTAGATCATTGATCCAAAGATCAATTTTGCTTGATTTGTCACGTTTTTTATTAACAAAAAAATTTAAATTGATTTATATCAATTTAGTGTGCTTGCGCGCCATTGGATTATTGATCCAAAAATCAATTTTGTTTGATTTCGTTAATTGATAGAAGATTTTCTTCTAAAAATGGCTTAACCAAGTACATGCACACTGGTAATGCATGCACACGTGTTTTGCCTGTATTCACATCGCATGTGATGGCCTTTACTATGCGCACGCATTTTGCACTTGTCGCATCACATGCGATGGTCTTAAGCCATGTGCACGCGTCTTGCACGTGTCGCATCGCATCTATTGGGTGAAACCTAAAATGGGTGCGAACAAATGCCCCCACCGACTGTGCGCACGTGTCTTGCACGTACGTACAACGGTGTCAACTTGCGAACCGTTAGATCTGCTTCGAGATCTACAAGGAATTGAACCGACTTCAAGACCCTATAAATAGGGGCTTCTTCCCTTCAACGAGGGTGCACCTCCTTTCTTTTCTTTCTAATTTTTTTTAAGAACTGTTGTTTTTCTTCAGAGCTAGTGCTCTTCTGCGAAGTTTTTGCTTCTCCATTTTCTTTGATTTGATAGACAAAACCTGTTCCATCAAAGTAAAATGCGCACTCGAAACTTTTTTCCTTTAAATAGTGCTTCTCTTTGGATGCGCATCTATTACTAAAGAAAAATATTTTGATTTTCATGGGATGTGTGCTGCTTTTTTGGCTGCGCACCCCTGAATTAAAGAAACTCTTTGGATTTTGTAGGATGTATGCATCTTGGTGGGTTGCGCATCCTATACTTAGAATAATCTTTAGATTTTTTCATAAGATGCATGTTCTGAGTCTTGATTCTTCCCATGATTGTTTCTGTTTTGTGAACTAACGCCCATTTTTTTGGCACGATGTCTTCTACAAACGATTTCAATTACGATTGCCCGGCATATTTGCAGCCATGAGCCTGTCGATAAGGAGGTTATTAAGATGATAAGAACTCATGATCCTATACGGTAATATCTTCAACTCTGGGCCGGTTGGCATAATCAAATCATCCGTAGACGTGTCAGTTTTCAGTGTGAGGCGCCGTATGATCCGCTCGGGCCTTTCCGCTATACTGATGCCGTTCTGACTGCCTTTACAGTAGAGATGAATGATTGGACGGCCTGCAATAGGCTATAGCCCTCCTCGAACGAAGTTACAAAAAAGATGGTCGTGGATCTTCTTGGACGTCGTATAAGTCAAGAAAAGGCACAACCCTAGGGAGTATCCTACGGTGTAGGGTTGGTTCCGTGTTATCTTTCTGGTTACGTCACTTTGGCCAGATATATCCTGTCAACTGAGAAGGATTTACTGCGACGAACCAGACTTTATCCAGCAATATATGCGTCATTGTTTGAATACCCGAAGACTCAACCTTATTGGGTTAGGATATTTGCGGAACAGTGGAACCCGATGACGAGCATATTGAGGCGTCCATATCCTTGCTGGAGTTTCAGAAAATCTTTGGATTACCTATCATTGGGGAACACTACGAAGAGATAGTGTCCCATGATGAATTCGTTTTTGCTGCAGCCCCGGCTAAGGGTGAGTTGACAGACGAAAACGCCATCACTCGCATTCGTGCAAGTCTTTAAAAGGTGTTGGGAATATTTGAGGAGTTGGATGTACTATCTAAACGACATGGTCACTTTTGACGCGTTCATAGCCAGATTTGTGCGGCTAAGTATTTTAAGAGACGACAACGGTGACTTTGCAGATCTCGAGAATCCTTTCGGATTAAGCAAAGAAGGATTACGAGATGACAAGGCTTCGTTAGAAGAATTCTTCCTTCCCGGAAGGTCTCCCTTCAGACTCGAGGACATCGCTGAACTGGGAATCGACAGAGATTCTTTCTTTCCTGCTTTCACGGCCTCTGGCTGTGCTGGTTTGTGATCCCTGGAAACCCTTGCCTGATGCGTGTTTGTCTTTTATTCGGCGTATAGTATCCTTTCTGGAGCTCAATTGGCTATTGGGATTTCGGGGCTGGCTTACTTATATTAAGGTTTAAGCGAATTGACCAACTCGAATGATCCCGGCTCAGAACATGTATTCATGCTGCTTCATTATTTCGGTGCCTCGATTAGTTTGCTTGTGCGTGGCGCGAATAATGAACACACGCGACCTTCTATTTTTAACTCCAACCGATTTCCGTTGGTGATGAGACTCATTCAAGCTGTAGGCATCGTATTGAACAAAGATCACCGCGGAGTGTGCATTAAGTCGGACAATTTCAAGACAAAGAAGGGGATCTTCTTCAAGGACCATGTAGTATCTACCAGTGTACGTCATATTCATGCTGATCAACCCTTTTTAGACATTCTAAAGGACGGGGCCCTAGCTTTACAAGCCAGGGAAAAGGTTTATCTTTACTCCATTAGGCCCGGATTTTTGGTTTACCGGCGGAGTAAAATGGTCACCCATAAGCCTTACTGCCCTCACCGATTCTTTCAGCGGTTCGGGTGTGAACATGGTGTTCCTCTTGAAGCTTTTCACCGTTGTCCTGCTTTTTCGATGGAGTCGACTAAACATGCAATTCATCAATTCATGAGGTTGGCCACCAACTCTTGTTTCAGGATTGCCGATCCCATCCGTGTTCCCCGACCATTGAATAATTATAGGCCACGATCTATTACTCTACCATCTCTGCCGCAAGAAGGGAATAATCCTGAAGCCCTTCCTAGTGCCTCCGAACTTCGAATGACTCATGACGTTATGGGTGTTCATCCTGATAGCGTTCCAAAATCTAGGAAGAAGAAAACTGCTGGTAGGAAGCGTGCATCACCGTCTGCTGTTCCCCGGTTTTCTAGCGAACCAATACCTTTTGGTGGTGCTTCGCCGATTGATGTTACGGCTTTCGAATCGTAGCCCAGTTCAGCTGCCAAGGCTGACATGGTGGCTGGCTCATCACCTGAATCCGATATTGGAGATGTTGGACAGCGTCGGCCAAGAGCACTCGTAGGAAAGAAAAGAGCTTCCAAGGCCCTTTCTGGCTCTCATAAGAAGAAGAAAATTGTGGCCCTAACCGACTTCGCATTTAATCAAGAGACTTGTACTCCCTTGACCGTGGGTATAGCTGAATATGGAACAAACATGAGTTTTGATCCTTTAGAGGCGAGAATCAAGGAATCCGTCGAACTTGCGACGGCTATAGTGGAATCAGTGGCAGAGGACGATGATGCCAATCTTCAGAAAGCTATATCTGCCTCTGAACGAACAGCCCAAAAGGAAGCGGCGATAAAGGCTGTTACGGCAATCGGTATATCCCATTCGCCTTCATTTACGTGCTTTGCAATATTCTCATATATATCTTAATAATCTATTTTTTATGGCAATTTCCATCGAGGAGGCCACCCAAGCCTCATATGATACGGTCCAGGAGGAGGAAGCAAGGCGAACGACCATTAAGGGTCCTTGTATTATTCACCTTTTCTCGTGTTCTGCTTTTGTAATGTACGATTTATCTTGTACATTTTTTTAACACTTTCTTATTGCAGGGACTTCTATAACCGGGGATTCGTATAGTAAATGTTTCCCCTTCTCCAACCGTTGCATGCTCTTCAAGACCGACAGCCTCTGTTGATGCCCCTGCTAGATTATCTCAAGAGAGGGCGTTGAAACGTCCGATGTCATCTGCTTCCAACCCCGAATCTTCTGGTGATGAGATAGCCAACTTATCGACTGCTCGCAGGAGGTCTGTGCAGAAAGTTCGAGAAGAGGAAGCGCGTTGTCTTTGTGAGGAGGCTGAGCGCCGGGCTTCTTTAGGTATAACGAACTTGTTTGTTTTCTTTTTTTTGACTCGAATGATCCATCCTATCGCTTTCTTGTAGCATGTTTTTATCGCGGTCTTTATAGCTGGCGCTAATTCTGGCGATCAGATTCCCCCGGACATTCCCGAAGAATGTGAGATTCCGCTAGTGGGGACTATGGAGCCAGTGGTTGAATTTGAGTATTCCGATTCTGAAACCCACGACCCTGATGTTGACTTCCCAAAAGACATGGATATTACTCCAGACGCCACTGCTTCTATAGGTGGATCCTAACTATCTGTTGGGGAAACCAGCGCGGCGACATCGGTCATCTTTTCGAAGGATGAGACTTCTGCTCTTGATTCTGTCTCTTCCACAGAAATGGAGACAGATGTGAGCGGCTCTGTCGAGACGGGTGTCGAAGTTAGTATCCCTGTAGAGATGGTTGCGGCTGCTATTCTACCAACTCCCGTGGAATCCACTAGTATATTACATCTCATCAAGAATTTTTCCTTTTTTTAAAATCCCATCAAGCGCGCTTGCTAACGTCTTTTCTGTTTCAGACATAGCTGTGACGGTTATTCTATTGGCCGCAACTTCTATAGCAATTGTCCTTATAAGTGCTGGCAACCTTCCGCTCGGGGAGTCTACTTCAACTGGCATCACGACCTTAGTCATTCCTCCTGTGTCTTTCAAACTTCCACGGATCTTCCTAGACGTGATGACGAAAGGTAACTTTTTCCTCTTGATTTTACCATCTCTCGTTTTCGGTATTGATCTAACTCTTATGCTGACCATCTGGAATTTCAGAGATGGGCCTGGTAATATCACGACTTGCCGGGGCTATTCTGGAAAAGCTGGCTCATGGTCCAATGCTGCACCCGGTATCTGAGTCCAGTGTTGATAAGCTCATCTCATGCTCATTCTTTTCAGTTCCTCTTGAGAGTACTGTTCATGGGGAAATAATTTCTTATTGTAGTACTGCGACTTATAGATGATGAGGACATGGAGGCACCTTTCACACTTCTTGACCTGTCGCTTATAGCAGCCTCGGTGGATGTGATTCCTTTCGAGTCTCGGATACTCATATCAGCGGAGCCTTATGCTCGATATGTGTCGTCCGGATAGGCAGTGGGTGGTAAACAATCTCTAATGGCTTTCATCGTGAATCTTCATGCCGGGGTTTCCTATTCTACGGGAGAATTTGCCGAAGTGATCAACTTCATATTGGCCACTTTCAGTATTTATCATGAGAAAACCTCGATTCGTGCTTGGGTGGATTATTTCCGGAAGCTCGAATCCCTTTTCCATGAACTTGAATCTCAACATCCCATCCCGGAAGCATCATCATTGAGGGCTCGATTAGGTAAGCGGGTCGAGCGATGTGTTACCTTTATTCAATCTGAAGAGCAAAAGCTAGCTCGAAAGAAGTCAGAGGGCCTCACATCTGCTAAAGAACTTGGCCGCTTGAGAGGAGAGCAATTAACCAATGCTAAACGGGGTCTGCGTACTCCGAATGGCCCTTGCTCATGCTATGACCTGAGGATTGGCTTTGGAGAAAGATATCACAGCTACGGAGACAGCGGTGAGGAGCCATAGAGCTGACAAGCGAGGAATTGACAACAGGCTCGCCGAACGCCGCCGATAGAAAGAAGAGGCCGAAGCTCTATTAGCTGCATTGGGAGAGCGAGAGAAGGAACTCCAACAAAAGAATAACCGTATGGCTGACTTATTAAGGGCTCCACCTTCGTAGTTGCTTTATTGTATCCCCTTTTATGTTTTGCACAAATCGTATATTTCATCAATTGACTTGTGAATGAAAGTTACTCCCTTTTTAGTACAAGATGTATTCTTTATTTTGATGGCATAAATAAAAGAGTGACGTTCTTTTAGGTCGCGTTTTTTATCACTTTGTTGAAATGATCTGGCTTAGTTTATGTACTCGTCCCGGAGCGTTAGTTTATCCTCTTTTGATGAATAAACTTTGCTTAACGTTAAACATACATAACCCTTGTTAATTTTATGGTACTGGGTGTAGTCTATCGCACCGTTGCGTTAGCTGATTTCTTCTCGGTTCACGGCCACTCATGTCGCTGTTTCGAGTAGCTACGCACTTGCTGTATCTCTCATCCAATCAGATACAGGGATATAACGTCTCAAGTAATCTTCTTAGGCGAATGTAAAGATAGCCGTCGGACAATTCAGCGTTAGGTGTCACCATGGCACTTTACTTCGAAGTTAGGCTTTGTTTGGAGCCCCAGGGGAAATCATTACCGCACCTTTCCGAGGTCAGACAACGTCCAATGGTCATTGAGCTTACATATATAGTCGTTGAGACCTGTTTCTTTCTTTAGCAAAGCATGACAAAACATGCTGCTCTTTTTCATATGTTTGCGCCCATAGATTGTTTACAGGAGTCGATACTGACATATGGGGCAAAAAAGATTTTACTTCATCATTTTTTTATTCTCCGCGATACTCTTTCATTTCAGCTTTTCTTATCGCAAAAGTCGCGATTCCCCATTCATTTTGGCTATTTATCCGCGATGCCCAATCATTTTGGCTTTTTTATTTTATTTACTCGCTGATTTATTTTGCGAGTTAAAGACTTGGAATCTGATACCAACTTTGGCATCAGTATCGTTACAACTGGAATATTGCCGGGAGCGACCCATCATCTGTCGTGAGAGGACTTGGAGTTTGATACCTGATTAGGCATCATTATCACTACAGCTGAAATATTACCAGGAGCGACTCATCATTTGTTGTTGCCTATTGGACAAAGATGGCTTAGAAGACAGGTTTAGATTCAAGCCAACTTAGGCTTTGTGACTTTATGAGCCGTAAGGGTCTCATAAAGGTATTTCTTCATATGGGTTAAGAAGATCTCGTAAGTGTATTTTCTCCTTAGGAATTGTAGGGATTTTTAAGCGGTATCTTCTTTTATAAGTCGGAAGGATCTTACAAAAGTATTTTCTCCTTGCAAGTCGAGAGCACTCACAAGTGTCGTCACCATGTCGAGGAATATCACTCGTCTTTGGTGGGACTTGGTTGGGAATATATTTATTTACGACCGTGGATTGTATACAAGTCGATATTGGACCACTTGTAAGGTATAAATTTTGTGGGGTTATGATGTCTTAAGAAATATGTTTAGATCCCCGTAACTTAAGGATTTTGAATTCTATAAGTCGTGAGGGTCTTATAAAAGTATTTCTTCTTTTGAATCGAGAGGATCTCGTAAGTGTATTTTCTCCTAAGAGATTGTGGGGATTTCTAAGTGTGTTGCTCCTTTGTGAGTCGTAAAAATCTCACGCGGGGATTTTCTCCTCATAAGGTCGAGAGGACTTTGCAAATGTATTTTCGTTTCTTTTCACGAGTTTGCGTCCTTTCGGGTTTTCACAAGCTCGCCGGCAGTCCTGCCGTTTTTACTCATGGAGCCCTTTCGGGTTTTCATCCATGCTCGTTTTTCTTGTGGACATACTGTTTTTTATGACCTCATCGTTGGTGGAGCTTCCTCGCTGGTAGGACTTTAGGTTTAGCCTTACCGGTGGGACTTAGGAGAGATATGGATCGTTTGTGTCCGTGAATTGTATACAGTGATCAATATGGAGATCTACCATAGGGCAACCCATTAGTGTAGGCACATTACGGTCCATCGGGAACATAGACCGTCCGTGTCCGTGGATTGTATACGGTTGGTTATATGATACATATCGTAAGGACAGTTGTATTCAAGGTACTATCATCCGGTAGAGCTTTCAGAATTTTGATTTTGGAAAGATAGCAAGTGGACACAAGCGTCGTCGTCTATCATTGACCCGAGTCGCAATTCCTTAAGCGTAGTATTTCTTGAGAGATCGACCATTTATTGGTCGAAAAGGTCTTTCGCCATGCATGTCTATCAGCATGTACGCTCCATCTTGATATACATGTTCTATAACGTAGGGCCCCTCATAGTTGGGCTCGAACTTTCCACATTTTGCACCGTTGGGAATCAGCGGTCTTTTGACTACCAATATAAGTTCGCCATGACGAAATGTTCTTGGTCTGGCTAGTCTTCCATATGCTCGGATCATCCTTGCTCTGTAGGCTTCGTGGCTTTGTTGTGCTACGGGGCGGGTTTCATTCAACGCGTCAAGTTCTTCAAGTCGAAGGTGAGCATTTTCCTCGTCGGTGAGCTCATGTTGAATTGCCATTCACAGAGAGGGGAGTTCAATCTTTGATGGGAGCACTGCTTCAGTTCCGAACACCAATGTATAGGGTGTCGTTTTTGTGTCCGTCTTAAACGTCATTCAGTAGGCCCATAGTGCTTCCTGCAACCTTTTGTGCCAATCTATTTTTCTTGGATACCGTCTTCTTTATGAGTTTGGTCAAGGTCTTGTTGAAAGGCTCAGCCAGACCGTTGGCTTGGGGGTTATAGAAGGAGTATCTCCAGTCTATTTTGTATTGTTGGGCGAAGTGACTTATCTGTGGTTTCGATATGCTGGTCCGTTGTCTGAGACTATCCGTCGCGGGACTCCGAACCGGTATATGACATGAGTCTTGAAGAAGAGCAAGATGTTCTCTGCCTTTACTTCCCTGAGCAATACTGCATCCGCCCACTTGGAGAAATAATCGGTTGTTGCGAGAATAAACCGATGCTCGTTAGATGATGCTGGTTTGTTGGGGCCAACTATATCCGTTCCCCACATCTCGAATGACCAACTGGCTACAGTTGGATGCAGCGGATTAGGATAGTGATATATGAACTCCCCGTGTATTTGCTAAGAAGGGTATCACCTTACATATTCGATGCAATCTTGAATCATCGTAGGCCAATAGTAGCCCATTCTTTTAATCTTAATCTTTATCTTCGGACCGACTTGATGTGATCCATGAATTTCTTGGATGGACTTGTTAGCTTCCTTTGGTACTAAGCATCTTAGCTATAGGTGATCGAAGGACCCTTTATAAAGAGTATCGTCGACGAATGCAAATGATAGAACCAGTTTAGCGAGCTGATGCTTCTGTGATGCATCTTCAGGTTCTTGTTGGAATTTGAAGTAGTCTATAAAAGACTTGGCGCCAATCCTCATTTTCTTCTTCTTGGGCTTGGAGAACTTCTCCTTGAAGCGTTTTATCTTTGTCAAGTGCTTCTGGTAGAGACTTTGAAGGGAATTCCGCTGGCGCTAGGACCTTACGGTTTTGGACGGTGATCCTCACGTTGTCGAGCCTTTCATCCGCCATTTCTTTAGCCAGCTTGGCTAATGCATCCGTCTTACCGTTTTCTGTTCGAGGCACATTTTCCAATGTGTACGATGGAATCTGTGTTAATAACCGCTGTACTCTTTCACCGTACCTTATCAGTTCTGGCTTACACGTCTTGTAGTCACCGTTTACTTAACTGGCTATCAATTGAGAATCTCCATATATGAAGAGGTCTTCAATGCCCATATCTATTGCGATTTCGAGACCGGCAATGAGAGTTTCATATTCTGTCTCGTTGTTGGTTCTTGGTTCCGTTAGCGAGAAAGCATAGCGAAGTATCCCGTCTTGTGGAGTCATGAAGATAAGACCTACCCAGCTTTGACTATTGGGGTGTTCGTCTTCTGTGCTTTCATTGAAGATGCCCCGTCGAAGTAGAGCTCCCAACGAGCCTTTACCATACACCAAGAATATCCTCTTATGTTATCCATGTCACATTCTGTCATCCATGTCACATTGGAAGCTGAAAATGGTAATCGCCTCCTGTTGGATGCTGCCATTACCATACACCAAGAATATCCTCATGTTATTCACTGATATCCTTTGTTTCTCTAGGATTGAACTGATCTATGCTTACTACAATAAGTGTATAAGCAATATTTGGTCTGGTACATGACATCGCATAATTGACCCTATTGCCGAAGCATGTGGAACGTCATTCATACGAGTCCCTATCTTCATTAGTCTGAAAGACATCTCTTTAGAGAGGGTGACTCCATATCATGCGGTACACCACCACGCTCGGAGTAATCCATTCTAAACACCTTTAGAATGGTGTCCGAGTACCTGAATTGGGACAATCCCAAAATCCATCTTGATTTATCTCTATAGGTTTAGTTCCCAGGTCGATTGATATATTGCCCAAATTCTATATGGGGAAATTAATGTGAAATCCATAGTTTGATTGAATCGTAGCATAAGAACACCATTTCTTATCAGGAGGATGTCATCCATTTACAATATGAGAAATACGACAATACTCCCTACATCTTTCTTACAAATACTAGGTTTATCTACAATTTTGATGAAATCAAACACTTTAACTGTCATCAAAACAAATGATCCGTCTCCGCGATACATGTTTTAGTCCATAAATGGACTTGAGCAGCTTGCCACATTTTCGCTGCTTTCACTGACTGCAAAAACCCTCTAAAAGAGTCATATACACGCTCACTTTTAAATCCCCATTTAGAAAGCCGGTATTGACTTTCACCTGTCAGATTTCATAATCCTGAAAAGCAGCAATGACAAGTGTTATCCGAATGGATTTCAGCACAGATAATGGAGAAAAGGTTTCATCACAGTCTACACTGGGTATTTGACGAAACCCTTTTACCTTAAGTCTGGCTTTATTAGGTAATTAACTTTTCATTTGCACTGATCTTCAAAAGAAGATCAACTTGCTTTTAATGGGTTTTACCCCTTTAGGAGCACCCAACAAAGTCCATACTTTGTTGCAGTGCATGGAGTCCAACTTAGATAACTAGGCATCCAGCCATCAGTCGGAAGTCACTACTCATTATCCCCTGCTGATAACTAGTAGGGTCATCATCACATGATGCAAGCCTCATTGTCACCGTCTACGAGAAAACCGTAGTATCTCTTAGGTGGCCGAAGTCACCTACTAAATATATGGAGTGACTAAGATTTGTCGGAGCAATTGAATCCTCGGTTCTACTAAATTTTTAGTAATCGTCAGTGGTTTCGGAATTTCTTCCAGTTTTACCATACTCCCACTAATTTCTTGAATTTCTTTTGCAAGAAATCTCTTTTCTAAAAAATTGGCGTGTCTAGAACAAAACAACTTTTGATCCCGAAAATGATAGAGGTTAAACCCTTACTGATGCTTGGGATAACCCACAAATTACTCATTACCGAAACATGCCTAGAGCTTGTCCAGATTCTGCTTTCGGCATAAGCCGGACAACACCATACCTTGAAAAGCTCAAGACATGGTCTCCATTCTATATCACATATAGAATCTTAGGCACAGATTTAGACGGAACCTTATTCAATTAGTACGCAGCTGTTTCTAGTGCATACCCCCAAATGAAAAGAACAACTACGGAATACCGAGCTTAAGTGCTCATTTCCTCGATCACATCGAAGAATCGTGAAACTTCTGACGTCTCTAGTTCTCTATTTCATTCTTATACTGAATGAACTTCTCAATTGTTTCGGACTTTGCGTTTCAACAAGAACACGTGTCCTAAACTAGAGTACTCATAGGTAAAACAGAATGAAGTATGAGAACTCACCCCTTATCCTTATAGACATGGAGCCACATACATCATTATGTATAAGTCCTAAGAGTTCAACAACTCTTACTCAGCGTGTTATAAATCGAGAAATGTAGTTTGGTTAAGAATATCTATACCGTTATCCTATACATCTTACCCAATCAACATTTGATGTAGGTAAATGTACATAATATAATTTTCAAGATTCGAATATCCTCCTTTATCAAATAAAGAAAATGGATATTCATTTTAGAAATAAAGTTGGTGCACAATAACAGTTATTCAAAACCTAAAGTTTTTCGATAGGCATAACCGGATGATTTTCTTCAATAACAACATTTGCTTCGATATCCGACTTTGAGGATCAAATCGCCTTTATCAATACTTTGTTCCTTCTCAGCATCTGTAACAACTTATATATGTGGAATCCTGATTTGGTATCACATACCCAGAGAGCAGAGTTAATTGAGAAACAATTTTCAATAACAAACACAACAGGATGAAGCATCATATGCTTCAAGGTGTTATCAGGTATTCCCAGTAATGCTTCTTCCACTGCTCAGGCCCATGACAGTAGTTGCAATATCCTTTCTCTTAAACTGCAACTTCTTAAGATGTCTTATGTCTTACCTTGTGTACACCGAACATAGGCTTGGTTGGTTTTCTTCTTTCCCTTCCTTTCAACTCCAGCCTTAGGATTGGAAGAAGACTATTCAACAAGCATAACCGGTGTATTCTTCTTAATTAAAGAAACTCTCAACTTCAGGTAAGGTAGAGGGTAGAGACAAATGAATTATATCAATATACAATTCACTTTCCCCAGAACCAGTGGCCATTCTTGACTGAAACAATTTCAGCAATAATTTTATTGGTTTCTCCAATCAACAAATCCAACAATAAATGAACACTCTTCATAAACATGAGAGGGATCTTGACAGTTAGTGCAAAAAGATTGACAATGTGGATTAGTAGGAACCATATTTTTATTCTTAAGAGCTTCAAGCTTTTGCATAATATTATATAACTCTGCACTTAACCCAGTATCATTGTTGGTTATGGATGTGTCAAGTGAATTAAAATCACGCATATATTTATTTGCTCTAATGCAAGAGGAAAGTGGATAACATAATTCATATAAACTTGGTTTTGAATGTTCGTCACCCATATTTTAAAAAAATATAAAATTTCAAAAAAGGAAATGCTGGAATTAATATTGGAAATCAACAGAGAACTGAAAGATCAGCTCCAGCGAAAAAGCACGACTCACGAGGCCACCAAACCGCCTCAAATCGCCATGGATCCATCGCGAATTGCCGCGTTTTGGTCTCTGCTAAGGCTGGGTTTTTTTCCAGGCTCCGTCTCGCTCCAAATCATCCAATACAGCTCCAAATTTTCTGAAACAAAGACTTAAAAAAAATAACATAGTAAAATGAACTAAAGATAATAAAAATAAATAAGAAAAATTAATTCAAAAAATTTAACTAAAATTTTAAACCGTCTTTTCCAGTAACAGTGCCAAAAACTTGATGGTGATTTTCTTAGTTTTAAATTTATATCAAAAGTGCACGATCAATCGATTGTAACACTTGTGGGTCGATCCACATGAAAGAAAGTAATCCTAGTTAAATCTATCGAAGGATTAAGATTTGAAATAAAGAACTAAACTAATAAAAAGCAATATTTGGAAAAAAAAAGTAAATAGAAAATTAAATAGATTCTTAAGATAGACAAAAGCTTAGGGTTTAGAATCATCTTGTTTAATCAAGGCGTTTTAAATAATATCTTTCTTTTTCTTAATTTTCTCTCTTTAAATTAATTACCTATCAATTATCAGAAAGGATAAAGCATACATTTATCGCAATAAACTGTCAATCAATTAGAAAGCATAATTCATACGATTATGACAATACCCTATCAATCAACAATATTATCAATCAAATTCTAATTAATAAGGAATTAGTTAGATTTTCCCTTCTATTTAGTAAAGTCGATGGTTGTGAATTAAAAGCTTACCTTGCTTTATCGGCGAGTCTAATCTAACTTTAGAGTAACTAGATCGAATATAAATAATAAAAATATGATCTTTACCTTCCCTGGATAAAGCTCATGGTTGTCAATCACTCACATATCTATCTAGTTTAACAGAATTGTGTAAAAAGAACCTATCTTTTATCATAAAGTATGCGTCATTAGAACATAAAAAAGAATAGATTAATGAAAAAATACACCAATCATGCAACAAGAATCATCCAACTCTAGATAGAAATTTACCTACTCATAGCAAAATAAGAAAAACAAATAAAAAGGAAATCCATTGCATAAAAGTAATAAACTTACAAAACTCTTGATCTACTCAAAAGAGAAGATAAAAAAACCCTAAATAATAGTACGGCTGTATTTATAGGCTCGCTGGCCGATTACAAGAGATGGAAAGAAATCTTTTTTAATCGCACGCAAAAGTTCAAGCCCCAGCTCAACCAGATCGCCGGGGCTCGCCCCCAAATCGCCGCGATTAGCCGTGTTTTTGAAGCCTATTGGATCCGGTTTCGGTCTATGGACCTGATTCCCTGAGTTGGTTTGTTTGGCTAACTGCATGGTTCATTGGTTCGACTCTTGTATTGGTTTTTTTATTAAACTGTTTACATCCAACGCACGTAAGTTCGTCTTTTGTATACTTTGCACTTGAAACCCTATAATCTACATTTATTCATAAAACATAACTCGAGTAATATTAAATAGATAAAATAAGATAAATACAAATATATATATAAATGCGCAGTAAATTACACGAATCAAAATGCCTTCAACAAATAATCACATATAAATATAGATAAATGAGTAAATTAATTTATCCTATAAAGAAGTTGAAGAAGTTTTAACCCATGACCCCTTAAATCCCAATATGATGTTTAGAATCGTTTTACCCAGAAGCCAAGTGTTTTTGAGGTTGGCTAGCAATGTAAATCAAACTAACAACATACATAATACTTCTCTTTATTGCTAATCATGATTTGAACGGTCCTGAAAGCAAGAATCTAGTTAAAGCTACTAGTAACGAATACCTAAAGGTTGGATTTGGACAATTGTTTTCTTGTCCTTATGCTAAGCATCAACTCTAAGGGGTGTTAGCCCCAGATAATTTTACAATCCAGAATTTGTAAATGAAATCACTGTCATTTTGATAAAATTCTTTTCTATTTAAAATACTAATCATTTGATTTTAAAATTCATATGTGATTTAGAGCAATACATTTAATAGTGGACGTTAGCGGGTACTCAACCGACGCAGGTTCGACAAACGCCGATTAATGACGGAGGAAGACCGGTGGAGGCGACGAGGATAGTCTGTAGGAGCCGGCGGCGGCAGTGGCACGTCGAACGGGGACGGCGATCGGAGGCGGCGACGACGAAAGGATACAGCGACGGCGGCGGCGGTTGGAGGCGGCGACGACGAAAGGAGACGGCGACGGCGGCGGCGATTGTCCAACGACAGTGATTGGGACGTTTGGCCGGCAACGGCGGTCAACGGCAGTGATGGGGACGGTCGACCAAAGAGTGGTGGGGACGATTGGCCAACGGCTGCGTTGGGGATCGTGGTGGTCGATGTCCGGTTAATGGTGGCGGAAGCTGGTGGTGAAAATACCGGATGAGACGGTTTATTTAAATTTTAATCTATTATGTATGATATGTCATTTAAGAAAATCTTGGGGTAATCTGAAGATTGATTGGTTTTCTCATTTTTATACTATAAGTTGACTGATGAATTTTAAAATCGAAATTCTCGAATTCTAAAATGCTAGTTTCGACCGAAACTATTAAGCAAATTCCAATTTTAAATAACTCGGGATTAAAACAAATTTTCAAATTCTGGAATTGTATTTTCAAATGATTTGGGACCAACACCCCGAATGATAAACATAATGTTTTATACATGTTCAAATATGAAAGTTAAATCTAGAATCTAATTAGTCTTTGACTTGTATGCACGGATCATAACTTCAAGGTAGATTACATAGAAACCTGTCATCTATGCCTAATACCCACATAGAACCTCTCGATTTGCTATAATTAGACTCTGACACCACTGGTACTAGTCTTGATCTGGACTAAAATAGCTCTGCCCCGCCCCCGCCCCCCCCCCCCCCCCCCCCGCCCCAACCCCTCTTCTTTTCTCTATGTAATGCAATGAAAACATTTGTTGGTAAAAGGGGACACCAGATGAAACCAAAGGAAAGAAGCACTCCATGCTTTCATCAAATGATCATGTAACAAAAAAGATTTCATCGAATCAGAGGTCTTTAGTAAGAAACCAACCGGAGCAATTCTTCATATCATGATTACAAATATTGTTTGGCATATTTGGAAAGAACGCAACTATAGAATTTTAGATCCCATTGTAGGTCTAAAGAGATTGTTTCTCGCGATGTTATCTCCGATAGTTATATTAGGACGACTAAATTCTTTAATCTTACGGATCTTAATAGTGGACCAATTGCTCTCAATTGGAGTGTGTTGCGCATCTTTGTGATTGATAATATGACTTCTTTATGTGTTGGAAATTACAATTTCATGGATAATGAATTTTTGTAATTTTATTACGACTTCTTGATGCGTAGGAGACTGGATGCGGAGAGTAGAGTTTGGATCGCTACTGCTGATTAACCTAATTGTCATAGAGAAAATTTCCTCCTTAGCGGTCAAATGTCAACATTCAACCATAACCATCCCCCCACGCCCCCCCCCCCAAAAAAAAAAAAAAATTCTCCTCGTATGAAATCTAATATTTTTTCTTTCTTAAAATGCAGTCAGGATGCTGCAAGCCCCCTACATCGTGCGGCTACACGTACATTAGTGAGACCCTATGGAGTCCGGTCGTGGGAACCTTGGTGGCGAACGACCTTGACTGTACCCGATGGAGCAACAACCAGCGCCAGCTCTGCTACCTGTGCGACTCCTGCAAGGCCGGCGTCCTTGCCAGCATCAAAAGCAGCTGGCGGAAGGCCTCCATCATCAACATCGTCGTCCTCATCATCCTCGTCATTGTTTATGTTGTCGGATGCGCCGCATTTAGAAACAATCGGAGGATGGATAATGATGAGCCTTACGGTGAGAGCAGGATGACGAAGTCGAGGCCTAGCAGGTTTCAGTTCTAGATAGGTTTGTGTATAAAGAAGTATGAGCATTTTGATTTAGGAAGTAATAGAGGAGGGTGATATGTATCGTTATATTTCAGTTGGATTGGTTTGTTTCATGTATTATTTTTGTTATGATGGGTGTTAGAAAGTGTTTGTTATTTGTTTGGGATACTGTGAGTCGAATTATATTTCATGTTTAGCTTGAATACAATTTCTCTTGGGTCCATGGATGCCTTTAATTCTTCTTATGCTGGAACCCTAATTAGCTAACCTAACCCAAACCCATTCCGCCACCTCTGCCCTATGGCCACCATCTTCGCCGTCATCACCTCCGCCGCAGCATCACCACCTCCACCTCCATGACCGCCGCCGCCGTCATCTCCGCCCATCATCTCCGTCGCCGCATCACCACCTCTAACATGGCACCTTAGTCTCCACCTTGTTCCATGGCCACCATCAATCTTCATATCCACCCTCATCCCATCACCAACTCCACCTTCACCCCTTTGGTCATCGTCTCCTTCTCATCACTCCCATGGCCACCATTTCCTCCGCCTTTGATGGAGGTCGGTTTCTCCCTCATATGTTGTCCTTCGTCGATCTTGCGGCTAGCGGTGTCGAACAGTTGAGATTTGTTTGCAGTGGTTGGATATGGATCTCAATGGGTTGTTGTGGATGCCAAACTACCTGCAAGAAAAGTCAAGGGTGGGAAACCACCGTAGAACCCTCCGACGATCAAGTAAGTGCCGAGAAATATTAGGGTAGAGTAGCGGTGTATTGAAATGAGTTCGAGTTACCTGAGTTGTCTAGAAAAGGGGTTTATATAGCAGTCATATAGAGCGAGCCGATACGAGATTCTCGCCGTCCGTTATGCTCCTGCGTCATGTTCGCGTCGATGGCGGGATACGCTCATTAATGGCGAGATACGCTAGCGTGGGATGCAAGACGTGGAGCGGCGGAGATCTCGTCATGGCAAGATTCACGGAGCCGTTACGGGGGCGCATGGGCTCCGTGCTCTCGGCTAAACAGGGACGCCGAGGAATCTCGGATATATGCTAACTCAAAGACGAGCAGGTGAGCTGAGGAGTCTCAGTTATAGGATAGCTCGGAGACGAGCTATTAGCTAGCGGTCAGCCGAAGGGGGAAGGTACTCCGGGAAGATCTTCTTTAAAGGTCTGGTGCAGCCTCGGAGGAAAAGCACCGAGGAATGTCCCCAGTGCACTATATTTATTCTAGCTCCGTAACCCCCAGGAATCTAGCGGGTTTACGCGGACGACACATCACCTGCTACATGTTGTAATCTGGGTAATTCCCACTTGCGATCATCATCAGCCTCCTTGACCATCGCCCTTTGCCATCACTCCCACCTCCTCCACCTTCGTCCGCCCCATGGCCACCTCCACCCCTGCAACAGTGTCTTTTGAACTAGACTGCGGGCCCTTGATATGCTCCTCCGACTCCTTCATGTATCTCTCGGAGAACGTAATTTGCTTCGTCGGGTCGACGCATCGGCGTAGAGGTTGGGTGTATGACTTCTTATATGGGTTTCCTTTGCTCCACACCAAGTGACGAGCTTTCATACGGAGCCGGCATGCCTTAACTCGGTCCTCAGGGAGTACTCCATCCTTAAAGAAATCCACAATAGGTTTTCTCCAATTCGGGATATCCCCTTGAGCAGTGTAGATCCGGTGTATTACTTCTCTTTCTTCTACGCTGGGCCGTGGCAGGACTTTGAAGAGGATGTTTCTTTTGTGATTGGCCGAATAAGAAGAGACGGGTTTGCTTAGTGCATCAGCTTCGATGTTCATGCTTCTAGGAATTTGCTCTACTTAGACCTCGTCAAAATTTCTCCGAAAACTTTATACCTCCGCTAGGTATCTCATCATCAGGAGTTCCCGGGCTTCGAATCGTCCAGTCACCTGACCGACGATCAACGCGGAGTCGCTGCGGATCTTGATTGTCTTTAGCCCCACCCCGGAGGCGATTCGTAGCCCAACCAACAATGCTTCGTATTCTGCGGCGTTGTTCGATGCCCCGAAGCCGAGCCTCAGAGAGTACTCCATCTCTGCTTCATTCGGGCCACG
Source organism: Agapanthus africanus (assembly GCA_030015575.1). NCBI lineage: Eukaryota > Viridiplantae > Streptophyta > Magnoliopsida > Asparagales > Amaryllidaceae > Agapanthus > Agapanthus africanus. The sequence continues at coordinate 142,122,042 of CM057339.1, forward strand.
GATGACCAATCCAGCCCCGCTCTCCTCCTCCGTGGAGGAGCCGTCCACATAGAGTACCCAGTCCGGAATCGGGCCGAGCGTCTCCTCGACCGAGGGTCATGGGTCAGGGATTCGCACCGACACTCCTTCTTTATTGGGAATGGTGCATTCGGCCACGAAGTCGGCCAGGGCATGTGCTTTGATAGCTTGCCTTGGTCGGTACCAGATGTCGAATTGGGACAACTCTCACCTCCATTTCTCTAAGCGGCCCGACGACTTGGGGGATCCAAGGATATTCTCCAAGGGTCGTTCGGTAAGAACAACGATCGTGTGCCTGGAGATAGTGTCGGAGCTTCCTGGAGGTGACGACGAGCGTCAGGACTATCTTTTCTATGGCCGGTATCTAGTCTCTGCGTCCTTGAAAACGTGGCTGGTGTAGTACACTTGTCTCTGTATTCCTTCGGATTCTCTGATGAGTATGGAGCTGGCAACCTGGTCGGAGACGGCCAGATATAGTAACAGCTCATCCCCCTAAGCTGGTCGGATGAGAAGCAAGGGAGGGTCTCCAGATGTGCCTTGAACTTCTCAAAAGCGACTTGGCACTCCTCGGACCACTCGAACCCGGGGATCTTTGTTAAGGCTTTGAAGAAAGGCATGCACTTTTCTCCGGATCTAGACATGAAGCGACTCAAAGCGGCCACCATGCCGTGAGCCGCACGATATCAATATTGCTCTTGGGAGTTTCCATGTCAATGATGGCTCTAATCTTCTCCCGGTTTGCTTCGTTTCCCCGGTGGGTGACCATGAATCCAAGGAATTTCCCGCCCGTGATGCCGAATGCACACTTGGCTGGATTCAGTTTCATGTTGTACTTTCGGAGAACATCGAATGTCTCGCCGAGGTCTGTAGTGTGTTCGGCTGACAAGGTGGATTTTACGAGCATGTCGTCAAATTAAACTTTCATATTTCTCACTATCTGTGATTTGAACAGTTTGTTGACCAGTTGCTGGTATATTGCCTCCATATTTTTTAGGCCGAAGGGCATTACCCTGTAGCAGTAGTGTCACGCCCCGCTTCCCAGTAGACGGAAACGATGATGTGGCAGGCCGCAATATATTTACTAAGAAATAAATACGTTAAGCGTAAATTAAGAAATATATAACATGTACAGGAATGACAAGAGATATAAAATAAATAGCAACTTTATTCACTTTCATCTTTACATACAACTGTTTGAAAAGAAAAGATACAATGATATAAAGCAGTGCCTAAACAATGGCATACAGAATGAAAGTAAGTATAAGGAACAAGAAGTCAGGTTGTGCCGTGAGCTGATTCAAGTCCTCCTGGCTTGGCTCGATCTCCTGAGGCTCTAATCCTCCTAACAAATATTTCAAAGAAAGAAACAGAAGGAATGGCGTCAGCGAACTAGCGCTCGGTAAGTTCCAAAAGAAGAAATGGAATATAACAAGTAATGAGAAATGAACTGGTAATTTGTACATGTATAAAATTGTTATTCTAACGTGGTTGTTTATAACTTGATACAGAAGGTATTCGTGTATACGAGAGGAGTCCATCTTACCCCGTGAACTATGGTAACATGTAGTATAAGGCCCTGTCATAACCCACGGGACAACGACACGTGAATTAATGTATGTATCTTTTAAGTGACCTATCGTGTCAAGATATGCGTTCCGTACCAATCTACCCCGTTATCCCCGCGTATTGTATTGTATAGATTATAATTATCAGACTTACCGAAACCATGGATACAAATTGTTCAACTAGTCATGTTCAGAATGTAATCAAGTAGTCAAGTCAAGTTATAACCATGGTTCGGTCAAGTCAGGTCAAGTATACATATTTGATTTTGATATTTGATTTCAAGTATTCATGTTCATGTTCAAGTATTCAGGTTTGATTTTGGATTCAGGTTTGATTTTGGATTCAGGTTTGAATTAGACTCAGACCGAGTCAGACACTTGTAAACAGATTTAGATCTTGAAATAGGTTCGGAAGTATCGGTAACTGTTGCATATAGACGGCAGGATTTGTGTCTTTTTCCAAGACAATTACCATTGATAACTCTGTTAAGTTTTCTACCTTAAATATACAAGCACTCACTTCTCCAGCTCCATGGGGCTTAAGAGAATTGATCCCGCTTAAACCTATATTTACCAAAGTCCTTAAATATTATTTTTATATAACTCGAGGGGGGTTTATGAAAAATATTTTAATACGGTTTAAAAATAAAAACCTCGAGGGTGATTAGTATTATTTGAGGTTGTCATGAGCATAGATTTTAAGTATTTAGGGTATTTTAGTGATAAGTACTTAGCTAGAAAAGTTCATGGTATTTTATTGTAAAACTTGCCTTTTTGGTATCTTGATGGTATTTTATAGAAATTTGTTAATCTTTTCAATTTTGAAAAATATAGATTTATTATATTTTGAAAATATAGATTTATAATTTTAATTTTTAAAAAAATAATTTTATTTTATTTAGAAAATTCGTATTTCTTTAAAAACCGTATTTAAATCCTTTTGAGACCGAATCCTCCGTGAGGAGGTCTGTATCTCGTTCTACTAGCCTAAGGATGTGCGATAATCCACACCATCCGTCAGCGGGTCCCCTAAAGAGAGTTGTAGATGCATAATTGCAAAGAAAATGAATACCGCGTTTTAAAGAAACCTGGTTTTTAAATTGTATGGTATTTTTTTTAAAGATTTTCTTCGTAACAAATATTCATACAAAAAAGGTATCGTGCTATGCAACAAGGGTGTATATGAGAGGTAGGTCGTTATCCCGTGAAGTTTTTCCTAAAGGTATAGTTTATATGAAACTAAAAGAAGTGATATTGAAATTCAAGGTATTTTAATGAAAAAATTCAAATATGGTTGTTTTACATGAAATTCTAGGTTAAATCTTGATTTTAAATATTGGTATCAAAATTACAAGTGAAGAGGTAAAGTTTGTTTGACCAAAATATAAAAGGAATTGGAGTTATGGCTTTTATAAAAGATGATATCGGTATAACTCCACTTTTACCGATTTTGATTAAAAAGAATTTTCAATGGAGAGAAGGGAAGTTTAGGAGGGACTTACTATTTTACTACGCTAAAAAGAGGGGGAGGAAGAGGAGGAAAGCCTTGTGGTGTCGCGGGAGCTCCGGATGTTACTTCGATCTTCGCCTGAAGTTGATCGCTTGCTAACTCCTCTTTACTCCACTTGTACTTAGGAAATTTTTGAGAGTTTTGGCTAGAATTTTCAGAATGGTGCTGAGCCAAAATAGGGGATGATATTTATAGTGGAGAATTAGGGTTTTGGAATTGAAATGGTGGATTAAAAAGCATTAAAATATGGTTTAATTGTGTAATGAAGGGTATCTGTTTGATTGCAGGGAAATCAAACAGTGCAGAGGAGTTAAGGGTAGGTGAAGGGACTAGTGTGCAAAGTCCGAGCCTCATTGGGCTCCATCCGACCGTCGGTGCCGGTCTTAATGGGCATTTGGCCAGTCGATTTAGGGTTTAGGGTCGGTAGATTTGCGCCACATGTATTGTTCAGAGTTTACTTCATTTTGTGCATGTTTGATTTTTCTGAACTTTTCATTTTTCTGTGTATTGCACGTGCAAAATTTTGGGCTTCTAAAAATTAAAAAGAAAAATTCAGAAAAAATAATGTGTCTGATGGGATTCAAACACATAGGCTACGTCAGCAGTGCAAAGGCTTTACCAGTGAGTTAAAAGTGGCTTCTTGCTGTTATTTAACAAAAATAACTTATAACTCAAACTTAGGCTGTAAAACTCATTTCTTGTTTATTAACAGTAAAATTCTGTACAAAGATTTTAGAGTCGTTAAATTCTACCCTCCTTATGAAAATTTTGTACACGAAATTTACAATTACATATGAACTAATTTTCGAAGAGGTAAGGGTATCTTGCACGCATGTCTTCTTCTTGTTCCCATATTGATTCTCCTGGCGAATCCTTTCTCCACATCACTCGGACCAAGTTTACTTCCTTGTTCCACAGTGTCTTCACCTTTTGGTCCAGAATCTCAACGGGTTGTTGCTCACAACTTAGGTCAATCTGTACTATGAGCTCGGAGTGATCATGTGGCTGGGGTCGCTCGCATATCGTCGTAGTTGGGATATATAGAACACGTTGTGCACTCCTTCCAATGAGGGTGGTAGTGCTAAACGGTATGCCACTTCTCCAACTCGTTCGAGTATGTCGAACGGTCCTATGTATCTTGGACTTAGTTTACCCCTCTTGCCAAAGAGGATCACTCCTATATTTGGAGAGATCTTTAAGAAAACATGGTCTTCAGGTTGGAGCTTCAGATGTCGCCACTTTGCATTTGCCCAATACTTTGTCGGTCTTGGGCTATGCGCATTCTTTTCCTGATCATGCAAACTACGTCCACGGTTGCCACGATCATCTCTGGTTCAAGGAGTTTAGGATCTCCGATGTTGTCCCAACTTAGCGGTAAACGGCACTTCCATCCGTAAAGTGCTGTGAATGGTGCCATTCCAATACTTGCCTGATGGCTGTTGTTGTATGAAAACTCCATAAGGTGTAGGTGATCTTCTCACAAACATCCGAAGTCTAACATACAAGCTCTTAGCATGTCTTCCAGAATCTGAATTGTTCGCTCGGACTGTCCGTCCGTTTGTGGATGGTAAGCCGTGCTGAAGTTCAAACTCGTTCTTAAGCTAGCTTGCAGACTCTGCCAAAACTGTGATCGGAATCTGGTATCACGATCGGAGACGATGCAAACCGGTACTCCATGTAATCTCACGATCTCCTTCATGAGTTCATGGGTATCAGATACAGTAGTACACTTTGAGGTTAAATCTTACTTTAGATTTATACTTACTTCCATGTACTTCTTTATTAACGTCTCGGTTGATTGCCCAACTCGAAATGGAATAAAGTGAGACGACTTGGTGAGTCGATCCACAATAACCCATACTACGTCGTTACCCTTCATGCTACGAGGAAGGGCAGTCACGAAGTCCATGGTAATGTACTGCCATTTCCATTCTGGGATTGGTAACGGCTGAAGTAGACCAGCAGTTCTGTGATGTTCAGCCTTCACTTGCTGACACACCAAACACTTGGCTACGCTTTTGGCTACTTCGTGCTTCATTCCAAACCACCAGTAGTATTGTCGTAGATCCTTGTACATATTTGTACCACCGGGGTGTACAGAATAAGGAGAGCTGTGAGCTTCTTTCATCAATTCTTCTCGAACTGGGCCGTGTACACATAATCGACTTCCATATCTCACGGATCCATCATCGTGGATGATGAAGTCATTTCGAAGTTCACTTTCTACTTATTCTCGGATCTTTTATATCTTGGCATCATTTGCTTGAGCTATCTTGATCTGATTGATAAGAGTGGACTGGACTTGTAAGTTCATCAAATACGAAGCATTACCTGGCATAACTACTTTGATCACCAATCCGTGCAATTCCTGCTGTAGCTTCCACTGAGCGGTGAGATTCATTGCTAATGGTTGGCGGCTAAGTGCATCATAAACTACATTCACCTTCCCAGAATGATACTGTAGGTTGATGTCAAAGTCCGCCATGAGTTCTAGCCATCTTCTCTGCCGCATGTTTAATTCTTTCTGAGTAAATATATACTTCAGACTCTTGTGGTCAGTGTATATATCCACTCGTTCTCCCAAGAGATAGTGGCGCCAAATCTTAAGTGCGAAGATAATGGCTGCCAACTCCAGATCATGTGTTGGATAGTTGCGCTCAGGAACCTTCAGCTGTCTTGATGCAAAAGCCACAACTTTCCTATGCTGGTGTAGAATACATCCTAATCTCTTACCGGACATATCGCAATGCACAACAAATCCTCTAGATTGATCTGGTATTACGAGAATAGGAGCAGAAGTTAATCTTGACTTGAGTTCTACAAAAGTGTTTTCACATGCTTCTAACCACACGAATGCTTCATCTTTACGTGTGAGCTTGGTCACGGGTGCTGCAATCTTCGAAAAACCTTTAATGAATCGTCGGTAGTATTCTGCTAATTCCAAGAAACTTCGTATATCCTTCACCGTCTTTGGTGTCGGCCATTCGCTGACAGCTGACACCTTAGCTGGATCTACTGTGATTCCTTCGTCTGAAACAATGTGTCTGAGAAATCCGACTTGATCTAGCCAAAATTCACACTTGCTGTACTTGGCATAGAGCTGATATTGTCGCAATGTCTTCAGGACAATCCGTAAATGCTTGGCCTGTTCTTTCCGATTCTTGGAATACACCAGGATGTCGTCGATGAAGATGACAACGAACCTGTCTAATACTTTCGGAAAACTTGGTTCATCAGATTCATAAAGATGGCAGGTGTATTGGTCACTCCAAATGGTATTACGAGATATTCATAATGACTATAGAGAGTCCTAAACACCGTCTTCGGAATGTCGAACTCTTTGACCTTCACCTGATAATAACCCGAACGAAGATCTAACTTCGAAAATACACAAGACCCACTTAGCTGATCGAAAAGGTCATCGATGCGTGGTAGTGGATACTTGTTCTTAATCGTCACTTCGTTCAGAGCTCGATAATCTACACACATCTTGTATGAACCTTCTTTCTTCTTCACCAGTAATACCAGAGATCCCCAGCTTGAAGTACTGGAACGAATCGAACCTTTCTTCAGGAGTTCGTCCAACTGAATGCAGATCTCCTTCAATCCTTCTGGACTTAACTGGTACGGAGTTTTGATTACCGGTTGTGCACTAGGTTGTAAATCGATACTAAACTCAAGAGCTCGATCGAGAGGCAAATCTCAGGGAACACATCCTCGAACTCTTGAACTACTTTGGGCTTTTCTTCTTCTGCTGGTAGCGAGAAAACTTCTGCATTCTTCGGTTTAGCCCGGTATCTTCCTGGCTCCAAAGTTATATCTCCACTCTTGAAATAGAAGACTGGGTGATTTGGTATTTCAAATACTACCCTCCTTTGACGGCAGTCAATAGTAGCATAGAATACTCCCAGCCAATCCATCCCCAACACAACATCGAAATTTGGTATGTCCGATACTTTGAAATTTGCGTAGAATTCTCGTCCGCAAACTACAACTGGACACTGATCAAACCCCATAGTTACCTTCAAGACTCCATTCCCGGAACTGACATTCCATGAAATGAGTGGCTTCACGGGAATCGCATGCGTTCTCACAAATCGTTGGGACATGAAGCTGTGTGATGCTCCAGTGTCGAAAAGTGCGAGTGCAGGAAGGGTGGCTGCTAGTATAATATCTAAGTTGTGTGATATTGGGTTTAGATATAGAAAAAGTATAGTGATATACAAGGATTGAAAATATTTGAAAGGATTGGGAATTACCAGTGATAACTTGGCCTGTGGCTTCGGCCTCTTCGGCCATCATTGTGAAGGCCTGACGTCATGGTACATTCCTCCTTGCTGGAGGCACATTCCTCTGTCCTTGGGGCACATTTTTCTGCCCTTGAGGCATGTTCCTCTGAGCCTGATGGAACTGATGTTGAGACTGTGTAGGAGGTCCATGTAGAGCAGGTGCAGGAGCCTGAATGGCTGGCCGCTACAGTACTGTGATTGTGGGTCTGGGTGCGGGAGGTGTGTTGAAACGGTATGGACATGCTCCTATGGCGTGAGTGGATGCGCCATAAACTAAACACAGGCCATTTGCACGCCTGCAGTCCTTCGCTAGGTGTCCCGTCCTTTTGCAGTAAAAGCAAAAGTCTGGACTAGGCCGGTTAAACGATCCTCCCGGTCTCCTGGATGCAAATGTTGGCCTAGAAGAGGTTCCTCCTGTCATCTGAATGGCAGGACGTTTCACACCGGCAGTCTGTGATCTTCCTTTCTTCTTCACAACTGCCTCATAGCGTCGGGCAGCCTTCAAAGCAAGTTCATGGGTTGGGAAATCCTCTGTAGCGAGTGTAGCTTGGATTTTCGGGTCCACCCTTGTTGAAATCGTCGTGCTCGGATCTCAGTAGTAGGAATCAGGTGTGCATCAAACCTGTTACGACTTTGTATTAGAAATGTAATGAGTGAAATCAAGAATTTGAATATTGAGACAATATCTTACTAGCTAAGCATGGTAAACTCAGTATCGTATTCATCCACAGACTTAACCCACATTGAGTCTTGTTGTAGATGGATGAACTGCTGCTCCATGTCGAAACGGGTAGTCTCAGGGAAGTACTTCGCGTCGAACAGATCGCGAAATGTCTTCCACTCAATCGGTTGGGTGAGACGGCTTTCTTCAGCCTTCTACCAGATTCTGGTATTGTCTATTAGTTGCAGCTTTGCAACTCTCACCTAGGCAATATCTGGCACTTGAGCTGCCGGCAGATTATCTTCTATCGATTGAGCCCATTTTTCCAGCGGGCTCTCTTTTCCTGAGAAATGCTTTGGGTGCAGTGCCCGAAATTGTTTGACTCCGGGTGCCTCAGCTTCTGGACGGTGCATGAGGATAGCAGTCTGCTGTCAGGAGGCACTTGATCGTCTCGAGGAGTACCATTTGCTCGTTGATGGGAGCTGCAACAGTAGGTGGTGGTAGAGTAGGTGGTGGGGTGTTGCCATTGACGTTCGTGCTGGTGTTCTTCGGTGAATCCATAACCTTGATAGAAAAAGAATGGTTAGGATAGATTCAAGAAATCAGAAATGTAAAGAATGTATAATTGCCGATTCTTATAATTTTTATGATATATTGCTTAAGGCTTCATGCAGAACTGACCTGCATGGGCCGCCAACAAAACCCGTCACGCCCCGCTTCCCAGTAGACGATGACGTGGCAGGCCGCAACGTATTTACTAAGAAATAAATACGTTAAGCGTAAATTAAGCAATATATAACATGTACAAGAATGACAAGAGATATAAAATAAACAACAACTATATTCACATTCATCTTTATATACAATTGTTTGAAAAGAAAAGATACAATGATATAAAGCACTGCCTAAACAATGACATACAGAATGAAAGTAAGTACAAGGAACTAGAAGTCAGGCTGTGCCGCGAGCTGATCCAAGTCCTCCTGGTTAGGCTCGATCTCCTGAGGGTCCAGTCCTCTTGACGAACATTCCAAAGAAAGAAATAGAAGGAATGTTGTCAGCGAACTAGCGCTCGGTAAGTCCCAAAAGAAGAAATGGAATATAACAAGTAATGAGAAATGAACTGGTAATTTGCACAGGTATAAGATTGTTATTCTAACGTGATTGTTTGTAGCTTGATACAGAAAGTATTCGTGTATACGTGAGGAGTCCATCTTACTCCGTGGACTATGGTAACATGTAGTACAAGGCCCCGTCTTAATCCACGGGACAACGGCACGTGAATTCATGTAGGTGTCTTTTAAGTGACCTCTCATGCCATGATATACGTTCCGTATCCATCTACCCCGTTATCTCCGCGTATTGTATTGTATGGATTATAATTATCAGACTTGCCGAAACCATAGATTCAAGTTGTTCAAATAATCTGTTGGGGTCGAAAATTGCACCCAAGTTGACCAAGTCAAAGTCAAGGTCAACCCCAAGTAAGCGGGCTCAGGCCCAAGCAAGTGGGCCCAGGCCCAAGTCGAGCCCCACGGCCGGCCTTCCCTATGCCGAAATAAAAAATCATGTAATAAATAATTTTGATGTAATTTTTTATGCATGAATGTAAGAAAATGGGTATAAAGCCAAATTTCTGTAAAGCTCATGGCTTATGTGCAAAAGAAATGAGCACATGAGACATGAGACATGAGATGGGCAAAATCCCATTTTGTAAAGCCTAAGGGGCTATGTGTAATTTTGTAAACCTATATAAGACAACATGATGATGAATAAAATATACACTTTTCATTCTCTCAAAAATCTAGGGTTCTTTGTGCCTCCTTCTCCTTCCTCAAGGTTCTAAACCTTCTTCCCTTTTTTTCCAATTAAATCAAGAGTTTTACTCTTGCTTTTCCAAAACTAAATAGTTTTTCATCACAAAACCCACAAAGGGGAACCCAGATCTCCCATCAAATCTTAAAAAGGAGAGATTTTTTTAAAATCTCATACGTCTTGTTCTTCAAGATCCGGCCAATAGAGGAAGAAGAAGGAAACCCACTTCCAAGAACCCCACTTCGGGGAAGATCCAGGGCTCAAGAGAGAAGCCCCTTTCATCAGCTCCAAAATATCTTAGGAGTTCAACTCCTCAAACACACACACACACACACACACACACACACACAAAATAATAAATATTTCCTTTCAGGAGCACATCTCCCAGTGCAGGGACCAAGTCCCTTTTGCTGCTGACGCCTAGCGCCCGTGTGCCAGGCACGTGGGGCGCTTTGGCACCCGGCGCCCGCGTGCCAGGCACGTGGGGCGCTGGCGCTCTGGCGCACAGCACCCGCGTGCCAGGCACGTGGGAGCGTCGGCGCCCGCGTGCCAGGCACGTAGGGCGCTGCCCGCGTGCCAGGCACGTGGGGCGCCCGGCGCCTGCATGCTAGGCACGCGAGGCGCTGGCACCCACACGTCCTTTGGACGCCATTTTCCCCTCATTTTACACACACTACACACTAAAAACACTGTCCCTGATATATCCAAAACCCCTTCAAAACACGACACTGCACATTGAGTTCGCATGACATGTTTCACCCGTCAATCGGAGGTTCTCTCGCTCCAAAGGCGAGAGGTAATTAACGACAGCTTAGTCCGCGGCTGCCGGAGATTCGGATCCCAACAATCAATAAACCCCAGCCTACCCTAGGCAGGGGGAATCTGTAATGCGCCTGACGAGCGCGCATGTATTCCCGTCTCAATGGGGTGACGAAAACACCCTACAGAATCTGGCACGCCCGATGGGACCTATCTTTCCTCCCATATTTCGGGTTAAACGTTCATGCGAACTCAATCAACATATACATTGATTGCCTGTACTGAAATCATGCTTCTTTGTGCAGGTTAACAATTTTCAATTTCCATCTTCGAATGCAAGTCGGTATTTGAACGACTTTCTTTAGCCCCAGCTGGGGGCAAGGCCATCAACACCGACAAAGTAATAAGGCATCTCGGGTAAGCCCCAGCGGTGCCCCTGACAACTGCTCAATCAGGTATCTTTTCTAAGCTCCCCGTCAGATGACCTCTAAGTCTTTAAACTGGAAACAGATGACCTCTAAGTCTTTAAACTGGAAACAGATGACCACCACGTCGTTAAACTAAAAACAGAAGACCTCTAAGTCGTTAAACTGGAAACAACAGACCACCAAGTCTTTAATCCGGGAATAAATGACCGCACGTCGTTAAACTAGGAACAGTCGACCTCTAAGTCGTTAAACTGGGGATGTAAAAATGTGTAAATAAAACAAAAATATAAAAAAAATAAAAAGCCGAAATGATGGGGCAACTCGCAATAAAAATCAGTGAGTAAAATAAATAATAAGATAAAGCCGAAATGATGGGGCAACTGCGAATAAATAGCCGATATGATAGGGCAATCGCGACCTTCGCGATAAGAAAAGCTGAAATGATAGAGCAATCACGGTAAAAAAAGACGAATGATGAGTCGCTTCAAGTGCCATATTCCAGTGCAGCGATGCAGACGCCACCCAAACTCTAAATGTCCCAATGACGAATGATGAGTCGCTCCTTGTACCATATTCCAGTGCAGCGATGCAGATGCCACCCAAACTCTGAATGTCCCAACGACGAATGATGAGTCGCCCCTGGTACCATATTCCACTGTAGCGATGCAGACGCTAACCAAAATCCAATTTCCCAAAATTCTTCTAGCCCTACGTCCAGTCCCCAAATTGACTACAGTATACAATCCATGGGCTCAAATAATTCTCATCATACCCATGCCCTACCGCAATCACCAGTTACGCGGCCGGTCTTCGCCCTTGGAATTATGCTCCATTGGGAAGACCCACTCATGTGTTCTCACGATGCATGAGGAGAACAAACCTTCATGGGATCCTTACGACTCACAAAGGAAAAACACACTTGTGGGTCCTCACGACTCCTAAGAAGAAAATGCACCTACGGGATCCTTACGACTCGTAGGGAGAAAATGCTTTTATGGGACCCTTACGACACATAAAATTGAAAAGCCTTAAGTGATAGGGATCTAGACCTGTCCCTTAAGCCATCGCTCCCCCAATAGGCAAAGGCAAATGATGAGTTGCTCCTGACATTATTCCAGTGCAGCAATGCAGATGCCGACCCAAAAACCAATTCCCAAGTCCTCCCGTGGCGAATGATGAGTCGCTCCTGGTACCATATTTATAACAACTCCAATTTTAGTGTACAAAAATTTGTTTAAAAGTTAATGTATACTTGGGGTATTTGCATTTCCTGTGAGTACTTTAAATATTTTTTTTACATTTTAATAGCTAGAAGGAGCTTGTAGCTCACTGGTAATAACTTGCACTGCTGAACCAACCCACCAAAGTTCAAATCCTATACCCCACATTATTTTTATTATTGTTTTATTTTAATATTTTTAGAATTCCAAGAGTCTACACGTGCTAAATCCGTAAAACCCCACTACACATGTAAAACTAAATGGCCCAGGGGGTATATGAAGCGACAAGAAATCCAAAGCACCCCCGACTCGGCCGGAATCGGCCGGCGACTCGGGCCGCCGCCGTCGGCCAGACTCGGCCGGACCGCCGAGTCGTCAACAGAGAATTTTTGGCTCTTGGCCTTCCCATCACTCCTGCACACTTTATTTCCTTGGATCGGTTCCAGAGACCCTTTAAAGCCCTAATTACTCCATTTTAATACATTTTATTACAATTTAATACATTTTTTCTTTACACCCTTTCACCTACCCTAAACTCTAGACTTACCCTATAAATACAACCGCTAGACACACCACCCTCACTCCAAAATTTTGATCAAAACTCTCAAGAAATCCCTAGAAGTTTAGTGTGCATTTGGAGTTAGCGAAAGGCGAAGCTCCAGCGATTTTCCGACGACGCCCTAGGAGCCCCCGGAGACGAAACGACGCACCGGAACCTACGTCCACTCCCTCTTCGTCTCCTATAAACCAAAATCTAGTAAGTCCCACCTCTATCTTCTATTCTCTAGTCTTAAAACTTCTTTTAATAAAACCCGACGGAATCGAAGTTAATCCGATGTCCGATTCGGTTCTTCCTAAAAATCTCACTTTTTCTTAAATACAATCATACTAAACCCTTACATGTTGACTATTAAACATTAACAAGTCATATTAAACAAGTTCCATATCAAAAGGATTTCTATTTCAATTGTTATCGTATTTTTTCACTAAAATACCATGTAGTTTAATTCCGACATTTAAAACATCACAATCTTGCTATACCTTTAAGTAGATCATGAGGTAATGACCTACCTCCTCACACATTCATATGCAACATAGCACAATACCTTTCGGGAACATAGAATACGGGAAAACGAAACTTTACATATAAATACCACTAACTATTAAAACCGTTTTCTATAAGAATTCATATTTTTTATAAATCTTTGCAAAGTGCCGCTACAACCCATTTTAGGAAAGCCGACTGGGATGGTGCGGATTATCGCACATCCCTGAGTTTAGTAGTGCGAGATGCAGACCTCCGCAAGGAGCATTCGATCTCGAAAGATTTAAAATACAAATATCTTAAGAAAATGAGATTTCTAGAAATATAATATATATTAAAATTATTTTTATATAAATATGTATATATGTATCATTAAAATATCTATTTTGTGATAATATGAATATTCCAACTTTTCTTAAAATCACAAGAATCACTTTACATTAAAATACTATGGATTCCATACAAGTTCAATGTTACAATTAAATACCATGTATTATGAAATTAGGTTATTTTCACTAGAAATATCAAAAATATAAAATCTACATATATGATAACTCTAAAGACGATAATTAAATACTTGGGGTGCATTTTGAAAATTATACAAAAATATTTTTACATAAAACACCCTTAAGTTCTATAAATTACCTTAAGGACTCTAATAAATATAGGTTTAAGCGGGACCAATCTCTTGAACCTCAGGGAGCCGGAGAAGTGGGTGCATGCCTATTTAAGGTAGACAACTTAACAACGGTGTTATCAACACGGTAATCGTCTTTGAAAAAGACACAAATCATGCCGCCCATGTGCAGCGGTTACCGATAACATCAAAACAACCAGGACTTCAATTTATTTTCTAATTATTCTGACTCAGACTGAGTCTCTCATTAATAATCTGACTTGAATATGATTCAAGTACAATCTACAATCCAACATGAATCCTTGAATACTTATATTCAATCTATTTAATCTGTATTGACTGAACCGAACCATGGATATACTTCCATTTACATGATTCTCCAGTTACACCCATTTACTAATATCATGGTTTCGGCAAGTCATCCACACAATACAATTTATAATACAACACAAACAATACAATACAATACATCGCGGGGTTTAAGGGGTAGATTGGTACAGAAGGTGTTAGAAGTGGCATGAGACTGTAAGATTTAATACACATAACCTATATTCCGTTGTTGTTATACCGTGGCATAAACGGTTTCTTGTACTACACGTGCCTCTAGTCTCTGGCATATAGAGACTCCTCTCGTATACACTGGCATCCTTCTGTACCAAGGTACAAACAACAGCGTTAACACCATATACTCATATAATACAACTTTAAACGCTATCTTCTCTTTCTGTCTGTTCTATTTCTCTCTTATCTTTGGGACTTACCGAGCGATTGTTCGCTGACGACATTCCTTCTCTTTCTTCTTTGGAATGTTGTCAGGTGATCTGGACACTCAGGAGATCAAGCCTACTAGTAAGGACTTGGACCAGCTTTCCTACGACCCAGAGCTATAGCTTCATTGTACACATTTTTATTTCAGTACTTTTCATTTCTGTTATGCCACTGTTTAGGCATTGCTTTCATTCTGTTGTATTTACTTTTCCATGTATTGTAAAAAGAATGTGAATAAATAAAGTTGTTGTTTTATTATATCTTGTCTCTTGTGCATTTATATTTATATTGCTTAGATACGCTTAGCGTATTTACATCACAGTAAATACGTAGCGGCCTCGTCACGTCCCCTTCACCATACACCGAGAAGCGGGGCGTGACAGGTTTTGTTGGTGGCTCATGCAGGCCAGAGCTGTATGGAACCCTATCATGCAGTTCTATTCTGCATGAACAACCTAAGTAATATAACACAAGAACCAGCAACTGAAAACATTATTTACAATTCATACTTCTTGAATCTCATCATTTCATAAACTTTGAATCTATCCTAACCCAAATTTTTCTTCAAGGTTATGAATTCCCCGAACAACACCAGCACCAATGTCAACAACACACCTCCACCACTACCATTCACACCTGCCATCCCTGCTCCGCTCAACGAGAAAACGGATCTGCTTGAGGCAATCCGCAGCCTCCTCGAGGGACAGCAGCAGCAGACTGCTCTTTTAATGAACCGTTCCGAGGCAGAAGCACCTGGGGTGAAGCAATTCAGGGCTTTGCACCCCAAACAGTTTGCAGGAAAGGAGAGCCTGTTAGTGTATATGCCCTAGAGGCCATTACTGTATCATACTAGTTTGTATATTACTTAATGGAAGCTTGGGATATTCACAGTTGTATATACAATCTTGCTCAAAATGGTAGTATGCTACTTGGTTTGTTTCTACTTTAATGTGTACATGTGTTTCTTTTAGCATATTATTTATACACATTAGTAGAGCCCTTAGAATCTTTGCTTGATTACCAGCGTTGTGATGGCAGTCACACTCGTGGGGGCTGGGTAATCTACAAGCACATCCTTATACACGTCCCTAGTCATGGGATTATCGAGACAGGGCATCGATACTCCGGAGTAGACTAGCGTATGCGCTTCTCATCCCAGTGCGGGAGGCGGTCTGTCCCACAGCCGTCAGTACGTCGTACTTGAGATAGTATGCGGGTGCTCGTTAGGCTACGAGTACACTGGACAGGACTCATTGGGAACTGATGGTTGGTATTATACCTATCGTCAGTTATCAGTTCCCAGGTGACATGAGCACAGCTTAGTCCGCTGACTTGACACTGTCACTTCGCCTCAAGTGTGTTCCCACTGTACTTTGACTACTACCCTACCACGGCTCAAAGGAGTCGTGCAAACATGTAGTAGTTGGGTGCAGTCCCGAAGCACTTGGAGGCAGTGACGGTTAGACAGGATTCGTCTCTCCCGGTATTGGGGGTTGACATCGCGCTGTGTCAAGGAGAGCCATTACACGAGTAGTCCCTGGCCAGGGCAAGCGAGATATACTGGTAGGTTTCCAGTATTATCTCAGGGTGTTCTGGGCTTCACTCCGACACGACTTGTACCGCTATTAGGGGACTGACGTTTACCATCCCCCTAGGCCCGCCATGCGATGTATCAGACGAACAGACCGGACTGTACGGAGACTGTCACATTCAGGCTCAGTAGGAGTTCAGATGGGGTTCACCTCGTCAGTCTTCTTATCGGCATCTACCTGGGGACCGTTACGTACAGCTAGTGCCGTTTGCGGTCTGTGATTAAACCCACTGCCAGCGTAGTGTCGAGTCTTTAGAGTCCCACACAGAGGGCTATTCGCCTTTGGGCAAAATGAGTAGAGGTCGCATGGTTTTGCGACAGGGTTCGTTCACATCCGCGCACTTGTGCACGTTTGTTGTCCGGACAGCTTATACTAGCGGGCTTTGGTTTAAGCCAGATCCTAGTATATGTTTTGGGGTTACTTTTATCTCATAGTATTCATGTTCCTTGGAACACGAATGCGGGTGTGTATGCACAGATGATTGAAGCGGAGGAAGAGGATTTTCATTAGGGTTTCGGAACGGGTGTGTATGCACAGTTGACAGTCGTATTTTTCCAAACCCTAATGAATTTGTGAATTATCAATTAATAATATTAATTAAATGAAAATGTGTCATGGTTGGATTTGTTGACTTGTTGACCAAGGTTGACTAGTTGACTAGGTTTGAAACTTTGACCATCATCATTACCTTTTTAGATGCTCTTTGATCTTTGCAAATTCATTTATGGTGATATGATAATGGTCTATTCAAACTAACCATCACCTTTTCATTTTTGATTAATATTATTTTTGATAAATCACTTATATTTTGTTATGGTTGTAAAACCATTTCATTCTATCATATTCACTCTCTCTCCTCTATTCTTCTTCCTCCTCCTCTAGTTCAAGGAGATTCATTCTCATGTGTTGAGAAACCTCTCCTTGAGATAAAAATACCATAAACCACTCTTTACTCACTCTAGGGTTGAAGGTCTAGCAAGCCAAAGACCTTAGTCCTCTCAAAGTTCGAGAAAGGAGCCCAAGGTTGAACCCTCAGGTGGATCCATCTTTGACGAAAGAAGGCGACGAGGAAAGCACCATCCAACCTCTACAAAGGTTTCAAGAAGAAGGAGTTCAAGTGAGGTATAACATCTTTTCCAAGTAGCTAACTCTCTTTAGCATGGTAGCTAGTTTTGTTTAGAAAAGATCCCGACTTTTGTTAGTCCATGTTGCCTAGTGTGCTAAAAATTTGATTTTTATACCGTTTCCGCCTCCCCGTAAGAACCGGGGTCGGCAACGTGGACTTACAGTGGTATCAGAGCCTAACTAAACATAAACTAGCTAGGTAGTAAAGTGTATAGAAGTTCGATCGGAAAAATCGCAAAACTACGACATGCAAAACCCCAAGTTTCTGTTAAAATTTTATCTGCTCTAAAAATAAAAAGTCATACTCCAAAAATCATCTCAGGGTTTTGTGAAGAAGCCCACCAAAAACGGTCGAGTGATCCCTTCAAAGCGCCGCGGTTCCGCGGCAATGGGTATACTTTTGCCGCTGAACCGCCGCCATTTTGACTCGGCTCATGACCGAGTTTGGTGCAGTGTTTTTAGGTTGTGGTTTTGGGATTTTTAAGATGGTTTATTTCAGCCCAGATTTTCCAGAAATGAAATTTGTATTTGGGGGCCTATAAATCCGTATTTTTGATCGAACTTCACTATACTTTGACTAATCGGTTATATCTGTGATGTTTATATGTATTGAACGTCGGCTAATCGCTATATGTCGATTAGTGGGGGTTATACATATCTGTGATCTGTGTTTGATGATGGTATGTATATATGAATGCGTTTGATTGTCGCGGGTGAATAGCCGGGGTGGATGTGAGATGAGTGTTTCTTTTTCTTTCATTCATGTAATATGTAAATTGATGTAATAATATTTGTATGGCCGCACAACCGGGTCGAGGTTGTAGCCGTCATTGTATAATTCTTTTTACTGTTTTTGCTCCTAGGATAGACCCATGGAGGGGGTGCACAAACTACCGGGTATCTCGAAGTGCCGAGTGGCCTACTCACGGAGTTGAGGGAGGTTGCTTCGCTTCGGGTACTTGGCGGGTAGTTTGCCGCACCCGTAGGGGTCTTGGGTGGGGTGTTGGCTATTCACCGCGACCATGTAATCCGCTTTTCGTTGCAGGCTCGAACGGATTGCGGATTCCTAGAATATCCAATGTATTCATCTGTGATCTGTAATGTCTATCATTGCTATATATTTATATATAATAACTATTTAGGCGTTGCTTATGTTTTACAGCCGCGCTAGCCCAGCCCCCGCTCTGTCGTTAGTTAAGTAACATAACGGGTGATGACGGGGCCCCGTGGCGAATGCGAATGGCATAAGCGTACGTCATATTTTGGTTGTTTTCTGCAATGGTAGGATTAATTGATGGGACGCATTAAAAGAACTAATGCAAGAAAATAAACCAAGCAAAAGTCGATTGGAACACTTTGAAAACCACTCGGTTCTTTTCAAAACTAAACTTTTAAATGCGGAGATTGAGCCACTCCTTTTAAAAGCTATCTCGTTCCATCGATTATATCAAGTTCACTACGTTCACGGTTTAGCCAAAACCATTCGTAGCCCTCCGTCGTTTCACATGAATAGTCAATGGTATTCAAGCTGTGTATGTTGGCCAAAGTCAAGGCATGGTGATTGGTAGCTATTGGGTATTCATGTGCAGCATAGATAGATGCGTTGATTTGGAACAGTCGTACTGCCATTTTGGCCAAAGTCAAGAGTAGGTACGGGTGGGTTCAAATTAACCTGGAGAACGACGGGTAGAACTTGACATGTGACTTATGATATTTTGGCCAAAGTCAAGGTCATAAGAGCATGGGGCAAAAATCACATCGGGAGTTTCATAAGTACTGAAACTTGCTAGCGCTGCATACCATTTGGAGTGTGATGATTCTGGTAGGATTCCTTCAGTTTTGTCGCGCAATGATATTTGGATCCCGATCCTACTGTGAGTATATTCTACTCCTCGGAAAATTTCTCACTAAACGATCAATGCTATAAACCTAGTAGGTGTCTAGAAAGGTGTTAGCGGGGCTACGCCCCCAGGGAAAAGAGGTTCTTAAATTAAGGAACTTCGCGAAAGCGTTGGAAAACCTCCCTCGAAATACCGACACTAGCCTGGCTGAACGGTTAAGCAAGTATTGTGCGGTGGGATTGATCCCGACTAATTCTTCCTTTATGGTTTGAGGAGGGATTCGAGAGACAGTGGGAGCCATCCTGTTTAGACAAACTAAAAAACCACTCTAAACTTGCAAGAGCATCATGCTGAGTGTTTTCTTTTCTCTCTCCTAATTGCAGCGACCATTCAAGATGACCGGACTTAAGTTATTACTAGATAAAAACATACTGACAGGGCCAAACTACAAAGATTGGCTCAGGAATGTCAAGATGGCAATCACTTATGACAAGTTGGGGTATCTTCTTACCACCAAAGCTCCCCCCGTCCCAGGTCCCAAAACCAGTGTCGTAGATAAGGAAATCTATAAGACCTGGGAACTAGACTGCGCGAAGGCCAAGTGCCTCGTGCTTGCCTCGATGGACAACGAACATCAGAGGAGGCATGAGAATATGGACCTTGAATCCATATTTCTCCATACAAAAGAACTGTATGGAGAGCAATCTCGTATCGCAAGATACGAAGTGTCGAAAAAGCTATTTTCGGCAAGATTGGTCGTCGTATCATCGGTAGCGGAACACGTGCTTAAGATGATTGGCTACATTGAGGAGCTCGCGGACCTTGGGACCACGTTGGAGAATGAACTCTATACGGACTTGATTCTCCAGTCCCTTCCTTCCACTTACGCCCAGTTCATCCTAAACTTCAACATGCAAGGAAAGGAGGTCGAACTTCCCGAGCTTCTGAACATGTTGAGGACTGCTGAGGGCACCCTACAAAAGGGTAGGGAGACATCCACTTTGTTTGTAGGAGGATCTCCCTCTTCTAAGTCCAAGGCGAAAGCCAAGGGAAAGAAGAAGAAAGCCCCCGCCAAACCAAGGGACGGTGTCAGTAAAGTGGATACGAAGGGAAAGACAAAAGCAACAAATATAGCAGGGAAGCTTGTGGGGAAAGAAGAGTGCTTTTACTGTCACAAGAGTGGACACTGGAAAAAGGATTGCAGGGCTTGGAAAGCCAGGACACAGGATCTGAAGCAGGTTGCGGCTTCAGCTTCAGGTGTGTATGTTATTGAAAACTGTCTATCAATAAACTCTACTTCCTGGGTATTGGATACCGGATCAGGATCTCATATCTGTAATTCTTTGCAGGCGTTGAGAAAGCGTAGGTTTTTGAAAGCAGGAGACATGACCCTCAGAGTTGCAAACGGAGCTAGCATGGATGCTGAGGCCGTGGGGGACTATCACCTGGGTTTGTCAGATGGACATTTTTTGGTTTTGCGTGGTTGTTATTTTGTACTAAATGCAACTTGTATTATCATTTCTGTATCTTTATTATCTAAAGAAGGTTATGAATTTGCATTTGTAAGTAATGTTGTGAACATTCACCTTAATCAAGTTCTGATTGGGTCATGTACATTAAGCAACGGTATATACGTATTAAACCAACCACATATTTTGAACGTCCAGAATGCACACAAAAGAAAGTCACCTGATATCAATCAGGCTTTCTTATGGCATTGTAGACTAGGTCACATCAATGAGAGAAGGTTGACTAAGTTACATACAGAAGGATATTTGGATCCGTTTGAATATCAATCTTATGAAACTTGTCAATTCTGTCTCAAAGGAAAGATGACAAAGACTCCGTTCACTGGACACGGAGAAAGAGCGAGCGAGCTCTTGGAACTCGTACACAGCGACGTGTGCGGTCCAATGTCTACGCATGCACGAAGCGGTTTTTCTTACTTCATTACTTTTACGGATGACTTTTCAAGGTACGGATATGTCTTCTTGATGAAACATAAATCCGAAGCCTTTGAAAAATTCCAGGAATATAAGAATGAAGTAGAAAAACAAACAGGCAAAAGTATTAAGACACTGAGATCTGATCGAGGTGGTGAATACTTGAGTGCCGAGTTCCTGAATTACTTAAAAGAGAATGGAATTCTCTCTCAGCTTACTCCTCCATACACTCCGCAACATAACGGTGTATCGGAGAGACGGAACCGAACCCTATTGGATATGGTACGGTCCATGATGAGTAACGCTGAGTTACCGCGATCATTCTGGGGATATGCGCTAGAATCAGCTGCATACCTTTTGAACCGAGTTCCTACTAAGACTGTGCCTACTACACCATATCAGATGTGGTGTGGGAAGAGACCCTATCTTAATCACATTAAGACATGGGGATGTCCAGCTTTTGTCAAAAAGCAGCATGCGGACAAGCTCGAGGCACGCTCAGTACAGTGCAAGTTTGTGGGATATCCGAAGAACTCCAAGGGATATTTCTTCTATTGCGAAGAGGAACAAAAGGTTTTTGTTTCTCGTCATGCCCACTTCCTAGAACACCAGTTCTTGGAAAAGGAGATTAGTGGGAGCGCAGTAGAACTGGAAGAAATTCCAGAACCACAAGCTATTACTGAAAGCTTAGTAGAACCAGAGGGTTCGAAAGATCAGTACATTCCTACGCCGCTCCGCAGGAGTAGTAGGCAGTCTCATCCGCCCGAGAGATACTACGGTTTTCTTATAGACGGGGATTGAGAGGACTGCATCATTGATAGTGATGAGCCTACTAGCTTCCAGCAAGCCGTTCAGAGCGTTGACTCGGTAAAATGGCTGGATGCAATGCGGACCGAAATAGAGTCCATGTACACCAACAAGGTATGGACGTTGGACATTGCTCCAGATGGGGTAAAACCCATAGGATGCAAGTGGATCTTCAAAAGGAAGATTGGTGTAGATGGACAGGTTAAGACCTATAAGGCTAGACTTGTTGCAAAGGGTTTTCGTCAAAGACCTGATTTGGACTATGATGAAACCTTTTCTCCAGTGGCTATGCTGAAATCCATTCGGATCCTTCTTTCCATTACTGCTTTCCACGATTATGAGATTTGGCAGATGGACGTAAAGACCGCTTTTCTAAATGGAAATTTAGAAGAGTGCGTCTATATGGACCAGCCAGAGGGTTTCATTCAGAGTGGGAGCAGCGGAAAGGTATGCAAGTTGCTTAAGTCCATCTATGGACTAAAGCAGGCATCGCGGAGTTGGAACATCTGTTTTGATGAGACGGTCAAAGAATTTGGCTTTATCAAAAATCCAGATGAACCATGCATCTATAGTAGATTTGTAGCAAGAACTGTCGTATTCCTCGTTTTGTACATGGATGACATTCTGTTGATAGGAAATGACATTCCTATGCTACAATCTGTCAAGGGGTTCTTGTCATACAGATTCTCCATGAAAGACCTGGGTGATGCCTCCTACATTCTGGGGATCCGGATCTATCGTGATAGATCCAAGAGGATATTAGGACTTTCGCAGTCCAGGTACATCGACACCATACTGAAAAGATTCAGTATGGAAGATTCCAAGCGCGGTAATCTACCGGCTTGTCACGGGATCACCCTCTCCAAAGAGATGTCTCCCAAAACTGATTTGGAAAGGGATCGCATGTCTATTATACCCTACGCTTCTGCGGTAGGCTCTATAATGTATGTGATGTTGTGTACCAGACCAGATGTGGCTTATGCACTGAGTGTAGTAAGCAGGTATCAGTCAAACCCTGGGGAGAAACACTGGATAGCGGTAAAGAACATTCTCAAGTACCTGAGAAGGACTAAGGAGATGTTCTTGGTGTATGGCAGAAAAGACCTCCAGATCGAGGCCTTTGCTGACTCCAGCATCCAGAGTGACAAGGATGATTCCAAGTCCATGTTGGGCTTTGTCTTTACCCTCAATGGAGGGGCGGTGTGTTGGAAGAGTTCCAAACAAGAAACCGTTGCAGACTCGACTATGGAAGCGGAATACATCGCTGCATCTGATGCCGCAAAAGAAGCCGTCTGGATGAGGAAGTTCTTGAAAGAACTTCAGGTGGTTCCGTCCATTGTTGATCCAATACCTCTGTATTGCGACAACAACGGGGCTATAGCTTTAGCGAAGGAACCCAGGTCCCATCAGAAATCCAGACACATCTTGAGGCGGTATCACCTGATCAGGGAGATCGTGGATCGCCAGGAGATCGAGGTTCGGAGGGTTGCTTCAGAAGATAACACTGCAGATCCATTCACCAAGGCCTTGCCCCAGACTCAGTTCGAGCGGCTGATCGAGATGATAGGTCTTCGATACGCCAGTACATGGCCTTAGTGCAAGTGGGAGATTGTTAGTGTATATACCCTAGAGGCTATTACTGTATCATACTAGTTTGTATATTACTTAATGGAAGCTTGGGATATTCACAGTTGTATATACAATCTTGCTCAAAATGGTAGTATGCTACTTGGTTTGTTTCTACTTTAATGTGTACATGTGTTTCTTTTAGCATATTATCTATACACATTAGTAGAGCCCTTAGGATCTTTGCTTGATTTCCAGCGTTGTGATGGCAGTCACACTCGTGGGGGCTGGGTAATCTACAAGCACATCCTTATACACGTCCCTAGTCGTGGGATTATCGAGACAGGGCATCGATACTCCGGAGTAGACTAGCGTATACGCTTCTCATCCCAGTGCGGGAGGCGGTCTGTCCCACAGCCGTCAGTACGTCGTACTTGAGATAGTATGCGGGTGCTCGTTAGGCTACGAGTACACTGGACAGGACTCGTTGGGAACTGATGGTTGGTATTATACCTATCGTCTGTTATCAGTTCCCAGGTGACATGAGTACAGCTTAGTCCGCTGACTTGACACTGTCACTTCGCCTCAAGTGTGTTCCCACTGTACTTTGACTACTACCCTACCACGGCTCAAAGGAGTCGTGCAAATAGGTAGTAGTTGGGTGCAGTCCCGAAGCACTTGGAGGCAGTGACGGTTAGACAGGATTCGTCTCTCCCGGTATTGGGGGTTGACATCGCGCTGTGTCAAGAAGAGCCATTACACGAGTAGTCCCTGGTCAGGGCAAGCGAGATATACTGGTAGGTTTCCAGTGTTATCTCAGGGTGTTCTGGGCTTCACTCCGACACGACTTGTACCGCTATTTGGGGACCGACGTTTACGCCCCCTAGGCCCACCATGCGATGTATCAGACGAACAGACCGGACTGTACGGAGACCGTCACATTCAGGCTCAGTAGGAGTTCAGATGGGGTTCACCTCGTCAGTCTTCTTATCGGCATCTACCTGGGGACCGTTACGTACAGCTAGTGCCGCTTGCGGTCTGTGGTTAAACCCACTGCCAGCGTAGTGTCGAGTCTTTAGAGTCCCACACAGAGGGCTATTCGCCTTTGGGCAAAATGAGTAGAGGTCGCATGGTTTTGCGACAGGGTTCGTTCACATCCGCGCACTTGTGCACGTTTGTTGTCCGGACAGCTTATACTAGCGGGCTTTGGTTTAAGCCAGATCCTAGTATATGTTTTGGGGTTACTTTTATCTCATAGTATTCATGTTCCTCGGAACACGAATGCGGGTGTGTATGCACAGATGATTGAGGCGGAGGAAGAGGATTTTCATTAGGGTTTCGGAACGGGTGTGTATGCACAGTTGACAGTCGTCTTTTTCCAAACCCTAATGAATTTGTGAATTATCAATTAATAATATTAATTAAATAAAAATGTGTCATGGTTGGATTTGTTGACTTGTTGACCAAGGTTGACTAGTTGACTAGGTTTGAAACTTTGACCATCATCATTACCTTTTTAGATGCTCTTTGATCTTTGCAAATTCATTTATGGTGATATGATAATGGTCTATTCAAACTAACCATCATCTTTTCATTTTTGATTAATATTATTTTTGATAAATCACTTATATTTTGTTATGGTTGTAAAACCATTTCATTCTATCATATTCACTCTCTCTCCTCTCTTCTTCTTCCTCCTCTTCTAGTTCAAGGAGATTCATTCTCATGTGTTGAGAAACCTCTCCTTGAGATAAAAATACCCTAAACCACTCTTTACTCACTCTAGGGTTGAAGGTCTAGCAAGCCAAAGACCTTAGTTCTCTCAAAGTTCGAGAAAGGAGCCCAAGGTTGAACCCTCAGGTGGATCCATCTTTGACGAAAGAAGGCGACGAGGAAAGCACCATCCAACCTCTACAAAGGTTTCAAGAAGAAGGAGTTCAAGTGAGGTATAACATCTTTTCCAAGTAGCTAACTCTCTTTAGCATGGTAGCTAGTTTTGTTTAGAAAAGATCCCGACTTTTGTTAGTCCATGTTGCCTAGTGTGCTAAAAATTTGATTTTTATACCGTTTCCGCCTCCCCGTAAGAACCGGGGTCGGCAACGTGGACTTACAGAGCCCACTGGAAGCTGAGGAATGGGCTCAAAGTATCGAAGATGATCAGGCCACAGCACAAGTGCTAGAAATAGCTTGGGTTCGTGTTGCAAAACTGCAGCTCACGGACAATGCACCGAACTGGTGGAAGGAGGAAGAAAGCCGTCTTGAACAACCTATCGAATAGAAGACTTTCTGTAACATGTTCGATGCTAAGTACTTCCCTGAGACTGCCAGGTTCGACATGGAACAACAATTCATTCATCTGCAACAGGATTCGATGTGGACCAAGTCGGTAGATGAATACGACGTTGAGTTCACCATGCTTAGTCGGTAAGATATGTCTCAATAATTCGAATTGTTCAATATATCACATACTACACAGCTAACACAATACTTTAAACAAATTTGCGGCACACCTGATACCGACGGATGAGATCAGAGCCCGTCGATTTCAACAAGAATTGGATTCTGAGATCCAGGCTACACTGGCCACAGGAGATTTTCCGACTCATGAATCGGCTCTGAAAGCTGCCCGCCATTATGAGGCAGTGGTAAAGGCGAGGGGCAGACCTCAGTCTGCAGGAGTTAAGCGCCCTGTCAACCAGATGACAGGAAGAGCCTCGTCAAGGCCACCTTTTATGCCAAGGCGACCCGGAGTACCGAACAACCGTCCTAGCCCAGCTTTTTGTAACTACTGCAGGAGAAATGGGCATATGTTGCAAGACTGCCGGCGAGCCAACCGTCTTTGCTTAGTCTGCGGCTCAGCTGCTCATGATATTGGGTCTTTTCCTCATAGACAAAATCCAATTACTACACCCAGGCCAGTAATCACTTACCCGCAGCGACCAGCCCTTCAGGCACCTACTCCAAGACTTGCACTACCTGCTCCACCACCTAGAGGACCACAAGTTGCACCTCCTCCTCGTCAGTTCCATCAAGCTCAAAGGAACGTTCTGAGGAATGCTCCTCAGGCCAGGAGGAATGTACCACGGCGCCAGGCTTTTACGATGACCATGGAAGAAGCTGAGGCCACTAGCCAAGTTATCACTGGTAACTTTTTCTTCTCAAACTTTTCTTTTAGTCTTGCTACTTATCTACATACTTTTCCCTATACCTAAAACATATCCCACATACCTTAGGTACAATCTTAGCAGCTTTACTCCCTGCACTAGCACTCTTCGATACTGGAGCATTTCACTGCTTTATGTCGCAACGGTTCGTCCGAACTCATGCGATTCCAGTCACACCGTTTGTATCCAGCTAGAATGTCAGTTCAGGAAATGGCGTTCTAAAGGCAACAATGGAATACAGATTGTGTTCAGTAGTCGATGTGGTTCTAGGTATAGATTGGTTATGAACCTTTTATGCTACCATCGACTATCGTCAAAGGAGGGTAGTATTCGAGATTCCAGACCATCCGGTCTTCTATTTCAAAAGTGGAGACCGTACCCTGGAGCCAAATACATATAAAGCAAAGCCAAGGGAAGCAGTGATTGCAGCAACTCAAGCAGAGGAAGAATCAAGGCCAGAAGTGGTTCGAGAGTTCGACGATGTGTTTTCTGACGATATATCAGGTTTGCCTCCCGATCAAGCTCTTGAATTCAGCATTGATTTAGTACCAGGAGCACAACCGGTGATCAAAGCACCTTATCGATTAAGTCCAGAAGGTTTGAAGAAAGTCCGAACACAGTTGGACGAATTATTGGCGAAAGGATGGATTCGTCCC
Organism: Agapanthus africanus; assembly: GCA_030015575.1. Classification (NCBI taxonomy): domain Eukaryota; kingdom Viridiplantae; phylum Streptophyta; class Magnoliopsida; order Asparagales; family Amaryllidaceae; genus Agapanthus; species Agapanthus africanus. The sequence continues at coordinate 142,149,451 of CM057339.1, forward strand.
AGCACTTCAAGTTGGGGATCACCAGTACTGCTTGTGAAGAAGAAGGAAGGTTCATACAGAATGTGCATTGATTACAGAGCCTTGAATGAAGTCATGATAAAGAACAAGTATCCACTCCCGCGCATCGACGATTTATTCGATCAGCTATGTGGATCTTGTGTTTTTTCTAAATTAGATCTTCGTTCAGGTTATCATCAGGTGAAGGTCAAGGAAGCTGATATTCATAAAACAGCTTTCAGAACTCGCTATGGACATTACGAATTTCTAGTGATGCCATTTGGAATGACCAACGCACCAGCAATATTCATGAACCTGATGAATCAAGTTTTTTGGGAGTACTTAGACAGGTTTGTTGTCATCTTCATCGACCACATTCTGGTGTATTTCAAGAGTCGGAAAGAACATGCCGAGTACCTACGAATTGTCCTGGAAACTCTACGACAACATCAATTATATGCCAAGTACAGCAAATGCGAGTTTTGGCTAAATCAAGTTGGTTTTCTTAGACATATCGTATCAGGCGAAGGAATCTCTGTGGATCCAGCGAAAGATTTAGCAGTAAGCGAATAGCCGACACCAAAATCAGTGAAGTACATTCGGAGTTTCTTGGGTTTAGCTGGATATTACAGAAGATTCATTAAAGGATTTTCAAAAATAGTAACACCCCTGACCAAGCTCACACATAAAGATGAAGAATTTGTGTGGTCAGAAGCATACGAACAAGCTTTCGTAGAACTCAAGTCAAGGTTGACATCAGCGCCTATTCTCGTTATACTGGACCAGTATGGAGGTTTCGAAGTGCACTGTGATGCATCCAGTAAGGGATTAGGATGTGTTCTACATCAGCACGGTAAGATTGTGGCTTATGCTTCAAGACAGCTGAAGACTCATGAGCGCAATTATCCGACGCATGATTTGGAATTGGCAGCCGTAATATTTGCTCTCAAGATTTGGCGCCATTATCTTCTTGGCGAACGAGTGAACATATACACAGTTCATAAGAGTCTGAAATATGTGTTTACTCAAAAGAAGTTGAATATGTGGCAGAGACGATGGTTAGAAATCATGGCGGACTTTGACATCAACCTGCAATATCACCCAGGGAAGGTGAATGTGGTTCCAGATGCTCTTAGTCGCCAACCATTAGAAATGCATCTCACCGCTCAGTGGAAGCTTCAACAAGACTTGCATCAGATGGAAATTGAAGTAGTCATGCCAGGTAACACTTCAAGTTTGATGAATTTACAAGTTCAATCTACCATTGTCAACCTAATCAAAGCAGCTCAAGCAAGTGATGCTAAGTTGCAAAAGATCAGAGAACAAGTGGAGAATGGACTCAGAACAGACTTCATCATCCATGAAGACGGAACTTTGAGATACGGCAGCAGATTATGTGTATCAAAAGGTTCTGTTCGGAAAGAGTTAATGAAAGAAGCTCACAGCTCTCCTTACTCAGTACACCATGGAGGTACAAGATGTACAAAGATCTTCGTCATAATTACTGGTGGCATTGAATGAAGCGTGAAGTACCCAGAAGCGTCGCTAAATGCTTGGTGTGTCAACAAGTAAAGGCTGAACATCACAGAACAGCTGGATTACTTCAACCGTTACCAATCCCGGAATGGAAGTGGCAACACATCACGATGGATTTTGTGACTGCACTTTCTCGCAGCACAAAGGGTAACGATGCGGTATGGGTCATTGTGGATCGACTCACAAAGTCGGCTCACTTCATCCCATTTCGAGTTGGCCAATCAACTGAGACATTAGCAAAGAAGTACATGGAGGTAATAATCTACTTAAGGTTTAAACTCTTTAAATATGTACCATCTCTGATACCCATGAACTCATACAGGAAATTGTGAGACTTCATGGAGTACCGATCTGCATTGTCTCCGATCGTGACACCAGGTTCAGATCACAATTTTGGCAGAGTCTGCAAGTAAGCTTTAGAACAAGTCTGAACTTCAACACAGCTTATCATCCACAAACAGATGGCCAGTCTGAGCGAACTATTCAGATTTTAGAGGATATGCTCAGAGCATGTATGTTAGATTTCAAAGGATCGTGGGAAGATCACCTACATCTTGTGGAGTTTTCATACAACAACAGCTACCAAGCAAGCATAGGAATGGCACCTTTTGCGGCACTATATGGAAGGAAGTGTCGATCGCCATTAAGTTGGGATGACATCGGAGATAGGGAACTTCTTGGACCTGAGATGATAGTAGCAACTGTTGATGTGGTTCGTATTATCAAAGAAAAGATGACCATAGCTTAAGATCGACAGAAGTACTGGGCTGATGCAAAACGACGTCACTTGGAGTTCCAGCCAGGAGATCACGTATTCTTAAAGATATCTCCAAACCGCGGAATGATCCGATTTGGAATACGGGGTAAGATAAGTCCGAGATATATTTGATCGTTCGACATACTCGAACGAGTCGGTGAAGTGGTGTACCGCTTAGCACTTCCACCTTCATTGGAAGGAGTGCATAATGTGTTCCACATATACCAACTCAAAAGGTATGTGAATGACCCCGGCCATGTTCTTGATCATTCCGAGCTCACTATACAGCCCGACTTATCATGTGAGCAACAACCTGTAGAGATCCTGGATAGGAAAGTGAAGTCACTTCGTAACAAGGAAGTCAACTTGGTTCGAGTGGTATGGAGAAAATACACTCCAGGAGAATCAATTTGGGAAAGAGAAGATGAGATGCGTGCAAAATATCCTCACCTCTTTGTAAACAAGTCCTTAAAATAAAAATTGTAAATTTTGAGGACGAAATTTTTGTAAGGAGGGTAGAATGTAACAACTCCAATTTTAGTATACAAAAATTTGTTTAAAAGTTAATGTATACTTGGGGTATTTGCATTTCCTGTGAGTACTTTAAATATTTGTTTTGCTTTTTAATAGCAAAAAGAAGCTTGTAGCTCACTGGTAATACCTTGCACTGCTGAACCAACCCACCAGAGTTCAAATCCCATACCCCACATTATTTTTAATATTGTTTTATTTTAATATTTTTAGAATTCCAAGAGTCTACACGTGCTAAACCCGTAAAACCCCACTACACATGTAAAACTAAATAGCCCAGGGGGTGTATGAAGCGACGAGGAACCCAAAGAACCCCCGACTCGGCCGGAATCGGCCGAATCGGCCGGCGACTCGGCCGACTTGGACCGCTGCCGCCGGCCGGACTCCGCCGGACCGCCGAGTCGTCAACAGAGAAATTCTGGCTCTTGGCCTTCCCATCACTCCTGCACATTTTATTTCCTTGGATCGGTTCCAGAGACCCTTTAAAACCCTAATTACTCCATTTTAATACATTTTATTACAATTTAATACATTTTTTTTCTTTACACCCTTTTACTTACCCTAAACCTTAGCCTTACCCTATAAATACAACCCCTAGACACACCCCACTCACTCCAAAATTCTGATCAAAACTCTCAAGAAATCCCTAGAAGTTTAGTGTACATTTAGAGTTAGCGAAAGGCGAAACTCCAGCGATTTTCCGACGACGGCCCTAGGAGCCCCCGGCGACGAAACGACGCACCGGAACCTACGTCCACTCCCTCTTCCTCTCCTCTAAACCAAAATCCAGTAAGTCCCACCTCACTCTTCTATTCTCTAGTCTTAAAACTTCTTTTAATAAAACCCAACGGAATCGGAGTCAATCCGATGTCCGATTCGGTTCTTCCTAAACATCTCATTTTTTTCTTAAATACAATCATACTAAACCTTTACATGTTGACTATTAAACATTAACAAGCCATATTGAACAAGTTCCATATCAAAAGGATTTCTATTTCAATTGTTATCGTATTTTTTCACTAAAATACCATGTAGTTTAATTCCGACATTTAAAACATCACAATCTTGCCATACCTTTAAGTAGATCACGAGGTAATGACCTACCTTCTCACACACTCATATGCAACATAGCACAATACCTTTCGGGAACATAGAATACGGGAAAACGAAACTTTACATATAAATACCACTAACTATTAAAACCGTTTTCTATAAGAATTCGTATTTTTTTATAAATCTTTGCAAAGTGCAGCTACAATCCATTTTGGGGAACCCGACTGGGATGGTGCGGATTATCGCACATCCCTGGGCTTAGTAGTGCGAGATGCAGATCTCCGCAAGGAGCATTCGGTCTCGAAAGATTTAAAATACAAATATCTTAAGAAAATGAGATTTCTAGAAATATAATGTATATTAAAATTATTTTTATATAAATATGTATATATGTATCATTAAAATATCTATTTTGTAATAATATGAATATTCCAACTTTTCTTAAAATCACAGGAATCACTTTACATTAAAATACCATGAATTCCATACAAGTTCAATGTTACAATTAAATACCATGTATTATGAAATTAGGTTATTTTCACTAGAAATATCACAAATATAAAATCTACATCTATGATAACTCTAAAGACGATAATTAAATACTTGGCGTGTATTTTGAAAATTATACAAAAGTATTTTTACATAAAACCCCTCAAGTTCTATAAATTACCCTAAGGACCCTAGTAAATATAGGTTTAAGCGGGACCAATCCCTTGAGCCTCAGGGAGCCGGAGAAGTGGGTGCATGCCTATTTAAGGTAGACAACTTAACAATGGTGTTATCAACATGGTAATCGTCTTTGAAAAAGACACAAATCATGCCGCCCATGTGCAGCGGTTGCCGATAACATTAAATCAATCAGGACTTCAATTTCTTTTCTAATTGTTCTGACTCAGACTGAGTCTCTCATTAATAATCTGACTTGAATATGATTCAAGTACAATCTACAATCTACAATCCAACATGAATCCTTGAATACTTATATTCAATATATTTAATCTGTATTGACCGAACCGAACCATGGATATACTTCCATTTACATGATTCTCCAGTTACATCCATTTACCGATATCATAGTTTCGGTAAGTCATCCATATATACAAGACAATATAATTTACAATACAACACAAACAATATTATACAAGACATCGCGGGGTTTAAGGGATAGATTTGTACGGAAGGTGTTAGAAGTGGCACGAGACTGTAAGATTTAATACACCTAACCTATATTCCGTTGCTGTTGTACCGTGGCATAAACGGTTCCTTGTACTACACGTGCCTCTAGTCTCTGGCATATAGAGACTCCTCTCGTATACACTGGCATCCTTCTGTACCAAGCTACAAACAACAGCGTTAACACCATATACTCATATAATACAACTTTAAAAGCTATCTTCTTTTTCTGTCTATTCTATTTCTCCCTTATTTTTGGGACTTACCGAGCGATTGTTCGCTGACGACATTCCTTCTCTTTCTTCTTTGGAATGTTGTCAGGTGATCTGGACACTCAGGAGATCGAGCCTACTAGTGAGGACTTGGACCAGCTTTCCTACGACCCAGAGCTCTAGCTTCATTGTACACATTTTTATTTCAGTACTTTTCATTTCTATTATGCCACTGTTTAGGCATTGCTTTCATTCAGTTGTATTTACTTTTCCATGTATTGTAAAAAGAATGTGAATAAATAAAGTTGTTGTTTTATTTTATCTTGTCTTTTGTGCATTTATATTTATATTGCTTAGATACGCTTAGCGTTTTTACTTCACAGTAAATACGTAACGGCCTCGTCGTGTCCCCTTCACCGTACACTGGGAAGCGGGGCATGACAATATTCCTGTACTGCGATGCAGACACCAACCAAACTTTCAAATCCCTGAATGTCCCAACGGCGAATGATGAGTCGCTCATGATACCATATTCCAGTGCAGCGATGCAGACACCGACAAAGTCCCGAAATTCTTCCGGCCCTACGGTCTGGATCATACATCCTGCAAAACCGTATACAATCCATGGGCGTAAAACGATCCCAATCTCTCCCAAGTCCTACCGGCGAGACCACATTCAAAGTCCCCCCAGCGATGAAAATCCCCCCAAAAAGGGTATATCCACAAGCAAAATGGGCACGGATGAAAACCCGAAAGGGCTCCGTGAGTAAAAACAGCAGGACTACCGGCGAGTTTGTGAAAACCCGAAAGGGCGCAAACTCGTGAAAAAGAGATGAAATGCACTCGCAAAGTCCTCTCCACTTTGTGAGGAGAAAATTCCCGCATGAGATCCTTACGACTCACAAAGGAGTAACACACTTGGGGGTCCTCACGACTCCTAAGGAGAAAATACACCTATGAGATCCTTTCGACTCGTAGGGAGAAAATGCTTTTATGGGACCCTTACGGCTCGTAAAACTGAAAACTCTTAGGTGATAGGGACCTAAACCTGTCTTTTAAGCCATCGCTCCCAAACGGGCAAATGCAAATGATGATTCGCTCCTGATACCATATTCCAGTGTAAGCGATGCTGATACCAGACCAAAACCGAAATTCCCAAATCCTCCCGGGACAAATGATGAGTTGCTCCTGGCATTATTCCAGTGCAGCAATGCAGATGCGACCAAAACCAAAATCCCCCAATCCACTCATGGAAAATGATGAGTCGCTCCTGATACCATATTCCAGTGCAGCGATACAGACGCCGACAATGTCCCGAAATTTTTCCGGCCCTACGGTCTGGATCATACATCCTGCAAAACCGTATACAATCCATGGGCGTAAAACGATCCCAATCTCTCCCAAGTCCTACCGGCGAGACCACATTCAAAGTCCCCCCAGCGATGAAAATCCTCCCCCCCAAAAAAAAGGTATGTCCACAAGCAAAATGGGTATGGATAAAAACCCGAAAGGGCTCCGTGAGTAAAAACAGCAGGACTGTCGGCGAGTTTATGAAAACCCGAAAGGGCGCAAACTCGTGAAAAAGAGATGAAATGCACTCGCAAAGTCCTTTCGACTTTGTGAGGAGAAAATTCCCGCGTGTGATCCTTACGACTCAAAAAGGAGCAACATACTTGGGGGTCCTCACGACTCCTAAGGAGAAAATACACATATAAGATCCTTTCTACTCGTAGGGAGAAAATGCTTTTATGGGACCCTTACGGCTCGTAAAACTGAAAAGTCTTAGGTGATAGGGACCTAAACCTGTTTCCTAAGCTATCGCTCCCCAACGGGCAAAGGCAAATGATGATTCGCTCCTGGTACCATATTCTAGTGTAAGCAGTGCTGATGCCAGACCAAAACCAAAATTCCCAAATCCTCCCGGGACAAATGATGAGTTGCTCCTGGCATTATTCCAGTGCAGCAATGCAGATGCGACCAAAACCAAAATCCCCCAATCTACTCATGGAAAATGATGATTCGCTCCTGGTACCATATTCCAGTGCAGCGATGCTGATGTCAACACAAATCAAACCAACCAATTCCAACATCGACAGTCCATGTCGTAAAAAGGGCAGTGCAGGCTTCCCACAAATCGGGAACCAAATCGCTCCGGACCAGGGAAAAGTCTACTATGGACACTCCGTCTCGAAGACGCGTCAAGCGTCGACCGTCCATGTCGTAAAAAGGGCAGTGCAGGATTCCTACAAATCGGGAACTAAATCGCTCTGAGCCAGGGAAAAGTCTACCACGGACACTCCGTCTCAGAGACGCGTCAAGCGTCGACCGTCCATGTCGTAAATAGGGCAGTGCAGGCTTCCCACAAATCGGGAACCAAATCGCTCCGGGCCAGGGAAAAGTCTACCACGGAAACTCCGTCTCGGAGACGCGTCAAGCGTTGACCATCCATGTCGTAAAAAAGGCAGTGCAGGCTTCCCACTAATCGGGAACCAAATCATTCTGGGCCAGGGAAAAGTCTACCACGGACACTCCGTCTCGGAGACGCGTCAAGCGTCGACCGTCCATGTCGTAAAAAGGGCAGTGCAGGCTTCCCACAAATCGGGAACCGAATCGCTCCGGGCCAGGGAAAAGTCTACCACGGACACTCCGTCTCGGAGACGCGTCAAGCGTCAACCATCCATGTCGTAAAAAGGGCAGTGCAGGCTTCCCACGAATCGGGAACCAAATCGCTCTGGGCTAGGGAAAAGTCTACCACGGACACTCCGTCTCAGAGACGCGTCAAGCGTCGACCGTCCATGTCGTAAAAAGGGCAGTGCAGGCTTCCCACGAATCGGGAACCAAATCGCTCCGTGCCGGGGAAACGTCTACTACAGACACTCCGTCTCGGAGACGCGTTAAGCGTCGACCGTCCATGTCGTAAAAAGGGCAGTGTAGGTTTCCCACAAATCAGGAACCAAATCGCTCCGGGCCAGGGAAAAGTCTACCACGGACACTCCGTCTCGGAGACGCGTCAAGCATCGACCGTCCATGTCGTAAAAAGGGCAGTTCAGGCTTCCCACAAATCGGGAACCAAATTGCTCTGGGCCAGGGAAAAGTCTAACACGGACACTCCGTCTCGGAGACGCGTCAAGCGTCGACCGTCCATGTCGTAAAGAGGGCAGTGCATGCTTCCCACAAATCGGGAACCAAATCGCTCCGGGCCAGGGAAAAGTCTACCACGGACACTCCGTCTCGGAGACGCGTCAAGCGTCGACCGTCCATGTCGTAAAAAGGGCAGTGCAGGCTTCCCACAAATCGGGAACCAAATCGCTCCGGACCAGGGAAAAGTCTACTATGGACACTCCGTCTCGAAGACGCGTCAAGCGTCGACCGTCCATGTCGTAAAAAGGGCAGTGCAGGCTTCCCACAAATCGGGAACCAAATCACTCCGTGCTGGGGAAACGTCTATTACGGACACTCCGTCTCGGAGCGTCGACCGTCCATGTCGTAAAAAGGGCAGTGCAGGCTTCCCACAAATCGGGAACCAAATCGCTCTGGGCCAGGGAAAAGTCTACCACAGACACTCCGTCTCGAAGACGTGTCAAGCGTCGACCGTCCATGTCATAAAAAGGGAAGTGCAGGCTTCCCACAAATCGAGAACCAAATCACTTCATGCCAAGGAAACGTCTACCACGGACACTCCGTCTCGGAGACGCGTCGAGCGTCGACCGTCCATGTCGTAAAAAGGGCAGTGCAGGCTTCCCACAAAGCGGTAATCACTCCGGGCCAGAGAAACGTCTACCACCGACACTCCGTCTCGGAGACGAGTCAAGCGTCCACCGTCCATGTCATAAAAAGGGCAGTGCAGGCTTCCCACAAATCGGGAACCAAATCGCTCCGGGCCAAGGAAACGTCTACCACAGACACTCTGTCTCAGAGATGCGTCGAGCGTCGACCATCCATGTCGTAAAAAGGTCAGTGCAAGCTTCCTACAAAGCGGGAACCAAATCACTCCGGGCCAGAGAAACGTCTACCACGAACACTCCATCTCGGAGACGCGTCAAGCGTTGACCGTCCATGTCGTAAAAAAGGTTGTGCAGGATTCCTACAAAGCGGGAACCAAATCACTCCGGGCCAGGAAAACGTCTACCACGGACACTCCGTCTCGGAGATGCGTCAAGCGTTGACCGTCCATGTCGTAAAAAGGGCAGTGTAGGCTTCCCACAAATCGGGAACCAAATCACTCCGGGCCAGGGAAACGTCTACCACAGACACTCCGTCTCAAGGACGCGTCAAGCGTCGACCGTCCATGTCATAAAAAGGGCAGTGCAGGCTTCCTACAAAGCGAGAACCAAATCACTCTGGGCCAGAGAAACGTCTACCACGGACACTCCGTCTCGGAGTCGCGTCAAGCGTCGACCGTCCATATCGTAAAAAGGGCAGTGCATGCTTCCTAATAAGCAGGAACCAAATCACTCCGGGCCAGGGAAACGTCTACCACGGACACTCCGTTTCGGAGACGCGTCAAGCGTCGACCGTCCATGTCGTAAAAAGGACAGTGCAGGCTTCCCACAAATCGGGAACCAAATCGCTCCGGACCAGGGAAAAGTCTACCACGGACACTCCGTCTCGGAGACGCGTCAAGTGTCAATCGTCCATGTCGTAAAAAGGGCAGTGCGTCTCAAAAAGTGGGAACCAAAGCAAGTCGCCTCCACGCGAAAGAAGATCCATCAATGAATGCACACGACCCCCATATGTGGTGTGCATTTATTGATGGGGGGAACTTTGTTGGGGTCAAAAATTGCACCCCAGTTGACCAAGTCAAAGACAAGTCAACCTCTAATAAGCGGGCCCAGGCCCAAGCAAATGGGCCTATGCCCAAGTCGAGCCCCGCGGCCGGCCTCCACCATGCCGAAATAAAAAATCATATAATAAATAATTTTGATGTAATTTTTTATGCATGAATGTAAGAAAATGGGCATAAAGCCAAATTTCTGTAAAGCCCATGGCTTATGTGCAAAAGAAATGAGCACATGAGACATGGGATGGGCAAAATACCATTTTGTAAAGCCCAAGTGGCTATGTGTAATTTTGTAAGCCTATATAAGGCAACATGATGATGAATAAAATATACACTTTTCATTCTCTAAAAAATCTAGGGTTCTTTATGCCTCCTCCTTCCTCAAGGTTCTAAACCTTATTCCCTTTTTTCAATTAAATTAAGAGTTTTACTCTTCCTTTTCCAAAACTAAATAGTTTTTCACCACAAAACCCATAAAGGGGAACCCTGATCTCCCATCAGATCTTAAAAAAGAGATATTTCTTTTAAATCTCATCCTTTTTGTTCTTCAAGATCCGGCCAATAGAGAAGGAAGAAGGAGACCCACTTCTAAGAACCCCACTTTGGGGAAGATCCAGGGCTTAAGGGAGAAGCCCTTTCATCAGCTCCAAAATATCTTAGAAGTTCAACTCCTCAAAATACACACACACACACACACAAAATAATAAAAATTTCCTTTCAGGAGCACAGCTCCCAGTGCAAGGACCAAGTCCCTTTTGCTGCTGACGCCTAGCGCCCGTGTACCAGGCACGTGGGGCGCTCTGGCGCCCAGCGCCCGCGTGCAAGGCACGTGGGGTGCTCTGGCGCCCAGCGCCCGCGTGCCGGGCACGTGGGGCGTTGGCGCATAGCGCCCGCATGCTAGGCACGTAGGGCTCTGGCGCGCAGCGCCCGCATGCAAGACACGTGGGGCGCTGGCGCTCAGCGAACAGCGCGAGGCGCTGGCACCCACGCGTCCTTTAGACGCCATTTCCCCCTCATTTTACACACACTCCACACTAAAAACATTGCCCTTGTTAGAAAAAATTTCTAACGGGGCGCTTCCCCGCATCCCGTAAGGGGGCTGATAGCCCCCTTGACCCCCAGCCCGCTATCCGGGTAGTGGGACCCCCGTAAAAACTCTGCAGGGCCCCCGATATATCCAAAACCCCTTCAAAACACGACACTCCACATTGAGTTCGCATGACCTGTTTGACCCGTCAATCGGAGGTTCTCTCGCTCCAAAGGCGAGGGGTAATTAACGGCTGTTTAGTCTGCGGCTGCTGGAGATTCGGATCCCCACAATCAATAAACCCCAGCCTACCCTAGGCAGGGGGATCTGTAATGCGCCTGACGAGCGCGCGCGTATTCCCATCTGTTACGCCCCGCTTCCCGGTGTACGGCGAAGTGGACGCGACGAGGTCCGCTACGTATATACTTAGAAGTACATACGCTAAGCGTATCTAAGCAATATAAAAGTAAACCACAAGAGACAAGAGATATAGAAATAACAGCAACTTTATTAATAACATTCTTTTGTACAATGCATGAAAAGTAAATACAACTGAAATGAAAAGCGATGCTTAAACAATGGCATAGCAGGAAATGAAAGTACTGAATAGAACAAGGTACAATGTCTAGAGCTCGGGGTCTTCGTGAAACTGATCCAAGTCTTCACCGGTGGGCTCGATCTCTGCTGGGTCCAAAGCACCTGACGACATTCAAAGAAGAAAGAAATAGAATGTCGTCAGTGAACAGGTCGCCCGGTAAGTCCCAAAGATAAAGAAGAATTAGAAAAGACAGAATAAGAGGTATTTTCTAAAGAGATTGTAAAATATTGTATAATATTGTGTTAACGTTGTTGTTTGTAGTTTGGTACAGAAGGATGCCAGTGTATACGAGAGGGGTCTCTATATGCTAGAGACCAGGGCAAACGGAATGTACAAGGAACCGTTAAGCCACGGTACAACAGCAACGGAATATAGGTTAGGTGTCTTAATCTGACCATCTCGTACCACTTTTAACACCTTCCGTACCAATCTACCCCTTAAACCCCGTAGTGTTTTGATAGAATTGTTGTATTGTATTGGGTTAATTGGATGACTGACCAAAACCATGAAATCAGTAAACAGAGTGTAACTGCATAATCAGGTAAATGGAATAACGGAATAATGGATGAATATCCATGGTTTGATTCAGTCAAGTTGTATAGATTGTTAACTGGATTCTAGGATTCATGTGTTCATATTAAGTTGGAATATTAAAGAATGTAGATTGACTTGAATCATATTCAAGTCAGAAATAATCAGACTCAAACCCGAGTCAGACTAAAAGAAATGTAAGTCGAGGTTCTATATTTGTTAGGGTCCTTATTGTAATTTATAAAACTTGAGGGGGTTTTATGTAAAAATACTTTTGTATAGTTTTCAAGATACACCTCAAGTATTTATTATTCGTCTTTATAGTTATAATGAGTGTGATTTATTTTGTGATATTTCTAGTGAAAATATCCTAATTTCATAAATAAAGGTATCAATTTGTAATATTGATTTATTTGAAATTCATGGTATTTTAATGTAACTTTTAATCTTGTAATTTTTAGGAAAAGGTGGAAACTTTATCTTATAATAAAATAGGTGTTTAAATGATAAATATACATATGTTTATACAAGAATAATTTTTAATAAATATTTTATTTTCCAAAAATCTCATTTTTCTTAAATGTCGTATTTTAAACCTTTCGAGACCGAATGCTCCTTGCGGAGGTCTGAATCTCGCACTACTAAGCCCAAGGGTGCACGATAAACCGTACTATCCTAAACGAGTTTCCCAAAGGTGGGTTGTAGTGGCGCTTTGCAAAGATTTAATAAATACTAATCATTTAGAAAACGGTTTTATAAAGATAAGGTATTTATTTGAAAAAGGTGTAAATTTCCGTATTTTAAATTCTAGGGTTTCCTAAGCCAACTAGCCTATTTCTAAATGGTCTAAACGACAAGTCATTAGAAGTCTCAAATCGCCTCTTCACCGCCAATTGCGGCCAGGTAAGTGCCAGGTGAGTGGGAGGCTCTCCACTACAAGTAGTGGTCCTAATTAAGTAACCACTCGCCTTAGACACGCTTTGCCTAGACACCACAAAGTCAGGTTTAGATAAACGATCGATGTCCATAACTTTCGTATTTCCTATTAAAAGATATGGTTTTAAAATTGTATATAACTTAGAACTTTTAGAAAAGGTTTTATTAAGAAAAATGGTATTTTAATGTAAAATCTTATTTTATCTTATTCTAAGTTTTCAAGGTAGCGTGTTATGATTGCATATGAGTGTGTGTGGAGGTAGGTCATTACCTCGTGATCTATTTTAAGGTATAGCAATGTTAAAGGGTTAAATGTGATAAACTAAATATGGTGGTATTTAAGTGCAAAAATACGGTATATTGCAAAAGCTATCATTTCATGTGTGAAAACTTGTTCAAATTAATTTTTAAGTGATTAGTAGTCAACATGAAGATGTTTAGGTATTATGGAATTAGTGATAAGTGAGATTTGATCGAAAACCGAATCAGAAATCGGTTTGTTCCGATTTCCATCGGGTTTGAAAAATCATATTTTTATGAAAGAATAGAAAGGTAGAAAAGAGGGACTTACGGGTTTGGACAACGCTAGAGAGTGAGAGGGGGGTAGAGGGTTTTCCGGCACGTCGAAACGTCGTCGAGAGCTCCTAGCACGATCACCAGAAAGTCGCCGTCGATTTCGTCAGCGCTTCGCCTTTCGCTCGTTTTCTGACGTACCAAGTTCTCTTGGGATTTTGAGAGAGTGGACTTAGGAATTTAGGATGAGGGGGTAGAGGGTAGGAGTGTTTATATAGGGTTAGGCTAGGGTTAGGGTTTTAATAAAAAAATATATAAAATATATAAAAACATTAAAAAACATTAAATTTTTGGAGTAAAAGGGATTTATTGAGAAATTTATAACCGATCAAAAAATTTAAAGTGTGCAGGTGAGAAGGCCAGGTCAATACAGAATTTTTCCGTGTTGACGACTCGGCCGTCCGGCCGAGTCCGGCCGGCGGCGCCGGCCCGAGTCGGCCGGCCGACTCGGCCGACTCGGGATACCGTTGGGTGGGGGTCTCCTGGGGGGATTTATGGTATATTTATTTTTTGGTCTTCAGTTCAAGTTTTGTGAGTTATGGCGTTTTGACTGTTGACTTTCCAAAGAATTTAAAACAAAATAAATATAAAAATAATATGGGGCATGTGATTTGAACTCTGGTGGCTTGGTTCAGCAGTGCAAGGTATTACCAATGAGCTACAAGCTCCTTCTTGTAATTATGGAGTGAAATAAATACCTAAAGAGATATCAGCCGCAATAAATACTCCAAGTATACATTGAATTTAAATCAATTCTTTGTACATTAAAAATAGAGTTGTTACACCATCTCAATGGGGTGACGAAAAAACCCTGTATAGTCATGTTCAGGATGTAATCAAGTAGTCAAGTCAAGTAGTAACCATGGTTCGGTCAAGTCAGATCAAGTATACATGTTTGATATTGATGTTTGATTTCAAATATTCATGTTCATGTTCATGTTCAAGTATTCAGATTTGATTTTGGATCCAGGTTTGAATTAGACTTAGACTAAGTCAGACACTTGTAAACAGATTTAGATCTTGAATTAGGTTCGGGAGTCATCGATAACTGCTGCACATGGACGACAGGATTTGTGTCTTTTTCCAAGACAATTACCATTGATAACTCCGTTAAGTTTTCTATTTTAAATAGGCAAACACTCACTTTCTCCAGCTTCCTGGGGATGAGAATTGATCCTGCTTAAACATATATTTACTAAAGTCCTTAAATATTGTTTTTATATAACTCGAGGGGGTTTTATGAAAAATATTTTAATATAGTTTAAAAATAAAACCTCGAGGGTGATTAGTATTATTTAAGATTGTCATGAGCATGGATTTTAAGTATTTTGGGTATTTTAGTGATAAGTACTTAGCTTGGAAAGTTCATGGTATTTTATTGTAAAACTTGCTTTTTTGGTATCTTGATGTTATTTTATTGAAATTTGTTAATCTTTTCAATTTTGAAAAATATAGATTTATTATATTTTGAAAATATTGATTTATAATTTTATATAATTTTAATTTTAAAAAAATAATTTTATTTTATTTAGAAAATTCGTATTTCTTTAAAAACCGTATTTAAATCCTTTCGAGACCGAATGCTCCGTGAGAAGCTCTGCATCTCATTCTACTAGCCTATGGATGTGCGATAATTCACACTATCCATTAGCGGGTCATCTAAAAAGGGTTGTAGATGCATAATTGCAAAGGAAATGAAATACCGTATTTTAAAGAAATCCGGTTTTTAAATTATATGGTATTTTATTGTAAGATTTTCTTCGTAACAAATATTCATACAGAAAAGGTATCGTGCAATGAAATAAGAGTGTACGTGAGGGGTAGGTCGTTACCCCGTGAAGTTTTTCCTAAAGGTATAGTTTATACGAAACTAAAAGAAGTGATATTGAAGTTCAAGGTATTTTAATGAAAAAATTCAAATATGGTTGTTTTACATGAGATTCTATGTTAAATCTTGATTCTAAATTTTGGTATAAAAATTACATGTGAAGAGGTAAATTTTGTTTAACCAAAATATAAAAGGAATTGGAGTTATGGCTTTTATAAAAGATGATATCGGTATAACTTCATTTTTACCGATTTTGATTAAAAAGAATTTTCAATGAAGAGAAGGGAAGTTTGGGGGGGACTTGCTATTTGACTACGCTAAGAAGAGGGGGAGGAAGAGGAGGAAAAACCTTGTAGTGTCGCGGGAGCTCCGGATGTTGCTTCGATCTTCGCCGAAAGTTGATCGCTTGCTAACTCCTCTTTACTCCATTTGTACTTAGAAATTTTTTTAGAGTTTTGGCTAGAATTTTCAGAATGGTGCATAGCCAAACTAAGGGATGGTATTTATAGCGGAGAATTAGGGTTTTGGAATTAAAATGGTGGATTTAAAATATGGTTTAATTGTGTAATGAAGGGTCTCTGTTTGATTGCAGGGAAATCAAACAGTGCAGAAGAGTTAGGGGTAGGTGAAGGGACTAGTGTGCAAAGCCCGAGCCTCATTGGGCTCCATCCGACCGTCGGTGCCAGCCTTAATGGACATTTGGCCGGTCGATTTAAGGTTTAGGGTCGCTAGATTTGTGCCACGTGTATTGTTCAGAGCTTACTCCATTTTGTGCCTGTTTGATTTTTCTGAACTTTTCATTTCCCTGTGTATTGCACCTGCAAACTATTGGGCTTCTAAAAATTAAAAAGAAAAATTCAGAAAAAATAATGTGTCTGATGGGATTCGAACACAAAGGCTACGTCACATCAGTGCAAAGGCTTTACCAGTGAGCTACAAATGGCTTCTTACTGTTATTTAACAAAAGTAACTTATAACTCAAACTCGGGCTATAAAATTCATTTCTTATATATTAACAGTAAAATTATGTACAAAGATTTTAGAGTCGTTACAAGTAGACTCTTCGATCGGTGGTGAACGATGTCAGCTCTTCGTCGGCCGGATTCATCCGGATTTGATTATAACTGGAGAAGGCATCCATGAAGCTCAGCAGCTCATGACTGGCCGAACTGTCGACTAATTGATCTATCCGAGAGAGTGAGTAGTTGTCTTTGGGGCAGGCCTTGCTTAGATTGGTGAAATTTACACACATGCGCCATTTCTCGTTTGCCTTCTTGACCATGACTACGTTTACTAGCCAAGCCGAGAAGTCCAGGTTTCTGATGAAGTCGGTCGCGAACAGTCGGTCCACCTATTCCTCTATCGCTTTTTGCTTCATTGGGGTGGAGCTTCTTTTCTTTTGTCGGACTGGTCGGGATTTCGAGTCGACCCTGAGCTTGTGAGAGATTACCTTGGGGTCGATCTCGGGCATGTCCGCTGGAGTCCAAGCGAACACATCGGAGTTGTTCTGGAGAAACTGTACTAGGCTGTCTCAAGCGTCCCCGGTCAAAAGTGAACCGATCTGTACAGTTCAACTATTGTACCCTTTCTTAAGAGGAACCTCTAACAAAGCCTCCACAGGGGAACCCGAATCTTATTTTTTTCATCGCGCGTATCCAGAGATTCCCGAGGATCGTACGTACCTTCAGAAATATCAGCTTCTTTGTCCTCGAGGAGCGTCGAGGCGAGACAGACCCTGGCGGTTTGTTGGTCACCGTAGGCCTGGCTTATCCATCCATCGTTCAGAGGGAATTTGAACGTGAGGTGGTAGGTTGAGATCGAACCTGGAGGGCGTTTAGAGTGGAGTGACCCAAGAGGATGTTGTAGGATGAAGGAATCCTGGCAACAAGGAAATTCACGGATATAGTTCGTGTTCTTCCTGCTTCCCCAATGCTGAGAGGGAGGGTGATCGTTCCTTTGGACGAAACAGAATGGTTTGTAAACCCAGAGAGGATGTAGGAGGTCAGTTGGAGGTCATACGGGTTTAACCCCATACGCTGAAAACAGTCGTAGAACAGGATATCCGCCGAGCTCCCTGAGTCGACTAGGATTCTCCGGACTTCATATCGGTTTACCCGGGCTGTTATCATAAGGGGATCACTGTGCGGGAGTGATATGCCGTGAAGGTGATTGGATCATTCTCCTTGAACTTCTTGTAGGGTGGATCACTTAAGATCATGACCGTCCGAAAGCGGCGGGTGTCCTCGTTACTCGGAATCGAGCCAACAGAGACGACCATGATCTGCCCGACCATCAATTCTCCGGGAGGGGTTTGGTTCGCTTGCTCCCAATCTGCCTGCCGTTTGCCTCATAGGTACTTCGCCAGATGACTGGAGCAGATCAGCTCATTGATATAGTCACGGAGTTGTTAGCAGTTCTCAGTCGGGTGCCCCTGCGATCGATGGAAGGCGTAGTACGGACCGCGAAGTTACTTGCCCTGCCTCTGAGTCACCGGCGGAAGTTTGAAGAACCTCTCGCCCTTATCCTCCACTAGTAGCTCAGCCTGGAAGACGTTCAGGGGAGTGTACTTATGAAATCATAGAGAATAAGGTTTTGGACGGTCGGACTTTTTCTTTTCTTCCCGTCTTGTTTCTTTTGATCCGTTCGGTCGCCGCGGGGTAAGTTTGTATTTACCTCTGACTTAAGTTGGATTTCCCGCTCGGTCCAGATTTTTACTTCGGCCATGATCTTAGGTTGCGCCAATGCAAAATAGCGGAGCCACTCTTTGTGCCTAAGACCCGACCTCAAGACAGTGATAACTATTTCATCGCGGTGCTTGGGAACTTCCAGAAGAGCATTATAAAAGCGGGTAACGTAATCCTTGAAAAATTCCATATCTTCGCTCTTGATGGTAAATAGTTAGTCCACCATCCTTTTTTGTCGTCAGTTACCGACGAAATGACCGAGGAATTGAGTTGCCAGCTCGCCAAAGGTCGATATCGAGCGTGGCGCAAGGCAACGGAACCAATCTCGGCCGGCCCGAATGAGAGTGGTAGGGAAGGCTCGGCACCGAGCCGCGTCTGAATTGTCTTGGAAGCTCATGCCTGCCGTAAATGCATCCAAGTGGTCCTTCGGGCCAGATTTCCCATCGAAGAGGGCCACCATGAGCGGTTTTTTCCGAGACGAGATCCGCTCACTTAGTAACTGCTCTATGAAGGGCATCGTGAGTGAATCCACGGAGTAGTTTTCTACTCCTTCGGCCGAACAGGTAGCATGTTGCATGTCTTCGATTTTCTTCTTGAGGGCCTCGATTCGTTGATGGTACACCGAGGATTCTCCGTAATCGAAACGCCTGCTGTCTCGACTTTGGGCTTGCACGATGGAGCGGTTTCAGTTTTGCTCTATCACGTTTCTCAGGTCCTCGGGGGGAAACCTTTATGGTCGGTCCCGAGGTAAGCCATGTACGCATCCTCGATGGATATGGGGACGTCAGTCTTCCCTGGAATCAAGCGACCTGACCGACGTCTCCTCAGGGGGAGAGAAAGCGCGGCGGGCGTTGAAGCGATGGCCTGATCTCCTCTGAGATCTTGGTGTCGAACTATCCGACGCCCAACGAGTCAAGGAATCATTTCTCGTATGGGGGCCGTGACTGCCGGAATCGGCACACCGGTGTTCGGTGACATCGAGATGGGCATGAGCGAGGTCAAGGGGTTGAATGCGCCCCTCCGTCATCCACGCACGCCATCGTTCCAAGGAGTGGGGACAACGGTTTGGCGGGCATCGCCGGCCGTTTGAACACGAGCGAGCACGTCCACTATCGCCGTGAGCCTGTCGATCCGTGCAGATAAGGCATCGACGACGTTGGGAGGTAGAGTAGGACCGCTCCGGCCTCCGTTGTGGAGGACGAGACTGTTCCCGCCAAATTTTTTGGCTGAGAGCTGCTTGTTCCCTTATAAAAAAGAGAGAGAAGAAAGAGGAAAAGAATCCTTATAGTTTAACATCACGTGTTAAACGCGTGGGCGCTTATATGCAAAGCATATAATCGCTTAAAGCAAATAACTTAGGGCCAAACTGGCCTCACGTGTTAAACACGTGAGTGCTCATATACAAAGCATATGAGCGCTGAATAAATAAACCTAAAGGTCAAACTGGACTCACGTGTTAAACACGTGAGCGCTCATATGCTTTGCATATGAGCATTGAATATAAATAACCAATGGCCAAACAGGCCTCACGTGTTAAACACGTGAGCGCGCATATACAAAGCATATGAGCGCTGAATATAAATAGGCTAAAACCACACTAGGGGTCACGTGTTAAACATGTGAGTTCTCTTACCGCATTCTTTGGCAGCGCTCACATGCAAAGCATGTGAGCGCCCTAATTTAAAATACTCCCATCTAATAGAATTAAATTCTATGTGATAGAATTAAATTCTATTTGGAAAATATTTTCCTTGATCTTTCTAATATGGAAAGATCTTTCTCTAACAGAGAATTCTGGATTTAAAATCCAATTGTGATAAAATATCACTAATTAAACCATCTGATAGAATTAAATTCTATGTGGGAAATATTTCCCTGGTCTTCCTCAAACTAGAAGGTCTTCTCTGTTAAACAGAGGACCCTTGAATCAGAGATTCAACGGTGATCATTTGATAGAATATAATTCTATCTTAGGAAATATTTTCCTAATCTTGTTAAACTAACAAGATATTCATATAAAAGAATTAAATTTTATGTTAGAAAAATATATTTCTAATCTTGTTAAACTAATAAGATATTCATATGATACAATAAAATTCTAATCTTGTTAAACTAATAAGATATTCATATGATACAATAAAATTCTAATCTTGTTAAACTAACAAGATATTCATATGATAGAATAAAATTCAATGTGATGGAATTAAATTATATGTTGGAATAAAATTCTAATCTTGTTAACTAACAAAATATCTGTAAGGCGTTTTACGTCACCCCATTGAGATGGGAATACGCGCACGCTTGCCGGGCGTACTACAGATTCTCCCTGCCTAGGGTAGGTGTTCCCCTCCGAACGGCGGCCGAGACGTTAGGACGTCTCGCCTGAGATTCGGGGCAGATGCTATTTGGTTTTATCTGTCCACCTCTCCGAAGATGCCAAGTTGATTTATGGCACCGTGTATCGGAGGTTTAGACGGATGCGGCCGATGTAGCAGACTTCGTCAGATTCCCCCTCGCTTGAGGGGTTTTTGATTGTGGGGACACTCTTCCCTGCAGGCGCAACCCCCTGCAGTTAATTACGCTACCGCATCGCGGTAACAACTTTCTCCTTCTCCAGAATTTCACTTCGTGTCGTGTGTGTTTGTTTTGTTTGTGATTGCCCGTGGATTGTATACGGAGACTAAGTGATGCCGTCGCCCGTAGGATGTGGATTAGTCCAAATCCGTATTTACTTATATTTGGGTTTGGTGTTTTAGTTTAAGGATACGTTAGCCATATTTAGGCTAAGATCGACTTAAACATTTGTTAAGGATACGTTAGTCTGATTTGAGACTAAGATCAACTTAACGGGATCGTTTGGATCCGACAAAAGAGCAATTGGCTCTATTGTTTAGTTTAATGACGTTGTGGTCGATAGGTAGTTTAAGGACGTTGCGGTCCATATTCCAGTTTAGGGACATGGTGGTCCATATTCCAGTTTAGGGACATGGTGGCCCATATTTAGTTTAAGGACGCTTGAGTCCGTGGGTTTAAGGACCCCACAGTCCGTGTTTTAGTTTAAGGACGCATAAGTCCGCGGGTTTAAGGATCCCACAATCCGTCTTTTGGTTTAAGGACACTTAAGTCCATGAGTTTAAGGACCCCACAGTCCGTGTTGATGTGTGGTTGTCGGGACCCGTCACCTCTCCGACGTCGTTGAAGGATTACACCAATAGGAGTCAAAGGAGTTCGGAGATGTACCCTCGAACCGGATGCAAATTGATTTAAGAGAGAAGCTGTGCTCAGTCAATTTAATTTGAGGACTTACGGCCATGATTGGGCTAAGTCCAATTAAAAAAAAATATTCAACGCTTTTGCTTGTTTTTGGCCTATTAGGCCTGTGCTAGGGCTTTGCCCATGTTTAAGTAATGCATTGCATTACTTTTTATTTTGTTTGGGCTCTGCCCATTTATAAAAGGATGCAGAGCATCAATTTTGTTTGGGCTCTGCCCTTTCATTGCATTTTATTTTTGTTTGGGCTCTGCCCATTTATAAATGATGCAGAGCATCAATTTTCATTTGGGCTCTGATGCATTGCATCTGTTTGAAAATAATGCATAGCATTTACTAGGCCAGTCAAGCCTTTTTAATTGGGCACAACCCTTCTTTTTAATGATGCAATGCATCAATCATCTGACAGTAGCCATGTGGCCTGTCAGGCGCTTTGCGCCAATAAATAAGCGCAAGCGCTTGTGGGGGTGACACGTGTCATGCAAGCGCAGTGCGCTGCACCAGTGCGCTGCGCTTGCGCTGCTGACACGTGGCGCGCTCTGGTGAGTTGCGCCAATTTCAGAGAGCAAAGCTCTATCTTAAAAGCGCACAGCGCAATTGATTCAGATGCTGACACGTGGCGCTCTCTGGTGGCTTGCGCCAACCCAGGAGCGTAACAGTGCAGTTTTTTGCAAGTGCAAGGCACTATTTCAATAATCTTGAGAATCTTTAAGATTCCAGAACCAATGGTTCATAAAAAGTGCAAAGCACTGTTTGATTTCTTGATCCAATTTAGATCAAAGAAAACAAGTTTTTTTTCTTGTTTTTCTTGTTTTCAGAGAACCAGAGGTTCATAAAAGAGTGCAAAGCACTTATTATTATATGAAGATCATTGATCTTGTTCTTAGATCAATGATCTATTAAAAGAAATTCTTCTATTTTATGAAGGTTTTTACCTTTTTCTTGAAATTTCTTTAGAGTTCTATCTGTTTTGAGGTTCTCAATCTCTCACAAAATGTTCATTCTTTTGATTTGGGGTCTAGGGGCCTTTATATAGTGCCCATAAATTTGTTAAAGAGATCTTTCTCTGAGTGATTTGAGGAATTTTCCCCACCGTTGGATCTTTGATCCAAGAGCTTCTGTTTTACAGAAGACAATCTTCTTGTTTTAACAAGAACAGAAAAATCTTGCTAGAATTTAATTCTGTTTGGCGCAAACGCCCCAGTGCATGACACGTGTCAAGCAGCGCAACTGCGCCTGCGCAACTGCGCTGACACGTGTCGCTCAGCGCACGGCGCAGCGCAACTGCGCTGACACGTGTCGCGCAGCGCATCTGCGCTGACACGTGTCGCGCGGCGCAGCGCTTGCGCACCTGAAGCGTTGCTTCCTTTAATTTTGTTTTACATAGAGTTTTGCTCTGATTGGGCGTGCTGCCTTGGGCGCTACGCTGGCGTATCAGATTTCGACACGTGGCGCGTTGCGCGCAGCGCAAAGAATTTGAAGTATTGCTTCGAATTTTGAATTTTGAAATTCAAACAGAGATTTGCTCTGATTGGAGGAAACAAATGCCCTCCACTGTTGCGCTCACGTGGCTCGCACGTGAGTGCAGCGGTGGCAAGATCCTGGCCGTTGGATCAACGGGTGAGCTGAAGGGGCGCAAGCGCCTTATAAATAGGACCCCTAGCTCATAGAAAATCATCACCATTTTCTAAAATTTTGATTTTCAGAGCTTTGCTCTTGCTTAAGAACTTCAGAGCTTTGCTCTTGCTTCCAAACTCTAGAGCTTTGCTCTAATTTCCAAAGCTAAAAAACTTTTAGGTAAAATCAATTTAAAATTAAATTAAATTAATTTAAATCAATCTTAACCAACAGAGCCTTACTCTCATAGATCTTTTGATCTAAAGAAATCCCCTTTGGGGTTTCATAAATAGAGCTTTGCTCTCAAAAATTTGTTTCAGGGTTTCTTAACCCATGAACAGAGCTTTGCTCATTGACAGAATATAGATCTTTGATCTTCTGATGATGAACTCTTAAGAGTTTTTTTTATATGGATCTTTAAGAACCCAGAACTTCATTTTTTTTTTAGGAATTAATTAATTTCCTTTCTTTGATGAATTTTTTTTATCATTATTACAGAGCTAAGCTCTTTTTTAAAGAATCTTATTCCCCTGAGACCAGAGTTTGACAAGTGTCACTCTGTGACAGAGCTTTGCTCTGAAAGAGGAGATTTTCTCCTTGTCTCTAGGGATTTTTTTTAGTATTAATGGGAATATTCTTTTAGGGATTAACTAACAATCTCATCCAATGATGGGGTTGTCTTATTAACTGACGTATTGTCATCCAGATTTTATGGGTCCCCCTTTGGTCTCCTACCCACTACATTGTTGTGCAGTGTAATTAATTTTAATTTAATTTTAATTAATTTTTAAATTCAGTTAATTAAAAAAATTTAAACGCCAAGCATTGGAATTGCAACACTAACGGCTAATTTTGTTCACTTGCAGTGACCATGTCTCTCGATACTTCATTCTCGTTCGCTCGTTCGGAGGAGGGGTTTCCTGAAGCGCCCTTGGACCGCGAAGTCTTAGCTATGATCAGGGACTACGACCCGGAATATAAGAGTCTCTACCTTTGAGGGTCGTGGTACAATCAGATTATCATGGTTCGACGGAGCTTCACGTGCGCAGTACCGTCGGAACCTATTACGGTGATTCATTATGCCAGCCCACCCCTGGTGCAGTATGCCGTGGAGATGGTTGATTGGACTTTGAAGGGCTTTCTTCATCCTGCCATATATGTGATTCTGGTCCAGCGTCCTATGGTTTTGGATATCCTGGGACGCCGTATCTGTCAAGGCAAGGCGCGACCTTGGGGGCAATCATATAACATAGGTCTATAGGTCTGATCCCCCGCCACCCGATCGACTATCTGCCATGGGCTCGCTATATCCTGTCGGCGAAGAAGTCGCAGTTGATAAGGTTAGGGTTGTACACTACAGTTTACGTCTCCCTCTTCCAGTATCTGATGCTTCCCACCTGGTGTTTCAAGGCTTTCTTGGAGCAGTGGAACATTCCTACTCACACTTTCCTCGCAATGGATCGGGAAGTGTCGATTTCTCTAGAGGAGTTCACAGAGGTCTCCGGTTTACCGGTTATAGGGGAGCACTATGAGGAGTTGCATCCGACAGACGAGTATGTCTTCGGTGCTAAGCCGGCGGTAAGGGGCCTCACGCCGGAGAATGCTGTCCAACACCAATTCCCAAGTTTGATCAAAGTGTTGAACATCTATGAGGCCCTTTTTCATTGAACGTGGGAGTCGCGGAGTTAGATTTGAGGATTTCATCGCTCGGTTCCTTCACCCAAGCGTCCTCTCGGCAGAAGCTGCCAAGTTTTCCACCCTTGAGGACCCTTTCGGTCTAGGTTTGGATAACCTGCCGGCGAAGGAAATAGACCAGAAGGGTTTTTTCCTTCCTAACTCCCCGACTGTGTCTTTTGCAGAAGTTGCAGCCCCCGGGATGGATGAGGAGGCCTTCTTTTTAGGATTTCTTGGGTTATGGCTGAGTTGGTTTGCGCTTCCGATGCATTCTCGCCATATGTGGCCTTCTGTCTTTTACCCAGCTCACCGGATGACCATCGGGGTAAAGGTGGCCGTTGGGATCGCCGGCTTGGCACACTTGTATCACGGCCTCAGTCGAGCGGTGGATGCTAATGAGCCTGGGGTACTGCACGTGATCTTCCCGATGCATTACTTCGTATCGTGGCTCGAGCTACACACATCGGGTGTTTTCGGCATGCACAAAAGGCCCTCGTTCTACGACAGGTGCAGCTTCCCTCACATCATACAGTTGATTGGCGCATGAATTGTGACTCCATCACCACGGAACGCCAGGGGTTTACTCCTTCGCCACCACACCGTTGGAGATGGGGTGTCTTTCATCGATAAGGTGTTGACTATTGGAAAGGCGTCTACCACTGCAGTGCGACCATTGCAAGACACTTTCAAAGATGGAGCCTCAGTTCTGACGGCCCGGGAGACCCTTCACTTATATTCTATCAGACCGGGCGTCCTGGTGTTCAGGCAGAACGGTGCGGCGATTTTCATGAGGTACAACCCGCATCGCTTCGCCCAACAACTGAGCTACAATCAATGGGTACCACTGGAGGCCTTCCTTTCGGAACCTGCTGCGACCGAAGAAGGGATGGATAGCGCGCTGCATCGCTTCATGTGTCTGAACACGGGCTCCCACTTCTTTATCAGTGAACCGGCTTGCGCCCCACGACTCCTCAAGGTATATACAGAATGGTACAGTCATTCGACGGGAGCCGTTATAAAGGAGGAAAAGCGATTGCTGGTCGACCGTAAGGGTGTGCCTCCAGGCAGCGACCGCAACGCTCCTTTAGTGCCAAGGACTCCGGTAATTCCTCCTCTAAAAGATGCTAGAGCCGGACCACCGCGTGCGCAGAGTCTTCCATGTGGATTGCCGCTCCCCAATATTGCGGATGCACCACTAGCGCCCTGTGCTCCAGTGGAGACAGTGGTTGTAGCCTCGCCGGAGTCTGATGTGGGTGCGGACATTGGGACCCGCCGCCCCAAGGTGCCTGCCAAGCGCAAGTCGATCCCGGGTGCACCTAGGGTTGGTGGGTAGAAGAAGAAAAAGAAGTCGCTCTTCGCTGCTGACGTCGCGTTCGGTCAAGAACCCCACGCTCCCTATGGTGAGGGCCTGAGTGAATATGGGACTAACGAGGGATTAGTCATGCCGCCGGATGACACGGACCTGGAGGCCGCCCTCGAAGCTTCGGAGCGGTTGGCGAGGCGTGAGGCGTGGCTGGCTAAGCTTGCGGAATCAGGTAATCACTAGTCGCATTTTCTATTACATCATATCTTTATTATTGCCTTTGACTAACATTTTTCCTTCTTTTCTTCCAACAGGCATCACCACTGAAGAAGCCATTGCCGCTTCCCTCAAGACTTTCCAAGAGGAGGAACGCCTTAGAGCGTCTTTAGGTCTTAGTAAGTTTCGATTCATCAAGTTTTCATTTTCCTTGTGTTATGGTCGATCTAACCTCTCCCTTTTTATCGCAGGAACCTCAATGCCGATCCCGCCAGGTGACGCGGAGACTCTGCCAGCTGCCGATGTTCCTGCTTCCTCAGGGCTACCGCGGGAGGCCTGTCTTGAAGAGCCGATGAGAGATGCCTTAAAGGCTCTGGAGGCATCTCTAAACGAGGACGACGATGCCTTGATGAAGTAAGCGTCGACGAGGTCTATCGCGACAGCACGAGAGGGGAGGAAGCGGTCGAGGCGTGAAGCGAAGGCACGCAGGGCCGCCTTGGCCATTGGAGTGGGCCCAAGCACCGTCCCTCGTGCCGATACTCCGTCAGAAGAGCTCCCGGTTGCCTTGTCTACAGCTCATAGATAGGCGGTGCGCGCCAATAGGGAGGCTAACGATAAGTCCACCTCAGGTAATATTTCTTTCAGAATTTTGTTGTAAGAATTATAAAGTTATCGGTTCTTATATATTCTGTCCTGCAGGGCCAAGTCCAACCGAGGGGGAGGCGGAGACCGTCGAACCTGTGGGGCTAGAGGGAGAGGCATTGGTCGAAGCCGAGCCGATGGCGGATGACACAACCGGGATTGCTGGGCTTGAGCCAGTGGCTGACGAAATGGTCACGTCCACTATGCCTGAGCAAGTGGTTGATACCGAGCCCGAGGTAGCAGCGGACGGAGCGCTTGAGACCGACGACCTCGTGGCGACGGCGGACGAGACAACCGTGACTGCTGAGCCCGAGGGAGTAGTGGGTGAGGTGGACATGATTCCTGAGGATGAGCCGACCGCTCTTTCTCAGGAGTATGGCAATGTTCCGGTCATAGCTCTCCCCGCCTATGGCCCTCCGCCGTCTCCTGGCCTCGCGAACACGACGACGGCCCCCGTGGAGTCTGGGGATGAGGCCACGGGTGGTGGACTTATGTCGATGGAGGAGGGAGACGCCTCCGTCTCGGCTGGAGGCTCATCAGGTAAATTTCAGATACCGCCCCCCCTTTTTTATCTTGCAATCTTTCCTGATAGGTTTACCCTTGTTTTTTAACGCAGGTGCAGCCAGCGCTGATGCTCTACTGCTCGAGGGAGCGCCGTCAACTACTGCCTTGGCGGTGGTCACTTCTCAGCCCTCTCTTATACCATCAAAGATGTTGGAAGGTATGGATTTGCAACCTATTAGTTTCGTCTTTCAGCCGCATAATTTATGTACTAAAGTCGTACTGTTGTGTCTTTTCAGGAGTGCTTTTTGATCATCTTTATCAAGTGCTGCTCCCACACTTCTCCTTCCCATCTGAATTTGCTTCTCCCTCTGGTGGCGCTGGTGAGTATGGTTTCCAATTCATATCTTTCTTTTTCAGTGATGGAATTATTTCTAACTTTTCTTCGTCCCGACTGCAGTGCTACAAATTGAAGGAGGGGATGAAAGATTGGCCGCATCACCGGCCCTTCCGGCCTTGCCACCTGCCTCAGCTGGTACAGCAACTATCACATTGATAACTCCTTTTTTTTATTTCTTGAACTGTTATCTGATCATATCTTGTTTTTTCAGCTGTCGTTCCGGTCTCGGCACCCTTCGAGCCTCGTGTCATAATGCCGGCGGGCCCTTTCTTGAGACGTCCGTCTTCGAAAGGCGCCGTGAATAGCCTGCGCATGTTGAGCGACTACATCGAGGAACTCGACGTCGAGACTCCTACATCTGCGGCAGATTTCGCTACGGCGGTTAACCCGATGCTGGTGATACTCGTAAATTTCCATGACGAGGGCATCATCGCGTCTTGGGTTAACCACTGCAGGGAGATCGAGGCTCGTCTGCATCAACTGGAGTTTGTGTGCCCTGCTCCCGAGACCTTAGCCGCAAGCAATGAAAGAGAAGTGTGGATCGAGCAAAGCGCTTCTTACGTCCACCACTTGGAACAAGAAGCGGCTTTAAGGCTGAGGGAATACCAAGAGACCTCGAGCGAGACGGCCCGTCTGCGTGCTGAGGTTGAGGCGAATGCTGCTCAAGTGAAGGCTATTTTTGAGGGCCTCCTGGAACGCATCTCTCATGGGCTAAACTTGAAGCGAAAGCTTGATGTCGCCGAGCGTGACACCCTAGGCCGTGAAGCTGCTCATCAGGCCGTTAGGGAGTAGCTTGCATCTGTCTTGCAGCAGCGGGCTCAAGTGGAGGCAGATCTGGCGGTGGTGTCCGATTAGGAGAAAGTGTAGAAGGAGGTGTGCGAACAATTGCTAGAGTTATGCAAGACGCTTCCTTCCCAGTAATTCCCCTTGTATCTACATACTTGTAAAAAAAATTCTTTTTCGAATAAGATGTATCCATTCTTTATTCTTTTGTACGCTTCACCTTGTATTTGATTGAAGTTAATAAATAAAGACACACATTTTTCTTTGCAATGTCTTGTATTATTTCTTTGCTTTCTCCCTTCTCTTATTATCAACAGGCTGTCTTGATAAACACAATTGACAGATAATAGAGTAAGCATCTAGATTTCTCCAAGAGATAACGATGGCTTAGGTCGCAGGTTCAGATCTGCTGCCTAAGACTTTTCAACTCTATGAGTTGTGAGGGTCTCATAGAAACTTTTCTCCCTACGGGTCGAGAGGATCTCGTAGGTGGATTTTCTCCTTAGGAATCGTGAAGATTCCTAAGTGTGTTTTCTCTTATAAGTCGTAAGGATCTTATAAGAGAATTTTCTCCCTTACAAGTCGAGAGGACTCGTAAGTGGTTGATGAGTTGACTTGTTTCTGAGTCGAAGTATTGCTCCGATGGGGAGGTCGTTGGCTGACTTGCTTCCGGGTCGGAGGTCGTTGGTTGACTTGCTTCCGAGACGGAGGTCGTTGGCTGACTTGTTTCCGAGACGGAGGTCGTTGATTGACTTGTTTCTGAGTCGGAGGTCGTTGTCTGACTTGTTTCCGAGACGGAGGTCTTTTGTTGACTTGTTTCCGAGACGGAGGTCGTTGGCTGACTTGTTTCCGAGACGGAGGTCATTGGCTGACTTATTTTCGGGACGGAGGTCGTTGGCTGACTTGTTTCCGAGACGGAGGTCGTTTGCTGACTTGTTTCCGCGACGGAGGTCGTTGGCTGACTTGTTTCCGGGACGGAGGTCATTTGTTGACTTGTTTCCGAGACGAAGGTCGTTGGTTGACTTGTTTCCGCGACGGAGGTCATTTGCTGACTTGTTTCCGAGACGGAGGTCATTGGTTGACTTGTTTCCTAGACGGAGGTCCTTGGTTGACTTGTTTCTACGACGGAGGTCATTTGTTGACTTGTTTCCGAGACGGATGTCATTTGTTGACTTGTTTCCGAGACAGAGGTCGTTGGCTGACTTGTTTCCGCGATGGAGCATTTGTTGACTTGTTTCCGCGACGGAGGTCATTTGTTGACTTGTTTCCGAGACGGAGGTCTTTGGTTGACTTGTTTCTGCGACGGAGGTCATTTGCTGACTTGTTTCCGAGACGGAGGTGGTTGGTTGACTTATTTCCGAGACGGAGATCGTTGATTGACTTGTTTCCGCGACGGAGGTCATTTGCTGACTTGTTTCCGCGACGGAGGTCATTTGTTGACTTGTTTCCGAGACGGAGGTCATTGGCTGACTTGTTTCCGAGACGGAGGTCATTGGCTGACTTGTTTCCGAGACGGAGGTCGTTGGTTGACTTGTTTCCGAGACGGAGGTCGTTGATTGACTCTAGGTTGTCTATGAACCGTAGAGTCTTGGAACTGGGGACTTTGCCGTAGCTCCGATTGGTGATGTCACGTCCATGTCCTGCTGGAATGAGAAGGAACGCCGCTGTTGGTCCCCAGGCTATAGATGTGGTCGTCGAGATCTGACTTCCCTTCGTCGCAGCCTGGTGGGGAAATGTAATCCCCTTTTTGTTTGTGCCCTTGGATTGTATAAAGGGGTCACTATGGACTTACCTATAGGGCAAAAGTTTCATTCTTTCATTTTGTTTTATTTCTTTCTGCGATGCTCTATCATTTCAGCTTTTTACATCGCGAAAGTCGCGATTGCCCAATCATTTCGGCTATTTTTCGCGGTGCCCAATCATTTCGGCTATTTATTTTATTTTTACTCGCTGCTTTTTATTGCGAGTTGCCCAATCATTTCGGCTATTTATTTTATTTTTACTCGCTGCTTTTTATTGCGAGTTGCCCAATCATTTCGGCTGTATTTTATGCATACGTTTTTACTTGCTGTTTTTTTATTGCAAGTTGTCCCATCATTTCGGCTATTTCGTATGAATGTGTGACCTACCGGCTTTTCACTGTAAACCTGGAATTAGACACCGATTTCGGCATCAACACTGCTACAACTGGGATATTGCCAGGAGCGAATCATCATTTGCCTCTGTCGATGTTGAACAAAGGTGGCTTAGCGAACATGGTTAAGGTCCTGTCGACTAAGGCTTTTGACTTCATGAGCCGTAAGGGTCCCACAAAGGTATTTCTCCCTACAAGTCGTGGGGATCTCGTAGGTGTATTTTCTCCTTAGGAATCGTGAGAATTCCTAAGTATACGTTCCTCTGTAAGTCGTAATGATCCTACAAAAGGATTTTCTCCTTGTAAGTCGAGAGGACTTATAAGGGTTGTTCATCATGCGTACATATCCCCAGTCACGGATGGGACTTGGTTAGGGAAATGTTTATTCGCGCCCATGGATTGTATACAAGGGTCAGTATTGGACCACTTGTAGGGCAATATCGAAGGTTGTGGGGGTTTGCTTAAGCACGGGTTTAGGTCTCTGTAACTTAAGACTTTCAAATCCTATGAGCCGTGAGGGTCCCATAAGAGAGTTCTCCTTACGAGTCGTGAGGATCTCGCAAGTGTATTTTCTCCTTAGGAATCATGAGGATCCCTAAGTGTGTTGCTCCCTTGTGAGTCGTAAGGATCTCACGCGGGTGGTTTCTCCTTACAAGGTCGAGAGGACCCTGTAAGTGTCCTTTAACGAGGTTGCGCCCTTTCAGGTTTTCACAAACACTCGCCGGTAGTCCTGCTGTTTTTACTCACGGAGCCCTTTCGGGTTTTCATCCGTGCCCATTTTGCTTATGGACATACTGTTTTTTTTTATTCTTTTTATTTTCTCTCTTTTTTTTTTACGAGGTCGCGCCCTTTCGGGTTTTCACGAACACTCGCCGGTAGCCCTGCTGTTTTTACTCACGGAGCCCTTTCGGGTTTTCATCCGTGCCCATTTTGCTTATGGACATACCGTTTATTATATTTTTTTATATATTTTTTTTCTTTTACTCATCTCGTCAGCCTGAAGATGCTGCGGTAATAGTTTAAAGACGTTTCGGTCCTTCGTTAGTTTAAGGATGTTTCGGTCCGCCATTAGTTTAAGGACGTTTCGGTCCGTCTAGGAGAAGGCTGGCTACTGCTTATAAAGTTTGAGCTTAGGAAGATAGCGAGCGGACACAGTCGTCGTCATCTATCATTGATCTAGGCAGTAATTCACTAAGCGTAGTATTTCTTTAGGAATCGACCGTTTATTGGCCTGTAAGGCCTTTCACCATGCATATCCATGAGTAGATAGGCTCCACCCTGGTAGACCTTGTCTATGATGTACGGTCCTTCATAGTTTGGCTCGAATTTTCCCCGCTTGGCGCGATTGGGGATCATAGGCCTTTTGACCACTAGCACGAGTTCGCCTTGGCGGAATGCCCTTGGCTGGGTCAATCTTTCATATGAGCGCGTCATCTTTGCTTTATAGGCCTCCAGATTTTGTTGCGCTATGAGCCGGGTTTCATCAATGGCATCAAGCTCCTCAAGCCGAAGGTGAGCATTTTCTTCGTCCGTCAGCTCGTAGTGGACTGCCACTCGCAGAGAGGGTAACTCTATCTCGAAGGGGAGTACTGCTTCTGTACCGAATACCAACGCATATGGCGTTATATTCGTGGTTGTCTTGAACGTAGTTCGATATGCCCAAAGAGCTTCTTGCGGTCTCTCGTGCCAGTCCTTCTTATTTCGGGACACCGTTTTCTTCATGATCTTTGTCAAGGTTTTGTTGAAGGCCTCAGCTAGACCGTTAGCTCGCGGATTATAAACCGAGGAATATCTCCAGTCTATATTGTGTTGTTGTGCGAAGCGACTGATCTTGTGGCTTCTATAAGCTGGCCCGTTATCGGAGATGATCCGTCGCGGAGTTCCAAACCGATATATGACGTGCGTCTTGAAGAAGTGGAGGATATTCTCCGTCTTCACTTCCCTCAGCGGTATTGCCTCTGCCCATTTGGAGAAATAGTCAGTTGTCGCCAGGATGAAACGATGTCCTCTAGACGATGCTGGTTCGATGGGGCCGACTATGTCAGTTCCCCACATTTCGAATGGCCAGCTAGCCACCGTTAGATGGAGTGGATTTGGATGCTGGTGGATGAAGTCCCCATGAATTTGGCATGAGTGGCATTGCTTCGCGTATTCGAGGCAGTCCTGAATCATCGTGGGCCAGTAGTAGCCCATCCGTTTGATCTTCAATTTCATCTTCGGGCCTGCTTGGTGAGAACCACAGAGTCCATCATGAACTTCCTGAACGACTCTTTTCACTTCGTCAAGTCCCAGACATCTTAACCACAGAGAATCAAATGACCTCTTGTACAGAGTATCATTGACGAAGGCGAAAGACAGAGCTCGTTTCATAAGCTGATGTCTTGAGGACGCATCTTCGGGCGTTCGACGGTATTTGAAGTATTCTATAAAGACTTCTCTCCAATCCTCGGTATTTTCCCGATCTTTTATTTGCAGGGTCATCTGCTCAGTCGCTCCCTTCTCTTCGGGTGATTCCAGAGATATTTCTGCTGGGGAAAGCACCCGACGGCTTTGTACCACGATTCTTACGTCATCGAGGTTCTCATCAGCCAGTTTCTTGGCGAGCTTGGCCAATGCGTCCGCTTTGCTGTTTTCCACGCACGGTATGTTTTCCAAAGTATAGGAGGGAATTTGGGTCAACAGTTGCTGCACCTTTTCACCGTACTTCACCAACTCTGGTTTGCATGTCTGGTAGTCGTCGTTTACTTGACTAACGACCAGCTGGGAGTCTCCGTATATGAGGAGGTTTTCAATTCCCATGTCGATGGCGATCTCGAGACCTGCTATCAAAGCTTCGTATTCGGCTTCATTGTTTGTCCTCGGCTCTGTTAGGGAGAAAGCAAAGCGCATTATCCCTCCTTGTGGAGTTACAAAGATGAGTCCCACCCCCGATTTGATTATAGGGGTACTTTATTTGCGCTTCTTCACGGAAGATGCTCCATCGAAATAAAGCTCCCATCGGGTATCACCATCGTCGATCGCATCAAATGCATGTTCGTCTGGAAGATCGCAATTCAAAGGAGAATCGGCGGGTATCGGATGCTCAGCGAGGAAGTCGGCGATGGCCTGGCCTTTCACTGCCTTGAGAGGTTGATACGTTATCGAGAACTCCATCAAGAGCAGGGCCCATTTAGCGAGTCGTCCCGTCAATATGGCCTTTGACATTAAATATTTAAGAGGGTCCACCTTCGAAATGAGGCGGACCTCATGCGCCAACGCATAGTGTCTGAGCTTTGTTATCGCAAAGATCAATGCCAGGCAGTGTTTTTCAATGGGGGAGTAGTTGCTTTCTGCCCCCAGTAGAACTCGACTTAAGCAGTAGAGTGCTCTTTCTTTCCCTTGATCGTTCTCCTGTGCCCATAATGCACCTAAGGAACCTTCGAGGGCGGTTGTATAAAGGATGAGGGGCTTCCCTTTGACCAGAGCAGCCAATACTGGCGGGTTCTGCAGGTATTGCTTGATCTCGTCTAGCGCGCTTTGGCATTTTTGGTCCCAGACGAACGGGGTTCCCTTCTTCATTAGGTGGCTGTAAGGACGGTACTTGCCTGAAAGGTTGGTTATAAATCGTCGTATATACGCAAGCTTTCCTTGGAGAGACCGTAGCTGTTTGAGAGTTCTTGGCGGAGGCATTTCTATGATCGCCTTGATCTTCGACGGATCTATCTCAATACCTCGGTGTCGGAAGATGAATCCCAGGAATTTGCCCGAGGAAACTCCGAATGCACACTTGAGAAAGTTCATCTTCAAGTTGTATTGTCGAAGGCGTTGAAATACGGTCTTTAGATGCTCGAGATGTTCCTCGTATGATTTGCTTTTAACCACGAGATCGTCGATATAGCATTCGACGATTTCGTGTATAAGGTCATCAAAGATCTGTGTCATGGCTCTCTGATAAGTAGCACCGGCGTTCTTTAATCCGAAGGGCATCACCTTGTAGCAGAATATACCCAAAGGGGTCCTGAAAGCGGTGTGCTTCTGGTCTTCGGGATGCATCTTTATCTGATTATACCCTGATGAGCCGTCCATGAAGGAGAAAACCTCGTGAGTGGACGTATTGTCTATCATTAGCTCAGTGACTGGCACCGGGAAATCGTCCTTCGGACAGGCTTTATTGAGATCCCGGAAGTCCACGCATATGCGCACTATCCCATTTTTCTTCATCACGGGGACGATGTTGGCGATCCATTCAGGATATTGAACCTCCTGGATAAAGCCGGAGTCGATCAACTTCTTGACCTCGGCATTGATACTCATCTCAAGCTCGAGCCGCATTCTTCTCGGCGCCTGTTTGACTGGCTTGACGTCCGGGGATATTGCCAATTTGTGCACAGCAATTTCTGGATCTAGTCCCGGCATTTCGGAATAGTTCCATGCGAAGCAATCTTTGTGCTGCTGTTCAGTTGATAAAACTGCACATTTGTTATTACATGTTTCCTACCATTTTCATATTAAAAAGGACTTTATTATAATATATCATACATATGAGGGTTTATGTGTAAAATACTATTTTCCATGTGTTAATATATTTTAATTAGTATTTGGTAGGAAAACGTATGCAAATAAATTCATTGACCTAATCCTAGTAGAACTAAGTCTACTAAATATTATTTGAGTTGTTGTGCAGAATTTTTCCAAGTGGTGCAGAATCTTTCAAGACCAGAATCAAGCAAATCAAGTTGTTGAAGAAGACTTGCCTAATTAAGAATCAAAACTTGAAGACCAAGTCTGGCAGCAACCACGAGAAGATTTCCAAATTCTTAAGGTTCCAGATATCGACACATGTCACAGGGAGCAAGCCCTAAAAGTTTGATCAATTGATCTCGACCATTGACCGCGGATCCGCGGCCAAAACCCCACTTGGGCCGCATATCCGCCGCAGATATAGTGAGTTGGGAGTTGAGGATTTTTGGGGAAAATCTTTTCTATATTTTACCAAGTTTTCAAGCAAAAGATTCTGGCTTTGCACTATAAAAAGGCACCGAGAGCCTCGTGGAAAATTTATCAAGCCGAAGAGATCACGAAGCCCCAGACGGCTCATGCATCCAGGCTGATCATCAACGGTTCATCTACCTCCTTTGAAGAGATCGAGAAGCAACTAGTTTTGTAATCATTTTCTAAGGAATAAAGTGTAGATTGTTCAAGTTGATTAATAAAGGTAGTTATTTTATTTAATTCTTTTGCATTTTACATTATGTTTTCCCTCTCTCTCTTTTCATCTTCTTTTCCCAACATGCGCGAGTAATTCTTCGCTTGTTAGGGTTCGTAGGATTAGGGTAGGCTAATGGACGATGAACATCCCTAAACCCTTTTTAAGTCCTATAAAGTTTATGAACTTTATCAAAAGAATCATTAACATCCTAATCGGGCGCGCTAGCAATTCTTTGCTAGTTCCGACCGCGATTAGAGATTAGATTAATGATTGTTTTGGTAAAGGCTAGATATGAACGGAGTTCCGTGTCGAGATAAGGGTTAAGAGTGGGATTCCTTTTCCCTCCAGAAACCCTAATCTACACGCATCACCGTCGTTCTAGTTATAAATCTATTAATGGATAAAAGGGTAACTTTTAATTAATCGTCCATGACTACTAAATCCTAACGAGCCCTACAAGCCTTCTTATTATATTATCTAAATCTCTAAAATAATCTAGATCTATATTTTTGCATTCTTGCTTAACGTAGATCTAGAAACTTTTCACAAAATTCTTATTTCCTCCTCTCTTTCAACACATCTAAAGTAAGAGTAAAAGGTTCCATGTTTCCCTGAGGACGACCCGTACTCATCTCGGTCTAGCTACACGCGACACCGTTATTGATTGCGGTTAACTACAAAAACACTTTTTCACATCAATCAAATGGCGCCGTTGCCGGGGAAACGTGCGTAATTTTTTATTCTTGCTATTTGTGTTGAATTCTTAGACGATTCATATCATTATTAAAACAAAACTGCAAATTGCATATTTAACGATTTGTGTGTGAATTTTGCGAGGGAATCTGGAGTCACGGACTTGAGGAAACAGGAGATCTAGGGTTTCACACTTCTCTGGTATCTTTCTCTACTCCTTCTCTCTCCTCTCAAATCCAATAAAATATATTTTCTGCAGGATTCTTTGCAAAATCGCGCCGCTAAAAAAATCTTTTTGCAAAAGTTTTGTTATTGATTTTGTTTTGCATATTTTAATACGGACTTTAAGGGGCAAAGACCAAATCAAGATTAGGTGGGGATTTCATCACCCTTCCTAAGCCCCACAAATCACAAACCGAGCATATAGATCAACCCTTCATTAATTTAAAAAATATCTAGACCAGACTCTAAGGGCTGTCGCGCTCATTAAGGACAGAGGAAGGTCGTGGGTAATCTATCGTTTATCCGCATTACTTTTGTAGTACCTAGGCAAGTGTGTCTAAGGCTAGTGGTTTTTAATTAGGCCCACTACTGTGGTTCCTTCCCACTTACCTGGCACTTACCTGGCTACGAGGGTAGTACGGAGGCGGTAGAGGATTGATCCTGCGGCTTGTCCTTTGGAAGTCTAGGAGCGGTCTAGAGACTGGAACTAGGTGACCTTAGTTCTAGGGTTGCTTGTGCATCTTATGGTGATTTGTCTTGAGTCCCACTTTTTCAAAACAAGCCAATTTTAAATCACACACACACTGCCACTTGCACTAAACCCGCTTAGTGCATGCTCGGCTGGACATGGGATCCTAGTGCCCGTCTTGTCCGCGTTCCTGCTATCGACGCCGAAGTCGGTACTTCTTCATCTTCTTTTCCCCCACCACACACCACATCGACCGAGATGGACGGCACTCCATCAGAGTATAACACCACGCTGCCACCGCCCGAAGGTGCACAGAATCCACCGCGTATTTCTCTCCAAGAGAGATGCTATCCTATCCGTGGTCCCCTTCCTACTTGTCTATCTCTTCCACCACCTGACGGGGATAATTTCGAAATCAAACCCCACTACATCAATCTGCTGCCCAAATTTCAATGGCTTGAGTCGGAAGACGCGTACGTTTTCATCACCAAATTCGAAAACGTATGCGCAATGATGGGTACTTTACAATTGACTTTAGATGCTATGCGCTTACGTCTTCTCACATTCACACTGTGCGACATGGCAGAAAAATGGCTTTATAATACTGCCGCACACTCTATCACTAATTGGGATGAATTTGTCATAGCATTTCTTAAGAAGTTTTACCCAAACCATAAGACTGCCTATATTAGGAGCGAGATCAACCAGTTCATCCAGCTTCCCAATGAACCATTTTGGAAGTGCTTTGAACGTTTCAAAGATCTGCTTGTCCAATGTCCCCATCACGGAATACAAAGATGGGATTTATGTCGGATTATATATAAGTGCATTAATCCAGCGACAAAGCAGATGCTTGAAACAATGTGTCAATGCAATTTCATGTCTAAAGATGACGGTGAAGCGTGGAAATATCTGGAAGACCTTGCTGAACATACGTTGCAGTGGGAAAGCGTAAGACCACCTTCAATTAAGGGAGGTATTCACCAGCTCGATGTTTCTATCGCAGTAAAAGCCGAAATGGCAGCGATACAGAAGAAACTCGATGCTATTGAAAACAAGTTCTCATCATTCTCCCTAAATCAGGTCACGCTTCCTAAGACTGTCTGTGGTTGCTGTTCGGATCCTTCACACTTAACGGAAGAATGTCCTATGAATGCATCGTTTCAAGCTAATGCTGCTTTTCAGCAGCGACCTAGAAACGACCCTTATTCTTCCACGTACAATCAAGGATGGAGGAATCATCCTAACTTTGCTTGGAATCAAAACCAACAAAGCAATTATCAAAGACCTTCTCCACAGCAACCACAACCACAGAATCAGCCCCCCTTTCAGTCACAGAATTTCCAAAATTCGGCCAACATTTTTACACCACAAGTGGCCGGTACTGACAACTCACTTGCACAAACTTTGGATATGTTCATGAAACAATCCATGCAAATTTCGGCTGAGATGAGGTCTTCTATTGATACCATAACGAAAAACTCCGCCTCCCATGGTAAGAGTATTAAATCATTAGAAAACCAAATCGCACAGTTAAACGCCGCAATGAGTGCGAGAGAAAAAGGGAAACTCCCATCTCAACCCATACCTAATCCTGGACACTCACAAAGTTATAATGTGAGTGCTGTTACCACGTTGAGATCGGGAAAAGTGCTGAATAACCGAGTGGGTGAGCAATGTGATGATAGTGAAACCAATGATACCCCAGCTTCTTCTTCTTCTTCCCTAATTCGTCTAATCTCCCACCTTCACCCGAGCCTATTCTCCGTTTTCCCCAAGGCTCGAACCTTTCATCCATTTCGCCAAATCTATCTAAGTCGATTCCCACTCCAGTTTTGGGATCGAATCCGTCCCCACAGTATTCTCCACAAACGTTGGACCCAAAACTTATTGATCAAGCACCTTATCCAAACAGGTTAAGGGGCAACAGACCAAGTCCACAAATGGAGAAGATTGTGGAAATTTTTAAGCAAGTTAACATAAACATTCCTCTCCTAGATTCTATTCAACAAGTTCCGTCATATGCAAAAATCTTAAAGGACTTGTGCACTAGGAAGAGAAAAGTTCAAGTACCTAAAAAAGTTTTCCTTGCGAGTAATATGAGCACAGCTTTTACACAACAACTACCCAAGAAACGAAAGGACCCCGGAAGTCCTACAATTTCTATTTCCATTGTGGGTAAAAATATCAATCGTGCTCTACTCGATCTAGGTGCTAGTGTTAATTTGCTTCCGTATTCTGTTTATGAGCAATTAGGGATCGGAGAGTTAAAACCTGCGCATTGCACTCTTCAGATGGCCGATCGATCTATCACCCAACCAAGGGGTAAGCTAGAGTATGTGTTAATCAAAGTCGGGGAATTCATATTTCCTATGGACTTTATCGTTATTGATACACAACCTATGGCAAACCCACGCAATCAAATCCCGGTGATACTCGGTCGACCCTTTTTGGCCACTTCCAACGCAGTAATCAATTGTAGAAACGGCTCTATGACCCTATCCTTTGGAAAGAAGTCAATTGAGCTTAACATTTACAAATTAGGAAGTGAACCCTCCGAACCCTATGCTCATGTGTGTTTTGTCGAATTAATGGATGTCGACAGCAGCGAATATGATCAACCTCATAATTCTGACTCTTTTCATATGTTGTTGTTTGACACGGACTTTTCCACTGAGTTGTCCGGGTCAACATCTAACACTGATAAGGAACTTTTTATAGAGTCTGACGATCACCCCATTTTTTCTGATGACATTATTTTTTGGGGTATCGATGAAAGCTTTGAGGAAATTTTCGCTGATGAACTCGCATTTTTACAAGACATGGGTGTTGAAATGAATCAACTCCAAGATGAAGAAATTGGACCTCCACCCCTTCTTTTGGACAATCATGACAATGCGAGTAATCCATCATTACTATCACTGTGTCGTCTCTCCAAATTGAGACGCAATCCTTTTCCATTACACCTCTTATCACCTCCCCACTTCTTCACGTCAAAAGGTGACATGTTCTTCCACCAACCTTGGTACTTCATTGATAAAATTTTTGAATGGTTGGTGTTGACCTTCGGTCTTTGCAAAGCTTGGCATTGACCAATAATCTTGACCCCCTCTTGTGATTTTAAAAGATTAAAATTGTTTAAGTTTGGGAGGGGGTATGTTTTGGCTCTTGAAAGAAAATGATTTTTACAAAATTGTGAGCCTAAAATAAGTTTGGGGGAGGATTTTCATTTTCATATATTCTTGCCCCCATTAATAATTTTCTCCCAAGTCTACAGGTTTTTGAGCTTAACGGATGACATCAGTGAGGACACTGCTGTAAACAGGTTTGGGGGAGGTTTGTGCTTATTTACACATCAATTTGCATCATATTTTGCATAAGCACAACATTTTCAAAAAAAAATTTATTAAATTTTTTTTTTTTTATAACAAAAGAGTAGAAAGTAAAAAAAAAATTACATCCAAAAGATAGGAATAGTTTAAGAAAATTAGAAGTTTTCTTAAACGAACTGGTAATAAGTAGTTATGAGCCGTTGTCCCAAGGGTTAGTAAGATGAAGGAAGTCACTAATCTGAGGATAAAAATAAGTCTGAAAAATAGTCCCTATTCTGGAAGCCAAACATTTGAATGTTGATACCCTACTATATGCACTTACACATGTCTTGAAACTCGGGATAGTAGAGGATATCTTGAAATGCTCTTGTCTAAAAGCCAAAGTATGAAGAAAATGGAAAAAAAATGAAGAAAATATAAAAATGGTGAAAAGAAAAATGAACACTGGTTTTGTTATCGCCAAGGCAGCAATAAAAAAATATAGCGAGGGTGCCTCTTCACCTAGTGCCCTAAGGCCAACTGGTCTGGGAGTCACTGCTAAGCCTTAGGTGGTGCAAGACGAGAAAAATATTATCACCAAATCAGCAAGCACACGAGTAATCGGTCTGTTAGTACCTCAAGAAGTATTAACGGTCGCATGAAAATGTGTGAGCAAATCTAAATATTCATCAAATTAAAAAGTACTAAGGTAGATGGACAAGAGTATGATAGCTTGAATTGAATTCTCCGAGTGTGGGGATGTTCTATACACACACGTAGGGGTATATGATCAATGTTTGGAAGAAAGATAGGAATGAAGAATAAAGACGAAGTTTTATTGAGGGATGATGTGATTTCTAACATCTTTTCATAGCTATTAAGATATGGCTAATGACAACTGAAAAGCTAGTGTAGTTGGAAACTCTTATTTTCAAAGTCTTTCTTTTATGGTTCTTATCTTTATATGTAAATTTCACCATCTCTCTTTTGTTATAGGATTTTGTGGGTGTAATCCGCTGAAAACCCTCAGGAGACAACACTCCTCCAACTAGGGACACCTAGAGGTTTAACGGCTTGTTGCACGTGCTCAGTGCAATCGTGTCTGCCTACGAAAGTGTGCTTAGTTTTCTCCTTTCTTT
Source organism: Agapanthus africanus (assembly GCA_030015575.1). NCBI lineage: Eukaryota > Viridiplantae > Streptophyta > Magnoliopsida > Asparagales > Amaryllidaceae > Agapanthus > Agapanthus africanus. The sequence goes on from CM057339.1 coordinate 142,191,229, forward strand.
TTCTCCTCTTGAATAAACTAGTTTGCTCGGGACGATCAAAGATAAGTTTGGGGTATTTGTTCAGTTGATAAACTGCACATTTGTTATTATATTTTTCCTACCATTTTCATATTAAAAAGGACTTTGTTATAATATATCATACATATGAGGGTTTATGTGTAAAATACTATTTTCCATGTGTTAATATATTTTAATTAGCATTTGGTAGAAAAATGTATGCAAATAAATTCATTGACCTAATCCTAGTAGAACTAAGTCTACTAAATATTATTTGAGTTGTTGTGCAGAATTTTTCCAAGTGGTGCAAAATCTTTCAAGACTAGAATCAAGCAAATCAAGTTGTTGAAGAAGACTTGCCTAATTAAGAATCAAAACTTGACGACCAAGTCTGGCAGCAACACGAGAAGATTTCCAAATTCTTAAGGTTCCAGATATCGACACATGTCACAGGGAGCAAGCCCTAAAAGTTTGATCAATTGATCTCGACCATTGGCCGCGGATCCACGGCCAAAACCCCACTTAGGCCGCGGATCCGCCGCAGATATAGTGAGTTGGGAGTTGAGGATTTTTGGGGAAAATCTTTTCTATATTTTACCAAGTTTTCAAGCAAAAGATTCTGGCTTTGCACTATAAAAAGGCACCGAGAGCCTCATGGAAAATTTATCAAGCCGAAGAGATCACGAAGCCCCAGACGGCTCACGCATCCAGGCTGATCATCAACGGTTCATCTATCTCCTTGGAAGAGATCGAGAAGCAACTAGTTTTGTAATCATTTTCTAAGGAATAAAGTGTAGATTGTTCAAGTTGATTAATAAAGGTGGTTATTTTATTTAATTCTTTTGCATTTTACATTATGTTTTCCCTCTCTCTCTTTTCATCTTCTTTTCCCAACATGCGCGAGTAATTCTCCGCTTGTTAGGGTTCGTAGGATTAGGGTAGGCTAATGGACGATGAACATCTCTAAACCCTTTTTAAGTTCTATAAAGTTTATGAACTTTATCAAAAGAATCATTAACATCCTAATCGGGCGCGCTAGCAATTCTTTGCTAGTTCCGACCGCGATTAGAGATTAGATTAATGATTGTTTTGGTAAAGGCTGGATATGAACGGAGTTCCGTGTCGAGATAAGGGTTAAGAGTGGGATTCCTTTTCCCTCCAGAAGCCCTAATCTACACGCATCACCGTCGTTCTAGTTATAAATCTATTAATGGATAAAAAGGGTAACTTTTAATTAATCGTCCATGACTACTAAATCCTAACGAGCCCTACAAGCCTTCTTATTATATTATCTAAATCTCTAAAATAATCTAGATCTATATTTTTGCATTCTTGCTTAACGTAGATCTAGAAACTTTTCACAAAATTCTTATTTCCTCCTCTCTTTCAACACATCTAAAGTAAGAGTAAAAGGTTCCACGTTTCCCTGAGGACGACCCGTACTCATCTCGGTCTAGCTACACGCGACACCGTTATTGATTGCGGTTAACTACAAAAACACTTTTTCATATCAATCAGCTGCATAAGCAGGTCTTTTAATGAAGCCACCTTCTCTTCAGACAGCATCTCACTAATGAATGTCGGTCGCGGATCGTTCGCCGTTCCCAACTCAATTTTCTTGAGGTTATCTGTAGTGGTATGGATTCCATCTTCCGGCTCTTTTGGCGCTGGTGGGAATTCTGAGATTACCTCGTCGTTGCTGTTTTCAAAGCACCAGGGAAGGTCATCCATGTTCTCGGGCTCTTCTTTTGATATCGTTATCACGTGACAAGTACGAATTCGCTTCCAATCCCAATGTGGAACTGGTTCTTCTTCCGTGGCCTTGGGTTCGTGCTTCTGTGACTTTAGGTTCGTGCTTCTGTGGCGGTGCTACCCTCCAGTTGTCGGACAGAGCGAACTTGCCAAGCTGATAATGATCTTCGACCCAATTCTTGAAGGTGAAGCAGTCTTCGAGAGGATGCCCTACCACTCGGTGATAAAAGAAATAGTCTGGGTGTGAGACCTCGTATGCTTGGTCGGGGTGTTTAGACTCCGGCAGTGTGAGCATCTGATGTTTTAGAGCGAGGTTAAGTATTTTCTTCGTCTTGTCCCGAGGAAAAGAGTATGCTCGGCCCATTTTTCTCATGAGGGATAGATCGGAACCGCTCGATTCCCGCTTGCGTGGCCTCTTAGCCCCGCTTCGTTGCTGTTGAGCGCCTTTTTCGCGTTCCAACTTGTTTCTGTCTCTTCGTCGAGCCTTCTTTATAACAGGTTGACAAGGAGCGGCACCTTCATCTTTCACGGCCTGTTGAAGGAGGCGTTGCGTTTTGGCTTTCTTATAAATGGCCATCTCGCGGTTATGGTCATCTCGGACTTTTTGACCAGCTTCCCTTATAAGCTTGTCCATTTGTTCTTCGAACGACGGACTGGGCACTTTTGTATCTGGAACTTTTACTGGTTCAGGATTAGCGTCCTCCCATTGAGCATCTGCTTCTTCATCAAAGTCATACACGACTTAGCAACCGTGGAGTAGCTCTCGTTTCTTTGACCGGATGTATCCAAGCCCGATTGTTTCCATTCTCCCATTAGGCAACTTGCGTTGAGTCCCGGGAACATTCCAGACTTTGTCATAGAACTTGGCTTTTCGAACGGTCTGCTTGAAGGATATCCCCTGGCGTTTTAGCAGCCTCTTCAAGCCCTCTGTATAATATCTGGGGAGACGGATGGGCTGAAGCCTGTCAAGCGTAGGATCCGCGCCATGCCAGATTTCTTTCTCCACTCTGGTTTCTTCAGAGCGGTAGAATAGAATTGCTTTTTCGCCTTCTCGCCCGGGAGGGACATAGAACGTCTGCAGCTCTTCTACATTGTAGATATCAAGTGCATCCAGTTCTTTACGGTGTTTAAGCGGCACCATGGCGACTTGTAGACTTTGCTCTTCGTCAGCAGACGTTTGTATTGAAGGTCGAGCAGAGAATACAGTATGGACCTCATCTTCCGAGTCGCTACCAAAGATCAACATAGGAGCGGATGGTCCTGGCTTGTTGTGTCGAGACGGCCCAGAGTAAACTATCTCTTCTTCTTCTTCGGTATCACTCCCGAAAACAGGAATGGTGGCAGCGGCTTTGTTTTCCGGTTTGCGACATCTCTCTGTATCCTCGAAATCCGGTAAGAAGTACTTTGCATCTTCATATTTGCAGACCCCGTTCACAGAGAAAGGGTTCAGTTCTCCCGCCACGGTATACTCGAGACCATCCTTAGAATACTTCATACATTGATGTTGCGTAGAAGGGATGGTGTTGTACTCGTGTAACCATGGTCGGCCGAGCAGAGCATTGTAGCATGCCTTGGCGTCTATGACGTGGAACTTAATATCCGTGACGAGTAGCCCGAAGCATAGCGTCAGTATCACAGACCCAAGAGTTCTTGATGACTGGGAGTCGAACCCGGAGATAGTGATCTTGTCCCGAGCAAGGTGCTGGACGCTCATGCAGATTTCTTTTAACACCCGCATATTGAGGAGGTTAACGGAGGATCCATTGTCGATCAGGATTTTGTCTATCTTTATATCGTGGCAGTATCCTGAGACATAAAGGGGGCGATTGTGTCCCCACGTCCCAAGGAGAATGTCTTCATCACCAAAAGCGACATCAGCAGTGTGCACTTCCTCCAATTCATCCTTCATCTTTTCTTCAGTCAGGAAAGCATGGAATTGTTCTGGATCCTGTAGTGCCTTGATTAATGAATCTCTCGCCTCCTTTGATAGCAAAAGGGCGTCAAGAATGCTGAGCTGCGAGGGTAGTTTCCTCAGATGCACTAAGACGTTGTAATCCACCTTATTCCTCTTCGGCGAGTCCTTGGCACTTAGCTCCTCCACCACTTGGTCATCTAAGACGATATCTTCAGAGACCTTTTCTTTCCCTTTATCTTTTCTGTTTGAGGGTCCGAGATTCTTTTCAGGAAGCATCCGATTACGCAGCCATATATTTTCGCAAACCTTCGGCACTTCTTCTTTTCCCTAAGTGGACTCTTTAAAGAGAGGGCCAAGCTCCAGCTCTCCATCAGAATCACTCCCGAATGTAAGCACTTGTAACCCGTCGGTGTTATCCATGCGACAATCGCCGGTAGTTCTTTTAAGCCCTTCAGTCATATTTTTCCGCTCCCGACGGGTTTTGCGCTTCTCCCGCTTAAAATGTTGTTGATGAGCAACAAATCCTTGCCACCATCTATTGAAAGCCTTGCACTTTTCAGTGGGGTGCAAAATCTTCTGATGATATAAGCAATAGGATGGGTGCATTTCCACTTCACCAGTAATGTTTTCTTCGAAGGATGGTAGCTTCATGCCCATTGATATGGCCTTAGCAAACATTTTCCTCGTCTTGAATTTGCTTTTGTCCGTAGTGGATGTACTTTGCTCCAGCGGAAGTGTTTCAGCTTTTTCGTCAAGTCGCCGGCGCTTGGCCCTTTCAAATATATCCGTCTCGCGTTCCCGATCAGCTTTACTTTTCAACAGAACTTCATGGAGGAATGCGTCAATTACTTCCTCTGATGGCCCCAGAATTTTTGGTTCGGGATCTGCCCCCAGCTTCTCAGTGCAAGGAGTCTCTCCATCATCCGTGAACGAATGGGAGATCATATGGCAGCTCGCCATATATTCCTCAGACTCATCCGACGAACTTTCTCCCTCATCTTGAAAGATGTGGTTGAGAAACTCTTGGAGTGTAATGGGAGTCCGTGCCTTTTGGTTGTATTCCTCTAGCGCGTCAATTTATTTTTTAAGTCTGTGCGCTTGTCGCCAGGCTTCACAGGCTTCTTGGATTTCTTCTTCTTCTTCTTCGAAGATTTTGACGGCTGGTTGCGAGTGTTTGGGCCACCACCATCGGTCTTTTGGAGTTGGACGTGGCTTCAACATCCCCTCAATGACCTGCGGTTCCAACGGATTCTTCCACTTGATCGCCGGGCATGTCTGAAGATCGTTCAGCATCCTCTTTGTCTTGGCCGACAGCATAACCTCCCATGGGGCTTCTTCGACGAGAGAGCACGTTGCCCCCGGCATATTCATCCTTTTAGAGGCGGGAGGTTGCGGCGGATTCACCTTCCATCTGTCGGATAACGCAAACTTGCCCTGTTAGTACTGGTCTTCAAGCCAATTTTTGAAGACGTAGCAATCTTCGAACGGATGACCCAGTACCCGGTGATAGGGACAGTAGTTGGGCTCATTGACATCATTTGGTTGTGACGGACGTTTTGGCTCCGGCAAATTTATGAGTCGGTTGCGCAACGCCAGCTCGAATAATCTTCTCGTTTTATCTCGGGGAAACGAGTAAGGACGTCCTAGTCTCTCCTCAAGGGGTACCAGCGGACGCATATTATTTTGACGAACAACCGGCTTCGAGTTACTCGGCTGTTATTGAGCACTAGCGACAACAATTGCTTTCCCCTTTCCCTTTTCATTTCAGGAGTCTGGCTTTGGAAGAGGAGGTCTATGGCCCATCAGATCCATTTACGCTAGCTTGTCAATCAAGACCCGGAAGGTAGTCGGCTTGAAGAATATCATAAATTGCGAAATGGTTGCTTGCGGATCAAGGGTTCCCACAAACATACCCACCGCAGGAGCTTCTTCAATGCGCTGCTCGCACTTTGACCATAAGTTCCGCCACCGTATAGCATATTGGACCCATGTCTCGCCTGGCTTCACCCTGGCGTTAATCAGTGCCGTCATCGGAGTACGTTCACTGGCGCTTGCAAAGCGCTGGGTAAACAACAGCTCCATCTCCGTGAAGGTCTTGATAGAGTCGTTCGGGAGTTCAGAGTACCACTCGAACGCTGTATCTGATAAGCTTCCAACGAACTGGCGAAGCAACAGTTTTTCATCACCGCCGGTGTTGCCGCAGAGTGCCCTGAACTGGGCAACATGCTGGTGGGGATTGCCCGTCCCCTTATAGACATGGAACTTGGGAATTGTGTAGCCCGGCAGATACTTGATCTGGTCGTACCAACTCGGATATGGTCGTCCTGTTTTTACGACCTGGCCGGTTATTTCAATCGCATGATGAACCCGTATTTGTTGGGTTATATACTCGTCCAAGTCAGCTTTGGAGATTGTCTCCTCCTTAGCTGTTGACAGAGCTGGCGGAGGATTTGACGTCTCTCCCCTATCGTCTTCAAGGACGATCGGGGGATCTTCGGCCGGAGGATCTTGTTGGATCATCATCCCCACCATGTATTGGAACAGGAGGCCCATACGCTTTATGTTGGCTGCTTGTTCAGCAGCCTCTTTATCCTTCTTCTCCAATATTCGACGAAGGAATTCGGCGTCGGTTTCTTGCTCATGGCGTTCATCCGAGGAAGTTTCGGGGCTTTCTTTTGGCCCAGTAAGTGCGGCCATAGCGTTCATCATCTCTTGGAGCTTCTGCTGCTGCTCCTGCGCTTTGGTCACCGATCGCGTGAGTGGTCTATGACCTGTTGATATGTGGCTGGCCTCTTTACCAGACGCCATATAGACGGTATGAACTACCATGCCCCCGGACTTAGGGCGTTTGGGTTCACCACCTTTGATATTCGCCGTCTGCGTATGGACTTTCTCCAGCCTTTTTCGCTTGTGGGCCGTTGAAGTTGAGGGGGCCGTTGCTTTGGGCATTCAAGTGGTCGTCACCTTTCGTTGCTTGATCGGGGGATTTTCTTCTTGCCGACCTTTCGACTTCTTCTGTTGGCGAGAGAAATTAGGATCGATCACAGATTCTCGGACTCGTCGCCATGTCTTGTAGATCTTGGAGGACGGTGATTGAGGAGACCACTCCGGCTTTCCTGCTTCCACGGCGACCTCTACCGGTGGAGGAGACCTTTTGATCACCACAGTTGGCGAGTTTCTGCGTACCCTGTTCAGCAGCTCAAAGCTGTTTCCAGTTGGAACAGCAGCATTAACTTCCACCGTTGGAGCTGGTGGAGTTATCCCAGAGGGGGAGTTGCCCCCAGTCTTCCTTATCCGGCGCCAGTGGCGTCGTCGGGCGCGACGAGTTATCGGTATTAGCTCAGAGACATAAACAGTCTCCTCTTGCCCCCTGTTCAGGTGAGGGACTGTTGCCGGTGTCAGCCTCTTGAAGACTGGCATCTTTTGAGCAGCAGGAGCAGGAGTGGGAGTTGGAACGGTCAGTCTTGTAAAGACCGATCTCTTTGCAGGAGAAGCCGCCTTGACGACTTCAGGAGCAGGTTTGGCTACCCTTTTTGGAATAACCTTTTCTGGGACTGCAAGCTTCATTGTGGGCCCGCAGGAGTTTTGGCCCAGTCTGGAGAAGACCGAGGCACTGGTGTTGGGCGACCCGTTGAGAGGGGCCGCAGTAATTGTAAGTCGATCGAAGACCGACTTCTTAGGAGCTTTTGGTACGGGCACAGGGGTGCTGAAGCTGGTTGGCAGAAGCATAGTTCCGACAAACAACCCTGTGGTGGCTTGAGTAATCTGCTCCACGGGCATCGTGAACAAAGAGGCCGCTTGGGGCCCGTAGGTTATGCTCCCAGTTGAGGCAGGACGCGAGTTGCAGCTGCAGTTGGAGCACTTCGAATAGGTGGATGCCATTGCTATTTTGCTTTCTGCGCCAAACAAGAGACCAAATCTTAGTAACTTGAAACCTAAGGGCAACCATTAACAAACCGCGATTCGTTCGCGAATACGACACACGAAGTGTGGAGTGGAAAGAGGAAAAGGTCCCACCGGGCATGCCAGAATCTGTTCCCCTCCGAACGGCGGCAGAGACGTTAGGACGTCTCGCCTGAGATTCGGGGCAGATGCTATTTGGTTTTATCCGTCCACCTCTCCGAAGATGCCAAGTTGATTTATGGCACTGTGTATCGGAGGTTTAGACGGATGCGGCCGATGTAGCAGACTTCGTCAGATTCCCCCTCGCTTGAGGGGGTTTTGATTATGGGGACACTCTTCCCTGCAGGCGCAAGCCCCTGCAGTTAATTACGCTACCGCATCGCGGTAACAACTTTCTCAATCTCCAGAATTTCACTTCGTGTCGTGTGTGTTTGTTTTGTTTGTGATTGCCCGTGGATTGTATACGGAGACTAAGTGATGTCGTCGCCCGTAGGACGTGGATTAGTCCAAATCCGTATTTACTTAGATTTGGGTTTGGTGTTTTAGTTTAAGGATACGTTAGCCATATTTAGGCTAAGACCGACTTAAACGTTCGTTAAGGATGCGTTAGTCTGATTTGAGACTAAGATCAACTTAACGGGATCGTTTGGATCCGACAAGAGAGCAATTGGCTCTATTGTTTAGTTTAATGACGTTGCGGTCGATAGGTAGTTTAAGGACGTTGCGGTCCATATTCCAGTTTAGGGACATGGTGGTCCATATTTAGTTTAAGGACACTTGAGTCCATAGGTTTAAGGACCCCACAGTCCGTGTTTTAGTTTAAGGACGCATAAGTCCGCGGGTTTAAGGATCCCACAATCCGTCTTTTGGTTTAAGGACGCTTAAGTCCATGAGTTTAAGGACCCCACAGTCCGTGTTGATGTGTGGTTGTCGGGACCCGTCACCTCTCTGACGTCGTTGAAGGATTACAACGATAAGAGTCAAAGGAGTACGGAGATGTACCCTCGAACCGGATGTAAATTGATTTAAGAGAGCAGTTGTGCTCAGTCAATTTAATTTGAGAACTTACGGCCATGATTGGGCTAAGTCCAGTTAAAAAAATATTCAACGCTTTTGCTTGTTTTTGGCCTATTAGGCCTGTGCTAGGGCTTTCCCATGTTTAAGTAATGCATTGCATTACTTTTTATTTTGTTTGGGCTCTGCCCATTTATAAAAGGATGCAGAGCATCAATTTTGTTTGGGCTATGCCCTTTCATTGCATTTTATTTTTGTTTGGGCTCTGTCCATTTATAAATGATGCAGAGCATCAATTTTCATTTGGGCTCTGATGCATTGCATCTGTTTGAAAATAATGCATAGCATTTACTAGGCCTGTCAAGCCTTTTTAATTGGGCCCAGCCCTTCTTTTTAATGATGCAATGCATCAATCATCTGACGGTGGCCATGTGGCCTGTCAGGCCCTTTGCGCCAATAAATGAGCGCAAGCGCTTGTGGGGGTGACACGTGTCACGCAAGCGTAGTGCGCTGCACTAGTGCGCTGCGCTTGCGCTGCTGACACGTGGCGCGCTCTGGTGAGTTGCGCCAATTTCAGAGAGCAAAGCTCTATCTTAAAAGCGCACAGCGCAAGTGATTCAGATGCTGACACGTGGCGCTCTCTGGTGGCTTGCGCCAACCCAGGAGCGCAACAGTGCAGTTTTTTGCAAGTGCAAGGCACTATTTCAATAATCTTGAGAATCTTTAAGATTCCAGAACCAATGGTTCATAAAAAGTGCAAAGCACTATTTGATTTCTTGATCCAATTTAGATCAAAGGAAACAAGTTTTTTTCTTCTTGTTTTTCTTGTTTTCAGAGAACCAGAGGTTCATAAAAGAGTGGAAAGCACTTATTATTATATGAAGATCATTGATCTTGTTCTTAGATCAATGATCTATTAGAAGAAATTCTTCTATTTTATGAAGGTTTTTACCTTTTTCTTGAAATTTCTTTAGAGTTCTCTCTGTTTTGAGATTCTCAATCTCTCACAAAATGTTCATTCTTTTGATTTGGGGTCTAGGTGCATTTATATAGTGCCCATAAATTTGTTAAATTTGTTAAAGAGATCTTTCTCTGACTGATTTGAGGAATTTTTCCCACCGTTGGATCTTTGATCCAAGGGCTTCTGTTTTACAGAAAGCAATCTTCTTGTTTTAACAAGAACAGAAAAATCTTGCTAGAATTTAATTCTGTTTGGCGCAAACGCCCCAGTGCATGACACGTGTCAAGCAGCGCAGAGCGCAGCGCAACTGCGCTGACACGTGTCGCGCAGCGCATCTGCGCTGACACGTGTCGCGCAGCGCAACTGCGCTCGCGCAGCGCGGCGCTTGCGCAACTGAAGCGTTGCTTCCTTTTATTTTGTTTTATATAGAGCTTTGCTCTGATTGGGCGTGCTGCCTTGGGCGCTGCGCTGGCGTATCAGCTTTCGACACGTGGCGCGTTGCGCGCAGCGCAAAGAATTTGAAGCGTTGCTTCGAATTTTGAATTTTGAAATTCAAACAGAGCTTTGCTCTGATTATGGGAAACAGTAGGCTGGGGTTTATTGATTGTAGAGATCCGAATTTCCGGCAGCTTCGGACTAAGCTGACGTTAATTACCCCTCGCCTTTGGAGCGAAGGAACCTCCGATTGATAGGTCAAACTAATCATGCAAACTCAATGTGCGGTGTTGTGTTTTGAAAGGGTTTTGGATATATCGGGGGGGACGCAGAGTTTTACGGGGGTCCCGCTACCCGGATAGCGGGCTTGAGGTCAAGGGAGCTAGCAGCCTTCTTACGGGGTGCAGGGCAACGCCCCGTTAGAAATTTTTTCTAACGGGAGAGGTATTTTTAGTGTGGAGTGTATATAAAATGAGGGGGGAAATGGCGTCCAAAGAACGTGTGAACGCCAAGGCCTCACGTGCCTAGCACGTGGGCGCTGGGCGCTTGGGTGCGAGCAAAGGGACTTTGTTCCTGCACTGGGAGCTGTGCTCCCGATTTGACTTCCGGAGTTAAACTCCTAAAAAAAAGGAGATTAATTTATGGAGTTGAACTCCAACAGATCTTGAATGGAGTTAAACTCCTAGAAATCTTTAGAAATGATCAAATGGGGCCTCTTTGTTTCTCTCCCCTTGGCCCTGGATCTTTCCAAGATTGGATTTTTGGAGACGGGTCTCCTTCTTCTTCCTCTCGGTTAGCCGGATCTTGGAGAAAGGGGGTGAGATTTAAAAATCTCTCCTTTTTGAGATCTGATGAAAGATCTGAGCTCCCCTTTGTGGGTTTTGTGATGAAAACTATTTAATTTTGGAAACGGAAGAGTATAACTCTTGATTTAATTGAAAATGGGAAGAAGGTTTAGAACCTTGAGAAAGGAGAAGGAGGCATAAAAACCCTAATTTTTTAGAGAGAGAAAAAAGTTATGCTTTATTTCATTATCATGTTGCCTTATATAGGCTTACAAATTTACATATAGCCCCTTGGGATTTACAAAATGGCATTTTGCCCATCCCATGCCTCATGTGCTCATTTCTTTTGCACGTGAGCCATGGGCTTTACAAAAATTTGGCTTTATGCCCATTTTTTTTACATTCATGCATAAAAAATTACATCAAAATTATTTATTACATGATTTCATTTTGGCATGGAGGAGGCCGGCCGTCGGGCTCGACCTGAGCATGAGCCCACTTGACCTGGGCTTGGGCCCTCCTGGCCTAGGGTTGACTTTGACTTGGTCAACTGAGGTGTAATTTTTGACCCCAACAAAGTGCCCCCATCAATAAATGCACACTGCACATGTGGGTCGTGTGCATGAAATTGATGGATTTTCTTCACGTGGAGGCGACTTGATTTGGTTCCCGCTTTTTAGGAAGCTGGCACTGCCCTTTTTATGACATGGACGGTCAATGCTTGACGTGTCTCCGAGATGGAGTGTCAGTGTATGACGTATCCCCAAGATGAAGTGTCGATGTTGGACATTTCCCCGATTCGGAGTGTCTGTATGTGATGTTTCCCCGGCACGGAGTGCCGTTGGTTGACGTGCCCCCGCCACGGAGTGTCTGTGTTGGACGTTTCCCCGAGACTGAGTGTCTGTATGTGGCGTTTCCCCGGCACGGAGTGTCGCTGGTTGACGTTTCCCTGGCATGGAGTGTCGCTAGTGGACTTGTCCCCGACACGGAGTGTCTGTGTTGGACGTTTCCCAGGTACGGAGTGTCTCTTTGATGTTCACCCGGTACGGAGTGTCGCTGGTTGACGTTTTCCCGTTACGGAGTGTCGGCTAGTTGACTTGTCCCGGGCACGGAGTGTCTGTGTTGGACGTTTCCCCAAGATGGAGTGTCTGTATGTGATGTTTCCCCGGCACTGAGTGTCTGTTTATGACGTTTCCCCAAGACAGGATGTCTGTATATGATGTTTCCCCTGCACGGAGTGTCACTGGTTAACGTGTCCCCGGCACGGAGTGTCTGTTTGTGACGTTTCCCCGAGACGGAGTATCTGTATGTGACGTTTTCCCGGCACGGAGTGTCGCTGGTTGACTTGTCCCCGAGGCGGAGTGTCGATGGTCGACGTTTCCCGGCATGGAGTGTCGCTGGTTGACTTTTCCGCATCGCGGAGTGTCACTGGCTGTTCGACTTGTCCCCGGCACAGAGTTTCGTTGGTCGTTCGACTTGTCCCCGGCACGGAGTGTCGCTGGTTGACTTGATTTTGAGGCGAAGCATAATTCCGGCAGGGAAGGTAGATATCCCGAGGTGATGCATGATTTCGACACGGGATACATACTGGGACAAAGCATGATTCCGCCGCAGAGGTTGTTGGTTTGATTTGGGTTGACATCAGCATCGCTACATTGGAATATGGTACCAGGAGCGAATCATCATTTGCCATGAGTGGATTTGGGGATTTTGTTTTTGGTTTGGCATCAGCATCGCTTTACTGGAATACGGTACCAGGAGCGAATCATCATTTGCCATGAAGATTTCCCTCGTTCCCAGTTTAACGACTTAGGGGCCATCTATTCCCAGTTTAACGACTTAGAGATCATCTGTTCCCAGTTTAAAGACTTAGGGGTCTATTGGATCAGAAGTTTGGAATTTTGGGGCTAGGGTGGGCATCAGCATTGCTAACATTGAAGCACAGGTATTAGGAGCAATTCATCATTTGCCCTTCCCTGTTAGGGAGTGATGGCTTAGGAGAAAGGTTTAGGTCCCTATCACCTAAGACTTTTCAATTTTATGAGCCGTAAGGGTCCCATAAAAGCATTTTCTCCCTACGAGTCGAAAAGATCTCGTAGGTGAACTTTCTCCTTAGGAGTCATGGGGACTCCCAAGTGCGTTTTTCCTTCGTGAGTCGTAAGGATCCTACGAAGGCATTTTCTTAAGAGTCGAGAGGATCTCGTAAGTTTGTTCTCCTCATGTATCGTGAGGACACATGAGTGGGTCTTCCCAAATGGAGCATAATTCCAAGGGCGGAGACCGGCCTCTGGACTGGTGATTGCGGTGGGGTATGGGTATGATGAGAATTATTTGAGCCCATGGATTGTATACGGTAGTTAGTTTGAGGACCAACCGTAGGGCTGGGAGAATTTTGGGACTTTGTTGGCGTCTGTATCTCTGCACTGGAATATAGTACCAGGAGCGACTCATCATTCACCATTAGGACATTCAGAGATTTGAAATTTTGGTTGGCGTCTGCATCGTTGCACTGGAATATGGTACCAGGACCGACTCATCATTCGCCGTCTGGGGATTTGGATTTTTATTGGCGTCTGCATCACTGCACTGGAATATGGTACAAGGAGCGACTCATCATTCACCTTTGGATTTTTTTTTTAATTTTTTTTACCGCGGTTGCTCTATCATTTCAGCTTTTCTTATTGCAAAGGTCGCGATTGCCATATCATTTCGGCTATTTATTCGTGGTCGCCCCATCATTTCGGCTGTTTATTTTCATTTTTATTTTACTCGCTGATTTTTATTGCGAGTTGACCCATGATTTCGGTTTTTTATTTTATTTTATTTACACACACATTTTTTTTATATCCCCAGTTTAACGACTTAGAAGTCGATTGTTCCCAGTTTAACGACGTGGTGGTCGTTGTTTGCTTATCCCAGGTCCTCGAATTTTAATCTTGGCGGAGCTGTGTTGATGACCGTAGCTCTATGGTTTGTCGGTACATCTGATGACTGTGAGGCTTTCCCAAGTTTATATTGGTTCTCCACCCAATCTTTAAAAACATAGCAGTCTTCAATGGTATGACTCACCATTCTATGATATGGGCAGTATATGGGATTGCCGGTCATGTTCATTTCATGTGGCCTCTTTGGAATAGGCAGTTGCAGACTGTTGTTCAAGGCGTCCACGAACATTTCGCGGACTTTATCTCTCCTTAAGGAGTACACCTTTTTCTTTCTCTCCATTAGAGTAGGTGCCCTTACTGACGAATGGTCCTTGAGGCCGATCAGTCTTTGTCGCTTGCTGTCCGCTTATCCCATTTATGGTACGTATCGGAGAGACTAGAAGCTGATCGCAGCCGTTTTTTGCAAAAGTGTTCCGCTCTTGGGCTGGAGGGAGTATCAGTTGGCTGCTTCCGGATATCAATCCCTGGCTCATGAACCAAAATTTGATTTTGCTGTAATTGCAATCCGGCGACTTGGGTCGTGAGATCTGCCACGACATTTGCCAGCTCGTCGACTTTGGAATGGACCTTGGCCATCTTCTCATCCCTGTCCTGAAGCTGCTTTTGAATCCATTGGAATAATGCTTGTTCTATAGTTCCGGGTACGACAACGGGTTCATCCTTATCGCCTGAGCTTAATTCAGCAAGAACCATGGATTCCTTTGGCTCAATGGCCTGAGCGGTCTCTTCATCATTTGGATCGAGTCGGAGTTGGATGGCAACAACCACGTCATTGTCATGGCTATAAGGCGTAGGAGGACTTGCTCCTCTGAGCTCCATCATGTAGACCGTATGGGTTGTGTACCCGTCTATTGCTTCCTCATTGGCAACATTGCTCGCTTGGCTCTTAGCTTGTTGTCTTGGTCCACTCTTTTTAGAGAAAGGCAGATGTCTGAGAGAATCAGGTTCCCGAAGGACTTCGGTCTCCGTTTGTATGAAATTGGCGGTCGCAGCTTGATTGTTTAGTAATTCGCCAGGGGACAATGATATTTCTCCTGCCTTGTATTGTTTCTCGACCCAATCCTTGAAGATGCAACAGTCTTCAATAGTGTGTCCTAGCACTCGGTGGTATGGGTAAAAGTTGGGATGATCAGTCATGTTCGCTTCACTTAGCCTTTTTGGTTCTGGTAGCCGCAGGCCATTCTTCAGAGCATCTTTGAATATTTTGTGGACCTTGTCTCTTCTGAAAGAGTTGAGCTTATTTCTCCTTTCCTCCAAAGTTGGCTCTCGGGGTTTGTTAGCCTTCGCTCGCCCACTCTCTGCCTAATAAGAGAATCGGTGCTGTTGGAACTTTCGCCTTTTCGGTTGTCGTCCCTCCAAGGTTTCGGTCTGTTTGTGAACTGAAGATCCTGAGTGGACTCGGGCTTTGAGCGTTCCAACATTTGGACCTTCTTGGTCAGCTCTTGGAATGTTTTAAGGCCTGTGGTGCACAGGAAAGGTTTCATCCAGTCCTTCAGATTTTCTATAAGAAGACTGACGGATTGGTCTTGCTCCAACGACGGTTCACATTTGACAGAAAGATTGTGCCATCGGACTATAAAATCTATGTTGCTTTCGTTGTTCTTTGGCTCGGTCCTTACAAGGTCGGCAGTGGTGATTTTATCGCTGACACTCCCGAACCTTTGCTTGAACATGGATTCTATTTGAGCGAACATCATGATCGAGTCATCCGGTATGCTTGCATACCAATCGAAAACAACATCGGTCAAACTATTGACAAACTGGCGGAGAAGGAGCGCATCATTGCCCCCAGTGTTCACACATGATGCTTTAAATTAGGCAATGTGCCGGTTCGCATTTCCCGTCACATCGAACCTTTCAAATTTGGAGACGGCATAGCCAGTGGGAAACTTCACAAGATCGTACCGAGCAGAATATGGTCTCCTGCTACTGTTGACATCTTTTTGCTCTCCGGCTTCGGCTACCAACGTTTTGACTTTGTTGGCAACCAAATCCATGATTTGATCTTGGGTTAGCGGGTTGCTGTCATCGGTAGCTAAGACATTTCCTGAGATAAGATGCGACTGACTTTCATGCGGTCCGCCCACCTTTGGATTTGAGGAAACAAGCATTGGCTGCCTCGGGACACCGTTTCTCGGTTCATGAGCAGAGCCCTACGCTTGATTGGGCGGATAAGAGGTAACTTGGGCCATAAGCCGTAAGATGACGCTTGTCAAGTCGTCAATCTTTGAGTAGAGCTTGGCCATCTCCTTGTCTTTGCTTCTGAGCTGTTTTTGGAGCTCTTGGAGAAGTTGCCGCTCTGCGTTCTTGGGACGAAGGATTGGCTCATCTTCGCTTTCCGAGCCCGACTCCTCATGAACCGAGGGATATCTTTGCTTATCATCCTCACTGAAGGGTTTTCATTACCTTCCAGAGGAGACTGGTCTTGGAAAGTGGCAGCCACATTCATGCCAGATTGGATTTGAGATGTGGTGGCCCCGTCCTTGCTCTTGCTGCGCGTGCCCACCATGTAGACAGTGTGGACCAAATATCCAGCCATTTCCTCATCTTTGGCGGGGTAACCCTGTTCTTCGAACCTCTTGAAGTTCAGCCTAGAAGGAGCCCTAGCCCTTTTTTTGGCTCTATATCTAAGCTTTTTCTGCATTTGCTTCTCGATTTTGAGGGCTTTACGGGCATTCGTCATCCAGGAAGCCATCGTGAGCCGATTAACGGGGAGCTTAGAGAAGATACCCAATTAAGCAGTTGTCAGGGGCGCCGCCGGAGCTTGCCCGAGATGCCTTGTTGTTTTGTTGGTGTTGATGGACTTGCCCCCAGCTGGGGCGAAGGAAAGTCGTTCAAACACCGACTTGCGTTTGGGTAGTGGTGCCCTCGAGATCACCACATTTGGCCTCTTACCTTTCGAGGCCGGTTTGTCTATTACCGGAGCTTAAGGAGCTGGGATGGCATTAGCTGACATGAATAGAATAGAGCCAAATGGTAGCGGCGACTTCTCTCATTGTCGCCCGAGACTAGCCGGGAGGACCGTCCTGGCGTCCATCTTCATCGTGTAGGAGATGGGAGCCATGTCAATAGCTGAGCTGATCCTTAGAGACATTTTGTTGCGTCCGGAGATTGCAATTTGAAATTTGTTAACCTGCATAAAGAAGCATGATTTCAGTACAGGCAATCGATATGTATATTGATTAAGTTCGCATGAACGTTTAACCCGAAATATGGGAGGAGAGATCGGTCCCACCGGGCGTGCCAGAATCTGTAGGGTGTTTTTCGTCACCCAATTGAGATGGAAATACGCGCGCGCTTGCCAGGCGTACTACAGATTCCCCATGCCTAGTGTAACAACTCCAATTTTAATGTACAAAAATTTGCTTAAAAAAATTAATGTATACTTAGGGTATTTGCATTTACTGTGATTACTATAAGTAATTAATTCACTCTTTAATTACAAGAAGGTGCTTGTAGCTCATTGGTAATACCTTCCACTGCTAAACCAAGCCACCAGAGTTCAAATCCCATACCCAAATTATTTTTAATATTGTTTTATTTTGAATTTTTAGAATACCAAGGGTTTACAGGTGCATAACTCACAAAAACCCCACTACAACCTAAAAACAAACTGGACCTGAGGGATAATGAAACGGAGAGGAGCCCTGACCACCCTCGACTCGGTCAGGATCGGCCGAATCGGCCGGCGACTCGGGCCGGCGCCGCCGGCCGGACTCGGCCGGACCGCCGAGTCGTCAACTTGAAATTTTGGGCTTTTCCAATTCCTTGCACACCTGTATACTTTAAATTCTTGGAACAGTAACCGAGCCTCTTTAAAACCTTAATTACCCTATTTTATTACAATTTAATACATTTTATCACATTTTTTTTCATTTCAACATTTCATCTACCCTAACCCTATAAATACAACCCCTAAACACTACCCCTCACTCCAAAATTCTGAACAAAACTCTCAAGAAATTTCCTAGAACCCTAGTGTAATTTGGAAGAAACGAAAGGCGAAGCTCCGGTGATTTTTCCGGCGACAACCCTAAGAGATCCTGGAGACGAAACAACGCACCGGCGAAGTCTACCGCTCCCTCTCCCTCTCCTCTTTAAGCTAAACCCGTAATACCCCTTCCCTCTTCTCTATTATTTTTCTAAAAATACGAAATTCCAAAACCCGATGGAATCGGAGTTAATCCGATTTCCGATTCGGTTCTTTCTCAAAATCCAACATCTTCTTAAATACAATCACACAAAAACTCTTACATGTTGACCATTAAATATTAATAAACATGTTGAACAAGTTTCATGACAATTTATTTCAATTTGTAACTTTTACCGTACTTTTTCACTAAAATACCATGTAGTTTTATTTCGACATTAAAACATCACAAACTTGCTATACCTTTAAGTAGATCACGAGGTAATGACCTACCTCCTCACAATACTCATATGCAACATAGCACAAAACTTTCGGGAACATAGAATACGGGAAAACAAAACATTTCAAATAAATACCATTTACTAATAAAACCATTTTCTAAAAGATTTAGTATTTTACACAAATCTTTGCAAAGCGCCGCTACAACCCACTTTGGGAACCCGTTCGGGATGGTGCGGATTATCGCACATCCTCGGGCTTAGTAGTGCGAGATGCAGACCTCCGCGAGGAGCATTCGATCTCGAGAGATTTAAAATACAATATCTTAAGAAAATGAGATTTCTAGAAATATAAAATATATATTAAAATTATTTTTATATAAATATATGTATAAGTAACATTAAAATATCAATTTTGTAATAATATAAATATTCCAACTCTTTTCAAAAATCACAAGAAGCACTTTACATTAAAATACCATGAATTCAAAACAAGTTCAATATTACAATTTAATACCATGTATTATGAAAAATAGGTTTATTCACTAGAAATATCACAAATATAAAATCTACATTCATGATAACTCTAAAGACGATAATTAAATACTTGGGGTGTATTTTGAAAAATATATAAAAGTATTTTTACATAAAAACCTCTCAAGTTCTATAAATTACCCTAAGGACCATAGTAAACATAGGTTTAAGCGGGACCAATCTCTTGAGCTTCAGGGAGCCGGAGAAGTGGGTGCTTGCCTATTTAAGATAGACAACTTAACAACGGTGTTATCAACACGGTAATCGTTTTTGAAAAAGACACAAATCCTACCGCCCATGTGCAGCGATTACCGATAACATTAAAACAATCCGGACTTCAATTTACTTTTCTAATTATCTGACTCAGACTGAGTCTCTTTAATAATCTGACTTGAATATGATTCAAGTACAATTTACAACATTACAATTCAACATGAATCCATGAATTCATATATTCAATCTATTCAATTTATATTGACCGAACCGAACCATGGATATACTTCCATTTACATGATTCTCCAGTTACATTCATTTACTGATATCATGGTTTCGGTAAGTTATTCTTATATACAAGACAATATAATTTACAACATGACATAAATAATACAATAAATATTTCGCGGGGTTTAAGGGGTAGATTGGTACGGAAGGTGTTAGAAGTGGCACGAGACAGTAAGATTTAATACACCTAACCTGAATCCAGTTGCTGTTGTACCGTGGCGTAAACGGTTCCTTGTACTACATTTGCCTATAGTCTCTGGCATATAGAGACTCCTCTCGTATACACTGGAATCCTTCTATACCAAGCTACAAACATCATCGTTAACACTAAAACAATATAATACAACTTTAAAAGCTACTTTCTCCCTCTGTTTATTCTATTTCTCCCTTATCTTTGGGACTTACCGAGCGATTTGTTCGTTGACGACATTCTCTTTCTTTCTTCTTTGAATGTCGTCAGGTGATCTGAATACTTCGGAGCTCGAGCCCACTAGTGAAGACTTAGATCACTTCATAGACCCAGAGCTTTAGTTCATTGTACACTTTTATTTCGGTACTTTTCCTTTTCTGTTATGCCATTGTTTAGGCATTGCTTCATTCAGTTGTATTTACTTTTCCATGCATTGTACAGAAAGAATGTGAATAAATAAAGTTGCCGTTTTATTATATCTTGTCTCTTGTGCATTTATTTTTATATTGCTTAGATACGCTTAGCGTATTTACTTCATAGTAAATACGTAGCGGACTCATCGCGTCCTCTACCCGTACTCTGGGAAGCGGGGCGTGGCAGGTTTTGTTGGTGGCCCATGCAGGTCAGAGTTGTATGGAACACTGACATGCAAATCCTGTTCTGTGTGAACAACCTAAGCAATATAACACAAGAACCAGCAACTAAAACATTCTTTACAATTCATGTTCCTTGAATCTTACAATTTCATATTCTTTGAATCATATACTCTGAATCTGTCCTAACCCAAATTTTTCTTCAAGGTTATGGATTCCCCAAACAACACAAGCACCAACTTCAACAACACTCCACCCCCACTACCAATCACACCTGCCGTTCATGCTCCACCCAACGAGCAAACGTTTCTGCTTGAGGCAATCCGCAGCCTCCTAGAGGCACAGCAGCAGCTCTTGAACCGTCCCGAGGCTGAAGCACCTGGGGTAAAGCAATTCAGAGCTTTACATCCCAAACAGTTCTCAGGAAAGGAAGCCCACTGGAAGCCGGAGAATGGGCATAAAGTATAGAGGATTATCTGGCAGCAGCACAAGTGCCAGATATAGTTTGGGTCCGTGTTGCGAAACTGCAGCTCACGGACAATGCACGGAACTGGTAGAAGGCGGAAGAAAGCCGTCTTGAACAGCCCATTGAATGGAAGACTTTCCGCGATATGTTCGATGCGAAGTATTTTCTGAGATTGCCAGGTTCGACATGGAACAGCAGTTCATCCATCTGCAACAAGGTTCGATGTGGACCAAGTCGGTAGATGAGTATGACGCTGAGTTCACCATACTCAGTCGGTAAGATATGTCTCAATAATTGAATTTTTAAATATCACATATTACACAGCTAACACAATACTTAAACAGATTTGCGGCACACTTGATACCAACGGACGAGATCAGAGCTCGTCGATTTCAACAGGGTTTGGATTAGGAGATCCAGGATGCACTAGCCACAGGAGATTTTCCGACTCATGAATCGGCTCTAAAAGCTGCCCACCGTTATGAGGCAGGGATAAAGGCGAAGAGCAGACCTCAGTCTGCAGGAGTTAAGCGCCCTGTCAATCAGATGACAGGAGGAACCTCGTCCAGGCCACCTTTTATGCCAAGACGACCGGGAGTACCAAACAATAGACCCAGCCCGGCCTTTTGTAATTACTGCAAGAGAAATGGGCATCTGGCAAAAGATTGACGGCGCGCGAACAACTTTTGTTTAATCTGCGGCTCAGCTGCTCATGATATTAGGTCTTGTCCTTATAGACAAAATCCAATTGCTGCACCTAGGCCAGCAAACACTTACCCACAGCGCCCAGCCATCCAAGCACCTGCTCCAAGACATGCACTACCTGCTCCACCACCTAGAGGACTACAAGCTGCACCTCCTCCTCGTCAGTTCCATCAAGCTCAAAGGAACGTTCCGAGGAATGCTCCTCAGGCCAGGAGGAATGTACCAATGCGCCAGGCTTTCACGATGACCATGGAAGAAGCTGAGGCCACTGGCCAAGTTTTCACTGGTAACCCTTTCTTCTCAACCTTTCTTTCAGTCTTGCTACTTATCTACATACATCTAAAACATATCCCACATACCTTAGGTACAATCTTAGTAGCCTCATTTCCTGCACTAGCACTCTTTGATACTGGAGCATCTCACTGGTTTATGTCGCAACGGTTCGTCCGAACCCATGCGATTCCAGTCACACCGCTTGTATCTAGCTGGAATGTCAGTTCAAGAAATGGCGTTCTAAAGGCAATAATGGGATACAGCTTGTGTCTAGTAGTTGTCTGCAGCAGAGAATTCTATGCTGACTTCAAAGTGCTGGACATACCGAACTTTGATGTGGTTCTAGGTATGGATTGGCTCGGAACTTCTTATGCTACCATCGACTATCGTCAAAGGAGGGTAGTATTCGAGATTCCAGACCATCCGGTCTTCTATTTCAAAAGTGGAGACCGTACACTAGAGCCAAGTACATACAAAGCGAAACCAAAGAAGGCAGTGATTGCAGCAACTCAAGCGGAGGAAGAATCAAGGCCAGAAGTGGTTCGAGAGTGTTTCCTAATTTAAAATCAGGAAAGCCTACGGAAGAGGCATCACGTGCTAGCACGTGACCAGCAGTTACGTGTTGGCACGTGACAACTAAAAGCAGCGGCAAAGGCAGATTCAGCTCCTTGATTAAATCAAGGAAAAGGCTTCAGAAAGGGTCACGTGCTCACACGTAACCAGGGGCCACGTGTTGGCACGTGACGGGTGAGCAGCGGCCAGAAAACAGAGCGCAAATAGGAGAAGGAAAGCTAGTTCCAGGGGTCACGTGCTTACACGTGACCAAGGGTCACGTGGCCACACGTGACCGGCTTTCAAAGCCTATCTATTTAACAGAATTAAATTCTGAACAGCATTCAAATCTCTCCAATGGGGAATGATTATTTGAAACCGATTAGATTAAAGATTTAAAGGTGATTAAATATCACCTATCTATGGAAAAATCTTGAACTTGGAAAGATTTTCCCTTAAAATCTAACCCAAACAACAGAAGAATATCTTTGGATTTAAAATCCAATGGTGGATAAAATTCACCTAATAATCCAAAGGTCCAAATGAATGATGAATGCAAATCAAATCTCTAATGAATACAAATCAGATCCCTCAATGAATGATTCATCGAAAACTAATTGATTCGGCTCCTTCTCCTATAAATAGGAACCAAGGGAAAGACAGAGGGGATACATACAGAGAGAGATAAAAAAGAAAGAGAAAAATAGAGCCTTGAGACTTTGGAGGAATTTGGATCTTCTGCAAAAGAAAATCTTAGGTAAGAAGGGGGAGGCTTTCAAGAAAAAAGAGAATTTAATTCTCAAAAGAGTTTAACTCTGATATTAAAAAGAAGAACTTAGTTCTCTCTTTAGCAGAGGATCTGCAAAGTGCACATCTCCCCATGAATTGAGAATTTAATTCTCATTGGGTTGAGATCCTGCCATGCAGATCCAAAGCAGAGAGAGGGAATGGATGTTTGAGAATTTAATTCTCATAGAATTATAGGAATTTAATTCCTTCGAATTAAAATTAGGGTTTAACCCTATGTTGTAGGAATTTAATTCCTTCAAAATGAACAGAGCCAGGGTTCAACTCTAGTTAAAAACTTAATTCTGTCAAAATAACAGGAATTTAATTCCCTTAAGAAAGAAGAAATTAGGGTTTAACCCTATGATAGAATTCAGTTCTTCACATACACCAGGAATTTAATTCTTACAGAAGAAAAACCGGGGTTTAACTCCACCTGAGAATATAATTCTTCAAAAAGAAAAGTAGGAATTTAATTCCTCTAAAGTTATAGCTAAGGTTTAACCCTATGGAGAATAGAATTCTTAAAAGGATAAACGCATCCTCAAACAGGTAAAGAAATAGGGTCACGTGCTACCACGTGACCCCTGAAAAGTTCCACAGAGAAGGACTTTGAGGCAATGCGTCACGTGCCCTACGTGACCCCTTGGCAGAAGCTCTAATAGACAAACATTTAAATGCCCGTCACGTGACAGCACGTGATGCTCCAAAGTATTCAAAACTTTTGGCAGAATAAAATAAATTGAGGGCGCTCTCACGTGCTACCACGTAACCCCTCTTTCATTAGTGTCTAACACTAAAGTTGAAACCTCTATATCCAGTGTTCAACACTGATTTTCTTAGTGTTTAAACACTAATTTGGAAAACTCTATTTATAGTGTTTAACACTGACTTTCTTAGTGTTGAATACCAACCTGGAAAACCCTGTTTCCAGTATTTAACATTGATCTGCCTTAGTGTTTAACACTAACTTGAAACCTCTCTGACCAGCGTTTAACACTGACCTGCTTTAGTGTTTAACACTAATTTGAAAGCCCTGTTGCTAATATGTGACACTGATTCTCTCTTGGCGTTTAACATCAGTTTGTCAATCTCATTCCCAGTGTTCAACACTGTTGGTCTCTAGTGTTTAACACTAGCTTTAGCCCAATTGGCTAAGTTTCCAGAGGCAAAGCCTCTCCTTCAATGGACCAACAGAGGGCCCATATCCTAAGCATGATTGGACTTAGCCCAAGCTGGCCATAAGTCCTCAATTCAGACTTAACTGAGCCAATGGGCTCATAATATGATTAATTGATCTTGGTTCTAAATTGGGCCAAAGACTATTTAATCTACCTCGGTTTAAGGGTGCATCTCTTCACTCCTTTGATACTTGGCGTTGTAATTCCTCAACGTCTTCAAAGAGGTGACGGGTCCCGATGACCACACATTGACACGGACTGTGGGGTCCTTAAACTCATGGACTATGAGGTCCTTAACCTTGACCGGGATGTCTTAAAACTAACGGCGGGCTGTGGGGTCCTTAAACTCATGGACTATGAGGTCCTTAACCTCGACCGTGATGTCTTAAAACTAACATCAGACTGTGGAGTCCTTAAATCCATAGACTACGACGTCCTTAACCTTGACCGTGATGTCTTAAAACTAACATTGGACTGTGGAGTCCTTAAATCCACGGACTACGATGTCCTTAACCTTGACCGCAATGTCTTAAAACTAATATTGGACCGCAATGTCCTTAAACTACCTATGGACCGCAATGTCCTTAAAACTACCTATTGACCGCAATGTCACTAAACTAAACAACAGGGCTCCCCTAATCACTCTCTTGTCGGATCTAAACGATCCCGTTAAGTTGACCTTAGTCTAAAACTAGACTAATGTATCCTTAACAAACGTTTAAGTCGATCTTAGTCTCAAACGAGGCTAACGTATCCTTAAACACAACCCCCAAACCCAAATCTAAGATAATACGGATTTGGACTAGTCCACACCCTACGGGCGACGACATAACTCGGTCTCTGTATACAATCCACGGGCAACCAAACACAAAATAAACACACACGACACGAAGTGACCATCTGGAGAAGGAGAAAGTGGTTACCGCGATGCGGTAGCGTAATTAACTGCAGGGGCATGCGCCTGCAGGGAAGAACGTCCCCACAATCAAAAACCCCTCAAGCGAGGGGGAATCTAACGAAGTCTGCTATATCGGACGCATCCGTTTAAACCTCCGATACACGGTGCCATAAATCAACTTGGCATCTTCGAAGAGGTGGACGGATAGCACCAATTAGCATCTGCCCCGAATCTCAGGCGAGTCGCCCATGTCGTCGCGCCGTCTTTCGGAGGGGAACAGATTCTGGCACGCCCGGTGGGACGCTCGGCGAGTCGCCCATAAATCCTCACGATTCCTAGGGAGAAAATACACCTACGAGATCCTCACGACTTGTAGGGAGAAATACCTTCGTGAGACCCTTACGGCTCATGAAGTCAAAAGCCTTAATCGACGGGACCCTAACCCTGTTTGCTAAGCCACCTTTGTTCAACATCGACAGAGGCAGATGATTCGCTCCTGGCCATATCCCAGTTGTAGCGGTGCTGATGCCGAAATCTGTGTCTAATTTCAGGTTTATGGTGAAAAGCCAGTAGGCCGCACGTGCATACGAGATAGCCGAAATGATGGGGCAACTTGCAATAAAAAGCAGCAGGTAAAA
Source organism: Agapanthus africanus (assembly GCA_030015575.1). Taxonomy (NCBI): domain Eukaryota; kingdom Viridiplantae; phylum Streptophyta; class Magnoliopsida; order Asparagales; family Amaryllidaceae; genus Agapanthus; species Agapanthus africanus. The sequence goes on from CM057339.1 coordinate 142,216,621, forward strand.
ATGTATGCACGCAAAATAGCCGAAATGATGGGGCAACTCGCAATAAAAAACAGCGAGTAAAAATGAAATAAATAGCCGAAATGATTGGGCACCGCGAAAAATAGCCGAAATGATAGGGCAATCACGACCTCTGCGATATAAAAGCTGAAATGATAGAGCATCGCGGAAAAAGAAATAAAATTAAAAAAAATTAATTTATGCCCTACAGGTGATGTTCCATCACACCCTGTATACAATCCAAGGGTGTAAACAAAAAAGGGATCATACTTCTCCCCCAGGTTTCGTCATAAGAAGAAGCAAAATCTCGACGGGTCGCGAATGACTTAGAGATCATCTCAGCACTCGTCTCGTAACAACGAACACGACTTCAAGCGAAACGGAACAGCGGCAACTCCCAGTTCCATGGCTCGGCGATATCCTGATCACCGAAAAGTCAAATCCCAATTCCGTGAAATGCGAATACAATCAATGAAATTCCTAGTTACGTGGAACGCGGATAACGTCACTCTTTGACCCTGCGGAAAACATCCAGAGCGGATCCTGGTCCTCGCAGAGCACGGTAGTGAGCCCGTGTGAAGCATCCAGAGCGGAGCCTAGTCCTCGCCGAGCACGGCAGTGAACCCGTGTGAAGCATCTAGTGCAAAATTCCTGGTTACGTGGAACGCGGATAACGTCACTCTTTGACCCCGTGGAAAACGTCCAGAGCGGATCCTGGTCCTCGCAGAGCACGGCAATGAACCCGTGTGAAGCATCCAGAGCGGAGCCTAGTCCTCGCCGAACACGGCAGTGAACCCGTGTGAAGCATCTAGTGCAAAATTCCTGGTTACGTGGAACGCGGATAACGTCACTCTTTGACCCCGTGGAAAACGTCCAGAGCGGATCCTGGTCCTCGCAGAGCACGGCAGTGAACCCGTGTGAAGCATCCAGAGCGGAGCCAAGTCCTCGCCGAACACGGCAGTGAACCCGTGTGAAGCATCTAGTGCAAAATTCCTGGTTACGTGGAACGCGGATAACGTCACTCTTTGACCCCGCGGAAAACATCCAGAGCGGATCCTGGTCCTCGCAGAGCACGGCAGTGAGCCCGTGTGAAGCATCCAGAGCGGAGCCTAGTCCTCGCCGAGCACAGCAGTGAACCCGTGTGAAGCATCTAGTGCAAAATTCCTAGTTACGTGGAACGCGGATAACGTCACTCTTTGACCCCGTGTGAAGCATCCAGAGCGGAGCCTAGTCCTCGCCGAGCACAGCAATGAACCCGTGTGAAGCATCTAGTGCAAAATTCCTGGTTACGTGGAACGCGGATAACGTCACTCTTTGACTCCGCGGAAAACATCCAGAGCGGATCCTGGTCCTCGCAGAGCATGGCGGTGAACCCGTGTGAAGCATCCAGAGCGGAGCCTAGACCTCGCCGAACACGGCAGTGAACCCATGTGAAGCATCTAGTGCAAAATTCCTGGTCACGTGGAACGCGGATAACGTCACTCTTTGACCCCGTGGAAAACGTCCAGAGCGGATCCTGGTCCTCGCAGAGCACGGCAGTGAACCCGTGTGAAGCATCTAGAGCGGAGCCTAGTCCTCACCGAATACGGCAGTGAACCCGTGTGAAGCATCTAGTGCAAAATTCCTGGTCACGTGGAACGCGGATAATGTCACTCTTTGACCCCGCGGAAAACGCCCAGAGCGGAACCTGGTCCTCGCCAAGCACGGCAGTGAACCCGTGTGAAGCATCCAGAGCAAACACCGGACTGTGGAGTCCTTAAAATCCACGGACTATGATGTCCTTAACCTCGACCGTAATGTCTTAAAACTAACAATCAACCACCCTGATTCTGTACTGATTTTACCTTGGTTTAAGGGTACATCTCTTCACTCCTTTGATGCCTGACGTTGTAATTCCTCAACGTCTTCAAAGAGATAACGGGTCCCTGCAACCAAACATCGGACTGTGGAGTCCCTAAATTCGCGGACTATGAGGTCCTTAACCTTGACCGTGATGGCTTAAAACTAATATCGGACTGTGGAGTCTCTAAACCCACGGACTATGAAGTCCTTAACCTTGACCGTGATGTCTTAAAACTAATATCAGACTGTGGGGTCCTTAAATCCACGGACTATGAGGCCCTTAACCTTGACCGTGATGTCTTAAAACTAACATCGGACTGTGGAGTCCTTAAATCCACGGACTATGAGGCCCTTAACCTTGACCGTGATGTCTTAAAACTAACATCGGACTGTGGAGTCCTTAAATCCATGGACTATGACATCCTTAACCTTGACCGTGATGTCTTAAAACTAACATCGGACTGTGGAGTCCTTAAATCCACGGACTATGATGTCCTTAACCTTGACCGCGACGTCTGTAAACTACGATGCCTTGAGCAACCCCTGACCCCGTGAAACACGGATAAGGGTGACCACATCCAGCACTTGCAAGTCCTCACGACCTGTAAGGAAGAGAAACTCTCTTCTGAGATCCTTACGACTCTCAAGGGAAAACCCGCTTAAGAATCTTCACGATTCTTAAGAAGAACTCAAACCTATGGGATCCTCTCGACCTGTAGGGAGAAAAAACTCTTTATGAGACCCTCATGGCGCATAAGGTGCAAAAGTCTTAGGAAACAGATCTTAACCCTGAATCCTAAGCCACCGCTGCCCTGCAAGTAGGCCAAGATAAATTGTCCGCAGAATACATTCAATAAAAGAGACACATCATTGAGAAGAAAAAAATGTATCTTTTATTCATAAATCAAAATGGATACAAAGTACAATTCATGAAAGAACAAAAGAAAATACTCTCATCTATGAGTATATACAAGAAGGAAGGAAAAGATACAAATGTTTCAAGCCGGTGGGCGATTTAGCAGCTTGGTCAGCTCATTGGGCCGCGGCCTCATGATTTAAGATCGCCAGAAGACGGGCCTCCGCCTGAGCCTGCTGGGCCTGATACGAAGCGAGCCGGCCTTCAAGCTCTTTCTCGGTGGCCTTATGAGCCTCGACCCTCTCACGAGTGAACGGGGCAGCTTTATCAAGAGTCACCACCTCCCTAATAGACTCTTGAAGCACCCGCCAGAGTTCATACGCTTTGTTGGCCTTGGCAGTAAGACTCGCCTGAAGCTCGCTCAGCGCTTTAGAAGCCAGCTCCCTCTCCGAGAATTTGCGGCCAAGCCTCTTCTTGCATGATGTCATGTTTGCCGCGCACCGCGCTATCAGCCCCCGCAGGTCCGCCTTTGCAGCCATGACCTCCGAGGAAAGACGGGAACATTCAAGTGCGTGCAAGCAAGCCTCCACCTGCCGACAAAACTCCACCTAGACTCGCACCACCTCTTCGCTATGGTAAGTGTCAAGAAAAGGAAGAGAACCGTTAGCCTCGGCAGCAAATGCTTCAGCTGTGGTTGCACTGCCAGCACGAAGCTCCTCGATCAAAGACGACAGAGAGACAAGGCTCAATTGGGCCAAGCGTTCTGAAGCTCGCAAAGCATAAGGGCCGGGCGGCATGACGACACGCGATTCCAACACTATTGGAGCTGGCAAGGCTGTTCAGAGTTGAAAAATATCAGTAAGACTCTTAAGCAAAGGAACAAGTGAGGCTATACCGGAATGTCACTTACCTACGGTCATGCAAGTAGGAGCTAAGGGTTCCCCTAGCCCTTCGAGAACCTCGACCTCATCATCGGCCTCCAAAACTGTAGAGAACATCAATGTCAATACGCAAAATAACAATGATGCTATGAGAAGTGATGAACAACACTCACCTTGTCCAGACGAGAGGACGATGCGTTGAGAAGATATCGCCTGCGGAGCGGCCATTTCCAAAAGACGCTGGAAGGACTGCCGAGGAGACAGATCGACAATGGAGGCAACCAGTCCACGCAATTCTGAAAAGACAAAAGAGTTCAGGTAACAGAAAGATTACTAGCTCAAAACGTGGAAGGTTACCTTCGACACTCATCCCATTCTGAGCCGGGGGGATAGCAGCTTCAGCGGCCTCTGTCGTGACCTCAGGCTCCAACAAAGGGAGGGTAGTCCCGACTACCTCCATCTCAGCCTCTGGGCCGCCATCGGGAAGAGCCGTTGGAGCGGTAGCCTCCAAAGGAGCCTCCCCCAAAGGAGCAAGCACGCCCTGATCAAGAACCGCCGCTGGAGGCTCTACCATAAGAGGAGCAGCCTCATCAACCCCCTCCACATCGAGCAATGCTTCATCGGGAATTTTGGCAGGCTTCAGCTTCAATGAGCCCGTAGGGAGCTCCCCCAGCGTCGAAGATTCTGCGCAATTCAAATAAGAATAAGGATACACATATACAGGCGTAAATAATCTGAAAAAACTACAAAAAAGAACAACAACGTACCGATGCGCAAAGAAGCCCTCAATATGGCTTCTTCAAGCCGCTGCTCCTTCTCAAGGAGGCGTGCTCGCCGGGGTTCAAGGGTAGACTCATGGCCGCCGGTCCATAAAGAAAGTGCGTCCGCTGCATCTTCTGAAGCGGCCTGTTTCAGGGCCCTTTCCCCCCATTCCTCCAAAGGACCGATAAACCGCCGCCGAATCCACGGAGGGTCTTCGTAAAAGATTACAGCGGGATAGGGCTTCTTCGGAACCCTGGCGTTATGACACGAGTCTATGGAACGCCGTATGGCCTCGGCCAACTGTGCGGCTTCCTCATCGGCCGAACTCGGGAAGAGAAGTCCAGCGTCTGACTCTTGCAAGGACAATAGTTCGTCTTTAAGAATAGGCTCAGACTCCGCCAAAGAATCGAGCAAATTGGTGGCCGCTTTCCTCCGCCGCTTAGACCCAGAGCCGGTCGCCGAGGATGACCGCTTCCTCCCCCGCGAAGCCTTAGGGCGGCGCCGACCCACATCGCTCTCTACACCCTCATCCCTATTACTCTCGCTCGGTGCCACAACCGAGGATGACACCGTCATTGTCGACGCCACGGGGGGCGGTGCTACCACTGGCGGTGGTGCTACTACTGGGGCCCGTCTACCCCGCGATCGGGTACCTAGAGGCATACCGGCTGTTGGAGTAAGGTCCACCCCTGACTCCCCCGGAATGAGCGCGGTGCCAATCTCCCTTAGAGAGAAGCGGACCGGAGCCCTCGGTCGCAGCTTAGCTCCCGGAACCTGAGGAAGGGCATCATGACCAAGAAGCACCCTTCTCTCCTCAAGAATAATCGGGCTGACTCGATGCAGATACCAACCCATAAACGATCCCACGCACCGGGGCATGTGCTCAGCCTCAGGGATCATGAAGTGGGAGCCAGTGTTCAACCTCACGAAATGATGAGCGGCATCGCGAACGGCATCAAGTGAAGGGACCGGCGCAACTACGAAAGCCTCAAAGGGAACGCCCTGGTCGTATCCAAGCTGTCGGGCGAAACGATGCGGATTGAACCGCATGAAAAGAGCTGCACTGTCCTGACGAAAGACCAAATAGCCTGGCCTGATGGTATACAAGTACACGGCCTCCCGGGGCTTCAAAGAGGGTGCATTGTCTTTTGACCCGTCCCAGAGTTGTTGAATTGGACCTGAGGGAATAGACAAGACCCGATCATTAAAAACCAGCCCGCCAGCGGCGGCGTGAGGAGAAATCAGTACCTGAATAGCCCCGAATTGAGTCGGGTCGGCGGCAGAAGCATCCACCAATCGCATAAGACGTGGGAAGGGATAGGCGTCGTAAAACGCGAGCCTCTGATGCATAGCGAAAGCCCCCAACACATGCATTTCGACCCAGGACGTGAAATAATGAAGCGAAAAGTTTACTACATCCACGCCGGGAGTAGAGGTATTAGCTGCGGTGCCCAACCCATGATAAAGGTGCGCCAAGGCCGGGATGCCAATGGCCAACCGTGTCCCCTCAGCGATACGATAAGCCGGGTAGATAACCGAAGCTCTCATAAAGCGACGATGTACGGGGATGACAAACCAACTAAGCCAGACACTAACAAACCCCACGAAGAACGTCTCCTCATCCATGCCGGGAGCAGCAATGGATTCAAAAGACGTCGGCGACATAATAGGGATGCAGTACTGTGGTAGATCCGATTCAGTGGTCGGCAGCTTCTTCGGACCAAACCCAAAGGGGTCTCTAATGTTGGCGAACTTCGGGGTTGTCTTCGTCAAGAAGTCCTCGCGAAGGAAACGAGCAATGAAGCTCTTGAAAGTAACACCCTGCTCTTCGGATTCGGTGAATAATCGGTCGAAGATACCTAGCGCCTTGATCAAACTGGGACGCTTGTGGCTGATGGCATTCTCAGCAGACAGGCCGTCAACCGGGGCGGGCTCGGGCTCAAAGATGTACTCGTCAGAGGGCAGCAACTCCTCATACAGACTACCCCTGATTGGCAATCCAGAGATGTCATAGAATTCTTCCAGAGAGATCGAAACCTCGCGATCTCCTAGAATGAAAGTGTTGGTGGGAAGATTCCATTGGTTCAAGAACGCCTTAACCCACCAGACATGCGGGGATTGGTAATGAAAGAGCGACGCGCATATCGCCTAGTAAAGCCCTACCTTCTGTAGCCGCGCGCGATGGGCGGACAGGATGTAACGAGCCCAAAGAAGGTACCCCGTAGGGTGTCGAGGGGTGAGCCCTATCTTGTAGATTTGTCCCCATGGTTGGGCCTCACCCTGGCAAATACGCCGCCCCAAGATATCTATAGCCGGGATCGGATGGTTCGGGATACCGGTCGTCGAAGGCTCGAGCCGTCCCGTTGGAGTCCAGTTTGGCATCTCCATAGCAAATACCGTCTTCGGAGGGTCCATCGGCAAGAACGGGAAAGTAGGTTCCGTCGGTATTGCGCAGAGGAAACTCCGGCGACCCCGAATAATATGACTATACCAAAGTTCCCCATAGAAGTAAGCTGGTGCAGTTCGGGTCATGAGCCCGGATCATCGCCATCGCTTCCTCGTCGGATGGTGATTGTGGAAAAGCGGCCTCTGAGCGAGTGAAGGGAAAACACGGGACAGAATCCATTACACTTGAAATAAAACAAAAGAAAACTGTCAGAAGCAAAGCCGACAATATATATATATATATATGAGCGTAAATATATATATAAGGACAGCTGAAGAAAGCGACAGCAGACTTTTCTTTATGGGATCGTTGGCTACAAAACACATGGGCCCCACAGAATCAGGTTGACGGCTCGTTAATAATGAGACTAAGCAATTGTAATAAGACAAAGGGGATATCCTCATTAAATAGGTAGTGGGTTTCAAATGGCCCTACACATTCTCCTAAAGGACAAATCTACCTTGGGCTCTACAACAAATCAAACAAGATCAGGAGAATTAAATTCCCACAAAAGACATCATTGCAACCGTCTTCTTCACTGATCACAGAAGGACAACCTGGGGCGAAAGAAACCCTAAGAAGCCTCTATGGGGAAGAACCTAGTTCTTCATAGGAATTAAATTCCTTTTGGAAAGGGGAATTAAATCCCAGAAACCTTTTTCTGTGAACGGAGTTAAACTCCATGGATTTGAACTGTCATCATCATCTCCTTGGAGGATCAGATGAACCCTAAAAGAGATTTGCTGCTGAAGATTAATTGGTTTCATGGGTTCATATCTAGAGGAATGAAACCCTCGCTATGGATTTAAAATCCAGAAGGACATGAGAGCTCATCGTTCGTTCGAGAGCATTACCTAAAGAAAAGAATTCTTTTCGAACAGAGTTAAACTCTGAAAATTGTTCAAGGCAGAGAACTAAACTCTGGAAACGAGAATAAAATTCTCACGGGAAAAGTTCTCAAAGGAAGAAGATGAGCAAAGTGGAGGCTCTTCTGAAAGGGCATGGGTATTTATAGGATGTGATGGAGACGCTTCATCTCCCCAAATCCCTAGAGGAATCCAACGATCACAAAAGTGACAGCGTTGCATTCACGTGCAGACACGTGAGAACAACGCTGTGGGGGCATTTGTTTCCTGATTTAAAATCAGGAAAGCCTACGGAAGAGGCATCACGTTAGCACGTGACCAGCAGTCACGTGTTGGCACGTGACAACTAAAAGCAGCGGCAAAGGCAGATTCAGCTCCTTGACTAAATCAAGGAAAAGGCTTCAGATAGGGTCATGTGCTCACATGTGACCAGGGGTCACGTGTTGGCACGTGACGGGTGAGCAGCGGCCAGAAAACAGAGCGCAAAAGGAGAAGGAAAGCTAGTTCCAGGGGTTACGTGCTTACACGTGACCAGGGGTCACGTGCTTACACGTGACCAGGGGTCATGTGCTTACACGTGACCATGGGTCACGTGGCCACACGTGACCGGCTTTCAAAGCCTATCTATTTAACAGAATTAAATTCTGAACAGCATTCAAATCTCTCCAATGGGGAATGATTATTTGAAACCGATTGGATTAAAGATTTAAAGGTGATTAAATATCACCTATCTATGAAAAAATCTTGAACTTGGAAAGATTTCCCCTTAAAATCTAACCGAAACAACAGAAGAATATCTTTGGATTTAAAATCCAATGGTGGATAAAATTCACCTAATAATCCAAAGGTCCAAATGAATGATGAATGCAAATCAAATCTCTAATGAATACAAATCAGATCCCTCAATAAATGATTCATCGAAAACTAATTGATTCAGCTCCTTCTCCTATAAATAGGAGCCAAGGGAAAGACAGAGGGGATACATACAGAGAGAGATAAAAAAGAAAGAGAAAAATAGAGCCTTGAGACTTTGGAGGAATTTGGATCTTCTGCAAAAGAAAACCTTAGGTAAGAAGGAGGAGGCTTTCAAGAAAAAAGAGAATTTAATTCTCAAAAGAGTTTAACTCTGATATTAAAAAGAAGAACTTAGTTCTCTCTTTAGCAGAGGATCTGCAAAGTGCACATTTCCCCATGAATTGAGAATTTAATTCTCATTGGGTTAAGATCCTGCCATGCAGATCCAAAGCATAGAGAGGGAATGGATGTTTGAGAATTTAATTCTTATAGAATTATAGGAATTTAATTCCTTCGAATTAAAATTAGGGTTTAACCCTATGTTGTAGGAATTTAATTCCTTCAAAATGAACAGAGCCAGGGTTTAACCCTAGTTAAAAACTTAATTCTGTCAAAATAACAGGAATTTAATTCCCTTAAGAAAGAAGAAATTAGGGTTTAACCCTATGATAGAATTTAGTTCTTCACATACAGCAGGAATTTAATTCTTACAGAAGAAAAGCCGGGGTTTAAGTCCACCTGAGAATATAATTCTTCAAAAAGAAAAGTGGGAATTTAATTCCTCTAAAGTTATAACTAGGGTTTAACCCTATGGAGAATAGAATTCTTAAAAGGATAAACGCATCCTCAAACAAGCAAAGAAATAGGGTCACGTGCTACCACGTAACCCCTGAAAAGTTCCACAGAGAAGGACTTTGAGGCAATGCCCCACGTGACCCCTTGGCAGAAGCTCTAACAGACAAACATTTAAATGCCCGTCACGTGACAACACGTGATGCTCCAAAGTATTCAATACTTTTGGCAGAATAAAATAAATTGAGGGCGCTCTCATGTGCTACCACGTGACCCCTCTTGCATTAGTGTCTAACACTAAAGTTGAAACCTCTATATCCAGTGTTCAACACTGATTTTCTTAGCGTTTAAACACTAATTTGGAAAACTCTATTTATAGTGTTTAACACTGACTTTCTTAGTGTTGAATACCAATCTGGAAAACCATGTTTCCAGTATTTAACATTGATCTGCCTTAGTGTTTAACACTAACTTGAAACCTCTCTGGCCAGCGTTTAACACTGACCTGCTTTAGTGTTTAACACTAATTTGAAAGCCCTGTTGCTAATATGTGACACTGATTATCTCTTGGCGTTTAACATCAGTTTGTCAATCTCATTCCCAGTGTTCAACATTGTTGGTCTCTAGTGTTTAACACTAGCTTTAGCCCAATTGGCTAAGTTTCCAGAGGCAGACCCTCTCCTTCAATGGACCAACGGGGGGCCCATATCCTAAGCATGATTGGACTTAGCCCAAGCTGGCCATAAGTCCTCAATTCAGACTTAACTGAGCCAATGGGCTCATAATATGATTAATTGATCTTGGTTCTAAATTGGGCCAAAGACTATTTAATCTACCTCGGTTTAAGGGTACATCTCGTCACTCCTTTGATACTTGGCGTTGTAATTCCTCAACGTCTTCAAAGAGGTGACGGGTCCCGATGACCACACATTGATACGGACTGTGGGGTCCTTAAACTCATGGACTATGAGGTCCTTAACCTTAACCGGGATGTCTTAAAACTAACGGCGGACTGTGGGGTCCTTAAACTCATGGACTATGAGGTCCTTAACCTCGACCGTGATGTCTTAAATCTAACATCAGACTGTGGAGTCCTTAAATCCATAGGCTACGACGTCCTTAACCTTGACCGTGATGTCTTAAAACTAACATTGGACTGTGGAGTCCTTAAATCCACGGACTACGATGTCCTTAACCTTGACCGCAATGGCTTAAAACTAATATTGGACCGCAATGTCCTTAAACTACCTATGGACCGCAATGTCCTTAAAACTACCTATTGACCGCAATGTCTCTAAACTAAACAACAGGGCTCCCCTAATCACTCTCTTTTCGGATCTAAATGATCCCGTTAAGTTGACCTTAGTCTAAAACTAGACTAACGTATCCTTAACAAACGTTTAAGTCGATCTTAGTCTCAAACGAGGCTAACGTATCCTTAAACACAACCCCCAAACCCAAATCTAAGATAATACGGATTTGGACTAGTCCACACCCTGCGAGCAACGACATAACTCGGTCTCCGTATACAATCCACGGGCAACCAAACACAAAATAAACACACACGACACGAAGTGACCATCTGGAGAAGGAGAAAGTGGTTACCGCGATGCGGTAGCGTAATTAACTGCAGGGGCTTGCGCCTGCAGGGAAGAGCGTCCCCACAATCAAAAACCCCTCAAGCGAGGGGGAATCTGACGAAGTCTGCTACATCGGACGCATCCGTTTAAACCTTCGATACACGGTGCCATAAATCAACTTGGCATCTTCGGAGAGGTGGACGGATAGCACCAATTAGCATCTGCCCCGAATCTCAGGCGAGACGCCCATGTCGTCGCGCCGTCTTTCGGAGGGGAACAGAGAGTTCGACGATGTGTTTCCTGACGATATATCAAGTTTGCCTCCCGATCGAGCTTTTTAATTCAGCATTGATTTAGTACCAGGAGCACAATCGGTGATCAAAGCACCTTATCGATTAAGTCCGGAAGGTTTGAAGGAAGTACGAACTCAGTTGGACGAATTATTGGCGAAAGGATGGATTCGTCCCAGCACTTCAAGTTGGGGATCAGCGGTACTACTTGTGAAGAAGAAGGAAGGTTCATACAGAATGTGCATTGATTATAAAGTCTTGAACGAAGTCACGATAAAGAACAAGTATCCACTCCCGCGCATCGACGATTTATTCAATCAGCTAATTGGATCTTGTGTTTTCTTTAAATTAGATCTTCGTTCAGGTTATCATCAAGTGAAGGTCAAGGAAGCTGATATTCATAAAACGGCTTTCAGAACTCGCTATGGACATTACGAATTCCTAGTGATGCCATTTGGAGTGACCATTGCACCAGCAATATTCATGAATCTAATGAATCAAGTTTTTCGGGAGTACTTAGACAGGTTCATTGTCATCTTCATCGACGACATCCTGGTGTATTCCAAGAGTCGGAAAGAACATGCCGAGCACCTACGAATCGTCCTGGAAACTCTACGACAACATCAATTATACGCCAAGTACAGCAAGTGCGAGTTTTGGCTAAATCAAGTTGATTTTCTTGGACATATCGTATCAAGTTGGTTTTTTTCTAACGGGGAGGTATTTTTAGTGTGGAGTGTATATAAATTGAGGGGGGAAATGGCGTCCAAAGGGCGCGTGAACGCCAGCGCCTCACGTGCATAGCACGTAGGCCCTAGCGCTCACTTGGGTGCGAGCGCCCCACGTGCCCAGCACGTGGGCGCTTGGGCTCCAGTGCCCCCACGTGCTTGGCACGCGGGCGCTGGGCGTCAGCAGGAAAAAGGGACTTTATCCCTGCATTGGGAGCTGTGCTTCCGATTTGACTTCTGGAGTTAAACTCCTAAAAAAAGAGATTAATTTATGGAGTTGGACTCCAACAGATCTTGAATGGATTTAAACTCCTAGAAATCTTTAGAAATGATCAAAGGGGGCCTCTTTGTTTCTCTCCCCTTTGGCCTTGGATCTTCCCAAGATGGAATTTTTGGAGATGGGTCTCCTTCTTCTTTCTCTCGGTTAGCCGGATCTTGGAGAAAGGGGGTGGGATTTAAAAATCTTCTCTTTTTGAGATCTAATGGAAGATCTGAGCTCCCCTTTATGTGTTTTGTGGTGAAAAAATATTTAATTTTGGAAAGGAAAGAGTAAAACCCTTAATTTAATTGAAAAGGGGAAGAAGATTTAGAACCTTGAGAAAAGAGAAGGAGGCACAAAAACCCTAATTTTTGAGAGAGAGAAAAAGTTATGCTTTATTTCATTATCATGTTACCTTATATAGGCTTACAAATTTACATATAGCCCATTGGACTTACAAAATGGCATTTTGCTCATCACATGCCTCATGTGCTCATTTCTTTTGCACATGAGCCATGTGCTTTACAAAAATTTGGCTTTATGCCCATTTTTCTTACATTCATGCATAAAAAATTACATCAAAATTATTTATTACATGATTTCATTTTGGCATGGGGGAGGCCGGCCGCGGGGCTCGACTTGGGCATGGGCCCACTTAACCTGGGCTTGGGCCCACCTGGCTTGGGGTTGAATTTGAGTTTGACTTGGTCAACCGGGGTGTAATTTTTGACCCCAACAATATCCATATGATAGAATTAAATTCTATATTAGCAAAATATCTTCCTAATCTTATTAAACTAATAAAATATCCATATGATAAAATATCTTCCTAATCTTATTAGACCAACAAGATATTCATATGATAGAATAAAATTCCATTTTAGGAAAATATTTCCTAATCTTGTGAAACAAACAAGAAATCTTCTCTGTTAAACAGAGAGCCTTTGGATTAAAAATCCAACGGTGAATAAAATTCACCGATTATTCTAAAAGATCATTTTGATCGATCATGAAATCAATCATGATCTCTCAATAAGAGATTTTCTCAACAAATTGATTTTTCTCTTCTCCTATAAATAGAAGCAAAGAGATTAATCAAGGAGAAAGGAGAGAGGAAAAAAGGAGAGGAGACCCCCCATAAGCTTCTGTAAAAATACAGAAGGCTCAAAAAACAACAAAGAATTTAATTCTCTTAAAGAAGAAGATCTCCTTCCTAAAAGTCCTTGGTAAAGAAAAAAGAAGAAATCAAAATATCTGCTTTACCTAATATACCTTATCTAAGTGTTTAACCCTTTTAAAAGAACTTAGTTCTTTCTCTGAATCTAATATCCACAAGACAACTCTCCCACAAGTTGAGAATTTAATTCTCATCGGGAAGATCTTGTTCTTGAGAATCAAAGATTCCGAGGGGAACATGGATACATGAACATGGAAAACATGGAGTTCATAATACTCCAGAAACTTAGTTGCATCAAATCAAGACTTAGTTCTTAAAGAACATAATCCCAGATTCTCAAAATAATAATCTTAGTGATTGTTAATGGTAAAAATACCATTAACAGAGATTTAAATTCTCTAAAAACATCAACATTGATTAAATTTAACAGAGATTTAAATTCTCTAAAAACATCAATATTGATTAAATCTCTAAAAACATAGCGCCTCACGTGAAACACACGTGAGCACGAGAGAAGATTAGTGCTTAGCACTATATCAGCGTTTCATGTGAAACACACGTGAGCGCTGTATATCTAGTGCTTAGCACTGCTGGGTAGTATAGAAACTCAATCTCAGCCCAAATTGGCAAAGTTTCCTGAGGTTAAACCTCTTTGATTTTAAATCAACCGAGCCCATATGCTCGTGATTTCCAAACTGATCTTAGTCTCAAACATGACTAATGATCTCTCATTGATGATATCCAAAATTATATTCATCCCATATCTCCTAAAGCAATCTTAGTCTCAAATATGACTAACGATTGTTAAGTCCACCACAACTTCTTTTTCCCTTAAATACGGGATTTAGTTCAAGAGTATATCTTTCAACACCTTTGATATATGTCGTTGTAATTCCTCAATGTCTTCAGAGAGGTGGCGGGTCCCGACAACCAACAACTTCTTTCTCGTCCCAACTTGATATAAAATTTCGTCAAGATAGGAAATGATATATCCCACATTGATGCACTTCCAAATTTAGGTGCACAGCTCAAATCGGATCGCACTCTAAATTGGGTGCATTCCATGTCACCATCGTTCACTCCGCCACGTAGCAAATACACGTGCGCGCAAGTTGAATGTTAGACCGAAATGTCCTTAAACTAACATTCGTCCCCGAAATGGGAATATTGGACCGAAATTTCCTTAAACTAACATTCGTCCCAAACAGGAAATGTTGGATCGCGACGTCCTTAAACTAATATGTTTTGCCCTGCGGACTGTCTCCATAATGACTACCATATACTATCTATGGACTATTCATATATGATCTAATAATCAGTTGAGCCCATATATTCGCTGCTCATAAATTGATCTTAGCCTCAAATATGTATAATGATTCTTAGATCAAACCCAAATATCATCTGAACCGATAAACCTTACAAATGTGAGATCTGCGTCCTAAGTTCATTCCCGTTGGCAAACCAAGCTACCAACGTGGGCCCCATCAAGCAAAATTCTTGACCTAAACTCGAATCTCAAATATACGGATTTGGACTAATCCGCGCCCTACGGGCGACGACATAAATTAGTCTCCATATACAATCCACGGGAAACCCAAAATAAAACAAACACAACACGATACGAAGTGAACTTCCAGAGTAAGAGAAAGTGGTCATCGCAACGCGGTAATGTAATTAACTGCGGGCGTTTGCGCCTGCAGAGAAGAGCGTCCCCACAATCAAAACCCCTCATAAACGAGGGGGATCTGATAAAGTCCGCTACAACGGTCACATCTATCCAAAGCTCTGATATACGGTGTCATAAATCAACTCAGTACCTTCGGAGAGGTGGATGGAGAAGTCCAAATAGCATTTGCCCCCAAAATCAGGCAAGACGTCTGAACGTCTCGGTCTCTGTCTTTCAACGGTGAACAGGGACGACTCGTGCTGGGATCTCCATGGTGAGAATCGCTGGCCATTATATCAAGGGCGGAAGATCAGCTTTCTTGGGTGGAAAAGGAAGGGTTTCTCCCAACGATGTTGTCTTTCGTCGGTCTTGCGGCCAGCGGTGTCGAACGGTTGAGATTTGTTTGCAGTGGTTGGGTATGGATCTCAATGGGTTGTTGTGGACGCCAAGCTACCTGCAAGAAAAGTCCCGGGATGGGAAACTACCGTAGGACCCTCCGAATATCAAGTGCCGAGGAATATTAGGGCAGAGTAGCGGCGTATTGGAATGAGTTCGAATTACCTGATTCGTCTAGAAGATGGGTTTATATAGCGGTCGCATGGAGCGAGCCGATGCGAGATTCTCGCCGTCCGTTACGCCCCTGCGTCACGTTCGCATTGATGGCGGGATACGCTCTTTAATAGCGAGATACACTAGCGTGGGATGCAGGATGTGGAGCGGCGGAGATCTCGTCTTGGCGAGATTCACGAAGCCATTACGGGAGCGCATGGGCTCCATGCTCTCGGCCAAATAGGGATGCCGAGGAATCTCAGATATATGCTAGCTCGGAGACGAGCAGGTGAGCTGAGGAGTCTCAGCAATAGGATAGCTCGGAGACGAGCTATTAGCTAGCGGTCAGCCGAAGGGGGAAGGTACTCCGGGAAAGTCTTCTTTAAAAGTCTAGTGCAGCCTCGGAGGCGAGACGCCAAGGAATGTCCCCAATGTACTATATTTATTCCAGCTCTGTAGTCCCCAGGAATCTAGCGAGCTTACGTGAACGACACGTCACCTGCTACATGTTGTAATCTGGGGAATTCCCACTTACGATCATCATCAGCCTCCTTGACCATCACCTCTTCCCCATTACTCCCACCTCCTCTACCTTCGTCCGCTCCATGGCCACCTACACTGCCGTCACCTCCGTCGCCGCATCACCACCTCCGCCTCTACCATAGCTACCATCAATCTTCACCTTCGTCCCATCACCACCACTACCTCCGCCTCCGCCTCCTCCCAATCATTCCCATGACCATCACTTCCTTTACCTCTACCCCTTTGGCCATCGCCCCCTTCTTATCACTCCCATGGCCACCACCGTCAGCACTTCTGTCCTAAATCGCCGCCACCGCTCCGTCCTATTTCCTCCACCAACCTTCGCCCCTGTCCTAATCACGACCATGTTCTCCACCTCCGCCGCCGACGTGCCAGAAACCAGAGGTAATTTGGTCAGTTCAGTGAATGAAGAAGATTGGTTAAGGTTAGGCTAGGGTTAGGTTTTCTTCTTTTTTGTTTTTTTTAAATTAGAAACAACCAAGGGCAAATTGTCCAAAAATACCCACATGCAAAGCATCGTAACAGAATATTCTATCGCCTGCTTAACAGAATATATCAAACTGCAAACGGAGTTAAACATTGTTGTATTTAAGTGCTGAAAAAATTATTGTGGTATTATTTTACAGATAGGATAATATATTATGGTATTATTAAGCAATTAACCCAAAAAAAAAATTCTTGCACCCGGATTCTAAAAGTTGAGATGAGGGTCAGGTTAAGTGTTCCTTTTAATATTCTTTTTAATGCATTTCCATTAAGATTTGACCTTACATTGCTCAAATATTATCTTTTGACTCTGCCAAAGTACCTAAATTTCAAAGTGGTGGTGGGAATCAAGAGATAAATTGTCATAATCTAATAAATCCAAGGAATATGAATCAAGGGGAAGATGTTTAGGATTTTGCATGTTGCAGATTGAACACGTGCTGAGGTTGCGCTAGAGCCCATCTCTTGGTGATGCTCGTCCAATATACTTCGGTTTAAGAAGAGACGGACCTCATTCCTTAAGGGTTTGGATGACGCTGGGTCAGCCAATTAGCTGCATTTGAACCCAGCCTCATTTTTTTCTCTCAACAACAAAGAAGAACTAATACACATGTGAGTGCCACTGTAGCCTAGCAATTAAGCTTCCTTATAATCGAGACGTCCAGGATGTATTCACCAACCATTCATTATTGGTGAGATATAAAATTTATCTCAACATCCCGTTAAAAATAGATGGATCGATTAGATGAGGTGATGATACTCGATATCGGTGATCTCTCAGATCAGGACGCGTGGCAAATGACATGTCCCAGAGCATGTAAGAAAGGACCTACAGTGGCCGACCAGACTACACATACGCTCGTCCTACCGAGCAAACGCTAGCTCGCCACCGAGCCCCCTACACAACTGGCCTCCTCGGTCTCACAGCTCGTCTCCGAGCTACCGCAGAACCAAGATACCTCAGCTCTCCCGCTCATCTGCGAGCTCTCCCGCCAAGATCATCTTCCTCGGTCTCATCGACCGACCAACATCACCGTTTGCAGGCGTAACCGCCATCCCGCGAATCTCGTCATGCGCGAGATCTCTGCCGGCCACATCTCACGTTCCACGTCACCACGATCCCCCATTAACGAGCATGTCTCGCCATTGATGGGAGGTCCCACTCATCACGCGGGCGTGACGTCGGGAGCGTAACGACCAGCGTGATTCCCGCGCCTGCCTCGCCCGCTGCCCCCGCTATATAAACCTCTGCTTCAAACGGTTCAAGTAAGCCATTTTTACTCCACTAAGCCGTTACTCTGCTCGGATATCTAGACTAACTTGATCGGCGGAGGGTCCTCGGTGGTACAACCACCCCAGGACTTTCTTGCAGGTAACTCGGCAACCGCTACCTCAAACCCATTGAGATCCACACGCTTCAGGAGCCTGCCTCCAGATCCAATCTCAGCCATTCATCGCAGCCATCAGTAGATCAACGAAAGGCAACATCTGAACGAGGTCCACGACCCCCGTCAGCTGGCGCCGTCTGTGGGAAAACTTGATTCCACAAAAACAAAAATTCGTCTTCTGATCTCAACCTAATGATGAGCGATCATCACGACGATCCAAACACCAGCCGCCGCCTCCTCCTCAACGGAGGCGCGGACGAACCTCCGCCGCCGAATGCCATCAGCGCCCTCGTCGGCCGGATAGACCGACTCGCGTCTATCGTGGAGGCGCTCGTCCGCGTCCAAACGGCGGGGCAAGATCACCAAGCTGTCGCTCCCCCGCCTCGGAACCAGGACCCCTACAGGGGGAGAGAAGACTCCGTCAGTGTCGGCACCGCCGACCACCGCCTCGCTACCTCCCACGACCGCAGAACTCCCGGGCCGATACGTTCTGAGACCCGCTGTGCACCCCACAGTTCGACACCGAGGTCCGTCGCCAGAACACCTCGCCCCGAGATCCTCCGCGCACATGTCCCTCCTAAGGAGATGTCTGTCAGCTCGCCTGCTACCAGGCATGACCGACACCCCCTCCCTCGATGGGGTCGCGCCGACGGAACTTGCCGCGGAGGCTCGAGGGCCACCTCGCCGAGGGATCTAAGAAACCTCATTGAGAGGAACCGGAGCCGCGGCCAGACGCAGGCATCCAACAGCAGAGGCCTGGGATTAGAATGCGCCGAGTCGTCGGGGTACCACGGCCAACTCGACGCCCTCGAGAAGAAGATCGAGGATATGCACCGGGAAGGTCACCATTCGAGCGACGGGGCTAAGTACGCAGCCGACTCGCTCACAAAACCGTTCACCGAGGAGCTGCTCTCCGTCCACGTCTCCTCCCGCAACAAGCCTCCAAAGGTCTCCCTCTTCGACGGCAAATCTGACCCGAATGACCACTTGGATGCATTCACCGCGGGAATGAGCTTCCAAGACCACTCCGATGCTGCCAGTGTCGAGCTTTCCCGGCCACTCTCATCCGCTCTGGGCGAGACCGGTTCCGAGGACTCGAGCTACGCTCGATCTCAACTTTCGACAAGCTGGCCACACAATTTCTCAGCCACTTCGTCGGGAACAGGCGGCAGAAACGCACAGTCGACCATCTCTTCACGATCAAGAGCGGGGACAATGAGACGTTTAAAGTATATGTCACCCGCTTCTACAACGCCCTTCTCGAGGTCCCAGAGCACCGGGACGAGACGATCATCACGGCTGTAACAACTCCATTTTTAGTATACATAAAATTGATTTAAATTCAAAGTGTACTTGGAATATTTAATGTTGCCGATATCTCTTTAAGTATTTATTTCACACAATAATTACAAGAAGGAGCTTGTAGCTCATTGGTAATACCTTGCACTGCTGAACCAAGCCACCAGAGTTCAAATCCCCCGCCCCACATTATCTTTATATTGTTTTTGTTTTAAATCCTTTGGAAGCCCAACAGTCCACACACCATAACTCCCAAAAGTTGAACTAAACCTGAAAAACTAAAAATACCAGTGTCTTACCCCGGCGACCCCCCACCTTCTCGACCCCCGACTCGGGCCGGCGCCGCCGGCCGGACTCGGCCGGACGGCCGAGTCGTCAACACAAAAATTGTGTCTCTTCACCTTCACTAACCCCCTGCACACTCTAATTTATTGGATCGGTTCTCGATACTTAAATATCCCCCATTTACAGCAATTTTTAATGATTTTCACACATTTTCACAAATTTTTTTTATTTAAAAACTCTTCACCTATCCTATCCCTAGCCTACCCTATAAATACACCCCCTACCCTCTACCCTCTCATCCCAAAATCATGAGCCCACTCTCTCAAAAACTTTCCAAGAGTCGTGTACTTTGAAAACAAGCTCGAGGAAAAACTCCGACGAAATTCAGGCAGAACTTCCGGCAGAACTTCCGGCGAACGTCTTAGGAACTACCGACGACGATGCAATATCGGCAATCCCTCGAGTTCCCTCTCACTCTCTAGTGTAATCGAAAACCCGTAAGTCCATTTCTATCTCTCTTCCCTATTTAAGAAAAATACGAAATTACAAAACCCGACGGAATCGGAACAAATCTGATTTTCGATTCGGTTTTCTATAAAATTCCACTTCTCACCAATACAATCATTCTTAAACTTTCTCATGTTGACTATTAAACACTAATTAAACAATTTGAACAAGTTTCATCACATGAAATGATAGCTATTTCAAATTATCGTATTTTTCACTTAAATACCACAATGTTTCGATTTCAAATTTAATCCCATTAATCTTGCTATACCTTTAAAGTAGAGCAAGAAGTAATGACCTACCTCTTCACACACGCATATACAACCTAACACGATATCATCGAAAACTTAGAATACGAGAAAATAAGCATTTACATTTAAATACCATACACTTAATAAAACTATTCCTAAAAGAGTTAGAGTTGATACACTTTTAAATAAATATATCTTATTACGAAAATACGATAAGTTGTGGACATCGGTCGTTTATCTAAACCTGACTTTGTGGTGTCTAGGCTAGGCAAGTGAGAAAGGTAACTTTAAAAGGCCCGTCTCACGGTGATTCGTGAGCGGGTCCCTCCTTTTCTCACTTGTACTTATCTGGCAACAATTGGCGGTGAAGAGGCGATTTGAGGTATCTAACAACTTGTCGTTTAGACCATTTAGAAATAGTCTAGTTGACTTAGCAAACCCTAGAACCTAAAATACGGAAAATTGACATTTTTACAAATAAATATCATTTACTTTATAAAACCGTTTTCTAAAGGATTTAGTATTTTACAATCTTTGCAAAGCGCCGCTACAGCCCACTTTGGGGAACCCGTTCGGGATGGTGCGGATTATCGCACATCCTCGGGCCTAGTAGTGCGAGATTCAGACCTCCTCAAGGAGCATTCGGTCTCGAAAGATTTAAAATACGACATCTTAAGAAAATGAGATTTTTAGAATATAAAATATTTATTAAAATTATTTTTGTATAAATATATGTATATTTATCCTTAAAATACCTATTTTATTATGATATAAGTATTCCACCTTTTTCTAAAAATCCCAAGAATAAATTTACACTAAAATACCATGAATTTCAAATAAATCAATATTATAGATAAATACCTTTATTTATAAAACTATGATATTTTCACTAGAAATATCATAATATAAAATCCACACTCATTACAACTCTAAAGACGAATAATAAATGCTTGGGGAGCATTTTGAAAAGTATATCAAAAGTATTTTTACATAAAACCCCCTCAAGTTTTATAAATTACCCTAAGGACCCTAGCAATTATAGGTTTAAGAAATAATCAAGACTTCGACTTACATTTCTAATTGTCTGACTCGGGTTTGAGTCTGATTAATCTGACTTGAATATGATTCAAGTACAATCTACAATCTACAATATTCCAATTCAATATGAACACGTGAATCCATGAATCCAGTTATCAATCTATACAACTTGACTGAACCGAACTATGGATATATTCCTTTTACATGGTTCTCCGGTTATTCCACTTACATGATTCTACGGTTATATCCGTTTACTGATATCATGGTTTCGGTCAGTCTTTCAATTATACACTCAATTCAAATTACAGTACAAAACAATACAAATAAAACACTACGGGGTTTAAGGGGTAGATTGGTACGGAAGGTGTTAAAAGTGGCACGAGGCGGTAAGATTAAGACACATAACCTATATTCCGTTGCTGTTGTACCGTGGCTTAACGGTTCCTTGTACATTCCGTTTGCCCTGGTCTCTAGCATATAGAGACCCCTCCCGTATACACTGGCATCCTTCTGTACCAAGCTACAAACAACATCATTAACACCACAATATAATACTATAATTCAATTTTAAAAGATACTCTCTTATTTTGTCTGTTCTACTTCCCTCTTTTCTTTGGGACTTACCGAGCGACCTGTTCGCTGACGACATTCTATTTCTTTCTTCTTTGAATGTCGTCAGGTGGTTTGGACCCGGCAGAGATCGAGCCATCTGCAGAAGACTTGGAGCAGTTTGCTGAAGAATCAGCGCTCTACTTTCATTGTACATTTTCTATTCAGTACTTTTCATTTCATGTTATGTCATTGTTTAGGCATCGTTTTATTTCAGTTGTATTTCCTTTTCATGCATTGTACAAAAGAATGTTAATAAATAAAAGTTGTCGTTTTTCTTATATCTTGTCTCTTGTGTATTTATTTTTATATTGCTTAGATACGCTTAGCGTATGTACTTCTGAGTATATACGTAGCGGACCAGTCGCGTCCCCTTCGCCATATACCGGGAAGCGGGGCATGACGACGGCCCTGAGGTCTGGTCTTGGGCACAAGGAGTGGTTACGCTCCTTTGCATTAGCGCAACCTAAGACCTTGGCCGAGGTAAAGGTCTGGACTGAGCGCGAGGTCCAACTCGAATCCGAGGTGAATGCAAACCTCCCCCGGGCAGAGCAAACCGACCAAAAGAAGAGGGCAAGAGAAGAAAGAAAGGGACCTGAGCGGCAAAAACCCTACCTCCCAAAATTCCAGGAGTACACCCCACTCAACGTCTCCCAGGCGGTACTACTAGAGGAGGCCAAGGGCGAGGGGTTCTTCAAGCTTCCCAGGTCCCGCGAATGGCCTCAAAGCGAACCCGGGACCCCTACTGCGGTTTTCATAGGTCGCTGGGCCATTTTCACGGAGAGCTGCAAACAACTCCGAGACTATATTGAAGAGCTCATCCGTTCGGGGCACCTCGCAGCGTACCTGAGGGACAAGCGGCAAGCTTACCGCGAGCAGGAGCAGCGTCCCCCTCCCGCCGAGCTGACCATCGGCCAGATCATGGTAGTGTCAGCGGAGGACGCGCCTGGTACCCACGAAGCTCGGTACCCTATGCCGGGTATAGATGCCAACAGGCATCCAGGGGGCTCAAGCTGCACGAATAAGAGCATATACTAGCATGTATTTCTTTTCAGAGTAATGCACATCTTTCTTGAGATCTTTTGTTCATATAATAAAGGGATCAATAAAGCATTGCAGAAAAGAAAAAGAATCTTATTCATTCAAGAGGTACTATAGGCTCCTCAGCCGTACATAAAAAATATATATTACAACAGCGGGGGAATGGGGTACAGAGAGCACTGTTCGTGGTACTCTGAAGATATTTCCGCCAGCCGAGCCCTCGCGGCATTTAACCTCTCCCTTCGATGACCCCCGCTAGCGTCGGCATCGAGCCTCAAGTGGTAGCACTCAAGGACGAGCGCCTCCGAGCGATTTAGCCGACTCGCAGAGATCAGGCCGAAACGCCTCAGAGACCTCAGCTTGCCAATGGCCTCGTCTTTCAGCTACTCGGATAAGGAGTTGTAGAGCCCCGGCGACGCCCTCCAGATATAGTACATCAGCAGCTGGAGGAGGGAGGAACGCCAGGGGAGCAATCGGCCGAAGTGGACCTCGATCCTGCTTATAACCAAATGCACCGTGTCCTCGGTGCAGTACGGGTTATAGAGGTAGACATCTTCGAAGTTTATGATGTCTTCGATGGTGAAGGGGAAGTCCTGCATTTTTGCGTTTCGGGTGTGAGGAGGAAGTAAACAACACCCCATCGGTTTTATAGCCCATAATGCCCCCGGAGTTCAACGATCACCCGCAACTATGCCGCCACACGGCAGACATCACGCCGCTCGATGCGAAATCAAAATGACGCGGCTCTGGCGCTTCGCCTCCTCCACGCGTTCGTGGCACGTGTCACTCGCGACTGTCCATCTTCCAAAAAGCCCTCACCAAGAGGCAGCCGAGCGGCTACCCCGCTCGGCTATCCCCGGCTGGTGGCTTCCTTACCTCGCAACGCCAGGGATCTAAGCCCTCACTAAGAGGCGACCGAGCAACTTCACTGCTTGGTTCATCCTTGGCAGGCTTCCCGCGGTCCCTCTAGCGCCAAGGATCAAAGCCCTCACCAAGAGGCAGCCGAGAGGCTACCCTGCTCGGCTATCCCTGGCCGGTAGCTTCCCTACCTCGCAATGCCAGGGATCAAAAGCCCTCACCAAAAGGCAGTCGAGCAGCTAACCCGATCGGCTATCCCTGGCCGGTAGCTTCCCTACCTCGCAACGCCAGGGATCTAAGCCCTCATTAAGAGGCAACCGAGCGGCTTCACTTCTTGGTTCATCCTTGGCAGGCCTCCCGCGGCCCCTATAGCGCCAAGGATCGAAGCCCTCACCAAGAGGCGGCCCAGCGGCTACCTTGCTCGGCTATCCATGGCTGGTAGCCCCCTACCACACAACGCCAGGGTTCAAAGCCCTCGCCAAGAGGCACCGGGAAGTAACCCTGCTCGGCCATCCTTAAGGACCAAAAGCCCTCGCCAAGAGGCACCGAACAGTAACCCTGCTCGGCCATCCTTAGTAGGCCACTTATGGCCCGTCCCGTGCTAAGGATGAAAAGCCCTCGCAAGAGGCAACCGAACCCGCCCTTGTTCGATTATCCCTGGCCGGTAGCTCCCTACCCCAAAAAACCAGGGATCAAAGTCCTCACAGAGGCAATCGGACCCGCCCTTGTTTGGTTATCCCTGGCTGGTAGCTCCCTACCAAACCAGGGATCAAAGCCCTCGCCAAGAGGCACCGGAAAACAACCCTGCCTGGCCCGTCCTTAAGGATCAAAGCCCTCGCAAGAGACAACCAGGCCCGCCCTTGCTCGGTTATCTCTGGCTGGTAGGTCCCTACCACCAACATACCAGGGATCAAAGCCCTCGCCAAGAGGCACCGAGCAGCTACCCTGCTCGGCACCATCCTTAGTTGGCTAATTACGGCCCCTCCCAAAACTAAGGATCAAAGCCCTCGCCAAGAGGTACCGAGCAGCTACCCTACTCGGCACCATCCTTAGTTGGCCAATTACGGCCCCTCCAGAAAATAAGAATCAAGGCCCTCGCCCAGAGGCACCGAGCAGCTACCCTGCTCGGCACCATCTTTAGTTGGCCAACTACGGCCCTTCCAACAACTAAGGATCAAAGCCCTCGCCAAGGGGCACCGAGCAGCTATCCTGCTCGGCGCCATCCTTAATTGGCCAATTACGGCCCCTCCAACAACTAAGGATCATTGCCCTTGCCATGAGGCACCGAGTAGCTACCCTATTCGGCGCCATCCCAGTAAGCCACTCACGGCCCCTCCAACAACTAAGGAACACGAGCTCAACAAGAGGCATCCGGTCTATCAACGTCTTAGCGATCTCTACTTCGACTTCGGGGCCATGGAGATACCGACTTCCCGCCGGTCCTCGCACACTCAGCAAACGATCAGATTCAAGTCGACTAGCAATCGCTAGACGAGGAACATGCAGAACATAAAAGCAGTATTGTGCAAATACAAGTGTTTACAAACAAAAGGAAATACAAGCACAAACACTA
Source organism: Agapanthus africanus (assembly GCA_030015575.1). Taxonomy (NCBI): domain Eukaryota; kingdom Viridiplantae; phylum Streptophyta; class Magnoliopsida; order Asparagales; family Amaryllidaceae; genus Agapanthus; species Agapanthus africanus. The sequence goes on from CM057339.1 coordinate 142,241,985, forward strand.
TTGCAAAAACAAAAATCTTCATTCAAGAAGTCAAAGCTTTTACAAGGGTATTATGGGCTCTCCAGCCTTACAAAATGCCCGGAGGTCCACAAAACAGCGAGGCAACAAAGGAAAAGACAAAGAGAAGACGAGGGGCTTCAGGCCTCCGGGCCGGGCGCGATACCAATGAGCTCGACGCCCACCGCGACCGGGGATGCGTCCATCACAGGAGCCTCGGCGTCGCCCTCGCCGAGAGTCCCTTCCCCGGCAGTGCTATCGGGGGTATCCCCCTGCTCGTCATCCCCGCGGGGATATTCTGCCCGGAGCTCTTCATCGGCGAACTCTGGCACCCAGGCCTTGACGGCGTCGAGAGCCTCGTGCCAGACGAGGGTGGTGGCCGAGGCTAGGACGGCGTAGAACTGCTCCGACTTCTGGAAGTTCTCCGCCGCCTCCACCGCCCTGAGGTCGGCTCGCTTCGCCGCCTCTACCGCAGCCCCCAACTCCTTTCGGAGGGTGCTCGTTGACTTCTTCATGGTGCCGACGAGCACCTGGGAGTCCTGAAGCTTGGCCTCGGCTGCCTGGGCGGCCTCGCGGAGCCTGGCCACCTCTTGCTTCGCGGCCGCCGCCTCCTGCCTCTCGGCAGCCGCCTAGCCCTCAAGGGCAGCGACCTTCACCATCGTAGCCTCCAGCTCCCGCTTCGAGCTCTCCCAAAGCGAGGAGAGCTCTCTCGCGGCTCGCATTGCCGGGGCTATCTCCTCCTCCTCTATCCGGGCGACGATAGCGACGTGCTGGAGGACCTGAAGAAATCGAAGGGGGGTCAGAAAGAAAAAGGGGCACCTAATCTCGCAAATGATGAGACGATGTACGAACACTCACCTGAATGACCTCTTGGGCGATGGACGCCATTTACGTCTTCAGCGTCCCCCCAAGGACCCAGCCCCCGACCGACCTCTCCATGTCGTGCAGCAAGTTATCAGCGACGAAGAGCCTCGAGAGCACCTCAAAGCGGAGCCCCCCTCGTCCACCAAGATTGGAGAGGCCGGGGTCCGCGGAACTATTCGGGGGAACCTCTTGATAGACGACGGTGGAGAGCTCGTCTCCACCTTCGAAGCCTGGGCATCCTTTTCCTGAGCCCTTTTTTCTGCTCGGCACCTGGCTGGGCTCCGGGGCGCGATCCACACTCGAGCGCTGGGGAGCGATAGCTGCTGGGGGAGCCGAGACCGGCGTCTGACGGGAAGAGCTGGCCCCTCCAGCCTTCGACCCCATCTTCGGCTTGTGTATGGCTGCTCGAAGGAGGCCCACGTCCATGGCGTCTGCATAAGGCAAGGTATAATGGAATCAGCGACACAAAGAAAGTAAAAACAAATACAAGCTCCTAACATACCAACGAACCGGGCGGGGCTGAGCCTGGACCAACTGAGGGCCCGCTCAGAGAGCAGCACATCAGCCCGAGGAATAGGCTCCCATGTCGCCACTCTCGCCGCGTCGGGTCATTGGACGGATTTCCCTGCCAGCACCTATCCCTAGACCATTGGATGGGTACGGGCCAGTCCTCACCCTCTGGCGGCCCGACGAAGAAAAACTTCTTCTTCCAATCGTGGATGGAAGAAGGCAAGACGACAACCCATGACCGGGCTACGCTCCCCCGTTGCTTCCTAAAGGAGAGGTAAACCCACCCCGGGTCGCCCGCGCAAGTTCCGGGGTGACTTTTGTAAATAAGGGAGGAGGCAAGGATGGACAGACTAAAGGGAATCATCTGCAACTTCAGCCGGACCAGGAACCCAAGGAGAATCCTCTAGGAGTTCGGCACTAGCTGGCCCGGTGCTAACCCAAAGTAATTTAACGCAGCTACAACCTCGGGAGAGAAAGGCAGGCGCATTCCGGCCCAAAGGGCTTCCAGGTACAAGGCGATCTCTCTACCCCCACCTGATCTGCCCTTTTTCCTTCCTCGGCCAATCGTAGCATGTAGCCAGAAGGAATATGGAAACGAGCCCGAGCGGTGACAAGCTCGTCCTCATATCTCACTGAGGACGACGCACCAGGAGCGTCCGCCGCCACCGCTCCGGGAACCGCCCCAGACACGCGACCCCGGGAAGAGGATCTGACCCCGACTTCCCGGAGAGGCTCCAACCCAGGGGAAGAATTCCTAGAATCTACCCTTACGGCAACTACGGAATCCTCAAAACAAGACATCTAACCTGATGAAAAGAAGTCCCCGAGAAGATAAAACGCAAGATCCGACCTAAAAGAAGAACGCCGAGCAAACAAGACTCAGAATGAGAAAAATGTGAAGAGAGAGAGATTCTGAATCAGGCCTCCTCTCTATTTGTGCTACCGACGTCCTCATCCAGCGGCGACGGTCGACTCCCGCCAAAACGGTTCAGTGCACTCAACGGCCACGATCGCTCCACCTGTCGCAAGCGCATCGGCAGCGTCCCATCGGACGCCAGAAGCCTACAGCACGTCACATCAGCCAACCAGCACCCGACACGTGGTCTGTCGCTTCAGCAAAAGTGCACACGATCCGTCGCACCCTCTTTAATGCAAATGATCTCGCCCAGATTCGCTGGCCTCATCCAGAAAAGACAACCAATTGCCTAGGGACACGCCCGACGATATCTTCGGAAAGGAGCTCACCTCGGGTGATCTGGCAAACCACTTTCGACCCGACCCGTCAGCTGGTCGGGATGAGAGTAGGGGGCTAATGATGATGCTCGATATCGGTGATCTCCCAGATCAGGACGCGTGGCAGATGACGTGTCCCAGAGCATGCAAAAAAGGACCTACAGTGGCCGACCAGACCACACCTACGCTCGTCCTATCGAGCAAACGCTGGCTCGCCATCGAGCCCCCTACATAACTGGCCTCCTTGGCCTCACAGCTCGTCTCCGAGCTACCGCAGAACCAAGATACCTCGGCTCTCCCACGAGCTCTCCCGCCGAAGTCATTTTCCTCGGTCTCATCGACCGACCAACAACACCGCTTGCAGGCGTAACCGCCATCCTGCGAATCTCGCCATGCGCAAGATCTCCGCCGGCCACATCCCATGTTCTACGCCACCACGATCCCCCATTAACGAGCCTGTCTCGCTATTAATGGGAGGTCCCGCTCATCACGCGGGTATAACGTCGGGAGCATAACGGCCGGCGTGATTCTCGCGCCTGTCTCGCCCGCTGCCCCCGCTATATAAACCCATGCTTCAGACGGTTCAAGTAAGCCATTTTTACTCCACTAAACCGTTACTCTGCTCGGATCTCTAGACTAACTTGATCGTCGGAGGGTCCTCGGTGGTACAACCACCCCGGGACTTTCTTGCAGGTAACTCGGCAACCACTACCTCAAACCTATTGAGATCCACACGCTTCAGGAGCCTGCTTTCAGATCCAATCTCAGCCACCCATCGCTGCCATCAGCAGATCAACGGAAGGCAACATCTGAAGGAGATCCACGACCCTGAGGGGAGTCTCTTGTAAATTGATTAGCGAAGAGACCTAGCTTTTACAGTGGATGCGATCAGACTGGTGACCTCACAATTTGGAGAAATTCATACTGGCGATCCCCAAAATTGGTTTTGGATGCGACCCCTGCTACCATAACTAATATAGAAATTTTTGGATCAAACCTTGCAAGTTTTTATTAATACGACAAGCACTATATATAACAACGCTGGATTACATGGGCGGAAAATAAAAATATTCTACATAGAGTCAAAGATTGATATTTGGTCGGGATAAAAAAAAATCCTTCTAAATCTAAACACACAAAAACATGATGAGCCTAATAGGGAACCAAATAGGTGTGATTAAGGTAACTAAATTGATCATAATTTCATTATATGCTTTGTCTTAATTAGACTACCATTTTCAACAATTTAAAACATTGATGATAATGGAAAAAAATAAAAATAAAAATAATTATTCACATGGATAAGCATTAATCAACGGGGCCCCACAACAACCCAAAGCTTTCCTAGAAGCAAAATTCGATACCCAAATTTCTTTCCAACGCCAAGAATTCATGGCTACTCAAACCACGGAGTCCGATCTCGACCTCGCCTACAGCCTCCAGCTTCAAGAAGTCATGGCGGCATCCCTCGCTCACCAACCCTCGTCATCATCGTCCCCAACCTGGCCCCTTCTTCGTCCTCAATCCCCCGCCGAAGGGTACACCGATCTGATCTCTTTCCAAACCCTAGAACTCGATCGATTCCAACGAGAGAAGGAGGACACCCAGATCTCCCAAATGGAGTTGAACCGCATCGCCGCCGATCTGCAACGGCGATATCACGACGAGCAGTTCGCGCGGGAGATCGATCAGATTCCGGACGAGGAGTGGGAGGATTGCGGGGATGAGTTTGAGAAGCCGATGAGGAATGGGGAGGAGAGGCCTCTTAGGGTTTTCTTTAAGGGGTTGGAGCATAAGGAGGTTGTGAATGGGAGTTCAGTTGATTTCGCGGGGGTCGGGGTGGCGGTTTGCGATGAGATGGATAGGGTTTTGTTGAGGATTTCAAAGCCCTTGGTTACGGTTGCGAATTGCAGGGAGGCTGTGGAGATCAAGGCGTTGGTTGAGGCGTTGAATGCTGTGCTGGGATTGGGGGCGAAGAAGGTCGTTGTGTTCATGGATTATAGGACGCTGTATAATCACGTGAGTGCGGCTAATTTTGATCTTTATGTTGAAACTTTAGTTCGGTTCAATGTATGTTGAAGTTCCTGTTTTGTGTCGGAGTTAGGAAATTAGAATTATTATCTCAAGTGGATGTGCGGTTTATGCAAATTGGAGTTCACAAGGGTCTAATTCTATGTAAAAAAAACAACAACTTTGGTGTGTTGGTTGGCTTTGGAGTCATCTTCACCCTAAAATGATTGTTTTCGCTTTCTTTGGAGTCGAGATAAATGAGGTTGGAGTGAATTATAGGTTACTCTGGTTAGCTCAACTTCGAGGTTAAGTTAAGAAATTGGAGTTATTTTAGGTAAGTCTGGCTATACCAACTTAGCTTCAATGCTAAACATGACGAGATGGTCTAGGTTGGCGTCAGTTCAAATCCATTCATGTGCTCATTTAAATCTCTAATTAAAAAAAGAAAACTGTACCATAAGAGCTATGTTTTATGCGGGTGAATGTTAGAATAGAACGTGCCCCTCAACTCCTAGAATTTTGGTGTATTGGCAGGGACCATCGAGTGATATTAAAGCATTTCAAAGTTTCTGCACTACACCAAATCTTTGAATTTTTTGTGAAGGTGGAGGCTTAGGGATATAAGTTAGTACTGTGACATTTGTTGGGTGTAGCTTTATTGTGATCGCTAGAATTGATTTCTTGATGTTTGGAATCAGAAGAAAACTAGTTGCTTATGCTTGAGTCTTGTATTAGTGCCCATGAAATCACAATAATTTTTCTTTCTCCTTTTAATCATTAAAATTATGAATTTCTAGCAAGAAGCCTGAAGGTATTACTATCTTCTCAAGTTGATTTTCTAAGAGGAGTCCTACCTAATGTTTCTTAGCTTTATGATGGATGCATTAGAGTAGAATCATGATTTGAAATATTGGGTTACTTCGATCAGGGATAGCCGATTGCGGTCCAAAAAATGACCGTCCGAGTTTCAATATCAATACCGAGTTATATTTGTTATTTGATTATAAGAGTTCCAATATTAAGCTTATTAATGGGTTAGTGGGTTTATCAGTATGTTATTGGGTTATGGGCTATTTGAAAACATTAATTACTGAAAATATATTTTAAAAAAGATTATAGTTATTTTTACGAAGTATTGAAATGACCATTTTAAACATCATTAATTGCTAAAAAAATTGCTAAATAGTCTATTGTTTCTTTTACTATTTATTTAGAAATTTATTAATTTTTAAAAATCTTTTTGTCAAACGATAGTAAAATATGATATATTCGATCCAAGGCGGCTAATACAACCAAGATGTCCGATTTAGATCCCAAAAGTGATTGTTTGATACTGATATCGAGATTTTCAACCTTGAGAAAAATTTTGTTTGGTAGGTGGATGATACGACTTTTTGGTCGAAGACAAATGCTTTACCAATATAAATTTTAGGAATTATGGCTAGTGTGTATCCATTGGTGTTTTCGAAAAAATGCTCCAGGTATCATAAGTTGGTTTGTCTAGATTCTTAGGATTCTGTGTTGTCATGTAGCTCCCTCCTACATAGTGGTGTCCTACCATGTTATTCATGGGCATGTACACATGGTAGATTACATGTCACACATGTTATCATGATAAAAGAACAAATTAAATAGCAATTTGAGTGAAAGCTCTGCACAAAAATCAAATAACCGGTTCAGTATGACATGATTTTAGCTCTACTTCTAGAAGAATTCAATGATTTTCTCTTCTCGTCTACATTTTGATTACTTTCCCTTCCCATTTTTCGAATAAAATCTATATAGTATTTTTGAAATTCTACCTACTTTAAAATTTAAACAACAATGTAAGCTCTCTTACTAAGGAATTTTACGTAATTGATTTGATAACTAAGTAGTTCTTTTGGCTGTTTAAAGAAGATCAAAGGTGACTTTGTTTTTTTATTAGTTAGTTGAAGTGCGTGACAAGAGAACTTAAGTTAGTAACAAATAACTTGGGTTATGATTAGTCGGTATTGCATTTTCTAATGGCGTGGTGAAGTTAATGATGCTTTAAAGAAAACTAAAAAGGCAGAAGGTTTAGGACCGAATCATATCCCAATTAATGTTTGGGACTGTCTGGTAGGTAAAGGACTGGTCTGACCAAGATATTCAAAGAAATTACCATGGCTAAGGAAAACATAATATTTAAGGAAGGAAATGTGCTTTGATCACTACTGATAGGTTTAAATGAATAATAGAATTGTAAAAAATATTTTAGAATCAAGTTTATACATCTTTTTTCTTGTTTGGTTTTCTTTTTCCACTCACTATTGAGAACACAAAGCAACCCCTAAATCTTTATTTCGTATGTACAAAACCATAGAATCCTCCCTTTCGAACCCATAAACTGCAGTATTCACTCGAAAAAGCTAAAAAAATGCCAAAGTCCAATTACGAAGATATATTCCTTTTTTTTGTAATGTTAATACTCACATTTGAATTTTTTTTGTCCATTCTATGAATGAACGACACATTTTGTCCCATCATGGTTTTGCTGTATGTTACTTTGCTTTCATATTATGGATGAGTAGAATGTTTACATTCCTTTCATGGACGAGTCTTGTTGTTCTGACTTCTGTATTTTGTTTTCTTGATTTTATTTGAAATATTGTTTTTGTTTGAAAATACAATGAGCATGCTAAACATTGGTTAAAAGTTATAAAAAAATATTAAAGTCCAATTACAAAAATAGATTCCTTTTTGTAATCTTTATATTCACATTTGAATGTTTGTGTCCATTTTGATGAATGAACAGCATATTTTGCCTCATCATGGTTTTACTGTATTTTCCCCTCAGTTTTGCTTTTGTTTTATGGCAATGCAATTATTTCTGTATTTTCTATTTATTTAATATTATGCAGTATGTTTGATATGGTTTAATTTATCATCAATGAAATCATTTAACTATTATTTTCACATATTAAAGTTGATGGTTGTGATAGGTGTTCAATCTCATGCGACCCTAGTTTTTATTTTCATGTTAATATCTACAATCGTTTTCATTGTTGTAAAATGCTATTTATTCATCCTACATCCATACTTCTCTCCATGTACACCTGTTGCTGTTAAATTGTGATTGGATATTTTTCTCCTCTCCTGTTTCTTCTTTTTTCTCCATGTTCCCATCCATGCTTACTTGATCAGTTCTAGCTGACCATATCATAATAACGAGCTTGACTTTTCTGGTATGCCTTGGAAAATCACATCGACCATGGACCAATACGAGCTACATGCTCTTGGCATATTTTAAATTTTTTTCTTGTGAGTTTTTGCAAATAATGATACAATAGATCTAAGTCTAGTTCCCAAATATTGTGTATCAAGCAGAGTATGAGATGTCTAGCATGATCATTGGTGGTTAGATCACACTCTTAACATGAACTTATTTCTTGAACCATATGGGAAGCATATATGAAGAGTCAACAGATTAATAATAGTAAGTATTAGGTTTTTGTAAACAAGGAGCCATATGTTCCTAGTCCCACCACACAAATACCAAAATTTTCGCCTTCTTAATCCTGCGGCAGATTTTTTTTTTTTTTTTTATAATTTTTTTGTTTTGAAAAATGTGTTTACTTGTTGAATGAAAGGTAGTAATGTTAACCCAGTTTCTTAATCTGTTAAATTTACTTGCTACAAAGATTACCTGTAAGGAAGTATGTTTCATATATTGAAATCACATTACTTCTTTTTCTGTCGATGTTAATTTAAGTTGTTCCTTATTTATTGGATTCGCCATAATTGCACTTTGTAACTTAGCAGCATGAGTAACATAGTTAAATCTAATTGCTTCCATCTTACTTGCCCATATATATTATGGTTTAATGAGAACCAGCATGCTTTTCCATTTTAACATGAAATCAGATTCTTTGAAGTGATTCATTTCTCTCTGGCAGTTTTTGCGCCACAAGGATGAATGTAGTTTCCTTTAGCTAATTTCATTTACTTTCTTCCTGTTAGATTATTGTGCTATATGTGCTCATGTCGTAGTAAATAACATATTGCCTTTTGCTGCCGTATGACATTTTTGTTCCATGTTCCTGATTATAGGTTACAGGAAAATGGGTGGTCAAGCAGCGTAAGTTTATAAACTCATTTAATCAGGTACATTTGCTTCGACAAAAATTCGATGAATGCAACACGTTTCTGGTTCCCCGTTCCAAAATCAAATATGCATTCAAACTAGCAAGGGAGGCAATAGATTCTCAGCTAACCAGGAATGACGAGCTCAACGATTTAAAGGATGTGAAGGAATCTTGCATGGTCTGTCTCGAAGATACTGAGCCATCTCAGATGTTTGCAGTTAACGAATGCTTGCATCGATTTTGCCTTTCTTGCATGAAACAACACGTTGAAGTAAAGCTGCTCCATGGCTTACTTCCTGGTTGCCCACATGAGGGCTGCAAAATTAAGCTTAATGTCGAAAGTTGCAGGAAATTCTTGACGCCCAAGTTACTCAATATCATGATCCAGCGCATGAAGGAAGAATCTATTCCTGTAACTCAGAAAATTTACTGCCCTTACCCTAAGTGCTCAGCTTTAATGTCATTAGGTGAAGCCATACGGCCTCAACATGAATCTTCATCTAAGCAGCCTGCCTATGGTACATCTGGACTCAGAAAATGTATTGAATGTGGTGGCTCCTTCTGCATAAATTGCAAGGTGCCTTGGCATGATCGAATGTCTTGCAGTACCTATAAAAGGTTAAACCCACAAAATCATGTAGAAGAAACTAAGCTGAAAGCTCTTGCAAGACAGAAATTGTGGCGCCAATGTCTCAAGTGCAACCATATGATTGAACTTGCTGAAGGTTGCTTTCATATGACTTGCAGGTATTTCTTTCTGTTATTTCTAATCTCTGTATGTGATTGGTGAGCTCTAGATAGTAGTAGTATTCTCTTGCATTTTCTGCTTCACTGTAAAATTTGTTGTTTGGTAAATATGCGGGCATTTATGTAATAGACCGAATAGGTGTTGCTGCCTAAGAGTAATTTAGGGCCGTTGGGCATTCCAGATCCATTTACTTTATTCATTAAGCTGTGTCTACTAGCATCTTACCTATCTCTAATCCTCTTCCTTAAACATCAATCTTCATTAACCTTCCTGTCTTTATCTTGAACATGAGATTTGTGCAAAAATTCATTGGAGGCCAGACATTAAATTTCTTTTTTCCAAATAAAAAAACTGCTGATTACCCATACCATGATTTGATGCTGCAACCATATAGCTGTAGTGCCATTCATTCTGCATCATGCTTCTAATCCCTAAAGACTGTTCAATCACAATTCACAGCGTCTAAGACATTCACACACACAACACTTGGGTAATTGAATGATTATCAACCCTTTTATTTCTGTTTCTTTAATGGATGCTTGCTTGGAGCTATATAAGTTGTAGAACCACTGCAATTTTTTTAATTAGAGATGTCATACAATCTAGAGGATTTACAATTAGGCGAACAAAAACCGAGTATATGGAATGTAACTTCAGCGAAACAGTGCGAACTACAAAGAGATGGCCATACAATGCAAATTGATGGTCAAAAAAAATCTAGAAATAACAATTTCCATCACTTATGATCGATAATTAATAATGATGGGGAGATAGAGGAAGATGTAGCTAATAGGATCAAAGCAGGATGGTTGAAGTAGAGAATTGCTTCAAGAGTGCTATGTGACCATAGTGTATCTTTGAAGTTGATTGGAAAATTCAATTGGACGGCTATAAGGCCGGTTCTTCTTTATGGATCAGAATATTGGGCAATTAAGAAGCGACATGTCCAAAAGATGAGTGTGACAGAAATGAGAATTTTAAGATGGATGATTGGTAATATATTTAAGGATAGGATAAGGAATGAGTGTATTTGTAAGAAGTTGACTCCCATAGAGGATAAGATGAGAGAAAACTGATTGAGATGGTTTGAACATGTGCAATTGGGACCAAGTGATCAACAATTGCTCCAGTTAGAAATGACAAATTTGTAGTTATTGGCGCAACTAGGTTAGGGATAGATTTAGACGAACATGGATAATGCAAGTTAGAAAGATATGTAGTTGTTAATGTAACCAAGGAGATAGCCCTTAATAGGGTAGAATGGAAGAAACATACTTATATAGCCGATCCCAAAATTTTGGGATGCAGGCTTCTTTTTCTTCTTCTTCTTCTTCTCCGGCCTTATTTTAAATTGAGGGTTAGTTGCGTATAACAAACCTGTTTTATACCTTGTATCCTGCCTATCACCCATCATCTAGTTTATTAGCACATAATGCCCATAGAGTTTGGTTTTGATACAATTAAGAAGGAGATTTGACCAGTTCATCGGCTAACTTATGTAAACTTTTTTTATCGTGGTCTTAATTTTAAAAGATCAAATTCTTCATCATTCTTGGGGGCACCCCATGTTCTCTTTAGAGTTGTCACAGTTGACTCTTTCATCATGTCAGCAGAAGAGCATGCATAACCAGCTGAGGGATGGTAAGGTGTCTCCATATAGACTTAAAGGAGGAATTTTGATGTTATCATTGATGAACCTTAGGCTATACGAGTGCTGTGTGCTAATAAACTTGTTGAGGGGTGGTAAGTGCTAAACATGCTATACAAGGTATACATGGGCCATGATGGGTGATATATGCAATTAGCCCTTAAATCAATGAATCCTCAATGAAGTGTGTCAGCTGGTTGACACCGACAAACAAAATGCAAAATAGATATGTAAGTTGACCATCATCATCACACAAAATGAGGTTTTCTGTAAAGTAATCCATTAATCGACAAAGTTCTACTTTAATCCGATGTTGACTCGCTTAATTAGTACCAAATTCATGGCCAATTAAACTATAGAAAGCAGAGGGGCCTTCCACCACACTCCTCAACGACCAGTTGGCGCCATCTAATTCTCTAAATCGCACTCCTGATTCCTGTTATGAAGCCTGTAACAAGTCTTTGGTTTGCCCTATATAGTGATGTACAATGACCGGTATAATACCCTTAATTATCATGGGTTTTCACTAAACTACGTTAAAGTTTTTTATTACATACCTTAAACTACGATTTTAAGGGTTTTTTAATTTTTACTAAAGTACCCTCAAAAAGTAGCGCTTAAGGGCATTTTACTGTAAAAAAATTTGTCAAGGAAGATTAGAGAAAAGCTGCGATAATTAAAGGTATTTAATGTGATTTACCCTATTTTTATTTATGCGAACATATAATTTAGAAAACATAATCAGATGTTTTGCAGCATTACTCAATTGTATGCAAGGGATGCTTTTACAATTGTAGACTTATTTTTCAAGAATGTAATTGGTGTGATGTGTTTCTTGAAAAAATGGACACTAAAACTTTACTTCCCATCTTATATTCATGTTCTAAAGCTTAACTTGTTCCATAAACTTTTGGAGTGGAACTTATCAATGAGCAGTGTGAGAACTGGGGAGTGGGATAGCATAAGATCACTGTAATAGCCTGCTAGGATTGCTAATTAATTAAATTCTGGCATTTCTGTGACAATTTGGTTATTTTGATTTAAAATGTCGTAATTTTTATTGATAACTTCTCTTTGGCGACATGTTCCAACATCCAACTCGTAACATATGCTTTAAAAGTGGGCCATCGATCTTCTTATCCATGTATATAACAAAATCTGTGTGTAATATTATTTAAGCATCTTTAAAAACTTATGAACTGTACAATTTGGGGTATTTTTTTGGGTTATTTTTTTGTACGGTTAGATACTTCGCTTGAAAGGAACATGATCAAATACCATAATGCATGTCTTGCATTTCTCTTTATCTATAGTGGGTCAGGCTCGTATCATCCTCGAGAATATTAGAAGTTGTATTCAAGGGGTATCAATTCATTTATTTGATGGTCAATAAATATTTCACCCACTTTGATGAGAGTAAATATACAATGTACCCTTGGGGCTCGCTTGGTATGTGATAATTTAGGGGGCAATATTAGATTCTCACAAAGTATCTCCAAGCTTGTTTTAACACAATATTCTTGGGAGTTTAGGATCCCTTTGAGAATGAGGTGCCTTAAAATCATGGGACTTTATTCTCATTCTATTTGGCATCTATCTATCCAAATATTCATAGATAACACAACCACTAGCATGATCGCTGCCGCCAGCCATTGCCCGCTCAACACGTCTTGGTCACCTCCACCCTCACTTTCAGCCGCCTTACCCCCTCATCGACATCGCCCCTTCATTTTCTTATCACGTTTGCCATCGCCATGTCCACCATCGCGGCACCACCTCCATTTCCCTGCCCCTTTTTTGTTGTTGCCTCTACTGTCACAGCCGTCATTGCCTGTCGCCACCACAACCAAATCATCCCCTGCCTTTTCTCATATATATTATCAGGAGGGATTAAATTTGACAAAGCACGTTAGTGCAACATTTCTTGGAATCAAATGCTCGAGAATGTGTGGATTCCCGATAATCCTCCATTCTGACGGGTCCTTTTTTCGATAATCTTCCATCAAATGCATGATGGTATTTTCATTCAGAAATTGTTGTAGATGATACCTATTCAATTTATACTAGGGCATTTTCCTTTTTTCCTTTGAGTTATTATCTGGATTGAAGGTAAATTTAGGAAAAACATAGTTATTGTTGATTAAAGGATTTGAAGAATTGCATATCACTTTAGCAGAAGGTTTTAATTGCAGCAGGGGTTTCTTTCCTTTGAAATAATTGGGTGTTCCAATTAGACCTTTGGGTTTGTATAAGCATGATTGGTATCCTGTTATTCAAAAAATTGATTCTAGATTGGCAGGATGGAAGGGTAAAATTTTATTTAGAGGCGGTCTATTGATTTTAATTACTTCCGTCTTATCTTCCATTCCTTTGTACATGATGTCTATTTATATGACGCTGCTTGGGTGAGAAAGAATTGATAAAATTAGAAGAGTGTTTTTCTGGAAAGGGAAGGATGATATCTCTGGATTTTATTACCTAATTAAGTGGGAAGAGATATACATGCCTAAAGAGATTGGTGGTTTGGGAGTGCTTAATCTCAAGGATATGAACATTGCTCTATTAGCTAAATAGATGTGAACTTATTTTTGATCCTTCAAGCCCATGGTGTGAAATAATACTAAATATTACATAGGAAGATCCTTGTGGGATTCTAAGCTGATGCATTCTTCATTCATTTCTTCTTTCTGGAGAGGTATAATTAATAGTTTTCAACCATTTTCCAAAGGTCTTAAGGTGATATGTAAAAAAGGTAACACTGATAGAGTTTGGAAAGATCTTCCGCTCACAATCATTCGTCCAATGTTGTTTAGTTTGGCATGGAATCAAGAAGCATTGGTTTCTTCGATGAGGAAATTCAGAGATAAAGAATTGTTTTGGTGTCCAAGATTCAGGTATCATCTTACAGAACAATATCAACATGAACTAGTTCTCTTATTTCGATTACTTCCTTCTAATCTCTCAGGACAAGAAGATATCTAGAGTTGGAATTGGAGCACAGACGAACAATTTACTGTTAAGTCTCTCAACAAATTCTTATTGTTTGGTGGATGCAAATGTCCAATTGCCAAGATGTTATGGAGATGTGATGTTCCATCGAAATATAAGATTCACATGTGGCTTCTCATAAGAGAGACTTCTTACTTTGGACACGATGAGAAAAAAGAGTTGACAAAGGAACATTTGTATTATGTGCAATAAGAATAATACAATAAGAAACCAGAGATTGCCGAACATATTTTCCTAAAATGTTCTTTTGTAAAGTCTATATGGGCTAATAAAAAACATTTATGGAAAATCAAACGAACTCCTGGTTCATTGTTCTCGTTATGGACTAAATGGAGAATTAAATGGGTTAAGAAGAAAATTAGAGATGTTTGGGATATGTTTGTCTTGGCGTTTTGTTGGTGTATTTGGGTTGAAAGGAACGACAGAGTTTTCAAAGAGAAAAAAACCATCTTCTTTTGTTCTTCACAAAATCAAATATGCTCCAGGAGTTTTGGATAAGTGGTTCGAATAGAAAACAAATATCTTCTATGTAAAATAGCTTTGAATCTCCTAAGTAGAATGTTATTTATATTTACCTATCTTGAAAGGTAAATTATTATGAGATTCATATGCTATAACTTTTTTTTTATTTTTTACTTTATTTTTATCTTGAATTTTCTATCATTTCACAATTTTAATGAAATGTTTTATATGGCTAAGGCTTTTTAGACCCTGTCCATTTCCCCCCCCCCCCCCCACCCTAAGTAAACACACACTAGGGCATTTTTACTTGTGTACTCAATACTTGTTTACTCTAGGAGCGAAGTTTGGATGCATAACCGTTCAGTCAAATGCATGCATTTAAAGTTATTGATAGGAACATGTTTTTTGTTATTCCTACACGATAATGATGTTAATGGTTGCAACTATTGTCCATGCACACATTCACAACAAAGAAAAGCCAGGGGTTGCCTGGTTCTCATTCATTTTGATTAAATGAAGAATGTGAATAGCTATGGTTTTTGTCCCTGCGTGGATCCCATAGTTTTGTTACCGGGAAAGGAAAAAATCATCAAGCAGTTATAATCTGCTTTCCAATCCCCATATGCTTTAAAGAGATATAACGTGCAGTCTGTTAATTATATGAGGTAGAAAATGCCCATGGTCACTTGAGCCATATGTTGAGGTTGCTCTTTGCATCATTTATTGTATTACTGTATAATGACCCTTTTTTATATTATTCCTAATGAAATTCTTTCATCAATTCTCGGTAGTAGTCTATTATAGATGCTTTCATTTCCTTGCACTGCAGGTGTGGGAATGAATTCTGCTACACCTGTGGAGCCGAATGGAGAGACAAAAAGGCGACATGTAAGTGCCCGCTATGGGAAGAGCATAACATTCTCTATGATGATTCTACTGATGACGAGTCTGACTACTATGATGATGACTGCTATGATGATGATGATGATTATGACGATGATGAATTTGATCATATTGATCAGAATCATTATTTTGATCTTGTACGCCAATTTCGTCAATTTCGTACATAGGATATCAGCAGCGGCGGAGCCGATCCTTTCACCAGGTGGGGCGCAAATTTACAGTGTATCAAAAAGAATTTTAAGAAATAGATAGTTAGATAGAAAGTATAGTGTCGCATACCATTATGCTAAACTCACTTCTTGTTTGATATTCTATAGCAATTTTGCATTATACTAAAATTACATTTTAGTGGCTATTCGAACGGTCTCTTCGGCCTAAAAAAAGTTTTTTTAAACCGGTAACATCGCTTTTGTGACGGTTTTTATTATCAAGTAGCACAAGCATATTATATATGAAACAAAATCCTAGCATCCTAATCAATTAATAGATGGAAATAAATTTATTGAGATTTTCTCGGAAAACATTATCGAGAGTTTAATCAAATTGCAATTTTATTCTTGACTTTAAATTCAAAATAAGTGAAGTTAGAAGAGATTATAAATTTATTTATAGACTCAGAGACGTATAACCAAAATTTCAGTCTAAATATTGACTTCTTAAGCTTTTGACTACAATCAATTATATTTAAAAAGATTTTGTATAAAGAATTTTATTAGAAAACATGAGCAAATGTAATATTTATATATTAAATAAAATTTGAAATCATAAATAGACAATCAAAAAAATTACTTCTAAAAGGGGTTTTAAGTTATACAAGTTTCACTAATAGATACATTGGAAATATAATTTATATAGGATGTTTGGTGCAAAGAATAAGATGACAATAAAGGTGCTAATAAGCTTATTTTTTAAAATCAAGTGGATCAACACAAAAGGCTTATAGTATTTTTTAAAAAAAATTACAAAAAAATCCTCTTGCAGAATTCGAACCCGGAGCTTCTGCATGAATAACCAATCCTCCGGCCACAAGACCAACTAGCATTCCTATTAGAATTATTCTTTATATTTTATTTCATAGCATTATACAAGCTATATACCGTATACCAAACTACAAATCCAAGTGGGGGCGGATGCCTAATCTCTTCCCTATAAGGATCCACTCCTCGCTACACGTGGAGACCAAAATGTCTACTATATAGCATTGTAAATTTAAAAATTTAATACGATTTTTCAAATTGAAGGTTTCCAAATAGGAAACAATTATGATCTTATTCTCATATATGCATACCAATTAATTTTGCCTTGATCTATTAGATGCGTGAAAGTTGATCTAGTATACAATTTACATCATTGTATTGATTTCTGAGAGTATTTGGATTTTTCTAGAGAAGCATAAACTTAACAATGAGACGATACTTATGTTGTAAAAAGAAAATTTAAGAAAATTGAAATGGACAATCAAGTCATGTTTACATACCTTTCCCATATTCTGGTAATTGAATCATACTGGGATCAGATCCTCGTCCTCAACACTTAGTACAAGCTGCTCGAAAATGAGATTAGCTACCATCATACACCCTCTTGATCTTTCTATTCCTACTCTATAATTTTCTTAAATTTATTCTCTCAAACGACATATGCTCGGCATGTTTGTGAATGAATATTTTGATGTTTTTCCTTGTCATTCTTGTCTAATTTTAGTCAACCCACCATGTTATCCTCTTGGATATGGTGATGGATTTTCATGCATGTATATACTTTATTATTGTCAAAGTTAAAAAGAGGAGAAAGATTGAGTTTATTATGTGACCGAAGGTCTCTTTATATAGAGATTACAATTACTTGATGCTCAAGTATTATGGTATGGTGTACCTTAATAACAATATAGTCTAAACTATTCCAACACTCCCCCTCGAGCTGGAGCATAGATATCAGTGATGTATAACTTGGACAATAGATGAACGGGTGCGGGTCTTAGAAGAGGTTTCGTCAAAATATCTGCAATCTGTGCATGAGTAGAAATATGATGGAGATCGATCTTCTTTTCAACAACTTTCTCCCGGATAAAGTGGCAATCTACATAAATGTGTTTTGTGCGTTCGTGAATCATTGGATTCTCTGAAGTATGAATTGCAGCTTTATTGTCACAGAACAAGGATGCTGGTATTGTAGAACTAACACTGAGATTTTGATGTAATGTGGAGAACCACGTCAATTTTGAAACGGCATGGGCCATAGCCATATATTCAGCCTCGGCTGATGAGCGTGCAACATGTTGGTTCCAACAGATCCGGCAAAATCAGCATCAACATAGGGTACAAGAGACATATTAGAACATGATTTATAGAGAAGACCTTGTCCAGGTGCACGCTTCAAATAGCGGAGAACGTGCTCAACAGCCCGAAGATGGAAAACTAAGGGCTCCTGTATAAACTGGCTCACTGTGCTGGAAAAGGATATGTTTGGACGAGTAATCGTGAGATATATCAGCTTTCTAACTAACCGTCGATATTGACCTGGATCGGAAAGTGGATGGTCATCAGGTGAACTAATGCGAGAGATCTTTACTGTGGTATCTATGGGAGTATCAGCAAGGCGACGTCCAAGAAATCCCGTGTCTTTAAGAAGATCAAGAGTATACTTTCGCTGTGAGAGAAATAATGATATCTTATTTCGAGACACCTTTATATAAAAAAAGTGCCGTATTGACCAGAATCTTTGGGGTGAAAATCTGAGACCAAATGAGTTTTGACCTTAGATATACCTTCGGAATCATCTCTAATGATGATTATGTCATCAACATAAACAAGGAGAATAATCATTCTTTCTTTCTGTTGATGTGTAAAAAGAAATGGATCTGCCGGGCTTCTTATGAAATTTATCTTTTTTAGGACCATACTGAATTTATCGAATCATGTCCGAGTATATTGTTTTAGCCCATATATAATTTTTTTAAGATGACATGTAAGAGACTCCTCACGCTCAAAACCAGGAGGCTGCTGCATATAAATCGTCTCGGAAAGATCTCTATTGATGAAGGCATTCTTGACGTTTAGCTGGTGTAAAGGATAATCGCGGGTAGCTGCAAGAGAGATCAAACACGAACAGTAGTGAGTTTGGCCACTGAAGAAAAAATCTCAGCATGGTCGACACCGTATTGCTGAGTATAACCTTTGGCAACAAGGGGCCTAAAAACGAGATATTTATGTTTTATATGAAAGACCCACCGTCAACCAACCGTCTTTTTATGGAAGAGGTTGACCAGATTCCAAGTGTAATTAGACCTCAATGTCCACAACTTTTCCATCATAGCCCTATACCAATCTGGATGACTCATAGTTTCATGAACAGAGTTAGAAAAGAAAACAATAGATACGGAAGAGACAAACAGACACAGAGCTAGAGTAAGACGATATGAAATAAATGAAGCAAGAGCATGAGAAGTGCATGTTCGTTTACTTTTGCGAAGAGCAATTGGTATGGTGTCGGACAAACCATTAGGAGGAGGGAAAGGTGAAGGCTCGTCAGATTCCGACTGTATACATGGAGAATGTTCAGTATCTGCTGTTGAATCCATCACTGGTTTCGGTCGACACCTATGTACATGCGTAATCGAAGAAGGATGAGGAAATTCGACAGTAGTAGTTTCAGTTTGAATTGTTTGGTTAGCTGGAGGTACAGGAAATGGTGTTGGTAGTGAAAGTGGTACGTGATGACTTTCTGCTGAAGTAAAATGGCGGATGCTCAAGAAAGGTGATGTCACGAGAGACTACGACAGTGGATGTAGAACGAAGCAAACAAATGTATTGAGTTCTAGAATAACCAACAAATATATGTTTGACAGCCCTAGGATCCAATTTATCGCGAGTTAGTCGGTGATTATGAACGTAGCAAACGCACTCAAATACTTTAGGAGGATGGGGAAAAGGGTTTTAGTCGGGAAATAAAATAGAGAACGGTATTTGGTTTTGAAGAACCGTGGAAGGCATGCGATTAATCAAAAAATATGCAGGAAGGTAAAATTCCAATGGCATTTTGGGACATGCATGCTAAGCATAATAGACCGAGCAACGTCAAGAAAGTAGCGGTTTTTTCCAATCAACAATGCCATTTGGTTGTGTATAAGCAGGAAGTTTGATGAATAATCCTACAGGGTTGGCAAAGAGTTTGAAAAATACGACTCATGTATCCTTTTGCATTATCAGTTCTTAGAGTTTTAATAGACGTATTAAACTGATTAACCACTTCATTAATGAATGTTTTAAACACGTGGTATTTCAGATCGATCACGTAAAAGAAACAATCATGTCATTCTTGAGTCATCATTAATAAAGGTGACAATATTTGTACCTAAATATTTTAGTATGCTTGTAACGACCCCAAATGTCAGAATAGACTAACTCAAATATCGAAGAACTACGGCTATTAACTGAAGAAAAAGAGAAACTAAAATGTTTTTCCAAAATACATAACTCGCATGAAAAATCAGATAAAGGGAAATCGGGTAATATAGTACGTAGCATAGGAAGATGTGGATGTTTAAGACAACACATAGTAGAAACAACAGCAAATGCGGAAGGTGACACATCTAAGTAGTACATGCCATTAAATTCTTTACCCCCACCAAGCTGGTCCTTCGTCTGGTTGTCCCGGATCACAAAGTATTTAGAAGAGAATGTTATTGAACAATTGAAATGATTGGTAAGAAGAACAGATAAAAAATTTGTACGAATGAAAGAAACAATTAGAACATTTTTAGAATTAGTAGTATGGGTCATGTGGTCTGAAGTCCCGAAGTCAAGAACCCAAGGGTTTGACTGAAATAGTAGAGATATATCTGATGTGGTTAAGTTCGTAGCAGAGATATTAGAGAAAATACGTTGTAGGTGTCTTCAGGAGAGATCCGCGACGATGATGATGCTAACGGTTGGGTCGCTGTGGATAGAGAAGTCGTACCCTGTCGGGTAGTAGGAGTCTGATCTGGATGGCTATGCTTCTCTCAGCAGAATTGATCTGTATGGTTGGTGCGACCGCAATGAGGGCAAGAAAGGAAACCATGGCAATGTCCGCAATGATCAATCTTGTTGTCCGTCATATTGAACGTCGCACGTAAAGAGAGCAAGCAATAGAACGTACAGATCTAGCACATAAAGAGCGAGAGAAAAATACTAAGTTTTCATTCAAGCCAATTCCCGATCATTATAGATCGGATTTTTTTTGTTTTTTTCTTGGCACATAATGAGCGATAGAGGGCTCGATGGAGGAATTTGAAGCGAGGCGAGGACGAGGGATCCGATGTCGTTGAGGCGTCAAGAGGAGGGTTGCGGTGTCGGAGGCGGCGGGAGGACATAGGCGTCGAAGAGGGAGGCAGAAGGCTGGAGGCAGCGTCTAGGAGGGAGGCAACATTGAGGGACGAGGGCACAGGCGATCGAGATGACGAGGGCTGCTTGGAGAGGAGGGACAAGGGCTCGGGCAATCGAGGCCGCATGCGGCTTGGAGAGGAAGGAGGGCTGCGATGGACGAGGGTTTTTTAAATTTTTTTTATCATTTTATTATTTTATATTTTTTAGGACTAATGTTTAGGAGACCTGCTCTGATATCATGTCAAAATTAAAAGAGGAGAGTTTATTATGTGACTAAAGAGCTCTTATATCAAAGCCCGGGTACACTCTCTATAAAATATATATCCACCCCCTCAACTTTAAATAATAAAAAAATCTTTACATAGTATAGGAGCCAATGACTTAATCCAAACCTTGACAATGTCTCTGAGAGAAACATGCTACAAGCACAAAAAGTGCCTCTGAGAGATCTAACTTTACAAGTGTTGTATTTTCCACGTGACAACTACATCAAGAAAAAGTGATGATTACATGTGAGGAGAAGTGTTATTAAAATAGTCCTATATTGGAAAAACTACGAGAGGTATATGGATATAAGATATAAGATGAGCCAAATCTCAACAAAGCTCGAGTCTTATTGTTGGAACCCATTTATATCAAAGTCCGTGTACACTCTATATAAAATATATATTCACCCCTTAACTTTAAATAATAAAAAAATCTTTACAATTATCATTCCATATTCACTATAAACAAATCTTCTAGTTCATTATTTTTGGAATAACATAGATTTTAATACATGTTTCTGCATTGCATAAAATATTATTCATGTACTCGAGTAATGTCTGAAAGGTTATTCATGCACCTAAATTTGTCGTGGAGTGATTAATAACGAATAAAAGTCATCAGACTGACAGACGTCTGACAATGACGACAGACGTATGTCCCTTTCTGATCAGACTTCTGGAATTGGCTAGTGCGCTAATAGAGCACATCTAGACGTCTGCACCTGTGAGGACATACGTCTGGATTTAGCTTTCGTTTTAACAGAGCGCAGCCGGACGTCTGCCCTTGTACGGATCAGACGTCTGGCCCTGCCGACTCTGAATTGTTTGGAAAGATTTTTATGGAAGATTTTGTAGAGATTTAGTTACAACTAAATATGATTGAGAGATTGTATGATGGATATGATTGTAACGGTATTTTAGAGATTAATAATATATATATAGAAAAGCCACAATAGAGGATTCTTTCTGAAGTTTCTTCCTTCAATATCTTCTTCCACTGTCTCTTGCTATTTCTTTATGGTATCAAAACCATAAAGGCTAACGCCATTAAAAAATTTCTTCTCTAGATTTCTACTATAATGACAACCAACCCTGATCAATCTTCCGTCTCATCAATTCCGCTCCTCGCCCCACCGATTCTTAACCTTAATGCATCGTCGTTCTTTTCAACACATGGACCGAATGTCATGTCTCTTCTCCACATCAAACTCGTCCGCGACAACTACCTCGGCTGGAAGATGCAGTTTGAAGCCGTCCTCAAGTCGCAAGGGTACATGGGCATCTTCGACAACATAAAAAAAGTGCCTGCCCATGACTGAGCATACAATCCGGCATATGCTTTATGGATCCAAAATGATCAATTAATCGCGAGTTGGATGTTAGCGTCTCTAATTGAATCCCTAATTCCCTTGGTGGGTGGTAAAACTACAGCACATGCGGTATAGGAGACACTTGCCAAAGCCTTCGCATCGCACTCTCGCGCTCGCATCCTTCAACTGAAGACACAACTTCATAATATCAAACGAGGATCCGCCTCCATCACAGAGTACATTCAGAACATCAAAATTGTCTCCAACAATCTTGTGGTCACCGGGCATAGAATTTTCGATGCCGATCTTGTCATGCATGTTTTGGTCGGCTTGGGATCGGTCTAGGACTCCTTTATTCATGTTATCACAACCCGCATAGACGATATCTCACTTGAAAATTTGTATGGCATGCTACTTGCACATGAGAGCCTTTGCCAGCAACAAGATAAGCCTCTTGATACCGCCTTTCCATCTGTCAACACCGCAACCATGGGCCGTGGAGGTTCCTTTTCAGATTTCTATCAGGTGGCTATAACACCGAGCACGGTGGTCTTGGTGGTCACAATGGTCGGGGTCGCGGTCGAGGCAACGGTCGTGGTCCTCCTCGATGCCAAATCTGCATAAAAACTAGCCACTATGGCAATAGCTACCCACAATGCTTCAATCAAACATTCTCTAGCGGTCCAAGAGGTGTTCCGTAATTTTCTGCCCCGCAGTCTCAAAATAGAAGATCAGATAGGTACTATTAAGGCCCTGCACCATATGCCATGATGTCACATACACCACCATATTCCTCGAGCGGTCCAGGCGTCGCTTCTTATGACCAGTACTCTGACTCGGGGGCAACTCATCACATTATGCCAAACTACACTCAACTTCTCTCAGCAGCTCCTTACAAAGGTACGGATACAGTACGCGTAGGTAATGGTATAGGTTTGCCTATTATTAACTATGGTCACACAACAATTCCATTATCTTCTCGATCACTTCACATGAACAATGTTCTTCATGTCCTTCGATAACGAAAAATCTCTTATCTGTTCATAAATTTACTAAATATAACTATGTTATTTTTTAGTTTCACCCGTTTGATTGTTTTGTGAAGGATCCGAAGTCGGGGACAATTCTACTTCAAGGCCACCTCAATAATGGACTGTACCGATTGCCTCTTCTAAATGTCTCGTCTTCCACCGCGCTTGTTGGTGAACGTACCTCTACTTTCTCATGGCATGCTCGTTTAGGTCATCCTGCCTTAAAAACTGTAGTCAGTATTTAATCTCGTTTTCATTTACCAACTGTTGAGAGTTTTGGAGAGTCGGTCAGTTTGTTGCATGAAAGGCTAAAAACCATAAACTATCTTTTGAACTGTCATCCCCAGTGTCTTCAGCACCTTTAGATTTAATTTATTATGATGTTTGGGGCCTGCTCCTATTTTATCTCATTCTGGTTTCCGTTATTATGTTACTTTTGTTGATGATTATAGCAAATTTACTTTGATTATTTTTAATGTGTAAAAAGTCTGATTTATTTGATATTTTTTGTCGCTTCCAACGACATATTGAACTCTATTTCAATAGGAAAATACACATGTTTCACTCTGATTGGGGTGGTGAATATCAATCTTTTCATCGTCATCTAGTCTCGGAGGGTATCCTCCATCGTGTTTCTTGCCCCTATCAATCTTTTCATCGTCATCTAGTCTCGGAGGGTATCCTCCATCGTGTTTCTTGCCCCTACACTCCCGAACAAAACGGGGCAGCGGAATGCAAACACCGTCACATTAAGAGACCGCGCGTGCTCTTCTTGCTCATGTCTTCATCCTTTCTAATTACTAAGTTGAGGTCGTCCAAACTGCCATCTTTCTAATTAATCGTCTCCCTACACCAGTCATTCGCCACGGTACCCCTCCACAAATTATTTGGTCACCATCCAACGTATACCTTCCTACGCACATTTAGCCGTGCGTGTTATCCCTGTCTTCGTCCCTGCACCCCACATAAACTTTCTAATCGGTCTAATCACTGTGTGTTCATGAGTTATAGTACTCAACATCAAGGCTACCATTGTCTTCACGTACAATCCGGCCGAATGTATGTGTCTAGGCATGCTATTTTTTATGAAAGTCACTTTCCCTTTTCAGGTTTAGATTCCTCCCACAGGCTTGCCGCAGAACACTGAGCCCTTTCCAGGAGCGGGCATCCTTGGCTTTGGCCCCGGTTCGAGCCCAACTTTATCAGTAGTGACAACCACCGCCTCCTCTCGTGCGGCTGGCATCCTTAGGCCTTCCCCACGCTAGTCGCCGCAATTTGATCAACCCAACCGCTCGTCTATAGTCACTCCCTTCTCCAGCGAGCTCCCCACCAACTCCCAGTCCCGTTCCCACTCGTGCTTCTCGGTCGCCACCTACAGATGAACCTGGTTCCCAACATTCAGCACAAACCTCCCCACGACCGGACTCCCCTTCCACCACCACGCCAAGCACCTTCGATGAGTCATATTCTTTGTATGTGCTCTTGCCAACATCTATGCCTCCACTGACCCGGTTGTTGGTTCTCCGCCACCTTGCGTGCTCACCAGTAGTCACATTACCTAGAGCACTTTTTGCCAGTACTTCGGTCGAGCCCACCTGCTTTACCCAGGCATCCAAGGATCCGTCGTGGCGTGCGACTATGTTTTCTGAATTCGATGTTGTACTTCGCAATGGTACATGGTCCCTCGCCAATCTCATTTCAATATCGTCGGGTGCAAATGGGTGTTTAAGCTGAAATATCGTGTTGATGGTTCGATTGAACGTCACAAGGCGTGACTCGTGGCCAAGGGGTTTCGGCAATAACCCGGTATCGACTACTTCGACCCTTTCAGTCCAATTATCAAGATCACCACGGTTCATTTGATTCTTGCAATTGCGATCAACTCGGATTGGCCAATGTGATAGATGGATGTATCGAATGCATTTTTACATGGTCATCTTGAGGAAGTGGTATATATGGACCAGCCCCCGGGCTTCACTCACCCTCAATTTCCCAATCATGTCTGTCGACTGCATCGCTCTTTTTACGGACCTCGTCAGGCTCTTCGTGCTTGGTTCAAACGTCCGAGTACTCGACTTCAGCTCGGATTTCTTGGCTCCAAGACCGATATTTCGTTCTTTCGTTGGAACCGACGCTCATGAATTTGCCAGTACTTGATTAATGTCGACGATATTCTAATCACCGGTTCCGATCAAAAGGGAGTTACTGACCTTATTGCCTTTCTTCAATGGGAATTCTTCATTCGTGATCTTGGCGCCGCTCGTTATTTTCTTGGGATCGAACTCTATCCTCACTCCGATGGCTGCCTTTTATCTTAATCTCAATATATTGTGGATATTCTTAAGCGCTCCAAAATGACTGCCACGCACCCGATGTACACACCCATGGTCACTGTCACGACTACCGATACTCTTTTCATTCCCCTCGCCGATCCTTCTATGTGTCGCAGCATTGTGGGCGCTCTTCAATATGTTACCATCACTCGCCCCGATATTTCCTTCGCAGTCAATCGGGCTGTCAGTATATGTAAGCTCCTACTGAGCACCATAAGTCGCTAGTTAAGCGCGCCCTAAGCTATCTTCAAGGCACGCACTCTCATGACCTTCTCTACCGAGATTCGCCACAAAATTTGCATGCTTTCAGTGATGTTGACTGGGCTAGGAATATTGCGGATCGTCGTTCCACCAGTGGCTACACTATCTTTTTGGGTCACAATCTCATTTCATGGAGCTCCAAGAAACAAGCAACGGTCGCTCGCTCAAGCAACTGAGGCTGAATACAAGACGCTAGCAAATGCCACGACCGAGCTCATTTGGCTTCAATCCCTACTTCACGAGCTAGGATTCAATCATTTCCCACCTGTGTTGTGTGATAACATTGGCGCTATGTATTTTGCTGCTAATCCTATTTTCCATGCTCGTAATAAACACGGTGAAATTGACTTTCATTTTTTTCGCGATTGTGTCGCTGGCTACCAATTTATTGTGAGCTATATCTCCACGCGCGATCAACGTTCCAACGCGCTCACCAAACCACTCTCGCGACAACGCTTTGTCGAACTGCATTTCAAGCTCGATGTCGTCTAGCCGCCGTTCAGCTTGAGGGGACGTAATAACGAATCAAAGTCATCAGGCCAACAAAAGTTTGAGGTCAGACGTCTGACCATGACGACAAACGTTTGTCCCTTCCAGGTCGGACGTCTGGAATTGGCTGCGTGCTAACCGAGCGCAGCCAGAAGTATGCACCTTACAGATGTCTGGATTTGGCTTCCTCTTTAATAGAGCATAGCCAAACGTCTGCCCTTGTGCAGGTCAGACGTCCGCGACTCGGAATTGTTTGGAAAGATTTTTATGGAAGATTTTGTAGAGATTTAGTTACAACTAATATGATTGAGAGATTGTATGATTGATCTGATTGTAACCGTATTTTAGATATTATATATATATATATATATATATATATATATATATATATATATATATATAAGCCACAATAGAGAGGATTCTCTGTAAGGCTTCTTCTTCCTCTATCTCTTGCTATTTCTTTAGTGATTAGGTGCATCATGATCTCAATATATTTTTAATGCTCTCCTATATTTGAAGTTGGTTTTTCATTGCCATCCATGCATGCATGTGCAACATAGTGACACGTTTGATTATTTATTCTACTATTCTATTTTGTTTATACTGATGTATCCAACATAACCTTAAAATTGTATACCCAAACCAAGTTGCGGCTCCACTATTGAGCTATAAAAGATAGTTTTCGATGCACCATTCATATTTATTTTGTAGTGAGAAATGAAAAGGAAAATGTAGGAGGCCCACAGGTCATGAACTTTTTTTCTCGGAGAAGAAGCAATGACGGTATCTAAGGATTCTGTGATTATTCTTTAACAGGAATTGTTGAAAAATACAAGTAATACTCATAATAAATGAGATAGGAAACTATATTTTCAAATCTCCGTCAGATTTCTTTACTTGAATTAATCCTACATATGAAACAGTCTTTGTTCCTTGTTTTTAACAGCCCCTTTAATCAATTATATGTGTTGTGCTCCTTTTCTTTTACTCCCTTTATGGTGATGAAAAGCATAGGAGATGTAAAATAAGGCCGATGGACTGGAAGGAATACCATCCAAGTCCGTTCCTGTAAAACGAGGTCAGCAATGATGCAAAGCTTCACTAAGATTTGACAATGTTTGATGTTTTATGGCTGCTTATCAAATATCTATAATTCTTTATGCTTCGATGACTTGCTTAGTGCATCTGTTTCAGCTCTCTGAAACTGATCTGTTCTGGTTATCAGAATTAAATGTAATTATTTATTGAATGCCTATTTAAGAAAGATGCTGCGATGCTTTATGATTTGTGTTATTAAATGTAATGATCATGCTCAAATTTTCAGAAAGAGACATGAGGATTTGATGTTGTGTACCGTGAGCATGGCTATAAATTTCAAAATCAATTTGGACTGTTGAAATGTGACTGGCTGTGTTGATTAATGATCACTTTGCGGCAAAACTTGAGCACCGCTGCTTCTTTTTGTTCAATTCCTGATTCTGACTGTGAACACGATGCAGGTATAAATATAGGGAAAGGTGATTTCAGGCTCGGTTTTATGAGTGACAACATAGGGAAGTCGCAAGTGTTGATTAGTTGCGTTAAGATCATTCTGTTCTACATTAGGATCTTGGTAATCTTCATACAAATGTTTAATGTCGAGGCCGATGATTTTGCCTAGAGCTGGGTCTTAATTATGTTAAAAAAATTTGTAGTGTAATTGTAATGATGTATGATATGTTGTGATCAATATCCTAGAATTTTAGAAGGCTAAATTGCAGGAAAGATCCCAAACTTCTAAATCATGCACTTTGGTCCTCTCAACTTTGATGTATTCCCAAAACGCCCTTCAGTTGAATATTTAATTAAAATATTCAAATGAAATAATAATAAAAAAAGAAGGAAAAGAGATATTTTTTAATTAAATATTTAAAAGAAGGGCATTTTGGGAATAATTTGAAGTTTGGGGGAGCAAAGTATGGGTTTTAGAAAGTTATAGGTATTTCCTGCAATTTAGCCTTTTAAAAATTCGACCTAGACAGACATTTAGGAAATTAGAATACTTCATACATGTATATGTTTTAGTTTTTTTTTTCGATTTAATTTAATGCCCCGCCCTATTACTTTTCTTGTATCATATGCATCTTGATACATTCTTACTCATTTAATCCCGAAATAGATGACCTTTTCTTGTATCATATATATCTCGAACTTTTTCCTCAATAACAGGTATCTATCTATTACTCAGAAAATGGTGTTCTCCTTGTGTCGCGCCAATCACGATTTGTTTTCAGCTTATTGACTCCATAGTAATTGCCAGAAGATGTAAAGGTTAATCAAGAGTAGGGCATAATGAGGAAAGCCGAAACATTAGGCTACACATAGGCAGTAATTACTTTCCTCTGAGAATATTTGCATAAATTAACAAGCAGCATCCTCTTTTTCGTTTAAACATTGATTATGAAAGATGAGACAGAAGGCTACCCAGTATTTTCTCTCAAAATATTTGTTTTAGAAATAATCTCTCTCCGTGATTATATTTTATGCTCCTTTTGTTGAGTCTTTGATTCATTTCTTGAAGGTCGGGTTCAGAGCAGCCCCTGAAACTTGCAAATGAAGCTGCCGGTATATGCATTCATCCATCTCGCTTGTTGGTACGACCATCTTCTTTCTCTGTAACTGTATCCAGCAGTGTGAAGGCAATCGATCAACAAAGAATGTTTAGCAACTGCATGGCAAATTCTAATCTTGTGGAAAGAGCCTACAAGCGCTTGGCTCCTGCCATTGCAGGAACCGTTTCTTTTTTGATTTTTGAAAACCATTGCACAGATCATTGTTACAGAATATACAACAAAGCTGTTGCCTTACAATTGCTGTACATCTTTGTTATCACAGAACTCAGATAGGACCGTCATGATTAGCATTACATATACTTGTAATCTGTATCCTGACATGTTTATCAGAAAGAAAAAAAATCCACAATAGTGTTGTATTTCCTTTCAAAGGATTGTGATATGGGTCTGTATTATCTTCATAATGGAAGAATTCACATAAACTGAATAATACAGTCCTCATGGGATCCAGCAATACAATTTTCACCAAAATTGGATTCAAGCAGTTCAAAGGAGAAGATTAACAATTTCCACCATTTAATTTTCGGTTCCCTGCTCCATTAGAAATTACATGACTCTTTTTATTCTGAAAAGATAATAAAGGAAGTTGAAGCTAGCATTCTGCAACAGAGCATCATTGTGTCTGTATTAGAATCAAGGGGGGTTCCTAATGAGCTAATTATAATTAACAGTTTTCGCAATTTTCCCCTTCATTTACACACAGAAACCCATACTTAATATTACAAGGTCTTCTCATACAGAAGAAAAAGCAACGGAGCTTGAATTATGCAGTAATAAATCAGTTATTTTTCCTGTGCTTGTGCTTACTCGCTGTAGATGGAGAAGTCGTACACTGTAGGTCCTTTCTTGTGAGCTTTGGGGCACATCATCTGCCACGTGTCATGATCTGGGAGATCACCGATATCGAGCATCATCACATTCCAATGTCTTCCCTCTAAAAATGCATCTTCTCAAATAGAAGTGGAATTGTTAATGACTATGTATACTAAAGTGAAAAGAGGTCCTTGTGACTATGTATACTAAAGTGAAAAGAGGTCCTTGTGACTTCTCAAATAGAGTTTGGAGGAAATTTGAGGACATTGTAACTATCAGGGGTTATCGGAGTATATCACTTCAATTCATCGTGGTCGAGGTGGAGGACTTCAAGTGTTAAGTCCCTAGGGTTAGAACTTTAATAATGAGCATGGTAGGGGAACACAACAATAGAATTTTCACACAAACCGCTAATTTCCATTCCACTATAGCTGATATCTTGTTTTGTTTAGGGCGGTGCCATAGGAAATGCAGAAGAAAGAGGATTCTAATGACGACGCTCATGCACTGAACTTAAGCTCAAGCAGGGGATCTTCATAAACTTCTATGGACACAATAAAAACAATCACTTCACTTTTTTGTTGTGAGCTCTTTGTTTATTAACATTTGTGGTTACATGTCCGACTACTGAAACCCTCTTGTATTTGTAGCTTTTGTAAGTGTTTCATCTCCAAGAAAAAAGTTTAAGCTTGTAGGCTCTGGGCTTAACAATGTATATTTTGTAAACTTGAAGTTGAAAGCTAACTCGAGAATTAGCAAACGGCAACTTCAGAACTAGCTATTTCAGCTCTCAAAATGGTGATGAAAAGAATCAAAATAACTAATTAAAACTCGGATACCTTCTGTCTCTGTGTATTGCAAGAAATCCTGAACTGAAAATTGCTCCTCCTTATCAAGAAACTGAGGCACGAGCTCAATCAATTCGGTCAAAGAAACACTCTTCAAAGATTCAACACTGTTGTAATTAGAGTTTTTCCCTTCACCCACATTTTCCCCCCAATTTTCTCGATCCTCCGCCTCCAATTCTTGCAAATCCCAGATTCTTGCTGTCGCTGTCAAACATCACGAGATTCTGAACGAAACTATCCAAAACCTTGGATACGTGCAAATCCAACGAAAAGGCTTCGCCTTTCTTCGATCCATTGAATTTGGGGAAGAATTTGAGAGGATCTTGGAAGAAATCCATAGAGAAATGCGAAGTGTGACCTGAGCTGAGGCATCGAGATTGAAGAAGACTGATGATTTTTGAGTCGTTTTATTTTAAAACAACTTTTTGGGAATTAATCGTGAGAATAAAAAAAACATTTTATATTAATCCATATTAAAATAATATTTTTTAAAACAAACTACTTTCTAAACATATTATAAAAACATGCCACTTTCTGCCACCTAGACGCCACGTCAGCTCCAGCTCCGTGCGGACGCTGGCGTCAATAAAAAAATTTTTAATGGGCGCCAACTGCGCTCAATACAAATGCGGTCCTTCACCTTTGTAAAGTGCGCAGTTTCAAACTGTGTCCATTAAATGTTCAAATGCTAATTAATTTCATCGTGAAAAACAATGGAGCGCACTTTATGCACTTCATTCCCCTATTTAAATATATATGATATATTTACTTTTCCCATCCTGACTACTCTCTCTCTCTTATCTCTTTCTGGTTCACTCTCTCCCCTCCATCTCTCTCAATCTCTCACTCTGCTCTCTCGACCTTTCCCCCCGATCTCTCCTCCTCCCCTCCCCCCGTGCCCCCCGGCAATCTCTCCCTCTTCGGTCTCTCTGTCTTATCTCTCTCCCTCACTCTCTCGATCGCCCCTCTCTCTGTCTCACTCACTCTCTCGATCGCCCCTCTCTCTCATTTCTCGAACACGCATTTTCTCGTTCGTGTAGGTTTAGGTAGAAATTCACCGGAGAACAATCGTCTTCATCCTCGCTATCGTCATCACCACCGTGAGCATCTAGAAGGTTAGCAGAACCCTAATTTTATTTAAAAATAATTCATAAAAATACTTGGTTAAAATTTCGTATTTGGAAAGCAATTCGAAAAGATCGAGTGCATATTAGGAGCTTTTCCCAATTTTACTTGTGACGGATCAATGAGTAGGATACAAACTCTTGCAGCTTGTTACATACTAGAAATATGGATTTTATTGTAATTTTATGTAATTAGGTGAGTATAGATGTAAAGATAAATAAGTAAGTTGTTTGATGAAAACTCTCAAATCATACGTCAATTTTTCTGGCAGGTAGAAAAATAACGGATAATTAAATCTATCTAGTTTACTATATCGGTGGCCAATTATCGATTGGAAAAAATAATATTCTTAAATATATCGGAGGAAAAACTAAGATGACCAGAGTCAAGAAGCCTAGCACTTACAACGAGCTGTACCAAACAGTGTACAAAGCCACCAAAATCAATTCGTTAGAGTTCAATGTGTCCTTAATATGCAAATAGCCGACGGAGCATGAATATACCGCCGTTGAAGTATCCAATGACGAGGATACACAAGTCATGCTTGTATTGGAATCGAAATCGATCAAGCTATTTGTGAAGAAGAAGATATTGACGTCCGCTTAACTATCCGAACAATATTCTGAAGTGTCTAATCCTTCTTTTCGAGCATCCGAGCAATACTCGCAGGGAGAAATGACACGCATGTTCAATATGAATGATGATTCTACTGGCGTTATATCTCCTACCAATGGTGAACAGTATATGGATCAAAGTTACGTAGGTGAAGGCACATCAAGTGGGATGTAATACCTTAGAATGCGATTAGAGTTAATTAAGCGATATAACGCGTGGTTTTAATAAAATTTAACCAATAATTATTTTCACATATTTTATTATTATTAATTAATATTTTATTTAATTATTTTTGTACCTGCACACACATGTGCATGCTAATCTAGGGTTAAAAATGTATTAACCGTATTTTGTTAACCATGGCACCTTAACATATTGTTATGTCATCTTATATATATGTATATATATCTATTTTAATTATCAAAAAGGTTTTATTTTAAAAATAAGAGAAAAGAGAAAAGAGTTGAAAATGGAGGCATGATGGCATGGAGACAAGCACGGGGGGCATTAAATGAAGTGAGAGAAAGAGTATGGCTCAACTCTCATCTCTCACCCTCACCCTCTCACTCCCTCATTTTTTTCCTCACAACACTCACTCTCTCAATTCTTCTCTTCCTTCTTCACAAAAAAAAATAAAAAATCATCTCTTGAAAAGATTTTATTCACTAACCCTAAACCTAAACCAACATCAAACCCCACCAAACCCTTCACTAAGCTTTCTTAAGCCCTCTTGTGATGTCTTGGATCTTGATGGCCAGGGTTTCATCCAAGTCTTGGTGAGGTATTGATGTTAAACTCTTTGTTAGGCTTTAGGGAAAGTTTGTGTGTTAATTAGTTTCAGTTAAATACCTTAATGTTATAGTTTTGTGCTAAATATCATATTTTTGTTTAGTTAGGGTTCTGTCTTGATCTGCTATTGTTATGTTGATTTATAATTAAATCTAACAATACAGTTGATTAATGTTAGAGCCTTGTGTTTACCCCAGAAACCCGGACCCAACCCTATACTTTTGGACCGGCGAGAATCATCTATTCCCCGGTGCCACCAGTTTTTCAGTTGAACTGGGTGTTAGGTTTTTGTGGGTAGCTCTCTGTGGGTCATGTAGGATATTTGGTATACTTTGTTTTTCCTATATAACCTGTAGACAAAATCTGGGACCGTTTAGCTATAATTCTTGTGTTTCGACTAAATGCGATGCAGATTTATCCGACTTTTGTTAAGTGTTTCGTACTTTTTACAGCCGTAGGTTTGGGTTAGGATGCCGCTGCACACGTTTGCCCTCTAAGCTAACACTTGGTAGCTTATGGGAGTCGTTTCGTTGGTTTGTCGTTGTTTCCGTGTGTTATCGGAAAGTTTGCTAATTTTCACTTGTTATGTCTGTGTGATGCTTGGATAATTTGCGGGGACTTCGGACGCTGCTAGGAAGGGGAAAGAAGTGATCAGATTCGCCTAGCTTGAGATCGTCCGGTGATTAGATTTAACATCTACGGGGGAATCGTCTGTATGGCGTTAAGCGTCGATGGCTAGATTCAGTGATATAACCCTATGCTTATATATACATTGTGATTGTGCGTGATTATCATATTGCACATCCTATTACCTGTTGTACATTGACATAGTATTAATTGGACACTGCACCATTACTGACAGTTCATACTGCACAAGCACTGATTTATATGCCACACGCACATCGTTGGTAATTGCCATGACATGCTTACTATAGAATTTGCCATGGATAAATATATTGTACCGTATTTATTATTAATAGTTAGACATTGATTCTTGTTCTAGTACGCATTATGAATTGCATCATACATACATGCATACATACATACATTGCTATAGTAATATATATATATACTCTCATATGATGTTTTATTTCGATTTCATAGATTTTGGAAATTGCAAGATACCTTTTGAAACTTGTGATAAATTGTGTCCAACATGAGTTTTCTCGGTTCTGAGCTATTTCGAGTACCCGATTCGAGGAGGTGGACGAGTCGTCTGCGAGTACACGGTGGACCCGGTAAGGTATCCCGGGACAAGAAGTTTGAGATGTTGACGATGAGCCTGGCAGGGGGAGTACTACCTACCGATGATTGTATGAAAACTCGACGGATATCCGGAGGATACCGTTCGGAGTTATGAGATGAGATAGATATGAGGGCCGATCAGAGTGATGGCGCTTGGGATATTGGGATTTGGGGTGTCGTTGATGGACACCGGATTTTTATGATGATGATTCATTGATGAGGATTATGTTTTATCTCATACTCAGGATTTATTATGACATGCACTATTTCATGTTGTTGTTGTGCCCTGATGGTGTACCTTGATCATGATTTTGTTGCATATCCATACTGCTATACATATGCCATTAAATTGCATATTTCGGATTATCTCTTTTCGTGCATGCTTGCGATTATCTGTACGATATTATTTACTATCCACGAGTTGGCAACTCACCTCTGTTGTGCCACAGTGTTTTGCAGGGTTGACACTCAGTGTAGTCGCGGAAAGGCTCTTTATTGTATCTACTTCTGCGGATACTGCTACCGTTGGTCGTGATTTTGGTGTAGGTGGGTTTTGCGAGTATCCGTATAATTCCATTGTATATCTTATTTCGTATCTAGTACCCTCTATCTACCACTTATATGTATTTGACTTATAGACGAGACTGAGAGGTTCGATATTGTATTTTTTGTGACTCTGGGTGCCGTGCTCGTGTGAGCCGGCTTCTATTTCATGTTGTGATGTTTTTTTACCTCTTATTATGCCGTTTTCACTTCTTATTTGCTTTTTCTTCGCTGCGGCGTCGTATATATACCTATTGTGGTTGTGTTCCACCTTTAGGCTTGAGTTGCTCCCGTTTGGAAATGCCTTTTATATATTCTATATTTGTACCTGTTTGGGGCTAGTTTTTACAAAAGAGGTGCTGTCGAAATTTTTAAGAAAACAAATTTAAGTTTGAGATTTTTAACTTGAGATTTTAATTGTTTTTAACTAATGTTTTATCACTCTATCTTTTCATAGTTTAAATTTCTGGGTTTTCGGTTTACTTGATTTGCGTCACGCCTTTAGACGTTGCGTGATTCAAGTGCCGTCCGCTTTCCTAATTTGGGTCTTGACAAAGTTGGTATCAGAGCGTTAGGTTTTACCCTTCGGAGTGTAGGATGACCCTTGGTATGATAGAGTAAGTAGCTTAAGCAGAGTGACGTAGCGTGTGTATGTTCCGCGGCATACTTACGATACGGTACTCTGCCTAAGTGACCTTAGGACATATTTGCTTGTAATCCCTTTCTTGATTCCATTTATCCTTATGATTCGATTTCTATATCCTTATTGAATCCCGTTTCCTTGTTCCAGCCACTATGCCGCCAAAGACTACGAGGGTACAGAGAGCTGCTGCTAGAGCTGAGGTCAGGACGGGCTCGTCGGAAATGAGGACTGACCAGGGCGGTATGCCTATTCTTCAGGAGCAGATCCATCCATCTTCTCCAGGACATATTGCTAGGCTAGAAGCCAGTGTTCGGGACCTACGTCAGATGATTGGATCTTTGGTAGAGGACAGTCGAGCACATAGATCAGAATTTGTTCTACCTACTATGGGGACCGTGATTGTACCTACTACTCAGACAGTCGTACCTACCGCTGCAGAGACTATCGTCGTATCCTTATCGGAGTTTATGAGGCTGAAGCCTCCGGTTTTCACTGGCATCGACGCAGCGGAGGATCGTTCCTCGACTGGATGGCCAGGATCTGTCGTTCCTTGAGATGTTCTGATGCGAGATCGGTCGAGCTTGCTAGTTTCCGTCTAGAGGGTCTTGCCAAGACTTGGTGCGAGTCTATAGAGAGGAGTCGAGCTGCAAGTCTTCCTTCTATGACCTGGGATGAATTCGCTATGACTTTTCTTGCTCGTTTTCTTCCACAGAGCGTTAGGGATGCTTAAGCTCGCAGCTTTGAGTCGTTGCGCCAGACTTCGGATATTACAGTGGCAGAGTATGATATTCAGTTCACCCAGCTATCCGTATATGCTCCACACTTGGTGGATACTGAAGAGAAGCGTGTCAAAAGATTCGTGCGAGGCCTTATTACCCAGTTGTTCCTCTCTATTGGCGCCCAGCACTTCGATACGTATGCAGCCGCGGTGGATGTAGCCCTACTGGTAGAGGAGCGTATTTTCGAGACTTCGATCGATTGAAGCGGATTCGTACCGATGTATCATATCAGAGGCAGCAAGGTAGACGCCGCGACAGATTCTTTCCAGGTGATGGTGGTAGCAAAGGCTTGAGACGGGGCCAGTTATATGGCTCTTACCCACAGGGTCAGCAGCCGTCGTCGGGATGTTTTCGGTGTAGGAGTCGGTATCACCGCATCAGAGATTGTACTGAGGTATGCCAGGGCGAGGCAGCAGTTCTACATGTTACTTTACCACCTTCTCCACCTCAGAGAGCATTGCCTCTTACGCACGTTGTTGATTCACGTCAGACCTATGCTCAGAAAGGCCGTAGTCGTAGTGGTTTTGTTCAAAATGGATGAGATGGCAGAAGCAGAGGACAGCCGAATACCGGTAGAGGACATGCCTGAGTTTTTGCGTTGATGCGCAGGCGTTGAATGCAGTTGTGACAGGTACTCTTCCAGTGTGTTCTTTCGATGCACGCATATTGTTCGACCCAGGATCTACGCACTCGTATGTTTCCAAACACTTCGTACCAAGGTTGGGCCGAGATTCGTCCTTGTTAGATCAGCTTCTTATCGTGATTACTCCCGTTGGTGAGTCTTTTGTTGCGCAACATATGTTTCGGTCATGTGCTGTTCGTATTGGAGATAGAGATTCGTCTGTCAATTTGATCCTTCTTGATATGTTGGACTTTGACGTTCTTTTTGGTATGGACTGGTTAGCTACTTGCTATGCGTCTGTGGACTGCCGTGAGAAGGTAGATAGATTCTATTTTCCGGGAGAGCCAGTTCTTGTTATGCAGAGGGACCGTAGTGCTGCCCCTCACAATTTGATTTCTGCCCTTTGCGCTAGTCGGCTCTTGAGGAAAGGATGTCGGGGATTCTTAGCCTTTATTCATGATACTGGAGCTACAACAGATCCGTTGGACCAGATCCCTATTGTGAAAGAGTTTCCTGACGTATTTCCTGATGAGTTACTGGATTGCCGCCAGAGCGCGATATCGAGTTTTGCATCAATTTGATCTCCGGCGCGGGGCCTATTTCTATACCGTCTTATCGGATGGCCCCGGCGGAGCTTAAAGAACTTAAAGATCAGCTGCAAGAGTTGCTGGACAGGGGACTTATTCATCCGATCGTTTCACCTTGAGGAGCTCCTGTTTTGTTCGTCAAGAAGAAGGACGACAATATGAGACTGTGCATTGATTATCGTCAATTGAACCGAGTTACGGTGCAGAATAGGTATCCTTTACCTCGCATTGACGATTTATTTGATCAGCTCCAGGGTGCGGGACATTTTTCCAAGATTGATTTGAGGTCGGGTTATCATCAGTTGCGGGTCCGGAACGATGACATTCCGAAAACTGCTTTTTGTACGCGCTACAGGCATTATGAGTTCTTGGTGATATCGTTCGGGCTCACCAATGCCCCAGCAGCGTTCATGGATTTGATGAATGTTCATACCATAATATTGCATTATTATATTCCCCATTCTTATGTATTTTACAAATAAACAGATTCTTTTGACCCATATCTGCTACATAGTACAGGTTACAGGTTCTAGGAGCAAAAATATTGAAAAAGATAAAAGACGATGCAAAAGTGAGATTACAACCAACAAACAGAAGGATCTTGATAAAGCCTA
Organism: Agapanthus africanus; assembly: GCA_030015575.1. Lineage (NCBI taxonomy): Eukaryota > Viridiplantae > Streptophyta > Magnoliopsida > Asparagales > Amaryllidaceae > Agapanthus > Agapanthus africanus. Next base: position 142,280,363 of record CM057339.1, read on the forward strand.
CACAAAGATCAGTTTACAAAGTACAAAGGCAGCGCAAGGTCCAAGATTACAAAGCGAATGGTTAAAAGTCCACTGCAATTGTTCACTGGGAGATCTGGAAGAAACCTAGAAACCATTGTGATAAAAGTACTAAAGAAGTAGGAAGATTAAAAAGCCCAGAACCAACACAAGAGATTTGAAGGCCCAAGCCCATCTTTTGGCCGCGGAACCGCGGCCAAACAGGGCCTGCGGCCGCGGTTCCGTGGCAGGGTTAAGCGTTTAAAAGATAAAAATTTATCATAATTCATGACGGCTTTGACTAGTCTTCCTAGGGGTATTTTGGTAAATGCAGATGTGCGGCAATTGTAAACCTAGGGTTTTCTATGTCCTATAAATAGAAGCCCAATTTCTTGTATTAGGCTATGCCTCCCTTCATTAATAAAATTCAGATTTCTTTGGAGAGCATCAATTTGTAAGTTCTTAATTTATTTTTTGCCCTAGGTAATTTCTATTCTTTCCCCTAGTTAAATTTAATTCTTTGCCCTAGTTAGATAGTTAGATCTTTTATTATCTGCCCTAGATAACTGTTCTTCAATTCCCTAATGAGCGAGTAGTTTTCTCGCATGTTAGGGTTATATTTGGGGAAGGTTTGAGAGATGAAGATCTCTCACCCCTTTCTTGCCCGTCATATATTTTCATAGGACTTCATGCATACATGCACATACCGCTCCCTACGGCACCCTATCCCATGAGGTAGCGGTGATACCGTAGTATAAAGGCCCGGTTGAGCGTGTTTTCTATGGAGGTTAGGGTAAGGATTGATAAAGGAAGGACAAGAACCTAGAGTAAGAAACATCTTTCCAAATGGTTCTAATCCCTTTTATTAATAATTACCATAACTTCTAATTAGATCTTCATATGGGTATAGAAAGCGGTGAGATTTATTGACTTTCCAAACTTAACCTAAACCTAACCCTAGCAAGATTTAGATCTAGATTAATTTAGTTTTTAGATTTAATCAATCCGGCTCCCATCGGACTTAACTCGTTAGAGCGATTAGGAAATTCACAAAATCCCTGTGGACCGACCCGTACTCACCGGCTAGCTACCAAGTGATGCCGTTCTTGATTGCGGTTACTAGATATTTTTGAGATAAGTCAAATGGCGCCGTTGCCGGGGATGGCGTGTTATTTCCTTTTTGCAATTTCGGGTTAATATAAACTAAAAAAATCATAAAAATCCGAAAAATTAAAAAAAAAATATAAAAATTTTATCATCTTTGTATTTCGTGAAGGGTATTTTTTGTTTGAATTTTGCAGGATCTACAATCGAGACGGATCTGGAAAAGTCCATAGTGCGAAACAGAAAAAGGTAGATCAGAACAGAAAGGGATTGGAACAACAGAGCAGCACAATTTTTTCAGAGACCTGAAGCTTCAACTCCGCCGCCCTTCCGCCGCGCAAGCGCTCTCCCACCGAGGATCCGCGGTCCCTCTGCCACGTCAGCGCGCGAGTTTTGCACTGTTTGCTCCCCTTTTCCCTCTTCTGCCAATCCCCATATATCTTTTGTCAAATTTCCTGCAGGATTCTTTGCGCTTAAAAATCTTCCCCCTTCCAAGTAACAAATCTTGTGCAGGATTCTTTGCGCCGCGCTTAAAATACAAATTGATTGCAAGAAATCTTTTCTGTTTTGCATACCTTTAATCTATTTTTGCAAAAAAATTTCCAAATAAAGAGAAAAAGGAAATAAAGGAAAATTTTTAAAAAAGACTTGCAACTTTTTGTCGCTGAGAAATCCTTGCACCACCTGCTTTCTTTCTCTTCTCATTCTTCCATCATGGGTACCCCACATCACAAATCCCTTGCCGAACTTTGGTGTCCTGAAGCTAACTTTGCTTCGTATGTCAATTGTTTCGGTCGATTTAAGGAAGATCCCTCCATGCCCAAAATTTCTTTGAAAGATCAAATAGAAGCGTCTAGGAGAAACAGTTCGACGTTGCAACTCATTTTGTGTCAACCATGTCAACCTTCACCACCTTCGTACGTTGATACCATTTTTTCGAGTCCTATTTTAACTCCTAAACCGATGTCTATTGCTGAGCATATTGCACAATCTCGTAGCAGATCTTTCACCCCTCTCCACACATCCAGTTATAGGGATCAACAAGTCCATTCACCTTTTTATCCAACTGTTGATCCTACTCCTGTCCAACCATCCAATTCCTATCAGTCCTACCCGACTTTCCCACCTTCACTAGACATTGCTTCTATACAGCCATTTGGGAGTTTCACGGATCCAAACAATTTCGAATCTTTTACCGAAACCCCTTCACAACCCATGTCTAGTTTGGAACAGTCGTTGGAAGCTTATATTTCAGCCACAAATAAAATGATGAGGAATGTGAATGCGTCCATAACTGCTCTTATACAACCTAGTGAACCGGTAGCTAGTTTCCAACTAGCTTCACATTTTTCAATGTATGAGGAGGCGGTTGGACAGAGTGAGAATTTGAGAGGAGCGAGTGAGTTCTACACATTTCCAAATCTAACCTACCCATACACAATTGAAGCCCACAACTCCTGTTTTCCTTTGATTGTCCCAAATGATTCACAAGTTACAAATAAATCATCTAACGAGTTGTGTGATTTTGTAGTGCTTGATTTGCCGGATTGTGAAGATGCCCTTTCGAGTGAAATCACACCTAATCCTTTTGAACTTTACACCTCCACTCTAGAACCTACATTGATTAATATCCATGCTTTTGATGAGGTGTCAGAAAAAATTGATTTTCACTTGATTGAGAATATAGACGCCGGGAATATTTTGGATGATGAACCCGTAGATTTGATTGAAATTTTATGTCAAATTCATCATCCTGAGTCATTAATTGTTTCTCCCGAACTTCATATGCGTCTTGATTTTGATGATAATGGCATGGATGAACTAAATATCGAGGAGAATTATGAGGATAGTATTGAGGAGAGTATTGAGGATAATATTGAGGTTGAACCATTTTTGTTTGATGTGTCGGGTTTTCCAATTCATCCTCCTGAACCTTTAACTGTTATATCACCCTCCCTCATTTCCATCGTTCCGACTACGCAAAAGATCACGCTTGAAGACCGTGAGCTTGAAAAATTTCCCTTTGAATATGATACAGTTCTTACAGCCGATAACACCTACGAGTGTTTCACTCTTTCGGACGATGTTGAGGACTCACCGCCTGTGTTTGAATCCTTTGAATTTTCAGATGAGTTAGTTGAACCCTCAGACTCGGTTGCTTACAGTCGTTTCGAACCGTTGATGGAATTTTTCAAGTTCGAGACAGTTTACTACGGTGAGAATGAGACTATCCCTAATTCACTCCCTTTCGTCCTTCCTATCGTTCCGACCTTGCAAGAGACCGTTACGCTTTCATCTCCAATACCAAGTTCGACGTACCCATGTTTGCTCACGAATCTTGAGGGAGTTAATCGCATTTTTCCACGGGTTGATAGATTAGCACAATCACTTTCTACATATCGGTCATTACAAATTGTGCTAATTTATACGCTCCATCCCCACCCTCAAGTTCGTATTCCCACTTTTTTTGGTTCTTCTACTCTTCCTTTCATGATACCGAGTGTTGATGAATCACAATCCGATCTTTTGAGTTCGATAATTTTCAATTGGACCTTCGATGAAAGTTTCGAAGATATTTTCGCCGACGAACTCGCATTCTTACACGATATGAATTTTGTGATTAATCAACCTCCACTCGAAGAAGTAGAACCACTACCATTTCTTTTTCCCCTCCACCATTTTCCTCCATCAAGACCGTGTCCCGTTTCTATCTCCACACGGTCTCGTGTGCTTCTCATTTCTTTTCTTTACACTCCATTTTTGCACCAACTCTATCTTTATCACGATAAGATTTTTGAATGGTTGGTGCTAACTTTTGGTCTGTGTAAGGCCTTGTATAGTTCGATTTTTCTCCTCCCTAACTCTGAACTTTAACACTGTTTTACTTAAGTTTGGTGGGAACCTTGTTGTATATATATTTTGATTTCCTTTTAACAAATAAAAAATGAATTTTTTTATTATAAATAAATAAACAGGGGAGTGCTGACAATTTTGACCCTCTTGGTGTGGCATGACAGTGAGGACACTGTCAAGTTTAAGTTTAGGGGTATGCTCGGTAAGCCGTCTTCCTTCGCATTCATGTGTATGTTTTTGCATTTGCATTACTTATTTTAAAACCCATAAAAAATTGAAAAATTACAAAAATTACAAAAATTAATGTATTCAATTTTGGCCATAATTGACTTGAGTTTGATAAATAGGTTAACTGGCTAGGAACAACTAGATCTTAGACTTAGTAAATTAAAACCCTAAAAATAACCTTCTTTAAAGTTTAACGGTAGAAAGTATATGTCTTTGTAGTTTATTTAGAAATAGGCAAATTTTGAGTTCACTTCTTGGGCTAAGTCAAAACAAAGGAAAAGTATTGATATTTTTATTAGAGTATAAGTTTGAAAAATAATTCCTAGCTTAAGTCTAGATTCTGAAAATGTATACCCTACATATTGCACAATCACGCACCTTGAAACTTGGAATAGTAGAAGAGACCTTGAAATGCTCTTGTCTAAAGTCCTTAGTACGAAGAAAATAAAAAAAAATACAAGTGTGAATAAAGAAAAAAATGAACACTGATTTTTGTGATTACTTAAGGCTACAAAAATAGAAAAATGTTTAGCGAGGGTGCTTCATCACCTAGTGCCTTAGACCAACTGGTTTGGGAGTCACTGCTAAAGCCTTGGGTGTTGCAAGACTTGGAATTACGTTTTAAAGTGCAAACGCATTTTGTAATTGGTCGTTGGTACCTCAAGAAGTATTAACGGTCGCATGAAGGATGTGTAAGCAAAATTCATTTAAAAATTCACCAATTAATAAGTGCTTTGGACAACGGACGAGAGTATGATTGCTTGATTTGTTTTTCTAAGTGTAGGGGTGATATATACACACACGTAGGGGTATGTGATTGGAGTTTAGATGAGAGAAATGCGTGAAGAATAGAACTTGTATCTTTAGTAGAGTTGATAAAAATTCCTAAGTAGAGATGGAACCTTAGAAGGAAAACTTAAGAGATGCCGAAAGCTAAGTAGGTCTGCAGAACATATATAATCTTAAGTTAGATGATGAGGAAGTGTAAAGAATATGGGTGGATAATTTACGAGTCGACGATAATAGAATTCCTTGTTAGAAAACCTAATTGGAGAATTAAAGTTAATGGGCCGAGTTGATAGGATTTTGTGGGTAGTATCCGCTGAAAACCCTCAGGAGACAACACTCCTCCTACTAGGGACACCTAGAGGTTTAACGGCTTGTTGCACGAGCTCAGTGCAATAGCGTTTCCCTGCGAAAGTGAGGTTAGGTTTTTTGTCGAGAATAAAACTAAGTTTGCTCGAGGACGAGCAAAAGATAAGTTTGGGGGTATTTGTTCATACCATAATATTGCATTATTATATTCCCCATTCTTATGTATTTTACAAATAAACAGGTGCTTTTGACCCATGTCTGCTACATAGTACAAGTTACAGGTTCTAGGAGCAAAAACAGTGAAAAAGATAAAAGACGATGCAAAAGTGAGATTACAACCAACAAATAGAAGGATCTTGATAAAGCCTACACAAAGATCAGTTTACAAAGTACAAAGGCAGCGCAAGGTCCAAGATTACAAAGCGAATGGTTAAAAGTCCACTGCAATTATTCACTGGGAGATCTGGAAGAAACCTAGAAGCCATTGTGATAAAAGTACTAAAGAAGTAGGAAGATTAAAAAGCCCAACACAAGAGATTTGAAGGCCCAAGCCCATCTTTTGGCCGCGGAACCGCGGCCAAACAGGGCCTGCGGCCGCGGTTCCGCGGCAGGGTTAAGCGTTTAAAGGATAAAATTTTTACCATAATTCATGACGGCTTTGACTAGTCTTCCTATGGGTATTTTGGTAAATGCAGATGTGCGGCAATTGTAAACCTAGGGTTTTCTATGTCCTATAAATAGAAACCCAATTTCTTGTATTAGGCTATGCCTCCTTTCATTAATAAAATTCAGATTTCTTTGGAGAGCATCAATTTGTAAGTTCTTAATTTAATTTCTGCCCTAGGTAATTTTTATTCTTGCCCTAGTTAAATTTAATTCTTTGCCCTAGTTAGATAGTTAGATCTTTTATTCTCTGCCCTAGATAACTGTTCTTCAATTCCCTAATGAGCGGGTAGTCTCCTCGCTTGTTAGTGTTAGATTTGGGGAAGCTTTGAGAGATGAAGATCTCTCACCCCTTTCTTACCCCGTCATATATTTTCATAGGACTTCATGCATACATGCACATACCGCTCCCTACGGCACCCTATCCCACGAGATAGCGGTGATACCGTAGTATAAAGGCCCGGTTGAGCGTGTTTTCCATGGAGGTTAGGGTAAGGATTGATAAAGGAAGGACAAGAACCTAGAGGAAGAAATATCTTTCCAAATGGTTCTAATCCCTTTTATTAATAATTACCATAACTCCTAATTAGATCTTCATATGGGTATAGAAAGCGGTGAGATTTATTGACTTTCCAAACTTAACCTAAACCTAACCCTAGCAAGATTTAGATCTAAATTAATTTAGTTTTTAGATTTAATCAATCCGGCTCCCATAGGACTTAACTCGTTAGAGCGATTAGGAAATTCACAAAATCCCTGTGGACCGACCGTACTCACCGGCTAGCTACCAAGCGACGCCATTCTTGATTGCGGTTACTAGATATTTTTGAGATAAATTAATGAACCGGATTTTCAGGACGTTCCTCGACCAGTTCATTATTGTGTTTATTGATGACATTCTGGTCTACTTAAGAAGTCGAGAGGAGCATGAGCAGCACTTGGGGATCACTTTGCAGACCTTGAGAGAGCACCGGCTGTTTGCTAAATTCTTGAAGTGTGCCTTCTGGCTTGATAGTGTTGACTTCTCGGGTCATGTGGTTACGGGATACGGTATACGAGTGGACCCGAAGAAAATTGAGGCCGTACAGCTTTGGCCCAGACCTGTATCAGTGACAAAGGTTCGCAGCTTCTTGGGCTTAGCCGGTTATTACCGCCGTTTCGTGCAGGATTTCTCGAGTATTGCTGCACCGCTGACCGGACTGACCCGGAAGGGAGTTCCTTTTCTTTGGACTGAGGCATGCGAGCAGAGTTTTCAGCAGTTGAAAACTCGTTTGACGACTGTACCAGTTCTATCTTTGCCTTCTGGATCAGGCAGCTATGTCATTTATTGTGATGCTTCTCAAGTGGGGCTAGGTTGCGTGTTGATGCAGCACGATAGAGTTATCACTTATGCTTCTCGGCAGTTGAAGAAACACGAGCAGAACTATCCCACTCATGATCTTGAGATGGCTGCGGTGGTCTTTGCGCTTAATATTTGGAGACACTACTTGTACGGAGAGTCGTGCCAGATCTTCACGGACCACAAGAGCTTGAAGTACATATTCCAGCAGCGAGATCTAAATTTGAGGTAGCGCCGTTGGATGGAGCTTGTGAAGGATTATGATTGTGAAATTCTTTATCACCCGGGCAAGGCTAATGTGGTAGCTGATGCTTTGAGTCGTAGGCCCGGAGGTAGCTTGTTCCATTTGAGCGCAGTTCAGAGACAGTCTTCTATAGATTGGCAGATCTTGTGCGATAGTAGAGTACAGTTCGATTTCACTTCTGCTGGAGGGCAGCTTGATCATGTTCGTGCCCGTCTACTTCTGCTTGATCATATCCGTGAGGCGCAGTCCGACGATGCTCATTTGTCCGAGATCTGGAGCAGGCTCAACAGGGTAGAGATTCGGAGTTTGTGATTGATGACCAGGGTGTGCTATATTTTGGGACTCGTTTATGTGTACCAGATTCCGAGGGGCTGAGACAAGAGATCCTAGAGCAGGCACATCAGTCAAAATACGGTGTCCATCCAGGTTCCACCAAGATGTATCGTGATTTGAGAGATATCTACTGGTGGGAAGGGATGAAGAGAGATGTTTCGGACTTCGTTTCGAGATGCCTTACTTACCAGTAGGTCAAGGCTGAGCATCAGAGACCGACAGGAGAGTTGCGGCCTTTGCCCATTCCGGAGTGGAAATGGGAGCAGATCTCCATGGATTTCGTTGTGGATCTATTCAGGTCCAGTCGAGGGTATGACTCCATTTGGATGATTGTTGACTGGTTGATGAAAGCGGCCCACTTCCTTCCAGTGAAGACTACTTTCGGATTTGCTCAGTATGCTCAGCTGTACATTGATGAGATTGTGCGTTTGCACGGTATTTCTACATGCATTATATCTGATAGAGGCATACAATTTACCAGTCGTTTTGGCAGAAACTCCAAGAATCTTTGGATACCCGATTGGGTTTTAGTACCGCTTTCCATTCGCAGACCGATGGTCAGTCAGAGCGGACTGTACAGACTCTCGAGAATATGCTTCGAGCGTGCGTACTTGATTTTGGTGGCAGTTTGGATCGTCACTTGGTTTTGATAGAGTTCTCCTACAATAACAGTTTTCAGGAGACGATTCAGATGTCACCTTTTGAGGCCTTGTATGGAAGAAAGTGTCGATCGCTAGTCTGTTGGACCGAACTCAACGAGAGTAGGATTTTGGGACCACTGCTAGTTCAGGAAACTACGGAGAAGATCCAGTTGATTCAGGACAGGATGAGAGCAGACCAGTGCAGAAAGAAGTCTTATGCCGATCGTCTTCGTCACAGACTTAAGTTCGCAGTGGGTGATCATGTTTTTCTACGGATTTCTCCGATGAAAGGTGTGATGCGATTTGGGAAGAAAGGGAAGCTTAGCCCCAGATTTGTGGGTCCTTTTGAGATTCTTGAGCGAGTTGGTACCGTTGCCTATCGTTTGGCACTTCCGCCCAGTTTTCCAGATGTTCACCCCATATTTCATGTATCGATGGTTCGCAAGTATCTTCATGACTCTTCTCACATGATTCGACACCAGACCATCCAGCTGGAGCACGATCTTTCTTTCACCGAGCAGCCGGTAGTTATTTTGGATCGGCAGGTGAAGAAACTTCGGTCAAAGGTCTTGCCGTCAGTGAAGGTTCTGTGGCATGGCACAAATAGCGAAGAGGTCACATGGGAAGCCGAGAGCGAGATGTGGAAAAAATTTCCTCATCTCTTCAAAAGTACGCATAGTAAAAATTTTAAATTCGGGGACCGAATTTCTTTAAGGTGGAAGATTGTAACACCTTAAAATGCGATTAGAGTTAATTAAGAGATATAATACGAGTTTTTAATAAAATTTAACCAATAATTATTTTCACATATTTTATTATTATTAATTAATATTTTATTTAATTATTTTTGTACTTGCACACACATGTGCATGCTAATCTAGAGTTAATGATGTATTAACTATGCTTTGTTAGCTATGGCACCTTAACATATCATCTTATATATATGTATATATATCTATTTTAATTATCAAAAGGGTTTTATTTTAAAAATAACAGAAAAGAGAAAAGAGTTGAAAATGGAGGCATGATGGCATGGGAGACAAGCATAAGAGGCATTAAATGAAGTGAGAGAACAAGCATGGCTCAACTCTTATCCCTCACCCTCACCCTCTCATCCTCTCATCCTCTCACCCTCTCATTTTTATCCTCACAACACTCACTCTCTCAATTCTTTTCTCCTTCTTCTTAAAAAAAATCATCTCTTGAAAAGATTTTCTTCACTAACCCTACGTTTAAACTAATATCAAACCCCACTAAACCCTTCACTAAGCTTGTTTAAGCCCTCTTGTGATGTCTTGGAGCTTGATGGCTAGGGTTTCATCCAAGTCTTGGTGAGGTATTGATGTTAAACTCTTTGTTAGGCTCTAGGGAAAGTTTGTGTGTTAATTAGTTTTGGTTAAATACCTTAATGTTATAGTTATGTGCTAAATATCGTATTTTTGTTAAGTTGGAGTTCTGTCTTGATCTGCTATTGTTATGTTGATCTATAATTAAATCTAACAATACAATAGATTAATATTAGAGCCTTGTGTTTACCCTAAAAACCTGGACCTAACCCTACACTTTTGGACTGACGAGAATCATCTTTTCCCCGGTGCCGCCGGTTTTTCAGTTTAACCGGGTGTTAGGTTTTTGTGGGTAGCTCTCTGTGGGTAATGTAGGATATTTGGTATACTTTGTTTTTCCTATATAATCTGTAGACAAAATCTGGGACCGTTTAGTTATAATTCTTGCGTTTCGATTAAGTGCGGAATTTATCCGACTTTTATTAAGTGTTTTGTACGTTTTACAGCCATAGGTTTGGGTTAGGATGCTGCTGCATACGTTTGCCCGCTAAGCTAACACTTGGTAGCTTGTAGGAGTCGTTTCGTTGGTTTGTCGTTGTTTTCGTGTGTTATCGGAAAGTTTGCTAATTTTCACTTGTTATGGTTTGTGTGATGCTAGGATCATTTGCGGGGACTTCGGACGCTGCTAGGAAGGGGAAAGAGTTGATCGGATTCACCTAGCTTTAGATCGTCCGGTGAATAGATTTAACATCTACGGAGGAATCGCCTGTATGGCGTTAAGTACCGATGGCTAGATTCGGTGATACCTTATGCTTCTATATACATTGTGATTGTGCATGATTATCATATTGTGCATCCTATTATCTGTTGTACATTGACATAGTATTAATTGGACACTGCTCCATTACTAACGGTTCATGTTGTACGAGCACTGATTTATATGCCACATGCATATCGTTGGTAATTTCCATGATACACACACTATAGAATTTTCCATGGATAAATATATTGTACCGCATTTATTATTAACAGTTAGACATTGATTCTTGTTCTAGTACGCATTATGAATTGCATCATACATATATACATTCATACATACATACATTGCTATAGTAATATATATATACTCTCATATGATGTTTTATTTCGATTTCGTGGATTTGGGAAACCGCAAGATACCTTTTGAAACTTGAAATATTTAAAAAGTGTGGTTTTCCCTTGATAAGATAAATTGTGTCCACCATGAGTTTTTTTGGTTCTGAGCTATTTCGAGTACCCGATTCAAGGAGGTGGACAAGCCGTTTGCGGGTACGTGGTGGACCCGGTAAGGTACCCCGAGGCAAGAAGCTCGAGATGTCGACGATGAGGCTGGCAGGGGGAGTACTACCTACCGGTGATTGTATGGAAACTCGACGGATATCCGGAGGATACCTGTTCACACCATAATATTGTATTATTATATTCCCCATTCTTATTCGTTTTATAAATAAATATGTGCTTTTGACGCATGTCTGCTACATATTACAGGTTACAGGTTCTTGGACAGAAAACAGTGAAAACGATGAAAAGACGATGCAAAAGTGGACTTTGACCAACAAACAGAAGACTCTTGATCAAGCCTACATCAAAGATAAAATTCACAAAGTACAAGGCAATGCAAGGTCCAAGATTACAAAGCGAACGGTTAAAATTCCACTGCAATTATTCACTAGAGATCTGGAGAAGACCTAGAAGCCCAATTGGAAAAGGACATATATAAACAGGAACCACAAGTCAATAGAAGCCAGGCCCAGAAGACTCAAAGCCCAAATCCCTCTTTTGGCCGCGGAACCGCGGCCAAACCTGGCCTCGGGCCGCGGTTCCGCGGCCGGGTATGGCCCGTGTCGGCGCGTAAAATTGTGGCGGTGCGAGACTTGTTGACTTGGTCTTTTTCTTATAGGGCATTTTTGTAAAAGCAGACATGCGAATCAATTGTAACCTAGGGTTTCTATGTGCTATAAATAGAACTCTAAATCATTGTAAAGGCTATGCCTCCCTATGCCTCTTTTTATCAATAAAATTTAGATTTCTTTTGGAGAGCATCATTGCCTCTTTTCATTTCAGAAATTCAGATCTGACAAGTCTTGTGTTGATGTTTGGAGAGAGCCATCTGTAAAATAAGTAGGTAATTTCAATTCTTGCCCTAGGTAATTTTTCATTCTCTGCCCTAGATTAAATTTAATTTCTTGCCCTAGTTAGATAGTTAGATCTTTAATTCAATTGCCCTAGATTAATTTAGTTTTTAGATTTAATAATCAATCCGAACACCCTTCGGAATTAACTCGTAAGCGCGATTAGGAGATTCACAACATCCCTGTGGACCGACCCGTACTCACCGGCTAGCTGCAAAGCGATGCTGTTCTTGATTGCGGTAAAATATTTTTGATCGTTGAAAACCTACACAAATCAAATGGCGCCGTTGCCGGGGATGGCGTGTTATTTCCTTTTTGCAATTTCGGGTTAATCTTAATTAAAAAATCATAAAAACTGAAATATCAAAAAATATAAAAACTTATCATCTTTGTATTTTGTGAAGGGTATTTTTTGTTTGAATTTTGCAGGATCTACAATCGAGACGGATCTGGAAAAATCCAGAGTTCGAAACGTACATCAGAACAGAAAGAGGTTGGAAAATCAGAACATCACAATTTTTTTGGAGACCTGAAGCCTCCGTACCGCCGCCATTCCGCCGCTCAAGCGCGCTCCCGCCGCTGAACCGCCGCGTAATGCTGACGTCATCGCGCGAAATTTTCACTGTTTGTTTCCTTTTTCCCCCCTCTGCAACCTAAAATATATCTTTTGAAAAATATACTGCAGGATTCTTTGCGCTTAAAAATCTTTCCCCTTCCAAATAACAATCTTGTGCAGGATTCTTTGCGCCGCGCATAAAATAAAAATCTTTGATTGTAAGTGATTTACTGTTTTGCATATTTTTAATCGGATTTTAAGGGGCTTTTGACCAATTCAGATTGGGTGGGGATTTCATCACCGTTCCCAGGACCCCAGAAATCACATAAGGCATTTGCATTGACCATTCTTAATTAAAAAATACTAGACTCAGCCCTAAGGACTTCGAGCTCAATAGAACAGAGGACTAGTTATAGGCATCGACCGTTTATCCTAACCTGACTTTGCGGTGTCTAGGCAAGTGTGTCTAAGGCAAGTGGTTACTTAATTAGGACCGCTACTTGTAGCGGGGAGCCTCCCACTTACCTGGCCGCAATTGGCGGTGAAGAGGCGGTTTGAGGTCCTATTTCTAGCCCTTTGGAACAGTTAGGAGCTGTCTAGCTGACCTAGGTGACCCTAGATCTAGGCCTGATTGTGCATTTTTGGTTGATCGAAAGTGTGTCTTAACTCTTTTCTCGAAAATCTTTTTGCAAACAGTTCTAAATAAAGAGAAAAAGGAAAAAGGAATTTTTTTTATAAAAACTTGCAAAATTTTGTCGCTAAGAAATCCTTGCACCCCACTTACACCCACCTTCTTTCTCTTCTCCTTCTGACATCATGGGTACCCCACATCACAAATCTCTTGCCGAACTTTGGTATCCCGAACCTAACTTTGCATCGTACGTCAATTGTTTCGGTCGATTTAAGGAAAATCCCTCCGTGCTTAAAATTTCTTTGAAAGATCAAATAGAAGCGTCTAGGAGAAACGGTTCGACGTCGCAACCCACTTTGTGTCAACCATGTCAATCTTCACCACCTTCGTACGTTGATACCACTTTTTCGAGTCCTGTTATAACTCCTAAGCCGATGTCTATTGCTGAGCACATTGCACAATCTCGTAGCTGATCTTTCATCCCTCTCCCCTCATCTAGTTCTAGGAATCAACAAGTCCATCTACCTTTTTATCCACATGTTGATTCTAATCCTGTCCAACCAACCACTTCCTACCAGTCCTACCCGACTTTTCTACCATCACTAGACACTGTTTCTATACAGCCTTTTGGGAGTTTCACATATCCAAACAATTTCGAATCTTTTACCGAAACCCCTTCACAACCCATGTCTAGTTTGGAACAGTCGTTGGAGGCGTACATTGCAGCAACAAACAAAATGATTAGGAATGTGGAAGCATCCATGGCCATCCTTATGCAACCTAGTGAACAGGCAGCTAGTTTCCAAGTAGCTCCAAATTTTTCAATGTATGAGGAGGCGGTTGGACAAAGTGAGAATATGAGAGGATTGGCAAATCAAACCTACCCTTATCCAATTGAAACCCACAACTCCGGTTTTCCATCGATTGTCCCAAACAGTTCACCAGTTGAAAATAAAAACGAGTTGTGTGATTTTGTAGTGCTTGATTTGCCAGATTGTGAAGAACCCCTTTCGAGTGAAACCACACTTAATCCTTTCGATCTTTACACCTCCACTCTAGAACCGAAAGTGATAAATATCCATGCTTTTGATGAGGTGTCAGAAAATATTGATTTTCACTTGATTGAGGATATAGACGCCGGGAATATTTTGGATGATGAACCCGTCGATTTGATTGAAATTTTATGTCCAATTCATTATCCCGAGTCATTAGATGTTTCTCCCGAACTTCATATGCGTCTTGATTTTGATGATAATAGCATGGATGAGTTAAATATTGAGGAGAATTATGAGGATAGTATTGAGGAGAGTATTGAGGATAATACTGAGGTTGAACCATTCTTGTTTGATGTGTCGGATTTTCCAATTCATCCTCTTGAACCTTTAACTAAATCACCCTCCCTCCTTTCCATCGTTCCGACCACGCAAAAGATCATGCTTGATGACCGTGAGCTTGAAAAATTTCCCTTTGAATCTGACACAGTTCTCACAGCCGATAACACTTACGAGTGTTTCACTTTTTCGGACGATGTTGATGACTCACCGCCCGAGTTTGAGTCCTTTGAATTTTCAGATGAGTTAGTTGAACCATCAGACTCGGTTGCTTACAGTCATTTCGAACCATTGATGGAATCTTTCAAATTCGAGACAGTTTACTACGGTGAGAATGAGACTATCCCTAATTCACTCCCTTCCCTACCTTCCATTGTTCCGACCGTGCAAGTGACCGTTACGCTTTCATCTCCTATACCAAGTTCGACGTACCCATGCATTCTTGCGAATCTTGAGGGATTTGACCCCATTGCTCGACGGGTTGATAGGTTAGCACAATCACTTTTAACACATCGGTCATCACAAATTGCGCTAATTTATTCACTCGATTTGCACCCTTAAGATCGTACTACACTTCTTATTCTTTTCCGCCCCTCTTCTTGTCCACCGAGACCGTATACCGCTTCTATCTCCACACGGTCTCGTGTGCTTCTCATTTCTCTTCTTTCCACTCTCTCCTTTCACCAACTCTATCATTACCACGATAAGATTTTTGAATGGTTGGTGCTAACCTTTGGCTTGTGTAAGACCAAGCTTAAGTTTGGGGGGAATCTTGTTGTATATATGTATATATATTTTTGTTTTCTTTTTCTATAAAAAATAAAAAAAAATTCAAAACATTAAAATATAAAAAAAAAAATTATAAATAAATAAACAGGGGAGTGCCGGTATTTTGACCCTCTTGGTGTAGCATGACAGTGAGGACACTGTCAAGTTTAAGTTTGGGGGTATGCTCGGTACGTCTTCTTCCTTCGCATTCATTTGTACATATTTTTTGCATTTGCATACTTATTTGAAAACCCATAAAAAATTAAATTTTTTTGAAAAATTATAAAAATTATTGTATTCAATTTTGGCTTATTTGACTAGAGTTTGAAAAATAGGTTAACTAGTTAGGAATAACTAGATTTTAGACGTAGTAAATTAAAAACCCTAAAAATAACCTTCCTTAAAGTTTAACGGTAGAAAGTATATGTCTTTGTAATTTATTTAGAAATAGGCAAATTTTGAGTTCACTTCTTGGGCTAAAGTTGAAACAAAGGAAAAATATTGATGTTCTTATTAAAATATAAGTTTGAAAAATAGTTCCTAGCTTAAGTTTAGATTCTGAAAATGTATACCCTACAATTTGCACAATCATGCACCTTGAAACTTGGAATAGTAGAAGAGACCTTGAAATGCTCTTGTCTAAAGTCCTTAGTACGAAGAAAATAAAATAAAAAAATATAAGTGTGAATAAAGAAAGAAAAAAATGAACACTGGATTTTGTGATTACTTAAGGTTGCAAAAATAGAAAAAAATATTTAGCGAGAGTGCTTCATCACCTAGTGCCTTAAACCAACTGGTTTGGGAGTTACTGCTAAAAAGCCTTGGGTGTTGCAAGACTAGGAATTACGCTTTAATGTGCAAACACATTTTGTAATCGGTTGTTGGTACCTCAAGAAGTATTAATGGTCGCATGAAGGATGTGTAAGCAAAATTCATTTAAAAATTCACCTATTAATAAGTACTTTAGACAACGGACGAGAGTATGATTGCTTGATTTGAATTTCCAAGTGTAGGGGTGATTTATACACACACGTGGGGATATGTGATTGGAATTTAGATGAGAGAGAGGAGTGAAGAATAGAACTTGTATCTTTAGTAGAGTTGATAAAAATTCCTAAGTGGAGATGGAACCCTGGAAGGAAAACTTAAGAAATGCTGAAAGCTAAGTAAGTCTATAGAACATTTATAATCTTAAGTTAAATGATAAGGAAGTGTGAAGAATATGGGTGGATAATTTATGAGTCGACGATAATAGAATTCCTTGTTAGAAAACCTAATTGGAAAATTAAAGTCGAAAAGCCTAAATTGATAGGATTTTATGGGTGTAATCCGCTGAAAACCCTCAGGAGACAACACTCTTCCTACTAGGGACACCTAGAGGTTTAACGGCTTGTTGCACGAGCTCAGTGCAATCGCGTTTCCCTACGAAAGTGCGGTTAGGTTTTTTGTCGAGAATAAAAAATAAAAAAATAAGTTTGCTCGAGGACGAGCAAAAGATAAGTTTGGGGGTATTTGTTCACACCATAATATTGTATTATTATATTCCCCATTCTTATTCGTTTTATAAATAAACAGGTGCTTTTAACGCATGTCTGCTACATATTACAGGTTACAGGTTCTTGGACAGAAAACAGTGAAAACGATGAAAAGACGATGCAAAAGTGGACTTTGACCAAAATAGAAGACTCTTGATCAAGCCTACATTAAAGATAAAATTCACAAAGTACAAGGTAATGCAAGGTCCAAGATTACAAAGCGAACGGTTAAAAGTCCACTGCAATTATTCACTAGAGATCTGGAGAAGACCTAGAAGCCCAATTGAAAAAGGACATATATAAACAGGAACCAAAAGTCAATAGAAGCCAGGCCCAGAAGACTCAAAGCCTAAATCCCTCTTTTGGCCGCGGAACCGCGGCCAAACCTGGCCTCGGGCCGCTGTTCCGCGGCCGGGTATGGCCCGTGTCGGCGCGTAAAATTGTGGCGGTGCGAGGCTTGTTGACTTGGTCTTTTTCTTAGAGGGCATTTTTGTAAAAGCAGACGTGCGAATCAATTGTGACCTAGGGTTTCTATGTGCTATAAATAGAACTCTAAATCATTGTAAAGACTATGCCTCCCTATGCCTCTTTTTATCAATAAAATTTAGATTTCTTTTAGAGAGCATCGATGCCTCTTTTCATTTCAGAAATTCAGATCTGACAAGTCTTGTGTTGATATTTGGAGAGAGCCATCTGTAAAGTAAGTAGGTAATTTCAATTCTTGCCCTAGGTAATTTTTCATTCTCTGCCCTAGATTAAATTTAATTTCTTGCCCTAGTTAGATAGTTAGATCTTTAATTCAATTGCCCTAGATTAATTTAGTTTTTAGATTTAATAATCAATCCGAACACCCTTCGGAATTAACTCGTAAGCGTGATTAGGAGATTCACAACATCCCTGTAGACCGACCCGTACTCACCGGCTAGCTGCAAAGCGATGTCGTTCTTGATTGCGGTAAAATATTTTTGATCGTTGAAAACCTACACAAATCAATACCGTTCGGAGTTACGAGATGAGATGGATATGAGGGCCGATCAGAGTGACGGCGCCTAAGATATTGGGATTTAGGGTGTCGTTGATGGACACCGGATTTCTATGATGATGATTCATTGATGAGGATTATGTTTTATCCCACACTCAGGATTTATTATGACATGCACTGTTTCATGTAGTTGTTGTACTCTGATGGTGTACCTTGATCATGATTTTGTTGCATATCCATACTGCTATACTTATGCCATCAGATTGCATATTTCGGATTATCGCTTTTCGTGCATGCTTGCGATTATCTGTACAATGTTATTTACTATTCACGAGTTGGCAACTCACCCCAGTTGTGCCACAGTGTTTTGCAGGTTTGACCCTCAGTGTAGTCGCGGCAGGGCTCTTTATTGCATCTACTTCTGCGGATATCGCTACCGTTGGTTATGATTTTGGTGTAGGTGGGTTTTGCGAGTATCCGTATAATTCCATTGTATATCTTATTTCATATCTAGTACTCTCCATCTACCACTTATATATATTTGACTTAGAGACGAGACTGAGAGATTCAATATTGTATTTTTTGTGACTCTGGGTGTCTTGCTCGTGTGAGCCGGCTTTTATTTCATGCTGTGATGTTGTTTTACCTCTTATTATGTTGTTTCCACTTCTTATTTGCTTTTTCTTCGCTACAACGTCGTATATATGTCTGTTGTGGTTGTGTTCCGCCTTTAGGCGTGAGTTGCTCCCGTTTGGGGATGCCTTTTATATATTCTATGTTTGTACCCGTTTGGGGCTAGTTTTTACAAAGGAGGTGCTGCCAAAATTTTTAAGAAAACAAATTAAGTTTGAGATTTTTAACTTGAGATTTTAAATGTTTTTAACTAATGTTTTATCACCCTATCTTTTCAAGGTTTAGACTTCTGGGTTTTCGGCTTATTTGATTTGCGTTACGCCTTTTGACGTTGCGTGATTCAAGCGCTGATCGCGTTCCTAATTTGGGTCTTGACATAGGACGCCTGTGAATTGGCAATTTAAGAAGTATTACCTTGCATATCTTTATATTGCATGTACATTTAGCGAAACTCTGTTTATTGAGAGTGGAGGAATGCAATAATTACTAAGTATTCATAAATTTTTGTACAGTTCTTATATACCACCGGTTGATTATAATTGCATGCCTCCGCCAAATTTCGGTTTTAATTGCATGCCAACACCAAGCTTCGACTTCAATATTATGCCCTAAAATACCGAGCACATACAGTCATACAATACGAGATACAATATGGAATGGACACCATTTGCAGACGATAGGTCGGGATTTCGTCGGTATGAAGCCGGAACATCAAGTACCATGCATGTCTCTGATATTGGTTCTGCACATCCAACCGATATACCTGCTACGGATCCAGCGGTGTTGAAACATAATGGAGATGAAAGTGATGATGATGATGCTAGTGATAAGGACGAAATTCAAGCACAAGATAGTATGCAAATTGCACATGTTCTTGACGATGAGAATGATAGAATTACTAATCCATGTGTTAGTAATGACTTCATTGCGTTTGAAGATTCACTTACCCATAACATGATATATGCTCACTTGTTATCTATAGTGGTAATGGAGAATATCAACTTTCGTGCTGATAGGATTTCGGCAGTCGATATTGAAAGTGGGTTGAAGGTCGGCGATTTGTTCGAGAATAAGGAGAGGTTAATTCAGGCAGTCAATGTTTGGTCAATTAAACATGGGGTTTCTTTTAAACCAATCAAGACTACCATGACCAAGTACACCGTCGTTTGTAAAACAGACGCGAACTGCCCGTAAAGGTTTCATGCATATATCTCGAAGAAATCACCGACGGGACATTGGCAGATAAAGAAGCATGCGGGTAATCATACTTGTGTGAATTCTGTAGTGAATTCAAATCATAAACAGGCCGCTTCTACATTGATATGTAACGGGATATTTCCTTTTGTGAAAGCGGGTGTCGATTTGACCCCAAAACGATTCAAATGCTTATAAAAGATATATTATTCATTGAAATAAATTATATGAAAGTATGAAATGCGTTGAACATGGCATTGCCTAAAATATACAGAGATTGGATAGATTCATATGAATATTTACCATGATACCTTGCCGCTGTTGGGGTCAAAAGTTATACCCCGATCGACCAAGTCAAAGTCAATCAACCCCAAGCCAAGTGGGCCCAAACCTAAGTCAGGATCAAGTATGAAGGGGGCTGGCTCCAGGCCAAGGATGAAGTAATAAATTAGTTTAATACAATTTTTTAGAAATAAATGTATGAAAAATGGGCAGAAAGCCAAAATTTTGTAAACCCCATGGTTTATGTGCAAAAAGAAATAAGCACATAAGGCATGGGGTGGCACAAGCGCCATTTGGTAAAGCCAAAAGGGTTATATGTAAAGTGTGTAGCCTATAAAGGCAAACATAATGAAAAATCAAGAAGAACTTTTTCACCCTCTCACTCTCTCAAAAATTAGGGTTCTGTGCCTCCTTCTCTTTCTGTCACGCCCCGCTTCCCAGTGTACGGCGAAGTGGACGCGACGAGGTCCGCTTGGTATGTACTCAGAAGTACATACGCTAAGCGTAGCTAAGCAATATAAAATATTACACAAGAGACAAGAGTATAAAAAGAACAACTTTTATTTATTAACCTTCTTTGTACAATACATGAAAAGTAAATACAACTGAAATAAAGATGCTTAAACAGTGGCATAACAGGGAATGAAAAGTACTGAAAAGAAAAGTGTACAATGAAACTAACGTGCTGGATCTTCGGCAAACTGCTCTAACTCTTCTACAGATTGCTCGATCTCCGCCGGGCCCAAACCACCTGACGACATTCAAAGAAGAAAGAAATAGAATGTCGTCAGCGAACAGGTCGCTCGGTAAGTCCCAAAGATAAGGGGGAAATAGACAGACAGTAAGAGAGAGAGAGAGAGAGAGAGAGAGAGAGAGAGCTTTTACTGTTGTATTATAATATTATAATATTGTATTAACGTTGTTGTTTTTAGCCTGGTACAGAAGATGCCAGTGTATACGAGGGGAGTCCCACTTACACCGGGGACCTTGGTAACCTGTAGTACAAGGCTCCGTCGATAATACCACGGAACAACGGCATGGATGTAATTACGTCTTAAGTGACCACCTCGTGTCACCTTTAACATATTCCATACCAGTCTACCCCTTAAACCCCGCGATATCTTGTTTGTATTGTTATCTTGTAAAATTGTATTGATTGTAAGATTGATTAACTGATTGACCGAAACCATGATATCAGGAACGGCTAAAACCGTAGAGTCATGTAAATGGAATACTGGGAAACATGTAAAAGGAATATATCCATGGTTCGGTTCAGTCAAGTTATATAGATTGTTAACTGGATTCAGGGATTCATGTATTCGTATTGAGTTGGAATATAAAAGAATATAGATTGACTTGAATCATGTTCAAGTCAGAAATAGTCAGACTCAAATCCGAGTCAGACTAAAAGAAGGTAAGTTGAAGTTCAATAATTGTTAGGGGCCTTATTGTAATTTATAAAACTTGAGGGGGTTTTATGTAAAAAGTACTATTGTATATTTTTCAAAATACACCTCAAGTATTTATTATTCGTCTTTATTGTTATAATGAGTGTAAATTTTATTTGTGTTATTCTAGTGAATATATCCTAATAAAAGTATTAATTTATAATATTGATTTATTTGAAATTCATGGTATTTTAATGTAAATTTTAATCTTGTAATTTTAGAAAAAAAATGTGGAAACTTTATCTTATGATATAATAGGTGTTTAAATGATAATTATATATATAAGAATAATTTTAAATAAATATTTTATTTTTCCAAAAATCTCATTTTTCTTAAATGTCGTATTTCAAA
This sequence comes from Agapanthus africanus, assembly GCA_030015575.1. Classification (NCBI taxonomy): domain Eukaryota; kingdom Viridiplantae; phylum Streptophyta; class Magnoliopsida; order Asparagales; family Amaryllidaceae; genus Agapanthus; species Agapanthus africanus. Next base: position 142,302,028 of record CM057339.1, read on the forward strand.
CCTTTCGAGACCGAATGCTCCTTGCGGAGGTCTGAATCTCGCACTACTAGCCCGCGGGTGCACGATGAACCGTACTATCCCTAACAGGTTCCCCAAAGGTGGGTTGTAGCGGCGCTTTGCTTAGGTTTAACAAATACTATTCATTTAGAAAAACGGTTTTATAAATATAAGGTATTTATTTGTAAAAGGGTATAGATTTCCGTATTTTAGTTTCTAGGGTTTCCTAAGCCAACTAGCCTATTTCTAAGGTCTAAACGACAAGTCATTAGAAGCCTCAAATCGCCTCTTCACCGTCATTTGCGGCCAGGTAAGTGGGAAGGAACCACAGTAGTGGGCCTAATTAAAAACCACTAGCCTAGACACACTTGCCTAGACACCACAAAGTCAGTTTAGATAAACGATCGATATCCATGACATATCGTGCTTTCATTATAAAAGATTTTATTTAAAATTGAGTACAACTTAAAACTTTTAGAAAATGTTTATAAAGAATATGGTATTTTAGTGAAAAGTGCTGTATTTTCGTATTCTATATTTTAATGTTTATCAATTAGGGTTATATTTGTGCGTGTGTAGAGGTAGGTCATTACCTCGTGACTTATTTTAGGGTTTTATGAAGTTTTAGAGGTTAAATATGATGTATTAAACTTGAAGGTATTAAAGCGCAAGAATACGGTATTTGAAAACGTTATCATTTCATGTGTGAAAACTCATTCAAATTGATTTCTACAAGTTTATTTATCAAGGTAAACATATTTAGGAGTGAGGGAATTGAATAGAACAAGAAAAATAAACTTTATGGTATTTTTATGAAAAGAATACGGTTTTGCAAAGAAAGCTATCATTTCATGTGAGAAACTTTGTTTAAATTGGTTTCTATGTGATTAATAGTCAACGTGAATATGTTAGGGTATTGTGAATTAGGTGACAGGTGAAATTTTGTAGAAAAACTGAATCGGAAATCGGTTTGTTCCGATTTCCGTCGGGTTCCATAAATCCGTATTTTTAAGAAATAGAAAAGAAAGAAGATGGGACTTACGGGTTTTCAAACTCTTCTAAAGAGTAAAGAGGACTAGGGGGAAAGGCCGAGGTGTGGTTTCGTCGCCGGTTGCTTCAAAGCACGTCGCTGGAATTCCGTCAGGGCTTCACCGTGAACTCGGTTTCAAAGCACACACTTCTTGGAAAACTTTTGAGAGAGTGGCTCAAGATTTTGGGGGGGGGGGTGAGAGGGTAGTGTGTAGGGTTGGTATTTATAGGGTTAGGCTAGGGTTAGGGTAGATGAAAAGTTAAAAATAAAAATGTGATAAAATGTAATAAAAATGTATTAAAAGTGGAGTAATTGGGGTTTTTAAAGAGATCTGGAAGTGGTATGAGGCTGAAACTTTGCAGGTGCGTAGGGAATATGAAAAGACACAACTTTCATGTTGTGACCCTCGCCGTAATCGGCCGAATCGGGGGTGAGTCGGCCGTAACTCGGTCGGATCACTGAGTCGGCCAAGTTAAGGCCGAGTTGGCCGATTCCCGGCCGAGTCCGGTAGCCTGGATCTCCCCCGACGGTTCATCTACCCTCTGCAAGTGTTACATCTTTGGGTGTAGTGGGGTTTTTGTGAGATATGCACATGTAAACTCTTGGTATTCTAAAGGTTTTAAAAAAAATCAATATTAAAAATAATGTGGGGTATGGGATTCGAACTTTGATGGCTTGGTTCAGCAGTGCAAGGTATTACCAATGAGCTACAAGCTCCTTCTTGTAATTATTGTGGTATTTAATTACTTAAACTGATAGCAGCAAGAATAAATACTCCTAGTATACATTAAATTTAAAGTAAATTCTTGTACACTAAAAATGGAGTTATTATATTCTTGTAGCTTATAATTAAAAACAAAATAATTACCTATATCTTGTGCTCATGCTAAAATACCCCTTTGTGGATTTTTGAAAAAATATTTGGAAAAAAAAAATTTTGTATAGGAAAATTAGGATTGTTACATTCTACCCTCCTTATAAAAATTTCGTCCTCGAAATTTGTAAAAGGAAAGTGTAACAGTTTGGTGACAAAATTAAAGATTGTAAAGAAGTTTTGGTCAAAGTGGTGAGGAAGTTACCTGGGTTACCTTGGTTCACAGTTTCAGGTTCTATGGCTGCTAAGGTGAAAGCCTGTCGCCGTGGCACGTTCCTCCTAGCTGGAGGCATATTCCCCTGTACTCGAGGCATATTTCTCAGTGCCTGATGGAATTGACGATTTGGATGAGCAGGGAATCTACGTGGAGGTGGTGCTGGGAGTGCAGGACGAGTTGCAGGAGCCTGGATAGCTGGCAGCTGCGGGTAGTTGGTGTGTGTGTGTGCTGAGTTGCGTCTATAAGGACAGTTTCCAATTCCGTGATTGGACGCTCCACAAACCAAACATAGGCCTTTTGCGTGCCTGCAGTCCTTCCACAAGTGACCTTTCCTCTTGCAATAAAAGCAAAAATCGGGTCTTGACCGATCCTTAGCTTCTTCCAGTCTTCTGAGTTCAACAGCTGGCCTTGAAGAGGCCCCTCCTGCCATTTGAGTGGCAGGACGTTTCACTCCTGTAGACTGAGGTCTGCCCCTTGCCTTTATCACTGCTTCATAGCTGCGGGCAGCTTCCAGAGCATCTTCATGAGTCAGAAATTTTCCCGTGGCTAGGGCAGCCTGAATCTCCGTGTCCAGTCCTTGTTGAAAGCGACGGGCTCTGATATCGTCCGTCGGTATCAAGTGTGCTGCGAATCGGCTTAACATGGTGAATTCAGCGTCGTATTCATCTACTGATTTGTCCCACATCGATCCTTGTTGTAGATGAATGAACTGCTGCTCCATTGCAAACCTGGCAGTCGCTGGAAAGTATTTCGCGTCGAACTTCTCGCGAAAAGTCTTCCATTCAATAGGCTGCGCAAGACGTCTTTCTTCCGCCTTCCACCAGTTGCGAGCGTTGTCCGTGATTTATAGTTTTGCTACACGGACCCAAGCGACGTCTGACACTTGTGCTGCGGCCAGATCATCCTCGATACTTTGAGCCCATTCCTCAGCTTCCAGTGGGCTCCCCTTTCCTGAGAACTGCTTGGGATGTAAAGCCCTGAATTGCTTCACTCCCGGAGCATCAGTCTCAGGACGGTTCAGAAGTTGTTGCTGTCCCTCGAGAAGGCTGCGGATCGCCTCAAATAGCATTGTTTGCTCAGTGGGTGGTGCAGGAATAGCCGGTGTGAGAGGTAGTGCTGAGGGTGTGTTGTTGACGTTGGTGCTGGTGTTGTTTGTGGAATCCATAACCCTGAAGAAAAATTTGGGTTATGACAGATTCAAGTACATGAAATGATAAGATTCAAGGAAGATGAAATTGCAAGATTCAAGGAACATGAATTGTAAAGAATGTTTTAGTTGCTGGTTCTTGTGTTTTATATTGCTTAGGTTGTTCATGCAGACCAGAACTGCATGATAGGGATTCATACAGCTTTGACCTGCATGGGCCACCAACAAAACCTGTCACGCCCCGCTTCCCAGTGTACGGCGAAGTGGACGCGACGAGGTCCGCTACGTATGTACTCAGAAGTACATACGCTAAGCGTAGCTAAGCAATATAAAATATTACACAAGAGACAAGAGTATAAAAAGAACAGCAACTTTTATTTATTAACCTTCTTTGTACAATACATGAAAAGGAAATACAACTGAAATAAAGATGCCTAAACAGTGGCATAACAGGGAATGAAAAGTACTGAAAAGAAAAGTGTACAATGAAACTAAAGTGATGGATCTTCGGCAAACTGCTCCAACTCTTCTACAGATGGCTCGATCTCCGCAGGGCCCAAACCACCTGACGACATTCAAAGAAGAAAGAAATAGAATGTCGTCAGCGAACAGGTCGCTCGGTAAGTCCCAAAGATAAGGGGGAAATAAGAAAGAGAGAGAGAGCTTTTACTGTTGTATTATAATATTATAATATTGTATTAACGTTGTTGTTTTTAGCCTGGTACAGAAGATGCCAGTGTATACGAGGGGAGTCCCACTTACACCGGGGACCTTGGTAACCTGTAGTACAAGGCTCCGTCGATAATACCACGGAACAACGGCATGGATGTAATTACGTCTTAAGTGACCACCTCGTGCCACCTTTAACATATTCCGTACCAGTCTACCCCTTAAACCCCGCGATATCTTGTTTGTATTGTTATCTTGTAAAATTGTATTGATTGTAAGATTGATTAACTGACTGACCGAAACCATGATATCAGGAAACGGCTAAAACCGTAGAGTCATATAAATGGAATACTGGGAAACATGTAAAAGGAATATATCCATGGTTCGGTTCAGTCAAGTTATATAGATTGTTAACTGGATTCAGGGATTCATGTATTCGTATTGAGTTGGAATATAAAAGAATATAGATTGACTTGAATCATGTTCAAGTCAGAAATAGTCAGACTCAAACCCGAGTCAGACTAAAAGAAGGTAAGTTGAAGTTCAATAATTGTTAGGGGCCTTATTGTAATTTATAAAACTTGAGGGGGTTTTATGTAAAAAGTACTATTGTATATTTTTCAAAATACACCTCAAGTATTTATTATTCGTCTTTATTGTTATAATGAGTGTAAATTTTATTTGTGTTATTCTAGTGAATATATCCTAATAAAAGTATTAATTTATAATATTGATTTATTTGAAATTCATGGTATTTTAATGTAAATTTTAATCTTGTAATTTTAGAAAAAAAATGTGGAAACTTTATCTTATGATAAAATAGGTGTTTAAATGATAATTATATATATAAGAATAATTTTAAATAAATATTTTATTTTTCCAAAAATCTCATTTTTCTTAAATGTCGTATTTCAAACCTTTCGAGACCGAATGCTCCTTGCGGAGGTCTGAATCTCGCACTACTAGCCCGCGGGTGCACGATGAACCGTACTATCCCTAACAGGTTCCCCAAAGGTGGGTTGTAGCGGCGCTTTGCTTAGATTTAACAAATACTATTCATTTAGAAAAACGGTTTTATAAATATAAGGTATTTATTTGTAAAAGGGTATAGATTTCCGTATTTTAGTTTCTAGGGTTTCCTAAGTCAACTAGCCTATTTCTAAGGTCTAAACGACAAGTCATTAGAAGCCTCAAATCGCCTCTTCACCGTCATTTGTGGTCAGGTAAGTGGGAAGGAACCACAGTAGTGGGCCTAATTAAAAACCACTAGCCTAGACACACTTGCCTAGACACCACAAAGTCAGTTTAGATAAACGATCGATGTCCATGACATATCGTGCTTTCATTATAAAAGATTTTATTTAAAATTGAGTACAACTTAAAACTTTTAGAAAAGGTTTATAAAGAATATGGTATTTTAGTGAAAAGTCATGTATTTGTTAGTTATATGTATGCCCTAGAGGCCATTCCTGTACATTGGATGTATATTGTAGTGGATGCTGGGTCATATATAGGTAGGACTTTCTTGCTCGATATGATAGTACGCTATCTGGTTGCTCTTTATCTTAACATGTATACTTTCTGTCTCTCTGATTACATGTTGATAAAGCCCTTAGGATGTGTACTCGACTTCCAGGACTATGATGTAGATCATACTAGTGGGGCCTGGGTAGTCCATGAGTACATCCTTCAATGTTCCTAGTCGTGGGAATATCGAGACGGGGCATCGATATTCCAGAGTAGACTAGCACATATCTTCTCGACCCATGTTATGGGCGATGGATGATCCCATATCCATTGGTGTTTGACATCAGAGATGGTATGCGGGTGCTCAGTGGAGACTGGGTACACTGAACGGACTCGCCGAGAACTCCCAGATGGTATTATACCTCACGTCAGATGGCAGTTCTCTGGTGACACTGGTACAGCTTAGTCTGTTGACCCGAGATCGTCATAGAGTCTTGTGTGTCTCCCACTGTGCTTTGATTTCCACCCTACCACGGCTTTACCGAGTCGTGCAAACAGGTGGTTTTTGGGTACAGTCCCGATTCACATGGAGGCAATGAGCGATAGGAGGGGATTCGTCTCTCCCGGTATTGGGGGTTGATGTTGCGCTATGCTCGACTGGCCATAACAGGAAATCCCTGGCCAGGGTTGCAGTGATATACTGGTAAGAGTTATCAGTAGTTTCACGAATGTTATGGACCTCACGTCGGAATGACTTATCGAACTATTGGGGTCTGACGTTTACCACCCCTAGGCGAGATATGCGACATATCTGACGAACAGACCGGACTGTACGGTAAGTGTTGCTAGTTGAATTCACAGGAGTGTGAGCGGGCTTGCTCGTCGATCTTCTGATCGCTCAATACCCGGGTGGCCGTTACGTTTAGCAGACCGCTTGCGGCTTGTGGGTGTTTGATATGATCATCACCTGCTGCCGGCGTATTGACGAGTCTTTAGAGTCCTACACAGAGGTTTCCTGGCTCAAGCGAAACGAAATAGGAGCGCATATGAGATATGTGCGGGATAGAGAATAATGCGTATATATGATACCGTATTCCATTCTCGCGATGAATGTATCGATTGGTTGTATGCGATATAACCTAGTTATCGAATCGAGGATTGATTCGATAAGCCGATACATTGGATATTAGTCGGTTATATGCGATATGACCGGATCGTTAAATCAAGTATTGATTTAATGATTTAATGCATAATTATATATTTGATATATTACTTTGCATTAACTAGTATTTGTTCACTTTAAATGGATTTTCTCACTTGAAGTACACAAGTTGTATATGTGATATACTTTTGTGCACTTGTTTGTATCATGTTTGATGATACATGCTAACTTGGGTTTGTGTAAAGAATTAAACCATGGTTAGTTAATGGTTAGGGTTTCATTTAATTTATTTATTCATTTATTCATTTATTTTATTTATTTATTTTGGCAAAAGAAAAATGATATGGTGGCTTTCTTTGTTTGCTTGTTGAAGCTTCATGAAGTTTTGAACAAGTCCACCATATTTGTCTCATGCTTAACCCTAACCATTCAAACTAACCATAGTCTATTCTCTATACCTAACCATGGTTGGTATATGATAAGTATTCATATTATTTTCTTTTTTGAAAATAACTTATCATATTCTTTTTCTTCTTCTTATTCATCATCAACAAGAAGAAACCTTGCCTCCATCAATGACAACTTGAGAAAAAGAGTGAGAAATCCAATTCTAAAGTGAACCCACTTCCTATTTCTTCATTCTCTACCACTTGCCAAGTAGTATAGGGTGTTTTCTTCACAAGTTTCATGACTTGGTGAAGTTGGAGTTTGATCTTGAGTTGCCTCGACGTAGATCATCTTCGGCATCGAAGTCGGCGACCTAGCCCGTCCCTTTCTCCGATGAAACCACCGCAAGAGTCTAGGATTCCGATTGCTACAGCAGATGGACGTCAAAGCGGAGCTATGGAGGTGGAGAACCGGATCTACAAAGGTTGTAGTCACTTTCCTTTAGCAATAAATTCGTTTACTTGCTTGCATCGCCTATAAATCTAGTTAATGATCCATATTAGGGTTTGTAGGCACATGAATTTTTTTGAATTGGGCATGTTTGATCACTTGTGAGACCTCATTAGTGTGCCTAGAAACCCTACAGTAGTATCAGAGCCTAGCTAGAGCCTTAGGCGATGCGTAGATGGAGTTAGAAGTCCGATCGAACCGAAACCCTAACACAAATTTGCTCTCTGGACTTTTTTCAAAAACTGGGTTTTTTCCAGATTAAAAATTCTTAAAAAATTCAGCAGGAAGACCTAAGAATTATGGTGCAAAACGAGCTTCTGATTCATCTAAACCGCCGCGGAACAGCGGCAGAAGCATGGCTTCTGCGGCGGTTCCGCGGCCGTATGGTCTCATTGTCGAATAATTTTTGCACAGTAATTCCTATGTTTTGGTTTTGGATTTTCTAGGATTTTTTAAATATCACTCAAGAGTTGAGTTTTCTGGGTTTTATTGGGGACTCGGTGTTTCGATCGGATTGTCTAATTTTGTCAGTGTGTTTTTCCGGGTAATTTTAGAATATGTTAAAAAGTTCGACCAGATATAAATACCCACTTTTTCCCCTGCCGGGAAATTTCCAATTGTTGGACTTTTCCGTAGTTTAATGATGTTCCAAGTAGTGCAAGTAACACGATGGTCCCTCTAGAAGACAACAAACCTTAACTCGATTATGTGACCGTCTTGAACTGCCCTTTGAACCTTAGGGTTTGGGAAAGTACGGCGTGCCACATGTGAGGCGTTGGCTTGACCCTTCTACGGCTGGACCGTTGGTACTGAGGCACGAAGTGAATGTTTTTAAACTTATTTCATGTGTTGAGCTGTTTCGGGAAAACTTGGGTGTTTGAATGTTCGATCGGAAAGTTTAACATTTTCTATTTATCCGGAATGTGATACAACAATTGGAATTCATAAGTAGTTATGATATAACTGAATGAATGTTATAAATCTAGCGGTTTAGTCTCACTTGATCGGTTGCCACGGAATTTTGATGTGATCAAAAGTCCGTCGCAATCACGTAGCGTACGCGGATACTCGCCGGGTAAACTTAATAGACAGCCTCGCCCCATAGCCACGACCAAGTGACTGTAGGAGAACTCCGTCGCCGAAAGCATCCGTTCGGGTGCTCGCGGCAGCGGTGTTCCTCCTTGGTGCACTTCGTCGACGGCGTCGGGGGTGCGGCTGCCTACTAAATTTTGCGACGAGCATTCGATCAAAATGTCGGGAATCTTGTTGAATTGCCCGACTTGATATTGAAAAGAGTTTTCGATAATGAGACTAAAATGCGGGGTTTATAATTGTTAGGCATGTGATGTCGAAGTATTTCATTTGATTAGGCATGCGATGTCTAAAGAGGATGCGGATTCCAACTGTTGTAGTTTTACACTTTCTTTTTTGTGACCGTAAGTGTAATATGTGATATCGCCGGTTTCGTTGCTATATGTCAACGACAATTGGGATGCGCATATTTACTTACGTTGATGACATGTGATGTTATGTGTTGCTGGATATGTTATATTGGATCGTCGTGTTCGAATAGCCGGGTTTTTTTTTTATGTGAGATGAGTGTTTTTCATTTTCATTCATGTAAAAACTTGTATGTAATATTCTTTTATTGGGGCACTTCCAGGTTGCGGAAGATGTCACCGTTGATGTATATTATTTACTTTTCCGCATTAGGATAGACCCAAGGAGAGGAGCACAAGTAACCGGGTTCTAGGGTCCAGTGGGAGACCAACTCGAGGAGTCGAGTCCGGGTCTCCTAACCCTAGAATTGGTAGGGTTGCTTGCCGCTCTCGTAGGGGTCTAGGGATGTGGGATTGGCTATTCATCACGACCGTGGAATCCGTGTTTTATACTGGCTCGTATTGAAAACACGGACGTCCTAGTATATCCAATATTTCATATGATACTTTCTGCCGCGTTATCTGTGATGTGATCATGTGATATGTTCAGATAGATATTATATATAGTATATATGATATATTATATAGACGTTGCTTATGTTTTGCACCCGCACTAGCCCTGCCCCGCTCTGCCGTTAGTTACCTAACCTAACGGTGCAGACGGGACATCGAGGCGAATGCGGATGGCATAAGCGTACGTTATATTTATCTGTGATGTTTAAGTGGACTTAAATGATGGGATATTCATTAATGAGATTAATGAAAGAAAATAAACCTAAAAGATGTTGTGGAATCGAATTTCAAAATAAAACAGGTAGCTACAGTTCTTGCTTTGCATCGCGGTGTTCCTTGTAGAACATCCTGCACCTTATTCGATGAGGAAAGGACCGAGATCTCTTCACCGGGAGTGACTCCTTTAGCAATAACTGGAAGATGCTACACACTTGGTTTGTCTTTTGATTGCTTCTATAGTTTCTGCTTTGCACAGTGATATATATGATATATCCCGCACCTCATTCGACGAGGAAAGGGCCGACGATCCCTTCACCGGGAGTGACCCCTTTAGCAAAACTAGAAAAGCCTCAAAAACATTCCATTTAAAAACCATTTGATTCCGCAACGAGATCAAGTTCAAAGCGTTAAAGGTTTTCTTAAAAACCATTCGCAACCCTCCGTCATTTTAGGAAGTAGAGTACTTAGTATTCGTGCTACGTTTGTCGACCATAGCCGAGGCGTAGTGTGCGGTAGCTAAGTGATGTCTTCCTATACCGCATATGATGCGATTAGTTAGGACAGTCATGTGGCTTTGTTGACCTTAGCCAAGGGTCATGTGGGTGGGTCTAATTAATCACGAAATGACGGGTAGAACTTGACTAGTACCTATGATTTGTTGACCTTAGCCAAGGTCATAGGTGCTAGGGGTAAAAACCATTATCGGGAGTTTCAAGTGTTGAAATTTGCAATGAGATTGCATACCTTCTATATGATAGTTGGATCCCGATACCCACTGCGAGTAATTGTTACTCCTGGGAGAGTTTTGCACTTTGCAATTAGCCGATCAAGTAGGTGTCTAGAAAGGTGTCAACGGGGTTACGCCTCTGGGAAAATGAGGTTTACTGTAATTAGGTCCGTGCGAAAGCACGGGGAACCTCCCTCAAAGTACCGACACTGGCCTGGCTGAAAGATTGGTGAACTTGTAGAGTGAAATTAATCCCGGCTAGTCTTTCCTTTTAGGGTTTGAAGGAAGATTTGATAAAAACAGTGGGAGCCATCCTGATTAGATAAAATATATAACCAATCTGATCTTGCTAGAGCGCACGCTGAGTGTTTTCTTCTCTCTCTCTCCAGGTAGCGACCATATCACACCTTAATCAAGATAATAATATGGATGTATTGACCGAACCCGCTTGTTATACTGAGCTGGGGAACGTTGGTCCCGCTCCAACTTATAATTGTTATAAGACAGAGCAGGAAATAGGGAATACCAGAATTCCTATGCCGCCCAAACGAAGAAAGTGCATATGATGCATCTCCTTCGGGTGTGTTCATTACAAAGAACTGTTTCTCAGTATCCTCTGCATCCTGGGTATTTGATACCGGATCAGGATCTCAGATATGTAATTTGTTACATAGGGCTACAAAAAGGTAGAAAAACTGAGAACGGGTGATAAGTTTCATGAGACAGAAAACGGGGCAAGTGTTGCAGCCAAGTCTGTTGGTCACTGTCACCCTGTATTACCAATACATTGATTTTGAACAAATGCTATTAGACACCGAACCTGATATACAAAATCATATCAGTCTCTTTATTAGTAAAGAAATGATAAAATTTTGTATTGATGGATAATGTTTTGAACATTTCCTATATCAAAAGTTGATCGGTTCAGGCACGTTATCTAAAAGCATTGACGTTCTAAATCAAACTACAGTTCCTAGTATACAGAACACACACAAGAGAAAGAGTTCAGAAATGAACGAATCCTTCTTGAGGCATTGTAGACTAGGTCATATCAATGCGACCCGACTGGCTGAAGTTACATTTTAGATGCATATTTAAATTAGTTTGAATTTATATCTTGTGAAACTTGCCAGTCATGTCACAAAGATTAGATGACCATAGCCCTGTTTATTGGAAACAGAGAAAGAGTTGGTAAACTCTTGGGACTGATATATGATGATATATGTAAACTCCCCTGTCTACACATGCCAGGACCGGTTCTTTATACTTCATTACGTTCTTTGATGATCTCTCAAGATTCAGACATATGTTCCTGTTGAAACACAAGTCCGAAACTTTTGAGATATTCACAGAATATAAGTTAGAAGTAGAGAACCAAAAACCGGATATAAGTATTATGTCCTATGATAAGATCAGGGAGGAGAATACTTGCGCATGGCATTCCTGGACTATTCTAAAGGAAAATGAGATTCTCTCTCAGTATTACTCCTCTGAATACACCACAGCACAACGGTGTATCGGGGCGGAGCAATCGCACAATATAAGATATGGTGTGCTCTATGATGAGTATTACTGAGTTACCTATTTCCTTTTAGGGGTTGTGCACTTGAGAAGCTGCATACCAATTGAACTTTAGCTGCTATATCTGAAGGGTACACCAGCAAAGTATGGACTTTAGCTGCTATATCTGAAGGGTTAAATCCCCATCAGGAGCAAGTATATCTTGAGAAGATTACTTGGTGTAGATGGAAAGGTTGAGACTTTCAAAGCTAGACTTGTTAAAGTTTTTCGTCATCGACCAGGCGTGGATAATGATGAAATCTTTTCAGGGGACTATGCTTAAGTCTATCCAGATCCTACTTGCCATTGCTACATACCATGACTACGATATCTGGTGGTTGGGTGCCATGACTACTTTTCTAAATAGTGATTTAGAAGAGAACGTCTATAAGAACACAGCCAGAGAGCTTCGTAAACAGTGGGAGCAGCGGAAACGCGTGCAAGTTGCTTTATAGAATAAAGCAGGCATCGCGGAGTTGGAACGTCTGTTTTGATGTGGCAGTCAAAGAGTTTGACTTCATCAAAATGGTAGATGAACCTTGTATGTACAAAACGGTAGTAGAGAGTAAGGTAGTCATCCTCGTATTGTACGTGGAAAACATACTCTTGATAAGAAAAGAGTTTCCTATACTACGATCGGTCAATCTCCACTTATCACAAGGATTCTCCATGCAAGATCAAATTGATACCTCCAAAATCCTGGGATTCGGGTCTATGAGATAGATCTAAATGTATGTTAGGATTCTCACTAGCTGTAGTAAGATAGTATCAATCGATCCTGAGGAGAATCACTGGAAAGGTTCCAGGGTGATAAAGACGACTGAATGTCAGTCACATGCATTGTCTTTACCCTCAGTGGAGGGACGGTATGTTGGAAGAGTTCCAAGCTAGATACCGTGGCAAACTAAACGATAAAGGCTGGTAACATCGCTATCAAAGATGCTACCAAAGAGGCAGCTTGGGTGTATATTGGTTCATAAGATGAACTAGGTTCCTATCATTGTATGACAATGGAAGTGTGGCTTCGGCCCAGGAACCCTGGTCCCATCAGTTACCCAGACATATTCTGAGGCAGTATCACCTGATCACGGAGATAGTTGATCTCCAGGGTGATCGAGGTTGGGGGAGTAGACTCAGAGGACAACACGGCGGATCCACTCACGAAGGCCTTTTCCCAAAGAGAGACTTTTATGGGATGGTTGAGTATGTGATACTGCAACCACTGCTACAGATGGCCCTAGTGCAAGTGGGAGATTGTTAGTTATATGTATGCCCTAGAGGCCATTACTGTATATTGGATGTATATTGTAGTGGATGCTGGGTCATATATAGGTAGGACTTTCTTGCTCGACATGATAGTACTCTATCTGGTTGCTCTTTATCTTAACATGTATACTTTCTGTCTCTCTGATTACATGTTGATAAAGCCCTTAGGATGTGTACTCGACTTCCAGGACTATGATGTAGATCATACTAGTGGGGCCTGGGTAGTCCATGAGTACATCCTTCAATGTTCCTAGTCGTAGGAATATCGAGACGGGGCATCGATATTCCAGAGTAGACTAGCACATATCTTCTCGACCCAAGTGATGGGCGATGGATGATCCCATATCCATTGGTGTTTGACATCAGAGATGGTATGTGGGTGCTCAGTGGAGACTGGGTACACTGAACGGACTCGCCGAGAACTCCCAGATGGTATTATACCTCACGTCAGATGGTAGTTCTCTGGTGACACTGGTACAGCTTAGTCTGTTGACCCGAGATCGTCATAGAGTCTTGTGTGTCTCCCACTGTGCTTTGATTTCCACCCTACCACGGCTCTACTGAGTCGTGCAAACATGTGGTTTTTGGGTACAGTCCCGATTCACATGGAGGCAATGAGCGATATGAGGGGATTCATCTCTCCCGGTATTGGGGGTTGATGTTGCGCTATGCTCGACTGGCCATAACAGGAAATCCCTGGCCAGGGTTGCAGTGATATACTGGTAAGAGTTATCAGTAGTTTCACGAATGTTATGGACCTCACGTCGGCATGACTTATCGAACTATTGGGGTCTGACGTTTACCACCCCTAGGCGAGATATGCGACATATCAGACGAACAGACCGGACTGTACGGTAAGTGTTACTGGTTGGATTCACAGGAGTGTGAGTGGGCTTGCTCGTCGATCTTCTGATCGCTCAATACCCGGGTGGCCGTTACGTTTAGCAGACCGCTTGCGACTTGTGGGTGTTTGATATGATCATCACCTGCTGCCGGCGTATTGACGAATCTTTAGAGTCCTATACAGAGGTTTCCTGGCTCAAGCGAAACGAAATAGGAGCCTATATGAGATATGTGCGGGATCGAGAATAATGCATATATATGATACCGTATTCCATTCTCGCGATGAATGTATCGATTGGTTGTATGCGATATAACCTAGTTATCGAATCGAGGATTGATTCGATAAGCCGATACATTGGATATTAGTCGGTTATATGCGATATGACCGGATCGTTAAATCAAGTATTGATTTAATGATTTAATGCATAATTATATATTTGATATATTACTTTGCATTAACTAGTATTTGTTCACTTTAAATGGATTTTCTCACTTGAAGTACACAAGTTGTATATGTGATATACTTTTGTGCACTTGTTTGTATCATGTTTGATGATACATGCTAACTTGGGTTTGTGTAAAGAATTAAACCATGGTTAGTTAATGGTTAGGGTTTCATTTGATTTATTTATTCATTTATTTATTTTGTTTATTTATATTGGCAAAAGAAAAATGATATGGTGTCTTTCTTTGTTTGCTTGTTGAAGCTTCATGAAGCTTTGAACAAGTCCACCATATTTGTCTCATGTTTAACCCTAACCATTCAAACTAACCATAGTCTATTCTCTACACCTAACCATGGTTGGTATATGATAAGTATTCATATTATTTTCTTTTTAGAAAATAACTTATCATATTCTTTTTCTTCTTCTTCTTCATCATCAACAAGAAGAAACCTTGCCTCCATCAATGGCAACTTGAGAAAAAGAGTGAGAAATCCAATTCTAAAGTGAACCCACTTCCTATTTCTTCATCCTCTACCACTTGCCAAGTAGTATAGGGTGTTTTCTTCATAAGTTTCATGACTTGGTGAAGTTGGAGTTTGATCTTGAGTTGCCTCGACGTAAATCATCTTCGGCATCGAAGTCGGTGACCTAGCCCGTTCCTTTCTCCGATGAAACCACCGCAAGAGTCTAGGATTCCGATTGCTACTGCAGAGGGACGTCAAAGCGGAGCTATGGAGGTGGAGAACCGGATCTACAAAGGTTGTAGTCACTTTCCTTTAGCAATAAATTCGTTTACTTGCTTGCATCGCCTATAAATCTAGTTAACGATCCGTATTAGGGTTTGTAGGCACATGAAATTTTTTGAATTGGGCATGTTTGATCACTTGTGAGACCTCATTAGTGTGCCTAGGAACCCTACAGTATTTTCGTATTCTATATTTTAATGTTTATCAATTAGGGTTATATTTGTGCGTGTGTAGAGGTAGGTCATTACCTCGTGACTTATTTTAGGGTTTAATGAAGTTTTAGAGGTTAAATATGATGTATTAAACTTGAAGGTATTAAAGCGCAAGAATACGGTATTTGAAAACGTTATCATTTCATGTGTGAAAACTCATTCAAATTGATTTCTACAAGTTTATTTATCAAGGTAAACATATTTAGGAGTGAGGGAATTGAATAGAACAAGAAAAATAAACTTTATGGTATTTTTATGAAAAGAATACGGTTTTGCAAAGAAAGCTATCATTTCATGTGAGAAACTTTGTTTAAATTGGTTTCTATGTGATTAATAGTTAACGTGAATATGTTAGGGTATTGTGGATTAGGTGACAGGTGAAATTTTGTAGAAAAACCGAATCGGAAATCGGTTTGTTCCGATTTCCGTCGGGTTCCATAAATCCGTATTTTTAAGAAATAGAAAAGAAAGAAGATGGGACTTACGGGTTTTCAAACTCTTCTAAAGAGTAAAGAGGACTAGGGGGAAAGGCCGAGGTGTGGTTTCGTCGCCGGTTGCTTCAAAGCACGTCGCCGGAATTCCGTCAGGGCTTCGTCGTGAACTCGGTTTCAAAGCACACACTTCTTGGAAAACTTTTGAGAGAGTGGCTCAAGATTTTGTGGGGTAAGAGGGTAGTGTGTAGGGTTGGTATTTATAGGGTTAGGCTAGGGTTAGGGTAGATGAAAAGTTAAAAATAAAAATGTGATAAAATGTAATAAAAATGTATTAAAAGTGGAGTAATTGGGGTTTTTAAAGAGATCTGGAAGTGGTATGAGGTTGAAACTTTGCAGGTGCATAGGGAATATGAAAAGACACAACTTTCATGTTGTGACCCTCGCCGGAATCGGCCGAATCGGGGGTGAATCGGCCATGACTCGGTCGGATCACTGAGTCGGCCGAGTCAAGGCCGAGTTGGCCGATTCCCGGCCGAGTCCGGTGGCCTGGATCTCCCCCGACGGTTCATCTACCCTCTGCAAGTGTTATATCTTTGGGTGTAGTGGGGTTTTTGTGAGATATGCACGTGTAAACTCTTGGTATTCTAAAGGTTTTAAAAAAAATCAATATTAAAAATAATGTGGGGTATGAGATTCGAACTCTGATGGCTTGGTTCAGCAGTGCAAGGTATTACCAATGAGCTACAAGCTCCTTCTTGTAATTATTGTGGTATTTAATTACTTAAACTGATAGCAGCAAGAATAAATACTCCTAGTATACATTAAATTTAAAGTAAATTCTTGTACACTAAAAATGGAGTTATTATATTCTTGTAGCTTGTAATTAAAAACAAAATAATTACCTATATCTTGTGCTCATGCTAAAATACCCCTTTGTGGATTTTTAAAAAAATATTTGGGAAAAAAAAATTTGTATAGGAAAATTAGGGTTGTTACACTTTCCTCAATGTTCTAAACCTTCTTCTTCTTTTTGAATTAAATCAAGAGTTTAACTCTTGTTTTTCTAAAAAGAAACAGTTTTCACTATAAAACCCTTAAAGGGGAACTCGGATCATCCATCAAATCCCCCAAAATAGGAGATTTTTAAGTTTCATCCCCTTTTCTCCAAGATCCAACCAACAGAGAGGTGGAAGAAGGAGACGCATCTCCAAAACCCCCACTTTGGGAAGATCCAAGACTCAAAAGAAGATCCAGGGTTAAAGGGAAGAAAAAAGGGGTCCCCTTTGATCATCTCCAAAGATTTCTGAGAGTTCAACTCCATTTGTCAAGATCTTTTGGAGTTTAACTTCATAAATAAAACCCTTTTTAGGAGTTCAACTCTATTTGTCAAGATCTTTTGGAGTTTAACTCCATAAATAAAACCCTTTTTAGGAGTCTAACTCCATTCAAAATATTTTGGAGTTTAACTCCATAGATAAAAATCCTTTTCGAGAGTTCAACTCCTAATTCCGGGGCTAAGCCCATTCTTTCTGTAGGCGCCCGACGCCCATATGCCAGGCCCGTAAGGTGCTGGCGCTCGGCGTCCAGCGCCCACATGTCGGGCATGTGAGGCGCTGACACCCAGTGCCCAACGCCCACACGTCCTTAGGACGTTACTCACCTTTTTTTTTCTTTTCTTTTCTTCTTTCTTTTTTTCATACACTCCACACTCAAAACACGTTCCTCGCTAGAAAAAATTTCTAACGGGGCGCTGCCCCGCTCCCCGCAAGGGGGCTGCTAGCCCTCTTAACCGCCAGCCCGCTATCAGGGTAGCAGGACCCCCGTAAACTTTGCGAGGCCCCCGATATACTCAAAATTCCTCAAGACACACACATACGCACACTGCACATTGAGTTCGCATGATTAGTTTGACCCGTCAATCGGAGGTTCCTTCGCTTCAAAAGCGAGAGGTAATTAACGGCAGCTTAGTTCGCAGCTGTCGGAGATTCGGATCTCCATAATCAATAAACCCCAGCCTACCCTTGGTAGGGGAATCTGTATACACCCGACAAGCGACGCGTACTTCCCATCTCAATGGGGTGATGAAAAACACCCTACAGATTCCGGCACGCCCGGTGGGACCCTTTCTCTCCTCCCATATTTCGGGTTAATCGTTCATGCGAACTCAATCATCATATATCGATTGCCTGTATTGAAGTCATTTTTTTTCTTGTGCGTATAGGTTAACAACTTTCAGTTACAATCTCGAACTCAGCAATCATGTCTCCCAAGACGAGCTTCGTTTCTAACGCCACTCCGATTCGCTATATGGTCAAGATCAATTCCCACGTGGTTCTCCCTGCAAGTCTCAGCCGGCAATGGGAGAAACCACCCCGTCAATTTGGTTTCGTCATCATCTACCCTGCCGGGAGTGCTCATCAAGCAGAAATCCTGGCAAACCAGGTGGCCAAGCCGGTCTCTAGGGGTAAGAGGCCGAACGTTGTGATCGCTAAGGCACCACAACCTAAACTTAAGACGGTGTCCGAACGACTCTCCGGCACTCTGGCTGGGGGCAAGACTGCTGGTACGAAGGGCATCATCATACACCACGGACGAGTTCAGAAGATGATTTCAACAAGTGCACAAGTAGGCGTATTTTCTGGACTCTCTGTCAATCGGTTTACGACGTCTTCCCAAAGGGCCGAAGCTTGCCAAGTGATCAAAACAGAAAAATTGAGGCAGAAGCGACACATGTATCGAGCCAATAAGAGGGCCAGGACTCCGGCCAAATAGAATCTTGTGAGGTTTCAAGAGCAGGGTCACCCCGCGACTACGGCTGAGTCGGCCATAAAAGTCAGCAATTCCTTCGAACCTCTGAAGTGGGTTCAGAAAAACGACATGACCGCTAGAATTAGGAAGACAACTGTCCGAATGATGCTACAAAGAGACGTATCCCAGCCCCAACAGAGAAAGTACGACACCGTCTCTTCAAGATTCTATCAGGCGTTCTGTGCTGCGTGAAAAAGTAGGGAAAAGCCAAAAAGGAAGCGCCGGCACCATTCAAGAACCCGGTCAGGCCAGCTGCTTTCAGTCGATTACCCGTTACCGAAAAAGAAAGGCCACGACATCAGTCCACAAAATCAGCTATCAGACGGCTGGATATGTTATCCATACAGTCTATATGGTAGGCGTGCATCCCAGCGACAACTTGCATAGCAAAAGCAAGGATGGGGCCACTACATCCGAAGCCCAATCTGGCTTGAATGTGGTTGCCGTTTCCCAAGATCAGCCGCCTCCGCTGGATGATGAAAACCCTCTCGATGAGACCGATAGGAAGAAGGACCCTCAGTTCATGTGGAGTCAAGCTCGGACAGCGAGGAAGAGCCGACATTCCACCCCAGAGGTAGCACTAGCAGCAGATCCAGACGCAGTTCTAGCAGAGCAAGAGCTGCTTCAAGAGCTTCAAAAATAGCTCAGGAGCAAAGATAAAGAGATGGCCAAGCTCTACTCAAAAATTGATGACCAGACGAATATTGTGATGCAGCTCATGGCTCAAATTGCTTGGGCGCTTTCCAATCAGGCACGTGTCTCTACTCATGAGCCGGGTAATGACAACCCGAAACAACCGATGCCTGTCCCCTTGTGTCCAAGATTTGGTGAGACGCACGAAAGCCGGCCATATTCCGCTTCTGGGGACGCCTTGGCCCCATATAGCACTATCCCACTAACACAAGATCAGATAATGGATTTGGTCACCAGTAAGGTTAAAACATTGGTGGCCAAAGCCGAAGCTCAGAAAGAAATTGGCAGTAGTGGGCGGCCATATCCCGTGCAGTACGATCTGATCGAGTTCCCCAGCGGCTACGTTGTTCCTAAGTTCGAAAGATTTGACGGGACGGAAAACGCAAATCAGTACATCTCCCACTTTAAAGAATCGTGCGAAAATACAGGGGGCAATGATGCGCTCCGTCTTCGTCAGTTTGTCAACAGCCTGATTGGTGTCGCTTTCAAATGGTACGTAAGTATACTAGACGGGTTTGTCACCACTTTCGCCCAAATGGAGTCTCTGTTTTGGCAAAGATTCGTGAGTGTTAGTGACAAAACCTGTCACGCCCCGCTTCCCAGTGTACGGGCAGAGGACGAGACGAGGCCACTACGTATTTACTCTGAAGTAAACACGCTAAGCGTATCTAAGCAATATAAAAGAAATATACACAAGAGACAAATGTAATTGTTGGATGTATATGCCCTAGAGGCCAATATTGTATATGTATACATATGGATACTAGGGATATATATGTACAGAACAATCTTGCTCAGTTTTATAGTGTATTATTTGACTTATCTTTATCGGGATATGTGTATTTATTGTTATTATATCTGGTTTGCACATATTGATAAAGACTCGATACGGTAGTATACTATTGTGGCTTGTCTTTATCTTAATATGGCATATGTCATACTCGTTATTACATATTGCGGTTACATGTTGATAAAGCCCCTAGGATCTTGCTTGACTACCTGCGTTGTGATGGCGATCATACTCGTGGGAGCAGGGTAGTCCATAAGAACATCCTTAAATGGTCCCTGGTCGCGTGAGTATCGAGACTGGGCATTGATACTCCAGAGTAGACTGGTGTGTACGTTTCTAGCCCCGTCGGGGATGGTTGGTCCCGCAGCCATTGGTCTGATGCACCTAAGATCGTATACAGGTGCTCACTGGGTGTGAGTACACTGGACGGACTCGCCGAGAACTTCCATGTGGTATTATACCTATCGTCAGATGGAAGTTCTCAGATGACATGTGTACAGGTTAGTCTTTGGACCCGAGATCGGAATTTGTCTCGTGTGAGTTCCCACTGAACTTTGATCACTACCCTACCACGGCTCTACTGAGTCGTGCAAACAGGTTTTGGTTGGGTTCAGTCCCGAGCCACATGGAGGCAGTGAGCGATTGTCGGGGATTCGTTTCTCCCGGTATAGGGAGTCGATATCGCACTGTGATTCGATTGGTCAGGACCATAAGACCTTGGCCAAGGCACTTGAGGTTTACTGATAGGTTTATCAGTAGTTTCCCGGATTGGTCCTGAGCCACGTCGGCACGACTTATCAGGTTGTTAGGGTCTGACGTTCACCACCCCTAGCCCCGGTATGCGATACTCTTTGACAAAGAGACCGGACTGTACGGATATTGTCACGGATAGGCTCAGTAGGAGTTCGGACGAGCCTGCTCGTCTGCCTTCCTTTTCGACAGGTACCTGGGCAGCCGTTACGTACAGCTAGTGTCGCTGACGTGCTTGTGGTTAAACCCACTGCCAGAGTACCGTCGAGTCTTTAGAGTCCCACACAGAGGGTTTCCCTGATCCAGGCAAAACGATGTAGTAGCCGTATTGGATACATGCAGGGTTCGATCGATTGATGTACTTGGTACTCGGATTTTCGATCGGACAGTTTGTAATACTAGCCGGCTCGGGTTTGAGCCGGATTATTAAATCAGGTATTGATTTAATAATTTACTTATATGTATTTCGATATATATATTCTAGTATTACGTTTTTCGTGTTATTCTATCTCTTTTGGGGCGTTCAGATTTTATCTGATTGCCAGTATATTTGTACAGTAGACCGAAATCCGTATTTACTACAGATTTCCTTCTAGAAGGTGGCCACTTCATTTTGGATTTTCCATTTATTTCATAAATGGAAATGAGGTGTAAAGTGAAGGGTATGGGAGGAAAAGAGGTGACCATACTTCAATAGTGGTCAAATGAATTTATAATTCATTTTGGGTTTACTATTGAAGCATGGTTGCTATTGTTTAATGAAAGAAAATGGCATACACAACCTATGTGTGTTATTTTCTCTTTCATGCTTAATTCATTTTCTCTCTTGAGCTCTCATCTCCTCCCTCCTCTAGCTTTCTCCTCCACCTTCATCTTCTTCCTCTTTACTACATTTCTCATGTGTTGAGATACAAGTGAAGAGGCTAGAAAGAGATATAACACTTAGGCATCCAAACTATATCCTAGATTACTTGGACTAGCATCCCAAGTTTTCTAGTTGCTCCTTTTGTTACATAGTTAGGAGTTAGAGCTATGGATCATACTCCCCGGGTGGATCGTCAAGGACTAAGGAAGGCCGGATAACAAGCTCGATCCCGGAGGACCGATGGAGCCTGAGTTGGAGTTCAAGCATGTTCAAGGTGGATGCAAGGAGCTAAGGATGAAGAACGAAGACCGAAGGACTTAGATCGTTTGGTATAGCTTCTTTCATAGTAGTTAGCATCTCTTTGTTTGCTAGTTGGTTTTATGGTAAAGATCCGGATTTTGAGTTATCTTTGCGCCCCTTTTAAAACCCTAGAAAAATTTTTGTTCTGCAAACCGCCTCGTTTGGAGGCTCGGGCGTGAGTATAACCCAACATGGTATCAGAGCCATCTCATAAAACATATACTAGCTAGTTCAAACGTATTTAGAATAACAATTGACCAAAAATTCCAAAAATCGCATTTCATTTCATGTAGTTTCTGTCGATTTTTAAACATGCTCGAAAAATCAATTTTATGGTCTCAGAAAATCATCCATGCTTTTTTAAGACCCCTAAAGAAATTTCATCACGTGATCACTCCAAACCGCCGCGGAACTGCCGCGAAAACCACCTATAGGCAGCGGTTCCGCGGCCGTTTTGGGGCCCACGTGAACAAAATTTCTTCTGGGCCTCTTATTTTTGGAATTGTGGTTTCTGGGATGATTATTTTCTGGGCCCAATTTTGTTACAGTGTTGGTTTAGTACTTGGGGCCCACTTGGAAAGTTTAGTCGATCGTAATTTTAAAATACGTATTTTATTTTCAGTACATTCACTTTTATCTGCGACCGGGAATGTCACTCGATCGGTAAAACTCGTCTGATTGCTATATGTCCCTTTAGAAGGGTATTGCGAACGTGACATTCGCGTTGTTGTGTGCTTGTGCTGTGATTGTGGTTGGATTGTCGTGGTGGATAGCATGTTGTGCAATGTTAGAAATACAGTTTATAATTTCATTTGTACATTTGTTATTGCGGGACGAGCGTCCGACTTGTGGACTGCCGTCTTTGCCAGGTTGTATATTATTTTGGGGCACGACCGGGCTGAGGTCGATGTCACCGTTTGTACATATTATTTTATAATTTCTTTACTAGGATTACCCCGCGGAGGAGTGCACAAATAGCCGGATTCTAGAAGGCAACGAGCCCGCATCTCTTGGCGTAGAGACGGAGGGGGATTCTTTCTCATGGCGTTGAGACGGAGGGGGCTTCATTCTAGAATTGGCGGGCTATTCGCCGCACTCGTAGGGGGTACAGGTTTTCATTGCACAGGCTATCCACATGACCGGGAAAGTCGGGTTTTATTTGCGGCTCAAATGAAACCCGGGGCTCCAAGATTATCCGCCATTCTGTATTGTTATCTGTGATGTTGTTTATTATCATGCATTGGACGAATATTATATATACATACATACATACATATATATATATACATACTAGTAGATGTTGTATATGTTTTGCACCCGCGCTAGTCCAGCCACCGCTCTGTCGTTAGTTAAGTAACCTAACGGGTGATGACGGGGCCCCGTGGCGAATGCGGATGGCATATACGTACATTTTATTTTCGTTCTTTTTTGGTGTGATAGGTTACAATATGATGGGGCCGCATTAATTTTAATTAATGCAAGATAAAAACCTAAAAAAAGATGTTGGAACCAAGCTTTAAAAACTGACATTACAGACGTTCTCTTTTGCTTTGCACAGTGGTATTCAGTTTGGAATATCCCACATCTCATTCGACGAGGCAAGGGCCGAGATCCCTTCACTGGGAGTGACCCCTTGAGTAAAAGTTTGCGTCAGGGTAATAACTTCAATATAGTCGACTATTTTTGCTTTGCATCGTGGTATTCAGTTTGGAATATCCTGCACCTCATTCGACGAGGAAAGAGCTGAGATCCCTTCACAGGGAGTGACCTCTTTAGCAAAGGTTTTCGCCACTATATATTTATAAAACCACTCAGGTTCCTTCAACAATATCAAGTTCATTACGTTAAAGGGTTTTCGCCAAAAACCCAGCCGTAGCCCTCCGTCATTTCGGATTGGTATTGCTTAGTATTCATGCTATGCATTTCGATCTTTTGTTGAGGCATAGTGTTCGGTAGCTATGTAGTGCTTTTCCGTTGCTTATACGATTGGTTAGGACAGTCGTGCGATCATTTTGATCTTTAGTCAAGGCTCGTACGGGTGGGTCTAATGCAATCCAGATAATGACGGGTAGAACTTGACTAGGGCTCTTTGACATTTTGATCTTTAGTCAAGGTCACTTGGGTCCTAGGGGCAAAAACCACATCGGGAGTTTCAAATATACATGAAACTTACAGATTTAGCATACCTTCTGAAGTGTGGTGACTAGAGTAGATTCCATCTAGTGCATCACACAATGATAGTTGGATCCCCACTGATGAGTAGGATTACTCTCGGGAGATTATCACACTTAACAATCAATGTTATAAACCAAGTAGGTGTCTAGAAAGGTGTTAGCGGGGCTACGCCTCTAGGGAAAAGAGGTTATGTAATTAAGGAATTTCGCGAAAGCGTTGGAAAACCTCCCGCGAAGTACCAACACTGGCCTGACTGAAAGGTTAAGCAAGTATTGTGACGTGTGATTAATCCTGACTAGTTCTTCTTTTAGGGTTTGAAGAAGAATTTGAGGAAACGGTGGGAGCCATCCTGATTAGATAAATTAATAAACCAATCCAATCTTGCAAGAGCGCACGCTGAGTGTTTTCCCTCTCTCTCTCCAGGTAGCAACCATTTCAAGCCCTAATCAAGATAATAAAATGTATCGCTTGACCGATCCGAATTCTTATTCGGGGCTGGGAAACGTTGGTTCGGCTCTAACTTACGACAACAGTCATAAGTATAGGCATGGGAAAGAGGAAAGTTTGAATTCCTTAATAAACCCATCGAAGAAGAAACATACTGTTGCGTCTTCTTCAGGTGTTCTTGTTATTGAGAACTGTTTTTCGGTCAGTCCTACCTTCTGGGTACTCGATACCGGATTGGGATCTCATATTTGTAATTTATTGCAGGGACTGAGAAAAATTAGAATAGTTGGACCTGGTGATATGTCTCTCAGAGTGGGGAATGGATCACAAGTTAATGCTGTTGCCGTCGGTGAATATCACCTAGTATTGCCAAATGGCAATACTATGATTTTGAACAATTGCTACTATGTGCCTTCCATGCTTTGCAACATCATATCAGTTTCTTTACTTGATAAAGATGGATATAACTTTGTTCTTGATAGAAATATCATGAACATTTACCTTGATAAGGTACTGGTTGCAGAAGGTACACTGTGTAATGGTATCTATGTTCTAAATCAAAACACAGTTCTCAATGTACAAAACACACGCAAGAGAAAGAGTTCAGATACGAACGAATCCTACTTGTGGCATTGTAGACTTGGTCATATCAGAGAGAAAAGACTAAGTAAGTTGCATAAAGATGGACTCTTGAATACGTTCGAATTTTCATCTTATGAAACTTGTCAGTCTTGTCTCAAAGGAAAGATGACCAAATCTCCATTCACCGGGCATGGGGAAAGAGCAGCAGAGCTTTTGGGACTCATACACAGTGATGTATGTGGTCCAATGTTTATACATGCAAGGGGTGGGTTCTCATACTTCATCACATTCACTGACGATCTCTCTAGATTCGGATATGTGTATCTCATGAAACACAAATCTGAAGCTTTTGAGAAATTCAAAGAATTTAGAAATGAAGTAGAGAACCAGACTGACAAAAGTATCAAGATCCTCCGATCTGATAGAGGAGGGGAGTACTTAAGTACGGAATTCCTAGATTACTTAAAAGAGAATGGAATTCTCTCTCAGCTTACTCCTCCTTATACACCACAGCACAACGGTGTATGTAACAACTCCAATTTTTGTATACCAAAATTTGATTTAAAATTGAAGTATACTTGGAGTATTAATGTTGCTGATAACACTTTAAGTATCTATCTCTTTACAATAATTACAAGAAGGAGCTTGTAGCTCATTGGTAATACCTTGCACTGCTGAACTAAGCCACCAGAGATCGAATCCCATACCCCACATTATTTTTATTATTGATTTTTTAAAAAACCTTTAGAATACCAAGAGTTTACACGTGCATATCTCACAAAAACCCCACTACACCCAAAGATGTAACACTTGCAGAGGGTAGATGGACCGTCGGGGGAGATCCAGGTCACCGGACTCGGTCGGGAATCGGCCAACTCGGCCTTGACTCGGCCGACTCAGTGATCCGACCGAGTCACGGCCGAGTCACCCCCTTTTAGGCCGATTCCGGCAAGGGTCACAACATGAAAGTTGTGTCTTTTGGTATTCCCTACTCACCTGCAAAGTTTCAGCCCAATCCCACTTCCAGAGATCTTTAAAACCCCCAATTACTCCACTTTTAATACATTTTTATTACATTTTATCACATTTTTATTTTTAACTTTTCATCTACCCTAACCCTAACCCTAGCCTAGCCCTATATAAAGGCCCCTACCCTCTACCTTTTCCCCTCACAACTCTAAGCATACTCTCTAAAACTCTTGAGAACTTGGTGCAAAGAGCGAGAAGCGAAGCGCTGCCGAAACCGACGACGGATTCCGGCGACCGGATCAAGACCGACGTGACGTTTCCAACGAATCGGCAACCACCACACCTTTTAAAACGCTTAGCTTGTCCAAACCCGTAAGTCCCAACCTTCTACCTCTCTTTTCTATATTTGCAAAATACGACTTTTTGAAACCCGACGGAAATCGGACAAACCGATTTCCGATTCGGTTTTTCTTAAAATTCCACTTGTCACCTAATACATATTATCAACCCTCTTGCATGTTGACTATTAATCACCCTTAAATCAAATTTAATTGTACTTTTACACATGAAATGATAAGTTCTTTAGAAAACCGTATTTCTTGCATAAAAATACCATCAAGTTAAATTTTAATGTTCTATTTAGATACCCCACTCCTAATCATGTTTATTTTGATAACAAAACTTGTTTCATTCAATTTGGATGAAATTTCACACATGAAATGATAACGTTTATGAATACCGTATTCTTGCACCTTAATACCCTTAAGTTTAACATAGCTTATTTCACCTTGAAACTTCACCAAAATTTAATATAAGTCACGGGGTAATGACCTACCCTTACACACACTCATTATAACCCTAATTGATAAATAACAAAAATACAGAATACGATATTATAGGACTTTTTCACTAAAATACCATAACCTTTATAACTTTTAGTTTAACCCTTAAATCGTAAACTTTTCTAAATAAAACTTATATAAAATGAAAGCACGATTGGTCATGGACATCGATCGTTTATCTAAACTGTCTTGTGGGTCTAGGCAAGTGTGTCTAAGGCTAGTGGTTTTTAATTAGGCCCACGACTGTGGTTCCTTCCCACTTACCTGGCACTTACCTGGCTGCATTCGACGGTGAAGAGGCGATTTGAGGCTTCTAATGACTCATCGTTTAGACCATAGAATATAGGTTAGATGGTCTAGGAAACCCTAACAACTAAAATATGGAGAACTATATACTTTTACAAATAAATACCCTATATTTAGAAAATCTTTTCCCTAAATTAAAAGTATTTATAAAACCTGAGCAAAGTGCCATTACAACCCATTCGTGGGGAACCTGTTAGGGATAGCACGGTTCATCGTGCACCCGCAGGCTAGTAGTGCGAGATTCAGACCTCCGCAAGGAGCATTCGGTCTCGAAAGGTTTAAATACAATATTTAAGGAAAGTAATATTTTTTGTAAATAAAATATTCATTTAAAAATCATTTAAGTGTTTTATTATATATAATTATCATTTAAACACTTATTTTGTTATAATATCAAGTTTCCACTTTTTCCTAAAAATCATAGATTAAAAGTTACATTAAAATACCACGAATTTCAAATAAACAATTAATACTTTTATTAGGATATATTCACTAAAATAACACAAATAAAATTCACATCCATTACAATAATAAAGACGATTATTAAATACTTGAGGTATATTTTGAAAACTATACAAAAGTACTTTTTACATAAAACCCCCTCAAGTTTCACAAATTACAATAAGGCCCCTAGCTAATATTGAACTTCAAATTATCTTTCTTTTAGTCTGACTCGGGTTAGAGTCTGACTAATTCTGACTTGAATATAATTCAAGTCAATCTATATTTCAATCATATTCCAACACAACTTGAAATCATGAATCCCTGAATACAGTTAACAATATATTCATTTTTTTGACTGAATCAAACCATGGATATTCATTCCATTATCCTGATATTCCATTTACCTGATTATACAGTTGCAACATGTTTACTGATATCATGGTTTTGGTCAGTCACTCAATTTACATATTCCATTACTACAACACTGTTAAAACATTACGGGGTTTAAAGGGGTAGATTGGTACGGAAGATGTTAAAAGTGGAATGAGGTGGTCAGATTAAGACACCTAACATGAATACTGTTGCTGTTGTACCGTGGCATAACGGTTCCTTGTACTCTCCGTTTGCACTGATCTCTAGCATATAGAGATCCCCCTCGTATACACTGGCATTCTTCTGTACCAAGCTACAAACAACTGCGTTAAACAATATTCCATAATATTCTACAACATAATACTCTAGAAAATACTGTTACTCTGCCATTCTCACTCCACTTTTCTTTGGGACTTACCGAGCGACCTGTTCGCTGACGACATTCTATTTCTTTCTTCTTTGAATGTCGTCAGGTGCGTTGGACCAAGTTGAGACCGAGCCAACAACTGAAGATTTGGAGCAGTTCCAAGAAGATCCAGAGCTCTAGACTTTGTACTTGTTCTTTCCAGTATTTCCTTTTATTATTATGCCACTGTTTAGGCATTGCTTTTTTTTTTTTTCATTCCAGTTGTATTTTCATTTCATGCATTGTATAAAGAATGTTATTAATGAAAGTTGCTGTTATCTCAATCTCATTTGTCTCTTGTGATTATTTTATATTGCTTAGTTACGCTTAGCGTATGTACTTCTGAGTACATACGTAGCGGGCCTCGTCACGACCACTTCGCCGTACATTGGGAAGCGGGGCGTGACAGGTTTTGTTGGTGGCCCATGCAGGTCAGAGCTGTATGAATCCCTATCATGCAGTTCTGGTCTGCGTGAACAACCTAAGCAATGTAACACAAGAAACAGCAACTAAAACATTCTTTACAATTCATGTTATTTGAATCTTACAAGTCTTTATTCCTTGAATCTTATCATTTCATGTATTTGAATCTGTCCTAATCCAAATTTTTCTTCAGGATTATGGATTCCCCAAACAATTCCCCGAACAACACCAGCACCAATGCCAACAACACCCCTTCAGCACTACCTCTCACTCCAGTTGTTCCCGCACCATCCACTGAGCAAACCATGCTTTTCGATGCGATCCGCAGTCTGCTAGAGGGACAGCAACAACTTCTGAGTCGTCCTGAGACAGATGCACCGGGAATCAAACAGTTCAGAGCGTTGCACCCGAAGCAATTCTCGGGAAAAGGGAGCCCTCTCGAAGCAGAAGAATGGGCGCAAAGTATTGAAGATGATCTGGCAGCAGCTCAAGTGCCAGATAATGCTTGGGTCCGTGTAGCGAAACTACAGCTCACGGACAACGCTCGAAATTGGTGGAAGGCGGAAGAGACCCGTCTAGCCCAGCCGATTGAATGGAAAACATTTCGCGAGAAGTTCGACGCGAAATATTTCCCTGTGACCGCCAGGTTCGCTATGGAACAGCAATTTATTCACCTACAACAAGGATCTATGTGGGAGAAATCTGTAGATGAGTATGATGCTGAGTTTACTATGTTGAGCCGGTAAGATCTGTCACAGTAGTTCAATTTTTTAATATCACCTACTACACAGCTAACACAACCTTTAATCAGATTCGCGGCACACCTGATACCGACGGACGAGATCAGAGCCCGTCGTTTTCAGCAAGGTTTGGACACCGAAATCAAGGCTGCTCTAGCCACTGGGAAGTTTTTGACTCACGAGGAAGCCCTGGAAGCTGCCCGCAGTTACGAGGCAGTGATAAAAGAGAGGGGAAGACCTCACTCTGTAGGAGTCAAGCGTCCTGCCAACCAGATGGCAGGTGGAGCCACGTCCAGACCATCCTTCGTGCCGAGGCGTCCCGGAGTACCAACTCATCACCCTAGCCCAGCCTTTTGCACCTACTGTAAGAGAAAGGGACATATGATGAAGGATTGCCGTCGAGCCAACCGCCTTTGCTTGATCTGCGGTTCAGCCACTCATGACATTGGATCCTGTCCTCAAAGGCAGAACTCAGTTGCTGCAACCCGGCCAGCTAACAACTATCAGCAGCGACCAGCTCTTCCAGCACCTGCTACCAGACTTGCACTACCTGCACCACCTAGAGGACCACAAGCTGCACCACCTCCTCGACAGTTCCATCAAGCACAAAGAAACGTTCAGAGGAATGCTCCTCAGGCCAGGAGGAATGTGCCGAAGCGCCAGGCTTTCATGATGTCTGTTGACGAAGCTGAGGCCACTGGCCAAGTCATTACTGGTAAATTTCCTTCCTAAATTTATCTCCTAGTTTTGGTTACCTACACACTTTCCCTATACCTAAAACCTATCCCATATACCTTAGGTACAATTCTAGTAGCTTCACTACCTGCACTTGCACTGTTTGATACTGGAGCATCCCACTGCTTTATGTCCCAACGGTTTGTCCGAACCCATGCGATTCCAGTCTCACCGCTTGTATCCTGCTGGAACGTCAGTTCTGGAAATGGTGTTCTAAAGGCAACTATGGGATACAGCATGTGTCCGGTCATCGTCTGCAGTCGAGAATTTTACGCTGACTTCAAGGTACTAGACATACCGAACTTTGATGTGGTTCTAGGAATGGACTGGCTTGGAACCTTTTATGCTACCATCGACTGTCGCCAAAGGAGGGTAGTATTTGAGATTCCAGATCATCCGATCTTTTACTTTAAGAGTGGAGACCGTACATTAGAGCCAAGCACTTACAAAGCAAAGCCAAGGGAAGCAATAGTTGCGGCAGCTCATGCAGAAGAAGAAGCAAGACCGGAGGTAGTTCGAGAGTTCGATGACGTATTCCCTGACGATATATCAGGTTTGCCTCCTGATCGAGCTCTTGAATTCAGTATTGACTTAGTACCAGGAGCACAACCAGTAATCAAAGCACCATATAGACTAAGTCCAGAAGGTTTGAAGGAAGTACGAACACAGTTGGACGAATTACTGGCGAAAGGATGGATTCGTCCCAGCACTTCGAGTTGGGGAGCACCTGTACTACTGGTGAAGAAGAAGGAAGGTTCATATAGAATGTGCATCGACTATAGAGCCTTGAACGAAGTTACTATTAAGAACAAGTATCCACTTCCGCGCATCGACGACTTATTCGATCAGCTAAGTGGATCTTGTGTCTTCTCTAAACTAGATCTTCGTTCAGGTTATCATCAAGTGAAGGTCAAGGAAGCTGATATTCACAAAACAGCTTTCAGAACTCGCTATGGACATTACGAATTTCTAGTAATGCCATTTGGAGTGACCAATGCACCAGCAATTTTCATGAATCTTATGAACCAAGTCTTCCGGGAGTATTTAGACAGGTTCGTTGTCATCTTCATCGACGACATCCTGGTATATTCTAAGAACCGGAAAGAGCATGCGGAGCACTTACGAATTGTCCTGGAAACTCTTCGACAACATAAGCTTTATGCCAAATACAGCAAGTGCGAGTTTTGGTTAAAACAAGTTGGTTTCCTTGGACACATCGTATCAGGAGAAGGAATTTCTGTGGATCCAACAAAAGTCTCAGCAGTCAGCGAATGGCCTACACCAAAGTCTGTGAAGGATATTCGGAGTTTCTTGGGTTTAGCTGGATATTACAGAAGATTCATTGAAGGCTTTTCGAAGATAGCAACACCACTGACCAAGCTCACACGAAAAGATGAAGAATTTGTGTGGTCAGAAGCATGCGAGCAAGCTTTCGTAGAACTTAAGTCGAGGCTGACTTCTGCACCTATTCTCGTAATACCGGATCAATCTGGAGGATTCGAAGTGCATTGCGATGCATCCGGTAAGGGATTAGGATGTGTTCTACATCAACACGGTAAGGTTGTGGCTTATGCTTCAAGACAATTGAAGACTCATGAGCGCAATTATCCGACGCATGATCTAGAGTTGGCAGCCGTTATTTTTGCTCTCAAGATTTGGCGCCACTACTTACTTGGTGAACGAGTGAACATCTACACAGATCATAAAAGTCTGAAGTATGTGTTTACTCAGAAGGAATTGAATATGCGGCAGAGAAGATGGTTAGAACTTATGGCGGACTTCGACATCAATTTGCAATATCATCCAGGAAAGGTGAACGTAGTACCTGATGCTCTTAGTCGCCAACCATTAGCAATGAATCTCACCGCCCAGTGGAAGCTTCAGCAAGACCTACATCAGATGGAGATCGAACTAGTCATGCCAGGTGATGTTTCAAATTTGATGAATCTACAAGTTCAATCAACCATTGTCAATCAGATCAAAGCAGCTCAAGCCAGCGATGCTAAGTTGCAAAAGATCAGAGAACAAGTGGAGAATGGACTCAGAACAGATTTCATCATCCATGAAGACGGATCTTTGAGATACGGCAGCAGATTGTGTGTACCAAAGGGTCCTGTTCGGGAAGAGTTAATGAAAGAAGGTCACAGCTCTCCCTATTCAGTACATCCTGGAGGTACCAAAATGTACAAAGATCTACGTCAGAATTATTGGTGGCATGGAATGAAGCGTGAAGTAGCCAGGAGTGTCGCAAAATGTTTGGTGTGTCAGCAGGTAAAGGCTGAACATCATAGGACAGCTGGACTACTTCAACCGTTACCAATCCCAGAATGGAAGTGGCAGCACATCACGATGGACTTTGTAACTGCTCTTCCTCGCAGCACAAAAGGTAACGATGCGATTTGGGTCATTGTGGATCGACTCACAAAGTCGGCTCACTTCATCCCATTTCGAGTTGGCCAATCAACTGAGACATTAGCGAAGAAGTACATGGAGGTAATAATCTAATTTAGATTTAAACAAAATTCTTCATAATGTACTATCTCTGATACCCATGAACTCAAACAGGAAATTGTGAGACTTCATGGAGTACCAGTCTGCATTGTCTCCGATCGTGACACTAGGTTCCGATCGCAATTTTGGCAAAGTCTGCAAGCTAGCTTGGGAACAAGTCTGAACTTCAGCACGGCTTATCATCCACAAACAGATGGTCAGTCGGAACGAACTATTCAGATCTTGGAGGATATGCTCAGAGCATGTATGCTCGACTTCAAGGGATCGTGGGAAGATCACTTGCATCTTGTGGAGTTCGCGTACAACAACAGCTACCAAGCAAGCATAGGAATGGCACCTTTTGCAGCATTATACGGAAGGAAGTGTCGATCGCCATTAAGTTGGGACGACATCGGAGATAGGGAACTCCTTGGACCAGAGATGATAGTAGCGACAGTTGATGTGGTTCGTACTATCAGAGAAAGAATGCGCATAGCCCAAGATAGACAGAAACATTGGGCTAATGCAAAGAGACGACACTTGGAGTTCCAGCCAGGAGACCATGTATTCTTGAAGATATCTCCGAACCGCGGAGTGATCAGATTTGGAAGACGGGGAAAGTTGAGTCCGAGATACATTGGACCGTTCGACATACTCGAACGAGTCGGTGAAGTGGCATACCGATTAGCGCTTCCACCCTCATTGGAAGGAGTGCATAACGTGTTCCACATATCCCAACTCAGAAGGTATGTGAGTGACCCCAGCCATGTACTTGATCATTCAGAGCTCACGATACAGCCCGATTTGTCTTGTGAGCAGCAACCTGTGGAGATCCTGGACAGCAAAGTGAAGACACTTCGGAACAAAGAAGTTAATTTGGTCCGGGTAATGTGGAGAAAAGACACTCCAGGAGAATCCACGTGGGAAAGGGAAGATGAGATGCGTGCAAAATATCCGCACCTTTTTGTAAATTAGTCCTTAAATAAAAGTTGTAAATTTCGAGGACGAAATTTTTTGTAAGGAGGGTAGATTGTAACAACTCCAATTTTTGTATACCAAAATTTGATTTAAAATTGAAGTATACTTGGAGTATTAATGTTGCTGATAACACTTTAAGTATCTATCTCTTTACAATAATTACAAGAAGGAGCTTGTAGCTCATTGGTAATACCTTGCACTGCTGAACTAAGCCACCAGAGATCGAATCCCATACCCCACATTATTTTTATTATTGATTTTTTAAAAAACCTTTAGAATACCAAGAGTTTACACGTGCATATCTCACAAAAACCCCACTACACCCAAAGATGTAACACTTGCAGAGGGTAGATGGACCGTCGGGGGAGATCCAGGTCACCGGACTCGGTCGGGAATCGGCCAACTCGGCCTTGACTCGGCCGACTCAGTGATCCGACCGAGTCACGGCCGAGTCACCCCCTTTTAGGCCGATTCCGGCAAGGGTCACAACATGAAAGTTGTGTCTTTTGGTATTCCCTACTCACCTGCAAAGTTTCAGCCCAATCCCACTTCCAGAGATCTTTAAAACCCCCAATTACTCCACTTTTAATACATTTTTATTACATTTTATCACATTTTTATTTTTAACTTTTCATCTACCCTAACCCTAACCCTAGCCTAGCCCTATATAAAGGCCCCTACCCTCTACCTTTTCCCCTCACAACTCTAAGCATACTCTCTAAAACTCTTGAGAACTTGGTGCAAAGAGCGAGAAGCGAAGCGCTGCCGAAACCGACGACGGATTCCGGCGACCGGATCAAGACCGACGTGACGTTTCCAACGAATCGGCAACCACCACACCTTTTAAAACGCTTAGCTTGTCCAAACCCGTAAGTCCCAACCTTCTACCTCTCTTTTCTATATTTGCAAAATACGACTTTTTGAAACCCGACGGAAATCGGACAAACCGATTTCCGATTCGGTTTTTCTTAAAATTCCACTTGTCACCTAATACATATTATCAACCCTCTTGCATGTTGACTATTAATCACCCTTAAATCAAATTTAATTGTACTTTTACACATGAAATGATAAGTTCTTTAGAAAACCGTATTTCTTGCATAAAAATACCATCAAGTTAAATTTTAATGTTCTATTTAGATACCCCACTCCTAATCATGTTTATTTTGATAACAAAACTTGTTTCATTCAATTTGGATGAAATTTCACACATGAAATGATAACGTTTATGAATACCGTATTCTTGCACCTTAATACCCTTAAGTTTAACATAGCTTATTTCACCTTGAAACTTCACCAAAATTTAATATAAGTCACGGGGTAATGACCTACCCTTACACACACTCATTATAACCCTAATTGATAAATAACAAAAATACAGAATACGATATTATAGGACTTTTTCACTAAAATACCATAACCTTTATAACTTTTAGTTTAACCCTTAAATCGTAAACTTTTCTAAATAAAACTTATATAAAATGAAAGCACGATTGGTCATGGACATCGATCGTTTATCTAAACTGTCTTGTGGGTCTAGGCAAGTGTGTCTAAGGCTAGTGGTTTTTAATTAGGCCCACGACTGTGGTTCCTTCCCACTTACCTGGCACTTACCTGGCTGCATTCGACGGTGAAGAGGCGATTTGAGGCTTCTAATGACTCATCGTTTAGACCATAGAATATAGGTTAGATGGTCTAGGAAACCCTAACAACTAAAATATGGAGAACTATATACTTTTACAAATAAATACCCTATATTTAGAAAATCTTTTCCCTAAATTAAAAGTATTTATAAAACCTGAGCAAAGTGCCATTACAACCCATTCGTGGGGAACCTGTTAGGGATAGCACGGTTCATCGTGCACCCGCAGGCTAGTAGTGCGAGATTCAGACCTCCGCAAGGAGCATTCGGTCTCGAAAGGTTTAAATACAATATTTAAGGAAAGTAATATTTTTTGTAAATAAAATATTCATTTAAAAATCATTTAAGTGTTTTATTATATATAATTATCATTTAAACACTTATTTTGTTATAATATCAAGTTTCCACTTTTTCCTAAAAATCATAGATTAAAAGTTACATTAAAATACCACGAATTTCAAATAAACAATTAATACTTTTATTAGGATATATTCACTAAAATAACACAAATAAAATTCACATCCATTACAATAATAAAGACGATTATTAAATACTTGAGGTATATTTTGAAAACTATACAAAAGTACTTTTTACATAAAACCCCCTCAAGTTTCACAAATTACAATAAGGCCCCTAGCTAATATTGAACTTCAAATTATCTTTCTTTTAGTCTGACTCGGGTTAGAGTCTGACTAATTCTGACTTGAATATAATTCAAGTCAATCTATATTTCAATCATATTCCAACACAACTTGAAATCATGAATCCCTGAATACAGTTAACAATATATTCATTTTTTTGACTGAATCAAACCATGGATATTCATTCCATTATCCTGATATTCCATTTACCTGATTATACAGTTGCAACATGTTTACTGATATCATGGTTTTGGTCAGTCACTCAATTTACATATTCCATTACTACAACACTGTTAAAACATTACGGGGTTTAAAGGGGTAGATTGGTACGGAAGATGTTAAAAGTGGAATGAGGTGGTCAGATTAAGACACCTAACATGAATACTGTTGCTGTTGTACCGTGGCATAACGGTTCCTTGTACTCTCCGTTTGCACTGATCTCTAGCATATAGAGATCCCCCTCGTATACACTGGCATTCTTCTGTACCAAGCTACAAACAACTGCGTTAAACAATATTCCATAATATTCTACAACATAATACTCTAGAAAATACTGTTACTCTGCCATTCTCACTCCACTTTTCTTTGGGACTTACCGAGCGACCTGTTCGCTGACGACATTCTATTTCTTTCTTCTTTGAATGTCGTCAGGTGCGTTGGACCAAGTTGAGACCGAGCCAACAACTGAAGATTTGGAGCAGTTCCAAGAAGATCCAGAGCTCTAGACTTTGTACTTGTTCTTTCCAGTATTTCCTTTTATTATTATGCCACTGTTTAGGCATTGCTTTTTTTTTTTTTCATTCCAGTTGTATTTTCATTTCATGCATTGTATAAAGAATGTTATTAATGAAAGTTGCTGTTATCTCAATCTCATTTGTCTCTTGTGATTATTTTATATTGCTTAGTTACGCTTAGCGTATGTACTTCTGAGTACATACGTAGCGGGCCTCGTCACGACCACTTCGCCGTACATTGGGAAGCGGGGCGTGACAGTGTATCGGAGCGGAGGAATCATACCCTATTGGATATGGTTCGCTCCATGATGAGTAGTGCTGAGTTGCCTCTTTCATTTTGGGGATTTGCGCTTGAAACAGCAGCCTACTTATTGAATCAGGTTCCGTCTAAATCTGTGCCTAAGACTCCATATGAAGTATGGAGTGGAAAGAAACCATGTCTTAAATTCATTAAGATATGGGGTTGTCCGGCCTACGTGAAAACACAGAAGCCGGACAAACTAGAGGCACGATCAGTTTTATGTAAGTTTATAGGATATCCAAAACATTCAAAGGGATATATGTTCTACCACACCGAGGAACAGAAGGTGTTAGTCACTTGCCATGCCACTTTTTTAGAATGGCAATTTCTTGCAAAAGAAACAAGTAGGAGCGCGGTAGAACTGGAAGAAATTCCAGAGGAACAAACTATAACTGAAGATTTAGTCGAACCTCAGGATTCAATAATCCCGGACGAACCTCAGCCACTCCGCAGATCTAGTAGGATTTCTCATCCGACCGAGAGATACTACGGTTTTCTCATAGACAGGGATCGAGAGGACTGCATCTTGGAAGAAGATGATCCTACTAGTTTCAGACATGCCATTATCAGTAGGGACTCTGATAAGTGGCTGGATGCTATGCAATCAGAAATGGAGTCCATGTACACCAATAAAGTGTGGACCCTGGAAGCTGCTCCACCTGGGGTAAAACCGTGGGATGCAAATGGATCTACAAGAAGAAACTTGGTGTAGATGGACAGGTGGAAACCTATAAGGCTAGACTCGTTGAAAAAAGTTTTCGTCAAAGACCAGGAGTAGACTATGACGAAACCTTTTCTCCAGTGGCTATGCTCAAATCCATTAGGATCCTGCCTGCCATTGCTACCTTCCATGACTATGAGATCTGGCAGATGGACGTAAAAACGGCTTTTCTAAACGGAAGTTTAGAAGTGTGCGTTTATATGGATCAACCAGAAGGTTTTGTAGACAGTGGGAGCAGCGGGAAGGTGTGCAAGTTACTCAAATCAATTTATGGATTGAAGCAAGCGTCGCGGAGCTGGAACATCTGTTTTGATGAGACAGTCAAGGACTTTGACTTCATCAGGAACGAAGATGAGCCTTGTATTTATAAGAAAATTATAGGACGAACTGTCATGTTCCTAGTCTTATACGTGGACGACATTCTTTTGATAGGAAATGACATTCCTATGCTACAATCGGTCAAGCTATTCTTATCACAAAGGTTCTCCATGAAAGACCTAGGGGATACCTCGTACATTCTGGAGATCAAGATCTACAGAGATAAATCCAAGAAATTACTGGGACTTTCACAGTCCAGGTACATAGAGACCGTACTAAAGAGATTTAGTATGGAAGATTCCAAGCGCGATAACATACCCGCATTGCACTGAATCACCCTCTCTAAGAAGATGTCTCCCAAGACTGACGAGGAGAGGGTTCGCATGAGCACTATACCCTACGCTTCGGCGGTAGGATCTATAATGTATGCGATGCTATGTACAAGACCAGATGTAGCTTACGCGCTAAGCGTGGTGAGCCGGTATCAATCAGACCCAGGTGAGGACCACTGGACAGCAGTAAAGAACATTCTCAAGTACCTGAGAAGGACTAAGGAGATGTTCCTGATTTATGGTAATGGAGACCTCAGGGTCGAGTCCTTTACCGACTCAAGCTTCCAGAGTGACAAGGATGACAGCAAGCCTGTCTCGGGTTTTGTGTTTACCCTCAACGGAGGGAAGGTATGTTAGAAGAGTTCCAAACAGGACACCGTCGCAGACTCGACGATGGAGGCTGAATACATTGCTGCAAGCGATGCTGCAAAAGAGGCGGTCTGGATAAAGAAGTTCATAGCTGAACTTCAGGTGGTTCTGTCCATTGTTGATCCGATACCAGTGTATTGTGATAACAATGGTTTTATAGCTTTAGCGAAGGAACCTCGGTCCCATCAGAAATCCAGGCACATCTTAAGGCGGTATCACTTGATCAGGGAGATCGTAGATCGCCAGGAGATTGAGGTCCGGAGAGTGGATACGAAAGACAACATGACAGATCCATTTACAAAGGCCCTCCCTCAAGCACAGTTCGAGCGACTTTTTGGGATTGGGTATGCGGTACGCCAGCAGCTGGCCTTAGAGCAGACGTTGGGTATTCGGTACGCCAATCACTGGCCTTTAGTGCAAGTGGGAGATTGTTGGATGTATATGCCCTAGAGGCCAGCATTATATATGTATATATATGGATACTAGGGATATGTATGTACAGAACAATCTTGCTCAGTTTTATAGTATATTATTTGACTTATTTTTATTGGGATATGTGTATTTATTGTTATTATATCTGGTTTGCACATATTGATAAAGACTCGATACGGTAGTATACTATTGTGGTTTGTATTTATCTTAACATGGCATATGTCATACTCGTTATTACATATTGCGGTTACATGTTGATAAAGCCCCTAGGATCTTGCTTGACTACCTGCGTTGTGATGGCGATCATACTCGTGGGAGCAGGGTAGTCCATAAGCACATCCTTAAATGGTCCCTGGTCGCGTGAGTATCGAGACTGGGCATTGATACTCCAGAGTAGACTGGTGTGTACGTTTCTAGCCCCGTCGGGGATGGTTGGTCCCGCAGCCATTGGTCTGATGCACCTAAGATCGTATACAGGTGCTCACTGGGTGTGAGTACACTGGACGGACTCGCCGAGAACTTCCATATGGTACTATACCTATCGTCAGATGGAAGTTCTCAGGTGACATGTGTACATGTTAGTCTTTGGACCCGAGATCGGCATTTGTCTCGTGTGAGTTCCCACTGAACTTTGATCACTACCCTACCACGGCCTACTGAGTCGTGCAAACAGGTTTTGGTTGGGTTCAGTCCCGAGCCACATGGAGGCAGTGAGCGATTGTCGGGGATTCGTTTCTCCCGGTATAGGGAGTCGATATCGCACTGTGATTCTATTGGTCAGGACCATAAGAGCTTAGCCAAGGCACTTGGGGTTTACTGATAGGTTTATCAGTAGTTTTCCGGATTGGTCCTGAGTCACGTCGGCACGACTTATCAGGTTGTTAGGGACTGACGTTCACTACCCCTAGCCCCGGTATGCGATACTCTTTGACGAAGAGACCGGACTATACGGATATTGTCACGGATAGGCTCAGTAGGAGTTCGGACGAGCCTGCTCGTCTGCCTTCCTTTTCGACAGGTACCTGGGCAGCCGTTACGTATAGCTAGTGCCGCTGACGTGCTTGTGGTTAAACCCACTGCCAGAGTACTGTCGATTCTTTAGAGTCCCACACAGAGGGTTTCCCTGATCCAGGCAAAACGATGTAGTAGCCGTATTGGATACGTGCAGGGTTCGATCGATTGATGTACTTGGTACTCGGATTTTCGATCGGACAGTTTGTAATACTAGCCGGCTCGGGTTTGAGCCGGATTATTAAATCAGGTATTGATTTAATAATTTACGTATATGTATTTCGATATATATATTTTAGTATTACGTTCTTCGTGTTATTCTATCTCTTTTGAGGCGTTCAGATTTTATCTGATTGCCAGTATATTTGTACAGTAGACTGAAATCTGTATTTACTACAGATTTCCTTCTAGAAGGTGGCCACCTCATTTTAGATTTTCCATTTATTTCATAAATGGAAACGAGGTGTAAAGTGAAGGGTATGGGAGGAAAAGAGGTGACCATGCTTCAATAGTGGTCAAATGAATTTATAATTCATTTTGGGTTTACTATTGAAGCATGGTTGCTATTGTTTAATGAAAGAAAATGGCATACAAAATCTATGTGTGTTATTCTCTCTCTCATGCTTAATTCATTTTCTCTCTTGAGCTCTCATCTCCTCCCTCTTCTAGCTTTCTCCTCCACCATCATCTTCTTCCTCTTCACTACATTTCTCATGTGTTGAGATACAAGTGAAGAGGCTAGAAAGAGATAGAACACTTAGACATCCAAACTAAATCCTAGATTACTTGGACTAGCATCCCAAGTTTTTCTAGTTGCTCCTTTTGTTACATAGTTAGGAGCTAGAGCCATGGATCATACTCTCCAGGTGGATCGTCAAGGACCAAGGAAGGCCGGAGAACAAGCTCGATCCCGGAGGATCGATGGAGCCGGAGTTAGAGTTCAAGCATGTTCAAGGTATCCCAAGGAGATAAGGATGAAAAATGAAGACCGAAGGACTTAGATCGTTTGGTATAGATTCATTCATAGTAGTTAGCATCTCTTTGTTTGCTAGTTGGTTTTATGGTAAAGATCCGGTTTTTGAGTTATCTTTGCGCCCCTTTTAAAACCCTAGAAAAAATTTTGTTCCGCAAACCGCCTCGTTTGGAGGCTCGGGCGTGAGTATAACCCAACAGTAATGAACATCAACTTTATTTATTAGCATTCTTATACATTACATCTGAAAAGTAAATACATGGAATGAAAGCAATGCCTAAACAGTGACATAACAGAAATGGAAAGTACTGAAATGAAATGTATAAGTATCTAGAGTTCCGGGTCGAAGGCTAGCTGATCTAAATCCTCACTGGTGGGCTTGTTCTCCTGAAGGTCCGATCCACCTGACAACATTCCAAAGAAGAAAGAGACGGAATGTCGTCAGCGAACAAATCGCTCGGTAAGTCCCAAAAATAAAGGAGAAGTAGAATAAACAGAGAGAGAGTGTGGCTTTTAAAGTTGTATTATATTGTTAAAATACTGTATTTAGTGTTAACGCTGTTGTTTGTAGTTTGGTACAGAAGAGCCCAGTGTATACAAGAGGAGTCTCACTTACCCCGGAGACTAAGGTATCATGAGTACAAGGAACCGTTTATGCCACGGTACAACAACAATTGAATTCAGGTTAGGTGTCTTAATGGTTGCAGTCTCGTGCCACTTCTAACACCTTCCGTACCAATCTACCCCTTATAAACCTCGAGATGTCTTAATTGTATTGTTTGTATTGTATTGTCTTGTAATTGAATTGTATAGATGGATGACTTGCCGAAACCATGATATCAGTAAATGGATGTAACTGGAGAATCATGTAGATGGATGTATATCCATGGTTCGGTTCAGTCAAGTTGTATAGATTGATATATTGAACAGATGAAATAC
Source organism: Agapanthus africanus (assembly GCA_030015575.1). Taxonomy (NCBI): domain Eukaryota; kingdom Viridiplantae; phylum Streptophyta; class Magnoliopsida; order Asparagales; family Amaryllidaceae; genus Agapanthus; species Agapanthus africanus. The sequence continues at coordinate 142,344,421 of CM057339.1, forward strand.
ATGGATTCATATTGATTTGTTATGTATACTTGAATCTCATTCAAGTCAGATTGATTATATCCGGACTCAGTCTGAGTCAGACAATTAGAAAAGAAATTGAATCCTGAATTAGGTTTTGGTGTTATCGGTAACCGCCGCACATGGACGACAGGATTTGTGTTTTTTTCAAAGACGATCACCGTGTTGATAACACCATTTATTAAGTTGTCTACCTTAAATAGGCAAGCACCCATATCTCTGGCTCCCTTAGGCTCAAAAGTCTGGTCCCGCTTAAACCTATATTTACTAGGGTCCTTATTGTAATTTATAAAATTTGAGGGGGTTTTATATAAAAATAATTTTGTATAATTTTCAAAATACACCTCAAGTATTTAATTATCGTCTTTAGAGTTTTCATAGATGTATATTTTATATATGTGACATTTCTAGCGAGTAAAACCTAATTTCATAATATATGGTATTTAATTGTAAAGTATTGAACTTGTATGAAATTGCATGGTATTTTTATGTAAAGTGATTTCTTTTGATTTAGAAAAGTTGGAATATTTATACTATATCAAAAATTAGATATTTTGATGATACATACATACATATATATATATATATATTTATATAAAATAATTTTAATTTATTATTTTTCTAGAAATCTCATTTTCTTAAGATATTTGTATTTTAAAATTTTTCGAGACCGTATGCTCCTTGCGGAGGTCTGCATTTCGCACTACTAAACCCGAGAATGTGCGATAATCCGCACTATCCCGAACGGGTTCCCCAAAATGGGTTGTAGCGGCGCTTTGCAAAGATTTGTTAAAAATACATATCTTGTAGAAAAAGGTTTTTATAAGTTTGAGGTAGTTTTGTGTAAAACCGTATTTTTCCAAGTCTATGTTTTCCAATATCATCATGCCATGTTACATATGAGTGTTGTGAAGAGGTAGGTCATTACCTCGTGAATTATCTAAAGGTATAGCAAGGGTAATGATGTTTTTATGTCGAAGCTAAGCTATATGGTATTTTTCTGTAAAATTGCGATAAAAAGTAAAATAGGAATTCTTTTGATATGAAACTTGTCAATATATTTTGTTAATATTTAATGATCATGATGTAATGGTTTGGTATTGTTATAGTTAAGAAAATTGGAACATTTTAAAGAAAGCCGAATCGGAAGTCGGATTAACTCCGCTTCCGTCGGATTTTAGAAATACAAGTTTTTAGAATAGTAAAGAGAAGAGGGAGAAGGGACTTAAGGGATTAGAGCCAAGAGAAGTTGAAGAGGAATGTTGGGGAAGCACCGGTGCATCGTTTCGTCGCCGAAAAATTCTCGGATCATCGTCGGAAGTTCGCCGGAGTTTCGCCCTTCGCTAACTCCACTTGCACACAAAAAGTCTATGAAATTTTCTCGAAAGTTTGGACCGAGATTTGGAGGTGAGGAAAGGTGATTTTAGGTGTGGTATTTATTGAAAAAATTAGGGTTTAGGGTAGATGAAAGGGTGTGATAAAAATTGTATTTAATTTTGCATTAAAAAATTAAAAGGGGTGTTTTAAATTCTCTGTTTAATTTCAGAGATTTTAAATAGTGCAGGGGGAGTGGGGTAGGCCAAAAGTCTGTGGGAGTTGAAGAAAAAATGGGTTTGGGCCGAGTTAACTCGGTGCCGCCGGCCGAGTCGCCCGTTCCGCCGGCCCGAGTCGGCCGAGTCGGGATCCATCTTCTTGCCACGTATCCCTGACGCTTTAACTACTGCAGTGAACTCGTTTGTTTTATGTGTGACTCTTGGTTTTACGAGTTATGCACGTGTAGACTCTTGGGCTTCTAAAAGATTAAAAGAAAACTAATTAAAAAAATAATGTGGCTGATGAGATTTGAACTCTGGTGCTTTGGTTCAGCAGTGCAAGGTCTTACCCGTGAGCTACAAGCTCCTTTTTGCTGTTAAAAAGCAAAACAAATTTATAACTTGTGCTCAGGCAAAAGTACCCCTTTCTGTATTTTGAAAAAATTGTACAGAAAGTTTAGGGTTGTTACACAAAATCTCCAGTGCTGACCTCGTGAGAACCAAGCCGGGGGAAAACGAAAGCAACACAAATTTTATTGCCCGATGGCGCAACCTCACTGTCAAGTGCGAACCGCCGCTAGTGCAGAACCAGTCCGTCGGCCTCCACATTGGGAACCTCAGCAATTGGATGATCCCATTCTTATGTACAACAGGCTTCAAGACGTTTCAAGAGCTGACCAAGAGAGTACAAATGTTGGAACAGTCGAAGTAAGAGTCTACCCGGGACTCTCAGGGTGACAAGTCTTGGAAGAGCAGAAAAGACGACAACCGTAAAAGTGGGAGCTCCAACAAGACCAACGCCTTCAATGTGTCTGACAGTGAAGATAAGAGAAAGGCGGGCGGGTCAAAAACATACCGGGCCTGAAGCCAGTGCTAGGAGGAGAAGGGCCTTCTCTAGAGGAGAAAAAGAACAAAGTCTATTCTTTCATGAGGGACAAGGTCCGCAAGATATTCAAGGATGTCCTGAACAACGATCTACAATTGCTGGAGTCGAAGAGATCTCACGAAATAAAAATGACCAACAATCCCCTGTATTGCCCGTACCACATATTGGGGTCAAAAGTTACACCCCGATCGACCAAGTCAAATTCAATCAACCCCCAAGCCAAGTGAGCCCAAGCCCAAGTCAGGACCAAGCATGAAAGGGGGGCGGCTCTATGACAAAAAGAATGAAACCATAAATTAGTTTATTGTAATCTTTTAGAAATAAATGTATGAAATATGGGCAAAAAGCCAAAATTTTGTAAACCGCATGACTTATGTGCAAAAAGAAATAAACACATAAGGCATGGCGTGGTACAAGTGCCATTTGGCAAAGCTCAAGGGGCTATATGTAAAGCGTGTAGTCTATAAAGGCAAACATGATGGAAAAATCAAAAACAACTTTTTCATTCTCTCAAAAAAGTCTAGGGTTTTGTGTCTTCTTCTCCTTTCTCAAGGTTCTAAACCTTCTTCCTTTTTCTTGAATTAAATCAAGAGTTTCACTCTTCTTTTCCTAAAATTGAATAGTTTTTGACCATAAACTCACAAAGGAGAGCTCAGATCTCCCATCAGATCTCTAAAATGGGAAATTTTTAAGTCTCACCCCCTTTTTTTAAGATCCAGCCAACAGAAAGGAGGAAGAAGGAGATACATCTCCAAAAATCCAACTTTGGGAAAATCAAAGGCTCAACAGAAAATGCAGGACTCAAGAGATAAGAAAGGGGTCCCCTTTCATCATCTCCGAAAATCTCTTAGGAGTTTAAGTCCACAAAAAAATAATAACAAAATAATAAATCCTTTTTTTTAGGAGTTTAACTCCAAAAGTCAATTAGGAAGTACAACTTCCTGTACAGGGGTTAAGTCTGTCTTCCCTTTTTTAAGGAGCACAACTCCAAAAGTCAATCGGGAGTACAACTTCCAGTACAGGGGCTAAGCCCATTTTTCTGCAGGCGTCCAGCGCCAACCACGTGAGGCACCGGTGCCCAGCGGCCACATGCGAAGCGCGTGGGGCACCGACGCCCAGCGCCCACACGCCAACCACGTGAGGCGCCTGCGTCCAGTGCCAAGCACGTGAGGCACCGGCGCCCAGCACCCAAGCGCCAAGCACATGAGGCACCTGCGCCCAGCGCCCACGCATCCTTAGGACGCCACTCACCTTTTTTTATATACACTCCACACTCAAAACACGTCCCCCGTTAGAAAATTTTTTCTAACGGGGCGCTGCCCCGCACCCTCAAGGAGGCTGCTAGCCTCTTGACCCTCAGCCAGCTATTCGGGTAGCACGACCTCCGTAAACTCTGCGAGGTCCCCGATATACCCAAGACCCCTCAAAACACAACACACGCACACCGCACATTGAGTTCGCATGACCAGTTTTACCCGTAAATCGGAGGTTCTCTCGCTTCACAGCCGAGGGGTAATTAATGGCAGTTTAGTCCGTAGCTGTTAGAGATTTGGACCCCTACAATCAATAAACCCCGGCTTACCCTAGGCAGGAGGAATCTGTAGTACGCCTGACAAGCGACGCGTATTTCCCATCACAATGGGGTGACGAAAAACACCCTACAGATTCTGGCACGCCCTGTGGGACACTTCTCTTCTCCCATACCTCGGGTCATGCATTCATGCGGACTCATTTAACATATATACCGATATTTGTACTGAAATGATGCTTTTCCTTGCAGCAATCGACTTTCAACAACTATGTCTTCTAACATGAATTCATCTTCCGACGCGACCCCGATCCCGTACGTGGTCAAGATCAATGCTCGCGTGATTCTCCCTGCAAGACTCAGTCGGAAGTGGGAGGAACCGCTCTGCCAATTTGGTTCCGTCAGCATCTACCCTTTCGGAAGCGCTCATCTGACAGAAATCCTGGCAAACCAAGCAGCCAAACCGACCTCAAGGGATAGGAGACCGAATGTTGTTTTCGCAAAAGCATCCCATCCCAAATGCAGATCCGTATTCGAACGGCTCTCCACCGTTCCAACTAGGACAAGGCCGTCAACACCAATGGAGCCACAAAGCATCTCCAGCAGGCTCAGATGGCGTCCTTGACAATCGTGCGAGCGGGTGTCTTCTCTGGACTCCCTGTTAATCAGTCTACGGCGGCTTCCCAAAGAACCGAAACCTGCCAAGTGCTCAAAACAGAATGGTCGAGACAGAAGCGGCTCAGGTATCGAGCCAACAAGAGGGCTAGGACTCCGACAAAATGGAATCTTGTTAGGTTCCAAGAGCAGGGTTATCCCGTGACGATGGCTGAGTCGGCTGTAAAAGTCGGTAATTCCTTCGAACATTTGAAGTGGGTTCAGGAAAATTCCATGACCGCCAGAATCAAGAAGACAACAGTCCGAACAATGTTACAAAGAGACGGTCCCAGCCCTAAAAGAGAAAGCATGATACCATCTCTTCAAGACTCTATCAGGCTCTCTGTGCCACGCGAAATCAGCGGGGCAAATCCAGAAAAGAAACGCCAGCATCACTCAAGAACCTGGTCAGGCCAACCGTCTTCAATCGATTGTCCGTTACCGAAACAGAAGGGCCCCGACAGTAGTCCATGAAATCAGCTACCAATAATGAAAGGACGGCCGAATATGTTATCCACACGGTCTATATGGCGGGCACGTGCCCCAGTGACAACCTTTGCCGCAAAAGCAAGGATGGGGCCACCATATCCCAAGCCCAATCTGACTTGAATGTGGTTGCCGATTCCCAAGATCAGCCACCTCCGCTGGATGATGAAAACCCTCTCAATAAGGTCGATAGGCAGAAAGACCCCTCAGTCCATGTGGAGTCAAGCTTGAACAGCGAGGAAGAGCCGATTTTCTGCCCCGGGACCGCAGAGCAAGAGCTGCTTCAAGAGCTTCGAAAACAGCTCAGGAGCAAAGATAAAGAGATGGCCAAGGTCAATCCAAAAATTGATGACCTAACGAATGTTGTGATGTAGCTCACGGCTCAAATTGCTCGAGCGCCTCCCAATCAAGCACAAGTCTCTACTCATGAGCCGGATGATGACAACCCGAAGCAACCGATGCCTGTCTTCTTGGGTCCAAGATTGGGCGAGCTGCACGAAAGCCGGCCACATTCCTCTTCTGGGGATGCCCTGGCCCCAGATAGCACCATCCCGTTAACACATGATCATATAACGGATTTGGTCACTATCAAGGTTAAAACATTGGTGGCCGAAACCGAAGCTCAAAAAGAAATTAGCAGTAATGGGCGGCCATATCCCGCACAGTACGATCTGATCGAGTTCCCCAGCGGCTACGTCATTCCTAAGTTCGGAAGATTTGACGGGACGGAAAACGCAAATCAGCACGTCGCCCACTTTAAAGCGTTGTGCGGAAATACACGGGGCAATGATACGCTCCTTCTTCATCAGTTTTTTAATAGCCTGACTGGTGTCGCTTTCGACTAGTACGCAAGCACCAGACGGGTCCGTCACTACTTCCGTCCAAATGTAGTCTCTGTTTCGGCAAAGATTCATGAATGTTAGTGACAAAATCTCCATCGCTGAACTCGTGAAAACTAAGCCGGGAAAAACGAAAGCAACACGGACTTTATTGCTCGATGGTGCAACCTCACTGTCTAGTGCGAACCGCTGCTAGAGGAGGACTAGTTCGTCAGCCTCCTCATTGGGAACCTCAGCAATTGGATGGTCCCATTCTTGTGTAAAGCAGGCCACAAGACGTTTCAGGAGCTGTCCAAGAAAGTCCAAATGCTGGAATGCTCGAAGCAAGAGTCTACCCCAGACTCTCAAAGAGACAAGACTTGGAAAAGCAAGAGGGACGACAATCGTTGAAGCGGAAATTCCAGCAATACCAATGTCTTAATGTGTAACGACCCCAAAATCTCTATATCTTCGTACTATCCTTCCTTAATAAAATACGGTATTTGATATTTTCCGTTTTCTATTATTTCTACTTATTTCCTCTATCTATTTCCTTGTTTTATTAGTTTCCAAAACCCATTTCTTTAAAAGCAAATATTAACCAATTCCAAATAAATAAATAAACAAAACCATAATCTAAATCCTTATCTATTTTTCATATTATTTTTAGAACCCAAAACCCCAAATTCTATTTTTTCTATTTTCCCAAAGAATTTTTTCAGTACCCTAATCAGATAACCCTTAAACATATCACCCATATTCTTCCTCTTTTAAACCCAACAACTCAGGCCCATTTATTTTTATTTTGTAGTGTTGAGCATTTTAGTGCAGTCATAGTAATATATTGTATATTGTATTATTTTAATAATAAATTGTTTTATGTCATATGATAATTTATTGTTACTTAGAGTGTTTAACTTAGATCGTATGTTGATAGGTTTAATTTTCTTAAGTTTTTTTTCAGCAGTGTGTTAAATTATTAATCAGGTTAAGTATTATTTTATGCATCAAAGTTACAACAACATAGTTATTGTTATGTTCATTATATTACTTATTTATTTTTGGTAATAAATCATGTTGGAGTATAAATAAAACTAAAACAAAACTCAATCCCAAGCCTATCCATTTCCCACTAATTAAAACCCACAACTCCTTTCCTTCTTTCTTTCCGAGGTCATTCCTGCCCCTTCACCTCTTCCCTTCACTATACAATAACCGATCCTCTCTCTCCTTCCCTCTAATAAACACCAAGTTTCCATTCCTTAATCTCCAATTAAAACCCCTTAACTTATTAAAACCCTTTACCTATATTAACACCCCACCTTTTAATCCTCCCACTTCAATTCACTCCCTACCCCTTCACCCCCCTCTCAAATAAACTGAACTCTCACTCTTCCTCTCCCATGAAAACCGACGCCCTCACCCGCGTTCCCTATCTTTCCCTATATATACATTTACACCCCCCACACCTATTTCTACCGCCACTCCATCTCCTTCTCTTCTATTTGTCACCTCCATTATATTTTTCTCTTCTCAACTCATCCTTACACCACCACCATGGTCAAGACTCGAGCCTTCTCTCTTCGACCACCATGGTCGAACCCTTGCATCGTCGACCCCGCCGCCAAAGTCATCAATGTCCGCAGCCGCAGCCGCAACAACAACACCGACAACATGTCTCGACCTTCGTTCGCCTCTTTGATATGTTTCAGACCGAGAAACGAGGCTTCAAGGCAAGGCTCTAGTCCATGTGAGCATAACGTTCGGTTCCATGCCTCCGAATCTTCGATAGGTCGATGTTCCTAATTTGCGCGCATGGTTGTTCGATGAAATGCTTCAATGAAATTTTTTCGTCGTTCTCACATTCTAAACACATGTAAGTTCCTTTCCTTTCCTCTGTATAGAAAAGCATGTACAAGACAAATATTTGCTATGTAAATGTGCCTCTGAATTTCCGATCAATAATGTTCTATATCTAGTATCTACCCTCAATAAAAAAAAATTATAGTGTGACTATTGCTTGTTTATTTTGAGTCCAACCTCATCTGTAGAGAAACTTATTTTTTATAGATTCGGTATCAAAGTCATTGCTTTAACATATTAATGCTTGTGGAATTTTTCCTGAGATCTTGGTTTTCTAATACCAGAATGCCCCTCCAAATATTTGATTTGAGAAATATTGCTTATTTGTGGTCCAAAATTTGTTGTCAGAATTATTACCTATTAATGATCACATATGCTTACATATAATCTCACATATAACAATGAAAATATATGCACTTCTACCGATTAAAATTAATCATCAAGCCATGCATATACTTACTATTGCTGACTTGCTCTGCAATACTTCTATTATACTATTACTATTATAAACTGCATATAGAAAACTTGATACATGATAACACTGGTGTAAATACACCATAAATAAAATATTATCGTAAAGTTTTTGTTGAATATTTTTGTGATAGCACACAGGTAACAACCTACCCCACACACATACACTTTTGATTCATGCCACCCTCATGTATTCGTAGTATTTTTGCTAAAGTTTAGATTTTTTTTAAAAATACCTTGAATTATATATATATATATATATATATATATATATATATATATATATATATATATATATATTCACTAATATACCTCATTCTACAAAATTCACATCCATGACAACTCTAAAGAATATAAATAAATACTTGAGGTTTATTCATAAAACCCCCTCAAGTTATAATAAATTACAATAAAGACCCTAGTAAATATAGATTTAAGCGGAACCAATCTCTTGAGCCTCAGGGAGCTAGAAATATGGGTGCTTGCATATTTAAGGTAGACAACTTAACAAACGGTGTTATCAACACGGTAATCGTCGTTGAAAAAGACACAAATCCTGTCGTCCATGTGTAGCGGTTACCGATAACATCAAAACCTAATTCAGGATTTTAATTTATTTTCTAATTGTTCTGACTCAGACTGAGTCTCATTATAATAATCTGACTTGAATATGATTCAAGTACAGTCTACAATACTATAATTCAATATGAATCCATGAATCCATATATTCAATTTATTCAATCTATATTGACTGAACCGAACCATGGATATACTTCTATTTACATAATTCTCCTGTTACATCCATTTACCGATATCATGGTTTCGGCAAGTCATACATCTGTACAATCTATAATACAAAACAATACAATAAACAAACGATACAAATAAGACATCGTAGGGTTTAAGGGGTAAATTGGTACGGAAGGTGTTAGAAGTGACACGAGACTGCAAGATTTAAGACACCTAACCTGTATTCCGTTGCTGTTGTACCGTGGCATAACGATTCCTTGTACATTCCGTTCACCTTAGTCTCTGGTCTACTGAGACTCCTCTCGTATACACTGGTATCCTTCTGTACCAAGCTACAAACAACAGCGTTAACACTAAATACAACTGTAAAAGCTACACTCTCTCTCTCTGGCTATTCTACTACTCCATTATCTCTGGGACTTACCGAGCGATTGTTCGCTGGCGACATTCCCTTTCTTTCTTCTTTGGAATGTTGTCAGGTGATTCGGACCTTCAGGAGATCGAGCCCACCAGCGAAGATTTGGACCAGCTAGCTTACGACCCAGAGCTTTAGATTCTTGTACACATTTACATTCTGTACTTTCCATTTCTGTTATGCCACTGTTTAGGCATTGCTTTCCATCCCATGTATTTACTTTTCAGATACATTGTACAAAAGAATGTTAATAAATAAAGTTGTTGTTCATTACGTTTGTCTCTTGTGTATATTTCTTTTATATTGCTTAGATACGCTTAGCGTACTTACTTCAGAGTAAATACGTAGCGGCCTCGTCGCGTCCTCTGCCCGTATACTAGGAAGCTGGGTGTGACATAATGCGTCCGACAATGAAGACAAGTGGAAACCAGGCGAATCCAAAACCAACCGATCTCGAAAGCCAGTGCTAGGAGAAGAAGGGCCTTCCTTAGAGGAGAAAAAGAACAAGGTTTACTCTTTCAGAAGGGACAAGGTCCGCAAGATATTCAAAGATACCTTGAACAACGGTCTACAATTGCCAGAGTCGAAAAGACATCACACAGCAAAAATGACCGACAATCCTCTATATTGCCCGTACGACCGAGTAATGAGCTATGCGATTAAGGATTGCTATATTTTCAAAGACTGGGTCGAGAAGCAGTACAAGACCGGGAAGGTCGAGTTGTTCAAGAGTGTGTTGATGAACAATGAAGCTGCAACCACCAGCTTCATACAGACACAAGCTGAAGCCTTCTGGGAGCAGACAGCTGAACCCGCTACCTTGAGGAATGAAATCGACTTGCTGCAGCCTCCATGGAGCATGCACATGTCTAAAATGATGAAGAAGATGCTAAAGCTACTTCAGAAAGAGCCCAGAATGGAATGTGGAGGGCAGAACGAGCTTACCGTTCCAGCTACCAATTTGGCTCAATCAGACTCAAAATCCAAAAAGCTCAAGAAGAAGAAAAGTGTAGCTCGACACGAAAAAGAGTCTGCAGGGAGACCGACCATTCAAAAATATATCGATTCCCTCGAAGACTATGAACAAAAGGAAATAACTTTAATTCAATTGAAGGAGTTCTTCCCCATAAGAGCGGCTGAGATTCTGGAGGAGCTAGAAGAAAACTCCGATAATGAGATCCCTATAGTGACCTACTACGTCGTCCATCTTGGTAGCGACTCTGAGGAAGAACTCTGTTTTCCCGAGAAGGACGAGGAGCTCTCCACGAAGGCCAACCAAATCTATCTCAGAAGCGGCAAGGCTTTACCGCCAAATCAAGGCAATGACCCAAAAGGGAAGGAAAAACAAGTCGCTAATGAAGAAGATGGCGGAGAGCCGGCTCATGAAAATTCGAGTCCTTCCTCGGTGGACTATAATGTCTTGGCTCATCTCCGAAAGCTTCTGTCTCTTCTGAGCATCTACGATACCTTGGTTCTATCTAAGGAGCTTAGAGATATTCTCATTCATGCTCTATAAAACCCCGTGCAATACCAGGCTTGCTTTGCGGAAATTGATATGAAAGAAGCCCAGTACACTCTGCATACAGCCGCGGTCACATTTAAAGATGAAGACCTGTTATTAGGAACAGCCGAGCACAACCGACGGCTTTACGTGACAGGGTACAGCGACGGAGACCGGATTAATCGCATATTGATTGATCCAGGATCCTCAGTGATCATGAACTTGTGGACTCTGAAGAGTTTGTCAATGGACGTCCGACACCTGTAAAGAGAAAGGATTGTCATTCAAACTTTCAATCAAAATTGCCAGCAAGTTATGGGATCTATAGCTCTGCCGATCAGGTCTAGGGACCTACAAACAGGAGCCAAGATATACGTGATCGATGCCGACAAAACCTATAAGATTCTCCTGGGAAGGCCGTGGCTTCACGATTACGACATCGTTCTGTCAACTCTCCATCAGTGCATGAAGTATACCAAAAATAGAGAAGAAAGACGCATTGATGGAGACATCTAGCCGTTCGTTGTGCATGAAGCCCGATATGAATATTCTCGGTACTTTGTGAACCTCCAAAGTGCTGAGCCATAACTGACCAAAGACAGAACGACCCCGAAGCTCAAAAGCAAATCTGTAATGACTCTGATTTTATTGTACGAAAAATTTCAAGTTAATGTACAGAATGGAGTTTGCAATCCTGAGTACAAATTATAAATTTAATTTGTTTAAGAACAGCAAGAAACAACTTGTAACTCATTGGTAAAGCCTTGCACTACTGTGACATAGCCCCTATGTTCGAATCCCATCAGCCACATATTATTTTTCTGAATTTTTCTTTTAACTTTTTGGAAGCCCAAAAGTTTACACGTGCAATACACGTAAGAAATGAAAAGACAGAAAATCAAACATGTGCAAATTAGAGTTAACAGCGAGTAGGACACATGGCAAGAATCAAACCCCCCAACACCCACACATGGCCGGCGAGATGCCTCTTTGGGCCGGCGACGCCGAACCATCCGTTTGGGATGAAGCCCGTGCTTTGCACACAACACCCTTTGGCCTACCTCACTACCCCTGTTCTGTTTGTTTTCTCTGCAATTTAATAGAGAATTAAAATTCATCTTTAATCTCATTTTTAATGCTTTTTAATTCAATCTTTCAATTCTAAAACCCTAATTTTACCCTATAAATACAACCCCATACCCTAGCCCTTCCTCATTCCGAAATCTCTAGTCAAAATTATCAAAAATTCTCAAGTCCAAGAAGAGTACAAGTGGAGTTAGCAAGAGGTCGACTTCCGACAAGGATCTACGCAAGTTCCGGCGACCCCACGGCGCCACGAAAGCTTCCACATCTTCTTCTACTTTCTCTCTTTCTTTCTAGCAAGTAAGTCTCATTTCTTATTCTACTCTTTCATCTTAAATAGTCACTTTTTATATGTCGGAAGTGGAGTTAATACCGACACCTCCTTTAAAGCATTATAAAATCCACATTTTCTTATATGTTCTTCATGAATATTATTACATCATACTTGCTAATCATTAAACTAACGTTTAGAAACAACTTTCACTCTAAAACTCCATGTTAATTAATTTTAATTAAGCTTTTACGTTTAAATACCATGAAGTTTATATACGTTGTCTTTTAAACTTTTTGCTTATCATACCTTTAGAAAACTTCACGACGTAATGACCTACCTTTCACATATACACATATTGATATAGCAAGATTATCTTGAGACATAACTTTTGTGGCAAAATACAACTTTTCATCAAAATACCTTGAACTATAAAAACCCATTTTCTTCGAATTGTATTATCAAACTCTTTGCAATTATGCCTCTACAGCCCATTTTGTGGAACTCGCTATTGGATGGTGCAGATTTTCGCACATCCTCGGGCTAGTAGAGCGAGATGCAGACCTTCTCACGGAGCATACGATCTCGAAAGAATTTTAATACGATTTTTAAGAAAAACGAGATTTTCTACTTAATAAATAAAATTAATTTTTAATAATCATATAAATATTATCAAACCATATATTTTTAATATATAATAAAATTCCATATTTTCTAGAAAATAAAAGAATGACAAGTTTCATTAGAATACCATCAAGTATCAATATAAGACAAGTTACACTAAAATACCTTGAACTATTCAAGCTAAGTTAATTTTTACTAATATACCTCACTCTTTAAAATTCACATCCATGGAAACGCTAAAGAAAATAAATAATTACTCGAGATTTATTTTGAAAGTATATAACATTTTTCATAAAACCCACTCGAGATATATAAAATTACATTAAGGACCATAGTAAATATATGTTTAAGTGGGACCAATTCTCTTGAGCCTCAGGGAGACGGAGAAAGTGGGTGCTTGCCTATTTAAGGTAGAAAACTAAAACGGTGTTATCAATGATAATTGTCCTGAAAAAAACACAAATCCTGCCATCCATGTGCAGCAGTTACCGATAACACCCTAATCTAATTCAGGATCCAAATTCTGTTCTAAGTGTCTGACTCAAGTCTGAGTCCAAAACAATCTGAATCCAATCCAAACATGAATTCAATTCAACACGAATCCAATATACCAAACATGAACTTGAAAACCAGAACAATACCAAATATGCAAACATGGCTTGACTTGACCGAACCATGGCTATGATTACATGACTACTTGATACATCCTGAAACCGTTTACATGAATAACTTATACCATGGTCTCGGAAAGTCTGATATTTACTAATCAATACAATATACATTACGGGGTTTAACGGGATAGACTAGCACGGAATGTATTAGAAGTGGAACAAGAAGGTCACTAAAAGACACCTACATGAACATCCATGCCGTTGTCCCGTGGGTATTGACGGGGACTTGTACTTCGATTACCATAGTCCACGGATCAAGTTAGACTCCTCTCGTATACACTGATACATTCTGTCCCAAGTTACAAACAACCATGTTAGCATAATAAACAGATAATTTACCAGTTCTATTCTCTTTACTTGTCTATTCCATTCTATCTTTTGGGACTTACCGAGCGCTAGTTCGCTGACGACATTCCTGTCTCATCTTTCTTTGGAATGTTCGTCAGGAGGACCCGACACTCGGGAGACCGAGCCCAGTCAGGACGATTTGGAGCAGTTCACAAAGGAGCCAGACTTCTAGGTTTTTACTTGTACTTATTTTCTTTTCAGTTCATATGCCATTGTTTAGGTATCACTTTCTATCACTGTGCTTTACTTTTCCGTTGTATGTAAAGAAAGAATGTTAATAAAAGTTGCTGTTATTATTACATCTCTTATTATTCTTGTGTATTCATTTATATTTCTTATTTATGTTTAACGTGTTTACTTCTGAGTAAATACGTCGCGGCCCATCACGTCTAATTCTCTGTACACTGGGAAACGGGGCGTGACAAAATCTGAGCCGGCTATCACTTTCAAAAGCAAAAACCCCCAAGTGCATCCGCATTTTGGTAGTGACTATGATGAGTCCGACGTTGGAAGTCCGTCCGTCCATAAAATCCGCCCTCATATTGGTAGTGATACGGACGAGTCTGATATTGAAGGCCCATCCAACAACAAAATTCGCCCTCATTTAGGCAGCGACACTGAAGAGTCGGAGGGTAAGAACCCGCCTTGCAACAGCTATACAGATTGGGCCCCAACGCAACAAGCGAAGCTATGAGAGACCTTTGAAGTTGCAGAAGGGTCCCTAGCCGTTATGAGGGTGCCGGAGCAGATGTGCAAAGAGCTCGATGCATTGTCGGTCTCCACCGTGGACCAGATGAAAACTTTCTACGTTCCCGGAGGGAAAAGTGGACAGATGGGCATCCTGTTTTATGGGTCAAATCCTGTCGCGCTTCTGGACGATTTGTCTATGCCATGCCTTCCATACGAAAGAGGCATAAGGGTCATCCTCAATCCCAGATATTATGCGTCCGAGATGTGAAAGTGTACGCTAGCACCGCGACGGGGTTTAAACGGGCATCACACATGCAATTTTCTAAAATTCGCAGTGCTAACGAACACTAACCAAGATCTAACTAGAATATTAGGGTTTTGCTATGATGATATAAACTAAACAAAGAGAAGGAAGAAGGCTACAACCTTTGATGACCGTGTCCTTCTCTTCAAATGCTCCGGGTTGTAGTCCACGCGACTCCACTAGGCTCCACTTAAGATTTGAACGAGCCTCCTTCGTGATCTTCGTGCTGAAGATGATCCACCTGAAGCTTCTTAAATCCAAGCTATCTCTTCACTAAAATCTCATTAGTGAAGGAAACACACTAGTGCAAGATGCTAATCTATACTTGGATGATGAAGTAGGGGTTCTAAGCTCACTAGGATGTGTCTTAAGCCATATGATTCACATCACATGTGAGGGTTTATGGCTCAAGAAAGAAGAGGAAGAAGATGGAGAAAGCTAGGGAGCATGAGCTCAAGAAAATGGCTAAGGCTTAAAAACATAGAATGAATGAGTGAGAGTGAAGTGAAGAATGGATCTCTCTTTCCTCACTTATTCAAGCATAGAATAAAATGCAATAAGAAATTGAAACCATGCTTGAATGGTGAGTCGAGAGTAGTAAAGAAATAATAAAGCCCATGCTTCACACCATACTCAAAATATCTCCCCATTTACACATCATTTTCTATTTTCCAAAAAATAGAAAATCCATGCCACGCTTCATAATATATATATATATATATATTAATATATATATTATGAAGAAAATAATTAGTGAGCTAATAATATTAGTTAATATATAATTATATCAAATATAAATATATATCATACTATTAAATCAACACTTGATTTAATAATCCGGCAATATCACATATAACCGACTAATATTATTTATCTGTATATCACATTATCAAATCAACACTTGATTCGACAATCCGGTTATATCACATATAACCTAACCGATAACAAATAACTGCCAGATTAGAATACGGTATCACATACTCGTATTTAATTTGGCCCCCCGCACATATCAGCATATGTGCCCTACTTCGTTTCGCTTGAACTAGAAAACTTCTATGTGGGACTTTAAAGACTCGTCAATACGCCAGTAGTAGGTGATGATCACATCAGTCACCCACAAGCAATCAGCGGTACTACCTGGACGTAACGGCTATCCAGGTATTGAGCGATTAGAAGATCAACAAGAAAGCTTGTCCATACTCTCCATGAAGCCTATAAGTAACACTTACCGTACAGTCCGGTCTCTTCGTCTGATATGTCGCACATCGAGTCTAAGGGTGGTAACGTCAGACCACAGTAACTTGATAAGTCATGCCGATGTATGGATCATAACGGTTCGAGAAACTACTGATAAAACTTACCAGCAAATCTCATCAACAGCCCTGGCCAGGGACTTCCAGTTATAGCCAATCGAGTATAGCGCAACATCAACTCCCAATACCGGGAGAAACGAAACCCCTCCTATCGCTCACTGCCTCTATGTGACTTGGGACTGTACCAAAAATTCACCTGTTTGCACGACTCCTTTGAGCAATGGTAGGGAGGAAATCAAAGTACAGTGGGAGCCACACAAGACTCTATGACGATCTCGGGTCTACAGACTAATCTGTACCAGTGTCACCTGAGAACTGCTATCTGACGATAGGTATAATACCAACTAGGAGTTCTCGGCGAGTCTTGTTCGGTGTACCTATTCTCTAATGAGCACATGCGTACAATCTTTCATGTCACACACCAATGGTTGTTGGATCAACCATCGCACCATACAGGATCAAGAAACGTACACACTAGTCTACTCTGGAATATCGATTCCCTGTCTCGATATCCTCTCGACTAGGAACGGTTAAAGGATATACTTATGGACCACCCTGGCCCCACTAGTATGATCTGTATCATAGTCCTGATAGTCAAGTACATATCCTAAGGGTTTTATCAACATGTAAGAGAAAGACAGTATAAGAATACCAGTCTATATGTTAAGATAAAGAGTAACCAGATAGCATACTATCATGTAGAGCAAGAAAGTACTCTATATATATGTCCAAGCATCCACTATAATATACATCAATGTACAATAATGGCCTCTAAAGCATACATATTCCTAACAATCTCCCACTTACACTAAGGCCAGTTGTTGTAGTATCTCATACCCAACATCCCAAAAAGTCTCTCAAACTGCGTCTGAGGGAGGGCCTTCGTGAGTGGATCCGCTATGTCGTCCTTCGTGTCAACTCTCCTTAGCTCGATCTTCCGGCGATCTACTATCTTCCTGATCAGGTGATACCGTCTAAGAATATGTCTGGATCTTTGATGGGATCGGGGTTCCTTGGCCAAAGCCACAGCTCCATTGTTATCACAATACACAGGTATTGGATGCTCACTGGATGGAACCACACCAAGTTCAGTAATGAACTTCTTCATCCAGACAACCTCTTTGGCAGCATCGTTGGCAGCGGTGTATTCAGCTTCCATCGTCGAGTCTGCCATGGTATCTTTCTTGGAACTCTCCAACATACCGCCCCTCCTTTGAGGGTAAAGACAAAATCCGAGACCGACTTACTATCGTCCTTATCACTCTGAAAGCTCGAACCGGTAAAGGACTGCACCTGGAATTCTCCATTACCATACACTAAGAACATTTCTTTAGTCCTTCTCAAGTACTTAAGAATGTTCTTCATAGCTATCCAGTGGTTTTCCCCAGGATCTGATTGATACCTACTCACTACACCTAGCGAGTAA
This sequence comes from Agapanthus africanus, assembly GCA_030015575.1. NCBI lineage: Eukaryota > Viridiplantae > Streptophyta > Magnoliopsida > Asparagales > Amaryllidaceae > Agapanthus > Agapanthus africanus. Next base: position 142,362,073 of record CM057339.1, read on the forward strand.
GATACATCCGGTCTGGTACACAATATCACATACATGATTGACCCGACTGCCGAAACATAGGACATTTCTTGCATGCGAGCCCTCTCCAAATCAGTCTTGGGAGACATCTCTTTGGATAGAGTGATTCCTGAGCAAGCGGGTAAATTACCACGCTTAGAATCTTCCATACTAAATCTCTTTAGTATGGTGTCTATGTATCTGGATTGGAACAATCCCAACATTTTTTTAGATCTATCTCTATAGATCTTAATTTCCAGGATGTAAGAGGCATCACCTAAATCTTTCATGGAGAACTTGTGTGATAAGAAGAGCTTGACCGAGTGTAGCATAGAAACATCATTTCCTATCAAGAGTATGTCATCCATGTACAATACGAAGAAGACAACCTTACTCTCTATAACCTTTTTGTATATACAAGGTTCATCTATGTTTTTGATGATGTCAAACTTTTTGACAACTTCATCGAAACAGATGTTCCAGCTCCGCGATGCCTGCTTTAATCCGTAAATTGATTTAAGTAACTTGCACACGCTTCCGCTGCTCCCACTATCTACGAAGCCCTCTGGCTGTGTCATGTACACGCTCTCTTCTAAATCACCATTTAGAAAAGCGGTCTTGATGTCCATCTGCCAGATTTCGTAGTCATGGTATACAGCAATGGCAAGTAGGATCCTGATGGACTTAAATATAGCCATTGGAGAAAAGATTTCATCATAGTCGACACCTGGTCATTGACGAAAACCTTATTAGTTGTATGTATGCCCTAGAGGCCATTATTGTATATATGATGTATATTTTAGTGGATGCTTGGACATATATAGAGAGGACTTTCTTGCTCGACATAATAGTATTTGGTTGCTCTTTATCTTAACATGTATACTTGTCTCTTGATACTGTCTCATGGTTACATGTTGGTAAAGCCTTTAGGATGTGTACTTGACTACCAGAATTATGATGCAGATCATACTAGTGGGGCCATGGCAGTCCATAAGTTCATCCTTTAATGTTCCTAGTCGTGGGTGTATCGAGACAGGGCATCGATATACCAGAGTAGACTAGCGTATACGCTTCTCGACCCATGAGATGGGCGATGGATGATCCCATATCCATTGGTGTTTGACATCAGAGATGGTATACAGGTGCTCAGTGGAGACTGGGTACACTGGACGGACTTGCCGAGAACTCCTAGATGGTATTATACCCGACGTCAGATAGCAGTTCTCTAATGACACTGGTACAAGTAAGTCTGTAGACCCGAGATCGTCATAGAGTCTTGTGTGATTCCCACTGTGGTTTGATTTCCACCTTACCACGTTCAAGAGGACGTGCAAAACGGTGGTTTTTGGGTACAGTCCTGAGTCACATGGAGGCAATGAGCGATAGGAGGGGATTTCGTCTCTCCCGGTATTGGGGGTAGATGTCGTGCTATGCTCGATTGGCTATAACTGGAAGTCCCTGGCCAAGGCTGATTTAGAGATTTACTGGTAAGTGTTATCAGTAGTTTCTTGACCCGTTCTGAGCCTCGTATCGGCATGACTTATCGAGTTATTGGGGTCTGACGTTTACCACCCCTAGACTTGATATGCGACATCTCAGACGAAGAGACCGGACTGTACGGCCGTGTTACTGACATGCTTTACAGGAGCTAGAGCAGGCTTGCTTGTTGATCTTCTGATCGCTCAATACCCGGGTAGCCGTTACGTCTAGCTAGTACCGCTGACTGCTTGTGGGTGCTTGATATGATCATGCCGGCGTATTGACGAGTCTTTAGAGTCCTACACAGAGGTTTTACTGGCTCAGGTAAAATGAACTAGGAGCACATATGTGATATGTGCGGGACCGAGATTAATACGAGTATGTGATACCGTATTCTATTCTTGCGATATTTGTATCGCTCGGTTATATATGATATAGCCGGGTTATCGAATCAAGTGTTGATTCGATAAGTTGGTACATATAATATTAGTCGGTTATATATGATATAGCCGGATTATTAAATCAAGTGTTGATTTGATAATTTAGTGTATAATTGTATATTTGATACACTATTTTATATTAACTAATATTAGCTCACTTAAGCATTTATTTTTCTCACATGTGCACACTTAATATATATGTGATATATATTAATTGTGTTTTATTATGTATCATGGTTGATGATACATGCAACATGGGTGTATAAGACTTACACCATGATAAAGATAATGTAGGGTTTATTTATTTATTGTAATTCAATTATTAGTTGGAAATTTGTCACATGGCATGAAGCTTCATGAAGCTTTGAGATCCATTGACTTAGTCCACTAGTTTTATCTTACACTAGATATTTGTTAACCCAACCATTATCTAAACTCATGGTTAAGTCTCTACATGAGTAATATTAGATATTTTCTCACCCATGCTTGCCATTCACTCTCTCATCCATTATCATCTTCTTCCTCCTCAAGCTCAAGAGAGAGCTCACTAGGTTTTGTGAGAGAGCTTAAAAATAGTGAGAAAATCAATTCTAAAGTGAGCAAAAATCCTACTTCATCATCCTCTACTAGATTAGCACTTTAGTATAAGGTGTTAGCTTCACTATTCTCATATTAGTGAAGAGGTAGCTTGGGTTAGTGTCTCCTTGACGTAGATCATCTTCGGCCTCGAAAACTTCAAGCAAGTTCGTTCTTTTCTCCTTGTAAAGCCATGCTAGAGTCCGGAAGATCACTACTTGGAGCGAAAGGACTACTAGATCATTACTTGGAGTGAATGGACCCTCGTAAAAAACTCTGCGGGGCCCCCGATATATCCAAAACCCCTTCAGAACACAACACTGCACATTGAGTTCATATGACCTGTTTGACCCGTTAATTGGAGGTTCTCTCGCTCCAAAGGCGAGGGGGTAATTAACGGCAGCTTAGTCCGCGGCTGCCGGAGATTCAGATCCTCACAATCAATAAACCCCAGCCTACCCTAGGCAGGGGGAATCTGTAATGCGCCTGACAAGCGCGTGCGTATTCCCATCTTAATGGGGTGACGAAAAACACCCTACAACATTAGCGTGCGCTCTTTGCAAGATTAGATTGGTTATTATCTTATGTAATCAGGATGGCTCCCACTGTTTTTATCAAATCTTCTTTCAAACCATAAAAGGTAAGATTAGCGGGATTAATTACACCCTACAAGTTCGCCAATCGTTCGGCCAGGCACGTATTGGTACTCTGAGGGAGTCTCCCCATGCTATCACATAGAACTAATTAAATAACCTCATTTCCGCAGAGGAATAACCCCGTTAACACCTTTCTTAGACACCTATTTGATCGGCTAATTGTAAAGTGCAAAACTCTCCCAAGAGTAACTCTTACTCTCAGTGGGTATCGGGATCCAACTATCATATAGAAGGTATGCAATCTCATTGCAAATTTCACACTTGAAATTCCCAATATCTGTTTTTATCCCTAGCGTCCTATGATCTTGATGCAGGCCAAACAACCCATAGGGTGCTACTCAAGTTCAACCCGTTCATTTCTTGATTGAATTAAACCCACCCGTACGACCCTTGGCACAGGCCAAACAACGCTGTATGACTACCCTAATCCAATCGCATCACATGCTGCAGATAATCATTAATCATCTACCGCACACTACGCCTTGACGCAGGCCAACAAATGCAGCACAAATACTAAATAGTACTTATCTGAAATAACGGAGGGCTACGGCTGGTTTTGAAGAAAACGTTTAATGTAATGAACTTGATATCGTTGTAGGATCTAGTGATTTGAAAAGGAGTGTTTTTGTAGCTTTTGCTAGTTTCACTAAAGAGATCACTCCCGGGGAAGGGATCTCGGCTCTTTCCTCATCGAATGAGGTGCTGGATATTTATCAAGGAATACCACTATGCAAAGCAAGAACTAGAGAAGTTATAAAAACAAAACCGAGTAGCTTGTAGCATTTGCTAGTTTTGCTAAAGAGGTCACTCCCGGTGAAAGGATCTCGGCTCTTTCCTCATCGAATGAGGTTCTGGATATTCATCAAGAAATACCAATATGCAAAGCAAGAACTATAACTACCTTTTAAAAACTTTTGATTCTATAACATCTTTAGGTTTCTTTTCTTTTCATTAATCTCATTAATGAATTCCCATCATTTAATGTTTCCTAAACATCACAGAAAAAGAAACGAAAATAGAACGTACGCTTATGCCATCCGCATTCGCTACGGGGCCCCGTCATGCACCGTTAGGTTACTTAACTAACGGCAGAGCGGGGGCTGGACTAACGCGGATGCAAAACATAAACAACGTTTATTATATATCATATATATAATATAGCATTCGTCTCACGCAGTTATATGATCACATCACAGAACCAAGCAGCAGAAGCAACATATGAAATATTGGATATACTAGGAGGTCCGTGTTTTAAATTGAGCCAGTAATGTAAAATATGGATTCCACAGTCATGATGAATAGCCAAACCCATATTCCTAGACCCCCACGAGAGCGGCAAGTAACCCTACTATTTCTAGAGTTAGGAGACTCGGTCTCGACTCTTCGAGATGGTCTCCCACTGGACTCCAGAACCCGGTTACTTGTGCTCCTCGCCTTGGGTCTATCCTAATGCGGAAAAGTGAATGTAATAACCCCAAACTTTATGTACAATTTAAAAAAAAAACAGAAATGGGTACTTGAGCCTGAGCACAAGTTATAAGTTTGATTTGCTTTTGAACATCAAGAAGGAGTTTGTAGCTCATTGGTAAGACCTTGCACTGCTAAAACAAAGCACCAGAGTTCAAATCTCCTTAGCCACATTATATTTTTAATTATTATTCTTTTAATCTTTTAACCAAGAGTCTACACATGCACTACATGTAATAGGGTAAGTTACAGAACAAACAAACGTGTCCACGAGGCTAGACCAATCGTCAGGGACACGTGGCAGCAAGACGAGCCCCGACTCGCCCGACTCGGGCCGGAGAACCGCTTGACTCGGCCGGCGCCGCCGGTCCAACTCGGTCCGATCCCTAAATTTCTTTAACCCCCTGCACCTTTTGGACTACCCCACTCCCCCTACACTGTTTAAATTCTCTGCAATTAACCAGAGAATTAAAATGCCCCCATTTAATCCATTTTAATACAAATTTTTAATACACCCTTTCACTACCCTAAAACCCTAAATTTTCCTATAATACCATCCTCAAATCACCCCTCCTCACTCCCAAATCCCTGCCCAAACTCTCAAGAAAATTCCCAAGACTTTTTGCGTGCATGTGGAGTTAGCAAAAGGGCGAAGCTCCGACGAACTTCCGACGGAAATCCGAGGAGATTCCGAGGACGAAACGACGCACCGGCACCTCCCACCTCTTCCTCCTTCTCTCTTCTAGTCTAATAACCTGTAACCCCCTACTTCTTCTTCTTTTCTCTATTCTAAAAACATTCAAAACTAAAACCCGACGGAAGCGGAATTAATCCGACTTGTGATTCGGTTTTTCCGTAAAAAGTTCTATTTTACTCAAACAAAATAATACCAAACTCTTATGTCATGACCATTAAACATTAACGAAGATAATAGAACAAGTTTGGTATCAAAATAATAACCGTAGCAAGTTTTATTCCACTTTTACATTAAAATACCCTTATGTTTCATTTCGAAATGCTTGAACTTTTTAAATCGTATTATCTTAGAAAACACACGAGATAATGACCTACCTCCTCGCAACACATATATCTAATATAGAACGATGGAATTTGGGAATATAGATCTGAAAAAATACGACTTTTCATATAACTACCTTCAACTTATAAAAACTTTTTTCTACAAGAAGTGTATTTTAACAAATTTTGCAATTGCGCCTCTACAACCCATTTGGGGAACCCGTTCGGGATGGTGCGGATTATCGCATATCCACGGGCCTAGTAGAGTGAGATGCAGACCTCCACAAGGAGCATACGATCTCGAAAGATTTAAAATACAATTTTCTTTAGAAAATATGATTTCTATTATAAATAAAACTTATATTTTTAATAAATAAGTATATATTTAATAAATATATATATATTTAATTAATATCAAAATATCTATTTTTTAATATTTATAATATTCCACATTTCCAAAATTCAAGAAAAACATCTCATTTATAAGAAAATACCATACAATTCCAATATTACAAATAAATACCATATATTATGAAATTAGGTTTTATTCACTAGAAATGTCACATTGATAAAATATACATCAATGAAAACTCTAAAAACGATAATAAAATACTTGAGGTGTAGTTTGAAAATAATACAAAATTATTTTTACATAAAACCCCCTCAAGTTATACTAAATTACAATAAGGACCCTAGTAAACATAGGTTTAAGTGGAACCAGTCTCTTGAGCCTCAGGGAGCCGAAAATATGGGTGCTTGCCTATTTAAGGTAGACAACTTAATAAACGGTGTTATCAACACAGTAATTGTCTTTGAAAAAGACACAAATCCTGCCGTCTATGTGCAGCAGTTACCGATAGCACCAAAACATAATTCAGGATTCAATTTCTTTTCTAATTGTCTGACTCAGACCGAGTCTCAATATAATCAATCTGACTTGAATATGATTCAAGTATGAAATTATAAAACTGCAATTCAATATGAATCGATATATATTCAATCTGTTCAATCTGTATTGACTAAACCGAACCATGGATATACATCGATCTACATGATTCTCCAGTTATATCCATTTACTAATATCATGGTTTCGGCAAGTCATCCGTCTATATACAATATACAATTCAAACAATACAAACAATACAATCAAGATATCGCGGGGTTTATAAAGGGGTAGACTGGTACGGAATATATTAAAAGTGGTACGAGATGGTCACATAAGACGTAATTACATCCATGCCATTGTTCCGTGGTATTATCGACGGAGCCTTATACTACGGGTTACCAAAGTCCACGGTGTAAGTTGGACTCCTCTCGTATACACTGGCATCTTCTGTACCAAGCTACAAACACTACGTTAACCTAACAATCAAATATCATACTAGATATACTCTGTTTTCTGTCTATTCTACTTCCCTCATTCTTTGGGACTTACTGAGCGATTGTTCGCTGACGACATTCCTATTTCTTTTCTTCTTTGGAATGTTGTCAGGAGGACCTGACGCTGAGGAGTACGAGACCAGTCAGGAGCATTTGGAGCAGGCCCCTGAGCAGTATGCCGAAGACCCAGAGCTGTAGCCACTTGTACTTATTCTATTTTCATTTCTGTTATACCACTGTTTAGGCATTGCTTTCATTCCATGTATTTACTTTCCATTGTATTGTAAAAAAAATATTAATAAATAAAGTTGTTGTTCATTTACATCTTGTCTCTTGTGTATTTTACTTATATTGCTTAGATACGCTTAGCGTTTTTACTTCAGAGTAAATACATAGCGGCCTCGCCGCGTTCCTTTCCCATATACTGGAAAGCGGGGCGTGACAGTGAATAATATACATCAATGGTGACATCATGCTCAACTCGGAAGTGTCCCAATAAAAGAATATTACATACAAATTTTACATGAATGAAAATTGTAAAACTCTCATCTCACATAAAACCCCCGGCTATTCATTCACGACGATCCAATATAACATATTACAGCAACACATAACATCATATGTCATCAACGTAAGTAAATATGCGTATCCCAAATTCCGTTGATATATAGCAACGAGATTTGGGATACCCCACATATTACACTTACAGTCGCAGAAAAGAAATGAAAAAATACAATAATTAGAATCCGTATTTTCTTAGACATCATAAACCCGGAATATCTCATATTCCGAATTTCATGCCTAATTTATAAAACTTGCATTTTAGTCTCAAATTGAAAACTCTTTTCAATTAGTTGTCGGATAATTCAACAAGATTCCCGACTTAGTGATCGCGTACAATACGCGATTGCGACGGAGTTTTGATTCGAATCAAAACTCCATGGCAATCGATCAAACGAGACTAAACGGATAGATTTACAATATACTAATTAGTTTTCACAAAACTAGTTATTGTGAATTCCAAATATTGTATCACATATCATCATCATCTATACGACGCTAAACATTTCGATCGATTTATCGAACACCCACAAATTACAGAGAGTTCAACAACTTGAGCATCATTAAAAATGTCCAGAAAGTTCCAAATTTATCAATAGAGCAGCACAGAAAAACACAACCCATAACTCCATAAAAGTGCGGCTGAACCGCTGCCAAACTAGGGTTTGGGCCGCGGTTCCGCAGTGGTTTGAAGGGGTTAGGGGTTCGAATTTTCTGGGGCTCCATAAAAAATCCTGCACGATTTTCTGCATATTTTTAATCACAAAAATTTCAACTTTTGAAAAATTCGACAGAAACATCACATGTTTCGGTTTCGAAAAAACGATCAAACACTTTAACACCGTAAAGACCTACCCTAATCTTCTAGCTTGGCTCTGATACCATGAAAGTATACGCTTGCACCGCACCGGGGTTTTAATGGGCATCACACATGCAATTTTCTAAAATTCGTAGTGCTAACGAACACTAACCAAGATCTAACTAGAATATTAGGATTTTACTATGATGATATGAACTAAACAAAGAGAAGGAAGAAGGCTACAACCTTTGATGACCGTGTCCTTCTCTTCAAATACTCCGGGTTGTAGTCCACATGACTCCACTAGGCTCCACTTGAGGTTTGAACGAGCCTCCTCCGTGATCTTCGTGTCGAAGATGATCCACCCGAAGTTTCTTAAATCCAAGCTACCTCTTCACTAAAATCTCATTAGTGAAGGAAACACACTAGTGCAAGGTGCTAATCTACACTAGGATGATGAAGTAGGGGTTTTAAGCTCACTAGAATTTGTCTTAAGCCATATTATTCACATCACATGTGAGGGTTTGTTGCTTAAGCAAGAAGAGGAAGAAGATGGAGAGAGCTAGAGAGCATGAGCTCAAGAAAATGGCTAAGGCTTACAAACATAGAATGAATGAGTGGGAGTGAAGTGTAGAATGACTCTCTCTTTTCTCACTTATTTAAGCATGAAATAAAATGCAATAAGAAATTGCAACCATGCTTGAATAGCGAGTCAAGAGTAGTAAAGAAATTATAAAGCCCATGCTTCATACCATGCTCAAAATATCTTCCCATTTGCACCTCATTTTTTATTTTCAAAAAATTAGAAAATCCATGCCATGCTTCATATATATATATATATATCTCAATATATATATTATGAAGAAAATAATTAGTGAGATAATAATATTAGTTAATAAATAATTATATCAAATATAAATATATATCATATTATTAAATCAACACTTGATTTAATAATCCGGTAATATCACATATAACCGACTAATATTATTTATCTGTATATCACATTATCAAATCAACACTTAATTCGACAATCCGGTTATATCACATATAACCTAACCGATAACAAATAACTGCCAGATTAGAATACGATATCACATAATCGTATTTAATTTACCCCCCCCCCCGGCGCACATATCAGTATATGTGCCCTACTTCATTTCGCTTGAACTAGAAAACTTCTATGTGGGACTCTAAAGACTCGTCAATACGCCAGCAGTAGGTGATGATCACATCAGTCACCCACAAGCCGTCAGCGGTACTGGCTGGACGTAACGGCTGTCCAGGTATTGAGCGATTAGAAGATCAACAAGAAAGCTTGTCCATACTCTCTATGAAGCCTATAAGTAACACTTACCGTACAGTCCGGTCTCTTCGTCTGATATGTCACACATCGAGTCTAGAGGTAGTAACGTCAGACCCCAGTAACTTGATAAGTCATACCGATGTATGGCTCATAACGGTTCGAGAAACTACTGATAAAACTTACCAGTAAATCTCATCAACAGCCCTGGCTAGGGACTTCCAGTTATAGCCAATCGAGCATAGCGCAAAATCAACTCCTAATACCGGGAGAAACGAAACCCCTCCTATCGCTCACTACCTCCATGTGACTCGGGACTGTACCCAAAATCCACCTGTTTGCACGACTCCTTTGAGCCGTGGTAGAGAGGAAATCAAAACACAGTGGGAGTCACACAAGACTCTATGACGATCTCGGGTCTACAGACTGACCTGTACCAGTGTCACCTGAGAACTGCTATCCAACGATAGGTATAATACCAACTAGGAGTTCTTGGCGAGTCATGCTCGATGTACCCATTCTCTAATGAGCACCTATGTACAAACTTTGATGTCACACACCAATGGTTGTGGGATCAACCATCGTCCTATTTAGGGTCAAGAAACGTACACACTAGTTTACTCTGAAATATTGATGCTCTGTCTCGATATCCCATCGACTAGGAACGGTTAAAGGATGTACTTGTAGACCACCCTAGCCCCACTAGTATGATCTGCATCATAGTCCTGGTAGTCAAGTACATATCCTAAGGGCTTTATCAACATGTAAGAGAAAGACAGTATAAGAATACCAGTCTACATGTTAAGATAAAGAGTAACCAGATAGCATACTATCATATCGAGCGACAAAGTCCTCTATATTTATGTCTAAGCATCCACTATATAATACATCAATGTACAATAATGGCCTCTAGGGCATACATATTCTTAACAAGATGCGGGAATACTTTAAAAAGTGCGGGTGTCGGTTATATCAAACGGACTTCGAAGCAAAGTTTTACGAAGGGTTATGGCATCCGCCTTAGGTCCGAGCACTCATCGATGAACGAATCCCAGATAGACGGGGCATATGTTTCATTCAATCTGATGCCAAAGCATGCTACATGATTCATGTTGGTGAAGCTAGCGAGAGGTCAAATGACGACGACGAGCTAGCCTAGCCATAGGAAGCCCCTCGAGAGCTCGAAGATGGCGGACAAGCAACCTTCGACGAGCTAACTGAGATTGATTTGGGAACGTCCGATAATCCAAGGCCGACCTACATCAGCTCACTCTTGTCAGAGGAAATGAAAGAGCAGAAAATCGCTTTGCTGCATGAATTCGCCGACTACTTTTCGTGGACGTACAAAGAAATGCCTGGCCTTTCCCCTAAAGTGGTCGTGCATAAGCTGGCTATATCTCCTGATGCTAAGACAGTCAAACAATCTCCTCGAAGAATGAGAAGGGAACTGGAAGAAAAGGTCATCGAGAAAACCAAGAAACTCATCGATGTCGGTTTCATCAGAGAAGAGAAATATACGGACTGGATCGCATGCATCGTCCCAGTGAAAAAGAAGAATGGACAGATATGAGTTTGTGTTGATTTCAGGGACCTCAACAAGGCATGCCCTAAAGATGATTTCCCATTTCCGATAATGGAAATGATGGTCGACGATGCCTCAAATTACGAGCTGTTCACTTTCATGGATGGTTCGTCTAGGTACAATCAGATAAAAATATCGTCTGAGGATGAGAAGCATACAGCATTTCGAACCCCGATCGGCATTGTAGGGTGTTTTTCGTCACCCCATTGAGATGGGAATACGTGCGCTCTTGTCAGGCGCATTACAGATTCCCCCTGCCTAGAGTAGGCTGGGGTTTATTGATTGTGGGGATCCGAATCTCCGGCAGCCGCGGACTAAGCTGCCGTTAATTACAACTCGCCTTTTGGAGCGAGGGAACCTCCAATTGACGGGTTAAACTGGTCATGCGAACTCAATGTGCAGTGTTGTGTTTTGAAGGGGTTTGGGATATATCGGGGGCCCCGCAGAGTTTTTACGGGGGTCCCGCTACCCGGATAGTGTTGTGGAGTGTGTGTGTATCTATATATATATATATACATGTATGCATATATATAAAAAGGGGAAAAGCGCCCAAAGAACGCGTGGGGCCAGCGCCTCACATGCCTAGCACTTGAGCGCCGTGCGCTTGAGCGCTAGCGCACCACGTGTCCGACACGTGGGCGCTGTGCGCTTAGGCGCTAGCGCACCACGTGTCCGACACGTGGGTGCTGGGCGCTCGAGCGCTAGCGCACCACGTGCCCCGACACGTGGGCGCTGGGCGCTTGAGCGCAAGGTGCTCGAGCGCTAGCGCACCACATGCCCGGCACGTGGGTGCTTGAGCGCAAGGCGCTCGAGCGCAAGCGTGCCACGTGTCCGGCACGTGGGCGCTGGGCGCTTGAGCGCTTGGGCGCCGGCGAGGAAAATGGGATTTTAGCCCTAGAAATAGGATTTAAAATCCCAAAAGAGGATTTAGAGTGGAGTTAAACTCCTAAGATGTTTTGGAGTTGATGAAAGGGGTTCTTCTTTGGAGCCCTGGGTCTTCCCAAAAATAGGGTTTTCGGAGATGGGCCTCCTTCTTCCTCCTCTGTTGGCAGGATCTTGAAGAATAAGAAGTATGAGATTTTAAAAATCTCTTCGTTTTGTGATCTGATAGGAGATCTGAGTTCCCCTTTGTTGGTTTTGTGGTGAAAAACTATTTAGTTTTGGAAGTGGAAGAGTAAAACTCTTGATTTAATTGAAAAAAAGGAAGAAGGTTTTAGAACCTTGAGGAAGGAGCAGGAGGCACAAAGAACCCTAGTTTTTTGGGGGAATGAAAAAGTAGATCTTAGATATTTTCATCATGTTGACTTATATCGGCTTACATATTTACATTTAGCCCCTTGGGCTTTACAAAATGACATTTTGCTCATCCCATGGCTCATGTGCCATTTATTTTTGCACATAAGCCATGGGCTTACAAAAATTTGGCTTTATGCCCATTTTGCATACATTCATGCATAAAAAATTACATAAAATTATTTATTACATGATCTATATTTTGGCATGGACGAGGCTGGTCGCGGGCTTGACTTGGGAATGGGCCCTCTTGACCTGGGCTTGGGCCCACCTGGCTTGGGGTTGACCTTGACTCGGTCAACCGGGGTGCAAATTTTGACCCCAACAAAGTGCCCCCCATCAATAAATGCACACCACACATTTGAGTTGTGTGCATGAAATTGATAGATCTTGAAGCTGGACTTCGAGGTGGAACATCATTCCGGGGGCGGAGCATCCCTCGGGGAGCATGATTCCCGGGGATCGGAGCATCATTCCGAAGGGCGGAGCATGATTCCAAGGATCGGAGCATCCTTCCGAAGCTCGGAGCATCCTTCCGAAGCGCGGAGCATCCTTCCGAAGCATGGAGCATGATTCCATGGATCGGAAGGAAGAGGGAGGGAGGTCGCGATTTTTTTTTTTGCATCATTCCGAAGAGTCGGAGCATAATTCCGGGGATCGGAGTATCATTCCAAAGAGCGGAGCACGATTCCAAAGGATCGGAGCATCATTCCGAAGAGCGGCAGACATTCTGACCGAAGTATAATTTCGAAGCAAAGGTTGATTCCCAGGCGAAGCATAATCCCGACGGGGAAGGCAAATACTCTGAGGCGAAGCATGATTTCGACACGGGGTACATTCTGAGACGGAGCATGATTCCGGCGCAGAGCTTGTTGGCCGACTTGATTCCGAGACGAAGTATAATTTCGACAGGGAAGGCAGATACACCGAGGCGAAGCATGATTTCGACACAGAGTGCACATTCTGAGACGAAGCATGATTCCGACGCAGAGCTTGCTGGTTGACTTGATTCCGAGGCGGAGCATAATTCCGACGAGGAGGTCGTTGGTTTATTCCGAGCCGAAGCATAATTCCGACAGGGAAGGCAGATACACCGAGGCGAAGCTTGATTTCGACGCGGGGTACACTCTGAGACGGAGCATGACTTTGTTGCAGAGCTGGTTGGTTGATTTGATTCTGAGGCAAAACATAATTCCGACAGGGAAGGCAGATACACCGAGGCGAAGCTTGATTTTGACGCGGGGTACACTCTGAGACGAAGTATGATTCCGACGCAGAGCTGGTTGGTTGATTTGATTCCGAGGCGGAGCATAATTTCGGCAGGGAAGGCAGATACACCGAGGCGAAGCTTGATTTCGACGCGGGGTACACTCTGAGACGAAGTATGATTCCGACGCAGAGCTGGTTGGTTGATTTGATTCTGAGACGGAGCATAATTCCGGCAGGGAAGGTAGATATTCTGAGGCGAAGCATGATTTCGACACGGGGTAAATTCTGGGATGGAGCATGATTCCGCCACAGAGGTTGTTGGTTTGATTTGATTTGGGTTGACATCAGTATCGCTACAGTGGAATATGGTACCGGGAGCGAATCATCATTTTCCATGAGACGATTTGGGGATTTTTTTTGGTGGCATCTGCATTGCTGCACTGGAATAATGCCAGGAGCAACTCATCATTTGCCCCGGGAGGATTTGGGAATTGGTTTTTTCTTGGCATCAGTATCGCTACATTGGAATATGGTACCAGGAGCGAATCATCATTTGCGCTTTCTTATCAGGAAGTGATGGCTTAGGAGACAGGTTTTAGGTCCTTATCACCTAAGACTTTTCAATTTTGTGAGCCGTAAGGGTCTCACAAAGCATTTTCTCCCTACGGATCGTAAGGATCCCGTAGGTGTATTTTCTCCTTAGGAGTCGTGGGGGCTCCTAAGTGTGTTACTCCTTTATGAGTCGTAAGGATCTCACGCGGGAATTTTCTCCTCACAAAGTCGAGAGGACTTTGTGAGTGCATTTCATCTCTTTTTTACGAGTTTGCGCCCTTTCGGGTTTTCACAAACTCGCTGGCAGTCCTGTTGTTTTTACTCACGGAGCCCTTTCGGGTTTTCATCCGTGCCTATTTTGCTTGTGGACATACCCTTTTTTTTGAATCTTCACCACCGGTGGGACTTTGAATGTGGTCTCACCGGTAGGACTTGGGAGGGATTGGGATTGTTTTACGCCCGTGGATTGTATACGGTTTTGCAGGATGTATGATCCAGACCGTAGGGCCGGAAAAATTTCGGGACTTTGTCGGCGTCTGCATCGCTGCACTGGAATATGGTATTAGGAGCGACTCATCATTCGCCGTTGGGGTATGGGATTTGGAATTTGGTTGGCGTCTGCATCGCTGCACTGGAATATGGTACCAGGAACGACTCATCATTCGCCATTTAGGGATTGGAATTTGGTTGGCGTCTGCATCGCTGCACTGGAATATGGTACCAGGAGCGACTCATCATTCGCCATTTAGGGATTGGGATTTGGAATTTGGTTGGCGTCTGTTTTGCTACACTGGAATATGGTACCAGGAGCGACTCATCATTCGCCACTTGGGGATTGGGGAGCGATGGCGTAGGAGACAGGTTTAGATCCCTATCGCCTATGGCTTTTCAATTTTATGGGTCGTAAGGGTCCCATAAAAGCATTTTCTCCCTACGAGTCGTAAGGATCCCGCAAGTGTATTTTCTCCCTAGGAGTCGTGAGGACTCCTAAGTGTGTTTTTCCTTTATGAGTCATAAGGATCCCACGAAGGTTTGTTCTCCTCATGTATCGTGAGGACACATGAGTGGGTCTTCTCAATGGAGCATAATTCCAAAGGCGGAGACCAGCCATGTAACTGGTGATTACGGTGGGGCATGGGTATGATGAGAATTATTTGAGCCCATGGATTGTATACGATGGTCAACTTGGGGACCAACCGTAGGGCCGGGAACATTTTGAGAAATTGGATTTTGGTTGGCGTTTGCATCGCTACACTAGAATATGGTACCAGGAGCGACTCATCATTCGCCGTTTTTTTTTGTTTTACCGCGATTGCTCTATCATTTCAGCTTTTCTTACCGCGAAGATCGCGATTGCCCCATCATTTCGGCTTTTTTTCGTGGTTGCCCCATCATTTCGGCTTTATTTTCATCTTTATTTTACTCGCTGATTTTTATTGCGAGTTGCCCCATCATTTCGGCTTTTCTTTATTTTTCTTTTATTTACACATTTTTTGTTTATTTACATACATACATACATATATATATATATACATACACATATATATATATACATACATATATATATATACATACATATATATATATATATATATTTACATTCCCAGTTTAACGACTTAGAGGTCGACTGTTCCCAGTTTAATGACGTGGTCGTCGATTGTTTTCAAAGAAAAGCAGATGTCTGAGAGAATCAGTTTCACGAAGAACTTCGGTCTCCGTTTGTATGAAATTGGCGGTCGCAGCTGGATTGTTTGTTAACACACCTTTAGACAGTTCTATCTCTCCTGCCTTGTATTGCTTTTCGACCCAATCTTTGAAGACGAAGCAGTCCTCAATGGCATGACTTATCACTCTGTAATAGGGGCAGTATTTGGGGTCGTCGGTCATATTCGCTTCCTATGGTCTTTTTGACTCTGGCAGTTGTAGACCGTTCCTTAGGGTGTCTTTGAATATTTTACGGATTTTGTCCCTTATGAAGGAATAGACCTTATCCAGCTTCTCTTTCAGTGGAGATTCACTGGCTTCCGAGGCTGGTTGGCACTAGGCCCGCTCATCCCTCGCTTATTTCGGTTAGCCGAAATGTTGAAAGATTCAGAATCGTCGGGATTTCCGCCTTTGCGATTATCGTCCTTTCGGTTTCTCCAGGACCTATTGCTATTTTGGGAATCAGAAGAGGACTCCTGCTTTGAGCGCTCCAGCATCTGAACTTTCCTGGTCATCTCTTGGAATGTTTTGAGACCCACGGTGCATAGAAACGGGGCCATCCAATTGTTGAGATTTCTGACAAGGAGACTGACAGATTGGTCCTGCTCTATCGGTGGTTCACATTTGACGGAGAGATTACGCCATCGGGTTATAAAATCCGTGCTGCTTTCATTGTTCTTTGTCTTGGTCCTTACGAGCTCGGCAATGGTGATCTTATTGCTGACGCTCATGAAGCTCTGCCGAAACAGAGACTCCATTTGGACAAAAGTTGTGACGGAGCCATTCGGTATGCTCGGTAACAGTCGAAAGCAACGTCGGCCAAGCTATTAATGAACCGGCGGAGGAGAAGCACATCATTTCCCCCAGTATTCCCGCATGATGCTTTAAAATGGGCGATGTGCTGATTCGCATTTCCCGTCCCATTAAATTTTCCGAATTTAGGGATGATATAGCCGCTAGGAAATTCTACTAGATCATACTGAGCAGGATATGGTCTCCTACTACTGCTGATATCTTTTTGCGCTTCGGCTTCGGCTACCAAGGTTTTGACTTTGTTGGCAACCAAATCCATGATTTGATCTTGAGTTAGCGGGCTACTGTCATCGGTAGCCAAGGCATTTCCCGAAATAGGATGCGACTGACTTTCATACGGTCCACCCACCTTTGGATTTGTGGGAATAAGCGTCAGCTGCCTTGGGACACCGTTTCCCGGTTCATGAGCAGAGCCCTGCGCATGATTGGGCGGCTGAAAGGTAAGTCGGGCTATGAGCTGCAAGACGACATTCGTCAAGTCGTCAATTTTGGAGTAAAGTTTGGCCATCTCCTTATCTTTACTTCTGAGCTATTTTCGGAGCTCTTGGAGAAGTTGCTGCTCTGCGTTCTTGGGACGGAAGATTGGCTCATCTTCGCTTTCCGAGCCCGACTCCTCATGGACCGAAGGGTCTTTCTGCCTATCATCCTCATCGAGAGGGTTTTCATCACCCAGCGGAGGCGGCTATTCTTGAGAAGCGGCAACCACATTCAAGCCAGATTGGATTTGAGATGTGGTGGCCCCGTCCTTGCTCTTGCTGCGCGTGCCCACCATGTAGACGGTGTGGACCACATACCCAGCCATTTCCTCATCTTCGGCGGGGTAACCCTGTTCTTCGAACCTCATGAGGTTCAGCCTAGCAGGAGCCCTAGCCCTTTTGTAGGCTCTATATCTGAGCCTTTTCTGCCTTAGGTTCTCAATTTTAAGGGCTTAGCAGGCATCCATTTCCTGGGAAACCACCGTGAGTCGATTAGAAGGGAGCTTAGAGAAGACACCCGATCGAGCAGTTGTTAGGGGCATCGCCGGAGCTTGCTTGAGACGCCCTGTTGCTTTGTTGGTGTTGATGGACTTTCCCCCAGCTGGGGCCAAGGAGAGTCGTTCAAACACCGACTTGCGTTTGAGTTGGGGCGCCTTCGAGACCACCACATTTGGCCTCTTGCCTTTCGAGACCGGTTTGTCTGTCACCGGGGCTTGAGGAGCTGGGATGGCGTTAGCTGACATGAACAGAATAGAGTCAAATGGTAGCGACGGCTCTTCCCACTGTCGCCCGAGACTTGCCGGAAGGACCGTCCTGGCATCCATCTTCATCGTGTAGGAGATGGGAGCTGTGTCGAGAGCTGAGCTGATCCTTGAAGACATCTTTGCTGCGTCCGAAGATTGCAATTGGAGAACGTTAACCTGCACAAAAAACATGATTTTAGTACAGGCAATTGATATGCATATTAATTGAGTTCACATTAAAGCTTAACCCGAAATATGGGAGGAAAGATAGGTCCCACCGGGCGTGTCAGAATCTGTAGGGTGTTTTTCATCACCCCATTGAGATGGGAATACGCGCGCGCTTGTCAGGCGCATTACAGATTCCCCCCGCCTAGAGTAGGCTGGGGTTTATTAATTGTGGGGATCCGAATCTCCGGCAGCCGCGGACTAAGCTGCCGTTAATTACCCCTCGCCTTTGGAGCGAGGGAACCTCCGATTGACGGGTTAAACTGGTCATGCGAACTCAATGTGCAGTGTTGTGTTTTGAAGGGGTTTGGGATATATTGGGGGCCCCGCAGAGTTTTTACGGGGGTCTCGCTACCCGGATAGTGTTGTGGAGTGTGTGTGTGTGTGTATATATATATACATGTATACATATATATAAAAAGGGGAAAAACGCCCAAAGAACGCGTTGGGCCAGCGCCTCACGTGCCTAGCACGCGAGCGCTGTGCGCTCGAGCGCCAGCGCACCACGTGTCCGACACGTGGGCGCTGTGCGCTCGAGCGCTAGGCGCTGGAGCGCTAGCGCACCACGTGCCCAACACGTGGGCGCTTGAGCGCTAGGCTCTCGAGCGCTAGCACACCACGTGCCCGGCACGTGGGCGCTTGAGCGCTAGGCTCTCGAGCGCTAGCGCACCACGTGCCCGGCACGTGAGCGCTTGAGCGCAAGGCGCTCGAGCGCTAGCGCGCCACGTGTCCGGCATGTGGGCGCTGGGCGCTTGGGGCGCTAGGCGCTCGTGCGCTTGGGCGCCGGCGAGGAAAAGGGGATTTTAGCCCCAGAAATAGGATTTAAAATCCCAAAAGAGGATTTAGAGTGGAGTTAAACTCCTAAGATGTTTTGGAGTTGATGAAAGGGGTTCTTCTTTGGAGCCCCGGGTCTTCCCAAAAATGGGGTTTTCGGAGATGGGCCTCCTTCCTCCTCCTCTGTTGGCAGGATCTTGAAGAACAAGAAATATGAGATTTTAAAAATCACTTCTTTTTGAGATCTGATAGGAGATCTAAGTTCCCTTTTGTGGGTTTTGTGGTGAAAAACTATTTAGTTTTGGAAGAGGAAGAGTAAAACTCTTGATTTAATTGGAAAAAGGGAAGAAGGTTTTAGAACCTTGAGGAAGGAGCAGGAGGCACAAAGAACCCTAGTTTTTTGGGGGAATGAAAATGTACATCTTAGATATTTTCATCATGTTGCCTTATATAGGCTTACATATTTACATATAGCCCCTTGGGCTTTACAAAATAGCATTTTGCCCATCCCATGGCTCATGTGCCATTTATTGTTGCACATAACCAATGGGCTTACAAAAATTTGGCTTTATGCCCATTTTGCATACATTCATGCATAAAAAATTAAATAAAAATTATTTATTACATGATCTATATTTTGGCATGGAGGAGGCTGGCCGCGGACTCGACTTGGGTATGGGTTCGCTTGACCTGGGCTTAGGCCCACCTGGCTTGGGGTTGATCTTGACTTTGACTCGGTCAACCGGGGTGCAAATTTTGACCCCAACAGGCATATACTATTACAAAGTGATGCCGTTCAGACTAAAGAACGCAGGTGCTACATATCAAAGGGCAATGACCAATATCTTTGATGACCTAATCCATAAAGTCGTTGAATGTTATGTTGACGATTTGGTCGTCAACACTAAAGCCAAGGCCGATCACATCTAAGATCTCAGGACCGTTTTCACCAGACTGAGAGAATACGATCTGAAAATGAATCCTCTAAAGTGCGCTTTTGGCGTGTCATCAGGAAAATTCCTGGGCTTCATAGTCCGACATCGAGGGATCGAAGTTGACCCATCAAAGATAAAGGCCGTCATGGAGATGCCTCCTCCAAAGAATTTGATGCAGCTAAGATCTTTTCAAGGCAGGCTCGCTTATATATGAAGGTTCATCTCGAACCTATCGGGGAGATGTCGGCCTTTCTCAAAGCTTATGAAGAAGGGAGCTCCCTTTGTCTTGGATGTCGAATGCCAAGAAGCGTTTGAAAGCATCAAACAGTACCTATTGCACCCTCCAGTGCTTGCTTCCCCTATTCCAAATAAACCGTTGATTCTCTATACTGCTGCGCTAGATGAGTCACTCGGTGCACTCCTTGCCCAGAACTACGAGGAGGGAAAAGAAAATGCCCTCTACTACCTCAGTCGAACTTTGATCGGGGTGGAACACAACTATTCTCCAATCGAAAAGCAATGCCGGGCTCTGATATTTGCTGTGAAGGAGCCAAGGCACTATCTGCTTGCTCATCGGGTTATACAGATCTCCAAGGTCGCCCTGCTTAAACACTTAATGACCAAAGCAAGCCTAGCCGGTAGAATGGCAAGATGTGCTGTCATACTGCTTGAGTTCGACATAGTCTATACACTACAGAAAGCAGTAAAAGGGCAAGCTCTTGCCGACATCCTCGCTACTCATCCCATACCGAAAGGGTCGCCACTCAATTGCGAGTTACCCGACTAACAGGTGCTGCATCTCGAAGATAACGAACCATACTGGGAGCTCTACTTCGATGGAGCCTCATCAATAATGAGCTCCAGCAAATCAAGCACCCCACAGATAAAAGCAGGGATAGGATTGGTGTTTTTCACGCCATCGATGGGAACCCTGTGAGGTTCTTTTGGTCTCACCGAGCCTCGCATAAACAACGAGGCTAAGTACGAAGCTCCAATAGCAAGTCTGGAGCTCGGTATAGAAATGGAAATCCTTCGGCTATGGGTCTACGGTGATTCCTGGCTTGTCGTCAACCAAGTAAGCGGCGACTATAAGATATACAAACCCGAGTGTAGAGAAGCCGGGTGGTGGGGCTCATGAAACAGTTCACTCATATTGAACCGATGAGAGTCCCTAGGGCGTTGAACGGAAAAGCCAATGTACTCGCTCGCTTAGCCAAAGAGCTGGCTAATCCCGACATGGATGAAATTCTTATCACAGTCAGGAGCCGGCAAATTCGGCCCCAGTAACTTTACGAGAAGAGGAAAGCGCAGAACAAAAGAGCAATCCTGCTGAAAAAGCTCTGATCATTCAAGACGAGCCCGATTGGAAAGAACACTTCATAGAGTACCTCCAATACAACAAGTCGCCCGAAGAACAATCTGCGAGGGTTCAGTTGAAGAAATGAGCCCTCCGATATGTGTTTATAAATAATACGCTATATCGCAGATCATATGACCATCTCTGGCTCAGGTGTCTGTCATCGGCCGAAACTCAAAAAGTCATGAAAGAAGTTCACTCAGGCATCTGCGGAGCTCACCAATCTGGCACAAAAATGCGGCTTCAGATCAAATGGCATAGGTATTACTGGCCTACCATGATAAGGGATTACGAAGAGCATGCGAAAAAATATCATCTCTGCCAAATTCACGGCGACTTCATTCACAAGCACCCCAATCCATTGCATCTTACGGTAGCGTCATGGCCCTTCGAAGTTTGGGGGCACCGACATTGTTGGTCCAATTGATCCTCCGTCATCCAAAGGCCACCGGTTCATATTGGCCGCAACTGACTACTTCTCTAGATGGGCTGAAGCTGTCCCGCTAAAAAAAGTCAAGACAGAAGATATTCTGACATTCTTCCGGCATAATGTTCTATACCGCTTCGGTACACCTAGAAGAATCATTTCTTACAACGGGCCTTCTTTCAAGAGCTTCAAAGTATCAAGGTTCGCTACTCAGCACAGGATAGACTGGAGATATTCCTCCATCTATAATCCAAGGGCCAATGGGCTAGCCGAAGCCTTCAATAAAACTCTATGCAAGCTCCTGAGGAAAAATGTTTCAGCCAACAAGAGAGACTGGAATCTCAAACTTCACGAGGCGTTGTTGGCATATCGTACCACACACCGTACTCCAACTCAGTCCACTCCATACTCATTACTCTTCGGAGTGGAGGCGATCCTCCCTCTCAAAATCGAAGTTCCAAGCTTAAGAATGGCCGTCCAGCATGATTCGACGAAGGAGGAAAATGTCCTCCTTCGGCTCGAAGAGCTCGACGCCCTCGAAAATAATAGGCTCACAGTACAAAAAAATCTAGAGCTGTACCGAGCCCAAATGTCACGGGCCTATGACAAGATAACCCATCTCCGTGCCTTTAAGAATGGCGAATTGGTATTGGTCCTCGAAAAACCGATCATCCCCAATCGACATGCCAAGCGAAAATTCGAGCCAAACTGGGAAGGACCATACGTCATCGAGAAAGTGTTTGACGTAGAATCCTACCAGTTGATAAATGCCGAGGGAGAAAAACCCATGCCACCCATTAATGGTCGATATCTCAAGAAATGCTACGCGTGAATGCTCCAAGTCGCAGGCGAATTGAGCACACCGGCCTTACGGTCTGGATTATACATCCTGTAAAACTGTATACAATTCACGAGCGTAAACGACCCCTATCTCTCCCAAAGTACTACTGACGAGACTACATTTAAAATTCCCACCGATGATGAAGCTAAAAAAATGGTATGTTCACAAGCAAAACGGGCACGGATGAAAACCCGAAGGGGCTCCGTGAGTAAAAACAGCAGGACTGCCGGCGAGTTTGTGAAAATCCGAAAGGGCGCAAACTCGTGAAAAGAGATAAAATACACTCGCAAAGTTCTATCGACCTTGTGAGGAGAAAATCCCTGCATGAGATCCTTACGACTCACAAAGGAGCAACACACTTAGGAATCCCCACGATTCCTAGGGAGAAAATACACCTGTGAGATCCTCTCGACTTGTAGGGAGAAAATGCTTTTATGAGACCCTTACGGCTCAAAAAATTGAAAAGCCTTAGATGATAGGGATCTAAACCTGTCTCCTGAGTCATCGCTCCCCAACGGGCAATGACAAATGATGAGTCATTCCTGGCATTGCTTCAGTGTTAGCGGTGCTGATGCCGGCCAAAAACCTAAATCCCAAGTCTTCCCATAGCAAATGATGAGTCGCTCCTGGCATTGCTTCAGTGTTAGCGGTGCTGATGCCGACCAAAAACCCAAATCCCAAGTCTTCCCAGGGAAAATGATGAGTCGCTCCTTACATTGCTTCAGTGTTAGCGGTGCTGATGCCGACCAAAAACTCAAATCCCAAGTTTTCCCAAAAGCAAATGATGAGTTGCTCGTGGCATTATTCCAATGCAGCAATGCTGATGCCAAACAAATTCTAAGTTCTAAGTTCCTCTCAAATTCAAAAGTCCCGCCAAATAATACAGAAATCAAACATATCAAATCGACATCCCACCCGGCAGCACTAAGCTCGAAAGTCCCGCTAGACGGGGTAGGGAACTCCCAAAATAAATCAAATGCCGACACCGCAGAAAGTGGAGCAAGTCAAATCAAATCCCGACACCGTAAGAAGCAGAGCAAGTCAAGTCAAATACCGACACCGCAAGAACCAGAGCAAGTCAATTTCAATCCCGACACCGCAGAAAGTGGAGCAAGTCAAATCAAATCCCGACACCGCAAGATCCGGAGCAAGTCAACTTCAATCCCGACACCGCAGAAAGTGGAGTAAGTCAAATCAAATCCCGACACCGCAAGAAACAGAGGAAGTCAACTTCAACCTCGACACTGCAAGAAGCGGAGCAAAAACCGACCGTCCAAGTCGCAAAAAGGGCAGCATCGACCGTCCAAGTCGCAATAATGGCAGCGCCGACCGTCTAAGTCGTTAAAATGGTAGCATCGACCGTCCAAATCGCAAAAAGGACAGCAACGACCGTCCACGTCGTAAAAATGGAAGCACCGACCGTCCACATCGTAAAAATGGCAGCATCGACCGTCCAAGTCACAAAAAGGGCAGCACCGACCGTCCACGTCGCAATAATGGCAATACCAACCATCCACATCAAAAAAATGGCAGCACGGACCGTCCACATCGCTAAAAGGGCAGCATCGACCTCCACGTCGTCAAAATGGGAACTAAATTAAGTCAACCTCCGCGCAAAAGAAGATCCATCAATTTCATGCACACGATCTATATATGTGGTGTGCATTTATTGATGGGGGGTACTTTGTTGGTGTCAAAAGTTATATCCCGATCGACCAAGTCAAAGTCAATCAACCCCCAAGCCAAGTGGGCCAAGCCCAAGTCAGGACCAAGCATGGAAGGGGCCTGGTCCATGACAAAATGAATGAAACCATAAATTAGTTTAATGTAATCTTTTAGAAATAGATGTATGGAATATGGGAAAAAAGCCAAAATTTTGTAAGCCCCATGGTTTATGTGCAAAAAGAAATAAGCACATAAGGTATAAGGTGGTACAAGTGCCATTTGGTAAAGCCTAAGAGGCTATATGTAAAGTGTGTAGCCTATAAAAGAAAACATGATGAAAAAATCAAGAACAACTTTTTCATTCTCTCAAAAAAGTCTAGGGTTCTATGTCTCCTCCTCCTTCCTCAAGATTCTAAACTTTCTTTCTTTTTCTTGAATTAAATCAAGAGTTTCGCCCTTCTTTTCCCAAAAAAGAATAGTTTTTCACTATAAAACCCACAAAGGAGAGCTCGGATCTCCCATCAGATCTCTAAAAGGGAAGATTTTTAAGTCTCACCCCCTTTTTTTAAGATCCAGCCAACAGAGAGGAGGAAGAAGGAGACACATCTCCAAAAATCATATTTTGGGAAAATCAAAGGCTCAAAAGAAAATCCAGCACTCAAGGGAGAAGAAAGGGGTCCCCTTTCATTGTAACAACTCCAATTCTTGTGTACATAAATTTGATTAAAAGTAAATGTATACTTGGGGTATTTACAATTCCTGTGAATACTATAAGTATTTGATTTACTTTTGAACAGCAAGAAGGAGCTTGTGGCTCATTGATAAGACCTTGCACTGCTGAACCATAGCACCAGAGTTCAAATCCCATCAGCCATACATTATTTTTATTTAATTTTTTTTTAATCTTTTAGAAGCCCAAGAGTCTACACGAGCACAACACGTAAACTGAAGAGTCATACATAAAACAAACGAGTGTACTGTAGTAGACCAACCGACCCTGACACGTGGCCCTAATACGAGCCCCCAACTCATGACTCGGGCCGGCGAAATGGTGACTCGGGCCGGCGCCGCCAGTCTGAATCGGACCAAACCCCAATTTTTTTTTAACTCTAGCGACTCTTGGACTCCCTCCATAACTCCAGTATTATTTGTTTTCCCTGCACATTTACAGAGCACAATAAAACACACATTTAATCCATTTTAATACACCCTTTCACTACCCTAAACCCTAATTTTTTCTATAAATACCACCTTCAAATCACCCCTCCTCACTCACAAATCCCTGCCCAAATTCTCAAGAAAATTCCAAGATCCTTTTGTGTGCAAGTGGAGTTAGCAAAGGGCGAAGCTCCGACGAACTTCTGGCGACAACTCAAGGAGTTTCCGAAGACGAAACGACGGACCGGAAACTCCAAACTCTTCCTCTTTCTCTCCTCTATCCAATCATCTAGTAAGTTCCTACTTCTCCTTCTTTTCTCTATTCTAAAAACATTCAAAACTAAAACCCGACGGAAGCGGAGTTAATCCGACTTCCGATTCGGTTTTTCCTTAAAAAGTTCTATTTTTCTTAAACACAATAATACCAAACTCTTATGTCATGACCATTAAACATTAATAAAGGCAATAGAATAAGTTTGACATCAAAATAATAATCGCAGCAAGTTTTATTCCACTTTTATATTAAAATACCTTCATGTTTCATTTCGACATGCTTGAACTTTTTAAACCGTATTACCTTAGAAAACTCACGAGGTAATGACCTACCTCCTCACAACACAAATATCTAATATAGTACGATGGAATTTGGGAACATAAATTTGGAAAAATACGACTTTACACATAACTACCTTCAACTTATAAAACATTTTCTATAAGAAGTGTATTTAACAAATCTTTGCAATTACACCTCTACAACCCATTTTGGGGAACTCATTCGGTATGGTGCGGATTATCGCACATCCTCGGGCCTAGTAGAGTGAGATGCAGACCGCCGTAAGGAGCATACAATCTCGAAAGATTTTTAATACAATTTTTCTTTAGAAAATGTGATTTCTATTATAAATAAAACTTATATTTTTAATAAATATATATATATATATATATATAATTAATATCAAAATATCTATTTTTAATATTTATAATATTCCACATTTCCAAAATTCAAGAAAAACATCTCATTTACAAGAAAATACCATACAATACCAATATTACAAATAAATACCATATATTATGAAATTAGGTTTTATTCACTAGAAATGTCACATTGATAAAATATACATCAATGAAAATTCTAAAGACGATAATAAAATACTTGAGGTGTATTTTGAAAATTATACAAAATTACTTTTTACATAAAACCCCCTCAAGTTATACTAAATTACAATAAGAACCATAGTAAACATAGGTTTAAGCGGGACCAGTCTCTCGAGCCTCAGGGAGCCGGAGATATAGTTGCTTGCCTATTTAAGGTAGACAACTTGACAAACGGTGTTATCAATACGGTAATTGTCTTTGAAAAATACACAAATCCTGCCGTCCATGTGCAGCAGTTACCGATAGCACCAAAATATAATTCAGGACTTCAATTTCTTTTCTAATTGTCTAACTCAGACCGAGTCTCAATATAATCAATCTGACTTGAATATGATTCAAGTATGAAAATACAAAACTACAACTCAATATGAATCTATATATTCAATCTGTTCAACCTATTCAATATATATTGACTGAGCCGAACCATGGATATACATCCATCTACATGATTCTCCAGTTACATCCATTTACTGATATTATGGTTCCGGCAAGTCATCCATCTATATAAATCAAGACAATACAAAACAAATAATACCATCAAGATATCGCGGGGTTTAAAGGGTAGATTAGTACGGAAGGTGTTAAAAGTGGCACGAGACTGTAACCATAATAAACCTAACCTGAACATCCATTGCCGTTGTACCGTGGCTGAATGGTTCATTGTGCTTCGTATACCTTAGTCTCCGGAATAGTGGAACTCCTCTTGTATACACTAGCATTCTTCTGTACCAAGCTACAAACAACAGTGTTAACACTAAATACAACATTATAACAATACACTCTCTATTCTGTCTATTCCATTCTTGTCTATTTATGGGACTTACCGAGCAATTTGTTCGCTGACGGCATTCTCTTTCTTTTCTTTGGAATATCGTCAGGTGATTCGGACCTTCAAGAGATCGAGCCCACCAGCGAGGACTTGGATCAGCTAGCCTTCGACCCGGAGCTCTAGTTACTTGTACATTTCATTTCAGTATTTTCATTTCTGTTATACCACTGTTTAGACATTACTTTCATTCTATGTATTTACCTTTCAGTTGCATTGTAAAAAGAATGTTTAATAAATAAAGTTGCTGTTCATTTATATCTTGTCTCTTGTGTACATTACATTTTATATTGCTTAGATACGCTTAGCGTGTTTACTTTTGAGTAAATACGTAGCGGCCTCGTCGCATCCTCTGCCCGTATACTGAGAATCGGGGCGTGATAGGTTTTGTTGGTAGCCCATGCAGGTTAGAGCTGTATGGAACCCTACCATGCAGGTCAGCACTGTATGGACAACCTAAGCAATATAACACAAGAACCAGCAACTGAAAACATTCTTTACAACTCATATTTCTTGAATCTTATCATTTCATATACTTTGAATCTGTCCTAACCCAAATTTTTCTTTCAAGGTTATGGATTCCCCAAACAACACCAGCACGAATGTCAACAACACTCCCCCACCACTACCACTCACACCTGCCGTCGCTGCTCCGATCAACGAGCAGACGGTTCTGCTTGAGGCAATCCGCAACCTCCTAGAAGGACAGCAGCAGCAGACTGCTATCCTAATGAACCGACCAGAGGCAGAAGCACCTGAGGTGAAGCAATTCAGGGCCTTTGCACCCCAAGCAATTCTCAGGAAAAGAGAGCCCTCTAGAGGCTGAGGAATGGGCTTAAAGCATTGAAGATGATCTGGCAACGGCACAAGTGCCAGAAATAGCTTGGGTCCGAGTTGCGAAGCTGCAGCTCACGGACAATGCAAGGGTTTGGTGGAAGGCGGAAGAAAGCCGTCTTGATCAACCCATCGAATGGAAAACTTTTTGCGACATATTCGACGGAAAGTATTTTTCAGAGACTGTCAGGTTCGACATGGAACGGCAGTTCATCCACTTACAACAGGGTTCGATATGGACCAAATCAGTGGATGAATACGATACTGAGTTCACCATGCTCAGGTTGTAAGATATGTCTCAATAATTTGATTTTTCAATAAATCATATACTACTCAGCTAACACAATACTTTAACAGATTTGCGGAACACTTGATACCGACGGATGAGATCAGAGCCTATCGATTTCAACAAGGGTTAGATTCGGAGATCCAGGTTGCATTAGCCACAGGAGATTTTCCGACTCATGAATTGGCTCTGAAAGCTTCCCGCCGTTATGAGGTAGTGGTAAAGATGAGGGGCAGATCTCAATCTGCTGGAGTTAAGCGTCCTGCCATTCAGATGGCAGGAGGAGCCTCATCAAGGCCACCATTTATGCCTAGGAGACCGGGAGTACCAATCAACCGGCCCAGACCAGCCTTTTATACCTATTGCAGGAGAGATGGACATTTGGCGAAAGACTGCCGGCGAGCCAACCATCTTTGCTTATTCTGCGGCTTAGCTACTAATGATATTGGGTCTTGTCCCCGAAGACACAACCCAATTGTTGCACCCAGGCCAGCAATCACTTAACAGCAGCGCCCAGCCCTTCAGGCACCTGCTCCAAGACTCGCTCTCTCTGCTCCACCACCTAGAGGACCACCGACTGCACCTCCTCCTCGTTAGTTCCATCAAGCTCAACGGAACGTTCCGACGAATGCTCCTCCAGCCAGGAGGAATGTACCACGACGACAGTCTTTCACGATGACCGTGGAAGAAGCTGAGGCCCCGGCCAAGTCATCACTGGTAACCTTTTCTTCTCAAGATTTTCTTTCAGTCTTAACACCTACCTACATATTTTTCCTATACCTAAAACATATCCCACATTTCTTAGGTACAATCTTAGTAGCCTCACTTCCTGCACTAGCACTATTCGATACTGGAGCATCTCATTACTTTATGTCACAACGGTTCGTCCGAACTCATGCGATTCTAGTCACGCCGCTTGTATCCAGTTGGAATGTCAGTTCAGGGAACGACGTTTTAAAGGAAACAATGGGATACAACTTGTGTCCAGTAGTCATCTGCAGCAGAGAATTCTATGCTGATTTTAAGGTGCTGGACATACCGAACTTCGATGTGGTTCTAGATATGGATTGGCTTGAAACATTTTATGCTACCATTGACTGTCGTCAAAGGAGGGTAGTATATGAGATTCCAGAGCACCCGGTTTCTATTTCAAAAGTGGAGACCGTACACTAGAGCCAAGTACATACAAGGCGAAACCAAATAAGGCAGTGATTGCAGCAATTCAAGTGGAGGAAGGATCAAAGCCAGAAGTGGTTCGAGAGTTCGAAGATGTGTTTCCTGACGATATATCAGGTTTTCATCCCGATCGAGCTCTTGAATTCAGCATTAATTTAATATCAGGAGCACAACCGGTGATCAAAGCACCGTATCAATTAAGTCCGGAAGGTTTGAAGGAAGTTCGAACTCAGTTGGACGAATTATTGGCGAAAGGATGGATTCGTCCAAGCACTTCAAGTTGGAGATCTCCAGTTCTACTTGTGAAGAAGAAGGAAGGTTCATACAGAATGTGCATCGATTATAGAGCCTTGAACGAAGTAACGATAAAGAACAAGTATCCACTTCCGCGTATCGACGATTTATTCGATCAGCTAAGTGGATCTTGTGTTTTCTCTAAGCTAGATCTTTGTTCAATTTATCATCAGGTGAAGGTCAAGGAATCTGATATCCACAAAACGGCTTTCAGAACTCGTTATGGATATTACGAATTTCTTGTGATGCCATTTGGAGTGACTAACGCATTGGCGATATTCATGAACCTAATGAATCAAGTTTTCCGGGAGTACTTAGACAGGTTCGTTGTCATCTTCATCGATGACATCCTTGTGTATTCTAAGAGTCGGAAAGAACATGCCGAGCACCTACGAATTCTCCTGGAAACTCTAAGACAACATCAACTCTACGCCAAGTACAACAAGTGCGAGTTTTGGTTAGATCAAGTCGGTTTCCTCGGACATATTGTATCAGGCGAAGGAATCTCTATGGTGTTAGGGTCAAAATTTACACCCCGGTTGACCAAGTCAAAATCAAAGTCAACCCCAAGCCAAGTGGGCCCAAGCCCAGGTCAAGTGGGCCAATGCCCGGGTCGAGCCCGAACATGGAGCGGCCGACCTCCCCCCATACCAAGATAAAATTTTTGTAATAAATAATTTTGGTGCATTACTTTTATTCTATTTTATGAATAAATGTAAGAAAAATGGGCATAAAGCCAAATTTTTGTAAAGCTCACGGCTTATGTGCAAAAAGAAATGGCACATGAGACATGGGATGGGCAAAATGCCATTTTTGTAGAGCCCAAGGGGCTATATGTAAAGTGTATAGCCTATAAAGGCAAGGATAATGAAAATATCCCAACAACTTTTTTCTCTCTCCTAAAAAAGCATCAAGATTTGTGATCTTCTCTTTTCTCAAGGTTCTAAAACCTTCTTCTTTCTTTTGAATTAAATCAAGAGTTTTACTCTTCCTTTTATAAAACTAAATAGTTTTTCACCACAAAACCCACAAAGGGGAACTCAGATCTTTCATCAGATCTCAGAAAGGAGAGATTTTTAAAATCCCATACTTCTTGATCTTCAAGATCCGGCCAACAAAGGAAGAAGAAGGAGACCCATCTCCAGAAACCCCACTTTGGGGAAGATCAGGGCTCAAGGGGAGAAGCCCCCCTTCATCAGCTTCAAAATATCTTAGGAGTTTAACTCCTCATATATATACATATATACAAAATAATAATTTCTCCTTTCTGAGAGTACAACTTCCATTGCAGGGACCAAGTCCCTTTTGCCTCCCGAGCGCCCAAAGCGCTAGCGCCCTTGCGCTCAAAGCGCTAGTGCCCAAAGCGCTAGCGCCCGAGCGCCCACGTGCCTGGCACGTGGGGCACTAGCGCTCTTGCGCTCAGAGCGCTAGCGCCCACGTACCTTGCACGTGGGGCACTAGCGCTCTTGCGCTCCAAGCGCTAGCGCCCGAGCGCTAGTACTCGAGCGCCCACGTGCCTGGCATGTGGGGCGCTAGCGCTCAAAGCGCTGGCGCTCTGGCGCTCAAAGCGCTAGTGCCCAAAGGGCTAGCGTCCGAGCGCCCATGTGCCTGGCACATGGGGCGCTAGCGCCCAAAGCGTTAGCCCCTTGCGCTTAAAGCGCTAGCTCCCAAAGCGCTGGCGCTTTTTCCCACGCATCCTTTGGATGCCCTTTCCATTTTTCTTTTATGTATATATATGTATATATACATACACACACACACACATACTCCACGACACTGTTCCTGTTAGAAAAAAATTTCTAACGGGGTGCTGTCTCGCACCCCGCAAGGGGGCTGCTAGCCCCCTTGACCCCCAGCCCGCTATCCGGGTAGTGGGACCCCCATAAAAACTTTGCGAGGCCCCCGATATATCCAAAACCCCCTTTCAAAACACAACACACATACACTGCACATTGAGTTCGCATTACCTGTTTGACCCGTTAATCGGAGGTTCCCTTGCTCCAAAGGCGAGGGGTAATTAACGACAACTTAGTCCGCGACTGCCGGAGATTTGGATCCACGCAATCAATAAACTCCAGCCTACACTAGGCAGGGGGAGTCTGTAATGCGCCTGACAAGCACACGCGCATTCCCATCTCAATGGGGTGACGAAAAACACCCTACAGATTTTGGCACGCCCGGTGGGACCTTTCTCTCTTCCCATATCTCGGGTCAAGCGTTCATGCGAACTCATTTGACATATATGCCGATGTTTGTACTGAAATAATGTTTTTTTCCGTGCAGCAATCAACTTTCAACTCCAATGGCTCCCAAGACGAATTCAGCTTCCAACGCGACCCCGATCTCGTACGTGGTCAAGATCAATGCTCGTGTGGTTCTCCCCGCAAGCCTCAATCGACAGTGGGAGGAACTGCCCCGCTAGTTTGGTTCCGTCGTCATCTACCCTGCCGGAAGTGCACATCTGGCAGAAGAACCGGCAAAACAGGTGGCCAAGCCGGCCTCAAGAGGCAAAAGGCCGAATGTTGTGATCGCTAAGGCACCACAACCGAAACTTAAGACGGTGTCTGAACGATTCTCTGGTGCTCCAGCTGGGGGCAAGACTTCTGGTACAAAGGGCAACATCAAACGTTGCGGACGAGCTCAGGCGATGACTCCAACAAATGCACAATCAAGCGTCTTCTCTGGCCTATCTATCACTCAGTCTACGGCGTCTTCCCGAAGAGCCGAAGTCTGCCAAGCGCTTAAAACAGAAAAGTTAAGGCAGAAGCGGCTTAAGTATCGAGCCAACAAGAGGGCCAGGACTTCGGCCAAGTGGAATCTTGTGAGCAGGGTCGCCCCGCAACGACGACTGAGTCGGCCGTAAGAATCAGCAATTCCTTCGAACCTCTGAAGTGGGTTCAGAAAAATGCCATGACTGCCAGAATCAAGAAGACAGCGGTCCGAACAATGCTACAAAGAGATGTGTCCCGGGCCCAACAGAAAAGGTATGACACTGTCTCTTCAAGAGTCTATCAGGCGCTCTGTGCCGTGCGAAAGCAGCGGGGCAAATCCAGAAAAGAAGCGCCACCACGATTCAAGAATCCGGTCAGGCCAGCCGTCTTCAATCGAATGCCTGCTAACGAAACAGGAGGGTCAAGACAGCGATCCGAGAAATCAGTCGCCGATAATAAAAAAGATGGCTGGATATGTTATCCATACGGTCTATATGGCAGGCGGGCGCCCCAGCGACAACCTTCGCAGCAAAAGCAAAGATGGGGCTACCACATCCCAAGCCCAATCTGGTTTGAATGTGGTTGCCACTCCCTAAGAACAGTTGCCCCCGCTGGATGATGAAAACCCTATCGACGAGGATGATAGGCAGAAAGACCCCTCAATCCATGCAGAATCAAGCTCGGACAGTGAGGAAGAGCCGACTTTCCACCCCAGGACCGCAGAGCAAGAGCTGCTTCAAGAGCTTCGAAAACAGCTCAGGGGCAAAGATAAAGAGATGGTCAAGCTCTATTCGAAAATTGACGACCTAACAAACGTTGTGATGCAGCTTACGGCTCAAATTGCTCGAGCGCCTCCCAATCAAGCACAAGTCGCTACTCATGAGTCGGATGATGACAATCCGTAGCGGCCGATGCCTGTCCCTTTGGGTCCAAGATTGGTCGAGCCGCATGAAACCCAGCCACATTCTGCTTCTGGGGACGCCTTGGCCCCAGATGGCACTATCCCGCTAACACAAGATCGGATAATGGATATGGTCACCAGAAAGGTTAAAACATTGGTGGCCGAAACTGAAGCTCAGAAAGAAGTTGGCAGTAGTAGGCAGCCATATCCCGCACAGTACGATCTGATCGAGTTTCCGAGCGGCTACGTCATTCCTAAGTTCGGAAGATTTGACGGAACGGGAAATGCAAATCAGCACGTCGCCCACTTCAAAGCATCGTGCGGAAATACAGGGGGCAATGATGCGCTCTTTCTTCGTTAGTTTGTCAACAGCCTGACCGGTGTTACTTTCGACTGGTACGCGAGTATACCAGACAGGTCCGTTATTACCTTTGTCCAAATGGAGTCTCTGTTTCGGCAAAGGTTTATGAGTGTCAGTGATAAAATCTCCATTGCTGACCTTGTGAGGACCAATGCGGGGAAGAATGAAAGCAACACCGACTTTATCGCCGGATGGCATAATCTCACAGTCAAGTACGAACCGCCGCTGGAGCAGGACCAGTCCGTCAGCCTTCTCATTGGGAACCTCAGCAATTGGATGGTCCCATTCTTATGTACAGCAGGCCTCAAGACATTTCAAGAGCTAACCAAGAAAGTCCAAATGCTAGAACATTCGAAGCAAGAGTCTACCTCGGACTCTCAGAGAGACAAGACTTGGAAAAGCATGCAGGACGACAACCGTAGAAGCGGGAGATCCAGTAGTACCAATGTCTTCAATGCGCCCGACAATGAAGTAAAGCGAAGGGCGGGCGAATCCAAAACCAACCGGTCTCGAAAGCCATTGCTGGGAGGAGATGGGCCTTCCCTAGAGGAGAAAAAGAACAAGGTTTACTCTTTCAGAAGGGACAAGGTCCGCAAGCTATTTAAAGATGGCTTGAACAACGGTCTACAATTGCCGGAGTCGAAAAGACCTCAAGAAGCAAAAATGACCGACAATCCCCTGTATTGCCCATACCACCGATTAGTGAGCCATGCGATCGAGGATTGCTATATCTTCAAGGACTGGGTCGAGAAGCAGTACAAGGCTAGAGAGATTGAGCTGTCCAAAAGTGTGTTGGTGAACAATCAAGTTGCAACCACCAACTTTATACAGATAGAAGCTGAAGCCTTCTGGGAGCAGACAGCCGAATCTGCTGTCATGAGAAATGAAACCGACTCACCGCGGCCTCCATGGAGTACGCACATATCTAATAAGATTAAGAAGATGCTAAAGCTACTTCGGAAAGAGCCTAGAACGGAATGGGAAGGGCAGAAAAAGCCTACCGTACCAGCTGCCAATCCGGCTCCATCAGGCTCAAAATCCAAAAAGCTCAAGAAGAAGAGAAGTGCAGCTCGACGCGAAAAAGTGTCTGCAGGGAGATCGACCATTCAAAAGTATATCGATTCCCTCGAAGACTATGAACAGAAGGAAAGAACTCTAATTCAATTGAAAATGTTCTTCCCTGTAGAAGCGGCTAATATTCTGGAGGAGTTAGAAGAAGACTCCAATGAAGAGATCCCTATAATGACCTGCTACGTCATCCACCTGGGCAGCGACTCTGAGGAGGAGCTCTGTTTTCCCGAAGACTAAGGCCAACCAAATCCATCTCAGAAGCGGCAGGGCTCTACCGCCAAATCAGGGCAACGCCCCAAAAGGGAAGGAAAAACAAGTCGCTAATGAAGAAGATGGCAGAGAACTTGCTCATGAAGATTCGAGTCCTTCCCTAGTAGACTATAATGTCTTGGCTCATCTCCG
Organism: Agapanthus africanus; assembly: GCA_030015575.1. Classification (NCBI taxonomy): domain Eukaryota; kingdom Viridiplantae; phylum Streptophyta; class Magnoliopsida; order Asparagales; family Amaryllidaceae; genus Agapanthus; species Agapanthus africanus. Next base: position 142,397,519 of record CM057339.1, read on the forward strand.
AAAGCTTCCGTCTCTCCTTAGTATCTACGATGCCTTGGTTCTATCTAAAGAGCTTAGAGATGTTCTCATTCATGCTCTACAAAACCCTGAGCGGTATCATGCTCGCTTTGCAGAAATTAATATGAAAGAAGCCCAGTACGCTCTGCATGCTACCGCAGTCACGTTTAAGGACGAAGACTTGCTATTGGGAACGGCTAAGCATAATCGGCCGCTTTACGTGACCGGGTACAGCGACGGAGATCAGATTAATCGCATATTGATTGATCCGGGGTCCTCAGTGAACATCATGAACTTGCGGACTCTGAAGAGTTTGTCAATGGACGTCCGACACCTGTCAAGGGAAAGGATTGTCATTCAAGGCTTCAATCAAAACTGCCAGCAAGTTCTGGGGTCTATAGCTTTGCCAATCAAATTTAGGGATCTGCAAACCGAAGTTAAGATATACGTGATCGACGCTGACACGTCTTATAAAATTCTCTTGGGACGGCCGTGGCTCCACGATTATGACTTCATTCCATCAACTCTCCATCAATGCATGAAGTATACTAAAAATGGCGAAGAAAGACGTATTGACGGAGATATCCAGCCGTTCGGTGTGCATGAAGTCCGATATGAAGATTCTCGGTACTTCATGAACCACCAAAATGCTAAGCCACAACTGACCGGGGATAGAGCGGCCCCAAGACTCAAAAGCAAATCTGAGCTGGCTGTCACTTTCAAAGGCAAAAACGCCCAAGTGCGCCCGCGTTTCGGTAGCGACACTGATGGGTCCGACGCTGGGAGTCCGTCTTTCCATAAAACTCGCCCTCGTTTCGGTAGCAATACGGACGAATCCGATACCGAAAGCCCTTCTAGCAGTAAAGTCCGCCCTCATCTTGGCAGCGACACCGAAGAGTCAGAGGAAGAGGACCCGCCTTGCAACAGCTGTGCAGACTGGGCCTCCATGCAACAAGCGAAACTACGAGGGTCCTTCGAAATTGCAGAAGGGTCTCTAGCCGTCATGAGGGTGCCGGAGCAGATGTGCAAAGAGATTGATGCATTGTCAGTCTCCACCATGGACCAGCTGAAAACTTTCTACATTTCCGGAAGGAAAAATGGACAGAAGGGCATCCTGTTTTATGGGTCAAATCCTGTTGTGCACCCGGACGATTTGTCTGTCGCGTGCCTTCCCTATGAGAGAGGCATAAGAGCCGTCCTCAATCCCAGATACTATGCACCCAAAATGCGGGAATATTTCAAAAGGTGCGGATGCCGGTTATATCAAACGGAGTCCGAAGTAAAGTTTTATGAAGGGCTATGGCATCCGCCCCAGGTCCGAGCACTCATCAATGGACGAATTCTGGACAGACGGGGCATAGGATTCATTCAACCTAATTCCAAAGCGTGCTACATGATCCATGTTGGTGAAGCCATCGAAAGATCAAATGATGACGACGAGATAGCCGAGCCAGAAGAAGCTCTTCAAGAGCTCGAAGATGGCGGACAAGCAACCTTTGACGAGCTAACCAAGATTGACTTAGGAACGCCCGATAATCCAAGGCCGACCTACATCAGCTCACTCTTGTCAGAGCAAATGAAAGAGCAGATAATTGCCCTGCTGCATGAGTTCGTTGACTGCTTCGCGTGGACATACAAAGAAATGCCTGGCCTTTCCCCTGAAGTGGCTGTGCATAAACTGGCTATATCTCCTGATGCTAAGCCAGTCAAACAAACTCCTCGAAGAATGAGAAGGGAACTAGAAGAAAAGGTCATCGAGGAAACCAAGAAGCTCATCGATACCGGCTTCATCAGGGAAGAGAAATATGCGGACTGGATCGCATGCATAGTCCCAGTGAAGAAGAAAAATGGACAGATCCGAGTTTGTGTCGATTTCAGGGACCTCAACAAGGCATGTCCTAAAGACGACTTTCCATTACTGGTCATGGAAATGATGGTCGATGACACCTCAAATTATGAGTTGTTCCCCTTTATGGATGGCTCGTCTGGCTATAATCAGATCAGGATGTCGCCTGAGGATGAGAAGCACAAAGCATTTCGAACCCCGATCGGAATATACTGCTACAAAGTGATGCCGTTCGGACTGAAGAACGCGGGTGCTATATATCAAAGTGCCATGACCAATATCTTTGATGACCTGATCCATAAAGTCGTCGAATGTTATGTTGATGATCTGGTCGTCAAGACTAAAGCCAAAGCCGATCACATCCAAGATCTTAGGACCGTTCTCATGAGACTGAGGGAATACGATCTAAAAATGAATCCTCTGAAGTGCGCTTTTGGCGTGTCATCGGGAAAATTCCTGGGCTTCATAGTCGGACATCGAGGGATTGAAGTTGACCCATCCAAGATAAAGGCCATTATGGAGATGCCCCCTCCGAAGAATCTGACGCAGTTAAGATCTTTTCAAGGCAAGCTTGCTTATATACGAAGGTTTATCTCAAATTTATCAGGGAGATGTAGACCCTTCTCAAAGCTCATGAAGAAAGGAGCTCTTTTTGTCTAGGATGCTGAATATCAAGAAGCGTTTGAAAGTATCAAACAGTACCTGTTGCACCCTCTAGTGCTTGCTGCTCCTATTCCAGAAAAACCGTTGATTCTCTATACTGCCGCGCTAGATGAGTCACTCGGTGTGCTCCTTGCCCAGAACAACGAGGAGGGAAAAGAGAATGCCCTCTACTACCTCAGTCGAACTTTAGTCGGGGCGGAACACAACTATTCCCCGATCGAAAAGCAATGCCTGGCTCTGATGTTCACTGTGAAGAAGCTGAGGCACTATCTGCTCGCTCATCGGGTTATACTGATCTCTAGGGTCGACCCGCTCAAACACTTAATGACCAAAGCAAGCCTAGCCGGTAGAATGTCAAGATGGGCTGTCATGCTGCTTGAGTTTGACATAGTTTATACTCCTCAGAAAGCAGTAAAAGGGCAAGCTCTCGCAGACTTCCTTGCTGCTCATCCTGTATCAGAGGGGTCACCGCTTAATTGCGAGCTACCCGACGAACAAGTGCTGCACCTCGAGGAAGATGAGCCATGTTGGGAGCTCTACTTCGATGGAGCCTCATCAATGAGGACCTTCAGCAAATCAAGCGTCCCAGAGATAAAAGCAGGGATAGGATTGGTGTTCATCACGCCATCGATGGGAACCTACGGCGTTCTTTTGCTCTCACCGAGCCTCGCACAAACAACGAGGCTGAGTATGAAGCTCTGATAGCTGGTCTGGAGCTCGCCATAGAAATGGAAATCCTTCGGCTACGGGTTTATGGTGACTCCCAGTTTGTCGTCAACCAAGTAAGCGGCGACTATAAGATATACAAATCCGAGTTAGCTCGGTACAGAGGCCGAGTGGTGGAACTCATGAAACGGTTCACTCACATTGAACTAATGAGAGTCCCTAGAGCGTTGAATGGAAAGGCTGACATACTCGCTAGCTTAGCCAAGGAGCTGGCTGATCCTGACATGGATGAAATTCTGATTACAGTCAGGAGCCGGCAAATTCTATCCCCAGTCTCTCTACGAGAAGAGGAAAGCGCAGAACAGAAGGGCAGTCCTGCCGAAGAAGCTTCGATCATCCAATACGAGCCCGATTGGAGAGAACCCTTCATAGCGTACCTCCGATACGACAAGCTGCCCGAAGTAAAATCTGTAAGAATTCAGCTGAAGAAGAGAGATCTCCAATACGTGTTTGTAAATGACACGCTATACCGCAAGTCATATGACCAACTCTGGCTCAGATGTCTGTTATCGGCCGAATCCCAGAAAGTCATGAAAGAAGTTCACTTGGGCGTTTGCGGTGCTCACCAATCTGGCCCCAAGATGCGACTTCAAATTAAACGGCTTGGGTATTACTGGCCAACCATGATACGGGATTGCGGATAGCATGCAAAGAAATGTCATATCTGCCAAATTCACGGTGATTTCATTCACAAGCATCCCAATCCGTTGCATCCTACGGTGGCATCGTGGCCCTTCGAAGTCTGGGGAACCGACATAGTTGGCCCAGTTGATCCTCCGTCATCTAGAGGCCACCGGTTCATACTGGCCGCAAGAGACTATTTCTCCAGATGGGCTGAAGCTGTCCCGCTAAAAGATGTCAAGACAGAAAAATTCTTACGTTCTTCCAGCATAATATTTTATACCGCTTCGGTACACAAAGAAGAATCATTTTTGACAACGGGCCTTCTTTCAAGAGCTTCAAAGTCTCAAGATTCGCTACTCAGCACAAGATAGACTGGAGATGTTCCTCCATCTATAATCCAAGGGCCAATGGGCTGGCCGAAGCCTTCAATAAAACTCTGTGCAAGCTCCTGAAGAAAAATGCTTCAGCCAACAAGAAAGACTGGAATCTCAAATTTCATGAGGCGTTGTGGGCATATCGTACCACACACCATCCTCCAACTTAGTCCACTCCATACTCATTGCTCTTCGGAGTGGAAGCAGTCCTCCCCCTCGAAGTCGAAGTTCCAAGCTTAAGAATGGCCGTCCAGCATGAGTTGACGGAGGAGGAAAACGTGCTCCTTCGGCTTGAAGAGCTCGACGCCCTCGAAGAAAAGAGGCTTGCAGTACAGCAAAATTTGGAGCTGTACCGAGCCCAAATGCCACGGGCCTATGACAAGATGACTCGTCTCCGCGCTTTCAAGAAATGCGAATTGGTGTTGGTCCTCAAAAGACCGATCATCCCCATTCGACATGCCAAGGGAAAATTCGAGCCAAACTGAGAAGGACCATATGTCATCGAGAAAGTGTTCGACGGGGGATCCTACCAACTAATAAGTGCCGAGGGAGAAAGGCCCATACCGCCCATCAATGGCCGATAGCTCAAGAAATACTACGCGTGAATGCTCCAAGTCGCAGGCGAATTGAGCACACCAGCCCTACGGTCTAGATCATACATCCTGTAAAACCATATACAATCCACGAGCATAAACAACCTCTATCTCTCCCAAGTCCTGCCGGTGAGACTATTTTCAAAGTCCCACCAGTGCAAAAAAAAACGGTATGTCCACAAGCAAAACGGGCATGGATGAAAACCCGAAAAGGCTCCGTGAGTAAAAACAGCAGGACTGCCGGCGAGTTTGTGAAAACCCGAAAGGGCAAAAACTCATGAAAAGAGATAAAATACACTCGCAAAGTCCTCTCGACCTTGTGAGGAGAAAATCCCTGCGTGAGATCCTTACGACTCACAAAGGAGCAACACACTTAGGAATCCTCACGATTCCTAAGGAGAACATACACCTGCGAGATCCTCTCGACTCGTAAGGAGAAAATGCTTTTATGATACCCTTACGGCTCATAAAATTGAAAAGCCTTAGGTGATAGGGATCCAAACCTGTCTCCTGAGCCATCGCTCCCCAACGAGCAACGGCAAATGATGAGTCGCTCCTGGCATTTCGCTTCAGTGTTAGCGGTGCTGATGCCGACCAAAATCCAAATCCCAAGTCCTTCCGAGGCAAATGATGAGTTGCTCCTGGTATTGTTCCAGTGCAGCAATGCTGATGCCAAACAAGATCCAAATTCCAAGTCCCCCAAACGGCGAATGATGAGTCGCACCTGGTACCATATTCCAGTGTAGCGATGCAGACACCAACCAAAATCCAATTTCTCAAAATTCTCCCGGCCCTACGGTTAGTCCCTAAATTGACTGCCGTATATAATCCACGGGCTCAAATAATTCTCAGCATACCCATGCCCCACCGCAATCACCAGTTAGGCGGTTGGTGTCCGCCCTCGGAATTATGCTCCATTTGGGAAGACCCACTCATGTGTCCTCACGATACATGAGGAGAACAAACCTTCGTGGGATCCTTACGACTAACAAAGGAAAAACACACTTGGGAGTCCCCACGACTCCTAAGGAGAAAGTGCGCCTACGAGATCCTTTTGACTCGTAGGGAGAAAATACTTTTATCAGACCCTTACGACTCATAAAATTGAAAAGCCTTAGGTGATAGGGATCTAAACATGTCTCCTAAGCCATCGCTCCCCAACAGGAAAAGGCAAATGATGAATTGCTCCTGACACGTGTGCCTCAGTGTTAGCAACGTTGATGCCTACCCTAACCCCGAAATCCCAAAACTCCAATCCAATAGACCCTTAAGTCTTTAAATTGGGAACGGATGACCTCTAAGTCGTTAAAATGGGAACAGATGACCCCTAAGTCGTTAAACTGGGAATAACGGAAATCGCCTCATGACAAATGATGATTCGCTCTTGGTACCATATTCCAGTGCAGCGGTGCTGATGTCAACCCAAATCACATCGAATCAGCAAGTCAACTTCAACCCTGACACCGTAAGAAGCGGAGCAAGTCAAATCAAGCACCGACCGTCCACGTCCCTAAAAGGGCAGCACCGACCGTCCAAGTTGCAAAAAGGGCAGCACCGACCGTCCAAGTTGCAAAAAGGGCAGAACCGACCGTCCACATCACAAAAAGGGTAGCACCGACCATCCACGTCGCTAAAAGGGCAGCACCGACCGTCCAAGTCGCAAAAAGGGCAGAACTGACCGTCCACGTCGCTAAAAGGGCAGCACCGACCGCCCAAGTCACAAAAAGGGCAGAACCGACCGTCCACGTCACTAAAAGGGCAGCACCGACCGTCCACGTCACTAAAAGGGCAGCACCGACCGTCCAAGTTAGAAAAAGGTGTAGCATTCTGAAAATTTAGAAATAAATAAAATTAATTTAATTTAATAATAATATGATAAATCACAAAGTTGTTAAAAATAAATAAGTCAATTTTCATAAGTTCCATGTAAAACAATTTAAATAAAAAATTTAGTATGCAACATAAATAAGTTATAAGGGTTTTAGTGACAATTTTAGCTTCATTTTAATAAAATGTATGTTTTATAATAAACTAAGTTGTGAGGGGTTTTTAGGTAAAGTTTAGGATTTTTGTGCAAATGGAAAGTTGTTAGGGGTGTAAATGAAAAAGTGATAGAAAACATTTAGCTCAGAATTTTATTGTAAATTAAAACAAAATTAAAGGATAATGCAAGCGCACCTCTTGCTTGCATGCACACACTCATCTCACACCTCCTCCTTGCATGAAATGAGCACTCTTCAAACCTTGACACCTCCTTCTACCACCTCACCCTTCCTTCTTCTCATATATAGGATATGTTCAGATCATAGTTAATTAAGAATTATGAAATTTCTGAAAGAAAAACGAAAAATTAAAAGAGAAAAAGAAGGAACAAGAGGAAGAAGAAGATAAAAGAAGCTATGTTCTAGGTTTTCTTCACCATCAAGCTAGGAGGGGCTTAGCATCTTGGAGGGGTTATTCCAACAACTAATTGGAGGGTAAAATTCTTAAACACAGTAGGAGATTTAAGTTCTGTAGCTCAGTTTAAATTGAAATGGACAATGTCCTATAAATTCGTATTTTGTCCAAACTAGGTTCTGCGTAAATCTGCTTTTGTTGGGAAGATAATAAACTTAATAAAACAGTGCTGAAATGATGTACGTAACACCTAGAGCAACCCATAGGATCACGAACCAGAGGGCTCGGATTTGGGCCGGCGACCAAGAAGTGAAATCCGGCGTTGCCGGATTTGTGGGTAGCTAAGGTAAAGTAGGAAGGAGGTTCCATTTCAGTGGACAGATGCGTGTGAGCAGAGTTTCCAGCTGTTGAAGACGCGCTTGACGACTGCACCTGTATTATCTTTACCTTCTGGGTCAGGAGATTTTGTTGTGTATTGTGATGCTTCTAGAGTGGGTTTAGGCTGTGTGTTGATGCAGCACGGCAGGGTTGTAGCTTATGCTTCTCGACAGTTGAAGAGGCACGAACAAAACTACCCCACTCATGATCTAGAGATGGCTGCTGTGGTATTCGCATTGAAGATTTGGAGACATTACTTGTATGGAGAGTCGTGTCAAATCTTCACAGATCATAAGAGCTTAAAGTATATTTTTCAGCAGAGAGATCTGAACCTAAGGCAGCGTAGATGGATAAACTGGTGAAAGATTGCGATTGTGAGATCTTGTACCATCCAGGCAAAGCGAATGTTGTAGCAGATGCTTTGAGTTGGAGACCTGGAGGTAGCTTATCTCATTTGCGCATCTTGCAGAGACATTCTTCTACAGACTGGCAGATCTTATACGATAGTCGTATACAGTTTGAGTTTACATCGGCAGGAGGCCAGCTAGCACATGTTCGCACCCGACCTCAGTTATTGGATCGCATTCGAGAGGCACAGCCCGCAGATACTCGTATGATGGAGATTATGGATCAGGTTAGGCAGGGCACGGAGACGGAGTTTGTGATTGATGATCATGGAGTATTACGTTTTAGGACTCGTCTCTGTGTGCCAGATTCTGACGGATTGAGGCGTGATATTTTAGAGGAGGCCCATAGGTCAGCATACAGTATTCACCCTGGTTCCACCAAGATGTATCATGATCTGAAGGATGTTTACTGGTGGGAAGGAATGAAGAGGGACGTTGCGGAATATGTTTCGAGATATTTGACTTGTCAGCAAGTCAAAGCAGAACACCAGAGGCCAGCCGGAGAGTTGCAGCCCTTACCCATTCCAGAGTGGAAATGGGAACAGATTTCCATGGATTTTGTGGTTGGTCGACCCAGGACTAGCAGAGGGTATGATTCCATTTGGGTGATTGTTGATAGATTGACAAAGGCAGCTCATTTTCTCCCAGTGAAGACGACTTATGGTTTTGCACAGTATGCTCAGATTTATATCGATGAGATTGTACGTCTGCATGGAGTTCCGACATGCATAGTTTCAGATAGGGGTACCCAGTTTACTAGCAGGCTATGGCAGAAACTTCAAGAAGCTACAGGTACACGGTTGAGTTTTAGTACAGCTGTCCACCCACAGACAGATGGTCAGTCGGAGCGGACCATTCAGACACTAGAGGATATGCTTCGGGCTTGTAGCCTTGATTTCGGTGGTAGTTGGGATCGTCACCTACCTTTGATAGAATTCTCGTACAACAACAGTTTTCAGGAGACGATCCAGATGGCACCCTTTGAAGCTTTGTATGGGAGGAAATGTCGATCGCCCATTTGCTGGACGGAACTGAGCGAGAGTTGCATCTTGGGATCACAGATAGTGCAGGAGACTACAGAGAAGATTCAGTTGATACGGGATAGAATGAAGGCGGCCCAATGCAGACAGAAATCGTATGCAGATCGACGACGTCGTAGACTCAAGTTTGGAGTGGGAGATCATGTGTTCCTTCGGGTATCTCCAATGAAAGGTGTGATGCATTTCGGGAAGAAGGGGAAGCTCAGCCCAGATATGTCGGACCTTACGAGATTCTGGAGAGAGTGGGTGCTATAGCTTATCGCTTAGCACTTCCACCGAGTTTTCCCGACGTGCATCCGGTGTTCCACGTTTCGATACTTCGTAGGTATCTTTACGATCCATCTCACACGATCCAGCATCAGACCTTACAGCTTGAGCCGGACTTATCCTACACAGTGCAGCCAGTCGCTATTCTTGACAGGCAGACAAAGAAACTACGATCGAGGGTACTTCCGTCTGTGAAGGTTCTTTGGCAAGGAAATAATCGCGAGGAGATTATTTGGGAGACCGAGGATGCGATGCGGAAGAAATTTCCACATCTTTTCGAAGGTATGTCTAGTTAATTATTTTAAATTCGGGGACCGAATTTTCTTAAGGGGGGAATATTGTAGCATTCTGAAAATTTAGAAATAAATAAATTAATTTAATTTAATAATAATATGATAAATCACAAAGTTATTAAAAACAAATAAGTCAATTTTCATAAGTTCCATGTAAAGCAATTTAAATAAAAATTTTAGTATGCAACATAAATAAGTTATGAGGGTTTTAGTGACAATTTTAGTTTCATTTTAATAAAATGTGTGTTTTATAATAAACTAAGTTGTGAGGGGTTTTTAGGTAAAGTTTAGGATTTTTATGCAAATGGAAAGTTGTTAGGGGTGTAAATGAAAAAGTGATTGAAAACATTTAGATCAGAATTTTATTGTAAATTAAAACAAAATTAAAGGATAATGCAAGCACACCTCTTGCTTGCATGCACACACTCATACAACACCTCCTCCTTGCATGAAATGAGCACTCTTCAAACCTTGACACCTCCTTCTACCACCTCACCCTTCTTTCTTCTCATATATAGGATATGTTCAGATCATAGTTAATTAAGAATTATGAAATTTCTGAAAGAAAAAACAAAAAAATAAAAGAGAAAAAGAAGGAACAAGAGGAAGAAGAAGATAAAAGAAGCTATGTTCTAGGTTTTCTTCACCATCAAGCTAGGAGAGGCTTAGCATCTTGGATGGTTTATTCCAACAACTAATTGGAGGGTAAAATTCTTAAACACAGTAGGAGATTTAAGTTCTGTAGCTTAGTTTAAATTGAAATGGACAATGTCCTATAAATTCGTATTTTGTCCAAACTAGGCTCTGTGTAAATCTGCTTTTGTTGGGAAGATAATAAACTTAACAAAACAATGCTGAAATGATGTATGTAACACCTAGAGCAACCTATAGGATCACGAACCAGAGGGCTCGGATTTGGGCCGGCGACCAAGAAGAGAAATCCGGCGTCGCCGGATTTGTGGGTAGCTAAGGTATTTTGGGTGATTGTGTAGGTTTTTGTAAATCATTTTGGCTATTTTGGTGTTGTTTAATTAAATTAGTTTCACTGCAGATAGAATCTGGAAGCGTATATCGGAAAGGATATCTTAAAACACCAAATACGATACGGTTAAGCGTATCGCGAACTGTTTTCTTTCGCGATACAGAATTGAGTTAAAATCTAGTAAGGTTAAGTGGTTAATAACTCGATATAATCGTATACGATATAACTAGTACGTGGGAACGGGTGTTTTTCATTTCCGTCATGTCGGAGTAGCCGTTTACTTATATAAATTAAATTGTGATATTAGATTCAAATACGGGATTTACGGAGGCAGTGAGGAAAGGGAAAGGATTGGCAATTCCTGAATAGATTCGACGTTTCCGGTGAGTAGACTAAACATCTACCGAGGAATTGTGTAAAGATGGTGTGATACGCTCGTAGTTTTATTTAACTTAATGCATTATTTTGTTAGGCCAAATTGACCATATGCATTCATCATTCATATATATTTGTTTAGTTGCTAGAACACTACACAAGTATCGACGATTCATGCCACGTGCACATCTTATATGTTACACACACCTCGTCGATATTACCATGTCACTTTACACTTAGCAAAATTATTGTTAAAATGATTCATATCGTATCTTACCCCCCAATAATAGTAGTAAATTGCATCATTCATATCATGTTTAATATCTGAGTATTCTATGTTGATGTAAGAGGTAATGGCAGTATTGAGGATTTATGGTTTTAAGTTTTGAATACTATTACATAAATCCAGTGATTTTCATGATTGATGTGACATGTACACCCTGAGATGTTTTTATGATTTGGTTTTATTCCGAACCGAGTCGGTGGATATACGGTTACGGATTTATAGTATTATTTCGAACCGAGTCGGTGGATATACGGTTACGGATTTACAGTTTTATCCAGACTGAGTCGGTGGGGAATACAGTCGGATACATAGTGGACTTTGTTGATTTCAGGATCATTAGAGGAATGATGTCTGTGAGAAATGGAAGTTTTGTGTCGATGATGGACACGGGGAAATGAATTTTATTGAGGATACATTATGAGATTTCAGTTTTTACTATGAGATTCGTAGTACAGATTCATGATTTCCATATATAATCATACGTCATTCTTGTTCACATTTCTGTCAGTATGATCGTAATATCTATATTATTAACCGTTATATGTTAGTTATATTCACTGAGTTGGCAACTCACCCCCGTTGTGCCACAGTTCCTTGCAGGGGTAGAGTGGACGGTTTGCTGCGGTGCAAATATACTTTTGCAGCTTTATCACATCTTTTGATAGGTGGGTTACATATATAGTAACCTTCTCTTTTGTATTTGTATTTTTTATTTAGAAAATCTCCATCAGACCTGTATATGACTTAGAGTGAGAGATGATATGTATATTATTGACAGTTGAGATCGTTTCGTTCTATAAATTGTGGTTTCATTTCTTTCTGTCTGGGATTAGTATTGATGCCCTATATACTGAGATTTTATTTTCCACTGTTGATATTGTTGATCCCAACTAGGGATGCAACCAAACTTAACACCTTATACTTGTTTAATATTTTAACTTCATAGCATGTGATTTTTACTTAAAAACTAAAATTTTCTATATAAAGAATTCCGCAAAAAGGATTTTGATCTTGGTTTTCGGCTTACTTGGACTGTGTGCATATCTTTAGATATGATACAATCTAAGTGCCGGTCACATCCAAACTAGGGTCGTGACAAAAGGGCAGCACCGATCGTCCAAGTCGCATAAAGGGCAGGACCGACCGTCCAAGTAGCAAAAAGGGCAGAACCGACCGTCCATGTCGCTAAAAGGGCAGCACCAACCGTCCAAGTCGCAAAAAGGGCAGAACCGACCGTCCACGTCGCTAAAAGGGCAGCACCGACCGTCCAAGTCGCAAAAAGGGCAGCACCGACCATCCACGTCGCTAAAAGGGCAACATCGACCATCCACGTCACTAAAAGGGCAGCACCGACTGTCTAAGTCGCAAAAAGGGCAGCACCGACCGTCCAAGTCGCAAAAAGGGCAGCACCGACCGTCCAAGTCGCTAAAATGGCAGCATCGACCTCCACGTCGTTAAAACGGGAACCAGATCAAGTCGACCTCCACGCGAAAGAAGATCCATCAATTTCGTGCACACAACCCATATATGTGGTGTGCACTTATTGATGGGGGGCAATTTGTTGGGGTCGAAATTTACACCCCGGTTGACCAAGTCAAAATCAAAGTCAACCCTAAGCCAAGTGGGCCCAAGTCCAGGTCAAGTGGGCCAATGCCCCGGTCGAGCCCGAATATGGAGCGGCCGGCCTCCCCCCATACCAAGATAAAAATTTTGTAATAAATAATTTTGGTGTATTATTTTTATTCTATTTTATGAACAAATGTAAGAAAAATGGGCATAAAGCCAAATTTTTGTAAAGCCCATGGCTTATGTGCAAAAAGAAATGGCACATGAGCCATGGGATGGGCAAAATGCCATTTTTGTAGAGCCCAGGGGGCTATATGTAAAGTGTATAGCCTATAAAGGCAAGGATAATGAAAATATCCCATCAACTTTTTTTTCTCTCCTAAAAAAGCATCAAGATCTGTGATCTTCTCCTTCCTCAAGGTTCTAAAACCTTCTTCTTTCTTTTGAATTAAATCAAGAGTTTTACTCTTCAATTTATAAAACTAAATAGTTTTTCACTACAAAACCCACAAAGGGGAACTCAGATCTTCCATCGGATCTCAGAAATGAGAGATTTTTAAAATCTCATACTTCTTGAACTTCAAGATCCGGCCAACAAAGGAAGAAGAAGGAGACCCATCTCCAGAAACCCCACTTTGGGGAAGATCAAGGGCTCAAGGGGAGAAGCCCCCCCTTCATCAGCTTCAAAATATCTTAGGAGTTTAACTCCTCATATATATACATATATAGAAAATAATAAGTGCTCCTTTCTGGGAGTACAACTCCCATTGCAGGGACCAAGTCCCTTTTGCCTACCAAGTGCCCACGTGCCTGGCACGTGAAGCACTAGCGCCCGAGCGCCCATGTGCCTGGCACGTGGGGCGCTAGCGCTCTTGCGCTCAGAGCGCTAGCGCCCGAGCACCCACATGCCTGGCCCCCGTAAAAACTCTTCGGGGCCCCCGATATATCCAAAACTCCCATTCAAAACACAACACACATACACTGCACAGTGAGTTTTCATGACCTGTTTGACCCATTAATCAGAGGTTCCCTCGCTCCAAAGGCGAGGGGTAATTAACGGCAGCTTAGTCCGCGGCTGCCGGAGATTTGGATCCCCGCAATCAATAAACCCCAGCCTACCCTAGGCAGGGGGAGTCTGTAATGCGCCTGACAAGCGCACGCGCATTCCCATCTCAATGGGGTGACGAAAAACACCCTACATATGGATTAAGAGAAAGTTTCAGCAGTAAGCGAATGGCCGACACCAAAGTCAGTGAAGGACATTCGGAATTTCTTGGGTCTAGTTGGATATTACAGAAGGTTCATTGAAGGCTTTTCGAAGATAGCAACACCCTTGACCAAGCTCACACGTAAAGTTGAAGAATTCGTGTGGTCAGAAGCATGCGAATAAGATTTCGTAGAACTCAAATCAAGGTTGACATCAGCGCCTATTCTCGTTATACCGGACCAATCTGGAGCTTTTGAAGTACATTGCGATTCATCCGGTAAAGAATTAGGATGTGTTCTACAACAACACGGTTAGGTTGTAGCTTATGATTTAAGACAGTTGAAGATTCATGAGCGCAATTACCCGACGCATGATTTGGAGTTTGCGACCGTTATCTTTGCTCTTAAGATTTGGCGCCATTATCTTCTTGGTGAGCGAGTGAACATATACACAGATCACAAGAGTCTGAAATATATGTTTGTAATACCCAGTCCCTATATATAATTAGCGTATTTTAATAAATAAGTCTCCAGATATTTCCCCAAAATTTTCTACAAATTTTCCGTATTTTTCCAGAATTTAATCCAGACTTATTCCAACTTAAATATATATATGTATATAAATTTTAGTTGAACTAATTTATTAAAACTCCTAAGCTAAAACTAATTCTATTACTTAAATCCTTTTTATTTTTCCTTTTTATTTTCCTTTCCTACCCAGCACAAGCCCAAACCCTAATTCCTTTTTCTCTTTTATTCCCCGGCCCGTCTCCCCTTTCTTTTCCAATTTCTTTTATTTTTATTTTCAACCGGCCTGTCAACCATGGCCCAGAACCCCTCTCCTCACCCGAACCTGAACCCAACTCGACCCGCTCCTTCTTCTTCCCCCCACGCTCGTTTCGCTTCCCGCTCATTTTCCTTTCCCCACAACGCGCACGTTCCTGAGCCTCATTCCCCGTCGCAACCACGTCCCCGCTTCCTTACCCACGATCGCGCGCGCGCTACCTCCTCCCCTCGACCATATCTCTCTCTCTCCCCCTCCCCCTTCCCCCTCTCTCCTCTCTCAAGAAATCACGAGCTCCCCTACCCATTGCCTGCACACCGAGCCCTCGCCTGTACACCCAGCAACCACTCCATTCTCGGCCACCCTCCTCGACTTCCCCAACTGCACCTTCCCTCTTTCTTCTCCTTGCCCTCATCCCCACAACCACCAACCACGGCGGACTCTTCTCACCTCCCTACTTCCCGCTCTCGCCAAGCCCCTGCTCTCATCACTGCAACCTATCTCCGACGACTCCAACCCACGCCGGCCGCAGCACTCATCGCTCCTCCGAGTTCCCTCACCTCCTTCACTGCACCCACTCCCTTCACGAGCACCCTCGCTATCTCCACATCACCGGAGCTCCGACTATCTCCCCCGAGCACCCCTCGCCCACACCCATCACCCTCACCTGCTCCGGCCAACCAACGCCGCCCTCCTCTGCCACGACGAGTCCACCTCTCCACTGCTCCGAGGATAGACCCGGGCTCACCCCTGAGCTCGCTGCCATCGCCGCTGCTGGTGCCGTGCCGGACCCGTACGTGACCTCTCACCGTCATTGCTGCCAGGCTTCTCATCGTCGCGGCCTTGACCATCACCTCCGGTTATCGTCGCATCCAAACTCCATCCTCTTCACCGAGGCCAAACTTGAACCCTAGCCGTGTGTAGCTGTGTGCATGTCGCTGTGCTAACCGTGCCGTCGCTGCAGGCTGCCGCCATCATCGCCTTCGTGACCATCGAACGTCTTCAGGCAAGTTTAATACTTGCTTCATACTACTTTTATATATTACAATTCAAGTTACCAATAATTTCCGCATATACTTTTCATGTGAATCATTATAATTCAAGTGTTTGATGCAAAACCCGAATGGGAGACCCCGTTAAATTGAAAACAACAAATAACCTATGATGGCCCGAGTTATAATGAATGTCCCTTAAGACTTTGGTTACAATACGATGTCATTTGCTCACGTAACATGATGTCCTGATTTCTGTCGTTAAACCTGAAAACTTTCGTACATGCTAAACCGTAAAATTTATAATAAATTGTGTACAAACCGGATTTTAACGTTCGATGGCTTGTATCGAAGATAACTGTTTAACCTATAGTATTCTATAGTTTTTCACTGAATTATAACTAATTATGATAGAGATAATTGCGGAGCATTACGATTATGGACTGCAGTCCAGAACTGAAATCCCAGTTAACCCCTGTTTTTAAACTCCTGTACATTCCTGTTCAAATATGAGAATGCGCAGAACCCTATATCGTTATGTAGAAAATTGAGTTATCTTTCTTACTCCACTGGTCTTACTGGATTCCTCAACTGTTTGATATTTTTAACTCATTTTATAGTGTCGATACGTTTTGCTGAATTCTGTAGAGGCAGATTTTACACATCGAACATAATCTGTCCATAACTCCCTGTCGATATAGTATATTACTGATCCTCTAATTGAGGTAAAAACCTAACTGATAAACCTAAACATTATCCAACAGTAGCGTCGCCTAATTATGATCCCAACTAGGATTAAAACGTGTTACGAAACGGACTTCCAGTTCAGAAATTGGATTTCCAGCAGCGAACACTTAAAATGAAATGGCCATAACTAGCAAACCTGAAACCCGATTGATGCGAAACCAATTTTGATGGATAGATAATCAAACATAATGCTTACTCCTTTTACATTGCTTCGCTAAATTCTGCACATATGATTTATAGTAAATCTTGCAAGTCGTACGTCACTGGCTGCTATATTTTATTTGTATCATGAATAATTGCATTCTCATCATATCATATAGCGGTTATACCCTCATTGAATAGTGGTCATAAAGCATTAATAACCTAGTGATCATGTGCATTACCCGGTGTTAGTTATTAGTGTTTGATTGTGGCAAGTACGTTAGTGTGTAAGCATGATTGGAAAAGTGAAAGTGACACGTACGTGTGCACAATCAGTGGACCCTATTGATTTATTGCATTGTCGACGTCTATGGGACATGTATAAGTGTAACTATAATTGGTATGGGACGATTATGGAAGCACTTATATGGGTGTCATAGGTTAAGGCACCAAACACTGTCCATTTATCTTGGGTATCGGTCGAGACATGCTTGATGGAGATCCTATCTCCAGTTCTCGCGTAGACTTGTCATGGACCGACTAGTATTTGAGTTTATGGTTGGCGTTTGATGTAGACCACGGGGTGTGGGGTAGTTTGAGTGTGAGTTCAACAGAATTTTGGGAGTCCCATTGCCGGCACATACAGCGAGTTTGGAGATATATGGGGATATTACTGATTATTACCGAGCGACTCGGGCCCGTGTTCCCTTGTCCTTGGGTCCTCCCCTTGGGTGGAGGATACTCACGAGTGGTTGGCTCTCACACTTGGACTGACGATAAGCTCAACGACCTGTACAGTGTGACTTAGAGACTGATAGGGTTAGTGACATTGATATGCATTGCTTACTGATTCAACATACCTGCCACACTGTTTACTGCTCTACTGTTTACCTGCTCTATTAACTACCTGCATTGGCTACTTCATATTCACTTCATTATTCCGTGATTACTGTTCCATACTCATCATTATTGCAAGTGTTCACATTTGTAAGTATATATATATATATATATATATATATATATATATATATATATTTCGTGTCGCTCTGACGACTGAGTATGCATGCTCAGAGTGAGGAGTGGATCTAGCTTGGACCAAGACTTGACGTACCTCGAGGACATCGCGGACATCTTGATCAGCGACCCAGAGTTATACTTCCTTGATCTCCATCTGGTTAGTTCTTTTGATTTAGATACTGTATTTCTCATTACCGGTGCATTGTTTACTGATTACCACGTAGTGCTAGAAGCCGAAGTGTGACTATGGAGGGATATTTCCTCGACCGTAGGAGCATGGCTGGCCTTGTTAACTCCTCCTATTCCGTATTTTGGGAAGCGGGGCGTGACATGGTTTTGTTGGTATCAGAGACAGGTTTTGCTTCGATTGGGATTGCAGTTTCTGTGTAGGGCTTGACAATCTAAGACATCCTTCGGTTTAGATTATAAACTTGTTATTCTTGATCTTGATTCACAGTGTGTTCTGCTATACATTTTGATCCATCCGCTAGAGTTTTGGGTGATTTAGTAGAGTTATGTGATTGTAATTATGAACTGCAGCATAGTTACAATACTGTACCCTGCTCGAGTGACTTGGAGCTCTACATTTGATTTCCATTCGTTTGAATTTCACCTCACCCGAAATTCTTGTTTCCTTGCTTAATCTACATTGTATTCTGATTCTTATAGCTTGCACCTTATGCCGTCCTAAAATTTTTGTTTCAGGACTATGCCTTCCAATGACTCTTCTTCTATCTCCACTCCCCAGAATCAGACCGTCGAGATTTTGAATGTACTGCAAGGTTTGAAGGAAGCCCAGGAGCGAACGAACGAACTGTTAGCTGCAGGATTAAGAGGGCAGATGACTCAGGCACCAGCGGAAGCCTCCACTCGTAAGGGAATCCCCGTTAAACAAGTAAAAGAGGTGAAGATGAAGCGCCCACTGGTTCCCCAGCAACGGAAGCAGCGGAAGACTCAACGTTGTGGATACTGCAAGAAGCCATGACACTTTCAGAGAGACTGTCGCAGCGCCAAAGGACAGTGCCTGATTTGCGGATCAAGCGAACATCTTGTCAATGGTTGCCCTAAAAGGAAGGAGCTATAAGGAGGAGGTTCGTCCACACTCTCCACTCCTGCTAAGTGATGGTTACTTCGTAGTTCGATCCTTGAGGATAATACGGACCCAGTGCAGGATTCAACTCGCGTGACGAGAATGCAGCGGTCTAGATATCAAAGAAGAATTATCACCTTTCTGCTTTCAATGAAAATGTTGTCACTCTTTTGTAAATATTTCTTTTCGTTTGAGATCTTGTATCCGCTGAACTTTTAGTTGAATGCAATAAAATTCTGAGTTATGATGTATGTATCATTTCCTTGCCTCTCACTTTACTTATACTATTTATTGCATCAGTATTCAAATTTTTGATTTTTCAGTCCTTACCTACCACGTATTTTCCTTGTGCTCCGTATCCTTAGTTATTTTCTTGGTGTGTTCCACTGCCTAATCATGACTCTTCCCTTCAGGCCATGGCCCACCCTGGAGAAGCGCCGCCTCTAAATGAGGACACGCGGTCGTGCGTTTCCTTGGACTGCATACTGGTAAGTTTAGATGACGAGATCAATGGCCCATAGGTTATTTTCGGAAACAGCGATTCCGAGGGTGAGGGATTCGCAGCCCCAGAAGTCGACATGATCAGCGACTCCGACGACGAAGATCCCGAGGAAGACCCAATAAGAAAATCCAGGGGAGGAAGACCTTGGGGGAGAATCCAGTGGAAGAAAATCCTATGGAAGAAGATCCAGAAGAAGAGAATCACATGGAAGCAGACCTCGATGAAGACGCTCCAGCCAAAAAAGAGGACCCCGAAGAAGACCCAATAGAGGAAGATTCCGAGGAGGACCCGATAGAAGAAAATCCAGGAGAGGAAAACCTTGAGGAGAATCCGGTGGAAGGAAGTCCCATGGAAGAAGATCCAGAAGAGGCGAATCACGTGGAAGCATACCACGATGAAGAAGCTCCAGTCGAGGCAGAAGGACCAGAAGAAGAAGACCCTGCGGCAGAAGAACCTCCAGCGGCTATCCCCGCGAGGCGCTATGGAAATGGACAACCCTATCTGAGCGCGCGAGCCTACCGTAACCTGCTGAACTTCCATAACCACGCCTAACACGATTTATCTTCTGTTTGCTCGGGCCAAATAAATTTGTGTATAGTTTAGGGCCACCCTTCATCCTTCGAATATGCCTTGTTTGAGATTCTTCTGGAGGATAAATGATAATAAAATCTCTGAGTTCGCTAATCTTTTGATTTTTGGTTCGCTTGATGCATTGACTGTTCTCCCTCCCCAATACATTTCTTCCCTCCTGAGATTCATGACTGTTCACCCTTACGCCCTGGGCTGACCCGACCCTGGTCTCTTCGACATTCAATTTGAAGTACCACAGTCCAACCTTTTGAGTGGGCCATACTCCATTGTAATCTCTATCCTGGCTAGCCCCTACATTTTTGTGCTATCTCCTATTACCATAATTATCTTCAGTGATATCGTATTCGAAATTTAGCTTCCACTACCTTGTGCTTACAAAAATTACGTGTTATTAACTACTTCCATCTTACCCGTTTTAAATGCTTTACTACTCTTCACATTTTCAATAGCGCAAACATATATCGCGCATATTATTTTGTTCCATGTCTCTTATTTTCACCATGCGGGTTTCTAAGTTATTTTAAAATTGTTTGATCGATACATTATTCTAAAATGTTTTAAACTATCGACAAATCCTTCACTATTTTATTACTGTTACTTTATTTTCTCGAGTATTGTGCTTATAGTTTGCTATTATAAATGGTTATGCCTTATACTTATTATTTTAGCTGCACTATTTTTTGATATACGTATGCATATATATATATATATATATATATATATATATATATATTTAGGATTCTGATTTTTTCTAGCTGCTTCTACGTAGATCACTATATAGTAGTATTTGATTCCGTGGTTTTTCGCATTTTATTTATAGCCTATCGTTTATTTTTAATTTCGAGAACGAAATTTTTGTAAGGGTGGTATGATGTAATACCCAGTCCCTATATATAATTAGCGTATTTTAATAAATAAGTCTCCAGATATTTCCCCAAAATTTTCTACAAATTTTCCGTATTTTTCCAGAATTTAATCCAGACTTATTCCAACTTAAATATATATATATATATGTGTGTGTGTGTGTGTGTGTGTGTGTGTGTGTGTGTAAATTTTAGTTAAACTAATTTATTAAAACTCCTAAGCTAAAACTAATTCTATTACTTAAATCCTTTTTATTTTTCCTTTTTATTTTCCTTTCCTACCCAGCCCAAGCCCAAACCTTAATTCCCCTTTTTCTTTTATTCCCCGGCCCGTCTCCCCCTTCCTTTCCAATTTCTTTTATTTTTATTTTCAACCGGCCTGTCAACCATGGCCCAGAACCCCTCTCCTCACCCGAACCCGAACCCGACCCGACCCGCTCTTTCTTCTTCACCCCACGCTCGTTTCGCTTCCTGCCCATTTTCCTTTCCCCACAACGCGCACGTTCCCGAGCCTTACTCCCCGTCGCGACCACGTCCCCGCTTCCTTACCCACGACCGCATGCGCGCTACCTCCTCCCCTCGACCACGTCGCTCTCTCTCTCCCTCCCCCTTCCTCCTCTCTCCTCTCTCAAGAAATCACGAGCTCCCCTACCCATTGCCTGCACACCGAGCCCTCGCCTGTACACCCAGCAACCACTCCATTCTCGGCCACCCTCCTCGACATCCTCAACTGCACCTTCCCTCTGTCTTCTCCTCGCCCTCATCCCCACAACCACCAACCACGATGGACTCATCTCACCTCCCTACTTCCCACTCTCGCCAAGCCCCTGCTCTCATCACTGCAACCCATCTATGACGACTCCAACCCACGTCGGCCGCAGCACCCATCGCTCCTCCGAGCTCCCTCACCTCCTTCACTGCACCCACTCCCTTCACGAGCACCCTCGCTATCCCCACGTCACCGGAGCTCCGACTATCTCCCCCGAGCACCCCTCGCCCACACCCATTACCCTCACCTGCTCCGGCCAACCAACGCCGCCCTCCTCTGCCACGACGACTCCACCTCTCCGCTGCTCCGAGGACAGACCCGGGCTCACCCTTGAGCTCGCTGCCATCGCCGCTGCTGGTACCATGCCGGACCCGTACGTGACCTCTCACCGTCGTTGCTACCGGGCTTCTCATCGTCGTGGCCTTGACTATCACCTCCGGTTACCGTCGCATCCAAGCTCCATCTTCTTCACCGAGGCCAAACTCGAACCCCAGCCGTGTGTAGCCGTGTGCATGTCGCTGTGCTAACCGTGCCGTCGCTGTAGGCTGCCGCCATCATCGCCTTCGTGACCATTGAACGTCTTCAGACAAGTTTAATACTTGCTTCATGCTACTTTTATATATTACAATTCAAGTTACCAATAATTTCCGCATATACTTTTCATGTGAATCGTTATAATTCAAGTGTTCGATGCAAAAGCCGAATGGGAGACCCCGTTAAATTGACGAAAACAAATAACCTTTGATGGCCCGAGTTATAATGAATGTTCCTTAAGACTTTGGTTACAATACGATGTCATTTGCTCACGTAAAATGATGTCCCGATTTCTGTCGTTAAACCTGAAAACTTTCGTACATGCTAAACCGTAAAATTTATAATAAATTGTGTACAAACCGGATTTTAGCGTTCGATGGCTCGTATCGAAGCTAACTGTTTAACCTACAGTATTCTATAGTTGGTCACTGAATTCTAACTAATTATGATAGAGATAATTGCGGAGGATTGTGATTCTGGACTGCAGTTCAGAACGGAAATCCCAGTTAACCCCTATTTCTAAAAGCCTGTACATTCCTGTTCAAATATGAGAATACACGGAACCCTATATAGTTATATAGAAAATTGAGTTAGATTTCTTACTCCACTAGTCTTACTGGATTCCTCAACTGTTTGATATTTTTAACTCATTTTATAGTGTCCATACGTTTTGCTGAATTCTGCAGAGGCAGATTTTACACATCGAACATAACCTGTCCATAACTCCCTGTCGATATAGTATATTACTAATCCTACAATTGAGGTGAAAACCTAACTGATAACCCTAAACATTATCCAACTGTAGCGTCGCCTAATTATGATCCCAACTGGGATTAAAACGTGTTACGAAACGGACTTCCAGTTCAGAAATTGGATTTCCAGCAGTGAACACTTAAAATGAAATGGCCATAACTAACGAACCTGAAACCTGATTGATGCGAAACCAATTTTGATGGATTGATAATAAAACATACTACTTACGCCTTTTACATTGCTTCGCTAAATTCTGCACATATGATTTATAGTAAATCTTGCAAGTCATACGACACTGGCTGCTATATTTTATTTGTATCATGAATAATTGCATTCTCATCATATCATGTAGCGGTTATACCCTCATTGAATAGTGGACATAAAGCATTGATAACCTAGTGATCATGTGCTTTACCCAGTGTTAGGTATTAGTGTTTGATTGTAGCAAATACGTTAGTGTGTAAGCATGATTGGATAAGTGAAAGTGACACGTACTTGTGCACAATCAGTGGACCCTATTGATTTATTGCATTGTCGATGTCTATGGGACATGTATAAGTATAACTATAATTGGTATGAGACGATTATGGAAGCACTTATATGGGTGTCATAGATAAGGCACCAAACACTGTCCATTTATCTTGGGTATCGGTCGAGACATGCTTGATGGAGATCCTGTCTCCAGTTCTCGCGTAGACTTGTCATGGACCGACTGGTATTTGAGTTTATGGTTGGCGTTTGATATAGACCACGGGGTGTGGGGTAGTTTGAGTGTGAGTTCAACAGAATCAAGGAAGTCCCATTGCCGGCACATACAGCGAGTCTGGAGATATATGGGGATATTACTGATTATTACCGAGTGACTCGGGCCGTGTTCCCTTATCCTTGGGTCCTACCCTTGGGTGGGGGATACTCACGAGTGGTTGACTCTCACACTTGGACTGAAGATAGGCTCAGCGACCTGTATAGTGTGACTTAGAGACTGATAGGGCTAGTGACATTAACATGCATTGCTTACTGATTCAACATACATGCCATATTGTTTACTGCTCTACTGTTTACCTGCTCTATTAACTACCTGCATTGGCTATTTCATGTTCACGTCATTATTCCATGATTACTGTTCCATACTCATCATTATTGCAAGTGTTCACATTTGTAAGTGTGTGTGTGTGTGTGTGTGTATATATATATATATATATATATTGCTTTCGTGTCGCTCTGACGACCTGAGTATGCATGCTCAGAGTGAGGAGTGGATCTAGCTTGGACTAGGACTTGACTTACCTCAAGGACATCGCGGACATCTTGATCAGCGACCCAGAGTTATACTTCCTTGATCGCCATCTAGTTAGTTCTTTTGATTTAGATACTGTATTTCTCATTACCTATGCATTGTTTACTGATTACCACGTAGTGCTAGAAGCCGAAGTGTGACTACGAAGGGATATTTCCTTGACCGTAGGAGCATGGCTGGCCTTGTCAACTTCTCGTATTCCGTATTTTGGGAAGTCGGGCGTGACAATGTTTACTCAGTAGGAGTTGAATATGCGGCAGAAATGATGGTTAGAACTCATGGCGGACTTTGGCATCAACTTGCAATATCACCCGGGAAAATGAATGTGGTACCTGATGCCCTTAGTCGCCAACCATTAGCAATGAATCTCACCGCTCAGTGGAATCTTCAGCAAGACTTGTATCTGATGGAGATTGAAGTAGTCATGCCAGGTAATGCTTCAAGTTTGATGAATTTATAAGTTCAATCTACCATTATCAATCAGATCAAAGCAGCTCAAGCAAATGATGCTAAGTTGCAATTTATCAGAGAACAAGTGGAGAATGGACTCAGAACAGACTTTATCATCCATGAAGATGGATCTTTAAGATACGGCAGCAGACTGTGTGTACCAAAAGGTTCTGTTCGGGAAGAGTTAATGAAATAAGCTCATAGCTCTCCCTACTCAGTACACCCTGGAGGTACAAAGATGTACAAAGATCTGCGTCAAAATTACCGGTGGTACGTGAAGTAGCCAGAAGCGACGCTAAATGCTTGGTGTGTCAGCAACTAAAGGCTGAACATCACAGGACAGCTGGATTACTTCAACCGTTATCTATCCCAGAATGGAAGTGGTAACAAATCACAATGGATTTTGTGACTGCACTTCCTCGCAGCACAAAGGGTAGCGATGCGGTATGGGTTATTGTGGATCGACTCACGAAGTCGGCTCACTTCATCCCATTTCGAGTTGGCCAATCTACTGAGACATTAGCAAAGAAGTACATAGAGGTAAGAATCTACTTAAGATTTAAACTCTTCATAGTGTACTATCTCTGATATCCATGAACTCATACAGGAAATTGTAAGACTTCATAGAGTACCGGTCTGCATTGTCTCCGATCATGACACCAGGTTCTGATCACAATTTTGGCAAAGTCT
This sequence comes from Agapanthus africanus, assembly GCA_030015575.1. NCBI lineage: Eukaryota > Viridiplantae > Streptophyta > Magnoliopsida > Asparagales > Amaryllidaceae > Agapanthus > Agapanthus africanus. The sequence continues at coordinate 142,422,759 of CM057339.1, forward strand.
GCAAGTGAGCTTGGGAACAAGTCTGAACTTCAGCACGGCTTATCATCCATAAATCTGAGCGAACTATTCAGATCTTGGAAGATATGCTCAGAGCGTGTATGTTAGACTTCGGAGGATCGTGGAAAGATCACCTACATCTTATGGAGTTTTCATACAACAGCTACCAAGTAAGCATAAGAATGGCACCTTTTGCAGCGCTATATGGAAGGAAGTGTCGATCGCCATTAAGTTGGGATGACATCGGTGATAGGGAACTTCTTGGACCTGAGATGATAGTAGTAGCTGTTGACGTAATTCATACTATCAGGGAGAATGCGCATAGCCCAAGATCGACAGAAGCACTGGATGATGCAAAGCGCCGTCATTTGGAGTTCCAGCCGGGAGATCACGTATTTCTGAAGATATCTCCAAACCGCAGAGTGATTCGATTTGGAAGACGGGATAAGCTAAGTCCAAGATACATTGGACCGTTCGACATACTCGAACGAGTCGGTGAAGTGGCTTATCGCTTGGCACTTCCACCGTCATTGGAAGGAGTGCACAATGTGTTCCTCATATCCCAACTCAGAAGGTATGTGAGTGACCCCAGCCATATTCTCGATCATTCCGAGCTCATTATACAGCCCGACTTATCTTGTGAGCAGCAACCCGTTGAGATCCTGGACAGGAAAGTAAAGTCACTTCGGAACAAGGAAGTCAACTTGGTTCGAGTGATGTGGAGAAAAGACACTCCATGAGAATCGACATGGGAAAGCGAAGATGCGATGCGTGCAAAATATCCTCACTTATTTGTAAACTAGTTTTTAATATAAATGGTAAATTTCGAGGACGAAATTTTTGTATGGAGGGTAGACTGTAACAACTCCAATTCTTGTGTACATAAATTTGATTAAAAGTTAATGTATACTTGAGCTATTTACAATTCTTGTGAGTACTATAAGAATTTGATTTAGTTTTGAACAGCAAGAAGGAGCTTGTAGCTCATTGGTAAGACCTTGCACTGCTGAACCATTGCACTAGAGTTCAAATCCCATCAGCCACACATTATTTTTATTTGAAATTGTTTTAATCTTTTAGAAGCCCAAGGGTCTACACGAGTACAACACGTAAACTAAAGAGTCACATATAAAATAAACGAGTGCACTGCAGTAGACCAACCGACCCCGACACGTGGCCCCAATACGAGCCCCCAACTCGTGACTCGGGCCGGCGAGATGGCGACTCGGGTCGGTGCCGCCGGTCTGACTCAGACCAAACCCCAATTTTTTAACTCTGGGGACTCTTGGACTCTCCCCATAACTCTAGTATTATTTGTTTTCCCTGCACATTTACAAAGCACAATAAAACACACATTTAATCCATTTTAATACAAATTTTTAATACACCCTTTCACTACCCTAAACCCTAATTTTTCCTATAAATACCACCCTCAAATCATCCCACCTCACACACAAATCCCTGCCCAAACTCTCAAGAAAATTCCAAGATCCTTTTGTGTGCAAGTGGAGTTAGCAAAGGGCGAAACTCCGACGAACTTCCGGCGACAACTCAAAGAGTTTCCGACTACAAAACGACGTACTGGCAACTCCCACCTCTTCCTCTTTCTCCCTTCTAGCCAATCATCCAGTAAGTCCCTACTTCTCCTTCTTTTCTCTATTCTAAAAACATTCAAAACTAAAACCCGACGGAAGCGGAGTTAATTCGACTTCTGATTCGGGTTTTCCTAAAAAAGTTCTATTTTTCTTAAACACAATAATACCAAACTCTTATTTCATGACCATTAAACAATAATAAAGGCAATAGAACAAGTTTGACATCAAAATAATAATCGTAGCAAGTTTTATTCCACTTTTACATTAAAATACCTTCATATTTCATTTCGACATGCTTGAACTTTTTAAACCGTATTACCTTAGAAAACTCACGAGGTAATGAACTACCTCCTCACAACACACATATCTAATATAGCACGATGGAATTTAGGAATATAGATTTGGGAAAATACGAATTTACACATAACTATCTTCAACTTATAAAACCTTTTCTATAAGAAGTGTATTTAACAAAACTTTGCAATTACGCCTCTATAACCCATTTTGGGGAACCCGTTTGGTATGGTGCGGATTATCGCACATCCTCGGCCTAATAGAGTGAGATGCAGACCTCCGCAAGGAGCATACGATCTCGAAAGATTTTTAATACAATCTTTCTTTAGAAAATGTGATTTCTATTATAAGTAAAACTTATATTTTAATAAATAAATATATGTGTAATTAAAATCAAAATATCTATTTATAATATTTATAATATTCCACATTTCCAAAATTCAAGAAAAATATCTCATTTACAAGAAAATACCATACAATACCAATATTACAAATAAATACCATATATTATGAAATTAGGTTTTATTCAATAGAAATGTCACATTGATAAAATATATATCAATAAAAACTCAAAAGACGATAATAAAATACTTGAGATGTATTTTTAAAATTATACAAAATTATTTTTTACATAAAACCCCCTCAAGTTATACTAAATTACAATAAGGACCCTAATAAACATAGGTTAAGCGGGACCGGTCTCTTGAGCCTCAGAGAGCCGGAGATATGGGTGCTTGCCTATTTAAGGTAGGCAACTTAACAAACGGTGTTATACCTAAGACCCCTCAAAACACAATACACGCACACCGCATATTGAGTTCGCATGAGCAGTTTTACCCGTCAATCAGAGGTTCCCTCGCTTCAAAGGTGAGGGGTAATTAACAACAATTTAGTCCGCGGCTGTCGGAGATTCGGACTCCCATAATCAATAAACCCCGGCCTACACTAGGTAGGGAAAATCTATAGTATGCCTGACAAGCGATGTGTATTTCTCATCTCAATGGGGAGACGAAAAACACCCTACACCACAGAGTAATGAGCCATGCGATCGAGAATTGCTACATTTTCAAAGACTAGGTTGAAAAGCGATATAAGATCAGAGAGATCGAGCTATCCAAGAGCGTGTTGGTGAACAACCAAGCTGCAACTACTAATTTTATACAGACAGAAACTGAAGCCTTTTGGGAGCAGACAGCTGAATCCGCTGCTCTGAGAAATGAATCCGACTCGCCGCAACCTCCATAAAGCTTGCACATGTCCAAAAAGATGAAGAAGATGCTAAAGCTACTTCAAAAAGAGCCCAGAACAGAATGGGAGGGGCAGAAAGAGCCCACCGTTCCAGCTACCACTTCGGCTCAATCAGGCTCAAAATCTAAAAAGCTCAAAAAGAAGAATAGTGCAGCTCGACATGAAAAGGAGTCTGCAGGGAGATCGACTATTCAAAAATATATCGATTCTCTTGAAGACTATGAACAAAAAGAAAGAATTCTAATTCAATTGAAGGAGTTCTTCCCCGTAGAAGTGGCTGAGATTCTGGAGGAGTTAGAAGAAAACTCGGATGATAAGATCCCTATAGTGACCGGCTATGTCGTCCATCTTGGTAGCGACTCTGAGGAAGAGCTATGTTTTTCCGAAGAGGACGGAGGGCTCGCCACAAAGGCCAACCAAATCCAGCTCAGAATCGGCAGGGCTCTACCGCCAAATCAGGGCAACGCCCCAAAAGGAAAGGAAAAACAAGTCACTAATGAAGAAGATGGTTGTTCCCGCCAAAATCTTCGGCCAAGAGCTATTAGTTTCTGTTTATACCATGATAGCGATTGGATTATGCTATTGGTGCTTCTTTCGGCAAACTGGTTCAACCAGCCTGGATAAACCATGCCAGCTTAAGTTTCGTTTACAGGTGTGTGTGAAACCAAACTCATTCATATACGCACATGCACACATCAGAGGAAGAACAGGTGTTCAACGACAAAAACAAAGTATTTAATTGAACATTTTATTTTACAGGAAATAGATCACCAAACATGGGATCGAAAGTACAGGGATTCACAAAACTATGGATAAAATTATCTAACTCCTTCTCTGCCTTCTCCACCATGACAAAGCGGCGATCTTCACGAAGAGTAGCTACCCATCGGTCAACACCGCACCCATCAGCAAAGGAAGACATGACGACCCGCTGAGCCCGTATCTGGCTTAGCAGCCAGGCAGAGTGATCCTTCAGAGCCGTGGTGATCAAAAGTGCCTCGTGGAAGCACTCGATCTTGTCTTCCGCGGTGTTGAGCATTGCCGGAGTCATATCCGCCGGAGGAGGGGGAATATCATTGATCACAGACAAGAAACCTATCCGGAGCCAAATAGAGCCGATGGGGAGAGGAGATCCTATACGAGTCAAGAGCTCGTGCAGCACCATGTCGCATTGGTCATCCGTAAGAGTAGGGTTCACCAAGCGCGCAGCAAAACGAAAAACAATTTCCTCAATGGGCACCTCCCATGGCTGATGGCGATCAGGTGGGCGATTATAAGACATGGTTCTTCTCTGTTAAAATGATTCTCTGAAAATGAGAGAGAAAAGAAGCATTGCTTCAGATTATGAAGGGAGACGTTTAAGTCTAGGCACAGAAAATGCTGTGTATGATGGAACTATTTCCAAGCTTTGGGAAAGAGAAGCTTGACTCAGGAAAAGTGGAGAAGGAAGGTGAAAGGACACCTTCAGTAATGAGGCAACGCCTCACGTGCAAAGCACGAGAGCGCTGAGCGCCAGAGCTAAAGACTCAAAGACTCTGAGGCAGCACCTCACGTGCAAAGCACGAGAGCGCTGAGTGCCAGCGCCATGAGTCAAAGACTCTGAGGCAGCGCCTCACGTGCAAAGCACAAGAGCGTTGAGCACCAGCGCTAAAGAGTCAAAAACTCTGAAGCAGCGCTCACGTGTAAAGCACGAGAGCGCCAAGCTCCAGAATTAAATGTTCCCCACCGTTGGATCAAAGATCCAACAAAGATGATAAATCATCAAGTTACCAGAATAAAATTCTGTTAAGAAAACACTCTTCAGAATCTTTCCAAACAAAAAGATTTTGCTCTGTAAATCAGAGCACCGTTGGATCAATGATCCAATGGTGATTAAAAATCACAATGGTGCAGAATAAATTCTGCATGAGAAAAGATTTCTCAATCTTTGTTAAAAATAAGAAGATTGTCTTCTGTAAAACAGAAGCTTTAGGATTAAAGATCCAACGGTGGGGAAATCCCCAAATCAATTAGAGAAAAGATCTCTTCAACTGATTCAACAAATCAGCTCGCCCTATATAAGAACCCCAAGACTTCAAGTCTCAGATAGAGGACCCCCCTATAAACTTTGAGAAATCTCAGAAAGAAGAGCAAGCTTTCGGTAGAAGAAGAACTTTTCTTCAAGGTAAAAAAAAAACAGAGATAAGAAAAATCTCATTAAAGAAGAAGAACATAATTCTTCTCACAGATCATAGATCTATAAGACTAAGGTTTTTTTACAAAAAGTGATCATGAACATCTTATTATAAAAAAAGGGGGGAGAATAATTCAATTCTCTTAGGATCATAGATCCATAAAGGCAAAACCTTTCACCAAAATAAGAGATTGAAATATCTTCTATAAAATAAAAACTTTGTTCTTAGAACCTTTAGACAAAGTTTCTTATAAATGAGAATTTATTTTTCAGATCATAAAACTGATCATTAGCGCTTTGAGCTCATAGACTGGCGCACAGCGCCAAGCGCATCACGTGCTCCTCACGTGTGTGCCACTTAACAAATAGCGCTTCTGCGCTCTTGGACTGGCGCTAGCGCCAAGCGCGTCACGTGCTCCTCACGTGTGCGCTATATCACAGAAGCGCTTTGTGTTCATTAACTGGCGCTAGCGCCAAGCGCGCCACGTGCTCTTCACGTGTGCGCTATATCACAGAAGCGCTTTGCGTTCATTAACCGGCGCTAGCGCCAAGCGCGCCACATGTTCCTTACGCGTGCGCTGATAGAACATAAACTATTCTTTAAATAAAGCCCTAGAGCTATGATGAATGCTCAGCATTCAATAAAAGAGAGAAAGGCTGTCATAACCCAAATCAATGCTCAGCATTGTCAAATGTTTAACATTTTAACTGAGTGGGCCGAGCCCAAGTTGGCCATAAACCCCTCATTCAGATTAATTGAGCCCATATGCTCATAAATTTTAGATCTTAGTCCCAATTAGACAACAGATCTCCCAACCTAAATTGGTTCAAGGGTACATTTCTTCACTCCTCTGATATTCGTCGTTGTAATCTTTCAACGTCTTCAGAGAGGTGAAGGATCCCGACAACCAGACATTCCATGGACTATGATATCCTTAAACTCGGACTGTGGGGTCCTTAAGCCCATGGACTATGATGTCCTTAACCTCGAACTGTGGGTCCTTAAGCCCATGGACTATGATGTCCTTAAACTCGGACTGTGGGGTCCTTAAGCCTATGGACTATGATGTCCTTAACCTCGGACTGTGGGGTCCTTAAGCCTATAGACTATGATGTCCTTAACCTCGGACTGTGGGGTCCTTAAGCCCATGGACTATGATGTCCTTAACCTCGGACTATGGGGTCTTTAAACCCATGGACTATGATGTCCTTAACCTCGGACTGTGGGGTCCTTAAACTCATAGACTATGATGTCTCTAAACTTTATAGACTATGACGTCTTTAAACTGGACCGTAATGTCCTTAAACTAATTATGGACCGCAACGTCCTTAAACTAAAACAATAGAACCTAAATGCTCATTTGTTAGATCTAAATGATCCTGTTATGTTGATCTTAGTCTAAAAATTAGACTAACTTATCCTTAACAAACGTTTAAGTCGATCTTAGTCTCAAATGAGACTAACGCATCCTTAAACCCAACCCCAAACCCAAATCTAAGAAAATACGGATTTGAACTAATCCACGCCCTATGGGCGACATCATAAATTAGTCTTCGTATACAATTCACGGGCAACCAAAAACAAAATAAACACATACGACACGAAGTGACCATCTGGAGAAGGAGAAATTGGTTACCGCGATACGGTAGCGTAATTAACTGCAGGGGCTTGCGCCTGCAGGGAAGAGCGTCCCCACAATCAAAAACCCCTCAAATGAGGGGGAATTTGACGAAGTCTGCTACATCAGCCGTATCCGTTTAAACCTTCGATATATGGTGCCATAAATCAACTTGGTATCTTCGGAGAAGTGGACGGATAAAACCAAATAGCATCTGCCCTCGAAATTCAGACCGGACGTCCCAACGTCTCGGTCGCGTCTTTCGGCGGAGAACAGATTCTGGCACGCCCGGTGGGACATTTTCCTCTTTCTACTCCACACTTCGTGTGTCGTGTTTCGCGAACGAATCGAGGTTTGCTATGGTTTCCTTTGGATGTGAAGGATTAAGATTTGGTATATTGCTCCGTGCAGAAAAACATAAGATCAATGGCTTCAAAATGCACTAATTGCAATAACTCCATTTCCGCCTCATATGGAGGTGTAACCTATGGGCCCCAAGCGGCCTCCCTTTTTACATTACCGGTGGAACAAGTGACCCAAGCCACCACTGGGCTATTCTTCGGGACTATGATCCCACCAACAAGCTTCAACGTTCAGATGCCATCACAGGAAGCTGCGAAGAAGTCGGTCTTTGATCGGCTTGCAACCACCACGGCCCCTCTCAGTGGGTCGTCCAACTCCACTGTCTCAGTCTTCGATAGGTTGGGTCAAAGCTCAAGTGGGCCCGCAAAGAGGCTCGCAATATCAAAGAAGGACACTCCAACTCCTGCTACAGTTGAGATCGTCCAAGCTGCTCTCCCTACTCGAAGGTTGGATTTCGACAGGTTGACCATTCCCTCTCAGCAGACGTCTGTCTTTGACAGGCTGGCATCAACAACAGACTCTCATCAGAACAGGGGGCATGGAAAAGCTGATTCTACAGTGGAAGTGGTCCCGGCCGCTCGCTATGCTCGACGTCGCCACTGGCGCCGAGTGAGGAAGGCTGGGGGCAGCTCTCCTTCCGGACTGACCCCACCAGCTCCAACGGTAGAAGTTGATGCTGCTGTTTCAACTGGGAATATCTTTGAACTACTTAACAGGGTGCGCAGGAATTCGCCAACTGCCATGCTAAAAAATTCTCCTCCGACTGTCGAAAAGATCACAAAGGCGAAGCCAGAGCAGCCCCCTCAGCGGCTGTCCTCCAAAATTCACAAAGTCTGGCGACAGGTCCAAGACTCGGTGATCAACCAAGACTACTCCCGCCGATCGAAGAAGATGAAAGTTCGGCAAGAGAAGGAACACACTGTCATACCATAGGAGATGTCATCTATTTGGGTGCCCGCTGCAACGGCTCCCTCAACTTCAACCGCCCACAAAAGAAGAAGGCCGGAGAAAGTCTCCATGTCCGCGACGAATCTTAAGAACACTGAATCTAAACGCCACAAGTCTGGGGGCATGGTGGTGCACATTGTTTATATGGCATCTGGGAAAGAGGATTGCCGTATCTCCACGGGTCATCGACCACTCACCCGATCGGTAACAAAAGCTCAGGAGCAACAACAGAAGCTCCAAGAAATGCTGACAGCCATGGCTGCACTCACTGGACCAAAAGCAGGCCCGAAGACATCTTCGGAGCAGCGTCATGAGCAGGAAACGGATGCCGAATTCCTTCGGTGAATGCTTGAGAAGAAGGACAAAGAGGTTGCGGATCAAGCGGCCAATATAAAACAAATGGCCCTTTTATTCCAAGACACGGTCGGGATGATGTTACAGCCAGATCCTCCAGCTGAAGACCCTCCGATTATCCTTGAAGACGATAGGGGAGAGACATCAAACCCCCTCCCTGCTTGTTCAGCAGCCAAGGAGGAGACCATCTCCAAAGCCGCTCTAGATGACTATATCGCTCAGCAAATACGAGCTCATCAGGCAAGTGAAGCGGCCGGGAAAATTGTTAAGACTGGACGACCCTATCTGGGTTGGTACGACCATATAAAGTACCCGCCAGGATACACAATTCCTAAATTCCATGTGTACAAGGGGACAGGCAATCCCCATCAACATGTCGCTCAGTTCAGGGCTCTTTGCGGCAATACCGGAGGTGACGACAAACTGCTGCTTCGCCAGTTTGTTGGCAGCTTGTCGGAGACAGCGTTTGAATGGTACTCCGAGCTCCCGAACGACTCCGTTAAGACATTTGAAGAAATGGAGTTACTGTTCACACAAAGGTTCGCAAGCGCTAGCGAACACACCCCGATCACCGCGTTAATTAACGCCAGGGTGAAGCCGGGTGAAACGTGGGTGCAGTACGCGATACGGTGGCGGAATTTATGGTCGAAGTGCGAATAACGCATAGAAGAGGTTCCTCCAGTAGGCATGTTCATGGGTACCCTCGATCCGCAGGCGACCATATCCCAGTTCATGATGTTCTTCAAGCCGAACACTTTCCAGGCCATGATCGACAAGCTGGCCCAAATGGACCAGATGGGCCATAGACCGCTCTCTTCAAAGACGGAGCTTCGAAATGAAAAAAGCAAAGGGAAAGCGACCTTTGTCGCCGGCACTCAACCAAGTGGCCCGAAACCGGTTGTTCGCCAAACCAACGAGCGGCAATCCCTTGATGAGAAGTTGAGACATCCCTACTCATTCCCCCGAGATAAAACAGGGAGACTGTTCGAACTAGCAGTGCGCAACGGGCTCATCACTCTACCAGAGCCGAGACACCCACTACAACCAAACGATGTCAACGATCCTATTACTGCCCCTACCACCGAGTATTGGGCCATCCGATTGAAGACTGTTACGTCTTCAAAAATTGGGTTGAAGACCAGTATCAACAGGGCAAATTCGCACTATCTGAGAATTGGAGGGTAAACCCGTAAAAAGATGGACATGCCGGGGGAATCATGCTCATTTGTAGAGGAAGCTCCATGGGAAGTCGTTCTTTCGGCAAAAACGAAAAGAATGCTAAAAGATCTTCAAGCATGTCCGGCGATCAGGTGGAAAAGCCCGCAAGAGCCGGAGATCATCGATAGGATGCTGAAAGCATGCCCAACATTGAGAGTTAGTAGCAATGGGCAAAACACCCAGGCCCAGCCGTCAAAGTCTTCAAAGAAGAAGAAGAAGACCAAAAAGCTCGCACAGTCTGATGACAAGCGCACTGATCTGCAAAAGCATATTGACGCGCTGGAGGAATACAACCAGAAGGCGTGAACCCCAGTCATGCTTCAAGAGTTTCTCAATCACATCCTTGAAAGTGAAGATAATGACAATGATGAGGAAGACGACTCGTCAGAGGAACCCGAAGATTATGTGTCAAGTTGCCACATGATCTCTCATTCGTTGCTAAGTAACAAAGAAGCTCACTCGGCGTTAGAAGATAACATAGAGGAGTTGGGGGCAGGAGCAGTGCCAAAATCTTGGGATTATATGACAAGGTCTATCAAGGAGAAATCTACTTGTTCATAGAACATCCGGCGAAATTTGCCTCAAAGCTAATATGGACCGAAAAGTCCGTAAACTAGAAATTTGCCTCAAACATGGCAACAATGGACCGAAATTTTCTAAAACTAACTATTGACCGAGACGTCTATAAACTACTACGGACGGCGGCATCCCAAGGCTGAAAAAAAAAACGGTATGTCCACAAGCAAAATGGGCATGGATGAAAACCCGAAAGGACGCCGTGAGTAAAAACGGCAGGACCACCGGCGATATTTATGAAAACCCGAAAGGGCGCAGACTCGTAAGAAAAAAAAATAAAATAAAGAAAAAAACGGTACGTCCATAAGCGAGATGGGCACGGATGAAAACCCGAAAAGGCTCCGTGAGTAAAAACAGCAGGACTACCGGCGAGTTTGTGAAAACCCGAAAGGGCGCAATCTCGTTAAAAGACACTTGCAAGGTCCTCTCGACCCTATAAGGAGAAAATACGTGCGTGAGATCCTTACGGCTCATAAGGGAACAACACACTTAGGAATCCTCATGAATCCTAAGAAGAAAACACACTTACGAGATCCTCACGACTCGTAAGGAGAATTCCCCTTTGAGACCCTCACGGCTCATAGGATTCAAAAGCTTTAAGCTACAGGGATCTGAATCTGTTCTTAAGCCATCACATTTCTCAGACCGCCCTGCAAGCGGTTCAATATTGACCCTTGTATACAATCCACGGGCACGAATAAGCATTTCCCTAACAGAGTCCCACCAGCGACTAGGGATATGCTCACATGGCGAACGACCCTTGTAAGTCCTCTCGACTTATAAGGAAAAAACACTCTTGTAAGATCCTTACGACTTATAAGAGAGCATACACTTAAGAATCCTCACGATTTTTAAGGAGAAAACGCACCTACGAGATACTCAAGACTCGTAGGGAGAAATACCTTTATGAGATCCTTACGGCTCATAAAGTCAAAAGCCTTAGTCAACAAGATCCTAACCCTGTTTGCTAAGCCACCTTTGCTCGACATCGACAGCGGCAAATGATGATTCGCTCCTGGTAATGTCCCAGTTGTAGCGATGCTGATGCCTACATCGGTATCAAGTTCCAAGTCCTTTCACGGCAAATGATGATTCGCTCCTGGAAATGTCCCAGTTGTAGCGATCGTGATGCCTACATCGGTATCAAGTTCTAAGTCTTTTCACGGCAAATGATGATTCGCTCCTGGCAATATTCCGGTCGCAGCGATGCTGATGCTAATATTGGTATCAGATCTTGAGTTCCGTACAAAAAAATACATGTAAAATAGCTGAAATAACGGGGCAACTTGCAACAAAGTCAGCAAGTAAAAATATATATGCATACAAAAATAGCCGAAATGATTGGGCAACTCGTAATAAAAAGCAGCGAGTAAAATAAAAAAATAGCCGAAATGATTGGGTACTGCGAAAAATTGCCGAAATGATTGGGCAACTCGCAATAAAAAGCAGCGAGTAAAAAGAAAAAATAGCCGAAATGATTGGGCACCATGAAAAATAGCAGAAATGATTAGGCAATCGCGACTTTCGCGATATAAAAATCTGAAATGATAGAGCATCGCGGAAAGAAATAAAAAAAATGAAAGAATCAAACTTTTGCTCTATAAGTGAGATCACATCGATCCCTGTATACAATCCAGGGGCATAAACAAATGAAAAAGGAACCATATGTCCCCTACCAGATCCTGTCAAAAAGGAAAGTCAGATCTTAACATTAACACCTGCATTCCAGAAAATCAACAACGGCGTTCCTTCTTATACCAGCAGGGCACGGAAGCGACACAACGAAACGGAGCCATGGTAAAGTCCCTAGTTCCAAATCTTAACGGCAACATCTACAGCCTAAAAAAATCAGCAACGGCGATCCTCCTCATTCCAACAGGATTCGAACGCAACATCACCAAACGGAGCCAGGGAAAAGTCCCAGTTCTAAGACTCCACGGTTCACGGAAAACCTAGAGTCAGCCAATGTTTCCATTTCAGAAATACGTCATCCAATGACTCCGTTTCGGAAACAAGTCAACCGACCTCCAGGGAAATCAGTGTCCTTGGCAAAACCTCGATTCAGGGAAATCAGCGTTATTGACGAGAGTATCTCGATTCACGTCGACCCCAAGAAAATCAGCGTCTTTGCAGGAATACCTCAATTTGTCTCGACCTCCAGGGAAATCAGTGTCCTTGGCAAAACCTCGATTCAAGGAAATCAGCATCCTTGACGAGTGCAGCTCGATTCGCGTCGACCCGCAAGGAAATCAGTGTCTTTGCAGGAATACCTCAATTAGTCTCGACCTCCAGGGAAATCAGTGTCCTTGGCAAAACCCCGTTTCAGGGAAATCAGCGTCCTTGACGAGAGCATCTTGATTCGCGTCGACTCGTAAGGAAATCAGCGTCTTTGCAGGAATACCTCGATTCGTCTCGACCTCCAGGGAAATCAGTGTCCTTAGCAAAACCTCGATTTAGGGAAATCAGCGTCCTTGACGAGAGCATCTCGATTCACATCGACCCGCAAGGAAATCGGTGTCTTTGCAGGAATCTCTCGATTCATCTCAACCACAGGGAAATTAGTGTCCTTGGCAAAACCTCAATTCAGGGAAATCAACGTCTTTGACGAGAGCATCTCGATTCACGTCGACCCGCAAGGAAATCAACGTCTTTGCAAGAATCTCTCGATTCGTCTCAACCACAGAGAAATCAGTGTCTTTGGAAAAACCTCGATTCAGGGAAATCAGCGTCCTCGATGAGAGCATCTCGATTCGCGTCGACCCGCAAGAAAATCAGCGTCTTTGCAGGAATACCTCGATTCATTTCGACCTCTAGGGAAATCAGTGTCCTTGGCAAAACCTCGATTCAGGGAAATCAGCGTCCTTAACGAGAGCATCTTAATTCGCGTCGACCCGTAAGGAAATCAGCGTCTTTGTAGGAATACCTCGATTCGTCTCGACCTCCAAGGAAATCAGTGTCCTTGGAAAAATCTCGATTCAGGGAAATCAGCGTCCTTGACGAGAGCATCTCGATTCGCGTCGACCCGCAAGGAAATCGGTGTTTTTGTAGGAATTTCTTGATTCGTCTCAACCACAGGGAAATCAGTGTCTTGGAAAAAACCTCGAATCAGGGAAATTAGCGTCCTTGACGAGAGCATCTCGATTCGCGTCGACCCGCAAGGAAATCAGTGTCTTTGCAGGAATCTCTCGATTCGTCTCAACCACAGGGAAATCAGCGTCCTTGGCAAAACCTCAATTCAGGGAAATCAGCGTCCTTGACGAGAGCATCATGATTCGCGTCGACCCGTAAGGAAATCAGCGTCTTTGCAGGAATACCTCGATTCGTCTCGACCTCCAGGGAAATCAGCGTCCTTGGCAAAAACCTCAATTCAGGGAAATCAGCGTCCTTGATGAGAGCATCTCGATTCGCATCGACTCGCAATGAAATCAGCGTCTTTGCAGGAGTACCTCGATTCGTCTCGACCTCCACGGAAATCAATGTCCTTTGCAAAACCTCGATTCAGAGAAATCAGCGTCCTTGACGAGAGCATCTCAATTCGCGTCGACCCGTAAGGAAATCAGCGTCTTTGCAGGAATACCTCGATTCGTCTCGACCTCCAGGGAAATCAGTGTCCTTGGCAAAACCTCGATTCAGGGAAATCAGCGTCCTTGACGAGAGCATCTCGATTCGCGTTGACCCGCAAGGAAATCAGTATCTTTGCAGGAATCTCTCGATTCGTCCCAACCACAGGGAAATCAGTATCCTTGGCAAAACCTCGATTCAGGGAAATCAGCGTCCTTGACGAGAGCATCTCGATTCGCGTCGACCCGCAAGGAAATCAGTGTCTTTGCAGGAATCTTTTGATTCGTCTCAACCACAGGGAAATCAGTGTCCTTGGAAAAAGCTCGATTCAGGGAAATCAGCGTCCTTGACGAGAGCATCTCGATTCATGTCGACCCGCAAGGAAATCAGCGTCTTTGCAGGAATACCTTGATTCGTCTCGACCTCCAGGGAAATCAGTGTCCTTGGCAAAACCTCGATTCAGGGAAATCAGCATCCTTAATGAAAGCATCTTGATTCGCGTCGACCCATAAGGAAATCGGCGTCTTTGCAGGAATACCTCGATTCGTCTCGACCTCCAGGAAAATCAGTGTCCTTGGCAAAACCTCTATTCAGGGAAATCAGCGTCCTTGACGAGAGCATCTCGATTCGTGTCGACCCGCAAGGAAATCAGTGTCTTTGCAAGAATCTCTCGATTCGTCTCAACCACAGGGAAATCAGTGTCCTTGGAAAAACCTCGATTCAAAGAAATCAGCGTCATTGATGAGAGCATCTCGATTCGCGTCGACCCGCAAGGAAATCAGTGTCTTTGCAGGAATCTCTTGATTCATCTCAACCATAGGGAAATCAGTGTCCTTGGCAAAACCTCGATTTAGGGAAATCAGCGTTCTCGACAAGAGCATCTCGATTCACGTCGACCCACAAGGAAATCAACGTCTTTACAGGAATACCTCGATTCGTTTCGACCTCTAAGGAAATCAGTATCCTTGGAAAAACCTCGATTCAGGGAAATCAGTGTCCTTGACGAGAGCATTTCGATTCGCGTCGACCCATAAGGAAATCAACATCTTTGCAGGAATACATCGATTTGCCTCGACCTTCAGGGAAATCAGTGTCCTTGGCAAAACCTCAATTCAAGGAAATCAGCGTCCTTGACGAGAGCATTTCGATTCGCGTTGACCCGCAAGGAAATCAGTGTCTTTGCAGGAATCTCTCGATTCGTCTCAACCACAGGGAAATCAGCGTCCTTGGCTTAAACCTCGATTTAGGGAAATCAACGTCCTTGACGAGAGCATCTCGATTCGCGTCGACCCGCAAGGAAATCAGTGTCTTTGCAGGAATCTCTTGATTCGTCTCAACCACAGGGAAATCAGCGTCCTTGGCAAAACCTCGATTCAGGGAAATTAGCGTCCTTAACAAGAGCATCTCGATTCGCGGCGACCTGTAAGGAAATCAGCGTCTTTGTAGGAATACCTCGATTCGTCTCGACCTCCAGGGAAATCAACGTCCTTGGCAAAAATCTCGATTCAGGGAAATCAGCGTCCTTGACGGGAGCATCTCGATTCGCGTCGATCCGTCTTTGCAGGAATACCTCGATTCGTCTCTGCAGGAATACCTCGATTCGTCTCAACCCATAGGGAAATCAGCGTCCTTGGCAAATAACTCAATTCAGGGAAATCAGCGTCCTTGACGAGAGCATCTCGATTCGCGCCGACCCGCAGAGAAATCAGTGTCTCTACAGGAATATACGACTTCAGCCAAACGGAGCCATGGCAGAGTCCCTAGTTCCAAGTCTCGACGGCCACATCTACAGCCTGGAGACCTACAACAGCGTTCCTCCTCATTCCAGCAGGATTCGGACACGACAATCAATCAGCGGAGCCATGGCAAAGTCCCTAGTTCCAGGTCTCGACGGTTCACAGACAACCTAGAAACCACCTCGACACTCGTCTCGTTACAGCAGATATAGTGTCAACACCGGTGTTTCTCCGTACTCCAATCGGATGCAGACACAACGTTAACAAAGCGGAGCCACTGCAAAGTCCCCTAGTTCCAAATCTCGACGGTTCATAGACAACCTAGAGACTACTCGGAGCTGCGGAAAAGTCCCCTAGTTCCAAGTCTCGACGGCAACATCTACAGCCTAGAGATCAACAATAGCGTTCTTCTCCTAACAGGATGCAGACGCGACATCAACAAACGGAGCCATGGCAAAGTCTCCTAGTTCCAAATCTCGACGGTTCATAGACAACCCAGAGACAACCTCGAAATTTGACACAATATTGCAGGCACAATGTCAACCAACGAAGCTGAGGAAAATCCCCAGCTTCAGGGTCTTGACGGCAACGCAAATGAGACCTGAAAAGACTATCGGAGATCATCCCACACCAACGCGGAGTGGTCATGACTCATCGGGGCTCCCAAACTGAGCCTAACCTCAAGTAAAAAGCGACATGGAATATCCCTAACGCTTGCTCTTTCGACGGTAATATTACCTGGAAGATTACTTGAAGATGTTTTGAGATCAGAGATACGACAGTCGTGGGGCTACCCGAAAAACAAAATTGCATATCAAGGAATATATCGGCCAACACGACGGTGCGACGGGTAAAAAAAATCCTAGTACCACAGACCCTAACTGATTTCTATTAGCAGGAGTTAACTATGACGTTATGACATCCTTGCAAGAACTAACGCAGACACCAAAGTCAGTGAAGGGCATTCGGAGTTTCTTGGGTCTAGCTGGATATTATAGAAGGTTCATTGAAGGCTTTTCGAAGATAGCAACAACACCCCTGACCAAGATCACACGTAAAGATGAAGAATTCGTGTGGTCAGAAGCATGCGAACAAGTTTTCGTAGAACTCAAATCAAGGTTGACATCAGCGCCTATTCTCGTTATACCGGACCAATATGGAGGTTTTGAAGTACATTGTGATTCATCCGGTAAAGGATTAGGATGTGTTCTACAACAACACGGTAAGGTTGTAGCTTATACTTCAAGACGGTTGAAGATTCATGAGCGCAATTACCCAACGCATGATTTAGAGTTGGCGATCGTTATCTTTGCTCTTAAGATTTGACGCCATTATCTTCTTGGTGTCTGAAATATATGTTTACTCAGTAGGAGTTGAATATGCGGCAGAGACGATGGTTATAACTCATGGCGGATTTTGACATCAACCTGCAATATCACCCGGGAAAAATGAATGTGGTACCTGATGCCCTTAGTCGCTAACCATTAGCAATGAATCTCACCGCTCAGTGGAATCTTCAGCAAGACTTGCATCAGATGGAGATTGAAGTAGTCATGCCAGGTAATGCTTCAAGTTTGATGAATTTACAAGTTCAATCTACCATTGTCAATCAGATCAAAGCAGCTCAAGCAAATGATGCTAAGTTGCAAAATATCAGAGAACAAGTGGAGAATGGACTCAGAACAGACTTTATCATCCATGAAGATGGATCTTTAAGATACGGAAGCAGACTGTGTGTACCAAAAGAATGTGTTCAGGAAGATTTAATGAAAGAAGCTCATAGCTCTCCCTACTCAGTACACCCTGGAGGTACAAAGATATACAAAGATCCGCGTCAAAATTACTGATGGTATGGAATGAAGCGTGAAGTAGCCAGAAGCATCGCTAAATGCTTAGTGTGTCAGCAAGTAAAGGCTGAACATTACAGGACAGCTGGATTACTTCAACCGTTACCTATTCCAGAATGGAAGTGGCAACAAATCACAATGGATTTTATGACTGCACGTCCTCGCAGCACAAAGGATAACGATGCAGTATGGATTATTGTAGATCGACTCACGAAGTCGGCTCACTTCATCCCATTTCGAGTTGGCCAATCTACTGAGACATTAGCAAAGAAGTACATGGAGGTAAGAATCTACTTGAGATTTAAACTCTTCATAGTGTACTATCTCTGATATCCATGAACTCATATAGGAAATTGTGAGACTTCATAGAGTACCGGTATGCATTATCTCTGATCGTGACACCAGGTTCCGATCACAATTTTGGCAAAGTCTGCAAGCAAGCTTGGGAACAAGTCTGAATTTCAGCACGGCTTATCATCTACAAACAGATGGTCAGTCTGAGCGAACTATTCAGATCTTGGAAGATATGCTCAGAGTGTGTATATTAGACTTCGGAGGATCGTAGGAAGATCACCTACATCTTATGGAGTTTTCATACAACAACAACTACTAAGTAAGCATAGGAATGACACCTTTCGCAACACTATATGGAAGGAAGTGTCGATCGCCATTAAGTTGGGACGACATCGGTGATAGGGAACTTCTTGGACCTGAGATGATAGTAGTAACTGTTGATGTAGTTCATACTATCAGGGAAAGAATGCGCATAGCCCAAGATCGACAGAAGCACTGGATGATGCAAAGCGCCGTCATTTGGAGTTCCAGCCGGGAGATCACGTATTTTTGAAGATATCACCAAACCGCGGAGTGATTTGATTTGGAAGACGGGATAAGCTAAGTCCAAGGTACATTGGACCGTTCGACATACTCGAACGAGTCGGTGAAGTGGCTTATCGTTTGGCACTTCCACCTTCATTGGAAGGAGTGCACAATGTGTTCTATATATCCCAACTCAGAAGGTATGTGAGTGACCCCAGCCATATTCTCGATCATTCCGAGCTCACTATACAGCCCGACTTATCTTGTGAGCAGCAACCCGTTGAGATCCTGGACAGGAAAGTGAAGTCACTTCGGAACAAGAAAGTCAACTTGGTTCGAGTGATGTGGAGAAAAGACACTCCATGAGAATTGACATGGGAAAGGGAAGATGCGAAGCATGCAAAATATCCTCACTTATTTGTAAACTAGTTTTTAATATAAATGGTAAATTTCGAGTACGAAATTTTTGAAGGAGGGTAGACTGTAACAACTCCAATTCTTGTGTACATAAATTTGATTAAAAGTTAATGTATACTTGAGGTATTTACAATTCCTGTGAGTACTATAAGAATTTGATTTACTTTTGAACAGCAAAAAGGAGCTTGTAGCTCATTGGTAAGACCTTGCACTGCTGAACCAGAGCACTAGAGTTCAAATCCCATCAGCCACACATTATTTTTATTTGAAATTCTTTTAATCTTTTAGAAACCCAAGAGTCTACATGAGCACAACACGTAAACTAAAGAGTCACACATAAAATAAACGAGTGCACTGCAGTAGACCAACCGACCCCGACACGTGGCCCCAATACGAGCCCCCAACTCGTGACTCGGGCCGGCGAGATGGCGACTCGGGTCGGCGCCGCCAGTCTGACTCGGACCAAACCCCAATTTTTTTAACTCTGGGGACTCGTGGACTCTCCCCATAACTCTAGTATTATTTGTTTTCCCTGCACATTTACAGAGTACAATAAAACACACATTTAATCCATTTTAATACAAATTTTTAATACACCCTTTCACTACCCTAAACCCTAATTTTTCCTATAAATAACACCCTCAAATCAACCCTCCTCACTCATAAATCCCTATCCAAACTCTCAAGAAAATTCTAAGATCCTTTTGTGTGCAAGTGGAGTTAGCAAAGGGCGAAACTCCGACGAACTTCCAGTGACAACTCAAGGAGTTTCCAACGACGCACCGGCAACTCCCACCTCTTCCTCTTTCTCTCTTCTAGCCAATTATCCAGTAAGTCCCTACTTCTCTTTCTTTTCTCTATTCTAAAAACATTCAAAACTAAAACTCGACGGAAGCGGAGTTAATCCGACTTCTGATTCGGTTTTTCCTTAAAAAGTTCTATTTTTCTTAAACACAATAATACCAATTTCTTATGTCATGACCATTAAACATTAATAAAGGCAATAGAATAAGTTTGACATCAAAATAATAATCGCAGCAAGTTTTATTCCACTTTTACATTAAAATACCTTCATGTTTCATTTCGATATGCTTGAACTTTTTAAACCGTATTACCTTAGAAAACTCACGAGGTAATGACCTACCTCCTCACAACACACATATCTAATATAGCACGATGGAATTTAGGAATATACATTTGGGAAAATACGACTTTACACATAACTACCTTCAACTTATAAAACCTTTTCTATAAGAAGTGTATTTAACAAATCTTTGCAATTACGCCTCTACAACCTATTTTTGGGAACTCATTTGGTATGCTGCGGAATATCCCACATCCTCGGACCTAATATAGTGAGATGCAGATCTCCGCAAGGAGCATACGATCTCGAAAGATTTTTAATACAATTTTTCTTTAAAAAATGTGATTTCTATTATGAATAAAACTTATATTTTTAATAAATAAATATATATGTAATTAATATCAAAATATGTATTTTTAATATTTATAATATTCCACATTTCCAAAATTCAAGAAAAATATCTCATTTACAAGAAAATACCATACAATACCAATATTACAAATAAATATCATATATTATGAAATTAGGTTTTATTCACTAGAAATGTCACATTGATAAAATATATATCAATGAAAACTCTAAAGACGATAATAAAATACTTGAGGTGTATTTTGAAAATTATACAAAATTATTTTTTACATAAAACCCCCTCAAGTTATACTAAATTACAATAAAGACCCTAGTAAACATAGGTTTAAGCGGGACCAGTCTCTTGAGTCTTAGAGAGCTGGAGATATGGGTGCTTGCCTATTTAAGGTAGACAACTTAACAAACAGTGTTATCAATACGGTAATTGTCTTTGAAAAAGACACAAATCCTGCCGTCTATGTACAGCAGTTACCGATAGCACCAAAACATAATTCAGGACTTCAATTTCTTTTCTAATTGTCTGACTCAGACCGAGTCTCAATATAATCAATCTGACATGAATATGATTCAAGTATGAAATTACAAAACTACAATTTAATATGAATCTATATATTCAATCTGTTCAACCTATTCAACCTATATTGACTGAACCGAACCATAAATATACATCCATCTATATAATTCTCCAGTTGAATTCATTTTCTGATATCATGGTTCCGGCAAGTCATCCCTCTATATAAATCAAGACAATACAATACAAATAATACCATCAAGATATCGTGGGGTTTAAGGGGTAGATTGGTACGGAAGGTGTTAAAAATGGCACGAGACTGTAACCATAATACACCTAACATGAATATCCATTGCCGTTGTATTGTGGCTGAACGGTTCCTTGTGCTCCGTATACCTTAGTCTCCGGAATAGTGAGACTCCTCTCGTATACACTGGCATTCTTCTGTACCAAGCTACAAACAACAACGTTAACACTAAATACAACATTATAACAATACACTCTCTATTCTGTCTATTCCATTCTTGTCTATTTACGGGACTTACTGAGCGATTTGTTCGCTGAAGGCATTCTCTTTCTTTTCTTTGGAATGTCGTCAGGTGATTCAGACCTTCAAAAGATCGAGCCCACCAGCGATGACTTGGATCAGCTAGTCTTCGACACGGAGCTCTAGTTACTTGTACATTTCATTTCAGTATTTTCATTTCTGTTATGCCACTGTTTAGGCATTGCTTTCATTCCATGTATTTACCTTTCAGTTGCATTGTAAAAAGAATATTTAATAAATAAAGTTGTTGTTCATTTATATTTTGTCTCTTGTGTACATTACATTTTATATTGCTTAGATATGCTTAGCGTGTTTAATTCTGAGTAAATACATAGCGGCCTCAACGCGTTCTCTGCCCGTATACTGGAAAGCGGGGCGTGACATTCATCATCTCCGAAAATCTCTTAGGAGTTTAACTCCATAAAAATATAATAACAAAATAATAAATCCTTTTTTTAGGAGTATAACTCCAAAAGTCAATTGGGAAGTATAACTCCCTGTGCAGGTGTTAAGTCTCTCTTCCCCTTTTTTTTAGGAGTTTAACTCCAAAAGTCAATCGAGAGTACAACTTCCAATACAGGGGCTAAGCCCCTTTTTCTGCAGACGCCCAGCGCCTATATGCCGGGCGTGTGAGGCGCTGGCGTCCAGCGCCAAGCACGTGAGGCGCTGGCGTCGAACGCTCATATAGTAAGCACGGGAGGCACTAGCGCCCAGCACCCACGCGCCAAGCACGTGAGGCGCCGGCGCCGAGCGCCCGCGCGTCCTTAGGACACAACTCACCTTTTTTTTATATACACTCCACACTTAAAACATGTCCCCCGTTAGAAATTTTTTTCTAACGGTGCGCTGTTATCCCCTTGACCCTCAGCCTGCTATCCAGGTAGCGGGACCACCGTAAACTTTGTGAGGTCCCCGATATACCCAAGGCCCTTCAAAACACAATACACACACACCGCATATTGAGTTCGCATGAGCAGTTTTACCCGTCAATCGGAGGTTCCCTCGCTTCAAAGGCGAGGGGTAATTAACCACAATTTAGTTCGCGGCTGTCGAAGATTCAGACTCCCATAATCAATAAACCCCGGTCTACACTAGGTAGGGGAAATCTGTAATATGCATGATAAGCGACGTGTATTTCCCATCTCAATGGGGTGACGAAAAAACTCCCTACACCACAGAGTAGTGCCATGCGATCGAGAATTGCTACATTTTCAAAGACTAGGTCGAAAAGCAATATATGATCAGAGAGATCCAGCTATCCAAGAGTGTATTGGTAAACAACCAAGCTGCAACCACTAATTTTATACAGACAGAAACTGAAGCCTTCTGGGAGAAGACAGCTGAATCCGCTGCTCTGAGAAATGAATCCGACTCGCCGCAACCTCCATAAAGCTTTCTCATGTCCAAAAAGATGAAGAAGATGCTAAAGCTACTTTAGAAAGATCCTAGAACAGAATGGGAAGGGCAGAAAGAGCCCACCGTTCTAGCTACCACTTCGGCTCAATCAGGCTCAAAATCTAAAAAGCTCAAAAAGAAGAATAGTGCAGCTCGACACGAAAAAGAGTTTGCAGGGAGATCGACTATTCAAAAATATATCGATTCCCTTGAAGACTATGAACAAAAAGAAAAAACTCTAATTCAATTGAAGGAGTTCTTCCACGTAGAAGTGGCTGAGATTCTGGAGGAGTTAGAAGAAAACTTGGATGACAAGATCCCTATAGTGACCTTCTATGTCGTCCATCTTGGTAGCGACTCTGAGGAAGAGCTATGTTTACCCGAAGAGGACGGAGAGGTCGCCACAAAGGCCAACCAAATCCAGCTCAGAATCGGCAAGGCTCTACCGCCAAATCAGGGCAACGCCCCAAAAGGAAAGGAAAAACAAGTCACTAATGAAGAAGATGGATGTTCCCGCCAAAATCTTTGGCCAAGAGCTATTAGTTCCTGTTTATGCCGGCTTAAGTTTCGTTTATAGATGTGTGTGAAACCAAGCTCATTCATATACGCACATGCACACATCAGAGGAAGAACATGTGTTCAACGACAAAAACAAAGTATTTAATTGAACATTTTATTCTTTAGGAAATAGATCACCAAATATGGGATCGAAAGTACAGGGATTCACTAAACTATAGATAAAATTATCTAACTCCCTATCTGCCTTCTCCACCATGACAAAGCGGCGATCTTCACGAAGAGTAGCTACCCATCGGTCAACACCGCACCCATCAGCAAAGGCAGACATGACGACCCGCTGAGCCCGTATCTGGCTTAGCGGCCAGACAGAGCGATCCCTCAGAGCTGTGGTGATCAAAAGTGCCTCGTGGAAGCACTCGATCTTGTCTTCCGCGACGTCGAGCATTGCCGGAGTCATCTCCGCTGGAGGAGGGGGAATATCATTGATCACAGACAAGAAAACCATCCGGAGCCAAATGGAGCCGATGGGGATAGGAGATCCTATACGAGTCAAGAGCTCGTGCAGCACCATGTCGCATTGGTCATCCGTAAGAGTAGGGTTCACCAAGCGCGCGGCAAAACGAGAAACAATTTCTTCAATGGGCACCACCCATGGCTGACGGCGATCAGGTGGGCGATTACAAGCCATGGTTCTTCTCTGTTAAAATGATTCTCTGAAAATGAGAGAGAAAAGAAGTATTGCTTCAGATTATGAAGGGAGACATTTAAGTTTAGGCACAGAAAATGTTGTGCATGATGGAATTGTTTCCAAGCTTTGGGAAAGAGAAGCTTGACTCAGGAAAAGTGGAGAAGGAAGGTGAAAAGACACCTTCAGTAATGAGGCAGCGCCTCACGTGCAAAGCACAAGAGCGCTGAGCGCCAGCGCTAAAGAGTCAAAGACTCTGAGGCAGCACTCTCGTGCTTTCACGTGCAAAGCACGAGAGTGCTGAGCGCCAGCGCTATGAGTCAAAGACTCTGAGGCAGCGCCTCACCTGCAAAGCACGAGAGCGCTGAGCACCAGCGCTAAATCGTCAAAAAACTCTGAAGCAGCTCTCACGTGCAAAGCACGAGAGCGCCAAGTGCCAGAACTAAATGTTCCCCACCGTTGGATCAAAGATCCAACAAAGATGATAAATCATCAAGTTACCAGAATAAAATTCTGTTAAGAAAACATTCTTCAGAATCTTTCCAAAAAAAAAAGATTTTGCTCGGTAAATTAGAGCATCGTTGGATCAATGATCCAATGGTGATTAAAAATCACAATGGTGCAGAATAAATTCTGCATGAGAAAAGATTTCTCAATCTTTGTTAAAAATAAGAAGATTGTCTTCTGTAAAGTAGAAGCCCTTGGATCAAAGATCCAACGGTGGGGAAATCCCCAAATCAATTAGAGAAAAGATCTTTCCAACTGATTCAACAAATCAAATCGCCATATATAAGGACCCCAAGACTTCAAGTCTCAGATAGAGGAACCCCCCTATAAACTTTGAGAAATCTCAGAAAGAAGAGCAAGCTCTCGGTAGAAGAAGAACTATTTTTCAAGGTAAAAAAAACAGAGATAAGAAAAATCTCATTAAAAAAGAAGAACATAATTCTTCTCACAGATCATAGATCTATAAGACTAAGGTATTTTTACAAAAAGAGATCATGAACATATCATTATAAAAAAGGGGGAGAATAATTCAATTATCTTAGGATCACAGATCCATAAAGGCAAAGCCTTTCACCAAAATAAGAGATTGAAACATCTCCTATAAAATAAGAACTTTGTTCTTAGAAGCTTGAGACAAAGTTTCTTATAAACGAGAATTTATTTCTCAGATCATAAAACTGATCAATAGCGCTTTGCGCTCATGGACTGGCCCACAGTGCCAAGCGCACCACGTGCTCCTCACGTGTGCGCCACTTAACAAATAGCGCTTTTGCGCTCTTGGACTGGCGCTAGCGCCAAGCGCGCCACGTGCTCCTCACGTGTGCGCTATATCACAGAAGCGCTTTGCGCTCATTAACTGGCACTAGCGCCAAGCGCGCCACGTGCTCCTCACGTGTGTGCTATATCACATAAGCGCTTTGCGCTCATTAACTGGTGCTAGCGCCAAGCGCGCCACGTGTTCCTTACGCGTGCGCTGATAGAACATAAACTTTTCTTTAAATAAAGCCCTAGAGTTATGATGAATGCTCAGCATTCAAAAAAAGACAGAAAGGCTGTCAGAACCCAAATCAATTCTCAAATGTTTAACATTTTAACTGAGTGGGTCGAGCCCACGTTGGCCATAAACCCCTCATTCAGATTAATTGAGCCCATATGCTCATAAATTTCAGATCTTAGTCCCAATTGGACTACAAATCTCCCAACCGAAATTGGTTCAAGGGTACATCTCTTCACTCCTCTGATATTTGTCGTTGTAATCTTTCAACGTCTTCAGAGAGGTGACGGGTCCCGACAACCAGACATTCTATGGACTATGATGTCCTTAAACTCGGACTGTGGGGTCCTTAAGCCCATGTACTATGATGTCCTTAACCTCGGACTGTGGGGTCCTTAAGCCCATGGACTATGATGTCCTTAACCTCGGACTGTGGGGTCCTTAAACCCATGGACTATGATTTCCTTAAGCTCGGACTGTGGGGTCCTTAAACCCATAGACTATGATGTCTCTAAACTTTATAGACTATGACGTCTTTAAACTGGACCGTAATGTCCTTAAACTAATTATGGACCGCAACGTCCTTAAACTAAAACAATAGAGCCCAAATGCTCTTTTGTTAGATCTAAATGATCCCGTTAAGTTTATCTTAGTCTAAAAATTAGACTAACGTATCCTTAAAAAACGTTTAAGTCAATCTTAGTCTCAAATGAAACTAACGCATCCTTTGTTGGATATAGTGCCCTCAGAGTCAATTATTGGATCGCAGGCACGCGATTGCAATAATTGAGGGAGGACCTATACCGGTAGAACAGTCTTACTCGAGAGGTTTGTATACTATCTGGTTTGTCTTTATCATCGTGTATATGCTTTAGGTGACATTGTAGTTCACTATTACACGTTGATAGAGAATAGTATGCTACCATGGTTTGTCTTTATCATTGTGTACAGCTTTAGGTGACCTTACAGGTCGCTATTACACGTTGATAGAGCCCTTAGGATTCTTGCTTGACTGCCAGCAGTATGATGGCGATCATATACGTGGGAGCTGGAGTCAATAATCATATCCTTAAAAGGTCCCTAGTCATGGGAGTTTTCGAGACAGGGCATCGATACTCCGGAGTAGACTAGTGTATACAGTCGAGACCCCGACGAGGGGTGGTGGCCGGTCTCACAAGCCATTGGTGTCAGTTGGTTCACCTAAGATATATACAGGTGCTCATTGGGTTATGAGTACACCGGACATGACTCGCCGGGAACATGCTAGTTGGTATTATACCTGACGTCAGATAGCAGTTCCCTGGTGACTTGTGTATAGGTTAGTTCATCGACCTGAGATCGTCATTTGTCTCGTGTGAGTTCCCATTGTGCTTTGATTACTACCCTACCACGGCTCAAAAGAGTCGTGTAAACAGGTTTTAGTTGGGTACAGTCCCGAGCCACATGGAGGCAGTGAGCGGATCGGCAGGGGTTCGTCTCTCCCGGTATTGGGGGTGAGGTCGCGCTGTGTCTAGGAGAGCCATTACATGAAGTCTTTGGCCAAGGCAGAAGATTTACTGGTAGGTATTCCAGTACTATCTCAGGGTGTTCTGGGCTACACTCCGACACGACTTGTAATGCTTTTGGGGGTCTGACTTTTACCAACCCCTTAGGCCCATCATGCGATGCTCATAGACGAACGGACCGTACTGTACGGATATTGTCACTGACTGGCTCAGTAGGGTGTCAGGATGAGTTCGCTCATCGACCTCCCTTTTGGTCAATACCTGGTAGCCCGTTACGTATAGCTAGTACCTCTGACGTGCTAGTGGTTAAATCCACAGCCAAGGTATTGACGAATCTTTAGAGTCCTCCACAGATAGTTTCTCAAGTTTCGAGCGAAACGTTGTAGAGGCCGTATGATATATGGCAGGGTCCGATCATATACGTGCAGTGGTGCACGGATCATGATCGGACGGATCATACTAGTGGGTTTTGGTTTAAGCCGGATCCTAGTATTAGATTTGTTGGATTACTTTAGTCTCATCGCATTCGCATTCGGCCGGAATGCGGATGCAGGTATGTATATACAGGTGAGGGGTATCCTTGTGATCTATCACGAGTTTACTTTAGATGTTGCCGTATCTTTTTGTTGTGGCAAACATTTGGATTAATGTTTGCATTTGGAAATAATGAACTAGAATTCATCATGAGATGCATTAAATGTGACATAGACACATATAGTGACTCATGGTCTCTTTTTTTGTGAAAAATGTCACATTTAGTGATTGATTAGTGGATGAAATGAGAAGAGGAGAGAGGAAGGGCAGCCATGTGATGGTTGTGAGCTCTCATATTATTCCTCTCTCACTCTCATTTTATCATAGAACAACACAAGAAAAGAAAAGAAAAAGAAAACCTCTTCTTCTTCTTCCTCTAGCTCATTATCTCCATCAATGGCAACACCTCTAACCTCGATCCAAATCAATGGATGTAAGAGACAAAGTGATCACAAACATTCTCTACATCACCTTGGATACGTCGGCTAGCACACTTCATGCCCGAGTTGCTTCGGATGAAGCAGGAGCCCGTAAAAAGAATCGTAGATGTGGTGCCCTTTCCGACGAGGAGATCGAGACCGGAGTTGCCGCGAGGAGCTTGGGATGGTGGCCAAAGACCGAAGGGCACGGATCGATCGGTATAGCCTTTCCAACCCTCTCTCTAGATAGCTAGTTATAGGTTAATGGTTCGATCCGGGTTTTTTAAGCATACGATAGCGCCGGTTTCTAGTTTAGAAAAAATTTCATTTCCGCATTTTGGCCGCGGAAAGATGGTCGGGGCGCTACCGTAGACTTACATCCTTAAACCCAACTCCAAACCCAAATCTAAGAAAATACGGATTTGGACTAATCCACGCCCTACGGGCGATATCATAAATTAGTCTCTATATACAATCCACGAGCAACCAAAAACAAAATAAACACACACGACACGAAGTGCCCATCTGGAGAAGGAGAAAGTGGTTACCGCGGTACGGTAGCGTAATTAACTGCAGGGGCTTGCGCCTGTAGGGAAGAGCGTCCCCACAATCAAAAACCCTTCAAATGAGGGGGAATCTGACGAAATCTGCTACATCGTCCGCATCCATTTAAACATTCGATATATGGTGCCATAAATCATCTTGGCATCTTCGGAAAGGTGGACGGATAAAACCAAATAGCATCTGCCCTCGAAATTCTGGCCGGACGTCCCAACATCCCGGTCGCGTCTTTCGGCGGAGAACAATGGCAGAGAGCCGGCTCATGAAAACTCAAGTCCTTCCTCCGTGGACTATAATGTCTTGGCCCATCTCCGGAAGCTTCCGTCTCTCCTGAGCATCTACGATACCTTGGTCCTATCTAAGAGCTTAAAGATATTCTCATTCACGCTCTACAAAACCCCGAGCAGTACCAAGCTCGCTTTGCGGAAATTAATATGAAAGAAGCCCAGTACACTCTGCATGCAGCCACGGTCACGTTTAAGGACGAAGACCTGTTCTGGGAATGGCTGAGCATAACCGTCCGCTTTACGTGACAGGATACAACGACGGAGATCGGATTAATCGCATATTGATTGATCTAGGGTCCTCAGTGAACATTGTGAACTTGCAGACTCTAAAGAGTTTATCAATGGATGTCCGACACTTGTAAAGGGAGAGGATTGTCATCCAGGGCTTCAATCAAAACTGCCAGCAAGTTTTAGGATCTATAGCTTTGCCAATCAGGTTTGGGGACCTGCAAACCGAAGGTAAGATATACGTGATCGACGCCGACACGTCCTATAAGATCCTCCTGAGACGACCGTGGCTTCACGATTATGGCATCGTTCCGTCAACACTCCATTAATGCATGAAGTATACCAAAAATGGAGAAGAAAGACGCATTGACGGAGACATCCAACCATTTGGTGTGCATGAAGTCCGATATGAAGATTCTCGGCACTTCATGAACCCCCAAAATACTGAGCCACGGCTGACCAAAGACAGAACGGCTCCTAAACTCAAAAGCAAATCTAAGCTAGCTGTCACTTTTAAAAGAAAAAAACCTAAGTGCGTCCGCATTTCGGCAGTGAAACTGAAGAGTCCGACGCTGGAAGTCCATCCTTCCGTAAAACTCGCCCTCATTTCGGTAGCGATACGAACGAGTCTGATATTGAAGGCTCATCCTGCAGCAAAATTAGCTCTCGTTTAGGCAGTGACACTGAAGAATCAGAAGAAGAGGATCCGTCTTGCAATAGCTGTGCAAATCGGGCTCTCATGCAAAAAGAGAAAATAAAGAGACCTTTGAAGTTACAGAAGTGTTCCTAGCCGTCACAAGGGTGCCGAAGCAGATGTGCAAAGAGCTCGATGTATTGTCAGTCTCCACCGTGAACCAACTGCAAACTTTCTACATTCTCGGAAGGAAAAGTGTACAGAAGGGCATCCTGTTTTATGGGTCAAACCCCATCGTGCACCCAGATGATTTGTCTGTCACATGCCTTCCCTATGAGAGAGGCATAAGAGCTGTCCTCAATTCCAGATATTATGCACCTAAGATGCGGGAATATTTTAAAAAGTGTGGATGTCGGTTACATCAAATGGAATCCGAAGCGAAGTTTTATGAGGGGATGTGGCATCCGCCTCAGATCCGAGCACTCATCGATGGATGAATCCGAGACAGACGGGACACAGTTTTCATTCAACCTGATGCCAAAGCATGCTATATGATCCATGTTGGTGAAGCCAACAAAAGGTCAAATGATGATGATGAGCTAGCCGAGCCAGAAGAAGCCCCTCAAGAGTTCGAAGATGGCGGACAAGAAACCTTCGGCGAGCTAACCGAGATTGACTAGGGAACGCCCGATAATCTAAGACCGACCTACATCAGCTCACTCTTGTCAGAGGAAATAAAAGAGCAGATAGTCTCCCTACTGCATGAGTTCGCTGACTGCTCCGTGTGGACGTACAAAGATATACCTGGCCTCTTTCCTGAAGTGGTCGTGCATAAACTGGCTACATCTCCTGATGCCAAGTCGGTCAAATAAGCTCCTCGAAGAATGAGAAAGGAGCTAGAAGAAAAGGTCATCGAGGAAACTAAGAAACTTATCGATACTGGCTTCATCAGAGAATAGAAATATGCGGACTGAATCGCATGTATCGTTCCAGTGAAGAAGAAAAATAGGCAGATACGAGTTTGTGTCGATTTCAGGGACCTTAACAAGGCATGCCCTAAAGATGATTTCCCGCTATCAGCCATGGAAATGATGGTTGATGATATCTCAAATTACAAGCTGTTCACCTTCATGGATGGCTTGTCTGGATATAATCAGATCAAGATGTCGCTCGAGGATGAGAAACACACAGCGTTTCGAACCCAGATCGGGATATACTGCTACAAGGTGATGCCGTTTGGACTGAAGAATGCGGGCACCACATATCAAAGGGCAATGACCAAAATCTTTGATGACTTAATCCATAAAGTTGTCGAATGTTATGTTGATGATTTGGTCATCAATATAAAAGCCAAGGCCGATCACATCCGAGATCTCAGGATCGTTTTCACCCGACTGAGGGAATACGATCTGAAGATGAATCCTCTGAAGTGCGCTTTTGGCGTGTCGTTGGGAAAATTCTTGGGCTTCATAGTCTGACATCGGGGGATCGAAGCTAACCCATCAAAAATAAAGGCCATCATGGAGATGCCTCCTCTGAAGAATCTTATGCAGCTAAGATCCTTTCAAGGCAAACTCGCTTATATATGAAGGTTCATCTCGAACCTATCAGGGACATGTCAGCATTTCTCAAAGCTCATGAAGAAAAGAGCTCCCTTTTTCTGGGATGTCGAATGTCAAGAAGCGTTCGAAAGTATCAAACAGTACCTGTTGCACCCTCCAGTGCTTGCTGCTCCTATTACAAATAAATCGTTGATTCTCTATACTGTCGCGCTAGATGATTCACTCGGTGCACTCCTTGTCCAAAACAATGAGGAGGGAAAAGAAAATGCCCTCTACTACCTCAGTCGAACTTTAGTTGGGGTAGAACACAACTATTCCTTGATCGAAAAGTAATGCCTGGCTCTGATATTCACTGTGAAGAAAGTGAGGCACTATCTGCTCTCTCATCGGGTATGCTGATCTCAAAGGTAGACCCGCTCAAACTTAATGACCAAAGTAAGCCTAGCCGGTATAATAGCAAGATGGATTGTCATGCTGCTTGAATTTGACATAATCTATACTCCTCAGAAAGCAGTAAAAAGAAAGCCCTTGCTGACTTCCTTGCTGCTCATCCCATACTAGAAGGGTCACCGCTCAATTGCGAGTTACCTGATGAACAAGTGCTGCACCTCGAGAATGACGAGTCATGTTGGGAGCTCTATTTTGATAGAGCCTCATCAATAAGAACCTCCAGCATATCAAGCATCCTGGAGATAAAAGCAGGGATAGGATTGGTGTTCGTCACGCCATCAGGAGGAAACCTACGACGTTCCTTTGCTCTTACCGAGCCTCGCACAAACAACGAGGCTGAGTACGAAGCTCTAATATCTGGTTTGGAGCTCGCCATAGAAATGAAAATCTTTCGGCTATGGGTCTACGGTGATTCCCAGCTTATCGTCAACCAAGTAAGCGGTGACTATAAGATATACAAATCCGAGTTAGCTCGGTACAGAAGCCGGGTGGTGGAGTTCATGAAACAGTTCACCTATATTAAACTGATGAGAGTTCTTAGGGCATTGAATGGAAAAGCTGACGTACTCGCTCGCTTAGCCAAGGAGCTGGTTGATCCCGATATGGATGAAATTCTGATAACAGTCGAAGCCGGCAAATTCTACCTCAGTCTCTTTGTGTTAAGAAGAAAGCGTAGAATAAGAGAACAATCCTGCCGAAGAAGCTCTGATCATTCAAGACGATCCCGATTGGAGAGAAACCTTAATAGAGTACCTCCGATACGACAAACTGCCCGAAGAAAAATCTATGAGGATTCAGCTGAAGAAGAGAGCTCTCCGATATGTGTTTGTAAATAATATGCTATACCGCAGATCATATGACCAACTCTGGCTCAGGTGTCTGTCATCGGCCGAAACCCAAAAAGTCATGAAAGAGGTTCACTTGGGCTTCTGCGGAGCCCACCAATCTGGCCCCAAAATGCGGCTTCAAATTAAATGGTTTGGGTATTATTGGCCTACCATGATAAGGGATTGCCAAGAGCATGCAAAGAAATGTCACCTCTGCCAAATTCACGGTGACTTTATTCACAAGCATCCCAATCCGCTGCATCCTACAGTAGCGTCATGGCCCTTCGAAGTTTGGGGCACCGGCATAGTTGGTTCAATTGATCCTCCGCCATCCAAAGGCCACCGGTTCATATTGGCCGCAACTGACTACTTCTCCAGATGGGCTGAAGCTGTCCCGCTAAAAAAAGTCAAGACAAAATATATTCTGATGTTCTTCCGGCGTAATATTCTATACCGCTTCAGTACACCAAGAAGAATCATTTCTGACAATGGGCTTTCTTTTAAAAGCTTCAAAGTCTCAAGTTTTGCTACTCGGCACAAGATAGACTGGAGATATTCCTCCATTTATAATCCAAGAGCCAATGGGCTAGCCGAAACTTTCAATAAAACCCTGTGCAAGCTCCTAAGGAAAAATGCCTCAGCCAATAAACGAGACTGGGATCTGAAGTTCCACGAGGTGTTGTGGGCATATCGTACCACGCACCGCACTCCAACTCAGTCCACTCTATACACATTACTCTTCGGAGTGGAGGCGATCCCCCCTCGAAGTCGAAGTTCCAAGCCTCAGGATGGCCGCCCAACACAATTTGATGGAGGAGGAAAACATTCTCCTTCATCTCAAAGAACTTGACGCCCTCGAGGAAAAGAGGCTCGTGGTACAACAAAATTTGGAGCTATACCGAGCCTAAATGTCACGGGCCTATGACAAGATGATCCGTCTCCGTGCTTTCAAGAAAGGTGAAATGGTGTTGGTCCTCAAAAGGTTGATCATCCCCAATCGACATGCCTTGGGAAAATTCGAGCCAAACTGGGAAAGACCATACGTCATCGAGAAAGTGTTCGACGGAGGATCCTACCAACTAATAAGTGCCGAGGGAGAAAGGCCCATACCACCCATCAATGCCGATATCTCAAGAAATACTATGCGTGAATACTCTAAGTCATAGACGAATTGAGAAGTCCGGCCCTATGGTCTGGATCATACATCTTATAAAACCGTATACAATCCATGGGCTTAAACAACCCCTATCTCTCCCAAGTCCTACCGGGGAGACTACATTTAAAGTCCCACCGGTGATGAAGCTCCACCAATGTAAAAAAAAAAAGAAAAAAAAAAGACAAAAAGAAAGGTATGTCCACAAGCAAAACGGACACGAATGAAAACCCGGAAGGGCTCCGTGGGTAAAAAAAAGCAGGAATGCCGGCGAGTTTGTCAAAACCCGAAAGGGCACAAACTCATGAAAAGAGATTAAATACACTCGCAAATTCCTCTCGACCTTGTAATGAGAAAATCCCTGCGTGAGATCCTTACGACTCACAAAGGAGCAACACACTTAGGAATCCCCACAATTCCTAGGGAGAAAATACACCTGCAAGATCCTCTTGACTTGTGGGGAGAAAATGCTTTTATGAGACCCTTACGGCTCATAAAATTGAAAAACCATAGGTGATAGGGATCTAAACCTGTCTCTTAAGCCATCGTTCCCCAACGGGCAATGTCAAATGATGAGTCGCTCCAGGCATTACGCTTCAGTGTTAGCGGTGTTGATGCCAACCCAAAATCCAAATCCCAAGTTTTTCCAACGGCAAATGATGAGTCGCTCTTGGCACTACGCTTCAGTGTTAGCAGTGCTGATGCCGACCCAAAACCAAATCCCAAGTCCTTCTAGGGCAAATGATGAGTTCCTCCTGGCATTATTCCAGGACAGTAATACTGATGCTAAAAAAATTCCAAATTCCTCTCAAATTCAAAAGTGTTGGCTATAGTGCCCTCAAGTCAATTATTGTAATCGTAGGCACGCGATTATGATGATTGAGGGAGGACCTATACGGGTAGAATAGTCTTACTTAAAATGATAGTATGCTATCTGATTTGCTTTTATCATCATGTACATGCATTATGTGGTATTACATATCACTATTATATGTTGATAGAGCTCATATGATTTTTGCTTTACTACCAAAATTATGATGGCGATCATATACGTAGGAGCTGGGCGATCTATAAGCACATCCTTAAATGTCTCTAGTCGGGGAATATCGAGACTGGGCATCGATATTCCGGAGTAGACTAGTGAATACTTTTTGAGACCCCGACGAGGGGCGGTGGCTAGTCTCACAAGCCATTGGTGTCAGTTAGTCACCTAAGATAGTATACAGGTGCTCATTGGTTTATGAGTATATTAGACGGACTCGCCAAGAACATGCTAGATGGTATTATACCTATTGTCAGATAGCAGTTCTAAGGTGACTTGAGTACAGGTTAGTCTGTCGACCTGAGATCGTCATTTGTCTCGTGTGAGTTACTATTGTGTTTTGATTACTACCCTACCACGGATCAAAGTAGTTGTGCAAACAGGTTTTAGTTGGGTACAGTCCCGAGACATATGGAGGCAGTGAGCGGATCTTCGGGGATTCGTCTCTCCCGGTATTGGGGGTTGATGTCGCGTGGAGCAAGGTGTCCATCACCAGAAATCCTTGGAAAAGGTAGACAATAATTACTGATTTGGATCAGTAGTTTCTCTATAGGTGATGGGCTTCATACCTATACGAAATATCGTGTTATTAGGGGTCTGACTTTATCCACCCGCTAGACTCGATATGCAATACTCTTAGACGAACAGACCGGAGTGTATGGAGATTGTCACGGACAGGCTCAGTAGGGGTTCGGATGAGTTTGCTCGTCGTCCATCCTTTCGCTCAATACCTAGGTAGTCGTTATGTACAGCTAGCGCCACTGACGTGCTTATGGTTAAACCCACTGCCAGCGTATTGACGAGTCTTTAGAGTACCACATGGAGGGTTTCCCTGGTTTAGGAAAAATGATGCAGTAGCCGTATTTTGATGTGTGCAGGGTTTCGATCGAATGATTGTACTAGTTATCCGGAATTTCGATCGGACGGTTGATCATACTAGCCGGCTCGGGATTGAACCGGATTATTAAATCAGGTATTGATTTAATAATTTACGTATATGAAATTCGATATGTATATTCTAGTATTATGTTCTTTGTGTTATTCTATCTTTTTGGGTATTCGTATTTTGGTACGAATACAGGTATGTATATACAGTTGAGTGTAATCCGTATTTATACGGAAAATATTCTAGAAGGTGGATACCTCATTTTGGATTATCCATTTATTTATTTAAATGGAAATGGGGTGTAAAGGTAAAGAAAAGAGTATGCTGAGACCCATGCTTGAATAGTGTTGACAAATGAATTGTTAATTCATTTGTGTTCACTATTCAAGTACGGTTGCATTATTATATTTGGAAATTGTTTTTTACAAAAACTTGCTTGCGATTTTCTCTCACTTGGATGGTTCATTATTTTTTACATGGGATTTTTTTTCTCACTCTCACCATTTGCTTGCTCTCTTCACTACCTTTCTTAAGCTTCTCCTCCTTCTTCTTCATCTTCTACCCTACCATCTCATATGTTGAGAAATAAGTGTAGAAGAGAGATAGATAAATACTTAGAGCAACTCACTAAATCCCTGTTTCCTCCAATCAGAGCAAAGCTCTGTTCAAATTTCAAATTTTGAAATGAAGCAGCGCTTCATAGCAGCGCCAGCGCTGAGAGTCAAAGACTCGGAGGAAGCGCTCACGCGCAAAGCACATGAGCGCTAGCGCTAAGTGCGCTGAACTCTAAGCAGCGCACCACGTGCAAAGCACATAAGCACTAACGCTAAGTGCACTGCACTCTAAGCAGCACACCACGTGCAAAGCACGAGAGCGCTAGCGCTGGAACTAAATGTTCCCAACCGTTGGATCAATGATCCAATGAACATGATTAAAAATCATCAATTAACCAGAGTAAAATTCTGTTAAGAAAACATTCTTCAGAATCTTTCCAAACAAAAAGATTTTGCTCTGTAAATCAGAGCACCGTCGGATCAATGATCCAATGGTGATTAAAAAATCACCAAGGTATAGAATAAATTCTGTATAGGAAAAGATTTCCCAATCTTGTTAAAAACAAAAAGATTGCCTTCTGTAAATCAGAAGCCCTAGGATCAAAGATCCAACGGTGGGGAAATCCCCAAATCAATTAGAGAAAAGATCTTTTCAACTGATTCAACAAATCAGCTTGCCCATAAAGGCCCCAAGACTTCAAGTCTCATAGAGAGGAACTTCCCTAATAAACTTTGAGAAATTTTAGAGAGAAGAACAAGCTCTCGGCAGAAGAAGAACTTTTCTTCAAGGTAAAAACAGAGAGATAAAAAATCTCATCAGAAAAAGAACTTAGTTCTTATACTAGATCATAGATCTTTAAGACAATTCTCTTTCACAAAAGAGATTATAACATCTCATTATAAAAAGGGGGAGAATAATTCAATTCTCTTAGGATCACAGATCCATAAAGGCAAAACCTTTCACCAAGAACATAAGAGATTGAAACATCTCCTATAAAATAAGAACTTTATTCTTAGATCCATAAGACAAAGTCTCTTATAAGAGAGAATTAATTCTCAGAGCGCAAAGCTGCCTATAAAGAGCCTCAACGCTCCAATTAAATGAAGCGCCCCAGCACTCCAAATCTAGCGCACGATGTTGCAGAGCCTTAGCGCTCCAAATTTAAAGAAGCGCTCCGCGCTCATTGTCTGGCGCATTGCGCCAAGCGCGCTACGTGCTCCTCACGTGTGCGCTATTTCACAGAAGCCCTTAGCACCCCAAGTCTGGCGCTCAGCGCCAAGCACACTACGTGCTCCTCACGTGTGTGCGCTACTTAAACAGAAGCGCTCCGCGCTCATTGTCTGGCGCACTGCGCTAAGCGCGCCACGTGCTCCTCACGTGTGCGCTATTTCACAGAAGCCCTCAGCGCTCTAAGTCTGGCACACTACTTAAACAGAAGCGCTCCGCGCTCATTGTCGGGCGCACTGCGCCAAGCGTGCCGCGTGCTTCTCACGTGTGCGCTATTTCACATAAGCGCTCTGTGCTAATAATCTGGCGCAGAGCGCCAAGCGCGCCACGTGCTCCTCACGTGTACGCTACTTAACAGAAGCGCTCTGCGTTCATTGCCTGGCGCTCGGCGCCAAGCGCGCCATGTGCTCCTCATATTTGCGCTGAGAGAACATAAACTGTTCTTTAAATGATAAAGCCCAGAACTACAATGAGTGCTCGGCATTCAATAAAAGACAAAAAGTTGTCAAGACCAATGCTCAGCATTGTTAAAGGACTGAGCCTAATTAAATGTCTAACATTTTGAATAAATGGGCCGAGCCCTAGTTGACCACAGATTTCCAATTCAGATTAATTGAGCCCATATGCTCATAAATTTTTTATCTTAGTCCCAAATTGGACTACAGATCTCCCAACCAATATTGGTTCAAGGGTACATCTCTTCACTCCTCTGATATTTGTCATTGTAATCTTTCAACGTCTTCAGAGAAGTGAAGGGTCCCGATAACCAGACATTTCACGGACTGTGGGGTCCTTAAACTCATGAACTATAATGTCCTTAAACTTTACAGACTGTGATGTCTCTAAACTACTACGGACTGTGGGGTCCTTAAACTCATAGACTATGATGTCCTTAAACTTTACAGACTATGACGTCTTTAAACTGGACCGCAAAGTCCCTAAACTAAAACAATAGAGTCCAAATTCTCTTTTGTTGGATCTAAATGATCCTGTTAAGTAGATCTTAGTCTAAAATTAGACTAATGTATCCTTAACAAACTGTTGAGTTGATCTTAGTCTAAAATTAGACTAATGTATCCTTAACAAACGTTTAAATTGATCTTAGTCTCAAATGAGAGTAACGATCCTTAAACCAAACCCAAACCCAAATCTAAGAAAATACGGATTTGGACTAATCCGCGCCCTACGGGCGACAACATAAATTAGTCTCCGTATATAATCCACGGGTAACCAAAAACAAAACAAACACACATGACACGAAGTGACCATCTGGAGAAGGAGAAAGTGGTTACCGTGATGCGGTAGCGTAATTAACTGCAGGGGCTTGCGCCTACAGGGAAGAGCGTCCCCACAATCAAAAACCCCTCAAACGAGGGGGAATCTTACGAAGTCTGCTACAACGTCCGCATTCGTTTAAACCTCCGATATACGGTGTCATAAATCAACTTGGCATCTTCGGAGAGGTGGACAGATAAAACCAAATAGCAACTGCCCACAAATTCACGCAAGACGTCAGTCTTCCCGGTCTTTCGGCGGAGAACAGATTCTGGCACGCCGGGTGGGACCTTTTCCTCTTTCCACTCCACACTTCATGTGTCGTGTTTCGCGAACAAGTTGCGGTTTGACATGGTTGCCTTTGGATGTGAAGTACTAACATTTGGTATCTTTCTCCGTGCAGAAAAACAGAAGATCAATGGCTTCAAACTGCACTAATTGCAACAACTCCCACTGCGTCCTCGCCGGAGGAGTGACCTACGGGCCTCAAGCGGCCTCCCTTTTTACGATGCTGGTAGACCAGGTGATGCAAGCCACCACAGGGCTATTGTTTGGTACTATGCTCCCACCAATGAGCTTAAACGCCCCATTACCATCGCAAGAAGCTCTGAAGAAGTTGGTCTTTGATCGGCTTACAACTACCGCGACCCCTCTCAACGGGTCGCCCAAATCCAGTGCCTCAGTTTTCAACATATTGGGCCAAAACTCAAGTAGGCCTGTGAAGAAGCCCGCGATACCTGAAGCGGCCATCCCGAAGCGGATAGCCATTCCTTCTCCTGAAGTCGTCAAAGCAGCTTCTCCTGCTAAAGGGTCGGTCTTCACAAGACGGGCCGTTTCAGCTCCTACTCCACGCGAAGTCATGAAGGTTGCTTCCCCTGTTCGAAGGTCGGCCTTCGCAAGACTAACTATCCCCTCTCAACGGACGTCAGTCTTCGACCGGATAGCGCCAATAACAGCCTCTCCTCAAAGCAGGGGGCATGAGGAAGCTCATCCAACAGCGGAGGTGATCCCGGCCGCACGACATGCTCGACGTCACCACTGGCGCCGAGTGAGGAAGGCTGGGGACAGTTCCCCTTCTGGACTAACACCGCCAGCTCCAACGATAGAAATTGTTGCTGCTGTTCCAACTGGGAACAGCTTTGAACCAATCAGGAGGGTGCGCAAGAAGTCTCCGACGGCCGTGCTGAAGAGATCTCCTCCACCTGTGGAGAACGTTATAAAGGCGAAGCTGGAGCAACCCCCTCAGCGGCTGTCCTCCAAAATTTACAAGGTCTGGCGACAGGTCCAAGACTCCGTGATTGATCAAGACTACCCCCACCGACAGAAAAAGATGAAAGTTCGGCGAGAAGGGGATCACCCTGTCAAGCCACAGAAGGTGTCATCTGTTTGGGTGCCCGTCACAACGGCTCCCTCAACTTCGACCGCCCACAAAAGAAGGAGGCCGGAGAAGATCCCTGCGTCTTTGGCAAATCGCAAGGACACTGAATCTAAACGCCCTAATTCTGGGGGCATGGTGGTGCATACTGTTTATATGGGTTCCGGAAAAGAGGACAGCCGTATCTCTACGGGTCACCGACCACTTACATGGTCTGTGAATAAGGCTCAGGAGCAACAACAACAAAAACTCCAAGAATTGCTGACAGCCATGGCTATACTCACTGGACCAAAAGCAGGCCCGGAGACATCTTCGGAGCAGTGTCATGAGTAGGAAACGGATGCTAAATTCCTTCGGAGAATGCTTGAGAAGAAGGACAAAGAGGCTGCGGAAAAAGCGGCCGACATAAAACAAATGGCCCTTTTATTCCAAGATATGGTGGGCCTGATGATCCAGCCGAAGATCCTCCAGTAATAATTAAAGATGATAGAGGAGAGACATCAAATCCTCTGCCGGCTCTGTCAGCAGCCAAGGAGGAGACCATCTCCAAAGCCATACTCGATGATTATATAGCTCAGCAAATACGAGCTCATCAGGCAAGCGAAGCGGCCGGGCAAATTGTTAAGACTGGACGACCCTATCCGGGTTGGTAAGTCCAGATAAAGTACCCACCGGGATACACAATTCCTAAATTCCATGTGTATAAGGGGACAGGTAATCCCCATCAACATGTCGCTCAGTTCAGGGCTCT
This sequence comes from Agapanthus africanus, assembly GCA_030015575.1. NCBI lineage: Eukaryota > Viridiplantae > Streptophyta > Magnoliopsida > Asparagales > Amaryllidaceae > Agapanthus > Agapanthus africanus. The sequence continues at coordinate 142,463,406 of CM057339.1, forward strand.
TTGCGGCAATACCGGAGGTGACGACAAACTGATGCTTCGCCAGTTTGTTGGCAGCTTGTCGGAGATAGCGTTTGAATGGTACTCCGAGCTCCCGAACGACTCCGTTAAGACATTTGCAGAAATGGAGTTACTGTTCACACAAAGGTTCGCAAGCGTTAGCGAGCGCACCCCCATCACAGCATTAATTAACGCCAGAGTGAAGCCAGGCGAAACATGGATGCAGTATGCGATACGGTGGCGGAATTTATGGTCAAAATGCGAACAACGCATCGAGGAAGCTCCTGCGGTAAGCATGTTCATGGGTACTCTTGATTCGCAGGCGACAATATCTCAATTCATGATGTTCTTCAAGCCATCTACTTTCCAGGCCTTGATTGACAAGTTGGCCCAAATGGACCAGATGGGCCACAGACCGTCCTCCTCAAAGACGGATCCTCAGAACGAGAAGGGGAAAAGGAAAGCAACCTTCGTCGCCAACGCTCAAAAACAACCGAGTAGCCTGAGACCGGTTGTTCGCCAAAGCAACAAGCGTCAATCCCTCAATGAGAAGTTGAGACATCCTTACTCGTTTCCCCGGGATAAAACAAGGAGACTGTTCGAACTAGTAGTGCGCAACGGGCTCATCACTCTACCGGAGCCGAGATACCCACTACAACCGAACGATTTCAACGATCCCAATTACTGCCCTACCATCGAGTATTGGTCCATCCACTCGAAGATTGCTACGTCTTCAAATATTGGGTTGAAGACCAATACCAGCAGGACAAGTTCACGCTGTCCGAAAACTGGAAGGTAAATCCGCCACAACAGCACACCCCTAAAAGGGTGGACACGCTGGAAGCATCGTGCTCTTTTATAGAAGAAGATCCATGGGAGGTTGCTCTTTTAGCTAAGACAAAAGAATGCTGAAAGATCTTCACACATGCCCGGCGATCAGGTAGAAAAGTCCGCTGGAACCCGAGATCATTGAGGGAATGCTGAAGCCGCGCCTGACTCCAAGAATCTGGTGCGCTAGCGCTCTTGCGCTCAGAGCGCCTGCGTCCGAGCGCCTGCGTGCTGATACGTGGTGCGCTAGCGCTCAAAGCGCTGCGCTCTTGCGCTCGGAGCCCCAGCGCCCAAAGCGATCGCGCCCGAGCGCCCACGTGCTGACACGTGGTGCGGTAGCGCTCAAAGATCTAGCGCCCAAAAGCGCTAGCGCTCGAGCGCCCACGTGCTGACACGTGGTGCGCTAGCGCTCAAAGCGCTAGCGCACCACGTGTCAGCACGTGGGCGCTCGAGAGCTAGCGCTTTTGGGTGCTAGATCTTTGAGCGCTACCGCACCACGTGTCAGCACGTGGGCGCTCGGGCGCGAACGCTTTGGGCGCTGGCGATCCGAGCGCAAGAGCGCTAGCGCTCAGCGCTAGCGCACCACGTGTCAGCACGTGGGCGCTCGGGCGCGAACGCTTTGGGCGCTGGCGCTCCGAGCGCAAGAGCGCTAGCGCTTTGAGCGCTAGCGCACCACATGTCAGCACGTGGGCGCTCGCGCTATGGGCGCAGGCGCTCTGAGCGCAAGAGCGCTAGCGCTTTGAGCGCTAGCGCTTTGAGCGCTAGAGCGCCTGCGCCCAGAGCGCCTGAGCCCAAGCGCCCACGTGCTGACACGTGGTGCGCTAGCGCTCTTGTGCTCAGAGCGCCAGCGCCCAAAGCGCTCGCGCCCGAGTGCCCACGTGCTGACACGTGGTGCGCTAGCGTTCAAAGATCTAGCGCCCAAAAGCGCTAGCGCTCGAGCGCCCACATGGTGCGCTAGCGCTCAAAGCGTTGGCGCTTTTCCCACGCATCCTTTGGATGCCCTTTCCCTTTTTTATTTTTATTTTATATATATATATATGTGTGTGTGTGTGTGTGTGTATAGATACACACACATACTCTACAACACTGTCCCTCCCAAAAAATATTTTGGGCCGGGGCGCTGCCCTGCACCCCGCAAGGGGGCTGCTAGCCCCTTGACCCCCAGCCCGCTATCCGGGTAGCGGGACCCCCGTAAAAACTCTGCGTCGCTCCCGATATATCCAAAAACCCCCTTTCAAAACACAACACACGCACGCTGCACTTTGAGTTCGCATGACCAGTTTAACCCGTTAATCGGAGGTTCCCTCGCTCCAAAGGCGAGGGGTAATTAACTACAGCTTAGTCTGCGGCTGCCAGAGATTCGGATCCCCACAATCAATAAACCCCGGCCTACTCCAGGCAGGGGGAATCTGTAGTATGCCTGACAAGCGCGCGCGTATTCCCATCTCAATGGGGTGACGAAAAACACCCTACAGCAGCTAGCCGGTTGAGCACGGGTCGTCCACTGGGAGATATTTCATATGTGCGTTCTTATTTTAGACGAGTCAATGAAGGTGTATATGTGTATGTTCAATTCTATCTTAAGTGTACGTATTTTATGTTCAAGTAAACTTGTTAGGGTTAGGGTTGGTTAGTAGAATTAGGATTATTCTTGTGCTTGTCTTTTGCCATTCTTAAAATGATGTTGGGATAATCAGAAGTAACGGGGATTAGGAGGACATAGGAATGGGATCTGCGAGTTTAAGCAAGCTTTCCAACGCTAAATCCATTCCTAGTTCCCCTTGTATGTCCGCTACATGCGCTTATTTCCAGCCCTAGGCTAAACATACGCAACCATGTATCCAATTAGGTCACAACTACATGTCACGTTGTAGTGCGCCCAAAGAACTTCTTGACTTAGGTTGCAGCTATATGTCACTTATAGTGCGCTTAAGGGAGGGGCTTGTGTTTGTTTGGTCTAGGTTCATTTTAAGGTGTTTAGCGAAGAGAAGCACAAGGGAGTTTTCCGTCCCTTATGCTAATATTCCTTAGCCCTAACAAGTGTGTACATATTTAAAAGAAAAATAAAACAAGAAGGAAGAAAAGAAATAAAGGAAAATATGGTTTTAACAAATGGTAGCAAGCTAACTACTTGGGCGCTTGCTTAAGCAAGGGACTTCATAGAGTATTATGGCTTGAAAATACGGTTTAGAAGAGAAGGAAAATAAAACAAGAAAAGAAAACCAACAACTACTTAACAACAAATAATAAAGTTACACTAGGAATTAAAATTACAATACAAGAAATTAAAGATACAAGATAATAAAAACAAACCTCATCTTCATTAATTTTCCACTCAAAAGCTCTCACTATAATTTCATGGAGAATAGATGAAGAAGAAGAAGAAGATACAAACTAAACTACACTAAATCTTATTAAAGAAAATCATTCCTAATTTGGGTCAAAACCGGAACATTTATAGACAGAGAATTGAAACCCTTGGGCCATATTCTGAGCCCATACATAATTACCAAACTACCCATGAAAATTGGTCGGGAGAAGACAAGACACGGCCGCGAAAACGCTGCCCAAAAAGCCTATTGGCCGCGGTTCCGCAGTCACTTGGAGGGTTTGGAATTTCATTTTTCATTGGCTTCCTCGTGTTGCTTTGTTCTTCTGTTTTACAAGTCCCAAATTGCAAAATAGTTCCAAAATATCATCAGATTTTCAACAGTCCAAAATGGCTATACTTTTAATCTCTTTGACCTTTATCTCCCTCGAGCTCCACGCACCTCTTGATCTTTGTGCTGCCCCTCTCGTGCTCTATGCTTGTCCGAGACACGAATGACCACTGTTATTTATCTTGTCTCTTGAACTGGTAAGCGGCACTGGACGGGTGTAGATGACCGGAACCCGGATTTTATCCGTTTTTAGAAGATGTTCTGGATTTTGGTATAACTGTGGAGATTTTGCGTGATTTGCGTTATTTTGGATTAAGAACCTCTAACCTATAATCACGTAGCAATCACGGATTAAAATCACCTGCCTATAAACAAACGAGCAGAAGAATGAGCGGTATTAAATGCAATATTCTGGTGTGAACAGGAAGCATACAACGACCCAATAATATTACCACCAATCAGCAGGAGACAAGCAGAACAACCGCATTCTACTTGTATCAAAGGTGTTATGGATGATTCACGAGAAGAATGTAGGAAAAATAGATGCAGCATCTGCAATGAGTATGATTATAATAAGACACGATACAAAAATCCTCCAACCCCACGTTGCCATTGGTAATCACCGCCTATACTTTTAAATACACACACATGCATACACACACACACACACGTGCAAACACAAAAAACAAACATACATATACACACATACACGCACACATGTTCTTTGTTATACATGTTCATTTTTTCAAAGATAATATAAGTCGACCTTTTCATTGTGCAGATATACTTATGGTGCCTGGACCTATAGATATGACTGTTCTGTAATTGCAGGCTGACCACAGGCCAGCCAACGCTGTATTAGTATAGGTAAAACTTTGTAATTTTATTTTCTCTAATTACATATGTTATTTATACGTTACTGATATAAGTCCTCTTTTTGTAATTGGCAGAGTGATCAGGTGATTACATGCGTTGACCATTCAGTCCAGAGTAGCAGGATCCCAACTAGAGATGCCCGTGTGCAAGCTGAGCCACAACGGGCAGGCTTTTATCTTTTATTCAGATTAGAGTATATACATCTGAATAGAACCTTGATTACAGCTTTGGTAGATAGATGGAGACCATAAACCTCCACATTTCATTTTAGAGTTGGTGAGATGATTATCACCCTTCAGGACGGCGTTGTGCTGCTTGGTCTGCCTATAAACGGAGATATGGTTGTTGTGGAGTGTATCTACGATTGGTCAGATTTGTGTCCCAGCTTGTTAGGTAGGATTCTGCCTGTTGGGCAGAGGAGAGGCAGCAGTATTAACTTGAGTTGGCTGCAGGAGGCTTTTAGTACTGAGCCTGCCATAGATGCTACCCCTGCGGCAATCGAGCAGTACTCACAAGCCCACATTTTACATCAGATAGGGGTTCAGTTGTTCCTGGATAGAAATAAGAGCAGAGTTAGTGTAACAACTCCATTTTTAATGTACAAAGAATTGATTTAAATTCAATGTATACTTGGAGTATTTATTGTGGCTGATATCTCTTTAAGTATTTATTTCACTCCATAATTACAAGAAAGAGCTTGTAGCTCATTGGTAATACCTTGCACTGCTGACGATCCCTCCGGCCAGCAGATGGTTGTATGTCCTTCCGTTCTTGTCTCTTGCTTTCGCCTCCGGCCAAACCGAACGCAACCGGTCGCGGTTAGGAATCACCGTTACCTTGTTAGGGTAGGGTTCCTAACGGAGCGCTTGCGTATGGTTTGGACGGAGTTCAATGGAAAATAACGGGAAAAGGAAATGAGAAAAGAAAGTCTTAACTTACAATACCGTATTTATTCTTAACAACGATAATTACAACATTCACAAAATGAACAACAAAGAGCAAAAGAAAAGAACAAAGAAAAGAAAAGATTACAAGTAATTAAGTGCATGAATTAAATTGCAAGAAAGTAAAGCAAGATAATAATAAGCAAGTAATAAAAAGCGATAAAAAGAACAAGAAACTAGAACTCAAGACAAGCATGGGATCAATAGCCAACCCTTAAACTTGCAAGCTCAATCAAGAGGTTGCAAGATCAAGAGAAGGGTAGAGACCGCATGTGAAATGAAGTGCTAATTCCACAAGAAAATACGACCCTTGAGATCAATAACTAACCCTTAACCATTCAAGCTCAATGAAGAGGTTGAATGATCAAGAGAAAGCAAGAATCTCAAGGGGAAGAAGAAACAAAAGAGAATGATACAAAACCCTCATCTTCATTAATATCCACTCAATGCTCTCACTACATTTCCATGGAGGAAGAATGAAGAAGAAGAAGAAGAACTACACTAAAAACTACAAAAGAGGAACAAAAGAATGAACACAAAAATTGGACCCTTGGCTTAGCTCAGTTCTGGAGTATTTATAGGAGGGGAATGGGAAACCTAGGGCAACAATCTGCCCATAAACAAGATTACCAAACAGCCCCCAAAAGTTGACCCAGCAAGGAGACCAAATGGCCGCGGTTCCGCGGCCTAAGCCTGCTTAGGCCGCGGAAACGCGGCCGTATAGGGGAATTAGGTCATGTGCTTTTGTCGTTTTCCCTGGTTCCATTTTGTCTGCTGTGTGGTATATGACTTTTCTCATAAACTCTTAACAATTATTCCAGAATTTTAGTAGAACAAAAAGGTGATGTGATGTGGATCTTTTGCCATGATTTCCTCGAGCTCCGCGTAGATTTCTTGGATCTTGTGTTGACATAGAGCTTTGTGCATGACATGACAATCGATTTGCCATCTTGTCCCTTAAACTGGTATGTGGCAACACACGGATAGAGAGCGGAGACCCGTGTTTTATCTGTTGTTGGCAGTAATCCGGAATTTGTCGTACTTTTCAATGATATTCACTGTTCAGAGCCGAGAACCTGTATTCTGCAATTATGTAGCAAACACTGATTAAAAGCACCTACCTATAAACACACGAGCATAAGAATGGGCGGTATAAAATGCAGTATTCTGTTATGAACACCACTACAACCCATCTTTGGGGAACTCGTTAGGGATAGTACGGTTTATCGTGCACCCTCGGGCTTAATAGTGCGAGATTCAGACCTCCGCAAGGAGCATTCGGTCTCGAAAAGTTTAAAATACGACATTTAAGAAAAATGAGATTTTTGGAAAATAAAATATTTATTAAAAATTATTCTTTTATAAACATATGTATATTTATCATTTAAACACCTATTTTATTATAAGATAAAGTTTCCACCTTTTTCTAAAAAATTGCAAGATTAAAAGTTACATTAAAATACCTTGAATTTCAAATAAATCAATATTACAAACTAATACTTTTATTTCAAATAAATCAAGATTAAGACACCTAACCTATATTCCATTGCTGTTGTACCGTGGCTTAACGGTTCCTTGTACATTCCGTTTGCCCTGGTCTTTAGCATACTGAGACCCCTCTCGTATACACTGGCATTTTTCCGTACCAAGCTACAAACAACAGCGTGAACATAATATTCTACAACATTATACTTTAGAAAATACCTCTCATTCTGTCTTTTCTTATCTTTGGGACTTACCGAGCGACCTGTTCGCTGACGACATTCTTTTTCTTCTTCTTTGAATGTCGTCAGGTGCTTTGGACCCAGCAGAGATTGAGCCCACCGGTGAAGACTTGGAGCAGTTTCACGAAGACCCCGAGCTCTAGACTTTGTACCTTGTTCTATTCAGTATTTTCATTTCCTATTATGCCATTGTTTAGGCATCGCTTTTCATTTCAGTTGTATTTACTTTTCATGCATTGTATAAAAGAATGTTATTAATAAAGTTGTTGTTTTTTCTATATCTCTTGTCTCTTGTGATTTACTTTTATATTGCTTAGATACGCTTAGCGTATGTACTTCTAAGTATATACGTAGCGGACCTCATCGCGTCCCCTTCACCGTACACTGGGGAGCGGGGCGTGACAGGTTTTATTGGTGGCCCATGCAGGTCAGAACTGTATGAATCCCTATCATGCAGTTCTGGTCTGCGTGAACAACTTAAGAAATATAACACAAGAACCAGCAACTAAAACATTCTTTACAATTCATGTTTCTTGAATCTTACAAATTTCTATTCCTTGAATCTTATCATTTCATGTATTTGAATCTGTCATAACCCAAATTTTTCTTCAAGGTTATGGATTCCCCGAACAATACCAGCACCAATGTCAACAACTCACCTCCAGCACTACCTCTCACACCAGCTGTTCCTGCGCCACCTACCGAGCAAACAATGCTTTTTGAGGCGATCCGCAGCCTTCTTGAGGGATAGCAACAACTCCTGAACCATCCTGAGACCGACGCACCAGGGGTAAAGCAATTCAGGGCTTTGCACCCCAAGTAGTTCTCTGGTAAAGGAAGCCCTCTTGAAGCTGAAGAATGGGCACAAAGTATCGAAGACGATCTGGCAGCAGCTCAAGTGCCAGACATCGCTTGGGTCCGTGTGGCAAAACTACAGCTCACGGATAATGCTCGCAACTGGTGGAAGGCGGAAGAAAGCCGTCTTGTACAGCCTATTGAATGGAAGACTTTTCGCGAGAAGTTCGACGCGAAATACTTTCCTGTGACTGCCAAGTTTGCCATGGAGCAGCAGTTCATCCATCTACAACAGGGTTCGATGTGGGACAAATCAATAGATGAATACGACGCTGAATTCACCATGTTAAGCCGGTAAGATATGTCACAAGAGTTCAATTTTTTTTAAATATCACATACTACACAGCTAACACAATCCTTAACAGATTCGCGGCACACTTGATACCGACCGACGAGATCAGAGCCCGTCGCTTTCAATAAGGACTGGACATGGAGATTCAGGCTGCCCTAGCCACTGGAAAATTTTTGACTCATGAGGATGCTCTGGAAGCTGCCCGCAGTTATGAGGCAATGATAAAAGCAAGGGGCAGACCTCAGTATGCAGGAGTCAAACGCCCTGCCAACCAGATGGCAGGTGGAGCCTCGTCCAGGCCACCTTTCGTGCCAAGACGACCCGGAGTACTAACCCATCGTCCCAGCCCAGCCTTTTGCACCTACTGCAAGAGAACTGGACATATGATGAAGGACTGCAGTCGAGCCAACCGCCTTTGCCTAGTCCGCGGCTCAGCTACTCACGATATTGGGTCTTGTCCCCAAAGACAGAACCCAGTTGCTGCACCCAGGCCAGCAATTACTTATCCGCAGCGACCAGCTCTTCAGGCACCTGCTCCCAGACCTGCGCTACCTGCACCACCCAGAGGACCACAAGCTGCACCACCTCCTCGTCAGTTCCATCAAGCTCAAAGGAACGTTCCGAGGAATGCTCCTCAGGCCAGGAGGAATGTACCAAGGCGCCAGGCTTTCACGATGTCCGTGGAAGAAGCTGAGGCCACTGGCCAAGTCATCACTGGTAAACTTTTCTTTTCAAAACTTTGCTTTTCTATTCTACTACTTAGTTACATATTTTCTATACCTAAAACAAATCCCACATACCTTAGGTACAATCTTAGTATCCTCAATCCCTGCACTTGCACTGTTTGATACTGGAGCATCACACCGCTTTATGTCGCAACGGTTTGTCCGAACCCATGCGATTCCAGTCTCACCGCTTGTATCCAGCTAGAATGTCAGTTCAGGAAATGGCGTTCTAAAGGCAACTATGGGATACAGCTTGTGTCCAGTCGTCGTCTGCAGTCGAGAGTTTTATGCTGACTTCAAAGTGCTGGACATACCAAACTTCGATGTGGTTCTAGGAATGGATTGGCTTGGAACTTTTTATGCTACCATCGACTGTCGTAAAAGGAGGGTAGTATTCGAGATCCTAGACCATCCGGTCTTCTATTTCAAAAGCGGAGACCGTACACTGGAGCCAAGTACCTACAAAGGGAAGCCAAGAGAAGCAGTTGTTGCAGCGGCTCAAGCGGAGGAAGAATCAAGACCAGATGTGGTTCGAGAGTTTGATGATGTATTTCCTGACGATATATCAGGTTTGCCTCCCGATCGAGCTCTTGAATTCAGTATTGATTTAGTACCAGGAGCACAACCGGTGATCAAAACACCCTATCGTTTAAGTCCGGAAGGTTTGAAGGAAGTCCGAACACAGTTGGACGAATTACTGGCGAAAGGATGGTTTCGTCCCGGCATTTCAAGTTGGGGATCACCTGTACTACTTGTGAAAAAGAAGGAAGGTTCATACAGAATGTGCATCGATTACAGAGCCTTGAACGAAGTCACTATAAAGAACAAATATCCACTTCCGCGCATCGATGATCTATTCGATCAGCTAAGTGGATCTTGCGTTTTCTATAAATTAGATCTTCGTTGAGGTTATCATCAAGTGAAGGTCAAGGAAGCTGATATTCACAAAACAGCTTTCAGAACTCGCTATGGACATTACGAATTTCTAGTGATGTCATTCGGAGTGACCAACGCACCCACAATATTCATGAACCTAATGAATCAAGTTTTCCGGGAGTACTTAGACAGGTTTGTTGTCATCTTCATCGACGACATCCTGGTGTATTCTAAGAGTCGGAAAGAACATGCAGAGCACTTACGAATTGTCCTAGAAACTCTTCGACAACATCAGCTCTATGCCAAGTACAGCAAGTGCGAGTTTTGGTTAAAGCAAGTTGGTTTTCTTGGACATATCGTATCAGGAGAAGGAATCTCTGTGGATCCAGCGAAAGTTTCAACAGTTAGCAAATGGCCTACACCGAAGTCAGTGAAGGATATTCGAAGTTTCTTGGGTTTAGCTGGATATTACAGAAGGTTTATTGAAGGCTTTTCGAAGATAGCAACGCCCCTGACCAAGCTCACATGTAAAGATGAAGAATTTGTGTGGTCAGAAGCATGCGAACGAGCTTTCGTAGAACTTAAGTCAAGGTTGACATCAGCACCTATTCTCGTCATACCGGATCAATCTGGAGGATTCGAAGTGCATTGTGATGCATCAGGTAAGGGATTAGGCTGTGTTCTACATCAGCACGGTAAAGTTGTGGCTTATGCTTCAAGACAGCTGAAGATTCAAGAGCGCAATTATCCGACGCATGATTTGGAGTTGGCAGCCGTCATCTTTGCTCTCAAGATTTGGCGTCATTACCTACTTGGTGAACGGGTGAACATCTACACAGATCATAAGAGCCTAAAGTACGTGTTTACTCAGAAGGAGTTGAATATGCGGCAGAGAAGATGGTTAGAACTCATGGCGGACTTTGACATCAACTTGCAATATCACCCAGGGAAGGTGAACGTAGTACCCGATGCTCTTAGTCGCCAACCATTATCGATGAATCTCACCGCTCAGTGGAAGCTTCAACAAGACTTGCATCAGATGGAGATTGAAGTAGTCATGCCAGGTAATGTTTCAAGTTTGATGAATTTACAAGTTCAATCAACCATTGTCAATCAGATCAAAGCAGCTCAAGTAAGTGATACTAAGTTGCAAAAGATCAGAGAACAAGTGGAGAATGGACTCAGAACAGACTTCATCATCCATGAAGACGAATCTTTGAGATACGGCAGCAGATTGTGTGTACCAAAAGGTCCTGTTCGGGAAGAGTTAATGAAAGAAGCTCATAGCTCTCCCTACTCAGTACACCCTGGAGGTACCAAAATGTACAAAGATCTACGTCAGAATTATTGGTAGCATGGAATGAAGCGTGAAGTAGCCAGAAGAGTCGCAAAATACTTGGTGTGTCAGCAAGTAAAGGCTGAACATCACAGGACTGCTGGATTACTTCAACCGTTACCAATCCCAGAATGGAAGTGGCAACACATCACGATAGATTTTGTGACTGCTCTTTCTCGCAGCACAAAGGGTAACGATGCCATATGGGTCATTGTGGATCGACTCATAAAGTCGGCTCACTTCATCCCATTTCGAGTTGGCCAATCAACTGAGACACTAGCAAAGAAGTACATGGAGGTAATAATCTAATTAAGATTTAAACTCTTTACAATGTACTATCTCTGATACCCATGAACTCATACAGGAAATTGTGAGACTTCATGGAGTACCGGTCTGCATTGTCTCCGATCGTGACACCAGGTTCCGATCGCAATTTTGGCAGAGTCTGCAAGCAAGCTTGGGAACAAGTCTGAACTTCAGCATGGCTTATCATCCACAAACAGATGGTCGGTCGGAATGAACTATTCAGAACTTGGAAGATATGCTCAGAGCGTGTATGCTAGACTTCAAAGGATCGTGGGAAGATCACCTACATCTTGTGGAGTTTTCGTACAACAACAGCTACCAAGCAAGCATAGGAATGTCACCTTTTGCAGCATTGTATGGAAGGAAGTGTCGTTCTCCATTAAGTTGGGACGACATTGGAGATAGGGAACTTCTTGGACCGGAGATGATAGTAGCGACTGTTGATGTGGTCCGTACTATCAGGGAAAGAATGCGCATAGCCCAAGATCGACAGAAGCACTGGGCTGATGCAAAAAGACGACACTTGGAGTTCCAGCCAGGAGATCACGTATTCTTGAAGATATCTCCGAACCGCGGAGTGATCCGATTTGGAAGATGGGGTAAATTAAGTCCGAGATACATTGGATCGTTCGACATACTCGAACGAGTCGGTGAAGTGGCATACCGTTTGGCGCTTCCACCTTCAGTGGAAGGAGTGCATAATGTGTTCCATATATCCCAACTCAGAAAGTATGTGAGTGACCCCAGCCATGTTCTCGATCATTCCGAGCTCACTATACAGCCAGATTTGTCTTGTGAGCAACAGCCCGTGGAAATCCTAGATAGGAAAGTGAAGACACTTCGGAACAAGGAAGTTAACTTAGTTCGAGTGATGTGGAGGAAAGACACTCCAGGAGAGTCCACTTGGGAAAGGGAGGATGAAATGCGTACTAGATATCCACACCTCTTTGTAAACTAGTCCTCAAATAAAATTTGTAAATTTCGAGGACGAAATTTTTGTAAGGAGGCTAGACTGTAACAACTCCATTTTTAATGTACAAAGAATTGATTTAAATTCAATGTATACTTGGAGTATTTATTGTGCCTGATATCTCTTTGAGTATTTATTTCACTCCATAATTACAAAAAAGAGCTTGTAGCTCATTGGTAATACCTTGCACTGCTGAACCAAGCCACCAGAGTTCAAATCCCCTGCCCCACATTATTTTTGTATTTATTTTGTTTTAATTTCTTTTGGAAGTCAACAATCAAAACGCCATAACTCACAAAATTTGTACTGGACAACAAAAAGTAAATATACCAAATTATACCCTAGGAAAATCCCCGGCCACTGGAACCTTGAATCGGCCCGACTCGGCGCCGACAGCCGACGAACCTGCCGACTCGGTCCGGCGCCGCCGGTCGGACTGGGCCGGACGGCCGAGTTGCCAACACGAAAAAGTTGGCTCTTGACGTGGTCAACTCTCCTGCACACTCTAAATGCTTGGATCGGTTATCATTTGCCCAATAAATCCCTTTTACTCCTAGCTTTAATGAGTTTTAATGAATTTTTATATAATTTTTATATTTTTTATTAAAAACCCTAACCCTATCCTAACCCTATATAAACCCCCCATACCCTCTACCCTCTCATCACTTTTTCTATGTCCACTCTCTCAAAATTCCACGAGAACTTGGTACGTTAGAAAACGAGCGAAAGGCGAAGCGCTGACGAAATTGACGGCGAAATCCCGGCGATCGTGCTAGGACCTCTCAACGACGATTCGACATACCGGCAAACCCTCTACCTTCCTCACTCTCTAGCGTTGTCCAAACCCGTAAGTTTCCCTTTTCTACCTTTCTTTTCCTTCATTAAAATACGACTTTAAAACCCCGACGGAAATCGGAACAACCCGATTTCCGATTCGGTTTTCTATCAAATCTCACTTATCACTAATTCCATAATGCTTAAATATCTTCATGTTGACTACTAATCACTTAAAAATTAATTTGAACAAGTTTTCACACATGAAATGATAGCTTTTGCAATATATCGTATTCTTTCACTTAAATACCACCATGTTTAGTTTATCACATTTAACCTCTTAACATTGCTATACCTTAAAATAGATCACGAGGTAATGACCTATCTCCTCACACACTCATATGTAATCATAACACGCTACCTTGAAAATTTAGAATACGACAAAACAAGATTTTACATTAAAATACCATTTTCTTAATAAAACCTTTTCTAAAAGTTCTAAGATATATACAATTTTAAAACAATATCTTTAATAGGAATACGATAAGTTGTGGACATCGATCGTTTATCTAAACCTGACTTTGTGGTGTCTAGGCAAGTGTGTCTAAGACGGGTGGTTACTTAATTAAGGCCACTACTTGTAGTGGAGAGCCTCCCACTCACCTGGCACTTACCTGGACGCAATTGGCGGTGAAAAGACGATTTGAGGATTCTAATGACTTGTCGTTTAGACCATTTAGAAATAGACTAGTTGGGTTAGGGAACCCTAGAATCTAAAATACGGAAATTTACACCCTTTTACAAATAAATACCTTATCTTTATAAAACCGTTTTCTAAATGATTAGTATTTATAAAATCTTTGCAAAGCGCCACTACAACCCACCTTTGGGGAACTAGTTAGGGGTAGTACGGTTTATCGTGCACCCTCGGGCTTAGTAGTGCGAGATTCAGACCTCCGCAAGGAGCATTCGGTCTCGAAAGGTTTAAAATACGACATTTAAGAAAAATGGGATTTTTGGAAAATAAAATATTTATTAAAAATTATTCTTGTATAAACATATGTATATTTATCATTTAAACACCTATTTTATTATAAGATAAAGTTTCCACCTTTTTCTAAAAAATTACAAGATTAAAAGTTACATTAAAATACCTTGAATTTCAAATAAATCAATATTACAAGTTAATATCTTTATTTATGTAATTAGGATATTTTCACTAGAAATATCATAAATAAAATTCACACTCATTATAACTATAAAGACGAATAATAAATACTTGAGGTGTATCTTGAAAACTATACAAAAGTATTTTTACATAAAACCCCCTCAAGTTTTATAAATTACAATAATGACCTTAACAAATATAGAACTTCGACTTACATTTCTTTTGGTCTGACTCGGGTTTGAGTCTGATTATTTCTGACTTGAATATGATTCAAGTCAATCTATATTCTTTAATATTCCAACTCAATATGAATACATGAATCCCAGAATCCAGTTAACAATCTATATAAATTGACTGAATCAAACTATGGATATACATCCATTATCCCGTTATTTCATTTACCTGATTATGCAGTTACAATCTGTTTACTGATATCATGGTTTTGGTCAGTCATCCAACTTACACAATACAATACAACAATAATATCAAAACACTACGGGGTTTAAGGGGTAGATTGGTGCGGAAAGTGTTAGAAGTGGCACGAGGCGGTAAGATTAAGACACCTAACCTATATTCCATTGCTGTTGTACCGTGGCTTAACGGTTCCTTGTACATTCCGTTTGCCCTGGTCTCTAGCATACTGAGACCCCTCTCGTATACACTGGCATCTTTCCGTACCAGGCTACAAACAACAGCGTGAACATAATATTCTACAACATTATACTTTAGAAAATACCTCTCATCTGTCTTTTCTTATCTTTGGGACTTACCGAGCGACATGTTCGCTGACGACATTCTTTTTCTTCTTCTTTGAATGTCGTCAGCTGCTTTGGACCCAGCAGAGATCGAGCCCACCGGTGAAGACTTGGAGCAGTTTCACGAAGACGCCAAGCTCTAGACTTTGTACCTTGTTTTATTCAGTATTTTCATTTCCTGTTATGCCATTGTTTAGGCATCGCTTTTCATTTCAGTTGTATTTACTTTTCATGCATTGTACAAAAGAATGTTATTAATAAAGTTGCTGTTTTTCTATATCTCTTGTCTCTTGTGATTTACTTTTATATTGCTTAGATATGCTTAGCGTATATACTTCTAAGTATATACGTAGCGGATCTCATCGCGTTCCCTTCACCGTACACTGGGAAACGGGGCGTGACAGTTAGTCTTGCCCGGATGCCTTTTTTAGCTGATCTCGACCGGTGTGCCACTTTATCGTGGGGGAGTGTCGTTCTGTCATTCCTTTATGGAGAGCTGAGGATGGCTGCATTGATGGAGTAGAAGAGTTTTGGGGCTATTTGACGCTTCTTCAGGTATAAAATACTTAAAGCCGCGTTCTACTAATTTTTCGTAATTAAATTGATATTCAATGTAAAGCCGCATTCTATCATATTTTATCTTAGATATGGACATGGACATATCTCTCTATTGGTCGCCCGACCATTACAACACAATTTGTTTTAGATGGTCAAAAGCCATATGGTTACCAATAAGTAATTGGACATATCCGCATATTTCAAATTTCAAGTTTTTTTGGAATATTAGCTTGTGTGTAATCTCTATGTAGGTGGAACGTGCCCAGGTCATGAGATGTGACACCGAATCGCAGCCTCTGCTTCTACCGCAACGAGTTCAATATCATGGAGGAGTCATTAGTTACATAGACACCGTACATACCTGACCAGTTGGGCACTCTGCATCCATTATACTTGGCAGGCACCGGCTTCTGGCGTGCGCGGACGCCGATCGTCTGCAACGATATTATTCGGATGCACGTGTAAGACCGTGTCCTTCGCCAGTTCGGCTTGAGGCAGCACATACCAGGCGCAGTAGAGCGGATACTGCGTCAGGGTGGAGCGCTAGTTGGAGATGCTTGGCTCGTGGAGTATCATATTTGGGTGGTCGATGGTACGGTCGGGTAAACCACATAGCCGATAAGATACAGCAAGGTATACCGATAGACCAATACCTTACCTGGTATTGGATGATTACCCGCTGACTCATCATCACAGTCGCCCCTCCGCCCACCTCATATACGCTTCGAGGCTCGATAGAGAGAGATTTGGTAACTTTATATCAAAGCTTAAAAAACTATAATCTTATTTTTATGAAATTCATTATCTTATTTAAAATCAATATAGATCCAAACCATTTACGCGTTAGAGAATATAGCTGATGAGAGGATTAGTGGCACCAAGGACTCAACGAGCTGCTTTATGAACATCAAGTTCCTCATCAGGAGTTTAATGACGAACCACAGATTCACACGTCCACCAGTCGTGCATGCACCACCCGTGCCTCCACCACCCATCCCTACACAAGCCATTCCTGCACCACCCGTGCCTCCACCACCTGTGTTCGCACCAGCCATTCCTATCACATATGTACGAACAAGACTTGGACGGGCACAGCCGGATCCGTCTCAGCATCCCAATGAGTACGAGCATGTACCATCTTAGTTAGAGCCATCTCAGCCACCCGCAGCCAACGAAACTGGACTGTCACGGTCTCGACGTCCTATAGCGAAGTAGAGGACACCAAGGATGGTGCGACGACTTCGTTAGATTGCACGGATTATTGTGTATTATTGTGTTGCGATGACTTCGTTATTTATTTTACAGTGTTTATTGTTTTCAGCTTATTGGCCTTCATCGTTTGGGCGTCGTATATTTTGCGTGGATTGTATCTCTGCTGTTTGGGCATTGGGTTAACTCCGTCTGTGGATGATGTTATTTTACTATCCTTGTACATGAATTTTATTCAAAATTTACATAGGATGCACTATCCGATTTTCAAACATTAATTTTTTACAAAAAATCACTTTAATTCATTTTAATTCAAACGTTGATTCTCTCTCACACAAACACATGTTTATACACGATATATTACACATACATGGTACAATCATCCATAACATACACAAGAATGACCCAAACAAAATAAAGCAAGAACAGTAATAGCACCATAATTCATCACAAAAATTTCAGAAATAAATCATTTTCATTACTGAGCTCTGCAGCAACAGAATTGATTCACTCTGTAATTGCATTAATGGCCTCATCACCTACAGCGGAATCTCAAGTGGGTTCAAGATGGTTCAAAGTCTGATGGTGCATAAATATGTGGTAGAGAGAGAGAGAGAGCGCTTGTGGAGTACTCAATATTGCGACCAGAAAAAAGACCCATAGAATGAAAGAAGTGAAAATGACGATTTGCTTCCCCATGGTTGTCATGGGTTACTTCTTCAGGGGGAGACGGGAGTGCATCCAATACGGCTAAGTACAAGAGCCGCAAGATTTCACGATCGATCTTCATCGGTCAGTTCTTACCCCCTCGTAATTGATGGAGAATGCCATCGTAACTAGAGTAGTCTATCCTTGTGTATACCAATTTCACAACGGTGTAAGGGATGCACCTCTTAATTTCATCGATTGATGGCAATCCTGCAGATGAAGATTCCGATATTGAGAGAGAGCGAGACTGAGAACTCAGAAGGTGAAAGATAGAGATGGTGATGATGATGAGATCTGAAAGAGTGTGAGAGAGCTCGGTACAGAAAGTGAGATTTGAGATAGAGAGGAAGAGATTGAACTCTTCATATAAGGAATACAATCATTTACGGGTATGTGTTTTTTTGGGAGCACATACTCATGAATGATTGTGTTTCTTTTAGGGGTACACCTACAAACTGTGCCATAAAAAACACAAACCCGTGAATGAGTATGTTTCTTTTTGGGGTACAGTTTGTGTAAGTAGATGCTCGTGCTGCTAATTAGCGACCAAGACGGAATACAAAGTAAAAATTTCTACAACAAGAGCACAAACTTCTACGTCCTAGAATCGAATCCAAATACTAAACTAATATACTAGAAGGAGTTTAGCTACTCGGTTAGCAATAGCTACCTTTGTAGTCTGTCCTTCATCTTCAAACCACTTCTTGCGCTCCTAGGGACTCTGGGAATGAGTTTGGATGCCGGTCTTCATTGTCGAAGAAGATCCACCGGAGAGAATCCTAGCTAAGGCTATAGCTTCACACAAAGTAACAAGTGAAACAACTAGTGAACTAAACTTGGTAGGAATAAATCATTAGGAGATGTAGTAGTGGCTATCTCTAAGTTTTTCTTTCTTTTCTTTTTCCTTCCTCTACAATGAAAACTCAAGAGAAGAGGAAGAAGATGATAATAGTGAAGAACTTGAGCATGGCTACTAAAATTAATCTTATCTCTCTCTCTATTTTCTTTTTCCTTCTTTTCTTTAATGTGAGAATGAGTGGGGTTATGACCCACCATGGTGAATCACAAGCCTACATCATTCCTTCACATACAAGAAGAGATGAGAAGGGGAGAGAGATCCAACTCATTGTACATATATACATACACACACACGCACACATACTAATACAAGTATATGCTATAAATACGTACACCCGTATTTGTTTCAAAATACATATACCCGTATTCATATAAAATACGAATACATGTATTTGTATTAAGATACAAATACCCGTATTTGTATTAAAACACAAATACACGTATTTATATAAATAGCTGTATTCTGTCAAAATACGAATAAGAAAAGAGAGATATAATACTAGCTCGTATTTCATCCAAATGTGATAACATGGCTATCTTTCAAACCTGCTAGTATTGTACGTGTACAAAAACACGTATTTAATCGAACTCAAGTACGTATCAAAATACGTATACTATATCGTTTCATCTAAGCTAGGAAACCCTCTGTATAGAACTCTAAAGACTCGATAATCCGCTGACAGTGGGTTTAACCATAAGCACGTCAGCGACACTAGCTATATGTAACGGCTACCCAGGTATTGAACGAAAGGAAGGCCGACAAGCAAATTTTTCTGTATCCCTACTGAGCATGAAAGTGACAATCTCTGTACAGTCCAGTCTCTTCGTCTGAGAGTATCGCATACTAGGTCTAATGGAAAATGTCAGACCCCAAATAAACCAATAAGTCATGTCGATGTGGCTCAAAACCATCCCGAGAAACTACTGATCTCACAATCAGTAAATCTTAACTACCATGGCGAAGGTCTTATAGCAATGACCAATCGAACACGGTGCGACATCAACTCGCTATACCGGGAGAGACGAATCCCTTCTATCACTCACCGCTCCCAAATGCTTCGGGATTGTACCCAACTAAAACATGTTTACACGACTCTTTAAAGCCATGGTAATGTAGTAACCTAAGTACAGTGAGAACACACTCGAGACGAATGACGATGTCAGGTCTAAAGACTAATCTGTACCTATGTAACCAGAGAATTATATCTGACGATAGGTATATTACCATCTAGAAATTCTCGGCGAGTTCGTCCAGTATAATTCATAACCTAATGAGCACTTGTATACTATCTTTGGTGTCGAACACCAATGGCTGTGGGATAGACCACCTTTCCTCACGGGAATAAGAAACGTATACACTAGTCTACTCCGGAGTATCAATGCCCTATCTCGAAACTTCAACGGCTGGGGACAATTTAAGAATGTGCTTATAGACTACCTAGCCCTCACGAGTATGATCGCCATCATAACTCTAGTAGTCAAGCAAAGATCATATGGGTTTTACCAACATGTAATCGAGATACGTAATATAAAATAGAACATATACACATGTTGAGGTAAAGACAAACTAGATAGCATTATATCATATCGAGCAATCTTGTTTTGTACATATATATATTCCAAGCATTCATATGTAATATGTTAGTGGATGTTACACACCCTCACAACACTTGTGAGGAGGCGGAAGCGATAAACAATAATTTTCTTGCATGCAACACCCACATAACCCAAGATTAGTGCTTAAACCTTAACTAGCAAACTTATCAAGAGATCTAATCTACTATGAAAGTGTGCTATACCTAATGAACCAGTCCTTCGGGTCTTCTCTTTGTTGCAACTCCTTGGCTCCTTCTTGGTTGTAAAGAGCTCGATCTCCGGCCACCTCAAGATCCAAGACGATCCACCCGAAAGCTATCGAACAAGCTACAAACTCTTCTCAAGAGCTAACTAAGAGATCAAATTTGCTAGAAGAGATCACTTAGATGATATAGAGATCAATTAGTGGATTATTATTTGTCCCTTGACCTATGATTCACAACGCATGTGAAGGTTTAGGTCAAGAGGTAGAGGAAGGAGAGAATTAGGAGAGAGAAGGTGTATGTGATGAATGAATGAAAAATGAAGCATAACAAAAGATATGGCTCAAAACAATAATTGAAGCATGCATTATTTTTTCACAAAAATAATGCACCATGCCTCAATAGTAAACCCAAATGAATATAAAATGATTTGAGCCATGCCTTCAACCATGCTAAGACTTTCTCCAAATTCCACTTCATCATTTCTATTTTCTCAAAATGAAAATCCATTTATGAGGTGTCTCCTTCTAGAAGGTATTCTTGTAATAATTACAAGAATACCCCTCCACCGTATACCCGTATCCGAATTCCGAAAAATACGAATACAAATAATCTAATAATATAATACATGTATCCGGCTTAAACCAAAGCTTATCAGTATTATCCTTCCGATCATTATTCATGTAACAATTACATGAACATGATCGAAACCATGCCGTAACAACTTACGGGATCTACATCTTTTGCCTGAACTAGGAAACCCTCTGTGTGGGACTCTAAAGACTTGACAGTACGCTGGCGGTGGGTTTAACCACAAGTACGTCAGCGGAACTAGCTGTGCGTAACGGCTACCCAGGTACATGTCGATAAGGTGACCGACGAGCGAACTCATCACAACCCTAACGAGCCTGTAAGCAACACTTACCGTACAGTCCGGTCTCTTCGTCTGATACATAGCATATGAAGTCTAGGGGTGGTAAATGTTAGACCCCGGTAACTTTATAAGTCATGCTGGTTTACGGCCCATAACAGTTCGAGAAACTACTGATAACTCTTATCAGTAAATCTCGAGAACCCTGGCCAGGGATTTGCTGTTATGGCCGATCAAGTATATCGTGACATTAACTCCCTATACCGGGAGAGACGAAACCCCTCCTATCGCTCAGTGCCTCCATGCGATTCGGGACTGTACCCAAAATCCACCTGTTTGCACGACTCAGTAAAGCCGTGGTAGGGAGGAAATCAAAACACAGTGGGAATCACACAAGACACTATGACGATCTCGGATCTACAGACTAACCTGTACAAGTGTCACCAGAGAGCTGCTATCTGACAATAGGTATATATACCATCTAGGAGTTCTCAGCGAGTCTTGTTTAGTGTACTCATTCTCCAATGAGCACCTGTATACAATCTTTGATGTCAAACACCAATGGTTGTAGGATCAACCATCGCCTCCAGGGTCAAGAAACGTACACACTAGTCTACTCTGGTAATATCGATGCCCTATCTCGATATACCCTCGACTAGGAACTATTAAAGGATATGCTTATAGACTGGCCAGGCCCCACTAGTATGATCTACATCATAATCCCGGTAGTCAAGCATAATCCTAATAGCTCCATCAACATGTATATAAAGATATGAAATACAACACATCACACGTTAAGATGAAGATAAACCAGATAGCATACTATCATTTCGAGCAAAGATTGTTTCTGTACATATACATGCCCAGCATCCTATATAATACAGGCCTCTAGGGCATATATATCTAACATAATATACCATCCTGTACTATACAATAATGGCCTCTAGGGTATATACATCCAACAATCTCCCACATGCACTAACATCGTGTATTAGCGTATCGAAGACCAATCATCTCTAATAGCCACTCGAGCCGAGTCTGAGGAAGTGCCTTTGTTAGTAGATACGCCATATTGTCCTTTGTGTCTACTCTTCTGACCTCGATCTCCCGGTGATCAATGATCTCCCTGATCAGGTGATACCGCCTTAAGATGTGTCTAGATTTCTGATGGGACCGTGGTTCCTTCGCTAACGCTATAGCCCCATTATTGTCACAATACAAAGGTATTAGATCAACAATCGATGGAACCAGCTCATGTTTATGAATGAACTTTCTCATCCGGACAGCCTCTTTTGCGGCATCGTTGGTAGCAATGTATTCAGCCTCCATCATTGAGTCTGCTACGATATCCTGTTTGGAACTCTTCCAACAGACCGCCCCTCCATTGAGGGTAGACACATAACCCGAGACAGGCTTGTTGTCATCCTTGTCTCTTTGGAAGCTTGAATCGGTAAAGGACTCTATTTGGAGGTCTCCATTACCGTACACTAAGAAAATATTCTTAGTCCTTCTCAGGTACTTCAGAATGTTCTTCACAGTTGTCCAATACTTCTCCCCTGGATTTGACTGATATCGGATTACTACGCTAAGTGCGTAAGTTACATTTGGTCTGGTATATAACATCGCATGCATTATAGATCCTACCGCCGAAGCGTAGGATATAATGCACATGCGAGCCCTCTCCTCATCAGTCTTGGGAGACATCTCTTTGGAGATAGTGATTCCATGACAAACCGGTAAATTACCGCGCTTGGAATATTCCATACTATACCTCTTTAGTATAGTGTCATTATACCTAGACTGTGAAAGTCCCAACATCCTCTTAGATTTATCACGATAGATCTTGATCCCCAGAATGTATGAGGCATCACCCAGATCCTTCATTGAGAATTTCTGAGACAAGAACAGCTTGACCGACTGCAACATGGGAATGTAATTTCCTATCAGGGGAATGTCATCGATGTATAAAATGAGGAACACGACTGTTCTCTCTACAATCTTCTTATATATATAAGGCTCATCAACGTTTTTGATGAAGCCAAATTCCTTGACTGTTTCATCAAAACAGATGTTCCAGCTCCGCGATACCTGATTTAATCCATAAATGGATTTAAACAACTTGCATAGTTTGCCACTGCTCCCACTGTCTATGAAGCCTTCTGGCTGATCCATATAGACACACTCTTCTGAAGCACCGTTTAGAAAAGCGGTCTTTACATCCATCTGCCAGATCTCATAGTCATGAAAGGAAGCAATGAAAAGTAGGATCCGAATAGATTTCAGTATAGCCAATGGAGAAAAGGTTTCGTCATAGTCCACACCTGGTCTTTGACAAAAACCTTTTGAAAAAATTCTAGCCTTATAAGTTTCAACCTGTCCATCTCACCAATCTTCTTCTTGAAGATCTATTTGCAGCCGACGGGTTTTACCCCTGGCGGTGCAATGTTGAAAATTCAAATTTTGTTGGTGTACATAGACTCCATGTCAGATCGCATAGTATCCAGCCATTTCACAGAGTCCCTGCTGCAAACGACCTACTCAAAACTAGTAGAATTATCTTCTTCCAAGATGCAATCTTCTTGATCTCCTTTTACGAGAAACCCGTAGTATCTCTTGGACGGATGAGAAATCCTACTAGATCTACAGAGCGGTTGAGGTTCATCGGGAACTATTGAATCCTAAGGTTCAACCAAGTCTTCAGTAGTAGTTTGTACTTCTGGAAGTTCTTTCAATTCTACGGCGCTTCCACTAATTTCTTTTGCAAGAAATTCTCTTTCTAAAAAGACAACATGGCGAGTGACAAACACCTTCTGTTTCTTGGTGTGGTTGATAAGATATCCTTTTTGAATTCTCGAGGTATCTTACAGACTTGGACAATATTGATTGTTCCTCGAGTTTATCTGGATTCTGCTTTTTAACAAAAGCTGGACATCCCCATATCTTAATGTAATTAAGATATGGTCTCTTCCCACTCCATACTTCATATGGGGTGGTGGGCACTGATTTGGTCGGAACTCTATTCAATAAATATGCAGCTGATTCAAGTGCATATCTCCAAAATGAAAGAGATAACTCAGCACTACTCATCATGGAGCGAACCATATCCAATAGGGTACGGTTCCTCCGCTCCGATACACTGTTGTGTTGTGGTGTATACAGGAGTAAGCTGAGAGAGAATACCATTCTCTTTTAAGTAGTCGAGAAATTTTGTACTTAAGTACTCCCCTCTTCTATCCGATCGGAGGATCTTGATACTTTTGCCAGTCTGGTTCTCTACTTCGTGTCTGTGTTCTTTGAATTTCTCAAAAACTTCAGATTTGTGTTTCAAAAAATACACATATCTGAACTTAGATAGATCGTCAGTGAATGTGATGAGGTATGAGAATCCACCCCTTGCATGTATAGATATTGGACCACACACATCATTGTGTATGAGTCTCAGGAGCTCTGTAGCTCTTTCTCTGTGTCCCATGAACGGAGATTTGGTCATCTTATCTTTGAGACAAGATTGGTAAGTTTCATAGGGTGTAAATTCGAACGGATCCAAATATTCATCTTTATGTAACTTAACTAATCTTTTCTTGTTGATATGACCAAGTCTACAATGCTATAAGTAGGTTTTGTTCGTATCCGAACTCTTCCTCTTGCGTATGTTTTGTAAATAAAAAACTGTGTTTTGATTTAAAATATAGATACCATTACACAATGTACCTTCTGCAACCAATACCTAATTAAGATAAATGTTCATGATATTTCTATCTAAAACAAAATTATATCCATCTTTATCAAGTAAAGAAACTGATATGATGTTGCAAAGTATGGAAGGTATATAGTAGCTGTTGTTCAAAATCATAGTCTTGCCGCTTGGAAATACTAGGTGATATTCACCGATGGCAGCAGTATCAACTTGTACTCCGTTCCCTATTCTGAGGGACATATCACCAGATGCAATCATTCTACTTTTTCTCAGTCCCTATAATAAATTACAGATATGAGACCCTGATCCGGTATCTAACAAGAACACCTGAAAGAGATGCAATAATATACTTCTTCTTCACCGGGGCCATCAAGGAATTCATGCAATACTCTTTCCCTTGCTCATGCTCGTAACATTTGTCACAAGTTAGAGCTGACCCAAAGTTCCCCAGCCCCGAATAAGAATTTGGGGCGGTCAAATCATAAATTTTATTATCGGTATCTAGTACTCAGGAGGTAGGACTGACCAAAAAACAGTTCTCAATAATAAAAACACCTGAAAGAGATGCAATAGTATGCTTTTTCTTCACCGGGCTCATCAAGGAATTCATGCAATCCTCTTTCCCTTGCTCATGCTCATTAAATTTGTCACAAGTTAGAGCCGAACCGACATTCTCCAGCCCCGAATAAAAATTCAGGTCGGTCAAGTCATACATTTTATTATCTTGATAAAGGTGTTACATGATGGCTGCAATTAAGAAAGAGAAAAGAAACACACAACGTATGCTCTTACAAGTTTAGATTAGTTATTATTTTATCTAAACAGGATGGCTCCCACCGTTTTCTCGAATTCTCCTTCAAACCCTAAAAGGAGAACTAGTCGGGATCATGTAAGCTCCACAAGTTCGCTAACCGTTCAACCAGGCAAGTGTTGGTACTCCGAAGGAGGCTTCCCGTGCTTTCATACGGACCTAATTAAATAACCTCATTCCCGCAGAGGTATAACCCCATTAACACCTTTCTAGACACCTAACGGGTTAGCTAGTTGTGAAGTAAAAATCTCCAGGAAGTAATCCTACTCATCAGTGGGATTGGGATCCAACTAACATCGTGTGATAAGCTAGATAGAAGCCACACCAGTCACCACACTTCAGAAGGTATGCAACACTAGTAAGTTTCCTTTATATTTGAAACTCTCGAAATGATTTTTGCCCCAAGCGATTATGACCTTGACTTTGGCCAACAAATCATAACACGCAAGTTAAGTTCTACCCATCATTTTCAAGATTAAGTTAGACCCATCCGTACATACCCTTGACTTTGGCCAATAAGGTAGTAGAACCGTCCTAAACCAATGCATCTAACTATGCTACAGATAAGCAACATATAGCTACCATTCACAATGCCTTGACTTTGGCCAACAAATATCACATGAATACTATGTGCTACTTATCCGAAATGATGGAGCGTTACGGATGATTTTTGGCGAAAAACCTTTAACGTAATGAACTTGATATCGTTGAAGGAAACTAGTGATTTCGAAATGAGTAGTTCAAGCTCAATTTTGAAAACTTTTGGTTTTGTGAAAAACCGAGTAGTTTTGAAAAAAACCGAGTGGTTTTGAAATTTGATTCCAACAACATCCTTTTTTAGGTTTATTTTCTTGCATTAATAAGAATTAATATGGTCCCATCAATTAAGCCTAAGCATCATAGAAAACAACCAAAATAGAATATACGTATATGCCACCCGCATTCGGCTCGGGGTCCGGGGACTTCACCGTAAGGTTACTTAACTTACGGCAGTGCATTGGTAGGGCTAGAGCAGGTGCAAAACATATACAACATTTATACATATCATCACAGGCAGGTAATAAATATCATAGGCATACGGTAAACAAGGTGGAATTAGCGAATAAATTAGGAGCCTCGTGTTTCGTTTAAGCCGCAAACGAAAACTAACGTTCCCCGGTCGTATGGATAGCTCGAACATCACCTGAACCAAAGACCCCTACGAGCACTGCAAGTTACCAGTCGATTCTAGAAATGAGGCAACCATCACTCAATAAAATGAGTGGGCCACTCGGCACTTCATGGAATCCGGCAACTTGAGCACTCCACCGTGAGTCTATCCTAAACCCTTACAAGTCGACAAATAGCCCGCTAATTCTAGAGTGAGGCGGCTCGAACTCACTACTGCGATACGACCACTTAGCACACTCTAGAACCCGGCTATTTGAGCACTTCTCCGTGGGTAATCCTAATATAAAAATGAATGAATATGCAATGGTAACATTGACCTCAATCCGGCCGTGTTCCAATAAAACAATATATATTGAGTGGTGACGACGGCCACAATCTGGTCGCTCGCCCTGAATAATAACTATACATCAATATCTACGATGAGGCGGCTATCCACCATGACTATCCATCTAATTCATCACAAGATATATAATAATAGCAGAAGCAAGTATTTACAACCCCGTCTAATCTACCTATAACAATTAGACGATACATACAAACACATATACGAACTAAAAGACAATAAACGATGCTAAAATTTTGAGTTTAGAACTTTCCGTGTTTCCCGAATACAAAGATAACCCCAAGTGAAATCTGGCAAAAAAGAAGTTTACCAAAAATCCCCATTTTCAAAGACCAAGACACACTACGAAGACGAACCAATTTGGACCAAGTCTGGCCGCACTTTGCGGCCAGAACGAATTTATTTGCGACCAAGAAGTCTCTGATTGGGCTCGTATTTGTACAGTGTCATATTCATGCCTCTATCATGTTTCTGAAATACTCCAAAAAAAATTCGAGACCAAAAAAAATTTGACAGAAACATGAAATCTAGGGTTATGAAAAATTGGACTTTTGGCGGTTTCGAAACTTTAAATATCGTCTAAACTAGTTCTAGCGTTTGGATGGCTCTGATACCATGTAAGTAAATACTCATGCTCGTGCCGCTAATTAACGACTAAGGCGGAATACAAAACAAAAATTTCTACAATAAGAGCACGAACTTCTACATTCTAGAATCAAATTCAAACACTAAACTAGTATACTAGAAGGAGTTTAGCTGCTCGGTTAGCAGGAGCTACCTTTGTAGTCGTGTCCTTCGTCTTCAAACCACTTCTTATGCTTCTAGGGACTTTGGGAACGAGTTTGGATGCCGGTCTTCGTTGTCGAAGAAAATCCACCTGAAAGAATCCTAGTTAAGGCTATTGCTTCACACAAAGTAACAAGTAAAGCAACTAGTGAACTAAACTTGCTAGGAATAGATCACTAGGAGATGTAGTAGTGGCTATTTCTAAGTTTTTCTCTCTTTCATTTTTCCTTACTCTACAATTAAAACTCAAGAGAAGAGGAAGAAGATGATAATGGTGAAGAACTTGAGCATGGCTACTAAAATTAATCTTATCTCACTTTTTCCTTTTTCCCTCTTTTCTTTAATGTGAGAATGAGTGGGGTTGTGACTCACCATGGTGAGTCACAAGCCTATATCATTCCTTCACATACAAGAAGAGATGAGAAGAGAGAGAGTGAGAGAGAGAGAGAGATATCTCATTGTACACGCGCGCGCGCGCACATATATAAATATATATACATATACTAATACAAGTATGTGCTACAAATATATACACTCGTATTTGTATCAAAATACATATACCTATATTCGTACAAAATACGAATACCCGTATTTACATTAAGATACAAATACCCGTATTTATATCAAGACACAAATACACGTATTTATACAAATACTCGTATTCGTATAAATACCGTATTCTGTCAAAATACGAATACAGAAAGAGAGATATTAAAAAGATATATATAATACTAACTCACATTTCATCCAAATATGATAACCTGACTATCTTTCAAATCTAATAGTATTAACAAAATGTCCGATTAAAAGTATGTGTATAAAAACACGTATTTAATCGAACCCAAGTACGTATCAAAATACATATACTACATCGTTTCGCCTAAGCTGGGAAACTCTCTGTGTGGGACTCTACAAACTCGATAATACGCTGGCAGTGGGTTTAACCACAAGCACGTCAGCGGCACTAACTGTATGTAACGGCTACCCAGGTATTGAACAAAAGGAAGGCCGACAAGCAAACTTATCCGTATCCCTACTGAGCTTGAAAGTGACAATCTCCATACAGTCCGGTCTATTCGTTTAAGAGTATCGCATACTGGGTTTGGAGGGTGGAAAACGTCAGACCCCTAATAAACCAATAAGTCATGTTGATGTGGCTCAAAACCATCCCGAGAAACTACTGATCTCACAATCGGTAAATCTCAACTGCCTTGGCGAAGGTCTTATGGTAATGACCAATCGAACATAGCACGACATCAACTCCCTATAACGGGATGGATGAATCCCTACTATCGCTCGCTGCCCCTAGTGCTTCAGGACTGTACCCAACTAAAATCTGTTTGCACGACTCTTTAAAGCCGTGATAAGGTAGTAATCTAAGTACAGTGGGAACACACTCGAGACGAATGACGATGTTGGGTCTAAATGCTAACCTATACCTATGTCACCAAAGAATTATATCTGACGATAGGTATATTACCATCTAGAAGTTATCGGCGAGCCCGTCCAGTATAACTCATAACCTAATGAGCACATGCATACTATCTTTGGTGCCGAACACCAATGGCTGTAGGATAGACCACCTTCCCTCATGGGAATAAAAAACGTATACACCAGTCTACTTCGGAATATCAATACCCTATCTCGAAACTCCAACGACTAGGGACAATTTAAGGATGTGCTTATACACTACCTAAACCCCACGAGTATGGTCGCCATCATAACTCTAGTAATCAAGTAAAGATCCTACGGGCTTTACCAACATGTAATTGAGACACGTAATATAAAATAGAATATATACACATGTTGAGATAAAGACAAATCAGATAGCATACTATCATATCGAGCAAGATTGTCATGTACATATATATCCCAAGCATACAAATATAATATACAACCATGTACTATAAAATAATGGTCTCTAAGACATACATCCAACAGTTTGCAACTATGCCGGAAAAAAACAAAGTCTCAACAATGAAAATGGTGTATTGAGCGCAATTTGGAAGTGCAGCCAATGAAAATAAATGGACGCACTTCCAAAGTGCGCCCATTGATAAAATTAATTGGCACTTAATGATTCATATTATTTTGCTGCATTTACTGGGCGCAGTTCTAAACTGCGCCCATTACAAATGTATGGGGCGCACTTTCAAAATGCGCTCATTATATTTGTAGTGGACGCAGTTTAGAACTGGGCACGGTATATTTATAAGGGGCGCAGCTTGAAACTGCATCCATTACAATTGTAAGGGGTGTAGTTTGAAAGTGCGCCCAATACATTTGTAATGAGCGTAATTTCAAACTGCGCCTCTTAAAAAAATTATTGCTACCGGCGCTGAGTTGGCGCTGGCGTGGCGCTTACAAGACAGAAAGTGATCTGTTTTTGTAATATGTTTCGAAAATGGTTTGTTTTAAAAAATATTATTTTAGTATGGTTTAATATAAAAAAAAATTCCTCCCAATAAAGGAAACAAGCAGCTGGTTGATGGGCTATTGAGCACAGTGAATTTATGTTGGGCATTTGATGGAGGTCCTTTCCGGGTCTCCTTCAGACGTTGTCTTCCGTCGATCTCCCGGTAGATCTTGGAGGTGATCTCCTGTTGCGTGTGGGTCTCAATGGGTTTGGAGGAGATTGGTGACTTGGGGAGTTTAGCGCCGAGTACCTGCAAAGAAGCCCCGGGATGGTTTGGTACCACCGAGGACCCTCCGACGATCAAGTTAGCACGAGATCCGAGCAGAGTAACGGCAAAGTGGAATAAAAAATGGCTTCCCTGACCCCTCTGTGATGGGGGTTTATATAGTGGCGGCAGAACGCAGCAGCAGGCGTGAGAATCTCACCGGCAGTTACTCTCCCGACGTCACGCCCGCGTAAAGAGCAGATCGCCCATTAATGGGGATCGTGATAGCGTAGAACGTGGGATGTTGCTGGTGGAGAATCTGCGCATGGCGAGATTTGCGGAGCGGCGGTTACACCTGTGAGTGGTGGAATTGGTCGGTCGGAGGACCGAGGAAGATGGCCTCGGCTGGGGGGCTCGGGAACGAGCGAGAGGGCCGAGGAGTCTTGGTCCTGAGGCAGCTCGGGGTAAGCTGAGAGGCCGAGGAGGCCAAATTTCAGGGGGCTCTGAGGTGAGCCAGCTTGTGCTTGCAGGTCGGGTATAGGGGTGGCCTAGTCGGCCCATGTGGCCCTTTCTTCCGAGTTCTGGGACACGTCATCTACCACGTGTCCTGATCTTGGAAACCGCCAATATTGAGCATCATCATTAGCCCCCCACTCTTGTCCCGACCAGCTAGTGGGTCGGGTCAGGAGTGGACTGCCGGGCCGCCCGGGGTGAGCTCCCTCTTAAGGTTTCGTCGGGACGCGTCCCCAGGCTGTCGGCTGTCTTTTCTGCCAGCGAATCAGAGCGAGATCTCTGCATTTAAGGAAGGTGCGCCTGTTCGTGCATCCTGCCACTAAAGCGATGGTCCATGTATCGAGCGCCGGTTGGCCGACGCAACGTGTGCAGACCTGCGGCGTCTGACGGGGCGCGGTCCAGTGTGGGAACGACATGTGGAGCAATCGGAGCCGTTGGACACGAGGAGGCGTTTTGGCGGGGGATGAAGGGCGCCGTTGGATGAGGTCGCTTATGGTGGTAAATAGGGGTGGGGCCCGTTCCAGGGCCCCTACTCCTTCAAATTTCCCCGTTCTAAGTCCTGGTTGCTCGGCGCTCGTCTTCTCTCTTCCGCTTTCGTTTCCCGAGGATCCCTCTTCTCAAGGTTTGATATCTTCCTTTATAGAGTCAGTAGATGTCAGAGGAGTAGGTTCTAGGGACCCTTTAGTTAAGCCTGAGTCCTCTCGGGGAGTAGGGGTCGGATCCTCTCCCCGGGATCGTGCGGCGGGGACAGCCCCCAGGGAGGAGGCGATAGATGCTGCCCCCGGCGTCTCGTGTTGGGTGAGGCATGAGGACGAGCTCGCCAATGCTCGGGCTCGATTCCATATCCCCTCACGTTATACGCTTCGTCTGGCCAAGGAGGGAGAGAGGGAAGACCAAGTGCGGGGTAGGGAGATCGCCCTGTACTTGGAAGCCTTTTGGGGCGGAATGCGCCTGCCCTTCTCTCCCGAGATCGTCGAAGCGCTGAACTTCTTCGGGTTAGCCCCTGGCCAACTAGTGCCGAATTCATAGAGGATTCTCCTCAGGTTCTTGATCCGCCTGAAGTTACAGGCGATTCCTTTCAGCCTTTCCCTCCTCGATTCTTCCCTTATTTTCAAAAATCATCCTGGGGGTCGAGCGGGCGACCCGAGGTAGGTCTACCTCTCCTTTAGAAAGCGACAGGGGGGCGCCGCCGAGGCAGGGGTTGTGGCTCTGCCTTCTTCCATTCACGACTGGAAGAAGAAGTTCTTCTTCGTCTTACCTCCCGAGGGCGAGGACTGGCCCGTGCTTACCAAGTGGTCAAGGGAAAAATGCTTGTCGGGAACCAGTCCAATGACCCCGCCGCGGTGAGGGTGGCGTCGTGGGAGCCCATCCCCCGATTCGACGTGCTGTTATCTGAGAGGGTCCTGAGTTGGGCCGGGCTCAGCTCCGTTAAGTTCGTCGGTAAGTTAGGCTTGCTTTTGGCTTTTATATTGCTCGTGTCGCTGACTTCTTTGCATTTGGTTTGTGCAGGACCCATGGATATGGACGAGCTTCGAGCTTCCATGCGTCAGCCGAGGAAGGTCACGAAGGCTGGGGGCACCAGCTCTTCTCGTGCGAAGCCTGCCCCGGCTCCCTCTCCTCTGGTGGCCGCGTCCTGTGAGCGCTCGGGGGCGGATCCCGCCCCGGGGCCGAGCAGAGCGCCGGGCCGAAAGCGGGCCCGAATTCTGGAGGACCCAGCCTCGAAGGAGGAGATCGGCTCCCCATCGGAGCCGCTTAAGAGGTCTTCCTGGAGGTCTTCTCGGGGCCCGCCCTCGCCGATCATGGTGGAGGAAAGGGGCCTCCAGTTCGCGGTGCCCTCGGGACTATCAGTCGCGGATAGCCTGCTGCACGACATAGAGAAGTCGGCAGGGGGTAGGACCCCGGGGGAACCTTCAGGGCTCAGATGGTGTCCATCGCCCAGGAGTCCGTGCAGGTTAGTGCTCGGTTGTTTGTGAAATTCGGTTCCTCCTTCGTCTTTCTGATCTCTTTCCTATCTTTCAGATTCTCCAGCATGTTGCCTTCGCCTTACGCATGGAGGCCGAGGTGATTGCCCCGGCGATGAAGGCCACGGGCGAGCTCGCCTCGCTGGAGGAGAGCTCCAAGCGGGAGCTAGAGGCGGCGATGGCGAAGGTTGCCGCCCTGGAGGGCGAGGTGGAGGCCAGGAAACGGGAGGTTGCCCGGTACCGCGAGGCCGCCGTGGCTGCCGAGGCCAAGCTTGAGGACGCTCAGGTGCTTGCCGGCAACCTGAAGAAGACGGTGAAGACCCTCCGGAAGGAGCTGGGGGCAGCGGCCGAGTCGGCGAAGTCGGCCGACCTGAGAGCGGTGAAGTTGGCCGACCTCTCGGCGGCGAAGGCGGTAGAGGGCTACAAGAAGTCGAAGGACTTTTATGATGACCTGGCCATGGCCACAACCCTCATCTGGCACGAGGCCCTTGAAGCCGTTAAGGCCCGGATGCCGGAGTTCGCCGACGAAGAGCTCCGGGCCGAGTACCCCCTCGAAGACGCCGAGGAGCAGGGGAAAGGTATTCTTGATGAGGAAGTCACCGAGGACCCTGCTCGGTCCGTGGTGAATATCGAGGACCCCGAGGTCACGCTCGGCCCCGAGGCCTAAAGCCCCCGTCTTCCTCCTTCTTTATTTTGTTGCTTTTGTAATTTTTGTAAGCCTCCGGACAGTTTGTAAGTCTGGGGAGCCCAAAATACCCTTTGTAAAGACTTTGCCTTCAGTAATAAAACTTTTTTTCTTGCACTGTTGGGCTTCCATGTCGGGTCGGCTATTTGTCTAGCGATTGTTCGTCGAGTTGATATCGATTACTTGCCAAGCGTGCTAAGCACTGCTGAGAAGGAAGCATCTCCATGGCCCCGAAGTCGAGGGGAGATCGCTCGAGACTTGGATAGACCTGATGCCCCTTGTTGGTGGCTCGGATCCTCTGCATGTGATGGGCAGATGGTTGTCCGCCGTATTTGTGCCGAGGATGGATGGGAAGCTCTCCGTTGCCCCTTGGCAGGGGCTTCTGATTTCTGGCGCTGCGAGCAACAACCACTAGCTGGGGATGGTCGAGCGAAGGCCGGGCTCGACTACCTCTAGGAGGACTTTGGGTCCTTAGCATTGGAGGGGATGTAAGGAGCCCACTAAGGATGACAGGGCAGTGAAGTTGCACGGTTGCCTCTTGGCGAGGGCTTTGATCTCTAGCATCGCGGGTAGGCAACTACCAGCCTGGGACGACCGAGCGGGGTAGCCGCTTGGATGCCTCTTGCGAGGGCTTCGATCCCTGGCGTCATGGGTAGGGAGCTACCAGCCGGAGTTGACCGAGTAGGGCAGCCGCTCGGTTGCCTCTTGCGAGGGCTTTGATCCTTCAGGACGGGGACCGAGCAGGGTTACTGCCTGGTGCCTCTTGGCGAGGGCTTTTGTCCTGAAGGATAGCCGAGTGAGGGATCCTCGGGCTCGACTGCCCCTGGGAGGGCTTTCTGATCCCTGGCGTTGCGGTAGGGAAGCTACCCGGCAGGGATAACCGACCAGGGATGATCGGGCAGTGAAGCTGCACGGTTGCCTCTTAGCGAGGGCTTTGATCTCTGGCGTCGTGGGTAGGCAACTACCAGCCTGGGATGATCAAGCGGGGTAGCCGCTCGGATGCCTCTTGCAAGGGGTTCGATCCCTGGCGTCATGGGTAGGGAGCTACCAGCCGGAGTTGACCGAGCAGGGCAGCCGCTCGGTTGCCTCTTGCGAGGGCTTTGATCCTTCAGGACGCGGACCAAGCAGAATTACTGCCCGGTGCCTCTTGGCAAGGGCTTTTGTCCTGAAGGATAGCCGAGTGAGGGATCCTCGGGCTCGACTTCCCCTGGGAGGGCTTTCGGATCCCTGGCGTTGCGGTAAGGAAGCTACCCGCCAGGGATAACCGAGCAGGGCTGACCGGGCAGTGAAGCTGCGCGGTTGCCTCTTGGCAAGGGCTTTGATCTCTGGCGTCATGGGTAGGAAACTACCAGCCTAGGATGACCGAGCGGGGTAGCCGCTCGGATGCCTCCTGCGAGGGCTTCGATCCCTGACATCATGGGTAGGGAGCTACCAGCCGAAGATGACCGAGCAGGGTAGCTGTCCGGTTGCCTCTTGCCAGGGCTTTGATCCTTTAGGACGGGGACCGAGCAGGGTTACTGCCCAGTGCCTCTTGGCGAGGACTTTGATCCCTGTCGATTGTGGTAGGAAGCTACCAGCTGGGGATAGCCGAGCAAGGACTCGACTGCCTCTGGGAGGACTTTGGTCCTTGGCGCGGGAGGGGCTGTAAGAAGCCTACCAAGGACCCTTGGCCGGGCAGGGTTATTGCCCGGTGCCTCTTGGCGAGGGCTTTTGTCCTGAAGGATAGCCGAGCGAGGGATCCTCGGGCTCGACTGCCTCTGGGAGGGCTTTCAGATCCCTGGCGTTGTGGTAGGGAAGCTACCCACCAGGGATAGCCGAGCGACGGTCGGGCTCGACTACCTCTGGGAGGACTTTCTGATCCCTAGCGTTGCGGTAGGGAAGCTACCCGCCAGGGATAGCCGAGCTAGGGTCGGGCTCGACTGCCTCTGGGAGGACTTTCTGATCCCTGGCGTTGCGGTAGGGAAGCTACCCGCCATGGATAACCGAGCAGGGTAGCTGCTGGGTTGCCTCTTGGCGAGGGCTTTGATCCCTGGCGTTGCAAGTAGGGAAGCTACCGGCCAGGGATAGCCGAGCAGGGGAGCCGCTCGGTTTCCTCTACGAAGGACTTTGGTCCTTAGCGCTGGAGGGGCCTGAGGAGGCCGGTAAAGGATAACCGGGCAGGGTAGCTGCTCGGCCGAATCTTCATGAGGTTTCACCCGACTATCCAGTTGCAGGTATGGGGAACAGGAACGGTCGCGGTGGGTGTGCTCGTAGCATGCACATTGAATGTGGGGGGCATCTTCCCGGCGCATGCCCTCGATCTTCTTTTCGAGGGTGTCGAGTTGGCCGCGGTACCCCGAGGATTCGGCGCCTTGTGATCCCTGGCCTCTGCTGTGGGAGACCTGCGTCTGGGCGCGGCCCCGGTTCCTCTCGATGAGGTCCCTCAGATCCCCGGGCGAGGTGGCTCTCGAGCCATCATGGCGAGCCCCCTCTGTGCGACCACGTCGAGGGAGGGGGTGTCGATCATGCCTGTTGACAGGCGAGGTGACCGACATCTCCTCAGGGGGTAAGGGCCGCGGGGAGGCTTGAGGCAAGGCGCTCCGGCGGCGGATCTTGGTGTGGAGCCATGGGGCGCCCAGCGGGCCTCAGGGAGTATCGGCCCGTGGGATCTGTGGCCGGGGGTCGTAGCCTGCTGCTGGTCAGCCGTGCCAACGAGGGCAGAGCCTTCTGGAGGCGAAGGAGCGGCGATCTGGGCCCCTGGTCCGGCCGTCTGGACGCGGACGAGCGCCTCCACGAGGAACTGTAGCCTATCTATTCGGCTGGCGAGGGCGTTGATGATGGTCGCCGTGGGAGGTTCATCCGCGCCTCCGGTGAGGAGAAGGCGGTGGCTAGTACCTGGATCTTCAGGGTGGTCGCTCGCCATGTGGACGGAGATCGGAAGGCCAACTTTGTTTTTGTGGAGTTTGTGTTTCCCACAGACGGCGCCAACTGATGGAGGTCCTTTTCAAGTCTCCTTCAGATGTTGTCTTCCGTCGATCTCCTGGTGGATCTTGGAGGTGATCTCCTGTTGCGTGTGCGTCTCAATGGGTTTGGAGGAGATTGGTGACTTAGGGAGTTTAGCGCCGAGTACCTGCAAAGAAGTCCCGGGGTGGTTTGGTACCACCGAGGACCCTCCGGCGATCAAGTTAGCACGAGATCC
Organism: Agapanthus africanus; assembly: GCA_030015575.1. NCBI lineage: Eukaryota > Viridiplantae > Streptophyta > Magnoliopsida > Asparagales > Amaryllidaceae > Agapanthus > Agapanthus africanus. Next base: position 142,500,260 of record CM057339.1, read on the forward strand.
GAGCAGAGTAACGGCTAAGTGGAATAAAAAATGGCTTCCCTGACCCCTCTGTGATGGGGGTTTATATAGTAGCGGCAGCACGCAGCAGCAGGCGTGAGAATCTCGCCGGCAGTTACGCTCCCGACGTCACGCCCGCGTAAAGAGCAGATCGCCCATTAATGGGGATCATGATGGCATGGAACGTGAGATGTTGCTGGCGGAGAATCTGCGCGTGGCAAGATTTGCGGAGCGGCGGTTACGCCTGTGAGTGGTGGAATTGGTCGGTCGGAGAACCGAGGAAGATGGCATCGGCTGGAGGGCTCGGGAACGAGCGAGAGGGCCGAGGAGTCTTGGTCCTGAGGCAGCTCGGGGTGAGCTGAGAGGCCGAGGAGGCCAAATTTCAGGGGGCTCTGAGGTGAGCCAGTTTGTGCTTGCAGGTCGGGTACAGGGGTGGCCTAGTCGGCCCCTGTGGCCCTTTCTTCTGAGTTCTGGGACACGTCATCTGCCACGTGTCCTGATCTTGGAGACCGCCAATATTGAGCATCATCAACATTCATGGGCCCATTTTCTACTTTTTAGATATAAGAACGTTGAAAACCAAACTTCAAAGACGGCGGTGGGGATGACGATAGAAGCAGAAGCAGGGATGTTTAAATTGATGGATGTGAGAATGGAGGTATTATAGATGGTGGTGAAAGCTAAATGATGGTGGTGATGGTGGTGAAACAATGGCCAAGACAATGTTGTTGGTGGTAAAACGGTCACGACATGTATAATGATGGTTGCTCTTATTTAATTTTGTTATTACACACTATTATGGCACAACCTAACTATCAGAGCTTAGAATGCCGCATTGCAAAAGATTGACCTTTCGATTAAACCCGCTAATATTTTCTAAATTTGGATGATCCAAACCCTTTTCACATATCAAAATATAACTTGGTTTTGCTTTCCATTATTTGCAGCAGCCATATTGGGATAAAGCATTTTTTGTTGTTTTATAATAGCAGGGACCCCAGATTCAGATTCAACGCATCAAATATAGGCTTTACAAGTTTGCCTCCAATTTTCAAGATTCTATAGACAAATGTACATATATTTTACAAGCAACAATTAATATGCTTATAGATCGTGATAAAAAGACGCTAGATTTTCTTCCTAGCAATATCATTGGCCGAAAGGTTAACAATATCTTTCCTTCTAACCACGGAACAGAAGCATCAACACGGCATGGTTTGAGGAATTCACAAAAAAAATTTACCTAAAGAAAAAAAAAACCTACTGCGGCAAAATCTTAAGAACATCAAGAACACAATGATTGTCCTGCTTAATTCATTCATGACAAAAAGAAAAAAAGAAAAGAGGAAGAAGGGGGAAAATTACTTTTTTGGTAGTTAGTCAAATACAATACAGTTCCAACAATTCGAGAGAGAAACTATCAAAACAATCTTTTTAACATTAATTAACACCTTTATTAGCCTGTTGAATACAAACATGCAACTAACATTCAAATTAAGAAGATAAATTCAACCACAAACTATTTCTCTAGGTGGTAAGTTCCAATCACAACCTAAACTAACTGGCTGTCTCCTCTCAAGCATTCCTTCATCTTCAAGTGAAATCTTTGCCCACAACCAAAAAAGTCCCACTCCACCAAAACCTAATATTTTTATCTCACCTAATCATCAGTACACCAAAAAAGGAATTTAATTGCACAAAACCCCCTTAGGTTTACCCTGTGTATCATTTACACCCTTCCAACCGATTTATCAGCACATACACCTCCTCTTTTAGCATTTACTCTAAACATAAGCAAGTCCTCGAGTTATAGGCAATATTGAGTTGCTTAGAATTGAATTTGAGTGTTTGAGTCGATTGATTTTATCATTATCATTATCACTGTGCTCTAATTATATCAATAAGGCTACAGAAAATAAAAAATAGAGCACATAGAAGAGGAAACATATTATTTCAATTTTGACCTACAAATAAAATAAGGAATTTGTCTAGGTGAAAACCTAATACATAATATACGTATAATACACGTAAATCCAATACAAAATGATAAATAGAAAAAAAATATGATAAAATATATAATAAAAGATTTGCATATCTAACGCAATTAAAAAATACCGTTTCCTCCAACGGTCACAAATTCATCTTACCTCATTTCCAATTCACCCTCCAACTATAAAAACTCCATCTTTAAACTTCCTTGTCTCTCACTTTCCATTCTCATTATTCTCTTTCATAGAGCAAAAAAATCCCCAAAAAAATAAAATCATGGGTTCTTTTGATATCAAATCAAAGAAGAGAATTCAACTATGGAAGAAGGCAGCAATCCACTTCTCTCTCTGCTTTGTCATGGGATTTTTCTCCGGCTTCGCGCCCGCGAGCACCGCCTCTCTCTTCTCAACTCAATCCACCAAAAACCTCGGCATCGAACCCAAAACCAATGCAAGCCTCAACAGAAGCTTGATTTCTCAACTCCCCTCTGAATCCTGGACGAATTCTATCGGTACCCGATTCGTCCCTCGCGATCCTTTGATCGTCGTGACCACAGTCAAGCCGAATGATAGATTCAAAGGGCCTTTTTTGAGGAGACTGGCTCACACTTTGAAGCTGGCGCCGCCGCCGCTCCTTTGGGTTGTCGTCGAGGCTTATAGTGATGCTAGCGCTGGTGATGATTTGTTGAGAAAGAGCGGCGTTATGTATAGGCATTTGAGTTACAAGGAGAATTTTACGGATTTTGATGTGGAGGCCGATCATCAGAGGAATGTCGCGCTTAATCATATCGAGTATCATCGGCTTAATGGGATTGTGCACTTTGCCGATGTTTCTAGTGTCTATGATCTCGACTTCTTTGAGGAGATTAGAGAAATTGAGTAAGAATTTTTTTTCCCTTCCCGTTTTTCCTGTTTTGTGCTGCCTTTTCATTTTGATCATAATTTCATCATGATTTACATTAATCCACATTCAAGAAAATAATATATTTCACTTTCACTTTGCATTGATTCTTAGTTGTAAATGTTGGCTTTTTCGGGACTTTTTCTTCATCAAATTGAAATATCTACACCATCTTCATAGAATCTTAGTTTTTGAAACGTGGAGGTGGTGGAATTATTATTCTGAAGACTCTGGCAATGATTAGGACCACTAAAAACATCGGGAAATTAATGCAGAAATAGGTATCAAATTGACCTTTACAAACAATTATGGGAGTTCTTTGTGTAAACAACTCAACTTCAAACAGCCTGTACAATAGGGATTTGGTCAACTCTAGCATGTCTCAAACAACTCAGGCCTCACATTGCTTGCGCATTTCTTTTTCTTCAATTCCCTAAGATTCCTCAATTCTGTTTGGCTAAATAACATAAATCCTAAGCTATGCTATAGCTTAAGCAAACTCGGCTCGCCGACTGCCCGACGATCCGTGTAGCGCAGCGAGCGGCGCTGCGGTATACTGCAATGCCATCAACCTCTTTTTAGCACGACAAACTTCTGTGAAGTGTAGCGTTCCCTTTGGTCCAAAAAAAAAACCCCTTAAAACAAAATTTAAGGGAGTTTACTGTAGTTAAAAAAAAGCTTAAAATAGTTCAATGAAAAAGGTATTTTATTATAACTTAGGCTCTTTGTTCATAATAGTAGCATGCTGGCGTTGTGCTACTTTCACCGTTGAGAGATTGGATACATTCTTACGATTTTCTGTTATCAGAAAGATTTACTATGGCTTAATTGAAATGTAGCATGTTTGGGGCATGGCCGGTGGTGATGGTATCTGCAGGTAGAAAGAGAGTTTTGGTTGAAGGCCCAGTTTGTAGCGAATCGAAGGTGGTGGGGTGGAAATTGAAAGATCTGAGCAATGAAACAGTTGATTCAAGAACTCGATTTTTTTATCAAGAAACTAAGAGTGCTTCAGAAGTAAAACCTTCTAAGATTAACATTTCAGGCTTCGCCTTCAATAGCTCGATACTGTGGGATCCGGAGAGGTGGGGCCGCCCTTCATCGGTTCTTGACACATCACAGGTAAAAAAAGAAATTTTCACCATCTGCATTTGCTAAAGGTTTGAAGATTAAAACGGTCATAGTTTCGGATTTGGAATATACTTTTTCTATCAGGTGAGCGTACATCGTTTCTTCTTTGGATAGAAAAACATGTAATCATTAAACGCTAGAAAAGGTATTACTCCTTAAATTAATCAGGGTTGTTAAAATTATCACAACTAATCTAATCAAAGAAATTAATATCCTTTTCCATGCAAGATTCAGAAAAGGGGGCACCACCTAATGTGATTACACTTTAATCCTAAATGATAAAGACCTCACAATTAGTAGACTCTTAGCACTAGCTACCAAAGGATTAGGAGGGTGGGACCTCTGATTAAGATTGTTGTAACAACTGGGCTAAAGATTAAACAAAGATGGCTCTTTCCAAATGAGATGGTGGCAAGTCCACTTACATTTGGAAGCTTCTCTTAACCACTACCAATAAACCTTTTTTCTCTCCTTTTCCACCAATATATGCCTTGAATCTTTTCGATTCCTTAAATTCTTTGCCACTGTATCAAAATTTTGAATTTATGACTAGGGTTTTACGAAAAGCTTCCCTACAGATTTCGAGTTCAATTTTTGCTCTTTTTTTTTTGGCCGGTATTTTTACATAGCGGTATTTAGCCTTTCTTTTACTAACATACTATGGACTTCCAGTGTTTTTTAGATAAATTACCATATAACTAGTGAAGTACAACCAATAAAATTAAGTAATTGTAAATAAATACCATGAAGTTTTATCTTCAATGTGCTACCTTACAAGATACCAAGGTATTGTTGCTCTCCATGAAAATGATGTATGATATTTGAAAATTTATGGCACCTATCTGCAATTTACTATGGTCTTGTTATTTACTTGCAAGTTTCAAACTTAATGGTATGGATAAAAAATTGCTCACAGTTCATGGTATTTTAAAGGAAACTGTGCATAAATTATAGGCTAGACTAGATGGCTATGGATACTATGTTGAAGTTTTAAAATTGCTTATAAATACTCTAAAAGTGCTATTGATCTTTTAATTTCAGGACTCAATCAAGTTTGTCCAAGAAGTGATCCTAGAAGATGAGACCAAATTGAAGGCCATCCCTTCATATTGTTCCAAGATAATGTTGTGGCATCTCCACATACCAAGGACCCTTACAACTCCCCAAAGCACCTCTCAATATCAAAACACAAGGTAGGGAGAAACAAAAAGAACTGCTACAAACCAAGAAAAGGTTGTATAAAGAGTGTTTTTTTTGTTGCCAGTTCTTTTCATTCTTTTTTGGGGAGATAGTGTTAATCTCAAATGTTATTAATGTATCCATGGCATTTTCATCAAAAGTGATAGCTAGTTTGTTACTTTGCAATGTGCTATTATCAAAATGGCAGCTCATAGAAAAGAATGTGAAGATAATGAGAGATCACCCACCTATGCTTGTGATCATGAAGAGAAATCTTAGAAGACTCCTAGATGCGGCCCAGACAGGATATAGCTTATATGGAACTACTTTTATGGTGGCAAATAGCGTCATAAAGCAATAATCTTGAAGCAATAATCTTGATGTCATTATGAACTATGAAGTAATGAATAACAGTGCCACACATCAATATATGGAATTCATTTAACCTACGAAAATGCTCAGTATTTGCCCAGTAGTCATTACTCAGCTTGTATCAATTCCACAAAAAGACCAAGCAAAATATCCTTTTGTTTTTCCCACGAAGATCATGGATGATTATCATACGGTCATACCACGAAGAAATAGTTTCTACGGTACAAAGATTCTGTAGTCGAATCAAAATGCAGACCCTCCGCCTTTTGTTTTTCCCAGCAAAATATCCTTGGCTTCATTTATTTTTGACGCTAGGTAATCGCTTCCTCCTGCGTCTGGATGGTTTGCGACCATCACTTTCTTATGTGCTTCTTTGACTTTATCCGGAGAGGCACTCTCCCTGTTCGATTAGAAGAAAAAAAGAATGACAAAATTGGAAAATTAATACCGAACATTGATTTAAGGGAAAAAAGAACTGTCACACCATCATATAAAATGAATGTTATCATTGATTCAAAATTTATAAACAACATAGTTTACATACACCAGCTGATACAGTTACAAATCAATTGTCATTCGGTATGGTCGGAATAAACTTGAGCTAAAATAATATTAAAATATATACAACTGACTATAAAAAATTGCTTTAGAAAATTATTATTATAATAAAATAATAACAAAACTTATAATTAAACACAAAAATATCAAAACACCTGCTACTGTGAAATCGCTCCTATATGAGTAGGTTTCAAACACTGCATACGTTACATCATACACTTTTACATAGCAAAGTCAGCCCTACACATTGCAACTGCGCAACATGATCCTCTCCTAACTCCAATCCGACTCACAACTCATTGTATCAATATTTCTATTTGTACGTATTTATCAATCGATTATCCTCATTATTTCCATCGCCGTCTCAGGGCATATACATATCTGCACCACCACATCACATCTGCACTGATAAGACCACAGGCCAAAATGGGACATTCGAACAACACGAGCGCAGTATTAGCCAAAAAAGCTCAAATTCCACGAACATCCTTGTTTGATGTTCAAGTTTAATAGCATGCCACATGTCCCATCACTTTTTTCTTAAGATTTTCAAACATAAAGCAAATAGCACTTGAGACATTCGAATAATTGGCTAAAATTTGAAATATGATTGCCCTTAATTCCAGCCCAAGTTGGGTGTGTGTGTGTGTGGGGGGGGGGGGGGGGGGGGGGGTTGTTGGTTGGTTTGGAACAATTAAAAAAATGCAACTTTTGTTGCATACTGAGGAAAGTGCTGCTGAGCAAGCGACACTTGCCTAGGTAGTGCCGGTTACAGGGTGACAGGCTCCATTGGCAAGTTATCTCGCCATTGGGATCGGATTCGCAACTGAATTTAGGCTTTCCTCTTCTGATGTCTCACCAAGCTTTCTTTCAATAGGTCTCTCCAGGGCATTTGAATGCGTTTTCGGGTCTTGATGCGATTATTTGCTTCCTTTTCCGTAAGATTCTCTTTGTTCCAGATAAAAACAGTCAAATACATTGTTTGGGTGTTCTAAAGTTTTGTGGTTGGATTTCTAAATATAAACTACTATGTTTGGTTGAACAAAAAACAAAAGGAAGTGTGATATACGTTGCAAAATTGATTATAATGATAAGCTTAAGTCGCATCTTTAGTAATTGTCATGGACACATTCCCAAGGTTGCAGCATATGTGGCAGCCATTGTTGGCCGCACCAAATGTTGCAAGATTTTGGTTCACTCTTGCAACTCCATTTCCAAATCAAACTAAAGTACTTGCTGATTAAACATGGGAAATGGAGGGGGTGGGGTGGGGTGGGGTGGGGTGGGGTGGGGGTTCGCAACAAATGTTGCATGCGACTCCATTTACAATCAACCAAACGACCTCTTGATGCAATCCCATGTCTCACCTCATGCCCAACCTCACCCATCTACCCCACCCCACTCCAAAGCCATTGAATCTAAGTTACCCCGGCCGCCCCATGCTAGGACCATCAATCACCAACACCATGAAGCAAACTTATCACAATGAAGATCACGATGCTACTAACAACACCATCTAGTATGTTCTTAATAATGAATGGTTTGATGTGACGTTCTCAACCAGTAACCTTGACACGATCAGTCGATGAGTACAATGGCTTTTTTTTGGGTCACCACATCAAGCGTAGTCATCAAAGTCTGATACATGATAGGACTGCACAGACGACAATCAGAATAAGAAACACATCTATAAGAGGATGGGCTGATTGTAATTTTCCAGCTAACTCCAAAGCCCAGAAGGTATATATAAAGATGGAGTGAGCTGCAATTTTTCCAGCCAAGTGGAGTTTCCATGACCAAGGTATATAGAGATGGGCCTAGTTGTAATTTTCCAGGCAAGTCTTATTCCAATTCCTGGCCAGTATATAGAGAAGGGGCAGATTGTAATTTTCCAGAACACGCATGGGGTGGAACTCAATTTTCCAACAGATGTGTCCAGCAAAGGTGAGTGAATAACGCACGGATAAATGCGGAACCACTAGAATATAACATTTTGATGGCAATCTTTTTGTTAAGAACTGAAATATTTGTGAATACCCATGGCTACCTGCAATAAATGTGTCCCTTGATTTCAAACAGTGTTGCTTTCATCGTGTCCCGAAAATAAAGAAATGACCACATATTAATTATTTCTTCATTTTTTCACTAGATCGCTATGTGCCTATGACTTGACTCTTTGTCTATAGACCTTTTACTACTATTATGAGGTATTCTAGAGCACTCCTCAGCATAGTCACATAATTCGCGAATTATTCGCCGAATTCGCGAATTTTTTATCAGCCAACTTAATCGCCGAATTAATCGGCGGGCCGAATAATTCGCGAATAATTCGTGATTTATTCCTGAATTATGTAAAAAAATATCGAATAATTCAAAAAACAGCGAATAATTCACAAAATCAAAACTTAGCGTCTCATATATTAATTTCTTGCTCGAAATCCTTCCCGAACATTTCCCGAACACTTACCGAATCTTTCCCGAATACCTGCCGATTTTTTCCGAATAGTTCGCCGAATCCGAATTTTCGACCTCGCCGAATTATACCCGATTGTGACTATGCTCCTCAGTAAATTAGCAATTTACCTAGAGGCAAGAGGCAATGCAGAATGGACTTCTAATTCTCTAGGAAAGGGTTTCCAGTAATCAGCATTCATCCTACTGAAGGTTATCTAAAATGTGGAACAACACGAAATTAGAAAAGTAGCACCACACAGTCCACACACTACTAGGTATGGTACAAGGTACAATAGGGGTATGGCGGTATGCTCCTTTGAAAACATTAGAAGAAAATGAAATAATGCACATCTAATAATTTGGATACGATCAGGTAAGGTGACCGCCTTAATTTTTGGAAGGATAGATGATACGGAGAGGAGACATTACATTGTAAATTTCCGGGGTTATATCTTCTTATGAGGGATAAACATGCCGACATGCGTCTGTGAATGATCAGTGGTACTTAGCGGAAAATTTGTTTCAAAAGAAGATTGAGAATATATGAGTGAACGCGCCTACTAAAATTACTGCGTCACTTGGACGATTGGAAGCTAGATGATAGGCATATATAAATGTGCGTAGAAATGGAAAGCTGGAGGAAACTTTACTGTCAAATCTTTATACGATATTTTGAACAAGGGAATGTAGAGTGTTTTTCGTCACCTTATTGAGATAGGATGCGCTCGCTTATCAGGCGTATACAGATTCCTCCTGTCTAAAATAGGCATGAGTTTATTGGTTGTGGGGATTCCAATCTCCGGCCGCCGCGGATAAAGTTGTTAATTACCCGTCGTTTTGAGACGAGAAGGCGAGAGAACCTCCGATTAACGGGACGTACAGGTCACGCGAACTGAGTGTGCAATATGCGCATATTGTGTTTTGAAAATAATCTTGAAGGTGCTTCGGGCATATGAGGGCCTCGCAACATTTTTAGGGGTCTTGCTGCCCATATAGCGGGTTGGGGGTCAAGAGAGTCCCCTTACAGGTGCATAACAGTGTCTCGTTAGAAATTTTTTTGAAGAATAGTATTTTGAGTGTGTCGGGAACTTTCCGTGTGGGGAAAGAGAGAGGAAGAGAAATTCAGTGGCCTCCCAAGTTCAGAAGGCCATCCGAGGTGATGGGACCCCTTGGGGGGACCCGAGGTGAAGACCCCTAAAGGGGGTCCTGGCGGCATGATCCTTCTTTTGGGGGGGTCCTTACAGCGGAACCCCTCAATAAGGGGGTCCCGAATGAGGGAACTCCCTTTTGGGGAGTTCCGAGAGCGGGAACCCCCTTTTGGGGGTTTTCACAAGCGGGAACCTCCCTAAAGGCTCCAGAGGCTGAACATGGGGATCCCGTGTTCGAAGATTAGGGGAGGAACATGGACGTATCCATGTTTCCATGGATTTCACAAAAGATCCGGGGTCAAGTGATGAAGATCTACATGTTCTTCAAGCTCGCTCGGGTTGAAAGCCCCCTGAGAGTCCTTCTTCCTTGTTCTTCAAGCTTAATAAAGAAAGTTTGCTCCTTTACTTTTTTTTTTTATCTTGGATGTTAGGTTCTTGAGATTTAGTTTTCCAAAAAAAATGGGTTCTCTTTTGATAGGTTATATTAAGAAAGAAAGAGATGAAAGAGATAAGAGAGACCCAAAAGGAGCTCTCTTTCCTTTTGGAATTCTCTCTCTTTGAGGAAGAAAAAAATGAAGAAGACTTGTCTCTTTTGGTGGAGTCTCAAAATCCTAAAAAGATTGAGAGAATGAATGTTGTTATTTTCATATATGTTTGTCTTTTATAGCCTTTACATTTTACACATAGCCCTTTGAGCTCTACAATTTTGGGTTTTTGCTCATTCTTTTACACATGTGCACATCTTTTGCAGTTTAGCCCTTGGGTTTTACAAAAAAATGGTTTTTTGCCTATTCCCTTTTTATTAACTTCCTACTTATTACATATTAAATCTATCTATTATATTTTTATTTCTTTTCTTAGCATGGGCAGGCCCCCATGCTTGAGCTTGAACCCGGCTTGGGCCGGGCTCGAGCCTACTTGACTTGGGTTGGGCTCGGCTTTCGGGTTGACTTTAACTTTTGACTATGACTTTCGTTGAATGGGTGCAATTTTTGAACCCAACGGGGAGGTTTGGTCAGAATTACTACGCCACAATTATAGAAAATGAAGACCCCATTCAAAATTGAGGCGTTCTATTGGTTGGTGTGTGAGAATGCAATTTTGACGATGGACAATTTGCAAAGGAAAGGATTCATGGGACTGTTAATTTGTGTATTGTGTAGAGGGGATGCAAAATCAGTAGAGATCACTTGATGATGAGGTGCCAGGTTTCGAAACAGGTTTGGGGTGTTTTTGTCTAGGTTTCGACTGAACAGTTTTCCAAATTCAATGTTAGATCTTTGGGGACCTTGGAGATCAAGAATGGTGAATACCGAGCTTAGAAAGGGATGGGATTTGGAGGTTGATGTTATTCTATGGGGTTTATGGGTTGATCGAAATGATCGTATTTTTAACAACAGATGTCATGCTATTCATTCTATTATTAATTCCATTTATGCTACTATCACTCATTAGATATATTTGACATCAAATCGAGCCTTGAAAAGGATGTAGACAATTTTACAAGCAATGCAGGTTGACCCCATATGAAAAGGGGAGCGATACGTTACACAACCTTTTCTTTTCGTTTTTGGAATAACTGTAGTTTCATGTTTTGTACTAATGCATGCACAAGGAGTTTTGAGGAGTGGTGTACTCATTAAAAACTTTTTAGGCCCTAACTGGGAATGGAGTTGAGTTTTCTAAACTGCAGTTTCATAAAGTTAGCAAAACTTAACTCCAAAATGCTAACTTTGTCCTGTTTGGCAACCATTTTGGGGTTGAGATAACTGCAGTTATCTCAGCCAAAAACTTGAGATAACTGGAGTTATCTCAACTCCAATCTGACCAAAGTTTTGTAAACTCTATTTTTGGAGTTTGGGGTTTGCAAACCACAGTTTGCATCCTTTCTACCTCCACTTAAAAATAAAACACAGTTATCCTAAGTCCAAATCCAACAGGGCCTTAATGAATTTTAAGGGGGGCTAATTATCCCATCTTCTTTTCTTAAAAAAATAATTAAATAATTTGGATACCAAGCATTTATATACATACACATGGTTTTAAATTGAATTGCTAACATCATGATAATTTATCTTTGAATAATTAATCACTTGCATAACATATCAATGTTAATACCAAGCCATGGAAACTAAAAGTTCATAATATCATTTACCACTCGGAAATCTAACCCTATTTTCCACACAGAAAAAAAACAAATATTGTTAAACTCAAAGATGCTCTCAGAAGTTCATTGTAGTTGGCCAAATTTCATGTTCCTGGGGGAAAAAAGTAGGGCACCCCCCTCCCCGCGAGAAAACCAAGGCCCTAATCAGTACAGAATAGCAGAAGGTAAAAACAAGAAGCAGAACTACAATGATCAGGCTCCAGTTGACACCTAATACTTAAAATGCCCTTAGAAGGCCAACTAAAGGAAAATGAAATAAAGCATCATTAACTGGAGAGTAAGTTTCCTCCTTTGTCAACCAAACATTCTTTATCTTAGAGAGGAAACAAATCATCAGCAGGACTATGCGTTCTCAATATTTGCACATATCTGCATGCAATACTTGCATTATGATAATTTAATGACAAATAACAAAGTTAAAATTTTCAAGGATTCGAAAAGGAAGATAGCCAAAATTTACATTTAAGCAACAATTTAAGTTGCTAGCAATTAGGTCCAACAATCTTTACTAAACATTAGCTTCATTCTAATAGTTAACGGAAACTACTCCTGTTGCAAATTTATGAGTAAAATAACAATATCTCAACAATAACTAGCAATATTATAAGCGAACATGAAAAATCACTGAAGAATCCTTAAAATGTGTTACAATGTCATTCTTTGCAACACAGAAAGCTAAGATAAAGATTTCAAAGGCTATTTGTTTTGCTTGATATCAGTTTAGACCAAGATATTTGCCTATAAAAAGATGACAATATGACAAACTAATACTAATGGACAAAGGAGAAGCTACCGTATCTTATTTCCCTATTGACTAGTGTTGCTGCAACAACTTCAGAATGGCAATGAACATACAGTGCTAACAGAATAGTACTTTATGTGCAGTTTTTCTTAGATTGTATATACGTGGGCCTTTCAATTGAGAAATTTTACCATGTACGAATATATTGCTCTGCAAGATTTCTTAGAAGCAGTTAAATGTGTGGTAGAATGCGTCATTATTTAGATATATTCTCACCTAACACCAAGAATTTGAGCAGCTTCCCTTCTATTCATGGTGGGCTGGAACCCGCCTTCATAAAATCTACGCATTCGAGGAACAATAGGTCGTGCCTTGTACGCTTGCCAAGCCTGGATGCTGTATCTACCAGCAAGAGCAGCAGCAGCTACTGCAAGTCCTGCTATAAACGGTGTGGCCTACACAGATATCCAATACTCATCAAAAAAAAAAAGTAACAACAAGCTTTTTATCACAAACTTTATGCGGTACATTCAACTGGGTAAGAGCCATCTCCTGGATTAGATCAACAATTCATATGCACTTTCTGTAATATATATTAGGTCGTTGTTGTGGATTCATTTCATAGACGTTCGATAAAATTTAATGATATATACAGCTATCTAACACAACTCTCCTTCTTTATCTTGGCTTGAGATACATCGTGAAAGAATAGGACATTTAAGTGCAAAATTGACCATATATTATCTTAGACGGTCTTACCATAAAACGATATCCCCAATCTCATAGTTTGTTTACTTGGTCCTTAATCATATTATGGTCTGATGTTACCAAATTTATTTCAACAATTAGCACCTTCAAAATGATTAGATAACCACCAATCTCTGGTTCTTCGGTGATAATCATCGATTCATATCCGGCTATTGCACTAGTGACTTGTTTTAACAATGTGGTATGCATGGCTCTAGGTTTTCTTTGTGCATCAGAGCGGGGTGTAATTCTCTTATAACATTTATATCATCTGTTGCTACTTCTAAACTGTGATTTAAGTCGAGGTGAATTCAGAGAATGTTAACTAGTCTTTTATGATTATCACAAGCCCTCACTTGTTCACAGCTTCCTCAACCAGTATGTTGCAAGTATTATTCACTAGGGTGGAAATTGCAATATATAGGTATTGGAAGGTTTTTTTTTGTTGTAAAAACACCTTAACCATTCCCTATATAAACCGAGCAGTGAGAGAGGGCTGAATTTTGGGCTGAATTTTGAGATTAATTCTCTTCATCTCCATTTGTAAAAGAGTTTTGGGTTCTCTCTAAAACCCAACTCTATCAATAAAACAATTCCAAATTTCCCCCTTTCTTGTTCTTCTTATAATTCTTTTGTAATGGAGAATGGTAATTGGGAAAAGATGAGAGAATCACACCCCCATCTCTACTATTCAAAGATGCGATGAGGTCGTTAGAAGATCTGGGTGTAACACAGTAACTTGATAAAGTCCAGTTAAATTAGGAATTAGGATTTTACCCAAGCGCTGGTTCGATAATTTTTTGCTTTCAAACTTAATAGTAATATGCAAATTAACAGAGGCTTTGTGATTCAATTTCAAACTTCAAGAAACCAAAGCTGGTCTTTTTAGGCAAAAATGAGTGGATTTTCTAACACCAAACTAGAGTTGGCATATGATTGGCATACAAACAAAAATATGGTTCCAATTTTGTAAGATTTAATGCCCAATTGAGTACATATGATCTCCCAATTCTCAATCCCATGGTTAAATTTCACTTCTTTTCAACAAATTTCTTAAAAAGCTCGAATTTCTACCATCGTATCTTCGTTTCTACGGCCTTGCCAACGAGTTTCTAATTATAAAACCCATAATAATCAAAAGAAATTGAATACAAAGGAAGCAATTTTAATTTTAAGGAATAAATCGGAGAAATCGATCGAATTTTTTTTAGAGAACTCACCATTTATTCGTCGCGGTTTAAGTAAATCGCCTAGCAAAGTATCAATCAACGGCGAATTATTGCCGCGCCGGCGGCGACGTGTCGGACCTCTGCTTCTAGGTAACTCTGGAGACGGCGGCGGCCTGTTTCGTCAGCTGCTCTTTTTCTGGTTTCAGTGTACCATTCGCATTTTAACCCCCTATGGGTTGCCTTATATTTGCATATCAATTTTAACTTGCTGTGGATTTGAGTATCTGCAAAATTTTATTTGCCTATTGGTTCCCTTTCAAGTTTTTATGGCGTGGTTTGGCAATAAGGTTTTCAAAACCAAGTGTTGCTCAATATAGAGATGATGCGATACCATGAAATGCAGTCAATTTTCTTAGAAATGTCGGTTTTAGAATCTAACACATGCAACTGATATTTAACGACTGATTTGCTAATATGTGAAATATGAATATCGTACACTTCTAAATGAGTGCAAATGATAGGGAAATTGCCGGTTAAAAGATGCAATATTTTCGACTGATCAGGACCCCTACAGAGGAAGAGAAGACTCTGCCCGCGTTGGCACGTCCGATCACCGCCTCGCTGTCTCTGGCGGTCGCAGATTCCCCGGGCCGACATATTCAACGACCCGGTGGGCGCCACAAAGTTTAACTTCGAGGTCTTACGCCAAAACGCCTCGCCTCGAGCCCCATCACGCCCCTGTCCCTCCCGAGGAGGTGTCTGTCAGCTCGCCTGCGCCCAAGCATGACCGGCACCCCCTCCCTCGACGGGGTCGCGCGCACGGGACTCTCCACGGCAGATCGAAAACGACCTTGTCAGGAGACTTGAGGAACGTCATCGAACGGAATCAGGGCCGTGGCCATGCAGAGGTCTCCGACAGCAAAGGCCAAAAATGAGAGTATGCCGACTCATCGAGATACCACGGCCGACTCGACGCCCTCGAAAAGAAGATCGAAGGTATACATCGGGAAGGTCGTCATTCGAGCGACGGGGCTAAATACGTCGCCGACTCGCTCACGAAGCCCTTCACCAAGGAGCTACTCGCCGTCCATGTCTCCTCCCGGAATAAGCCCCCGAAGGTCTTGTTCTCCGTTGAAAGACATGACCGGGACGTTGGGACGTCCGGCCTGAGTTTGGGGGCAGATACTATTTGGATTTATCCGTCCACCTCTTCGAAGATACCAAGTTGATTTATGGCACCATGTATCGAAGGTTTAGACGGATGCGGCCAATGTAGCAGACTTCGTCAGATTCCCCCTCATTGTGAGGGGTTTTTGATTGTGGGGACGCTCTTCCCTGCAGGCGCAAGCCCGTGCAGTTAATTACGCTACCGCGTCGCGGTAACCACTTTCTCTTTCTCCAGATGGTCAATTTGTGTCGTGTATGTTTGTTTTATTTTTGGTTGCCCGTGGATTGTATACGGAGACTAATTTATGTTGTCGCTCGTAGGGCATGGATTAGTTCAAATCCGTATTTTCGTATATTTGGTTTTGGGTTGGGTTTAAGGATCGTTAATCTCGTTCGAGACTAAGATCAAGTTAAATGTTTGTTAAGGATACGTTAGTCTAATTTTAGACTAAGATCTTCTTAACATGATCATTTAGATCCAACAAAAGAGCATTTGGACTCTATTGTTTTAGTTTAGGGACATTGCGGTCCATTGGATTTAAGGATTGTTAATCTCATTGAGATTAAGTTGTTAAGGATGCGTTAGTCTAATTTTTAGACTAAGATCTACTGTAACAACCCTAAATTTCCTGTACAAATTTCTGTAGAATTTTTCAAAAATAAAGAAAGGGGTACTTTTGCCTGAGCACAAGTTAAATATTTGTTTTGCTAATTAATAGAAAGAAGGAGCTTGTGGCTCATTGGTAATACCTTGCACTGCTGAACCAAGCCACCAGAGTTCAAATCCCATACCCCACATTATTTTTAATATTATTTTGTTTTTGATTTTTTAGAATACCAACAGTTTACACATGCATTTCTCACAAAAACCCCTCACTACACCCCATAAAATAAATATACCAGCGAGAAGGTGGAACGACGACACGGCCCCTGACCCCTTGACTCGGCCCGACTCGGGCCTCGGCCGCCGGCCGGACTCGGCCGGACGGCCGAGTCCCCAACACCAAAGTTGGGGCTCTTCCTCTCCCCTACCCCCCTGCATAGTTCATTTTCCCAGATCGGTTCCAGAGACTTTTGAAATCCCCATTTACTCTATTTTTTAATGAATTTTAATATATTTTTACATTTTTTCAATTTAAACTTTTCATCTACCCTAACCCTAGCCTAACCCTATAAATACCACCTCCACACCCTACCCCCTTACCCCAAAACTCTGAGCCAACTCTCAAGAAATCTCTAGAAACCCTAGTGTGCAATCGAAGTGAGCGAAAGGCAAAGCTCCGGCGGATTTTCCGGCGACAACCGTAGGAACTCCCGGCGACGAAACGTCGCACCGTCGACTCCTCTCATCTCCCCTTCCTCTATTTTAAAGTCCTAAACCCGTAAATCCCAATTTCTCTCCTTTACTCTTTTCTAAAAATACGAACTTCCAAAACCCGACGGAATCGGAACAAATCCGATTTCCGATTCGGTTTCTTCCTAAAACTTTACTTTTCTTTAATACAATTATGCTAAAACCAATTCATGTTGACTATTGAACACTAACTAATCATATCAAACAAGTTCCATATCAAAAATAATTGCTATTTTCATTTTACCGTATTTTTTTCATTAAACTACCATATAGTTTCATTTCTACATTTAAACCATCAAAACCTTGCTATACTTTTAAGTAGATCACGAGATAATGACCTGCCTCCCCACACACTCATATGCAATATAGCACAATACTTTCGGGAACATAGAATACGGGAAAACGACACCTTTTCATTTAAAGACCTTTTAATAATAAAACTATTTTCTAAACGATTTAGTATTTATACAAATCTTTGCAAAGCGCCGCTACAACCCATTTGGGGAACCCGTTCGGGATGGTGCGGATTATCGCACATCCTCGGGCTTAGTAGTGCGAGATGTAGACCTCCGCAAGGAGCATTCGGTCTCGAAAGATTTAAAATACGAAAATCTACAGAAAATGAGATTTCTAGAAATATTATATATATTAAAAATTATTTTCATATAAATATATGTATATATATCCTTAAAATATCTATTTTGTAATAATATAGATGTTCCACCTTTTTCTAAAAATATCATAAGAATTATTTTACACTAAAATACCATGAATTCCCTACAAATCAATATTACAAATAAATACTTTTATTTATGAAATTAGGATATTTTCACTAGAAACATCACAATATAAAATCTACATTCATTACAACTCTAAAGACGATTAAGAAATACTTGGGGTGTATTTTGAAAAGTATATAAAAGTATTTTTACATAAAACCCCCTCAAGTTCTATAAATTACCCTAAGAACCCTAGTAAACATAGGTTTAAGCGGGACCAATCTCTTGAGCCTCAGGGAGCCGGAGAAGTGGGTGCTTGCCTATTTAAGATAGACAACTTAACAACGGTGTTATCAATACGGTAATCGTCTTTGAAAAAGATACAAATCCTGCCGCCCATGTGCAGCGGTTACCGATAACATCAAAACAATCATGACTTCAATTTACTTTTCTAATTGTCTGACTCAGAGTGAGTCTCATTAATAATCTGACTTGAATATGATTCAAGTACAATCTACAATATTACAATTCAATATGAATCCATGAATCCATATATTCAATCTGTTCAAACTATTCAATCTGTAATGACTAAACCGAACCATGGATACACTTCCATTTACATGATTCTCCAGTTACATCCATTTACATGATTCTCCAGTTACATCCGTTTACCGATATCATGGTTTCGATCAGTCATCCAATTATACAATCTATACAGTTACAATACAAGACAAACCATACAATCAAAACACTTCGGGGTTTAAGGGGTAGATTGGTACGGAAGGTGTTAGACGTGGCTCGAGACAGTAAGATTAAGATACCTAATCTATATTCTGTTGCTGCTGTACCGTGGCTCAACGGTTCCTTGTACATTCCGTTTGCCCTGGTCTCTAGCATATAGGGACCCCTCTCGTATACACTGGCATCCTTCTGTACCAAGCTACAAACAACAGCGTTAACACAATATTATAACAATATAATACAACCTTAAAAGATATCTTCTTACTCTGTCTATTCTATTTCTCCCTTATCTTTGGGACTTACCGAGCGATCTGTTCGCTGACGACATTCTCTTTTTTTCTTATTTGAATATCGTCAGGTGATCTGGACACGTCAGAGATCGAGCCCACTGCTGAAGACTTGGACCAATTCAGTGAAGACCCCGAGCTCTAGTTCATTGTACACTTTCCATTCAGTACTTTTCATTTCTGTTATGTCATTGTTTAGGCATTGCTTTTTATCAGCTGTATTTACTTTCCATGTATTGTACAGAAAGAATATGAATAAATAAAATTGCTGTTTTGATTATATCTTGTCTCTTATGCATTTACGTTTATATTGTTTAGATACGCTTAGCGTATTTACTTCACAGTAAATACGTAGCGGCCCAGTCGCGTCCTCTGCCCGTATACTGAGAAGCGGGGCGTGACATCTACTTAAGAGGATCATTTAGATCCAACAAAATAGCATTTGGACTCTATTGTTTTAGTTTAGGGACATTGCGGTCCATAAGTTTAAGGACATCATAGTCCATGGAGTTTAGAGACATTATAGTCTGTAAAGTTTAAATACATTATAGTCTATGAGTTTAAGGACCTCATAGTTCATAAAGTTGAAGGACATCATAATTCATGGGGTTCTGGTTTAACCAGTTTGAGGATACATCAATAGTTATTGGTTATTGGGACCCTCCATCTCTCTGAAGACGTTGAAGGATTACAACGACATGTATCAAGGGTATGAAGAGATGTACCCTTAAACCAATGTCCCGATTTTGGGAAGTGGGATGAACATCAGTTTTGATGTCATTTGTTGAGATCGACTTTGGAATCCCCGAGCATGAAGGGCTCAATTGATGGTCCTTAGAATATTGATCTGATTCTGGTTAAAGTTAGCCCTTCATAGTGTTCAACACTAAAGTGTTTATTCAACACTCACGCGCTCCCACGTGATACTCTTGAAGCAGTGATGCATATAAGTGTTAAACATGTTAGCCCTGTAGCCGTCACATGTAAGCACGTGAGGTGCTTCAAGAATCTGAAGCACTGCTTCCTTGGGTTTATTCTTTTGTTCAAGCTCTGTTGGCAGTTATCATGTTGGATGCCAATCCTTTTACGTACATGGAGATCCTGAGTTTCAAGGCTTTCAAGCACATTGTTTTATGAGAATTGGATTCTTATGACTTAGTTTTTCTCTTAGATTTGGGATCTGTATGACAGAACCTCCCCGATGAGAATTAAATTCTCAACTTGTGAGGAGATCTGCTTCTGCAGATCTTCGCCATAAGGGAGAACTAAGTTCTCATATGAAGGGTTAAACCCTTGTTTATTAGAGGAATTAAATTCCTGTATAGTTTCATGGGAGAATTAAATTCTCTGAACTTAGATCCCCCTCTAGGTTTTGGATATGCATGGCAAAATCTCCCCAATGAGAATTAAATTCTCAACTTATAGGAAGATCTGCTTCTGAAGATCTTAACCAGAGGAAGAACTAAGTTCTTTTTAGAAGAGTTAAACCCTTTTGGAGGTGAAAAAGAGAGGGGATATTCTTTGTGTTTTTTTTTTCTTCTCTTACCTAGAGTTTCTTCTTCTCTCTTTTCTCTCTGGAGAATTAAATTCTCTCTTTTTTTCTATCCTCTTCTTCTTCCGATCTCTCCTCCTTTTAGTGTTTCTTTGCTCCTATTTATAGGAGAAAGAAGAGAATCAATTTGTTCAGAAAATCTCTCATTGAGAGATTTTGATCAACAAAACGTGATCTTTTAGATCAATCGGTGAATTTTATTCACCGTTGGATTTTTAATCCAAGGACTTCTGTTTTATCGAAGTTATTTCCTTTGTTGTTCTTAACAAGTTTAGGAAGATATTTTCTTGCACAGAGTTTTTCTGTAGATTGGTGATTTTTAATCACCATTGGATCTTTAATCCAACGGCGCTCTGTTTTACATAGCGTAATCTTTCTTGTTCAGAAAGATCCAAGGAAATTTTTTCCAAATAAAGCTTTTGGTCCCTTTTTAATTGGATTTTATTTCTATTGTTTCAGAGGGCATGGGAGTCTATCACGTGTAGCACGTGACCCCACCAAATTAAGCTGATCAAAGGGTGTCACGTGCTATCACGTGAGTTTCCTTTTTGTCCAACTTATTTGCTTTATTCAGGCGCTTGTATACTTTGTTTTATAAAGGTCACGTGTCTGTACGTAAGGCCCAGTTTTTTTAGCTTAGTTTTGTTTAAGCGCGGCGCCTATCATGTGTTGGCACGTGATGCTCCACTTGGGGACCTTTTCCTGCTGCTTTATTCATTTATTTATTTTCCGTAGGGGAACAGGTCTCACTTTTCGACGGGAAGTCCGACCCGAAGGACCATTTGGACGCATTCACAGCCGGGATGAGTTTTCAGGACTGTTCCGACGCCGCCCAATGCCGCGCTTTCCTGGCCACTCTCATTTGCTCCGACTGAGATTGGTTCCGAGGACTCGCGCCACGCTCAATGAGCTGGCCACCCAATTTCTCGGCCACTTCGTCAGGAACAGACGGCAGAAGCGGACCGTCGACCATCTCTTCATAATAAAGAGCAGGGACAAAGAAACCTTCACTGGGTTCGTCACCCGCTTCTACAACGCCTTTCTCGAAGTCTCAGAACACCGGGACGAGACGGTCATTACGGCACTTAGGTCGGGTCTTAGGCACAAGGAGTGGTTACGCTCCTTTGCATTAGCGCAACCTAAGACCATGACCGAGATAAAGGCCTGGACCGAACGTGAGATCCAGCTTGAATCCGAGGTGAATGCCAATCTGCCTCGGACAGAACAAACTGATCACAAGAAAAAGGCCCGGGAAGAGAAAAAGAAGATTGAGCGACCGAAGCCCTACTCCCCGAAGTTCCAGGAGTACACCCCGCTTAACGTCTCCCAGACGGTTCTGCTGGAGGAAGCTAAGGGAGAGAGATTATTCAAACTCCCCATGTCTCGAACAGGGCGACAAAGCGCATCCGAGGCCCCTACTGCGGCTTCCACAGGTCGCAGGTCCACTCCACGAAGAACTGCAAGCAGCTCCGAGACTATATCAAGGAGCTAATCCGCTTGGGGCACCTGGCAACATACTTGCGGGACAAGCGGCAAGCTGACCTTGAGCAAGAGCAACGTCCCCCTCCGGGTGAATTAACAATCGGCCAAATCATGGTCATGTCAGCGGGGGGTACGTCGAATACCTACGAAGCTCAGCACCCCTCACTTATCGAGGAGACTGACGGCCACCCGAGGAAAAAGGCTAGGGCAGCGGAGCCGATCATTTTTAACGACGAGGACCTCCACGGTATATCCCTGCCCCACAACGACCCGCTGGTGATCACAGCTCGGGTCCACCGCTACGAGGTGCAGAGGATACTGGTCGACTCTGGAAGATCGGCAGACATTTTATTTTATGACTGCTTCCAACATATAGGACTCATCCCATCGGACCTAAGGCCGACCACCTACGTCTTGTCAGGGTTCTCCAACCACTCCATCTCGGCGGAAGGGGTAATCACTCTCCAATTTAACATCGGGGAGGTCGGCCGTACGCGCACCGTGCCTGTTGAATTCATTGTAGCGAGAATCCTGTCGGCCTACAACATCCTCCTCGGCCGCCCTACACTGAACTCCCTCAGTGCCCAGATATCGACCTTCCACCTGGCGATGAAATTCCCGCTCGACCATGGCGGGATAGGTCAGGCCTACGGAGACCAACAGACTGCCTTTGCTTCACCACAACATTTTCGTCTTAGCGGCCAAATAACGATGTTAAGGGTGGGGGTGACATCAAGGGTTCTCTGGACACTCAAGACGAGCAAAAAAGGGTCCGAGGGACCCCGGTGGAGCCATTGACAGAGGTCCCCCTCGTCTCCGAGGTCCTTCCCGGCGGAGCCTACCGCTTGCAAGACGTGGATGGGCGTAAGTTTCCGGCCTTACAACGCTGAGAAGCTCAAACTGTACCAATGAAAAGAATATTTACGAGTGTGTATTTCATCTTTCACAAAGGCAATGTAAATCTTTCTAAAGTTCTTCCTATTTAAATAATAAGAAGGGAACACTAGAACATTGCAAAAAGAAGAGTTTTATTCATTCAAAAGGTACTACGGGCTCCTCAGCCTTACAGGAAAATAAAAAGATATATTTACAACAGAGGTGGAACGGGATCAAAGAAGTACTCCTGGTGGTACTCGGAGTAGATTTCCGCTAGCCGAGCCCTGGCCTCCCCAGCCCGCTCCTGCCGATGCTGCGCGCGAACCCGGGACGCCACAGAGGCACTCGAAGCTCCACCCTCTGAGCCTTGGCTCACGATGTACCTCATTTTGAAGCACTCCAGAATGAGGGCCAAGGATCGGTCGTGCCTGGATTTCGAGATGAGGCCGAGCAGGAAGATCGAACGCACCTTATCGAGCACCTCGCCCAGAAGCTCCTTGGTGAAGGGGTTGTCCAACCCCGGGGACCTCCTCCAAACCGCGTATATCAGCAACTGAAGCAGGGACGACCGCTGAGGGAGAAGCCGGCCGACGTGACCCTCGAGGCGCTGAACCACTCCCCGGTATCCATCCTCAGCCAGGGATTGATCATATAAGGATACGTCATCAAAGGTGATGATCTCTTCGATCGAATACATGCGCCCAGTCATCTCAAAAGAAAACGGTGTCGAAGGGGCTGCCATCTCCTTCTCTATTTATAATCCCAAACGGAATCCTTGAAGGCCCAGATTCGCACGCGAATCCTGGGATCCGCCAAGATTAATCCAATACCGTGCCGCCACGTAGCAAGAACTGGCGCAACTTCCCGAAACGTTACACCTCCCCCAAAGATTCCTGGCACGTGCAGCCTGCGACGGTCGCCCCTCCTAAAGTTCACGAACCAGGGAAGGTCGGCCAGAACCTCCGGATCCACCGAGCAGCTACCCTGCTCGGTCCATCCTTCGCATACCGCTACTTGGATTCTTCAACAAAGCAATGTAAATTTTTCTCAGTTCTTTTTATTTAAACAAACAAGAAGGACACGAAAGAGCATTGCAGAAAAGAAGAATTTTATTAATTCAAAAAGGTATTGTGGGCTCCTCAGCCGTACATTGAAAAAAGAAAAATTACAGTAGCGGGGGAAGGGGTGCAGGAAACATTGCTCGTGGTACTCCGAGGATATTTCCGCCAGCCGAGCCCTCGCCACCTCGGACCTCTGCCTCTGATGCCGTCCACGAACGTCGGCGTGATGCCTCAGTTGGTAGCACTCAAGGATGAGTGCCACCGAGCGATCCCGCCGACCCGACGAGATCAGGCCAAAGCGGTACAAGGACCTCAGCTTACTAACCGCCTCGTCCTTCAGCTGCTCGGACAAGGGGTTGTGCAGCCCTGGCGACCTCCTCCAGATTGAGTACATCAACAGCTGGAGCTGGGGTCAGCGCCAGGGAAGCAGTCGGCCAAAATGATCCTCAATGCGGCCTATCACTAACTGCACTGTATCCTCGGTGCAGTACTGGTCGTACACGTACACGTCCTCGAAGTTTATGATGCCGGGGATGGTAAAAGGGAAGTCCTCCATTCTTACGTTTTGGGTGTGAAGAAAGGAATGATCAACGCGCCCTCCTTTTTATAGCCCCACAGTGCCCTCAAGAGTTCAACGGTCGCTCATTTCACCCATAACTGTACCGCCACGCGGCAGACATCCCGTTTTTCTCGGCGAAATCGGAACGACGCGGCTCTTACGCTTCGCCTCCCCCCGCGCGTTCATGACACGTATCGACCGCGACGGTCACTCTTTCCGATGTTCAAACATCGGGGAAGATCGGACAGAGCCTCACGACACAACCGAGCAGCTACCCTGCTCGGTCTATCCTTGACTGGTAATTTCTTACCCACCGACGCCAAGGATCTAAGCCCTCACCAAGAAACCACTGAGCAACAACCCTACTCGGTCCATCCTTAGCAGGCCTCCCAATGCCCTCCGGCGCTAAGGATCAAAGCCCTCACCAAGAGGCCACCGAGAAGCTACCCTGCTCGGTTCATCCTTGGCTAGCAATTCCTTACCCTATGACGCTAAGGATCAAAGCCCTCATCAAGAGGCAACCGGGTAGTTACCCTGCTCGGTTATCCCTGGCTGGTAGTTCTCTACCCATCGACGCCAGGGATCAAAGCCCTCGCTAAGAGGCCACCAGGCAGTAACCTTGCTCGGTCTATCCTTAGCAGGCCTCCCAATGCCCTCCTGCGCTAAGGATCAAAGCCCTCGTAAGAGGCAACCGGGCAGTAACCCTGCTCGGTCCATCCTTGGCTAGTAATTTCTTACCCTATGACGCTAAGGATCAAAGCCCTCACCAAGAGGCCATCGAGCAGCTACCTTGCTCGGTCCATCCTTGACCGGTAATTTCTTACCCCATGACGCCAAGGATCAAAGCCCTCACCAATAGGCCAACGAGCGGCTGCCCTGCTCAGTCCTTCCATGTCTAAGCGATCTCCACCTCGACTTCGGGGCCATGGGGATACCGACTTTTCACCGGTCTTTGCACACTTGGAAAATGGTCGACTTCAACTCTCAACTCGACGTGCAATCACTAGACAAAAAACCAACCTGACATGAAAGCAGTACTACTCAAAAAAATAAAATAAAATAAATGTTTACCACAAACTAAAGAACACTGCAAAATGGATTTTCTATTCATAAAAATCAGAAGTCTTTACAGAGGTATTTTTGGCTCCCCAACCTTACAAAACGCCCGGTGGCCTATAAAATTTTAGCGCAAAGAAAATAAAGAGGCGGGGAAGTTCAGGCCTCAGGGCCGGGAAGAACCCCAATGAGCTGCGCGTCCACTACGACCACCGGGGCGGCATCTTCAGGGTCGGCACCCACGGCGAGAGCCTCGGTACCGGGAGCAGGGGCGACCGACTTGTCCCCCACGCTCCCACCGGGGGCCTCGTCCCCCGCGATGTTTCCAGGGACGTTCCCCTGCGCGTCATCCTCGCGAGGGTACTCCTCCCGGAGCTTGCCGTCAGGGGACTCCAGTATCTGGGCCTTGACAGCGTTGAGGGCGTCGTGCCAAATAACGCCGGCGGCTACAGCAAGGTCGGCGTAGAACAGGTCCGACTTCTTGTAGCTCTCCACCACCTTCGACGCCCGAAGCTCAGCACGCCTCGCCCCCTCCTTTTGCCGTCTCATTCTCCTTTCGGAGGGTGTTCGCCATCTTCTTCAAGGTGGCGACGAGCACCTGGGAGTCTTCTAACTAGGCCTCGGCGGCTCGGGCGGCCTCTCGGCATCTGGCGACCGCCCGATTCTCGGCCGCCACCTGATCTTCGAGGGCAGCGACCCTCTCCATCGTCGCCTCCAGCTCCAGCCTTGAGCTCTCCTCCCGCGGGGAGAACTCGCCCGCGACCCGCATTGCCAGGGCTATCTCCTCGTCCTCCATGTTGACGACGAGGGCGACGTGCTGGAGGACCTGAAGAAAAGAAAGAGGGTTAAAAAGGAAAGAAAAGTACCCATTCACGCGAGCAAAAATACTAAGTGAAGAACCAAGTGGGGTGCGAATGCTAACCTGCACGGCCTCTTGAGCTATGGTCGCCATTTGGGCCCGGAGAGTCCCCCGAGGGATTCTGCCCCCGGCCGACCTCTCCATCTCCGAGAGCAGGCTGTCGGTGACAGAAAGGCCCGAGGGCACCTCGAAGCGAGGCTCCCCATCATCCACGAGGATCGGGGAGGCCGGGGAGCGGGGCGCCGTCCTATGAAATCTTTTGAGGAGCGACGCGGGAGAACCAGTCTCGCCTCCCATCTCGGAAGCCCGGGGCTCTTGCTCCCGAGCACGCTTTCGAACCGGCGCACGACTGGACTCGGGGGCCCGGGGCGCGCTTGGGCATCTAGATGGAGCGGCCGCCGGTGGAGCCGGAGCCGACGACGGGCGAGAAGGGCCGGCACCTCCGGCCTTCTTCACGTCAACCACTGCCGCCCGAAATTTGCTTAGGTCCATGGATTCTGCATAAGACAAAAATACAAGGAGTCAGCGATGCCAAGAAAAATGAAAGAATACACAAGTCTAAATAGGTCGTCTGAAAGCTCCTAACTTACCTGCGTAATAGGCGGGGCTGAGTCCGGCCCAACTGAGGGCCCGCTCAGACAGCAGCACATCAGCCTGAGGGAGGGGCTCCCACTTCGACACCGCCACCGCGTCGGGATCATTTGACCGATTCACCCGCGGAGAGCTGGCCCCTTGCCATTGGGTGGGCACATGCCAATCCTCACCCTCAGGCGGCGCAATGAAAAAAAACTTCTTCTTCCATTCGTGAATAGAAGAAGATACCACGACGATCCCCAACCCAGCAACGTCCCCCCGTTGTTTTCTAAAAGAGAGGTATACTCAGCTCGGCTCGCCCCTATGAGCACCGGGGTGGTTTTTGTAGCAAAGAGAAGAAACGAGAAGGCTCAGGCTGAAAAAGATCTGACTCAATCTCAACCGGACCAGGAACCCGAGGAGGATCCTCTAAGAGTTCGGCACTAGCAGGCCTGGGGCTAACCCAAAATAATTCAACGCCCCACTCACCTCGGGGGAGAAGGGCAGACGCATCCCGGCCCAAAAGGCTTTCAGGTACAAGGCAATCTCCTTGCCCCGTACCTGGTCTGTCCTCTCCCCCTCCTCGGCCAGACAAAGCGAATAGCCGGGAGGAATGGGGAAACGAGTCTTGATGTTGACGAGCTTTTCCGCACGCCTCAGCGAGGATCGCACGCCAAGAACACCCGCGACCTGTGCTTTGGGGACCGACCCTGTCGCACGAACCCGGGGAGCATTACTAACCCTATCTCCCCCAGGGGACTCCAACTCAGAGGAGGAAGAGGAAGAAGTAGAAGAGGAAGCTTCAGAAGACTCCCTAGACTCTACCCGCACTACATCTACAGACTCCTCGGAAGAAGACATCTAACCTGATCAAAGAGAGGTGTCCTCGGGAGATCAAACGCAATGAATCCGAACTGAGGAGAAGAGCGCCGAGCTAACACGACTAGGGACGAGGAAATTATGAAGAGGTGTAGGCCCTGATGGTGATCCCACCTCTATTTATAGCGGCCGGCGTACGCATCCTACGGCTCCGATCGCCTCCCGTCAAAACAACGTTTCGCAACCAACGGCCGACAACGTTCCACCTGTCACACTCACATTGGGCGCGTTCCTTTGGGCGCGGGAACTCCTGCGGCACGTCTCGCCAGCCAACCAGAGCCAGACACGTGGGTTGTCGCTTCGACGAACGTACATACGATCCGGCGCCTTCCCTTTAATGCGAGATCTCTCCCATGATCCGCTGGCGCCATCAAGAAAATACTACTCTTTGACCGGGAAGGCGCGCTGACGATATCTTCGAATGAGAGCTCACCCCGGGTGATCGGTCAGACCACTCTCAACCCGACCCAGGAACGGGTCGAGACGAGAGTGAGGGGGCTAATGATGAGGCTCGATATCGGTGACTCTCCAGATGCTGAAACGTTGCAGATGACGTGTCCCAGAACTTACAAGAAAGGGTCAGTAACTTTAGTTGGGATCATACCTCGGGCCTCCGGTCCGAGGAGCCTCCCGACCTTTGGTAACCTTGCAGATCACCCCTCGGATTGCCTCCGAGCTATCACAGAACTAAGATTCTTTGGCCTCCCGCTCGTCCCCGAGCCTCCCGCCGAGCTCATCTTCCTCGGTCTCACCGACCGACCCGCAGCGCTGATCACAGGCGCCTCCGCCGCGGCTCCATGAATATCGTCACGTGCAAGATATCCGCCGCCTACGATCCCGCGTTCCACGCCATCACGATCCCCCATTAACGAGTTTGTATTGTCATTAATGCGGGATCCGGCCTATCACGCGGGCGTTGTTCCAGCCAAAAAAATTTTTGCACAAAAGAGCCCAAGGTATCAAATGGCAGCGACACGCTTAAGAAAATGTGAACCAGTATTTTCCGGGCTGTATTTTGATAAACTTCCGAATGTAAAATAGCTAAATTCTGATGGTATCGAAAGAGTCTCGAAAAATCCTTCGATTTGATATATTATGGACCTCATAATTCATCTGGGATCAAAAGTTATGAGCAAATATGCTATGCACGTGTAATCTAAGCAAGAAAATGCGAAACAGTATTTTCCGGGTTGTATTTTGACAAACTCCCGAATGAGAAACAGCTAAATTCTGATGGTATTGAAAGTGTCTCGAAAACTCCTTCGATTTGATATATTATGGGCCTCATAATTCATCGGGGATCAAAAGTTATGAGCAAATATGCTATGCACGTGTAATCTAAAGTAACGCTCTACTACATGGGGGATGCATTTTTAGTCCCACATCGGGAAAAAGAGAGATCTCTTCTCTACCACTCCTATATAAATAAGAGGGGATACCTCTTAGAAAAGAGAAGTATTTCATAATATTCAAAGGAGATTATTTCTCCATAGGAGCTTGCTCGCCCCATAATGCGCATATGCGCAAGCGCCATATGCGCCACGTGCAATGCACGTGCGCCGGCCACATATGCGCCACGTGCAACGCACGTGAGCCAAACACGTGCAACGCACGTGGGAGTATTCCATAATACTCAAAGAAAATTATTTCTCAATAGGAGCTTGCTCCCCCCGTAATGCGCATATGCGCAAGCGCCATGTGTGCCACGTGCAATGCACGTGCGCCGGCCACATGCGCACCACGTGCAACGCACGTGAGCCAAACACATGCAACGCACGCGGGAGTATTCCATAATACTCAAAGGAGATTATTTCTCCATAGGAGCTTGCTCCCCCCCCATAATACGCATATGCGCAAGCGCCATGTGCGCCACGTGCAATGCACGTACGCCGGCCACATGCGCGCCACGTGCAACGCACGTGAGCCAAACACGTGCAACGCACGTGGGAGTATTTCATAATACTCAAAGGAGATTATTTCTCCATAGGAGCTTGCTTCCCCCCCATAATGCGCATATGCGCAAGTTCTATGTGCGCTACGTGCAAACATGTGCGCCCAACACGTGCGGCGCACGTGCGCCCAACACGTGCGATGCACGTGCGCGAATGCAAAGAAGCCTTTTTCAGCAGCGAGAAGCTTAAGCTCCAGCCTGTTCTTTCCCCTAATGAGTGGGACATGGTTCAAAGGGTACATCCCTCCATACCTTCGATATATGGCGCTGTAATCTCTCAGTGTCGTCGAAGAGGTGGTGGGTCCCAACGACCAATGATCCTTCTTTTAAAAAAAAGAAAAAGAAACAAAAAAAAGAGATATACAGAAACAAATAGAGAAACCCTCTCATAAACTTTGAGAAATTCAAAGACAAAGAGCAAGCTCTCAGAAGAAGAAGATTTTCTTCAAGGTAAAAAGAACAGAAAGACGAAATCGTCTCATATAAAGGAAGAATTTACTTCTTTTTCTAAGATCATAGATCTATAAGACCGAGGTCTTTCACAAAGAGATTAAAGTATCTCATCATTAAAAAGAAGAGGAAGAACTTAACCTTCTTCAGATCATAGATCTATAAGACAAATTGTCTATCAGAGATCATAATATCTCATCATAAAAGGAGGGGAGAATAATTCAATTCTCTTTGGATCATAGATCTATAAAGGCAGAGCCTTTCACCAAAAGCATAAGAGATTGAAATATCTCCTATAAAAAAATAAGAACTTTGTTCTTAAATCCATGAGACAAAGTCTCTTATAAGAGAGAATTTAATTCTCAGGACGCTAAGCTGCCTAAAAAGAGCCTTAACGCTCCAATCAAAAGAAGCGCTTCAGCGCTCCAAGACTAACGCATAGCGTTGCAGAGCCTTAGCGCTCCAAAATTCAACAGAAGCGCACTGCACTCATTGTCTGGCGCACAGCGCCAAGCGCGCCACGTGCTCCTCACGTGTGCGCTACTTCAACAGAAGCGCAATGCGCTCATTATCTGGCGCACAGCGCCAAGCGTGCCAAGCGCTCCTCACGTGTGCTCTACTTAACAGAAGCACACTGCGCTCATTATCTGGCGCATAGCGCCACGTGCTCCTCACGTGTGCGCTACTTAACAGAAACGCACTGCGCTCATTGTCTGGCGCACAGCGCCAAACGCGCCATGTGCTCCCCACGTGTGCACTACTTCACCAGAAGCGCAATGCGCTCATTATTTGGCGCACAGCGCCAGGCGACGTGCTCCCCACGTGTGCGCTACTTCACCAGAAGCGCAATGCGCTCATTGACTGGCGATCAGCGCCAAGCGCGCCACGTGCTCCTCACGTGTGCGCTAAAAGAACATAAATTGTTCTATAAATAAAGCCCAGAGCTATGATGAATGCTCAGCATTCAGTAAAAGACAAAAATATTGTCAAAACTCAAACCAATGCTCAGCATTGTTAAATATTTAACATTTTAATTGACTGGGCCGAGCCCAAAGTGGCCACGGAACCCTAATTCAGATTAATTGAGCTCATATGCTCATAAATCTTTGATCTTAGTCCCAAATTGGATTATAGATCTCCCAACCAAAATTGGTTCGAGGGTACATCTCTTCACTCCTCTGATATTTGTCGTTGTAATCCTTCAATATCTTCAGAGAGGTGATGAGACCCGACAACCAAACATTCCACGGACTGTGGGGTCCTTAAACTCATGGACTATGATGTCCTTAACCTCGAACTGTGGGGTCCTTAAACCCATGGACTATGATGTCCTTAACCTCGGACTGTGGGGTCCTTAAACCCATGGACTATGATGTCCTTAACCTCGGACTTTGGGGTCCTTAAACCCATGGACTATGATTTCCTTAACCTTGGACTGTGGGGTCCTTAAGCTCATGGACTATGATGTCCTTAACCTTGGACCGTAATGTCCTTAAACTAATGGACCGCAATGTCCCTAAACTAAACAATATAGCCCAAATGCTCTTTTGTTGGATCTAAATGATCCCGTTAAGTTGATCTTAGTCTAAAATTAGACTAACGTATCCTTAACAAACGTTTAAGTTGATGTTAGTCTCAAATGAGACTAACGCATTCTTAAACCCAACCCCAAACCCAAATCTAAGAAGATACGAATTTGGACTAATCCACGCCCTACGGGCGACAAGTCCGTATACAATCCACGGGCTACCAAAAACAAAACAAACACACACGACACGAATTGACCATCTGGAGAAGGAGAAAGTGGTTACCGCGATGCGGTAGCGTAATTAACTGCAAGGGCTTGCGCCTGCAGGGAAGAGCGTCCCTACAATCAAAAAACCCCTCAAATGAGGGGGAATCTGACGAAATCTGCTACATCGGCCG
This sequence comes from Agapanthus africanus, assembly GCA_030015575.1. NCBI lineage: Eukaryota > Viridiplantae > Streptophyta > Magnoliopsida > Asparagales > Amaryllidaceae > Agapanthus > Agapanthus africanus. The sequence continues at coordinate 142,532,302 of CM057339.1, forward strand.
CATCCGTTTAAAACTTCGATACATAGTGCCATAAATCAACTTGGCATCTTCGGAGAGGTGGACAGATTGCACCAAATAGCATCTGCCCTCAAAGTTCAGGCCAGACGTCCCAACGTCCCGGTCGCGTCTTTCGGTGGAGAACAGATTCTGGCACGCCCGGTGGGACCTTTTCCTCTTTCCACTCCACACTTCGTGTTTCGTGTTTTTCCCGTGATCAGATAAACACGGTGTGTAAGTTTGTAGTTGCCCTTAGGAGAGGGGATACTGAAGTTGACGCTTCGTCTCTATGAAGAATGACGTTTGTTCCCACCTTAGCAACTCAGACTCTGTCATATCTGGTGGAGTCAAGTACGGGCCACTTGCAGACTCAAATCTCTGCAATCCGGTTCTTCAAGAAATCAACGGGCTTCTCTTTGGGTCGATGCTCCCACCTCCCACCCTCGGTGCTCCCACCTCCCACCCTCGGTGCCTCAACGCCGATGGAGGAAGCCCAGAGGAAGTCTGTCTTCCATAGGCGGGCTCCCCAAGCAGCAGCTTTGCCGACGGAATCAGTCCTCAAACAACTGGCACATGCCAAGGACCAAGGTCGACGCAGGGGGCAGAATATTCAAGCTCTTAAAGGAAATAGGGGGCAGGCTCGGCAAAATCCTGAAGCTAATCAAATCTCGGCCGTAAGAAATGGTCGACGTCGATATCAGCGTCATACAAAATGAGCTGGGGGTAAATCCCGAATCGGAGCTCCTAGGACCGTCAGACGAGATGATTGATGCATTCCTGAATGAAACTCTTCTGAAAAGCTAGGCTGATCGAGAGCGCAAAACGGTTATATTTGGAAAAGCCAAACGCCGGCGACTGAATGGAAAGATTGAAGCACCCCTGTTTCCCCCAATCAGAGCAAAGCTCTGTTTGAATTTCAAAAATTCAAAATTGAAGCAACGCTTCAAATCCCTTGCGCTGCGCGCAACGCGCCACGTGTCAAAAACTGATACGTCAGCGCAGCGCCCAAGGCAGCGCGCCCAATCAGAGCAAGGCTCTATTTAAAACAAAATTAAAGGAAGCAACGCTTCAGTTGCGCAAGCGTTGCGCTGCGCGACACGTGTCAAGCGCAGTTGCGCTGCGCTGTGCGCTGCGTGACACGTGTCAAGCGCTGATGCATCTGCGCCAAACAGAATTAAAATTCCAGTAAGATCTTTCTGTTCTTGTTAAAACAAGAAGATTGTCTTCTGTAAAACAGAAGCCCTTGGATCAAAGATCCAACGGTGGAGAAAATTCCCCAAATCACTCAGAGAATGATCTCTTTAACAAATTTAACCAATTAATGGGCACTATATAAAGGCCCCTAGACCCCAATTCAAGAGGGAGGATCATCAACAACAACAACAGAGAGAATAGAGAAACTCGAGAAACAGGGAGAGAACTCTAAAGAACTCTGTGAAGAAATTCAGAAAGGAAAAAGAAAGGTAAAACCTTTATAAAAAGAAGAATTTCTTCTGAATAGGTCATTGATCTAAGAACAAGATCAATGATCTTCAATAAAAAAAAATAAATAATAACAAAGGCATTGCCTTTTTTATGAACCATTGGTTCTGGAATCTTAAAGATTCTTCTCTTGGATCCAAAATTGGATCAAGAGATTAAACAGTGCCTTGCACTTGTAGGTCTGCACTGTTGCGCTCCTGGGTTGGCGCAAGCCACCAGAGAGCGCCACGTGTCAGCACCATAACAACTTGCGCTATGCGCTTTTAAGATAGAGCTTTGCTCTCTGAAGTTGACGCAACTCACCAGAGCGCGCCACGTGTCACAGCGCAACAGCGCATCGCACTGGCGCAGCGCACTGCGCTAGCGTGACACGTGTCACCTCCACATGAGCCTGCGCTCAATAATTGGCGCAAAGCGCCTGACAGGCCACATGGCCACTGTCAGTTTGATTAATGCACTGCATTATTTATAGAAGGGCCAAGCCCAAATAAAAAAGGCCTAACAGGCCAAATAAAATGCAATGCATTACTCTAAAAAGGGCAGAGCCCAAACAAAAACAGATGCTCTACATCATTTATAAAGGGACTGAGCCCAAATCAAAAAGCCTAGAAGGCCAAAAGAAAATGCAGTACATTATTAAACAGGGGCAAAGCCCTAGCACAGGCCTAATAGGCCAAAGATAAAAACGTTGAATATTCTCAACTGGACTTAGCCCAATCACGGCCGTAAGTCCTCAAATTAAATTGACTGAGCACGGCTGCTCCCTTAAATCAATTTACATCCGGTTCAAGGGTACATCTCTGAACTCCTCTGACACCTATCGTTGTAATCCTTCAACGACGTCAGAGAGGTGACGGGTCCCGACAACCACACATCGATACGGATTGTGGGGTCCTTCAACTCGTGGACCGAAATGTCCTTAAACTAATGTTCGTCCCCAAATGGGAATGATGGACCACCATGTCCCTAAATTGGAAATCGACTGTAACGTCATTAAACTAAACAATAGAGCCAATTGCTCTCTTGTCGGATCCAAACGATCCCGTTAAGTTTATCTTAGTCTGGAGATTAGGCTAACGTATCCTTAACAAAAGTTTAAGTTGATCTTAGCCTTAAATAGGGCTAACGTATCCTTAAACTAAAACACCAAACCCAAATCTAAGAAAATATGGATTTGGACTAATCCACGTCCTACGGGCGAGGACATAAATTAGTCTCTGTATACAATTCACGGGCAACCACAAACAAAACAAACACACACGACACGAAGTGAAATTCTAGAGAAGGAGAAAGTGGCTACCGCGATACGGTAGCATAATTAACTGCAGGGGCTTGCGCCTGCAGGGAAGAGCGTCCCCACAATCAAAAACCCTTCAAGCGAGGGGGAATCTGACGAAGTCTGCTACATCGGCCGCATCCGTCTAAACCTCCGTTACACGGTGCCATAAATCAACTTGGCATCTTCGGAGAGGTGGACGGATAAAACCAAATAGCATCTGCCCCGAATTTCAGGCCAGACGTTTATCACGTCTCCGCCGCGTCATTCGGAGGGGAACAGATTCTGGCACGCCCGGTGGGACCTTTTGCTCTTTCCACTCCACACTTCGTGTGTCGTCTTCGCGAACGAATCGCGGTTTGTTAATGGTTGCCTTTGGGTTTCAAGTTACTAAGATTTGGTATTTTGCCTGGCGCAGAAATCAAGCATCAATGGCCTCCAACTGCTCGAGCTGCTCCAAATGCAAGTGCAACCGACGCTCCACCTCACCTGGAGGTGTAGCTTATGGGCCTCAAGCGGCCTCCATCCTTGCCATGCCGGTGGAACAAGTGACCTAGGCCACCACTAGTCTGTTTTTCGGGACCATGCTCCCGCCTGCAAGCTTCACTATTCCAGTGCCCGCACAAGAAGTCGGTCTTCGATCGGCTCACTGCCACAACGGCCCCTTTCAACGGGTCGTCCAATATCAAACCGGCAGCCTCTGTCTTTACCAGGCTGAACCAAAACTCTGATGGGCCCGCCAAGAAGCCCATGAACCCTGAAGTGGTCGTCCCGAGGAAGACAGCCATCTCTGCTCCTGAAGTCGTCAAGGCGGCTTCTCCTGTTAAAGAGTCGGTCTTTTCAAGGCTGACCATTCCGACTCCTGCTCCTGCTCGAGGGTCTGTCTTTGACAGATTGAACATCACCACTCAAAGGACAACATCAGTCTTTAAGAGGCTGGCACCGGCAGCGCCTCATCCGGACAGGGGGCAAGACGAAACTATCCCTATCGCCGAGCCAGTCCCAACAGCTCGACGCGCTCGACGTCGTCACTGGCGCCGAGTAAGGAAGGCCGGGGGCAACTCCCCCCCAGGGCTAACTCCACCGGCTCCGATGACGGAAGTAATGCTGCTGTTCCAACTGGGAACAGCTTTGAACCACTAAGGAGAGTACGCAAGAACTCTCCGACTGCCACACTGAAAAGATCTCCTCCACCTGCGGAGAGAGTTACAGAAACTAAGCTGGAACAGCCCCCTTAACGGCTGTCCTCCAAAGTTTACAAGATCTGGCGGAGGGTTCAAGATTCCGTAATTGACCAAGATCACTCTCGCCGGCAGAAGAGGGTGAAGGTTCAGGAAGAAAAGAACCGTACTTCCAAACAGCAAAGGACGACAACCGCCAGGGTGCCTGCTGCAACGGCCCCTTCAACTTCAATGGCCCACAAGAGAAGGAGGCCGGAGAAAATTCCCACGCCTGCGGCAAATGTCAAAGGAGGCGAGCCCAAACGCCCTAAGTCCGGGGGCATTGTAGTCCATACTGTATACATGGCGTAGGGGAAGGAGGACAGCCGTGCATCTACAGGTCATAGACCGCTTACACGGTTAGTGACCAAAGCTCAGGAGGAACAACAAAAGCTCCAGGAAATGGTGAATGCGATGGCCGCACTCACTGGGCCAAAAGAAAGACCCAAAGCGTCCTCGGATCAACACCAGGAGCAAGAAACTGACGATGAATTCCTTCGCAGGATACTGGAGAAGAAGGATAAAGAGGCCGCGGAACAAGCGGCCAACATAAGGCGAATGGCCTTCCTGTTCTAGGACATGGTGGGTATGATGATTCAATAAGATCCTCCTGCTGAAGATCCTCCGATCGTCCTTGAAGACGACAGGGGAGAAACGTCAAATTCTCCACCGGCTCTGTCAACAGCCAAGGAGGAGACAATCTCCAAAGCTGACTTGGACGAATATATAGCTCAGCAGATACGGGTTCATCAGGCGACTGAGGCAGCTGGTCAGGTCGTAAAAACAGGACGACCATATCCAAGTTGGTACGATCAGATAAAGTACCCGCCGGGCTATACAATACCGAAATTCCATGTCTATAAGGGGACGGGTAATCCCCACCAGCATGTTGCCCAGTTCAGGGCTCTTTGCGGCAACACTGGCGGTGATGATAAATTGTTGCTTCGCCAGTTCGTCGGTAGCTTATCGGATACAGCGTTCGAGTGGTATTCCGAGCTCCCAAACGACTCTATCAAGACATTTGCGGAGATGGAGCTGCTGTTTACCCAGCGTTTCGCAAGCGCCAGCGAACGCATCCCGATAACAACATTGATTAATGCCAGGGTGAAGCCAGGTGAAAAGTGGGTGCAGTACGCAATACGGTGGAGGAACTTATGGTCAAAATGCGAGCAACGCATCGAAGAGGCTCCTGCGGTAGGCATGTTTGTGGGAACCCTCGATCTGCAAGCGACCATATCGCAATTCATGATGTTCTTCAAGCCGACTACCTTCCAGGCCCTGATCGACAAGCTAGCTCAGATGAATCAGATGGGCCATAGACCTCCCCCTCCAAAGCCGGACTCTCGAAATGAGAAGGGGAAGGGAAAAGCAATTGTTGTCGCTAATGCTCAACAACGGCCGAGCAACTTGAAACCGGCTGTCCGTCAAAATAATATGCGTCCACACCTGTCCCTCGAGGAGAGGCTGGGACGTCCTTACTCGTTTCCGCGAGATAAAACGAGGAGATTGTTCGAGCTGGCCTTGCGCAACCGACTCATAAATCTGCCGGATTCAAGACGTCCGTCGCAGCTAAGCGACATCAATGATCCCAATTACTGTCCTTATCACCGAGTACTGGGTCATCCGATCGAGGATTGTTACGTCTTCAAAAATTGGATTGAGTACCAGTACCAACAGGGCAAGTTTGCGTTGTCCGACAGATGGAAGGTGAATCCGCCGCAGCCTCACACCCCTAAAAGGGTGAATACGCCAGGGGCAACGTGCTCCCTCGTTGAAGAAGCTCCATGGGAGGTTGTGCTATCAGCCAAAATAAAGAGGATGCTGAACGATCTTCAAACATGCCCAGCGATCAAGTGGAAAAACCCGTTGGAACATCAGATCATTGAAGGGATGTTGAAACCGCGCCCAACTCCAAAGATCGATAGTGGTGGCCCAAGCACTCACAACCGGCCGTCAAAATCTTCAAAGAAGGAGAAGAAGAAATCCAAGAAGCCCGTGAAGCATGGCGACAAGCGCACGGACTTACAAAAGCATATTGACGCGCTGGAGAAGTAAAACCAGAAAGCACGAACTCCCATCACACTCCAAGAGTTCCTCAACCACGTCTTTCAAAAGGAAGATGAGGGAGAGAGCTCGTCGGATGAATCCGAAGAATACGTGGCAAGTTGTCATATGATTTCCCATTCGTTTACAGACGATGAGGAAATTCCTTGCGCTGAAAAGCTAGGGGCAGATCCTAAACCGGAAATTCTGGGGCCATCGGATGAAACAATTGACGCATTCCTCAATGGAGCTCTGTTGAAAAGCAAAGCTGATCAGGAACGCGAGACGGCCATATTTGAAAGGGCCAAGCAACAGCGACTTGACGAAAGAGTTGAGACACTCCCGCTGGAGCAAAATACATCCACCGCAGATAAAAGCAAATTCAAGATGAGGAAGAGGTTTGCTAAAGCCATATCAATGGGTATGAAGCTACCATCCTCTGAAGGAAACATTACTGGTAAAGCGGAAATGCACCCCTCCTACTGCTTGTATCATCGGAAGATTTCGCACCCCACCGAAGAATGCAAAGCTTTCAATAAATGGTGGCAGGGATATGTTGCTCACCGACAACATTTCAAACGGGAGAAGCGCAAAACTCGTCGGGAGCGGAAAGGTACGACTGAGGGGCTTAACAGAACTACCGGTGATTGTCACATGGTTAATGCCGGGGGATCGCAAGTTCTCACGTTCGAAAGCGACTCTGACGAGGAAATGGCTCTTAGCCCCCTCTTTAAAGAGTCCACCTCGGGAAAAAAAGAAAAGCCGAAGGTCTGCGAAAATATCCGGCTGCGTAGTCGTACGCTAGCTGAAAAGAATCTCGGACCCTCAAATAAAAAAAGATAAAGGGAAAGAAAAGGTTTCTGAGGATATTGCCCTAGATGACCAAGTCGTGGAAGAGCTGACCGCCAAGGACCCGCCGAAGAAAAATAAGGTGGATTATAACGTTCTAGCGCATCTTAGGAAGCTACCCTCGCAGCTCAGCATTCTTGACGCCCTTTTACTATCAAAAGAGGCAAGGGATTCATTAATCAAGGCACTACAGGAGCCGGAGCAATTCCAAGCTTTTCTCGCCGAAGAAAAGATGAAGGATGAATTGGAAGAAGTGCACACGGCCGATGTCACTTTCGGTGATGAAGACCTTCTCCTAGGGACGTGCGAACACAATCGCCCCCTCTATGTCTCAGGGTATTGCCATGATATAAAGATAGGCAAAATCTTGGTTGACAATGGGTCTTTCGTTAATCTCCTCAACATGCGGGTGTTAAAGGAAATCTGCATGAGCGTCCAGCACCTTGCTCGGGACAAGATCACCATCTCCGGGTTCGACTCCTAATCATCAAGAACTCTTGGGTCTGTGATATTGACGCTACGCTTTGGGCTACTCGTCACGGACATTAAGTTCCACGTCATAGACGCCAAGACATGCTACAATGCTCTGCTCGGCCGACCATGGTTACACGAGTACAACATCATCCCTTCTACACAGCATCAGTGCATGAAATATTTTAAGGATGGTCTCGAGTATACCGTGACGGGAGAACTGAACCTGTTCTCCATGAACGAGGTCCGCAAATATGAAGATGCCAAATACTTCTTACCGGATTTCGAAGACACGGAGAGGTGTCACAAGCCGGAGAACAAAGCTAACGCCACCATCCCTGTCTTCGGGAGTGATACCGAGGAGGAAGAGGAGATAGTTTATTCGGGTCCACCCCAATACAACCAACCGGGACCATCCGCTCCTACGTTGATCTTTGGCAGTGACTCGGAAGATGAAGTTCATGCTATATTTTCTGCTCGATCTTCAATACAAATATCCGCTGACGAAGAGCAAAGTCTACAAGTCGCCATGGTTCCACTTAAACATCATAAAGAACTGGATGCGCTCAATACCTACAGTGTAGAGGAGCTGCGGACGTTCTATGTCCCTCCCAGGCGTAAAGGCGAAAAGGAAATTCTATTCTACCGCTCTGAAGAAACCAAAGTGGAGAAAGAAATCTGGCACGGCGCGGATCCTACGCTTGACAGGCTTCAGCCCATCCGTCTGCCGAGATATTATACAGAAGGCTTGAAGAGGCTGCTAAAGCACCAGGGGATATCCTTCAAACAGACCGCTCGAAAAGCCAAATTCTATGACAGGGTCTGGAACGTCCCCGGAACTCAGCACAAGTTGCCTAGTGGGAGGATGGAAACAATCGGACTTGGATACATTCGGTCCAAGAAACGAGAGCTACTCCGCGACTGTTACGTCGTGCATGACTTCAATGAAGAAGCGGATGCTCAATGGGAGGACGCTAATCCTGAACCAGTAAAAGTTCCTGATGCAAAAGTGCCCAGTCCATCGTTCGAAGAACAAATGAACAGGCTTATAAACGAAGCTGGTCAAAAAGTCCGAGACGACCACAACCGCGAAATGGCCATCTATGAGAAAGCCAAAACGCAACGCCTCTTCCAACAGGCCGCGAAAGATGAAAGTGCCGCTCCCTGTCAACCTGTTATAAAAAAGGCTCGACGCAGAGGCAGAAACAGGTCGAAAAGAGGAAAAGGCGCTCGACAGCAACAAAGCGGGACTAAGAAGCCACGCAAGCGGGAATCGAGCGGTCCAGATCTGTCCCTTGTAAAGAAGATGAGTCGAGCATACTCTTTTCCTCGAGACAAGACGAAGAAGATACTCGACCGTGCTATAAAATACCAAATGCTTACACTGCCGGAGTCTAGACACCCTGAACAAGCAGGCGAAGTCTCACACCCAAACTATTGCTCTTACCACCGAGTAATAGGGCACCCTCTCGAAGACTGCTTCACCTTCAAGAACTGGGTTGAAGATCAGTATCAGCTCGGCAAGTTCGTTCTATCTGACCGTTGGAGGGTAACGCCGCCACAGAAGCACGAACCCAAAGCCACGAAAGCAGAACCAGACCCACATCGGTCTTCGAAGCGAGCTCGTACTTGTCACATGATAACAATATCAAAAGAAGAGCCCGAGAATATGAATGACCTTCCCTGGTGCTTCGAAAACAGCAACGATGAGGTGATCTCAGAATTTCCACCAGCACCGAAAGAGCTGGAGGATGGAATACATACTACCGCAGATAACCTCAAGAAAATTGAGTTGGGGACGGCGAATGACCCGCGACCGACATTCGTCAGCGAGCTGCTATCTGAAGAAATGGTGGCTGCGTTAAAATACGTGCTTATGCAGCATAGAGATTGCTTCGCATGGAACTATTCCGAAATGCCTGGACTAGATCCAGAAATTGTTGTGCACAAATTGGCGATATCTCCGGACGTCAAGTCGGTCAAACAGGCGCCAAGAAGAATGCGGCTCGAGCTTGAGGTAAGTATCAATGCTGAGGTCAAGAAGCTGATCGACTCTGGCTTCATCCAGGAGGTTCAGTATCCCAAGTGGATCGCCAGTATCGTCCCGGTGATGAAGAAAAATGGGACGGTGCGCATATGCGTGGACTTCCGGGATCTCAATAAAGCTTTCCCGAAGGACGACTTCTCAGTGCCAGTCACCGAACTGATGATAGACAATACGTCCACTCATGAGGTTTTCTCCTTTATGGACGGCTCATCAGGGTATAATCAGATAAAGATGCATCCCGAAGACCAGAAGCACACCGCCTTCAGGACTCCGCTAGGTATATTCTGCTACAAGGTGATGCCCTTCGGTCTAAAGAACGCCGGTGCCACCTACCAGAGGGCCATGACGAAGATCTTCGATGACCTCATACATGAAATCGTCGAGTGCTATATCGACGACCTCGTGGTGAAAAGCAGATCGTACGAGGAACATCTCGAACATCTGAAGACCGTATTTCAACTCCTTCGACAATACAACTTGAAAATAAACCTTCTCAAGTGCGCATTCGGAGTTTCCTCAGGCAAATTCCTAGGATTCATCGTCCGACACCGAGGTATCGAAATAGATCCGTCAAAGATCAAGGCGATCATGGAAATGCTTCCGCCAAGGACTCTCAAACAGCTGCGATCTCTCCAAGGGAAGCTCGCGTATATACGGCGATTTATAGACAACCTTTCAGGCAAGTGCCGTCCTTACAGCCACCTGATGAAGAAGGGAACCCCGTTCGTCTGGGACCAAAAATGCCAAAGCGCGCTAGACGAGATCAAGCAATACCTGCAGAACTCGCCAGTGTTGGCTGCTCCGGTCAAGGGAAAGCCCCTCATTCTTTATACAACCGCCCTCGAAGGTTCCTTAGGCGCATTATGGGCGCAAGAGAACGATCAAGGGAAAGAAAGAGCACTCTACTACTTAAGTCGAGTTCTGCTGGGGGCAGAAAGAAACTATTCCCCCATTGAAAAATACTGCCTGGCGTTAATCTTTGCGATAACGAAACTCAGACACTATGCGTTGGCGCATGAAGTCCGTCTCATTTCGAAGGTGGAACCCCTTAAATATTTGATGTCAAAGGCCATATTAACGGGCCGACTCGCTAAATGGGCCCTACTCTTGATAGAGTTCTCGATAACCTATCAGCCTCTCAAGGCAGTGAAAGGCCAGGCCATTGCCGACTTCCTCGCTGAACATCCGATACCCGCCGATTCTCCTCTGAATTGCGATCTGCCAGACGAACATGCGTTTGACGCGATCGACGGTGGTGATACCCGATGGGAGCTTTATTTCGATGGAGCATCATCTATGAAGAAGCGCAAACAAAGCACCCCTATAATCAAATCGGGGGTAGGCCTCATCTTCGTAACTCCACAAGGAGGGATAATGCGCTTTGCTTTCTCCTTAACAGAGCTGAGGACGAACAATGAAGCCGAATATGAAGCTTTGATAGCAGGCCTCGAGATCGCCATTGATATAGGAATCGAAAACCTCCTCATATACGGAGATTCTCAACTGGTCATTAGTCAAGTAAATGGTGACTACCAGACGTGCAAACCAGAGTTACTGAAGTACGGCGAAAAGGTGCAACAACTGTTGACCCAAATTCCTTCCTACACTTTGGAAAACATACCACGTGCGGAAAACAGCAAAGCGGACGCATTAGCCAAGCTCGCTAAAGAACTGGCCGATGAGAACCTCGATGACGTAAGAATCGTGGTACAAAGCCGTTGGGTGCTTGCCCCAGCAGAAATATCTCCGGAATCATCCGAAAAAAAGGGAGCGACTGAGTAGACGACCCTGCAAATAAAAGACCGGGAAAAGGCTGAGGATTGGAGAGAAGTCTTTATAGACTACTTCAAATACCGTCGAACACCCGAAGATGCGTCCTCAAGACATCAGCTTATAAAACGAGCTTTGTCTTTCGCCTTCGTCAATGATACCCTGTACAAGAGGTCATTTGATTCTTTGTGGCTGAGATGCCTGGGACCTGACGAGGCGAGAAGAGTCATTCAGGAAGTTCACGACGGGCTCCGCGGTTCTCGCCAAGCAGGCCCGAAGATGAAGTTGAAGATAAAACGGATGGGTTACTACTGGCCCACGATGATTCAGGACTGCCTCGAATATGCGAAGCAATGCCACTCATGCCAAATCCATAGGGACTTCATCCACCAGCATCCAAATCCACTACATCCGACAGTGGCTAGCTGGCCGTTCGAGATGTGGGGAACTGACATAGTCGGCCCCATCGAACCAGCATCGTCCAGGGGACATCGTTTCATCCTGGCGACGACTGACTGCTTCTCCAAATGGGCAGAAGCAGTACCGTTAAGGGAAGTGAAGACGGAGAATATCCTCCATTTCTTCAAGACGCACGTCATTTATCGGTTTGGAACTCCGCGATGGATCATCTCTGATAACGGGCCAGCCTACAGAAGCCACAAGATCAGTCGCTTCGCCCAACAGCATAATATACACTGGAGGTATTCCTCAGTTTATAATCCGCGAGCTAACGGTCTAGCTGAGGCCTTCAACAAGACCTTGACAAAGATCGTGAAGAAGACGGTGTCCCGAAACAAGAAGGACTGGCATGAAAGACTGCAAGAAGCTCTCTGGGCGTACCGAACTATGTTCAAAACGGCTACGAATACAACGCCATACGCGTTGGTATTCGGTACGGAAGCAGTACTCCCCCTCGAAATAAAGTTACCTTCTCTACGGGTGGCAGTCCACTACGAGCTGACGGACAAAGAAAATGCTCACCTTCGGCTTGAGGAGCTTGATGCCCTTGATGAAAACCGGCTCATAGCGTAACAAAATCTAGAAGCTTATAAAGCAAAGATGACGCACTTATATGAAAGATTGACCCGGCCGAGAACATTCCGCCAAGGCGAACTCGTGCTAGTGGTCAAAAGACCTATGATCCCCAATCGCGCCAAGTGGCGAAAATTCGAGCCGAACTATGAAGTCCCGCACATCATAGACAAGGTCTACCAGGGTGGAGCCTATCTACTCATGGATATGCACGGTAAAAGGCCTTTCAGGCCAATAAATGGTCGCTTCCTAAAGAAATACTACGCTTAGCGAGTTACCGCCTAGGTCAATGATAGATGACGACGACTATGTTCGCTCGCTATCTTCCTAAGCCCAAACTCTATAAGTAGTAACCGGCCTTCTCCTCGACGGACCGAAACGTCCTTAAACTAACGAAGGACCGAAACGTCCTTAAACTACTACCGCAGCATCCTTAGGCTGACGAGATGGATATAAAAAAAATATAAAGAATAAAAAAATATATATAAAAAATATAATAAACGGTATGTCCATAAGCAAAATGGGCACGGATGAAAACCCGAAAGGGCTCCGTGAGTAAAACCAGTAGGGCTACTGGCGAGTGTTCGTGAAAACCCGAAAGGGCGCGACCTCGTAAAAAAAAAGAATAAAAAAAAACGGTATGTCCATAAGCAAAATGGGCACGGATGAAAACCCGAAAGGGCTCCGTGAGTAAAAACAGCAGGACTGCCGGCGAGTGTTTATGAAAACCCGAAAGGGCGCAACCTCGTTAAAGGACACTTACAGGGTCCTCTCGACCTTGTAAAGAGAAACCACCCGCGTGAGATCCTTACGACTCACAAGGGAGCAACACACTTAGGAATCCCCACGATTCCTAAGGAGAAAATACACTTGCGAGTTCCTCACGACTCGTAAGGAGAACTCTCTTATGGGACCCTCACAGCTCATAAGATTTGAAAGTCTTAAGTTACAGAGACCTAAACCTGTGCTTAAGCAACCCCCACAACCTACGATACTGCCCTACAAGTGGTTCAATACTGACCCTTGTATACAATCCACGGGCGCGAATAAACATTTCCCTAACCAAGTCCCATCCGTGACTGGGGATATGTTCGTATGGTGAACAATCCTTGTAAGTCCTCTCGACTTACAAGGAGAAACCCCTCTTGTAGGATCCTTACGACTTACAGAGGAACATACACTTAGGAATCCTCACGAATCCTAAGGAGAAAATACACCTACAAGATCCTCACGACTTGTAGGGAGAAATACCTTTGTGAGACCCTTACGGCACATGAAGTCAAAAGCCTTAGTCGACAGGACCCTAACCTTGTTCGCTAAGCCACCTTTGTTCGAAATCGACAGAGGCAAGTGATGATTCGCTCCTGGCAATATCCCAGTTGTAGCGGTGCTGATGCCGAAATCGGTGTCTAATTTCAGGGTTACGGCGAAAATCCAGTAGGCCGCACATGCATACGAAATAGCCGAAATGATGGGGCAACTTGCAATAAAAAGCAGCAAGTAAAAATGTATGCACACAAAATAGCCGAAATGATTGGTCAACTCACAATAAAAAGCAGCGAGTAAAAATAAAATAAACAGCCGAAATGATTGGGCACCGCGAAAATAGCCGAAATAATGGGGCAATCGCGACTTTCGCGATATAAAAGCTGAAATGATAGAGCATCGTGGAAATAAAACAATAATATAAAAAACGATGATGAAACTTGTGCCCTACAGTTGATATCACGTCGATCCCTGTATACAATCCAAGGGCGCAAACAAAGAGGGAACCATACCTTCCCAACAGGCTCCACCAGAAAGCAAAACCAAATCTCGACGGTTCACCAACAACCTAGAGACAACTGTGACATTCGTCTCGATACAACAGACGCAGTGCCGGCAAACGAAGCGAAGATCAAATTCCTAGCTTCACAGTTTTGACGGTAACTCATATGGAACCTGAAATAGCACCAGAGATCATTTCAAACCCCAGGGAAACCAGTGTCCTTGGCAAATACCTCAATTCAGGGAAACTAGCGTCCTTGATGAGAGCCTTCTAATTCGCGTCGGCCCGCAGAGAAACCAGTGTCTCCGCAGGAACACCCCGATTCGTTTCAACTCCGAAGAAACCAGTGTCTTCAGCAAAATCCTTCGACTCAGAGAAACCAGTGTCCTTGACGAGAACATCCTGATTCGCGTCGACCCGCAGAGAAACTAGCGTCTTTGCAGGAATACATCGATTCGTTTCAACCCCAGGGAAACCAGTGTCCTTGGCAAATACATCAATTCAGGGAAATTAGCGTCCTTGATGAGAGCCTTCTGATTCACGTCGGCCCGAAGAGAAACCAGTGTCTCCGCAGGAACACACCGATTCGTTTCAACCCCGAAGAAACCAGTGTCTTCGGCAAAATACTTCGACTCAGGGATACCAGTGTCCTTGACGAGAACATCCTGATTCGCGTCGACCCGCAGAGGAACTAGCGTCTTTGCAGGAATACATCGATTCGTTTCAACCCCAGGGAAACCAGTGTCCTTGGCAAATACCTCAATTCAGGGAAACTAGCGTCCTTGATGAGAGCCTTCCTGATTCGCGTCGGCCCGCAGAGAAACCAGTGTCTCCGCAGGAACACCCCGATTCGTTTCAACCCCGAAGAAACAAGTGTCTTCGGCAAAATACTTCGACTCAGGGAAACCAGTGTCCTTGACGAGAACATCCTGATCCGCGTCGACCCGCAAAGAAACTAGCGTCTTTGCAGGAATACATCGATTCGTTTCAACCCCAGGGAAACCAGTGTCCTTGGCAAATACCTCAATTCAGGGAAACTAGCGTCCTTGATGAAAACCTCCTGATTCGCGTCGGCCCGCAGAGAAACCAGTGTCTCCGCAGGAACACCCCGATTCGTTTCAACTCCGAAGAAACCAGTGTCTTCGGCAAAATCCTTCGACTTAGGGAAACCAGTGTCCTTGACGAGAACATCCTGATTCGCGTCGACCCGCAGAGAAACTAGCGTCTTTGTAGGAGTACATCGATTCGTTTCAACCACAGGGAAACCAGTGTCCTTGGCAAATACCTCAATTCAGGGAAACTAGCGTCCTTGATGAGAGCCTTCTGATTCGCGTCGGCCCGCAGAGAAACCAGTGTCTCCGCAGGAACACCCCGATTCGTTTCAACCCCGAAGAAACCAGTGTCTTCGGCAAAATCCTTCGACTCAGGGAAACCAGTGTCCTTGACGAGAACATCCTGATTCGCGTCGACCCGCAGAGAAACTAGCATCTTTGCAAGAATACATCGATTCGTTTCAACCCCAGGGAAACCAGTGTCCTTGGAAAATACCTCAATTCAGGGAAACTAGCGTCCTTGATGAGAGCCTCCTGATTCGCGTCGGCCCGCAAAGAAACCAGCGTCTCCGCAGGAACACCCCGATTCGTTTCAACTCCGAAGAAACCAGTGTCTTCGGCAAAATCCTTCGACTCAGGGAAACCAGTGTCCTTGACGAGAACATCCTGATTCGCGTCGACCCGCAGAGAAACTAGCGTCTTTGCAGGAATACATCGATTAGTTTCAACCCCAAGGAAACCAGTGTCCTTGGCAAATACCTCAATTCAGGGAAACTAGCGTCCTTGATGAGAGCCTTCCTGATTCGCGTCGGCCCGCAGAGAAACCAGTGTCTCCGCTGGAACACCCCGATTCATTTCAACCCTGAAGAAACAAGTGTCTTCGGCAAAATCCTTCGACTCAGGGAAACCAGTGTCCTTGACGAGAACATCCTGATTCGCGTCGACCCACAGAGAAACTAGCATCTTTGCAGGAATACATCAATTCGTTTCAACCCCAGAGAAACCAGTGTCCTTGGCAAATACCTCAATTCAGGGAAACTAGCGTCCTTGATGAAAGCCTTCCTGATTCGCGTCGGCCAGCAGAGAAACCAGTGTCTCCTCAGGAACACCCCGATTCGTTTCAACCCCGAAGAAACCTGTGTCTTCGGCAAAATACTTCGACTCAGGGAAACTAGTGTCCTTGACGAGAACATCCTGATTCGCGTCGACCCGCAGAGAAACTAGCGTCTTTGCAGGAATACATCGATTCGTTTCAACCCCAGGGAAACCAGTGACCTTGGCAAATACCTCAATTCAGGGAAACTAGCGTCCTTGATGAGAGCCTCCAGATTTGCGTCGGCCCGCAGAGAAACCAGTGTCTCCGCAGGAACACCCCGATTCGTTTCAACCCCGAAAAAACCAGTGTCTTCGGCAAAATACTTCGACTCAGGGAAACCAGTGTCCTTGACGAGAACATCCTGATGTGCGTCGACCCACAGAGAAACTAGCGTCTTTGCAGGAATACATCGATTCGTTTCAACCCTAGGGAAACCAGTGTCCTTGGCAATACCTCAATTCAAGGAAACTAGCGTCCTTGATGAGAGCCTTCCTGATTGGCGTCGGCCCGCAGAGAAACTAGTGTCTCCGCAGGAACACCCCGATTCGTTTCAACCCCGAAGAAACCAGTGTCTTTGGCAAAATACTTCGACTCAGGGAAACCAGTGTCCTTGATGAGAACATCCTGATTCGCGTCGACCCGCAGAGAAACGTCTTTGCAGGAATACATCGATTCGTTTCAACCCCAGGGAAACCAGTGCCCTTGGCAAATACCTCAATTCAGGGAAATTAGCGTCCTTGATGAGAGCCTTCTGATTCACGTCGGCCCGCAGAGAAACCAGTGTCTCCGCAGGAACACCCCGATTCGTTTCAACCCCGAAGAAACCAGTGTCTTCGGCAAAATACTTCGACTCAGGGAAACCAGTGTCCTTGATGAGAACATCCTGATTCGCGTCAACCCGCAGAGAAACTAGCGTCTTTGCAGGAATACATCGATTCGTTTCAACCCCAGAGAAACCAGTGTCCTTGGCAAATACCTCAATTCAGGGAAACTAGCGTCCTTGATGAGAGCCTTCCTGATTCGCGTCGGCCCGCAGAGAAACCAGTGTCTCCGCAGGAACACCCCGATTCGTTTCAACCCCGAAGAAACCAGTGTTTTCGGCAAAATACTTCGACTCAGGGAAACCAGTGTCCTTGACGAGAACATCCTGATTCGCGTCGACCCGCAGAGAAACCGGCGTCTTTGTAGGAATACATCGATTCGTTTCAACCCCAGGGAAACCAGTGTCCTTGGCAAATACCTCAATTCAGGGAAACTAGCGTCCTTGATGAGAGCCTTCTGATTCGCGTCGGCCCGCAGAGAAACCAGTGTCTCCGCAGGAACACCCCGATTCGTTTCAACCCCGAAGAAACCGGTGTCTTCGGCAAAATCCTTCGACTCAGGGAAACCAGTCTCCTTGACAAGAACATCCTGATTCGTGTCGACCCACAGAGAAACTAGCGTCTTTGCAGGAATACATCGATTCGTTTCAACCCCAGGGAAACCAGTGTCCTTGGAAAATACCTCAATTCAGGGAAACTAGCATCCTTGATGAGAGCCTTCCTGATTCGCGTCGGCCCGCAGAGAAACCAGTGTCTCCACAGGAACACCCCGATTCATTTCAACCCCGAAGAAACCAGTGTCTTCGGCAAAATACTTCGACTCAGGGAAACCAGTGTCCTTGACGAGAACATCCTGATTCGCTTCGACCCGCAGAGAAACTAGCGTCTTTGCAGGAATACATCGATTCGTTTCAACCCCAGGGAAACCAGTGTCCTTGGCAAATACCTCAATTCATGGAAATTAGTGTCCTTGATGAGAGCCTTCTGATTCACGTCGGCCCGCAGAGAAACCAGTGTCTCCGCAGGAACACCCCGATTCGTTTTAACCCCGAAGAAACCAGTGTCTTCGGCAAAATCCTTCGACTCAGGGAAACCAGTGTCCTTGACGAGAACATCCTGATGCGCGTCGACCCGCAGAGAAACTAGCGTCTTTGCAGGAATACATCGATTCATTTCAACCCCAGGGAAACCAGTGTCTTTGGCAAATACCTCAATTCAGGGAAACTAGCGTCCTTGATGAGAGCCTTCCTGATTCGCGTCGGCCCGCAGAGAAACCAGTGTCTCCGCAGGAACACCCCGATTCGTTTCAACCCCGAAGAAACTAGTGTCTTCGGCAAAATAATTCGACTCAGGGAAACCAGTGTCCTTGACGAGAACATCCTGATTCGCGTCGACCCGCAGAGAAACTAGCGTCTTTGCAGTAATAAATCGATTCGTTTCAACTCCAAGGAAACCAGTGTCCTTGGCAAATACCTCAATTCAGGGAAACTAGCGTCCTTGATGAGAGCCTCCTGATTTGCTTCGGCCCGCAGAGAAACCAGTGTCTCCGCAGGAACACCCCGATTCATTTCAACTCCGAAGAAACCAGTGTCTTCGGCAAAATCCTTCGACTCAGAGAAACCAGCGTCCTTGACGAGAACATCCTGATTCGCGTCGACCCGCAGAGAAACCAGCGTCTTTGTAGGAATACATCGATTCGTTTCAACCCTAGGGAAACCAGTGTCCTTGGCAAATACCTCAATTCAGGGAAACTAGCGTCCTTGATGAGAGCCTTCTGATTCGCGTCGGCCCGCAGAGAAACCAGTGTCTCCGCAGGAACACCCCGATTCGTTTCAACCCCGAAGAAACCGGTGTCTTCGGCAAAATACTTCGACTCTGGAAAACCAGTGTCCTTGACGAGAACATCCTGATTCGCGTCGACCCGCAGAGAAACTAGCGTCTTTGCAGGAATACATCGATTCGTTTCAACCCCAGGGAAACCAGTGTCCTTGGCAAATACCTCAATTCAGGGAAACTAGCGTCCTTGATGAGAGCCTTCCTGATTCGCGTCGGCCCCCGGAGAAACCAGTGTCTCCGCAGGAACACCCCGATTCGTTTCAACCCCGAAGAAACCAGTGTCTTCGGCAAAATACTTCGACTCAGGGAAACCAGTGTCCTTGACGAGAACATCCTGATTCGCGTTGACTCGCAGAGAAACTAGCGTTGCAGGAATACATCGATTCGTTTTAACCCCAGGGAAACCAGTGTCCTTGGCAAATACCTCAATTCAGGGAAACTAGCGTCCTTGATGAGAGCCTCCTGATTCGCGTCGGCCCGCAGAGAAACCAGTGTCTCCGCAGGAGCACCCCGATTCGTTTCAACCCCGAAGAAACCAGTGTCTTCGGCAAAATCCTTCGACTCGGGGAAACCAGTGTCCTTGACGAGAACATCCTGATTCACGTCGACCCGCAGAGAAACTAGCGTCTTTGCAGGAATACATCGATTCGTTTCAACCCCAGGGAAACCAGTGTCCTTGGCAAATACCCCAATTCAGGGAAACTAGCGTCCTTGATGAGAGCCTTCCTGATTCGCGTCGGCCCGCAGAGAAACCAGTGTCTCCGCAGGAACACCCCGATTCATTTCAACCCCGAAGAAACCAGTGTCTTCAGCAAAATACTTCGACTCGGGGAAACCAATGTCCTTGATGAGAACATCCTGATTCGCGTCGACCCGCAGAGAAACTAGCATCTTTGGAGGAATACATCGATTCGTTTCAACCCTAGGGAAACCAGTGTCCTTGGCAAATACCTCAATTCAAGGAAACTAGCGTCCTTAATGAGAGCCTCCTGATTCGCATCGGCCCACAGAGAAACCAGTGTCTCCGCAGGAACACCCCGATTCGTTTCATCCCCGAATAAACCAGTGTCTTCGGCAAAATCCTTTGATTCAGGGAAACCAGTGTCCTTGACGAGAACATCCTGATTCGCATCGACCCGCAGAGAAACTAGCGTCTTTGCAGAAATACATCGATTCGTTTCAACCCCAGGGAAACCAGTATCCTTAGAAAATACCTCAATTCAGGGAAATTAGCGTCCTTGATGAGAGCCTTCTGATTCGCGTCGGCCCGCAGAGAAACCAGTGTCTCCGCAGGAACACCCCGATTCGTTTCAACCCCGAAGAAACCAGTGTCTTCGGCAAAATACTTCGACTCAGGGAAACCAGTGTCCTTGACGAGAACATCCTGATTCACGTTGACCCACAGAGAAACTAGCGTCTTTGCAGGAATACATCGATTTGTGTCAACCCCAGGAAACCAGTGTCCTTGGCAAATACCTCAATTTAGGGAAACTAGCGTCCTTGATGAGAGCTTCCTGATTCGCATCGGCCCGCAGAGAAACCAGTGTCTCCGCAGGAATACTCCGATTCGTTTCAACCTCGAGGAAACCAGTGTCCTCAGCAAAATACTTCAACTCTGGGAAATCAGTGCCTTCGCGAAGACTCCCCGATTCGTCTCAACTTGCATGATAAAGCCTTAGGTAGTAGGGATTAAAAAACTCGTTTCCTAAGCACTGGGAGCCTGCAAGTCGGCCTAAAATGGCCTCTTGTATACTATCCACGGGTCTCACTTTCCAAAGTCGAATCTCGACAAGGAGGGAAACAATCGCTTACGAGTCCTCTCGACTCGTAAGAGGGAAAATTCTCTTATAAGATCCTTACGACTTATAAGAGAAAACGCACTTAGGAATCCTCACGATTCCTAAGGAGAAAATCCACCTACGAGATCCTCTCGATCCGTAGGGAGAAAAGTCTCTATGAGACCCTCACGGCTCATAGAGTTGAAAAGTCTTAAGCAGCAGATCTAAACCTGCGGCCTAAGCCATCGCTATCTCATGAAGAAACCAAGATTCTTACTCTATTATCTGTCAACCATGTTTATCAAGACAGCACGCTGATAATAAGAGAAGAGAAAAAGCAAATAAATGATACAAGACATTGCAAAGAAAAAAAAATGTGTATTTTTATTTATTAATTCGATCAAGTACAAGGTGAATCGTACAAAAGAATAAAGAATGGATACATCTTATTCGAAAAAGAAAATTATTACAAGTATATTGATACAAGGGCAACTACTGTGAAGGAAGCGTCTTAAATAGCCCTATCAGTTGTTCGCGCACTTCCTTCCATGCCTTCTTCTGATCGGTCACCACCGCCAGTTCCGCTTCCACTTAGGCCCGCTGCTGCAAGAACGATGCAAGCTGCTCCCCAACGGCCTGCTGAGTTGCTCCGCGACCTTGGGCATCACGCTCGGCGGCATCAAGCTTCCGCTTCAGGTTTAGCCCATTAGAGATACGCTCCAGAAGGCCCTCGAAGATAGCCTTCACCTGGGCAGCGTTCGCCTCAACCTCAGCGCGCAGACGAGCCGTCTCGCTTGAGGTCTCTTGGCATTCCCTCAGCCTTAAAGCCGCTTCTTGTTCCAGGTGACGGAAGTAAGAAGCGCTTTGCTCGATCCATGTTGCTCTTTGATTGCTTACGGCTAAGGTCTCAGGAGCAGGGCGCATAAACTCCGACTGATGCAGGCGGACCTTGATTTCCCTGCAGTGATTGACCCAAAGCTCGACGATGCCTCCATCATGAAAATTCACAAGCGCCGCCAACATTGGGTTAACCTCCGCAGCGAAATCCGCAGCAGATGGGAGAGCGTTTGCATCAAGCTCCTCGACGTATCCGCTCAGCATGCCCAAGCTCATTACAGCACCCTTTGAAGATGGACGTCTCAGGAAGGGGCCTGCCGGCATTATAACGCGAGACTCAAAGGGCGCCGGGATCGGAACGACAGCTGAAAGAACAAAATACGATTAGATGACGGTTCAATAAATACAAAAAAAAAGTCATCGATGCGATAGTTTACTATACCAGCTGCAGCAGGTGGCAAGGCCGGGAGGGCCGGTGGCGCGACCGATCTTTCATCCCCTCCTTCAATTTGTAGCACTGCAATCAGGACTAGGGAAAGTCAGAAATAATTCCATTACTGAAAAAAGAAAGACATCAGTTGGAAACTATACTCACCAGCGCCACTGGAGGAAGAAGCGAGTTCAGATGGGATGGAGAAGTGCGGGTGCAACACCTGATAGAGATGATCAAAAAGCACTTCTGAAAAGACGTAATAGTACGACATTAGTACATAAATTATGCGGCTAAAAGATAAAACTAATGGGTTGCAGATCCATACCTTCTAACATCTGCGATGGCACAAGGGAAGGCTGAGAGGTGACCACCGCCAAAGCGGTAGCTGACGGCGCTCCCTCGAGCAATAGAGCATCGGCACTGGCCGCACCTGTGCTAAAAACAAAGATAAACTTGTCAGAAAGGATTGCAAGATAAAAAGGGGGACAATAACCCAAAATTTACCTGATGAGCCGCCAGCCGAAACGGAGGCATCTCCCTCCTCCATCGATACGAGTCCACCTCCCGTGGCCTCATCACCGGACTCGACAGGGGCCGTTGTCGTACTCGCACGACCAGGAGACGGCGGAGGACCGTAGACGGGGAGAGCAATAATTGGAGCATTGCCAGACTCTTGAGAAAGAGCGGCTGGCTTTTCCCCGGGAGTCATGCCCATCTCACCCGCTACTCCTTCGGGCTCGGCGGTCGCCGTTGTCTCGTCCACCGTTACTATGGGGACACCAGTCTTAGGCGCTCCGTCCGCTGCTTCCCCAGGCTCATTTATAGTGGTCATCTCATTTGCCGCTACCTCAGGCTCGGCATCGACGACCTTCTCTGGCGCAGTTTCCTCAGCCCTCAGCTCAGGTCCGGCAACCCCGGCGACGTTGCCTACCGTCGGCTCGGGTTCAACCGGTGCCTCTTCCTCTGTCCCCTTAGGTTCGACGGTTTCCGCCTCCCCTTCAATTGGATTTGACCCTGCATGACAAGATATATAAGAACTGACAGGTTTACAATTCTTATAACAAAATCTTGAAAGATACATTACCTGAGGTGGACTTATCGTTAGCCTCCCTATTTGCGCGTGCTGCCCGTCTGTGAGCTGTAGACAAGGCGACCGGGGGCTCTTCTGAGGGAGTATCAGCACGAGGAACGGTGCTTGGGCCCGCTCCCACGGCCAAAGCAGCTCTGCGTGCCTTCGCCTCGCGCCTCAACCGCTTTCTCTCCTCCCGAGCCGTCAAGACGGAGCTCTTCAAAGCTTCCTTCATTGAGGCGTCATCGTCCGTGAACAGAGATGCCTCCAAATTCTTCAAGTCATCCCTCATCGACTTGTCGAGTTGAGGCTCTCGCGGCGGCCCCGAAAAGACCGGGACTTCAGTAGCTGGCCCAGGGAGAGTCCCTGCATCAGCTGGCGCAGCCCCTGCAAAGAGACAAAGGAAGAAGGTTATGTTTGCCATCAGAAAAAAGGACAAAAACTTAATAAGGCGAGACGTACCAACGCCCATTAAAGCGCGCTTCTTTTCCTCCTCCTGGAAAGTTTTTAAAGAAGCGGCGATGGCTTCTTCAGTAGTGACACCTTTTAAAAAAAGGGGGGAAAGCATTAGTCGAAGATAATGATAAGAATGCGATAAAATGACAAAGAGTGCAGCTAATGATTACCTGCTCGAGCGAGTTTATCCAACCATGCTTCGAGTCTGGCTGATCGCTCAGAAGCCGCAATGGCGGCCGCCAGAACTGTGTCTGCTGGATCTACCGAGAGGCCCTTATTGCTGCCGTACTCGCTTATACCTTCGGTAAGAGGGGCCTCAGGCTCTAAATCAAGGATAGCATCGAGAGAGAGGAGCGACTTCTTCTTCCTCTTCTGCCCGCCAGCCCTAGGTGCACCCGAGATCGACTTGCGCTTTGCAGGCACCTTAGGGCGGCGGGTCCCGATATCCGCGCCCACGCCGGACTCCGGCGAAACCATATTTACCGTCTCCACTGGAGCACGGGGCGCTGGTGGTGCATCCACAGTATCACGGAGCAGCAATCCGCGCGGAGGGCTCAGCACGCGCGGTGGCACAACTCCGGCATCTTTCAGCGGAGGAATGACCGGAATCCTTGGCTTCAAGGGAGCCTTGCGATCGCCGTCGGGAGGCGCACCTTTGCGGTCAACCAACATGCGCTTCTCCATAAGGATAACCGGACCCATTGCGTGAGCGTACTAAGCCACGTACGCATTGAGGACCTTGGGAACGCAGCTTGGCTCGCTGATGAAGAAGTAGGAGCCCGTGTTAAGCCGCATGAAATGGTGCATCGCACTTCTCATCCCCTCCCGGCTGGCCATGGGCTCTTCCAAAAATGCTTCCATCGGGATCCCCTGGTGATAGCTCGATTGTTGGGCGAACCGGTGGGGGTTATACCTCATGAAAAGCGCCGTCTCGTTCTGCCTGAACACCAGGTAGCCCAGCTGAATGGAGTAGAGGTGAAGGATCTCCCTGGCATTCAGTATGGAGGCCCCGTCCTTAAAGTCGTCGTGCAGCGCCACCACCGACTTGGAGGTTTCTGAGCCGATGGTTATGACTTTATCCAAAAAAGAAACATTCGCTCCGACCAGGTGTGGACGAAGGAGCAACCCCCTAGCCTCCCACGGAGGCGCAACCACGATCGAGGCGCCGACTAGCCGCATGACTCTTGGGAGTCTGCACTTCTCAAAAAACGGAGGGATATTATAGACGCCGAACCCCCCGTGCACATGCATTTCCATCCATGAGGTGAAGTAGTGCATCGGGAAATTAGCAGGCTGCATCCCAAGTTCATTAGCGTCCGCCGCCACGCTAAGTCCATTATATAGGTGAGCCAACCCAGCGATTCCTATTATCAATTGCAGGCCAGCCACCATCCGATGCGCTGGGTAGAAAACGGACGGCCGCATGTGGCGCGGGTGCATAGGGAGCACGAAGCTACACAGCCACAATCCCAGGAACCCTACAAAAAAGGTCTCCTCATCCATGTCCGGGACGGCGATTTCTGACAAGGGCATGACGGCGGCGCCAGGGAGATAAAAGTCCTTTTGATCGTCCTCCGCTGTTGGTCGACGGTCCAAGCCTAAGCCGAAAGGATCATCAAGCTTGGCGAACTTCTCGCTCCGCTCCGATAAAAACTCCGGTCGAATGAAGCGGGCGATAAAATCTGCGAAACTGACTCCCCGGACGCCTGATTCCAGATAGAGCCCTTCATATATGTCCAACACCTTCACCAAGCCCGGAAACTGGTGCTGAATAGCATTCTCCGGTGTCTGGTCAAACACCAGTGGCTTGGTGGCAAAGACGTATTCGTTAGGAGGAAGCAGCTCCTCGTAATGCTCCCCCCTCATCGGTAGACCCGAGATTTCAGCAAACTCTTCCAAGGAGATAGAGACTTCCCTATCCGTCATAAGGAAGGTGTGGGTGAGGATATTCCATTGTTCGATAAAAGCCTTGATCCACCATGTTGGAGGAGAGGGGTACTCGAAAAGCGAAACGTAGATTGCCGAGTACAACCCAATCTTCATCAGATGAGTCCTCTTTGTCGATAAGATGTACCGGGCCCACTGCAAATATCCGGCGGGTGGTCGCGGGGTCAATCCAATATTATAAGCCTGTCCCCAAGGGCGTGCTTCACCCTGACAGATTCGCCTCCCCAAAATGTCAATTGCCGGCGGCGGCTGCACGGGAATAGCACTAATTGCAGGCTGGAGGAGATCATCCGAATTCCAATTCTTGACCTCCACGGCATACTTCACCAGGGGTTCATCCACATAGGGGATCGAAGATATGGGCTCAGACGGCATAGCGGAACCAAAGCTTCGGCGACCCTTGATGATGTCGATATACCACCTACCCCACAGGTGAAGGTTTTTGTGCTCGGGGTCATGGTTCCTGATGAGAGCGAGCACCTCTCGGTCCACTGGTGCCTGGGGAAATCCTCCCTGTTTACCCCAATCAGAGCAAAGCTCTGTTCAAATTCCAAGACGGGAGATGAAGCAACGCTTCCGATTCCCCCCAATCAGAGCAAAGCTCTACTTTGAAAATTTAAACTTTAATAAATGAAGCAACGCTTCAGATCCTCTGCGCTGCGCGCAGGGCGCCACGTGTCAAAATCAGGCTCGCCAGCGCAGAGAGCGCAGCGCGCCCAATCAGAGCAAGGCTCTATTAAAAACAAAAATTAAAGGAAGCAACGCTTCAGTTGCGCAATTGCGCAAGCGCTGCGCGACACGTGTCAGCGTAGTTGCGCAAGCGCAGTTGCCTGCTCTGTGCGCTGCGCGACACGTGTAAGCGCAGTTGCGCTGCGCTGTGCGACACGTGGCAGCGCAGTTGCGCTGCGCTCTGCGCTGCGTGACACGTGTCAAGCGCTGGGGCGTTTGCTCTAAACAGAATTAAAATTCTAGTAAGATCCTTCTGTTCTTGTTAAAACAAGAAGATTGTCTTCTGTAAAACAGAAGCCCTTGGATCAAAGATCCAACGGTGGGGAAAATTCCCCAAATCACTCAGAGAATGATCTCTTTAACAAACTTAACAAATTTATGGGCACTATATAAAGACCCCTAGACCCCAATTTAGAAGATGAACATCGAGAACATCAAGAACTTCACGGAGAGAACTTTGAAGGATTGTGAGAAGAACTCAAGAACAAAAAAAGGTAAAAACCTTTATTCAAGAAGAACTTCTTCTGAATAGATCATTGATCTAAGAACAAGATCAATGATCTTCAATAAAAACTAAATAATAACAGTGCCTTGCACTTTTTTATGAACCATTGGTTCTGGAATATTAAAGATTCCTCTCTTAAATCCAAAATTGGATTAAGTCATTAAAACAGTGCCCTGCACTTGCAAATCTGCACTGTTGCGCTCTTGGGTTGGCGCAAGCCACCAGAGAGCGCTACGTGCCAGCTCCAAGACCACTTGCGCTGTGCGCTTTTAAAATAGAGCATTGCTCTTTAAAGTTGGCGCAAATTACCAGAGCGCGCCACGTGTCAGCAGCGCAACAGCGCAGCGCACTGCGCTTGCGTGACACGTGTCACCACCACATGCGCTTGCGCTCATTAATTGGCGCAAAGCGCCTGACAAGCCGCATGGCCACTGTTAGTTTGATTAATGCACTGTAATATTTACAGAAGGGCCAAGCCCAATATAAAAAAAGGGCCTAACATGCCTAATAAAATGCAATGCATTATTTTAATAAAGGGCAGAGCCCAAACAGATGCTCTGCATCATTTATAAAGGGACTGAGCCCAAATCAAAAAGGCCTAGCAGGCCAGAATAAAATGCAGTGCATTATCAAACAGGGGCAAAGCCCTAGCACAGGCCTAATAGGCCAAACATAAAAACGTTGAATATTCTCAACTGGACTTAGCCCAATCTTGGCCGTAATTCCTCAAATTAAATTGACTGAGCAAGATTGCTCTTCTAAATCAATTTACATCCGGTTCAAGGGTACATCTCCGAACTCCTCTGACACCTATCGTTGTAATCCTTCAACGACTTCAGAGAGGTGACGGGTCCCGACAACCACACATTGACATGGACTAATGCATCCTTAAACTCTTGGACTAATGCGTCCTTAAACTCTCGGACTAATGCGTCCTTAAACTCATGGACTAATGCGTCCTTAAACTCTCGGACTAATGCGTCCTTAAACTCTCGGACTAATGCGTCCTTAAACTCACGGACTTATGCGTCCTTAAACCAAAATACGGACTGTGAGGTCCTTAAACTCACGGACTTATGCGTCCTTAAACTAATGGACTTATGCGTCCTTAAACCAAGATACGGACTGTGGGGTCCTTAAACCCACGGACTTATGCGTCCTTAAACTAACATCCGTCCCCAAAACGGGAACAATGGACCTCAATATCCCTAAACTACCTATGGACCGCAATGTCCCTAAACTACCTATGGACCACTACGTCCCTAAACTGGAACAATAGAGCCCACAAACGCTCTTTTGTTGGATCTAAATGATCCCGTTTAAGTTGATCTTAGCCTCAAATATGGATAACGTATCCTTAAACATTCAAACAGACTTTAGTCCCAAATTGGATTATAAGACCCCCAATCAACTTTGGTTCAAGGGTACATCTCTGAACTCCTCTGACACCTGTCGTTGTAATCCTCCAACGTCGTCAGAGAGGTGACGGTGGACCACTACGTCCCTAAACTGGAACAATAGAGCCCCTAAATGCTCTTTCCGTTAAGTTGATCTTAGTCTCAAAAAGGACTAACGTATCCTTAACGAACGTTTAAGTTGATCTTAGCCTCAAATACGGCTAACGTATCCTTAAACTAAAACCCCAAACCCAAATCTAAGTAAAGACGGATTTGGACTAATCCGCGTCCTACGGGCGACGACATAAATTAGTCTCCGTATACAATCCATGGACAACCACAAACAAAACAAACACCCACGACATGAAGTGAAATTCTGGAGCAGGAGAAATTTGTTACCGCCGAGCGGTAGCGTAATTAACTGCAGGGGCTTGCGCCTGTAGGGAAGAGCGTCCCCACAATCAAAAACCCCTCAAGCGAGGGGGAATCTGACGAAGTCTGCTACATCGGCCGCATCCGTCTAAACCTCCAATACACGGTGTCATAAATCAGCTTGGCATCTTCGGAGAGGTGGACGGATAGCACCAATTAGCATCTGCCTCGAATTTCAGTGCCAAGACAGTCCGTCTTGCGCGTCTTTCGGAGGGGAACAGATTCTGGCACGCCCGGTAGGACCTTTTGCTCTTTTCACTCCACACTTTGTGTGTTGTCTTCGTGAACGGATCGCGGTTTGTTAATGGTTGCCTTTGGGTTGCAAGTTACTAAGATTTGGTCTTTTGCCTGGCGCAGAAAACAAGCATCAATGGCCTCCAACTGCTCGAACTGCTCGAAGTGCCAATGCAACCGACGCTCCATCTCACCTGGAGGTGTAGCTTATGGGCCTCAAACGGCCTCCATCCTTGCCATGCCAATAGAACAGGTGACCCAGGCCACCACCGGTCTATTTTTCGGGACCATGCTCCCGCCTGCAAGCTTCACCACGCCAGTGTCCGCATCAGAAGCGAACAAGAAGTCGGTTTTTGATCGGCTCACCGCTACTACGGCCCCTTTCAACGGGTCATCCAACATCAAACCGGCAGCATCTGTCTTTGCCAGGCTGAGCCAGAACCCTGATGGGCCCGCCAGGAAGCCCATGAACCCTGAAGTGGCCGTCCCAAAGAAGACAGCCACCTCTGCTCCAGAAGTCGTCAAGGCGGCTTCTCCTGTTAAAGAGTCAGTCTTTTCAAGGCTGACTATTCCGGCTCCTGCTCCTGCTCGAGGGTCTGTCTTTGACAGACTGAACATAGCCATTCAAAAGACAACATCAGTCTTTAAGAGGCTGGCACCAGCAGTGCCTCATTCGGACAGGGGGCAAGACGAAGCTGTCCCTATCGCCGAGCCAGTCCCAACAACTCGACGCGCTCGACGTCGTCACTGGTGCCGAGTAAGGAAGGCCAGGGGCAACTCCCCCTCAGGGATAACTCCACCTGCTCCAGTGGTGGAAGTTAATGCTGCTGTTCCAACTGGAAACAGCTTTGAACCACTTAGGAGGGTACGTAAGAACTCTCCAACTGCTATGCTAAAAAGATCTCCTCCACCTGCAGAGAGGGTTCCGGAAACGAAGCTGGAGCAGCCCCCTCAGCGGCTATCCTCCAAAATTTATAAAGTCTGGCGGAGAGTTCAGGACTCGGTGATCGACCAAAATCACTCTCACCAACAGAAAAGGGCAAAAGTGCAAAAAGAAAAGAACCGTCCGGACAAACAGTAAAGGACGACCACCACCAGAATGCCTGCTGTAACGGCCCCCTCAACTTCAACGGCCCATAAGAGAAGGAGGCCGGAGAAAATTCCCACGCCCGCGGCAAATGCCAAGGACGGCGAGCCCAAACGCCCTAAGTCTGGGGGCATGGTGGTTCATACCGTCTACATGGCTTCTGGTAAAGAGGACAGCCGTGCATCTACAGGTCATCAACCGCTTACACGGTCAGTGACCAAAGCTCAGGAGCAACAGCAAAAGCTCCAGGAGATGATGAACGCGATGGCCGCACTCACTGGGCCAAAAGAAAGCCCCGAAGCGTCCTCGGATGAACGCCAGGAGCAAGAAACTGACGCTGAATTCCTTCGTCGGATATTGGAGAAGAAGGATAAAGAGGCTGCTGAACAAGCAGCCAACATAAAGCGAATGGTCCTCCTGTTCCAAGACATGGTGGGAATGATGATCCAACAAGATCCTCCAGCTCAAGATCCCCCGATCGTCCTTGAAGACGATAGGGGAGAAACGTCAAATCCTCCACTGGCTCTGTCAACAGCCAAGGAGGAGACAATCTCCAAAGCTGACTTGGACGAATATATAGCCCAACAGATACGGGTTCATCATGCGACTGAGGCAGCCGGTCAGGTCGTAAAAACTGGACGACCATATCCGAGCTGGTACGATCAGATAAAGTACCCGCCGGGCTATACAATACCCAAATTTCATGTCTATAAGGGGACGGGCAATCCCCACCAGCATGTTGACCAGTTCAGGGCACTTTGCGGCAACACCGGAAGTGATGATAAATTGTTGCTTCGCCAGTTCGTCGGCAGCTTGTCAGATACAGCGTTCGAGTGGTACTCTGAGCTTCCAAACGACTCTATCAAGACATTTGCGGATATGGAACTGCTGTTTACCCAGCGTTTCGCAAGCGCCAGCGAATGCACCCCGATGACGGCATTGATTAATGCCAGAGTGAAGCCGGGCGAGACATGGGTCCAATATGCTATACGGTGGCGGAACTTATGGTTAAAATGCGAGCAACGCATTGAAGAAGCGCCAGCAGTGGGTATGTTTGTGGGAACCCTCGATCCGCAAGCGACCATATCCCAATTTATGATGTTCTTCAAGCCGACTACCTTCCAAGCCCTGATCGACAAGCTAGCTCAAATGGACCAGATGGGCCATAGACCTCCCCCTCCAAAGCCGGACTCTCGAAATGAGAAGGGGAAGGGAAAAGCAATTGTTGTCGCTAATGCTCAACAACAGCCGAGCAACTTGAAACCGGATGTCCGTCAAAATAATATGCGTCCGAACGTACCCCTTGAGGAGAGGCTAGGACGTCCTTACTCGTTTCCCCGAGATAAAACGAGAAGATTATTCGAGCTGGCGTTGCGCAACCGACTCATAAACCTGCCGGATCCAAGACGTCCGTCGCAGCCAAATGATGTCAATGAGCCCAATTACTGTCCCTATCACCGAGTACTGGGTCATCCGATCGAAGATTGCTACGTCTTCAAAAATTGGATTGAAGACCAGTACCAACAGGGCAAGTTCGCGTTGTCCGACAGATGGAAGGTGAATCCGCCGCAACCTCACACCTCTAAAAGGATGAATACGCCGGGGGCAACGTGCTCTCTCATTGAAGAAGCTCCATAGGAGGTCGTGCTATCAGCCAAAACAAAGAGGATACTGAACGATCTTCAAACATGCCCAGCGATCAGGTGGAAGAACCCATTGGAACCTCAGATCATTGAAGGGATGTTGAAGCCACGCCCAACTCCAAAGAGCGATAGTGGTGGCCCAAGCATTCTCAGCCAGCCGTCAAAATCTTCAGCGAAAAAAAGAAGAAATCCAAGAAGCCCGTGAAGCCTAGCGACAAGCGCACGGACTTACAAAAGCGGATTGACGCACTGGAGGAGTACAACCAGAAAGCACGAACTCCCATTACACTCCAAGAGTTCCTCAACCACGTCTTTCAAGAAGAAGATGAGGGGGAGAGCTCGTCGGATGAATCCGAGGAATACGTGGCGAGTTGTCATATGATTTCCCATTCGTTTACAAACGATGAAGAAACTCCTTGCACTGAAAAGCTGGGGGCAGATCCTAAACCGGAATTTCTGGGGCCATCGGATGAAACAATTGATGCATTCCTCAATGAAGCTCTGTTGAAAAGTAAAGCTGATCGGGAACGCGAGACAGCCATATTTGAAAGGGCCAAGCACCAGCGACTTGACGAAAGAGTTGAGACACTCCCGCTGGAGCAAAATACATCCACCGTGGATAAAAGCAAATTCAAGACGAGAAAAAGGTTTGCTAAGGCCATATCAATGGGCATGAAGCTACCATCCTCTGAAGGAAACATTACCGGTGAAGCAGAAATGCACCCCTCCTACTGCTTGTATCATCGGAAGATTTCGCACCCCACCGAAGAGTGCAAAGCTTTCAATAGATGGTGGCAAGGATATGTTGCTCACCGACAACATTTTAAGCGGGAGAAGCGCAAAACTCGCCGAGAGCGGAAAAGTACGACCGAGGGGCTTAACAGAACTACCGGTGATTGTCGCATGGTTAACACCGGGGAAGCGCAAGTTCTCACATTCGGGAGCGACTCTGACGAGGAAATAGCTCTTAGCCCCCTCTTTAAAGAGTCCGCCTCGGGAAAAGAAGAAGAGCAGAAGGTCTGTGAAAATATCTGGCTGCGTAATCGGACGCTGCCCGAAAAGAATCTCGGACCCTCAAATAAAAAAGATAAAGGGAAAGAAAATCTCTCTGAAGATATCTTCTTAGATGACCAAGTCATAGAAGAGCTAACTGCCAAGGACCCGCTACAGAAAAATAAGGTGGATTACAACGTCTTGGCGCATCTGAGAAAGCTACCTTCGCAGCTCAGCATTCTTGACGCCCTTCTACTATCGAAAGAAGCCAGAGATTCGTTGATCAAAGCGCTACAGAAGCTGGAGCAATTCCAAGCTTTTCTCGCCGAAGAAAAGATGAAGGATGAATTGGAAGAAGTGCACACGGCCGATGTCACTTTCGGTGATGAAGACCTTCTCCTTGGAACGTGCGAACACATTCGCCCCCTCTATGTCTCAGGATACTGCCACGATATAAAGATAGGCAAAATCCTGGTCGACAATGGATCCTCCGTTAATCTCCTCAATGTGCGGGTGTTAAAAGAAATCTGCATGAGCGTCCAGCACCTTGCTCGGGACAAGATCACCATCTCCGGGTTCGACTCCCAATCATCAAGAACTCTTGGGTCTGTGATACTGACGCTACGCTTTGGGCTACTCGTCACAGACATTAAGTTCTACGTCATAGACGCCAAGACATGCTACAATGCTCTGCTCGGTTGACCATGGTTACACGAGTATAATATCATCCCTTCTACACAGCATCAGTGTATGAAATATTTTAAGGATGGTCTCGAGTATACCGTGACGGGAGAACCGAACCCGTTCTCTGTGAACGAAGTCCGCAAATATGAAAATGCCAAATACTATTTACCGGATTTCGAAGACACGGAGAGGTGTCACAAGCCGGAGAACAAAGCTAATGCCACCATCCCCGTCTTCGGGAGTGATACCGAAGAGGAGGAGGAGATAGTTTATTCGGGTCCGCCCCAATACAACAAGCCAGGACCATCCGCTCCTACGTTGATCTTTGGTGGTGACTCGGAAGATGAGGTCCATGCTATATTCTCTGCTCGGCCTTCAATACAAACATTCGCTGACGAAGAGCAAAGTCTGCAAGTCGCCATGGTGCCGCTTAGACATCATAAAGAACTGGATGCGCTCGATACCTACAGCGTAGAGGAGCTGCGGACGTTCTATGTCCCTCCCAAGCGAGAAGGCGAAAAGGCAATTCTATTCTACCGCTCTGAGGAAACCAAAGTGGAGAAAGAAATCTGGCACGGTATGGATCCTACGCTTGACAGGCTTCAGCCCATCCGTCTGCCCAGATATTATATAGAAGGCTTGAAGAGGTTGCTGAAGCGCCAGGGGATATCCTTCAAACAGACCGCTCGAAAAGCTAAATTCTATGACAGGATCTGGAACGTTCCCGGGACTCAGCACAAGTTGCCTAATGGGAGAATGGGAACAATCGGGCTTGGATACATTCGGTCCAAGAAACGAGAGCTACTCCATGATTGCTACGTCGTGCATGACTTCGATGAAGAAGCAGATGCTCAATGGGAGGACGCTAATCCTGAACCAGTAAAAGTTCCTGATGCAAAAGTGCCCAGTCCGTCGTTCGAAGAGCAAATGGACAAGCTTATAAGGGAAGCTGGCCAAAAAGTCTGAGACGACCACCACCGCGAAATAGCCATCTACGAGAAAGCCAAAACGCAACGCCTCCTCCAACAGGCTGTGAAAGATGAAAATGTCGCTCCCTGTCAACCTGTTATAAAAAAGGCTCGACGCAGAGGCAGAAATAAGTCGAGAGGCGAAAAAGGCGCTCAACAGCAACAAAGCAGGACTAAGAAGCCACGCAAGCGGGAATCGAGCGGTCCAGACATGTCCCTCATGAGGAAAATGGGTCGGGCGTACTCTTTTCCTCGGGACAAGACGAAGAAGATACTTGACCGAGCTATAAAATACCAGATGCTTACGCTGCCGGAGTCTAAACACCCCAAACAAGCAGGCGAAGTCTCACACCCAAACTATTTCTCTTATCACCGAGTAATAGGGCATCCTCTCGAAGACTGCTTCACCTTCAAGAACTGGGTTGAAGATCAATATCAGCTTGGCAAGTTCGCTCTGTCTGACAACTGGAGGGTAACGCCGCCACAGAAGCACGAACCCAAAACCACGAGAGCAGAACCTGTTCCACATTGGGCTTGGAAGCGAATTCATACTTGTCATATGATAACGATATCAAAAGAAGAGCCCGAGAATATGGATGACCTTCCCTGGTGCTTCGAAAACAGCGACGATGAAGTGATCTCAAAATTTCCACCAGCACCGAAAGAGCTGGAGGATGGAATACATACCACTGCGGATAACCTCAAGAAAATTGAGTTGGGGATGGCGAATGACCCGCGACCGACATTCATTAGTGAACTGCTGTCTGAAGAGAGGGTGGCTTCATTAAAAGACCTGCTTATGCAGCATAAAGATTTCTTCGCATGGAACTATTCCGAAATGCCAGGACTAGATCCAGAAATTGCTGTGCACAAATTGGCGATATCCCCGGACGTCAAGCTTGTCAAACAGGCGCCAAGAAGAATGCAGCTCGAGCTTGAGATGAGTATCAATGCCGAGGTCAAGAAGCTAATCGACTCTGGCTTTATCCAGGAGGTTCAATACCCTGAATGGATCGCCAACATCGTCCCGGTGATGAAGAAAAATGGGACGGTGCGCATATGCGTGGACTTTCGGGATCTCAATAAAGCATGCCCGAAGGACGATTTCCTAGTGCCAGTCACCGAACTGATGATAGACAATACGTCCATTCACGAGGTTTTCTCCTTCACGGACGGCTCATCAGGGTATAATCAAATAAAGATGCATCCCGAAGACCAGAAGCACACCGCCTTCAGGACCCCTTTGGGTATATTCTGCTACAAGGTGATGCCTTTCGGTCTAAAGAACGCCGGTGCCACCTATCAGAGGGCCATGACGAAGATCTTCGATGACCTTATACACGAAATCGTCGAATGCTATGTCGACGACCTCGTGGTTAAAAGCAAATCATACGAGGAACATCTCGAGCATCTGAAGACCGTATTTCAACGCCTTCGACAATATAACTTAAAGATGAACCCTCTCAAGTGCGCATTCGGAGTTTCCTCAGGCAAATTCCTAGGATTCAACGTCCGACACTGAGGTATCGAAATAGATCCGTCAAAGATCAAGGCGATCATGGGAACGCCTCCGCCAAGGACTCTCAAACAGCTGCGGTCTCTCCAAGGGAAGCTCGCATATATACGGCGATTTATAGCCAACCTTTTAGGCAAGTGTCGTCCTTACAGCCACCTGATGAAGAAGGGAACCCCGTTCGTCTGGGATCATAAATGCCAAGACGCGATGGACGAGATCAAGCAATACCTGCAGAACCCGCCAGTGTTGGCTGCTCCAGTCAAGGGAAAGCCCCTCATTCTTTATACAACCGCCCTCGAAGGTTCCTTAGGCGCATTATGGACGCAAGAGAATGATCAAGGGAAAAAAGAGCACTCTATTATTTGAGTCGAGTTCTACTGGGGGCAGAAAGCAACTATTCCCCTATTGAAAAACACTGCCTGGCGTTGATCTTCGCGATAACAAAGCTCAGGCATTATGCGTTGGCGCATGAGGTCCGTCTCATTTCGAAGGTGGACCCTCTTAAATATTTGATGTCGAAGGCCATATTGACAGGGCGACTCGCTAAATGGGCCCTACTCTTGATGGAGTTCTCGATAACGTATCAACCTCTCAAGGCAGTGAAAGGCCAGGCCATCGCCGACTTCCTCGCTGAACATCCGATACCTGCCGATTCTCCTCTGAATTGCGATCTGCCAGACGAACATGCGTTTGACGCGATCGACGGTGGTGATACCCGATGGGAGCTTTATTTCGATGGAGCATCTTCCATGAAGAAGCGCAAACAAAGTACCCCTATAATCAAGTCGGGGGTAGGTCTTATCTTCATAACTCTACAAGGGGGGATAATGCGTTTTGCTTTCTCCTTAACAGAGCCGAGGACAAACAATGAAGCCGAATATGAAGCTTTGATAGCAGGCCTCGAGATCGCCATCGACATGGGAATTGAAAACCTCCTCATATACGGAGATTCCCAGCTGGTCGTTAGTCAAGTAAACGACGATTACCAAACGTGCAAACCAGAGCTGGTGAAGTACGGCGAAAAGGTACAACAATTGTTGACCCAAATTCCCTCCTACACTTTGGAAAACATACCGCGCGCGGAAAACAGCAAAGCGGACGCATTAGCCAAGCTCGCTAAAGAACTGGCTGACGAGAACCTCGATGACGTCAGAATTATGGTACAAAGCCGTCGGGTGCTTGCCCCAGCGGAAATATCTCCGGAATCACTCGAAGAGAAGGAAGCGACTGAGCAAATGGCTACGCAAATAAAAGACCGGGAAAAGGCTGAGGATTGGAGAGGAGTCTTTATAGACTACTTCAAATACCGTCGAACGCCCGAAGATGCGTCCTCAAGACATCAGCTTATGAAACGAGCTCTGTCTTTCGCCTTCGTCAATGATACTCTGTACAAGAGGTCATTTGATTCTCTGTGGTTGAGATGTCTGGGACCTGACGAAGCGAAAAGAGTCGTTCAGGAAGTTCATGACGGACTCTGCGATTCTCACCAAGCAGGCCTAAAGATGAAGTTGAAGATCAAACGGATAGGCTACTACTGGCCCACGATGATTCAGGACTGCCTCGAATATGCAAAGCAATGCCACTCATGCCAAATCCATGGGGACTTCATCCACCAGCATCCAAATCCACTCCATCCAACGGTGGCTAGCTAGCCATTCGAAATGTGGGGAATTGACATAGTCGGCCCCATCGAACCAGCATCGTCCAGGGGACATCGTTTCATCCTGGCGACGACTGACTACTTCTCCAAATGGGCAAAAGCAGTACCGTTGAGAGAAGTGAAGACGGAGAATATCCTCCATTTCTTCAAGACGCACATCATATATCGGTTTGGAACTCCGCGACGGATCATCTTCGATAACAGGCCAGCTTACAGAAGCCACAAGATCAGTCGCTTCGCGCAACAACACAATATAGACTGGAGATATTCCTCGGTTTATAATCCGCGAGCTAACGGTTTAGCTAAGGCCTTCAATAAGACCTTGACAAAGATCATGAAGAAAACGGTGTCCCGAAATAAGAAGGACTGGCATGAGAGACTGCAAGAAGCTTTCTGGGCGTATCGAACTACGTTCAAGACAGCTATGAACACAACGCCGTACGCGTTGGTATTCGGTACAGAAGCAGTACTCCCCCTCGAGATAGAGTTACCCTCTCTACGAGTGGCAGTCCACTACGAGCTGACGGACGAAGAAAATGCTCACCTTCGGCTTGAAGAGCTTGATGCCCTTGATGAAACCCGGCTCATAGTGCAACAAAATCTGGAGACCTATAAAGAAAAGATGACGAGCTCATATGAAAGATTGACCCGGCCGATGACATTCCGCCAAGACGAACTCGTGCTAGTGGTCAAAAGGCCTATGATCCCCAATCGCGCCAAGCGGGGAAAATTAGAGCCAAACTATGAAGGCCCGTACATCATAGACAAGGTCTACCAGGATAGAGCCTATCTACTCATAGATATGCACGGTGAAAGGCCTTTCAGGCCAATAAATGGCCGCTTCCTAAAGAAATACTACGCTTAGCGAGTTATCGCCTAGGTCAATGATATATGACGACGACTATGTCCGCTCGCTATCTTCCTAAGCTCAAACTTTATAAGCAGTAGCCAGCTTTCTCCTGGACGGGCCGAAACGTCCTTAAACTAATGGCGGACCGAAACGTCCTTAAACTAATGGCGGACCGAAACGTCCTTAAACTAATGACGGACCGAAACGTCCTTAAACTAATGACGGACCGAAACGTCCTTAAACTACTACCGCAGCATCCTTAGGCTGACAAGATGAATAAAAAAAATAAAAAAAAATAAAAAAATATAATAAACGGTATGTCCATAAGCAAAATGGGCATGGATGAAAACCCGAAAGGGTTCCGTGAGTAAAAACAGCAGGGCTACCGGCGAGTGTTCGTGAAAAACCCGAAAGGGTGCGACCTCGTAAAAAAAAAGAGAAAATAAAAAGAATAAAAAAACGGTATGTCTATAAGCAAAATGGGCACGGATAAAAACCCGAAAAGGCTCCGTGAGTAAAAATAGCAGGACTACCGGCGAGTGTTTGTGAAAACCCGAAAGGGCGCAACCTCGTTAAAGGACACTTACAGGGTCCTCTCGACCTTGTAAGGAGGAACCACCCGCGTGAGATCCTTACGACTCACAAGAGAGCAACACACTTAGGGATCCCCACGATTCCTAAGGAGAAAATACACTTGCGAGATCCCCACGACTCGTAAGGAGAACTCTCTTATGGGACCCTCATGGCTCATAAGATTTGAAAGTCTTAAGTTACAGAGACCTAAACCTGTGCTTAAGCAACCTCCACAGCCTTCGATATTGCCCTACAAGTAGTTCAATTCTGACCCTTGTATACAATCCACGGGCGCGAATAAACATTTCCCTAACCAAGTCCCATCCGTGACTGGGGATATGTAAGCATGATGAACAACCCTTACTAGTCCTCTCGACTTACAAGGAGAAAACCCTCTTGTAGGATTCTTACGACTTACAGAGGAACATACACTTAGGAATCCTCACGATTCCTAAGGAGAAAATATACCTACAAGATCCTCACGACTTGTAGGGAGAAATACCTTTGTGAGACCCTTACGGCTCATGAAGTCAA
Organism: Agapanthus africanus; assembly: GCA_030015575.1. Taxonomy (NCBI): domain Eukaryota; kingdom Viridiplantae; phylum Streptophyta; class Magnoliopsida; order Asparagales; family Amaryllidaceae; genus Agapanthus; species Agapanthus africanus. Next base: position 142,571,387 of record CM057339.1, read on the forward strand.
AAGCCTTAGTCGACAGGACCTTAACCCTGTTCGCTAAGCCACCTTTGTTCAACATCGACAGAGGCAAATGATGATTCGCTCCTGGCAATATCCCAGTTGTAGCGGTGCTGATGCCGAAACCGGTGTTTAATTCCAGGCTTACGGCGAAAAGCCAACAAGCCGCACATGCATACAAAATAGCCGAAATGGTGGGGCAGCTTGCAATAAAAAGCAGCAAGTAAAAACGTATGCATATAGAACAGCCGAAATGATTGGGCAACTCGCAATAAAAAGCAGCGAGTAAAAATAAAATAAATAGCCGAAATGATTCGGCACCGCGGGAAATAGCCGAAATGATTGGGCAATCGCGACCTTCGCGATATAAAAGCTGAAATGATAGAGCATTGCGGAAATAAAGCAATAATATAAAAAAAATGATGATGAAACTTTTGCCCTACAGGTGAGATCACATCGATCCCTGTATACAATCTAAGGGCACAAACAAAGACGGAACCATACCTTCCCAACAGGCTCCGCCAGAAAGTAAAGCCAAATCTCGACGGTTCACCAACGGCCTAGAGACAACCGCGACATTCGTCTTGATGCAACAGACGCAGTGCCAACAAACGAAGCGAAGATCAAATTCCTAGCTTCACGGTTCTGAAAACTTACATAAAACTTGAAAGATCACCACAAATTCTTCGACTCAGGGAAACCAGTGTCCTTGACGAGAAAATCCTGATTCGCGTTGACCCGCAGAGAAACTAACGTCTTTGCAGGAATACATCGATTCGTTTCAACCCCAGGGAAACCAGTGTCCCTGGAAAATACCTCAATTCAGGAAAACTAGCGTCCTTGATGAGAGCCTCCTGATTCGCGTCGGCCCACAGAGAAACCAGTGTCTCCGCAGAAATACTCCGATTCGTTTCAACCCCGAAGAAACCAGTGTCTTCGGCCAAATCCTTCGACACAGGAAAACCAGCGTCCTTGACGAGAAAATCCTGATTCGCGTCGACCCGCAGAGAAACTAGCGTCTTTGCAGGAATACATCGATTCGTTTCAACCCCAGGAAAACCAGTGTCCCTAGCAAATACCTCAATTCAGGGAAACTAGCGTCCTTGATAAGAGCCTCCTGATTCGCGTCGGCCCGCAGAGAAACTAGCGTCTCCGCAAGAATACTCCGATTCGTTTCAACCCCGAAGAAACCAGTGTCTTCGGCAAAATTCTTCGACTCAGGGAAACCAGTGTCCTTGACGAGAAAATCCTGATTCGCGTCGACCCGCAGAGAAACTAGCGTCTTTGCAGGAATATATCGATTCGTTTCAACCCCAGGGAAACCAGTGTCCCTGGCAAACTCCTCAATTCAGGGAAATTAGCGTCCTTGATGAGAGCCTCCTGATTCGTGTCGGCCCGCAGAGAAACCAGTGTCTCCGCAGGAATACTCCGATTCGTTTCAACCCCGAAGAAACCAGTGTCTTCGGCCAAATCCTTCGACTCAGGGAAACCAGTGTCCTTGACGAGAAAATCCTGATTCGCGTCGACCCGCAGAGAAACTAGCGTCTTTGCAGGAATACATCGATTCGTTTCAACCCCAGGGAAACCAGTGTCCCTGGCAAACTCCTCAATTCAGGGAAACTAGCGTCCTTGATGAGACCCTCCTGATTCGCGTCGGCCCGCAGAGAAACCAGTGTCCCCGCAGAAATACTCCGATTCGTTTCAACCCCGAAGAAACCAGTGTCTTCGGCCAAATCCTTCGACTCAGGGAAACCAGTGTCCTTGACGAGAAAATCCTGATTCGTGTCGACCCGCAGAGAAACTAGCGTCTTTACAGGAATACATCGATTCGTTTCAACCCCAGGGAAACCAGTGTCCTTGGCAAATACCTCAATTCAGGGAAACTAGCGTCCTTGATGAGAGCCTCCTGATTCGCGTCGGCCCGCAGAGAAACTAGCGTCTCCGTAGGAATACTCCGATTCGTTTCAACCCCGAACAAACCAGTCTCTTCGGCAAAATCCTTCGACTCAGGGAAACCAGCGTCCTTGACGAGAAAATCCTGATTCGCGTCGACCCGCAGAGAAACTAGCGTCTTTGCAGGAACACCTCGACTTGTTTCAACCCCAAGGAAACCAGTGTTCTTGGCAAACTCCTCAATTCAGGGAAACTAGCGTCCTTGATGAGAGCCTCCTGATTCGCGTCGGCCTGCAGAGAAACCGGTGTCTCCGCGAGAACTTCCCGATTCGTCTCAACTTGCAAGATAAAACCTTAGGCAGCAGGGATTAAAAAACTTGTTTCCTGAGCACTGAGACCCTGCAAGTCGGTCTAAAACGATCTCTTGCATACTATTCACGGGTCTCACTCTCCAAAATCGAATCTCGACAAGTAGGGAAACAACCGCTTACGGGTCTCCTCGACTCGTAAGAGGGAAAATTCTCTTATAGGATCCTTACGACTTATAAGAGGAAACGCACTTAGGAATCCTCACGATTCCTAAGGAGAAAATACACCTACGAGATCCTCTCGATCCGTAGGGAGAAAAATCTCTATGAGACCCTCACGGCTCATAGAGTTGAAAAGTCTTAGGCAGCAGATCTGAACCTGCGGCCTAAGCCATCGCTATCTCTTGAAGAAACTAAGATGCTTACTCTATTATCTATCGACCCTGTTTATTACGATAGCATGCTGATAATAAAAGAAAGGAGAAAGTGACAGAAAGAACATCCGATTTACATTTGATCAAGCGTTCGAGACACACTCATTCATGCATAGGCAAAAGACTCAGAACGAGAAATAAGACAAGCTAGAATAAAAAATTTCCATTCATATTGCCAAAAAATTCTTACAATCATGAAAGCAATAAACGAGAAACATTATTCAAATTATTACAATGGTATAAGCTCAGATCCAGGGCACGGATTGAGGAATTCAAAAGTAAGGCCATCCAGAGTCCTTCTGGCCTTTCTAATTATTCTCGTGCGCAGCCTCTCGCGCTCCTGTGTGTCAAGATCTTCGGCGAGGCCCCCCAGCCTTCGCTAAGCAGCGATTATCGTCGTCTGCTGGAAAATTTGATGCAGGATGTCGATGAGGCTATCCCGCCGTTTCTTCGAGATCAGCCCCGACAGGTACACTGAATGCACCTTGTCTTCGGCTTCATCCAGCGCATTGAACGGTAGGGCCTTGTGAAACCCCAGAAGTGCCCTCCATATTGCTCCCAACACGACTTTCAAGAGAGCTGAACGACGAGGAAGCAGCCAACCAATGCTTGCGTTAAGGCGACCCATGACCTCCGCACATTGGGCGTCTGTAAACTTTTGGTTTTGTTGACGGCCTTGTGCACGGATATCCTCGTAGGTAATGAATTCGTGCAGACTGTATAGACGCACCGCCATAATGCCTGAAGGAAACATCATTGGAAGATTAGCAATGAGGAAAAAGCATAGGGAGTTAAAACTCCTCGAGAGCAATGCTCTGCAGACAGGAGTGACACCTGTCAAAATCAGTTATGAGGAGAATTTGAGGAAAATCCCCTAAGAACATTGAGAGCTTTGCTCTGAAAAGATGATATAATAATAATAATAATAATAATAATAATAATAATAATACAAAATGTCATCTTTAACTTCCAAGATCCATGAAGAATTCTTAAGAGTTTTTCTATATGATTTGGAAGGAGCAAAGCTCCATTAATGAATTAAGAAAACCCAAGAAAAATCTTTTAGAGAGCGGAGCTCTATTAATGGAACCCTAATAGGGTTCTCCTTAGTCCTCTTTAGACCCCTTTAGAGCAAAGCTCTGCTAAGTGAAACCCTAAATGGGTCTTCTTTAGATCAGAGATCTATTGAGAGCAAGGCTCTTAAAATTGATTTAATTTAATCCAAATTAATTTTTTTACCTAAAATTTTCTAAAGTTTGAACTTTTAAAAGTGTTTAAACAAAAGAGCAGGGATCTGAGATTCTGAAAGTAAAATTTTTGGAGATGATGATCATCTGTAGAGGACCAGAGGTCCTATTTATAGGCATCAAATGCCCTTTCAACTTCCAAAAGTTGTCGCAACGGTTGGAATTCTGCCACCGTTGCGCTCGCGTTTGGGGCTACGTAAGCGCAACGGTGGGGGGCATTTGTTTACCCTAATCAGAGCAAAGCTCTGTTCAAATTCCAAGGCGGGAGATGAAGCAACGCTTCCGATTCCCCCCAATCAGAGCAAAGCTCTAATTTGAAAATTTAAATTTTAATAAATGAAGCAACGCTTCAGATCCTCTGCGCTGCGCGCAGGGCGCCACGTGTCAAAATCAGGCACGCCAGCGCAGAGAGCGCAGCGCCGGAGGCAGCTCGCCCAATCAAAGCAAGGCTCTATTTAAAACAAAAATTAAAGGAAGCAACGCTTCAGTTGCGCAATTGCGCAAGCGCTGCGCGACACGTGTCAGCGCAGTTGCGCTGTGCGCTGCGCGACACGTGTAAGCGCAGTTGCGCTGCGCTCTGCGCTGCGTGACACGTGTCAAGCGCTGGGGCGTTTGCGCCAAACAGAATTAAAATTCTAGTAAGATCTTTCTGTTCTTTTTAAAACAAGAAGATTGTCTTCTGTAAAACAGAAGCCCTTGGATTAAAGATCCAACGGTGGGGAAAATTTCCCAAATCACTCAGAGAATGATCTCTTTAACAAACTTAACAAATTTATGGGCACTATATAAAGACCCCTAGACCCCAATTCAGAAGATGAACATCGAGAACATCAAGAACTTCACAGAGAGAACTTTGAAGGATTGTGAGAAGAACTCAAGAACAAAAAAATGTAAAAACCTTTATTCAAGAAGAACTTCTTCTGAATAGATCATTGATCTAAGAATAAGATCAATGATCTTCAATAAAAACTAAATAATAACAGTGCCTTGCACTTTTTTATGAACCATTGGTTCTGGAATCTTAAAGATTCCTTTCTTAAATCCAAAATTGGATAAAGTCATTAAAACAGTGCCCTGCACTTGCAAATCTGCACTGTTGCGCTCTTGGGTTGGCGCAAGCCACCAGAGAGCGCCACGTGTCAGCTCCAAGACCACTTGCGCTGTGCGCTTTTAAAATAGAGCATTGCTCTTTAAAGTTGGCGCAAATTACCAGAGCGCGCTACGTGTCAGCAGCGCAACAGCGCAGCGCACTGGCGCAGCGCACTGCGCTTGCGTGACACGTGTCACCACCACATGCGCTTGCGCTCATTAATTGGCGCAAAGCGCCTGACAGGCCACATGGCCACTGTCAGTTTGATTAATGCACTGCATTATTTACAGAAGGGCCAAGCCCAATAAAAAAAAAGGCCTAACATGCCTAATAAAATGCAATGCATTATTTTAATAAAGGACAGATCCCAAACAGATGCTCTGCATCATTTATAAAGGGACTGAGCCCAAATCAAAAAGGCCTAGCAGGCCAGAATAAAATGCAGTGCATTATCAAACAGGGGCAAAGCCCTAGCACAGGCCTAATAGGCCAAACATAAAAACGTTAAATATTCTCAACTGGACTTAGCACAATCATGGCCGTAAGTCCTCAAATTAAATTGACTGAGCAAGATTGCTCTCCTAAATAAATTTACATCCGGTTCAAGGGTACAACTCCTAACTCCTCTGACACCTATCATTGTAATCCTTCAACGACGTCAGAGAGGTGACGGGTCCCGACAACCACACATTGACATGGACTAATGCGTCCTTAAACTCTTGGACTAATGCGTCCTTAAACTCTCGGACTAATGCGTCCTTAAACTCTTGGACTAATGCGTCCTTAAACTCACGGACTTATGCGTCCTTAAACCAAAATACGGACTGTGAGGTCCTTAAACTCACGGACTTATGCGTCCTTAAACTAATGGACTTATGCGTCCTTAAACCAAGATACAGACTGTGGGGTTCTTAAACCCACGGACTTATGCGTCCTTAAACTAACATCCGTCCCCAAAACGGGAACAATGGACCTAAACTACCTATGGACCGCAATGTCCCTAAACTACCTATGGACCGCAATGTCCCTAAACTACCTATGGACCACTACGTCCCTAAACCGGAACAATAGAGCCCCCAAACGCTCTTTTGTTGGATCTAAACGATCCCGTTTAAGTTGATCTTATCCTCAAATATGGCTAACGTATCCTTAAACATTCAAACAGACTTTAGTCCCAAATTGGATTATAAGACCCCCAATCAACTTTGGTTCAAGAGTACATCTCCGAACTCCTCTGACACCTGTCGTTGTAATCCTCCAACGTCGTCAGAGAGGTGACGGTGGACCACTTCGTTCCTAAACTGGAACAATAGAGCTACTAAATGCTCTTTCCGTTAAGTTGATCTTAGTCTCAAAAAGGACTAACGTATCCTTAACGAACGTTTAAGTTGATCTTAGCCTCAAATACGGCTAACGTATCCTTAAACTAAAACCCCAAACCCAACTCTAAGTAAATACGGATTTGTACTAATCCACGTCCTACGGGCGACGACATAAATTAGTCTCCGTATACAATCCATGGACAATTACAAACAAAATAAACACCCACGACATGAAGTGAAATTCTGGAGCAGGACAAAGTTGTTACCGCCGAGCGGTAGCGTAATTAACTGCAGGGGCTTGCGCCTGCAGGGAAGAGCGTCCCCACAATCAAAAACCCCTCAAGCGAGGGAGAATCTGACGAAGTCTGCTACATCGGCCGCATCCGTTTAAACCTCCGATACACGGTGTCATAAATCAGTTTGGCATTTTTCGGAGAGGTGGACGGATAGCACCAATTAGTATCTGCCCCGAATTTCAGTGCCAAGACGTCCAGTCTTGCGCCGTCTTTCGGAGGGGAACACTCCCTCCGAGCGAACAAACGGGAATGATAGGTCAGCATGCATGTTTCCTGTGGAGGGACAAAAATTAGCCGTCAGTGTTGTAATTCCAACGCTTGGCGTTTTAAAATTTTTACACCACATTGCAATGCAGTGGGTAGGGGACCAAAGGGGGACCCACAAAATCTGGATGACAGTGTATCAGTTAATAAGACAGCCCCATCATTGGATGAGACTGTCAATTAATGAAGAGATCCCCAAGAGAATATTCTCATTAATGGGAAATCCCTAGAGACAAGGAGAAAATCTCCTTTTTCAGAGCAAAGCTCTGTCACAGAGTGACATTTGTCAAACTCTGGTCTCAAGGGAATAAAATTTCCTAAAAAGAGCCTAGCTCTGTAATAATGATGGAAAGATCCATCAAAAGAAAAATTTAACTCTTGAAAGAAGTAAAAATTTTGGGATCTTAAAGATCCATGAAAACTCTTAGGAGTTCTTCATTTTCAGATCAAAAAGATCTACATTTGATCCATGAGCAAAGCTCTGTTCACAGGGTTAAAACCCATGAAACAAGATCTCTGTAGATCTATAGATTTTTGAGAGCAAGGCTCTGTTGATGAAACCCCAAAGGGGTTTTCTTTAGATCAAAGATCTATGAGAGCAAGGCTCTGTTAATTAAATTAAATTTACTTTAAATTTTACCTAAGATGATTCTAGGTTTTGAACTCTGAAGTTCTTGGAAAGACATGAGAGCAAGGCTCTAAAATTCTTAAAAACAAGAGCAAGGCTCTGAAAACTCAAGTTCTTGAAAATGGCAAATCATTTACTAAGGACCAAGGGTCCTATTTATAGGCGCATGCGCCCCTTCAACTCACCAGTTGATCCAACGGCCAAGATCTTGCCACCGCTGCACTCACGTGTGCGCCACGTGAGCGCAACGGTAGGGGGGCATTTGTTTCCCCCAATCAGAGCAAAGCTCTGTTTGAATTTCAAAAATTCAAAATTGAAGCAACGCTTCAAATCCCTTACGCTGCGCGCAACGTGCCACGTGTCAAAAGCTGATACGTCAGCGCAGCGCCCAAGGAAGCGCGCCCAATCAGAGCAAGGCTCTATTTAAAACAAAATTCAAGGAAGCAACGTTTTAGTTGCGCAAGCGCTGCGCGACACGCGCAAGCGCAGTTGCGCAAGCGCAGTTGCGCTGCGCTGTGCGCTGCGCGCTGCGCGACACGTGTCAGCGCAGGTGCGCAAGCGCAGTTGCGCTGCACGACACGTGTCAGCGCAGTTGCTCTGCGCTGTGCGCTGCGCGACACGTGTCAAGCGCAGTTGCGCTACGTGACGCATGTCAAGCGCTGATGCATCTGCACCAAAAAGAATTAAAATTCTAGTAAGATCTTTATGTTCTTCTTAAAATAAGAAGATTGTCTTCTGTAAAACAGAAGCCCTTAGATCAAAGATCCAACGGTGGAGAAAATTCCCCAAATCACTCAGAGAATTATCTCTTTAACAAATTTAACCAATTAATGGGCACAATATAAAGGCCCCTAGACCCCAATTCAAGAGGGAGGATTATCAACAACAACAACAGAGAGAATAGAGAAACTCGAGAAACAGGGAGAGAACTCTAAAGAACTCTGTGAAGAAATTCAGAAAGGAAAAAGAAAGGTAAAACCTTTATAAAAAGAAGAATTTCTTCTGAATAGGTCATTAATCTAAGAACAAGATCAATGATCTTCAATAAAAATAAATAAATAATAACAAAGGCATTGCCTTTTTTATGAACCATTGGTTTTGGAATCTTAAAGATTCTTCTCTTGGATCCAAAATTGGATCAAGAGATTAAACAGTGCCTTGCACTTGTAGGTCTGCACTGTTGCGCTCCTGGGTTGGCGCAAGCCACCAGAGAGCGCCACGTGTCAGCACCATAACAACTTGCGCTATGCGCTTTTAAGATAGAGCTTTGCTCTCTGAAGTTGGCGCAACTCACCAGAGCGCGCCACGTGTCACAGCGCAACAGCGCAGCGCACTGGCGCAGTGCACTGCGCTAGCGTGACACGTGTCACCTCCACATGAGCCTGCGCTCAATAATTGGCGCAAAGCGCCTGACAGGCCACATGGCCACTGTCAGTTTGATTAATGCACTGCATTATTTACAGAAGGGCCAAACCCAATTAAAAAAGGCCTAACAGGCCAAATAAAATGCAATGCATTACTCTAAAAAGGGCAGAGCCCAAACAAAAACAGATGCTCTGCATCATTTATAAAGGGACTGAGTCCAAATCAAAAAGCCTAGCAGGCCAAAAGAAAATGCAGTGCATTATTAAACAGGGGCAAAGCTCTAGCACATGCCTAATAGGCCAAAGATAAAAACGTTGAATATTCTCAACTGGACTTAGCCCAATCACGGCCGTAAGTCCTCAAATTAAATTGACTGAGCACGGCTGCTCTCTTAAATCAACTTACATCCGGTTCAAGGTTACATCTCTGAACTCCTCTGACACCTATCGTTGTAATCCTTCAACGACGTCAGAGAGGTGACGGGTCCCGACAACCACACATCGATACGGACTGCGGGGTCCTTAAACTCGTGGACCGAAATGTCCTTAAACTAATGTTCGTCCCCAAATGGGAATGATGGACCACCATGTCCCTAAATTGGAAATCGACCGTAACGTCATTAAACTAAACAATAGAGCCAATTGCTCTCTTGTCGGATCCAAATGATCCCGTTAAGTTGATCTTAGTCTGGAGATTAGGCTAACGTATCCTTAACAAAAGCTTAAGTTGATCTTAGCCTTAAATAGGGCTAACGTATCCTTAAACTAAAACACCAAACCCAAATCTAAGAAAATACGGATTTGGACTAATCCACGTCCTACGGGCGACGACATAAATTAGTCTCCGTATACAATCCACGGGCAACAACAAACAAAACAAACACACACGACACGAAGTGAAATTCTAGAGAAGGAGAAAGTGGCTACCGCGATGCGGTGCGTAATTAACTGCAGGGGCTTGCGCCTGCAGGGAAGAGCGTCCCCACAATCAAAAACCCCTCAAGCGAGGGGGAATCTGACGAAGTCTGCTACATCGGCCGCATCCGTCTAAACCTCCGATACACGGTACCATAAATCAACTTGGCATCTTCGGAGAGGTGGACGGATAAAACCAAATAGCATCTGCCCCGAATTTCAGGCCAGACGTTTATCGCGTCTCCGCCGCGTCATTCGGAGGGGAACAACCCCAACCAGATAGGAATACTTCGGCCGCCAGCAAAAGCAGGTTCAAGATGAGGAAAAGGTTCGCTAAAGCCATATCGATGGGAATAAAGTTGTCACCCTCCGAAAGAAACACTTCTGATGAGATACACCTTAATGAAGAGGAGGTGCATCCTAATTACTGTTTATATCATCGAAGGATTGCACACCCCACCGAAGAGTGCAACGCCTTTAAAAATTGGTGGCAAGGGTATGTCACCCACAGACAACACTTCAAGAGGATGAAGCGTGAAGCTCGTCGATAGCGGAAAAATGCGATAGACGAGCGAGGAAGAGCTGCCAGCAACTGCTGCATGGTTGATAACAGGGGATCGCAAGTTCTTACCTTCGGGAGCGATTCTGAAGAAGAAATGACTCTCGGCCCCCTCTTTAAAGAATCCACCCTAGGAAAAGAGGAAGAACCGAAGAGCTGCGAGAACATTCAGCTGCGCAATCGCACGCTACCTGAAAAGAATCTCGGACCCGCAAACAAGGGATCGAACAAAAAGGATAAGGGGAAAGAAAAGGTCCATGAGGATATCGCCCTCGATGATCGAGTCGTCGAAGAGCTGGCAGCCAAGGACCCGCCCAAGAAAAACAATGTGGATTACAACGTTCTGGCACACCTGAGGAAGATCCCCTCACAGCTAAGCATTCTCGACGCCCTTCTGCTAGCTAAGGAGGTGAGAGATTCTTTAATCAAGGTATTATAAGAGCCTGACCAATTTCAAGCTTTCCTAGCCGAAGAAAAGATGAAGGATGAGCTGGAAGAAGTGCACACGGCCGATATCACCTTCGGCGATGAAGACCTCCTCCTCGGGACGTGCGAGCATAACCGTCCCCTTTATGTCTCCGGATACTGTCATAATATCAAGATAGGCAAAATCCTGGCTGACAATGGGTCCTCCATCAACCTTCTCAATATAAGAGTGTTGAAGGAAATCTGCATGAGCGTTCAGCATCTCGCTCGGGATAAAATCACTATCTCCGGGTTCGACTCTCAGTCATCACGGACGCTCGGGTCTGTGATACCGACGTTACGCTTTGGGCTGCTCGTCATGGATATCAAGTTCCACGCCATTGACGTCAAGACTTGCTACAATACTTTGTTCGGCCGACCTTGGTTACACGAGTACAACATCATCCCTTCTACACAACATCAGTATATGAAGAATTTCAAAGATGGGCTTGAATACACTGTGACAGGGGAGCCGAACCCATTCTCCGTGAATGAAGTCCGAAAGTACGAAGATGCAAAGTACTTTCTGCCAGACTTTGAAGACACAGAAAGGTGCCATAAGCCGGAGAATAAGCAAAAAGCTATCACCACCATTCCGGTCTTCGGGAGCGATACCGAGGAGGAGGAAGAGATAGTCTATTCAGGACCGCCCCAATGCAATAAGCCGGGACCGTCCACCCCTATTCTGGTCTTCGGCAGCGACTCTGAGGATGAGGTCAATGCGGTATTTTCTGTTCGGCCATCAGTACGAGCCTTTATTGGAGATGATGAACGAAGTTTGCAATCGCCATATTTCCGCGGCAGCACTACAAAGAGCTCGACGCACTTGATACCTACAGTGTGCAAGAACTGCAGACGTTCTACGTCACTCCCAGACGAAAAGATGAAAATGCGATCATCTTTTATCGATCCACGGAAACCAAAGTGGAGAAAGAAATCTGGCATGGCGTCGATTCTCCGCTTGATGGGCTCCAGCCCATCTGTCTGCCCAGATACTACACAGAGGGGTTAAAAAGGCTGTTGAGGCGCCAAGGCGTACCCTTCAAACAGACCGCTCGAAAAGCTAAGTTCTATGACAGGATCTGGAACGTCCCCGGAACTCAGTGAAAATTGCCCAACGGGAGAATGGAAACGATTGGGCTTGAATATGTTCAATCCAAGAGACGAGAGTGATTCCATGGCTGCTGCTTCATACATGATTTTGATGAAGAAGGAGATACTCTAGTAGAAGACGCTAACCCTGAACCAAGACGAGGTCCCGCCGTGAAAATTCCAAGTCCGTCGTTCGAAGAACAGATGGACAAGGTAATAAGGGAAGCGGGTCAAAAGATCCGGGATGATCATAGCCGCGAAATAGCCATCTATGAGAAAGCCAGAACGTAGTGCCTCCTTCGGCAGGCTAAGAAAAATGACAATGATACTCGTTGTCAACCCGTCATACAAAAGACCCGACGCAGAGGTAGAAATAAGTTAAAGAATGAAAAAAACGTTCGACAGTGGCAAAGCGGGTCTAAAAAGCCACGCGATTGAGAATTGGGCAGCCTGGATCCGTCTCTTATAAAGAAGAGGGTCGAGCGTATTCTTTTCCCCAAGACAAGACAAGGAAGATATTCGATCTTGTCATAAAACATCAGATGATGACACTTCCGGAGTCTAAGCACCCCGAGCAAGCAGGCGAGGTCTCTCACCCAGACTATTGCTCCTATCACCGAGCGATAGGACATCCTCTCGAAGACTGCTTCACATTCAAAAACTGGGTAGAAGACCAGTATCAGCAAGGCAGGTTCGCTCTATCCAGCAGTTGGAGGGTAACCCCACCACAAAAGCATGAACTAAAAGCCGCACATGCAGCGAGAGTAGAGCCGGATCAACATCGGTCTTGTAAGCGATCTCGTACCTGTCACGTGATACCGCTGTCAGGAGAAGGGGTACATGAGGATATGGCTGACCTCCCCTGGTGCTTCGAAAACGATGATAACGAGGTGATCTCAGAGTTTCCGCCGGCGCCAAAAGAGCTGGAAGATGGGATACATACTACTGCAGATAACCTCAAGAAAATCGACTTGGGGATGGCAAGTGACCCACGGCCGACGTTCGTCAGTGAGTTGTTGTCTGAAGAAAGGGTGGCTACGCTAAAAGACGTGCTCATGCAGTATAAAGACTGCTTCACATGGAACTATTCAGAGACGCAGGGACTAGATCCATAGATTTCTGTGCACAAATTGGCGATATCTCCGGACGTCAAGCCAGTCAAGCAAGCACCAGGAAGAATGCGGCTAGAACTTAAAATGAGCATCAACGCCGAAGTCAAGAAATTAATCGACTTCGGCTTCATCCAAGAGGTTCAGTATCCTGACTGGATTGCCAACATTGTCCCAGTGATGAAGAAAAATGGGACAGTGCGCGTCTGCGTGGACTTTCGGGATCTCAACAAAGCCTGTCCGAAAGACGATTTTCCCGTACCAGTCACCGAGTTGATGATAGACAACACATCCACTCACGAAGTCTTCTCCTTCATGGACGGCTCGTCAGGGTATAATCAAATAATGACGTATCCTCAGGACCAAAAGCATACCGCTTTCCGGACTCCTCTGGGCATATTCTGCTACAAAGTGATGCCTTTCGGTCTGAAGAACGCCGGCGCTATCTATCAGAGGGCTATGACGAAGATTTTCGACGACCTCATACATGAGGTCGTCGAATGCTATATCGACGACCTTGTAGTGAAAAGCAAATCACACGAGGAGCATTGGGAGCATCTAAAAATAGTGTTCCAACGTCTTCGGAAATACAACTTGAAGATGAACCCTCTCAAATGTGCGTTCGGAGTTTCCTCGGGAAAGTTCCTAGGATTCGTCGTCCGACATCGAGGCATCGAGATAGACCTGTCGAAGATCAAGGCGATCATGGAAATTCCTCCGCCAAGGACTCTCAAGCAACTGCGGTCTCTCCAAGGAAAGCTCGCGTATATCCGACGATTTATAGCCAATCTCTCCGGCAAGTGTCGTCCTTACAGTCACCTAATGAAGAAAGGAACCTCGTTCGTTTGGGATCGCAAATGCCATAGCGCATTGGACGAAATCAAGCAATACTTGCAGAATCCGCCGATGCTGACCGCTCCGGTCAAGGGAAAGCCTCTCATTCTGTATACAACCGCCCTTGAGGGTTCTCTAGGCGCATTATGGATACAAGAAAATGACCAAGGGAAGGAGAGATCCCTTTACTATTTGAATCGAGTTCTTATAGGGGCAGAAAACAATTACTCTCCCATTGAAAAACACTGCCTGGCGTTAATCTTCGCGATAACGAAGCTCAGACACTATGCGTTGGCACATGAGGTCCATCTCATATCAATGGTGGATCCTTTCAAGTATTTGATGTCAAAGGCCATTCTAACAGGACGGCTCGCAAAATGGGCCCTACTCTTAATGGAATTCTCGGTGACATACCGACCTCTCAAGGCAGTGAAAGGCCAGTCCACTGCCGATTTCCTCGCTGAGCATCCGATACCTGCCGATTCTCCTTTGAACTGCGAATTGCCTGACAAGCACGTGTTTGACACGATCGATGGCGAGAAAGGATAGAGTGACACCAGATGGGAACTCTACTTCGACGGAGCATCTTCCATGAAGAAGTGAAAGCACAACTCCCCCATAATCAAGTATGGGGTAGGCCTCATCTTCGTGACTCTACAAGAAGGGATAATGCGCTTTGCCTTCTCCTTAACAGAACCAAGGACAAACAATGAAGCCGAATATGAAGCTTTGATAGCAGGTCTTGAGATCGTTGTCCACATGGGAATTGAATACCTCCTCATATACGGAGATTCCCAGCTGGTCGTTAGTCAAGTAAATGGCGACTATCAAACGTGCAAACCGGAGTTGGTAAAGTACGGTGAGAGAGTGCAACAATTGCTGACTCGGATCCCTTCCTACGTCCTGGAAATCATACCGCGAGCGGAGAATAGCAAAGCAGATGCGTTAGCCAAGCTTGCTAAAGAACTGGACGATGAAGATCTCGTTGACGTGAGGATCGTCGTGCAAAGCCGTCGGGTTCTTGCTCCGGCCGAAATATCTCCGGAGCCATCCGAAGAAAAGGGAGCGACCGAGCAAACGGCCCTACAAATAAAAGACCAGGAAAGGCTAAGGATTGGAGAGAAGTTGTCACGCCCCGCTTCCCAAAATACGGAATACGGGAGGCGACTAGGCCAGCCATGCTCCTACGGTCACGGAATAATCCTGCCGTAGTCACATTTCGGCTTCTAGTATTACATGGTAATCAGTAAACACAGCACAGAAGTAAAGGAAATACATCACTAGTTTATTACACCAACTTTCATTGTTCACAGTTTACAATAGAATGATAGAAAAGAAACTACTAACCAAGTGCGAATACAAGGTTAATTTATGGAAAGCGGTAAAAGTACTGATGACACGACCGTCTAGATCTCTGCGAGCTCGAAAGGTAGGTCTGACTTCTGAATCCGGTCCTCTTCAAACTCTGAGCATGCATACTCAGGTCGTCAGGGCGACACAATAGCAATATTATAATAATATTAAAAGTAATAACGGTGGAGGTAAATAATGCAACGATCAGTATGTTAACAGACAATGCAATGTATGATCTGTGTCCCTATCAGTCTCTAAGTCACTTTTGAAATCGAGTTGCGGAAAGGAGGGATCATGTTTAACGAGGGTCTCGTACATACCCGAGACTACGGCCCGCTGTTGCCCGGGACATAACCCTGTCAGCCGGACCGCTAGGTCCAAACCTAATATATAAGAGTCGCTGTTCGAATGATCATCCTCTAAATCACTGTACCTCGCTAAATATAAGTTCCTTTCCACTTCGATTTCCCCTTTCCCCAGGTTTCACTATCTATAAGTATGGGCTAGTTGTGTACAAGTACGCATCAATAACACTGTTTTGTTCACTATTCACTGTTTTGTTCACTGTTCACTGTATTATTCACTGTTCACTGTATTATTCACTGTCACGAATCACTCACTTTTCACTGGCGTACTTGACACAACCAAACCGATACTACTCACGTTCGACAATGCATTAAACACTGAAAACTCAGTAATGACGCGCACTATCGCTAGAGGTACTGCAGTCGGGTAAAACTATGAATCATGCCACTAAACAATTTATATGCAATACAAGTCATTATGTGTTTCATGAACTTATAAGAATCGCATAAAATCATACGCTCAGAATTAAATAAAATGATATAAAAGATGTAAAAAGTAAATTTAACCAGCAGTTCAATAAAATTGATTTCGAGTCAATCGGGTTCCAGGATCATTAGTTATAACTATTTCATTTTAAGCGCACACGGCTGGAAATCCGGTTTCAGAATCAGAAATCCATTTCGCAACGCATTTTAACCCCAGTTGGGATCATAATTTAGCGACACTACAGTTGAATGAATTCTAGGGTTTTCAGTAAGGTTTTCAACTCAATAGACGGATTTTCAATCGCATCTGTACGTTAGCAGTTATAACCTGTTTAATATCAACATGTCAATTCTGATTCTGCTGGGACTGTTATGTGTCCCGATCTTCTAAATTACAGATTAATTATCAAACGGTAACGAAACAGGATGAAATCAATTGTGTTGTCTAGCTAACAGATTTATCTATAATAAACAGTGGAGTTCCGCAACATACGAATTAAGGAAATCCTGTGGTATCCAATACGGAACAGCAAGCAGTGACTGGAGTCGCTCTGGACTGCAATCCAGGGTCGCACTCCGATCCAAATATCATCATGGTTTGATTACAGGAATATCTGGAAACTGGTATAGGGTTATAGTTCGTCGAGTTGGCTTCGATTTGAGCCCTCGAACGCACCATTCTAGCATGTATATGATTTATGGTGAATTTAACGGTTTTCAGGTACAGTAGAATTTCAGTTTTACGATTAAACTTGGGGGCGGTTGTTTTAGTCATTATCGATTACATCATCCAACAAAATTCACACACTATGTTCACAGCCCTACGGGCCAACCTACACCATTGAGTTCCGTCAAATTTGGTAATGTTTTCCTAAGGGAACAAGCATCGAACAGTTACGGCACATAATAGTTTTAAACTTGTAACATTATAATTCATGTATCTAACGATTGTAACTTGGATAAATAGCATGTAAGCAAGTAAAAACTTGCCTGACGACGACGGTCGGCGAGGGCAGGTGACGGGCGCGGCACGGACGTGGGTTCGAGTTTTCTCGTGGTCGCGGGATGAAGAAGAAGGAGAGGAGGAGGTAAGGTTTTTTTTTTGGAAAATTGAGAGAGGAAGTGAGAGAGATTGAGGGAGTGTGTGTTTTGTTGGGAATGTGGATTTTATAGAGGGAGAGAGGGAGTGAACGTGTGATTTGGGATGAGTGGGGGGAGTTGTAAAGAAGAGAGGTAGTGAGGTGTGAGGGTGTAAAGAGAAAAGAGAGGTGTAAAGAAAAAGAGAGTGGGGTGTGAGGGTGTAAAGAGAAAAGAGAGGTGTAAAGAGAGAAAGAGAGTGGGGTGTGAGTGAACGTGAGAGAAAGAGGGAGATTAGGATTAATTTATAGTTTTAGGTAATAATTTGAGAATAAAGAACAATATATAAAAATGAATAGAAAATAGAAAATTTTCAAGGAAAAATTGGAAAAATACGAAAAATTTATATGCGGAACAGGGGATTTACAGAAGTCTTTATAGGCTACTTCAAATCCCGTCGAACGCCTGAAGATGCATCCTCGAGACATCAGCTCATGAAAAGAGCTCTGTCTTTTGCCTTCGTCAATGATACGCTGTATAAGAGATCGTTCGACTCTCTATGGCTAAGATGCCTGGGACCTGATGAGGCAAAGAGAGTCGTCCAAGAAATTCACGACGGACTCTGCGGTTCTCACCAAGCCGGGCCGAAGATGAAACTGAAGATCAAAAAGATGGGCTACTATTGGCCCACGATGATCCAAGACTGCCTCGACTACGCAAAGTAGTGCCACTCGTGCCAGATTCATAGGGACTTTATCCACCGGCATCCAAATCCGCTACATCCAACGGTGGCTAGCTGGCCGTTCGAAATGTGGGGAACTGACATAATCGGGCCCATTGAACCAGCATCATCCAGAAGGCATCGGTTCATATTGGCGACAACTGATTATTTCTCTAAGTGGGCGGAAGCAATACCGCTAAGAGAAGTGAAGACGGAGAATATCCTCCATTTCTTCAAGACACACGTCATTTATCAGTTCGGCACTCCGTGACGGATTATCTCCGATAACGAGCCAGCCTACAGAAGCTACAAGATCAGCTGCTTCGCACAACAGCATAATATAGACTGGAGATACGCTTCGGTCTATAATCCCCGAGCTAACGGTCTAGCTGAGGCTTTCAACAAGACCTTGAAGAAGATCGTGAAAAAGACGGTGTCCAAAAATAAGAAGGACTGACATGAGAGACTGCATGAAGCTCTCTGGGCATATCGAACTACGTTCAAAACGGCCACAAACACAACGCCGTATGCATCGGTATTCGGCACAGAAGCGGTACTCCCCATCGAAATAGAGTTACCCTCTCTACAAGTGGCGGTTCACTACGAGCTAACCGACGAAGAAAATGCTCACCTTCGGCTTGAGGAGCTCGACGCCCTTGATGAAACCCGGCTCATGGCGCAACAAAACCTGGAGGCTTATAAAGCAAAGATGACGCGCTCATACGAGAGATTGACTAGGCCGTGAACATTCCGCCAAGACGAACTCGTGCTAGTGGTCAAGAGACCTATGATCCCCAATCGTGCCAAACGGGGGAAGTTCGATCCAAATTACGAGGGCCCATACATCATAGATAAATTCTACCATGGGGGCTTACTTGCTCATGGATATGCATGGCGAAAGACCTTTCAGGCCAATAAACGGCCGGTTCTTGAAAAAATATTACGCCTGACGAGTCACGGCCTAGGTCAATAATAGATGACGACGCCCATGTCCGCTCGCTATCTTTCCAAGCCGGAACTCTATAAGTAGTATCCGACGAAACTTCGCATCGAAAACGTGCGACGGACCGAAATGTTCCTAAACTAACAATGGACCGAAACGTCCCTAAACTAACAACGGACCGCAATGTCCTGAAACTAATTACTGACCGAAACGTCTATAAATTACTACAAACCGCAGCATCCCAAAGCCGACACAAAAAAAATAATAAAAAAAGAAAGAAAGAAAATGGTATGTCCATAAGCGAGAGGGGCACGGATAAAAACCCGAAACGGCTCCGTGAGTAAAAACAGCAGGGCTATCGGCGAGTTTGTGAAAACCCGAAAGGGCGCAATCTCGTTAAAAAACACTTGCAAGGTCCTTTCGACCTGATGAGGAGAAAATACCTGCGTGAGATCCTTACGACTCACAAGGGAGCAACACACTTAGGAATCCCCACGATTCCTAAGGAGAAAACGCACTTACGAGATCCTCATGACTCGTAAGGAGAATTCCCCTTTGAGACCCTCACGGCTCATAGGATTCAAAAGCCTTAAGCTACAGGGATCTGAACCTGTTCTTAAGCCGTCATACATCCTGATTCTGCCCTACAAGTGGTTCAATGCTGACCCTTGTATACAATCCACGGGCACAAATAAACGTTTCCCCCAACAGAGTCCCACTACTGACGAGGGATATCTTCACATGGTGAACGATCCTTGTAAGTCCTCTCGACTTATAAGGAGAAAATACTCTTGTAAGATCCTAACGACTTATAAGAGATCATACACTTAGGAATCCTCATGATTCTTAAAGAGAAAACGCACCTGCGAGATCCTCACGACTCGTAGGGAGAAATACCTTTATGAGACCCTTACGGCTCATGAAGTCAAAAGCCTTAGTCGACAGGATCTTAACCATGTTTGCTAAGCCACCTTTGTTCGAACCGACAAAGGCAAATGATGATTCGCTCCTGGCAATATCCCAGTTGTAGAGATGCTGATGCCTAAATCGGTATCATATCCCAAGTCCCATACTCGCAAAAAAAAAAATTAGCGAGACAAAAATGCATATGAAATAGCCGAAATGATGGGCCAACTTGCAACAAAGTCAGCAAGTAAAAATATATATGCATATAAAAATAGCCGAAATGATTGGGTACCGCGAAAAATAGCCGAAATGATTGGGCAATCGCGACTTTCGCAATACGAAAAGCTGAAATGATAGAGCATCGCGGAAAGAAAAAAATATACATATGAAATGGAACTTTTGCCCTACAGATGAGATCACATTGATCCTTATATACAATCCAGGGGCACAAAAAAATAGGGAATCATATCATCCTACCAAGCTCTTTCGAACGAAGAGTCAGATTTCAACGGCGACATCTACAGCCTAGAGATCATCAACGGCGTTCCCCCTCATTCCAGCAGGACATGGACGCGCCATCCACCAAATGGAGCCATGGCAAAGTCCCTAGTTCCAGGTTTCGACGGCGACATCTACATCCTAGAAATCACCAACAACGTTCCTCCTCATTCCAGCAGGATCCAGACGCGACAATCAACCTTGGAGTCATGGCAAAGTCCCTGCTCTAAATCTCGACGGTTCACAGACAGCCTAGAGATCATCAACAGCGTTCCTCCTCATTCCAGCAGGATCCAGACGCGACAATCAACATTGGAGCCATGACAAAGTCCATGTTCCAAACCTCGACGGTTCATAGACAACCGAGAGAGCAAATCCTGGTCCCGTAGAACACGGCTAAAGTCAATCCTGACCCCGTGGGAAAGGCCAGAGCAAATCCTGGTCCCGTAGAACACGGCTAAGGTCAATCCTGACCCCGTGGAAAACGGCCAGATCAAATCCTGGTCCCGTAGAACACGGCTAAGGTCAATCCTGACCCCGTTGGAAACGGCTAGATCAAATCCTGGTCCCGTAAAACACGGCTAAGGTCAATCCTGACCCTGTGGGAAACGGTAGAACACGGCTAAGGTCAATCCTGACCCTGTGGGAAACGGCCAGATCAAATCCTGGTCTCGTAGAACACGGCTAAGGTCAATCCTGACCCTGTGGGAAACGGCCAGAGCAAATCCTGGTCCCGTAGAACACGGCTAAGGTCAATCCTGACCCTGTGGGAAACGGCCAGAGCAAATCCTGGTCCCGTAAAACACGTCTAAGGTCAATCCTGACCCCGTGGGAAACAGCCAAAGCAAATCCTGGTCCCGTAGAACACGGCTAAGGTCAACCCTGACCCCGTGGAAAACAGCCAGAGCAAATCCTGGTCCCGTAGAACACGGCTAAGGTCAATCCTGACCCCGTGGGAAACGGCCAGAGCAAATCCTGATCCCGTAGAACACGGCTAAGGTCAATCCTGACCCCGTGGGAAACGGCCAGAGCAAATCCTGACCCTGTAGAACATGGCTAATGTCAATCCTGACCCCGTGGGAAACGACCAGAGCAAATCCTGGTCCCGTAGAACACGGCTAAAGTCAATCTTGACCCCGTGGGAAACGACAATAGCAACCCCTGACCCCATATGGCTAAAGTCAATCCCGACTCCGTATGGCCAAAGTCAACCCCTCCTGGCCCCGTAGAACATGGCTAAAGTCAATCCTGACTCCGTAGGAAACAGCCAGAGTAAACCCTCGAACTCCCCGTCAAAGCAACGCTTTGACTCGGGAGCAGGTCAACTCATCAATCACTTACGAGTCCTCTCGACTTGTAAGGAGAAAATTCTCTTGTGAGATCCTTACGACTCTTAAGAGAAAACGCACTTAGGAATCATCACGATTCCTAAGGAGAAACCACACCTGCGAGATCCTCTCGACTCGTAGGGAGAAAAGTCTTTATGAGACCCTCACGGCTCATAAAGTTGAAAAGTCTCAGGTGGCAGATCCTAACCCTGTCTCTCAAGCCATCATTGTCTCACAGAGAGGTCAAGGTAGATTTTCTACATGCCACACTCTCCTAAGTCGAATATCGACAAGGAAGGAAACAATCACTTATGAGTCATCTCGACTTATAAGGAAGAAAATTCTCTTGTGAGATCCTTACGACTCTCAAGAGAAAAACACACTTATGAATCCTCACGATTCCTAAGGAGAAATACACCTACGAGATCCTCTCGACTCGTAGGGAGAAAAGTCTTTATGAGACTCTTACGGCTCATAAAGTTGAAAAGTCTTAGGCGGCAGATCTGAACCTGTTTCTTAAGCCATCACTTCTTATCTCGATTCAGGGAAATCAGTGTCCTTGGCGAGAACCTCTCGATTCGTTTTGACCCACAAGAAAATCAGTGTCTTTGCGAGAATCTCTCGATTCATCTCAACTTGCGGGGAAATTAGTGTCCCTACGCATAAATAAAATTCTCCTGTGGGATCCTTACGATTCTCAAGAGAAAACGCACTTAGGAGTCCTCACGACTCCTAAGGAGAAAAGACACCTACGAGATCCTCACGACTCGTAGGGAGAAAAGCCTTTGTGAGACCCTCACGGCTCATAAAGTTGGAAAGTCTTAGGCAACAGATCCTAACCCTGTTTCCTAAGCCATCGCTACCTTATAAAGAGTTCAAGATGAACTGTTATCTACCATCTATGGGCCATACTTGCCAAAGCTACATGCCACTGAAATGGAGAAGTTACTCATGAGCATATAAACTACTTCACGCCATAGTAAAACATAAAGAAATAGAAAGGTGCGGCTCATGGAGCTGAGGGTTTGGAACCATATCCCTTAAGAGTCGAGATTTGAGTCAATGATAAATGACGACGCTTGTGTCCGCTCGTTATCTTCTTAGATCAAGATTCTGAAATTATATACCAACCCGAAACTGGTCATACGCTATGAATTACTCTGCACTACTTCACCCACGTATATACTTACATGGAAAAAGTAGTGGGGGGCATTTGTTCCAGCCAAAAAATTTCTGCGTAAAAGAGCCTAAGGTATCAAATGACAGCGATACGCTTAAGAAAATGTGAACCAGTATTTTCCGGGCTATATTTTGACAAACTCCTGAATGTTAAACAAATAAATTCTGATGGTATCGAAAGCGTCTCGAAAAATCCTTCGATTTGATATATTATGGGCCTCATAATTCATCCGGGATCAAAAGTTATGAGCAAATATGCTATGCACGTGTAATCTAAGGAAGAAAATGCGAACCAGTATTTTCCAGGCTGTGTTTTGACAAACTCCCGAATGAGAAACGGCTAAATTCTGATGGTATCGAAAGTGTCTCGAAAAATCCTTCGATTTGATATATTATGGGTCTCATAATTCATGCGGGATCAAAAGTTATGAACAAATGTGCTACGCACGTGTAATCTAAAGTAACGCTCTACTATATGGGGATGCATTTTTAGTCCCACATCGGGAAAAAGAGAGATCCCTTCTCTACCACTTCCATATAAATAAGAAGAGACACCTCTTAGAAAAGAGGAGTATTCCATAATACTCAAAGGAGATTATTTCTCCATAGGAGCTTGCTCCCCCCATAATGCGCAAGCGCCATGTGCGCAAGCGCCACGTGCAATGCACGTGCGCCGGCCACATGCACGCCACGTGCAACGCACGTGAGCCAAACACGTGCAACGCACATGGGAGTATTCCATAATACTCAAAGGAGATTATTTCTCAATAGGAGCTTGCTCCCCCCCTAATGCGCATATGCGCAAGCGCCACGTGTGCCACGTGCAATGCACGTGCGCTGCCACATGCGCGCAACGTGCAACGCACGTGAGCCAAACACATGCAACGCACGTGGGAGTATTTCATAATACTCAAAGGAGATTATTTCTCCATAGGAGCTTGCTCCCTCCCATAATACGCATATGCACAAGCTCCATGTGCGCTACGTGCAAACATGTGCACCCACACGTGCGCCCAACACGTGCTCGAACGTAAAGAAGCCTTTTTCAGCAGCGAGACCTTAAGCTCCAGCCTGTTCTTTCCCCCTAATGAGTGGAACATGGTTCAAAGGGTACATCCCTCCACACCTTCGATATATGGCGCTGTAATCTCTCAGTGTCGTCGAAGAGGTGGTGGGTCCCGACCAATGATCCTTCTTTTCAAAAAAAAAAGGAAAAGAAACAAAAAAGAGACATACAGAAACAAATAGAGGAACCCTCCCATAAACTTTGAGAAATTCAAAGACAAAGAGCAAGCTTTCAGAAGAAGAAGATTTTCTTCAGGGTAAAAAGAACAGAAAGATGAAATCGTCTCATATAAAAGAAGAATTTACTTCTTTTTCTAAGATCATAGATCTATTAGACCAAGGTCTTTCACAAAGAGATCAAAGTATCTCATTATTAAAAAGAAGAGGAAGAACTTAGCCTTTTTCGGATCATAGATCTATAAGAAAAATTGTCTTTCGGAGATCATAATATCTCATCATAAAAAGAGGGGAGAACAATTCAATTCTCTTGGGATCATAGATCCTTAAAGGCAAAGTCTTTCACCAAAAGTATAAGAGATTGAAACATCTCTTATAAAAAAAATAAGAACTTTGTTATTAAATCCATGAGACAAAGTCTCTTATAAGAGAGAATTTAATTCTCAAGGCGCTAAGCTGCCTAAAAAGAGCCATAGTGCTCCAATCAAAAGAAGCGCTTCAACGCTCCAAGACTAACGCATAGCGTTGCAGAGCCTTAACGCTCCAAAATTCAACAGAAGCGCACTGCGCTCATTGTCTGGCGCACAGTGCCAAGCGCGCCACGTGCTCCTCATGTGTGCGCTACTTCAACAGAAGCGCAATGCGCTCATTATCTGGCGTACAGCGCCAAGCGCGCCACATGCTCCTCACGTGTGCGCTACTTCAACAGAAGCGCAATGCGCTCATTATCTGGCCCATAGTGCCAAGCGCGTCACGTGCTCCTCACGTGTGCGCTACTTAACAGAAGCGCACCGCGCTCATTGTCTGGCGCACAGAGCCAAGCGCGCCACGTGCTTCCCATGTGTGCGCTACTTCACCAGAAGCGCAATGCGCTCATTGTCTGGCGCACAGTACCAGGCGCGCTACATGCTCCCCACGTGTGCGCTACTTCACCAGAAGCGCAATGCGCTCATTGACTGGCGCTGCGCGCCACGTGCTCCTCACGTGTGCGCTAAAAGAACATAAATTGTTCTATAAATAAAGCCCAGAGCTATGATGAATGCTCACCATTCAGTAAAAGACAAAAATATTGTCAGAACTCAAACCAATACTCAGTATTGTTAAATATTTAACATTTTAATTGAATGGGCCGAGCCCAAAGTGGCCATAGAACCCTAATTCAGATTAGTTGAGCCCATATGCTCATAAATCTTTGATCTTAGTCTCAAATTGGACTATAGATCTCCCAACCAATATTGGTTCGAGGGTACATCTCTTCACTCCTCTGATATTTGTCGTTGTAATTTTTCAACGTCTTCAGAGAGGTGACGGGTCCCGACAACCAAACATTCCACGGACTATGGGGTCCTTAAACCCATGGACTATGATGTCCTTAACCTTGGACTGTGGGGTCCTTAACCCCATGGACTATGATTTCCTTAACCTTGGACTATGGGGTCCTTAAGCCCATGGACTGTAATGTCCTTAACCTTGGACCGTAATGTTCTTAAACTAATGGACCGCAATGTCCCTAAACTAAACAATATAGCCCAAATGCTCTTTTGTTGGATTTAAATGATCCCGTTAAGTTGATCTTAGTCTAAAATTAGACTAACGTATCTTTAACAAACGTTTAAGTTGATCTTAGTCTCAAATAAGACTAACGCATTCTTAAACCCAACCCAAAACCCAAATCTAAGAAGATACGGATTTGGACTAATCCACGCTCTACGGGCGACAACATAAATTAGTCTCCGTATACAATCCACGGGCAACAAAAAACAAAACAAACACATACGACACGAAGTGACCATCTGGAGAAAGAAAAAATGGTTACTGCGATGCGGTAGCGTAATTAACTGCAGGGGCTTGCGCCTGCAAGGAAGAGCGTCCCCACAATAAAAAAAACCCTCAAATGAGGGGGAATCTGACGAAGTCTGCTATATCGTCCGCATCCGTTTAAACCTTCGATACATGGTGTCATAAATCAACTTGGTATCTTCGGAGAGGTGGACGGATAGCACCAAATAGCATCTGCCCTCGAAGTTCAGGCCGGACGTCCCAACGTCCCGGTCGCGTCTTTCGGCGGAGAACAGGCGTGACGTCAAGGACGCAACGACCTGCGTGATTCTCGCGCCCGCCTGCCCATTACTGCCGCTATATAAACCCCTCTCTCAGACGATCGAGGTAAGCCATTTTTACTCCACTAGGTCGTTACTCTGCCAAAATACCCCGTCTAACTTGATCGTTGGACGGTTCTCGGTGACACAACCATCCCGGGACTTCTTTGCAGGTAGCTCGGCCACAACTACTCAACACCCATTGAGATCCACATGCTTAAGGAGTCAACCCTCCAACTCAATATCAGCTGTCCATCAGCGCTCGCAGCAGATCAACAGGAGATAACATCTGAAGGAGATCCAGAGATCCATCAGAAAACAAGCCTGAAAAACTACGTTTTGATTCTCAAACGGGCATCGGTTACAAAATTTTTGGAGTTTATTCTTGAAACCCGACGAAACCAAGGTTTCAAAAACCGTAACCGTATCGCCAAACTGGGTTAGTTCTAGCGATCATTCACTGTGTTTCACAAAACGGCTAGAAGATAACCCGTGACATAACTAACTTAGTTATGATTCCGTTGTTGTGTACAGTGACTTGACGTCTCGTGTTGACTGATGATTGAAATAATCCTGCTAGATCCGTATGGTAGGCACATAGGATATTGTTTTTTATTACCGTTTACACTGAATATTATAAAGGCTCGAAGCTAGGAAGCTTGACTAGATAAAAGCTCGTTGAGGCACTCCCAACAATGTATGTCACTTACTTAGCCCAATGGGCCACATCACAACGCACCCAGTCTCTCAAAATGCTTAAAGACCACTCCATTAGTGGGTGCCACCTCAGCTCCACTCACCAAAAACCCTAGCAGCCAATCAAATGTCAACGAGACCAAATTGGCGCCGGCGAAGCTCAAATCGAAACCGTTAATTCACGAGATCCAACGGCCCAATTCATGTCCCCATAACTGCCATTTAAATAACCTTTAAAATGGTACAAAAAATATTTAACTGCCTAGAATGAACTCAAATTTTACCGACCATGTCGGTGAAAATAGTGGGACCAGTACCCAAACGCTGACGTGGAATTACTTCGGACACACGAAAGAGATCAACGGTGAGATCCGAGCCACAAATCAGCCGTCGGATTAATAGATCCAACGGTTGAAATTAAACCCTAGTGAGCTGAGTTGCGGAGGATCTCTTTATAAAGAGAGTGCGAGTGCAAAACCCTACCTCCATTCTTCACGCCGTTTCTCTCTTCTGCGAATTCTCTCTGAGGTGCGATTTTTTCCCTCTAAAATTCTCTTTTTATATTAAATTAGAAGCTGTTTGACCTTAATTTTGATGTTCGATGAAGTTGAATTGGATTGATTTAGGTTTTAATGCTTGCTTTCATTGTTTAATATCCATAGATCTCTACTTCATTTTGATTATCTTGTTCTATTCATCGATCATTTTTGCATGTGAAATTAGTGTTGATGATTGATTTTTTAATAGCTAGGGTTCGTGTATAGATAGATCTGATAGCTGAATATCCCTCGGTTCATTTAGGATCAGATCATGACGTTGGTAATACATTTGAATCGGATGATTGATGATTTTGTTTGATTAAATTTAGATTCGACTTGTATATTAGGATTAGAATTTAGATCACGATGCAAATACAAGATTTTTTTTTATTTTATTACTTCAAATTACAAATTCTTATTTAGTATAAGAGTTTGGATCTTGCTACCAGCTAATTTTGCCGTTACAATTTTATATTGTGGTGTAGTAGATGTTGGCTAAATCCTTATTTAAAAAAATAACAATCACGCTCAAATGCTATTTTGATGATAATGCGAAAACCAATATTTCTGTACTAATGAAAATTTTAAAACTTAATTGGAATGATGAGCATCCATTGTCTAATGGATAAGACAGAGGTTTCTCTAAACCTTTGATATAGGTTCAAATCCTATTGGATGCCGTTGAATTCATTCCATATTCCATCAGGTGTCTAGAATACCAAACTAGAATGTTGCAAAACTGACTTATGCCAATCATTCTTTGGTAAGGACAGTCTGATGGAGATTATTGTAACCTAACATCAGAATTGCAATTTTTCCAATTTTTGAATAAGTTACAGTTCATTAGATCTATTTCATTTTCATATAATGATAATATTGTTTTAACAAATACATTTGTTTCTTTGAGTTCTGTATGTTTCAGTTTCATCCCAAAAGGATGTCATGTTTGTGTTTCTTTTAAAGTTGTCGTGGTAACTGTGCTATACATTTCACTGCCTCATGTTGTAAACATTATATTATGTTACCTGATCAATATAGGAACATGATACCTCTTGGTTTAAATTTTCTCATACTTTCTTCCTATCATACACAATTCTTGTGGGAAAACAATTGTATGACCTCTATTGTATAATGTTATGATATATTATATGTTTAGCCACATGAAATCCTGCTGTTTATCTTTTTTTTAAAAAATAAATGCAAGTTCCTTGTTTACCTGCTAATATATTTTCACCTGTATGCATGCCAATGCTATTTAGTTATCATTCCATACTAAGCTTTAGTTGGCTATCATACATTAACATTGAAATGGTTTAATAGAAAAATTTCTTTCTGTATAGGGATTTGTAATCATTTGATACGATTTTGTTTATTTCATGTTTCTGTTAATTATTCAGTTTCTACAAGTTTGTCTTTTAATATATTTCTTGCAGTCAATGTTTTGTATTTCGTAATGTTAACTTATTTATTTATAATGAAATCAAGGAGTATTCTGCTAGTTCATTTCTTAAGGTAGAATTCATTGAGCTTTTGATTATAGAAACTAACTTTTGATTTCTGCGATTATCGGGACCAACTGTAGTTGATACCATAGCTTTACAGAGTCTGCTATATCTATGTTAAATGTGTCAACTGATTGACCTTTTACTGTTTGATAACATGTATGTGTAGGCCTTTTGTTTTATTTTTTGTGAATCACTCCATGAATGTGTATAGGTTTAACCTAACATGTTTGTTTACCAGATTTAATCGACATAGTTTTTAACCGAAGGTTTTAGTTCTTAGAAAATAAGATTATTACCCATTCATTCCCATGTTAGTTCACAGAGCACTGTTTTGTTCTAAAAATGTGATAATATTCCAGTTTTATATCAACAGACTCATAAACTGTTCATATTTAAAAAATTAACTTAATTTCTTTTTACTTTAAATCAATGATGTAAAACACGTATTCGTTCACTATTCGTTCGGGAGGTGTTTAGCATTTAATCAGATTATTTGGCGATTAAACGTTTTATACAGATTATATGGCCATTTATATTTTATATTATTTTAGTATAATTATATGTAAAATTATGACGAATATATAGGATTATAGATATTGAAAATTTGAAATATACCCGTGGCTTAAATGGCAAAGCGTCCGAACAAAATCGGAAGATTGTGGGTTCAAATCCCACCGGGTATGCATTCTTGTGAATGGAATTTTTCGAAACACAATATATAACGTTCGCTATGCACAAAAAAATAGCTCATACAAAGAAAAATTACACCGCAATGCAACATGAAACCCCGTAGACATACGCAAACACTAGATCCCACATGCTAAAGCCTAAAAGCATAACACCAAAATAACATATAAATGTCTTATGTCACTACTTACTGTAACATAAACATAAGCAAACACAAAAGCCTACGGGCTATAAATAACTTCAAAATCAATAAAATATCAAACTATACAATCACTTTTAAAAATTGGATAAACACCGTTTAAACACTGTTAAAGTTGGATAAACACAATTTAATTACTGTATAATCACCGTGTAAACGTTTTGACCCCATAATTGACCGTCTAATGACTTTACTGCTCTTTTTGTCACCGTTTACGATTAAACGATTGCTTAAACCGTTTTTTTAACACCGCTTTAAATGTTTAGGCTCACAGTGCATTTAAAATTTCATGAATGAAGGTACCTCGTAATGTTTGATTACTCACTTATGATTTATGTTGATCTTATTCTTTCCTCTTATAGTCTATTGCAAATGCTCCATTTTAATACAACTTATTCTTGTTCATATTCAAGTATGTTGAATTTTATTTTAAGTATGCCATATGACTCATATCATATGCACAAGTGTTATGCATTGAATATTATATGTGCATATGGCATATATGAACAGTTGTTATTACTCATTTTGGGTGTGTTATAGTGACATGTCAGTCAAGTTTATCAAATTATATACCCAAAATTTTAAGGAGAGATAAGTATGCTAATTTTAAGTATGTTAATTTTATTTTTGTACTAAATTCTATATTTGTGAAAGCATTTAGTAAATTTAATCTGTTCTTGTTTTTTCTATAATCCTATTCCTCATTTTTAGCTTTACTGTGGTTGTTTGATATTCTAAATGTTGAAATTGTCCTCTCATTGTTCTGATTTCGGTTAATATCAGAATCCTGCTATCATGGGTAAAGAGAAGGTACATATCAACATTGTGGTCATTGGCCATGTCGACTCTGGCAAGTCGACCACAACCGGCCATCTCATCTACAAGTTGGGAGGCATTGACAAGCGTGTGATTGAGAGGTTCGAGAAGGAGGCTGCTGAGATGAACAAGAGGTCTTTCAAGTATGCGTGGGTCCTTGACAAGCTCAAGGCTGAGAGGGAAAGAGGAATTACCATTGATATCGCCCTGTGGAAGTTCGAGACCACCAGGTACTACTGCACGGTCATTGATGCTCCTGGGCATCGTGACTTCATCAAGAACATGATTACTGGGACCTCACAGGCCGATTGTGCTGTTTTGATCATTGATTCAACTACTGGTGGTTTTGAGGCTGGTATTTCGAAGGATGGGCAAACCCGTGAGCATGCTCTTCTTGCTTTCACCCTTGGAGTGAAGCAGATGATATGCTGTTGCAACAAGGTAAACTGTCTACTCTAAGACTGTTATTGTTTCGCTAGAGCTTTCGAGTCAACTTATATACTATCAATGCTTACATTGTTCTTTGAATTTATTAATAGCTCCATGTGATATTTGTTTTTAAATGCACAAGTATTGCAGATCTCTATCTGTTTGCATCTTTTGTACATGTCTTCTGTTATCCGCTTCAAAATTTAATATTTCTTATCATAACAACATTTTAAAAGTTGCTACTCCTTTATAGACTTCTATGAAAAACAAATGGATTTTCCCGAATAATATACGCATAATATAACATATAAAGTGTATTTAAATAACTTTGAAAAAAAATTGTTTGCAAAGTTGAATAGATTGAGATAGCGAAACCTACCATCGCATCTAAAAGAGACGTGGTCCTCCTCCTGTATGACCCCCACCCCACCCCACCCCTTCCTTTTCTTTTCTCCTTCTCCATGACATCTGAACAGTTAACATTCATCAGAGAAGAGTTCAAAACAAATTGAATAGTCCAAATAGAAAATCTTCATTTAGAGCATTCTTTATAACTGTAGTATAATGAATGCGTGAAAACATCTTGACAACCTAGATAGCAAATCTTCATCTATGATGGTATTTAAGTGTTCTCTTATTACTTCTAGTTAGTGTCCTACATTATATGGAGGACATTCCCCCGGTTTCTTGATTGACACATTTTGTTCAATCTATTTCTATTGATATAATTATTCCATTTCATATTTATTATCTCATTACTTTGGACCCCTGTTTTGAACAAATTGTATATTACAAATAGGTTTCTTTTGATGTGATTACCCTTTTTTATTAGTAGTACTGGAATTAAATTAATATGTATTCAATTTTTATTATATTAACAATTGCAATAATTCTTTTCTGCTACTAAGCCTGTTATCTCATGAAATCTGAATTAAATTCTTTATATTATTCTTTGATATACTCTGAATAGTTATTACAATTTTCTGTACATTTAGGACCTTTTTATATTTAAGATGTGTTTATAGTTAAAATAATTTTGTGCTGTTTTAAAGGATTCTGTTCAAATTTCCTTTGTATCTTTTTCCGTTCACTCTTGTTTCATTTCTATTTCATACGCTGGTCCGATTGGCGGTGTGATACTGTTAATGGTTGTGCTATCTGCTCCTTTGATAATTTTCTGCTACAGATGGATGCCACTACACCTAAGTACTCCAAAGCCCGCTATGAGGAAATTGTAAAAGAAGTCTCCTCCTATCTCAAAAAGGTCGGTTACAACCCTGACAAGATCCCCTTTGTCCCCATCTCCGGTTTCGAGGGAGACAACATGATTGAGCGCTCCACCAACCTTGACTGGTACAAGGGCCCTACCCTCCTTGATGCCCTTGACCTCATCAATGAGCCCAAGCGTCCCACAGACAAGCCCCTCCGCCTTCCCCTCCAGGACGTCTACAAGATCGGCGGCATTGGCACTGTCCCAGTTGGCCGTGTTGAGACTGGAGTTCTCAAGCCTGGTATGGTTGTCACCTTTGGTCCATCGGGGTTGACAACTGAAGTCAAGTCCGTGGAAATGCACCATGAAGCTCTTCAAGAAGCTCTCCCTGGTGACAATGTGGGCTTCAATGTCAAGAACGTCGCGGTTAAAGATCTCAAGCGTGGTTTTGTTGCATCAAACTCAAAAGACGACCCTGCGAAAGAAGCAGCCAACTTCACTTCTCAGGTAATTATTATGCTAGAATTTTGTTTTTCCTTTCATCTTTTGTTCACATGGAATCCTTTTTCCGTTGGTTTTTAGTAGAAATCTTTCATGATAGGTAGTTTATATAGGTAAGAAATCGATTGCAATTGTTTTGCACGTTTGATTCGTACCAGCATATATTATACTCGTTATTAAATTCAAGAAAGATTCAAAGACTATAAGTTCCAGTAATAAATATTTTAAAATAATTTTAGTAGAGATTTTATAAGACAATATGGGCTTTTGATTAGATTTTAGTTATAAATGTTATTTGTTTCAAAGTTATGTTAGAATTTATTGGCTCATATCATGCTCATTCAAATTTCATTTTCACTTCTTAGGTTATTATCATGAATCATCCTGGGCAAATTGGCAACGGTTATACACCAGTGCTCGACTGCCACACCTCGCATATCGCTGTCAAGTTTGCAGAGATTTTGACCAAGATTGATAGGCGGTCTGGCAAGGAGCTCGAGAAGGAGCCTAAGTTTTTGAAGAATGGTGACGCTGGGTTCGTGAAGATGATTCCCACCAAGCCGATGGTTGTTGAGACCTTCTCCGAGTATCCACCTCTTGGCCGTTTCGCTGTGAGGGACATGAGGCAGACCGTTGCTGTTGGTGTCATCAAGAGCGTGGAGAAGAAGGATCCTACTGGTGCTAAGGTCACCAAGGCTGCGGCTAAGAAGAAATGAAGCTTGCGTCTCGTGTCGGTAGAATTTTGTTTTGGCGTGTTTCGTTATGAACAATGGTTGGGTCTGCGGCCGCCTTTTGGTTGCCGGTTTCAGAATTGGGTACTTGATAGGCGGCGGCAGAGCTATGTTAGTCTTTTAATGCTTTCTTAGGTGCATCTGAAGTTTGGTTGAGTTGATTTTAAGTTGTTGCAGGTGATTTTAGCTTATGTTTACCGGCTCTGCTTGGATCTTTTTATGAACTTGCTATGTTATCTGCTTTAAATAATTCTGCTACACTATTTGTGATGTAGTAATTGCTCTAAATAATTCTGTTCTATTTAATTCTTTTCATATAATAAATATAAGTTTTGTTTGGAGTTGAATGATAACAATTTTAAGTTATTTTGGTTGTTTGCATTCATCCAGTGTTTCAAAGTTTTTTATTTCTTTTATTCTTTTTGCTATAAAATAATTTTTATCACTATCTTTTTGGCGATTTTCATTAATATTGTAATGGACATTTTTATCTTAATTCATCACGAGGTGTTTGGTTATGAGAAATTGATTTTGTAGACTCTTATAAATCAATATTATTACTATCTGTTGTATTTGGTGAATGCTTTTTATCTATTTCTTTTCCATGCTTCTTTTTTCTGTTCAACATAATTTGATGATCAAAATTTTATATCCACAACTTTAACTTTATTTTAAGTTATATGCATTATGGAATATATTTGTTTGGGTAGCTTGTATATCAGTAATTTTTAATCCTATCTATCTTGATTAGCATTGTGCTCATCTTATTGTATGCTTTTGTAAGGGATAAAAGCTAGTATTAATGTTCCATAGACTTGGTCCACAGCTAGTGTAAAACTTAGTAGGGTTTCTTCCATCAATGGTTCGAACTGGGTTGGCTTAAATTATGCTTTAAATCAAATGGCAAAATTCAGACATATGAAAAGAAAACCATTGGAGCCCATGTCCAGCAATTTACAGACATGGTATAAAAGTTGTGGGTATCAAGGACTCTAGAAATAGTTGGGAGCACTTGCAATCACAACACAAACAGTGACCCTATGAACTCTATACCATATGCTAATAGAAAACCCGTCTGGTATAATCATTGTTTCAAATATAGGTTTTGTCACCCCCCATGCAATTAAACTGGTATCTATTTTTTTTTATAGTATATTGGCCGTCATATATGACACATGAAACACCTAGCTATTTGATACGATCCTAAGATCCACCCTATGAACTCTATACCATATATGCTATATAATCACTGTTTCAAATATAGGTTTTGTCACCCCCTTCGCAATACAATTAAATTGGTATCTATTTTTTTATAGTATATTGGCCGTCATATATGGCACATGAAACACTTAGCTATTTGATACGATCCTGAGATCCGCCGATATTCAAAATCTTAACTGGAAGCCCTTTATGATTAACAATTCAAACGCTAATTAAAATCAAAAGCAATAGTTCATATTTTCTATATTTTAAAAATTTCTTATATTCATAAATATAACACAACGATATATGTCCAATTCTCTTAACTTTTGGAAAAATTCTGCAGTATGCCGACCATGTATGTCCAATCATGAGAAGTAGAAATAAGAATATGCATCATATTAAACAGTCCCAAAGATTATCGAAATTCTCCATACTCTTATCATTCCTTCCTTACATTTGGCACACCCAATATTATCTTTTTCTTTCCAATAGAAAAGGATCCCTAAATTTATAAAGCATGGTGAAGTGGGAAATGGGTCCAAAGTCAGTTTAGTGGCAGTGAGTAGTGAGTACCCACGCTCGCATTCCCAAGCCGTTCACAACGTAGTTGATCTGGCACACGTGCCAAACCGAGTTGAGTCAACAATTATCTTTTTTTTTTTCCTTTTTAATTATAATGACAAGACATCGAGGAAACATATACTCATGTTTAGTGGGCATACATGCAATCATTTCCTCTGTGCAATCCCAACACTTGCTGACCATTCCTTTGACAGATAGAACAGTGCATCCATGATCGATGCCTCTCATCTACTGGCCAAGTGATATGAGTTTACTGACGTTGCCGCCGATTGCAGCGTAAACTGGAGATGTATATGAGAATACCCATCTTTGCATGTTTTATGTGTCATTAGTAAGAAATTCATTGCTGGTTGACCGCAACGTTATATAACCCATATGATATTTACATAATTTTTTTCTTTGATGTATTTGCTTAATTTGAAGAAACTCAGAAAATTACAATTGGATATATGTTCTTAAGGCACCTTGAGATCCGGTTTGTTTTGAAAGCAATGGGAACAAAATACAAGTGACATGACATATATCATTTTCCATTTTGCAGTATGATGAGTTTTCCAAAATTTCAAATTTAATTATTATTGTTTGTATAGAACTGGCACTTTCATAATCTTCATATACTCACATTATTGCACAGCTATAATATAAAATTTAAGTATTGACAACCATCCAAATTACCAATACAATGTCATACCCATATTTGAAATGCACAAACCTATCTACTTTGATGATGTTGTAAACAAGCTATCAGAGCCCTACAATTAAAATTCTTATCGTCCAATTAATCAAACTGATGACAATAATAAAGACAAACAAATCATGCATTCACCTCATACACAGATAACCATTATCTATAACAGTGAGAAATTGTATCCGTAGACAGGAGACAGAGCCAATATGATAAACCCAAAGAGAACAAAGTGTTCATCTCCTTTGTAGTACAGAGTTTATAGAAATGCAATGCAGCTCTATATTTCTTTATAAATTGTGATGGTACATGATCAAGTATCTTCCAATTTCTTGTAACGAAGATATAGATGTTTTAATTGCCATACGTCCCCCTGCATGCCATGGAAGTTTTTGTTGTAAAAATTTTGCTATTTAATACGTTTTATATCTGAAAAAATTGAATAAATAAAAATCTAACCTTTGTAGATCATAAATTTGAAAAATGAAGTTTATGGGAAAAATGCATGCACTTGAGTGCACTGACCAAAGAAAGATATCGGCTCCTTCTTGACAGGTTTACAACGGCGATTCAATCCCAAGATACAACTCTCCCAGTCCTTCTGGTACTTCGGCTTGCACAAGTCGCTGGAGTAGTATTGGTACCCTTTTTTGTTTCGCAGTTAGATACTCGGATGCTGTGAATACAGTGAAGAAGAAGAGAGAGAATTTTGTGTGCTCTTGTTTTTGATTTTCTGGGAATGTTTCAAAACCTTTAGGGAATGACGTTTTATAGCCTCTCAAAACGGTTCGCAACTGTTCGTTTGCAACCTTTCGATCGCAATCGCTCCATCAGCAACCACTGGCAACTACAACGATTGCAACCGTTTGATCTGCAATCGCCGGTAACCTTCAGATCCTACCGTTCAACTTGCAATGGTCATTTTCCAATAGTCGTAACCGTTCAACTTGCAACGGCCATTTTCCAACAGTCGCACCCGTACCTAAAGGTTTTTGGTTTTCTGGAAATGTTTCAAAACCTTTAAGGAATGGCCTTTCATAGCCTCCCAAAACGGTTCGTAACCGATCGTTTGCAACCTTTCGATCGCAATCGCTCGATCCGCAACCGCTGGCAACTGCAACGATTGCAACCATTCGATCTGCAACCGCTGGTAACCGTCAGATCCTACCGTCCAACTTACAACGATCATTTTCTAATGGTCGTAACTGTTCAACTCGCAACGGTCATTTTCCAACAGTCGCACCCGTCTCTAAAAACCATTCGTGCAATGGAAGTTTGTGAATAGAATACTAGTGACTTTGTGAGCTAGAATCGGAGCGGCATTCATGTCCGCAGGTTCAGGCACATGCTCGCTCGCTCGATGACCTTTTCTTCTAGCTCCCTTCTCATTCTTCGAGAAGCTTGTTTGACAGGCTTGGCATCTTGAGATATAGCCAGCTTATGCACGACCACTTCAGGGGCCAGGCCAGGCATTTCTTTGTACGTCCACGCAAAACAGTCGGCGAACTCATGCAAAAGGCCGATTATCTGCTCTTTCATTTCCTCTAACAAGAATGAGCTGATGTAGGCCGGCCTTGGGTTATCGGGCGTTCCTAAATCAACCTCGGTTAGCTCATTGAAGGTTGCTTGTCCGCCATCTTCGAACTCTTGAGGGGTCTCTTCTGGCTCGACTAGCTCGTATTCATTATTTGACTCTTCGCTGGCTTCACTAATATGAATCCTGTAACATGCCTTGATGTCAGGTTGAATGAAACCCATACCCCGTCTATCTGAGATTCGTCCATCGATGAGTGCTCGGAACTGAGGCGGGTGCCACAGCCCCTCATAAAACATCGCTTCGGAGTCCGTTTGATATAACCGACATCCGCACTTTTTAAAATATTCTCGCATCTCGGACGCATAATATCTGGGGTTTAGGACGGCTCTTATGACTCTTTCATAGGGAAGGCACGTGACAGACAAATCGTCCGGATGCACGACATAATTTAACCCATAAAACAGGATGCCCTTCTGCCCACTCTTTCTTCCGGGAATGTAGAAGGTATTCAGCTGGTCCACGGTGGAGATTGACAATGTATCGAGATTTTTGCACATCTGCTCCGGCACCCTTGTGACGGCTAGGGACCCTTCTGCAATTTCGAAGGTCTCTCGTAGTTTTGCTCGTTGCGTGGGGGCCCAATCAGCACAGCTGTTGCAAGGCGGGTCCTCTTCCTCCGACTTTTCAGTGTCGCTGCCTAAACGGGGGCGGATTTTGCTGTCGGATGGGCCTTCAGTATCAGATTCGTCCGTATCGCTATCGAAATGAGGGCGAGTTTTACGGAAGGACAGACTTCCAGCGTCGGACTCATCAGCGTCACTGCCGAAACGCGGATGCACTTGGGGTTTTTTGCTTTTGAAAATGACAGTCGGCTCAGATTTGCCTTTGAGTTTTGGGCGTAAGTGTCATAAAGACTTTGTTGGGTTACACTAACGCCCTAGCCATCATCCGTGGCCGTTTGTGGAACAAATTTTTTTTATAACGATTTAAACTGGCGCTAGCATAACCCGTTAACACCGGATCTGCCATAAACCTAACTAGCAACCTAAAGGGTTCTATCTACTATGATAGAAATTTATACCTAAAGGCTCAAGTCCTTCGGGTCTTCACTCCTCTCTTTTAGCTCCTTGAAGAGTGTACGGATTGCGCTTGATCGTCGGCCTCCTTGCTTCAAAGATGATCCACCCGAGAGTGTCTACTTTGAGCTCCTACCTCTAAACCGAGGTAATTAGGTTACTTAGTATGCTAATCTAAGTAGCCTAGAAGATGTAGAGAGTAATGATGGATTGCTTTGTCTCAAGAACCTTAGGTTTTTCAACACATGAGACTATTAGGGTTTGAGGTAGAAGAAGAGAGCTTGGAGGAGATGAGAGTGTTCTAGTGAGCATGAATGAAGAATGGGTAACTCTTGTGAATTATCAAGCATCCAATAATTCACCAAAATATCTTGAAACCACCTTGCCTCAATAGTAAACCATGAGTCACTACATGAGTCACCAAGTAGCCATGCTTCATTTAATACAAATGAACACCTCATACCTCTACCTCATTAACCATTTAACATAAATGGTTAAAACAAATAATGAGGCGTCTTCTTCTAGAAGCACCATTGTAAAATTACAAGAATACCCCTCACCACATATACATACCCGTATCCGTATTCCAAAAAATACGAATACAAAAAGACGAAAATAATCCAACAATATAATACTAGAATCCGGCTTAAACCAAAACCCATTAGTATTATCCGTTCGAATCATGATCCGTGTAGCTAGTACACGTATATGATCGAACCCCTGCCGTAAAACCATACGGCCTCTATATCGTTTTGCTCAAAACAGGGAAACCCTCTGTGTGGGACTCTAAAGACTCAACAGTACGCTGGTAGTGGGTTTAACCACAAGCACGTCAGCGGTACTAGCTGCACGTAACGGCTACCCAGGTACCTGTCGAAAAGGAAGGCCGACGAGCAAACTCGTCCGAATTCTTACCGAGCCTATTCGTGACAATCTCCGTACAGTCCGATCTCTTCGTCTAAGAATATCGCATACCGGGTCTAGGGGGTGGTAAACGTCAGACCCTAATAACCCAATAATTTGTGCTGATGCGGCTCAGGGCCAATCCGGAAAACTACTGATCAACTTATCAGTAAATCCCAACTGCCTTGGCCAAGGTCTTATGGTCCTGACCAATCGAACACAGTGTAATATCGACTCCCAATACCGGGAGAAGCGAATCCCCAACAATCACTCACTGTCTCCCCGTGGCTCGGGACTGTACCCAACCAAAACCTGTTTGCACGACTTAGTAAAGCCGTGGTAGGGTAGTGATCAAAGCACAGTAGGAACTCACACGAGACAAATGACGATCTCAGGTCCGAAGACTAACCTGTACACATGTCACCTGATAACTTCCATCTGACGATAGGTATAGTACCATCTAGAAGTTCTCGGCGAGTCCGTCCAGTGTACTTACACCCAGTTAGCACCTGTATACGATCTTAGGTGCATCAGACCAATGGCCGCGGGACCAACTATCATCCCTCGTCAGGGTTTAGAAACGTATACACTAGTCTACTCTGGAGTATCAATGCTATACTCACGCGACTAGGGACCATTTAAGGATGTGCTTATGGACTACCCAGCTCCTACAAGTACGATCGCCATCATAACGCTGGTAGTCAAGCAAGATCCTACGGGCTTTATCAACATGTAACCGCCATATGTAATATCAAGTATAATATATGCACATGTTAAGAAAAAGTCAAACCATAATAGTATACTACTGTATCAAGTCTTTATCAATATGTGCAAGCTGGATAAAGCATCAATAGAAACAAATACACATATCAAGATAAAGACAACTTAAATAATATACTATATAACTGAGCAAGATTGTCCTGTACATACATATCCCCGACATCCACATGTATACATATACAATGATGGCCTCTAGGGCATACATATCCAATAATCTCCCACTAGCACTAAGACCATATATTGGCATATCGAATACCCAATGTCTGCTCTAAGGCCAGCTGTTGGCATACCGCATACCCAACATCTCAAAAAGTTGCTCGAACCGCGCTTGAGGGAGGGCCTTCGTAAATGGATCCGCTGTGTTGTCTTTTGTATCCACTCTCTGGACCTCGATCTTCTGGGAATCTATGATCTCCCTGATCTGGTGATACCGCCTTAAGATGTGTCTGGATTTCTAATGGGACCATGGTTCCTTCGCTAAAGCTATAACCCCATTGGTATCGCAATACAAAGATATCGGATCAACAATGGACGGAACTACCTGAAGTTCAGTAATGAACTTCTTCATCCAGACCGCTTCTTTTGCGGCATCGTTCGCAGCAATGTATTCAGCCTCCATCGTCGAGTCTGCGACGGTGTCCTGTTTGGAGCCCGCCCCTCCGTTGAGAGTAAACACAAAACCCGAGACAAACTTGCTGTCATCCTTATCACTCTGAAAGCTTAAATAGGTAAAGGACTCGACTTTGAGGTCTCCATTACTGTATACTAAGAACATCTCCTTAGTCCTTCTCAGGTACTCGAGAATGTTCTTCACAGCCGTCCAATGATTCTTACCCAGGTTTGACTGATACCTGCTCACCACGCCAAGCGTGTATGCTACATCTGGTCTGGTATATAGCATCACATACATTATAGATCCTACCACCGAAGCGTAGGGTATAATGCTCATGCGAACCCTTTCCTCCTCAGTCTTGGGAGACATCTCTTTGGAGAGGGTGATTCCATGCAAAACGGGTATGTTATCGTGCTTGGAATCTTCCATACTAAATCTCTTTAGTACGGTCTCTATGTACCTGCACTGCGAAGGTTCTAATAATCTCTTAGATCTATCTCTATTGATCTTAATCCCCAGAATGTACGAGGCATCACCTAGGTCTTTCATGGAGAACCTTTCTGACAAAAACAGCTTGACTGATTGTAGCATAAGAATATCATTTCCTATCAAAAGAACGTTGTCCACGTACAAGACTAAGAATATGACAGTTCGTCCTACAATCTTCTTATATATACAAGGCTCATCCTCGTTTTTGATGAAGTCAAATTCCTTGACCGTTTCATCAAAACAGATGTTCCAGCTCCGCGATGCCTGTTTTAATCCATAAATGGATTTGAGCAACTTGCACACCTTTCCGCTGCTTCCACTGTCTACAAAACTTTTCGACTGATCCATATAAACGCACTCTTCCAAATTTCCGTTTAGAAAAACCGTTTTTACGTCCATCTGCCAGATCTCATAGTCATAGAAGGCAGCAATGGCAAGTAGGATCCAAATGGATTTGAGCATAGCCACTGGAGAAAATATTTCGTCATAGTCCACTCCTGGTCTTTGACGAAAACCTTTTGCAACGAATCTAGCCTTATAGGTTTCCACCTGCCCATCTACACCAAATTTTCTTTTGTAGATCGATTTTCATCCAACGGGTTTTACCTCAGGTGGAGCAATTTCCGAGGTCCACACTTTATTGGCATACATGGACTCCATTTTGGATTGCATAGCATCCAGCCACTTATCAGAGTCCCTACTGATAATGGACTGTCTGAAACTAGTAGGATCATCTTATTCCAAGATGCAATCCTCTCGATCCCCGTTTATGAGAAAACCGTAGTATCTCTCGGGCGGATGAGAAATTCTACTAGATCTGCGGAGTGGCCGAGGTTCGTCTGAGACTACTGAATCTAACGGTTCCACCAAATCTTCAGTTTCAGTTTGTGGTTTTGAAGTTTCTTTCAGTTCTACCGTACTCCCACTAATTTCTTTTGCAAGAAATTCCCTTTCCAAAAAGGTGGCGAGATACTAACACCTTCTATTCCTCAGTGTGGTAGAACAGATATCTATGCGAATGCTTTGGATACCCCACAAACTTACATAGAAACGATCGTGCCTGAAGTTTGTCCGTATTTTTTATTTTAACATAGGCCGAACAACCCCATATCTTAATATGCTTAAGACATTGTTCCTTTCTACTCCATATTTCATATAGAGTCTTAGGCTCAGATTTGGAAGGAACCTGATTCAAAAGGTATGCCGCTGTTTGCAGCACATGTCCCCAGAAAGAAAGAGGCAACTCAGCACTACTCATCATGGAGTGAACCATATCCAAAAGGGTGCGATTCCTCCGCTTCAATACATCGTTGTGCAGTGGTGTATATAGAGGAGTAAGCTGAGAGATAATTCCATTCTCTTTTAGGTATTTTAGGAATTCCGTGCTTAAGTACTCCCCTCTTTTATCAAATCGGAGGATCTTGATATTTTTTCCAATCTGGTTCTCTACCTCGTTTCTGAATTATTTGAATTTCTCAAAAGCTTCAGATTTGTGTTTTATGAGATACATATATTCGAACCTAGAGAGATCGTCAGTGAATGTGATGAAGTGCGAGAACCAACCCCTTGCATGTAT
The DNA here is from genome assembly GCA_030015575.1 of Agapanthus africanus. Classification (NCBI taxonomy): domain Eukaryota; kingdom Viridiplantae; phylum Streptophyta; class Magnoliopsida; order Asparagales; family Amaryllidaceae; genus Agapanthus; species Agapanthus africanus. Next base: position 142,614,095 of record CM057339.1, read on the forward strand.
AGACATCGGACCACACATATCACTGTGTATGAGTTCCAAGAGCTCTGCTGCTCTTTCTCTGTGTCTGGTAAACAGAGATTTGGTCATCTTTCCTTTGAGACAAGATTGACAAGTTTCATAAGATGAAAATTCGATCGGATCCAAATATCCATTCTTATGCAATTTACTCAGTCTTTTCTCTCTGATATGACCAAGTCTACAATACCACAAGTAGAATTTGTTCTCTTCTGAACTCTTCCTCTTGCGTGTGTTTTGTATATTGAAAATTGCGTTTTGATTTAAAACATAGATACCATTAAACAGTGTACCTTTTGCAACCAATACCTTATTAAGGTAAATGTTTATGATATTTCTATCAAGAACAAAGTTATATCCATCTCTATCTAATAAAGAAACTGATATGATGTTGCAAACCATGGAAGGTACATAGTAGCAATTGTTCAAAATCATAATATTGCCACTTGGTAATACTAGGTGATATTCACCAATGGCAGCAGCATCAACTTGTGCTCCGTTCCCTACTCTGATGGACATATCATCAGGTCCAATCATCCTACTTTTTCTCAATCCCTACAATAAATTACAGATATGAGATCCTGATCCGGTATCTAGTACTCAGGAGGTAGGACTGATCGAAAAGCAGTTCTTAATAACAAGAACACCTGAAGAAGACGCAATAGTGTGCTTCTTCTTCGTTGGGGTCATCAAGAAATTCATGCAATCCTCTTTCCCTTGCTCATACTCATGACAGCTGTCATAAGTTAGAGCCGAGCCGACGTTCCCAAGCCCAGAATAAGAATTCGGATCGGTCAAGCAATACATTTTATTATCATGATTAGGGCGTGAAATGGTTGCTACCTGGAGAGAGAAAAAGGAAACACTCAGCGTGCGCTCTTGTAAGATTAGATTGCTTATTAGTTTATTTAATCAGGATGGCTCCCACTGTTTCGTCGAATTCTCCATCAAACCTTAAAAGAAGAACTAGTCAGGATTAATCGCACGTTACAATACTTGCTTAACTTTTCAGCCAGGCTAGTGTCGGTACTTCGAGGGAGGTTTTCCAATGCTTTCGCGAAGTTTCTTAATTATATAAGCTCTTTTTCCTGGAGGCGTATCCCCGCTAACACCGTTCTAGACACCTACTCGATTTATAGAATTGATTGTTAAGTGAAATAATCTCCCAAGAGTAATCCCACTCATTAGTGGGATCGGGATCCAACTATCATTGTGTGATGATCTAGATGGAATCCACTCTAGTCACCACACTTCAGAAGGTATGCTAAACCTGCAAGTTTCCTATATGTTTGAAACTCCTGATGTGGTTTTTGCCCCTAGCGGTTCATGATCTTGACAAAGGCCAACAAATTATAAACCACTAGTCAAGTTCAACCCGTCATTATTCTGGATAAATCTAGACCCACCCGTACAAACCCTTGACAAAGGCTAACAAGGCTATACGACTGTTCTAGATAATCACATCTCTATGCAACAGACAAGCAATATCTAACTACCGTACACTACGCCTTGACAAAGGCTAACAAACGCAGCACGAATACTAGGTACTACTTATCCGAAATGACGGAGGGCTACGGCTAAATTTTTGGCGAAAAACCCTTTAACGTAATGAACTTGATATCGTTGAAGGAACCTGAGCAGTTTTGAAAAGGAGTGGTTTAGGCTCCGCTTTTGAAAACTTGTGGTTTTGAAGAAAACTGAGTAATCTATAGTATAAGCTTTTGCTTAAGAGGTCACTCCCTGCGAAGGGATCTCGGCTCTTGCCTCCTGGAATGAGGTGCTGGATATTCATGACCAAATACCACTATGCAAAGCGAAAGAATATAACTATAGTTTTTCGAAATTTGTTCCAACAATATCTTTTTAGGTTTCTTTTTTTGCATTAATCAAAATTAATGCGGTCCCATCAATTAAACCTATCACACCGGATAAGAACGAAAAATACAATATACGTATATACCATTCGCATTCGCCACAGGGCCCCTTCATTCATCGTTAGGTTACTTAACTAACGGCAGAGCGGGGGCTGGACTAGAGCGGGTGCAAAACATATACAACATCTACTAGTATATATATAAATATATATAACATTCATCCCAGGCATGATATAAGCAACATAACAGAATCTCAGCAAGCAACACAGAATGGTGGATAATCTTGGAGCCTCAGGTTTCATTTGAGCCGCAAATGAGACCCGACGATCCTGATCGTGTGGATAGCCTGTGCAATGAAAAACTGGACCCCTACAAGCACGGAAAATTACCCGCCAATCCCAGAAGTGAGGCAACCCCAATCAACAAAGTGAATGGGCCACCCAGCACTTCAAGGAATCCGGTAACTTGAGCGCCCCTCCATGGGTCATACTATACCCCCTACGAGTGCGGCGAATAGCCTGCCAATTCTAGAGTGAAGCCTCCTCCGTCTCAACGCCATGAGATGCGGGCTTGTTGCCCTCTAGAACCCGGTTATTTGAGCACTCTACCGTGGGGTAATCCTAGTACAGAAAAGAAAAAAATATATGTACAATGGTGATATCGATCTCAACCTGGTCATTCCCCAATCAAATAATATACAATCCGGCAAAGACGGCAGTCCATATGTCGGACATTCGCCCCGCAATATGAATATACAAATGAATCTGAACTGTACTACTATCATTGCAACATCAGCTATCCCACACGACAATCCAACCACAACGACAGCACAAACACAGAACATCAACGTGAATGTCATGTTCGCAAACTCGTCTAAAAGAACATATAGCAGTTAGACGGGTTATACCGCTCTAATGACATTCACGGTCGCAGATAGTAATGTATGCACTGAAACTCACGCATTTAAAATTTCGATTGACAAAAAACTTTCCATATTGGTCCCAAGTGCAATCCAGTACTCAAACAAATCCGGACCAGAAACTAAATATCCCAGAAATCACATTTCCAAATAGTAGAGCTACAGAAGAAAGTTTGTGCACAAAGGCTCCACTTCGACCGCGGAACCGCTGCAAACATGCATGTTTTGCCGCGGATCTGCGGCCGTATTACGGTCTTGTGTGCCCAATTTTCTTCTGGCCTTCTCAAAAATCCTGCACGAATTTTTAAGACTCTGTAAATAATTTTTGAACACTTTGAAAAATCGGCAGAAACTTTAACATTGAAATTGTGATTTCGGAAATTTTTCTCGATCGATCTTTTAAGCACGTCAAAACTAGCTAGTTTAGGTTTTATGGGGTGGCTTGGATACTATGTTGGGTTACACTAACGCCTTGGCCATCATCCGTGGCCATTTGTGGAACAAATTTTTATAACGATTTAAACTGGCGCTAGAATAACCCGTTAACACCGGATCTACCATAAACCTAACTAGCAAGCTAAGGGGTTCTATCTACTATGATAGAAATTTATACCTAAAGGCTCAAGTCCTTCGGGTCTTCACTCCTCTCCTTTAGCTCCTTGAAGAGTGTACGGATCGCGCTCGATCGTCAGCCTCCTTGCATCAAAGATGATCCACCCGAGAGTGTCTACTTTGAGCTTCTACTTCTAAACCGAGGTAACTAGGTTACTTAGTATGCTAATCTAAGTAGCCTAGAAGATGTAGAGAGTAATGATGGATTGCTTTGTCTCAAGAACCCTAGGTTTCTTAACACATGAGACTATTAGGGTTTGAGGTAGAAGAAGAGAGCTTGGAGGAGATGAGAGTGTTCTAGTGAGCATGAATGAAGAATGGCTAACTCTTGTGAATTATCAAGCATCCAATAATTCACCAAAATATCTTGAAGCCACCTTGCCTCAATAGTAAACCATGAGTCACTACATGAGTCACCAAGTAGCCATGCTTCATTTAATACAAATGAACACCTCATACCTCCACCTCATTAACCATTTAACATAAATGGTTAAAACAAATAATGAGGTGTCTTCTTCTAGAAGCACCCTTGTAAAATTACCCCTCACCGCATATACATATCTGTATCCGTATTCCGAAAAATACGAATACAAAGAGAAGAAAATAATCCAACAATATAATACTAGAATCCGGCTTAAACCAAAGCCCACTAGTATTATCCGTCCGAATCATGATCCGTGTAGCTAGTACACGTATATAATCGAACCCCTGCTGTAAAACTATACGACCTATACATCGTTTCGCCCGAAACAGAAAAACCCTCTGTGTGAGACTCTAAAGACTCAACAGTACGCTAGCAGTAGGTTTAACCACAAGCACGTCAGCGCTACTAGTTGCACGTAACGGCTACCCAGGTACCTGTCGAAAAGGAAGGCCGACGAGAAAACTCGTCCGAACTCCTACTGAGCCTATCCGTGACAATCTCCGTACAGTCCGATCTCTTCGTCTAAGAGTATCGCATACCGGGTCTAGGGGGTGGTAAACGTCAGACCCTAATAACCCGATAATTCGTGCTGATGCGGCTCATGACTAATACGGGAAACTACCGATCAACCTATCAGTAAATCCTAACTGCCTTGGCCAAGGTCTTATGGTCCTGACCAATCGAACACAGTGCGATATCGACTCCCAATACCGGGAGAGACAAATTCCTAACAATCACTCACTGCCTCCATGTGGCTCGGGATTGTACCCAACCAAAACCTGTTTGCATGACTCAGTTGAGCCATGGTAGGGTAGTGATCAAAGCACAGTGAGAACTCACACGAGACAAATGACGATCTCAGGTCCGAAGACTAACCCGTACACATGTCACCTGAGAACTTCCAATCTGACAATAGGTATAGTATCATATAGAATTTCTCGGCGAGTCCGTCCAGTGTACTCACACCCAGTGAGCACCTATATACGATCTTTGGTGCATCAGGCTAATGGCTACGGGACTAACCATTGCCCCTCGTCGGGGTCTAAAAACGTATACACTAGTCTACTCTGGAGTATCAATGCCCAGTCTCGATACTCACGCGACTAGGGACCATTTAAGCATGTGCTTATGGACTACCCATCTCCCACAAGTACGATCGCCATCATAACACTGGTAGTCAAGCAAGATTCTACGTGCTTTATCAACATGTAACTGCCATATGTAATATCAAGTATAACATATGCACATGTTAAGACAAAGTCAAACTATAATAGTATACTACTGTATCAAGTTTTTATTAATATGTGCAAGCTGGATAAAGTATCAATAGAAAAAAATACACACATCAAGATAAAGACAACTCAAATAATATACTATATAACTGAGCAAGATTGTCTGTACATACATATCCCCAGCATCCACATGCATACATATACAACAATGGCCTCTAGGGCATACATATCCAACAGGCTTGAACTTACGCTTTGTGTAAAAAAACTCCAGAAAACAAGAATATAGTAGTCATTAAATGGCCTTACAAAACTACATCTTGTTGATCGATCCTTTGTCAAAAACACATGAAATATGAAACATAAATTTGAGTATTCAAAACGGGTTATGCATTATGGCCATGCATGGTACCTTGATTCTTGTGAGAGTTATAAGTGTTTTACCCACTCACCCTAACCCATGGCCTCATGGCAATCTCACTTAAGTGAGGTCTCAAGAGGATACTTGTTATCAGAGTACTTCATAGATAATTTTGCATTTGACAACATTAAGAGTTAAATTCTCAACCTTAATTAACAACTAGAGCATGACAGTATCATAAGAATATGATAGGATATAAATCCTTAAATAAAGTGCCCCCACGTTCACATTTAACAGCTGCGTTTTTCCCATTACAAAACCTTTTGAGGTTGGGTATTCACTGTTGATGAATTCAATACGGGTCTAAGTCTCATTCCTCTTGATGCATTAAGAATCTTGGTTTTCGTAGGACCCTTAGTAAAGCAATCAGCTAAGTTTAATTTATTGGATATATATGCCCTAAAAGCCTTTATTGTATATGATGCTAGGGATATGTATGTACAGAAACAATCTTTGCTCAATATGATAGTATGCTATCTGGTTTATCTTTATCTTAACATGTGATGTGTTTTACCTAGTATTTCATATCTAGTATACATGTTGATAAAGCCCTTAGGATGTTTGCTTGACTACCAGGACTATGATGTAGATCATACTAGTGGGGCTTGCGTAGTCCGTAAGCAGATCCTTTAACAGTTCCTAGTTGAGGGAATATCGAGACAGGGCATCGATATTCCAGAGTAGACTAGTGTGTACGTTTCTTGACCCTGTATGGGGCGATGGTTGATCCAATAACCATTGGTGTATGACATCAAAGATTGTACACAGGTGCTCATTAGAGAATGGGTACACCGAACATGACTCGCCGATAACTCTTAAATGGTATTATAACTATCGTCAGATAGCAGTTCTCTGGTGACACTTGTACAGGTTAGTCTGTAGACCCGAGATCGTCATAGTGTCTTGTGTGGTTCCCACTGTGCTTTGATTTCCTCCCTACCACGGCTCATTAGAGTCGTGCAAACAGGTGGATTTTGGGTACAGTCCCGAATCACATGGAGGCGGTGTGCGATAGGAGGGGTTTCATCTCTTCCGGTAGAGGGAGTTGATGTTGCGCTATTCTTGATTGGCTATAACAGAAATTCCCTGGCCAGGATTGTTGAGATTTACCGATAAGAGTTATCAGTAATTTCTCGAAATGTTATGAGCCACACATCGACATGAATTATCAAGTTACCGGGGTCTGATACCACCCTTAGACTCGATATGCGACGTATCAGACGAAGAGACCGGACTGTACGGTAAGTGTTACTCATAGGCTCGTTGGGGTTAGGATGAGTTCGCTCGTCGGCCGCCTTTTCGACATGTACCTGAGTAGCCGTTACGCACAGCTAGTGCCGCTGACGGGCTTGTGGTTAAACCCACTGCCAGCGTACTGTCGAGTCTTTAGAGTCCCACATAGAGGGTTTCTCTGGTTCAGACGAAACGATGTAGAGGCAGTAAGGTGTTACGGTAGGGTTTCGATCATATATGTGTACTGGCTACACGAATGATGTTCGGAAGGATAATACTGGTAGGCTTTGGTTTAAGCCGGATACCAGTATTATGTTTTTTGGGTTATTGGTATCTCATTGTATTCGTATTTTTCGGAATACGAATACGGGTATATTTATACGATATACGGTGATGGGCATTCTTGTAATTGTACAAGAAAAGGCTTCTAGAAGGAGACACCTCATATAAGGATTTTATTTTGTGAAAATAAAATTAATGAGGTGGAATTTGGAGCATTGATGAAAGCAGGGCTAATGTTTACAATATTCATTTGGATCTACTATTGAAAAACGGTTGATTATTTTTGAGAAAAATAATCCATGCTTCAATAATTCAAAACTTAGCCATATCATTTTTCATTCACAAGACTTTTTCATTCTCACTCTCACATTCTCTCTCCAAATTATCTTCTCCTCTCTAGCTCAACCGTAACCCTTCACATGAGTTGTGATTCATAGGGTATTGAGATCAAATAATTCTCTAGATATTCTTTACATCATCTAAGTAGTCTCTCTTAGTAAGCTTGACTTATTAGTTACCTCTTTAGTGGAGGTTGAAGATTGATCCAAAGCTATCGGGTGGATCATTTATGGCTTAGCGGTGACCGGAGATCGAGATCGTCTCAAATACCCAAGGAACCAAGAAGAGCAGCAAGAAGCGGAAATAAGACCCGAAGGACCGGTTTCATGATGGTATAATCCCTATCATAGTAGTTAAAACTCCTAAATAGGGTTACTAGTTATGGTTTAGTATAAGACCCGGGAGTAAAAGTCGATGTTGCATGCTTTAAAATTATTGTTTGCTACTTCCACCTCCCCACAAGTGTTGTGGTAGTGTGCAACATCCACTAACATGATATCAGAGCCTAACTAAACCAAAACTAGTGTTTTAGACGATGTTTAAAGCTTCGATACCGAAACGACTCCGAAACTGTAAATCAAAAACCATGTTTCTATTAATTTTCAAAAAGTCTTCTAAATTTTTTAAAAACATGTGCAGAAGACTTGTTATGTGATAACTAGAACACCTTAGAAAAATGAGCAAAAACTTCATAAATCTCGCCGGCCAAACCCTTGTTTTTCCCGGCGGCACCGGCCAAGTAGAGGTGTTTGGGCTTGGGTTTTTTAAGGTGTTCTTTACACTTAGTTTTAGGATTTATGGTATTGTTTATTTTTGCCCATATTGCATATGATGTTGTCTAAGTGTTAGGGCAATTCGGAGTGTTTCAAAGTCGAATTTTTTAGCATCGTTTTTCCGCTTTTCAGTTTGATATGTGTTGAGAAACGTCCACTACTTACTATACGATGATTAGTGGGGGTTGCACATATATGTATCATGTGATGGTATCTGTATATGAATGTGTTAGATCGTCGTGGATGAATAGCCGGGGGGATGTGAGAAGAGTGTTTTCTTTTCTTTCATTCTTGTAATTTGTAAGAGTGATGTAATATTATTTTGCGGGGCACATCCGGGTTGAGGTTGTAGCCACCGTTGTATTATTTTTATTTTACTATTTTTGCTCATAGGATAGACCCAAGGTAGGGTGCACAAACTACCGGGTTCTTGAAGTGCCGAGTGGCCTAATCATTTTATTGAGGGAGGTTGCTTCACTTCAGAAATTTGGCGGGTAGTTTGCCGCACTCAAAGGGGTCTAGGGTAGGGATTTGTCTGTTCATCACGACTGTGGAATCCGTCTTTCGTTCAGGGCTTAAACGAAAAATGGAATTCTTAGTATATTCAATGTATTCATCTGTGATCTGGAATGCTTATTATCGCGTGAGACGAATGGCTATATATATATATGAGATATATAATGAACGTTGCTTATGTTTTGCACCCGCGCTAGTCCAGCCCTCGCTCTGCCGTTAGTTAAGTAACCTAACGGTGTATGACGGGACCCCGTGGCGAATGCGGATGGCATAAGCGTACGTTCTATTTTCGTTTCTTTTTCTGCAATGATAAGAATGATGGGAAAACATTGATAAGATTAATGTTAAGAGAAGATACCTAAAGATGTTATAGATTCAAAATTTTCAAAAAGTGTATCTCTAGTTCTTGCTTTGCATAGTGGTATTCCTTGATGAATATCCAGCACTTCATTCGACGAGGAAAGAGCCGAGATCCCTTCACCGGGAGTGACCACTTTAGCAAAACTAGCAAATGCTACAACCCACTCGGTTTATCATGATAGCCTCCCTAATTTTTGTTTGCATAGTGGTATTCCTTGATGAATATCCATCACCTCATTCGATGAGGAAAGAGCCGAGATGCCTTCACCGGGAGTGGCCTCTTTAGCAAAAGCTATTCGGTTTATTTTTGAAAAACTACTTGATTTTTAAGCGGAGCTTAAACCACTCCTTTTAAAATCACTAGATTCTACAATGATATCAAGTTCATTACGTTAAAGGTTTTCATCAAAACCATTTGTAGCCCTCCTCCATTTTAGGAAGTAGAGTACTTAGTATTCGTGCTACGTTTGTTGACTATAGTTAAGGCGTAGTATACGGTAGCTAAGTGATGTCTTCCTACAAAACATATGATGCGATCGATTAGGACATTCGTATGACTTTGTTGACTATAGTTAAGGGTCAGATGAGTGGGTCTAAATCAATCATGAAATGATGGGTAGAACTTGACTAGTGCTTATGATTTGTTGAGCATAGTTAAGGTCATAAGATGCTAGGGGTAAAAACCATATCAGGAATTTCAAGTGTTGAAATTTTCAATGAGATTGCATACCTTCTATTTGGTAGTTGGATCCTGGTTCCACTGTGAGTAATGGTTACTCCTAGGAGAGTTTAATACTTTACAATTAGCTAATCCAGTAGGTGTCTAGAAAGGTGTCAACGGGATTATGCCTCTAGGAAAATGAGGTTTATTTTAATTAGGTCCGTACGAAAGCACGGGGAACCTCCCTCGGAGTACTGACATTATCCTGGCTGACCAGTTAGCAAACTTGTAGAATGTAATTAATCCTGGCTAATTTTCTTTTTAAGATTTGAAGGAAAATTTGATAAAAAGCAGTATGAGACATCGATTAGATAAGATTAATAACCAATCTAATCATGCAAGAGCAATCGCTGAGTGTTTTCTTTTCTCTTTCCTAATGGCAGATACCAATGTCGGGACTTAAGATTTTATTAGACAAAAATAAACTCACGGGACCAAATTATAAAGAATTGCTGAGGAACGTAAATATTGCCCTTATTTATGACAAGGTTGCATACGTCCTTACTACTCAAGCCCCTCCCTTTCCAGGCCCTGATTCCTCTATTGCGGATAAGGAAATCCACAAGACATGGGATATAGATTGCGCCACAGCTAAATACCTCGCGCTTGCTTCGATGGACAACGAAAATCAGAAGTATCATGAGAAGATGGATGCGCAATCCATCTTTTTCCATACAAAGGACATGTATGGGGAGCAATCTCGTGCCCTGCGTTATGAGGCCTCAAGAAAGTTGTTTCAGATGAGGATGGCTGCTGGCACATTTGTAGGTGATCATGTGCTGAAGATGAAAGGAACTAGAGGACCTGGGATGGACGATGGAGAATGAACAATATGTTGATATAGTTCTACAGTCTCTCCCCCTGCCTATGCTCAGTTTATAGTGAATTTCAATATGCACAATCTGAAGAAGTCACTTCCTGAACTTCTCAATATGTTGAGGAGTGCATAGAGCAAGTTAAAAGTAGTGAAAACTCCCTCTTTAGTTGCTGGGCCATCTTCCTCTTCCGTTCCGAAAGCTAAAACTAAGGGAAAGAAGAAGAAGAAACCCATCAAACCGAGAGGTGGAGTTAGAAAGGCACCAAGAAAAGACAATTCAGGGGCTGCGGCATCGGAAAAAGGGGAATGCTTCTACTGCCACAAGACTGGGTACTGGAAGAGAAACCGCGTTAGGTACCTCGCTGATCCCAAGAAGAAGAAGCATGCTGATGCTTTTGCTTCAGGTGTGTTTGTTACCGAAATCTGTTTTTCAATTAGCTCTGCTTCCTGGGTATTAGATACCGGGTCAAGATCTCATATCTGCAATTGTGTGCAAGGATTGAGAAATAGCAACGTTTTGAAGAAAGGTGATCATACTCTCCGTGTTGGGAATGGTTCAAATGTATTTGCTGTATCAGTGGGAGAGTATCACCTTGGTTTACCTTCATGATGTATATTGGTTTTGAACCCGTGTTATTTTGTACCTTCCATGTCGTGTAACATAATATCAGTATCTCTGTTGGACAATGAAATATATAATTTTGTGTTACAAAGTAATGTTATGAACATTAATCTAAATCAACAGTTGATTATGTATGGTACATTAAATAACGGAATCTACGTCCTGAATCAACACACAGTTTTTAACATACAACACACAAACAAAAGGAAGATTTCAGAGATAATGAAGCTTTCATTTGGCATTGTAGACGTGGTCATATTAACGAAACAAGACTAACCAAGCTACATACAAATGGATATTTAAATCCGTTTGAATATAAATCTTATGCGACTTTTCAGTCTTGCATCAAGGGTAAAATGACCAAAACTTCATTTACTGGACACGGAGAGAAAGCTACTGAACTCTTAGGCCTCATACATAGTAATGTATGTGGACCAATGTCTACACATGTAAGAAATGGTTTTTCATACTTCATAACTTTTACTGATGATTTCTCAAGATTTGGACATGTGTTCTTATTGAAACATAAGTCTGAAGCTTTTGAAAAATTTAAGGAGTATAAAATTGAAGTATAAAAACAAACTGGGTCGAGTATCAAGAAACTTCGATCAGATCGAGAAGGAGAGTACCTAAGTACAGAGTTTCTAGAGTTTCTTAAAGAGAATGTGATTCTCTCTCAGCTCATTCCTCCGTACACACCACAACACAACGGTGTGTTAGAATGGAGAAATCGTATCCTATTAGATATGGTATGTTAGATGATGAGTGATGCCGAGTTACCACTTTCGTTCTGGGGACATGCATTGGAGACTGCAATATATCTTAAACAGGGTTCTGACCAAAACCGTGCCTGCTACTCTCTATGAGATATGGTATGAGAAGAGACCATCTCTTAAACGAGTTAGAATATGGGGTTGTCCTACTTTTGTTATAAAGCAGAATCCAGACAAACTCGAGACACGATCGGTTTTGTGTAAATTTGTGGGGTATCCCAAACATTCATATGGGTATCTTTTCTACCATAAGGAGGAACAAAGAGTGTTTGTTTCTCAATACGCCACATTTTTAGAAAATTAATTTTTTACAAATGATATTGTTGGCAATATGGTAGATCTGGAAGAAATTTCAGAGCCACAAACAAATATCGACGATTTGGTTGAACCTGAAGTTTCAATAGAACCCAATGAGCCTCAGTCACTCCGTAGATCTAGTAGAACTTCTCGCCCACCGGATATATACTATGGTTTTATAATTGATGGTGATAGAGAAGATTGCATCATAGATGATGATGACCCTACTAGTTTTCAGCAAATTATCACGAGTAGTGACTCAGTGAAATTGCTGGATGCTATGCGATCCGAAATGGAATCCATGCACACCACCGAAGTATAGACTTTGGAGGTTGCAACCTCTGGAGTAAAACCTATAGGGTGCAAGTGGATCTTTAAGAAAAAGATTGGTGTTGATGGACAGGTAGAGACCTATAAAGCTAGGCTCGTGGCGAAAGGATTTCGTCAAAGACCAGAATTGGACTATGATGAGACTTTTTCTCCAGTCGCAATGCTTAAATCCATTCGAATCCTACTTGCTATTGCTGATTACTACGACCATGAAATCTGGAAGATGGATGTTAAAACAACATTTCTAAATGGTGATTTAGATGAATGTGTTTTTATGGATCAGCCGGAAGGCTTCATTGATAGTGGGAGCAGCGAAAAGGCATGCAGGTTGCTTAAATCTATCTATGGATTAAAGCAGGTATCATGGAGTTGGAACATCTGCTTTGATGATGCAATCAAAGAGTTTGATTTTATAAAAAATATAGATGAACCTTGCATTTATAAAAATATTGTAGGGAGTACAGTCACATTCCTCGTATTGTACGTGGATGATATTCTCCTGATAAGAAATAACGTTCCAATGCTACAATCGGTCAAACTATTCTTATCGTAAAGGTTCTCCATGAAGGACCTGGGTGATGCCTCATGCATTCTGGGCATTAGGATCTATAGGGATAGGTTTAAGAGATTGTTGGGATTGTCCCAATCTAGGTATATAGATACCATACTAAAGAGGTTTAGTATGGAAGATTCCAAGCGAGGTAATTTACCCGCTTGTCACAGGATCACCCTCTCCAAAGAGATATCTCCAAAGAATGATGAAGAGAGGGCTCGCATGAGCATTATACCCTACGCTTCGGCGGTAGGATCTATAATGTATGCGATGTTATGTACTCGCCCAGATGTAGCTTACGCACTGCGTGTAGTAAGCAGGTATAAATCCAATCCAGGAGAGAAACACTGGACGACTGTGAAGAATATTCTTAAGTATTTGCGAAGAACTAAAGAAATGTTCTTGGTGTATGGAAATGGAGATCTCTAAATGGAGGCCTTTACCAATTCCAGTTTCCAGAGCGATAAGGATCACAACAAGCCCATCTCAGGTTTTGTATTTACCCTCAATGGAGGGGCGGTATGTTGGAAGAGTTCCAAGCAAGATACCGTTGCTGACTCTACGATGGAAGCTGATTATATTGCTGCTAATGATGCCGCAAAAGTGGCAGCTTGGATAAGGAAGTTCATTTCTGAAGTTCAGGTGGTTCCATCCATTGCTAATCCAATACTTTTGTATTGTGATAACAATGGTGCCATGGCTTTGGCAAAGGAAACACGGTCCAATCAGAAATCTAGACATATCTTGAGACGATATCACCTCATCAGAGAGATCGTGGATCGCCAGGAGATCGAGGTGCGTAGAGACACAAAAGATAGCAAGCCGATCCATTCACCAAGGCCATCTCTCAAGTCCAGTTCGAGAGACTGTTCGAAATGTTGGGCATGCGGTACACCGGCAACTGGCTATAGTGCAGACAATGGGTACTTATTGCGCCAACTAAAGGCCTTAGTGCAAGTGGGAGATTGTTGGATATATATGCCCTAGAGGCTTTTATTTTATAGGATGCTAGGGATGTGTATGTACAGAAACAATCTTTGCTCAATATAATAGTATGCTATCTGGTTTATCTTTATCTCAACATGTGATGTGTTTTACCTAGTATTTCATATCTTGTATATATGTTCATAAAGCCCTTAAGATGTTTGTTTGACTACCAGGACTATGATGTAGATCATACTAGTAGGGCTTGCGTAGTCCGTAAGAAGATCCTTTAACAGTTCCTAGTCGAGAGAATATCGAGACAGGGCATTGATATTATAGAGTAGATTAGTGTGTATATTTCTTGACCCTGTATGGGGCGATGGTTGATCCCATTACCATTGGTGTTTGACATCAAAGATTGTACACATGTGTTCATTAGAGATTAAGTATACCGAACAGGACTCGCCGAGAACTCTTAGATGGTATTATACCTATCATCAGATAGCAGTTCTCTGGCGACACTTGTACAGGTTAGTCATAAGACCCGAGATCGTCATAGTGTCTTGTGTGGTTCCCACTGTGCTTTGATTTCCTCCCTACCATGGCTCATCAGAGTCATGCAAACAGATGGCTTTTGGGTACAGTCCCGAATCACATGGAGGCGGTGAGCGATATGAGGGGTTTCGTCTCTCCCGGTATAGGGAGTTGATGTTGCGCTATGCTCGATTGGCTATAACAGAAATTCCCTGGCCAGGGTTGTTGAGATTTACTGATAAGAGTTATCAGTAGTTTCTCGAACCGTTATGAGCCATACATCGACATGAATTATCAAGTTACTGAGGTCTGACGTTTACCACCCCTAGACTCGATATGCGACGTATCAGACGAAGAGACCGGACTATACGGTAAGTGTTACTCATAGGCTCGTTGGGGTTAGGATGAGTTCGCTTGTCGGCCACCTTTTCGACATGTACCTGAGTAGCTGTTACGCACATCTAGTGCCGCTGACGGGCTTATGGTTAAACCCACTGCCAACGTATTGTCGAGTCTTTAGAGTTCCACATAGAGGGTTTTCCTGGTTCAGGAGAAACGATGTAGAGGCCGTATGGTTTATGGCAGGGTTTCGATCATATACGTGTACTGGCTATGTTAGTGTATATGCCCTAGGGGCCATTATTGTATCATACTAGCTTGTATATTACTTAATGGAAGTTTGGGATATTCAGTTATATAACAGTCTTGCTAAACATGGTAGTATGCTACTTGGTTTAATCTATCTTAATATGTGAGTATGTATTGATAGAGCCCTTAGGATCTTGCTTGACTACCAGCGTTGTGATGGCAGTCACACTAGTGGGGGATGGGTAGTCTACAAGCACATCCTTTTTCAGGTCCCTAGTCGTAGGATTATCGAGACAGGGCATCGATACTCCGGAGTAGACTAGTGTGTACGCTTCTCATCCCAGTTGGGGAGATGGTCTGTCCCATAGCCATCAGTACATCATTCTGGAGATAGTATACAGGTGCTCGTTAGGTTACGGGTACACCGGACAGGACTCGCGGGGAACTGTTGGTTGGTATTATACCCGTCGTCAGTTAACATTTCCCAGGTGACATGAGTACAGCATAGTCCGCAGACTTGACACTGCTACTTCGCCTCGAGTGTGTCCCACCATTCTTAGATTGCTACCCTACCACGGCTCAAAGGAGTCATGCAAACAGGTAGCAGTTGGGTGCAGTCCCGAGCACTTGGAGGCAGTGGCGGTTAGACAGGATTCGTCTCTCCCGGTATTGGGAGTTGATATCGCGCTGTGTCAGAGAGCCATTACGCAAAGTCCCTGGCCAGGGCAAGCGAGATTTACTGGTAGGTTTTCCAGTAGTTTCTCAAGATGTAATGGGCTTCGCTCCGACACGACTTATACCGCTTTTAGGGGACTGACGCTTGCCGCCCCCTAGGCCCGATATGCGATAGTCCTAGACGAACAGACCGGACTGTACGGAAATTGCCACATCAGGCTCAGTAGGAGTTCGGATGGGTTTCCTCATCGGCCTTCTTATCGACATCTACCTGGGGACCGTTACGTACAGCTAGTGCCGCTTGCTGTAAATCCCCATTTCCATCTTAATAAAAGTTTTCTATTTTTCTAAATCCCAGAGATTTCTTTTCTTTTCCCTCGTAAATTTTGTAGGAAGGTGGTTGCTTAAATTTCAATATTTAAAATTTTCCCAAACCCTAAAAGTCAAAACCCAAGATTTAAAACCAATTAAAAACCAAAGCTAAAATAAACTAAAACCAAACTATTTTTCATAAACACTCAGCCCATTGAAATTTTCCTTTAACATTGAAAATAATTAAAAACAATCAGCCCAGCCCGTCCCCCTCCTCAGCCCACACACACAAAATAAAAAGGAATTCTTTTAAAAATCCTTTCAGCCCAGCCCGTTCCCTTCAGCCCAAGGAAATAAAATAATTAATTAAAACCCCGGCCCACTCCCTCCAGCCCGCTTCCCCAGCACACCTGACCCGGCCCACTACCCTTCTTCTTCCTCCAACGGCTCTTTTCCTTTTTCCCCGCTCGCGATCCGCGTTCCTCGCCTCCGCCCGCGCCCACGCTCACGTCTTGACTGAGATTCCAGTCAAGGTTAAGGACGTCATAGTCCGTGGGTTTAAGGACCCCACAGTCCAATGTTTCCCTCTGAATGGCGGCCGAGACATGACGTCTTGACTGAGATTCGGGGCAGATGCTATATGGTACTATCCGTCTACCTCTCCGAAGATGCCAAGTTGATTTATGGCACCATGTATCGAAGGTTTAAACGGATGCGTCCGATGTAGCAGACTTCGTCAGATTCCCCCTCATTTGAGGGTTTTTTTTGATTGTGGGGACGCTCTTCCCTGCAGGCGCAAGCCCCTGCAGTTAATTACGCTACCGCATTGCGGTAACCACTTTCTCCTTCTCCAGAAATTTCACTTCGTGTCATGTGTGTTTATTTTGTGTTTGGTTGCCCGTGGATTGTATACGGAGACTGAATTACGTCGTCGCCCGTAGGGCGTGGACTAGTCCAAATCCGTATTATCTTAGATTTGGGTTTGTGGGTTGGGTTTAAGAATACATTAGCCTCATTTGGGACTAAGATCAACTTAAACGTTTGTTAAGGATACGTTAGTCTGATTTTAGACTAAGATCAACTTAACGGGATCGTTTAGATCCAACAAGAGAGCAATTTAAGGGGCGGCCCTGTTGTTTAGTTTAGTGACATTGCGGTCAATAGGTAGTTTAAGGACATTACGGTCCATAGGTAGTGTAAGGACATTGCGGTCCAATGTTAGTTTTAAGACGTTGCGGTCAAGGTTAAGGACGTCATAGTCCGTGGTTTTAAGGACTCCACAGTCCGATGTTAGTTTTAAGACATCACGGGCAAGGTTAAGGACGTCATAGTCCGTTGTTAGTTTTAAGACATTCCGGTCAAGGTTAAGGACGTCATAGTCCGTGGGTTTAAGGACCCCACAGTCCGATGTTAGTTTTAAGACATCCCGGTCAAGGTTAAGGACCTCATAGCCCATGAGTTTAAGGACCCCACAGTCCGTATCAATATGTGGTCATCGAGACCAGTCACCTCTTTGAAGACGTTGAGGAATTACAACGCCAAGTATCAAAGGAGTGAAGAGATGTACCCTTAAACCGAGGTAGACTAAATAGTCTTTGGCCCAATTTGGAACCAAGACCAATTAATCATATTATGAGCCTATTGGCTCAGTTAAGTCTGAATTGAGGACTTATGGCCAGCTTGGGCCAAGTCCAATCATGCTTAGGATATGGGCCCTCTGTTGGTCCATTGAAGGAGAGGCTTTGTCTCTGGAAATTTAGCCAATTGGGCTAAAGCTAGTGTTAAACACTAGAGACCAACAGTGTTGAACACTGGGAATGAGATTGACAAACTGATGTTAAACGCCAAAAGATAATCAGTGTCACATACTAGCAACAAGGCTTTCAAATTAGTGTTAAACACTAAAGCAGGTCAGTGTTAAGCACTGGCCAGAGAGGTTTCAAGTTAGTGTTTAAACACTAAAGCAAATCAGTGTTAAACACTGGAAAGAGAGATTCCAAATTAATGTTAATCAGTATTAAACGCTGGTAACCGAAATTTAATTTAGTGTTAAACACTAACAAATTTAGTGTTAAACACTGCAAAGAGAGTTTTTCAATTAGTGTTAAACACTAAAGCAAATCAGTGTTAAACACTGGATACAGAGGTTTCAATTTAGTGTTAAATACTAAGGCAAGAGGGGTCACGTGGTAGCACGTGAGAGCGCCCTCTCTTTATTTGTTCTGCCGAGAGTATTGAGTATTTTGGAGCGTCACGTGCCGTCACGTGATGGGCATTTAAGTGTTCGTCTGTTAGAGCTTCTGCTAGGGGTCACGTGGGGCACGTGAGGAGTTGTCTCAAAACCCTTCTCTGTGGACCTTTTCAGGGTTCACGTGGTAGCACGGGACCCTGTTTCTTTGCCTGTTTGAAGATGCGTTTATCTTTTTAAGAATTAAATTCTTCATGGGGTTAAACCCTAGCAATAAACTTTAGAGGAATTAACTTCCTGTTTTCTTCTTAAGGATTATATTCTTAGATAGAGTTGAACTCTAACTTGTCTTTTGTAGGAATTGAATTCCAATACATGTGAGGAATTAGGTTCCTGTTATTTTAACAGATTTGAGTTCTTAACTAGGGTTAAACCCTGGTTCTGTTCATTTGAAGGAATTAAATTCCTATGACATAGGGTTAAACCCTAATTTTATTTTAAAGGAATTAAATTCCTATGAGAATTAAATTCTCAAATTTCCATTCCCTCCCTATGCTTTAGATCTGCATGGCAGGATCTCAACCCAATGAGAATTAAATTCTCAATTCATGGGGAGATGTGCACTTTGCAGATCCTCCACTAAAAAGAGAACTAAGTTCTTCTTTTTAATATAAGAGTTAAACTCTTTTGAGAATTAAATTCTCCTTTTTTTTAAAAGCTTTCCCTTTCTTACTTAGGGTTTTCTTTTGCAGAAGATCAAATTCTTCCAAAGTCTCAAGACTCTCTTTTTTTTTTTTCTATCTCTCTGTATATAGATCTCTGTATATCTCTCCCCCTTTCCCTTAGCTCCTATTTATAGGAGAAGAAGCAGAATCAATTAGTTTCGATGAATCATTCATTGAGGGATCTGATTTGTATTCATTAGAGATTCGATTTGCATTCATCATTTATTTGGACCTTTGGATTATTAGGTGAATTTTATTCACCATTGAATTTTAAATCCAAAGATATTCTTTTGTTGTTTCGGTTAGATTTTAAGGGGAAATCTTTCCAAGTTCAAGATTTTTCCATAGATAGGTGATATTTAATCACCTTTAAATCTTTAATCCAATCGGTTTCAAATAATCATTCCCCATTGGAAAGATTAGAATGCTGTTCAGAATTTAATTCTGTTAAATAGATAGGCTTTGAAAGCCGGTCATGTGTGGCCACGTGACCCTTGGTCACATGTAAGCACGTGACCCCTGGTCATGTGTGGGCACGTGACCCCCTGGAGCGAACTTTCTTCTCCCTTCTGCGCTCTATCTTCTAGCCGCTGTTCGACCGTCACGTGTCAACACGTGACCCCTGGTCACGTGTGAGCACGTGACCTTTTTCTGGAGCCTTTTCTTTGATTTAATCAAGGAGCTGAATCTGCCTTTGCCGCCGCTTTTAATTGTCACGTGCCAACACGTGACTGCTGGTCACATGGTAGCACGTGATGCCTCTTCCATAACTTTCCTGATTTTAAATCAGGAAACAAATGCCCTCACATCGTTGTTCTCACGTGTTTGCACGTGAGTGCAACGCTGTCACTTTTGTGACCGTTGGATTCCTCTAGGGATTTGGGGAGATGAAGCGTCTCCATCACATCCTATAAATACCCATGTCCTTTCAGAAGTGCCTCCACTTTGCTCATCTTCTTCCTTTGAGAACTTTTTCCTTGAGAATTTAATTCTCGTTTCCAGAGCTTAGTTCTCTGTCTTGAAACCTTTTCAGAGTTTAACTCTGTTCAAAAAGACTCTTTTCCTCAGGTAATGTCCTTGAACAAACGATGAACTTTCACATTCCTCTGGATTTTAAATCCAAAACAAGGGTTTTTATCCTTTTTTAACAAAGAACCCATTTTTCTTCAAGCTTTTTAACCGAAACATGAGACCACTTAACCTTCAACAATAGATCTCTTAGGGTTTAGATGATCTTTTAGGGAATGATGGTGATAATCCATGGAGTTTTACTCCATTCATAGGAAAAGTGTTTCTGGGAATTTTAATTCCCTTTTCTTAATAAGGAATTTAATTCCTATGAAGAACTCGGTTTCTTCACTTGGAGGCTTCCCAGGGTCTCTTTGCCCTGGGTTGTCCTTCTGTAATTAATGGAACATAAGTTTGCAATGATATCTTCTGTGGGAATTTAATTCCCTTGATCTTGTTTGATTTGTTATAGAATCCCAGATAGATTTGTCTTCTAGGGGATATGTAGGGCCACCCGCAATCCACTTTTTATTTCATGAGGGTATCCCTTTTGTCTTATTACAACTGCTCGATCTCGTTATTAATGAGCCGTCATCTTGATTCTATGGGGCCCATGTGTTTTGTAGCCAATGGTCCCAGAAAAATCTACTGTTGCTTTCTTTAACTAGTCTTCATGTTCATGCATGGATATATATTGCTGACTTTGCTTTTGACGGTCTTCTTCCATTCGATTCCAGGTGCGATGGCTTCTTCTCCATGTTTTCCCTTTACTCGTTCGGAGGCCGCTTTTCCTCAATCACCATCCGATGAGGAAGCGATGGCGATGATCCGGGCTCATGACCCGAACTGTACCAACTTGCTTCTATGGGGGACTTGGTACAACCATATTATCCGGGGTCGCCGGAGTTTCCTCTGCGCAATACCAACAGAGCCTACTTTCCTGTTTTTTCCGATGGACCCTCCGAGGACGGTCTTTGCTGTGGAGATGCCAAACTGGACTCCAACGGGGAGGCTCGAACCTTCGACGACCGGTATCCCGAACCATCCGATCCCGGCTATAGACATTATGGGGCGGCGCATTTGCCAGGGTGAGGCCCAACCATGGGGACAAATCTACAAGATAGGGCTCACCCCTCGACATCCTACGGGGTACCTCCTTTGGGCTCGCTACATCCTGTCTGCCCATAGTGCGAGGCTGCAGAAGGTCGGGCTTTACCAGGCGATATATGCGTCGCTCTTTCACTACCAATCCCCGCATGTTTGGTGGGTTAAGGCGTTTTTGAACCAGTGGAACCTTCCCACCAACACTTTCCTTTTAGGGGACCACGAGGTCTCGATCTCTCTGGCATAATTCTATGACATCTCGGGGTTGCCAATCAGGGGCAGTCTGTATGAGGAGTTGCTGCCCTCTGACGAGTACGTCTTTGAGCCCGAGCCTGCTCCGGTTGACGGCCTGTCTGCTGAGAATGCCGTCCGCCACAAGCGTCCCAGTTTGATCTAGGCGCTAGGTATCTTCGACTGATTGTTCACCGAATCCGAAGAGCAGGGTGTTACTTTCAAGAGCTTCATTGCTTGTTTCCTTCGCGAGGATGTCTTATCGAAGACAGCTCCGAAGTTCGCCAACATTAGAGACCCCTTTGGGTTTGGTCCGAAGAAGCTGTCGACCACTGAATCGGATCTACCACAGTACTACATCCCTATTATGTCACCGACGTCTTTTGAATCCATTGCTGCTCCCGGCATGGATGAGGAAACGTTCTTCGTGGGTTTTGTTAGTGTTTGGCTCAGTTGGTTTGTCATCCCCATGCATCGTCGCTTTATGAGAGGTTCGTTTATCTACCCGGCTTATTGTATCGCTGAGGGGACACGGTTATCCATCGGCATCCCGGCTTTAGCGCACCTTTATCATGGATTGGGCACCGCAGCTAATACCTCTACTCCCGGCGTGGATGTAGTAAACTTTTCGCTTCATTATTTCACATCCTGGGTAGAAATGCATGTGCTGGGGGCTTTCGCTATGCATCAGAGGCCCGCATTTTACGACGCCTACCCCTTCCCGCGACTTATGCGATTGGTGGATGCTTCTGCCGCCGACCCGACTCAATTCGTGGCTATTCGGGTGCTGATTTCTCCTCACACTGCAGCTGGCGGGCTGGTTTTTAATGATCAGGTCTTGTCTACTCCCTCAGGTCCAGTTCAACAACTCTGGGACCAGTCAAAAGACAACGTCCCTTTTTTGAAGCCTCGAGAGGCCGCACACTTGTATACAATTAGACCGGGCTACTTGGTGTTTCGCCAGGACAGTGCAGCTCTTTTCATGCGGTACAACCCGCATCGATTCGCCCGACAGCTTGGATATGACCAGGGCGTTCCCTTTGAGGCTTTCATAGTTGCGCCGGTCCCTTCACTTGACGCCGTTCGCGATGCCGCACATCATTTCGTGAGGTTGAACACCGGCTCCCACTTTATGATCCCTGAAGCTGAGCATACGCCCCGGTGCGTGGGATCATTCATGGGTTGGTATCTCCATCGAGTCAGCCCGATTATTCTTGAGGAGAGAAGGGTGCTTCTTGGTCATGATGCCCCTCCTCAGGTTCCGGGAGCTAAGCTGCGACCGAGGGCTCCTGTTTGCTTCCCTCTGAGGGAGATTGGCACCGCGCTCATTCCGGGGGAGTCGGGGGTGGACCTTACTCCAACAGCTGGTATGCCTCTAGGTACCCGATAGCGAGGTAGATGGGCTCCAATAGCAGCACCACCGCCTGCGGCAGCATTGCCTCCCGTGGCATCGACAATGGTGGTGTCATCCTTAGTTGTGGCACCAAGTGAGGGTAATAGGGACGATGGTGTTGAAGGCGACGTGGGTCGTCGCCGCACCCAAACTCCGCGAGGAAAGAAACGGTCGTCTTCGGCGGCCGGTTCTGGATCTAAGAGGCGAAAGAGGGTGGCCACCAACCTAATTGATTCTTTAACGGAGTCGGAGCCCATACTTCCAGATGAGTCGCTGGCCGTGCAAGAGTCGGACGCTGGTCTTCTTTTCCCGGGTTCGGTTGCCGAGGAGGCCGCACAATTGGCTGAGGCTATAAGAAGTTCCCAAGATGAGTCCCAGAACGTCAGGGTTCTGAAGAAGCCCTATCCTTCCATAATCTTTTATGAAGACCCTTCGTGGATTCGGCGGCGGTTCATTGGCCCTTTGGAGGAATGGGGAGAAAGGGCCCTGAAACAGGCCGCTTCGGAGGATGCCGCGGACGCGCTTTCCTTGTGGACCGGCGGTCATGAGTCTACCCTCGAACCCCGGCGAGCACGCCTCCTTGAGAAGGAGCATCGGCTTGAAGAAGCCATACTGAAGGCTTCTCTGCGCATTGGTACGTTTTTATATTTCTCTGCAGTTCTTCAAATTGCTTATGCTTGTATATATGTATCCTTATTTTGTGCGACTTGTGCAGAGTCTTCGGCGATGGGAGAGATCCCTACTGGCTTGTTGCAGCTAGAGCCCATTGACATTCCCGATGAAGTCTTACTCGATGCGGATGGGGCCGACAATGCCATTCCTCTCGCAATAGAACCTCCGGTGGCGGCTCTTGATTCCAGGATACTCGCTCCTTTGGGAGAGGTTCTCTCGGTGGTCGCCGTCCCAACGACTCTACCTGAAGGCGGCCCAGAGGTTGAGATGGAAGTAGTCGGGACTACCCTCCCTTTGTTGGAGCCTGAGGTCACGACAGAGGCCGTTGAAGCCGCTATCCCCCCGGCTCAGAATGGGAGGAGTGTTGAAGGTAACCTTCCATGTTTTGAGCTAGTAATCTTTCTGTTACCTGAACTCTTCTGTCTTTTCAGAATTACGTGGACTGGCGGCTTCCATTGTCGATCTGTCTCCTCGGCAATCCTTCCAGCGTCTTTTGGAAATGGCCGCTCCGCAGGCGATATCTCCTCAACGCCTCGTCCTCTCATCTGGACAAGGTGAGTGTTTCATCATTTCTCATAGCATCGTTGTTATTTTGCGTATTGACATTGATGTTCTCTACAGCTTTGGAGGCCGATGATGAGGTCGAGGTTCTCGAAGGGCCAGGGGAACCTCGGCTCCTACTTGCATGACCGTGGGTAGGTGACATTTCGGTATAGCCTCACTTGTTCCTTTGTTTAAGAGTCTTACTAATATTTTTCAATTCTGAACAGCTTTGCCAGCTCAAATAGCGTTGGAATCGCGCATCGTCATGCCGCCTGTCCCTTATGCTTTGCGAGCTTCAGAACGCTTGGCCCAATTGAGCCTTGTCTCCCTGTCGTCTTTGATCGAGGAGCTTCGTGCTGGCAGTGCAACCACAGCTGAAGCATTTGCTGCCGAGGCTAACGGTTCTCTTCCTTTTCTTGCCACCTACCATAGCGAAGAGGTGGTGCGAGTCTGGGTGGGGTTCTGTCGGCAGGTGGAGGCTTGCTTGCACGCACTTGAATGTTCCCGTCTTTCCTCGGAGGTCATGGCTGCAAAGGCGGACTTGCGGGGGCTGATAGCGCGGTGCGCGGCAAACATGACATCGTGCGAGAAGAGGCTCGGCCGTAAATTCTCAGAGAGGGAGCTGGCTTCTAAAGCGCCGAGCGAGCTTCAGGAGAGTCTTACTTCCAAGGCCAACAAAGCGTATGAACTCTGGCGGGTGCTTCAAGAGTCTATCAGGGAGGTGGTGGCTCTTGATAAAGCTGCCACGTTCACTCGTGAGAGGGTCGAGGCTCATAAGGCCACCGAGAAGGAGCTTGAAGGTCGGCTCGCTTCGTATCAGGCCCAGCAGGCTCAGGCGGAGGCCCGTCTTCTGGCGATCCTGAATCATGAAGCCGTGGCCCAGCAAAAGCAGGATGAGCTAGCGAAACTGCTAAATCGCCTGCCGGCTTGAAACATTTGTATCTTTTCCTTTCTTTTTTGTACATACTCATGGATGAAAGTATTTTCTTTTTGTTCTTTCATGGATTGTAGTTTGTATCCATTTTGGTTTATGAATAAAAGATACAATTTTCTTCCCAATGGTGTGTCTCTTTTCATTGAATGTGTTTTGCGGACAATTTATCTTGATCTTTTTGCAGGGCAGCGACGGCTTAGGATTCAGGGTTAAGATCTGGTTCCTAAGATTTTTGCACTTTATGAGCCACGAGGGTCTCATAAGAGTTTTTCTCCCTATGGGTCGAGAGGATCCCGTAGGTGTAAGTTCTTCTTAAGAATCGTGAGGGCTCTTAAGCGGGTTTTCCCTTGAGAGTCGTAAGGATCTCACAAGAGAGTTTTTCTTCCTTACAGGTCGTGAGGACCTGCAAGTGCTGATGTGGTCATCCTTATCCGTGTTTCACGGGGTCAGGGGTTGCTCAAGGCATCATAGTTTAAAGACGTCGCGGTCAAGGTTAAGGACATCATAGTCCGTGGATTTAGGGACTCCACAGTCCGATGTTAGTTTTAAGACATCACGGTCAAGGTTAAGGACGTCATAGTCCGTGGATTTAAGGACTCCACAGTCCGATGTTAGTTTTAAGACATCACGGTCAAGGTTAAGGACCTCATAGTCCGTGGATTTAGGGACTCCACAGTCCGATGTTTGGTTGCAGGGACCCGTCATCTCTTTGAAGACGTTGAGGAATTACAATGCCAGGTATCAAAGGAGCGAAGAGATGTACCCTTAAACCAAGGTAGAATCAGTACAGAATCAGGCTGGTTGATCGGTAGTTTTAAGACATTACGGTCGAGGTTAAGGACGTCATAGTCCGTGGATTTTAAGGACTCCACAGTCCGGTGTTTGCTCTGGATGCTTCACACGGGTTCACTGCCGTGCTTGGCGAGGACCAGGCTCCGCTCTGGATGCTTCACACGGGTTCACTGCCGTGCTCTGCGAGGACCAGGATCCGCTCTGGATGTTTTTCGCAGGGTCAAAGAGTGACGTTATCCGCGTTCCACGTAACCAGGAATTTTGCACTAGATGCTTCACACGGGTTCACTGCCGTGCTCGGCGAGGACTAGGCTCCGCTCTGGATGCTTCACACGGGTTCACTGCCGTGCTCTGCGAGGACCAGGATCCGCTCTGGATGTTTTCCGCGGGGTCAAAGAGTGACGTTATCCGCGTTCCACGTAACCAGGAATTTTGCACTAGATGCTTCACACGGGTTCACTGCCGTGCTCGGCGAGGACTAGGCTCCGCTCTGGATGCTTCACACGGGTTCACTGCCGTGCTCTGCGAGGACCAGGATCCGCTCTGGATGTTTTCCTCGGGGTCAAAGAGTGACGTTATCCGCGTTCCACGTAACCAGGAATTTTGCACTAGATGCTTCACACGGGTTCACTGCTGTACTCGGCGAGGACTAGTCTCCGCTCTGGACGTTTTCCACGGGGTCAAAGAGTGACGTTATCCGCGTTCCACGTAACCAGGAATTTTACACTAGATGCTTCACACGGGTTCACTGCCGTGCTCGGCGAGGACTAGGCTCCGCTCTGGACGTTTTCCATAGGGTCAAAGAGCGACGTTATCCGCGTTCCACGTAACCAGGAATTTTGCACTAGATGCTTCACACGGGTTCACTGCCGTGCTCGGCGAGGACTAGGCTCCGCTCTGGACGTTTTCCACGGGGTCAAAGAGTGACGTTATCCGCGTTCCACGTAACCAGGAATTTTACACTAGATGCTTCACACGGGTTCACTGCCGTGCTCGGCGAGGACTAGGCTCCGCTCTGGACGTTTTCCACGGGGTCAAAGAGTGACGTTATCCGCGTTCCACGTAACCAGGAATTTTGCACTAGATGCTTCACACGGGTTCACTGCCGTGCTCGGCGAGGACTAGGCTCCGCTCTGGACGTTTTCCACGGGGTCAAAAAGTGACGTTATCCGCGTTCCACGTAACCAGGAATTTTGCACTAGATTCTTCACACGGGTTCACTGCCGTGCTCGGCGAGGACTAGGCTCCGCTCTGGACGTTTTCCACGGGGTCAAAGAGTGACGTTATCCGCGTTCCACGTAACCAGGAATTTTGCACTAGATGCTTCACACGGGTTCACTGCCGTGCTTGGCGAGGACTAGGCTCTGCTCTGGACGTTTTCCACGGGGTCAAAGAGTGACGTTATCCGCGTTCCACGTAACCAGGAATTTTGCACTAGATGCTTCATACGGGTTCACTGCCGTGCTCGGCGAGGACTAGGCTCCGCTCTGGATGCTTCACACGGGTTCACTGCCATGCTCTGCGAGGACCAGGATCCGCTCTGGATGTTTTCCGCGGGGTCAAAGAGTGAGGTTATCCGCGTTCGACGTAACCAGGAATTTTGCACTAGATGCTTCACACGGGTTCACTGCCGTGCTTGGCGAGGACTAGGCTCCGCTCTGGACGTTTTCCACGGGGTCAAAGAGTGACGTTATCCGCGTTCCACGTAACCAGGAATTTTGCACTAGATGTTTCACACGGGTTCACTGCCGTGCTCGGCGAGGACTAGGCTCCGCTCTGGATGTTTTCCGCGGGGTCAAAGAGTGACGTTATCCGCGTTCCACATAACCAGGAATTTTGCACTAGATGCTTCACACGGGTTCACTGCCGTGCTTGGCGAGGACTAGGCTCCGCTCTGGATGTTTTCCACGGGGTCAAAGAGTGACGTTATCCGCGTTCCACGCAACCAGGAATTTTGCTGATTGTATCCGCATTTCACGGGATGAGGGTTTGACTCTTGGTGATCTGTATGTCGCCGAGCCATGGAACTGAGAGTTTTCGCTGTTCCGCTTCGCTTAAAGTTGTGTCCGTTGTTGCAAGACGAGTGTTGAGACGATCTCTAGATCACTTGTGGCTTATCGAGATTTGGCTTCTTCTTCTGATGAAACCTGGGAGAGGAGGAGTGCGATTCCTTCTTTGTTTGCGCCCCTGGATTGTATACAGGGATAGATGTAACATCACCTATAGGGCGAAAATTTCATTTTTATTTTATTTCTTTTTCCGCGATGCTCTATTATTTCAGCTTTATATCGCGAAGGTCGCGATTGCCCAACCATTTCGGCTCTTTTTCGCGGTGCCCAATCATTTCGGCTATTTATTTTATTTTTACTCGCTGCTTTTTATTGCGAGTTGCCCAATCATTTCGGCTATTTTTCATGCATACATTTTTACTTGCTGCTTTTTATTGCAAGTTGCCCCATCATTTCGGCTATTTCGTATGCATGTGTGGCTCGCTGGCTTTTCGCCGCAAGCTTGGGATTAGACACCGATTTCGGCATCAGCACCGCTACAACTGGGATTTTGCCAGGAGCGAATCATCATTTGCCTCTGTCGATGTTGAACAAAGGTGGCTTAGTAAACAGGGTTAGGGTCCTGCCGACTAAGGCTTTGACTTCATGAGCCGTAAGGGTCTCACAAAGGTATTTCTCCCTACAAGTCGTGAGGATCTTGTAGGTGTGTTTTCTCCTTGGGAATCGTGGGGATTTCTAAGTGCGTGTCCTCTTGCAAGTCGTAAGGATCTTACAAAAAGGTTTTCTCCTTATAAGTCGAGAGGACTTACAGGGGTTGTTTGCCATATGAACATATCCCTGGCCACGGATGGGACTTGGTCGGGGAAATGTTTATTCGCGCCCGTGGATTGTATACAAGGGTCAGTATTGAGCCACTTGTAGGGCAATATCGAAGGTTGTGGGGGTTGCTTAAGCACAGGTTCAGGTCTCTGTAACTTAAGGCTTTCAAATCTTATGAGCCGTGAGGGTCCCATAAGAGAGTTCTCCTTACGAGTCGTGAGGATCTCGCAAGTGTAATTTCTCCTTAGGAATCGTGAGGACTCCTAAGTGTGTTGCTCCCTTGCGAGTCGTAAGGATCTCACGCGGGTGGTTTCTCCTTACAAGGTCGTGAGGGCCCTGTAAGTGTCTTTTAACGAGGTTGCGCCCTTTCGGGTTTTCACAAACACTCGCCGGTAGCCCTGTTGTTTTTACTCACGGAGCCCTCTCGGGTTTTCATCCGTGCCCCTTTTGCTTATGGACATACCGTTTTTTTTTATTTTATTTTTATATATCGGCTTTGAGGTATTGCAATCCACCGTAGTTTATTGACGTCTCGGTCAACGGCTAGTTTTAGGACATAGTGGTCCATTTTTAGTTTAAAGACGTTTCGGTCCGATGTTAGTTTAAGGACATTTCGGTCCGCCGTTAGTTTAAGGACGTTTCGGTCCGATGTTAGTTTAAGGACATTTCGGTCCGCCGTCAGTTTAAGGATGCTGGTTACTACCTAGAGCTCGGGCTTAGGAAGATAGCGAGCGGACATAATCGTCGTCATCTAT
Source organism: Agapanthus africanus (assembly GCA_030015575.1). Classification (NCBI taxonomy): domain Eukaryota; kingdom Viridiplantae; phylum Streptophyta; class Magnoliopsida; order Asparagales; family Amaryllidaceae; genus Agapanthus; species Agapanthus africanus. Next base: position 142,643,411 of record CM057339.1, read on the forward strand.
CATTGACCTGAACCTTGACCCGTCAAGCGTAGTATTTCTTCAGGAAGCGGCCGTTCACTGGCCTGAAAGGCCTTTCACCGTGCATATCCATGAGTAGATAAGCTCCACCCTGGTAGACCTTGTCTATGATGTACGGGCCTTCATAGTTTGGTTCGAACTTTCCCCGCTTGGCGCGATTGGGGATCATAGGTCTTCTGACAATTAGCACAAGTTCGCCTTGGCGGAACATCCTCGGCCTGGTCAATCTTTCATATGAGCGCGTCATCTTTGCTTTGTAAGCCTCCAGATTTTGTTGTGCTATGAGCCGGGTCTCATCAAGGGCATCAAGCTCCTCAAGCCGGAGGCGAGCATTTTCTTCGTCCGTCAGCTCGTAGTGGACCGCCACTCGTAGAGAGGGTAACTCTATTTCGAGGGGGAGTACTGCTTTTATACCAAATACCAATGCGTACGGCGTTGTGTTCGTGGCCGTTTTGAACATAGTTCGGTATGCCTAGAGAGCCTCCTGCAGTTTCTCGCGCCAGTCCTTCTTATTTCGGGACACCGTTTTCTTTATGATTTTCGTCAAGGTCTTGTTGAAGGCCTCGGCGAGACCGTTAGCTCGCGGATTATAAACTGAGGAATACCTCCAGTCTATATTATGCTGTTGCGCAAAGCGGCTGATCTTGTGACTTCTGTAGGCTGGCCCGTTATCAGAAATAATCCACCGCGGAGTTCCAAACCGATAAATGACGTGCGTCTTGAAGAAATGAAGAATATTTTCTGCCTTCACTTCCCTTAACGGTACTGCTTCCGCCCATTTAGAGAAGTAATCAGTCGTTGCCAGGATAAAACGATGTCCCTTGGATGACGCTGGTTCGATGGGGCCGATTATGTCAGTTCCCCACATTTCGAATGGCCAGCTAGACACTGTTGGATGTAGTGGATTTGGATGTTGGTGGATAAAGTCCCCATGAATCTGGCACGAGTGGCATTGCTTCGCATACTCGAGGCAGTCCTGGATCATCGTGGGCCAATAATAACCCATTCGTTTGATCTTCAATTTCATCTTCGGGCCTGCTTGGTGAGAACCGCAGAGTCCGTCGTGAACTTCCTGAAAGACCCTTTTCGCTTCGACAGGTCCCAGGAATCTCAACCACAAAGAATCGAACGACCTTTTATATAGAGTATCGTTGACGAAGGCGAAAGACAGAACTCGTTTCATGAGCTGATGTCTTTAAGACGCTTCTTCGGGCATTTGGTGGGACTTAAAGTAGTCTATGAAGACCTCCCTCCAGTCCTCAGCCTTCTCACGGTCTTTTATTTGTAGGGTTGTCTGCTCAATTGCTCCCTTCTCTTCGGATAATTCCGGAGATATTTCTGCTGGGGCAAGCACCCGACGGCTTTGCACCACGATTTTAACGTCATCGAGGTTCTCGTCAGCCAGTTCTTTAGCGAGCTTGGCCAACGCGTCTGCTTTGCTGTTTTCCGCGCGTGGTATGCTTTCCAGAATATAGGAGGGGATTTAGGTCAACAGTTGTTGCACCTTTTCACCGTACTTCACCAACTCCGGTTTGCACGTTTGGTAGTCGCCATTTACTTGGTTGACAACCAGTTGAGAATCTCCGTATATAAGGAGGTTTTCAATTCCCATGTCGATGGCAATCTCGAGGCCTGCTATCAAAGCTTCATATTCGGCTTCGTTATTCATCCTCGGCTGTGTCAAAGAGAAAGCGAAGCGCATTATCCCTCCTTGTGGAGCTACGAAGATGAGGCCTACCCCCGATTTGATCATTGGGGTACTTTGTTTGCGCTTCTTTATAGAGGATGCTCCATCGAAATAAAGATCCCATCGGGTATTACCACCGTCGATCGCATCAAACGCATGTTCGTCTGGCAAATCGCAATTCAGAGGAGAACCGGCAGGTACTGGATGCTCAGCAAGGAAGTCGGAGATGGCTTGGCCTTTCACTGCCTTAAGAGACTGATAGGTTATTGAAAACTCCATCAGGAGCAGGGCCCATTTAGCGAGTCTCCCTGTCAATATGGCCTTTGACATTAGATATTTTAGGGGGGTCCACCTTTGATATAAGACGGACTTCATATGCCAATGCATAGTGCCGGAGTTTTGTTATCGCAAAGATTAACACCAGGCAGTGTTTTTCGATAGGGGAGTAATTGCTTTCTGCCCCCAGAAGAACTCGGCTTAAATAGTAGAGCGCTCTCTCCTTCCCTTGGTCGTTTTTTTGCGCCTATAATGCGCCTAAGGAACCTTCGAGGGCTGTTGTATATAAGATAAGGGGCTTTCCCTTGACCGGAGCAGCCAGCACTGGCGGGTTCTGCAGGTATTGCTTGATTTCATCTAGCGCGCTCTGGCATTTTTGGTCCCAGACGAACGGAGTTCCCTTCTTCATCAGGTGACTGTAAGGACGACACTTGCCTGACAGGTTGGCGATAAATCGCCGGATATACGCGAGCTTCCCTTGGAGAGACCGCAGCTGTTTGAGAGTCCTTGGCGGTGGCATTTCCATGATCGCCTTGATCTTAGATGGATCTATTTCGATACCTCGGTGTCGGATGATGAATCCCAGGAATTTACCCGAGGAGACTCCGAACACGCATTTGAGGGGATTCATCTTCAAATTATATTGCCGAAGACGTTGAAATACGGTCTTCAGATGCTCTAAATGCTCTTCATGTGACATGCTCTTTACTACGAGGTCGTCGATATAGCACTCGACGATTTCATGTATGAAATCATCAAAGATCTTTATCATGGCCCTCTGATAGGTGGCACCGGCATTTTTTAATCCGAAGGGCATGACTTTGTAGCAGAATATGCCCAAAGGAGTCCGGAAAGCGGTGTGCTTCTGGTCTTCGGGATGCATCTTTATCTGATTGTACCCTGATGAACCGTCCATGAAAGAGAAAACCTCGTGAGTGGACGTGTTATCTATCATCAGCTCGGTTACCGGTACTGGGAAATCGTCCTTCGGGCAGGCCTTATTGAGATCCCTGAAGTCCACGCATATGCGCACCGTCCCATTTTTCTTCATTACCGGGACGATGTTGGCGATCCAGTCAGGATATTGGACTTCTTGGATAAATCCAGAATCGATCAGCTTCTTGACTTCGGCGTTGATGCTCATTTCAAGCTCGAGCCGCATCCTTCTCGGCGCCTGCTTGACTGGCTTGATATCCGGGGATATTGCTAATTTATGCACAACAATCTCTGGATCTAATCCCGGCATCTCAGAATAGTTCTACGCGAAGCAATCTCTATGCTGTAGAAGCACGTCCTTTAACGCAGCCATCCTTTCTTCAGATAGCAGCTCGCTGACGAATGTCGGTCGCGGATCATCTGCCGATCCCAACTCAATCCTCTTAAGGTTATCTGCAGTAGTATGTATGCCATCTTCCAATTCTTTCGGAGCCGGTGGCAATTATGAGATTACCTCATTGTCATTGTTTTCGAAGCACCAAGGGAACTCATCTATGTCCTCGGGCTCTTCTTTTAATATTGTAATCATGTGACAGGTGCGAATCTGCTTCCATGATCGATGTGGATCTGGTTCTGCTCTTGCGGCTTTGGGTTCGTGCTTTTGTGGCGGCGTTACCCTCCAGCTGCTGGATAAAGCAAACCTGCCTTGCTGGTACTGGTTTTCGACCCAGTTCTTGAAGGTGAAGCAGTCTTCGATAGGGTGTCCTATGTCTCGGTGATAAGAGCAATAGCCCGAATGAGAAACTTTGTTAGCTTGCTCAGGGTGCTCAGACTCCGGAAGTGTGATCATCTGATGTTTTATAGCGAGCTCGAGTAACTTCTTCGTCTTGTCTCGGGGGAAGGAATACGCTTGGCTCATCTTCTTTATGAGGGAAAAATCCGGGCCGCGCAATACCCGATCACATGACTCTTTAATCCTGCGTCGTTGTTGTCGGCTCCTCTTTCCGCTTCTTGACTTACTTCTGCCTCTGTGTCGGGCCTTTTATACAACGGATTGACAGGGAGGAGCGTCCTTGTCTTTTGCAGCCTGTTGAAACAGACGTTGCGTCCTGGCCTTCTCGTAGATGGCCATCCCGCGGTTGTGGTCTTCCCGAGCTTTTTGACCTGCTTTCCTGATAAGCTTGTCCACTTGTTCTTCAAATGACGGACTCGGCACCTCGCTCGCGAGATCCAGTTTTGACGAGGGATTAGCATTCCCCGACAGGGTGTCCTCCTCCTCATCGAAGTTATATATGGCATAGCTGCCATGGACTCGCTCCCGTTTCCCGGATCTCACATATTCAAGCCCAAGCGTTTCCATTCTCCCGTTGGGCAATTTGCGCTGAGTCCCAGGGACATTCCAAATCCTGTTGTAGAACCGAGCTTGTCGAATAGTCTGTTCCTAGGGTATTCCTTGGCGCTTCAATAGCCTCTTTAGCCCATCCGTGTAATATCTGGGCAAATGGATGGGTTGGAGCCTGTCGAGTGTAGCATTCGCGCCATGCCATATCTCTTTCTCCGCTCTCGTTTCTGTGGATTGGTAGAATAGGATCACCTTTTCACCCTTTCGCCTGGGAGGGACGTAAAACGTCTGCAGGTCCTGCACATTATAAGCTTGAAGTGCGTCGAGATCCTTGTAGTGTTTCCGCGGCACCATGGTGATTTTCAAACTCTGATCATCGCTAGGGGATGCTCGTATTGATGGCCGACTGGAGAACACGGCATTAACCTCATCTTCCGAGTCACTTCCGAAGATCAACATGGGGGTGGACGGTCCCGGGTTGTTGCGTCGAGACAGCCCAGCATAAACTATCTCTTCTTCTTCTTCGGTATCGCTCCCGAAAACAGGGATGGCGACACTTTTCTGTATCCTTGAAATCTGGAAAAAAGTACTTTGCATCTTCATACTTGCGGACTTCGTTCACGGAGAATGGGTTCAGCTCACCTGTTACGGTATACTCGAAACCATCCTTAAAGTACTTCATACACTGATGCTGTGTAGAAGGGATGATGTTGTACTCGTGTAACCAAGGACGACCGAGCAAGGCGTTGTAGCAGGTCTTGGCGTCAATGACGTGAAACTTGATGTCCGTGACGAGCAGTCCGAAGCGTAATGTTAGTATTACAGATCCGAGAGTCCGTGATGACTGGGAGTCGAAACCGGAGATGGTAATTTTTTCACGAGCGAGGTACTGCACGCTCATGTAGATTTCCTTCAACACCCGAACATTAAGGAGATTGACGGAGGATCCATTATCCACCAGGATCTTGCCTGTCTTGATATCATGGCAGTATCTAGAGACATATAGGGGACGGTTGTGGTCGCACGTCCCGAGAAGAAGGTCTTCGTCACCGAAAGTGATGTCGGCCGTGTGCACTTCTTTCAGTTCATCCTTTCTGCGGCGAGGAAGGCTTGGAATTGCTCGGGTTCTTGTAACGCCTTGATTAATGAATCTCGCGCTTCTTTTGATAATAGGAGGGCATCGAGAATGCTGAGCTGAGAAGGTAGCTTCCTTAGGTGCGCTAGGATGTTGTAGTCCACCTTACCCTGCCTGGGAGGGTCCTTGGCAGTCAGCTCTTTCATAACTTGGTCATCTAAGGCGATATCCCCAGTGGCCTTTTCCTTTCCCTTATCTTTTCTATTTGCGGGCCCGAGATTCTTTTCCGGGAGCGTGCGATTGCGCAGCTGAATGTTCTCGTAGGCCTCCGGTTCTTCCTCTTTCCCTAAGACGGACTCTTTAAAGAGAGGGCCCAAAGCCATTTCCTCATTAGAGTCGCTCCCAAAGGTGAGAACTTGTGATCCTCCAGCGTCGACCATGTAACAGCTGCCGGTAGTTCTTTTGTGCCTGTCGGTTGTACTTCTTTGCTCCCGACGAGTTCTGCGTTTCATGCGCTTAAAATGTTGCCGGTGAGCAACATATCCCTGCCACTATATCCTAAAGGCGTCGCACTCCTCCGTAGGGTGTGAAATTTTCCGATGATATGAGCAATAATTAGGGTGCCTCTCCGCCCCATCGAATGCGTTCTCTTCCGAGGGTGGTAGCTTCATCCCTACTGACATGGCTTTGGCGAACCTCTTCCTCGTCTTGTACTTGTTTTTATTCGCATCGGATGTCTTTTGATATGGCGGGAGTGCTTCTACTCTTTCGTTTAGTCTCCTGCGCTTGGCTCCTTCCGATGCAACTATCTCACGCTCCTGATCGGCTTTACTCTTCAAACGAATCTCGTCTAGAAAGGCGTCGATCATTTCATCTGTTGGCCATACAAGTTCTGGCTCAGGTTGTGCCCCCAGTTTCTCAGTGCCAGGAGTTTTCTCATCTTCCGAGTGGGAAATCACATGAAAACTTGCCACATATCCCTCGGATTCATCCGATGAGCTCTCTCCAACATCCTCCTCCTGAAAGACGTGGTTGAGGAACTCTTGTAGCGTGACGGGAGTCCGCGCTTTTTGATTGTACTCTTCCAGCGCGTCGATCTGTTTCTGGAAATCCGTGCGCTTGTCTCCAGGCTTCACGGGCTTCTTAGATTTCTTCTTCTTTTTCTTTGAAGATTTTGACGGTTGGGTGTGAGTACTTGGGCCATCACCACTGTTCAGACCATAATATTGCATTTATCAATCCCCTATTCTTACCCTTTTTATAAATAAACAGGTACTCTTGACGCACGTTTGTTGCATATTACAGGTTACAGGTTTCTGGAGCAAATACAGTGAAAAAGACACAAAACAACAGAAAAGGGACTTTTAACCAACTATTAGACGGATCCTAGTCAAGCCCAGTTCACATAGGTGCAAGGCAACGAATGTCAAGATGAAACGGTCAAAAAGCCCAATACAAGTATTCACTGAAGATCTGGAGAAGAGTGAGAAGCCAACAGAGAAAAAGAAGTATAAAAATAAGAAGCCCAAGATACCAAGAAAATAACCCCAAAGTTTGACAGCCCAAGTCCACAGTTTGGCCGCGGAACCGCGGCCAAACCTAGCCTGGTGCCGCGGTTCCGCGGCCGTACAGAGAGCATGTCGGTGGATATTTCTTCTGTTGCCGCGACGGTTCTGGTGTTGGGATTCTCAGGGGTCAAATCTGTAAATTCACGTGTGCGAGAGTCTGTAACCCTAGTTTTTATATTTTCCTATAAATTGTAATCCTAGATCTGAAAAATGTATGCCTCTTTTCAATCAATAAAAATTCAGAATTTCTGGGAGTGATTATTCAGATCTGTTCTTTATCGCTTGGAGGGAGCCGTCAAATTAGTAAGTACTTTTTTATTCTTTAATGTTTTATCATCCCCTAATGAGCGAGTAGTCTCCTCGCTTGTTAGGGTTAGCCTTAGGGAAAGGGTTGAGAGATGAGATCTCTCACCCCTTTCAATGCCATATTAAACTATCCCATTAAGAACCCCATGAATGCGTGCACAACCGCTCCCTGCGGCACCCTACCCCTCGAGGTAACGGTGAACTGCAGTATAAAGGCCCGGTTGCGCGCGTTTTCCATGGGGGTTAGGGTAATTAACGACAAAGGGAGGATACGAATCTAGAGGAAGAAAACATCTTCCCAAAAGAGTCGTATCCACTTTATCGATAATTACTATAACACCTAATGGATCTAAAATACGGCATTGAAAGCGGTGAGGAAACATCAATATCCAAAACTTTCCCGAAGCCTAACCCTAGCAAGACTTTTAATTAGATAAATTAGATCCGTTTTTTTATAGATTTTCATAAACCAACCAAAACGACAAATAGAATCAACTCGTTAAAACACATTAAAGGAATTTACCCGTCTCTGTGGATCGACCCGTACTCACCGGCTAGCTGCGAAGCGACGCCGTTTCTGATTGCGGTAAATTACGAATTTTTGGATTAATCAAATGGCGCCGTTGCCGGGGACGGCGTAATTTTTCTTTTTTGTGAATTTTCGGGTTGATATAAATTTTTAAAAAATTATAAAAAATCTGAAAATATAAAAAATATAAAAAAATTTATCAAACTTGATCTGTTTGAAGGGTGTATTGTTTGAATCTTGCAGAACAGCGGAGAATCGTGGATCTGGAATTTTACAGAGGGCAAATCAAAATTTGGTATATAAGAACTGAGAAGAGTTACAAGAACAGAACAGCAGAATTTTTTTTCAGAGCCTGACCCCTCTTCCCGACCGCTCTTCCGCCGCAAAATATGCCCATCCGCCGCGGATCCGCACTTGACTGGCCACGTCAGCATACGAAATTTTGCTGGTTTGATTTCTCTATCTCCCCTCTGCAACCTACAATATATCCACTGTAAAAATTTTCTGCAGGATTCTTTGCGCTAAAAATCTTCTCTCCCCTTCTGAATAACAGATCTTTGCAGGTTTCTTTGCGCCGCGTTAAAAAAAATTTGAATGCAAGTGAAATTTTATTTGTTTTGCATAATTTAACCGGATTCTAAGGGGCTAATTGACAAACTCAGATTGGGTGGGGATTTCATCACCCTTCCCAGGACCCCAGAAAACACCTAAGCATTTTGCATCGACCACAATTTAATTAAAAAAAGATTAGACTCAGACCTAAGGACGGCGAGCTCAATAGGAAAAGGACTAGGGTAGGCATCGGCCGTTTATCCTAACCGACATTGCGGTGTCTAGGCTAGTGGTTATTAATTAGGCCCACTGTAGTGGTGGTTCCTTCCCACTTACCTGGCCGTATTTGTCCGTGAAGAGGCGGTTTGAGGTCCTATCTCTAGCCCTAGTTAGGAGCTGTCTAGCAGACCTAGGCGACCCTAGATCTAGGCCTGATTGTGCATGTGTGGTTGATATTTTTGTGTCACGAGTCCGTTTTCAAAAACCCATTTGCAAAACTCTCACATAAATAAAAAAAAGGGGAAAAATCTTTTAAAAACTTGCAAAAATTTTGTCGCTAAGAAATCCTTGCATTCTTCTATCATGGGTACCCCACATAACAAATCTCTGGCCGAATCTTGGTATCCCGAACCTAACTTTGCGTCGTTTGTCAATGTGTTCGGTCAATTTAAAAACGATCCCTCCATGCCTAAAAAATCTCTGAAAGATCACATAGAGGAGTCTAGGAAAAACAGTTTGACTTTTCAACCCACTTTGTGTCAACCTAATCAACCTTTACCACCTACATATGTTGACACCACTTTTCCAAGTCCTGCTGCAACTCCTAGGCCGATGTCCATTGCTGAGCATATTGCTCAATCTCGCAGTCGATCTTTCACCCCTCTCCACTCATCTAGTTTTAGGGATCCACACGATTATTCACCTTCTTATCCTTATGTTGACCCTACTCCTGTCCTACCACCCACTTCCTATCAGTCCTACCCGACTTTTCCATCTTCACTAGACACTGTTTCGTCACAGCCATTAGGGAGTTTCACATATCCAACCAATTTTGAATCTTTTACTGAAACCCCCTCACCACCTAAGTCTAGTTTGGAAGAGTCGTTGGAAGCATATATTGCTGCAACGAATAAAATGATGAGGACAATGGAAGCATCCATGGCCGTCCTTACGCAACCTAGTGAACCGGTAGCTAGTGTCCCGCTAGCTCCGAATTTTTCAATGTGTAAGGCGGCAGTTGGACAGAGTGAGAATGAGAGAGGATTTTTAAATCAAACCCACCCTTACCCAATTGAAGCCCACAACTCTGGTTTTCCATCGATTGTTCCAAATGATTCACCAGTTGAAAATAAAAATGAGTTGTGCGATTTTGTAGTGTTTGATTTGCCAAATTGTGAGGAACCCCTTTCAAGTGAAACCGTACCTAATCCTTTCGATCTTTACACCTCCACTCTAGAACCTACATTGATAAATATCCATGCTGTGGATAAAGTGTCTAAAGAATTTGATTTTCACTTGATTGAGGATATAGACGCCGGGAATATTTCGGATGATGAACCTGTCGATTTAATAGAAATTTTATGTTCAAATCATCATCCTGAGTTATTAAATGTTTCCCCCGAATTTCATATGCATCTAGATTTTGATGATAATGGCATGGATGAATTAAATAGTGATAGTGAGGAGAGTCTTGAGGATAATATCGAGGTTGAACCATTTTTATTTGATGTGTCGGATTTTCCAGTTCAGCCTCCTGAACCTTTGACTGTTATATCACCCTCCCTCCTTCCTACTGTTCCGACCGAACAAATGACTGTTATGCTTCCATCTCCTATACCAAGTTCGGCGTACCCATGTTTTCTTGCGAATCTTGAGGGATTTGACCCCATTGCACGAAGAGTTGATAGGTTAGCGCAATCGCTTTTAACACATCGGTCATCACATATTGCGCTAATTTATTCACTCAATTTACACCCTCAAGATCGCACTTCACTTCTTTCTTCTTCCCATCTTTCTTCTCCCCCACCGAGACCGTATTCTACCCCTCTTCCCACACGGTCTCGCGTGTCTCTCATTTCTTTCCTCCGCACCCTATTCTTGCACCAATTATACCATTACCACGATAAAATCTTTGAATGGTTGGTGCTAACCTTTGGCTTGTGTAAGGCCAAGCTTAAGTTTGGGGGGAACCTTTGTATATATGTATATATCCTTTTGTTTTCTTTTTCTATAAAAAAGAAAAATAAATAAAAAAAAATTTCAAAACATTAAAAATATAAAAATTATAAATAAATAAACAGGGGAGTATCGATATTTTGACCCTCTTGGTTTAGCATGACAGTGAGGACACTGTCAAGTTCAAGTTTGGGGGTATGCTCGGTACGTCTTCTTCCTTTGCATTCATTTGTACATATTTTTGCATTTTCATACTTATTTGAAAACCCATAAAAATTTGAAAAATTATAAAATTATTGTATTCAATTTTGGCTTATTTGACTTGAGTTTGACAAATAGGTTAACTGGTTAGGAACAACTAGATCTTAGACTTAGTAAATTAAAAACCCTAAAAATAACCTTCCTTAAATTTTAACAGCAGAAAGTATATGCCTTGTAGTTTATTTAGAAATAGGCAAATTGTGGGTTCACTTCTTGGGCTAAATCAAAATGAAGGAAGAGTATTGATATTCTTATTAGAGTATAAGTTTGAAAAATAATTCCTAGCTTAAGTCTAAATTCTGAAAATGTATACCCTACAACTTGCACAATCACGCACCTTGAAACTTGGAATAGTAGAAGAGACCTTGAAATGCTCTTGTCTAAAGTCTTTAGTATGAAAAAGGGTGAATAAAGAAAAAAAATGGACACTGGTTTTTGTGATTATTTAAGGCTGCAAAAATAGAAAAATATTTAGCGAGGGTGCTTCGTCACCTAGTGCCTTAGACCAACTGGTTTGGGAGTCACTGCTAAAGCCTTGGGTGTTGCAAAGACTAGGAAGTACGCTTTAAAGTGCAAACGCATTTTGTAATCGGTCGTTGGTACCTCAAGAAGTATTAACGGTCGCATGAAGGATGTGTAAGCAAATTTCATTCACCAACTAATTAGTACTTTGGACAATGGACGAGAGTACGATTGCTTGATTTGAGTTTCCAAGTGTAGGGGTGATATTTACACACACGTGGGGATATGTGATTGGAATTTAGATAAGAGAGAGGAATGAAAAATAGAACTTATATCTTTAATAGAGTTGATAGAAATTCTTAAGTAGAGATGTAACCCTAGAAGGAAAACTTAAAAGATGCCGAAAGCTAAGTAGGTCTACATAACATATATAATCTTAAGTTAAAATGAGGAAGTGTGAAGAATGTGGGTGGATAATTTACAAGTAGAAGATAATAGAATTCCTTATTAGAAGACCTAATTGGAGAACAAAAGTTAATGGGCTGAATTGATAGGATTTTGTTGGTAGTATCCGCTGAAAACCCTCAGGAGACAACACTCCTCCTACTAGGGACACCTAGAGGTTTAACGGCTTGTTGCACGTGCTCAGTGCAATCGCGTTTCCCTGCGAAAGTGCGGTTAGGATTTTAGAGAATAAAATAATAAGTTTGCTCGAGGACGAGCAAAAGGTAAGTTTGGGGGTATTTGTTCAGACCATAATATTGCATTTATCAATCCCCTATTCTTACCCTTTTTATAAATAAACAGGTACTCTTGACGCACGTTTGTTGCATATTACAGGTTACAGGTTTCTGGAGCAAATACAGTGAAAAAGACACAAAACAACAGAAAAGGGACTTTTAACCAACTATTAGACGGATCCTAGTCAAGCCCAGTTCACATAGGTGCAAGGCAACGAATGTCAAGGTGAAACGGTCAAAAAGCCCAATACAAGTATTCACTGAAGATCTGGAGAAGAGTGAGAAGCCAACAGAGAAAAAGAAGTATAAAAATAAGAAGCCCAAGATACCAAGAAAATAACCCCAAAGTTTGACAGCCCAAGTCCACAGTTTGGCCGCGAAACCGCGGCCAAACCTAGCCTGGTGCCGCGGTTCCGCGGCCGTACAGAGAGCATGTCGGTGGATATTTCTTCTGTTGCCGCGACGGTTCTGGTGTTGGGATTCTCAGGGGTCAAATCTGTAAATTCACGTGTGCGAGAGTCTGTAACCCTAGTTTTTATATTTTCCTATAAATTGTAATCCTAGATCTGAAAAATGTATGCCTCTTTTCAATCAATAAAAATTCAGAATTTCTGGGAGTGATTATTCAGATCTGTTCTTTATCGCTTGGAGGGAGCCGTCAAATTAGTAAGTACTTTTTTATTCTTTAATGTTTTATCATCCCCTAATGAGCGAGTAGTCTCCTCGCTTGTTAGGGTTAGCCTTAGGGAAAGGGTTGAGAGATGAAATCTCTCACCCCTTTCAATGCCATATTAAACTAAAGAATTAGCACTCCACGCATGCGCGCACAACCGCTCCCTGCGGCACCCTACCCCTAGAGGTAACGGTGAACCGCAGTATAAAGGGCCGGTTGCGCGCGTTTTCCGTGGGGGTTAGGGTAATTAATGATAAAGGAAGGATACGAACCTAGAGGAAGAAATATCTCCCAAAAGATTTGTATCCACTTTATCGATAATTACCTTACCATCTAACAGATCTAAAAATATGGCAATGAAAGCTGTGAGGAAAACATTTAATCTCTAAAACTTTCCCGAAGCCTAACCCTAGCAAGACTTTTAATTAGATAAATTAGATCCGTTTTTTTATAGATTTTCATAAACCAACCAAAACGACAAATAGAATCAACTCGTTAAAATATATTAAAGGAATTTACCCGTCTCTGTGGATCGACCCGTACTCACCGGCTAGCTGCGAAGCGACGCCGTTTCTGATTGCGGTAAATTACGAATTTTTGGATTAATCAACCACCGCTCCTCATAGTTGGACGCGGCTTCAGCATCTCTTTGATGATTTGATGTTCAAGCGGGTTCTTCCATTCGACTGCTGGGCACGCATGAAGATCACTCAGCATCTTTCTGGTTTTAGCCGATAGCACGACTTCCCATGGAGCTTCCTCAATGAAAGAACAGGTTGCCCCCGGTGTGTCTGCTTTCTTAGGAGTATGCGGCTGTGGCGGATTCACCTTCCACTTTTCGGACAACGCAAACTTTCCCTGGAGGTATTGATCCTCAATCCATCCTTTGAAGACGAAGCAATTCTCAATCGGGTGGCTTACCGTTTGATGGTAAGGGCAATAATTGGGGTTATTCACCTTAGTGGGTTGTGGCGGTCGTCTTGGATTTGGCAAGTTTATAAGTCTGTTGCGTACTGCCAGCTCGAATAACCGTTTTGTCTTATCCCGCGGGAACGAGTAGGGGCGCTTCATTTTCTCATTATAATATCGGCGTCTTTCTTCTAGTTGATCCGCCAACTTTGGGGCACTAGGTTGCTGCTGAGCATTCGCGACGAAGGTTGCCTTCCCTTTACCCTTGTCACTCCGAGGCTCCGGCTTCAGGGGAGACGGTCTGTGACCCATCTGGGCCAACTTGTCGATTAAAGCCTGGAACGTGGTTGGCTTAAAGAACATCATAAACTGGGAGATAGTTGCATGAGGGTCTAGGGTTCCCACAAACATGCCCACCGCGGACGCTTCCTCAATGCGTTGTTCGCAATTTGACCACAAATTTCGCCAGCGTATAGCGTACTGGACCTACGTTTCGCCTGGTTCCACCCTGGCATTAATTAATGCTATTATCGGAGTGCGTTCGCTGGCGCTTGCGAATCGCTGGGTGAATAGCAATTCCATTTCAGCGAACGTCTTGATGGAATCGTTCGGGAGTTCCGAATACCATTCGAACGCTGTTTCTGATAAGCTGCCCACGAACTGGCGAAGCAACAGTTTATCGTCACCGCCGGTGTTACCGCAAAGGGCCCTGAACCAGGCAACATGTTGGTGGGGATTGCCGGTCCCCTTATACACGTGGAATTTTGGTATTGTATAACCCGGCGGATATTTAATTTGGTCGTACCAGCTCGGATATGGTCGCCCCATTTTTACGACTTGACCAGCTGCCTCAGTCGCATGATGAACCCGGATTTGCTGGGCTATATAGTCGTCCAAGTCAGCCTTAGAGATTGTCTCCTCCTTGGCCGTTGAGAGAGCCGGTGGCGGATTTGACGTTTCTCCTTTGTCGTCTTCAAGGACGATCGGAGGATCCTCAGCAGGTGGGTCTTGTTGGATCGTCATTCCCACCATGTCCTGGAATAAGTGGGCTATTTGCTTTATATTGGCCGCTTGTTCTGCAGCCTCTCTATCTTTCTTTTCCAGTATCCTCCGGAGGAACTCGGCGTCGGTTTCCTGTTCTTATTGCTGATCCGAGGACGCCTCGGGGCTTTCTTTCGGCCCAGTAAGCGCGGCCATTGCGATCATCATTTCCTGGAGCTTTTGCTGTTGCTCCTGAGCTTTGGTCACCGACCGTGTAAGTGGTCTATGACCTGTGGACGCGCGGCTATCTTCTTTCCCCGACGCCATGTATACAGTGTGGACCATCCTGCCCCCAGCCTTAGGGCGTCTGGGCTTAGCGCTTTTAGCTTTCGTTGCAGGCCCGGGGGTCCTCTCTGGCCTCTTCTTTTTATGAGCAGTGGAAGTTGAGGGGGCCGTTGAAGTGGGCACCCAGACAGCTTTTCGTGGCTTAGCCTGGTGACTGACTTCCTGTTGGATTTTCAGCTTCTTGTGCTGGCGGGAGAAATTTGGATCGATCACCGAGTCTCGGGTTTGCCGCCAGACTTTATAGATTTTGGAAGATAGCCGTTGAGGAGATTGGGGCTGTTCTGGCTTTATTTCCGCAGCCTTTTTCAGCGGAGGGGGAGACCTTTTTAGCACCGCGGTAGGAGAATTCCTACGCACCTTATTTAGCATCTCAAAGCTGTTCCCAGTTGGAACAGCAGCATTAACCTCTGTCGTCGGGGCTGGAGGAGTTAGCCGAGAAGGGGAGTTGCCTCCGGCCTTCCTCACTCGGTGCCAATAGCGACGTCGAGCATGTCGTGCTGATGGAGTCGGCTCGGTGAGGGTGATAGCCTCGTCCTGTCCCCTATGTAGGTGGGGGGTCGCTGCTGGTGTCAGCCTGTTAAAGACAGATGTCCTTTGGGTAGCAGGAGCAGGAGCTGGAACAACCAATCTTGTAAAGACCGATTCTTTGGTAGGAGAAGCCACCTTGACGACTTCAGGAGCAGGGATGGTTATCCTCTTCGGAATAATCTTCTCTGGGATTGCAAGCTTCATTGTGGGCCCAGAGGAATTTTGGCCCAGTCTGGCGAAGACCGAGGAGCTGGACGACCCGCTGAGAGGGGCCGTGGGAGTAGCAAGTCGATCAAAGACCGACTTCTTTGACGCTTCAAGTACGGGCATTGGGATGTTAATGTTCACCGGCGGGAGCATGGTCCCAAAGAATAGACCGGTGGTAGCTTGAGTCACCTGCTCCACAGGCATAGTGAATAGGGAAGCAGCCTGCGGTCCATATGCTACACCTCCAGGTGAGGCGGAGCGTCGGTTGCATTTGCAGTTGGAGCAGTTCGAGCAGTTGCCAACCATTGATCATTTTGCTTTCTGCAGCAAACGAAACGCCAAATCTTAGTACTTCGAAACCCAAGGGCAACCATTAGCGAACCGCGATTGGTTCGCGAATCACGACACACGAAGTGTGGAGTGGAAAGAGGAAAAGGTCCCACCGGGCGTGCCAGAATCTGTTCCCCTCCGAATGGCGGCCGAGACATGACGTCTTGACTGAGATTCGGGACAGATGCTATATGGTGCTATCCGTCTACCTCTCCGAAGATGCCAAGTTGATTTATGGCACCATGTATCGAAGTTTTAAACGGATGCGTCCGATGGAGCAGACTTCGTCAGATTCCTCCTCGCTTGAGGGTTTTTTTTTGATTGTGGGGACGCTCTTCCCTGCAGGCGCAAGCCCCTGCAGTTAATTACGCTACCGCATTGCGGTAACCACTTTCTCCTTCTCCAGAAATTTTACTTCGTGTCGTGTGTGTTTATTTTGTGTTTGGTTGCCCGTGGATTGTATACGGAGACTGAATTACGTCGTCGCCCGTAGGGCGTGGACTAGTCCAAATCTGTATTATCTTAGATTTGGGTTTGGGGGTTGGGTTTAAGAATACATTAGCCTCATTTGGGACTAAGATCAACTTAAACGTTTGTTAAGGATACGTTAGTCTGATTTTAGAATAAGATCAACTTAACGGGATCGTTTAGATCCAACAAGAGAGCAATTTAAGGGGCGGCCTGTTGTTTAGTTTAGTGAAATTGCGGTCAATAGGTAGTTTAAGGACATTACGGTCCATAGGTAGTTTAAGGACATTGCGGTCCAATGTTAGTTTTAAGACGTTGCGGTCAAGGTTAAGGACGTCATAGTCCGTGGTTTTAAGGACTCCACAGTCCGATGTTAGTTTTAAGACATCACGGTCAAGGTTAAGGACGTCATAGTCCGTGGGTTTAAGGACCCCACAGTCCGATGTTAGTTTTAAGACATCCCGGTCAAGGTTAAGGACCTCATAGTCCATGAGTTTAAGGACCCCACAGTCCGTATCAATGTGTGGTCATCGAGACTCGTCACCTCTTTGAAGTCGTTGAGGAATTACAACGCCAAGTATCAAAGGAGTGAAGAGATGTACCCTTAAACCGAGGTAGACTAAATAGTCTTTGGCCCAATTTGGAACCAAGACCAATTAATCATATTATGAGCCCATTGGCTCAGTTAAGTCTGAATTGAGGACTTATGGCCAGATTGGGCCAAGTCCAATCATGCTTAGGATATGGGCCCTCTGTTGGTCCATTGAAGGAGAGGCTTTGCCTCTGGAAACTTAGCCAATTGGGCTAAAGCTAGTGTTAAACACTAGAGACCAACAGTGTTGAACACTGGGAATGAGATTGACAAACTGATGTTAAACGCCAAAAGATAATCAGTGTCACATACTAGCAACAAGGCTTTCAAATTAGTGTTAAACACTAAAGCAGGTCAGTGTTAAGCACTGGCCAGAGAGGTTTCAAGTTAGTGTTTAAACACTAAAGCAAATCAGTGTTAAACACTGGAAAGAGAGATTCCAAATTAATGTTAATCAGTATTAAACGCTGGTAACCGAAATTTAATTTAGTGTTAAACACTAACAAATTTAGTGTTATACACTGCAAAGAGAGTTTTTCAATTAGTGTTAAACACTAAAGCAAATCAGTGTTAAACACTGGATACAGAGGTTTCAATTTAGTGTTAAATACTAAGGCAAGAGGGGTCACGTGGTAGCACGTGAGAGCGCCCTCTCTTTATTTGTTCTGCCGAGAGTATTGAGTATTTTGGAGCGTCACGTGCCATCACGTGATGGGCATTTAAGTGTTCGTCTGTTAGAGCTTCTGCTAGGGGTGGCACGTGAGGAGTTGTCTCAAAACCCTTCTCTGTGGACCTTTTCAGGGGTCACGTGGTAGCACGCGACCCTGTTTCTTTGCCTGTTTGAAGATGCGTTTATCTTTTTAAGAATTAAATTCTTCATGGGGTTAAACCCTAGCAATAAATTTTAGAGGAATTAACTTCCTGTTTTCTTCTAAAGGATTATATTCTTAGATAGAGTTGAACTCTAACTTGTCTTCTGTAAGAATTGAATTCCCATATATGTGACGAATTAGGTTCCTGTTATTTTAACAGATTTGAGTTCTTAACTAGGGTTAAACCCTGGTTCTGTTCATTTGAAGGAATTAAATTCCTATGACATAGGGTTAAACCCTAATTTTATTTTAAAGGAATTAAATTCCTACGAGAATTAAATTCTCAAACTTCCATTCCCTCCCTATGCTTTGGATCTGCATGGCAGGATCTCAACCCAATGAGAATTAAATTCTCAATTCATGGGGAGATGTGCACTTTGCAGATCCTCCACTAAAGAGAGAACTAAGTTCTTCTTTTTAATATAAGAGTTAAACTCTTTTGAGAATTAAATTCTCTTTTTTTTAAAAGCTTTTCCTTTCTTACCTAGGGTTTTCTTTTGCAGAAGATCAAATTCTTCCAAAGTCTCAAGACTCTTTTTTTTTCAATCTCTCTGTATATAGATCTCTGTATATCTCTCTCCCTTTACCTTGGCTCCTATTTATAGGAGAAGGAGCAGAATCAATTAGTTTCGATGAATCATTCATTGAGGGATCTGATTTGTATTCATTAGAGATTCGATTTGCATTCATCATTTATTTGGACCTTTGGATTATTAGGTGAATTTTATTCACCATTGGATTTTAAATTCAAAGATATTCTTTTGTTGTTTCGGTTGGATTTTAAGGGGAAATCTTTCCAAGTTCAAGATTTTTCCATAGATAGGTGATATTTAATCACCTTTAAATCTTTAATCCAATCGGTTTCAAATAATCATTCCCCATTGGAAAGATTAGAATGCTGTTCAGAATTTAATTCTGTTAAATAGATAGGCTTTGAAAGCCGGTCACGTGTGGCCACGTGACCCTTGGTCATGTGTAAGTACGTGACCCCCTGGAGCGAACTTTCTTCTCCCTTCTGCGCTCTATCTTCTAGCCGCTGTTCGACCGTCACGTGTCAACACGTGACCCCTGGTCACGTATGAGCACGTGACCCTTTTCTGGAGCCTTTTCTTTGATTTAATCAAGGAGCTGAATCTGCCTTTGCCGCTGCTTTTAATTGTCACGTGCCAACACGTGACTGCTGGTCACGTGGTAGCACGTGATGCCTCTTCCGTAACTTTCCTGATTTTAAATCAAGAAACAACGTCGTGCGACGTTACTCCCCTCTCCTCCCCTCGTCGCTTCCTATCTCCCTCACACCCTCACCTCTCTCTCACTTTCAAAAATTCCTCATCTCTATCCCTCTCGAAAAATCACGAACCCACCGATCACCCAACTCCGCTCGACCCCTCCGATGACGACAACCCCCTCGGCGCCCCCATACTTCCTCCCTCACACTCATCTCACTTCTCACAAGCCCTTGCCTCCATCAATCGAGCTCCCATGCACACCAACCCCCTGCACACCAACCCCCTGCACACCCGAGCTCGGCCACCTACCCTCGACGTCGGCGAGCTTGAACCGCCTCAGTCGACTGTTCAGACCATAATATTGCATTATTATATTCCCCATTCTTATTCTTTTTATAAATAAACAGGTGCTTTTGACGCATGTCTGCTACATGTTACAGGTTACAGGTTCTTGGACAGAAAACAGTGAAAACGATATAAAGACGATGAAAAAATGGACTTTTGACCAACAAATAGGAGGATCTTAGTCAAGCCTAGACGAAGAACAGTTCACAATCAACAAGGCAACGCAAGGTCCAAAATGTCAAGGCAAACGGTTAAAAGATCGGTACAAGTTTTCACCGAGAAATCTGGAGAAGACTCAGAAGCCAAATGGAGAAAAGAATGAAATAAATAACAAGCCCAAAGAACCCTGAAGAAGACCAGAAAAAAATGATCATCCAATCCTGTTAAAGGGCCGTGGAACCGCGGCCCAAGCCTGCTATTGCCGCGGTTCCACGGCCATATTGTGCCCGTACTCAGATATCTTTTTACCAAAATGTTTAGCGGCGCTGAAAAGTTGACCTAGGGCTATTTTTGTAAATTTAGACATGTGGATCAAAATATAACCCTAGGGTTTCCTATTCTCTATAAATAGAAATTCTAAAGATTGTAATTTCTTATGCCTCCTTTTAATAATAAATTCCAAAATTCTTTATGGAGAGCATCGGTGCCTCTCTTCAATTCAGAAATTCAGATCTGACAAACCTGCGTTGATGTTTGGAGAGATCCATTTGTAAAGTAAGTAGATTTGTTTATTTTCTTGCCCTAGATAATTTCAATTCATGCCCTAGATTAAATTTATTTTCTTGCCCTAGTATAGATTTTATTTATCTGCCCTAGTTATAACTTTCAATTAATTGCCCTAGGTAGAATAATTTAGGATTTTAGATTTAATAATCAATCCGAACACCCTTCGGAATTAACTCGTTAGCGCGAATCGGAAATTCACAACATCCCTGTGGACCGACCCGTACTCACCGGCTAGCTTCATGCGACGCCGTTCTTGATTGCGGTTTAGAGATAGTTTTTGAGACGAATCAAATGGCGCCGTTGCCGGGGATGGCGTAGAAATTTCCTTTTCGCAATTTCGGGTTAATCATAAAATAAAAAAATCATAAAAAACTGAAAAACCCCAAAAATTATAAAAATATATCAATTGTTATTTTTGGAAGGGATACTTTGTTGTTTTAATTTTTGCAGGTTATACAAATTTGGATCTGGAGATTTCCAGAAAGCAAAACAGGAAACAAAATATCGGAACAGAAGAGATTTAGAACAACAGAACAAGGAATTTTTTTTGGAGACCCAAATCGCCCAAACCGTCGCGATTCCGCGGCCAAAACCCACCTTAGGCCGCGGAACCGCGGCCGTCTTATCGTATCAGAGCATCAAAAAATTTTTGGGGACTCGTGCTATTTAGACTGCGGCGAAAACGCTGCATTAACGCGTTTATACCGCGGAACCGCGCCCTTTTGGTGATATCATCCTCTGCAATTTGCACTGTAAGCTCCTATATTATTTCTCTTATGTGATTTTTAATAAATTTTCTGAAAAATGCCTGCAGGATTTTGTGCACTTTAAAAATATATTCCCTTCCAAATAACGATCTTGTGCAGGATTTTTGTGCCTTGCTTAAAATGAAATTAGATTGCAAGTAATATTTTGCTGTTGCATATCTTGTGTTAAAAATCCTTTTGCAACAAATTTTTCCTAATAAAGAGAAAAAGAATAAAAAAAAGAATAAGGAAAATTTTGATAGAAACTTGCAAAGTTTTTAGCCGCAAATAAATACTTGCACCACAATAAACTTTCTTTCTTTCCCCCTTTCTTCCAACATGGGTACCCCACATAATAAATCATTAGCCGAACTTTGGTATCCCGAACCTAATTTTGCGTCGTACGTCAATTTGTTCGGTCAATTTAAAGACGATCCTTTCTTGCCAAAAAAATCTTTGAGAGATCAAATAGAGGCGTCTAGGAGAAACAGTTTGACTTTTCAACCCACTTTGTGTCAACCAAGTCCATCTTTACCACCTACATATGTTGACACCACTTTTCCAAGTCCTGCTGTAACTTCTAAGCCGATGTCCATCGCTGAGCATATTGCTCAATCTCGCAGCCGATCTTTCACCCCTCTCCACTCATCCAGTTCTAGGGATCAACACGACTATTCACCTTTTTATCCATATGTTGACCCTACCCCTGCCCAACCACCCACTTCCTACAAGTCATACCCGACCTTCTCACCTTCACTAGACACCGTTTCTACACAACCTGTTGGGAGTTTTGCATATCCACACCAATTTGAATTTTTTACCGAAACCCCCTCACCACCTAAGTCTAGTTTGGAAGAGTCGTTGGAAGCTTATATTGCAGCAACAAACAAAATGACTAGGAATGTGGAAGCGTCCGTGGCCGCCCTTATGCAACCTAGTGAACCGGTAGCTAGTTTCCCGCTAGCTCAAAAAATTTTAATGTATAAGGAGGCGGTTGGACAGAGTGAGAATGAGAGAGGATTTCCAAATCAAACCTACCCTTACCCAATTGAAGCCCACAACTCCAGTTTTCCATCGAATGTCCTAAATGAGTTACCAGTTGAAAATAAAAACGAGTTGTGTGATTTTGTAGTATTTGATTTGCCAAATTCTGAAGAACCCATTTCAAGTGAAACCGCACCTAATCCGTTTGACCTTTACACCTCCACTTTAGAACCCAAATTGATAAATATCCATGCTTTGGATGAGGTGTCTAAAGAAATTGATTTTCACTTGATTGAGGATTTAGACGCCGGGAATATTTTGGATGATGAACCTGTCGATTTAATTGAAATTTTATGTTCAAATCATCATCCTGAGTTATTAAATGTTTTTCCCGAATCTCACATGCGTCTAGATTTTGATGATAATGGCATGGATGAGTTAAATATTGAGGATAGTATTGAGGGGGGTCTTGAGGATAATATTGAGGTTGAATCATTTTTGTTTGATGTGTCTGATTTTCCAATTCATCCTCCTGAACCTTTGACTGTTATATCACCCTCCCTCCTTCCCATCGTTCCGACCCCGCTTGAAGACTGTGAGCTTGAAACCTTTTCCTTTGAATCTGACACTGTTCTCACAGACGATAACACCTACGAATGTTTCACTTTTTCGGACGATGCTGATGACTCACCGTCCGAGTTTGAGTCCTTTACATTTTCAAATGAGCCATCAGACTCGGTTGATTATAGTAGTTTCGAACCATTAATAGAATCTTTCAAGTTCGAAACAGTTTACTACGGTGAGAAAGATACTATCCCTAATTCACTCCCTCTCGTCCTTCCTATTGTTCCGACCGTGCAAGTGACCGTTACGCTTTCATTTCCAATACCAAGTTCGGCGTACCCATGTTTTCTTGCGAATCTTGAGGGATTTGACCCCATTTCCCGACGGGTTGATAGGTTAGCGCAATCGCTTATAACATATCGGTCATCACATATTGCGCTAATTTATTCACTCGATTTACACCCTCAAGATCGCGCGACCCTTCTTTCTCCTTTCCGCTCTTCTTCTTCCCCACCGAGACCATATTCTAGCATTCTTCTTTCCACATGGTCTCGCGTGTTTCTCATTTCTTTCCTCCACACCCCATTCTTGCACCAACTGTACCATTACCACGATAAGATTTTTGAATGGTTGGTGCTAACCTTTGGCTTGTATAAGGCCAAGCTTAAGTTTGGGGGGGGGGGGAACCTTGTGTATATATGTATATATATTTTTTGTTTTCTTTTTCTATAAAAAAAAATAAAAAATTCAAAACATTAAAAATATAAAAAAACTATAAATAATTAAACAGGGGAGTGCCAGTATTTTGACCCTCTTGGTTTAGCATGACAGTGAGGACACTGTCAAGTTCAAGTTTGGGGGTATGCTCGGTACGTCTTCTTCCTTCGCATTCATTTGTACATATTTTTGCATTTGCATACTTATTTGAAAACCCATAAAAATTGAAAAATTTCAAAAATTATAAAAATTATTGTATTCAATTTTGGCTAATTGACTTGAGTTTGACAGATAGGTTAACTGGCTAGGAACAACTAGATCTTAGACTTAGTAAATTAAAAACCCTAAAAATAACCTTCCTTAAAGTTTAACGGTAGAAAGTATATGCCTTGTAGTTTATTTAGAAATAGGCAAATTTTGGGTTCACTTCTTGGGCTAAGTCGAAACAAGGGAAGAGTATTGATGTTCTTATTAGACTATAAGTTTGAAAAATAGTTCCTAGCTTAAGTCTAAATTCTGAAAATGTATACCCTACAATTTGCACAATCACACACCTTGAAACTTGGAATAGTAGAAGAGACCTTGAAATGCTCTTGTCTAAAGTCCTTAGTACGAAGAAAATAAAAAAAAAATATATAAGTGTGAATAAAGAATAAAAAAATGGACACTGGTTTTTGTGATTACTTAAGGCTGCAAAAATAGAAAAATATTTAGCGAGGGTGCTTCATCACCTAGTGCCTTAGACCAACTGGTTTGGGAGTCACTGCTAAAAGTCTTGGGTGTTGCAAGACTAGGAATTACGCTTAAATGTGCAAACACATTTTGTAATCGGTTGTTGGTACCTCAAGAAGTATTAACGGTCGCATGAAGGATGTGTAAGCAAAATTCATTTAAATTCACCAACTAATAAGTACTTTGGACAACGGACAAGGGTATGATTGCTTGATTTGAATTTCCAAATGTAGGGGTGATTTATACACACACGTGGGGATATGTGATTGGGATTTAGATAAGAGAAAGGAGTGAAGAATAGAACTTGTATCTTTAGTAAGGGTTGATAGAAATTCCTAAATGGAGATGGAACCCTAGAAGGAAAACTTAAGAAATGCCGAAAGCTAAGTAAGTCTATAGAACATGTATAATCTTAAGTTAGATGATGAGGAATTGTGAAGAATGTGGGTGGATAATTTACAAGTAGAAGATAATAGAATTCCTTGTTGGAAAACTTAATTGGAGAACAAAAGTCAATGGGCCGAGTTGATAGGATTTTGTGGGTAGTATCCGCTGAAAACCCTCAGGAGACAAAACTCCTCCTACTAGGGACACCTAGAGGTTTAACGGCTTGTTGCACGTGCTCAGTGCAATCGCGTTTCCCTGCGAAAGTGCGGTTAGGTTTTTATCGAGAATAAAAAATAAGTTTGCTCGAGGACGAGCAAAAGATAAGTTTGGGGGTATTTGTTCAGACCATAATATTGCATTATCATATTCCCCATTATTATTCTTTTTATAAATAAACAGGTGCTTTTGACGCATGTCTGCTACATGTTACAGGTTACAGGTTCTTGGACAGAAAACAGTGAAAACGATGTAAAGACGATGAAAAAATGGACTTTTGACCAACAAATAGGAGGATCTTAGTCAAGCCTAGACGAAGAACAGTTCACAATCAACAAGGCAACGCAAGGTCCAAAATGTCAAGGTAAACGGTTAAAAGATCGGTACAAGTTTTCACTGAGAAATCTGGAGAAGACTCAGAAGCCAAATGGAGAAAATAATGAAATAAATAACAAGCCCAAAGAACCCTGAAGAAGACCAGAAAAAAATGATCATCCAATCCTGTTAAAGGGCCGCGGAACCGCGGCCCAAGCCTGCTATTGCCGCGGTTCCGCGGCCATATTGTGCCCGTACGCAGATATCTTTTTACCAAAATGTTTAGCGGCGCTGAAAAGTTGACCTAGGGCTATTTTTGTAAATTTAGACATGTGGATCAAAATATAACCCTAGGGTTTCCTATTCTCTATAAATAGGAACTCTAAAGATTGTAATTTCTTATGCCTCCTTTTAATAATAAATTCCAAAATTCTTTATGGAGAGCATCGGTGCCTCTCTTCAATTCAGAAATTCAGATCTGACAAACCTGCGTTGATGTTTGGAGAGATCCATCTGTAAAGTAAGTAGATTTGTTTATTTTCTTGCCCTAGATAATTTCAATTCATGCCCTAGATTAAATTTATTTTCTTGCCCTAGTATAGATTTTATTTATCTGCCCTAGTTATAACTTTCAATTAATTGCCCTAGGTAGAATAATTTAGGATTTTAGATTTAATAATCAATCCGAACACCCTTCGGAATTAACTCGTTAGCGCGAATCGGAAATTCACAACATCCCTGTGGACAGACCCGTACTCACCGGCTAGCTTCATGCGACACCGTTCTTGATTGCGGTTTAGAGATAGTTTTTGAGACGAATCATCGACACCCCCTTCATCCTCAACATCAGCATCGTCACCATCACTCCAAAAGACCCGCACCAGAGCTCTCTCTCTCTCTCTCTCTCTTTCCAAGCCACAAAATCGCAACACACATCCAGAACCCACTGTTGCCCATCGCCGGAGCACCGCCGCTGACCTTCGTCGACCCCAGCGCACTCGCAGAGAACCACTGAGCACCCCCTCCGCTTTCAGCAAGCACAAGAAGTCTCCGGGCAGCTACGACGTCAAACCCGTATCGCGAGCCAAGCTCGCGCAAATCGTTTCACGCCGTACATCGCGCGTTCGTGACGCCGCTGCTGCCGTGCAACCCCGAGACGTTTCCAGGCAAGTGTTTTACTTGCTATATGCTAATATAATTGTGATACAAACTTAAATCATATAGATTACAATTTACAGATTTCCGATATATTATGCGAAATACCTATTCGATGCGTGATCACAATGAAAATACTCACTTATTTTGACGGAAATGGATGTCTTCTGTTGGTCTATGTAGTGATGAATATCGTGTATAAATCTCACTGGAAAATACGACTGTTAGTGACTAAAATGAATACCCCCAAATATACCGATAAAACTAGAAATTTCCCACAGCTGAAAATGGTTAAAATCACTGTAAATTATGTACATACTGGAAAGATGCGTTCGAGGGCTTAAATCGAAGACGACTCGACTAACTTTAACTCTATGTAAACTTCTAATGCCTTCTGTACTGTAACTGCGACGATATTTAGATCGGAGTGCGACTCTGGACTGCAGTCCAGAGCGACTCTGATTACTGTTTACTGTACCAAAATGGGTGTCACTTTGTTTCCTGAATTCGTGTGTTACGGAACTCTGCAGTGGATTAAATATGGATCTGTTATCTAAATAAAACAAGTGATTTCATTCCGTTTCATTGCCGTTTGCTATTTAAATTGTAAATAAAAGTGCAGAACATATAACTGTCCAGAACAGATTCAGAAGTGACATACTAATGTTAAACTGTGTATAACTTTCGACGTACAGACGCGATTGAGGATCTGTCTATTGAGTTGAATACCCTATCGAAAAATCTAGGTTTTATTCAACTGTATCATCGCTAAATTCTGAATCCAACTGGGTGTAATTCATGTCGCGAAATGGATGTTCAGTTCAGAAACTGAATTTCCAGCCACGAGCACTTAAAATGAAACAGCTGTATCCTGAATACCGGAAACCCGATTGAAATGAAACTAATTTTGATGAATTTATGACTGAGTTTGCTATTTATTGTATTTGTATCATTTCGTTGAATTCTAAACATATGAATTTATGCAATTTTTGTAAGTCAATGACGTGCACATTGGTTCATAACATACTTAGCTTGTTAATGGCATACATACATATATCATACCCCATATGCCATATACTTAGTGTTAGCGCGTGTTAGAGTCAGTGGACATTGCATTATCGTGCGTGATTGATGTTGGTTTAGGTGTGACGAGTACACCAATGGAAAGTGAATATTCGTGACAGTAATTGATACAGTGAACAGTGATAAAACCGTGCCATTGGTATACTTGTACACGACTAAATCAAGATCATAAATAGTGTAAACCTGGGGATAAAGGGGAAATCGAAGTGGAAAGAGAATCGTATTTAGCGGGACTGTGTTTTAGAGGATGATCATTCGAGCAGCGATATATATATTAGGTAGGATCTAGCGATCCGGCTGACAGGGTTATGTCCCGGGCATGTGGGCCGTTGTCTCGGGTATGTACGAGACTCCTGTTAAACATGATCCTCCTTTCCACTATGCGATTTCAAACATGAACTAGAGACCGATAGGGACACAGATCATATTTTGCATCATATAGTGACATAGCGATTACTCGCATTGTACTTTCGATGTTATTACCTCTTTTACCTGTTTCATCTTATTATAATAATATTGTTATTGTGTCGCTCTGACGACCTGAGTATGCATGCTCAGATCCCGTGGAAGGACCAGCGCAGGAGACGGATCTACCTTTCGAGTTCACGGAGATATAGTCTGGTGTACTTTCTTTCTTTACTGCTTTCCATAAAAGTGATCGTGAGATTGGACTTGGTTAGTAACTGTTCTTGTTATTTGTAATTTGTGAACAATGGATTTTAATGTAATAAATTAGTGATGTGATTCCTTTACTATTGTACTTTATTTACTGATTACCATGTAATGCTAGAAGCCGAAGTGTGACTACGGTGGGATGATTCCTTGACCGTAGGAGCATGGCTGGCTTAGTCATCCCTCGTTTTCCGTATTTTGGGAAGCGGGGCGTGACATGGTTTAGTTGGTATCAGAGCCGTGTTTAGTATCAAGAGATAACATTAACTATACTGTATTACGTTAATCTCGTTTCACTACTCTTGATTTTCATCCTTGAATCTGATCTTATCCTTTTGAATCTTTCAGTGATATGACTTTCCCGAACGACCCCTCCTCGGACTCCAGCTCTTAGGACCGCACGGAAAGAATACTTAGTGCACTGACCACTCTCGCGGAAGCTCAGGAGAGGAAGACAAACTTACTCGCTGAGGGACTCAGGGCGATTACCGCCGCAGGAGGACCCTCCGCACTCATTACCGCCCCCGAGGGCGCTACCCCACCAGCTTATCATGCTAGGGCTGGTACCGTATCAGACTTCCGACGGTTATATCCAGCTGCATTCACAGGGTTAGCTGAACCCCTTGAGGCTGAGCAATGGATGGTGAACATGGAGAACTTACTGACAGCCGCCAGGGTTCCAGAGGAAGATAGGGTGGACATGATAAAGATCCAATTGGAAGATGAAGCCCGTACATGGTGGTCGGTGGAAGAAAGAAGGCTAGACGGGCCGATTGAATGGGGAAAATTTAAGGAGTGTTTCCTAGATCATTATTTTCCTTCCACAGCCAAGGCAGAAATGGAGGAAAGGTTTATTCTTTTGAAGCAGAATGGACGCCCAGTGGACGTATATGCGGCAGAGTTCAACCGTCTGAGCCGTTTTGCTCCATACATGGTCGTCTCAGAGGCCACCAAGGCCAGACGCTTCCTTCAGGGGTTAGATTTCGAGTTGCAGCAGTTGATTGCATCACTGGATTTGCAGACTTTCGCACAGGTACTCAACGCAGCGAGAGTTCAGGAGCAATTGATTAACAAGTTCAGGAGACCCCCAGTCGTTCCAGCACGTACCCACGTGCCTTCTCGAAGAGCCATACCGGTTCACAGGCCTGGAATGACACAAATGAAGCACCCGTTCGTACCACAACATCGCCCCCAGAGACAGAGCGTAGTTTGCGGCTATTGCGGTAGAGGTGGGCATACCCAGAAGGACTGTCGCCGTGCCAAGGGACAGCGCTTGATTTGCGGATCCAGTCAGCACAGGATTAGCGGTTGCCCTGAGCGAGCAGAGATACATGGAGGTTCTGGACCGCCACAGCAGAGACCACAGGAGCAGAGGCAACCCTTTACAGGTCGCGGTCAGGGACGGGCTTTCACCTTGACCGCCGAGCAGGCAGAGGCGACAGGAGACGTTGTTACAGGTACTCTACTCGTACAGTCCTTGCCAGCTAGAGTACTATTTGATTCTGGAGCATCGCATTGTTTCTTGTCTGAGCATTTCACTGATACACACTCCATACCACATGAACCACTAACCAAGGGATGGGAAATACATACGGGTAATGGCATTATAATATCTAGTCGAGAATGTAGATCATGCCTGGTTGTAGTGTGTGGCAGGAAATTCTATGCGAATTTCCTTCTGATTGGGACAGGCAGTTACGACGCAATTCTCGGGATGGATTGGATGAGCACTTTCTATGCAGTTATCGATTGTCGTGCAAGGAAGGTGATCTTCCGCATTCCCAATCACCCGGAGTTTATTTTCGAGGGCGGAAGCGAATCTTTGGAGCCAGCTAAGTACAGAGCCAAGCCCAAGGAGCTGACAGCTATGGGATTGATGAGAGTCCAGTCCCAGTAATTGTTCGGGACTTTCTGGACGTATTTCCTGAAGATCTACCAGGTCTACCACCTCCTCGAATCTTGGAGTTCTAAATTGATTTGACTCCAGGTACAGCCCCAGTATCCAAAGCCCCAATACAGAATGGCACCAGTTGAGTTGGCGGAATTGAAGAAGCAGATTGAAGAATTATTGGAGAAGGGATTTATTCAGCCAAGCGCTTCACCGTGGGGTGCACCAGTTCTATTAGTAAAGAAAAAGGATGGATCACTGCGAATGTGTATAGATTATCGGGAGCTGAACAAAGTTACAATAAAGAACAAGTACCCAATCCCGCGCATTGACGACTTATTCGATCAGCTAAGTGGAGCCAAGGTGTTCTCGAAGTTGGACCTCCGTTCTGGATATCATCAAATCAGAGTAGCAGCCGAGGATGTATGCAAGACGGCTTTCAGGACCCGATACGGACATTACGAGTTCCTTGTGATGCCGTTCGGTGTTACCAATGCCCCAGCAATATTCATGGACTTGATGAACAGGGTGTTTGCAAAGAACTTGGACACGTTTGTCGTTGTATTTATCGACGACATACTTGTCTACTCGAAGACCCGGGAAGAGCATGCTGAACATTTGCGCACGGTCCTACAAATTCTTCGGGAAGAGAAACTGTATGCGAAGCTAAGCAAGTGTGAATTCTAGCTCGACAAGGTTCAGTTTTTGGGACATATTGTTTCGGGCGAAGGCATCTCAGTAGACCCGGCAAAGATAGAATCTGTCAGATATTGGCCAACGCCGAAGTCAGTGGCTGAGATCAGGAGTTTTCTGGGATTGGCAGGTTATTATCGGAGATTCGTCCAAGACTTCTCAAGAATTGCTGAACCATTGACGAGGCTGACACGGAAGGACGTACCGTTTACGTGGTCAGAGGAGTGCACTCAGGCATTTGACACACTAAAGCAGAAGTTAACCACGGCGCCTATTCTTACAGTACGAGATGATTCCGGTGGTTTGGTGATACACAGTGATGCCTCAGGGAAGGGATTAGGTTGTGTTCTGATGCAGCACGGCCGAGTGGTTGCTTACGCCTCTCGACAACTGAGAAATCACGAGAAGAACTATCCTACGCATGACTTGGAGTTAGCTTCAGTAGTCTTTGCATTGAAGATTTGGAGGCACTACCTATTGGGCGAGAAAGTAGAAGTGTACACAGATCATAAAAGTTTGAAGTATGTCTTCATTCAGAAGGAACTAAACATGAGGCAGCGCCGATGGCTAGAGCTGATAGCAGATTATGACTTGGACCTTTAGTATCACCCGGGAAAGGTGAATGTTGTACCAGATGCGCTCAGCCGCAAGCCAGCGGTCATGATGTTAACCGATCAGAGGAGCATTATTGAGGACTTTCAGAGACTCGAGCTTGAAGTCGTTACACCGGGCGCACTCAGTCAACTTTGGCAACTACAGGTGCAGTTTTCCCTGGTGGATCGCATCAAGGCTTCACAAGTGGATGATCCCCGATTGCAAAAGTTCAGAGCGCAAGTAGAAGCCGGGCTGAGAACGGACTTGATTGTACATGAAGATGGCTCTTTGAGATTTGGTAGCAGACTCTGCGTACCCAAGGGAGATGTTCGAGAAGAAGTATTGGCTGAAGCACATAGTTCAGCTTATTCTGTGCATCCGGGAGGTACAAAAATATATCAGGACCTAAAGCAGCACTTTTGGTGGAACGGGATGAAGCGGGAAATTGCGAGGTTCGTATCCAGGTGCTTGGTATGTCAGCAGGTGAAGGCGGAATATCAGAGGACAGCAGGATTGTTACAACCACTGCCGATACCAGAATGGAAGTGGGAGCACATTACCATGGATTTTGTGACGGCCTTACCACGGAGCCCTAGGGGCAATAACGCCATTTGGGTTATCGTCGATCGCCTCACAAAATCTGCACACTTCATACCATTCCGAGTGGGACAGTCGAAAGAATCGCTGGCAGAGAGATACATGCAGGAGATTGTACGGCTTCATGGTGTTCCAGTCAGCATTGTGTCAGACCGGGACACCAGATTCTTGTCCCACTTTTGGAAGAGCTTGCAGGAGAGCTTGGGTACCCGTCTCAAATTCAGCACAGCGTATCACCCGCAGACGGATGGACAATCCGAGCGTACGATTCAGACGCTCGAGGATATGTTGAGAGCCTGTATGTTGGACTTTCAGGTTTCCTGGGAGGATCATCTGCATCTAGTCGAGTTCTCGTACAACAATAGTTATCAGGCTAGTATTCAGATGGCTCCTTCTGAAGCACTTTACGGACGGAAGTGTCGATCCCCAGTATGTTGGGATGATGTGGGAGAACGAAGATTACTGGGCCCCGAACTCATTGTTCAGACAGTCGACAAGGTCCAAATGATCAGGCAGCGTATTAAGACGGCTCAGGATCGACAGAAGAGTTGGGTAGATACCAGCAGGAGGGCACTAGAATTCGAAGTCGGAGATCATGTGTTCTTGAAGATTTCCCCTACTCGTGGAGTTATCAGGTTCGGAAGTCGGGGAAAGCTCAGTCCCCGTTTTATCGGACCTTTTGAGGTGCTAGAGCGAGTAGGAGAGGTGGCCTATCGACTTGCCTTGCTTCCATCGCTAGCTGGTGTGCATAATACCTTCCACGTGTCACAGTTGCGGCGTTATGTTCGGGATGAGAACCATGTCCTGGACTATTCGGAGCTAGTTTTGGGTACCGATCTGTCATACGAAGAACATCCCACTACCATTCTCGACCGCAGAGAGAAAGTGCTGAAGAATAAGGTCATTCCGTTAGTCCGAGTGTCTTGGGGCGGTCGTTCCCCAGGAGAATCCACCTGGGAGCGGGAGGAAGATATCCGTGCTCGTTATCCACATCTCTTTGTTTAGTACATTGTTTCCTTGCATTTTTGTAAAATTTCGAGGACGAAATTTTTGTAAGGAGGGTATGATGTAAATCCCCGTTCCCATCTTAATAAAAGTTTTCTATTTTTCTAAATCCCAGAGATTTTTTTTCATTTCCCTCGTAAATTTTGTAGGAAGGTGGTTGCTTAAATTTCAATATTTAAAATTTTCCCAAACCCAAAAAGTCAAAACCCAAGATTTAAAACCAATTAAAAACCAAAGCTAAAATAAACTAAAACCAAACTATTTTTCATAAACACTCAGCCCATTGAAATTTTCTTTAACATTGAAAATAATTAAAAACAATCAGCCCTGCCCGTCCCCCTCTTCAGCCCACACACACAAAATAAAAAAGGAATTCTTTTAAAAATCCTTTCAGCCCAGCCCGTTCCCTTCAGCCCAAGGAAATAAAATAATTAATTAAAACCCCGACCCACTCCCTCCAGCCCGCTTCCCCAGCACACCCGACCCGGCCCACTACCCTTCTTCTTCCTCCAACGGCTCTTTTCCTTTTTCCCCGCTCGGGATCCGCGTTCCTCGCCTCCGCCCGCGCCCACGCTCACGTCGTGCGACGTTACTCCCTTCTCCTCCCCTCGTCGCTTCCTATCTCCCTCACACCCTCACCTCTCTCTCACTTTCAAAAATTCCCCATCTCTCTCCCTCTCTAAAACTCACGAACTGTAACACCCGAGCCCAATGCTACTAATTTCTGTACCGTTTGAACGTAGTGTGGCATTTATTTCATTTATCTTGCTTGATTGTTACTTACTGTAAAATTTTACCCGGCAAATTCATTTCTGCATATAACATTTTTTGGCATCTAAAATAAAATTAAAAATATCCATCTTGGCCTACTTGACACCCCTAACCCCATTGTAGCGTCCGTGCATCGTGTTCTCGTCCCGTTCAGTGAAACGGACGAGTTTGGATGGCTACGTGCACGTACGTGTGTCCGTTTTGGGGGTATGCTTTTTGATCATAAAACACTTCATTTTAAAATTTGGATCCCGCTTAAAATCCTATTATTTCAATTTCAAATTTTTGGACCCGACCCGGGTGCGATTTGGAAATGTTTTACTTTACGCCAAAATCCCAAAATTCAAATATTCAAACCATCGAATATATTTTCATAACTATATAAAATTTCACTGTTGATTAAATCTGGTAAATATTTTACTAAATTTTTTCCTAACCTCCTACAGTTCCTTCAACCAATCATTTCCTTTTAGACTCCCGCGGGCCCCATCCCTTCTCTCTCTCTCTCTCTCTCTCCCCGTCTCTCTCTCTCCCTAACTTTCTCCCTCTCTCTCCTCCCTCTCGTTTCTTTTTTATGAAACATAGAACGTACCTATCAACCCTCATCGAACCTTATCCACCGCCGTCTCCCTCCTCACCGCCGCAACCCCAACGCCGACGACACCGACACCAGCACCCTCGCCTCCTCTTCCTCGTCTCAACCACAGGTCCACTTCCTCCTTCTCCCTTCTCCCGGTGCACCCCCGACCAGACTCGCGACCACCTGCACCCGCTCCTGTGTCTCGCCGCCGACGATCACCTCGTCGTCGTTTCCGCCATCATCCTCGTCATTCTCATCTCCATCACCTCTCCTTCATCGTTCCCGTGCACCTCTGCACCTTCACCGCGGCCTGCGCGCACCCCCTGCACAAGTTCGACCGCCGGATCTGTCGCCGCCGGCGATCTCGCCTCTGTACCCAGCCTTCGTACAACCCACTGTAAGCCTTCTACTCCTCTTTCCTCCTTCCTTTCTTCTCTGGTTCCTTTCTATTCTTGATTGCACATCTTGATCGTTACTGTTCACGTTTTGGCCGGAATCCGACGATGCCGACGACGTGACCCGACGTTCAAGCGAGGTACCCCGACCCGTGTGGTTCCATTGTTCGTCGTTTGGGTTCATTCCGTGAACCGTGCGCCCTTCGCGAGTTTCCCCGCCGACATTTTACGTTCCGTTTTTCCCGGTTCGCGACCCGTTGAGGCAAGTACCCCTTTCTACATGCTATACAATATTCACATATACATTATGACACCCTAAACCTGTAAATTTAGCTTTGGTACAATCATTCCTCATTTTCATGTACAATATTGTATTATATCATTTTACCGCTACACTTGGAACCTACAGTTTGCAAATTGAACCTAATAACCATATTTACCTGTTTAATTATATTTTTAATGTTAACATAGCTTGTGGCATTTATCCCTGTAGTTTTGTTCCATTCGGACACTCGTATGCATTTAACCTGTAATAGCTACACTGAACCATTATATAAATCATTGCACCTCTAAGGGTTCTTAAACTTGTTAACATGACTAAACGGCTATCATTGTCTTACTGCATGCTTATATGGTTGAAATCGTATCTATGACACATTTGATGACGGTATTGCTAATTGAATGAAACTGCCTATTACTTAATTCATTGCTTATCCCATGTTGTTGATACCCATGCTTGATTATATAACTGACTGTGAGCACACCCACGATATTGTTTACATCTTGACCTGACTTGCTACATATATATATTGATATACCTGACATGGTACCGTATGCTGTTGACTTGACCTGATGTACCATGACCTGACCCGTTACCTGATCTGGGGTCTAATGCCAACAAACCTGACATGTAGTCCTCATGGACCGTTCCTGTTGTCTATCCAGACAAACCTGCTTTTATCTGATCCTGTGTTGGCATTAGTTCTTGATTACTGAATACCTGACTTGACATACATAACTTGGGGGTATGGGGAAATCAAAGGTGAAACCTGACTTGTAACTCAACAGTTCGATACCTGTTCTGATCAGTCTTACGGGTTAGGCCAGCCCCGGAGTGATGATGCTGACATCACTCGCCTGCACCTGCTACCTTTCACTGCCTAGCGGCACGTCTCGGTTTCAGCCCGAGAGTCTTAGACCGTGGTCCCGGGCATGCACGGGATACTATTGAGTTACATCGATGATTCATCAATTGGTTTCAAAGACTTAGAACAGAAAACCTGATAGAACAGTTTAGTTTACCCATAGCACACTACCCGCACTGCTTTGACTTATATTATTGTTACTCTCGTTTTATTCATGTTTATATTGCATTGCCTGTTACACTGTTCATATTATATTACTTGATGACATGACGCGCTGACGTCTGGGTTTTGCATGGCCCAGATTCTGTACCGCTGTTGTAGTCCGAGCAGGAGTACTTCAGCCAGCAGGCTGAGCTGTGAGTGTCAGCAGTAGTTAGTTTTATTTCCTGCATTTATTTCCTGATGTGAGCCCGCATTATGGGACATACATTCCAGTTATTTTGTATTGGATCTTTTGCTTCCGCATTTATTTATTATTGACCCGTGTTATCTTGGATTATGGACATGTTTTAGATAGTTTTATTTTGTTCTTGATATCTCTACAGCCGTAGTGTGACTGTGGATGGATACTTCCTACCCACAGGTAGCATGGTTGGCTATGTCACGTACCCATTTTAGCGTACTCTGGGAAGCGGGGCGTGACATGGTTCTTTTGGTATCAGAGCAATAGGTTAGTCGGGTTAATTCTTTTGTAGTTGGGTATTGTACCCAATACACGAATCAGAATACCCGTGTTTAGGAAACCTGTCCTGCCACCTTGTCGTTTTACCCTTTCTTGAATCACATTCTTCCTGATTATATCTTTTACGATGTGCAAACTTCCTTTGCATATCGACTCGAAAACCTAATTCCTTGTTATCTCTAGGACTTAGGCGACTTGGGTGGAGTTATGTAATTGTGGTTATGATACCGCGGCATAGTTACAATGCGGTACTCTATTTAAGTAACTTAGAGTTCTAGTCTTGATCTATATTCAGAATCTATCATCATGCTAATGTTGGGTGTTTTGATTTCAGGAATATGGCCGGTAAGAATTTGAAGATGTGCCAAAGACGTGCGGACAAAGCCGCCATGCGTAGAGTGATAAAGGGATTGCTGGAGAATCTAAAGAGACAGACCGAGCTGAGACCGGCGTCTGCACTGAACCAAACGTCTGTACGTAGAAGTGTTCCGGTGAACAGACGCAGCGTAGCACCAATGAAGAAAACAATTGTGGGTGATCGGAAAAGGAGCGTGATTTGTAACTACTGCCATGTACCCGGACATGTGCGAAAGGATTGTCGTAGGAGGCTGGGACTCTGTTTTGGTTGTGGAGCGGCAGATCACGCCATTAGTGCTTGTCCGTCGAAACTAAGGTTAAAGGAAGATACTCAGAAGCCACCACAGAGACAGTTTCAGGAGCAGAAGCTGATAACTCGAGGACCCAATCAAGCTCGAACCTTTACCCTGACGGCTGAAGAGGTTACAGCTCCTGAGGAAGTCGTTTCAGGTACCCTACTGGATCTTTGTTTTCTCGCACTAGCGTTATTCAATTCTAGTGCATCCCATTGTTTTATGTCGTCCAAGTTTATTACTATACACTCGAAGGATTGCACGACCCTGCTTAGTTTTGGGACATACACATGGGGAAAGGGAAAATCTTAACTAATAGAAGATATAAGGATTGTTCTGTTATTGTTGGCGGTCGGGAGTTAATTGCAGATTCCTTGGTGTTTGTTATCGGCAATTGTGAAATCGTCTTGGGAATGGATTTCTCGGCACTTCCCACGCTCACTTTAAGCGTAGAGTAAAGAAAGAGAATTCCAGATTCCCGGACATCCAGAGGTTTGTTTTGGGGAAGCAGTTCTGTCGGGCCAGTCGAGTTTAGGGCTAGGCCGACAAACGATATTCTTGCATCAATGGAGGGTGATAAAAGTAGAGAGCCAGCTATTGTTCGCAATTTTATGGACGTGTTTGAAGATATATCGGGATTACCGCCGAAGCGAGACGTGGAGTTCGCAATTGATCTTATTCCTGGTGCAGCGCCAGTATCCAAAGCGTATTATCCAATGGCACCAGTAGAGTTGGAAGAAGTCAAGAAACAGGTTGCTGAATTGCTTGAGAAGGGTTGGATCTGGAGCAGTAACTCGCCTTGGGAGCTCCAGTTCTTCTAGTAAAGAAGAAGGATGGCACAAGAAGGATGTGCATCGACTATCGAGAATTAAACCGGGTGACTATTAAGAACAAGTACCCTATCCCTCGCATTGGAGAACTTTTGAGCAGCTTAGTGGCGCGAGGGTATTCTCGAAGCTGGATTTGCGATCCGGATATCATCAGGTTCGAGTGAAAGCAGAAGATATTTGCAAGACGGCGTTTCGAACTCGGTACGGACATTACGGATACTTAGTGATGCCCTTCGGAGTAACGAATGCGCCGGCAGTATTTATGGACTTGATGAACCGAATCTTTTCACCTTTCTTGGACCAGTTTATTGTGGTATTCATTGACGATATTCTAGTTTACTCGAAGAGTTTTGAAGAGCATGCTGAGCATTTGAAGATCGCACTGCAGACGTTGAGACAGGAGAAGTTTTATGCAAAGATGAGTAAGTGCGAGTTTTGGCTGGAGGAAGTAAAGTGTTTGAGGCATGTTGTGTCTGGCGATGGAAATGCCGTCGATCCCGAAAAGATTGCAGCAGTTCGTGATTGGCCAATTCCAAAGAATGTTGCTGAGATAAGAAGTTTCCTTGGATTGGCCGGATACTACAGAAGATTTGTGGAGAACTTTGCTCGTCTGGCGGAGCCTTTGACCAAGCTTACGCGCAAGGAAGTACCATTTGTGTGGATGGATAAGTGTGCATCAGCTTTTGAGGCGTTGAAGCAGAGATTGATAACCGCTCTTATTTTGACCATACCAGACAGTTCCGGAGGATTGGTGATACACAGCGACGCATCTGGGAAAGGATTGGGATGTGTTTTGATGCAGCATGGGAAGGTTGTAGCGTACGCATCGAGACAGTTGAAGACCCATGAGAAGAATTACCCAACTCATGACTTAGAGCTTGCGGCTGTGATTTTCGCTTTGAAGATTTGGAGACACTTCCTTTTGGGCGAAAGGGTCGAAGTTTTCACTGATCATAAGAGTTTGAAGTATGTGTTCACACAGAAGGAGCTTAATATGATGCAGCGTAGATGGTTGGAGCTGATGGCTAACTACGATCTTGATCTTAAGTACCATTCGGGGAAGGTTAACGTCGTGTCGGATGCGATTAGTCGGTTACCAGCAATTCAGGTGTTAACTACGCAAAAGGAGGTCGTTGCAGATTTTCGAAGATTTGACTTGGAGGTTGTGCTACCGCATTATACGGGACAGTTGTTGCAGCTGCAAGTACATTCGTCATTGATCGAGAGTATTAAAGCAGCACAATCGCAGGATCCTAGATTGCAAAAGTTTCGAGGACAGGTTGAAGCCGGACTACGAACAGATTTATTGATCCACGAAGATGGTTCGTTAAGG
Source organism: Agapanthus africanus (assembly GCA_030015575.1). NCBI lineage: Eukaryota > Viridiplantae > Streptophyta > Magnoliopsida > Asparagales > Amaryllidaceae > Agapanthus > Agapanthus africanus. The sequence continues at coordinate 142,682,277 of CM057339.1, forward strand.
TATGGTAGCCTTTTGTGTGTACCAAAGGGAGATATTCGTGAAGAGCTTATGAAGGAGGCACACAGTTCAGCTTATTCTGTACATCCAGGAGGCACAAAGATGTACCGAGATATTCGACAGCATTTCTGGTGGGAAGGCAAGAAGCGGGAGATTGCTCGCTTTGTGGCAAAGTGCTTGGTGTGTCAGCAAGTTAAGACTGAACATCAAAGGGTTGCTGGTTTATTGCAACCACTTCCGATTCCTCGGTGGAAGTGGGAATATATAACCATGGATTTCATGACGGCTTTACCGCGGAGTCCAAAAGGCAACAATGCAGTATGGGTGATTGTTGATCGGTTGACCAAGGCAGCTCACTTTATTCCTTTTCGGGTTGGTCAATCAACAGAGACCTTGGCGGAGCGGTACATGCAAGAGATTGTAAGATTGCATGGAGTACCGGTGAGCATCGTGTCCGATCGTGACACTCGGTTCTTATCACACTTCTGGAGAAGTTTACAGGAAAGTTTGGAGACTCGATTGAAGTTTAACACAGCTTATCATCCTCAAACTGATGGTCAGTCGGAGAGAACGATCCAAACTCTTGAAGATATGTTGAGAGCATGCATGTTGGACTTCAAGGGTTCTTGGGAGGATCATCTACACTTGGTGGAGTTTTCTTACAACAACAGTTTTCAGGCAACTATCCAGATGGCTCCATTTGAAGCTTTGTATGGTCGTAGGTGCCGTTCACCTGTTTGTTGGGATGATGTCGGTAAACGAAGATTATTGGGACCAGATTTGGTTGTGCAGACAGTTGAGAAGGTTAACACTATCAGAAATCATATGAAGGCAGCACAAGACCGACAGAAGAGTTGGGCGGACACGTCAAGAAGACCTCTAGAGTTCGCCGTGGGTGATTTGGTATTCTTGAAGATATCACCGACTAGAGGGGTGATTCGTTTTGGAAGTCGAGGAAAGCTTAGTCCTCGATTCGTTGGACCCTTTGAGATCTTGGAGTGTGTTGGTGAGGTAGCGTATCGTTTGGCGTTACCGCAGTCCTTGGCGAGTGTGCACGATGTGTTTCACGTGTCTCAACTATGAAGGTATGTTCGAGATGAAACACACGTACTGGATCATTCGGAGTTAACAGTACGAGAAGACTTGACTTTTGAGGAGCGACCGATTGAAATCGTGGATCGAAGGGAAAAGGTTCTTAAGAAAAAGATGATCCCTCTTGTGCTTGTTTCTTGGGGTAATCGCTCGCATGGAGAGTCCACTTGGGAACGAGAAGATGAAATCCGGCAGAAGCTTCCTCACCTTTTCCTGTAGTTTTCTATCTTTGTATTCTTGGAATTTCGAGGACGAAATTCTTTTTGTAGTTGGGTATAATGTAACACCCGAGCCCAATGCTACTAATTTCTGTACCGTTTGAACGTAGTGTGACACTTATTTCATTTATCTTGCTTGATTGTTACTTACTGTAAAATTTTACCCGGCAAATTCATTTCTGCATATAACATTTTTTGGCATCTAAAATAAAATAAAAAATATCCATCTTGGCCTACTTGACACCCCTAACCCCGTTGTAGCGTCCGTGCATCGTGTTCTCGTCCCGTTCAGTGAAACGGGCGAGTTTGGAAGGCTACGTGCACGTACGTGTGTCTGTTTTGGTGGTATGCTTTTTGATCATAAAACACTTCATTTTAAAATTTGGATCCCGCTTAAAATCCTATTATTTCAATTTCAAATTTTTGGACCCGATCCGGCCGCGATTTGAAAATGTTTTACTTTACGCCAAAATCCCAAAATTCAAATATTCAACCCATCGAATATATTTTCGTAACTATATAAAATTTCACTGTTGATTAAATCTGGTAAATCTTTTACTAAATTTTTTCCTAACCTCATACAGTTCCTTCAACCAATCATTTCCTTTTAGACTCCCGCGGGCCCCATCCCTTCTCTCTCTCTCTCTCCCCCCCTCTCTCTCCCCGTCTCTCTCTCTCTCTAAATTTCACCCTCTCGCTCCTGTATATAATTTTTTCCCTCTCCTTTCTTTTTTATGAAACACAGAACGCACCCATCAACCCTCATCGAACCTTAGCCACCGCCGTCTCCCTCCTCACCGCCGCAACCCCAACGCCGACGACACCGACACCAGCACCCTCGCCTCCTCTTCCTCGTCTCAACCACAGGTCCACTTCCTCCTTCTCCCTTCTCCCGGTGCACCCCCGACCAGACCCGCGACCACCTGCGCCCGCTCCTGCGTCTCGCCGCCGACGATCACCTCGTCATCGCCTCCGCCATCATCCTCATCATTCTCATCTCCATCACCTCTCCATCACCGTTCCCGTGCACCTCTGCACCTTCACCGCGGCCTGCGCGCACCCCCTGCACAAGTTCGACCGCCGGATCTGTCGCCGCCGGCGATCTCGCCTCTGTACCCGTCCTTCGTACAACCCACTGTAAGCCTTCTACTCCTCTTTCCTCCTTCCTTTCTTCTCTGGTTCCTTTCTATTCTTGATTGCACATCTTGATCGTTACTGTTCACGTTTTGGCCGGAATCCGACGATGCCGATGACGTGACCCGACGTTCCAGCGAGGTACCCCGACCCGTGTGGTTCCATTGTTCGTCGTTTGGGTTCATTCCGTGAACCGTGCGCCCGTCGCGAGTTTCCCCGCCGACATTTTACGTTCCGTTTTTCCCGGTTCGCGACCCGTCGAGGCAAGTACCCCTTACTACATGCTATACAATATTTACATATACATTATGACACCCTAAACCTGTAAATTTAGCTTTGGTACAATCATTCCTCATTTTCATGTACAATATTGTATTATATCATTTTACCGCTACACTTGGAACCTACAGTTTGCAAATTGAACCTAATAACCATATTTACTTGTTTAATCACATTTTTAATGTTAACATAGCTTGTGGCATTTATCCCTGTAGTTTTGTTCCATTCAGACACTCGTATGCATTTAACCTGTAATAGCTACACTGAACCGTTATATAAATCATTGCACCTCTAAGGGTTCTTAAACTTGTTAACATGACTAAACGGCTATCATTGTCTTACTGCATGCTTATATGGTTGAAATCGTATCTGTGACACACTTGATGACGGTATTGCTAATTGAATGAAACTGCCTATTACTTAATTCATTGCTTATCCCATGTTGTTGATACCCATGCTTGATTATATAACTGACTGTGAGCACACCCACGATATTGTTTACATCTTGACCTGACTTGCTACATATATATATTGATATACCTGACATGGTACCGTATGCTGTTGACTTGACCTGATGTACCATGACCTGACCCATTACCTGATCTGGGGTCTAATGCCAACAAACCTGACATGTAGTACTCATGGACCATTCGTGTTGTCTATCCAGACAAACCTGCTTTTACCTGATCCTGTGTTGGCATTAGTTCTTGATCACTGAATAGCTGACTTGACATACATAACTTGGGGGTATAGGGAAATCAAAGGTGAAACCTGACTTGTAACTCAACAGTTCGATACCTGTTCTGATCAGTCTTACGGGCTAGGCCAGCTCCGGAGTGATGATGCTGACATCACTCGCCTGTACCTACTACCTTTCACTGCCTAGCGGCACGTCTCGGTTTCAGCCCGAGAGTCTTAGACCGTGGTCCCGGGCATGCACGGGATACTATTGAGTTACATCGATGATTCATCAATTGGTTTCAAAGACTTAGAACAGAAAACCTGATAGAACAGTTTAGTTTACCCATAGCACACTACCCGCACTGCTTTGACTTATATTATTGTTACTCTCGTTTTATTCATGTTTATATTGCATTGCCTGTTACACTGTTCATATTATATTACTTGATGACATGACACGTTGACGTCTGGGTTTTGCATGGCCCAGATTCTGTACCGCTGTTGCAGTCCGAGCAGGAGTACTTCAGCCAGCAGGCTGAGCTGTGAGTGTCAGCAGTAGTTAGTTTTATTTCCTGCATTTATTTCCTGATGTGAGCCCGCATTATGGGACATACATTCCAGTTATTTTGTATTGGATCTTTTGCTTCCGTATTTATTTATTATTGACTCATGTTATCTTGGATTATGGACATATTTTAGATAGTTTTATTTTGTTCTTGATATCTCTACAGCCGTAGTGTGACTGTGGATAGATACTTCCTACCCACAGGTAGCATGGTTGGCTATATCACGTACCCATTTTAGCGTACTCTGGGAAGCGGGGCGTGACACGAACCCACCGAGCACCCAACTCCGCTCGACCCCTCCGACGACGACAACCCCCTCGGCGACCCCATACTTCCTCCCTCACACTCAACTCACTTCTCACAAGCCCTTGCCTCCATCAACCGAGCTCCCCTGCACACCAACCCCCTGCACACCACCCCCCTGCACTCCCGAGCTCGGCCACCTACTCTCGACGCCGGCGAGCTTGAACCGCCTCAGTCGACACCCCCTTCATCCTCAACATCAGCATCGTCACCATCACTCCAAAAGACCCACACCAGAGCTCTATCTCTCTCTCTCTCTTTCCAAGCCACAAAATCGCAGCACACATCCAGAACCCACTGTTGCCCATCGCCGGAGCACCGCCGCTGACCGTCGTCGACCCCAGCGCACTCGCAGAGAACCACTGAGCACCCCCTCCGCTTCCAGCAAGCACAAGAAGTCTCCGGGCAGCTCTGACGTCAAACCCGTATCGCGAGCCAAGCTCGCGCAAATCGTTTCACGCCGTACATCGCGCGTTCGTGACGCCGCTGCTGTCGTGCAACCCCGAGACATTTCCAGGCAAGTGTTTTACTTGCTACATGCTAATATAATTGTGATACAAACTTAAATCATATAGATTACAATTTACAGATTTCCGATATATTATGCGAAATACCTGTTCGATGCGTGATCACAATGAAAATACTCACTTATTTTGACGTAAATGGATGGCTTCTGTTGGCCCATGTAGTGACGAATATCGTGTATAAATCTCACTGGAAAATACGACTGTTAGTGACTAAAATGAATACCCCCAAATATACCGATAAAACTAAAAATTTCCCGCAGCTGAAAATGGTTAAAATCACTGTAAATTATGTACATACTGGAAAGATGCGTTCGAGGGCTTAAATCGAAGAAGACTCGACTAACTTTAACTCTATTTAAACTTTTAATGCCTTCTGTACTGTAACTGCGACGATATTTAGATCGGAGTGAAACTCTGGACTGCAGTCCAGAGAGACTCTGATTACTGTTTACTGTCCCAAAATGGGTGTCACTTTGTTTCCTGAATTCGTGTGTTACGGAACTCTGCAGTGGATTAAATATGGATCTTTTAGATAAACAAAACAAGTGGTTTCATTCCGTTTCATTGCCGTTTTCTATTTAAATTGTAAATAAAAGGGCAGAACGTATAACTGTCCAGAACAGATTCAGAAGTGACATACTAATGTTAAACTGTGTATAACTTTCGACGTACGGACACGATTGAGGATTCGTATGTTGCGTTGAATACCCTATCGAAAACCCTAGGTTTTATTCAACTGTATCATCGCTTAATTCTGAACCTAACTGGGTTCAATTCGTGTCGCGAAACGGACGTTCAGTTCAGAAACTGAATTTCCAGCCGCGAGCACTTAAAATGAAACAGCTGTATCCTGAATACCGGAAACCCAATTGAACTGAAACTAATTTTGATGAATTTCTGACTGAGTGTGCTATTTATCGTATTTGTATCATTTCGTTGAATTCTAAACATATGAATTTATGCAATTTTTGTAAGTCAATGACGTGCACATTGGTTCATAACATACTTAGCTTGTTAATGGCATACATACATATACCATACCCCATATGCCATATACTTAGTGTTAGCGCGTGTTAGAGTCAGTGGACATTGCATTATCGTGCGTGATTGATGTTGGTTTAGGAGTGACGAGTACACCAATGGAAGTGAATATTCGTGACAGTGATTGATACAGTGAACAGTGATAAAACCGTGCCATTGGTATACTTGTACACGACTAAATCAAGATCATAAATAGTGTAAACCTGGGGATAAAGGGGAAATCGAAGTGGAAAGAGAATCGTATTTAGCGGGACCGTGTTTTAGAGGATGATCATTCGAGCAGCGATATATATATTAGGTAGGATCTAGCGATCCGGCTGACAGGGTTATGTCCCGGGCATGTGGGCCGTTGTTTCGGGTATGTACGAGACTCCTGTTAAACATGATCCTCCTTTCCACTATGCGATTTCAAACATGAACTAGAGACCGATAGGGACACAGATCATATTTTGCATCATATAGTGACATAGCGATTACTCGCATTGTACTTTCGATGTTATTACCTCTTTTACCTGTTTCATCTTATTATAATAATATTGTTATTGTGTCGCTCTGACGACTTGAGTATGCATGCTCAGATCCCGTGGAAGGACCAGTGCAGGAGACAGATCTACCTTTCGAGTTCACGGAGATATAGTCTGGTGTACTTTCTTTCTTTACTGCTTTCCATAAAAGTGATCGTGAGATTGGACTTGGTTAGTAACTGTTCTTGTTATTTGTAATTTGTGAACAATGGATTTTAATGTAATAAATTAGTGATGTGATTCCTTTACTATTGTGCTTTATTTACTGATTACCATGTAATGCTAGAAGCCGAAGTGTGACTACGGCGGGATGATTCCTTGACCGTAGGAGCATGGCTGGCCTAATCATCCCTCGTTTTCCGTATTTTAGGAAGCGGGGCGTGACACTTGCAGTCTGTGGTTAAACCCACTGCCAGCATAGTAGTCGAGTCTTTAGATTCCCACACAGAGAGTTTCCCTGCTCCAGGCGAAACGATATAGAGGTCGTATGGTTTTACGACAAGGGTTCGGACTCATACGTGTTTAAACGCACGTACGATGTTCGGACAGTTTTTACTAGCCGACTTTGGTTTAAGCCAGGTTCTAGTATCGGATTATTGGATTTATACAGTCTAAAGGTTTTCCGTGTTTTCACGGATAGGAGGGGCGTTCTCTTAATTTGGCGGGAAGCTTCTAGAAGTATGGTGACTTGAGGGTTTAGGTGACATTTACATTAAATGCATTTGTGACTCATTAGATGAATCATTCAAGTGAGCTAATGAAGCATTTATTGCTTAATGACTCACTTGATGATTCATTGCATATATTAAATGAAGCATGATGATAAATCATTTAGATTTATTTATTTTATTTTCTTTATGCTTCATGATATATTAGAAGTGAGAAACATTTTCGTCATAATCTTGCTCACCTTCTCTCTCCTCAAGCTCTCTCTCTTCAAACCCTAATCCTACCCTCTCATGTGTTGAGATCAAGGATTAGCTAGACTATTTAATCCATAACCATACTCTATATCTTCTAGGTGACTTTGATTAGCAACTAAAGAAACCTAGTTACCTCAAGATTAGAGGCAAAGCTTGGAGTATAAGCTCTCGGGTGGATCGTCTATTACATAGAGGAGGCCGACGAGGAAGTGGATAACGAGAAGACGAAGGACTAGGTTCATTAGGTATAATCTCTTTTCATAGTAGTTAACAACTCCTATGTTAGTGTTAGTTATAGTTTAGCAAAGATCCTTTCGGTTAGTCGATGTTGCTTCAAACAAAATGATTGTTTTTCATATTTCCGCCTCCCCGCAAGTCGTGGGGTGTACAATGTCGACTTACAGTGGTATCAGAGCCTCGCTAAACAATAATAACTTATTAGCAAAGTCGTAAGAATTTCGAACGCAAAACGAACCGAAAAAAAATAACGTATTCACCAAGTTTCTGCCGAATTTAAAACGAGGTCTAAAATTTTTTCAGGGTCTTCTAAAAATACATGCAGGGAAATATAAGAATACTGGAGAAAATTGGGTGCATGAATCGGCCAAACAGCCGCGGAACCGCGGCCGATCTAAGCGATCCGCTGTGGATCCGCGGCCGAGTTGGGGCCGATTCACCCCAATCTTCCCCAGTAACACTTCTGTGAATATTTTGTTTTTTCTGGAATGTTTATTTTCTGCTCAAGTCTCAGGTACACAGAGAAGTTTTGGAGTAGATTATATGATGTTTGCTAATTAGATTATATCTGTTTGCTCGATCGAAATTATACGATGTTTGCTAATTAGATTATATTTGTGAATTGTATAATGTGTTCGTAAACCTCCCATAACTGCTAGTATGTCGGTTGGCAGGGGGTTGCACATTTCTGTAATGATTTTACTGTTTGTGATTATGAACTTGATTGGATTGTTGTGATGATTAGCCGGGGTTTCAGATGGGTTTCTATATTCATTCATTCGATATAATTGTAATATGTTGTAATATTATTTTGCGGGGCACATCCAGGTTGCGGCTGTAGCCACCGTTGTATTATTTCATTTTACTGTTTTTGCTCCTAGGATAGACCCAAGGTGGGGTGCACAAACTACCGGGTACTTTGAAGTGTTTAGTGGCCTACTCACGTTGTTTTGGGAGACCGCTTCACTTCGGGTACTTGGCGGGTAGTTTTCCGTACTCGTAGGGGTCTAGGGTGGGGTAATGGCTATTCATCACAACTGTGTAATCCGTCTTTTGTTGCAGGCTCAAAGGAAACGCGGATTGCTTGTATATCCAATAATGTTCATCTGTGATCTGGAATGCCTATTATTGTGTCAGACGAATGTACAATATCTATATATGATAGCTATTTAGACGTCACTTATGTTTTACACCCGCGCTAGCCCAGCCCCCGCTCTGTCGTTAGTTAAGTAATCTAACGGGTGATGACGGGACCCAATGGCGAATGCGGATGGCATAAGAGGACGTTGTATTTTCGTTGTTTTCTGCAACGATAGGTTAATGATGGGACACATTATTATTAATGCAAAGAAAATAAACCAAAGTTGAATCGTTGGAACAGTTTAAAAGAAACCACTCGGTTATTTTTAAAACAGAAGATATTTTTTAATTGCGGAGCTTTAACCACTCCTTTTAAAAGCTATCAGGTTCCTTCGGTCATATCAAGTTCACTACGTTCACGGTTTTGCCAAAACCATTCGTAGCCCCCTGTCATTTCATTTGGGTATTCAGTAGTATTCAAGCTATGTATTTTGACCAACGCCAAGGCATAGTGTTTGGTAGCTACTGGGTATTCATTTGTTGCATAGATAGATGAGTTAGTTTGGGACAGTCGTATTATCATTTGGCCAACGTCAGGGGTATGTACAGATGGGTTCAAATTAACAAGATAATGATGGGTAGAACTTGACATGTGACTTATGACATTTTGACCAACGCCAAGGTCATAAGAGCATGGGGCAGAAATTTATATCGGGAATTTCTAAAGAAACTGAAATTTGCAAAGAGATGCATACCATTTGGAGTTTGATGAATGTTGGTAGGATTCCTTCAACATTATCACACGATGATATTTGGATCCCGATCCTACTGTGAGTATATGCTACTCATCAGGAGATTCGTCACTTAACGATCAATACTATAAACCAAGTAGGTGTCAAGAAAGGTGTCAGCGGGGCTACGCTCCCAGAGAAAAGATGTTATTTAATTAAGGAACTTTGCGAAAGCGTTGGAAAACCTCCCTCGAAGTACCGACACCGGCCTGGCTGAACGGTTAAGCAAGTATTGTACAGTGAGAATAGTCCTGGCTAGTTCTTCCTTTTTGGTTTGAGGAGAGATTCGAGAAACAGTGGGAGCCATCCAGTTTAGATAAACTAAAAACCACTCTAAACTTGCAAGAGCATCATGCTAAAGTGTTCTCTCTCTCTCTCCTAATTGCAGCGACCCAGAAAATGACAGGACTTAAGTTACTATTAGAGAAAAATATATTGACAGGGCCAAACTATAAAGATTGGCTGCGGAATGTCAAAATGGCTTTGACCTATGACAGATTGGGGTATGTCCTCACCGCTAAGGCACCTGCTGTCCCTGGTCCCAAATCCAGTAATGCGGATAAGGAAATCCGCAAAACCTGGGAGTTAGATTGCGCGAAGGCCAAGTACATCGTGCTTGCCTCGATGAATAATGAACATCAGAGGAGGCACGAGGATATGGATCTAGATGCCATATTTCTCCATACAAAGGAACTTTATGGAGAGCAATCTCGTATAGCAAGATACGAGACCTCAAAGAACTTGTTTCAAGCGAGGTTGGCCGTCGGATCATCGGTAGGAGAACATGTCCTAAAGATGATTGGCTATATAGAAGAGCTCGCAGACCTTGGGACGACTTTGGATAATGAGCTCTATACAGACCTGATTCTCCAGTCCCTCCCTTCCACCTACGCCCAGTTTATTCTGAATTTCAACATTCAAAGAAAAGAAGTCGAACTTTCAGAACTTCTTAACATGTTGAAGAGTGCAGAGGGCACCTTGCAGAGGCAAGGGAAACACACACTATGTTTGTTCGCGGTGCTTCTTCTTCCGGGTCCAAGGCTAAGGCCAAAGGAAGGAAGAATAAGGCCGCCACCAAACCTGGAGGAGGTGTTAGTAAGGTGGGAGCGAAGGGAAAGAAAAAGATTGCGGTGCCAGTAGTGGCCAAGGATGAGTGCTTCCATTGTCATAGGAAATGGCACTGGAGGAAAGATTGCAAGGCGTGGAACGCCAAGAACCAGGAACCGAAGCAAGCCGTGGCTTCGACTTCAGGTGTGTTTGTAATTAAGAATTGTCTGTCAATCAACTCTATTTCTTGGGTATTGGATACCGGATCAGGATCTCATATATGCAATTCATTGCAGGCACTGAGATACCGTAGAGTGCTGAAGGTTGGTGATATGACCCTGATGGTTGCTAATAGAGCTAGCGTGGGAGCTGTGTCCGTAGGGGATTATCACCTGGGATTGACGAGTGGACATATTTTGGTTTTGCATAACTGTTTTTGTGTACCTAGTTTAACGTGTAATATCATATCAGTTTCCTTGTTATCAAATAAAAGGTTATGATTTCACATTTGTAAGCGATGTTGTTAACATCCACCTTAATCATGGTTTGATTGGGTCCGGTTCACTGGATAACGGTATATATGTCTTAAACCAATTACAAATTTTCAATGTCCAGAACACACTAAAAAGAAAGTCTCCAGATTTAAATAAAACTTTCTTATGGCATTGTTGACTAGGTCACATCAATGAGACAAGGTTAACTAAGTTACATAGAGAAGGATATTTGGACTCGTTCGAATATCAAACTTATGCCATTTGTCAATCATGTCTCAAAGGAAAGATGACAAAGACTCCATTTACTGAACATGGAGTAAGAGAGAGCGAGCTCTTAGGACTCATAAACAACGATGTATGTGGTCCAATGTCTACACATGCAAGAGGTGGTTTTTTCTATTTCATTACTTTTACGGATGATTACTCTAGGTACGGATTCATTTTTCTGATGAAACATAAATTCGAGGCTTTTGAGAAATTCCAAGAGTATAAGAATGAAGTAGAAAACCAAACCGGCAAAAGTATCAAGACACTGAGATCTGATCGAGGTGGTGAATACTTAAGTGCCGAGTTCCTAGGTTATCTAAAAGAGAAAGGAATTCTCTCTCAGCTTACTCCTCCATACACTCCACAGCATAACGGTGTATCGGAGAGACGGAATCGAACCCTATTGGATATGGTACGTTTCATGATGAGTAATGCTGAGTTACCACGATCTTTCTGGGGTTATGCGCTAGAATCAGCGGCATATCTTTTGAACAGGGTTCCTACCGAGACTGTGCCTACCACGCCATATCAGATGTGGAGTGGGAAGAAACCCTATCTTCAGTATCTGAAGATATGGGGATGTCCAGTTTTTGTTAAAAAGAAGCATGCGGACAAACTAGAGGCACGATCAGTACAGTGTAAGTTTATGGGATATCCAAAGAACTCCAAGGGGTATCTATTCTATTATGCAGAGGAACAAAAGGTTTTTGATTCTCGTAATGCCCATTTTCTAGAATATCAGTTTTTAGAAAAGGAAATAAGTGGGAGAGAAATAGAACTGGAAGAAATTCCAGAACCACAAACTACTACTGAAAGTTTGGTAGAACCAGTAGTTCAAGAAGAACAGGACATTCCCGCACCCCTCCGCAGGAGTAGTAGGCCGTCTCATCCGTCTGAGAGATACTACGGTTTTCTCATAGATGGGGATAGAGAGAATTGCGTCATTGATGATGATGAACCTACTAGCTTCCAGCAGGCCATCCAGAGCGGCGACTCGGTACGATGACTAGATGCATTGCGGACCGAAATGGAGTCCATGTACACCAACAAAGTATGGACTTTGGACTTTGCTCCAGGTGGGGTAAAACCCATAGGATGCAAATGGATCTTCAAGAAAAAGATTGGTGTAGATGGACAGGTGGAAACCTATAAGACTAGACTTGTTGCAAAGTGTGTTCGTCAAAGACCTGGTTTGGACTATGAAGAAACTTTTTCTCCAGTGGCTATGCTCAAATCCATTTGGGTCTTTCTTGCTATTGTCGCCTTCCATGATTATGAGATCTGGCAGATGGACGTAAAGACGTCTTTTCTAAATGGTAATTTGGAAGAGTGCGTCTATATGGATCAGCCAGAAGGTTTCAATCAGAGTGGGAGCAGCGGGAAAGTGTGCAAGCTGCTTAAGTCGGACTTAAGCAGGTATCGCGGAGTTGGAACATCTGTTTTGATGAAACAGTCAAAAAATATGACTTTATCAAAAATCCAGATGAACCATGTATATATAGTAAAGTTGTAGCACGAACTGTCGTATTCCTCGTCTTGTACGTGGATGACATTCTGTTGATAGGAAATGACATTCCTATGCTACAATCTGTCAAAGGATTCTTGTCACACAGGTTCTCCATGAAAGACCTGGGTGATGCCTCTTATATTCTGGGGATCCAGATCTATCATGATAGATCCAAGAGGATGTTGGTACTTTCGCAGTCCAGGTATATAAACACTATACTGAAAAGATTCAGTATGGAAGATTCTAAGCGCGGTAATTTACCGGCTTGTTACGGAATCACCCTCTCCAAAGAGATGTCTCCCAAGACTGATTTGGAAAGGGAACGCATGTCTATTATACCCTACGCTTCTGCGGTAGGATCTATAATGTATGCGATGTTGTGCACCAGACCAGATGTAGCTTACGCACTGAGCGTGGTAAGCCGGTATCAGTCAGACCCAGGGGAGAAGCACTGGATAGCAGTGGAGAACATTCTCAAGTACCTGAGAAGGACTAAGGAGATGTTCTTGGTTTACGGCGGAAAAGACTTCAAGATCGAGGCCTTTGCTGATTTCGGCTTCCAGAGCGATAAGGATGACTCCAATTCCATGTCGGGTTATGTCTTTACCCTCAATGGAGGGGCGGTGTGCTGGAAGAGCTCCAAGAAGGATACCGTTGCAGACTCGACGATGGAAGCGGAGTATATTGCTGCTTGCGATGCCGCAAAAGAAGCGGTCTGGATGAAGAAGTTCCTCACAGAACTTCAGGTGGTTCCTACCATTGTTGATCCAATACCTCTGTATTGCGACAACAACGGAGCTATAGCTTTAGCAAAGGAACCAAGGTCCTATCAGAAGTCCAGACACATCTTAAGGCGGTATCACCTGATCAGGGAGATCGTAGATCGCCGGGAGATCGAGGTCCGGAGAGTTGCTACAGAGGAGAACATTGCTGATCCATTCACAAAGGCCTTACCTTAGATTCAGTTCGAGAGGCTACTCGAGATGATCGGTCTTCGTTATACCAGTACATGGCCCTAGTGCAAGTGGGAGATTGTTAGTGTATATGCCCTAGGGGCCATTATTGTATCATACTAGCTTGTATATTACTTAATGGAAGCTTGTGATATTCACAGTTATATAACAGTCTTGCTAAACATGGTAGTATACTACTTGGTTTAATCTATCTTAATATGTGTGTACGTATTGATAGAGCCCTTAGGATCTTGCTTGACTACCAGCGTTGTGATGGCAGTCACACTAGTGGGGGATGGGTAGTCTACAAGCACATCCTTTTTCAGGTCCCTAGTCGTAGGATTATCGAGACAGGGCATCGATACTCCGGAGTAGACTAGTGTGTACGCTTCTCATCCCGGTTAGGAAGATGGTCTGTCTCACAGCCATCAGTACGTCGTACTGGAGATATATACATGTGCTCGTTAGGTTACGGGTACACCGGACAGGACTCGCGGGGAACTGTTGGTTGGTATTATACCCGTCGTCAGTTAACTGTTCCCAGGTGACATGAGTACAGCATAGTCCGCAGACTTGATACTTCTACTTCGCCTCGAGTGTGTCCCATTGTTCTTAGATTGCTACCCTACCACGGCTCAAAGGAGTCGTGCAAACAGGTAGCAGTTGGGTGCAGTCCCGAGCACTTGGAGGCAGTGGCGGTTAGACATGATTCGTCTCTCTCGGTATTGGGAGTTGATATCGCGCTGTGTCAGAGAGCCATTACGCAAAGTCCCTGGCCAGAGCAAGCGAGATTTACTGGTAGGTTTTCCAGTAGTTTCTCAAGGTGTAATGGGCTTCGCTCCGACACGACTTATACCGCTTTTAGGGGACCGACGCTTGCCGCCCCCTAGGCCTGATATGCGATAGTCCTAAATGAACAGACCAGAATGTACGGAGATTGTCACATCAGGCTCAGTAGGAGTTCGGATGAGTTTCCTCATCGGCCTTCTTATCGACATCTACCTGGGGACCGTTACGTTCAGCTTGTGCCGCTTGCGGTCTGTGGTTAAACCCACTGCCAGCATAGTAGTCGAGTCTTTAGAGTCCCACACAGAGAGTTTCCCTGCTCCAGGCGAAACGATATAGAGGTCGTATGGTTTTACGACAAGTTCGGACGCATACGTGTTTAAACGCACGTACGATGTTCGGACAATTTTTACTAGCCGGCTTTGGTTTAAGCCAGGTTCTAGTATCGGATTATTGGATTTATACAGTCTAAAGTTTTTCCGTGTTTTCACGGATAGGAGGGGCGTTCCCGTAATTTGGCGGGAAACTTCTAGAAGTATGGTGACTTGAGGGTTTAGGTAGCATTTACATTAAATGCATTTGTGACTCATTAGATGAATCATTCAAGTGAGTTAATTAAGCATTTATTGCTTAATGACTCACTTGATGATTCATTGCATATATTAAATGAAGCATGATGATAAATCATTTAGATTTATTTATTTGATTTTCTTTATGCTTCATGATATATTAGAAGTGAGAAACATTTTCATCATAATCTTGCTCACCTTCTCTCTCCTCAAGCTCTCTCTCTTCAAACCCTAATCCTACCCTCTCATGTGTTGAGATCAAGGATTAGCTAGACTATTTAATCCATAACCATACTCTATATCATCTAGATGACTTTGATTAGCAACTAAAGAAACCTAGTTACCTCAAGATTAGAGGCAAAGCTTGGAGTAGAAGCTCTCGGGTGGATCTTCTATTACATAGAGGAGGCCGACGAGGAAGTGGATAACGAGAAGACGAAGGACTAGGTTCATTAGGTATAATCTCTTTTCATAGTAGTTAACAACTCCTATGTTAGTGTTAGTTATAGTTTAGCAAAGATCCTTTCGGTTAGTCGATGTTGCTTCAAACAAAATGATTGTTTTTCATATTTCCGCCTCCCCGCAAGTCGTGGGGTGTACAACGTCGACTTACAGGCTACACGAATGATGTTCGGAAGGATAATACCTCCATGCTTTGGTTTAAACCGGATACCAGTATTATGTTTTTTGGGTTATTGGTATCTCATTGTATTCGTATTTTTCGGAATACGAATACGGGTATATTTATACGATATACGGTGAGGAGCATTCTTGTAATTGAACAAGAAAATGCTTCTAGAAGGAGATACCTCATATATGAATTTTATTTTGTGAAAATAAAATTAATGAGGTGGAATTTGGAGCATGGATGAAAGCATGGCTAATGTTTAAAATATTCATTTGGATCTACCATTGAAGCATGGTTGATTATTTTTGAGAAAAATAATCCATGCTTCAATAATTCAAAGCTTAGCCATATCATTTTCATTCACAAGACTTTTTCATTCTCACACTCACATTCTCTCTCCAAATTATCTCCTCCTCTGTAGCTCAACCCTAACCCTTCACATGAGTTGTGATTCATAGGGTATTGAGATCAAATAATCCTCTAGATATTTTCTACATCATCTAAATAGTCTCTCTTAGCAAGCTTGACTTCTTAGTTATCTCTTTAGTGGAGGTTGAAACTTGATCCAAAGCTCTCGAATGGATCATCAATGGCTTAGCGGTGACTGGAGATCGAGATCGTCTCAAACACCCAAGGAACCAAGGAGAGCAGCGAGAAGCGGAAAGAAGACCCGGAGGACCGGTTTCAAGAAATATAATCTCTATCATAGTAGTTAAAACTCCTAGATAAGGTTACTAGTTATGGTTTAGTAAAAGATCCGGGAGTAAAAGTCGATGTTGCATGCTTTAAAATTATTGTTTGCTATTTCCGCCTCCCCACAAGTGTTGTAGTGGTGTGCAACATCCACCAACATAATTGACCACTTACAAAGATAAGAGACACTATAAAATTTTCTTTGTATTGTTTTATAGTCTCATATCTTAATTGCAGGAATCTATTTGTTTTCCTGTTGCAATTTTTTTGTTCTAAAAAATCTAATAGAGATCTACTATCATAATGAATTGTTATTGCTGTAATTGGTTTTGGTACAATAGGAATTTCAGATATTAAATTCCTTAACCATTCTGCTTCTACGCAGATAGTATCCAAAGCAATCATTTCAGTATTCATGGTATTTCTATCAATTAGTGTTTGTTTACAGGATCCCCAATTAATTGCTCTACCACTATGTACAAAAACATAACCTATGGTAGATTTACGCATAGAGTATCAGTTACCCAATTAGCGTTACTGTCTCTTAAATTTGATTTGGGAAATTAGAGTAAACAAGACAATAATCTATTGCACCTTTTAAATACTTGAACACTCGTTCCAAAGCATTCCAATGTAGTTGATTGGGGTTACTTGTAAATCTACTGAATCTCAAAACCGCATATGAAATATCCGGTCTTGTTCGAGTAGCTATATAGTTTAGCGACCCTATCAATTGTGCATATCTATCTTGTAATATAAGTTCTCCTTCATATTTAATGAGATGAACATTTGGATCAAAGAGAGTTGGGATGGGTTTTACATCGAAGTAATTATACTTCTTTAATAATTTCTCTATGGTATGAGATAATGAAATTGAATATCCATTTTCTAATCTATTAATTTTCATGCCCAGAATGTAATCAGCCTCACCTAGATCATTCACATTAAAATTCATAGATAAATACGACTTTACATCATTTATGACATTAATAGAAAAACCAAATATTAGAATGTCATCAACATAAAGAAAAAGAACTACAAAATTATTACCAAAAGATTTGCAATAGATACATGTATCAAAATTAATAATTATAAAATCATAGTTAAGAATTACTTCATCGAACTTAGTATACCATTGTTTAGGGGCTTGTTTTAATCCATATAGGAATTTAATAAGTTTGCAGACTTTATTTTAATTCCCCTTTTCTATGAAACCTACTGCTTGTTCCATATAAATTTCTTCATTAAGATCACCATTTAGAAATGCGGTTTTTACATCCATTAGATGTATTAATAAATAATGAATAGCGACCAAGACAATTAATGTTCTCATGGTTGTAATTCTTGCTACGGCGCATAAGTATCATTGTGGTTTATGCATTTTCTTTGAGAAAAACCTTTAGCTACTGGCCTGACTTTATATTTGTCAATGCTACCTTTAGCCTTTAGTTTCCTTTTAAGATCCACTTACATCCTATAGCTTTACTACCAAGAGGTAAAGTTGTTAGAACCCATGTATTATTATTCCAGATTAAGTCAATCACATTTTGAATAGCCTCTTTCCGATGCTTAGCATCAGAAGACGCCATTACTTCTTCATAGGAAGAAAGTTCTCCTTCTACTAGGTAATAGTAGTAGGTATCATCAGTGAGTATTTTCCTTCTTTTATTTCTATCATTTTTTCTTAATTCCGGTTCAGATATTGGAACCGAGAAAGATACATTTTGGATTAATTCATTATTATTAGAGGTACTTGCTATATCAGGCTTAGAATATAATCATCTACTTGCTTAGAAATTTGAGTTATGTAAGCAAATTTATCTTCAAAGAAAGTAGAATATTTATATTCTATTAAGATATTAACTTTAATATCAATAATATCAGATTTTAAGACAATGAATTTATAAGTTTTACCGTTGAGAGAATATCCTACAAATAATGCATTTACTATTTTAAGATATATTTTGTTTTTTTTATGAGAAAGAATACATACAAGTGCGAGCCAACCCAAAACACGAAGGTAGTCTAATATAGACGTTCTTTCACACCATGATTCAAATGGAGATTTATTTGTAGTTTTATGAGATATTTTATTTAGTATATAGCATGCCGATAGTTTCACCCAATAAACTTTCAGAAGTACTAGAACTAAGTAATATGGAATTAACTATATTCATTAATGTTTTATTTTTATGTTCTGCTACACCATTAGATTCTAGAGTATAAAGAGGAGAATATTCATATTTAATTCCGTGTTCTTAATAAAACAAATTTAATATATTAGAAGTATACTCCCCTTCACGGTCTGATCTAAGGACTTTAATTTTTCTTTCTGTGTAGTTTTCTACTTCGGGTTTATATACTTTGAATCTATTAAACACATCATCCTTTGTTAGAAGTAAATATAAATGACAATATTTTGTATTGTCATCAATGAATGTAACATAGTATTTATTTCCACCTTTAGTTGGTTGTTTGCAAGAATCACATACATCAGAATGTACTAAATCTAATGTTTGAGTGCAGCGAGTAACAGATTTAAATGTACCTCTAATATACTTAGCCTTGACACAAATATCACATTTAGATTTTAAGTCAACAGAACTTTTAGAAATCATATTTAATCGCATCTGTAACGACCGTGTACTCTAGATACGTAATAAAAACGTTTTATAATTTTCCCGCTATCAAAACAATTATTTTACTGCATCACTTTTAAAATATTTTTCCATGCTTAAAATGAATTAATATGATTTTTATGAATTTTTATAAATTTTTGGGAATTTTTAAGAATTTAAATGGAATTTTTATCGAAGGGAAAAGTTTTTAAAACCAAGAAAGAGGGTTATTTTTTGACCAAATTTGTTTGCAAATGGAATAAAACATCAAATTTTTTTTTATAATTTTCCCAAAATTTTAAAATATTCTTATCTATTTTACAACTATTTTTAAAGCCTAATTTTTTTAAAAAACATTTCTAAAGAAAAAAACGAATTTATAATAATTTTCGAGCGGGAATGAATCTGGGCCGTCGAATCTGAAAACCAATCGCCCAAATCTTGCTGACGATTTTTTAAGAAAAAGAATAAGAAAAAAAATATAATCTGTGCTTTTGATCTGGACCGTTGGATCAAAAATCCAACAGCCCAGATCAGCAGCGTCAGCTCGAGCAGGGGCCAATGCTAGCTCACAGGCGTGAAGCGATGGGAGTTTTTGGATCGGATACATGGACAGGCGGATCTGGTCGGCTTTGTGTGGTCGGATCCTGTAAAGGCTCGAGAAAAAATTAGGAATTTTTAATCCCAGAAAATCCCTATAACTACCCCTGAACTTGTAAAAATCCTAGAAAAATATCTGCTTGACACAAAAGTTCTAAAAAAGTTTCTAGAGCTTCCTTTTTGAGTCCTTTACACACTGGTTTCAGTCCCAGAGGCTAAATAATTATTGGTTTCAAGATATATTTGTTCTCATACAACCCGATGCTCACCGAATTTTATTTTCCTAGCCAGTTTCAGGTACGATCTCTCAACAGTTGACTATTTTTTATCTTCATTATGATAATATATACCTTATAAAAAAATTCCAGGACCTAACCATGAGTTTTTAACTCAATTATCTATTTTACGGGCTGTGATGATTAAAAATGATATTAAACCCTAATTAAATAATAAACTTTTAGCAGTTATCCTTCACGATAAAATCACGGGGTAATGGAAAACCTCCATTTCATGTTTGGACATATGGAACTAAGTCTTCAAGCGACTATCATGACCGGGATAAATTTTACGTGAATAAATGTAATTATTCTTCGGGTTTAAATAAAGATTATCGATAATTTTTCCCTAATTGTTGAAAATATGGAAAAATCATAGTAAATTTTTATATATTGGTTTTTTTTAAATAAAATTGATTATAAACTTTTAAAACCATATTTTCACTAAAATCGCTATTGCACAAAAATACCATCAACTCCTAAGAATTTATATTTTCATTATAATGCCATGAAGTTTAGAAAAATAGTATTTTTCTTAAAATACCCTAAACTTTTCTAAGCAATATTTTTATTAAAATACCGCGAACCTTTCTAAATCATAACTTTTGCTAAAATACCACGAACTTGGTGTTGGTAGACGCTCGTGCTGCTAACTTGAGTCCAAGGCGGAATACAAAACGAAAATTTTCAAATAAAAAGCACGAACTCTACGATCTAGAATCGAATCCAAACACTAAATGAGAAAACACTAGAAGAAGTTAACTACTCGGTTAGTAATTACAATCTTTATAGTCGTGTCCTTCGTCTTTTATGCCATTTCTTTAGCTCCTAGGTTATCGGGAACAAGTTTGCACTATTAGAAAATGTAATTATTAAGGACGGGTTATTAGAGACCGTTTAGTTTTAAATGGTCGCAAATAATGTATTAGAGACCGTATAAATTATACGGTCTCCAATGAACGGTCTCTAATGTTTTAGAGACCGTTTAATTTTCAGTATCGACCGTTATACACGGTCGCTAATGTACCCTGCACTTTAACCCTATGAGAGAGCTTTCTCTCCCCCATTTCATCCCAAAATTTTCCATAGTCGCGAATTTCTTCTCCAAGGTAATTTTTTGCCCAATTCTTCCCCCAATTCATCTCGAAAACTTCTCGATTCTCATCCAAATTTTTTAGGCTGATTCTACTGTTGTTGCTATTAGTAGTGCTCGCAATCACCTTACTAGTTCAACATCCGGTCAAATGTTAGAGTTTTTCCTCCTCCAATCTTTATTTTTTCTAATTAAATCTCGCAATTGTGATGTTAGGTTATGAAAATCTTTGATTTTGTTTGCAACATGTTACGAAGAATTAAATGCAGAATTAAAAATTGTGTTGGTTTTGAGATAATATGGAAAATGAGGAATTGATGATAAGTTAGGTGTTGGGTTTTAGAATGATGAATTGATGAATGTGTTTGGTGTTAGGTTGTAGGAATTGAAGAATGTGTAAACCCTAAAAAAACCTAATTACAACTTATAAACACTAATTACAAATTATAAACCCTAATTATAAATTAAGGTATTGAAGAATCTATAAGCCCAAAAATTCTTAATATCAAATTATAAACTCTAATTACAAATTACAAACTCTAATTACAAATTAAGGTATTGAAGAATCTATAAACCCTAAAAAAACCGTAATGACAATTTATAAAAAAACTATTAAATTCCTAACTAGAGACCGGAAAAACCTAATTATAAAAACTCCAAAGTTAACACTAATTAACATATAACATTAATTACATTAATTAAGAAATCTTAATTAAGACCAACTAATAATGAATCGAGACCCTAATTAAAAAATGATTAAATAGAAAATTAAGGGATGTTTTAAAATTTTGATTAGAAACTTAACTAGGGTTTTATGATTTCCTTTAATTAGTAAGTTTAAGATCAAAAAGTCTTAAATTTGTTTAGAATCAACCTATAGTTTCCCGTCTAACAATTGGTGTATATCAAATCTTTTTCCCGTCGAATTGATAGGACCGCATTATATGTTTGTGAGAGTTGAGCGTCATGTTCAATTTTTTCAAACGTATGTGTAGTATTTGATGAGGGGATTTGACATACAATAATTGTCGGATTTGTCCAGTTTGGACATGTTACGAATGTAACAAGACTCACATCTCACATCCTCCTGTATTTTCGTCCATTTCGAAAAGTTTCGATGGTGCTTTCCACTTGTTTATCGTGTACAGATTTATGTATGAACACGGGGAACATGAGGAAAGTGCTGCCGAAATTTTCTCGAAATGGACGAAAACAGGAGAATGTGAGATGAGAGTATTGCATTCGTAATGAGAATTATGACCTTTATCCATGACAGCCGTGAAACTAATTATTCATCCCGACCTTTTGCCCTGAGTAGTTTCGCCAATCTTAAATGATTTTAGATGCCTTGATGCGTCCACATCAAGAAATTTTATTTCATTTAATGATGAGCTTGTAATAAACTCATAAGATATGTTAAACTCATATTATTATCTGTGTGATAACAGATGAGAATTTTTCCAGATAAATCGTTTATAAACATGGGGAAAAAAGAGGTATAATTTGAGAGACACCAGATTTAAAGATGGGTTAAAAACCTTTTTAGATTATGCATTTAAAAATCCAAAGCGTAGCCGAGACGGGCTCTTGTTCCGTCCTTGTAAGAAATGTAAGAATAGAGCCCGTTTTCGAAGTGAATGATAGAAGAACATGTGATTGTAGAGGCTTTTGAACCGAACTACATATATTGGAATTATCATGGCGAGGGAATACGTGACGAGGAAACGAGAATGGATAATGAGACCGCAGCTTCGCAAGCTGAATTGCCGACGGGTGACAGGATAGATGACACGCATGAGATATTGGAAGATTTATTTGCTGGAGAGGAAATGAATGATGTTGAACCGTCTGAAGGCACCAGTAAATTAGAGGAATTGCAGAAACTTCTAAAGAAAAATGAACAAGATCTGTACGAAGGCTGTACGAAATTTAGTAGGCTGTCATTTGTAATAAGGCTCCTCCATCTGAAGATGATTAGCGGGATGGCTAACGAGCACTTTGACGTGCTTCTTAATCTCCTACGTAAGGTAATTTCTGAAGAAAAGGAAAGCATTCCAGAGAATCATATTCGAACAAGTTTGAAATAAATCAGGTAAAAAAGATTGTTAAGACACTTGGTTTCTCGTATAAGAAAATCGATGCATGTCCCAATAACTGTGTGCTGTATCGCAAGGATTACTCGTCTCTCGATGAGTGTCCCACTTGCAACTTGTTTAGGTGGAAAAATGTTAAGCGAAATTCAAATGCAGAAACGTCCGATGTCAGCAAAAAACCAAGAAAATTCAGCCGAAGTCCTTTGTTATTTCCCCCTGGCTAAGAGGTTACAAAATTTATATATTTCAAAGGACATGGCGAAGAGTATGCGATGACATTCCGATCGTCGGATCAAAGACGGGAAAATAAGGCATCCGGCTGACACAGAAGCATGGAAGCAATTAGACAGTGCTGATCGTTTTGGGGATGAGCCGAGGAATGTACTTCTAGATTTAGCAACTGGCGGTTTCATGCCTTATGGACTCATAAGCTCTAGTTGGTCCACATGGCCGGTATTGCTT
Source organism: Agapanthus africanus (assembly GCA_030015575.1). Taxonomy (NCBI): domain Eukaryota; kingdom Viridiplantae; phylum Streptophyta; class Magnoliopsida; order Asparagales; family Amaryllidaceae; genus Agapanthus; species Agapanthus africanus. The sequence goes on from CM057339.1 coordinate 142,705,755, forward strand.
ATGGCTCACAATCTACCTCCCTGAATGTGTATGAAGCAATCATATATGATTATTTCTTTATTGATTCCTAGAAAATATTCACCTGGCCAGAACATCGACGTCTATATGGAACTTTGAATTGAATAGCTGATAGAATTCTGGAAAAATGGAGTAGAGACATATGGTGCGTACGCCGAGGAGAAATTTAGAATGGGAGCTGCTGTTATTTAGACAATCAATGATTTTTCAGCATATGGTATGTTGTCTGGATGGTCTACCTACGTGAAGCATGCATGTCCATCATGTAGTCTTGATTATAGTGCCCTACAGCTTAAGACACGTGGTAAGTTTTGCTACTAGTTTCATCGTATGTGGCTATCGGCGAATCATTCGTACAGAAAAATGGCAAATAAGTTTGATGAAAAAGGTGAAGCACTAAAACAATTGTCAGGGATAGAAATTTTTGAACAGATTTCATCGTGTCAATTCCAGCAAGTTTCTAATCGTTTTAACTCAGATGGTTCCTTTCAATAAATAAAAAAACGGAAGCGATCCGAAGATAACGAATTGTTGAGTGTGTGGAAGAAGAAAAGTATATTATGGAATCTTCCTTACTGGAAACATCTGTTGATTCGACACAATATTGATGTCATGCATGTAGAGAAGAATGTGTTTGATAATATTGCTGGCACATTCTTAGAGGACGATTCTAACTCCAAGGATAAGTTGAGTGCTCGCGTGTGCTTGGAGGAGCTTGGAATCCGACAGGAATTGCATCCGGTACTTTGTGATGATGGTGCCTATGGATTACCAGTTTCAAGCCACACAATATCGAAATTGGCTATGAAAATATTTTGTGAGGTGCTAAAGAGCATCAAAACCCCAGATCGCTACTTCTCTAATATAGCAAAGAATGTGCAGGTCGAGCCACCAAAGTACTTGAATCCTAAAATTCATGATTGTCATATCCTTCTGCATCAATTGCTTCCAGTGGCTCTTCGATATAATTTGCCATCCAATGTCACCAAGGTTTTGATAGAGTATTGCGACTTTTTCAATAAAATTTGTTCTAAACTAATAGATGTGGCCAAATTCAAGGAATTGCAAAAGTGTATTGTTGAAACCTTCTATAAGTTGGAGATAATATTTCCACCATCTTTCTTCACCGTCATGGTGTATCTTTCTGTGCATCTAGCTACATAGACAATGATTTCTGGACCTGTCTCATATAGGTGGATGTATCCGGTAGAAAGGTAATATATTTTCCAGTCAAATGTGTTATTTAATTCATTATAATATTCATATTTGTCTAAAATATTCGTTAACGTTTTAGATACTTGAGATTCTTGAAACAGCAGGTGCACAATCGAGTTCGACTGGAAAGGTCAATAATCGAGAGTTATTGTGTCAAAGAATGCCTCAACTTCACTTCTCGTTATCTGCATAGAGTTGAAACAAGATTAAATCGTCCTTCTCGAATTAATGATGACCAGCTATCCCATCCACAAGGGGAGGATCAATTCTACCGAAGGGAATGGCTCGATCAAGCACATTGGTATATCCTTAATAATCTTGAAATTTCTGCCGATCACAGAAGGTATATAAATTAAAAAATTTAATCGCGTCAATATTTTAAGTGTCTATATTTAGATATGCTTAAATAATTAATACTGTTATTCTTTTAGCCGACATATTGAAGAACTTGCGAATGCGATTTCCGGAAAGGATGCTAATTGGAAGATCAATCAAAAGCATAAGAAACACTTTCCACGGTGGTTCCGTAAACACATACGTATGTCTTGTATATTTCACATGCAAATATCATATATAACTTATACATTTTACGTGTAAATGTATTGTAGATTGAAGATGACATAGCGAAAGGGGTGCAATTCCCGGATGTAATCGTGTGACTATCTAAACGTCCTAGTGCAAAAGTAAATCAATACAGTTCATATTGTATTAATAACCTAAAATTTCTTACAACCAAGAAATTGACTACCCAAAACAATGGGATTTATTATCCGTTTGAATAAGAGTGCTTCTCAAGTTTCCATGATCAAAGACCGCAGGGAGGAAAAAAAGAATACTACGGTCAGCAGGAGAATATAATAGAGCTATTTTATGGGAGTAATGAGTAAGAAAGATTTGTTATGTTCAAAGTTCGTTGGTGCGCTTGCATCCATATAGATGAGTACAGTTTTTAGGTTGTCAATCTCAATAAAGAAATTTATCGAGATGATAAGTTCATGTTAGCTTCATAAGCTGAGCAGTGTTTCTATATCAAAGATCCTAATCTTGAAGAAACTTGGATTGCATTGCTGGCACCTCCTAAATCCTTATTCGATAGTTCTATCGACGAGATTGACCTTGATGAAGAAGATCCTCTTGACATATGAAAAACGTTGCGGTTGTAATAATTTATATATATATATATATATATATATATATATATATGTTATAAACTTTGCAGTTGTAAACACTTGTAATCAATTGATTAATGTTATAAACTTTACAGTTGTAAAAACTTATAATCACTTGAATGCAAATGATATATGAAAAACTTTGCAGTTTTAATCACCTGTAATGTATTGATTTGTTAGTTTAATGATTTATGCATATTATATATCTTGTATCTTCATCACACTTGCATGAAACAGATGGGACGAAAATACATATTCAGAAAATTTGCCAAAGCATTTTCTTCAAATAAAAGAGATCGAGATACTTCCTCCTCGACACTGCCTGATCCTGAAAGTAGAGGTATATATTACGAATTTTAAATAATCGTTAACCGCATTATTTTATTCAAATAATTATTGCATTGATTATAATAAATTAAAATGTGTAGGTACATCTGATTTGGAGAATGCAGGTCCATCAGTGCAACATGATCCATATGCACACCTAGACGAGTAGTGCACGGACTTGAGTAAAGAACCTGAGGCGTTCTCGGATCTCGTCACCAATGAGTGGATTCATGCATTGTCTCTTCCTTGCGATTTACAAAATGAGTATCGAGGTAGAGACAATGCGAAGGTACTAGCGTGGTGGGCTGCTGCTCGACCTCAAATTGATATGATGATAGAGGTAACATGCACGAGTGTTGATGAGGCACGGGCTGCGGGGAATAATCTGGCCCGGTTTGAACACTTCGGAAGAGGTGTTGCAAACGAAATTACGAAATACGATATGCGTGGAAAAATGACAATTCTGCAATGGGTAGGTGGGAAGCCCGTATGTCCGGATATGTGGGCTACACATTTGCACGGTTATATCGGTATTCTCGTCCGCAACACCGACTTCTGGAACGTGGGCTTCATGTTTGTAGATAACCCTTGGGAAGCATACGTATGGACTTGGCGCTCACTCTTGGTTACATAACTCAACTATATTTCAATATTATATGTATACCTGTTATATGTTATAAATTTATTAAATAATATATTTATTAATCTGTATTACAGAAACACTTCGTCTTAGAAGACAATATAGATGGACATTGGTCGCATGTCCGGCATGATATGTTACAAATATTCAAGAGATGGCATCAAAGATTGAAGAAAAAATTCAAACAGTCAGAGAAATTTACGGATGATTGGAAACGTTTTGCCCCTCTTCGTTTCATCATCCCTAAAGACCAGTTTGCGTTTCTCCTATTGCATTGGGATGCACCTGAAGCAAAGGTAATTTAAAATATAATTAAATGATTTGAATACCGAATTTAGATTAAATTATATTTAGAGATATTATCTTATGAATAAGCAGGAAGTATCAGAAAGAAATAAGCAGAACCGAGAGAAAGTCACAGATGACTATTATGGTGGATCGGTTCCTGCTAATCAGTATAGGGTTACTTTGGTTAACTTATCTTTAATTACATAAATGTTCGATTTTTCAATTTTATCATTACATATCTTCCCGTATAAATAAATCAAATATCCGTTACAGGAGAAATATGGGAAAAAGCCGAGCCTCCCTGAGACTTGGGAGGTATTGCACATGAGAGAGGGCATGTCAGAAAAAAGGATGGATATAGCCACTCAATATATGATAAGTTTGCATTTTTTAATTCTTTTAAGTAAATTAATTACATTTGTTAACTTTGTAAAGAAAATTAATTACTGTTTTATTTATCGAAGGAGGATTTCGAGGATGCGGAGAGGAGCTATCGGGAATCAAATCCCGAATATCTGGTCGACGATCCTCTTCCTACGGAGGCCGAGGTATCTATTATAGAGCAGCTTTTCTCTCAGCCGAGGGGACATGGTCGTATTCCGCTATATGGTGGTCCCGTTAGTCTTTCACAGTCCGGTTCCAGAAGAACTACTTCAAATTCGTCGACCGCTTGCTCCAACTAATAATCGGTTGAGGCATAACGGATCAATGAGCTAGAGGAGCAGCTCAGGAAGAGGGATGAAGCAAATAAGAAAAGGGAGAAAGAAGAACCGGCTTAGCGAGCTCAAATGGAGGCACGGTGGGAAAAATTCTCGCAACAATATGTTTCGCCTCCGCAATCGCGATCAGCACAGGGTCCATTTCCGCCGAAGCCGGCATATTACCCTCCTCGAATGCAGCGACCTTATTACCCTTCCCTATCACAGGGAACGTCTTACTATCCTTATCCTCTGTCTCTGTAATCACAAGGAGGGTACTACCCTCGGCCTTCGCCTCCACCACAAGACCCTTATTACTCTCACCCTCCGCTACATAAATCGTATAACCCTGATCAGCCGACCCCATAGAATTTAGGTAATTTTTTTGCAGGAGAACTTCGACGATGTGAATCGATACTATTCAAGGCTAGGTTCTGGTGGTGACGGTAGCAGTGGGAGTTAGTGAGGTGTGTATAGTTATTATTTACAGAATTTTGAGCATACAATTAAACGGTGTTGAGTTTTGATATTTAAAATTCATGTTGTATATTCGTAGGGTTCTTATAAATTAACGGCGAAAGGATTATGATTTGGCGATGGAAGTGGTGGGAGTTGTTGGATATAGTGTCTTCAATGCAATTATTGTAATTGCAAGTAGGCGATTATGATAATTGAATGATGACCTATCAGGTAGAACAATATTACTCGAGATGATAGTATGCTATTTGGTTTGTCTTTATAAATATGTGTATACATTTTGATAAAGACCGTAAGATTATTGCTTGACTACCAGCATTATGATGGCGATCATATACGTGGGAGCTGGGTGGTCCATAAGCACATCCTTAAATGTCCCTAGTCGAAGGAGTATCGAGGCTGGGCATCGATACCGGAGTAGACTAGTGAATACTTTTCGAGACCCTGATGAGGGGAGATGGCCGGTCTCACAAGCCATTAATGCTGAGTCACCTAAGATAGTATACAGGTGCTCACTAGAGGTGAGTACACCGGACAGACTCGCCGAGAAATTTTAGATGGTATTATACCTATTGTCAGATAGCGGTTCCAGATGACATGAGTACAGGTTAGTCTGTTGACCTGAAATTGTCATTTATCTCGTGTGAGTTCCCACTGTGCATTGATTACTACCCTACCATGGCTCAAAGTATTCGTGCAAACAGATTTTAGTTGGGTACAGTCCCGAGCCAAATGGAGACAGTGAGCAGATCGTCAGGGATTGATCTCTCACAGTATTGGGGGTAGATATCGCACTGTGCACGGATGTCCATCACCAAAAATCCTTGGCCAAGGTGGACGAGAATTACTGATTTAGATCAGTAGTTTCTCAGTGGGTGATGGGCTTCACACCGACACGAAATATCGTATTATTAGGGGTCTGACTTTATCTATCCCCTAGACCTGATATTCGATATTCTTAGACAAATAGACCGGACTGTATGGAGATTGTCACAGACAGGCTCACTAGCGATAAAGATGAGTTTGCTTGTCGGCCTTTCTTTCGCTCAATACCTGGATAGCCGTTACATATAGTTAGTGCCGCTGACGTACTTGTGGTTAAACCCACTGCCAGCGTATTGACGAGTTTTTAGAGTCCCACACAGAGGGTTTTCCATGTTCAGACGATATGATGTAGCGTATGTTGGTATATACAGGTGTCCGATTAAATATGTGTATAGGCTACAAGGATTTTAATCGGACGGTTGATAATACTAACGGTTTAGGATTAAACCGGATTATTAAATTAAGTTTTTATTTAATAATATATATATATATATATATGTATTCTAGTATTATTGTTCACTATTCATTTTCTCTTTTGGCTATTTGTATATTTATACGGATACAAGTATATGTATTTCGATACGTATACCGGGTTGTATTCCGTATTTATACGGAATTTCTTCTAGAAGATGGATACATCATTTGTGAATATTCATTTATGATTATTCATAAAATGAGGTGGAGGGTGAGGTGGCATTGAGCATGGTTGAAGACATGTAAAGAGAAATGGGCTTTCATTTATTTATTCACAAATTGGTTATGGTATTTTATTTTGCATGGTTGTAAAAAAGAATGAAGTCATTCCACTCTTTTCTCTTCTTCATTCATTTTCTCATTTTTCTTGACTTGCTCATGGCTATCTTTCCTTACCTCCTCCTTCTTAATTAGATGCTCTTTTGATCGATCTTTATTTAAAGAAGTGCGTGTAGTAACCGCAATCAATAACGGTATCGCGTATAGCTAGACCGAGATGAGTACGGGTCTTCCTCAGGGATATATGGAATCTTTTAATCTTTCTTTAGACGTGTTGATTAGGAAGAGGAAGAAGAATAGATAATAGTGAAGAATAGTTATAAAATCTAGATATACGTTAAACACGGATGTAGAATATAGATCTAGTTTAAAGACGTATGTAGATTTTATATCAAAAGAGGGCTTGTAGGGTTCGTTAGGATTTAGTAATCCTGGATGACTAATAAAGATGACTCCTTTTATGTTTTGATAGATTTAAAACTAGATTGATAGCGATGAATGAAGATTAGGGTTCTTAGAAGAAACTAGGGTTTCCACACTATTGACCCTTGTGCTTTCATTGATCTCTATTCATGTCTAGCCCTTAACAAAACAATTGATAATCTGATCTCAAATCGCGGTCGAGACTAGCAATAAATTGGTAGCACACTCGATAAAGATGTTAACGATTCTTTTGCTAAAGTTTATAAACTTCATAAGACGTAAAAGAAGTTAAAATATTTTCTCATCCATTAATCTAACCTAATCCTATGAACCCTATCAAGCAGAGAATTACTCGCGCATGATGGAGATAGAAGAACAGATAGAGATGATGATGCAAATAAAGAAAATAAAATGCAATAAGAATAAAACAACTACCTTTATTAATCAAGTTGATCAATTACACTTTGTTCCTTTAGAAAGTGATTACAAAACCGCAGTTTGCTTCTCGATCTCTTATTAAGGAGGTAGATGAACAGCTGATGATCAACCTGGATTCTTGAGTCGTATTAGACTTCGTGATCTTTTCGGTTTGATGATTTCTAGGTTTAGCCCTCGGTCCTTTATATAGCCCCAAAACCAGAAACTAAAGATCCCCAGAATAAGGGTTAGTTGTAGCAAATCCAACCTGAAAATCCCAAATCCTGACTCGGTGAATCGGCCGCGGATCTTAGCTGCAAATTTCTTGGGCTTTATTCTTTTGACACATGGAGATTTAGATGATGTCTGGAACTTGAAAATATTTCCTGAGTCTCTGCCAGTATTGATTCTTCGATTTTATCTAACTTCATTGGCAGATTTCTGATTCCCGATATCTCAACATCTCGATTTCCTGACCTGAACTAAACCTTGCACAATATCTCAATGAATAATTCTAGTAATATTTGGTATTTTTGAGATATTATCCTAACCATTTGATACGATATTATATTTTAAGAATATTGGTTAAGGATATTTAATATGATATGCATATTTAAATTATCAAAATATTATATAAATATTATATGCATACATTTTCCTTCATAATATTCATATGAAAATAGATATTTTGTAGATAAACCCTCATATGTTTCATATTTATAATAAACACTTTTAAATATCTAAGAAAAGTAAGGAAAATGTTATATCAAATATGCAGTATTTTCGAATGAACATCTCTTAAGCTTAGATTTGAGAAAAAAAGATAGTGGAAAATTCCTACATCCTCATTCTCCATTCCTAGCGAGCTTGGAGCGTTGGTTGCTTCACTAGGTGAAGCCGGAGCTTAGATCAGTTTTCTCGGGTGGATTATTTTCGGCGAAAGAGGACCGGCTTGCAAACGTGACCTGGAGCTCTTGAGAGAATGCTAGAGTCCAACCCAATTGGAGAAAATGAAGATGCTACAAAGGTTGTGATTTCTATCTTGTTATGGTTCTAGTTTAGGTGTTTGGTTCGATTCTTAGGTTTTAGATTCTAGTGCCATGAAAATTTTTGTTTTTGAATTCCGCATTGGCCGCAGGTTAGCGGTGAGGGCACTAGAAACCAACAATGGTATCAAAGCCACCCAAACACCCTAAACTAGATAGTTACGACTTCCGAATCTCGCCGGTTTTTGCCCCGCAAAAACTGTAGATAAAATAGTGAGGAATTTCATTCTATATTGATGTTTTGACACCCCGCGGGCTCTCGGTTTGGACCGAAAAGCCGCGGGGAGGTGCGTTGGGACCTTAAGGACATCTCAAGGGGACCTAGGGAGAGCCCACACCCCCGAGACCTTACAAATGGTGGCTTGGGGGTGGGGGGTGGGGACCCGAAACTGCTTTAGAAGGCAGTTGTTCATATCAGATTTTTGCATTTTTATACCGCCCAATTTTTATCACATTGCTTATCGGTAGGTACTCTTGAGCCATGTTTGCTAGTCAATTGCAGGATACATGTTCTCGGCTCTAAACGGTGAAATTCATGGAAAAGCAAGACAAAATCCGGATTCCTGCCAACCACAGATAAAACACGGGTCTCCGCTCTCTATCCGTATGTTGCCGCACACCAGTTTAAGAGACAAAATGGCAAATCAATGTCATTTTCATGCACAAACCTCAATGGCAACACAAGATCCAACATATCTACACGGAGCTCGAGGAAATCATGACAAAAAGATCCACATCAAATCACCTTTTGGTCTGCTGGAATTCTGGAAAAATTGTGAAGAGTTTCTGAGAAAAAACATATACCAAACAGCAGACAACATCAAACCAGGGAACCCCACAAAATCCGATGGCCCAACTCCCTATTACTGCCGCGGAACCGCGGCATAAGCAGGCTTATACCGCGGAACCGCGGCCGTACGACCTCTTCAGGGTGTCGTATTTCAGGGGTAGTTTGGACTTTTTATAAAGAGGCAGAATTTTGCCCTAGGTTTCCAGTTTCCTGCCTATAAATAGTCCAGAACTTGCCAAAGCCAAGGGTCCATATTCTTGTATTTTAGATTTTAGAATACATGTGTTGTTCTTCTTCCTCCTCTCATCTCTTCTCCATTAAAAACTTGTAGTGAGCTTTTGTGAGTGAAGAATGAATAAAGGAGTTCTTGTTCTTACCATGCTTATCTTGTTGTAATTGTTAATTATATTTGCTTGTATTTTTCATTTGCTAATCTAGTTGTTGTTATTTGTTGTTTGTTTCTTTCTTGTTCTCTTTTTCTTTATCCTTAAAACAACTATGATGCTTAAGCTTGATCCTTGCCAAGGTGAGGTCTCAAATAGCTAGTTGTAATCTTCTAACCTTTTTCTTTCTATCTTCCTCCTTTGTTTTATTTTCTTTTCCTTAGTCATCTATCCTATTGAGCGCGAAGTCCTTAGGGCTGAGTCTAGTATTTTTTAATTTAAGCAATGGTTAATGCATACGCTTTTTCTGATTTATGGGGTCCTGGGAAGGGTGATGAAATCCCCACCCAATCCGAATTGGTTTTAAGCCCCTTAAAGTCCGTATTAATATATGCAAAGCAGTAACAATCAACTGCAAACAATTTTTATTTTAGCGCGGCGCAAAGAATCCTGCACAAAAACAATTTATTGGAAGGGGGAAGAGTGTTTGCGTAAAGAATGCTGCAGAAAACACAATTCAGTGGAGTTCAGAGGAGTGAGGAAGAAAGTAGAGAGGCTCACAGGGAAATTGGGCTGCTGAAGCCAGCAAACGGCCGCGGTTCCGCGGCCTAAGCTTGCTTATGCCGCGGTTCCACGGCTTTATGGGGGCTTTGGAGCTTCAGTTTTCTTGTGATGCTGAATTTGCTGTCCTCTTCTTGTCTGGAGGTCCTGAATCTTGATTTGCTCACTGTATCTGCTCCAGATTTTTACAGTAGACCGTTGGCTCCGTCTTGATCCGTCGCGGTGTAGCCGCGAGATATGGGTCTAACTTCTCACGTCTTTGGCACTGAACTCGACCGTCTTTTTATCCTACACACTTGCACAAAAACTAATCAAAAATAACAAGATAGTTTTTTACAATGTATATATTTTTTTTGTTTTGTTTTTCGGTTAGATTTATATTCACAAATTAACCCGAAATTACACAAAGAAATAAACTACCGTCTTTCCGGCAACGGCGCCATTTGATTGGTAGAGTTTTTGCGTGCTAAGTTTATTACCGCAATCAAGACGGTTTCGCTTGTAGCTAGCCGGTTGAGTACGGGTCGTCCGCAGGGAGATGTGAATCTTTTTCTATGTGCTTTAACGAGTTAAGTCCAAATGTCCAGGTTTGTTTTTAGATTACTTATGTGCTAAAATGATATATAAAGAGAGCTTGTTAGGGTTAGGATTAGGTTAGTTTGAGTTAGGAGTCGCTCACTTCTTTCGTTGCCACTCTTAATATCGGTGTTACGGTAATCGGCAACAACGGGGATTAGCACGACTAGGAAGGAACTTGTGAGTATAAGCTAGGCTTTCCAACGCTTAAGTTCTTCCTTTTGGTGCTTGTCCGTCCGTTCTTGGCTCTTAGTCTTAACCTCCGGTTAATTCAACCACAACCGGTCTCACTAAGGAATCACCGCTATCATGTAGGATAGGGTGTCGTAGGGAGCGGATTGTGGTTCAATTAACGGTAGTCCGAATTAAGATGTTAATTGAACCACAATCCGCTCCCTACGACACCCTATCCTACATGATAGCGGTGATTCCTTAGTGAGACCGGTTGTGGTTGAATTAACCGGAGGTTAAGGCTAAGAGCCAAGAACGGACGGACAAGCACCAAAAGGAAGAACTTAAGCGTTGGAAAGCCTAGCTTATACTCGCAAGTTCCTTCCTAGTCGTGCTAATCCCCGTTGTTGCCGATTACCATAACACCGATATTAAGAGTGGCAACGAAAGAAGTGAGCGACTCCTAACTCAAACTAACCTAATCCTAACCCTAACAAGCTCTCTTTATATATCATTTTAGCACATAAGTAATCTAAAAACAAACCTGGACATTTGGACTTAACTCGTTAAAGCACATAGAAAAAGATTCACATCTCCCTGCGGACGACCCGTACTCAACCGGCTAGCTACAAGCGAAACCGTCTTGATTGCGGTAATAAACTTAGCACGCAAAAACTCTACCAATCAAATGGCGCCGTTGCCGGGAAGACGGTAGTTTATTTCTTTGTGTAATTTCGGGTTAATTTGTGAATATAAATCTAACCGAAAAACAAAACAAAAAAATATATACATTGTAAAAAACTATCTTGTTATTTTTGATTAGTTTTTGTGCAAGTGTGTAGGATAAAAAGACGGTCGAGTTCAGTGCCAAAGACGTGAGAAGTTAGACCCATATCTCGCGGCTACACCGCGACGGATCAAGACGGAGCCAACGGTCTACTGTAAAAATCTGGAGCAGATACAATGAGCAAATCAAGATTCAGGACCTCCAGAAAAGAAGAGGACAGCAAATTCAGCATCACAAGAAAACTGAAGCTCCAAAGCCCCCATAAAGCCGTGGAACCGCGGCATAAGCAAGCTTAGGCCGCGGAACCGCGGCCGTTTGCTGGCTTCAGCAGCCCAATTTCCCTGTGAGCCTCTCTACTTTCTTCCTCACTCCTCTGAACTCCACTGAATTGTGTTTTCTGCAGCATTCTTTACGCAAACTCTCTTCCCCCTTCCAATAAATTGTTTTTGTGCAGGATTCTTTGCGCCGCGCTAAAATAAAAATTGTTTGCAGTTGATTGTTACTGCTTTGCATATATTAATACGGACTTTAAGGGGCTTAAAACCAATTCAGATTGGGTGGGGATTTCATCACCCTTCCCAGGACCCCATAAATCAGAAAAAGCATATGCATTGACCATTGCTTAAATTAAAAAATACTAGACTCAGCCCTAAGGACTTCGCGCTCAATAGGACAGATGACTAGTTACAGGCATCGGCCGTTTATCCTATCCTGACTTTTGTGGTGTCTAGGCAAGTGTGTCCAAGGCAAGTGGTTACTTAATTAGGACCACTACTTACGTAGTGGGGAGCCTCCCACTTATCTGGCACTTACCTGGCCGCAGTTGTTGGAGAAGAGGCGGTTTGAGGTCCTATTTCTAGCCCTTTGGAACAGTTAGGAGCTGTCTACCTGACCTAGGTGACCCTAGATCTAGGTGTGATTGTGCATATCTTGTTTATGATTGCTTGAAGCCGTAAACCCGTACATATTTCTGTAAATCTCTTTCTAAAAAAAAAGAAAAAAAAACACAAAACCAAAAACTTTTATAAAAACTTGCCCTTTGTCGCCAGAATCCATTTTTTTCACCCACCACCCATCGTATTTCTCCATTGACGTTTTCTTACCCTCACCTTCTCCGCTTTGACTATACTAAACTCATTTAGTGTATGTCCGCTTGGACTCGGGACACTAGCGCCCGCCTAGTCCGCGTTACGTTAGTCGCTACCGACTACGCGATCGACTCAGACGTCGAAACTCTGTCCACGTCTCTTTCACCCTTACCTTTGCCGGCCAACTCCGACGTTGACCGGAATTCTGTTCATACATCTTCACCTTCACCATCACCAACCTCTTCTTCCGCGATGTCAGGATTTAATCCAAACATCTCTTTGACTCCTCCGGAATTGACTCCACCTCCTATGGAGGCAAATAACCCACCACCACCGCCTGTTGTAGCGCCGCAGCGAATCGCACTCCAGGATCGTTTCTATCCCACCCGTTCTGCACTTCCCACATGTCTTTCTCTTCCACCGGCAAATGGGGATAATTTTGAAATTAAGCCCCACTTCATTAACATGCTTCCGAAATTTCGTGGGCTTGAATCTGAAGATGCCTATATCTTCATCAACAAGTTCCAAAATGTTTGTGCCATGATGAAAACTACCCAGCTGCCGGACGATGCTATACGGCTACGGGTCATTCCGTTCACTTTATGCGATCTTGCTGAAAAATGGCTGTATAGCACCGCTTCCCACTCCATAACCAGTTGGGACGAGTTTGTGAAAGCGTTTCTCAAGAAATTCTATCCGAATCATAAAACCGTAAGGATCCGTAACGAAATCAACCAATTCTCTCAGCTTCCTTCTGAACCCTTCTGGAAGTGCTTTGACCGGTATAAAGATCTTCTTGTTCAGTGTCCTCACCATGGTATCGAGAAATGACAACTGTGCCAAACCTTATACGAGGGCCTGAACCCAGCAACCAAGCAGTTGTTGGAAACCATTTGTCAGGGCCACTTCCTATCGAAATCTGACGAGGAAGCGTGACAATTCTTCGACGACCTTGCGGAACAAACGCTTCAATGGGAGAGCACTAGACCTACTACTTCTTCTTCTTCATCCACTTCTACTGGTCAGTCTAGGGTAGGAATTCACCAACTCGATGTCTCTATTACGATGAAAGCTGAAATGGCTGCAATAACGAGAAAACTTGAAGCGATAGAGAGCAAATTTTCATCTCCTGTTCCTGCCCCTGTTCTTCCCCTTCGTACCATTTGTGCTTGTTGTTCCGATCCTTCTCACTTAACCGAAGAGTGTCCTTACAATCCACCATCTCAAGGACAGGATCAGGTTAATGCTGTATTTCAGCAAAGACCGAGGAATGATCTATACTCTTCCACCTACAATCCCGGTTGGAGGAACCACCCCAATTTCGCCTGGAATCAGAATCATCAACAATTCCAAGGCAACAATTTCCAGAGGCCCCCTCCTCCGCAACAACAAGCACAACAACAAACTCAACATCAGTTTCAGCAGCCCTTCCAATCCCAACCTTTTCAAAATCATACGAACAACTTTGCACCCAACAATTTTTTTCCGCAAAACAACTTTGTTCCGTCAAACAACAATAAGGTTTCCTCGCTAGAACGAAGTCTGGAGGCGTTTGTTAAACAATCGACACAATCCACCGCCAACATCCAGTTGTCTATTCAGTCTTTGGTGCAACACACTGCTGCACACGGGCAAAGCATCAAGACCATCGAAGCCCAGATTGCACAGCTGAATGCGGCGTTAAGCGAGCGAGAAAAGGGGAAGCTTCCATCTCAACCACTCCCAAATCCCGGTCACCCACATAATGTACATGTTGCTCTTGAACAACAGAACCATAATGTGAGTGCCATGACTACATTGAGATCGGGAAGAATGCTGCACAACAACATCAGCACAACAATTGAGGATAATGACACCCCGGCCGCTTCTTCTTCTTCTTCTTCGTCTTCTGAGCCTATTCTCCATTCTTCAAAAGGCTCTTCTTCTTCTTCTTCTGCTCCGAACGGACCCACTTCTCACTCCACGAAAGCACCAGCTCTGGGATCCGTTCCAGCTCCACAATCTCCTCCACAAGCATTGGACTCAACCAATTTTAAAAACGTTCCATTTCCAAACCGGTTGAGGTCCAATAAACAAAATCCACAAATGGAGAAGATTCTGGAGTTGTTTAAGTAGGTTAACATCAACATTCCCCTTTTAGATGCTGTCCAACAAGTCCCGTCCTAAGCGAAAATCTTAAAGGACTTGTGCACGAAAAAGATGAATTCTCAGGTACCCAAGAAAGTTTTCTTGGCTAGTGCTGTGAGTGATGCTCTTACCCAATCTTTACCGCAAAAACGGAAGGACCCTGGCTGTCCTACGATTTCTATTACCATTGGGGATAAGAACATCAACCGCGCACTATTAGATCTTGGTGCCAGTGTTAACCTGCTTCCGTACTCAGTATATGAGCAACTAGGTGTAGGAGAGCTGAAACCCACACACTGCACTCTCCAAATGGCCGACCGATCGATCACCCATCCTAGGGGTGAGCTAGAGGATATGTTAATCAAGGTTGGGGACTTCATATTCCCCGTTGACTTCATTGTATTAGACACACAGCCCGTAGCCAACCCCCGGAATCAAATTCCGGTGATACTCGGTCGCCCATTCCTTGCAACCTTAAATGCTGTGATCAATTGTCGCAATGGTTCAATGAACCTATCTTTTGGAAATATGACAATTGAACTCAACATTTTTAGGTTGGGGAATCAGCCCACCGAACCTAATGCTCATATACTAGACGTTTGCTCAATCCAGGAGATCACCCCAGAAGAGTGTGAATTCGAGGAGTTTTTGTTCGATCACGATAACCTTAACGCCACTAGTGCGTTCCTCTTCAAACCTGCTGCTGTTTCTGCGCCCGATAATGACTACGAGTGTTTTACTTTCTCGAACGATCGTAGCTTCGCACCACCCGAGTTTGAATCCTTCGAATTTCCGGATGAGTTATCTGAACCATCCAACTCGGTCGCTTACACTCGTTTCGAACCTTTGCTGGAATCCTTTGAGTTCGAGACCTTCTCACCAATCTTGCCTTCAATCGTTTCACCTCCAACGCTCGAACTCAAGCCTTTGCCGTCTCACCTTAAGTACGCTTACTTGGGTGAGAACGAGACCCTCCCTGTTATCATCTCGGCTTCTCTAGCTCCAGAGCAAGAGAAAGCCCTTCTTGCGGTCTTGCACAGCAATATGCAAACTTTTGGCTGGTCCATGGCGGACATCAAGGGGATTAGTCCCCTGATCGTTGAACATCACATTCATCTGATGGATGATGCCAAACCAGCCAGGGATCCACAAAGGCGACTCAACCCAGTCATGAAGGAGGCTGTGAAAAAGGAAATCGTGAAGTGTCTGGATAGTGGTATCATTTACCCTATCTCTGATAGCCAGTGGGTTAGCCCCATTCACGTTGTCCCCAAGAAATCAGGCATAACGGTCATTACTAACGAGGCGAATGAGTTAATCCCTACTCGCACCCAAACTGGGTGGCGAGTATGCATCGATTACAGAAAACTCAACGCCGCAACGCGGAAAGACCACTTTCCGCTACCTTTCATTGACCAAATGCTTGAACGATTGGCCGGACACGAGTACTACTGCTTTCTTGATGGCTACTCCGGCTATAATCAGATTCCCATCGTCGAAAAAGACCAGGACAAGACCACATTCACTTGTCCATTCGGCACGTTCGCATATCGTCGCATGCCCTTTGGGTTATGCAATGCGCCCGGTACCTTCCAGCGGTGTATGATGGGAATCTTCTCAGACATGGTGGAGAAATTCCTGGAGATCTTCATGGATGATTTCTCCATCTTCGGCGATTCCTTTAACGAGTGTTTGCTGCATCTTGACGCTGTCCTTACCCGATGTAAGGACAAGAACCTCACTTTGAATTGGGAGAAGTTCCACTTCATGGTGCGCGAAGGTATTATCTTAGGACATATCATTTCGCAAAATGGCATAGAGGTTGACAAAGCGAAGATTGAGGTTATTTCCAATCTCCCTCCTCCCAGATGCGTCAGAGACATCCGAGCCTTCCTTGGCTATGCCGGTTTCTATAGACGGTTCATCAAGGACTTTAGCAAGATTGCTAGGCCCTTGACTCTTCTACTGGCTAAGGACACGCCATTCGACTTCAACTCGAGCTGTGTAACTGTGTTCGAGTCATTAAAAAGCTCACTCACTTCTGCTCCCGTTCTTTCTTCACCTGACTGGACGCACCCATTTGAGATTATGTGCGATGCATCCGACTTTGCCATTGGTGCTGTCCTTGGACAACACATCAACAAGATGCCGCACGTAATCTATTATGCTAGCCGAACCCTGAACGACGCCAAACTTAATTATACAACAACCGAGAAGGAATTCTTAGCTGTTGTATTTGCTTTAGAAAAGTTCAGGCCCTACCTCATCGGCTCTCCAGTCATTGTCTACACAGACCATTCTGCTCTGCGCCATCTTTTTGCGAAGAAAGATGCAAAATCTCGGCTAATATGTTGGATCCTCTTGCTTCAAGAGTTTGACCTTGTCATTAAGGACAAAAGAGGATGTGAAAACGTGGTCGCCGACCATCTCTCACGACTTCCTTCTTCGCCGTCGCCTCAACTTCCGATCAACGACGTTTTTCCGGATGAACAACTCTTGACAGTATCTCGCGAACCTTGATTCGCAGATATTGTGAACTATTTGGCCACAGGGCTACTACCGACTGAATGGTCAAGTCAGGACAGACTTCGATTCTTATCCCAAGTAAAACACTTTTACTGGGAAGAACCCTATCTGTTCAAGTACTGTCCCGACCAGATTATTTGTCGGTGTGTCCCTGACGATGAATTCAAGAGTGTGCTGTCATTTTGCCACGATCAAGCATGTGGCGGGCATTTTGGCCCCAGAAAGACAGCTGAGAAGATCTTGCAATGTGGTTTCTACTGGCCACAACTCTTCAAAGACGCTCATGACTATTGCAAGACTTGCTCCCGGTGCCAACACTTGGGCCGGATATCCCGGAGGAACGAGATGCCGCTCCAACCAATCTTGGTTGTAGAGATTTTCGACGTTTGGGGGATAGATTTCATGGGGCCGTTTCCCAGCTCTTTCGGGAACTTGTACATCCTTCTCGCTGTTGATTACGTCTCTAAGTGGGTCGAGGCTGTGCCCAGCCGGACTAACGACAACAATGTTGTCGTTAGGTTTCTTAAAGAAAACATTTTCTCCCGGTTTGGGCACCCCCGAGCGATCATTAGCGACAATGAAACTCATTTCTGCAATAAGACTTTCGAGGCCTTGATGCGGAAATATTCCATTAATCATAAGCTATCTACGCCCTACCACCCCTAAACCTGTGGGCAAGCCGAAGTTTCAAATCGGCAAATCAAGCAGATACTGGAGAAGACGGTTTCCAAGAACCAAAAGGATTGGTCATTGAAACTCACTGATGCCCTTTGGGCATTTCGAACGGCTTATAAGACCGATCTTGGCATGTCTCTCTATCGGCTTGTGTACGGAAAGGCTTGCCACCTCCCTGTCGAAATAGAGCATTGCGCATTTTGGGCGATAAAGGAGCTGAATCTGTCTCTCGAAGATGCGGGCAGCCATCCGAATCTGCAGTTGAACGAATTAAGCGAGCTTAGGGATGAGGCTTACGATAACGCGGTTGTCGTTAAGAACCGAACGAAGGTGTTTCACGATAAACACCTTTTGCGCAAAACTTTCGTACCTGGTCAACAGGTAGTGCTTTACGACACCCGGCTATACTTCCATCCAGGAAAGCTCAGATCTCGCTGGAAAGGGCCGTATTTTGTGCGGAATGTGTATCCGCATGGTGCTGTGGATTTGGAGAATCCAAAGGACGGTTCATTTTTTAAATTAAATGGACACCGACTTAAACTGTACCTTAGCGCCGAACCAACAGAGGAGCTCCTGGTCTTACAGGAGCCGGTTTACCCTGCATAATCTTCCTCTGCCTACCACCAAACTTCGGTTATCCAGCCAAGAACAGTGGACACTGTTCCAAATAAGTTTGGGGGTATGTATATACCTTTTTTGTATATATTTGTGGATATTCTTTTCCATTTTTTTTACTATTCTTCTTTTCTTTGAAAAAAAATAAAAAATAAAAAATGTGTGTATATCTAACCGACAATTTTGACCCTTCAATGATCTCTTCATGCAATGACAGTGAGGACACTGTCTGGTTTAAGTTTGGGGGTACGCTCGGTACGCAATTCTAACCTTCGCATTCATATGTATATTTTGCATCTGCATACTAAAATCCATAAAAATCAGAAAATTTTCTTAAAATATAAAAACTTTTCTGTCAAGTGAGCTAGTGGGAGAACTCTGATTCAACATTTCGACGGTTTTGTTTGATAAGATAAGAATAACTAAATCTTATTTTTAGATTTTGAAAACCTGAAAGATAACTCTCCTTTGAAGTTAACTATAGCTGATATACGTCTTTACATCACACTACACGTGTCGTGAGTTTTGGAAATTAGATGACAAGTCTTTTATGTCTAAGAACTTTTAAATGGATAAATGATTTTCTGAGGATCAAATAGGTTTGTTCTGAAATAAGTAATATCAAGAATAGTTTATGAAGTGAAATGAATATGAAGGAATGTTATTGATGCCTTAATTGGAACTAAGTCTGAAAAATAACCCATCTGAAACTTGACTGGAATGATTACACACCTAACCCACTAAACACGTCTTTTATCCAAAAAATAACTGAACTGCCGGTTATATCTCCGTTCGCATTGAATCATCATGATTTTCACGCTAAATTGTCTTTTGTTTTTGGGCCTATGTAACTTGAGTAATTAAGTCCGCTGGGGTGTCTCTACACCTAATGCCCTAAAACCAACTGGTTTGGGTGCATTGGCCCAAAGCTCGTTAAGAAGCCTAGAAAGTCCAGATTAAAACAAAGTCAAGCAAGTGTTCTCTCCGAGTTAAAATTCCTAACGGTTCTTTGTATGAGAATAATCTTGACAAAAGACAGGTTTTTATAAAAAAATATTTCTTGCGGAGATATGAAGGTTTTATTCTATGATAAAGACTATTGCACGTTCACAGAGGTGTGTATGAAATGAAAACAAGAAAAAGGTGGAGTGAAAAATAAGACCTAGTTTCCTGTTAAAGAAGATAGAAATTCTGAAGTTGAAACCTTACTGGAAAACGAAACTTGAAAAATGCTTAACTCTTTATAAAACTTATGTGATCCTTTTAAAATTTTTATCTGGGCTTTATTGTATGACATGATGACTTTATTCAACCCTTCAGGAACTTAACGACACTATTTGCACTGCACGTAAAGACATATAAAATCTTAAGTTAAATAAGAAGCGAGATGTGAAAAATAAAGGTTCGATAGTCTAGATTTAGGATAATAGAATTGTTATTTTCTGAAACAAAACTTTAGGGTTTGAATTATAGTTATTTTGCAAAACTAGCTTGACAGGATTTTGTGGGTAGTATCCGGTGAAAACCCTCAGGAGACAACACTCCTCCTACTAGGGACACCTAGAGGTTTAACGGCTTGTTGCACGTGCTCAGTGCAATCGCGTTCCCTGTGAAAGTGAGGTTAGGAAATTTTTTGTGAATAAATTGGCTTTGCTCGGGACGAGCAAATGATAAGTTTGGGGGTATTTGTTCATATCAGATTTTTGCATTTTTATACCGCCCAATTTTTATCACATTGCTTATCGGTAGGTACTCTTGAGCCATGTTTGCTAGTCAATTGCAGGATACATGTTCTCGGCTCTAAACGGTGAAATTCATAGAAAAGCACGACAAAATCCGGATTCCTGCCAACCACAGATAAAACACGGGTCTCCGCTCTCTATCCGTATGTTGCCGCACACCAGTTTAAGAGACAAAATGGCAAATCAATTTCATTTTCATGCACAAACCTCAATGGCAACACAAGATCCAACATATTTATGCGGAGCTCGAGGAAATCATGACAAAAAGATCCACATCAAATCACCTTTTGGTCTGCTGAAATTCTGGAAAAATTGTGAAGAGTTTCTGAGAAAAAACATATACCAAACAGCAGACAACATCAAACCAGGGGACCCCACAAAATCCGATGGCCCAACTCCCTATTACTGCCGCGGAACCGCGGCCGTACGGCCTCTTCAGGGTGTCGTATTTCAGGGGTAGTTTGGACTTTTTATAAAGAGGCAGAATTTTGCCCTAGGTTTCCAGTTTCCTGCCTATAATAGTCCAGAACTTGCCAAAGCCAAGGGTCCATATTCTTGTATTTTAGATTTTAGAATACATGTGTTCTTCTTCTTCCTCCTCTCATCTCTTCTCCATTAAAAACTTGTAGTGAGCTTTTGTGAGTGAAGAATGAATAAAGGAGTTCTTGTTCTTACCATGCTTATCTTGTTGTAATTGTTAATTATATTTGCTTGTATTTTTCATTTGCTAATCCAGTTGTTGTTATTTGTTGTTTATTTCTTTCTTGTTCTCTTTTTCTTTATCCTTAAAACAACTATGATGCTTAAGCTTGATCCTTGCCAAGGTGAGGTCTCAAATAGCTAGTTGTAATCTTCTAACCTCTTTCTTTCTATCTTCCTCCTTTGTTTTATTTTCTTTTCCTTATAATGGGTAAGTGGTTTTCATACTTGTTAGGGTAGGATAAGGAAAGTTTGAGAGAAGGAAATCTCTCTCACTCTTTTCTTGCCCAATATCTTAATTCGGACTCCCGTTAATTGAACCACAATCCGCTCCCTACGACACCCTATCTTACATGATAGCGGTGATTCCTTAGTGAGACCGGTTGTGGTTGAATTAACCGGAGGTTAAGGCTAAGAGCCAAGAATGGACGGACAAGCACCAAAAGGAAGAACTTAAGCGTTGGAAAGCCTAGCTTATACTCGCAAGTTCCTTCCTTGTCGTGCTAATCCCCGTTGTTGCCGATTACCGTAACACCGATATTAAGAGTGGCAACGAAAGAAGTGAGCGACTCCTAACTCAAACTAACCTAATCCTAACCCTAACAAGCTCTCTTTATATATCATTTTAGCACATAAGTAATCTAAAAACAAACCTGGACATTTGGACTTAACTCGTTAAAGCACATAGAAAAAGATTCCCATCTCCCTGCGGACGACCCGTAGTCAACCGTCTAGCTACAAACGAAACCGTCTTGATCGCGGTAATAAACTTAGCACGCAAAAACTCTACCAATCAGCAGTTTCGGGTTTGCCTATCCCTTGGGCCACTTTAGGGTGGCCTAGGGATGGGTCCCCCCTTTAGGTGCCTCCAGGTCGATTTTAATTTTGCTCCGGGGACCTATGCGAAGTTTCGGATCAATCCAAGCTCATTTCGGACTCCCAGAGTGGGTTTTAGCATGAAATTTTTTGTCAGTTTTTAGCACACTTGATTTTCGGTGTTTTGGAAAATTGAAGTGTTGGCTATTTGTATACGGTATTTGATTGTCGTTGACTTTGTGTTAGTTTCATGTATCATAATGTTTGGTAAAACGTCATTTAATTGATATATGTATTGATTAGACGGGGTTACTGAATTGATACTTTCAAGTTTGCTTGTTCTGTGATGAATGATGCTTAGTGGTTATGGTTATGTTGGATTTGTCGCGATGAATAGCCCGGTGTATATAGTATTTGATGTAGTTCTCTGTGATATAATGTATATTCATATAGCGTGGTGAGCGTCCGACACGTGGACTGCCATCACCGCGGCTTGTATTATTCTTTGGGGTGCGTCCTGGTTGTGGACGTAGTCTCTGTTGTATATTCAGGTTTTCATTACATGCACTAGGATTACCCTGCGGCGGAGTGCTCGAGTAGCCGAATTCTAGAGGGCAAGGGGCCTCTATCTCATGGCGTTGAGACTGGGGTGCCTTATCCTAGAATTGGTGGGCTATTCTCCACACTTGCAGGGGGTATAGGATTGATTCGCGGATGGGTGTCCAAGTCACCAGATTCAAGAAATGCTGGGTGGCCCATTCATTTCGTTGATTGGGATTGCCTTGCTTCTGGGATTGGCGGGTGCCTTGCCATACTCATAGGGGTCTAGGATCCGATACTACGGGCTATCCACATGACCGAAAATTTGCATTTTATATTTGGCTCCACTTAAATGTAATTTTCCTAGATTATCCGCATTTCCATACTGGGTTTCCTTCTGTTTTGATACTTCTGTGATGTTACTTGATGTCATGCATGAGATGAATATTTGTATATATATTATATATATTATATATATATATATATATATATATATATATATATATCTAGTAGACTCTATATATGTTTTGCATTTGCGCTAGTCCTGTTCCCGCCCTGCCGTAAGTTAAGTAACCTTACGGTGAAAACCCGGGACCCTGTGGCGAATGTGAATGGCATATATGTGCATGCCTATTTTCGTTTCTTTCTGGCATAATATGTTTAAATAATGGGACTGCATTAATTCTGATTAATGCAAGGAAAACAAACCTAGATGATATTGTTGGAACCAATTTTTGAAAACTATAGGCGTTTCTTTTTGCTTTGCGTCGAGATAGTCAGTTAGGAATATTCTCACCTCATTCGATGAGGAAAGAGCTTTGATCCCTTCATAAGGAGTGACCTCTTTAACAAAAGTTTACGTCACTATAAACTAATCGGTTTTCTTCAAAACCATCGGTTTTCTACAAAACCACTAGATTAAAAAAATGCGGAGCCTAAACCACTCCTTTTCAAAACTGCTCGAGTTCCTTCAACGATATCAAGTTCTTTACATTAAAGGTTTTTCGCCTAAAACCAGCCGTATCCCTCCATCATTTCATATTATTATTGCTTATTATTCGTGCCGTGTATGTTGATCTAGTCAAGGCATAGTGTTGGGTAGCTCTGTAGTACTTTTCTGCTGCATGGTGATGCGATTGGTTATGACAGCCGTATGGTCATTTTGACCTAGTCAAGGGCTCGTACGTGTGGGTTTAATCGATCCAGGTTAATGACGGGTTGAACTTGACTTGTGATTTTGATATGTTGACCTAGTCAAGGTCATAAGTCATTTAGGGCAAAAACCATATCGAGAGTTTCAAATATAAAGGAAACTTTTCAAGTTTGTGCATTCTTTCTGGAGTGTGGTAATTTTGGTTGGGTTCCATCAAAATTATCACACAATGACAGTTGTGTTCTGATGGTGCTCGTAAAAGGGAATTCCCCAGATAACGACACGCGGCAGAGGACGAGTCACCCATGTAAGCCCACTAGATTCCTGAGGGCTATGGAACGAAAACAAGTATGATGCAATGGGGACATTCCTCGGCACCTCGCCTCCAACTTTGCACCCGTCCTTTTAAAGGACCTCCCCAGAGTACGTTTCCTCTTTTGGTTGACCGACAACCAACGGCTCGTCTCCGAGCTATCTTATAGCTGAGCTACCTCAGCATCCTCTCTCGTCTTTGAGCTATCGTATGGCCAAGCTTCCTCAGCCTCCTCGCTCGACTTCGAGCTGTTACAGAGCTGAGCTTCCTCAGCCTACCCGTCTGGCTGGGAACATGGAACCCGAGCGTCCCGTAACGGCTCCGTATATCTCACCACGATGAGATCTCCGCCGCTCCACGTCTCGCATCCCATGCTAGCGTATCTCGCCATTAATAAGCGTATCCCTCCATTAATAGGCGTATCCCGCCATCAACACGAACGTGACGGAGGGGCATAACGGACGGTGAGAATCTCGCATCGGCTCGCTCCAATGCGACCCCTATATAAAACCCCTCTTCTAGACGATTCAGGTATCTCGAACTCATTCTAATACGCCACTACTCTGCTCTAATATTTCTAGGTACTTACTTGATCGTCGGAGGGTCCTACGGTGGTTTCCTACCCCGGGACTTCCTTTGCAGGTAGCTCGGCGTCAACAACAACCAACAACCCATTGAGATCCATACGCTCAACTCTCACCTCAAATCTCAATCATTCGGCACCACTGGCAACAAGACCGACGGAGGACAACATCTGAGGGAGATCCCGACCTCCATTAGCTGGTGCCGTCTGTGGGAAACTCTTTTCCACCAAAAAAAGTTGATCTTCCGTCCTCGATATAATGTCCAGTAATCATCACCATGGAGACCCCGACACGAACCGCCCTATTCTCTACAACGGAGGTGGAGGTGGTTCTAGCCCGCTTCCCAACATCGTCGAAGCCTTCTTCGCACGGATGGATAGGATCACGGCGATGGTGGACGCACTTGTTCGTGTACAAATAGCCGCCCACGCTTTTAGGAACGACAGCGTTCCTGAGGCAGCAGAAGGGCTCGTCCAAGCCCTTGGCCTTGCGAGAGCCCACCTCGATGTCACGTAATATTGACAGGCCGATTCTGGCATTCACAAATACCGTACGAGAAATGATTCCATGACTCGCTGGGCACCAGGAAGTCTGACACCGAGGTCAGGTGATCAAACAGATCATCGCTTCAGCGCTCTCCGTGTTCCTTCACCCTCCGAAAGGCTGTCGGTCATGTCACTTAATTTCAGGGAAGACCAACGTCCCTATACCCATCGACGCCGCGCACATGACGCACATCGGGGACAACTACGAAGGGTTCCCCCGAGGACCTGAGGAACATGATAGAGCGAAACCGAAACTGCCACATCGTGCAAGCTCGAAGCAGGGACAACAAGCGCTCCGATTACGGAGAATTCTTGGGGTACTATCAACGAGTCGAGGTCCTCGAGAAGAAAATTGAAGACATGCGACATGTTACCCGTTAAGCCGGAGGAGTGGCAAAGTACTCCGCATATTCGCTCATGAGGCCCTTCACGGAGCAGTTACTTGGTGAGCAGGTCTCATTTCCTAACAAACCGCCCAAGGTGGTCCTATTCGATGAGAAGTCTGACCCGAAGGACCGCTTGGATGCATTTATGGCAGGCATGAGCTTCCGGGACAACTCAGACTCAGCTCAGTGCCAAGCCTTCCCCACCACCCTCATCCGGACTGGCCGAGATTAGTTCCGCGGCCTTGTGCCATGCTCAATCTCAACCTTTGACGAGCTGGCGACTCAGTTCCTCGGTAATTTCGTCGGTAACCGACGACAGAAAAGGACGGTCGACTACCTGTTTACCATCAAGAGTGAAGACAGGGAATCTTTCAAGGGTTACGTCACCCGCTTCTATAATGCCCTTTTGGAAGTCCCCGAGCATAATGATGAAACGGTTATCACTGCCTTGAGGGAGGGTCTTAGGCACAAAGAGTGGCTCCGCTCTTTCGCATTAGCGCAACCTAAGACCATTGCCGAAGTAAAAGTCTGGACCGAGTGGGAAATCCAACTCGAATCGGAAGTAAACGCCAACTTACCCCGCGGCGACCGGGTAGACCGAAAGAAACGGGACAGGGAAGAGAAGAAAAAAGTCGACCGTCCGAAACCTTATTCTCAGAGGTTTCATGAGTACACTCCCCTGAACGTCTCTCAGGCTGAGCTACTGGAGGAGGCTAAAGGTGAGAGATTTTTCAAACTCCCGCCAATGACTCAAAGGCTGGGCAAGCGACTCCGTAGCCCATACCGCGCCTTCTATCAATCATAGGGACACCCGACCGAGAACTGCAAACAACTCTACGACTATATCGAAGAGCTAATCTGCTCCGGTCACTAGGCAAAGTACCTATGAGACAAACGGTAAGCAGATCGGTAGCAAGCGAACCAACCTCCTCCGGGAGAGTTGACGGGCGGGCAGATCATGGTCTTCTCTGTTGGCTCGACGAGCAACGAGGACATCGCCGTCTCCGTCCGGTCATGAC
The DNA here is from genome assembly GCA_030015575.1 of Agapanthus africanus. Classification (NCBI taxonomy): domain Eukaryota; kingdom Viridiplantae; phylum Streptophyta; class Magnoliopsida; order Asparagales; family Amaryllidaceae; genus Agapanthus; species Agapanthus africanus. The sequence goes on from CM057339.1 coordinate 142,732,147, forward strand.
CTTAAGTGATCCCCCTACATGAAGTGCAAGAAGGACGATCCAATCACATTCATCGACGAGGACCTTCACGGTATATCACTCCCGCACAATGAGCCCCTTGTGATAGCAGTCCGGGTAAACCGATATGAAGTCCGGAGAATCTTAGTCGACTCGGGGAGCTTGGCGAATATCCTGTTTTATGACTGTTTCCAGCTTATGGGATTAAACCCGTCTGACCTCCAACCGATCTCTTATGTCCTCTCTGGATTCACAAACCATTCCGTCGTGGCCAATGGATCGATCACCCCTCCTCTCAATATTTGGGAAGCAGGAAGAACACAAACCATGTCGGTGAATTTTATCGTTGCCAGGATTCCATCATCCTATAACATCCTCTTGGGTCGCCCCACCCTAAACACCCTCCAGGCTCAGATCTCAACCTATCATCCCACGCTCAAGTTTCCTTTGGACAATGGGAGGATAGGTCGGGCCTATAGAGACCAGCGAACCACCAGGGTCTGTCTCACCTCGACGTTCCCCGAGGACAAAGAAGTTGACAATTTTGAAGATGTGTACGATCCTCGAGAATCTCTGGATACATGCAATGACAAAAATGAGATTCGCGGTTCTCCGGTGGAAGCTTTGTTAGAGGTTCCTCTCAAGGAGGGAGGCGACAGCCGAACTGTCCAGATCGGCTCACTCATGACTGAGGATGCTCAGGATAGCTTGATTTAGTTCCTTTGGAGCAATTCCGATGTGTTTGCTTGGACTCCCGCGTACATGCCCGGAATCGACCCCAAGGTGATCTCTCAAGAGCTCGAGGTCGACTCGAAAGCCCGGCCGGTCCGATAAAAAAAAAGATTCATGCCAGTAAAACAAAAAGCAATAGAAGAGGAGGTGGGCCGACTACTCGCGGCCGACTTCATCAGAAACCTGGACTACTCGGCTTGGCTAGCAAACATGGTCATGGTCAATAAGGCAAATGGGAAATGGCGCATGTGCGTCGATTTCACCGATCTAAACAATGCCCGCCCCAAAGAAAACTACCCACTCTATCGGATAGATCAGTTAGTTGAAAGCTCGGCCGGTCATGAGCTACTGAGCTTCTTGGATGCCTTCTCCAGTTATACTCAAATCCGGATGAATCTGGCCGACGATGAGCTACCCACATTCACCACCGATCAAGGAGTCTACTGCTACAAGGTAATGCCCTTCGGCCTAAAAAACGTGGGGCAATATACCAGTGGCTGGTCAACAAGCTGTTCAAGTAGAAAATTGGGAGAAATATGGAAGTTTACGTCGATGGCATGCTCATGAAATCCACCCTTTCATCCGAACATACCACAGACCTCGACGAGACATTCGATGTCCTACGAAAGTACAAAATGAAACTAATCCAGCCAAGTGTGCGTTCGGCGTCATGAGAAGGAAATTCCTTGGATTCATGATCACCCACCGGGGAATCGAAGCCAACCCGGAGAAGATTAGAGCCATCATTGACATGGAAACGCCCAAGAGCAATGTTGATATCATGCGGCTCATGGGATTGGTGGCCACTTTGAGTCACTTCATGTCCAGATCCGGAGAAAAGTGCCTACCTTTCTTCAAAGCCTTAAGGAAGATCCCTGGATTCTAATGGTCCGAGGAGTGTCAAGTCACTACGAGCAGCTCGAGACACATCTGGCGACCCCCCCGCTTCTCACCAGACCAGCTGAGGGGGACGAGCTGTTGCTGTATCTGGCCGTCTCCGACTAGGATACCAACTCCATACTCATCAGAAAATCTGAAGAAATACAAAGACCAATCTACTACGTCAGCCACGTTTTCAAAGACGCAGAGACCAGATACCCGACCATAGAATAGATAGTCCTGACGCTCGTCGTCACCTCCAGCAAGCTCCGGCACTATTTCCAGGCTCACATGATCATTGTTCTCACCGAACAACCTTTGGGGAATATCCTCGGTTACCCCAAGCCATCGGTCCGCTTAGAGAAATGGAGATGGGAGTTGTCCCAATTCGACATCCGGTACCGACCAAGGCAAGCTATCAAAGCACAGGCCTTAACCGATTTTGTGGTTGACTGCACCATTCCCAATAAAGAAGGAGTGCCGGTGCGGGGCCGTGACCCCCGACCCTCGGTGTAACACCCTAGTGCATTTTATACGATATTTTATTTGGGGGTTTCCTAATTTTGCGACAGTTTTTTGTTTATTATCGTTTTTGGGTGCAGATAGTGCATTTGGTATCTGTGGTTAGTATCTGACCCGACCCGCATGCTTGAAACCCATCATGGTTCTAAATTACGTCATATATTAGGTAGTACAGAGGATCCGTGTATATCTAGGTTCTATATACATGTATGATATATTTTGACATCTGCATATCTTTAAATAATACAAATAATAACCAGATAATAATTTTTAATAGCTACCGTGGCCTGTTATCATACCCCATATCATATGTTTGCAACCATACGTCGTGTTCATGTCCATATTGATAAAACAGACTCGTTTGGATCGCTATGTGTATCCGTTCTTGGGGGTATGCATTTTATTTAACCGGACATTGCATTATAGTTTTAACTGATACGTATATTATCCATATTTAAAACTAGATTTTTAGAAGAGACCCGGATATTTTTTGGAGTATTTTGATATTAGCTGTATAAACCTAATATATATATATATTATAATATATTAAAATCTAACTGTTATATATTAACAGTTTATAATATAATATATATATATATATATATATATATATACTAATTATACTAGATCCTATTCTCACCCTCTCTCTCACCTCTCACACTCCCTCTCACCTCTCGCACACTCCCTCTCTCTCTACCCCCTGTCTCTCTCTACTATATATATATATATATCTTATTATATTATAAACCTAATATATTAATTTACACCTCTCTCTCTCCTTCTTCTCTATTTCTTCTTCCTCACAACGAGTCCGAGCACCCAAACCCTAGCCGCTCCCTTACCTCGCCGTCGACCTCCCCATGACCTCGTCGACCTCCTCGCCTTCGTCTTAACCACCTCCTCTTCTCATCCTCTAACCCAAACCTTGCACGACCCTGACCTCCACAACGCGAACCCTAGAACCCAAACCTAGCCCCTCGCCTTCGCCGCCGACCTCTTCGTCCCTCGCCCTCGTCCCCCGATCTCGACCACCCACACCACCTCTCATCCCTCTCATCCTTCCCCGAGAACCCACAAACCTGAGAACCCAAGAACCACCGACCACGACCACTCAACTTAAGAAACCCGATCCTTCATCGCCGTTACCCTCGCAGGACACCTCGTCGTTGTCACCACTGTCACCTGCCCATCCCTCTCCAACTCCCCCACACCATAAACCACCACCGGCACCACACCTTACAACTCCCCGACTCCAATAACAACCCAAGAAACCCACGGCCGACAGCAGCTCGCTCACCGTCGATGACAACCCATCATCGCCGTCGTTTCCTCCTCTGTCCTCTGTCCCCAGAACCAGAGTCGAGCAGCCATTCTCCTTCATCTTTCTTCCCTTCTTTCTTTCTTGTTTCTTGGTTTTTCCGGTTGTCTTGCTGGATTCGCACACGTTGCCGACGATCCGGATGACCCAGTCATCATCGTCATCCAGCGTAGTCACGCCATTGATCAGCCAAGTCCAGTCTTGCACCCGCGTAAGTTTGCATCGCGACGATTATCCGATGTCGAATGTGACGTACGTACCCCGGCGTGAGATCCGATCTGGAAAGTTTAACTTGCAACATGCTATATTAATATATCTATTTATATATGAATAAAAATAGTACTTGTATTTTATTATGCAACAAATATTATATATTTACAATTTTACGATATCCGTTCGTATCCATACTGACAATAACATATCTACTTGCATGCCGGAACATCCTGATATCATTATACTATATATTAGTACAATGTGTTATCTAGTTTGCATCATACATAGTCATGGACGTATAAAAGATTATCATTGATAGATACCGTTCTCCGCCAAAAACAGGGACCGGGACGTTGAGACGTCAGGCCTGAAATTTAAGGGAAGATGCTAATTGGTGCTATCCGTCCACCTCTCCGAAAATGCCAAGTTGATTTATCACACCATGTATCGAAGGTTTAAACGGATGCGACCGATGTAGCAGACTTCGTCAGATTCCTCCTCGTTGAGGGGTTTTTTGATTGTGGGGACGCTCTTCCCTGCAGGCCCAAGCCCCTGCAGTTAATTACGCCACCGCATCGCGGTAACCACTTTCTCCTTCTCTAAATGATCACTTCGTGTCGTGTGTGTTTGTTTGGTTTTTGGTTTCCTGTGGATTGTATACGGAGACTAATTGATGTTGTCGTCCATAGGGCGTGTATTAGTCCAAATCCGTATTTTCTTAGATTTGGGTTTGGGGTTGGGTTTAAGGATACGTTAGTCTCATTTGAAACTAAGATCAACTTAAACGTTTGTTAAGGATACGTTAGTCTAATTTTAGACTAAGATCAACTTAACGGGATCATTTAGATCCAACAAGAGAGCATTTGGGCTCTATTGTTTAGTGTAGGGACATTGCGGTCGATTACCAGTTTAAGAACATGGTGGTCCAAGTTTAAGGACATCATAGTCCATGGTCTTAAGGACCCCACAGTCCGAGGTTAAGAACATTATAGTCTATAGGTTTAAGGACCCCACAATCAAAGGTTGAGGACATCATAGTCCAAGGTTGAGGACATCATAGTCCATGGGTTTAAGGATCCCACAGTCCAAGGTTAAGGACATCATAGTCCATGGGTTTAAGGATCCCAGTCCATAGAATTTCTGGTTGTCGGGACCCGTCACCTTTCTGAAGACGTTGAAGAATTACAACGACAAATATTAGAGGAGGGAAGAGATGTACCTTTGAACCAATATTGGTTGGGAGATCTGTAGTCCAATTGGGACTAAGATCTGAAATTTATGAGCATATGGGCTCAATTAATTTGAATGAGAGATTTATGGCCAACTTGGGCTCGGCCTACTTAGTTAAAATGTTAAACTTTTAACAATACTGAGCATTGATTTGAGTTCTGACAATATTTTTGTCTTTTACTGAATGCTGAGCATTCATCATAGCTCTGGGCTTTATTTATAGAACAATTTATGTTTTTTTAGCACACACGTGAGGAGCACGTGGCGCTTTGCGCCAGTCAAAGAGTGCAGAGCGCTTCTGCTGGGTAGCGCACACGTAAGGAATACGTGGCACGCTTGGCACTGAGCGCCGGTATATGAGCGCAAAGCGCTATCTGTTAAGTGGCGTACATGTGAGAAGCACGTGGTGCGCTTGGCGATGAGCGCCAGTCCAAGAGCGCAAAGCGCTATTTGATCAGTTTTATGATCTGAGAAAATAAATTCTTGCTTATAAGAGACTCTGTCTCAAAATTCTAATAACAAAGTTCTTAATTTATAGGAGATGTTCCAATCTCTTCTATTTTTGATGAAAGAATCTGCCTTTATGGATCTGTGATCCTGAGAGAATGGAATTATTCTCCCCCTTTTTTTTATAATGAGATATTCATGATCTCTTTTCGTAAAAGACTTCTAGTCTTATAGATCTATGATCTGTGAAAAAGAAGTAAATTCTTCTTTTTATATGAGACGATTTCGTCTTTCTGTTCTTTTTACCTTGAAGAAAATTTTTCTTCTTCTACCGAGAGCTTGCTCTTCTTTCAGGGATTTCTCAAAGTTTATGGGGGGGTTCCTTTCTGTGAGACTTGAAGTCTTGGGGCCTTTATATAGGGCAAGCTGATTTGTTCAATCGGTTAAGAAGATCTTTTCTTCAATTGATTTGGGGATTTCCCCACCGTTGGATCTTTGATCCAAGGGCTTCTGATTTACAGAAAGCAATTTTCTTGTTTTTTAACAAGATTGGGAAATCTTTTCCATACAGAATTTATTCTGTAATTTTGGTGATTTTTAATCACTTTTGGATCATTGATCCAACAGTGCTATGATTTACAGAGCACAATCTTCTTGTTTGGAAAGATTTTGAGGAATATTTTCTTAACAGAATTTTATTCTGGTTAATTGATGATTTACCATCTTTATTAACTCTTTGATCTGACGGTGGGGATCTTTTAGTTCCAGCGCTAGCGCACCCGTGCTTTGCGCGTGGTGCGCTGCTTAGAATGCAGCGCACTTAGCGCTAGCGCACACGTGCTTTGCACGTGGTGCGCTGCTTGGAGTGCTGCGCACTTAGCGCTAGCACACACATGCTTTGTACATGGTGCGTTGCTTGGAATGCAGCGCTCTTAGCGCTAGCGCACACATGTTTTGCACATGGTGCGCTACTTAAGGAGGCGGTGCACATGGCGCTGCTGTGAAACAACATCTCAGTGCCTATAAATAGGACCCTTGGCCATTGAGATGATTTCTGTTCATCTTCTTACTTTTTTTTCTGAGAATTATTTCTCCTTCAGAGGATAGCTCTTCATCTTAAGAATTTTCTTAAGGACAGAACTCTGTCAGAATTTAGGTAAAGATTAAATCTTTTAAAGGGTCTTTTAATAATCTAGGGCTTTACCCATTAACAGAGCTTTGCTCTTCATAGATCTTCGATATAAAGAAAACCTTTTTTAGGGTTTCATTAACAGAGCTTTGCTCCCTTGAAATCATAGATCTAAAGAGATCTTTCTTGGGGTTTCTTAACCCATTAATAGAGCTTTGCTCTTTTCAAATCATGTAGATTTATTAATCTCTTATGAAGAACTCTTTAGAGTTTGTTCATGGATCCTGAATATCTCAGAATTTTAATTCATCAAGAATTTTACTTCAATTTTTCTGATGGGTTATTCCATCATTTTTACAGAGCAAGACTCTTGAGGAATTCTCTTTGGGGATTTTTTTTAATTCCTTCATCATTAGAATCTGACGGATGTCATTCTATCACAGAGCACTGCTCTCAAGGGGAGATTTACTCCTCTGCCCGAGGTGTTCTCATTGAATGAGAATCTTTTGAGGATTTCCTCATTTAATGAAAGTCTCATCAAATGATGAGCCTGTTTTATTAATGATGAACTGTCATCTAGATTATGTGGGTCCCCTTTGGTCCTTTTTCACTGCATTGCAGTGCGGTACGGATTTAAAGTACCTAATGATAGAACTTAGACTGTATCATTGGCGGCTGAAAATTTGTTCTATTCCGCGCAGGTACTATGTCTTTCGACACTTCCTTCCCGTTTGTCCGTTCGAAAGGCGGATTCCCCGAAGCGCCCGTAGACCGAGAATTTTTTGCACTGATTAAAGACCATGACCTGGAGCACAAGAATCTTCATCTATGGGCAACATGGTACAACCAAATCATCAGGGGTCGGCGGAGCTTTTCTTGCGCGAAACCTTCGGATCCTATTTCAGCGATCCCTTATGCAGATGCGCCCCCGATAAACTATACTGTTGAGGAGGTGAATTGGACTTCGGAGGGTCTCCTTCGGCCTTCTATGGCCGCAATACCCGTGCAGCCGCCGGTGGCTTTGGACACTCTAGGGCGGTGCATATGTCAGGGCGAGTCGCGCCCTTAGGGACAGCCATACAACATAGGACTAACTCCCCGTCACCCAGCCTGATATCTACAGTGGGTCCGATACATCTTATCGGCGAAGAAACCACAGCTGCTAAGGCTCGGATTGTACCCTGGGATCTATGCCTCTTTGTTCCAGTATTCCACACCTCCTATATGGTGGGTCAAGGCAATTCTAGAGCAATGGAATATTCCGACCCACACCTTCCTCTTATTGGATCGAGAAGTCTCTATTTCTTTGGAGGAATTTGCTGAGATCTCGGGTTTACCCGTTAGGGGAGAACATTACGAGGAGCTGTTTCTTTCGGATGAATACATTTTTGCCATCAAATCTGTGGTAATGGGTCTTACCCTGGAAAATGCTATTCAACACCAATTTCCGAGTTTGATAAAGGTGTTGAATATCTATGAGAGCCTCATTTTAGAATCTAGAGGCCGCGGGGTTAATTTCACATATTTCATCGCCCGTTTTCTCCGCTCGGAAGTATTGTCGAAGGAAGCCGCGAAGTTCGCCAAACTTGACGATCCTTTTGGCTTAGGTTTGGGCAACCTACCGACGACGGGGGCGGATCAGAAGAGTTTCTTTCTTCCCGACACCCCGATCGTCCCTTTTGCAGAGCTGGCAGCTCCTGGGATCGACGAAGAAACGTTCTTTTTGGGGTTTCTCGGGTTATGGATTAGCTGGTTTGCGCTTCCGATGCACCCTCGACATATGAGACTGTCCGTTTTTTATCCAGCTCACCGAATGGTTGATGGGATACAAGTTGCCGTCGGGATCGCTGGGTTAGCCCATTTATATCACAGCCTCAGCTTGGCAGCAGACACTACCGAACCAGGGGTGCAGTACGTGAACTTCTCGATACATTATTTTATATCCTGGATCGAGCTACATGTACTTGGCGTCTTCGGTATCCACAAAAGGCATTGCTTCTATGACAAGTGTAAGTTCCCTCGGATCATGCGGCTAGTCGATGCATCCATGTAAACCCAACACCGTGGGAAGCTAGGGGCTTGCTCCTTCATCCGCGCACGGTTGGAGATGGCATGTCCTTCACCGATAAAATTTTGACCGTCGGCCAGGAATCTACGAAAACGATGCTGCCATTGCAGGACATTTTTAAAGACGGGGCCTTTATCTTGAAAGCTCGGAAGATTCTTCATCTATACTCCATTAGGCCGGGCTTTCTCGTATTTAGACAGAATGATTCGGCGTTGTTCATGAGATACAACCCCCATCATTTCGCCCAGCAGTTAAGCTATAATCAGGGCGTCCCGCTTGAGGCTTTCTTGGCAGAACCGACCGCTACTGAAGAGGGTATCCGGAGCGCGCTGCATCATTTTATGCGTCTAAACACAGGGTCCCACTTCTTCATCAGTGAACCGAGCTGTGTTCCGAAGGCCCTGAACGTGTATGTGGCGTGGTATCAACATTCGATGGGCGCTGTCATTAGGGAAGAAAAGCGATTGCTGCTTGATCGTAAGGGCACCGCCCCGGTTGGTAACCCCGCCATTCCCTTGAAACAACGGACTATTGTCCGTCCTCCCTTGAGGGAAGCTGCTGCGGCTGTGGCGCCACGTGATATACCTGAGCCACCGATACCCCGTGCTCCCGTTGAAGTGGTCGCTGTGGCGTCTCCTGAGTCCGGCTTGGGTGCGAAGATCGGGACTCGCCGCCTGAAGTTGCCCGCTAAGCGCAAGCTTGTATTACCGGCGACCGGTACTCACTCGCAGAAGAAGAAGAAGTCGATTCTTTCCGCGGACGTTTTATTCGGCCAGGAGCCCCATGCTCCTTATAGCGAAGGCTTAAGCGAATACGGGACCAATGAGGGTTTATTCATGGCGCCGGATGATACTAATCTGGAGGCTGCCATCGCAGCTTCCGAGCGACTAGCTAGCCACAAAGCAGGAATGATCATCCTCGCCGAGTCAGGTAGTCTTCAGTTTTATCTTTTTGTCGTTGCATTACATTTTTATTATCGTGTTTTGACTGACACTTTTTCTTCAACAGGCGTTTCCACTGAAGAGGCTATCACGGCTTCCCTCAAGACTTTTGAGGAGGAAGGGAGGCTTCGCGCTTCGCTGGGTGTTGGTATATTTCGGCTAATTGTGCCTTCATTCCCCTTTCTTATGGGTAATCTGACCCCTTTTTCATCTTATCGCGGGAACTACTTCGACCCAAGTTATCCCAAGTGCCATGCCGACTTCGTAGGGTGGTGCGGAAACGCTTCTAAGGCTGGCTACCGAAGTCCCAGCTTCCCCAGTATCGCCAAAAGAGGCTTCACTTAAGCAACCGATGACAGATGCCATAACGGCTCTAGAGGTAGCTCCTGGCATGGACGATGACATCTCCTTGACGGAGGTCCTAAGAAGATCGGCTCTTACAGCCCAGGCAAAAAGGAAGCGCAGTAGGCGTGCACCAAGAGAACGTAACGCCGCCTTGGCCGCGGGTGCAGGTTCGAGCGCTGCTTCCCCTGTCCCTGCTTCTTCAGAGGGTGCTCCAGTCACCCTGTCTATCTCTCACAGATAGGCAGCACGTGCGGCTCGGGAAGCAATTGAAAAGCCGACCCAAGATAACGTAACACTGATTCCTTTTGTCAACGTTTTAATCTTCAGATTCTTATATACCCTATCCTACAAGGCCAAGTCCGGGTGAGGAGGTAGCGGGCGGGATGACGGCAGCTACTGAGCCCGAAGTGGCTACTCTTCCTCAGGAGTCCGGGACTGCTCCAATTGCCGCTCTTTCCACCTGTGGTTCCCTGCCATCTCCTGGTATTGCGAGTGTCACGACGGCCCTCGTAGAATCAGGGGACGAAGCCACAGGCGGCCAAACCATCCCCTCGAATGAGATCGAAGAAGTCGTGATGCTTGGCGATGCTTCCGTCACCGTCTTGCCTGATGACCTGTCTGGTAGGTCTTGGGTCACTACATTCTTTTCGTTTTGCGATCCCTTCTGATGATATTTTGTTCCACTCAAATGTAGGTGTGGTGAGCACTAAGGTTGCGACCCCCGAAGAAGCACCACCGGCTGCTGCTCTGACGGTCACTGCCCCTTCCTCTCCTCTTATATCCTCTCCAATGTTGAAAGGTATGGGTTTGCGATTAATTTATACCAGGGACAGTATCTTTCATGTACTGACTATGTATCATCGTAACCTTGCAGGAGTTCTCTTTGATCACCAGTATCAGGTGCTGAACCCGCACTTCTCCTTCCGGTCGGAGATTAGTCTACCCGCTGGTGCCAGTGAGTATCTTTTCTGACCGATGTCTTTTCTTTCCTTTAATGGGCAGCCATGTCATTGCTAATTCTTCTTTGCACTACTTTTAGCCTTACAAATTGGAGGTGGTGACGAGCGTATCGTCGCGCCACCGGTACTCCCAGTTCTGCCTCCTGTTGCAGCCGGTATAGTAGACTCTATTATTCGTTTTTTTTTTCTTTATTTCTTGAGAAGACGACTTCCGATTATGATTTGTTTTGCAGTGGTCACACCGATTCTAGCTCCGTTCGAGTCTCGCATCATAATGCCGGCAGGGCCTTTTTCTAGACGTCCATCTTCAAAAGGCGCTGTGACCAGTCTGCGTATGTTGAGTGACTATATCGAGGAGCTTGATGCGGAGGCCCCTACATTCGATGCAGATTTTGCTGCCGAGGTTAATCCAATGTTGGCGACGCTTGTGAACTTCCATAACGAGGGCGTCGTTGAGTCTTGGGTTAACCACTGCAGGAAGAATGAGGCCTGCCTACATGAGCTTGAGCTTAGGCGTCCTGCTCCTGAGATTCTGGTTTTGAACTCCCAGCGGACTGCATGGGTTGAGCTGAGCGTTCCGTTCCTTCGCCATTTCGAACGAGAGGCAACGCTTAAACGAAAAGAACGCGAGGCGACTTCCGCTGAATCTGTTCGAATGCACGCTGAGGTCGTAGCAAATGCTTCCCAGCTGAACTCCATCTTTGAAAACCTTCAATGATGTATCTCTGGCGGGCTGGTGTTAAGGAAGAAGCTTGATCTTAATGAGCAGGTTGCGCAGAGTCAGGAGGCTGCTCAGCAGGAAATTGATCAGAAACTTTCAACCTGTCTGCAGCAACGGGCCCAAATTGAAGCAGAGCTGGCCGCGACGGCTGATCGTGAGAAGGAGCTGAGAGGAGTGTGCGCGCAGCTAGCTGATTTATCGAGGACACCTCCTCCTCAGTAGCTGTTTTTGTATAGATTGAATGCTTGTGATCTTTGAATAATATGTATCCATTTTTTATTCTTTCATATGACTCAACTTGTACTCCATTGAATTCTTGAATAAAAAGATACACATTTTTTGTTCTATTGTTGCTTTTTTCTCTTTGCTGTGTCATTGCCATGTGATTTTGGCAAGTGTGGCTTGTAGATAGTAAGTGACGGTCCATCTTGGACTCTTTGCAGGATAACGATGGCTTTAGGAAACAGATTCAGCTCTGCCACCTAAGACTTTTCAACTTTATAAGCCGTGAGGGTCTCATAAAGATTTTTCTTCCTACGAGTCGAGAGGATCTTGCATGTGTATTTTCTCCTTAGGAATCGTGAGGATTCCTAAGTGCGTTTTCTCTTGAGAGTCGTAAGGATCTCACAAGAGAATTTTCTCCTTACAAGTCGAGAGGACTCGTAAGTAGTTGCTTCCTTTCTTGTCGATGTTTGACTTAGGAGAGTGTGGCCTGTAGAAAATCTACCTTGATCTCTCTGTGAGGCAATGATGGCCTGGGAGACAGGGTTAGGATCTGCCACCTAAGACTTTTCAATTTTATGAGCCGTGAGGGTCTCATAAAGACTTTTCTCCCTACGAGTCGAGAGGATCTCGTAGGTGTGGTTTCTCCTTAGGAATCGTAAGGATTCCTAAGTGCGTTTTCTCTTGAGAGTCGTAAGGATCTCCCGAGAGAATTTTCTTCCTTACAAGTCGAGAGAACTCGTAAGTGATTGTTGAGTTGACCTGCTCCCGAGTTAAAGCATTGATTTTCATGAGGAGTTCGAGAGTTTACTCTGGTTGTTTCCCACGGAGTCAGGATTGACTTTGGCCATGTTCCACGGGACCAGGAGGGGTTGACTTTATCTGCATTTCACAGAGTCAGGGGTTAACTTTATCCGTATTTCACGGAGTCAGGGGTTGACCTTATCCACATTTCACGGGGTCAGGGGTTGACTTTATCCGCATTTCACGGGGTCAGGGAGTTGACTTTATCCGCATTTCACGGAGTCAGGAGTTGACTTTATCCATATTTCACGGAGTCAGGGGTTGCTTTGGATGTTTCCTACGGGGTCAGCAGTGACATTAGCCATGTTCTACGGGACCAGGATTTGCTCTGGACGTTTCCCACGTGGTCAGGATTGACATTAGCCGTGTTCTTCGGGACCAGGATTTACTTTGGGCGTTTCCCACGGGGTCAGGATTGACATTAGCCATGTTCTACGGGACCGGGATTTGCTCTGGGCGTTTCCCACAGGGTCAGGATTGACATTAGCCATATTCTACGGGACCAGGATTTGCTCTGGGCGTTTCCCACGGGTTCAGGATTGACATTAGCCGTGTTCTACGGGACCAAGATTTACTCTGGGCGTTTCCCACGGGGTCAGGATTGACATTAGCCGTGTTCTATCGGACCAGGATTTGCTCTGGGTGTTTCCCACGGGATCAGGATTGACATTAGCCGTGTTCTACGGGACCAGAATTTGCTCTGGGCGTTTCCCACGGGGTCAGGATTGACATTAGCCGTGTTCTACGGGACCGGGATTTGCTCTCTCGGTTGTTTGTGAACCGTCGAGGTTTGGAACAGGGACTTTGCCATGGCTCCAAGGTTGATTGTCGCGTTTGAATTCTGCTAGAATGAGGAGGAACGCTGTTGGTGATCTCTAGGCTGTCTATGAACCGTCGAGATTTGGAACAGGGACTTTGCCATGGCTCCACAGTTGATTGTCGCGTATGAATCCTGCTGGAATGAGAAGGAACGCTGTTGGTGATCTCTAGTCTGTCTGTGAACCGTTGAGACTTGGCTCTCTTTCTGATGGAGTCTGGTGAGAAGGTATGGTTCCCTTTTTGTTTGTGCCCCTGGATTGTATACAGGGATCGATGTGATCTTACCTGTAGGGCAAAAAGTTTTATTTCATATATTTTTCTTTCCGCGATGCTCTACCATTTTAGCTTTTACATCGCGAAAGTCGCGATTGCCCAATCATTTCGGCTATTTTTCACGGTGCCTAATCATTTTGGCTATTTGTTTTATTTACTCGCTGCTTTTTATTGCGAGTTGCCCAACCATTTCGGCTATTTTGTATGCATACATTTTTACTTGCTGATTTTGTTGCAAGTTGCCCCATCATTTTGGCTATTTCATATGCATTTGAGGCTTGCTGGCTTTTCGCTGTGAGTTTGGGATTTGATACCGATTTAGGCATCAGCATCGCTACAACTGGGATATTGCCAGGAGGGAATCATCATTTACATTTGTCGATGTCGAACAAAGATGGCTTAGCGAACATGGTTAGGATCTTGTCGACTAAGGCTTTTAACTTCATGAGCCGTAAGGGTCTCATGAAGGTATTTCTTCCTACGAGTCGTGAGGATCTCGTAGATGCGTTTTCTCCTTAGGGATCCTGAGGATGCCTAAGTGTATGGTCTCTTATAAGTCGTAAGGATCTTACAAGAGTGTTTTCTCTTTATAAGTCGAGAGGACTTACAAGAGCTGTCCACTGTGTAAACATATCCCTAGTCGCGGGTGGGACTTTGTTAGGGAAACTTTTATTCGCGCCCGTGGATTGTATACAAGGGTCAATATTGAACCGCTTGTAGGGCAGCATCGGAGATTGTGATGGCTTAAGAACAGGTTCAGATCCCTGTAGCTTAAGGCTTTTGAATCCTATGAGCCGTGAGGGTCTCAAAGGGGAATTCTCCTTATGAATCGTGAGGATCTCGTAAGTGTAATTTCTCCTTAGGAATCGTGGAGATCCCTAAGTGTGTTGCTCCCTTGTGAGTCGTAAGGATCTCACACAGGTATTTTCTCCTCACCAGGTCGAGAGGACCTTGCAAGTGTCTTTTAACGAGATTGCACCCTTTCGGGTTTTCACAAAACTCGCTGGTAGCCCACTGTTTTTACTCACTGCGCCCTTTCGGGTTTTCATCCGTGCCCATTTTGCTTGTGGACATACCGTTTTTTTACGAGTCTGCGCCCTTTCGGGTTTTCACAAACATCGCCGGTAGTCCAGCTGTTTTTACTCATGGCGCCCTTTCGGGTTTTCATCCGTGCCCATTTTTCTTATGGACATACCGCTTTTTTAGCGCGTCAGCCCTAGGATGCTGCGGTTTGTAGTAGTTTAACGACGTTTCGGTCAACAGCCAGTTTTAGGACATAGAGGTCCATTGTTAGTTTAAGGACGTTTCGATCCGTTTGCCGGCTGCTACTTATAGAGTTTGGGCTTATGAAGATAGTGAGCGGACATAGGCGTCGTCATCTATCGTTGGCCTAGGCCGTGACTCGTCAGGCATAGTATTTTTTCAGGAAGCGACCATTTATTGGCCTGAAAGGTCTTTCACCATGCATGTCCATGAGTAGATAGGCTCTACCCTGGTAAACTTTGTCTATGATATACGGGCCTTCATAGTTCGGCTTGAATTTCCCCCGTTTGGCATGATTGGGGATCATAGGTCTTTTGACCACTAGTACGAGTTTGCCTTGCTGGAATGTTCTCGGCCTAGTCAATCTTTCGTATGAGCGTGTTATCTTTGCTTTATAAACCTCCAGGTTTTGTTGCACCATGAGCTGGGTTTCATCAAGGGCATCGAGCTCCTCAAGACGAAGGTGAGCATTTTCTTCGTCTGTTAGTTCGTAATGAACCGCCACTCGTAGAGAGGGTAAATCTATCTCGAGGGGGAGTACCGCTTCTGTGCCGAATACCAATGCATACGGCGTTGTGTTTGTGGCTGTTTTGAACGTAGTTCGATATGTCCAGAGAGCTTCATGCAGTCTCTCGTGCCAGTCCCTCTTATTTTTGGACACCGTCTTTTTCACGATCTTCGTCAAGGTCTTGTTAAAGGCCTCAGCTAGGCCGTTAGCTTGGGGATTATAGACCGAAGAGTATCTCCAGTTTATATTATGCTGTTGTGCGAAGCGGCTGATTTTATGGTTTTTGTAGGCTGGCCCATTATCGGAGATGAGAGGGTTCATCTTCAAGTTGTATTTCCGAAAGCGCTGAAACACGATCTTCAGATGCTCCTAATGCTCCTCGTGCGATTTGCTTTTCACCACAAGGTCATCGATATAGCATTCGATGATTTCATGTATGAGGTCATCGAAAATCTTCGTCATGGCCATCGGATAGGTGGCACCGGCGTTCTTTAGACCGAAAGGCATCACTTTGTAGCAGAATATGCCCAGAGGAGTCCGCAAAGCGGTATGCTTCTGGTCTTCGGGATGCATCTTTATCTGATTGTATCCTGATGTGCCATCCATGATGTAGAAAACATCGTGAGTGGACGTATTATCTATCATCAGTTCAGTAACCGGTACTGGAAAGTCGTCTTTCGGGCAAGCTTTATTGAGGTCCCGAAAGTCCACGCTGATGCGCACCGTCCCAATTTTCTTCATCACTTCGACAATGTTGGCAATCCAATCAGGGTACTGAACCTCTTGGATAAAGCCGAAGTCGATTAGCTTCTTGACCTCGGCGTTGATGCTCATCTCAAGCTCGAGCCGCATCCTTCTCGGTGCTTGTTTGACTGGCTTGATGTCCGGTGATATCGCCAATCTGTGCACGGCTATTTCTGGATCTAGTCCCGGCATCTCGGAATATTTCTATGCGAAGCAATCTTTATATTGTATGAGCATGTCTTTTAGTGTAGCCACCCTTTCTTCAGACAACAGCTCACTGACGAACGTCGGCCGTAGGTCACTTGCTGTCCCCAAGTCAATTTTCTTGAGATTATCTGCAGTAGCATGTATCCCATCTTCCAGCTCTTTTGGCGCCGGTGGAAACTCTGAGATCACCTCATCATCATCATTTTCGAAGCACCAGAGGAGGTCATTCATAGTTTCAGGTTCTTCTTCTGATAGCATTATTACGTGACAGGTACGAGATCATTTCCAAGACCAATGTTGATCTGGTTCTACTCTTGCTATACACGTCGCTTTCGATTCATACTTCTGTGGCGGGGTTATCCTCCAACTGCTGGATAGAGCGAACCTGTCTTGTTGATATTGGTCTTCGACCCATTTCTTGAAGGTGAAGCAGTCTTCGAGAGGATGTCCTATTGCTCGGTGATAGGATCAGTAGTCTGGGTGAGAGACCTCGTCTGCTTGCTCGGGGTGCTTGGACTCCGGGAGCGTAATCATCCGATGTTTCATGACGAGGTCGAATATCTTTCTTGTCTTATCTTGGGGAAAAGAATATGCTCGACCCATCTTCTTTATAAGAGACGGATCCCGGCCGCTCGATTCTCGATCGCGTGGCTTCTTAGACCCGCTTTGCCGCTGTTGAAATTTTTTTTTTCCGTTCTTTGGTTTATTTTTGCCTCTGCGCCGGGTATTTTGTATGACGGGCTGGCGACGAAGGGCATCGTCATTTTCTATAGCCTGCTGAAGGAAGCGCTGCTTCTTGGCTTTCTCGTAAATGGCTATTTCGCGGCTATGGTCGTCTCGAACCTTTTGACCCGCTTCCCTTATAAGCTTGTCCATCTGTTCTTCAAACGACGGACTTGGCATTTTCACGGCGGGACCTCGTTTTGGTTCAGGGTTAGCATCTTCCCACAGAGCATCTCCTTCTTCATCGAAGTCATGTATGATGTAGCAGCCACGGAATCACTCCCATTTCTTGGATCGGATATATCCAAGCCCGATCGTTTCCATTCTCCCGTTGAGCAATTTTCGCTGAGTTCCGGGGACGTCCCAGATCCTGTTGTAGAACTGAGCTTGTCGAGCAGTCTGTTTGAAGGGTACGCTTTGGCGCCTCAACAGCCTTTTTAATCCTTCTGTATAGTATCTGGGAAGACGGATGGGCTGGAGCCTGTCAAGTGTAGAATCGGCACCATGCCAAATTTCTTTCTTCGCTTTAGTTTCTGCGAATCGATAAAAGAGGATTGCCTTTTCATCTTTTCTCCTGGGAGGGTCAAATGTCTGCAGTTCCTGCACACTATAGGTATCAAGTGCGTCGAGTTCTTTGTAATGCTCTTACGGAACCATGGCGATTTGCAAACTCTGATCATCGTTAGCGAAGGCTTGTATCGATGGCCGAACAGAAAATACGGCATTGAACCCATCTTTCGAGTCGCTGCCGAAGACCAGAATAGGGGTGGACGGTCCCGGCTTGTTGTATTGGGACGGCCTTGAATAAACTATTTCTTCTTCCTCCTCGGTATCACTCCTGAAGACCAGAATAGCAGCGATAGCTTTGTTCTTCGGTTTGTGGCATCTTTCCGTGTCTTCGAAATCTGGTAAGAAGTATTTTGCGTCTTCGTACTTTCGGACTTCATTCACGGAGAATGGGTTCAACTCCCCTGTCACGGTATACTCGAGACCATCCTTGAAATACTTCATACACTGATGTTGTGTAGAAGGGATGATGCTATACTCATGTAACCAAGGTCTGCCAAGCAAAGCATTGTAGCATGTCTTGGCATCAATGACGTGAAATTTAATGTCCGTGACGAGTAGCCCAAAGCGTAACGTTAGTATCACAGACCCGAGCATCCTTGATGACTGGGGGTCATACCCGGAGATAGTGATCTTATCCCGAACGAGGTGTTGAACGCTCATGCAGATTTCCTTCAACACTCTTACATAGAGGAGGTTAACGGAGGACCCATTGTCAACCGGGATTTTTCTTATCTTGATATCATGACAGTATCCGGAGACATAAAGGGAACGATTATGCTCGCACGTCCCGAGGAGGAGATCTTTTTCGCCGAAGGTGATATCAGCTGTGTGCACTTCTTCGAGCTCGTCCTTCATCTTTTCTTCGGCGAGGAAAGCCTGGAACTGTTCGGGCTTTTGCAGTGCTTTGATCAAAGAATCTCTCTCCTCCTTAGATAGCAGAAGGGCATCGAGAATGCTGAGCTGTGAGGGTATCTTCCTCAGGTGTGCCAGAACGTTGTAATCCACCTTGTTTTTCTTGGGCGGGTCCTTGGCTGTCAGCTCTTTGACGACTTGGACATCGTGGGTGATATCCTCAGGAATCTTTTCTTTCCCCTTATCCTTTTTATTCGATCCTTTGTTTGCGGGTCCAAGGTTCTTTTCAGGTAGCGTGGGATTGCGCAGCTGAATGTTCTCGCAGGTTTTCATCTCTTCTGTTTCAGAGATGGATTCTTTGAAGAGAGGGCCGAGGGATATTTCTTCATCGGAATCACTTCCGAAAGTAAGAACTTGAGATCGCCCGGAATTAACCATGTGACATTCACCGGCTGTTCTTTTATGCTCCTCTGTCGTGCTTCTCTGTTCCTGACGAGTTTTGCGTTTCATCTGCTGAACGTGTTGTCGGTGGGCAACATATCCCTGCCACCAACTTTTAAAGGCTATGCACTCTTCGGTAGGATGTGTAATCCTCTGATGGTATAAGAAGAAGTTAGGATGTACGTCCGCTTCATCAAGATGTATACCGCCGGGAGAATTTCCTCTGAAAGAGGGCAACTTCATTCCTTTTGACAGGGCTCTAGCGAATCGTTTCCTTGTCTTGAACCTGCTTTTATTTGCGGCAGATGTACTTTGATCTGGTGGGAGTGTTTCAACCCTTTCGTCCAGTCGCCGGCGTTTGGCCTTCTCAAATATGGCAATTTCGCGCTCCCGATCAGCTTTGCTTTTCAGAAGAGCTTCGTTCAGGAATGCGTCAATCATTTCGTCTGATGGTCCTAGAAGTTCCGGCTCGGGATCTGCCCCCAGTTTCTCTGCATCTAGAGCTTCTTCACCGTTTATTATGAGTGAGAGATCATGTGGCAGCTTTCCACATAATCTTCAGGTTCATCTGACGAGTCTTCTCCATTGTCATCCTCTCCGTCCTCAAGGACGCGGCTAAGAAACTCCTGAAGTGTGACCGGGGTCCGCGCCTTCTGGCTATATTCTTCCAGCATGTCAATATGTTTTTGCAGGTCCGTGCGCTTTTCATCAGGCTTCACGGGCTCTTTGGTCTTTTTCTTCTTCTTCGAAGACTTTGACGGCTGGGTGTGGACGCTTTGACTATCACCACTAATTTTTGGAGTTGGGCGCTGTAACTACTCCATTTTTAATGTGTAAAGAATTGATTTAAATTCAAAGTATACTTAGAGTATTTAATGTTGCTGATATCTCTTTAAGTATTTATTTCACACCATAATTACAAGAAGGAGCTTGTAGCTCATTGGTAATACCTTGCACTGCTGAACCAAGCCACCAGAGTTCAAATCCAATACCCCCACATTATTTTTAATATTATTTTGTTTTAAAATTTCTAGAATACCAACAGTCAACACGTGTTTTCTCACAAAAACCCCACTATCCATGAAAAGTTAAATGTTCCAGTAGCTACTCCCGGTGACCCCCCAGATTCCGGCACCCCGACTCGGCCCGAGTCGGCCGGCGACGCCTGCCGGACTTGGCCGGTCGGCCGAGTCGTCAACATAAAAAACCTGTCTTTTGGAATTCCCTACCTCTCTGCATACTCTAAATTCTGTAATAATTTATTTCTCATTCAATCCATTTTTAATAAATTTTTCCTATTATTTTTACATTTTTAATTAAAAAAACCTTACACCTACCCTAACCCTATAAATACACCCCTACCTCCTATCCTCTCATCCCAAAATTCTGAGCCCACTCTCTCAAAATCTCAAGAAACCCTTGTGTATTTTGGAAACGAGCGAAAGGCGAAGCGTCGACTAAAACGACGGCGAACTTCCGGTGATCGTGCTAGGAACTCTTGGCGACGAATCGACGTACCGGCGAATCCCCTACATCCCTCTCACTCTCTAGTGTTGTCCAAAACCGTAAGTCCCCATTCTATCTTTCTTTTCTTTCAGAAAAATACGAAATTACAAAACCCAACGGAATTGAAACAAATCCGATTTCCGATTCGGTTTTCTATAAAATTTCACTTCTCACCAATACATTCATGCTTAAATATTTTTATGTTGACTATTAAGCATTTAACAAACAATTTGAACAAGTTTCATCACATGAAATGTAGCGTTCTCAAATTATCGTATTTTTCACTTAAATACTACAATGTTTCGATTTCACATTTAATCCCCTTAACTTTGCTGTACATTTAAATTAGAGAATGAGGTAATGGCCTACCTCCCCCCCACACAAATACAACCCTAAACGATATCATCAAAACTTAGAATACGATAACACAATACTTTCATTTAAATACCATATTCTTAATAAAACCATTTCTAAAAGTTTTAGCTTTGATACACTTTTAAATAAATACCTCTTATTAGGAAAACACGATAAGTTGTGACTTTGTGGTGTTTAGGCTAGGCAAGTGAGAAAGGTAACTTTAAAAGGCCCGTCTTACGGTGATTCGTGAGCGGATCCCTCTTTTCCTCATTTGTACTTACCTGGCCACAATTGGCGGTGAAAAAGCGATTTGAGGCATCTAACGACTTGTCGTTTAGACCCTTTAGAAATAGGCTAGTTGACTTAGGAAACCCTAAAATCTAAAATACGGAAAATTGACATTTTTTTACAAATAAATACGTTTTACTTTATAAAACCTTTTTCTAAAGGATTTAGTATTTTACAATTTTTGCAAAGCGCCGCTACAACCCATTTTTGGGGAATCCGTTCGGGATGGTGCGGATTATGGCACATCCTCGGGCATAGTAGCGCGAGATTCGGACCTCCGCAAGGAGCATTCGGTCTCGAAAGGTGTAAAATACGACATGTTAAGAAAAATGAGATTTTTGGAATATAAAATATTTATTAAAATTATTTTTGTATAAATATATGTATATTTATCGTTTAAATATCTATTTTATTATAATATAAATGTTCCACCTTTTTCTACAAATCACAAGAATAAATTTTACCTTAAAATACCATGAACTTCAAATAAATCAATATTATAGATAAATACCTTTATTTAAAAAAACTAGGATATTTTCACTAGAAATATCACAATATAAAATCCACACTCATTACAACTCTAAAGACGAATAATAAATACTTGGGGTGTATCTTGAAAACTATACAAAAGTATTTTTACTTAAAACCCCCTCAAGTTTTATAAATTACCCTAAGGACCCTAGTAAATATAGGACTTCGATTTACATTTCTACTGTCTGACTCGGGTTTGAGTCTGATCATAATCCGACTTGAATATGATTCAAGTACCATATAAATCTACAATATTACAATTCAACATGAACACACGAACCCATGAATCCAGTTATCAATCTATTCAACTTGACTGAACCAAACCATGGATATACCTTCCATTTACATGATTCCAGTTTACATCCATTACATCCGTTACTGATATTATGGTTTCGGTCAGTCATCCAACTATACAACTTATACAATACAATATAACAATACAATCAAAACACTACGGGGTTTAAGGGGTAGATTGGTACGGAAGGTGTTAAAAGTGGCACGAGACAGTAAGATTAAGACACCTAACATGAATCCTGTTGCTGTTGTACCGTGGCATAACGGTTCCTTGTACTTTCAGTTTGCCCTGGTCTCTAGCATATAAAGACCCCTCTCGTATACACTGGCATCCTTCTGTACCAAGCTACAAACAACAGCGTTAACACAATATTCTACAATATTATACAACTTTAAAAGATACATTCTTATTCTGTCTTTTCTATTTCTCCCTTAACTTTGGGACTTACCGAGCGACCTGTTCGCTGACGACATTCTATTTCTTTCTTCTTTGAATGTCGTCAGGTGATCTGGACATAGCGGAGATCGAGCCCACCAGTGAAGACTTGGATCAGTTTCTCGAAGACCCTGAGCTCTAAACATTGTACTTTTCCTATTCAGTATTTTTTTTCATTTCCTATTATGCCATTATTTAGGCATCGCTTTTTATTCCAGTTGTATTTAATTTTCATGCATTGTACAAAAGAATGTTAATAAATAAAGTTGCTGTTACTTTTATCTCTTGTCTCTTGTGATTATTTTTATATTGCTTAGATACGCTTAGCGTATTTACTTCACAGTAAATACGTAGCGGACCAGTCGCGTCCCCTTCGCCGTATACCGGGAAGCGGGATGTGATAATTATGGTGGCCCATGCAGGTCCCTCAGTAGTAGGTCTGTGGTTCGAGGATGAACCATTGTTCAAAGGCGGGGAGAATGTCGGGACCCGATTCTTGTTCACGGAGCAAAGTGCTACACAGAACAAAGTGTCACACCAATTGTCATACCAAGAGGGCATGGGCCACCTCTTGAATCTGTGTGGGCCACCTCTAGAGTCCGTGGGACCCACTGTAGAACAATGGGGAATCTTCGGAACATATTCTGAAAGAGGACCGGACTGCATTATAAATATAATGATACTAACCTCAATTACAGAGGCACCTTTTAAGTGAACCGGAACTACAGGAGCTTGAGAACTCCGTAGTTAAGTGTGCTCGGGCCAGGGAAGTCTTGGGATGGGTGACCTCCTGGGAAGTGGCCCCTAGTCGGGTCCAGTTTGCTCTAAAGGGAAAAATCGTGCGTCTTCGGCCAGAGCGGACAATACCATCTGTACTGGGGCATGGGGCGTTACATTTATGGTGGCTTGGTTATGTAGTGCAAAGTCTTACCAATGAGCTACAAGCTCCTTCTTTTTTTACAATCTTTGCAAAGCGCCGCTACAACCCATTTTTGGGGAACCCGTTCGGGATGGTGCGGATTATCGCACATTCTCGGGCTTAGTAGTGCGAGATTCAGACCTCCGCAAGGAGCATTCGGTTTCGAAAGGTTTAAAATACGACATCTTAAGAAAAATGAGATTTTTGGAATATAAAATATTTATTAAAATTATTTTTGTATAAATATATGTATATTTGTGGATGATTATTTCTGGATCTAATCCCGGCATCTCGGAATAATTACATGCGGAGCAATATTTTTACAGCATGAGCACATCCTTGAGCGTAGCTACCTATTCTTTGGACAACAGCTCACTGACAAACGTCGGCCGTGGGTCGTTTGCCGTTCCCAAGTCAATTTTTCTGAGGTTATCTGCAGTAGTGTGTATCCCATCTTCCAGTTCTTTTGGTGCCGGTGGGAACTCTGAGATCACCTCGTCATCATCATTTTCGAAGCACCAGGAGAGGTCATCCATATCCTCGCATACTCCTTCTTTTGTCAGTGTTATTACGTGACAGGTGCGAGATCGCTTCCAAGACCGATGTTGATCCGGCTCTACTCTCGCAGCATATGTGGCTTTCGGTTCATGCTTCTGTGGCGGGGTTACCTTCAAACTGCTGGATAGAGCCAACCTGCCTTGTTGATATTAGTCTTCGACCCAGTTCTTGAAGGTGAAGCAGTCTTCGAGATGATGTCCTATTGCTCGGTGATAGGAGCAATAGTCTGGGTGAGAGACCTCGCCTGCTTGCTCGGGGTGCTTGGACTCCGGGAGTGTCATCATCTGATGTTTTATGACAAGATCAAATATCTTCCTCGTCTTGTCTTGGGGAAAAGAGTATGCTCGACCCATCTTCTTTATAAGAGACGGATCCCGGTTGCTCAGTTTTCGATCGCGTGACTTCTTGGACTCGCTTTGCGGCCGTCGAACATTTTTTTCGTTCTTCAGTTTGTTTTTGCCTTCGCGTTGAGTCTTCTTTGTGACGGGCTGGTGACGAAGGGCATCATCATTTTTCGCAGCCTGCTGAAGGAGGCGTGCGTCCTGGCTTTCTCGTAGATAGCCATTTAGCGGCTATGATCATCCCAGACCTTTTGACCTGCTTCCCTTATTAGCTTATCCATCTGTTCTTCGAATGATGGACTGGGCATTTTTACGGCGGGACTTCGTTTTGGTTCAGGGTTAGCGTATTCCCACAGAGCATCTCCTTCTTCAACAAAGTCATGTATGACGTAGCAGCCATGGAATCGCTCTCGTTTCTTGGATTGAACATACCCCAGCCCGATCGTTTCCATTCTCCCATTGGGCAGTTTTCGCTGAGTTCCGGGGACATTCCAGATCCTGTTGTAGAACTGAGCTTGTCGAGCAGTCTGTTTGAAGTGTACGCCTTGGCACCTCAACAGCCTTTTTAATCCTTCTGTGTAGTATCTGGGCAGACGGATGGGCTGGAGCCTGTCAAGCGTAGAATCAACACCATGCCAAATTTCCTTCTCCACTTTGGTTTCCGTGGATTGATAAAAGCGGATCGCCTTTTCATCTTTTTGCCTGGGAGGAACGTAGAATGTCTACAGTTCCTGCACACTATAAGTATCAAGTGCGTTGAGTTCTTTGTAATGCTCTTGCGGAACCATGACGATTTGTAAGCTCCGATCATCATCAGCGAAGGCTTGTATCGATGGCCGAACAAAAAATACAGCATTGACCTCATCTTCCGAGTCGCTGCCGAAGATCAGAATAGGGGTGGACAGTCCCGGCTTGTTACATTGGGGTGGCCCTGGATAAACTATTTATTGTTCCTCCTCGGTATCACTCCCGAAGACCGGAATAGTGGTGATAGCTTTGTTCTTCGGTTTGTGGCACCTTTCCGTGTCTTCAAAATCTGGTAAGAAGTATTTTGCATCTTCGTACTTTCGGACTTCATTCATGGAGAATGGGTTCAACTCCCCTGTCACGGTATACTCGAGACCATCCTTGAAATACTTCATACACTGATGTTGTGTAGAAGGGATGATGTTATACTCATGTAACCAAGGTCTGCCAAGCAAAGCATTGTAGCATGTCTTGGCATCAATGACGTGAAATTTAATGTCCGTGACGAGTAGCCCAAAGAGTAACGTTAGTATCATAGACCCGAGCATCCTTGATGACTGGGAGTGATACCCGGATATAGTGATCTTATCCCAAACGAGGTGTTGAACGCTCATGTAGATTTCCTTCAACACTCTTACATTGAGAAGGTTGTCAGAGGACCCATTGTCAACTTGGATCTTCCCTATCTTAATATCATGGCAGTATCCGGAGACATAAAGGGGACGGTTATGCTCGCACGTTTCGAGGAGGAGATCTTCATCACCGAAAGTGATATCGGCCATGTGTACTTCTTCCATCTCGTCCTTCATCTTTTCTTCGGCAAGGAAAGCTTGAAACTGTTCGGGCTCTTGTAGTGCCTTGATGAGGGAATCTCTCGTCTCTTTAGATAGCAGAAGGGCATCGAAAATGCTTAGCTATGAAGGTAGCTTCCTCAGGTGTGCCAGAACGTTGTAATCCACCTTGTTTTTCTTAGGCAGGTCCTTGGCTGCCAGATCTTCGACGACTCGATCATCGAGGGCGATATCCTCAAGGATCTTTTCTTTCCCCTTATCCTTTTTATTCGATCCCTTGTGTGCACGTCCGAGATTCTTTTCAGGTAGCGTGCGATTGCGCAACTGAATGTTCTCGCAGCTCTTCGGTTCTTCCTCTTTTCCTGAGGTGGATTCTTTGAAGAGAGGGCCGAGAGTCATTTCTTCTTCAGAATCGCTCCCGAAGGTGAGAACTTGCGATCCCCTACTATCAACCACGTGACAGTTGCCGGCAGCTCTTCCTCGTTCGTCCGTCGCATTTTTCTATTGTCGACGAGCTTCACGCTTCATCCTCTTGAAGTGCTGCTTGTGAGTGACATACCCTTGCCACCAATTTTTAAAGGCGTTGCATTCTTTAGTAGGGTATGCAATCTTCTGATGATATAAGCAGAAGTTAAGATGTACGTCCGCTTCATCAAGATGTATACCGCCAGGTGAATTTTCTCTGAAAGAGGGCAGCTTCATTCCCATCGATATGGCTTTGGCGAACCTTTTCCTTGTCTTGAACCTGCTTTTATTTGCCGCAGATGTACTTTGATCTGGTGGGAGTGTTTCAACCCTTTCGTTCAGTCGCCGGCGTTTGGCCTTTTCAAATATGGACATCTTGCGCTCTCGATCAGCTTTGCTTTTCAGAAGAGCTTCGTTCAGGAATGCGTCAATCACTTCGTCTGATGGTCCTAGAAGTTCCGTCTCAGGATCTGCCCCCAGTTTCTTTTCATCCAGAGTTTCTTCACTGTTAATTAACGAGTGAGAGATCATATGGCATCTTGCCACATAATCCTCAGGTTCATCCGATGAGTCTTCTCCATTTTCATCATCTCCGTCCTCAAGGACGTGGCTGAGAAATTCTTGGAGTGTGACTGGGGTCCGCGCCTTCTGGTTATATTCTTCCAGCGCGTCAATATGTTTTTGCAGGTCCGTGCGCTTGTCATCAGTTTTCACGGGCTTTTTGGTCTTTTTCTTCTTCTTCGAAGACTTTGACGGCTGGGTGTGGGCGCTTTGACTATCACCACCAACTTTTGGAGTTGGGCACGGCTTCAGCATTCCCTTGATGACTTCGGGTTCCAGCGGACTTTTCCATTTGATCGCCGGGCATGTTTGGAGATCCTTCAGCATTCTTTTTGTTTTAGTTGAAAGAACAACTTCCCATGGAGCTTCTTCTATAAAAGAGCATGATGCCCCCGGTGTGTCCGTCTTTTTGAGAGCGTGCGGCTGGGGCGGGTTTACTTTCCAATTCTCGGACAGTGCAAATTTTCCCTGTTGGTATTGGTTCTCAATCCACCCTTTGAAGACGAAGCAATCTTCGATTGGATGGCCTATCGCTTGGTGATAGGGGCAATAATTGGGATTATTAGCCTCGTCGGGTTGCAATGAGCGTTTTGGATCCGGCAAGTTGATGAGCCTGTTGCGCACCGCCAGCTCGAACAATCTCCTTGTTTTGTCCAGGGAAAACGAATAAGGACGCTTCATTTTCTTATTAAAGAATCGCCGTTTCTCATCTTGGCAATCAGTTAGTTTCGGACCAATGGGCTGCTGTTGAGCATTGGCGACGAAGGTCGCTTTCCCTTTCCTTTTTTCATTCCGAGATTCCAGCTTCGAAGGAGATGGTCTATGACCCATCTGATCCATTTGGGCTAGCTTGTCAATCAAGGCCTGGAAAGTAGTTGACTTGAAGAACATCATGAATTGGGAAATGGTCGCCTGAGGGCCGAGAGTACCCACGAACATGCCTACCGCAGGAGCCTCTTCGATGCATTGTTCGCACTTCGACCATAGATTCCGCCACCGTATTGCATACTGCACCCATGTCTCTCCTGGCTTCACCCTGGCATTGATCAATGTTGTGATTGGGGTGCATTCGCTAGCACTCGCGAAATGTTGGGTGAACAGCAATTCCATCTCCGTAAAAGTTTTGACGGGGTCATTGGGCAGCACCGAATACCAGTCAAAGGCCGTTTCCGCCAAGCTGCCAACGAACTGACGAAGTAACAATTTGTCGTCACCTCCGGTGTTACCGCAGAGAGCCCTGAACTGAGCGACATGTTGATGGGGATTGCCTGTCCCCTTATATACGTGAAACTTAGGAATCGTGTATCCTGGTGGATACTTGATCTGATCGTACCATCCTGGATATGGTCGCCCAATTCTGACGACTTGGCCGTTTGCTTCATTCCCTTGATGAGCTCGTATTTTCTGAGCTATATAATCATCGAGCATGGCTTTGGAGATGGTCTCCTCCTTGGCTGCTGAACAAGCCGGAAGAGGGTTTGATGTCTCCCCATGGTCTACTTCGAGGATAATCGGTGGGTCTTCAGCTGGAGGATCCGGCTGTAACATCATCCCGACCATGTCTTGGAATAGGAGGACCATTTGTTTTATGTTGGCCGCTTGTTCCGCAGCCTCTTTGTCCTTCTTCTCAAGCATTCTCCGAAGGAATTCAGCATCCGTTTCCTGCTCATGACGCTGCTCCGAAGATGTCTCCGGGCCTACTTTTGGTCCCGTGAGTGCGGCCATAGCTGTTAGCATCTCTTGTAGCTTTTGTTGTTGCTGCTCCTGAGCCTTTGTTACAGATCTGGTGAGTGGTCGATGGCCCGTAGAGATACGGCTATCCTCTTTCCCGGATGCCATATAGACAGTATGTACCACCATGTCCCTAGGCTTGGGGCGTTTAAATTCAGTGTTCTTGCGATTCGCCGCAGACACCGAGATTTTCTCCAGCTTTCTCCTCTTGTGAGTGGTCGAAGTTGAGGGGGCCGTTGCAATGAGCACCCAAGTAGCTGTCACCTTCTGTAGTTTGACAGGGTGGTCCTCTTCTTGCCGAACCTTCATCTTTTTCTGTCGGCGGGGATAATCTTGATCCACCACGGAGTCCTGGACCTGTCGCCAAACTTTATGAATTTTAGAGGACAGCCGCTGAGGAGGCTGCTCCAGCTTCGCTCTTGTAGCGTTCTCGATTGGTGGAGGAGATCTTTTCAGCACAGCAATTGGCGAATTCCAGCGCACCCTGTTAAGTAGTTCAAAGCTGTTCCCGGTTGGAACAGTAACATCAACTTCCACCATTGGAGCTGGCGGAGTCAGTCCATAACGGGAATTGCCCCCAGCTTTCCTTACTTGGCGCCAATAGCGACGTCGAGCATGTCGTGCGGCCGAGATCACCTCCGCTGTTGGACGAGCTTCCTCTTGCCCCTTACTTTGATGGGAGACTATTATTGGCGCTAGCCTGTCGAAGACTGACGTCCGTTGAGAGGGGATAGTCAGTCTTGCGAAGGCCGACTTTCGAACAAGGGAAGCAGCTTTCACGGCTTCGCGTAGAGTAGGAGCTGAAATGGCCAGCCTTGTGAAGACCGACCCTTTAGCAGGAGCAGGAATGGCTATCCTCTTTGGGATAACCTCTTCAGGAGTTGCGGGCTTCTTCATGGGCCCATCTGAGCTTCGGCCCAGTCTGTTGAAAACTGAGGCAGTGGACTTGGACGACCCGTTGAGAGGGGTCACAGTAGTTGCAAGCCGATCAAAGACCGACTTCTTCGGAGCTTCTTGCTATGGTACAAGAGCGCTGAAGTTCATTGGTGAGAGCATGGTCCCGAAGAACAGTCCAGTGGTGACTTGAGTCACCTGTTCCACTAGCATCGCGGAAATGGAGGCCGCTTGAGGCCCGTAAGTCACTCCTCCGGACGGGACAGAGCGAGAGTTGCAATTGCAGTTAGTGTAGTTCAAAGCCATTGATCTTCTGTTTTCTGCGCGGAGCAAGATACCAAATCATATTACTTCACATCCAAAGGTAACCATGTCAAACCGCGATTCGTTCGCGAAACACGACACATGAAGTGTGGAGTGGAAAGATGAAAAGGTCCTACCGGGTATGCCAGAATCTGTTCTCTGCCGAAACACAGAGACGCGACCGAGTAGGTTCGTCTTGCCTGAATTTTGAGGGCAGATGCTATTAGGTGCTATCCGTCCACCTCTCCGAAGATACTAAGTTGATTTATGACACCATGTATCGAAGGTTTAGACGGATGCGGCCGTTGTAGCAGACTTCGTCAGATTCCCCCTCATTTGAGGGTTTTTTTTTATTGTGGGGACACTCTTCCCTGCAAACGCAAGCCCTTGCAGTTAATTACGCTACCGCATCGCGGTAACCACTTTCTCATTCTCCAGATAGTCACTTAATGTCATGTGTGTTTGTTTTATTTTTGGTTGCCCGTGGATTGTATACGGAGACTAATTTATGTTGTCACCCGTAGGGCGTGGATTAGTCCAAATCAATATTTTCTTAGATTTGGGTTTTTGGTTTGGGTTTAAGAATACGTTAGTCTCATTTGAGACTAAGATCAACTTAAACGTTTGTTAAGGATACGTTAGTCTAATTTTCAGACTAAGATCAACTTAACCATTTGTTAAGGATACGTTAGTCTAATTTTATACTAAGATCAACTTAACAGGATCATTTAGATCCAACAAAAGAGCATTTGAACTCTATTGTTTAGTTTAGGGACATTGCGGTACATAATTAATTTAAGGACATTACGGTCCAATATTAGTTTAAGGACATCTCGGTCCATGGGCTTAAGGACCCCACAGTCCAAGGTTAAGGACATCATAGTTCATGGGTGTAAGGACCCCACAGTCCATGGAGTTTAAAGACATCTTAGTCTGTGGGTTTAAGGACCCCACATTCCAAGGTTAAGGACATCATAGTCCATGGGTTTAAGGACCCCACAGTCCAAGGGATGTTTGGTTGTCGGGACCCGTTACCTCTCTGAAGTCGTTGAAGGATTACAATGACAAATATCAGAGGTGTAAAGAGATGTACCCTTGAACTAATTTTGGTTGGGAGATCTGTAGTCCGATTGGGACTAAGATCTGAGATTTATGAGCATATGTGCTCAATTAATCTGAATGAGAGTTCTGTGGCCAACTTGGGCTCGGCCCATTCAGTTAAATTGTTAAACATTTGACAATGTTGAGCATTGATTTGGGTTCTGACAGCCTTTCTTTCTTTTATTGAATGCTGAGCATTCATCATAGCTCTGGGCTTTATTTATAGAACAATTTGTCACGCCCCTCTTCCCTGTGTACGGTGAAGGGGACGCGACGAGGCCGCTACGTATTTACTCCGAAGTAAATACGCTAAGCGTATTTAAGCAATATAAAAATAAATGCACAAGAGACAAGATATAATAAAACAACAACTTTATTTATTCACATTCTTTTTGTACAATGCATGGAAAAGTAAATACATCTGGAAGAAAGCAATGCCTAAACAGTGGCATAACAGAAAAGGAAAAGTACTGAATGGAAAGTGTACAATGAACTAGAGATCGGGGTCTTCACTGAGTTGGTCCAAGTCTTCAGCAGTGGGCTCGATCTCTGAAGTGTCCAGATCACCTGACGACATTCAAAGAAGAAAGAAAGAGAATGTCGTCAGCGAACAGATCGCTCGGTAAGTCCCAAAGATAAGGGAGAAATAGAATAGACAGAGTAAGATGGTATCTTTTAAATTTGTATTATATTGTTATAATATTGTGTTAACGCTGCTGTTTGTAGCTTGGTATAGAAGGATGCCAATGTATACGAGAGGGGTCCTTATATGCTAGAGACCAGGGCAAACGGAATATAGAGTACAAGGCTCCGTTATACAACCCGGAACAACGGCAATTGGATTCAGGTTAGGTGTCTTAATTTTGTAGTCTCGTGCCACTTTTAACACCTTCCGTACCAGTCTACCCCTTAAACCCCGTGTTATCTTGATTGTATTGTTGTATTGTATTGTCTTGCATTGTAAACTATATAGATTGTA
Organism: Agapanthus africanus; assembly: GCA_030015575.1. Taxonomy (NCBI): domain Eukaryota; kingdom Viridiplantae; phylum Streptophyta; class Magnoliopsida; order Asparagales; family Amaryllidaceae; genus Agapanthus; species Agapanthus africanus. The sequence goes on from CM057339.1 coordinate 142,763,876, forward strand.
TGTTTGGATGACTGACCGAAACCATGATATCAGTAAACGGATGTAACTGGAGAATCATGTATGTAACTGTAGATTCATGGATGTAACTGTATAATCATGTAAATGGGATGTATATCCATGGTTCGATTCAGTCAAGTTGATAGGTTGAATATATGGAATAATGGATTCATGGATTCATGTTGAATTGTAATATTGTAAATTGTAGATTGTAGATTGTACTTTAATCATATTCAAGTCAGATTATAATGAGACTCACTCTGAGTCAGACAATTAGAAAAGTAAATTGAAGTCCTGATTGTTTTGATGTTATCGGTAACCGCTGCACATGGACGGCAGGATTTGTGTCTTTTTCAAAGACGATTACCGTGTTGATAACACCGTTGTTAAGTTGTCTACCTTAAATAGGCAAGCACCCACTTCTCCGGCTCCCTGAGGCTCAAGAGATTGGTCCCGCTTAAACCTATGTTTACTAGGGTCCTTAGGGTAATTTATAGAACTTTAGGGGGGTTTATGTAAAAATACTTTTCTATAGTTTCAAAATACTCCCCAAGTATTTATTTATCATCTTTAGAGTTGTAATAAAAGTGGATTTTATACATTTACCATTTCTATTGAGAATAACCTAATTTTCATAATATATGGTATTAAAGTGTAATATTAAACTTGTATGGATTTCATGGTATTTTAATGTAAACCGATTCTTCTGATTTTTTAAAAGAGTTGTAATAATTATATTCTTACAAAATAGATCTTTTAAGGATAAATATACATATATTTATATGAAAATAATTTTTTAATATATATTATATTTCTAGAAATCTCATTTTCTTTAGATTTTTGTATTTAAATTTTTCGAGACCGAATGCTCCTTGCGGAGCTCTGCATCTCGCACTACTAAGCCCGAGAATGTGCGATAATCCGCACCATCCCAAACGGGTTCCCCAAATGGGTTGTAGCGGCGCTTTGCAAAGATTTGTATAAATACTAATCATTAAGGAAAAACGGTTTTATTAATTATGGTATTTATTTGTAAAGATGTCGATTTCCCGTATTCTATGTTTCCGAGGGTATTGTGCTATGTTGCATATGAGTGTGTGAGGAGCTAGGTCATTACCTTGTGATCTACTTAAAAGTATAGCAAGGGTTCTGATGGTTTAAATGTAGAAATGAACTATGTGATATTTTAATGGAAAGATACGGTAAAATGAAAATAGCAATTACATTTGATATGAAACTTGATCAATATGGTTGATTAGTGTTTAATAGTCAACATGAATTAGTTTTAGCATAATTGTATTAAAGAAAAGGGAGGTTTTAGGAAGAAACCGAATCGGAAATCGGTTTTGTTCCGATTCCGTCGGGTTTTGTAATTCCGTATTTCTAGAAAAGAATAGAGAAGATAGAATTGGGACTTACCGGTTTCGATCAAAGACAAGAGGAAGATGGATCGGGAGGAGTCGCCGGTATGTCGTTTCGTCACCGGGATCTCCTAGGGTCGTTGCCGGAAAATCCGACGGAACTTCACCTTCGCACACTTCGATTGCACACTAGGGTTTCTAAAGATTTCTTGAGAGTTGGCTCAAGGTTTTGGGATGAGGGGGTAGAGTGTAGGGGTGGTATTTATAGGGTTAGGCTAGGGTTAGGGTAGATGAAGAGTTTAAATTAAAAAATGTAAAAATATATTAAAAATTCATTAAAAATAGAGTAAATGGGGTTTTATTGTGTCTCTGGAAGTGGTCTGAACAATTAAACTATGCAGGGGGTATAGAAGAGGAAAAGCCACAATTTTTTAGGGGACTCGGCCGTCCGGCCGAGTCTGGCCGGCGGCGCCGGCCCGAGTCAGGCAGAGAGGAAGGGGGGGTCCTCTCATGTGGTCATTGGTATGTTCACTTTTCCTAGGGTAGTGGGGTTTTTAGAAGTTATCACGTGTTGACTGTTGGTATTCTAAAAAATTTCAACACAAAATAATATTAAAAATAATATGGGTTATGGGATTTGAACTTCTGGTGGCTTGGTTCAGCAATACAAGGTATTACCAATGAGCTACAAGCTCCTTCTTGTAATTATGGAGCCAATTAATTACTTAAAGTAATAACAACAAAAGTAAATACACCAAGTATAGATTAGTTTTAAAGCAAATTTTTGTACACTAAAAATGGAGTTGTTACATTCTTTTAACTTGTAATTAAAAAGCAAAATAATTACTTATATCTTGTGCTCAGGCTAAAATATCCTTTTATGGATTTTGAAAAAAATCTGTATAGGAAATTTAGGGTTGTTACACAATTTATGTTCTTTTTAGCGCACACGTGAGGAGCGCTTGGCGCTGAGCGCCAGTCAAAGAGCGTAGAGCGCTTCTGCTGGGTAGCGCATACGTGAGGAGCACGTGGCGCGCTTGGCGCTGAGCGCCACTCCAAGAGCGCAAAGCGCTAGATTATGAGCGCAAAGCGCTATTTGTTCAGTGGCGCACACGTGATGAGCACGTGGTGCGCTTGGCGCTGAGCGCCAGTCCATGAGCGCAAAGCGCTATTTGTTAAGTGGCGTACACGTGAGGAGCACGTGGTGCGCTTGGCGCTGAGCGCCAGTCGATGAGCGCCAGTCGATGAGCGCAATGCGCTATTTGATCAGTTTTATGATCTGAGAAAATAAATTCTCGCTTATAAGAGACTTTGTTTCAAGATTCTAAGAACAAAATTCTTATTTTACAGGAGATGTTTCAATCTCTTATTTTAGTGAAAGGCTTTGCCTTTATGGATCTGTGATTCTAAGAGAATTGAGTTATTCTCCCCCTTCTTTATAATGAGATGTCCATGATCTCTTTTCGTAAATGACCTTAGTCTTATAGATCTATGATCTGTGAGAAGAATTATGTTTTTTTTTTATGATGAGATCCTTTGATCTCTTTGTGAAAGACCTTGATCTTATAGATTTATGATCTTAAAGAAAGAAGTGTATTCTTCTTTTTATATATGAGAAGATTTCGTCTTTCTGTTCTTTTTACCTTGAAGAAAATTTTCTTTTTCTACCGAGAGTTTGCTCTTCTTTCTGAGATTTCTCAAAGTTTATAGGGGGGTTCCTCTCTATGAGACTTGAAGTCTTGGGGCCTTTATATAGGGCAAGACCGATTTGTTCAATTCAGTTAAGGAGATCTTTTCTCCAATTGATTTGGGGATTTCCCCACCGTTGGATCTTTTGATCCAAGGGCTTCTGATTTACACAAGGCAATTTTCTTGTTTTTAACAAGATCGGGAAATCTTTCCCCATACAGAATTTATTCTGTAATTTTGGTGATTTTTAATTACCTTTGGATCGTTGATCCAAAGGTGCTCTGATTTATAGAGCACAATCTTCTTGTTTGGAAAAATTTTGAGGAATCTTTTCTTAACAGAATTTTATTCTGGTTAATTGATGATTTATCATCTTTATTGGATCTTTGATCTGACGGTGGGGAGATTTTAGTTCCAGCGCTAGCGCACTCGTGCTTTGTACGTGGTGCGCTGCTTAGAGGGCAGCGCTCTTAGCGCTAGCGCATACGTGCTTTACACGTGGTGCGCTGCTTAGAGTGCAGCGCTCTTAGCGCTAGCGCACACGTACTTTGCTTGGGGTGCAGTGCACCTGGCGCAGCTAAGAAGCGCTGCTTCATTTCAAAATTTGAAATTTGAACAGAGCTTTGCTCTGATTGAGGGAAATATATGCCCCCCACCGTTGCGCTTACGTGGCCCACACGTGAGTGCAGCGGTGGCAGTATCTGTGCCCTTGGATCAACTCAGAAGTTGAAACGGCATCTCAGTGCCAATAAATAGGACCCTTGGCCCTTGAGATGATTTCTGTTCATCTTCTTTCTTTTTGAGAATTTTTATTCTCCTTCAGAGCATAGCTCTTTGTTTTAAGAACTTTCTTAAGGACAGAACTCTGTTAAAATATAGGTAAAGATTAAATCTTTTAAAGGATTATTTAATAATCCAGGGTTTCACCCATTAACAGAGTTTTTGCTCTTCTCAGATCATAGATCTTCAAGAAAACTTTTTTAGGGTTTCTCAACAGAGCTTTACTTTTGTTAGATCTTAGATCTTTCTTAGGGTTTCCTAACCCATAACAGAGCTTTGTTTTTTCAAATCATATAGATTCTTTAATTTCTTATAAAGAACTCTTAGAGTTTGTTCATAGATCTTGAAGATCTCAGAATTTTAATTCATTAAAAAATTTATTTTAAGTTTTCTGATTGGTTATTCCATCATTTTTACAGAGCAAGGTTCTTAAGGAATTTTTTTTCCTTTCATCCTCAGAGTTGACAGATGTCACTCTGTTATAGAGCGCCGCTCTCAATGGGAGATTTACTCCTTGGCCCGAGGGCCCTCATTAAATGAGAATTTTTTGAGAATTTCCTCGTTTAATGACAGTCTCATCAAATGATAAGATTGTTTTATTAATGATGTACTGTCATCTAGATTATGTGGGTCCCTTTTGGTCCCTTTTCACTGCATTGCAGTGCGGTACGAATTTAAAGTACCAGTGATGGAACATAATCTGTAGCATTGGCGGCTGAAAATTTATTCTTTTCCGCGCAGGTACTATGTCTTTCGACACTTCCTTCCCGTTCGTCCGTTCGGAAGGCGGATTCCCCGAAGCGCCCATAGACCGAGAAGTTTTAGCACTGATCAAAGACCATGATCCGGAGCACAAGAATCTTCATATGTGGGGAACATGGTACAACCAAATCATTAAAGGTCGTAAGAGTTTTTCTTGCGCGACACCTTCGGATCCTATTTCAGCGATCCCTTATACAGATGCACCCCCGATAAACTATACTGTGGAGGAGGTGAATTGGACTTCAGAGGGTCTCCTTCGGCCTTCTATGGCCGCAATACCCGTGCAGCCGCCGGTGGCTTTGGACACTCTAGGGCGGCGCATATGTCAGGGCGAGTCGCGCCCTTGGGGACAGCCATACAACATAGGACTAACTCCCCGTCACCCGGCCGGATATCTGCAGTGGGCCCGATACATCTTATCGACGAAGAAGTCACAGCTGCTAAGGCTCGGATTGTACCCTGTGATCTATGCTTCTTTGTTCCAGTATTCCACACCTTTTACATGGTGGGTCAAGGCATTTCTGGAGCAATGGAACATTCCGACCCACACCTTCCTCTTATTGGATCGAGAAGTCTCCATTTCCTTGGAGGAATTTGCTGAGATCTCAGGTTTACGCGTTAGGGGAGAACATTACGAGGAGCTGCTTCCTTAGGATGAATACATTTTTGCGACCAAATCAGTGGTAATGGGTCTTACCCCGGAAAACGCTATTCAACACCAATTCCCGAGTTTGATAAAGGTGCTGAATATCTATGAGAGCCTCTTTCTCGAATCCGGAGGCCGCGGGGTTAATTTCACAGATTTCATCGCCCGTTTTCTCCGCTCGGAAGTATTGTCGAAGGAAGCTGCGAAGTTTGCCAAACTTGACGACCCTTTTAGCTTAGGTTTGGGCAACCTGCCGACGGCGGAGGCGGATCAGAAGAGTTTCTTTCTTCCCGACACCCCGGTCGTCCTATTTACAGAGCTGGTAGCTCCTGGGATCGACGAAGAAACGTTCTTTTTGGGGTTTCTCGGGTTATGGCTGAGCTGGGTTGCTCTTCCGATACACCCTCGCCGTATGAGGCTGTCCGTTTTTTATCCAGCTCAACGAATGGTTGCTGGGATACAAGTTGCCGTCGGGATCGCTGGGTTAGTCCATTTTTATCATGGCCTCATCTTGGCAGCAGACACTACCGAACCAGGGGTGCAGTATGCGAACTTCTCAATGCATTATTTTATGTCCAGGATCGAGCTACATGTACTTGGCGTCTTCGGTATCCACAAAAGGCCTTACTTCTATGACAAGTGTAAGTTCCCTCGGATCATGCGGCTAGTCGACGCATCCATTGTAAACCCGACATTGCGGGAAGCTAGGGGCTTGCTCCTTTGTCCGCGTACGGTTGGAGATAGCATGTCCTTCACCGATAAAATTTTGACCGTCGGCTAGGAATATGCGAAAACGGTGCTGCCATTGCATGACATTTTTAAAGACGGGGACTCTGTCTTGAAAGCTCGGGAGATTCTTCATCTATACTCCATCAGGCTAGGCTTTCTCGTGTTTAGGCAGAATGATTCGGCGTTGTTCATGAGATACAACCCGCATCATTTCGCCCAGCAGTTAAGCTATAATCAGGGCGTCCCGCTTGAGACTTTCTTGGCAGAACCGACCACTACTGAAGAGGGTATCCGGAGCGTGCTGCATCATTTTATGCGCCTAAACACAGGGTCCAACTTCTTCATCAGTGAACCGAGCTGTGTTTCAAAGACCCTGAACGTGTATGCGGCATGGTATCAACATTCGATGGGTGCCGTCATTAAGGAAGAAAAACGATTGCTGCTTGATCGCAAGGGCACCGCCTCGGCTGGTAACCCCACCGTTCCCTTGAAATGACGGACCAATGTCCGTCCGCTCTTGAGGGAAGCTGCTGCGGCTGGGGCGCCACGTGATATGCCTGAGCTACCGATACCCCGTGCTCCCATTGAAGTGGTCGCTATGGCGTCTCTTGAGTCCGGCTTGGGTGCGGAGATCGGGACTCGCCGTCCGAAATTGCCCGCTAAATGCAAGCTTGTGTTACCGGCGGCCGGTACTCGCTCGCAGAAGAAGAAGAAGTCGATTCTTTCTGCAGACATTGTACTCGGCCAGGAGCCCTATGCTCCTTATAGAGAAAGATTAAGCGAATACGGGACCAAGAAAGGTTTATTCATGGCGTCAGATGATACTGATCTGGAGGCTGCAATCGCAGCTTCCGAGCGACTAGCTAGCCACAACGCAGGACTGATCATCCTCGCACAGTCAGGTAGACTCCAGTCATATATTTCCGCTGTTACGTTTTTATTATCATGCCTTGACTGACACTTCTTCTTCAACAGGCATCTCCACTGAAGAAGCTCTCGCGGCTTCCCTCAAGACTTTTGAGGAGGAAGAGAGGCTTCGCGCATCGTTGGGCCTTGGTATATTTCGGCTCATTATGCCCGTATTCCCTTTTCCTTCACGGATGGTCTGACCCTTTTTTCATCTTATCGCAGGGACTACTTCGACCCAAGTTATCCCGAGTGCCGTGCCGATTTCGCAGGGTGGTGCGGAGATGCTTCCAACGCCGGCTACCGAAGTGTCAGCTTTCCCAGTGTTGCCAAAAGAGGCTTCACTTAAGCAACGGATAACAGACGCCATAACGGCCCCAGAGGTAGCTCCTGGCGTGGACGATGACGTCTCTTTGACGGAGGTTCTAAGAAAATCAGCTCTCACGGCCCAGGCGGAAAGGAAGCACAAGAGGCGTGCAGCGAGAGAACGTAACTCCGCCTTGGCCGTAGGTGCAGGCTCGAGCGCTGCTTCCCCTGTCCCTGCTTCTTCAGAGGGTGCTCCGGCTGCCCTGTCTATCGCTCATAGACAGGCGGTACGCACGGCTCGAGAAGCAATTGAAAACCCGTCCCAAGGTAACGTAACACTGGGTCCTTTTTTCAGAATTTGATCTTCAGATTCTCATATATCTTACCCTACAAGGCCAGGTCCTGGTGAGGAGGCGGCGGGTGAGATGACGGCAACCACTGAGCCCGAAGCGGCTACTCTTTCCCAGGAGTCTGGGACTGCTCCAATTGCCGCTCTTTCCGCCTGCGGTTCCCTGCCATCGCCTGGCATCGCGAGTGTCACGACGGCTCTCGTGGAATCAGGGGACGAAGCTACGGGCGACGAAACCATCCCCCCTAATGAGATCGAAGAAGTCGTGATGCTTGGTGATGCTTCCGTCACCGTTTTGGCTGATAACTTGTCTGGTAGGTCTTGAATCGCTGCATTCTTTTCGTTTTTCAATCCCTTCTGATGCATCTTGTTCCTTTTGAATGTAGGTGTGGTGAGCGCTGAGGTTGTGACACCTGAAGAAGCACCACCAGCTGCCGCTCTGTCGGTTGCTGCCCCTTCGTCTCCTATTATATCTTCTCGAATGTTGGAAGGTATGGGTTTGTGATTAATTTAAATTAGGGACAACATCTTCCGTGTACTGACCATGTATCATCGTGATCCTGCAGGAGTTCTCATTGATCACCTGTATCAGGTGCTGAACCCATACTTCTCCTTCCAGTCGGAGATTAGTCTACCCGCTGGTGCCGGTGAGTATCTTCTCTAACCGATGTCTTTTCTTTTCTTTAATGGGTGACCCGGCCGTTGTTAACTTTAAATTGATTACAACGCTAAAAATTGAAGGAAAGGTGTACTATCTCCTAAACCAAGGAGTACTCGCAACCTGAGAGAGAAGGTAAAAAGAAAAGACAACTGAATAGTCCTATTCGTTATCTCCAGAACCGGAAACCATCCTCGAATTCCTTCGAGTTCGTATATAACCATACGATGGTTTTGTCTAATGGAAGTGGACGTTCGTAGTAATACGGGGTGTCCTGGAGAAAAGGGTAAAGGTAGGAGTGGCAAAGAGGTCTGCAACTCTGACAATCCAAAAGCCAGTGTTTTAGAAGGTTCGGTCAACTTGGTCACTGAGTCATAGTCTAGGGTCGGGTCAATGGTCGCTGCCAAAGAGAGAGAGAAAAGAAACACTCAGCGTGCACTCTAACCTAGATCAGAATGGTTATCACTTTATCTAATCTGGAAACCTCCCACTGTAACGTCAAATTCTTCCTCAAACCTGAAAGAAGAATTAGCCGGGATCACCCGAGGAGTAAACCAACTCATCAGTGGGAATCGGGATCCAACTATCATCGCATGATAACTTGACGGAATCCACTCAAGTCACCACACTCCAGAAGGTATGCGCATGCCTGACAAGTTTCAGTTTCTTTAGAAACTCCCGATGTGATTTTTACCCCTAGGACCCAAGTGACCTTGACAATGCCAACATATCAAAGAGTCCTAGTCAAGTTCAACCCGTCATTATCTTGATTGCGTTAAACCCACCCGAACGAGTCCTTCACAATGCCAACATAACCGTATGACTGTCCTAACCAATCCACTTATCCATGCGACAGAAAAGTATTACACAACTACCGAACACTACGCCTCGGCAATGCACGACATACGTAGCACGAATACTAAGCAATACTAATCTGAAATGACGGAGGGCTACGGATGGTTTTTGGCGAAAAACCTTTTACCGTAATGAACTTGATATCGTTGAAGGAACTGGATATCTTTTTATAAAATTATAGTGACGAAAACCTTTGCTAAAGAGGTCACTCCCGGTGAAGGGATCTCGGCTCTTTCCCCGTAGAATGAGGTGCAGGATATTCCAACTGAATACCACGATGCAAAGCAAAAGTAATCGGCTATAGTGAAGTTATTGCCCTGACGCAAACTTCTGTCTAAGGGTTCACTCCCGGTGAAGGGATCTCGGCCCTTGCCTCGTCGACTGAGGAGCAGGATATTCCAACTGAATACCACGATGCAAAACAAAAGAGAACGCCCTTGCAATAACAGCCTTTTAAAAAGTGTTCCAACAACATCAGAATAGGTTTGTTTAGCTTGCATTGATCCAAATCAACGCAGTCCCATCAATTGATCACACTACAAAGAACGAAAATAATGATGTACGTATATGCCATCCGCATTCGCCACTGGGTCCCGTCATCACCCGTTAGGTTACTTAACTAACGACAGAGCGGGGACTGGACTAGCGCGGATGCAAAACATATAAAACATCTACTAGTATATATATAATATATAATTTTCGCTCAAGGCGTGATAAAATGTAACATCACAGAAATGTACAGCATCACAGAACAATACAGATATCTGGAAGCCCCGGGTTTCACAGAGCCGCTGCTGAAACCCGACGTTCCCCTGGTCATGTGGATAGCCTGTGCAATGAAAATCCTAGACCCCTACGGGCGCGGCAAGTCACCCGCCAAAACCTGAAGCGAGGCAGCCCCCTTCAGCAACGTGAATGGACCACCCAGCACTTCACGGAATCCGGTAACTTGGGCACCCCTCCTGGGTCAACCTGTACCCCCTACGAGTGCGGCGAATAGCCCGCCAATTCTTGAGTAAAGCCCCCTCCGACTCAATGCCATGAGATGCGGGCCCGTTGCCCTCTAGGACCCGGCTATCCGTGCACCCCTCCGCGGGGTAATTCTAGTACAGAAAGTAAAATATACATACAACGGGTACATCGACCGCAACCTGGTCGTGCCCTAAAAGAATAATACAAACAGGCAGTGACGGCAGTCCACATGTCGGACGCTCGCCCCACAATATGAAATGTACATATATAAACAAAACTGTACTACCACTGCAACCAGGCTATTCCCACGACCGATCCGCAACATCACAGTAATACACAGAACATCAACGTGAATGTCACGTTCGCAAATATGTCTAACCGGGCTATAGCAGTTAGGCAGGATTTACCGATCAAGTGACATTCACGGTCGCAGATATAATGTAAATACTGTGAACTAATGTGTTTAAACTTTTCGATCGATCAAATTTATCGAAGTGGGCCCCAAGCATTACTGTAGCACTTAAAGAGAGTCTAGGCCCAAAAAGAATATTCCAAAAACCCCATTTTCAACCCAGGAGCTCACTGCAAAAATTTGGTCCAATGAATAGTAAAAATGGCCGCGGAACCGCGGCAAATACGTGGATTTGGCCGCGGTTCTGTGGTGGAATAGTGAGATCACTCGACCAAATTTTCACAGAATGCTTAGAATTTCCTGCACATGTCACTGCAATGTACTGAAAAATTTTTGGAGCCAAAATAATTTCGACAGAAAACTGTGCAAATGAAAATGGGTTTTCGGAAAATCCGTTCGATCGAAACTTTAAACATACTAGTACAAGCTAGACTAGGTTAATGGCATGGCTCTGATACCATGTTGCGACACGGCAGCGCTCCGGCCGTCTATTCGAGGCCAAAATGCGGAAACAAAATTTTTCTTAACTTTTAAACTGGCACTACCGCGGACAATAAAACCCGGATCGTAACCATTAACCTATACTAGCTAACTAGAGATGGGGTGAGAGAGCTATACCAAGCGATCTGTGTCCTTCGGTCTTCATCTCCACTCCGATCTCCCGCGGAATCTCCGTTCATCTCCTCCTCGTCGGAAAGGGCACCACGTAGCCGGATACTTTTACGGGCTCCCACCTCTGGACCGAGGCAACTCGGGCGCGAAGTTGGCTAGCCGACGCGTCCAAGGGTACTGTAGGTTGTAGTGTAGAACCTAGTCTCTTGGGGTTTATGAAGTTGCCTTTGGATGGAGGGAAGTAATGACCAAAATGGAGATGAACTTTGGTGTATCAAAATGAGATGATAATTTCCCCACTCCACAAAATGAAAATCACTCATCTCTCTCCCTCTCAATGAAGTGGCCGGCCCCCCTTAACCAAAAATGGTGGAGAGAATATACAAGGGAGGTGAGTGTAGGAGATAGAAATGGTGACCATACCCCAAAAGCAAACCTCACATCAACTCTCATCTCATTTCTAATCTCATCTTATCATAATAAAAGCAATGGATGAGATGGAAAAAGCATCTCATGATGAAGCCACAAAAGCAAGAAACCCCTCCACAAAATGTTATTTGCACACTTGCAAATAACCCCCTCCATCTGAAAAGTCCGGCCGGGAAGGAACAAAGGAAAACCGGCCGGAACGGAATACAAACTGGCAACTACAGAAAACTGATCCCGTAATAAATTACAGGAAAACCCCGCGACTGCATATACATGCCTGCATTTGTATTCCCACTAAATACAAATGCAAAGAGACAAAATCTACACTGTCTAATACTAGGATCCGGCTTAAACCAAAGCCGGCTAGTAAAATCCGTCCGATCACGATTCGTGCAATACCGCACGTATCTGATCGAACCCTGCCATATCTCCATACGGCCTCTACAGCGTTTCGCCCGAAACTTGAGTAACTGAGTGTGGTGGACTCTAAAGACTAGTCAATACTATGGCTGTGGATTTAACCACTAGCACGTCAGAGGTATTAGCCATACGTGACGGGCCACCAGCTATTGACCAAAAGGGACGTCGATGAGCGAACTCATCCTGACACCCTACTGAGCCTGTCAGTGATAATATCCGTACAGTCCGGTCCGTTCGTCTATGAGTATCGCATGGCGGGCCTAGGGGGTTGGTAAAAGTCAGACCCCCAAAAGCGGTACAAGTCGTGTCGGAGTGTAGCCCAGAACACCCTGAGATACTATTGGAATACCTACCAGTAAATCTCCTGCCTCGGCCGAGGGCTTTATGTAATGGCTCTCCTAGACACAGCGTGACCTCACCCCCAATACCGGAAGAGACGAACCCCTACAGATCCGCTCACTGCCTCCATGTGGCTCGGGACTGTACCCAACTAAAACCTGTTTGCACGACTCCTTTGAGCCGTGGTAGGGTAGTAATCAAAGCACAGTGGGAACTCACACGAGACACATGACGATCTCAGGTCGATGAACTAACCTGTACACATGTCACCAGGGAACTGCTATCTGACGTCTGGTATAATCCCAACTAGCAGGTTCCCGGCGAGTCCTGTCCGATGTACTCATAACCCAATGAGCACCTGTATACATCTTAGGTGAACCAACTGACACCAGTGGCTTGTGAGACCGGCCACCGCCCCTCATCGGGGTCTCGACTGTATACACTAGTCTACTAATGGAGTATCGATGCCCAGTCTCGAAAATCCCACGACTAGGGACCTTTTAAGGATGTGCTTATAGACCCCAGCTCCCACGTATATGATCGCCCTCATACTGCTGGCAGTCAAGAAAGAATCCTAGGGGCTCTATCAACGTGTAATAGCGACCCGTAAGGTCACCTAAAGCAGTACACGATGATAAAGATAAACCAGATAGCATACTATCATCTTGAGTAAGACTGTCCTACTGGGACATGTCCTCCCTCAATCATTGCAATCACGTGCCTGTGATCCAATAATTGACTCTGAGGGCACTATATCCAATAGTTTCATCATGCTTGCATCAAAGGGCTAGAGTCGAAGCGGAGTTGGCCGCAGCGGCTGACCATGAAAAAGAATTGAAAGAAGTACGCGAGCAACTTGCTGACTTATTGAAAACGCTTCCTTCTCAGTAGCTGTTTTGCATAGATTGAACGCTTATAATCTTTGGATAACATGTATCCATTTTTTTATTCTTTCATATGATTCAAACTTGTACTCCATTGAATTCATGAATAAAAGATATACATTTTTTGTTCTACCGTTGCTTTCTTCTCTTTGCCATGTCGTTGCCATGTGATTTTAGCAAGTGTGGCCTGTAGATAGTAAGTGACTGTCCATCTTGGACTCTTTGCAGGGTAACGATGGCTTAGGAAACAGGTTCAGGTCTGCTGCCTAAGACTTTTCAATTTTATGAGCTGTAAGGGTCTCATAAAGACTTTTCTCTCAACGAGTCGAGAGGATCTCACAGGTGTATTTTCTCCTTAAGAATCTTGAGGATTCCTAAGTGCGTTTTCTCTTGAGATTCGTAAGGATCTCACAAGAGAATTTTCTCCTTACAAGTCGAGAGGACTCGTAAGTGGTTGCTTCCTTTCTTGTCGATGTTTGACTTAGGAGTGTGTGTCCTGTAGAAAATCTACCTTGACCTCTTTGCGAGGCAATGATGGCCTGAGAGAAAGGGTTAGTGATCTAATGATTTTCGTGGATGTGTTTATCGAATCAAATAGTAAAGAAATCACAACCAAAAATATTTGACCGCAATCAAACAACGGTGTCAGTTGAAGTTAATGAATGAGTGCGGATCGTCCTCAGGGATCTCGAGATTCGTTTGTATTTTTATTTGTTTGAAATGAAATGTTAAGCAACAATAAGAGAAGACACGATTCAATTGATTGATTTGTATTCGTGTGTCACTAATCTTTTCTAAAGAATCAAGAACTATAAACAACAAGAATCGGTTTCAATGGTATTTTCCAAACGACAATCAAGAATGATAAAGAGGCTCGTAGGAATCGATAGGATCTTTAGATGTGTTGTAGTCTACAATATTTCATATTCTTGTCCTTCGAAAGATTGATACTAGATCGATGATTATCAACAAGAGTTAGGGTTTTCTCGTGAAACTAGGGTTTCATCTTATCCCTTGTGCTGTTGTTGATATCATTCACATTCTAGCCTCTAACAATTTCAAGAAACAATCGGATCACCCCAATCTTGAGCGATGTTAATCAAGAAAGCATCGCATCAAATTGGGTTGTCGATTCTTGAACTTGCTAGAGTTTACACACTCGTGGGATTCAAGAATTTATTACAAATTTGCTACATCATCATACTAAAGATTATTTCGACTCCTTAACGAGCGGAGTTTTACTCGCGCATCACCACATAGACAATATTCAATAACAGTAAAGATAACATGATGCGGAATTTAAAAGAAACAAGATAGAAGAAAATATCACCTTTTATTTCATCAACAATTTCAATACAATCTTTCAAGATCTACAAGAAGAAAGAAAATCGATCGTTGACTCTGCTTTGCTCGACTCCGTGGATCGTGGATCTACTTTGGATCTCTTGCCCGATGGAAGATCGGCTCGGCTCATAAAAGGGTTGAAGGAATCTTGCTTGGCTTGCACTCAAAAATCTTGAATTGTGGTTGGATCTAGGGTTAGGGTTTCCTACAAGATTTCTCACTAATCTTGAGGAAGAAGAAGATGGAGAAAGAGAATGGCTAAACTAAAAATGGGTTGAATCTATCACTCTCCAAGATTGAATCAAGATTTTCCAAGATGAGAAATGAGTGAGCCTAGGGTCTTATTTATAGACCTAGGTTTAGGTTTGAATTAGACTTTCCCTCCCAAAGTTTGTTGACAAGTTTGTTGGGGTTTAGCTTAGGGTTTAAGCAAGGGTTTAGGAAAGTTCTAGAAAGATTAGGGTAGTTTGGGAATTTGCTGATCTGGTGAAAGTATCTGGAATCTTCTGGACTTTTGTGTGCATTTTTGAGTAGTGGGCACTGAAATAGGAGTTGTGGTGCAATTCGAGGAGTTGACTCTCTGGATCCGCCGCGCAACCGCCGCGTGAGGTGCCTTTAGGCCGCCCTTCCGCCGCGCATTGGTGGGCTTGGGCATAGGGCTTTCTGCTGTGGTCTGGTACTTCTGTATGGGTTATCCTTTGATATTTAGAATTGCAGTTGCCCTTCTATGTTGATACCAGATTTGCTTTCAATGAGTTCACGAGCAATTGTAATGGTCGAGCAATGTATTGATCGAGCAAGTATCTCTTTTCCTGCATAGACTTCAAAATAGGGGTTGCAAGATATAGAAAATATGCTATGTAATGCAATGCAGTTAATTTCCCTAGAATTTCCGGTTTTAAGGTCGAATACATGTAATTTGATATTTTGCGACCGATTAGCTAATATGTGAATTATGAATACCATACTCTCCTATATGTATGCAGATGTTAAGGAAATTGCCGGTTAAAATATGCAGTATTTTCGACTGATCAAATACCCCCAAACTTAATTTCGATCGTCTCGAGAGAATGTTTTATTAAAAAGAGAAGGAGAAAACAAAGAAAGAGAAAAACTAACTAGCACACTTTCGTAGGCAACACGATTGCACTGAGCACGTGCAACAAGCCTTTAAACCTCTAGGTGTCCCTAGTAGGAGGAGTGTTGTCTCCTGAGGGTTTTCAGCGGATTGCACCCACAAAATCAAAAAATAAAAGCAAGATCATGAATATTACATTTAAAGACAAAAATTGTAAAAGAAAAACTTTGAAAATTAGGGTTTCCAACTAAGCTAGCTTTTCGGTTGTCATGAGCCCTATCTTAATGGTCATGAAAAAATGTCAGAAATCACGTCCTCCCTCAATAAAACATCGTCTTATTCTTCATTCCTATCTTTATTCCAAACATCGATCATATCACCCTGCGTGTGTGTAAAGACATCCCTACACCCGGAGAATTCAATTCAAGCTATCATACTCTTGCCCGTCGACCTCAGTACTACTTGGCAAACGAGATTGCTTACACACTTTCATGCGACCGTTAATACTTCTTGAGGTACTAACCGACCGATTACTGATGTGCTTGCTAACTTGGTGTATTTTCCTAGTCTTGCACCACCTCAGGCATAGCAGTGACACCCAGACCAGTTGACCTTGGGGCACTAGGTGAAGAAGCACCCTTTTGCTATATATTTTTCTTACCCTTGGTGATAACAAAACCAGTATCCATTTTTCTCACCACTTTAAAACACACTTTTCTTTTCATACTTTTGGCTTTAAGACAAGAGCATTTCAAGGTATCCTCTACTATCCCAGGCTTCAAGACGTGTGTAAGTGCGAATAGCAGGGTAGCAACGTTCAAAATGTTTGGCTTCCAGAATAGAAACTAATTTTCAGACTTATTTTTATCCTCAGATTAGTGACGTCTTTCATCTTACTAACCCTTGGGACAACGGCTCATAACTACTTATTACTAGTTCGTATAAGAAAACTTCTAATTTTCTTAGTTTTCTAAAATTTTTCCAATTTCATGGATGTAATTGTTCACTGTCTAAACTTTCATTATCTTATTTATATACAAAAAAGTGTAAATATTAACATTATTTTTATATTTGAAAATTTTTGAATTTTTATGGGTTTTGAAAATTTTTCAATTTTTATAGATTTTTTTTTTAAAAAGAAATGTTTTGTGCTTATGCAGATGATATGCAAATGATGCGAAAATAAGCACAAACCTCCCCCAAACTTGTTCTCAACAGTGTCCTCACTGTTGCCGACAGTTATACCTACAAAAATCTGTAAATCTGGGGAGAATTATTAGTGGGGGCAAAATATATAAGTGAAGACCCTCCCCCAAACTTATTTTTGGCTCAAAATTTTGTAAAAATTTCTTTTTAAGAGCCAGAAAAACATACCCCCCAAACTTGAGTTATGCAATGTTAATCTTTTAAAATCACAAGTGGGGGTCAAAAATCAGTGGTCGATGCCAAGCTTTACAAAGACCGAAAGTTAACACCAACCATTCGAAAATTTTATCAATGCAGTGCTCGGGTTGGTGGAAAAAGAAGTGGGGAAAAGGTAAGTGATGGAATAGAATGTGTGTGCGTCTCATTTTGGAGAGACGATGCAGTGAATGTGATGGATAACTCGCATTCTTTTTACATTTCAGAAGAAGGGGTGGAGGTTCAATTCCATTGATTTGGACATGATTCGTCTCAACACCCGTGTTATTTAAAAATGCGAGTTCATCAGCGAAGATCTCCTCAAAAGTTTCATCTATACCCCGAAGAATAATGTCATCACAATGTGCGGGGTGATCTTCAGACTCTAAAAGCAGTTCATAATCAGTGTTAGTTGTTGACCCGGACATCTTGGTGGAAGATTCCGTATGTGTATGATACATAATTGGGTCAAACAACAACGTATGAAAAGAGTCAAGATCGGTATCAGGAGGATCATCAACTTCGCTGCTGTCGACATCCATTAAGTCGACAGAACATATCTGAGCAGTAGGTTCAGAGGGTACACTTCCTAACTTGTAAATGTTCAGTTCTATTGACCTATTCCCGAAAGATAGGGTCATAGAACCGTTACGACAGTTGATTATTGCGTTGGAAGTGGCCAAAAAGGGGCGACCTAAAATCACCGGAATTTGATTCCGTGAGTTCGCTACAGGCTGTGTATCAATTACAATAAAGTCTACAGGGAAAATAAATTCCCCGATTTTTATTAACACATCCTCTAGTTCACCCCTAGGTCTGGTGATTGATCGGTCAGCCATCTGTAAAGTGCATGGAGATGGTTTCAACTCTCCGATTCCTAACTGCTCATAAACTGAGAAAGGAAGCAGGTTAACACTTGCCCCAAGATCTAGTAGAGCACGGTTAATGTGTTTCTCCCCAATAGAGATGGAAATAGTAGGATATCCAGGATCCTTACGTTTCCTCGGTAATTGCTGGGGGAAAGCCGTTTCTACTGTTTTTGCCATGAATATCTTCTTGGGCATTTGTTTCTTCCTCTTTCTAGTGCAAAAATCTTTAAGAACTTTTGCGTATGCAGGTACTTGTTGGATAGCATCTAGAAGAGGGATATTGATGTTAACCTGTTTAAACATCTCAGTGATCTTCTCCATCTGTGGACTTAGTGTGTTAGCCCTTAACCGATTCGGGTAAGGTGCTTTAGCAATTAGCGCTGGGTCCATGGGAGAAGGAAGTGTGTGTGGAACCGATCCCTGAATAGAAGTGGGAATCGTCCGAGGAGGGGTAAAAGAGGTGGGCTGTAATGGAGAGCCTTTTGGGAAATGGAGAATAGGCTCGGAAGAAGATGGTAGGGTAGAAGAACTGGGGTCAGAAGTGTGTGTGTGTGGAAAGGTCTCAGCCGGGGTGTTGATATGATTTTCAGTATCATCAACTTCTTCCCCAACATGATTGTCAAGCACTCTTCCAGATCTCAATGTGGTGATTGCATTCACATGATGTGAATAACCAGGATTGGGCAAGGATTGAGCTGGAAGTTTCCCGTTCTCTCTTGCACTCAGTTCGGCTTTTAATCGTGCAATTTCTTCTTCCATCGATTTAATACTCTCGTTTTGGGACGCAGAGTTTTTCTTCATGTCATCGACGGAAGATTTCACTTCAGCCGAAACTTGCATGATATTTGATAAGATCAAATTCATGTATTGTGCAAAAGAAGAGGATTCATCAGTTCCGGTCAACTGTAAAGGACTAGACAGTGCAGGTGTGTTGACCTGATTTTGAAAATTATGTGCTTGAAAGGGGTGCTGAGTGAGTTGAAGTTGTGGCTGCTGTTGTGGTGGAGGGACCCTTTGGAAATTGTTTTGGTTTGGAACCGTGTTTTGTGATTGGTTCCAAGTAAAGTTAGGGTGATTCCTCCACCCCTGATTATATGTGGAAGAAAAAGGGTCGTTTCTAGGTCTTTGAAATGCGGCATTGGTATGCTCACGACCCTGAAACGGACATTCTTCCGTCAAATGAGACGGATCAGAACAGCACCCACAAACAGTTTTGGGGAGTGATACCGGGTTTAGGGAGGCTGCTGCAAATTTGTGTTCCATAGCGTCGAGCTTTTTTTGCATTGCTGCCATTTCTGCTCGAACACCTATGGACACATCTACTTGGTGTATGCCACCCCTATTCAATGGTTGGGTTCCACTCTCCCAAATTAGTGATTTTTCAGCGAACTCTTCTAAGTATCGCCAGGCTTCCCCATCGTCTTTAGTCATAAATGTACCCTGACACATATTCTCAAGGCTTTGTTTCGTGCTAGGGTTACTGCCCTCATAAATGATTCGGCAAAGCTCCCATCTCGGGATGCCGTGATGAGGACATTGAACCATTAGATCCTTGAAACGTTCAAAGTACTTTGAAAATGGTTTGGTAGGGAGCTGGGCAAATTGGTTCAATTCGCTCCGAATTCGAGCCGTTCTTTGGACTGGGTAAAATTTCTTTAGAAATGCAGCGACGAATTCTTCCCAATTTGTGATGGAGTGTGCGGTGGTGTTATATAGCCACTTCTCGGCTATATCGCACAAGGTAAAAGGAAGAATTCGTAGACGCATCGCATCCACAGAAAGTTGAGACGTACCCATCATAGCGCATACGTTTTCAAATTTGGTAATGAAAACGTAAGCGTCCTCGGTCTCGAGTCCGTGATACTTAGGTAGAAGGTTGATATACTGGGGCTTTATTTCAAAGTTATCCCCGTTTGCTGGTGGTGTGGATAAGCAGGTCGAAAGAGGACCTCTAAGTGGATAGCATCTTTCCTGAAGAGAAATGTGTGGAGGATTCTGCGCACCAACGGACGGTGGCAGATTGGGGTTAAAGAAGTTTGATGGATTCGGATCCATCGGTGTGGGTGTGGTAGTAGGTAAAGAAAAGGTAAATGGAGAATTATCGACTTCGGAGTCGATAAAAGGTACGCGGACTAAACGGGCACTAGAATCCCGTGTCCAGCCTATCTTGTACTAAAAAGGGTTAGTACAAGTGGCAGCGTTGGCTTATAATTAGGGGTAAAATGAAAGCGGTGTTTGCTTTAAAAAGGGACGGATTTTGAAAAAATGATGCGACAACCAAATGCAGCAACACAAACCCTAGAATCTAATGGTCACCTAGGTCCGGCTCTAGACCGCTCCTAACTGCCAAAAGACAAGTCGCGGGATCAATCCTCCACTGCCTCTTTGTCTCCTGTGGCCGGATAAGTGCCAGGTAAGTGGGAAGGAACCATCACTACAGTGGACCTAATTAATAACCACTAGCCTTAGACACACTCGCCTTAGGCACCACAGAAAAACGCAGATAAGCAATGAATTACCCACGGCCCTCTCTTGTCCTAAATGAGCGCGACAGTCCTTAGAGTCATCTCTAGATTTCTTTTAGTTAATGGGGGTAAATGCGGATGCAAGTTTGGTGGTTTTCGGGGCCTAGGAAGGGTAATGAAATCCCTACCTAATTTGGATTTGGCCGTGCCCCTTAATTTTCCGTATTAGCAATGCAAAACAACCAAGAAAAGCAAAATCACGCACAATTTTAATTTGCTTTTGCGGCGCAGCTATTGTTTGCAAAGAATCCTGCAGAAAGGATTAGTTGGAGCTAAAAAGGGAGAGAGGAGAGAGAGAGAAATCACCTGCTGGAAAATTTTCCAGAGAACCCTCAAGACTGCGGCGCTTCCGCCGCACAAAGCATACTATTGCCGCCCTTCCGCGGTCGGTTGTGGGGTTCACTGCACCAATTTTCTTCAGCTGCTTTCTGTTACTATCTCCAGCTCTCTGGTATATCCCAATTAATTTTTCCACAGCTCAGAATACTCCAGATCACCTTGCAATCAATTCACAACACACGTATAAGAGTTTGTACGAATTTTGAATTCAAGAAATGAAACGTAATAATTCTTTCACTTCAAACTATAAAATGTAAACGAATTAGCGCGCGATCCCCGGCAACGGCGCCATTTTGATCTAATGATTTTCGTGGATGTGTTTATCGAATCAAATAGTAAAGAAATCACAACCAAAAATATTTGACCGCTATCAAACAACGGTGTCAGTTGAAGTTAATGAATGAGTGCGGATCGTCCTCAGGGATCTCGAGATTCGTTTGTATTTTTATTTGTTTGAAATGAAATGTTAAGCAACAATAAGAGAAGACACGATTCAATTGATTGATTTGTATTCGTGTGTCACTAATCTTTTCTAAAGAATCAAGAACTATAAACAACAAGAATCGGTTTCAATGGTATTTTCCAAACGACAATCAAGAATGATAAAGAGGCTCGTAGGAATCGATAGGATCTTTAGATGTGTTGTAGTCTACAATATTTCATATTCTTGTCCTTCGAAAGATTGATACTAGATCGATGATTATCAACAAGAGTTAGGGTTTTCTCGTGAAACTAGGGTTTCATCTTATCCCTTGTGCTGTTGTTGATATCATTCACATTCTAGCCTCTAACAATTTCAAGAAACAATCGGATCACCCCAATCTTGAGCGATGTTAATCAAGAAAGCATCGCATCAAATTGGGTTGTCGATTCTTGAACTTGCTAGAGTTTACACACTCGTGGGATTCAAGAATTTATTACAAATTTGCTACATCATCATACTAAAGATTATTTCGACTCCTTAACGAGCGGAGTTTTACTCGCGCATCACCACATAGACAATATTCAATAACAGTAAAGATAACATGATGCGGAATTTAAAAGAAACAAGATAGAAGAAAATATCACCTTTTATTTCATCAACAATTTCAATACAATCTTTCAAGATCTACAAGAAGAAAGAAAATCGATCGTTGACTCTGCTTTGCTCGACTCCGTGGATCGTGGATCTACTTTGGATCTCTTGCCCGATGGAAGATCGGCTCGGCTCATAAAAGGGTTGAAGGAATCTTGCTTGGCTTGCACTCAAAAATCTTGAATTGTGGTTGGATCTAGGGTTAGGGTTTCCTACAAGATTTCTCACTAATCTTGAGGAAGAAGAAGATGGAGAAAGAGAATGGCTAAACTAAAAATGGGTTGAATCTATCACTCTCCAAGATTGAATCAAGATTTTCCAAGATGAGAAATGAGTGAGCCTAGGGTCTTATTTATAGACCTAGGTTTAGGTTTGAATTAGACTTTCCCTCCCAAAGTTTGTTGACAAGTTTGTTGGGGTTTAGCTTAGGGTTTAAGCAAGGGTTTAGGAAAGTTCTAGAAAGATTAGGGTAGTTTGGGAATTTGCTGATCTGGTGAAAGTATCTGGAATCTTCTGGACTTTTGTGTGCATTTTTGAGTAGTGGGCACTGAAATAGGAGTTGTGGTGCAATTCGAGGAGTTGACTCTCTGGATCCGCCGCGCAACCGCCGCGTGAGGTGCCTTTAGGCCGCCCTTCCGCCGCGCATTGGTGGGCTTGGGCATAGGGCTTTCTGCTGTGGTCTGGTACTTCTGTATGGGTTATCCTTTGATATTTAGAATTGCAGTTGCCCTTCTATGTTGATACCAGATTTGCTTTCAATGAGTTCACGAGCAATTGTAATGGTCGAGCAATGTATTGATCGAGCAAGTATCTCTTTTCCTGCATAGACTTCAAAATAGGGGTTGCAAGATATAGAAAATATGCTATGTAATGCAATGCAGTTAATTTCCCTAGAATTTCCGGTTTTAAGGTCGAATACATGTAATTTGATATTTTGCGACCGATTAGCTAATATGTGAATTATGAATACCATACTCTCCTATATGTATGCAGATGTTAAGGAAATTGCCGGTTAAAATATGCAGTATTTTCGACTGATCAGTTAGGATCTGCTACCTAAGACTTTTCACTTTATGAGCCATGAGGGTCTCATAAAGACTTTTCTCCCTACGAGTCGAGAGGATCTCGCAGGTGTGGTTTCTCTTTAGGAATCATGAGGATTCCTAAGTGCGTTTTCTCTTGAGAGTCGTAAGGATCTCCCGAGGGAATTTTCTTCCTTATAAGTCGAGAGGACTTGTAAGTGGTTGATGAGTTGACCTGCTCCCGAGTCAAAGCATTCCTTTAGCGGGGAGTTCGAGGGTTTACTCTGGCTGTTTCACACGGAGTCAGGATTGACTCTGGCCGTGTTCTACGGGGCCAGGAGGGGTTGACTTTATCAACATTTCACGGAGTCAGGGGTTGACTTTATCCGTATTTCACGGAGTCAGGGGTTGACTTTATCCGCATTTCATGAAGTCAGGGGTTGCTCTGGATGTTTACCACGGGGTCAGGATTGACATTAGCCGTGTTCTACGGGACCAGGAGGTGCTCTGGACGTTTCCCACGGGGTCAGGATTGATATTAGTCGTGTTCCATGGGGCCAGGATTTGCTCTGGACGTTTCTCACGGGGTCAGGATTGACATTAGCCGTGTTCTACGGGACCAGGATTTGCTCTGGATATTTCCCACGGGGTCAGTATTGACATTAGCCGTGATCTACGGGACCAGAATTTGCTCTGGACGTTTCCCACGGGGTCAGGATTCACATTAGCCGTGTTCTACGGGACCAGGATTTGCTCTGGGCGTTTCCCATGGGGTAAGGATTGATATTAGCCGTGTTCTACGGGACCAGGATTTGCTCTGGACATTTCCCACGGGGTCAGGATTGACATTAGCCGTATTCTACGGGACCAGGAGGTGCTATGGGCGTTTCCCACAGGGTCAGGATTGACATTAGCCGTGTTCTACGGGACCAGGAGGTGCTCTGTCGGTTTTCTGTGAACCGTCGAGGTTTGGAACAGGGACTTTGCCATGGCTCCAAGGTTGATTGTCGCGTCTAAATCCTACTGGAATGAGGAGGAACGTTGTTGTGGGTCGCTAGGCTGTAGATGCAGCCATCGATACTTGGCTCTCTTTCAGATGGAGCCTAGTGGGAAGGTCTGGTTCTCTTTCTGTTTGTGCCCCTGGATTGTATACAGGGATTGATGTGATCTCACCTGTAGGGCAAAAGTTTCATTTTATATGTTTTTTTTCCGCGATGCTCTATCATTTCAGCTTTTATATCGTGAAAGTCGCGATTGCCCAATCATTTCGGCTATTTTTCGCGGTGCCCAATCATTTCGGCTATTTTTTTTCTTTTTACTCGCTGCTTTTTATTGCGAGTTGCCTAACCATTTCGGCTATTTTGTATGCATATATTTTACTTGCTGATTTTGTTGCAAGTTGCCCCATCATTTCGGCTATTTCATATGCACTTTTGCCTCGCTATTTTTTTTATTGCGAGTATGGGACTTAGGATCTGATACCGATTTAGGCATCAACATTGCTACTACTGGGATATTGCCAGGAGCGAATCATCATTTGCCTTTGTCGGTTCGAACAAAGGTGGCTTAGCAAACAGGGATAAGATTCTGTCGACTAAGGCTTTTGACTTCATGAGCCGTAAGGGTCTCATATAGGTATTTCTCCCTACGAGTCGTGAGGATCTCGTAGGTGCATTTTCTCCTGAAGAATCGTGAGGATTCCTAAGTGTATGGTCTCTTATAAGTCGTAAGAATCTTACAAGAGTGTTTTCTCCTTATAAGTCGAGAGGACTTACAAGGGTTGTTCACCACGTGAGCATATCCCTAGACGCTGGTGGAACTCTGTTAGGGAAATGTTTAATCGTGCCCGTGGATTATATACAAGGGTCAGCATTGAACCGCTTGTAGGGCAGTCTGTGGGTTGTGATGGCTTAAGAACAGGTTCAGATTCCAGCAACTTAAGGCTTTAATCCTATGAGCCGTGAGGGTCTCGAAGGGGAATTCTCCTTACGAGTCGTGAGGATCTAGTAAGTGTATTTTCTCCTAAGGAATCGTGGGGATCCCTAAGTGTGTTGCTCCCTTGTGAGTCGTAAGGTTCTCACGCAGGTATTTTCTCCTCACCAGGTCGAGAGGACCTTGCAAGTGCCTTTTAACGAGATTGCGCCCATTCAGGTTTTCACAAAACTCGCCGGTAGACCTGCTGTTTTTACTCACGGAGCCCTTTCGGGTTTTTATCCGTGTCCATCTCACTTATGGACATACCATTTTTTTTACCGCGTCAGCCTGGGGATGCAGCGGGTTTGTAGTGGTTTAACGACGTTTCGGTCAGCCATTAGTTTAGGGACGTTTCGGTCCTTCGTTAGTTTTAGGACATTTCGGTCCGTCGTTAGTTTTAGGACATTTCGGTCCGTTGTTGCTATTTTGGAGACAACGATTTCGCTGGATACTACTTATAGAGTTTGGGCTTGGGAAGATAGCGAGCGGACATAGGCGTCGTCATCTATCGTTGACCTAGGCCGTGACTCGTCAGGCATAATATTTTTTCAGGAATCGACCGTTTATTGGCCTGAAAGGTCTTTCGCCATGCATGTCCATGAGTAGATAGTCTCCACCTTGGAAGACCTTGTCTATGACATACGTGCCTTCATAGTTCGGTTCGAATTTCCCCCGCTTGGCACGATTGGGGATCATAGGTCTCTTGACCACTAGCACGAGTTCGCCTTGGCGGAATGTTCTCGACCTATTCAATCTCTCATATGAGCACGTCATCTTTTCTTTATAAACCTCCAGGTTCTGTTGTACCATGAGACGGGTTCATCAAGGGCGTCGAGCTCCTCAAGCCGAAAGTGAGCATTTTCTTCGTCGGTTAGCTCGTAGTGAACCGCCACTCGTAGAGAGGGTAACTCTATCTCGAGAGGGAGTACCGCTTCTGTGCCGAATACCAATGCATACGGTGTTGTGTTTGTAGCCGTTTTGAACATAGTTCGATACACCCAGAGAGTTTCAAGCAGTCTCTCGTGCCAGTCCTTCTTATTTTTGGACACCTTTTTTTTCACGATCTTCGTCAAGGTCTTGTTGAAAGCCTCAGCTAGACTGTTAGCTCGGGGATTTTAGACCGAAGAGTATTTCTAGTCTATATTATGCTGTTGTGCGAAGCGGATGATCTTGTGGCTTCTGCAGGCTGGCCCGTTATCGGAGATAATCCGTCGCGGAGTGCCGAACTGATAAATGACGTGTATCTTGAAGAAATGGAGGATATTTTCCGTCTTCACTTCTCTTAGTGGTACTGCTTCTGCCCAGTTGGAAAAGTAATCAATTGTCACCAAAATGAATCGATGTCCTCCGGACGATGCTGGTTCGATGGGCCCGATTATGTCGGTTCCCCACATTTCGAACGGCCAACTAGACACTGTTGGATGTGGCGGATTTGGATGTTGGTGGATAAAGTCCCCATGAATCTGGCACGAGTGGCACTGCTTCGCGTATTCAAGGCAGTCTTGGATCATTGTGGGCCAATAGTAGCCCATCCTTTTGATCTTTAGCTTCATCTTTGGCCCGGCTTGATGAGAACCGCAGAGTCCATCGTGAGTTTCTTGGACGACTCTCATTGCCTCTTCAGGTCCCAGGCATCTTAGCCACAGAGAATCAAATAATCTCTTATACAGAGTATCATTGATGAAGGCAAAAGATAGAGCTCGTTTCATGAGCCGATGTCTTAAGGACACATCTTCAGGCGTTCGACGGGATTTGAAGTAGTCTATAAAGACTTCTCTCCAATCCTTAGCCTTTTCCTGGACTTTTATTTGTAGGGCCGTTTGCTCGGTCACTCCTTTTTCTTCGGATGACTCTGGAGATATTTCTGCCGGTGCAAGAACCCGATGGCTTTGCATAACGATCCTCACGTCATCGAGGTTCTCGTCGGCCAGTTCTTTAGCGAGCTTGGCTAATGCATCCGCCTTTCTATTTTCCGCTTGCGGTATGCTTTCCAGGGCGTAGGAAGGGATTCAAGTCAGCAGCTGTTGCACTCTCTCACCGTACTTTGCCAGTTCTGGTTTGCACGTTTGATAGTCGCCATTTACCTGACTAACAACCAGCTGGGAGTCTCCGTATATGAGGAGGCTTTCGATTCCCATGTCGAAAACGATCTCAAGACCTGCTATCAAAACTTCATATTCGGCTTCATTGTTCATCCTCGGCTCTATTAAGGAGAAGGCAAAGCGCATTATCCCTCCTTGTGGAGTCACGAAGATGAGGCCCACCCCGGATTTAATTATGGGGGTGCTTTGTTTGCGCTTCTTCATGGAAGACGCTCCATCGAAATAGAGTTCCCATCGGGTATCACTCTTTTCTTTCTCCCTGTCGATCGTGTCAAAGGCGTGCTCGTCAGGCAATTCGCAATTTAGGGGTGAATCGGCAGGTATCGGATGCTCAGCGAGGAAATCGGCGATAGCCTGGCCTTTTACCGCCTTGAGGGGACGATAAGTTATCAAGAACTCCATCAAGAGCAGGGCCCATTTAGCAAGTCGTCCTGTTAGTATGGATTTTGACATCAAGTATTTGAGAGGATCCACTTTTGATATGAGGTGGACCTCATGTGCCAAAGCATAGTGTCTAAGCTTCGTTATCGCGAAGATCAATGCCAGGCAATGTTTTTCGATGGGGGAGTAATTGTTTTCTACCCCCAGGAGAACTCGACTCAGATAGTAGAGAGCTCTTTCTTTCCCTTGGTCATTTTCCTGTGCCCATAGCGCGCCTAAGGAACCCTCAAGGGCGGTTGTATACAGGATGAGGGGCTTTCCCTTGACCGGGACGGTCAGTACCGGCGGATTCTGCAGGTATTGCTTAATTTCGTCCAGTGCGCTTTGGCATTTGCGATCCCAGACGAACGGAGTTCCCTTCTTCATTAGGTGACTATAAGGACGACACTTGCCGGAAAGATTGGCTATGAATCGCCGGATATACGCGAGCTTTCCTTGGAGAGACCGCAGCTGCTTGAGAGTTCTTGACGGAGGCATTTCCATAATCGCCTTGATCTTTGACGGGTCTATTTCGATGCCTCGATGTCTTACGATGAATCCTAGGAATTTTCCCGAGGAAACTCCGAACGCGCATTTGAGAGGGTTCATCTTCAAGTTATATTTCCGAAGGCGCTGAAACACGATCTTCAGATACTCTAAATGTTCCTCGTATAATTTGTTTTTAACTACGAGGTCATCAATATAGCAATCGAAGATTTCATATATGAGGTCATCGAAAATCTTCGTCATGGACCTCTGATAGGTGGCACCGGCGTTTTTTAGACCGAAGGGCATCACCTTGTAGCAGAATATGCCCAAAGGGGTCCGGAAAGCGGTATGCTTCTGGTCCTCGGGATGCATCTTTATCTGATTGTATCCTGATGAGCCGTCCATGAAAGAGAAAACTTCGTGAGTGGACGTATTATCTATCATCAGCTCGGTGACCGGTACTGGAAAGTCATTCTTCGGGCAAGCTTTGTTGAGATCCCGAAATTCCATACATATGCGCACCGTCTCATTTTTCTTCATCACTGGGACGATGTTGGCAATCCAGTCAGGGTATTGAACTTCTTGGATGAAGCCGGAGTTGATTAGCTTCTTGACCTCGGCGTTGATGCTAGCTTCTTGACCTCGGCGTTGATGCTCATCTCAAGCTTGAGCCGCATTCTTCTCGGTGCTTGCTTGACTGGCTTGATATCCGGAGATATTGCCAATTTGTGGACGGCTATTTCTGGATCTAATCCCGGCATCTCGGAATAATTCCATGCGAAGCAATATTTTTACAGCATGAGCACATCCTTGAGCGTAGCTACCTATTCTTTAGAAAATAGCTCACTGACGAACGTCGGCCGTGGGTCGTTTGCCGTTCCCAAGTCAATTTTTCTGAGGTTATCTGCAGTAGTGTGTATCCCATCTTCCAGTTCTTTTGTTGCCGGTAGGAACTCTGAGATCACCTCGTCATCATCATTTTTGAAGCACCAGGAGAGGTCATCCATATCCTCGCATACTCCTTCTCTTGTCAGTGTTATTACGTGACAGGTGCGAGATCGCTTCCAAGACCGATGTTGATCCGGCTCTACTCTCGCTGCATATATGGCTTTCGGTTCATGCTTCTGTGGCGGGGTTACCTTCCAACTACTGGATAGAGCCAACCTGCCTTGTTGATATTAGTTTTCGACCCAGTTCTTGAAGGTGAAGCAGTCTTCGAGAGGATGTCCTATTGCTCGGTGATAGGAGCAATAGTCTGGGTGAGAGACCTCGCCTGCTTGCTCGGGGTGCTTGGACTCCGGGAGTGTCATCATCTGATGTTTTATGACAAGATCAAATATCTTCCTCGTCTTGTCTTGGCGAAAAGAGTATGCTCGACCCATCTTCTTTATAAGAGACGGATCCCGGTTGCTCAGTTTTCGATCACGTGACTTCTTGGACTCGCTTTGCGGCTGTCGAAAGTTTTTTTCGTTCTTCAGTTTGTTTTTGCCTTCGCGTCGAGTCTTCTTTGTGACGGGCTGGAGACGAAGGGCATCATCATTTTTCGCAGTCTGCTGAAGGAGGCACTGCGTCCTGGCTTTCTCGTAGATGGCCATTTTGCGACTATGATCAT
The DNA here is from genome assembly GCA_030015575.1 of Agapanthus africanus. NCBI lineage: Eukaryota > Viridiplantae > Streptophyta > Magnoliopsida > Asparagales > Amaryllidaceae > Agapanthus > Agapanthus africanus. The sequence goes on from CM057339.1 coordinate 142,793,232, forward strand.
CCCGGACCTTTTGACCCGCTTCCCTTATTAGCTTATCCATCTGTTCTTTGAACGATGGACTGGGCATTTTTACGGCGGGACTTCGTTTTGGTTCAGGGTTAGCGTATTCCCACAGAGCATCTCCTTCTTCATCAAAGTCATGTATGACGTAGCAGCCATGGAATCGCTCTCATTTCTTGGATTGAACATACCCCAGCCCGATCATTTCCATTCTCCCATTGGGCAGTTTTCGCTGAGTTCCGGGGACATTCCAGATCCTATTGTAGAACTGAGCTTGTCGAGCAGTCTGTTTGAAGGGTACGCCTTGGAGCCTCAACAGCCTTTTTAATCCTTCTGTGTAGTATCTGGGCAGACGGATGGGCTGGAGCCTGTCAAGCGTAGAATCGACACCATGCCAAATTTCCTTCTCCACTTTGGTTTCCGTGGATTGATAAAAGAGGATCGCATTTTCATCTTTTTGCCTGGGAGGGACGTAGAATGTCTGCAGTTCCTGCACACTATAAGTATCAAGTGCGTCGAGTTCTTTGTAATGCACTTGCGGAACCATGATGATTTGTAAGCTCCGATCATCGTCAGCGAAGGCTTGTATCGATGGCCGAACAAAAATTACGGCATTGACCTCATCTTCCGAGTCGCTGCCAAAGACCAGAATAGGGGTGGACGGTCCTGGCTTGTTACATTAGGGTGGCCCTAGATAAACTATTTCTTATTCCTCCTCGGTATCACTCCCGAAGACCGGAATAGTGGTGATAGCTTTATTCTTCGGTTTGTGATACCTTTCCGTGTCTTCGAAATCTGGTAAGAAGTATTTTGCATCTTCGTACTTTCGGACTTCATTCACGGAGAATGGGTTCAACTCCCCTGTCACGGTATACTCGAGACCATCCTTGAAATCTTCATACACTGATGTTGTGTAGAAGGGATGATGTTATACTCGTGTAACCAATGCCTGCCAAGCAAAGCATTGTAGCATGTCTTGGCATCAATGACGTGAAATTTAATGTCCATGACAAGCAATCCAAAGCGTAATGTCAGTATCACAGACCCGAGCGTCCTTGATGCCTGGGAGTTAAACCCGGAGATAGTGATCTTATCCCGAGCGAGGTGTTGAACGCTCATACAGATTTCCTTCAACACTCTTTCATTGAGAAGGTTGACTGAGGACCCATTGTCAACTAGGATCTTCCCTATCTTAATGTCATGGCAGTATCTGGAGACATAAAGGGGACGGTTATGCTCGCACGTTTCGAGGAGGAGATCTTCATCACCGAAAGTGATATCAGCCATGTGCACTTCTTCCAGCTCGTCCTTCATCTTTTCTTCGGCAAGGAAAGCTTGAAACTGTTCGGGCTCTTGTAGTGCCTTGATCAAGGAATCTCTCGTCTTTTTAGATAACAGAAGGGCGTCGAAAATGCTTAGCTATGAGGGCAACTTCCTCAGGTGTGCCAGAACGTTGTAATCCACATTGTTTTTCTTAGGCAGGTCTTTGGCTGCAAGATCTTCGGCGACTCGATCATCGAGGGCGATATCCTCAGGGATCTTTTCTTTCCCCTTATCCTTTTTATTCAATCCCCTGTGTGCACGTCCGAGATTCTTTTCAGGTAGCGTGCGATTGCGCAGCTGAATGTTCTCGCAGCTCTTCGGTTCTTCCTCTGTTTCTGAGGTGGATTCTTTGAAGAGAGGGCCAAGATTCATTTCTTCTTCAGAATCGCTCCCGAAGGTGAGAACTTGCGATCCCCTGCTATCAACCACGTGACAGTTGCCAGCATCTCTTCCTCGTTCTTCTGTCGCATTTTTCTATTGTCGACGAGTTTCACGCTTCATCCTCTTGAAGTGCTGCTTGTGAGTGACATACCATTGTCACCAATTTTTAAAGGCGTTGCAATCTTTAGTAGGGTATGCAATCTTCTGATGATATAAGCAGAAGTTAAGATGTACGTTCGCTTCATCAAGATGTATACTGCCAGGAGAATTTTCTCTGAAAGAGGGCAGCTTCATTCCCATCGATATGGCTTTGGCGAACCTTTTCCTTATCTTGAACCTGCTTTTATTTGCATCGGATGTACTTTGATCTGGTGGGAGTGTTTCAACCCTTTCGTCCAGTCACCGGCGTTTGGCCTTTTCAAATATGGTCATCTTGCGCTCTTGATCAGCTTTGCTTTTCAGAAGAGCTTCGTTCAAGAATGCGTCAATCACTTCGTCTGATGGTCCTAGAAGTTCCGGCTCGGGATCTGCCCCCAGTTTCTCTGCATCCAGAGTTTCTTCACTGTTAATTAACGAGTGAGAGATCATATGGCATCTTGCCACATAATCTTCAGGTTCATCCGATGAGTCTTCTCCATTGTCATCATCTCCGTCCTCAAGGACGTGGCTGAGAAATTCTTGGAGTGTGACTGGGGTCCGCGCCTTCTGGTTATATTCTTCCAGCGTGTCAATATGTTTTTGCAGGTCCGTGCGCTTGTCATCAGGCTTCACGGGCTTTTTGGTCTTTTTCTTCTTCTTCGAAGACTTTGACGGCTGGGTGTGGACGCTTTGACTATAACTACCAACTTTTGGAGTTGGGCGCGGCTTCAGCATTCCCTTGATGACTTCGGGTTCCAGCGGACTTTTCCATTTGATCGCCGGGCATGTTTGGAGATCCTTCAGCATTCTTTTCGTTTTAGTTGAAAGAACAACTTTCCATGGAGCTTCTTCTATAAAAGAGCATGATGCCCTCGGTGTGTCCGCTTTTTTGATAGCGTGCGGCTGGGGCGGGTTTACTTTCCAATTCTCGGACAGTGCGAATTTTCCCTGTTGGTATTGGTTCTCAATCCACCCTTTGAAGACGAAGCAATCTTCGATTGGATGGCCTATCGCTTGGTGATAGGGGCAATAATTGGGATTATTAGCCTCGTCGGGTTGAAATGAGCGTTTTGGATCTGGCAAGTTGATGAGCCTATTGCGCACCGCCAGCTCGAACAATCTCCTTGTTTTGTCCCGGGAAAACGAATAAGGTCGTTTCATTTCTTATTAAAGAATCGTCGTTTCTCATCTTGGCAATCATTTAGTTTCGGACCAATAGGCTGCTGTTGAGCATTGGCGGCGAAGGTCGCTTTCCCTTTCCTTTTTTCATTCTGAGATTCCAGCTTCGAAGGAGATGGTCTATGACCCATCTGATCCATTTAGGCTAGCTTGTCAATCACGGCCTGGAAAGTAGTTGACTTGAAGAGCATCATGAATTGGGAAATGGTCGCCTGAGGGCCGAGAGTACCCACGAACATGCCTGCCGAAGGAGCCTCTCGGATGCATTGTTCACACTTCGACCATAGATTCCGCCACCGTATTGCATACTGCACCCATGTCTCCCCTGACTTCACCTTGGCATTGATCAATGTTGTGATTGGGGTGCGTTCGCTAGCGCTCGCGAAATGTTGGGTGAACAACAATTCCATCTCCGTAAAAGTTTTGACGGAGTCATTGGGCAGCACCGAATACCAGTCAAAGGTCGTTTCCGCCAAGCTGCCAACGAACTGACGAAGTAATAATTTGTCGTCACCTCCGGTGTTATCGCAGAGAGCCCTGAACAGAGTGACATGTTGATGGGGATTGCCTGTCCCCTTATATACGTAAAACTTAGGAATCGTGTATCCTGGTGGATACTTGATCTGATCGTACCATCCTGGATATGGTCGCCCAATTCTGACGACTTGGTCGTTTGCTTCATTCGCTTGATGAGCTCGTATTTTCTGAGCTATATAATCATCGAGCATGACTTTGGAGATGGTCTCCTCCTTGGCTGCTGAACAAGCCGGAAGAGGGTTTGATGTCTCCTCACGGACGACTTCGAGGATAATCGGTGGGTCTTCAGCTGGAGGATCCGGCTGTAACATCATCTCAACCATGTCTTGGAATAGGAGGACCTTTTTTTTTATGTTGGCCGCTTGTTCCGCAGCCTCTTTGTCCTTCTTCTCAAGCATTCTTCGAAGGAATTCAGCATCCGTTTCCTGCTCATGACGCTGCTACGAAGATGTATCCGGGCCTGCTTTTGGTCCCGTGAGTGTGGCCATAGCTGTTAGCATCTCTTGTAGCATTTGTTGTTGCTGCTCCTGAGCCTTTGTTACGGATCTGGTGAGCGGTCGATGGCCCATAGAGATACGGCTATCCTCTTTCCCGGATGCCATATAGACAGTATGTACCACCATGCCCCTAGGCTTGGGGCATTTAAATTCAGTGTTCTTGCGATTCGCCGTAGACACCGGGATTTTCTCCAGCTTTCTCCTCTTATGAGTGGTCGAAGTTGAGGGGGCCGTTGCAGTGGGCACCCAAGTAGCTGTCGCCTTCTGTAGTTCGACAGAGTGGTCCTCTTCTTGCCGAACCTTCATCTTTTTCTGTCGGCGGGGATAATCTTGATCCACCATGGAGTCCTGGACCTGTCGCCAAACTTTATGAATTTTAGAGGGCAGCCGCTGAGGAGGTTGCTCCAGCTTTGCCCTTGTAGCGTTCTCCAATGGTGGAGGAGATCTTTTCAGCACAGCAGTTGGCGAATTCCTGCGCACCCTGTTAAGTAGTTCAAAGCTGTTCCCAGTTGGAACAGTAGCATCAACTTCCACCATTGGAGCTGGCGGAGTCAGTCCATAAGGGGAATTGCCCCCAGCTTTCCTCACTCGGCGCCAGTGGCGACGTCGGGCATGTCGTGAGGCCGGGATCGCCTCCGCTGTTGTATGAGCTTCCTCTTGCCCCTTACTTTGAGGGGAGGCTGTTATTGGCGCTAGCCTGTCGAATACCGACGTCCGTTGAGAGGGGATAGTCAGTCTTGGGAAGGCCGACTTTCGAACAGGGGAAGCAGCTTTCGTGACTTCGCGTGGAGTAGGAGCTGAAATGGCCAGCCTTTTGAAGACCGACCCTTTAGCAGGAGCAGGAATGGCTATCCGCTTTGGGATAACCTCTTTAGGAGTTGTGGGCTTCTTCATGGGCCCATCTGAGTCTCGGCCCAGTCTGTTGAAAACTGAGGCAGTGGACTTGGATGACCCGTTGAGAGGGGTCGCAGTAGTTGCAAGCTGATCAAAGACCGACTTCTTCGGAGCTTCTTGCGATGGTACAGGAGCGCTGAAGCTCGTTGGCGAGAGCATGGTCCTGAAGAACAGTCTAGTGGTGGCCTGAGTCACCTGTTCCACTAGCATCGTGAAAATGGAGGCCGCTTGAGGTCCGTAAGTCACTCCTCCGGACGGGACAGAGCGAGAGTTGCAATTGCAGTTAGTGCAGTTCGAAACCATTGATCTTCTATTTTCTGCACGGAGCAAGATACCAAATCATAGTACTTCACATCCAAAGGTAACCATGTCAAACTGCGATTCGTTCGCGAAACACGACACACGAAGTGTGGAGTGGAAAGATGAAAAGGTCCTACCGGGTGTGCTAGAATCTGTTCTCCGCCGAAACACAGAGACACGACCGAGTAGGTTCTTCTTGCCTGAATTTCGAGGGCAGATGCTATTAGGTGCTATCTGTCCACCTCTCCGAAGATGCCAAGTTGATTTATGACACCATGTATCGAAAGTTTAGACGGATGCGGCCGTTGTAGCAGACTTCGTCAGATTCCCCCTCATTTGAGGGTTTTTTTTATTGTGGGGACGCTCTTCCCTGCAAGCGCAAGCCCCTGCAGTTAATTATGCTACCGCATCGCGGTAACCACTTTCTCCTTTTCCAGATAGTCACTTCATGTCGTGTGTGTTTGTTTTATTTTTGGTTGCCCGTGGATTGTATACGGAGACTAATTTATGTTGTCACCCGTAGGACGTGAATTAGTCCAAATCCGTATTTTTTTAGATTTGGGTTTTTGGTTTGGGTTTAAGAATACGTTAGTCTCATTTGAGACTAAGATCAACTTAAATGTTTGTTAAGGATACGTTAGTCTAATTTTTAGACTAAGATCAACTTAACCATTTGTTAAGGATACGTTAGTCTAATTTTAGACTAAGATCAACTTAACATGATCATTTAGATCCAACAAAAGAGCATTTGAACTCTATTGTTTAATTTAGGGACATTGAGGTCCATAATTAGTTTAAGGACATTAAGGTCCAATATTAGTTTAAGGACATCTCGGTCCATGGGCTTAAGGACCCCACAGTCCAAGGTTAAGGACATCATAGTTCATGGGTTTAAGGACACCACAGTCCATGGAGTTTAAAGACATCATAGTCTGTGGGTTTAAGGACCCCACAGTCCAAGGTTAAGGACATCATAGTCCATGGGTTTAAGGACCCCACAGTCCAAGGGATGTTTGGTTGTCGGGACCCGTTACCTCTCTGAAGTCGTTGAAGGATTACAATGACAAATATCAGAGGTGTGAAGAGATGTACCCTTGAACTAATTTTGGTTGGGAGATCTGTAGTTCGATTGGAACTAAGATCTGAGATTTATGAGCATATGGGCTCAATTAATCTGAATGAGAGTTCTGTGTCCAACTTGGGCTCGGCCCATTCAGTTAAATTGTTAAACATTTGACAATGCTGAGCATTGATTTGGATTCTGACAGCCTTTCTCTCTTTTATTGAATGCAGAGCATTCATCATAGCTCTGGGCTTTATTTATAGAACAATTTATGTTCATTTTTAGCACACACGTGAGGAGCACGTGGCGCGCTTGGCGCTTTGCGCCAGTCAAAGAGCGCAGAGCGCTTCTGCTGGGTAGCGCACACGTGAGGAGCACGTGGCGCGCTTGGCACTGATCGCCAGTCCAAAAGCGCAAAGCGCTAGTTTATGAGCGCAAAGCGCTATTTTTTCAGTGGCGCACACGTGATGAGTACGTGGTGCGCTTGGCGCTGAGCGCCAGTCCATGAGCCTAAAACGCTATTTGTTAAGTAGTGCACACGTGAGGAGCACGTGGTGCGCTTGACGCTGAGCGCCAGTCTATGAGCGCAAAGGGCTATTTGATCAACTTTATGAACTGAGAAAATAAATTCTCTCTTATAAGAGATTTTTTCTCAAGATTCTAAGAACAAAGTTCTTATTTTATAGGAGATATTTCATTCTCTTATTTTAGTGAAAGGATTTGCCATTATGGATCTATGATCCTAAGAGAATTGAATTATTCCCCCCCTCCTTTGTAATGAGATGTCCATGATCTCTTTTCTTAAAAGACTTTAATCTTATAGATCTATGATCTGAGAGAAGAATTATGTTCTTCTTTTTATTTTTTTTATGATGAGATCCTTTGATCTCTTTGTGAAAGATCTTGGTCTTATAGATCTATGATCTTAAGAAAAGAAGTGAATTCTTCTTTTTATATATGAGACGATTTCGTCTTTCTGTTATTTTTACCTTGAAGAAAATTTTCTTCTTCTACCGAGAGCTTGTTCTTCTTTCTGAGATTTCTCAAAGTTTATTGGGGGGTTCCTCTCTATGAGACTTGAAGTCTTGGGGCCTTTATATAGGGCAAGGCTGATTTGTTCAATTCAGTTAAGGAGATCTTTTCTCCAATTGATTTGGGGATTTCCCCATCGTTTGATCTTTGATCCAAGAGCTTCTGATTTACAGAAGGCAATTTTCTTGTTTTTAATAAGATTGAGAAATCTTTCCCCATACAGAATTTATTCTGTAATTTTGGTGATTTTTAATCACCTTTGGATCATTGATCCAACGGTGCTCTGATTTACAGAGCACAATCTTCTTGTTTGGAAAGATTTTGAGGAATCTTTCCTTAACAGAATTTTATTCTGGTTAATTGATGAGCTTTTAGTTCCAGCGCTAGCGCACTTGTGCTTTGCATGTGGTGCGCTGCTTAGAGTGCAGCGCGCTTAGCGCTAGCGCACACGTGCTTTGCACGTGGTTGCGCTGCTTAGAGTGCAGCGCTCTTAGCGCTAGCGCACACGTGCTTTGCACATAGTGCGCTACTTGGGGTGCAGCGCACCAGGCGCTGCTATGAAGCGCTGCTTCATTTCAAAATTGGAAATTTGAACAGAGTTTTTCTCTGATTGGGGGAAACCGTTTCATGGGGGAATCGTTCGCACGGAGAATCTACTTTGGAACGTGAAGACAAGATCCGACAGAAGTTTCCACACTTATTTTCTTAGATCCGTTTTTCTTGTCGTTTCTTGTTCGGGAATTTTCGAGGACGAAATTTTTTGTTGTTAGGTATAATATAACACCCTTGTGCATTTTATACGATATTTTATTTAGGGTTTTCCTAATCTTCCGACAGTTTCTTGTTTATTATCATTTTTGGGTACGGATAGTGCATTTGGTGTTTGTGGTTAGTATCCGACCCGACCCGCATGCTTGATATCCATCATGGTTCTAGATTACGTCACATATTCGCTAGTACAGAGGATCCGTGCACATCTAGGCTCTATATACATGTATGATATAATTTGGCATCTGCATATCTGTAAATAATACAAATAATAACCAGATAATAATTTTTAATATCTAGCATGGCCTGTTATCATACCCCATATCATATGTTTGCAACCATACGTCGTGTTCATGTCCATATTGATAAAACGGACTCGTTTGGATCGCTACGTGTATCCGTTCTTGGGGGTATGTATTTTATTTAACCGGACATTGTATTATAGTTTAAACTGATACATATATTATCCATATTTTAAAACTAAATTTTTAGAAAAGATCCGTGTATTTTTCGGAGTATTTTGAAATTAGCCGTATATACCTAATATATATATATATTATAATATTTTAAAATCTAACTGTTACATATTAACAGTTTATAATATATATATATATATAATATATATATATATACTAATTATATTAAATCCTATTCTACTCTCTCTCTCTCTGCTCTCCCTCTCTCTCCTCTCGGACACTCCCTCTCCCAGTCTATTTCTCTATTATAAACAAATATATATATATATATATATATATATATATATATATATATATTATAAACCTAATATATTAATTTACACCTCTCTGTCCCCTTCTTCTCTATTTCCTCTTCCTCGTGACGAATATAAGCACCCAAACCCTAGCCGCTCCCTCACCTCGCCGCCGACCTCCCCACAACCTCGTCGACCTCTTCGCCCTCGTCGTAACCACCTCCTCTTCTCATTCTCTAACCCAAACCCCGCACGAACCCGACCTCCACGATGCAAACCCTAGAACCCAAACTTATCCTCTCGCCTTCGCCGCCGACCTCCTCGTCCCCTCACCTTCCTCCCCCGACCTCGACCACCCTCACCGCCTCTCATCCCTTTCATCCTTCCCCGAGAACCCACAACCCCGAGAACCTAAGAACCCATGAACATGACCACTGCAATTGAAGAAACTCGATCCTTCATCGCCGTTACCCTCGCCGGAGACCTCATCGTCGTCACCACTGTTACCACGTCATCCCTCTCCAACTCCCCGACACCACAAACCACCACCAGCATGACACCCTACAACTCCCCGGCTCCAATAACAACCCATGAAAACCACGACCGACGGCAGCTCCCTCGCCGTCGACGATAGCCCATCGTCGCTATCGTCTCGTCCTCTATCCTCTGTCCCTAAAACCAGGGCCGGGCATCCATTCTCCTTCTTCTTCTTCTTTCTTCCCTTCTTTCTTTCTTGTTTCTTGGTTTTTTCGGCCGTCTTTCCGGAGTCGCACACGTCGCCGACGATCCGGACGATCCATTCAGCATCGTCATCCAGCGTAGTCACGTCATTGATCATCCAGGTCCAGTCTTGCACGTGCGTGAGTTTGCATCGCGGCGTTTATCCGACGTCGAACGTGACGTACATACCCCGACGTGACATCCGATCAGGCAAGTTTAATTTGCAACATGCTATGTTAATATATCTATTTATATATGAATAAAAATAGTACATTTATTTTATTATGCAGCAAATGTTATAAATTTACAGTTTTACAATATCTGTTCGTATCCGTACAGACAATAGCATATCTTGTTGCATGCCGGAACATCCTGATATCATTATACTATATATTACTACAACGTGTTATCTAGTTTGCATCATACGTAGTCATGGACGTATAAATGTTTATCACAGATAGATACATGTGCATCCGTGCATTAACCGTGTTGCGATATTTGTTATAGTTTCACATTTGCATATCTAGTTGATGCATATATATCATATGACATGTCCACGACACACTACTTGACTAGTTACTTGGATTTTGTTACTAATGCCAACGATATTGACGTGTTGTCTTGACGGATGTGACTTGTTGTCTGCACAGACGAGAACTGTACATACTTGATCTTGTATTGGCATTAGATTTATATTGGCAATACCTGACTTGAACACACAAACCTGGGGGTGAAGAGGAAATCAAGAATGTAATCGAAATGTAACTTGATAGGATATTAATACATGTTTGCCATTTTTTCGGACGTTACGGAATCATTATCTGTTTGCCGTTTTTCCGGGCGTTACAGAATAATTACCTGTTTTTCGTTTTTCCGGGCGTTATGGAATAAATCCTGTTACCGTGATCCCGTGGGGAATGAATGGGATATGTTCTGTTGGGTTACGATGAGGATTACATTAATTGATTTCAAAAACTTTAGAATAGATAAGCTAGAAGAACAGTTTTAGGTTACACATCACACATCACATACAAACACATACCTCACTGTTTCATATCCGTGTTATTCATTTATATTCATGTTTACTTATATCGTTATATCCTGGTTATCACTATTTTGGTATTATGACGCACCGACGTCTAGGTTTTGCATGGATCAGTTCCTTTACCTTTATCGCAGGCTGAACAGGAGTACTTTAGCCATTAAGCCGAGCGGTGAGGAATTGAACATGTTTTATTTAGATATGTTTAGTTTAATTATTTGTTTCCGCAATTTTATTTCCTTGATGTGAACCCATATTGGGACAAGTTTCTAGATGTTGTTTATTAGATTTGATTCGTTTCCGCTTATGCATTTTTCTTGACTCTATTTACTGTGGCAAATGAACATGTGACTGTGGAGGGATGTTTCCTAACCACAGGTAACATGGTTAGCTCTTTCACGTGCCGTAGTTTGCGCACTCTGGGAAGCGGGGCGTGGCACTCAGTCAAGGAGACACTCGGCCCGATTCCGGACTGGGTATTCTATGTGGACGGATCCTCCATAGAGAATGAGAGTGGGGCTGAGTTTGTCATCCATGGTCCAAATAAAGCAGAGACGGAGTACTCTCTGAGGTTTGGCTTCAAGGCGTCGAACAACACCGCAGAATACGAAGCCTTATTGGCTGGGCTACGAATCATCTCCAGGGTGGGGCTAAAGACAATCAGGATCCGCAGCGACTACGCGCTGGTCGTCGGTCAGGTGATCGGAAATTTCGAAGCCCGGGTGCCCCTGATGATGAGATACTTAGCGGAGGTTAAAAGACTTTGGAGAAATTTTGATGAGATCCAAGTAGAACAAATTCATAGGAGCATGAACGTCGAGGCCGACGCGCTAAGCAAACTCGCATCTTCTTATTCGACCAATCACAAGAGAAACATCCTCTTCGAAGTCCTGCCATAACCCAGCATCGAAGATAGAGAGATGATGCACCGGATCTACACTGCTTAGGGGATATCCCGGATTGGAGAAATCTCATAGTGGAGTTCCTCAAGGATGGATTGCTCCCCGATGACCGAATTAAGGCATGCTGGCTCCGCATAAAAGCTCGTCACTTTGTGTGGAGCAAGGGAAACCTGTACAAAAATTCATACACCCAACCTTTACTACGATGTGTCGACCCCGACGAAGCAGATTACATTCTTCGAGAAATACATGAAGTAGTCGGAGGAGTACATCAAGGGGCTCGCAATCTAGTTCAAAAGACACTGTTGTTGGGGTATTACTAGCCGACTATCCACCACGACGCGGGAAAGCTTGTAAGGAGGTGCAAGACCTGCCAATTCTTTGGCAGCATTCCTCGGCTACCCGCTACTGAATTGATGCCACTAAGTTCCTCTTGGCCATTCGCACAGGGGGGATGGACATGGTCGGCCAACTCTCTACCGGCATGGGTGGACACAAATACATCCTTGTCATCGTAGAATACTTTACGAAGTGGGTCAAAACCACGCCGATCAGGAAACCGGATTCCGCTTCTACGGTGAAGTTCCTACAAAATAATATAATTGCCCAATTTAGATTCCCGAGGCGCATCATCACCGATCACGGAATCAACTTTGAAAATGAAAAAGTCAGAGAATTCTGCAGCGACTATCACATATTGAAGAAGTTCTCTGCGGTCGCGCAGCCCCAATGCAACGGGCAAGCCGAGGTAGCAAACCAAGGTGTCATCCAGGGCCTCAGAGCCCGTCTGAAAGAATGACAGGGCGGCTGGATCAAGGAACTACCACGAGTGTTATGGGCATTGCGAACATCGAGAAAAACACCTATGGGGGAAACCCCGTTTAGCCTCTGTTACGGCACCTGTTGGGGTTCTTCTGCACCCTACTGGGTTTTCAAGACATCAAGCATGCCAATTTCAAAAATTTCAAGAGAGCTAAAGAACCCTAGACGAGGATCTTGCTAGAGTAACTAGACAATATGAACATGTAATCAAACATTACAAGTAGTGAACAAGGAATACAACCTTTGTAGACCGGTCCTTCACTTCTAAAGCTCCGTGTAGTAGTCCCTTCGCTACGAGTATTGATCTTCTAAACTCTACTATGGGTTCCATTGGAGAAATGAACAACCTTACTTGAAGTTTTCGAGGCCGAAAATGATCTACGTCGAGAAGACTCAAACCCAAGCTACCTCTTCACTAGGTCATGAACTTTATGAAGAGAACACCCTAAACTAAATAGCTAATAGTAGAGGATGATGAAGTAGGAAATGGGCTCACTTTAGATTTTATTTTCTCAAAATATTTTCTCATCATTTTAAAAGCTAGAAAGCTTTCATGAGGAAGAAGAAGATGAAAATGATCAAGATGAGAAAATGAAACCCCATGAGGTGATAATAGCAACCATGGGTGAGTTAGTGTCATACACTAACCCATGTAGAGAATAAACCATGGGTTACAATAATGGTTAGGTTAATAAATATCTACAAGTAAAACAAAAAACACTAACCCATGTAGAGAATAAACCATGGGTTACAATAATGGTTAGGCTAATAAATATCTACAAGTAAAACAAAAAGAGTGGACTTGGTCAATGGTTCCACAAGCTTCTACAAGCTTCAACCATGTGACAATTTCCAACCAATTTTGATTTACTTTAAATAAATAAAACCCTCACATTATTATAAGCATGGTGTGGGTCTCACACACCCATGAAGCATGTGGCATCTAGCATGACACAAAATAATGTACACTAATATATATCACATATATACTAATGCACAATCAAGTGAGAAAAGAAATCTTAAGTGAGCTAATACTAGTTAATGTAAATTAATATATCAAATATATAATTATACATTAGATTATTAAATCAACGCTTGATTTAAGAATACGGCTATATCATATATAACCGACTAATATCATGTGTATCAATTCATCGAATCAACACTTGATTCGATAACCCTTCTATGTCGCATATAACTGACCGATGACATAAATCGCGAGAGTAGAATACGGTATCACATACTCGTATTAATCTCGGTCCCGCGCATATCACATATGTGCTCCTACTCCGTTTCGCTTGAGCCAGGAAACCTGTGTAGGATTCTAAAGACTCGTCAATACGCCGGCAGTACGTGATGATCATATCAAACACCCAAAAGCCGCAAGAGGCCTGCTAAACGTAACGGCCACCCCGGTATTGAGCGATCAGAAGATCAACAAGCAAGCCTGCTCATACTTCTGCGAGTCCAATCGGTAACACTATCGTACAGTCCGGTCTCTTCGTCCGATATGTCGCATATCTCGCCTAGGGGTGGTAAACGTCAGACCTCAATAGCTTGATAAGTCATGCCGATGTAAGGTCCATAACGGGCGAGAAACTATTGATAACACTTACCAGTAAATCTCATCTACCGTGGCCAGGAATTTCCAGTTATGGCCAGTCGGGCATAGCGCAACATCAACCCCTAATACCGAGAGAGACGAATCCCCTCCTATCGCTCATTGCCTCCATGTGACTCAGGACTGTACCCAAAAACCACCTGTTTGCATGACTCAGTAGAGCCGTGGTAGGATGGAAATCAAAGTACAGTGGGATACACACAAGACTCTATGACGATCTCGGGTCGACAGACTAACCTATACCAGTGTCACAAAAGAACTGCTATCTGACGTGGGGTATAACAGCATCTAGGAGTTCTCAGCGAGTCCGTTCAGTGTACCCAGTCTCTACTGAGCACCCGTATACCATCTCTGATATCAAACACTAATGGATATGGTATCATCCATCGCCTATCATATGGGTCGAGAAGCGTATACGCCAGTCTACTCTGGAATATCGATGCCCCATCTCGACACTCCCATGACTAGGAACATTGAAGGATGAACTCATGGACTGCCCAGGCCCCACTAGTATGATCTGCATCATAATCCTGGGAGTCAAGTACACATCCTAAGGGCTTTATCAACATGTAACAGAGAGACAGGAAGTGTACATGTTAGATAAAGAGCAACCAGATAGCATACTATCATGTCGAGCAAGAAAGTCCTCCCTATATATGTCCAAGAATCCACTATAATATATATCTCATGTACAATAATGGCCTCTAGGGCATACATATAACTAACAATCGCCCACTTGCACTAAGGACGGTTGTTGTAGTATCTCATACCCAACGTCCTATAAAAGTCTCTTGCAGGAAAGGCCTCAGTGAGTAGATCCGCCGTGTTTTCCTTCGCGTCAACTCTCCTAACATCGATCTCTTGGAGATCAGCCATCTCCATTATCAGGTGATACTGCCTTAGAATATGTCTGGGTCACTGATGGGACGGGGGTTCCTAGGCCTAAGCCACAACTCCATTGTTACACAATTGTAGGAACCAAGTTCATCTTATGAACATATATACACCCAGACTGCCTCTTTGGCGGCATCATTGATAGAGATGTATCCAGCCTTTATCGTCCAGTTTGCCCCGGTATCTAGTTTGGAACTCTTCCAACATACCGTCCCTCCACTAATGGTATAAACAATGCCTGTGACCGACTTTTATTCAACCTTAACACTCTGAAAGCCTCCCACTGGAGTTCACCATTACCATACTCCAAGAACATTTCTTTAGTGCTTCTCAAGTACTTTTGAAGGTTCTCCAAAGTTTTCCAGTGATTCTCCCCAGGATCATATGATACCATCTTAATACATCTAGTGAGAATCCTAACATCCACTTAGATTTATCTCATAAATCTAATGTAACATTTCAGAAAAATAAAATATTATTTTTGGGAAATTAAATAATTAAAATAATAAATATTATTAATATTGTAATGAATGGAGATTAGTTTTAATATTATGGTTTGATTATATACCAATAGATTGGATAAATATTGGAAAATTACATTGAATGTTGATTTCTAAAGAATTTGTGAGATTTAGACATTTTATGAATTATTATATAATTTATTATATACTTTATTTTTAAACTTGATTAATGTTCACTAATTATGCATTATCATGTTTGTGCATGACATGCACCATAGTATGTCACATATACTTGTTAAATTTTATGATATGAAGCATGTCTTCATCTTTATATTAAGTGTTTTGCTTTTAAAAATGAAGAGAAAAGAAATAAAAGAGAAGAAAAAGAAAATGAATAAAGAAAAGAGTATAGGCATGAGAGAAAAAAGAGAGAGGGTATGTGTTCTTTGTCTTGGCCTCGCTCTTCATCATCTTCATCATTATTTTACCTCTCCTCTCACCATAGCTGCCCTCCTCCCTCTACCACTTACACCACCTCACTTCACCCCCAAAACACCTCAAAAGCCCTCATTCCTTTCATTAAAAATATGCACAAGCTCACTACAAGCACGGGGAACCAAGAAAAATAGGATTTTAATGCTTTAGGGGATTCTTGAGTCCTAACTGAGGTATTTCTTTCACTTTAAGTGTAGGGTTTCATTTCTTTTAGCATCTATATTAGTTTAGAAGTGGTTAAGTGAGGTTTGAAAATTCCCAGATGAAGGTTAGGGATCTATTTGAGTTGAGATGGTGCTAATGAGGTTTGGTGGTGACCTTAAACTCCCCTTAGTGTCTAAAACCCAGATCAAACCTGAACTGAACCCTAAGATTTGAATTTGGAACTTCCATGTCGGTTTTGAGGATTTATTTGTGGGTGCAGGGAATCTGGAGTGATCCGAGAACTTTACTAGAAAAACAAACAACCCCAGATACCTAGATGGACCACTAGGAGACCACCCTTGGAAGACGAGACCCTAACTCCCTGGATTGGCCGAGCATGCCGGATTTGGGGCTATTGTGACCGGCCACATTGTGGAATTTGATGCTAGGATTTGTTCTGTAGCTCATATACCCTATATACTACTCCCTAGTACTGTTTGTTTATCCCTATTTCTCCTGAACCAAAATCTGGGACCATTTTCTTGAGTTGCTGCTTTGAATTCCTTGATGTTTATGACATGAAGTTTTGATATTTGGTTTTGTATCAGTCACTTGACGTTTGTACGTCGATATCGGGTGTTGTTTGATTGATTTGCGTGAGTAGACCATAGGTTTTAACCTATGTGTGATTCGTGGGTCGTTTTGGTTTTGAATTGTACGTTTTGATGCGATACGATATATGTGATATGTAGGTACCCTCACGTGGACTTCGGACGATTAAGAAGACGATGGCGACATCGACTTCGATAAGTAAAGATCAAGGTGGCTAGATATATATCTACGAGGGAAGTCGG
This sequence comes from Agapanthus africanus, assembly GCA_030015575.1. NCBI lineage: Eukaryota > Viridiplantae > Streptophyta > Magnoliopsida > Asparagales > Amaryllidaceae > Agapanthus > Agapanthus africanus. Next base: position 142,810,008 of record CM057339.1, read on the forward strand.
GTGGATAGCGTATAGCACCCCCGCAGTTTCGTAGTGTAATATACAAATACGTTATAATTATATAAATACGTGAATTGTGAGACGATATGATTATCGAGAAAGGTTTTAGGAGATCATGGGTTAAATTTTAGTGTAATTGGATGATAATGCTTTTAGCTTAGTTTCTTAGTCGTGAAACCTTAGAGTAATGTTTTGCATACACGCACATACGCACGCTTACATTCGATGTTCTTATGCGTATATTGGGATATGTGTATATATATATATATGTATACACATATATGTATGTGAGTATATATATATATATACATATACAGGTATGATGAGGATAGTATGTGATTCTGAGAGATGAGTCGATGTAATTGGGCATGATGCCGTAAGATCGGTGATGTGATTAGGTCGTGTTATGAGATACGGCATATTATACTAACGGATTGATGGGCGATGTGTTTTCATACGCACGCAGATATATGTTGATGGTATCGGTATGTACTAGACTTAGATCAGTACCATGTTCATGATATTATGATAATGATACCATATGGATATTGAGGTATATGTGATAGGAGACCCGTACCCCGATTTTGGGATGCCGTACGATGGATTTACCATACGAGATATAATTATGATAATAGATCTGCACTCTTGACTCGAGAATGTCGTATTATATATTTTATCGTATGTGACGCTATTGAGGCGGGATCACCGACTACTATATATATATATATATCGACTTAGACTTAGGTGGATTTTCTTACCCTTTGGTTAGTCTCTTAGTTGTCCCGTAATTTACTTAGTAGATGTTAGAGTTGGGCACGAGTCATACTTATTTCCAAAACTAACGAATTATGAGTACTTTAAAGACATGCCAAGGGATACTACGGATATTTCAAAAGATGTATCTTTTCTTAAAAACACCGTAGCCCATAATTTCTAAACATCACGATTCGTGCGATTTCAGACAACAAAAACTGTATGACTCGTGTATAAACATGTATATTCTTATTGTTACGTTTACTATTCATTCTCCGTTTACTCATGTCGTTATCATCGCATTGCATGCTTTATGTATACTTTAGTGATTATAAAACCCTGCTGTCAGGACACCATCACCATTACCGATGATGCATATAATCCGCGTACACTTGCTTGCCGACTCACACACATCATCATCGGTAATTGCCATGTCACATACACTTTAGAGAATATTATTTTATTGATATCGCTTGTTAGCTGATAGTTTTGATATATCATTATTGTGCTAGTTTAGATATTGTATTCTTGGCATAGATACCCGTGCATGTATACATATTCATTGTCATGAAATATTATAGGGCTTTATGCCGGTAATTCACTCTTATTACTCTTGAGATTAGGATTTTGTGTTTCCATGAGATTTCTGGATTTGAAGAAACCACAAGAATTTTATAAAAAAAAGTTATTATTATTTAAAAATGCAAGTTGCGGTTTCTCGTGATATGATATGAGATATGTCCACCATGAGTTTTCTCGGCTCTTGAGCGATATCGTACACCCGATTCGTGGAGGAGGAGGAACCGTCTGCGGGTGCATGGTGGACCCGGTGCGGTACCCCGGGGCAAGATGGTCGCAGATGATGGTGTTGAGCCTGGCAGGGGAGCACTACCGACCGGTTATTTGTGACGCGGCGGATATCCAGAGGATACCGACGTAGTCATGAGATTTGATGATTTGGGCTAGTCCAGATTGCAGGAGCCCAGGGGCCAGTCCGGATTGCCAGAGCCCGAGATATTGAAACTTTGAGATATTGAGATCATGAGGTATTGAGACTATATGATATGGGCCAGTCCGTATTACTGGAGCCCGAGATATTGGATATTAGGATTTATGTTTTGTGTCGATGCTTGACATGAATTCTATGTTGATTTCATTGATGATACCTCGATTTTTATATTCAAAAATCTCACTAAATAAAGAAAACAGTTTTCTCATTCATGATGTATTCTGTTTTCATTTTAATGCATTCATACATCATATATGTATTATGTTGCTACCTGAGGCACTGACACGAGCACTTGATATTACACCTATGTGTAGATGTTTCAGGGTTATATTATTGAGGATATTATTATCGTGTGACCTAGGATTGAGTCATACATGCGATTTCTGCTCGGTGATGTTTTCTACTCACGAGTTGGCAACTCACCCCCGTTGTACCATTGTTTCTTGCATGTTTTGCCGTACAGGTTTTCTTGGCGGCTTAGCTGGCACACTGCTTCTTTCCGGGTGATTGCTTTGGTAGGTGGGTTCACTCGTATGGTGACCACCATTGTACTTTTATTATTTCAGTTGTAACTAGTAACTACATCAACCAGACTTGTATATTTATAGACTTAGAAAACCAGTGTATATTCTTTCGACCTTAGAGTCGCGCTTGTATTATTATGGTTTCTTTTGGTTTTCTTCTGAGTTTTGATTCTCGCCCTTCGGCGTTGTATATTATATTGTTGCGTGGTTGTGACCGCCAATTGGCGAAGTGCTAGCTCTCGCTTGGGGATGCCTTTATATTATGCTTGTTTGTATCCGTTTGGGGCCTGTATTTACAAAGGAAACTCTGCCGAAATTTTTGAAAAAGACATGATGTTTTAAAAATGCATACTACGGCTTATTTTGTTAAACCACTTGTTTTAAAACTAAACTTTTCCTTCTCTCTCTTTCAAATGGTTTAGACTCCTGGGATTTTTTGCTTACTACATATGATTCAAGTGCCAGTCACGTGCTATATCCGGGTCATGACAAAGTTGGTATCAGAGCGATAGGTTTAACCTTGGTTCGAGTCTATGTTTGACTATGCGGAGTCTAGGGCATATATATATATATATATATATATATATATATATATATATATATATATATATATTCGGAACCTTGGCTTGACCTTACGGAACTTAGACTTGGTCGAGGGGGTAATAGACCCAAACTTTCGTCGCATAGGTTGACCTTGGTTGATGGAGTAGGTGAATTAAGTAGAGTGACGTACCATGTGTATGTTCCGCGGCATACTTACGATACTCTACTCCGCTTAAGAAGCTTTAGGATGTACATTTCTTTGCACAGTATTCTCTTCGTTTATTGATATATCTTCATCGATATCAGTTTGTGGTTTTGTTACCACGGTTACATGGGCAGAGAGAGCTGCAGCTAGAGTTGCGGTCAGCATGAGCTCGTCTTGGACGAGGACTGACCAGGGTGTGATTCTAGTGACACACGATTGCATAGATGTGTCGTTTTATTATGTTTTTCGTTCCATGGGCATTTGATGGATTTCTTTTACTGAAATTTCTCGAACGTGCAGATCAGCACCAGAGGATTGGGCCACTGATAGAGGCCGGCTAAGATGTGATGACCGTAAATGCACCGTTTATTCTTGATGATTGAGGCATTGTTCAGCGTGCGGACGAATGAGCCAGTTGTTGCTGCGACTGATAAGATATCCCGATGGAGGAATGACTAGGACAGGTTGTTCGTTTGCATATCCCGATGTGAGGTCATCAGATTGATTGATTCCAGCTAGAGAAGACTGTAGGGTGTTTTTCTTCACCCTATTGAGATGGGAATACGCGCACGCTTATCAGGCGCATTACAGATTCTCCCTGCCTAGGGTAGGCTGGGGTTTATTAATTGTGAGGATCCGAATCTCCGGCAGCCGCGGACTAAGCTGCCGTTAATTACCCCTCGCCTTTGAAGCGAGAGAACCTCTGATTAACGGGTTAAACTGGTCATGCGAACTCAATGTGCAGTGTTGTGGTTTGAAGGGGTTTTGGATATATCGGGGGCCCCGCAGAGTTTTTACGGGGGTCTCACTACCCAGATAGCGGGCTAAGGGTCAAGGGGGCTAGCAGCCCCTTTGCGGGGTGCGGGGCAGCGCCCCGTTAGAAATTTTTTCTAATGGAGGACAGTGTTGTAAAGAATGTGTGTGTGTGTAAGGGAAAGGGCATCCAAAGGATGCGTGGGAGAAAGCGCCAGCGCCTCACATGCGTGGCACGCGGGCGCTCGCGCTTTGGGTACTTGGGCGCTAGCGCTTTGGGAGCAAGCGCCGCACGTGCCAGGCATGTGGGCGCCCAGACGCTAGCGCTTTGGGCGCTAGCGCCTCACGTGCCAAGCACGTGGGCGCTCAGGCGCTCGCGCTTTGGGCGCTAGTGCCGAACACGTGGGCGCTCGGGCGCGGGGCGGCAAAAGGGACTTGGTCCCTGCACTGGGAGTTGTACTCCCAGAAAGAAATACTTATTATTTTATGTGTGTGTGTGTGTGTGTGAAGAGTTAAACTCCTAAGATATTTTTGAAGCTGATGAAGGGGCTTCTCCCCCTGAGCCCTGGATCTTCCCCAAAGTAGGATTTTTAGAGATGGGTCACCTTCCTCCTCTTCTGTCGACTGGATCTTGAAGAAAAAGAAGTATGAGATTTTAAAAATCTCCTATTTTTGAGATCTGATGGGAGATCTGAGTTCCCCTTTGTGGGTTTTGTAGTGAAAAACTATTTAGTTTTGGAAAAGGAAGAGTAAAACTCTTGATTTAATTCAAAAGAAAGAAGATGGTTTAGAACCTTGAAGAAGGAGTAGGAGGCACAAAAACCCTAGAGTTTTTTTTAGAGAATGAAAAGTGTATATTAGATATTTTCATCATGTTGCCTCTTATAGGCTTACACATTTACACATATCCCCTTGGGCTTTTCAAAATGGCATTTTGCCCATCCCATGGCTCATGTGCCATATCTTTTTGCACATAAGCCATGGGATTTACAAAAATTTTGTTTTATGCCCATTCATGCAAAAAAAAATTACATTAAAATTATTTATTACATGATTTTTATTTTGGTATGGAGGAGGGCCGGCCGCTTCATGTTCACACTCGACCTGGAAATGAGCCCACTTGATCTGGGCTTGGGCCCACTTGGCTTGGGGTTGACTGTTCAGTTGATAAAATTGTACCTTTAATATGACATTTTTCCTACTATTTTTATATAATAAAAGATGTTTATTATAATATATGATACATGTGAGGGTTTATCTGTAAAAATACTATTTTCAAGTGTTTTTATATTATGATTAACATTTGGTAGGAAAAAGTAAGTATATAATATTCATGTGACATTTGGCCCATTTAAATATGCTTACCTTATTAAAAGCCTTTAATCTATTCTTAATGGTTAAGTTAAATATCTCAATAAAACAAACTCTACTAATATTAGTTGTTGAGTTATTGTGTAGAATTTGCAGGGCAGAAATCAAGGAAATCAAAGTTGTTAAAACAAACCTGCCTAATTAAGAAAGTAAACTAAAGAAATCAATTCCGGCAGTGACATAGAAAATATTTTCAGTTTCCAGAGATTCAAAAGATCACCACGTGTCACCAGAAGAAGCCACAAGATGAATGAGCCCAAGATTCCCCTATTTCGCAGCGGATCCGCGGCTAAACCCACCTATTGGCCGCCGATCTGCCGCGCTTTTGATGAGTTGGGAGTTGGGATTTTGGTGGCTAGGATCTTAACCTCTGGCCTCCAAATTAGGCAGCTAGGGTTCTGACTTTGGGACTATAAATAAGGACCGAGATTCTCTTGAAAAAATCATCAAGCTGAAGAGATCACGAAGTCCACGTCAGGCTCACGCATCCAGGCTGATCAACAACGGTTCATCTACCTCCTCAGAAGAGATCGAGAAGCAAACTAGCATTTTGTAATCATTTTATAAGGGAACAAAGTGTAAATGAATTTTGTTGATTAATAAAGATAGTTGTTTTCTTATTTTATTTCTTTGTAGTTTTTCATTATGTTTTCCCTCTCCATCTCTTCTTCTCCCAACATGCGCGAGTAATTCTTCGCTTGTTAGGGTTCATGGGATTAGGGTAGGTTAATGGATGATGAAGATCCTTAAACTCTTTTTACGTCCTATAAAATTTATAAACTTTATCAAAAGAATAGTTAACATCCTAATTGGGCGCGCTACCAATTCATTGCTAGTCTCGACCGCAATTAGAGATTAGATTAACAATTGTTTTGGTAAAGGCTAGAAATGAACAGAGATCCATGTCGAGATAGGGGTTAAGAGTGGGAACCCTTTTCCCTCCAGAAACCCTAATCTACATGCATCACTGTCGTTCTAGTTTTAAATCTATTAAAGGATAAGAAGAGTAATCTTTAATTAATCATCCATAACTTTTAAATCCCAATGAACCTTACAAGCCCCCTTTTAATATTAAACTTACATCCGTAGTTAATCTAGATCTATATTTTGCATCCGTGTTTAACGTAGATCTAGATCCTACAACCATCATTCACCATTCTTTATTCTTCCTCTCTTTTTCAACACGCCTAAAGTAAGAATAAAAGGTTCCACGTTTCCCTGGGGACGACCCGTACCCATCTCGGTTTAGCTACGCGCGACACCGTTATTGATTGTGGTTATTCTACAAACACTTCATTAAATACAGATCAATCAAATGGCGCCGTTGCCGGGGATACGTGTGTAATTTTTTATTCTTACTATTTGTGTTGAATTCTTATTCGATCATTATCATAAAAAAAACTGCATCTTGCATATTTAATGATAAGTGTGCGATTTTTGCGAGGGAATCTGGAGTCACAGACTTAAGGAAACAGAAAGACAGAGACATTCATCGAGATCCAGAGGAGTACAGAAGGCCACAAAGAAAAATTTCATAAACTGATCTCTTTTCCTTGCGGCGGAACCGCGGCAAAAGGAGCTTATTGGCGGCGAAAGCGTGGCTGATTTGAGGGATTAGGGGTCCAAACTTCTCTGGTGAAATTTTCAACTCATTCTTTCTCCTCTGAAATCCAATAAAATATCTTTTCTGCCGGATTCTTTGCAAAATATCGCCGCTCAAAAATCTTTTTGCAAAGTTCTGTAATCGGTTTGTTAATTCATATTTTAATATGGATTTTAAGGGGCAAGACCAAAATTCAGATTAGGTGGGGATTTCATCACCCTTCCTAAGCCCCACAAATCACAAAATGAGCATCTGCATCAACCCTACATTAATTTAAAAAATATCTAGACAAGACTCTAAGGACTGTCGCGCTCATTAAAGACAGAGGAAGGTCGTGGGTAATCTATCGCTTATCCAAATTACTTTTGTGGTGTCTAGGTAAGTGTGTCTAAGGCAAGTGGTTACTTAATTAGGCCCACTACTTACGTAGTGGATACATCCCACTTACCTGGCCACAAGAGTAGTAAAGAGGTGGTAGAGGATTGATCATGCGGCTTGTCGTTTGGAAGTCTAGGAGCGGTCTAGAGACTTGACCTAGGTAACCTTAGTTCTAGGGTTGTTTGTGCATTTTTGTGTGATTTTTCTAAGTCCGACACGCTTTTCAAAACAAACCATTTTTAAAAGTACACACGCTGCCACTTGTGCTAAAACCGCTTAGTGCATGCTTGGCTGGACACGGGATTCTAGTTCCCGTCTTGTCCGCGTTCCTGCTATTGACTCCGAAGTCGGTGCTTCTTCATCTTCTTTTCCCCCACCACACACCACATCAACCAAGATGGACGATGCTCCAACAAATTATAACACAACGCTGCCACCGCCCGTAGGTGAGCAGAATCCACCGCGCATCTCTCTCCAAGAGAGATGTTATCCTATCCGTGGTCCACTTCCCACTTGCTTATCTATTCCACCAGCTAACGGGGATAATTTTGAAATTAAACCCCACTACATCCATCTGTTGCCCAAATTTCACGGGCTTGAATCTGAAGACGCGTACGTTTTCATAACTAAATTCGAAAACGTATGCGCAATGATGGGTACTTCACAACTGACCGTGGATGCTATGCGCATGCGTCTTCTCCCATTCACTCTGTGCGACTTGGCAGAAAAATGGCTTTATAATACTGCCGCACACTCTATTGCCAATTGGGATGAATTCGTAATAGCATTTCTTAAGAAGTTTTACCCAAACTATAAGACCGCCCATGTTAGGAGCGAGATCAACCAGTTCACCCAGCTTCCCAATGAACCATTTTGGAAGTGCTTTGAACGTTTCAAGGATCTGCTTGTCCAATGTCCTCATCATGGAATACAAAGATGGGATTTGTGCCGAATTATATATGAGGGCATTAATCCAGCAACAAAGCAGATGCTTGAAACAATGTGTCAATGCAATTTCATGTCCAAAAATGATGGCGAAACTTGGAAATATCTGGAAGACCTCGCTGAAAATACTTTGCAGTGGGAAAGGGTAAGACCACCTTCATCTAGGGGAGGTATTCACCAGCTCGATGTTTCCATCGCAGTAAAAGCCGAAATGGCAGCGATGCAGAAGAAACTCGACGCTATTGAGAACAAATTCTCGTCAGTCTCCCTAAATCAGGTAACGCTTCCCAAGACCGTGTGTAGTTGCCGTTCAGATCTTTCACACTTGATGGAAGAATGTCCTATGAATGCACCGTTTCAAGGTCACGAGCAAACTAATGCTACTTTTCAGCAGTGACCTAGAAACGATCCTTATTCTTCCACGTATAATCAAGGATGGAGGAATCATCCTAACTTTGCTTGGAACCAAAACCAACCCCAAAATCAAAACCAGTTCCAAAGCAATTATCAAAGACCTCCTCCACAACAACCACAACCACAAAGTCAGCACCCCTTTCAGTCACAAAATTTTCAAAATCCGGCCAACACTTCTGTACCGCAATTGGTCGGTACTGATAACTCTTCACTCGCATAAACTTTGGATTTGTTTATGAAACATACCATTCAAATGTCGGCCGATATGAAGTCTTCTATTGATACCATAAAGAAAGACTCCACCTCCCACGGTGAGAGTATTAAATCAATAGAAAACCAAATTGCACAATTGAACGCCGCAATGAGTGCAAGAGAGAAAGGAAAACCCCCATCTCTACCCCTACTGAATCCTGGCCACTCACAAAATCATAATGTGAGTGTCATTACTACGTCGGTAAGTCCTAAAGATGAGGGAGAAATAGAATAAATAGAGAGAGAGTGCAACTTTTAAAGTTGTATTATATTGTTAACGCTGTTGTTTGTAGTTTGGTACAGAAGAGGCCAGTGTATACGAGAGGGGTCTCATTATACCAGAGACTACGGTATATGGAGTATAAGGAACCGTTCAGCCACGGTATAACGACAATGGAGATTCAGGTTAGGTGTCTTATGGTTGCAGTCTCGTGCCACTTCTAACACCTTCCGTATCAATCTACCCCTTATAAACCCCGCGATGTCTTAGTTTGTGTTGATTGTATTTTATTATCTTGTATTGTAAATTGTATAGATGGATGACTTGCCGAAACCATGATATCTGTAATGGAACGGATATAATGGATGAACATGTAAATGGAATATATCCATGGTTCGGTTCGGTCAATACAAATTGATATTAGATTGAATAAATGGATTCATATTGAATCTTGTTGTATTGTAGTTTGTAATTGAATCTCATTAAAGTCAGATTGATTAGGTTGAGACTCGGTCTGAGTCAGACACTTTAAAAGAACTTGAAATCCTGATTGTTTTGGTGTTATCAGTAACTGCTGCACATGGACGACAGGATTTGTGTCTTTTTCAAAGAAAATTACCGTGTTGATAACACCGTTTGTTAGATTGTCTACCTTAAATAAGTAAGCACACATATCTCCGGCTCCATGAGGTTCAAGAGACTGGTCCCGCTTAAACCTATGTTTACTAGGGTCTTTATTGTAATTTAGCATAACTTGAGGGGGTTTTATGTAAAAATAATTTTTGTATAATTTAAAAATACACCTCAAGCATTTAATTATCGTCTTTAGGGTTTTCATTGATGTATATTTTATAAATGTGACATTTCTAGTGAATAAAACCTAATTTCATAATATATGGTATTTATTTGTAATATGGAAGTTGTTTTGAATTATCATGGTAGTTTCATGTAATATTTGAATTTTTTCTTGAGTTTTGGAAACATTTTAAATATATATATATATATATATATATATATATTTAAAATAAGTATTTTGGTAATAATTATATATACATAATTAATGAAAATAAATTTATTTGTTTTCTTGTAAAAATCTTATTTTCTAAAGAAAAATATATAAAAATTCCATCGAGATCGAATGCTCCTTGCGGAGGTCTGCATCTCGCTCTACTAAGCCTGAGAATGTGCGATATTCCGCACCATCCCAAACGGGGTCCCCAAAAGTGCGTTGTAGAGATGCAATTGTATGGAAAGTTAAATACACTTTTTTAAAGAAAACGATTTTATAAGTTAAAGGTATTTATTGGCAAGGTCGTATTTCCCGTATTCTATTGTCCCAAAATTCATCGTGCTATGATAGATATTTGTGTTGTGATGAGATAGGTCATTACCTCATGAGTTTTTCTAAGGTAATACGGTTAAAAGGTATAAGCATGTCGAATTGAAACATAAAGGTATTTTAATGTAAAAATGCGATAAAAGTTACCATAATAGTTATTTTGAGGTGAAACTTGATATACTAGTCCTGTTAATCTTTGCTTAACAATATGTGAGAATATGGAGTTATCTTGATTAGGAAAAATCTAGTTTTCGAAGGAAACCGAATCGGAAGTCGGATTAACTCCGCTTCCGTCGGGTTTTAGAAATAGAACTTTTTAGATATCAAGATGTGAGAGAAGAATGGGAATTACAGGTTGTTTGGCTAACGGAGAGAAAGAGGAAGAGGTGGGCGGTGCCGGTGTGTCGTTTCGTTGTTGGAAACTCATCAGAAGTTCGTCGGAGCGTCGCCCTTCGCTAACTCCACTTGTACACTGAGGACTTGAGAATTTTGTATAGTTTTTGTAGGAAATTTTAAGGTGAAGGGGTGTAAAAATAAAGTGGGTATTTATAGGGAAAATTAGGGTTTATGGTGTGATGCATTTGAGAGTTAAAATGCATTAAAACATGGAGTAATGCTAATTTTAAATCTCCGGAAAATGCAGTAAAACAAACAGTCAGGGGTTAACAGGGGGAGTCCAAGGGTTGCAAGGGTTAAAGAAAATTAGGGTTAGGGTCAAGTGGAACCGGCGGCGCCGGCCCCTGAATGATTCTCGCCGGTCGGATCTCGGGGTTGGGGGCTCGGATTCTCACCATGTGTCTAGGTCGGTCTGAATACTAATTAGCACATGTTTGTTTAAGTTGTGGCTCTTGGTTTTACGTGTTGTGCACGTGTAGACTTTTGGGCTTCTAAAAGATTAAAAGAATTTTAAATAAAAAGAATGTGTGGCTGATGGGATTTGAACTTTGGTGCTTTGGTTCAGCAGTGCAATGTCTTACCAGTGAGCTACAAGCTCCTTCTTTCTGTTCTAAATTTAATCAAATACTTATAGTACTCACAGGAATTGTAAATACCCCAAGTGTACATTAACTTTTAAACAATTTTATGTACACAAAATTTGGAGTTGGTACAGTCTACCCTCCTTACAAAAATTTCGTCCTCGAAATTTACAATTTATTTTAAGGACTAGTTTACAAATAAGTGAGGATATGTTGCACGCATCACATCTTCCCTTTCCCATGTCGATTCTCCTGGAGTGTCTTTTCTCCACATCACTCGAACCAATTTGACTTCCTTGTTCCGAAATGGCTTCACTTTTCTGTCCAGGATCTCAACAGGATGTTGCTCACAAGATAAGTCGGGCTGTACAGTGAGCTCGGGATGATCGAGAATATGGCTGAGGTCACTCACATACCTTCTGAGTTGGGATATGTGGAACACATTGTGCACTCCTTCCAATGAAGGTGGAAGTGCCAACCGATAAGCCACCTCACTGACTCGTTCGAGTATGTCGAACGGTCCAATGTATCTTGGACTAAGCTTACCCCTTCTTCCTAAACGGATCACTCCGCAGTTTGGAGATATCTTCAGAAATACGTGATCTCCCGGCTGGAACTCCAAATGACGGCGCTTTGCATCAGCCCAGTGTTTTTGTCGATCTTGGACTACGCGCATTCTTTTCCTGATAGCACGAACCACATCAACAATTGCAACTATCATCTCAGGTCCAAGAAGTTACCTATCACCGATGTCGTCCCAACTTAATGTCGATCGAAACTTCCTTCCATAAAGTGCTGCAAAAGGTGTCATTCCGATGCTTGTTTGGTAGCTGTTGTTGTATGAAAACTCCACAAGATGTAGGTGATCTTCCCATGGTCTTCCGAAGTCTAGCATACATGCTCTGAGCATATCTTCCAAGATCTGAATAGTTCGCTCAGACCGACCATCAGTTTGTGGATGATAAGCTATGCTAAAATTCAGACTTGTTCACAAGCTCGCTTACAGACTCTGCCGAAATTGTGATCGGAACCTGGTGTCACGATCGGAGACAATGCAGACCGGTACTCCATGAAGTTTCACAATTTTCTCCATGTACTTCTTTGCTAATGTCTCAGTTGATTGGCCAACTCGAAATGGGATGAAGTGAGAAGACTTTGTGAGTCGATCCACAATAACCCATACCGCATCGTTACCCTTTGTGCTGCGAGGAAAAGCAGTCACAAAATCCATCGCGATGTGTTGCCACTTCCATTCTGGGATAAGTAACGGTTGAAGTAATCCAGCTGTCCTGTGATGTTCAGCATTTACTTGCTGACACACCAAGCATTTAACGACGCTTCTAGCTACTTCACGCTTCATTCCATGCCATCAGTAATTTTGTCGCAAATCCTTGTACATCTTTGTACCTAGAGGGTGTACTGAATAGGGAGAGCTGTGAGCTTCTTTCATTAACTCTTCCTGAACAGAACATTTTGGTACACACAGTCTGCTGCCGTATCTTAAAGATCTGTCTTAATGAATAATGAAGTTTGTTTTGAGTCCATTCTCTACTTGTTCCCTGATCTTTTGTAACTTGGCATCACTTGCTTGAGCTGCTTTGATCTGATTGACAATGGTAGATTGAACTTGTAAGTTCATCAAACTTGAAGCGTTACCTGGCATGACTACTTCAATCTCCATCTGATGCAAATCCTGTTGAAGCTTCCACTGGACGGTGAGATTCATCGATAATGGTTGGCGACTAAGGGCATCAGGTACCACATTCATCTTTCCCGGGTGATATTGCAGTTTGATGCCAAAGTCCGCCATGAGTTCTAACCATCGTCTCTGCCACATATTAAGCTTCTTCTGAGTAAACACATATTTCAGACTCTTGTGATCTGTGTATATGTTCACTCGCTCACCAAGAAGATAATGGCGCCAGATCTTAAGAGCAATGATTATGGCCGCCAATTCCAGATCATGCGTCGGATAATTGCGCTCATGAATCTTCAGCTGTCTTGAAGCATAAGCCACAACCTTTCCGTGCTGATGTAGAACACATGCTAATCACTTACCGGATGCATGACAATGCACTTCAAAACCTCCAGTTTGATCCGGTATGACGAGAATAGGCGCTGATGTCAACCATGACTTGAGTTCTACGAAATCTAGCTCGCATGCTTCTGACCACACAAAGTCTTCATTTTTACGTGTGAGCTTGGTCAAGGGTGTTGCTATCTTCGAAAATCCTTCAATGAACCTTCTGTAATATTCAGCTAGACCCAAGAAACTTCGAATGCATTTCACTAACTTTGGTGTCGGCCATTCGCTTACTGCTAAAACTTTCGCTGGATCCACAGAGATTCTTTCGCCCGATACAATGTGTCCAAGGAAACCAACTTCTTTTAGCTATAATTCACATTTTCTATACTTGACATATAATTGATGCTGCCGTAGAGTTTCCAGGACAATTCGTAGGTGTTCGGCGTGTTCTTTCCGACTCTTAGAATACACCAGGATGTCATCGATGAAGATGACAACAAACCTATCTAGGTACTCCCGAAAAACTTGATTCATTAAGTTCATGAATATTGCTGGTGTGTTGATCACTCCAAATGGCATCACTAGAAATTCGTAATGACCATAACGAGTTCTGAATGCCGTTTTATGGATATCAGATTCCTTGACTTTCACCTGATGATAACCCGAACAAAGATTTAACTTGGACAAAACACAAGATCCACTTAGCTGATCGAATAAATCGTCGATGCACGGGAGTGGATACTTGTTCTTCATCGTTACTTCGTTCAAGGCTCTATAATCAATGCACATTCTATATGAACCTTCTTTCTTCTTCACGAGCAGAACTGGAGATCCCCAACTTGAAGTGCTGGGACGAATACATCCTTTCGCCAATAATTTGTCCAACTGAGTTCGGACCTCCTTTAAACCCTCCGGAGTTAATCGATACAGTGCTTTGACCACCGGTTGTGCTCCTGGTACTAAATCAATGCTGAATTCAAGAGCTCCATTGGGAGGCAAACCTGATATATCGTCAGGAAACACATCGTCGAACTCTCGAACTACTTCTGGCTTTGATCCTTCCTCCGCTTGAATTGCTGCAATCACTGCTTCCTTCGGCTTCGCCTTGTATGTACTTGGCTCCAGGGTTCGATCTCCACTTTTTAAATAGAAAACCGGATGGTCTGTAATCTCGAACACTACCCTCCTTTGACGACAGTCGATGGTAGCATAGAAGATTCCGAGCCAATCCATACCCAGAACCACGTCGAAGTTCGGTATGCCCAACACTTTGAAGTCAGCAAAGAATTATCTGCTGCAGACGACCACTGGACACAGGTTGTATCCCATTGTTGTATTTAGAATGTCGTTTCCTGAACTGAAATTCCAGCTGGATACAAGCGGTGTGTCTGGAATCGCATGAGTTCGGACGAACCGTCGCGACATAAAGCAATGAGATGCTCCAGTATTGAATAGTGCGAGTGCAGGGAGTGAGGCTACTAAGATTATACCTAAGGTATATGGAATATGTTTTAGGTATAAAGGAGAAGATATATAGGTAGGTCTATGAACTGAAAGAGAATTTGAAAGGGAAGTTTTACCAGTGATGACTTGGCCGGTGGCTTCAGCCTCTTCCAAAGTCATCGTGAAAGCCTATCGCCTCAGCCCATTCCTCCTTGCTGGAGGAGCATTCCTCTGTCCATTCCTTGGTCCTTGAGGTGGGTTCCTTTGATCTTGATGGAACAGACGGGGAGGAGGTGTCGTCGGTCTACGAGGAGGAGGAGCAGGTAGTGCATGTTTCGGAGCAGGTGCCTGAATGGCTGGGCGCTGTGGGTATGTGATTGCAGGCCTGGGTGAAGCATATGGGTTTTGTCTACGACCACAAGACCCGATATCGTGAGTAGCTGAGCCGCAGACTAAGAAAAGTCGATTTTCACGCCGGCAGTCTTTCATCAGATGTCCATCTCTCCTGCTGGGCTGGGTCGGTTGTTTGGTACTCCCGGTCTCCTTGGCATAAAAGGTGGACTTGAAGAGGCTCCTACTGCCATCTGGTTGGCAGGGTGCTTCATCCCGACAGACTGAGGTTTGCCCCTCATCTTTACCACTGCCTCATAACGGCGGGCAGTTTTCAGAGCCGATTTGTGGGTCGACAAATCTTCTGTGGCTAATGCAGCCTAGATCTCCGGATCTAACCCTTGTTGAAATCGACGGGCTCTGATCTCCTCCGTCGGTATCAAGTGTGCCGCAAATCTCAAATCTGTTAAGGTATTGTGTTAGCTGTGTATTATGTGATATTTAAAAATCTAAATATCGAGACGTATCTTACCGATGGAGCATGGTGAACTCAGCGTCATATTCATTTACTGACTTGGTCCACATAGAACCTTGTTGCAGATGGATGAACTGTTGTTCCATATCAAAGCGGGCAGTATCTGGAAAGTACTTTGCATCGAACATGTCATGGAAAGTCTTCCATTCGATGGGTTGATCAAGAAGGCTTTCTTCTGCCTTCCACCAATCCCGTGCATTGTCCGTGAGCTGAAACTTCGCAACACGAACCCAAGCTATATCTGGCACTTGTGCCGCTGCCAGGTCATTTTCAATGCTTTGAGTCCATTCCTCAGCTTCTAGAGGGTTATCTTTTCCAGAGAATTGCTTGGGGTGCAAGGCCCTGAATTGCTTCACCCCATATACTTCTGCCTCTGGTCGGTTCATCAGGATACCAGTCTGCTGCTGCTGTCTCTCCAGGAGGCAGCGGATCGCCTCAAGCAAAACCGTTTGCTCGTTGATCGGAGCAGCTACGGCAGGTGTGAGTGGTCGTGGTGGGGAGTGTTGTTGACATTCGTGCTGGTGTTGTTTGGAGAATCCATAACCTTGAAAGAAAAATTTGGGTTAGGACAGATTCAAAGTATATGAAATGATAAGATTCAAGAAATATGAATTTTAAAGAATATTTTCAATTGCTGGTTCTTGTGTTATATTGCTTAGGTTGTCCATACAGTGCCGACCTGCATGTCCATACAGAACTGACATGTATGTCCACACAGAGCAGACCTGCATGGGCCACCAACAAAACCTGTCGTGCCCCGCTTCCCAGTGTATGGGCAGAGGACGCGACGGGCCACTGCGTATTTAGTCAGAAGTAAACACGCTAAGCGTATCTAAGCAATATAAAATGAAATGTACATAAGAGATAAGATGTAAATAAACAACAACTTTTTTTATTAACATTCTTTTTACAATACATATGAAAAGTAAATACATGGAATGGAAAGCAATGCCCAAACAGTGGCATAACAGAAATGAAAAATATAGAAATGTAAATATGTACAAGGAATCTAAAGCTTTGGGTCGTAAGCAACCTAGTCCAAGTCCTCGCTGGTGGGCTCGTTCTCCTGAAAGTCCGATCCACCTGACAGCATTCCAAAGAAAAAAGAAAAGGAATGTCCTTAGCGAACAATCGCTCGGTAAGTCCCAAAAAAGAGGGAGAAATAGAATAAACAGAGAGAGAGTGCAACTTTTAAAGTTGTATTATACTGTTAACATTGTTGTTTGTAGCTTGGTACAGAAGAGACCAGTGTATACGAGAGGAGTCTCACTATACCAGAGACTACGGTATACGGAGTACAAGGTACCGTTCAGCCACGGTACAACGGCAATAGAGATTCAGGTTAGGTGTCTTATGGTTGCAGTCTCGTGCCACTTTTAACACCTTCCGTACTAATCTATCCCTTATAAACCCCGCGATGTCTTGGTTTGTGTTGATTGTATTGTATTGTCTTGTATTGTAAATTATATAGATAGATGGCTTGCTGAAACCATGATATCAGTAATGGAACGGATATAATGGATGAATATGTAAATGGAATATATCCATGGTTCGGTTCAGTCAATACAGATTGAATAGATGGATTCACATTGAATCATGTTGTATTGTAGTTTGTACTTGAATCTCATTCAGGTCAGATTGATTAGATTGAGACTCAGTCTGAGTTAGACACTTTAAAAGAACTTGAAATCCTGATTGTTTTGATGTTATCGGTAACTGTTGCACATGGACAGCAGGATTTGTGTATTTTTCAAAGACAATTACCGTGTTGATAACACCGTTTGTTAAATTGTCTATCTTAAATAGGCAAGCACCCATATCTCCGGCTCCCTGAGGCTCAAGAGACTAGTCCAGCTTAAACCTACGTTTACTAGTGTCTTTATTGTAATTTAGCATAACATGAGGGGGTTTTATGTAAAAATAATTTTTGTATAATTTCAAAATACATCTCAAACATTTAATTATCGTCTTTAGGGTTTTCATTGATGTATATTTTATAAATGTGACATTTCTAGTGAATAAAACCTAATTTCATACTATATGGTATTTATTTGTAATATGGATGTTGTTTGAATTATCAAAGTAGTTTCATGTAATATTTGAATTTTTTCTTGAGTTTTGCAAACATGGAATAATATATATATATAAATATATATATATATATATATTTAAAATAAGTACTATGGTAATAATTATATATACATAATTAATGAAAATAATTTTATTTATTTTCTTGTAAAAATCTCAGTTTCTAAAGAAAAATGTATAAAAATTCCATCGAGATCGAATGCTCTTTGCGGAGTTCTGCATCTCGCTCTACTAAGCCCGAGAATGTGCGATAATCTGCACCATCCCAAACGGGGTCCCCAAAAGTGGGTTGTAGAGGCGCAATTGCATGGAAAGTTAAATACATTTTTTTAAAGAAAATGGTTTTATAAGTTAAAGGTATTTATTGGCAAGGTCGTATTTCCCGTATTCTATTGTACCAAAATTCATCGTGCTATGATAGATATGTGTGTTGTGATGAGATAGGTCATTATCTCGTGAGTTTTTCTAAAGTAATACGGTTAAAAGGTATAAGCATGTCGAATTGAAACATAAAGGAATTTTAATGTAAAAATGCGATAAAAGTTACCATAATAGTTATTTTGAGGTGAAACTTGATTTACTAGTCTTGTTAATATTTGCTTAACAATATGTGAGAATATGAAGTTATCTTGATTAAGAAAAATCTAGTTTTCAAAGGAAACCGAATCGAAAGTCAGATTAACTCCGCTTCCGTCGGGTTTTAGAAATAGAACGTTTTAGATATCAAGATGAGAGAGAAGAATGGGACTTACTGGTTGTTTGGCTAAAGGAGAGAAAGCGGAAGAGGTGGGAGGTGCCGGTGCGTCATTTCGTCATCGGAAACTCCTCGGAAGTTCGTCGGAGCTTCACTCTTCCCTTACTCCACTTGTACACTAAGGACTTGAGAATTTTGTATAGTTTTTGTAGGAAATTTCAGTATGAAGGGGTGTAAAAATATAGTGGGTATTTATAGGGAAAATTAGGGTTTAGGGTGTGATAAATTTGAGAATTAAAATGCATTAAAACATGGAGTAATGCTAAATTTTAATTCTCTGGAAAATGCAGGAAAACAAATAGTTAGGGGTTTAACAGGGAGAGTCTGAGGGTTGATAGGGTTAAAGAAAATTAGGGTTAGGGTCAAGTAGAACCAGTGGCGCCGGCACATGAATGATTCTCGCCGGTCGGATCTCAGGGTTGGGGGCTCGGATTCTCGCCACGTGTCTAGGTCGGTCTGAATACTAATTTGCATATGTTTGTTTAGGCTGTGGCTCTTGGTTTTACGTGTTGTGCACGTGTAGATGTTTGGGCTTCTAAAAGATTAAAAGAATTTTAAATAAAAAGAATGTGTGGCTGATGGGATTTGAATTCTGGTGTTTTGGTTCAGCAGTGCAAAGTCTTACCAGTGAGTTACAAGCTCCTTCTTTTTGTTCTAAATTTAATAAAATAATTATAGTACTTACAGGAATTGTAAATAGCCCAAGTTTACATTAACTTTTAAACAATTTTATGTACACAAAATTTGGATTTGTTACAGCTAAGCACTCTCCTTTTTTTGTGGCCCCACGAGAGGGGCATGTGAGGCGCTGGGCGCTAACCGCCGCTCATTGAGTTCTAAGCACTCCTTTTTTTATGGTGCCCATGTGAGGGGCACGTGAGACAGTGGGCGCTAGCTTTTTCCTTATATGATTTATTTTGATAAATTCGATTTCCTAATTCTTTTCTGAATCTTTGATCCTCAAGAACAAGTTTTTCCCGATGAGAATTAAATTCTCAACTTATGAAAGACTTGTCTTGTGGATCTCAGATCCGGAGAAAGAACTAAGTTCTTTTAAAAGGGTTAAACCCTTCAATAGGTAAATGAGATGCTTTGATCTCTCTTCTTTTTATTTACCTAGGGTTTTTTTCTGAGAAGGGCGTTCTTCTTTCTTCCTTTCTGAAGCTTTCTGCTTTGTTTTTAGAAGCTTATGGGGGGTTCCTTCGCTATATTTAGCAAGCGGGATCATTGGTCGTTGGGACCCACCACCTTTCTGACGACGCTGAGAGATTACAACGCTATATATCGAAAGTGTGGAGGGATGTACCTTTTGAACCATGTCCCACTTATTAGGGAGAATAACAAGTTGGAGCTTAAACTCCTACTTGCTGAAAAAGGCTTCTTTACGTTCGCGCACGTGCGTCGCACGTGTTGGACGCACGTGCGTCATACGTGTTGCGCACTTAGCGGGCGCACATGCGTCGTATGTGGCGCTTGCGTATATGTGCATCATGGGGGCTGGTAAGGCCCTAACTCGTTGAACTAAGCTCCTATGGAGAACTAAACTCCTATGAGGATTGAATCCTCGCACGACGGGAAGACGTGCGTTGCACGTGGTGTGCACATGGCGGATGCTCGTGCGTTGCACGTGGCGCACATGCCGCTTGAACATATGCACAATATTGGGGGCAGCTAAGGCCCTAACTTGGAGAACTAAGCTCCTTTGAGAATTGAATCTTATTTTTTTAAAGAAGTATCCCCTCTTATTTATATGAGAGTGGTATAGAAAGGATTTCTATTTTTCCCGACGTGGGACTAAAAAATTATTCCCCGTGTGGTAGAGCATTACTAGACTATACGTGCATAGCACATTTGCTCATATCTTTTGATTCCGGAAGAGTTATGAGGCCCGTAATATATCAAATCAAAGAATTTTTCAAGACGATTTTGATGCCATCATAATTTACATGATTCTCATTCAGGAGTTTGGCAAAATATAGCCCGGAAAATACTAGTTTGCATTTTCTTAAGCGTGTTGCTGCTATTTAATACCTTGGGCTCTTTAGCGCAGAAGTCACCCTCCGGCACCTGTATCCCAGCCGTGGGTGGCCAGGAAACCACTCTCTTTTGCCTTTTGAGCGGAGACTCGGCAGAGGACGAAACTTCCGTACTGGATCGGGGAGTCGGATCCTGAGATTTCTTCTGCCCTCCGCTACGGAGTTCTTCAAGGATAGAAGGAGACACGGAGACCTTGGAGGATGGGTCTTGCCGGAGGACACGCCCGGTGCGGGTTTGGACAAGCTAGCACCGCCGCCCTTCCTACCCCGCATCTTAGCAGCCATGACAGCCATGATTTTCAAACGATCCATTGGCTCTGCAGAAGAAAACGGAAGAAAAAGGTCAGCAACAGGAATGACAATACCATGCCAAGCCTAAATTAGTCGGCGAAGCCCTAACTTACCCCTGAAGCGCTCGGGACTGAGTCTCGCCTAGCTCAAAGCCTCCTTGGATAGCAAGACATCGGCCCGCTGGATCGGCTCCCACTACGACACTATCCCCGCCTCCAGGGTCTTAAACTGCTTGACCTTTGGGAAATCCGCCCAGTGCCATTTGTGGGCACTGATCAATCCTATCTGTCACGCCCCGCATTCCAGAGTGCTCTAAGATCGGCACGTGACAGAGCCAACCATGCTACCTGTGGCTAGGAAACATCCCTCCACAGTCACATTACGGCTGTCTATAAGATATCAAGAACAGAAGAAATAAAATAAACTATCTAGTACATGTCCATAAGACAGAATAAACGAGTCAAGAAATATAAATATGCGGAAGCAATAAATCTAATAAACAAAAACAATCTGGAAAGTACGTCCCAAATACGGGCTCACATCAGGAAATGAAAATGCTGAAAGAAAACTAAACTAAAATACTAACAGGATCCTCACTGCTCTGCCTGTCGGATAAAATACTCCTGGTCGGCCTGTAACAAAGATAGAGGATCTGGGCCATGCAAAACCCAGATGTCAGTGCGTCATAATATCAATAATAATAAGCAATCAGGATGTAACGAGATATGCAGGCATGAATTATAAATAGTAACATGAATGTAATAACTAAACACAGATATAGAACAGTGAAGAGTATCAGTATATGTGACGTGCAGTGATCAATCTAAACTGTGCTATTGGGTTATCTATTCTAAAGTTTGTTTGAAATCAATTAATGAATCGTCGATGTAACTCAATAGTATCCCGTGCATGCCCGGGACCATGGTCCAGATTCCCAGGCTGAAACCGAGACATGCCGCTAGGCAATAAACAGGAAACATGTACAGATGAATGATGTCAGCAGTATCATCCAGGGGCTGGCTTAACCCATAAAACTGATCAGTATAAGCGTCGAACTGTTGAGTTACAAGTCAGGTTTCATCATTGATTTTCCCTTACCCCCAAGTTATGTGTTCAAGTCAGGTATTGATAAATCTGGAGCTAATGCCAACACAGGATCAAGCAGGTACAGGTTTGTCTAAAATACACAACAGGATATGTCTATCGGGACAACATGTCAGGATTGTCGGCATTAGGAGCATGATCAGGTATCAAGTCAAGCGGTGGTCCATCAGGTCATGTCATGGGGTACACAGTGTGTCAAATGGGTGCTCGCAATAAACAAATGTAGCAATTATCGAATCATGGTAAAAGTACGGATGTACGGTAAAAGCATGGATGCACAAATATCTATCAAGGGTTACATCTACAGCTCCATGACTATATAGGATGCACATTATCAAGCATGGGGTACTAATGTAACAGTAATATGAATTAATGTGACATGGCATGCAACAAGATATATAATTAATGGTATGGATGCACAATAAAACATGGATGCACAAATATCTATCAGGGGTTACATCTACAGCTCCATGACTACGTAGGATGCATATTATCGAGCATGGGGTGTTAATACGACAATAACATGAAATAATATGATCTGTAGATGCAGCTACATATATGATAAATGATATGGATGCATACGGGTATCCAAAAATAGTAAAACATTAATATGGGTGTACAGTACAATCAACATATGATATTTTTATTCTTATGGATACAAAATAAGATACATAGCATGTAGCAAGATGAACTTGCATGCGACTAAATATGTAAATAACGGTATGGATACATACGGGTATCGAAAAACTGTAAAATTGTAATATGGATGTATAACTAAACAAATGTAATATTATTATTCGCATGAATGCAAAATATAGTAGTATAGCATGTAGCAAGATAAACTTGCCTGAACGGATCTCACGACGGGATGCGTATGCTGCGTCCGACGTCGGGTAAACGTAGCGATACACACACGGCGCACAGAACAGAATTAGATAAGGCAATACGGTGACCACGCTGGCTGGGGATGCCCACTGGGTCGGCCTGATCGACAGCGATGGCGCGGCTTCGGCGATGGCCGGAAAAACAGATCAAGAAAAGAAAAGAGAAGGAGAAGAAGAAGGAGAAGAAAAAAGGGAAGAAAGAGGCTGGGGTTTGGTGTTCTGGGTTTGGGAGAAGGCAAGGAAGTTATCCTTAGTCAAAAGTAAGTCAACCAAAAGACGGGGCTCAGGAAGACAACCAGAGCTACACTACTTGTGTTGTGATGACGAGGAGGCGACGGGAAGGTCGGAGCTCCGGTGACGAGGGTTTAGGCGAGGCTACTGCGGGTTTCTTGAAGTCGGGCGAGGTTTTGTGCTGGGGAAAGCCTCGAGATCTGGAGAGTAGGAGAGAGGAGAGAGGGAAGAAGGTGGTGGCAAAGACGAGGGCGTGAAGTCGACGGCAAGGCGAGCTCCGGCGAAGAGGTGCGCAGGCACGGGTTGCAGCGAGGTCGGGGTGATGGTTTGCAGTCGGGGAAAGAGAGGACAAATAGGAAGGTGAGAAGGAGAAGAGGAAAGGTGGTGAGGGTGGCGGCGAGGGGAGAATGACGAGGTGGTCGGCGGCGTGCTGTTACAACGATGAGGACAAAGGCGAGGTCGGTCATGGGTTCTCGTGGTCGTTTGCTGCGGGGACGAGGGTGGCAGGGGAGAGGAGAGAGGTGAGGTGGTCGAAGGAGATGAGCGGACACGAGGTCGAGGGTGTGAGGTTGACGGCGAGGCGAGCTCCGGCGAGGAGGTGCGCAGGTGCGGGTTGCAGCGAGGTTGTGGTGGTGGTTTACAGTCGGGGAAAAAGAAGACAGATAGGAAGGTGAGAAGGAGAAGAGGAAAGGTGGTGAGGGTGGTGAGGAAGGTGACGAGGGGACAACGAATAGGTGGTCGGCAACGTGCTGTTACGACAACGAGGACAGAGGCGAGGTCGGTCGTGGGTTCTCGTGGTCGTTTGCAGCGGGGACGAGGGTGGCAGGGGAGAGGATAGAGGTGAGGTGGTCGAGGGAGATGAGCGGAGGAGAGGTTGAGAGGGAAGCGGCGATGGAGAGGGAAGCGGCGATGGAGAGGCATGAGCGTGGGTTAGGATTAGGGTTTCGTGAGGTGGCGGGAAACGAAGACGAGAGGGGGAGAGAGAGAGGAACAGTGACAGTAATAAAAAGAAATAAATATATATATATATATATATATATATATATATATATATATATAAGACGTGGGTAACAGGAAAAGAGACGTGGGTAACAGGAAAATATTTTAAAGAAAATTTTAAAACAAAATAAAATATATAAATATAATTTTTAACGGTTGAAATCTTAAGAATAAAATATTTATTGTAATTGAGATTTTTGGCTAATACAAAAATAGTCCAAAACACACCCGGGTCGGGTCTAAAATTATGGTTTGAAAATACGGTTAATATACATGTCAACCAAAACAAAAACAGGATATCCGGGTAACGAAAAAGCATACCCCTAAGAACGGATGCATATAGCATGCACGTAGCAATCCAAACGGGTCTGTTTCACCAAACGGGACGAGAACATGATGCACGTAAGCTACAACAGGGTTAGGAGTATGATGCAGGCCATGCAAGATATTTTTAAAATATTTTATTTGACTTTATTTGTTATACTAAAAAATGCAGATGCCATATATAATGCCAGTATGCAGTATAAACAATATTAAAAATGCACAGATCCTCGTAACAAGCCGGGATAAATCATAAACAGGAATCAAGACGGGTTTCCAGCAAACGGGTCAGGTTAGATGCAAATACATGTGTCAAATACACTATTTGCATCCAAAACACGGTAAATCAAGAAAAGGCCATAAATAAAGAAATACTCAAAAAACACTGTTATAAATGAACTAGGGTGTTACACTATCCCTCCGGAGGACCGATGAAAACAAACTTCTCCTTCCTCACATGGATGGAAAAAGGGACGGCCACTACCCCTAATCCGGCCGTCTTACCCTTATGTTTTTTAAAAGAGAGATACACCTAGCTCAGCTCGACCTTGCGAGTACCGGCGTGATTTTTGTAACAAATAAAGGAAAGAAGAAGACTCAAGTAGAAGCAGATCCGATCAATCTTCAACCGAATCAGAAACCCGAGGAGAATTCTCTACGAGTTCGGCGCTAGCTGGCCCGGAGCAAGACGGAAGCAATGGAGTACGGCACAAATCTCGGAGGAGAAGGGCAGACGCATCC
Organism: Agapanthus africanus; assembly: GCA_030015575.1. Lineage (NCBI taxonomy): Eukaryota > Viridiplantae > Streptophyta > Magnoliopsida > Asparagales > Amaryllidaceae > Agapanthus > Agapanthus africanus. The sequence goes on from CM057339.1 coordinate 142,835,077, forward strand.
CTGCTCGGAACGCTTCCAGGTATACCCTGTACCTGGTCTGCTCGCTCACCCTCCCTGGCCAGACGAAGTGAATAGCCAAAGGGATGTGGAAAAGAGCCTGGATATCGGAAAGCTCGTCCAAGCAATTCAACATCGAGGGCGCATCGCGATTATTTTCGATGCGCGCCTTGGGGGGCCTTTGCCACCCGACGATGAAGGACAAAGGCGTCTCCACCCCTTATGGGCGAACCCGACGCGGAAGAAGAAAACGAAAAGGAATAAGAACTTCCTCGGCTATCGGAAGTAGAGGAGGAAGAGGACGACCCACTGGACTCGGCTTCAGATGCTGAAGCCTCATCGCCTGACTCGACCCTAACTACATCAATGGAAACTTCGGAGGAAGACATCTATCCTGATTCAAGAAAAGACTGGCTGAAAAAGGATTTTAGGCTGAAGATCCGACCTAAGTGATGGTGCGCCGGGCAATCTTCAGATGACAGGAGGAAACTAAAGCATAAATGTCTACCAAAGAATGGACTCCCCTATTTATACACTGGGCAAAAACCATCCAACGGCTTAAATCCGTTCCCGCCGAAACCAAGCATCGCACTCCACGGCGACAAGGACGCCACTTGGCAACTAACCATTGGACGTTTCTTCCCTCATGCAGATCCAACCGACAGATACGATGTCTCATGGACCACCACTCCATTGCGTCCACGTGGCTCGAAGATGAACGGCCAGAGCAAGCGAAGTGACGTCCCATTTATGGCTCCACCGTTTTGCCGATCCGCTGACGTCATCAAGGATACGTATAGAAATTAAGATACTTCGTGAACCGCCACGTGGACCCAGGAATCGAAGAAACATAGCCGCCAAACGTTACGTCGTTCCCAGACAACTCATTGCGCGGGTTCCTCGACACCAAGCTGAATTATTGAAGACCAAGCAGACCACTCCCGACCCGATCAATAAATAGGTCAGAACGAAAGTGGGAGGATAATGATGGTGCTCATAAAATGGAATTCCCCAGATCACGATACGTGGCAAAGGTCGGGTCACCCTCGTAAGCCCACCAGATTCCTAAAGGCTACGGAACTGGAACAAGTATGATGCATTGGGGATATTCCTCGGCGCCTTTCCTCCAAATTTGCACCCAACCTTTTTTAGGACCACCCCGTAGTACGTTCCCCTTTTCGGTTGACCGCCAGCCAACGGCTCGTCTCCGAGCTATCCTATAGTTGAGATACCTCACCCTCCTCACTCCTCTCCGAGCTATCTTATGGCCGAGCTTTCTCGGCCTCCTCACTCGTCTCCAAGCTGTTATAGATCTAAGCTTCCTCAGAATCCCCATCTGGCTGGGAGCATGGAACCTGAGCGCCCCTTAACGGCTCTGTGTATCCTCCGCGTCGAGATCTCCGCCGCTCCACGTCCCGCATCCCACGCTAGCGTATCTCACCATTAATGAGCATATCCCTCCCTTAATAGGCATATCCCGCCATCAACACGAACGTGACGCAAGGGCATAACGGACGGCGAGAATCTCGCATCGACCCGCTCCAATGTGACCCCTATATAAACCCCCTCCCCCAGATGACTCGGGTATCTTGAACTCATTCCAATACGCAGCTACTCTGCCCTAATTTTCCTCGGTACTTACTTGGTCGTCGGAGGGTCCTACGGTGGTTTTCCACCCCGTGACTTGCTTTGAAGGTAGCTCAACCCATTGAGATCTACACGCTCGACCTTCACCTCAAATCTCAACCGTTCGGCACCGCTGACAACAAGACCGACGGAGGACAACATCTGAGGGAGATCTCGACCTCTATCAAATCCTGATTCCTACTGATGAGTAGGTGTTACTCCTCGGGTGATTTTCAGATGATCCCGACTAATTCTCCTTTTAGGGTTTGTAGGAGAATTCGAGAAAAATAGTGGGAGCCATCCTGATTAGATAAAGTAATTAACCAATCTAATCTAGATTAGAGTGCACGCTGAATGTTTCTTTTCTCTCTCTGTGGTTACAACAACCATGACTAACCATAAACTAAAACACAAGAACCAAATTAACCGAACCTTCTTACACAATTTGGTTTTCGGATTGTCATGATTGACGACAAAGTCGCATATATCTCTGCTGCTCCTACTTTTCCTTTACTTTTTTCCAAAATACTCAGTATCACTACGGAGATCCATATTGTTTGGAAAGGCCATCTCGTATAGTTGCATATGAACTCGAAGAAACTTGTTCGAGGATGGCCACGGGTTCTGGATAAATTGAATAGAATTATTCGGTTGTCTTTTCTCTTTACCTTCTCTCATGTTGCGAGGGCTCCTAATATTAGAAGAGTACACCTATTACGCATACTGGATTGTTTTCTTCCAAATCTTAGAAGAAGAAAACCAATTAGTCTAAATATGGTGTATAGAAAGTAAGAAGTAAAGACATATAAAAGGATTGGAGTGAGGGCAAGAAAAATTGCGAGTACTGTCATGAATCTGGATAGTGGAAGAGGCATTAGTAGGAATACCCGGCTACCTTCTGTAAACATTTTTATATTTCAGTTTTCCTATGCTGTGTTAATTGAAAACTGCTTGCCTAATTAGATTCTGATTTCAGGGTATGTATTTACCAAACTTGATTCTCATATTTGTATGGCGTTACAGATGCAGAGTGGGAGTAGAATATTAGGAATTAGGTGATTAAATCCTCAATTTCAGAATTCTTTGTAATTGGTGATATTTGAGGAAATCACCTAGCTTTTGCCTTACGATAAATATTTGGTTTTGAATAACCGTTGTTATGCATCAATTTTTAAAATTGAATATTTATATCTTTATGTTATAAAGTGAGATATAAATTTTGAAAATTGTGTTCTAAATATTTATCTTTATCAGTTGAGAATAAGGTAAGGTGTATTGAATAACGGTATAGACATTCTTAATCCAAATACAGTTTTCAACTTACAACACACGGAATTTGAGTTAGTATACTCTAGGGACTTATATACGATAATGTATGTTGTCCGATATCCATTAGGACAAGGCTTCCCAAGACGGCGGAAGAATATCAATCAAAACAGTCACTTGAAATTGATCTGAAAATATAGTTCCAGAATTAATTACTTTCGTGACTAACTCCTGAAAATCATGAAGTTGTTTATTTATAGGCTTATTATCCTTAAGGATAAAATTCCTAAATGACGATATGCTAAATCTCTCTACCCAGTATTCTCATTACCATATCTTTTTTCTAATGCGAACCAAAGTTTCTTCTCGAAATGCACGGTAAAGTGGAATTTCCAAAGCACTAAGTATTCTGAATTTACAGTGGTAATTTCTCTTCTCGAGAGAGTGGAACTTAGATTTGATTTTGTTCCCGGAAGAAGTAGGTGCATCAGTACTCCCACTCTCATCGGTTGGACTTTTCTTTGGGACAAATTCAGCAGATACAGAAGGGATATGACTTTTTTTAATTGCAATGATTAATCCTAATATAGTCAAGAAGTACTCGACTTGGATTTTCCAAGTCTTAAAATCATTTTGACCATTGAACTTTTCGGGTTTTATGAAACCGGAGTCGTTGCTCTTTGCCATAATATATTAACTGATGGATAATTAAAATGTGTTAGAATTTAAATATATAAATACGAATATCCGGTATGATTTTAACAATTAACTAATTCTTAATAGTAATATTCGCTATTAATTTAGAATTACTAGTAACAATAAAATAGTGTAGTTAATATCCGTAAGGTAATTTTTGAGGGGAAGAGGCTCGACAAAGTAAACCAATCGGTATAGTGCAATCGGTATTCGTAAAATAATCTTTACGGGAATAGGCCCAACAAAATAGACCAATCGGTATACTGGTGCAATTAAAATATGTGTGTGGGTGGGTGAGGGGGAGGGGGGTGTTTAAGGGTCCTGAACTCGGGCACCGGAAAATTTCCTGAGTCTGCTGCTCAAACCCTCTTCTTCTTTTCTAACGCGCTAGAGATTAAAAGTATTTGGGGGACTGCCATCATCTCCTCCTCTCTTCTGGTGCCTTTCTCCTCTTTTGATGGTCGCCCCTCCCCTCAATGGGTTGTAATCAACAACAATTTGCAACCAGTGGAATGGATTTGGCGTCGAGGGAAAAAAATGTCACCCAAATTCATTGCAAAGCTTAGTAACTAAGCCAAACTTCCTCGCTATTTGACACATATCAATGAATTTTTAATTAATCCTAAGAATTTAGCCCACACTTGTAGCAAACAACAGTAATCCCCAAAAGAAAATAATACCCAAGAAGACAATTTGGAAATTGATGATGCTCATAAGTGGGAGTTCGTCAGATCATGACACGGAGCGGATGACATGTCTCGGTAAATTCCTGAGGGCTTCAGAGCTAGAATAAGTATGATGCATTGGAGACATTCGTCGGCGCCTCGCCTCCGAGATTGCACCCGACCTTTTCGAAGATCTCCCCAGAGTACGTTCCCCCTTCGGCTGACCGCCAGCCAATAGCTCTTCTTCGAGCTATCCTATAGCTGAGACTCCTCAGCTCACTTGCTCGTCTCTGAACTATCCTATAACTGAGACTCCTCGGCTCACTTGCTCGTCTCCAAGCTATCTTATATTTATGATTCCTCAGCGTCCCTATTTGGTCGGGAGCACGGAGCCCGAGCTCACCTGTAACGGTTCGTGTATCTCTCCACGACGAGATCTCCGCCGCTCCACGTCCCGCATCTCACTCTAGCGTATCTCGCCATTAATGAACGTATCTCGCCATTAATGGGCGTACCCTCCATCAACGCGAACGTGATGCAGGGGCGTAACAGACGGCGAGAATCTCGCATCGGCTCGCTCCATGCGACCGTTATATAAACCCCTACTCCAGATGATTCGGATAAGGGGAACTCAATCCAATACGCCGCAACTCTGCATCATTATTCCTCGGTACTTACTTGATCGTCGGAGGGTCCTACGGTGGTTTCCCACCCCGGGACTTCCCTTGCAGGTAGCTTGGCGTTAACAACATCCAACAACCCATTGAGATCCACACATTCAATTCTCATACCCAATCTCAATCGTTCAGCCCGCTGGCAGCATAATCAATGAAGGACAGTATCTGAGGGAGATTCCGACCTCTATCAGTTGGCGCCGTCTATGGGAAGCGCTCGCAAGAAGCTTCTCCACCCAAAAAGTTGATCTTATGCCTTCGATTCAATGGTCAGCGATAACCGCGGCGATCGCAGCACGAGCCGCTCCATCCTCCACAACGGAAGCAAGAGCGCTCCCACTCCCCCTCCTAACGTCATCAATGCCTTATCCGCACGGATTGATAGGCTCACAACGATGGTGGATGTGCTCGCCCATGTTCAAATGGCTGGCCAAGCCCGCCAAACCGTAGTCCCCGCCCCCTGGAATGACAACGTACGCAGGAAGGTGGAGGGACACGTTTAGGCCCTCGATTTCGCTCACGCTCATATTGATGTCACCGAGCACCGGCGTGCCGAATTCGGCAGTCATGACCCACATGCGTGGAATGATTCAATGACCCGTTGGGCGCCAGACAGCTTAACGCCTAAATCTCAGGGGAGACCAGGCTATCACTTCAACACCCGCCATACTTTCTCGTCCCCTGAAGTGATGGCGGTTAGATCGCTTGATTCCAGGCAAGACCGACGTCGCCACTCCAGTCGAGGCCATGCATATGGTGAATGTTGGGACTACCTACGAAGGGTTCACCCTGAAGATTTAAGGAACGTGATAGAGCGAAGCCGAAACCACTCCATCACGCAAGCCTGGAGAAAAGATAGCCGGCACTCCGTCTATGAAGAATCTTCGGGGTACCAACAGTGAATCGAGGCTCTCGAGAAGAAAATCGAAGACATGCGGCATGCTACCCGTTTGGCCAGAGGAATGGCAAAGTACTCCGCAGATTCGCTCACGAGGCCCTTCACAGAGCAATTACTAAGTGAGCGGGTCTTGTCCCAGAACAAACCGCCCATAGTGGCCCTCTTCGACGGGAAATCTGACCCGAAGGACCACCTGGACGCGTTTACGGTGGGCATGAGCTATCAGGATAGCTCGGACGCCACTCAGTGCCGAGACTTCCCTACCACCTTCATCTGGGCCGACCGGGATTGGTTCCGTGAACTTGCGCCATGCTCGATCTCAACCTTTGACAAGCTGGCAATTCAGTTCCTCAGTCATTTTGTCGGTAACCGACGACAGAAAAGGACGGTCGACTACCTATTTACCATCAAGAGTGAAGACAGGAAATCTTTCAAGGGTTAAATCACCCGCTTCTATAATGCCCTTCTGGAAGTCCCCGAGCACCACGACGAAATGGTTATCATCGCCTTTAGGTCGGTTCTTTGGCACAAAGAGTGTCTCCGCTCTTTTGCATTGGCGCAACCTAATACCCTGGCCGACGTAAAGGTCAGGACCGAGTAGGAAATCCAACTCGAATCCGAGGTTAACGCTCACATTTCCCGATGATACCGGACAGACCAAAAGAAAAGGGACATGGAAGAGGGCAAGAAGAAGGTTGATCGGTCGAAACCTTATACGCCGGGGTTTCACGAGTACATGCCCTTGAATGTCACGCAGGACGAGCTGCTAGAGGAAGTAAGGAGCGAAAGATTCTTCAAGCTGCCACCGATGACACAAAAACCGGGCAAGCGACCCCACGGCCCGTATTGTGCCTATCATCGGACGCAAGGGCATCCGACCGAGGATTGCAGACAGCTACGCGATTACATCGAGGAGCTGATCCACTCCGGTCACTTGGTAAAATACCCGTGTGTAGGGTGTTTTTCGTCACCCCATTAAGATGGGAATACGCGTCACTGGTGAGGCGTACTACAGATTCCCCCTGCCCAGGGTAGGCGGGGGTTTATTGATTGTAGTATCCGAATCTCCGGCAGCCGCGGACTAAGCTGCCGTTAATTACCCCTCACTTTTGGAGCGAGAGAATCTCCGGCTGACGGGTCAAACTGGTCATACGAACTTAACGTGCAGTGTGCATATGTGTGTCTTAAGGGGTTTTGGGTATATCGGGAGCCTCACAGAGTTTACGGGGGTCCCGCTACCCAGATAGCGGGCTGGGGGTCAAAGGGGCTAGAAGCCCCCTTGTGGGGTGCTGGGTGCAGGGCAGTGCCCCGTTAGAAATTTTTTCTAACGGGGACAGTGTTGTAGAGTGTGTGTGTAAATATAAAAAAGGGAAGAATAGCATCCAAAGGACGCGTGGGTGCCAGCGCCTCACGTGCCTGGCACGCGGGCGCTGGGTGCTGGCGCTTCACGTGCCTGGCACACGGGCACCGGGCTCCCCATGTGCCTGGTATGCGGGCGCTGGGCACCCTACGTGCCTGGCACGCGGGCGCCGGGCGTTAGCAGGAAAAGGGACTTGGTCTCTGCACTGGGAGTGTGCTCCCGATTTGACTTCTAGAGTTAAACTCCTAAAAAGAGATTAATTTATGGAGTTGAACTCCAACAGATCTTGAATGGAGTTAAACTCCAAGAAATCCTTGGAAATGCTTATAGGGAATCATTTTCTTCTCCTCTTTGGCCCTGGATCTTCTTTTAGGCCTTGGATCTTTCCAAGATGGGATTTTTGGAGATGGGTCTCCTTCTTCTTCCACTCGGTTGACCGTATCTTGGAGAAAAGGGGGGTGAGATTTAAAAATCTCCCCTTTTTGAGATTTGATGGAAGATCTGAGTTCCCCTTTAAGGGTTTGATGGTGAAAAACTCTTTATTTGTGGAAAAGGAAGAGTTAAACTCTTGATTTAATTCAAAACGGGGGAGAAGATTTTAGAACCTTGAGGAAGTGGAAGGAGGAACAAACCCTAGAATTTGAGAGAATGAATTATTGTCCTTCATTTCATCATCATGTTGCCTTTTATAGGCTTACAAATTTACATATAGCCCCTTGGGCTTTACAAAATGGCATTTTGCCCATCCCATACCTCATATGCTCATTTCTTTTGCACATAAGCCATGAGCTTTACAAAAAAATTGTTTTATGCCTATTTTTCTTACATTCATGTATGAAAATTACATCAAAATTATTTATTACATAATTTTCATTTTGGCATGGGGGGCCGGCCGCGTGGCTCGACTTGGGCATGAACCCACTTAGCCCAGGCTTGGACCCACCTGGCTTGGAGTTGACTTTGACTTTGACTTGGTCAACCGGGGTGTATGAGACAAACGTCAAGCAGATAAAGGGCAAGCCGGCCAACTTGAAGCCGGAGAGCTGACGATCGAGCAGATCATGGTCGTTACTAACTGACCCAAGTCCAATAAATAAGGACACCCACCGAATCCGGTCATTCAATTTAGGAGAGTTTAAACCGTGTCATTGAATATGTGTTTTCCTTAATAATAAAGATTCTTACTTTCCTGTAATCTGAACTGCTTCTTTTTGTTTCCGTGCTAAAACACTCCACAGGGCTGGTGGGTAGCTTAGTGCCCGTCAAGTAAAGACCATCCCTTCACTCAAGTAAATGAAGCTCAGATGTGCCTATAGGTAGCCGACTAAAGCCCTCATGATGAGGCCGCCAGGTAGCTTCCTACTCGGCCCATCCACAGTGGGTAGCTTCCTGCCCAACGAAAACGTAGATCTAAAACCCTTATCACGAGGCCGCCGGGTAGCTTCCTGCTTGGCCCATCCACAGTAGATTGCTTCCTGCCCAACGAAGATATGGATCCAAAGCCCTCATCACGAGGCGGCCGGGTAGCTTCCTGCTCAGCCCATTCACCGTGGGTAGCTTCCTACCCAACGAAAACATGGATCTAAAGCCCTCATCGCAAGGCCGCCGGGTAGCTTCCTGCTCGGCATCCACAGTGGGTAGTTTCCTTCCCAACGAAGACGTGGATCTAAAGCCCTCATCACGAGGTGGCCGGATAGCTCCTGCTCGGCCCATCCACAGTGGGTAGCGTCTTGCCCAGCGAAAACGTGGATCCAAAGCCCTCATCACGAGGCCGCCGGGTAGCTTCCTGCTCGGCCCATCCACCATGGGTAGATTCCTGCCCAACAAAGACGTAGACCCAAAGCCCTCATCACGAGACGGTCGGGTAGTTTCCTGCTCGGCCCATCCACAGTGGGTAGCTTCCTGCCCAACGAAGACGTGGATCCAAAGCCCTCATCATGGTGCGGTCGGGTAGCTTCCTGCTCGTCCCATCCACCATGGGTACTTCCTGCCCAACAAAGACGTGGATCCAAAGCCCTCATCACGAGGCGGCCGGGTAGCTTCCTGCTCAGCCCATCCACCGTGGGTAGCTTCCTGCCCAATGAAGACATGGATCCAAAGCCCTCATCACAAGGAGGTCGTGTAGCTCTCTGATCGGCCCATCCACAGTGGGTAGGTTCCTGCCCAACAAAAACGTGGATCCAAATCCCTCATCACGAGACCGCCGGGAAGCTTCCCGCTCGGCCCATTTACCGTGGGTAGATTCCTGCCCAACGAAGACGTGGATCCAAAGCCTTCATCACGATGCGGACGGGTTGCTTCCTTCTCGGCCCATCTACAGTGGGTAGCTTCCTGCCCAACGAAAACGTGGATCTAAAGCCCTTATCATGAGGCCGCTGGGTACCTTCCTGCTCGACCCATCTACAGTGTGTATCTTCCTGCCCAATGAAGATGTGGATCTAAATCCCTCATCACGAGGCGACCGGGTAGCTTCCTGCTCGGCCTATCCACCATAGGTAGCTTCCTGCCAACAATGCTGTGGATCCAAAGCCCTTATAATGAGGCCGACGAGTAGCTTCCTGCTTGGCCTATCCATCGTGGGTAGCTTCCTGTCCGGCCTATCCACCGTGGGTAGCTTCCTGCCCAACGAAGACGTGGATCTAAAGCCCTCATCATAAAGCGTCCGGATAGCTTCCTGCTTGGCCCATCCAAAGTGGGTAGCTTCCTACCCAACAAAGACGTGGATCCAAAGCCCTCATCACGAGGTGGCCGAGTATCTTCCTGCTCGGCCCATCCACAGTGGGTAGCTTCCTGCCCAACAAAAACGTGGATTTAAAGCCATCATCACGAGACCGCCGGGTAGCTTCCTGCTCGGCCCATCCACAGTGGGTTGCTTCCTTGCCAACGAAGATATGGATCCAAAGCCCTTATCACGAGACGGTCGGGTGGCTTCCTGCTCGGCCCATCCACCGTGGATATCTTTCTGCCCAACAAAGACGTGGATTCAAAGCCCTCATCACGAAGCAGCCGGGTAGCTTCCTACTCAGCCCATCCACAGTGAGTAGCTTCCTGCACAACGAAAACGTGGATCTAAAACCCTCAACATGAGGCTGGCGGGTTGCTCCCTGCTCATCACACGCATCCATAGCGGGTGGACTCCTATCCGAGCTAATGTTCGGTCTTTCAACACTTGGAAACTCAAGAACAAAACAGGTCCAAATAAAAAGACAACGGGAGCGCAAGTGAACAAAGATGTTCCTTGGGGGCTGTGCACCTCTATTTATACCTTCAATGAAGACCGTCTTACGGTCTAAATTCTCTTCCGCCAAAACGAAGCGTCGCACCCAATAACTCATGTGATGCCATGCAACAGCCGACTATTAGACGCATTCCCTTCACGTAGATCCGATCAGGCAAAGCGACGTCGCCTTAACGACGTCGTCCCATCAGTGATCCGCTGACATCATCCGAAGACGCGCTCGAAGATTAGGGCACTTAATTATCTCCATGTAGTCACGGAGATCAGGGCACTTAATTATCTCCATGTAGGCACGGAGATCAGGAAAACGCAATTGCCAAACGCCATGTCGTTCCCGGACAATCCGCCACGAAGAATCCTTGGCACCCAACCGAGCAGAGAAAGCCGGACAGACCACTCTCGACCCGGCCCATAAATGAGTCAGAACGAGAGTGGGGGCTAATGATGAGCAGAGAATGAATGCCCTAGTAGAAACGATGGAGAAAAAGAGGAGATTTCAAAAAGAGTTAGAAAAGAACGAGAGGCTTAGAGCAGCGGACTCAGGAAATTTTCCTGTGGCTGAGCTCAGGACCAACTCATATACATACATAATATCAATTAATTGAGTAAATTAGCACTAAATATATCATACAGATTAAAATTAAACTAAAATGTATTAAACAGATAGATATCTTTCTTAGATAACTGGAATTTTTTTTCTGTTTAATACGATTTATATCTAAAAATTGAATAAACAAAATCCAACGTTTGTAGATCACAAATTTGGAAAATGAAGTTTATGGGAAAGAGACGTGCACTGACCTAAGAAAGATATCGTCTTCCTCTTGGCAGTTTTACAGCGGCGATTCAATCCCAAAATACAACTTTTCTGTCCCTTCTGGTACTCCGGCTTGCACAAGTCACTGGAGTAGTGTTAGTACCCTTTTTTGATTCACAGTTAGATACTCATATCCTGTGAATACAATGAAATAGAAAGGAAAGAATTTTGTGTGCTCTGAATTTTGGTTTTCCGGGAATGTTTTAAAGCCTTTAAGGAATGGCGTTTTATAGCCTCCCAAAACGGCTCGCAACCGTTCGTTTGCAACCTTTCGATCGCAACCGTTGGGAAATGAAACGATTGTAACCATTCGATCTGCAACCGTTGGTAACCGTCAGATATCTACCGTTCAACTTGCGACGGTCATTTAACGACGGTCATTTTCCAACGGTCGTAACCGTTCAATTTGTACGGTCATTTTCCAACAACCGCACCCGTTCCTAAAAACCATTCGTGAAAAACGTTTCAAAAAATATAGTTTAAATATTTTATTAAAGTAATTATCTGTAAAAGGAATACTAGAGATTTTGTGAACTGGAATCGAAACGGCATTCGTGTTCGCAATTAAGCACGAGGTCGCTCAGCACGGCAGGAGCAATGCGCGTGTGTGGTTTCACCATATCCTCTTTCATTGAAATAAATATAATGAAGAATAGAAGTGTTATATAAACACTATTCCATTCCTCGGTGTCGTGGGACTAAAAACCTACCACGTGAGGTTTGGGGATTTTACTTATTTTGTGGATTTGCTCTAAACAGTTTTAGACATGCATTCACCACGGATTCAAAACCTTGCTAAGGGTGGGACCCACAGAATCAATGTAGAGGGACCGGCAAAAGGTTGAAAGGTGCTCTTGGTGTGGGATATGAGCAATAGCTCGTGAACAAAAGCTCAGGCCAAGGGGCTGTTTGGTTGCAAGATTATGAAATTTGGATTTTAAAATAGTACCGTCCAAAATTTTTGGATTTGGTAATTTGTTGTTTGGTTGTTATTGGATTTCTAGTATTGGATTTTTAGATCTTTGTAATATTTGTTTGGTTTGTGAAAAGAAAGTGAGATTTGAATTTGAGGATTTTAAAGAGAGAGATGGAGAGAGAATTATTAAATAAATAAAGTATCCAGGTTTCATCTAAAAATACAATGAATAATGTCAAATCCTTTCAAATTCTCCAATTATTTTAAGATTCAAGGATTCTTGTTTTGTGGTGGACCCCATAAAAAACAAAGGAATCCTACAGATCTAAATCGCACAACCAAACACAAAATTATAGAATCCTCTTAAACTTTTGGATTCCACGTTCCAAATCTTTCATAGTCCTACAACCAAACAGGCCGTTTTCCCCTTAAATCCACGTCCCCACGCTTGTTCATGCATGACCAATTCTAAGCCCATGCCAACTTTTTTTTGTATAAATCTTTTTCCCATTTTGTTGATTAATATTGAAGTAGTGGTCTTTTTGGTCAGAGAGAGAGAGAGAGAGAGAGGAGAGATTGTGATGGCTTGAAAAGGATGCTACCCTGTTGGAGCCTTCAATATTAACAAAATCATGCGGTCGTTTTCATCACCTGTGTTCATTCCTATGACCATGCATATAATAATCTTCATTTCTCTTTTTTTGAGGATATATTACATTGCTACCAACTTTTAGCATTTTCAGAAATAAATTGCAAATAAATATTAGGAATTCCTCAAATGTTTCGATTTAATTACATAAGATGGCGCAAAGTTAAGATAGAAGCCGCTTTTCAGCCATTCGTGTGATATACGAGAAACTAAAATTTGTTAAAAAGATAGTCTGGTTTTGATGATGCTCACAAGTGGTATCTCCTCAAGATTGCGACACGTGGCGGATGACGTGTCCCGAAGGCTACGGAGGTGGAATAAATGAGTTGCATTATGAGAATTCCTCGGGACTTCGTCTCGAGGAACGCGTCCAACCTTCCAGGAGACCTCCCTGAATACATTCCACCTTCGCCTAGAAAACTACCAACAGCTCGTCTCCGAGCCTTTGACATGCCAAGCTTCCTTGGCCTCCCGGCTCATCTCCAAGCCATCCACCGAGCTAAGCCTCCGCAGCTCTCCCGGCTCGTCTTCGAGCCACTCGTCGAGCTAAGCCTCCCCAGCTCTTCCGATCAAACGAGAACGCAGATCCCCAGCGCTTCCGCAATGGCTCCGCGTATCTCACCAAAGCGAGATAACCGCCGCCCCACGTCCAGCGTCTCACGCTAGCACGTCCCCCCATTAATGAGCGTATCCCGTCATTAATGGAGGGATCCTATCATTCACGCAGGCGTAACGTCAGGTGCGTAGCTGACGGCGAAGATCTCGCACTTGTTCGCTCCATGCGACCGCTATAAAAATCCCTCTCTCAGACGACTCAAGTAAGGCAATTTTGATTCCAATAAGCCACTACTCTGCCAATATTCCCCGGCTCTAACTTGATTGTCGGAGGGTCCTACGGTGGTCACCCACCCCGAGACTTATTTGCAAATAGCTCGACTTCCATCTCAAACTCAACCTATTGAGATCCACACACTCTAGGAAACAACCTTCAACTCAAATCCCAACGCTCGCTACAGATCAACGGAAGACAGCATCTGAAGGAGATCATACCCTCCATCAGTTGGCGCCGTCTGTGGGAAGGAGATTTCTTCCACTCATCGAAGTTGATCTTCCGCCCTCGGCCTAATGGCGAGTGAAAGCCGCAATAGTCCCAACACAAGCCGCCACGTCCCCCACAAGGGAGGCGTTAGCGGTTCCCCCCTCCAAACCTCATCAACGTCTTATCGGCTCAAATCGACAGACTCACGTAGATGGTGGACGCCCTCGTCCGCGTTCAGGCGGCGGGCCCTGCTCACAAGATCGCGGTTCCCTCCCCAAAACAACGACACACGCAGAAGGGCCGATGCCCACTCTCCTTTTCAGCATCACCGAGCGCCGGCGTACCACCTCCGGCAACCATGGCCCACGCGTGGGCCATAATTCCATGACCCGCTGGGCTCCAGAAGGCTCCACACCCTGGTCTCGGGGAAGACTGGGCCATCACCCCGAAGTCTGACGCGTGCCCACACCCTCTGAGGAGGTGTCGGTTAGCTCGCCTGTTTCCAGGCATGACTGACGCCCCCACTCGTGCCAAGACCGCGGAGGTGCACGTCGGGACTACTTGAGAAGAACCTCGCCCGAGGATCTGAGAAATCTGATAGAGCTGAATCGAACCCACACCGCCGCGCAGACCAGGAGCAGGGACAGTCGCCACTCCGACTGTGCTGAATCATCGGGTTACCACCACCAACTCGAGACCCTCAAAAAGAAAATCGAGGGCATACGGCGAGAAGACCATCCGTCCGGTGAAAGGGTTAGGTATTCCGCGAATTCTCTCACGAAGCCCTTCACCGAGGAATTGCTGGACGAACGTGTCTTATCCAAGAACAAGCCGCCCAAGGTGGCGCTCTTTGACGGGAAGTCCGACCCAAAAGATCACTTGGACGCATTTACAGGAGGCATGAGCTTCCAAGATAACACGGACGCAGGTCAATGTCGCGCTTTTCCCACCACCCTAATTCGAGAAGGTCGGGACTAGTTCCGGGGGAAGGTGCTCCACTCCATCTTGACCTTTGATGAGCTGGCCACCTAGTTCCTAAGTCACTTCATCGGGAACAGACGAAAGAAGACGACGGTCGATTACCTCTTCACCATAAAGAGCGGGGACAAAGAATCCTTTAAGGGATATGTCACTCGCTTCTACAATGCTCTCCTCGAGGTCCCCGAGCACCGTGATGAGAAGGTTATCACCGCACTAAGGTCGGTTCTTAGGCACAAAGAGTGGCTCTGCTCTTTTGCATTAGCGCAACCTAAGACCATGGCCGAAGTAAAAGCTTGGACCGAGCGGGAGATCCAACTCGAATCGGAGGTGAACTCGAATCTGCCCAGAGGCGTCCAAGCCAACCAAAAGAAGAGGGGTAGAGAAGAGAAAAAGAGGATCAACCGACCAAAACCTTACTCCCCTAAGTTTCAGGAGTACACTCCTCTTAACATCTCCCAGACCGAGCTGTTGGAGGAAGCGAAGAGCGAAAGGTTCTTTAAGCTCCCGCCAGTTACCCAGAGGGTGGGAAAACATCTCCGTGGCCCTTACTGCGCCTTCCATAGGAAGAAAGGTCACCCGACCGAGAACTGCAAACAACTCCGCGGCTACATTGAGGAGTTGATCCGCTCTGGACACTTGGCGAAGTACATAAGGGACAAACGGCAGGCGGAATGAGAAAAAAGAGACCCGATCGCCCCGGGGGAATTAACGATCGGCCAAATCATAGTCGTTATCTCGGGTCCCGCTCGAGAAACTGGCGGAAATCACCACCTCCTCCCTGTCGAAAGTGTAAGCGATCCACCCCAGAAGAGGTGTAGGGAGGACACGCCCATCATCTTCTCCGATGAAGACCTCCACGGTATATCGCTGCCTCACAACGACCCCCTCGTGATAACGGCCCGAGTCCACCGTTACGAGGTACAGAGGATAATGGTTGATTCAAGTAGCTCGGCGGATATCCTGTTCTACGACTGTTTCCAGCGTATGAGGCTAGGACCATCCAACCTATAATCGACCACCTATGTCCTCTCTGGGTTCATCAACCACTCAATCCCGGCCGAGAGAACGGTCACCTTCCTCCTCAACATCGGGGAAGCGGGTCGCATGCAAACCCTACCGGTGAACTTCCTCGTCGCCAAGGTGCCTTCGTCTTATAACATTATCCTAGGACACCCTACATTGAATGCTCTCCAGGATCAAATCTCGACCTATCACCTTGCGAACAAATTCCCGTTGGATCAAGGGAGGAAAGGCCATGCCTACAGGAACCAGCAGATCCCTAAGATTTTCCTTGCCTCGACGTGCCCCGCCAGAGAGCAGGGCGAAAATTGGGAAGACACGTCTAATTTCCAGGGGTCTTTGGATACACACGACGACCAGAAAGAAATCCGAGGAGCCCCGGTAGAAGCGTTGACAGAAGTCCCCCTCGTCGAAGGGGTCGATGGACGGACCGTTTAGATCGGTTCTCTTTTGATAGGAGACCGTCGCGAAGACTTGATCCGCTTCCTCCGAGGAAATTCAGACGTATTCGCCTGGACACCGACAGACATGCTCGAGATCGACCCCAAAGTTATCTTACACAGGCTAGGAGTCGACCTAAAGGCTAGACCCGTCCGGAAAAAAAAAACAAAGTTTTGCGCCAACCAAGAAAAAAGCGATTGAGGAAGAGGTTGATCGATTGCTTACAAGAAACTTCATTAGAAATCTTGACTACTCGGATTGGCTGGCGAACGTGGTCATGGTCAAAAAGGCGTATGGGAAATGGCGCATGTGCGTCGATTTCACGGACCTGAACAAAGCC
The DNA here is from genome assembly GCA_030015575.1 of Agapanthus africanus. NCBI lineage: Eukaryota > Viridiplantae > Streptophyta > Magnoliopsida > Asparagales > Amaryllidaceae > Agapanthus > Agapanthus africanus. The sequence continues at coordinate 142,851,700 of CM057339.1, forward strand.
TACCCTAAAGACAACTATCCCCTCCCTCGGATAGACCAGCTAGTGGACAGCTCGGCCGGCCACGAATTACTTAGCTTCTTTGGACGCTTTCTCCGGCTACAATCAGATCCGCATGAATACGGCAGATGAAGATCTTACCATGGTCACCACAGATCGGGAGGTATACTGCTACAAAGTGATGCCCTTCGGTCTCAAAAACGTTGGGGTCACGTATTAGCGCCTCGTCAACAATCTATTCAAACCGCAGATCGGGAGGAACATGGAAGTCTATGTCGACGACATGCTTGTAAAATCGACCTCATCGAACGGGCGCACCAAAGATCTTGGGGAGACATTCAACGACCTGCTCAAGTACAGAATGAAGCTGAATCCAGCTAAGTGTGCATTCGGAGTCACCAGCAGGAAAGTCTTCGAGTTCATGGTCACCCATCGTGGAATCGAAGCAAACCCAGAAAAGAGTAGTGCCATTCTCAACATGGCCACACCGAAGAGCAATGTTGAGATCATGCAGCTCACAGGGAGAGTGGCCGCTCTGAGTCGCTTTATGTCAAGATCCAGGGAGAAGTGCCTCCCGTTCTTCAAAGGAGCCCCGTCCAACAGTCTGGGATAGTAGGGGTAGGGGTGAACGGCATCGATGGTGGTTGACTTGCTAACTTGTGTGGTTAAGGCAGAATGCCATTAAGAAAAATTCCCAAGTTCGAATGGTCGGAAAAGTGTCAGAACGCTTTCGAACAGCTCAAAGCACACCTATCAACTCCCCCACTGCTTAGTAGACCAATCGAAGGCGACAAGCTATTATTATACCTCACGGTCTCTGATCAAGAAACAAGCTCAATGCTCTTCAGTGAATTCGATGGTGTACAGAAGCCGGTTTACTACATAAGCCACGTTTTCATGGACGCGGAAACAAGATATCCGACTATAGAAAAGATAGTCTTGGCACATGTTGTCGCCTCAAGAAAACTACGACACTATTTCCAGGCGCACACCATCATCATCCTCACCGAGCGACCTATAGGGACTATTCTCCCATCCCATGAATCATCGGAACGGCCGGAGAAATGGAGGTGGAAATTATCCCAATTCGACATCAAGTACAGCCCCAGGCAAGCCATCAAAGCACAGGTCCTAGAAGACTTCGTGGTCGATTGCACTATTCCCAAAAAAGAAGAAGCGGCAACACGAGGCCCCGAACCACGTCCCTTGGTCGAGGAAGTACCCGACTCCGTCCCCGACTGGGTACTCTACATGGACGGATCCTCCACCGAGGAAGGGAGCGGGGCTGGCCTGATCATATGAGGCCCGGGCGAAGCGGAGATGGAATACTCTTTGAAGCTAGGGTTCAGAGTTTTGAACAATGCCGCAAAATACGAGGCTTTGTTAGCCGGATTATGAATCGCCTCCGGGGTAGGACTGAAGACGATCCGAATTAGCAGCGACTCTGCATTAGTCGTCAGCAAAGTAACCGGGCGATTCGAGGCCCGAGAACCGCTCATGATCAAATATCTAGCCGAGATAAAAAAGGCTTCACAAAAATTTCGACGAAGTACAGGTAGAGCAGATTCCCCGGACCCTGAACACTCAAGCCGACGCCTTAAGCAAGCTTGCTTCTTCCTATACTGCCGACCATAAAAGAAACATCCTCTTTGAAGTCTTCCCACGGCCCAGCGTAGAAGATGAGGAGGTAACGCTCCAAGTATATACTGTGGGTACCTTAGCACTCTTACTAGGTTTTATAAGGTATCGGGTATGCAATTTTAAAAAATGTAGAGAGCAAAGCAACCCAAACTAAGGATCTAACTAGAGAACTAGGGTTTAACTAAGTAAGTAAACAATTTTATTTTAAGTGAACAAGGAATACAACCTTTGTAGACCGGTCATTCACTTCTAAAGCTCTTTGTAGTAGTCCCTTTGCTCCAAGTAGTGGTGTCCCGGACTCTTCTTTAACTCCACTAGGTGAAAGGAACGAGCTTGCTCAAGGATCTTCGAGGCCCAAGATGATCTACGTCGAAGAATCTGTAACTCAAGCTACCTCTTCACTAATTGATGAACTAGTGAAGAAACAACCTAAACTAAATGGCTAGTTTGGTATAGATTGGTGAAGTAGGAATTTTGCTCACTTTAAAATAATTTTTCTCTCTTTCTTTTCTTCACTCACTCAAATCTAGAGAGTAAGGAAGGAGATGAAGAAAATGATTTCAAGTGATCAAGTGTTGAACCATGGGCGAGCAAATATCTCATATAACTCATGTAGAGACTTAACCATGGCTAAAAATTAGAGTTGGGTTAATAAATATCTAGAGTGAAACAAAATTAGTGGACTAAGTCAAGGTTTCCACAAGCTTCTGCAAGCATCTTCAATCATGATAATTTCCACCTAATTTTGTTTTTTTCCCTTAATAATTAAATCCCCACATTGTCTTAATTATGGTATGAGTCTCATACACCCAAGTCTAATGTATCATCTAGCATGACACATATTAAATACATTAATATATATCACATATATATTTAAATGTATTTGGAGAAAACATTTTCTTAAGTGAGCTAATATTAGTTAATGTATATTAATATATCAAATATATATTCATACATTAAATTATTAAATCAACACTTGATTTAATAACCTGGCTGTATCGCATACAACCGAGTAATATCATTTATATGTATATCATATATACATATAACATATCGTTGAATCAAATTCAACAATCCGGTTATATCACATGTAACCTGTATCGCGAGATTGGAATATGGTATCACATAGACGTATTAATCTCATTCACGCACGTATTACATATGTTCCCTACTTCGTTTCGCATGAGTTAGGAAACCTCTGTATAGGACTTTAATGACTCGTCAATACATCGGCAGTAGGTGATGATCATATCAGTTAACCACAAGCCGTCAGCGGTACTAGCTGGACGTAACGGCTACCCGAGTATTGAGCGATCAGAAGATCAACAAGCAAGCTTATCCATACTCCTGTGAATCCAACAGCAACACTACCGTATAGTCCGGTCTCTTCATCTGATATGTCGTATATCGAGTTTAGGGGTGGTAAACGTTAGACCCCAGTAACTTGATAAGTCATGCCGATGTGAGGATCATAACAGGTCGAGAAACTACTGATAACACTTACCAGTAAATGTCTGTATCATCCCTGGCCAGAGACTTCCTATTATGGCTAATCGAGCACAGCGCAACATCAACCCCCAATACCGGGAGAGATGAATCCCCTCCTATCGCTCATTGCCTCCATGTAACTCGGGACTGTACCCAAAAACCACCTGTTTGCATGCTCTCTTTAACGTGGTAAGGTGGAAATCAAAGCACAGTGGGAATCACACAAGACTCTATAATGATCTCGGGTCTATAGACTAACCTGTACCATTGTCACCAGAGAACTGCTATCTGACGATAGGTATAATACCATCTAGGAGTTCTTGGCGAGTCATGTTCAGTGTACCCAGTCTCTACTGAGCACCTGTATACCATCTTTGATGTCAAACACCAATGGATATGGGATCATCCATCGCCCATCAAATGGGTCAAGAATCGTATATGCTAGTCTGCTCTGGAATATCGATGCCTTGTCTCGATACACCCTCGACTTGGAACAATTAAAGGATGAACTTGTGGAGTACCCTGGCCCCACTAGTATGATCTGCATCATAATCCTGGTAGTCAAGTATACATCCTGATGGCTTTACCAACATGTGAGAGCAAGACAGCATCACAATACTAGTCTACATGTTAAGATAAAGAACAACCAGATAACATACTATCATATCGAGTAAGAAAGTTCTCTCTATATATGTCCAAGCATCCATTATAATATACAATCGTGTACAACAATGGCCTCTAGGGCATACATACAACTAACAATCTCCCACTCGCACTAAGACCGGTTGTTGTAGTATCTTATACCCAATATCCCGAAGAGTCTCTCAAATTGTATCTGGGAAATGGCCTTCGTGAGTGGATCCGCCGTGTTATTCTTCGTGTCAACTCTCCTGACCTCGATCTCCCGGCGATCAACTATCTCCCGGATCAAGTGATATCGCCTCAGAATATGCCTGGATTGCTAATAGGACCTGAGTTTCTTGGCCAAAGCCATAGCTCCATTGTTATCACAATACAAAGGTATTGAATGCTCGATGGATGGAACCACTCCAAGTTCAGTTATGAACTTCTTCATCCAGACAGCTTTTTTGGCGGCATCGTTGGCAGCGATGTATTCAGCCTACTTGATCGGCTAATTATAAAGTACAAAAACTCTCCCAAAAGTAACTCTTACTCGCAGTGGGTATCGGGATCCAACTATCTCATAGAAGGTATGCAATTTCATTGCAAATTTCAACACTTGAAATTCCCAATAATATTTTGCCCCTGGCAACTTATGACCTTGGCCATGGTCAACAAATCATAACCGCTAGTCAAGTTCAACCCGTCATTTCTTGATTGAATTAAACCCACCCGTACGACCCTTGGCTATGGTCAACAAAGCCATATGACTACCCTAACTCAATCGCATCATATGCTGTAGATAAGCACTAATTAGATACCGCACACTACGCCTTGCTTAAGGTCGACAAACGTAGTGCGAATACTAGATAGCACTTATCTGAAATGACGGAGGGCTACAACAGGTTTTTAAGAAAACCTTATGTTTAATGAACTTGATATCGCTGTAGAATCGAGTGACTTTGAAAAGAAGTGGTTTAAACTCCGCTTTTAAAATCGAGTTTTTCAAAATAAACCGAGTGGGTATAGCATCTACTAGATTTTGCTAAATAGGGCATTCCCGGTGAAGAGATCTTGGCTCTTTCCTCATCGAATGAGGTGCTGGATATTCATCAAGGAATACCACTATGCAAAGCAAAAACTAGAGCTACCCAATGTTGAAAAATTTATTCTACAAAATTTTTAGGTTTCTTTCTTTTTCATTAATCTCATTAATGAAATCCCATCATTTATACTTCCTAAGCATCACAGATAAAGAAACGAAAATACAACGTACGTTTATGCCATCCGCATTCGCCACGGGGTCCCGTCATGCACCGTTGGGTTAGATAGCTAACGGCAGAGCGGGGACAGGACTAGCGCGGATGCAAAACATAAGCAACGTTTATTATATATCATATATATAATATAAAACAATCGTCTCAGGCAGTCATATGATCTCATCACAGAACATTACAGCAAAAGTCAACATATGAGATATTGGATATACTAGGAGGTCCGTGTTTTAAATTAAGCCAGTAAAAAAAACGGATTCCACGGTCGTGATGAATAGCCAAACCTACATCCCTAAACCCCTACGAGAGAGGCAAGCAACCCTACCAATTCTAGAGCTAGGAAACCCGGTCTCGACTCCTCGAGATGGTCTCCCACTGGACTCTAGAACCTGATTACTTGTTGTCACGTCCCGCTTCCCGGTGTATGGGCAGAGGGTGTGACGAGGCCGCTACGTATTTACTCAGAAGTAAACACGCTAAGCGTATCTAAGCAATATAAAGTAAAGTACACAAGAGACAGGAATATAAATGAACAACAACTTTATTTATTAAATATTTTTTTACAAGTACAACTGAAATGTAAATACATGAGTAGAAAGCAATGCCTAAACAATGGCATAACTGAAATTAAATAAATATACAAGTAAAGTCTAATGCCCCGGGTCTTCAATGTACTGCTCTAAATGCTCCTGGCTGGTCTCGAGCTCTAGTGCGTCCGATCCACCTGACAACATTCCAAAGAAAAAGAGAAATACGAATGTCGTCAGCGAACAATCGCTCGGTAAGTCCCAAAGAAGGAGAGAAGTAGAATAGACAGAAAATAAAGTATATCTAGTATAATATTTGATTGTTAGGTTAACGTAGTGTTTGTAGCTTGGTACAGAAGATGCCAGTGTATACGAGAGGAGTCCAACTTAAACCGTGGATTTTGGTAACCCGTAGTACAAGGCTCCGTCGAAAATACCACGGAACAACGGCATGGATGTAATTACGTCTTAAGTGACCACCTCGTTCCACCTTTAACATATTCCGTACCAGTCTACCCCTTTATAAACCCCGTAGTGTATTATTGTATTGTATTGTCTTGTAATAAATGGAAGACTCGCCGAAACCATGATATCAGTAAATGGATAGTAATGTAGACGGAGTATATTCATGGTTCGGTTCGGTCAATATAGATCGATATAGATTGGATAGACGGATTCATAGAATCATGTTATATTGTAGTTTATACTTGAATTATATTCAAATCAGATTGATTAAATCGAGACTCGGTCTGAGTCAGACACATTAACAAAGAACTTGAAATCCTGAATTAGTTTTGATGTTATCGGTAACTGCTGCACATGAATGGCAGGATTTGTGTCTTTTTCCAAGACAATTACCGTGTTGATAACACCGTTTGTTAGATTATCTACCTTAAATAGGCAAGCACCCATATTCCCGGCTCCCTGAGGCTCAAGAGACTGGTCCCGCTTAAACCTATATTTTCTAGGGTCTTTATTGTAATTTAGTATAACTTGAGGGGTTATTTTGTAAAAATAGTTTGATATAATTTTCAAAGTACACCTCAAGCATTTAATTATCGTTTTTAGGGTTTTCATAGATGTATATTTTTGTACAAGTGGAATTTCTAATAAATAAAACCTAACTTCATAATATATAGTATTTTATTGAAATATTGGAATTGTGTTGTATTTGAATGGTATTTTCATGTAATAGCGATTCCTTTGATTTAGAAAAATTGGAATATTTTAATAATTAAAATAAATATTTTGATAATAGATATCTATAAATTTAAAGAAAATAATTTATTTATTTTCTTGTAGAAATCTCATTTTCTAAAGAAAAATATTTAAAAATTCCATCGAGATCGAATGCTTCTTGCGGAGGTCTGCATCTCGCTCTACTAGGCCTGAGAACGTGCGAAAATCCGCACCATCCCGAACGGGGTCCCTAAAAGTGGGTTGTAAAGGCGCAATTGCATGGAAATGTTTAATACATCTTTTTAAAAAAATGGTTTTATAAGTTGAAGGTATTTATTTGTAAAGTCGTTTTATCCCAAACTATGTTCCCAAAATATCCATCATGTTATGTTAGAGATGTGTATTGTGATGAGGTAGGTCATTACCTCGTCAACTATCTAAAGGTAATATGTTGTTTATGTCGGAAACTAAAATATGTGGTATTTTACTGTACAACTGCGATAAAAATTGCAATATAAATTTTTTTGATGTGAAACTTGTTTAATATGTTTGTTAATGTTTATTAAACATGATATGAAATTTTGGTATTTTCTTGTTTAAGAAAAATAGGATTTTTAAAGAAAAACCGAATTGGAAGTCGGATTAACTCCGCTTCCGTCGGGTTTTAGTATTTAAGATTTTTAGAATAGAGAAAGGGAGAGAAAGAGGGGACTTACTGGCTTCAATGATAGGGAAGAGATAGGAGAAGGATTGGGAAGCGTCGGGACGTCGTTTCGTCGCCGGAATCTCCTCGGAATTTCGTCGGAGCTTCGCCCTTCGCTAACTCCATTTATACACTAAAAGAGAATTGAAAATTTTGTATAGTTTTGACAGGAATTTCTGAGTGAGGAGGGATGAAATATGGTGTGGTATTTATAAGGGAAATTAGGGTTTAGGGGGTGAAAGAAATACGTTAAAAATTTGCATTTAAAAGGATTAAAGGGGCATTTTGTTGCACTCTGGATAAATTCAGAGTAAACAAGCAATATGCGGTTAGTGGGGTAGCTGAAAGGTTGCAGGGGGCAAAAAAAGGAGGCTTTACCCACGGTTGGCCCGGCGGTATCGTCCAAATTGTGCACTTCACTGGTTTGTTACCGGCGGTTTAGGGTGGGGTTGGGTGCCACGTGTTGTGTCGCTTTGGCTTTTTCAGTGCACATGTTTATTTAAACCGTGACTCTTCAGTTTACGTGTAGATTCTTGGGCTTCAGAAATGATTAAAAGAAATAAAAAGATAATGTGGCTGATGAGATTTGAACTCGGATGCTATGTCTCAGCAGTGCAAAATCTTACCAATGAGCTACAAGCTCCTTCTTGCTGTTCAAAAGCAAAACAAACTTATAACTCATTTTCAGGCTTAAGTGTCCATTTCTGTATTTTGAAAAAAATTTGTACAGAAAGTTAGGATTGTTACACTTGTGCTCCCTGCCTTGGATTTATCCTAATGCGAAAAAGTAAATAATATACATCAATGGTGATATCATCCTCAACCCGGAAGTGTCCCAATAAAAGAATATTACATACAAGTTTTTACATGAATGAAAATGAAAAACTCTCATCTCACACAAAAAACCCCGGCTATTCAAACACGACAATCCAATATAACATATCCCAGCAACACATAATATCACATGTTATCAACATAAGTAAATATGCGTATCCCAATTATCATTGACGTATAGCAACGAAACCGGTGATACACCATATATTACACTTACGGTCGCAGAAAAAAAACGAAAACTACAATAATTAGAATCTGCAACATCCTTAGACATCATAAACTCGGAATATCGCATACCCCGAATTTCATGTCTAACATATAAACCTTGCATTTTAATCCCATATTGAAAACAACTTTTCAATAACCTAATCGGGTAATTCAACAAGATTCCCGACTACTTGATCAAATACTCGTCGGAAAAATTAGTAGATGGCCGTACCCCCGATGCCGTTGACGAAGTACACTTAGGCGGAACACCGTGTCTGCGAGCACCCGAGGGGATGTGTAAAGTTTAAAAATAATAATAATAAATAAATAAAATCCTTCAGGTGAATCTTCTGATAATCGGTAAATAATTTGTGTTTTCCGTAAAAACCAAGATATAACTATATTTCAATTTAGACTTAAAAACACCTATTTTAACTATGTATTTGCTAATATGTAGTAATTATTTAGTAACTTATAAATTGGTAGTTTAATTAAATATTTTTCCTTAGTTAATTATTTTAAATATTATTTTAATCTTTCATTATACTTTTAATTAGTGTAAATTACAAAATGAGAATGGGTTAATTATACCAATGTGAACCATGAAAACTTAATAACAAGTTTGTAACATATTCTTTTCTCCATTTGTGTCCAAGACTCTAGAGAATTATAGGATAATGTTTATTAAGAAAATTAATTAATTAAAGAAATTAGTTAAAAGATGTATTAATTAAGAAGTTTTCGCACACACACACACCTCACTTTTTCACTCTCCCTCTCATTTTTTTCCTCATGGCCAAGCCCTCTTCTTGTGCAACCCCCAATTTTCCCACTTCATTCCAACACAAAATTCTTCAAAAATCCATTCAAAAATCAACACAAAATCACACTAATTCCTCAATTAAATTTTAACCTTTATTCTTTGCTCATTCTAGCTTGGATTCTTGAGGTAAGAGAGCAAATTGGGAGGCTTAGTTTGCATGTTGATCTCATGTTTGTGAGGTATAAATCCCAACTCCATGTTTAAATTGTTGTTTAATTACTTCCATCTAGCTAATTAGAAGTTTAATTATGCTTTTAATGTTAAGATTTAATTTTTAAGAGAAGGATTTGAATTAAAAGTTAGTGTTTTTATTATTTGAGTATGGTTATAATAAGTGGTTTAATATTTTAAGATATGCAAAACCTAGTTTAGTTGTTAATTTGTAAATTGTTGCTTCAAAATTTTTCAAATGAGATAATCTTGCAAACTATGTTTTTAGAATTAATGTAAATTGGTGAGATAAAATTTTGGTTATGGTTTGTGTGGCTTAAATAAGATGTTAAGTGAATAATGAAGCCACTAGATTTGCTAAAATATCAAGATTTGTATGAAAACGGTTAATGGTCGCTTACTTGGTTTTTGGAATAAATTGATTCTAATTAAGTTTGAGGTTTTGATGAGTTATAACATATTTCATATAATAATTATTGTGTTGTGAATACGCGATTGGGTTCTAGACTTGGTTATGGTAACGAATAACGACCCTAGTTGTAGTTTGTGGCGTTGTCGGGGGCGCGTTTTGTGCACCAAGTGTCCGCGCGTCTCATAAGTGCGCGAGATTGATTTGTGTCGTTTGTTCCGCGACTATTCGTATATTTATTCTTTTAATTGCTTGTGCGCGATTTTAGGATTGGGTGCAGAGGCGTCGGACGTGGCGTGGAAAGACAAGACGGAGATCGGATCAGATTAACCGAGGCGTCCCGGTGAGTAGATGTATACATCTATGGGGGGATCGTCTGGATGGCGCGAGGCGCCCAATGGTTTAGTATTATTGTAGTACTTGCATTATATGCGCAGTTTCCTAGTTAGCCATCTCATTGCATCGCATCGTTATATGTGTGTGTGTGTGTGTGTGTGTGTGTGTGTATATGTGTATGTGACATCATCTCATAGGACACTTGCACCATTACCATTGGTTCCTACCGCACGTGCACTATTTATGTGAACACACACGCCTTTGATAACTGCTATGTCACGAGCACTATAGAACTTGATTAGGATCAGTAATTGTTCATTTGCATCATATATGATCCGTAGGCTTATACAAGTATATTCATTTCATTAAGATGGGTACGTAGAATTGTTATTCATATGTACATTACCGCATTGCATCATGATTCATGCATAGTTTCTAGCCGTATTTTGCGTTGTATATACTACCGTATCATAAATTTCCATCATCACTAGTATGTTTATATATTATGATTCTTCTCTAGAATTTCAGTATTTATGAAATTTCTGGATTTTGGAGAAAACCGCAAGAATTTATAAACTTATTATCCTTTTTTTTAAAAATGCAAGTTGCGGTTTTCTCGTGATATGATATGTGTGGCGTCCACCATATGTTTTCTCGGTTCTTGAACCGTATCAAATACCCGATTCGAGGAGGGGGATGCACCGTCTGCGGGTACATGGTGAACCCGGTGCGGTATCTCGGGACAAGAAGATCGCACAGATGGCGTTGAATCCGGCAGGGGAGCACTACCGACCGGTTATTTGTGATGTCTGGCGCGGCGGATATCCGAAAGATACCGACCGTAGCCGTGAGAGTTGATGATTTGGGCCGATCCGGACTGCCGGAGCCCGAGATATAGATATTGAGATTCGAGATATAGAGATATTGAGATATTGAGACTTTGAGATACAGAGATATTAATATATTGAGATATTGAGACATTGAGACATACATATTTAGTGTCGATGCTTGACACGGATTTCAGTTAATTTCATTGATAATACTTCAGTTATTTCACAAAGTTTTACTAAGATAAGAATACAGATTTTCTCGTACCAAACATATTCAGGTTTCATGTGATTTTGCATTCATGTTGCACACATACTAGTGCATCGCAGCATATCGGTATATATAGGTTGTGACGCATTTGCGTGCATACTTACGATAACCTTATTAGATGTTAAATACTACTCACGAGTTGGCAACTCACCCCCGTTGTGCCACAGTATCTTGCAGGTCTGGCCCATCAGCACAGTAGCGGCGGGTGTACTTTCTTTTCCGCTTGATTGCTTCAGCTTGCAGCTTGCTCATAGGTGGGACTTGGAGGATTTTCTTTTGCTCCCGCCGCGTATTTTATTTGTATCTAGTATACTCCATCTACCCTTATATATTGGACTAGACGGTGAGACTTGTATTGTGGTTTGGTGTTGATACTCACTTGAGCCGACGTGATGCTTTTATGCTTTTATACTTATTTCTCATTATTATGATATATTCATTGCATGTAGTTGTGATTCCGCCATTGGCGAAGAGCTAGATCCCGCTTGGGGATGCCTTTATTCTTGGTATATATGTATTTATATATGTTGTACCCGTTTGGGGGCTGGTTTTTACAAAGGAGACTCTGCCGAAATTTTCGTAAAATTTTGATGCTTTTAAAATGTTTAGTTCAACTTATTTTGTTTTAAATAACTTTCTTTTAATAAGTTTTTCTTCACTCTATTTCTTTATTTGGTTTAGATTTCTGGGCTTTGGCTTACTTAGATTACGTTACGCTTTTAGACGTTTCGTAATTTAAGTGTCAGTCACGTTCTGTACTTTCGGGTCGTGACAGGATATTTTTGGCTACGGGGTTCTTCTACAGTCACTTGGTCGGGGCTATGGAGTATGGCTATCTAGTAGTGTTACCCGGAGAATGTTCGCGTTCTATACGAGATTGCAACGGAGTTTTGATCGGAATCGAAACTCTGTGGAAATCTACCAAAATAGACTAAATTGCTAGATTTACATAACACTAACTAGTTTTCACAAAACTAATTATCGTGGATTCTAAATATTGTATCATATTTCAATATCAAACCCGAAACGATGTTAAAATACGACTACGAAACACTCCGTATTGCCACTAAAGAAAAATAACATCACATGCAATCTTGGGAAAAACAAACATAACCTAAAACCCTAAAACTAAGAGATCAGAACACCACAAAAATTTCAAGGTTTTTTGCTACAGGAAAAAAGGTGAGGCCGGTTTTTTTGACAATATGCCCGGCCAAAAATTTAGGGTTTTGCCTAAAATTTTTCTGGTGTTCTAGATACATCATAACTAGCTTTCTACACTTGTTTTAAAAAAAATTTAGAGGACTTAAAAAATTCGACAGATACTAAGGTTTCGGATTGCAAGTTTCGGAGTTATTTCGTTTATGTAATTCAACTAAATACGTCTAATTCTCTAGCCTTGGCTCTGATACCACTGATGGGTTTCTTAGCACTCTTACTAAGTTTTATAAGACATCGGGTATGAAATTTTAAAAAATCTAGAGACCAAAGCAACCCGAACCAAGGATCTAACTAGAGAATTAGGGTTTAATTAAGAAAGTAAACAACTTTACTCTAAGTGAACAAGGAATACAACATTTGTAGACCGGTCCTTTACTTCTAAAGCTCCTTGTAGTAGTCCTTTTGCTCCAAGTAGTGGTGTCCCGGACTCTCCTTTGGCTCCACTAGCAGAAAGGAACGAGCTTACTCAAGGATCTTCGAGGCCCAAGATGATCCACGTCGAAAAATCTCTAACTCAAGCTACATCTTTACTAATTGATGAACTAGTGAAGAAACAGTCTATACTAAATGGCTAGTTTGGTATAGATTGGTGAAATAGGACTTTTGCTCACTTTAGAATAATTTCTCTCTCTTTCTTTTCTTCACTCACTCAAAGCTAGAGAGCAAGGAAGGAGATGAAGAAAATGATTTCAAGTGATCAAGTGTTGAACCATGGGCGAGCAAATATCTCATATAACTTATGTAGAAACTTAACCATGGCTAAATATTAGAGTTGGGTTAATAAATATCTAGAGTAAAACAAAATTAATGGACTAAGTCAAGATTTCCACAAGCTTCTGCAAGCAACTTCAACCATGATAATTTCCATCTAATTTTGGTTTTTCCCTTAATAATTAAATCCCCACATTCACCCAGGTCCAATGTATCATCTAGCATGACATATATTAAATACATTAATATATATCACATATATATTTAAATGTATTTGGAAAAAACATTTTCTTGAGTGAGCTAATATTAGTTAATGTATATTAATATATCAAATATATAATCATACATTAAATTATTAAATCAACACTTGATTTAATAACCCGACTGTATCGCATACAACCGACTAATATCATTTATATGTATATCATATATACATATAATATATCATTGAATCAACACTTGATTCAACAATCCGGTTATATAACATATAACCTGTATCGCGAGATTGGAATATGGTATCACATACACGTATTAATCTCGGTCCCGCACATTTCACATATGTGCCGTACTTCGTTTCGCATGAGCTAGGAAACCTCGGTGTATGACTTTAATGACTCGTCAATACGCCGACAGTAGGTGATGATCATATCAGTCACCCACAAGCCGTCGGCGGTACTAGCTGGACGTAACGGCTACCCAGGTATTTAGCGATTAGAAGATCAACAAGCAAGCTTGTCCATACTCCTGTGAATCCAACAGCAACACTACCGTACAGTCCGGTCTCTTCGTCTGATATGTCGCATATCGAGTCTAGGGGTGGTAAACGTCAGACCCAGTAACTTGATAAGTCATGCCGATATGAGGCTCATAACGGGTCGAGAAACTACTGATAACACTTACCAGTAAATCTCTGTATCAGCCCTGGCCAAGGACTTCCTGTTATGGCCAATCGAGCACAGCGTAACATCAACCCCCAATACCGGGAGAGACGAATCCCCTCCTATCGCTCATTGCCTCCATGTGACTCGGGATTGTACCCAAAAACAACCTGTTTGCACGCTCTCTTGAACATGGTAGGGTGGAAATCAAATAACAGTGGGAATCATACAAGACTCTATGACGATCTCGGGTCTACAGACTAACATGTACCAGTGTCACCAGAGAACTGCTATCTGACGATAAGTATAATACCATCTAGGAGTTCTCAGCGAGTCCTGATCAGTGTACCCAGTCTCCACTGAGCACCCGTATAACATCTTTGATGTCAAACATTAATGGATATGAGATCATCCATCGCCCATCAAATGGGTCAAGAAGCGTATACGCTAGTCTGCTCTGGAATATCGATGCCCCGTCTCGATACACCCTCGACTTGGAACAATTAAAAAATGATCTTGTGGACTACCCTGGCCCCACTAGTATGATCCGCATCATAATCCTGGTAGTCTAGTATACATCCTGAAGGCTTTACCAACAAGTGAGAGCAATACAGCATCACAATACTAGTCTACATGTTAAGATAAAGAACAACCAGATAGCATACTATCATGTCGAGCAAGAAAGTCCTCTCTATATATGTCCAAGCATCCATTATAATATACAATCATGTACAACAATGGCCTCTAGGGCATACATACAATTAACATATACTACTCGGGAGGAAGGCCAAGATTGGAGGAAGCCCCTCGTGAAGTTCCTAAAAGATGGTATACTTCCAGAGGCCTGAGGGGAGGCTCGCCGCCTTCGAGAGAAAGCTCGTCATTTCATCTAGAGCAATGGAAACCTCTACAATAAGTCATAAACTCATCCCCTGCTCTGATGCATTGACCCCCACGAAACTGACTACGTTCTACGAGAAATACAAGAAGGGATCGAGGGAGCGCATCAAAGCGCCCACACCCTGGTCCAGAAGACACTGCTCCAAGGATATTATTGGCCGAGGATACACCATGATGCCGAGAAGCTCGTCAGAAGATGCAAGAACTACCAACTCTACGGCAGCATACCTCGCCAACCCGCTACCGAGCTGACGCCCCTCAGTTCCCCTTGGCCGTTTGCACAATGGAGGATGGATATGGTGGGCCAACTCCCCACCGGCACGGACGGACACAAATACATCCTTATCGCGGTAGACTACTTCACGAAGTGGATAGAGGCCGTGGCCATTAGAAAACCAGACGCCGCCTCTACTATAGAGTTCCTGGAAAATAACATCATCTCTCAATTTGGAATCCCGAGGTGCATCGTTACCGACCATGGGACCAACTTCGAAAATGACAAAATCAAAGAATTTTGCAGTGACTACCACATACTGATGAAGTTTTCCACAGTCGCACATCCGCAATGCAACGGACAAGCCGAGGTAGCAAACCGAGGAGTCATACGCAGAATCAAGGCTCGCTTGGAAAGAAAACAGGGCAGCTGGGTCGAGGAATTGCCATGGGTGCTATGGGCATTGCAGACCTCGAAGAAAACACCCACGGGAGAAACCACATTCGGCCTCTGCTACAGTACCGAGGCGATGGTGCCGACCGAGATCAGACCGCCCAGTTATAGAGTCGAACACTTCAATGACGAAGCGAACACGTTGGCACTCCAGACTAACTTGGACGTATTATTGGAAAAGCGGGATCGAGCGCAGATTAGAGCAGCCATCTATCAACAACAAACCGCTCGCTACTACAACGCACGAGTTAAATATCGGGCCTTCAAGACAGGAGATCTGGTCTTACGAAGGAACAAGTTTGTGGACCAAGCAAAGCTGCATAAATTCTCCCCGAAATGGGACGAACCATTCCTCATAGCAGAAGTATTGCCCAGTGGAGCATATCGCTTACAAGATGCCGGGGGCGTAAGTTCCTTCGGTCCTACAACACCGAAAAACTCAAATTGTACAAATAAGCACGTCTTCTTCTTTTGAAACAATGTAATTCTTATTGACATTGAATTAAATCTCATGAGCTAGGTCCTCTCATAAAAGAGACCTTTTGCACAACTTTTGTTTCTTTTCTCGGTTCCGAGACCCCTAGGTTTGTTTCAAAAATTGCGTAAAATATACTGAGGGGATAAAAAGAGACGATACGCATAAAAAAGAAGAACTTTTAAGAAGGTATTATGAGCACCTCAGCCTTACAAAAATTACAACAAAGGGAGACGGAGATTAAGGTAGCCTTGTCAATGGTATACCGAGGAAACTTCCTCCAACCGATCCAATGCAGCATCGACCCGTTCCCTTCAGCGGTACTCACAAACCCTAGACGTCACGGACTCCCCAGGTTCCTCGTCCGCCGAGTTTGATGTAACGACCAATCTTTGCTGGAAACTCTCGAGCAAAAGGCCCACAGAGTAGCTTCCTGCTCGGTCATCCACCAGCGGGTAGCCTCCTGCCCAACAACGCTGTGGATCTAAAGCCCTCATCACGAGGCCGCCGAGCAATTTCCTGCTGGCTCATCTCTAGCGGGTAGCTTCCTACCCAACTACGCTAAGGATCCAAATCCCTCCTCATGAGGCTACCGAGTAGCTTCCTGCTGGGTCATCCACCAGCGGGTAGCCTTGTCACAACCCACCCCCAAACACAGATCGTATTTTCCGCTCTGGCCGAAACCGCACGGTTTTGTCCTTTTTTATATTTCTGAAATGTTACAATCTTCCCCCCTTAAATAAATTCGGTCCCCGAATTTAAATTTAAATCCCCAAATGCTAAAATATTTCAATAATCAGATCAAATCAACAGGGCTCCGAAATCACGGAAGATACAGAAATACCACAGCGCATCCTAAAACGAATGCGAAACTCAAAATCAAACTCTGTCAAGCATGATGTAATCATCGGAGTTAAAATGGAAATACGAATCTCGAATTCTACTACTGGAATTCAAATGCACTATAGCCAAAATCATAATACATATATAGCACGCATCTTTGTAAAACCATTTTAAAAACTGAATAAAACACATGCAAAATCTTTCCCAAATCTCCGTGCAATGCGTACCTCACGGCACAAGTGGCGGACGATCATTTGTAAAGTAGTAAATATATACTTATATATGTGTTCAATTTATACGTCCTGCCTTTTTGAAATATCCCAAAATGTTCTCTTTATAAAATTTCGTGTCATTCACGGACACGTAGGAAATAGCGAGACTATAGCCCCTTTTTGAAAACCTTTGGTAACTTTTTATGCATGCAAAAGTACTCAGGCACTGTCCTCAGACCAGCCCTGCTCGGCTACTATACAATATAGTACCATCCTCAAAACACAATACTCATAAATAAAATTAGCCTCAAAAGGCGTATCCAACATCACATGCATCTGGTGTGCACGGAAAACCAAATTCAATACAAGCGCCGCAATATGCACAAAAGCAAAACTAAGTGCAACGGGTGTGCACGAAAATATCTGTCCAGTGCAACGAATATGCAAGACAACAATATCAAATGCATTTATAGTGCACGAAAGCATCTGTCCAGTGCAATGGATATGCACGACAATCTCAACCCAGTGTAACTAACACGCACGAATAAAAATCTTAATCGAGTGCATCCGGTGTGCACAAAATCTCATATCATGCGCCCAACATGCGCGAAAATCCAAATCAAGTGTGTCAGGTCCGTATAAAACATCCAGTGCAATAGTATGCACGATAACAAACATCAAGTGCAGACGCGCATGAAAACATAATCTGGAGCAACTAATGCACGAAATACAAATCCGGTGCAACCAATGCACGAAATACAAATCCGGTGCAACCAATGCATGTGATGTTGGATACGCCTTTTGAGGCTAATTTTATTTATGAGTATTGCGTTTTGATGATGGATACTATATTGTATAGTAGCCGAGCAGGGCTGGTCTGAGGACAGTGCCTGAGTACTTTTGCATGCATAAAAAATTACCAAAGATTTTCAAAAAGGGGTGTAACATCCCTAAACTTTTTGTACAATTTTTTTCAAAAAAATACATAAAGGGGTACTTTTTCCTGGGCACAAGTTATAAATTTGTTTTGCTTTTTAATAGCAAGAAAGAGCTTGTAGCTCATTGGTAAGACCTTGCACTGCTAAACCAAAGCACCAGAGTTCACATCCTATTAGCCAAATTATTTTTTAGTTAGTTTTCTTTTAAATTTTTAGAAGCCTAAGAGTCTACACGTGCATAACTCATAAAAACCAAAAGTCACATATATAATAAACTGATCCAGGAGAAAGACCAACCGACGGTGGACACGTGGCGACGAGCCCCGGCCCGACTCGGCCGGCGAGGCCGGGTTGACTCGGCCTGACTCCGATTCTCCCTTTTGAACTCTTGTGTCTTTTGGTCTTCTGAAAACCCCTGTCATGTTTAAAAACCCTGCACATTTACAGAGCCAATAAAAACACCTATTTACTCTAATTTTAATATATCTTTTCACACCCTTTCATCTACCCTAAACCCTTGATTACCCTATAAATACCACTCCAAATCACACCCCCTCACAAACAAACTCTGTCCAAACTCTCAAGAAAAATCTCTAAACTTTTGTGTATAAGTGGAGTTAGCGAAGGGCGAAGCTCCGGCGAATTTCCAACGACGACCCTAGGAGCTTCCGGCAATGAAACGACGCACCGGAACCTACTTACACTCCCTCTTCCTCTTTTCTAAGCTAAATTCCAATAAGTCTCTCCTCCCTCTACTCCTTTCTATTCATAAAACTCGTATTTCTAAAACCCGACGGAAGCGGAGTTAATCCGACTTCCGATTCAGTTTTCTTTAAAAAGTACCAATTTTCTTAAATACAACATACCAAACCCTCATATCTTGACTATTAAACATTAAAAAAACATCATGAACAAGTTTCATAGCAAAATATTTCATATTGCAATTTTTATCGTACTTTTTCAGTAAAATACCATTTAGTTTAGTTTCGACATTAAACATCATAATTCCTTGCTATACCTTTAAATAGTGCACGAGGTAATGACATACCTCCTCACAATACTCATATACAACATAGCACGATACTTTTCGGGAACATAGAATACGGGAAAATGCAATTTTACATATAAATACCTATTACTATTAAAACCTTTTTATATAAGATTATGTATTTTAAACAAATCTTTGCAAAGCACCGCTACAACCCATTTTAGGGAACCCGTTCGGGATGGTGCGGATTATCGTACATCCTCGGACTTAGTGGTACGAGATGCAGACCTCCGCAAGGAGCATTCGGTCTCGAAAGATTTAAAAATACAAATATCTTAAGAAAATGAGATTTCTAGAAAAATAATAAATTAAATTATTTTTATAAATATGTATATATGTGTGTGTGTGTGTGTGTCATCAAAATATCTATTTTTTGATATAGTATAAATATTCCAACTTTTCTAAATAAAAAAGAATCACTTTACATGAAAACACCATGCAATTCCATACAAGTTCAATTTTACAATTAAATACCATATATTATAAAATTAGGTTATGTTCACTAGAAATGTCACATATATAAAATCTATATCTATGAAAACTCTAAAGACGATAATTAAATATTTGAGGTGTATTTATACAAAATTATTTTTACATAAAACCCTCTCAAGTTGTATAAATTACAATAAGGACCCTGGTAAATATAGGTTTAAGCGGGACCAGTCTCTTGAGCCTCAGAGAGCCGGAGATATGGGTGGTTGCCTATTTAAGGTAGACAACTTAACAAACGGTGTTATCAACACGGTAATCGTCTTTGAAAAATACACAAATCCTGCCGTCCATGTGCAGCGGTTACCGATAACACCAAAACCTAATTCAGGATTCAATTTCTTTTCTAATTGTTTGACTCAGACTGAATCTCGATATAATCAATCTGACTTGAATGGGATTCAAGTATAAAACTATATTACAATATGAATCTATGAATCCATATAATCAATCTGACTTGAATGAGATTCAAGTATATATAACAATTCAATATGAATTCATATATTCAATCTATTCAATCTATACAATCTACATAACTTGACTGATCCGAACCATGAATATATTCCATTTACATGATTATCCAGTACCTCCATTTCCATTTATACGATATCGTGGTTTCGGCAAGTCATCCGTCTATACAATCTATAATACAAGATAATACAATCCAATACAATACCATCAGTACAATCATTACCAATAAAATAAATACACGGGGTGTTGGGGTAGTTCATGCGTGAATCCAACAAAATCTCAAAAGTCCCCCTAAATCATGAATCCATGTCTACTAACACAAGCAAGCTATCATGAGGGCCCGTGTTTTCTTGCTCCTGGATTACAGCCTGTTGAGTTTGGAATACTTCAAAACAAGGTTGAAGTCCCGTTACTAACATTCTGGTTCCCTACCCATGGATTACAGCCTGTTGGGTTTGAGAACACTCTTGAGATTGGTTGACATTCACCCTTGAACTTACGTAAACAACAGCGTTAACTCTAAATACAACATTATAATAATATAATACAACTTAAAAGCTACACTCTCTCCCTGTGTATTCTACTTCTCTCTCTTCTTAGGGACTTACCGAGCAATTGTTCGCTGACAACATTCCTTCTCTTTTTTCTTTGGAATGTTGTCAGGTGATTCGGACCTTCAGGAGATCGAGCCTACCAGCGAGGACTTGTATCGGCTAGCCTACGACCCATAGCTATAGATTCATTGTACGCATTTCATTTCAGTACTTTCCATTTCTGTTCTGCCACTGTTTAGGCATTGCTTTCATTCAGATATATTTACTTTTCCATGTACAGTAAAAGAATGTTAATAAATAAAATTGTTGTTCATTACATTTGTCTCTTGTGTATATTTCTTTTATATTGCTTAGTTACGCTTAGCGTATTTACTTCTGAATAAATATGTAGTGGCCTCGTCGCGCCCTCTCGCCATACACCGGGAAGCGGGGCGTGACAAGGGGCTATAGTCTCGCTATTTCCTATGTGTCCGTGAGTGACATGAAATTTTATAAAGAGAACCTTTTGGGATATTTCAAAAAGGTAGGACGTATAAATTGAACACATATATAAGTATAAATTTACTACTTTACAAATGATCGTCCGCCACTTGTGCCGTGAACTATGCATAGCACAGAGATTTGGGAAAGATTTTGCATGTGTTTTATTCAGTTTTTAAAATGATTTTACAAAGATGCGTGCTATATATGTATTGTGTTTTGGTTATAGTGCATTTGAATTCCAGTAGTGGAATTCGAGCTTCGTATTTCCATTTTAACTCCGATGATTGCATGATGCTTGACGGAGTTTGATTTTGAGTTTCGCACTCGATTTCACGCGCACAGGATGCGCTGTGGTATTTCTATATCTTCCGTGATTTCGGAGCCCCGTTGATTTGAGCTGATTATTGAAATGTTTTAGCATTTGGGGATTTTAATTTAAATTCGGGGACCGAATTTATTTAAGGGGGGAAGACTGTAACATTTCAGAAATATAAAATATTATTTTTGGAAATTTAATATTAAAATAATATATTTCGCGAAAACTATTCGATTGCGAATAGAGGTTTTCGTAAAATGGTATAAGCATATACCAATATTTAGAAATTTATCGGAAATTAAAATGATTTATTTATTATAATGATATTTATCGGATTTTTGGCCAAATCCGTATTTTTACATTTTTCCGTGACTAGTGCACCATGTCATGTGCATATTGGGTTTGGGTTTATGAGTTTGTGTGTGTGATTTGTGAGTTTGTGAGATATAGAAAAGTCAAAGAAAAAAAGGCAAAGAGAGAGAGAGAGAGTTATGAGAGTAAAACAAGAAATGGGTGAAAAACAAAAGAGATTTGTTTGGAGAGTGAATGTAAGGGGATATTTGTGAGTGATAGAGTGAGCATAAGAGAGGGGAATTAAGACTTGGCTGGTCCATTCCTCTTTCCCCATTGTTTTCTTCATGTTTTCTTCATCTCCTTCATTCCCTCACTACCTACATGCCTCATCTCCAAATACTTTCCAAAACCCTTTGCCGCCTTCATCAAAAACATGCACAAGCCTATCCTAAATCCTTTGAACCATTCAAGTTTGGATTTTGAAGATTTTGAGTAACTCAAGAATTTTCCTAGGTTTCCAAATGAGGTAATCTCTTCACTTTTAAATTTGTATTTGTGTTATATATCATAGTTTAGTTAGAAATCGATTTAATTAAGATATATGATCTTAGAAAATTCCAAGTGCTGATAAGTGGTTAATTAAGGTGTAGTGAGTATTTACAAGACCTTAGAAATTGAATTTCTGGCCTGGAAAAGTGAATAGAAGCCGATACACGAAGTTAGAATTGTTCCGTGTCGGTTTTGTGAACCTAAAGGCCTACAGGGTATCTGGAGCTATATGGGATATTTTTAAGAAAATCAAGCAAGTCCATTAATCTGATATCAATTGCTAGTACACCTGCACAATTACCGTTGATGCGCATGTTACATATACACAGATTTGCCGGCTTACACACATTCTTTATAGGTAATTGTCATGCCACTTTTACAGTAGAATTGCCATGTCACTTATACAGTAGAATTGTCGTGCCATTTACACAGGAGAACTGCCCTATCATGATATTAATCTTAAAAGTAAAAGTACATTTATTGTTCAGTACTATCACTTGATATGCTTACATGATATACACGATATGCTCATATTACTACTCTATGTTGCATACATCGCATCTTATAGTTATATGCTTGCATGATATACCCGATATACTCATATTACTACTCTATGTTGCATATATCGTACTTTATGGTAATATGCATTGAGATGTTGTTTATATGAGATCTCTGAATTTGAGAACCGCAGTTTAATTTCAAAGGAAATTGTGTATTGTTTGAAAAATGTGGTTTCTATTGATATGATATTTTGAGGTGTCCACCATGAGTTTTCTCGGTTCTGAGCAGTGAGTATACACGATTCGAGGAGCGGTAGGCACCGTCTGCGGGTACATGGTGGACCCGGTGAGGTATCCCGGGGGAAGAAGACTCGTATTGTTAGGTGGTGAGCCTGGCAGGGAAGCACTACCTACCGGTGATTGTATAGAGCTCGGCAGATATCCGGAGGATACCGTTTTAGAGTTATGATATGAGATGGATATGAGGACCGATTTGAGGATGCGGTGCCTGAGATGAGATAGATATGAGGGCCGTTCTGAGTATGTGACACCTGAGATATGAGGATTTACGTGTCGATGCTGGACACGGGTTTCATGATGTTTCGAGTGTCGGTGTTGGACACTCAGGTTTCATGATTTTGATGTGTCGTTGATGGACACACGTGGTTGATATCCTCATATATATATATATACATGCTTATGTTTTCATGATGTTCAAGTGTCGATGTGGGATACTCATGTTCCATGCTATTGTTTGTATCATTGATAGGCACGTGGATGATATCCGCGGGCATACAGACATATGATGTCAGATGTTTATTTATATATATCATTGCATTGACTCAATTTTTGACATATATGCGTACTTGGTCACCCTAGATATTATATTACCTTCAGGATATAGTGACCTAGGAAATCGTTGTTTTATTCGATTTCTACTTGCTGATGTTTTCTACTCACGAGTTGGCAACTCACCTCCGTTGTGCCACAGTTCTTGCAGGTTTGACCGCTTAAGATCAGTTGTGGTATTGTTGGCACACAGCTTCTTCCAGGGTGCTTTGCTTTGGTAGGTGGGACACACGTTGGATCGTGCCCACTCTCGTACTTTATATATTCCATTGTATCTAGATAAACTCTATCTGATCACATCACATCAGATCAGATCAGAAACTAGAGATTGTATATTGGTAAACCTAGTCAGACTTGGGTTTTGTGCGAGACTTAGAGCAATGGGTTTATGATCGTTTTCTTGAGTTTTGATGTCTTTCTTTTTATTTGTTCTTTCTGGGTTAATTCTTCGCCGTTGGGCGTCGTATATATGTTACTGCGTGGTTGTGATTCCGCCAGTTGGCGAAGAGTTGGCTCCCGCTTGGGGATGCCTATATATTGTTGTGAATATGTTTTTGGATCAAAATATACAAGGGAGGTGTTGCCCAAATTTTTAAAGACGAAAGATGTTTTCAACTCCAGTATAATCCACTTGCATTTTCATATTTCATTAGCTATGCATTTAAAGTAAAACATGATTCATTATACCTTTATTTCAAAACTGCAGCCCCACTATTTTCTGCAAAAAGGTTTAGATTTTCTGGGCTTTGGCTTACTTGATTTACGTCACGCCTTTAGACGTTGCGTGATTTAAGTGTCGGTCACGTGCTAAATTATGGGTCGTGACAAATTTGGTATCAGAGCGTTAGGTTTAAGCTTGGTTTGAGTCTGGGTTTGACTATGCGAAGCCTAGGGCGTATATATCTCGGAACCTACGCTTGACCTTACGAAAGTTAGACTTAACGGTGGGGTATTAGACCCGAACATTCGTTTCATTGGTTGACCTTGATTGATGGAGTAGGTAGCTTGAGTAGAGTGGCATACCGTACATATGTTCCACGGCATATTTACGATACGATACTCCACTTAAGAAACCTTAGGATTTACTTATCTTGAGATCTTTGATACTATTCGTTCCTATGATCATATATCCATATGGGAACTGTTGATTTCTTTCATTCATTTGATCTATCTACTTCGATACCTTCTTGAGGTTCCTGTCACCATGGTTTGTGCGCAGATTGAGCTGCTGCTAGTGTTGCGATCAGAGCGAGCTCGTTACAGACGAGGGCTGACCATGATGTTGTTTTCTGGTGACATAGGGACGTGTAGGTATTGTGTTGTGTTGTGATCTCTCGTTTGAGTCGAGTGTTAGGTTTTGCACCGGATGATCGGTCCATTGATAGAAGCTGCCGGATTGAGAGGACTGTTGATGTACAACCTACCTCAGAGATCATGATGTTGTCTACCGTGTAGACAGATGACCCAGCTGTTGCTGAGATTGATGGGATGTCGTTTCTAGAGTTTATGAGCCGAAACCGCTGAAGATTTCAGACAGAGATGTGACAGGAGGAACTTAGTCTACCTCGAGTTGAGATACTGATATGATTTATCAGGTTTGATGTGCCGATACAGGCTCAGTTGAGTTGAAAAGTTCCATTTGAAGGATCTTACTTGGATCTAGAGTAGATCGATCAAGAGAGGACGTTGTTCGTTGGAAACTGCGATGTGAGATCAGTAAGTTGACCAGTTTCAGATAGAAGGACCTCACCAGATGTGTTGTGATTTGATCGAGAACGGACGAATAAAGTGTATTTCTCCAAAGATTGGACGAGTTCCCGAGGATGTGTTCGGCTAGATATCTTCTACAAAGTGATGAAGATACCGAGTTCGTAATTTTGAGTCTGTATGAGAGACTCCAGATTGATCATAACCGAGAATGAATTGCAATATGCAGACAGCAAGAGATGACGTCGAAATGGGCGATAATAAAGACGAGTGGAACAAAAGGTTCGTTCGAGATGTTAACAAGCGATCGTTACTCTCCGTTGAAGCCAGAGGATTGATATGTGTGCAGAGGCATTAAATACAGCCAAATTTCCATATGAAAGCCGTGCTGAGGACACAGCTGTCCGGTTATAAGAAATGAGTTACGCAAGAGTGCCAACCTTCATATATTTCGGCATATGTGAGATCGGAAGAAGCCGTGAGCAGGTTCTTTCCAGGACACCGCAGCGATAAATACTTGTACCCAGGATCAGTTATAGAGTGCATATTCAGAGGGCTAGATGTCGCCGTCAGTAATATGCCGTTTGAGAGTGGTCATGTTGATTGGCCAGACGGTGATCAGAGGAGTTCCAGAGCGAGACTGTTTTGTTAGTACACCTGACCGGGCCGACGAGCAGAAGGATTGCGAGATTGGTAATTCAGAGAGGAACAGGGAACCTAGAGACCAGAGATGCCAGAACGTGAGCATAAGGCAAGTAGATGATCTTGCTCTGCCAGCTTTGGGCGTACCGGCTTTATTTTTCGACATTGTAGGAGTTGTACCTCAATGTCAGTTATTGCGATTTGCGTTTTGTGATCCGAGTATCACAATTTTATCATTTGGAATTTAGTTTCGATGATTGGGTTTCGTGATTTGTGTTTTTGTGCGCCATGTTTGCACCTATTGGAGATTTATATTTTTGCGCACAGTTATTGCACTTGAATTATGTTTTATACACCGCTACATTGAGATTTTATGATTGTGCATATCTATTGCACTAAGTATCGATTTGTGCCATCGTAGCACGTATTTATGGTTTCATGGATTCGATACTGTCGATTTAATTTCATGCATGTTATATGCACTTGCCTTTACATAACCACTCGGTATAGCTTATATGTGCTTGCAGTGCATTAGGATGGATTTTGTGCACGCAGTTGCACACGTTTATGATTCTATATACCTTGGCATACTCGGTGTCGTTTTTGTGAGCATTTGAGATATTGATGAGTTCTCGTGTATTTGTTGAACCAGATTGTATTTCATGCATTGGTTGCACCAGGTTTGTATTTCGTGCATTGGTTGCACCGGATTTGTATTTCGTACATTGGTTGCACCGGATTTGTATTTCGTGCATTTGTCACGACCCGTAATTTAGCACATGACCGGCACTTAAATTACGCAACGTCTAAAGGCGTGACGTAAATCAAGTAAGCCCCAGAAAATCTAAACCTTTTTGCGGAAAATAGTGGGGATGCAGTTTTGAAATAAAGGTATAATGAATCATATTTTTCTTTAAATGCATGGCTAATGAAATAAGAAAATGCAGGTGGATTATACTACAATTGAAAACATGTTTCGCCTTTAAAAATTTGGGCAGCACCTCCCTTGTATATTTTGATCCAAAAACATATACACAACAATATATAGGCATCCCCAAGCTGGAGCTTGCTCTTCGCTAACTGGAGGAATCACAACCACGCAATAACATATATACGACGCCCAACGGCGAAGAATTAACCCAGAAAGAACAAATAAGGAAGCAAGATATCAAAACTCAAGAAAACGATCAAAACCCATCGCTCTGAGTCTCGCACAACCAAGTCTGACTAGGTCTACCAATATACAATTCTAGTCTCTGATTTGATCTGATATGATGTGATAGAGTTTATCTAGATACAATAGAATATAACAGTATGAGAGTGGGCATGATCCAACATGTGTCCCACCTACGAAAGCAAAGCACCCTGGATGAAGTTGTGTGCCAGCGATATCGCAACTGATCCCAAATGGTCAAACCTGCGAGAACTGTGGCACAACAGGGTGAGTTGCCAACTCGTAAGTAGAAAACATCAGCAAGTAGAAATCGAATAAAACAACGATTTCCTAGGTCACTATATCCTGAAGGTAATACTATGATATCTAGGGTGACCAAGTACGCATATATGTCAACAATCGAGTCAATGCAATGACATATATAAATAAACATCTGACATCATATGCCTGTATGCATGTGGATATCATCCACGTGTCCATCAACGATACAAACAATATCATAGAACCTGAGTATCCCACACCGACACTCGAACATCATGAAAATATAAGCCTGTATATATAGATGGGGATATCTACCATGTGTGTCTATCAACGACACAACAAAATCATGGAACCTGAGTGTCCAACACCGACACTCGAAACATCATGAAAACATATGCCTGTATGTATATGAGGATATCAACCATGTGTGTCTATCAACGACACATCAAAATCATGGAACCTGAGTGTCTAACATCGACACTCGAAATATCATGAAACCTGTGTCCAGCATCGACACGTAAATCCTCATATCTCAGGCGCCGCATACTCAGATCGACCCTCATATCTATCTCATCTCAGGCGCCGCATCCTCAAATCTGTCCTCATATCCATCTCATATCATAACTCCAAAACGGTATTCTCCAGATATCCGCGGAGTTCTATACAATCACCGGTAGGTAGTGCTCCCCAGCCAGGCTCATCGCCTAACAATACGAGTCTTCTTGCCCCGGGGTATCTCACCGGGTCCACCATGTACCTGCAGACGGTGTCTACCGCTCCTCGAATCGGGTATACTCACTGCTCAGAACCGAGAAAACTCATGGTGGACACCTCAAAATATCATATCAATAGAAACCACATTTTTAAAACAATACACAATTTCCTTTGAAATTAAACTGCGGTTCTCAAATTCAGAGATCTCATATAAACATCATCTCAATGCATATTACCATAAAGTACGATATATGCAACATAGAGTAGTAATATGAGCATATCGGGTATATCATGCAAGCATATAACTATAAGATGCGATGTATGCAACATAGAGTAGTAATATGAGCATATCGTGTATATCATGTAAGCATATCAAGTGATAGTACTGAACAATAAATGTACTTTTACTTTTAAGATTAATATCATGATAAGGCAGTTCTCCTCTGTAAATGGCACGACAATTCTACTGTATAAGTGACATGGCAATTCTACTGTGTAAGTGGCATGGTAATTACCGATGAAGAATGTGTGTGAACCAGCAAATCTGTGTATGTGTAACATGCGCATCAACGGTAATTGTGCAAGTGTACTAGCAATTGATATCATATAGCATTAAATACCGGCACATGGTATGTACATCACGAGGGTAATATCCTACATAACATGAACAATAATTGGGTGTATCTATCTACACAAAAATCATACAGTCACTTTTAAATGAAACACATCGTCGTTTTGAAAATAGGTATGGTTCAGGTGGAAATCTTTATATCGGCGATCCCGCCTCATAACATCCAATATGACAATAATCATCGATCATCGTCCTCAAATCACTAGCGCGGATCAATCATCTAGTACATCTCATTGCGTATGGTAATTTAACGTACGGGGTCATCAAACAGAATAGGGAATCTATCGACCTATACAATAATGAGGGTACGAATCTAAAGTCTCGTACGACATATTACTCATTATACTCAAAAATATATATACATATATACACATATATCTCAAATCGCGTTCGTATAAATTTCATATCTTATGAATTCCACAACACCTCTATCTCAATCTCGTGTCGTGCATATCGATCTCAATCTCATATCATACCATCATCAACTCATACTTGTTCTCTTTCAATTCGTACCTATCATGATTCACTTCCCATTTCATATTCTCAAGCAAATATATCCATTAACGTCAACTTTATCATAATTATAATTTATAACATAATCTTCCATATCAATGGTTGCGGGGGTGCTATACGCCATCCACCCGACTTCCCCCGTAGATATAAATCTACTCACCTGCTAAACTCCTCGCTTAGCCGAAGTCGATGTGCTTCTTCGTCTCGGAAGTCCATGTGAAGGTACCTACAATCAATACACAATCGCAATTCTATAAGAATCAATATCCGAAAATCGATACAGCACACGGATTGCTTATAGGTTAGAACATATAGCCTTCGCATGCAAAAACAACCAAACAACCCTCGTCCGCTGACGTACAAACGTTCAACGACAAAATTAAATCCAAATATCAAAACCAAGAATTCACATATCGGAAAACCATAGCCAAAACACTCTCAAGTACTTCCCAGATTTTGGCTCAGGTAAATTGGCACTAAACTAGCAAGTACAGGGGATAGGTTATAGGATAAATGAGCTACATGCAGAAACTCAACATCAAAGGAGATAAGGGGTCCGGCGAGGACATCACAAAATCCGGCATCGCCGGTTTTTATAGGGAGAAACAGGTTTGTACTTCTGTGGTGGTCTTCTGGTGGTCTATCTAGGTTAGTGGACTTGCTTAATTTTCTTAGAAATACCCCAGATAGCACCAGATACCCTGTAGGCCTTTAGGGTTCACAAAAACCGACACGGGAAAATTCTAACTTTGAGTATCGGGTTCTAAACTCATTTCCAGGCCATGAAATCAATCTCTAAGGTCTTGTAAATACTCACTATATCTCAATTAACCACTTAACAGCAACTTGTAATTTTCTAAGATCACATAACCTAATTAAATAAAATTCTAACTAAACTAGAATATTTAAACATAAATACTAATTTAAAGTGAAGGGATTACCTCAATTGCAACTAAAGAAAATTCTTGAGTTGCCTAAAGTCTTCAAAATCCAAACTTGAATGGTTCAAAGGGTTTAGAATGAGTTTGTGCATGTTTTTAATGAAGGTGTTAAGAGGTTTTGAGAAGGGATTGGAGGTGATGCATGGAGCTAGTGAGAGAATGACGGAGATGAAGAAAACAATGAAGAAGGAGGGAATGGGTCAGCCAAGTCTAACCCTTAAGCTCACTCTCTCACTCACAAATATCCTTCTACACTCACTCTCTCACAAATATCTCTTTTGTTTTTCATTCTTAACTCCTTTCACACTTAAAACTCTTTCTCTCTTTCCCTTTTCTTTTCTTTTCTTTTCTTTTCTTTTCTTTGTTTTTCTTTTCCTTTCTCATTCTCTTCTCTTTTTCTCACAAATTCACAAGTCACAAACACCAAACACAACATGCACATGACATGGTACACTAGTCACGGAAAAATGTAAAAATACGGATTTGGCCAAAAATCCGATAAATATCTTTATAATAAATAAATCATTTTAATCTCCGATAAATTTCTAAATATTGGTATATACTTATACCATTTTACGGAAACCCCCTATTCGCTAATTGAATAGTTTACGCGAAATATATTATTTTAATATTAAATTTCCAAAAATAATATTTTATATATCTGAAATGTTACAGTCTTCCCCCCTTAAATAAATTCGGACCCCGAATTTAAATTTAAATCCCCAAATACTAAAACATTTCAATAATCAGCTCAAATCAACGGGGCTCCGAAATCACGGAAGATACAAAAATACCACAGCGCGTCATGTGCGCATGAAAACGAGTGCAAAACTCAAAATCAAACTCCGTCAAGTATCACGCAATCATCGGAGTTAAAATGGAAATACGAATCTCGAATTCCACTACTGGAATTCAAATGCACTATAGCCAAAATCATAACACATATATAGCACGCATCTTTGAAGAACCGTTTTAAAAAAACTGAATAAAACACATGCAAAATCTTTCCCAAATCTCCATGCTATAAGTAGCTCACGGCACAAGTGGCAGACGATCATTTGTAAAGTAGTAAATATACACTTATATATGTTTTGCTCAAATTATACGTCCTGCCTTTTTTAAATAACCCAGAAGGTTCTCTTATAAAATTTCGTGTCACTTGCGGACACGTAGGAAATAGCGAGACTATAGCTCCTTTTTGAAAACCTCTTGGTAACTTTTTATGCATGCAAAAGTACTCAGGCACTGTCCTCAGACCAGTCCTGCTCGGCTGCTATACAATATAGTATCCATCATCAAAACGCGATACTCATAAATAAAATCAGCCTCAAAAGGCGTATCCAACATCACATGCGTCTGGTGCGCACGGAAAACCAAATCCAATACAAGTGCCACAATATGCACAAAAGCAAAACTAAGTGCAACAGGTGTGCACGAAAGTATCTGTCCAGTGCAACGGATGTGCACGACAATCTCACCCAGTGCAACTAACATGCACGAAAGAAAATCCCAATCAAGTGCATCCAACATGCACGAATAAAAATCTCATTCAAGTGCATCCAATATGCACGAATAAAAATCTCAATCAAGTGCATCCACAGGAATAAATAATAATCTCAATCGAGTGCATCCACAGGCATAAATAAAAATCTCAATCGAGTGCACCCGGTGTGCACAAAATCTCATATCATGCGCCTAATATGCGCGAAAATCCAAATCAAATGCGTCGGGTCCGTATAAAACATCCAGTGCAATAGTATGCACGATAACAAACATCAAGTGCAGACGCGCATGAAAATATAATCTGGTGCAACCAATGTATGAAATACAAATCCGGTGCAACAAATGCACGAAATACGATCGGGAGCAACAAATACACGAAATACGATCGGGTGCAACAAATGCACGATATAACTGATTCTGGGTGCAAATCCTTATCGCTGTGGTGTCCTGGAAAGAACCTGCTCAAGGTTTCTTCCGATCTTACCTATGCCGAACTATACGAAAGTTGGCACTCTTGCTTAACTCTTTTCTCATAGCCGGACAGCTGTGTCCTCATCACGGCTTTCATCTGAAATTTGGCTGTATTTAACGCCTCTGCACACATATCAATCCTCTGGCATCAACGGAGCATAACAAGCTCTCGCTAACATCTTGCACGAACCTCTTGTTCCACTTGTCTTTTTTAGCGTCCACCGACGTCATCTCTTGCTGTCTGCATATTGCAATTCATCCTCGGCTACGGTCAATCTGGAATCTCTCACACGGACTCAAAATTACAAACTCGGTATTTTCATCACTCTGTAGAAGATATCTAGCCAAACACATCCTCGGGAACTCGTCCATATCATCGGAGGAATACACTTTATTCATCCGTTCTCGATCAACTCACAATGCATCAGGGTAGGGTCCTTCTATCTGAAACTGGTCAACTTACCGATCTCACATTGGAGCATCCGACGAACAACGTCGTCTCTTGATCGATCTACTCTAGATCCAAGTAAGATCTTTCAATTGAAATTCTTCAACTAAACTGAGCATGTATCGGCACATCAAATCTGATGAATCACATCAGTCGCTCAACTCGAGATAGTCTAGCTATCTCCTGTCACATCTCTGTCTGGAAGCTTTAGCGGTTTCAGCTCATAAGCTCTGGAAACGACATCCCATCAATCTCAGCAACAGTTGGGTCATTTGTCTACACGGTAGACAACATCACGATCTCTGAGATATGTTGTACATCAACAGTCCTCTCAATCCGGCAGCCTCTTTCCATGGCCCGATCATCCAGTGCAAAACCGAACACTCTCCTCAAACGAAAGATCATAACACCACACTATACCTACACGTCCCTATGTCACCAAAAAACAACATGGTCAATCCCCGTCCATGACGAGCTCGCCCTGACCGCAACACCAGCAGCAGCTCAATCTGCGCTCAAACTATGGTGACAGGAACTTCAAGCAGGTATCGAAGAAGATAGATCAAATGAACGAAAGAAATCAACATATCCCCAAATGGATATATAATCAATAGGAACGAATAGTATCAATCTCAAGATATGAACATCCTAAAATTTCTTAAGTGGAGTATCGTATAGTAAATATGTCGTGAAACATACGTACGGTACGTCACTCTAGTCAAGCTACCTACTCCATCAATCAAGGTCAACCTATGAAACGAATGTTCGGGTCTAATACCCCTCCGTTAAGTCTAAGTTCCGTAAGGTCGAGCCTTGGTTCTGAAATATATACGTCCTAGACTCCGCATAGTCAAACCCAGACTCAAACCAAGGTTAAACCTAACACTCTGATACCAACTTTGTCACGACCCAAAATTTAGCGCGTGACCGGCACTTAAATTACGCAACGTCTAAAAGCGTGACTTAAACCAAGTAAGCCGAAACCTAGAAAATCTAAACCTTTTTGCGGAAAATAGTGGGGATGCAGTTTTGAAATAAAGGTATAATGAATCATATTTTTCTTTAAATGCATAGCTAATGAAACATGAAAATGCAAGTGGATTATACTACAATTGAAAACATGTTTCATCTTTAAAAATTTGGGCAGCACCTCCCTTGTATATTTTGATCCAAAAACATATACACAACAATATATAGGCATTCCCAAGCGGGAGCTAGCTCTTCGCCAACTGGCGGAATCACAACCACGCAATAACATATATACGACGCCCAACGGCGAATAATTAACCCAGAAAGAACAAATAAGGAAGCAAGACATAAAAACTCAAGAAAATGATTAAAACCCCCATCGCTCTAAGTCTCGCACAACCAAGTCTGACTAGGTCTACCAATATACAATTCTAGTCTCTGATTTTATCTAATCTGATGTGATAGAGTTTTTCTAGATACAATAGAATATAACAGTACGAGAGTGGGAACGATCCAACATGTGTCCCACCTACCAAACTAAAACACCCTGGATGAAGCTGTGTGCCAGCGATACCGCAACTGATCCCAAACGGTCAAACCTGCGAGAACTGTGGCACAACGGGGGTAAGTTGCCAACTCGTGAGTAGAAAACATCAGCAAGTAGAAATCGAATAAAACAACGATTTCCTAGGTCACTATATCCTGAAGGTAATACTATGATATCTAGGGTGACCAAGTACGCATATATGTCAACAATCGAGTCAATGCAATGACATATATAAATAAACATCTGACATCATATGCCTGTATGCATGTGGATATCATCCACGTGTCCATCAACGACACAAACAATATCATGGATCCTGAGTATCCCACACCGACGCTCGAACATCATGAAAACGTAAGCCTGCATATATAGATGAGGATATCTACCATGTGTGTCTATCAACGACACAACAAAATCATGGAACCTGAGTGTCTAACAGCGACCCTCGAAATATCATGAAAACATATGCCTGTATGTATATGAGGATATCAACCGCGTGTGTCTATCAACGACACATCAAAATCATGGAACCTGAGTGTCCAACATCGACACTCGAAACATCATGAAACCCGTGTCCAGCATCGATACGTAAATCATCATATCTCAGACGCCGCATACTCAGATCGGCCCTCATATCTATCTCATCTCAGGCGCCGCATCCTCGGATCGGTCCTCATATCCATCTCATATCATAACGCCAAAACGGTATCCTCCGGATATTCGCGGAGTTCTATACAATCACCGGTAGGTAGTGCTCCCCTGCCAGGCTCACCGCCTAACAATACAAGTCTTCTTGCCCCGGGATACCTCACCATGTCCACCAAGTACTCGCAGACGGTGTCTACCGCTCCTCGAATCGGGTATACTCATTGCTCAGAACTGAGAAAACTCATGGAGGACACCTCAAAATATCATATGAAGAGAAACCGCATTTTTAAAACAATACACGATTTCCTTTGAAATTAAACTGCGGTTCTCAAATCCAGAGATCTCATAAAAACAGCATCTCAATGCATATTACCATAAAATACGATGTATAGAACATAGAGTAGTAATATGAGCATATCAGGTATATCATGCAAGCATATAACCATAAGGTGCGATGTATGCAACATAGAGTAGTAATATGAGCATATCGGGTATATCATGCAAGTATATTAAGTGATAGTACTGAACAATGAATGTACTTTTACTTTTAAGATTAATATCATGATAGAGCAGTTCTCCTGTGTAAATGGCATGACAATTCTACTGTATAAGTGACATGGCAATTCTACTGTGTAAGTAACATTGAAATTACCGATGAAGAATGTGTGTGAGCCGGAAAATCTGTGTATGTGTAACATGCGCATCAACGGTATTGTGCAAGTGTACTAGCAATTGATATGATACAGTATTAAATACCGGCATGTGGTATGTACATCACGAGGGTAATATCCTACACAACATGAACAATAATTAGTTGTATCTATCTACACAAGAATCATACGGTCACCTTTAAACGATACACATCGTCATTTTGAAAATAGGTATGGTTCAGGTGGAAATCTTTATATCCGCGATCCCGCCTCATAACATCCGATATGACAATAATTATCGATCATCATCCTCAAATCACTAGAGCGGATCAATCATCCGGTACATCTCATTGCGTACGGTAATCCATCGTACGTGGTCATCAAACAAAATAGGGAACTATCGACCTATACAATAATGAGGGTACGGATCTAAAGTCTCGTACGACATATTACTCATTATACTCAAAAATATATATACATATATACACATATATCTCAAATCACATTCGTATAAACATCATATCTTATGAATTCCACAACACATCTATCTCAATCTCGTGTCGTGCATATCGATCCCGGTCTCATATCATACCATCATCAACTCATGCTTGTTCTCTTTCAATTCGTACCTATCATGATTCACTTCCCATTTCATACTCTCAAGCAAATATATCTATTAACGTCAACTTTATCATAATTATAATTTATAACACAATCTTCCATATCAATGGTTACGGGGGTGCTATACGCCATCCACTCGACTTCCCCCGTAGATATAAATCTACTCACCTCCTAAACTCCTCGCTTAGCCGAAGTCGATGTGCTTTGTCTTCTCGGAAGTCCACACGAACGTCCCTACAATCAATACACAATCGAAATTCTATAAAAATCAATATCTGAAAACCGATACGACACACGGATTGCTTATAGGTTAGAACCTATAGCCTTCGCATGCAAAAACAACCAAACAACCATCGTCCGTTGACATACAAACGTCCAACGACGGAATCAAATCCAAATATAAAAACCAAAAATTCACATATCGGAAAACCATAGCCAAAACACTCTCAAGTACTTCCCAGATTTTGGCTCAGGTAAATTGGCACTAAACAAGCAAGTACAGGGGATAGGTTATAGGGTAAGTGAGCTACAGGTAGAAACTCAACATCGAAGGAGATAGGTGGTCCGGCGAGGACATCACAAAATCCTGCGTCGCCGATTTTTATAGGGAGAAACAGGTTCGTACTTCTATGGTGGTCTTCTAGTGATTTATCTAGGTTAGTGGACTTGCTTGATTTTCTTAGAAATACCCCAGATAGCTCCAGATACCCTATAGGCCTTTAAGGTTCACAAAAACCGACACGGGAAAATTCTAACTTCGTGTATCGGGTTCTAAACTCATTTCCAGGCCATGAAATCAATCTCTAAGATCTTGTAAACACTCACTACACTCCATATTTGTCACGACCCACCCCCAAACACAGATGGTATTGTCCGCTCTGGCCGAAGCCGCATGGTTTTGTCCCTTTGAATGAACTCGAGGCTACTTCCCAGTAGGTAACCCATCCCAGAATTTCTTTGGATCAAGCACGCTGAACTACGGAGTTTTTCAAATTCTGAAGTTCCGATTCATCCAAAAAGCGCCTCTGTGTTATAAGAGTGGTATCATTCCATTTATAGTTCAGATCGTGCCCTCTTCGGAATGGAATTCGATACTCTCCATTATTCTGGTGGGTCCCCGTATGCATCCGTATCGGTTACATCCCTACCTCGATACCGGATAACATCTCACTTCTCACGGGGTAGGTGGTATTCAGCCCCAACTCTACCTGGGGTATTACATCCCCCCACTTAGAACAATGGTTCGTCCTCGAACCACAGACCTATATTTGAGGGACCGGCTCTGATACTATATTTGTCACGACCCACCCCCAAACACAGACGGTATTGTCCGTTCTGGCCGAAACCGCACGGTTTTGTCCCTTTGAATGAACCCGGGGCTACTTCCCAGTAGGTCACCCATCCCACAATTTCTCTGGCTCAAGCACGCTTAACTACGGAGTTTTTCAAACTCCGGAGTTCCGATTCATCCAAAAAGCGCCTCTGTGTTATAAGAGTGGTATCATTCCATTTATAGTTCAGATCGTGTAGGATATTACCCCTCGTGATGTACATACCACGTGCCGGTATTTAATGCTATATGATATCATTTGCTAGTACACCTGCACAATTACCGTTGATGTGCATGTTACACATACACAGAATTGCTGGCTCACACACATTCTTCATCGGTAATTCCCATGTCATTTATATAGTAGAATTGTAGTACCATTGACACGGGAGAACTGCCCTATCATGATATTAATCTTAAAAGTAAAAGTACATTCATTGTTCAGTACTGTCACTTGACATGCTTGCATGATATACCCGATATGCTCATATTACTACTCTATGTTGCATACACCGTACCTTATGGTTATATGCTTGCATGATATACCCGATATGCTCATATTACTACTCTATGTTGCATACATTGTACTTTATGGTTATATGCATTGAGATGCTGTTTTTATGAGATCTCTGGATTGAGAACCACAGTTTAATTTCAAAGGAAATTGTGTATTGTTTTAAAAACATGTGGTTTCTCTTGATATGATATTTCGAGGTGTCCACCATGAGTTTTCTCGGTTCTAAGCAGTGAGTATACCCGATTCGAGGAGTGGTAGGCACTGTCTGCGGGTACCTGATGGACCCGGTGAGGTACCCCGGGGCAAGAAGACTCGTATTGTTAGGCGGTGAGCCTGGCAGAGGAGCACTACCTACTTGTGATTGTATAGAACTCGGCGGATATCCGGAGGATACCGTTTTGGAGTTATGATATGAGATGGATTTGAGAACCGATCTGAGGATGCGGCGCCTGAGATGAGATAGATATGAGGGCCGATATGAGTATGCAGCGCCTAAGATATGAGGATTTACGTATCTATGCTGGACACGGGTTTTCATGATGTTTCGAGTGTCGGTGTTAGACACTCAAGTTCCATGATTTTGATGTGTCATTGATGGACACATGTGGTTGATATCCCCATATATATATACAGGCATATAATGTCGGATGTTTATTTATATATGTCATTGCATTGATCGATTGTTGACATATATGCATACATGGTCACCCTAGATATCATAGTATTACCTTCAGGATATAATGACCTAAGAAATCATTGTTTTATTCGATTTCTACTTGTTGATGTTTTCTACTCACGAGTTGGCAACTCACCCCCGTTGTGCCACAGTTCTTGCAGGTTTGACCGCTTGGGATCAGTTGCGATATCGCTGGCACACAGTTTCTTCCACGGTGCTTTGCTTTGGTAGGTAGGACACACATATTGGATCGTGCCTACTCTTGTACGGTTATTATTCTGTTGTATCTAGATAAACTCCATCACATCAGAAATTAGAGATTGTATATTGGTAGACTAGTCAGACTTGAGTTTTGTGCGAGACTTATAGCGCTGGGTTTATGTTCGCTTCTTGAGTTTGATATCTTGCTTCTTTATTTGTTCTTTCTGGGTTGTTTCTTCACCGTTGGGTGTCGTATATATGTTGTTGTGTGGTTATGTTTCTGCCAGTTGGCGAAGAGCTAGATCCCGCTTGGGGATGCCTATATATTGTTGTATATATGGTTTTGGATCAAAATATATAAGGGAGGTGCTGTCCAAATTTTAAAGACAAAATATGATTTATTATACCTTTATTTTCAAAACTGCACCCCCACTATTTTCCGCAAAAAGGTTTAGATTTTCTAGGCTTCGGCTTACTTGATTTACGTCACGCCTTTAGAAGTTGCGTAATTTAAGTGTCGGTCACGCGCTAAATTACGAGTCGTGACAAATATGGTATCACAAAACGCAAATCGCAATAACTGACATTAAGGTACACCTCCTACAATGTCGAAAAATAACGCCGGTACGCC
Source organism: Agapanthus africanus (assembly GCA_030015575.1). Lineage (NCBI taxonomy): Eukaryota > Viridiplantae > Streptophyta > Magnoliopsida > Asparagales > Amaryllidaceae > Agapanthus > Agapanthus africanus. The sequence goes on from CM057339.1 coordinate 142,891,201, forward strand.
CAAAGCTGGCAGAGCAAGATCATCTACTTGCCTTCTGCTCACGGTCTGGCTTCTCCGGTCTCTGGTTCCTTGTTCCTCTCTGGATTACTAATCTCGCAATCTTTCTGCTCGTCGGCCCGGTCAGGTGTACTAACGGAACATTCCCGCTCTGGAACTCCTCTGATCACCGTCTGGCCAATCAACATGACCACTCTAAAACGGCACATTACTAACGGCGGCATCTGGCCCTCTGAATACGCATGCTATAACTGATCCTGGGTGCAAGTCTTTATCGCTGCGGTGTCCTGGAAAGAACCTACTCACGGCTTCTTCCGATCTCACCTATGCCGAACTATACGAAGGTTAGCACACTTGCGTAACTCTTTTCTTATAACCGGACAGTTGTGTCCTCAACACGGCTTTCATCTGGAAATTTGGCTGTATCTAATGCCTCTGCACACATATCAATCCTCTGTTCTCAACGGAGAGTAATGATCGCTCGTTAACATATCGCACGAACCTCTTGTTCTACTCATCTTTATTATCGTCCACTTTGACGTCTGATTGGTGTGATTTTAGCGTGCTTGCGCTTTCTAAAAGATAGATCAAAAATATTTGTAACCGCAATCAAGAACGGCGTCGCTTTGCAGCTAGCCGGTGAGTACGGGTCGGTCCACAGGGATGTTGTGAATTTTCTAATCGCGCTAACGAGTTAATTCCGAAGGGTGTTCGGATTAATTATTAAATCTAAAAACAGAATTAATCTATGTCTAAATCTTGCTAGGGTTAGGTCTAGGTTAAGTTTGGAAAGTCAATAAATCTCACCGCTTTCTATACCCATATGAAGATCTAATTAGGTGTTATGGTAAATATTAATAAAAGGGATTAAGATGATTGGAAAGATTGTTCTTCCTCTAGATCCTTGTCCTTCCTTTCTTAATCTTTACCCTAACCTCCATGGAAAACCTTAAAATCCGGGCCTTTATACTACGATATCACCGCTACCTCGAGGGATAGGGTGCCGTAGGGAGCGGAATAAGAAGGTATGCATGGAGTCCTATAAAAATATATGACGGGCAAGAAAGGGGATGAGAGATCTTCGTCTCTCAAACCTTCCCCAGATCTAACCCTAACAAGCGAGGAGACTACTCACTCATTAGGGAATTGAAGAACATTTATCTAGGGCAGAGAATGAAAATTACCTAGGGCAGGAATTGAAATCTAAACTAGAGCAAGGAATTAAATCTACTTACAGATGCATCTCTCCAATCATCAACGCAGGGTTGTCAGATCTGAATTCATGAATTGAAAAGAAACACCAATGCTCTCCATAAAGAATTATAAAATTTATTAATGAAGGGAGGCATAAGAAATTACAATGATTAGAGTTCTATTTATAGGAAATAGAAACCCTAGGTTATATCTTGAACCGCATGTCTACAATTACAAATATACCCTCAGGAAATCTTTTCAGCGCATAAACAGAGTTTTGGTAAAAAATTTATTTCCTAATCCCCTTAACCCACCGCGGAACCGCGGCCCAAGGCCCTGTTTGGCCGCGGTTCCGCGGCCAAAAGAAATAGTTGGGCTCTGAAATTTATGGGCTGGTTTCTTGTCATCTTGGGCTACTTAGTTCTATCTATCTTTTTCCATTTGGGCTTCTGTTTCTCTTCCAGATTTCCAGTGAACATTGTTGTGGACTTTAACCCGTTCGCTTTGATGTCTTGAATCTTGCTTTGTGAATTGTTTCTTATGTAGGCTTGATCAAGAGTCTTCTGTTTGTTGGTCAAAGTCCACTTTTTCACCGTCTTTACATCGTTTTCACTGTTTTCTGTCCAAGAACCTGTAACCTGTAACATGTAGCAGACATGCGTCAAAAGCACCTGTTTTCATTGTAAAATGCATAAGAATGGGGAATAGAAAATACAATATTATGGTATGAACAAATACCCCCAAACTTATCTTTTGCTCGTCCTCGAGCAAACTTATTGTTTTATTCTCTACAAAAAACCTAACCGCACTTTCGCAGGGAAACGCGATTGCACTGAGCTCGTGCAACAAGCCGTTAAACCTCTAGGTGTCCCTAGTAGGAGGAGTGTTGTCTCCTGAGGGTTTTCAGCGGATACTACCCACAAAATCCTATCAATTTGGCTTTTCGACTTTTGTTCTCCAATTAGGTTTTCTAACAAGGAAATCTAATATCGTCGACCCGCAAATTATCCACCCATATTCTTCACACTTCCTCATCATCTAACTTAAGATTATATATGTTATGCAGACTTACTTAGCTTTCAGCATCTCTTAAGTTTTCCTTCTAGGATTCCATCTCCACTTAGGAATTTCTATCAACTCTATTAAAGACACAATGTCTATTCTTCATTCCCTTCTCTTATCTAAACTCTAATCACATATCCCCACGTGTGTGTAAATATCACCCCTACACTTGGAAATTCAAATCAAGCAATCGTACTCTCGTCTGTTGTCCAAAGTACTCATTAGTAGGTGAATTTTTAAATGAAATTTGCTTGCACATCCTTCATGCGACCGTTAATACTTCTTGAGGTACCAACGACCGATTACCAAATGCGTTTGCATTTTAAAGCGTACTTCCTAGTCTTTGCAACACCCAAGGCTTTAGCAGTGACTCCCAAACCAGTTGGTCTAAGGCACTAGGTGATGAAGCACCCTCGCTAAATATTTTTCTATTTTTGCAGCCTTAAATAATCACAAAATCCGGTGTCCATTTTTTTTTCTTTATTCACACTTTTTCATACTAAGGACTTTAGACAAGAGCATTTCAAGGTCTCTTCTACTATTCCAAGTTTCAAGGTGCGTGATTGTGCAAATTGTAGGGTATACATTTTCAGAATCTAGACTTAAGTTAGGAACTATTTTTCAAACTTATACTCTAATAAGAACATCAATACTCTTCTCTTGTTTCGACTTAGCCCAAGAAGTGAACCCAAAATTTGCCTATTTCTAAATAAATTACAAGGCATATACTTTCTACCGTTAAACTCTAAGGAAGGTTATTTTTAGGGTTTTTAATTTACTAAGTCTAAGATCTAGTTGTTCCTAGCCAGTTGACCTATTTGTCAAACTCTAGTCAATTAGCCAAAATTGAATACATTAATTTTTATAATTTTTTAAATTTTTCAAATTTTTATGGGTTTTCAAATAAGTATGCAAATGCAAAAATATGTACAAATGAATGCGAAGGAAGAAGACGTACCGAGCATACCCCCAAACTTGAACTTGACAGTGTCCTCACTGTCATGCTAAACCAAGAGAGTCAAAATACCGGCACTCCCCTGTTTATTTATTTATAAGTTTTTTTTTTATATTTTAAATGTTTTGAAAATTTTTTTATTTTTTTTGTTTAGAAAAAGAGAACAAAAATATATGTACATATATACAAAGGTTCCCCCAAATTTAAGCTTGGCCTTGCACAAGCCAAAAGTTAGCACCAACCATTCAAAAATTCTATCGTGGTAATGGTAGAGTTGGTGAAAGAATGGAGTGGAAAGAAAAGAAATGAGAAGCACACGAGACCGTGTGGAGAGAAAGGGATAATATGGTCTCGGTGGATGAGAATGGCGGAGGGGAAGAAGAAATGGTAGGGGTTCTACTTCTTCGAGTGGAGGTTGATTAGTCACAAAATCCATATCATTTAAGAATGCGAGTTCGTCGACGAAAATATCTTCGAAACTTTCCTCGAAGGTCCAATTGAAAATTATCGAACTCAAAATGTCGGATTGTGATTCATCAACACTCGATATCATTAAAGGAAGATTAGAAGAACCAAAGAAAGTGGGAATACGAATTTGAGGGTGTGGATGGAGCGTATAGATTAGTACAATTTGTAATGACCGATGTGTAAAAAGCGATTGTGCTAATCTATCAACCCGCGAAAAAATGAGATTAAATCCCTCAAGAGTCGTGAGCAAACATGGGTACGTCGAACTAGGTATTGGAGATGAAAGCGTAACGGTCTCTTGCACAGTCGAAACGATAGGAAGGACGGAAGGAAGTGAGTGAGGAAGGGTATCAGTTAAGGATTTAGGAGGGTGTATTGGAAAATTCGACACATCAAACAAAAATGGTTCAACCTCAATATTATCCTCAGTACTATCCTCATAACTCTCCTCAATATTTTCCTTAAAAATTTGCTTATCCATGCCAATATCATCAAAATCAAGACGCATATGAGATTCGGGAGAAACATTTAATAACTCGGGATGATGATTTGAATATAAAATTTCAATTAAATCGACAGGTTCATCATCCGAAATATTCCCGGCGTCTATATCCTCAATCAAGTGAAAGTCAATTTCTTTAGACACCTCCTCAAAAGCATGGATGTTTATCAATGTAGGTTCTAGAGTGGAAGTGTAAAGGTCGAAAGGATTAGGTGCGGTTTCACTCGAAAGGGGTTCTTCACAATCTGGCAAATCAAACACTACAAAATCACACAACTCGCTTTTATTTTGAACTTGTGAATCATTTAGGACATTCGATGGAAAACTGGAGTTGTGGGCTTCAATTGGGTAAGGGTAGGTTTGATTTGGAAATCCTCTCTCATTCTCACTCTGTCCAACTGCCGCCTCATACATTGAAAAATTTGGAGCTAGTTGGAAACTAGCTACCGGTTCAGCAGGTTGCATAAGGGTGGCCACGGACGCTTCCACATTCCTAACCATTTTGTTTGTTGCTGCGATATACTCCTCCAACGCCTCTTCCAAACTAGACTTTGGTGGTAAAGGGGTTTCGGCAAAAGATTCGAAATTGTTTGGATATGTGAAACTCCCAAAAGGCTGTGTAGAAGCAGTGTCTAGTGAAGGTGGAAAGGTCGGGTAGGACTGGTAGGAAGTGGGTGATTGGACTGGGGTAGGGTCAACATGTGGATAAAAAGGTGAATAGTCTTGTTGATCCCTAGAACTCGATGTGTGGAGAGGGGTGAAAGATTGACTGCGAGATTGAGCAATATGCTCAGCAATGGACATCGGCCTAGGAGTGACAGAAGGACTTAAAGAAGTGGTGTCAACATATGTAGGTGGTGAAGGTTGACTTGGTTGACACAAAGTGGGTTGAAAAGTCAAACTGTTTCCCCTAGACTCCTCTATGTGATCTTTCAAAGATTTTCTAGAACTAGATGTGTGGAGAGGGGTGAAAGATCGGCTACGAGATTGAGCAATATGCTCAGCAATGGACATCGGCCTAGGAGTGACAGAAGGACTTAAAGAAGTGGTGTCAACATATGTAGGTGGTAAAGGTTGACTTGGTTGACACAAAGTGGGTTGAAAAGTCAAACTGTTTCCCCTAGACGCCTCTATCTGATCTTTCAAAGATATTTTAGGCAAGGAAGGATCGTCTTTAAATTGATTGAATAAATTGCCGAACGACGCAAAATTAGGTTCAGGATACCAAAGTTCGGCAAGTGATTTATTATGTGGGGTACAAATGTTAGAAGAAGAAAGGTGACAAAAAGGAAGGTTGGATGGTGCAAGGATTTATTTGGGGCTAAAGTTTGCAAGTTCTCTAAAAAAATTTCCTTTTTCTTTTTCTTTTTCTTTGTTTGAAAATTTGTTGCAAAAAGATTTTTAATTAAAGATATGCAACCGAAAATATATGACCTGCAATCAGTTATTATCTTAAGCATATCACAAGAATCTTTATTTGGAAAAAACTGTTGCAAAAAGATATTTGAGAAAAGATATGCAACAACAAAATATTTCTTGCAATCAATTTAGTTCAAGCGGGGCCCAAAAATCCTGCACAAGATTGTTATTTGGAAGGGGAAATATTTTTATAGCTCACGGAATCCTGCAGGAATTTTCAGAAAAGATATTTCAAAAATTTCAGAGGAGGAACAGAAGATCTTACAGAAAAATTTTTTAGAAGAAGATGTCACCAGCGCGCCGCCCTTCCGCGGCAATAGAGGGTTAACACCGCGGTTTCGCGGCGGGGAAGTCGGCACGGATCCCCAAAATTTTTGTAGCGCACTGAGTCAGCAAGGTGGCCGCGTTTCCACGGTCTAAGTCTGATTTAGGCCGCGGAAGCGCGGCACGTTGAATGATTCAAATTTCCAAAAAAAATCTACTATTTTTTTTTTGAAATCCTTCTCTGTTCTGATCTCCTGATTTCTGTTTCGCCTTCTGGAAATTTCCAGATCCGTCTCGATTGTTCCTGCAAAATTCAAACACAAAGTACCCTTTCCAAAAAATAACAATTGATATATATTTTTATATTTTTGGGGATTTTTCAGATTTTTATGATATTTTAAATTTTATGATTAACCCGAAATTGCGAAAAGAAAATTCTACGCCATCCCCGGCAACGGCGCCATTTGATTGGTGTGATTTTAGCGTGCTTGCGCTTTCTAAATGATAGATCAAAAATATTTGTAACCGCAATCAAGAACGGCGTCGCTTTGCAGCTAGCCGGTGAGTACGGGTCGGTCCACAGGGATGTTGTAAATTTTCTAATCGCGCTAACGAGTTAATTCCGAAGGGTGTTCGGATTAATTATTAAATCTAAAAACAGAATTAATCTATGTCTAAATCTTGCTATGGTTAGGTCTAGGTTAAGTTTGGAAAGTCAATAAATCTCACCGCTTTCTATACCCATATGAAGATCTAATTAGGTGTTATGGTAAATATTAATAAAAGGGATTAGGATGATTGGGAAGATTGTTCTTCCTCTAGATCCTTGTCCTTCCTTTCTTAATCTTTACCCTAACCTCCATGGAAAACCTTAAAATCCGGGCCTTTATACTACGATATCACCGCTACCTCGAGGGATAGGGTGCCGTAGGGAGCGGAATAAGAAGGTATGCATGGAGTCCTATAAAATTATATGACGGGCAAGAAAGGGGATGAGAGATCTTCGTCTCTCAAACCTTCCCCAGATCTAACCCTAACAAGCGAGGAGACTAATTACTCATTAGGGAATTGAAGAACATTTATCTAGGGCAGAGAATGAAAATTACCTAGGGCAGGAATTGAAATCTAAACTAGAGCAAGGAATTAAATCTACTTATAGATGCATCTCTCCAATCATCAACGCAGGGTTGTCAGATCTGAATTCATGAATTGAAAAGAAACACCGATGCTCTCCATAAAGAATTATAAAATTTATTAATGAAGGGAGGCATAAGAAATTACAATGATTAGAGTTCTATTTATAGCAAATAGAAACCCTAGGTTACATCTTGAACCGCATGTCTACAATTACAAATATACCCTCAGGAAATCTTTTCAGCGCATAAACAGAGTTTTGGTAAAATTTTTATTTCCTAATCCCCTTAACCCACCGCGGAACCGCGGCCCAAGGCCCTGTTTGGCCGCGGTTCCGCGGCCAAAAGAAATAGTTGGGCTCTGAAATTTATGGGCTGGTTTCTTGTCATCTTGGGCTACTTAGTTCTATCTATCTTTTTCCATTTGGGCTTCTGTTTCTCTTCCAGATTTCCAGTGAACATTGTTGTGGACTTTAACCCGTTCGCTTTGATGTCTTGAATCTTGCTTTGTGAATTGTTCCTTATGTAGGCTTGATCAAGAGTCTTCTGTTTGTTGGTCAAAGTCCATCGTCTTTACATCGTTTTCACTGTTTTCTGTCCACGAACCTGTAACCTGTAACATGTAGCAGACATGCGTCAAAAGCACCTGTTTTCATTGTAAAATGCATAAGAATGGGGAATAGAAAATACAATATTATGGTATGAACAACGTCATCTCTTGCTGTCTGCATATTGCAATTCATTCTCGGTTACGGTCAATGTGGAGTCTCTCACACGGACTCGAAATTACGAACTCGGTATCTTCATAACTCTGTAGAAAATATCTAGCCGAACATATCCTCGGGAACTCGTCCAATCTTCGGAGGAATACACTTTATTCGTCCGTTCTCGATCAACTCACAACACATCTGGTGAGGTCGTTCTATCTGAAACTGGTCAACTTATTGATCTCACATCGGAGCATCCAACGAACAACGTCCTCTCTTGATCGATCTACTCTAGATCCAAGTAAGATCCTTCAACTGGATTTCTTCAACTCAACTGAGCATGCATCGGCACATTAAATCTGACGAATCATATCAGTCGCTCAACTCGAGATAGACTAGCTACCTCCCATCACATCTCTGTCTGAAAGCTCCAGCGGTCTCAGCAAATAAACTCTGGAAACGACATTCCATCAATCTCAGCAACAGCTGGGTCATCCGTCTGCATGGTAGACAACATCACGATCTCTAAGGTAGTCTGTACATCAATAGTCCTCTCAATCTAGCAGCCTCTATCAATGGCCCGATCATCCGGTGCAAAACCGAACACTCTCCTCAAACGAGATATCACAACACAACACTATACCTACACGTCCCTATGTCACCAGAAAAAAACATCATGGTCAGCCCTCGTTCGTGACGAGCTCACTTTGACCGCAACACTACCAGAAGCTCAATCTGCGCTCAAACCATTATGACAGGAACCTCAAGCAGGTATTGAAGAAGATAGATCAATGAATGAAAGAAATCAACAGATCCCAAATGGATATATGATCATAGGAACGAATAGTATCAAAGATCTCAAGATAAGTAAATCCTAAGGTTTCTTAAGTGGAGTATCGTACCGTAAATATGCCGCGGAACATACGTACGGTACGTCACTCTACTCAAGCTATCTACTCCATCAATCAAGATCAACCTATGAAACGAAAGTTCGGGTCTAATACCCCCCCCCCCCCCCGTTAAGTCTAAGTTCCGTAAGGTCAAGCCTAGGTTCCGAAATATATACGCCCTAGACTCCGCATAGTCAAACTCAGACTCAAACCAAGGTTAAACCTAACGCTTTGATACCAAATTTGTCACGACCCAAAATTTAGCGCGTGACCGGCACGTAAATTACACAACATCTAAAGGCGTGACGTAAATCAAGTAAGCCGAAGCCCAGAAATTCTAAACTTGTTTGCGGAAAATAATGGGGGTGCAGTTTTGAAATAAAGGTATAATGAATCATATTTTGTCTTTAAAAATTTGGGCAACACCTCCCTTGTATATTTTGATCCAAAAACATATACACAACAATATATAGGCTTCCCCAAGCGGGAGTTATCTCTTCGCCAACTGGCCGAATCACAACCACGCAAAACATATATACGACGCCCAACGGCGAAGAAATAACCCAGAAAGAACAAATAAAGCGGCAAGACATCAAAACTCAAGTAAGCGATCATAAACCCATCGCTCTAAGTCTCGCACAAAACCCAAGTCTGACTAGGTCTACCAATATACAATTCTAGTCCTGATGTGATGTGATGGAGTTTCTATAGATACAATAGAATATAATAGTACGAGAGTGGGCACGATCCAACATGTGTCCCGCCTACCAAAGCAAAGCACCCTGGAAGAAGCTGTGTGCCAGCAATACCGCAACTGATCCCAAGCGGTCAAACCTGCAAGAACTGTGGCACAACGGGCGTGAGTTGCCAACTCATGAGTAGAAAATATCATCAAGTAGAAATTGAATAAAACAACGATTTCCTAGGTCACTATATTCTGAAGGTAATTGTTCCCTCATAAAATTTCGGGAAAGAAACCCCAATGGGGCATCACGTGCTCACACGTGACCAAGGGTCACGTGCTGACACGTGATGGTTAACTAGGAACTCTGTTATAATAGAATTGAATTCTAATCAACAGGAGTCACGTGCCCACACATGATGGGCCTTTAAACTTACTGAAAGGGATTAAAAGACATAATAAAAACTAAGGAAAACCCCCAATGGGGAATTACGTGCTCACACGTGACCAAGGGTCACGTGCTGACACGTGATGATTCCTTAGTTCTTTAAAACAGCAGAATTAAATTCTGGTTAAGATATTAATCAAGGGGGGTCACGTGTCAACACGTGATGGGTTCTAAAGCTTTTTAATTAATAGAATTAAATTCTATTTAAATGATCAAACAATGGGATCACGTGCCAACACGTGAGAGGGTTTTAAAGCCTTCTGAACTAATAGAATTAAATTCTAATTAAGAAAGAATCGAGAACCCTAATTGGAAAATATTTCTCTAAATCTTTCCAAACAAAAAAAGATTGTGCTCTGTAAATTGGAGCACCGTTGGATTAAAAATCCAATGGTGATTAAAAATCACCAATTTATAGAAAGATTCTATACAAGGAAAGATTTCTGTGAAATTCACCAAGAATAACAAACAAAATATCTTTTGGATTAAAAATCCAATGGTGAATAAAATTCACTGAGTGATTTAAAAGATCATGTTGGTTACAAAATCAATTAAAATCTTTCAATGAAAGATTGACTAAACAAACTGATTTTTTCCTTTCTCCTATAAATAGGAGCGAAGAAGAGAAAAGAAGGATCCTTGGAATTTTTTTTATATACAACAACATAGAGAAAAAAGAGAGGAGAATTTAATTCTCAAGAGAGAAAAAGAATATCTCTTCAGAAAAAGAAACCCAGGTGAGAAAGAGAAAGAGATCTAATCTCCATAAAACAAAAAAGAGAATTTAATTCTCAATTTAAGAGTTTAACTCTTCTGAAAAGAACTTAGTTCTTCCTTTGGTTGAAGATCTGTAGAAGCAGATCTCCCCACAAGTTGAGAATTTAATTCTCATCGGGGAGATTCTGCCATGCAGGTCCAAAACTTAGAGGGAGAATTGAGTTTAGGGAATTTAATTCCCCCAAATTCATAGGAATTTAATTCCTCCAAATGAAAATAGGGTTTAACCCTACACAAGAATTTAATTCTTTCAAATTCACAGGAATTTAATTCCTCCAAATGAAACTAGGGTTTAACCCTACATAAGAATTTAATTCTTTCAAATACATAGGAATTTAAATCCTCTAAACAGAACTAGGGTTTAACCCTATAAAAGAATTTAATTCTTAAAACAAGAGACTTAAAGCTCTACATGCACGAAAAGATCAAGTATCCAACAGGATCACGTGGTAACACGTGACCCTTCATCCCAACGAACAAAAAGGAAGAATAAAGCATGCTCACGTGCCCCCACGTGACCCTTTAATGGACTTCTCAAAATAAGAAGGAATTAGCCCATAGGCAATGCCTCACGTGCTCCCACGTGACCCTAAAAATAAAGGGAACAAAGCCAAAGGCAGTACTGATTTTGGGCGCCCTCATATGTCCTCACGTGACCCCAAATAAACACTCTAATAATCAATGCATGGATACCCATCACGTGCCCACACGTGATGGTCGTTAAGATAAAGTGTTTTACACTTATTTGAATATTCTGACAATAAAATAAAGGAAGCCCGGCCCCATCTCCAGATGCTTCACGTGACCCCACGTGACCAATTAAATTTTAGTGTTTAACACTACTTTAAGCACTTTTTCCTTAGTGTTTAACACTATTTTCAGCACATCACGTGAGAGCGCGTGATCACCAAATATCCTCTAGTGTTTAACACTATTTTAAAAACCAAGTTTAGCCCAAATTGTCTATGTTTTCCAGAGGAAAATCTCCCCTTCAAATGAACCTTAAAATCCAGAGCTATAATGAATGGTTAGTGCTCAGCCAAAGACTAAATGTTGTCAGAGCCCCCAGACCCCTGTTTAGCATTGCTAAATAATAGGGAGGTTGAACCCAGACAAATGTTCAACAGTCCAACAAAGGGCCAACATTTCAAACTTAATTGGACTTAGCCTAAGTTGGCCATAAGTCCTCAATTCAGATTTAACTGAGCCAATATGCTCATAATCTAATTAATTGATCTTAGTTCCAAATTGGACTATGGATTTCCCAATCAACTTTGGTTCAAGGGTACATCTCTTCACTCCTTTGATATTTGTTGTTGTAATCCTTCAACGTCTTCAGAGAGGTGATGGGTCCCGATAACCAATTATTCTATGGACTGTAGGGTCCTTAAACTCATGGACTGTGATGTCCTTAAACTTTATAGACTGTGACGTCTTTAAACTACGGACTATGGGGTCCTTAAGCCCATAGACTATGATGTCCTTAACCTTGGACCGAGATGTCCTTAAACTAACATTGGACCCTAATGTCCTTAAACTAATCGACTGCAATATCCCTAAACTAAACAATAGATCCTAAATGCTCTTTTGCTGGATCTAAATGATCCCATTAAGTTGATCTTAGTCTAAAATTAGACTAACGTATCCTTAACTAACGTTTAAGTTGATCTTAGTCTTAAATGAGACTAACGTATCCTTAAACCCAACCCCAAATCCAAATCTAAGAACATACAGATTTGGACTAATCCACGCCCTACGGGCGACAACATAAATTAGTCTCCGTATACAATCCACGGGCAACCAAAAACAAAACAAACACCTACGACACGAAGTGACCATCTGTAGAATGAGAAAGTGATTACCGCGACGCGATAGCGTAATTAACTATAGGGGCTTGCGCCTACAGGAAAGAGCGTCTCCACAATCAAAAACCTTTCAAATCAGGGGGAATCTGACGAAGTCTGCTACATCGGTCGCATCCGTCTAAACCTTCGATATACGGTATCATAAATCAACTTGGCATCTTCGGAGAGGTGGACGGATAACACCAATTAGGATCTGTCCCGAATTCAGGCAAGACGGACCTACGCGGTCTCGTCCCCGTTTTCGACAGAGAACAGTAATACTATGATATCTAGGGTGACCAAGTACGCATATATGTCAAAATCGAGTCAATGCAATGACATATATAAATAAACATCTGGCATCTGTATGCCTGTGGATATCATCCGTGTGCCCTTCAACGACACAAACAATATCATGGAACATGAGTGTCCTGCACCGACACTCAAACATTATGAAAACATAAGCATGTATATATATGAGGATATCAACCACATGTGTCCATCAACGACACAACAAAATCATAGAACCTGAGTGTCCAACACCGAAACTCGAAATATCATGAAACCCGTGTCCAGCATCGACACGTAAATCCTCATATCTCAGGCGCCGCATACTCAGATCGGCCCTCATATCTATCTCATCTCAGGCGCCGCATCCTCAGATCGGTCCTCATATCCATCTCATATCATAACTCAGAAACGGTATCCTCCGGATATCCGTCGAACTTATACAATCACCGATAGGTAGTGCTCCCCTGCCAGGCTCACCGCCTGACAATACGAGTCTTCTTGTCCCGGGGTACCTCACCGGGTCCACTATGTACCCGCAGACGGTGCCTATCGCTCCTCGAATCGGGTATACTCACTGCTCAGAACCGAGAAAACTAATGGTGGACACCTCAAAATATCATATCAAGAGAAACAGCATTTTTAAAACAATACACAATTTCCTTTGAAATTAAACCGCTGTTCTCAAATCCATAGATCACATAAAAACAGCATCTCAAGGCATATAACCATAAAGTACGATGTATGCAACATAGATTAGTAATATGAGCATATCAGGTATATCATGTAAGCATATAACCATAAGGTACGATGTATGCAATATAGAGTAGTAATATGAGCATATCGGGTATATCGTGTAAGCATGTCAAGTGATAATACTGAACAATGAATGTACTTTTACTTTTAAGATTAATCTCATGATAGAGCAGTTCTCCTGTGTAAATGGCACGACAATTCTACTGTATAAGTGACATGGCAATTCTACTGTAAAAATGGCATGACAATTACCGATGAAGAATGTGTATAAGCCGGCAAATCTGTGTCTGTGTAACATGCGCATCAACGGTAATTGTGCAGGTGTACTAGCAATTGATATCAGATTAATGGACTTGCTTGATTTTCTTTAAAATATCCCATATAGCTCCAGATACCCTGTAGGCCTTTAGGTTCACAAAACCGACACGGAACAATTCTAACTTCGTTTATCGGCTTCTATTCTCTTTTCCAGGCCAGAAATTCAATTTCTAAGGTCTTGTAAACACTCACTATACCTTAATTAACCACTTAACAACACTTGGAATTTTCTAAGATCACATATCCTACTTAAATCGATTTCTAACTAAACTAGGATATATAACACAAATACAAATCTAAAAGTAAAGAGATTACCTCATTTGGCAACCTAGGAAAATTCTTGAGTTGACCAAAGTCTTCAAAATCCAAACTTGAATGGTTCAAAAGGTTTAGGATAGGCTTGTGCATGTTTTTGATGAAGGTAGCAAAGGGTTTTGAAAAGTATTTGGAGATGAAGTATGTAGGCAGTGAGGGAATGAAGAAGATGAAGAAAACAATAGGGAAAGAGGAATGGGCCAGCCAAGTCTTAATCCTCCTCTCTTATGCTCACTCTCTCACTCACAAATATCCCCCTACACTCACTCTCCAAACAAATATCTCTTTTGTTTTTCACCCATTTCTTGTTTTACTCTCATAACTCTTTCTCTCTTTGCATTTTACTTTTCTTTTACTTTTCTATATCTCACAAACTCACAAATCACACACACAAACTCACAAACACAAACCCAACATGCACATGACATGGTGCACTAGTCATGGAAAAATGTAAAAATACGGATTTACCCAAAAATCCGATAAATATCATTATAATAAATAAATCATTTTAATCTCCGATAAATTTCCAAATATTAGTATATACTTATACCATTTTACGAAAAACCCTATTCGCAAATCGAATAGTTTTCACGAAATATATTATTTTAATATTAAATTTCCAAAAATAATATTTTATATTTCTGAAATGTTACAAGCCTCCTGCCCAACAACGCTGTGGATCCAAAGCCCTCCTCACGAGGCGACTGAGTAGCTTCCTGCTCGGTCATTCACCAGCGGGTAGCCTCCTGCCCAACAACGCTGTGGATCCAAAGCCCTCCTCGTGAGGCGACCGAGTAGTTTCCTGCTCGGTATCCACCAGCTGGTAGCCTCCTGCCTAACAACGCCGTGGATCCAATGCCCTCCTCGCAAGGCAACCGAGCAGTTTCCCTGCCCGGTCCATCCCTAGCGGGTAGCTTCCTACCTATCTACGCTAAGGATTTAAAGCCCTCCTCTCGAGGACACCGAGCAGCTTCCCTGTCCGGTCCATCCCTAGCGGGTAGCTTCCTACTCATCTACGCTAAGGATCTAAAGCCCTCCTTCCGAGGCCACCGAGCAGTTTCTCTGCCCGGTCCATCCCTAGCGGGTAGCTTCCTGCCCATCTACGCTAAGGATCTAAAGCCCTCCTCTCGAAGCCACCAAGCAGCTTCCCTACCCGATCCATCCCTAGCGGGTAGCTTCCTACCCATCTACGCTAAGGATCTAAAAGCCCTCCTCTCGAGGCCACCGAGCAGCTTCCCTGCTTGGTCCATTGTTCATATCAGATTTTTGCATTTTTATACCGTCCAATTTTTATCATATTGCTTATCGGTAGGTACTCTTGAGCCGTGTTTGCTAGTTAATTGCAGGATACAGGTTCCCAGCTCTAAACAATGAAATTCATGGAAAAGCACGACAAATTCCGGATTACTGCCAACCACAGATAAAACACGGGTCTCCGCTCTCTATCCGTATGTTGCCGCACACCAGTTTAAGGGACAAAATGGAAAATCGATGTCATTTTCATGCACAAAGCTCCATGTCAACACAAGATCCAACATGTCTACGCGGAGCTCAAGAAAAATCATGACAAAAGATCCACATCACATCACCTTTTGATCTACTGAAATTCTGTAAAAAAAAATAAAGAGCTTCTGAGAAAAGTACTATACCACACTGAATAGGACTACAAACCAGGGAAGGCCACAAAATCTTATGACCTAACTCATCATGACGGCCGCGATTCCGCGGCATGAGGGCGCTTAGGCCGCGGAACCGCGGCCATATAGGCTCCGCAGTGGATGAGTTTTTAGGGGCAGTTTGGTCATTTTATAAGGAGGCAGATTGTTACCCTAGGTTTCCAATTCCCTGCCTATAAATAGTCCAGAACTTGCCAAAGCCAAGGGTGTTTATTCTTGTATTTAGATTTTAGGATATATGTTGTTGTTCTTCTTTCTCTTCTCATCTCTTCTCCATTAAAACCTTGTAGTGAGCTTTTGTGAGTGAAGTGATGAATAAAAGAGTTCTTTTTGTTATCATACTTGTCTTGTTCTTTTGTTAATTATAATTGCTTGTAATTTTCATTTTGCTAATCTAGTTGTTGTTATTTGTTGTTTGTTTGTTTCTTCTTCTAGTTTTTCTTTATCCTTAACAACAATGATGCTTAAGCTTGATCCTTGCCAAGGTGAGGTCTCAAATAGCTACTTGTAATCTTCTAATCTCTTTCTTTCTATCTTCCTCCTTTTGTTTTTTTTTTCTTTTTCTTATAATGGATGAGTAGTTTTCATACTTGTTAGGATAGGATAAGGAAAGTTTGAGAGAAGGAAATCTCTCTCACTCTTTCTTGCCCAACACCTTAATTCGGACTCCCGTTAATTAAACCACAATCCGCTCCCTACAGCACCATATCCTACATGATAGCGATGATTCCTTAGTGAGACCGGTTGTGGTTGAATTAACCGGAGGTTAAGGCTAAGAGCCAAGAACGGACGGACAAGCACCAAAAGGAAGAACTTAAGCGTTAGAAAGCCTAGCTTATACTCGCAAGTTTCTTCCTAGTCGTGCTAATCCCCGTTGTTGCCAATTACCGTAACACCGATATTAAGAGTGACAACGAAAGAAGTGAGCGACTCCTAACTCAAACTAACCCAATCCTAACCCTAACAAACTCTCTTTATATAACATTTTAGCACATAGTTAATCTCAAAACAAACCTGGACATTTGGACTTAACTCGTTAAAGCACATAGAAAAAGATTCCCATCTCCCTGCGGACGACCCGTACTCAACTGGCTAGCTACAAGCGAAACCGTCTTGATTGCGGTAATTAACTAAGCACGCAAAAACTCTACCAATCAAATGACGTTGTTGCCGGGGAGACAGTAGTTTATTTCTTTGTGTAATTTCGGATTAATTTGTGAATATAAATATAACCGAAAAACAAAACAAAATATATATATATATACATCCATCCCTACCGGATAGCTTCCTACCCATCAACGCTAAGGATCTAAAACCTTTCTACAGAGGCCACCGTGCAGATTCTTGCTCGGGTAATCTCCGAGGGGTAGATTCCTACTCTACGAAGACATGGATCCAGGACCCACATTGAGGAAGAATCAGTTATGGCCAACCTATTCTAACTTGGCCGATTTTCTACTCATGCAAAAACACATGGTCGTCACCTCGACTTCTAGGTAAGGACCGATACCGACCTTCCTAGCCTTGGGATATCTTCTGATTCATCCTAAATGAACGATCACCACCTCGACTACGGGGAGCGGAAGGGTACCGTAACGACGTTCCTATACCTGGCTATTATTTGACTTACGCTTGACGCATGATTGTCACCTAAAAATCCTGGCATAGACTTACGACCTAACATTCACGGGAGGAGAAGGCTGACGAGCTAAAATACTTATGCAGAAAACAGACATTTATGCAGAGGAAAATAAGCTCAACTTTATTTATATTTCAAATTTGTGCAAGGTATTTTGGGCTCCTCGGCCTTACAAAAATGCCCAGAGGCTTACAAAATTTTAAAAACAAAAACTCCCAAGGGAAGATAGCTCAGTCCATGGGCTCCGCCGGGATTTCGCCCTGCTCGACACCGTCCTCGGAGGCCGGGGTTTCGGTCTCTTGTACTGCTTCGACCCTCGCAACCACCTCAGCGGCCGCCCCCTGCGTCACATCCTCGAAGAGTGGGTACTTAGCGCGGAGTTCACCGTCGGCAAACTCCGGCATTGACGCCTTGACAGTGTCGAGGGCCTCGTGCCAAACGATGGCCGAGGCTTCGACGAGGTCGGTGTAGAACTGGTCAGACTCCTTATACCTCTCCATGGACTTCACAACTCGGATCTCGGCAAGCTTCACCGCCTCGAGCGCCACCCAAGCATCCTTCCTGCTGGCATCCCTCGACTTCTTCATTGTGTTATAGAGTTTGCCAACCTCCTCCAACTTAGCCTGGATGGCCCGGTTGGATTCACTCAGAAGTCGGTGAGACTCCTTGTACTTGGAATTCGTCAGATCCTCGGTTACCACTTGTAACAACCCTAATTTTCATATATCCTTTTCTGTACAAATTTTTTTCATTTTTAAATTTTTCCATAAAGGAGTATTTTAATCTGAGCACAAGATATATATATTTAATTATTTTGTTTTTAAATAATTTCATTTTTTAGTGTATATAAAATTGTTTTAAAGTTAAAGTGTACTTGGGATATTTAATGCTGCTGATATCATTTTAAGTATCTACTTTTTACAATAATTACAAGAAGGAGCTTGTAGCTCATTGGTAATACCTTACATTGTTGAACCAAGCCACCGGAGTTCAAATCCCATGCCCCACATTATTTTTGTATTTATTTTGTTTTATTTTTTTTTGGAAGTCAACGGTAAAAAGGCCATAACTCCCAAAATATGTACTGGACAACAAAAAGTAAAAATACCAAGTTGTTCCTCAGGAAAAACCCCCAGCCATTGGACTCTTGACTCGGCCCGACTCGGCGCCGCCGGCCAGCGACTCGGCCGACTCGGTCCGGCGCCGCCGTCCGGACTTGGCCGGACGGCCGAGTCACCAACTGAGAAAAGTTGGCTCTTGACTTGGCCAACCCTCTTGCACACTTATTATACCTGGATCGGTTTTGATTTGGCCAATAAATCCCTTTTACTCCTAGGTTTAATGATTTTTAATGAATTTTTAATGTTTTTTATATTTTTTTAAATATTTTTTAATCCAAACCCTAACCCTAGCCTAGCCCTATATAAAGACCCCTATACTCTACCTTTTCCCTTCACAACTCTAAGTCCACTCTATCAAATTCTCGAGAACTCGGTACGAAGAGCGAGAAGCGAAGCGCTGCCGAAATCGACGACGGATTCCGGAGACCGGATCAGAACCTTCGCGACATTTTCAACGAATCGACAACCACCACGTCCTCTAGCTTTCTTAGCTTGTCCAAACCGTAAGTCCCACCTTCTTCTATCTCTCTTTTCTTTAAGATAAAAATACGACTTTTTGGAACCCGACGGAAATCGGACAAACCGATTTCCGATTCGGTTTTTCTATAAATTTCCACTTGTCACCTAATACATATTATCTACCTATATGCATGTTGACTATTAATCACCCATAAATCAATTTAATCAAACTTTTTCACATGAAATGATAACTTCTTTGCAAAACCGTATTCTTTTCATAAAAATACCATGAAGTTCATTTTTCTTAGTTTAATTAATTCCCTCACTCCTAAATAGGTTTATCTTGATCACTAAACTTGTAGAACCCAATTTGAATGAAATTTCACACATAAAATGATAACGTTTTCGAATATCGTATTCTTGCACTATAATACCTTTAAGTTTAACATAGCATGTTTTACCTTTAAACTTCACCAAAACTTAATATAAGTCACGGGGTAATGACCTACCTCTACACACACTCAATATAACCCTAATTGATAAATATCAAAATACAGAATACGGAATTACAGGACTTTTCACTAAAATACCCTAATCTTTATAACCTTTATTGAAAGTTTTAAGTTGTAAACTTTTCTAAGTAAAATCTTTTAAATAAAATGAAAACAGATTGGTCATGGACATCGATCGTTTATCTAAACTGTCTTGTGGTGCCTAGGCAAGTGTGTCTAAGGCTAGTGGTTTTTAATTAGGCCCACGACTGTGGTTCCTTCCCACTTACCTGGCACTTACCTGGCCGCAATTGACGGTGAAGAGGCGATTTGAGGCTTCTAATGACTCATCGTTTAGACCTTAGAAACATTCTAGTTGGTTTAGGAAACCCTATTAACTAAAATACGGAAAACTGTACTCTTTTGCAAATAAATACCCCATATTTATAAAACCGTTTTCCCAAATGAAAAGTATTTATAAACCTAAGCAAAGAGCCGCTACAACCCACTTTTGGGGAACCTGTTAGGGATAGTACGGTTCATCATGCACCCGCAGGCTAGTAGTGCGAGATTCAGACCTCCGCAAGGAGCATTCGGTCTCGAAGGGTTAAAATACGACATTTAAGGAAAATGAGGTTTTTGAAAATAAAATATTTATATAAAATTATTCATGTGTTAATATATATATAATTATCATTTAAACATTTATTTTATCATAATATAAGTTTTCCACATTTTTCTAAAAATTACAAGATTAAAAGTTACACTAAAATACCATGAAATTCAGATAAAACAATTAATATTTTTATTAGGATATATTCACTAGAATAACACAAATAAAATTCACATTCATTATAATATTAAAGACGAATATCGAATATTAAATACTTGAGGTGTATTTTGAAAACTATACAAAAGTACTTTTTACATAAAACCCCCTCAAGTTTCACAAATTACAATAAGGCCCCTAGCTAATATTGAACTTCAAATTCTCTTCTTTTAGTCTGATTCGGGTTAGAGTCTGACTATTTCTGACTTGAATATGATTCAAGTCAATCTATATTCTTTAATTCCAACACACTTTGAATACATGAAACCCTGAATCCAGTTAACAATATATTCTTTTTGACTGAATCAAACCATGGATATTCATCCATTATCCTGATATTCCATTTTCCTGATTATACAGTTACACATGTTTACTGATATCATGGTTTTGATCAGTCACCCAAATTTCATATTCCAACACTACAATACTGTTAAAACACTACGGGGTTTAAGGGGTAGATTGGTACAGAAGGTGTTAAAGGTGACACGAGATGGTCAGATTAAGACACCTAACCTGAATCCTATTGCTGTTGTACCGTGGCATAACGGTTCCTTGTACTTTCCGTTTGCCCTGATCTCTAGCATATAGAGATCCCCCTCGTATACACTGGCATCCTTCTGTACCAAGCTACAAACAACAGCGTTAAAACAATGTTCCATAATATTCAACAATATAATACTTTAGAAAATACTGTTACTCTGTCATTCTCATTCTTCTTATCTTTGGGACTTACCGAGCGACCTGTTCGCTGACGACATTCTATCTCTTTCTTCTTTGAATGTCGTCAGGTGCGTTGGACCAAGTTGAGATCAAGCCCACCGGTGAAGATTTGGAGCAGTTCCAGGCAGACCCAGAGCTCTAGATAATTGTACCTTGTTCTTTCCAGTTTATTTCATTTCCTGTTATGCCACTGTTTAGGCATTGCTTTTTCATTCCAGTTGTATTTTCTTTTCCTGTATTGTAAAAAGAATGTTATTAATAAAAGTTGCTGTTATTCTCATATTATTCGTCTCTTGTGATTTACTTTATATTGCTTGGTTACGCGTAGCGTATATACTTCTGAGTATATACGTAGTGGGCCTCGTCACGTCCATTTCGCCGTACATTGGGAAGCGGGGCGTGACACCACTCGAGCTTCGAGGGAGGCTATCTTCTCATCCACCTGCTGTAGATGAAGGTACAGATCCTCCTCCCGCGAGGACGATTCGCCCGCCTTCTTCATGGCCGGGGCTATCTTCTCGGATTCCATATTGACAATGAGGGCGCAGTGGTGGAGGACATGAGGAAAGCAGCAAAAGGAGTTAGAAATATTCAAACCAAAAAAAACATACTTACGAAAAATCTTAAAGGAAAACGGATACCGACCTGGACCGTCTCCTAAGCAATGGCTGCCACCTGGGCCTTCAGGGTCCCGTGGGGAATCTTTCCCCCGGCTGCTTGCTCTATGTCGGAGAGCAGGCTGTCGGCGACAGAGATCCCCAAAGACACCCCGAAGCAGAAGTCCCCCTCCTGCACTGGAATTCCGGTGGAGGGCGCCTGAGAGACTATTCTTTTTTACCTTTTGAGGGGAACGTCGGTGGGTTCCTCTTCCTTCTCCTCCCTCGCCCGGGGTGCCAGGTCCCGTGCATGCTTCTGGCTCCCCCCATGGCTGTCTTCTGGGGCTCGGGGCGCAGCGGAGGGCTTTGCCGGTGGAGTTGGCTTCGGGGCCGAGCTCGGGCCAGGCCTGGACGAGCTTCCGCCCCCGGTCTTCTTTTGGGCCTTCGCAGCCATGGCAGCTAAGAACTTGGATCGGTCCATTTGCTTTGCAAAAAGGAGAATACACAAAGAGAGTTAGTGACGCTGAAAAGGGCAAAGAAAATTCATCAAAGTCTAATTAGATCATCCGCGGCCCTAACTTACCCAAAAAGCTTATGGGGCTGAGCCTAGCCCAGCTCAGAGCCTGCTCAGAAAATAGGACGTCGGCCCGTTGGATCGGCTCCCACAAAGATACCACCCTTGCCTCGGGTAAGGATGACGGTTTCACCCATGGGCAGTCAGCCCTGTGCCACTTTATAGGCATTGGCCAATCCTCACCCTCGGGTGGCCCGACAAATACGAACTTCTCCTTCCATTCATGGATGGAAGAAGGGGCGACTACCATACCCGACCTGGCCACTACTCCCTTATGTTTTTTTGAAGGAAAAATACACCCAGCTCGGCTCATACTTACTGGTGCCAGGGTGATTCTTATAACAGAAGAAGGAAACGAGGAAGGTCAAACTGAAGGGGATGTTTTCAAGTTTCAACCGGAACAGAAACCCGAGGAGGATTCTCCACGAGTTCGGCGCTAGCTGGCCTGGGACAACATGGAAGCAACGAAGCACCCCACATATATTGGTTGAGAAAGGCAGACGCATTCCATTCCGGAATGCTTCCAAATACAGGACGATCTCCTTGCCCTGCACCTGATCCGCCCGCTCACCCTCCCTAGCCAAACGAAGCGAATAGTTGGAGGGAATATGGAATCGAGCCCGAATCTCGGTAAGCTCGTCTACATTCCTCAAGACGGAGGGCGCATCACCGGCGTTCCCGATGCGCAACTTAGATGGTCTTGTCGCCGTCTAACGGCGAATGACATGGGCAGCCCTGGCTCTAGGGGGCGAGCCCGACACAGATGATGCAGCAGAAGAACCCTCTCGGCTATCTGAAGCCGAAGGGGAGGAAGACCCACTGGACTCGGCTCCAACAACTGGAGCCTCATCGTCCGACTCTATCCTAACTACGTCTACAAACTCCTCAAATGAAGACATCTAATCTGATTCAAAGGAAGGGGCTCGCCGAGGAAAAATCACGGGTGATCCGATCTAAAGAGAAGGAGCGCCGGTCAATTTTTGACAACGAGAGTGAATTATGGTGGAAGTGTTGGCCCTGGAGGGGTCCCCTCCTATTTATACACTCCAAAGGAAATATCCAACGGCTCAGATCGATTCCCGCCAAAACGAAACGTCGCACCCATAATCGGCGGGGCTTCATGCGGCGATCGGCCATTGGGGGTCGTCTTTTTGACTGCAAGAGTCAGAGACAGCCTATCACTTCCGCCAACCGACGTCCGACGCGTGGCCCGTATCCCAACTGGCGATCGACCAAAACGGCACCCCTTCTTTAAAGCGCGATCATTTCATTTGATCCGCTGATGCCGTCGGGGATACGCACGAAGATTCAGGCGCACGACGAGGCGACAAGTGGGTCCAAAAATCCAAACAATGCAACCACCAAACGTCATGCCATTCCCGGACGATCTGCATTATGATTCTTGGCGCCAAATTGAACAGAAGAAAAACCGAGCAGACCACTCTCAATCCGACCCTTGGATAGGTCTGAACGAGAGTGGGGGGCTAATGATGATACTCACAAGTGGTATCTCCTCAAGATTGCGACACATAGCGGATGACGTGTCTCGAAGGCTACGGAGGTGGAATAAAGGGGTTGCATTATGAGGATTCCTCGGGACTTCGTCTCGAGGAACGCGTCCGACCTTCCAGGAGACCTCCCTGAATACATTCCACTTTCACCTAGGAAACTACCAACAGCTCGTCTCCGAGCCGTTGACATGCCGAGCTTCCTCGGCCTCTCGGCTTGTCTCTGAGCCATCCGCCCAGCTCTCCCGATCAAACAAGAACGCAGATCCCTAGCGCTTCCGCAACGGCTCCGCGTATCTCACTAAAGCGAGATAACCGCCGCCCCACGTCCCGCGTCCCACGCTGGCGCATCCCCCCACTAATAAGCGTATCCCGTCATTAATGGAGGGATCCTATCATTCACGCAGGCGTAACGTCAGGGGTGTAACTGACGGCGAAGATCTCGCACCTGCTCGCTCCATGCGACCACTATAAAAACCCCTCTCAGACGACTCAGGTAAGGCAATTTTGATTCCAGTGAGCCACTGCTCTGCCAATATTCTCCGGCTCTAACTTGATCGTCGAAGGGCCTACTGTGGTTACCCATCCCGGGACTTATTTGCAGGTAGCTCGGCTTCAACCTCAAACTCAACCCATTGAGATCCACACTCTAGAAGACAACTTTTAACTCAAATCTCAACCGTTCAACAACGCTCACTACAGATCAACGGAAGACAGCATCTGAAGGAGATCATATCCTCCATCAGGTATAAAAATTGATTTTTCTTTTAATCACAGTCATCGCGTTACACTACGAAAAATGGCTAATCAGCGAAGCCCCATAAATCTAATTCTTGTATATTAGATGCAATAAAAGTAGCTTAAATGTAATTTTTGAATAAACATGTAATTTTCCTCTCTTTTAATATTTCTCATTTGTATGGTGGAAAATAAAGAAGTTGGTGTAATCATTAAAATCTTTTTAATAAATTTTGGGGGCTAATGACCCACCTTATTCGCCGAAAAAAAAAAAGAATTAAAAAAAAAAAACTTAAATGTCTAAATTCAGATGTGAACAAAGGGACCCACACGGATAGAACCAGTCAAAAAGTCCCTGAATTATTGGCCCAATCCAAAATAAATAGCATATGCAGCTAACCCAAATGAGTCCTCAATTTCTTTCTCTCTTGTTACATAATTCATTTCTTACTTTGTTTCTAGATTTGATAAGATTGGGCAGTCAATAGAGTAAAAGATGGAGGAGATGTAAAAGGCACCGCATTAACATAGCAAAAATGTTCAAAAATCATTATAGGTTCTCTTTACTCTATTGTTGTACAAATATTGACTCGAGTGTTGAAGGGTTTATACCGAAGAAGATCTTAATAATTTTCGCATCCGTCTATATCGATTAAATTCATACAACAAGCAGAGTCCCAAATCAATTCATTAGAAACCTGATGAATTAAGAGGATACATATATAAATTCTATGCCCTCGTAATAATCTAACTTCATTGACGTTTTGATGACTCGTGATATGTTATATATATGTTCTCTTATGTTGCTGGTTGAATGCACATCCGGAAGGATGGTAGAATGTGAGGAAAACAACTATGCTAGAAGTGTTGGACGCCAGCACAATAACATAACCAAAATCCATATAGTGCCTAAATCAGGATGTTTTAAATGAAAACAAAAACTATGAATTTGAGCTAGGATTTATATTGTGTGTACACCTTAGAGCGTACAAGACATGACTGCTATCCTATACTTAGCGCTCATTCGTATACTGTTAGTGTATGTGCCCTAGAGGCCATTACTGTATCATACTGGTTTGTATATTACTTAATGGAAGCTTGGGATATTCACAGTTGTATATACAATCTTGCTCAAAATGGTAGTATGCTACTTGGTTTGTTTCTACTTTAATGTGTACATGTGTTTCTTTTAGCATATTATCTATACACATTAGTAGAGCCCTTAGGATCTTTGCTTGATTACCAGCGTTGTGATGGCAGTCACACTCGTGGGGGCTGGGTAATCTACAAGCACATCCTTATACACGTCCCTAGTCTTGGGATTATCGAGACATGGCATCGATACTCCGGAGTAGACTAGCGTATGCGCTTCTCATCCCAGTGCGGGAGACGGTCTGTCCCACAGCCGTCAGTACGTCGTACTTGAGATAGTATGCGGGTGCTCGTTAGGCTACGAGTACACTGGACAGGACTCGTTGAGGACTGATGGTTGGTATTATACCTATCGTCAGTTATCAGTTCCCAGGTGACATGAGTACAGCTTAGTCCGCTGACTTGACACTGTCACTTCGCCTCAAGTGTGTTCCCACTGTACTTTGACTACTACCCTACCACGGCTCAAAGGAGTCGTGCAAACAGGTAGTAGTTGGGTGCAGTCCCGAAGCACTTGGAGGCAGTGACGGTTAAACAGGATTCGTCTCTCCCGGTATTTGGGGTTGACATCGCGATGTGTCTAGGAAAGCCATTACACGAGTAGTCCCTGGCCAGGGTAAGCGAGATATACTGGTAGGTTTCCAGTGTTATCTCAGGGTGTTCTGGGCTTCACTCCGACACGACTTGTACCGCTATTAGGGGACTGACGTTTACCGCCCCCCTAGGCCCGCCATGCGATGTATCAGACGAACAGACCGGACTGTACGGAGACTGTCACATTCAGGCTCAGTAGGAGTTAAGATAGGGTTCACCTCGTCAGTCTTCTTATCGGCATCTACCTGGGGACCGTTACGTACAGCTAGTGCTGCTTGCGGTCTGTGGTTAAACCCACTGCCAGCGTAGTGTCGAGTCTTTAGAGTCCCACACAGAGGGCTTTTCGCCTTTGGGCAAAATGAGTAGAGGTCGCATGGTTTTGCGACAGGGCTCGTTCACATCCGCGCACTTGTGCACGTTTGTTGTCCAGACGGCTTATACTAGCGGGTTTTGGTTTAAGCCGGATCCTAGTATATGATTTGAGATTGGTTTTATCTCTTAGTGTTCGTGTTCCTCGGAATATGAACGCGGGTGTGTATACACAGTTGATTGAGGCGGAGGAAGAGTTTTTTCATTGAGGTTTTGGAACGGGTGTGTATGCACAGTTCACAGTCGTCTTTTTCCAAACCCTAATGTTCTTGTGATTTATCAATTAATAATATTAATTAAATGAAATTGTGTCATGGTTGGGCTTGTTGACTTGTTGACCAAGGTTGACTAGTTGACTAGGTTTGAAACTTTGACCATCATCATTAGCTTTTTAGATGCTCTTTGATCTTTGCAAAATCATTTATGGTGATATGATAATGGTCTATTCAAACTAACCATCACCTTTTCATTTTTGATTAATATTATTTTGATAAATCACTTATATTTTGTTATGGTTGTAAAACCATTTCATTCTATCATATTCACTCTCTCTCTTCTCTTCTTCTTCCTCCTCCTCTAGTTCAAGGAGATTCATTCTCATGTGTTGAGAAACCTCTCCTTGAGATAAAAATACCCCAAACCACTCTCTACTCACTCTAGGGTTGAAGGTCTAGCAAGCCAAAGACCTTAGTTCTCTCAAAATTCGGGAAAGGAGCCCAAGGTTGAACCCTCAGGTGGATCCATCTTTGACGAAAGAAGGCGACGAGTAAAGCACCATCCAACCTCTACAAAGGTTTCAAGAAGAAGAAGTTCAAGTGAGATATAACATATTTTCCGAGTAGCTAACTCTCTTTAACTTGGTAGCTAGTTTTGTTTAGAAAAGATCCCGACTTTTGTTAGTCCATGTTGCCTAGTGCGCTAAAAATTTGATTTTTATACCGTTTCCGTCTCTCCGCAAGAACCGGGGTCGGCAACGTGGACTTACATATACACACTACATAGTATATATTTCCGTATTTCCAAAGATTTTGTATCGAGTATGATCCAACATATGTTGATTGCCTAGGATTCATCATGTCAGGAGATGAGGACCAGCTACATGGACGGGACAAGATTCTACATCCGCGCGCAGCTGTGATTTGAGCGAGACTTAAATCTATCCACATCAAATAATATTAAAACTGTTGTTCATCTATAACCTTGGTCTGCTCTCTCATAAATGAATGCACTGTTGTGGGCCCAAGGCTAATAGAAAGAGTCAAAGAAGGTAATATATATATGAGAATAATGGAGAAAAGAGGCATAGGAGGGGATTTCCTCCTATGGCGTGGAAAAAATACAACCTCCGTCAATTTTTCGACGATCGGCCTCCATCATCTTCATCGTTATCATCTAAGATGTGGGTACACCAAATTTCATGTGATTCTACAACTTTTTCACCGTTGATTTAGCAATGTAAAAAGTTCTATTGTCGGTAAACCGTTAATTTTGAACCCACTAAATCAACGGTGAAAAAGTTGTGGAATCACATGAAATTTGGTGTACGCACATCTTAGATGATAACGATGATGATGATGGGTGCCAATCGTCGGAAAAAATGGTGGAGGTTGTATTTTTTCCACGCCATAGGAGGAGATCCCCTCCTATGGCCTCTTTCCTCCATTAATCTCTCTCTCTCTCTATATATATATATATATAAATGAATGAGAATAATAAAGGAAAGAGATGGTAGGAAGGGATTTACTTCTATGGCGACCAAAAGATACAATATTCATCATTTTTTCGACATACACCAAATTTTATGTGATTCCACCACTTTTGCACCGTTGAATTAGCAATGTAAAAGTTCTATTGTCGGTAAACCATTAATTTTGCACCGACTAAATCAACGGTAAAAAAATGGTATAATCATATGAAATTTGGTGTATCCACATCGTAGATGATAAAGATGGAGGTGATGTATGCCGATGGTCGAAAAAATCATGAAGGATGCATTTTTCCGTGACGCCATAAGAAGAAATTCCATCCTATGGCACCTTTCCTCCGTTAACCCGCTCTCTATCTCTGTATATATAGACCCTACATTCTTCCTTTTAAATTAATGCAAAATTTCCTACACTCTATTTTCTTCCAAAAATGAAGAGATCAAGTAGTGAAGAGATAAAAAGCAAGAGAAGTAGTGAAATAAAGGCACCAAAGATGGCAAAGACTATGGGGGTGGGGGTGGGGGGGGGGGGTGTTAAAAGAGAGATGAACATGGGTGGTGACAGAGATTCTCTCTGCACCTACACTTGCTCTCATCTCTTTCATCAGAATGGTACCATTAATTGGATTCTTTTACATTTATTTCCAAACTTGTTCACTGTTTTTTATCTTTCTTTTTTACTAATTACTTCCACCTTTGTTAGTTTTTGTTCTTTTTGATAAGGTTTTTAAACCAAACTCAGATTGTGTTCTGTGCATGTTTAAGGAAATTGATGCATTTGTGTCGGAAGGAGATAAGGGGTTCAAGATAAATAAACATATGAGCTTCCGTTTTGGTGATGGTATGATTCGAACATGTCCGATATTTAATATTTCTAGAAAATGTATGAGACGTCACTCTTTACCACATTACAGGTAAACAAATCATTTTTTTTTCTCGATTCTATTTTGTCTTTTCAAATGACCAAAGGCATTTGTTTAAAAAAACTCGATCGGGGCACCGATGACATGTCGTTTTTACGTGCATCCATCTCGAATTACCAGGTATTTTAATCTAATTCTCAAATAACATTAAACTATTGAAAGAACTGCAACCAACACGAGCAACAACTTCATAATCATTCAGTATGTTTTATCCAAATCAAATCATATTCTGATTTAGGATTAGTGTAAAATCAGTCATGTCTTTGATTGAATTGGGTACAAAATTTATGAGATTTTAATCCAAAGGTGATTGGATTCCCAAATTATGTTGGTTCCAAATCCAGATAAGGTGCCTGATAACAGATCATTGCCAGTCAAATCAACATGCATATTATGCTTTTTTTAAAATAAAATAAAAAACCATTATCTTTCTTATGATTATCTCTCGAATGGGAAAATGAAGTTTATATTTTGGGGATGCATTAGATTTTACAACTAGTTACCCTTTTATTTGCTGTATTTCTACTACCAACACTCAAGTTTTTTTTCTAAATTGATAGTAGGCTATGCCAATTAAGAACAAGCCAATCTAATATTTTTAAAATTTGGTTGTTAGAGTTGCAATGCTATCATCCACTTGTTGAGCGGTTCAACAAATCCAAGTTGAGAATGTAGATACACAAGAGCCATCAACCTCATATCTACACAAGAACCAACAGCATAATCAAATATTAGCAAGGATTCATTTATCAATTTCACCAACAAAATTTGGTTGGTATTAGGTTGTAAGGAGCTACTCCTAGTATTTCACTTGAATTTGAAGTTTTGCGGCAATGATAAAGAAAACTAAGATGATATCAAAGTCACCAGTATCAAAACAGTTTAATAATGAGAAATATGCTGAACTCAAAGGAAAAAAAGAAGATTATGGAAGCCACTCTTTAAATTAAGCTAGAATTAAAATTATGTCTTATGTGCATAAAAAAATGAAACCATAGAAGCCATTCAAAAAGTTTCATATATTTCTCGTCTCCGTCCGGATGCATTGGTATGTTGAGCAATTCTCGACTGGAAGATTTTTGGGGGGGTTAAATATGTGGGTTCAAGTTCAAAGTGTTGGATATGAGTAGAGTTTGTGCTCAAATTCTAGTGAGAGAAAACAGAACAGTCAAGTCTCAGGATAGTCTAGAGAGAGAGAGAGAGAGAACAAAAGCAACACTATTTGTCTTGAACGATAGCTGCTCCATGAGACACGGGATGCCAAAGAGATAGCTTTGATTCAATCAAAAAAGAAATTGGATTGAGATCTAACCAAAAGCAAGCGCGCTCCCTCTCTCCCTCTCCCTCTCTCTAACACCCCCCCCCCCCCCCCCCCAAACCACCAATATTTAAATATTTGAATAAAAAGTTGTGTTTTGTGGCCTATTAGATTCATTTCTCCTATAGTTAGAGAGAGATGAGGAGAGCAAGGACAAGAGCAAAGGCAGCTGCTGCTCTCTTTTGGTGTCTCTCTCTGTGCTTCTTCTTCTTCTTCTCTTTTTGTGCTTGTTTAGGTGAGCAAATCCCTAACTTTTTTTTTTTGCTTCATTGCTACAATTTAGAGGCTCATAAGTTGATACACATCAACATTTGGTGCTTAATTTTGTATAATTTTTTAAAGTTTGAATCATTGCATTTTCAAGTTTCAACAACCATTCCATCATTATGGTCTCTAGCTAGTCTTCTTTTTTGAGTACCTTGCATGTGTTAGGTGAAACCATACAACTATTGCTAGTACTTGAGGTGAGCAAGTTTCAAAAGCTGAATAAGCTTAAAGTTTTGGAGTTTAAAATTTAATGCATTCCTCATTTTTGCATTTTATTTATTTCCTTTTATCTCTTAGGCCAGAGAGAAATCAACTCTCACAGAGGCTACAAATCTTGTCTCATCTCGATATTTTTGTTATCTCGATATTTATGTTATGTAAATTAGAACCTTCATATAACATCCGATGGAAAGAAAATTGAAATTTCATTACCTCGAACATGTATATTTAACACAATCGCAAAGATACATCCAATTTAAATACAACTTCGCAACATTTAATATTTTATCTTTTTTGGGTACTTCTTTTTGCAGATATCAGAACTTCGAACATTGGTACTAATTCACAGGTGCTCTTTAGAAAATAGTTCTTCTTTTCTACTAAATTGTTAAGATAAAAAAGTCAATTATTACACCAAAATAATAATAATAATAATAATAATAATAATAATAATAATGTGACTGGAATAAATTAAATGGGCTTTCTCTACGATGAGCCGCCAATGCCGTCGACAGACAGAGCTTCCGGCGGCTCACCCTAGCAAGAATGGCCTAGCATTTGCTAACCTACGCCTCCACCCCCCGGGGTCGGCGCAAGTTAGACCTCTGCTAGAATGCGCTGGCATTAAGGAAACAAGTAAACAAAATGCATGATGCTGGTACCATCGTACATGGCCAGTACCTGATCGGTAACATCTGGACGCTAACGTGCGCCTGTTTTTTTCACTTATTTTATAGGGGGGTGCGCAGGATTGGGGGAGGGTGCGCAGGAGGAGCCTGGGTGGGCCCGGGTCATACCCGCCAAGGTGCATCGGGAAGTGCGGCAGGTGCAGCCCGTGCCACCCGGTGCACGTGACGGTGCCACCGGGGTCTACTCCGGTGACCACAGAGTACTACCCGGAGGCGTGGCGGTGCAAGTGCGGCAACAGGCTCTACATCCCTTGATTAACTAGCTAATATATATTAACTATCCTAATTAATTAACATCTAATCGGTCGTTATGCTATCTAATTTGAACCTTCATCATTTACTTTGTCATTGGTATGTGCATGGAATATTGCTCCATTTTTATAAAAGGTAGAGGTAGCTAGTATATATACATGCATGTATTGTATATGTATACGCAGGCCATGAGTATGAGTATTGATGTTTTATGTTTATAGATTGTTTAAGGGAATCTTATGGAGATTGAGACATTTCATTTATGTTCGAGACTGGATCAAATTTACTCAGAATGTAATGATACTCTCTCTCTCTCTCTCTCTCTCTCTCTCTCTCTCTCTCTCTCTCTATATATATATATATATATAATGGATGAAAGATGCCATATGGCGTCGAAAAAACGGTTTACCGACAATAAAACATTTTACATTGCTAAATCAACGGTGAAAATATTGTAGAATAACATGAAATTTGGTGTATCCACATCTTAGATGATAATGATGAAGATGATGCATTCCGATCGTCGGAAAACACGATGGGGGGAGTGTTTTTTCGACGCCATAGAAGGAAATTCCCTCCTATGGCCTCTTTCCTCCATTATTTTCTCTCTCTCTCTCTCTTTATATATATATATTTATATATATATATATATATATATAATGGAGGGAAAATGCCATTTCCTCCTATGGCGTCGAAAAATACACCCTCCCTCATTTTCACCAACAATCGGCACCCACCATCTTCATCGTTATCATCTAAAATGTGTGTACACCAAATTTCATATGATTCTACAATCTTTTCACCTTTGGTTTAGCAATGTAAAAAGTTCTATTGTCGGTAAACCGTTAATTTTGAACCCACTAAATCAACGGTGAAAAAGTTGTAGAATCACATGAAATTTGGTGTACCCACATCTTAGATGAGAACGATGAAGATGTTGGGTGCCGATTGTCGGTAAAAATGAAGGAGGGTGTATTTTTTAAACGCCATAAAAGGAAATTCCCTCCTATGGTATTTTCCCTCCATTATTCTTATATATATATCAACGGTCATCTTTATCATATAAGATGTAGGTACACCAAATTTCATGTGATTAATACCATTTTTTTACCGTTGATTTAGTTGGTGCAAAATTAATGGTTTACCGACAATAGAACTTTTTACATTCCTAATTCAACAGTGGAAAAGTGGTGGAATTACATGAAATTTGGTGTAAGCACATCTTAAATGATGATGATGGGTGCCGATCGTCGGAAAAAATGACGGAGGTTGTATTTTTTCGACGCCATAGGAGGAAATCCCCTCCTATGGCCCTTTCCTCTATTATATATATAGAGAGGAAAGAGGCCATACGAGGGGATTTCCTTCTATGGCGTCGAAAAAAATACAATCTCCCCCATTTTTTCCGACGATCGGCATCCAGCATCATCATCGTTATCATCTAAAATGTGCATACACCAAATTTCTTGTGGTTCCACCACTTTTTCACCGTTGATTTAGCAATGTAAAAAGTTCTATTGTCTGTAAACCATTAATTTGTTAGTGTATATGCCCTAGAGGCCATTACTGTATCATACTAGTTTGTATATTACTTAATGGAAGCTTGGGATATTCACAGTTGTATAGACAATCTTGCTCAAAATGGTAGTATGCTACTTGGTTTGTTTCTACTTTAATATGTGCTGTGTTTCTTTTAGCATATCGCTTATACATATTAGTAGAGCCCTTAGGATCTTTGCTTGATTACCAGCGTTGTAATGGCAGTCACATTTGTGGGGGCTGGGTAATTTATAAGCACATCCTTATATAGGTCCCTAGTCGCAGGACTATCGAGACAGGGCATCGATACTCCGGAGTAGACTAGCGAATGCGCTTCTCATCCCAGCAGGGGAGATGGTCTGTCCCACAGCCATCAGTACGTCGTACTGGAGATAGTATGCGGGTGCTCGTTATGTTTATATTCCTAAACACGGGTATTCTGATTCGTGTATTGGGTACAATACCCAACTACAAAAGAATCAACCCGACTATCCTATGGCTCTGATACCAAAAAAACCATGTCACGCCCAGCTTCCCAGAGTACGCTAAAATGGGCACGTGACATAGCCAACCATGCTACCTGTGGGAAGGAAGCATCCCTCCACAGTTACATTACGGTTGTAGAGATATCAAGAACAAAATAAAACTATCTAAAACATG
This sequence comes from Agapanthus africanus, assembly GCA_030015575.1. NCBI lineage: Eukaryota > Viridiplantae > Streptophyta > Magnoliopsida > Asparagales > Amaryllidaceae > Agapanthus > Agapanthus africanus. The sequence continues at coordinate 142,925,258 of CM057339.1, forward strand.
TCCATAATCCAAGATAACATGATTCAAGAATAAATAAATGCGGAAGCGAAAGATCCAATACAAAATAACTGGAATGTATGTCCCATAATGCGGGCTCACATCAGGAATAAAATGCAGGAAAGAAAAGCTAACTACTGCTGACACTCACAGCTCAACCTGTCGGCTGAAGTACTCCTGCTCGGACTGCTACAGCGGTACGGAATCTGGGCCATGCAAAACCCAGACGTCAGCGCGTCAAGTCATCAGGTAATAACATAATAAACAGGCAATGCGAATATAAACATAAAAATAAGCAAGGGTAACAATAATATGAATCAGAGCAGTGCAGGGTAGTGTGCAGTGGGTAAACTGGACTGTTCTATCAGGTTCTCTATTCTAAAGTCTTTGAAACCAAATTGATGAATCATCGATGTAACTCAATAGTATCCCGTACATACCCGGGACCACGGCCACAATATTCTCGGCTGAAACCGAGACATACCGCTAGGCACCAAACAGGAATGTGTACACTCAATAGTATCCCTTACATACCCGGGACCACGGCCACAATATTCTCGGCTGAAACCGAGACATGCCGCTAGGCACCAAACAGGAATGTGTACACTCAGAACAGGTAGTGAACTGTTGAGTTACAAGTCAGGTTTCACCTTTGATTTCCCCATACCCCCAAGTTATATGTGTATGTCAAGTCAGGTATCCCGAAATCAAGAAACTAATGCCAACACAGGATCAGGTAAACAGGTTTGTCTGGATAGACAACAGGAACGGTCCATGAGGACTACATGTCAGGTTTGTTGACATTAGACACAAGATCAGGTAACGGATCAGGTCATGGTACATCATGTCAAGTCAAGCAGTATACGGTACCATGTCGGGTCAATCAATATGTAGGTAGCAAGACAGGTCAAGAAGCAAGCGATATCATAGGTGTACTCACAATCAGTTATATAAGCAAGCATGGTTATCAACAACATGATATAAGTAATGAATTAAGCAATAGGCAGATTCATTCGATTTGCAATACAGTTGTCAATTGTGTCACAGAGATGATTTCAACAATATAAGAATGCAGTAAGACAATTATAGCCATTTAATCATGTTAACAAGTTTAAGACTTCATAGATGCAATGTTATATGTGTATATAGGTTCCACGAATGAAATCACAGTTTAAGCAGGTTAAATGTATACGAGTGTCCGAATGAAGTAAAATGGTAGAAAAGGTGCCATAGGCTACATCATCAGTGGAAGTGTAATTAGAACATGTAAATGTGATTATTAGGTTCCAAAACAGTAATTGCAACGGGTAAGTTCCAAGTTTGAAAGATAAATGACATATAACAATCTTGAACACGAGAAATGGGAAATTATAATACCAAAGTTAAATTGCAGGTTTTAGGGTGTCATTAATTATAAGTAAATATTGTTTAGCATGTAGAAAGGGGTACTTGCCTCGACGGGTCGCGAACCGGGAAAAACGGAACGTAAAACGTCGGCGGGGAAACTCGCGACGGGCGCACGGTTCACGGAATGAACCCAAACGACGAACAATGGAACCACACGGGTCGGGGTACCTCGCTGGAACGTCGGGTCACGTCGTCGGCATCGTCGGATTCCGGCCAAGGAATGAACAGTAAATGATCAAGATATGTAAACAAGAAGAGAAAAGAAAAACAGAGAAGAAAGGAAGGGGGATCTGAGAAGGGGTGCTCACGATGATCCGTGGGACGGGTGGTGACGGTCGACCTCGTCGACGGAGCTCCGGCGGTAGCCTACGACGACAGCGACAAGAACCTGCAGCTCAAGAAACTTCAATAGAGAAGGGAAAAAGAAGAAAAGAGAAGAGAGGAGGAGAGGAAAAGAAGCTTACTGAGTTGCAGAGGGTGTGACGGCGGTGAGATCGACGGCGGTGAGGGCGCCGGCGGTGAGGTTTCTGCAGTTAGGGTTAGGGTTAGGGTTCGAGTAGGGAATGTTGGTGCAGGGAATGGAGAAACGGAGAGGGAGAGGAGATGGTTAGGGGTGTTGGAGATGACGAGGCCGGCGAGGGTTGTGCCGGCGTTGGTGTTGCAGCGGCGAGGGGCAAGACGGCTGGGCTTTGCGCGATGGGTTTACGTGAAGGAAATATATAAGCGGGGGAGAGAGAGAGAGAGGGATAAGAGAGGGGAGAGAGAGAGGAGAGAGATAGAGAGAGACTGTGAGAGAGAGAGGAGAAAGGAGAGAGGGGCCCACGGGATTAGGAATTCACTGATTGGCTGAGGGATTAATTTTTTTGAAAGATTTAGAAACAGTAAAATATTATATGGTATCAAAATATATTAGACGGTTTAAATATAATAGAAAATGGGATTTTGGCGCAAAATAAAACATTTCCAAATTGCGCCCGGGTCGGGTCCAAAAATTTGAATTTGAAATAATAGAATTTTAAGCGGGATCAAAAAGTGAAAATGAAGTATTTGACAATCAAAAAGCATACCCCCAAAACGGACACACGTACGTGCACGTAGCCGTCCAAACTCGCCCGTTTCACTGAACGGGACGAGAACACGACGCACGGACGCTACAACGCGGTTAGGGGTGTCAAGCAGGCCAAGATGAATATTTTTAATTTTATTTTAGATGTCATAAATTGTTATATGCAGAAATGAACTGACGGGGTAAATTTGCAATAAGTGACAGTCAAGCAAGATAAATGAAATAAGTGAAACACTACGTTCAAACGGTAACGGAAATTAGTAGTATTGGGCTCGGGTGTTACATTATACCCAACTACAAAAAGAATTTCGTCCTCGAAATTCCAAGAATGCAAAATAGATAACTACAAGAAAAGGTGAGGAAACTTCTGCCGGATTTCATCTTCTCGTTCCCAAGTGGACTCTCCATGCGAGCGATTACCCCAAGAAACAAGCACAAGAGGGATCACCTTGTTCTTAAGAACCTTTTCCCTTCGATCCACAATTTCAATCGGTCGTTCCTCAAAAGTCAAGTCTTCTCGTACTGTTAGCTCCGAATGATCCAATACATGTGTTTCATCTCGAACATACCTACGGAGTTGAGATACGTGAAACACAGCGTGCACATTCGCCAAGGACTGCGGTAACGCCAAACGATACGCTACCTCACCAACTATTCCCCTCCGAACGGCGGCGCGACGCGGGCGTCCGTGCCTGAGGTTCGGGGCAGATGCTAATTGGTGCTATCCGTCCACCTCTCCGAAGATGCCAAGTCGATCTATGGCACCGAGTATCGAAGGTTTAAACGGATGCGGCCGATGTAGCAGACTTCGTCAGATTCCCCCTCGTTTGAGGGGTTTTTTATTGTGGGGACGCTCTTCCCTGCAGGCGCAAGCCCCTGCAGTTAATTACGCTACCGCATCGCGGTAACAACTTTCTCCTTCTCCAGATGGTCACTTCGTGTCGTGTGTGTCTATTTTATGTTTTGTTTTTAGTTGCCCGTGGATTGTATACGGAGACTGAGTTGTCGTCGCCCGTAGGGCGTGGACTAGTCCAAATCCGTGTTTATCTTAGATTTGGGTTTTGGGGGTTTGGTTTGAGGATACGTCAGCCATACTTGAGGCTAAGATCAACTCAAACGTTTGTTAAGGATACGTTAGTCTAACGTTGAGACTAAGATCAACTTAACGGGATCGTTTAGATCCGACAAAGGAGTGTTTTAGGCTCCATTGTTCCAGTTTAGGGATATAGTGGTCCACCATATGTGTGGCCGTCGGGACCCGTTACCTCTCTGACGACGTTGAGGGATTACAACGACGGGTGTCAGAGGAGTTCAGAGATGTACCCTCGAGCCAGAGTTAATTGGGGGGATTCATAGTCCAGTCTGTTTGAAGGTTTAAGGACACGTTAGCCATCTTTAAGGTTAAGATCAACTTAAACGGGACCGTTTAGATCCGACAAAAGAGCATATGGGGCTCTATTGTTCTAGTTTAAGGACATCGCGGTCCATGAGTAGTTTAAGGACGTTGCGGTCCATGGGTAGTTTAAGGACGTTGCGGTCCATTGTTAGTTTTAAGACATCTCGGTCGAGGTTAAGGACGTCATAGTCCATGATTTTAAGGACTCCACAGTCCGGTATGTGCTCTGGATGCTTCACACGGGTTCACTGCCGTGCTAGGCGAGGACCAGGCTCCGCTCTGGACGTTTTCCACGGGGTCAAAGAGTGACATTATCCGCGTTCCACGTAACCAGGAATTTTGCACTAGATGCTTCACACGGGTTCACTGCCGTGCTCGGCGAGGACTAGGCTCCGCTCTGGGCGTTTTCCGCGGGGTCAAAGAGTGACATTATCCGCGTTCCACATAACCAGGAATTTTGCATTAGACATGGGTTTAAGGACCCCACAGTCCATATCGATGTGTGGTCGTCGGGACCCGTCACCTCTTTGAAGACACTGAGGGATTACAATGCCAAGTATCAAAGGAGTGAAGAGATGTACCCTAGAACCGGAATGGATTAAATAGTCCTTGGCCCAATTTGGGATCAAGTCCCATTAATTATATTATGAGCCCATTGGCCCAGTTAATTACGAATTGAGGACTTATGGCCAGCTTGGGCTAAGTCCTATCATGTCTGGAATATTGACTTCTTGTTGGTCCATTGAGGGAGAGGCTTTGCCTCTATCCCTTTAGCCAATTGGGCCAAAGCCTAGTGTTAAACACTACAAAGCAATCAGTGTTGAACACTGGGAATGAGGTTGACAAGTTAGTGTTTAACACTAAAAGATAATTGGTGTTAAACACCAGCAACAAGGCTTTCAAATTAGTGTTAAACGCTAAAACAGATCAGTATCAAGCATCGGCAACAGAGCCCTCGAATTAGTGTTAAACACTAAGGTAGCCAGTGTTGAACACTGCAAATAAAGTCCTTTGATTGGTGTTGAACACTAAAGCCCAGCAGTATTTCAATACTAGATTCGAGAGTTCCAATTTAGTGTTAAACACTAAGGCAAAAAAGGGGTCACGTGGCAACACGTGAGAGCGCCCTTTCTCCACTCATTCTGCTGAGATTATTGCATCTTTCAAAGCATCACGTGCCATCACGTGACGGGCATTCATATGCTTATGTGTTAGAGCTTCTGTCAAGGGTCACGTGGGTCACGTGGAGGACTGCCTCAAAGGGCTTTCTGTAGATCTTTTGAGGGGGTCACGTGGTGGCACGTGACCCTGCCTCCATGTATATTGTTTACAGGCTCTGTTAATCTTTTTTCAGGAGTTAAATTCCTCGAGCTTTAATTTTCAGAGGAATTAAATTCCTGCTTCCTTTTGAAGACTTATATTCTCTGAATCTTCTGTAGGAATTAAATTCCTCGTATACGTGAAGAACTGAATAGGGTTAAACCCTAATAAAAGCTTTTTAAACTTCCGTTCCCTGTTAAATTATGATTAAGGGAATTAAATTCCCGTTGTTCCAACAGAACTAAGTTCTTAATTAGGGTTAAACCCTGTTTCTCTCTGTTCTGAAGGAATTAAATTCCCATAACACAGGGTCAAGCCCCACTTTTATCTCAAAGGAATTAAATTCCTATGGTTCTGTGAGAGTTAAATTCTCATGTTTCCATTCCCTCTCTATGTTTTGGATCTGCATGGCAGGATCTCAACCCATTGAGAATTAAATTCTCAACCTAAAGGGGAGATGTGCACTTTGCAGATCCTCTATCAAAGAGAGAAGAAATATGTTCTTCTGTTTTTATATTATCAGAGTTAAACTCTGTTGAGAATTAAATTCTCCTTCTTTCAAGATGCCTTCCCTTTCTTACCTAGGGTTTTCTTTTTTGCAGAAGCTCCAAATTCCTCAAAGTATCAAGGCTCTCTCCTTTTTTCTCCCTCTGCGTATCTATCCCTTTTTTGTGTCTCCTGGCCCCTATTTATAGGAGAAGCAGCCGAATCAATTAGTTTTTGATGAATCTTTATTAAGAGATTTGATTTGTATTCATCATTTGTTTTTGACCATTGGATTATTAGGTGAATTTTATTCACCATTGGATTTCAAATCCAGGGATTCTCCTTTGTTATTTCTGTTAGATTTAAAAGGGAAATCTTTCCAAACTCGAGATTTTCCATAGATAGATGATATTTAATCATCTCTGAATCTTTAATTTGATCGGTTCCAGATACTTGCTTTCCTTTGGAAAGATTTGAGTCTCTTTCAGAATTTAATTCTGTTAGCAAAATGGGCTTTGAAAGCCGGTCACGTGTGACCACGTGACCCATGGTCACGTGTGGACACGTGACCCCCTTGGAACGAGCCTTTTTCTTCTTTTGCACTCTGCCTTATTCTGCTGCTTTAGTCATCACGTGTTAACACGTGACCATTGGTCACGTGTGAACACGTGACCCCTGTCGGGAGCCCCTTTCTTTGACTCAACTGGAGAACGAGTCTTCTCCTGGAGCCTTTTCCTTGACTTGATCAGGGACCCAAGGTGCCCTTTCCGCTGCTTTTATATGTCACGTGTCAACACGTGACTGCTGGTCACATGTACGCACGTGGCCCCCTTTCTGAAGCTTTTCCCATAAACTTTTCTGATTTTAAATCAGGAAACAAATGCCCCCACAGCGTTGTTCTCACGTGTCTGCACGTGAGTGCAACGCTGTCATCTTTGTGACCGTTGGATTCATTTAGGGATTTGGGGAGATGGAACGTTTCCATTGCCTTCTATAAATACCACTGTCTCTTCATATGAGCCTTCACTTTGCTTATCTTCTTCTTCTGAGAACTTTTTCCTCGAGAATTTTATTCTCGCTTTCAGAGCTTAGTTCTCTGTCTTGAAACAATATTCAGAGTTTAACTCTGTTCGAAAAGAATTCTTTTCCTCAGGTAATGTTCTTGGACAACGATGGACCTTCACACTTCTCTGGATTTTAAATCCAAAATAAGGGTTTTCACCCTTTTTCCTTCATATTTTCCATAAGAACATGAAATCGCCTAACCTTCGAACTGTAGATCTCTTAGGGTTTAGATGATCTTTGGGGAGATGATGATGGCGTTTCAACCCCATGGAATTTAATTCCATCAAAAAATGTTTCTGGAAATTTAATTTCCTTTTCTTAATAAGGAATTTAATTCCTATGAAGAACTCAGTTTCTTCGCATGGAGGCTTCCTGAGGTCTCTTGGCCCTAGGTTGTTCTTCCTGCCATTAATGCGATGGGGGCTTTGTAATGATTCTCGTGACTTTTATTTCAGGTATTATGGATGCCCATCTGTATAGTCTTGACGAGATCATTTCCTACGGGAATATTCGTGTGCTGGGCCGCAGTCAGAACCAGGAGTTCACCGATGCTCAGTGTGCCGAGATCATGAGCCGCTTTGATGAGTACAACCATCGGCTACTCCCCCGTCGCTCTTCTCTTCTGAGGCTGATCGTGCTGGCGATCAGGGAGGCTCTCCCTTTATTTTGTGCTGGTGTGCCGCTTGAGTCAATGGACGCCGCCGAGGATAAAGTACACTCGGTATATCTGATGCACTTGATTTCAAAGAGGAGGCGGGATAATCTCATTGATCTCCTGCATCAGATTTTTCAGTAATCAGCCATACTTGCCGCCTACCGGAGGGTAGAGGACATCCGCGGGGACCCCGATGCTTGTGACCGTGAGAGAAAGCATACTCGGGAGGTTCGAAATGCTTGGAAGATCTTGAATAAAGTTAATTTCGAGTTTCTCAACCCATGCCCCGCGTCTGAAGCCTTGCCATTGTAAAAGTTTTCTTTTTTATTTTGTATGACCTTCTTGAAGTCTGGATGATAAGTTCTATTGTGTCTTTGTATGTTTGCATGCTTTTTTGTGGGATTTTATCATTTCACGATTGTTGTTGCTGGTGCTTTTAATATGCATGGTGCTATTCTATTTTCTAGTGCACGTCAAATTTGGGCCTCACGTGTTCCGCACATGGGATCATTTGATGGGACTATTCACAAAATTTTCCACGTCGCATCTTTAGCGCGCAGTATCAGATGCAGAAAAGGAGCCTTGGAAATAGTTCCATCTCCTTGATTTTCGATGCCTTTCCTTTTTTAGGCCTTGGAAACAGCTTTCGCATGCAAGATTTTCCGCGCATAGCACTTAATGCACCTCTTTATATCTGAGGCAATGGCCTTCCTTTTCTCTTCACAGAGAACCTTTATTCCCATTTTGACGTGATTCAATTCGAGAATAATTAAGTGCCATGGCCTGCAATCGTTTACACGCCCGTCGACAGCCATGGGAAGTGCCTATCGAGGAGATGGTTCCTCGCTTTGCTGCACAATTGGTGGACCCTCTCCTGACCGACGACGAATGTGACTCAGCGGCGTACGAGCTCTCGACTCGTAGGGGGTCCCCTCTTCCAATGGGCTCTCTCTGGCTCCGGATGATTCTTGCTGCTGTACTTGCCGACGTCCCTCCTCACCCGGCGGAGATGACCCTAGCGATGCTCGATGCGGCTGAAGAAAAGCTCGAGGGCTTTCATGAAGCGTGCCTGATTACTCAGGCTTTGAAAGATCGCTCGGTTCATCTTTTGAGCGAAATAAGAGCCCGACGGGCTGTTATGTCTGCTTTTGCAGATGGCCATGGTGCCAATCGATGGGGAGCAACTTCTCGCGAGAACCGTCGCTTTGATGTGTTGGAGAGAGCAGAGAGAGAGATGGAGAACCTTGTTATTTGTTTTGTTAACCCTTGTATTTCTGATCCCTTGTTTGGTGATCTTTTCCCGGTAGTGTATTTTGTTTGACTCAATGTACTCCTTTTATCATTGGTGGTTTGCCTGTTTCTGTTGAATTTTCATGCTTGTCAGATAGTCGTACGTGTGTCTTGCTTGCGTAAATGAGCCGTCTATTTTTCTTTAATTACGAGCACCATCGTTACGTTGCCTGCGCATCAGTGCCTCGGGCAACATTTCCTTTTAAACATTCGTACAGTTGCAAATGCGTGCCTGATAGGATACAGATCGAAAACTTGCCACGTTATCTCCCGTATCGGGTGGTTTGCGCTGGCTCTAGATCGAGTATTGTTATCGAAGGGAGGTTTATAAATGAAGACATATTCTTCTCTTCAATGGTGTGTCCCCTTTCTACTGAATGTGTTCTGCGGACAATTTATCTTGATCTCTTTGCAGGACAGTGATGGCTTAGGATTCAGGGTTAAGATCTGCATCTCATGAGCCACGAGGGTCTCATGAAGAGTTTTTCTCCCTATAGGTCGAGCGAATCCCATAGGTGTAAGCTCTTCTTAGAGATTGTGAGGACTTTTAAGCGGGTTTTCCCTTGAGAGTCGTAAGGATCTCACAAGAGAGTTTTTCTTCCTTACCGGTCGTGAGGACTTGTAAGTGCTGGATGTGGTCACCCTTGTCCGTGTTTTATGGAGTCAGGGGTTTCTTCAGGTATTGTAGTTTAAAGACGTCGCGGTCAAGGTTAAGGACCTCATAGTCCGTGGATTTAAGGACTCCACAGTCCGCTGTTAGTTTTAAGACATCACGGTCAAGGTTAAGGACCTCATAGTCCGTGGATTTAGGGACTCCACAGTCCGATGTTAGTTTTAAGACATCACGGTCAAGGTTAAGGACCTCATAGTCCGTGGATTTAGGGACTCCACAGTCCGGTGTTTGGTTGCAGGGACCCGTCACCTCTTTGAAGACGTTGAGGAATTACAACGCCAGGTATCAAAGGAGTGAAGAGATGTACCCTTAAACCAAGGCAGAATCCGTAGGGAATCGGGGTGGTTGATCGTTAGTTTTAAGACATCACGGTCGAGGCTAAGGACGTCATAGTCCGTGGATTTTAAGGACTCCACAGTCCGGTATTTGCTCTGGATGCTTCACACGGGTTCACTGCCGTGTTTGGCGAGGACCGGGCTCCGCTCTGGATGCTTCACACGGGTTCACTGCCGTGCTCTGCGAGGACCAGGATTCGCTCTGGACGTTTTCCACGGGGTCAAAGAGTGACATTATCCGCGTTCCACGTAACCAGGAATTTTGCACTAGATGCTTCACACGGGTTCATTGCCGTGCTCGGCGAGGACTAGGCTCCACTCTGGATGCTTCACACGGGTTCACTACCGTGCTCTGCGAGGACCAGAATCCGCTCTAGACGTTTTCCACGGGGTCAAAGAGTGACATTATCCGTGTTCCACGTAACCAGGAAGTTTGCACTAGATGCTTCACACGGGTTCATTGCCGTGCTCGGCGAGGACTAGGCTCCGCTCTAGATGCTTCACACGGGTTTACTGCCGTGCTCTGCGAGGACCAGGATCCGCTCTGGACGTTTTCCACGGGGTCAAAGAGTGACATTATCCGTGTTCCACGTAACCAGGAAGTTTGCACTAGATGCTTCACACGGGTTTACTGCCGTGCTCGGCGAGGATTAGGCTCCGCTCTGGACGTTTTCCACGGGGTCAAAGAGTGACATTATCTACTTTCCACGTAACCAGGAATTTTGCACTAGATGCTTCACACGGGTTCATTGCCGTGCTCGGCGAGGACTAGGCTCCGCTCTGGACGTTTTCCACGGGGTCAAAGAGTGACATTATCCGCTTTCCACGTAACCAGGAAGTTTGCACTAGATGCTTCACACGGGTTCACTGCCGTGCTCGGCGAGGACTAGGCTCCGCTCTGGATGCTTCACACGGGTTCACTGCCGTGTTCTGCGAGGACCAGGATCCGCTCTGGACGTTTTCCACGAGGTCAAAGAGTGACATTATTCGCTTTCCACGTAATCAGGAAGTTTGCACTAGATGCTTCACACGGGTTCACTGCCGTGCTCGGCGAGGACTAGGCTCCGCTCTAGATGCTTCACACGGGTTCACTGCCGTGTTCTGCGAGGACCAGGATCCGCTCTGGACGTTTTCCACGGGGTCAAAGAGTGACATTATCCGCTTTCCACGTAACCAGGAAGTTTGCTGATTGTATCCACATTTTACGGGATTGGGGTTTGACTCTCTGTGGGAATACATCGTCGAGTCGTGGAACTGGGAGTTGCCGCTGTTCCGTTTCGCTTGATGTCGTGTTTGCTGCCATGAGACGAACGACGAGATGATCTCTAGGCTATCTGTGAATCGTCGAGATTTGGCTTCTCCTTATGATGAAACCTGGGGAAGGAGTATGATCCCTTCTTTGTTTGCGCCCCTGGATTGTATACAGAGGTAGATGTAACATCACCTGTAGGGCGAGGATTTCACTTTTATTTTATTTCTTTTTCCGCGATGCTCTATCATTTCAGCTTTTATATCGCGAAGGTCGCGATTGCCCCATCATTTCGGCTATTTTCGCGGTGCCCAATCATTTCGGCTATTTATTTATTTTCTGCTCGCTGCTTTTTATTGCGAGTTGCCCCATCATTTCGGCTATTTTTTCATGCCTTCATTTTTACTTGCTGCTTTTTATTGCAAGTTGCCCATCATTTCGGCTATTTTGTAGGCATGTGTGGCTTGCTAGCTTTTTTCGCTGCAAGCTTGGATTTTAGGCACCGATTTCGGCATCAGCACCGCTACAACTGGAATGTTGTCAGGAGCGAATCATCATTTGCCTTTGTCGATGACGAACAAAGGTGGCTCAGCGAACAGGGTTAAGGGTCCTGTTGACCAAGGCTTTTGACTTCATGAGCCGTAAGGGTCTCACAAAGGTATTTCTCCCTACAAGTCGTGAGGATCTTGCAGGTGTATTTTCTCCTTAGGGATCGTGAGGATTCCTAAGTGTGTGCTCCTCTGTAAGTCGTAAAGATCCTACAGGAGGGCTTTCTTCTTATGGATCGAGAGGACTTACAAGGGTTGGATTTTGCTGGGGAAATGTTTATTCGCGCCCGTGGATTGTATACAAGGGTCAGTATGAGCCGCTTGTAGGGCAATATCGAGGGTTGTGGAGGGTTTGCTTAAGAACAGGTTTAGGTTTCTGTAACTTAAGACTTTCAAGTCTCATGAGCCGTGAGGGTCCCATAAGAGAGTTCTCCTTACAAGTCGTGAGGATCTCGTAAGTGTATTTTCTCCTTAGGAATCGTGAGGATCCCTAAGTGTGTTGCTCCTTTGTGAGTCGTAAGGATCTCACGCAGGTGGTTTCTCCTTACAAGGTCGAGAGGACCCTATAAGCGTCTTTTAACGAGGTTGCGCCCTTTCGGGTTTTCACAAACACTCGCCGGTAGTCCCGCTGTTTTTACTCACGGAGCCCTTTCGGGTTTTCATCCGTGCCCATTTTGCTTATGGAAATACCGTTTTTATTTTATATATTTCTTTTTTTTCTTTTTTTTTCTTTTTTTTTATCTCGTCAGCCCAAGGATGCTGCGGTAGTAGTTTAGGGACGTTTCGGTCCGTCACTAGTTTAAGGACGTTTCGGTCCGTCGTTAGTTTAAGGACGTTTCGGTCCGTCAATAGTTTAAGGACGTTTCGGTCCGTCGTTAGTTTAAGGACGTTTCGGTCCGTCGTTAGTTTAAGGACGTTTCGGTCCGTCAATAGTTTAAGGACGTTTCGGTCCGTCGTTATGGGAAGGCCAGCTGCTGCTTGTAAAGTCTGAGCCTAGGAAGATAGCGAGTGGACATAGTCGTCGTCATCTATCATTGACCCAGGCTATAGCTCATTAAGCATAATATTTCTTTAAGAAGCGGCCGTTTATTGGCTTGAAAGGCCTTTCACCGTGCATGTCCATGAGTAGATAGGCTCCACCCTGGTAGACCTTGTCTATGATGTAAGGGCCTTCGTAGTTTGGCTCAAATTTTCCCCGCTTGGCACGATTGGGGATCATAGGTCTTTTGACCACTAGCACGAGTTCGCCTTGGCGGAATGTCCTCGGCCTGGTCAATCTTTCGTACGAGCGCGTCATCTTTGCTTTGTAGGCTTCTAGATGTTGTTGCGCTATGAGCCGGGTTTCGTCGAGGGCATCAAGCTCCTCAAGCCGAAGGTGAGCATTTTCTTCGTCCGTCAGCTCGTGGTGGACCGCCACTCGTAGAGAGGGTAACTCTATCTCGAGGGGGAGTACTGCTTCCGTCCCAAATACCAACGCGTACGGCGTTGTGTTCGTGGCCGTCTTGAATGTAGTTCGATAAGCCCAAAGGGCTTCTTGCAGCCTCTCGTGCCAGTCTCTCTTATTCCGGGAAACGGTCTTTTTTATGATCTTCGTCAAGGTCTTATTGAAGGCCTCGGCCAGACCGTTAGCTCGTGGGTTGTAAACTGAAGAATATCTCCAGTCTATATTGTGCTGCTGTGCGAAGCGGCTAATCTTATGGCTTCTGTAGGCCGGCCCGTTGTCGGAGATAATCCGGCGTGGGGTTCCGAACCGATAGATGACGTGCGTCTTGAAGAAATGGAGGATATTCTCCGTCTTCACTTCCCTCAGCGGTACTGCTTCTGCCCATTTGGAGAAGTAATCAGTTGCCGCCAGGATAAAACGATGTCCCCGGGATGATGCTGGCTCGATGGGGCCGACTATGTCAGTCCCCCACATTTCGAATGGTCAACTAGCCACCGTTGGATGTAGTGGATTCGGATGTTGGTGGATAAAGTCTCCGTGGATTTGGCACGAGTGGCATTGCTTCGCATACTCGAGGCAATCCTGGATCATCGTGGGCCAGTAGTAACCCATCCGTTTAATTTTTAACTTCATCTTTGGGCCTGCTTGGTGAGAACCGCAAAGTCCGTCATGAACTTCCTGAATGACTCTTTCCGCTTCGTCAGGTCCTAAGCATCTCAGCCATAGAGAATCAAACGATCTCTTGTATAGAGTATCGTTGACGTAGGCGAAAGATAGAGCTCGTTTTATGAGCTGATGCCTGGAGGATGTATCGTTGGGCATTCGGTGGGACTTAAAGTAGTCTATGAAGACTTCCCTCCAGTCCTCGGCCTTCTCATGGTCTTTTATTTGTAGGGTCGTCTGCTCAGTCGCTCCCTTTTCTTTATATAATTCCGGAGGTATTTCTGCCGGGGCAAGCACTCGACGGCTTTGTACCACGATTCTTACATCATCGAGGTTTTCGTCCGCCAGTTCTTTAGCAAGTTTGGCTAACGCGTCTGCTTTGCTGTTTTCCGCACACGGTATATTCTCTAAAGTGTAGGAGGGAATTTGGATCAATAGTTGTTGCACCTTTTCGCCGTACCTCACCAACTCCGGTTTGCACGTTTGGTAATCACCATTTACTTGACTAACAACCAGTTGAGAATCCCCGTATATAAGGAGGTCTTCAATTCCCAAGTCGATGGCGATTTCGAGGCCCGCTATCAGAGCTTCGTATTCAGCTTCATTGTTTGTCCTCGGCTCTGTTAAGGAGTAGGTGAAGCGCATTATCCCTCCTTGTGGAGTTGTAAAGATGAGGCCTATCCCCGATTTGATCATTGGGATACCTTGTTTCTATTTCTTTATGGAGGACGCTCCATCTAAATAGAGTTCCCATCGGGTGCTACCGCCGCTAATCGCATAAAATGCATGCTCGTTTGGCAAATCACAGTTCAGAGGAGAATCGGCCGGTATCGGGTGCTCAGCGAGGAAATCGGCAATGGCTTGGCCTTTTACTGCCTTGAGAGGTTGATACGTTATCGAGAACTCCATCAAGAGCAGGGCCCATTTAGCGAGTCGTCCCGTCAATATGGCTTTTGACATCAAGTATTTAAGGGGATCCACCTTTGAAATTAGACGGACTTCATGCGCCAACGCATAGTGCCTGAGCTTTGTTATCGCGAAGATTAGTGCCAAGCAATGTTTTTCAATGGGAGAGTAGTTGCTTTCTGCCCCCAGTAGAACTCGACTTAAGTAGTAGAGTGCTCTCTCTTTTCCCTGATCGTTCTCTTGCGCCCATAATGCGCCCAAGGAACCTTCGAGGGCGGTTGTATAAAGAATGAGGGGTTTTCCCTTGACCGGCGTGGCCAACACTGGAGGGTTCTGCAGGTACTGCTTGATCTCGTCTAGTGCACCTTGGCATTTGTGATCCCAAACGAATGGAGTTCCCTTCTTCATCAGGTGGCTGTAAGGACGGCATTTGCCTGAAAGATTTGCGATAAATCGCCGGATGTATGCGAGCTTCCCTTGGAGAGACCGCAATTGTTTGAGGGTTCTTGGCGGAGGCATTTCTATGATCGCTTTAATCTTTGGACGGATCTATTTCAATACCTCGGTGTCGAACGATGAATCCCAGGAATTTGCCCGAGGAGACTCCAAACGCGCATTTGAGGGGATTCATTTTCAAATTATATTGCCGAAGGCGTTGAAATACAGTCTCCAGATGCTTTAAATGATCTTCGTATGACATGCTCTTTACTACGAGGTCATCGATATAGCACTCGACGATGTCATGTATGAGGTCGTCGAAGGTCTTTGTCATGGCCCTTTGATAGATAGCGCCAGCGTTCTTTAGACCAAAGGGCATAACCCTGTAGCAGAATATACCCAAAGGGGTCCGGAAAGCGGTGTGCTTCTGGTCTTCGGGATGCATCTTTATCTGATTGTATCCTGACGAACCGTCCATAAAGGAGAAAACCTCGTGAGTGGACGTGTTATCTATCATTAGCTCGGTTACCGGTACTGGGAAATCATCCTTTGGACAGGCTTTATTGAGATCCCTGAAATCTACGCATATGCGTACTGTCCCATTCTTTTTCATTACCGGGACGATATTGGCGATCCAATCGGGATATTGGATTTCTTGAATAAATCCAGAATCGATCAGCTTCTTGACTTCGGCGTTGATGCTCATCTCAAGCTCGAGTCGCATCCTTCTTGGCGCTTGCTTGACTGGCTTGATATCTGGGGATATTGCTAATTTATGCACAGCAATCTCCGGATCTAATCCTGGCATCTCGGAGTAGTTCCATGCGAAGCAGTCTTTATGCCGTAGAAGCACGTTCTTTAACGCAGCCACCCTTTCTTCAGATAGCAGCGTGCTGACAAATGTCGGTCGCGGGTCGTCTGTCGATCCCAACTCAATCTTCTTGAGGTTATCTGCAGTAGTATGTATACCATCTTCCAGTTCTTTCGGAGCTAGCGGAAATTCTGAGATCACCTCATCATCGCTGTTCTCAAAGCACCAGGGAAGGTCATCCACGTTCTCGGGCTCTCCTTTTAATATCGCAATCGTGTAACAGGTGCGAATCCGCTCCCAGGACCCAGGTGGATCCGGTTCTGCTCTTGCGGTCTTGGGTTCATGCTTTTGTGGCGGCGTTACCCTCCAGCTGTTGGATAAAGCGGATCTGCCCCGTTGGTACTGGTCCTCGACCCAGTCCTTGAAGGTGAAGCAGTCTTCGGTAGGATGTCCTATGGCTCGGTGATAAGAGTAATAGCTCAAATGAGAAGCCTTGTTAGCTTGCTCAGGGTGTCTAGACTCTGGAAGCGCGATCATTTGATGTTTTAGAGCGAGCTTGAGTAACTTCTCTGTCTTGTCTCGGGGGAAGGAGTACGCTCGACTCATCTTTTCCATGAGGGACGAATCTGAGCCGCGCAGTACCCGTAACCCTCTAATCCTGCGTCGTTGTTGTCGGCTCCTCTTCCCGCTTCTTAATTTATTTCCGTCTCCGCATCGGGCCTTTCGCACAACGGGTTGACAAAGATGAGCGTCTTTGTCTTTTGGAGCCTGTTGAAATAGACGTTGCGTCCTGGCCTTCTCGTAGATGGCCATCTCGCGGTTGTGGTCTTCCCGAGCTTTCTGACCCATTTTCCTGATAGGCTTGTCCATTCGTTCTTCAAACGGCGGACCCGGCGCTTCAATCACGAGGTCTAATTTTGACGAAGGGTTGGCATCTCCTGATAGGGCGTCCTCTTCTTCATCAAAGGTGTATATGGCGTAGCTACTGTGAGCCCGTTCCCGTTTTCCGGCTCTCGCGTATCCAAGCCCAAGTGTTTCCATTTTCCCGTTGGGCAATTTGCGTTGAGTCCCAGGGACATCCCAAATCTTGTTGTAGAACCGAGCCTGCCGAACAGTCTGTTTTAAGGGTACCCCTTGGCGCTTCAATAGCTTCTTTAATCCATTTGTATAGTATCTGGGCAGACGGATGGGTTGGAGCCTGTCGAATGTAGCATCCGCGCCATGCCAGATCTCTTTCTCTACTTTCGACTCCGAGGATTGGTAGAATAGGATCACCTTCTCACCCCTTTGCCTGGGAGGGACGTAAAATGTTCGCAGGTCCTGCACATTATGAGCTTGCAGCGTGTCGAGATCCTTGTAGTGTTCTCGCGGTACCATGGTGATTTGCAAGCTATGGTCATTGCCAGGAGGTGTTTGTGTTGACAGCCGATTGGAGAACACAGCATTAACCTCATCTTCCGAGTCACTTCCAAAGACTAACATGGGGGCGGACGTCCCCAGATTGTTGCGTTGGGATGGCCCTGCATAAACTATCCCTTCCTCTTCTTTGGTATCGCTCCCGAAAACAGGGATGGTAGCGGCGGTTTTGTTCTCCGGGTCGCGATACCTTTCTGTATCCTCGAAATCTAGCAAAAAGTATTTCGCATCCTCGTATTTTCGGACTTCGTTCACGGAAAATGGGTTCAACTCACCTGTTACAGTATACTCGAAACCATCTTTAAAGTAGTTCATACACTGATGTTGTGTAGAAGGGATAATGTTGTACTCGTGTAGCCAAGGACGGCCGAGCAAGGCGTTGTAGCAAGTCTTGGCGTCGATGACATGGAATTTGATGTCCGTGACGAGAAGTCCAAAGCGTAATGTTAGTATCACCGATCCGAGAGTCCGTGACGATTGTGAATCGAAACCGGAGATAGTAATTTTGTCACGAGCGAGATGTTGCACACTCATACAGATTTCCTTCAACACCCGAACATTAAGGAGATTGACGGAGGATCCATTATCCACCAGGATCTTGCCTATCTTGATATCATGGCAGTATCCGGAGACATATAGGGGACGGTTATGGTCGCACGTCCCGAGAATGAGGTCTTCATCACCGAAAGTGATATCGGCTGTATGCACTTCCTCCAGTTCATCCTTCATCTTTTCAGTGGCGAGAAAGGCTTGGAATTGCTCAGGTTCTTGTAACGCCTTAACTAGTGAGTCTCGCGCTTCTTTCGATAATAGGAGGGCATCGAGAATGCTAAGCTGGGAAGGTAGCTTCCTTAGGTGCGCGAGGATGTTATAGTCCACCTTACCCTTCCTAGGAGGGTCTTTGGTGGTTAGTTCTTTCATGACTTGGTCATCTAAAGTGATATCTTCAGCGACCTTTTCTTTTCCCTTATCTTTCCTACTTATGGGCCCGAGATTCTTTTCTGGGAGTGTGCGATTGCGCAGCTGGATGTTCTCGCAGGCCTCCGATTTATCCTCTTTCCCTAAAACGAACTCTTTAAAAAGAGGGCCCAGAGCCATTTCTTCATCAGAGTCGCTCCCAAAGGTAAGAACTTGTGACCCCCCGGCATTAACCATGTAACAGCTGCCAGTAGTCCTGTTGTGCCCTTCGACAGTACTTCTTCGCTCCCGACGGCTCTTGCGTTTCATGCGCTTAAAATGTTGCCGACGAGTAACATATCCTTGCCACCATATCTTAAAGGCGTCGCACTCCTCCGTGGGGTGTGAGATTCTCCGATGATATGCGCAATAATTAGGGTGCCTCTCCGCCCCATCGTGTGTATTTCCTTCCGAGGGTGGTAGCTTCATTCCCATTGACATGGCTTTGGCGAACCTTTTCCTCGTCTTGAATATCTTCTTGTCTACTTCGGATGCCTTTTGATCTGGCAGGGGTAGTTCAGCTCTTTCGTTCAGTCGCCTGCATTTGGCTCCTTCTGATGCGGCCATCTCACGCTCCTGATCCGCTTTACTTTTTAGACGAATCTCGTCTAAGAAGGCTTTGATCATTTCATTTGTCAGCCACGCACGCTCTGGTTCAGGTTCTGCCTCCAGCTTCTTAGTGCTAGGAGTTTTCTCATCATCGGTAAACGAGTGGGAGATTACATTACAACTCGCCACATACTCTTCGGATTCATCCGATGAGCTCTCTTCATCATCTCCCTCTTGAAAGATGTGGTTGAGGAACTCTTGCAATGTGACAGGAGTTCGCGCCTTTTGATTGTATTCTTCCAGCGCGTCGATTTGCTTCTGCAAGTTCGTGTGCTCGTCTCCAAGCTTCGCGGGCTTCTTGGATTTCTTCTTCTTTTTCTTCGAAGATTTTGACGGTTGGGCGTGAGTATTTGGGCCCTTATCACGAGCCTTCGTAGTTATGCAGGGCTTCAACATCCCCTCGATAATTTGAGGTTCAAGAGGGTCTTTCCATTCGATCGCAGGGCACGCGTGAAGGTCTTTCAGTATTCTTTTGGTTTTCGTTGATAGCACAACCTCCCATGGAGCTTCTTCAATAAAGGAGCAAGTTGCCCCCGATGTATCTGTTTTCTTGGGAGTATGCGGTTGTGGTGGGCTCACCTTCCACTTTTCGGATAATACAAACTTTCCCTGGAGGTATTGATCTTCAATCCATCCTTTGAAGATGAAGCAATCTTCAATCGTATGACTTAACGTTTGATGGTAAGGGCAATAGTTAGGGTTATTCACCTCGGTGGGTTGCGGCGGTCGCCTTGGATTTGGTAGGTTTATAAGTCTGTTGCGTATTGCCAGCTCGAATAACCGTTTCGTCTTGTCTCGTGGGAACGAGTAGGGACGCTTCATCTTCTCATTATAGTACCGACATCTTTCTTCCAATTGATCTGCCGGTTTCGGGGCGTTAGGTTGCTGTTGGGCATTTGCGACGAAGGTTGCCCTTCCTTTACCTTTGTCATTCCGAGGTTCCGACTTCGGGGGAGGTGGTCTATGACCCATCTGGTCCATCTGAGCCAACTTGTCGATTAAAGCCTGGAATGTGGTTGGCTTAAAGAACATCATAAACTGGGAGATAGTTGCGTGGGGGTCTAGGGTTCCCACGAACATGCCCACTGCGGGTGCTTCCTCAATGCGTTGCTCGTATCTCGACCACAAATTCCGCCAGCGTATAGCATACTGGACCCAGGTTTCGCCTGGTTTTACCCGGGCGTTAATCAATGCAGTTATTGGAGTGCGTTCGCTGGCACTTGCGAATCGCTGAGTGAACAACAGCTCCATTTCAGCGAACGTTTTGATAGAATCGTTCGGGAGTTCCGAATACCATTCGAACGCTGTTTCTGATAAGCTGCCCACGAACTGGCGGAGCAACAGTTTATCATCACCGCCGGTGTTACCGCAGAGGGCCCGGAACTGGGCAACATGTTGATGGGGATTGCCGGTCCCCTTATACACGTGGAATTTTGGTATCGTATAGCCTTGCGGGTATTTGATTTGGTCGTACCAGCTCGGATACGGCCGCCCCGTTTTTACGACTTGACCAGCTGCCTCAGTCGCATGGTGAACCCGGATTTGCTGGGCTATGTAGTCAGCCAAGTCAGCCTTAGAGATTGCTTCCTCCTTGGCCGTCGATAGGGCTGGTGGTGGATTTGACGTTTCTCCTCGGTCGTCTTCAAGAACGATTGGGGGATCTTCGGCGGGCAAGTCTTGTTGGATCATCATTCCTATCATATCTTAGAAGAGAAGGCCCATACGTTGTATGTTGGCCGCTTGTTCAGCGGCCTCTTTGTCCTGCGGCCTCTTTGTCCTTTCTCTCTAGTATCCGGCGAAGGAATTCAGCGTCGGTTTCTTCTTCTTGGCGCGCGTCTGAGGATGTTTCTGGGTTTTCTTTTGGCCCGGTAAGCGCGGCCATAGCATTCATCATTTCTTGGAGCTTTTGTTGCTGCTCCTGGGCTTTCGTCACGGATCGGGTAAGTGGTCGATGGCCTGTAGAAGTGCGGCTTTCCTCTTTTCCAGAGGCCATGTAGACAGTGTGCACCACCATGCCCCCAGACTTAGGGCGTCTGGGCTCAGTGCTTTTAGCTGTCGTTGCACGCTGGGGGATCTTCTCTGGCTTCCTCCTTTTATGAGCAGTGGAGGTTGAGGGGGCCGTTGAGGTGGGCGTCCAGACAGCCTTTCGGGGTTTAGCCTGGTGACCAGCTTCCGGTTGGATTTTCAGCTTCTTGTGCTGGTGGGAGAAGTTTGGATCGATGATCGAGTCTCGGGCCTGCCGCCAAACCTTATAGATTTTGGAAGATAGCCGTTGAGGGGATCGGGGCTGTTCTGATTTTATTTCCACAACCTTTTTTAACGGGGGAGGAGACCTCTTCAGCACTGCAGTAGGAGAATTTCTTCGCACCTTATTTAGCATTTCGAAGCTGTTCCCAGTTGGAACAACAGCATTAACTTCTGCCACCGGGGCTGATGGAGTCAACCCAGAGGGGGAGTTGCCCCCAGCCTTCCTTACTCGGCGCCAATGGCGACGTCGAGCGTGTCGAGCGGACGGCGTTGGGTCAGCGGTAAGAATGGTTTTGTTTTGCCCCCTGTGTGGGTGGGGGGTTGTTGTTGGTGTTAGCCTGTTAAAGACCGACGTCCTTTGGATAGCAGGAGCGGGAGCTGGAGCCGTCAATCTTGAAAAGACCGACTTTGTGGCAGGGGAAGTCGCTTTGATGTCTTCAGGAGCAGGACCGGTCACTTTCTTAGAAGCAGCCTTCTCTGAGATTGTAGGCCCTATGATGAGTTCGCAGGATTTCCGGCCCAATCTAGAGAAGACCGAGGCGTTGACGTTGGGCGACTCGTTGAGAGGAGCCGCGGCAGGGGTAAGACGATCAAAGACTGGCTTCTTGAGAGCTTCCTTTGTCAGTACCGGCGCCGCGAAGCTTGATGATGGGAGTATAGTCCCGAAGAACAATCCGGTAGTGGCTTGAGTCACTTGGTCCACCGGCATTGTGAACAATGAAGCAGCTTGGGGTCCATAGGCTATACCTCCTGGCGAGGTAAAGCGTTGGTAGCAATTGCAGTCTAAGCAGTTGGAGGATTTCGCAGAAGTAGAAGCCATCGATCCTTTACTTTCTGCAATAAGCAAGACGCCAATTCTTAGTATCTTGAAACCCAAGGGCCACCATTAGCGAACCGCGATTGGTTCGCGAATCACGACACACGAAGTGTGGAGTGGAAAGAGGAAAAGGTCCCACCGGGCGTGCCAGAATCTGTTCCCCTCCGAACGGCGGCGCGACGCGGGCGTCCGTGCCTGAGGTTCAGGGCAGATGCTAATTGGTGCTATCCATCCACCTCTCCGAAGATGCCAAGTCGATCTATGGCACCGAGTATTGAAGGTTTAAACGGATGCGGCCGATGTAGCAGGCTTCGTCAGATTCCCCCTCGTTTGAGGAGTTTTTGATTGTGGGGACGCTCTTCCCTGCAGGCGCAAGCCCCTGCAGTTAATTACGCTACCGCATCGCGGTAACAACTTTCTCCTTCTCCAGATGGTCACTTCGTGTCGTGTGTGTCTATTTTATGTTTTGTTTTTAGTTGCCCGTGGATTGTATACGGAGACTGAGTTGTCGTCGCCCGTAGGGCGTGGACTAGTCCAAATCCGTGTTTATCTTAGATTTGGGTTTTGGGGGTTTGGTTTGAGGATACGTCAGCCATACTTGAGGCTAAGATCAACTCAAACGTTTGTTAAGGATATGTTAGTCTAACGTTGAGACTAAGATCAACTTAACGGGATCGTTTAGATCCGACAAAGGAGTGTTTTAGGCTCCATTGTTCCAGTTTAGGGACATAGTGGTCCACCATATGTGTGGCCGTCGGGACCCGTTACCTCTCTGACGACGTTGAGGGATTACAACGACGGGTGTCAGAGGAGTTCAGAGATGTACCCTCGAGCCAGAGTTAATTGGGGGGATTCATAGTCCAGTCTGTTTGAAGGTTTAAGGATATGTTAGCCATCTTTAAGGCTAAGATCAACTTAAACGGGACCGTTTAGATCCGACAAAAGAGCATATGGGGCTCTATTGTTCTAGTTTAAGGACATCACGGTCCATGAGTAGTTTAAGGACGTTGCGGTCCATGGGTCGTTTAAGGACGTTGCGGTCCATGGGTAGTTTAAGACATCTCGGTCGAGGTTAAGGACGTCATAGTCCATGGGTTTAAGGACTCCACAGTCCGGTATGTGCTCTGGATGCTTCACATGGGTTCACTGCCGTGCTAGGCGAGGACCAGGCTCCGCTCTGGACGTTTTCCATGGGGTCAAAGAGTGACATTATCCGCGTTCCACGTAACCAGGAATTTTGCACTAGATGCTTCACACGGGTTCACTGCCGTGCTCGGCGAGGACTAGGCTCCGCTCTGGGCGTTTTCCACGGGATCAAAGAGTGACATTATCCGCGTTCCACGTAACCAGGAATTTTGCATTAGACATGGGTTTAAGGACCCCACAGTCCATATCGATGTGTGGTCGTCGGGACCCGTCACCTCTTTGAAGACACTGAGGGATTACAATGCCAAGTATCAAAGGAGTGAAGAGATGTACCCTAGAACCGGAATGGATTAAATAGTCCTTGGCCCAATTTGGGATCAAGACCCATTAATTATATTATGAGTCCATTGGCCCAGTTAATTACGAATTGAGGACATATGGCCAGCTTGGGCTAAGTCCTATCATGTCTGGAATATTGACTTCTTGTTGGTCCATTGAGGGAGAGGCTTTGCCTCTATCCCTTTAGCCAATTGGGCCAAAGCCTAGTGTTAAACACTACAAAGCAATCAGTGTTGAACACTGGGAATGAGGTTGACAAGTTAGTGTTTAACACTAAAAGATAATTGGTGTTAAACACCAGCAACAAGGCTTTCAAATTAGTGTTAAACGCTAAAACAGATCAGTATCAAGCATCGGCAACAGAGCCCTCGAATTAGTGTTAAACACTAAGGTAGCCAGTGTTGAACACTGCAAATAAAGTCCTTTGATTGGTGTTGAACACTAAAGCCCAGCAGTATTTCAATACTGGATTCGAGAGTTCCAATTTAGTGTTAAACACTAAGGCAAAAAAGGGGTCACGTGGCAACACGTGAGAGTGCCCTTTCTCCACTCATTCTGCTGAGATTATTGCATCTTTCAAAGCATCACGTGCCATCACGTGACGGGCATTCATATGCTTATGTGTTAGAGCTTTTGTCAAGGGTCACGTGGGTCACGTGGAGGACTGCCTCAAAGGGCTTTCTGTAGATCTTTTGAGGGGGTCACGTGGTGGCACGTGACCCTGCCTCCATGTATATTGTTTACAGGCTCTGTTAATCTTTTTTCAGGAGTTAAATTCCTCGAGCTTTAATTTTCAGAGGAATTAAATTCCTGCTTCCTTTTGAAGACTTATATTCTCTGAATCTTCTGTAGGAATTAAATTCCTCGTATACGTGAAGAACTGAATAGGGTTAAACCCTAATAAAAGCTTTTTAAACTTCCGTTCCCTGTTAAATTATGATTAAGGGAATTAAATTCCCGTTGTTCCAACAGAACTAAGTTCTTAATTAGGGTTAAACCCTGTTTCTCTCTGTTCTGAAGGAATTAAATTCCCATAACACAGGGTCAAGCCCCACTTTTATCTCAAAGGAATTAAATTCCTATGGTTCTGTGAGAGTTAAATTCTCATGTTTCCATTTCCTCTCTATGTTTTGGATCTGCATGGCAGGATCTCAACCCATTGAGAATTAAATTCTCAACCTAAAGGGGAGATGTGCACTTTGCAGATCCTCTATCAAAGAGAGAAGAAATATGTTCTTCTGTTTTTATATTATCAGAGTTAAACTCTGTTGAGAATTAAATTCTCCTTCTTTCAAGATGCCTTCCCTTTCTTACCTAGGGTTTTCTTTTTTGCAGAAGCTCCAAATTCCTCAAAGTATCAAGGCTCTCTCCTTTTTTCTCCCTCTGCATATCTATCCCTTTTTTGTGTCTCCTGGCCCCTATTTATAGGAGAAGCAGCCGAATCAATTAGTTTTCGATG
The DNA here is from genome assembly GCA_030015575.1 of Agapanthus africanus. Lineage (NCBI taxonomy): Eukaryota > Viridiplantae > Streptophyta > Magnoliopsida > Asparagales > Amaryllidaceae > Agapanthus > Agapanthus africanus. The sequence continues at coordinate 142,949,997 of CM057339.1, forward strand.
AATCTTTATTAAGAGATTTGATTTGTATCCAACATTTGTTTTTGACCATTGGATTATTAGGTGAATTTTATTCACCATTGGATTTCAAATCCAGGGATTCTCTTTTGTTATTTCTGTTAGATTTAAAAGGGAAATCTTTCCAAACTCGAGATTTTCCATAGATAGATGATATTTAATCATCTCTGAATCTTTAATTTGATCGGTTTCAGATACTTGCTTTCCTTTGGAAAGATTTGAGTCTCTTTCAGAATTTAATTCTGTTAGCAAAATGGGCTTTGAAAGCCGGTCACGTGTGACCACGTGACCCATGGTCACGTGTGGACACATGACCCCTTTGGAACGAGCCTTTTTCTTCTTTTGCACTCTGCCTTGTTCTGCTGCTTTAGTCATCACGTGTTAACACGTGACCATTGGTCACGTGTGAACACGTGACCCCTGTCGGGAGCCCCTTTCCTTGACTCAACTGGAGAACGAGTCTTCTCCTAGAGCCTTTTCCTTGACTTGATCAGGGACCCAAGGTGCCCTTTCCGCTGCTTTTATATGTCACGTGTCAACACGTGACTGCTGGTCACATGTACGCACGTGGCCCCCTTTCTGAAGCTTTTCCCATAAGCTTTTCTGATTTTAAATCAGGAAACACCAACACGCTCCACGATCTCAAAGGGTCCAACGAATCGAGGACTAATCTTTCCTCGACTTCCAAAACGAATCACCCCTCTAGTCGGTGATATCTTCAAGAATACCAAATCACCCACGGCGAACTCTAGAGGTCTTCTTGACGTATCTGCCCAACTCTTCTGTCGGTCTTGTGCTGCATTCATATGATTTCTGATAGTGTTAACCTTCTCAACTGTCTGCACAACCAAATCTGGTCCCCATAATTTTCGTCCACCGGCATCGTCCAACAAACAGGTGAACGGCATTTACGACCATACAATGCTTCAAATGGAGCCATCTGGATAGTTGCCTGAGAACTGTTCTTGTAAGAAAACTCCACCAAATGTAGATGATCTTCCCATGAACCCTTGAAGTCCAACATGCATGCTCTCAAGATATCCATAAGAGTTTGGATCGTTCTCTCCGACCGACCATCAGTTTGAGGATGATAAGCTGTGCTAAACTTCAATCGAGTCCCCAAACTTTCCTGTAAACTCCTCCAGAAGTGTGATAAGAACCGAGTGTCCCGATCGGACACAATGCTCACCGGTACTCCATGCAATCTTACAATCTCTTGCCTGTACCGCTCTGCCAAAGTCTCTGTTGATTGACCAACCCGGAAAGGAATGAATTGAGCTGCCTTGGTCAACCGATCAACAATCACCCATACAACATTGTTGCCCTTTGGACTCCGCGGTAAAGCCGTCACGAAATCCATGGTTATATGCTCCCACTTCCACTGAGGAATCGGAAGTGGTTGCAATAAACCAGCAACCCTTTGATGTTCAGCCTTAACTTGCTGACACACCAAGCATTTTGCCACAAAGCGAGCAATCTCCCGTTTCATGCCTTCCCACCAGAAATGTTGTCGAATATCTCGGTACATCTTTGTGCCTCCTGGATGTACAGAATAAGCTGAACTGTGTGCCTCCTTCATATGCTCCTCACGAATATCTCCCTTTGGCACACATAAACGGTTACCATACCTCAACGAACCATCTTCGTAGATCAACAAATCTGTTCGTAGTCCGGCTTCAACCTGTTCTCGAAACTTTTGCAGTCTAGGATCCTGCGATTGTGCTGCTTTAATATTCTCGATCAACGATGAAAGTACTTGCAGCTGCATCAACTGTCCCGTAGAATGCGGTAGCACAACCTCCAAGTCGAATCTTCGAAAATATTCAACGATCTCCTTCTGCGTAGTTAACACATGAATTGCTGGTAACCGACTAAGCGCATCCGGCACGACGTTAACCTTCCCCGGATGGTACTTAAGATCAAGATCGTAGTCAGCCATCAGCTCCAACCATCTACGCTGCCTCATACTAAGCTCCTTCTGTGTAAACACGTACTTCAAGCTCTTATGATCAGTAAAAATTTCGACCCTTTCGCCCAAAAGGTAGTGTCTCCAAATCTTCAAAGCGAAAATCACAGCCGCAAGTTCCAAGTCATGAGTTGGGTATTTCTTCTCATGGGTCTTCAACTATCTCGATGCGTACGCTACCACCTTACTATGCTGCATCAAAACACATCCCAGTCATTTCCCCGATGCGTCGCTGTGAATCACCAATCCTCCGGAATTGTCTGGCACGGTCAGAATAGGGGCGATTATCAACTTCTGCTTCAACGTCTCAAAAGCTAACGCACATTTGTCCGTCCATACAAAAGGTACCTCCTTGCGCGTAAGCTTGGTCAACGGCTCTGCCAGACGAGCAAAGTTCTCCACAAATCTCCTGTAATACCCGGCGAGTCCAAGGAAACTTCTTATCTCCGCAACATTCCTTGGAATCGGCCAGTCTCGAACTGCTGCAATCTTTTCTAGATCGACGGCAATTCCATCGCCAGACACAACATGCCCCAAAAACTTTACTTCCTCCAGCCCACAACTCGCACTTACTCATCTTCGCATACAACTTCTCTTGTCTCAACGTTTGCTGTGCGATCTTCAAATGCTCAGCATGTTCTTCAAAAACTCTTCGAGTAAACCAGAATATCGTCAATGAACACCACAATAAACTGATTCAAGAATGGTGAAAAGATTCGGTTCATCAAGTCCATTAATACTGCCGGCGCATTCGTTACTCCGAAGGGCATCACTAAGTGTTCGTAATGTCCATACCGAGTTCGGAACGCTGTCTTGCAAATATCTTCTGCTTTCACTCGGACCTGATGATATCCGGATCGCAAATCCAGCTTCGAGAATACCCTCGCGCCACTAAGTTGCTCGAAAAGTTCGCCAATGCGAGGGATCGGGTACTTGTTCTTAATAGTCACCCGGTTTAATTCTCGATAGTCGATGCACATCCTTCTTGTGCCATCCTTCTTCTTTACTAGAAGAACTGGAGCTCCCCAAGGCGAGTTACTGCTTCGAATCCAACCTTTTTCAAGCAATTCAGCAACCTGTTTCTTGACTTCTTCCAACTCTACTGGTGCCATTGGATAATACGCTTTGGATACTGGCGCTGCACCAGGAATAAAATCAATTGCGAACTCCACGTCTCGCTTCAGCGGTAAACCCGATATATCTTCAAACACGTCCATAAAATTACGAACAACAGACGGCTCTTCACTTTCATCAATTTCCATTGCTGCAAGAACATTGTTTGTCGACCTAGCCCTAAACTCGACTGGCCCGACAGAACTGCTTCCTCCGGTGAAGCTAAACTCGGGATGTCCGGGAATCTGGAAAATTACCTTCCTTTCCCTACAATCAATGTGGGCGTGGAAAGTGCCAAGAAAATCCATTCCCAAGACGACTTCGTAGCTGCCCGTATCAATCACCAAGAAATCTGCAAAAAGCTCCCGTCCGCACACAACAACTGTACAATCTTTACATTCCCTACTAGCTATAATTTTCCCATTCCCAGTGTGTATGTCCCAGAAACTAGACAGGGTCGTGTATCCAATCGAGTGTGTAGTTATAAACTTGGATGACATAAAACAATGGGATGCACCAGAATCAAATAACGCTAATGCGGGAAAACCACGAACGAGTAGAGTACCAGAAACAACCTCTCCTGACGCCTTAGCTTCTTCTGCTGTCAAGGTAAAAGCTCTAGCCTGGTTAGGTCCTTGAGTCAGCTGTTTCTGTCCCTGGAACGACCTCTACGGAGGCTTCTGAATAACATCCCTCGTGCGAAGCTTCGACGGACAAGCACTAACGGCGTGATCTGCCGCTCCACAAACAAAATAGAGTCATAGCCTCCTTCGACAATCCTTTCGCACATGTCCGTGTACATGGCAGTAGTTACAAATCACGCTCCTTTTCCGATCACCCACAATTGTTTTCTTCATTGGTGCTATGCTGCGTCTGTTTACCGGAACACTTCTACGTACGGACGTTTGGTTCAGTGCAGACGCCAGTTTTAGCTCGGTCAGTCTTTTTAGGTTCTCCAGCATTCCCCTTATAACTCTACGCATGGCGGCTTTGTCCACACGTTTTTGGTACAACTTCAAATTCTTACCGGCCATATTCCTGAAATCAAAATACCCAACATTAGCATGATGATAGATTCAAAATATAGATCAAGGTTAGAACTCCAAGATACTTAAATAGAGTGCCGCATTGTAACTATGCCGCGGTATCATAGCCACAATTACAAAACTCTACCCAAGTCGCCTAAGTCCTAGAGATAACAAGGAATCAGGTTTCGAATCGATTTGCAAAAGAAGTTTGCACATCGTAAAAGATATAATCAGGAAGAATGTGATTCAAGAATGGTAAAACGGTAAGGTGGCAGGACATGTTTCCTAAACACGGGTATTCTGATTCGTGTATTGGGTACAATACCCAACTACAAAAGAATCAACCCGACTATCCTATGGCTCTGATACCAAAAAAACCATGTCACGCCCAGCTTCCCAGAGTACGCTAAAATGGGCACGTGACATAGCCAACAATGCTACCTGTGGGTAGGAAGCATCCCTCCACAGTCACATTACGGTTGTAGAGATATCAAGAACAAAATAAAACTATCTAAAACATGTCCATAATCCAAGATAACATGAGTCAAGAATAAATAAATGCGGAAGCGAAAGATCCAATACAAAATAACTGGAATGTATGTCCCATAATGCGGGCTCACATCAGGAATAAAATGCAGGAAAGAAAAGCTAACTACTGCTGACACTCACAGCTCAGCCTGTCGGCTGAAGTACTCCTGCTCGGACTGCGACAGCGGTACGGAATCTGGGCCATGCAAAACCCAGACGTCAGCGCGTCAAGTCATCAAGTAATAACATAATAAACAGGCAATGCGAATATAAACATAAAAATAAGCAAGGGTAACAATAATATGAATCAGAGCAGTGCAGGGTAGTGTGCAGTGGGTAAACTGGACTGTTCTATCAGGTTCTCTATTCTAAAATCTTTGAAACCAAATTGATGAATCATCGATGTAACTCAATAGTATCCCGTATATACCCGGGACCACGGCCACAATATTCTCGGCTGAAACCGAGACATGCCGCTAGGCACCAAACAGGAATGTGTACACTCAATAGTATCCCTTACATACCCGGGACCACGGCCACAATATTCTCGGCTGAAACCGAGACATGCCGCTAGGCACCAAACAGGAATGTGTACACTCAGAACAGGTAGTGAACTGTTGAGTTACAAGTCAGGTTTCACCTTTGATTTCCCCATACCCCCAAGTTATATGTGTATGTCAAGTCAGGTATCCCGAAATCAAGAAACTAATGCCAACACAGGATCAGGTAAACAGGTTTGTCTGGATAGACAATAGGAACGGTCCATGAGGACAACATGTCAGGTTTGTTGGCATTAGACACAAGATCAGGTAACGGATCAGGTCATGGTACATCATGTCAAGTCAAGCAGTATACGGTACCATGTCAGGTCAATCAATATGTAGGTAGCAAGACAGGTCAAGAAGCAAGCGATATCATAGGTGTACTCACAATCAGTTATATAAGCAAGCATGGTTATCAACAACATGATATAAGTAATGAATTAAGCAATAGGCAGATTCATTCGATTTGCAATACAGTTGTCAATTGTGTCACAGAGATGATTTCAACAATATAAGAATGCAGTAAGACAATTATAGCCATTTAATCATGTTAACAAGTTTAAGACTTCATAGATGCAATGTTATATGTGTATATAGGTTCCACGAATGAAATCACAGTTTAAGCAGGTTAAATGTATACGAGTGTCCGAATGAAGTAAAATGGTAGAAAAGGTGCCATAGGCTACATCATCAGTGGAAGTGTAATTAGAACATGTAAATGTGATTATTAGGTTCCAAAACAGTAATTGCAACGGGTAGGTTCCAAGTTTGAAAGATAAATGACATATAACAATCTTGAACACGAGAAATGGGAAATTATAATACCAAAGTTAAATTGCAGGTTTTAGGATGTCATTAATTATAAGTAAATATTGTTTAGCATGTAGCAAGGGGTACTTGCCTCGACGGGTCGCGAACCGGGAAAAACGGAAAGTAAAACGTCGGCGGGGAAACTCGCGACAGGCGCACGGTTCACGGAATGAACCCAAACGACGAACAATGGAACCACACGGGTCGGGGTACCTCGCTGGAACGTCGGGTCACGTCGTCGGCATCGTCGGATTCCGGCCAAGGAATGAACAGTAAATGATCAAGATATGTAAACAAGAAGAGAAAAAAAAACAGAGAAGAAAGGAAGGAGGATCTGAGAAGGGGTGCTCACGATGATCCGTGGGACGGGTGGTGACGGTCGACCTCGTCGACGGAGCTCCGGCGGTGGCCTACGACGACAGCGACAAGAACCTGCAGCTCAAGAAACTTCAACAGAGAAGGGAAAAAGAAGAAAGGAGAAAAGAGGAGGAGAGGAGAAGAAGCTTACTGGGTTGCAGAGGGTGTGACGGCGGTGAGATCGACGGCGGTGAGGGCACCGGCGAAGAGGTTTCTGCGGTTAGGGTTAGGGTTCGAGTAGGGAATGTTGGTGCAGGGAATGGAGAAATGGAGAAGGAGATGAGATGGTTGGGGGTGTTAGAGACGACGAGGCCGGCGAGGGTGGTGCCGGCGTTGGTGTTGCAGCGGCGAGGGGCAAGGCGGCTGGGCTTTGCGCGATGGGTTTACGTGAAGAAAATATATAAGCGGGGGAGAGAGAGAGATATATATGGGGGAGGGAGAGAGGGACGGATAAGTGAGAGGAGAGAGATAGAGAGAGACGGTGAGAGAGAGAGGAGAGAGATAGAGAGAGACGGTGTGAGAGAGAGGAGAGAGGAGAGAGGGGCCCGCGGGATTAGGAGTTCAGTGATTGGCTGAGGGATTAATTTTTTTGAAAGATTTAGAAACAGTAAAATATTATATGGTTTCAAAATATATTAGACGGTTTAAATATAATAGAAAATGGGATTTTGGCGCAAAGTAGAACATTTCCAAATTACGCCCGGGTCGGGTCCAAAAATTTAAATTGAAATAATAGAATTTTAAGCGGGATCCAAAAGTGAAAATGAAGTATTTTACAATCAAAAAGCATACCCCCAAAATGGACACACGTACGTGCACGTAGCCGTCCAAACTCGCCCGTTTCATTGAACGGGACGAGAACACGACGCACGGACGCTACAACGGGGTTAGGGGTGTCAAGCAGGCCAAGATGAATATTTTTAATTTTATTTTAAATACCATAAATTTTTATATGCCGAAATGAACTGACGGGGTAAAATTACAATAAGTGACAGTCAAGCAAGATAAATGAAATAAGTGCCACACTACGTTCAAACGGTAACGGAAATTAGTAGCATTGGGCTCGGGTGTTACAAAGCCACTGCCAGCGTAGTGTCGAGTCTTTAGAGTCCCACATAGAGAGTTTTCCTGCACTGAGCGATAGGTGTAGAGGCCGTATGGTTTTACGGCAGGGCTACGATCACTTACGTGCACTTGTGTGCGTATGCTGTTCGGGCAGGCAATACTAGTAAGCTTTGGTTTAAGTCGGATCCTAGTGTTGCACTGATGGATTTGTTTTGTCTTCTGTGCATTCGCATTCTACGGAATGCGGATGCGGGTGTGTATGCACAGTTGTGAGGAGCGAAGAGTAAGGTGGTGCCTCATTAGGGTTTTGACAGTTGATTCGGTCGAAACCAAAATGAGGCGGACTCATTAGGGTTTTGGAAGTTCGTTTGGTCAAAACCATTATGAGCCGGGGACATTATTTTCTAATCTTTTTAGTGATTATTAAGTGATGGCTAATTGCTTTGACCATTTGACCATACTTGACTTTGTTGACCATTTTACCAAAGTTGACTTGGACCTTCATGAGAGGTCTAGAGTTTTCTTTGGTTTTCTTTTTCTTTTTATTATTTGGGTTATGATAATGGTCAAGTCAATTGATGCCATCAACTTAATCTTGAAAAGATTAGTAATGATGATAGGGGTGTATTATTGCAACCATGGTTCATCCTCTCTACACAATAATTGATTTCTCATTTTTCATTCTCTCTCTAGAAAAGAAATGAGAAAGCTCCATGGTTGTTCTCCTTCTTCCTCCTCTTGATTCTTTCCTTGATCTCATGTGTTGAGAGAAAAGGGATCCAAATAGACAAACACTTCCATCTATCTATTCTGCACATCCTAGGACATCAAGACTAGCGATCTTGTTGCCCTAGTTGCCTCGGCTCGAGGTGGAGGTCGGAGTACATCTCTCGGGTGGATCGTCTTCGACTCAAGAAGGCCGCGGAGGTGATCAAGATCCGGATCGACCCTCGGAGCGTGGATGGAAAAGCCGGACAGCGGAATAGAGACCCGAAGGACCGGTATCGTGAGGTATAATCTCTACGGCATAGTAGATAGAACCTCAAGTAGTTTACTAGTTTGTAGTTTAGCAAAGATCCTTCCTTTAGTCCATGTTGCCTTTGCACTAAAAATCGTTTTTTTACCGTTTCTGCCTCCCCGTAAGAACCGGGGTGAGCAACGTGGACTTACAGTGGTATCAGAGCCTAGCTAAACACAAACTAGCTTATTAGCAAAATATTTAGAATTTCGATCGGAAAAAAATCGCGAAACACGTCCGTAAAAATCAACTTTCTGCCGATTTTTAGATCTGTTCAAAAAATAATTTAACATACATGAAAAATCGGCTCAGGGTTTTCTAAAGACACCCACCAAAAACGATCCACTGACTCGGTCAAAGCGCCGCGGTTTCGCGGCAAGAACATGCTTCTTGCTGCGGATCTGCGGCCGAGTTGACTCGGCCGTGGACCGTTTTTGCTGCAGTGTACTTAGTTGGAGGTTTTGGGATTTTTAGTATATTTTATTTCTGCCCAGAATTTCCAGAAAACAAATTTGTGTTTGGGGTGGTTATAAATCCGTATTTTGATCGAAATTCCGTAGACTTTGGCTAATGGATATTATCTGTGATGTGATATATGTATTGAACGTCTGCTAATCGCTATACGTCGATTAGTGGGGGTTATACATATCTGTGATCTGTAATGTTGATGGTATGTGTATATGAACTCGTTGGATTGTCGCGGATGAATAGCCGGGTGGATGTGAGATAAGAGTTTCTTTTTCTTTCATTCATGTAATATTTGTAAATTGATGTAATATTATTTGTTTGGCCGCACATCCGGGATGAGGTTGTAGCCGCCATTGTATAATTTCTTTTTACTGTTTTTGCTCCTAGGATAGACCCAAGGTGGGGTGCACAAACTACCGGGTATCTCGAAGTGCCGAGTGGCCTACTCACGTTGTTGAGGGAGGTTGCTTCGCTTCGGGTACTTGGCGGGTAGTTTGCCGCACCCGTAGGGGTCTAGGGTGGGGTTTGGCTATTCATCGCGACCGTGTAATCCGTCTTTCGTTGTAGGCTCGAACGAAACGCGGATTCCTAGTATATCCAAAGTGTTCATCTGTGATCTGGAATGGCTATCATTGCATCTGACGAATGTATATATCTATATATGATATCTATTTAGGCGTTGCTTATGTTTTGCATCCGCGCTAGTCCAGCCCCCGCTCTGTCGTTAGTTAAGTAACATAACGGGTGATGACGGGTGATTATTTTCAAAAACATGAGTTTACCGCAATCAAAAACGGCGTCGCTTCGCAGCTAGCCGGTGAGTACGGGTCGATCCACAGAGACGGGTAAATTCCTTTTATGTGTTTTAACGAGTTGATTCACAATGTCGTTTTAATTGGTTTATAAAAATCTATAAAAACTAGATCTAATTAATCTAATTAAAAGTCTTGCTAGGGTTAGACTTAGGGGAAGTTTTGGAGATTAACGTTTCCTTCACCGCTTTCAATGCCTTCTTTTTTTAGATCTATTAGATGTTAAGTTAATTATTAATAAAGTGGATACGAATCTTTTGGGAAGATGTTTCTCCCTCTAGATTTGTATCCTTCCTTTATTGATAATTACCTAACCCCCGCGGAAAACGCGCGCAACCGGCCCTTTATACTACGGTTCATCGTTATCTCGATGGGTAGGATGCCGCAGGGAGCGGTTGTGCTCGTATGCGTGGAGTTCTAATTCATTAGGTTAAAGTGGCATTGAAAGGGGTGAGAGATCTCATCTCTCAACCCTTTCCCTAAGGCTAACCCTAACAAGCGAGGAGATTACTCGCTAATTAGGGGATGAGAAAACATTTTAATTAAAAGAAACAGAAATAACATACCTTTCTAAGTTGACTGCTCCGTCCAAACAAGAAGAACAGATCTGAATTTATTTCTCAGAAAGTCTGAATTTTATTGATTGAAAAGAGGCATAAGGTTTTACAAATTTAGATTACAATTTATAAGTAAACAGGAGAATTAGGGTTTCAGAGTCTCGCACATGCGCAATTACTGATTTGCCCCCTAAGAATCCCAACATATGCACCGACACACCGACACAGAAGAATTCCACCGACGTGCGCTCTATATGGCCGTGGAACCGCGGCGCCAGTCTGGGTTTGGCCGCGGTTCCGCGGCCAAACTAGGGAATTGGTCCCTGTGATTTTGGGGCTTGGTTCAGGGGTTCTTGGGCTCTGTGTTTTTATATGTATTTTCCCTGTTGGGCTTCTGGGTCTTCTCCAGATCTTCAGTGAAAACTTGTTCGTATCTTTTGACCGTTCACTTTGACATTTTGGACCTTGCACTGTTCTTCGTCTAGGCTTGACCAGGATCCGTCTAATTGTTGGTCAAAAGTCCCTTTTTCTGTTGTTTTGTGTATTTTTCACTGTATTTGCTCCAGAAACCTGTATCCTGTAATATGCAACAAACGTGCGTCAAGAGTACCTGTTTATTTATAAAACGGATAAGAATAGGGGAATGAAAGATGCAATATTATGGTCTGAACAAATACCCCCAAACTTATATTTTGCTCGTCCTCGAGCAAACTTATTATTTTATTCTCTAAAATCCTAACCACACTTTCGCAGGGAAACGCGATTGCACTGAGCACGTGCAACAAGCCTTTAAACCTCTAGGTGTCCCTAGTAGGAGGAGTGTTGTCTCCTGAGGGTTTTCAGCGGATTACACCCACAAAATCCTATCAACTCGGCCCATTGACTTTTGTTTTCCAATTAGGTCTTCTAACAAGGAATTCTATTATCGTCGACCCGTAAATTATCCATCCATATTCTTCACACTTCCTCATTATTTAACTTAAGATTATATATGTTATGTAGACCTACTTAGCTTTCGGCATCTCTTAAGTTTTCCTTCTAGGGTTACATCTCCACTCAGGAATTTCTATCAACTCTACTAAACATACAAGTTCTATTCTTCATTCCTTTCTCTCATCTAAACTCCAATCACATACCCCCACGTGTGTGTATAAGTCACCCCTACACTTGGAAATTCAAATTAAGCAATCAACCCCTTGTCCGTTGTCCAGAGTACTAATTAGTTGGTGAATTTAAATAAAATTTGCTTACACATCCTTCATGCGACCGTTAATACTTCTTGAGGTACCAACGACCGATTACAAAATGCGTTTGCACTTTAAAGCGTACTTCCTAGTCTTGCAACACCCAAGGCTTTAGCAGTGACTCCCAGACCAGTTGGTCTAAGGCACCAGGTGATAAGGCACCCTCGCTAAATATTTTTCTATTTTTACAGCCTTAGGTAATCACAAAAACCAGTGTTCATTTTTTTTCTTTTCTTTATTCACACATTTTTTATTTATTTTCTTCGTACTAAGGACTTTAGACAAGAGCATTTCAAGGTCTCTTCTACTATTCCAAGTTTCAAGGTGCGTGATTGTGCAAATTGTAGGGTATACATTTTCAGAATCTAGACTTAAGTTAGGAACTATTTTTCAAACTTATACTCTAATAAGAACATCAATACTCTTCCCTTGTTTTGACTTAGCCCAAGAAGTGAATCCTGTAAAATTTGCCTATTTCTAAATAAACTACAAAGGCATATACTTTCTACCGTTAAACTTTAAGGAAATGTTATTTTTAGGGTTTTTAATTCACTAAGTCCAAGATCTAGTTGTTCCTAGCCAGTTAACCTATTTGTCAAACTCAAGTCAATTAGCCAAAATTGAATACAATAATTTTTATAATTTTTTGAAAATTTTCAATTTTTATGGGTTTTTCAAATAAATATGCAAATGCAAAAATATGTACAAATGAATGCGAAGGAAGATGACGTACCGAGCATACCTCCAAACTTGAACTTGACAGTGTCCTCACTGTCATGCTAAACCAAGAGGGTCAAAATATCGGCACTTCCCTGTTTATTTATTTATAATTTTTTTTATTGAGAAAAAAAAAAATATATACAAAAAGGCCCTCCCCCTTACTTCATTTAAACTATGTTAGACATTACTGCCAAAATTTTGCGTAGACCAAACGTCAACACCAACCATTTGAAAAATTTATCAGTAAAGAATATTGGTTGGTGGAAGAATAAGTTGTGGTGGTCCGCAAAGAATTGGGGAAGATAGAAGTAGTGGTATGGGAGGTGTGGAGGTAAATATACAGGTGATGGTGATGCATCGAAACGAGAATGTAAATGATCAGCAATCAGTGAAGTGTTGGCATTCTCGTACCTTATTAAAAGAAATGGGGGTATTTCAACTTCTAAGGGAGGAGGTTGACTCACCACAATACCCCCAAGATGTTCCTGTGGGTCCTCTAGTGACCTGGCATCATCCATCAATTGTGTATGATATTCAATTATGAGGGAACTGATCTCCTCGATGTCCGCCATAGTCCAACTGAAAACTTGCCGCCTATCTTGTAAGACTTTTAAAATAGCGTTCTCTTGCTCGAAGGCTAGAGAGGCTGATATGATAATGGGAAAAGTCTCATTCTCACTTATGTAAGCACATTTAAGGTGAGGCGGTAAGGACATTAGTTCGAGTTTCGGAGGCGAAAGAATCATCGCGGAATCTACCTCGAACTTAAAGGACTCCAACACAGGTTCGAAATCACTGCAAACAACCGATTCGGATGGCTCGACTGACTCATCCAAAAATTCAAACGACTCATATTCAGGTTGTGAGTCGTCATCATCCAAAAAAGTGAAGCATTCATAATCAACATCGATTGTGTCAATGGTAGTAGGCTCAAGGAGGGACGCACTAGTGGCGTCAAAACTGTTTTCATCAAATAGAAATTGTTCAAGCTCGCAGTCCTCCTGCGTGATTTCGTGAATAGAGCAAACTTCTCGTGTACTAGTTTTAGGTACGGGGGGCAGACTTCCCATCTTATAAATATTAAACTCACTAGACCTCTTTCCGAAAGATAGAGTCAAGGAGCCATTGCGACAATTTATTACGGCATTGGAAGTGGCCAAAAATGGTCGACCAAGAATCACCGGAATTTGGTTCCTTGGGTTAGCAACAGGTTGTGTATCCATAACGATAAAATCAACGGGGAATATGAATTCCCCGACTTTGATCAACACATCCTCTAGTTGACCCCTTAGATAGGTGATTGATCGATCAGCCATTTGGAGAGTGCAACGAGTGGGTTTCAACTCTCCAACCCCTAATTGTTCGTACACGGAGTAGGGAATCAGGTTAACACTAGACCCAAGATCTAAAAGTGCTCGATTAATTTTCTTATCCCCAATTGTGATTGAAATAGTAGGACAGCCGGGGTCCTTTCGTTTTTGGGGTAAGGTTTGATGGTGGTTAATAGCATTGCTCACTGCACTAGCCACTAGCACTTTCTTGGGTACTTGAGATGCCTTTCTCTTCGAGGTGCATAAGCCCTTTAAGATTTTCGCGTATAAAGGGACTTGTTGGATAGCATCCAAGAGAGGTATATTTATGCTAACCTGCTTAAATATCTCCACAATCTTCTCCACTTGTGTATTTGGTTTATTAGGACTCAACCTGTTTGGGAATGGAGCATTCTGAAAATTTGTTGAGTCAAAAGTCTGTGGAGTAGAATGTGGAGTAGGAACGGATCCCAGTGTGGATGTGTTCGTGTTGTGAGAAATGGGTCCGTTCGAGTCAGAAGAAGTAGAGCCGTGTGAAGGGTGGAGAATAGGCTCTAAAGAAAAAGGTGAAGAAGGAAGTGAAGAAAATGAAGAAGGGGAAGAAGAAGAAGAACCACCGGCGGGGATGTCATCACTAGTTCCCACATTATTTTGCAATTCTCTTCCGGATCTCAACGTGGTCACCGCATTTACATTGTGATATGCGTTTTGTGCGTGACCGGGATTGGGCAATGGTTGAGATGGAAGCTTTCCCTTTTCTCTCTCGCTCAACGCAGCAGTTAATTGTGCAATTTGTGCCTCAATAGATTTGATACTTTGATCGTGTAAGGCATTGTTATTCATTAAAGATTGAACATAACTTTCAAATCTTGCTGCGGATTCTGTAGATTGCTTAAGAAATGCATCTAGACTTTTTTCGAGCGAGATAACCTTATCATCATTTGGTTGAACCAAATTGTTCGTTTGATTTGTATAAGGTTGTTGTTGGAAAGGTTGCTGGTTTTGAGTTTGTGAAGGTGCTTGTTGTTGTGGTGGAGGAGGAGGTCTTTGATTATTATTTTCTTGGACTTGTTGATTTTGGTTCCAAGCGAAATTTGGGTGACTCCTCCACCCCTGATTGTATGTCGAAGAGTACGGATCGTTTCTTTGTCGTTGCTGAAATGCAGCATTGACTTGATCCTGTCCTTGAATGGGTGCATTATAAGGACACTCTTCGGTTAAATGCGATGGATTAGAACAACAAGCACAAACAGTTCGTGTGGGTAGAGTAGGGGCAGGAGAAGACGATGAGATTTTTGTCTCAATGGCTTCTAGTTTTTTCATAAGTGAGGCCATCTCGGCCTTCATAGCAATCGACATATCTACTTGATGTATGCCTGCCCTAGATTGACCACTAGAAGATGATGTGGTCTTGGTACTCTCCCACTGAATTGTTTGCTCACTAAGATCCTCAAGAAACTGCCAAGCTTCGTCGCTAGACTTGGAGAGGAAATGACCTTGACATATTGTTTCTAGCAACTGCTTCGTTGCTGCGTTCAATCCCTCGTATAATGTTTGGCAAAGTTGCCAACTTTCGATCCCATGATGAGGGCATTGAAAAAGTAGGTCTTTAAATCTCTTGAAGCACTTCCAGAATGGTTCGGAAGGAAGCTGTGAAAATTGTATAATCTCGTTTCGGATTCTAGCAGTTTTATGATGAGGATAGAACTTTTTTAGAAAAGCTCTCACAAACTCGTCCCAATTTCTAATGGAGTGTGATGCGGTGCTATATAGCCACTTCTCGGCTAGGTCACATAAGGTAAAAGGAATGACCCTTAGCCTTATTGCGTCATCACTTAATTGGGTTGTCTTCATCATGGCGCAAACGTTTTGGAATTTATTAATGAAAATATATGCATCTTCGGATTCCAAACCATGAAACTTAGGCAGCATATTGATGAAGTGTGGTTTTATTTCAAAATTATCCACATTCGCCGGTGGGGGTGAAAGACATGTAGGTAAAGAAGTGCGGACGGGGTAGAAGAGATCCTGGAGCGCGACTCGTGCGGGCGCTACAACAGGCGGAAGATTCGAGTTATTCGCACCTAACGGAGGTGGAATCATCCCCGTCGGTAAGGTATTGTTGGGGTTGTGTCCCGACATACCTTCGAAAGAAGAATTTGAGGTTGGAGGTAAGGAAATGGACGGAATGTCGACGAAGGGTTCGTCGAAGGATTCGTTGGTCGGTACCAACGAAACACGGACTAATCGGGCGTTAGTATCCCTAGTCCAAGATGACATACACTAAAGGGTAGTGCAGTCAGAAAAAAAAATAGAAAAAACAGAATGTGGGGGTAAGATAACGTCAATGAAGGAGAAATGGTGGAAGTGAGGTGCAAGTTTTCTTAGCGGCAAGTTGCAAGTTTTGAAAAGATTTTTCTTTATTTTTTTTTTATTGGAGAGTTTTGCAAGACGGTTTTAGAAAATGGGACTCGTGACACAAATGTATCAACCACACATGCACAATCAGGCCTAGATCTAGGGTTGCCTAGGTCTGCTAGACAACTCCTAACTAGGGCTAGAAATAGGACCTCAAACCGCCTCTTCACGGACAAATACGGCCAGGTAAGTGGGAAGGAACCACCACTACAGTGGGCCTAATTAATAACCACTAGCCTAGACACCGCAAAGTCGGTTAGGATAAACGGCCGATGCCTATACTAGTCCTTTTCCTATTGAGCTCGATGTCCTTATGTCTGAGTCTAATCTTTTTTAATTAATTGTGGTCGATGCAAAATGCTTTAGGTGTTTTCTGGGGTCCTGGGAAGGGTGATGAAATCCCCACCCAATCTGAGTTTGGTCAATTAGCCCCTTAGACTCCGGTTAAATTATGCAAAACAAATAAAATTTCACTTGCAATCAATTTTTAGCGCGGCGCAAAGAAACCTGCAGAAAATCTGTTATTTAGAAGGGGGAGAAAGACTCTTTACGCAAAGAATTCCTGCAGAAAACTTTTTACAGAGAGATATATTGTAGGTTGCAGAAGGGAAGAAAAGAGAACAAACCCACTAATTTTGAACTGCTGACGTGGCAGCCACGCGGCGGAACCGCGGTCTGGGACCCCCCTATGCGGCTGAAGCGCGGCCGTATTAGGGTTTCAGGTTCTGAAAAAAATTGTACTGCTTCTCTGTCCAATTTCTCCTCTGTTCTTCTGCACCAACTTCTGTTTTGTTCTCTGTAAATTTTCAGATCCTCAATTCTTCGCGGTTCCTGCAAGATTCAAAAGATACACCCTTCAAACAGATCAAAGTTGATAATTTTTGTACTTTTTTATATTTTCAGATTTTTATAATTTTTAAAATTTATATCAACCCGAAAATTCACAAAAAGAAAAATTACGCCGTCCCCGGCAACGGCGCCATTTGATTATTTTCAAAAACATGAGTTTACCGCAATCAGAAACGGCGTCGCTTCGCAGCTAGCCGGTGAGTACGGGTCGATCCACAGAGACGGGTAAATTCCTTTTATGTGTTTTAACGAGTTGATTCACAATGTCGTTTTAATTGGTTTATAAAAATCTATAAAAACTAGATCTAATTAATCTAATTAAAAGTCTTGCTAGGGTTAGGCTTAGGGGAAGTTTTGGAGATTAACGTTTCCTTCACCGCTTTCAATGCCTTCTTTTTTTAGATCTATTAGATGTTAAGTTAATTATTAATAAAGTGGATACGAATCTTTTGGGAAGATGTTTCTCCCTCTAGATTTGTATCCTTCCTTTATTGATAATTACCTAACCCCCACGGAAAACGCGCGCAACCGGCCCTTTATACCACGGTTCATCGTTACCTCGATGGGTAGGATGCCACAGGGAGCGGTTGTGCTCGTATGCGTGAAGTTCTAATTCATTAGGTTAAAGTGGCATTGAAAGGGGTGAGAGATCTCATCTCTCAACCCTTTCCCTAAGGATAACCCTAACAAGCGAGGAGATTACTCGCTCATTAGGGGATGAGAAAACATTTTAATTAAAAGAAACAGAAATAACATACCTTCCTAAGTTGACGGCTCCCTCCAAACAAGAAGAACAGATCTGAATTTATTTCTCAGAAAGTCTGAATTTTATTGATTGAAAAGAGGCATAAGGTTTTACAAATTTAGATTACAATTTATAAGTAAACAGGAGAATTAGGGTTTCAGAGTCTCGCACATGCGCAATTACTGATTTGCCCCCTAAGAATCCCAACATATGCACCGACACACCGACACAGAAGAATTCCACCGACGTGCGCTCTATATGGCCGCGGAACCGCGGCGCCAGTCTGGGTTTGGCCGCGGTTCCGCGGCCAAACTAGGGAATTGGTCCCTGTGATTTTGGGGCTTGGTTCAGGGGTTCTTGGGCTCTGTATTTTTATATGTATTTTCCCTGTTGGGCTTCTGGGTCTTCTCCAGATCTTCAGTGAAAACTTGTTCGTATCTTTTGACCGTTCACTTTGACATTTTGGACCTTGCACTGTTCTTCGTCTAGGCTTGACCAGGATCCATCTAATTGTTGGTCAAAAGTCCCTTTTTCTGTTGTTTTGTGTATTTTTCACTGTATTTGCTCCAGAAACCTATATCCTGTAATATGCAACAAACGTGCGTCAAGAGTACCTGTTTATTTATAAAACGGATAAGAATAGGGGAATGAAAGATGCAATATTAAGGTCTGAACAACGGGACCCCGTGGCGAATGCGGATGGCATAAGTGTACATCATATTTTCGTTGTTTTCTGTAATGGTAGGATTAAATGATGGGACGCATTAGAATTAATGCAAGAAAATAAACCAAGTAAAAGTCGTTGGAACAATTTCAAAACCACTCGGTTTCTTTTCAAAAACAACTTTTAAACGCGGAGCTTAAACCACTCCTTTTAAAAGCTATTCAGGTTCCTTCGATTATATCAAGTTCACTACGTTCACGGTTTCGCAAAAACCATTCGTAGCCCTCCGTCATTTCAGTTAAATAGTCAGTAGTATTCAAGCTATGTATTTTGACCTTCGCCAAGGCATAGTGATTGGTAGCTGCTGAATATTTATCTGTAGCATAGATAGATGCGTTGGTTTGGGACAGTCGTACTACTATTTTGGCCTTCGTCAAGAGTATGTACGGGTGGGTTCAAATTAACCTGGATAATGATGGGTAGAACTTGACATGTGACTTATGATATGTTAGCCTTCGTCAAGGTCATAAGAGCATGGGGCAAAAATCCACATCGGGAGTTTCTAAAGAAACTGAAATTTGCTAGTGCTGCATACCATTTGGAGTGTGATGATTTTGGTAGGATTTCTTCAGTTTTATCACGCGATGATATTTGGATCCCGATCCTACTGTGAGTATATGCTACTCCTCGGGAACTTTCTCGCTTAACGATCAATGCTATAAACCAAGTAGGTGTCTAGAAAGGTGTTAGCGGGGCTACGCCCACAGGGAAAAGAGGTTACCTAATTAAGGAACTTCGTGAAAGCGTTGGAAAACCTCCATCGAAGTACCGACACCAGCCTGGCTGAATGGTTAAGCAAGTATTGTACAGTGAGATTGATCCCGACTAATTCTTCCTTTATGGTTTGAGGAGGGATTCGAGAGACAGTGGGAGCCATCCTGTTTAGATAAATTAAAAACCAATCTAAACTTGCAAGAGCATCATGCTAAAGTGTTTTCTTCTCTCTCTCTTAATTGCAGCGACCCAGTGACCAGACATAGGTTAAATCTAGATAATAAAATGACTGAATCTGACTGTTATGACTGGCAAAGGTCTGTCCAGATGTCCATTGCCCATAACAAGCTGGGACACCTCTTGACTGATCCAACCCCTGCCGTCTCAGGTCCAGTTTCCCCTATCACGGATATTCATATCCGCAAGACATCGGAAAAAGACTGTGCGAAAGCCAAGTGCCTCGTGTTAGCCTCAGTTGATGGTGCATACCAGAGGCAGCACGAGAAGATGGACTTAGTTTCTATCTTCCTCCATAACAAAGATTTATATGGAGAGCAATCTCGTATCGCAAGATATGAGACCTCGAACGAATTGCTTCCAACGAGGTTGGCTATCGGGTCATCTGTAGGGGGCAACGTCCTTACAGAGACCAGCTATTTTAAGCTCACGGACCTGAAGACCACGTTGAAGAACGGGTCAGATGCTGACTTGATTCTACAGTCTCTACCTTCTACCCTGAAAGAAACCATGGAAGTAAAAGGAAAGGGCAGATGTTTCGGGACTGGATGCAGTAAAAGAGGAACGTTCCTATTGTTACAGGAATGAACATTGGCAGAAGGATTGCAGGGCTAGCATAGCCAGTAGCCAGGATTCGAAGCATGTTGTGGCTTCGGCTTCGGGTGTGTTTGTGATAGAGAACTGTATGTCAGTTAACCCTACCTCCTGGGTATTGGATACCGGATCAGGATCTCATATCTGTAATTCGTTACAGGCTCTGAGAAACCGTAGGGTTATCAGGATAGGTGATATGACTCTCAGGGTTGCTAACGGAATGAGTATGTACGCTGAATCCATAGGGGAGTATCATCTTGGACTGACAACTGGGCAGATATTGATTCTGCGTGACTGTTTTTATGTACCAGGTGCGACTTTTAATATCATATCTGTATCCTTACTTTCTAAGGAAGGATATGATTTTACTTTTGTAAGCGATGTGGTCAATATCCACCTAAATCAAGTTCTGATTGGGTCAGGTACATTTAAAAACGGGATATACGTATTAAATCAAGCTCAGATTTTCAGTGTCCAGAACACACTTAAAAGAAAGTCTCCGGAATTAAATCAGGCTTTCTTATGGCATTGTAGACTGGGTCACATTAATGAGACACGGTTAACAAAGTTACATAAAGAAGGATACTTGGATCCGTTCGAGTACCAGTCTTATGCCACTTGTGAATCTTGTCTCATGGGAAAGATGACAAAGACTTCGTTCACTGGACACGGAGAAAGAGCAAGCGAGCTCTTGGGACTCATACACAGTGATGTGTGTGGTCCAATGTCTACACATGCGCGAAGTGGTTATTCATACTTCATTACTTTCACAGATGATTTCTCTCGGTATGGACATGTCTTTATGAAGTTGAAAAACAAACAGGCAAAAGTATCAAGACACTGAGATCTGATCGAGGTGGTGAATACTTGAGTGCCGAGTTTCTGGGCTACTTAAAAGAGAATGGAATTCTCTCTCAGCTTACTCCTCCATACACACCACAACACAACGGTGTATCGGAAAGGCGGAATCGAACCCTATTGGATATGGTTCGTTCCATGATGAGTAAGGCTGAGTTACCGTGATCTTTCTGGGGTTATGCACTAGAATCAGATGCATATCTTTTGAACAAGGTTCCCTCCAAGACTGTGCCTACCACACCATATCAGATGTGGTGTGGGAAGAAACCCCATCTTCAATATCCGAAGATATGGGGATGTCCAGCTTTTGTAAAAAAGCAGCATGCGGACAAGCTCGAGGCACGCTCAGTACTGTGTAAGTTTGCGGGATACCCAAAGAACTCCAGGGGGTATTTTTTCTATTACGCAGAGGAACAAAAGGTTTTTGTTTCTCGCCATGCCCACTTTCTGGAACATCAGTTTTTAGAAAAAGGTGAAAGTGGGAGCGTAGTAGAACGGGAAAAAATTCCAGAACCACAAACTATTACTGAAAGCTTGGAAGAACCAGAAGGTTCAGGAGAACCGGACATCCCAGCGCCACTCCGCAGGAGTAGTAGGCAGTCTCATCCGCCCGAGAGATACTACGGTTTTCTCATAGACGGGGATAGAGAGGATTTCACCATTGACTATGGTGAGCTTACTAGCTTCCTGCAAGCCATTCAGAGTGGTGACTCGGTAAAATGGCTGGATGCAATGCGGACCGAGATGGAGTCCATGTACACCAACAAAGTTTGGACTTTGGACTTTGCTCCAGAAGGGGTAAAACCCGTAGGCTGCAAATGGATCTTCAGAAAGAAGATTGGTGTAGATGGGCAGGTTGAAACCTATAAAGCTAGACTTGTAGCAAAGGGTTTTCGTCAAAGACCTGGTTTGGACTATGACGAGACCTTTTCTCCAGTGGCTATGCTCAAATCCATTCGGATCCTTCTTGCCATTGCTGCCTTCCACGATTATGAGATCTGGCAGATGGACGTAAAGACGGCTTTCCTAAATGGAAATTTGGAAGAGTGCGTCTATATGGATCAGCCGGAGGGATTCATTCAGAGTAGGAGCAGCGGTAAAGTGTGCAAGTTGCTCAAGTCCATCTATGGACTGAAGCAGGCATCGCGGAGTTGGAACATCTGCTTCGATGATACTGTCAAAGAATTCGACTTTATCAAAAACCCAGATGAACCATGCATTTACAGCAAGATTGTAGGGAGAACTGTGGTATTCCTCGTCTTGTACGTAGATGACATTCTCCTAATAGGAAATGATATTCCTATGCTACAGTCAGTCAAAGGATTCTTGTCACAGAGGTTCTCCATGAAGGACCTGGGCGATGCCAACTACATTCTGGGGATCCAGATCTATCATGATAGATCTAAGAGGATGTTGGGACTTTCACAGTCGAGGTACATAGACACCATACTAAAACGATTCAGTATGGAAGATTCCAAGCGCGGTAATCTACCGGCTTGTCACGGAATCACCCTCTCCAAAAAGATGTCTCCCAAGACTGATTTAAAAGGGCTCGCATGTCATCTATACCCTACGCATCTGCAGTAGGCTCTATAATGTATGCGATGTTATGTACCAGACCAGATGTAGCATACGCATTGAGCGTTGTAAGCCGGTATCAGTCGGACCCAGGGGAGAAACACTGGATAGCAGTAAAGAACATTCTCAAGTACCTGAGAAGGACTAAGGAGATGTTCTTGGTGTATGGCGGAAAAGACCTCCAGATCGAGGCCTTTGCTGACTCCATCTTCCAGAGTGACAAGGATGACTCCAAGTCCATATCGGGTTATGTCTTTACCCTCAATAGAGGGGCGGTTTGCTGGAAGAGTTCCAAGTAGGAAACCGTTGCTGACTCAACTGTGGAAGCGGAGTACATAGCTGCTTGCGATGCCGCAAAGGAAGCTGTCTGGATGAAGAAGTTCCTCACGGAGCTTCAGGTGGTTCCTACCATTGTTGATCCAATACCGCTGTATTGTGACAACAACGGAGCTATAGCTTTAGCGAAGGAAGCCAGGTCCCATCAGAACTCCAGACACATTTTGAGGCGGTACCACATGATCAGGGAGATCGCTGATCGCCGGGAGATCGAGGTGAAGAGAGTTAATTCAGAAGATAACACTGCAGATCCATTCACGAAGGCCATTCCCCAGACTCAGTTCGAGCGGCTGATCGAGATGATAGGTCTTCGATACGCCAGTACATGGCCCTAGTGCAAGTGGGAGATTGTTAGTGTATATGTCCTAGAGGCCATTACTGTATCATAATAGTTTGTATATTACTTAATGGAAGCTTGGGATATTCATAGTTGTATAGACAATCTTGCTCAAAATGGTAGTATGCTACTTGGTTTGTTTCTACTTTAATATGTGATGTGTTTCTTTTAGCATATCACTTATACATATTAGTAGAGCCCTTAGGATCTTTGCTTGATTACCAGCGTTGTGATGGCAGTCACACTTGTGGGGGCTGGGTAATCTATAAGCACATCCTTATACAGGTCCCTAGTCGCAGGACTATCGAGACAGGGCATCGATACTCGGGAGTACACTAACGTATGTGCTTCGTATCCCAGCAGGGGAGATGGTCTGTCCCACAGCCATCAGTACGTCGTACTGGAGATAGTATGCGGGTGCTCGTTAGGTTACGAGTACACTGGACAGGACTCGTCGGGAACTGTTGGTTGGTATTATACATATCGTCAGTTGTCAGTTCCCAGGTGACATGAGTACAGCTTAGTCCGTTGACTTGACACTGTCACTTCGCCTCGAGTGTGTTCCCACTGTTCTTTGATTACTACCCTACCACGACTCAAAGGAGTCGTGCAAACAGGTAGTAGTTGGGTGCAGTCCCGAAGCACTTGGAGGCAGTGACGATTAGACAGGATTCGTCTCTCCCGGTATTGGGGGTTGATATCGCGCTGTGTCTAGGAGAGCCATTACACAAAGTCCCTAGACAGGATTCTCAGGGTGTTCTGGGCTACACTCCGACACGACTTGTACCGCTATTAGGGGACTGACGTTTACCGCCCCCTAGGCCCGTCATGCGATACTCTTAGACGAACAGACCGGACTGTACGGAGATTGTCACATACAGGCTCAATAGGAGTTCGGATGGGTTTACCTCATCGGCCTTCTTATCGACATCTACCTGGGGACCGTTACGTACAGCTAGTGCCGCTTGCGGTCTGTGGTTAAACCCACTGCCAGCGTAGTGTCGAGTCTTTAGTGTCCCACATAGAGAGTTTCCCTGCACTGAGCGATAGGTGTAGAGGCCGTATGGTTTTATGGCAAGGCTACGATCACTTACGTGCACTTGTGTGCGTATGCTGTTCGGGCAGGCAATACTAGTGGGCTTTGGTTTAAGCCGGATCCTAGTATTGCACGGATGGATTTGTTTTGTCTTCTGTGCATTCGCATTCTACGGAATGCGGATGCGGGTGTGTATGCACAGTTGTGAGGAGCGAAGAGGAAGGTGGTGCCTCATTAGGGTTTTGACAGTTGATTCGGTCGAAACCAAAATGAGGCGGACTCATTAGGGGTTTGGCAGTTCGTTTGGTCAAAACCATTATGAGCCGGGGACATTATTTACTAATTTTTTTAGTGATTATTAAGTGATGGCTAATTGCTTTGACCATTTGACCATACTTGACTTTGTTGACCATTTGACCAAAGTTGACTTGGACCTTCATGAGAGGTCTAGAATTTTCTTTGGTTTTCTTTTTCTTTTTATTCTTTGGGTTATGATAATGGTCAAGTCAATTGATGCCATCAACTTAATCTTGAAAAGATTAGTAATGATGATAAGGGTGTATTATTGCAACCATGGTTCAGTCTCTCTACACAATAATTGATTTCTCATTTTTCATTCCCTCTCTAGATAAGAAATGATAAAGCTCCATGGTTGTTCTCCTTCTTCTTCCTCCTCTTGATTCTTCCCTTGATCTCATGTGTTGATAGAAAAGGGATCCAAATAGACAAACACTTCCATCTATCTATTCTACACATCCTAGGACATCAAGACTAGCGATCTTGTTTCCCTAGTTGCCTCGGCTCGAGGTGGAGGTCGGAGTACATCTCTCGGGTGGATCGTCTTCGACTCAAGAAGGCCGCGGAGGTGATCAAGATCCGGATCGACCCTCGGAGCGTGGATGGAAAAGCCGGACAGCGGAATGGAGACCCGAAGGACCGGTATCGTGAGGTATAATCTCTACGGCATAGTAGATAGAACCTCAAGTAGTTTGCTAGTTTGTAGTTTAGCAAAGATCCTTCCTTTAGTCCATGTTGCCTTTGTACTAAAAATCATTTTTTACCGTTTCCGCCTCCCCGTAAGAACCGAGGTGAGCAACGTGGACTTACATAATTTTGTATCAACTATATCAAAGATGAAAAAATGGTATAATCATATAAAATTTGGTATATCCACATCTTATATGATAAAGATGACCGTAATGTATTCCAATCGTTGAAAAAAAATGAAGGAGCGTGCATTTTTCCAACGCCATAGGAGGAAATTCCTTCCTATAACACCTTTCCTCCATTAACCTCATATATATATATATATATATATATATATATATATATAATAATGGAGAAAAGATGCCATAGGAGGTGATTTCCTCTTATGACGTCGAAAAAATACTACATCCATCGTGTTTTCCGACGATCGGAACCCATCATCTTCATCGTTATCATCTAAGATGTGGGTACGCCAAATTTCATGTGATTCTACAACTTTTCACCGTTGATTTAGCAATGTAAAAAATTCTATTGTCGGTAAACCGTTAATTTTGAACCCACTAATTCAACGGCGAAAAAGGTTGTAGAATCACATGAAATTTGATGTACCCATATCTATGATAACGATGAAGATGACGGGTTCCGATCGTCGGAAAACACGATGAATGTTGCATTTTTTCGACGCCATAGGAGGAAATCACCTGCTATGGTATCTTTCTTCCATCATTCTCACACACACACACACACTTTTTATAATATTACTTTTGCTTGTGCGTGTTAAAGATTCATATAACAGCTCTAACTAACCAGTGATATTTTTATTAATTAGGCGAACGGTACGTATGTGAGGTTTAGATACGTAGGGTATGTTTGTTTGGCAGGAGTTTGTAAAATGGAGTCTCAGCTTCTGATTTTAGCACAAAGTTCAAGTTTTTGGGTATGTTTTGTCAGTAAAGCCTATGACTATGAAATCCTGATTTCTAATATGGCATATATATGCAAAATCGGGAGTTTGAAATCGAAAGTTCTTATTTTCCTCCATTTTCATTTATGAAGTCCTATTTTCTTTTTTAAATGCCCTACCTAATACAAACTACATGCTACTAATTTTAAGTATGAGTAACCGCTTCCAAACAAATGATGGAATTCAACTCTTCACTCAATTTTATGCGAGACTTAAAACTCTTAAAAAAATACTCCACCGAAACAAACAGGCTTGTAGAAGACACTCAGTTAAAAAAAAGTATAACAAAAGAAAAGACTAAATTTTTAGAAATTACCTTTCATTTACATCTATATTTTATAACAAAACACCTCTACTCTTGGTTACTGGAATATTTCATGTGTATTGCACGTGGGTTGTTTTGGTATTTTTGCCCTTTGTGAGTTCATTTATATAAAAGGGTAAAATACACTAAAAATACCCTTAATGTCGTAGTTTTTCGCTAAAATGCCTTAAAGTTATTTTATTACGGTAAAATACCTTAAGCACTACATTTAAGGTATTTTAGTGAAAGTAAAATTCTTGAAAACCATAGCTTAAGGTATACTAATGTAATAAAAATACTTTAGGGTGTTTTAGTGGAAAAGAAAACAAGACAGCTGAGGGTATTTTAGTGTAATTTACCCAATTTGAGTTATTTTAGGCTAAGGTACTAATGTTGAAGAAGAGGGCTTTTTCGTCCAAAGTAATAACAGTTTTGGGAAGTGATATTTTATTGTAGTTTTCAATATTTTTTTAATAACACATGGTAAGCAGTCTTATCTTAGGCAGAAAAATATGTGGTAATTTCTGATAATTTAGCCTAAGATAAAGAAAGACTTGAACATCCTAGAAACCATAGCAAGAGTAAAAAACTAAAGCATGAGTAAAAAACATCTGAAAATATCTAAGACTTAGACATCCTAGAGACTAAAGCAAGAGGGGAAAAAAACCGCCCTTTCATCTTTTTTGTATGCAACAACAATTAAGCAGCATCTAAGATATAAGTTATCTAATCAGATATCTTTAATATTATAACTGTTTTTTTAGGGGAAACTCCACTAAAATACCCCTAACTATCACGTTTTTTGAGAAAATACCTCCAACTAATTTAATTAGAGAAAACTCACTTGAACCATCATCCCGATTGCAAAAAAATATTGTGACATTCATAAACGTCTGCAAACGTTAATATAACTTGCCATGTCATCAAAATTTGACATGTTCTTCCCATTTTACCCTCAACAAATATTTTATATAACTCTTCTTTTCTTTCTCGTTATTTAACATATATTTTACTAATTTTTATCTTTCTTTTCTTATTAGAGAAACCTCTCGGTTTCTAGAGAAAAAATCTCTTATTTCTTCAATTCTTCTAGGGCAAAATCTATACTTCAATCCGAGATGATTGAGTTTAAAAACCAAAGAACAAAGGAAGAAGCTTTGGATCTATGTTCAGAACATAATTTTCTTTTTTAGAGGCACGATCTTCTCTTTCTCGTCTTCTCTTCTTATGAGATAATTCTTTTAATCCTAAATTGTTGAACATAAAGAACAAGGAAAATAGATTTAAATTGGGACTGAGTTCGAGTTTTATTGGCTCAACTATTCCGAGGAAGATGATCATGACTCATGATCTTAACCTCTTATAAGAGATATTTTGAAATGTGGAATGTGTTTTTGATCTTCATTCTAACTTTAAGAAAACATGAGAGTGTTTCATATATGTCATTAGAATTAAGAAAGTAGAATGGGGAAATTAATTAGTTGATGGTTTTATAGAAGAATTTAGGAGGAAGATGAAACTTTTGATTTTGATTTTAAGAAAATAACTAAGGGTAAAACTGTCAGAATTTAATAGGTATTAACATCGTAGGGTAGTTAAATGTCAATTAGATAGTTCAAGGATTTATCTTTAATTTATAGAGTTCAAGAGAGTTATCGCAAAAAACGTGATAACCGAAGGTATTTTAGCGCAGTTTAACCAGGTTATTAAGACAAAATTCAAAAAAAACATATTTTTACAATTTATTGTAATTACTAAAGTCGTCCACATCATCCTTCTCTCTACGTAAGAAAGAGGGGCCATACATTTTGGAATTTGGAACAGAAAATTATATACAATCCACTCGACATATATCAATTTACACATGCACCTTATAACAGCTCAATTCTCTCCTATCTTATCTTTCACGTTCAACACACTTGCAAGTTCCATAGAAATCTAACTACATATATTTAGAATATGTGGATCCGAGGTCCGGAAAATTATTTTCCCTTGCCACAGGAGGGAGAGGGTGGATGATTTTGATCTATGATGTGGGATTAGAATCTCATCATAGCGAGAATAGCAGGAAAGCAATAGCAAATTCCCAAAATCTCCAATCGCCACATGGCCTCCTTGTATATTAATAGTATCTAGAAGATGTTTGAGCTCCATGCATAGTTTTCTTTGGATGTGTTGAAAAATGCATACAAATTATATTTTGGGGAAATAAGGACCGGGTAATTTATTCGATAAGTGTAGCCAAACTAATTATGCCTTACGCAAAATAACCCTGATGGACAATTGAATTGTTGCAAAATGTAATGCAAAATGTCTAATATATAAACATAAGCATAGAAAATATTGACCGTCCGAATTATATGAAAATTGGTACATCCATGTTTTAGAGCATGGAAATCAAAATGAACGATGCGATCATTTGGAAAATCGATAATTGTTTTTTCTCTGCGCAGGATATAACTAAATTAGTTATACTAAGGAAGTAAAATGGCCATTCCTTTCTCAAATTAAAATCTATTCAGAACTATATTAAATCAGCTATAGTCATTTATGGTTGTTGATGTGGACATAGATCATGATATCTCATGGACGGTGAGATGTATAAAGTATAACAACCGAATTTTAAGTTAAGATAGCTATATTTTTAAGAGGAAAATGGTTTTGAGCATGTTCATTTTCATGAGAACACCTCACAAAACGGGCCGGGCCAACCCGGTTGACCGGGCTTCAGGCCCCCAAACCTGAGCCCAGTCCGACCCTAGGCTCGGCTTGGGTCAGGCGGTCCAAACACAATTTAAATATTATTTTTTAAAAAAAAACTTAGTTTTTTAGGGTTTTATTTACTGATAAACATAAAGTTGCAGTATAAAATAAATGTTTATTAATAATTTTACTAACATAAAATAATTGTTTTACTGATAAATATGTAGTTGAGTAGTAAACATCAGATAAAGTTTTAGTTGCAGTATAAAATATTTCTAAAAATTCTATAATATATCCATAAACAAACCAATCAAACTCCTCTAAATCATTACCAGGCATTTGAAATTTCGAAAATCCCCCGACTCCCCATCACATCACACGGTTAACTCTATAAATTCAAGTGAATTTTTCCTTTCAAATTAGCTGTCACGTCCCACTTTCCAGTATACGGAAACGGTGACGTGGTAAGCCCGCGGTATATTTATCCAAAGAAAATTATTATCTAAATAAATATACTAAGCGTATTGAAACAATAATACACAATGCAAGAATAATGAAGACTGTAAAAATTTCAACTAACATTTTTATATACATTCAAACTTGAAATATTTACAAATATAAGAGTTCAATTGAAAAATAAGTACAATAGCATAAATGCCTAAACATATGGTATATATAAACTGAAAGAAAAATGATAACTAGTTTAAGCCCGAGCAGCGATCTGGTCGTACTCCCCTCTGTGGTATCCACCTCCTCAGTCTCAATGGTATCTGACTAACATTCCAAGAAAATAAAGGTGGATGGAATGCCCGTAAGAGAACTAGCGCTCGGTAAGTCCCAAAGGTAGGATGAAAGTGAAAAGTGACATGTATCATGAAGTAATGTATATGACGAGTAAAAGCATGTGGAATTTTAATATGTGTATATATATTATAGGTGTCTATATGATCACCATGTTAACGTTAAGTTTCAAGTGTGAATGTCAACGCAACTGTAGAAATATTTACGAGCTCAAGAGTGGGGCTTTAGGAGTAAGGAAACACGGGCTCATTTTATATGTTAGTATCGAAACTCCAAACTGTGTAGGGGTCGATCAGACTAAAATTCGAGTAAATAGAATTCGAGTAGGTTAATACGGGACTCCTGAAGTTCCGTTAGATTCATACCTGAAACTATCCAATACACCCCGAGTATAATAGATTATAACTGTTGTATCGACTTAGTTTATTTGATCGCTTGATTATAATATGTCTTGATCGAAACCATAGATAGTAAAAAATGAATAATGTAGTCGAGCAAGTCAAGTAGAATGCGGGTTATGTCAATTGCAATCATAGGTCGAATCAAGTTATTTCGAGTAGATTGAATTCGAGTTCAATTTTGGGTTCGAGTTTGGATTCAAGTTCGAGTTTAAATTCGAGTTAGGTTCGAGTTATAGTCATTTCATATTACTAGATTTAATTTTGAAGATTTTAAGTTCGGAAATATTTGGACAACCGCTGCACACGGACGGCAGAATTTCTGTCTTTTTCCAAGACGATTGCCATTGATAACTCCGTTAATTTGCAATGTTATCTAATCTGGATAGGCAAGCACTCACTTTCTCCGGCTCGCTGAAGCTCAAGAGAAATGATACCCCTTTGTTTACCGTCGAAAACTAGACTGAGAAGTGAAGACGTCTAGCCTGAATTTGAGGGCAGATGTTATTTGGACATATCCATCCACCTCTCCGAAGATACCAAGTTGATTTACGGCACCATATATTGAAGATTTGGATAGATGTAACAAGCCTAAACTTTCTGTACAAATTTTTTTTGAAAATATAGAAAGGAACATGTGCACTGAAGAATATAAGGTGACACCTACACGTGGCACCAATACCAACACCACCCGTCGGGAATAGGCCGACGAAAAGCCCAAAAATACCGGTACCGCCGGTCGAACCGTAGGTAAAGGCCTCCAAACTTTTCCCCTGCAACCCTTGGCCTACCCCACTTCCTTTCACACTGCTTGTTTTCTCTACATTCACACAGAGAACATTGAATCACCCATTTAATTCCTTTTAAATTCATTTTTTAATTCTCAAATTCATCATCCCTAAACCCTAGTTTTCCTATAAATACCCACTCCATTTTACACCACTCTCACTCAGAATTATATTACAAAAATTATACCAAATTCCCAAGTCTTTTAGTATACAAGTGGAGTTAGCGAAGGACGAAGCTCCGACGAACTTCCGAAGAGATTCCGGCGACGAAACGACGCCCCGAAACTTTCTTTAGGAACCCCCTCTCTCCTCTTGACCCCAAGCTAGTAAGTCACATTTCCCCCTCTCATCTTCATCTTTAAAAAGTTTCATTTCCAAAACCCGACGGAAGCGGAGTTAGTCCGACTTCCGATTCGGTTTTCTTTAAAAACTACAATCTTCTTTAATAAAATAAAACCATATTCTCATAAATTGTTTAATAAACATTAACAATCTCAATAAAACAACTTTTACATCAAAATAATCATTTTGGTGACATTTATCGCGTTTTTACATAAAAATACCATAAACTATTCATTTCGTAACTTTATTTCTTACTATACCTTTAGATATTTCATGAGGTAATGACCCACCTCATCACAACACACATCTCTATAATAGCACGATGAATTTTGGGACAACAGAATACGGGAAAATACGACTTTACAAATAAATACCCTAAACTTATAAAACCGTTTTTTATAAAAAGATGTATTAAACATTTCCATGCAATTACGCCTTTACAACCCATTTTGGGGACCCCGTTCGGGATGGTGCGGATTATCGCACATCCTCGGGCTTAGTAGAGCGATATGCAGACCTCCGCAAAGAGCATTCGATCTCGATGGAATTTTTATGCATTTTTATTTAGAAAATGAGATTTCTACAAGAAAATAAATAAATTATTTTCATTAAATATATATCTATTATCAAAATATCTATTTTAATTATATAAATATTCCAAGTTTTCTAAAATCAAAGGAATCACTATTATATGAAAATACCATCCAAATACAACACAAGTACAATATTTCAAGAAAATACCATATACTATGAAACTATATTCTATTCACTAGAAATTTCACATTATAAAATATAAATATATGAAAATCCTAAAGATGATAATTAAATACTTGAGGTGTATTTTGAAAATTATATCAAAACTATTTTTACATAAAACCCCCTCAAGTAATACTAAATTATAATAAGGACCCTAGTAAACATAGGTTTAAGCGGGACCAGTCTCTTGAGCCTCAGGGAGCCGGAGATATGGGTGTTTGCCTATTTAAGGTAGACAATCTAACAAACGATACGGTAATTGTCTTAGAAAAAGACACAAATCCTGCCGTCCATGTGCAGCAGTTACCGATAATATCAAAACAATTCAGGACTTCAATTTCTTTTAAAAGTGTCTGACTCAGACCGAGTCTCAATCTAATTAATCTGACTTGAATGTGATTCAAGTATAAATTACAATATAACATGAATCCATGAATCCGTCTATTCAATGTATATCAATCTATCTCGACCGAACCGAACGATGAATATACTCCATCTACATGTTCATCCATTATATCCTTCTATTACTGATATCATGGTTTCGGCAAGTCATTCATCTATACAATTTACATTACAAGTTACAATACAAGACAAAACAATACAAACAATACAATAAAGACATCGCGGGGTTTATAAGGGGTAGATTGGTATGGAAGGTGTTAAAAGTGGCACGAGACTGTAACCATAATACACCTAACTTGAATCTCCATTGCCGTTGTATCGTGGCCAAACGGTTCCTTGTAGTCCGTATACCTTAGTCTCCGGTATAGTGAGACTCCTCTTGTATACACTGGCATTTTCTGTACCAAACTACAAACAACAGCGTTAACAATATAATACAACTTTAAAAAGTACATTCTCTTTCTCTATACCTTTGGGACTTACCGAGCGATTGTTCGCTGACGATATTCCTTTTCTTCTTTCTTTAGAATGTTGTCAGGTGGATCAGACCTTATGGAAACA
This sequence comes from Agapanthus africanus, assembly GCA_030015575.1. Lineage (NCBI taxonomy): Eukaryota > Viridiplantae > Streptophyta > Magnoliopsida > Asparagales > Amaryllidaceae > Agapanthus > Agapanthus africanus. The sequence goes on from CM057339.1 coordinate 142,982,982, forward strand.
AAGCCCACCAGCGAGGACTTGGATCAGCTAGCCTTTGACCGGGAGCTCTAGTTTACTTTTACATTTCATTTTCATTTCTATTATGTTATTGTTTAGGTATTGCTTTCATTCCATGTATTTACATTTTAGTTGTATTGTAAAAAGAATGTTTAATAAATAAAGTTGATGTTCATTTACATCTTGTCTTTTGTGTACTTTACTTTATATTGCTTAGATACGCTTAGCGTGTTTACTTCTGAGTAAATACGTCACATGACCCGTCGCGTCCTCTGCCCGTACACTGGGAAGCGGGGCGTGACAATAGATGCGACCGATATAGCAGATTTTATCAAATTCTCCCTCATTTATGAGAGGGTTTTGATTGTGAGGACGCTCTTACCTGCAAGCGCAAGCTCCTGCAGTTAATTACGTTATCGCGTTGTGATAACCACTTTCTCCTGCTCTAGTAGTTCACTTCGTATCGTGTGTTATTTTGTTTATGATGGTTGCCCTTGGATTGTATAAGGAGACTATTGTGTGTCGTCGCCCGTAGGGCACGGGTCAGTCCAAATCCTCATATTTTAGATTTGGGGTTTGAACTTAGGTTGTATGTCCCGTCAGTTTAAAGAATATTTTATTTTATTTAAGGACCGTTAACCTATTTTTAGATTAAGATTAACTTAAATATACGAGCATTTGTGCTCAATTTATTTTAACTAAGGATCCGTTAGTCTTATTTGAGACTAAAATCAACTTAGAAATATTTTAAGGATCGTTAAATTTAGTTAAGATCTAACAACAGAGCATTTGGGTTCAGCTGCAAGAAAACTTCAGAGACTTAGCCAATTTGGGCTCGGTCTTGGGCTTTCTTTTTTCAGAAGTGCTAAGCACTTATTTGTTGCTTTGGCGCTTATGTGGGAAGCACGTGAAGCATTTAGACCCGGGCTTTACCCTATCAGTGCTAAATACTTAGTCGTTTTGACTAGATATAGTGCCAAGCACTTTGTGCAGCGCTCACGTGGGAAGCACGTGAGGCGATGAGCATTTGTATTTGGGCGCTCACGTGGGAAACACGTGAGGCACTGAGTTCATATTTTTGGACGCACATGTAGGAAGCACGTGAGGTTCTGAATTTATATTTTTCGGCGCTCACGTGGGAAGCACGTGAGGCGCTGAGCGTTTTAGATATTTACTCTCTTAATGGCGTTTTGACCATTGATGATCATCAAGATCTCTGTTTTGAAGATCTGGGATCATTTTTTTATGAACTAAGTTCTTATATTCTTTATTATAAGAACTAAGTTGTTTATAGGGTTAAACCCAATTTTCAGAGGAATTAAATTCCCGAAATGTAACTTCCATCTTTTCTTTTTTCTTGTTCTTCTTGTTCTTTTTCATTTCTTTCTTCAGACCTGGTTTTTTCCCCTAGATGCTGAGTTCTGAAAAACAAAATATTCCCGATGAGAATTAAATTCTCAACTTATAAGAGATTTGTCTTGTGGATCTCAGATCCAGAGAAAGAACTAAGTTCTTTTTGAAGGGTTAAATCCTTGTATTTTACATGTACTGGACAAAAGAGATATTTTTAATATCTTCTTTTTCTTTACCTAGGGTTTGAAAGGAGAACGGGGCTTTCTTCAGCGAGAGAATTAAATTCTCAGTTACAACTTCTATCTTTTTGTTTGCAGAAGCATGTGGGGGGTTCACTCTATATGAGACTTGAAATCTCGGGTCTTTTATGTAGGCAAGGCAAACTATTGATCGGTTTTGAGAAAATCTCTCATTTGAGAGATACCAATTGATTTAATTGGTCTCAAAGATTATTTAGGGAATTTTATCCACCTTTGGATTTTTGATCCAATGATTTCTGTTTTACAGAATATATTTTCTTATTTTTAACAAAATTAGGGAAATATTTTCCCATATATAGAATTTTATTCTATTTCTTGATTCAAACGGTGATTTTTAAACACCATTGGATTTTTAATCCAGGGGTTCTCTGTTTAACAGAGCATATCTTTCTTGTTTAGAATGATTGGGGAAATATATTCCTAAAATAGAAATTAATTCTATTATTAGATCCTTGATCCAACAACTCTCTATTTAACAGAGAATATCTTTCTCATTTAGAAAGATCAAGGAGATATTTTCCCCTAATAGAATTTAATTCTCATCATATGATTTTTAATCACCATTGGATTTTTAATCCAACGACTTTGTTTAACAGAGAATATCCCCAGATTTTAGGGAAATATTTCCCATGTAGAATTTAATTCTACCCGATTTAATTTGGGCGATGACGCTCACGTGCTATGCATGTGAGCACCGCTCAAGAATTTAATTCTTACATAAACAGGCATTCACATTCTTTGCACGCCGGTGCTCACGCGTGTATCACATGAGCCGCTGCCATAGGATTTAATCAAGCGTCTACATGCTTTGCACGTCAACGCTCACGTGTGTTTCATGTGAGGCGTTGCTATAGATTTTAATCCTATCAGAGACTGGCACCGGCGCTCACATGTCTTCACGTAAGGCGCCGCCTGATTGTATTTAAACAAAAGGTAATTTTTTATGAGGGAACACACTTAAACCTATATTAATCTAGGGTCCTTCTAGATTTATTCAAGTGGTTTAATATGTATTTGCATTTCTCGATGGGGTTTTATGTAAAATATTTTAATATTGTTTAAAAATAAATCTCGAGAGTGATTTAGAATATTAAGAGTTTTTATGAACATGTATTTTACTTTTAGTGGTATTTTAGTGACGAAACCTAGGTTTTAAAAATTTATGGTATTTTTATGAAAACTACCACTTTTAGAAATTTGATGGTATTTTATTAAAATTTTAATTTTTCATTTAAAAATATAATTTTCGCAATTTGTTTTCATTGGAAATATGGATTCATAATTTTAAATAATTTTCCAAAGTTTAATTTGTTTTAAAAAGTCGTATTTCTTTAAAAAAATCATATTTTTATTTCCTTTCGAGACCGAATTTTTCGTGAGAAGTTCTGTATCCTACTCTACTATCCCAAAAACGTGCGAAAACCCGTACCATCCGTAAATAAGTTCCCCTAAAAGGGTTGTAGAGGTGCAACTACAAAGGATTTAAAAATAGTGATAAAAACATTTTGTAAAAGTAATAGTTGCACTCATGAATCTTTAACTGTCTTGATACAAAAGCCACAACCTTTCCATGCTGATGTAGAACACATCCTAATCTCTTACCGGACATATCACAATGTACATCGAATCCGCCAGATCGATCCGGTATTTTGAGAATAGGTGCAAAGGTTAACCTCGATTTGAGTTCTACGAAAGCCTTCTCATATGCTTCTGACCACACGATTGCTTCGTCTTTACGTGTAAGCTTGGTCAGGATTGCTGCGATCTTTGAAAATCCTTCGATGAACCATCTGTAATATTCTGCTAAGCCCAAGAAGCTTCTCATATCTTTGACTAATTTTGGTGTCGGCCACTCGCTGACAGCTGACCTCTTAGTTGGATCTACAGAGTTTCCTTCACCAGAAACGATGTGTCTGAGAAATCCGACTTGATCTAACCAAAATTCACACTTGTTGTATTTGGCGTAGAGCTGATACTGTCGTAGTGTCTCCAAGAAAATGCGTAAGTGCTCGGCGTTTTCTTTCCGATTCTTTAAATACACCAGAATGTCATCGATGATGATAACAACAAACCTGTCTAAGTACTCTCGGAAAACTTGGTTCATCAGGTTCATAAAAATGGCCGGTGTATTGGTTACTCCAAATGGCATTATGAGATATTCATAATGGCCATAACGATTCCTGAATGTCGTCTTCTGAATGTCAGATTCCTTGACCTTCACCTGATGATGGCCAGAATGAAGATCTAATTTTGAGAAGACACAAGATCCACTTAGCTGATCGAAAATGTCATTAATGCGAGGTAGCGGATACTTGTTCTTAATTGTCTCTTCGTTCAATGCTCGATGTTTCCCCCAATCAGAACAAAACTCTGTTTGAAATTTAAATTTCAAAATTGAAGCAACGCTTCAGATGCAGCGCCGAGTGCGCTGTGCCCTAGGCAGCGCACCATGTGTGCGCTTGCGCTAGATGCGATGCGCTTTGAGCAGCGTACCACGTGTCAAACGTGGGTTCACTAGCGCAGGGTGCGCTGCGCTCCGAGCAGCGCACCACGTGTCAAACACTGGTGCGCTAGCGTAAGGTGCGCTGCGCTTTAAGCAGTGCACCACGTGCAAAGCACGGGTGCGCTAGCGCTGGAATTAAAAAAACTCCCCACCGTTAGATCAAAAGATCTAATAATAATGATAAATCATTAATTAATCAGAATTAAATTCTGTTATGGAAAGATTTTCCAATCTTGTTAAAAACAAGAAGATTGCCTTCTGTAAAACAAAAACCCTAGGATCAAAGATCCAATGGTGGGAAACATCCCCAAATCAATCAGAGAAAGATCTCTTTAACTGATTCAACAAATCAGCTTGCCCTATATAAAGGCTCCAAGACTTCAAGTCTTAGATAGAGGAAACCCCCCCCCCCCATAAACTTTGAGGAACTAAAAGATAAAGAGCAAGCTCTTGCAAGAAGATTCTTCTTCAAGGTAAAAATGATAATGATGAACATAGAGATGAAATCATCTCATAAAAAGAAGAATTCATTTCTTTAAGCAGATCATAAATTTACAAGACAAAAAGTCTTTCACAAAAGAGATCAAAAGATCTCATCATAAAATAAAAGAAGAACATAATTCTTCTCACAGATCATGGATCTATAAATGCAAAGCCTTTCATCAAAATAAGAGATTGGAAATATCTCCTGCAAAACAAGAACTGTTGTTCTTAGATCCTGAGACAAAGTCTCTTTTAAAAGAACATAAACTTGATTCTTTGATCATAAAATTGATCAGATGCGCTTTGCGCTTTTGAAATGCGCCTTGCGCTCTTGAACTGCACTTCTGCGCTCTCTGGATCGATGCTCAGCGCCAAATGCGCCACGTGTCAACCATGTATGCTCCAATTGACAACTTGCGCTATGCGCTTCTGAAATAGCGCACTGCGCTCATGGGCTGGCGCTCAGCGCCAAGCACACCACGTGTCACTCACGTGTGCACCACTAAACTGAAAGCGCAATGCGCTCATGGATTAGCGCTCAGCGCTCATAAACTGGCATCATGCGCTCATCATCTGGTGCCTAGAGCTGAGTGCGACACGTGTCCCTTACATGTGCGCCACGTGACAGAAGCGCACTGCGCTTTTTTGATTGGTGCAAAGCGCCTAGCGCATCACATGTTGCGCTGACAGAACATAAATTGTTCTTTAATAAGCCCAGAGCTCTGATAAATGCTCAGCATTCAATAAAAGATAAAAATATTGTTAAAAGGGCAAAGATCAAATAAAGGCTCAATAGCCCAAAACAAAAATCTTAAACATCTATTGGACTTAGCCCAAGATTGGCCATAAGTCCTCAACCCATATTAATTGAGCCCATCCGCTCATGAATATTTCAACAGATCTTAGTCCCAAATCCGACTACAGATCTTTCAACCAACTTACATCAGTTCGAGGGTACATCTCATTACTCCTCTGATATTTGTCGTTGTAATCCTTCAACGTCTTTAGAGAGGTGACAGGTCCCGACAACCAAACATTCCACGGACTGTGGGGTCCTTTAAAACCCATGGACTATGATGTCCTTAACCTTGACTGTGAGGTCTTTAAACTCACGGACTATGATGTCCTTAACCTTGACTGTGAGGTCTTTAAACTCACGGACTATGATGTCCTTAATATTCGACCGAGATGTCCTTAAATTAACGCTGGACCGTAATGTCCTTAAACTAATTGACCGCAATGTCCCTAAACTAAACATTAGAGTCCAAATGCTCTCTTGTTGGGTCTAAATGATCATGTTAAGTTGATCTTAGTTTAAAAATTAGACTAACGTATCCTTAACATACGTTTAAGTTGATCTTAGTCCTAAATGAGACTAATGTATCCTTAAACCCAACCCCCAAACCCAAATTTAAGAAGATACGGATTTGGACTAATCCACGCCCTACGGACGACAACATACATTAGTCTTCGTATACAATCCACGGGCAACCAAAAACAAAACAAATACCCACGACACGAAGTGACCATCTGGAGAAGGACAAAGTGGTTACCGCGATGTGGTAGCGTAATTAACTGCAGGGGCTTGCGCCTGCAGGGAAGAGCGTCCCCACAATCAAAACCCCCTCATCAACGAGGGGGAATCTGACGAAGTCTGCTACATCGGCCGCATATTTTTAAACCTTCGATAAATGGTGCCATAAATCAACTTGGCATCTTCGGAGAGGTGGACGGATAGCACCAATTAGCATCTGCCCCGAAATTCAAGAAAGACGGACCCGCGTGGTCGCGTCTTTGCGTTTTTCGGAGGGGAACAAATTCTGGCACGCCCGGTGGGACCCTTTCCTCTTTCCACTCCACACTTCGTGTGTCGTGTTCGCGAACGAATCGCGGTTTGATATGGTTGCCCTTGGGTTCGAGGTACTAAGATTTGGTATCTTGCTCCGTGTAGAAAACAAAAGATCAATGGCGTCTACCAGCACAAAATGTTCCAGTTGCAACTGCAACTCCCGTTTCGCCTCATCTGAAGGTGTAACTTATGGGCCCCAGGCGGCCTCCCTTTTCACAATGCCGGTAGAGCAGGTAACGCAGGCTACCACCAGGTTGTTCTTCGGGACCATGCTCCCACCCAGTGAGCGTTAACATCCCGCTGCCGCAAGAAGCGCAGAAGAAGTCGGTCTTTGATCGGCTTACTACCACCACGGCCCCTTTCAACGGGTCATCCAATGCTAAGCCGACAGCATCAGTCTTCAATAGGCTAAGCCTGAACTCCAATGGGCCCGTCAAGAAGCCCACGATACCTGAAGCGGCTATCCTAAAACGGATAGCCATTCCGGCTCCCGTTCCTGCTCAAAGGTCTGTCTTTGACAGATTGGATACTGCTGCTCAACGGACGTCGGTCTTCAAGAGGCTGGTACCAGCAGCGCCTCCCCAGAACAGGGGGCATGATGAAGCCATCCCCATAGCTGAACCAACTCCGTCCGCTCGACATGCTCGACGTCGCCACTGGCGCCGAGTAAGGAAGGCTGGGGGCAACTCCCCCTCTGGGCTAACTCCGCCAGCTCCGATGGTGGAAATCAATGTTGCTGTTCCAACCAGGAACAACTTTGAACTGCTTAACAAGGTGTGCAGAAACTCTCCTACCGCAGTGCTGAAGAGATCTCCTCCACCCGTGGAGAATGCACCGATGGCGAAGCCGGAGCAGCCCCCTCAACGGCTGTCATCCAAAATTTATAAAGTCTGGCAACAAGTCCAGGAATCGGTGATTGACCATGACTACTCTCGCTGGCCAAAGAAGCTCAAAACTCAGCAAGAAAAGAGCCATCTCGTGGTACCACAGAAGACGTCATCCGTCTGGATGCCCACTGCAACGGCCCCCTTGACTTCAACTGCTCACAAGAGAAGGAGGCCAGAGAAAGCCCTTGTGTCCGCGAAGAACCGCAAAGGCACCGAACCTAAACGCCCCAAGTCTGGGGGCATGATGGTGCGTACCGTTTATATGGCTTCCGGAAAAGAGGAAAGCCATGCTTCTACGGGTCATCGACCGCTTACTCGATCGATAAAGAAGGCTCAGGAACAACAGCAGCAGAAACTTCAGGAGATGCTGACTGCAATGGCCGCACTCACTGGGCCGAAAGAAAATCCAGAGACCTCGGAACAGCGTCGGGAACAAGAAACTGACACCGAGTTCCTCCGAAGAATGCTCGAGAGGAAAAAAAAGAGTCTGCGGAACAGGCAGCCAATATAAAACGAATGGCTCTCCTGTTCCAAGATATGGTTGGGATGATGTTACAGCCGGAACCTCCAGCCGAAAACCCCCCGATCATCATTGAAGATGACAGAGGGGAGACATCGAACTCTCCTCCGGCTCTTTCAGCAGCCAAAGAGGAAACCATCTCCAAGGCCGCTCTGGATGACTACATTGCTCAGCAAATACGAGCTCACCAGGCGAATGAAACGGCCGGCCAAATTGTTAAAACTGGGCGACCATATCCAGGCTGGTATGACCAAATAAAGTACCCGCCGGGATATACGATCCCTAAATTTCATGTATATAAAGGGACGGGGAATCCGCATCAGCATATTGCCCAGTTCAGGGCTCTATGTGGCAACACCGGAGGCGAATATAAACTGCTACTTCGCCAGTTCGTCGGCAGCTTGTCGAAGATGACATTCGAGTGGTATTCTGAACTTCCAAACGACTCTGTCAAGACATTTGCGGAGATGGAACTGCTATTTACGCAGAGATTCGCGAGCGCTAGCGAGCGTACCCCGATTACCGAATTAATTAACGCCAGGGTGAAACCAGGCGATACTTGGGTACAATATGCAATACGGTGGCGAAATTTATGGTCAAAATGTGAGCAGTGCATCGAGGAAGCGCCGGCAGTAGGCATGTTCGTGGGCACTCTGGACCCTCAGGCATCTATTTCCCAATTCATGATGTTCTTCAAGCCGATCACGTTCCAGGCCTTGATCGATAAACTGGCCCAAACGGACCAGATGTGTAATACCCAGCTCTTTTTTAACATCATTTTCCGTATTCTTTATATATATATTATTTACAAAATTGTTTTATTCTAATTATAATTATTTTATTTTCCTTAAACTCAAAACCCAGTTAAAACCAAATATATAATTTCCCACCTTTTATTCCTTCAGCCCATTTTTTAAATTAAAATCTTTCTTAAACCAACCCCAGCCCATTTCTTTTATTTAAAATTAAACCCAAAACCTTTTTCCTCGGCCCCTTTCGTTTTCTTTTTCTTTTTATTTTCCTGCAGCCTGTTCTCCCCTCAGCCCAGCATTTAAATAAAAAGGAATTCATTTTAAATTAAATCACGGCCCAGCCCATTCTTCTCATCCCCACGCCTTCACCCGACCCGACCCGCTTCGCCCTCATCTTCTCCTAACGGCTACTTCCCATTTTCCCGCTCTCTGTTTCCCTTGATCCGCCTCCTCCGCCCACGCTCGCGCCCACGTCGCAGCGCCGTTACCCCGACTCGCGCACCCCACGACTCGATCCACTCAATCTCCTCCCCTTCAGCACTCTCACTCTCATTACTCACTCTCTCAAACCTCCTCCTATCTCTCAACCCACCACGAAATCTACTGCCTCCATCTCAACACCGACGACGACGTCGCCGACGACGACCCCACCACCTCGTACTCCCCTCGCTCACTCCTCCTCCACCAACAGTACCCCCTCACCACTCCACTCCATCAACCAAGTACCCTGCCGAGCACCCCTGCACACCCAACCTCTGTGCATCCGAGCTCGACCATCACCGGCACCCACGACGCCGGCGATCTCCCATCACGTCGTCGACGCCTCTGCACCCCCGCATCATTATCACCTCAGCCCAAGCCCCATTTCTCCCCACTGCGACTCCTCTCTCTCCTTCTCAAAGCTCTGCCTCTCTCTCTCTCTCTAATTCCCTCTCTCTCAATCTCTACATCTCTCTCTCTAATTCTCTCTCTCTCTCTCTCTCTCAGCGCCTCTCCTCACTGCTGGAGCCACAGTGTCCGTCGCAACCACCGAGACATCGAGTCCAAGAACCAAGCTCGAGCCAAGCCCAAGCCTAGCCGAGACTCGTCGTGTTATTGCTACTTCGTGCCCGTGCCGCGTCACCACTGCCTTCGCTGCCGTGCCATCAATTCATCGTCAAAGGCGAGTATTTTTACTTGCTACATGCTAATCTATGCGCGTTACAAACTTAAATCGTATAGAATACAAGTTTACAGTTTCCAATAGATTATGTGCTATACATGTTCGATGCATGATCCCAATGAAAATATTCATCTAATCTGACGGAATTGAATTGTCTATGCTGGCCCATGTAGTGATGAATACTGTGTACAAATTTCACTGGAAAATACGACTGTTAATGACTAAAACGATTACCTCCAAATATACCTGTAAAACTGGAACTTTCCCCGTATCTGAAAACCGTTAAAATCACCATAAATTATGTACATGCTGGAATGATGGTTCGGGGGCTTAAATCGAATCCGACTCGACGAACTATAACCCTATGAAAGTTTCTAATGGTTTCTGTACTTAAATTGTGACAATGTTTGGATCGGAGTGCGACTCTGGACTGCAGTCCAGAGCGACTCTGATTATTATTTACTGTCCCGTAATGCGTGCCACCTTGTTTCCTGAACTTGTGTGTTGCGGAACTCCACTGTTTATTAAAGGTGAAACTGTTAGCTAGATAACACAAGTGGTTTCATTTTTTTTCATCGTCGTTTGCTATTTAATCTGTAATTTAAAAGATGGGGACGTATAACAGTCCCAACAAAATCAGAATTGACATACTAGTATTGAACAGTGTATAACTCCTGACGTACAGATGTGATTGAGGATCCGTCTATTGCGTTGAAAACCTTATTGGAAACCCTAGATTTCATTCAACTATAGAGTCGCTAAATTCTGATCCCAACTGGGATTAAAATGCGTTGTGAAACGGACTTCCGATTCTGAAACCGGATTTCCAGCCGTGAACGCTTAAAATGAAATGGCCACATCTAGTGATCCTGGAACCCGATTGACATGAAACCAAATTCACTGGATAGATACTCAAACATACTATTTATTCCCCGTTCATCGTTTTGCTAAACTGTACACGTATGATTTATGATAAATTATGCAAGTGGTAGAATACTGATTTATGATATTTTAATCATGCTTTACATACTGCTTCCTCATCATATCATACATATGTCACTGCATTGATAACCTAGTGATCATGTGAATTACCCAGTGTTAGGTATTAGTGATGATTGTGGCAAGTACGTTAGTGTTCGTGCATGAGTGAATAAGTGAAAGTGACACGTACTTGTGCACAATCAGTGAACCCTATTATTCTATTGCATTGTCGACGTCTGTGGGACGCATGTAAGTGTGACTATAAGTGGTATGGGACACTTATGGAAGCTCTTGCATGGGTGTCACAGATAAGGCACCAGACACTGCCATTTATCTTGGGTATTAGTCGGGACGTGCTTGATGGAGATCCTGTCTCCAGTTCTCGTGCAGACTTGTCACAGACCGACTGGTATTTGAGGTTATAGTTAGCATTTGATGTAGACCACGGGGTGTGGGGTAGTTTGAGTGTGAGTTCAACAGAATCTCGGGAGTCCCATGCCGACTTATATATATGGAGATATATGGAGATTTACAGGGTACATGATTATTACCGTGAGTTACATTTTGGGCCCGTGGTCCCTTGCCCTTGGGTCCTGCCCTTGGGTCCTACCCTTGGGTGGAGGACACTCGCGAGTGGTTGACTCTCACACTTGGACTGATAATAGGCTCAGTGACCTGTACAGTGAGACTTAGAGACTGATAGGGATAATGGCATTGATATGCATTACTTACTGTGTTGACATACCTGGCATACTATATTACTGCTTTACCGTTCACCTGATCTATGGGACACTTCATTGGTTACTGCATGTTCATATCTTTATCGTCTTGATTACTGTTATGTATCTATTATCACTGTCCGATTTGCCACTTGCATCTATATGTTTATATTGCTATTGTGTCGCTCTGACGACCTGAGTATGCATGCTCAGAGTGAGGAGTGGATCTAGCCTGGACCAGGACTAGACGTACATCGCGGACATCTTGATCAGCTATCCAGAGTTATACTCTTTTTACCTCCATCAGGTCAGTTCTTTGTATTTGATTTGTTTCAGTTACTGCATTTCTCATTACCTGCGCATTGTTTACTGATTACCACGTAAAGCTAGAAGCCGAAGTGTGACTACGGCAGGACATTTCCTTGACCGTAGGAGCATGGCTGGCCTTGTTAACCCCTCGTATTCCGTATTTTGGGAAGCGGGGCGTGACAAGATGGGTCATAGACCGTCTCCTCCAAAGCCGGAGCCGCGAAATGAAAAAAGGTAAAGGGAAGGCGACCTTCGTCGCAAATACTCAGCAGCAGCCCGGTGCCCCAAAACTAACGGATCGACTATAAGAGAGACGGCAATACTATAATGAAAAAATGAAGCGTCTTTATTCGTTCCCCCGGGAAAAAACGAAGAGACTGATCGAACTGGCGGTGCGCAACAGGCTCATCAATCTGCCGAATCCAAAACGACCGTTACAACCCGGCGAGGCTAACAGTCCCAATTATTGCCCTTACCATCAAACGGTAAGCCATCCAATTGAAGATTGTTTCGTCTTTAAAGGCTGGATTGAAGATCAATACCAACATGGCAAATTTGCCCTGTCCGAGAATTGGAAGGTGAACCCGCCGCAGCCACACGCTCCCAAGAAGACGGATACACCGGGGGCATCGTGTTCTTTCGTAGAAGAAGCTCCATGGGAGGTCGCTCTTTCAGCCAAAACTAAAAGAATGTTGAAGGATCTCCAAGCATGCCCGGCGATCAGGTGGAAGAATCTGCTGGAACCCGAGATTATCAAAGGAATGCTGAAACCGCGCCCAACTCCAAAGATTGGTGGAGATAGCCAAAGCGCTCACACCCAGCCGTCAAAGTCTTCAAAGAAGAAGAAGAAGACCAAAAAGCCTGTGAAGCCTGGTGACAAGCGCACGGGCCTGCAAAAACAGATTGACGCGTTGGAAGAATATAATCAAAAAGCGCGGACTCCAGTCACACTCCAAGAATTTCTCAGCCACGTCCTTGAGGACGAAGGCGATGACAATGGAGAAGACTCGTCGGATGAGTCTGAAGATTATGTGGCAAGTTGCCATGTAATCTCTCACGCGTCAATAAACGATGAAGAAACTCCTTACACACAGAAACTGGGGGCATATCCTGAGCTGGAACTTCTAGGGCCATCGGACGAAATGATTGATGCATTCCTGGATGAAGCTCTTCTTAAAAGCAAAGCTACTCGAGAGAGTGAGATGGCCATATTTGAAAAAGCCAAACGCCGGCGACTGGACGAAAGGGTTGGAACACTCCCACCAGATCGAAGTACATTCGTCGCAAGTAAAAGCAGGTTCAAGACAAGGAAGAGGTTCGCCAAAGCCATATCAATAGGAATGAAGCTGCCACCCTCCGAAGGAAACACTCCTGGTGAAGCGAAAATACATCCTAGCTACTGCTTATATCATCGAAAGATTGTGCACCCCACTAAAGAGTGCAACGCTTTTAAAAGATGATGGTGAGGGTATGTTGCTCACCAACAACATTTCAAGCGGATGAAACGCAAAATTCGTCGGGAGCAAAGAAATACGACCGAGGAGTATGAAAGAACTGTCAGCAACTGTCGCATGGTCAGTGCTGGGGGATCGCAAGTTCTCACCTTCGGGTGCGACTCTGAAGAAGAAATGACTTTTGGCCCTCTCTTCAAAGAATCCATGTCAGGAAAAGAAGAAGAGCCGAAGAACTGCGAGAAAATTCAGCTGCGCAATCGCACGCTGCCCAAAAAGAATCTTGGGCCCTCGAACAGTAGATCAAATAGAAAAGATAAGGGGAAAGAAAAGGTCCCTGAGGATATCATCCTTGATGACCAAGCCGTCGAAGTGCTAACAGCCAAAGATAAGTAAGGTGGACTACAACATTCTGGCACACCTGAGAAAGCTATCTTCGCAACTAAGCATTCTCGACGCCCTTCTGCTATCCAAAGAGGCGAGAGATTCATTGATCAAGGCACTAAAAGAGCCAGAGCAATTCCAAGCTTTCCTCGCCGAAGAAAAGATGAAGGATGAGCTGGAAGAATTGCACACCGCGGATATCACCTTCGGCGATGAAGATCTTCTCCTCGGGACGTGTGACCATAACCGTCCCCTATATGTCTCCGGATACTGTCATGATATCAAGATAAGCAAAATCCTGGTCGACAATGGGTCCTCCGTCAACCTCCTCAATGTGAGAGTGTTGAAGGAAATCTGCATGAGCGTTCAGCATCTTGCTCGTGAAAAAATCATCATCTCCGGTTTTGACTCCCAATCGTCGCGAACTCTCGGGTCTGTGATATTGACGCTGCGTTTTGGGCTGCTAGTCACTGACATTAAATTCCACGTCATTGACGATAAGACCTGCTATAACGCTTTGCTCGGCCGGCCTTGGTTACATGAATACAACATCATTCCCTATACACAACACCAGTGTATGAAATATTTCAAGGATGGACTTGAGTATACCGTAACAGGAGAGCTGAACCCATTCTCCGTAAACGAAGTCCGAAAATACGAAAATGCAAAATACTTCTTACCAGATTTTGAGGACACGGAAAGATGTCACAAACCGAAGAACAAAGCTATCACCACTATTCCGGTCTTTGGGAGTGATACCGAGGAGGAAGAAGAGATAGTTTATTCAGGGCCGCACCAACGCAACAACCCGGGACCGTCCACCCCTATGTTGATCTTCGGCAGCGACTCGGAAAAAGAGGTCAACGCTATATTTTCCGCTCGGCCGTCAATACAAGCCTTCGGTGGCGATAATCAGAGTTGGCAAATTACCATGGTTCCACAAGAAAATTACAAAGATCTCGATGCACTTGAAACTTATAGTGTGCAAGAACTGCAGACATTTTACGTCCCTCCCAGGCGAAAGGGTGAAAAGGCGATCCTATTCTACCGATATGGGGAAACCAAAGTGGAGAAAGAAATCTGGCATGGCGCCGATTCTACGCTCGACAGGCTCCAGCCCATCCGTTTGCCCAGATATTACACAGACGGACTAAAGAGACTCTTGAGACGCCAAGGTGTACCCCTTAAGCAAACTGCGCGACAAGCACGGTTCTATAACAGGATCTGGAACGTTCCCGGAACTCAACGAAAGTTGCCTAACGGGAGAATGGAATCGACCGGGCTTGGGTATGTTCAATCCAGGAAACGGGAGCTATTCCGCGACTGCTACGTCATACATGACTTCGATGAAGAAGGAGATGCTCTGTGGGAAGATGCTAACCCTGAACCAGAACGAGCTCCCGCCGTGAAAATGCCAAGTCCATCGTTCGAAGAACAAATGGACAAGCTTATAAGGGAAGCAGGTCAAAAGGTTCAAGACAACCATAATCGCAAAATGACCATCTACGAGAAAGCCAGGACACAACGCCTCCTTCAGCAGGCTGTGAAAAATGAAAATGCTCCTCCTTGTCAACCCGTTGTACAAAAGGCCTGACGCAGAGGCAGAAATAAATCAAAGAACGGAAAAGGCGTTCGACAGCGACAAAGCGGGTCCAAGAAGCCACGCGATCAGGAATCGAGCAGTCTGGATTCATCTCTTATAAAGAAGATGGGTCGAGCATATTATTTTCCCTAAGACAAGACAAGGAAGATATTTGATCTTGTCATAAAACATCAGATGATGACACTCCCGGAGTCCAAGCACCCCGAGAAAGCAGGTGAAGTTAATCACCCGGACTATTGCTCCTATCACAGGGCAATAGGACATCCTTTCGAAGACTGCTTCACATTTAAAGACTGGGTAGAAGACTAGTATCAGCAAAGCAGGTTCGCTCTATCCAGCAGCTGGAGGGTAACCCCGCCGCAGAAGCATGAACCCAAAGCCACGAGAGTAAAACCGGATCAACATCGTTCTTGGAAGCGATCTCGTACCTGCCACGTGATAATGCTGTCAAAAGAAGAGCCCGAGAATATGGATGACCTCCCCTGGTGCTTTGAAAACGATGATGACAAGGTAATCTCAGAGTTTCCACCAGCGCCAAAAGAGCTGGAATATGGAATACATACTACTGCAGATAACCTCAAGAAAATTGATTTGGGGACGGCAAGTGACCCGCGGCCGACATTCGTCAGTGAGCTGTTGTCTGAAGAAAGGGTGGCTGCGCTAAAATACGTGCTCATGCAGCATAAAGATTGCTTCGCATGGAACTATTCCGAGATGCCAGGACTAGATCCAGAGATTGCTGTGCACAAATTGGCGATATCTCCGGACGTCAAGCCGATCAAACAAGCACCAAGAAGAATGCGACTCGAGCTTGAGATGAGCATCAACGCCGAAGTCAAGAAGCTAATCGATTCTGGCTTCATCCAAGAAGTTCAATATCCTGATTGGATCGCCAACACCGTCCCGGTGATGAAGAAAAATAGGACGGTACGCATATGTGTGGACTTTCGGGATCTCAACAAAGCCTGCACGAAGGATGAGTTCCCAGTACCACTCACCGAGCTAATGATAGACAATACGTCCACTCACGAAGTTTTCTCCTTCATGGACGGCTCGTCAGGATACAATCAGATAAAGATGCATCCCGAAGACCAGAAGCATACCGCCTTCCGAACCCCTTTGGGCATATTCTGCTACAAGGTGATGCCTTTCGGTCTAAAGAACGCCGGTGCCACCTATCAGAGGGCCATGACGAAAATTTTCGACGACCTCATACATGAAATCGTCGAATGCTATATTGACGATCTTGTGGCGAAAAGCATATCATACGAGGAACATCTAGAGCATCTGAAGATCGTATTTCAACGCCTTCGGCAATACAACTTGAAGATGAACCCTCTCAAATGCGCGTTCGGAGTGTCCTCTGGCAAATTCCTGGGATTCATCTTCCGACACCGAGGCATCGAGATAGACCCGTCGAAGATCAAGATGATCAGGGAAATTCCCCCGCCAAAGACTCTCAAGCAGCTGTGATCCCTCCAAGGAAAGCTTGCATATATCCGGCGATTTATAGCCAATCTCTCCGGCAAGTGCCGTCCTTACAGTCACCTAATGAAGAAGGGGACCCCTTTCTTCTGGGATCATAAATGCCAAGGCGCGCTGGACGAAATTAATCAATACATGCAGAATCCGCCAGTACTGACCGCTCCGGTCAAGGGAAAGCCTCTCATTCTGTATACAACAGCCCTCGAAGGTTCTTTAGGCGCGCTATGGGCATAAGAGAACGACTAAGGGAAAGAAAGAGCTCTCTACCATCTGAGTCGAGTTCTCCTGGGGGCAGAAAGCAATCACTCCCCTATCGAAAAACACTGCCTGGCGTTGATCTTCGCGATAACAAAGCTCAGGCACTACGCGTTGGCACATGAGGTCCATCTCATATCAAAAGTGGATCCTCTCATGTATTTGATGTCAAAGGCCATATTAACGGGGCGGCTCGCTAAATGGTCCCTGCTCTTGATGGAGTTCTCAATAACTTATCGGCCTCTTAAGGCAGTGAAAGGCCAGGCCATCGCCGACTTCCTCGCTGAGCATCCAATACCCGTCGATTCTCCTTTGAACTGCGAATTGCCAGACGAACACGCTTTTAACACGATCGACAGGGGAAGAAGAGAGAATGATACCCGATGGGAACTTTACTTCGATGGAGCGTCTTCCATGAAAAAGCATAAACAAAACACCCCCATAATCAAATCAGGGGTAGGCCTCATCTTCGTGACTCCACAAGGAGAGATAATGTGCTTTGCCTTCTCCTTAACAGAGCCAAGGACGAACAATGAAGCCGAATACGAAGCTTTGATAGTAGGTCTTGAAATCGCCGTCGACATGGGAATTGAGAACCTCCTCATATACGGAGACTCCCAGCTGATCATTAGTCAAGTAAATGGCAACTATCAAACGTGCAAGCCAGAGTTGGTGAAATACGGCGAGAGAGTGCAGCAATTGCTGACTCAAATCCCTGCCTATGCCCTGGAGAGCATACCGCGTGCAGAGAATAGTAAGGCGGATGCATTAGCTAAGCTCGCTAAAGAATTGGCCGACGAGAACCCCGATGACGTAATGATCATTGTGCAGAGCCGTCGGGTTCTTGCACCGGCAGAAATATCTCCGGAGTCGTCCGAGGAAAAGGAAGTGACCGAGCGAATGGCTCTGCAAATAAAAGGCCAGGAAAAGGCTGAGAATTGGAGAGAAGTCTTTATAGATTACTTCAAATCCCGTCGGACACCTGAAGATGCGTCCTCAAGGCATCAGCTTATGAAACGAGCTCTGTCTTTCGCCTTCGTCAATGATACTCTATATAAGAGATCATTTGATTCTCTGTGGTTAAGATGCCTGGGACCTGAAGAGGAAAGGAGAGTCGTCCAAGAAACTCACGATGGACTCTGCGGTTCTCACCAAGCCGGGCTGAAGATGAAGCTGAAGATCAAAAGGATGGGCTATTATTGGCCCACAATGATCCAAGACTGCCTTGAATAAGCAAAGCAATGCCACTCGTGCCAGATTCACGGGGACTTTATCCACCAGCATCCGAATCCACTACATCCAACGGTGGCCAGCTGGCCGCTTGAAATATGGGGAACTGACAAAATCGGCCCCATCGAACCAGCATCGTCCAGAGGACATCGGTTCATTTTGGCAACAACTGATTTCTTCTTCAAGTGGGCAGAAGAAGTACCACTGAGAGAAGTGAAGACGGAGAATATCCTCCATTTCTTCAAGACGCACGTTATTTATCGGTTTAGAACTCCGCGACGGATCATCTCCGATAACGGGCCGACCTACAGAAGCTACAAGATTAGCCGCTTCGCACAACAGCATAACATAGACTGGAGATACTCTTTGGTCTATAATCCCCGAGCTAACGGTCTAGCCGAGGCTTTCAACAAGACCTTGACGAAAATCGTGAAAAATACGGTGTCTCAGAATAAGAAGGACTGGCACGAGAGACTGCATGAAGCTCTCTGGGCATATCGAACTACGTTCAAAACGACCACAAACACAACGCCGTATGCTTTAGTATTCGGCACAGAAGCGGTACTCCCTCTCGAGATAGAGTTACCCTCTCTACGAGTGGCGGTTCATTACGAGCTAACGGACGAAGAGAATGCTCACCTTCGGCTTGAGGAGCTCGATGCCCTTGATGAAACCCGGCTCATGGCGCAACAGAGTCTGGAGGCTTATAAAGCAAAGATGACGTGCTCATATAAGAAATTGACTAGGCCGAGAACATTCCGCCAAGGCGAACTCGTGCTAGTGGTTAAAAGACCTATGATCCCCAATCGCACCAAGCGGGGGAAGTTTGAGCCGAACTATGAAGGCCCGTATATCATAGACAAAGTATACCGGGGTGGAGCCTATCTACTCATGGATATGCATAGTGAAAGACCTTTCAGGACAATAAACGGTCACTTCCTAAAGAAATACTACGCATGACGAGTCACGGCCTAGGTCAACGATAGATGACGACGCCTATGTCCGGTCGCTATCTTCCTAAGCCCAAACTCTATAAGTAATAGCCGGCTTCTGGACCGAAACGTCCTTAAACTAACAATGGACCGAAATGTCCTAAAACTAACAATGGACCAATATTTCCTAAAACCTGCGTCGGACCGAAACGTCCTTAAACTAACGATGGACCACTATGTCCTAAAACTAGCTGTTGACCGAAACGTCAATAAACTACTGTGGACTGCAGCATCCCAAGGCTGACACAAAAAAAATAGAAAGAACAAAAAAAAGAAAGAAAAAGAAAACGGTATGTCCATAAGCAAAATGGGCACGGATGAAAACCCGAAAGGGCTCCGTGAGTAAAAATAGCAGGGCTACCGGCGAGTTTTTGTGAAAAGCCGAAAGGGTGCAACCTCGCTAAAAGACACTTGTAAGGTCCTCTCGACCTTGTGAGGGGAAATCACCCACGTGAGATCCTTACGACTCACAAGAGAGCAACACACTTAGGGATCCCCACAATTCCTAAGGAGAAATTACACTTACGAGATCTTCACGACTCGTAAGGAGAACGCTCTTATGAGACCATCATGGCTCATAAGATTCAAAAGTCTTAAGCTACAGGGATCTAAACCTGTTCTTAAGCGGCCACCACAACCTCCAATGTTGCCCTACAAACGGCTTAATGCTGACCCTTGTATACAATCCACGGGCGCGAATAAACATTTTCCTAACAAAGTCTCATCCGTGACTAAGGATATGTTTGCACAGTGAACAGCCCTTGTAAGTCCTCTCGACTTAGAAGGAGAAAATACTCTTGTAAAATTCTTACGACTTACGAGAAGCCATACACTTAGGAGTCCTCATGATTCCTAAGGAGAAAACGCACCTACGAGATCCTCACGACTCGCAGGGAGAAATACCTTTATGAGACCCTTACAGCTCATGAAGTCAAAAGCCTTAGTCGACAGGATCCTAACCCTGCTCGCTAAGCCACCTTTGTTCGACATCGACAGAGGCAAATGATGATTCGCTCCTGGCAATATCCCAGTTGTAGCGGTACCGATGCCGAAATCAGAGTCTAATTCCAAGCTTGCAGCGAAAAGCCAGCGAGCCACACATGTATACAAAATAGCCGAAATAATGGGGCAACTTGCAAATAAAAAGCAGCAAGTAAAAATATATGCATGCAAAATAGCCGAAATGATTGGGCAACTCACAATAAAAAGCAGCGAGTAAAAATAAAACAAATAGCCGAAATAATTGGGCACCGCGAAAAATAGCCAAAATGATTGGGCAATCGCGACCTTCGCGATATAAAAGCTGAAATGATAGAGCATCGTGGAAAGAAATAAAAAAAATGAAATCTATGCCCTACAGGTGATATCACATCAATCCCTGTATACAATCCAGGGGTGAACGAAGAAGGAATCACACCTTCCCTCCCCAGGCTCCATCAGAAGAGAAAGCCGAATCTCAACGGTTCACAGACAGCCTAGAGATCATCTCAACATTCTTCTCATTACAACAGACGCAACATCAAGCAAAGAGGAACCGCGGCAATTCCCAGTTCCATGACTCGGCAGTGAGCAGATGACCGAGAGTCAAACCCCGACTCCATGAAATATGGATAAAGTCACCCCTTCCTGGTCACGTGGAACACGGCTTATGTCAATCCTGACCCTGTGGAAAACGTTCAGAGTGGATCCTGCTCCTCGCAGAACACAGCTATCACCCCGTGGGAAGCATCCAGAGTGGAGCCTGGTCCTCGCAGAACATGGCTATGACCCCGTGGGAAGCAACCAGAGCAAAATTCCTGGTCACGTGGAACGCGACTTCTGTCAGTCCTGACCCCGTGGGAAACGTCTCATAGCGTCGGGCAGCCTTTAAAGCAAGCTCGTGGGTTGGGAAAACCCCTATAGCGAGTGCAGCTTGGATTTCAGGGTCCAACTCCTGCTGGAAACATCATGCCCGGATCTCAGCAGTGGGAATGAGGTGTGCAGCGAACCTGTTACGACTTGCGTTAGCAGTTTTAAGTGAGATAGGAAAATTTAACTTGAGACTATTGCTTACGTGCCGAGTATGGTAAACTCAGTATCGTATTCATCTACAGACTTGACCCACATCAAGCCTTACTGTAAATGAATGAATTGCTGCTCCATGTTAAAGCGGGCAGTCTCCGGAAAGTACTTCGCATCGAAGAGGTTTTGAAATGTTTTCCACTGTATTGGTTGCTCGAAACAGCTCTCCTCGGCTTTCCACCATACCCTAGCATTATTCGTCAGTTGCAACTTAGCAACTCTTACCCAAACTATATCTGGCTCTTGAGCCGCCGCCAGATCATCCTCAATCTCTTACGCCCATTTCTCCACTTTAAGTGGGCTTTCTTTACCCGAGAAGTTCTTTGGGTGCAGTTCCCAAAACTGTTTAACTCCGGGTGCTTCTGGCTCAGGGCGAGCAAGTCTTTAGTGCATGAGGGTTGTCTGCTCCCGCTGTCCCTCCAATAGGCTCCTGATAGCTCAAGAAGCACCATTTGTTCATTGATAGGCACTACAATGGGAGGTGGTGGTGGTAGTGTAGGCGGTGGAGTGCTGTCGTTGACGTTGATGCTAGTATTGTTTGGAGATTCTATCACCTTGATATAAAAGACAGACTATGATAGATTCAAGAAATTTGAAATTTAAGGAATATAAATGTTTGTTAAATTCATTAATTCTTAAGGTATTTTGTTTAAGAATTCATGCAGAACTGTCCTGCATAGGCCACCAATAAAACCTGTCACGCCCTGCATCCTAGTAGACGGAAACGGTGACGTGGCAAGCCCGCGGCTTATTTATCCAGAGAAGATCATTCTCTAAATAAATATATTAAGTGTAATGAAACAATAATACACAATAGAAGAATAAATGGAGACTGTAAAATTTTCAACAAATATCTGTATATACATTCAAACTTGAAATAATTACAAATACAAGAGTTCAACTAAAAAGTAAGTACAATAACAGAAATGCCTAAACATGTGGAATACATAAACTGAAAGAAAAAGGATAACCAATCTAAGCCTGAACAACGATTTGATCGTACTCATCCTTGTTCCCCTATTAATTAAACACAATAATAAGAGCTAAGCTATATTCAAAACAATAAGGCGGCGCCTCACGTGCTCCCTTAGGGTAAAAAATTACACCCGGTTGACCAAGTCCAAATCAAAGTCAACCCCAAGTCAAGTGGGCCCAAGCCCAGGTCAAGACCGAGCATGGAAGGGACCGTCCCCATGAGAAAAAGAATGAAATCGTAAATTAGTTTAATGTAATTCTTTTTTTAGAAATAAATGTATGTAAAATGGGCAAAAAACCATTTTTTTGTAAACCCCATGTCTTATGTGTAAAAAAAAGCACATAATGCATGAGGTGGCATAAGTGCCATATGGAAAAGCCTAAGGGGCTATGTGTAAAGTGTGTAGCCTATAAAGACAAACATGATGAAAAAATCAATAACAACTTTTTCACTCTCTCAAAAAATTAGAGTTCTGTGTCTCCTTCTCCTTCCTCAAGGTTCTAAAACCTTCTTCCTTTTTTTTGAATTAAATCAAGAGTTTAACTCTTCTTTTTCCAAAAAGAAACAGTTTTTCACCATAAAACACTTGAAGAAGAGCTCAGATCTTCGATCAAATCCCCAAAATGGAAGATTTTTAAGTCCCACCCCCTTTTCACCAAGATCCAGCCAACAGAGAGGAGGAAGAAGGAGACCCATCTCCAAAAAACCCACCTCGGAAATATCCAAGGCTTAAAAGAAGATCCAGAGCTAAAGGGGAGAACAAAGGGGTCCCCTTTGATCATCTCCAAAGATTTCTGGTAGTTCAACTCCATTTGTCAAGATCTTTTGGAGTTTAACTCCATAAATATAACACTTTTTAGGAGTTTAACTCCATTCAAAATCTTTTGGAGTTTAACTCCATAAATAAAACCCTTTTAGGAGTTTAACACGATTCAAAATCCTTTTTGGGAGTTCAACTCCTAATTCCGGGGCTAAGCCCCTTCTTTCTGCAGGCGTCCGGCGCCCACGTGCCGGGCGCGTGAGGCGCTGGCGCCCGGCGCCCACACGTCCTTAGGACATTACTCACCTTTTTTCTTTTCTTTCCTTTTCTTCCTTCTTTTTTTCATACACTCCAAACTCCAAACACGTCCACCACTAGAAAAAAAAAATTCTAACGGGGCGCTGCCCCGCATCCCGCCAGGGGGCTGCTAGCCCCCTTGATCCCCAGCCAGCTATCCGGGTAGCGGGACCCTCGTAAACTCTGTGAGGCCCCCGATGTACCCAAAACCCCTTAAGACACACACATACGCAAACTGTACGTTGAGTTCGCATGACTAGTTTGACCCGTCAATCAGAGGTTCCTTCGCTTCAAAGGCGAGGGGTAATTAACGGCAGCTTAGTCCGCGGTTGCCGGAGATTCGGATCCCCACAATCAATAAACCCCAGTCCACCCTAGGCAGGGTGAATCTGTATACGCCCGACAAGTGACACGTATTTCCCATCTCAATGGGGTGATGAAACACCCAACATACATGAGCGCCGGCCTCTTATAGGATTAAATCCTACAGCGGCGTCTCACGTGAGGTTCACGTGAGCGCCGACGTGCAAAGCACGTGGTGCCTGTCATATAAGGATTAAATTCTTAGGCGGCACCCATGTGCATAGCACATGAGTGGCAGCACCTAAATTAAAGAGAATAGAATTAAATTCTATTAGGGGGAAAATATCTCCCTGATCTTTTTAAATAAAAAAGATATTCTCTGTTAAACAGAGAGTCGTTGGATCAAAAATCCAACGGGAAAATATTTCCCTAATATTTCCAAATGAGAAAGATATATTCTAAACCCTTAGATTAAAAATCCAATGGTGATTTAAAATCACCGAGTGGTAGAAATAAAATTCTATCTATGGGAAAATATTTCCCTAATCTTGTTAAAAATAAGAATAAATATTCTGTGAAACAAAAATCATAGGATCAAAGATCCAACGGTGAATAAAATCCCCCAAATAATCTTTGAGGCCAATTAAATCAATTGGTATCTCTTAAATGAGAGATTTTCTCAAATTAATTAGCAAACCCCTCTCCTATATAAAGGAACCGAGACTTCAAGTCTAAAAAAAAAAAGAAACAAAGAAAAAAGAGAGAGAACCCCCCATAAGTTTCTGCAAACAAAAAGATAGAACCTGCAACTGAGAATTCAATTCTCTTTAAAAGAATATCTCCTTATTCTTTCAAACTTTAGGTAAATAAAAATTAGAGATAAAATATATTTCTTTTGCCTAGCTTAAATAAAACGAGGGTTTAACCCTTCATAAAAAGAACTTAGTTCTTCTTCTGATCTGAGATTTGCAAAGCAGATCTCCCCACAAGTTAAGAATTTAATTCTCATTGTGGATATTTTGTTTTTCAAACTCAAAATCTAAGAGATAGCACTAGATAAAAAAAAATGACATGTTCTAGGAATTTAATTCCTTTGGAAAACAAGGCTTAACTCTACACACAATAAAAACTTAGTTCTCAAAGAAAACTTAATCTCAGATCTTCAAAACAGAGATCTTGATGATCATCAATGGACAAAACGCCATTAACAGAAGTTTAACTTCTTTTCAAAAGATAAAATAGAGAGTAAATCTCTAAAGGATTCAGCGCCTCACGTGTTTCATACATGAGTGCCTAGGAATATAAACTCGCGCTTCACATAAAACACACGTGAGCACCCACCAAAATAAAACGCTCTATGCCTCACGTGAAATACACGTGAGCGTTGTATAAAGTGCTAAGCACTATAAATTTAGTCAAAATGACTGGATGTTTAGCACTGATTGGGCAGCGCCCATATCTTAGCGCCTCACGTGCTTCCCACGCGAGCGCCATACCAAGTGTTTAGCACTCTATATTCAGTCAAAATAACTAAGTGCTTAGCACTGATTGGATAACACCCATGTCTGAGCGCCTCACGTGTTTCCCACGTGAGCGCCTGAGCTATAAATAAGTGCTTAGCACTTCTGAATAAGAAAAAGCCTAAGATCGAATAGACCAAGCCCAAAATGGCTAAGTCTCTAAAATTTCTTGCAGCAGAGCCCAAATGCTCTGATTGTTGGATCTCAACAAATTTTTTGATAATCCCAAAAATGTTGCTAAGCTGTTCTTGGTCTCAAATAAGACTAACGTATTCTTAGTTAAAATAAACCGAGCCCAAATGCTTATATGTTTAAGTCGATCTTAATCTCAAGCTAGATTAACGGTCCTTAAATGAAACAAAATATTTTTGAACTATAGGAACATATAACCTAAGTTCAAATCTAAATCTAAAATATACGGATTTAGACTAATCCGCGCCCTACGGGTGACGACGAAACCTAATTTCCGTATACAATCCACGGGCAACCAAAACAAACAAAATAAATACACGACACGAAGTGAACTACCGGAGCAGGAGAAAATTGTTATCGCAACGCGATAATGTAATTAACTGCAGGGGCTTGCTCCTACAGGGAAGAGCGTCCCCAAAATCAAAAACCCCTCA
This sequence comes from Agapanthus africanus, assembly GCA_030015575.1. Lineage (NCBI taxonomy): Eukaryota > Viridiplantae > Streptophyta > Magnoliopsida > Asparagales > Amaryllidaceae > Agapanthus > Agapanthus africanus. The sequence goes on from CM057339.1 coordinate 143,008,700, forward strand.
CAAATGAGAGGAATATGATAAAATCTGCTATAACGGTCGCATCTATCCAAACCTCCGATATACGGTGCCATAAATCAACTTGGTATTTTCGGAGAGGTGGATGGATATATCCACATAGTATCTGCCCCCAAATTCAGGCTAGACATCCTCCGCGTCTCAGTCCTGTCTTTGGCGTTAAACATATTCTGGCACGCCCGGTGGGACCTTTTCCTCTTTCCATTCCACACTTCGTGTGTCGTGTTTCACAAACAAAATTGTGGTTCGCTATTGTTTCCCTTGGATTCAAGATACTAAAACTTGGTGTCTTGATCCTGTGCAGAAAATCAATGGCTTCCCATTTCACATCATGCAACAACAACTCTCGCTCTACCCCAACTAGAGGAGTGAACCACGGCCCCAATGCGGCCTCCATTTTCTCAATGCCAGTGGGGCAGATTACATAAGCCACTACCAGACTGTTCTTCGGGATCATGCTCCCGTCTGTGAACTTTGGTGCTTCAATGCCATAAGGAGAAGCTCCCCGAAAGTCGGTCTTCGATCGGCTAGCAACCACGACGGCTCCCATCAGCAAGCCGTCAAACCCTGAAACCTCAGTCTTCAACAATCTGAGCAAAAGCTCGAGCGGGCCCGTAAGGAATCCCATGATATCTGAAAGGGATACCCCAAAAAGGTTAGCCATTCTTGCCCCTGCTACAGGCGAAGTCGGCAAAGGTGCTTCCCCCATCAGACGATCGGTCTTCGAAAGATTGGCTGGCTCTCCTTAAACTCTATCAAGACGTCAGTCTTCAACAGGCTGACACCGATTGAAACCCCTTAGCAAAGTCGGGGGTATGATGAAGCCGCTTCTAAAACTAAGGCGGCCCCTTCAGCAAGGCACGCTCGACGTCGCCACTGGTGCTGAATAAGACAGGCTGGGAGCAACTCCCCCTCTGGGCTCACCCCACCAGCTCCTATGGTAGATGTCAACGTTGCTGTTCTAACCAGGAATAGTTTTAATCCGCTCAGGAGGGTACATAAGAACTCTCCGACGGCGGTGCTGAAGAAATCACCTCTGCCACTAGATGCCCCTATGTTGCAATAACCAGAGCAGCTTCGCCAAAGGCTCCCCTCGCAAATACATAGGGTCTGACGAAAAGTCCAAGAATCTGTGCTTGTCAAAAATTTCTCTCGTCGACCCGAGAAATCTAAGGGCTGACATGGAAAAGACCGCTCCTCCACCATACAACGGGGGGTCGTTCCTAAATAAGTGCCTATCACAATGGCTCCTTCAGCTCCGACCTCTCATAAAAGAACGAGGCCAGAGAAAATTTGTCACGCCCTGCTTCCTGGTGTACGAGGAAGGAGACGTGGCCAGGCCGCGACGTATTTACTCAGAAATAAATACGTTAAGCGTAAATAAGAAATATAAATAAAATTCATAAGAATAATAAGAGATGTAAAATAAACAGCAACTTTTATTAACATTCATTTTTACAATACATTGCTTGTAAAGGAAAGTACAAGAATATAAAGCAATGCCTAAACAGTGGCATATGAAATGAAAAGTAAGTACAAGTAATCTTTAACTCTGGCCGTGCCTCAATCTACTCCAGATACTCCTGGCTGGGCTCGGCCTCCTGAAGATCCGGTCCTCCTGATGTGCAGTGCACGTATAAACTTTTGGGCTTCCTAAAAGTTTAAAAGAAAAATTCAAAAAAAATATAATGTGTCTGATGGGATTCGAACATAGGGCTACGTCACAGTAGTGCAAGGCTTTACCAATGAACTACAAGTTATTTCTTGCTGTTCTTAAACAAAAATAACTTATAAAGTGTACTCAGGCTTGGAAAATCCATTCTGTACATTAACTTAAAAAATTTCGTACAGTAAAATCAGAGTCATTACATTTTACCCTCCTTATAAAAATTTCGTCCTCAAAATTTACAATTACATAAGGACTGGTTTGCAAATAAGTAAGGGTACCTTACACGCATGTCATCCTCTCGTTCCCACGTTGATTCTCCTGGAGAATCTTTTCTCCACATCACTCGGGTCAAGTTTACTTACTTGTTCCGTACTGTCTTCACCTTTCTGTCCAGGATTTCAATGGGTTGTTACTCACAGGTTAGGTCTGTCTGTACAGTGAGCTCAGAGTGATCAAGAATATGGCTGGGGTTCCCTAAAAAGGGTTGCAGAGGCATATTTGCAAAGAGTTTTGATAATACAATTCTAAAGAAAACCGGGTTTTTATAGTTCTTGGTATTTTGATGAAATATGGTACCAAAAGGAAGCTCAAGGGACATCGTGCTATATAAACATGTGTGTATGTAAAGGGTAGGTCATTACCCCGTGAAGTTTTCTAAAGGTATAATTATCAAAAGAACTAAAAGATGAATATATGAAGTTCATGATATTTTAGCGTAAAAGCTAATTTAAGATTATGTTTCATGATATTTTAGGGTGAAAGTTGTTCTAAACATTAGTTATGTAATTATAAATATTGTGTAAGAATATGCATGAAGAAAATGTAAGAAAGAGTGTAGTTTTAATGGTTTAAAAAGAAGATGTCGGTGTTAACTCCACTTCCGACATATTTTATGAAAAAGAAGTTTTAGAGGAGAATGGGAAGGATTAGAAGGGACTTACGAGTTAGAAGGGTGAAGAGGAGGTAGAAGAAGATGGGGTAGTTGCCGTGGCGTCGCGTAGTCGCCGGAACTTGCTCGATTCTTCGCCGGAAGTTGGTCTTTAACTAACCCCACTTGTACTCTTCTTATACTTAGAAAAAATTGAGAATTTTGGATAGAATTTTCAGAATGAGGAAGGGCTAGGGTATGGGGTTGTATTTATAGTGTGGAATTAGGGCTTGGAATTGAAAGAATGAATTAAAATGCATTAAAATTGGATTTAAAGATGAAATTGAAGTCTCTGTTTAATTTCAGAAAAATCAAACAGTGTAGAGGTGATGGGGGTAGGGGAATCGACACTTCTGCAAAACACGGGCATCAACCCCTACGGGGGGACTGTCGGCACCGGCCCTTATAGGGATCTCGCCAGTCGTTGTGTGGGGGTAAGGCTCTGGATCTTGGCCACGTGTCCTACTCTGTGTTTATAACATTGTGCGCATGTTTATTTTCTCTGTATTTTCATTTTTTTTATGTGCAGTACACGTATAAACTTTTGGGCTTCCAAAATGTTTAAAATAAAAATTCAGAAAAAATATAATATGCTTGATGGGATTCGAACACAGGGCTACGTCATAGCGGTGCAAGACTTTACTAATGAGCTACAAGCTATTTCTTACTGTTCTTAAGCAAAAATAACTTATAAAGTGTACTCAAGCTTGCAAACTCCATTCTGTACATTAACTTAAAAAAATTTATACAGTAAAATCAGAGTCGTTACAAAATTCTACCGTCCGTGGCGAATTCTAAAGGCGATGGATCTAAACGCCCCAAGTCTGGGGGCATAACCATATAAACAGTCTATATGGCTAGCGGTAAAGAAGAAAGCTGCGTTTCAGTGAGTCACCGACCGCAAACTCGGTCGTTGACGAAGGCTCAGGAGCAGTAGCAAAAGCTCCAAGAAATGCTGACCAAAATGGCAGCGCTTACAGGATAAAAAGAAGGTCCGAACAAAGAAGCTGAACACCACCAAGAGTATGAGACCGATAAAGAGTTTCGGCGAAGGATGCTAGAGAGAAAGGACAAATAAGCTGCTGAGCAAACTGCTAACATAAAACAGATAGCTCTCTTATTCCAAGACATGGTTGGAATGATGATCCAACCGGAACCCCCAGTTGAAGATCCGCCAATCGTTATTGAGGATGATAGAGGGGAAATATCAAACCCTCCTCCAGCCATACCAGCGACCACGGAGGAAACGATTTTCAAGGCGGCCCTAGATGATTACATCGCTCAGCAAATAAGAGCTCACCAAGCTAATGAAGTTGCCGGCCAAATTGTCCGAACTGGACGACCATATCCAGGCTGATATGACCAAATCAAATACCCGCTGAGATATACGATACCAAAGTTCCATGTCTACAAAGAAACAGGCAATCCTCACCAACACGTCGTGCAATTCAGAGCTCTGTGCGGCTCTACTGGAGGCGACGATAAATTTTTGCTTCGCCAGTTCGTCGGCAGCATGTCGGAGACAGCTTTCGAATGGTATTTGGAGCTCCTAAATGACTCCGTGAAAACCTTCGCAGAAATAGAGCTACTGTAACAACCCTAAAGTTTCTGTACTGAATTTTTCCAAAATACAGAAAGGGACACCTAAGCCTGAGCATGATTTATAAGTTTGTTTTTCTTTTGAACAGCAAGAAAGAGCTTGTAGCTCACCGGTAAGACCTTGCACTGCTGTGACGTAGCACCTGAGTTCGAATCCCATCAGCCACACCATCTTTTTTATTTGATTTTCTTTTAATTTTTTAGAAGGCCAAGGGTTTACACGTGCACTACACATAAACTGAAAAGACAATGATTAAACAAACGCGTGCACTTAGTTATACCAATCGACACCAACACATGGCCAAAATCCCACCGTCCAACGCCAGAAAATGACCGGCGAAACTCTATAAAAACCGGCACCGCCGGGCTAATCCGTAGGGATTAGCTTGGAATTTAAACCCTGGCACCTCTTCTCCTACCCCACTACCCCCATGTTGTTTGTTTACGCTGCATTCAACCAGAGAACAATAAAATATCCCTTTAATCCAATTTTAATGCATTTCTTTCACCCCTTAAACCCTAATTTCCCCTATAAATACCACACTCTATTTCATTCATCCTCACTCAGAATTCTAGTACAAAAACTATACAAAATTCCCAAGTCCAAATTGTGTGCAAGTGGAGTTAGCAAAGGGTGAAGTTCCGGCGATGATCCAAGGAGTTTCCGGCGACGAAACGACGCACCGGCACTTCCCTACTCTTCCCTCTTCTCCCCTCTACCTTAAAAGCCAGTAAGTTCCTTCTTTCCCTCTCATCTCAAATTCTAAAAACTTTGAATACTAAAACCCGACGGAATCGGAGTTAATCCGACATCCAATTCGGTTTTTCTTTAAAAATCCTATTTTTCTTAAACAAGAAAATACCAAACTTTCATATCATGTTCGATAAACATTAACAAACATATTAAACAAGTTTCACATCAAAAGAATTCATATTGCAATTTTTATCGCAGTTTTACAGTAAAATACCACATACTTTAGTTTCCGACATAAACAACATATTACCTTTAGATAGTTCAAGAGGTAATGACCTACCTCATCACAACACACATCTCTATCATAGCACAATGAAGTTTTGGGAATTTATTCTTGGGATAAAACGACTTTGCAAATAAATACCATCAACTTATAAAACCATTTCTATAAAAAGATATATTAAACATTTCCATGCAATTGCACCTCTACAACCCACTTTTGGGGACCCCGTTTGGGATGTTGCAGCTTATCGCACATCCTTGGGCCTAGTAGAGCGAGATGCAGACCTCCGCAAAGAGCATTCGATCTCGATGAAATTTTTATACATTTTTCTTTAGAAAATGAGATTTCTATAAGAAAATAAATAAATTATTTTCATTAAATATATATATATATATATGTTATAAAAATGTCTATTTTAATTATATAAATAATCCAAGTTTTCTAAATCAAGGAATCACTATTACATGAAAATACTATACAAATACAACATAAGTACAATATTTCAATAAAATACCATATACTATGAAATTAGGTTCTACTCACTAGAAATTTCACAATTATAAAATATACATCTATGAAAACCCTAAAAACGATAATTAAATACTTGAGGTGTATTTTGAAAATTATATCAAACTATTTTTACATAAACCCCCCTTAAGTTTTGTTAAATTACAATAAGAACTCTAGTAAACATAGGTTTAAGCGGGACTAGTCTCTTGAGCCTCAGGGAGCCAGAGATATGGATGCTTGCCTATCTAAGGTAGACAATCTAACAAACGGTGTTATCAACATGGTAATTGTCTTGGAAAAAAACACAAATCCTGCCGTCCATGTGCAGCAGTTACCGATAACATCAAAACTAATTCAGGAATTCAAGTTCTTTTCAAAGTATCTGACTCAGGCTGAGTCTCAATCTAATCAATATGAATTGAATGCGATTCAAGTACAAAACCACAATACAACATAAATTCATGAATTCGTCTATTCAATTTATATCAATCTATCTTGACTGAACAGAACCATGGATATATTCCATCTACATGTTCATCCATTTATATCCGTTCCAAGTCTTCCATTTACTACAGACAATACAATATAATTAATACAATAATACACTACGAAGTTTATAAAGAGGTAGACTGGTACGGAATATGTTAAAGGTGGCACGAGGTGGTCACTTATGACGTAATTACATCCATACCGTTGTTCCGTGGTATTTTCGACGGAGCCTTGTACTACGGGTTACCAAAATCTACGGTGTAAGTTGGACTCCCCTCGTATACACTGACATATTCTGTACCAAGCTACAAACACTACGTTAACCTAACAATAAAATATTATACTAGATATACTCTCTTTTTTATCTATTCTACTTTTTCCTTCTTTGGGACTTACCGAGCGATTGTTCGCTGATGACATTCCTATTCCTTTTTTTCTTTGGAATGTTGTCAGGTGGATCGGACGCACTAGAGCTGGAGACCAGCCAGGAGCATTTGGAGCAGTACACTGAAGACCCGGAGCATTAGACTTTACTTGTACATATTTTCAATTCAGTTCATGCCATTATTTAGGCATTGCTTTTCATTCCATGTATTTACTTTTCATTGTATTGTAAAAAGAATGTTAATAAATAAAGTTGTTTTTCATTTAGATCTTGTTTCTTATGTAATTTTCTTTTATATTGCTTAGATACGCTTAGCGTGTTTACTTCTGAGTAAATGCGTAGCGGGCCCGTCGCGTCTCCCTCCCGTATACCGGGAAACGGGGCGTGACAGGTTTTGTTAGCGGCTCATGCAGCTCAGTTCTGTATGGACATGCAGGTCAGTTCTATATAGACATGCAGGTCAATTCTGTTTGAATTCCTAAGCAATATAACACAAGAATCAGCTACTAAAAACATTCTTTATATTTCATATTTCTTGAATCTTACAATTTCATATACTTTGAATCTGTCCTAACCCAAATTTTTCTTTCAAGGTTATGAATTCCCCAAACAACACTAGCACCAATTTCAACAACACTCCACCACCTCTACCACTTACACCTACCGTCGCTGCTCCGATCAATGAGCAGACGGTACTGCTTGAGGCGATACGTAGCATCCTAGAGGGACAGCAACAACAGACTGCTATCTTGATGAACCGTCCAGAGACGGAAGCACCTGGGGTGATGCAATTCAGGGCTTTGCACCCCCAAGCAATTCTCAGGAAAAGAGAGCCCTCTAAAAGTTGAATAGTGGGCTCAAAGTATTGAAGATGATCTGGCAGCGGCACAAGTGCCAGAGGTCGCTTGGGTTCGAGTTGCGAAGCTGCGGCTCACAGACAATGCCCGAGTCTGGTGGAAGGCAGAAGAAAGCCGCCTTGACCAACCTATCGAATGGAAGACTTTTCGCGACATGTTCGACGCGAAATACTTCCCTGAGACTGCCCAATTAGACATGGAACAACAATTCATCCATCTACAACAAGGTTCGATGTGGACAAAATCTGTGGATGAGTATGATGCTGAGTTTACCATGCTCAGCAGGTAAGATATGTCTCAAAGTTCAATTTTATATTACATACTACACAGCTGACACAATACCTTATCAGATTCGCAGCACACTTGATACCGACTGCTGAGATCGGGTCCAGACAATTTCAGCAGGGGTTGGACAAGAAAATCCAAGCTGCCTTAGCTACAGGGGATTTCCCAACCCATGATTTGGCTTTGAAGGCTGCCTGAAAATATGAGGCAGTAGTGAAGAGGAAGGGCAAACCCCAATCTGCTGGAGTGAAGCGCCCTGTCACTCAAATGGAAGGAGGAGCCTCTTCAAGGCCAACTGTTGAACCCAGGAGACCGGAAGAAACCAATAACCAGCCAAGTACAGATTTTTGCTTCTACTGCAAAAGGGATGGACACTTGTAGAATGACTGTAGGAGCGCAAAAGGCCTGTGCTTAGTTTGTGGCGCATCCAATCATAGAATTGGAACATGTCCTTATAGACGCAACCCAGTTTTAACTCACAACACTTATCCGCAGCGGCCAGCTATCCAGGCTTCTACACCTCGTCTTGCACTCCCAGCTCCACCTCCTACACAGCCTCCACGCCAATTCCATCAAGCACTGAGGAACATACCTCGAGGGCTGAGGAACATGCCCCAAGGACAGAGGAATGTGCCCCCCGCTAGGAGGAATGTACCACGGCGTCAGACTTTTCTTTTAACAGCCGAAGAAACCGAGACTGTAGACCAAGGTAACCCTGGTAATTCCCTCACATTTTTTTCAACCTTACCAAAACTTTCGCATTCTTTCGTTCTTCCAAATATTTTCATGCACTATCAATAGTTCTATCAACAAACTTTTTTTGAATCTGTTACATTTTCCTTTTAAAAATTTCGAGGACGAAATTTTTATAAGGAGGGTAGAATGTAACAACCCTAAAGTTTCTGTACTGAATTTTTCTAATATACAGAAATGGACACCTGAGCCTGAGCACGAGTTATAAGTTTGTTTTGCTTTTGAACAGCAAGAAAGAGCTTGTAGCTCACTGTTAAGACCTTGCACTGCTGTGACGTAGCACCTGAGTTCGAATCCCATCAGCCACACTATCTTTTTTATTTGATTTACTTTTAATTTTTTAGAAACCCAAGAGTTTACACGTGCACTACATGTAAACTGAAAAGACACTGATTAAACAAACGCGTGCACTTAGCTATACCAATCGACACCAACACGTGGCCAAAATCCCACCGTCCAACGCCAGAAAATGAGCGGCGAAATTGCTATAAAAATGGCACCGCCGGGCTAATCCGTAGGGATTAGCTTGGAATTTAAACCCCGGCACCTATTCGCCTACCCCACTACCCCCATGTTGTTTGTTTACTCTGCATTCAACCAGAGAACAATAAAATACTCTTTTAATCCAATTTTAATGCAAATTTTAATGCATTTCTTTCACCCCCTAAACCCTAATTTTCCCTATAAATACCACACTCTATTTCACTCATCCTCACTCAGAATTCTAGTACAAAAACTATACAAAATTCCCAAGTCCTAATTGTGTGCAAGTGGAGTTAGCAAAGGGTGAAGTTCCAGCGACGATCCAAGGAGTTTCCGGCGACGAAACGAAGCACCGGTATTTCCCTACTCTTCCCTCTTCTCCCCTCTACCTTAAAATCCAGTAATTCCCTTCTTTCCATCTTATCTCAAATTCTAAAAACTTTGAATACTAAAACCCGACGGAAGCGGAGTTAATCCGACATCCGATTCGGTTTTTCTTTAAAAATCTTATTTTTCTTAAACAAGAAAATACTAAACCTTCATACCATGTTCAATAAATATTAACAAATATATTAAACAAGTTTCACATCAAAAGAATTCATATTGCAATTTTTATCGCAGTTTTACAGTAAAATACCACATACTTTAGTTTCCGACATAAACAACATATTACCTTTAGATAGTTCACGAGGTAATGACCTATCTCATCACAACACACATCTCTATCATAGCACGATAAAGTTTTGGGAATTTATTCTTAGGATAAAATGACTTTGCAAATAAATACCATCAACTTATAAAACCATTTCTATAAAAAGATGTATTAGATATTTCCATGCAATTGCGCCTCTACAACCCACTTTTGGGGACCTCGTTCGGGATGGTGTGGATTATCGGACATTCTCGGGCCTAGTAAAGCGAGATACAGACCTCCGCAAGGAGCATTCGATCTTGATGGAATTTTTATACATTTTTCTTTAGAAAATGAGATTTCTACACGAAAATAAATAAATTATTTTCATTAAATATATATATCTATTATCAAAATGTTTATTTTAATTATATAAATAATCCAAGTTTTCTAAATCAAGGAATCAATATTACATGAAAATACCATACAAATACAACACAAGTACAATATTTCAATAAAATACCATATACTATGAAATTAGGTTCTACTCACTAGAAATTTCACAATTATAAAATATACATCTATGAAAACCCTAAAGACGATAATTAAATATTTGAGGTGTATTTTGAAAATTATATCAAACTATTTTTACATAAACCCCCCTCAAGTTATGTTAAATTACAATAAGGACTCTAATAAACATTGGTTTAAGCGGGACCAGTCTCTTGAGCCTCAGGGAGCCAGAGATATGGGTGCTTGCCTATCTAAAGTAGACAATCTAACAAATGGTGTTATCAACACGGTAATTGTCTTGGAAAAAGACACAAATCCTGCCGTCCATGTGCAGCAGTTACCGATAACATCAAAACTAATTCAGGAATTCAAGTTCATTTTAAAGTATCTGACTCAGACTGAGTCTCAATCTAATAAATCTGACTTGAATGTGATTCAAGTACTAAACCACAATACAACATGAATCTATGAATTCATCTATTCAATCTATATCAATCTATCTTGACTGAACCGAACCATAGATATATTCCATCTACATGTTCATCAATTTATATCCGTTCCATTTAATGATATCATGGTTTCGGCAAGTCTTCCATTTACTACAGACAATACAATCCAATCAATCCAATCAATACAATAATACACTACGAGGTTTATAAAGGGGTAGACTGGTACGGAATATGTTAAAGGCGGTACGAGGTGGTCACTTATGACGTAATTACATCCATGTCGTTGTTCCGTGGTATTTTCGACGGAGCCTTGTACTACGGGTTACCAAAGTCCACGGTATAAGTTAGACTCCTCTCGTATACACTGACATTTTCTATACCAAGCTACAAACACTACGTTAACCTAACAATAAATTATTATACTAGATATACTCTCTTTTCTGTCTATTCTACTTCTCTCCTTCTTTGGGACTTACCGAGCTATTGTTCGCTGACGACATTCCTATTTCTCTTCTTCTTTGGAATGTTATCAGATGGATCGGACGCACTAGAGCTCGAGACCAGCCAAAAGCATTTGGAGCAGTACACTGAAGACCCGGAGCATTAGACTTTACTTGTATATATTTTCAATTCAGTTCATGCCATTGTTTAGGCATTGCTTTTCATTCCATGTATTTACTTTTCATTGTATTGTAAAAATAATGCTAATAAATAAAGTTATTTTTCATTTACATCTTATTTCTTGTGTACTTTTCTTTTATATTGCTTAGATACGCTTAGCATGTTTACTTCTGAGTAAATGCGTAGCGGGCCCGTCGCGTCTCCCTCCCGTATACCGGGAAGCGGGGCGTGATAGCTGCTATTCATACAGCGGTTCTCCAGCGCGAGAGAACGCACTCCGATCATGACATTAATGAATTCTAGGGTAAAGCCGGGAGAAATATGGGTCCAATATGCGATCCGGTAGCGGAACCTGTGGTTTAAATGTAAACAACGCATTGAAGAGTCTTCATCCGTGGTCATGTTCAACGGGACCCTTGATCCTCAAACGATTGTGTCCCAGTTCATGACGTTCTTCAAGCCCACAACCTTTCAGGCACTGATAGAAAAATTGGCCCAGATGGATCAGATAGGCCATAGGCCTTCCTCCTCAAGTAAGGACCCTCGAACTACTAAGGGTAAGGGGAAAGCGACCTTCGTTCCCAATAGACAACACGACAAACGGGTGGCCCAAAACCAGCTGCTCCAAAACAACGCGCTTTTGCGCCCGTCTTTGGAAGAAAGACTAGGACGTGGTTACTCGTTCCCGCGTGATAAAATGAGGAGACTGTTCGAGTTGGCGATGCGAAATAACCTCATCATATTGCTAGACCCGCGGCGTCCAGCATAACCTGGCGATATCGACAACCCCAATTACTGCTCTTATCACAGAATGGTGAGTCGCCTAATTGAAAATTGCTACATCTTCAAAAATTGGGTTGAAAACCATTACTAGCAGGGAAAGTTCGCGCTATCTGATAACTGGAGAGTAAACCCGCCCCTAAAGCACGCTTCCGAAAAGATGGACGCGCATGGGGCATCATGCTCACTCGTGAAAGAAGCTCCATGGGAAGTATCCCTCTCAGCAAAAACTAAAAGAATGCTGAAGGATCTTCTGGCATGTCCGGCAATCAGGTGGAAAAGCCCACTTGAACCAGAAATTATTGAAGGGATGTTAAAATCTTGTCCCCCACCAAAAATTGTTGACAAGGGGAAAGCCCCCAAGTCAAGCCTTCAATATCTTCGAAGAAAAAGAAGAAGACCAAAAAGCCTGTGAAGCCTGTTGAGTATGACGACAAGCGCACAGATCTATAAAAATACATGGATGCGCTGGAGGAGTATAACCAGAAGGCGCGAACACCAGTCACGCTCGAAGAATTCCTCAAGCATATTCTTGAGGGCGAAGACAGTGACAATGATGAGGGAAATGACTCATCAGAAGAAATCAAAGACCGTGTAGCAAGTCGCCATATGGTCTCCCATTCGTCATTATATGACGAAGAGGCTCCTTCGGCATCAAAAAACAACGCAGAGGAACTAGGGGCAAAATCGACGCTAAAATCCTCGAAACTGCCAAAAGAAGATCCGATTGAGTGGCTACTAAATGAAGCCTTTCAAAAAAGCAAAGTTGACTGAAAACGCGAGACAGCCGTATATGAAAAGGCTAAGCGTCAGAGTCTGGATAAAGAAGCTGCGGTAAGGACGAGTCATAAAGTGCTCCAACCAAACCAAAGCACACATGCAACAAATACGAGCATGATCAAAACAGAGAAGCGGTTCGCCAAAGACCTGTTAATGGGGATGAAGCTGCCACCTCTCATAAAGAACACTCCTGGGGTCACATTTTTCGATGGAGAAGAATCACATCCAAACTACTATTTATACTATCGAAGGGTCACCCACCCCATCGAGGAATGCAGTGTATTCAAGAAGTGGTGGTAAGGATATGTTGCCTATCGAAAACACTTCAAGAGGGTGAAGCGCGAAGCTCGCGATCGTCGACATCAAAATAGCAAGACGAACGCACATGAAGAAATGACTGGCAACTGGCATATGGTTGGTACCAGTTCGGAAGGAGGAAAACCTCCAGTTCTTATGTTCGGGAGCGATTCTGAGGATGAAATACCCCTCAACTCTCTCTTCAAAGACTCCGCTTCCGAAAAAGAAGAGGAGAAAAAGAACTGTGAGAATATTCAGCTGCGTAACCATACGCTACCTGAGAAGAACTTTGGACCAGTAAACAAAGGTTCGAACAAAAATGACAAAGAGAAAGGGACAATACCCGAAGAAATCGCCCTCGATGAAGAAGTGGTAAAAGAACTCGCTATAAAGGACCCACCTAAGAAAAACAAGGTAGATTACAACGTCCTAGCACATCTGAGCAAAACACCCTCGCAGCTAAGCATATTGGATGCTCTCCTACTGTCCAAAGAGGTACGGGATTCCCTGATCAAGGCGTTACAAGAGCCCGATCAGTTCCAAGCTTTCCTTGCAGAAAAGAAGATGAAAGATGAACTGACAGAGGTCCACACGGCTGATATTACATTCAACGATGAAGATCTTTTCCTCGGTACGTGCGAACATAATCGCCCGTTATACGTCACCGAGTACTGCCACAATATCAAGATAGGGAAAATTCTTGTCGACAACGGATCCTCCGTTAACCTTCTCAACGTGAGAGTGCTGAAAGAAATTTGCATGAACGTTCAGCAACTTGCTCGAGATAAAATTACCATATCTAGTTTCGACTCACAGTCATCACGGACACTTGGGTCTGTAATACCGACGTTACATTTCGGGTTGCTCGCCACTGACATCAAATTTTATGTCATTGACGCCAAGACTTTCTATAACGCCCTACTCGGCAGGCCCTGGTTACACGAGTACAATATCTTCCCTTCTACACAACATCAGTGTATGAAGTATTTCACGGATGGCTCGGAGTACACCGTCATAGGAGAGCTAAATCCATTCTCCGTAAACGAAATCCGAAAGTACGAAGACGCAAAGCACTTCCTACCAGATTTCGAGGATACTTAAAGGTGCCACAAACCGGAGAATAAACAAAAATTCGTCGCCACTATCCCGATATTTGGAAGCGATACCGAGGAAGATGAAGAAATAGTCTATTTGGGGCAACCCAAAAAGAAAACAATAAGCCCGGACCATCTACTCCTATTTTGGTCTTTGGCAGCGGCTCCAAGGACGAGGCCAATACAGTGTTCTCCATCCGCCCATCGATGCAGGCTCTTATCGAAGCGGATCAGAGTATACAAGTTACAATGGCTCCGTCTCGGCACTATAAGGAACTTGATGCTCTCGATACATACAACGTATAAGAACTGCAAACTTTCTACGAACCTCCTAGGCGAAAGGTGAAAAAGCAATCCTCTTCTACCAATTTACGGAGACCAAAGTGAAAAAAGAAATTTGGTATAGTGTCGATTTTGCACTCGACAGGCATCAACCCATCCGTCTGTTAAGATATTATGCGGGGGGATTGAAAGAGCTGTTAAGACGCCAAGGCGTACCTCTCGAACAAACTGTTCGACAAGCCCAATTGTACAAAAGAATTTGGGATATTCCCGGGACTCAACGAAAGAAGCCCAACGGGAAAATAGAGACAACTGGGCCGGGATACGTTCGGTCCAAGAAACGAGAGTAAATCTATGGTTTCCGTGTCATAAACAGTTTGAGTGGAGAAGAAAATGCTCTACTTGATTGCCATGACATCAAATTTAAGCGAGATCCCGCTCTAAGAACGTTAAGTTCATCGCTCGAAGAACAAATTGACAAGCTAATAAAAAAAGCATGTCAAGCGAGCTGGGAGAACCACATCCGTGAATTGGCCATTTATGAAAAGGCCAGGATGCAGCGACTCAGTCAGCAATCTGCGGAAGAAGTAGACCGAAACGCTCTTCATCTCCAGCCTACTATGTGTTCTCGCGAAAGTGGAAAATTCTGAAATGGAGAAAAAAAACAGGGCAAAGAATGTAAACAACGTTCGAAGACAACAAAGCGGATCAAAGACGCTGTTCAATCGAGAAAAGCTCGATTGGAGCCCGTCCTTTATAAAGAAAATGGGTTAGGAATACTCTTTCACTCAAGACAATACAAGGAAAATATTCAACCTTATCATGAAGCACCAAATGATGACGCTTCTGGAGTCTTGGCACCCCGAACAAATAAATAAGGTCTATCATCCAGATTATTGCTCCTACCATCGACCAATAGGTCATCCCCTTTAAGCCTGCTTCACCTTCAAGGACTGGGTAGAAGAACAGTATCGACAAGGCAGGTTTACGTTATCCGACAGCTGGAAAGTAAACCCGTCACAAAAGCATGAGTCAAAAAGGACCTATACCGTTAGGATAGGACCAGCTCGACCTCGAGAATGGAAGCAAACTCTTACCTGCCATATAATAACACTCTCAAAAGAGTGAGGGCACGAGAGTATGAATGACCTCTACAGGTGCTTCGCAAATGAAGACGAGAACGGGCTGATCTCAGAGTTTCCACGAGCACCAAAAGAGCTGGAAGATGGGATACACACTAGGTGGACAACCTAAGAAAAATCGACTTAGGAACGGAAAATGATCCAAGGCCGACGTTCGTCAGTGACCTACTATCTGAAAACAAGTAGCCACAATGAAAGACGTGCTTATGCAGTATAAAAACTGCTTTGCATGGAACTATTCCGAAATGCCAGGTCTAGATCCAAAAGTAGTGGTACATAAACTGGCCATATCGCCAGGCATCAAGCAAATCAAACAGGCACCAAGAAGGATGCAGCTCGAACTTGAGATAAGTATCAACGCTGAAGTCAAGAAACTAATCGACTCCGGCTTCATCCAAGAGGTTCAATATCCCGACTAGATCACTAATATCATTTCGGTGATGAAGAAAAATGGGACAGTTCACATCTGCGTAGACTTTCGGGACCTCAACAAAGCATGCCTGAAAGATGACTTCCCAGTACCCGTTACTGAGCTGATGATCGATAACACGTCTACCCACGAGGTTTTCTCCTTCATGGATGGATCTTCAGGATACAACCAAATAAAACCGCATCCTGAAGACCAGAAGCATACCGCCTTCCGGACCTCATTGGGTATATTCTGCTATAGGGTGATGCCCTTCGGTTTGAAGAACGCTGGCGCTACCTACCAGAGGGACATGACAAAGATTTTCGATGCCCTCATACACGAGATCGTCGAATGCTATATCGATGACCTTGTGGTAAAGAGCAAATCTCATAAGGAACATTGGGAACATTTAAAAATAGTTTTCCAACGTCTTCAGAAGTTTAATCTAAAGATGAATCCTCTAAAATGCGCGTTTGGAGTTTCCTCAAGCAAATTTATAGGATTCATCATACGTCACCAAGGTATCGAAATCGATCTCTCAAATATCAAGGCGATTATGGAAATGCCCATGCCAAGAACCCTCACACAACTGCGGTCTCTCCAAGGAAAGCTCGTGTATATCCAGCTGTTCATAGCCAACCTTTTCGGAAAATGCCTTCCCTATAGTCATCTGATGAAGAAGGGGACCCCGTTCGTCTGGGATCAGAAGTGCTAAAATAAACTAGACGAAATTAATCAATACCTGCAAAATCCGCCGGTATTGGCCGCTCCGGTTAAGGGAAAACCCCTTATCCTATATACAATGGCCCTTGAAGGGTCTCTAGGCGCATTGTGGGCACAAGAGAACAATCAAGGAAATGAGATAGCTCTGTACAATTTAAGTCGAGTTCTCTTGGGGGCAGAAAGCAACTATTCCCCCGTCGAAAGGCATTACCTAGCGCTGATCTTTGCAATAACGAAATTCAGACATTACGCCTTGGCACATGAGGTCCATCTCATATCGAAGGTGGATCCTCTCAAATATCTAATGTCAAAGGCCATACTAACAGTAAGGCTTGCCTAATGGGCCCTCCTCCTGATGGAGTTCTCAGTAACGTATCGACCCCTCAAAGCAATGAACGGACAGGTCATCACCAACTTTCTAGTGGAGCATCCGATACCAGCCGACTCCCCCTTAAATTGCGAGTTGCTGGATGAGCATGCATTCGACGCAATTGAAAAAGAAAAAGAAGAAAATAAGCCTCAATAGGAGCTTTACTTTGATGGAGCATCCTGCATGAAATGGTGAAAGCAAAATATCCCCATAATCAAAACTGGGGTGGGCCTTATTTTCGTGACCCCGCAAAGAGGGATATTGCGTTACGCCCTCTCCTTAACGGAGCCAAGGACGAAAAATGAAGCTGAATATGAAGTTTTGATATCCGGTCTTGAGATTGCTATCGACATGGAAATTAAAGACCTCCTCGTATATGAAGACTCTCAGCTGATCGTTAGTCAAGTAAACGACGATTATCAAACGTGCAAGCCAGAGCTGATAAAGTATGGCGAAAGAGTACAACAGCTGCTGACCCAAATCCCGTTCTATACCGTGGAAAGAATAACGTGAGCGCAAAACAGCAAGGCGGATGCATTGGCCAAATTGGCTAAGGAACTGGCCAATAAAGACCTCGGTGACATAAGGATCGTTGTGCAAAGCCGTAGGGTCCTCACGCCAACAGATATATCTTCAGAAGACCTGATAAAGCCATCCGAAGAAAAAGAAACGGCCGAACAAGTAGCCTTTCAAATCGAGGACGAAGAAAAGGTTAAGGACTGGAGGGAAGTCTTCATAGACTACTTCAAGTCCCAACGAACGCCCGAAAATGCGTCTTCTAGACATCAGTTCATGAAACGGGGTTTGTCTTTCACCTTCGTCAATGATACCCTTTATAAAAGATCATTTGACCTTATATAGATGAGGTTTCTGGGGCCGGAGGAAGCAAAGAAAGTCATCCAAAAAATATACGATGGACATTGCGGCTCCCATCAGGCGGGTCCGAAGTTGTAGCTGAAGATAAAAAGAATAGGTTACTATTGGCCCACGATGATTCAGGACTGCCTCAAATATGCGAAGCAGTATCACTCGTGCTAAATTCACGGGGACTTCATACACCAGCACCCAAATCCGCTGCACCCGACAGTGGCTAGCTGTTTGTTCGAGATATGGGGAACCGATATAATTGGCCCCATCGAACCAGCGTCGTCCAAAGGACATCGGTTCATATTGGCAAAGACCGATTACTTCTATAAGTGGGCAGAAGCAGTACCACTAAGGGAGGTGAAGACGGAGAATATCCTCCACTTCTTCAGAACCCATGTCATCTATTGGTTCGGCACTCCGCGACGAATTATCTCGGATAATGGACCAGCCTACAGAAGCCATAAAATAAGCCTCTTCGCACAGCAACAGAAAATCGACTAGAGATATTCCTCGGTCTATAATCCTAAGGCCAATGGTCTAGCTGAACCCTTCAACAAGACCCTGACTAAGATTATAAAAAAGACGGTGTCCAGAAACAAAAAAGACTGGCACGAAAGGCTATATGAAGCTCTTTGGGCGTACCAAACAACGTTCAAGACCGCCACGAATACAACACCATATGTATTGGTGTTTGGCACGGAAACAGTACTCTCATTGGATATAAAACTACCCTCTTTAAGAGTTGCGGTTCGATACAAGCTGACAGATAAAGAAAATGCTAATCTTAGGCTTGAGGAGCTCAACGCCCTTGACGAAACCCGCCTTATAGAACAGCAAAATCTGGAAGCTTATGTAACGCCCCACGCACTAGTACAGATGGTATTGTCCGCTCTGGCCGAAACCGCATGGTTTTTCCCTTTAAAGAGAACCGGACCCGACCAGGGGCCACTTCCCAGGAGGTCACCCATCCCAAGACTTCCCTGGCACGAGCACGCTTAACTACGGAGTTCTCAAGCTCCTGTAGTTCCGATTCACTTAAAATAATTGAGGGTGGTATCATTATATTTATAATGCAGTCCGGTCCTCTTTCGGAATGTGTTCGAAGATTCCCCATTGTTCTACAGTAGGTCCCACGGACTCTAAAGGTGGCCCCCAGAGATTCAAGAGGTGGCCCCCGCCCTCTTGGTATGACAATTGGCGTGGCACTTTGTTCTGTGTGGCACTTTGCTCCGTGAACAAGAACCGGGTCCCGACATTCTCCCCGCCTTTGAACAATGGTTCGTTCTCGAACCACAGACCTACTACTGAGGGACTTGCATGGGCCACCAACAAAACCTGTCATGCCCCGCTTCCCGGTGTACGGGCAGAGGATGCGACGAGGCCGCTACGTATTTACTCTTAAATAAATATGCTAAGCGTATCTAAGCAATATAAATATAAATGCACGAGAGACAAGATATAATAAAACAGCAACTTTATTTATTCACATTCTTTTTACAATACATGGAAAAGTAAATACATGGGATAAAGCGATGCCTAAACAATGGCATAACAGAAAAGTAAAGTACTGAAATGAAATGTGTACAAGTGTAACTACAGCGCGGGATCATCAATAAACTGGTCTGAGTCTTCAGTGCTAGGCTCGATCTCTGGAAGGTCCGAAACACCTGACGACATTCAAAGAAGAAAGAAAGAGAATGTCGTCAGCGAACAAATCGCTCGGTAAGTCCCAAAGATAAAGGGAGAAGTAGAATAGACAGAGAGAGAGTATAGATTTTAAAGTTGTATAATTTTATTATATTGTTGTATTTAGTGTTAACGCTGTTGTTTGTAGCTTGGTACAGAAGAGACCAGTGTATACGAGAGGAGTCTCAGTAGACCAGAGACTGCGGTGGACGGAATACAAGGAACCGTACAGCCACGGTACAACGACAATTGAATTCAGGTTAGGTGTCTTAATGGTTGCAGTCTCGTGCCACCTTTAACATGTTCCGTACCAGTCTATCCCTTATAAACCCCGCGATGTCTTGATTGTATTGATGTACTGTTTGAATTGTATATTGTATATAAATGGACGACTTGCTGAAACCATGATATCAGTAATGGAACGGATATAATGGATGAACATGTAGATGGAATATATCCATAGTTCGGTTCAGTCAATATAGATTGAATAAATTGAATATACGGATTCATAGAACCATGTTGTATTGAAGTTTATACTTGAATCATTTTCAAGTCAGATTGATTATATTGAGACTCGGTCTGAGTCAGACAATTAGAAAAGAAATTGAATCCTGAATTAGGTTTTGGTGCTATCAGAAACTGCTGCACATGGACGGCAGGATTTGTATCTTTTTCAAAGACAATTACCGTGTTGATAACACCGTTTGTTAAGTTGTTGTTCAGACCATAATATTGCATCTTTCATTCCCCTATTCTTATCCGTTTTATAAATAAACAGGTACTCTTGACGCACGTTTGTTGCATATTACAGGATACAGGTTTCTGGAGCAAATACAGTGAAAAATACACAAAACAACAGAAAAAGGGACTTTTGACCAACAATTAGACGGATCCTGGTCAAGCCTAGACGAAGAACAGTGCAAGGTCCAAAATGTCAAAGTGAACGGTCAAAAGATACGAACAAGTTTTCACTGAAGATTTGGAGAAGACCCAGAAGCCCATCAGAGAAAATACATATAAAAATACAGAGCCCAAGAACCACTGAACCAAGCCCAAAAAGTGCAGGGCCCAACTCCTTTATTTGGCCGCGGAACCGCGCCAAACCCAGCGTGGCGCCGCGGTTCCGCGGCCATCTAGTGCGCATGTCGGTGGAGTTTTTCTGAGTCGGCGCGTCGGTGCAGATGTTGGGATTTTACGTGGGCAAATCTGTAATTTTGCATGTGCGGGAGTCTGTAACCCTAGGTTTCCTATTTTCCTATAAATTGTAATTTTAGATCTGTAAAACCCCATGCCTCTTTTCAATCAATAAAATTCAGACTTTCTGATAAATAAATTCAGATCTGTTCTTCTTGTTTGGAGGGAGCCGTCAACTTAGGAAGGTATGTTATTTCTGTTTCTTTTAATTAAAATATTTTCTCATCCCCTAATGAACGAGTAATCTCCTCGCTTGTTAGGGTTAGCCTTAGAGAAAGGGTTGAGAGATGAGATCTCTCACCCCTTTCAATGCCACTTTCACCTAATGAATTAGAACTTCACGCATACGAGCACAACCGCTCCCTGCGGCATCCTACCCTTCGAGGTAACGATGAACCGTAGTATAAAGGGCCAGTTGCGCGCGTTTTCCGTGAGGGTTAGGGTAATTATCAACAAAGGAAGGATACAAATCTAGAGGAAGAAACATCTTCCCAAAAGATTTGTATCCACTTTATTAATAATTAACTTAACATCTAATAGATCTAAAAAAAGAAGGCATTGAAAGCCGTGAGGAAAAACGTTAATCTCCAAAACTTCCCCTAAGCTTAACCCTAGAAAGACTTTTAATTAAGATTAATTAGATCCAGTTTTATAGATTTTAGAAATCAACCTAAACAACATTTTGAATCAACTCGTTAAAACACATAAAAGAAATTTATCCGTCTCTGTGGATCGACCCGTACTCACCGGCTAGCTGCGAAGCGACGCCGTTTCTGATTGCGGTAAACTTATATTTTTGACACTAATCAGTTGTCTACCTTAAATAGGCAAGCATCCATATCTCCGGCTCCCTGAGGCTCAAGAGACTGGTCCCGCTTAAACCTATGTTTACTAGGGTCCTTATTGTAATTTAGTATAACTTGAGAGGGTTTATGTAAAAATAATTTTGATGTATTTTCAAAATACATCTCAAATATTTAATTATCGTCTTGAAGTTTCCATTGATGTATATTTTATCATTGTGACATTTCTAGTGAATAAAACATATTTTTCATAATATAGGGTATTTAATTGTAGTATTGAACTTGTATGGATATTTCATAGTATTTTCATGTAAAGTGATTCTTTTGACTTAGAAAAAAGTTGAAATATTGATATTATAAAAGATAGATATTTTGATATACACATATATTAATATATTTATAAAAATACTTTTTAATTTATTATTTTCTAGAAATCTTATTTTCTTAAGATATTTGTATTTTAAATCTTTCGAAACCGAATGCTCCTTGTGGAGGTCTGCATCTCGCACTACTAAGTCCGAGGATGTGTGATAATCCGCACCATCCCGAACAGGTTCCCCAAATGGGTTGTAGCGGCACTTTGCAAAGATTTGTGTAAATACATATTTCTTGTAGAAAAAGGTTTTATTAGTAAATGGTATTTATATGTAAAATCTTGTTTTCCCGTATTCTATATTCCCGAAAGGTATTGTGCTATGTTGCATATGAGTGTTGTGAGGAGGTAGGTTATTACCTCATGATCTACATAAAATTATAGCAAGATTGTGATGTTTTAATGTCGAAATTAAACTACATGGTATTTTACTGAAAAAGTACGATAAAAATTGAAATAGAAATCCTTTAATATGGAACTTGTTCAATAAGGTTTGTTAATGTTTAATAGTCAACATGTAATGGTTTAGTATGATTGTATTTAAGAAAAAGTGAGATTTTTAGGAAGAACCGAATCGGAAATCGGATTAACTCCAATTCCGTCGGGTTTTAGTAATATGAGTTTTTAGAAAATAATAAAGAAGAGGGAGGTGGGACTTATGGGTTTAGAGATTAGAAAATAGGGAGAGGAAGCGGTAAGAGACGCCGTTGCATCGTTTCGTCGCCGGGAGCTCCTAGGGTCGTCGTCGGAAGATCGCCAAAGTTTCGCCCTTCGCTAACTCCACTTGTATACAAAGATTCTAGAGAGATTTCTTGAGAGTTTGGACAGAATTGTGAGTGAGGGTGTGTGTCTAGGGGTGGTATTTATAGGGTAAAGGTAGGGTTAGGGTTAAATGAAAGGGTGAATTGAAAATTGTATTAAAATGTATTAAAAATGTATTAAAATGGAGTAAATAGGGTTTTAAAAGGGCTCTGTTACTGATCCAAGAAAATTAAGTGTGCAGGGGTACTGGGGAGATGAAGAGGCAGACTTTTCATGTTGGGGACTCGGCGGTCCGGCCGAGTCCGGCCGGCGGCGCCGGCCGATTCGGCCGAGTCCGGGGTGCAAAGTGTTCCCCGTCGTATCATATACCCCATGAGACAGTTAGTTTTACATGTTTAGTAGGTTTTTTACGAGTTATGCGCGTGTAGACCCTTGGACTTCTAAAAATTTAAAGTAAAACAATTAAAAATAATGTGGCTGATAGGATTTGAACTCTGGTGTTTTGGTTCAGCAATGCAAGGTCTTACCAATGAGCTACAAGCTCCTTCTTGCTATTAAAAAGCAAAACAAACTTATATCTTGTGCTCAGGCAAAAGTACCAATTTCTGTATTTTTTTTGAAAAATTGTACAGAAAGTTTAGCGTTGTTGCAGCTTATAAGGCAAAAGATGACACAGTCATATGAAAAACTGACCAGGCAGAGAACATTCCGCCAAGGCGAACTCGTGCTAATCGTCAAAAGACCAATGATCCCCAATCGTGCAAAACGAGGGTAGTTCAAGTCAAACTATGAAGGCCTGTACATCATAGACAAAGTCTACCAGGGTGATGCTCAGCTGCTCATGGATATGCATGGTAAAAGATCCTTTCGGTCAATAAATGGCCGATTCCTCAAAAAGTACTATGTTTGACGAGTCATGACTTAGGTCAATGATAGATGCCGATACTTATGTCCGCTCGCTATCTTCCTTAGTCAGAACTATGAGAGTAATACCAAAAAAAACTGTTGCCTAAAAAAACGGCGATTGATTGAATCGATTTTCAGGTGTGTATATAAGAAAAGTGTATAGAAATCACAACCAAAAATATTTGACCGCAATCAATAACGGTGTCGATTTGTAGCGCGTTAGTAAGTGCGGATCGTCCACAGGGAAAGTGTAATCCGTTCGTATTTCGAATTAGATGAATTGAAAATTAAAGAAAAGAGAAAAGACAATTCATGATTTATAAATTTGAAGTTCAAGAATTAGTAAAATCTAGATCTAATAGCAAGAATCAAGAAAACATTTAAAATCAAGAAGTGTCAATTGATGATTTCCAATCCAAATATCAAGAATCGAAGTGAGGCTCATAGGAATCGATCGGATCTATAGATGTGATGAAATCTAGCGATTACGTATTCTTATCCATCGATGAATTGATACTAGATCGATGATGATCAACGAGAATTAGGGATTTCTTGTGAAACTAGGGTTTCATCTTCTATCCTTTGTTCCTTCGTCGATATCATTCACATTCTAGCCTCTAGTAAATTCAAGAATCGATCGTGGATCCCTAATTTCGAGCGAACACAGTCAAGAAAGTATCGCATCGAAACTAGGTCGTCGATTCTTCAATTTACAAGAGTTTACAAACTCGTAGGACTTAAGAATCATTTCAAGATTTGTCATATCATCATCTATTGATCGTCTCGACTCCTTTACGAGCGGAGTTTTACTCAAACATCACAACAAGAACCACAATCACAAATTGAGATCGAATCATGATACAAGAATTTAAAGAAAGCAAGATTAAAGAATTTCACCTTTTATTTATCAACAATTCCGTTACAATTCGCTCAAGAACTACAATGAGGAATGAACTCGATCGTCGATTTGGCTTCGCTCGTCTCCTTGAGTCGCGGATCGGCTTGGATCACTTGCTCGATTGAAGATCGGCTCCGCTCCTAAAAGGTTGAAGGCTTCTCGCTTGATTTGGTACTCGGGATCTTGAATTTGGCTTTGGAATTTGAATTAGGGTTTACAAGTTGTGTCACTCAACTTGTATGAAGAGTGGAGAGAGAGAAGAAGAAGAAAATGAACAACCTTGAACCCTAGATCCAGGTTTCCTTTTATAAGCCTCATAACCCTAGATCTAGATTTCAAATTTCCCTCCAAAAGTTTGTTAGAGAGAGGCTTCTAGAAGTAGTTTGTTGGAGGGAATATTCTAGAATGAAGAATATTCTAGAGCTAGGTTGTTAGGCCGATCCTTCTAGATGAAGCCACGTGGACATCTGGATTCTTCTGGAAGCTTGGGCAGTTACAGTAGCTACGTGAGGAAATTCTGAGGCGATGATGTCATGATAGCGCAGCGGATCCGCGGCGGAATGCGCCTATTGGCCGCGGATCCGCGGCCCATTAGAGCCTTCAATGCTTGATTTTTCTATGCTGACTTTATTCTGGCTTTGTGACACTTTTCTGCTATGTGGAATTTTATATTTCTTTCTGTATCACTGCCAGATCTTAAATCTTGGAGTTGGCGTATTTTTATCAACACTTTTGATAATTTTGGCTCTGTTCCTGCAATTTCCTGCACAGATTCTCGAGACAAGTGTTGCGCTATACAAGGATGATGCGATGCTATGATAAACACTCAATTTCCCTCAAAATGTCGGTTTTAAAGTATAACACAAGTAATCTGGTATTTTACTACTGTTTTGCTAATATGTGCAATATGCAAACCGAACACTTCTAGAAGAGTGCAAATGATAGGGAAAATGACGTGTTAAAAATACATTATTTTCGACTGATCAAATTCCCCCAAACTTATTTACGGTCGTCTCGAGCGAATTGTTTTATTAAAAAGAGAAGGAGAAAATAGAGAAAGAGAAAAACTAACTAGCACACTTTCGTAGGCAACACGATTGCACTGAGCACGTGCAACAAGCCTTTAAACCTCTAGGTGTACCTAGTAGGAGGAGTGTTGTCTCCTGAGGGTATTCAGCGGATTGCACCCACAAAATCCAATAATAAAAGGAAGACCGTGAATATTACATATAAAGATAAGAATTGTAAAAGAAAGACTTTGAAAATTAGGGTTTCCAACTAAGCTAGCTTTTCGGTTGTCATGAGCCCTATCTTAATAGTCATGAAAAGATATTAGAAATCACATTATCCCTCAATAAAACATCGTCTTTATTCTTCATTCCTATCTTTCTTCCAAACATCGATCATATAACCCTACGTGTGTGTAATATACATCCCTACACCTGGAGAATTCAATTCAAGCTATCATACTCTTGTCCATCTGCCTCAGTACTTTTCAATTAATGAATATTTAGATGAATTTGCTCACACACTTTTCATGCCACCGTTAATACTTCTTGAGGTACTAACCGACCGATTTCTCCTGTGTTTGCTTATTTGGTGTTTTTCCTCGTCTTGCACCACCTAAGGCTTAGCAGTGACTCCCAAACCAGTTGGTCTAAGACACTAGGTGAAGAGGCACTCTCGCTATATTTTTTTATTGCTGCCTTGGCGATAACAAAGTCAGTGTTCATTTTTTTTCCACCATTTATATTTTATTCATTTTTTTTTATTTCCTTCATACTTTTGGCTTTTAGACAAGAGCATTTCAAGGTATCCTCTACTATCCCGAGTTTCAAGACGCGTGTAAGTACGTATAGTAAAGTATCAACGTTCAAAATGTTTGGCTTCCAGAATAGGAATTATTTTTCAGACTTATTTTTATTCTCAGATTAGTGACTTTCTTCATCTTACTAACCCTTGGGACAACGGCTCATAACTACTTATTACTAGTTCGTTTAAGAAAACTTCTAATTTTCTTGGTTTTCTTAAATTTTTCTAATCTTTTGGATGCAATTTTTCACTATCTAATCTTTTATTATCTTATTTATGTACAAAAATATTTATTTATTTTGAAATTTTGAAATTTTTATAGGTTTTCAAAATGTTTTGTGCTTATGCAAAGTGATATGCAAATGATGCGAAAATAAGCACAAACCTCTCCCAAACTTGTTTTCAACAGTGTCCTCACTATTGCCATCCGCTAAATCTCGAAAAACCTGTAAGCCTGGGAGGAAATTTATTAATGGGTACAATATATTTAAGTGAAAATCCTCCCCCAAACTTATTTTTGGCTCATCATTTTGTATAAAAATTTTCTTTTCAAGAGCCAGAAAATATAACCACCCCAAACTTGAGTTAAACCATGTTAAGCTTTCAAAATCACAAGAGGGGGTCAAGAATCATTGGTTGATACCAAGCTTTGCAAAGACCGAAGGTTAACACCAACCATTCGAAGATTTTATCAATGTAGTGCTCTGGTTGGTGGAAGAAGAAGTGGGGAAAGGGTAAGTGGTGGAATAGAATGTGTGTGCGTCTCATTTTGGAGAGACGATGCAGTGAATATGATGGATTACTCGCGTTCTTTTTACAGTTCAAAAGAAGGGATGGAGGTTCAATTTCATTGTTTTGGAGATGATTCATCTCAACACCCGTGTCATTCAAAAATGCGAGATCATCAGCGAAGATTTCCTCAAAAGTCCCATCAATACCCCGATAAATAATGCCATCACAAAGCGCGGGGTGATCATCAGACTCCAACAACAGTTCATAATCGGTGTTAGTTGTTAACCCGGACATCTCGGTGGAAGAGTCCGTATGTGTATGATACATAGTTGGGTCAAACAACAACGTATGAAAAGAGTCAAGATCGGTATCATGAGGATCATCAAATTCGCTGCTGTCGACATCCATTAAGTCGACAGAACAGACCTGAGCAGTAGGTTCGGAGGGTATACTTCCCAACTTGTAAATGTTCAGCTCAATTGACCTATTCCCGAAGGATAGGGTCATAGAGCCATTACGACAGTTGATGATAGCATTGGAAGTGGCCAAAAAGGGGCGACCTAAAATCACCAGAATTTGATTCCGTGGGTTCGCTACAAGCTGTGTATCAAGTACAATAAAGTCCACAGGGAATATACATTCCTCGATTTTTATTAACACATCCTCCAGTTCACCCATAGGTTTGGTGATTGATCGGTCAACCATCTGGAGAGTTATGCTCGAGGGCTTTAACACTTCGATACCTAGTTTCTCATAGACCGAATATGGAAGCAAGTTAACACTAGGGCCAAGGTCAAGTAAAGCACGGTTGATGTGTTTCTCCCCGATAGAAATGGAAATAGTAGGACAGCCAGGGTCCTTACGTTTCCGTGGTAATTGTTGGGGAAAAGCCGTGTCTACAGTTTTTGCCATGAATATCTTCTTGGGCACTTGAGTCTTCCTCTTCCTAGTGCACAAGTTCTTAAGAATTTTTGCATAGAACAGAACTTGTTGGATAGCATCTAGGAGAGGGATGTTGATATTAACTTCCTTAAACATGTCCACAAGCTTCTCCATTTGGGCATCATGTTTATTGGGCCTCAAGCTATTTGGAAATGGAGCTCTATCAATAAGTGTTGGGTCCAACATTTGTGGAGAAGTTTATGGGGGTGGAAAAGGTGAGGTGGGTGGAGGGTTCGAGCCTTTGGGAAAACGGAGAATAGGCTCAGAAGAAGACGGTAAATTAGACGAAATAGGACAAGAGGTAGAAGTGGGAATGGAAGTGGAAGTGGAAGCCGGGGTGTTAATGATCAATTCACCATTATCAATTTGTTCACCCACATGATTGTCTAGCACTCTTCCAGATCTCAACGTTGTAAAAGCATCCACATTAGTGCAATGTGAAGGTCCAGGATCAGGTAGGGGTTGAGATGGAAGATTCTCTTTTTCTCTAGCACTTATTTCGGCTATTATTCGTTCAATTTGTGCTTCCATCGATTTAATATTCTCATTTTGAGTGAGAATGATCTTCATCATATTATCGACGGAAGATTGAAAACTTGCCGACCCTTGGATGAATTGTTTCATGAAAGTAACCAAGGTTTGCACTAGTGCAGAGGTATTATCAGTACCGGCCAATTGCAAAGAGTTTTCATGTGGTGCAAAAGTGTTGGCCGGATTTTGGAAATTTTGTTCTTGGTAAGGGTGCTGACTCAATTGGTGTGGTTGCTGTTGTAGTGGAAGAGCCCTTTGGAAAGTGTTCTGGTTTAGATCCGTGTATTGAGGTTGGTGTTGGATCCAAGAAAAATCAGGGTGATTCCTCCAATCTTGATTATATGAGGAAGAAGAATGATTGTTTCCAGGTCTTTGCTGAAATGCAGCCTTAGTGTGACCTTGAAACGGTACATTCAAAGGACATTCTTCTGTTAAATGTGAAGGGTTTGAACAGCAGCCACACACGGTTTTGGGAACTGTGGATTGGTTTATGGAGGCTGAAGAAATTTTGTTTTCTATAGCGTCGAGTTTCCTTTGAATTGCGGCCATTTCGGTTTTCATTGTGACGGAAACATCGAGCTGATTGACATCTTCCCTAGGCGGTGGTGGTCTAACACTTTCCCATTGTGATATGTTTTGAGCTAAATCTTCTAGGTATTTCCAAGCTTCACCATCATCTTTAGATAGGAATTAGCAATGACATATGGTTTCAAGCATCTGTCTAATGGTGAGATCAATACCCTCATAGATAATTCGACACAAATCCCATCTGGAGATTCCGTGATGAGGACATTGGATAAGAAGATCCTTGAACCGTTCAAAGCATTTCCAAAATGGTTCATTGGGAAGTTGGGTGAATTTGAAGATTTCGCTCCGAACACGGCTGGTCTTGTGATTGGGATAAAATTTCTTAAGGAATGCTGCAACGAATTTGTCCCATGTTGAAATAGAATGTGCGGGTGTGTTGTAAAGCCACTTCTCGGCTAAGTCGCACAAAGTGAATGGGAGAAGACGTAAACGCAGAGCATCCAAAGACAGTTGTGAATTTCCCATCAAAGCACATACGTTTTCAAATTTGGAAATAAACATGTATGCGTTTTCAGAATCAAGACCGTGAAATTTGGGTAACAGTTTGATAAATTGGGGGTTGATTTCAAAATTTTCCCCGTTGGCAGGTGGTATAGAAAGACATGTGGGAAGGGGAACACGTGTAGGATAGCATCTCTCTTGGAGAGAAATGCGTGGAGGATTCTGCGCACCTGCGGGCGGTGGCAGAGTGGTGTTAAAGTTTGACGGATTTGGGTCCATCGCGGTCATGGTGGGTGGTGGGGAAGAAGGCGAAGAATTACCGACTCTGGGGTCGATAAAAGAAACGCGGACAAGACGGGAAATGGAATCCCGTGTCCAGCCTAACATTATGCTAAATGGTTGTAGCACAAGTGGCAGCGTTGGTAATAATTAGGGGAATGAATGAATGTGATTGGTGTTTGTTTTGAAAAATATACGGATTTTTGAAAAGATGATACAAATCACAACAAATGCAACAAGCAACCCTAAAATCTAGTGGTCACCTAGGTTAAAGCTCTAGACCGCTCCTAACTGCCAAAAGACAAGTCGCAGGATCAATCCTCCACTGCCTCTTTGTCTCTCCTATGGCCAGGTAAGTGCCAGGTAAGTGGGAGGTTCTCCACTACGTAAGTAGTGGGCCTAATTAAGTAACCACTTGCCTTAGACACTCTTGCCTTAGACACCACAAAAGAAACGCGGATAAGCAATGAATTACCCACGGCCTTCTTTTGTCCTAAGTGAGCGCGACGGTCCTTAGAGTCAAGTCTAGATTTCTTTTAGTTAATGAGGGTAATGCGGATGCAATTTTGTGATTTTTGGGGCTTAGGAAGGGTAATGAACTCCCCACCTAATTTGGATTTGGCCGTGCCCCTTAAATTCCGTATTAATATGCAAACAACCAAAAATCAAAACACGCACAATTTTTATTGCTTTTGCGGCGCTGCGATTTATTTGCAAAGAAACCTGCAGCAAATTGTTATTTGGAGCAGATGAGGAAGGAGATAAGAAAGTAAAGAATTTACCAGAGAATTTTGGTACAGTGTTGCCTCTGAGCCGCGGCGGAGCCGCCGCAGATGCGCACTAATGCCGCGGAAGCGCGGTCTAAATGACTGATCACTGCATAAAACTTCTTGAGGCTGCTACTGTTCAACTTCTAAACTCTCTGGAATATTCAGAAAAAAATTTCCACAGCTCCACAGATTCCAGATTTTCTCGCAACAAATCACAACAACACGTTTAGTGTTTGTAAGAATTTAGATCTAAAAATATTGATGGAATAAACTTTTCAACTCAAATTTCAAAAACAAACGAATTAGCGCACAATCCCCGGCAACGGCGCCATTTGATTGAATCGGTTTTCCGGTGTGTATATAAGAAAAGTGTATAGAAATCACAACCAAAAATATTTGACCGCAATCAATAACGGTGTCGATTTGTAGCGCGTTAGTAAGTGCGGATCGTCCACAGGAAAAGTGTAATCCGTTCGTATTTCGAATTAGATGAATTGAAAATTAAAGAAAAGAGAAAAGACAATTCATGATTTATAAATTTGAAGTTCAAGAATTAGTAAAATCTAGATCTAATAGCAAGAATCAAGAAAACATTTAAAATCAAGAAGTGTCAATTGATGATTTCCAATCCAAATATCAAGAATCGAAGTGAAGCTCGTAGGAATCGATCGGATCTATAGATGTGATGAAATCTAGCGATTACGTATTCTTATCCATCGATGAATTGATACTAGATCGATGATGATCAACGAGAATTAGGGATTTCTTATGAAACTAGGGTTTCATCTTCTATCCCTTGTTCCTTCGTCGATATCATTCACATTCTAGCCTCTAGTAAATTCAAGAATCGATCGTGGATCCCTAATTTCGAGCGAACACAATCAAGAAAGCATCGCATCGAAAATAGGTCGTCGATTCTTCAATTTACAAGAGTTTACAAACTCGTAGGACTTAAGAATCGTTTCAAGATTTTTCGCATCATCATCTATTGATCGTCTCGACTCCTTTACGAGCGGAGTTTTACTCAAACATCACAACAAGAACCACAATCACAAATTGAGATCGAATCATGATGCAAGAATTTAAAGAAAGCAAGATTAAAGAATTTCACCTTTTATTTATCAACAATTCCGTTACAATTCGCTCAAGAACTACAATGAGGAATGAACTCGATCGTCGATTTGGCTTCGCTCGTCTCCTTGAGTCGCGGATCGGCTTGGATCACTTGCTCGATTGAAGATCGGCTCCGCTCCTAAAAGGTTGAAGGCTTCTCGCTTGATTTGGTATTCGGGATCTTGAATTTGGCTTTGGAATTTGAATTAGGGTTTACAAGTTGTGTCACTCAACTTGTATGAAGAGTGGAGAGAGAGAAGAAGACGAAAATGAACAACCTTGAACCCTAGATCTAGGTTTCCTTTTATAAGCCTCATAACCCTAGATCAAGATTTCAAATTTCAAATTTCCCTCCAAAAGTTTGTTAGAGAGAGACTTCTAGAAGTAGTTTGTTGGAGGGAATATTCTAGAATGAAGAATATTCTAGAGCTAGGTTGTTAGGCCGATCCTTCTAGATGAAGCCACGTGGACATCTGGGGTCTTCTGGAAGCTTGGGCAGTTACAGTAGCCACGTGAGGAAATTCTGAGGCGATGATGTCATGATAGCGCCGCGGATCCACGGTGGAATGCGCCTATTGGCCGCGGATCCGCGGCCCATTAGAGCCTTCGATGCTTGATTTTTCTATGCTGACTTTATTATGGCTTTGTGACACTTTTCTGCTATATGGTTTTATATTTCTTTCTGTATCACTGCCAAATCTTAAATCTTGGAGTTGGCGTATTTTTATCAGCACTTTTGATAATTTTGGCTCTGTTCCTGCAATTTCCTGCACAGATTCTCGAGACAAGTGTTGCGCTATACAAGGATGATGCGATGCCATGATAAACACTCAATTTCCCTCAAAATGTCGGTTTTAAAGTATAACACAGGTAATCTGGTATTTTACTACTGTTTTGCTAATATGTGCAATATGTAAACCGAACACTTCTAGATGAGTGCAAATGATAGGGAAATTGACATGTTAAAAATATATTATTTTCGACTGATCAGCGATAATGGACCGAGAAGTCCCTAAACTAACCATGGACCGAGAAATCCCTAAACTAACCATAGACCGAGAAGTTCATAAACTAGCATTTCGCCCCAAAACACGGCGATATATGGACCGAAAAGTACTTAAACTAAAAACCTGCCCTAAAATACGACGATAATGGACCGTCATGTCCTTAAATTAATACATTTAGCCCTACGATGAATCCCCACCTTGATTACTGTATACAATCCACGGGCACAAACGATTCGTAACCTTCCCAGGTCCTACATGATGCAAGACATCGAAAAAGGTCGGGGCCTACAGCTGATGGTGCGTTACCTTACGGGCCGTCCAAAAAAATGGTACGTCCACAAGCGAAATGGGCATGGATGAAAACCCGAAAGGGCGCCGTGAGTAAAAATAGTAGGACTGCCGGCGAGCTAGTGAAAACTCGAAAGGGCACGAACTCGTTAAAAAATGCACTTACAAAGTCGTCATGACTTTGCAAGGAGGAAAACACCTGCGTGAGATCCTTACCACTCGCAAATGAGTAACACACTTAGGAATTCATATGATTTCTAAGGAGAAAATGCACTTATGAGATCCTGACGACTCGTAAGGAGAATATACCCTCTATAAGACCCCACGGCGTATAGAATTCAAAAGGCTTAAGAAACAAGGATCTGAACCTGTTCTTAAGCCACCAAAACCTTACAAAACTTTTCTGCCCTACAAGCGGTCCAATATCGACTCTTGTATACAATCCACGGGCATAAATAATTATATCTCTTATCAAGTTCCACCAATGGCGAGAAATGTCCCCATATGGTGAACGATACTTGTAAGTCCTCTCGACTTACAAGGAAAAAATACTCTTGTAGGATACTTACAACTTATAAGAGAAAACACACTTAGGAATCCACACGAGTCCTAAGGAGAAAATACACATACAGGATCCTTACGACTCGTTGGGAGAAACACCTTTATGAGGCCCTTACAGCTCATAAAGCTAGAAAACCTTAGTCGACAGGATCCTAACCATGTTTGATAAGCCACCTTTGTTCAAATCAACAAAGGAAAATGATGATTCACTCATGGCAATCCCAGTTGCAGTGATACTGATACCAAGGTTGGTATCAGATTCCAAATTCTCAACTCGAAATAAAATGCCGAAATGATAGGGTAACTCGCAATAAAAAAGCAGCGAGTAAAAAAAGCCGAAATAATTGGGCATCGCGATAAATACCTGAAATGATTGGGCAATCGCGACTTTCGCGATATGAAAAGCTGAAAAGATAGAGTATCGTGAAAATAAAAAACACAAAACAAAATAAAACTTTTCTGCCCTGCAAGTAGGTTCGTATTGGCTCTTATATACGATCCATGGGCACAAATAAAAGAAAGGGAACCATATTTTCCCACCATATTTCGTCAAAAGAAGAACCGAGTCTTGACGGCACATCTAAAGCCTAGAGACTATTTGGATGTCCTTCTTACTTCAGCAAAGTACAGACATGACGCCAACAAGGAAACAATGGTCAAAACAAAAATGGAGTAATGGCAAAATCTTAGCTCCAAATCTTGACAGTATATATACAACTGAAGACTAGCCCGGCATTCCCCCCTCATTCCAGCAGGATGCAGACGCAACATCATAAAAAAAGACCCAATGGTCAAAGCAAAAATGGAGTAATGGAAAAATCCTAGCTCCAAGACTTGACGGTACATATACAACCTAGAGACTAATCCGGCGTTCCCTCCTCATTCCAGCAGCATGCAGACGCAACATCATCAAAAAAAAGACCCAAGGGTCAAAGCAAAAATGAAGTAATGGCAAAATCATAGGTCCAAGTATTGACGATACATATACAACCTAGAGACTATTTCGGCGTCCCCCCTCATTCCTGCAAGGTGCGGACGCAACAATCAAATAAAAGTGAAGTGGCGGCAATATCCTAACTTCAGATCTTGATGGCAACATCTACATCCTAGAGATTTTCTCGACGTTCCTCCTCATTTCAGCAAGGTGCAGACGCAACTATCAAATAAAATTGGAGCAACGGTATATTCCTAGCTCCAGATCTCAATTGCAATACATACAGCATAGAGGTCATACGGATGTTTACCCTACTTCAGCAAAGAATCAGCGTGACATTATCAAAGCAAAAATGAAGTAACGGCATATTCCTAACTTTGGGTCTTGACGGCAGTACATATAAAGCCTAAAGACCGTTGGAAATCATCCCACCCCAGAAGGACGCGGTTATGACTCATCGGGGCTTCAAATCAAGCCTAACCTCAAGTAAAAAAGCGCCACGGCAAATACCTAATACTTGTTCTTCTGATGGTAATACATATACACTAACCTAAAGAAAATTACTTGAAGACGTCTTGTCCAGCCTCAGAGGGGATCAGAGACACAACAGTCGTGGGGCTACTCGAACAGTAGTCTAAGGACTGCATATCGAGGAATACATCAGCCAACGCGACGGTACGACGGACTTAAACCTAGTACCACAAACCTAACGGACCGCTGTCAAAAAAGAATGGGGGTTATCTACATCCAACGTTAGGGCAAGTTTGCCTGTAAATCTAAGAGAGGTAAATTAAAAACACTCCGAAATGAGTACATAAACTAGAGACTTCGAGATAAGTAAATAAACTAGAGACTTCGAGATAAGTAAATAAACTAAAGACTCCGAAATATGTGAATAAATTAGAGACTCCGAACTGAGTACATAAACTACTTCGCGGCAGATCAAAACATCAAGAAACAGAAAGATGCAATTCATTGAGATCTGAGTTAACGATAGATGACGACACTTGTGCCCACTTGTTATCTTCTCAGATCGAAATTTTAAAAGTTGTGTACGATATGCCAGCCCGAAATTAGCCGTATGCTATGCATTACTCTACAATACTTCACTCACACATATACCTCCGTGAGTAAGGTAGTGGGGGGAGCATTTGTTTACACCCATTTGAGTGCTTACTTACAAATACATGCGTGCTTGGATGGAAATAGCGTTGAAAGCATGCTGATTTATAAACGCGTGTGGAAGGTTAGTGCATAACACGTGCACATCAGTGGCGTTTGCACTTAGAAAAAATCTCTAAGGATGAAGTGCACGTGCGCACGTGCAGGTTGCACGTATGTTCAAACAATACAATCAGAGGAAGAACATGTATTAGATATGAAGTACTCGGTAGTCAACGATAAAAGGAATGTATTCAAATAAACATTTTATTCTACAAGAAAGTGATCACCAAACACGGGATAAAAAATACAAGGGTTTACAAAACTATAAACAAAGTTTTCTAAAACCCTCTCATCCTTCTCCACCATGTCAAAGCGGCGATCTTCATGAGGAGTTGCTCTCCATCGGTCAGTGCCGTGCTCATCGGTGAAAACAGACATAATAGCCTGGTGAGCCCGTATCTGGCTTAGAAACTGAACAGAGCGGTCCCTCAAAGGCTTGGTAATCAAACGTGCCTCATGAAAGCACTCGATATTATCCTCTACTGCGTCGAGCATCGCCAGAGTCATCTCTGCCGGATGAGGAGGAATGTCATCGAGCACGGACAGGAAGATCGTTCGGAGCCAAATGGAGCCGATAAGGAGAGGAGGTCCTTTACGAGTCAGGAGCTCATACATTACCGTGTCGCATTGGTCATCCGTGAGAGCGGGATTCACCAAGCGTGCAACAAAACGAGGAACAATTTCCTCGATAGACACCTCCCATGGTTGTCGATGAGCATATGGACGATTGCAAGCCATGACTCTTATCTGTTAAAATGGTTCTTTCCTTGTGAGGGAGAAGAAGAACATTGCTTCAGATTATAAAGAGAAGCATTTATGTCTAAGCACAGAAAATATTGTTCATAGTGGAACTATTTCCAAGTTCTGACAAAAAGAAGGCATTGGAAAAGAAAGAGTTGACTCAGGAAAAACAGAGTGAGAAGGTGAAACGATTCCCTCGTAAAATAAGGCAGTGCCTTACGTGAAGTACAAGTGAGTGCCGGCGGTAGTTTTTTTAGGATTAAATCCTATAGTAGCACCTCACGTGCATAACACGTGAGTGCCGGCACTAGTTTTTTTAAAAATTAAATCCTATAACAGCGCCTCGCATGCATAACGCGTGAGCACCGGCGCTAGTCTTTTTTATATATAGGATTAAAACCTATAACAGCGCCTCACGTGAAACACATGTGAGCGTTGGCGTAAAAAATCTTTGTCATTCATGCTTCAATGAAATTTATACATTGGTAATGAGGATGATAAAAAAAGAAACAAACAAACATCATCAAAGGTATACAATGTCAAGACGCTAAATTTCGGACATAGATTATCAAATTTAAAGGCAAGTTTGAGTAAAGTGTTCATACCTTCTTGATCATCTTCTCATGCGTTCTCTCCCGAATACAAGCTTCGGGATCTCCGCTGATATCTTCCGTCCTCTGGTACGCGGATAGTATCGCTTTCTGTTGGAAGATGTAATGCAAAACAGCGACGAGATCATCTCTTCGCTTTTTCGAGATCAGGCCCATCAGATATACTGAATGCACCTTGTCTTCAGCGACATCAAATGCCTCGAGTTGCATAGCCTCATCAAGCTCAGGAAGCGCTTCCCAGATCGATCCAACAATACTCTTCAAAAGCGCAGAACGGCGAGAGAGCAATCGACCGTTGTCATCATCAAAGTGACGCATCACCTCATCGCATTGGGCATCGGTGTACTCCTGGCCTTGAAAGTGACCTTGTATGCGGATTTCTTCATAGGAGACAATTTTCTCGATATCGTATAGATGACCAGCCATGATACCTGAAAAGAAACTCAGAGGAAAATTAGCAATAAAAAAACGCTAGCATCATAGAATCAAGATGGCGGCTCCTTAATGATTAGAACATGTGCCCAATAGAGAAATATAAAATGATTCTCTAAGCCTCCTTTTAACAATAAAATTTCAGAGCTGAACTTTGCATTATCAAAATGGTATAAAATACCAAAAAAATCAAGAAAATCCCCAAAGGGATTTGATATTCAAAGTAGAGTGGAACGGCGTAGCCCCATTGGCCCCCGGCGCATCTCTGTTAAACTGAATAAAATCTCCAAGAAGGGTCTGATATTAAATTGCCAGAACAAAGCTCTGATCTCAAGAAAATCCCCAAAGGGAAAAAGATCTTTAAAAAAATCAGAACCAAGTTCTGTAGAAAATTGCCAGAGCAAAACTCTGATTAAAATCTCCAGAAAATCCCCAAAGGGTAAAAGATAAAAAAAAAATAGAAAATTGCCATAGTAAAGCTTTGACTAAAATCTTAAGAAAATCCCTAAAGGGGAAAAATCTAGATCAAAACTAAGTTATGTAAATTCCTAAAGGAAATATTTTAGAGCTGAGCTCTAAAATTAAAATGAAGTAATCTTCCAAAGAGAAAACTCTTACCAAAGAAAATTTTGACAGAGTGAGTCTACAATGTAGATCTAGAAAAGGATGAAGAACTAAGTTTCAGGAAAACAGATCTAAGCTCTAATGGAGAATAAAATTCTCAAGGAAGAAAATAAAAGCGCAGCAGACGCCTAGGACTTGAAGCCCTATTTAAAAGGATGGAAGTCGGTTCAGATTCTTCGATTCCCAAGGAGGATCAGATGGCTCAAAATTGTGCACCATTGCACTCACGTGTAAGCCACGTGAGACCATCGGTGAGGGGCATTTGTTCCCTTATTAATTAAACACAATAATAAGAGCTAAATTCTATTCAAACACAATAAGGCAGCGCCTCACGTGCTCCCTACGTAAGCTCCAGCGCCGGTCTCTTATAGGATTAAATCCTACAACGGCGCCTCAAGTGAAGCTCACGTGAACGCCGACGTGCAAAGCACGTGGTGCCTGTCATATAAGGATTAAATTCGTAGACGGCGCCTACGTGCATAGCATGTGAACGCCAACGCCTAAATTAAAGAGAATAGAATTAAATTCTATTAGGGGGAAAATATCTCCTTGATCTTTTAAATAAAAAAGGTATTATCTATTAATAAAAGAGTC
Source organism: Agapanthus africanus (assembly GCA_030015575.1). Classification (NCBI taxonomy): domain Eukaryota; kingdom Viridiplantae; phylum Streptophyta; class Magnoliopsida; order Asparagales; family Amaryllidaceae; genus Agapanthus; species Agapanthus africanus. Next base: position 143,047,454 of record CM057339.1, read on the forward strand.
GTTGGATCAAAAATCCAATGTGAAAATATTTCCCTAATATTTCCAAATGAGAAAGATATATTCTGAACCCTTGGATTAAAAGTCTAATGGTGATTAAAAATCACCGAGTGGTAGAAATAAAATTTTATCTATGGGAAAATATTTCCCTAATTTTATTAAAAACAAGAATATATATTCTGTGAAACAAAAATCATAGGATCAAAGGTCCAACGGTGGATAAAATCCCCCAAATAATTTTTGAGGCCAATTAAATCAATTGGTATCTCTCAAATGAGAGATTTTCTCAAATTAATTAGCAAACTGTCTCTCCTATATAAAAGACCCGAGACTTCAAGTCTCAAAAAAAAGGAAAAAGAAAAAAGGAAAAAGAGAGAGAACCCTCCATAAGTTTCTGCAAACAAAAAAATATAAACTGCAACTGAGATTTCAATTCTCTTTAAAAGAAGATCTCCTTGTTCTTTTAAACTATAGGTAAAAAAATAGAGATAAAATGTATCTCTTTTGCCTACCATAAAGAAAATGAGGGTTTAACCCTTCATAAAAAGAACATAGTTCTTTCTCTGATCTGAGATTTGCAAAACAAATCTTTCCACAAGTTGAGAATTTAATTCTCACCGAGAAGATTTTGTTCTTTAAACTCAAAATATAGGAAAAAGAACTAGATTAAAAAAAGAAGAGAAGAGGACATATGTTCTAGGAATTTAATTCCTTTTTGAAAACAGCGTTTAACCCTACACATAATAAGAACTTAGTTCTCAAAGAAAACTTGATCCCAGATCTTCAAAACAGAGATTTTGATGATCATCAATGGCCAAAACGCCATTAACAGAAGTTTAACTTCTTTTCAAAAGATAAAACAGAGAGTAAATCTCTAAAGGACACAGTGCCTCACGTGTTTCACACGTGAACGCCCAAGAATATAAATTCAGCGCTTCACGTAAAACACACGTGAGCGCCAACCAAAACAAAATGCTTAGCGCCTCACGTGAAATACCCGTAAGCGCTGTATAAAGTGCCGAGCACTATAAATTCAGTCAAAATGACCGAGTGCTTAGCATTGATTGGGCAGCACCCATATCTTAGCGTCTCACGTGCTTCCCACGCGAGCGCCATCCCAAGTGCTTAGCACTCTATATTCAGTCAAAATAACTAAGTGCTTAGCACTGATTAGGCAACGCCCATATCTGAACGCCACATGTGAGCGCCAAAGCCACAAATAAGTGCTTAGCACTTCGGAATAAAAAAAGCCCAAGACCGAATAGATTAAGCCCAAATTGGCCAAGTCTCTGAAATTTCTTGCAGCTGAGCCCAAAAGCTCTAATTGTTGGATCTCAACAAAAATTTTGATGATCCCTAAAATGTTGCTAAGTTGATTTTAGTCTCAAATAAGATTAACGCATTCTTAGTTAAAATAAACTAAGCCCAAATGCTCATATGTTTAAGTCGATCTTAATCTCATACTAGATTAACGGTCCTTAAATGAAACAGAATATTTTTGAACTATAGAAACATATAACCTAAGTTCAAACCCAAATCTAAAATATACGGATTTGGACTAATCCGCGCTCTACGGGCGACGACGAAAACTAGTCTCTGTATATAATCCACAGGCAAACAAAACAAACAAAATAAATACACGACACGAAGTGAACTACTGGAGCAGGAGAAGTTGTTATCGCAACGCAATAACGTAATTAACTGCAAGGGCTTGCGTCTGCAGGAAAGAGCGTCCCCAAAATCAAAAATCCCTCACAAATGATGGGGAATCTGATAAAGTCTGCTACAGCAGTCGCATCTATCCAAACCTCCGATATACGATGCCATAAATCAACTTGGTATTTTCAGAGAAGTGGATGGATATGTTCAGATAGCATCTGCCCCTAAATTCAGGCTAAACGTCCTTCGCATCTCAGTCCGATCTTCGGCGGTAAACACTCCTTTATGGTATCCACCTCCTCAGTCTCAACGGTATTTGACGAACATTCCAAGAAAATAAAGGTAGATAGTTTGTCTATCAGCGAACTAGCGCTCGGTAAGTTCCAAAGGTAGGGTGAAAGTGAAAAGTGACATGTATCATGAAGTAATGTATATAACGACTAAAAGTATGTGGAAATGAACATGAGTATATGTATTATAGGTTTCTATATGGTTACTATGTTAACGTTAAGTTCCAAGTGTGAATGTCAACGCTACCGTAGAAATATTCACGAGCTCAAGAGTGGAGCCCCAGGAGTAAGGAAATACGAGCCCATTTCATGTGTTATCTTCAGGAATCCAAACTATGGAGGAGTCGACCCGACTGAGATTCAAGTAAATAGAATTTGAGTAGGTTAATACGGGACTCCTGAACTTCTGTTGGATTCACACCTGAAACTATCCCATACACACCGAGTATAATAGATTATAACTGTTGTATCGACTTAGTTGATTTGATTGGTTGATTATAATATGTCTTAATTGAAACCATAGATTGTAGAAGTGAATAATGTAGTCGAGTATGCCAAGTATTATACGGGTCATGTCAATTGCAATCCTAGGCCGAGTCAAGTTAGTTTGAGTAGATTGAGTTCGAGTTCGAGTTCAATTTTGGGGTCGAGTTTGGATTCGAGTTCGAGCTTAAATTCGAGTTAGGTTCAAGTTTGTATTCGAGTTATAATTATTTCATATTACTATATTTAACTTTGAAGATTTTAAGTTCGGGAATAATCGGACAACCGCTGCACATGGACGGCAGGATTTGTGTCTTTTTTCGAGACGATTGCCATTGATAATTCCATTAATTTGCAATTTTATCTAATCTGGATAAGCAAGCACTCACTTTTTTTGGCTCGCTGAGGCTCAAGAGAAATGATACCGCTTAAACATATATTAATTTAAGGTCCTAAAAGATTTATTCAAGTGGTTTAATATGTATTTGCATTCCTCGAGAGGGTTTTATGTAAAATATTTTAATATTATTTAAAAATAAATCTCGAGGGTGATTTATGAACATGTATTTTAGTTTTATTGGTATTTTAGTGATTAAACCTAACTTTTAAAAGTTTATGGTATTTTTATGAAAACTGCTACTTTTGGAAATTTGATAGTATTTTATTAAAATTTTAATTTTTCATTTAAAAATATAATTTTCGCAATTTGTTTTTATTAGAAATACGGATTCATAATTTTATATAATTTTCCAAAGTTTAATTTGTTTTAAAAAGTCGTATTTCTTTAAAAATCGTATTTTTATTTTCTTTCAAGACCGAATTCTCCATAAGAAGTTCTGTATCCCGCTCTATTGTCCCAAGAATGTGCGATAAGCCGCACCATCTGTAAATGGGTTCTCCTAAAAGGGTTGTAGAGACGTAATTGTAAAGAATTTAAAAATAGTGATAAAAATATCTTGTAAAAGTAATGGTATTTTAATATAAATTGTGACATGTATCTATAACATTGTGCAATGAAACCATAGTGTATTTGATGAGGTAGGTCGTTGCCCCATGAATTTTCTAGGGTTATAGTTCATGATAAGGTTAAAATGGTATAAGCAAAATTCATGGTATTTATATGAAAATATTCAATATATGTTTATTTCGCATGGAATTTTAATTGCATTAAAAGGTAAAAGATATGAATGATATTTTAAAGTGGTGTTAGAGGTATTATGGTGAAATATTAACTTAGCAAGGGTGATAAAATTTTTTAAAGAATATTCATTTTGACTAACTCCACTTTAGTCGGTATAGTTTAAGAAAGCGGTTTGAGACGAAAGAAAAGAGAGAGAAAGGGACTTGCTAGTTTTTGGGGCGTTGAAAGGGAGAAAAAAGAGAGGGGGTCTTCGTGGATCGTGGTAGCATCGAGGAGGGTTTCGGTCTTCGAAAATGATCTTGGCTTGAGCAAACTCTACTTGACTGGTTTTTAACTCCTTTTGCTCAAGGAAATTTTTAGAGAATTTTGATATGGATTTCAGAATAGGAGAGAGCTAGGGAATGATGTGGTATTTATAGGATAAAATAAGAGAGTGTATGAATTAAAAATAAATTAAAAAGGGATTAAATTGTGTTAATGGGATAGATGAAAGGTTGCACTGTTCTCTGGTTTAATTCAGAGGAAATTAAGTGTAAAAAGGAGTAGATGGGAGCCAAAGGGGTGCACGAGCGAAGCACGGAGCCAGATGGGGCTCATCCAACCGCAAATTGTGGTTTTGTGCAATTTTTGGGTGGCCAGGATCTCGAGTGGGTCTTGTGGTTTGGGCCATGTGTTCTAATTTTTTTTAACTCCTTATTTCTCCGATTAATTTTCTTTGAAACTTTTCGATCCTCCGTGTGTTGCACGTGCAACTCTCGGGCTGCCGAAAAGTTAAAAAAATATATAAAATAATTGAGGCTGATGAGATTCGAACTTACAAGTTAAAGAACGGCAATGAAGAGGATTAAGTGAGCTACAAGTTATTTCTTGTTTTTATTTAACGAAATTAATTTATAACTCCTAATCAGGCTGAAATACCCTTTCTATATATTGAATAAGTTACATTTGTACAGAGATTTCATGATCGTTACATTAACTTTCCTCATTTTATCCCAAAGCCTACACTTATATTAACCACGTCAAAGAGAACCATGTCAATAAGGAGCATCCCCATTGTCGAGAGGGTCATCTTCATCAAAAAAAACTTGATGTCAAGAAAGTGCCTCTTTCTCATGTATGACCGACACTGAATCCCTCATGGACATGACCATTTAGCATCCGTCTACTGAGGACCCTTCGGAGGATCCGTCAGAAGAACCCTTTGATGAGTATACCTTTCATGCAACTCCGGCAGAAGAAATCCCTGCAGAAAATCCCCCTCCTACCGATCCTCTCGGTCAAGGACTACCACCAAACGGGAATAATGACACCCGGTGTCACTTTGATCCTACTAGAAATGGAACCGACACGGATGATTCTTTCTATTTTCATTCTCCTCCCGATCAACATTTCATGTTTATCACACAGTATGAAGTGAACAACGTTCATACTGAGATATTCGACCGGATCAAGAGAATTTTCGTAAAGGAATGGAAAACGAAGACAATGGAATACTGAAAGTATTTTCCAAGCCTTTAGGAATCCGTTCTTTCTATCAGTTTATTGTAGGGCGTCTTTAGTATTTTATATTTGTATGTTCTTTATTTGTTTGTTGTTATATTATGTTTGTATTTTTATATTTCTATCGGTATTATGTTATGCTTGTACTATGAATATTAAGTTATTTCCTATATTGGGATCCCCTAATTTTTTTGAAAAAAAACCCAATCCCTTTATGGGAACCCCCTTAATGGGATTTCCCCCAATTCAAAATCCCCCCGAATCCAAAGTTTAAAACCCTCCTCTCCTCCCGATTTCAAAATTTTTTTGAATTTTGTTGCCCGGGCCCGGGCTCATGGCCGGGCCGGGCCGGGCCATTTTCTGGGCCGGGCAACGAGCACTCACATGGGTAGGTGTGGGACAGGGGTCCCACCACATGAGATCCACACCTCGCTCTCGTGACGGGTTCTCAGGGAAAAATGGCTTAGGGGACGTGCTCAGGACCATTGTTCTCTATTTTTTTAAAGGACTTGAAAACTAATGAATTTTGATACATATGGCCGAATATTTGGATCTTTGATTGACAATACTAGATACCAAATTAATGTCAAATTGTCTATCTCTTAAGGAGAGATTGGACTTGAATCAATTCAATGCTAGCTACTAAAACATTCCAAATTTGGTTAAAAGTTAGTTAAATTCGAATACTATCTATCGCGATATAAGTTTGCTAGAAAAGAACCAACAGTTTGTGCAAAAGAATCAATTATGATTGCAATTAGGGGCATGAAAACGAAATCGGGTTACTTTCCGGTCATATCCATTTCTAATTGATTCGATTATCCATTATTCTATGGGTGTATTTGAATATAAAACTATAATTCATGACCATCTCTGCTGTTAGGATGCACGCTTAGTAGGAGGTAATCCTAAATTACCATGAAATATTACAATACTTATTTAGGTGTAATAGATATTCCCAGTAAGATATGATTACCATGGTAATCAAATAACTCCATTTCATGGTAATTCTATTCCCCCCAAAACATGTATCTATCTTATATTACCATGAAATACATGAATGAGCTATGACCATCTGTCCCTGGCCTCCTTCGCCACCAGCCGGCCCGCCTGCCCCACCGTCCATCTTCGGTCGTCCGCCGGCCGTTCGCAGTCGGCCATTGCTAATCGTTCACTGGCCGCCCGGCCGCCGATCAAACGTTCGCCACCGGCGCACCAGCCATCGCTAATCGTTCCTCTATCGATCAACCGCCGATCATACATTAGTTGTTGGCCGGCAGTAGTTCGTTGCCGGCCGGCCGCTCGCCGGCTCGCCGCCGATCGTTCGTCGCCGTCATCCACCGGACTGTTTCCAGTCTCGCCGTCAGTTACACATATATATATTACCGAAAACGATTAAATTATACCAAGCACGTTAATGCAAGATTCCTTAGAATTAGACATCCTGTCATCCCATTTCCGGAAATGCGAGGATTTCCGATAATCTTCTATTCCATGTATCAAGTGCAATCTTATAGGGTAAAAAGAAGAAGTCATTTAATTTTGAAATTGATTGATGAGATGACTTCTTATTTATTCAGATAAATCAAATAAAAAAGCATCATTATATTTTGTGCAATGCACTTAATTAAATACCACGTATTATTATTTTACATAGTCAAAAATTGGCGATTCGGGATTAATTCATCTAGGTCGAAAATTCAGATTTGGAGAACTATTCGGAAAAAAACGGTAGATATTCGGGAAAGATTCGGCATGTATTTGGGAAATGTTCGGGAAGGATTTAGAGAAAGAAATTAATATTTGAGGCGCTGGGTTTTGATATTGGTAATTATTTGCTGCTTTTGTGAATTATTCGTTGATTTTTCGAATTACTCGTGAATTTTTCGGAGCGTTTCGCCGACGACAATTAAATCGGATAATTAATCGGCCGAAAAAAACTCGTGAATTATTCGCGAATTTTCCGAATAAAGCACGAATTATGTGGCTGTTATTTTAATGCATCGTATTTAAATTGCTATTTTATAAGTATTTTAAAAGTGTGATACTGCTTATGAATTTAATAAAGAAATCCATCAATAAAATTTCTATGATTAGATGCACGTACGTGCGGAAAACTCTGGTTTTTATAACTTGCGACTTTGGCACTGTGGACCTGTGGTAGGAAAATTGAGTACATTCCCACTGTAAGTACATTTTAAAAGCAGTTTAATTAAAAAGAAAATATTACCATGAAAAATCTTAGGTTCTACCAAATGGGCCTTCAACTAGGGATATTAAAATACAACATTATATCCCTCTACCCTTAAAACAAAAGGTAAATTGTCAAAATGGCCACGGCCGGCTCGAGAGTTGTCTAAAAATCCTAATATTTTCAAAATTGTTGAAAAAGACCTACTGTTTAAAAAACATTGTAAAAAACACCTTTGGTCTGCATAGATCTTTATTCCTTCAAACTGCTTAGATATTACAGCCAACTACTCAGAAATTACATGAAACTTTTTAGATATTATAGGCAGCTTTTTAGATATTCCAGGCAACTTGTATAAAAGTGTGTTTTCAGGGGTCTTTTTAACAAGAGCAAAAGGCCCAGGATTTTTACACAAGTTTCAAGCGGGCATGAGGCTTTTTGACAATCTACCCTAAAACTAATACCATCGAATTCAATTTTCCATTTTTTTTTTGTTGAAACAACTGATATCACCAACAATTTGTTATTAATGTGATATGATAAAAGATAGTTACCCTTCCAGCCGTGACAGGCCCAAAATGAGAAAATAAATATTGGGCCCTTTCTAAATAGCTCATATATTTATATTATTATATCTGGGCTTCAGAATTAATTGTTTCAATATCAAATAGTGTTGCTAATGATCTCAATGAGCAAAAGCCCAATAAAACCCTCTCCCAATAAGAGCTTGTTAAGCCCAACATATATTCTGAGATGTTTACTTTATTTCTCCTTTTTATTATATGACCACATTGTTGTTAAGCCCAACATATATTATGAGATGTTTACTTTATATATATACATAGAGAATAATGGAGGAAAGATGCCATAGGAGAGAATTTCCTCCTATGGCGTCGAAAAAATACCCCCTCCCTCATTTTTTCCGACGATCGGCACCTACCATCTTCTTCGTTATCATCTAAGATGTGGGTACACTAAATTTCATATGATTCTACAACTTTTCACCGTTGATTTAGCAATGTAAAAAGTTTCATTGTCGGTAAACCGTTAATTTTGAACCCACTAAATCAACGGTGAAAAGGTTGTAGAATCACATGAAATTTGGTGTACCCACATCTTAGATGATAATGATGAAGATGGTGGATGCCGATCGTCGGAAAAAATGAGGAAGGGTGTATTTTTTCGACGCCATATGAGGACCTCTTTCCTCCTTTATTCTCATATATATATAACTATAGGAGTAAATCCCCTCCTATGGCCTCTTTCCTCATTATATATATATATATATATATATATATATATATATATATATATAAGCATAACGGAGTAAAAATGCCATAAGAGGTATATATGAGAATAATGGAGGAAAGATGCTATAAAATGGAATTTCCTCCTATGGCATCGAAAAAATACAACCTCCATCGTTTTTTCCGACGATTTGCACCCATCATCTTCATCGTTATCATCTAAGATATGGGTATCCAAAATTTCATATGATTCTACAACTTTTTCACCGTTGAATCAGTGGGTTCAAAATTAACGGTTTACCAATAATAGAACTTTTTACATTGCTAAATCAACAGTGAAAAAGTTGTAGAATCACATGAAATTTGGCGTACCCACATCTTCGATGATAACGATGAAGATGATAGATTCCGATTGTCGGAATACACAATGGAGGGCGTATTTTTTTGACGCCATAGGAGAAAATACCCTCCTATGGCCTCTCTCTCTCTCTCTATATATATATATATATATATAAACCGGACCATATGTCTAACCCAGGCACACAACACGCCCACACATATAGAACAAACAAGTATATAGCACACACCTGCACACAGGGACCCACGATTTTTTGCCTCGAAAGCTTTGAAATGTGGCCGCTTTTCCTCCCATGATCAAACCTTGTACTTTCCTCGAGGAAGAAAGTGCCGAGACAACTTAGTTTTTGCTGGATGTTTCTTTTAGTTTTCTCTTCTGGAACTTGTCAGGACTTCATATGTAGTTCTTTTAAAAGCTACAACAATACAAAGAAATAACATCACAAGTCGTTTGCATTGTTGACTTATCTAGTGCAAAAGCTAAATCTTCAAATATGGAGTGATAACTTGTTTTGGTAAAAAGCATACCAAAGAAAGAATTCAACATAAAATTAGAAACAACATGAAAGCTGAAAATATAACTAAAACTCAAAAGATGGGACGCACGCGCGCGCATATAGTCGGAAAAATACATCCTCCCTCATTTTTTTTCGCCGATCGGCACCCACCATCTTCATCGTTATCATCTAAGATGTGGGCACACCAAATTTCATGTGATTCTACAACCATTTCACAGTTGATTTAGCAATGTAAAAAGTTCTATTGTTGGTAAACCGTTAATTTTGAACCCACTAAATCAACGGTGAAAAAGTTGTAGAATCACATGAAATTTGGTGTACCCACATCTTAGATGATAACGATGAAGATGGTTGGTTCCGATCGTCGGAAAAAAATAAGAGAGAATGTATTTTTTCGACGCCATAAAAGAAAATTCCCTCATGTGGCCTCTTTCCTCCATTAACCTCTCTCTCTATGTATATATCCTCGACACCTAATTGGGAGAGGGGACAAGATGTTATCATCATACAAAGCATCTCTGATTGCTATTATTTATCTGAGATGAAATTGTTTTTAAGTTGATTTGTGTTTTCAGCGTGCAATTTATATTATTTTTGTATTATTAATTTTGGCTACTTGTATCATATTCATGCAACATTACATCTTGAAATGTCGATGAGTGCATTTTTAAGGCAGTGCAAGGTGATTAAAGAATGTATTTTGAATCAGGGATATATAATATATTTCGAAACTGAATACACAGCTATAAACATTCTGCGCAAGGTGATTTAGGAATGAACTTTGCAAAAAACATTTTTTTTCATTTGTAATGTCGAATTTATAGTCTAGTTTCACACCGACTTTTTTTCCATGCTTGACCGACAATTTTGTTATAGATAACAATATCAATGATCAACGTGTTTAATTCAAGCATCCACACAACCAACCAATCCGCGGATCCACAAATTTTAGACTATAGGGGCACAAAAAGCTTTCATAATTCATTCAGTACCTCAATTAAATAACATATAAAAAAACCTTATAGTTAAATTAAATGGTCCGAAAATCTTATTTTCCAAGAATCGGCTAATAAATCAAATTTAATTTTTTTTGGATAATCGACAATTCATCTTGATCTTCACGGCCTAATGCATGTGTACAATAATTTTCATGCGGTTTCGATACTTTTTGTCCTTCTATCAGATGATTGCAAAATTAATGGTTTTTTGACCGTAGAATATTTTACATTTCTAAATCAATGGTCAAAGAGTATTGAAACCACATGAAAATTGTTGTACGTACAATAATTTTCACACGGTTTCGATACGTTTTGTCCTTGTATTAGATGGTTGCAAAATTGACGGTTTTTCGACTATAGAATATTTTACATCTCTAAATCAATTGTCAAAGAGTATCGAAACTACATGAAAATCGGTGTACACATGCATTAGGACATGAAGAAGAACGGTGCTGATTATCCAAAAAGATATTTTGATTTATTTATCCCGAGAATGTTGTCTAGACCATTTAACTCAAAAACATATAATACAAAATAAAAACAAGAGAATTAAGATATATGGGATTTGGGCCATGTGAGGAGCCGTGAGCCTTATTAAGTTAGTCCTAGGTGTTCTTTTCTATTTTTTTTTGGATTTTGTTTACGCTTGTGTTGTAGGTCGATGATTTGCCAGGAAGGAAAATTTTTTCCATGGGTTGGCCGCATGCACCTGGGCATGAGAGAGAAAGACATGGAGAATTCCGGGCTGCTTGCTGGGGTCCACATTCCTATCTCTTTTTCTCTCATGCCGGGATGTATACGGTCCGCACATGAAAAAATTCCTTCAAGAATATGAGCAGTGGGAGTTTTTTTGTAACGAAAATTGAGTGGGGGCACGTGCCCCCACACCTTACTACTTGCGTCTACCGCAACAACCGACTAAAGTTATTTCTGGTTTTGGATGAATCACCGCCTTTGATATCTTATTTTCGTGTTTGTGACTTTTAAGATAAAAAATAAAGGACCAGGAATATTTCTCCGAAACTAGAAAATACTTTGGTTGTGCATATAGAATTTCTTGTGCTTGATTTGAATGGACGGCCAGCTAATATTGTTCTATATAACCTAAATGCCGACATTATATATGTCCTTTTCTTTTGTACAGCAAGGGAAATTGTGTCCAGTAGCTGAAACTAATGTCCATTTGCAAATCATTTTGTTCCTTTCTCATTCCTATGCACACTAATTATTTGAACCAATTAGGTTAGTAGCTGAATTTATGATGATGTTAATAGATTAATTCTAAGTATCATGTAGCGAAATAGCAGCATTATGATGTCTATTGATTTGGGAACATGTGATATAGGATTCTTGAACTGGTTCTATGTGCAATTCAAATGTTCGTTTGTGCATGTTATAAAAGGGTTAATTGTCTCTATTCACCGGCCATAACAAAGATGAATTGATGATACTCATAAGTGAGAATTCTCCAGATCATGACACGTGGTAGATGGCGTGTCCCAAGGCTCACAGGATAGGAGCAAACACGATACATTGAAGGCATTTCCCGGGCCTTCGCCCCGAGAATTGACCCGACCTTCGATGGCCTCCCAGAACACTCCCATGCTCGCCCTACAAATAACCATCGGCTCGTCTCCGAGCCCTCATACACGCTGAACTTTCTCAGCCCTCCCAGTTCGCCTCCGAGCTATCACAGAACCGAGCCTCCTCGGCCTCCCGCCGAGCTAAACCTCCCCGGTTCTACCGAACAACCAAGAACGCAGAGCCCAAGCGCCTCCGCCACGGCTCCGCGTATCTCGCCAGAGGCGAGGGCGAGATATCCGCCACCCAACATCCCGTGTTTCACGCCGTTATATCCCCCATTAACAAGCGTATTTCGTCGTTAGTGGGGGAATTCCGTCATTCACGCAGGCGTAACGTCAGAGGCGTAACTGACGGTAAAGAACTCGCGCCAGCTCGCTTCAAGCGACCACTATAAAGGCCCCTCTCTCAGACGACTCGGGTAAGGCAATTTTAATCCAACAAGCCACTACTCTGCTCAAATTTCTCGGTTAACTTGATCGTCGGAGGGTCCACGGTGATATAACCATCCCGGAATTTCTTTGCAGGTTGCTCGGCTTCACCTCAAAATCAACCCATTGAGATCCGCACGCTCAAGAATGTAGGGTGTTTTTCGTCATCCCATTGAGATGGGAATACGCGCGCGCTTGTCAGGCGCATTACAGATTTCCCTGCCTAGAGTAGGCTGGGGTTTATTGATTGTGGGGATCCGGATCTCCGGCAGCCGGGGACTAAACCGCCGTTAATTATCCCTCGCCTTTGGAGCGAGCGAACCTCCGATTGACGGGTCAAACAGTTCATGCGAACTCAATGTGCAGTGTACGTATGCTTTTTTTTTGTTTTGTTCCGGTTGTTAAAAAAAAGGTATATATATATATATATATAAACAGAAATAAATAAGTAGATAAATATTTAGAGAATTTTTTTTTAATTTTAATTTATTATATATTTTTTATTTAAAAATATTATTTATAATTTATTTTTATTTATTTAATATTTATATATTTATTTTATTTTTTTAAATAAAAAAATATTAAAATAAAAAAAGAATGAAGAAGAAAAACAAAGATTTAAAAATAGGGGTGGGGGTGGGGGGTGGGGGAGAATCTGGGCTCCTATTTAATGGTAGCCTCCCCACACATGCACATGTTGGCATGTGAGGGTCACACGCGAGCATGTGACTAGCATGTAAGGGTCACCTGCTAGTATGACACATGCTAGCATGTGGCTAGCACCTGCTAGTATGACACATGCTAGCATGTGGGGATCGCTTGCTAGCATGTGACTAGCATGTGAGGTCACCTGCTAGTATGACACATGCTAGCATGTGGAGGTCACACTAGCATGTGACCTTTCAGGGGGGCCAAAAGGGCTCCAAAAAATATGATTTTTTTACATGGAGCTCAACTCCAAAAGAATTTTTTTATGGAGTTAAACTCCAAAAGAATTTTAAATATGGAGTTCAACTCCAAAAAGATTTTAAATGGAGTTTTAACTCCAAAAAGATTTTTATTGTGGAGTTAAACTCCAAAAAGAGTTTTAAATGTAGAGTTAAACTCCGAACAAATTTTATATGGAGTTAAACTCCTAAAAAGATTTAATGTGTAGTTAAACTCCCCAAAAATGATTTTTACTGTGGAGTTAAACTCCAAAAGAATTTTTGTAGTGGAGTTAAACTCCAAAATAATTTAATTTGTAGAGCTAAACTCCAAAAGATTTTCTCCTTTCTCTTTTGAGAAGAAACCGAAAATAGGTTCTCTTGAAACTCCAAGATCTAGATCTTGGGTGATAAAAAAAGACCCTTTTTCTTCTCTTGATGGAGTATTGGAAGGTGGGTTTATGGTAAAACTTTATTTAGTTTAAAAAAAGAGAGCTAAGCTCCTGATTTATTTGGAAAATGAAAAGGAAGAGGAAGAACTTGAAAAAAAGAGAGTGGAGGCACAAACCCTAGTTTTTTTAAGGAATGAAAAGTGTATCCTTTATTCATCATCATGTTGCCTTATATAGACTTACACATTTACATATAACCACTTGGGCTTTACAAAATGGCATTTTTCCCATCCCATGCCTCATGTGCTCATTCTTTTGTACATAAGCCATGGGCTTTACAAAAATTTGGCTTTATGCCCATTTTTCTTACATTCATGCATAAAAAATTATATCAAAATTATTTATTACATGATTTTTATTTTGGTATGGAGGAGGGCCGGCCGCTTCATGTTCGGACTCGACCTGGGCATGGGCCCACTTGGCTTGGGGTTGACCTTGATTTTGACTTGGTCAACCCGGGTGCAATTTTCGACCCCAACAAAGTGCCCCCCATCAATAAATACACACCACATATGTGGGTCGTGGGCATGAAATTGATGGATCTTCTTTCATGTAGAGACGACTTGCTTTGGTTCCCACTTTTTGGGATGCACTGCCCTATTTACGACATGGACGGTTGACATTTGAGTCTCCGAGGCGGAGTGTCCGTGGTAGACGTTTCCCTGGCTCGGAACGATTTGGTTCCAGATTTGTGGGAAGCCTGCACTGCCCTTTTTACGACATGGGCGGTCGACGTTTGCGTCTCCGAGGCGGAGTGTCCGTGGTAGACGTTTCCCTGGCCCGGAGCGATTTGGTTCCCGATTTGTGGGAAGCTTGCACTGCCCTTTTTACGACATGGACGGTCGAGGCCCTGGCTCGGAGCGATTTGGTTCCCGACTTGTGGGAAGCCTGCACTGCCCTTTTTACGACATGACGGTCGACGCTCTGACCTGGAGTGATTTGGTTCCCGATTTGTGGGAAGCCTGCACTGCCCTTTTTACGACATGAACGGTCGACGCTTGACGCGTCTTTGAGGCGGAGTGTCCGTGGTAGACTTTTCCCTGGCCCGGAGTGATTTGGTTCCCAATTTGTGGGAAGCCTGCACTGCCCTTTTTACAACATGGACGGTCGACGCCCGATTTGACTTTCTCTGCTTCTTGCAGTGTCAGGGGTGATCTTGACTTGCTCCGATTCTTGCGGTTTCGAGATTGGATTCTGACTTGATCCGCTTTCTGCGGTGTCGGAGTTGAAGTTGACTTGCTGATTATGATTTGGGATGACATCAGCATCGCTACACTGGAATATGATACCAGGAGCGAATCATCATCTGTCTTTGAGAGGATTAGGGGATTTTGGTTTTGGTCAGCATCTGCATTGCTGCAATAGAATAATGCCAGGAGAAACTCATCATTTCCCTCGGGAGGATTTGGGAATTGGTGGCTTAGGAGACATGTTCAGATTTCTATCACCTAAGGCTTTTCAATTTTATGGACCGTAAGGGTCCCATAAAAGCATTTTCTCCCTACGAGTCGAAAGGATCTTGTAGGTGTATTTTCTCCTTAGGAGTCATGGGAACTCCTAAATGTGTTCCTCTTTTGTGAGTCGTAAGGATCTCACGCGGGAATTTTCTCCTCACAAAGTCGAGAGGACTTTGCGAGTGCATTTCATCTCTTTTTCACGAGTTTGCGCTTTTTTGGGTTTTCACAAACTCGCCGGCAGTCCTGCTGTTTTTACTCACGGAGCCCTTTCGGGTTTTCATCTGTGTCTATTTTTCTTGTGGACATACCTTCTTTTTTTATCTTCATCGCTGGTGGGACTTTGAAAGTGGTCTCGTCGGTAAGACTTGAGAGAGATAGGGGTCGTTTACGCCCGTGAATTGTATACGGTTTTGCAGGATGTATGATTCAGACCGTAGGGCCGGAAGAATTTCGGGACTTTGTCGGCGTCTGCAATATGGTACCAGGAGCGGCTCATCATTCGCCGTGAAGGGATCTCCCTCATTTCCAATTTAACGACTTAGGGGTCATCTGTTCCCAGTTTAACGACTTAGAGGTCATCTGTTCCCAGTTTAAAGACTTAGGGGTCTATTGGATTGGAGTTTGAAATTTTAGAGTTAGGGTAGGTATCAGCGTTGCTAACACTGAAGCACATATGCCAGGAGCAATTCATCATTTGCCTTTGCCTGTTGGGAAGCGATGGCTTAGGAGACAGGTTTTGTAACAACCCTAAATTTCATATACAAGTTTTTACAAAAAAATTTCAAAAAATCCATAAAGGGTTATTTATTGCCTGAACACAAGACTTAAGTAATTAATTAGTAATTTAATTACAAGAAGGAGTTTGTAGCTCATTGGTAATACCTTACACTGCTGAACCAAGCCACCAGAGTTCAAATCCCATGCCCAACATTATTTTTTAATATTTATTTTGTTTAAATTTTATAGAAGCCCAACAGTCCACCTGAGATAACTCCCAAACATTGAACTGAACCTGAAAATATGAATATACCAGTGCCTACCCCCGGCGACCCCCCACCTCCCAAGAGGCTGAGCCGGCCGAGTCGTCAACAAGGGAAGTGTGCCATTTGAACTAACCTACACCCCTGCATACTTTAATTCTGCAGACCACCTCCAGAGAGCCCATTAACACCTAGTTATTCCAATTTTTAATGAATTTCCTATATTTTTACATTTTTTAAAAACCATACACCTACCCTAACCCTAGCCTAACCCTATAAATACACGCCTACTCCTACTCTCTCACCCCAAAATTCTGAGCCCTCTCTCTCAAAATTCAAAGAATCTTGTGCACTTTGAAAACGAACTCGAGACGAAACTCCGACGAATTCCCGGCGGAACTTCCGGCGATCGTTTTAAGAACTCCCGGCGACGACGCAACACATCGGTGATTCTACTACTTCCCTCTCACTCTCTTGTGTGTCCTAAAATCGTAAGTCCCCAAAATTCTACATCTCTTTTCTTTTCTAAAATACGGATTTACAAAACCCGACGGAATCGGAACAAATCCGATTTTCGATTCGGTTTTCTTATAAAACTCCACTTCTCGTTAATACAATTATGCTTAAACTCGCTCATGTTGACTATTAAACACTAATCAACCAAATTGATCAAGTTTCATTTCATAAAATGATGGCTATTTCACTTTATCGTATTTTTCATTTAAATACCACATTATTTCAATTATACATTTAACTTCATTAAACTTGCTATATCTTTAAGTAGATCACGAGGTAACGACCTACCTCCTCACACACTCATATGCAACATAACACGACACCCTCGAGAACTTAGAATACGGGAAAAACAAACATTTTCATTTAAATACCCTTTACTTAATAAAACCATTTCTAAAAGATTTAGTATTGATACATCTTTATAAATAAATACCACTTATTATGAAAATAGGATAAGCTTGTGGGCATCGGTCGTTTATCTAAACCTGACTTTGTGGTGTCTAGGCTAGGTAAGTGAGAAATATAACTTTAAAAGGCCCGTCTCACGGTGATTCGTGAGCAGATCCCTCCTTTCTTCACTTGTACTTACCTGGCCATAATTGGCGGTGAAGAGGCGATTTGAGGTATCTCACAACTTATCGCTTTGGACCAGTTAGGAGCAGTCTAATTGACTTAGGAGACCCTAGAACATAGAATACGGGAAAACTACACCTTTTCATTTAAATACCATAATTAATAAAAACCGTTTCCCTTAATAATTAGTATTTATACAAATCTTTGCAAAGCGCCGCTACAACCCATTTGGGGAAACCGTTCAGGATGGTGCGGATTATCGCACATCCTCGGGCTTAGTAGTGCGAGATTCAGACCTCCGCAAGGAGCATTCGGTCTCGAAAAATTTAAAATACAACATCTTAAGAAAACGAGATTTCTAGAATATTATAAATATATACAAAAATTATTTTCATATAAATATATGTATATGTAACATAAACATATCTATTTTTGAAGTATTATAAATATTCCACTTCATTATAATATCACAAGAATCAATTTTACACTAAAATACCATGAATTTTATAAAATACCAATATTACAAATAAACACCTTTTATTATGGAAATAAGATATTTTCACTAGAGATATCAAAATATAAAATCTACAATCATTACAAGTCTAAAGACGATTAATAAATACTTGAGGTGTATTTTGAAAAGTATATAAAAGTATTTTTATATAAATCCCCCTCAAGTTCTACAAATTACCCTAAGGACCCTAGTAAACATAGGTTTAAGCAGGACCAATCTCTTGAGCCTCAAGGAGCCAGAGAAGTGGGAGCTTGCCTATCTAAGATAGACAAATTAATAAAAACAATCAGGACTTCAATTTACTTTGCTAATTGTCTGACTCAGTTTGAGTCTCAATATAATCTGACTTGAATATGATTCAAGTACAATTTACAATCTACAATCTACAATTTACAATATTACAATTCAACATGAATCCATGAATCCATTATTCAATCTATCAACTTGAATGAACCGAACCATGGATATACATTCCATTTACATGATTATACAGTTACATCCATGATTCTACAGTTACATACATGATTCTCCAGTTACATCCGTTTACTGATATCATGGTCTCGGTCAGTCATCCAATTATACAATCTATACAGTTTACAATACAAGACAATACAATACAACAATACAATCAAAATAACATTACGGGGTTTAAGGGGTAGACTGGTACGGAATATGTTAAAGGTGGCACGAGGTGGTCACTTAAGACGTAATTACATCCATACCGTTGTTCCATGGTATTATCGACGAAGCCTTGTACTACGGGTTACCAAAGTCCCCGGTGTAAGTGGGACTCCTCTCGTATACACTGGCATCTTCTGTACCAAGCTACAAACAACAACGTTAATACAATATTACAATAATATAATGCAACTTTAAAAGATACATTCTTATTCTGTCTATTCTACTTTCCTCTTATCTCTGGGACTTACCGAACGACCTGTTCGCTGACGACATTCTCTTTCTTTCTTCTTTGAATGTCGTCAGGTAGTTTGGATACGTCAGAGATCGAGCCTACTGCTGAAGAATTGGATCAATTTGCTGAAAACCCAGCGCTTTAGTTTCATTGTATACATTTCCTATCAGTACTTTACATTCCTGTTATGCCATTGTTTAGGCATCGCTTTTATTTCAGTTGTATTTACTTTTCATGCATTGTACAAAAGAATGTTAATAAATAAAGTTGCTGTTCAGTTTATATATCTTGTCTCTTGTGTATTTACTTTTATATTGCTTAGATACGCTTAGCGTATTTACTTCAGAGTAAATATATAGCGGCCTCGTCGCGTTCCCTTCGCTGTATACCGGGAAGCGGGGCGTGACAGGTTTTGTTGGTGGCCCATGCAGGTCAGAGCTGTATGAAACCCTATTATGCAGTTCTGTTCTGCGTGAACAACCTAAGCAATATAACACAAGAACCAGCAACTAAAACATTCTTTACAATCATGTTCATTGAATCCCATCATTTCTTATTCTTTGAATCATATACTTTGAATCTGTCCTAACCTAAATTTTTCATTCAAGATTATGGATTCACCAAACAACACCAGTACCAATGTCAACAACACACCTTCACCACTACCACTCACACCTGCCGTTCCTGCTCCACTCAACGAGCAAACGGTTCTGCTTGAGGCAATCCGCAGCCTTCTAGAGGGACAGCAGCAGCTCTTGAACCGTCCCGAGGCTGAAGCACCTGGGATGAAGCAATTCAGAGCTTTACATCCCAAACAGTTCTCAGGAAAGGGGAGCCCACTGGAAGCTGAGGAATGGGCTCAGAGTATCGAGGATGATCTGGCAGCAGCACAAGTGCTAGATATAGCTTGGGTTCGTGTGGAAAAATTACAACTCACGGACAATGCACGGAACTGGTGGAAGGCGGAAGAAAGCCGTCTTGATCAGCCCATTGAATGGAAGACTTTTCGCGAAAGGTTCGACGCGAAATACTTCCTTGTGACTGCCGGGTTTTCCATGGAACAACAGTTCATTCATCTACAACAAGGTTCTATGTGGGTCAAGTCAGTAGATGAGTATGACGCTGAGTTCACCATGCTCAGTCGGTAAGATATGTCATGGTATTTCAAATTTTTAATATCACATACTACACAGCTAACACAAGACCGTAACAGATTTGCAGCACACCTGATACTGACGGATGAGATCAGAGCCCGTCGATTTCAACAAGATTTAGACACGGAAATCCAGGCTGCACTAGCCACAGGGAAATTTCCAACTCATGAGGATGCTCTGGAAGCTGCCCGCAGATATGAGGCAGTGATAAAGGCAAGGGGAAGACCTCAATCTGCAGGAGTGAAATGCCCTGCCACTCAAATGGCAGGAGGGGCCTCTTCAAGGGCAGTTGTTGAACTCAGAAGACTGGAAGAAGCCAATGATCAGCCAAGACCCGATTTTTGCTTTTATTGCAAGAGGGAAGGACACTTGTGGAAAGACTGTAGGCGCACAAAAGGCCTATGCTTGGTTTGTGGCGCGTCCAATCACGGAATTGGAAACTGTCCTTATAGACGCAACCCAGCTCACACACCCGTCAACTACCCGCAGCAGCCAGCTATCCAGGCTCCTGCAACTCGTCCTGCACTCCCAGCACCACCTCCACGTGGATTTCCTGCACAGCCAAATCGCCAATTCCATCAGGCACTCAGAAACATGCATCGAGTACAGGGGAATATGCCTCCAGCTAGGAGGAACGTGCCACGGCGACATGCTTACACCTTAGCAGCCGTAGAAGCCAAGACAGTTGACCAAGGTAACACTAGTAAGACTCTTTCACATTTTTAAACACTTGCACCACCTTACTATTTTTCATATACTGTTAATACGTTAGTCACCAAACCTTCTTTGAATCTGTTACACTTTCCTTTTACAGATTTCGAGGATGAAATTTTTTTAAGGAGGGTAGAATGTAACAACCCTAAATTTCATATACAAGTGTTTCCAAAAAAATTTCAAAAAATCCATAAAGGGGTATTTATTGCCCGAGCACAAGACTTAAGTAATTAATTAGCAATATAATTACAAGAATGAGCTTGTAGCTCATTGGTAATACCTTGCACTGCTGAACCAAGCCACCAGAGTTCAAATTTCATGCCCCAAATTATTTTTTAATATTTATTTTGTTTAAATTTTATAGAAGCCCAACAGTCCACCTGAGATAACTCCCAAACATTGAACTTGTAACAACCCTAATTTTCCTATACACTTTTCCATACAATTTTTTTTAAAAATTTTTAAAAATCTATAAAGGAGTATTTTAACCTGAGCACAATATATATATAAGTAATTATTTTGTTTTTAAATAATTCCATTTTTAGTGTACATAAAATTGTTTTAAAATTAAAGTAATACTTGGGGTATTTAATATTGCTGTTACTACTTTATGTAGCTATTTTCCCACAATAATTATAAGAAGGAGCTTGTAGCTCATTGGTAACACCTTGCACTGCTGAACCAAGCCACCAGAGTTCAAATCCCTTGCCCCATATTATTTTTGTATTTATTTTGTTTTAAATTCTTTTGGAAGTCAACAGTCAAACCGCCATAACTCACAAAACTTGAACTGAAGACAAAAAACTAAATATACCATAAATCCCCCTAGGAAGTCCCCCACTCGACGAGCCTTCGACTCGGGCCGGCGCCGCCGGCCGGACTCGGCCGGACGGCCGAGTTGTCAACACGGAAAAATTCCGTGTTGACCTGGTCTTCTCACCTGCACACTTTAAATTCTTGGATCGGTTACCAATTGCTCAATAAATCCCTTTTACTCCAAAAATTTAATGACTTTTAACGTTTTTTAAAATATTTTTATATTTTTTTAATTAAAACCCTAACCCTAGCCTAACCCCCCATACTCTCTACCTTCTCATCACTTTTTCTAAGTCCACTCTCCCAAAATTCCAAGAGAACTTGGTACGTTAGAAAACGAGCGAAAGGCGAAGCGCTGACGAAATCGACGGTGAAATTCCGGTGATCGTGATAGGACCTCTCAACGACGATTCGACGCACCGACAAACCCGCTACCTCCCTCTCACTCTCTAGCGTTGTCCAAAACCGTAAGTCCCTCTTTTCTACCTTTCTATTCTTTCAAAAAAATACGACTTTTCAAACCCGACGGAAATCGGAACGAACCGATTTCCGATTCGGTTTTCTATCAAATCTCACTTATCACTAATTCCATAATGCTTAAACATCCTCATGTTGACTACTAATGACTTAAAAATTAATTTGAATAAGTTTTCACAAATGAAATGATAGCTTTTGCAATATACCGTATTCTTTCACTTAAATACCACTATGTTTAGTTTATCACATTTAACCCTTTAACATTGCTATACCTTAAAGTAGATCACGAGGTAATGACCTACCTCCACACACACTCATATGTAATCATAACACGCTACCTTGAAAACTTAGAATATGATAAAACAAGATTTTACATTAAAATGCCATTTTCTTAATAAAACCTTTTTCTAAAAGTTCTAAGTTATATACAATTTTAAAACAATATCTTTTAATAGGAAAATACGATATGTCGTGGACATCGATCGTTTATCTAAACCTCATTTTGTGGTGTCTAGGCTAGGCAAGTGAGAAAAGGTAACTTTAAAAGGCCCGTCTCATGATTCGTGAGCGGATCCCTCCTTTTCTCATTTGTACTTACCTGACCACAATTGGCGGTGAAGAGGCGAATTGAGGCTTCTAATGACTTGTCGTTTAGACCATTTAGAAATAGGCTAGTTGTCTTAAGAAACCCTAAAATCTAAAATACCGAAATTTACACCTTTTACAAATAAATACCTTATCTTTATAAAACCGTTTTCTAAATGATTAGTATTTATTAAATCTTTGCAAAGCGCCACTACAACCCATTTTTGGGGAACTCGTTAGGGATAGTATGGTTTATCGTGCACCCTCGGGCTTAGTAGTACGGGATTCAGACCTCCGCAAGGAGCATTCGGTCTTGAAAGGTTTAAAATACGACATTTAAGAAAAATGAGATTTTTTGGAAAATAAAATATTTATTAAAAATTATTCTTGTAAAAACATATGTATATTTATTATTTAAACACCTATTTTATTATAAGATAAAGTTTCCACATTTTCCTAAAAATTACAAGATTAAAATTTACATTAAAATACCATGAATTTCAAATAAATCAATATTACAAATTAATACCTTTATTTATGTAATTAGGATATTTTCACTAGAAATATCACAAATAAAATTTACACTCATTATAACTATAAAGACGAATAATAAATACTTGGGGTGTATCTTGAAAACTATACAAAAAGTATTTTTACATAAACCCCCCTCAAGTTTTGTAAATTACCCTAAGGACCCTAGCAATTATAGAACTTCAACTTACATTCCTTTAGTCTGACTCGGATTTTAGTCTGATTATTTCTGACTTGAATAGGATTCAAGTCAATCTACATTCTTTAATATTCCAACTCAATATGAACACATGAATCCCAGAATCCAGTTAACAATCTATACAACTTGACTGAACCAAACCATGGATATACATCCATTATTCCGTTATTCCATTTACTTGATTATGCAGTTATAATCTATTTACTGATATCAAGGTTTTGGTCAGTCATCCAACTTACACAATACAATACAACAATACTATCAAAACACTACGGGGTTTAAGAGGTAGATTGGTATGGAAGATATTAAAAGTGGCACGAGACGGTCAGACTTAAGATACCTAACATGAATCCAATTGCCGTTGTTCCGGGTCTTCTAACGGAGCCTTATACTTTATTTTCCGTTTGCCCTGGTCTCTAGCATATAGAGACCCCTCTCGTATACACTGGCATTCTTCTGTACCAAGCTACAAACAACAGCGTTAATACAACATTACAACAAATAGTTTACAACCTTAGAAGATATCTCTTATTCTGTCTTTCTAATTCCTCTTTATCTTTGGGACTTACCGAGCGACCTGTTTGCTGACGACATTCTATTTCTTTCTTCTTTGAATGTCGTCAGGTGTTTTGGACCCGTCAGAGATCGAGCCCACCGGTGAAGACTTGGAGCAGTTTCACGAAGACCCCGAGCTCTAGACATTGTACCTTGTTCTATTCAGTACTTTCATTTCCTGTTATGCCATTGTTTAGGCATCGTTTTTCAATCCAGTTGTATTTACTTTTCATGCATTGTACAAAAGAATGTTATTAATTGCTGTTATTTCTATATCTCTTGTCTCTTGTGATTTACTTTTATATTGCTTAGATACGCTTAGCGTATGTACTTCTAAGTATATACGTAGCGGACCTCATCGCGTCCCCTTCGCCGTACACCGGGAAGCGGGGCGTGACAGGTTTTGTTGGTGGCCCATGCAGGTCAGAGCTGTATGGAACCCTAAGCATTATAATACACAAGAACCAACAACTAAAACATTCTTTACAATTCATGTTCCTTGAATCTTGCAATCGTATCATTTCATATACTTGAATCTGTCCTAACCCAAAATTTTCATCTGGGTTATGGATTCCCCGAACAACACCAGCACCAATGTGAACAACACATTTCCACCACTACCACTCACACCTTCCGTTCCTGCTCCACTCAACGAGCAAACGGTTCTGCTTGAGGCAATCCGCAGCCTCCTAGAGGGACAGCAGCAACTCTTAAGCCGTCCTGAGACTGATGCTCCTGGGGTAAAGCAATTCAGAACTTTACATCCGAAGCAGTTCTCAGCAAAGGGGAGCCCACTGGAAGCTGAGGAATGGGCTCAAAGTATCGAGGATGATCTGGCCGCAGCACAAGTGCCGGACATAGCTTGGGTCCGTGTAGCTGAACTACAGCTCACGGACAATACTCGCAACTGGTGGAAGGCGGAAGAAAGTCGTCTTGTACAGCCTATTGAATGGAAGACTTTTCGCGAGAAGTTCGACGCGAAATACTTCCCTGTGACTGCCAGGTTTGCCATGGAGCAGCAGTTCATTCATCCACAACAAGGTTCGATGTGGGACAAGTCAGTAGATGAGTACGACGCTGAATTCACCATGCTCAGTCGATTTGCGGCACACCTGATATCGACGGATGAGATCAGAGCCCGTCGATTTCAACAAGGTTTGGACACGGAAATCCAGGCTGCACTAGCCACAGGGAAATTTCCGACTCATGAGGATGCTTTGGAAGCTGCCCGCAGTTATGAAGATGTGATAAAAGCAAGGGGCAGACCTCAATCTGCCGGTTTGAAACGCCCTGCCACTCAAATAGCAGGAGGAGCCTCTCCAAGGCCATCGTTTGAACCCAGGAGATCAGAAGAAACCAATAACCAGTCAAGTCTAGATTTCTTCTACTACTGCAGAAGAAATGGACACTTGTGGAAGGACTGTAGACGCGCAAAATGCTTGTGTTTAATTTGTGGCGCATCCAACCATGGAATCGGGAACTGTCCTTACAATAGCAACTCAACTCACACATCCACCAACTACCCGCAGCGGCCAGCTATCCAGGCTCCTGCACCTCGTTATGCACTACCTGCTCCACCACTCGCACAGCCTACTCGCCAATTTCAACAAGCAATGAGGGACATGCCTAGAGGGCAGAGAAAGAGGCCCCAAAGGCAGAATGTGCCTCCAGCTAGAAGAAATGTACCACGGCAGCAGGCATTCACATTAGAGGCCGAAGAAGCCAAGACTGTAGGTCAAGGTAACACCGGTAAGACTTTTTCCACCCTTGTATCCCTTTGTCATTTTTATACACTATCTATACTACAGTCATCAGACTTTCCTTGAAACTGTTACACTTTCCTTTTTCAAATTTCGAGGACGAAATTTTTTTAAGGTGGGTAGAATGTAACAACCCTAATTTTCCTATACACTTTTCCATACAAATTTTTTTTTAAATTTTTTAAAAATCCATAAAGGAGTATTTTAACCTGAGCACAATATATATATAAGTAATTATTTTGTTTTTAAATAATTCCATTTTTAGTGTACATAAAATTGTTGTAAAATTAAAGTAATACTTGGGGTATTTAATGTTGCTGTTACCACTTTAAGTATTTATTTTCCCACAATAATTACAAGAAGGAGCTTGTAGCTCATTGGTAACACCTTGCACTGCTGAACCAAGCCACCATAGTTCAAATCCCCTGCCCCACATTATTTTTGTATTTATTTTGTTTTAAATTCTTTTGAAAGTCAACAATCAAACTGCCATAACTCACAAAACTTGAACTGAAGACAAAAAACTAAATATACCATAAATCCCTCCAGGAAGTCCCCCACCCGACGAGCCTTCGACTCGGCCGGACGGCCGAGTCGTCAACACGGAAAAATTCCGTGTTAACCTGGTCTTCTCACCTGCACACTTTAAATTTTTGGATCGGTTATCAATTGCTCAATAAATCCCTTTACTCCAAAAATTTAATGATTTTAATGTTTTTTTAATATATTTTAATATATTTTTTAATTAAAACCCTAATCCTAGCCTAACCTTATATAAACCCCCCATACCCTCTACCTTCTCATCACTTTTTCTAAGTCCACTCTCTCAAAATTCCAAGAGAACTTGGTACGTTAGAAAACGAGCGAAAGGCGAAACGCTGACAAAATCGACGGTGAAATTCCAGTGATCGTGATATGACCTCTCAACGACGATTCGACGCACCGACAAACCCGCTACCTCCCTCTCACTCTCTAGCGTTGTCCAAAACCGTAAGTCCCTCTTTTCTACCTTTCTATTCTTTCATAAAAATACGACTTTTCAAACCCGACGAAAATTGGAACGAACCGATTTCCGATTCGGTTTTCTATCAAATCTCACTTACCACTAATTCCATAATGCTTAAACATCCTCATGTTGACTACTAATCACTTAAAAATTAATTTGAACAAGTTTTCACACATGAAATGATAGCTTTTGCAATATACCGTATTATTTCACTTAAATACCACCATGTTTAGTTTATCACATTTAACCCTTTAACATTGCTATACCTTAAAGTAGATCACGAGGTAATGACCTACCTCCACACACACTCATATGTAATCATAACACGCTATCTTGAAAACTTAGAATACGATAAAACAAGATTTTACATTAAAATACCATTTTCTTAATAAAACCTTTTTCTAAAAGTTCTAAGTTATATACAATTTTAAAACAATATCTTTTAATAGGAAAATATGATATGTCGTGGACATCGATCATTTATCTAAACCTCATTTTGTGGTGTCTAGGCTAGGCAAGTGAGAAAAGGTAATTTTAAAAGGCCCGTCTCACGATTCGTGAGCGGATCCCTCCTTTTCTCATTTGTACTTACCTGACCATAATTGGCGGTGAAGAGGCGATTTGAGGCTTCTAACGACTTGTCGTTTAGACCATTTAGAAATAGGCTAGTTGGCTTAGGAAACCCTAAAATCTAAAATACCGAAATTTACACTTTTTATAAATAAATACCTTATCTTTATAAAACCGTTTTCTAAATGATTAGTATTTATTAAATCTTTGCAAAGCGCCACTACAACCCACCTTTGGGGAACTCGTTAGGGATAGTACGGTTTATCGTGCACCCTCGGGCTTAGTAGTGCGAGATTCAGATCTCCGCAAGGAGCATTCGGTCTCGAAAGGTTTAAAATTCGACATTTAAGAAAAATGAGATTTTTTGGAAAATAAAATATTTATTAAAAATTATTCTTGTATAAACATATGTATATTTATCATTTAAACACCTATTTTATTATAAGATAAAGTTTCCACATTTTCCTAAAAATTACAAGATTAAAAGTTACATTAAAATACCATGAATTTCAAATAAATCAATATTACAAATTAATACCTTTATTTATGTAATTAGGATATTTTCACTAGAAATATCACAAATAAAATTTACACTCATTATAACTATAAAGACGAATAATAAATACTTGGGGTGTATCTTGAAAACTATAGAAAAAGTATTTTTACATAAAACCCCCTCAAGTTTTGTAAATTACCCTAAGGACCCTAGCAATTATAGAACTTCAACTTACATTCCTTTAGTCTGATTCGGGTTTGAGTCTGATTATTTCTGACTTGAATATGATTCAAGTCAATCTACATTCTTTAATATTCCAACTCAATATGAACACATGAATCCTAGAATCCAGTTAACAATCTATACAACTTGACTGAACCAAATCATGGATATACATCCATTATTCCGTTATTCCATTTACCTGATTATGCAGTTACAATCTGTTTACTGATATCATGGTTTTGGTCAGTTATCCAACTTACACAATACAATACAACAATACTATCAAAACACTACGGGGTTTAAGGGGTAGATTGGTACGGAAGATGTTAAAAGTGGCACGAGACGGTTAGACTTAAGATACCTAACATGAATCCAATTGCCGTTGTTCCGGGCCTTCTAACGGAGCCTTGTACTCTATTTTCCGTTTGCCCTGGTCTCTAGCATATAGAGACCCCTCTCGTATACACTGGCATTCTTCTGTACCAAGCTACAAACAACAGCGTTAATATAACATTACAACAAATAGTTTACAACCTTAGAAGATACCTCTTATTCTGTCTATCTAATTCCTCTTTATATTTGGGACTTACCGAGCGACCTGTTCGCTGACGACATTCTATTTCTTTTTTCTTTGAATGTCGTCAGGTGTTTTGGACCTGTCAGAGATCGAGCCCACCGGTGAAGACTTAGAGCAGTTTCATGAAGAACCCGAGTCTATACATTGTACCTTGTTCTATTCAGTACTTTCATTTCCTGTTATGCCATTGTTTAGGCATCGTTTTTCAATTCAGTTGTATTTACTTTTCATGCATTGTACAAAAGAATGTTATTAATAAAGTTGCTGTTATTTCTATATCTCTTGTGATTTACTTTTATATTGTTTAGATATGCTTAGCGTATGTACTTCTAAGTATATACGTAGCGGACCTCGTCGCG
This sequence comes from Agapanthus africanus, assembly GCA_030015575.1. Lineage (NCBI taxonomy): Eukaryota > Viridiplantae > Streptophyta > Magnoliopsida > Asparagales > Amaryllidaceae > Agapanthus > Agapanthus africanus. Next base: position 143,076,199 of record CM057339.1, read on the forward strand.
TCCCCTTCGCCGTACACCGGGAAGCAGGGCGCGACAGAACCGAACCTGAAAATCTGTATATACCAGTGCTTACCCCCGGCGATCACCCACCTCCTAAGACCCCGACTCGGCCTGACTCGGTCGAGTCAGCCGACGGACCGGCCGACTCGGGCCAGCGCCACCGGCCGGACTCGCCCGGATGGCCGAGTCGTCAACAAGGGAAGTGTGCCTTTTGAACTACCCTACACCCCTGCATACTTTAATTCTGCAGACCACCTCCAGAGAGCCCATTAACACCTAATTACTCTAATTTTTAATGAATTTCCTATCTTTTTACATTTTTTTAAAAACCCTACACCTACCCTAACCCTAGCCTTATAAATACACCCCTACCCCCTACTCTCTCACCCTAAAATTCTGAGCCCACTCTCTCAAAATTCCAAGATCTTGTGCACTTTGAAAACGAGCTCGAGGCGAAGCTCCGACGAACTCCCGGCGGAACTTCCGGCGATCGTTCTAAGAACTCCCGGCGACGACGCAACACATCGGTGATTCCACTACTTCCCTCTTACCCTCTTGTGTGTCCTAAAACCGTAAGTCCCCAAAATTCTATCTCTCTTTTTTTTTTCTAAAATACGGATTTACAAAACCCGACGGAATCGGAACAAATCCGATTTCCGATTCGGTTTTCTTATAAAACTTCACTTCTCATTAATACAATTATGGTTAAACTCTCTCATGTTGACTATTAAACACTAATCAACCAAATTGATCAAGTTTCATTTCATAAAATGATGGCTATTTTACTTTATCGTATTTTTCATTTAAATACCACATTGTTTCAATTATACATTTAACTTCATTAAACTTGCTATATCTTTAAGTGTTAGTGTATATGCCCTAGAGACCATTACTGTATCATACTAGTTTGTATATTACTTAATGGAAGCTTGGGATATTCACCTTGTATAAACAATCTTGCTCAATATAGTAGTATGCTACTTGGTTTGTTTCTACTTCAATGTGTACTTGTGTTTATTTTAGTATATCACTTATACGCATTAGTGGAGCCCTTAGGATCTTTGCTTGATTACCAGCGTTGTGATGGCAGTCACACTAGTGGGGGCTGGGTAATCTATAAGCACATCCTTATACAGGTCCCTAGTCGCAGGACTATCGAGACAGGGCATCGATACTCCGGAGTAGACTAGCGTATGCGCTTCTCATCCCAGTGTAGGAGATGGTCTGTCCCACAGCCATCAGTACGTCGTACTGGAGATAGTATACGGGTGCTCGTTGGGTTACGAGTACACTGGACAGGACTCGTCGGGAACTGACAGGTTGGTATTATACCTATCGTCAGTTATCAGTTCCCAGGTGACATGAGTACAGCTTAGTCCGTTGACTTGACACTGGCACTTCGCCTCAAGTGTGTTCCCACTGCACTTTGATCACTACCCTACCACGGCTCAAAGGAGTCGTGCAAACAGGTGGTGGTTGGGTGCAGTCCCGAAGCACTTGGAGGCAGTGACGGTTAGACAGGATTCGTCTCTCCCGGTATTGGGGGTTGACATCGCGCTGTGTCCAGGAGAGCCATTACACGAGTAGTCCCTGGCCAGGGCAAGCGAGATATACTGGTAGGTTTCCAGTGTTATCTCAGGGTGTTCTGGGCTTCACTCCGGCACGACTTGTACCGCTATTAGGGGACTGACGTTCACCGCCCCCTAGGCCCGCCATGCGATGTATCAGACGAACAGACCGGACTGTACGGAGACTGTCACATACAGGCTCAGTAGGAGTGCAGATGGGGTTCACCTCGTCAGTCTTCTTATCGACATCTACCTGGGGACCGTTACGTACAGCTAGTGCCGCTTGCGGTCTGTGGTTAAACCCACTGCCAGCGTAGTGTCGAGTCTTTAGAGTCCCACACAGAGAGCTATTCGCCTTTAGGCAAAATGAGTAGAGGTCGCATGGTTTTGCGACAGGGTTCGTTCGCATCCGCGCACTTGTGCACGTTTGCTGTCCGGACAGTTTATACTAGCGGGCTTTGGTTTAAGCCGGATCCTAGTATATGGTTTGAGATTGGTTTTTCTCATAGTGTTCGTGTTCCTCGGATCACGGATGCGGGTGCGTATGCACAGTTGCTTGAGATTGAGGGAGAGGACCTTGTTTAGGGTTAATGACTATTGCCATTTTATTAACTCTATTGCTTTTGTGTGTATTATAGTTAATTGATAATTAGCTTAATAATTGTGCATGGTTGTTGTTGTTGACTATTTGACTTCATTGACTTGTTGACCTAGTTGACAATTTGACCATGATCATTTCATTTGGAAGATGCTCTTTGATCCTTGCAATTTGCATTAATATTGAAATGATAATGGTCATATCTTGATTAAACCATGACAATTTTCTAGCTAATTAACTAATTAATATATTACACACATATTAGTGAGAATGGCTCACTAATTATTTCATTCTCTCATATCATTTCTCTCTCTTTCTCATCCTCTCCCTCAAGCTCTCTCCCTCTCATGTGTTGAGAAACAAAAAGCTTGAGAAAAACCTTCACTTGATCTTCTCTACTCTCTTCTAGGGTTCAAGTCTTAGAAATTCTTGCACTCTAGTTACTCCTAGCTTGGAGTTGAAGCTAAAGGTCGAGGTTTTCGGGTGGATCCTTCTTTGACGGAAGAAGACAAGCAAGGTGAGCTCTTTCTACCATTCCAAGGAGCAAGGAGAGAAGGACTTTGAGCTCAAGGTATAACCTTTCCATCACTTAGCTAGTTACTAGTTAGGGTTAGCTAGTTTTTGTTTAGCAAAGATCCTCACAAGCTTGGTCCATGTTGCCTAAGTCTATAAAAATCCGTTTTTTATTATGTTTTCCGCCTCCCCGTAAGCACCGGGGTGGGCAACGTGGACTTACAGTGGTATCAGAGCCTAACTGAACTTAAACTAGCTAGGTAGTGAAGTGTAACGAAGTTTCGAAACCGGAAAATCCTAAAACCAAACTTTGCAAAACCCTAGTTTCTGTTAATTTTTTTTCTGGTCAAAATGACATTTGTTATACACCAAAAATTATCTCAGGCTTTTGTATAGAAAACCACCAAATACGAACCAGAGAGGCGATCAGAGGAGCGCGGATCCGCGGCAAGAGGAAGCTCTTGCCGCGGAAGCGCGGCCGTCTCGTCCCCTCTCTGCTTCGATTTTGGTGCAGAGTGTTTCTGTGTTGGTTTTGGGATTTTTAGGATATGTTATATGTGCCCAGATTTTCCAGAACTAAAATTCACTTTTGGGGGCCTATAAATCCGTATTTTTTCGGAACTTCACTACACTTTAACTATATCGGTTATATCTGTGATGCTTGTATGTATTGAACGTCGGCTAATCGCTATAAGTCGATTAGTCGGGGTTATACATCTCTGTGATCTGTGATTGTTATTGGTTTGTGGATATGAATGGATTGGATTGTCGCGGGTGAATAGCCGGGGTGGATGTGAGATGAGCGTTTTTTTTCTTTCATTCATTTGTAACATGTAAATTGATGTAATATTATTATTTGTATGTCCGCACAACCGGGTCGGGGTTGTAGCCGTCATTGTATAATTCTTTTTACTGTTTTTGCTCCTAGGATAGACCCATGGAGGGGGTGCACAAACTACCGGGTATCTCGAAGTGCCGAGTGGCCTACTCACGGTGGTGAGGGAGGTTGCTTCGCTTCGGGGGCTTGGCGGGTAGTTTTCCGCACCCGTAGGGGTCTTGGGTGGGGTATTGGCTATTCACCGCGACCGTGTAATCCGCTTTTCGTTACAGGCTCGAACGGATTGCGGATTCCTAGTATATCCAATGTATTCATCTGTGATCTGTAATGTCTATCATTGCTTTCTATTTAGGCGTTGCTTATGTTTTACAGCCGCGCTAGCCCAGCCCCCGCTCTGTCGTTAGTTAAGTAACCTAACGGGTGATGACGGGGCCCCGTGGCGAATGCGAATGGCATAAGCGTACGTCATATTTTGGTTGTTTTCTGCAATGGTAGGATTAAATGATGGGACGCATTAAAAGAACTAATGCAAGAATATCACGCATTAAAAGAACTAATGCAAGATAATGAACCAAGTTAAAATCGTTGGAACACTTTCGAAAAACCACTCGGTTCTTTTCAAAACAAACTTTTAAACGCGGAGCTTGAACCACTCCTTTTAAAAGCTATCTCGTTCCATCGATTATATCAAGTTCACTACGTTCACGGTTTCGCCAAAACCATTCGTAGCCCTCCGTCGTTTCATATGAATATTCGACAGTATTCAAGCTGTGTTTGTTGGCCTTAGTCAAGGCACAGTGTTTGGTAGCTGGTGGGTGTTCATATGTTGCATAGATAGAATGCGTTGGTTTGGGACAGTCGTATTGCTTTGTTGGCCATAGTCAAGGGTATATACGGGTGGGTTCAAATTAACCTGGATAACGACGGGTAGAACTTGACATGTGACTTATGATTTGTTGGCCTTAGTCAAGGTCATAAGAGCATGGGGCAAAAATCCACATCGGGAGTTTCATAAGTACTGAAACTTGCTAGCTTTGCATACCATTTGGAGTGTGATGATTCAGGTAGGATTCCTTCGGTTTTATCACGCAATGATATTTGGATCCCGATCCTACTGTGAGTATATGCTACTCCTCGGGGACTTTCTCACTTAACGATCAATGCTATAAACCAAGCAGGTGTCTAGAAAGGTGTTAGCGGGGCTACACCCACAGGGAAAAGAGGTTACTTAATTAAGGAACTTCGCGAAAGCGTTGGAAAACCTCCCTCGAAGTACCGACACTGGCCTGGCTGAACGGTTAAGCAAGTATTGTACGGTAAGAAAGATCCCGACTAATTCTTCCTTTATGGTTTGAGGAGGGATTCGAGAGACAGTGGGAGCCATCCTGTTTAGAAAAACTAAAAACCATTCTAAACTTGCAAGAGCATCGTGCTAAAGTGTTTCTTCTCTCTCTCCTAATTGCAGCGACCAATCAACATGACTGGACTTAAGTTACTTCTAGATAAAAATATACTGACAGGGCTAAACTACAAAGATTGGCTCAGGAATGTCAAAATGGCAATCACTTACGACAAGCTGGGGTATCTTCTTACCACCAAAGCTCCCCCCGTCCCAGGTCCCACCTCCAGCGTCGCGGATAAGGAAATCCGTAAGACTTGGAAGATTGATTGCGCGAAGGCCAGGTGCCTCGTGCTTGCCTCTATGGATAACGAACATCAGAGGAGGCACGAGAATATGGATTTGGAATCCATATTTCTTCATACAAAAGAACTGTATGGAGAGCGGTCTCGTATCGCAAGATACGAAGTGTCGAAGAAGTTATTTTCGGCAAAGTTGGCCGTCGGATCATCGGTAGCGGACCACGTGCTTAAGATGATTGGCTACATTGAGGAGCTCGCGGAACTTGGGACCACGTTGGAAAGTGAACTCTATACGGATTTAATTCTCCAGTCCCTTCCATCCACTTACGCCCAGTTTATACTGAACTTCAACTTACAAGAAAAGGAAGTTGAACTTTCAGAATTCCTCAACCTGCTGAGGAGCGCAGAGGGCACCCTACAGAAAGGTAGGGAAACATCCGCTTTGTTTGTAGGAGGATCTTCTTCCTCTAGGTCCAAGGCGAAAGCCAAGGGAAAGAGGAAGAAAGCCCCCGCCAAACCAAGGGGCGGTGTTAGTAAAGTGGGTACGAAGGGAAAGGAAAAGGCAACAAAGGTAGCGGGGAAGCTTATAGGGAAAGAGGAATGCTTCTATTGTCATAAGAGTGGACACTGGAAGAAAGATTGCAGGGCTTGGATGGCCAGGACACAGGAACTGAAGCAGGTTGCGGCTTCAGCTTCAGGTGTGTATGTTATTGAAAACTGTCTTTCTATAAACTCTACTTCCTGGGTATTGGATACCGGATCAGGATCTCATATCTGTAATTCTTTGCAGGCGTTGAGAAACCGTAGGGTTTTGAAGGCATGTGACATGACCCTCAGAGTTGCGAACGGAGCTAGCATGGATGCTGAAGCCGTGGGGGACTATCACCTGGGAATGTCAGATGGGCATGTTTTGGTTTTGCGTAATTGTTTTTTTGTACCCAACGCAACTTGTAATATCATTTCTGTATCTTTGGTTTCTAAAGAAGGTTATGAATTTGCGTTTGTAAGTAATGTTGTAAACATTCACCTTAATCAAGTTCTGATTGGGTCAGGTACACTGAGCAATGGTATATACGTGTTAAACCAACCACATATTTTCAATGTCCAGAATACACACAAAAGAAAGTCTCCAGATATTAATCAGGCTTTCTTATGGCATTGTAGACTGGGTCACATCAATGAGACACGGTTGACTAAGTTACATAAAGAAGGATACTTGGATCCGTTCGAGTATCAGTCTTATGCCACTTGTGAATCTTGTCTCATGGGAAAGATGACAAAGACTCCGTTCACTGGACACGGAGAAAGAGCGAGCGAGCTCTTGGGACTCGTACACAGCGACGTGTGCGGTCCAATGTCTACACATGCGCGAAGCGGTTACTCTTACTTCATTACTTTTACGGATGATTTTTAAAGGTACGGTTATGTCTTCTTAATGAAACATAAGTCCGAAGCCTTTGAAAAGTTCCAGGAATATAAGAATGAAGTAGAGAAACAGACCGGCAAAAGTATCAAGATTCTAAGATCGGATCGAGGTGGAGAATACTTAAGTGCCGAGTTCCTGAATTATTTAAAAGAGAACGGAATTCTCTCTCAGCTTACTCCTCCATACACTCCGCAACACAACGGTGTATCGGAGAGACGGAACCGAACCCTATTGGATATGGTACGGTCCATGATGAGTAAGGCTGAGTTACCGCGATCTTTCTGGGGTTATGCACTGGAAACAGCTGCACATCTCTTGAACCAAGTTCCTACTAAGACAGTGCCTACCACGCCATATCAGATGTGGAGTGGGAAGAAACCCTGTCTTAAATCCTTTAAGACATGGGGATGTCCGGCTTTTGTAAAAAAGCAGCATGCAGACAAGCTCGAGGCACGCTCAGTACAGTGCAAGTTTGTGGGATACCCAAAGAACTCCAAGGGGTATCTTTTCTATTACGCAGAGGAGCAAAAGGTCCTTGTTTCTCGTCATGCCCGCTTCTTGGAAACTGAGTTTTTGGAAAATCAGATAAGTGGGAGCGCAGTAGAACTGGAAGAAGTTCCAGAACCACAAACCATTACTGAAATCTTAGAGGAACCAGAGGGTTCGAAAGAACAGGACATTCCTACGCCGCTCCGCAGGAGTAGTAGGCAGTCTCATCCGCCCGAGAGATACTACAGTTTTCTCATAGACGGGGATAGAGAGGATTGCATCATAGATTATGATGAGCCTACTAGCTTCCAGCAGGCCGTTCAGAGCATTGACTCGGTAAAATGGCTGGATGCAATGCGGACCGAAATGGAGTCCATGTACACCAACAAAGTATGGACGTTGGACATTGCTCCAGACGGGGTAAAACCCGTAGGATGCAAGTGGATCTTCAAAAGGAAGATTGGTGTAGATGGACAGGTTGAGACCTATAAAGCTAGACTTGTAGCAAAGGGTTTCCGTCAAAGACCTGGCTTGGACTATGACGAAACCTTTTCTCCAGTGGCTATGCTGAAATCCATTCGGATCCTTCTTGCCATTGCTGCCTTCCACGATTATGAGATTTGGCAGATGGACGTAAAGACCGCTTTTCTGAATGGAAATTTAGAGGAGTGTGTCTATATGGATCAGCCAGAGGGTTTCATTCAGAGTGGGAGCAGCGGAAAGGTGTGCAAGTTGCTTAAGTCCATCTATGGACTAAAGCAGGCATCGCGGAGTTGGAACATCTGTTTTGATGAGACGGTCAAGGAATTTGGCTTTATCAAAAATCCAGATGAACCATGCATCTATAGTAGATTTGTAGCGAGAACTGTAGTATTCCTCGTTTTATACGTGAATGACAATCTCTTAATAGGAAATGACATTCCTATGCTACAATCTGTCAAGGGGTTCTTGTCGCACAGGTTCTCCATGAAAGACCTGGGTGATGCCTCATACATCCTGGGGATCCGGATCCATCGTGATAGATCCAAGAGGATATTAGGACTTTCTCAGTCCAGGTACATCGACACCATAGTGAAAAGATTCAGTATGGAAGATTCCAAGCGCGGTAACCTACCGGCTTGTCACGGGATCACCCTCTCTAAAGAGATGTCTCCCAAGACTGATTTGGAGAGGGATCGCATGTCTATTATACCCTACGCTTCTGCGGTAGGCTCTATAATGTATGCGATGTTGTGTACCAGACCGGATGTAGCTTATGCACTGAGTGTAGTAAGCCGGTATCAGTCAAACCCTGGGGAGAAACACTGGATAGCGGTAAAGAACATTCTCAAGTACCTGAGAAGGACTAAGGAGATGTTCTTGGTGTATGGCGGAAAAGACCTCCAGATCGAGGCCTTTGCTGACTCCAGCTTCCAGAGTGACAAGGATGATTCCAAGTCTATGTCGGGTTTTGTCTTTACCCTCAATGGAGGGGCGGTGTGTTGGAAGAGCTCCAAACAGGAAATCGTTGCAGACTCGACTATGGAAGCGGAATATATCGCTGCATCTGATGCCGCAAAAGAAGCTGTCTGGATGAGGAAGTTCTTGAAAGAACTTCAGGTGGTTCCGTCCATTGTTGACCCAATACCTCTGTATTGCGACAACAACGGGGCTATAGCTTTAGCGAAGGAACCCAGGTCCCATCAGAGATCCAGGCACATCTTGAGGCGGTATCACCTGATCAGGGAGATCGTGGATCGCAAGGAGATCGAGGTTCGGAGGGTTGCTTCAGAAGAGAACACTGCAGATCCATTCACCAAGGCCCTACCCCAGACTCAGTTCGAGTGGCTGATCGAGATGATAGGTCTTCGATACGCCAGTACATAGCCTTAGTGCAAGTGGGAGATTGTTAGTGTATATGCCCTAGAGGCCATTACTGTATCATACTAGTTTGTATATTACTTAATGGAAGCTTGGGATATTCACCTTGTATAAACAATCTTGCTCAATATAGTAGTATGCTACTTGGTTTGTTTCTACTTCAATGTGTACTTGTGTTTATTTTAGTATATCACTTATACGCATTAGTGGAGCCCTTAGGATCTTTGCTTGATTACCAGCGTTGTGATGGCAGTCACACTAGTGGGGGCTGGGTAATCTATAAGCACATCCTTATACAGGTCCCTAGTCGCAGGACTATCGAGACAGGGCATCGATACTCCGGAGTAGACTAGCGTATGCGCTTCTCATCCCAGTGTGGGAGATGGTCTGTCCCACAGCCATCAGTACGTCGTACTGGAGATAGTATACGGGTGCTCGTTGGGTTACGAGTACACTGGACAGGACTCGTCGGGAACTGACAGGTTGGTATTATACCTATCGTCAGTTATTAGTTCCCAGGTGACATGAGTACAGCTTAGTCCGTTGACTTGACACTGGCACTTCGCCTCAAGTGTGTTCCCACTGCACTTTGATCACTACCCTACCACGGCTCAAAAGAGTCGTGCAAACAGGTGGTGGTTGGGTGCAGTCCCGAAGCACTTGGAGGCAGTGACGGTTAGACAGGATTCGTCTCTCCCGGTATTGGGGGTTGACATCGCACTGTGTCCAGGAGAGCCATTACACGAGTAGTCCCTGGCCAGGGCAAGCGAGATATACTGGTAGGTTTCCAGTGTTATCTCAGGGTGTTCTGGGCTTCACTCAGGCACGACTTGTACCGCTATTAGGGGACTGACGTTCACCGCCCCCTAGGCCCGCCATGCGATGTATCAGACGAACAGACCGGACTGTACGGAGACTGTCACATACAGGCTCAGTAGGAGTGCAGATGGGGTTCACCTCGTCAGTCTTCTTATCGACATCTACCTGGGGACCGTTACGTACAGCTAGTGCCGCTTGCGGTCTGTGGTTAAACCCACTGCCAGCGTAGTGTCGAGTCTTTAGAGTCCCACACAGAGAGCTATTCGCCTTTAGGCAAAATGAGTAGAGGTCGCATGGTTTTGCGACAGGGTTCGTTCGCATCCGCGCACTTGTGCACGTTTGCTGTCCGGACAGTTTATACTAGCGGGCTTTGGTTTAAGCCGGATCCTAGTATATGGTTTGAGATTGGTTTTTCTCATAGTGTTCGTGTTCCTCGGATCACGAATGCGGGTGCGTATGCACAGTTGCTTGAGATTGAGGGAGAGGACCTTGTTTAGGGTTAATGACTATTGTCATTTTATTAACCCTATTGCTTTTGTGTGTATTATAGTTAATTGATAATTAGCTTAATAATTGTGCATGGTTGTTGTTGTTGACTATTTGACTTCATTGACTTGTTGACCTAGTTGACAATTTGACCATGATCATTTCATTTGGAAGATGCTCTTTGATCCTTGCAATTTGCATTAATATTGAAATGATAATGGTCATATCTTGATTAAACCATGACAATTTTCTAGCTAATTAACTAATTAATATATTACACACATATTAGTGAGAATGGCTCACTAATTATTTCATTCTCTCATATCATTTCTCTCTTTTGCTCATCCTCTCCCTCAAGCTCTCTCCCTCTCATGTGTTGAGAAACAAAAAGCTTGAGAAAAACCTTCACTTGATCTTCTCTACTCTCTTCTAGGGTTCAAGTCTTAGCAATTCTTGCACTCTAGTTACTCCTAGCTTGGAGTTGAAGCTAAAGGTCGAGGCTTTCGGGTGGATCCTTCTTTGACGGAAGAAGACAAGCAAGGTGAGCTCTTTCTACCATTCCAAGGAGCAAGGAGAGAAGGACTTTGAGCTCAAGGTATAACCTTTCCATCACTTAGCTAGTTACTAGTTAGGGTTAGCTAGTTTTTGTTTAGCAAAGATCCTCACAAGCTTGGTCCATGTTGCCTAAGTCTATAAAAATCCGTTTTTTATTATGTTTTCCGCCTCCCCGTAAGCACCGGGGTGGGCAACGTGGACTTACATTAAGTAGATCACGAGGTAACGACCTACCTCCTCACACATTCATATGCAACATAACACGATACCCTCGAGAACTTAGAATACGGGAAAAATAAACATTTTCATTTAAATACCCTTTACTTAATAAAACCATTTCTAAAAGATTTAGTATTGATACATCTTTATAAATAAATACTTATGAAAATAGGATAAGCTCGTGGGCATCAGTCGTTTATCTAAACCTGATTTTGTGGTGTCTAGGCTAGGCAAGTGAGAAAGGTAACTTTAAAAGGCCCGTCTCACGGTGATTCGTGAGCGGATCCCTCATTTCTTCACTTGTACTTATCTGGCCACAATTGGCAGTGAAGAGGAGATTTGAGATATCTCACAACTTGTCGCTTTGGACCAGTTAGGAGCAGTCTAATTGACTTAGGAGACCCTAGAACATAGAATACGGGAAACTGACACTTTTTCATTTAAATACCATAATTAATAAAACCGTTTTCCTTAATGATTAGTATTAATACAAATCTTTGCAAAGCGCCGCTACAACCCACTTGGGAAAACCGTTCGGGATGGTGCGGATTATCGCACATCCTCGGGCTTAGTAGTGCGAGATTCAGACCTCCGCAAGGAGCATTCGGTCTCGAAAGATTTAAAATACGACATCTTAAGAAAGTGAGATTTCTAGAATATTATAAATATATACAAAAGTTATTTTCATATAAATATATGTATATGTGACATAAACATATCTATTTTTGAAGTATTATAAATATTCCACTTCATTACAATATCACAAGAATCAATTTTACATTAAAATACCATGAATTCTATACAATACCAATATTACAAATAAACATCTTTTATTATGGAAATAGGATATTTTCACTAGAAATATCACAATATAAAATCTTCAATCATTACAACTCTAAAGACGATTAATAAATACTTGAGGTGTATTCTGAATAGTATATAAAAGTATTTTTAGATAAAACCCCCTTAAGTTCTACAAATTACCCTAAGGACCCTAATAAATATAGGTTTAAGCGGGACTAATCTCTTGAGTCTCAAGGAGCCGGAGAAGTGGGTGCTTGCCTATCTAAGATAGATAAATTAATAAAAACAATCAGGACTTCAATTTACTTTACTAATTGTCTGACTCAGTTTGAGTCTCAATATAATCTGACTTGAATATGATTCAAGTACAATTTACAATCTACAATCTACAATTTATAATATTACAATTCAACATGAATCCATGAATCCATTATTCAATCTATCAACTTGAATGAGCCGAACCATGGATATACATTCCATTTACATGATTATACAGTTACATCCATGATTATACAGTTACATACATGATTATACAGTTACATCCGTTTACTGATATCATGGTCTCGGTCAGTCATCCAATTATACAATCTATACAGTTTACAATACAAGACAATACAATACAACAATACAATCAAAATAACACTACGGGGTTTAAGGGGTAGACTGGTACGGAATATGTTAAAGGTGGCACGAGGTGGTCACTTAAGACGTAATTACATCCATACCGTTGTTCCGTGGTATTATCGACGGAGCCTTGTACTATGGGTTACCAAAGTCCCCGGTGTAAGTGGGACTTCTTTCGTATACACTGGCATCTTCTGTACCAAGCTACAAACAACAACGTTAATACAATATTACAACAATATAATACAACTTTAAAAGATACCTTCTTATTCTGTCTATTCTACTTTCCTCTTATCTCTGGGACTTACCGAACGACCTGTTCGCTGACGACATTCTCTTTATTTCTTATTTGAATGTCGTTAGTTAGTTTGGACACGTCAGAGATCGAGCCTACTGTTGAAGACTTGGATCAGTTTGCTGAAAACCCAGCGCTTTAGTTTTATTGTATACATTTCCTATCAGTACTTTACATTCATGTTATGCCATTGTTTAGGCATCGCTTTTATTTTAGTTGTATTTACTTTTCATGCATTGTACAAAAGAATGTTAATAAATAAAGTTGCTGTTCAGTTTATATATCTTGTCTCTTGTGTATTTACTTTTATATTGCTTAGATACGCTTAACGTATTTACTTCAGAGTAAATACGTAGCGGCCTCGTCGCGTCCCATTCGCCGTACACCGGGAAGCGGGGCGTGACAGGTTTAGATCCCTATCACCTAAGGCTTTTCAATTTTATGGCCCGTAAGGATCCCATAAAAGCATTTTCTCCTTATGGGTCGTAAGGATCCCGTAGGTGTATTTTCTTCTTAGGAGTCGTGAGGACTCCCAAGTGTGTTTTTCCTTTTTGAGTCGTAAGGATCCCACGAAGGTTTGTTCTCCTCATGCATCGTGAGTACACATGAGTGAGTCTTTCCTGATGGAGTATAATTCCAAGGGTGGAGACCAACCGCTGGACTGGTGATTGCGGGCGGGTATGGATACGATGAAAATTATTTGAGCCCTTGGATTGTATACGCTAGTCAACTTGGGGACCAACCTTAGGGCTGAAAGAATTTTGGGAAATTGTCGGCGTCTGCATCGCTGCACTGGAATATAGTACCGGGAGTGACTCATCATTCGCCGTTTGGGAATTTGGAATTTGGTTGGCGTCTGTATCGCTGCACTGGAATATGGTACCAAGAGCGACTCATCATTCACCGTTTGGGAATTTGGAATTTAGTTGTCGTCTGTATCGCTGCACTGGAATATGGTATCAGGAGCGACTCATCATTCGCCGTTTTTTTACCGCGATTGCTCTATCATTTCAGATTTTCTTATCGCAAAGGTCGCGATTGCCCTATCATTTCGGCTATTTATTCGCGGTTGCCCCATCATTTCGGGTTTATTTTCATCTTTATTTTGACTCGCTGATTTTTATTGCGAGTTGCATCATCATTTGGGATTTTTTATATTTTATTTACACATTTTACATCCCCAGTTTAACGACTTAGAGGTCGAATGTTCCCAGTTTAATGACGTGGTGGTCGACTGTTTCCAGTTTAATGACTTAGAGGTCATCTGTTTCCAGTTTAAAGACTTAGAGGTCTACTATTTCTAGTTTAACGACTTAGAGGTCATTTGTTTCCAGTTTAAAAACTTAGAGGTCATCTGTTTCCAGTTTAAAGACTTAGTGGTCATCTGTTCCCAGTTTAAAGACTTAGGGGTTTACTGTTTCCAGTTTAACGACTTAGAGGTCATCTGTTTCTAGTTTAACGACGTGGTGGTCATCTGTTTCCAGTTTAAAGACTTAGAGGTCTACTGTTTCCAGTTTAAAGACTTGGTGGTCATCTGTTTCCAGTTTAACGACTTGGTGGTCATATGTTTCCAGTTTAACGACGTGGTGGTCATATGTTTCCAGTTTAACGACGTGGTGGTCATCTGTTTCCAGTTTAACGACTTGGTGGTCATTTGTTTCCAGTTTAAAGACTTAGAGGTCTACTGTTTCCAGTTTAACAACTTAGAGGTCATCTGTTTCCAGTTTAACGACGTGGTGGTCATCTGTTTCCAGTTTAACGACTTAGTAGTCACCTGTTTCCAGTTTAATGACTTAGAAGTCATCTGTTTCCAGTTTAACGACGTGGTGGTCATCTGACGGGGAGTTTAGAGAAGATACTCGATTGAACAGTTGTTAGCGGCACCGCTGGATCTTGCCCGATATTCCTTATTACTTTGTCGGTGTTGATAGCCTTCCCCCCAGCTGGAGCCAAGGAAATCGTTCAAATACCGACTTGCGTTCGAAGATGGAAATTGAAAATTGTTAACCTGCAAATAGAAACATGATTTTAGTATAGACAATCGATATGTACATTGATTGAGCTCGCATGAACGTTTAAACGGAAATATGGGAGGAGAGATTGGTCCCACCGGGCATGCCAGAATCTGTAGGGTGTTTTTCGTCACTCTATTGAGATGGGAATGCACGCGCGCTTGTCAGACGCATTACAGATCCCCCTTGCCTAGGGTAGGCTGGGGTTTATTGATTGTGGGGATCCGAATCTCCGGCAGCCGCGGACTAAGCTGCCGTTAATTATCCCTCGCCTTTGGGGCGAAGGAACTTCCGATTGACGGGTCAAAAATGTCATGCAAACTCAATGTGCAGTGTACGTATGCTTTTTTCGTTTTGTTCCATTTGTTAAAAAAAAGGATATATGTATTTTTCTATATATATATATATATATAAACATAAATAAATAAGTAGATAAATATTTAGAGAAACGTTTTTTTTAATTTTAATTTATTATATATATTTTTATTTAAAAATATTATTTATAATTTATTTTTTTTATTTAATATTTATTTATTTATTTTATTTTATTTTTTAAAATAAAAAAAGATTAAAATAAAAAAGGAAGGAAGAAAGAAGAAGAAGAAAAAAGATTTAAAAAAAAGGAAGGGAGAACCCGGACTCCTATTTAATGGGAGCCTCCCTACACATGCACACATGCTAGCATGTGTCATACTAGCATGCTACTCTGCTCAAATTTTTCGGCTAGCTTGATCGTCGGAGGGTCTACGGTGGTATAACCATCCTGGGATTTCTTTGCAGGTTGCTCGTCTTCACCTCAAAATCAACCCATTGAGATCCGCACGCTCAAGAATGTAGGGTGTTTTTCGTCACCCCATTGAGATGGAAATACGCGCGCGCTTGTCAGGCGCATTACAGATTCCCCTGCCTTGGGTAGGCTGGGGTTTATTGATTGTGGGGATCCGAATCTCCGGCAGCCGGGGACTAAGCTGTCGTTAATTACCCCTCGCCTTTGGGGCGAGCGAATCTCCGATTGACGGGTCAAACAGATCATGCGAACTCAATGTACAGTGTACGTATGCTTTTTTCGTTTTCTTCCAGTTGTTAAAAAAAGGTATATATGTATTTTTCTATATATATATATATATGTAAACAGAAATAAAAAAGTAGATAAATATTTAGAGAAACTTTTTTTTAATTAATTATATATTTTTTATTTTAAAATATTATTTTTATTTATTTAATATTTTTTTATTTATTTTAATTTTTTAAATAAAAAATATTAAAATAAAAAAGGAAGGAAGAAAGAAGGAGAAAAAACAAAGATTTAAAAAGGGGGGGGGGAGAATCTGAGCTCCCATTTAATAGGAGCCCCCCACACATGCACATGTTGGCATGTGAGGGTCACATGCGAGCATGTGACTAGCATGTGAGCGTCACCTGCTAGTATGATACATGCTAGCATGTGGGGGTCACATGCAAGCATGTGACTAGCATGTGAGCGTCACCTGCTAGTATGATACATGCTAGCATGTGGGGGCCACATGCTAGCATGTGACTAGCATGTGAGGGTCACCTGCTAGTATGACACATGCCAGCATGTGGAGGTCATATGCTAGCATGTGGCTAGCATGTGACCTCTCACATGCTAGCATGTGACCTCTCAGGGAGGCCAAAAGGGCTCCAAAAAATATGATTTTTTTTACATGGAGCTCAACTCCAAAAGAATTTTTTTTATGGAGTTAAACTCCAAAAGAATTTTAAATATGGAGTTCAACTCCAAAAAGATTTTAAATGGAGTTTTAACTCCAAAATGATTTTTATTGTGGAGTTAAACTCCAAAAAGAGTTTTAAATGTAGAGTTAAACTCCGAACAAATTTTATATGGAGTTAAACTCCTAAAAAGATTTAATGTGGAGTTAAACTCCCCAAAAATGATTTTTACTGTGGAGTTAAACTCCAAAAGAATTTTTGTAGTGGAGTTAAACTCCAAAATAATTTAATTTGTAGAGCTAAACTCCAAAAGATTTTCTCCTTTCTCTTTTGAGAAGAAACCGAAAATGGGTTCTTTTAAAACTCCAAGATCTAGATCTTGGGTGATAAAAAAGACCCTTTTTCTTCTCTTGATGGAGTATTGGAAGGTGGGTTTATGGTAAAACTTTATTTAGTTTAAAAAAAAGAGAGCTAAGCTCTTGATTTATTTGGAAAATGAAAAGGAAGAGGAAGAACTTGAAAAAGAGAGAGTGGAGGCACAAACCCTAGTTTTTTTAAGGAATGAAAAGTGTATCCTTTATTCATCATCATGTTGCCTTATATAGACTTATACATTTACATATAACCCCTTGGGCTTTACAAAATGGCATTTTGCTCATCCCATGCCTCATGTGCTCATTTCTTTTGCACATAAGCCATGGGCTTTACAAAAATTTGGCTTTATGCCCCTTTTGCTCCATCCTTTCTTTTGCATGCGGATGGTTGCAGAAAGGATGGAGTCTTACGGCATCCTGCTGGTGGTGAAGAGTGGCAAAGATTTGACGCTCAATTTCCCGCGTTCGCTGCGGAAGCTCATAATGTGAGACTCGAATTATCAGCTGATGGATTGGAACCGTTTAAAAGAGGTGCATCTCACAGTGTATGGCCCGTTACACTAGTAGTTTATAACCTCTCGCCGTGGATGAGTATGAAACAATTTTACATCCTAATGCCTCTGTTGATCCCTAGAAGCAACTCTCATGGTATTGATATCGTTGTTTATTTGAAGCCGTTGATTAATGAGTTGAATGAGCTATGGAAGACTGGCATCATTACTTATGATTTCCATACTGTGGGAGAAAGGAGAGATTCACACTGCGCGCGGTGTTGCTTTGGACAATAAACGATTTCCCGGCATATACCATGTTGTCGGGATGGAGTACAAAAGGTCATCGTGCTTGCCCCTGTTGTCAAGAGAACATCGTCTGTGAAACGCCAGTAAATCGGATTTTCTGTTACACTGGACATCGTCGTTGGCTAGATATTGATCATCTTTATCGACACAATGAAATCGAATTCAATTGTGAGCAGAAGAATCGACCCCCTCCTCTTGAGACAAATAGGATAAAAGCGTCTGTGGACGTTGTAATGAATCTAAAATCCTGTACAAATGTAATTTATTCAAATGTATAGAAAAGGTATTTCAGCCTGTTGTAAAGTTATAAGTTAAATTTGTTTAATAAAAGCAAGAAGTAACTTGTAGCTCACTGGTAAAATTTCTACACTGCTGTGACATAGCCTGTATGTTCGAATCCCACCGGTCTCAATTATTTATAATATTTTTCTTTTTAATTTTTCGGAAGCCCAAGAGTTGCACATGCAATTCACGGAGAAACAAAAAGTTTCAGAAAAATTAAACAGGCACAATGAGGAGTAAACACTGATTTCACCACGTCGCACGAATCTCGAGACAAATCGATGAGATCCAACCGTCCATTTCCTGCTTTTGGCGACAGTTCGGATGTCTCCAAATTGCTCCGTGCTTTGCACACATGCCTCTTCAGCTTCCCTATACCCCCTGCACTGTTTGATTTCCCTACAATTAAACAGTGACCATTCAATTCATCATTTAACACCAATTTTAATTCTTTTAATCCAATTTTTAATTCCTAAATCCTAAATTCTTCACTCTAAATACCACACCATTTCTCTAGCTCTCCTCCATTCTGAAATTCTGTCAAAATTCTCAAAACTCTCTAAGTACAAGTGGAGTTAAGGCTAGTCAAAGAGGAGTTAGCGACCAAGCCTCTTTCGTTGAAGATCGGAGTTGTTTCCGGAGCCACCGCGATGGCACGGAGCCTCCTATCCCTTCTTTACTCTCTACCTAGCACCACTTAACCGGTAAGTCCCTTCATCTCTCTCTTTTCACTTCAAAAATAATTTTTAAAATATATCGATAAAAGCGAAGTTATCATATATTCTAAACAGTTAAACTAATTTTCATCGTTTTGCCATATTTAAAAGTTCATACAAATTCTTTAATATCACTTCTATAGAATATGCACAATAATTGTCTTTTCATGTGACGAAAATTTCATGTCCAATGATCATATAAATGAACTTTTCAGAAAAATATCATGAGTTTTAATATAACCATATTATCGATAACTAGCATATGTATCTGTAGAACCTTCACGGGGTAAAAACCTACCCCACATTCACACTTTTTATTCATAGCACGAGATTTAGATGTATGATTAATTTAAGAGAATACGTTTTTCAAATAGATACCATCACTTTTATAAAAAAATACGTTTTTGTCGATATTTTTAAATCCTTGGCAATTGCGCCTCAATAACTCTCGTTAGGGGACTCGCTAATGAATGGTATGGATTATCCCACATCCGTATGATAGTAGAGCGAGATACAGAACTCCTCACGGAGTATTCGGTCTCGAAGGAAATAAAAATACGATTTTTTAAGAAATATGAATTTTCTAAACAAAACTAAATTTTGGAAAATTATATATAATTATGAAACCGTATTTTCAGTAAAACAAATTGTGAAAATCATATTTTTCAAATGAAAGGTTAAAGTTAAATGAAAAATACATCAAGTTTCCAGAAGAGCTAGTTTTCATAAAAATACCATAAACGTTTAAAAACTAGGTTTTATCACTAAAACACCACCTAAATTAAAATATATGTTCATAAAAACACTAAATATAATAAATCACCCTCGGGGTTTATTTCTAAACAACATTAAAGTATTTTTTACAAAACCCCATCGAGAAATGCAAACAATATAAATGCAATGTAAACAACAATAATAAATATTTAAAAACTATAGATTAATATAGGTTTAAGTGATATCATTTCTCTTGAGCTCCAGAGAGCCGGAGAAAGTGCGTGCTTGCCTATTCAGGTTAGAAAACTTAACGGAGTTATCAATGACAATTGTTTTGGAAAAAGACAAATTCTGCCGTCTATATGTAACAGTTGCCGATTACTCCCGAACCTAAGACATTCAAGAACTAAATCTTTTCATAAGATTCTGACTCCAACCTGAATCCAAACTCAAACTAGAATCCAAAATCAAACACGAACTTGAATACTTGATGATGAACCTGAACACTCGAATTCAAATATCAAACTCATGTAGGGTTACTAGGCACACTAAAGAGGCTCTACAAGGCATCGACCATGCCAAAATTAAATTTTTATGTGCCGAATAACACTAAGCAAGATCGTTAACTAGAGTTTAAGCGAATCATTGAGCAAGTAAACAACTTTACACTAAAGGGAATGCGATATACAACCTTTGTAGATCGGTCCTTCACTTCTAAAGCTCCATGATGAAGTCCCTTCGCTGCGATCAAGCTTCTCCCGGACTCTTGCATGGCTTCACGACGCGAAGGAAGCGACCTTGCTTGAAATCTCCGAAGCCGAAGATGATCTACGTCGAGAGAATTCCGACTCAAGCTCCTACTTCATTAACTAGAGAAATAGTGAAGTAAACACCTTAAACTAAAGTGCTAGTATAGTAGAGGATGGAGAAATAGGAAGTGGGTTCTCTTTAGAATTTTATTTCTCACACTCTTTCTCACTTTGGATCAAACCCTAGTTTTCTTTCTCCTTTTCACAATGAAGAAGATGAACAAAAGAAAGAGGAAAGGATAATGATTAAGTGAGTATGCTAACCATGGTGAGAGAGTATCATATACTAACCCTTGTAGAGACTTTACCATAGCTAAGTGTAAATGGTTAGGTTAAACGAAGATCTAAGGTAAAAAAAACAAGTGGACTTTTTCAAAGCAACCACAAGCTTCTACAAGCTTCATGCTTATGAAAGAAATTCCACTAATTTGTAATTACCTTAAATAAATGTAAACCACCATTTAAAAATAGAATGGTGTGAGTCTTGTACACCCATGCTTAGTGTATCATCAACCATGATACAAAACAAAACACTTTTAATATATATATCATATATATATATTCAAGTGTGCAAGTGTGAGAAAAAACCCTAAAGTGAATAAGTGTTAGCAAATGTAAATTAGTATATCTAATATACAATTATACACTTAATTATTAAATCAACACTTGACTTAATAATCCGGTCATATCTCATATTACCGGCTAATATCCATCGTATCGACTTATCGAATCAACACTTGATTCGATAACCCGGTCATATCATATATGACCGACCGATACATAAAGTCGCGAGAATAGAATACGGTATCACATACACGCATTTATTCTCGGTCTCGCACATATCACATATGCGCTCCTATTTCGTTTCGCCTGAGCCAGTAAAACCTCTGTGCAGGACTCTAAAGGCTCGTCAATACGCCGGCAGTAGGTGATGATCACATCACGCACCCATAAGCCGTCAGCGGTACTAGCTGGACGTAACGGCTACCCGGGTATTGAGCGATCAGAAGATTAGCAAGCAAGCCCGCTCCAACTCCTGTGAAAGCCTGCCGGCAACACTTCCCGTACAGTCCGGTCTCCTCGTCTGATATGTCGCATATCAAGTCTAGGGGTGGTTAACGTCAGACCCCAATAACCGATAAGTCATGCCGATATGAGGCACATAACGGGTCGAGAAACTACTGGTAACACTTACCAGTAAATCTCTAATCAGCCCTGGCCAGGGACTTCCCTGTTACGGCCAATCGAGCACAGCACAACATCAACCCCCAATACCGGGAGAGACGAAACCCCTCCTATCGCTCATTGCCTCTATGTGACTCGGGACTGTACCCAAAAACCACCGTTTTGCACGCCCTCATGGACGTGGTAAGGTGGAAATCAAAGCACAGTGGGAATCACACAAGACTCTATGACGATCTCGGGTCTACAGACTAACCTGCACAAGTGTCACCAGAGAACTGCCATCTGACGTGAGGTATAATACCATCTGGGAGTTCTCGGCGAGTCCGTCCATTGTACCCAGTCTCCACTGAGCACCCGTATACCATGATGTCAAACACCAATGGATATGGGATCATCCATCGCCCATCTCATAGGTCGAGAAGCATATACGCTAGTCTACACTGGTATATCGATGCCCCGTCTCGATACATCCTCGACTAAGGACCTTGAAGGATGTACTTATGGACTACCATGTCCCCACTAGTATGATCCGCATCATAGTCCAGGTAGTCAAGTACACATTCTAAGGGCTTTACCAACATGTAACTATAAGACAGTATAAAGAGACAAGTATACATGTTAAAGCAAAGAGCAACCAGATAGCATACTATCATGACGAGCAAGAAAGTCCTCTCTATATATGTCCAAGCATCCAATATAATATACATCATCTGTATAATACTGGCCTCTAGGGCATACATACAACTAACAATCTCCCACTTGCACTAGGGCCAGCTGCTGTAGTATCGCATACCGAGCATCCCGAAGAGTTTCTCAAACTGTATCTGGGGAATGGCCTTCGTGAGTGGATCCGCTGTGTTATTCTTCGTGTCAACCCTCCTGACCTCGATCTCCCGGCGATCAACTATCTCCCGGATCAGGTGATACCACATCAGAATATGCCTGGATCGCTGATGGGACCTGGGTTCCTTGGCCAAAGCCACCGCTCCATTTTTATCGCAATACAAAGGTATTGGATGCTCAATGGATGGAACCACTCCAAGTTCAGTAATGAACTTCTTGCTCCAGACAGCCTCTTTGGCAGCATCGTTGGTAGCCTCCATCGTCGAGTCTGCCACAGTTTCCTGCTTGGAACTTTTCCAGCTAATCGTCCCTCCGTAAAGGGTAAAGACAAATCCCGACTGCGACTTAGAGTCATCCTTATCACTCTGGAAGCTCGAATCGGTAAAGGACTCCACTTGGAGTTCTCCGTTACCATACACCAAGAGCATCTCTTTAGTCCTTCGTAAGTACTTGAGAATGCTCTTCACAGCTGTCCAGTGACTCTCTCCAGGATCAGCTTGATACCTACTCACTACACTTAGTGAGTATGCTACATCGGGTCTGGTACATAGCATCGCATACATGATAGAGCCTACAACCGAAGCATAGGGTATCCCTTGCATGCGAGCTCTCTCCAAATCAGTCTTGGGAGACATCTCTTTGGAGAGAGTGAGCCCTGAGATCATGGGTAAAAACCCACGTTTGGACTCTTCCATACTAAACCTCTTTAGTATGGTGTCAATGTACCTGGATTGGGACAATCCTAATATCCGTTTAGATCTATCTCTATAGATCATAATTCCCAATATGCAGGAGGCATCACCAAGATCTTTCATTGAGAATCTTTGTGATAAGAAGAGCTTCACCGATTGCAGCATAGGAATGTCATTTCCTATCAAGAGTATGTCGTCTACGTACAATACGAGGAAGACAACCTTACTCTCTGCCACCTTCTTGTAGATACAAGGTTCATCTACGTTTTTGACGAAATCAAACTCTTTGATAACGACGTCAAAGCAGATGTTCCAACTCCGCGATGCTTGCTTCAATCCATAAATGGATTTAAGCAGTTTGCACACCTTCCCGCTGCTCCCACTATCTACGAAGCCCTCTGGCTGAGTCATGTACACGCACTCTTCTAAATCACTGTTTAGAAAGGCGGTCTTAACATCCATTTGCCAGATTTCGTAGTCATGATATGCAGCGATGGCAAGCATGATCCGGATGGATTTAAGCATAGCCACTGGAGAAAAGGTTTCATCATAGTCCACACCTGGTCTTTGACGAAAACCTTTTGCAACAAGTCTAGCTTTGAAAGTCTCCACTTTCCCATCTACACCAAGTTTTTTCTTGAAGATCCACTTGCTCCCAATGGGTTTTACCCCTTCAGGAGCAACTTCCAAAGTCCATACTTTGTTGGTGTACATGGATTCCATCTCGGACCGCATTGCATCCAGCCATTTCACTGAGTCTCCACTCATGATGGCCTGCTCGAAGCTAGTTGGGTCATCATCATCCATGATGCAATCCTCGCTCCCACCATCAATGAGAAAACCGTAGTATCTCTCAGGTGGGTGAGGAACCCTACTAGATCGGCGGAGTGGCTGGGGTTCATTGGGAACTACCGAATCCTATGGTTCTACCAAGTCTTCTGTTGTTGTTTGTGTTGCTGGAACCTCTTCCAGTTCTATCCCAATGCCACTAATCTGTTTCATAAGAAAACCTTTTTCTAAGAAAGTGGCTTGTCGAGAAACAAATACCTTTTGTTCCTCGGTATGGTAGAAGATATACCCTTTTGAATTCTTGGGATATCCTACAAACTTACATAAGACCGATCTCACCTTGAGTTTGTCCGGATTTTGTCTTTTGACATAGGCCGGACAACCCCATATCTTAATATAATTAAGATGTGGTCTCTTCCCTTTCCATATCTCATATGAAGTGGTAGGCACAGATTTGGTAGGAACTCTATTCAATAGGTCTATGGCTGTTTCAAGCGCATATCCTCAGAAGGAAATAGGTAACTCAGCTGTACTCATCATTGAACGCACCATATCTAATAGGGTGCGGTTCCTCCGTTCCGATACACCGTTGTGCTGTGGTGTATATGGAGGAGTTAGCTGAGAGAGAATCCCATTCTCTGTTAGGAAATCCAGGAATTCATTGCTCAAGTATTCACCTCCTCGATCAGATCGAAGGATTTTAATACTTTTCCCGGTTTGGTTCTCGACTTCTTGTTTATATTCTCTAAATTTCTCAAAAGCTTCTGATTTGTGTTTCATCAGGAACACATATCCGAATCTAGAGAGATCGTCAGTGAATGTAATGAAGTACGAAGAACCATCCCTGGCATGTGTAGACATGGGACCGCATATATCACTATGTACCAGTCCCAAGAGTTCGGTAACTCTTTCTCCGTGTCCCGTAAACAGAGTTTTGGTCATCTTGCCTTTGAGACATGACTGGCAAGTGTCATAAGATGAAAATTCAAACGGATTTAAATATCCATCCTTATGCAACTTAGCTAGTCGTGTCGCATTAATGTGACCCAGTTTACAATGCCACAAGAAGGATTCGTTCAGTTCTGAACTCTTCCTCTTGTGTGTGTTTGTTATGCTCAGAACTGTTGATTGATTTAGAACATAAATGCCATTGCACATCGTGCCTGATCCAACCAACTTTTGGTTTAGGAAAATGTTCATAAAATTATCCTGTAATACAAAATTATATCCCTCTTTGGTCAACAAAGAAACCGATATAATGTTGCATATCAGGTTCGGCATGTAATAGCATTCGTTCAGAATCAATGTATTACCAGTTGGCAATACAAGGTGATATTCCCCGACGGTTTTAGCTGCAACAATTGCACCATTTCCAACCCTTATATCTTTATCACTTTCTCCAAGTTCTCTACCTTTCCTAAGCCCATGTAACTGATTACATATATGGGATCCTGACCCGGTATCTAATACCCAGGACGTAGAGGAAATGGAGAAACAGTTCTCTGTAACGAACACACCCGAAGAAAATGCATCAACATGTACTTTCTTCATACGGGAGGCATGGGAATCCTGGTATTCCTCTGTATCCTGATCAGTCTTATAACTGTTATAAGAAAGAACGGAACCAACGTTTCCCAGCACAGTATAACATGCGGGTTCGGTCAATACATCCATATTATTATCTTTATTAAGGCATGATACGGTCGCTACCTGGAGAGAGAGAGAAGAAAACACTTTAGCGTATGCTCTTGCAAGATCAGATTGGTTATTATTTCATCTAATCAGGATGGCTCCCACTATTTTTATCAAATCTTCCTTCAAACCCTAAAAGGAAAGACTAGCCGGGATTAATTACACCCTACAATTTCGCCAATCTTTCAG
Source organism: Agapanthus africanus (assembly GCA_030015575.1). Taxonomy (NCBI): domain Eukaryota; kingdom Viridiplantae; phylum Streptophyta; class Magnoliopsida; order Asparagales; family Amaryllidaceae; genus Agapanthus; species Agapanthus africanus. The sequence goes on from CM057339.1 coordinate 143,101,723, forward strand.
CCAGGCCAGTGTCGGTACTTTGAGGGAGGTTCCCCATGCTTTCGCACGGACCTAATTAAAGTAAACCTCGTTTTCCCAGAGGCGTAACCCCGTTGACACCTTTCTAGATACATACTTGATCGGCTAATTGTCCTGTGTAAAACTCTCCCAGGAGTAACAATTACTCGCAGTGGGTATCGGGATCCAACTATCTCATAGAAGGCATGCAATCTCATTGCAAATCTCAACACTTGAAATTCCCGATAAAATTTTGCCCCTAGCATGCTATGACTTTGACGCATGCCAAACAACCCATAGTCCGCTAGTCAAGTTCAACCCGTACAATTCGTGATTGAATTAAACCCACTCGTACGACCCTTGACGCATGCCAAACAACGCTGTACGAATACCCTAATCCAATCGCATCTCATGCTACAGATAAGTAATAATCAGCTACCGTACACTACGCCTTGACGCATGCCAAACTACCGCAGCACGAATACTAAATATTACTTATCTGAATTGACGGAGGGCTACGCAGGTTTTTCAGAAAACCATAAGCGTAAAGAACTTGATATCGTCGTAGAATCGAGTGAATTTTGAAATGGAGTGATTTTGAGGCTTTCATTAGTTTTGCTAAAGAGGTCACTCCCGGTGAAGGGATCTCGGCTCTTTCCTTATGGAATAAGGTGCAGGATATATCATATACATCACTATGCAAAGCAAAACTCCAAAAGCAGTCAAAAGTCAAACCGAGTGTTGTAGCATCTGCCAGTTTTGCTAAAGAGGTCACTCCCGGTGAAGGGATCTCGGCTCTTTTCCCATCGAATAAGGTGCAGGGTATATCATATATACCGCTATGCAAAGCAAAACTGTAGCTACCCTTTTTATTTGAAAATTTGATTCTACAACATCTTTTAGGTTTCTTTTCTTTCATTAATCACATTAATGAAGTCCCATCATTTAAGTCACTTAAACATCACAGATAAATATGACGTACACTTATGCCATCCGCATTCGCCTCGATGTCCCCTCGTGCACCGTTAGGTTAGGTAACTAACGGCAGAGCAGGGCAGGGCTAGCGTGGGTGTAAAACATAAGTAACGCCTATATAATATATCATATATACTATATACAGTATTTATCACTCGAACATCAAATGATCACATCACAGATATCGCAGCAGAAGAAACATATGAAACATTGGATATACTAGGACGTCCGTGTTTTATTTTGAGCCTATATAAAACACGGATTCCACGGTCGCGACGAATAGCCAAACCCACACCCTAGATCCCTACGAGAGTGGCAAGCAACCCTACCAATTCTAGAGTTAGGAGACCCGGACTCGACTCCTCGAGTTGGTCTCCCACTGGACCCTAGAACCCGGTTACTTGTGCTCCCCTCCTTGGGTCTATCCTAGTGCGGAAAAGCAAATAATATACAAAATGTGACATCAACCTCGACCCGGAAGTGCCCCAATAAAAGAATATTATATACATTTAAATTTTACATGAATGAAAATAAAAGCTCTCATCTCACATAAAACCTTCGGCTATTCAGAACGTGACGATCCAATATAACATATCCAGCAACACAGAACATCACATGTTATCAACGTAAGTAAATATGCGCATCCCAATTGTCGTTGACATATAGCAACGAAACCGGCGATATCACATATTACACTTACGGTCACAGAAAAGAAAGTGTAAAACTACAACATTTGGAATCCACAATCTCTTTAGACATCGTAAATCCGAAATATCACATATTTCGCATTTCATGCCTAACATGTATGAATTCCACATATTGTATCACATTCCAGATAAATAGACAGTATTAAACTTTTCGATCGAATAATCAAATACTCAAGATTTCCATAATAGCTCAACACTTGAGCGGAGTTTAAAGATTCCAGAATACGTCACAGTAGCAACGGTCCAGCCGTAGAAGGGTCAAGCCAACGCCTCACATGTGGCACGCCGTACTGCCCCAAACCCTAAGGTTCAATGGGCAGTTCAAGACGGTCACATAATCGAGTTAAGGTTTGTTGTCTTCTAGAGGGTCCATCACATTTCTTGCACGTTTTTCCGAAAGATTCAAACCCGAGAAAAATTCAACACTTGAATGTTTTTCGTGCCGGGAGAAATTGAGTTAATGATATCCGTTCGAACATTTTAATACTTTCTAAATTATCCGGAATAACAGAACAAAATTAAATTCTCCGATCGAATCGATGATTACAAAATGAACCCCTGAATACTCAACACTTGAGTCAGATTTAAAAATCCCATAAAAATCCAACAGAAGAATTAAACATTACTGTGCAAACAGAATATCCTTATGTCACTGTACTGCCGCGGTTCCGTGGCACAAGCAGGGAATTGCCGCGGAACCGCGATCGTCCGTACGGTTCAGGTGATCGTTTTGCATAGTATAGCTTAGAAAACCCTGCCGAATTTTTTTTATGTATTTTTAATTCAGAAAAATCACAGATTTGAAAAAATGTACAGAGAGGGTTTCATTTCGACGTTGTCGGGTTCGTTCGGAGTTTTAATTTCGTTAACGCATCGCCTAATGCTCTAGCTAGGCTCTGATACTACTGTAGGGTTATTAGGCACACTAATGAGGCTCTACAAGGCATCGACCATGCCAAAATTAAATTTTTATGTGCCGAATAACACTAAGCAAGATCGTTAACTAGAGTTTAGGCGAATCATTGAGCAAGTAAACAACTTTACACTAAAGGGAATGCGATATACAACCTTTGTAGATCGGTCCTTCACTTTTAAAGCTCCTTGATGAAGTCCTTTCGCTGCGATCAAGCTTCTCCCGGACTCTTGCATGGCTTCACGACGCGAAAGAAGCGACCTTGCTTGAAATCTCCGAGGCCGAAGATGATCTACGTCGAGGGAATTCCGACTCAAGCTCTACTTCATTAATTAGAGAAATAGTGAAGTAAACAACCTAAACTAAAGTGCTAGTAAAGTAGAGGATGGAGAAATAGGAAGTGGGTTCTCTTTAGAATTTTGTTTCTCACACTCTTTCTCACTTTGGATCAAACCCTAGTTTTCTTTCTCCTTTTCACAATGAAGAAGATGAACAAAAGAAAGAGGAAAGGATAATGATTAAGTGAGTATGTTAACCATGGTGAGAGAGTATCATATACTAACCCTTGTAGAGACTTTACCATAGCTAAGTGTAAATGGTTAGGTTAAACAAAGATCTAAGGTAAAACAAAACAAGTGGACTTTTTCAAAGCAACCACAAGCTTCTACAAGCTTCATGCTTATGAAAGAAATTCCACTAATTTGTAATTACCTTAAATAAATGTAAACCACCATTTAAAAATAGAATGGTGTGAGTCTTGTACACTCATGTTTAGTGTATCATCAACCATGATACAAAACAAAACACTTTTAATATATATATATATATATATATATATATATATATATATATTCAAGTGTGCAAGTGTGAGAAAAAACCCTAAAGTGAATAAGTGTTAGCAAATGTAAATTAGTATATCTAATATACAATTATACACTTAATTATTAAATCAACACTTGACTTAATAATCCGGTTATATCTCATATTACCGGCTAACATCCATCGTATCGACTTATCGGATCAACACTTGATTCGATAACCCGGTCATATCATATATGACCGACCGATACATAAAGTCGCGAGAATAGAATACGGTATCACATACACGCATTTATTCTCGGTCTCGCACATATCACATATGCGCTCCTATTTCGTTTCGCCTGAGCCAGTAAAACCTCTGTGCAGGACTCTAAAGACTCGTCAATACGCCAGCAGTAGGTGATGATCACATCACGCACCCACAAGCCGTCAGCGGTACTAGCTGGACGTAACGGCTACCCGGGTATTGAGCGATCAGAAGATCAGCAAGCAAGCCCGCTCCAACTCCTGTGAAAGCCTGCCGGCAACACTTCCCGTACAGTCCGGTCTCCTCGTCTGATATGTCGCATATCAAGTCTAGGGGTGGTTAACGTCAGACCCCAATAACCGATAAGTCGTGCCGATATGAGGCTCATAACGGGTCGAGAAACTACTGGTAACACTTACTAGTAAATCTCTAATCAGCCCTGGCCAGGGACTTCCCTGTTACGGCCAATCAAGCACAGCGCAACATCAACCCCCAATACCGGGAGAGACGAAACCCCTCCTATCGCTCATTGCCTCCATGTGACTCGGGACTGTACCCAAAAACCACCGTTTTGCACGCCCTCATGGACGTGGTAAGGTGGAAATCAAAGTACACTAGGAATCACACAAGACTCTATGACGATCTCGGGTCTACAGACTAACCTGAACAAGTGTCACCAGAGAACTGCCATCTGACGTGAGGTATAATACCATCTGGGAGTTCTCGGCGAGTCCTTCCAGTGTACCCAGTCTCCACTGAGCATCCGTATACCATCTCTGATGTCAAACACTAATGATATGGGATCATCCATCGCCCATCTCATGGGTCGAGAAGCATATATGCTAGTCTACACCGGTATATCGATGCCCCGTCTCGATACACCCTCGACTAGGGACCTTGAAGGATGTACTTATGGACTACCATGTCCCCACTAGTATGATCCGCATCATAGTCCAGGTAGTCAAGTACACATCCTAAGGGCTTTACCAACATGTAACTATAAGACAGTATAAAGAGACAAGTATACATGTTAAAGCAAAGAGCAACCAGATAGCATACCATCATGACGAGCAAGAAAGTCCTCTCTACATATGTCCAAGCATCCAATATAATATACATCATCTGTACAATACTGGCCTCTAGGGCATACATACAACTAACAATTCAAACTTGAATACTTGACACGAATTGACCGAACCATGGTTATAACTTGACATGAATATCTGAATACACGATTATATTTTGAACATGAACCTGTACATTTTATATTCATAGATTCTGCCAAGACCTCTAATCTTAATCTATACAATACAATACGCGGGGATAAAGTGGTAGATTGGTACGGAACATATATCGTGAAACGAGAGGTCGCTTAAAAGACACCTACATGAATTCACGTGCCGTTGTCCTGTGAGTTATGATGGAACCTTGTACTACATGTTACCATAGTTCACGGGGTAAGATAGACTCATCTCGTATATATGAATACCTTTTTTATCAAACTACAAATAACCACGTTAGAATAACTATATTATACCTGTGAATGATCATATACAACTTTACCATCCACTGTCATTTGATTTCTATTTATATTATATACTATCTTCTTTTACTTCTTTTGGGACTTACCGAGCGCTAGTTCGCCGAAGACATTCCTCTCCGTTTTCTTTCTTAGGAATATTTGTCAGGAGGACCGGACTCTAAGAACATAGAGCCGTGCCAGGAAGACTTGGACCAGTTTGCTACTCAGCCAGACTACTGGTTTCTTACTACCTGTACTTGCTTTCATTATGACATTGTTTAGGCATTAGCTTTATCAATGTATCTTTTTATTACAAACAGTTGTATGTAAATAAAATTCATTTTATTACTCTTGTCATTCTTGCACATTATTATATTACTTAATTACGCTTAACGTATTTTCATAGTAATACGTTGCGGGCTTGCTACGTCACCGTTTCCGTCTGCTGGGAAGCGGGGCGTGATAGACGTAGAGCACATCAATGTTGTTTTTAATAAGAAACATAAGCACACCATTCTGAATGAGATATCAAATAACTGGAGAAAGAGATCTATATTTTATGATTTTCCGTATTGGCGTTTTCTTAATCTTCACCATAACTTGGACGTCATGCACATCAAGAAGAATGTCTGTGAGCTTTTACTGGGTACCCTGTTGAATACCAAATTCAAGAACAGAGACACTTTAGCGATACGATAATGGTTTGCTACAAAGAATTTGCGACCAGAATTGCATCCAACTCCGAAAGAGAATGGTAAATGGGATATTCCACCAGAAAAACACACGATGTCCGATAATGAGAAGCCGAGTTTCCTTTGTTAGTGTCATATGCCCTAGAGGCTATTATCGTATCATACTGGTTTGTATATATTACTTAATGGAAGCTTGGGATATACATGAATATAGTAACAGTCTTGCTTGAAATGGCAGTATGCTACCTGGTTTGTTTCTACCTCAATATGTGCATGTGTTTCTTTTAGCATATCGCTTATACATATTGGTAGAACCCTTAGGATCTTTGCATGATTACCAGCGTTGTGATGGCAGTCACACTAGTGGGGGCTGGGTAGTCTATAAGCACATCCTATACAAGTCTCTAGTCGTAGGATTATCGAGACGGTGCATCGATACTCCAAAGTAGACTAGTGTATACGCTTCTCATCCCAGCAGGGGAGATGGTCTGTCCCATAGCCATTAGTACATCGTATTAGAGATAGTATGCAGGTGCTCATTGGGTTATGAGTACATTGGACAGGACTCATAGGGAGCTGCTGGAGGGTGTTATACCTATCGTCGGGTAGCAGTTCCCAGGTGACATGAGTACAGCTTAGTCCGTCGACTTGACACTGATACCTCGCCTCGAGTGTGTTCCCACTGTTCTTAGATTACTACCCTACTACGGCTCAAAGGAGTCGTGCAAACAGGTAGTAGTTGGGTGTAGTCCCGAAGCACTTGGAGGCAGTGGAGGTTAGATATGATTCGTCTCTCCCGGTATTGGGGGTTGATATCGCGCTGTGTTCGTAAAGCCATTACACAAAGTCTTTGGCCAAGGAAAGCGAGATTTACTGGTAGGTACTACAGTAGTTTCTCAGGGTATTTTGGGCTATACTCCAACATGACTTATTGCGCTATTAGGGGTCTGACGATTATCGCCCCTAGGCCCGATATGCGATACTCTTAGATGAACAGACCGGACTGTACGAAGATTGTCACAGATAGGCTCAGTAGGAGTTCGGATGTGTTTGATCATCGACCTTCTTATCGACAGATACTTGGGTAGCCATTACGTGCAGCTAGTACCGCTGACGTGCTTGTGGTTAAACCCACTGCCAGCGTAGTATCGAGTCTTTAGAGTCCCATACAGAGGGTTTCCCTGCATCGGGCAAAAGATGTAGAGGCCGTATGGTTTTACGGCAGGGCTTCGATCACATACGTGTACTTGTGCACGTATGATGTTCAGGCAGATAATACTAGTGGGCTTTGGTTAAAACCGGATCCTAGTATTATATTGAAGGATTATTTTTGTCTTATTGTATTCGTATTCTTCAGAATACGGATACGGGTATTTATATACGGATGATGGGCATTCTCGTAATTTACTCTAGATTGTTTATAGAAGAAGACATCTCATTAGGTTTTTTCTTTTGATTAAAAAAGTAATGAGGTGGAAATTTACATTAATTGAAGCATGGCTCAAAGCATGACTCATGGGGGTGACTCATGGTTATGACTCACTCATTAGATATTTGTGTGTTGGATAGGTATGCCCTAGTGGCCATTATTGTATATGTATACAAGTTGATGTTTGGACATATATTTGTACATGACAGTCTTGCTCGATATGATAGTATACTATCTGGTTTGTCTTTGTCTTAACATGTGCATATGTTTTACTTGTTATTACGTATCATTCAGACATGTTGATAAAGCCCGTAGGATCATTGCTAGATTACCTGCGTTGTGATGGCGATCATACTTGTGGGAGCTGGGTAGTCGGTACGCACATGCTTAAATTGTCCCTAATTGTGGGAGTATCGAGACTGGGCATCGATATTCCGGAGTAGACTAGTGTATACGTTTCTATACCCCGACGAGGGGCAATAGTTTGGTCCTGCAACCATTGGTCTTTTGCACCCAAGATCGTATAGAGGTGCTCACTGGGTATGAGTATACCGGATAGACTCGCCGAAAACTTCCAGATGGTACTATACCCATCGTTAGATGAAAGTTCTCAGGTGACACGAGTACAGGTTAGTCTTTAAACCTGAGATCGTCATTTGTCTCATGTGAGTTCCCACTGTGCTTTGATCACTACCCTACCACGGCTCTACTGAGTCGTGCAAACAGGTTTTGGTTGGGTACAGTCCCGAGCCACATGGAGGCAGTGAGCGATTGTCGGGGATTTGTCTTTTCCAGTATTGGGAGTCGATATTGCATTGTGTTCGATCGTTCAGGACCATAAGACCTTGGCTAAGGCTGTTGGGATTTACTGATAGGCTGATCAATAGTTTACCGGATTGGTCCTGAGCCACATCAGCACGAATTATCGGGTTATTAGGGTCTGACATTTACCACCCCTAGACCCGGTATGAGATACTCTCAAACGAAGATACCGGACTGTACGGAGATTGTCACTAATAGGCCCAGTAAGAATCCAGATGAGTTTGCTCGTCAGCCTTCCTTTTCGATAGGTACCCGGGTAGCCGTTACATACAGCTAGTGCTGCTGACGTGCTTGTGGTTATGGATTTATCCAGTAACTCACTGCCGGCGTACTATTGAGTCTTTAGAGCCCCACACAGAGGGTTTCCCTGGTTCAGGCGAAATGATGTAGTAGACGTATTGGATACGTGCAGGGTTCCGATCGATTGATGTACCTTGTACCCGGACTTTTGATCGGACAGTTGGTAATAATATCCGGCTCGGGTTTGAGCTGGATTATTAAATCAGGTATTGATTTAATAATTACATATATGTATTTCGATATGTATATTCTAATATTACGTTTTTCGTGTTATTCTATCTCTTTGGGCATTCGTGTTTTTATTTGAATGTAGGTATGTATATACAGTAGGCTATAATCTGTATTATGTTATAGATAACATTCTAGAAGGTGGCCACCTCATTATGCTTTTTCCATTTATTTGATAAATGGAAATGAGGTGAGGGGGGTATGGTGAGGACCATGCTTCAATAGTTAACAAATGAATTCTTTATTCATTTGTGGCAACTATTCAAGCATGGGTCACATTGTTTATTGAAGGATATTGATTCACAAAACCATTGTGATGATATTCTCTCTCTTATGGTTGCTCATTTGTTTTTGCTCTCACCATTTTTGATTCGCCCTCCTCCCTCTCTTGAGTTTCTCCACCTTCACCATCTTCCTCCTCTCTACACTCTCATGTGTTGAGAAGCAAGAGAGGATGCTAGATAGAGATAGTAAAACACTCAGAGCTTCACACTACATCCTAGAAAACTTGAATTAGCAACCCAAGTTCTTTAGTTACGCCTATTGATACTTAGTTAGGAGCTAAAGCCATGGATCACATCCCTCGGATGGATCATCTACGACAAAGGAGGGCCGGAGAACAAGCTCGATCTCGGAGGACCGATGGAGCCGGAAATGGAGATCAAGCAAGTTCAAGGTGGCCACTTGGAGCACATGACGAGGAAGGAAGACCGAAGGACTTGGGTCGTTTGGTGAGACTTCTTTCCATAGCAGATAGCACTTCTAGTTTAGCTAGTTAGGTTTATGGTTAGATCCAGTGAAATGGGTTGTTCTAGCGCCGTTTTTGAAATCGTAAGAAAATTTTTTGTTCCGCAAACCGCCACGTTTGATGGCTAGGGCGTTAGGGTAACCCAACATGGTATCGGAGCCACCCCATAAAAGCTATACTATCTAGTTTTGACGTGTTTAGAATATTGATCGACCGAACTTTTCCAAAACTGCATTTCCATTTAGCACTTTCTGTCGATTTTCAAAAGATGTCTAAAAATCATTTTCAGTATACTAAAAATTTGTGCTGGCTATTTTAAGACACCACAAGAAAATTGGACACACAAGCCCACCAAAACGCCGCGGAAATGAGGCATAACATGAAGGTTTTCCGCGGTTGCGCGGCCATCTTGTGTCCTTTGTGCACAATTTTTCTTTTGGTGGTCTTATGTTTGGAATTGTGGTTTCTGGAATATTTAGTTCTTAGGCCCAGATTTTTTTGAGTACTGGATTAGCACTTGGGGCCTATTTGGAAAAGTTTAGTCAATCGAAATTTTAAAATACGTGTTATTATCAGTACTTAGTTTACCATCTGCGACCGTGAATGTTATTTGATCGGTATATCCTGTCTATTTGCTATATGTTCTTTTAGACGAGTTTGTGAACATGACATTCACGTTGATGTTCTGTGATTGTTCTGATATTATGGTTGGATTGTCGTGGTGGATAGCTGGTTGTGCGATGGTTTAGTACAATTTATATTCACTTGTACATTTGTTATTGTGGGGCGAGCGTCCGACATGTGGACTGTCGTTTCCGCCGTGTTGTATATTATTTTATTGGGGCATGACCGGGTTGAGGTCGATGTCACCTTTGTACATATATTTTTATTTTTCTGTATTAGGGCTACCCCATGGTGGAGTGAACAGATAGCCGGGTTCTAGAGGGAAACAAGCTCGCATCTCATGACGTTGATACGGAGGGGGCTTCACTCTAGAATTGACGGGCTATTCGCCGCACTCGTAGGGGATATGGGTATGACCCACGGAGGGGCGCTCAAGTTACTGGGTCTCGTGAAGTGTTGGGTGACCCATTCACTTTGTTGATTGGGGTTGCCTCACTTCTGGGATTGGCGGGTAACTTGCCACGCTCGTAGGGGTCCAGGTTTCCATTGCACAGGCTATCCACACGACCAGGAACGTCGGGTCTCATTTGCGGCTCAAATGAAACCCGGGGCTCCAAGATTATCCACCATTCTGTGTTGCTTGCTGAGATTCTGTGATGTTACTTATTATCATGCCTGAGATGAATGTTACACACACACACACACACACACACACACACACTAGTAGATCTTGTATATGTTTTGCACTCGCGCTAGTCCAGCCTTCGTTCTGTCGTTAGTTAAGTAACCTAACCGGTGATGATGGGGCCCAGTGGAGAATGCAGATGGCATATACATACATCATATTTTCGTTCTTTTCTGGTGTGATAGGATTAAATTGATGGGACCGCATTAATTTTTATTAATGCAGGTAAATAAACCTAAAAGATGTTGTTGGAACAAATTTCGAAAAACTGTAGTTATATTCTTTCACTTTGCACAGTAGTATTCGGTCATGAATATCCAACACCTCATTCCAGGAGGCAAGAGCCGAGATCCCTTCATGGGGAGTGACCTCTTGGGCGAAAGTTCATACTGTAGATTACTCGGTTTTTTCAAAAACAGAAGTTTTTCAAAAGCGGAGCCTAAACCACCCCTTTTCAAAACTGCTCAAGTTCCTTCAACGATATCAAGTTCATTACGTTAACGGGTTTTCCGCCAGAAACCCAGTCGTAGCCCTCCGTCGTTTCAGAATAGTAATATTTAGTATTCATGCTACGTTTGTTGACCTATTCAAGGTGTAGTGTGCGGTAGCTAAGTAGTGCTCTTCTGTGCATTGTAAATGTGATTGGTTAGGACATTCGTGCGGCCTTGTTGACCTAGTAAAGGGCACGTACGGGTGTGTTTAATGCAATCAAGAAAATGACGGGTTGAACTTGACTAGCGGTTTATATTTTGTTGACCTAGTCAAGGTCATAAATTGTTAGGGGCAAAAACCACATCGGGAGTTTCAAATATACATGAAACTTGCTAGTGCTGCATACCTTCTGGAGTGTGGTGACTAGAGTGGCTTCCATCTAGTTTATCACGCAATGATAGTTGGATTCTCATCCCACTGATAAGTAGGATTACTCCTTGGAGATTTTCTCACTTAACAATAAATGCTATAAACCAAGTAGGTGTCTAGAACGGTGTTAGCGGGGCTACGCCTCCAGGGAAAAGAGATTACGTAATTAAGGAACTTTGTGAAAGCATTGGAAAACCTCCCTCGAAGTACTGACACTAGCCTGGCCGAAAGGTTAAGCAAGTATTGTGACGTGCGATTAATCCCAACTAATTCTTCTTTTAAGGTTTGAGGAAGAATTCGAGAAAACAGTGGGAGCCATCCTGATTAGATAAACTAATAACCAATCTAATCTTGCAAGAGCACACGCTGAGTGTTCTTTTCTCTCTCTCTAGATAGCAACCACTTCATGCCTTAAACAAGATAATAAAATGTATCGCTTGATCGATCCGAATTCTTATTCGGAGCTGGGGAACGTCAGTTCGGCTCTAACTTATGACAACAATCATGAGTATGAGTAAGGGAAAGAGAATTGTATAAATTCCTTGATGACCCCATCGGAGAAAAAGCATACCAATGCATCTCCTTCAGGTGTTCTTGTTATCGAGAACTGTTTTTGGTCAGTCCTACCTCCTGGGTACTCGATACCGGATCAGGATCTCATATCTGTAATTTATTATGGGGACTGAGAAAAAGTAAGGTGGTTGGAACTGGTGATATGTCCCTCAGAGTAGGGAATGGAGCACAAGTTGACATTTCAGCCGTCGGTGAATATCACCTAGCATTGCCAAATGTCAATACTATGATTTTGAACAATTGCTACTATGTACCTTCCATGGTTTGCAATATCATATCAGTTTCTTTACTTGATAAAGATGGATATAAGTTTATTTTTGATAGAAATGTCATGAACATTTACCTTAATTAGGTATTGGTTGCAGAAGGTATACTGTGTAATGGTATCTATATTCTTAATCAAAACACAGTTCTCAGTATACAAAACACACGCAAGAGGAAGAGTTCAGAAGTGAACGAATCTTACTTGTGGTATTGTAGACTTAGTCATATCGGAGAGAAAAGACTGAGCAAGTTGCATAAAGATGGACTTTTGGATACATTCGAATTTTCATCTTATGAAACTTGTCGGTCCTGTCTCAAAGGAAAAATGACCAAATCTCCATTCACCGGACACAGAGAAAGAGCAGCAGAGCCCTTGGGACCCATACACAGTGATGTATATGGTCTAATGTCTTTACATGCGAGGGATTGGTTCTCGTACTTCATCACATTCACTGACGATCTCTCTAGGTTCGGATATGTGTATCTCATGAAACACAAATCTGAAGCTTTTAAGAAATTCAAAGAATTCAGAAACGAAATAGAGAACCAGACTGACCAAAGTATCAAGATCCTCTGATCTGATAGAGGAGGGGAGTACTTAAGCATGGAATTCCTAGATTACCTAAAAGAGAATGGAATTCTCTCTCAGCTTACTCCTCCCTATACACCATAGCACAACGGTGTATCTGATCGGAGGAACCGTACCCTATTGGATATGGTTCGCTCCATGATGAGTAACGCCGAGTTGCCTCTTTCATTTTGGGGGCATGCGCTTCAGACAGCAGCATACCTACTGAATGATGTTCCATCCAAATCCATGCCCAAGACACCATTCGAGATATGGAATGGTAAGACGCCATATCTTAAAAGATTTAAGATATGGGGTTGTTTGGCTTACGTTAAAAAACATAATTCGGACAAACTAGAGGCACAATCAGTTCTCTATAAATTTATGGGATATCCAAAGAATGGTTATGGATATCTGTTTTACCACACTGAGGAATAGAAGGTGTTTGCATCTCGCCATGCTACCTTTTTGGAAAGGGAGTTTCTTGCAAAAGAAACTAGTGGGAGTAGGTAGAACTGGAAGAAACTTCTGAACCGTAAAATGTAACTGAAGATTTGGTGGAACCGTTAGATTCAGTTGTACCCGACGAACCTCAGCCACTCTGCAGAACTAGTAGGATATCTCATCCGTCCGAGAGATACTACGGTTTTCTCATAGACGGGAATCGAGAGGATTGCATCTTGGAAGAAGACGATCCTATTAGTTTCAGGCAGTCCATTATCAGTAGGGACTCTGATAAGTGGCTGGATGCTATGTGATCCGAAATGGAGTCCATGTACACCAATAAAGTGTAGACCTTGAATATTGCTCCATCTGGGGTAAAACCAGTTGGATACAAATGGATCTACAAAAAGAAATTTGGTGTAGATGGGCAGGTGGAAACTTATAAGGCTAGACTTGTTGCAAAAGGTTTTCGTCAAAGACCAGGTGTGGACTATGACGAAACCTTTTCTCCAGTGGCTATGCTCAAATCCATTCGGATCCTACTTACCATTGCTGCCTTCCATGACTATGAGATATGGCAAATGGACATAAAAATGGCTTTTCTGAACGGAAGTTTAGAAGAGTGCGTTTATATGGATCAGCCGGATGGTTTCGTAGACAGTGGGAACAGCGGGAAGGTGTGCAACTTGCTTAAATCCATTTATGGATTAAAGAGGGCATCACAGAGGAATCTGTTCCCCTCCGAAAGATGGCGACGACGACGTGGAGACAGGGACGTCTTGCCTGAGATTCGGGGCAGATGCTATATGGTTTTATCCGTCCACCTCTCTGAAGATGCCAAGTTGATTTATGGCACCGTATATCGGAGGTTTAGACGGATGCGGCCGATGTAGCAGACTTCGTCAGATTCCCCCTCGCTTGAGGGGTTTTTGATTGTGGGGACGCTCTTCCCTGCAGGAGCAAACCCCTGCAGTTAATTACGCTACCGCATCGCGGTAACAAATTTCTCCTTCTCCAGATGTTCACTTCGTATCATGGGTGTTTGTTTTGTTTGTGGTTGCCCGTGGATTGTATACGGAGACTAATTTATGTCGTTGCCCGTAGGACATGGATTAGTCCAAATCCGTATTTTCTTAGATTTGGGTTTGGGGTTTTGGTTTAAGGATACGTTAGCCGTATTTGAGGCTAAGATCAACTTAAACGTTTGTTAAGGATACGCTAGTCTAATCTCCAGACTAAGATCAATTTAACGGGATCGTTTAGATCCGACAAAAGATCATTTGGGGGCTCTATTGTTCCAGTTTAGGGACATAGTGGTCCATTGCCAGTTTAGGGACATAGTGGTCCATTTCATGTATGGCCGTTGGGACCCATCACCTCTCTGACGATGTTGAAGGATTACAACGACAGGTGTCAGAGGAGTTCAGAGATGTAACCTTGAACCAGGTGTAAATTGATTTAAAAGAGCAGCCGTGCTCAGTCAATTTAATTTGAGGACTTACGGCCAGAATTGTGCTAAGTCCAATTGAAGATGTTCAACATTTTTATTTATGATTGGCCTGTTAGGCCTTAGCTTGGGCTTTGCCCTTTGTTTAATAATGCAGTGCATTTTTTGTCTAGCCTATTAGGGCCCCTTTTAATTGGGCTCTGCCCTTTTTTAAATGATGCACAGCATCTATTTTGAGCCCGACAGACCTTTTTTTTGGGCTTTATTCCTTTTAATAGTGCATAGCACTTTGTTTGGTCTGATAGACCTTTTTTTATTGGGCTCTGCCCTTGATAATGCATTGCATTAATTAGTCTGACAGAGTGCCACGTGGCTTGTCAGGCGCTTTGCGCCGATTGAGGAGCGCAAGGCGCAAGTCCATAGGGAGGTGATACGTGTCACACTCTGGTGAACGCAAGCGCACTGACGCAGTGCGCTGCGCTGTTGCGCTGCCGACACATGGCGCGCTTTGGTGGGTTGCGCCAATTCATGAGAGCAGTGCTCTATTTTAACAGCGCATAGCGCAGATCGTTCTGGAGCTGACACGTGGTGCTCTCTAGTGGCTTGCGCCAACCCAAGAGTGCAACAGTGTAGATTTACAAGTGCAAGGCACTGTTTTAATATCTTGATCCAATTTTGGATTCAAGAAGAGAAACTTTTAAGATTCCAGAACCAGTGGTTCATAAAAAAGGCAATGCCTTTGTTATTATTATTTTTATTGAAGATTCTTGATCTTGTTCTTAGATCAATGATCTTTTCAGAAGAAATTCTTCTTTTTATTCAAAGGGGTTTACCTTTTTCTCTTTGTGAATTCTTCTCAAAATTCTTTAGAGGAGTTCTCTGAATTTTCTCTCTGTTTTTGTGTTTCTCTATTTCTCTCTGTGTTGTGTCTTTTAGAATTGGGGTCTAGGGGCCTTTATATAGTGCCCATTAATTTGTTAAATTTGTTAAAGAAATCATTCTCTGGGTGATTTGGGGATTTTTCCTACCGTTGGATCTTTGATCCAAGGGCTTTTGTTTTACAGAAGACAATCTTCTTGTTTTAACAAGAACAGAAAGATCTTACTGGAATTTTAATTCTGTTTGGCGCAAACGCACCAACGCTTGACATGTGTCGCACAGCGCAACTGCGCTAGCGCAACTGCGCTGACACGTGTCGCGCAGCGCAGAGCGCAGCGCAACTGAAGTGTTGCTTCCTTTAATTTTGTTTTAAATAGAGCCTTGCTCTGATTGGGCGCGCTGCCTTGGGCGCTGCGCTGACGTATCAGCTTTTGACACGTGGCGCGTTGCACGCAGCGCAAGGAATTTGAAGCGTTGCTTCAATTTTTGAAATTCAAACAGAGCTTTGCTCTGATGGGGGGAAACAAATGTCCCCCCCACCATTGAGCTCACGTGGAGCGCACGTGAGTGCAGCGGTGGCAAGATCCTAGCCATTGGATCAACTGATAAGTTGAAGGGGCGCAAGCACCTATAAATAGGACCCTTGGTCCTCAACAGATGTTCACCATCTTCAAGAATTTGAGTTTTCAGAGCCTTGCTCTTATTTTAAAGAACTTTAGAGCCTTTCTCTCGTTTCTTTTCAAGAACTTCAGAGTTCAAATTTTAGATCATCTTAGATAAAATTTAACTTAACTTAAATTAAATTAAATTAATTTTAATTAACAGAGCCTTGCTCTTATAGATCTTTGATCTAAAGAAAACCCCTTTGGGGTTTCACCAACAGAGCCTTGCTCTCAAGAGTCCATAGATCTACAGAGATCTTGTTTCATGGGTTTTAACCCATGAACAGAGCTTTGCTCATGGATCACAAATGTAGATCTTTTGATCTGAAAATGAAGAACTCTTAAGAGTTTTCATGGATATTTAAGATCCCAAAATTTTTAATTCTTTCAAGAGTTAAATTTTTCTTTTGATGGATCTTTCCATCATTATTACAGAGCTAGGCTCTTTTTAGGAAATTTTATTCCCTTGAGACCAGAGTTTGACAAATGTCACTCTGTGACAGAGCTTTGCTCTGAAAGAGGAGATTTTCTCCTTGTCTCTAGGGATTTCCCATTAATGAGAATATTCTCTTGGGGATTAATTGATAGTCTCATCCAATGATGGGGCTGTCTTATTAACTGATGCACTGTCATCCAGATTTTGTGGGTCCCCCTTTGGTCCCCTACCCACTACATTGCAGTGTGGTATAAATTTTAAAGTTCCAAGCGTCAGAAATTACAACACTGACGGCTGACTTTTGCTCTTTTTCTTTTTGCAGGAAACATGTCTTTCGATACCTCATTCCCATTTGTTCGTTCGGAGGGAGGATTCCTCAGAGCACCCGTAGACCGGGAGGTCCTAGCTTTGATCAGGGACTACGATCCGGAATATAAGAATCTTCACCTTTGGGGGTAATGGTACAATCAAATTATCATGGGTCGACAGAGCTTTTCATGCGCAGTACCATCAAAGCCTATTATGGCGATCCATTATGCCAACCCACCCTCGGTGAAGTATGCCTTGGAGGTGGTCGATTGGACTTCAAAGGGCCTTCTTCATCCTGCTATAGATGCAATTCCGGTTCAGCCTCCTATGGTTTTGGATATCTTGGGACGCCGTATTTGTCAAGGCGAGGCGCAAACCTGGGGGCAATCATATAATATAGGTCTGATCCCCCGTCATCCGATCGGTTATCTGCCATGGGCTCGCTATATTTTGTCAGCGAAGAAGTCGCAGTTGATGAGGCTCGGGTTGTACACTGTTGTTTACGTTTCCCTCTTCTAATATCCCACGCTTCCCACCTGGTGGGTTAAGTCCTTTTTGGAGCAGTGGAACATCCCTACTCACACTTTCCTCGCACTGGACCGGGAAGTGTCGATTTCTTTGGAGGAGTTCATAGAGGTCTCTGGCTTACCGGTCATAGGGGAGCACTATGAGGAGCTGCTTCCTACAGACGAATATGTCTTCGGTGCTAGGCCGGCAATAATGGGCCTCACTCCGGAGGATGCTGTTCAACATCAGTTTCCAAGTTTGATCAAAGTGTTGAACATCTACGATGCCCTTTTTATCGAATGTGGGAGCCGCGGGGTCAGTTTCGAGGATTTCATCGCTCGATTCCTTCACCCAAACGTCCTCTCGGCAGAAGCTGCAAAGTTCGCCACGCTTGATGACCCTTTCGGTTTAGGTTTGGACAACCTGCCAGCGAAGGACGTAGATCAAAAGGGTTTTTTCCTTCCTAACTCCCCGGTTATCTCTTTTGCGGAGGTTGCAGCCCCTGGGATGGACGAGGAAGCGTTCTTCTTAGGATTTCTTGGGCTATGGCCGAGTTGGTTTGCGCTCCCGATGCATTCTCGCCGTATGAGGCCCTCTGTCTTTTACCCAGCTCACCGGATGACCATTGGGGTAAAAGTGGCCGTCGGGATCGCCGGCTTGGCACACCTGTATCACGGCCTTAGTCAAGCGGCGGATGCTAATGATCCTGGAGTACTGCACGTGATCTTTCCGATGCATTACTTCATATCATGGCTTGAGCTACATACACTGGGCGTCTTCGGTATGCACAAAAGGCCTTCGTTCTATGACAGGTGCAGCTTCCCTCGAATCATGCGATTGATCGGCGCCTCAATTGTGACTCCGTCGCCACGGAATGCCAGAGGTTTGCTCCTTCGTCCCCACATAGTTGGAGACGGGATGTCTTTTACTGACAAAGTGCTGACCATTGGAAAGGCGTCTACTACCACAGTGCGGCCATTGCAAGATATTTTCAAAGATGGGGCCTCAGTTCTGACAGCCCGGGAGACCCTTCATCTATATTCCATCAGACCGGGTTTCTTGGTGTTTAGGGAAAATGATGCGGCGCTTTTCATGAGATACAACCCGCATCGTTTTGCCCAGCAATTGAGCTACAATCGAGGGGTGACGTTGGAGGCTTTCTTCTTGGAACCTGCTGTTATTGAAGAAGAGATGCGGAGCGCGCTGCATCACTTCATGCGTCTGAATACGGGCTCTCATTCTTTCATCAGCGAGCCGGCTTGCGCCCCACGAATCCTTAATACATATATATCGTGGTACCAGCATTCGACGGGCGCTGTTATAAAGGAAGAAAAGCGATTGTTGGTTGACCGTAAGGGTGTGCCTCCCGGCAACGACCGCAAAGCTCCCCTGCTGCCAAGGACCCTCGTAGTCCCTCCGCTGAAAGATGCTGGAGCAGAACCACCGCGTGTGCTGAGTCCTCCACGCGGATTGACTCGTGCTACCACGGACGTGCCACCCGCGCCCCGTGCTCCAGTGGAGCCGGTGAATGTGGTCTCGCCGGAGTCCGGCGTGGGCGAGGATATCGGGACCTGCCGCCCTAAGGTGCCTGCAAAGCGCAAGTCGATATCGGGTGCACCCATAGCTCGCGCGCAAAAGAGGAAGAAGAAGTCCGTTCTTTCTCTAGACGCCGTCCTCAGCTTAGAGCATCAGGCCCCTCTTACCGTAGGCATAAGCGAGTATGGCAGCAATGAAGGCTTCTCGGTAGATCCCGCAGACACCGATCTGGCGGCCGCCATTGTGGCTTCTGAGCGACCAGCGAGGCTCGAAGCGAGGTTGAATAAACTCACTCAGTCAGGTAATCATTAGCTGCATTCTTCGTCATTTTATCGCATTTTTATCATTATCTTTGACTAATACTTTCCCCCCTTTTTTAACAAGTGTCACTACTGAAGAAGCCATCGCTGCCTCTCTACAAACCTTCCAGGAGGAGGAAAAGAAACGCGCTTTATTGGGCGTTGGTACGTATCGCCTCATTAGGTTTTTGTCTTCTTTTTCTGATGGCCAACCTAACCTTCTTCCTTTGTCTCTTTACAGGGGCTACGCCAGTTGATGCGGGGACTCTCCCCGGGCTAACTACTGAAGTCCCGGCCTCATCAGGGCTGTCACGAGAGACTCGACTCGAAAAGCCGATGAGGGATGCTCTAAAGGCTCTGGAGGCAACTCTAAACGAGGACGACGTCGCCTTGTTGGAGGCTTCCAAGAGGTCCGTCGTGACGGCTCGGGAAGAGAGGAAGCGGTTGAGGCGTGAGGCGAAAGAGCGCAGAGCTGCTTTGGCCGTGGGAGCAGGCCCAAGCACTATTCTTCGTGCTGCTACTCCTTCGGAAGAGTCTCCGGTCGCCCTGTCCACTGCTCATAGGCGGGCGGAGCATGCAGCTCGGGGGGCCAACGATCAATCCACCTCAGGTAATGTGTTTCTCGAGACTTTGTTGTAAAAATTGTAAACCTATCGGTTCTTATATATCTTGTCCTGCAGGGTCAAGTCCAACCAAAGGGGAGGCGGATACCGTCGAGCCTAAGGGGTCAGTGGAGGAGGTACTGGCTGAACACGAACCGACGGTGGGCGACATAGCCGGGGTTGCCGGGCCCGAGCTAGTGGCTGACGAAATGGTCACGTCCACTATGCCTGAGAAGGTGGCCGATGCCGAGCCCGAGGTAGCGGTGCATGAGACAACTGTTACGGTCGGGTCTGGGGCAGCAGCGGATGGAGCGCCTGAGACCGATGACCCCATGGCAACGGTGGACGAGACGGCCGCGATTGCTGAGCCCGAGGGTGTAGCGGGTGAGACGAGCATGATTCCTGAGGACGTGCCGGCCGCTCTTTCTTAAGAGTCTGGAAATGTTCCTATCATTGCTCTCCCCGCCTATGGTCCTCCGCCGTCTCCTGGCCTTGCGAGCACGACGACGGCCCCCGTAGAGTCTGGTGATGAGGCTATGGGAGGTGGACTCATGTCGATGGAGAAGGGAGACGCCTCCGTTTCGGCTGGCGGCTCATCAGGTAAATTTCGGGTTACCGTCCCCCCCTTTTTTTATCTCGCAACCCTTCCTGACAGGTTTATCTTTGTTTTTAACGCAGGTGCGGCCAGTGCTGATGATCCATTACTCGAGGGAGCGCCGTCGGCTACTGCCTTGGTGGTGGACACCTCTCAGCCTTCTCTCGTACCATCGCAGATGCTGGAAGGCATGGATTCGAGACCCATCAGTTTCATTTCTCGGCCGTATAATTCACGTACTAATGTCGTACTATTACGTCCTTGCAGGAGTGCTTTTTGATCACCTCTATCAGGTGTTGCACCCGCACTTCTCCTTCCCATCTGAACTCGCTTCTTCCTCCAGTGGCGCTGGTGAGTATAGTTTCCTTTTGATGCCTTTCTTTTTTCAGTAATGGAATTATTTCTGACTCTTCCTTGTCCTGATTGCAGTGCTACAAATCGAAGGAGGAGACGAAAGATCGGTCGCGCCACCGGCCCTCCCGGCCTTGCCGCCTGCCGCAGCTGGTATAGTAAACTATCGCATCGATGACTTTTTCATATTTCTTGAACCGTCATCTAATCGTGTTTTATTTTTTCAGCCGTCGTTCCGATTCCGGCGCCTTTTGAGTCTCGCGTCATAATGCCGGCAGGCCCCTTCCTGAGACGTCCGTCTTCAAAGGGTGCCGTAATGAGCTTGGGCATGCTGAGCGGATACGTCGAAGAGCTTGACGCGGAAGCTCCCCCATCTGTTGCGGATTTCGCTGCGGAGGTTAACCCGATGTTGGCGGCGCTTGTAAATTTTCATGATGAAGGCGTCGTCGAGCTTTGGGTTAATCACTGCAGGGAAATCGAGGTACGCCTGCATCAATTGGAGTTTATGCGCCCTGCTCCCGAGACTTTAGCCGCGAGCAATCAACGAGCAGCATGGATTGAGCAAAGCGCTTCTTACTTCCGCCACATGGAACAAGAAGCGGTTTTAAGAATGAAGGAATGCCAAGAGATCTCAAGCGAGACGGCTCGTCTGTGTGCTGAGGTTGAGGCGAATGATGCCCAGGTGGAGGCTATCTTCGAGGGCCTTCTGGAACGCATCTCAAATGGGCTAAACCTGAAGCAGAAGCTCGATGCCGCCGAGCGTGATGCCCCAGGCCACGAAGCTGCTCAGCAGGCCGTTGGGGAGCAGCTTGCATCCTTCTTGCAGCATCAGGTTCAAGTGGAAGCAGAATTGGCGGTGGTGGCCGATCAGGAGAAAGCATGGAAGGAAGTGCGCGAACAATTGATAGGGCTATTCAAGATGCTTCCTTCCCAGTAGCTGCCCTTGTATCGATATACTTGTAAAAAATTTTCTTTTTCAAATAAGATGTATCCATCCTTTATTATTTTATACGATTCACCTTGTACTTGATTAAATTAATGAATAAAGATACACATTTTTTCTTTGCAATATCTTGTATCATTTCTTTGCTTTCTCCCTTCTTTTATTATCAGTATGCTGTCTTAGTAAACATGGCTGACAGGTGATAGAGCGAGCATCTTGTCTTGGCTGCTTCAAGAGGTAGCGATGGCTTAGGCCGCAGGTTCAGATCTGCAGCCTAAGACTTTTCAACTTTATGAGCCGTGAGGGTCTCATAAAGACTTTTCTCCCTACGGATCGAGAGGATCTTGTAGGTGTATTTTCTCCTTAGGAATCGTGAGGATTCCTAAGTGTGTTTTCTCTCACAAGTCGTAAGGATCTTATAAGAGAATTTTCCCTCTTACGAGTCGAGAGGACTCGTGAGCGGTTGTTTCCCTCCTTGTCGAGATTCGACTTTGGAGAGTGAGACCCGTGGATAGTATGTAAGAGACCGTTTTGGGCCGACTTGCAGGGTCCCAGTTCTTAGGAAGCAGGTTTTTTAATCCCCGCCGCCTAAGGCTTTGCCTCACGAGTCGAACCGTGTCGAGAAGTTCTCGCAAAGACATTAATTTCCTCACGAGTCGAGACGAATCGAGCATTTCTCGCAAGAATATCCTAACATCACAGTTAACCTCTGCTCTTTACGACAGAGGTCCGTTAGGGTATGTGGTACTTAGGGTTTTGGCCGTCGTACCGTCGCGTTGGCTAATATATTCCTCGATATGCAATCTTGCTGTTCGAGTAGCCTTGCGATTGTCGTGTCTCTGATCCCTTCGGGGGCTGGACAAGACGTCTTCAAGTAATCTTCCAGGTAGTATTATCGTCGAAAGAGAAAGCGTAGGGATATTCCATGTCACTTTTTACTTGAGGTTAGGCTCATTTTGGAGAGCCCCGATGAGTCATAACCACTCCGCGCTGGTGTGGGATGATCTCCGATAGTCCTTCAGGCTTTATATGACTTGCCGTCAAGACCCTGAAGCTAGGAATTTGGCCTTTGCTTCGTTTGCTGGCATTACGTCCTCTATATCGAGACGAATGTCGCAGTTGTCTCTAGGTTGTTGGTGAACCGTCGAGGTTTGGAACTAGGGACTTTGCCGTGGCGCCGCTGTTTGATGATGTTGCCTCTGCTGTGTCGAGACGAACGTCTAGATGGTGACCATTCTGCACTGTTGTGAGACGATCTCCGGTTGTCTTTCAGGTTTTATATGACTTGCCGTTAAGACCTTGAAGCTAGGAATCTGGCCTTTGCTTCATTTGCTGGCATTGCGTCCTCTATATCGAGACGAATGTCGCGGTTGTCTCTAGGTTGTTGGTGAACCGTCGAGATTTGGAACTAAGGACTTTGTCGTGGCTCCGCTGTTTTATTGTCGCGTCTGAATCCTGTTGGAGGAAGAACGCTGAGGTGACATCTCGTCTGCTGTATCAAGACGAACGTCGAGGTGGTGACCACTCCGCACTGGTGCAAGATGATCTCCGGTTGTCTTTCAGGCTTTATATGACTTGTCGTTAAGACCTTGAAGCTAAGAATTTGGCCTTCGTTTCATTTGCTGGCATTGCGTCCTCTATATCGAGACAAATGTCGCGGCTGTCTCTAATTTGTTGATGAACCGTCGAGGTTTGGAACTAGGGACTTTGCCGTCACTCCGCTTTACTGACCATGGGGTCTTTTGTTGACGCTGCATCTACATCCTGCTGGACTGTGAAGGAACGCCGTTGTTGATATCTCGTCTGCTGTATCGAGACGAATGTTGAGGTGAAGCTAGGATTTTGCCGTCGCTTCGCTTTGTTTCGACCGCAAGGTCTTTTGTTGGCGTTGTGTCTGCAATATTGCGACAAATGTCGAGGTTGTCTCTAGGTTGTCTATGAACCGTCGAGATTTGGCTTCGCTTTCTGGTGGATTGTATACAGGGATCGATGTGATCTCACCTGTAGGGCATTGGTTTCATTCATTTTTTTATACTATTATTTTATTTCCGCGATGCTCTATCATTTCAGCTTTTATATCACGAAGGTCGCGATTGCCCAATCATTTCGGCTATTTTTCGCGGTGCCCAATCATTTCGGCTATTTATTTTATTTTCACTCGCTGCTTTTTATTGCGAGTTGCCCAATCATTTCGGCTGTTTTTTTTATTTTACTCGCTGCTTTTTATTGCGAATTACCCAATCATTTCGGCTATTTTTCATGCATACATTTTTACTTGCTGCTTTTTATTGCAAGTTGCCCCATCATTTCGGTTATTTCGTATGCATGTATTGCTCGCTGATTTTCTTTTATCGCGAGTGTGGAATTTGGAATCTGACGTCAATCTCAGCATCAGCATCACTACAACTGGAATATTTCCAGGAGCGAATCATCATTTGCCATGAAAGGACTTAGAATTTGATACCGGTTTAGGCATCAACATCGCTACAACTGGGATATTGCCAGGAGCGAATCATCACTTTCCATTTAAGGACTTAGAATTTGATACCGGTTCAGGCATCAGCATCGCTACAACTGGGATATTGCCAGGAGCGAATCATCATTTGCCTCTGTCGATGTTTGAACAAAGGTGGCTTAGTAAACAGGGTTAGGATTCCGTCGACTAAGGCTTTTGACTTTATGAGCCGTAAGGGTCTCATAAAGGTATTTCTCCCTGCGAGTCGTGAGGATCTCGTAGGTGTGTTTTCTCCTTAGGAATCGTGAGGATTCCTAAGTGCATGTTCTCCTATAAGTCGTAAGGATCTTACAGGAGTGTTTTCTCCTTATAAGTCGAGAGGGCTTACAAGGGTTGTTCACCGTTCGAACATATCCCCAGTCACGGATGGGGCTTTGTTAGGGAAATGTTTATTCGCGCCCGTGGATTGTATACTAGGGTCAGCATTGAGCCACTTGTAGGGCATTATCGAAGGTTGTGGGGGTTGCTTAAGAACAGGTTCAGGTCTTTTTAACTTAAGACTTTCAAATCTTATGAGCCGTGAGGGTCCCATAAGAGAGTTCTCCTTACGAGTCGTGAGGATCTCGTAAGTGTATTTTCTCCTTAGGAATCATGAGGATCCCTAAGTGTGTTGCTCCCTTGTGAGTCGTAAGGATCTCACGCGGGTGGTTTCTCCTTACAAGGTCGAGAGGACCCTGTAAGTGTCTTTTAACGAGGTTGCGCCCTTTTGGGTTTTCACAAACACTCGCCAGTAGCCCTGCTGTTTTTACTCACAGAGCCCTTTCGGGTTTTCATCCATGCCCATTTTGCTTACGGACATACCGTTTTTTTTATCCTGTTTGTTTTTTTTACGAGGTCGCGCCCTTTCGGGTTTTCACGAACACTCGCCGGTAGCCCTGCTGTTTTTACTCACGGAGCCCTTTCAGGTTTTCATCTGTGCCCATTTCGCTTATGGACATACCATTTTTTTATTATTATTATTTTTTTATTGATTTTTTTTATCACGTCAGCCTGAGAATGCCGCGGTAGTAGTTTAAAGACGTTTCGGTCATCAGCTAGTTTTAGGACGTAGTGGTCCGTCATTAGTTTAAGGACGTTTCGGTCAGCCGTCGCCGTATTTGAGGCGAATCTCTAGTTTACTGACTTTTCGGTCTATGGGGCTTTCCCCATGAATGAGCATGATTCCCCCGGCGTATCCATCTTTCTCAGAGCGTGCGGTTATGGCGGGCTCACCTTCCAGTTTCGGAGATGACGAGCTTGCCCTGTTGGTATTGGTCTTCAACCCAGTTTTTGAAGACGTAGCAGTTTTCAATCGGATGACCCAATACTTGGTGGTAAGGGCAGTAATTAGGAGCGTTGATATCATTCAGTTGTGGTTGGCATTTTGGCTCCGGTAGAGTGATAAGCCTGTTGTGCACCGCCACTTCGAACAATCTCCTTGTTTCATCCTAGGGAAATGAGTAAGGACGTCTCAACCTCTCACAGAGGGGTTGCCGCTTATTGTTTTGGCGAATAATCGGTCTAAGGCCACTCGATTGCTATTGAGTGTTGGCGGCAAAGGCCATTTTTCCTTTTCCTTTATCCTTTTTGTTCGCTCCGTTGTTTGTGAGTCCGAGATCCTCTCCGGATATCGTGCAATTGTGCGGCTGAACGATCTCGCAACTCCTCAATCCTTTAGAGATGGACTCCTTGAAGAGAGGGCCAAGGGCTACTTTTTCGTCTGAATCGCTCCCGAAGGTGAGAACTCGTGATCCCCCGGGCTCATCCTTACGACAATTGCCGATAACTCTTTTATGCTCATCTGTCGTATTCTTCCGCTGTTTACGAGCTTCACGCTTTGTTCTGTTGACGTATTGCCTGTGGGCGACATACCCTTGCCACCAACACTTAAAGGAGTCGCAGTCTTCAGTAGGATGTGTGTTCTTCTGATGATATAAGCAGAAGTTAGGATGCATCTCTACTCCACCGAGAGTGTTTTCTTCAGAGGGTGGTAGCTTCATTCCTATTGATATGACTTTAGTGAACCTTTTCCTCGTCTTGAATTTGTTTTTATCCGCGGCAGATGTCTTTTGATTTGACGGGAGTGCCTCGGCTCTTTCGTCTAATCGCCGGCGTTTAGCTCCTTCCAATATGGCCATCTCACGCTCTTGATTGGCTATAACTTTCAGATGAATCTCATTCAGGAAGGTATCGATCATCTCGTCTGACGGCCACAGAAGTTCCGGTTTAGAATCCGCCCTCGTTTTCTCGGTGCAAGGAGCCTCTTTATCGTCTATCAATGTGTGAGAGATCACGTGACAAGTTGCCCCCGGTGCGTCCGTCTTCTTTGGAGTGTGCGGCTGTGGTGGATTTACCTTCCACTTTTTAGACAACGCAAACTTGCCTTGTAGGTATTGGTTTTCAATCCAGTTTTTGAAGACGTAGCAATCCTCAATCGGATGACCCAACACTCGGTGGTAGGGACAGTAATTGGGATTATTGGCGTCGTTTGGCTGCAACGGGCGTCTTGGATCTGGCAGATTGATGAGCCTGTTGCACAGTGCCAGCTCGAACAGTCTTCTCGTTTTATTTTAAGGAAACGAGTAAGGACGTCCGAGCTTCTCCTGGAGGGATACGCGTGGACGCATATTGTTTTGACGGATAACCGGCTTCAAATGTCTTGGCTGTTGTTGAGCATTGGCGACGACGATCGCTTTTCCTTTCCCCTTCTCATTTCGAGAGTCCGGTTTTGGAGGAGACGGTCCATGGCCCATTTGGTCCATTTGGGCTAATTTGTTGATCAAGTCCTGGAAGGTGGTCGGCCTGAAGAACATCATGAATTGTGAGATGGTCACTTGCGGATCAAGAGTACCCACGAACATGCCTACCGCAGGTGCTTCTTCGATGCGTTGTTCGCATTTCGACCATAGGTTCCGCCATCGTGTTGCATATTGGACCCACGTTTCGCCTGGCCTTATCCTGGCATTGATTAGTGCTGTTATCGGGGTGCGTCCACTAGCACTCGCGAATCTTTGTGTAAATAGTAGCTCCATCTCTGCAAATGTTTTGACAGAGTCATTAGGTAGCTCCGAATACCATTCAATGGCTGTTTCTGCCAAGCTTCCGACGAATTGGCGAAGCAACAAATTTTCATCACTTCCAGTATTGCCGCATAAGGCCCTGATTTGAGCGACATGCTGATGTGGATTCCCTGTCCCCTTGTACACATGGAATTTAGGGATCGTATATCCCGACGGGTAACTGATTTGGTCATACCAGCTTGGATAGGGTCGTCTGGTTCTAACAATTTGTGCAGCCGTCTCATTCGCCTGATGAGCTCGTATTTGCTGAGCTATATAGTCATCCAATGCGGCCTTGGAAATGGTTTCTTCCTTCGCTGCTGAAAGAGTCAGGGGAGGATTAGATGTTTCCCCTCTATCATTTTCAATAATGATCGGAGGGTCTTCAGCCGGAGGGTCCGGCTGTAACATCATTCCTACCATGTCTTGGAAGAGAAGCACCATTTGTTTTATGTTGGCAGCTTGTTTTGCTACTTCTCTATCCTTCTTTTCGAGGACTCTGCGTAGGTAGTCAGCGTCAGTTTCTTGTTCATGACGCTGCTCTGATGATGCCTCCGAGCTTTCTTTTAGCCCGGTAAGTGCGGCCATTGCAGTCATCATTTCCTGAAGCTTCTGTTGCTGCTCCTGGGCTTTGGTCACGGATCGGGTGAGCGGTCGGTGACCTGTCGAAGCACGACCTTCCTCCTTTCCGGAAGCTATATAAACAGTGTGGACCACTATACCCTCAGACTTGGGGCGTTTGTGCTCAGCGCTTTTACGGTTCACCATGCTCACAGGGGCTTTTTGCGGCCTCCTTTTCTTTTGAGTGATCGACGTTGAGGGAGCCGTTGCAGCAGGCACCCATCCGGCTGTCACTTTTTGTGACTTTGAGTAGTTCCTCTCCTGCTGAACCTTCATCTTTTTCTG
Source organism: Agapanthus africanus (assembly GCA_030015575.1). NCBI lineage: Eukaryota > Viridiplantae > Streptophyta > Magnoliopsida > Asparagales > Amaryllidaceae > Agapanthus > Agapanthus africanus. Next base: position 143,130,166 of record CM057339.1, read on the forward strand.
TCGGCGGAGATAGTCTTGATCGACCACTGACTCTTGGACACGTTGCCAAACTTTGTAAATTTCAGAGGATAGTCGTTGAAGAGGTTGCTCCGGCTTCTTTTCTGTATCATTCTCTACAGGTGAAGGAGTTCTCTTCAACAATGCAGTAGGAGAGTTCCTACGCACTTTATTGAGCAGTTCAAAGCTGTTCTCGGTTAGAATAGCAGCCTCGATCCCCATCATCAGATTTAGTGGAGTAAATCCAGAGGGGGAGTTTCCCCCAGCCTTCTTCACTCGGCGCCAGTGGCGACGTCGAGCGTGTCGTGCGGATAGAGTTGGTTTAGCCATAGGGGTGACCTCCTCATGCCCCCTGTATTGGTCACAATTCACTGGTACCAGCCTTTTAAAAACCGACGTCCGTTGAATGGGGACGACCAACCTGTCAAAAGCAGACTTCCGAGTAGGGGAAGCAACTTTGGTGATTTCTCCTGGAACGGGAGCAGGGATGGCTATCCGCTTCGGGATAACGCATTCTGGTATCGCAGGCTTGTAGACGTTCTGTCCTAGTCTGTTGAAAACTGAGGCAGTGGAATTGGGCGACCCGTTGAGAGGGGCCGCGGCAGTGGTAAGTCAATCAAAGACTGACTTCTTTGGGGCTTCTTGCAACATCATCAGGACATTGAAGCTCATTGGTGGGAGCATGGTCCCGAAGAATAGTCTAGTGGTGGCTTGAGTCACCTGCTCCACTGGCATCTTGAAAAGGGAGGCCGCCTGGGGCCCGTAAGTCACTCCTCCAGTAGGGACGGAGCGAGAGTTGCAGTTGCAGGTAGTGCAGTTTGAATCCATTGATCTTCTGTTTTCTGCACGGAGCAAGACACCAAATCTAAGTACCTTGAATCCACAGGCAACCACAACAAACCGCGATTTGTTCGCGAACACGACACACGAAGTGTGGAGTGGAAAGAGGAAAATGTCCCACCGGGCATGCCAGAATCCGTTCTCCTCCGAAAGACGGCGACGACGACGTGGAGATAGGGACGTCTTGCCTGAGATTCGGGGCAGATGCTGTTAGTGTATATGCCCTAGAGGCCATTACTGTATCATACTAGTTTGTATATTACTTAATGGAAGCTTGGGATATTCACAGTTGTATATACAATCTTGCTCGAAATGGTAGTATGCTACTTGGTTTGTCTCTGCTTTAATATGTGCATGTGTTTCTTTTAGCATATTGCAGGTATACATATTAGTAGAGCCCTTAGGATCTGTGCTTGATTACCAGCGTTGCGATGGCGCTCGCACTCGTGGGAGCTGGGTAATCTATAAGCACATCCTTATACAGGTCCCTGGTCGTTGGACTATCGAGACAGGGCATCGATACTCCGGAGTAGACCAGCGTATGCGCTTCTCATCCCAGTGTGGGAGACGGTCTGTCCCACAGCCGTTAGTACGTCGTACTTGGGATAGTATGCGGGTGCTCGTTAGGTTACGAGTACACTGGACAGGACTCGTCGGGAACTGTTGGTTGGTAATATACCTATCGTCAGTTATCAGTTCCCAGGTGACATGAGTACAGCTTAGTCCGCTGACTTGACACTGTCACTTCGCCTCGAGTGTGTTCCCACTGCACTTTGATTACTACCCTACCACGGCTCAGAGGAGTCGTGCAAACAGGTAGTTTTTGGGTGCAGTCCCGAAGCACTTGGAGGCAGTGACGGTTAGACAGGATTCGTCTCTCCCGGTATTGGGGGTTGACATCGCGCTGTGTCCAGGAGAGCCATTACACGAGTAGTCCCTGGCCAGGGCAAGCGAGATATACTGGTAGGCTTCCAGTGTTATCTCAGGGTGTTCTGGGCTTCACTCCGACACGACTTGTACCGCTATTAGGGGACTGACGTTCACCGCCCCCTAGGCCCGCCATGCGATGTATCAGACGAACAGACCGGACTGTACGGAGATTGTCACATACAAGCTCAGTAGGAGTGCAGATGGGGTTCACCTCGTCAGTCTTCTTATCGACATCTACCTGGGGAACGTTACGTACAGCTAGTGCCGCTTGCGGTCTGTGGTTAAACCCACTGCCAGCGTAGTGTCGAGTCTTTAGAGTCCCACACAGAGAGCTATTCGCCTTTAGGCAAAACGAGTAGAGGTCGCATGGTTTTGCGATAGGGTTCGTTCGCATCCGCGCATTTGTGCACGTTTGCTGTCCGGACAGTTTATACTAGCGGGCTTTGGTTTAAGCCAGATCCTAGTATATGATTTGAGATTGGTTTTTCTCATTGTGTTCGTGCTCCTCGGATCACGAATGCGGGTGCGTATGCACGGTTGTTTGAGATTGAGGGAGAGGACCTTGTTTAGGGTTAATGACTATTGTCATTTTATTAACCCTATTGTTTTTGTGTGTATTATTGTTAATTAATAATTAGCTTAATTATTGTGCATGGTTGTTATTGTTGACACTTTGACTTTGTTGACTTGTTGACCAAGTTGACAATTTGACCATGATCATTTCATTTGGAAGATGCTCTTTGATTCTTGCAATTTGCATTAATGATGAAATGATAATGGTCACCTCTTGATAAAACCATGACAATTTTCTTGCTAATTAATTAATTAAAATAACTCACACATATTAGTGAGAATGGCTCACTATTATTTCATTCTATCATATCTTTTCTCTCTCTTGCTCATCCTCTCCCTCAAGCTCTCTCCCTCTCATCTGTTGAGAAACAAAAAGCTTGAGAAAAACCTTCACTTGATCTTCTCTACTCACTTCTAGGGTTCAAGTCTTAGCATTTCTTGCACTCTAGTTACTCCTAGCTTGGAGTTGAAGCTAAAGGTCGAGGCTTTCGGGTGGATCGTTCTTTGACGGAAGGAGACTAGCAAGGTGAGGCCTTTCTACCATTCCGACGAGCAAGGAGAGAAGGAGTTCGAGCCCAAGGTATAACCTTTCTACAACTTTGTTAGTTGTTAGTTTACTTTAGTTAGTTTTAGTTTAGCAAAGATCCTCCAAGTCAAGGTCCATGTTGCCTAAGTCATTAAAAATCCGATTTTTATTATGTTTTCCGCCTCCCCGCAAGTACCGGGGTGGGCAACGTGGACTTACAGTGGTATCAGAGCCTAACTAAACTCAAACTAGCTAGGTAGTGAAGTGTAACGAAGTTTCGAAACCGAAAAATCCAAAAACCGAACTTTGAAAAACCCTAGTTTCTGTTGAAATTTTTTCTGCTCAAAATAGAAAACTTTATATTTGTAAATTCATCTCAGGGTTTTTTAAAAACACCCATGAAGAACGACACAGAGATTCATCCAAACCGCCGCCCTTCCGCCGCACGAGGTAGGCTCGTGCCGCGGAAGCGCCGCGGTTTGATGTCCTCTCTGCATCGTTTTTCGTGCAGTATCTTTCTGTGTTGATTTTGGGATTTTAAGGATATATAATATATGCCCAGATTTTCCAGAACTAAAATTTACTTTTGGGGGCCTATAAATCCGTATTTTTCGGAACTTCACTACATTTTAACTACATCGGTTATATCTGTAATGCTTGCATGTATTGAACGTCGGCTAATCGCTATAAGACGATTAGTCGGGGTTATACATGATCTGTGATTGCTATTGGTTTGTGGATATGAATGGATTGGATTGTCGCGGGTGAATGGCCGGGGTGGATGTGAGATGAGCGTTGTTTTTCTTTCATTCATTTGTAACATGTAAATTGATGTAATAATATTCTTTGTATGGCCGCACAACCGGGTCGGGGTTGTAGCCGTCATTGTATAATTCTTTTTACTGTTTTTGCTCCTAGGATAGACCCATGGAGGGGGTGCACAAACTACCGGGTACTCGAAGTGCCGAGTGGCCTACTCACGGTGGTGAGGGAGGTTGCTTCGCTTCGGGTGCTTGGCGGGTAGTTTGCCGCACCCGTAGGGGTCTTGGGTGGGGTATTGGCTATTCACCGCGACCGTGTAATCCGCTTTGCGTTGCAGGCTCAAACGCATTGCGGATTCCTAGTATATCCAATGTATTCATCTGTGATCTGTAATGTCTATCATTGCTGTATATTTATATATTATAACTATTTAGGCGTTGCTTATGTTTTACAGCCGCGCTAGCCCAGCCCCCGCTCTGTCGTTAGTTAAGTAACCTAACGGGTGATGACGGGGCCCCGTGGCGAATGCGAATGGCATAAGCGTACGTCATATTTTGGTTGTTTTCTGCAATGGTAGGATTAATTGATGGGACGCATTAAAAGAACTAATGCAAGAAATAAACCAAGTAAAAGTCGATTGGAACACTTTGAAAACCACTCGGTTCTTTTCAAAACTAAACTTTTAAACGCGGAGCTTGAACCACTCCTTTTAAAAGCTATCTCGTTCCATCGACCATATCAAGTTCACTACGTTCACGGTTTCGCCAAAACCATTCGTAGCCCTCCGTCATTCCACATGAATGGTCAAAAGTATTCAAGCTGTGTATTTTGGCCAAAGTCAAGGCATAGTGATTGGTAGCGTTTGGGCATTCATGTGCAGCATAGATAGATGCGTTGATTTGGGACAGTCGTACTGCCATTTTGGCCAAAGTCAAGGGTAGGTACGGGTGGGTCCAAATTAACCAGGAGAATGACGGGTAGAACTTGACATGTGACTTATGATATTTTGGCCAAAGTCAAGGTCATAAGAGCATGGGGCAAAAATCCACATCGGGAGTTTCATAAGTACTAAAACTTGCTAGATTTGCATACCATTTGGAGTGTGATGATTCTGGTAGGATTCCTTCGGTTTTATCACACGATGATATTTGGATCCCGATCCTACTGTGAGTATATGCTACTCCTCGGGAAAACTCTCACTTAACGATCAATGCTATAAACCTAGTAGGTGCCTAGAAAGGTGTTAGCGGGGCTACGCCCACAGGGAAAAGAGGTTACTTAATTAAGGAACTTCGCGAAAGCGTTGGAAAACCTCCCTCGAAGTACCGACACTGGCCTGGCTGAACGGTTAAGCAAGTATTGTACGGTGAGAATGATCCCGGCTAATCCTTTTCTTTATGGTTTGAGAAGGGATTCGAGAAACAGTGGGAGCCATCCAGTTTAGACAAACTAAAAACCACTCTAAACTTGCAAGAGCATCATGCTAAAGTGTTTCTTTTCTCTCTCCTAATTGCAGCGACCATTCAACATGACCGGACTTAAGTTACTGTTAGATAAAAACATATTGACAGGGCCAAACTACAAAGATTGGCTCAGGAATGTCAAGATGGCGATCACTTATGACAAGCTGGGGTATATACTTACCACCAAAGCTCCCCCTGTCCCAGGTCCCACCTCCAGCGTCGCGGATGTAGAAATCCGTAAGACATGGGAGATAGATTGCGCGAGGGCCAGATGCCTCGTACTAGCCTCGATGGACAACGAACATCAGAGGAGGCACGAGAATATGGACCTAGAGTCCATATTTCTCCATACAAAAGAACTGTATGGAGAGCAGTCTCGTATCGCTAGATACGAAGTGTCGAAGAAGCTTTTTTCGGCAAGGTTGGCCGTCGGATCATCGGTAGCGGACCACGTGCTTAAGATGATCGGCTACATAGAGGAGCTCGCGGACCTAGGGACCACGTTGGAGAATGAACTCTATACCGATTTGATTCTCCAGTCCCTTCCTTCCACTTACGCCCAGTTCGTTCTTAACTTCAACATGCAAGGAAAGGAGGTTGAACTTGCCGAGCTTCTGAACATGTTGAGGACTGCTGAGGGCACCCTACAGAAGGGTAGGGAGACATCCACTTTGTTTGTAGGAGGATCTTCCTCTTCTAGGTCCAGGGCGAAAGCCAAGGGCAAGAAGAAGAAAGCCCCCGCCAAACCAAGAGGCGGTGTCGGTAAAGTGGATACGAAGGGAAAGGGTAAAGCAACAAAAGTAGCAGGGAAGATGGTGGGGAAGGAAGAATGCTTCTATTGTCACAAAAGTGGTCACTGGAAACAAGATTGCAAGGCTTGGAAAGCCAGAACACAGGATTTGAAGCGAGTTGCAGCTTCAGCTTCAGGTGTGTATGTTATTGAAAACTGTCTATCAATAAACTCTACATCCTGGGTATTGGATACCGGATCAGGATCTCATATCTGTAATTCTTTGCAGGCGTTGAGAAAGCGTAGAGTTTTGAAGGCAGGTGACATGACCCTCAGAGTTGCGAACAGTGCTAGCATGGATGCAGAGGCCGTGGGGGACTATCACCTGGGATTATCTGATGGACACTTTTTGGTTTTGCGTAGTTGTTATTATGTACCAAATGCAACCTGTAATATCATATCTGTATCTTTATTATCTAAAGAAGGTTATGAATTTGCATTTGTAAGTAATGTAGTGAACATTCACCTTAATCAAGTTTTGATTGGGTCAGGTACATTGAACAACGGTATTTACGTTTTGAACCAACCGCAGGTTTTCAATATCCAGAATACACACAAAAGAAAGTCTCCAGAAATTAATAAAACTTTCTTATGGCATTGTAGACTGGGTCACATCAATGAGAGAAGATTGACTAAGTTACATACTGAAGGATATTTGGATCCGTTCGAATATCAATCGTATGCAACTTGTCAATCCTGTCTCAAAGGAAAGATGACAAAGGCTCCGTTTTCTGGACACGGAGAAAGAGCGAGCGAGCTCTTGGGACTCGTACACAGCGACGTGTGCGGTCCAATGTCTACACATGCGCGAAGCGGTTTTTCTTACTTCATTACCTTTACGGATGATTTTTCAAGGTACGGTTATGTCTTCTTAATGAAACATAAATCCGAGGCTTTTGAAAAATTCCAGGAATATAAGAATGAAGTAGAAAAACAAACCGGCAAAAGTATCAAGATCCTAAGATCGGATCGAGGAGGAGAATACTTAAGTGCCGAATTCCTGAACTACTTAAAAGAGAATGGAATTCTCTCTCAGCTTACTCCTCCATACACTCCGCAACATAATGGTGTATCGGAGAGACGGAACCGGACCCTATTGGATATGGTACGGTCCATGATGAGTAACGCTGAGTTACCGCGATCGTTCTGGGGATATGCGCTAGAATCAGCAGCATACCTTTTGAACCGAGTTCCAACTAAGACTGTGCCTACTACACCATATGAAATGTGGTGTGGGAAGAGACCCCATCTTAATCACATTAAGACATGGGGATGTCCAGCTTTTGTAAAAAAGCAGCATGCGGACAAGCTCGAGGCACGCTCAGTACAGTGCAAGTTTGTGGGATATCCGAAGAACTCCAAGGGATATTACTTCTATTGCGAAGAGGAACAAAAAGTCCTTGTTTCTCGCCATGCCCACTTTCTAGAACATCAGTTCATAGAAAAAGAATTAAGTGGGAGCGCGATAGAACTGGAAGAAGTTCCAGAACCGCAAGCTATTACTGAAAGCTTAGTAGAGCCAGAGGGTTCGAAAGATCAAGACATTCCCGTGCCACTCCGCAGGAGTAGTAGGCAGTCTCATCCGCCCGAGAGGTACTACGGTTTTCTCATTGACGGGGATAGAGAGGACTGCATCCTAGATTGTGATGAGCCTACTAGCTTCCAGCAAGCCATCCAGAGCGTCGACTCGGTAAAATGGCTGGATGCAATGCGGACCGAGATGGAGTCCATGTACACCAACAAAGTATGGACGTTGGACATTGCTCCAGACGGGGTAAAACCCGTAGGATGCAAGTGGATCTTCAAAAGGAAGATTGGTGTAGATGGACAGGTTGAGACCTATAAAGCTAGACTGGTAGCAAAGGGTTTTCGTCAGCGACCTGGTTTGGACTATGACGAAACCTTTTCTCCAGTAGCTATGCTGAAATCCATTCGGATCCTTCTTGCCATCGCTGCTTTCCACGATTATGAGATCTGGCAGATGGACGTAAAGACAGCTTTTCTAAATGGTCATTTAGAGGAGTGTGTCTATATGGATCAGCCAGAGGGTTTCATTCAGGGTGGGAGCAGCAGAAAGGTGTGCAAGTTGCTCAAGTCCATTTATGGACTCAAGCAGGCATCGCGGAGTTGGAACATCTGCTTTGATGAGACGGTCAAAGAATTTGGCTTCATCAAAAATCCGGATGAACCATGCATCTATTGTAGATTTGTAGCGAGAACTGTAGTATTCCTCGTTTTATACGTGGATGACATTCTCTTAATAGGAAATGACATTCCTATGCTACAATCTGTCAAGGGGTTCTTGTCACACAGGTTCTCCATGAAAGACCTGGGTGATGCCTCATACATTCTGGGTATCCGGATCTACCGTGACAGATCCAAGAGGATATTGGGACTTTCTCAGTCCAAGTACATCGACACCATACTGAAGAGATTCAGTATGGAAGATTCCAAGCGCGGTAATCTACCGGCTTGTCACGGGATCACCCTCTCCAAAGAGATGTCTCCCAAGACTGATTTGGAGAGGGATCGCATGTCTATTATACCCTACGCTTCTGCGGTAGGCTCTATAATGTATGCGATGTTGTGTACCAGACCGGATGTGGCTTATGCACTGAGTGTGGTAAGCAGGTATCAGTCAAACCCTGGGGAGAAACATTGGATAGCAGTAAAGAACATTCTCAAGTACCTGAGAAGGACTAAGGAGATGTTCTTGGTGTATGGCGGAAAAGACCTGCAGATTGAGGCCTTTGCTGACTCCAGCTTCCAGAGTGACAAGGATGATTCCAAGTCCATGTCGGGTTTTGTCTTTACCCTCAATAGAGGGGCGGTGTGTTGGAAGAGCTCCAAACAGGAAACCGTTGCTGACTCGACTATGGAAGCGGAATACATCGCTGCATCTGATGCCGCAAAAGAAGCTGTCTGGATGAGGAAGTTCTTGAAAGAACTTCAGGTGGTTCCGTCCATTGTTGACCCAATACCTCTGTATTGCGACAACAACGGGGCTATAGCTTTAGCGAAGGAACCCAGGTCCCATCAGAAATCCAGACACATCTTAAGGCGGTATCACCTGATCAGGGAGATTGTGGATCGCCAGGAGATCGAGGTCCGGAGAGTTGCATCAGAGGATAACACAGCAGATCCATTCACCAAGGCCTTACCCCAGACTCAGTTCGAGCGGCTGATCGAGATGATAGGTCTTCGATACGCCAGTACATGGCCTTAGTGCAAGTGGGAGATTGTTAGTGTATATGCCCTAGAGGCCATTACTGTATCATACTAGTTTGTATATTACTTAATGGAAGCTTGGGATATTCACAGTTGTATATACAATCTTGCTCGAAATGGTAGTATGCTACTTGGTTTGTCTCTGCTTTAATATGTGCATGTGTTTCTTTTAGCATATTGCAGGTATACATATTAGTAGAGCCCTTAGGATCTGTGCTTGATTACCAGCGTTGCGATGGCGCTCGCACTCGTGGGAGCTGGGTAATCTATAAGCACATCCTTATACAGGTCCCTGGTCGTTGGACTATCGAGACAGGGCATCGATACTCCGGAGTAGACCAGCGTATGCGCTTCTCATCCCAGTGTGGGAGACGGTCTGTCCCACAGCCGTTAGTACGTCGTACTTGGGATAGTATGCGGGTGCTCGTTAGGTTACGAGTACACTGGACATGACTCGTCGGGAACTGTTGGTTGGTAATATACCTATCGTCAGTTATCAGTTCCCAGGTGACATGAGTACAGCTTAGTCCGCTGACTTGACACTGTCACTTCGCCTCGAGTGTGTTCCCACTGCACTTTGATTACTACCCTACCACGGCTCAGAGGAGTCGTGCAAACAGGTAGTTTTTGGGTGCAGTCCCGAAGCACTTGGAGGCAGTGACGGTTAGACAGGATTCGTCTCTCCCGGTATTGGGGGTTGACATCGCGCTGTGTCCAGGAGAGCCATTACACGAGTAGTCCCTGGCCAGGGCAAGCGAGATATACTGGTAGGCTTCCAGTGTTATCTCAGGGTGTTCTGGGCTTCACTCCGACACGACTTGTACCGCTATTAGGGGACTGACGTTCACCGCCCCCCTAGGCCCGCCATGCGATGTATCAGACGAACAGACCGGACTGTACGGAGATTGTCACATACAGGCTCAGTAGGAGTGCAGATGGGGTTCACCTCGTCAGTCTTCTTATCGACATCTACCTGGGGACCGTTACGTACAGCTAGTGCCGCTTGCGGTCTGTGGTTAAACCCACTGCCAGCGTAGTGTCGAGTCTTTAGAGTCCCACACAGAGAGCTATTCGCCTTTAGGCAAAACGAGTAGAGGTCGCATGGTTTTGCGACAGGGTTCGTTCGCATCCGCGCACTTGTGCACGTTTGCTGTCCGGACAGTTTATACTAGCGGGCTTTGGTTTAAGCCAGATCCTAGTATATGATTTGAGATTGGTTTTTCTCATTGTGTTCGTGCTCCTCGGATCACGAATGCGGGTGCGTATGCACGGTTGTTTGAGATTGAGGGAGAGGACCTTGTTTAGGGTTAATGACTATTGTCATTTTATTAACCCTATTGTTTTTGTGTGTATTATTGTTAATTAATAATTAGCTTAATTATTGTGCATGGTTGTTATTGTTGACACTTTGACTTTGTTGACTTGTTGACCAAGTTGACAATTTGACCATGATCATTTCATTTGGAAGATGCTCTTTGATTCTTGCAATTTGCATTAATGATGAAATGATAATGGTCACCTCTTGATAAAACCATGACAATTTTCTTGCTAATTAATTAATTAAAATAACTCACACATTTTAGTGAGAATGGCTCACTATTATTTCATTCTATCATATCTTTTCTCTCTCTTGCTCATCCTCTCCCTCAAGCTCTCTCCCTCTCATGTGTTGAGAAACAAAAAGCTTGAGAAAAACCTTCACTTGATCTTCTCTACTCACTTCTAGGGTTCAAGTCTTAGCATTTCTTGCACTCTAGTTACTCCTAGCTTGGAGTTGAAGCTAAAGGTCGAGGCTTTCGGGTGGATCGTTCTTTGACGGAAGGAGACTAGCAAGGTGAGGCCTTTCTACTATTCCGACGAGCAAGGAGAGAAGGAGTTCGAGCCCAAGGTATAACCTTTCTACAACTTTGTTAGTTGTTAGTTTACTTTAGTTAGTTTTAGTTTAGCAAAGATCCTCCAAGTCAAGGTCCATGTTGCCTAAGTCATTAAAAATCCGATTTTTATTATGTTTTCCGCCTCCCCGCAAGTACCGGGGTGGGCAACGTGGACTTACAGATGCTATATGGTTTTATCCGTCCACCTCTCCGAAAATGCCAAGTTGATTTATGGCACCGTATATCGGAGGTTTAGACGGATGCGGCCGATGTAGCAGACTTCGTCAGATTCCCCCTCGCTCGAGGGGTTTTTGATTGTGAGGATGCTCTTCCCTGCAGGCGCAATCCCCTGCAGTTAATTACGCTACCGCATCGCGGTAACAACTTTCTCCTTCTCCAGATGTTCACTTCGTGTCGTGGGTGTTTGTTTTGTTTGTGTTTGCCCGTGGATTGTATACGGAGACTAATTTATGTCGTCGCCTGTAGGACGTGGATTAGTCCAAATCCGTATTTTCTTAGATTTGGGTTTGGGGTTTTGGTTTAAGGATACGTTAGCCGTATTTGAGGCTAAAATCAACTTAAACGTTTGTTAAGGATACGCTAGTCTAATCTCCAGACTAAGATCAACTTAACGGGATCATTTAGATCCGACAAAAGAGCATTTGGGGGCTCTATTGTTCCACTTTAGGGACATAGTGGTCCATTGCCAGTTTAGGGACACAGTGGTCCATTTCATGTATGGCCGTTGGGACCCATCATCTCTCTGACGACGTTGAAGGATTACAACGACAGGTGTCAGAGGAGTTCAGAGATGTACCCTTGAACCAGGTGTAAATTGATTTAAAAGAGCAGCCGTGCTCAGTCAATTTAATTTGAGGACTTACGGCCAGAATTGGGCTAGTCCAATTGAAGATGTTCAACATTTTTATTTATGATTGGCCTGTTAGGCCTTAGCTTGGGCTTTGTCCTTTGTTTAATAATGCGGTGCATTTTTTGTCTGGCCTATTAGGCCCCCTTTTAATTGGGCTCTGCCCCTTTTTAAATGATGCACAACATCTATTTTGAGCCTGACAGACCTTTTTTTTTGGGCTTTATTCCTTTTAATAATGCATAGCACTTTGTTTGGTCTGATAGACCTTTCTTTATTGGGATCTGCCCTTGATAATGCATTGCATTAATTAGTCTGACAGAGTGCCACGTGGCTTGTCAGGCGCTTTGCGCCGATTGAGGAGCGCAAGGCGCAAGTCCATGGGAAGGTGATACGTGTCACACTCTGGTGAACGCAAGCGCAGCGCACTGGCGCAGTGCGCTGCGCAGTTGCGCTGCCGACACGTGGCGCGCTCTGGTGGGTTGTGCCAATTCATGAGAGCAGTGCTCTATTTTAACAGCGCATAGCACAGATCGTTCTGGAGCTGACACGTGGCGCTCTCTAGTGGCTTCAGCCAACCCAAGAGCGCAACAGTGCAGATTTACAAGTGCAAGACACTGTTTTAATATCTTGATCCAATTTTGGATTCAAGAAGAGAATCTTTTAAGATTCCAGAACCAGTGGTTCATAAAAAAGACAATGCCTTTGTTATTATTATTTTTTATTGAAGATCCTTGATCTTGTTCTTAGATCAATGATCTTTTCAGAAAAAATTCTTCTTTTTATTCAAAGGGGTTTACATTTTTCTCTTTGTGAATTCTTCTCAAAATTCTTTAGAGGAGTTCTCTGAATTTTCTCTCTGTTTTTGTGTTTCTCTATTTCTCTCTGTGTTGTGTCTTTTAGAATTGGGGTCCAGGGGCCTTTATATAGTGCCCATTAATTTATTAAATTTGTTAAAGAAATCATTCTCTGAGTGATTTAGGGATTTTTCCCACCGTTGGATCTTTGATCCAAGGGCTTCTGTTTTACAGAAGACAATCTTCTTGTTTTAACAAGAACAGAAAGATATTACTGGAATTTTAATTCTGTTTGGAGCAAACGCACCAGCGCTTGACACGTGTCGCGCAGCGCAGAGCGCAGCGCAACTGCGCTGACACGTGTCGCGCAGCGCAGAGCGCAGCGCAACTGCGCTGACACGTGTCGCGCAGCGCAGAGCGCAGCGCCACTGAAGCGTTGCTTCCTTTAATTTTGTTTTAAATAGAGCCTTTCTCTGATTGGGCGCGCTGCCTTGGGCGCTGCGCTGACGTATCAGCTTTTGACACGTGGCGCGTTGCATGCAGCGCAAGGATTTTGAAGCGTTGCTTCAGTTTTTGAATTTTTGAAATTCAAACAGAGCTTTGCTCTGATTGGGGGAAACAACGGAGCTGGAACATCTGTTTTGATGAAACAGTCAAAGGATTTGACTTCATCAAGAACGAGGATGGGCCTTGTATATATAAGAAGATTGTAGGCCAAACTGTCGTATTCCTAGTCTTGTACGTGAACGACATTCTTTTGATAGGAAATGATATTCCTATGCTACAATCGGTCAAGCTGTTCTTGTCACAAAAGTTATCCATGAAAGACCTGGGTGATGCCTCGTACATTATGGGGATTAAGATCTACAGAGATAGGTCCAAGAGATTACTGGGACTTTCACAGTCCAGGTACATAGTGACTATACTAAAGAGATTTAGTATGGAAGATTCCAAGCGCGGTAACGTACCCGCATTGCACGGAATCACCCTCTCCAAAGAGATGTCTCCCCAGACTGATGAGGAGAGGGTTCGCATGAGTACTATACCCTAAGCTTCGGCGGTAGGATCTATAATGTATGCGATGCTATGTACCCGACCATATGTAGCTTACGTGCTTAGCGTGTGAGCCGGTATCAGTCTAACCCAGGTGAGAGCCACTGGAAAGCAGTGAAGAACATTCTGAAGTATTTTAGAAGGACTAAAGAACTATTCCTGGTATTCGGTAATGGGGACCTCTTGGTGGAGTCTTTTACCGATTCGAGCATCCAGAGCAACAAGGATGACAGCAAGTCTGTCTCGGGTTTTGTGTTTACCCTCAACGGAGGGGCGGTATGTTGGAAGAGTTCCAAACAGGACACCGTCGTAGACTCGACGATGGAGGTTGAATACATTTCTGCCAACGATGCCGCAAAAGAGGTCGTCTGGATTAAGAAGTTCATTACTGAACTTCAGGTGGTTCCATCCATTGTTAACCCAATACCTGTGTATTGCGACAACAATGGAGCTATGGATTTAGCAAGGGAACCACGATCCCATCAGAAATCCAGGCACATCTTGAGGCGGTATCACCTGATCAGGGAGATCATTGATCGCCGAGAGATCGAAGTGCGGAGAGTGGACACAAAAGACAACACGGCGGATCCATTCACCAAGGCCCTTCCTCAAGCACAGTTCAAGAGAATTTTTGAGATGTTGGGTATGCGGTATGCCAATAGCTGGCCTCAGAGCAGACGTTGGGTATACGGTACGCCAATAGATATGGCCTTAGTGCAAGTGGGAGATCGTTGGATATGTATGCCCTAGAGGCCATTATTGTATATGTATACATGTGGATGCTTGGACATATATATGTACAGGACAGTTTTGCTCGATATGATAGTATGCTATATTGTTTGTCTTTGTCTTAACATGTGCATATGTTTTACTTGTTATTACGTATCATTCATACATGTTAATAAAGCCCGTAGGATCATTGCTAGACTACCTGCGTTATGATGGCGATCATACTTGTGGGAGCTGGGTTGTTGTTACGCACATCCTTAAATTGTCCCTAGTCGTGGGAGTATAGAGACCGGGTATCGATATTCCGGAGTAGACTAGTGTATACGATTCTAGACCCCGATGAGGAGTAATGGTTTGGTCCTGCAACCATTGGTCTTTTGCACCCAAGATCATATACATGTGCTCACTAGGTATGAGTACACCGGATGGACTCGCCGAAAACTTCCAGATGGTACTATACCTATCGTCAGATGGAAGTTCTCAGGTGACATGAGTACAAGTTAGTCTTTAGACCTGAGATCGTCATTTGTCTCGTGTGAGTTACCACTATGCTTTAATCACTACCCTACCACGGCTCTACTGAGTCGTGCAAACGGGTTTTGGTTGGGTACAGTCCCAAGCCATATGGAGGCATTGAGCGATTGTCGGGGATTCGTCTTTCCCGATATTGGGAGTCGATATTGCACTGTATTCGATCGGTCAGGACCATAAGACCTTAGCCAAGGCAGTTGGGATTTACTGATAGGCTAATCAGTAGTTTCCCGGATTGGTCCTGAGCCACATCAGCACGAATTATCGGGTTATTAGGGTCTGACGTTTACTACCTCTAGACCCAGTATGTGATACTCTCAGATGAAGAGACCGGACTGTACGGAGATTGTCACTGATAGGCTCAGTAGGGATCCGGATGAGTTTGCTCGTTGGCCTACCTTTTCGACAGGTACCCGGGTAGCCGTTACGTACAGCTAGTGCCGCTGACGTGCTTGTGATTATGGATTTTTCCAGTAACTCACTGCCGGCGTACTGTCGAGTATTTAGAGTCCCACACAGAGGGTTTCCCTGATTCAGGCGAAATGATGTAGTAATCATATTGGATACGTGCAGGGTTCCGATCGATTGATGTACCTTGTACCCGGACTTTCGATCGGACAGTTGGTAATACTAGCCAGCTCGAGTTTGAGCCGGATTATTAAATCAGGTATCGATTTAATAACTACATATATGTATTTCAATATATATATTCTAGTATTACATTCTTCATGTTATTCTATCTCTTTGGGCATTCGTGTTTTTATCCGAATGCAGGTATGTATATACAGTAGACTGTAATCCGTATTATGTTACGGATAACATTCTAGAAGGTGGCCACCTCATTATGCTTTTTCCATTTATTTGATAAATGGAAATGAGGTGTAAAGTGTGAGGTGAGGGGGGTATGGTGAGGACTATACCTCAATAGTTGACAAATGGATTCTTTATTCATTTGTGGCAACTATTCAAGCATTGGTCACAATGTTTATTGAAGGATATTGATTCATAAAACCATTGTGATGATATTCTCTCTCTTATGGTTGCTCATTTGTTTTTTCTCTCACCATTTTTGCTTCACTCTCCTCCCTCTCTTGAGTTTCTCCACCTTCACCATCTTCCTCCTCTCTACACTCTCATGTGTTGAGAAGCAAGAGATGAGGCTAGATAATGATAGTAAAACACTTAGAGCTTCACACTACATCCTAGACAACTTTGATTAGCAACCCAAGTTCTCTAGTTGCTCCTATTGATTCTTAGTTAGGAGCTAAAGCCATGGATCACATCCCTCGGGTGGATCATCTACGACAAAGGAGGGCCGGAGAACAAGCTCGATCCCGGAAGACGGATGGAGCCGGAAATGGAGATCAAGCAAGTTCAAGATGGCCACTTGGAGCACATGACGAGGAAAGAGGACCGAAGGGCTTGGATAGTTTGATGAGACTTTTTTCCATAATAGATAGCACTCCTAGTTTAGCTAGTTAGGTTTATGGTTAGATCTGGTGTAATGGGTTGTTCCGGTGTAATGGGTTGTTCTAGCGTCGTTTTTGAAATCGTATGAAAATTTTTTGTTCCGCAAACCGCCACATTTGATGGCTAGGGCGTTAGGGTAACCCAACATTGTGAAGCATGCTAGATATTTGAGGAGATATTTATCTCATCAATTATTTGAATGCTTCATTATTCATCACAAATGAGCCTTCTTCATATTAGCTTATTTCTTCACTAGGTTTTCCTCAAGCTCCCTTCTTCTTCCTCTAGCCCTTCATGTCTCATGTGTTGAGAAACCTAGGGCAAATAGAGACATACCAATATATCTACACTCTCTACATCATCTATTACATCTACTTTAGCGAACTAGATGCTGTAGTTACCTCGGATTTGAGGTTGGAGCTCGGACTATAGACTCTCGGGTGGATCGTCTTTGACTAGAGGAGCCCAACGAGGAGGAATCGATCCATTACGATCCTCGGAGCTTATGATGAGGAGGAGGACAGGGACAAGAAGACCCAAAGGACATGAATCTATGAGGTATAAACTTCTTTCCGAGTAGTTAACCTCTTGGTAGTTTGTTAGCTAGGGTATAGCATCGATCCCGGAGTTCAAGTCGGTGTTGCGACACCCGTAAAAATCTTTTTTTATGCCTTCTGCCTCCCCGCGAACCCGCGGGGTGCGCAACATCAACTTACAGTGGTATCAGAGCCTACTAAACCTTAGCTAACAGTTTAGACAACGTGTAAAACTACGAAACCGAAATAACTCTGAAATATCGAAATCAAAATCCAGGTTTCTGTCAAATTTTTCGAAGGCTCTAATTTTTTTTTAAACAATTGCAGAGTGCTCTACTTGTTGTGAGATGAACGTATAACAAAAACGAGGCAATTTCACCTGACCATGGCCAGCCAAACTCACATTTCAACCGGCCTCACCGGTTTTGTAGTGGTGAATTGGCTTGATTTTTTTTCCTGTGTTCTAGTTGCTTGGATTTAGGGTTTCAGGTGGTGTTTAATTTTGCCAATATTGAATATACTGTTTATTCTCTGTTGTGGCAATACGGGGTATTTTGAAGTCGTATTTTTAACGTAGTTTAACATGTTCAGTTGTGATATATGTGTTTCGAAATGTCCTCTAATTGCTATACGTCGATTAGTGGGTGTTGCACATATCTGTGTTGTTGTTCTCATTGGTTTGTGTATATGAACTTTATTAGATCGTCGTGGATGAATAGCCGGGGATGTGAGAAGAGGGTTTTCTTTCATTCGATGTAAATTGTAAAGTGATGTAATATTCTTTTGCGGGGCATATCTGGATTGAGGTTGTAGCCGCCGTTGTATTATTTCTTTTACTGTTTATTGCTTTTAGGATAGACCCAATGTGGGGTGCACAAACTACCAGGTTTTTTGAAGTGCCCAGTGGTCTACTCATTTTACCGAGGGAGGTAGCTTCACTTCGGAAATTTGGAAGGTAGTTTGCTGCACCCGTAGGGTTTAGGGTGGGGTTTGGCTATTCATCACGACTGTGGATCCGTATTTCGTTACAGGCTAAAACGAAACGCGGAATTCCCAGTATATCCAATATGTTCATCTGTGATCCGGAATGCCTATTATTGCTTGAGACGAATGGTTATTATATATATGCTATATAGTAGACGTTGCTTATGTTCTGCACCCGCGCTAGTCCAGCCCCCGCTCTGGTGTTAGTTAAGTAACCTAACGGTGTTAGACGGGGCCCAGTGGCGAATGCGGATGGCATAAGTGGACGTGGCATTTTCGTTTCTCTGTGTGATGATAGGTGTAAATGATGGGAAAAATTAATGCAAAGCAAACAAACCAAAGCTGAATCGTTGGAACAATTTTAAAACCACTCGGTTTTTTCCAAAACAGAAACTTTTAAATGCGGAGCTTAATCCACTCATTTAAAAGCTATCAGGTTCCTTCGATTAAATCAAGTTCATTACGTTCACGGTTTCGCCAAAACTAGCCGTAGCCCTCCGTCGTTTCAGTTGAATATTCAGTAGTATTCAATCTATGTATCTTGACCTTCGCCAAGGCATAGTGATTGGTAGCTGCTGGATATTCATCTGTAGTATAGATAGATGCGTTGGTTTGGGACAGTCATACTACTATTTTGGCTTTTGTCAAGGGTATGTATGGGTGGGTTCAAATTAACCTGGACAATGATGGGTAGAACTTGACATGTGACTTATGATATGTTGTCCTTCGTCAAGGTCATAAGAGCATGGGGCAAAAATCTACATCGGGAATTTCTAAGGAAGCTGAAACTTTCTAGTGCTGCATACCATTTGGAGTGTGATAATGTTGGTAGGATTCCTTCAGGAATATCATACAATGATATTTGGATCCCGATCCTACTGTGCATATCCGGTACTCCTCAGGAGATTTTTCACTAAACACAATCAATGCTATAAACCAAGTAGGTGTCTAGAACGGTGCTAGCAAGGCTACACCTCCAGGGAAAAGAGGTTATGTAATTAAGGAACTTCGCGAAAGCGTTGGAAAACTTCTCTCGAAGTACCAACACCAGCCTGGATGAAAGGTTAAGAAAGTATTGTAGGGTGAGATTAATCCTGACTAATTCTTTTTTTATGGTTTGAGGAAGGATTCGAGATACAGTAAGAGCCATTCTGTTTAGATAAACTAAAAACCAATCTAAACTTGCAAGAGCATCACGCCGAGTGTTTTCTTCTCTCTCTCCTAATTGCAGCGACCAGGTGACTAAGATTAGGTTACAGCTAGATAATAAAATGACTGAGTTATACTATATTGACTGGCAAAGATTTGTCCAGATGTCCATTACCTATGACAAGCTGGACCACCTCATTACTACTTAAGTCCCCGCCGTCCCAGGTCAAGATTCCATCGTCGCGGATAATGATATCCGTAAGACATTGGAAAAAGACAGTGTGAATGCCAAGTCCCTCGTGTTGGCCTCAGTAGATGGTGTAAACCAGAGGCAGCATGAGAAGATGGACTTAGTTTCCATCTTCCTCCATAACAAAGATTTATATGAAGAGCAATCTCGTATCGCAAGGTATGAGATCTCGAAAGAATTGCTTCAAGCGAGGTTGGCTGTCGGGTCATCTGTAGGAGACCACATCCCTACAATGATCAGCTGTATTAAACAACTCATGGACCTAGGGACCACGTTGGAGAACGGGTCATATGCTGACTGATTCTACAGTCCCTACCTTCTACTTACGCCCAGGGGAAGAAAGTTATACTTCCAGTTGAGGGTACCCTGAAGGAAACCAGGGAGACATCCGCTCTGCTTATTGGGGAATCTTTCTCTTCTGGATCCAAGGCGAAAGCCAACGGTGAGAAGAAGAAGACCTCCACAAAGCCGATAGGCGGTGTCGGTAAGGTAGAAGGAAAGGGTAGGGCAAAAGTTTCGGGGCTAACAGTAGGGAAGGAGTCATGTTCCTATTGTCACGGGAAAGGGCATTGGTAGAAGGAATGCAGGGCTTGGAAAGCCAGAATCCAGGATCCGAGGCACGTTGTGACTTCGGTTTTGGGTGTGTTTGTGATTGAAAACTATCTTTCAATTAACTCTACTTACTGAGTACAAGATACCGGATCAAGATCTCATATCTGTAATTCATTATAGGGTTTGAGAAACCGTAGAGTTATCAGGGAAGGTGATATGACTCATACGGTTGCTAACGGAATGAGCGTGGATGCTGTATCCATAGGGGAATATCACCTAGAATTGACAAGTGGGCAGATATTTATTTTACGTAGCTGTTTGTGTGTATCTAGTCTGGCTTTTAATATCATATCTGTATCTTTACTTTCTAAGGAAGGATATGATTTTACATTTGTAAGCGATGTGGTACACATCCACCTTAATCAGAGTTTGATTTGGTTAGGTACACTAGAGGACGATATATATGTATTAAATCAAGCTCAGATTTTCAACGTCCAGAACACACTTAAAAGAAAGTCTCCAGAATTAAATAAGGCTTTCTTATGGTATTGTAGACTGGGTCACAACAATGAAACACGATTGACGAAGTTACATAGAGAGGGATATTTGTATCCGTTCGAATATCAGTCTTATGCAACTTTTCAATCTTGTCTCATAGGAAAGATGACAAAGAATCCGTTCATTGGACACGGCGTAAGAGCGAGCTGGATCTTAGGACTCATACACAGCGATGTATGTAGTCTAATGTCTACACATGCACAGAGTGGTTATTCCTATTTCATTAGTTTTACAGATGATTTCTCTAGGTATGGACATGTCTTCTTGATGAAACATAAATCCGAGGCCTTTGAGAAATTCCGAGAATATAAGAATGAAGTGGAAAAACAAACCGGCAAAAGTATCAAGACACTAAGATCTGATCGAGGTGGTGAATACTTAAGTGCCGAGTTCCTGGATTACTTAAAAGAGAATGGAATTCTCTCTCAGCTTACTCCTCCATACACTACTCAACACAATAGTGTATCGGAAAGGCGGAATAGAACCCTATTGGATATGGTACGTTCCATAATGAGTAACGCTGAGTTACCGCGATCCTTCTAGGGTTATGCACTAGAATCAGCTGCATATCTTTTGAACAAGGTTCCTACCAAGACCGTTCCTACCACACCATATCAGTTGTGGAGTGAGTAGAAACCCTATCTTCAGTATCTTAAGATATAGGAATGTCCAGCTTTTGTAAAAAAAAGTATCCAGACAAGCTCGAGGCATGCTCAGTACCGTGTAAGTTTGTGGGATACCCAAAGAACTCCAGGGGTATCTTTTCTATTACACAGAGGAACAAAAGGTTTTTGCTACTCGTCATGCCCATTTTTTGGAAAATCAATTTTTGGAAAAAGAAACTGTAGGGTGTTTTTCGTCACCCCATTGAGATGGGAATACGCGCGCACTTTTCAGGCGTACTACATATTCCCCCTGCCCAGGGTAGGCGGCGGTTTATTGATCGTGGGGATCCGAATCTCTGGCAGCCGTGGACTAAGCTGCCGTTAATTACCTCTCGCCTTTGAAGCGAGAGAACCTCCGATTGACGGGTAAAACTGGTCATGTGTATCTTAAGTGGTTTTGGATATATCGGGAGCCTCGCAGAGTTTACAGGGGTCCCGCTGCCTGGATAGCGGGGTGGGGTTTAAGGGGGCTAGAAGCCTCCTTGCGGGGTGCGGGGCAGCACCCCGTTAGAAATTTTTTCTAACGGGGATAGTGTTGTGGAGTGTGTGTGTATGAAAAAAGGGAAGAATAGCGTCCAAAAGACGCGTGGGTACCAGCGCCTCACGTGCCTAGCACGCGGGCGCTGGGCGAGTGCGCCCCGCGTGCTTGGCATGATGGCGCTAAGCGCTGGGTCCCAGTGCCCCACGTGCTTGGCACGCTGGCACCCCACGTGCTTGGCACGCTGGCGCTAAGCGCCAGTGCCCCACGTGCTTGGCACGCGGGAAACCCTTATTCTATAATTCTATATTCTTTCTAGATCTAAAGACTAAATTATTACACAAAAATGGGAATAGATCCATAGGTTCGATACTTTGTTACAGAACTCGTGCTTTAGAGAAATATCAGATCAGATAGAGTTGAAAAATGAAGCAATTCATTAACAATTCACAGATAAAAAATGAAAAAAAGAAAGCATCGACTTCCCTTCCATATCTTGTATCTATAGTATTTTTACCCTGGGGGGTTTCCCTCTCATTTCAAAAAAGTCTGGAACCTTGGATTATTCATTGGTGGAATACTAGGCAAGGCGCTGGGCGCCAGCGCCCCACGTGCTTTGCACGCGGGTGTGCTTTTCACGCGAGCGCTGGGCGCCAACTCCCCACATTCTTGGCACGCGGGCGCTGGGTGTCAGCAGAAAAAGGGACTTGATCCCTGCACAGGGAGTTGTGCTCTCGATTTGACTCATGGAGTTAAACTCCTGAAAAGAGATTTAAATTATGGAGTTAAACTCCAGCAGGTCTTGAATGGAGTTAAACTCCCAGAAATCTTTGTAGATTGAAGGGGACCCCCTTCTTCTCTCTTTTAGCCTTGAATTTTTTCCAAAGTGGGATTTTTGGAGGTGAGTCTCCTTCTTCTTCCTCTCAGTTGGCCTGATCTTGGAGAAAAATGGAGGGATTTAAAAATCTTCCCTTTTTGAGATTTGATGGAAGATCTGAGCTCCCCTTTGTGGGTTTTGTGGTGAAAAACTATCTAATTTTGGAAAAAGAAGTGTAAAACTCTTGATTTAATTGAAAAGGGGTTAGAACCTTGAGGAAGGAGAAGGGGGCACAAAAACCCTAGATTTTGAGTGGAATGAAAAGTTATCCTTTATTTCATTATCATGTTGCCTTATATAGGCTTACAAATTTACATATAGCCCCTTGGGCTTTACAAAATGGCATTTTGCCCATCCCATGCCTCATGTGCTCATTTCTTTTGTACATGAGCCACGAGCTTTACAAAAATTTGGCTTTATGCCCATTTTCCTTACATTCATGCATAATAAATTACATTAAAATTATTTATTACATGATTTCATTTTGGCATGGGAGAGGCCGGCCGCGGGGCTCGACTTGGGCATGGGCCCGCTTATTTGGGGTTGACTTTGACTTTGACTTGGTCAACCGGGGTGTAATTTTCGACCCCAACAGAAACTAGTAGGAGCGCAATAGAATTGGAAGAAATTCCAGAACCACAAACTATTACTGAAAGTATGATAGAACCAGAGGTTTCAAAAGAACAAGACATCCCCGCACCACTCCGCAGGACTAGTGGGCAGTCTCATCCGCCCGAGAGATACTACGGTTTTCTCATAGACGGGGATACAGAGGATTGCATCATTGACAATGATGAGCCAACTAGCTTCCAGCAAGCTATTCAGAGCGGTGACTCGGTAAAATGGCTGGATGCAATGCGGACGAAGATGGAGTCTATGTACACCAACAAAGTATGGACTTTGAACATTGCTCCAGAAGAGGTAAAACCCGTAGGCTACAAATGGATTTTCAGAAAGAAGATTGGTGTAGATGGACAGATTGAAATCTATAAGGCTAGACTTGTTGCAAAGGGTTTTCTTCAAAGACATGGTTTGGACTATGATGAAACCTTTTCTCCAGTGGCTATGCTAAAATCCATGCAGATCCTTCTTGCCATTGCTGCATTCTACGATTATAAGATTTGGCTGATGGACGTAAAGACCGCTTTTATGAGTGGACATTTAGAAGAGTGTGTCTATATGGATCAGCCAGAAGGTTTCATTCAGAGTGGGAGCAGAGGGGAATTTTGCAAGTTGCTTAAGTCCATTTATGAACTAAAGCAGGCATCACAGAGTTGGAACATCTGTTTTGATGAGAAGGTCAAATAATTCCACTTTATCAAAAATCCAGATGAACCATACATCTATAGTAAGATTGTAGCGAGAACTGTGGTATTCATCGTCTTGTACGTGGATGACATTCTCTTGATAGGAAATGACATTCCTATGCTACAATCAGTCATAGGATTCTTCTTACAGAGGTTCTCCATGAAAGAACTGGGTGATACCAACTACATTCTGGGGATCCAGATCTATCGTGATAGATCAAGGAGAATGGTGGGACTTTCACAGTCAAGGTATATCAACACTATACTGAAAGGATTTAGTATAGAAGATTCAAAGCGCGGTTGTCTACCATCTTATCACGGAATCACCCTCTCCAAAGAGATGTCTCTGTTCCCCCAATCAGAGCAAGGCTCTGTTTGAATTTCAAAAATTCAAAATTTTGAAGCAACGCTTCAGATCCCGTGCGCTGCGCGCAATTTTCCACGTGTCAGAAGTTGACTCGGCAGCACAACGCCCAAGGCAGTGCGTCCAATCAGAGCAAGGCTCTTTAAAAAGCAAAAGCAACGCTCAGTTGCGCAAGCGCTGCGCTGCGTGACACGTGTCTGCGCAGTTGCGCAAACACAACTGCGCAAGCGCACCGCTGCGCGACACGTGTCTGCGCAGTTGCGCAAACGCTGTTGCGCAAGTGCACCACAGCGCGCTACGTGTTTGCGCAGTTGCGCAAGCACAACTGCGCAAGCGCACCGCTGCGCGACACGTGTCTGCGCAGTTGCGCAAACACTGTTGCGCAAGTGCACTGCAGCGCGACACGTGTCTGCGCAGTTGCGCAAGCACAACTGCGCAAACGCACCTTTGCGCGACACGTGTCTGCGCAGTTGCGCAAACACTGTTGCGCAAGTGCACCGTTGAGCGACACGTGTCTGCGCAGTTGCGCAAGCACAGCTGCGCAAGCGCTTCACTGCGCGACACGTGTCTGCGCAGTTGCGCAAGCACAGCTGCGCAAGTTCCTTACTGCGCGACACGTGTCACGCGCTGGTGAGTTGCGCAACAACAGAATGAAGATTTAAGGAAATTTTTTCTGTTCTTGTTAAAACAAGAAGATTTCTTCTGTAAAACAGGGGCCTTTGGATCAAAGATCCAACGGTGGGGAAAATTCCCCAAATCACTCAGAAAAGATCTTTTTAACAAATTTAACTGATTTTTGAGCACTATAAAAAGGACCCCAGACCCCATTTCAAAGATATAGACAATTGGATTAAAAAAAAAGAGAGAAGAGAACTCTTGAGAACTCCTGGAGAACACAAAAAAGAAGGTAAAAACCTTTGAGATAAGAGAAAATTCTCTTAAAGAATAGATCATTGATCTAAAAAACAAGATCAGTGATCTTCAATAAAAAAAATAAATAAATAAAAATAATAAAAATAGTGCCTTGCACTTGTTATGAACCTCTGGTTCTCTGAGACAGAAAGAAAGAAAAGATTTCTTTCTTTTCTTTGATCTAAATTTAGATCAAGAAATTAAAAAGTGCTCTGCACTTCTTTTCTTGAATCTAAAAGATTCTTGGTGCTTTGCACAAATGCAATGCATTACTTGAAGGGCTAGGCCCAAATCAAAAAGACCTAGCAGGCCAAAATAAATTGCAAAGCAATAAAAGGGCTGGGCCCAAATAAAATTGATGTTCTGCATCATTTATAAAGAACAGAGCCTAAAACAAATTGATGCTCTGCATCCTTTCTGGGCAAAGCCCAAATAAAAGTAAAAAGAAATGCAAAAGCAATGTTGGACATTTTCAACTGGACTTAGCCCAATCATGGCCATAAGTCCTTAAATTAAATTGACTGAGCAAAATGACTCTCCTAAATCAATCTACATCCGGTTCGAGGGTACATATCCGAACTCCTTTGACATCCATCGTTGTAATTCCTCAACGACGTCAAAGAGGTGACGGGTCCCAACGACCACACACCCATATGAACTGCGGGGTCCTTAAACTCGTGGACCGAAACGTCCTTAAACTAACACTGGACCGAAACGTCCTTAAACTAATATTGGACCGAAACGTCCCTAAACTAATATCGGACCGAAACGTCCTTAAACTAATACTGGACCGAAACGTCCTTAAACTAATATCGGACCGAAACGTCCCTAAACTAATATCGGACCGAAACGTCCCTAAACTGGCGATGGACCACCACGTCTCTAAACTGGCACAAATAGAACCCAAATGCTCTTTTTTCGGATCTAAACGATCCCGTTAAGTCGATCTTAGTCCCAAACTGGACTAACGTATCCTTAACAACCGTTTAAGTTGGTCTTAGCCCCAAACACGGCTAACGTATCCTTAAACACTCAAATGAAATATAAAACCCTAAATCAAATTCGGTTCGAGGATATATCTCTGAACTCCTCTGACACCTGTCGTTGTAATCCTTCAACGACGTCAGAGAGGTGACGAGTCCCGACGGCCATATACTAAATGAATCACATTTAAGTTGATCTTAGCCTCAACGAGGCTAACGCATCCTTAAACTAAAATATTAAACCCAAATCTAAGTAAATACGGATTTGGACTAATCCACGTCCTACGGGCGACGGCATTACTCAGTCTCCGTATACAATCCACGGGCAACCACAAACAAAACAAACACACACGACACGAAGTGAAATTCTGGAGAAGGAGAAAGTGGTTACCGCGATGCGGTAGCGTAATTAACTGCAGGGGCTTACGCCTGCAGGGAAGAGCGTCCCCACAATCAAAAACCCCTCAAACGAGGGGAAATCTGAAAAAGTCTGCTACATCGGCCGCATCTGTTTAAACCTTCGATACACGGTGCCATAAATCAACTTGGCATCTTCGAAGAGGTCGAAGGATAAAACCAAATAGCATCTGCCCCGAATCTCAGCATCGGGACCAACAGGTCCTGTACGCCGTCTTTCGGAGGGGAACAGATTCTGGCACGCCCGGTGGGACCTCTTCCTCTTTCCACTCCACACTTCGTGTGTCGTCTTCGCGAACCAATCACGGTTTGTTAAATGGTTGTCTTCGGATTTCAAGTTACTAAGATTTGGTCTTTTACCTGGCGCAGAATTCAAGATCCAATGGCCACCAACTGCACCAACTGCTCGAAATGCCACTGCAACAGACGCTCCACCTCACCAGCAGGTGTGACGTATGGGCTCCAAGCGGCTTCCTTCCTTACTCTGCCGGTAGACCAGGTGACCCAAGCCACCACCGGCTTGTTCTTCGGGACTATGATCCCACCTGCAAGCTTTTCTGCACCAATACCTGCACCGGAAGTGGGTAAAAAGTCGGTCTTCAACCGGCTCACTGTTTAGACAGCCCCTGTCAACGGGTCGCCCGCTACTAAACCGACAGCCTCCGTTTTCACCAAGCTAGGTCAGAACTATAAAGTGGCCGTCCCAAAGAGGGCAACGACCGCTGCTTTGGAAGTCGTTAAAGCGGCTTCTCCCATCAGAGAGTCGGTCTTCACAAGATTGACGGTTCCCACTCCTCCCCCAGCTGGTCAAAAGGCATCAGTCTTTGATAGGCTGACATCGGCAGTTACCCCACACTCAAACAGGGGGCAACAAGAAACCATCTCAATTTCCGAGCCAGTCCCAACGGCTCGTCGTGCGCGACGTCGCCATTGGCGACGAGTGAGGAAAGCAGGGGGCAGTTCCCCCTCAGGGCTAACTCCACCTGCTCCGATGGTGGAGGTCAACGCTGCTGTTCCAACTGGGAACAGTTTTGAACTACTGAGGAGGGTGCGTAAGAACTCTCCAACCGCTACCTTGAAAAGATCTCCTCCACCTGCGGAGAGAGTTCCAGAAACAAAACAAGAACAACCCCCTCAACGGCTATCCTCAAAAGTTTATAAAGTATGGCGGAGGGTTCAAGACTCCGTGATCGATCCAGACCACTTGCGTCACCAGAAAAAGGCGAAGGTGGAAAATAATAAAAACTGCCCCATTAAACAGCAGGGGGCGACAGTTGCTAGGATGCCCACTCCAACGGCTCCTTTAACCTCGATGGCCCATAAAAGAAGGAGGCCAGAGAAAGCTCCCGCGTCAGCGGCAAAGTTTAAAAGCGGTGAACCTAAACGCCCAAAGTCAGGGGGCATAACGGTTCATACGGTTTATATGGCTTCTGGAAAGGAGGAAAGCCGCACTTCTACGGGTCACCGACCGCTTACCCGATCAGTGACCAAGGCTCAGGAGCAGCAACAAAAGCTCCAGGAGATGATGACTACAATGGCTGCACTCACTGGGCCAAAAGAGAACCCTGAGACGTCCTTATATGAGTGCCAGGAGGAAGAGACCGACGCCGAGTTCCTTCGCCGGGTACTGGAAAAGAGGGACAAAGAGGCTGCTGAACAGGCGGCCAACATACAGCGGATGGGCCTCCTCTTCCAGGACATGATAGGGATGATGATACAACAAGATCCTCCCGCTGAAGAACCCCTAACCGTCCTTGGAGATGATAAGGGAGATACATTAAATCCGCAGCCCGCTCTATTAACAGCTAAAGAGGATACAATCTCTAAGACTGATCTGGACGAATACATAGCCCAGCAAATAAAGGTTCATCATGCGGCCGAAGCAGCCGTCCACGTCGTAAAAACGGGGCGGCCATATCCAGGCTGGTATGACCAAATCAAGTACCCGCCGGGTTACACGATTCCCAAGTTTCATGTCTACAAAGGGACCGGCAATCCCCATCAGCATGTCGCCCAGTTCAGGGCGCTTTGCGGTAACACCGGCGGCGATGACAAGCTTTTGCTCCGCCAGTTCGTTGGTAGTCTATCAGATACGGCGTTCGAGTGGTACTCTGAACTCCCTAATGATTCTATCAAAACCTTCACGGAAATGGAGCTGCTGTTTACCCAGCGTTTTGCAAGTGCCAGTGAACGTACTCCGATGACGGCACTAATTAACGCTAGAGTAAAACCCGACGAGACATGGGTTCAGTACGCTATACGGTGGCGTAATCTATGGTCAAAATGTGAGCAGCGCATAGAAGAGGCCCCTGCGGTGGGAATGTTTGTTGGAACCCTCGATCCACAAGCAACCATCTCACAGTTTATGATGTTTTTCAAGCCGACTTCCTTCCAGGCTTTGATTGACAAACTAGCGCAGATGGACCAGATGGGCCATAAACCCCCTCTCCCAAAACCGGATTCCTGAAATGATAAAGGAAAGGGAAAAGCGATCATTGTCGCCAATGCTCAACAACAACCGAGCGACTCGAAGCCGGTTGCTCGTCCAAACCGGGCGTGCCCGTACGTACCCCTTGAGGATAGGATGGGACGTCCTTATTCCTTTCCCCGCGATAAGACGAAGAGGTTATTCGAGCTGGCATTACGCAACAGACTCATAAATCTGCCGGATCCAAAACGTCCGTTGCAACCAAGTGACGTCAGCGCGCCTAATTACCGCCCCTATCATCGAGTGCTAGGCCATCCGATTGAGGACTGCTACGTTTTCAAAAATTGGATTGAAAACCAGTATAGACAGGGCAAATTTGCATTATCTGATAAATGGAAGGTGAATCCCCTGCAGCCCCACACCTCTAAAGGGACGAATACGCCGGGGGCAACATGCTCTGTCATCGAAGAAACTCCGTGGGAGGTTGTATTATCATCAAAAATGAAGAGAGTGCTAAATGATCTTCGGACATGTCCGGCGATCAAGTGGAAGAACCTATTGGAACCACAGGTTGTTGAGGGGATGTTGAAGCCACGTCCAACTCCAAAGACCAATGATGGGAGTTCAAGCACTAGTAGCCAGTCGTCAAAGTCTTTGAAGAAAAAGAAGAAGGCCAAGAAGCCGGTGAAGCCTAGCGATAGGCGCACGGACTTGCAAAAGCAAATTGACGCGCTGGAAGAGTACAACCAGAAGGCGCGAACTCCCATCACATTGCAAGAGTTCCTTAACCACGTCTTCCAAGAAGAAGATGAGGGAGGAAGTTCGTCGAATGAATCTGAAGAACATGTGGCAAGTTGCCATGTGATTTCCCATTCATCCGTAAACGATGAGGAGACTCCTTGCGCTAAAAAGCTGGGGGCAGAGCCTGCACTAAAAATTCTGGAACCGTCGGATGAAGTGATTGATGCGTTCCTAAATCAGGCGTTCGTAAAGAGCAAAGCTGATCGGGATAACGAAGCGGTTATATTCGAAAAGGCCAAACGCCAGACGAAAGAATCGCGATACTCCCGCTGGAACAAAATACACCCACCACGGATAAAAGCAAATTCAAGATAAAGAAGAGATTTGCTAAAGCTGTGTCGATGGGCATAAAGCTACCACCCTCCGAGAAACACATTACTGGTGAAATGGAAAACCACCCCTCCTATTGCTTGTATCATCGGAAGGTGTCGCACCCCACTAAAGAGTGCAAAGCTTTCGATAGGTGGTGGCAAGGATATGTTACTCACCGGCAACAGTTTAAGCGGGAAAAGCGCAAAGCCCGCCGAGAGCAGAGCGGAACGATCAAAGTGCTGCGATTGTTGCATGATTGACACCGGAGGATCACAAGTACCTATATTTGGGAGCGATTCTGATGAGGAGCTAGAGCTTGGCCCCCTCTTTAAAGAATCCACTTCGGGAAAAGAAGAAGAACCGAAGGCTTGCGAGAATATACAGCTACGCAACCGGACGTTACCCGAAAAGAATCTCGGACCCTTAAACAAGAAAGACAAAGGGAAAGAGAAGGTCTCTGAAGATATCGCCTTGGATGACCGAGTTGCGGAAGAGTTAACCGCCAAGAACCCGCCAAAGAGGAATAAAGTGGATTACAATGTCTTGGCGCATCTGAGAAAGCTACCCTCACAACTCAGCATTCTCGATGCCCTGTTACTATCAAAAGAGGCGAGGGATTCTTTGATTAAAGCCCTACAAGAGCCGGACCAGTTCCAAGCCTTCCTGGCAGAACAAAAGATGAAGGACGAATTGGAAGAGGTACACATGGCCGACGTTGCTTTTGGCGATGAAGACCTTCTCCTCGGGACGTATGAACACAATCGTCCCCTTTATGTCTCAGGATATTTCCACGACATAAAGATAGGTAAAATCTTGGTCGATAACGGATCGTCTGTTAATTTACTCAATGTGCGGGTGTTAAAGGAAATTTGCATGAGTGTCCAACACCTCGCCCGAGACAAGATCACCATCTCCGGGTTCGACTCCCAATCATCGAAAACCCTTGGATCTGTGATATTGACGTTACGCTTCGGGTTGCTCGTCACAGATATCAAATTCCATGTCATAGATGCCAAGACGTGCTACAACGCTCTGCTCGGTCGACTATGGTTACACGAGTACAATATCATCCTTTCTACACAGCATCAGTGTATGAAATATTGTAGGGATGGTCTCGAGTACACTGTGGCAGGAGAGTTAAATCCGTTTTCCGTGAATGAAGTTCGCAAGTATGAAGATGCCAAGTACTTCTTACCGAGTTTCGAAGACACGGAAAGGTGTCACAAGCCGGAGAACAAAACTAACGCCACCATCCCTGTCTTCGGCAGTGATACCGAGGAGGAGGAGGATATAATTTATTCAGGACCATCCCAACCCATCAGGCCAGGACCATCCGTTCCTTCATTGATCTTCGGCAGTGATTCGGAGGATGAAGTTCATGCTGTATTCCCCGCTCGGCCATCAATACGGGTTTCCGCTGATGAAGAGCGAAGTCTGCAGATAACCATGGTGCCGCTTGAACATTACAAAGAACTGGATGCACTCGATACCAACAGCGTAGAAGAATTGCAGACATTTTATATCCCTCCCGGACGAAAGGGCGAGAAGGCAATCCTATTCTACCGTTCTGAAGAAAACAAGGTAGAAAAAGAAGTTTGGCATGGCGCGGATCCCACGCTCGACAGGCTTCAGCCTATCCGTCTTCCCAGATATTATACCGAAGGTTTGAAGAAACTGCTGAAACGCCAGGGGATATCCTTCACACAGACCGTTAGAAAGGCCAAATTCTATGACAAGGTCTGGAACGTTCCCGGGACTCAACGCAAACTGCCTAACGGGAAAATGGAAACAAAAGGGCTTGGGTACATCCGGTCAAAGAAACGAGAGCTAGTAAACAGCTGTTACGTCATGTATGACTTCGATGAAGAGGCGGACGCTCAATGGGAGGACGTTAACCCTAAGCCAGTAAAAGTTCCTGATGAAAAATTGCCCGGTCCGTCATTTGAAGAACAAATAGACAGGCTTATAAGGGAAGCTGGTCAAAAAGTCCGAGATGACCACATCCGCGAGACGGCCATTTATGAGAAAGCCAAGACGCAACGCCTTCTCCAACAAGCCGTGAAGGATGAAAATGCCACTCCTTGTCAACCTGCTACAAAAAAGGTTCGATGCGAAAGCAAAAACAAGTCGAAAGGCAGAAAAGGCGCTCAACAACCACAAAGCAGAGCTAAGAAACCACGTATCCGAGAGTCGAGCGTTATTGACTTAGCCCTCATGAAGAAAATGGGTCGAGCTTACTCATTTCCTCGGAACAAAACAAGGAAGATATTTGATCTTGCTCTAAAACACCAAATGCTTACGCTGCCAGAGTCCAAGCACCCCGAGCACGCAGGCAAGGTCTTCAACCCAAATTATTGCTTTTACCATCGAGCAATGGGACGCCCTCTTGAAGATTGCTTCACCTTCAAGAATTGGGTTGAAGATCAGTATCAGCTTGGCAAATTCGCGTTTTCTGACAACTGGAGGGTAGCGCCACCACAGAAGCACGAGCCCGAGGCCACGAAAGAAAAACCAGTTCCACATTGGGATTGGCAGAAAATTCGCACCTGTCGTATGATAACAATATTAAAAGAAGAGTCTGAGAACGTGGACAGCCTTCCCTGGTGCTTCGAAAACAGCAATAATGAGGTGATCTCAGAATTTCCCCTAGCCCCGAAAGAACTGGAGGATGGAATACATACCACTGCAGATAACCTCAAGAAAATGGAGTTGGGGACGGTAAACGATCCGCGGCCGACATTTGTCATTGAGCTACTGTCTGAAGAGAGGGTGGCTGCGTTAAAGGACGTCCTCATACAACATAAAGATTGCTTCGCATGGAACTATTCCGAGATGCCGGACTAGATCCAGAAGTTGCTGTACATAGACTGGCGATATCCCCGGGTGTCAAGCCAATTAAGCAAGCGCCGAGAAGAATGCGGCTCGAGCTCGAAATGAGCATCAACGCCGAAGTCAAGAAGCTGATAGACTCTGGCTTTATCCAAGAAGTTCAATACCCCGAATGGATTGCTAATATCGTTCCAGTAATGAAGAAAAATGGGACGGTGCGCATATGCGTGGACTTTCGGGATCTCAACAAAGCCTGCCAGAAGGATGATTTCCCAGTACCAGTCACCGAACTAATGATAGACAATACGTCCGCACATGAGATTTTCTCCTTCATGGACGGCTCATCGGGGTATAATCAAATAAAAATGCATCCTGAAGATTAGAAACATACGGCTTTCCGGACTCCTTTAGGGATATTCTGTTACAAGGTGATGCCTTTCGGTTTAAAGAACGCCGGTGCCACCTATCAGAGGGCCATGACGAAGATTTTCGACGACCTTATACATGAAATCGTCGAGTGTTATATCGATGACCATGTGGTTAAAAGCAAGTCATACGGGGAACATCTTGAACATCTAAAGACTGTATTTCAACGCCTTCGGCAATACAACTTGAAAATGAACCCGCTCAAATGTGCATTCGGGGTTTCCTCGGGCAAATTTCTAGGGTTCATTGTCCGACACCGAGGCATTGAAATAGATCCGTCCAAGATTAAGGCGATTATGGAAATGCCTCCACCGAGAACTCTCAAACAGCTGCGGTCTCTCCGAGGAAAGCTCGCATATATTCGACGATTTATAGCCAACATCTCCGGCAAATGTCGCCCTTACAGTCACCTGATGAAGAAGGGAACTCCATTCATTTGGGATCACAAATGCCAAGGCGCACTGGATGAGATCAAGCAATACCTACAGAACCCTCCAGTGTTGGCTGCTCCGGTTAAGGGGAAGCCTCTCATCCTTTATACAGCCGCCCTCGAAGGTTCCTTAGGCGCATTATGGGCCCAAGAAAACGACCAAGGGAAAGAGAGAGCTCTCTACTACTTAAGTCGAGTTCTACTGGGGGCAGAAAGCAACTACTCCCCTATTGAAAAGCACTGCCTGGCATTGATCTTCGCAATAACAAACCTTAGACATTACGCATTAGCACATGAAGTCCGTCTTATTTCGAAGGTGGACCCGCTCAAATATCTAATGTCAAAGGCCATACTGACGGGACGACTCGCTAAATGGGCCTTGCTCTTGATGGAATTCTCGATAACATATCAACCTCTCAAGGCGGTGAAAGGCCAGGCTATCGCCGATTTCCTCGCAGAGCATCCAATACCAGCTGATTCTCCTCTCAATTGCGAGTTGCCAGACAAATATGCGTTTGACGCGGTCGACAGTGGTGATACCCGTTGGGAGCTTTATTTCGATGGAGCATCTTCCATGAAAAAGCACAAACAAACTACCCCTACAATCAAATCGGGGATATGACTCATCTTTATAACCCCACACGGAGGGATAATGCGCTACGCGTTCTCCCTAACAGAGCCGAGGACAAACAATAAAGCCGAGTATGAAGCTCTGATAGCAGGCCTCGAGATCGCCATCGACATGGGAATTGAAAACCTCCTTGTATACGGAGATTCTCAACTGGTCGTCAGTCAAGTAAACGGCGACTACCAAACGTGCAAGCCAGAGTTGGTAAAGTACGGTGAAAGGGTGCAATAATTGCTAACCTAAATCCCCTCCTATACTTTGAAAAGTATACCTCGCGCAGAAAATAGCAAAGAGGACGTGTTGGCCAAACTTGCTAAAGAATTGGCTGATGAGAACCTCGATGGTGTCAGAATCGTGGTACAAAGCCGTCGAGTGCTCGTCCCGGCAAAAATATCTCCGGAATCACCCGAAAAGAGGGGAATGACTGAACAAACGACCTTACAAATAAAAGAACCTGAGAAGGTTGAGGATTGGAGGGAAGTTTTTATAGACTACTTCAAGTTCCACCAAATGCCCGAAGAAGCGTCCGCAAGACATCAGCTCGTGAAACGAGCTCTGTCTTTCGCCTTCGTCAATGATACTCTATACAAGAGGTCATTCGATTCTCTGTGGCTGCGATGCTTAGGACCTGACGAAGCAAAGAAATTCGTTCAAGAAGTTCATGAAGGGATATGTGGTTCTCATCAAGCGGGCCTAAACATGAAGTTGAAAATCAAACGGATGGGCTACTACTGGTCCACGATGATACACGACTGCCTTGAATATGCGAGGCGATGTCACTCGTGCCAAATTCATGGGGACTTCATCCATCAGCATCCCAATCCACTGCATCCAACAGTGGCTAGCTGGCCATTCGAAATGTGGGGAACTGACATAGTTGGCCCCATCGAACCAGCATCGTCCAAGGGACATCGTTTCATCTTGGCGACAACTGATTACTTCTCCAAATGGGCGGAAGCGGTGCCGTTGAGGGAAGTGAAGACGGAGAATATCCTCCATTTCTTCAAAACGCATGTCATATACCGGTTTGGAACCCCGAGAAGGATCATCTCTGATAATGGGCCAGCCTACCGAAGTCATAAAATTAGTCGCTTCGCACAGCAGCACAATATAGACTGGAGATATTCCTCAGTCTATAATCCGCGAGCTAACGGTCTCGCTGAGGCCTTCAACAAGACCTTAACAAAGATTATAAAGAAACGGTGTCCCGAAACAAAAAGGATTGGCATGAGAGACTGCAAGAGGCTCTCTGGGCATACCGAACTACGTTCAAAACAGCCACGAACACAACGCCCTACGCGTTAGTATTCGGCACGGAAGCAATGCTACCCCTTGAAATAGAATTACCCTCTCTGCGAGTAGCAGTTCACTACGAGCTGACGGATGAAGAAAACGCTCACCTTCGGTTTGAAGAGCATGACGCTCTCGATGAAACCCGGCTCATAGCGCAGCAAAATCTGGAAGCTTACAAGGCAAAGATGACGCGCTCATATGAAAGACTGACTCGACCGAGGACATTCCGCCAAGGCGAACTCGTGCTAGTGGTCAAAAGGCCTATGATCCCTAATCGCGCCAAGCGGGGAAAGTTCGAGCCGAACTACGAGGGCCCGTACATCATAGATAAGGTTTACCAGGGTGGGGCCTACCTACTTATGGATATGCATGGCGAAAGGCCTTTCAGGCCAATAAATGGTCGCTTCCTAAAGAAATACTACGCTTAATGAGTCACGGCCTAGGTAAATGATAGATGACGACGACTATGTCCTCTCTCTATCTTCCTAAGCTCGAACTTTAAAATCATGTAGCCGGGCTTCTCAATGTTGGACCGAAATGTCCTTAAACTAATATCAGACCGAAACGTCTTTAAACTACTACCACAGCATCCTTAGGCTGACGAGATGAGTAAAAATAAAAAAAATATAATAAAAAAATATAATAAAAAAAAACGGTATGTCCATAAGCAAAAAGGGCACGGATGAAAACCCGAAAGGGCTCCGTGAGTAAAAACAGCAGGGCTACCGGCGAGTGTTCGTGAAAACCCGAAAGGGCGCGACCTCGTAAAAAAAAAAGAGAAAGAGAAAGAAAATAAAAAAAAATAATATAAAAAGAATAAAAAAACGGTAAGTCCATAAGCAAAATGGGCACGGATGAAAACCCGAAAGGGCTCCGTGAGTAAAAACAGCAGGGCTACCGGCGAGTGTTTATGAAAACCTGAAAGGGCGCAACCTCGTTAAGAAACACTTATAAGGTCCTCTCGACCTTGTAAGGAGAAACCACCCGCGTGAGATCCTTACGACTTACAAGGGAACAACACACTTAGG
The DNA here is from genome assembly GCA_030015575.1 of Agapanthus africanus. Classification (NCBI taxonomy): domain Eukaryota; kingdom Viridiplantae; phylum Streptophyta; class Magnoliopsida; order Asparagales; family Amaryllidaceae; genus Agapanthus; species Agapanthus africanus. Next base: position 143,166,804 of record CM057339.1, read on the forward strand.
AATCCCCACGATTCCTAAGGAGAAAATACACTTGCGAGATCCTCACGACTCGCAAGGAGAACTCTCTTATGGGACCCTCACGGCTCGTAAGATTTGAAAGTCTTAAGCTACAGAGACCTAAACCTGTTGGGGATAGTGCCCTCATAGTCAATTATTGGATCACAGGTACGTGATTGCAATGATTGCGGAGGACCTATACCGGTAGGACAGTCTTACTCGAGATGATAGTATGCTATCTGGTTTGTCTTTATCAGTCGTGTAAATGTTCAGGTGACTGATTACATGTTACACTTTGATAGAGCCCTTAGGATCTTGCTTTACCACCAACAGTATGATGGCGATCATATACGTGAGAGTTGGGTGGTTTATACGCATATCCTTAATTGTGGTCCCTAGTCGTGGGAGTTTCGAGACAGGGCATCGATACTCCGGAGTAGACTAGTGTGTACAGTTGAGACCCCGACGAGGGGCGGTGGCCGGTCTCACAAGCCACTGGTGTCAGTTGGATCACCTAAGATGTATACAGGTGCTCATTGGGTTATGAGTACACCGGACAGGACTCGCCGGGAATCTGCTAGTTAGTACTATATCTATCGTCAGATAGCAGTTCCCTGGTGACATGTGTACAGGTTAGTTCATCGACCTGAGGTCGTCATTTGTCTCGTGTGAGTTCCCACTGTGCTTTGATTTCTACCCTACCACGGCTCAAAGGAGTCGTGCAAACAGGTAGATTTTGGGTACAGTCCCGAGCCATATGGAGGCACGTGAGCGGATCGGCAGGGGATTCGTCTCTCCCGGTATTGGGGGCGAGATCGTGCTGTGTCTAGGAGAGCCATTACACAAAGCCCACGGCCGTGGCAGGAGATTTACTGGTAGGTACTCCAGTAGTATCTCAGGGTGTTATTGGGCTACACTCCGACACGACTTATACTGCTCTTGCGGGTCTGACGTTACTAGCCCCCTAGGCAGATATGCGATACTCATAGACGAACGGACCGGACTGTATATACATTGTCACTGTTAGGCTTAGTAGGGTTTTCCGGATGAGTTCGCTCATCGGCATCCCTTGAGGTCAGTCCATGGGCAGCCGTTACGCATTGCTAGTGCCGCTGACGGTTTGTGGTTAAACCCACTGCCAGGGTACTGACGAGTCATTAGAGTCCCCCACAGACAGTTTCCCAAGTTCGGGCGAAACGTTGTAGAGGCCGTATGGTTTTATGGCAGGGTTCGGAAAATGCACGTGCGTTTACGCACATGTTATTTTTCGGGCAGATGATACTGGTCGGCTTTGGTTTAAGCCGGATCCGAGTATTATATTGAGTAGGTATAATATCTTTGTCTCAGTTGCATTTGTATTCAGTCGTAATACAAATGCGTGTATATTTATACAGTTACGGGGTTATCCTGAAAGTCGTTTCAGGATCACTTTTGGAAGTTGCCAGTTTCCAGTTTTCTATCAGCCGTCTTTTAACATTTGGTTAAAGACGGATTTATCTTTTCTTGAGATAAGTATTGAATCTTCTAGAAGTTTCTAGATTAGATGACAAGGATGATGAGGTGGCTAATGACTCATCTTGACATTAATGGTTGCATTAATGACTTGATGAGGTGTTTAAGTGAGTCATGCTTTAGCTTTAATGATTCTTGTTTAGCTAAGGATATTTTGTGAGAAGTTTTGTTCTTATGGTCACTCTCCCCTCTCCTACACTCACCTCCCTCCATCATAAATATGGCCGGCCCTCTCCTCTCTCTACTTCACTTGATGCTTGATTCATTTTTTGTAGAAAAGATTATGATAGTATTTGGGGTGCATGGAAATTTCATTGCCTTTTCATTCCATCACCCAATCCGAGTGGCAACTTCATTAACCGATCGTCCACGGACTTGGACGAAGTGAGACAAAGTCATCTACTCATTCTCTACATCAATCTTGGTCGTTTCTTTTAGCAAACTTGACGATCGAGTTGCCTCAAGTCAGAGGCGGGAGCCCGTTTAAAGAATCTGAGACGTGGTGCCACCTGGACGAGGAGATCGAAGATCGATGAGATCGGAGCAGCCGCAACGGAGCGTGGGATGATGGTTAAAGAACGAAGGACTCGGATCGTTCGGTATAACCTTTCTACACTCTTTACAGTTTGTTAGTTTAGCAATAATGGCAGATCCGGGTTAAAGTATACGATAGCGCCAGTTAAAAAGTTTTTGTTCCGCATTTGGCGTTTGTAGACTGCCGGGGCGCTAGCGTAGACTTACAGTGGTATCAGAGCCTCACCATTTTGCTATACTAACTTGTGCTAACGCGTTTAAAATATCGATCGAAACGAAAATCAAAAATCGCATTTTTCCAACTTGACAGTTTCTGTTGATTTTAAATGGTGTCCTAAAAATATTCCACACATCTAAGAAAACTGTGCAGGGATTTTTAAGCACACGTGCAAAATTTGAGCACGTGATCTCACCAAAGCGCCGCGGATTAGCGGCCAAACCCATGGTTTAGCCGCGCATCCGCGGCCATATGATGGGATCAGTGCACCAAATTTTGTATGTGTCTTCTCTGTTGGAATTTGGGGGTTTTGGTATATATCATTTGGGCCCAGGTTTTGTTACTGTTCACCAGTAAGTCGTGGGGCCCACTTCTTGATATTTGGTCGATCGAAATTTAAACATGTCAGTTTACAGTGCTTACATTATATCTCCGACCGGGAATGTCATTTGATCGGTAAACCGCGTCTGATTGCTATAGTTCTTTTAGACGGGTTTGCGAACGTGACATTCGCGTTGATGTTCTGTGTTGTGCTGTGATGTTGCGGATTTGTCGTGGTGGATAGCAGTGTGCAATGGTAGTATAGTTTGTGTTTATTTGTACTTTTGATATTGCGGGGCGAGCGTCCAACTTGTGGACTGCCGTCACTGCCTGTTGTATTATATTCTTTTGGGGCACGACCAGGTTGCGGTCGATGTACCTATTGTACTATTTTTCATTACTGTACTAGGTTTTGCCCCGCGACGGAGTGCACGGATAGCCGGGTTCTGGAGGGCAACGGGTCCGCATCTCATGGCTTTGAGAGGCAGAGGGGCCCGACTCTAGAATTGGCAGACTATTCGCCGCACTCGTAGGGGGTACAGGTTGACCCAAGGAGGGGTGCCCAAGATTACCGGATTCCGTGAAATGCTGGGTGGTCCATTCACTATGCTGTAGGGGGCTGCCTCGCTTCAGGTTTTGGCGGGTAACTTGCCGCACCCGTAGGGGTCTAGGTTTCATTGCACAGGCTATCCACACGATAGGGGAACGTCGAGTTTCAGCAGCGGCTCTGTGAAACTCGGGGATCCCAGATTATCTGTATTGTTCTGTGATACTTATTACTTTTCTGTAATGTTGCATACTATCACGCCTGGAGCGATTATTGTATATTGGTTTATATACTATTAGATGTTGTATATGTTTTACACCCGCGCTAGTCCAGTCCTCGCTCTGTCGTTAGTTAAGTAACCTAACGGGTGATGACGGGACCCAGTGACGAATGTGGATGGCATATACGTACATTTTATTCTCGTTCTTTTCTGGTGTGATTAATTGATGGGACTGCGTTGATTCTGATCAATGCAAAGGATAACAAACCTGTTTACAGTTGTTGGAACAAATTTAAAAAGTGTTGTTACAAAGACGTTTCCTTTTGTTATACATAGCGGTATTCAGTGGAATATCCTGCACCTCATTCGACGGGGCAAGGGCCGATATCCCTTCACCGGGACTGACCCCTTGGGCAGAAGTTTGCGTCAGCTTAATAACTTCACTATAGTCGATTACAAGTTGCTTTGCATAGCGGTATTCAGTGGAATATCCTGCACCTCATTCCACGAGGAAAGAGCCGAGATCCCTTTACCGGGAATGACCTCTTTAGCAAAAGGTTTTCGCCACTATATTTTAAAAAGCTATCAGGTTCCTTCAGCGATATCAAGTTCACTACGTTAAAGGTTTTTCGCCAAAAACCAGCCGTAGCCCTCCATCATTTCATATGAATGGTCAGTAGTATTCAAGCTATGTTGGTCTGGCCCTTAGCTAGGATATAGTGATTGGTAGCTGCTGGGGTGTTCACATGTTGCATAGATAGATGCGTTGGTTTGGGATAGTCGTACAGCCTTGTTGGCCCTTAGTCAAGGGCGAGTACGGGTGGGTTCAAATTAACAAGATAATGATGGGAAGAACTTGACATGTGACTTATGATGGGTTGGCCCTTAGTCACGATCATAAGAGCATGGGGTAAAAATCTTATCGGGAGTTTCTAAAGAAACTGAAACTTGCCAGGCATGCGCATACCTTCTGGAGTGTGATAACGCGAGTGGATTCCGTCACGTTATCATGCGATGAGAGTTGGATCCCGATTCCCACTGATGAGTTGGTTTACTCTTCGGGTGATCCCGATTGATTCTTCTTTCAGGTTTGGAGGAGAATTTGACAGGACAGTGGGAGGTTTCCGGATTAGATAAAGTGATAACCATTCTGATCTAGGTTAGAGTGCACGCAGAGTGTTTCTTTTCTCTCTCTCTTTGGCAGCGACCTTTGACCGACCCTAGACTATGACTCAGTGACCAGGTTGACCGAACCTTCTTAAATACTGGCTTTTGGATTGTCTGTGTTGCATAAGTCATTGCCACTCCTTCTTTTACCCTTTGTATTTCTCAGAACACCCGTATTACTACGGATATCCACTTCCATTGGATAGATCCATCGTATGGTTATATACGAACTCGAAGGGACTTCTTCGAGGATGGATCCAGGTTCAGGAGAAATAGAATTGGTTTATTCAGTTGTCTTTTATTATCACCTTCTCTCAGGTTGCGAGAGCTCTTTGGTTTAGGAGAGTACACCTATTACGCTTATTGGATAGTCTTATTCCAAACCATAGGCTGGTGCCGAAAGGTAGGGAATGAAGAAAACCAATTAGCCTAAGTAGGGTGTGCAGAAGGTAATATGTAAAGACAAAATAAAGGGATTAGAAAGAGGGCAAAGTAAATTGCGACTGATATCATTCACGACCAAAACCGCGTACTTCATCGCCTCTCCTATTTCACCTTTAAAAAGAATAAGGTATTATTCAGTTGTCTTTTATCATCACCTTCTCTCGAGATGCGAGTACTCCTTGGTTTAGGAGGGTACACCTATTATGCTTACTGGATAGTCTTCTTCCAAACCATAGGCTGGTGCCGAACGGTAGGGAAGGAAGAAAACCATTTAGCCTAACGATGGTGTACAGAAGGTAACGACTAAAGACAAATAAAGGGATTTGGAGAGATGGCAATAAAATATACGGTTGAAGTCATGAATTGGATTATGGAAGAGGCATTACTATGAATACCAGGATACCCCTACGAAACATTTTCATGTTTCAGTGCATTGTTAAAGGAAAAACTGTTTTCCCGATTAAACACTTACTCCAAGGGTATGTATTTACCAGGTTTCATTCTCATATCTGTATGGTTTTACAGATGATGAGTGGGAGTAAGTTATTGGGAATTAGGTAATTATCCTCATTATATCGGAATTCGTTGTAATTGGTGATATTTGAGGAAATCACCAGGGTACAGTTTTCAACCTACGACGCACAGGTTTTGAGTTGTTTAACTCAGCGGACTTATACAGAGTATTGTATGTTGTCCAGTGTCCATCAGGACAAAGGGGTAGGTCCTCGTACTATGTTCTGTTTACTTATAACTTCTCTAGTACTTAGACAAGTGTTTCGTAGAAATACAAGGTCTAAGTTTTGAGAAGTTATGGGTATAAGAATAAAGTAGAGAACCGGGTATCACAAGTATCGGGATTCTTCAAAGAGATCGAAGATGTAGATTCTTGTGATTGGTATTCATATGATAGTGATGGTTTTGAGAAACGAGTTTTCTCTTTCAGGTTACTCATAATTGGATGGATTCTTAAGTTGAGTAATGCTGATAAGCCTCTTTCCATTAAGATGATATGCACTGGAGACAGTTGCATGATTTGAGTCTGGTTCCAATTAAATAAGTGCCAAAGTTTCTGTATTGGATATAGAATAGTTCGTACCTTAAAAGATGTTAAGGTACGGGGAGTTGTCCAGCTTATGCTTAAAACCAGACTCTGGATAACTCAGGGCACGTTTCTGTAATGGCTGTTTGTGGGTTGACCCTGGCTATGACGAGGGTTGATATTCTACCATTTGGAAGATCAATAGTGATATTGTTCTTGACTCGCCACAGTTTTAGTAAAATGGATCTTTTTCAGAAAACAGTAGTGGGAGTATGGTAGAACTGGAAGTGATTCCAGAACCGCAAACGATTACGGAAAATTTAATAGGACCTATATATTCAATCAGGTTTGACATTCCAATAGCCACTCCGCAGATATGGTAGGTAATCTCAGACACCCGAGAGGTACTTCGGTAGGCTCAAGGACGGTGACAGGGAGGTTCTTATCTACCAAGACTTGACACTACTGTTGTTCCAGGATATGAGACCCGGTAGGAGGGTTGTCGTAGTCAGTGGGAGCAGCGGAAGCATAGTGGGCAAGATGCTTATATCTATTTATAGACTTGAGCAGTTATAGCGGAGATAGATCATCTAATTTTGATGTGACAGTCATGGGTTTGACTTCAATCAGAATAGGGGATGGATCAGTTAAGAAGGTAGTAGGGTGTGATGTCATGGTATCTGGATGACATACACAGAGTAGGAAGTAAAATTCCTATACTACGATCGGTTGTACTGTGGTCGTCACACAGTTGTTTCTCCAGACAGGATATGGATATAATATTTGACATTCTGGTTTCTAGATCTATGGTTTTAGATCTGGATTTGGGTAGTTTCCCAATGTGGGTACTTTGACAGATATTCTAATGGTTTTTGGAATAGTTGACTCCTAGCATGGTGGTGTACCTGCAGGTGATGGAGTCACCCTCTCTAAAGGTGTCTTACAGACTAAAGGGGAGAGGGATGTGCATGATTGACAGATCACTTGCTTAGGCAATTGAGTCAATCATGAGATGTCAAGTACCACACCAAATATTGGTTTTGCACTAGATGCAATAAGTTTGTATTAATCCAATCCTGGAGAAACATAAGGAAGCAGTTTTAGAACATAAGTACATGTTCTACGGATTAGATGACGGCAGCCTCCTTCGGGAGACGGTTATCATTCCAAGCTTCAAAGGTGACATGGTTGACAGAGTGATTGTCAAAGTTATAGTTTTCCCTCTGACGAAGTGGGACAGTATTATGGACAGGTGGTCCAAGAGGATACTGTGGGTGGCATGGTGCCGGATACTGATTAGGTTCAGTGATCGATACAGTCTAAGAAGTTTGGATTTGGAGTTCATTTATGAACTAGGTCCCATCAGATATCCAGACATATTCTAAGACAGGTATTACTCGATTCAGGAGATGGCTTTCTCCGTGAATTTGAGATTAAGAGAGATATAGAAAGAAACTTCTAGGCGGATCCACTCACTAAGGCTATTTCTCGAACACAATAGTTTTACAAACGGGCTTTGTGAAACTGATTAGTAGAGGAGTTGGATGTTCGGTTTCACACGGGCTGTGAGTAGTCGACATTGCAATAATTAGCCTTGAGTGCAAGTGGGAGATTGTTGGGGATAGTGCCCTCATAGTCAATTATTGGATCACAGGTACGTGATTGCAATGATTGCGGAGGACCTATACATGTAGGAAAGTCTTACTCGAGATGATAGTATGCTATCTGGTTTGCCTTTATCAGTCGTGTACATGTTCAGGTGACTGATTACATGTTACACTTTAATAGAGCCCTTAGGATCTTGCTTTACCACCAACAGTATGATGGCGATCATATACGTGAGAGTTGGGTGGTTTATACGCATATCCTTAATTGTGGTCCCTAGTCATGGGAGTTTCGAGACAGGGCATCGATACTCCGGAGTAGACTAGTGTGCACAGTCGAGACCCCGACGAGGGGCGGTGGCCGGTCTCACAAGCCACTGGTGTCAGTTGGATCACCTAAGATGTATACAGGTGCTCATTGGGTTATGAGTACACCGGACAGGACTCGCCGGGAATCTGCTAGTTAGTACTATATCTATCGTCAGATAGCAGTTCCCTGGTGACATGTGTACAGGTTAGTTCATCGACCTGAGGTCGTCATTTGTCTCGTGTGAGTTCCCACTGTGCTTTGATTTCTACCCTACCACGGCTCAAAGGAGTCGTGCAAACAGGTAGATTTTGGGTACAGTCCCGAGCCATATGGAGGCACGTGAGCGGATCGGCAGGGGATTCGTCTCTCCCGGTATTGGGGGCGAGATCGTGCTGTGTCTAGGAGAGCCATTACACAAAGCCCACGGCCGTGGCAGGAGATTTACTGGTAGGTACTCCAGTAGTATCTCAGGGTGTTATTGGGCTACACTCCGACACGACTTATACTGCTCTTGGGGGTCTGACGTTACTAGCCCCCTAGGCAGATATGCGATACTCATAGACGAATGGACCGGACTGTATATACATTGTCACTGTTAGGCTCAGTAGGGTTTTCCGGATGAGTTCGCTCATCGGCATCCCTTGAGGTCAGTCCATGGGCAGCCGTTACGCATTGCTAGTGCCGCTGACGGTTTGTGGTTAAACCCACTGCCAGGGTACTGACGAGTCATTAGAGTCCCCCACAGACAGTTTCCCAAGTTCGGGCGAAACGTTGTAGAGGCCGTATGGTTTTATGGCAGGGTTCAGAAAATGCACGTGCGTTTACGCACGTGTTATTTTTCGGGCAGATGATACTGGTCGGCTTTGGTTTAAGCCGGATCCGAGTATTATATTGAGTAGGTATAATATCTTTGTCTCAGTTGCATTTGTATTCAGTCGTAATACAAATGCGGGTATATTTATACAGTTACGGGGTTATCCTGAAAGTCGTTTCAGGATCACTTTTGGAAGTTGCCAGTTTCCAGTTTTCTATCAGCCGTTTTTTAACATTCGGTTAAAGACGGATTTATCTTTTCTTGAGATAAGTATTGAATCTTCTAGAAGTTTCTAGATTAGATGACAAGGATGATGAGGTGGCTAATGACTCATCTTGACATTAATGGTTGCATTAATGACTTGATGAGGTGTTTAAGTGAGTCATGCTTTAGCTTTAATGATTCTTGTTTAGCTAAGGATATTTTGTGAGAAGCTTTGTTCTTATGGTCACTCTCCCCTCTCCTACACTCACCTCCCTCCATCATAAATATGGCCGGCCCCCTCCTCTCTCTACTTCACTTGATGCTTGATTCGTTTTTTGTAGAAAAGATTATGATAGTATTTGGGGTGCATGGAAATTTCATTGCCTTTTCATTCCATCACCCAATCCGAGTGGCAACTTCATTAACCGATCGTCCACGGACTTGGACGAAGTGAGACAAAGTCATCTACTCATTCTCTACATCAATCTTGGTCGTTTCTTTTAGCAAACTTGACGATCGAGTTGCCTCAAGTCAGAGGCGGGAGCCCGTTTAAAGAATCAGAGACGTGGTGCCACCTGGACGAGGAGATCGAAGATCGATGAGATCGGAGCAGCCGCAACGGAGCGTGGGATGATGGTTAAAGAACGAAGGACTCGGATCGTTCGGTATAACCTTTCTACACTCTTTACAGTTTGTTAGTTTAGCAATAATGGCAGATCCGGGTTAAAGTATACGATAGCGCCAGTTAAAAAGTTTTTGTTCCGCATTTGGCGTCTGTAGACTGCCGGGGCGCTAGCGTAGACTTACAAAACCTGTATTTAAGCAATTCTCACAACTTTCGACATTGCCCTACAAGTGGCTCAGTATTGACCCTTGTATACAATCCACGGGCGCGAAAAAACATTTCCCTAACCAAGTCCCATCCATGACTAGGGATATGTTCGTATGGCGAACAACCCTTGTAAGTCCTCTCGACTTATAAGGAGAAAACCCTCCTGTAGGATCCTTACGACTTACAGAGGAACAAAACACTTAGGAACCCTCACGATTCCTAAGGAGAAAATACACCTACGAGATCCTCACGACTTGTAGGGAGAAATACCTTTATGAGACCCTTACGGCTCATGAAGTCAAAGCCTTAGTCGACAAGACCCTAACCCTGGTCGCTAAGCCACCTTTGTTCGACAGCGACAGAGGCAGATGATGATTCGCTCCTGGCAATATCCCAGTTGTAGCGGTGCTGATGCCGAAATCGGTGTCCAGTTTCAGGTTCACGGCGAAAAGCCAGTAGACCGTACATGCATACGAAATAGCCGAAATGATGGGGCAACTTGTAATAAAAAAAAGCATCAAGTAAAAATATATGCATGAAGAAATAGCCGAAATGATTGGGCAACTCGCAATAAAAAGCAGCAGGTAAAAATAAAATAAAAAGCCGAAATGATTGGGCACCGCGAAAAATAGCCGAAATGATTGGGCAATCGCGACCTTCGCGATATAAAAGCTGAAATGATAGAGCATCGCGGAAATAAAACAAAAAAAAATAATGATGATAAAATTTTGGCCCTACAGTTAAGATCACAGCGATCCCTGTATACAATCCAAGGGCGTAAACAAAGAGGGAGCCATACTCTCCCAGCAAATCCCTCGACTCACGGATACAAACACTCCTTGATGAGAGCCTCCTGATCCGCGTCAACCTGCAGAGCCACCAGCACCTCCGTAGGAATCCTCGACTCGTTTCAAACCCCAAGGAAACAAATAATCCTTGGCGCTCGGGAAACGAATAATCCCTAGAAAATCCCTCGACTCACGGATACAAACACTCCTTGATGAGAGCCTCCTGATCCGCGTCGACCTGCAGAGCCACCAGCACCTCCGTAGGAATCCTCGACTCGTTTCAAACCCCAAGGAAACAAATAATCCTTGGCGCTCGGGAAACAAATAATCCCTAGCAAATCCCTCGACTCACGGATACAAACACTCCTTGATGAGAGCCTCCTGATCCGCGTCGACCTGCAGAGCCACCAGCACCTCCGTAGGAATCCTCGACTCGTTTCAAACCCCAAGGAAACAAATAATCCTTGGCGCTCGGGAAACAAATAATCCCTAGCAAATCCCTCGACTCACGGATACAAACACTCCTTGACGAGAGCCTCCTGATCCGCGTCGACCTGCAGAGCCACCAGCGCCTCCGTGGGAATCCTCAACTCGTTTCAAACCCCAAGGAAACAAATAATCCTTGGCGCTCGGGAAACAAATAATCCCTAGCAAATCCCTCGACTCACGGATACAAACACTCCTTGACGAGAGACTCCTGATTCGCGTCGACCCGCCGAGCCACCAGCGCTTCCGTGGGAATCCTCGACTCGTTTCAAACCCCAAGGAAACAAAGAATCCTTGGTGCTTGGGAAACAAATAATCCCTAGCAAACTTCTCGACTCACGGATACAAACACTCCGTGATGAGAGCCTCTTAACTCATATCAACTCGCAGAGCCACCACCCTCTCCGCGAGCAAATCCCCGTTTCGTCTCAATTTGTAAGAAGAAGTCTCAGACAACATGGATTGAAAACTTGCTTCCTGAGCAATGGGGTCCTGCAAGTCAATCCAAACTGGTCTCTTGCATACTATTCACGGGTCTCACTCTCCGAAGTCGAATTTCGATGGGGAGGGAAACAACCGCATACGAATCCTCTCGACTCGTAAGAGGGAAAATTCTCTTGTAGGATCCTTACGACTTATAAGAGAAAACCACACTTAGGAATCCTCACGATTCCTAAGGAAAAAACCCACCTATGAGATCCTCTCGATCCGTAGGGAGAAAAGCTTCTATGAGACCCTCACGGCTCATAGAGTTGAAAAGTCCTAGGCGGCAGATCTGAACCTGCAGCCTAGGCCATCGTTATCTCTGGGAGAAATGAATTTATCTGCCAATAAGGTGCATTAAAGATGTCATGCTGAAAAGAAAGAAAAAGCGAAGAAGTGACACAGGAAATTACAAAAATGTGTATCTTTTATTCATAAATATTGATCGGGTACAGGATACATTGCACTAAAGAATAAAAAATATACATATATTTTACAAGTACAAATGATACAAGGAGAAATTACTGGGAAGGAAGCGTCTTGCATAGATTTAGCAATTGCTCGCATACTTCCTTCCACGTCTTCTCTTGATCGGCTACCACCGCCAGCTCTGACTCCACTTGGGCTCGCTGCTGCAAGACCGACGCAAGCTGCTCCCTGATGACCTGATAGGCAGCTTCCCGACTTGGGATATTGCGCTCAGCTACGTCAAGCTTCCGCTTCAAGTTTAGCCGATGGGAGATGCGCTCCAAGAGACCCTCAAAAATAATCTTCACTTGGGCAGCATTTGCCTCAACCTCAGCACGCAGATGGGCCATTTCGTTCGAGGTCTTTTGGCATTCCCTTAGTCTTGAAGCTGCTTCTTGCTCCAAGTGGCGGAAGTGCGAAGTGCTTTGCTCGAGCCAAGTGGTGCGTTGGGTGCTCAGGGCTAAAACTTCGGGAGAAGGGCGCGTCGACTCCAGCCGATATAGACAGGCCTCGATTCCCCTGCAGTGATTAACCCAAGATTCGACGACGCCTTCGTTATGAAAATTTACGAGCGCCGCCAACATCGGGTTAACCTCCACAGCGAAATCTACGGCAGAAGGGAGGGCGTCCATGTTGAGCTCTTCGATGTACCCGCTCAGCATGCCCAAAATCATCACAGCACCCTTTGAGGACGGACGTCTCAAAAAGGGGCCTGCCGGTGAAAGGACGCGAGCCTCGAAGGGGACCGGAGCCGGAACAATAGCTGCAAAACAAAACAGGGTTAAACGATGGTTCAAAAGATGTTGAAGGGTTACCAAAAAGGAAATTTACTATACCAGCTGCAACGGACGGCAAAGCCGGAAGGGCCGGTAGCGCGGCAGGTCTTGCATCCCCTCCTTCGATTTGTGGCACTGCAATAAAGAAAAGGAAAAGTCAGAAATTATCCCATTGCTAGAAAAAAGGGGGTAAATAAAGATATTATGGTGAAAGTATACTCACCGGCGCCACTAGAGGGAGAAGCGAGTTCGGATGGGAAAGAGAAGTGTGGGAGCAACACTTGATATAAATGATCAAAAAGCACTCCTGCAAAGGCACAATGGTATAACGTTAGTACAAAAGCCACATTTTTGAAAGATTAATGCATGAGTCGTGAATCCATACCTTCCAACATCCGTGATGGTACAAGGGAAGGCGGGGAGGTGACCACCGCCAAAGCAGTAGTCGACGGTGCCCCCTCGAGCAATGGAGCATCGGCACTGGCCGCACCTGCAAAGACAAGCTTGTTAGAAGAGATCGCAAGATATATAAAAAAAGGGGGGAACGCTGGTGACTCAAAAAAAAATTTACCTGACGAGCTGCCAGCAGAAACTGAAGCAATCCCCTCATCCATCGACATGAGACCACCACCCGCAGCCTCATCACTCGACTCGATGGGAACCGTTGTTGTGCTCACGAGCCCGGGGGACGGCAAGGAACCGTACGCGGGGAGGGCTATGATCGGAGTATTACCGGATTCCTGGGAAAGAGCAGTTCGCTCCTCCTCAGGAATCGTGGCCGCCTCGCCCGATACTCCCTCGATTTCTGCGGTCACGGTTGTCTCGTCCATCGGCACCGTGACATCTTCAGCCTCAAGCGCCTCGACTTCTACTGCCTTCGGCTCGACAATCATCTCATCTTCCGCCACTTAAGATGCGGCATCGATGACCTTCTCGGCGGCGGATCCTTCAACTTCTGTTTCAGGCGCCGTGGCCCCGACGACGGTGCTCACTGTCGGCTCGGGTTCGGCAAGTACCGCTTCCTCCATTCCCCTGGGTTCGACGGTCTCCGCCTCCCCCTCAGTCGGACTTGGCCCTGCAAGATGGAATGCGTGTGAGCCAATGGCTTGATAATTCTTACAACAAGTTTCTGAAAGAAATGTTACCTAAAGAGGACTTATCGTTTGCACTCCGAGCCGCGCGCGCCACTTGCCTATGAGCAGTAGACAGGGCGGCAGGGGCCTCTTTAGAAGGAGTGACGGCATGGGGAATAGTGCTAGGGCCCGCTCCCGTGGCCAAAGCAGCTCTGCCCACCTTTGCTCCGGAAGGAGTGTCGGCACGAGGAATAGTGCTAAGGCCCGCTCCTGCGGCCAAAGCATCTCTGCGCGCCCTTGCTTCGCGTCTCAACCGCTTCCGCTCCTCTCGAGCCGTTGAGACGGACGCCACTAGAGCTTCCTTGAGTGAGGCTTCCTCGTCCGTATATAGGGATGCCTCTAGATTCTTCAAGGCATCCCTCGTCGTCTTGTCAAGCCGAGGCTCTTGTGGCAACTTCGACGAAGCCGGGACTTCTATGACGGACTCGGGAAGGATCCCTGCGTCAACTGATACAACCCCTGCAAAGAAACAAAAGAAGGTCAGGTTGACTATCATAAAAAGACAATAAACTTTCCTTATAAAAGAGAAAGGGGTGAAACATACCAACGCCTGCTAGGGCACGCTTCTCCTCCTCCTCCTGGAAGGTTTTCAGGGAGGCAGCAATAGCCTTTTCAGTAGAGACACTTGTTGAAAATGGAGCAAATGTTAGTTAAATATAACAATGCAAAGTGCAATAAAATGACAAATAAAGCGTCTGATGATTACCGAACTCAGCGAGTTTGCTTAACATCGCTTCAAGCCTCGCCGATCGCTCCGAAGCTGCAATGGCGGCAGCTAAATTGGTGTCCTCAGGGTCTACCACAAAGCCCTCATTGCTGCCATACTCACATATGGCCTCGGCGGGAGGAGCCGCAGGCTTTAAGCTAAGGATCGCGTCGAGGGATAGGATGGACTTCTTCTTCTTCTGTCCGCCAGCTTTAGATCCACTCGGAATAGCCTTGCGCTTGGCAGTCACTTTAGGGCGGCGAGTCCCGATATCCGCTCCTGCGCCAGACCCTGGCGATACCACTTTAACCGTCTTTGTGGGAGCATGGGGCGCCGGGGGTGCATCCACCGTAGTAGGTAGTGGCAATCCACGCGGGGGGCTCAACACGCGTGGTCGGTCAGCTCCGGCATCTTTTATTGGGGGGTGACCTGGATCCTTGGCTGCAAGGGAGCCTTGCGATCACCGCCAGGAGGCGCAGCCCTACGGTCAACCAGCAGACGTTTCGCCATTAAAATGATTGGGCCCATAGCATGCGCATACCAGGCTACATACGGATGGATTATTTTAGGGGCACAGCTAGGTTCACTGATAAAAAAATAGGAGCCTGTATTGAGCCGGGTGAAATGATGCATAGCATTCCTTATTCCCCCTTGGTTGGCCGCGGGTGTTTCCAGAAAGGCTTCCATCGGGATCCCTTGATTGTAGCTCGATTTTCGGGCAAATCGATGTGGGTTATACCTCATAAAGAGAGCCGTCTCATTCTGCCTAAATACTAGGTAGCCCGGCCGAATGGAGTAAAGGTGAAGGATTTCCCGAGCCTTCAGTACAGAAGCCCTGCCCTTAAAGTCATCACGCAGCGACACCACTGACTTAGTGGTCTCTGAGCCTATGGTGATGACCTTATCCACAAAGGAGGTCTTCGCTCCGACTAGATGTGAACGCAGGAGCAGTCCCCTAGACTCCCACGGAGGTGCAACCACAATTGAAGCCCCGACCAACCGCATGATTCTTGGGAGTCTGTATTTCTCAAAGAACGGAGGAGTCTTATGGGCACCAAACACCCCTCGCACATGCAGCTCCATCCAAGAAGTGAAGTAGTGCATCGGGAAGTTAGCAGGCTGTACCCCAGGCTCATTAGCGTCCGCCGCTACGCTAAGTCCATTGTAAAGGTAGGCCAGCCCGGCGATTCCTACCGATAACTGCAAACCAGCCGCCATTTGATGCGCCGGGTAGAAGACGGAATGCCGCATGAGGCGTGGGTGCATGGGGAGTGCAAAGCTGCATAGCCACAAGCCCAAGAACCCAATGAAAAAAGTCTCCTCGTCCATGCCGGGAACGGCGATCTCTGAGAAAGGGACGTTGGCGATACCGGGGAGATAAAAATCCCGCTGGCCATTTTCCGATGAAGGTTGGCGGTCCAAGCCGAAACCAAAGGGGTCAGCAAGCTGAGCGAACTTCTCGCCCTGCTCTGATAGGAACTCCGGGCGGATAAAATGAGCAATGAAATCCGTGAAACTGACGCCCCGGTCGCCCGATTCCAAATGGAGTTCCTCATAAATCTCCAACACCTTCACCAAGCCCGGGTGCTGATGCTGAATGGCATTCTCTGGAGTCAAGTCAAGTACTAGCTGCTTGGTGGCGAAGACATACTCGTCAGGAGGAAGCAGCTCCTCGTAGTGTTCCCCCCTCATTGGCAGACCTGAAATCTCAGCAAATTTCTCCAGAGAGATGGAGACTTCCCTATCCGCTGTCAGGAAGGTATGGGTGGGGATATTCCATTGTTCGATGAAGGCCTTTATCCACCACGTCGGAGGAGAGAGATACTCGAAAAGCGAAACGTAGACGGCCGAGTATAAACCAATCGTCGTTAGGTGAGCCCTCTTCGTCGCCAAAATGTAACGGGCCCATTGCAAATATCCGAAAAGCGGCCGCGGGATCAATCCAATGTTATAAGCCTGTCCCCAAGGGCGTGCTTCACCCTGACAGATTCGCCTCCCCAAGATATCTATAGCCGGCGGTGGCTGCACCGGAATGACACCGATTGCAGGCTGAAGGAGGTCGTCGGAATTCCAATTTTTAACCTCCACGGCATACTCCACCGGGGGCTTGTCCGCATAAGGGATCGTAACTATGGGCTCAGAGGGTGAGGCGGAGCTAAAGCTGCGACGGCCTTGGATGATCTGGCTGTACCACCTTCCCCATAGGTGAAGTTTCTTGCACTCGGGATCGTGATCTTTAATCAGAGCAAACACCACCCGGTCCACTGGCGAATGTGGGAACCCTCCTTCTGAGCGAACGAAAGGGAAAGACAAATCTTCAGACATGTTTCCTGTAGAAAAAGAAAAAAAAAATATAACCGTTAGTGTTCCAATGCTTCACATTTCAAAGTCCTACATCACACTACAATGCAGTGGGTAGGGGACCAAAGGGGGACCCACAAAATCAAGATGACGGCGCATCATTTGATAAGACAGTCCCATCATTAGATGAGACTGTCAGTCAATGAAAAAGACCCCCAAGAGAATATCCTCATTGGGGAGGGAATCCCTAGAGACAAGGAGAAAATCTCCTCTTTTAGAGCAAAACTCTGTCACAGAGTGACATTTGTCAAACTCCGGTCTCAAAGGAGTAAAACTTCTTAAAAAAGAGCCTAGCACTGTAATAGTAATGAAAACTATAACCCTTAAGGATTATAAGAAAATTTTTGGGATCCTAAAGATCCAGGAAAACTTTTAAGAGTTCTCCATTTTTTTATATATATATAAAAAGGGGGGAAGATCTACATTTAATCTAGGAGCAAGGCTCTGTTCATAGGTTAAAACCCAGGAACAAGATCTCTGTAATTTTTTGAGAGCAAGGCTCTGTTGAAGAAACCCCAAAGGGGTTCTCTTTAGATCAAAGATCTATAAGAGCAAAGCTCTGTTGAGGAAACCCCAAAAGGGTTTTAGATCAAAGATCTATAAGAGCAAGGCTCTATTAATCAGTTTTAATTTAAGTTAATTTAATTTTATTAAATACCTAAGATGGTTATGAACTCTGGAGTTCTTGAAAAATCAATCAGGAGCAAGGCTCTGAAAATTCTTAAGCAAGAGCAAGGCTCTGAGTCAAAATTCTTGAAGTAGTAAAGAATTTTCTAAGGACCAAAGGTCCTATTTATAGGCACCTGCGCCCCTTCAACTGACCCCCATGATCCAACAGTCAGGATCTTGCCACCGCTGCACTCACGTGCGCGCCACGTGAGCGCAACGGTGGAGGGTGTAAGTCGATGTAGTACACCCCAGTACTTATGGGGAGGCGGAATTTTCAAAAACAATCAAGTTTAAAGAACGAACATCGACTAACCGCTTGAATCGAAGCTAAACTATAAATAACCGTATTCTAAGAGTTTCATTTCACTTGTGATTAGGGATTATACCTAATGAAACCGGTCCTTCTTCTTTGTGTCCTCCTTTGTTCTCCTCGACCTTCTCTAGGTAGTAGACGATCCACCCGAGAGCAAAACACCAAGCTAAACCTCTAACTTGAGGTAACTAATCAACTTTGATTGCTAATCAAAGATGAAAGGATGATATAGAGTGAAGGTAATGGATGCTTAAGTCTAACTAAACCTTTGATCTCAACACATGAGGATTAAGGATTAGTATCTTGAAGATGAGAGCTTGAGGAGAGAGAATATGAGATAAGATTATGAGAGGAGAGAGAGTGTATCATAATATATTATGAAGCATTCATTTTTAAGAATAATGAATAAAGGAAATGAATAAGCATGCTTCATAAAATATCTAGTGGTGATTCATTAGCATGAGTCATTAAGCAATAAATGTGCATTAATGAAATGAATGAATCACCACCATGACTCACTTTCTTATCCAAAAGAAACTTCCTTAGTCACATCTTCTAGAAGCTTCTCGTACAATTACGAGAACGCCCCTCCGATCCGCAAAAATACGGAAAAACTTTAGACTGTAAAAATCCAATAACCAGATACCAGTAACTGGCTTAAACCAAAGCCGACTGGTAAAAACTGTCCGAAAGTCGTACGCGCGTAAACGCACGTATGCGTCCGAACCCTTTGTCGCAAAACCATGCAACCTCTATATCGTTTCGCCTGGAGTAGGAAACTCTCTGTGTGGGACTTTAGAGACTCGACTACTACGCTGGCAGTGGGTTTAACCACAGACCGCAAGCGGCACTAGCATTACGTAACGGTCCCCAGGTAGTTGTCGATAAGAAGGCCGATGAGTAAACCCATCCGAACTCCTACTGAGTCTGATGTGACAATCTCCATACAGTCCGGTCCGTTCGTCCAAGACTATCGCATATCGGGCCTAGGGGGGCGGCAAGCGTCAGTCCCCTAATAGCGGTATAAGTCGTGTCGGAGTGAAGCCCATTACACCCTGAGAAACTACTGGAACCTACCAGCAAATCTCGCTTGCCCTGGCCAGGGACTTTGCGTAATGGCTCTCTGACACAGCACGATATCTACTCCCAATACCGGGAGGGACGAATCCTGTCTAACCGCCACTGCCTCCAAGTGCTCGGGACTGCACCCAACTGCCACCTGTTTGCACGACTCTTTTGAGCCGTGGTAGGGTAGCAATCTAAGAACAGTGGGACACACTCGAAGCGAAGTAGCAGTGTCAAGTCTGCGGACTACGCTGTACTCATGTCACCTGGGAACTGTTCACTGACGACTAGTATCAAACCAACCAACAGTTCCCTGTGAGTCCTGTCCGGTGTACCCGTAACCTAACGAGCACCTGTATACTATCTCCAGTACGACGTACTGACGGCTGTGGGACAGACCATCTCCCCAACTGGGATGAGAAGCGTACACACTAGTCTACTCCGGAGTATCGATGCTCTGTCTCGATAATCCAACGACCAGGGACCTGAATAAGGATGTGCTTGTAGACTACCCAGCCCCCACTAGTGTGACTGCCATCACAACGCTGGTAGACAAGCAAGATCCTAAGAGCTCTATCAATACGTACACTCACATATTAAGATAGAAAAACCAAGTAGCATACTACCATGTTTAGCAAGACTGTTATATACATGTGAATATCCCAAGCTTCCATTAAGTAATATACAAGCTAGTATGATACAGTAATGGCCTTCTAGGGCATAAACACTAACAGGGGGGGCATTTGTTCCCCCAATCAGAGCAAGGCTCTGTTTGAATTTCAAAAATTCAAAATTTTGAAGCAACGCTTCAGATCCCGTGCGCTGCGCGCAATTTGCCACGTGTCAGAAGTTGACTCGGCAGCACAACGCCCAAGGCAGTGCGTCCAATCAGAGCAAGGCTCTTTAAAAAGCAAAAGCAACGCTCAGTTGCGCAAGCGCTGCGCTGCGTGACACGTGTCTGCGCAGTTGCGCAAACACAACTGCGCAAGCGCACCGCTGTGCGACACGTGTCTGCGCAGTTGCGCAAACGCTGTTGCGCAAGTGCACCACAACGCGCCACGTGTCTGCGCAGTTGCGCAAGCACAACTGCGCAAGCGCACCGCTGCGCGACACGTGTCTGCGCATTTGCGCAAACACAACTGCGCAAGCGCACCGCAGCGCGACACGTGTCTGCGCAGTTGCGCAAGCACAACTGCGCAAACGCACCTCTGCGCGACACGTGTCTGCGCAGTTGTGCACACACTGTTGCGCAAGTGCACCGTTGGGCGACACGTGTCTGCGCAGTTGCGCAAGCACAGCTGCGCAAGCGCCTTACTGCGCGACACGTGTCACGCGCTGGTGAGTTGCGCAACAACAGAATGAAGATTTAAGGAAATTTTTTCTGTTCTTGTTAAAACAAGAAGATTTCTTCTGTAAAACAGGGGCCTTTGGATCAAAGATCCAACGGTGGGGAAAATTCCCCAAATCACTCAGAAAAGATCTTTTTAACAAATTTAACTGATTTTTTAGCACTATAAAAAGGACCCCAGACCCCATTTCAAAGATATAGACAATTGGATTAAAAAAAAGAGAGAGAAGAGAACTCTTGAGAACTCTTGGAGAACACAAAAAAGAAGGTAAAAACCTTTGAGATAAGAGAAAATTCTCTTAAAGAATAGATCATTGATCTAAAAAACAAGATCAGTGATCTTCAATAAAAAAAAATTAAATAAATAAATAAAAATAATAAAAATAGTGCCTTGCACTTGCTATGAACCTCTGGTTCTCTGAGACAAAAAGAAAGAAAAGATTTCTTTCTTTTCTTTGATATAAATTTAGATCAAGAAATTAAAAAGTGCTCCGCACTTCTTTTCTTGAATCTAAAAGATTCTTGGTGCTTTGCACAAATGCAATGCATTACTTGAAGGGCTAGGCCCAAATCAAAAAGACCTAGCAGGCCAAAATAAATTGCAAAGCAATAAAAGGGCTGGGCCCAAATAAAATTGATGTTCTGCATCATTTATAAAGAACATAGACCAAAACAAATTGATACTCTGCATCCTTTCTGGGCAAAGCCCAAATAAAAGTAAAAAGAAATGCAAAAGCAATGTTGGACATTTTCAACTGGACTTAGCCCAATCGTGGCCATAAGTCCTTAAATTAAATTGACTGAGCAAAATGGCTCTCTTAAATCAATCTACATCCGGTTCGAGGGTACATCTCCGAACTCCTTTGATATCCATCGTTGTAATTCCTCAACGACGTCAAAGAGGTGACGGGTCCCAACGACCACACACCCATATGGACTGCGGGGTCCTTAAACTTATAGACCAGAACGTCCTTAAACAATATCGAACCGAAACGTCTCTAAACTAATATCGAACCGAAACGTCTCTAAACTAATATCGGACCGAAACGTCCCTAAACTAATATCGGACCGAAACGTCCCTAAACTGGCGATGGACCACCACGTCTCTAAACTGGCACAAATAGAACCCAAATGCTCTTTTGTCGGATCTAAACGATCCCGTTAAGTCGATCTTAGTCCCAAACTGGACTAACGTATCCTTAACAACCGTTTAAGTTGGTCTTAGCCCCAAACACGGCTAACGTATCCTTAAACACTCAAATGAAATATAAAACCCTAATTCAAATTCGGTTCGAGGATACATCTCTGAACTCCTCTGACACCTGTCGTTGTAATCCTTCAACGACGTCAGAGAGGTGACGAGTCCCGACGGCCATATACTAAATGAATCACATTTAAGTTGATCTTAGCCTCAACGAGGCTAACGCATCCTTAAACTAAAATATCAAACCTAAATCTAAATAAATACGGATTTGGAATAATCCACGTCCTACGGGCGACGACATTACTCAGTCTCCGTATACAATCCACGGGCAACCAAAAACAAAACAAACACACACGACACGAAGTGAAATTCTGGAGAAGGAGAAAGTGGTTACCGTGATGCGGTAGCGTAATTAACTGCAGGGGCTTGCGCCTGCAGGGAAGAGCGTCCCCACAATCAAAAACCCCTCAAACGAGGGGGAATCTGAAAAAGTATGCTACATCGGCCGCATCTGTTTAAACCTTCGATACACGGTGCCATAAATCAACTTGGCATCTTCGAAGAGGTAGACGGATAAAACCAAATAACATCTGCCCCGAATCTCAGCATCGGGACCAACAGGTCCTATGCGCCGTTTTTCGGAGGGGAACAGTCTTCCAAGACTAATTTGTAAAGGGCTCACATCACAACTATACCCTATGCTTCTGCGGTAGGCTATATAATGTATGCGATGTTGTATACCAGACCAGATGTTACTTACGCACTAAGCATGGTAAGCCGGTATTAGTCAAACCAAGAGGAGAAGCACTGGAAAGCAGTAAAGAACATTCTCAAGTACCTGAGAAGGACTAAGGAGATGTTCTTGGTGTATGGCGGAAAAGACCTCTAGATTGAGGCCTTTGCTGACTACAGCTTCCAGAGTGACAAGGATGACTCCAAGTCCATGTCGGGTTATGTCTTTACCCTCAATAGAGGGGCGGTCTATTGGAAGAGCTCCAAACAGGACACCGCTGCTGACTCGACGATGGAAGCGGAGTATATCGCTGCTTGTGACGCCGCAAAAGAGGCAGGCTAGATGAGAAAGTTCTTAACTGAACTTCAGGTGGTTCTAACCATTGTTGATCCAATACCGCTATATTGCGACAATAATGGCGCTATAGCTTTAGCGAAGGAACGCAGGTCCCATCAGAGATCCAGACATATCTTGAGGCGGTACCACCAGATCAGGGAGATCGTTGATCGCCAGGAGATCGAGGTGAGGAGAGTTGATACGGAGAACAACACTGCAGATCTACTCAACAATGCCATCCCTCAGACATAGTTCGAGAGGCTATTCGAGATGATAGGTTTGCGATATGCCAATATATATCCTTAGTGAAAGTGGGAGATTGCTAGTGTTATATGCCCCAGAGGCCATTATTGTATCATACCCGTTTGTATATTACTTAATGGAAGCTTTAGATATACACGGATATAGTAACAGTCTTGCTCGAAATGGTAGTATGCTACCTGGTTTGTTTCTACTTCAATATGTTCATATGTTTCTTTTAGCATATCGCTTATACATATTGGTAGAGCCTTTAGGATTTTTGCTTGATTACCAACGTTGTGATGGCAGTCACACTAGTGGGGGCTGGGTAGTCTATAAGCACATCCTATACAGGTCCCTAGTCGTAGGATTATCGAGACGGGACTTCGATACTCCAGAGTAAACTAGTATACGCTTCTCATCCCAGCAGGGGAGATGGTCTGTCCCACAGCCATTAGTACGTCGTACTGGAGATAGTATGCAGGTGCTCATTAGGTTATGAGTATACTGGACAAGACTCGTAGGGAGCTGCTGGTGGGTGTTATACCTATCGTCGGGTAGCAGTTCTCAGACGACATGAGTCAGCTTAGTCCGTCGACTTGACACTGCTACTTCGTCTCGAGTGTGTTCCCACTGTTATTAGATTACTATCTTACCACGGCTCAAAGGAGTCGTGTAAATAGGTAGTAGTTGGGTGCAGCCCCGAAGCACTTGGAGGCAGTTGCGGTTAGATAGAATTTGTCTCTTCCGGTATTGGGGGTTGATATCGCGCTGTGTTCGGAAAGCCGTTACACAAAGTCCTTGGCCAAAGCAAGCGAGATTTACTGGTAGGTACTCCAGTAGTTTCTCAGGGTGTTTTGGGCTACACTCCAACACAACTTATTGTGCTATTAGGGTTCTGACGATTACCGTCCCTAGGCCCGATATGGGACACTCTTAGACGAACAGACCGGACTGTGCGGAGATTGTCACAGATAGGCTCAGTAGGAGTTCGGATGAGTTTGCTCATCGGCCTTCTTATCGACAGATACCTGGGTAGCCATTACGTGCAGATAGTACCGCTGACGTGCTTGTGGTTAAACCCACTGCCAGCATAGTATCGAGTCTTTAGAGTCCCACACAGAGGGTTTTCCTGCATCGGGTAAAAGTTGTAGAGGCCGTATGGTTTTATGGCAGGGCTTCGATCACATATGTGTACTTGTGCACGTATGATGTTCAGGTCGATAATACTAGTGGGCTTTGGTTTAAGCCGGATCCTAATATTATATTGATGGATTATTTTCGTCTCATTGTATTCGTATTCTTTGGAATATGGATACGGGTATGTATATACGGATGAGGGGAATTCTCGTAATTTACTCGAGATTGTTTCTAGAAGAAGACACTTCATTAGGGTTTTTTCTTTTGATTAAAAGAGTAATGAGGTGGAGGAAGTGAGGTGGAGATTTATATTAATTGAAGAATGGCTCATAGCATGACTCATGGGGGTGACTCATGGCTATGACTCACTCATTAGATATTTTTGAAGCATGCTAGATATTTGAGGAGATATTTATCTCATCAATTATTTGAATGCTTCATTATTTATCACAAATGAGCCTTCTTCATATTAGCTTATTTCTTCACTAGGTTTTCCTCAAGCTCCCTTCTTCTTCCTCTATCCCTTCATGTCTCATGTGTTGAAAAACCTAAGGAAAATAGAGACATACCAATCCATCTACACTCTCTACATCATCTAGGACATCTAGTTTAGCGAACTAGATGCCGTAGTTACCTCGGATTTGAGGTTGGAGCTCGGACTATAGACTCTCGGGTGGATCGTCTTTGACTCGAGGAGGCCGATGAGGAGGCATCGATCCATTACAATCCTCGGAGCTTATGACGAGGAGGAGGACATCGACAAGAAAAACCGAAGGACATGAATCTGTGAGGTATAAACTTCTTTCCGAGTAGTTAACCTCTTGGTAGTTTGTTAGCTAGGGTTTAGCATCGATCCTGGAGTTCAAGACGGTGTTGCGACACCTGTAAAAATCGTTTTCTACGCCTTCCGCCTCCCCGTGAACCCGCGGGATGCGCGACATCGACTTACATCCTTAAGGTACTTAAATAAGTAAGGATACCGGATGCATATTCTACGAACATTAGTAAATGCGTAAACTTGAAAAAGAAAACTCTCGTCAACCTGAAAAGTCACGACTATCATGTGATCATACAGCAATTACTTTCCATTGCTGTTAGGGCATTACCAGATACCAACATTGTATCGGTTGTGACTGATTTGTGTCATTTCTTCAGAGAGTTATGCTCCAAATATTAGCCGGAAAATGAGTTTAGAACCCTGGAGAATAAAATACCTCGCATACTTTGTAAAATGAAGATGTTATTTCCGCCTTCTATTTTCACCGTAATATTGCATCTCATGGTTCACCTTGCTCAAGAGGCACGTTTAGGTGGTCCCGTAAATTATCGATGGATGTATCCGTTCGAGAAATAAAACTTATATAACAACTCTTTACTGTTAATAATAAATCGAATATTTATAATAAAACGAATTAAATTTGTTTGCATCCATCAGGTTTATGTACAAAATAAAACGGTACATCCGTAATAAGAGTTGTCCTGAAGGATCGATCGCCAAACGGTTTCTCGCAGAGGAACACGTGACGTTCTGTTCTATGTATCTAGAGGGTGTTGAGACTGCATTTAATAGGCCGAAACGTAATGAGGACATGGTTGATAATAGACATGTAATATCCGTCTTCCAGGCCTAAGGAAAGGAACAGGGTAAAGTGAATCGGGTCACACTGCATCCGAGCAGCTCGACATGATTCATCGTTACGTTTTATTTAACTGTTCAGATGTGAACGGTTTTATCGGGTAAGTAGTTATTACTTTTTTCTTAACATAATTATAGAATATCTTCAAATCAAAATTAAATGTTTATTTGCGATATATACAGCGTTTGGAATGCTCAATACTATCCATCTACTAAACAAACTCCGCAATACGATATCGATAAGGAGTGACATAAATACATTCCCGCTTGGTTGAAAGCACGTGTAAATTGTAAACTATAAAAACTAAACTATAACTCGTGTTTATACACACACACACAACTTAACCCATTTTACCCTAATAGGTTGAAAGAAATCCCAATGACAGACATGTTTCAAAAGATATAAAAGCGCTAACGTATGGTTCAGATGAACAAGCTGAGTACCTCTCCGGTTACGTTGTTAACGGGTTTAGATTTCACACAAGGAAAAAAAGATCAAAATAAAAAGTTTCAGAATTGCGGCGACTTTGTCACACCCACCGTTACTGGATATTCATTTTCTAGAGATTCAAATCCAACCATGGGAAAATTGGACTATTACGGGGTGCTTAAAAAAATAATTCGGGTGCGTTATCATGAACAGACGGTTGTCATGTTCAAGTGTCCGTGGTACGATATCCATCATGAACATACCGGGTTCAAAGTTGAAAATTACCTATTTTTACTCAATTCATCGAAACTCTCATTTGGTGAAGAGCCTTATATTCTATATTCTCGCCAGCCAAGCCCGTCAATACTTTTATGTCGCAGACCCTAGGGATGCCCAGTGGGATGTTACTGTTGTGACGAATCCTCAAAACTATTACAACATGGGTGAAAGTGATGTAAGCGAGATTAGTTGTCCTACAATCCCGGTTATAGAAGATGATGCTATTCCGATCAAATTCAACAACGGTTTATCAAGAACAGATATAGAGCCGAAAATTGTCTCTGATATGTCATCGGCGGTTGTAGAACCAAAAGTCTAATTAAGACTTTAAATATCATGACATATTAACTCGCTCTTTTATGATACTCATAAGTTAAGTAATGTGAAACTTACAATTTGTTGCATCATTCTTTCCGCATATTATTTCATACATTTTATCTTTTTTCGCATATTATTTCCGCATATTATCTCCTACAGTTTCGAATTCTAATGTAAAGAGATTTTCAAGTTAATTTATATTATTTCTGCATTTCATTTTTTTCTCTGCATATTATTTCCACCATTTATTGCTCATGTATGATATTCTTTTCAGCAATAATTTTCACTATTATTTTTTTATCTAACATATTAAACTATATTCTGTGAATTTGTTTTAGATGTGTCAGGTTCAGATAGCAGGACCGATCAGTCTACTGGCAACGAGGGGCAGTTCTTTCAGAAAAATAAATGGACTGGGAGAGGACCCATATGGGCTAGTGATATATGGAGGAGGGTGCCACATGCTCCTAGCAAGCCGATTGTATACATTACGTTCACAGGGGACGTTGTGACAGGAGCCAGTAAAGAAGTAAAAAAAATGATGTCATCGATAGTGAACAGTGATGACCGCATGCCTCATTTGTTGAAGAACGAAGATGACAAGCGAAAGGTCCTAAATTGGAACAGTGAAGTGTTAAGGCTAAATAAACAAGTCACTATATGGGAGATGATGGTTAGATTTCTTTATACAATTCAACACTGCACTTTTTTTGATATGCATACATGTACACACACATATGCGTATATCATAAACACACACACATACATACATACATATACATAAACATTTACTAAATTACTATAAAATACCCATACAATGATGAATTATCCCGTTTCACAAGCTCGGTTCGAGTTCCGGTAGGTTGGCGTAGAGGCCCCCAGAAGGTTTGCGATGAACGCGCAGTTCATGATAAGATGTGTATTTATGTAGTGCAGAATTAGAGAGGCCATAAGAATAAATTTTTTATAAAGCTTGAGAACTGCGCTTCGCCGGATGACATGTATTTGATTAAGCTGGATCCAGATTGGTCCGACGAATACTGGCATGCCTTGGTCGATCATTTCTTGTCCGTAAAGTTTAGGGTATCGCTTTGAAGATACCTTTTTACTATTTTATAGCAACTCAGTAAACGATATTTGATGTAATTGCAGGAGAAGAGCGAACGAGGAAAAGTATCTCGCGCTCAGTTGCATGATATTTATAGGGGTGGGAGCAAGAGTTCCCAGCAAGTTGCCATTGAACACGTAAGTATCGTATTTGATATTAATACATTAAAATTATCTTAGAAATTTATGTATGAACTTTCTAAATGTTATATGCAGGAAGAAAGTCATGATGGAGAGTCTCTTGATCATATCGAAATCTATCGGGCTCAATTTGTACGAGACGACGGCGCACCTGCATCGATTGAGGCACATGGGATATATGTAAGACTCTACATACGCCGAGCTTCTTAATTATTTCAGAATAATTATTGTGTAGCTTTTAGAATAGCAGTAATACATTTCTTCTACAAACAGGCAGTGATGGCAGTTGAGAGAGATCGGTTGATCAGGTGATGAAAGCGGAGCAGGGACACCGGGTTGATGACACGCAGAGAACATTCATCGTAGATAGAGCTTTCATGGTGTTTAGGCCGGATCGTCACGGGAGAGTACAGTTCATGCCCTCCAAGATCACTCCGCGTCAGTATAACACTCCTTTCCAACCGACCGGGCATCCACCTCCTGGTTTCAACCGGCAGACGAATCGCCTTCGGAGATACCGATACAGACCAGGGCCTTTAGGACCAGGACCGCTGTGTTTCATGGATCGTCCCAGGAGCGGACGCCAGAATCTGGCGGTTCCTCACGCCGATCGACTGCCGCTCCCGCTGCTGCTCCCACTCCTGCTACCGATCTATTTGCTGGCTGGACTCTCAAGCAGAGGCTTAATCTTACCGACGCATACGTCCAGGCTGGGAGGCCCGTACCTCCGGTAAGTTTGATAACCCTTACATATACACACACATACGCACATATCACAAACACACACAATCATACATACACAAGCATACACACACACATGCATACATACACACAGACACAAACACACATGCATACATACGCACATA
The DNA here is from genome assembly GCA_030015575.1 of Agapanthus africanus. Lineage (NCBI taxonomy): Eukaryota > Viridiplantae > Streptophyta > Magnoliopsida > Asparagales > Amaryllidaceae > Agapanthus > Agapanthus africanus. Next base: position 143,195,592 of record CM057339.1, read on the forward strand.
TCACATACACACATGCATACATATCACATGTCACATACACAAAATCACACACACACACACATATGTATGCATACACACATATCACATATACATGCACACACACACATGCATACATATATGCATAATCATACACACACACACATACAAACATACATGCATACATACACACAAACACAAACACACATGTATACATACGCACATATCACATACACACATGCATACACACACACATGTCACATACACACAATCATACACACACACATGCATACATACGCACATATTACATACACACATGCATACACACACACACAAATACATACATGCACACACACATACACACACATGCATACATACACACAGACACTGTAACAACCGAGTTCATTTATACCTATTTCAGTTTTCGTATTTATTTATCTGTGGTATTTTATTGATTTATCGTGTTTGGGTGTGAATGGTAGTTTACATTTTTTTATATTGAATTCGACCCGACCCGCTTGCTTGAACTTATTTGATTCATATTTTATGAACTACCCTGACTTGTTACATAGACACGTGCATACTGCATACTGGCATTTTATCTGACATTGCATCTTTTATCATATAACATTTTAAGTCATGTAAAATAATTTAAAATTGCATTTCATAGCCTGTATGATACCCCTAACCCTGTGGTAGCGTCGGCGCATCTTGTTCTCGTCCTGTTCAGTGAAACAGACGTGTATGGATGGCTACGCACACGTACGTGCATCCGTTCTTGGGGGTATGTATTTTCGTTACCAGAGCATTCATTTTGGATTTTGAAAGTCGCATATATTTTTCATATTTTAAACCGGATTTTTAGACCCGACCCGGGCGTGTTTTGGAGTAAGTTTGTATTTGCCAAAATCGCAAAACGGACTAATATTATAATATTATATTCTTTATTTCAATCTAAAGTTTTCTTTAACTAAAAAATATTTTATATATATATATATTAAACTGTTTATATACGATTATAACTATAAAATATATTTTATATTTTAATAAAATCCCAAATCCAAACAACTCTCTCTCTCTCACACAGTTCTCTAGCTCTCTCTCTCAGTTTAATTTACATAGTAATTATTTTTTTTTTAAAAAGAAGAAAACTTTTTTTCTCATCCCCATAACCACGTTCTCTCTCTCTTTCTCTCTCTCCTTATCTGCTTCTTCTTCACATTTCGTTTCCTGGCCTCATCTTCCTCGCGTGAACCCACGCCGCGCGTCGCGCTCGCCGCCGTCGCCGCCTCCATCTTCGACCTCGCCTCCATCTCCTCCACTCCTCTCTCCTTTACCGACTCTCCTTTGCAACCCTTCACCCGACCTCGCCTGCATGAACCCGTTATTTCTTCCCCGCGCGAACCCATCACGATCCCTCTCCTTCGTCCTCGACTCTGCCCACCTCCTTGTCTTCTATCTTTTCTCTTCCTCTGCAACCTAACCCCGACGACAACCGAACCCAACGACTCGAGAACCCCTGCACGTGCGACCCCATGAACACTACAGCCCTTGCTGCATCCTCACATCACCGGAGCTCCGACGTGGCCGACCTCACGCCCTCATCACCACGACCTACTCCCTTCTCCTCACCTCGCTCTTCTCCCTCTCTTTCCCGACCGACTGGAACCAATCCGAGACCCTGCACAAGCCTCGTCGCGTCCACCGCCGGCGACCGCCCTCAGCACCTCCACCTGCGTCGTCTTCCTCTCTCATCCTTCTCCCCAGATCCCGAGACCTGAACCCTGCACACAAGAACCCTGCATATAACCCCGACTCGACTTCATTAACCGACAGCCTTTCTTGCCGTGAAACCATACCGGAAACCCCCATCATCGACGACGTCACCATCTCTGTTCCATCCTGTGTCCCATAACCCTCGAACCAAACACCAATCAGAACACAAACTTCTTATTCTTCTTCCTTCTTCTTTTCTTTCTTCACTTTACTTTCTTGATTCCGTTTCCCGGTGATCGCCGGAGCTGTGACCGTCGCCGACGATCCGAGCAACCCAGTGGACGTTCCCTACCTACACGGTTACATTCTTGCACTGCCTGGTTCTGTTCTGTATTTGTGCGCGCAAAGTGTTCGACGAAATTCCCCAATGGAGATTTTTCGTCGTTTTATCGCATTCTTGCTGCGTGCCGTGCATCTGTGGATCCCGAGGCAAGTAAAACTTGCTACATGCTGTTTAATTTATTACATACTTATTTAATTGCATATTAAACCTGTAGTTTAAATCTAATACCACATGTTCCATTTTAACATTTCTATGTTCCATTTATATCATTTTTAGATCTAGAACCTGAAACATATCATGTTGCATATTAGATTACAATACATTGTACCCACGTCCATATTTATATCACATAGTGCTTGGTAGCATAGCCCATAGTACCCTTTTAATAGTATATAACCTTTTGGACACTCGTTTGCATACATCTAGCCTAATATATATTCAATTGCATCCCTAGATCATTTAATACATATTAATGTGATTTTAACATTCCATATTCGATAAACTGTATTTAATTAATGTTGGAACTATCCCCTTAACCCAAATCGATAACTGTGAATCCATATGCTTTAATCTGTACCTATTTGCATACCTCATCACACTGTTCCATTTTTTTATTGTTCCGTTAGTACCCCATACTTGTTTTGTATACCCATGCTTATTTTAGTTTGATTATGAGCACCCACGTGATATTTTGTGCACCCCTGACATGACTTGATGCACCTACTACTTGACACGGCGTGATATCGTGCAGTTTTGACATGACATGATACATTTACACAACTTGACCTGACCTGATGTACCATATCTTGATCTGCTACCTGATCTTGTTACTAATGCCAAAAAACTTGACCTGTTGTCCCTACGGACATTTCCTGTTGTCTATCCAGACAAACCTGTACCTGCTTGATCCTGTGTTGGCATTAGCTCCAGATTTACTAATACCTGACTTGACATATATAACTTGGGGGTATGGGGAAATCAATGATGAAATCTGACTTGTAACTCGACAGTTCAATACCTTTTCTGATCAGTCTTACGGGCTAGGCCAGCCCCGGGGTGATGCTGCTGACATCACTCGTCATTACCTACTACCCTTTATTGCCTTGCGGCACATCTCGGATTCAGCCCAAGAGTCATAGACCGTGATCCCGGGCACGCACGGGATACTATTGATTTACATCGACGATTCATCAAATTGATTTCAAAGACTTGAGAGTAGTTAACACAGTAGACCGGTTTAGATTACTCACTATACATTACCCTCATTATCCTCACTTATGTCACTGTTATACCTGTTTTACCATTTATACTCTTACCTGCATATCTTGTTACCCCTGTTTATAGTATTGTTTGATATTATGACGCACTGACGTCTGGGTTTTGCTTGGCCCAGATCCTCTACCTTTGTTGTAGACTGATCGGGAGTACTGCCGCTGTTAGACCGAGCGGTGAGAATCCTGTTGGTATCCAGTTTTACTTTCCAGGTGTTTTATTTATTGGATCTTTTGCTTTCGCATATTATATTATTTCTTGACTCATTTATTCTGGCTCATGGACATGTATTAGATAGTTTAGTCTACTTTCCTGTTCTTGATATCTCTACAGCCGTAATATGACCGTGGAAGGATTTTTCCTATCCACAGATAGCATGGTTGGCTATGTCACGTGCCTATCTAAGCGTACTCTGGGAAGCGGGGCGTGACATGGTTTCTTTGCTATCAGAGACAGGTTATAGATTAATCGGTTTTGATTCTTTTGTAGTTGTGTATTGGACCCAATACACGAATCGTAAAATCCGTGATTAGGAACATGTCCTGCCACCTTGTTATCATGATTCTTGAATCATATCTTTCTCTTGATCCTTGTCTTGACGATATGCAAACGACTTTGCATCTCGGCTTGAAACCTTTTTGGTTCCCTATTGTTTCTCCCAGTTCCTTGATTCTGATACTGGGATTTGGGCGACTTGAGTGGAGTTATGTGATTGTAACTATGAACTGCACCATGGTTACAATGCGATACTCTATTTAAGTAACTTAGAGTCCTGGTCTTGTTTCATTTCCTTGTTTCTCTTGCTTTCCAGTTCACGTTTTATCGCAAGCTTGAATCCTGTTTACCATGCTTATCTTCTTCAGTGTTTGGCTTCAGGTGAAATCGTTTCAGGTATCCTACTTGATCATGTCTTTCCCGCATTGGAATTATTCAATTCTGGTGCATCTCTTTGTTTGCTGTTGTCTTGGGAATGGATTTTCTCGGCACTGTCCATGCTCACATTGATTGTAGGACAAAGGAAGTGATTTTCCAGATTCCCGGACATCCGGAGTTTTTCTTTGCTGGAGGAAGCGGTTCTATCGGGCCAGTCGAGTTTAGGGCTAGGCCGACAAATAATGTTCTTTCGTCAATGGAAGTTGATAAGGAGGAAGCGCCAGCGATAGTTCGAGAGTTTATGGATGCGTTGGAGGACATCTCGGGTTTACCGCCAAAATGAGAGTTGGAGTTCGCGATCGATCTTGTTCCTGGTGCAGCGCCAATCTCTAAAGCGTACTATCCAATGGCACCAGTGGAGTTGGAAGAAGTCAAGAAGCTGGTTACTGAATTACTTGAGAAGGGTTGGATTCACAGCAGTAACTCGCCTTGGGGAACTCCAGTTCTTCTAGTAAAGAAGAAAGATGGAACAAGGAGGATGTGCATTGATTATCGAGAATTAAACCGGGTGACTATTAAGAACAAATACCCGACCCTTCGCATTGGCGAATTGTTCGAGCAGCTTAGTGGCACGAGGGTATTCTCAAAGCTGGATTTACGATCCGAATATCATCAGGTCCAAGTTAAATCAGAAAATATTTGCAAGACCGCGTTCCGAACTCGGTATGGACATTACGAGTATTTAGTGATGCTCTTCGGAGTAACGAATGCACCGATGATATTTATGGAATTGATGAGCCGAATCTTTTCACCATTCTTAGACCGGTTTATAGTGGTGTTCATTGATAATATCCTGGTCTACTCGAAGAGTATTGAAGTGCATGCGAAATACTTGAAGATCGCACTGCAGACATTGAGGCAAGAAAGATTGTATGCAAAGATGAGCAAGTGTGAGTTTTGGCTTGAAAAAGTGAAGTTTTGGGGCATGTCGTGTCCGGTGATGGAATCGCCGTTGATCCCGAAAAGATTACAGCAGTTCGAGATTGGCCGATTCCGAAGAACGTTACGGAGATCAGAAGCTTTCTTGGACTTGCCGGGTATTACCGAAGGTTCGTGGAGAATTTTGCTTGTTTGGCTGAGCCTTTGACCAAGCTTACGCGTAAGGAAGTACCATTTGTGTGGACGGATAAGTGTGCGTCCGCTTTTGAAGCGTTGAAGCAGAGATTGATAACCGCTACTATTTTAGCCATACCAGACAATTCCGGAGGATTAGTGATTCACAGCGACGCATCTGGGAAAGGATTAGGATGTGTTTTGATGCAGCATGGGAAGGTTGTAGCTTATGCATCGAGACAGTTGAAGACCCATGAGAAGAATTACCCAACTCATGACTTGGAGCTAGCAGCTGTGATTTTTGCTTTGAAGATTTGGAGACACTACTTATTGGGCGAAAGGGTCGAGGTATTCACCGATCACAAAAGCCTAAAGTATGTGTTCACACAGAAGGAGCTTAATATGCGGCAGCATAGATGGTTGGAGCTGATGGCTGACTACGATCTTGATCTTAAGTACCATCCGGGGAAAGTTAATGTCGTGCCGGATGCGCTTAGTCGGTTGCCAACAATTCAGATGTTGACTGGACAGAAGGAACTTATTGAGGACTTTCGGAGATTCGATTTGGAGGTCGTGTTACTGCATTCTTCGGGACAGTTGATGCAACTGCAAGTACAGTCGTCGTTGATCGAGAATATTAAAGCAGCGCAATTGCAGGACCCTAGATTGCAAAAGTCTCGGGAACAAGTTGAAGATGGAATTCGAACAGACTTTTTGATTCATGAAGACGGTTCGTTGAGATATGGTAGTCGTTTGTGTGTGCCAAAGGGAGATATCCGCGAAGAAGTTATGAAGGAGGCACACAGTTCTACATATTCCATACATCCAGGAGGCATGAAGATGTACCGTGATCTACGACAACATATCTGGTGGGAAGGCATGGAAAGGGAGATTGCCCGCTTTGTAGCGAAGTGCTTGGTGTGTCAGCAAGTTAGGGCTGAACATCAAAGGGTAGCTGGTTTATTGCAACCACTTCCGATTCCTCAATGGAAGTGGGAACATATAACCATGGATTTCGTGAAGGCTCTATCGCGGAGTCCAAAGGGCAACAATGTAGTTTGGGTGATTGTTGATCGATTGACGAAGGAAGCTCATTTCATCCCATTTCGAGTTGGTCAATCAACAGAAGCTTTGGCAGAACGGTACATGCAGGATATTGTAAGATTGCATGGAGTACCGGTGAGCATCGTGTCCGACCGTGATACCCGTTTCTTATAACACTTCTGGAGGAGCTTACAGGAAAGTTTGGGGACTCGATTAAAGTTTAGCACAACTTATCATCCTCATACAGATGGCCAGTCGGAGAGAACGATCCAAACTCTTGAAGACATGTTGAGAGCTTGCATGTTAGACTTCAAGGGTTCATGGGAGGATCATCTACATTTGGTGGAGTTTTCTTACAATAACAGTTTCCAGGCGACTATTCAGATGGCTCCATTCGAAGCATTATATGGTCGCAAGTGTCGTTCACCTGTTTGTTGGGACGATGTTGGTGAACGAAGATTTTTGGGACCGGATTTGATCGTGCAAACAGTTGAGAAGGTTAACACTATCCGGAATCATATGAAGGCAGCACAAGACCGACAAAAGAGTCGGGCAGATACATCGAGAAGACCTCTAGAGTTCGCTGTTGGTGATTTGGTATTCTTGAAGATATCACCGACTAGAGGGGTGATTCGTTTTAGAAGTCGAGGAAAGCTTAGTCCTCGATTTATTGGGGCTTTTGAGATTGTCGAGCGTGTTGGAGAAGTGGCGTATCGCTTGGCTTTACCCCAATGTTTGGCGAATGTTCATGACGCGTTTTACGTATCTCAACTCCGTAAGTATGTTCGAGATGAAACACACATGCTGGACCATTCGGAGCTGACTGTATGAGAAAATTTAACTTTTGAGGAGCGACCGATGTCGATTGTGGATCGAAAAGAAAAGGTCCTTAAGAACAAAGTTATCCCTCTTGTACTTGTTTCTTGGGGAAATCGCTCGCCTGGAGAATCAACTTGGGAACGAGAAGATGAAATCCGGCAGAAGTTTATCCACATCTATTCTTGTAGTTTGTTGATTGTTTATCCTTTCTTGTTCTTGGAATTTCGAGTACGAAATTCTTTTTGTAGTTGGGTATAATGTAACAACCGAGTTCATTTATACCTATTCCAGTTTCCGTATTTATTTATCTGTGGTATTTTATTGATTTATCGTGTTTGGGTGCGAATGATAGTTTACATTTTTTTACATTGCATTCGACCCGACCCGCTTGCTTGAACTTGTTTGATTCATATTTTATGAACTACCCTGACCTGTTACATAGACACGTGCATACTGCATACTGGCATTTTATCTGGCATTGCATCTTTTATCATATAACATTTTAATTCATGTAAAATAATTTAAAATTGCATTTCATAGCCTGCATGATACCCCTAACCCCGTGGTAGCGTCCGCGCATCTTGTTCTCGTCCCGTTCAGTGAAACAGACGTGTTTGGATGGCTACGCGCACGTACGTGCATCCGTTCTTGGGGGTATGCATTGTCGTTACCAGAGCATTCATTTTGGATTTTGAAAGTCGCATATATTTTTCATATTTTAAAACTGGATTTTTATACCCGACCCGGGCGTGTTTTGAAGTAAGTTTGTATTTGCCAAAATCTCAAAACGGACAAATATTATAATATTATATTCTTTATTTCGTTCTAAAGTTTTCTTTAACTAAAAAATATTCTATATATATATTAAACTGTTTATATACGATTATAACTATAAAATATATTTTATATTTTAATAAAATCCTAAATCCAAACAACTTTCTCTCTCTCTCACAGTTCTCTAGCTCTCTCTCTCCCCGTTAAATTTACATAGTAATTCTTTTTTTTTTTTAAAAGAAAACTTTTTTTCTCATCCCCATAACCACGTTCTCTCTCTCTCTCTCCCCTTCTCTGCTTCTTCTTCACATTTCGTTTTCCCGCCTCTTCTTCCTCGCGTGAACCCACACCGCGCGTCGCGCTCGTCGCCGTTGCCGCCTCCATCTCCTCCACTCCTCTCTCCACACTCCTTTACCGACTCTCCTTTGCAACCCCTCACTCGACCTCTCCTGCATGAACCCGTCGTTTCTTCCCCGCTCGAACCCATCACGACCCCTCTCCTTCGCCTTCAACTCTGCCCACCTCCTCGTCTTCCTTCTTTTCTCGTTCTCTGCAACCTAACCCCGACGACAACCCAACCCAACGACTCGAGAACCCCTGCACATGCGACCCCATGAACACTACAACCCTCGTTGCATCTTAACGTCACCGGAGCTCCAATGCGGCCGACCTCACGCCCTCATCACCACGACCTACTCCCTTCTCCTCACCTCGCTCTTCTCCCTCACTTTCCCGACTGACTGGAACCAACCCGAGCCCCTGCACAAGCTTCGTCGCATCCACCACCGGCGACCGCCCTCGTCACCTCCACCTGCGTCGTCTTCCTTTCTCCTCCCTCTCCCCAGATCCCGAGACCTGAACCCTGCACACAAGAACCCTGCATATAACCCCGACTCGACTTCATTAACCCACAGCCTTTCTTGCCGTGAAACCTCGCCGGAAACCCCCATCATCGACGACGTCACCATCTCTGTTCTATCCTCTGTCCCATAACCCTCGAACCAAACACCAAACCCATAACACAAACTTCTTCTACTTCTTCCTTCTCTTTCTTCTTCTTTTCTTTCTTCTCTTTACTTTCTTGATTCCATTTCCCGGTGATTGCCGGAGCCATGACCGTCGCCGACGATCCGAGCAACCCAGTGGATGTTCCCTACCTACACGGTTACATTCTTGCACTGCCTGGTTCTGTTCTGTATTTGTGCGCGTAAAGTGTTCGACGAAATGCCCCAATGGAGATTTTCCGTCATTTTATCGCATTCTTGCTGCGTGCCGTGCATCTGTGGATCCCCGAGGCAAGTAAAACTTGCTACATTCTGTTTAATTTATTACATACTTATTTAATTGCATATTAAACCTGTAGTTTAAATCTAATACCACATGTTCCATTTTAATATTTCGATGTTCTATTTATATCATTTTTAGATCTAGAACCTGAAACATATCATGTTGCATATTAGATTACAATACATTGTACCCACGTCCATATTTATATCACATAGTGCTTGGTTGCATAGCCCATAGTACCCTTTTAATAGTTTATAACCTTTTGGACACTCGTTTGCATACATCTAGCCTAATATATATTCAATTGCATCCCTAGATCATTTAATACATATTAATGTGATTTTAACATTCCATATTCGATAAACTGTATTTAATTAATGTTGGAACTATCCCCTTAATCCAAATCGATAACTGTGAATCCATATATTTTAATATGTACCTATTTGCATACCACATCACAATGTTCCATTTTTTTATTGTTCCGTTAGTACCCCATACTTGTTTTGTATACCCATGCTTATTTTAGTTTGATTATGAGCACCCACGTGATATTTTGTGCACCCCTGACATGACTTGATGCACCTACTACTTGACACGGCATGATATCGTGCACTTTTGACATGACATGATACCTTTACACTACTTGACCTGACCTGATGTACCATAGCTTGACCTGCTACCTGATCTTGTTACTAATGCCAACAAACTTGACTTGTTGTCCCTACGGACATTTCCTGTTGTCTATCCAGACAAACCTGTACCTGCTTGATCCTGTGTTGGCATTAGCTCCAGCTTTATTAATACCTGACTTGACATATATAACTTGGGGGTATGGGGAAATCAATGATGAAACCTGACTTGTAACTCGACAGTTCAATACCTTTTCTAATCAGTCTTACGGGTTAGGCCAGCCCCGGGGTGATGCTGCTGACATTACTCGTCATTACCTACTACCCTTTACTGCCTTGCGGCACGCCTCGAATTCTGCCCGAGAGTCATAGACCGTGATCCCGGGCACGCACTGGATACTATTGAGTTACATCAACGATTCATCAAATTGATTTCAAAGACTTGAGAGTAGTTAACACAGTAGACCAGTTTAGATTACTCACTATACATTACCCTCACTGTCCTCACTTATGTCACTGTTATACCTGTTTTACCATTTATACTCTTACCTGCATATCTTGTTACCCCTGTTTATAGTATTGTTTGATATTATGACGCACTGACGTCTGGGTTTTGCATGGCCCAGATCCTCTACCTTTGTTGCAGACTGATTGGGAGTACTGCCGCTGTTAGACCGAGCGGTGAGAATCCTGTTGGTATCCAGTTTTACTTTCCAGGTGTTTTATTTATTGGATCTTTTGCTTCCGCATATTATATTATTTCTTGATTTATTTATTCTGGCTCATGGACATGTATTAGATAGTTTAGTCTACTTTCCTGTTCTTGATATCTCTACAGCCGTAATGTGACCGTGGAAGGATTTTTTCTATCCACAGGTAGCATGATTGGCTATGTCACGTGCCTATCTTAGCGTACTCTAGGAAGCGGGGCGTGACAGACACAAACAGGTGCGTGCGTGCGCGCACAAGCATACACACAAACAAATACACAAACACGTGCGCGCGCACATAAGCATACATACACACACGCACATAAGAAAACGCGCGCGCACACAAATTTGATTAAATAAAATATCTATACCAATTCATGTATTTTAAACTTTTAATTGCAGGGGCTTTACCCAGGAAATCCATGAGTGCCTCCTTCGTGATCGATTCTCCCTCCCCGTGTTTGTCCTCCATTGATTTTTCATTTCCTATTTTTGAAAATTTATGAAGTTAAGATTGTAATGGAACGCATAGTATATATTGTAATCGTAATTGGATAATCGATATTTGAATGGAATGAAATTTGTATTAGAATCGTTATTTGAATGGAATGAAATCGATATTAACTTGAAATAGATTTGATTAGAGATTTTCTTGGCTCTTTCAATTTTTTTTACTGTAATCCACTTTATTTCGACGGAAGTGGCCCGCCGAAATAGGCTATTTCGATGGCAATTTACCGTCGAAATATAAAAAAGGATTTTTAAATGATTCCTGAAACAATTTTTTAACTTAAAATACTTATATATTTCGACAGAAATTACCCGTCGATAAAAAACTATTTCGATGGGAATTAGCCGTCGAAATAGTTTTGATTATTGCGACGAACTTTAGCCGTCGAAATAACCTATTGCGATGCAACCTATTGCGTCGACATTCCTTCATGGCTATTTGGTGTCACCCGACGAAATAGACCCATTTCGACTGTAAATTGCCGTCGAAATAAGTGTCTATTTACCGCAGTGCTTGCTATTGTTGGAATATAAAATATTATTTTTCAACCCTTGTCAAAACTTCAGAGTTTTTGTACAGTGGAAGGGACATTGCATATGGTATCAGAGTAGTCCAAGTTCGATTCCCATTGGACGCGTATTAAATGAGGTTTTATTAAAATTAAAAATACTGCTGCATAAAATCCCCACACAAAGACATTTCACGGTCATAGGTCATATGGTTGTTGTTAAATATGTATGCCCTAGAGCCTTGTATTGTATAAGATGCTAGGCATGTAAATGTACAGAAACAATCTTTGTTTGAAATGATAGTATGCTATCTTGTTTATCTTCATCTTAACGTGTGATGTGTTGTATTTCATATCTTTATATACATGTTGATGAAGCCCTTAGGATTATGCTTGACTGCCAGGATTATGATGTAGTTCATACTAGTGGGGCCTGGACAATTTATAAGCATATCCTTTAATAGTTCCTAGTCGAGGGTATATCGATGCCCTGTCTCGATATACTTTCGACTAGGAACTATTAAAGGATATACTTGTAGACTTCCCAGGCCCCACTAGTATGATCTACATCATAATCCTGGCAGTCAAGCATAGTCCTAAGGGCTTTATCAACATATATATAAGATATGAAATACAATACATCACACGTTAAGATGAAGATAAACCAGATAGCATACTATCATTTCGAGCAAAGATTGTTTCTGTATATATACATGCCTAGCATCTTATACAATACAGGCCTTTAGGGCATACATATCTAACAATCTCCCACTTGCACTAAGGCCTGTAGTTGGTGCAATAAGTACCCATTGTCTACACTAGAACTAGTTGCCGGCGTACCGCATGCCCAGCATCTCGAACAGTTTCTCAAACCGGACTTGAGGGATGTCTTTGGTTAATGGATCTGCTGTGTTGTCTTTCGTGTCTACTCTCCATACCTCGATGTCCTGGCGATCCACTATCTCCTTGATGAGGTGATACCGCCTCAAGATATGTCTGGATTTCTGATGGGACCGTGGTTCCTTTGCCAAAGCCATGGCTGCATAGTTATCGCAATACAGAGGTATTGGATTGGCAATGGATGGAACCTCCTGAAGTTCAGAAATGAACTTCCTCATCCAGACTGCTTCTTTTACGGCATCATTAGCAGCAATATACTCAGCTTCTATTGTGGAGTCAGCGACGGTATCTTGCTTGGAACTCTTCCAACATACTTCCCTCCATTTAGGGTAAATACAAACCCAGAGATGGATTTACTATCATCCTTGTCGCTCTGGAAGTTGGAGTCGGTAAAGGCCTCCATATGGAGATCTCCGTTACCATATACCAAGAACATTTCTTTAATCCTTCGCAAGTACTTCAAAATTTTCTTCACAGCAGTCCAGTGTTTCTCCCCTGGAATGGATTGATACCTGCTTACTGCACTCAGTGCATAAGCTACATCTGGATGAGTACACAACATCTCATACATTATAGATCCTACTGCCGAAGTGTAGGGTATAATGCTCATGAGATCCCTCTCCTCATCAGTCTTTGGAGACATCTCTTTGGAGAGGGTGATCCCGTGACAAGCGGGTAAATTACCTCGCTTGGAATTTTCCATACTAAACCTCTTTAGTATGGTGTCTATGTATATCGATTGGGACAATCCCAATAATTTCTTAGATTTATCTCTATAGATCTTAATTCCCAGAATGTATGAGGCATCACCCAGGTCTTTCAAGGAGAACCTCTATGATAAGAATAGTTTAACCGATTGTAGCATAGGAACATCATGTCATCCACGTACAATACAAGGAATATAACGGTACTCTCTACAATTCTTTTATAAATACATGGTTCATCTACATTTTTGATAAAACCAAACTCTTTGATTGTATCATCAAAGCAGATGTTCTAACTCCGTGATGCCTGTTTTAATTCATAGATGGATTTAAGCAACATGCATGCTTTTTCGCTGCTCCTACTATCAATGAAGCCTTCTGGCTGATCCATAAAAACGCATTCTTCTAAATCACCATTTAAAAATGCCATTTTAACATCCATCTGCCAGATCTCATAGTCATAGTGAGCAGCTATAACAAGCAAGATCCGAATGGATTTGAGCATCGCGACTGGTGAAAAGGTTACATCATAGTCCAAGCCTGGTCTTTGACGAAATCCTTTTGCTACCAGCATAGCTTTATAGGTCTCCACCTGACCATCCATACCGATCTTTCTCTTAAAGATCCATTTGCACCCTATGGGTTTTACTCCAAAAGGTGCAACCTCCAAAGTCCATACTTTGTTGGTGTGCATAGATTCCATTTCGGATCTCATGGCATCCAGTCACTTCACCGAGTCACCACTCGTGATAGCTTGCTGAAAACTAGTAGGATCATCATCATCCATGATGAAATCTTCTCTATCACCATCAATTAGAAAACCATAGTATCTATCAGGTGGGCGAGAAGTCCTACTAGATCTACGGAGTGGCTGCGGTTCGTCAGGTTCTATTGAAACCTCAGGTTCAACCAAATCATCGGTAATTGTTTATGGATCTGGAATTTCTTCCAGTTCTACCGCATTGCCAACAATATCATTTGTAAAAAAATCATCTTCTAAAAATGTGGCATACTGAGAAACAAACACCCTTTGTTCCTCCTTGTAGTAGAAAAGATATCCATACGAGTGTTTTGGATATCCCACAAATTTACACAAAACCGACTGTGTCTCGAGTTTATCCGGATTTTGGTTTTTCACATAAGCCGGACAACCTCATATCCTAACTCGTTTAAGATATGGTCTCTTCCCATACCATATCTCATATGGAGTGGTAGGCACGGTTTTGGTCGGAACCCTATTCAATAGATATATCGCAGTCTCCAATGCGTGCCCCCATAATGAAAGTGGTAACTCAGCATCACTCATCATTGATCGTACCATATCTAAATAGGATATGATTCCTCCGTTCTGACACACCGTTGTGCTGTGGTATGTATGGAGGAGTGAGCTGAGAGAATCCCATTCTATTTTAGGAAATCTAGAAACTCTGAGATTAGATACTCTCATCCTCGATCTAATTGAAGTTTCTTGATACTCAAGCCTGTTTGTTTTTCTACTTCAGATTTATGCTCCTTGAACTTTTCGAAGGCTTCGGACTTATGTTTCAACAAGAACACGTGTCCGAATCTCGAGAAATCATCAGTAAAAGTTATGAAGTACAAAAAATTACCTCTCGCATGTGTAGACATTGGTCCACATACATCACTATGTATGAGGCCTAAGAGTTCAGTAGCTCTCTCTCTGTATCCACTAAAAGGAGTTTTGGTCATTTTACCTTTGATACGAGACTGGCAAGTCGCATAAGATTTATATTCAAAAGAGTTTAAATATCCATCTTTATGTAGCTTGGTTAGTCTTGTTTCATTAATATGACCAAGTCTACAATGCCAAATGAAAGCTTCATTTATGTCTGAAATCTTCCTTTTGTTTGTGTGTTGTATATTGAAAACTGTATGTTGATTTAGAACGTATATCCCGTTATTTAATGTACCAGACCCAATCAACTTTTGATTAAGCTTAATGTTTATAACATTAGATTGTAACACAAAATTATATCCTTCATTGTCCAACAACGATATTGATATAATATTACATAACATCGAAGGTACAAAATAACATGGGTTCAAAACCAATATACAACCCGACGGCAAACCAAGGTGATACTCTCTCACTGCTGCAGCATGTACAGAGGAACCATTCCCAACTCGAAGAATGTGATCACCTTTCTTCAAAAACCTGCTATTTCTCAGCCCCTGCACACAATTGCAGATGCGAGATCCCGACCCGGTATCTAATACCCAGAAAGTAGAGTTAATTTAAAAACAGTTTTCTATTACAAACACACCTGAAGTGGAAGCATCACCATGCTTCTTCTTCTTGAGGCCGGCAAGGTATCCAACGCAGTTTCTCTTCCAGTGCCCAGTCTTGTAACAGTGGAAGCATTCCCGTCTTCCTGACGTAGCAGCCCCTATCTTGTCCTTCCCCGGTGCCTTTTTCACTCCTCATCTCGGCTTGATAGGATTATTCTTCTTCTTTCTCTTAGCCTTAGCTTTCGGGACGGAAGAGGAAGATGGCCCAGCAATTAGAGCGGGAGTTTTCGCTACCTTTAGCGTGCTCTCTGCACTCCTCAACATATTGAGGAGTTCAGGAAGTGACTTCTCCATGTTGTGCATGTTGAAGTTTACAATGAACTGAGCAAATACAGGGGGAGGGACTGTAGAATAATATCAACATTCTGTTCGTTCTACATGGTCCATCCCAGGTACTCTAGTTCTTCGATAATTCCAATCATCTTCAATACATGGTCACCTACATGTCAGTTATATGTATGCCCTTGTGGCCATTACTATACATGAGATGTATATTGTAGTAGATATTTGGACATATATAGGGAGGACTTTCTTGCTCGACATGATAATATGCTATCTGGTTACTCTTTACCTTAACGTGCACACCGATTGTCTCTCTGTTACATGTTGGTAAAGCCCTTAGGATGTGTACTTGACTACCTGCACTATGATGCGGATCATACTAGTGGGGACATGGTAGTCCATAAGTACATCCTTCAAGGTCCCTAGTCGTGGGTGTATCGAGACGGGGCATCGATATACCAGAGTAGACTAGCGTATAGCTTCTCGACCTATATAGATAGGCGATGGATGATCCCATATGCATTGGTGTTTGACATCATAGATGATATACGGGTGCTCAGTGGAGACTCGGTACACTGGACGGACTCGCCGAGAACTCCCAGATGGTATTATACCTCACGTCAGATGGCAGTTCTCTGGTGACACTGGTACAGGTTAGTCTGTAGACCCGAGATCGTCATAGAGTCTTGTGTGATTCCCACTGTGCTTTGATTTCCACCTTACCACGTCCAAGAAGGCATGCAAAACTGTCACGCCCCGCTTCCCAGAGTACGCAAGATTGGGCACGTGACATAGCCAACCATGCTACCTGTGGGTAGGAAGTATCCATCCACAGTCACATTACGGCTGTAGAGATATCAAGAAAAAGATAAATAAACTATCTAACACATGTCCAAATCCATAATAACAAGAGTCAATGATAAATAAGTGCGTAAGCAAATGATCCAATACAATAATAGAAAAGTACGTCCCATAATGCGGGCTCACATCTGGAAATAAAATGCAATAAATAAACTAATCACTACAGAACTCACAAATCAGCCTGCTGACTGAAGTACTCCTGCTCGGTCGGCGACGGTGGTAAAGAATCTGGGCCATGCAAAACCCAGACGTCAGCGCGTCATGTCAACCAATAATATAATATGAACATGGTAATAAGCAGTGCATAAATAAACATGAAATAAGCAGTAGTATGTACAAGCAGTGCAGGGTAGTGTGTAGTGGGTAACTAAACTGTTCTATCGGGTTTCTATTCTAAAGTCTTTGAAATCAATTGATGACTCGTCGATGTAACTCAATAGTATCCCGTGCGTGCCCGGGACCACGGTCAAGATTCTCGGGGCTGAATCCGAGACGTGCCGCTAGGCAGTAACAAGTAGCAGGATGGGTGAGTGATGTCAGCATCATCACTCCGGGGCTGGCCTAGCCCGTAAGACTGATCAGAACAGGTATCGAACTGTTGAGTTACAAGTCGGTTTCACCTTTGATTTCCCCATACCCCCAAGTTATGTATGTCGAGTCAGGTATTCAGTAATCAAGAACTAATGCCAACACAGGATCAGGTAAAAGCAGGTTTGTCTGGATAGACAACAGGAATGGTCCATGAGGACTCCATGTCAGGTTTGTTGGCATTAGGCATGAGATCAGGTAACAGGTCAGGTCATGGTACATCAGGTTAAGTCGATAGTAAAGGGTACCATGTCCGGTACATCGGTATGTATATATATGTCATGTGTAGCAAGGTCAGGTCAATATGTAACGCAATCGAGGGTGTGCTCACAACAGGTATATAATCGAATAAGGAATAACAGCAGGAAATAAAGTAAACAACCATAACAGTTCATTTAATCACAATGGTGCATTAATATCGTGCGGTCGTATTATCATACTAACAGGTTCGAGCACCCTTGGGGTGCAATAATCACAAGGTGGTGCAATAACAATGACAGAAAGTAATAGAGCTACATGTGTACGGCTATCGTCCTTTAAGCAGTAAAAATGATTAACTGGTAGTTTCGTTATTAGGGTTAAAGTGGCAATTGTGATTTTAGGTTACAGTATCATGATATATGTCATGATGCGTCCAAATTATAAAATAGCTCTACTTAGTTAAGTTTTGCAAGTTTAATGAGTCAACCACATTCAATTTGTATAATGTAGCATGTAGCAAGTAATACTTGCCTCGACGGGTCACGAGCGGGAATGCGGATCTGCTCATGTCTGCGGATACGTCGCGATGTGTGCCCGGTACACGGAACGGATCCAAATCACGCACAGCGTGATCACACGGGTCAGGTATGCTCGCTGGGTCGTCGGGATCGTCGACGATACGCCGGTTTCCGGTGAACTGGATACAGATAGAACACAACGAAGGATACCCGAAAACGCAGAACGAAGCAAGACGGAAACTTGAAAGCCCGGCTAGGGAATCTAGACTCTGTTAGCCTGGCTCGGTGTTAGCTGTGATGATGGAGACGATATTGACTGATGTGGGCGCGTCGCCTCATCGCTGACGATCAAAGAGCAGCCCCCTGCGCTGCAAGATTTGGTTATGGCAATGGGTTTTTGCTGGCATGATATCGACGACGAGATCTCGATTGATGTTTGAGAGAGAAGCTCGGGTCCAGAGTTGCAGGTGCCGGCTGTATGGGTTTGCAAGGGAGCGGCTACCAGCTAGGGTTGCAGCGTGTTGACGGCGATGATGAAGTGAGGGTGTTGCGTCGCCAGTGAGGTCAGGATTGAGAGGAGATGCATTCAGCAATGGGTTCGACGTTGGCTTGAGATCGATGATGGCCAGAGTTGGGTAGGTGGCCACAGCGGGGGTTCAGGGTGCAGGGAAAACACGGTTGTTTGGGGATGAAGTGATGGTGGTGGTGCTGGTGGTGTCAAGAGGTCGGGAGAGGAAGAGGAGATGATGAGGTTATGATTTGTCGACGTGGTCGGAGCTCCGGCGAAGCGGGGTGTGCAGGCAAGGCTGCGGGGTCGGTTTGGGTCGTGCAAAGCTTCGTGGTCGTGGCTTCAGCGAAGTGGAGAGAGAGAGGTGGGGTGAGGTCGAGGAGGAGATGGTGGTGGTGAGGAGGGGACGACGAGGCAAGGCGCGACATGGGTTGGTGTTAGGGTTCTCGTCGTGGAGGTTTTTAAGAAACGAAGAATGAACGAAATGGAGAAGGGAGGTAAGCGTAAGGAAGAAGGGGGTGACGGGATCTCGCTCACCGCGAGAGGAGAGAGAAAGGGAGAGAGACAGAGATCGAGAGGAGAGAGAAAGGGAGAGAGACAGAGATCGAGAGGAGAGAGGAAGAGAAATTAGGGAGAGAGAGACAGAAGAAGAGAGAGATAGATATATAGAGGGATAGAGGTAGAGAGAGATAGATATAGAGAAAGAGAGAGAGATGGAGAGAGATAGAGATAGGAAATAATGGAGGGGCCCACGAGAAGCAAACAGCAAGGTTGGATTGGATGGAACAAAAGATTTTAATAAACGGAAAGATTCTTACAGGTTCAAATAAATATATTAAAGATTAATTTAACAGACTAACTGTAGTATAAACATACCTTAGAGAATATATGTAGATATATGGTTTAAATATTATACTAAATTGAGATTTTGGCGCTAAATAAAACATTTCCAAATCGCGCCCGGGTTGGGTCCAAAAATTCGAAATTCAAATAATAGGATTTTAAGCGGGTTCCAATTTTTAAAATGAAATGTTTTGTGATTAAAAAGCATGCCCCCAAGTCGGACACTTGCACGCGCGCGTAGCCGTCCAAACTCGCCCGTTTCACCGAACAGGATGAAAACTCGACGCGCGGACGCTACCACGTGGCTAGGGGTGACGTGTAGGCCAATATAGATATTTTTAATTTCATTTTAGGTGTTAAAATTTGTTATATGAATAACTGACTTAGCCAGATGAAATTTCACAGTAAGACCCAAACACGCAAGATAAATAAAATGAGTGATATTTAATGCTCCACCGAAAATAGGAAAAGTAGTATTGGGCTCGGGTGTTACATCATAACCAACTACAAAAGAATTTTGTCCTCGAAATTCTAAGGGTACAAGATAGTGAACTACAGGAAAAGGTGAGGAAACTTCTGTCGGATCTCGTCTTCTCGCTTCCAAGTGGATTCTCCATGCGATCGATTACCCCAAGAAATTAGCACAAGGGGGATAACCTTGTTCTTAAGAACCTTTTCCCTTCGATCCTTGATTTCAACCGGTCGCTCTCAAAAGTTAGGTCCTCCCGTACAGTTAACTCCGAATGATCCAGGACGTGGGTTTCATCTCGAACATACCTCCGTAGTTGAGATACATGAAACACATCGTGCACACCTGCCAAGGACTGTGGTAGCGCCAGACGGTACGCTACCTCTCCAACACGCTTCACTATTTCAAAGGGTCCAACGAATCGAGGACTAAGCTTCCCTCGACTCCCAAAACGAATCACCCCTCTAGTCGGTGATATCTTCAAGAATACCAAATCACCCACGGCGAACTCTAGAGGCCTTCTTGACGTGTCAGCCCAACTTTTCTGTCTGTCTTGAGCTGCCTTCATAAGCTTTCTGATGGCGTTAACCTTCTCAACTGTCTGTACCACCAAATCTGGTCCCAATAATCTTCGTTCACTAACGTCATTCCAACCAACAGGTGAACGGCACTTATGACCATATAAAGCTTCAAACAGAGCCATCGGAATAGTCGCTTGGAAACTATTGTTGTAAGAAAACTCCACCAAGTGTAGGTGATCCTCCCATGAACCCTTGAAGTCCAACATGCATGCTCTCAACTTGTCTTCAAGAGTTTGGATCGTTCTCTCCGACTGACCATCAGTTTGAGGATGATAAGCTGTGCTAATCTTCAATCGAGTCCCCAAACTTTCCTGTAAACTCCTCCAGAAGTGTGACAAGAACCGAGTGTCCCGATCGGACGCGATGCTCACCGGTACGCCATGCAATCTTACAATCTCCTGCATGTACCGTTCTGCCAAAGTCTCCGTTGATTGACCAGGCCGAAAAGGAATAAAGTGAGCTGCCTTGGTCAACCGATCGACAATCACCCATACTGCATTGTTGCCCTTTGGACTCCACGGTAAAGCCGTCACGAAATCCATGGTTATATGTTCCCACTTCCACTGAGGAATCGGAAGTGGTTGCAACAAACCAGTAACCCGTTGATGTTCAGCCTTACCTTGCTGACACACCAAGCACTTTGCCACAAAGCGAGCAATCTCCCGTTTCATACCTTCCCACCGGAAATGCTGTCGAATATCTCGGTGCATCTTTGTACCTCCTGGATGTACAGAGTAAGCTGAACTGTGTGTCTCCTTCATAAGCTCTTCATGACATCTCCCTTTGGCACACACACACGGCTACCATACCTCAACGAACCATCATCGTGGACCAGTAAATCTGTTCGTAGTCCGGCTTCAACCTGCTCTCGAAACTTTTGCAGTCTAGGATCCTGCGATTGTGCCGCTTTAATCTTCTCAACTAAGGACGACTGTACTTGCAACTGCATCAACTGTCTCGTAGAATGTGGTAGCACAACCTCCAAGTCAAATCTTCGAAAATCCGCAATGATCTCCCTCTGTGTAGTCAATACCTGAATCGCTGGTAACCGACTAAGCGCATCCGGCACGACGTTAACTTTTCCCGGATGGTACTTAAGATCAAGGTCGTAGTCGGCCATCAGCTCCAACCATCTGCGTTGCCTCATGTTCAACTCCTTCTGAGCGAACACATACTTCAAACTCTTGTGATCTGTAAAAACTTCGACTCTCTCGCCCAAAAGGTAGTGTCTCCAAATTTTCAAGGCGAAGATCACGGCCGCAAGCTCCAAGTCATGAGTCGGGTAATTCTTCTCATGGGTCTTCAGTTGTCTTGATGCGTAAGCTACGACCTTCCCATTCTGCATCAAAACACATCCCAATCCTTTTCCAGATGCGTCGCTGTGAATCACCAGTCCTCCGGAAGTGTCTGGCATGGTCAGAATAGGGGAGGTTATCAACTTCTGCTTCAACGTCTCGAAAGTTAAAGCACATTTATCCGTCCAAACAAAAAGGTACTTCCTTGCGCGTAAGCTTGGTCAACGGCTCTGCCAAACGAGCGAGGTTCTCCACAAATCTCCTGTAGTATCCGGCTAAACCAAGGAAACTTCTTGTCTCAGCCACATTTCTTGGAATAGACCAATCTCGAACTGCTGCAATCTTTTCGGGATCGACAGCGATGCCATCGCCCGATACAACATGCCCCAGAAACTTCACTTCTTCCAGCCAAAATTCGCACTTACTCATCTTCGCATACAATTTCTCCTGTCTCAGTGTCTGCAGTGCGTTCTTCAAATGTTCAGCATTCTCCTCCAAACTCTTTGAGTAAACCAGAATATCGTTAATGAATACCACAATAAACTGGTCCAAGAATGGTGAAAAGATTCGGTTCATCAAATCCATGAATATTGCCGGCGCATTCGTTACTCTGAAGGGCATCACTAGATACTCGAAATGTCCATACCGAGTTCGAAACGCCGTCTTGCAAACGTCTTCTGCTTTTACTCGGACCTGATGATATCCGGATCACAAATCCAGTTTCGAGAATACCCTCGCGCCACTAAGCTGCTCAAAAGTTCTCCAATGCAAGGGATCGGGTACTTGTTCTTGATAGCCACCCGGTTTAATTCTTTATAATCAATGCACATCCTTCTCGTGCCATCCCTTTTCTATATGAGAAGAATTGGAGCTCCCCAAGGCGAGTTGCTGCTTCGAATCCAACCCTTCTAAAGCAATTCACCAACTTGTTTCTTAACTCCTTCCAATTCCACTGGTGCCATTAGATAATAAGCCTTAGATACTGGCGCTGCGCCAGGAATAAGGTCAATCGCGAACTCCACGTCTCGCTTCGGCGGTAAGCCCGATATATCTTCAACTACGTCCATGAAATTGCGAACCACCACCGGTTCTTCACAACCATCAACTTCCATAGCTGCAAGAACACTGTTTGTCGGCCTAGCCCTAAATTCGACTGGCCCGACAGAACTGCCTCCTTACCGCAACTGCTGTCTGCATCGTTGGCCGCGAAAGGTCCAGCGAGACTACTGAGTCTCGTCCATTCTACTGCATGCACGTCCACGGGCGCTCCATTCTGCCTTAGTCCGATGAACTTCTCTTCCTTTTCCTCCCGTGCAGTCCGCGGGAAGAATTTCTCCAGGAACTCTTAGAAAACTCCGCCCAACTAATCGGCTTGGGCAAGCGGGTCTCCTCCACAAGCCACCACTCTCGGGCGTAATCCACTAGCTGAATGCGCACCACATCAACTCCTTTGTCCTCTGGAATCTGTGCCGCAATCAGCAAATTCTCCGTGCCGACTAGCCACTGCTCGGCTGGCAACGGCTCCTTTAAACCAGTAAATGTAGACGGACCCAAAAGTCTGAAATCTGCTACGGTCCCTACTCGGTCAACTGGTCTAGTTCCAACATCGTTCACAGACTGCTGAACGATCTGCAAACCTTCCTGAAACGAGTCCGCTTGCTGCTGGATCAGCTCGGTCTGTTTCTTTGATTTCCAGCATTCCTCTTATCACTCCAAGTATGGCGGCTTCGTTCACACGCCTCTGGTACGTCTTCAACTTCTTACCTGCCATCATCCTGAACTCAAAACATCCAACATTAGCATGATGATAGATTCTGAATATGGATCAAGGCTAGAACTCCAAGATACTTAAATAGAGTACCGCATTATAGCTATGCCGCGGTATCATAGCCACAATTACTTAACTCCACCCAAGTCGCCCAAGTCCTAGGGATAACAAGAAATCAGGTTTCCGAGTTGACATGCAAAGTAAGTTTGCACGTCGTAAAAGATATAATCCGGAAGAATGTGATTCAAGAATGGTAAAACGGTCAAGGTGGTAGGACATGTTTTCGTAAGCACGGGTATTCTGATTCGTGTATCGGGTACCATACCCAACTACAAAGAATCAACCCAACTACCCTAGGCTCTGATACCAAAAGAACCATGTCACGCCCCGCTTCCCAGAGTACGCAAGATTGGGCACGTGACATAGCCAACCATGCTACCTGTGGGTAGGAAGTATCCATCCACAGTCACATTACGGCTGTAGAGATATCAAGAAAAAGATAAATAAACTATCTAACACATGTCCAAATCTATAATAACAAGAGTCAATGATAAATAAGTGCGGAAGCAAATGATCCAATACAATAATAGAAAAGTACGTCCCATAATGCGGGCTCACATCTGGAAATAAAATGCAATAAATAAACTAATCACTACAGAACTCACAAATCAGCCTGCTGACTGAAGTACTCCTGCTCGGTCGGCGACGGTGGTAAAGAATCTGGGCCATGCAAAACCCAGACGTCAGCGCGTCATGTCAACCAATAATATAATATGAACATGGTAATAAGCAGTGCATAAATAAACATGAAATAAGCAGTAGTATGTACAAGCAGTGCGGGGTAGTGTGTAGTGGGTAACTAAACTGTTCTATCGGGTTTCTATTCTAAAGTCTTTGAAATCAATTGATGACTCGTCGATATAACTCAATAGTATCCCGTGCGTGCCCGGGACCACGGTCAAGATTCTCGGGGCTGAATCCGAGACGTGCCGCTAGGCAGTAACAAGTAGCAGGATGGGTGAGTGATGTCAGCATCATCACTCCGGGGCTGGCCTAGCCCGTAAGACTGATCAGAACATGTATCGAACTGTTGAGTTACAAGTCGGTTTCACCTTTGATTTCCCCATACCCCCAAGTTATGTATGTCGAGTTAGGTATTCAGTAATCAAGAACTAATGCCAACACAGGATCAGGTAAAAGCAGGTTTGTCTGGATAGACAACAGGAATGGTCCATGAGGACTCCATGTCAGGTTTGTTGGCATTAGGCATGAGATCAGGTAACAGGTCAGGTCATGGTACATCAGGTTAAGTCGATAGTAAAGGGTACCATGTCCGGTACATCGGTATGTATATATATGTCATGTGTAGCAAGGTCAGGTCAATATGTAACGCAATCGAGGGTGTGCTCACAACAGGTATATAATCGAATAAGGAATAACAGCAGGAAATAAAGTAAACAACCATAACAGTTCATTTAATCACAATGGTGCATTAATATCGTGCGGTCGTATTATCATACTAACAGGTTCGAGCACCCTTAGGGTGCAATAATCACAAGGTGGTGCAATAACAATGACAGAAAGTAATAGAGCTACATGTGTACGGCTATCGTCCTTTAAGCAGTAAAAATGATTAACTGGTAGTTTCGTTATTAGGGTTAAAGTGGCAATTGTGATTTTAGGTTACAGTATCACGATATATGTCATGATGCGTCCAAATTATAAAATAGCTCTACTTAGTTAAGTTTTGCAAGTTTAATGAGTCAACCACATTCAATTTGTATAATGTAGCATGTAGCAAGTAATACTTGCCTCGACGGGTCGCGAGCGGGAATGCGGATCTGCTCATGTCTGCGGATACGTCGCGATGTGTGCCCGGTACACGGAACGGATCCAAATCACGCACAGCGTGATCACACGGGTCAGGTATGCTCGCTGGGTCGTCGGGATCGTCGACGATACGCCGGTTTCCGGTGAACTGGATACAGATAGAACACAACGAAGGATACCCGAAAACGCAGAACGAAGCAAGACGGAAACTTGAAAGCCCGGCTAGGGAATCTAGACTCTGTTAGCCTGGCTCGGTGTTAGCTGTGATGATGGAGACGAGATTGACTGATGTGGGCGCATCGCCTCATCGCTGACGATCAAAGAGCAGCCCCCTGCGCTGCAAGATTTGGTTATGGCAATGGGTTTTTGCTGGCATGATATCGACGACGAGATCTCGATTGATGTTTGAGAGAGAAGCTCGGGTCCAGAGTTGCAGGTGCCGGCTGTATGGGTTTGCAAGGGAGCGGCTACCAGCTAGGGTTGCAGCGTGTTGACGGCGATGATGAAGTGAGGGTGTTGCGTCGCCAGTGAGGTCAGGATTGAGAGGAGATGCATTCAGCAATGGGTTCGACGTTGGCTTGGGATCGATGATGGCCGGAGTTGGGTAGGTGGCCACAGCGGGGGTTCAGGGTGCAGGGAAAACTCGGTTGTTTGGGGATGAAGTGATAGTGGTGGTGCTGGTGGTGTCAAGAGGTCGGGAGAGGAAGAGGAGATGATGAGGTTATGATTTGTCGACGGGGTCGGAGCTCCGGTGAAGCGGGGTGTGCAGGCAAGGCTGCGGGGTCGGTTTGGGTCGTGCAAAGCTTCGTGGTCGTGGCTTCAGCGAAGAGGAGAGAGAGAGGTGGGGTGAGGTCGAGGAGGAGATGGTGGTGGTGAGGAGGCGACGACGAGGCAAGGCGCGGCATGGGTTGGTGTTAGGGTTCTCGTCGTGGAGGTTTTTAAGAAACGAAGAATGAACGAAATGGAGAAGGGAGGTAAGCGTAAGGAAGAAGGGGGTGATGGGATCTCGCTCACCGCGAGAGGAGAGAGAAAGGGAGAGAGACAGAGATCGAGAGGAGAGAGGAAGAGAAATTAGAGAGAGAGAGAGAGAGACAGAAGAAGAGAGAGATAGATATATAGAGGGATAGAGGTAGAGAGAGATAGATATAGAGAAAGAGAGAGAGATGGAGAGAGATAGAGATAGGAAATAATGGATGGGCCCACGAGAAGCAAACAGCAAGGTTGGATTGGATGGAACAAAAGATTTAAATAAACGGAAAGATTCTTACAGGTTCAAATAAATATATTAAAGATTAATTTAACAGACTAACTGTAGTATAAACATACCTTAGAGAATATATGTAGATATATGGTTTAAATATTATACTAAATTGAGATTTTGGCGCTAAATAAAACATTTCCAAATCGCGCCCAGGGTTGGGTCCAAAAATTCGAAATTCAAATAATAGGATTTTAAGCGGGTTCCAATTTTTAAAATGAAATATTTTGTGATTAAAAAGCATGCCCCCAAGTCGGACACTTGCACGCGCGCGTAGCCGTCCAAACTCGCCCGTTTAACCGAACGGGATGAAAACTCGACGCGCGGACGCTACCACGCGGCTAGGGGTGACGTGTAGGCCAATATAGATATTTTTAATTTCATTTTAGGTGTTAAAATTTGTTATATGCATAACTGACTTAGCCAGATGAAATTTCACAGTAAGACCCAAACAAGCAAGATAAATAAAATGAGTGATATTTAATGCTCCACCGAAAATAGGAAAAGTAGTATTGGGCTCGGGTGTTACAAAAACGGTGGTTTTTGGGTACAGTCCCGAGTCACATGGAGGCAATGAGGGATAGGAAGGGTTTCGTCTCTCCCGGTATTGGGGGTTGATGTTGCGCTGTTCTCGATTGGCCATAATAGGGAAGTCCCTGGTTATGGCTGGTTTAGAGATTTACTGGTAAGTGTTACCAGTAGTTTCTCGACCCGTTATGAGCCTCATATCAGCATGATTTATCGATTATTGGGGTCTGACGTTTACCACCCCTAGACTTGATATGAGACATATCAGACGAGGAGACCGGACTGTACGGTAGTGTCACGGTTATGCTTTTGCAGGAGTTGGAGCGGGCTTGCTTGCTGATCTTCTGATCGCTCAATACCCGGGTAGCCATTACGTCCAGCTAGTACCGCTGACGGCTTGTGGGTTCTTGATGTGATCATCACCTACTGCCGGCGTATTGACGAGTCTTTAGAGTCCTACATAGAGGTTTTACTGGCTCAGGCAAAACGAAATAGGAGCGCATATGTGATATGTGCGGGACCGAGAATAATGCATGTATGTGATACCGTATTCTATTCTCGCGACTTTTGTATCGGTCGGTTATATATGATATAGCCGGGTTATCGAATCAAGTGTTGATTCGATAAGTTGGTATATTTAGTGTTAGTCGGTTATATGTGATATAGCCGGATTATTAAATCAAGTGTTGATTTAATAATTTAGTGTATAATTGTATATGTGATATACTAATTTACATTAACTAACATTGGTTCACTTAAGCATTTGTTTTTCTCACATGTGCACAACTTAATATATATGTGATACATATTAAATTGTGTTTTGTTTGTATCATGGTTGTTGATACACACTACATGGGTGTATGAGACATACACCATGCTAATTATGATGTTGGGTTTAGTATTTTAAAGCAATTACAAAATTAGTGGATTATTGGAAAAATGCATGAAGTTTATGGAAGCTTGTGGATGCTTTGACCAAGTCTACTAGGTTTGTTTTACTTTAGATATTTATTAACCTAACCATTCTAATTAGCTATGGTAATGTCTCTATATGAGTTTGGATATGATACAAACTCACCCATGGTTCATGATTGAAAACGATTTCCGATTGTGTAGTATTGAGAAAATTATGTAGAAATCACAACCAAAAATTATTTGACCGCAATCAATAACGGTGTCGAATGTAGCGCGTTAGTAGGTGCGGATCGTCCACAGGGAAAGTGTAATCGTTCTTCTTTCGAATTAGATGAGTTGAAATTTTAAGGAAAAGAAAAGAAAACAATTCATGATTTATAAAATTGCATTTCAAGAAAGAGAAAAAAATCTAGATCTAAGAAAGCATTAAAATCAAGAAGTGGTAATTTGTGATGATTTCCAACCAACAATCAAGATTCGAAGTGTAGCTCGTAGGAGTAGATCGGATCTATAGATGTGATGAGATCTAATAATTTCATGTTCTTATCCTTTAACGAATTGATACTAGATCGATGATAATTCATCGAGGGTTAAGGATCTTGCGAGGAAATTAGGGATTCCGCAACTCATCCTTTGTCCTTTCGATGGATTGCATTCAAATTCTAGCTTCTAGTTAATCAAATGATCAATAGTTGTTCCCTAGTTTCGAGTGAACACGATCAAGAAATCATCATCTCGAAACTAGGTCATTAATCTTTTGATTCACTAGAATTTCCAAACATTATAGGATTTAAGAATTGTAAAAGTATCTAAATCATCATCATCTAAAGATCGTCACAACTCCTACACGAGCGGAGATTACTCAAACATCATGATCACAAACACAATCACAAATTGAGATCTAATCATTATGCTTGAATTAAAAGATAAGCAAGAATATAGAAAATTCACCTTTATTTATCGACAAATTTCGTTACAACTTTCTTGAATTTACAAAAGGATGGAACTAGATCGTCGATTTAGGCTTCGCTCGGCTCCTTGAGTCGCGGATCGGCTTGGATCTCTTTCTCCGTTGAAATCCGGCGTCGATTCTAAAGGTTGAAGGCTCTCTTGCTTGAATTGTACTCGGGATCTTGATCTTGATTTTGAATTGGAATTTGAGGCACAAGTTGTGTCACTCAACTTGTGGGAGGAAGAAGATGATGGATTCTTGAACTAATGAACTACCCTTAACCTTAGATCTAGGCTCCCTTTTATAAGCTTTCATAACCTTAGATCTAGAATTCAAACTTCAAATTTCCCTCCAAAATGAACAACTTTTCCCTCCAAAATGAACTACCTCATTTGAATTTGAATTTTCCCTCCAAAATGAACTACCTCATTTGAATTTTCCCTCCAAAATGAGGTTGTTAGAAAGAATCTTCTAGAAGATATTTATTGGAGGGAATATTCTAGAATGGGGTTGTTACAAGGAGGCTTCTAGAAGAAGATTGTTATAAGGAGGCTTCTAGAAGAAGTTTGTTGGACCGAGCCTTCTAGATGAACCACGTGGCCTTTCTACAATGTTCTGGAAGCTTGGGCCGTTAAGGGAAGCACGTGCAGAAAATATGAGCCTCTGAAGCTATGAAGCCGCCGCGGTTCCGCGGCGCAAGCGGGCTCCCGCCGCGGATCCGCGGCGCTTTTTGAAGCCTTGGGGCTTGGGCTTTCTGTGATGATTTAGGGCTGACTTTGTGGGCTTTTTCTGATATGTTGATTTTCCAATTGAGTCTCTGATCTTTGCCAGATCTCTAGCCTTTGAGTTGGCGTATTTTATCAGCACTGTTTCACAATTTTGGCTCGGTTTCTGGAATTTCCTGCACAATTTCTCGAGACAAGAGTTGCGCAATACAAGGATGATGTGATGCCATGATAAACATACAATTTCCCTCGAAATGCCGGTTTTAGAGTATAACACATGCAATCTGGTATTTCAGGACAGTTTTGTTAATATGTGCAATATGAATACCGAACACTTCTAGATGAGTTCAAATGATAGGGAAATTGCCATGTTAAAAATGCAGTATTTTCGACTGATCAGTTCACTCTCTCTCTTGATTAGTTTTTCATTCTTATTTTTTTTTCTTGAGCTCATCTTCTTCCTCCTTCAAAAAAAGCTTGCTAGGGTTTGATAAAGAGAGGAAATAATGTGAGAAAAGAAATTATAAAGTGTACCCACTTCCTATTTTATCATCCTCTACTAGACTAGCACTTTAGTATAGGGTGTTTGCTTCACTTTGGTGAAGTGGTAGCTTGAGTTAGTAATCCCCCGACGTAGATCATCTTCGGCCTCGAAGACTTCAAGCAATACTGTTTCTATCTTCTCATGGAGCCATCCGAGAGTCCGGGAGCACGATGATCGCAGCGAAGGGACTACCACAAGGAGCATATGAAGTGAAGGACCGATCTACAAAGGTTGTATTTCCTCTTCACTTAGATAGTAAATGGTTTACTATTTGTTTTCCGTATTAATTTCTAGTTATTGATTCTAGTTTATAGTTCCTTGAAACAGAAAAAATTTGAAAATGGCATGGACGATGCCTCCCGAAACCTTGCTGCCATCGATGAGAACCCTACAGTGGTATCGGAGTCTAGCTAGGAAATTATATGGATATTGTTATACGAACACGAAACAAATTCCGAACTTGAAACCCTAAAATCCATGTTTCTGTCGAATTTAAAACGAGCCCTAAAATTTTTTTAAACAAGTACAGAGTTATATATATGTGATAACATGAACACTGATGAAATTTGGAGGCATTCTGTGCAGTTTGGGCCGGCGATACCCCCCCATACCGGTCCATTCCGAGCCCCCCCTCCAAATTTTCCAGTGTTCTGTTATATGGGTTTTGGTGCTTCAGGTGTTGTTTATTTTTGCTAAACTGTCATGTGATGTTAATTTACTATAATAACAACTCGGAGTGTTTCGTAGTCGTATTTTAAAAGTTTTCGGGTAACTTTAGACGTTATTAAAAAGTTCAATCGGATGTCAAATACCCACTTTTTCCCTTACCGGAAAATTTTCCAAGTTTTGGATTTTTCCGTAGTTAAAAAGCTTTCAATGATCATGCAAGTTATACGATGGACCCTCTAGAAGAACAAAACCTTAACTCGATTATGTGACCGTCGAAACCGCCACCAAACCCTCGGGTTTATGGTGGTTCAGCGGTGCCACATGTGAGGCATTGGTTTGGCCCTTCTACGGCTGGTTCGTTGGTACTGTGGCGTGTGCTGAATAACTTTAAAACTACGCTCAAGTGTTGAGCTTTTTGGATAATTTTGGGTGTTTAATGATTCGATTGGAATGTTTAACATCGTCTAGCTTTTTCTGTAATGTGATACAATATATGGAATTCATACTGTTAGGCATGAAATGCGAAGTATGTGATATTTCGGATTTATGATGTCTAAGGTGTTTGTGGATTCCAAATGTTGTAGTTTTACAGTTTCTTTTCTGCGACCATAAGTGTAATATGTGATATCCCCTGTTTCGTTGCTATATGTCAACGACAATTGGGATGTGCATATTTACTTACGTTGATGACATGTGATGTTATGTGTTGCTGGATATGTTATATTGGATCGTCGCGTTTTGAATAGACGAGGGTTTTATTTGAGATGGGAGTTTTTATTTTCATTCATGTAAATTTAAATATATGTAATATTCTTTTATTATGGCACTTCCGAGTTGAGGTTGATGTCACCATATGTATATTGTTTACTTTTCCGCACTAGGATAGACCCAAGGAGGAGAGCACAAGTAATCGGGTTCTAGAGTTCAGTGGGAGACCAACTCGAGGAGTCGAGTTCGGCTCTCCTAACTCTAGAATTGGTAGGGTTGCTTGCCGCTCTCGCAGGGGTCTAGGGGTGTGGGTTTGGATATTCATCGCGACCATGGAATCCGTGTTTTATAGAGCCTCAAAATAAAATACGGACATCCCAGTATATCCATTATTTCATATGTTTCTTCTTCTGCGATCTCTGTGATGTGATCATTTGATATGTTGAGATAGATACTGTATATAGTATATATGATATATTATATAGACGTTACTTATGTTTTACACCCGCGCTAGCCCTGCCCCGCTCTGCCGTTATTTACCTAACCTAACGGTGGATGACGGGACATCGCGGCGAATGCGGATGGCATAAGTGTACGTCGTATTTATCTGTGATGTTTAGGTAACTTAAAAGATGGGACTTCATTAATGTGATCAATGAAAGAAAATAAACCTAAAGATGTGGAATTGAGTTTTCAAAAACAGGTAGCTACAGTTCTTGCTTTGCATAGCGGTGTTCCTTGTAGAACATCCTGCACCTTATTCAATAAGGAAAGGACCGAGATCCCTTCACCGGGAGTGACCCCTTTAGCAATAACTGGCAGATGCTACAACCTTCGGTTTTGTCTTTTGATTGCTTTTCTAGTTCTTGCTTTGCACAGTGATATATATGATATATCCCGCACCTTATTCGATGAGGAAAGAGCCGAGATCTCTTCACCGGGAGTGACCTCTTTAGCAAAACTAGCAAAAGCCTAAAAATCACTCCATTTTAAAATCATTTGATTCTACAACGATATCAAGTTCATCACGCAATAGGTTTTCAGAAAACCCGTCGTAGCCCTCCGTCATTTCAGATAAGTCCTAGTTAGTATTCGTGCAGCGTTTGTTGGCCGTTGTCAAGGCGTAGTGTGCGGTAGCTGACTAGTGCTTATCTGCTTATGCATATGATGCAGATTGGGTTAGGATAGTCGTGCGACCTTTTTGGCCTTTGTCAAGGGTCGTGCGGGTGGGTTTAATTCAATCAAAAAATGATGGGTTGAACTTGACTAGCATCCTATGGTTTGTCGGTCTTTGTCATGGTCATAAGAGGTTATGGGCAAAATTATCGGGAATTTCAAGTGTTGAAATTTGCAATAAGATTGCATACCTTCTATAAAATAGTTGGATCCCGATACCCACTGCGAGTAATAGTTACTCCTGGGAGAGTTTTACACTTTACAATTAGCTGATCAAGTAGGTTTCTAGAAAGGTGTCAACGGGGTTACGCCCCTGGAAAAACGAGGTTTATTTTAATTAGGTCCATGCGAAAACACGGGGAACCTCCCTCAAGGTACCGGCACTGACCTGGCTGAAAGATTGGCAAACCTGTAGGGTGTAATTAATCCCGGCTAGTCTTTCCTTTTAGGGTTTGAAGGAAGATTTGATAAAAACAGTGGGAGCCATCCTGATTAGATAAAATCATAACCAGTCTGATTTTGCAAGAGCGCACACAGAGTGTTTTCTTCTCTCTCTCTCAAGGTAGCGACCATGTCACGCCTTAATCATGATAATAATATTGATGTATTGACCGAACCCACTTGTTATACTGTGCTGTGGAACGTTGGTCCCGCTTCAACTTATATTATCAGGATTCCCGTGCCGCCCAAACGAAGGAAGTGCATACTGATGCATCTTCTTCGGGTGTATTCATTACCGAGAATTATTTCTCAGTAACCTCTACGTCCTGGGTATGAGATACCGGGTCAGGATCCCGCATATGTAATATGTTACATGGGATACGATAGGTAGAGAACTGAGAATGGGTGATAATGTTTCAAGAGTTGAAGACGGTGCAATTGTTGCAGCCAAGATGTAGGCAGTTATCACTCTGTATTACCAAATACATTGATTCTGAACGAATGTTGTTAGATACCGAACCTGATATACAACATCATATCAGTCTCTTTATTTAGTAAAGAAAGGATATAATTTTGTATTGATGGATAATGTTTTGAACATTTCCTATATCAAGAGTTGATCGGTTCAGGCATGTTATCTAAAAGCATATACGTTCTAAATCAAACTACAGTTCTTAATGTACAGAGTACATACAAGAGGAAGAGTTCGGAAATGAACGAATCCTTCTTGGGGTATTATAGACTAGGTCATATCAATGTGACCCGACTAGCTGAAGTTACATAAAGATGCATATTTAAATCAGTTTGAATTTACATCTTGTGAAACTTGCCAGTCATGTCACAAAGATAAGATGACCATAGCTCCGTTTAATGGAAACAGAGAAAGAGTTGGTGAACTCTTGGGATTGATACATGATGATGTATGTTGGTCCCCAGTCTACACATGCCAAGACCGGTTCTTTGTACTTCATTATATTCACTGATGATCTTTCAAGATTCGGACATATGTTCCTGTTGAAACATAAGTCTGAACCTTTTGAGATATTCAATGAATATAAGTTAGAAGTAGAGAACCAAAACAGGTATAAGTATTATGTCTTTGATGAGATCAGGGAGGAGAATACTTGAGCACGGAATTCCTGGACTATTCTAAAAGAGAATGAGATTCTCTCTCAGCATTACTCCTCCGTATACACCACAACACAACGGTGTATCGGAGCGGAGCAATTACACCCTATGAGATATGGTGTGCTCTATGATGAGTACTACTGAGTTGCCTGTTTCCTTTTGGGGTTATACACTTGTGAAGCTGCATACCTATTGAATGGCGTTCCAACCAAATCAGGTGCCTACCACCCCATATGAGATATGGTATGGGAAGAGCCCATCTCTTAAGTAAGTTAAGATTTGGGGTTTTCCGGCCTATGTGTAAAAGCAAAATCTGGACAAGCTCGAGGCAAGGTCTGTTCTGTGGAAGTTTGTTGGATATCCCAAGCATTCGCAAAGGAATATCTTCTACCACACCGAGGAACAAAAGGTGTTTTGTTTCTCGGCATGCCACCTTTTTTAGAAAAGGAATTTATTTTAGAAAGAAATTTGTGATCATGAGGTAGAACTTGAAGGAGTTCCAGCTATACAAACTGCAGCTGATGATTTGGTAGAACCAGAGGATTCAATAGCTCCCAACGAATCTCAGCCTCTCCGCCGATCTGGTAGGGTTCCTCACCCACCTGAGAGATACATTGGTTTCTCTATGACAGTGGAAGCGAGGATTTCATCATGAGATGATAACCCAACTAATTTCGAGCAGGTCATCAAGAGTGGGGACTCTGTAAGAATGGCTGGATGCTATGCGATCTGAGATGGAATCTATATACACCAATGAAGTATGGGCTTTGGTTGATATATCTAAAGGGTTAAATCCCCATTAGAAGCGAGTATATCTTGAGAAGATTACTTAGTGTACATGGAAAAGTTGAGACTTTCAAAGCCGGACTTGTTAAAGGTTTGCATCATCGACCAGATGTGGCTTATGATGAAACCTTTTCTAAGTGCCTATGCTTAAAGTCTATCCAGACCCTACTTGCCACTGCTACATACCATGACTACGATATCTGGCGGTTGGGTGTCATAACTGCTGTTCTAGATAGCGATTTAGAAGAGAGCGTCTATAAGTACACAGCCAGAGGGCTTCGTATACAGTGGGAGCAGCGAAAATGTGTGCAAGTTGCTTTACAGGTTAAAGCAGGCATCGCGGAGTTGGAACGTCTGTTTTGATGTGGTAGTCAAAATGTTTGACTTCATCAAAATGGTAGATGAGCCTTGTATATACAAAAAGGTAGTAGAGAGTAAGGCTGTCATCCTCGTATTGTACGTAGATGACATACTCTCGATAGGAAAGGTGTTTCCTATGCTACACTCGGTCAATCTCCTCTTATCACAAGGATTCTCCATATAGGATAAAGGTGATACCTCCTAAATCCAGGGTTTTGGATCTATGTGATGGATCTAAGTGGATGTTAGGATTCTCACTAGGTGTAGTGAGATGGTATCAATCGACCCTGGGGAGAATCACTGGATACCTTCCAGGCTGGTAAGGTCAACTGAATGTCAGTCACAGGCATTGTCTTTACCCTCAGTATAGGGACGGTATGTTGGAAGAGTTCCAAACTAGATACCGTAGCATACTAGACGATATAGGCTGGACATATCGCTACCAAAGATGCTACCAAAGAGGCAGTCTGGGTATATATTAGTTCATGAGATGAACTTCATTCCTACCATTGTGAGACAATGGAGTTGTGGCTTATGCCTAGGAACGCCCGTCCCATCAGTGATCCAGATATATTCTAAGGCAGTATCACCTGATCATGGAGAAGGTTGATCTCAAGGGGATCGAGGTTAGGAGAGTAGACTCAGAGGAAAACACGGCGGATCGACTCACAGAGGCCTTTTCCCAGAGAGAGACTTTTATGGGATGGTTGGGTATGTGATACTACAACCACTGCTATCAGATGGCCCCAGTGCAAGTGGGAGATTGTTAGTTATATGTATGCCCTAGAGGCCATTACTATACATGAGATGTATATTGTAGTGGATGCTTGGACATATATAGGGAGGACTTTCTTGCTCGACATGATAGTATGCTATCTGGTTACTCTTTACCTTAACGTGCACACTGATTGTCTCTCTGTTACATGTTGTAAAGCCCTTAGGATGTGTACTTGACTACCTGGATTATGATGCGGATCATACTAGTGGGGACATGGTAGTCCATAAGTAC
Organism: Agapanthus africanus; assembly: GCA_030015575.1. NCBI lineage: Eukaryota > Viridiplantae > Streptophyta > Magnoliopsida > Asparagales > Amaryllidaceae > Agapanthus > Agapanthus africanus. The sequence goes on from CM057339.1 coordinate 143,232,024, forward strand.
ATCCTTCAAGGTCCCTAGTCGTGGGTGTATCGAGACGGGGCATCGATATACCAGAGTAGACTAGCGTATAGCTTCTCGACCCATACAGATGGGCGATGGATGATCCCATATCCATTGGTGTTCGACATCAGAGATGATATATGGGTGCTCAGTGGAGACTGGGTACACTGGACGGACTCGCTGAGAACTCCCAGATGGTATTATACCTCACGTCAGATGGCAGTTCTCTGGTGACACTGGTACAGGTTAGTCTGTAGACCCGAGATCGTCATAGAGTCTTGTGTGATTCCCACTGTGCTTTGATTTCCACCTTACCACGTCTAAGAGGGCATGCAAAATAGTGGTTTTTGGGTACAGTCCCGAGTCACATGGAGGCAATGAGAGATAGGAGGGGTTTCGTCTCTCCCGATATTGGGGATTGATGTTGCGCTGTTCTCGATTGGCCATAACAGGGAAGTCCCTGGCCAGGGATATTTTAGAGATTTACTGGTAAGTGTTACCAGTAGTTTCTCGACCCGTTATGAGCCTCATATCGGCATGAATTATCGGTTATTGGGGTCTGACGTTTACCACCCCTAGTCTAGATATGCGACATATCAGACGAGGAGACCGGACTATACGGTGGTGTCACTGTCAGGCTTTTGCAGGAGTTGGAGCGGGCTTGCTTGCTGATCTTCTGATCGCTCAATACCCGGATAGCCGTTACGTTCAGCTAGTATCGCTGACGGATTGTGGGTGCTTAATGTGATCATCACCTACTGCCGGCGTATTGACGAGTATTTAGAGCCCTACATAGAGGTTTTACTGGCTCAGGCAAAACGAAATAGGAGCGCATATGTGATATGTACGGGAACGAGAATAATACGTGTATGCGATACCGTATTCTATTCTCGCGACTTTTGTATCGGTCGGTTATATGTGATATAGCCGGGTTATCGAATCAAGTGTTGATTCGATAAGTTGGTATATTTAGTGTTAGTCGGTTATATATGATATAGCCGGATTATTAAATTAAGTGTTAATTTAATAATTTAGTGTATAATTGTATATATGATATACTAATTTACATTAACTAACATTGGTTCACTTAAGCATTTGTTTTTCTCACATGTGCACAACTTAATATATATGTGATACATATTAAATTGTGTTTTGTTTGTATCATGGTTGTTGATACACACTACAGGGGTGTATGAAACATACACCATGCTAATTATGATGTTGGGTTTAGTATTTTAAAGTAATTACAAAATTAGTGGATTATTGGAAAAAGGCATGAAGCTTATGGAAGCTTGTGGATGCTTTGACCAAGTCCACTAGGTTTGTTTTACTTTAGATATTTGTTAACCTAACCATTCTAATTAGCTATGGTAATGTCTCTACATGAGTTAGGATAGATACAAACTCACCCATGGTTCACTCTCTCTCTTGATTAGTTTTTCATTCTCATTTTTTTTCTTGAGCTCATCTTCTTCCTCCTTCAAAAAAAGCTTGCTAGGGTTTGATAAAGAAAGAGAAATAATGTGAGAAAAGAATTTCTAAAGTGTACCCACTTCCTATTTCATCATCCTCTACTAGACTAGCACTTTAGTATAGGGTGTTTGCTTCACTTTAGTGAAGTGGTAGCTTGAGTTAGTAATCTCCCGACGTAGATCATCTTCGGCCTCGAAGACTTCAAGCAATACCGTTGCTATCTTCTTATGGAGCCGTCCGAGAGTCCGGGAGTACGATGATCGCAGCGAAGGGATTACTACAAGGAGCATATGAAGTGAAGGACCGGTCTACAAAGGTTGTATTTCCTCTTCACTTAGATAGTAAATGGTTTGCTATTTGTTTTCCGTATTAATATCTAGTTATCGATTCTAGTTTAGAGTTCCTTGAAACGGCAAAAATTTGAAAATAGCATGGACGATGCCTCCCGAAACTTTGCTGCCGTCGATGGGAACCCTACACTACAGACGTGCCAGCAGCCATCCGCATCTGAAACAACTTTCGAGATTCCTCGTATCGGAGAGTGCGAGATTGCTCTCCATACAACTCCTTTGTATGGAGAAAGATGGATTGTACATCCATCTTCTCATGCTGCTTCTGATGTTCATTGTTCATAGAAACAAGCGCAAGGCATTTGGCTGTTGCACAGTCTATATCCCATGTCTTGTGGATTTCTTTATCCACAACTGAAGAATCAGGGCTTGGGCTAGGAGGGGATGGAGTATTCAGGACGTATGCGACCTTATCATAGGTCAGGGCGATATTTACGTTCCTCAGCCAATCTTTGTAATTCGGTCCCGTGAGTTTATTCTTGTCTAATAAAAGCTTAAGTCCCGTCATAGGTATCTTCTATTAGGAGAGAGAAAAGAAGACACTCAGCGATTGCTCTTGCATAATTAGATTGGTTATTAATCTTATCTAATCGATGTCTCCCACTGCTTTTATCAAATTTTCCTTCAAACCTTAAAAAGAAAATTAATCAGGATTAATTGCAATCTACAAGTTTGCTAACCGGTCGGCCATGCCAGTGTTGGTACTCCGAGGGAGGTTCCCCGTGCTTTCGCACGGACCTAATTAAAATAAACCTCGTTTTCCTAGAGGCGAACCCCGTTGACACATTTCTAGACACCTACTGGAATATCTAATTGTAAAGTGCAAAACTCTTCCGGGAGTAACATTTACTCACAGCGGAATTGGGATCCAACTATGAAATAGAAGGTATGCAATCTCATTAAAAATTTCAACTCTTGAAATTCCTGATATGATTTTTACCCCTAGTGTCTTATGACCTTAACTATGGTCAACAAATCATAAGCACTAGTTAAGTTCTACCCGCCATTTCGTGATTGATTTAAACCCACCTGCATAACCCTTAACTATGGTCAACAAGGTCATGCGAATGTCCTAATCGATCACATCATATGCTTTGTAGAATACATCACTTAGCTACCGTACACTACGTCTTAACTATAGTCAACAAACATGGTACGAATACTAAGCACTTTGCTTCCTAAAATGGCGGAGGGAAACAAATGGTTTTGATGAAAACCTTTAACGCTTTGAACTTGATATCGCTATAGAATCTAGTGAAAGGAGTGGTTTAAGCTCCAATTTTAAAAGTCGAATGGTTTTTAGTATCTTTCTAATTTTGCTAAAGAGGTCACTCCCAGTGAAGGGATCTCGGCTCTTTCCTCATCGAATGAGGTGCTGGATATTCATGAATACCACGATGCAAAGCAAAAGTTAGATCAACTATAAAAACAATCGAGCGCTTTGTAACATTTGCCAGTTTCTCTAAAGGGGTCACTCCCGGTGAAGGGATCTCGGCCCTTTCCTCATCGAATGAGGTGCTGGATATTCATCAAGGAATACCACTATGCAAAGCAAAAACTAGAGTTACCCATTTTAAAAAGTTTGATTCTACAACATCTTTAGGTTTATTTTTCTTAACATTAATCACATTAATGTTGTCCCATCATTTACGTTTCCTAAACATCACAAAAAAGAAACGAAAATAGAACGTACGCTTATGCCATCCGCATTCGCTACGGGGCCCCGTCATGCACCGTTAGGTTACTTAACTAATGGCAGAGCAGGGGCTGGACTAGCACGGGTGCAAAACATAAGCAACGTTTATTATATATCTCATATATAAATAGCCATACGTTGCCCGCATTTAAAACTCCTAGTCCAGCCCAACTTGGGTTTGTGCACCCCACCTTGGGTCTATCTTAGGAGCAAAAACAGTAAAAAGATAATATACAACGGTGGCTACAACCTCAACCCGGATGTGCCCCGCAAAATAATATTACATCGCTTTTTACAAATTACATGAATGAAAGAAAAGAAAAACGCTCTTCTCACATCCCCCGGCTATTCATCCACGACGATCCAACATATTCATATACAGATACCATCACATGATATCATTACAGATGTGTGCAACCTCGACTAATCGATGTATAACAATTAGTCGACGTTTCTAAACACACATACACATCACAAATCTTGTAAAGTAACCGTGACATTAGAATACCGCACGCAATTAGCAAACTAAACCAATTTTCCAACACTTGAAAAAATCCAGTGAGCTAAAGTTCTAAAACCGATCGTTTTGAGCCAATCCGGGAGTCGAAACGAACTCGAAACCTGCCCGAATCTTCGCAGAGGTGAAGATCACAAAATTAACTATCGAATGGGGGGCCTCGGGAGGATACCCACTCCCGAGGGCCACCTCGAGGTAGCCCCTAGGGGAAGGAAGACCCGAGAGCACCCAGTTGGGGTGCTCTCAGGTCACCCACCCCCAAGGCCACCATGTGGTGGTCTTGGGGTGTGGGTCCGGCCTCTGGTTCCCTTCAGGGTATCTCCGAGGTGCGCACGCTCCACCCCACGGCTTTTCGGTTCAAACCGTGACCCCGCGGGGGTGTGCAAACAACTCAAAACTATAATTTTAGAAACTGTTTTTATCGGCAGTTTTTGGGCGATAAAAACGGCGTACTACAAGCTATTTAAGGTTTAAGAGAGGCTCTGATACTATATTAGTGAGGCAGCCACCCCATCCAATGGGGTCGCCGTGGCACCTACAGGTTCTTCAGCAGCTACTTTTTACGCAAGCCCCCTCGCGAGGACTACAACACGCTGGAACACCTTCTGGTCTCGAGACACCCTGGGGGTAAGAGCCTGTGCTTTGCCACACTGTCACACCGTGAGAACCCCCCATAGATCGACATCCAATTCCTAGTAGCTCTGATACCATGTTAGTGGATGTTGCACACCCTCACAACACTTGTGAGGAGGCGGAAGTGGCAAACGAAAAATTTCTTGCATGCAACACCCACATAAAACCTAAATCTTGTACTTAAATCTTAACTAGCAAACCCTATCTAGAGTTCTTAACTACTATGAAAGGGTTGTACCTAATGAACCAGTCCTTCGGATCTTCTTTTGGATGCAACTCCTACGCTTTTTGGATGCTTGAAAGGAACTTGGTCTCCGGTCACCTCTAGGTCGTAGATTATCCACCCGATAGCTATAGAACAAGCTTCAAACTCTTCACAAGAGTTAACTAAGAAATCAAGTGTGCTAGAAATGATTACATAGATGATATAGAGATTAAGTAGAGAATTAAAGTGATCCCTAAGCTTTTGATTCACAACTCATGTGAAGGGTAAAACATAGAGGAGGAAGAAGGAGATAATGAGGAGAGAGAATGTGAGAGTGATGAATGAATAAAATCAAGCATGGAAAAATGATATGGCTCAATGAAAATAATTGAAGCATGCAATATTTTTTCTCAAAAATAATGCATCATGCTTCAATAGTAATCCCAAATGAATAAAAAATGATATAAGCCATTCCTTAATCCATGCTTTGACTCTCTCCAAATTCCACCTCATAATTTCCATTTTCACAAAATGAAAACCATTTATGAGGTGTCCCCTTCTAGAAGGTATTCTTGTACAATTACAAGAATACCCCTCACCGTATACCGTATGAGTATACGGGGTATACCCGTATCCGAATTCCAAAAAATACGAATACAAATAATCCAATAATATAATACCGGTATCCAGGTTAAACCAAAGCCTACCAGTATTATCCTTCCGATCATTATTCCTGTAACCATTACATGAACATGATCGAAACCCTGCCGTAACAGCTTACGGCCTCTACATCTTTTGCCTGAACCAAGGAACCCTCTGTGTGGGACTCTAAAGACTCGACGGTATGCTGGCAGTGGGTTTAACCACAAGCACGTCAGCAGAACTAGCTGTGCGTAACGGCTACCCAGGTACGTGGCGAAAAGATGGCCGAAGAGCTAACTTATCCTAACCCTAACGAGCCTGTAAGCAACAATTACCCTAAATTAATTAGGTTGAATTCTATGGATTAAAGATCTCATCTTACCTTCCTTAATTAGAATTCTAGGGCGTCAATCTATTATTAATCTAAATAGTTTTTATACGTATCACCTTTTCTCTAAATCTATTCAAGATGCCAACTATCATAATAAAGTTTAGTTTTTTTAGATGAAAACACAAAGATATAACTTTTAGATCTAAAGAAATTCATATGCAAATAAGAGAAAGAAGAAAAGAAATTATCCAATCATACAAGAAAACAATTCAAACCTTAAGAAAGAAATTTAGCTATGCATAATTGAAAAGGCAGAATTAAATAAACTAAATTTCATTAAATAAAATAAAAACTTACAAAAATTGTTGATCTCTCTAAATAAAAACCCTAATTTTAAAGCCCAGGGAGATATGAAAATCTATTGAACTATACAAGGGTATTATAGGGTCTCTGGATAATTGAAGCAAACTTCCTAAAAGATACAGAGAATATAAATTTCCCCCAAAAATCTTGAGTTTGGATCCTGCCAAATTTCGGCTGAAATTTTATCAAATTTGGCAATCTGGCCTTTTCCATATCTTGTATTTTGATACCAAGATCTCCAAAGTTTGTTCTAAATTTGATAATTGGTTCCTTGATTTGTGAATATCTCCAATTAAGTCTCCAGTCCACGCACGTAAGCAGTCTGTTGCGCGCTTTTCCCTTTAGACCCTGTAACCTGTAATATTGATAAAACACACCCGGAACAACATAAAATAGGGAAAATTAAGATAAGTTAGGCTATATAAATATGCAATAAATTACATCAATCAAATATCCACACACTCATCTTTTGCTAGTTCTCGAGCAAATCTTGGGTTTCAAACTCTCAACTAACATCTAGCACTATCAACTAAAATCTAATTAAACTACTCATACTCCTATGCATCTTTCGCGAGCATGCGATTGCATTGAGTGCATGCAACATGCCTTTCAACCCCTAAATGTCCCTAGTATGAGGAGTTGTATCTCCTAAAGGTTTTCAGCAGATACTGCTAAAAAATTTCAAAAAAGGAAAATAGAAAATAAATAAAATAAAATAAAATAAAATAAAGGGAAAATAAAGTAAATAAAATAAAGTAAACAAAAATAATAAAGCAAAAACTGCATATAAAGAAAGAAACAAATAAAGAAAAGCTTTGAAAATAAGATTTTTTAAAATCTACTAGTTTTTCAGTTGTCATGAACCACGTCTTAATAGTTTTGATCCAATCTGAAAGTTACATCCTCATTTATCATTCCAATTTTTCCTGCCCATCTCTACTCCAAATATCGATTCTATACCACTATGTGTGTGTAAAAATGTCATCTCTACACTCCAAGAATTCAATTCAAGCAATCGTACCATTGCTGTAATTACCTTACTACTACTTTTTATTAAGGATGGATAGATTTGCTCACATACCTTTCATGTGACCACTAATGCTTGCTTAGGAACTAATCAACCGATTACCGAATGTCTGAGCTTAAGACGTAAATAGCTTCATACATATAAGTCTAGTCTTGTAACTACCTCGAGCTCAGTAGTGACTCCCAGACCAGTTGGTTTAAGGCACTGGATGATGAAGCATTCTTTATGTATATTTTTCTATTTTTTTCATAGCCCTAAGTAACTTACAACCCAAACTTATATATAGTTTTTTTCGGCGATAATTATTTTTCATGGTTAGTTTCAAATACCATTTTTTCTTTCATACTGAGGCTTTCTGGTAATGATATATCATAATATCCTCTACTATCCAGAGTTTGAGGATGTGTGTATGTACAGTTTGTAGGGTGTATATTCACTAAGTTAGACTAGAGAATAGGCTCCACTTTCATTTCTTTTCTCAAACCCAGTAACTCCTTCATATCACTCGATTTTTGGGAATGGGCACATGACTACTTATTACTAATTTAATTCAAACACATCTCTTTTCTTGTTTTTCTTAAAATCTCTTTCTATCTTTTATATACATTTTTCCCGTTGCTATTTTCATTTTCAAAATTTCAATTTTTTTTATTTTTCAAAAGAAATCCTAAAAAAAAAAATAAGAAAGAAAGATAAAAAAAACTATGTACAAACCCCCCAAACTTATTTCTGACATTGTCTTTAATGTCGATCCCTCACTCATCTCTGTAGCTTATCTCATAATATAGTAAAGAACAATCACTACAGTGTTCCATGCAAAATAGATATATAAAATAATGCAGTGAACTTAACTTAGACAGAGATAAACAATAAAATTAATAACAAGAACAAACTTACAGAGCTTTAAAAATTTAAAAGATTCTTCCTTTATCAAGCTGCTAACTAGCGGTGGCCAGTCGCTAATATGGTATATGATATTGGATTTCTACTTTCTGCTTTTAACTGCATACCCTGCAACTTATTACTTGTTTTTATATTAGATTTTGGGGTCAAATAAAATTGATGAAATAAGTGGGAAGAATAAGATGATTGTTTTTTTATTTAAAAGAAAATCTAAAACCTTAAAAAGAAAAAAAATGAAAAATATCTTTTTTAAATTTACATAACGCTTTGGCTAATCAAAACGTTAGCGTTAACCACTCAAATTTTTTATCTTTAATCGTGAAAGAGTAGTAACACAAATTATAGCAATATGCATCAATAAACACCCTCAAATTAATATGCAGAATAAGAATATGGTGTTTATAACTGGGTGAACATAATAGTGATCCAAGTTTAGCCGAATAAATCTACGCAGTAAAAAATGATTTAACTTTAAGGGAATTATACAGTTGCACTACCTTATCACTGTATTGGCTAATTGGATCAAAACCTTCAACATGAACATGTGGTATAAAATATCCAGTCGTAGGAATTAAAGGCACAACTGCTTCTTGCTTTTCATTAGGATTGGTTTTAATTAAGAAAGACAGTATTTGAGGCGTAGGTTCAACTGTTAAAGGCTCATCTAAAATCATAAGCTCATCCTTAAAAAGTTTTTCAAAACTTGGCTCTAAATAACAAATGTCATTAACAGTTTTTTCACTTTCGCCCAAGATCATGAGTTTTTAAAAATTTCCTCAAAACTATCATTTATGAAATAGTCTTTTTCAATATTAACCGCTTCCTCCTCATGCAAAATTTCGTCACATCTCTCATCTAACGATTCTTTTTCCTTCTCTTTAAATTGATTCATGGGTTGACTTTTATCATCCAAAAATGTGGGTTCCTAATCTAAAGTGTCCTAAAAAATTTCATTGTTCATTCTAACTAAAGGTGTGGGTTCCCTATCAATAGTTTTCTCAATTATTATATTTAAGTCAAGTCCATCAAAATCCCAAGTTTACTTTACAGATGCGGGTTCAATATCTAAAATCTTCTCAAAAACTTTATCCGCTACAGTTGAGTCATGAAAAACATCTTTCTCAAAAATTTTACAATCAGTTAAATCAAACATATCGACCTCAAACATATCATTAGTTGTAACAACTCTAAACTTTCTGTACGAAATTTTTCAAAAATACAGAAAGAAATACCTGAGTCTGAGCACAAGTTATAAATCTGATTTGCTTTTGAACATCAAGAAAGCACTTGTAGTTCATTGGTAAAGCCTTGCACTGCTGTGACGAAGCCCTTGTGATCGAATCCCCTCAGCCACATATATTTTTATTGTATTTTTCTTTTAATCTTTTAGAAGCCCAAGGGTTTACACGTGCACTACACGTAAACTGAAGAGACACAGAATAAACAAATACGTGCACTGGGGTATATGAGATGACAGGGACACATGGCACAAATCTAGAGCCCCACCCTCGAAAATGGACCGGCAAGATTGCTTGATGGGGCCGGCACCGCCTGGCCCCTCGTAGGGAAATCTCCCCATCTCTTCACAGCTACCCCACTTCTCTCATATTGTTAATTTTCTCTGCATTCATCCAGAAAAGATTAAATCACCTCTTTAATTCCTTTTAAATGAATTTTAATTCTCAAATTCATCACCCTCAAAACCCTAATTTTCCTTATAAATACCACACCATTTTTCACCCCTCCTCACTTAGAATGTTCCCACAAAAACTCTCAAAAGTTCTCAAGTCTCTAGTTGTGCAAATGGAGTTAGCAAGGGTGAAGTTCTGGCGAAGTTCCAAGGAAATTCCGGCGACGAAATGACGCCCCGACGCTTACCTAGACATCCCCTCTCTCTTCTCTTGTTCCGTAGCTTATAAGTCCCCTCTCCCCCTCTCATCTTCTATTCTAAAAATTTTAAATTCTAAAACCCGACGGAAGCGAATTTAATCCGACTTCCAATTCAGATTTTCCTTAAAAAGGTTATTTTTATTAATCAATCAATACCATACTCTCATATAATGTTGAAAAAATATTAACAAACACTTTAAAATAAGTTTCAATTCAAAATAATCTTTTATGCAGCTTTTATCGTATTTTTACGGTAAAATACCACATACTTCATTTTCGACATAAAACAACATAATACTTGTATTAGTTTTAGATAACTCATGAGGTAATGACCTACCTCACCAAAACACACATCTTTGACATAACACGATAAGAATTTGGGAATATATTCATGGGATAACACGACATTATAAATAAATACCATCAAACTTGCAACACCATTTCTTTAAAAAGTGTATTAATTAATTCATTGCAATTGCGCCTCTACAACCTATTTTGGGGACCTTGTTCGGAATGGTGCGGATTGTCGCACATCCTCGAACCTGGTAGAGCGAGATACAGACCTCCGAAAGGAGCATTCGATCTCGATGGAATTTTAATGCATTTTTCTTTGGAAAATGAGATTCTACAAAAATAAATAAAATTTATTTTTATTATATGTATATATATAACTATTATCAAAATATCTATTTTAATTATATTATATAAATATTCCAAGTTTTCCAAATCAAAGGAATCATCATTACATGAAAATACCATTCAAATACAAAACAATACCAATATTTCAATAAAATACCATATACTATGAAAACTAGGTTCTACTCATTAGAAATTTCACATTTATAAAATATACATCTATGAAAACCCTAAAGATGATAATTAAATACCTGAGGTGTATTTTGAAAACATATCAAAACTATTTTTACATAAAACCTTCTCAAGTTATGCTAAATTACAATAAGGACCCTAATAAATATAGGTTTAAGCGGGACCAATTCTCTTGAGCCTCAGGGAGCCGGAGAATGTGGGTTCTTGCCTATCTAAGGTAGACAATCTAACAAATGGAGTTATCAACACGGTAATTGTCTTGGAAAAAGACAAATCATGCCGTCCATGTGCAGCAGTTACTGATAACATCAAAACTAATTCAGGATTTCAATTTCTTTTCAAAGTGTCTGACTCAGACTGAGTCTCAATCTAATCAATCTGACTTGAATATGATTCAAGTATAAACTACAATACAACATGAATCCATGAATCCGTCTATTCAATTTATATCAATCTATATTGACTGAACCTAACCATAGATATATTCCGTTTACATAACTATCCATTTACATCCATTCCGATTACTGATATCATGGTTTCGGCAAGTCTTCCATTTACTACAAGTCAATACAATACAATCAGTAAAATCAATACAATAAATACAAAATACATTACGGGGTTTATAAAGGGGTAGAATGGTACAGAACATGTTAAAGGTGGCACGAGATAAACACTTAAGACGTAATTATATCCATCCCGTTTTCCATGGAATTTTCGACGGAGCCTTATACTACGAGTTACCAAAGTCCACGGTGTAAGTTGGACCTCTCTCGTATACACTGGCATATTCTGTACCAAGCTACAAACAACTGCGATAACATTATAATCAAACATTACTAGATATACTCTCTTTTCTGTCTATTCTACTTATTCCTTTCTTTGGGACTTACTGAGCGATTGTTCGCTGACGACATTCGTATTTCTCTTCTTCTTTGGAATGTTGTCAAGTGGATCAGACGCACTAGAGTTTGAGACTAGCCAAGACCATGTGGAGCAGTTCACAGAAGATCCTGAGCAGTGACTTCACTTGTACATATTTTCATTTAAGTTATGCCATTGTTTAGGCATCGCTTTCTATTCATGTATTTACATTTCGGTTGTACCCGTTAAAGAATTTTTAATAAATAAAGTTGTCGTTCATTTATATTCATGTCTCTTGTGTATTTTACTTTATATTGCTTAGATACGCTTAGCGTGTTTAGTTTTGAGTAAATACGTCGCGTGACCCGTCGCGTCTCCTTACCGTACACTGGGAAGCGGGGCGTGACATTAGTTAAATCATCTTCATATAAATTCGTTGTCAGTGGCCAAATTGGAATATCAAATTCTGGAGGGTCTGTTTTAGTCGGGCTCGACAGAATCTCGTACTCTTTTTTCACAGTATGTATTGCAGCAACTATCTGATCAATAAACATCTGAATATTCTCTAATGTTTGTTTTATTGGTTTAATTTCATTTTTTATAATTATATCCAACTGCTTATCAACATAATCAACTTTTGTATCATTATCAACTTCTACTGAAGGATTGAAAATTTGGTACGGTTGATAAGAATATGATTGGGTATGATCATAAGGAGGGCCAACATCGTAATCTAATGGTATTTGTTGGTTTATAAAATTGGGAGGAGTGAAAGTTGGTTCATATTGAATTGGTTTATTTGGAGAACCTTTATTATAATAAGGGTGAGGTTGGAACTGTAGGCCTAAATCATGGTTAGGAACTTCAGAATACATGCCTTGATGCTAACTATTATTTTATTGGTTTCTTCAATCACCAAATCCAACAATGAAAGGACAATTTTCATAAACATGAGATGTATTCACAGTTGGTGCAAAAATATTGAAAAATGTGGATTATCAAGAACCTAGTAATTAACTGTTAAAATCTCAACCTTTTTCCTAAGATCATATAACTTAGCATGTAACCCATCCTTATTTTCGGTTGTGGATGTGTAATTTTAATTATAACCACTCCAAGATTTATTCATTCTAATGCAATCAGTAAGTGTTGGTTTAACTGGATAAAAAAAGTTCATATAACGATGGTTTTGCATGTTCATCACCCATATTAAAGAATATGGACCCAACTCAATTAATCACAACTAACAAAATACACAGGCAATCCCTAAAACTAAGATCATAAAAGTGAAATCACTAGACCCGCTTCTAAACTTTCAAGAGACAAGTTGTAAGATAGATCCTTTACCGTCTCTTAATTAATCTTGTAACCAGGTAAGTGCTAGGGAAGTGCGAGGCATCCGCTATACGAATCACCGAAATAGCGGGCCGAATTAAGTTAACCACTTTCCTTAGTCACACCAAGCCTTAGACACCACAAGAAAGATGCAGATAAACAGTAAATTACCCACAACCTTCTCTTATCCTATTTGAGCATGAATGTCCTTAAGAGGTTGAGTCTAGATATTTTTTTAATGTAGGTGAATGTGTATACTTGGTTGTGATTTGTGGGGCCTAGAAAGGATGATGAAATCCCCACCTATTCTTATTTTGGGTTGTTGCCCATAAAAATATTTTTAAATATGCAAAATAAAATAAAATAAAACAAAATTTAAAACAATCAAAAAAATCTAAAACTAATTTTTTTATTTTTTTTATTTTTTTAGCGTCGCAAAGAAATCTGTAAAAACTGTTAATTGGAAACAAAAGATCAGGGAAGAACGAAATCATACCTAAAGTTTAGGGATTTGCCTCGTTTCTGTTGCAATTTTGACACTTCATCAACAATGGAACAATGTTCTGGAATGTACTTGAGAAGTATTCCAAACTGTAACAAACTCTAAGCCAATATGCTGAAAATTTTCGGCCGAAATGTCTTAGTTAGGGGATTCGGCCGAAATTTTTTAGATGTGGGTCCCGCGACAATTTTTATGTTGTTCGTCACGATCTGTTCTGGCAATAAGTTTGTCTCAATTCCTGAAATTAAAAAGAGAATTTGCAGAATCAAATGAACCAAGAGAAATCTAAATTAAACAAAATTAAAAACTAAAACTTAAATCAAAATTAATTAAATATTACATCTCCCCGGCAACGGCACCAAAAACTTGGTCATGATAAATATTAAATACCGCAAGTGCATGATTGTTATAGTATGTGTTTACCGGTCGATCCACAGAGAGGTGTGATTTTAATTAGTTTTAAAGGCAAGTAACGAAAAAGAGTTGATTTAATACTAAAATTAAATGCAAAGAATTTAAAAGTGCAAGTAAATAAAATCAATTAATTAAAAAATAGATTAAATAAAAGCAAGGAATTCCATGGGTTTTGAATTATTTAAACTGCTATGGTTGGTTATATGATTCTTCTTCTTCTCTAAATCTCATGTTTAAATTCAAAACTATTAATTATATAAAAGTATAAAATAATCCAGTTTCGCAATGAAATATCAATCAATGAAACTATAAATCATACGCTTAAGGATCTACTCTATTAATCACATGAAATTATCAAGAAAGGAAAAATGTTGTTCTAATTAACCTAACAATAACTCGATTTACCGCTGTCCAAATTAAACCAAAAGTTGTCAATTTATGAATAAACTTGTTTTATCGGACTAATCTAAATTATCCTAAATTAATTAGGTTGAATTCTATGGATTAAAGATCTCATCTTAACTTCCCTAATTAGACTTCTTGGGCGTCAATCTATCATTAATCTAAATAGTTTTTAGGCATATCATCTTTTCTCTAAACTTATTAAAGATGTCAACTATCATAATAAAGTTAAATTTTTTTGGATGAAAACACAAAGATAGAACTTTTAGATCACTAGAAATTCATATGCAAACAAGAGAAAGAAGTAAAGAAATTATCCTACCATACAAGAAAACAACTCAAAATCTAAGAAAGAAATCTAGCTATTGTAGCGTTACTAGGCACTCTCACAAGGGTTTACAAGGCATCAACCATGCCCGATGTAAAATTTAGACGTGCCGAACAACCCTAACCAAGATCTTTACTAGAGATTAGGTGAAAACAAAACATGTTAAACACTTTAACATCTAAGAGTTTGGGATTACAACCTTTGTAGTCCGGTCCTTTGCTTCATAAGCTCCGTGTTGAGGTCCTTTCACTGCGATCATCAAGTTCCCGGACTCTAGAAAGGCTCCACGAAGAGAATGATGCAAACTTGCTTCCGATCTTCGATAACAAAGATGATCTACCTTGAAGTTTCTTTAACACAAGCTCTCACTCACTAATGAGGTGAACACCCTAATCTAAATGGCTAGGATAGATTAGGATGATGAAGTAGGATTTTAGCTCTCATTTGTTTTCTTAATCTCACTCAAAATCATCACTAAGCAAAAAGCTAGAAAGCTTTCAAGGAAGAAGAAGAAGAATCAATTTACTTTGTGATGAATAATGAATTGTCATGAGGTTAGAATCGCAACCATGGGCTAAGTATAATAACTTAACCCATGTAGAGACTTAACCATGGTCATGGGTTGGGTTGGGTTAATAAATATCATAACAAATATTTTTACAAATATCTTTAGTAAGAAACAAAAGAAAAACCTTCTAGAAGCTTCTAGAAAATATTAACCCAAATCAAACATTAATCATGTTTAAACTCTACTAATCGCGTTGCATTAATAATCCTAACATGTTACAATACTATATATCACATATACAATATTTATTGTAACAAAATAAAATAATACAATTAACATATATCGCATATATATCAATGTATTACCCGAGTGAGAAAAAGAATCTTTTAGTGAGCTTATATCAGTTAATGTAATTTAATATATCAAATATATAATTATACATTAAATTATCGAATCAACACTTGATCCGATAATCCGGCTATTTCATAAATAACCGACTAGTATAATCTGTATCAGTTCATCGAATCAACACTTGATCTAATGACCTGGCTATATCACATATACCCGGCCGATATCTCATATCACGAGAATCTAATATGGTATCACATACACGTATTGTTCTCGGTCCCGCACATATCATATATGTGCTTCTACTCCGTTTTGCCTGAGCCAAGAAACCTCTGTGTAGGACTCTAAAGAATCGTCAATACGCCGGCAGTAGGTGATGATCATATCAAACACCCACAAGCTGTAAGCGGTCAGCTAAACGTAACAGCCACCCAGGTATTGAGCGCTCAGAAGATCAACAAGCAAGCCTGTACATTCTCATGTGAATCCAGTCAGTAACACTCCCGTACAGTCCGGTCTCTTCGTCTCGCCTTAATCATGTTTAATCTCTACTAATCACGTTGCATTAATAACCCTAACATATTACAATATTATATATCACATATACAATATTTATTGTAACAAAATAAAATAATACAATTAACATATATCGCATATATATCAATGTATTACCCGAGTGAGAAAAAGAATTTTTTAGTGAGCTTATATCAGTTAATGTAATTTAATATATCAAATATATAATTATACATTAAATTATCGAATCAACACTTGATCCGATAATCCGGCTATTTCACAAATAACCGACTAATATAATCTGTATCAGTTCATCGAATCAACACTTGATCCGATGACCCGGCTATATCACATATACCCGGACGATATCTCATATCACGATAATCTAATACGGTATCACATACACGTATTGTTCTCGGTCCCGCACATATCATATATGTTCTCCTACTCCATTTTGCCTGAGCCAAGAAACCTCTATGTAGGACTCTAAAGAATCGTCAATACGTCGGCAGTAGGTGATGATCATATCAAACACCCACAAGCTGCAAGCAGTCAGCTAAACGTAACAGCCACCCAGGTATTGAGCGCTCAGAAGATCAACAAGCAAGCCTGTACATTCTCCTGTGAATTCAGTCAGTAACACTCCCGTACAGTCCGGTCTCTTCGTCTGATATGTCGCATATCTCGCCTAGGGTTGGTAAACGTCAGACCCCAGTAGATTGATAAGTCGTGTCGATATGAGGTCTATAACAGTTCGAGAAACTAATGATAACACTTACGAGTAAATCTCAGCAACCGTGGCCAGGGATTTCCAGTTATAGCCAATCGAACACAGCGCAACATCAACTCCCTATACCGGGAGAGACGAATCCCTTCCTATCCTCCATGTGATTCGGGACTGTACCCAAAAGCCACCTTTTTGCATGCCCTCTTGGACGTGGTATGATGGAAATCAAAGCACGGTGGGAATTGTAAGTGCACAGCGGCGCCCCGGCCGTCAATCCGACGGCCAAATGCGGAAGCGGTGATAAACTTTAATTTTGCGAACTTAGCAAACCGGCACCACCGCGCACTAAACACCCGGATCGAACCATTAACTAGTCTAAGCTAACTACAAGAAGGGGAAGAGATATACCGAATGATCCGAGTCCTCCGGTCTTCTCTTCATCGTCCCGATCTCCTGCGGAAACTCCGGTTGTCGCCTCCTCGCCGGAAGGGCACCACATTGCCAGCATCTTTTACGGGCTCCCACCTCAATACCGAGGCAACTCGGGCGCGAAGTTGGCTGGCCGACGCGTCCAAGATTTGCTGTAGAATGTGTAGTGTAGAGGCTATGTCTCATTTGGGGTTTGTTGCCTTTGAAGATGATGGAGGAATCAAGATAAGAAAAATGGTGCTTGCATTTTTCTAGCATGAAAATGAGATCAAGAATGCCACACCCTCAAGAATGAAACTCTCTTCTTCTCTTTTCTCAAATGAAACCTTATTATGTTAGAATGGTGGAGGAAAGAATACATAATCCAAAACCATGAAGGGAGGTAATGGTAGTAAAAGCAAAGGGTGACCATAGCCAAAGTGAAATGATAACAATGTCAATTTCATTTCAAATCTCATCTAATCACAAAAGCAAAACCATCATGAAAAAGCAAAGATGCTTAACTTATCATAATGCCACAAGTGCAAGAAACCCCTCCACAAAATGTTATTTGCAAACTTGCAAATAACACCCTCCATCGAAAAAGTCCGGCCGGGAAAGAACAAAGGAAAACCGGCCGGAACGGAATGCAAACTGGCAACTCCAGAAAACTGGTCCCGTAATAAATTACAGGAAAACCCCGTACTGTGCATACACACCCGCATCTGTATTCCGTCCGGATACAAATGCAATGAGACAAAATCTACACTGTACTAAACTAGGATCCGGCTTAAACCAAAGCCGGCTAGTAATATCCGTCCGATCCTGATCCGTGCAATACCGCACGTATCTGATCGAACCCTGCCATATCTCCATACGGCCTCTACAGCGTTTCGCCCGAAAGCTTGAGTAACTGAAAGTGTGGTGGACTCTAAAGACTCGTCAATACTATGGCTGTGGATTTAACCACTAGCACGTCAGAGGTATAAGCCAATACGTGACGGGCCACCAGCTATTGACCAAAAGGGACGTCGATGAGCGAACTCATCCTGACACCCTACTGAGCCGTCAGTGACAATATCCGTACAGTCCGGTCCGTTCGTCTATGAGCATCGCATGTCGGGCCTAGGGGGTTGGTAAAAGTCAGACCCCCAAAAGCGGTACAAGTCGTGTCGGAGTGTAGCCCAGAACACCCTGAGATACTACTGGAATACCTACCAGTAAATCTCCTGCCTTGGCCAAGGACTTCGTGTAATGGCTCTCCTAGACACAGCGCGACCTCACCCCCAATACCGGGAGAGACGAACCCCTGAAGATCCGCTCACTGCCTCCATGTGGCTCGGGACTGTACCCAACTAAAACCTGTTTGCACGACTCCTTTGAGCCGTGGTAGGGTAGTAATCAAAGCACAGTGGGAACTCACACGAGACAAATGACGATCCCCAGGTCGATGAACTAACATGTACACATGTCACCTGGGAACAGCTATCTGACGTCAGGTATAAGACCAACTAGCATGTTCCCGGCGAGTCCTGTCCGGTGTACTCATAACCCAATGAGCACCTGTATACATCTTAGGTGAACCAACTGACACCAGTGGCTTGTGAGACCGGCCACCGCCCCTCGTCGGGGTCTCGACTGTATACACTAGTCTACTCTGGAGTATCGATGCCCTGTCTCGAAACTCCCACGACTAGGGACCTTTTAAGGATGTGCTTATAGACTACCAGCTCCCACGTATATGATCGTTCTCATACTGCCGGTAGTCAAGCAAGAATCCTAGGGGCTCTATCAACGTGCAATAGTGACCTGTCATGTCATCTAAAGCAGTACACGATGATAAAGGTAAACCAGATAGCATACTATCATCTCGAGTAAGACTGTCCTACCGGGATAGGTCCTTCCTCAATCATTGCAATCACGTGCCTGTGATCCAATAATTGACTCTGAGGGCACTATCTCCAACAATCTCCCACTTGCACTCAAGGCTAATTATTGCGATGTCGCATACTCACAGCCCGTGTGATACCGAACACCCAACTCCTCTACTGGTCAGTCTCACAAAGCTCGTTTATGAAACAACACGTTCGAGGAATAGCCTCAGTGAGTGGATCCGCTGTGATGTTTCTTTCTATGTCTCTCTATGTCTCAAGTTCGCAGAGAAAGCCATCTCCCGAAATGAGCAATACCTGTCTTAGAGTATGTTTGGATATCTGATGGGACCTAGCTCATAAATGAACTCCAAATCCAAACTTCTTAGACTGTATCAACAATTGAACTTAATCAGTATCCTGCGCCATGCCTCCCTCAGTATTGCCTTGGACTATCTGTCCAAAATACTGCCCCTCGTCAGAAGGAAAAACTATAACACTGACAACCTCCTTGTCGTCCATGTCACCTTGGAAGCCTGGAATGATAACCGTCTCCTAAAAGAGGCTGTCGTTATCACATCCCTAGAACATCCACTTATGTTCTAAAACTGCTTCCGACTGTTTCTCCAGGATTGGATCAATATCAACTTATTGCATCTACTGCAAGAACAACATCTGGTGTGGTACTTGACATCTCATGATTGACTCAATTGCCTAAGCAAGTGATCTGTCAATCATGCGTATCCCTCTCCCCTTTAGTCTGTAAGACATCTTTAGAGAGGGTGACTCCATCACCTGCACGTACACTACCGTGCCAGGAGTCGTCCATTCTAAATACTCATAGAATGCTGTCAAGGTACCCAGATTGGGAAACCACCCAAATTTAGATCTAAAACCATAGATCTAGTAACCAGTATGTCTGATATAATGTCCAAGTCCCATGTGGAGAAACTACTGTGTGACGACCAAAGCGTAACCGATCGTAGTATAGGAATATCACTTCCTACTCTGTGTATGTCATCCAAATACCAGGACATCACACCCTACTACCTTCTTAACAGATCCATCCCCTATTCTGATGAAGTCAAACCTATGACTGTCACATCAGAAATAGATGATCTATCTCCGCTGTAACTGCTTTAGTCTATAAATAGACATAAGCCTGATGACCACCAATGCTTCCGCTGCTCCCACTGACTACGACAACCCTCTGCCAGAGTCATATAGACGTGCACTTCTAAAGCTAGTTTAGAACGACGCTATACTCATCCTCCTGCCGGGTCTCACAGTCTGGAACAACAGCAATGGTAAGTCTGGGTAAACAAGAACCTCCCTGCCACCGTCCTTGAGCATACCGAAGTACCTCTCGAGTGCCTGAGGTTACCCATCATATCTGCGGAGTGGCCAATGGAATGTCAAACCAGATTGAATTTTTAGGTTCTTTATCAAATCTTCAGTAATCGTTTGCGGTTCTGGAATCGCTTCCAGTTCTACCATACTCCCACAGCTGTTTTCTGAAAAATCCATTCCTTTTAAAAATGTGGCGAGTCAAGAACAATATCTCCATTGATCTTCCAGATGGTAGAAAGTCAACCCTCGTCATAGCCTGGGTCAACCCACAAACAGCCATTACAGAAACGTGCCTTAAGTTGTCCAGTGTCTGGTTTTAAGCATAAGCCGGAAAACTCCCCGTACCTTAACAATGTCAAGATATGAACTGTTCTATATCCAATATAGAAACAGAGGTACTGATTTAATTTAACCAGATTCAAATCATGCAGCTGTCTCCAGTGCATGTCAACTAAATGGAAGGAGGCCGATCAGCGTTACTCAACTTAGGAATACTTCCAATTATGAATAACCTGAAAGAGAAGCAATTTCTCTTTATCATTACTATCAACTGAATACCATACACAAGTATCTACATCTTCGATCACTTTGAAGAATCCCGATACTTGCTACACCTGGTTCTCTACTCTATTCAAATACCTATAACTCCTCAAAACTTAGACCCTGTGTTTCTACGAAACACATGTCTAAGAACTAGAGAAGTTAAAAGTAAACAGAATATAGTATGAGGACCAACCCCTCTGTCCTAATGGACACTGGACAACATACAATACTCTGTATAAGTCCGCTGAGTCTGATAACTCATTCACTGTGTGTCGTAGGTTGAAAACTGTACTATGGTTATGAAGAATTACACCGCTATTTAATGCTCCTTACCTAACCATCCACTGATATAGGTAAATGTCATCGACATAATATCAAAAGGTATATCTCACTCTATGAAAATAGACGTACAGATATATCAATTTGAAATTGGTGCACAACAGCGGATATTCAAAACCAAATATTTGCCGACCGGCAAACAGCCCAGATGATCTCCTCAAATATCACCGATTACAACGAATCCTGATATAATGAGGATGATAACCCTATTCCCAATAACTTACTCCCACTCATCATCTGTAAAACCATACAGATGTGAGAATCAAACTTGGTAAATACATACCCTGGAGCAAGTGTCCAATCGGGAAATCAGTTTTCTTTTAACAGTACACAGTTGAACTGAAACATTGAAATGTTTCGATGGGGTATTCTGGTATTCCTAGTAATGCCTCTACCATTATCCAGATTCACAACTATAACCGTATAATTCTTTGCCACCTCTCCAAATCCCTTTATATGTCTTTAGTCATTACCTTCTGCACACCCCTTTAGGCCAATTGGTTTTCTTCCTTCCCTACCGTTCGGCACCAGCCTATGGTTTGGAAGAAGACTATCCAATAAGCATAATGGGTGTACTGTCCTAATCCTAGGAGCACTCGCAATGCGAGAGAAAGTGAAGATAAAAGACAACCGAATAAACCTTATTCCTATTTCTCCTGGACCAGAATCCATCCCCGAACTGGAACAAGTTCCTTTCGAGTTCGTATATAACCATACGATGGAGTATCCAATAAACTGTGGATCTTCGTAGTGATACGGAGTGTCCTGGAGAAATACAAAGGTGATTTAGGATTGGCGAAGAAATACTTGGTTTGGTCGTGAATATCAGTCGCAATTTACTTTGCCCTCTTACTAATCCCTTGCATTGTCTTAATCTTAATACCTTCTGCACACCATCGTTATGCTAATTGGTTTTCTTCATTCCCCACTGTTCGGCACCAGCCTAAGGTTTGGAAGAAGACTATCCAATTTGCGTAATAGGTGTACTATCTCCTAAACCAAGGAGTACTCACAACTTGAGAGAAGGTAAAAGGGAAAAGACAACTGAATAATCCTATCCGTTTTCTCCAGAACCGGAAACCATCCTCGAATTCCTTCGAGTTCGTATATAACCATACGATGGTTTTGTCCAATGGAAGTGGACATTCGTAGTAATACGGGGTGTCCTGGAGAAAAGGGTAAAAGTAGGAGTGGCAAAGAGGTTTGCAACTCTGACAATCCAAAAGCCTGTGTTAAGAAGGTTCGGTTAATTTTGGTCACTGAGTTATAGTCTTAGGGTCGGGTCAATGGTCGCTGCCAAAGAGAGTGAGAAAAGAAACACTCAGCGTGCACTCTAGCCTAGATCAGAATGGTCACCAATTTATCTAATCAGGAAACCTCCCACTGTAACCTCAAATTCTTCTCCAAACCTGAAAGAAGAATTAGTCGGGGTCATCCGAGGAGTAAACTAACTCATCAGTGGGAATCGGGATCCAACTATCATCGCATGATAACTTGACGGAATCCACTCAAGTCACCATACTCCAGAAGGTATGCGTATGCCTGGCAAGTTTCAGTTCTTTTGAAACTCCCGATGTGATTTTTACCCCTAGGACCCAAGTGACCTTGACTGAGCCAACATATCAAAGGATCCTAGTCAAGTTCAACCCGTCATTATCTTGATTGCATCAGACCCACCCGCACGAATCCTTGACTGAGCCAAAATGACCGCACGACTGTCCTAACCAATCTCATATCCATGCAACAGAAAAGCACTACATAGCTACCGAACACTACGCCTCGGCTAAGCACGAAATACGCAGCACGAATACTAAGTAATACTAATCTGAAATGACGGAGGGCTACGAATGGTTTTTGGCGAAAAACCTTTTACCGTAATGAACTTGATATTGTTGAAGGAACTGGATAACTTTTTATAAAATATATAGTGACGAAAACCTTTGCTAAAGAGGTCACTCCCGGTGAAGGGATCTCGGCTCTTTCCCCGTAGAATGAAGTGCAGGATATTCCAACTGAATACCACGATGCAAAGCAAAAGTAATCGGCTATAGTGAAGTTATTGCCCTGACGCAAACTTTTTGTCCAAGGGGTCACTCCCGGTGAAGGGATCTCGGCCCTTGCCTCGTCGATTGAGGAGCAGGATATTCCAACTGAATACCACGATGCAAAACAAAAGAGAACGTCCTCACAATAACAGCTTTTTGAAAAATGTTCCAACAACATCAGAATAGGTTTGTTTATCTTGCATTGATCCGAATCAATGCAGTCCCATCAATTAATCACACCATAAAGAACGAAAATAATGATGTACGTATATGCCATCCGCATTCGCCACTGGGTCCCGTCATCACCCGTTAGGTTACTTAACTAACGACAGAGCGGGGACTGGACTAGCGCGGATGCAAAACATATACAACATCTACTAATATATATACCAATATATTATATTCGCTCAAGGCGTGATAAAAATGCAACATCACAGAAATGTACAGCATCACAGAACAATACAGATATCTGGAAGCCCCGGGTTTCACAGAGCCGCTGCTGAAACCCGATGTTCCCCTGGTCGTGTGGATAGCCTGTGCAATGAAAATCCTAGACCCCTACGGGCGCGGCAAGTCACCCGCCAAAACCTGAAGCGAGGCAGCCCCCTTCAGCACCGTGAATGGACCACCCAGCACTTCATGAAATCCGGTAACTTGGGCACCCCTCCTGGGTCAACCTGTACCCCCTACGAGTGCGACGAATAGCCCGCCAATCCTGGAGTGAAGCCCCCTCCGTCTCAATGCCATGAGATGCGGGCTCGTTGCCCTCTAGAACCCGGTTATCCGTGCACCCCACCGCGGGGTAATCCTAGTACAGAAAGTAAAATATACATGCACCGGGTACATCGACCGCAACCAGGTCGTGCCCCAAAAGAATAATACAATCAGGCAGTGACGGCAGTCCATATGTCGGACGCTCGCCCCGCAATATCAAATGTACATAATACAACAACACTGTACTAGCATTGCATCCAGGCTATCCCCCACGACCGATCCGCAACATCACAGCATAAACACAGAACATCAACGTGAAAATCACGTTCGCAAATCCGTCTAACCGGGCTATAGCAGTTAGACAGGATTTACCGATCAAATGATATTCACGGTCGCAGATATAATGTAAATACTGTGAAATAATGTGTTTAAAATATCCGATCGATCAAAAATTAACAAGTGGGCCCCCAAGTACTACTGTAGCACATCAAGAAATTCTGGGCCCAAAATTAACCTTCCAAAAACCACATTTTCAACTCAGGAACATTCTGCAAAATTTTGGGGTATGAACAGTGAACATTGCGGCGGAACCGCGGCCCAAGCATGGGTTTAGCCGCGGTTCCGTGGTGGTATGGTGAGTTCATGCAACCAAATTTTTACAGTATGCTTATAATTCCCTGCACATCACTCTGAGACAACCTGAAAAATTTTTGGACTCAAAAAAAATTCGACAGAAACTGATGTGCTTGAAAAACGCGGTTTCGGGATTTTGTTCGATCGGAAACGTAAAACACATCAAACAAAGCTAGACGAAGTTAATGGCGAGTCTCTGATACCACTGTAAGTGCACGGCGGCGCCCCGGCCGTCAATCCGACGGCCAAATGCGGAAGCGGTGATAAACTTTAATTTTGCGAATTTAGCAAACCGGCACCACTGCGCACTAAACACCCGGATCGAACCATTAACTAGTCTAAGCTAACTACAAGAAGGGGAAGAGATATACCGAATGATCCGAGTCCTCCGGTCTTCTCTTCATCGTCCCAATCTCCTGCGGAAACTCCGGTTGTCGCCTCCTCGCCGGAAGGGCGCCACATCGCCAGCATCTTTTACGGGCTCCCACCTCAATACCGAGGCAACTCGGGCGCGAAGTTGGCTGGCCGACGCGTCCAAGATTTGCTGTAGAATGTGTAGTGTAGAGGCTATGTCTCATTTGGGGTTTGTTGCCTTTGAAGATGATGGAGGAATCAAGATAAGAAAAATGGTGCTTGCATTTTTCTAGCATGAAAATGAGATCAAGAATGCCACACCCTCAAGAATGAAACTCTCTTCTTCTCTTTTCTCAAATGAAACCTTATTATGTTAGAATGGTGGAGGAAAGAATACATAATCCAAAACCATGAAGGGAGGTAATGGTAGTAAAAGCAAAGGGTGACCATAGCCAAAGTGAAATGATAACAATGTCAATTTCATTTCAAATCTCATCTAATCACAAAAGCAAAACCATCATGAAAAAGCAAAGATGCTTAACTTATCATAATGCCACAAGTGCAAGAAACCCCTCCACAAAATGTTATTTGCAAACTTGCAAATAACACCCTCCATCGAAAAAGTCCGGCCGGGAAAGAACAAAGGAAAACCGGCCGGAACGGAATGCAAACTGGCAACTCCAGAAAACTGGTCCCGTAATAAATTACAGGAAAACCCCGTACTGTGCATACACACCCGCATCTATATTCCGTCCGGATACAAATGCAATGAGACAAAATCTACACTGTACTAAACTAGGATCCGGCTTAAACCAAAGCCGGCTAGTAATATCCGTCCGATCCTGATCCGTGCAATACCGCACGTATCTGATCGAACCCTGCCATATCTCCATACGGCCTCTACAGCGTTTCGCCCGAAAGCTTGAGTAACTGAAAGTGTGGTGGACTCTAAAGACTCGTCAATACTATGGCTGTGGATTTAACCACTAGCACGTCAGAGGTATAAGCCAATACGTGACGGGCCACCAGCTATTGACCAAAAGGGACGTCGATGAGCGAACTCATCCTGACACCCTATTGAGCCTGTCAGTGACAATATCCATACAGTCCGGTCCGTTCGTCTATGAGCATCGCATGTCGAGCCTAGGGGGTTGGTAAAAGTCAGACCCCCAAAAGCGGTACAAGTCGTGTCGGAGTGTAGCCCAGAACACCCTGAGATACTACTGGAATACCTACCAGTAAATCTCCTGCCTTGGCCAAGGACTTTGTGTAATGGCTCTCCTAGACACAGCGCGACCTCACCCCCAATACCGGGAGAGACGAACCCCTGAAGATCCGCTCACTGCCTCCATGTGGCTCGGGACTGTACCCAACTAAAACCTGTTTGCATGACTCCTTTGAGCCGTGGTAGGGTAGTAATCAAAGCACAGTGGGAACTCACACGAGACAAATGACGATCCCCAGGTCGATGAACTAACCTGTACACATGTCACCTGGGAACTGTTATCTGACGTCAGGTATAAGACCAACTAGCATGTTCCCGGCGAGTCCTGTCCGGTGTACTCATAACCCAATGAGCACCTGTATACATCTTAGGTGAACCAACTGACACCAGTGACTTGTGAGACCGGCCACCGCCCCTCGTCGGGGCTGTATACACTAGTCTACTCTGGAGTATCGATGCCCTGTCTCGAAACTCCCACGACTAGGGACCTTTTAAGGATGTGCTTATAGACTACCAGCTCCCACGTATATGATCGCCCTCATACTGCCGGTAGTCAAGCTAGAATCCTAGGGGCTCTATCAACGTGCAATAGTGACCTGTCATGTCACCTAAAGCAGTACACGATGATAAAGGTAAACCAGATAGCATACTATCATCTCGAGTAAGACTGTCCTACCGGGATAGGTCCTTCCTCAATCATTGCAATCACGTGCCTGTGATCCAATAATTGACTCTGAGGGCACTATCTCCAACAGGAATCACACAAGACTCTATGACAATCTCGGGTCTACAGATTAACCTGTACTAGTGTCACCAGAGAACTGCCATCTGACGTGGAGTATAATACCATCTGTGAGTTCTCGGCGAGTCCGTCCAGTGTACCCAGTCTCCACTGAGTACCCGTATACCATCCTTGATGTCAAACACCGATGGATATCGGATCATCCATCGCCCATCTTATGGGTCAAGACGCGTATGAGCTAGTCTACTCTGGTGTATCGATGCCCTGTCTCGATACACCCTCGACTAGGAACAGTTATAGGATGTACTCATCGACTACCGTGGCCCCACTAGTATGATCTCATCATAGTCCCAGTAGTCGAGTACATATCTTAAGGGCTTTATCAACATGTAACATAGAGACAATCAGAGTACATGTTAAGATAAAGAGCAACCAGATAGCATACTATCATGTCGAGCAAAAAAGTCCTCCCTATATATGTCTAAGCATCCACTACAATATACATCGTATATACAGTAATGGCCTCTAGGGCATACATATAACTAACAATCTTCCACTTGCATTAGGGCCATCTGTTGTGGTATCACATACCCAACAATTAGCTGTGGTTGAAGTATTTCATACTCAACCATCCCATAAAAGTCTCTACTGGGAAAAAGGCCTTTGTGAGTGGATCCGCGCTGTTGTCTTCTGTGTCTACTCTCCTAACCTCGATCTCCCTGGAGATCAACCATCTCTATGATCAGGTGATACTTCCTAAGAAGTATATCTGGATTTCTGATGGGACGGGGGTTCCTTGGCTAAAGCCATAACTCTATTGACACACAATGGTTGGAACGAAGTTCATCTTATGAACTTATATATATCCAGACTTCCTCTTTGGTAGCATCTTTGGTAACGATGTATCTTGCCTTTAATCGTCTAGTAAGTCACGGTATCTAGCTTGGAACTCTTCCAACATACCGTCCCTCCACTGAGGGTAAAGACAATGCCTACGACTGGCATTCAGTCGTCCTTATCACCCTGGAACCTTTCCAGTGATTCTCCCCAGGATCGATTGATTCCATCTCACTACAACTAGTGAGAATCCTAACATCCAATTAGATCTATCTCATAGATCCATTACCCAGGATTTAGGAGGTATCACCTTGATCCTATAGAGAATCTTTGTGATAAGAGGAGATTGACCGAGCGTAGCATAGGAAACTCCTTCCCTATCAAGAGTTTGTCATCCACGTACTCTATGAGGATCACCACCATACTCTCCACTACCTTTTTGTATATACAAGGTTCATCTACCATTTTGATGAAGTCACACTCTTTGACCACCACATCAAAACAGATGTTCCAACTCCGCGATGCCTGATTTATCACATAAAACATCTTGCACACGTTTCCGCTGCTCCCACTGTCTATGAAGCCCTCTGGCTGTGTACTTATAGACGCTATCTTCCAAATCAACATTTAGAAAAGCAGTCATAACACCCAACCACCAGATATCGTAGTTATGGTATGTAGCCGAGGCAAGTAGGATCTTGATGGACTTAAGCATGGCTTTGAAAGTCTCAACTTTTTCCATGTACACTAAGTAATCTTCTCAAGATATACTTGCTCCTGATGGGCATTTAACCCTTCAGATAAAGCAACCAAAGTCCATACTTTGTTGGTGTATAAGGATTCCATCTCAGATCGCAAAGCATCCATCCATTCTTACAGAGTCCCACTCCTAATGGTCAGCTCAAAAATAGTTGGGTCATCATCTCATGATGTAATCCTCGCTCCCACTGTCATAGAGAATACCGAAGTATCTCTCAGGTGGATGTGGAACCCTACCAGATCGGCGGAGAGGCTGAGATTCGTTGGAAACTATTGAATCCTACGGTTATACCAAATCATCAACTGCAGTTTGTTTGGCTGGAAATCCTTCCAGTTCTACCTCATGACTACTAATTTTTTCACAATAAATTCCCTTTCACAAAGGTGGCGTGCTGAGAAACAAAACATCTTTTGTTCCGCGGTTAGGTAGAAGATATTCCCTTGCGAATGCTTGGGATATCCAACAAACTTCTACAGAATTGACTTTGCCTCGAGCTTGTCCGGATTATGCTTTTAGACATAGGCTGGACAACCCCAAATCTTAGCATACTTAAAATATGGGCTCTTCCTATTCCATATCACATATGAAGTGGTAGGAAACTGATTTGATTGGAACATTATTCAATAGGTATGCAGCTTCTCAAGTGCATAACTCCCAAAAGGAAATAGGAAACTCAGTAGTACTCATCATAGAGCGCACCATATTACATAGGGTGTGATTGCTCCGCCCCGATACACCGAAGTGCTGTGGTGTACACGGAGGAGTAATGCTGAGAGAGAATCTCATTCTTCTTTAGAATAGTCCAGGAATCTCCGGGCTCAAGTATTCTCCTGCTTGATCTCATCAAAGGACATAATACTTATACCCAGTTTTTAGTTCTCTACTTCTAACTTATATTCTGTGATTATCTCAAAAGTTTCGGACTTGTGTTTCAACAGGAACATATGTCTGAATCTTGAGAGATCATAAGTGAATGTAATGAAGTATAAAGAACCGGTCCTGATATGTATAAACATGGGACCTTACATACATCATCATGTATCAATCCCAAGAGTTCACTAACTCTTTCTCAGTTTCCAATAAACAGAGCTGTGGTCATCTTATCTTTGTGACATGACCGGAAAGTTTCACAAGATGTAAATTCAAACTAATTTGAATATGCATCTAAATGTAACTTCAGCTAGTCGGGTCATATTGATATGACCTAGTCTATAATAGCTCAAGAAGGATCCGTTCATTTCTGAACTCTTCCTCTTGTGTGTGTTCTGTACGTTAAGAACTGTAGTTTGATTTAGAACGTCTATGCTTTTAGATAACGTGCCTGAACCGATCAACTCTTGATATAGGAAATATTCAAAACATTATCCATCAATACAAAATTATATCCTTCTTTACTAATAAAGAGACTGATATGATGTCGTATATCAGGTTCGGTATCTAATAACATTCGTTCAGAATCAATGTATTTGTTAATACAGGGTGATAACTAGCAACAGACTTGGCTGCAACACTTGCACTGTTTCTATCTCATGAAACTTATCACCCGTTCTCAGTTCTCTACCTATATGTAGCCCATGTAACAGATTACATTTGTGGGATCCTGATCCGGTATCTCATACCCAGGACGTAAAGGATACTGTGAAACAGTTCTCGGTAATGAACACACCCGAAGAAGATGCATCAACATGCACTTTATTCGTTTGGGTGGCACGGGAATTCTGGTAATCCTTTATTTCATGCTCTGTCTTATAACAATTATAAGTTGGAGCGGGACCAACGTTCCCCAGCTCAGTATAACAAGCGGATTCGGTCAATACATCCATATTATTATCTTGATTAAGACGTGATATAGTCGTAACTAGGAGAGAGAGAGAGAGAAGAAAACACTCAGCGTGCGCTTTTACAAGATTAGATTGGTTATCAATTTATCTAATTAGGATGGCTCCCACTGTTTTAGTCAAATCTTCCTTCAAACCCTAAAAGGAAAGACTAGCCGGGATTAATTACACCCTACAAGTTCGCCAATCTTTCAGCCAGGCCAGTGCCGGTACTTTGAGGGAGGTTCCCCATGCTTTCGCACGGACCTAATTAAAGTAAACCTCGTTTTCCCAGGGGCGTAACCCCGTTAACACCTTTCTAGA
Organism: Agapanthus africanus; assembly: GCA_030015575.1. NCBI lineage: Eukaryota > Viridiplantae > Streptophyta > Magnoliopsida > Asparagales > Amaryllidaceae > Agapanthus > Agapanthus africanus. The sequence goes on from CM057339.1 coordinate 143,262,782, forward strand.
CACCTACTCGATCGGCTAATTATAATGTGTAAAACTCTCCCAGGAGTAACTCTTACTCGCAGCAGGTATTGGGATCCAACTATCTCATTGAAGGTATGCAATCTCATTGCAAATTTCAACTCTTGAAATTCCTAATAATATTTTACCCCGAGCGATCTATGATCTTGACAAGGTCAACAAACCATATACCGCAAGTCAAGTTCAACCCGTCATTTCCTGATATGAATTAAACCCACCCGCACGACCCTTGACAAGGTCAACAAAGTCGCACGACTACCCTAATCCAATTGCATCATATGCTTATACAGACAAGCAGTAATCAGCTACCGCACACTACGTCTTGACAAGGTCAACAAACGCAGCACGAATACTAACTATTACTTATCTGAAATGACGGAGGGCTACGACAGGGTTTTAAGAAAACCCTTTGCGTGATGAACTTGATATCGTTGTAGAATCGAGTGATTTTTAGATGGAATGTTTTTGAGGCCTTTTCTAGTTTTGCTAAAGAGGTCACTCCCGGTGAAGAGATCTCGGCTCTTTCCTCATCGAATAAGGTGCAGGATATTTCACAAATACAGCTGTGCAAAGCAAGAACTATAAAAACAATCAAAAGATAAACCGAGTTTGTAGCATCTGCTAGTTTTGCTAAAGAGGTCACTCCCGGTGAAGGGATCTCGGCTCTTTCCTTATCGAATAAGGTGCTGGATGTTCTACAAGGAACACCGCTATGCAAAGAAATAACTAGAGCTACCAGTTTTAAACAAGTTTCTACAACATCTTAGGCTTCTTTTATTTCATTAATCTCATTAATGAAGTCCCATTTTATTATGCTTCACAAGCATCACATTTGAAACGAAATCTGCAATATAACATATATCTCATATATATAATATAAACATTCATCTCAGGCAGTAATATGATCTCATCACAGAACATTGCAGCAGAAGAAACATATATGAAATATTGGATATACTAGGAGGTCCGTGTTTTATTACGAGCCTGTATAAAACAAGGATTCCACGGTCGTGATGAATAGCCAAACCCACATCCCTAGACCCCTACGAGAGCGGCAAGCAACACTGCCAATTTTAGGGTTAGGAGACCCGGTCTCGACTCCTCGAGATGGTCTCCCACTGGACCCTAGAACCCGGTTACTTGTACTCCCCGCCTTGGGTCTACCTAATGCGGAAAAGTAAATAATATACAATGGTGACATCATCCTCAGCCCGGAAGTGCCCAATAAAAGAATATTACATACAAATGAATTTTACATGAATGAAAAAGAAAAACTCTCATCTCACATAAAACCCTCGGCTATTCAAAACGCAACAATCCAATATAATATATCACAGCAATACATAATATCACATATTATCAACGTAAGTAAATATGCGTATCCTAATTTTCGTTGATGTATAGCAACGAAACCGGCGATACACCACATATTACACTTACGGTCGCAGAAAAGAAAGTGTAAAACTACAACAGTTGGAATCCGCAACCACCTTAGATATCGCATGCCTAACAATTATAAACTCCACATTTTAGTCTCATTATCGAAAACTCTTTTCAATATCTAGTCGGGCAATTCAACAAGATTCCCGAAATCTTGATCGGATGCTCATCGAAAACTTTAGTAGACGGCCGCACCCCTGATGCCGTCAACGAAGTGCACTAAGGCGGAACACCGCTGCCGCGAGCACCCGAACGGATGCTTTTGGTGACGGGGTTCTCCTACAGTCACTTGGTCGGGGCTATGGGGCGTGGTTGTCTATTAAGTTTACCCGGCGAGTATCCGCGTATGCTACGTGATTGCGACGGACTTTTGATCGCATCAAAATCCCGTGGCAACCGATCATCTGAGACTGAACTGCTAGATTTATAACATTCAAATTAGCTATTTCATAACTATTTGTGGATTCCAAATATTGTATCACATTCCAGATAAATAGAAAATTTTAAACATTCCGATTAAATAATCAAACACCCAAGTTTTCCCAAATAATTCTCAACACTTGAAATTAGTTTTAAAAACATCCATCACATGCCACTGTACCAATGGTCCAGCCGTAGAAGGGTCAAACCAACGCCTCACATGTGGCAACGCCGTACTGCCCCAAACCCTAAGGTTTAGAGGCAGTTCAGATGGTCACATAATCGAGTTAAGGTTTGTGTTCTTCTAGAGGGTCCACCGCGTTACTTGCACGACATAGAACGTTCTTAAACTACGGAAAAATCCAACGCTTGGAAATTTTCCGGCAGGGGAATAAGTGAGTTATTGATATCCGTTCGAACTTTTTAACACGTTCTAAAATTACCCGGAAAAACTTAAACGAAGCTAAACTTTCCGATCAAATCAACGAATACAAGAGATCTCCAGAAAACTCAACTCTTGAGTAATATAAAAAATTCCCAGAAGCATACAAATTGGACCAAAAATAAACTCCAGAAGCATGGGCCCACAAGTCCCAAGGGTGGCCGCGGAACCGCCGCCAAACCCATGGTTTGGCCGCGGTTCCGCGCTCCCTTTAGAGAATTTTGGGCTCATACTTCACAGTAACTCTTGTAATTCCCTGCTTATATTTCTGAGTATTTTTAATACGAAAAAATCAACATTTTTATGAAATTTCTAGAGAAGGGTAAAAACCGGGGTTTCGGGCTTCGATCGGACTTTAAACTTCGTCTAGACTTCGCCTAAAGCTCTAGCTTGGCTCTGATACCGCTGTAGGGTTACTATGCACACTCACAAGGGTCTACAAGGCATCAACCATGCCCGATGTAAAATTTAGACGTGCCGAACAACCCTAACCAAGATCTTTACTAGAGATTAGGTGAAAACAAAACATGTTAAACACTTTAACATCTAAGAGTTTGGGATTACAACCTTTGTAGTCCGGTCCTTCGCTTCATAAGCTCCGTGTTGAGGTCCCTTCACTGCGATCATCAAGTTCCCGGACTCTAGAGAGGCTCCACGAACAGAATGATGCAAACTTGCTTCCGATCTTCGATAACAAAGATGATCTACCATGAAGTTTCTTTAACACAAGCTCTCACTCACTAATGAGGTGAACACCCTAATCTAAATGGCTAGGATAGATTAGGATAATGAAGTAGGATTTTAGCTCTCATTTGTTTTCTTAATCTCACTCAAAATCATCACTAAGCAAAAAGCTAGAAAGCTTTCAAAGAAGAAAAAGAAGAATCAATTTACTTTGTGATGAATAATGAATTGTCATGAGGTTAGAATTGCAACCATGGGTTAAATATGATAACTTAACCCATGTAGAGACTTAACCATGGTCATGGGTTGGGTTGGGTTAATAAATATCATAACAAATATCTTTACAAATATCTTTAGTAGGAAACAAAAGAAAAACCTTCTAGAAGCTTCTAGAAAATATTAACCCAAATCAAACCTTAATTATGTTTAATCTCTACTAATCACGTTGCATTAATAACCCTAACATGTTACAATATTATATATCGCATATACAATATTTATTGTAACAAAATAAAATAATACAATTAACATATATCGCATATATATCAATGTATTACCCGAGTGAGAAAAGGAATCTTTTACTGAGCTTATATCAGTTAATGTAATTTAATATATCAAATATATAATTATACATTAAATTATCGAATCAACACTTGATCCGATAATCCGGCTATTTCACAAATAACCGACTAATATAATCTGTATCATTTCATCGAATCAACACTTGATCCGATGACCCGGCTATATCACATATACCCGGCCGATATCTCATATCGCAAGAATCTAATAAGGTGTCACATACACGTATTGTTCTTAGTCCCGCACATATCATATATGTGCTCCTACTCCGTTTTTCCTGAGCCAAGAAACCTCTGTGTAGGACTCTAAAGAATCGTCAATACGTCGGCAGTAGGTGATGATCATATCAAATACCCACAAGCTGCAATCGGTCGGCTAAACGTAACAGCCACCCAGGTATTGAGCGCTCAGAAGATCAACAAGTAAGCCTGTACATTCTCCTGTGAATCCAGTCAGTAACACTCCCGTACAGTCCGGTCTCTTCGTTTGATATGTCGCATATCTCTCCTAGGGGTGGTAAATGTCAGACCCCAGTAGCTTGATAAGTCGTGTCGATATGAGGTCTATAACAGTTCGAGAAACTACTGATAATACTTACCAGTAAATCTCAGCAACCCTGGCTAGGGATTTCCAGTTATAGCCAATCTAACACAATGCAACATCAACTCCCTATACCGGGAGAGAAGAATCCCCTCCTATCGCTCATTGACTCCATGTGATTCGGGACTGTACCCAAAAGCCACCTTTTTGCATGCCCTCTTGAACGTGGTATGATGGAAATCAAAGCACGGTGGTAATCACACAAGTCTCTATGACGATCTCGGGTCTACAGATTAACCTGTCCAGTGTCACCAGAGAACTGTCATCTGACGTGAAGTATAATACCATCTGGGAGTTCTCGGCGAGTCCGTCCAGTGTACCCAGTCTCCACTGAGCACCTATACACCATCCTTGTTGTCAAACACCGATGGATATCGGATCATCCATCGCCCATCATATGGGTCAAGATGCGTATGTGCTAGTCTACTCTGGTGTATCGATACCCTGTCTCGATACACCCTCGAATAGGAACAGTTATAGGATGTACTCGTCGACTACCGTGGCCCCACTAGTATGATCTCATCATAGTCCCAGTAGTCGAGTACATATCCTAAGGGCTTTATCAACATGTAACATAGAGACAATCATAGTAAATGTTAAGATAAAGAGCAACCAGATAGCGTACTATCATGTCGAGCAAGAAAGTCCTCCCTATATATGGCCAAGCATCCACTACAATATACATCGTATGTACAGTAATGGCCTCTAGGGCATACATATAACTAACAACTATGAATAATTGAAAAGAAAAGATTAAGTAAACTAAATTTCATTAAATAAAATAAAAATTTACAAAAATTGTAGATCACTCCAAATAAAAGCCCTATTTTTAAAGCCTAAGGAGAGATGAAAATCTATTGAATTATACAAGGATATTTATAGGGTCTCTGAATAATTGAAGAAAAATTTCCAAAAGATACAGAGAAAATAATTTTCCTCAAAAAATCTCAAGTCTGGATCTTGCCAAATTTCGGCCGAATCTGAGTCCTTGATGATTTCGGCCGAAATTTTATCAAATTTGGCAATCTGGCTTTTTCCATATCTTTTATTTTGATCTCGAGATCTCCAAAGTTTGTTCCAAATTTGATAATTGATTCCCTGATTTGTGAATAGCTCCAATTAAGTTCTAGTCCACGCACGTAAGCAGTTTGTCACACACTTTTCCCTTTAGACCCTGTAAACTGTAATATTGACAAATCACACTCGGGATAGAATAAAATAGGCAAAATTAAGATAATTTAGGCTATATAAATATGCAATAAATTGCATCAATCAACAACGACAATGGAAATTTGGACGGTGGCGGCGACTCAGGCGGTAGCATGGCACAACGAGGGTTGCGAGATGGTGGTGCCGTCGAGGGAGTTTAAGGAGCTCGGTTGCTGGAAGCCCAGGGGTGCTCGTTGGAGTTGATGGAGGTTGCGATTGAGGGGAGGTAGGGTGTTTGTCGATGAAGAAAGGAGGCCCGGTTGTGTTGGGTTCTTGGCTGTGGGTTGAGCAGGGAAGAAAAAGAAGTAGGGGCTTGATGTGGTATTGGAGTGGTGATGAGAGAATGTGGAGGGGAGGGAACGTCGGTGGTGCGGTCGTGGCATGGCGCTGGTGTAGAGGTGGGCACGGTGATCTGGTGTTGTGTTGGAGGTGAAAGAAATTTTTAGATAGAAGGAGAAAGAGAGAAGAGGAGAGCTCTGCTTTATAATTGAGAGAGAGGTAAAGAGAGATAGTGAGCGAGAGAGATTTTGAAAGGAGGAAAGTTAAAGAGAGGGGGAGAGAGAAGGGCGAGATTGGAGGAGGCATGCGCGGGGACCGTGGGTAACATGCGAAAGTGGAGGAGGGACGTTGGGGAGGCGGTTCAAAAGAAGAAGAAAGAGAGGAGAGAGAAGGAACCAGAGAGAGAGAGAAGAGAAAGAGAGGGAGAAGGGAGGAGGGCTGGGGTTAAGGACTCGGTTTAGAGATTGGGTTTGTGTTATTCCGCTGTGGGCTCGGGAAAATACGAGAGAAAAAGAGTGAGGGATTTTGGAATTAGAGTAATTAGGAAATGAAAATAACTAAAGAATTAAAGGTAAAAATATAGGTAAGTAATTGGGGGGGAAGAAAAATAGGATTTTTTTTATTGAAATACAGATAGATGAGTACGAAAAGAACCGGGTATTATAGCTCATGTTGAGTTTTTAGAATGCTAAGTTTAATTTGTTGAGATGATGAAGATGGTGAGTTAATTGGTTTAATTTAAGAAGATGACAAAGGAGTGTTGATATTTGCAAATTTGTAAACGGGTGTTAAATTATGAAAGGGTGTTGGTATTTGCAAATTTGTAAAGGGATGTTGAATTGTGAAGGGGAGTTGGTATCTGCAAATTTGTAAAGGGATGTTGAATTGTGAAGGAGTGTTGATATTTGCAAATTTGTAAAGGGGTGTTGAATTATAAAGGAGTGTTGCTATTTGCAAATTTGTTGAAAAACCATATGTTGTGATGGAAACCCTATTAATTGTTTAAACCCCAAACTTAACACCAAAATTAAATCCAAAATCTTGAACTCCATTAAGAAAACCATTAACTTTAAAAAACTTTAGCATAAACTAAAAAATTCTAAACCTTGAAATTGAAACTTAAACGTAAAACTAATTTAAATTAAGTCTTAAACTAAGTGTATGATACTCGTTGATGATATGAAAATTTCATATTCTCATCGATAATCGTATGTAAGAAGAAACGCGTCGTAGTCCCTGTCTATCAGTTATATGATATAATATGCATTGTTAGTGGAGCTCCGGCAAAAGGTTGGTAGTGGTTTGCAGGCAAATACGTAGAACTTGATACTGTTGAATATAAACTAACAATAGAAAAGATATGTGGGAATTGATTAAGCTACAACTAAGATAACCTAATTGCAAGAAATGAAGAAAAACCGAAGATAAACCTAATAGCAATTAATGAAGAAGAAAGGAATATAAATTTAGTTCAATTTTCAGCTTGAACTTCCAACCCCTCACTGTTGGCTTATAAGGCAGTTCGGATTGGAATTTTACAAAGGACCCCTCTACTTAATGTCAAATTGCAATCAAGACCCTAGCTAATAGTACTTGTAATATTATATGCATACATTTTTTATCGTGACATAAAACCATGTGAAGCCTGTCAATATCGAGCGTTAATCGTTCGTAGCTGACAGCCATCACGTAGATTATGCGATGAGAAGACTAGTCGCACTATAACTGATAGATTTGTCTAACGTGAACAACTTAAGAATGTATAACGTATACACACCCTACACTTGTTTTTTCATTCATTTCGAGATGGGTTTTGTCTGCATCTCTTCGCTGGTTCTCCATGTACAAATATAGATGGGATGATCATTTCAATGTTGATAGTATTGGGGTAGTTATCCCTTCTATTGCAGTGTATTCGGAGAACAGCGAGGAGATGCTACCGAAATTATCTCGAAACAAATGAAAGCACAAGTGTATGGGTATATACGTTATACATTCTTAATGAAATAGAAGCCTTACCCCTGACAGCCATTGTGACATCGTTAATAGTGTATGATTTTGTTAAAACCAAAAGATTTTAACATGTCAAAACAATGATAGATGATGGTTATTAGTGATACTTGATCATTAAATTAATAAATTTATAATTGACGGTTAACTATTAAACTAAACATGAGTCACATAAAAAATTCGAATAAGGAATCATTAAAAACACAAAATAGCTAAACTTGAATAGTAAATGAATCAAATTAGACTTAATATTAAATAGAGAATAATGGAGGAAAGAGGCCATATCAGGGAATTTCCTCCTATGGCGTCGAAACAGTATGCCCTCCGTCGTATTTTTCGACGATTGGAATCCATCACTTTCATCGTTATCATCTAAGATGTGGGTATGCCAAATTTCATGTGATTCTACAACTTTTTCACCGTTTATTTAGCAATGTCAAAAGTTCTATTGTCGGTAAACCGTTAATTTTGAACCTATAACTTCAACGGTGAAAAGGTTGTAAAATTACATGAAATTCGGTGTACCCATATCTTGGATGATAACGATGAAGATGATGGGTGCCGATCATCGGAAAACACGATGGAGAGCGTACTTTTTCGACACCATAGGAGGAAATTCCCTCCTGTGGCATCTTTCCTCCATTATTCTCTATTAAATACTTGAAAACCGTCACTTGTCCAACGATGAGAAAATCAAAGTATTGCATGTAATCTCGAGTACGGACGGTCATGTAGATCCGGTAAGTTTAATCAACCTTTATTACATCTAACATGTTTATGCTAGAGTAGATATATGTGTCCTTGAACATCCATTGCAATTCATGTAATATTAGTTGAATATTAATAAAGTTTTATAGTTGCAATTAATGATTTATAATGTGGGTATTTTTATTTATTTATAATTGTTATAATATCCTTAGAAATTATATTGTTAGATCATGTACTGTGATGTGTCACTTGCATGGAGATATGATCTGATTTAGTAATTTTTTAAATCAAGTGCTTAACCTACAACTAGCATAGGATAGCTAGAGTTGTGATATGTTATCATGCATGACAATAACATGTGAGATGCGGTGATGTATCTCAATCACCGAGATTGGAGATTCTCCAGGTGTATGTCATGAGCGCATATAATGATATGTGTAGTACAGGACCATGTTTGAATTCTTTAGGATATGTCACCTATAGAGATGGGGAATTTAAACTGTTACATAATATCTTTGTCTTAATGATATTGTAGTTTTTGATTCATTGACAAGTAAGGTTTGATATGATGGTAAATTTTATCGTTTAGATAGGAATAAGAAACCTGAAATATTGGTCTACTTGAATGCATTTAGCAAAACTATGGATGTCTAGATAGGATCCGACATTCTTATATTGATGAGGATAAGTTTACTATTCAATCCCATGAAAGCGTCAAATCCTGATCAGGTATTTTGGAAATTTCCTTTTCAAAATTATATTATTATTATATTTATTTTCGAAATGAATTTATTGTGTCACGCCCCGCTTTCCAGTATACGGGTAAGGAGATGCGACGGGCCACGCGACGTATTTACTTAGAAGTAAACACGCTAAGCGTATCTAAGCAATATAAAGTAAAATGTACACAAGAGACATGAATTTAAATGAACAACAACTTTTATTTATTCAACATTTCTTTACAATACAATACTGGAAAGTAAATACAAGTCTGGAATGCAATGCCTAAACAATGACATAACTGAAATGAAAAGTATGTACAAGTAAAGCCTAATGGTCGTGCTACTCAGTGGTCAGCTTCAAGTGCTCCTGCCTGGTCTCGAACTCCTCATCGTCGGGTCCTCCTGACAACATTCTAAAGAAAAAAGATAGAAGGAATGTCGTCAGCGGACAATCGCTCGGTAAGTCCCAAAGAAAGGTAGAAATAGAGTAGGCATATAAGAAAGTCTAACTAGTAATGTTTGATTATAATATTAACACAGTTGTTTGTAGCTTAGTACAGAATATGCCAGTGTATACAAGAGGAGTCCAACTTACACCGTGGACTTTGGTAACCCTCAGTAGAAGGCTCCATCGATAAAACCATAGAATGACGGCATTGATGCATATATACGTCTTTTAATGACCATCCCGTGCCACCTTTAATATGTTCCGTACCAGTCCACCCCTTTAAAAACCCCGTAATGTATTATGTATTGATGTAATGTAATGAATGGTTGTATACGACTTGCCGAAACCATGATATCATGTAAACGGAATGGATATAAATGGATAGTCATGTAATCAGAGTATATCCATGGTTCTGTTCAAGTTATGTTCATGTTGATATGGATTGTATTATGGTATTCATGGATTCATGTTGTATTGTAGTTATACTTGAAATGAATTCAAGTCATATTGTATTCAGATTTGACCATGACTCGAACTAAGTTAGACTTTTAAACAGAATTGAAGTCATAATTGTTTTGGAGTTATCAGTAATTGCTGCACATGGACGGCGGGATTTATGTCTTTTTCCATGACAATTACCGTATTGATAACATCGTTTTTAGGGTGTCTACCTTAGATAGGCAAGCACCCATATTCTCCGACTCTCTGGGGCTCAAGAGAACTGGTCCCGCTTTAACCTGTGTTTACTAAAGTCCTTATTGTAAATTAATAAAACTTGAGGGGGTTTATGAAAAATAGTTTTAATATATTTTCAAAATACACCTCAAGTATTTAATTATCGTCGTTAGGGTTTTCATAATTATAATTTTTATAAAGTGAAATATTCTAGTGGATATAACTTAGATTTCATTGTATATGGTATTTTAGTGTAATATTGAAATCGTATTGAATTGTAAAGGTAGTTTTATGAAATTGATGATTACTTTGATTTAGAAAACATGGAATATATATATATATATATATATATATATATATATATTATATTTAAAGTTGATATTTTGATAGTATTTATATATATTTATAAAAATAGAACTTATTTATTAAATAGAAATCACATTTTTCTTAAAAATTCCATTAAAAATTCCAATAAGATCGAATGCTCCTTGCGGAGATCTGCATCTCACACTACTAAGCCCGAAGATGTGCGATAACCCGCACCATCCAGATCGGGGTTCCCCAAAATGGGTTGTAGAGGTGTATTTGCAAGGAATTAAGTAATACACTTTTAAAGAAAACATTTTTTTAATGTTTATGGTATTTAAATGTAAACTTGCATTTTCCATAAACTAATGTCCCAAGAGTTATCGAGCTATGTCAAAAATGTGTGTTGTGATGAGGTAGTTCATTACCTCGTGAGTTTTCTAAAGATAATACGGTTAAATTAAACAAACAACTTCGTATGTAACATGATGGTATTTTACCGTAAAGATGGAATAGAAGTTGCAATTTATATTATTTTGAGATGAAACCTATTGTGAATGTTGTATTATGTTTGTTAAACAATATACAAAAATATGGTGGATTTGTTCTAAAGAAAAATTGTGTTTTTGGTAAAAATAGAATCGGAAGTCGGATTAACTCCGCTTTCGACTAGTTTTGAAAAGTGATTTTATTTTAATAGAAGAGAAGGGGGGAAGTAGGAACTTACAGGTTAAAAATAAAGAGGGGATATGGAGGAAGCTATTGGAATCGTCGGAAAGTCGTTTCGTCTCCGGAATCTTCCCGAAACGTCGCCGGAACTTCGACCTTTGCTAACTCCACTTGTACAACTTGGGACTTGGAAATTTTAGAGAGTTTTTGTATGAGATTTCTGAATGAGGAGGGGTGAAATGTGGTGTGGTATTTATAGGGAAAATTAGGGTTTAGGGTAATGAATTGGAGAATTAAAAATGCATTTAAAATGGATTAAAGAGGTGATTTTAATCCTTCAGTTTATTTTTAATAAAAACAAATAGTACAGAGGTTAAGGGGGGAGGCCAAAGGGTGCTAGGAAAGTTTTTTTGGAGCAATACCTGCGGGCTTACCCGGCGGTACCGGCCCCCCAAGCATTCTCGCCAGTCCAAATCCGGTGGTGGGTGGTGGGATCTTGGCCACGTGTCAGGGTTTGTATGAATAGTATTTTGCACATGTTTGTTTAATATGTGACTTTTTATTTTACGTGTAGTGTACGTGCAAGCTTTTGAGCTTCTAAAAAATTAAAAAAATCAATTAAAAATATCTGTGGCTGGGGGGATTCGATCATAGAGGCTACATCACAGCAGTGCAAGGCTTTACCAATGAGCTACAAGTGCTTTCTTGCTGTTCAAAAACAAATCAAATTTATAATTTGTGCTCAGGCTTAGGTATTCCTTTCTGTATTTTTGAAAAAATTCTGTACATAAAGTTTAGGGTTGTTACAATTGTGTTCATGGGTAATTGAAGATTTGATTTTTGAGAAATTAAGTGATTTTATCCTGCTCGATTAAAAAACCTAAAGAAAAATAACTTGATGTTGGAAGGGGTTGCATGTAAATTAATATTAATTATTCTCTCTCATTAGGAAGGATTTTTATGAACAATTGGCGTGATAGGAGTTTGATTATTAAATTAAAATTGTCAATTGATTAATTGTGAATTAATTGAGATTAACAATTGGTTCTCGATAAGAGACCCAATTGGTCCCACCGCAAACCCTTAAGGTAGAAGTGTAAACAAAAATAAATAAGAGAATAAATAATATAACATAATATGTTGTGTTATCATATTAGGGAGTTTAGTCTCACATCGGTAAAATAGGAAAATGTATTATATCACAACCCTATAAAAGGATGACTATAGCAGACCATAAAGGATGATGAAAAAAAGGAATAATAATTAAAAGAATTATTAAAAAAACTCCATTTCCTAAAATAGAAGGGTTCCTATCGGCCTAGTTTTTGGTTTGCCAACTACGCTAGGTGGTGGACTTGATTGGAGAATTCTGTGATTGTGTTAGCTTCAAAAGAAAATTCTTTTGCTAACAGATATTCAGATCTTTAAAAGTATGTCTTTTATCATTCATATGGATGAATTATTGGAGATTATATGCAATGCTTTCGCTGATATTCGCATGTGATTTTCTTCAATTGGTATCAGAGCACATGGTTGCTGTAGTTGGATTAGGGTTTTTAGTTAAAAACTTAGATCTCATAATAATTGTAATTTCATAGATATAAACTTATTACATCTAAATTATTTAATGAGATTAAATAAGTTAGATAATATAAAATATGTTTTTCTTAGATATATCAAGATTATAATTATTATGCATGTAATCTGTAAGGATAGATTTCTTAATTGTATTTTTGAAACCAAGTTTTGATTTTTGAAATCAAATCAAGATTATAATTATTATGTATGTAATCTATACCGATAGATTTCATAATTATGTTATTCGAAACCAATTTTTGATTTTTGAAATCAAATCAAGATCATAATAATTGTAATTTGATAGATATAAAATTATTAGATCTAAATTATTTAATGAGATTAAATAAGTTAGACAGATAATATAAAAAAATGTTTTTTGTTAGATCTATCAAGATTATAATTATTATGCATGAAATCTATATTGATAGATTTTTAATTAGGTTTTTGAAAATAATTAAAACCATAGGTTTCATAAAAATATAATTTATAGATCTAAAATTATTAGATCTATATTATTTAATGAGATTAAATAAATAGATTAGATAAAAATATGTTTTTCTAGATCTATTAAAATTATAATTGTTATGCATGAAATCAATATTGATAGATTTTGAAATCAATGTTTTGATTTTTGAAATCAAAATTAAATTTTTCTGTTAAGTTTTGATTTTTGAAATCAAATCAAAATTATAATGATAATTTTTCATTAAGTTTTTTGAAATCAAAGTTTTGATTTTTTGAAATTAAGCTTTTGATTTTTGAAATCAAAAATAAATTAAAATTACTGTTCACCGGCGGCCATGGTGGCCACCAGCGAACCCGCTGAGCTGGCCGCCTTCGGTAGGGCCCAGAGCCGGCCCCAAGTAACTATTGCTGCCTCCCCATTATTTGGAACTTCAGCGGGTCAGGTTTAATTAAAACCCGACCCAATATCCAATATCCATATTCTTTTCATTATAAAACGCGTGAATGTTTGTGAATTCTAGGATCTGGAAAATTGTTTCCAGGTCCCTAGATTATATTTAAAGTGTTTTAGAACCTTTATTTAATAAGATTAAATATTCAGAAGTCCTTGGATAATTATTAATTTGATTCAAGACCTTATTACATGAATATAGTCTTGGATAATTATCTGTTAACCCCTGTAAATTTCTGAAATTACAAATTAGTCACTTTATATGATATATATTAGATTTATATGTGGTTTTTTTAATGAAAAACGGCGTGAACTAATTTCGTAATTAGTTTGTAATGATGCTTTATATGATATTGCATCGGTTTCATAAAATTTATATTTGATAAATTAAGTTTATGGAATAAGTTCCAAAATCCATAAATTGTTATGGATTATTTATATGGATTGTCATTTGTTAAATTACGAATTAAAATGATGACATAATAATGATAGTTAAAATTATTTTATAAATTAAATGTTCTCTCAATTAATTTTATAATAGTTGTATACAAGTGTAGATAGATTTATAATTTATGAAATTTAAATCTAAAGGCTTTCCATCGTAAGGATGTATTTAGGACAGATATTTTAAGTTATTCGAAGCCGAAAAGGATAGGATTTGTTAAAATAGTTGCCTTACGCATATCTTGCATAAATATGGTAGATTCATCATATTTAATAGGACCGTCTGGCTATATTAGGAGGTGCAAGCTATTTTACATACCAAATTGAAACGTTGAGTCCACACTTGATTGATGATGTAATAATCTCGCTATAACAGTAGAGTAATACTACACATCAATAAGCCGAATATAAAAGGAGAGTTATATAGATAATTGGATATATTGTATCCTATCTTATTTGTTCTTACTTTATTTTGACGATCTGGAAATGTACAAATAAACTTGGATTTCCTGTTCACTAATAGATGTATGAGAGAAACATTGATGGCAAAAACATTACTTAAAATAAGCCCTAGAAATGATTTTGCAACTATAAATATATGAATTGAGTTACTTATAATGTTGTCCTCGTTTGTGTGTAGATGTTTCAGTATAGTCCGTTTGGGAAATTACTTGATGACTATAAACTGGTTGGACCAAATTATATTGATTGGAAAAGGAATTTGATGATTGTAGTTACTGCTGAAATTTTTTTAGCTATAATTGATAAAGGAAAACGTGTTTCCAAGAATGTAAAAAGAGATCAACCTAGTGATGAATGTCATTACTATCATAAGAAAAGTCATCGGAAGAGAAATTGTAAATGTTAAATTGCCTCCTTGAAGAAGGAGAAAACATCGAAAGACATGATTATCTGACTTTTTAGTAGAGACTAATGTTGTGAGTTATTTCTCTTATACTTAGTGTATTGACTCAAGTTCTTCTTCCCGTATTTGTAATTCCTTGCATGGTGATTGATGCAATTTATTGCATATTTATATAACCTAATTTATCTTAGTTTTGCCTATTTTATGATGTTCCGGGTATATTTTGTCAATTATTACAGATTATAGGGTTTAAAGGGAAAAGTGCACGTGTGTGGAATGGTGACTTAATTGGAACTAATTAGAAATCAGAGAATCAATTATCAATCTTGGAAAAAAAATTTGAAGATCTTGAGATCAAAACACAAAATATGGAAAAAAAACCAAATCTGCAACAACCAGAAAATTTTGGCCAATTTTGCCAATAGAGAGATTTCGGCCGAAATTTAGTGGAGATGGGACTTGAGATTTTTTGGGAAAACTGAGATTCTCTGTATCCTTTAGAAAGTTTGTTTTAATTCTCCAGAAACCCTATAAATACCTCTGTATAAATCAACAGGGTTTCATCTCTCTCTTTACAATTGTTTAGGGTTTTTGAGTTGGGAGAGATCAAAAGTTTGTAAATTATTCATATCATTAATGAAGATTTTATTTGCTTTAATGATGAGTAGCTAAAGTTTTCTTCTAGGGTTAGAATTGTGTTGCTTCTATGGTTGGAAGATTTAATATGTCTTCTTCTTCTCCTTATTTTTCATATGAATTTCTTTTGTTTAAAAGTTTATTCTTTTCATTATTATGCTAATAAAATAAATTCTATAATGAAAGTTGACGCCTTGAATAGGTTTAGATAAAGGTGATAACACCGAAAAACTAGTTAGATTAATGAAAGTGTGACAAGCTTGAAATCTAATTAGGGAAGGTAAGATGTGGTTTTTAGTCAGGAGAATTCAACCTAATTAGTTAGGGTAATCTAGATTATATCGATAATATGATAATTCATAGATTGACACCTTATGAGTTATTTAATAAAAGGGTAAACTATTTTGCTTTTGAATTAATTAGAATTATATTGTTTTAATTATTTTCTAAATGATTTTATATAATCGATAGGTTATTTTTAATCATATGAGTTATGCTTACCTATGTGTTTGATAATTCTTACATATGTGTTTGATAATTCATTGCCAAATTACTTTTACTTTTGCTTTTATATATTTAATAGTTTTTTAATTAAAACTAAATAAGAAGAAAATAAGAAGAATCCTATAAAACAACCATATTAGTTAAAACAATTCGACGCCCTAGGATTTACTTTCTTATAAAAAAACCCACTTTTATTTAACATGATTTTATTTTATGCACTTTGATTTTATTAATCTGTAACATTTCAGAAAATGAAAAATATTATTTTAGAATTTAAATAATAAAATAATATGTTTTATTAAAATAATACCAATTATTGAATTGGGTTATCATAATTTGGTCACGAAAAAACTAATTAGTATTTTGGGCATGGTCAGTATAGATCAATGTTGACAATTTCATTATTTTTCTAAATGATATTAAGGTTTTTATTTCTTTTGGCATGGCTACATATTAAATATTGTGGGGAGGGGGGGGGGGAGAGGGAGAAGCATGTGTAAGGCCATGCCTAGTCCCATGCTTTCCATTCTCCTCCTTCATTCTCTCTCCATATCATTTCTCTCTCCCTCTCATGGTTTCCCCTTCCCTCTCTCACACTCTCAATACCCTCATTCTCACCACAACTCAATAATCCAAACAATAACCCTTCACTACTAAAGCCATCGTCAAACTCAATTGATCAAGTAGAAGCCTTCAAGCATTCAAGCAACCACATCCAAGCTAGGTTTCTCTCTTTGAAATCCATTCTAAGTTAAATATTCATTTTGAATCAAGTCTAGAGTTTCCTTTCCAAGTAAATCTATAGGTTGCATTAAAGTGGGGGGTTTTCTTTGATTTGATGGGTTTTTGAGTATGGTTAATTGTAGTAGTTGTGTAGTGAAGTTTTCTTGTGTATTTCAACTTGGATTTGGGAAGTATAGGGTATCCTAATACAAAATAGTTGATTAAATGAAACAAGTTTTAATAAAACCAATATTTTCATAGAGTTTCGATGAAGTTTTAGTACTCAAATAAAATTTGGAGTAGTTTGGGATCCCTGCAAAATATTTTGCATATAGATTTGACCTATTTAAACTACTAGGAGACCCCAAAAGAAACACGAGCCCTAAACTCCTAAGTCTGGTCGCAAATTGCAATCAAAAAGTTTTTTTTACGGTCCAAAATTTGAATTAGGGTTTGGGTTTTGGTCCACTTCATGATGCTTTCATATATAAGTCATTTTTATATGCTAAATTGTCCCAGATTTCTCGCGAAATATGGAGTTGATTACTTAGCTTTTGGGCAATATCTTAAAGTTTTTGAACTTGATAATCTATATTTTGAAGTTTTGATGCGTTCTTTTGTGTTAGAACAGAGAGTCCGGGGTTAATTCATGGTAGTTAGTACACGGATGGCTCACAATTGGTCATAGGTTCTAACCTATGGGTGATGTTCGTTATATCAATGTCGAATTGAATTCTTATATGCGTGTATGTTATGTGATTGCTAGGGTTGATTGCGGAGACCTCCGAGGCGGCGATAAAGGGCAAGATAGTCGTAGGATACGACTAGCTCGATCGCAAACAGTGAGTAGATTATATCTACAAGTGGGGAATTGGGTGGATGGCGTATAGCACCCTCGTGAAACATACTGTTTATTATATCATTGAAATTATTAGGATTCATGCCATGTACGTTAGACTTGTTTGATATGCAGTATATTTCGTTAGTAACTCTTAGTTGCCTTATTATAGATACACTTGGTAGAACACTAGCACAAATACTAATGATTACCATGTTGTACGATCACAAATTCGCATGTACACTACACATTATTAGTACCGCCATGTCACGTAGAACTTATCATGCTTACGTATCATAGTAGGATCGACGTTATAGTAGGACGGTTACGATCCATATTAGATGCACGTACGAGACTTGGAGTCCGTACTGGTCGCCGTACGTGTACGTGACATGAGTTGTCCGTACTGACCGTGGGGCGGGTGTATGAACGAGATGTCCGCACAAGTGCTATGTTACGTTACTAGATGTTCGTACTGTTGATATTTCATTTCTATATATGTACGTAGACTTGATATCCATACTGGTTATACTATGTGTTTGGGTATGTAGATTAGATATCCGTACCGATTACTATTATTATATGGGATAATGGAATATGTCATGATTATCGTACGAGGTGAGATTCCGTATGGGATGATATGATGATGATAGATGATGATGATTAGCCAGATATGGCCCCATTTTTACTTGACTCATAGAGTCTTAATATTTTACCTGTTTAGGAGATTTTACTGATATGTCGGTATCACCCACTTTCTTAAAACAACAATTCGTTTCATTTATTTAAAATGATAATGAAAGGATGTGATACGTAGATTTCAAAGGGGTATATATGTGTTTTAAAAACATCGTACGCTCCTTATTTTTAAACAACGTTTCGTTATACTTTAATAACATATAAGTTGGAATATTAGAATGAATTACCTATTTACTGTTCTTTTATGCTACACTTTATGATTTCTGATATGCGTCATTTATTGTTGATGTTATACCTCAGTGGTATGGGATACTGATATTGTCACGCCCCGCTTCTCAGTATACGGGCAGAGGACGCAACGAGGCCGCTACGTATTTACTTTGAAGTAAACACGCTAAGCGTGTCTAAGAAATATAAGTAAAATGCACAAGAGACAGTGACAATAGATATAATTGAACAACTTTATTTATTAAACATTCTTTTTACAATACAACGGAAAAGTAAATACATGGAATGGAAAGCAATGCCTACACAGTAGCATAACAGAAATGGAAAATACAGAATGTAAATGTGTACAAGGAATCTAAAGCACTGGGTCGAAATCTAGCTGGTCCAAATCCTCGCTAGTGCGCTTGATCTCCAGTGAGTCCGAATCACCTGACGACATTCCAAAGAAGAAGAAAGAGAATTTCGTCAGCGAACAAATCGCTCGGTAAGTCCGAAAGATGAGGGAGAAGTAGAATAGACAGATAGAGAGTATAACTATTATAATATTTGTTGTTATGTTAATGTAGTTGTTTTTAACTTGGTATAGAAGATGCCAGTGTATACGAGAGGAGTTTAACTTACACCGTGGACTTTGGTAACCCGTAGTACAAGGCTCCGTCGATAATACCACGGAATAACGGCATGGATGTAATTACGTCTTAAGTGACCACCTCGTGCCACCTTTAACATATTCCGTACCAGTCTATCCCTTTATAACCCCATAGTGTTTATGTATTGATTGTATGGATTGCATTGTCTTGTCTTGTATTATAAATTGTATAGATGGATGACTTGCCGAAATATGATATCAGTAATGGAACGAATATAATGGATGATCTTGTAAATGGAATATATCTATAGTTCGGGTCAGTCAATATAGATTGAATAGATTGAATAGGTTGAATATATGGATTCATATTGAATTGTAGTTTGTACTTGAATTACATTCAAGTCAAATTGATTAGGTTGAGACTCAATCTGAGTCAGACAATTAGAAAAGAAATTGAAGTCCTGAATTATGTTTTGGTGTTATCGGTAACTGCTGCACATGTACGGCAGAATTTGTGTCTTTTTCAAAAACAATTACAGTGTTGATAACACCGTTTGTTAAGTTGTTTACCTTAAATAGGTAAGCACCCATATCTCTGGCTCCCTGAGGCTCAAGAGACTGGTCTCGCTTAAACCTATGTTTACTAGGGTCGTTATTGTAATTTAGTATAACTTGAGAGGGTTTTCTGTAAAATTAATTTTGTATAATTTTCAAAATACACCTCAAGTATTTTATTATCGTCTTTAGAGTTTTCATGGATGTATATGTTATCAATGTGACATTTCTAGTGAATAAAACCTAATTTCATAATATATGGTATTTATTTGTAATATTGGAATTGTATGGTATTTTCTTGTAAATGAGATGTTTTTCTTGAATTTTGGAAATATGGAATATTATAAATATTAAAAATAGATATTTTGATATTAATTACATATATATTTATTTATAAAAATATAAGTTTTATTTATAATAGAAATCATATTTTTCTAAAGGAAAATGTATTAAAATCTTTTGAGATCGTATGCTCCTTGTGGAGGTTTACATCTCACTCTACTAAGCCCGAGAATGTGGGATAATCCGCACCATTCCGAATGGTTTCCCTAAAATGGATTGTAGAGGCGCAATTGCAAAGATTTATTAAAATACATTTCCTGTAGAAAAAGGTTTTAATAGTTGAAGGTAGTTATATATAAAGTCGTATTTTCCGAATCTATGTTCCCAAATTCCAACGTGATATGTTAGATATGAGCATTGTGAGGAGGTAGGTCATTACCGCATGAGTTTTCTTAGGTAACACGATTAAAAAAGTTCAAGCATGTCGAAATGAAACATAAGGGTATTTTAATGTAAAATTGGAATAAAACTTGCTACAGTTATTAATTTGATGTCAAACTTTTTTTATTATCTTTTTTAATGTTTAATGGTCATGAAATAAGAGTTTGGTATTATTTTGTTTAAGAAAAATAGAACTTTTTAAGGAAAAACCGAATCGGAAGTCGGATTAACTCCGCTTTCATCGGGTTTTAGTTTTGAATGTTTTTAGAATAGAGAAAAGAAGGATAAGTAAGGACTTACAGGTTATTTGACTAGAAGAGAGAAGGAGGAAGAGGTGGGAGGTGTCGGTGCGTCGTTTCGTCGTCGGAAACTTCTCGTATTGCCGTCGGAAGTTCATCGGAGCTTCGCCCTTTTGCTAACTCTACTTGCACACAAAAGACTTGGAAATTTTTCTTGAGAGTTTGGACAGGGATTTGGGAGTGAGGAAGGGTGATTTGAGGGTGGTATTTATAGGAAAAATTAGGGGTTTAGGGTAGTGAAAGGGTGTATTAAAAATGTGTATTAAAATGGATTAAATGGGGGTATTTTAATTCTCTGGTTAATTGCAGAGAATTTAAACAGTGCAGGGAGAGTGGGGTGGGCCAAAGGGTGCAGAGGGTTAAAGAAAAATTGGGATCGGACCGAGTTGGACCGGCGGAGCCGGCTGAGTCAACCGTTTCGTCGGCCCGAGTCGGGGCTCGTCATGCCGCCACGTGTCCCTGACGCTTGGTCTACTACAGTGGACTCGTTTGTTTTATGTGTGACTCTTGGTTTTACGTGTTGTGCACGTGTAGACCTTTGGGCTTCTAAAAGATTAAGAGAATTTAATTAAAAAATGTGTGGCTGATGAGATTTGAACTTTGGTGCTTTGGTTCAGCAGTGCAAGGTCTTACCAGTGAGCTACAAGCTCCTTCTTGCTGTTCAGAAGCAAAATAAATTCTTATAGTACTCATAGGAATTGTAAATACCCCAATTGTACATTGATTTTAAATGAATTTTATGTACACTAAAATTGGATTTGTTACAGTCTACCCTTCTTACAAAAATTTCTTCCTCGAAATTTGTAAAAAGGAAAGTGTAACGGATTCAAGGAAAATTTGGTGATAGAAATACTGACGGTGTAGGAAAAATAACAAAGTGGTATAAATGTTTGAAAAGGTTGGAGAGAATTACCAGTGTTACCTTGGTCTACAGCCTCTGCTTCTTTGGCTGGTAAAAGGAAAGCCTGACGCCGGGGTACATTCCTCCTAGCCGGGGGCACATTCCGCTGTCCTTGGGGCATGTTCCTCAGTGCCAGATGGAATTGGCGATTAGGCTGTGCGGGAGGTGGAGATGGAAGTGCTAGATGAGGTGCAGTGTTAGTGTATATGCCGCAGAGGCCATTACTGTATCATACTAGTTTGTATATTACTTGATGGATGCTTGGGATATTCACAGTTGTATATACAATCTTGCTCGAAATGGTAGTATGCTACTTGGTTTGTCTCTACTTCAATATGTGCATGTGTTTCTTTTAGCATATCGCTTATATACATATTAGTAGAGCCCTTAGGATCTTTGCTTGATTACCAGCGTTGTGATGGCGCTCACACTCGTGGGGGCTGGGTAATCCATAAGCACATCCTTATACAGGACCCTAGTCGTTGGACTATCGAGACAGGGCATCGATACTCCGGAGTAGACTAGCGTATGCGCTTCTCATCCCAGCGTGGGAGACGGTCTGTCCCACAGCCGCCAGTACGTCGTACTTGAGATAGTATGCGGGTGCTCGTTGGGTTACGAGTACACTGGACAGGACTCGTCGGGAACTGTTGGTTGGTATTATACCTATCGTCAGTTATCAGTTCCCAGGTGACATGAGTACAGCTTAGTCCGCTGACTTGACACTGTCACTTCGCCTCGAGTGTGTTCCCACTGCACTTTGATTACTACCCTACCACGGCTCAAAGGAGTCGTGCAAACAGGTAGTTTTTGGGTGCAGTCCCGAAGCACTTGGAGGCAGTGACGGTTAGACATGATTCGTCTCTCCCGGTATTGGGGGTTGACATCGCGCTGTGTCCAGGAGAGCCATTACACGAGTAGTCCCTGGCCAGGGAAAGCGAGATATACCGGTAGGTTTCCAGTGTTATCTCAGGGTGTTCTGGGCTACACTCCGACACGACTTGTACCGCTATTAGGGGACTGACGTTCACCGCCCCCTAGGCCCGCCATGCGATGTATCAGACGAACATACCGGACTGTACGGAGACTGTCACATACAGGCTCAGTAGGAGTTCAGATGGGGTCACCTCGTCAGTCTTCTTATCGGCATCTACCTGGGGACCGTTACGTACAGCTAGTGCCGCTTGCGGTCTGTGGTTAAACCCACTGCCAGCGTAGTGTCGAGTCTTTAGAGTCCCACACAGAGAGCTATTCGCCTTTAGGCAAAATGAGTAGAGGTCGCATGGTTTTACGACAGGGTTCGTTCACATCCGCGCACTTGTGCACGTTTGCTGTCCGGACAGCTTATACTAGCGGGCTTTGGTTTAAGCCGGATCCTAGTATATCATTTGGGATTGGTTTTTTCTCATTGTATTCGTGTTCCTCGGATCACGAATACGGGTGCGTATGCACAGTTGCTTGAGACAGAGGGAGAGGACTTTGATTAGGGTTAATGACCATTGTCATTTTATTAACCCTAATGCTTATGTGTGTATTATGATTAATTGATATTAGTAATATATAATTGTGCATGGTTAGGGTTGTTGACATTTTGACTATCTTGACTTGTTGACCTTAGTTGACATGTTGACCATCATCATTCCATATAAAAGATGCTCTTCGATCCTTGCAATTAGCATTAAATATGAAATGATAATGGTCATGTCTTGATTAAGCCATGACAATTATCTTACTAATTATCAATTTATAATAATTCATACATATATGTGAGAATGCTTCATAATTCTCCTATTCTATCATTTACTTTCTCTCTCTTGCTCTTCCTCTTCCTCAAGCTCTCCCCTCTCATGTGTTCAGAAACACTTGAGCTTGAGAGAAAACCTCTTCTAGATAATCTCTACTCTCATCTAGGGTTCTAGGATTCGCACTTCTAGCTCCTTAGTTACTTCTAGCTTGAAGTTGAAGCCAAAGGTTGAGGCTTTCGGGTGGATCCTACTTCGACTCGAGAAGGCGACAAGGCGATCTCTTTCTTACACTCCAAGGAGCAAGGAGAGAAGGACATAAAGCCCTAGGTATAACCATTCTTCCTTGTAGCTAATTTCTAGTTAGCTTTTAGCTAGTTTTTGTTTAGCAAAGATCCTCCTTTGTCTAGTCCATGTTGCCTAGAGTCGTAAAAATCCGATTTTTATTCCGTTTTCCGCCTCCCCGCAAGCACCGGGGTGGGCAACGTGGACTTACAGTGGTATCAGAGCCTAACTAAATATAAACTAGCTAGGTAGTAAAGTGTATGGAAGTTCAATCGAAAAAAATCACAAAACTAAAAACACAAAACCCTAACTTTCTGTTGAGATTTTTTCTGTTCAAAATAAAATAAATCTTACGTCAAAAATCATCTCAGGGTTTTGTGAAGAAAGCCACCAAAAACAATCAAGTGAATCGCTCAAAGCGCGGCGGTTCCGCGGCAAAAGCATGCCTATTGCCGCGGAACCGCGGCCGTTTTGACTCGGTTCTGGGTCGAGTTTGGTGCAGTGTTCTTCTGGCTTGGTTTTGGGATTTTTAAGATAGTTTATTTGTACCCAGGTTTTCCAGAAAAAAAATTTGTTTTTGGGGGCCTATAAATCCGTATTTTTGATCGAACTTCACTACACTTTGACTAATGGGTTATATCTGTAATGTTTATATGTATTGAACGTCTGCTAATCGATATAAGTCGGTTAGTGGGGGTTATACATATCTGTGATCTGTGTTTGATGATGGTATGTGTATATGAATGCGTTGGATTGTTGCGGGTGAATAGCCGGGGTGGATGTGAGATGAGTGTTTCTTTTTCTTTCATTCATTGTAATATGTAAATTGATGTATTATTATTTGTATGGCAGCACAACCGGGTCGGGATTGTAGCCGTCATTGTATAATTCTTTTTACTGTTTTTGCTCCTAGGATAGACCCATGGAGGGGGTGCACAAACTACCGGGTATCTCAAAGTGCCGAGTGGCATACTCACGGTGTTGAGGGAGGTTGATTCGCTTCGGGCACTTGGCGGGTAGTTTGCCGCACCCGTAGGGGTCTTGGGTGGGGTATTTGGCTATTCACCGCGACTGTATAATCCGCTTTTCGTTGCAGGCTCGAACGGATTGCGGATTCCTAGTATATCCAATGTATTCATCTGTGATCTGTAATGTCTATCATTGCTATATATTTATATATGATAACTATTTAGGCGTTGCTTATGTTTTACAGCCGCGCTAGCCCAGCCCCCGCTCTGTCGTTAGTTAAGTAACCTAACGGGTGATGACGGGGCCCCGTGGCGAATGCGAATGGCATAAGCGTACGTCATATTTTGGTTGTTTACTGCAATGGTAGGATTAAATGATGGGACGCATTAAAAAAACTAATGCAAGAAAATAAACCAAGTAAAAGTCGATTGGAACACTTTGAAAACCACTCGGTTCTTTTCAAAACTAAACTTTTAAACGCGGAGCTTGAACCACTCCTTTTAAAAGCTATCTCGTTCCATCGATTATATCAAGTTCACTACGTTCACGGTTTCGCCAAAACCATTCGTAGCCCTCCGTCATTCCACATGAATGGTCAAAAAGTATTCAAGCTATGTATTTTGGCCAAAGTCAAGGCATAGTGATTGGTAGCTATTGGGTATTCATGTGCAGCATAGATAGATGCGTTGGTTTAGGACAGTTGTGCTGCCATTTTGGCCAAAGTCAAGGGTAGGTACGGGTGGGTCCAAATTAACCAGGAGAATGACGGGTAGAACTTGACATGTGACTTATGATATTTTGGCCAAAGTCAAGGTCATAAGAGCATAGGGCAAAAATCCACATCGGGAGTTTCATAAGTACTGAAACTTGCTAGCGCTGGATACCATTTGGAGTGTGATGATTCTGGTAGGATTCCTTCGGTTTTATCACGCGATGATATTTGGATCCCGATCCTACTGTGAGTATATGCTACTCCTCATGAAAACTCTCACTTAACGATCAATGCTATAAACCTAGTAGGTGTCTAGAAAGGTGTTAGCGGAGCTACGCCCACAGGGAAAAGAGCTTCTTAAATTAAGGAACTTCGCGAAAGCGTTGGAAAACCTCCCTCGAAGTATCGAAACTGGCCTAGCTGAACGGTTAAGCAGGTATTTTACGGTGAGATTGATCCCGACTAATTCTTTCTTTACGGTTTGAGAAGGGATTCGAGAGACAGTGGGAGCCATCCTATTTAGACAAACTAAAAACCACTCTAAACTTGCAAGAGCATCATGCTAAAGTGTTTCTTTTCTCTCTCCTAATTGCAGCGACCATTCAACATGACCGGACTTAAGTTATTACTAGATAAAAACATATTGACAGGGCCAAACTACAAAGATTGGCTCAGGAATGTCAAGATGGCAATCACTTATGACAAGTTGGGGTATATCCTTACCACCAAAGCTCCCCCTGTCCCAGGTCCCACCTCCAGTGTCGCGGATGTAGAAACCCGTAAGACATAGGAGATAGATTGCGCGAAGGCCAAATGCCTCGTACTTGCCTCGATGGACAACGAACATCAGAGGAGGCACGAGAATATGGACCTAGAGTCCATATTTCTCCATACAAAAGAACTGTATGGAGAGCAGTCTCGTATCGCCAGATACGAAGTGTCGAAGAAGCTATTTTCGGCAAGATTGGCCATCGGATCATCGGTAGCGGAACACGAGCTTAAGATGATTGGCTACATAGAGGAGCTCGCGGACCTTGGGACCACGTTAGAGAATGAACTCTATACTGATTTGATTCTCCAGTCCCTTCCTTCCACTTACGCCCAGTTTATCCTAAACTTCAACATGCAAGGAAAGGAGGTTGAGCTTTCCGAACTTCTGAACATGTTGAGGAGTGCTGAGGGCACCCTACAGAAGGGTAGGGAGACATCCACTTTGTTTGTAGGAGGATCTTCCTCTTCTAGATCCAGGGCGAAAGCCAAGGGTAAGAAGAAGAAAGCCCCCGCCAAACTAAGAGGCGGTGTCAGTAAAGTGGATACGAAGGGAAAAGGAAAGGCAACAAAGGTAGCGGGAAAGCTAGTGGGGAAGGAAGAATGCTTCTACTGTCACAAAAGTGGTCACTGGAAACAGGATTGCAAGGCTTGGAAGGCCAGAACCAAGGATTTGAAGCGAGTTGCGGCTTCAGCTTCAGGTGTGTATGTTATTGAAAACTGTCTATCAATAAACTCTACATCCTGGGTATTGGATACCGGATCAGGATCTCATATCTGTAATTCTTTGCAGGCGTTGAGAAAGCGTAGAGTTTTGAAGGCAGGTGGCATGACCCTCAGAGTTGCAAACGGTGCTAGCATGGATGCTGAGGCCGTGGGGGACTATCACCTGGGATTGTCGGATGGACACTTTTTGGTTTTGCGTAGTTGTTATTATGTACCAAATGCAACCTGTAACATCATTTCTGTATCTTTATTATCTAAAGAAGGTTATGAATTTGCATTTGTAAGTAATGTAGTGAACATTCACCTTAATCAAGTTTTGATTGGGTCAGGTACATTAAACAACGGTATATACGTATTGAACCAACCACAGATTTTCAACGTCCAGAATACACACAAAAGAAAGTCTCCAGAAATCAATAAAACTTTCTTATGGCATTGTAGACTGGGTCACATCAATGAGAGAAGGTTGACTAAGTTACATGCAGAAGGATATTTGGATCCGTTCGAATATCAATCGTATGAACCTTGTCAATCCTGTCTCAAAGGAAAGATGACAAAGACTCCGTTCACTGGACACGGAGTAAGAGCGAGCGAGCTCTTGGGACTCGTACACAGCGACGTGTGCGGTCCAATGTCTACGCATGCACGAAGCGGTTATTCTTACTTCATTACTTTTACGGATGACTTTTCAAGGTACGGTTATGTCTTCTTAATGAAACATAAATCCGAGGCTTTTGAAAAATTCCAGGAATACAAGAATGAAGTAGAAAAACAAACAGGCAAAAGTATCAAGGCACTGAGATCTGATCGAGGTGGTGAATACTTGAGTGCCGAGTTCCTGGGTTACTTAAAAGAGAATGGAATTCTCTCTCAGCTTACTCCACCATACACTCCGCAACATAACGGTGTATCGGAGAGACGGAACCGAACCCTATTGGATATGGTACGGTCCATGATGAGTAACGCTGAGTTGCCGCGATCGTTCTGGGGATATGCGCTAGAATCAGCTGCATACCTTTTGAACCGAGTTCCAACTAAGACTGTGCCTACTACAACATATCAGATGTGGTGTGGGAAGAGACCCTATCTTAATCACATTAAGACATGGGGATGTCCAGCTTTTGTAAAAAAGCAGCATGCGGACAAGCTCGAGGCACGCTCGGTACAGTGCAAGTTTGTGGGATATCCAAAGAACTCCAAGGGATATTTCTTCTATTGCGAAGAGGAACAAAAAGTCTTTGTTTCTCGCCATGCCCACTTTCTAGAACACCATTTCATAGAAAAAGAAATAAGTGGGAGCGCAATAGAACTAGAAGAAATTCCAGAACCACGAGCTATTACTGAAAGCTTAGTAGAACCAGAGGGTTCGAAAGATCAGGACATTCCCACGCCACTCCGCAGGAGTCGTAGGCAGTCTCATCCGCCCGAGAGATACTACGGTTTTCTCATTGACGGGGATAGAGAGGATTGCATCATAGACTGTGATGAGCCTACTAGCTTCCAGCAAGCCATTCAGAGCATCGACTCGGTAAAATGGCTGGATGCAATGCGGGCCGAAATGGAGTCCATGTACACCAACAAAGTATGGACGTTGGACATTGCTCCAGATGGGGTAAAACCCGTAGGATGCAAGTGGATCTTCAAAAGGAAGATTGGTGTAGATGGACAGGTTGAGACCTATAAAGCTAGACTGGTTGCAAAGGGTTTTCGTCAGCGACCTAGTTTGGACTATGACAAAACCTTTTCTCCAGTAGCTATGCTGAAATCCATTCGGATCCTTCTTTCCATTGCTGCCTTCCACGATTATGAGATTTGTTAGTGTATATGCCATAGAGGCCATTACTGTATCATACTAGTTTGTATATTACTTGATGGAAGCTTGGGATATTCACAGTTGTATATACAATCTTGCTCGAAATGGTAGTATGTTACTTGGTTTGTCTCTACTTCAATATGTGCATGTGTTTCTTTTAGCATATCGCTTATATACATATTAGTAGAGCCCTTAGGATCTTTGCTTGATTACCAGCGTTGTGATGGCGCTCACACTCGTGGGGGCTGGGTAATCCATAAGCACA
This sequence comes from Agapanthus africanus, assembly GCA_030015575.1. Taxonomy (NCBI): domain Eukaryota; kingdom Viridiplantae; phylum Streptophyta; class Magnoliopsida; order Asparagales; family Amaryllidaceae; genus Agapanthus; species Agapanthus africanus. The sequence goes on from CM057339.1 coordinate 143,291,769, forward strand.
TCCTTATACAAGTCCCTAGTCGTTGGACTATCGAGACAGGGCATCGATACTCCGGAGTAGACTAGCGTATGCGCTTCTCATCCCAGCATGGGAGACGGTCTGTCCCACAGCCGTCAGTACATCGTACTTGAGATAGTATGCGGGTGCTCGTTAGGTTACGAGTACACTGGACAAGACTCATCGGGAACTGTTGGTTGGTATTATACCTATCGTCAGTTATCAGTTCCTAGGTGACATGAGTACAGCTTAGTCCGCTGACTTGACACTGTCACTTCGCCTCGAGTGTGTTCCCACTGCACTTTGATTACTACCCTACCACGGCTCAAAGGAGTCGTGCAAACAGGTAGTTTTTGGGTGCAGTCCCGAAGCACTTGGAGGCAGTGACGGTTAGACAGGATTCGTTTCTCCCGGTATTGGAGGTTGACATCACGCTGTGTCCAGGAGAGCCATTACACGAGTAGTCCCTGGCCAGGGCAAGCGAGATATACTGGTATGTTTCTAGTGTTATCTCAGGGTGTTATGGGCTACACTCCGACACGACTTGTACCGCTATTAGGGGACTGACGTTCACCGCCCCTCTAGGCCCGCCATGCGATGTATCAGACGAACAGACCGGACTGTACGGAGACTGTCACATACAGGCTCAGTAGGAGTTCAGATGGGGTCACCTCGTCAGTCTTCTTATCGGCATCTACCTGGGGACCGTTACGTACAGCTAGTGCCGCTTGCGGTCTGTGGTTAAACCCACTGCCAGCGTAGTGTCGAGTCTTTAGAGTCCCACACAGAGAGCTATTCGCCTTTAGGCAAAATGAGTAGAGGTCGCATGGTTTTGCGACAGGGTTCGTTCACATCCACACACTTGTGCACGTTTGCTGTCCTGACAGCTTATACTAGCGGGTTTTGGTTTAAGCCGGATCCTAGTATATGATTTGGGATTGGTTTTTTCTCATTGTATTCGTGTTCCTCGGATCACGAATACGGGTGCGTATGCACAGTTGCTTGAGACAGAGGGAGAGGATTTTGATTAGGGTTAATGACCATTATCATTTTATTAACCCTAATGCTTATGTGTGTATTATGATTAATTGATATTAGTAATATATAATTGTGCATGGTTAGGGTTGTTGACATTTTGACTATCTTGACTTGTTGACCTTAGTTGACATGTTGACCATCATCATTCCATATAAAAGATGCTCTTTGATCCTTGCAATTAACATTAAATATGAAATGATAATGGTCATGTCTTGATTAAGCCATGACAATTATCTTACTAATTATCAATTTATAATAATTCACACATATATGTGAGAATGCTTCATAATTCTCCTATTCTATCATATATTTTCTCTCTCTTGCTCTTCCTCTTCCTCAAGCTCTCCCCTCTCATGTGTTGAGAAACACTTGAGCTTGAGAGAAAACCTCTTCTAGATAATCTTTAATCTCATCTAGGGTTCTAGGATTAGCACTTCTAGCACTTTAGTTACTTCTAGCTTGAAGTTGAAGCCAAAGGTTGAGGCTTTCGGGATGATCCTTCTTCAACTCGAGAAGGCGACAAGGCGATCTCTTTCTTACACTCTAAGGAGCAAGGAGAGAAGGACATAATGCCCCAGGTATAACCATTCTTCCTTGTAGCTAATTTCTAGTTAGCTTTTAGCTAGTTTTTGTTTAGCAAAGATCCTACTTTGTCTAGTCCATGTTGCCTAGAGTAGTAAAAATCCGATTTTTATTCCGTTTTCCGCCTCCCCGCAAGCACCGGGGTGGGCAACGTGGACTTACATGCAGAAACCTGGCTAGCAGGCCGCTGTGGGTAGTTGGTGGATGTGTGAGCTGGGTTGCATCTATAAGAACAGTTTCCAATTCCGTGATTGGATGCACCACAAACTAGGCACATGCCTTTTGCGCGCCTGCAGTCCTTCCACAAGTGTCTTTCCCTCTTGCAATAAAAGCAAAAATCAGGACTCGACTGGTTATCTGTTACTTCTGGTCTTCTCGTTTCAACTGTTAGCCTTGAAGAGGCTTCTCCTTCCATCTGAGTGGCAGGGTGCTTCACTCCGGTAGATTGAGGTCTGCCCTTATTCTTCACTACTGCCTCGTATTTTCGGGCCGCTTTAAAAGCCATATCATAGGTTGGGAAATCCCCTGTAGCTAATGCAGCTTGGATTTTCGGGTCCAACACCTGCTGAAATTTTCTAGCCCTGATCTCAGCAGTCGGTATGAGATAGGCCACAAACCTTTTACGGTCTTGTGTTAGCTGTGTAGTATGTGATATAAAATCGAATATTGAGACATATCTTACCTGCTGAGCATGGTAAACTCAGCATCATACTCATCTACTGATTTGGCCCACATTGAACCTTGTTGCAGATGGATGAACTGTTGCTCCATATCAAAGCTGGCTGTCTCAGGCAAGTACTTTGCATCGAACATGTAACGGAAAGTCTTCCATTCGATCGGCTGGGTGAGACGGCTTTCTTCCGCCTTCCACCAAACTCGTGCATTTTTCGTGAGCTATAAATTAGCAACACGAACCCAAGCTATCTATGGCACTTGTGCCACTGCCAGATCATCTTCAATACTTTGAGCCCATTTCTCAGCTTTTAGAGGGCTCTCTTTTCCTGCGAACTGTTTGGGATGCAAGGCCCTGAATTGCTTCACCCCAGGTGCTTCTGCCTATGGCCAGTTCATCAGGATAGCAGTCTGCTGCTGCTTTCCTTCTAGGAGGCTGCGGAATGCCTCAAGCAGAACCGTCTGCTCGTTGATCGGAGCAGCGATGGCAGGTGTGAGTGGTAGTGGTAGGGGAGTGTTGTTGACATTCATGCTGGTGTTGTTTGGGGAATCCATAACCTTGAAGGAAAATTTTAGGTTAGGACAGATTCAAAATATATGAAATGATAAGATTCAAGAAGTATGAATTATAAAGAATGTTTTTAGTTGTTGGTTCTTGTGTTATATTGCTTAGGTTGTCCACGCAGAGCTGAACTACATGGTAGGGTTCCATACAGCTCTGGCCTGCATGGGCAACCAACAAAACCTGTCACGCCCCGCTTCCCAGTATACAGGCATAGGACGCGACGAGGCCGCTACGTATTTACTCTGAAGTAAACACGCTAAGCGTATCTAAGCAATATAAGTAAAATGCACAAGAAACAGTGACAATAGATATAATTGAACATCAACTTTATTTATTAAATATTCTTTTTATAATACAACCGAAAAGTAAATACATGGAATAAAAAGCAATGCCTAAACAGTGGCATAACAGAAATGGAAAATATAGAATGTAAATGTGTACAAGGAATCTAAAGCTCTGGGTCGAAAGCTAGCTGGTCCAAATCCTCGCTGATGGGCTCAATCTCCAGTGAGTCCGAATCACCTGACGACATTCCAAAGAAGAAGAAAGAGAATGTCGTCAGCGAACAAATCGCTCGGTAAGTCTCAAAGATGAGGGAGAAGTAGAATAGACAGAGAGATAGTATAACTATTATAATGTTGATTGTTATGTTAACGTAGTTGTTTGTAACTTGGTACAGAAGATGCCAGTGTATACGAGAGGAGTCCAATTTACACCGTGGAATTTGGTAACCCATAGTACAAGGCTCTGTAGATAATACCACGGAACAACGGCATGGATGTAATTACGTCTTAAGTGACCACCCCGTGCCACCTTTAACATATTCCGTACAAGTCTACCCCTTTATAACCCCGTAGTGTTTATGTATTGATTGTATTAATTGTATGGATTATATTGTCTTGTCTTGTATTATAAATTATATAGATGGATGACTTGCCAAAACCATGATATCAGTAATGGAACGGATATAATGGATGATCATGTAAATGGAATATATCCATGGTTCGGGTCAGTCAATATAGATTGAATAGATTGAACATGTTGAATATTTGGATTCATATTGAATTGTAGTTTGTACTTGAATCACATTCAAGTCAGATTGATTAGAGACTCAGTCTGAGTCAGACAATTAGAAAAGAAATTGAAGTCCTGAATTATGTTTTGGTGTTATCGGTAATTGCTGCACATGGACGGCAAGATTTGTGTCTTTTTCAAAGACAATTACCGTGTTGATAACACCGTTTGTTAAGTTTTCCACCTTAAATAGGCAAGCACCCATATCTCTGGCTCACTGAGGCTCAAGAGACCGGTCCCGCTTAAACCTATGTTTACTAGGGTCCTTATTGTAATTTAGTATAACTTGAGGGGGTTTTATATAAAAATAATTTTTTATAATTTTCAAAATACACATCAAGTATTTTATTATCGTTTTTAGAGTTTTTATGGATGTATATTTTATCAATGTGGCATTTCTAGTGAATAATACCTAATTTCATAATATATGGTATTTATTTGTAATATTGGAATTGTATAGTATTTTCTTGTAAATGAGATGTTTTTCTTGAAGGAAATGTGGAATATTATAAATATTAAAAATAGATATTTTGATATTAATTACATATATATTTATTTATAAAAATATAAGTTTTACTTATAATAGAAATCACATTTTTTTAAAGGAAAATGTATTAAAATCTTTCGAGATCGTATGCTCCTTGCGGAAGTTTGCATCTCACTCTGCTAAGCCCGAGAATGTGCGATAATCTGCACCATCCCGAACGGGTTCCCCAAAATGGGCTGTAGAGACGCAATTGCAAAGATTTGTTAAAATACATTTCTTGTAGAAAAAGGTTTTAATAGTTGAAGGTAGTTATATGTAAAGTCGTATTTTTCGAATCTTTATTCGAATTCCATCGTGCTATGTTAGAAATGAGTGTTGTGAGGAGGTAGGTCATTACCTCGTGAGTTTTCTAAGGTAATACGGTTAAAAAAGTTCAAGTATGTCGAAATGAAATATAAGGGTATTTTAATGTAAAAGTGGAATAAAACTTGCTACGGTTATTAATTTGAAGTCAAACTTATTCTATTATCTTCGTTAATATTTAATGGTTATGACATAAGAGTTTGGTATTATTGTGTTTAAAAAAAATAGAACTTTTTAAGGAAAAACCGAAACGCAAGTCGGATTAACTCCGCTTCCGTCGGGTTTTAGTTTTGAATGTTTTTTGAATAGAGAAAGAAGGAGAAGTAGAGACTTACTGGTTATTTGACTAGAAGAGTGAAGGAGGAAGAGGTGGGAGGTGCCGGTGCGTCGTTTCGTCATCACAAACTTCTCGGATTGTCATCGGAAGTTCGTCGGAGCTTCGCTTTTTTGTTAATTCCACTTGCACACAAAAGACTTGGAAATTTTTCTTGAGAGTTTGGGCAGGAATTTAGGAGTGAGGAGGGGTGATTTGAGGGTGGTATTTATAGGAAAAATTAGGGTTTTAGGGTAGTGAAAGGGTGTATTAAAAATTTGTATTAAAATGGATTAAATGGGGGTATTTTAATTCTCTGGTTAATTGCAGAGGATTTAAACAGTGCAGGGGGAGTGGGTTAGGCCAAAGGGTGCAGGGGGTTAAAGAAAAATTGGGATCGGACCGAGTTGGACTGGCGGCGCTGGTCGAGTCAACCGTTTCGCCGGCCCGAGTTGGGGCTCGTCTTGGCGCCATGTGTCCCTGACTCTTAGTCTACTGCAGTGGACTCGTTTGTTTTATTTGTGACTCTTGGTTTTAAGTGTTGTGCACGTGTAGACCTTTGGGCTTCTAAAAAATTAAAAGAATTTAATTAAAAAAAAGTGTAGCTGATGGGATTTGAACTCTGGTGCTTTGGTTCAGCAGTGCAAGGTCTTACCAGTAAGCCACAAGCTCCTTCTTTCTGTTCAAAAGCAAAATAAATTCTTATAGTACTCACAAGAATTATAAATACCCCAATTGTACATTAACTTTAAATGAATTTTATGTACACTAAAATTGGTGTTGTTATATATATATATATATATATATATATATATATATATATATCGCTACACTTATATTACTGGCTTATGCTATGATATGTTACCCGTTTGTGCTATACCTAATTCACACGGACTAAAAGAGTACGAGTTTGACGAGATTTATATTACTATGAACATGATGTGATATGATATTAATCCTAAGAGATTGAATATATATATATATATATATATATATATATATATATAAAAGAATAAAAGAAGATAAACTTGATTCGGACGTGGTGGATATAACCGGGGATCCATGAGATATATATGTATGTGATTAATCCATGCGAGATTGAGGCAGGGAAAGATATGATGTCACCCGTTAATATATGTGTGATCAATTCTTGAGTGATTGAGGGTAGTTGACACATGATGTCTCAACGGATATTATATATATGTGAGGGATCGATATTGTTTCCTTGCACTGAGATGGATATTTTATATATGTGAGAGATCGATATAGATGCCATGCACTGAGATGGATATTATATATATGTGAGAGATCGATATAGATGCCCTGCAATGATGAGATATATTATGTTATGTATAGCAACCGGACATGGATGGTCTACGAGACAGTACCTGAATATTATTTTTGTACATCTATATATTCTAAAGAGGTTTTCAAAGGAGCTATAGTCTCACTATTTTCCATATGTCTAGGATCGACACGGACTTTTACAAAAGAAAACCCCTTTTAAAATAAATCATTTTCAAAAAGGTAGGACGTATACTTTAAACAAGATGCATATCATTCTTCCCAAAACAATGCCCACTACACGTGTCACTATATATATACCATACGGCTATTTTGAAAGGATTTTATATACATATATCTTCCGGCTACTCTTATATGATTGTATATGGATGGATGCTATATATGTATTATAGCTTTGATTGTATTTACGTTGGTCGTGTGTTATAGATATTGCATTACGGCTACGGTGATCACGATTTGACACCATTATGTGTGTGTGTGTGTATGCAGTGAGTTATCGGCGACTGTTGATTGTTAGCGTTTCATTTCGCAGTATTGTAATTACTTCCTGAACTCGCATACTTTCAGATGCGTGTGGTTACGTTGCGCCTGTACCGGGCCAGATACCGATTACTTGATGTTGACACGACAACCATACATAGATTCATATTTTACATGTTAGGATAGCAATACACGAGTTGTACATGAGGGCTTGCTATCATTGTATTTCATCGCTCGAACTGTAGTTTCGACGCGTGGTTATTTACCCTCTTTGATGTACACATTTATCATGCTTAGTTGTTTCACCGCTTATCCATGCGACTTCTTGTTTGTTATATAATTCTACTCACGAGTTGGCAACTCACCCCCATTGTGCCATGGTTCTTTATAGGTTTAACCGCTTGGATCCGTAGCGGTTTATTGGGCACGTTTGCTATCTTTTGAGCTTGGTTGCACATATTGAGTTGGTGGGTTTCTTTTTGTATCGGTTTTTCCGTGTACCTAATTGTATCTAGAAGACTCCATCAAAGACCAAGTCAAGTTTTTCCGAGACCTTAGAGTTGTATATTTTGTTGTTGTCGGACTCGAGTAGAGTCGACCTGATGTATTTTTATGTTTTTTACTTTCCAGTTATTGATCCTTCGCCGTTTGGCGAAGTATATTACCGTGTGGCTGTGATTCTGCCGTTTGGGTATTGATTTAGCTCCCATATGTGGGGATGCTTGTTATTTACTTATCATTGTACCCGTTTGGTTCAAAATTTACAAAGGAGGTGTTGTCCGTTTTTTTTAAAAATCTTTCAAAACAAGCTTTATTCTTATAAAAACTTTTTCTAAAACTTCACCTCTACCTATTATTATATATTTCCTTATATATATGGTTTAGATTCCTGATTTTGGTTTACTTGGGTTACGATGGGGTCCACTTGATTTTATGTAATTCTTGTGCCGGTCATGTGCCCCTTTTTGGGTCGTGACATAATCAAATCAATTTTTTTTATTTCTTTACTTGTTTTAGAATGAATTAAAATTCAACACCTCCCTATTGATCGATTCTCAAGTATTACAATTGCACGACTGTATACTTGTGGTTTAATTTGAGAAAACAGTAAAATCTCCATCACATGAGTACAAGGAAAAAACATAAGCTTAAAGATCTGAAAATTACTTTGACAATGGGAAATGGAGCCGTAGTTTAACAGTGTCTTTAAGAACTTATTATTTGCATTTAAATAAAGGGCATGTAACGGAACTTAAAGATTGTATTTATGTTCCTTAAGTTAGGAGAAATTTGATTTTTGTTTCAAAACTTTGTAGTGGTGGTTACTCTATTTTATTTAGCTGTAAAACTTTTATTTAGTTTGGTAATTCTATTATTGTTCATTGCGTGATTGATAATGGAAAATATTGTATTGATGCTGTCCATTATTCTTATGTAAATGTGATTGCGACTGATAAATTTTCAAAACGTAAGATAAAAAAAGTGATCTAACTTGTCTTTGGAATATAAGATTAGGTCATGTTAATATTGATAGGATCAACAGGTTGGTAGAGGATAATCCTTTAGATTTTCTAAAAGTAGAAAATCTTCCAACCTGTGAATATCGCCTTAGAGGCAAGATGGCCAAATTACCTTTTACAGGAAAGTATTCTAGAGCATTAGGCACCTTTGATATCATACATACAAATATATGCGAACCTTTAAATATTAAAGCAAGAGATGGATATTCATATTTTGTGACATTTACAGATGACGCATCAAGATATGATTATATTTACTTAATGCGGTACAAATCAGAATGCTTTGAAAAGTTCGAAGAATATAAAGCCGAAGTTAAGAAGAAGCTTGATAGAAGTATCAAGGCCATCTGATCAGATCGTGGTGGACAGAATTTATCAGATGAGTTCAAAAGGTTTTTAAAAGAAAATGGAATTGTTTATAACTTAACATCATCCAGCACCCCACAATATAACAGTGTTTCTGAAAGAAGCAACCGAACCTTATTAGATATGGTTAGATCGATGATTAGTCATTCAGAAGTTCCTCTATTCTTATGGGGTTTTGCAGTAGATCTGTGAATTATCTGTTAAATAGAATTTCTATCAAATCTATTTTTCTACTCTATATGAAATATGGAAAGGAAGAAAACCGAGTGTAAGACACTTGAAAATTTGAGGTTTTCCAACTCATGCTAGAAAACAAATGATGAAATAATTGGAATTTAGGACAAATAGATATTTATTTGTAGGCTACCCTAAGCATAGCACTGGGTATTATATTTATAATCCTATTGATCATATAATCACCATAAGTAGAAATGTGTTCTTTATGAAAGACCAAATTGTTGGTCAAGAAGGTGTAGCTCTTGATGAAGGATCATCTTCTCCATTAGGGGAGTCCTATTTTCCAGTAAGAGAAAATTCTAATTTGTTAAGAGATTCTGCAAATTCAGTAGGAGGTACAAGTATTAGTGGAGATAAAGGTCCACCACTAAAAACTATTGTTGTTGATGCACCTGTTGCAATAAGTAGATCAAAAGGGATCATTCGTCCTCTTGTAAAGTACAGACTTGACAATGAAATATAGTTGATGGAAAGTTTCAAACAGGATGAGAATCCAAGGACTTACAGTGAAACCATGCCAGACATGGATTCTAGTAAGTAGGTTGATGCCATGAAAGCGAAAATGTACTCCATGTATCATAACAAAGTTTGGACCTTGATAGACCCATCTAATGGGATAAAACCCATTGGATACAAGTGGATATATAAAAGAAAAAGTGGAGCTAATGGAAATGTAGAGATATTTAAAGATTGCTTAGTGGAAAAAGGTTACACTAAAAGGAAAGGAATATGATTTCGTCCAAAATCCTGAAGAGACTTAGGTGTACAAAAAGTAAAAAAATGATTCTATTGTGTTCCTAAACTCTATATAGATGAAATACTACTCATTGGGAATGATGTAGGTTTGATAACATTTGTTAAATTGTGGTTTTCAGGCAAATTCTTTATGGAAGATCTTGGTCAACCTTCCTATATCTTGGGTCACAAACTTTATAGAGATAGAGTAAAGAGACGTATAGAATTTTCACAATCTACTTAAGTGGATAAGATCCTTAAAAGATTCAATATGCAAGATTCTAAGAAGGGAATGCTTCCTGCTAGACATGAAATCTCACTCTCTAAGAAAATGTGTCCTAAAACTGAGAATGAGATTGAGCGCTTCAAAAGTATACTATATGATTCGGAAGCTAGTAGTTTGATGTATGCTGTGTCGTGTAACAGATCCGACATAGCTTATGAAGTGGGCCCTGTGAGTAGGTTTTAGTTCAATCCTTTTGAGGAACATTGGAATGCTGTAAAAACCATATTTAAGTATTTGTGTCGAACTAAAGATTACTGTTTAGTTTACGATACAAATAATTTGAATATTGAGGGATATACAGATTTTGATTTCCAATCCGATCCCGATGTTAGAAAGTCTACATTAGGAAATACCATATTGTTAGTGAGATTAACAAAAGAAATATGTGGATATTAAGAAAATTAACACACATGACAACATTGCTGACCCATTCACTAAACCGTTGTCTCAAAAGGTTTTTGACAAACACTTGAACAAGATGGGAGTTGAAATTGTAGCTGAATGGATGTGAGGACAAGTGGGAGATTGGTAGAGTAGATTTATGTGTCCTTGAACATCCATTGCAATTCATGTAATATTAGTTGAATATTAGTAAAGTTTTATAGTTGCGCTTAATGATTTATAATATGATATTCTTATTTATTTATAATTTTTATAACATCCTTAGAAATTATATTGTTAGATCATGCATTGTGATGTGTCGCTTACATATAGATATGATCTAATTTAGTAATTTTTTAAATCAAATACTTAACTTGCAACCAGGATACGATAGCTAGAGTTGTGACAGATTATCATGCATGATACTGACATGTGAGATGTCGTGATGTGTCTTAATCACCGAGAATGGAGATTCTCCAAGTATTTGTCATGAGCGCATATAATGATATGTGTAATACATGACCGTTCGCACCAATTTTGACACACAAACATGATAGGTGCACACTTATCATAAAAAGGCAAAGACACTTGCACATGCATATCAAGTTCGCACATGGCAGAAAATCAACTTTGATGACTTGCGCACAAATAGACATGTACATGTGTAAACCGATGCATAAGGTAGGCAGCGACACGTGTGCACATTCTTGTTGTGCGCACTTACATCCAATGAAGTATACGCTTCTGTTTAAAATTGTTATAAAAATCAAAATCTTTTTTTAAAAAGAAAAAATCTTCTGTAAATTTACGATTTAACAAATTAAATCAAATCAATTTTGGATAAATTATTCCAACGATGCACATGCATTAGTAATTGATATGAATCAATTAAAACCGAATCAAATAAAAAAAAATTAAAAATGGTCGGTAACAAAGCCTAATTCCCATCTCCTATAAATAGGAACCCCTCTTCATAAGAAAGATAAATCGAAACAGAGACTACTCCATAAATTTGAGAGAGAGATAGATATCTACGCACATAAAGAAAGAGATCATCATCCTTTTCTTCTTTGGAAAACCTTAAGAAATAGGTAAATAAAAAGAGAAAGACTTCTTTTTTCTCGATATAAATAATAAAAAGCTTTGGCTTTATGATAAAAGTGTTTGCTTTTTAGCTGAATTTCTTCATTCGTTATATGAAAGATCGAAAGATCTTGTGGTTGATCTCTCTCATATAAAAATTCATATTTTTATGAGAGATCGATATCGACCCTTTATGAAAAATCACAACTTTTCATAAAAAATAGATGTGCACCATACTTAATAAAAAATAAAATAACAGAAACCATTGTCTTCTTGAAAGCCATAGCTTTTTGATGAACAGTATCCACCTGATCTTAGATCGCAGTTAAAAAGAAGTTTTCCATATAGAAGTGTGTACCTATGCACTTAGATAAAATAATGCTTCTGGAAATGTGCACATCACGCGATACTCACGTGTGTGCAAGTGGAACATCACCTTTCAATACTTGCGCGTATATATATACACACATAGAAATTTGACCTGCTAAAAAATGCGCAAACACATGATATGCACATGCGCAACCCCTCATGACAACAGACAAGTGTGCATCATATATAAGGTATATACGCATATGTGCACTTGGACCAGCAAGCTTTTGCTTGAACAATTGGTTAAAATAAACTAAGTATAGAAGATTATGCTTCTCATATGTGATCCTATGATCAAGTAGATATGTTTATTTAAGTTGATCTTAATCTAAAACAATATTAAATATCCTTAATCATATTTTTTAGCCGATCTTAGTCTCATATACGACTAAAGATCCTTCAAACACATGCTCATGTTATTTAAGTTGATCTTAATCACATATACGACTAAAGATCCTTAGCTCATGTTACCTAAGTTGATCTTAATCTCATATAAGACTAATGATCCTTAGATAAAATATAAGTTCGCCAAGAGGTCGTTCTCCAACATGTTCTCCTCCCATATATATGAGATTTGGTTTACGAGTACATCCTTCCATACCTCTAATGTACGGCGTAATTCCTCAGCACCATTAGAGAGGTGGCGGATCCCAACAACCAATGAGTTCTCCTTTCTCGTCCCAACTTCTTGAAAGAAATGAATTTCATCAAGACAAGGAATACCTTAACCTTGGATGCGCATCCCATACAGATGCGTGCCCCATACAGATGCGCTCCCCATACTAATACACCCCTCATATTGACGCACACCCTATACAGATGTGCACCTCATATTGAGGCTTACCTCATACAGACGTTCATACCATTAGATAAAGAACACCAGAGCCTTGGCTTTATGAAAGCATATGTATATGCATATGTATATATTTTTGAATGAAATATAAATCCCTTCAAAATTGGATCACACCCTAATATTGGTCGCATCCTATGTTCACATCATGTGCTTCGCCACAAGATATACACGTGCGCGCAAGCTGAAAGATGGAACGCTGATTGTTAGTTTTTTGAGTGCTTAGTTAATTACAGCAATCAAGACGGTTTCGCTTGGTAGCTAGCCGGTTGAGTATGGGTTGGTCCACGGAGAGATGGGAATCTTTTTCTTAGTATTTTAACGAGTTAAGACCAATTTGTCCAGATTTGTTTAGTTTCACTATATGCTAAAATATGTATAAAGAGAGCTTGTTAGGGTTAGGATTAGGTTAGTTTGAGTTAGGAGTCACTCACTTCTTTCGTTGCCACTCTTAATATCGGTGTCACGGTAATCGGCAACAACGGGGATTAGCACGACTAGGAAGGAAACTTGCGAGTATAAGCTAGGCTTTCCAATGCTTAGTTCCTTCCTTTTGGTCCTTGTCCATCCGTTCTTGGCTCTTAGCCTTAACCTCCGGTTAATTCAACCACAACCGGTCTCACTAGGGTATCACCGCTATCATGTAGGATAGGGTGCCGTAGGGAGCGGATTGTGGTTCAATTAACGGGAGTCCGAATCAAGATGTTGGGCAAAAAAAGAGTGAGAGAGATTTCCTTCTCTCATACTTTCCTTATCCTACCCTAAGAAGTGAGAAACTACTCACCCATTAAAAAGAAAAAGAAAATAAAACAAGAAGGAAGGTAAACGAGTTTAGAAAATCACAACTAGCTATTTGAGACCTCACTATGGCAAGGATCATACTTAAGTATCATTGTTGTAAGGATAAAGGAAAAGAGAAAAAGAAAGAAAGCAAATAAATAAATAACAACAACAACTAGTTTAACAAATGAAAATTACAAGCAAATATAATAACACAATTACAAGATATGCAAGTTAATAAAAAGAACTCTTCTTTTATTCATCATCACTCATGAAGCTCACTACAATATCAATGGAGAAAGATGTAGAGGAAGAAGAAACTACAAACTCTTATCCTAAAATCTAATACAAAGAAAAGCACCCTTTACTTGGCTTGGAACTGAGCTATTTATAGGCAGATAAATAAAACCCTAGGGTTACAATCTGAGCCCTTACACAATTACAAAACTACCCTGAAAATATCTTCTGTCACTGAGTCAACTCGGCCGCGGATCCGCCGCATAAATGACACATTGGCCATGGATCCACAGCCTTTTGGGTGATTTGATGTGTCGTTTTCTCTGGGTTTCTTCCTGTTGCTGTTCCCCTCTGTTTGGTACACTTGATTTCTCAAAATCCCTTCAGTTTTCTCCCAGATTTTCAGCAGTGCAAAATATGAAATGATGTGGACTTTTGCCTTGATTTTCTTGAGCTTCGCGTTGAAATCTTGGATCTTGTGCTGCCCTTTGTGCTTTATGCATGAATTGACCAATGATTTGGTATTTTGTCCCTTAGACTGGTAGGCGGCATCATACGGATAGTGAGCGGAGACCCGTATTTATCTGTTGTTGGCCGTAGTCCTGAATTTGTTGCGACTTTTCAGGATTTTCACTGTTTAGAGCTGAGAACCTGTAACCTGCAATTATTTAGCAAACACGGATCAAGAGTACCTACCAATATGCAATGTGATCAAGAATGGGCGGTATAAAAATGCAAAAATCTGATATGAACAGCCGCTATGTCCCTAAACTGGTATCTGCCCTACGGACTGTCTCCATATCGAATATCGTATACTATCCATGGGTTATCCATATGTGATCAAATGATCGGTTGAGCCCATATGCTCATTGTTCCTAAGCTGATCTTAGTCTCATATACGACTAATAATGATTATACAATATTTTCTAAGTTGATCGTAGTCCCATATATGACTAACGATTCTTAGACTAAACCAAGTATCCCGTGAACTGATTGACCTAATTCATATGAGATATGCGACCTAGGTTCACCCTAAATATAATACATACGTATTAAGATTAACCCGTGCCTACGGGTGACGATATATATTAGTCTCCGTATACAATCCAAAGGCAGCCCTAAAATAAACGAATCATAACACGACACATGAAGATTTCTGGAGTAGAGAAAGTTGTTATCACTAAACGATAACGTAATTAACCGTAGGGGCTTGATCCTGCAGGAAAAAACATCCTCACAATCAAAAAACCCCTCATCATTGAGGGAAAATCTGAAAAGTTCAGCTACATCGGTCGCATCCATCCAAACCTTCGATATACGGTGCCATAAATCAACTTAGTATTTTCGGAGAGGTGGATTGATATGTTCTATATAGTATCTGTCCTCATATTCAGGATAGGCTCGTTCCCTGAACCTTAGACCCGATTTTCGGCGGTAAACAGATTCTGGCACGTCCGATGGGACCCTTTCTTCTTCCACCCCACACTTCGCATGTCGTATTTTTCGCGAACAATCTCACGGTATATATGTTTATAGTTGCCCTTGGGTGGTGGGATACTGAAGCCGGCGTCTTGTCTTTATGCATAGAGCTAGGGCTTTCAAATGCACTTACTGCAACTCAAGCGCTACCACATCCGGTGGAGTCAAGTATGGGCCATTCGCAGCCTCAATTCTCTGCATTCCGGCTCCTCAAGGAATGGGTGGGATTTTCTTTGGTTCAATGCTCCCACCTCCTACCTACGATACCTCAACGTCGAAAGGGGAAGTCCAGAAGAAATTGGTCTTCCACCGAATGACTCCTACCGAATGTCCAAAGATATGCAGACGCGTGATGAAGAAACCTCACAAGAAAAGGAGGTGTCTACCTCGAGAAAGGCCTGACGTCTCCACTAGCGTCGAGTAAGACGAGATGGTGGCGGTTCCCCATCAGGATTAACTCCCCCTGCTCCAATTTCAATGGTGAATGTTGATGTTCCAACCGGGAACAGTTTCGAACTGCTACGAAGGATCAGACAAAATTCCCCCAACCCAGTATTGAAGAAGTCTCCGCATCTCGTGGAGATCCAAGGAGAGCAGAAGCCAGTTCGCTCTCTAAAATAACTTTCCTCATGTTTATATAAGGTGTGGAAGGAGGTGAAGAACTCCATCGTTATCTGCAGCTCTTCACCTAAGTTCAAACAAATGAAGCGTCAGCCAAACACTGATAATTCCCTTTCCAAATATAAGGGGACTTATCCAAAAGGGGTTCCTGCTATGATGGTTCCATCCAAAGAGGATTTTCATAAAAGTGAGAGGCTAGATAAAGTCCAAGCGTCCGAGACAAACTCTAAGGGCCAAAATTCTAAATGATCCAAGCTGGGGGGCATAGTAGTTCATACGGTATACATGATGAACTCCAAAAATAAAAGTCAAGCTTATGTTATTCACAGACCGCATACTCGATCTCTGACAAAGGCTCGGCAGCAATAAGAAAAACTGCAGGAGATACTCGCTTAAGCGGCGGAACTCGTTAGTCCACCGCCAAGACAAACCCCGAAGACGCATTAGAATAAAGGACATGGCAGGAGTCAGATATTGACTTCCTGAAGCGCGTTTTAAAGAAACAAGATAAGGAAGCGACAGAAATGAGAATGATGGCTTATACAGAACCCCTGGCAGATGAACCGCTGGTAGTCATTATTGAAGACAAGCGAGACTCTTCAAGCCCTTCAGAAGCCCTATCAGCAGCTAAGGAGGAAATGATCTCCAAATCAAAACTCAGCATGCCAGCTAAGCGGTGAATAAATTGGTCAAGACCGGTTGACCGTATCCAGTATGGTACGACTAGATACGGTATCCTCCGGGATACACATTTCCAACATTCCACACATATAAATGGGCCGATAATTCTCGCTAGCATATCGCGCAGTTTAAATCCATGTTCCCCAACACTGGAGGAGATGATATGCTGCTTCTCCTCCAGTTCGTCAGTAGTCTGTTAGGTACTGCTTTCGAATGGTATTCGAAGCTTCCTAACGAGTCTGTGAAGACTTTTGCCGAGATGGCACTGTTCGTCTGCCAAAGATTCTCCAGTGCGAGTAAACGTTCTACCATGATAGTGTTGATCAATGAAAGGGTCTGACCGAACAAGACCTGGATTCGATATGCTACACAATGGCGAAACCTTTAGTCTAAATGCAAGCAGCGCATCGATGAAGCTCCAGCTGTCAGAATGTTTGTAGCTACCATTAACCGACATTCGCAAGTGTACCCATTTATGGCCTTTTTCAAGACTACTACCTTTCAAGAGCTTATAGATAATTTGACTTAATTGGATCAGATGGATCAAGACCCTTCCTCTTCTGATGAAAATATATGAAATAACGAAAGTAAAGGCAAGAAGACGTTTGTCGCCAACGCTCAACCAAAAATGAGCGGCCCTAAAGCATCTGGTCGCCAAAATAACAACCGTACGGGTCCCACCCTTGAAAAGATTTGGACACGAATTCGCATTCCCTCGAACCATACGCGGGGGGTATTTTGCTCGCTGGCGAAGGAATCTCCATGTGAGATGGTCCTTTCATAAAAAAACAGAAAGGATGTTAAAGAACCTATAAGAAAGTCTTGCAATCAAGTGGAAAAGGCCTACTTAAACCAGAAATTATGAAGGGGATATGGAAGCCATGTCCCACTCCGAAAACGGATGATAAGAGGAAAACCCCCCAAGTCAAGTTAATTCTTCCGAAGAAAAAGAAGAAGAAGACTTGTCACGCCCCACTTCCCAAAGTACGCTAAGGTAGGCATGTGACATAGCCAACCATGCTACCTGTGGATAGGAGTTATCCTTCCACAGTCACATTACGGCTGTAGAGATATCAAGAACAAAATAAAACTATCTAGCACATGTTCATAAGCCAAAATAAAATGAGTCAAGAATAAATAATGCGGAAACAAAAGATCCAATACAAGAATAACTGGAATGTATGTCCCATAATGCGGGTTCACATCAGGAATAAAATACTGAAAAGTAAAAGAAATGAATACTAAAGAGTCATCACTGATCAGCCTGCTGGCTGAAGTACTCATGTTCGGGCTGCAGCAAAGGTACGGAATTTGGGCCATGCAAAACCCAGACGTCGGCGCATCATGTCATCAAGCAGTAAAATATAAACATGGTAACAAGACATGCAAGTATAATTGTAAATGGTAAAGCAGGGTAACAGCAATATAAATCAAGGTAGTGAAGGTTGGTGTGCAGTGAGTAAACTAAACTGGTCTATTGGGTTATCTACACTCAAGTCTTTGAAATCAATTTGATGAATCATCGATGTAACTCAATAGTATCCCGTGCATGCCCGGGACCACAGTCAAGATTCTCGGGCTGAATCCGAGACGTGCCGCTATGCAGTAAAAGGGTAGTATGTAAAGATGAGTGATGTCAGCATCATCACCCCGGGGTTGGCCTAGCTCGTAAGACTGATCAGAACAGGTATAGAACTGTCGAGTTACAAGTCAGGTTTCATCATTGATTTACCCATACCCCCAAGTTATATGTATTGAAGTCAGGTATTAAAATAATCTAAAGCTAATGCCAACACAGGATCAGGCAGGTACAGGTTTGTCTTGATAGACAACAGGAATGGTCCGTAAGGACAACGGGTCAGGTTTGTTGGTATTAGGCACAAGATCAGGTAACAGGTAAAGCCATGGTACATCAGGTCAGGTCAAGTAGTGTATTTAGGTGTCATGTCATGTCAAGAGTGTACGGTACCATGTCATATCAAGTAGGAAGTGCAACAAGTCATGTCAGAAAGCACAAGATGTCATGTGGGTGCTCATAATCAAACCAACATAGACATGATTATAAATGAACAAGCATGGGTACTATCAGAATAATAAACTGGAACATGTAATATAATATGCAAATAGGTACAGATTAAATTATATCGATGCACGGTTATTATTTTGCGTTTAAGGGATAGTTTCAATATTACTTAACTACAATATAACAAATATGGATGTTAAAATCATGTTAATATGTACTAAATAATCTAAAGATGCAATTGAATATAAATCAGGTTAGATGTATGCAAACGGTCGTCCGACAGGGTATAAAATATAAAAGGGGTACTGTGGGCTATGCAAATAATTATTATATGATTTAAATATGAATGTGGGTACTATGTATAATAGAACTAAATGCAACCTGGTATGTTTCGAGCTATGAATCTAAAATGATACAACGGGACGTCGAAATGTTAAAATGGAAATTATGGTATTAATGTAAACTACAGGTTTAACGTGCACTCAAATAGGTATAGAGTAATTTAAATAGCATGCAGTAAGTTTCACTTGCCTCGACGGATTCAAGAAACGGTAAACGGAACGTCTCACATGGGCTAGAAAAGTCGCGACGCGCGCACGGTACACGGAATGAGTCCAAATGACGCACGATGGGATCACACGGGTCAGATATCCTTGCTGAGTCATCAGGATCGTCGTCGGCACGGTTGGATTCCGGCAATCCAATAACAGTGAACATGAGAAATAATGCATAAAGAAAGAGAAGAAAGAATGGAGAGAAAGAATGGAAGAAGGGAAACGTGAGTGAGAGCTTACCGTAGACGCGTTCTGTGGCTGCAGAGGAGAGGGTGAACGGTGGTGAATGAAGCTCCGGCGATGAGGGTTTGGTGTATGGGTTAGGTTTAGGGTTTGGGGTCGGTTTTGGGTGCAGGGCTGGTGTCGGGGTATTAGTGAGGGGATGCTGTAGAGGAGAGGAAGGAAATGAGATGGTGATGATGGTGGGTGTGAGGCTAGGGTCGTCGGCGGCGACCGGTGACGTTGGGCTCCTGGGGTTTTGTGGGTGTATGCAGGCGCAGTGGCTCGGGAAGAAGAAAAGAAGACGAATAAGATGGAGGGGACGAGGAGAAGGTGGTTGTGGAGCAGGAATAGGGTTAGGGTTTGATGAGGCGACGAGGAGTTGAATGGGTTTTTCTCGTGGCGAGGAGTTGCATGGGATTTTAACAGAAGAAGAAGAAGACGCAGAAGGAAGGTGACGGGATCTACGCGGGGGTGATGAGAATCAAGAAGCGCACAGTAATCGCGAGCAGAGAGAGAAAGGGTGCGAGAGGAGAGAGAAAGAGAAGAGAGAGAGAGCTGCGTATAAGAGAGAGAAAGAGAAAGGGAAAAGGCTGAGAGGGGATTTGTGTGGGCCCAGCTGATTGATGTGAAAAAGTGTTTGTTTGTAGTTAACCGCAATCAGAACGGTGTCGCGCGTAGCTAGACCGAGGTGAGTACGGGTCGTCCTCTGGGAAATGTGGAACCTTTTATTTTTACTTTAGATGTGTTGAGGAAGAGAGGAGGACTAAAGAATTTTGTGAAAAGTTTCTAGATCTACTTTAAACAAGAATGTTAAATATAGATCTAGATTATTTTAGAGATTTAAATAATATAATAATAGAGCTTGTAGGGTTCGTTAGGATTTAGTAGTTATGGAAGATTAATTAAAAGTTACCCTTTTTATCCATTAATAGATTTAGAACTAGAACGACGGTGATGCGTGTAGATTAGGGTTTCTGGAGGGAAAAGGAATCCCACTCGTAACCCTTATCTCGACACGGAACTCCGTTCATATCTAGCCTTTACCAAAACAATCATTAATCTAATCTCTAATCGCGGTCGGAACTAGCAAGGAATTGCTAGCGCGCCCGATTAGGATGTTAATGATTATTTTGATAAAGTTCCTAAACTTTATAGGACTTAAAAAGGGTTTAATTATTTTCATCCCCCATTAACCTACCCTAATCCTACGAACCCTAACAAGCGGAGAATTACTCGCGCATGTTGGGAGAAGAAGATGAAAAGAAAGAGAGGGAGAACATAATGTAAAAACAAACAATTAAATAAAAAAACTACCTTTATTAATCAACTCCTTCAAACTACACTTTTAATCCATAGAAAATGATTACAAAACTTGATTTGCTTCTCGATCTTTCCTAGGGAGGTAGTCGAACAGTCGATGATCAGCCTGGATGCGTGAGCGTCGGGAGCTTCGTGATCTCTTCGGCTTGATAGCTTTTCCAAGAGGCCCTCGGTGCCCTTTTATAGTGCAAACCCAGAATTTTTTTGTTGAAAAGTTGGTAAAATATTGCATAGATCAATCTCCCAAAATATTGCCTTCTAACTCTTCAATAGTGCGGCGGATCCGCGGCCCCAGGGTGGGTTTGGCCGCGGATCCGCGCTCAAGTGTCGAGATCAATTGCTGATTTTTCTTGGTCTTTCATCTGGTGACATTTGGCAATCATAGGAATCTTCAGAATCTGAAAATATTTTCTCGGTTGCTTCCAGACTTGGTCTCCAAGTTTGCTTCTTAATTTGGCAAGTTTTCTTCAACAAATTGATTTGTTTGTTAAATCCTTCATAACAACTTGGAAATATTCTGCACAACAACTCAAATAAGATTTTAGTAGACTTTGTTCTACTAGGATTAGACCAATAATATTATTTGCATACATTTTCCTACCAAATGATAATTAAATATATTAACACATGGAAAATAATTTTTTTACACATAAACCCTCATATGTATAATATATTATAATAAAGTCCTTTTTTTTAATATAAAAATGCTAGGAAAAATGTACTACAAATGTGCAGTTTTATCGACTGAACAAATACCCCCAAACTTATCTTTGATCGTCCCGAGCAAACTAGTTTATTTTAAGAGGAGAAAAAGAAAGGAGAAAACTAAGCACACTTTCGTAGGCAGACACGATTGCACTGAGCACGTGCAACAAGCCGTTAAACCTCTAGGTGTCCCTAATAGGAGGAGTGTTGTCTCCTGAGGGTTTTCAGCGGATTACACCCACAAAATCCTATAACAAAAGAAAGATGGTGAAATTTACATATAAAGACAAGAACCATAAAAGAAATACTTTGAAAAGAAGAGTTTCCAACTATACTAGCTTTTCAGTTGTCATGAGCCCTATCTTAATAGTCATGAAAAAATTTTAGAAATCACATCATCACTCAATAAAACATCGTTTTTATTCTTCATTCCTACCTTTTATCCAAACATTGATCATATAACCCGACGTGTGTGTAAAGAACATCCCTACACTCAGAGAATTCAATTCAAGCTATCATACTCTTGTCCATCTACCTTAGTACTTTTTACTTTGATGAATACTTAGAATTGCTTACACATTTTCATGCGACCGTTAATACTTCTTGAGGTACTAACCGACCGATTACACATGTGCTTGCAGATTTGGTGATAATATTTTCCTTGTCTTGCACCACCTAAGGCTAAGCAGTGACTCCCAGACCAGTTGGCCTTAGGGCACTAGGTGAAGAGGCACCCTCGCTATATTTTTTTATTGCTACCTTGGCGATACAAAACCAGTGTTCATTTTTTTTTCTTTTCACCTTTTTTATATTTTCTTCATCATTTCCTTCATACTTTGGCTTTTAGACAAGAGCATTTCATGGTATCCTCTACTATCCCGAGTTTCAAGACGTGTGTAGGTGCATATTGTAGGGTATCAACATTCAAATGTCTGGCTTCCAGAATAGAAACTATTTTTCAGACTTATTTTTATCCTCAGATTAGTGACTTCCCTCATCTTACTAACCCTTGGGACAACAGCTCATAACTACTTATTACTAGTTCGTATAAGAAAACTTCTAATTTTCTTGGTTTTCTTAAACTATTCCTATCTTTTGGATGTAATGTTTCACTTTCTATTCTTTTGTTATAATTTTTTTTTTTTTAAATGCCCGGTGTCAAAGAAATTCAGTGAATACAAACCTCCCCCCCAAACCTGTTTTCAGCAGTGTCCTCA
Organism: Agapanthus africanus; assembly: GCA_030015575.1. Classification (NCBI taxonomy): domain Eukaryota; kingdom Viridiplantae; phylum Streptophyta; class Magnoliopsida; order Asparagales; family Amaryllidaceae; genus Agapanthus; species Agapanthus africanus. The sequence goes on from CM057339.1 coordinate 143,314,311, forward strand.
CTGATGTAGCCTTTTGAGAACATGGACCTGTATACTAAGGGAGAGATACAAGGGGTAAAATAATAGTTAAATGATAAATTCCCCCAAACTTATTCTTTGACACGCACAGATATTCAATCAAATCATTTTTCACTCACCTCCATTCTTAAAATGTGAAAAAGTTATCAAAATATGGAGGTGAGGCGGAGGAAATTTAGTTTTGATAAAGCGGCTCCTGTAAAAACAGGAGCTCCTCCGCGGGGTCAGCAGAAAAATACGGTTTTAATCTATGCCCATTTACTTTAAAAATCGAACCTTTTTTCAAATTTTTGACTTCAACTGCCCCGTGCGAGTATACATACCGCACCACAAAAGGTCCTTTCCAACGAGATTTAAGCTTACCCGGATGAAGATGGAGACGTGAATCATAAAGAAGGACTTGTTGCCCCGATGTGAAGGTTTTTCTAGAAAGATTTTTATCGTGAAACACTTTAGTCCTATTCTTTACTATCACCGCATTATCGTAAGCTTCATCGCGGAGTTCGCTTAGCTCATTCAATTGCAGCTTCCGAAAGCCGCCAGCATGATCAAGATCAAAATTAAGCTCTTTAATAGCCCACATTGCCTTATGTTCAATCTCGACAGGGAGGTGACATGCCTTCCCAAACACAAGGCGGTATGGAGACATACCAAGATCGGTCTTATAAGCGGTGCGGAATGCCCAAAGAGCATCCGTCAATTTGGTTGACCAATCTTTACGGTTCTTAGAAACCGTCTTCTCCAAAATCTGTTTGATCTGCCTATTTGAGATCTCAGCCTGCCCGCTTGTTTGGGGATGATAGGGCGTAGAAAGTTTGTGAGTGATTGAATATTTCCGCATCAAGGCCTCGAAAGACCTATTGCAGAAATGTGTCCCGTTGTCGCTAATGATAGCGCGAGGGTGTCCGAATCGCGAGAAGATATTTTCTTTAAGGAACTTAATGACAACTTTGTTGTCATTAGTGCGACACGGTATAGCTTCCACCCACTTCGAGACATAATCAACCGCTAACAAGATATAAAGATTCCCAAAGGAGTTGGGAAAAGGGCCCATAAAATCAATACCCCAAACATCAAATATTTCCACAACCAATATAGGTTGGAGCGGCATCTCGTTCCTTCGTGAAATCCGACCCAAATGCTGACATTGCGGACAAGTTTTGCAATGTTCAAATGCATCTTTAAATAATGTTGGCCAATAAAAGCCACATTGCAAAACTTTCTCCGCCGTTTTTCGAGGTCCAAAGTGACCGCCGCATGCCTGATCATGACAAAATGATAACACGCTCTTGAATTCATCGTTAGGGACACACCTGCGAATGATTTGATCGGAACAATACTTGAATAGATATGGTTCATCCCAGTAAAAATATTTTACTTGGGATAAAAACCGAAGTTTGTCTTGTTTCGACCAATCGCTAGGTATAAGTCCCGTCGCAAGATAGTTCACGATATCCACGAACCAAGGTTCGTAGGATACATTCAAGAGCTGTTCGTCGGGAAATGAGTCATTTATCGGCACGGTCACAGTTGGCGAAGAAGTGATGCGTGAAAGATGGTCTGCTACTACGTTTTCACATCCACTCTTGTCTTTGATAACAAGATCAAATTCTTGTAACAATAGGATCCAACGTATTAGCCTGGCCTTTGCATCCTTCTTCGTTAAAAGATGTCGTAGGGCGGAGTGATCAGTGTAAACCATAATAGGTGAGCCAATCAAGTAGGGCCTGAATTTCTCTAATGCAAATACAACTGCCAAGAGTTCTTTCTCGGTAGTTGTGTAATTTATTTGTGCATCATTTAAGGTCCTACTTGCATAGTAAATTACATGTGGCATCTTATCAATATGCTGTCCCAAGACAGCACCAATAGCAAAATCTGATGCGTCACACATAAGCTCGAACGGGTGGTTCCAATCCGGAGATGATAGAACGGGGGCTGTAGTGAGTGATTCTTTAAGTGATTCAAAAGCAGCCTCACAATCCGAATTGAAGTGAAAAGTAGTGTCCTTGGCCAATAGAAGGGTTAAGGGTCTAGCAATTTTGCTAAAGTCCTTAATAAATCTCCTATAAAATCCTGCATGACCAAGGAAGGATCGTATATCTTTGACGCAATTGGGACGAGGGAGGTTTTGAATGACATCTATTTTAGCTCTGTCGACCTCAATGCCTTTATGTGAAATTATATGTCCAAGTACAATACCTTCTTGAACCATAAAATGGCATTTTTCCCAATTCAAAATCAAGTTCTTATCCTTACAGCGGGTAAGAACAGCGTCAAGATTACGAAGGCAGTCCTCAAAGGAGTCCCCAAAAATGGAGAAATCGTCCATAAAAATTTCTAGAAAATTTTCCACCATATCTGAAAATATCCCCATCATGCACCGCTGAAATGTAGCGGGAGCGTTGCATAACCGAAAGGGCATGCGTCTATAAGCAAAAGTTCCGAAAGGACAAGTAAAAGTGGCTTTATCTTGATCCTTTTCGGCGATGGGGACCTGGTTGTAACCAGAGTATCCGTCCAAGAAACAGTAGTATTCGTGTCCCGCTAATCGTTCTAACATCTGGTCAATGAAAGGTAGAGGGAAGTGATCTTTCCTCGTCGCGGCATTGAGTTTCCTGTAATCGATACATACCCGCCACCCAGTTTGGATGCGTGTTTGGATTAACTCATTAGCCTCGTTAGTGATGACCGTGATGCCAGACTTTTTAGGGACCACATGAATTGGACTTACCCATTGACTATCAGATATGGGGTAAATTATTCCACTATCAAGACACTTGACGATTTCTTTCTTTACCGCCTCCTTCATAACGGGATTTAACCGTCTTTGTGGGTCTCGGGTTGGTTTGGCTTCATCCATCAGATGTATGTGATGTTCAACAATTAAGGGACTAATCCCTTTGATGTCGGCCATTGTCCAACCAAATGCTTCCCGATTCGATCTCAACACTGCCAAAAGTGCATTCTCTTGCCCTAAGGCTAGAGAAGCGGAAATAATCACTGGAAAAGTCTCATTCTCTCCTAAATATGCATATTTAAGATGAGAAGGTAGCGGTTTGAGATCAAGAATTGGTGGAGAGACAATAGAAGGAGGGGTAACGGAATGATATTCGGACTTCTTAAGAGGTTCAAAACTTGCATAAGATATTGACTCGGAAAGTGCTGCTGACTTTTGCAACGAGTCAACGGGTTCAATCTCAAGGTCGGACTCATTGAACATATCCTCACTGTGAAGTGGTGCAAGATCAAACGATGTCTCATTAGTGTTGTCGAGAACATCAAAGCAAAGTTCCTCATCCATGCAGCTTTCGGGAGCTATCTCGTGGATGGAACAAACATCCAGCAAATGAGCAGAAGGTTCTGATGGCTGACTTCCTAGCTTGTAAATATTAAGCTCAATTGTCATTTTCCCGAAGGATAAGTTCATAGAACCGTTACGACAATTAATCACAGCGTTAGAAGTTGCTAGGAAGGGTCGACCAAGTATCACCGGGATTTGATTGCGTGGGTTTGCCACAGGTTGTGTATCTAAAACAATAAAGTCCACGGGAAATATGAATTCCCCGACTTTAATTAACACATCCTCTAGTTCGCCCCGAGGTTTGGTGATAGATCGATCAGCCATTTGGAGAGTACAATGGGCGGGTTTTAACTCTCCAATTCCTAACTGCTCGTATACTGAATAAGGAAGAAAGTTGACGCTGGCGCCTAGATCGAGTAAAGCACGATTTATATTTTTACCCCCAATAGAAATAGAGATTGTAGGACAGCCGGGGTCCTTACGTTTCTTTGGTATTTGTTGGGTAAAAGCTGTGCTAACATTACTCGTCATGAAAACCTTTTTAGGCACTTGAGTTTTTCTCTTCCTAGTGCACAAGTCTTTAAGGATTCTTGCATAAGATGGGACTTGTTGAATAGCATCTAGAAGAGGAATATTCACGTTAACTTGCTTAAACATTTCCACAATCTTCTCCATTTGCGGGTTAGGTCGGTTGGCCCTTAATCGGTTTGGAAAAGGAGCACGATCAATAAGTTTTGGGTCCAACGTTTGTGGAGAAGACTGTGGCGACGGATTCGATCCCAAAATTGGAGTGGGCATCGACTTAGATAGATTTGGCGAAATGTTTGAGCCTTGGGGAAAACGGAGAATAGGCTCGGATGAAGGTGGGAGACTAGACGAGTTAGGGGAAGAAGAAGAAGAAGAAGGGGTATCAAATATGTCACTATCATCAACTTGCTCACCCACTTGGTTGTTCAGCACTCTCCCCGATCTCAACGTAGTAATGGCATTCACATTATGACTTTGTGAATGGCCAGGATTCGGTAGGGGTTGAGATGGGAGTTTCCCTTTCTCTCTCGCACTCATTGCGGCGTTTAACTGTGCGATTTGGTTTTCTATTGATTTAATACTCTCACCATGGGAGGAGGAGTTTTTCGTTAGGGTATCAATAGAAGACCTTATCTCAGCCGAATTTTGCATGGATTGTTTCATGAACATATCCAAAGTTTGTGCAAGCGAGTTGTCAGTACCGACCATTTGTGGTGTAGAAATGTTGGCCGGATTTTGGAAATTTTGTGACTGAAAGGGGGGCTGATTCTGTGGTTGTGGTTGCTGTGGAGGAGGTCTTTGATAATTACTTTGTTGGTTTTGATTCCAAGCAAAGTTAGGATGATTCCTCCATCCTTGATTATATGTGGAAGAATAAGGATCATTTCTAGGTCGCTGCTGAAAAGCAGCATTAGCTTGAAACGATGCATTCATAGGACATTCTTCCGTTAAGTGTGAAGGATCCGAACAGCAACCACAGACAGTCTTGGGAAGCGTAACCTGATTTAGGGAGACTGATGAGAATCTGCTCTCAATAGCGTCGAGTTTCTTCTGCATCGCTGCCATTTCGGCTTTTACTGCGATGGAAACGTCGAGCTGGTGAATACCTCCCTTAGTTGTAGGTGGTCTTACGCTTTCCCACTGCAACGTGTGTTCAGCGAGATCTTCCAGATATTTCCATGCTTCACCGTCATCTTTAGACATGAAATTGCATTGACACATTGTTTCAAGCATCTGCTTTGTCGCTGGATTAATGCCCTCATATATAATCCGACATAAATCCCATCTTTGTATTCCGTGATGGGGGCATTGGACAAGCAGATCTTTGAAACGTTCAAAGCACTTCCAAAATGGTTCATTGGGAAGCTGGGTGAACTGGTTAATCTCGCTCCTAACATGTGCAGTCTTATGATTTGGGTAAAACTTCTTAAGAAATGCTACGACGAATTCATCCCAATTAGCGATAGAGTGTGCGGCAGTATTATAAAGCCATTTTTCTGCCAAGTCGCACAGTGTGAATGGGAGAAGACGTAAGCGCATAGCATCTAAAGTCAATTGTGAAGTACCCATCATTGCGCATACGTTTTCGAATTTAGTGATGAAAACGTACGCGTCTTCCGACTCAAGCCCGTGAAATTTGGGCAGCAGATTGATGTAGTGGGGTTTAATTTCGAAATTATCCCCGTTAGGTGGTGGAAGAGATAGACAAGTAGGAAGAGGACCACGAATAGGATAGCATCTCTCTTGGAGAGAGATGTGCGGTGGATTCTGCGCACCTGCGGGCGGTGGCGGCGTGGTGTTATACTCTGATGGAGTGCCGTCCATCTCGGTTGATGTGGTGTGTGGTGGGGGAAAAGAAGATGAAGAAGTACTGACTTCGGCGTCGATAGCAGGAACGCGGATAAGACGGGCACTAGGATCCCGTGTCCAGCCAAGCATGCACTAAGAGGGTTTAGTGCAAGTGGCAGCGTGTGTGTGATTTAAAATTGGCTTGTTTTGAAAAAGTGGGACTCAAGACAAATCTCCCTAAAATGCACAAGCAACCCTAGAACTAAGGTTACCTAGGTCAGTCTCTAGACAGCTCCTAACTAAGGCTAGAAATAGGACCTCAAACCGCCTCTTCACGGACAAGTACGGCCAGGTAAGTGGGAAGGAACCACCACTACAGTGGGCCTAATTAGAAACCACTAGCCTAGACACGCAATGTCAGTTAGGATAAACGGCCGATGCCTATACTAGTCTTTTTCCTATTGAGCTCGACAGTCCTTAGAGTCTGGTCTAGATATTTTTTAAATTAATGAAGGGTTGTTCTATATGCTCGGTTTGTGATTTGTGGGGCTTAGGAAGGGTGATGAAATCCCCACCTAATCTTGATTTGGTCTTTGCCCCTTAAAATCCGTATTAAATATGCAAAACAAAACCAATAACAAAACTTTTGCAAAAAGATTTTTGAGCGGCGCAATTTTGCAAAGAATCCTGCAGAAGATAGATTTTATTGGATTTGAGGAGAGAGAGAAGGAGTTGAGAATCTTACCAGAGAGTTCCGTAGCCCTAATCCCTTCAAGCCGCCGCGTTTCCGCCGTAGGAAGCCCTTTGTGCCGCGCTTCCGCCGCAAGGTGGAAGGAACAATTGCTGAAAATTTTTCTCAAGCCCTCTGTGCTCCTCTGGATCTCGATGAATGCCTCTGTCTTCTGTTTTCCTTAATTCTGTAACTCCAGATCTCCTTGCAAAATTCACGCACAAATCGTTAAATATGCAATTTACAGTTTTGTGTTAATAATGATATAAATCGTCTAAGAATTCAATACAAATAGTAAAAATAAAAAATTACGCACGTATCCCCGGCAACGGCGCCATTTGATTGATGTGAAAAAGTGTTTGTTTGTAGTTAACCGCAATCAGAACGGTGTCGCGCGTAGCTAGACCGAGGTGAGTACGGGTCGTCCTCTGGGAAATGTGGAACCTTTTATTTTTACTTTAGATGTGTTGAGGAAGAGAGGAGGAATAAAGAATTTTGTGAAAAGTTTCTAGATCTACTTTAAACAAGAATGTTAAATATAGATCTAGATTATTTTAGAGATTTAAATATATAATAATAGGGCTTGTAGGGTTCGTTAGGATTTAGTAGTTATGGAAGATTAATTAAAAGTTACCCTTTTTATCCATTAATAGATTTAGAACTAGAACGACGGTGATGCGTGTAGATTATGGTTTCTAGAGGGAAAAGTAATCCCACTCGTAACCCTTATCTCGACACGGAACTCCGTTCATATCTAGCCTTTACCAAAACAATCATTAATCTAATCTCTAATCGCGGTCGGAACTAGCAAGGAATTGCTAGCGCGCCCGATTAGGATGTTAATGATTATTTTGATAAAGTTCCTAAACTTTATAGGACTTAAAAAGGGTTTAATTATTTTCATCCCCCATTAACCTACCCTAATCCTACGAACCCTAACAAGCGGAGAATTACTCGCGCATGTTGGGAGAAGAAGATGAAAAGAAAGAGAGGGAGAACATAATGTAAAAACAAACAATTAAATAAAAAAACTACCTTTATTAATCAACTCCTTCAAACTACACTTTTAATCCATAGAAAATGATTACAAAACTTGATTTGCTTCTCGATCTTTCCTAGGGAGGTAGTCGAACAGTCGATGATCAGCCTGGATGCGTGAGCGTCGGGAGCTTCGTGATCTCTTCGGCTTGATAGCTTTTCCAAGAGGCCCTCGGTGCCCTTTTATAGTGCAAACCCAGAATCTTTTTGTTGAAAAGTTGGTAAAATATTGCATAGATCAATCTCCCAAAATATTGCCTTCTAACTCTTCAATAGTGCGGCGGATCCGCGGCCCCAGGATGGGTTTGGCCGCGGATCCGCGCTCAAGTGTCGAGATCAATTGCTGATTTTTCTTGGTCTTTCATCTGGTGACATTTGGCAATCATAGGAATCTTCAGAATCTGAAAATATTTTCTCGGTTGCTTCCAGACTTGGTCTCCAAGTTTGCTTCTTAATTTGGCAAGTTTTCTTCAACAAATTGATTTGTTTGTTAAATCCTTCATAACAACTTGGAAATATTCTGCACAACAACTCAAATAAGATTTTAGTAGACTTTGTTCTACTAGGATTAGACCAATAATATTATTTGCATACATTTTCCTACCAAATGATAATTAAATATATTAACACATGGAAAATAATGTTTTTACACATAAACCCTCATATGTATAATATATTATAATAAAGTCCTTTTTTTAATATAAAAATGGTAGGAAAAATGTACTACAAATGTGCAGTTTTATCGACTGAACACCAGCGCAAGAAAAGTAAACGTTTCATTGGTCGGGGAAGTGGGACCCCAAAGGAAAACGCTGAGTGCGAAGGGTTGAAGGGTTTCTTAGTTTTAAATTTAAAAGATTTATATACTTGGTTAAGGAAAAATATGGTGAACCGTTAATACTTAGATTTATAATATATTTTGGTTGGTAAACAAAATCTTTTGGCTGAAGATCGTAAATATTAAACAAATATCAAGAAATTTAAAAAAAAGTTAGAAATTTGGCGGGATACGAAATAATTCAGAAATGCGCAGATCCAAAATTTGGATTTGAAATATGAAAATTATTAATAAGTTCCAAAAATTAAAATGAAGGATTTTGTAACGAAAAAGCATACCCCCAAGAACGGACGCACGCACGTGTGCGTAGCCATCAAAACACCTCTGTTTCACTGATTGGGACGAGAACACAATGCAAGGATGCTACCACAGGGTTAGGGGTATCAGGAAGGCCATGTCATGTATTTTTTTTAAATTATCTTAAGTGACCTAAACTGTTATATGCAAAACTTGTGAGGTTAGGGTATTCTATAACTATGAAACAATAAGCACAAACAAGCGGGTTGAATATATAGAGTGAACCACCATTCGCATCCAAACACGGCAAATGTCATAAACACCACAAACAATACATACGGCAACAGAAATTGGTATAACTGAACTCGGTTGTTATATTATACCCAACTACAAAAGAATTTCGTCCTCGAAATTCCAAGAACACAAAAAGGATAAACGACCAACAACTATAAGAAAAGATGGGGAAACTTCTGCCGGATTTCATCTTCTCGTTCCCAAGTTGACTCTCCATGTGAGCGATTACTCCAAGAAACAAGTACAAGAGGGATAATCTTGTTCTTAAGAACCTTTTCCCTTCGATCCACAATCGCAATCGGTTGCTCCTCAAAAGTCAAGTCTTCTCGTACAGTCAGCTCTGAATGATCCAACACATGTGTTTCATCTCAAACATATTTACGGAGTTGAGATACGTGAAACACATCATGAATATTTTCCAAGGATTGCGGTAACGCCAATTGATACGCTATCTCACCAACACGCTCCAAAATTTCAAATCTTTGAAAGTCTTCAATGAACTCCTTCCGCATAGTCAACATCTAAATTGCTGGTAACCGACTGAGCGCATCCGGCACAACATTAATTTTCCCTAAATGGTACTTAAGATCAAGTTCATAGTCAGCCATCAGCTCCAACCATCTACGCTGCCTCATATTAAGCTCCTTCTGCGTGAACACATACTTCAAGCTTTTGTGATCAGTGAAAACCTCGACCCTTTCGCCCATAAGGTAGTGTATCCAAATCTTTAAAGCGAAGATCACAGCCGCAAGCTCCAAGTCGTGAGTTGGGTAATTCTTCTCATGGGTCTTCAATTGTCTCGATGCGTACGCTATAACCTTCCTATGCTGCATCAAAACACATCCCAATCCTTTCCCAGTGTCACGCCCCGAAAGTACGGAACATGACCGGCACTTAAACTACGAAACGTCTCGAGGCGTTCGTAATCTAAGTAAGCCGAAAACCCAGAAATCCAAACCAAGAAAAGTAGTAGAGTGAAGGAAAACAAATTTAAATCAAGTAGTTTTAATAGCATAAGCCGAATTATGCGTTTTTTAAAAACATCAAATATTTCCTGAAAATTTCGGCAGAGTCTCCTTTGTAAATACAGGCTCCCAAACGGGATACAACATGAATAGTATACGAAATCAATAAAATGCATCCCCAAGCGGGAGCTAGCTCTTCGTCAATCGACGGTCACAACCATACAAGCAATATAATATACAACGCCAAGGGCGAGGATCAAAACTCAAAAGGAACTCAAAACAACCAGAAATCCACAGAAAAAAAAAATAACGCGCGACTCTAAGGTCGAAAGAATAACATCACTGGTCTCTATCTCAGAAATACATACATGTTTGGTTGATGGAACTTCTAGATACAACAGAATAATAATATACAAGTTATATAATGGGGGGTACGATACAAGTAAACCCACCTACTAGCAAATCATCCGAAGGAAACTATGCCCGCAAGCCGTAATGAAACCTGTACGGCAAACCTGCAAGAAACTGGGGCACAACGGGGGTGAGTTGCCAACTCGTGAATAGAAAAACATCTACGCACAGAAATCGCATAAATAACGCAACCTAGGTCAATGATCATAATACATCCTCAAATATATGAATAACACGTAGCCTATAACAAGGCTAGGGTAAATATCTAACCCAAGTGTAATCTCATGTGCCTGTGTCAGTGCCTCAAGTAGCAATATATCATATGAATGAGGTATGAATGCATGAAAATAGAGTACATGTAAATGAAGAAACTGTTTTCATAATTTAGTGAGATTTCCTTTTTATTTTTAAAATGAGGTATCATAATGAAATCAGCATAAAACAGTGCCTAGCATCGGCACAAAACGTAATCCCAATATCTCGATATCTCTGTATCACAGTCTCTGTACCTCAATATCTCGAAATCTCAATGTCTCAATCACAATATCTAGGGCACCGTCAGTCCAGACCGGCCCCTACCATCCATCTCAAGACCACGACGGTATCCTCCGGATATCCGACGCGTCGGGTAAAATCACCGGTAGGTAGTGCTCCCCTACCAGGCTCACATCGTCATCATCACGAGCTTCTTGCCCCGGGGTACCTTACCGGGTCCACCATGTACCCGAAACGGTTCATCCGCCTCCTCGAATCGGGTCTCGAAATCCGTCAGCAAACTCATGGTGGACGACTCATACATCATGGGGAAAACCGCACTTTTTATTTTAAAAGAGAGAAAAGATTTATTTATGTTTTTGCGATTTTCCTCCAAATCCAGAAAATCTCATGGAAATCCGAATCCAAACCTCAATAAGACGTAAAATAGTGAATATATGCATGAGAATCCATGAATGCGGCATAACAATGAGTAACAGTATGCATGAAGTAGCAGGTAATAACTACAATGTCTAAACTAACATATAAGGCAAGTACGCTATGTCAAGCAATAATACTTTCTAAGGTGTACGTGACATGGCAATTACCGATGAAGATGTGTGTGAGCCGGCAAGTAAATGTACGTGGTACATACGCATCATCGGTAATGGTGCTGGTGTCCTAACAGTATGATGCCAACAATGCAATAAGAAATTATAATATAAGTATGCGATGCAGAGCGAACAGTAATAATGAGTGGGAGCTAAATACTAAACACAACGATAACTAATCTGCATTACCCTAATATAAATCCTACAAATGGTGCCTTTTGAAATAACACGAATCATGGGGTTTTGAAAATAGGGGCTACGGTGTTTTTATGAAAAGTTACGTCTTTTGAAATATCCGTAGGATCCCTTGGGCTGTCTTTTAAAATACCCACGATTCGTTAGTTTTTGAAATAGGTAAGAATCGAATCTAATCTAACAACTAAACTAAACTAAAGGACAAAGTTAACAAGCTGGACTGCAGGTAAGGAAACCGCCTAACATCTGAGTCGATATATATACATACCTGTATATATATATATATATTAGTCGGTGATCCCGCCTCAATAGTACCATATCCGATACCATATCTATAATCAGACACCCCAAGTCAAGAGTGCGGATCAATCATCAAAATATAGCTCGTACGTAAATCCGTCGTACGACATCCCCAAATCTGGGTACGGGTCAATATCATACTCATCACATTGTTCATCTGGTATCCTCTTTATCAAGATCATCATCTGGAGTACTGACCTACGTCTAGTACACTACTAATATTCCTATTGACATGGAATTGTCATCCAAAGATCCACTATAACATCAGGACGTATCTCAAGTACGAATTCTGCCATATCACCGATCATACTGCCTCAACTCAATCTCATCGACTCATCTCAATCCCAAGTACCATCCGCAAATCCAGTATGTAAACACCTAGTCCCATACCCAGGTGAACACATAAACACATCTCCCCTTATACGCACAGGTAATAACATAGATGTATGCATATGTGTGCGTGCATGTGTGGGTGTAACAACTACTCTAGGGTTTCGCAACCAACACTAAACTAATCCATGAACACCTAGAATCTACCTTTATCATCAAGTCTCAAATCAACATAATATAATCAAAATATATGTGTGTATACGTATTCGTATACATCACCACGAACTGCGGGGGTGCTATACGCCATCCACCCGACTTCTTCCCGTAGATATAAATCTACTCACCTGGTCCTCGCTCGCTGGTGCCGACGTCGCCACGCGCTTGCTTGTCGTCTCGAAGTCCACATAGGGTACCTACATATCATAACGCACCGTGTCGTATTAAAATCCGACACATGACCCAAAAACGACACGTGAATCCCACATAGGTCAAAACCTATGGTTGCTTTCACAAATCAACCCAAAAACCCTCGACGTCGGCGTACAAACGCCAAACCATCGAGAAAAACCCAAATACACTCATTTGCACATTCACGAACACTAATTTTAATATAAAAATAGGTTAAAACTCACAAAAACCCCAATTTCACTTAAAAAGTCTTTTTTCCGAAAATCTAGCAAGCACAATTCGCCGTATTTGTACAAAACATAATGTTTAAACAAATATAGCGGCCATAATACTTATTAAATATCTTAAATAAGTTATACAAACAATTTCCACATTTTTAATCCCAATTATTTAACCAATTTCAAAAGCCTAGTTAGCAAATTAACATAATTAACACAATTTCTTTAAACTAACCATTAACAACTAACTACTAATCTTGTTTTAACAATTTTAGTGGCCACAATATTCACCAAATAACTTAATTAGGTCACAAAAATATTAAGTAGATTTTTATCTTGCTAAATTATATTAAACCAAAAACCTAGTTAGCGACAAATACCCGTTTTACTTCAAAACACGATATTTTAACAAATCTAGTGGTCAAAATGCTCATAAAATATCTTAACTAAGCCACACTAACCATAACCAAATTTTTTATTTCATCTAATTACATCTATCCTAAAACCCAGTTTCCAAAATCTTTTCATTTGGACAATTACATGTTACAATTGGCAATAAGTAACAAATTTAAGTTGCATAGCTTAAGATGCTAAAAAAAACATCACACAACCATGAACACATGATCACAACCTAACTTGATCTCAAACTCTTTCCATTACAAACTAAATCCCAATTAGAATCACATTTAAACTTAATTGACTTTGATCAAAGAAACTATCCAACAATTTAAATTTGGCTTGGGATTTATACCTCACAAAAACAAGAGACCAAGCTTGAAATCTAGCCTCCCAAAATGGCCTCCAAGCTCCTGTTGAATTTGTATTGATTTTGGGTAGGAGTTAGATTTGGATTTAGAATTGAATTTGTATTGATTTTGAAGTGGTTTTGTGGATTCTTTTGATGCAAAATTGAGTGGGATTTGGGGGGGGCTGCTGCTGTTGGGAGAAGGGGGGCTCGGCCTAATGAGGGGGGTGAGGGTAGAGAGAGTGGGGTGATGTTAGGAAGTCAAGAATTGACCAAAGTCAACAAAGCCCATACTTACATATATTTATTCTTTCATTCTTTTGTTTTATTTTCTTTTGCAAAACAAGTGGGGACAAGAGAGGGGGGCTGCTGAATTCAGCCAAGGGGGAGGGAAAATGGGGGTTTGTGAGTGTGGGTATGGGTGTGGGGTGATGAAAAATGATAAATACTATACCCCAAATATCCATTTACACTAAAAAAAAGCATTTTTTTCAATATTTTCTAAACCGTTTTGGCAAACGATTTCGTTTCAAAAACCACATGGTAAAATTTTATTTAAAGTTTTATGATACATAAAATTTGTTTCAAATCATTCCGATTTGTAATTTTCCCTAATTAAATGTATTAGTGACGGCTTAAAATAATATTAAAATAATATTTTTTTCAGAAAATTTGAAATTTCACCAGTGGCTCAATAAACACCAAATACTAGCAATTACATAGTTAGAATATGTATATTTAATTTTTATGATAAGATATTTGTATTTTGACTTTTTACAGAAAACCCCCTTATTTTACCGTTTTTTTGAAATTTCACCGAAACGATTTTCAAAACGTTACACCCAGATGCATCACTGTGAATTACCAATCCTCCGGAATTGTCCGGTACAGTCAGAATAGGAGCGGTTATCAATATCTGCTTCAACGTCTCAAAAGCTGACGCATAATTATCCGTCCACACAAATGGCACCTCCTTGCGCGTAAGCTTGGTCAACGGTTCCGCCAGACGAGCAAAGTTCTCCACAAATCTTCTGTAATACCCGGCTAGTCCAAGAAATCTTCTTATCTCCACAACATTCTTCGGAATCGGCCAATCACGGACTGCTGCAATCTTTTCGGGATCAACGGCAATTCCATCACCAGACACGACATGCCCCAAAAACTTTACTTCCTTCATCCAAAACTCACACTTGCTCATCTTTGCATATAATTTTTCTTGCCTCAGTGTCTGCAGTGCGATCTTCAAATGTTCTGCATGTTCTTCAATACTCTTCGAATAGACCAGAATATCATCAATGAACACCACTATAAACTGGTCCAAGAATGGGGGAAATATTCGGTTCATCAAGTCCATGAATATCGCCGGTGCATTCGTTACTCTGAATGGCATCACTAAATACTCGTAATGTCCATACCGAGTTCGGAACGTCGTCTTGCAAATATCTTCTGTTTTCACTCGGACCTGATGATATCCGGATCGCAAATCTAGCTTCGAAAATACCCTCGCACCACTAAGCTGCTCAAATAATTCGCCAATGCGGGGGATGGGGTACTTGTTCTTAATAGTCACCCGGTTTAATTCTCGATAGTCGATGCACATCCTCCTTGTGTCATCTTTCTTCTTGACTAGAAGAACTGGAGCTCCCCACGGCGAGTTACTGCTTCGGATCCAACCCTTCTCAAGTAATTCAGTAACCTGCTTTTTAACTTCTTCCAACTCCACTGGTGCCATTGGATAGTATGCTTTAGAGACCGCCGCTGCACCAGGAATAAGATCAATCGCGAACTCTACGTCTCGCTTCGGCGGTAAACCTGATATGTCTTCAAACACATCCATGAAATCTCGAACAACACTCGGCGCTTATTCTTTATCAACCTCCAATGACGAAAGAACGCTAGTTGTCGGCCTAGCCCTAAACTCGACTGGCCCGACAGAACTGCTTCCTCCAGTGAAGATAAACTCGGGATGTCCGGGAATCTGGAAAATTACTTTCTTTGCCCTACAATCAAGGTGAGCATGGAAAGTGCCGAGAAAATCCATTCCCAAGACGACTTCATAGCTGCCCGTATCAATCACCAAGAAATCTGCAAAAAGCTCCTGTCCGCAAACAACAACTGCACAATCTTTACACTCTCTACTAGATATGATTTTCCCATTCCCAGAGTGTATGTCCCAGAAACTAGACAATGTCGTGCAAGTAATCGAGTGTGTAGCTATAAACTTGGACGACATAAAACAATGGGATGCACCAGAATCAAATAACGCTAATGCGGGAAAACTATGAACAAGTAGAATACCTGAAAAAACATCCCCCGAAGCCTTCGCTTCCTCAGCCGTCAGGGTAAATGCTCGAGCTTGATTGGGTCCGTGAGTCAGCTGCTTCTGTCCCTGAAACGGTTTCTGTGGTGGCTTCTGAATAGCATCCCTCGTGCGAAGCTTCGACGGACAAGCGTTGATAGTGTGATCTTCCGCTCCACAAACCAAACAGAGTCCCTGCCTCCTTCGACAATCTTTTTGCACGTGTCCAGGTAAATGGCAGTAGTCACAGATCACGGTCCTCCTCTGATCAACGACAACATGCTTCTTCATTGGTGTTACACCACGACGGTCCACTGGAATACCTATGCGTCCATGTGCTCGGTTCGGTGCAAAAGCTGGCTTCCGTACTGTGATTGCTGTCTGTTGTGAACTCCCAGTCTTCCCAAATAAGCTCTGTTGTTCTCGGGCCGCCATAAGTACCTGTGAGAAAGTGGTCAAACTGAGGGAGACAATATGCCTCTGGATGTCCACATCCAAAGTGCGCATGAACCTCCTTGCCCTATCCGCATCGTTGGCAACTGAAGGTCCAGCGAACCAACTGAGCTGCGTCCACTCAGCTGCATGTACATATACAGGTGCACCATTCTGCCTTAGACTGATGAACTTCTCTTCCATTTCCTCCCGTGCAGTCTGTGGGAAGAACTTCTCCAAGAAAATCTTTAAAAAATCTGCCCACTTGATCGGCTTGGGCAAGCGGGTCTCCTCCACAAGCCACCATTCACGGGCGTAATCCACCAACTGGATGCGTACTACATCCACCCTCTTATCATCTGGGATCTGTGCCGCAATGAGTAAGTTCTCCGTGTCAACTAGTCACTGCTCCGCTGGCAACGGCTCCTCCAAACCAGTAAAGACCGACGGACCCAGTCTTCTGAAATCAGCTACGGTTCCCACACGATCCACTGATCTGGCCACAACATTGTTCACGGATTGCTGAACGGTCCGCAAACCTTCCTGAAAAGATTCAGCTTGCTGCTGGATCAGCTCGGTCTGCCGCTTTTGGTTCTCCAACATCCCACGTATTACTCCAAGCATAGCAGCTTCGTCAACACGCCTTTGGTACGTCTTCAGATTCTTATCTGCCATGTTCCTGAAATCAAAGCACCAAAAAGATTAGCATGATAACAGATTCAAAATGTAGATCAAGGCTAGAACTCCGAGTTACTTAAATAGAGTACCGCATTGTAACTATGCCGCGGTATCATAGCTACAATTACATAACTCCACCCAAGTCGCCTAAGTTCTAGAGATAAACAAGGAACCAGGTTTCTAGTCGATATGCAAAGGAAGTTTGCATACCGTAAAAGTATAATCAGGAGGAGGTTAGATTCAAGAACGGTAAAACGGTAAGGTGGCAGGACATGTTTCCTAATCACGAGTATTCTCATTCGTGTATTGGGTCCAAAACCCAACTACAAAAGAATCAACCGGATTAACCTATAACCTATGGCTCTGATACCAAAAGAACCATGTCACGTCCCGCTTCCCAGAGTACGCTAAGGTAGGCACGTGACATAGCCAACCATGCTACCTGTGGATAGGAGTTATCCTTCTACCGTCACATTACAGCTGTAGAGATATCAAGAACAAAATAAAACTATCTAGCATATGTCCATAAGCCAAAATAAAATGAGTCAAGAATAAATAACGCGGAAACAAAAGATCCAATACAAGAATAACTGGAATGTATGTCCCATAATGCGAGCTCACATCAGGAATAAAATACTGAAAAGTAAAAGAACTGACTACTAAAGAGTCCTCACTGATCAGCCTGTTGGTTGAAGTACTCCTGCTCAGACTGCAGCAAAGGTACGGAATCTGGGCCATGCAAAACCCAGACGTCAGCGCGTCATGTCATCAAGCAGTAAAATATAAACAGGGTAACAAGACATGCAAGTATAATCGTAAATGGTAAAGCAGGGTAACAGCAATATAAATCGGGGTAGTGAAGGGTGGTGTACAGTGAGTAAACTAAACTGGTCTATTGGGTTATCTACTCTCAAGTCTTTGAAATCAATTTGATGAATCATCGATGTAACTCAATAGTATCCCGTGCGTGCTCGGGACCACGGTCAAGATTCTCGGGCTGAATTCGAGACGTGCCGCTAGGCAGTAAAAGGGTAGTATGTAAAGATGAGTGATGTCAGCATCATCATCCCGGGGCTGGCCTAGCCCGTAAGACTGATCAGAACAGGTATAGAACTGTCGAGTTACAAATCAGGTTTCATCATTGATTTCCCCATGCCCCCAAGTTATATGTATTGGAGTCAGGTATTAATATAATCTAAAGCTAATGCCAACACAGGATCAGGCAGGTACAGGTTTTTCTTGATAGAAAACAGGAACGGTCCGTAAGGACAACAGGTCAGGTTTGTTGGCATTAGGCACAAGAACAGGTAACAGGTAAAGCCATGGTACATCAGGTCAGGTCAAGTAGTGTATTTAGGTGTCATGTCATGTCAAGAGTGTACGGTACCATGTCATATCAAGTAGGAAGTGCAACAAGTCATGTCAGAAAGCACAAGATGTCATGTGGGTGCTCATAATCAAACTAACATAGACATGATTATAAATGAACAAGCATGGGTACTATCAGAACAATAAACTGGAACATGTAATATAATATGAAAATAGGTACAGATTAAATTATATCGATGCACGGTTATTATTTTGCGTTTAAGGGATAGTTTCAACATTACTTAACTACAGTATAACAAATATGGATGTTAAAATCATGTTAATATGTACTGAATAATCTAAAGATGCAATTGAATATAAATCAGGTTAGATGTATGCAAACGGTCGTCCGACAGGGTATAAAATATAAAAGGGGTACTGTGGGTTATGCAAATAATTATTATACGATTTAAATATGAATGTGGGTACTATGTATAATAGAACTAAATGCAACCAGGTATGTTTCGAGCTATGAATCTAAAATGATACAACGGGACGTCGAAATGTTAAAATGGAAATTATGGTATTAATGTAAACTACAGGTTTAACGTGCACTCAAATAGGTATATAGTAATTTAAATAGCATGCAGCAAGTTTCACTTGCCTCGACGGATTCAAGAAACGATAAACGGAACGTCTCACGTTGGCTAGAAAAGTCACGACCCACGCACGGTACACGGAATGAGTCCAAACGACGCACGATGGGATCACACGGGTCAGATATCCTCGCTCAGTCGTCGGGATCGTCGTCGACACGGTCGGATTCCTGCAATCCAATAACAGTGAACATAAGAAATAATGCATAAAGAAAGAGAAGAAAGAATGGAGAGAAAGAATGGAAGAAGGTAAATGTGAGAGAGAGCTTACTGTAGACGCGTTCTGTGGCTGCAGAGGAGAGGGTGAACGGCTGTGAACGGAGCTCCGACGGTGAGGGTTTGGTGTATGGGTTAGGTTTAGGGTTTGGGGTCGGTTTTGGGTGCAGGGCTGGTGTCGGGGTATTAGTGAGGGGATGATGTATAGGAGAGGAAGGAAATGAGATGGTGATGATGGTGGGTGTGAGGCTAGGGTCGTCGTCGGCGACCGGTGACGTTGGGCTCCTGGGGTTTTGTGGGTGTGTGCAGGCGCAGTGGTTCGGGAAGAAGAAGAGAAGACGAATAAGATGGAGGGCAGGAGGAGACGGTGGTTGTGGAGAAGGAATATGGTTAGGGTTTTCTCGTGGCGACGAGGAGTTGAATGGGTTTTTCTCGTGGCGAAGAGTTGCATGGGATTTTAACAGAAGAAGAAGAAGACGTAGAAGGAAGGTAACGGGATCTACACGGGGGTGACGAGAATCAAGAAGCGCACAGTAATCGCGAGCAGAGAGAGAAAGGGTGTGAGAGGAGAGAGAAAGAGAAGAGAGAGAGAGAGAGAGCTGCGTATACGAGAGAGAAAGAGAAAGGGAAAAGGGATGAGAGAGGATTTTTGTGGGCCCAGCGCAAGGAAAGGAAACGTTTCATTGGTCGGGGAAGTGGGACCCCAAAGGAAAACGCTGAGTGCGAAGGGTTGAAGGGTTTCTTAGTTTTAAATTTAAAAGATTTATATACTTGGTTAAGGAAAAATATGGTGAACCGTTAATACTTAGATTTATAATATATTTTGGTTGGTAAACAAAATCTTTTGGCTGAAGATCGTAAATATTAAACGAATATCAAGAAATTTAAAAAAAGTTAGAAATTTGGCGGGATACGAAATAATTCAGAAATGCGCCTGGGTCGAGTCTAAAATTTGGATTTGAAATATGAAAATTATTAGTAAGTTCCAAAAATTAAAATGAAGGATTTTGTAACGAAAAAGCATACCCCCAAGAACGGACGCACGCACGTGCGCATAGCCATCCAAACACGTCCGTTTCACTGAACGGGACGAGAACACAATGCAAGGATGCTACCACAGGGTTAGGGGTATCAGGCAAGCCATGTCATGTATTTTTTTAAATTATCTTAAGTGACCTAAACTGTTATATGCAAAACATGTGAGGTTAGGGTATTCTATAACTATGAAACAACAAGCACAAACAAGCGGGTCAAATATATAGAGTGAACTACCATTCGCATCCAAACACGGCAAATGACATAAACACCACAAACAACACATACGGCAACAGAAATTGGTATAACTGAACTCGGTTGTTACAAGACTAAGAAGCATGTACAGCCTGCCAAATATATAGAAAGCCGGACATATATGCACCGACGCGCTAGAGGAATATAACCAGAAAGTGCGATCGCCAATTACATTCAAATAGTTTCTTCAGCATCTCTTCGAAAATGGTAATGCTGAGGAAGAAGAAAACTCAGCAGAAAAGGAAAAGGAACATGTAGGAAGCAGCTACATGGTCTCTCATTCCTTCGTATATGACGGAGATACTCAGTCAGCGTCAGAAAGCGATACTGATGAGTAATAGGCATGTACCATGCAAAATGCTCTGTATTTCCCGCAAGACAGGCCGATTGACACGATGATAAAAGAAGTAGTTCAAGAGGGTGAAGATAGCCTAAGGCGTGAAGTGGTCATTTATGAAAAGGCCAGACAGTAATGCTGTAACATTTTAGAAATATAAAATATTATTTTTAGAATTTAAACAATAAAATAATAAATTTCACGAAAAACTATACGAGTGTGGATTTGAGTTTTCGTTGAATGATATAATTATATACCTATATTTTGGAAAATATTTGGAAATTAATATGAATTATTGATTATGAAGGCGTTTATTGGATTTGGGCATTTTATAAATTATTATACAATTATTTAAATACAAGTTATGATTAAACTTGATTAGTGCATTGCTAATTATGTATTAAGCCAAATCCATTTTTGTTAACCATGACTAATGTGCCATGACACCTTGTGTTTTGATTCATGCATGGTTTCATTTTCTCTTTGTTTGTGGTTATTTTTGTTTTAAAAAGAAAAAAGGAAAATGAGAAAAGAAAGGAAATAATAATGAGGGGGACAAGAGAGTATGGCCATGAGAGAGAGAGAGAGAGATGGTTGTATTAACCATGGTTGGCATCACCCTCATCTTATTTCTTCACCTCCTTCATCTTCTTCTTTCTTCTCTTCTTCCCACCTCACTACCACTATGAAACTATCCCCAAAACTTCCTCAAAACCACCTAAATACTTCACAAAAAATGTCCACAATCTCATCCTACACCCCATGATGAGATCAAGTTGGAACTTTGAGCATTTTGGATTATCTTAGAATTTTCTTCAGTTGCTCCATGAGGTAAAACCTTCACCATCCTTCAAGTTATTAAGTTTCTTAATATTCTACATATGTTTAGAGTTCAAAAATGCATGGTTAGTGATCTTGGAAAATTCTAGAGTGAGGATTAGAGGGTAAAAATTGTAGTAGTACTTATTAGAAGGTTTAAGGAGTTCTTACAAGACCTTTAGTGATAAGTGAGGGTGATATAGTGGAGAAATTCTCGGATTCGACGAACTTGGAATATTCCGATATCGGGTTTTATTGAAATGTAATGATCAATTAGAATTTGCTATGAATTGGGGACTCGAAAAATTAAGTTGCAAAGACAGTTAGATGTGCAGGCTTTTTAGAAGATACCCTAGAAACCCGAGCCCCTAACTCCCATTCTTGGCCGCAAATTTATTCCCCCTGGCTACAAATTGCGGCCTGACCATAGAGTTAGGGTTGGGTTCTTGGTCCATGGTTCAATCTCCTGATAACTAGGCCAATCCAATGTGCGGAATGTCCTAATTTCACCTAGGGTAAAATCTGGGAGTGTTTTTTCAAGTTTCATATTTCGGTTTACGACTTTTGAAAACTAGATTTTTGGTATTTGAGTTTTGAATCGGTCGTTTGATGTTTGTACGTAAACGTCGGGAATTGTTTGATTGTTCTTACATACGTAGACCATAAGTTCTAACCTATATGCGTTTTGGTTGCCATATCGGTTTTTGGATTTGGTTATAATTTCGTTACGATATGTATTGATTTGTAGGTACCTTCGCGTGGACTTCCGGGACAACGAAGGAGAACAAGACGTTCATCGATTTCGGCTAGAGCGAGGATAGTAGGTGAGTAGATGTATATCTACGGGGGAAGCGGGTGGATGGCGTATAGCACCCCCGCAACCATACTAATAGAAGAAAAGAGGTATAGTATATATATATATATATATATATATAGAAATATACGCTTATGTACTTACGAATATAACTATAATGATAAGTACGAGATGAGATGATGAGATGAGAACATGATGAAACGAGATGACATAAGTCGATATTTTTAACATGAGATGCAAGGCGATATACATACATATGCTAAGATATGATATGAGATGATATATATATATATATATATAAAAATGAGAATATGAGATGATAGAATGTACGTGACCTTAGATCCGTACCCTTGATTTATGATATACATGATGATTGGCTCGCACTCTTGATTCGAGTATACAGTACAATGGATTATACCGTATGCGATATAATGTACAGGACGATAGATCCTTACTTTGATTGATGATACCGTACGATGGATTATACCGTATATGATATGATATACCGGATGATTGATCCACACTCTTGACTCGAGGATGACGTACGATGGATTATACCATATCTGATATTATGAGGCTAGATCACCGACTTATGGATTATCTTGATTTGGAAAATCATTGCTTACTAATCACTTTGGTAGATAATAGATTACATTTGAACCATACTTATTTTTAAACTAACGAATCGTTAGGCACTTTTAATGACAACCTCAAGGGACGCTACGGATTTCCAAATGGTATCTCTTTTTCAAAACACCGTAGCCACAGTTTCAAAAACAATGATTCGTATTATTTAAACTATAACCGTATGGTTCACGTGTAGTTACGTATTTTATACCGTTTGTTTTTATGCTGTATTATTTTCTCGCGACAAACGTACTACGTTCCCGGCACTTATCTTTATATGGCTTCGTTTGCTAGGACACATGTACCATTACCGATGATACGCATGTTGCACATAGACAGATTTGCCTGCTCACACACTCATCATCGGTAATTGCCATGCCACGTACACTTTAGAAAACTGATATATCGTTGTATTGTTCCCTAAACTATAGAATTATAGTTATTGTTCAGTACTTATTACCACACATTGCTAGTTTAGATATTGCACTTCCTTACCTGGTTACACGGCTTGCTTACATGAAAACACTTGCAATACTTTACAGTACTGTTTTGTGCTTGCATTAACTGTACCTCTATGGTTACATGCATATGAGATTCTTTTTTCATGAGGTCTCTGGATTTGAGAACCGCAGATATATATTTAAAAGTCTTATGATTGTTTTTAAAACACGATTTTTTGATATGATATTTCGACGTCCACCATGAAATTTCTCGGTTCTGAGCTATGATACCACCCGATTCGAGGAGTGAGGAGGCACCATCTGTGGGTACATAGTGGACCCAGTACATTATCCCAGGATAAGAAGATCGTATAGAGAGACGTTGAGCCCGGAAGGGGAGCACTACTGACCGGTGATAATTTGGGCTCGGCGGATATCAGGAGGATATCACGAGGATATCGACTGGAGTCGTGTGATTATATGGATATGAGGGTCGATCCGATGTGACGGTGCCCGAGATATGAGTATTTACGTGTCGAAGCTGGACACGGGTTTTATGATATTTTCGAGTGTCGATGCTGGACACTCAAGTTTTATGATGATTTGATGTGTCGTTGATGGACACACGTTGGATGATAAACATGTATACATGCATATGAATCAGATGACTTGATACTATATACTGTTACTGGCACGATCTTGTCATCATTACACATATGTATACACGATCACCCTAGATACTACAGTATTACTTTTATGTTACAGTATGACCTAGGAGATCGTTATACATTCGATTTCTACCTGCTAATATTTTCTACTCATGAGTTGGCAACTCACCCCCGTTGTGCCACAGTTTTCTTGCAGGATCGACCGCTCGGATCAGTAGCGGCCCGCTAGCACACAGCTTGCTTCTAGGTGATTTGCATTGGTAGGTGTGGGACACTTTGGATCGTGACCACCTTTGTATATATTTATTCTGTTGTAACTAGTTAAAAGCTCCATTAACCAGACTATGTATATTTGGTAGACCTGACACCAGACTTGTATATTCCTTGCGACTTAGAGCGAGATGGATGTATTGTTCGTAATTTGAGCTTGATGATGTCTTGGTCTTCTTTATTTCCTTTCTGTGATTGATCTTCGCCTTAGGGTGTCGTATAATTATTTATTGCGTGGTTATGATTCCGCCAATTGGCGAAGAGCTAGCTCCAGCTTGGGGATGCCTATATTATTGCTGTGATGTATTGGTTTTGGATCAAAATTTACAAGGGTGGTGCTGCCCAAATTTCAAATGACGAAAATGTTTTCAAATATATTATACAACCCACTTGCATTTTCATATAATATTACTTATACTGCTGAAAGAAAATTTTGAATTCATTATGCCGTTATTTCAAAACTGCACCTCCATTATTTTCCGAAAAAGGTTTAGATTTCTGGGCTTTCGGTTTACTTGGATTACGGTGGGGTCCTATAGACTTCACGTGATTCAAGTGTCGGTCACGTGCCAATTCCGGGACATGACAAACGCCTAAGCAAGCAAGCAGTGGAAGGGACGAGTTATGTAACTTCCCTACCGAAACTATAAATATGGACCGCTATGTCCCTAAACTGGCACCGTACCCTGCGGTGGATTTCCATATTGATCACCGTATACAATCCACGGGCACAAAAAATATATACCCCATGTTTCTAATGGACCACTATGTTCTTAAACTGGCATCTTGCCCTACGGTTTGTCTCTATATTGACTACCATATACAATCCATGGGCACGAGAGATATGTATCGCAACTATGTTTTTCCAAATATATGTTGCATATGGGCTCCTTGAGATGCATGTTGCACCTGAAATCCCACCGGCGAAGATTGAAACCAATTCCTACCTACGAGGCTGCACCTGAAATCCCACAGGATATGATGCTCTACCAATGGTGCAGTCTTCCAAAAGATGTTATGTCATATGGTAGATCTCCATATTGATCACCGTATACAATCCACAGACATGAAAGATCTATATCTTTCCAAAGTCCTATCGGTAAATGATGTTGGGTCACCTGCGATGAAGCTATATCCGAGAGTTCCATCACAAAAAAGGTACGTTTACTAGCAAAATGGGCACGGATGTAAACCTGAAAAGACTCTATGAGTAAAAACAGCAGGACTGCCGGCAATCTTTTGAAAACCCGAAAAGGCGCAAACTCATAAAAAATACGCTTACAATCCCCTCTCGATTTTGTAAGGAGAAAATACCTGCGTGAGATCCTTATGACTTGCAAAGGAGAAACACACTTAGGAATCCATACAATTTCTAAGGAAAAAATACACTTACGAGATCCTCTCGACTCGTAAGTAGAAAATACTTCTATGAGACCCTCAAAGCTCATAGAATTCAAAAGACTTAGGTTACAGAGATCTAAATCTGTTTCCTAATCCATCATATCTCCAAACTGCCTTACAAGTAGTTCGATATCGACTCTTGTATACAATCCACGAGCACACACAAAATATGTTCAAACAAAATTCGACCGGAGCCCAAAATGGTGAACGACACTTGTTAGTCCTCACGACTTGCAGGAAGAAAACACTCTTGTAAGATCCTTACGACTCGTAAAGGAGAAACACAGTTAGGAATATATACGATTCCTAAGGATAAAATACACTTACAAGATCCTCTCGACTCGTAAGGAGAAAATACTTCTATGAGACCATCACGGCTTATAGAATTTAAAAGTCTTAGGTTACAGAGATCTAAATTAAAATGCATTAGAGGGGGTGAATAAGGTAATTATAATATCCTAAGGCAAATTTAAAACTTAAATATTATTTCTAAAGTGATTATTGAGTTTCTGTGGAAAATATTTAAAACAAGTTTTAAACGAGAAACTTAATAAGGTAATCAATACTAACACAGAAAAGTAAAAAAGTAAGAGCAATACAAATATAGCGATATGTTGACTAGGGTTCACTACCTCCTGTGGTTAGTCCCTGCCCGAGTCTCCAACTCGGGATTTTTTCACTATATGTGTGAAGTACACAAATTCCACTTCACAGGGATGTGAAGAAATAAGATTTCCCTCTTCATAAGGATCAATCACTTAAACTGCAATTCCCTAAAAAAACAAGTCTTCCTCCTCTGTAGACCGTGATTCTCTAGGAAAGCCACACTTTCCTCTGTAATCCACGTCTCTCTAGGAAGATCACTTTTTCCATTCCGAATCTACAATTCAAGTGAAAAGAGAAGCACCCCTTCTCTTGGGTTACAAATCTCTTTTATTACAAACGATTTCACTCACTCACAATCCTATTGATCTCAAATATTATTTTCGGTTAGGCACAAAGATTGTTTTGAAAGATATGGAGAAGTTTAAGGCTCTTGAGGAAATGAAAAATCCGAGAAAGTTAAAGCGCGAGGAACACGAATATTTTTAGAAATATTTTCAATGAATTTCCTTATTTTGAATTATGAGATCTCAAAGGTATTTATAGAGAATTGAAAGGGAAGTTATTGTAACTGTCAATAACTGCCAAAAAGTGACATACAACAGTTAATGACCGTTTAGAGGAAGTTAGGAGCAATTTTGGCGCAAGTGTCCATTCATTTCAAAATTCGAAATTCAATTTTTTTATTCAAACACTCGTGCTGACGTCAGGGGTAGACGTCGGCTATACAAATTTTGTTCTGGTGACGTTAGGGTAGCCGTCACTGAGAACTTAAACAGAAAGCTGAAAATCAGATATTTGTTCTACTGACGTCAGTTGTTCAAACTTTTCTTCTACTGACGTCAAGGGCTGACATCAGTTGTTCAAACTTTTCATATACTAACATCAAGGGCTAACGTCAGTGTTCTGACATGAATGATACATTTGGCTTGAATTTTGGCAGATTTGAATTCCAACGGATAGCTATGACGTCTCTAAAAGAGATGAAAACGTCATAGATATTAAGAATGAGTTGGAATGAGATTTCTAACCTTATGAGATCATTACTAATTACATGTATATTGCTCATATCTTCGATTTTAGTCTTGGTTCTTCAATTTGCTTCATTTCCCTTGACTTGTTACATTTGACGTGAATGGATCTTGAATTTGCTTGCTTCACGTTGTCGATTGCATCAAGTCGTCATGCCATATTAGCGGTTTGAGTGCATATCATATTGTAAGCAATCTTACTTGATATTGAATATGTTGTTGTAAAATCTACTTCAAGATTAAAACTTAGAAACGCCGTTAGTAACATATGAATTCTTTTAAATAATGTTTTGAACTAAATCATAAAAACTGGGGATCATGTGACACAGATGTCAACAATCATCCACTTTTGATAGTTAGCAAAACTTATTTAAAGAATTCATGATATATATGAAAAAAGTAAATTCGATTTAAATACTCTCCCTTAATTCATGTTAATTTGAGAAACTCTTTAAACTCATACCAGCGTCCCATACCACCGATACTATTTCTCAAGAAAATATGACATGAAGGCGAGTTATTTAATTTGAATTTTTTATTAACCAATTTAAGCATTTCTAGGTATAATTCATGAATATATTCTCTCCCCTTCTGCAAAATACTCAATTTGTTTTTGAAATATAGCGAAGGATATGAATAAAAACAATTAGTGCAATGGAAAGATAAAATGGACATGAATATATAAAAAAAACAGGATTTCGTTAATAGTTTTAGCAACACTTAATACAAGCCAGAGTAGCTAAAACACGCATACAAATTTAAACTATTGAGTATCATCAACACATTCCAAAAGACCAAACACATAATTATATGCACATCGGCATACATCATAACAAAACACAACATTGAACAATGGATCCTATTACTTGTCGGATGGTTGTGATGTGGAAATTGGAGCAGTAAGGGTAGACAATCGTATTTGAACCTCATCAATTTTGCCACGAAGATGATCAATTTCACCAAATATTTGATCGAGTCGAGAAGAAATGTGATCATGGCAAGCTTGGATACAATCACCGAGATGAGTTTCAAATGCGACAAAATCAAAAGTCGGTTGAGGTGGAGGAATGTCGACTGGAGGGGCATCGATTGAGGCTTGGGGTTGAGGAGCGGTATCCAACTTCATGAGATTCACAATCATAGTTCTAAAGTCTATTGAATCTTTAACTGTAATAGTGTCACTAGGTATCGCAACCTTGCGGTATTGGAGAAGCTTAGTGATGACTCGTCCATAGTACAAATTTGATTGGCTGCCGGAGATGTCCCACATGGTCTGAATGAGAAATGATGGAAGATTAACTTTAATCTTCGCCAGAACATAGTATGTTATAAGCTTGTGGGGGCCGTATAGGATATCACGGCTACTGGATTTAGCAATAATCACATGAGCAAGAAAATTTGATAGAACACGGGCACATCTTGTGAGTATCTTGGCATAGCGATCCCCGTAAAGGTGTGGAAAAACTTGTCCATGAAGGAGTTGTGAAGCAAATTCCTTCGTATGAGGCTCGGAAAACTCGAAGGTCTCGAGCGCCATGTTATATACTTCTACATCTTCAAAGGGAATGACCAATACTCGACCAGTTGTCCAAGGAGTGAATTGGAATTCCTTCCCAAAAACTCTAGTCGAATAATCTGTAAGATTATCATATGTGCTCACAAGATTAGCGTAGAAATATCTCACGGTCGTGTCGTATATAGGGCAAGAAAGCGTAAGAAACGACATCCATCCTTAGAATTCAAACAATTCTTGAAAATAAAAATCTTCTATTTCTCAGAAGATTACCTTAACTCCCGTATGGATTGTTCAATTAGCGAGTATGGTGAAACGATCCTTAGCATCCGCATTGGTGAATTCCTTTATCTTGGATGAAATCTCGGTTTGGGGTTGCATCTTGCACTTCTTGGATGCGGGAGAGGACTCAGATGCCCTTAGTTTTTCCTTGTGAATAATGGATTTCTTCGCCGGAGGTGGTTTTGGAGCCATAGTGTAGGTGAGAGAAAAATTAGGGTTTTGGAGTTTGAAAATTTGAGGTGAAAATTTTGAGAAGATGATAGAAAAGGAGAGAGGTATTATGTGCATATATGGACGTCTTGGGTTGGAATATAAAGAGTGTGAACCAATTTAATTATCAATGGACGGTTACGATTTAATTTGGGGATTTTGAACGACTAAGGAAAACGACTTGACACAAGAAAATTTGCCGTGCTGACCTCGGTGACACTGTTCATGACGTCTGTGCTGGGAAAAATAGTGGCCTATTTTAAACTACTGATGGCATTTCAGACGTTAGTGGTTCAAAAATCTCTTCTACCGATGTCATTTACTGACATCCGTTGGTGACTAAAGATTTTAACAAAATTAAAAAATTGACACAAACATGAAAATTTTATTGAATTGAAAAATAAAAACATTACAAAAAATATAAAAATACAAACAGATACAAACAAACTTAACATAGACACACTTGAAACACATTTAAAGAACACGCTATCCTGGTGTTCTCTCTTGAACTTTTCCACAACATCGGTCGTTCTCTTCTTTATAATCATATCATCTTCAGGATCATAAAGTATACACGTGTCGTCTGAAATGGTTTGACGAAAAAGAATCACTATTCCTCCAGATATTGGCAAATTTGGTAGAATTGGGAATGGTGGTGGTGGATAAGGTGACAGAGCAACGGAGTCTGTTTTAGGATCTTCTTCTTCTGATTTAGGAGTCGGAAGTTTTTCCTTTGGTTTCTCTTTGGATTTCTTTGAACTCCCACCCTTCTCATACTCATTCTTTCTCTTATTGACGTTCCTAGTCTCCATTTTTCTCTAATATAGGGTTGATAAAAACGAACTGAATTTTTATCCTATTTATAGAGAAAAATTGAGAAGAAGTTTGAGAAACCATCAGGGAGTTTGAAAAACTACTAAGTTTTCAAATTTCCTACTAAAATTTGAATTGTATAAAACAATTCTATTCTAAATCCCTAAAACTGACTAAATGCTTATTGGTAATTAAAAAAATATTTTTTATGTGGAAAAATTAACAGCTTTAAATTTAAAAAGAAATAACCATTAGATCATTCAGACGTCGGTGTAGACGTCAGTAATGAGTACTGAAGTCTCATGATGACGTCAGCTTAACAAGATTTAGATACACATGATTAATTTTTGATGATTCAAGTTATAGTATTTTATTGTTTCTAAGATGTGACGAATTCTAGCATATTTAGTTCTCCTCTTAGGTGTGAAAACCTAGTTTTGTCTAATGGTTTGGTAAAAATATCGGCTAATTGATTTTCAGTTGATATGTATTCTAATACGTTATCTTCTTTATGAAAATGGTCACGAAGGAAATGATGTCGTATATCGATATGATTAGTCCTAGAATGATGATCTGCATTCTTGATCATATGAACCGTGCTGGTATTGTCACAGAGTATAAGAATTTTTGAAATACTTTCTTGATAGTCTTTGAGTATGTTTCATCCATAAACTTTGTGCACAATATGCAATGGCATCAATATATTTTGTCTCGACCGTCGATAGAGCAACAAAATTTTGCATCTTTGTCATCCAAGAAACAAGACAATTCCCTAAAAAGTGACATGAACTATTGTGCTCTTTTGATCTTTGAGACTTCCAGCATAATCCGCATCAGAATAACTTTTCAAATGAAACAAGTTTTTCTTAAAATACCATAAGACAAAATTAATGGTTCCTTTTAAATATCTAAGGATTCGTTTGACTGCAGTCAAATGTGATTCTTTAGGGTTGGCTTGGAATGTCGCACACAAATATACACTGAATATAATATCGGGTCTACTAGCGGTCAAATATAGTAGACTACCGATCATGCCACGATAAAATTTAGTGTCGACATTTTGACCATCATTATCTTCAGTGAGTTTGGTATTGGTAGCCATCAGTGTCTCAGAAGTCTTCGCATTTTCCAACCCAAATTTCTTTATTAATTCCTTAGTATATTTGGCCTGATTGATGATGATGTCATTATCTATTTGTTTAATTTGAAAGACAACAAATTAATTAAGCTCTCCCATTATACCCATTTCAAATTCGCCTTGCATGGATTTGGCAAAATCTTTACAAAGACTTTCATTTGTTGACCCAAAAATGATGTCATCAACATATATTTGGACTAAAATTATATCTTTGTTAAAAAATTTAGTGAATAAAGTTTTATCCACCACACCTTTCTTAAACCTATGTATTCTAGGAATGAACTTAGATGTTCATATTAAACACGTGGTGCTTGCTTTAGACCATAAAATGATTTTCTTAGCTTATGACATGATGAGGAAATTTATGATCTTCAAAATCAGGAGATTGAGATACATAAACTTTCTCGTTTATCGTTTAAGAATTCACTTTTAATATCCATTTGAAAGACTTTGAAATTCTTATAGCAAGCGTATGCTAAGAGGATACGTATTGCTTCAAGTCTTACAACTGATGCATAGATCCCGTCGTAGTCTATTCCTTCTATTTGGTTATATCTCTGAGCAACTAAGCTAGCTTTGTTCCTAACGACTTTACCCAATTCTTCAAGTTTATTTTTAAATACCCACTTAGTTCCTATTATGAGTTTATCTTCTGATCTTGGAACTAAATCCGAGACGCTATTTCTTTCAAATTGATTAAGTTCTTCTTGCATGGTTATTATCCAACTTTCATTATCAATAGCCTCGTTAATGTTTTTGGGTTCTATCAGGGATATGAAAGCTAAGTTAATACAAGTATTGAATTTTGATGATCTTGTAACAACTCCTTTATCAATATCACCAATAATCAAATCTTTTGGATGGTTTCGTTTGAATTGCCAATTCTTTGGAAGATTTTCTTCCACAATTTGTGGTGCATCTTCTATGTGTGGTTCATCAATTTTCTTTTCTGGTGATACAATATCCAGATCTTTTTAGATGTTTGGCTCATCATCATTATCTATGATCATGGATAAAGAGTTATTTTCATCAAATTCGACATTCGTAATCTCTTATATTACTAGTGTTCTTTTATAGACGCGATATACTTTGTTGGTCATAGAGTAACCAACAAAGATGCCTTCGTCACACTTAGACTCAAATTTTCCTAAGTTATCGAGCGTATTTAATATAAGACACTTGCAACCGAAAACTTTGAAGTATTTTTTATATGGCGTTCGTTTGTAAAGAAGTTCATAGCGGGTTTTCTTAAGAAACTTTATGACACTAACACGGTTTATGATATAGCATGACGTGTTTACTATTTCTGCCCAGAAATACATGGGCAAATTGTTCTCATTTATCATGGTACGTGTCATTTCTTATAAGGAACGGTTTTTCCTTTCAATGACTCCATTCTGTAGTGGTGTCCTGGCACATGAGAACTCATGCTTGTATCTTTTCTTGTTACAATAATCTTGTAAGAGATTATTTTCAAATTCTCCTCCATGATCACTTCTGATCTTGGAAATCCTAACATTCAACTCATTTAAAATCCTTTTAGAAAAAAATTTGAAGACGTTATAGTTTTCGTCTTTGGTTTTAAGAAAGAATATTCATGTAAACCTATAATAGTCGTCAACTATAACATAAATATAGTACTTACCTCCTAAACTCGCATTCCTACTTGGACCAAATAAGTCCATGTGGATTGGTTGTAAAGGTAAGTCGGTAGTAACTTCATTCTTTGGTTTAAATGAAGATTTGGTTTGTTTTCCTTTAAGACAAGTCTCACATTGTTTATCTTTTTCATATTAATAATGAAATGCCTTTAACTAAATTATTCCCAGTTATTTTAGATAAGATATCTATTGACGCATGACTTATCCTTCTATGCCAAAGCCATGAATCGTCGTCGTTGTTTACAACTAAGCATTTTAATTCTTTATTCTTAAAGTCACGTGTGTACATTATATATATATATATATATATATATATATATATATATATATATATATATATATATGTATGTGTGTGTGTGTGTGTATATGTATGTGTGTGTGTGTGTGTGTGTGTATGTGTATGTATGTATGTATGTGTGTGTGTGTGTGTGTGTGTGTGTATATATATATTATAACGTTTTCCCGTTAAAATAGTTATGTTATTATAAATTCTTTTACATAATTTTTTTTCAAATACAACATTATAATCCTTATCGCAGAATTGATTAACACTAAATAGATTGTGTTTTAAATTAACTACTAACAAAACATTATGTATTATAGTAATATTAGAATTATACTTAAATGAAATGGTACCTTTACTGATGATGTTGGACATTTTATTATCGCCAAATGTCACGGTATCACCATATTCTCTTAATAGCGTTTGGAAGCCGTTGATATTTCTTGTCATGTGCCTCGAGTAACCGCTATCAAGAATCCACTTCTTTTTAAGTGATCTGGGATTCTGCAAAACAAGAAGCCGGATGTGTAACCTTAGGAATCTATTTTATTCTCGGTCCACTGGGGTTAGGAGTGAAAAGATATTTACATGAAAATTTAACTTTATTTGACAATACCTACAAATATGAACTAATTTACCACAATAATTACAAATTACATATGCAAATCTATTTTTATCTTTATATGTTTTAGATTTTTTAATAAATTTAGTATATTTCTCATATTTGGAATCATCATGAAAAACGACATGTTGACATTTATAATGATTTACACATGATTATAGCATAACGTCAAGATTATCTTTAGTTTTAGTAAACTTTAGGATTATATATTCTTTAATTTCTAATTTTTTTAATCGAACATTTCATTATTCAAAGAATATATAGTATCATTAACTTTAGAAACTTCTTCTTCTTTTAAAATTGGTTTTTTTTAATGTCTTATTTTCATGAACTAATTTTTCTTTTAAATTATTATTTGCACTAAGATTATTTTTTAGCTGTTTACATTTAGTATTGATTTTCTGATAACTATCTTTTAAATAAAAACACAAATTAATTAAATTATATTTATCTAAGTTTTCTATATCAAGAATATTATCATTTATATCGTTGTCGTCAATCGCCATGAAACACATGTTGGCGACTTTTTTGTTTTCTGATTCACTTAAATCGAAATCATCCCAGATGACTTGGAATGCACGTTTCTCCGAATTTTTCTTCCACATTGGTTTTTTCTTCTTGAACTTGAGGTTCGGACAATCTGCCTTGAGATATCCTTCTTTATTGTATTCAAAATATAGCATGGTTTTGGAAGTGTTAGCCCATTTCTTAAAAAAGTTGCCTCTTACCTTAAGAAACCTTTTGAAATGTCTTGTAATATTTGTCATTTCTTCGTTTTCGTTCTCATCATCGCTTGATGGGATTGACACTTTAACTTTACTGATTGACGCTTTGGGTCCGGTATTTTTTTGTCCTCTTTTGTCTTGGTGTCACCAAGTCGCATCTTATAAGTTTTCAACTTATCAATGAGAGTGTCAATACTCACAGTGCTCATGTCGTTTACCTCTTCTATAGCGATAATCTTAGACTGCCAAGACAAGATTAGTGATCGAAAATTCTTATAGTTCTTTTGTTTATCTACAAACTTTTTAACTTAATTAAATACTGCTACTATATTATTAAATCTAGAGTACATTGAATCTATTGATTCGTCTTCTTTCATAGAATTTTTTTTTACCCTTGCATTGCCCTATTAATTTTACTTTCTTTTACTTGGCAGCCTCGAGAGTTTTCTAAATATCATATGCCGTTTGACACATGGAAATTCCATTGGATTCTTCTGAAACCAACGAGAAGTGAAGGGAATTCATAGCCTTAATATTTAATTTCATGGATTGTTTTTCTGCATCAGAATATGGTTTTGTGGTAGGAATAACAAAGTCTTCATCTGTAATATCTAAAATATCTAAGTCTATATATTGTAAAAAGAATCACATTTTAGTTTTCTAAAATTGAAAAGTGGAGGTCGTGTGGTGGATTGTCCCTCTAGTTGATTTGCCATTAGGATCTAATAAACTTTAGATGTTAATCTAAAACTGAGCAACCCGCTCTGATACCAATTGAAAATACTTTAGAGGGGGGTGAATAAGCTAATTATAATATCCTATGGAAAATTTAAAACTTAAATACTATTTCTAAAATGATTATTGAGTTTCTGCGGAAAATATTTAAAACAAGTTTTAAACAATATATTT
This sequence comes from Agapanthus africanus, assembly GCA_030015575.1. NCBI lineage: Eukaryota > Viridiplantae > Streptophyta > Magnoliopsida > Asparagales > Amaryllidaceae > Agapanthus > Agapanthus africanus. The sequence goes on from CM057339.1 coordinate 143,349,788, forward strand.
AATAAGATAATCAATATAAACACAGAAAAGTAAAAGTAAAATAGTAAGAGCAATACAAACACATCGATATGTTGACTAGGGTTCACCACCTCGTGTGGCTAGTCCCCGCTTGAGTCTCCTACTCAGGATTTTTCCAATATATGTGTGAAGTACACAAATCCCACTTCATAGGGATGTGAAGAAATAAGATATCCCTCTTCATAAGAATCAATCACTTAAATTGCAATTCCCTAGGAAACAAGCCTTCCTCATCTCTAGACCGTGATTCTCTAGGAATGCCGCACTTTCCTCTCTAATTCACGTCTCTGTAGGAAGATCTCTTTTCCCACTCTGAATCTACAATTCAAGTGAAGGAGAAGCACCCCTTCTCTTGGGTTACAAATTGCTTTTATTATAAACAATTTCACTCACTCACAATGCTATTGATCTTAAAGATTATTTCCAGTTAGGCACAAGAATTGTTTTGAGAGATATGGATAAGTTTAAGGCTCTCGAGGAAATGAAAAATCTAAACAAGTTAAAGCGCGAGGAATACGAAGATTTTCAGAAAAATTTGCAATGAATTTCCTTATCTTGAATTGTGAGATCTTAAAGGTATTTATAGAGAATTGAATGGAAAGTTATTTTAACTGTCAATAACTGCCAAAAATTGTCATAAAACAGTTAATGACCATTTAGAGGAAGTTAGGAGCAATTTTGGCGCAAGTGTCCATTCATTTCAAAAATTGAAATTCAAATTTTTGATTCAAATTGCCCGTGCTGACGTCAGTAGTAAACGTCAACTATATAAATTTTGTTCTAGTGATGTCAAGGTAGCCGTCATTAAGAACTTAAATAGAAAGATGAAAATCAGAGATTTGTTCTATTGACATCTGGACTGATGTCAGTTGTTCAAACTTTTCTTATACTGACGTCAAGGGCCGACGTCAGTGTTCTGACATGAATGATACATTTGGTTTGAACTTTAGCAGATTTGAATTCCAACGAATAGCTATGACGTTTCTAAAAAGACGAAGACGTCATGGACGTTAATAATGAGTTGGAATGAGGTTTCTAACCTTACTATATCATTACTAATTACATGTATACCGCTCATATCTTCGATCTTAGTTTGGTTCTTCAATTTGCTTCATTTCCCTTGACTTGTTACATTTGAATGGATTTTGAATTTGCTTACTTCACATTGTCGATTGCATCGAGTTGTCATGCTACATTACCGGTTTGAGTGCGTATTATATTGTAGGAAATCTTACTTGATGTTGGATATGTTGTTGCAAACTGTACTTCAAGATTAAAAATTGGAAATGTCGTTAGTAACATATGAATTCGTTTAAATAACAGTTTGAACTAAATCATCAAAATTGAATATCGTGTGACACGGATGTCAACACTAAACCTGTTTCCTAAGCCATCTTATCTCCAAACTGCCCTATAAGTAGTTCGATATCGAATCTTATATACAATCCACGGGCACATACAAAATATGTTCCAACAAAGTTCTACTGGAGCTGAGTGATATTCCCAACACGGTGAATGACACTTGTAAGTCCTCACGACTTGTAGGGAGAAAACAATCTTATACGATCCATACGACTCGCAAAAGAAACGCGCTTAAGATTCCCACGACTTCTAAGGAGAATATACACCTACGAGATCCCCTCGATTCGTAGGGAGAAATACCTTCATAAGACCCTTACGGCTTATGAAGATGGACAAATCCTTAGTTGACAGCGATCTAAACCTGTCTTCTAACCCACCTTTGTCCAAATGGGCGATGACAAATGATGAGTCTCTCCTGACAATATTCCAGTTGTACCGATACTAATGCTTGATCAGGTATCAAATTTCAAGTCCTCTCACAGCAGATGATGAGCCTCTTATGGAGATATTCCAGTTGTAGCAATACTAATGCTAAAGCTGGTATCAGATCCCAAGTCCCCAACTCGCAATAAAGATCAGCGAGCAAAAAAATACACATATAAAATAGCCGAAATGATTGGATAACTCACAATAAAAATCAGCGAGTAAAAAAATAAATAGCTGAAATAATTGAGTAATCACGACTTTCACAATAAGAAAAAATGAAATGATATAGCGTCGTGAATATATATATATGTATATATATATATATATAAAGAAAAGAAAAGAAAATTTTCCTTCCCTGCAAGTTGATCAATACAGACTCTTATATATCATCCACGGGCAAAAATGAAAGAAAGGGAGCCGTATTTTCCACCATGCTTCGCCAAATGAAGAAACAAGTCTTAATGGCATACCTTCCATGATTTTGATTTTTGTATTCGTTTTTAGTCGCACGCGATGCGCTGTAGTTTTCTATACCTTCCATGATTTCGGAGTTCCGTCGATTTGAGTTGATTACTGAAATGTTTTAGTATTTGGGGGTTTAAATTTAAATTCGGGGACCGAATTTCTTTAAGGGGGGAAGATTGTAACATTTCAGAAAATATGAAATATTATTTTTGGAATTTAATATTAAAATAATATATTTCACGAAAACTACCCGATTTGCGAAATTGGGGTTTTCATAAAATGGTATAAATATATACCAATAATTGTGAAATAATTCAAGATTAAAATTATTTATTCATTTAAAAATATATTTATCGGATTTGGCATTTTTAAAAGTTTATTATATGCAGTTTGGATAAAACCCGATTAGTACACTGCTAATCGCGATCAGGCCAAATCCGTGTTTCTACAGTTTTCCATGGCTAGTGCACCATGTCATGTTACGTTTTGGTTACATGTTGTTTCCTTGTGTAGTTTTTAGGGTATTCTGTGATTTGGTCTTAAAGTAAAAAGAAAAAAAAAGAGAAGGGTAAAAGGGTAATTAATTGAGAGAGAGTGTGGGAATAAGTGAGAGAGGGAGAGGGGGCTGCCTCATTCTTTTCCCCAATCACTTTTCTTCCTCTTCTTCATCTTCACACTCCCTCCACCTTCAACCCCTAGAAATCATCTCCAAAGATTCATCAAAACCCTAAACCCCTTTCATTAAAGTTGATCCTCTCTTCACCCTCTACACTTTGGACCAAGAAAAGTTGGATTTTAATGACTTGGGACAGCTAGGGTTTTTCTTGAGTTGCCCAATTGAGGTAAAATTCCCTTCACTTAGTTTAGTTTATGTTTTCCAAGCATTCTAGATAGTTTAGAATTGGTTTAAGGTGTGGATTTGTGAACTTGGAAACTTCAAGTTGAGGTTAGGGTTTAATTTTGATTGAGATGGTGGAATTGAGATTTAGTAGTGACTTTAAACCCCTGTAGTGATAGAATCCCTGACCAAACCTGAGACCAAATCCCAAAATTCAAACTTTGAAATCTGCCGATATCGGAAATTGTAGAATTTTTGAGGAAATTTAGTGATCTGCTGTGACCCGAGACCACTACAAAATAAGTTCCCATGACAGAGAGACGTGCAGGAAACCATGAGGAACCCCTAGAAACCTGAGGCCCTAATGTGAGAATCTGGCTGCAGATTTAAGTGTATTGGCCGCAAATTGCGGCCATGTTGGGGCAATTTCGTGTGATTTCTGGACCATAGCTTCCTTATCAGATATCTAGACTAACCCCATGTGCAAAATCCCTTAGTTTGTCCTATAGAGAAATCTGGGAGGGGTTTTCCTAGGTTGTTGTTTTCATGTTTTGCGATTCTGAATTCTTGGGTTTTGGTATTTGGTATTGTATTTGGTTGTTGGGCGTTTGTATGTCAACAACAAGGATTTGTTTGGTTGTTTTGCATGCGAGGCTATAGGTTCTAACCTATAAACGCACCGTGTGCCGTATTGGTTTTCCGAACTCGATTTAATAGTATTTGTGATATGTGTTGATATTGTAGGTACCTTCGCATGGATTCCGAGACGATGGAGTATTGCGCCATCGACTTCGGCGAGCAAGGATCAAGGTGAGTAGATCTATATCTACGGGGGAAGTCGAATGGATGGCGTATAGCACCGCCGCAAGTTTTGATGGAAACAGATTTATAGAATACGGTTAAGGAAACCTAGACTAGAAAACTATAGGGTATGATTAGAGAAACCATATTAGAAAGTTAGGAATAGGGTTAAGGAATTAGTAGGAGATAAGATATACCATGACTTAAAACTATGATATGATAGATATAGAAAAGTAGTTGTAAAGAGAACCAATAGGAGATTATAGTGGTATAACATGAGGTTGATAATATACGGCATTAGATTGATAAGATGACCTGATGATATGTTGGTATACGGATGCGGGTCGATATGAGATGATTGATAGCTTACCGGTCCTATGATCCGAGATTGATACGGACGTGACCTGAGAGATAGGTATGTGTGTGTGTATGGATAATGTTGTGAATCTTGAGTGATATTCTGTACGAGACGTTAGGTCTGTACCCTCCTTTTCATATAGGTTGTTAGGATCCCAAATTGTGTAATGATGCCGTACGATGAGTTACCATACGTGATGAGTTAATTGATGATTGATCCACACCCTTGACTAGAGGAGGCCGATTGATAGATTCACCGACTCGGTCATGTTAGATACGTATACCTTATACCTTTTAACTGCCAATTTACTTTATGCTACGTTCATGTCATTATTATTGCATTTCATATACCTGTGCTAGTACACCTGCACCATTATCGATGATGTGTATGTCACACTTACACAGATTGACCGGCTCACACACTTCATCATCGATAATTTCCATGTCACTACACAGTAGAATTGCTGCATCATGATATGACTCTTGCATAATTTACTTGCTATAGTTACATATACACCTTTATACGATATTGCATTTGACCTTGGAGGAATTGGGAACCGCAGGATATATTTTAAAACTGGATTCATTTTAAAGAGCGGTTTTCCCTTGATATATGCATATTATTGTTCCATGTTGCATGATTTACGGATATGCTTACATACTTTTATATGTCGCATACATCATGCTTTACGATTTTACGTATTGAGATATGTTGTTTTCATGAGATTTTTGGATTTGTGGACCGTGGTTATTTCAAAGGAAAGTATGTATTGTTTTAAAAACCCGGTTTCTCTTGATATGATATTTCAGTGCGTCTACCATGTGTTTTCTCGGTTCTGAGATTGACATGTTTCACCCGATTCGAGGAGGAGGAGGAACCGTCTGCGGGTGCATGGTGGACCCGGTGAGGTACCCCGGGGCAAGATGATCGCAGATAATGGCATTGAGCCTGGCAGGGGAGCACTACCTACCGGTGATAGTATTTGGACTTGGCGGTTTATCCGGAGGATACCGACCGGAGTAGAGAGATGGACATGAGGGCCGATCTGAGGATGCGGCGCCTGAGATATGAGGATTTACGTGTCGATGCTGGACACGGGTTTTATGATATTTTGAGTGTCGGTGTTGGACACTCAGGTTCCATGATTTGGTATGTAATTGATGGACATACACATTCTTGATATCCTCATATATTTACATGCATATACTTTTATGATGTTTCGAGTGGACCAGATCCACATGCACACAGGCATTCATTGTATTGTTGGATGAAATCCACATGCATACTGCATTCACTATTGTTGGCACATATTTACACATACGGTCACCCTAGATATCACAGTATTACCTGTATGATATAGTTGACCTAGGAAATCGTTATTTTATTCGATTTCTATATGTGATGTTTTCTACTCATGAGTTGGCAACCCACCCCCGTTGTGCCACAGTTTTTGCAGGTTGACCGCATAGATCGGTAGCGGTATCGTTGGCACACAACTTGCTTTCGGGTGACTTGCTTGGGAAGGTGGTACATGTTGGATCGTACCACTTTTGTATTTATTATTCATTTGTATCTAGTCAACTCCATCAATCAAAACTAGTATTTGTATAAATTGTAAGACTTGGTGAGACTTGTAGTTGCGAGATTTAAGCTATGGGTTTTATATTCGCTTTTTTTTGGGTCGATGTCTTTCTTTATTCTTTATTTTTTGTGTTGATCTTCGCCGTTAGGCGTTGTATACTTGTTTTATTACTTGCGTGGTTGTGAATCCGCCATTTGGCGAAGTGCTAGCTCCCGCTTGGGGATGCCTTTTATATTATCTTATATTTGTGGTTTTGGATCAAAATATACAAGGGAGGTGCTGCCCAAATTTTTAAAAGACGAACATGTTTTACAATAAGTAGGATAAACTTGCATTTTTCATGTTCCCTTTTCTATGCATTTAAGAAAACACTTTCCTTCATTATACCTTATTTCAAAATTGCACCTCCTTTATTTCTTTAAAAAGATTTAGATTTCTGGGTTTCAGCTTACTTGGATTATGTTACGCCTTTAAACATTGCGTGACCTAAGTGCTGGTCATGAGCTAATATTTCGAGTCATGACACTGAGTCTCATTATAAATAATCTGACTTGAATATGATTCAAGTATGAAATTACAAAACTACAATTCAACATGAATCCATATATTCAATCTATTCAATCTATCAATCTATACAATTTGACTGAATCGAACCATGGATATACATCCATTTACATGATTCTCCAGTTACATCCATTTACAGGATTCTCCAGTTACATCCATTTACTGATATCATGGTTTCGGCAAGTCATCCAATTATATAATCTATATTACAAGACAATACAAGTTGCAATACAATACAAACAATACAATTAAGATATCGCGGGGTTTAAGGGGTAGATTGGTACGGAAAGTGTTAGAAGTGGTACGAGACTGCAAGATTTAAAACACCTAACCTGAATACAATCGCCGTTGTTCCGGGCTTTCTAACGGAGCCTTGTACTTCCATTTGTCTCTAGTCTCTGGCATATAGAGACTCCTCTCGTATACACTGGCATCCTTCTGTACCAAGCTACAAACAACAACGTTAACACTAAATACAACATTATAACAATATAATACAACTTTAAAATCTATACTCTCTCTCTTACTCTCTGTCTATTCTACTTCTCCCTTATCTTTGGGACTTACCGAGCGATTTGTTCGCTGATGACATTCTTTCTCTTCTTCTTTGAATGTCGTCAGGTGATTCGGACTTTCCAGAGATCGAGCCTAACACTGAAGACTTACAACAGTTTACTGAAGGCCCCGAGCTGTAGTTACAGTTGTACATTTTTCTTTACATTCTGTATTTCCATTTCTGTTATGCCACTATTTAGGCATTGCTTCCATTCAGATGTATTTACTTTTCCATGTATTGTACAAAAAGAATGTTCATAAATAAAGTTGTTGTTCATTTACATTTGTCTCTTGTGTATATTTCTTTTATATTGCTTAGATATGCTTAGCTTATTTACTTCAGAGTAAATAGGTAGCGGCCTCGTCGCGTCCTCTGCCCGTATACTGGAAAGCGGGGCGTGACAGGTTTTGTTGGTGGCCCATGCAGGTCAGAGCTGTATGGAACCCTACCATGCAGTTCTGTTCTGCGTGAACAAGCTAAGCAATATAACACAAGAACCAGCAACTAAAACATTCTTTACAATTCATATTCCTTGAATCTTACAATTTCATATTCTTTGAATCATATACTTTGAATCTGTCCTAACATAAATTTTTCTTCAAGGTTATGGATCCCCGAACAACACTAGCACCAACTTCAACAATTCTCCACCTCCACTATCAATCACTCCTGCCATCCCTGCTCCGCTCAACGAGCAGACGGTTCTACTTGAGGCAATCCGCAGCCTCCTGGAAGGACAGCAGCAGCAGACTGCTCTTTTAATGAACCATCCCAAGGCAAAAGCACCTGGGGTGAAGCAATTCAGGGCTTTGCACCCCAAGTAATTCTCAGGAAAAAAGAGCCCGTTGGAAGCTGAGGAATGGGCTCAGAGCATTGAAGATGATCTGGCAACGGCACAAGTGCCAGAAATAGCTTGGTTCGTGTTGCGAAATTACAGCTCTCGGACAATGCACGGGTTTGGTGGAAGGCGGAAGAAAGCCTCTTGATCAACCCATCGAATGGAAGACTTTCCGAACATGTTCAACGCAAAGTACTTCCCTGAGACCGCCAGATTCGACATGGAACATCAGTTCATCCATCTGCAATAAAGTTCAATATGAACCAAATCAGTAAATGAGTATGACGCTGAGTTCACCATGCTCAGTCGGTAAGAAATGTCTTAATAAATTTGATTTTCAAAATATCATATACTACACAGCTAACACAAGACCGTAACAGGCTTGCGGCTCATCTCATACCGACTCCTGAGATCAGGGCTAGAAGATTTCAGCAAAGGTTGGGCCCGGAAATCCAAGCTGCTCTAGCTACAAGGGATTTTCCAACCCATGATTTGGCTTTGAAGGCTGCCCGAAAATATGAGGAATTAGTAAAGAGGAAGGGTAGACCTCAATTTGCCGGTTTGAAACGCCCTGCCACTCAAATGGCAGGAGGAGGCTCTTCCAGGCCATCGTTCGAACCCAGGAGAACTGAATAAGTCAATAACCAGGCCAGTCCAGACATCTGCTACCACTGCAGGAGAAAAGGACACTTGTGGAAGGACTGTAGGCGCGCAAAAGGTCTATGTATAGTTTGTGGCGCGTCCAATCACGGAATTGGAAACTGTCCTTATAGATACAACTCAGCTCACATACCCACCAACTACCCGCAGCGGCCAGCTATCCAGGCTCCTGCACCTCGTCTAGCACTCCCAGCTGCACCACATGCACAGCCTACTCGCCAATTCCAACAAGCAATGAGCAACAGGCCTCGAGGACAGAGGAATGTGCCTCCATCTAGGAGGAACGTGCCACGGCGATAGGCTTACACCTTAGCAGCCGTAGAAGCCAAGACAGTTGACAAAAGTAACACTAGTAATTCACTTTCACATTCTCAAATCCTTGTATCACCTTGTTATTCTTCATACGCTACCAAACTTTTCTTAAATCTGTTACACTTTCCTTTTACTAATTTTGAGAACGAAATTTTTATAAGGAGGGTAGAATGTAACAACCCTAAACTTCCTGTACAACTTTCTGTACAAATTTTTCAAAAAATACAGAAAAGGGGTACTTTTGCCTGAGCACAAGTTATAAGTTTGTTTTGCTTTTTAATAGCAAGAAGGAGCTTGTACCTCATTGGTAAGACCTTACACTGTTGAACCAAAGCACCAGAGTTCAAATCCCATCCCCCACATTATTTTTAATATCGATTTCTTTTTAAATTTTTAGAAGTCCAACGGCCTACACGTGCATAACTCGTAAAAACCCCACGTCACATATAAAACAAACTGACCCAGGAGCTACACCAAATGACGACGGGTATTTGACGGCAAGCCCCGGCCTGAATCGGCCTAAATCGGCCAACGACTCGGCCGACTCGGCCCGCCGCCGCCGGTCGAACTGAGTTGGATCGGCCGATTCCTTTCATGAAAGTTGTGCCTCTTTGTCTTCTTAACTCCCCTGTATAATTTAAAATTCCTGCACATTAACAGAGCCCTTTAAAATCTCTATAAATCCAATTTTTAATACAATTTAATACATTTTTTCTTCACACCCTTTCACCTACCCTAACCCTAGTTTTACCCAATAAATACCACCCCTAAACGCACAACCCTCACTCACAAATTCTGTCCAAACTCTCAAGAAAACTCTAGAATTTTTGTGTACAAGTGGAGTTAGAGAAGGGAGAAACTCCGGCGAACTTCCGAAGACGACTCTAGAAGCTTCCGGGGACGAAACGACGCACCAGCAACTCCTACTTCCTCTTCTTCCTCATCCCTAACCTCTAATCCAAAAAGTCCCACCTCCCTTGTTTACCCCAATCAGAGCAAAGCTCTGTTCAAATTCCAAGGCAGGAGACGAAGCAACGCTTCTGTTTCCCCCAATTAGAGCAAGGCTCTGTTCTGAAAATTAAAATGAAAATTAAAAAACTAAAGAAGCAACGCTTCAGCTGACTTACGTCTGTGCTGCGTGCCACGTGGCAGCGCGGTTGCGCTGCGCTGCGCGCCACGTGGCAGCGCGGTTGCACTAGAGCAGTCGCGCTGCGCTCTGCGCTGCGCGACGCGTGTCAGCGTAGTGGCGCTAACGCAGTCGCGCTGCGCGACGCGTGGCAGCGCAGTTGAGCTAGCGCAGTCGCGCTGCGCGACGCGTGGCAGCGCAGGTGCGCTGTGCTCTGCATTATGCGACATGTGTCAGGCGCTGGTGCGTTTGCGCCAAACAGAATTAAAATTCAATAAGATCCTTCTGTTCTTGTTAAAACAAGAAGATTGCCTTCTGTAAAACAGGAGCCCTTGGATCAAAGATCCAACGGTGGGGAAAATTCCCCAAATCACTCAGAGAAGGATCTTTTTAACAAATTTAACAAATCTATGGGCACTATATAAAGGCCCCTAGACCCCAACTCAAAGGAAAAAGATAGAGAGAAAAACAGAGAATTCCTCTAAAGAATTTTGAGAAGAGCTCAAAGAAAGGAAAGGTAAAAATCTTGAATAAAAGAAGAATTTCTTCTAAAATGATTATTGATCTAAGAACAAGATCAAAGATCTTCAATAAAAATATAATAATAATAAAGGCATTGCTTTTTAATGAACTACTGGTTCTTTGAAAACAAGAAAATTTGTTTTCTTTGATCTAAAATTGATCAAAATAATAATAAAAAGTGCCATGCACTTGCAAAATCTACATTGTTGCGCTCTCGGGCTGGCACAATCCACCAGAGAGCGCCACATGTCACCCCCATAATGATCTGCGCTATGCGCTTCTAATAACAGAGCACTGCTCTCATGAATTGGCGCAACTCACCAGAGCGCGCCACGTGTCAGCAGCGCAATAGCGCTTGCGCTCTCCTGAGCGTGACACGTGTCACCTCCCCATGGACTTGCGCCGTGCGCTCCTCAATTGGCACAAAGCGCCTGACAAGCCACGTGGCACTTTTTCAGACTAATTAATGCAGCGTATTGTTAAAGGGCAAAGCCCAATTAAGAGGCCCAATGGACCAAAATAAATGCTCTACATTATAAAAAGGGGACATAGCCCAACTTAAAGAGGCCTAACAGGCCAGAATAAAATGCAGTGCATTATTAACAGGGGCAGAGCCCAAATAAAGGCCTACTAGGCTAAATATAAATAAAAGTGTTGAACATTTTTCAACTGGACTTAGCCCAATCATGGCCGAAAGTCCTCAAATTAAATTGACTGAGCACGGCTGCTCTCCTAAATCAATTTACATCCGGTTCAAGGGTATATCTCCGAACTCCTCTGACATCTGTCGTTGTAATCTTTCAACGTCGTCAGAGAGATGACGGGTCCCGACGGCCGCAAATAAAATTAGACCACCACGTCCCTAAACTGGAATGTGGACCACCACGTCCCTAAACTGAAGATGGACCACCACGTCCCTAAACTGGAACGTGGACCACCACGTCCCTAAACTGGAGATGGACCACCATGTCCCTAAACTGGAACATAGACCACCATGTCCCTAAACTGGCAATGGACCCCCATGTCCCTAAACTGGAACATGGACCACTACTTTCCTAAACTGGAACAATAGAGCCCTCAAATGCTCTTTTGTCGAATCTAAACGATCCCGTTTAAATTGATCTTAGCCTCAAATATGGCTAACGTATCCTTAAACATTCAAACAGACTTTAGTCCCAAATTGGACTATAAGACCCCCAATCAACTTTGGTTCAAGGGTACATCTCCGAACTCCTCTGACACCTGTCGTTGTAATCCTTCAACGTCGTCAGAGAGGTGACGGGTCCCGACGGCCATATATTAAATGGACCACTACATCCCTAAACTGGAACAATAGAGCCCCTAAATGCTCTTTCCGTTAAGTTGATCTTAGTCTCAAATCAGATTAATGTATCCTTAACGAACGTTTAAGTTGATCTTAGCCTCAAATACGGCTAACGTATCCTTAAACTAAAACCCCAAACCCAAATCTAAGTAAATACGGATTTGGACTAATCCACGTCCTACAGACGACGGCATAACTTAGTCTCCGTATACAATCCACAGGCATCCACAAACAAAACAAACACACACGACACAAAGTGAAATTCTGGAGAAGGAGAAAGTGGCTACCGCGATGCGGTAGCGTAATTAACCGCAGGAGCTTGCGCCTGCAGGGAAGAGCGTCCCCACAATCAAAAACCCCTCAAATGAGGGGGAATCTGACGAAGTCTGCTACATCGGCCGCATCCGTCTAAACCTCCGATACACGGTGCCATAAATCAACTTGGCATCTTCGGAGAGGTTGACGGATAAAACCATATAGCATCTGCCCCGAATCTCAGGAAAGACGTCCTCACGTCGTCTGCGCCGCCATTCGGAGGGAAACAGATTCTGGCACGCCCGGTGGGACCTTTTCCTCTTTCCACTCCACATTTCGTGTGTCGTGTTCGCGAACGAATCGCGGTTTGCTGTGGTTGCCTGTGGATTCGAGGTACTAAGATTTGGTGTCTTGCTCCGTGCAGAAAACAGAAGATCAATGGCTTCAAACTGCACTACCTGCAACTGCAACTCTCGCTCCATCCCTGCTGGAGGAGTAACCTACGGACCCCAAGCGGCCTCTCTTTTCAAGATGCCAGTGGGGCGGGTAACTCAAGCCACCACTGGACTATTCTTCGGGACCATGCTCCCACCGATGAGCTTCAATGCCCTAATAGCGTCGCAAGAAGCTCTAAAGAAGTTGGTCTTTGATCGGCTTACTAATACCGCGGCCCCTCTCAACGGATCGCCCAACTCTACTGCCTCAGTTTGTAACAAGCTAGGTCAGAGCTCCAACGGGTTCATGAAAAAGCCAGCAATACCAGGAGATGTTATCCCGAAGCGGATAGCTATCCCTACTCTAGTTTCAGACGAGATCACCAAGGTTGCTTCCCCTGCTCGGAAGTCTGCTTTTGACAGGTTGGTCGTCCCCATTCAACGGACGTCGGTCTTTAAAAGGCTGATACCAGCAGATTCTGACCAACACAGGGGGCATGAGGAAGTCACCCATACGGTTAGAACAACTCCATCCGCACGACACGCTCGACGTCGCCACTGGCGCCGAGTAAGGAAGGCTGGGGGCAACTCCCCCTCTGGGATAACTCCGCCAGCTCCGATGGTGGAGATCGATGCTACTGTTCCAACCGGGAACAACTTTGAATTACTGAACACGGTGCGCAGAAACTCTCCTACTGCGGTGTTGAAACGAACTCCTTCACTTATGGAGAATGCTCCAGAGAAAAAGCTAGAGCAGCCCCCTCAACGGTTGTCCTCTAAAATCTACAAGGTCTTGCGTCAAGTCCAAGAGTCATTGATCGATCAAGACTACCTCCGCCGACAGAAAAAGATGAAGGATCAGCAGGAGAAGGGCTACTCTGTCAAGTCGGAAAAGGCAACAGCTGGATGGGTGCCCATTGCAACGGCTCCCTCAACGTCAATCACTCAGAAGAAAAAGAGGCCGCAAAAAGCCCCTGTGAATATGGCGAACCGTAAAAGCGCTGAACACAGACGCCCCAAGTCTGGGGGCATGGTAGTGCATACGGTTTGTATGGCTTCCGGGAAGGAGGAAAGCCGTGCTTTGACGGGTCACCGACCGCTCACCCGATCCGTGACGAAACCCTAGGAGCAGCAACAGAAGCTTCAGGAAATGATGACTGTGATGGCTGCACTTGCCGAACCGAAAGAAAGTTCGGAAGTATCATCAGAGCAGCATCATGAACAAGAAACTGACGCTGACTATCTACGCAGAGTCCTCGAAAAGAAGGACAAAGACGCATCCGAACAAGCTGCCAACATAAAGCAAATGGCGCTCCTCTTCCAAGATATAGTAGGGATGATGTTACACCCGGACCCTCCAGCTGAAAACCCTCCGATCATTGTTGGAGACGATAGAAGGAAGACATTTAATCCTCCGCCTGCTCTTTCAGCAGCCAAAGATGAGACCATTCCCAAGGCCGCGCTGGATGACTATATAGCTCAGCAAATACGAGCTCATCAGGCGAGCGAAGCGGCTGGGCAAACTGTTAGAACTGGACGACCCTATCCGGGCTGGTATGACCAAATCAGTTACCCGCCGGGATATACGATCCCTAAGTTCCACGTATATAAAGGGACAGGGAATCCGCATCATCATATCACTCAGTTTAGGGCATTATGCGGCAATACTGGAGGCGATGATAAATTGTTGCTTCGCCAATTCGTCGGCAGCTTAGTAGATACAGCCTTTGAATGGTATTCAGAGCTACCTAACGACTTTGTCAAAACATTTGCAGAGATGGAGTTACTGTTTACACAAAGATTCACGAGTGCTAGTGAACGCACCCCGATAACAGCAATGATAAATGCCAGGATAAGGCCCGGCGAAACATGGGTCCAATACGCAACACGATGGCAGAACCTATGGTCAAAATGCGAACAACGCATAGAAGAGGCACCTTCGGTAGGCATGTTCGTGGGCACTCTCGATCCGCAAGCGACCATCTCGCAATTCATGATGTTCTTCAGGCCGACCACCTTCCAGGCCTTGATCGACAAATTAGCCCAAATGGACCAGATGGGCCATGAACCGTCTCCTCCAAAACCAGACTCTCGAAATGAGAAAGGAAAAGGGAAAGTGACTGTCGTTGCCAATGCTCAACAACAGCCGAGCAACCCAGAGCCGGTCGTTCGCCAAAATAACGCGTATCCATGCCCATCCCTCGAGGAGAGACTAGGACGTCCTTACTCGTTTCCTCAAAATAAAACGAGAAGACTGTTCGAGCTGGCAGTGCACAATAGACTCATCAATCTGCCGAGTCCAAAACGTCTGTCATGGACAGGCGATCTCGATCATCCCAATTATTTCCCTTACCATCAAACGGTAAGTAACCCGATCGAGAATTGTTTCGTCTTTAAGGGATGGATCGAGGATCAGTACCTACAAGGCAAGTTCGCGCTGTCTGAAAACTGGAAGGTAAACACACCATAGCCGCACACTCCAAAGAAGACAGACATGATGGGGGCAGCTTGTTCTTTTGTCGAGGACGAAAACGATAGAGAAGACTCATCAGACGAATCCGAAGACTATGTAGTTACTTATCATGTGATCTCTCACTCATTGGCGGATGATAAAGAGGCTCCTTACGCCGAGAAACCGAAGGCGAACCCTGAACCAGAAACTCTGCGGCCGTCAGACGAGTTGATCGATGCCTTCCTGAATGAGATTCGTTTGAAAGTTAAAGCCAATCAAGAGCGTGAGATGGCCATACTGGAAGGAGACAAACACCGACGACTGGACCAAAGAGTCGAGGCACTCCCGTCAAATCAAAAGTCATCCGCTGCGGATAAAAACAAATTCAAGACGAGGAAAAGGTTCGCCAAAGACCTATCGGTGGGAATGAAGCTACCACCCTCTGAAGAAAATACTCTCGGTGGTGTATAGATGCATCCTAACTTCTGCTTATATCATCAGAAGATCATACATCCTACCGAAGACTGTGACTCCTTTAAGTGTTAGTGGCAGGGATATGTCGCTCAAAAGCAACACTTCAACAGGACAAAGTGTGAAGCTCGTAGACACCGGAAAAATGCGATAGATGAGTGCAAAAGAGCCGCCGATGACTGTCATATAGCCGACTCCAATGGATCACAAATTATCACCTTTGGGAGCGACTCTGACGAAGGAGTTGCCCTCAACCCTCTCCTCAAGGAATCCATTTCAAAAATGAAAGAATTGAGGAGTTGCGAGAACATTCAGCCGTGCAATTGCCCGCTACTCGGAAAAAATCTCGGCCCCGCAAACAAAGGATCGAGCAAGAAGGATAAAGGAAAGGGGAAAATGACCTTCGTCGCCAACACTCAACAACAGTCGAGTGGTCCTAGACCAGACGTTCGTCAAAACAATATGCGTCCACGCATATCCCTCGAGGAGAGGCTAAGACGTCCTTACTCATTTCCCCAGGATAAAACAAGGAGGCTGTTCGAAGCGGCAGTGCATAACAGGCTTATCACTCTACCGGAGCCGAAACACCAACTACAACTGGATGATGTTAACAGTTCTAATTATTGCCCTTATCACCAAGTATTGGGCCATCCGATCGAAAACTGTTACGTCTTCAAAAACTGGGTCGAAGACCAATACCAACAGGGCAAGTTCGTCATCTCCGAGAACTGGAAGGTGAGCCTGCCACAACCGCACGCTCTGAGAAAGATGGATACGCCGGGGGCATCATGCTCGGTCATAGAGAAAGCCCCATATACCAAAAAGTCAATAAACTAGATATTCGCCTCAAATACGGCGACGGCGGACCGAAACGTCCTTAAACTAATGATGGACCGCAATGTCCTAAAACTTGCAAACGACCGAAACGTCTTTAAACTACTACCGCAACATCCTCAGGCTGACAAAAATAAATAAATAAAAAATAAATAAATAAAAAGAATTAAAAAAAACGGTACGTCCATAAGCAAAATGGGCACGGATGAAAACCCGAAAGGGCTCCGTGAGTAAAAACAGCAGGACTACCGGCGAGTGTTTGTGAAAACCCGAAAGGGCGCAACCTCGTTAAAAGACACTTACAGGGTCCTCTCGACCTTGTAAGGAGAAACCACCCACGTGAGATCCTTATGACTCACAAGGGATCAACACACTTAGGGATCCCCACAATTCCTAAGGAGAAAATACACTTGCGAGATCCTCACGACCCGTAAGGAGAACTCTCTTATGGGACCCTCACGGCTCATAAGATTTGAAAGTCTTAAGTTACAGAGACCTAAAACTGTGCTTAAGCAACCCCCACAACCTTTGATATTGCCCTACAAGTGGTTCAATTCTGACCCTTGTATATAATCCAAGGGCGCGAATAAACATTTCCCTAACCAAGTCCCATCCGTGACTGGGGATATGTAAGTATGATGAACAACCCTTGTAGGTCCTCTCGATTTACAAGGAGAAAATTCTTTTATAGTATCCTTACGACTTATAAGAGAAAACACACTTAGGAATCCTTACGATTCCTAAGGAGAAAATACACCTACAAGATCCTCACGACTTGTAGGGAGAAATACCTTTGTGAGACCCTTACGGCTCATGAAGTTTAAAAGCCTTAGTCGACAGGACCCTAACCCTATTCGCTAAGCCACCTTTTTTCGACATCGACGGAGGCAAATGATGATTCGCTCCTGGAAATGTCCCCGTTATAGCGGTGTTGATGCCGAAATAGGTGTCTAATTTCAGGTTTACGGTGAAAAGCCGGTAGGCCGCACATGCATACGAAATAGCCGAAATGATGGGGCAACTTACAATAAAAATCAGCAAGTAAAAATGTATGCATGAAAAACAGCCAAAATGATTGGGCAACTCGCAATAAAAAGCAGCGAATAAAAAGAAAAATAGCCGAAATGATTGGGCACCGCGAAAAATAGCCGAAATGATTGGGCAAGCGCGACCTTCGCGATATAAAAGCTGAAATGATAGAGCATCGCAGAAATAAAATAATAATATAAAAAAATGAAAAAAAAATGAATGAAACTTTTGCCCTACAGATGAGATCACATCGATCCCTGTATATAATCCTGGGGCACAAACAAAGAAGGAACCATACCTTCCCAACAGGCTCCATCAGAAAGCGAAGTCAAATCTCGACGGTTCATAGACAACCTAGAGACAACATCGACATTTGTCGTAATATTGCAGATACAATGTCAACAAATGAAGTAAAGGAAGACCCCTAACTTCAGGGTCTCGACGTCAACATCGACAACTTAGAGATCACCAACGGCGTTTCTCCTCACTCCAACCAGATGCAGACGTGACGTCAACAACCGACTTCAGAGTCACAACGAAACGGAACCATGGGAAAAGTCCCTAGTTCCAAATCTCAATGGCCACATCTACAGCCTGGAGACCAACAACGGTGTACCTCCTCATTCCAGGAGGACATAGATGCTACACCATCAAACGGAGCCACGGCATAGTCCTTAGTTCCAAATATCGACGGTTCACAGACAAGCTAGATACCATCTCCGCATTCGTCTCGTTACAGCAGACGCAATGTCAACAACGGCGTTCCTTCGCAGTCCAGCAGGATGCAGATGCAACATCAACGAAAGACCTCATGGTCGAAACTAAGCGGAGTGACGGCAAAATCCTAGCTCCACCTCAACATTCGCCTCGTTCCAGCAGACGCAATGTCAACAACGGCGTTCCTTCGCAGTCCAACAGGATGCAGAAGCGACATCAACAAAAGACCTCTTGGTCGAAATAAAGCGGAGTGACGGCAAAATCCCAGCTCCACCTCAGCATTCGTCTCGATACAGCAGACGCAGTCAAAGCAAACGAAGCAAAAGCCAAATTCCTAGCTTCAGGGTCTTGACAGTAACTCATATAAAACCTGAAAGACTATCGGAGATCATCCCATACTAGCGCGGAGTGGTCACCACCTCGACGTTCGTCTGGATACAGCAGACGAGATGTCACCCCAGCGTTCTTCCTCAGCAGGGTTCAGACGCGACAATCAAACAACGGAGCCACGGCAAAATCCCTAGTTCCAAACCTCGACGGTTCACCAACAACCTAGAGACAACTGCGACAATCGTCTCGATACAGCAGATGTAATGCCAGCAAACGAAGCAAAGGCCAAATTCCTAGCTTCAGGGTCTTGATGGTAACTCACATAAAACCTGAAGGAATATCGGAGATCATCCCATACCAGCACGGAACGGTCACCACCTCGACGTTCGTCTCGATACAGCAGACGAGATGTCACTACAGCGCCCTTCCTCCAACAGGGTTCGGACGCGCCAAAGCAAACGAAGCGAAGATCAAATTCCTAGCTTCAAGGTCTTAACGGCGAGTCATATAAAGCCTGAAAGACAACTGGAGATCGTTTCACACCAGTGCGGAACGGTCACCACTTCGACGTTCGTCTCGACACAGCAGACGCAACATCATCAAACAAATGGAGCCACGGCAAAATCCCTAGTTCCAAATCTCGACGGTTCACCAGCAACCTAGAGAAAACCGCGACGTCCGTCTCGATACAGCAGACGAGATGTCACCCCAGCGTTCTTCCTCCAGCAGGGTTCAGACGCAACATCATCAAACAAACGGAGCCACGGCAAAATCCCTAGTTCCCACCGCGACATTCGTCTCGATACAGAAGACGCGATGCCAGCAAACGAAGCAAAGGACAAATTCCTAGCTTCATGGTCTTGACGGAAACTCACATAAAACCTGAAAGACTATCGGAGATCATCCCACACCAGCGCGGAGTGGTTATGACTTATCGGGGCTCACCAAAATGAGCCTAACCTCAAGTAAAAAGCGGCATGGCAAATTCCTAACGCTTGATCTTCCGACGGTCAAACTGCCAAGGAGGATTGCTTGAAGACGTCTTGTCCAGCCCCCGAAGGGATCAGAGAAACGGCAGTCGCAGGGCTACTCGAATAGCATAATTGCCTATCGAGGAACATATCAGCTGATGCGACGGTATGACGGCCAAAACCCTGAGTACCACAAACCCTAAGGGACTTCTGTCGAAAAAAGCAGAGGTTAACTGTGATGTTAGGATATTCTTGCGAGAAATTCTCGATTTGTCTCGACTTGTGAAGAAATTGATGTCTTTGCGAGAACGTCTCGATGCGGCTCGACTCGTAAGATAAAGCTTAGGTAATAAGGATAAAAAAAACTTATTCCCTGAGCACTGGGACCCTGCAAGTTGGCCCAAAATGGTCTCTTGCATACTATCCACGGGTCTCACTCTCCAAACTCGAATCTCGACAAGGAGGGAAAAAACCGCTTACGGGTCCTTTCGACTCGTAAGAGAGAAAATTCTCTTATAAGATCCTTACGACTTATAAGAGAAAATGCACTTAGGAATCCTCACGATTCCTAAGGAGAAAATACACCTATGAGATCCTCTCGATCCATAGGGAGAAAAGTCTTTATGAGACCCCCACGGCTCATAAAGTTGAAAAGTCTTAGGCAGTAGATCTGAACCTGCGGTCTAAGCCATCGCTTCCTTTTGATGAAGCCAATACAGGATGCTGGTTCTATCACCTATCAACCATGTTTACTAAAGCAGTATACTGATAATAAAAGAAATAGGGAAACAACAGAAAGGGCATTCGATTTGCGTCTGATCAAGCGTTCGAGACACATCCATTCATGCGTGTGCAAAAGACTCAGAATGAGAAATAGGACAAGCTGAAATAAAAATTTTCCATTCATATTTCAAAGGGCTTTTACAATCATAAAGAAATAAATAACAACATTATTGAAATGTTTATAATGGTATAATCTCGGACCCAGGACATGGATTAAGGAACTCGAAAGTAACCTTATCTAAGATTTTCCAAGCCTGGCGAACCATCCTAGTGTGCTTTCTTTCGCGAGCACAAGCGTCGGGGTCCCCACGGATGTCCTCCTCCTTCTAATAAGCAGCGAGTATGGCGAACTGTTGGAAGGCCTGGTGCAGGAGATCGACAAGATTGTCTCGCCGTCTTTTTGAGATTAAGTTCATCAGGTACACCGAGTGCACCTTATCCTCGGCGGCGTCCAACGCCCTAAGCGGCACACCGGAACAGAACAGAGGAAGCTCTTCCCAGATGGCTCCCACGATAAGTTTCAGGAGGGAGGAACGTCGGGGAAGTAGTTGACCATTATATGCGTCGAAGCGGCTCATGATTTCAGCACACTCCGCGTTTATGAACTCTCGATTTTGAGAACGGCCAAGTCGGCGGATGTCCCCGTAAGAGATGATCTCGTCAAGATCGTACTGTGGGCGTCCATTGTTTCTGTGAAAGAGAATCAACAAAATTATCAGAAAGACTGATTAAGCAAAACGATATAATGCACCGAGGAACAAAATGTCATCTTTAAACCCCAAGATCAATGAAAAACTCCTAGGAGTTCTATTGTATGATTTGGAAGGAGCAAAGCTCCATTAATGAAATGAGAAAATACAAAGAAAATCTTTTAGAGAGCAGAGCTCTATTAATGGAACTCTAATAGGGTTCCCTTTAGTTCTCTTTAGACCCCCTTAGAGCAAACCTCTGCTAAGTGAAACCCTAAATGGGTTTTCTTTAGATCGGGGATATATTGAGAGCAAGGTTCTGTCAATGAAAATTAATTTAATTTAAATAAAAAATTTTACCTAAAAAGTGTTTTCTAAAGAAATTCTAACTCTTAGAGTTCTTGAAGGCAAGAGCAAGGCTTTGAACTTTCGAAAGCAAAAATATTAAAAGATGATGATCATCTGTTGAGGACCAAAGGTCCTATTTATAGGCATCAAATGCCCTTTCAACTTCCAAGAGTTGCCGCGACGGTTGGAATTCTGCCACCGCTGCGCTCACGTTTGGGAGCCATGTAAGCGCAACGGTGGGGGGGCATTTGTTTACCCCAATCAGAGCAAAGCTCTGTTCAAATTCCAAGGCAGGAGACGAAGCAGCGCTTCTGTTTCCCCCAATTAGAGCAAGGCTCTATTCTGAAAATTAAAATGAAAATTAAAAAAATAAAGAAGCAATGCTTCAGCTGACTTGCGCTCTGCGCTGCGTGCCACGTGGCAGCGCAGTTGCGCTAGCGCGGTTGCGCTGAGCGCCACGTGGCAGCGCAGTTGCGCTAGAGCGGTCGCGCTGCGCTCTGCGCTGCGCGACACGTGGCAGCGCAGTCGCGCTTGCGCAATGGCGCTGCGCTCTGCGCCATGCGACACGTGTCAGGCGCTGGTGTGTTTGCGCCAAACAGAATTAAAATTGAGTAAGATCCTTCTGTTCTTGTTAAAACAAGAAGATTGCCTTCTGTAAAACAGGAGCCCTTGGATCAAAGATCCAACGGTGGGGAAAATTCCCCAAATCACTTGTTCACACCAGAATATTGCATTATTATATTCCCTATTCTTATTCTTTTTATAAATAAACAGGTGCTTTTGACGCATGTCTGCTACATTTTCCAGGTTACAGGTTCTTGGACAGAAAACAGTGAAAACGATATAAAGATGATGAAAAAGTGGACTTTAACCAATGAACGGAAGATCTTTATCAAGCCTACATCAAAGATACAGTTCACAATTAACAAGGCAACTCAAGGTCCAAAATTACAAAGCGAACGGTTCAAAATCCACTGTAAATTGTTCACTGGAGATTTGGAACCAATGTAGAAGCCCAAATGAAAAAGGAACCAAAGAATAAGAAGACTAAAAAGACCCAGAAGAAGTCCACAAAAGATCAGCATCTGAGCCGACCAATGGGCCACGGAACCGCGGCCCAAGCCTACCAAGGCCGCGGTTCCGCGGCTGTCAAGAGAGATCTGTGGAATTAAATTTTACTATAATTCGTTTGCGGCTTTGACCAGTCAACTAGGGATATTTTTGTAAATTTAGACATGCGGTTCAAGATGTAACCCTAGGGTTTCCTATTCTCTATAAATAGGAACTCTACAGATTGTAATTCTTTATGCCTCCCTTTAATGAATAAAATTTAGAAATCTTTTGGAGAGCATCGGTGTTTCTTCTCCATTCAGAAATTCAGATCTGACAACCCTGCATGGATGATTGGAGGGATGCATCTGTAAGTAATTTAATTTCTTGCCTTAGTGTAGATTTAAATTCCTTGCCCTAGGTAGATTTAATTTCATGCCCTAGGAACTTGTTTAGGGTTTAGCTTTTGGGAAGGATTTTGAGAGATGAGATCTCTCATCCCTTTCTTACCCACCAAATATTTACAATAGGACTCCATGCATACATGCACATACCGCTCCCTACGGCACTCTATCCCTCGAGGTAGCGGTGATACCGTAGTATAAAGGCCCGGGTGTGATGTTTTCCATGGAGGTTAGGATAAGGATCTCTAAAGGAAGGACAAGAACCTAGAGGAAGGAACACCTTCCCGAACGGATCTAATCCACTTTATTGATAATTACCATAACTCCTCATAGATCTTCATTCGGGTATTGAAAGCGGTGAGATTTAATTACATTTCCAAACCATCCCTAAACCTAGCCCTAGCAAAAGTAGATCTAGATAATTTCCCTAGGTTAATTAGGTTTTTAGATTTAATAATTAATCTGAACACCCTTCGGAAATTAACTCGTAAGAACGAATCGGAAATTCACAACATCCCTGTGGACCGACCCGTTCTCACCGGCTAGCTTCATGCGACGACGTTCTTGATTGCGGTTACAAATATTTTTGATCTATCTTTTAGAAAGCGCAAGCATGCTAAATCAATAAATCAAATGGCGACGTTGCCATGGATGGCGTAGAATTTTCTTTTCGCAATTTCGGGTTAATCATAAAATTTAAAAATTCATAAAAATCTGAAAAATCAAAAAATATATATAAAAATATATATCATTTGTTATTTTTGGATGGGATACTTTGTGGTTGAATTTTTGCAGGATATACAAATTCGGATCTGTAGATTTTCAGTAAGCAAAACAGGAAATAAAATATCGGAACAGAAGAGATTTTGAACAACAGAACAGTGCAAATTTTTTGGAGCAGTGAACCCCCCATACCGCCGCGATTCCGCGGCCAAAACCCACCTTAGGCCGCAAAAGTCGAATCAAAGCACCAAAAATTTTCTGGGGCAGTGTTCAGTCAATTTGACCGCGAAATCGCGGTGGGAGACACGTTTTGCCGCGGAAGGGCGGTGGAATAGTGACGTCATCTGACCAACTTTGCACTGTAAGTTCCTCTGTTATTTCTCTTCTGTAATTTTTAATAAATTTTCTGAAAATTGACTGCAGGATTTTGTGCACATTAAAAAATATATTCCCTTCCAAATAACGATCTTGTGCAGGATTTTTGGGCCCCTCTCAAAATTGAAATTGATTGCAAGTAATCTTTTTTGTTGCATATCTTTTCTCGAATATCTTTTTGCAACAATTTTTTCCAAATAAAGATTCTTGTGATATGCTTCAAATAATAACCAATTGCAAGTAATATTTTGCTGTTGCATATCTTTTCTATAAAATATTTTGCTGTTGCATATCTTTTCTCTAAAATCTTTTTGCAACAAAAATTTTTCCAAATAAAGAGAAAGAAAAAAAAGATCAATGAAAAATGAAAATAAAAAGGACAAATATTTTATAGAACTTGCAAAATTTTTTAGCCCCAAATAAATCCTTGCACCACCCAACCTTCCTTCTTGTCACCTTTCTTCTTCTAACATGGGTACCCCACACAATAAATCATTAGCCGAACTTTGGTATCCCGAACCTAATTTTGCGTCGTACGTTAATTTGTTCGGTCAATTTAAAAACGATCCTTCCTTGCCAAAAATATCTTTGAAAGATCAAATAGAGGCGTCTAGGAGAAATAGTTTGACTTTTCAACCCACTTTGTGTCAACCGAGTCAACCTTTACCACCTATATATGTTGATACCACTTCTTCAAGTCTTTCTGTCACTCTTAGGCCGATGTCCATTGCTGAGCATATTGCTCAATCTCGCAGTAGATCTTTCACCCCTCTCCACTCATCTAGTTCTAGGGATCCGCACGATTATTCACCTTTTTATCCATATGTTGACCCTACTTCTGCCCAACTACCCACTTCCTACAAGTCATACCCATCCTCCCCACCTTCACTAGACACTGTTTCGACACAGCCATTAGGGAGTTTCAGATATCCAACCAATTTTGAATGTTTTACTGAAA
Source organism: Agapanthus africanus (assembly GCA_030015575.1). Lineage (NCBI taxonomy): Eukaryota > Viridiplantae > Streptophyta > Magnoliopsida > Asparagales > Amaryllidaceae > Agapanthus > Agapanthus africanus. Next base: position 143,374,363 of record CM057339.1, read on the forward strand.
CCCCCTCACCACCTAAGTCTAGTTTGGAAGAGTCGTTGGAATCGTACATTGCAGCAACAAATAAAATGATGAGGAATGTGGAAGCGTCCATGGCCGCCCTTATGCAACCTAGTGAACCGGTAGTTAGTGTCCCGCTAGCTCCAAATTTTTCAATGTATGAGGCGGCAGTTGGACAGAGTGAGAATGAGAGAGGATTTTCAAATCAAACCTACCCTTACCCAATTGAAGCCCACAACTCCTGTTTTCCATCGATTGCCCTAAATAGTTCACCTGTTGAAAATAAAAATGAGTTGTGTGATTTTGTAGTGTTTGATTTGCCAGATTGTGAGGAACCCCTTTCGAGTGAAACCGCACCTAATCCTTTCGATCTTTACACCTCCACTCTAGAACCTAAATCGATAGATATCCATGCTTTTGATGAGGTGTCTAAAGAAATTGATTTTCACTTGATTGAGGATATAGACGCCGGGAATATTTCGGATGATGAACCTGTCAATTTGCTTGAAATTTTTATGTTCAAATCATCATCCTGAGTTATTAAATGTTTCTCCCGAATCTTATATGCGTCTTGATTTTGATGATAATGGCATGGATGAGTTAAATATTAAGGATAGAATTGAGGAGAGTCTTGAGGATAATATTGAGGTTGAACCATTTTTATTTGATGTGTCGGATTTTCCAATTCATCCTCCCGATCCTTTAACTGTTATATCACCCTCCCTCCTTTCCATCGTTCCGACTACGCTTGAAGACTGTGAACATGAAAAATTTTCTTTTGAATCCGACACAGTTTTCACAGACGTTAACACTTACGAGTGTTTCACTTTTTCGGACGATATTGATGACTCACCGCCCGAGTTTGAGTCCTTTATATTTTTAGATGAGTTAGTTGAACCATCAGACTCGGTTGCTTACAGTAGTTTCGAACCATTAATGAAATCTGTCAAGTTCGAAACAGTTTACTACGGTGAGAAAGATATTATCCCTAATTCACTCCCTTTCGTCTTTCCCATTGTTCCGACCGAACAAATGACCTTTACGCTTTCATCTCCTATACCAAGTTCGGCATACCCATGTTTTCTTGCGAATCTTAAGGGATTTGACCCCATTTCCCGACGGGTTGATAGGTTAGCGCAAGCGCTTATAACATATCGGTCATCACATATTGCGCTAATTCATTCACTCAATTTACACCCTCAAGATCGTACTCCACTTCCTTCTTCTTTTCGCCATTCTTCTCCCCCACCGAGACCATATTCTACCATTCTTCTTTCCACACGGTCTCGCGTGCTTCTCATTTTCTTGCACCAACTATACCATTTCCACGATAAGATTTTTGAATGGTTGGTGCTAACTTTTGGCTTGTGCAAGGCCAAGCTTAAGTTTGGGGGAATCTTTGTATATATGTATATATTTTTTGTTTTCTTTTCTATAAAAAAAATAAAATAAAAATTTCAAAACAAAAAAATCATAAATAAATAAACTGGTGAGTGCCGGTATTTTGACTCTCTTGGTTTAGCATGACAGTGAGGACACTGTCAAGTTCAAGTTTGGGGGTATGCTCGGTACGTCTTCTTCCTTCGCATTCATTTGTACGTATTTTTGCATTTGCATACTTATTTGAAAACCCATAAAAATTTGAAAAATTTCAAAAATTATAAAAATTAATGTATTCAATTTTGGCTAATTGACTTGAGTTTGACAAATAGGTTAACTGGCTAGGAACAACTAGATCTTAGACTTAGTGAATTAAAAACCCTAAAAATAACATTCCTTAAAGTTTAACGGTAGAAAGTATATGCCTTGTAGTTTATTTAGAAATAGGCAAATTTTGGGTTCACTTCTTGGGCTAAGTCAAAATGAGGGAAGAGTGTTGATGTTCTTATTAGAGTATAAGTTTGAAAAATAGTTCCTAGCTTAAGTCTAGATTCTGAAAATGTATACCCTACAATTTGCACAATCACGCACCTTGAAACTTGGAATAGTAGAAGAAACCTTGAAGTGCTCTTGTCTAAAGTCCTTAGTACAATGAAAATAAATAAATAAAAAGTGAATAAAGAATAAAAAAATAGACACGGTTTTTGTGATTACTTAAGGCTGCAAAAATAGAAAAATATTTAGCGAAGGTGCTTCATCACCTAGTGCCTTAGACCAACTGGTTTGGGAGTCACTGCTAAAGCCTTGGGTGTTGCAAAACTAGGAAGTACGCTTTAAAGTGCTAACGCATCTTGTAATCGGTTGTTGGTACCTCAAGAAGTATTAACGGTCAAATGAAGGATGTGTAAGCAAATTTCATTTAAAAATTCACTAATTAATGAGTGCTTTGGACAATGGACGAGAGTATGATTGCTTGATTTGAATTTCCAAGTGTAGGGGTGATCTATACACACACGTAGGGATATGTGATTGGAATTTAGATAAGAAAGAGGAATGAAAAATAGAACTTATATCTTTAATAAAGTTAATAAAAATTCCTAAGTGGAGATGGAACCCTAGAAGGAAAACTTAAGAAATACCGAAAGCTAAGTAAGTCCACAGGATGTATATAATCTTAAGTTAAATAATGAGGAAGCGTGAAGAATATGGGTGGATAATTTACAAGTAGAAGATAATAGAATTCCTTATTAGAAAACCTAATTGGAGAACAAAAGTCAATGTGCCAAGTTGATAGGATTTTGTGGGTGTAATCCGCTGAAAACCCTCAGGAGACAACACTCCTCCTACTAGGAACACCTAGAGATTTAACGGCTTATTGCACGTGCTCGGTGCAATCGCGTTTCCCTGCGAAAGTGCGGTTAGGATTTTAGTGAATAAAAATAAGTTTGCTCGAGGACGAGCAAAAGATAAGTTTGGGGGTATTTGTTCACACCAGAATATTACATTATTATATTCCCCATTCTTATTCTTTTTATAAATAAACAGGTGCTTTTGACGCATGTCTGCTACATGTTCCAGGTTACAGGTTCTTGGACAGAAAACAGTGAAAACGATATAAAGATGATGAAAAAGTGGACTTTAACCAATGAACAGAAGATCTTTATCAAGCCTACATCAAAGATACAGTTCACAATTAACAAGGCAACTCAAGGTCCAAAATTACAAAGCGAACGGTTCAAAATCCACTGTAAATTGTTCACTGGAGATCTGGAACCAATGTAGAAGCCCAAATGAAAAAGGAACCAAAGAATAAGAAGACTAAAAAGACCCAGAAGAAGTCCACAAAAGATCAGCATCTGAGCCGACCAATGGGCCACGGAACCGCGGCCCAAGCCTACCAAGGCCGCGGTTCCGCGGCTGTCAAGAGAGATCTGTGGAATTAAATTTTACTATAATTCGTTTGCGGCTTTGACCAGTCAACTAGGGATATTTTTGTAAATTTAGACATGCGGTTCAAGATGTAACCCTAGGGTTTCCTATTCTCTATAAATAGGAACTCTACAGATTGTAATTCTTTATGCCTCCCTTTAATGAATAAAATTTAGAAATCTTTTGGAGAGCATCGGTGTTTCTTCTCCATTCAGAAATTCAGATCTGACAACCCTGCATGGATGATTGGAGGGATGCATCTGTAAGTAATTTAATTTCTTGCCTTAGTGTAGATTTAAATTCCTTGCCCTAGGTAGATTTAATTTCATGCCCTAGGAACTTGTTTAGGGTTTAGCTTTTGGGAAGGATTTTGAGAGATGAGATCTCTCATCCCTTTCTTACCCACCAAATATTTACAATAGGACTCCATGCATACATGCATATACCGCTCCCTATGGCACTCTATCCCTTGAGGTAGCGGTGATACCGTAGTATAAAGGCCCGGGTGTGATGTTTTCAATGGAGGTTAGGGTAAGGATCTCTAAAGGAAGGACAAGAACCTAGAGGAAGGAACACCTTCCCGAACGGATCTAATCCACTTTATTGATAATTACCATAACTCCTCATAGATCTTCATTCGGGTATTGAAAGCGGTGAGATTTAATTACATTTCCAAACTATCCCTAAACCTAGCCCTAGCAAGAGTAGATCTAGATAATTGCCCTAGGTTAATTAGGTTTTTAGATTTAATAATTAATCCGAACACCCTTCGGAAATTAACTCGTAAGAACGAATCGAAAATTTACAACATCCCTGTGGACCGACCCGTACTCACCGGCTAGCTTCATGCGACGCCGTTCTTGATTGCGGTTATAAATATTTTTGATCTATCTTTTAGAAAGCGCAAGCACGCTAAATCAATAAATCATCACTCAGAGAAGGATCTCTTTAACAAATTTAACAAATCTATGGGCACTATATAAAGGCCCCTAGACCCCAACTCAAAGGAGGAAGATAGAGAGAAAAACAGAGAATTCCTCTAAAGAATTTTGAGAAGAGCTCAATGAAAGGAAAGGTAAAAACCTTGAATAAAAGAAGAATTTCTTCTAAAAAGATCATTGATCTAAGAACAAGATCAAAGATCTTCAATAAAAATATAATAATAATAAAGGCATTGCCTTTTGATGAACCACTGGTTCTTTGAAAACAAGAAAATTTGTTTTCTTTGATCTAAAATTGATCAAAATAATAAAACAGTGCCCTGCACTTGTAAAATCTACACTGTTGCGCTCTCGGGCTGGCCCAAGCCACCAGAGAGCGCCACGTGTCACCCCCATAATGATCTGCGCTATGCGCTTCTAAGAACAGGGCACCGCTCTCATGAATTGGCGCAACTCACCAGAGCGCGCAACGTGTCAGCAGAGCAACAGTGCAGCGCACTGGCGCAGCGCACTGCGCTTGCGCTCTCCTGAGCGTGACACGTGTCACCTCCCCATGGACTTGCGCCTTGCGCTCCTCAATTGGCGCAAAGCGCCTGACAAGCCACGTAGCACTTTGTCAGACTAATTAATGCAGCGCATTGTTAAAGGGCAGAGCCCAATTAAGAGGCCCAACGGACTAAAATAAATGCTCTGCATTATAAAAAGGGGACAGAGCCCAACTTAAAGAGGCCTAACATGCCAGAATAAAATGCAGTGCATTATTAACAGGGGCAGAGCCCTAATAAAGGCCTACAAGGCTAAATATAAATAAAAGTGTTGAACATTTTTCAAATGGACTTAGCCCAATCATGGACGTAAGTCCTCAAATTAAATTAACTGAGCATGAATGCTCTCCTAAATCAATTTACATCCGGTTCAAGGGTACATCTCCGAATTCCTCTGACATCTGTCGTTGTAATCCTTCAACGTCGTCAGAGAGGTGACGGGTCCCGACGGCCGCAAATAAAATTGGACCACCACGTCCCTAAACTGGAACGTGGGCCACCACGTCCCTAAACTGGAGATGGACCACCACGTCCCTAAAATGGAACGTGGACCACCACGTCCCTAAACTGGAGATGGACCATTACGTCCCTAAACTGGAACATGGACCACCACGTCCCTAAACTGGAGATGGACCACCACGTCCCTAAACTGGAACATGGACCACTACGTCCCTAAACTGGAACAATAGAGCCCTCAAATGCTCTTTTGTCGGATCTAAACGATCCCGTTTAAGTTGATCTTAGCCTCAAATATGGCTAACGTATCCTTAAACATTCAAACAGACTTTAGTCCCAAATTGAACTATAAGACCCCCAATCAACTTTGGTTCAAGGGTACATCTCCGAACTCCTCTGACACCTGTCGTTGTAATCCTTCAACGTTTTCAGAGAGGTGACGGGTCCCGACGGCCATATATTAAATGGAACACTACGTCCCTAAACTGGAACAATAGAGCCCCTAAATGCTCTTTCCGTTAAGTTGATCTTAGTCTCAAATCAGACTAATGTATCCTTAACGAACGTTTAAGTTGATCTTAGCCTCAAATACGGCTAGCGTACCCTTAAACTAAAACCCCAAACCCAAATCTAAGTAAATACAGATTTGGACTAATCCACGTCCTACGGACGACGGTATAACTTAGTCTCCGTATACAATCCACGGGCATCCATAAACAAAACAAACACACACGACACGAAGTGAAATTCTGGAGAAGGAGAAAGTGGCTACCGCGATGCGGTAGCGTAATTAACTGCAGGGGATTGCGCCTGCAGGGAAGAGCGTCCCCACAATCAAAAACCCTTCAAACGAGGGGGAATCTGACGAAGTCTGGTACATCGGCCGCATCCGTCTAAACCTCCGATACACGGTGCCATAAATCAACTTGGCATCTTCGGAGAGGTGGACGGATAAAATCATATAGCATCTGCCCCGAATCTCAGAAAAGATGTCCTCACGTCGTCTGCGCCGCCATTCGGAGGGGAACATCCCTCTTTCCTTTGCTATTCTAAAAAATTCTTTTTCTAAAATCCGACGGAAGCGGAGTTAAATCCGACTTCCGATTCGGTTTTCTTTATAAAGTTCAATTTTCCTTAACACAACCATGTTAAACTCTTACATATTGACTATTAATCATTAACAAAATATGTTGAACAAGTTTCATAGCAAAATATTTCATTTTGTAACTTTTACCGCTCTTTTTCACTAAAATACCATGTGGTTTACTTTCTCATTAATCTTGCTATACCTTTAATTAGATCACAAGGTAATGACCTACCTCTTCACGACACTCATATGCAATATAGCACAATATCTTTCGGGAACATAGAATACGGGAAAATGGAACTTTACATATAAATACCATTTACTATTAAAACCGTTTTCTACAAGATTATATATTTCACACAAATCTTTACAAAGCGCCGCTACAACCTATTTTGGGGAACCCGGTCGGGATGGTGCGGATTATCGCACATCCTCGGGCTTAGTAGTGCGAGATGAAGACCTCCGCAAGGAGCATTCGTTCTCGAAAGATTTGAAATACAAATATCTTAAGAAAATGAGATTTCTAGAAAATAATAAAATTATTTTTATAAATATATATATATATATATGTGTGTGTGTGTGTGTGTGTATCATCAAAATATCTATTTTTGACGTATTATAAATATTCCAACTTTTCTAAATCACAAGAATCACTTTACATGAAAATGCCATGAAATTCCATACAAGTCCAACACATTACAATTAAATACCATGTATTATGAAAAATAGGTTTATTCACTAGAAATATCACAAATATAAAATCTACAACTATGAAAACTCTAAAGAAGATAAATAAATACTTGGGGTGTATTTTTAAAAGTATACAAAAATTATTTTTACATAAAACCCCCTCAAGTTCCATAAATTACCCTAAGGACCCTAGTAAATATAGGTTTAAGCGGGACCAATCTCTTGAGCCTCAGGGAGCCGGAGAAGTGGGTGCTTGCCTATTTAAGGTATACAACTTAACAAACGGTGTTATCAACACGGTAATCGTCTTTGAAAAAGACATAAATCCTGCCGCCCATGTACAGCAGTTACCAATAATATCAAAACCTAATTCAGGATTCAATTTCTTTTCTAATTGTCTGACTCAAACTGAGTCTCATTATAAATAATCCGACTTGAATATGATTCAAGTATGAAATTACAAAACTACAATTCAACATTAATCCATATATTCAATCTGTTCAATCTATCAATCTATACAACTTGATTGAACCGAACCATGGTTATACATCCATTTACATGATTCTTGAGTTACATCCATTTACATGATTCTCCAGTTACATCCATTTACTGATATCATGGTTTCGGCAAGTCATCCAATTATATAATCTATATTACAAGACAATATAACTTGCAATACAATACAAACAATACAATCAAGACAACGCGGGGTTTAAGGAGTAGATTGGTACGAAATGTGTTAGAAGTGGCACGAGACTGCAAGATTTAAGACACCTAACCTGAATACAATCGCCGTTGTTCCGGGCTTTCTAACGGAGCCTTGTACTTCCATTTGCCTCTAGTCTCTGGCATATAAAGACTCCTCTCGTATACACTGGCATCCTTCTGTACCAAGCTACAAACAACAGCGTTAACACTAAATACAACATTATAACAATATAATACAACTTTAAAAGCCACACACTCTCTCTCTCTTACTCTCTGTCTATTCTACTTCTCTCTTATCTTTAAGACTTACCGAGCGATTTGTTCGCTGACGACATTCTCTCTCTTCTTCTTTGAATGTCGTCAGGTGATTCGGACCTTCCAGAGATCGAGCCTAACACTGAAGATTTGGATCAGTTTACTGAAGACCCCGAGCTATAGTTACACTTGTACATTTTCCTTATATTCTTTATTTCCATTTCTGTTATGCTACTGTTTAAGCATTGCTTCCATTCAGATGTATTTACTTTTCCATGCATTGTACAAAAAGAATGTTAATAAATAAAGTTGTTGTTCATTTACATTTGTCTCTTGTGTATATTTCTTTTATATTGCTTAGATACGCTTAGCGTATTTACTTCAGAGTAAATACATAGCGGCCTCGTCGTGTCCTCTGCCCGTATACTGGAAAACGGGGTGTAACAAAAACAAAAGTGAAGTGACAGCATATTCCTAGTTTCAGGACTTGATGGTAAGATATACAACGCCTAAAGACCATTAGATGTAATCTCACCTCAGATAGATGCGACTATGACTTCCCTTGGAATCGAAAAATGGAGTCCGACCTCAAGGTAAAGCGCCACGGTAATGCCTAACGCTGAATCGTCCGATGACAACATGGATATTCCAGCCTAAGAAGATTACTTAAGACGGTGTATCCTGCATCAGAAGTGTTGGATGATACAGCAAGTACGTGGATACTCGAACCTGTGACCCGAGTGGACATGGATCGAGAAGAAATTGAATGATGTAACATTGCGATGGACTAAAAACAACACCACAAACCTAACGGACTCTTATGATAAAAGGGGTTATGTATGTTTAACGTTAGGATGAGTTTATCCATATGCCTAAAAGAAGGGTAAACTGAACGCTCCGGAACGAGTAAATAAACTAAGCTAAGTCATTCCAGTAGAAACAATGGAGTGAAGAAGCCACTTACGGGTTGATTGGGGCAATTTATTACACATTTTTCTAACTCATTTATCATTTTATTGTTATATATTATGTTGTTCCGGGTATCTTTTATGAATTATTACAGATAACAAGGCTTAAACACAAAAAGAAGAAAAATTGTCCTAAAATATGGATTACGTGTGTGCAATTTGGACTACATGGAGCTATATCAAAATCAGGGAGATAATCAAAAAATAACAGAAGATCACATGCGTGCGATGGAAATCAAATGGGAGATAATCAGAAAATTCGAGAATAGATTAGAAGATTTGAAACAAAATTTGGAGATCTCGAGATTAAAACAAAAAGATCGAAAAAAACCCAAATTATCCCAGGTGTCAAAATTTCGGCCGAAATGCCATTTCTAGAAGATTCAGCCAGTTTTTGGTGGAGAATTTAGTTGAAATTTTTAGGGTAGTTTTCTTATTCTCTGTTTATCTGTAGAGTTTGTTTCAAGTCTCACAAAAAACTATATAAACGCTTGTATAGCATTAGGGTTTCATATCTTTCTCTTGGTAATAAACTTTAAGGTTTTCTTTTGAGAGATCAACTCCATTGCAAGTAATTTTATTATGAATAAATTTTTATCGTTTCTTAATATGAAGCGTAACTAATTTTATTTTCTAGGTTTTTGTATTTATTTACTCTATTTGGTTGAATGTACTATTGCTTTCTTTTCTTGTGCTTAAATATTAATCTCTTATTATTTAAATTCTTCTCATTAAGTTTATCATCTAAAAAGCTAATCTTTTTAATGATAGTTGACACCTAGAAAGAATATTAATGGAAGATGATAGCACCAAGAAAATTATTAGGTTAAATGATAGGTTAACATCCTAGAGGTCTAATGAGGGAAGGTAAGAGACGGGCTTAATTAAAAGAAATTAAAACTAGGTAGTTAAGGGTGATCAAGATTATTTGATAAGATGGTAAAAGTGGATTAATCATCTACCGCTATTAATCGAAGACTAAACATAGATTATTTTTAATTAACCTGAAAAAGTGTTCTAATATTGCTAACTAAATAATATTTTTATAATTGATAGGTGATTGATTCTATTTTTAGAAAGTGTTTTGTATAGTAAAGTAACCGCAATGAATAACGGTGTCGCTAGTAGCTAGACGAGATGAGTACGGGTCGTCCTCAGGGAAACGTCGAACCTTTATCTTACTTTAGACGAGTTGATTGAAATATAGATAATTTGTTCTAGATTTACGATATACGGATGTAGATTTTATGAAGAAGAGCCTTGTAGGGTTCATATGACTTAGTAGTAATGGATGACTAATTAAAAATGACTCCTTTTATCTTTTAATAGTTTAAAATTAGATCGATAGTGATGAATGTGGATTAGGGTTCTTTTGGAAGAAACTAGGGTTTCCCCACTCTTAACCCTTGTCCTTACATTAATCTTTATTCATGTCTAGCATTTACCAAAATAATTGTTAATCTAATCTTAAATCGCGGTCAAGACTATCAATAAATTGGTAGCGCACCCGATTAGGATGTTAACAATTACTTTGCTAAAGTTTATAAACTTTAAAAGATATAAAAGGAGTTAAGAGATTTTATCATCCATTGATCTACCCTAATTCTACGAACCCTATCAAGTGAGGAATTACTCACGCATGGTTGAGATAGAAGAGAAAATGAAGAAAGAGATCATAATGTAAATGCAGAAAGTAATGCAGAAATTAAATGCAGAAAGTAAGATGCAAAGAATTAAACTAAAGATCTACCTTTTTATTAATCAATTATCATTTAAAAATCCGTCAAATTTAGAGTACAAGAACCCTACTTTATGCTCCCGATCTCTGTCTCGTAGGAAGTAGATGATGCGTCGATTGATCACGTCGATTCATGGACCTGTCTTGGATCTCTTGATCTTGTCATTGATCTATTAGGTGATGATTTTAGTGATCTATTTCGAGATTAGATAGATAATTTTTATATGAAGCTCTTGGTCCTTTAAATAGCACTAGAAACAGAAACCCTAGATCTCATGTGTTAGGATTTATTGTTGTGATCATCCTAAAAAAATATCAAATCCTACGGCCACGATAAGGCCACGGATCCACCGCATATTAAGCATATTAGCCGCGGTTGGGCGACGGCATGGTGCAATCAGGATTCCAAAATTTTTGAGCTTCCTCATGTTGATACGTGGAGATTGTTATGATATCCGGTTTCTTTATATCTTCTCTAAGTCTCTATCATTATTGATTTTACGATTTGATTCAACTTTATCGGCAAATTTCATTCCCGACATCTTGAATATCTCGATCTCCAGACCCGAGCTCATATCTGCACAATATCTCAATTCATAGTATTAGTAATATTTGTTATATTTGAGATATTATCCTAATCATTTTATATATGATACAATATTTTAAGAATATTGATTAGGATTATTTGATATGATATGTATATTTAAATTATCAAAATATCATATAAATATTATATGCATATATTTTCCTACAAAATGTTAAGTATAGTGTATAAACATATGATAAAGAGTATTTTGCAGATAAACCCACATATGTTCCATAATTACGATAAACACTTTTAAGTACTTAACAAAAGTAAGAAAAATGTTCCATCAAATATGCAATATTTTCGACTGAACAAATACCCCAAAACTTAACTTTGATCGTCCCGAGCAAATTAGTTATTCAAGAGAGGGAGGAAAAAAAAGGAGAAAAAAAAAACCTAGCACACTTTCGTAGGCAACACGATTGCACTGAGCACGTGCAACAAGCCGTTAAACCTTCAAGTGTCCCTAGTAAGAGGAGTGTTGTCTCCTGAAGGTTTTCAGCGGATTACACCCACAAAATCACATAATAAAAGAAAGAAGATGAAAGTTACATACAATGGTAAGGATTTATAAAAGAAAGAACTTGAAAAGAAGCGTTCCAAACTATACCGGCTTTTCAGTTGCCATGAGCCCTATCTTAATGGTCATGAAAAAATGTCAGCAATCACATCATCCCTCAATAAAATATCGCCTTTAGTCTTGTTCCCACCAAAAAAAATTTTACGCAAAAGAGTCCAAGGTATCAAATAGCAGCGATACGTTTAAGAAAATGCGAACCAGTATTTTCCGGGCTGCATTTTGACAAACTCCCGAATGTGAAACAGCTAAATTCTGATGGCATCGAAAGCTTCTCGAAAAAGCCTTCGATTTGATATATTATGGACCTCATAATTCATCCGGGATCAAAAGTTATGAGGCATCACGTGCCCACACGTGACCGGGCATCACGTGCCTACACGTGACCGGGCATCACGTGCAGACACGTAACCATCTACAGGCAAAGCCTGTAGGCACTGAATAAAATAAATAATTGGAAATAATTAATCAGTGGGGTCACGTACCAACACGTGATGGGCCTTTAAACCCACTGAAAAGAATTAAAGGTATAATAAAATAATAAGGAAAAACTCAAATGGGGCATCACGTGCCAACACGTGACCAAGGGTCACGTGCTGACACGTGATAATTCGTGAGTTCTTTAAAACAACAGAATTAAATTCTGGTCAAATGCTTAATCAGGGGGTCACGTGCCAACACGTGATGGGTTCCTAAAAATCTATGAATTAATAGAATTAAATTCTAATTAAGAGGGAATCAAAAACCCTTACTGGAAAAATATTTCTCTAAATCTTTCCAAACAAAAAAGATGGTGCTCTGTAAAATGGAGCACCGTTGGATTAAAAATCTAATGGTGATTAAAAATCACTAATTTATGGAAAGATTTTATACAAGGAAAGATTTTCCTGAAATTTTCCAGGAATAACAGATAAAAAGATCTTTTGGATTAAAATCCAATAGTGAATAAAATTCACTGAGTGATCTAAAAGATCATGTTGGTTACAAAATCAATTAAACTCTTTCAATGAAAGATTGACAAAACAAATTGATTCTTTTCTTTCTCCTATAAATAGGAGCCAAGAAGAGAAGAGAGAGGATCTACTTTTGTGGGGAAATAACAACAACAGAGAGAAAAAGAGAGGAGAACTTAATTCTCAAGAGAGAAAAAGAAGATCTCTTCAGGAAAAAAACCCTAGGTGAGAAAAAGGAAAGAGATCTAAGCTCCATAAAAAAACGAGAATTTAATTCTCAAATTTAAGAGTTTAACTCTTCTAAATAAGAACTTAGTTCTTCCTTTAGTTGAAGGTCTGCAGAAGCAGATCTCCCCACAAATTGAGAATTTAATTCTCATCAGGGAGATTCTGCCATGCAGATCCAAAACTTAAAGGGAGAATTTGAATTTAAGGTATTTAATTCCCCCAAATTCATAGGAATTTAATTCCTCCTGACAGAACTATGGTTTAACCCTATATGAGAATTTAATTCTCCCAAATTCATAAGAATTCAATTCCTCCAAATAAAACTAGGGTTTAACCCTACATAAGAATTTAATTCTTCCATATACATAGGAATTTAATTCCTCTAAGCAAAATTAGGGTTTAACCCTACCAAAGAATTTAATTCTTAAAACAAGAGACTTAAAGCTCTCCATGCACGTAAAGAAATTGGTCATGTGGTGACACGTGACCCACATCCTCAATAATCAGAAAAGAAGGAACAAGGCTAGGTCACGTGCTCCCACGTGACTCTTAAACAGATTCCTAAAAATAAGAAGGAATTAGTCTGGAGGCAATGCCTCACGTGCTCACACGTGACCCTCAAAAATGAAGGGAACAAATCAAAAGGCAAAATTAAATTTGGGCACCCTCACGTGTCCCCACGTGACCCCTGACAAATACCCCTTTTCAAAAGAATAAAATAGGGGAAGATAGAGGAATTGATGCCCAACGCAGAGGCACTGTCACGTGCCTACACGTGATAATTTCAAAGACTAAAAGTTTTTAACACTAACTGAATACTCTGAGAACAAAATAATGGAAGTCTGGCCCCCATCTTCAGATGCCTCACGTGACCCCACGTGACCAATTCAATTTTAGTGTTTAACACTACTTTAAGCGCCTCGTCGTTAGTGTTTAAAACTATTTTCAGCATATCACGTGGGAGCACGTGATCGCCAAGTATCCTCTATTGTTCAACACTATTTTAAAGCCAAGCTTATCCCAAATTGGTTAAATTTTCCAGAGGCAAATCTCACCTTCAACTGGACCTCAAAATTGGTCAGTTCATATGATATGCAAAGTAAATTCCAGAGCTATAATGAATATTTAGTGCTCAGCCAAAGACAAAATGTTGTCAGAGCCCCCAAACCCCTGTTTAGCATTGTAATAGAGGGCTGAACCCAGACAAATGTTCAATAGTCCAACAAAGGGCCAACATTTCAAACCTAATTGGACTTAGCCCAAGTTGGCCATAAGTCCTCAATTCAGATTTAACTGAGCCAATGTGCTTATAATCTAATTAATTGATCTTAGTTCCAAATTGAACTACAGATTTCCCAATCAACTTTGGTTCAAGGGTACATCTCTTCACTCCTCTGATATTTGTCGTTGTAATCCTTCAACGTCTTCAGAGAGGTGACGAGTCCCGATAACCAATCATTCGATGGACTGTGGGGTCCTTAAACTCATGGACTATGATATCCTTAACCTCGGACTGTGGGGTCCCTTTAAACCCACGGACTATGATGTCCTTAACCTTTGGACCACCATGCCCTTAAACTGGTAATCGACCGCAATGTCCCTAAACTAAACAATAGAGGTCAAGTGCTCTTTTGTTGGATCTAAATGATCCTGTTAAGTTGATCTTAGTCTAAAATTAGACTAACGTGTCCTTAACAAACGTTGAGTCGATCTTAGTCTAAAATTAGACTAATGTATCCTTAAAAAACGTTTAAGTTGATCTTAGTCTCAAATGAGACTAACGTATCCTTAAACCCAAACCAAAATCCAAATCTAAGAAAATACGGATTTGGACTAATCCACGCCCTATGAGCGACAACATAAATTAGTATCCGTATACAATCCACGGGCAACCAAAACAAAACAAACACACACGACACGAAGTGACCATTTGGAGAAGGAGAAAGTTGTTACCGCGATGCAGTAGCGTAATTAACTGCAGGGGCTTACGCCTGCAGGGAAGAGCGTCTCCACAATCAAAAATCTCTCAAACGAGGGGGAATCTGACAAAGTCTGCTACATCGACTGCATCCGTTTAAACCTTCGATACATGGTGCCATAAATTAACTTGGCATCTTCGGAGAGGTGGAAGGATAGCACCAATTAGCATCTGCCCTGAAATTCAGGCGAGACGTCCGCCGCGTCTTCGTCGCGTCTTTCGGCGGGGTACAGATTCTGGCACGCCCAGTGGGACCTTTTCCTCTTTCCGCTCCACACTTCGTGTGTCGTGTTCGCGAACGAATCGCGGTTTGATATGGTTGCCCTTGGATTCGAGGTACTAAGATTTGGAGTCTTGCCCCGTGCAGAAAACGAAAGATCAATGGCGTCTACCTGCACAAAATGCTCCAACTGCAACTGCAACTCCCGTTCCGCCTCATCTGGAAGCGTAACTTACGGGCTCCAAGCAGCCTCCCTGTTCACGATGCCGGTGGACCAAGTAACTCAAGCCACTACTGGGCTGTTCTTCGGGACCATGATCCCGCCAACAAGCTTCAGCACTCCTTTACCATCGCAAGAAGCTCCGAAGAAGTCGGTCTTTGATCGGCTCACAACTAATGTGGCCCCTCTCAACGGGTCGTCCGGCTCAAACGCCTCAGTCTTTGACAGACTGGGCCAAAGCTCATTTAGGCCCATGAAGAAGCCCGCGATACCAGAAAGGGTTATCCCTAAGCGGATAGTCATTCCTGTTCATGAAGTCATCAAGGTGACTTCTCCTGCCAAAGGGTCGGTCTTCACAAGACTGACTGTTTTAGCTCATGTTCCAAGCGAAATCGTCAAGGTTGCTTCCCCTGCTCGGAAGTCTGCCTTCGATAGGTTGGTTATCCCCACTCAGCGGACATCAGTCTTCAATAGGCTGACAACGACAACTTCTGATCAACATAGGGGGCATGAGGAAGTCACCCCTACAGCTGAGACAATCCCAACGGCTCGACACGCTCGACGTCGCCACTGGTACCGAGTAAGGAAGGCTGGGGGCAACTCTCCTTCTGGAATGACTCTGTCGGCTCCAATGGTGGAAGTTGATGCTACTGTTCCAACTAGGAACAGCTTTGAACTACTTAACAGGGTGCACAGGAACTCGCCAACTGCTGTGCTGAAAAGATCTTCTCCACCTATGGAGAATGCCCCAAAAGCGAAGCTGGAACAGCCCCCTCAACGGCTGTCCTCTAAATTTACAAGGTCTGGCGTCAAGTCCAAAACTCGGTGATTGATCAAGACTATCCCCGCCGATAGAAAAAGATAAAGGTTCGGCAAGAAGAGGACCACCCTGTTAAGCCACAGAAGACGACAGCTACTTGGGTGCCCACTGCAATGGCCCCCTCAACTTCGACCGCCCATAAGAGGAGAAGGCCGGAGAAAATTCCCATGTCTGTGACAAATGTCAAGGGCACTGAGCCTAAACACCCTAAGTCTGAGAGAATGGTGGTGCATACCGTCTATATGGCATCCGGAAAAGAGGATAGCCGTATCTCCACAGGTCATCGACCGCTTGCGCGATCAGTGACTAAGGCTCAGGAGCGACAACAACAAAAGCTCTAAGAGATGCTAACTGCCATGGCTGCACTTACAGGACCAGAAGAAAGCTCAGAGATGTCCTCATAACAGCGTCATGAGGAGGAAACTGATGCAGAATTCCTTCGGAGAATGCTTGAGAAGAAATACAAAGAGGCCGCGGAACAAGCGGCCAATATAAAAAAAATGGCCATTCTATTCCAAGATATGGTGGGCATGATGATCCAGCCGGACCCTTCAGCCGAAGATCCTCCAGTAATAATTGAAGATGATAGAAGAGAGGCATCTAATCCTCTGCCGGCTCTGTCAGCAGCCAAAGAGGAGACCATCTCCAAAGCCATGCTCGATGATTATATAGCTCAACAAATACGAGCTCATCAAGCAAATGAAGCAAACGGCCAAGTCGTTAGAACTGGGCGACCATATCCAGGATGGTACGATCAGATCAAGTATCCGCCAGGATACACGATTCCTAAGTTTCAGAGTAAGGGTCTTAGCATTCTCGGGGAATTTCTTTTTATCATCATCATTTTTTTTATTTTTCAGAGCTAGGCTCTTAGCATTCTCGGGGAATTTCTTTAAATTCCCCTCATAATTGACTTTAACAAGTGTCACTAGTGTCTGCAGAGCATTGCTCTCGAGGAGTTTAACTCCTAGACCCCAAGGGGTCGCTCATTAAATGAGATTCCTCTTTTTTATAGGATTTCTCGCAAATTCAAATTTGTTAGGTGTCATAATTAGGATTTGTTCTCTCCATGGGGATATCAAGAGCTGTTTAAATCCCTGTGCCTGTTTTTCCTCATTACTAATCTTTTAATGATCTTTTCAGGCACTATGGTTGTTCATTTATACAGTCTGAACGAGTCCATTACTTATGAGAATATCCGCGTACAGGGTCGTTGCAAGAACCAAGAGTTTACAGATGCCCAATGTGCGGAGATTATTGATCGTCTGTATGCACGCGTCGGTTGGATGCTTCCTCGATGTTCCGCTCTATTGAAAATCTTAGTGGGAGCAATTTGGAGAGCACTTCCGGGGTTTTACGAGGCCATGCCGCTTAATGCGCTGGATGATGCCGAAGACAAGGTGCATTCAGTGTTCCTGTCGAGGCTGATCTCGAAGAAGCGGCGAGACAACCTCATTGATATTCTGCACCAAACTTTCCAACAGACGACGATAATCACTTCTTATCAAAGGAGGGGGACATTACCGAGGATCTCGACACTCGTGAGCGCGAGAGGATGCACACGAGAATGGTCAGAAAGGCCAGAAAGACTCTAGACGGCCTTACTTTCGAATTCCTCAATCCATGCTCTGGATCTGAGGTTTTACCATTGTAATCATTTTGATGATATTTTCGTTTACTGCTTTCATAATTGTAAGAACTTTTCGAAGTATAGATGGCAAATTCCTCATTTCAGCGTATTTTATGTACTAAATCTTTTGCCCATGCATGAACGGGTATGCTTCGAACGCTTAATCAAACGCGAATCAAATGTTCTCCTTGTCGCTTTCTTCTCTTTGCTGCGTTGTTGGTACGTTACTCTGGCAAGTGTGGCCTGTAAATAATAAATAACATTTCATCTTGAACTCTTCAAGAGGTAGTGATGGCTTAGGAAGCAGGTTCAGATCTGCTACCTAAGACTTTTCAACTTTATGAGCCGTGAGGGTCTCATAAAGACCTTTCTCCCTACGAGTCGTGAGGATCTCGTAGGTTTCTTTTCTCCTTAGGAGTCGTGAGGATTCCTAAGTGTTCTTTCCCTTATAAGTCATAAGGATCTTATAAGAAAGTTTTCTTTCTTACGAATCGAGAGGACCCGTAAGTGTTTAATGAGATTGACGTTATCTGTATTTCATGGCATTATTGGTTGACGTATTTCCGAGACGGGGTCATGTGGATGACGTATTTCCGAGACAGGGTCATGTGGATGACGTATTTCCGTGACGATGTCATGTGGATGACGTATTTCCGCGACGGGGTTATATGGATGACGTATTTCCGTGACGGGGTCATTTGGATGATGTATTTCCGCAACGAGGTCATGTGGATGGCGTATTTCCGATACGGGGTCATGTGGATGACGTATTTCCGAAACGGGGTCATTTGGATGATGTATTTCCGCGACGGGGTCATGTGGATGACGTATTTCCGAGACGGGGTCATGTAGATGACGTATTTCTGAAACGAAGTCATTTGGATGGCGTATTTCCGAGAAGGGGTCATGTGGATGACGTATTTCCGAAACGGGGTCATTTGGATGACGTATTTCCGAGACGGGGTCATGTGGATGATGTATTTCCGAGACGGGGTCATGTGAATGACGTATTTCCAAGACGGGGTCATGTGGATGACGTATTTCCGCGACGGGGTCATGTGGATGACGTATTTTCGAGACGGGGTCATGTGGATGACGTATTTCCGAAACGGGGTCATGTGGATGACGTATTTCCGTGATGAGGTCATGTGGATGACGTATTTTCATGACGGGGTCATGTGGATGACGTATTTCCGAAACAGGGTCATGTGGATGACGTATTTCCGAGACGAGGTCATATGGATGACGTATTTCCGCAACGAGGTCATGTGGATGACGTATTTCCGAGACGGGGTCATGTAGATGACGTATTTCCTTAACGGGGTCATGTGGATGACGTTGCATCTGTTGTAATCAGACGAATATCGAAGTGGTCTCCAGGTTGTCTGTGAACTATCAAGATTTGGAGTAGGGGCTTTGTCGTAGCTCCCCGGTTGATTGCAGCGTCTGAATCCTGATGGAGTGGGGGAGAACGTTGTTGATGATCTCTAGGCTATCCCTGAACCGTCGAGATTTGGCTTCATTTTCTGATGGAGCCTGGGGAGGGAAGGTGTGATTCCTTCTTTGTTTGCGCCCCTAGATTGTATACAGGGATTGATGTGATATCACCTGTAGGGCATAAATTTCATTCATTCATTCATTTTTTTGTTTCTTTCTGCGATGCTCTATCATTTCAGCTTTTATATCGCGAAGGTCGCGATTGCCCAATCATTTCGGCTATTTTTCGCAGTGCCCAATCATTTCGGCTATTTATTTTATTTTATCTCGCTGCTTTTTATTGCGAGTTGCCCAATCATTTCGGCCATTTTGCATCCATATATTTTTACTTGCTGATTTTGTTGCAAGTTGCCCCATCATTTCGGCTATTTCGTATGCATGTGTGGCTCGCTGGCTTTTCGCTGCAAGCCTAGAATTAGACACCGATTTCAGCATCAGCACCACTACAACTGGGATATTGTCAGGAGCGAATCATCATTTGCCTCTGTCGATATCGAACAAAGGTGGCTTAGCGAACAGGGTTATGATCCTGTCGACTAAGGCTTTTGACTTCATGAGCCGTAAGGGTCTCATAAAGGTATTTCTTCCTGCGAGTCGTGAGGATCTCGTCGGTGTGTTTTCTCCTTAGGAATCGTGAGGACTCCTAAGTGCATGGTCTCTTATAAGTCGTAAGGATCTTACAAGAGTATTTTCTCCTTTTAAGTCGAGAGGATTTACAAGGGTTGTTCACCGTGCAAACATATCCCTAGTCACGGATGGGACTTTTTTAGGGAAATGTTTATTCGCGCCCGTGGATTGTATGCAAAGGTCAATACTGAACCGCTTGTAGGGCAGTGTTGGAGGTTGTGGTGGTTGCTTAAGAACAAGTTCAGATCCCTGTAGCTTAAGACTTTCAAATCCTATGAGCCGTGAGGATCTCATAAGAGGGTTCTCCTTACGAGTCGTGAGGATCTCGTGAGTGTAATTTCTCCTTAGGAATCATGGGGATCCCTAAGTGTGTCGCTCCCTTATGAGTCGTAAGGATCTCACACAGGTGGTTTCTCCTCACAAGGTCGAGAGGACCTTGCAAGTGTCTTTTAATGAGATTGTGCCCTTTCGGGTTTTCACAAAACTCGCCGGTAACCCTGCTGTTTTTACTCACGGAGCCCTCTCAGATTTTCATCCGTGCCCATTTTGCTTATGGACATACCATTTTTTTTATTCTAACGAGGTTGCGCCCTTTCGGGTTTTCACAAAACTCGCCGGTAGCCATATTGTTTTTACTCACGGAGCCCTTTCGGGTTTTCGTCCGTGCCCATTTTGCTTATGGACATACCGTTTTCTTTTTTCTTTTTTTATATTCTTTTTTTTGTATCAGCTTTGGGGTGCTGCAATCCATCATAGTATATCGACATCCCGGTCAACAGCTAGTTTTAGGACATAATGGTCCATTTTAGTTTAAGAACGTTTCGGTCCGCTGTTAGTTTAAGGACGTTTCGGTCCGCTGTTAGTTTAAGAACGTTTCGGTCCGTTAGCCAGTTACTACTTATAGAGTTTGGGCTTAGGAAGATAGCGAGCAGACATAGTCGTCGTCATCTATCATTAACCTAGGCCATGACTCGTCAGGCGTAGTATTTCTGTAGGAAGCGACCATTTATTGGCCTGAAAGGTCTTTCACCATGCATGTCCATAAGTAGATAAGCTCCACCCTGGTAAACCTTGTCTATGATATACGGGCCTTCATAGTTCGGTTCGAATTTCCCCTGCTTGGTGTGATTAGGGATCATAGGTCTTTTGACCACTAGTACGAGTTCGCCTTGGCGGAATGTTCTCGGCCTAGTCAGTCTTTCGTATGAGCGCGTCATCTTTGTTTTATAAGCCTCTAGATTTTGTTGCGCCATGAGCCGAGTTTCATCAAGGGCATCGAGCTCCTCAAGCCGAAGGTGAGCATTCTCTTCGTCCGTTAGCTCGTAATGAACCGCTATTCGTAAAGAGGGTAACTCTATCTCGAGAGGGAGTACTGCCTCTGTACCGAACACCAATGCGTACGGCGTTGTGTTAGTGGCCGTTTTGAACATAGTTCGATACTCCCAGAGAGCTTCATGCAGTCGTTCATGCCAGTCCTTCTTATTTCGAGACACCGTCTTTTTCACAATCTTCGTCAAGGTCTTGTTAAAAGCCTCAGCTAGACCGTTTGCTCAGGGATTATAGACTGAGGAGTATCTCCAGTCTATGTTATGCTGTTGTGCGAAGCGGCTGATCTTGTGGCTTCTATAGGCTGGCCCGTTATCGGAAATGATCCATCGTGGAGTTCCAAACCGATAAATGACGTGTGTCTTGAAGAAATGGAGGATATTCTCCGTCTTCACTTCCCTTAGTGGTACTGCTTCTGCCCATTTAGAGAAGTAATCAGTTGTCGCCAAGATGAATCGATGTCCTCTTGACGATGCTGGTTCGATGGGGCCGATTATGTCAGTCCCCCACATTTCGAACGGCCAACTAGCCACTATTGGATGTAGCGAATTTGGATGTTGATGGATAAAGTCCCCGTGAATCTGGCACGAATGGAACTGATTCGCGTATTCGAGGCAATCTTGGATCATCGTGGGCCAATAATAACCCATCTGTTTGATCTTCAGCTTCATCTTCGGCCCGGCTTGGTGAGAACCGCAGAGCCCGTCGTGAGTTTCTTGGACGACTCTCTTTGCCTCTTCAGGTCCCAGGCATCTTAACCACAGAGAATCAAATGATCTCTTATACAGAGTATCATTGACGAAAGCAAAAGACAGAGCACGTTTATAAGCTGATGTCTTGTGGACGCATCTTCATGTGTTCGACGGGATTTGAAATAATCTATAAAGACTTCTCTCCAATCCGTAACCTTTTCCTGGTCTTTTATTTGCAGAGTCATTTGCTCGGTCGCTCCCTTTTCTTCGGACGACTCTGGAGATATTTCTTCCGGTGCAAGAACCCGACGGCTTTGCACAACGATCCTCACGTCATCGAGGTTTTCGTCAGCCAGTTCTTTAGCGAGCTTGGCTAATGCATCCGCCTTACTATTTTCCGCACGCGGTATGCTTTCTAAGGTGTAGGAAGGAATTTGGGTCAGCAGTTGCTGCACCCTCTCGCCGTATTTCACCAACTCTGGCTTGCAGGTTTGGTAGTTGTCGTTTATTTGACTAACGACCAACTGGGAGTCTTCGTATATGAGCAGGTTTTCAATTCCCATGTCGATGGCGATCTCAAGACCTACTATCAAAGCTTCATACTCGGCTTCGTTGTTCGTCCTCGGCTCTGTTAAGGAGAAGGAAAAGCGCATTATCCCTCCTTGTGGAGTCACGAAGATGAGGCCTACCCCGGATTTGATTATAGGGGTGCTTTGTTTGCGCTTCTTCATGGAAGACGCTCCATCAAAATAGAGTTCCCACCGGGTTTTATCCCCGTCGATCGTGTTAAACGCATGTTCGTCTGGCAGTTCGCAATTTAAAGGAGAGTCAGCAGGTATCGGATACTCAGCGAGGAAGTCGGCGATGTCCTGGCCTTTCACTGCTTTAAGAGGCCGATAAGTTATCGAGAACTCCATCAAGAGCAGGGCCCATTTAGCGAGCTGCCCCGTCAATATGGCCTTTGACATCAAATATTTGAGGGGATCCACTTTTGATATGAGATAGACCTCATGTGCCAACGCATAGTGTCTAAGCTTCGTTATTGAGAAGATCAACGCCAGGTAGTGTTTTTCGATGGGGGAGTAATTGCTTTCTGCCACCAGGAGAACTCGAATCAGATAATAAAGGGCTCTCTCCATCCCTTGGCCGTTCTCTTGTGCCCATAGCGCACCTAAAGAACCTTTGAGGGCTATTGTATACAGAATAAGAGGGTTTCCCTTGACCAGAGCAGCCAGCACTGGCGGATTCTGCAGGTACTGCTTGATTTCGTCCAGTGCGTTTTGGCATTTGCGATCCCAAACGAAAGGGGTTCCCTTCTTCATCGGAGACTGTAAGGACGGCACTTGCCTGAGAGATTGGCTATAAATCGCCGGATATACGCGAGCTTCCCTTGGAGAGACCGCAATTGTTTGAGAGTCTTTGGCGGGGGCATTTCCATGATCGCCTTAATCTTCGACGGATCTATCTCGATGCCTCGGTGTCGGACGATGAATCCCAGGAATTTTCCTGAGGAAACTCCGAACGCACATTTGAGAGGGTTCATCTTCAGGTTGTATTGCCGAAGGCACTGAAACAAGATCTTCAGATACTCTAAATGTTTCTCGTATGATTTGCTTTTAACTACGAGGTCGTCGATATAGCATTCGACGATTTCATGTATGAGGTCATCGAAAATTTTCGTCATGGCCCTCTGATAGGTGGTGTCGGCGTTCTTTAGACCGAAGGGCATCACCTTGTAGCAGAATATGCCCAAAGGAGTCCGGAAAGCGGTGTGCTTCTGGTCCTCGGGATGCATCTTTATCTGATAGTATCCTGACGAGCCGTCCATGAAGGAGAAAACTTCATGAGTGGACGTATTGTCTATCATCAGGTCGGTGACCGGTACTGGAAAGTCGTCTTTCGGGAAAGCTTTATTGAGATCCCGAAATTCCACACATATGCGCACCGTCCCATTCTTCTTCATCACCGGGACGATGTTGGCGATCCAGTCAGGGTACTGAATCTCTTGGATGAAACCGGAGTCGATTAGTTTCTTGACCTCGGCATTGATGCTCATCTCAAGCTCGAGCCGCATTCTTCTCGGCGCTTGTTTGATCGGCTTGACGTCCATAGATATCGCCAATTTTTGCACAGCAATCTCTGGATCTAATCCTGGCATCTCGGAATAGTTCCATGCGAAGCAATCTTTATGCTGCATGAGCACGTCCTTTAGCGTAGCCACCCTTTCTTCAGACAACAGCTCACTGACGAACGTCGGCCGCGGTTCACTTGTCGTCCCCAAATCAATTTTCTTGAGGTTATCTGTAGTAGTATGTATCCCATCTTCCGGCTCCTTTGGTGCCGGTGGAAATTCCGAGATTACCTCGTCATCATTGTTGTCGAAGCACCGGGGGAGGTCATCCATATTCTCGAGCTCTTCTTCTGACAGCGTTATCACGTGACAAGTACGAGATCGCTTCCAAGACCGATGTTGATCTGGTTCTACTATCGCGGCTTTGGGTTCATGCTTCTGCGGCGGGGTTACCCTCCAGCTGCTGGATAGAGCGAACATGCCTTGCTGATACTGGTCTTCGACCCAATTCTTAAATGTGAAGCAGTCTTCGAGAGGATGTCCTATTGCCCTATGATAGGAGCAATAGTCCGGGTAAGAGACTTCGCCTGCTTGCTCGGGGTGCTTGGACTCTGTAAGTGTCATCATCTTGTGTTTCATGACAAGATCGAATATCTTCTTTGTCTTTTCTTGAGGAAAAGAATATTCTCGACCCATCTTTTTTATAAGAGACGAATCCGGACTGCTCGATTCCTGATCTCGTGGCTTCTTGGACCCGCATAATCGCTGTCGAATGCCTTTCCCGTTCTTTGGTTTTTTTCTGCCTCTGCGTCGGGCCTTTTGTACAACGGGTTGACAAGGAGGAGCATTTTCATTTTTCACAGCCTGTTGAAGGAGGCGTTGCGTCCTGACTTTCTCGTAGATGGCCATTTCGCGATTATGGTCTTCTCGAACCTTTTGAAATGCTTCCCTTATAAGCTTGTCCATTTGTTCTTCGAATGACGGACTGGGCATTTTCATGGCGGGAGCTCTTTCTGGTTCAGGGTTAGCATCTTCCCACAGAGCATCTCCTTCTTCATCAAAGTCATGGATGACATAGCAGTCGCAGAGTAGCTCCCGTTTCTTGGATTGAACTTCCAAGCCTGGTCGTTTTCATTCTCCCGTTGGGCAACTTTTGTTGAGTTCCGGGAATGTTCCAGATCCTGTTATAGAACCGTGCCTGTCGTGCAGTTTGCTTAAGGGGTACACCTTGGCGTCTCAAGAGTCTCTTTAGTCCGTCCGTATAATATCTGGGCAAATGGATGGGCTGGAGCTTGTCAAGCGTAGAATCGGTGCCATGCCAGATTTCTTTCTCCAGGTGCGTCTTCGAGATTTGCTTTAGACGATGGATTAGCGAGTGGTGTCGCTTGAGCAAGCATCTCCTGCAGCTTTTCAAGTTGCCGTTGAACTTTTGTTAAAGACCGAGTTTGAGGTCGGTGACTAGTAGAAGCTCGAACTTCATCTTTGGAATTCACCAAATAGACTATGTGAACTACCATGCCCCCAGGCTTGGGGTGTTTGGAATTTTTGGCCTCTGGAGTTTGCTTCGGGCACTTGAGCTTTATTGGGCCTTCTTTTTTGTGAAAAGCCGCTTTGGTTTTAGGAGGAGCCGCTATATCAGGATCCGTCTTAGGGTAAGTCCCCTTCACCTGCTTTCACACCTTACATATAGATGAGAAAAGTTGTCTCAGGGAGCAAACTTGTTTCTGCTCTCGTGGGATCTCCATAGGCTACGGAGACTTCTTCAATATTGCGGTAAGAGAATTTTGTCTGACCCTTCACAACAGTTTGAAACTGTTCCCAGTTGGAACAACAACATTCACCATTGGGGTTGAAACTGGACCATGCGAAGAACTGCCCACAGCTCATTTTGTATGATGCCGATATCGACGTTGACCGTTTCTTACGACCGGGATTTAATTAGCCTCGGGATTTTAGCAAGCCTGCCCCCTGTTTCCTTTGAGAGCTTAAATATTCTGCCCCCTGCGTCGACCTTGGTCCTTAGAAGGTGCGAGTCGTTTAAGAACTGATTCCATTGGCAAAGCTACAGCTTGGGGAACCAACCTGTGGAAGACAGACTTCCACTGGGCTTCCTCCATCAGCGTTGAGGCACCGAGGGTGGGAGGTGGGAGTATCAACCTAAAGAGAAGCCCGTTGATTTCTTGAAGAGCTGGATTGCAGAGATTTGAGATTGCAAGTGGCCCATACTTGACTCCACCAGATATGACAGAGCCTGAGTTGCTAGGGTAGAAACAAACGCCATTCTTCGTAAAGACGAAGTGCCGACTTCAGTATCCACTCCCCTAAGAGCAACCAAAAACATACACACCGCGATTATTTGATCGCGGAAAAACACGACACACGAAGTTTGGAGTGGAAAGAGGAAAAGGTCCCACCGGGCGTGCTAGAATCTGTTCCCGCCGAACACAGAGACGCGACCGCGTAGGTCTGTCTTGTCTGAAATTCAGGGCAGATGCTAATTGGTGCTAACCGTCCACCTCTCCGAAGATACCAAGTTGATTTATGGCACCATGTATCGAAGGTTTAAACGGATGCGGCCGATGTAGCAAACTTCGTCAGATTCCCCCTCATTTGAGGGGGTTTTAATTGTGGGGACGCTCTTCCCTGCAGGCGCAAGCCCCTGCAGTTAATTACGCTACCGCATAGCGGTAACAACTTTCTCTTTCTCCAGATGGTCACTTCGTGTCGTGGGTGTTTGTTTTGTTTTTGGTTGCCCGTGGATTGTATACGGAGACTAATTTATGTTGTCGCTCGTAGGGCGTGGATTAGTCCAAATCCGCATCTTCTTAGATTTGGGTTTGGGGGTTGGGTTTAAGGATACCTTTGTCTCATTTGGGACTAAGATCAACTTAAACGTTGGTTAAGGATGCGTTAGTCTAATTTTTAGACTAAGATCAACTTAACGGGATCGTTTAGATCCAACAAAAGAGCAATTGGATTCTAATGTTTAGTTTAGGGACATTGCGGTCGAATGTTAGTTTAAGTAAATTACGGTCCAATGTTAGTTTAAGGACATTACGGTCCAGGTTAAGGACATCATAGTCCGTGGGTTTAAAGGGACCCCACAGTCCAGGTTAAGGACATTGTAGTCCATGAGTTTAAGGACCCCACAGTCCGTAGTTTAAAGGCATCGTAGTCTATGAAGTTTAAGGACATCGTAGTCCATGAGTTTAAGGACCCCCACAGTCCGTGGTTTAAAGACATCGTAGTCTATGAAGTTTAAGGACATCGTAGTCTATGAGTTTAAGGACCCCACAGTCCGTGGAATGTGTTGTTGTCGGGACCCGTCACCTCTCTGAAGACGTTAAAGGATTACAATGACAGATATGAGAGGAGTAAAGAGATGTACCCTTGAACCGGTGTGAGTTGGTTGAAAGATCTGTAGTCCAGTTTGGGACTGAGATCTGTTAAATATTCATGAGCAGATGGGCTCAGTTCAATATAAGTTGAAGACTTATGGCCAATATTGGGCTAAGTCCAATAAGATTAAAATGTTTAACATTTTATTGTTCTGGGCTATTGAGCCTTTATTTGGGCTTGGCCCTTTTAATAATGTTGAGCATTAGATCCTGACACATTCTTTTTGTCTTGTATTGAATGCATAGCATTCATCAGAACAATGTGTGTTCTGACAGCGCGCCATGTGGCACTCCAGGCGCTTTGCGCCAATTAAAGAGTGCATTACGCTTCTGCCAAGTAGCGCACATGAAAAGGACACGTGTCGCACTTGGCGCTAAGCGCCAGATGATGGGCGTATTGCTCTTTCAATTTATGAGCGTGTTGCGCTAGTTTAGTGGCGCACAAGTGAGTGACACGTGGCGCGCTTGGCGCTGAGCGCCAGCCCATGAGCGCAGTGCGCTGTTTTAGAAGCGCAAAGCACAAGTTGCGTACGTGGTTGACACGTGGCGTGTTTTGGCACTGAGCGCCGGTCCAGGGAGCGCAAAAGCGCAGTTCAAGAGTGCAAGGCACTTTTCAATAGCGCAAAGCGCATTTGATCAAATTTATGATCTGTGAAAAAATTTATGTTCCTTTTAGAGGAGGCTTTGCCTCAAGTTTCAAGAACAATAGTTCTTATTTTTGAAAGGGTTTTGCCTTTGTAGATCAATGATCTGTGTGAAGAATATATTCTTCTTTATTATGTGAAGAGATATTTTGATCTCTTTCATGAAAGACCTTGGTCTTTATAGATCTATGATCTTTTAAGAAGATAATTCTTCTATTTTAATGAGATGATTTCATCTTTTTGTTCAAGAATCATTCTTTTTACTTTGAAGAAATGATCTTCTTTCAAGAGCTTTCTCTCTTTCTTTTTTAGTTTTCTCAAAGTTTTTAGGGGGGTTTTTTATATCAGACTTGAAGTCTTGGGGCCTTTATATAGGGCAAATTGATTTGATAAATCAGTTAAAGAGATCTTTCTCTGATTGATTTGGGGATATTTCCCCACCGTTGGATCTTTGATCTTAGGGCTTCTCTTTTACACAAGGCAATCTTCTTGTTTTTAACAAGATTGGAAAGATCTTTCCATAACAGAATTTTAATTCTGATTAATTAATGATTTATCATTATTATTAGATCTTTTGATCTAAAGGTGCGGAATTTTTAATTCCAGCGCTAGCGTGCCCATGCTTTGCACGTGGTGTGCTTGCTCAGAGCGCAGCGCACCAGTGTTTGACACGTGGTGCGCTGCTCAGAGCGCAGCGCAGCCTGCGCTAGTGCACCCGTGTTTGACACGTGGCGCGTAGCGTGCCTAGCGCTAGCGCACACATGGTACGCTGTCTAGGGCACAGCACATCCGTGTTTGACACGTGGCGCGCAACGCGCCTAGCGCTGGATCTGAAGCATTGCTTCAATTTTTTAAATTTGAATTTCAAACAGAGTTTTGCTCTGATTAGGGGAAACAGAAGCATCGCTTCATTTCAAATCTCGGAATTTGAACAGAGCTTTGCTCTGATTGGGGAAACAATGACTACCTATTACTGGCTTCGTTATAAAATATCTAATTTTATTGCTTTTCTTAAACTTTTCCTATTTTTCATATGTAATTTTTCACTTTCTAATCTTTTATTATCAAAAAATATTTTGTGCTTTTATTTAGTATAATGCAAAAATGATGCGTGAATAAGCACAAATCTTCTCCAAACCTATTTGCAGCAGTGTCCTCACTGATGTCATTTGTTAAGCTTAAAAACCCTGTAGATTTGGGAGGAAAAGTTAGTAACGGGGACATGAATTAATGACAGTGAAAACCTCCCCCAAACTTATTTTTGTCTCATAATTTTGTAAAAATTTATTTTCTTTAAAGAGAAAATATTTTTCTCCCTCTCCCAAACTTGAGTAAAACAGTATTAAGCATTTTAAAATTATAAAGAAGGGTGGTAAAGCTATTAGTCAATATAAAGCTTTATAAAGACCAAAAGTCAACACCAACCATTCCAATATTTTATTAATGTAACACCAAGATTGGTAGAAGATCATATCACCTATAGACGTGAAAAAGTGGGGAGAAGATAAGAAGTGTAATAGAACGGGTTTATGTCTCAGTTTGTAGAGATGAAACAATGATGAAGGATTACTCGCATTCTCGTTCTTGATAAGAAGAATGGGTGTCAGTTCAACTTCTTTGGGTTGGGGTTGATTCATCACAAGTCCCATGTCTTCTAAGAATACGAGTTCTTTGGCGAAAATATCTTCAAAAATTCCATTGATATTCCGAATGATAGTCTCATCGGAAAGGAGGTCATGATACTCGAATAGCTTGACTAAATCATTCGACAAGTCAAAGGGTTCAGATTTAGGTGTGTACTTGTAGACAGAAGGGTCTTCGCGTGGATAATAAATAGTAGGATCGGTATCGTGAAGGTCCTTGAATTCGCAACTTTTGGAAGCTATCTTTTCGAAAGAGCACACATGAGCATAGGGTTCGAAGGGTTCACTTCCTAACTTGTAAATGTTAAGCTCAATTGAAATCTTCCCGAAAGATAGGTTCATAGAACCGTTACGACAATTGATTATTACGTTGGAAGTCGCTAGGAAAGGTCGACCTAAAATCACCGGAATTTGGTTTCGTGGGTTCGCTACAGGCTGTGTATCTAGAACTATAAAGTCCACAGGAAATATAAATTCCCCGACTTTTATTAACACGTCATCTAGCTCACCCCTAGGTTGGGTGATAGATCGATCAGCCATCTAGAGAGTGCATTTCGTAGGTTTCAACTCTCTTATCCCTAATTGCTCATACACAGAATATAGAAGCAAGTTAACACTAGCACCTAAATCGAGTAGAGTACGATTGATAATTTTACCCCCGATGGTTATAAATATTGTAGGACAACCGGGGTCCTTACGTTTCGTGGGCACCAATTGGGTAAGAGAATTGCTCATATTACTCGCTAAGAAGACCTTTTTAGGTACTTGAGTTTCCCTCTTCCTAGTGCACAAGTCCTTTAAAATTTTCGCATAGGACGGAACTTGTTTGATAGCATTTAGGAGAGGGACATTTATGTTAACTTTCTTTAAAATGTCCACAATCTTCTCCATTTGGGGACTTGGTCTATTGCCCCTTAACCTATATGGATAAGGAGCTTTATCAATAAGAGTTGGGTCCAACTTTGGAGAAGTTTGTGGGGATGGAATGGATCCCAGAATTAGAGTTGGTATCGTTTTAAGTTGACTCAAGAAAGTGGGATGAGGGTTCGAGCCTAGTGGAAAATGGAGAATAGGCTAAGAATAAGATGTTGGATTAGACGAAATAGGAGTAGAAGTAGTGGCCGGGGTTTCATTTGATTCAACGTCATCAATCTGTTCACCAACATGATTGTTCAACACTCTTCCAGATCTCAACATGGTTACGACACTCACATTATGACTTTGTGAGTGGCCAGGATTCGGTAGAGGTTGAGATGAAAGTTTCCCTTTCTCTCTCTCACTCATCACGACATTTAACTATGCAAGTTGTGCTTCTATCGATTTTATACTTTCACCGTGGGAAGCGGTGTGCTGTACTTATATTTGGATAGAAGATGTTAAATTAGCCATTGTTTGCGTGGAATGGTTAATAAACGTTTCCAAGCTTCGTTCGAGTGCAGAGGATTTTTCGGTACCGTTCGTTGGGAAAGAATTATTGTAAGGTGCAAAATTGTAGGCCGGATTTTGAAAAGATTGTGGTTGAAAGGGGTGTTGACTTTGTTATGGTGGCTGCTGTTGCTGTAGGGGAGGTCTTTGATAGTTTCTTGGGAACTGGTTTTGATTTTGAGTTTGGTTTTGGTTCCAAGCAAAATTAGGATAATTCCTCTATCCCTGATTGTAGGTGGAAGAATAAGGATCGTTTCTCGACCATTGCTGAAAAGTAGCATTAGTTTGTTCTTGAACTTGAAATGGAGAATTCGAAGGGCATTCTTCCGTTAAATGTGATGGGTCAGAACATCAACCACACACGGGTTTTGGGTGCGTAACTTGGTTTAGGGAGGCAGATGAGAATTTGTTTTCGATAGCGTTGAGTTTCTTTTGCATCGCGGCCATTTTGGTTTTCATTGCGATGGAAACGTCGAGTTGATTGATACCGGCCCTAGATGGAGTTGGTTTAATGCTTTCCCACTGTAAGGTTTGTTTGGAGAGATTTTCCAGGAATTGCCAAGTTTCGCCATCGTCTTTTGATATGAAATGGCATTGACAAATGGTTTCAAGCATTTGTTCTGTGGCAGGATTAACACCCTCATATATAATCCGAAAAAGTTGCCATCTATCAATTCCGTGATGGGGGCATTGTAAAAGAAGAACGTTAAACCACTCAAAGCATTTCCAGAATGGTTCGTTGGGAAGCTGGGTAAACTGGTTGATCTCGCTTCGAACACAGGCGGTTTTATGATTGGGATAAAATTTCTTAAGGAATGCTATAACGTATTCATCCCATTTGGCGATGGAATGTGCGGCAGTGCTATAAAGCCATTTTTCTGTTAGGCC
The DNA here is from genome assembly GCA_030015575.1 of Agapanthus africanus. Taxonomy (NCBI): domain Eukaryota; kingdom Viridiplantae; phylum Streptophyta; class Magnoliopsida; order Asparagales; family Amaryllidaceae; genus Agapanthus; species Agapanthus africanus. The sequence continues at coordinate 143,406,480 of CM057339.1, forward strand.
GCACAAGGTAAAAGTGTAGGATTACCTAGGACGGCAATAAGGTTTCGGGAAGTATTGTCCATGCCGTTTTTAAATTTTTTTGCCGTTCTAAATAACTCTAACCTAGAATCTTTAACTAGAAATTTAAACGATCAAGCAATGTTTGCAACTTAACATCTAAGTGAATGAGAAATACAACCTTTGTAGACCAGTCCTTCACTTCAAAAGCTCCTTGTAGTGGTCCCTTCGCTGCAATCATGTAACTCCCGGACTCTTGCATGGCTTCTCAAGCTGAAAAGAGCGATCTTGCTTGAAGTCTTCGAGGCCGAAGATGATCTAAGTCGAGGAGACACTAACCCAAGCTCCCCTCTTCACTAATGTGGGATTGGTGAAGCTAACACCCTATACTAAAGTGCTAATCTAGTAGAGGATGATGAAGTAAGATTTTTGCTCACTTTGGAATTGATTTTCTCACTAAAGTTTCCCACCTACCCAAAAGCTAGAGAGCTCTTGAGCTTGAAGAAGAAGATGAAGAGAGAGAATGTTGTGAGAGAGAATGGCAATCATGGATGAGAAAATATCTAATATGTCTCATGTAGAGACTTAACCATGAGTTTAGACAATGGTTGGGTTAATAAATATCTAGTGTAAGATAAAACTAGTGGACTAAGTCAATGGGTCTCAAAGCTTCATGAAGCTTCATGCCATGTGACAAATTTCCAACTAATAATTGAATTACCATAAATAAATAAACCCTACATTATCTTCATCAGGGTGTAAGTCTCATACACCCATATTGCATGTATCATCAACCATGACATATAAATAAAACACAATTAATATATATCACATATATATTAAGTGTGCACATGTGAGAAAAATAAATGTTTAAGTGAGCTAATATTAGTTAATGTAAATTAATATATTAAATATATAATTATACATTAAATCATTAAATCAACACTTGATTTAATAATCCGGTTATATCTCATATGACCGACTAATATTATTTGTATCATTATATCGAATCAACACTTAATTCGATAACCCGGCTATATCGCATATAACCGACCGATACAGTATTGACTTATCGAATCAACATTTGATTCGATAACCTGGCTATATCACATATAACCTATCGATACTTTATATCGTGAGAATAGAATACGGTATCACATACTCGTATTAATCTCGGTCTCGCACATATCACATATGTGCTTCTACTTCGTTTTGCCTGAACCAGTGAAACCTCTGTGTAAGACTCTAAACACTCGTCAATACGCCGGCAGAAGATGATGATCATATCAAACACCCACAAGCCGTCAGCGGTACTAGCTGGACGTAACGGCTACCCATGTATTGAACGATCAGAAGATCAGCAAGCAAGCCCGCTCAAACTCCTGCAAAAGCCTGACAGTAACACTACCGTACAGTCTGGTCTCTTCGTCAGATATGTCGCATATCATCGCCTGGGGGTGGTAAAACGTCAGACCCAATAGCCTGATAAGTCATGCCGATACAAGGTCTATAACGGTTCGAGAAACTACTGATAACACTTACCAGTAAATCTCAGCAACCCTGTCCAGGGATTTCCTGTTATGGCCAATCGAGCATAGCGCAACATCACTCCCAATACCGGGAGAGACGAATCTCCTCCTATCGCTCATTGCCTCCATGTGACTCGGGACTGTACCCAAAAACCACCTTTTTGCACGATCTCTTGACCGTGGTATGGTGGAAATCAAAGCATAGTGGGAATCACACGAGACACTATGACGATCTTGGGTCGACAGACTAATCTGTACCAGTGTCACCAGAGAACTGCTATCTGACGATAGGTATAATACCATCTAGGAGTTCTCGGCGAGTCCGTTCAGTGTACCCAGTCTCTACTGAGCACCCGTACACCATCTTTGATGTCAAACACCAATGGATGTGAGATCATCCATCGCCCATCATATGAGTCAAGATGCGTATACGCTGATCTACTCTGGAGCATCGATGCCCTGTCTCGATACTCACTAGACTAGGAACAATTATAGGGTGTACTTGTGGACTACCCTTGGCCCCACTAGTATGATCTCCATCATAGTCCTGGGAGTCAAGTACACATCCTAAAGGGCTTTGTCAACATGTGAGAGCAAGACAACATCACGTATACAAGTCAACATGTTAAGACAAAGTGCAACTAGATAGCATACTATCATGTCGAGCGAGAAAGTCCTCCCTATATATTTCCAAGCATCCACTACAATATACATCCCATGTACAGTAATGGCCTCTTGGGTATACATATAACTAACAATATCTCACTTGTACTAAGGCCATCTATTGTAGTATCCAATACCCAACAATATAGCAGTGGTTGTAGTATCCCATACTCAACCATCCCAAAATCTCTCAAATAGTATTTGAGAAAGCAGGCCTTGGTGAGTGGATCTGCCGTGTTTTTCTTCGTGTCAACTCTCCTGACCAAGATCCGTTGGAGATTAACCATCTCCCTGATCAGGTGATATTAGCCTCAGAATATGTCTGGATTGCTGATGGGACCGGTGTTCCTAGACGAAAACCACAACTCCATTGTTGTCACAATAACAGTTATTAGACGCTCAATGGTAAGAACCTTGCTCATCTCATGAACAAGTAATGTCCAGACAACCTCTTTGGTAGCATCGTTGGTAGCAATGTATTCGGCCTTTATCATCTAGTATGCCATGGTATCTAGCTTGGAACTCTTCCAATCATATCGTCCCTCCACTGAGGGTAAAGACAATGCCTGTGATTGACTTTCAGTCGAACATATCACTCTGGAAGCTGGAACCAAGAACTTTCTTTTAGTGTTTCTCAAGTACTTAAGAATGTCCTCCACAGCTGTTGATTGGTAGAGTTTTTGCGTGCTAAGTTTATTACCGCAATCAAGACGGTTTCGCTTGTAACTAGCCGGTTGAGTACGGGTCGTCCGCAGGGAGATGTGAATCTTTTTCTATGTGTTTTAACGAGTTAAGTCCAAATGTCCAGGTTTGTTTTTAGATTACTTATGTGCTAAAATGATATATAAAGAGAGCTTGTTAGGGTTAGGATTAGGTTAGTTTGAGTTAGGAGTCGCTCACTTCTTTCGTTGCCACTCTTAATATCGGTGTTACGATAATCGGCAACAACGGGGATTAGCACGACTAGGAAGGAACTTGTGAGTATAAGCTAGGATTTCCAACGCATAAGTTCTTCCTTTTGGTGCTTGTCCGTCCGTTCTTGGCTCTTAGCCTTAACCTCCGGTTAATTCAACCACAACCGGTCTCACTAAGGAATCACCGCTATCATGTAGGATAGGGTGTCGTAGGGAGCGGATTGTGGTTCAATTAACGGGAGTCCGAATCAAGATGTTGGGCAAGAAAAGAGTGAGAGAGATTTCCTTCTCTCAAACTTTCCTTATCCTACCCTAACAAGTATGAAAACTACTCACCCATTATAGGAAAAAGAAAATAAAACAAAAGGAGGAAGATAGAAAGAAAGAGGTTAGAAGATTAGAACTAGCTATTTGAGACCTCACTTTGGCAAGGATCAAGCTTAAGCATCATTGTTGTTTAAGGATAAAGAAAAAGAGAACAAGAAAGAAACAAACAACAAATAACAACAACTAGATTAGCAAATGAAAAATATAAGCAAATATAATTAACAGTTACAACAAGATAAGCATGGTAAGAACAAGAACTCCTTTATTCATTCTTCACTCACAAAAGCTCACTACAAGTTTTTAATGGAGAAGAAATGAGAGGAGGAAGAATAACAACACATTTATTCTAAAATCTAAATACAAGAATGAGGACCCTTGGCTTTGGCAAGTTCTGGACTATTTATAAGCAGGGAAATGAAAACCTAGGGCAACAAACTGCCTCCATATATAATGACCAAAATACCCCTGAAACATCGTCCACTGAGGAGCCCGTACGGCCGCGGTTCCGCGGCCTAAGCATGCTTATGCCGCGGAACCGCGGCCCTTTAGTGGAGTTAGGCCATGAAACTTGGTGGTTTTCTGCTGTTTGTTGTTGTATGCAGTGTGGTATATGTTTTTTTCTCAGAAACTCTTCACAATTTTTCCAGAATTTCAGCAGAACAAAAGGTGATGTGATGTGGATCTTTTGCCATGATTTCCTCGAGCACCGCGTAGATATGTTGGATCTTGTGTTGACATTGAGCTTTGTGCATGAAAATGATATCGATTTGCCATTTTGTCCCTTAAACTGGTGTGCGGCAACATACGGATAGAGAGCGGGGACCCGTGTTTTATCTGTGGTTGGCAGTAATCCGGAATTTGTCGTGCTTTTCCATGAATTTCATTGTTTAGAGCTGAGAACCTGTATCCTGTAATTGACAAGCAAACACGGCTCAAGAGTACCTACCGATAAGCAATGTGATAAAAATTGGGCGGTATAAAAATGCAAAAATCTGATATGAACAAATACCCCCGAACTTATCATTTGCTCGTCCCGACCAAAGCCAATTTATTCACAAAAATTCCTAACCTCACTTTCGCAGGGAACGCGATTGCACTGAGCATGTGCAACAAGCCGTTAAATCTCTAGGTGTCCCTAGTAGGAGGAGTGTTGTCTCCTGAGGGTTTTCAGCGGATACTACCCACGAAATCCGGTCAAGCTAGTTTTGCAAAATTACTATGATTCAAACCCCTAAAGTTTTGTTTCAGAAAATAACAATTCTATGATCCTAAGTCTAGACTATCGAACCCTTATTTTTCACATCTCGCTTCTTATTTAACTTAAGATTTTATATGTCTTTACGTGCAGTGCAAATAGTGTCGTTAAGTTCTAGAAGGATCGGTTAAAGTCATCATGTCACACAATAAAGCCCAAATAACATTTTTAAAAGGATCACATAAGTTTTATAAAGAGTTAAGTATTTTTCAAGTTTCGTTTTCCAGTAAGGTTCCAATTTCAGAATTTCTATCTTCCTTAACAGGAAACTAGGTTTTATTTTTTATCCACCTTTTCCTTGTTTTTATTTCATACACACCTCTGTGAACGTGCAATAGTCTTTATCATAGAATAAAACCTTCATATCTCCGCTTGAAATATTTTTTATCAAAACCTGTCTTTTGTCAAGATTATTCTCACAGAAAGAACCGTTAGGAATTTTAACTTGGAGAGAACACTTGCTTGACTTTGTTTTAATCTGGAATTTCTAGGCTTCTTAACGAGCTCTAGGCCAATGCACCCAAACCAGTTGGCTTTAGGGCATTAGGTGTAGAGACACCCCAGCGGACTTAATTACTCAAGTTACCTAGGTCCAAAAACAAAAGACAATTTAGCGTGAAAATCATGATGATTCAATACGAACGGAGATATAACCAGCAGTTCAATTATTTTTTTGGATAAAAGACTTGTTTAGTGGGTTTGGTGTGTAATCATTCCAATCAAGTTTCAGATGGGTTATTTTTCAGACTTAGTTCCAATTAAGGCATCAATAACATTCCTTCATATTCACTTCACTTCATAAACTATTCTTGATATTACTTATTTCAGAACAAACCTATTTGATCCTCAGAAAATTATTTATCCATTTAAAAGTTTTTAGACATAAAAGACTTGTCATCTAATTTCCAAAACTCACGACACGTGTAGTGTGATGTAAAGACGTATATCAGCTATAGTTAACTTCAAAGGAGAGTTATCTTTCAGGTTTTCAAAATCTAAAAATAAGATTTAGTTATTCTTATCTTATCAAACAAAACCGTCGAAATGTTGAATCAGAGTTCTCCCACTAGCTAACTTGACAGAAAAGTTTTTATGTTTTTAGAAAATTTTCTGATTTTTATGGATTTTATGGATTTTAATATGCAGATGCAAAATATACATATGAATGCAAAGGTTAGAAATGCGTACCGAGTGTGCCCCCAAACTTAAACTGGACAGTGTCCTCACTGTCATTGCATGAAGAGATCATTGAAGGGTCAAAATTGTCGGTTACATATACATATATTTTTTTGTGTTTTTGTTTTTAAAGAGTAAAAATGGAAAAGAATATCCACAAATAAATACAAAATGGTATATACATACCCCCAAACTTATTTAGAATAGTGTCCACTGTTCTTGGCTGGATAACCGAAGTTTGGTGGTAGGCAGAGGAAGATTATGCAGGGTAAACCGGCTCCTGTAAGACCAGGAGCTCCTCTGTTGGTTCGGCGCTAAGGTACGGTTTAAGTCGGTGTTCATTTACTTTGAAAAATAAACCGTCCTTTGGATTCTCCAAATCCACAGCGCCATGCGGATACACATTCCGCACAAAATACGGCCCTTTCCAGCGAGATCTGAGCTTTCCTGGATGGAAGTGTAGCCGGGTGTCGTAAAGCAGTACCTGTTGACCAGGTACGAAAGTTTTGCGCAAAAGGTGTTTATCGTGAAACACCTTCGTTCGGTTCTTAACGACAACCGCGTTATCGTAAGCCTCATCCCTAAGCTCGCTCAATTCGTTCAACTGCAGCTTTCGATGGCTGCCTGCATCTTCGAGAGACAGATTCAGCTCCTTTATCGACCAAAATGTGCGATGCTCTATTTCGACAGGGAGGTGGCAAGCCTTTCCGTACACAAGCCGATAGGGAGACATGCCAAGATCGGTCTTATAAGCTGTTTGAAATGCCCAAAGGGCATCAGTGAGTTTCGACGACCAATCCTTTCGGTTCTTGGAAACCGTCTTCTCCAGTATCTGCTTGATTTGCCGATTTGAAAGTTCGGCTTGCCCACAGGTTTGGGGATGGTAGGGCATAGATAGCTTATGATTAATGGAATATTTCCGCATCAAGGCCTCGAAAGTCTTATTGCAGAAATGAGTTCCATTGTCGCTAATGATCGCTCGGGTGTGCCCAAACCGGGAGAAAATGTTTTCTTTAAGAAACCTAACGACAACCTTGTTGTCGTTAGTCCGGCTGGGCACAGCCTCGACCCATTTAGAGACGTAATCAATAGAGAGAAGGATGTACAAATTCCCAAAAGAGCTGGGAAACGGCCCCATGAAGTCTATCCCCCAAACGTCGAAAATCTCCACAACCAAGATTGGTTGGAGCGGCATCTCGTTTCTCCGGGATATCTGGCCTAAGTGTTGGCACCGGGAGCAAGTCTTGCAATAGTCATGAGCGTCTTTGAAGAGTTGTGGCCAGTAGAAACCACATTACAAGATCTTCTCAGCTGTCTTTCTGGGGCCAAAATGCCCGCCACATGCTTGATCGTGGCAAAATGACAGCACACTCTTGAATTCATCGTCAGGGACACACTGACGAATAATCTGGTCGGGACAGTACTTGAACAGATAGGGTTCGTCCTAGTAAAAGTGTTTTACTTGGGATAAGAATCGAAGTCTGTCCTGACTTGACCATTCAGTCGGTAGTAGCCCTGTGGCCAAATAGTTCACAATATCTGCGAACCAGGGTTCGCGGGATACTGTCAAGAACTGTTCATCCGGAAAAACGTCGTTGATCGGAAGTTGAGGCGACGGCGAAGGAGGAAGTCGTGAGAGATGGTCGGCGACTACGTTTTCACATCCTCTTTTGTCCTTGATAACAAGGTCAAACTCTTGAAGCAAGAGGATCCAACGTATTAGCCGAGATTTTATATCTTTCTTCGCAAAAAGATGGCGCAGAGCAGAATGGTCTGTGTAGACAATGACTGGAGAGCCGATGAGGTAGGGCCTGAACTTTTCTAAAGCAAATACAACAGCTAAGAATTCCTTCTCAGTTGTTGTATAATTAAGCTGGGCGTCGTTCAGGGTTCGGCTAGCATAATAGATTACGTGCGGCATCTTGTTGATGTGTTGTCTAAGGACAGCACCAATGGAAAAGTCGGATGCATCGCACATAATCTCAAATGGGTGCGTCCAGTCAGGTGAAGAAAGAACGGAGCAGAAGTGAGTGAGCTATTTAATGACTCGAACGCAGTCACACAGCTCGAGTTGAAGTCGAATGGCGTGTCCTTGGCCAGTAGAAGAGTCAAGGGCCTAGCAATCTTGCTAAAGTTCTTGATGAACCGTCTATAGAAACCGGCATGGCCAAGGAAGGCTCGGATGTCTCGGACGCATCTGGGAGGAGGGAGATTGGAAATGACCTCAATCTTTGCTTTGTCAACCTCTATGCCATTTTGTGAAATGATATGTCCTAAGACAATACCTCCGCGCACCATGAAGTGGCACTTCTCCCAATTCAAAGTGAGGTTCTTGTCCTTACATCGGGTAAGGACAGCGTCAAGATGCAGCAAACACTCGTTAAAGGAATCGCCGAAGATGGAGAAATCGTCCATGAAGATCTCCAGGAATTTCTCCACCATATATGAGAAGATTCCCATCATACACCGCTGGAAGGTAGCAGGCGCATTGCATAACCCAAAGGGCATGCGACGATATGCGAACGTGCCGAAAGGACAAGTGAATGTGGTCTTGTCCTGGTCTTTTCCGGCGATGGGAATCTGATTATAGCCGGAGTAGCCATCAAGAAAGCAGTAGTACTCGTGTCCGGCCAATCGTTCAAGCATTTGGTCAATGAAAGGTAGCGGAAAGTGGTCTTTCCGCGTTGCGGCGTTGAGTTTTCTGTAATCGATGCATACTCGCCACCCAGTTTGGGTGCGAGTAGGGATTAACTCGTTCGCCTCGTTAGTAATGACCGTTATGCCTGACTTCTTGGGGACAACGTGAATGGGACTAACCCACTGGCTATCAGAGATATGGTAAATGATACCACTATCCAGACACTTCACGATTTCCTTTTTCACAGCCTCCTTCATGACTGGGTTGAGTCGCCTTTGTGGATCCCTGGCTGGTTTGGCATCATCCATCAGATGAATGTGATGTTCAACGATCAGGGGACTAATCCCCTTGATGTCCGCCATGGACCAGCCAAAAGCTTGCCTATTTCTGTGCAAGACCGCAAGAAGGGCTTTCTCTTGCTCTGGAGCTAGAGAAGCCGAGATGATAATAGGGAGGGTCTCGTTCTCACCCAAGTAAGAGTACTTAAGGTGAGACGGCAAAGGCTTGAGTTCGAGCGTTGGAGGTGAAACGATTGAAGGCAAGATTGGTGAAAAGGTCTCGAACTCAAAGGATTCCAGCAAAGGTTCAAAACGGTGTAAGCGACCGAGTTGGATGGTTCAGGTAACTCATCCGGAAATTCGAAGGATTCAAACTCGGGTGGTGAGTGGCTAAGATCGTTCGAGAAAGTGAAACACTCGTGGTCATTGTCGGGCGCAGAAACAGCAGCAGGTTCGAAGAGGAACGCACTAGTGGCGTTAAGGTTATCGTGATCGAACAAAAACTCCTCGAATTCACACTCTTCTGGGGTGATCTCCTGGATTGAGCAAACATCTAGTATATGAGCATTAGGTTTGGTGGGCTGATTCCCCAACCTAAAAATGTTGAGTTCAATTGTCATGTTTCCAAAAGATAGGTTCATCGAACCATTGCGACAATTGATCACAGCATTTGAGGTTGCAAGGAATGGGCGACCGAGTATCACCGGAATTTGATTCCGGGGGTTAGCTACAGGCTGTGTGTCTAATACAATGAAGTCAACGGGGAATATGAAGTCCCCAACCTTGATTAACGCATCCTCTAGCTCACCCCTAGGATGGGTGATTGATCGATCGGCCATTTGGAGAGTACAGTGTGTGGGTTTCAGCTCTCCTACACCTAATTGGTCATATACTGAGTACGGAAGCAGGTTAACACTGGCACCAAGATCTAATAGTGCGCGGTTGATGTTCTTATCCCCAATGGTAATAGAAATCGTAGGACAGCCAGGGTCCTTCCGTTTTTGCGGTAAAGATTGGGTAAGAGCATCACTCACAGCACTAGCCAAGAAAACTTTCTTGGGTACCTGAGACTTCCTCTTTTTCGTGCACAAGTCCTTTAAGATTTTCGCGTAGGACGGGACTTGTTGGACAGCATCTAAAAGGGGAATGTTGATGTTAACCTGCTTAAAAAACTCCAGAATCTTCTCCATTTATGGATTTTGTTTATTGGACCTCAACCGGTTTGGAAATGGAACGTTTTTAAAATTGGTTGAGTCCAATGCTTGTGGAGGAGATTGTGGAGCTGGAACGGATCCCAGAGCTGGTGTTTTCGTGGAGTGAGAAGTGGGTCCGTTCAGAGCAGAAGAAGAAGAAGGAGAAGAGCCTTTTGACGAATGGAGCTCAGAAGACGAAGAAGAAGAAGAAGCGGCCGGGGTGTCATTATCCTCAATTGCTGTGCTGATGTTGTTGTGCAGCATCCTTCCCGATCTCAATGTAGTCACGGCACTCACATTATGGTTCTGTTGTTCAAGAGCAACATGTACATTATGTGGGTGACCGAGATTTGGGAGTGGTTGAGATGGAAGCTTCCCCTTTTCTCGCTCGCTTAACGCCGCATTCAGCTGTGCAATCTGGGCTTCAATGGTCTTGATGCTTTGCCCGTGTGCAGCAGTGTGTTGCACCAAAGACTGAATAGACGACTGGATGTTGGCGGTGGATTGTGTCGATTGTTTAACGAACGCCTCCAGACTTCGTTCTAGCGAGGAAACCATATCGTTGTTTGACGGAACAAAGTTGTTTTGCGGAAAAGAATTGTTGGGTGCAAAGTTGTTCGTCTGATTTTGAAAAGGTTGGGGTTGGAAGGGCTGCTGAAACTGATGTTGAGTTTGTTGTTGCGCTTGTTGTTGCGGAGGAGGGGGCCTCTAGAAATTGTTGCCTTGGAATTGTTGCCGATTCTGATTCCAGACGAAATTGGGGTGGTTCCTCCAACCGGGATTGTAGGTGGAAGAGTATGGATCATTTCTCGGTCTTTACTGAAATGCAGCATTAACCTGATCCTGTCCTTGAGATGGTGGATTGTAAGGACACTCTTCGGTTAAGTGAGAAGGATCGGAACAACAAGCACAAATGGTACGAAGGGGAAGAACAGGGGCAGGAGCAGGAGATGAAAATTTGCTCTCTATCGCTTTAAGTTTTCTCGTTATTGCAGCTATTTCAGCTTTCATCGCAATAGAGACATCAAGTTGGTGAATTCCGACCCTAGACTGACCAGTAGAGGTGGAGGAAGAAGAAGAAGAAGTTGGTCTGGTGCTCTCCCATTGAAGTGTTTGTTCCGCAAGGTCGTCAAAGAATTGCCATGCTTCCTCGTCAGATTTCGATAGGAAGTGGCCCTGACAAATAGTTTCCAACAACTGCTTGGTTGCTGGGTTCAGGCCCTCGTATAAGGTTTGGCAAAGTTGCCATTTCTCAATACCGTGATGAGGGCACTAAACAAGAAGGTCTTTATACCGGTCAAAGCACTTCTAGAAGGGTTCAGAAGGAAGCTGAGAGAATTGGTTGATTTCGTTACGGATCCTTGCGGTTTTATGATTCGGATAGAATTTCTTGAGAAACGCTTTCACAAACTCGTCCCAACTGGTTATGGAGTGGGAAGCGGTGCTATACAGCCATTTTTCAGCAAGATCGCATAAAGTGAACGGAATGACCCGTGGCCGTATAGCATCGTCCGACAGCTGGGTAGTTTTCATCATGGCACAAACATTTTGGAACTTGTTGATGAAGATATAGGTATCTTCATATTCAAGCCCATGAAATTTCGGAAGCATGTTAATGAAGTGGGGCTTAATTTCAAAATTATCCCCATTGGCCGGTGGAAGGGAAAGACAGGTGGGAAGTGCAGAACGGGTGGGATAGAAACGATCCTAGAGCGTGATTCGCTGCGGCGCTACAACAGGCGGTGGTGGTGGGTTATTCGCCTCCATAGGAGGTGGAGTCAATTCCGGGGGAGTCAAAGAGATGTTTGGATTAAATCCTGACATCGCGGAAGAAGAGGTTGGTGATGGTGAAGGTGAGGATGTATGAACAGAATTTGGGTCAACGTCGGAGTTGGCCGGCAAAGGTAAGGGTGAAAGAGGCGTGGATGGAGTTTTGACGTCTGAGTCGATCGCGTAGTCGGTAGCGACTAACGTAACGCGAGCTAGTGTCCCGAGTCCAAGCGGACATACACTAAACGAGTTTAGTATAGTCAAAGCGGAGAAGGTGAGGGTAAGAAAACGTCAATGGAGAAATATGATGGGTGAAAAATTGGATTTTGGCGACAAAGGGCAAATTTTTATAAAAGTTTTTGGTTTTTGTGTTTTTTTTAGAAAGAGCTTTACAGAAATATGTACGGACTTACAGCTTCAAGCAATCACAAACAAGATATGCACAATCACACCTAGATCTAGGGTCACCTAGGTCAGCTAGACAGCTCCTAACTGTTCCAAAGGGTTAGAAATAGGACCTCAAACCGTCTCTTCTCCGCCAATTGCGGCCAGGTAAGTGCCAGGTAAGTGGGAGGCTCCCCACTACGTAAGTAGTGGTCCTAATTAAGTAACCGCTTGCCTTGTACACACTTGCCTAGACACCGCAAAAGTCAGGATAGGATAAACGGCTGATGCCTGTAACTAGCCCTCTGTCCTATTGAGCGCGAAGTCCTTAGGGCTGAGTCTAGTATTTTTTAATTTAAGCAATGGTCAATGCATATGCTTTTTGTGATTTCTGGGGTCCTGGGAAGGGTGATGAAATCCCCACCCAATCTGGATTGGTTTCAAGCCCCTTAAAGTCCGTATTAATATATCCAAAGCAGTAACAATCAACTGCAAACAATTTTTATTTTAGCGCGGCGCAAAGAATCCTGCAGAAAAACAATTTATTGGAAGGGGGAAGAGAGTTTGCGCAAAGAATGCTGCAGAAAACACAGTTCAGTGGAGTTCAGAGAAGTAGAGGAGAAGGCAGAAAAACTCACAAAAAATTTGGCACCCTGAAGGCACCAAACGGCCACGGTTCCGCGGCCATACACGTGCTTAGGCCGCGGTTCCGCGGCAATAAGGAGGGATTGGGCTTCCAATTTTTTTGTGTGTGCTTTATGGGGTGTCCTCTTCTTGTCTGGAGCTCCTGAATCTGGATTTGCTTACTGGATCTGCTCCAGAATCTTTCAGTAGATCGTTTTATTCCGTCTTGATCACCCGCGATGTAGCCGCAAGATATGGGTCTAACTTCCCACGTCTTTGGCACTGAACTCGACCGTCTTTTTATCCTGCACACTTGCACAAAAACTAATTAAAAATAACAAGATAGTTTTTTACAATGTATATATTTTTTTGGTTTTGTTTTTTTCGGTTAGATTTATATTCACAAATTAATCCGAAATTACACAAAGAAATAAACTACTGTCTCCCCGGCAACGGTGCCATTTGGTTGGTAGAGTTTTTGCGTGCTAAGTTTATTACCGCAATCAAGACGATTTTGCTTGTAGCTAGCCGGTTGAGTACGGGTCGTCCGCAGGGAGATGGGAATCTTTTTCTATGTGTTTTAACGAGTTAAGTCCAAATGTCCAGATTTGTTTTTAGATTACTTATGTGCTAAAATGATATATAAAGAGAGCTTGTTAGGGTTAGGATTAGGTTAGCTTGAGTTAGGAGTCGCTCACTTCTTTCGTTGCCACTCTTAATATCGGTGTTACGGTAATCGGCAACAACGGGGATTAGCATGACTAGAAAGGAACTTGCGAGTATAAGCTAGGCTTTCCAACGCATAAGTTCTTCCTTTTGGTGCTTGTCCGTCCGTTCTTGGCTCTTAGCCTTAACCTCCGGTTAATTCAACCACAACCGGTCTCACTAAGGAATCACCGCTATCATGTAGGATAGGGTGTCGTAGGGAGCGGATTGTGGTTCAATTAACGGGAGTCTGAATCAAGATGTTGGGCAAGAAAAGAGTGAGAGAGATTTCCTTCTCTCAAACTTTCCTTATCCTACCCTAACAAGTATGAAAACTACTCACCCATTATAGGAAAAAGAAAATAAAACAAAAGGAGGAAGATAGAAATAAAGAGGTTAGAAGATTACAACTAGCTATTTGAGACCTCACTTTGGCAAGGATCAAGCTTAAGCATCATTGTTGTTTAAGGATAAAGAAAAAAAGAACAAGAAACAAACAAAAAACAAATAACAACAACTAGATTAGCAAATGAAAAATACAAGCAAATATAATTAACAATTACAACAAGATAAGCATGGTAAGAACAAGAACTCCTTTATTCATTCTTCACTCACAAAAGCTCAGTACAAGTTTTTAATAGAGAAGAGATGAGAGGAGGAAGAATAACAACACATGTATTCTAAAATCTAAATACAAGAATGGGGACCCTTGGCTTTGGCAAGTTCTGGACTATTTATAGGTAGGGAAATGGAAACCTAGGGCAACAAACTGCCTCCATATATAATGACCAAAATACCCCTGAAACATCGTCCACTGAGGAGCCCGTACTGCCGCGGTTCCGCGGCCTAAGTATGCTTATGCCGCGGAACCGCGGCCCTTTAGTGGAGTTAGGCCATGAAACTTGGTGGTTTTCTCCTGTTTGTTGTTGTATGCAGTGTGGTATATGTTTTTTCTCAGAAACTCTTCACAATTTTTCCAGAATTTCAGCAGAACAAAAGGTGATGTGATGTGGATCTTTTGCCATGATTTCCTCGAGCACCGCGTAGATATGTTGGATCTTGTGTTGACGTTGAGTTTTGTGCATGAAAATGACATCGATTTTCCATTGTGTCCCTTAAACTGGTGTGCGGTAACATACGGATAGAGAGCGGAGACCCGTGTTTTATCTGTGGTTGGCAGTAATCTGGAATTTGTCGTGCTTTTCATGAATTTCATTGTTTAGAACTGAGAACTTGTATCCTGCAATCGACTAGCAAACACGGCTCAAAGGTACCTACCGATAAGCAATGTGATAAAAATTGGGCGGTATAAAAATGCAAAAATCTGATATGAACAGCTGTCCAGTTATTCTCCCAAGATCCGATTGATTCCTGATCACTACACCTAGTGAGTCATCTACATCTGGTCTGGTACATAATATCGCATACATGATAGAGCCTACTACCGAAGCATAGGGTATCTCTTGCACGCGAGTGATCCATGAGTAAGTGGGCGAACCACCACGCTTAGAATCCTCCATACCAAACACCTTTAGTATGGTGTTAATGTATCTGGATTTGGGACACTCCCAACATCCACTTAGATCTATCACCATAGATCATAATCCATAAGATGTAATAGGTATCATTCAGATCTTATATTGAGAATTCTCATGATAAGAGGAGCTTGACCGAGTGTAGCATAGGAAACACTTTCCTATCAAGAGTATGTCATCTACGTACAATACGTGGAAGACAACCTTACTCTCTACAGCCTTCTTGTATATACAAGGTTCATCTATCTTTTTGATGAAGTCAAACACTTTGACCACCACATCAAAACAGATGTTCCAACTCCACGATGCTTGCATTGATCCTGATGGACTTAAGTATAGCTTTGAAAGTCTTGACTTTTCCATTTACACCAAGAATCTTCTCAAGATCCATTTGCTCCTAATGGGTTTTACCCCTTCAGGTGCAACATACAAAGTCATACTTCGTTGGTGTACATGGATTCCATCTTTGATCGCAAAGCATCTAGCCATTTCACAGAGTCCCCACTCGTGACGGCCTGCCTGAACCTAGTTGGGCCATCATCAACCATGATGCAATCCTCGCTCCCACTGTCACCGAGAAGACCATAGTATCTCTCAAGTGGATGAGGAACCCTACTAGATTCGCGATGAGGCTGAGGTTCGTTAGAGACTATCGAATCCTTTGGTTTCACCAAATCATTAGCTGTTAGTTTGTGCAGCTGGAATAACTTCCAGTTCTACCTCATGACCACTAATTTCTTCACAAGAAATTCCTTTTCTAAAAAGGTGGCATGCTGAGAAACAAAACACCTTTTGCTCCTCAGAGTGGTAGAAGATATTCCCTTACTAATGTTTGGGATATCCTAACAAATTTATACAGAACTAACCTTGCCTTGAGTTTGTCCGGATTTTGCTTTTCAACATAGGCCGGACAACCCCATATCTTAACTCGTTTAAGACTTGGTCTCTTCCTATTTCATATCTCATATGGAGTGGTAGGCACTGATTTAGATAGAACCCCATTCAATAGGTATGCAGCTTCTCAAGTGCATAACCCCAAAAGGAAATAGGTAACTCAGCAGTACTCATCATAGGGTGCGCCATATCTCATAGGGTGCGATACCTCCGCCCCGATACACCGTTGTGTTGTAGTGTATACGAAGGAGTAAGCTGAAAGAGAATCACATTCTCCTTTTAGAAAATCCAAGAACTTCATACTCAAGTATTTTCCTCCTCGATCACATTGAAGGACTTGAATACTTCCACCCATTTGGTTTTTCAACTTCAAGCTTATATTCCTTGAATTTCTCAAAAGTTTCAGACTTGTGTTTTAACAGGAACATATGTCTGAATCCTGAGAGATGATCAGTGAATATAACGAAGTACAAAGAACCAACCTTAGCATTTGTAGACATAGGACCGTATACATCATCATGTATGCGTCCCAAGAGTTCAGTAACTCTTTCTCTATTTTCAATAAACGGAGTATAGGTCATTTTACCTTTGAGACAAGACCGGCAAGTAACATAAGATGAAAAATTCGAATAGATTCTCATATTCATCCTTATGTAACTTAGCTGGTCGTGTCGCATTGGTATGACCTAGGCTACAATGCCACAAGAAGGATTCGTTCATTTTTGAACTACTCCTCTTGTGTGTTTTCTATACACTTTGAACTGTGGTTTGATTTAGAACGTATATGCTATTATATATCGTGCCTGATTGAATCAACTCTTGATTCAGGAAAATGTTCACAACATTATCCGCTAATACAAAATTATATCCTTCTTTAAATTAATAAGGAAACCGGTGTAATATTGTATATCAGGTTCGGTATGTAATAACATTCGTTCAGAATCAATGTATTAATACAAGGTGATATTTGCCAACTAATTTAGCTGCAACAATTGTACCAGTCTCTAACACTTAGAGATATATCACCCATTCCCAGTTCTATACCTATCTGTAGCCCATGTAACATATTACATATGCAGGATCCTGATCCGGTATCACATACCCAGGACGCAGAGGATACTGAGAAACAATTCTCGATAATGAACACACCCAAAGAAGATACATCAACATGCACTTTCTTCAAATGGGTGGCATGGGAATCCGGATATCCCCCTATTTCCTGCTCGGACTTGTAACAATTATAAGATTGAGCGGAACCAACGTTTCCTAGCACAGTATAATAAGCTGGTTCGGTCAATGCATCCATATTATTATCTTGATTAAGGCGTGACATGGTCGCTACCAGGTGAGAGATAGAAGAAAACACTCTGCGTGTGCTCTTTTTAAGATTAGATTGGTTATTATTTTATCTAATCAGGATGGCTCCCACTGTTTTTATCAAATCTTCTTTCAAACCCTAAAAGGTAAGATTAGCCGGGATTAATTACACCATACAAGTTCGCCAATCTTTCGACCAGACCAGTGTTGGTACTTTGAGGGAGGTTCCCCGTGCTTTCGCACGGACCTAATTAAAATAAACCTCGGTTTCCCAGGGGCGTAACCCCGTTAACACCTTTCTAGACACCTACTTGATCGGCTAATTGTAATGTGTAAAACTCTCTCAGGAGTAACTCTTACTCGTAGTGGGAATCGGGATCCAACTATCTCATATATGGTATACAATTTCATTGCAAATTTCAACACTTGAAATTCCCGATAATATTTTGCCCCTAGCGTCCTATGACCTTGACGCAGGCCAACAAACCATAGTCCGCTAGTCAAGTTCAACCCGTACATTTCATGATTGAATTAAATCCACCCGCACGACCCTTGACGCGGGCCAACAAAGTCGCACGACTACCCTAATCCAACTGCATCGTATACTGCAGATAAGCACTAGTTAGCTACCGCACACTACGCCTTGACGCAGGCCAACAAACGTACAACGAATACTAAGTAGTACTTATCTGAAATAACGGAGGTCTATAATAGGTTTTCAAGAAAACCCTTTGTGTAATGAACTTGATATCATTGTAGAATCGAGTGATTTTGAAAAGGAGTGTTTTTGAGGCTTTTACTAGTTTTGCTAAAGAGGTCACTCGCGGTGAAGGGATTTCGGCTCTTTCCTTATCGAATAAGGTGCAGGATATTTCATAAATACCACTATGCAAAGAAAAAACTATAAAAGCAATCAAAAGACAAACCGAGTTTATAGCATCTGTTAGTTTCGCTAAAGAGGTCACTCTCGGTGAAGGGATCTCGGCTCTTTCCTTATCGAATAAGGTGCTGGATATTCTATAAGGAATACCGCTATGCAAAGCAAGAACTAGAGCTACCAGTTTTTAAAACAAGTTTCTACAACATCTTTAGGTTTCTTTTATTTCATTAATCTCATTAATGAAGTCCCATTAATTTATGCTTCCCAAGCATCACATAAGAAACGAAAGTATTAATATTTATTATATATCATATATATAATATAAGCATTCGTCTCAGTATATCTAGTGATCACATCACAGAATAACAACAGTAGAAGAATCACATATGAAATATTGGATATACTAGGAATCCCATGTTTTAAGTTAAGCCAGTATAAAACACGGATTCCACGGTCGCGATGAATAGCCAAACCCGCATCCCTAGACCCCTACGAGAGAGGCAAGCAACCCCACCAATTCTAGAGTTAGGAGACCCGGTTTCGACTCCTCGAGATGGTCTCCCACTGGACTCTAGAACCCGGTTACTTGTGCTCCCCTCCTTGGGTCTATCCTAATGCGGAAAAGTAAATAATATACATCAATGGTGACACCATCCTCAACCCGGAAGTGCCCCAATAAAAGAATATTACATACAAGCTTTTACATGAATGAAAATGAAAAACTCTCATCTCACATAAAACCCCCGGCTATTCAAACACGACGATCCAATATAACATATCACAGCAACACATAATATCATATGTCATCAACGCAAGTAAATATGCATATCCCAGTTGTCGTTGACATATAGCACCGAAACCGGTGATACTCCATATATTATACTTACGGTCGCAGAAAAGAAAGTGAAAAACTACAACAATTGGAATCCACAACCACCTTAGACATCATAAACCCAATGTATCACATACTTTAGATTTCATGCCCAACAAATGAATTCCTTAGACATCACATGCCTAACAATTATAAACCCGCATTTTAGTCTCGATATTGAAAACACTTTTCAATAACATGTCGGGTAATTCAACAAGATTCCCGATAACCTGATCGAATACTCGTCGGAAACTTTAGTAGATGGCCGCACCCCCGATGCCGTCGACGAAGTGCACTAGGGCGGAACACCGCTGCCGCGAGCATCCGAACGGACGCTTTTGGCGACGGGGTTCTCCTACAGTCACTTGGTCGGGGCTATGGGGCGTGGCTATCTAGTAAGGTTACCCGGAGAGTATCCGCGTACACTACGTAATTGTGACGGACTTTTGATCACATCAAAATCCTGTGGCAACCGATCAAATGAGACTAAACCGCTAGATTTATAAAATTCAAATTAGTTATCTCATAACTAATTATTTGGATTCCAAATATTGTATCACAATCACAGATAGCTAGACGAAGTTAAACTTTTCGATCGAATAAACAAGAACCCAAAATTTCCTAATAAGCTCAACACTTGAGCGGAGTTCAAAAAGTACGCAGAAACTGCCACAGCTCCTATAAACCAGCCGTAGAAGGATCAACCAATTTCCTAGGGTTTGGTGGCGGTTCGGACGGTCATATAATCGAATTAAGGTTTCGTTCTTCTAGAGGGTCCACAGAATCGCTTGCAAGATTTTCTGAAAATTTTAAACTCGGAAAAAATCCAACACTTGGAAAATTTCTAGCGGGGAAAACTGGGTTATTGATATATGTTCAAACTTTTTCATATCGTATAAATAACCCGAATACATGTTAGAATTACGACTACGAAACACTCCGAGTTTCTTTTGCAGAAAGTTAACATCATATGCAAATTTAACAAAAACAAACAACACCTGAAACATCAAAACCCAGAGACTGGAACACAGGCAAAATTTTAGGGGGTGAGCTCGGTTTTGGGCCGATATGGGGGGGTATGTGGCCGGCCACTTTTTCTCCAAAATGCCTCAAATTTTGCCAGTGTTCATGTTATATCACATACAACATTATGCAGTTGTTTGGAAAAGTTTTTGACAACATTAAAAATCGACAGAAACAGCAGTTTTGTAGTTTCAAGTTTCGGAGCAGTTTCGGTTTCGTAATCTAACAAACATCGATTAAATTTCTAGCTTGGCTCTGATACCACTGTAAGGTTACCTAAGACGACAGCAAGATTTCGGGAGGCATCGTCCATGCCGTTTTTAAATTTTTTTGCCGTTCTAAATAACTCTAACCTAGAATCTTTAACTAGAAATTTAAACGATCAAGCAATGTTAACAACTTAATATCTAAGTGAATGAGTAATACAACCTTTCTAGACCGGTCCTTCACTTCAAAAGATCCTTGCAGTGGTTCCTTCGCTGCGATCATGTAACTCCCGGACTCTTGCATGGCTTCTCAAGGTGAAAAGAACGATCTTGCTTGAAGTCTTCGAGGCCGAAAATGATCTACGTCGAGGAGACACTAACCCAAGCTCCCATCTTCACTAATGTGGGATTGGTAAAGCTAACACCCTATACTAAAGTGCTAATCTAGTATAGGATGATGAAGTAGGATTTTTGCTCACTTTGGAATTGATTTTCTCACTAAAGTTTCTAACCTGCCCAAAAGCTAGAGAGCTCTTGAGCTTGAAGAAGAAGATGAAGAGAGATAATGTTGTGAGAGAGAATGGCAACCCTTTATGAGAAAATATCTAATATGTCTCATTTAGAGACTTAACCATGAGTTTAGATAATTGTTGGGTTAATAAATATCTAGTGTAAGACAAAACTAGAGGACTAAGTCAATGGGTCTCAAAGCTTCATGAAGCTTCATGCCATATGACAAATTTCCAGCTAATAATTGAATTACCATAAATAAATAAACCCTACATTATCTTTATCATGGTGTAAGTCTCATACACCCATGTTGCATGTATCATCAACCATGACACATAAATAAAACACAATTAATATATATCATATATATATTAAGTGTGCACATATGAGAAAAATAAATGTTTAAGTGAGCTAATATTAGTTAATATAAATTAATATATCAAATATATAATTATACATTAAATCATTAAATCAACACTTGATTTAATAATCCGGTTATATCTCATATGACCGACTAATATTATTTGTATCATTATATCGAATCAACACTTGATTCGATAACCCGACTATATCGCATATAACCGACCGATACAGTATCGACATATCGAAAAACATTTGATTCGATAACCCAGCTATATCACATATAACTGATCGATACTTTATATCGCGAGAATAGAATACGGTATCACATACTCGTATTAATCTCAGTCCGCACATATCACATATGTGCTCCTACTTCGTTTTGCCTGAGACGGTGAAACCTCTGTGTAAGACTCTAAACACTCGTCAATACGCCGGCAGTAGGTGATGATCACATCAAACACCCACAAGCCGTCAGCGGTACTAGCTGGACGTAACGGCTACCCGGGTATTGAACGATCAGAAGATCATCAAGCAAGCCCGCTCTAACTCCTGCAAAAGCCTGACAGTAACACTACCGTACAGTCCGGTCTCTTCGTCAGATATGTCGCATATCATCGCCTGGGGGTGGTAAAACGTCATACCCCAATAGCCTGATAAGTCATGCCAATGCACGGTCCATAACGGTTCGAGAAACTACTGATAACACTTACCAGTAAATCTCAGCAACCCTGGCCAGGGATTTCCTGTTATGGCCAATCGAGTATAGCGCAACATCAACTCCCAATACCGGGAAAGACGAATCCTCTCCTATCGGTCATTGCCTCCATGTGACTCGGGACTGTACCCAAAAATCACCTTTTTGCACGATCTCTTGACCGTGGTATGGTGGAAATCAAAGCACAGTGGGAATCACACGAGACACTATGACGATCTCGGGTCGACAGACTAATCTGTATCAGTGTCACCAGAGAACTGCTATCTGACGATAGGTATAATACCATCTAGGAGTTCTCGGCGAGTCCGTTCAGTGTACCCAGTCTCCACTTAGCACCCGTACACCATCTTTGATGTCAAACACCAATGGATGTGGGATCATCTATCGCCCATCATATAGGTCAAGATGCGTATACACTAGTCTACTCTGGAGCATCGATGCCCTGTCTCGATACTCTCTCGACTAGGAACAATTATAGGATATACTTGTGGACTACCCTTCGCCCCACTAGTATGATCTTCATCATAGTCCTAGGAGTCAAGTACACATCCTAAAGGGCTTTGTCAACATATGAGAGCAAGACAGCATCACGTATACAAATCAACATGTTAAGACAAAGTGCAACCAGATAGAATACTATCATGTCGAGCGAGAAAGTCCTCCCTATATATGTCAAAGCATCCACTACAATATACATCCTATGTACAGTAATGGCCTCTAGTGCATACATATAACTAATAAAAAGGGAGAAGACGTAATCGCATAAAATCCCCTGAAAGTTAGGTTGTGCCCATCATTGCGCATACGTTTTTGAATTTGGTGATGAAAACGTATGCGTCTTCAGATTCAAGCCCGTGAAATTTGGGCAAAAGGTTGATGATGTGGAGTTTAATTTCAAAATTATCCCCATTGGCTGGTGGAATAGACAGACAAGTAAGAAGGGGACCGCGTATCGAGCAGCATCTTTCTTGAAGAGAGATGCGCGGTGGATTCCGTGCACCTACGGGTGGTGGCAGGGGTGTGTTGGTAAAATATGATGGAGAACCGTCCATCTCGGTCGACGCGGTGGGTGGAGGGGAAATAGAAGATGAAGAAGTACCGACTTCGGAATCGATAGAAAAAACGCGGACAAGACGGGCACTTGAATCCCGTGTCCCGCCAATCATGCACTAAGCGGGTTTAGCGTAAGTGACAGCGTGTGTGAGAACGATTTAAATGGTTTTTTTTTGAAAAAGTGTCGGACATGAGGCTTGACTCAACAAATCACAAAATGCTCAATTAACCCTAGAACTAAGGTCACCTAGATCAAGTACTAGACCACTCCCAGACTTCCAAAGGACAAGCCGTAGGATCAATCCTCAGCCATATCTTTATCACTCTTATGGCCAGGTAAGTGGGAAGTATTCTCTATATGAATCACCGAAAATAGCGGACCTAATTAAGTAATCACTTTCCTTAGTCACACTTGCCTAGACACTACAAGAGAGATGCGGATAAGCGATAGATTACCCACGACCCTCTTCTGTCCTAATTTAGCGCGACGGTCCTTAGAGTCTTGGTCTAAATATTTTTTTAATTAATGTAGGGTTTTGTGGATACTTGTTTTGTGATTTGTAGGGCCTTGGAAGGGTGATGAAATCCCCACATAATCCGAATTTTTGGGTTATTGCCCCTTAAAATCCGGTTAAAATATGCACGAACAAACCAATATCAAAACACGCAAAAAGATTTTTGAGCGGCGATATTTTGCAAAGAATCCTGCAGGAAAATCAGATTATTGGATTTTAGAGGAGAGAGAGAGAGAGATCGGATCAAGATACCTGAGGATTTTGGAGATGTAATTTCACCAAGGCACCGCCGTTCCGCGGCCAATTTCCTCATATTGTCGCGGTTCCGCGGCGGAAATGAGAGATCCTTTGACAAAAAAATATCAGTGCCCTCCTATGATCCACTGGTCTTTGCTGAAAGTATCTGAATCTTTATTTCCTTGCTCCTATTACTCCGGATTCGCTCGCAAAAAAAATTCGCACACTAATCGTTAAATATGCAAGTTACGGTTTTGGTTCTCTTTTATAATATGTTTTCTGGATTTTATAAAAATTCAACACGAATAGCAAGAAAAAAATTACACATGTATCCCCGGTAATGGCGCCATTTGATTTATTCTATTTTTGGAAAGTGTTTTGTATAGTAAAGTAATCGCAATCAGGACAGTGTCGCTAGTAGCTAGCCGTGATGAGTACGGATCATCCGCAGGGAAACGTGAATCTTTTTCTTAGTTTAGACGAGTTGATAGAAGAAGGAGGATTGGTTGTAGAACTATTTTACTATGGATGTAAGATTTATAAAGAAGAGACTTGTAGAGTTCATATGACTTAGTAGTAATGGATGACTAATTAAAAATGCCTCCTTTTTTCTTTTAATAGTTTAAAACTAGATCGATAGTGATGAATGTAGATTATGGTTATTTTGGAAGAAACTAGGGTTTCCTCACTCCTAACCCTTGTCCTTGCATTGATCTCTATTCATGTCTAGGCCCTAACAAAAACAAGTGATGAATATAGATCAGGGTTCTTTTGGAAGAAACTAGGGTTTCCCCACTCCTAACCCTTGTTCTTGTATTGATCTCTATTCATGTCTAACTCCTAACAAAATAAGTGTTAATCTAATATCAAATCGTAGTCGAGACTATCAATAAATTGGTAGAGCGCCCGATAAGGGTGTTAAAATTTATTTTGCTAAAGTTTATAAACTTTAAAATGTATAAAAGAAGTTAAAATATTTTATCATCCATTGATCTACTCTAGCTTATGAACCCTAGCAAACTAGGAATTACTCACGCATGGTTGAGATAGAAGAGAAGATGAAGAAAGAGATCATAATGTAAATGCAGAAATTAAATGCAGAAAGTAAGATGCAAAGAATTAAACTAAAGATCTATCTTTTTATTAATCAACTATAATTTACAAATCCATCGAATTTAGAGTACTAGAACCCTAGTTTATGCTCCCGATCTCTGTCTCGTAGGAAGTAGATGATGCGTCGATTGATCACGTCAATTAATGTACCTTTCTTGGATCTCTTGATCTTTTCAGTGATCTATTAGGTGATGATTTTAATGATCTATTTCGAGATTAGATAGATAATTTTTATATGAAGCTCTCGGTCCTTTAAATAGTACTAGAAACAGAAACCCTAGATCCCATGTGTTATGATTTTTTGTTGTGATCATCCCCAGAAAATCTCAGATCATACAGCCACGATAAGGACGTGGATCCGCCGCATATTGAGGATATTAGCCGCGGTTGGACGACGACATGGTGCAATCAGGATTCCAAAATTCTTGAGCTTTCTCATGTTGACACGTGAAGATTGTTGTGATGTCTGGTTTCTTTATATCTTCTCTGAGTCTCTACCATTATTGATTTTACGATTTGATTCAACTTTATCGGCAGATTTCATTCCCGACATCTTGGATATCTCGATCTCCAGACCTGAGCTCATATCTGCACAATATCTCAATTCATAGTATTAGTAATATTTGTTATATTTGAGATATTATCCTAATTATTTTATATATGATACAATATTTTAAGAATATTGATTAGAATTATTTGATATGATATGCATATTTAAATTATCAAAATATCATATAAATATTATATGCATATATTTTCTTTCATAATGCTAAGTATAGTGTATAAACATATGATAAAGAGTATTTTACAGATAAACCCACATATGTTCCATAATTACGATAAACATTTTTAAGTACTTAACAAAAGTAAGAAAAATGTTCTATCAAATGTACAATATTTTCGACTGAACAATATATTAATTTTAATAATATTAAATTAACATATGCTTTTATGGAATTAATAGAAAACTTATTAAATATAGATCTAGAAAAGAAGTAATATCTTTTAAACCAACCAATAGAGATAAATAAATACAAAACCTTTGATTCTTCTATATTCATAAAAACCCACTTTTAATTGCACTTTTAAAAAAATTCTAACTTTTTAACTTAGTTTAAAAGTAGCTAACACGCATCTCTGTAGATCGACCTTCAAGTATTACGATTGCACCACCGTATACTGGCGGTTAAATTTGGAGACTAATAAAATCCTTATCACGGGTCTTCTCGACTCATAAGGGGAAAACAATCTTGTGAGATCCTTACGACTCTCAAGAGAAAAGACACTTTGGAGTCCTCACGGCTTATAAGGAGAAAATACATCTATGAGATCTTCTCGACTCGTAAGAAGAAATACTTTTATGAGACCCTCACGGTTCATAAAATTGAAAAGCCTTAGAAGATAAGGACATAAACTTATCTTTTAATCTATCGCTATCCTGCGGTCTGTCTCCATACTGGATACCGTATAGTATCCATGGGTCACATTCGACAAAGTTGCATCCAAGATATTCTCTATTGGATAACCAAGTTACCAATGGGAAGAAGAAGCCACTTACTGTCCTCTCGACTCATAAGAAGAGAATACCTGAGTAAAATCCTTACGACTCACAAAGACGAAGTACACTTAGGAATCCCCACGGTTCCTAAAGAGAAAATGCACTTACGAGATCTTCTCGACACGTAGGGAGAAATGCCTTCATAAGACCCTTTCGGCTTATGAAGATAGAAAAATTCTTAGTTGGCTGGGATCTAAACCTGTCTCTGATAGGGATTTTACAAGTCTCCAAATTTAACCGCAAGTATACAGCTTATCGCAGTTGTACTTGAGAACCGTTCCTACAGCGATGTGTGTTAATTACTTTTAAACTAAGTTAAAGAGTTAGAATTTTTTTTAAAAGTGCAAATAAAAGTGGGGGGTTTTACTGAGAGAGAAAGTTCGAGGGTTTTTATTTTCTTTATTTCTATGGTTGGTTTAACGGATTCATCTTCTTTTCTTAATCTAGTTCTAATATATTTCTATTAATTATAACTAAGCATGGGTTGTATTTAAATTATAAATATAGCCTATCAAAATTATAGTATTATCTAAATCATATTAAAACCTTAGTTCTAGTTAATTAAAAGCAATCTAGGTTTAATTTTCCACAAAAATATGTAGGTCATGAATCTACAATTATTATTTTATCGATTAATCTAGATCCCTTTAAATTATTTAGGTTGAATATCTTATATTTAAATTAGTATCTTAGCTTCCTTAATTAAGTTTCTAGGTATCAATTATCATCAACTTAATTAAATTATCGATATTATCATATTTCTCTAATCTAGTTCAAAACGTCATCTTTCATTACTAAATTAGTTTATTAGATGTATAACTACAAAAATAATAATAAAGACATAAGAGATTTAAAATCAAACATAGAAAAGAATAGAAATAAGCACATCAACCCATATAAATTGCAAACAAAAACACGTAGAAAAAATATTAGTTGCTTATGATATTAAGGAAAACTAAAGTTTTATTAATATTCATAAGAAACTAACAATAGAACTCAATCTCTTCTCCTTGAAAACCCTAACTTGAATGCTATAAGAGAGATATGAAACCATAGGGCTATACAGGTGCTTATATAGGGCTAAGAAAATTTGGAGACCAAGTAATAGAAGATACAAGAGAATCAACTTGCGAACAACTATGAAAATCCAATCTAATTTCTCTATTGGGTGTTGTTGCGTGCCTTCAAAATCTTCGAAAAACAAAACCCTATATATCATATTAATTTATGTTGAAAGACGGTCGATCCCACAAAAAAATCTCATCGAACGGCCCAAAATAGACCGGTGATTCGGCCCTAATTGACTTGATTCATCACTGATCTGCCGCCAAATTTTAGTTTCGTGGCTCTAGATATTTTCTATGGTTTTGCCGTCAATTTATATGATTTTTGATCTCATAAAATCTTGAATATCTCGTTGTATTTCTGTAGTTACGTGGATCTCCGAGTTATTCCCAAATTTGGCATATAATTAGGCAGGTTGATTTGGTTTCTCCAACTGATTTGTTGTTATGATAATTGATTCATCCCTATTTGTTACAACCTTTGCTGATTTGCAATGATATTCCCAAATTTGCTTCAAATTTGAAAATTGTCTTTTGATTTTCTGAACAACTCTCTTAAGTCGCACGCAATTCTCACTTTAGCACAATTTTTCGTTCTTTTGCATTCAACCCCTGTTTTCTGTAATAATTCACAAAAGATCCCAGAACAGCATAATATATGCCAATAAAATAATAAATGAGTTATAAAAATGTGAAATAAATTACACTAATCAGTCTCCTAAGCCACCAAATGTTTGGCGAGCCATTATTTTGCACTACATAACCCACATACATACTTACGCGGCAAAATAGTGGGGGACATTTGTTTGCACCGATTTTGACACGCAAACATGCTAGGTGCGCACCTATCATAAAAAGGTAAGGACATTTGCACAAGTATAGTAAGTGCGCACATGGCAGAAAAGCAAATTTGATGACTTGTGCACCAATATACATGCGCATATGTAAGCTGATGCATAAGATAGACAGCGACGTGTGCGCAGCACGTGTGCGAATTCTTGATGTGCGCACTTGCCGCCAATGAAGCATGCGCTTCTGTTTAAAATTGATGTAAAAATCAAAATCTTTGTTTAGAAGAAAAAATCTTCTATTAATAGACAATTTAACAAACTAAATCAAATCAATCTTGGATAAATTAATCAACCGTGCGGATGCACCAGTAATTGATATGAATCAATTAAAACCGAATTAAATCAAAATAATATCAAAACAAATTAAAAATGGTTGGTAACAAACCCTAATTCCCATCAACTATAAATAGGAACCCCGCTTCATAAAAACGATAATCAGAAATAGAGACTCCCACATAAATTAGAGAGAGACATATCTGCGCACGTAAAGAAAGTAATCATCATCCTTTTCTTCTTCGGCAAATCTTAAGAAATAGGTAAATAAAAAGAGAAAGACTTCTCTTTTCTCGATAGAAATAATAAAAAATTTTGGCTTTATGATAAAAGCATTTGCTTTTTTGTTGAATCTTTTAATTCATTATATGAAAGATCGAATAATTTTGCGGTTGATCTCTCTCATATAAAAGTTCATACTTATACGAGAGATCGATCTTAAAATCCAAGACTCTCATCAATGTACGTTTCGACACACAGATGATAAAAACAGAAACTTTTGCTTATTTTTAATATTTTTCCTTTATGAAAAATCATAACTTTTCATAAGAAAAACAGATGCGCATCATAGATACTCCCAAAAATAAAATAACATAAACCCTTGTCTTTTTGAAAGCCATAGCTTTCTGATGAACATTACGCACTTGACCTTAGGTTGCACTTAATAAGAAGTTTGCCCATGTAGAAGTCTGTACCTAAACACTTAGATAAAATAATACTTCCAGAAATGTGCGCAAGTGGAATATATCACCCTTTAATACATGCGCGCGTGTGTGCACGCGCGCGCGTATAGAAATTTGATCTGATAATAAGTGCGCAAACACGTGATATGCATGTGTGCAACCCCTCATGATAGCAGACAAGTGCGCGTCATATATAAGGCACATGCGCACTTGGACCAGTAAGTTTTTGCTTGAACACTTAGTTAAAATAAACCAAGTGTAGAAATGTATGCTTCTTATATGTGATCCTATGATCAAGTAGACAATTTTATTTAAGTTGATATTGATCTAAAACAAGATTAAAAATCCTTAATCATATTTCCTAATTGATCTTAGTCTCACATACGACTAAAAATCCTTCAGACATATGCTCATGTTATCAAAGTTGATCTTAGTCACAAATACGACTAAAGATCCTTAGCCCATATTACCTAAGTTGATCTTAGTCTCATATAAGACTAATGATCTTTAAATAAAATATAAGTTCACCAAGAGGCCGTTCTCCAACATGTTCTTCTTCCTCATATACGGGATTTGCTTCAAGGGTACATCCTTCTACACCTTTGATGTACGGCGTAATTCCTCAGAGTCTTTAGAGAGGTGATAGGTCCCAACAACCAACGAGTCCTCCTTTCTCGTCCCAACTTCTTGAAAGATAAGAATTTCATCAAGATAGAGAATGCCTTAACCCTGGATGCGCATCTAATATAGATGTGCACCCCATACAGATGCTCTCCTCATACTGATACACCCCTCATATTGACGCCCACTCCATACAGAGCACCTCATATTGAGGCACACCTCATACAGATGTGCACACCATCAGATAAAGAACAACAGAGCCTTGGCTTTACGAAAGCATATATATATATATATATATATATATATATATATATATATATATATATATATATATATATATATATCTTTGAAGGAAATATAAATGCCTTCAAAATAGGATCGCACTCCAATATTGGGCGCATCTCATGTTCACATCATGCGCTTCATCACGTGATATACACGTACGCGCAAGCTGAAAGATGGATTGCTATGTCCCTAAACTGTTATTCTGCCCTGCGGACTGTCTCCATATTGACTACTATATACTAACTATGGACTATTCATATATGATCAAATGATCAGTTGAGCCCATATGCTCATTTTTCCTAAGCTGGTTTTAGTCCCATATACGACTAACGATCCTTAGACTAAACCAAGTATCCCGTGAACTTATGGACCTCATTCATATGAGATAAGCGACCTAGGTTCATCCCAAATCTAATATATACGGATTTGGACTAATCTGCGCCCTACGGACGACGATATATATTAGTCTCCGTATACAATTCAAGGGCAACCCCCAAATAAATAAATCATAACACGACACATGAAGATTTCTAAGGTAGAGAGAGTATTTATCGGTTGTCGATAACGTAATTAATTGCGGGAGTTTGCGCCTGCAGGAAAAAGCGTCTTCATAATAAAAAAAAACTCATCATTGAGGGGGAATCTGAAAACTTCAGCTATATCGGTCGCATCTATCCAAACCTCCAATATATGGTGCCGTAAATCAACTTGGTATTTCCGGAGAGGTGGATAAATATGTTCCATATAGCATATGCCCCCGTATTCAGGATAGACATGGCCCCCGCGCCTCAGACCTGGTTTCCGGCAGTAAACAATGACCATATTTGAATTCTCTATGATATGTCACGTGTAGAGATGGAGAATTCAAACTGTTACATAATTTCTTTGACTTGTTAATAATGTAGACTTCGATTTGTTGATAAGTAAGTTTTAATATGATGGTAAATCTTGTCGTTTAGACAGGAATAAGAAACCTGAAATATTGGGTTGCTTAAATGCATTTAGGAAAACTATGGATATCTAGATAGAATCCGATATTCTCATATTGATGAGAATAAGTTTACTATTCAATCCCATGAAAACGTCAAATCATGATCATGTATTTTGGAAATTGATTTTTTTTCCAAAATTAAATTATTGTTATATTTATTTTCGAAATGAATCTATTGTGTTTTTGGATAATTGAAGATTTGGGTTTTAAGCAATTATGTAATTTTATCTTACTCAGTTAAAAGACCTATTGAAAAGTAACTTGATATTGGAAGGGGTTGCATATAAATTAATATCAATTATTCTTTCACATTAGGAAGGACATTTATAAACAATTGGTGTAATTGGAGTTTGATTGTTAAATTAAAATTGTCGATTGATTAATTGTGAATTAATTGAGATTGGCAATTAGTTCTCGATGTGAGACCCAATTGGTCTCACTGCAAAACCTTAAGGTAGAAGAGCAAACAAAAAAAATAAAAGAAGAAATAATATAACACAATATGTTGTTTTACCATGTTAGAGAATTTAGTCTCACATCGATAAAATAAGAAAAATGTATTGTACCACAATCTTATAAAATGATGGCTATAGTAGACCATAAATGATGATGTAAAAAAGGAATAATAATTAAAAGAATTATTAAAAAACTTCTTCTCCTAAAATAGAAAGGTTTTTATCGGCCTAGTTTTTTGTTTTCCCACTACGCAAGATGGTGGACTTGATTGGAGGTTTCTGCGATTGTGGTGGTTTCAAAAGAAAATTCTTTTGCTAACAGATATTTAGATCTGCAAATGTATGTCTTTTATCACCCATATAGGTGAATTATTGGAGATCATATGCACCACTTCAGCTGCTATTTAAATGCATGTAATTATCTTTAGTTTATCTGTATGCTCAATGAAAAATAAAATTTTCTTCTTTTCTAAAATCCGTATTTTCTATTTTCTTCTTTATATCACATGCGCTTTTAAAGAGCGTAGATCTTAGTTATGTTTAATTCACGGATACGCCTTGGATGCCGGATTCCATGCCAAGTTTTCCACAAAGCGCTCCAGACCTTCATGAATGGTTTGGACCTCGATGAACTTCTCTTACCTCAATAAATATTATTTAGCCATATATTAGTGTTTTTTTTCCGACTTGTGTAGTCGTTGAGATTTATGTACTCGTAGGTTTGTGGTGGTTTTTTTAATACTCGTATGTTGAATATCATTAATATGTGACTTTTTGAATTTTAAGCGATATATTTATAGTGTTTACTTCGACTTGTGTAGTCGTTGAGAGTTGTGTTTTGACTATATAGTGAAAATATATTGTTATTATTGTAGAGAAAGTTTTTGTTTGTTGTATGTAATGTGAATTAGTATATTAATTTTTTTTTTTAAATTTACAGCCTTGTTTGACTGAATAATTCAGTCGACCAAAGACTATGTTGACTGAAATATTCAGTCGACCAAGGACTATTAATTTTTTAAAAAATAATTTGGTCACTTGGTCGACTGAATATATCAGTGGAGGAAGTACTTGCTTGAGGCTCCTTATTTTTTTAAAAAATAATTTGTACACTTGGACTGAATTTATCAGTGGAACAAGTACTTGCTCGACTGACATATTCAGTCGACCAAGACCCTTTAATTTTTTTTAAATATTAGTTTGATCAACTGAATATTTTAGTGAAGTGTGTACCTTTGTTCGACTGAAAAAACGGTTGAGCAAGCTTACAGTTGACCATGCAAAACACTCAAGTCAAGCATGCGCTTAGCCGACTAGACCTAGCTTGACCGATTTAGTCAGTCAAGTAAGCAAGCTTGCTTGATTGTTTCCCTCTTGGTCGACTGAAATATTGGGTCGACTGAACCAAGAGAGCGAATCCTTTTAGTGAAATATGGTCCAAACAAACTTCAAGATGTATTGCATCATAATTCAATACTTAAACTTTTGTCAAGCTATTTTATTGGAAAGTGTACATATCTCATATAAAATTACAATATCTTCTACTATGCACAAATATCCTTACATATCTTCCACAATATGCATAAAATTCTAATAATATTGAATAAATACAAATTAATTTGTTTGCTTGTAATATAAATATCCTTATAGTCAACTATATAATTACTAACAAATACAAAACCATATATGTTTAAGAAGAAGAAGAAGAAAAGAAACAAAGAACAATAAGAACATGCATGGAAACAAAATGGCATCAATCAAGCCATTGGTGAGAATTCCATGGTTCATATATTAAGTAAACAAACTAAGCTGTCACCCCCCATCTCCATTCCTCATGTATAGGTTCATGAACTTCTTAGAAGACCTCAAATTAATATATATTCCCACATATCTTTGTTTTTTTCTTTTTTCTAATTAAGTTGCCTATTATTCACCACCACTTGTTCCAAATATTTTTAATGAACAAGGCAATGCCCCAATTGACACATGATGTGTTACAAGCTTCAGAGTCATTGTCTCTTGAACATGGTAGGGGCCTAATTTGGTATCATATCAATTTAAAGATCCAAATTGATTAACAATGACTGTTTGTCTTCAATTCAAATTGGGTTCCTGCTTTGTTTTCCATCAATGTGAACCTTAAATTTCTTGCTCTGTATGGATATTAATTTTAATGACAAATTTTAGATTGCTAAGGGTTCATAGTGATAGAAATTGTTTAGTGTTTCCCATGAAGTATATCAAGATAAAAGAAAATATGCTATATCAAATTTTAGTTCTTATATAGTTGTGTTGCTGGTATTTTAACCGCGGGTTTGGAAAAATAGAAAAAGAAAACGAAAACGAAACCGAAACTAAAGATAAATGATAGATTTTTATTTTTGTTTATATATATATATATATATATATATATATATATATATATATATATATATATATATATAATTGCTATATATTTTAAGAAGCAATATATGTACAATCTCTAGTCATTTAGTTGAGTAACATAGTACATAGAATTGATTTTAATATCGCTGCGAAACGTAAATTGGAGGGCGGAGCTCCCTTACTTGATCCCAGAAGGACTCAACCGTCAGGTTTTAAGAGCTTTAAAATAATATTTGAAACTCTGGTAATGTCGGTCCATGGGCACTTGAAAGATCTCAAGAATAAATGGAGATAAATGCTTATATTTTGATGTAAAGTAATCCAAAAGAAGAAAATATCTCATGATTGCGAGTCCAATAAGACATGACTATATAACAAACCTAGCTCATACATGATGTTAAGCTGAGAACTAAGATGGTTATTTTAACTAAGGGGAAAGGGTTTGAACCTCCCATACACAACAACTGCTCAGCAACCCATACATTTAAGTGCAGGACCCGCTACTGTCGTGTCTGTTGGACCAGAAAAATTCTTTAATTAGTGTCTAATGTCATCAACATAATGTACAAAAGCCTTTTATTTGCACCAAAAAGGATATCACAATCATTAATCAAACCCAATTTAATTAGCATCTAATCCAACCAACTATGAATATTGGTTCCTCGATTTATTTAATTACTGTTTAAATCGATGGAGCAACATGCATGTTGCCATCATGTGCGGTAGTTGTAAGCAAATTGACTAGTTTAGTTCACTTTCTTGATTTTGACATAAAATATAGGAGAGGCCATTCCATTGGTAGTTCTTTCTACTTGGTTCTTTAAATAATATAATTTGTTTTGATCTGTTTGAGTCTTTTTCAGTAATTGATGGATGTTTGGTGATATTTTTATTGCTTGATTTCTAGTCAATGTTTTCTCTTTTACATATTTTCCACCATATCGATGAATACATCTGTTTAGAAGTAAATATTAGTAGTAAATACATAAATCAACATTTTAATAATACCAGGGACTAGACGTTGATGAAAGGTAGCCCGATCGAGGACTGGGGATCCCAAAGGGTCTTATATGGCCGATCGAGAACTAGATGTTCGTTGACTTAAAAGCCCGATCAATCAAAGAACAGCCTTGATCGAAAATTGAAAACATTGACAGACACTGATGCTATATGATGCAGATTCATCGAAAGGGAATCACGGAAAAGGCACGGATGCTAGGTGACCAAATCGTCAAGGTTTAAGAGACGTACCTAAGTAATTCTGAAAATCAACTCGTGGTAGTCAGTGGTGTTTGATATATTTTATTTGTTATTTTCTTTGATACAGTTTCGTTAAATTATCGTTTAATGAAACGCGGATGTTTACCTCCCTTTAATCAAAAAATTTTTATCAAAAAAGCTTTTAATAATATATAATTACAATTAGGCATTAGGGACTGGTATGTCACAAATTAAATATGGTCCAACGTTTGTTTTGCCTAACCTTTCACTATTTTTGGTGTTTAGCTATTGAAAAATGTAAAATTGGAAAGTGGGCCATCTTTTCTTCCGTTTAGAATTTAGAAAGCTAATTACCGTTTTTTACTCGCGAGATGGAAAGTTTAAAATAAAATCAACTAAACTAATATTTTGTATATGACCAATTTTTATTATTGATTAATAAATATGTGCCACATTTATCTTAACCTTCTTTGTACTTTTTAATTCCAAACCAAACACATTCTAACTTTTTTTGTATTTTCTTATTTCAAACGGAACACGTTTTTTCATGTGGAGTGTGAAAAGAAAGTACTTGCCATAAAATGTAATTTCTTTTAGTTTGTCCACTATCCTTATTTCCACTATCCTTATTTTCTATCACCTTTCTTTTATCAAATAGACCCTAAAAAGGTAGAATCGAGTTTCCATTGATTATATTTTATCGTGTTATATTGTAATTACTAATATTTGATTAATAATATTAAGAATAGAAGTTGATTTTCGTTTTTAGGTTAATTGTGGATACACCTGTTGTATGAGGGGTCAAGCACTTATACCCCTGAAGTATCATAATAAGCGCTTTTACTCTCTTTAATTGCAAAATATTTTTCTAATTTACATTATACCCCTTTCCACTTTCTCTTCAAATATGAAGCACACATAATCCTAATAATCCAAAGAAAAGAAAATCTTAGCAAAATCAACTAAATAAAATTGAAAGATACTCGTCTTGAATTTCTTTTCACCCTTCATGAAATTAATAGAGAGAATATGTTAAACATCAAGTTTTTAGATTATGGCTAAAAACTTAAGTACTTTCGAGATGATAGAAAAATGTTTGGAAGTACGATGAAAGAAAAGACAACATCAGGATTTTAGATTACGACTAAAATATTGGTATTTTAGGAATAAAAATTAATTTTTTTAAAGCAGAAAAGAAGAAGAAGAAAGGGGTAAAATGGGTATTAAGAAAATACATATTAACCATAGAGAATGTAAGTGCTTATTATTATAGTTCATGGGGTATAAGTGTTCAACCCAAATAGTTTAGGAGGTCTTTATGCAATTAACCCTTCTTTTTTATAAAAATCTCAAACATGACTATATAGTATACTATGTATGATAGATAACCCGGCGGTATCCGCCTTTTAAGATCAAATAGATTTTATACAAGGTTATATCCGTCTTGTGAGGGTGGTTGATATGCTTAGCTTTTGATCGGGTTTTCTTTTACTAACCAAGAATCCATGAAAATTTGCCACAATTCTATGATCTACTACATATCTTGAGACATCACATTGATAAAAGTTGTACAATGAATTGTCTACAAGATATAAAGGCATGAAAATTATGGAATATCATGTTATTAGTTATGGTCAATTAGCTTCCATTTCAGAGAGATATTTTAGTAGGTCGAATCTGAAATATTGTAATTTTATTTCTAGTATGTTTGTTTTCTAGCATTATGATATTAATAGAATCATCAGGTTTTCATTTTCTCATAAATCTTTAATATCGAACAATATTTTACCATTAGTTATAGAAATGAACGCAGTGAACTCGAATACAAAAACACTCCATGCAGCAACATTTGGTGTAATTAAATCAAAATTTAGAATGAGATGCTAACTTGTAAGAGTTAGATCTTTTTACTCATTCAAATTTTGGTCTTTTAGGTGTGATGAATGAAAGTTTGAACTTCTTTGTGTGCAGTTAATAGATTTGTTAGTTTTTTTTTTGTGCATTTTCCTTATCACTAATTCGTGCCCACATGAATTATAAAATTAAAATTGTTCACGCTAATGACATGCTTGAGAGAAAAGTAAGAGAGATGTTTTGAATCCATCAATGATGTTTGATAAGAAAGCAATAAACTCGATCAATCTTATTAGGAGATAAATCATCTTAACTTATACACTTCGTAACTGATAACTAATAATTTTAACAATCTAACACACTAATTAATCATAATCTCAAAAACATAAATCATAACTTATCTGATTTATGATAACTATAGCATCTAAAACAGTTATATTCAAATATCTCATAATCTAATATTAAATGCTTCGCTATAATATTGTCTAATTTAATTATTCTTCCGTAGGCACATTTAATTAAATCGGCTCAATAATAATAGCATTAGACTAAAATGAATGTTTGAAAGTTGCTTTCTAAAGGGACATATTATAGTTTGTTTGGTTAATGTTGCAAAATTTGATGAGCCTATCCAACACGCCATCTAGTTTGAATAATTAAGAGAAAATGGATTCTGGGTTCAAGGTAAGATTTAGTAGCAGAAACATTTGTAACTTATTTAAAAAAATAAAATAAAATGACTTTTGTAACTAGGGATCATTTATAATTACCGGCTGTTGCAAGAAAAAAAAAGGTTAATTAATTTTTTTTATAATAAATCATTCAAATATCTCATGTGATCACTGAGATTAAACACGGCTTGCTTGATCAAACCCTGGATAAATCAGGATCATAAATTTCGATGGGATGACAAATTCACTCAATTTCTAATATCCCTCGTTTTTATTTCAACATGAAACATTTTCCTCTTGAGAAAATAGTTCCTAAGCAGTTCTTTCTAAACAGCTTACTATATAACGTGGCTAAAGAGTGAGGTGCCCGTCCCCTTTGGTGGTTCCCCATCCCTTCTCTGTTACGTAGGAAATTGCTTAGGGGAGTTGTGCAGCGCCTGAGCTCTTTCCTCTTATACTTAAGTGTTGTTTTACATTGTGGGCCCTATTCCGTGACTTACAAGGGCCACAAGGTAAATGCATGTGGATGTGCACATGCTCGGTTCACGGGATTTTGAATTCATGTTGTTTTCCTTCTTGCTATTATGGCACTTTGGGAGCATCCTGACCGCATATCACACGTGAAAAACACCAACATCAAGCCTCTGTTTTATATTATTTGGCAGCCGATCGTGATCATTGATTTTAATATCAAAATATTCTGGACCGTTGATTTTAATAGCAATAAATAGCA
Source organism: Agapanthus africanus (assembly GCA_030015575.1). Lineage (NCBI taxonomy): Eukaryota > Viridiplantae > Streptophyta > Magnoliopsida > Asparagales > Amaryllidaceae > Agapanthus > Agapanthus africanus. The sequence continues at coordinate 143,444,810 of CM057339.1, forward strand.
GGGGGTGAAACCGACTCCAGATCCCCTGGATTCCAGTTTACTCGCTTCTATTGGTGGGAGCGGACACCACGTGCTGAAAAGTCTAGAGGACAGAATAGATTTCCCAAGGTGTGATCAAATACCGAAAATGCCCTTGGTAGGCCTCGGTGTTATAATAGGTGGCACAGGGTTAACTTTGTAAGTGTCGCCAACTCACAAGATAGGCATTGTTTTGAGTGTCGTATTTTCCCTTTTTGGCGTATTAATTAGAAAAACGACAAAAGAGCATCGAATTGGAATATTCTGGACACGCGTTGCGCCACTGTTGGTAGCGTCACGTGACTGGCAATGTTCCTTTGCGTTGCCGACTAGCCGCCGGTTTGTCGACCATAAAGACTAAAATGCCCTGATGGGATTATCTACGACAGATGTTAAATTAGATTTTGCCTATACCTACTTTAAATCCCGTTAACCTTTTGAGCCGGTTGTCATTTGATCTCATAATGCATAATAGTCGTGCGTTTTGAACGAATGAATAAAAAATGAAATCGAATTACGAACTCCTATTTTGTTTGTATAATATAATTTTGCATTGTTCGTCTTGAATTCTTCTTTATCTTAAGGAAAGCATGTTAATTTTATTTCTGGTGTTGAAATACTTCGATTTGTTTAGACATCATCTCTGTTTTAGAGTACATTTAATTATCTTCAGAAATTACGTCAATTAAAAAAAATCCTTTTATCTATTTTTTTCCGGACAAAAGAGCTGGGTTGCTACGCCCGTCTCAACTAATGCATTAAAATCGTAAAAATTCAAAATGTACAAAAATATATTAAGATTCCTCTTAATAACAAACCTACGGCTGGCTGAATAATTGCCAAGCGGTTGTATAGGATTTCTGAAATTCCCGGTATTCGTAGGGTTTCCTGCTAGGCTCCCAGATTTTATAGCCGGTTTCCAAATTAACAGTTCCCCTTTTAACTCTGGTACTAAGAGGTTTTTTTCTCTCCAAGTAAACTACCATGTAAAATAGCACTCTAGTGAGTTGATCGATTGCAATAACAAAACATTAAGGCAGCTTCGTGGAAACAATAACCCTTGAGAATACTTTCCTGAAATCTACCCTCAAAATTATTGGCTACCTAATTATAAACATGGACCAAACTGAACCATCACAATCATAACCCAAAGCACAAAGCAGACCATGCAGAAACTAACGTCCTCCTATATGTCTCCTACTTTAAAGGAAACACTAAAAAAATTCGGCCTGATTTATGCAATAGACCATTTTTAAATGAGTGCCACTGTTGCCTAATAATAAAACTTTTTTACTGCATGAATCTATATATCAATAATCTATCAGGAATTATTTAGCTAAACATATTGCCTATAGAGAAAATTAGGTATTTGCTTTGATTTTATTTCTAAATTTACAAGAACTTAATTAAGAGTTCGGTGTTAACCAAAAAACTAAAATAAAACATTGCAGTTGGCAAGCAACGCAAAGATGTACGTATTTATTTGTTGGTCAATATGTTTACAATGAGTATAAGTTTCATGCACTATTCTGGTTGATAACTGGACTGGGATTCGTCGAATTGAAATTCCATTTCAATTTATTTGGTTAGCTGTTGGAAATTTTATTTGTACTTAATTAGAACTCCTAAATTGCAATTCAAGGTATGAATTTTGGATTCCACATTCCCCTTTTTAACGTACTAGCATTTTGCACGTGTGATGCACGTTTTATTAATAAAATGTGTAACACTTGTATAAATCTGAATGAACTATGTAGTTTTATCCTATTTAGAGCCAAAAAAAATTTCCTTCTTTTTTATTTATTTTTAAAAAATGGAGAAAGATAAATCTAACCAATTTCATTTCCTTTATAATAGAAAAGATACATGTGGATGGCACTTTCAATTTCAACCCTGAGAAAATACTGAAACAAAAGAAAATACCCTTAATTATTAGAATGTATTCATACAGCTGTAATTTGTCAAAAAATAGAAGCTAATCAATAAATTACTGCTCAATCAAAGTTGCCATCATATAATCTTTTATCTAAATTTTTTTCTCTCCGCACATGTAATTATTCTCGTGATTAAAGATGTAAACAATCATTAGTAGAAATTACAAATTATGTGACCAAGGGCATTTCTGTACTTTCATCGCGACTGTTACTCCATAACGCTTCGCTGGCAATTATGAGGTATTATCACAAGGGCGTTTTAGTACTTTCAACTTCTTGTAATTTTCCGAGCAAAGACACAGCCTTTTTTGGGATATAAAGAGACATCGAGAATAAGGCATCGAAAGAACAATTTCTTTAAAGAAAAAAGAAAAGAAAAAACCTAGGGTTTTTTCGATCCCTTTTCTTCTCTCTTTTCTAAAATCTTGAATCTGAGGCTCCTGTTCTTCAATCGGTGGTGCTCGATCTTCTTCAGATTGAATCTCTGTAAGATTTCATTCCTTAACCTTTTTTCCGTTTAAATCTGTTGTTGCTTCGAGATTTGCTGGATGGTTATGTGTTTGTTGCTAAAAATTGCTATTTTGAATTTTTTTAAACTAAAGTTTTCATTTTTATCTCTTTTAGGAATTTCTTTTGGTGAAACTAGATGAATCTGGTACTTTTTCCTTTAAAGATGAAAGCTTTTTAGATCATTTATTAGTGATTGTTGAGTGAATGCTGATATTTTTTGAAGATTTTGTAGCTATATTTTAAAGTTTATGTCAATTTTATGTTTTTAATGTAAACATTTCAATTTGAGATTTTCTTTGGATTTTTATGTCTGGTTCTCAGATCTCTTTTATGAAGAAACCAGGAGGTAGATAATTTTTTAAAAATAATTTTTTTCCTTTAAAATTTTGTTTATAATATTCCTTTTGTTGACAATTATTTCAAAAAGTTCCTAAGTTTTCCTAATCATTGGAATATAAGAAGTTTGGTTCAATTTGTTCTAGATTTCCTTAGAAGTTTTACATTTGGTTTCTTCGATTTCTCTCCATTTTTTGAAGAATTATACAATTTACACAACTGGGATGAATAATTTCATATTTGAAAAAAATTGTAATTTTTTTAATTAATGGCTCTTCTTATATAAATACAAAAGACGTAGATGGATTGGCTTTTTTAATTCCTGATATAGTATGTAGATTCAGTTTGTATTGAAAATTGGACTTTTATGATATTACATGGAAATTTTGTAATAACCTTTATGCTTATATCTTCAAAAATTGTTAGAAGATGCTTTAGCTCTCTTTAATTCAAGTAGTAATATTATTCAAATTGCTCACTTCAATCAATCGATTGATAAAGCAGAGATGCAAAGTTCGTGGTAGTAGTTTAATCTATCATATTTGTTTAAATATTATAATTTATTGTGTAAAAGCTGGAATTTGATTGTGTTATATTTGTCTTGTATCATTTCTTCTTTAGGGATGTAATCTTGTTGCTCTGCTTTTATTGTCTTCCCACTTGATAGATTAATTAATTAACAATGATAAGATGCAAACATTGATTTTTCTAGTTACTCTATTTGTCGGTGCATTAGCTGGATACCTTTACATGTTTGCCATGGCTCGATTAATATAATCTCATATTTAGGCGTATAATCTCTTTGTTCTCTTTATTTTACTGATTATATCACAATCCATGCTTTTTTTTTGTATTTATGAAGAAGTTGTAGAATTGCTATTTATATGGGTGTATCTCACATTTTTCATCATTTTGTTGTTGCAGAAACTTCTGCTCAAACATTGGAAGGACAAACAACAGGGAATGCTGAAAGATGTGCTTACACGCAGATAAGTTCCTGTCAAAGGTAAATGAGGCTGTAGCCCCATTTGAGCTGCGCTTGTTCATCCTTGATGAGATCGGCCACCATGATTACAATCTTGGCCAACCTGCACCCTGTGCATCCACGCTCAATGGAGCAAGAAATTCAAGAAAGCCGGTCGTGCAAGATCACGACATAGGCGAAGACGGTTGAAAACCTTCTCTAGTAAAAACCCTAATTTGTAGATATTTTATTATAGTACAGTTTGCGTATTGGATAAAATAAAATGGGATCAGATATGAAAGGGAGCATTTTGATGCAAAGGTATGAACTAGGACGAATGCTAGGGCAAGGAACCTTTGCCAAGGTTTATCATGCAAGAAATCTTCAAACTTCACAAAGCGTCGCTATAAAGATTATCGACAAAGAGAAGGTTTTGAAGGTCGGGCTCATAGATCAAATCAAACGGGAAATTTCGATCATGAAATTGGTGAGGCACCCGCATATTGTGCAGCTTTTTGAAGTCATGGCTACCAAAACCAAGATTTACTTTGTGCTTGAATGTGTAAGAGGCGGAGAGCTCTTCAACAAGGTGGCGAAAGGCAAACTCAAAGAGGATGCTGCAAGGAAATATTTTCAACAGCTTATCAGTGCCATAGACTTCTGTCATAGTAGAGGTGTTTACCACCGTGATCTGAAACCTGAAAATGTCTTATTGGATGAGAATGGTAGCTTGAAAGTTTCGGATTTCGGATTGAGTGCTTTTGCCGAGTCTAAGAGACAAGACGGCTTGCTTCACACCACATGTGGGACCCCAGCTTATGTTGCGCCTGAGGTTATCAATAGAAAAGGATATGATGGCGCTAAAGCCGATATTTGGTCATGTGGTGTGATTTTATTTGTTCTTATGGCGGGTTATTTACCTTTCCATGATTCGAATCTTATGGAGATGTATAGAAAAATTGGGAAGGCAGAGTTCAAATGCCCGAGTTGGTTCCCTTCAGATGTTAAAAGGCTCATATTGAGGATCCTTGACCCGAACCCAGCTACGAGGATCTCAATGGCAAAAATCAAGGAGAACCCATGGTTCAGAAAAGGAATGGATGACAGGCTGGTGAGAAATGAATTAGTGATGAAAGATATAACAAACCCCATCGATGTGAACACCGTGTTTGATTCCTCAGAGGACCAAATTGAGGGGAAGCAAGAGATTGTGAAGCCGATAAACATGAATGCCTTTGACATCATCTCGCTCTCTGCTGGGTTTGACCTATCAGGGTTATTCGAGGAGAAGGATAAAAGAAGAGAAGCGAGGTTTACTTCAACAAAGCCGGCTACAACAATTATATCAAAAATAGAGGAGATTGCGAAGCGATTGAGGTTTAAAGTGAAGAAGAAGGATGGTGGGGTTTTGAAAATGGAAGGGGTAAAAGAAGGTCGAAAAGGGGTGCTGGGGATTGATGCGGAGATTTTTGAGGTAACTCCTTCATTTCATTTGGTCGAGATCAAGAAAACAAATGGGGATACTTGGGAGTATCAGAAGGTTTGGAAGCAAGAGATGAGACCGGCACTCAAGGACATTGTGTGGGCTTGGCAAGGTGATCAGCCGCAAACGTTACCAGCTCTGCCACCCCCGCTGCCACCAACATCTCAACCGCAGGAATTGTGAACGGGCTTAAGAGATGCAGTTTCTTGAAATATTGTGTGCAAACTTCCATGTTCAAGTAAATTCCATGATTGTTCTACTTGTTTTATGTGTTATTTATGTTGTTGTTACCTAGTGTTGTTCCTGTGTCTTTTTTTTAATTAAAGATTGCTTGTTGGTGCTTGTTCTAAACAGGATTTGAATTGTTGGTGGTTATTGGAAGTAGCCTTTAAGTTGGATGTTTTGATTTTCATTCTTGCTGAGGAATGCATTTCTTTATATGGTTCAATGCATAAAACACCATTCATCTGTACCTCATCCAGCATGTGTAAGCCCAAAACTGGCTTGTTAGTGCATGATGAGATAGATGAAGGATGTTATATGCAATCAACCTATCTAGTTCCAACCGCCAAGGTCGGAAAGTTGGAAATATACTTGAAAGTATGAATTGTTGAAAACACATGGAATTTTTCACGATGGTTCTAAGTTGTCGGTTTTGCTAAGGGCATTTTTGTCCGACTTGAATTGAAGTACCGGCTACTTGCGATGCCTTAAATGTTTGGAAGTTATTTTATGGCGATAATGTGGATCAAATGTGGCATGACTGCTAAGTTTATCTTTCCCTCATTTTGGTTTGAAAGAAGTCATGAAGCAGTAGGAACTACCTACTAGGAAAAAATACTGATTGTTTATATGTTCTTTATTATTAATTCCTAAAGATGAGATTATTTTTTAGGGAAATTTTACCAAAACTGTTATGTACTGTAGCATATGCTTCCAGAACCATCGTAGAGATTTTTTTTGTGCACGGAAACACCCCGAACTTTTCTCCGTTATATGTCGCCCTCCTCCGAATCCCCTGCCGTTAAAATTTAAACTTTTTAAGTTAAAATTTTGCTTTTTTCTTCCGAAAATTCTCTCACTTCCTTTTAAGAGTCCGCTATATGGTAGGGTAATTTGGTCATTTCATAAAGAAATTAACGTCTATATGATAGGGTAATTTGGTCATTTTATAAAGAAATTAACGTCAGGAAGGTCTTGAGTGGGGTCGTGTTTAACGAAAAAAGTTTAGGGGGTTTCTGTACACAGAAAAATCGTAAGGGTGGTTTTGGGAACATATACTATGTTACAGGATGGTTTAGGTGAAATATCCCTATTTTTACTATCAAACAACTTTGTTCCTTTGTTTCTTACTTTTGTCTATGAAAAGAACTAGATGAAGTTTTTTTCCAGTAAATCAAAAGTTGCAAAGCCCCCGTTTTTAAAGAAATTTTAACGAAACAACATAATAACCATAAAGGTACACAAGCAAGCCGATAAACCAATGCATGACAATAATCTCCATACAAGCCAAATCCAAAAACGGGAACAAACCCCATACTAGACAAATAACCCAAACTCAGAGCAGTATCGAAACCAAGACATGTAACCTCAAGAAGTTGAGGTATAAGTTAAAATCATGTCCCAGTTCAGCAGTCTCGTCTACGTCTTAGCAATCTGTGGTTGTCCATCCTCCACATGATCGGCAACTCCTCTCCTCATGTAACCATGCTCTACAATGAGCATCGTGCTGTGGCCTTGGCCCGTAAATCCATCCCGCTCGACGTCCCCACCCATTGTAAGTCTGGCTCTCTTGTGGCTCCTATCTGCTGTAGCCTCTGCCCATAACATTATGACAATATCAATACTATATATCATGATAGCTATCGATTTGTACTTTGCATTGAAAATCCTATTATTACGTTCCGTCCAAACTATCCAACAAATGGCGCTAACTATGATATCCCAAGCTGGAAGATCTTGACTTCCAAAGTATCCGAGGCCTCTATAAATCCAGAATAAACGAAGGCATCACGCTTACCACATGCCCACATTCCAACATGCTTACCACTGTCGACCGGGTTATAAATTTGTCCCAAATCTGTGAGATCACTTCACACCTGAGAAATAAGTGGTCAACCGTTTCAACATGCTTACCACATGCCTACATTCCATCGGGTCAATCCACTTCCGTCTTAATAAGTTATTTTTTGTGAGAATCGAGTTCCTAATTACCAACCAGTTAAAAATCTTAATTTTATACGGAAATTGGACATTCCAAATCGGATATAAGCAGTTATCCTCCACTCCTCCATAGTGTACGATCTGATATATAGATCAGACCGTGAATTTATGTGTTGAGGCTCATCTTCATATCAGGGCATTTTTGGTTTCCACCATTGGCTTCCAATTCTCTAGATGATCGATCAACCTATATCTCTTTTGAAGCTCTCTTTGCGATAGTCTTCTGTTGAAGGATGGCCACCATTTTCATCTTTTCCATTGACTTTCTACCGAAGTATCACTATTTTTTGCCAAAAGAAACAGAGAGGGAAATTCTACTTGCGGTGAAGTATTCCTGCACCAATAATCAAACCAAAAATTAATGGAGCGTCCATATCCTAGCGTAAAGGAGATCTCTCTGAAGAACATATCTTTAACTACGGTAATCCCCTTCCAAAATCCAGATGCAGTGTTCAAATTCTTGTTAAGTAAGTTTAGAACCCCCGTACGATTTCTGTAGGCCGCATTTATAGTGTTGACCCAACCTATTTTCTTTCTTTTTGACAACCGCCACCACCATCTTGCAAGCAAAGCCTTATTCATAATATTAATGCCTTTTATTCCAAACCCTCCTTCCTGTTTCGGGCAACACACAGACTTTCAATTCACCAAATTATATCCTTTTCTTTTTGCATTGTTTCCTTTCCAATGAAAGCATTTCCTAATCTTGTCGATTCTATGCACAACCCAACTCGGTAGTGTATTGAAAGACATGTAGTAGATCGGTAGGGTCGTTAGTACTGAATTTAATAAAGTTAACCGACCTCTTAAAGAAAGGCATGTAGCCTTCCACCCTTCCAATCTTTTATGAAAGCATTCAATTAATGGCATCCGATCCGCCATTTTGAAGGTCCCTGACCGGATCGGCAACTCGAGATATTTGATGAGAAATTCTTAGTTTTGCAATTCAGGATCCTAGCAATTACCTGATTTGTATCCTCTTGTCCATTTCGGAAAGTCAGCGTACTTTTATCATAGTTGATTCGTAACCCAGACCACATCTCAAAGATGTATAGAATCCACTTGATAATAACTACCCGCTGAATATTATTTCGTACGAAAATAATAGTGTCATCCGCATATTGGAGATTTATAATTGGTATCTGTTGGGGTCAAAAATTACACTCCAGTTGACCAAATCAAAGTCAGTCAATCCCAGCCAAGCGGGCCCAAGCTCAAGCGAAATGGGCCTAAGCCCAAGTCAAGACCAAGAATGGAAGAGGCTGGTTCCATACCAAGAATGAAAAAATAAATTAGCTCAATGTAATTTTTTAGAAATAAATATATAAAAATGAGCAGAAAACCAAAATTTTGTAAACCCCACGACTTATGTAAAAAAAAAGCATAGAAGGTATGAAGTGGAACAAGTGCCATTTAGTAAAGTCTAAGGGGTTATATGTAAAGCGTGTAGCCTATAAAGAAAAAAATGATGAGAAAATCAAAAAGAACTTTTCATTTTCTCAGAAAAATTAGGGCTTTGTGTCCCCTTCTCCTTTCTCAAGGTTCTAAAACTTCTTCTCTTTTCTAAATTAAATCATGAGTTTAACTCTTCATTTCTTAAAAAGAAATACTTTTCCACCATAAAACCCACGAAGCGAAGCTCAGATATCCCGTCAAATCTCTAAAAGGGAAATTTTTTTAAGTCTCACCCCCTTTTCTCCAAGATCGAGCCAACAGAAAAGAGGAAAAAAGAGACCAATCTCCCAAAATCCCACTTTGGGGAGATCCGAGGCTTGGAAGATGATCCAGAGCTTATGGAAGAAGAAAAGGGCCCTCTTTGATCATCCCCGAAGATTTTTGGGAGTTCAACTCCATTTGTCAAAATCTTTTGGCATTTAACTCCATAAATAAAATAATTTTGAGAGTTTAACTCCACTCAAAATTCTTTGGGGAGTTTAACTCCATAAATAAATTTTTTAGGAGTTTAACTCCATTTAAAATCTTTTGGAGTTTAACTCCATTGTAAAAATTCTTTTGGAGTTGAACTCCACAATAAAAAATAAAAATAAAAATCCTTTTCGGAGTTTAACTCCAGATCCCGGGGCTAAGCCCACTTTTTCTGTAGACGCCCAGTGCCCACGTGCCGGGCGTGTGAGATGCCGGCACCCAGCGCCCATGCCCCTTACACGTGGCCCGCGGGCACCCAGCACCGGCGCCCGGCGCCCATACGGCTTGCACGTGGCCCGCGGGCGCCCGGCGCCCACGTGACGGGCGTGTGAGGCGCCGGCGCCCAGCGCCCACGCGTCCTTAGGACGCTACTCAACCTTTTTTTTCTATACATTTCCCACTAAAAATACCTCTCTCGTTAGAAATTTTTTTCTAACGGAGCGCTGCACCATATCCCGGAAGGGGGCTGCTAGCCTTCTTGACCCCCAACTCGCTATCCGGGTAGCGGGACCCCCGTAAATTCTTCGAGGCCCCCGATACATCCAAATACCCTTCAAAACACAACACACGCACACGACCTGTTGAGTTTGCATGACCAGTTTGACCCGTCAATCGAAGGCTCTCTCGCTTTAAAAGCAAGGGGTAATTAACGATAGCTTATTCCGCGACTGCTGGAGATTCGGATCTCTACAATCAATAAACCCCGGCCTGCCCCAGATAAGGGGAATCTGTACATGCCTGACAAGCGCGTGCATTCCTATCTCAATAGGGTGATGAAAAGCACCCTACAATATCTTGTCTTCTTCAGGTCCCAGTCCTTGCAAACGTCTACTATACTTATAACTACGTATCATATTGGAAAACCGTCAGCCACTAATTCAAAGACAAGGGGTGATAGAGGATCTCTCTGCTTTAGTTCACTTTTACACATAAACTCTTTAGACATCCTGCCATTAATTGAGACCGAGGAGGAGGAGGACGACAACTATGTTTTAATCCACGTAACCCACTTCTGTCTGAAACCTTTGAGATTCAATGTTTCCGAGACACAACTCCAATCTATTGTATCATAGGTTTTTGCAAAGTCTAATTTAAGAAGGTACCCATCCTTTCGTCGTCTTTTGGCATTCTGATAGACCTCCAGTGCAATTGTTATCCCGTCCATTATTCTTCTGCCACAGATGAAACCAGTTTGTGTTTGGCTAATGACCTTTTCTATAACAGGCTTTAATTGATTTGTTAGGACTTTTGTTACAATTTTGCAAGAGAAATTTAGTAGGCTGATAGGTCTATTGTCTTTCAAAGATTTAGCGCCATCTTTCTTTGGGGCCAGTACAATTTCCACCGAATTGAAACGTTCCCAGCTCAGTTCTCCGTTATGTAATGCATTGAAGATACCACCAACATCATCTTTCACCGTCTCCTAGAAAAATTGATAAAACATAATAGGGAGACCATCTGGCCCCGGTGCCCTATCCGCATCAAGCTCAAAGAATGAACTTTTGATTTCATCCTCTGAGAATGCTATCTCTAAGCTCATGCTTTCATCCTCAGACAGTTTCTCCTCCACTTCCTAAAAGTTGTCAGACGCTTTCCAACTTTTTTTTATTGCTACTACAATAAGATCTTAAAAATGTTGCACCGTAATGGCTTCTATTTGTTTAATATCAGTGACAGTACTCCCTTCATTTGAAATACTGTATATAATTCATTCTTCTTTTGCCATTTGCTATTCGGTGGAAGTATGCTGAATTTTCATCTCCTTCCTTCACCTAATTCTCCTTTGCCCTGTGAGCCTATGCCATTTCTTCCTTCTCGTAGATTTTATGTAGTTCTAGTCATCAGTTTTTAAGGTTTTCCACTTTCGGCGTCATGATTTCTCTATCTTCCTCTTGCGTCTCAAGATTCTCCATGTATTCGACCAATTCCTTTTTCGGTCTACCTCTTGATCCCATTGTCTCCTGTCCCATTTTTTCAGGACCTTTCTCAATCGGCTTAACTTGGCGACAAAGTTGCTTTCCGCATCTGCCTTATTAGTTGGCTATTTCCAGTTCTCCTTAACTATCTTTATCACCTTTTCGTCCTGTGGCAAAGTCTAATTTAAGAAGGTACCCATCCTTTCGTCGTCTTTTGGCATCCTGATAGACCTCCAGTGCAATTGTTATCCCGTCCATTATGCTTCTGCCACAGATGAAACCAGTTTGTGTTTGGCCAACGACCTTTTTTATAACAGCCTTTAATCGATTTGTTAGGACCTTTGTTACAATTTTGCAAGAGAAATTTAGTAGGCTGATAGGTCTATTGTCTTTCAAAGATTTAGCGCCATCATTCTTTGGGGCCAGTACAATTTCCACCGAATTGAAACGTTCCCAGCTCAGTTCTCCATTATGTAACGCATTGAAGATACCACCAACATCATCTTTCACCGTCTCTTAGAAAAATTGATAAAACATAATAGGGAGATCATCTGGCCCCGGTGCCCTATCCGCATCAAGCTCAAAGAATGAATTTTTGATTTCATCCTTTGAGAATGCTATCTCTAAGCTCATGCTTTCATCCTCAGACAGTTTCTCCTCCACTTCCTAAAAGTTGTCAGATGCTTTCCACCTTTTTTTTATCGCTACTCCAATAAGATCTTAAAAATGTTGCACCGTAATGGCTTCTATTTGTTTAATATCAGTGACAGTACTCCCTTCATTTGAAATACTGTATATAATTCATTCTTCTTTTGCCATTTGCTATTCGGTGGAAGTATGCTGAATTTTCATCTCCTTCCTCCACCTAATTCTCCTTTGACCTTTGAGCCTATGCCATTTCTTCCTTCTCGTAGATTTTATGTAGTTCTAGTCATCAGTTTTTAAGGTTTTCCACTTTCGGCGTCATGATTTCTCTATCTTCCTCTTGCGTCTCAAGATTCTCCATGTATTCGACCAATTCCTTTTTCGGTCTACCTCTTGATCCTATTGTCTCCTGTCCCATTTTTTCAGGACCTTTCTCAATCGGCTTAACTTGGTGACTAAGTTGCTTTCCGCATCTGCCTTATTAGTCGGCTATTTCCAGTTCTCCTTAACTATCTTTATCACCTCTTCGTCCTGTAGCCAGAATTCTTCTCACCGAAAAATGTGTTTGTTGAAGTCGTTCTTCACCAGATTGGTTGAAATCTTTATTGGAAGATGGTCGGAATTTAGTTTCACTTCAGAGGAGGCAAACGCCAAAGGGAACTTTCGCCTGTCGATCTAGCAAGTAATTATATCAGCCAATCGATCTTTGATGGGTCGTACGAACGATTAGGAGAAATCCAAGAAGAAAACTGGAACAAGCTTGACCCTATGGTAGGAGAAATCTTGGCTCAGGAGCCATACGATTCTTTTATCTTATGGACTGAACTAGAATTTCATGAGTCGGACCTTGGCTTATACGAAAGGGAATCTTCGAATAATGATAAAGGGCGTAATGAAGAGTAACGATAAGAATATATAGCTATACAATCTTCGGAGAAGGGAAAAGAGAGGAGCATAGATAACAATGGAGGAATTGGCATCTACTTTGAAGAATGAATTGAGGATCTTATATCCAAAAGGATGGAGAATTTGTTTGGAAACAATCTGTGAACCCTCCTTCTAAGATGTGATGCAGACAATGCTACCTTATAATATCAATGAACACGGTATGAATTTCCCTATCAATGTTGAGGTGGATAAGTCTAATCTAGGTGATATGACTAAAAAGTTTCGGTTTTGACTCCAGGTACGTCTTACATTCGGCCGCTTCATGACCGATTCCTTGGCAGTTATAGCACATCTTCCCTAACGGGAAAAAATGCTGAGAGTGACCTCTTAGCCGACAAGTGAAGCACTTCCCTTCCTCCTTCTTCAACCTCATCGTCACCATGGCCTTTGTTAGAGATTTGATGATCCATCAGTCAGCTTTAACCGATGCTGGCGATCGCTTCCAGCCATTTTCTTCTACCAACATCACACCTTCGTGTGAGATGAGATCCTTATACCTCTAGCTGCTGACGTCAGAGCTTCGCCTTCTCTAAGATTTTCCATGTTTCCATCATCGTGAAGTGCTTGCCACTGACCCAGAATCCTCCTCCGCCTGCACCGAGGTTATTCTCCGCACCTAGTTTATCATCCCAGATCTTGTACACAACTCCTTGCTGATTTTGGAAGGTCCCACTTCATCGAATGTGGCCTACCTCCGGCAACATGGGGAGGTACCTCTCTACAACCTCTTTGTAAGATCTTTGACTCCTCACCGGTGAATGACTCACTTTCGGTGAATCTTTATGCTCACCACTCCTTATCCTAGTAACTTTTTAGTTCTCCAGTCGCCTTTCTCTGTTTATGTCCCTTAAGATATTATAGGAACCCCGCTTCATAAAAAAGATAATCAAAAACAGAGACTCTCCCGTAAATTTGAGAGAGAGAGAGAGAGAGATCTGTGCACATAAAAAAGATATTCTCGATTGATCATGTGCGATGGTTTTATCATGCCTATAAAAAAGATAACCAGAAACAGAGAATCTTTGGCCTAAGATGGTTTGATTATGTGCAACATAGAACTGTGGAATCACCAGTTTGAAGAATATATATTCTCGATTTAAGCCAAGTCAAAAGGGCAAAACGGAGACCCAAGATGATGTGGATGGAGGCGATACGAAAAGATATGGATGCCAAAGACCTTAATGAATGTATATTGCTCGATAAGAGTGAGTGGAGGCGGAGGATCTATGTGATCGACCAGGCATGATTCTCATGTTGGTTCATGTAGACTACCCCATATGCTTGGGATAAAGGCTCAGTTATTGTTGTCGTTGTACCTAAACTAGAGTGTAAGCCATTCTAAAGAGAACAAAGGCCTACTTAATGCCATAGCAAAAGCTTGCTTATAGTGTATAAGATCTGCAAGTAAAGTAATATAACAAGTTATGTCACTCTTTTCACATCATCTACTTTACTACAAAAGTGCTCAAAGGTAACGGGGATTTGGTCATGGTTAAAACCATGCCCTAATTTAAGTAATGATCTTAGATGAATTGGTCACGGTTTTAACCATGACTAAATCAAAGATGATGCGGGCCCCACAACCTACTGGGCTCCCAATCCCCACTAAAAATCCCTCGATTGATCCCCTTTTTTCCGCCCAAAAAAAAACTCCCTCCAAAATTTCCTTCCAAATCGATCGGAGTCGCTGCCGCCCTCGTCGTCCGTAATCACCGCGCCTTCGTCGATCGGAGTCGCCGTCGCCTCTCTTAGAGCCTTTTCGCTCGGATCGCCTTCAGTGAAGTCGCCATCGTCGCCTCGATCGCCTGCTTCATGGCTCGATCGCCTGTACCGGCCTCGCTCGAAGTCACCGCCTGCCCTGTCTCATCGTCATGATGCATCGCCTCTTCTTTTCCAATCTAAGTTAGTATTTTAATTTTTAATTTGTTGATTTCGTTAATTCCAATTTTCTGGCCGATTAGGGGGGGTAGGGATTAAGGTTTTGGGTTAGGGTTAGGGATTGAGTGAAGGTTTTGGGTTAGGGTTAGGGTCAGTGGTTAGGATAGTTAATTAGGGGGTTAGGGTTAGGGTTTTGTGTTAGGGTTAGGGACTGAGTTGGGGTTTTAAGTTTGGGTTAGGGATTGAATGAGGGTTTTGGGTTAGGGTTAGGGTCAGTGGTTAAGGTAATTAATTAGGGGGTTAGGGACTGAGTTAGGGTTTTGGGTTTGGGTTAGGGTCAGTGGCTAGGGTAGTTAATTAGGGGTTTGTGTTTTGGGTTAGGGTTAAGGTTGGGGTTAACGTTGGGGGTTGGGATTAGGGTTAAGATAAGGGATAGATAGTTTAGTGAAATGAAAGAATAATTATGGGTATTTTAGTGACATAATTATAAATGTTAATGGTATTTTAGTGTTAAAAAATAAAGTTGAGCAAAGGGGTGTTGTACTAAAAAAACTTAATCATAGTTTAGTGAAAAACAACAATAATTAAGGGTATTTTAGTGAATCTTATATTAACTTAGTTAATTTAAGAATATGAGTTGTTTATTTAAATTTGTTAAAATAGTTTGGTGAAAACCTCTCAATAGTTAAGGGTATTTTAGTGTAATATACACAAAGACATATACACACACAAACATACACACACACGCATGCGCGCGCGCACACACATACACATGTACAACGCCAAACCATAATTCATCTTCGATCATTATTCTCTACATTGAACTCTTGTCAAATACCACCCTACTCCCAACCCTAATCCAAAATCTTAAATTCGATTAAGAAAACCCTAAGTTTTAAAAACTTTATCCTAAAATAATAATTTCAACACATTGAAATTGTTAGTTATATGTATGCCCTAGATGCCATCACTATACATACGATGTATATTATAGTGGATGTTTGGACATATATAGGGAGGACTTTCTTGCTCGACATGATAGTATGCTATCTGGTTGCTCTTTATCTTAACATGTACACTTATTGTCTCTCTATTACGTGTTGATAAAGCCCTTAGGATGAGAATTTGACTACCAGGATTATGATGCAGATCATACTAGTGGGGACAGAGTAGTCGGTAAGTACATCCTTCAAATTTTTCTAGTCGTAGGTGTATCGAGACAGGGCATCGATATACCAGAGTAGACTAGCGTATAGCTTCTCGACCCATGTATGGATAATCCCATATCCATTGGTGTTTGACATCAGAGATAGTATACGGGTGCTCAGTGGAGACTGGGTACACTGGACGGACTCACCGAGAACTCCCATATGGTTTTATACCTCACGTCAGATGGCAGTTCTCTGGTGACACTGATACAGGCTAGTCTGTAGACCCGAGATCGTCATAGAGTCTTGTGTGATTCCCACCGTGCTTTGATTTCCACCTTACCACGTTCAAGAGAACGTGCAAAACGGCGGCTTTTGGGTACAGTCCCGAATCACATGGAGGCAATGAGTGATAGGAGGGGTTTCGTCTCTCCCGGTATTGGGGGTTGATGTTGCGCTGTGCTCGATTGGCTATAACCGGAAGTCTTTGGCCAGGGCTGATTCAGAGATATACTGGTAAGTGTTATCAGTAGTTTCTCGAACCGTTATGAGCCTCACATCGGCACGACTTATCGAGTTACTGGGTCTGACGTTTACCACCCCTAGACGAGATATGCGACATATCAGACGAAGAGACCGGACTGTACGATAGTGTTACTGATTGGATTCATAGAAGTATGAGCATGCTTGCTTGTTGATCTTCTGATCGCTCAATACTCGGGTGGCCGTTATGTTTAGCAGACCGCTTGCGGCTTGTGGGTGTTTGATATGATCATCACCTACTGCCGGAGTATTGACGAGTCTTTAAAGTCCTACACAGAGGTTTCCTGGCTCAAGCAAAACGGAGTAGCAGCACATATGTGATATGTGCGGGACCGAGATTAATACGATATGTGATACCGTATTTTATTCTCGCGATATGTGATATCGGTCGGTTATATATGATATAGCCGGGTTATCGGATCAAGTGTTGATTCGATAAGTTGATTCATTTGATATTAGTCGGTTATATGTGATATAACCGGACTATTAATCAAGAGTTGATTTAATAATTTAATGTATAATTATATACTTGATATATTACATTATATTAACTAATATTAGCTCACTTAAGATTTCTTTTTCTCACATTTGCTACACTTTACATATATGTGATATATGTATTGTTTTCTTTCAACACATAAATATATATGTGATATATATTCATGTGTCATGCTAAGTTACATATACAACAAGGGTGTATGAGACTTATACCATGCTAGGATTAATGTTAGGGTTTGATATTTATCACTTAAGTTAACACAAATTAGTGGAGACTTAATCAATGTTTCAAGCTTGGATGAATCTTGTAGAACATTGACAAAGTCCACTCTTTTGTCATTACTTAAGATATTTGTTAACCCAACCTTAACCCTTGACCTTGGTTTATTCTCTACATGAGTTAGGCATGGCATATTAACTCACCATGGTTGCATTTCTAACCTCATGGATGCATTCATCACTTGATCACTTGATCATCTTCTTCTTCCTCATGATTTATGCTCTCTAGATTTTGTTCATATGATGAAAACTTGTGAGAAAATTAAATCTAAAATGAGTAAAATTCCTACTTCATCATCCTCTACTACTTTCCATTTAGTATAGGGTGTTCGCTTCACTAATTCCACAATTAGTGAAGGGGTAGCTTGGGTTAGTGTCTCCTCAACGTAGATCATCTTCGGCCTCGAAGACTTCGTGCAAGCTTGCTCATTTCTTCAGGAGAACCCTTCGAGAGTTCAGGCGTTCATGATTCGCAGCGAAGGGACGACTACACGGAGCTATTGAAGTGAATGACCGGTCTACAAAGGTTGTATTCATTGTTCACTTGTTTGCAAAGTTGTTTGCATAATGTTTCGTCGGATTTTCTAGTAACGATTTTAGGGTTAGGGTTAGCTATAACGGAAATTTTTTGAAATTGGCATGGACGATGCCTCCCGAAACCTTGCTGCCGTGCTAGACAACTCTGCAGAAATTGAAACGTAAACGTAAAACTAGATCAAATTGAATATTAAACTTGCGCGTATGATAGTCGATGAAAATATGAAATTTCATATTATCGTAGCTAATCATATGTGATAATAAAAACGCGGTTTAGTTCCCATCTATCGATTAATATGCGTGCGATGTTCATCGTGACATAAAACTACAAGAAGCTTGTTAAACACCGGACAGTGTCATTCGGTTTCTAACAATTGTTGCATTGTCCATGTGACGAGAATTAATACCCCATCGTATGATAACTGACAGATTTGTCCCGTGTGGACAACTTAGGAATGTATAAAGCAGACAGCTGCATTCACTTGTGCTTTTCATTCATTTCGATATATTTCATCGGTACCTTTCCGCTGGTTCTCCATGTACAATGATAGATTAGATGTTCGTTTCATTGGTGTTTCACAATATTAAAACAATTATTTTTTCTATTACAGTGTACTCAGAGAACAACGAGAAGGTGCTGCTGAAATTTTCTCGAAACGGATGAAAGTACAAGTAAATGGATGTATATTTTATACATTGTTAATGGGATAGGTGCTTTACCCCTACAGCCGTTACTCTCGACATCTAATAAAGAATATTTAATATTATCATCATTTTTCTTGGAAGAAGAATCCAACTCTCGAGTTTTGAGATTAGAACGAGAAAGTTCTCAATAGGAGTTTGAGAAGAGCCCGATCCAATAACAATTGAAATCAAACTTAGCGAAGTCGTTAATTAAACCAAACACCAAGGTTTCGTATTATCCGTCTATCTAATATTTTTCACGAAATCTTAATTCCACGACTCTTTTCTATAAGAACCTTACAATGTTCCATTTTCTTCCAATATGGCATTCCCGTATCTCCACGACAAGAGTTAGTTGTATGTCGACGTTTTCTTGAGAGCCGCTGATTTTTTCTTTAACGGTGTTTACTTTTTCACTGATTTTGCCTTCACACGTCTTGGGATACTGAAAGAGTACGAAATCTATTGTCCTTGCTATAAGTGTATGAACACGCGATTGCAGAAGAAGTCGAATGTTGAGTTATATATCGTGAAAAACGGTTTCGTTAGTGATTACACTAAGTGGGATATTCACGGAGAAAAGGACGACGGAGGGCCAGTGCAAGAGATGGAAAATGAATTCATTTAAGCAGAAATTGAAGAGTGGTAGGGATAGTAGAAGAGAGGAGTAAGAGGAGGAATTCCAGTTTGAAGAAGACGAAGCCGTTGAAAACAATGATGCTGCGTTCACGCCGGTCGATGACATGGATGGGCTTATAAATGCTGCTGGACTTCTTTATGATATGGAAAGCACTGGACCCGCGTTATTAGAGAAGCACAAGGCTTCCTCGAGAATCTCTCTATATCCAAATTGCAAAGGGTTTTCGATACTATTCTTTTTCGTACGTCTCTTCCAGATCAAGTGTAAGAACAGATGGAGTAACCAGTCTTTCACCGATCTCCTAACATTGCTGAAGGAAGTTTTTCCCAATGATAATGAAGTGCCACCGAGCTGGTACGAGGCGTAAAAGATAATCACAAATATCGGCCTAAAGTGTGAGAAGATACATGCATGCGAGAATGATTGCATTTTGTTCCGGAAAGAACACGCCACACTCAAAACCTGCCTAGTGTGCGGGAAAAGCCGATTCAAGTCTAAGAAAGACTCCCATTCAAGTGATTTGCCTGTGAAGATTCTTCGTCATTTTCGTTAATACCGAGACTGCAATGGTTATTTATGTATGAGGAAACGATGTTCGAAATGCAATGGCACCACAAAGTGCCCCGTGAAGAGGAAAAAATGAGTCATTCTAGAGATTCGATATCATAAAAAGTTTTAGATGAAAATCATCCTTCGTTCAGCGCAGACCCTCATAACGTGAGGCTTGAGATTGTGAGCAACGGTTTCAATCCATTTGGGATGGTTCATGGCGGGCGTACTCATAGTACTTGGCCCGTTGTGGTGACTATATACAATCTGCCACCATGGAGGCCTATGACGCAGTCTTATTTTATATTGGCGCTTTTAATTGATGATCTCTCATCTCCAAGGAAAAACATCAACGTGTACCTTCAACCCTTGATCGATGAGTTAAAATTGCCATGGGAACTTGGTGTGAGAACCTATGACGCAGATGGTAATTTTTTTTCAGATGCGCGCTGCTTTGTTGTGAACGATTAATGATTTTCCTGCCTATGGCATGCTGTCGGGATGGAAAACTCAAGGTAAGATTGCTTGCCCTTGTTTTCATAATCATACGAGCGGCGTATGTTTGAAGTTTAGCGGGAAAAAGTCGTTTATGGGTCACCGACGATTCTTACCTATAACTCACAGATTCAGAAAGAATAAAGAAATGTTCAATGGAAAGATGGAGACCGGTAAGCCATCTGAATCATTTTCCAGTAACGGCATATTGCAACAATGGAGAGGTTATCAGAATATCACATTCGGAAAGAAATAGAACAAAGATTCAATGCAATGCCTATCAGGTTAGAAGAAGCTTAGTGGTTTATTTCAGCTTCCATACCGGTCCGATCTACCGCTGTGCCATAATTTATATTTCATGTATATCGAGAATGTTCTCCGCCGAAAACAGAGACGAACTGGGATAGATCGTCTTGCCTGAATTTAAGGGCAAATACTATTTGGGTTTATCCGTCCACCTCTTCGAAGATGCCAAGTTGATTTATGGCACCGTATATCGGAGGTTTGGACGGATGCGGTCATTGTAGCAGACTTCGTTAGATTCCCCCTAGTTTATGCGAGGTTTTTTTTTATTGTGGGGACGCTCTTCCCTGCAGGCGCAAGACCCTGCAGTTAATTACGTTATCGCATCGCGATAACCGCTTTCTCCTGCTCCGGAAGTTCACATCGTTTCGTGTGTGTTTTTATTTGTTTTGGTTGCCCGTGGATTGTATACGGAGACTAATTTATGTTGTCACCCATAGGGCGTGGGTTATTCTAAATCCGTATATCTTAGATTTTGGGTTTTTATTTAAGGACCGTTAATCTATTTTATGATTAAGATCGACTTAAATGTATGTGAGCATTTGGGGCTCAATTTGTTTTTGTTAAGGATAAATTAGTCTAATTTGAGACTAAGATCCGCTTAACAAGATTTCAGGATCATTTTTATTTCAGATCCAATAAAAAAGTGTTTGGGCTCTATTGTTTTAGTTTAAGGACATTTCGGTCCATTATCGCCATTTTGGAGGCGAATATTAGTTTAAGCACATTTTGGTCCATTATCGCCATTTTGGAGGTGGATATTAGTTTAGGGACTTTTCGGTCCTTTATCGCCATTTTGGAGGTGGATATTAGTTTAGGGACTTTTCGGTCCTTTATCGCCATTTTGGAGGCGAATATTAGTTTAGGAACTTCTCGGTCCCTTATCGCCATTTTGGAGGCGAATCTTAGTTTAGGGACTTCTCGGTCCTTTGCCAGTTTAAGGACATAATGGTCCATTGCCAGTTTAAGGACGTAGTGGTCCATTGTGTTCATCTTGCACGTATGTGTATTTGTTACATGACGGAATGAACAAGGATGATATGGAATGCACCCAGTATGGGGTGCGGTCTGATTTGAGGTGTGCACGTCGGTTTGGACGATTTGGGAATGCACTAAAGAATTGTTGGTTGTCGGGACCCGCCACCTCTCTGAAGACGTTGAAGAATTACAACGACGTATATCAGAGGAGTAGAGAGATGTACCCTTAAACCAAATCCGGTATTTAAGAAAAAAAGGGGGGCTGCTGTGGACCTAAGAGTCATTAGTCATTTTTTAGACTAATATTATCTTAGGAGATATGGGATGAATATCATTTGGATATCATCAGTTGAAGGATCATTAGTCATGTTTGGGACTAAGATCGGTTTGGGGAATCATGAGCACAGGGGGGGCTCGGTTGATTGGAAATCGAAGAGGTTTTGACCTTGGGAAAACTTAGCCAATTTAGGCTAGGTCTGGGTCTCTATAGTTACCCAACAGTGCTAAGCACTGGTATATGCAGCACTCACGTGAGACGCTGGATTAGTGTTAAACACTGAACTCTGGAGGCACTCACGTGTGAGCACGTGAGGCACTCCAAATATGGGCGCTGCTCTTTAGGGTTTTATTCCCGCTTTTTTGTATAAGTGCTAAGCACTTGGTTCTTGTGACGCTCACGTGTGAAACACGTGAGGCGCCCCAAATATAGGCACTGTCTTTTGGGTTTTATTCCCCCTTTTTATATAAGTGCTAAGCACTTGGTTAGGGCTCTCGTGGAAAACACGTGACTGCCTTACGAAGTGCCTCTTGTTTTTCTTTTAAGCACTCGCATGGGAAACACGTGAGGCAGTCTGGGCCGTTCTTGTTGTTCATTAGAGGCACTCACGTGGAAAACAGTGAGGTCTCATTATAGTGTTAAACACTAACAAATCCCCAGGCTTTCCTTCTGTTTTCTTAGAGATCTTGATCTCTTATTAATGATATTTCTAGTCATTAGGATTTGGGTTTGGAAGGTCTCAGATTATTATCATCGTCTGGACTGAGGAATCAAGTTCTCCTCTCGTTTTTACAAGAATCAAATTCTTTATATAGGGTTAAACCCTAGTTTTCATAGGAATTAAATTCCCATATGTTTTGCAAGAATTAAATTCTTTAAACTCAGTTATTTCCCCTAGGTTTTAAATCTGCAGGACATAATCTCCCCGATGAGAATTAAATTCTCAAATTATGAGGAGTTCTGCTTCTGCAAATCTCAACCAAAGGAAGAACTGGGTTCTTATATGAAGGGTTAAACCCTTAAAGAGGTAAAGAAGAGATAGAACAATCTTTGTGTTTTTTCTTTTTACCTAGTGTGTTATGACAAAACAAGTCTTCACCGAGAATTAAATTCTCTTTCTTCTGTCTCACTTTATGTCTCATCCCTTTTCTCTTGTTCTCTCTCCCTCTCCTCCCTGAGACTTGAAGTCTCGGGACCTTTATATAGTGGAAGAAAGTTGTTAATTGGCTTTGAGAAAATCTCTCATTGAGATATTCTAATTGATTTGGGGAATTTTACCCGTCATTGGACCTTTGATCCAAGGAATTATGTTTTACAGAAGATATTGTTCTTGTTTTTAAAAAGATTAGGCATATTCTCTTATATATAGAATAAAATTCTATCGAGCGGTGACATTTTAATCACCATTGGATTTCTAATCCAAAGGTGCTCAGTTTAACAGATTATAATCTTTCTTTGTTTAGAAAGATATATATAAAAAAATATTTTGGATCTTTGATCCACTAACTCTCTATTTAACAAAAAATATTCTTCCCAATAGAATTTAATTCTATGTTTGATCACCGTTGGATCCTTGATCCAATGGTTCATTAAGTAGAATTTAATTCTACGTAAGGAAGTTTCCTCACGTGTTTAGCATGTGGGACTTAGTCCGGCCCCTTAGTTGTTTGGTTGTAACGCCTATATGGTTTGCATACAGGCGCTCACATGTTATCACGTGAGGCTTTATTTAGCCTATCTGTTGTTTGATTGCAGCGCCTAAATGTTTTGCATATAGGCTCTTACGTGTTTAACATGTGAGGCTTATTTAGCCTATCAGTAGTTTAGTTGCAGCGCCTATATGCTTTGCATATAGGTGCTCACATTTTTAACATGTGAGGCTTATTTAGTATATCAATAGTTTAGTTGCAGAGCCTGCGTTCACGTGTTTAACACATGAGGCTTGTTTAGCCTATCAGTTGCTTAAATGCAGCGCCTATATGTTTTGCATATAGACGCTCACATGTTTAACACGTGAGACTCGATTAGTGGGGAGTTTCTTCCTTTCTTACTCTCCCTTTTTTATGAGGGAACAAATGCCCCCAAAGCGTCGCTCTCACGTGGTTTGCACGTGAGTGCAACGCTGTCCACTTTTACAACCGTTGGATTGCCTAAGGGAATGGGAGATGAACCGCTCCCATCATGTTTTATAAATGCGAGGGCTTGGCCCTTGAGATGACCACTGTTCTTTCATCTCCTTCCTTGCTTATTTTCTTTAAGAATTTAATTCTTTTTTTCAGAGCTTAGTTCTCTGTCTGTAGAACTCCAGAGTTATACTCTGTAAGAACCCTTTCTCTGGTAAGGATCATGAACGGAATTTATTTCTTAGAAAACCCTTTTTGTTCTTGTCTTGGATTTTAAATCCATCAACAGAGCTTTGCTCTTTTTCTTGGAACGATCTCTTAGAGATCCAAAAAGGCATTTTTTTAGTAAACCCTAAGGTCTTGAGGATCGTAAGTTCTCCTCTGATGTTTGAGGATTTTTGGAATTTAATTCCATTTTCTTTGTTTCCCCATTGTGAGGGTTTCTGGGATTTAATCCCGTTATTAAAGGAATTTAATTCCACATTACAGAGCTTAGCTCTGAAAGACTCTGAGGCTTTTGGGAAATTTATTCCCTGGTGTTCTTGAGCATATATATTTTTATCATTATATATTTTTAGGGTTTTAATACCCTTTTCACAGATTTTGAACCTATTGGGTATTTTAACAGAACTCGTTTTTTGAGAATGTTAGGGGTTGTTTAAATTCCACTGTTTATTTAATGAGAATCCTTTTAGATTCTTACAATGATTATCTAGCCCCATCATTGGTGAGCCATCATTTTGATTTCGTAGGGCCCATTGACTTTGTAATTAGTGATCCCATGAAACCGACTCACACTTTTCATTAATGGGTATTCTCCTCATTTTTTATAGATACAATGGCATCACTTCCTTACTTTCCTTACACGCGCTCAGAAGCCGCTTTTCCACAATCGCCTTCAGACGAGGAGGTTATGGCTATGATCAGGGAATATGACAGGGAAAATACAAGCCTTCTCCTGTGGGGGGTTTGGTACGGTCATATTATCAGGGGCCACCGTAGTTTCACATGCGGAGTTCCAACAGAATCTATCCGCTCGATGTCATTGATAGAGCGTCCGCGTACTGCTTATGTGGTGGAAGCGACCAATTGGACCCCCACGGGCCGGCTTGAGCCATCGACGTTTGGGATACCTAATCAACCTACGATGGCCATCGATATTTTGGGGCGCCGAATTTGTCAAGGCGAAGCTCGACCCTGAGGGCAAGTTTATAAGGTAGGTGTTACCCCACGCCATCCAATGGTCTACCTCCCATGAGCCCAATACATTCTCTCCTCCCAACGTGCACTGTTATAGAAGGTTGGGTTGTACCAAACAGTATACGTGTCACTATTCTACTATCACGCTCCCTATGTCTGGTGGGTCAAGGCCTTCTTGAACCAATGTAATCTCCTACGAACACGTTCTTGCTAGGGGATCGCGAAGTCTCGATCTTGCTGGAGGAGTTTCATAAAATTTCAGGGTTGCCGATTATGGGAGAACATTACGAAGAATTACTGCCTCCTAATAAGTACACATTCGCCACGGTGCCGGCTATGCTTAAGGGCTTGACGATCGAGAATGCTGTTCGACACAAGCATCCAAGTCTGATCAAATCCTTAGGTATCTTTGAGAAATTATTCATTGCATCAGAAGGGCAAGGTGTCACTTTTGACGCTTACATTGCTTGCTTTCTTCGTGAAGATGTCTTATCCAAGAAAGCTCTAAAATTAGCGAAGGTCGAAAATCCTTTCGGATTTGGCTTGAAGAAATTGCCAGCTAAAGAAGAGGACCTGCCGCAGTTTTATATTCCGAACTCGTCAGCCGTAGCCTTTGACGCGATCTCTGCTCCTGGGATGGATGAAGAAACTTTCTTTATCGGCTTTATCAGTCTTTGGCTTAGATGGTTTGCCATCCGATACATCGCCGTTTCATGAGAGCCTCCGTCTTCTACCCTGCTCATTGCATAGCTGAAGGAGCGCGCTTGGCTATTAGTGTTGCGGGATTGTCACCCCTATACCACGGGTTAAGCACTGCCGCCAACACTTCGAACCCAGGTACGGATACCGTGAATTTCTCCCTCCACTACTTCACGTCATGGATCGAGATGCACTTGTTAGGGGTATTTGCCGCGCATCGGAGGCCTGCTTTCTAGGAGTCGTATACATTCCCACGGATTATGAGACTGGTTATGCTTCGGCTCCTGACCCGACCCTGCTAGGGGCTTTGCGAGTATTACTTTATCGGTATTCAAATGAAGGTGGGATGATTTTTAGTGACTCCTTTCTGCTCCTGCGGGACCCATTCAACAGTTGTTTGATTTATCAAAGAATGGGGCTCCAACCTTAAATCCAAAAGATATCATGCACTTATACTCAATCAGGCCAGGGTATTTGGTGTTCTTCCTTAACGACGCTACTCTCTTCATGCAGTATAATCTGCATCGCTTTGCCCAGCAGTTAGGCTACAACTAGGGAGTCCCCCTCGATGCCTTCTAAGTTGTTCCTACTCATTCTCTGGAGGTAGCCCACGATGTTATCCATCATTTCATGCGGTTGAACACGGGTTCTCTTTTCATGATCCCGGAGCCTGACTATCTTCCAAGGCCCGTGGGGCCCTTCAAAGGCTGGTATCGCCACCGGGTTAGTTCCATCATTGCAGAGGAAAGATGTGTGCTCTTTGAGTGTAAAGCTCCTATTCTAGATCAAGCTGTCAGTGCCCCATTGCGTCCACGTTCAATTGTTTGCCCTCCTCTAAGGGACAGTGGCTCAGTGCTCATTCCCAAAGCCGCCCAAGCTGAATCAACCCCATATACTGCTGGTATGTTGGTGCATACGAAAACCGAGACAGCGACTCCTGATAAAGCACCAGCTGTGGCGTCCACAAAGGCAGATATCGAAGGCGATGTGGGGCAGCACTGCGCAAAAGCGCAAAAGGGGAGGAAGTGCCCCTCTGCTGATCTTAGCTCAGGCTCCAAAAGGAGAAAGAAATCAGTCACTGGCCTACTCGACGCTTTGCTTGAATCCGAGCCCCTTATCCAGGATGAGCTGATATCTATGCAGGAGTCGGACGACGGTCTTCTCTTCCCCGGTTCATATGCCGAGGAAGCCGCTCAGTTGGTCGTGGCTTTAAAGCACTCACAAGACGAGACTGAAAACGTCCCCTCCAGGAAATGAAAACTTCCCGCTGTCGTATTTCATGATGTCGATCCGGCTCCAGCCATGTTACCGATGACTCCTTTGACGCTGGAAGAGGAACGTGCTTTGAAACAGCTGGTGTCAGATGCCTCTGAAGATGAAGCTGCTTTGAAAGTGGGTAGGGATCCATTTTCGATTGAAGCCCGACGAGTACACCTGAGCAGAAAATCGTAGCAACTTAAACAGACCATCCTTCAGGCTCTTTGGGGTATTAGTATGTATATTTCTTGTCCTTTTCAGCAAATAATTTGTATTACTTTCACGTCGCATTATCTTTTAAAAAAAATTTGTAGGGCCTTCTGCAGCTGGCATAATTTTGAGCCCATATCACGCCATGAATGTAGATTCTGCGAATATCTTCTGTGACATACCGGAGGGTGTATAGGAGATTACTAAAGCTGCTATCCCCGCTGTGGAGCTCCCGGTGATGGCTTCTGTCCCTCCAGCAGAGACTGACACACCGGCAATAGAGTCCATGGATATTTCCAATGACGCACCTGAGGGGGTATAAGAGATTGTCGAAGCTGTTATCCCCACCCTGGAGCCTCCAGCGGTGGCTTTTTTCCCTCTATTGGAGACTGCCACGTCGGCCATCGATTTCATGAATATTTCCAGTGACGCGCCTGAGGGTGCAGAGGAGGTTGCCGAAGCTGCCATCCCTCCAGTTCAGAGCGGGCGGAGTATCGAATGTAATATTATATACATATACATTTTGTTTAACGACCCTTTCATATACCTGAACTTTTCTCTCTCTCAGAATTGCGGGAATTGGCATCTTCCGTTGTGGATTTTTCTCCGAGGAAAACCTTCCAGCGTTTGCTTGACATGGCGGCCCTGATACCCCCACAAAGCATAGTCCTTTCTTCTGGCCAAGGTCAGTATTTTTCTGCCCTTTTTGTTTTATATTTTTATAATGATACTGATACGCCCTTCATTTTAAACCCCAGTTCTGGAAGCCGACAACGAAGTCGAGATTCTTGATGGACCTGGGGATCTCTCCAACCCGTCTTGCATGACTGTGGGTAAGTGACGCTTTATCCTTAGCATCATTATGCTCATTCTATATTTGGACAAGGCAACTAACCGCACATATGTCTTCAAAGATTTGCTAGCCCTGACTCTATTAGAGTCCCGGATTTTCGTGCTGCCAGGCCCTTACACCCGACGCGTGTTTGAGAGGATGGATAAATAGAGCATTTATTCCCTGGCGGCTCTCATGGAAGACCTTCGCGATGGTACTTCTGTCACTGCCGAAGAATTCGCTGTTGAAGCCAATGCTTCCCTATTTGTTCTTGCCACTTATCATGACGAGGCATTGGTGCATACTTGGGTTGAGTACTGCCGCCAAGTCGAGGCCTGTCTACATGGGATTGAATGCATACGCCTTCCTTCCGATATCTTGTCTGTAAAGGCGATCTTGCATGGGTGGATCAAACGATATGCAGCCAATCTCCAGTCATGCGAGAAAAGGCTCAACCGGAAGTTTTCGGTAAGGGAGTTGGCTTCAAAGGCTTTAGGGGAACTTCAGCTCAGCTCACTGCCAAGACCACTCGTGCATATGAAATTTAGCGGGTGCTTTAAGAAGCTATTACAGAGGTTGTGGCTCTTGACAAAGCCGTTATTTTTACACATGAGATGGTTGAAGCCCACAAGGTTGCCGAGAAAGAGCTTGAGAGCCGATTTGCTTCATATCAGAATCAATAGACATCGGCAGGGACTCATCTTGCAGCACTGATAGAGCTTGAAGCAGAAGTCCAGCGGAAAAATGACGAACTTGCTGGCTTATTGAATCGTCCACCAACTTAGACATTTTTGTTGCTGTATATTCTCCTCTTTTTGTATTCATTTTGATCCCTGAATAAAAGTATCTTGTATTTACTTAAATTCATGAATAAAAGACATATTTCATTTCATACTAGCGCTTCTCTTTCCTTCGATGTCTTGACTTGACGTAAAGTAGTTTATTTACTCATTTCGGAGCTTGTAGTTTATTTACTCATTTCGGAGTCTCTAGTTTATGAACTCATTTCAGAGCTTGTAGTTTATTCACTCATTTCGGAGTTTCTAGTTTATTCACTCATTTTGGAGCTTGTAGTTTATTCACTCATTTCGGAGTTTGTTTAGTTTACCTTCCTTGGGTTTACAGGAAAACTTATCCTAACGTTATATATAGATAACCCCTGCTCTTTGCGACAGATGTCCATTAGGTTTCGTGGTACTAGGGCTTTGGTCCATGGTACCGTCGTGTTGGCTGATGTATTCCTCGATATACAGTCTTTAAGCTGTTGTTCGAGTAGCCCTGCAACTGTCGTGTTTCTGATCCCTTCGGGGGCTGGACAAGACGTTTTCAAGTAATCTCCTTAGGCTATTTGACCGTCAGAAGAGCAAGCGTTAGGAATTTGCCATGTCGCTTTTTACTTGAGGTTAGGCTCAGTTTGGAGCTCCGATGAGTCATAACCTCTCCGCGCTGGTGTGGGATGATCTCCGATAGTCACTTAGGCTTTATATGACTTGCCGTCGAGACCCTGAAGCTAGGAACCGTTGCTTCGATTTGATTTGGCTATTTGGAGCCTTTGTTGACATTGCATCTGCTGTAACGGGAAGAATATCGGACTGGAGCTGGGATTTTTCCGTCACTCCTTTTGTCACGCCCCGCTTCCCAAAATATGGAATACGAGAGGCGACTAGGCCAGCCATGCTCCTACGGTCAGGGAACAATCCCGCCATAGTCACACTTCGGCTTCTAGCATTACATAGTAATTAGTAAACACAACACAGAAGTAAAGAAAACACATCACTAGTTTATTACACCAACTTTCATTGTTCACAGTTTACAATAGATCGAAAGAAAAAGAAACTACTAACCAAGTGCGAATACAATATTGATTTATGGAAAGCGGTAAAAGCACTTAAGGCACGACCGTCTAGATCTCTGCGAGCTCGAATAGCAGGTCTTACTCCTAAACCGAGTCCTCTGCAATCTCTGAGCATGCATACTCAGGTCGTCAGGGCGACGCAATAGCAATATTATGATAATAACATTGAGGCAAGAAAATAAAGTAATAACGGTGAAGACAATAAATGCAGGTAATCGAGATGTTAATAAACAATGCAATGTATGATCTGTGTCCCTATCGGTCTCTAAGTCACTTTTGAAATTGAGTTGCGGAAAGGAATGATCATGTTTAACGAGAGTCTCGTACGTATCCGAGATTACGGTCCACTGTTGCCCAGGACATAACCCTGTCAGCCGGACCGCTAAGTCCAAACCTAATATATATAAGAGTCGTTGTTCGAATGATCATCCTCTAAATCGTTAACCTCGCTAAATACAAGTTCTCTTCCACTTCGATTTCCCTTTTCCCCCTAGGTTTTACTATCTATAAGTATGGGCTAGTTGTGTACAAGTACGCTCCAATAACACTGCTTTATTCACTATTCACTGTGTTGTTCATTATCACGAATCATTCACTTTTTACTGGCGTACTCGACACAACTAAACCGATACCATTTACTTTCGACAATGAATTATACACTGAAAATTAATAAGGACGCTCACTATCGCTAGAAGTATTACAGTAGGGTAAAAATGTGAATTATGCCGCTAAACAAATCATATGCATACAAGTTATTATGCGTCTTATGAACTTAGAAAAATCACATTAAATCGTATGTTCAGAATTAAGTAAAATACAAAAGCAGTAAAAAGTAAACTTAATCAGAAGTTCAACGAAATTGGTTTCAAGTCAATCGGGTCTCAGGTTTACGAATTACAGTCATTTCTTTTTAAGTGTTTCCTGCTGGAAATTCAGTTCCTGATCTGAAAGTCCATTTCGTAACACAGTTTTCACCCTGTTGGGATCATAATTAGGCGACGTTACAGTTGGATAATATTTAGGTTTATCAGTTATGCTTCCAAATCACCATACGGATCAATAATATCTGCTGTGTGCGGGGAGTTATGCATTATTCAAGATCAGGATATACGTTTTGTCCCTACTTGGGACCGCAGTATGTACTTATAATTTAAAATATGATTAAAATAGCAAACTATGGTAAAAACGAATGAAACCACCTCCAATAATTATCTAACAAATTAATATTTGCAACGGTATAAGGTTCCACATAATACCATTATCACACCGAGTTGTAAAAGCATTTTATGTCAAGTCTCAACTAGCAGAGCTGCTGTCCAGAGCCACATTCCCAAATAGTTTTCATCACCACTTTAAAATAGAAATAAAATATAAATTATATAGGGTTCTAGGTTGTCGAGTAGGCTTCGATACGAGCCCTTGAACACTGCATTCTAGCATATATCCATATTATTACTATTTTCACAAGTTAAGTGTACGGGAAATTTCAGATTTGGCGGATCTAAATGGGGATGACATTTCACGGTGTTAGGGTCCGTATTTTCGACCCAATTCTTTACATAGTATTCATTATCACTAAGGTAAACCGTTACACCTAAGTTCCATCATTTTAAGAGGGTTTTTATCTTAGGGTTTGCATCGAGCACCTATAATAAACATTTGATTCGCAACCGAAACGCTCGTTTGTTTCAAACAATAAACGGTATTTGATTCCAGAATTTTCTTACAACGTTATCATTAGCTTCTAACTTGATTATATCTTAAACAATAGTACTAATATTACGATACTACTCATTATTAAATCGCCATAGTAATTATAGTTCGTACGCAATCGAAATAAATATACTATATCATGTAGCAAGTATTTGAACTTGCCTGATGACGAATCGATGATGATACGGCAGCGACACAGCAACAGCGGTGATCTACGGCAATGACAATAGCAACGGCACGGCACGACGCGATCACGACGCAAGCGCGACTAGGCACGGCACGACAAACTCGACCTCGGCTCGAGCTTGGTGCGGTTTTGACCTTGGTCCTTGGCTGGAGTGTGTTGTGCAGGGTGGTCATCGACGAGGGCTTGACGACACTTATGGATGCGGCGAAGGCAGCGACGGTGAGTGGAGGCTCGACTTGGGCTTGAGGAGGGTGAAGGTTGAGGCTCATGGGGACTTGGTGGTGTGGTGGTTGCTTGGAGCTGCGGCGGCGGTGGCAGTGGCGGCGGTAGGCGGCTCGTCGGCGGCGAGAAGATGTCGGCGGCGGTTGAAGTTGGTGTTGTGAGGTCGAAGGAGGCGGTGGTGCTGCGCTGTGGGTGATGTTGGGTTTGAGGGAGAGAGGAAGCGGAGAGCTCAAAGAGGAAGTCAATGATGGCGTATGTTGATGGAGGTGGTTGCGGCGTAGCTCCGGTGGTCGCGTTGGTGTGAGGAGGTCGTGGGGGTGCTGCGGTTGGCCGGAGGCAGTGATGGGTGCTCGGTTGGTTGTTGGAGGGAGATGAGAAGGAACTCGTGGGGGTGATGGGGCATAGGAGACGGTGCTGAGGCGACTGCGAGGGATCTCCAGTGACGAGGGCGTGCAGGCGAGGGTTCTTGAGCGTCGGGTTCGTCGGGGTTCATTGTGGTGGGGAAAATGAGAGAGAGAGAGAAAAAATGATCGAGAGAAAGAGAGAGAGACAAAGTGATCGAGAGGAGAGAGAGAGAGTGAACATGTGGGATGGGTTTTAAAAATAAAGGAAAGAATATAATGAAGAGACAAAGAGAGTAATGGGAAAATTAATATATAATAATTATGTTTTAATTAGGGATTTAATGAAATTGATTGGGGTAGGATTTGGATTTTAAATGAGAATAATTTTTGAATTTGAAAGGGGAGAAAGTATCTGTTGGGTAAAAGGAAGTGGAGGGTTTGGGTTATTGGGCTTGGGCTTAGATGAAAAAGATTGGGTATGGGATAAGGGAAAATTAGAAGGAAAAGAGTGGGGCTAAAGGATGGACCTGGGTTAGGGTTTTAAGCATTAAGTTTGGTAGCAAAAGAGTTAGGGAAAAATATTTTGATGAAGAATATATATATGTAATAGATTAAATATAAAATATATAGAATTATTATTGAAATACGGATAATAAATACAAAGGGACTGGGTATTACAATCATACCCACCTTAGAGAAAATTTCGTCCTCGAAATTAAAAAAAAGATGAAACAAGAAAGCAACGATACAAACGACTACTCAAAAAGATATGGAAACCGCAAACGGATATCCACCTCACGTTCCCAGATAGATTCCCCAGGTGAACGACCGCCCCAAGACACTCGGACTAATGTAATGACTTTATTCTTCAGCGCCTTATCTCTACGGTCGAGTATAGTAGTAGGCTGCTCCACATAAATTAAATCGGTACCCAAAATCAATTCAGAATGATCAAGAACATAACTGTCGTCTCGAACGTAGCTCTGCAACTGTGACACATGAAACATGTTGTGTACGCCAGCTAACGATGGGGGTAAGGCAAGGCGGTAATCCACTTCCTCTACTCGTTCCAATATCTCGAATGGTCCGATGAATCAGGGACTGAGTTTTCCACGACTCCCAAACCTGATAACACCGCGGGTAGGTGAAATCTTTAGAAACACATGATCACCAACTTCGAATTCTAGCGATCTCCTGCTGG
This sequence comes from Agapanthus africanus, assembly GCA_030015575.1. Classification (NCBI taxonomy): domain Eukaryota; kingdom Viridiplantae; phylum Streptophyta; class Magnoliopsida; order Asparagales; family Amaryllidaceae; genus Agapanthus; species Agapanthus africanus. The sequence goes on from CM057339.1 coordinate 143,478,365, forward strand.
CATTCGCCCAACTCTTCTGTCGGTCCTGAGTAATCTTAATGCGCTATCTGATCATCTGGACCTTACCTACCGTCTGGACTATAAATTCGGGGCCCAGTAATCTTCGCTCACCAACGCCATCCCAACAAACAGGGGATCGACATTTTTTTCCGTAAAGTGCTTCGAATGGAGCCATCTGGATGCTAGCTTGGAAACTGTTGTTATAAGAAAACTACAGTAGATGGAGGTGATCCTCCCAAGAGCCTTGAAAGTCTAGAATGCACGCTCTCAACATGTCCTCGAGCATCTGAATAGTACGCTCGGACTGTCCGTCCGTCTGTGGATGGTAAGCCGTGTTGAACTTGAGACATGTACCCAGACTCTCCCGTAAGCTCTTCCAAAATTGCGAAACAAATCTGGTGTCTCGATCTGACACTATACTGACCGGAACTCCGTGAAGTCGCACTACTTTTTGAATGTATTTCTCCGTAAGCGACTCTGTCGACTGTCCCACTCGGAAGGGTATAAAATGTGCTGCTTTCGTACGACGGTCGATGATAACCCAAACGACGTTGTTGCCACTTGGACTCTATGGTAAAGCAGTCACAAAACCCATAGTGATGTGCTCCCATTTCCATTTGGGTATCGGAAGCAGTTGCAACAGTCCAGCTGTTCTTTAGTGTTCTACCTTTACTTGCTGGCATACTAAGTACATGGATACAAACTGTGCGCTCTCTCGCTTCATCCTGTTCCACCAACAGTGTAACAACCCAAAACTTTCTGTACATTTTTTTTCAAAATACAGAAAGGGGTATTTGAGCCTGAGCACAACTTATAAGTTTGATTTGCTTTTGAACAGCAAGAAGGAGCTTGTAGCTCATTGGTAAGACCTTGCACTGCTGAACCAAAGCACCAGAGTTCAAATCCCATCAACCACACTTTTTTTTAAAAATTAAATTCTTTTAATTTTTTATAAGTCCAAGAGTCTACACATGCACTACACGTAATAGGGTAAGTTATAGAATAAACAAACGGGTCCACGAGTCAAGACGAAGCGACGGGGACACGCGGCCCGGCTCGGCCGACTCGGGCTGGCGACTTGACTCGGCCGGCGCCGCCGATCTGACTCAGCCCAAACCCTAACTTCTTTTTACCTATGCGACCTTTGAACTCCCCCCATAACCCTTGTATTGTTTAATTTCCTTGCACATTTACAGAGCAAATTAAAACATACATTTAATCCGTTTTAATACAAAATTTTAATACACCCTTTCATAACCCTAAATCCTAATTTTTCCTATAAATACCACACCTAAAATCACCCCTCCTCACTCCCAAATCTCTGCCCAAACTCTCAAGAAAATTCCCAAGTCTTTTGTGTGCAAGTGGAGTTAGCAAAGGGCGAAACTCCAACGAACTTCCGACGACGATCCGAGGAGATTCTGACGACGAAATGATGCACCGGAACCTCCTACCTCTTCCTCCTTCTCCCTTCTAGTCAAATAACCTGTAAGTCCTTAATTCTTCTACTTTTCTCTATTCTAAAAATATTCAAAACTAAAACCCGACGGAAGCGGAGTTAATCCGACTTCCGATTCGATTTTCCTTAAAAAGTTCTATTTTTCTTAAACACAATAATACCAAAATCTTATGTCATGACCATTAAACATTAACAAAGGCAATAGAAAAAGTTTGATATCAAAATAATAACCGTAGCAAGTTTTATTCCACTTTTACATTAAAATACCTTCATGTTTCATTTCGACATGCTTGAACTTTTTAAACCGTATTATCTTAGAAAACTCATGAGGTAATGACCTACCTCCTCACAACACACATATCTAATATATCACGATTAAATTTGGGAACATAGATTTGGGAAAAATAAGATTTTACACATAACTACCTCCGATTTATAAAAACCTTTTTCTACAGATATGTATTTTAATGAATCTTTGCAAATACGCCTCTACAAACCATTTCGGGAAACTCGTTCAGGATGGTGCAGATTATCGCACATCCGCAGGCTTAGTAGAGTGAGATGCAGACCTCCGCAAGGAGCATACGATCTCGAAAGATTTAAAATACAATTTTCTTTAGAAAATATGATTTTTATTATAAATAAAACTTATATTTTTAATAAATAAATATATGTGTAATTAATATCAAAATATCTATTTTTAATATTTATAATATTCCACATTTCCAAAATTCAAGAAAAACATCTCATTTACAAGAAAATACCATATAATTCCAATATTACAAAAAATATACCATATATTATGAAATTAGGTTTTATTCACTAAAAATATCACATTGATAAAATATACATCCATGAAAACTCTAAAGATGATAATAAAATACTTGAGGTGTATTTTGAAAATATAACAAAACTATTTTTGCATAAAACCCCCTCAAGTTATACTAAATTACAATAAGGACCCTAGTAAACATAGGTTTAAGCGGGACCGGTCTCTTGATCTTCAGGGAGACGGAGATATGGGTGCTTGTTTATTTAAGGTAGATAACTTAACAAACGATGTTATCAACACGGTAATTGTCTTTGAAAAAGACACAGATCCTGCCGTCCATGTGCAGCAGTTACCGATAGCACCAAAACATAGTTCAGAATTCAATTTCTTTTCAAATTGTCTGACTCAGAATGAGTCTCAATATAATCAATCTGACAATATGATTTAAATATCAAACTTCAATACAACATGGATCTATGAATCCGTCTATTCAATCTAATCAATCTATATTGACCGAACCGAACCATGGATATATTCCATCTACATGTTCATCCATTATATCCATTCCATTACTGATATCATGGTTTCGGTAAGTAATCCATCTATATAATTCAATTTACAAGACACTACAATACAAACAATACAAACAAGACATCGCGGGGTTTGTAAGGGGTAGACTGGTACGGAACATATTAAAGGTGGCACGAGGTGGTCACTTAAGACGTAATTACATCCATACCGTTGTTCCATGGTATTATCGACAGAGCCTTGTACTCCTAATACCTTAGTCTCCGGGGAAAGTGAGACTCCTATCGTATACACTGGCATCTTTTGTACCAAGCTACAAACAACAGCGTTAACAATATAATACAACTTTAAAAGCTACATTCTCTCTCTGTCTATTCTACTTCTCCCTTATTTTTGGGACTTACCGAGCGATTGTTCACTGACGACATTCTCTTTCTTCTTCTTTGGAATGTCGTCAGGTGATTCGGACTCACTGGAGATCGAGCCCACCAGTAAAGATTTGGATCAGCTACCTTTCGACCCAGAGCTTTAGTTTCCTCGTACAAATTTACATTCTGTATTTTCCATTTCTGTTATGCCACTGTTTAGGCATTGCTTTCCATTCCATATATTTACCTTTCAGGTGTATTGTAAAAAGAATGTTAATAAATAAAGTTGTTGTTTAATCATATCTATTGTCACTGTCTCTTGTGCATTTTACTTATATTGCTTAGATACGCTTAGCATGTTTACTTCAGAGTAAATACGTAGCGGCCTCGTCGCGTCCTCTGCCCGTATACTAGGAAGCGTGGCGTGATAGGTTTTGTTGGTGGCCCATGCAGGTCAGAGCTGTATGGAACCCTGCCATGCAGTTCAGTTTTGCATGGACATCCTAAGCAATATAACACAAGAACCAGCAACTGAAAACATTCTTTACAATTCATATTCCTTGAATCTTATCATTTCATATACTTTGAATCTATCCTAAATCAATTTTTTCTTTCAAGGTTATGGATTCCCCAAACAACACCAGCACGAATGTCAACAACACTCCCCCACCACTACCACTCACACCTGCTGTCGCTGCTCCGATCAACTAGCAGACGGTTCTGCTTGAGGCGATCTGCAGCCTCCTGGAAGGACAGCAACAACAGACTGCTATTCTCTTAAACCGTTCAGAAGCGGAAGCACCCGGAGTGAAGCAATTCCGGGCACTGCACCCCAAGAATTTTTCGGAAAAAGAGAGCCCTCTAGAAGCTGAGGAATGGGCTCAAAGTATCGAAGATGATTTGGCAGCAGCACAAATGCCAGAGATAGCTTGGGTTCGAGTTGCAAAGCTGCAGCTCACTGACAATGCACGGGTTTGGTGGAAGGCGGAAGAAAGCCGTCTTGACCAACCTATCGAATGGAAGACTTTCCATGACATGTTCGATGCAAAGTACTTCCCTGAGACTGCCGCTTTGATATGGAACAACAGTTCATCCATCTGCAACAAGGTTCAATGTGGACCAAATCAGTAGATGAGTATGATGCTGAGTTTACCATGCTCAGGAGGTAAGACATGTCTCAATGTTCGATTTTATATCACATACTACACAGCTAACACAAGACCGTAATAGGTTTGCAGCCCATCTCATACCGATTGCTGAGATCAAGCTAGAAGATTTCAGCAAGGGTTGGACCCGGAAATCCAAGCTGCATTAGCTATAGGAGATTTCCAAACCCTTGATTTGGTTTTGAAGGCTGCCCGACTATATGAGGCAGTGGTAAATAGGAAGGGCAGACCTCAATCTGCCGGAGTGAAGCGTCCTGCCACTCAGATGGCAGGAGAAGCCTCTTCAAGGCCAACTGTTGAACCCAGGTGACCGGAAGAACCCAATAACCAGCTGACTCCAGACTTTTGCTTCTATTGCAAGAGGAATGGACATTTGGTGAAGGACTGTAGGCGCGCCAAATACCTGTGTCTAGTTTGTGGTGCATCCAATCACGGAATTGGAAACTGTCCTTATAGACACAACCCTGCTCACACACCCATCAACTACTCACAGCAGCCAGCTATTCAGGCTCCTGCACCAGCTCCACCACCTGCACAGCCTACTTGCCAATTCCATCAGGCATTGAGGAACATGCCTCGAGGGCAGATAAACATGCCCCAAGGACAGAGGAATGTGCATCCAGTTAGGAGGAATGTACCACGGCGTCAGGTTTTCCTTTTAGCGGCCGAAGAAGCAGAGGCCGTAGACTAAGGTAAACCTGGTAATTTCCTCAACTCTTTTCAAATCTTTTTTTCTTTCAAATATTTTCATACACTACCAATAGTTCTATCACCAAACTTTCCTTGAATCCGTTACACATTCCTTTTACAAATTTCGACGACAAAATTTTTATGAGGAGGGTAGAATGTAACAACCCTAAACTTTCTGTATAATTTTTTTCAAAAATACAGAAAGGGGTACTTGAGCCTGAGCACAAGTTATAAGTTTGATTTGCTTTTGAACAGCAAGAAGGATCTTATAGCTCATTAGTAAGACCTTGCACTGCTGAACCAAAACACCAGAGTTCAAATCCCATCAACCACACTTTTTTTTAAAATTAAATTCTTTTAATCTTTTAGAAGCCCAAGAGTCTACACGTGCACTACACGTAATAGGGTAAGTTACAGAATAAACAAACGGGTCCACGAGTCAAGATGAAGCGACGGGGACACGTGGCATGGAGACGCGGCCCGATTCGGCCGACTCTGGCCGGCGACTCGCCCGACTCGGCCGGCGCCGCCGGTCCAATTCAGCCCAAACCCTAACTTCTTTTTTCCTATACGACCCTTGAACTCCCCACATAACCCCTGTATTATTTAATTTCCCTGCACATTTACAGAGCAAATTAAAACACACATTTAATCTATTTTAATACAAAATTTTAATACACCCTTTCATTACCCTAAATGCTAATTTTTTCTATAAATACCACACCTAAAATCACCCCTCCTCACTCCCAAATCCCTGCCCAAACTCTCAAGAAAATTCCCAAGTCTTTTGTGTGCAAGTGGAGTTAGCAAAGGGCGAAGCCCCGACGAACTTCCGACGACGATCCGAGGAGATTCCGACGACGAAACGATGCACCAGCACCTCCTACCTCTTCCTCCTTCTCCCTTCTAGTCAAATAACCGGTAAGTCCCTAATTCTTCTTCTTTTCTCTATTCTAAAAATATTCAAAACTAAAACCCGACGGATGCGGAGTTAATCCGACTTCCGATTCGATTTTCCTTAAAAAGTTCTATTTTTCTTAAACACAATAATACCAAACTCTTATGTCATGACCATTAGACATTAACAAAGGCAATAGAACAAGTTTGACATCAAAATAATTCCGTAGCAAGTTTTATTTCATTTTTACATTAAAATACTTTCATGTTTCATTTCGACATGCTTGAACTTTTTAAACTATATTACCATAGAAAACTCATAATATAATGACCTACCTCCTCACAACACACATATCTAATATAGCACGATGAAATTTGGGAACATAGATTTGGGAAAAATACGATTTTACACATAACTATCTCCGACTTATAAAAATCTTTTTCAACAAGATGTGTATTTTAACGAATCTTTGCAAATACGCCTCTACAACCCATTTCGGGAAACCCATTCGAGATGGTGCGGATTATCGCACATTCTCGGGCTTAGTAGAGTGAGCTGCAGACCTCCGCAAGGAGCATACGATCTCGAAAGATTTAAAATACAATTTTCTTTAGAAAATGTGATTTCTATTATAAATAAAACTTATATTTTTAATAAATATATATATATTTAATTAATATCAAAATATCTATTTTTAATATTTATAATATTCCAAATTTCCAAAATTCAAGAAAAATATCTCATTTACAAGAAAATACCATACAATTCCAATATTACAAAAATATACCATATATTATGAAATTAGGTTTTATTCACTAGAAATGTCACATTGATAAAATATACATCCATGAAAACTCTAAAGACGATAATAAAATACTTGAGGTGTATTTTGAAAATATGACAAAACCATTTTTACATAAAACCCACTCAAGTTATACTAAATTACAATAAGGACCCTAGTAAACATAGGTTTAAGTGGGACCAGTCTCTTGAGCCTCAGAGAGCCGGAGATATGGGTGCTTGCCTATTTAAGGTAGACAACTTAACAAACGGTGTTATCAACACGGTAATTCTGTGAAAAGACACAAATCCTACCGTCCATGTGCAGCAGTTACCGATAGCACCAAAACATAGTTCAGGATTCAATTTCTTTTCAAATTGTCTGACTCAGACTGAGTCTCAATATAATCAATCTGACTTGAATATGATTCAAGTATCAAACTTCAATACAACATTGATCTATGAATCATCTATTCAATCTATTCAATCTAATCAATCTATATCGACTGAACAGAACCATGGATATATTCCATCTATATGTTCATCCATTATATCCGTTCCATTACTTATATCATGATTTCGGCAAGTCATCCATCTATACAATTCAATTTACAATACAATACAATACAAACAAGACATCGCGGGGTTTATAAGGGGTAGACTGATACAGAACATGTTAAATGTGGCACGAGATTGTCACTTAAGACATAATTACATCCATGCCGTTGTTCGGTGGTATTATCGACGGAGCCTTGTACTCCTGATACCTTAGTCTCCGGGGAAAGTGAGACCCCTCTCGTATACACTGGAATCTTCTGTACCAAGCTATAAACAACAGCGTTAACAATATAATACAACTTTAAAAGCTACATTCTCTCTTTGTCTATTCCACTTCTCCCTTATCTTTGGGACTTACCGAGCGATTGTTCGCTGACGACATTCTCTTTCTTCTTCTTTGGAATGTCGTCAGGTGATTCAGACTCACTGGAGATCGAGCCCACCAGCGAGGATTTTGATCAGCCAGCTTTCGACCCAGAGCTTTAGTTTCCTTGTACAGATTTACATTCTGTATTTTCCATTTCTGTTATGCTACTGTTTAGGCATTGCTTTCCATTCCATGTATTTACCTTTCAGATGTATTGTAAAAATAATGTTAATAAATAAAGTTGATATTCAATTATATCTTTTGTCATTGTCTCTTATCCATTTTACTTATATTGCTTAGATACGCTTAGCGTGTTTACTTCAGAGTAAATACATAGCGGCCTCGTCGCGTCTTTTGCCCGTATACTGGGAAGCGGGGCGTGACAAATAGTGTTGCCTCAGATCTTGATACATTTTCGTGCCTCCCGGATGCACATAATAAGCTGAACTATGAGCCTCAGCTAGTACTTCTTCTCGAACATCCTCCTTGGGAATGCAGAGTCTGCTATCGAATCTCAAAGAACCGTCTCGATGTATGAGCAAGTTTGTCCTTAGTCCGGCTTCCACCTGCTCTCTGAACTTCTGCAATCGAGGATCACCAGCCTATGCAGCCTTAGTGCGATTTACAAGTGAAGACTACACCTGTAACTGCCAAAAATGCCCGGTTGCACTCGGTGTAAGTCGAGTTTCTGAAAGTCTTCAATGATGCTCCTCTGATTGGTCAACATCATGACCGCTGGCTTGCGACTGAGAGTGTCGGGTATGACATTTACTTTCCCCGGATGGTACTGTAAGTCCAAGTACTAGTCCGCTTTAGTTCTAGCCATCGGCGTTGTCTCATATTCAATTCTCTTTGAGTGAACACGTATTTCAGACTCCCGCGTACACTTCTACCTTTTCGCCTAATAGGTAATGTCTCCAGATCTTCAATGCGAAAACCACTGGAGCTAACTCCAAGTCGTGTGTTGGGTAGTTCCTCTCATGATTCTTCAACTGTCATAAGGCATAAGCAACTACCCGACCGTGCTGCATCAGAACGCAGCCTAAACCTTTTCCTGAAGCATCGCTGTGTATCACCAAACCACCTGAATCATCCGGAACTGTAAGAATAGGGGCCATGGTCAACTTTTGTTTCAGTATCTCAAAAGCCTGAGTACGTTCCTTTGTCCATATGTAAGGCACTTCCTTCCATGTCAGTTTTGTCAAAGGTTCAGCGACTCATGCAAAGTCTTGAACGAAACGCCAATAATATCTTGCCAATCCCAGGAAGCTTCCGACCTTCACCACTGACTTCGGTGTAGGCCAATCCCTAACAGATTCTATCTTCGCTGGGTCCACGGAGATGCTTTCGCCCGAAACAATGTGTCCCAAGAACTGCACTTTGTCGAGCCAGAACTCACACTTGCTCAATTTTTCGTATAGCTTCTCTTCTAGAAGAATTTGTAGTACAGTTCACAAGTGTTTGGCGTGCTCCACTCGAGTCTTAGAGTAGATTAGTATGTCGTCGATGAATACAATGACAAACGTCTCCAAGTATTTTGCAAATACTCTATTCATCAGATCTATAAATATCGTTGGAGCATTGGTAACACCGAACGGAATCACAAGAAACTCATAATGCCCGTATCGGGTCCTAAAAGCCGTCTTGCATATATTTTCGGCCGTTACTTTGATCTGGTGATAGCCTGAACGAAGATCCAGCTTTGAAAATACCTTGGCACCCCCAATCGATCAAATAAGTCGTCGATACGCGGAATGGGGTATTTGTTCTTTATCGTTACTCGATTCAGCTCACGGTAGTCTATGCATCCATCCTTTTTCTTCACCAACAAGATTGGTGCACCCCACGACGAAGCACTTGGGCGAATAAATCCCTTCTCCAGAAGTTCTCAAATTTGCTTCTTCAATTCTGCCAACTCAACTGGTGTCATTTTGTACGGTGCCTTAGAAACTGGTGATGTACCTGGAATCAAATCTATCGAGAATCCCAAGACGCGTGGAGGTGGTAGGCCTGGTAAATCTTCAGGGAACACGTCAAGAAAATCCCGAACGATTTCTGGTGCGGGGTTTTCATCAACCTCCACAGCCGTCAATACTTTCGGTTTGGCTCTATACTTGGCTGGCTCCAAAGACTCGCTTCCGCCTTCAAAAACAAACTCAGGGTGATTGGGAATGCGGAAAATCACATTGCTAGCTCGGCAATCAATAATCTTATGGAATGTGCTCATCCAATCCATCCCGAGAATTGCGTCAGAGCTGTCTGTTCCGATTAAAAGGAAATTCGCATAGAATTCCCTACCACACACTACAACTGGACAAGATCTACATTCTCGACTAGATACTATAACACCATTACTCGTATGTATTTCCTATCCCTTAGTCAATGGTTCATGTGGTATGGAGTGTGTATCGACAAAATGTGCAGATATGAAATAATGTGATGCTTCAGAATCAAACAGTACTCTAGCTGGCATAGAATGAACGAGTAGAATACCTGTAACAACTTCACCTGAGGCCTCTGCCTGCTCGGCAGTCAAGTTGAAAGCCCGCCCTTGACCGCGGCCTGTGTTGGTTTGCCTCTGTTCTAGTGACCTCTGCTGTTGCGGTCCAGACCCGCCCTGTAACTCTGTTCGCTGAGGGCAACTACTAACATGGTGCTGGTTGGATCCGCAAATCAATCACTGTCCCTTGGCACGTCGACGGTCCTTCTGGGTGTGCTCGTCCCTGTGACAGTAGCCGCAGACTAAAGCTTTCATCTGTGGGTGCTGCTGGGGCACGAAAGGACGTTTCATTGCGTTGTCCCTGGCCTGTGAATTCGTATGACCCTTCGGGACGATGTGTGAGTACGCGTCGGAACAACTGGGGGACTCCTATCACTCGAGCCGGGGTCCCTGAATTTATTGATTAGCTTCTCCTGAACTCGTGCAGCGTTGAGCACCAACGCAAAAGTCTGCAACTCGAGTGACGCAATCAACTATTGCAGCTCAAAGTCAAGTCCCTGCAAGAAACGTCTGGCCCTGGTGGCCTCTGAATCGACCATATATGAAGCAAATCGGTTCAGGCGGTTGAATTCTACCGTATACACGTCAACGGGGCGGCCGTTCTACTTCAGTAAGATAAATCGTTCTTCCATCTCTGCCTTAGCGGTGTGGGGGGGGGGAATAGTGGTCCAAGAAGCATTCCTTGAACTTGCTCCACTCGATCAGCCCATCAAATCTGCTCTCTTTGACAGACCACCAAGTACGGGCTTCGTCCTCCAGCTGGATCTTTATCACATTCACCTTCTCTTCATCGGGGACCCATGCGGCCGTCGGTAGATTCTCCACATTGACCAGCCATTGTTCAGTCTCGAGTGGTTCGGCTAGTCCTATAAACACAGCTGGGTGTAACCTTCGGAAATCTGACACAGTGCCAGTCCTGGCAGATGTATGTCACGCCCGGCTTCCCAATGTACGGGCAGAGGACGCGATGGGTCACGCGACACATTTACTCCGAAGTAAACACGCTAAGCGTATCTAAGCAATATAAGATAAAATACAGAAAAGATAAGATGTAAATGAACAACAACTTTATTTATTAAATATTTACAATACAGCTGAAATGTAAATACATGGAATGAAAGAATTGCCTAAACAATGGTATAACAGAAATGAAAATATGTACAAGTAATCTAGAGCTCTGGGTCGAATGCAAACTGCTCCAAGTCCTCGCTGCTGGGCTCTGTCTCCAGAAGGTCCGATCCACCTGACAACATTCCAAAGAAAGAAGAAAGGAATGTCGTCAGCGAACAATCGCTCGGTAAGTCCTAAAGAATAGGTATAGACAGAATAGACAGAAGGAGAATGTAACTTTTAAAGTTGTATTATATTGTTAAAACTGTTGTTTGTAGTTTGGTACAGAAAATGCTAGTGTATACGAGAGGAGTCCCACTATTCCGGAGACTAAAGTATACGGAGCACAAGGAACCGTTCAGCCACGGTACAACGGTAATGGATATTCAGGTTAGGTCTATTATGGTTACAGTCTCGGGCCATTTTTAACACCTTCCATACCAATCTACCCCATATAAACCCCGCGATGTCTTGATTGTATTATTTTTATTGTTTGTTATATAGATGGATGACTTGCCGAAACCATGATATCAGTAAATAGGGTGGATATAGATGGAGAGTCATGTAGACGGAGTATATCCATGGTTCGGTTCGGTCAATATAGATTGATATAGATTGAATAGACAGATTCACGTTGAGTTGTAGTTTATACTTGAATCACATTCAAGTCAGATTGATTATATTGAGACTCAGTCTGAGTCGGACACATTGAAAAGAAATTGAAGTCCTGAATTAGTTTTGATATTATCGGTAACTGCTGCACATGGACGGCAGGATTTGTGTCTTTTTCCAAGACAATTATAGTGTTGATAACACCGTTTGTTAGATTGTCTACCTTAAATAGGCAAGTACCCATATCTCCGGCTCACTGAGGCTCAAGAGACTGGTCCCGCTTAAACCTATGTTTACTAAGGTCTTTATTGTGATTTAGTATAACTTGAGGGCGTTTTATGTAAAAATAGTTTTGGTAAAATATCAAAATACACCTCAAACATTTAATTATCGTTTTTAGGGTTTTCATAGATGTATATTTTTATAGAAGTGAAATTTCTACTGAGTAAAACCTAATTTCATAATATATGGTGTTTTCTTGTAATATTGTAATTGTGTTGTATTTGGTTGGTATTTTCATGTAATAGTGATTCCTTTGATTTAGAAAACTTGGAATATTTATATAATTAAAATAGATATTTTGATAATAGTTGTATATATATTTAATGAAAATAATTTATTTATTTTCTTGTAGAAATCTCATTTTCTAAAGAAAAATGCATTAAAATTCCATCGAGATCGAATGCTCCTTGCGGAGGTCTGCATCTCGCTCTACTAGGCCCGAGGATGTGCGATAATCTGCACCATCACGAACGGGGTCCCCAAAAGTGGGTTGTAGAGACAAAATTGCATGGAAATGTTTAATACATCTTTTATAGAAATGGTTTTATAAGTTAAAGTTATTTATTTGTAAAGTCGTTTTATCCCATACTACATTCCCAAAATTTCTATCTTGCTATGATAGAGATGTGTGTTGTGATGAGGTAGGTTATTACCTCTTGAACTATCTAAAGGTAATAAGTTGTTTATGTCGGAAACTAAAGTATATGGTATTTTACTGTAAAACTGCGATAAAAATTGCAATATAAATTCTTTTGATGTGAAACATGTTTAATATGTTTGTTAATGTTTATTGAACATGGTATGAACGTTTGGTATTTTCTTGTTTAAGAAAAATAGGATTTTTAAAGAAAAACCGAATCGGATGTCGGATTAACTCAGCTTCCGTCTGGTTTTAGTATTTAAGATTTCTAGAATAGGGAAAGAGAAGGGAAGATGGGACTTACTGGCTTTAATGAGAGGGGAGAGATAGGAGAAGGATTGGGAAGCGTCGGGACGTCGTTTCGTCGCCGGAATCTCCTCGTAATTTCGTCGGAGCTTCGTCCTTCGCTAACTCCACTTGTACACTAAAAGAGACTTGAGAATCTTGTATAGTTTTGACAGGAATTTCTGAGTGAGGAGGGATGAAATATGGTGTGGTATTTATAAGGGAAATTAGGGTTTAGGGGATGAAATAAATGCATTAAAAATTTGCATTTAAAAGGATTAAAGGGGAATTTTATTGCACTTTGGATAAATTCAGAGTAAACAAGCAATATGAGGTTAGTGGGGGTAGCTGAAAGGTTGTAGGGGGAAAAAAATAGGGGGCTTTACCCACGGTTGGCCCGATGGTACCGGAAAAATCATGCATCTCACCGGGTCTTTACCGGCGGTTTAGGGTGGCATTGGGTGCCACATGTTGCGTCGCTTTGGCTTCTTCAGTGCACATGTTTATATACTCAGTATCTTTTCACTTTACGTGTAGTGCACGAGTAGACTCTTGGGCTTCTAAAAAGATTAAAAGAAAATTAAATAAAAAGATAATGCGGATGATAGGATTTGAACTCGGGTGCTATGTCTCAGCAGTGCAAGGCCTTACCAGTGAGCTACAAGCTCTCTCTTGCTGTTCAAAAGCAAAACAAATTCTTATAGAATTCACAGGATTTGCAAATACCCCAATTGTACATTAACTTTTAAACAATTTTATGTACATTGAAATTGGAGTTGTTACAGTCTACCCTCCTTAAAAAAATTTCGTACTCGAAATTTACAATTTATTTTAAGGACTAGTTTACAAATAAGTGAGGGTATCTTGCACGCATCTCATCTTCCCTTTCCCATGTTGATTCTTCTGGTGTGTCTTTTCTCCACATCACTCGAACCAAGTTGACTTTCTTGTTCTGAAGTGATTTCACCTTTCTATCCAGAATCTCAATAGGTTGTTGCTCACAAGATAAATCTGGCTATACAGTAAGCTCGGAATAATCAAGGATATGGATGGGGTCACTCACATACCTTCTGTAACAACCCAAATTTTCTTATACACTTTTTCCTATTCAAATTTTTTCAAAATATTTTTAAAATCCACAAAGGGGTATTTTAGCCTGTGCACAAGATTTAGGTAATTAATTTTGTTTTTAATTACAAGCTACAAGAATGAAATAACTCCATTTTTAGTGTACAAGAAATCACTTTAAAATTTAATTTATACTTGGAGTATTTACTCTTGCTGCTATCATTTTAAGTAATTAAATAACATAATAATTACAAGAAGGAGCTTGTAGCTCATTGGTAATACCTTGCACTGCTGAACCAAGCCACCAGAGTTCGAATCCCATGCCCTACATTATTTTTAGTTTATTTTTCTTAAAAAAATTCTTGGAAGCCCAACAGTCCACATGCCATAACTCCCAAATATTGAACTGAACCCCAAAAACGGAGTATACCAAAATCTTAGTCGGAGAACCCCGCACCCAACCGTCGCTGATCCCGACCGGGATCGGCCAACTCGACCGGCCGGCCGGAGTTGGTCGGATGGCCGGGGTCACAAAATGAAAGTTGGGCCTTTTCGTATTCTAAACCCCCCTGTTAACTCCATTTTATTATATCAGTTTCTGAGTGTTAAATATAACCAATTTAATACAAATTTTAATGTTTTTTTAATTAAATTTTTAAAATTTTTAAATAAACAAAACCCTTCACCTACCCTACCCTAGCTATACCCTATAAATAGACCCCTACCCCCAACCTTCTCATTCCAAAATCATAGAATTACTCTCTTGAAATTTCCACAAGAAAAGTGTGTGTTGAAATCGAGTGCACGGCGAAGCGCTGACGGATTTCCGGCGACGTCCTTGGAAGCAACCGGCGACGAAACCACACCTCGGCCTTTTTCCCTAGTTCCTCTTTACTCTTTAGAAGAGTTTGAAACCCGTAAGTCCCATTCTTCTCTCTTTTCTATTTCTTAAAATACGGAATTATGAAACCCGACGGAAATCGGAACAAACCGATTTCCGATTCGGT
Source organism: Agapanthus africanus (assembly GCA_030015575.1). Classification (NCBI taxonomy): domain Eukaryota; kingdom Viridiplantae; phylum Streptophyta; class Magnoliopsida; order Asparagales; family Amaryllidaceae; genus Agapanthus; species Agapanthus africanus. The sequence goes on from CM057339.1 coordinate 143,493,455, forward strand.
TTTTTCTACAAAATCTCACTTGTCACCTAATCCATAACACTTAAACATATTCATGATGACTATTAATCACATAAAAATCAATTTAGACAAAGTTTCTCACATGAAATGATAACTTTCTTATAATATTGTATTCTTTTCACAATAATACCATAGAGTTTATTTTTCTTCTTCTAATCAATTCCATTATTCTTAAACATCGCCATCTTGATCACTAAACTTGTAGAAATTGATTTGAATGAGTTTTCACACATGAAATGATAACTTTTGCAAATACCGTATTCTTTCACATAAATACCCTCATGTTTAATTTATCATGTTTAACCCCTAAACATCACAATACCTTAAAATAAGTCACGAGGTAATGACCTACCTCTACACACACAAATATAACCTTAATTGATATCATCAACAATTTAGAATACGAAAATACAAGACTTTACATTAAAATGCCATAATCTTCATAAAACCATTCTTAAATATTTTAGATTGTTACACTTTTTAGTAAATAATTCTTACTAGGAAAATACGATAAGTTGTGGACATCGATCGTTTATCTAAACTGACTTTATGGTGTCTAGGCAAGTGTGTCAAGGCTAGTGGTTTTTAATTAGGCCCACTATTGTGGTTCCTTCCCACTTACCTGGCACTTACCTGGCCGCAATTGGCGGTGAAGAGGCGATTTGAGGCTTCTAATGACTTGTCGTTTAGACCTTAGAAATAGGCTAGTTGGCTTAGGAAACCCTATAAACTAAAATACGGAAATTACATCCTTTTATAAATATATACCTTATATTTATAAAACCGTTTTCTAAATGAATAGTATTTATTAAACCTAAGCAAAACGCCACTACAACCTACTTTTGGGGAACCCGTTAGGGATAGTACGGTTCATCGTGCACCCGCGGGCTAGTAGTGCGAGATTCAGACCTCCGCAAGAAGCATTCGGTCTCGAAAGGTTTAAAATACGACATTTAAGAAAAAATGAGATTTTGGAAAATAAAATATTTATATAAAATTATTCTTGTATTAATATATATATATATAATTATCATTTAAACAACCATTTTATCATAAGATAAAGTTTCCACCTTTTCCTAAAAAAAGTACAAGATTAAAAGTTACATTAAAATACCATGAATTTTAAATAAATCAACTAATACTTTTATTAGGATATATTCACTAGAATAACACAAATAAAATTTACACTCATTATAACTATAAAGACGAATAATAAATACTTGAGGTGTATTTTGAAAACTATACAATAGTACATTTTACATAAAACCCCCTCAAGTTTTATAAATTACAATAAGGACCCTAACAAATTATAGAACTTCAAATTACCTTTCTTTTAGTCTGACTCGGGTTAGAGTCTGACTAATTCTGACTTGAATATGATTCAAGTCAATCTATATTCTTTAATATTCCAACTCAAAATGAACACAGGAATCCCAGAATCTAGTTAACAATCTATATAATTTGACTGAACCGAACCATGGATATATTCCTTTTACATGTTTCCCAGTATTCCATTTACATGACTCTACGGTTATAACCATTTCCTGATATCATGGTTTCGGTCAGTCGGTCAGTCAATCATGCAATCAATGCAATTTTACAAGATAACAATACAAACAAGACATCGCGGGGTTTAAGGGGTAGATTGGTACGGAAGGTGTTAAAGGTGGCACGAGACGGTCAGATTTAAGACACCTGACCTGAATCCAGTTGCCGTTGTTCCGGGTTGTATAACGGAGCCTTGTACTCTATTTCCGTTTGCCCTGGTCTCTAGCATATAGAGACCCTCTCGTATACACCGACATTCTTCTGTACCAAGCTACAAACAACAACGTTAATATAACATTACAACAATACAATACAATATTAAAAGCTCTCTCTCTCTCTCCTACTCTTGTCTATTTCTCCCCCATCTTTGGGACTTACCGAGCGACCTGTTCGCTGACGACATTCTATTTCTTTCTTCTTTGAATGTCGTCAGGTGGTCTGGACCCGGCAGAGATCGAGCCATCACAAGAAGACTTGGAGCATTTTACTGAAGACCCTACACTGTAGTTTCATTGTACACTTTTCTTTCCAGTACTTTACATCTTCTGTTATTCCACTGTTTATGCATTTTTATTCCAGTTGTATTTCCTTTCATGTATTGTACAAATAATGTTAATAAATAAAAGTTGTTGTTCTTTATATTCTTGTCTCTTGTGTATTATTTTATATTGCTTAGATACGCTTAGCGTATGTACTTCTGAGTATATACGTAGCGGACCTCGCCGCGTCCCCTTCGCTATATACTGGGAAGCGGGGCGTGACAGGTTTTGTTGGTGGCCCATGCAGGTCAGAGCTGTATGAATCCCTGTCATGCAGTTCTGGTCTGCGTGAACAACCTAAGCAATATAACACAAGAACCAGCAACTAAAACATTCTTTACACCTCATGTTCCTTGAATCTTGCAAATTTCTATTCCTTGAATCTTATCATTTGAATCTGTCCTAACCCAAATTTTTCTTCAGGGTTATGGATTCCCCGAACAACACCAGCACCAACGTCAACAACACTCCTTCAGCACTACCTCTCACACTAGCTGTTCCTGCACCACCCACTTAGCAAACGATGCTATTTGAGGCGATCCGCAGCCTTCTCGAGGGACAGCAACAACTTCTGAACCGTCCTGAGACCGATGCACCGGGAGTAAAGCAATTCAGGGCTTTACATCCGAAACAGTTCTCAGGAAAAGGGAGCCCTCTGGAAGCTGAGGAATGGGCTCAAAGTATTGAGGATGATCTGGCCGTAGCACAAGTGCCAGACGTCGCTTGGGTCCGTGTAGCGAAGCTACAGCTCACGGATAATGCCCGCAACTGGTGGAAGGCGGAAGAAAGCCGTCTAGTACAGCCGATTGAATGGAAGACCTTTCGCGAGAAGTTCGACACGAAATACTTCCCCGTGACTGCCAGGTTTGCAATGGATCAACAGTTTATTCATCTACAACAGGGTTCAATATGGGATAAATCAGTAGATGAATACGATGCTGAGTTCACCATGTTAAGACGATTCGCGGCACACTTGATACCGACGGACGATATCAGAGCCCGTCGCTTTCAACAAGGTTTGGACACCGAGATTAAGGCTGCTCTAGCCACAGGAAAGTTTTTGACTCATGAGGATGCTCTGGAAGCTGCTCGCAGCTATGAGGCAGTGATAAAAGAGAGGGGCAGACCTCAGTCTGCAGGAGTCAAGCGCCCTGCCAACCAGATGGCAGGTGGGGCCTCTTCCAGGCCATCGTTTGAACCCAGGAGTACTGAAGAAATTTGCCATTACTGCCATAGAAAGGGACATTTGTGGAAGGACTGTAGGCGCGCAAAAGGCCTGTGTCTAATTTGTGGCGCATCCAACCACGGCATTGGAAACTGTCCTCACAACAGCAACTCATCTCACACACACACCAACCAACCGCAGCGGCCAACCATCCAGGCTCCCGCAACTCGTCTTGCACTACCTGCTCCACCACCTGCACAGCCTACTCGCCAATTCCAACAGGCAATGAGGGACATGCCTAGAGGGCAGAGAAATAGGCCTCAAAGGCAGAATGTGCCTCCAGCTAGAAGGAATATACCACGGCGACAGACCTTCATATTAAAAGCCGTAGAAACCGAGACTGTAGGTCAAGGTAACACCGGTAAGCCTTTTTCACCCTTGTATCTCTTTGTTATTTATACACTATCTATACTACAACCACCAAACTTCTTTGCACTGTTACACTTTCCTTTTATAAATTTCGAGGACGAAATTTTTATAAGGAGGGTAGAATGTAACAACCCAAATTTTCTTATACACTTTTTCCTATACAAATTTTTTCAAAATATTTTTAAAATCCACAAAGGGGTATTTTAGCCTGAGCACAAGATTTAGGTAATTATTTTTGTTTTTAATTACAAGCTACAAGAATGAAATAACTCCATTTTTAGTGTACAAGAAATCACTTTAAAATTTAATTTATACTTGGAGTATTTACTCTTGCTGCTATCATTTTAAGTAATTAAATAACACAATAATTACAAAAAGGAGTTTGTAGCTCATTGGTAATACCTTGCACTGCTGAACCAAGCCACCAGAGTTCGAATCCCATGCCCCACATTATTTTTAGTTTATTTTTCTTTAAAAAATTCTTGGAAGCCCAACAGTCCACAGGCCATAACTCCCAAATATTGAACTGAACCCCAAAAACGGAGTATACCAAAATCTTAGTCGGAGAACCCCGCACCCAACCGTCGCCGATCCCGGCCAGGATCGGCCAACTCGACCGGCCGGCCGGCCGAACCGGCCGGCGCCGCTGGCCGGAGTTGGTCGGATGGCCGGGGTCACAAAATGAAAGTTGTGCCTTTTCATATTCTAAACCCCCCTGTTAACTCCATTTTATTATATCAGTTTCTGAGTGTTAAATATAACCAATTTAATACAAATTTTAATGTTTTTTTAATTAAATTTTTAAAATTTTTAAATAAACAAAACCCTTCACCTACCCTACCCTAACTATACCCTATAAATAGACCCCTACCCCCTACCTTCTCATTCCAAAACCATAGAATTACTCTCTTGAAATTTCCATAAGAAAAGTGTGTGTTGAAATCGAGTGCACGGCGAAGCGCTGACGGATTTCCGGCGACGTCCTTGGAAGCAACCGGCGACGAAACCACACCTCGGCCTTTTTCCCTAGTTCCTCTTTACTCTTTAGAAGAGTTTGAAACCCGTAAGTCCCATTCTTCTCTCTTTTCTATTTCTTAAAATACGGAATTATGAAACCCGACGGAAATCGGAACAAACCGATTTCCGATTCGGTTTTTCTACAAAATCCCACTTGTCACCTAATCCATAACACTTAAACATATTCATGATGACTATTAATCACATAAAAATCAATTTAGACAAAGTTTCTCACATGAAATGATAACTTTCTTGTAATATCGTATTCTTTTCACAATAATACCATAGAGTTTATTTTTCTTCTTCTAATCAATTCCATTATTCCTAAACATCGCCATCTTGATCACTAAACTTGTAGAAATTGATTTGAATGAGTTTTCACACATGAAATGATAACTTTTGCAAATACCGTGTTCTTTCACATAAATACCCTCATGTTTAATTTATCATGTTTAACCCCTAAACATCACAATACCTTAAAATAAGTCACGAGGTAATGACCTACCTCTACACACACAAATATAACCTTAATTGATATCATCAACAATTTAGAATACGAAAATACAAGACTTTACATTAAAATGCCATAATCTTCATAAAACCATTCTTAAAGATTTTAGATTGTTACACTTTTTAGTAAATAGTTCTTACTAGGAAAATACGATAAGTTGTGGACATCGATCGTTTATCTAAACTGACTTTGTGGTGTCTAGGCAAGTGTGTCAAGGCTAGTGGTTTTTAATTAGGCCCACTATTGTTACTACTACAAATAAGGGTTGCCCCTACGGATATATGCGTAGGGGCAAAAAAATACCCCGTAGATGCAAAGGCCGCAGGTGCAAGTTGAGGAAGGATCATGGATGATGATGATGAGCAATGCTATGGACTCCATTTCTTCATGGTCCTGCTATCTGATTTCTCTACCAAACTGGTGTTCTCTCTCTCTCTCTCTGTGTGTGTGTGTGTTTGTGATATATTAGGTTAGAAAAATACATATGCATATGTATAATAGCTTAAATTTAGTCATCATGATATGATTGCATCAACTAAGAAAATATCTACCCAACGCGTTTAAAAGCTTTAATTACTTTATACTAATAATACTTTCCATGTTCTCAAATATTTGTCCATGATGCCTGACGCATTCGCACGCGCACCACGTGTGTAGAAATAAATATCTCTGGATTGTCATCGCAACTTTGAAGTTTCGATGTATCGGTATGCTATATATCTGTATTTTAGCTTTCTTTCTTATGCATGTCTTTTAATGATTCGCAGCCGGTTCCGAATAAATTTACCAAGCAGATTAGTAAGATGGTCAATAGAAGAGAAAATGCTAACCTAGTGAGCCACAATGGATAATTTGTCATTGTTAATCCATCTTTCTGAAAACGGTTTATACGGAGGAAGTATATTTCATGGTACTTGAGAAAAATATATGTTGAAGTCAAAAGCTATCAAGATTTAAATGCTCGCTTATAGTCTTCCAAGATATTTTATATTCCAAGGCAAGGTGACAATAATTGCATGCTTGTGCATGATTTGGTATGTAGATTCAAGGTTATGCATGGCTACGACCCTTTCTTATGGTTTCTTATCATAATTTTCTGCACACTTATAGTTTATAAAGGCAGTTAGATCATATTTCTATAAGGGAAAACTTAAAATAACAACCTTTATACTAAAAAAATTATGTATGCTATTACTTAGTAGTTTATGGTTTTTAGACGCAAAAGCAATTTGAGAAATACTTTTCCTACCCACTATTAATCTATATTCTCAATATAGTCATTGAATTTGCACGCGCACATAATAAGAAGGAGAAGACAGTAATGTGGCAGAAGAAGAAGGAGAAGACAGTAATGTGGCAGAAGAAGAAGAAAATGGCATTCCTTGTTCTCTGTTTCAGCATCAATCTTCTGATATGAACTAATGATGGCTTTCACATAGGCTTTTCCCTTTAGAGACTTCTTACTGTCCAATGGAAAGCATACATCAGATTTGTGCAGGTCAGGTTCTTCTATGACTTTCAAGAGTCTCAACTGATTCTGTAAATTACACCCTTGTTGGGTGATACTTTTATCACTTCTCACTGCAGGTGCGCTCTCTAATATCCATTTTGAATATCTTGATATTTTGAATGTAAAGATATTCAAAATGGATATTAGAGAGCGCACCTGCAGTGAGAAGTGATAAAAGTATCACCCAACAAGGGTGTAATTTACAGAATCAGTTGAGACTCTTGAAAGTCATAGAAGAACCTGACCAGCACAAATCTGATGTATGCTTTCCATTGGACACTAAGAAGTCTCTAAAGGAGAAAAGGATGTGTATATGCTTTGTATGTGCGTTTGTCGTTGAAAAGAATAAATTATCGATAATTAAAGTTAGATTTGAGGATACCCATGTATGAGTTGTATTCTATATATGTGTGTTTCGATTTATGATTTCGCTTAAGTGTAGGGTTGTTTTTACTTAAAGAAGTATCACCATCTACTATATATAAAAAAATGTAGCAAACTAGGACTAGAACTCATTTAACATTATCAACTAGTGAGATTTCAATGTCGAAAACTCCCTAAAGAGGAAAATTACTAAAAGGAAAAGACTCTTTGAACAAAACGCATCCACTAGAAATAATATGGAACTGAGACTCGATCAAGATTCTCTGGACTAAAAAATTCCAAGGAATTGCTATTTGAATTGCGTTAATTTGGAACACGATCATTGTAAGTTGTACTTTTCCCGACTTGTGTCATGCCCATGAGCACACAAACTTCTCCCCAATCACAAATCCCGGTCCAGATTGGTATTCAAAATTTATTTAATTAGTTTGTGATCCACATCATTGATTCATTGCTTGAGGCATCAATGTAGGCACAAATATCACTGAAGCAGCCTAAATCACCATATGAACCGGTTATCGGTTTCAATTCCACCAGAATTAGAATTTCATCCGAACAACTTTCACACAGTAATCGGAACCTGGTCAACAAATTTGTCATGCCCGTTGTGGTTTTACTTATGTACAATACTTCCACAAAATACGTGTTGTCATTTCAAAATGGAAGTTTCTCAGTGCCACCATAGTAGCAGAAGATGGAATTGTTTATCGCAACTAGATTATGCTAAGCCTCGGATAGATTAGGCAAACATGATCTTGAAGAATATAATTAGCAGTGGAAAAATATAATAAAACAAAACAAAGCTTAGCAAATAAGATAAAATAAAATAAAGATATAGAAAATAAAACATTGGGCTTAGGATTTGTAAGCTAGAAGTACAAAATGAAAACAAGTAGTACCTTTCTAACTACGGCATAGTCTACAAGAGACAAGTTAAGCTCCACATCTGACTCAGCCTGATATGATTGTACAACCTACAGAACTGGGCTTGGACATGCTTCAATTCTTGGCCGCTCTGATGCCATTTGTTTATCAAACATAGAGATGTGCAAACATTGTTGGCAAATTACTCGGCAGAACTTAACTTGCATTTATTTCTAATGCCTGCAAAAAGCAGCCTTAGTTTTAGGCTAAACAGAAAAGTGGTTTGTTTGATTACCTCAGCTTCAAGCTGGTCAAGGATTTGTAAGATTCTCTGATGGTAAGTCTGTTCTGATTCAGCCTTAACTGCACAAAGTGCAACAATACAAGTCAAATATGATAACCATGACATGCTAATTCAATGCAGGTAACATAACTAGTAAATGGTGAATTAAGTACCATTGCAAGTGGATGCGTTTTGTTGAATCAATATGATCCTGAGACTCGATCAAGATTCTCTGGACTAAAAAATTCCAAGGAATTGCTATTTGAATTACGTTAATTTGGAACACGTTTGTATGATTGAAGCTAAGAAACAAATATATTTCCATATTATATCATGCATTGTTTTATCAAAAATAATTTTATCGCATACCTAGCTATGTGCTGAAGTAGGCTATATATCTCAACAGAGAGAGAAATTTATAACCAACATGCCACGAATATTGAGATTGTATATATATATATATATATATATATATATATATAAGTAGACATTTGAATCTAGACAAATAGAAAACAAAACTTTATTGCTCCCTTGTCTCTTATCAAAATCATTAGAAATGTTCATTTTTTCGGGGCTCAAAATTTCCTTCACAAGCTTTAAAAGAAACCTAGAAAAATTCTCACCCCCTGCCGCAACCCCCTGCCCCAACCCTAACCCTAACCCTAACCCCAACCCGAGCCCCGGCCAGTACCCCAACCCCAACCACAGCCCTAGCCGCAGCCCGAGCCCGAGCCCCAATCCCAACCATATATGAAAAACAACCTATGTTCGGTCTTTGAGCATATATGCAAACGAGGCTATGCACAGGAGGCCGCGGTGGGAGACCCACTCGTGCTTAGTTTTTTAGCACGAGTCCTTTAGAACGTTTGCGTTTGGTTTTTATATTTCAAAACGCTCAAATTAATTCTGAACTGGGCATTGATTAATTTTTCAAATTCAATTCTTTTTAATGTCATTTTCACTCCATTCTCTCTTCAATTGCATCTTCGTCCTCTAATTCCACAAAATTTTGCAGCCATCTCCATCAAAACTGACTAGTATTATCATCAACAGCCCCACCCAGCAGCACCCTAGCAGCAACCCTAAGGCAAACCCTAACCCCAGCAACACCCCAGCTAGCTAAACCCCAACACCAACCCTAAGACAAACCCTAACCCCAGCCCCACCCCAGCAGCAGCCGAACCCCAACCCTAACCCTACCCCGACCCCGACCCCGACCGCGACCACGACCCCTGCCCAACCCCAACTTGAGCGCGCAACCCCAGACCCAACCATGAACCCTAAGCCCAAAATAATCCAAAAATTCTTTAATTTAGCTCGAGATTTCCTCACCTGAACGGCTGCTGCTGGGGCGGTGGTGACGGCCTGAACTGCGGTGGCGACGGCCTGAACTGCGGTGGCGACGAGAACTGCGGTGGCGACGAAACCGGCGGTGGCGACGAGGAGAACGACGGTGGCGACGACCGCGAGGCGATTTGGGGTTTTTTTTTGGGCGCGATCGAGAGAGAGAGAGAAATTGGGCGTAGGCGATCGATCTGGGTTTTTGTTAAATCGATATTTACTTGCCCCTACGGATATACCCGTAGGTCCTTTGTTTGCGGCTCCGTAGGGAAAAACACCAAATTAAGAATTAATATTTTTATTCTTGGACGTCTGTGCCCGTAGGGGCAACCACTTAGCCCTACGGATTAATCCGTAGGGCCAAGTTAAATCTGCCCCTACGGATTCCAATATCCGTAGGGGCAACCCCCTATTTTACTAGTGTGTGGTTCCTTCCCACTTACCTGGCACTTACCTGGCCGCAATTGGCGGTGAAGAGGCGATTTGAGGCTTCTAATGACTTGTCGTTTAGACCTTAGAAATAGACTAGTTGGCTTAGGAAACCCTAGAAACTAAAATACGGAAATTACATCCTTTTATAAATAAATACCTTATATTTATAAAACCGTTTTTTAAATGAATAGTATTTATTAAACCTAAGCAAAGCACCACTACAACCCACTTTTGGGGAACCCGTTAGGGATAGTACGGTTCATCGTGCACCCGCGGGCTAGTAGTACGAGATTCAGACCTCCGCAAGGAGCATTCGGTCTCGAAAGGTTTAAAAATACGACATTTAAGAAAAAAATGAGATTTTGGAAAATAAAATATTTATATAAAATTATTCTTGTATTAATATATATATAATTATCATTTAAATAACCATTTTATCATAAGATAAAGTTTCCACCTTTTCCTAAAAAAATTACAAGATTAAAAGTTACATTAAAATACCATGAATTTTAAATAAATCAACTAATACTTTTATTAGGATATATTCACTAGAATAACACAAATAAAATTTACACTCATTATAACTATAAAGACGAATAATAAAGACTTGAGGTGTATTTTGAAAACTATACAATAGTACTTTTTACATAAAACCCCCTCAAGTTTTATAAATTACAATAAGGACCCTAACAAATTATAGAACTTCAAATTACCTTTCTTTTAGTCTGACTCGGGTTAGAGTCTGACTAATTCTGACTTGAATATGATTCAAGTCAATCTATATTCTTTAATATTCCAACTCAAAATGAACACAGGAATCCCAGAATCCAGTTAACAATCTATATAATTTGACTGAACCGAACCATGGATATATTCCTTTTACATGTTTCCCAGTATTCCATTTACATGACTCTACGGTTATAACCGTTTCCTGATATCATGGTTTCGGTCAGTCAGTCAGTCAATCATGCAATCAATACAATTTTACAAGATAACAATACAAACAAGACATCGCGGGGTTTAAGGGGTAGATTGGTACGGAAGGTGTTAAAGGTGGCACGAGACGGTCAGATTTAAGACTCCTAACATGAATCCAGTTGCCGTTGTTCCGGGTTGTATAACGAGGCCTTGTACTCTATTTCCGTTTGCCCTGGTCTCTAGCATATAGAGACCCCTCTCGTATGCACTGGCATTCTTCTGTACCAAGCTACAAACAACAACGTTAATATAACATTACAACATTACAACAATACAATACAATATTAAAAGCCCTCTCTCTCTCTCCTACTCTTGTCTATTTCTCCCCCATCTTTGGGACTTACCGAGCGACCTGTTCGCTGACGACATTCTATTTCTTTCTTCTTTGAATGTCGTCAGGTGGTCTGGACCCGGCAGAGATCGAGCCATCACAAGAAGACTTGGAACATTTTACTGAAGACCCTACACTGCAGTTTCATTGTACACTTTTCTTTCCAGTACTTTACATCTTCTGTTATGCCACTGTTTAGGCATTTTTATTCCAGTTGTATTTCCTTTCATATATTGTACAAAGAATATTGTACAAAGAATGTTAATAAATAAAAGTTGATGTTCTTTATATTCTTGTCTCTTGTGTATTATTTTATATTGCTTAGATACGCTTAGCGTATGTACTTCTGAGTATATACGTAGCGGACCTCGCCGCGTCCCCTTCACCATATACTGGGAAGCGGGGCGTGACACCTTCTGAGTTGGGATATGTGGAACATATTGTGCACTCCTTCCAACGAAGGTGGAAGTGCCAAGCGATAAGCCACTTCACCGACTCTTTTGAGTATGTCGAACGGTCCAATATACCTTGGACTTAGCTTACCCCTTCTTCCAAAATGAATCACTCCGCGGTTTGGAGATATTTTCAGAAATACATGTTCTCCCGGTTGGAACTCCAAGTGACGGTGCTTTGCATCTGCCCAGTGTTTCTGTCGATCTTGGGCTATGCGCATTCTTTCTCTGATAGTGTGAACCATGTCGACAGTTGCTACTATCATCTTAGGTCCTAGGAGTTCCCTATCTCCGATGTCGTCCCAACTTAATGGCGATCGACACTTCCTTCAATAAAGCGCTGCAAAGGGTGCCATTTCTATGCTTGCTTGGTAGCTGTTGTTGTATGAAAACTCCACAAGATGTAGGTGATCTTCCCACGATCCTCCGAAGTCTAGCATATACGCTCTTAGCATATCTTCCAAGATCTGAATAGTTCGCTCACACTGACCATTTATTTATGGATGATAAGCCGTGCTGAAATTCAGACTTCTTCCCATGCTCGCTTGCAGACTTTGCCAAAATTGTGATCAAAACCTGGTGTCATGTTCGGAGACAATGCAGACCGGTACCCCATGAAGTCTCACGATTTCCTCCATGTTCTTCTTAGAGAGTCTCGGTAGATTGGCCAACTCGAAATGGGATGAAGTGAGTCGACTTTGTGAGTCGATCCAGAATAACCCATACCGTATCGTTACCTTTCATACTGCGAGGAAGTGCAGTCATGAAATCCATCGTGATGTGTTGCCACTTCCATTCTGGGATAGGTAACGGTTAAAGTAATCTAGCTGTCTTGTAATGTTTAGCCTTTACTTGATGACACACCAAGCATTTAGCGATGCTTCTGGCTACTTCACGCTTCATTCCATGCCACCAGTAATTTTGACACAGATCCTTATACATATTTGTACCTCCAGGATGTACTGAATAAGGAAAGCTGTGTGCTTCTTTCATCAACTCTTCTCGCACATAACCTTTTAGTACACATAATCTGCTGCTGTATCTTAAAGATCCGTCTTCATGGATGATGAAGTATGTTCGAAGTCCATTTTCTACTTGTTCTCTGATCTTTTGCAACTTAGCATCACTTACTTGAGTTTCTTTGATCTGATTGACAATGGTAGATTGAACTTGTAAGTTCATCAAACTTGAAGCGTTACCTGGCATGACCTCTTCAATCTCCATTTGATACAAGTCTTGTTGAAGCTTCCACTGTGCGGTGAGATTCAATACTAATGGTTGGCGACTAAGGGCATCAGGTAATACATTCACCTTCCCTGGGTGATATTGCAGGTTGATGTCGAAGTCCGCCATGAGTTCTAACCATCTTCACTGCCGCATATTCAACTCTTTCTGAGTAAACACATATTTCAGACTCTTGTGATCTGTGTATATGTTCACAGTTCACTAAGAAGATAATGGCGCCAAATCTTAAGAGCAAAGATCACTGCTGCCAATTCCAAGTCATGCGTCGGATAATTGCGCTCATGAATCTTCAGCTGTCTTGATGCATAAGCTACAACTTTACCGTGCTAATGTAGAACACATCCTAATCCCTTACCGGATGCATCGCAATGCACTACGAAACCTCCAGATTGATCCGGCATGCCAAGAATAGGTGCTGATGTCAATCTTGACTTGAGTTCTACGAAAGGTTGCTCGCATGCTTCTGACCACACGAATTCTTCATCTTTACGTGTGTGCTTGGTCAGGGGTGTTGCTATCTTCGAAAATCTTTCATATAGTAACAAGGTTTCGAGCCTATTTAAAAATCGACAGAGAGCAATATTTTAGGGTTCCAAAAATCGTTAATTCGAAGTTGTTTCGGTTTCGTAATTAATCTAACATCGTCTAAGTTTCTAGCTTGGCTCTGATACCACTGTAGGTCAGGCATCTACCCCATCACATGGGATGCCGTGACACCTATGGGTCCCTCAGCAGCTACTTTTTACGCATGCCCCCTCGTAAGGACTTCAACCCGCTGGAACACCTTCCAGTCTCGGGGCACCCTGGGGGTAAGAGCCTATACTTCGCCACACTGTCACACAGTGAAAACTCCCCCATAGGTCGACATCCAATGCCTAGTAGCTCTGATACCACTCTAGGGATTCTCTAGTACCATCCTAGGTTTTGGGTTGCATCATACATGCTATATTAAAAATTTAGGGGGTGCTAAACAATACTAACCATGAATCGAACTAGAAAAATAGAGTAACAACATATAGTATCTCATACTAAGTAGTGTCTAACACTAAGTGGGGAGAAATACAACCTTTGTAGACCTCCTCTTGTGACTCCTTGAATCGAGTAGGGTTTGAACCGGTTCGCTTGAATCCTTCCAAGTCCACAATGATCCACCACGAAGTCCCTTTACTCAAGCTCCTAGCTTCACTTGATCTATGAAGAAGTGGAGCAAACAAGCTACACTAATGGGCTAGACTAGTATAGCTTAGTGATATGGGTTTGGATCTCACTTAAAAACCTTTTCTTTTTATTTTCTTCTCTCACTTTTGAAACCCTGGAGAGCTTGAAGGAGAGAGAGGAAGAAAGAGATGGCTAAAACTTGACTCAAGTGAATAATGAATAAACTCAACATAATCCTAAGAGAGTAAGTGAATTATTTCATGCTAAACTATGGTTACAAAATATTTAGATATTTTGTGACTTGAGATTAAGCAAAACCATGGGCTACAAAACCATGGGCAATGAAACCATGGTATTGACTTTGGTCAACACAAGAGAGGAGAGTTGAATAGTCAACCATGATTTTATTGCCATTTTGCTTTTCTCAAATAATCAAAATATACAAATATGTTACCATGTGAGTCTTGCATTGCCACCACCAATGTATCATCAACCATGACACATGTATGCTTGCATGTGTGCATCCATATCAACATATACATACACTCATGCATGCAACATAAAGAAATAGGTTTTAATAAAAGAGCTAATGGACTTAATATTAAATCAACACTTGATTTAATAACCCGGTCATATCACATATGACCCGTCCAATAGTAAACGCCCGATTAAAATACGGTATCAACTATACGCATTTAATCGAGCTCCCGCGCATATCCCATATGCACCCCACATCTTTTCTCCTGAGCTAGGAGACCCCTTTATGGGACTCTAAGACTCGTCAATATGCTAGCAGTAGGCAGTGATCACATCGCATACCCACAAACTGTCAGTGGAATAAGCTGTATATAACGGCTCGCAGGTATTGAGCGATCAGAAGAAATACAAGCGAACCTGCTAAAACTCCAGTCGATCCAACTGGCAATACTTATCGTACAGTCCGGTCTCTTCATCAATAGTGCTGCATATCAAGTCTAGGGATGGTATCGTCGACCCCATTAACCCAATAAGTTTTGCCGGTATATGGCTCATAACGGATCGAGAAACTACTGATAACACTTATCAGTATATCTCAGCAGCCCTGGCCAGGGACCTCCTGTTATAGCCAATCGTACATAGCGCAACAACAACCCCCAATACCGGGAGAGACGAAACCCTCTTATCGCTCATTGCCTCCATGTGCCTCGGGACTGTACCCAAAATCCACCTGTTTGCATGACTCAGTAGAGCCATGGTAGGGTGGAGATCAAAGTACAGTGGGAGGCACACAAAACTCTATGACGATCTCGGGTCTACAGACTAACTTGTACCAGTGTCACCTGAGAACTGCTATCTGACAATAGATATAATACCACATAGGAGTTCTCGGCGAGTCCGTTCAGTGTACCCAGTCTCACTGAGCAGCCGTATACGGTCTTTGGTGTCACCACACCAATGGATATAGGATCATCCATCGCCCATCATATGGGACAAGTAACGTATACGCTAGTCTACTCTGGTAATATCGATGCCCTGTCTCGATATACCCACGACTAGGAACATTTTAAGGATATTCTCACAAACTACATATGTCCCACTAGTATGATCCACATCATAATCTCAGTAGTCAAGCAAATATCCTAAGGGCTTTATCAATATGTACCAAATGAGTGAAAACATGATCAAATGAACATGTCAAGATAAAGTACAACCAGATAGCATACTATCATGTCGAGCAAGAATGTCCCCTGAATATATATATATATATACACACACACACCGGTACATACACTATCATATAATGGCCTCTAGGGAATACATATATCCAACAGACTTGAGTTCTATAAAAGCTTGCTCGCATGCTTCTGACCACACGAATTCTTCATCTTTACGTGTGAGCTTGGTCAGGGGTGTTGCTATCTTCGAAAATCCTTCAATGAACCTTCTGTAATATCCAGCTAGACCTAAGAAACTTTGAATGTCCTTCACTGACTTTGGTGTCGGCCATTCGCTAACTGCTGAAACTTTAGCTGGATCCACAGAGATTCCTTCGCCTGATACAATATATCCGAGAAAACCAACTTGATCTAGACAAAACTCGCATTTGCTATACTTTTCATAGAGTTGATGTTGTCATAGAGTTTACAGGACAATTCGTAGGTGTTCGACATGTTCTTTCCGACTCATTGAATACACCAGGATGTCGTCGATGAAGATGACAACAAACCTGTCTAGGTACTCCCGGAAAACTTTATTCATTAGGTTCATGAATATTGCTGGTGCGTTGGTCACTCCAAACGGCATTACAAGAAATTCATAATGACCATAGCGAGTTCCGAATGCTGTTTTATAAATATTAGCTTCCTTGACCTTCACCTGATGATAACCCGAGCGAAGATCTAATTTGGAGAAAACGCAAGATCCACTTAGCTGATCGAACAAATCGTCGATGCGTGGTAGTGGATACTTGTTCTTTATCGTTACTTCGTTCAAGCCTCTATAATCAATCCACATTCTGTATGAACCTTCATTCTTCTTCACAAGTGGAACTGGTGATCCCCAACTGGAAGTGCTGGGACGAATCTATCCTTTCGCTAATAATTCGTCCAATTGAGTTCGGACTTCCTTCAAACCTTCCGGACTTAACCGATACGGTGCTTTAATCACCGGTTGTGCTCCTAGTACTAAATCAATGCTGAATTCAAGAGCTCGATCGGGAGGCAAACCTGATATGTCTTTAGGAAACAAATTGTCGAACTCTCGAACTACTTCTGGCTTTAATCCTTCCTCCGCTTGAATTACCGCAATCACCGCCTTCTTTGGTTTCTCCTTGTATGTACTTGGCTTCAGGGTACTGTCTCCACTTTTGAAATAGAAGACCAGATGCTCTGGAATCTCGAATACTACCCTCCTTTGACGACAGTCAATGGTAGCATAGAATGTTCTGAGCCAATCCATACCAAAGACGACATCAAAGTTCGATATGTCCAGCACCTTGAAGTCAGCATAGAATTCTCTGCTGCAGACGACCATTAGACACAGGTCGTATCAAATTACTGCCTTTAGAACGCTGTTCCCTGAACTGACATTCTAGCTGGATACGAGGGGTTTGACTGGATTCGCATGAGTTCGGACGAACCGTTGTGACATAAAGCAAAGAGACGCTCCAGTATCGAAGAGTGCGAGTGCAGGAAGTGAGGCTACTAAGATTGTACCTAAATTATGTGGGATATGTTTTAGGTATAAGGGAAAATGTATATAGGTATTTATAGATGGAAAATAAGCCTTGATGGGGAAATGTTACCAGTAATGACTTGGCCGGTGGCTTCATCCTCTTCCACAGTCATTTTGAAAGACTGTCGCCTCGGCACATTCCTCCTTGCTGGAGGAGCATTTCTCTGTCCGTTCCTTTGTCCTTTAGGTATGTTCCGTTGAGCTTGATGGAACTGACAAGGAGGAGGTGGAGTCAGTCCACGAGAAGGTAGGGCGGGTAGTGCGAGTCGTAGAGCAGGTGCCTGGATGGCTGGGCACTGCTGGTAAGCGATTGCTAGCCTGGGTGCAACATTTGGGTTATGTCTCTGAGGACAAGACCCGATGTCATGAGTAGCTGAGCCACAGACTAAGAAAAGGTGATTTACACGCCGGTAGTCTTTCGCTAAATGTCCATCTCTCCTGCAGTAGGTACAAAAGGCTGGGTTGGGCCGGTTGTTCGGTACTCCTGGTCTTCTGGGTACAAATTGTGGCCTTGAAGATGCTCCTCTTACAATCTGAGTGGCAGGGCGCTTCATCCCGGAAGATTGAGGTCTGTCCCTCATTTTCACCACTGCGTCATATAGGCGGGCAGCTTTCAGGGCCAATTCGTGGGTCGGAAAATCCTCTGTGGCTAAAGCTGCTTGGATTTCCGAATTTAACCCTTACTGAAATTGACGGGCTCTGATCTCATCCGTCGGTATCAAGTGTGCTGCGAATCTGTTAAGGTATTGTGTTATCTGTGTAGTATGTGATATATGAAAATTGAAATATTAAGACATATCTTACCGACTGAGCATGGTAAATTCAGCATCATATTCATCCACGGATTTGGTCCACATCGAACCTTGTTGTAAGTGAATGAGCTGCTGTTCCATATCGAATCTGGCACTCTCAGGAAAGTACTTCCGGTCGAACATATCGCGAAAGGTCTTCCATTCGATCGGCTAGGTGAGACGACTTTCTTCCACCTTCCACCAGACCCGTGCGTTGTCAGTGAGCTGCAACTTCGCAACTCGAACCCAAGCTATCTCTGGCACTTGTGCCGCTGCCAGATTATCTTCAATACTTTGAGCTCACTCCTCAGCTTCCATAGGGCTCTCTTTTCCTAAGAATTGCTTGGGGTGCAAGGCCCTGAATTGCTTCACCCTAGGTACTTCCGCCTCTGAACGGTTTATCAAGATAGAAGTCTGCTGCTGCTGTCCTTCCATGAGGCTGCGGATCGCCTCAAGCAAGACTATCTGCTCGTTGATCGGAGCAGCGACAGCAGGTGTAAGCGGTAGAGGTGGGGGAGTGTTGTTGACATTTGTGCTGGTGTTGTTTGGGGAATCCATAACCTTGAAAGAAAAATTTAGGTTAGGACAGATTCAAAATATTGGAAATTCAAGGAATATGTAAAGAATGTTTTTAGTTGCTGGTTCTTTTGTTATATATTGCTTAAGACTTCATGCAGAATCAACCCACATGTCCATGTAGAACTGACCTGCATGTCCATACAGAGCTGGCCTGCATGGGCCACCAACAAAACCCGTCACGCCCCTCTTCCCAGTGTACGGGCAAAGGACGCGACGGGTCACGCGACGCATTTACTCCGAAATAAACACGCTAAGCGTATCTAAGCAATATAAGGTAAAATACACAAGAGATAAGACGTAAATGAACAACAACTTTATTTGTTAAACATTCTTTGTACAATACAGCTGGAATGTAAATACATGGAATGAAAGAAATGCCTAAATAATGGCATAACAGAAATGAAAATATGTACAAGTAATCTAGAGCTCTGGGTCGAATGCTAACTGCTCCAAGTCCTCGCCGCTGGGCTCTGTCTCCAGAAGGTCCGATCCACCTGATAACATTCCAAAGAAAGAAGAAAAGAATGTCGTCAATGAACAATCGCTCGGTAAGTCCCAAAGAATAGGTATAGACAGAATAGACAGAAGGAGAATGTAACTTTTAAAGTTGTATTATATTGTTAACGCTGTTGTTTGTAGCGTGGTACAGAAAATGCCAGTGTATACGAGAGGAGTCCCACTCTTCGGGAGACTAAGATATACGGAGCATAAGGAACCGTTCAGCCACGGTACAACGACAATGGATATTCAGGTTAGGTGTATTATGGTTATAGTCTCATGCCACTTTTAACACCATCCGTACCAATCTACCCCTTATAAACCCCGCGATATCTTGATTATATTGTTTGTATTGTTTGTTATATAGATGGATGACTTACCGAAACCATGATATCAGTAAATAGAGTTGATATAGATGGAGAGTCATGTAGACGGAGTATATCCATAGTTCGGTTCGGTCTATATAGATTGATATAGATTGAATAGACGGATTCATGTTGAATTGTAGTTTATACTTGAATCACATTTAAGTCAGATTGATTAGATTGAGACTCAGTCTGAGTCGGTCACATTGAAAAGAAATTGAAGTCTTGAATTAGTTTTGATGTTATCGGTAACCGCTGCACATGGATGGCAGGATTTGTGTCTTTTTCCAAAACAATTACCGTGTTGATAACACCGTTTGTTAGATTGTTTACCTTAAATAGGCAAGCACCCATATCTCCGGCTCCCTGAGGCTCAAAAGACTGGTCCCGCTTAAACCTATGCTTACTAAGGTCCTTATTGTGATTTAGTATAACTTGATGGGGTTTTATGTAAAAACAGTTCTGTTAAAATATCAAAATACATCTCAAACATTTAATTATCATCTTTAGGGTTTTCATAGATGTATATTTTTATAGAAGTGAAATTTTTAGTGAGTAAAACCTAATTTCATAATATATGGTATTTTCTTGTAATATTGTAATTGTGTTATATTTGGATGGTATTTTCATGTAATAGTGATTCCATTGATTTAGAAAAGTTGGAATATTTATATAATTAAAATAGATATTTTGATAATAGATGTCTATATATTTAATGAAAATAATTTATTTATTTTCATGTAGAAATCTCATTTTCTAAAGAAAAATGCATAAAAATTCCATCGAGATCGAATGCTCCTTGCGGAGGTCTGCATCTCTCTCTACTAGGTCCGAGGATGTGCGATAATTCGCACCATCCTGAACGGGGTCCTAAAAAATGGGTTGTAGAGGCGCCATTGCATGGAAATGTTTAATACATCTTTTATAGAAATGGTTTTATAAGTTAAAGGTATTTATTTGTAAAGTCGTTTTATTCCATACTAGGTTCCCAAAATTTCTATCATGCTATGTTAGAGATGTGTGTTGTGATGAGGTAGATCATTACCTCGTGAACTATCTAAAGGTAATATGTTGTTTATGTCGGAAACTAAAGTATGTGGTATTTTACTATAAAACTGCGATAAAAATTGCAATATAAATTCTTTTGATGTGAAACTTTTTTAATATGTTTGTTAATATTTATTGAACATGATATGAAAGTTTGGTATTTTCTTGTATAAGAAAAATAAGATTTTTAAAGAAAAACCGAATCGGAAGTCGGATTAACTCCGCTTCCGTCGGGTTTTAGTATTTAAGATTTTTAGAATAGAGAAAGAGAAGGGAAGAGGGGAATTACTGGTTTTAATGAGAAGGGATAGGTAGGAGAAGGATTGGGAAGCGTCGGGATGTCGTTTCGTCGCCGGAATCTCCTCGAAATTTCGTCGGTGCTTCGCCCTTCGCTAATTCCACTTGTACACTAAAAGAGAGTTGAGAATTTTGTATAGTTTTGACAGGAATTTCTGAGTGAGGAGGGATGAAATATGGTGTGGTATTTATAGGGCAAATTAGGGTTTAGGGGGTGAAATAAATGCATTAAATATTTGCATTTAAAAGGATTAAAGGGGCATTTTATTGTACTCTGGATAAATTCAGAGTAAACAAGAAATATGGGGTTAGTGGGGTAGCTGAAAGGTTGCAGGGGGCAAAAAAATGGGGGGATTTACCCACGGTTTGCCCGGTGGTACCGGCCAAATCGTGCATTTCATCGGGTCTTTACCAGCGGTTTGGGGTGGGGTTGGGTGCCACGTGTTGTGTCGCTTTGGCTTCTTCAGTGCACATGTTTATATAACCAGTGTCTTTTCAGTTTACGTGTAGTGCACGTGTAGACTTTTAGGCTTCTACAAAGATTAAAAGAAAATTAAATAAAAAGATAATGTGGCTGGTGGGATTTGAACTCGAGTGCTATGTCTCAGCAGTGCAGGGCCTTACCAGTGGGCTACAAGCTCCTTCTTGCTGTTCAAAAGAAAAACAAATTTTTATAGCATTCACATGATTTGCAAATACCCCAATTGTATATTAACTTTTAAATAATTTTATGTACATTAAAATTGGAGTTGTTACAATATAGCTGGTGTAGCGGTGCCCTCGGGGGTGGTAATGAGAGCAGAGTGTCCCCCTAATGCGGTAATTGCCCTGAGTCCCTCGGTAAGTAGGTCCGTATTTCTCTCTTAGGCTTCCGCGAAGGTCGTCGGTGCATTCGGGATCCTTTCCGTGCGATCCTGAGAACTAGAGTCTGAGGAGAGGTCGTTCGGGGTAGTCATGTCGCTGGAAAATAGATGAACATATATGATTAGATATAAGGATGAAAGTGAAAGATATTGAAGTGAAAATAATATAATAAAGCGTAGTTAATGTTATCCTTTAATACTAAAGCCTGGTGCTTTGATACCAACAAAACCATGTCACACTCCGCTTCCCAAAATACGGAATACGGGAGGCGACTAGGCCAGCCATGCTCCTACGGTCAGGGAACAATCCCGCCGTAGTCACACTTCGGCTTCTTGCATTACACGGTAATAGGTAAACGCAGCACAGAAGTAAAGGAAACACATCACTAGTTTATTACACCAAATTTCATTGTTCACAGTTTACAATAGTTCGAAAGAAAAAGAAACTATTAACCAAGTGCGAATACAAGGTTGATTTATGGAAAGCGGTAAAAGCACTGAAGGCACGACCGTCTAGATCTCTGCGAGCTCGAATGGCATGTCTGACTCCTGAACTGGGTCTTCTCCAATCTCTAAGTATGCCTACTCAGGTCATCAGGGCGACGCAATAGCAATATTATGATAATAACATCAAGGCAAGAAAATAAAGTAATAACGGTGAAGACAATAAATGCCGGTAAACAATGCAATGTATGATCTGTGTCCCTATCGGTCTCTAAATCACTTTTGAAATCGAGTTGCGAAAAGGAATGATCATGTTTAACGAGGGTCTCATACATATCTGAGACTACGGTCCACTGTTGCCCGGGACAAAACCCTGTCAGCCGGACCGCTAAGTCCAAACCTAATATATTTAAGAGTCGTTGTTCGAATGATCATCCTCAAAATCTCTAAGCTCGCTAAATACAAGTTCCCTTCCAGTTCGATTTCCCCTTTCCCCCCAGGTTTTACTATCTATAAGTATGGGCTAGTTGTGTACAAATACGCTCCAATAACACTGCTTTATTCACTATTCACTGTATTGTTCACTATCACGAATCATTCACTTTTTACTGGCGTACTCGACACAACTAAACCGTTACTATTCATGTTCGACAATGCATTATACACTGAAAATTAATAAGGTTGCTCACTATCGCTAGAAGTATTGCAGTCGGGTAAAAATGTGAATTATGCCGCTAAACAAATCATATGCAATACAGTTATTACGCGTCTTATGAACTTAGAAAAATCACATTAAATCATACGTTCAAAATATAAAGTAAAATGACACAAAAGCAGTAAAAAGTAAACTTAATCAGCAGTTCAACAAAATTAGTTTCAAGTCAATCGGGTCTCGGGTTTACAAATTACAGTAATTTCTTTTTTAGTGTTCTCTGCTGGAAATTCAGTTCCTGAACTGAAAGTCCATTTCGTAATACAGTTTTCATCCTGTTGGATTCATAATTAGGCGATACTACAGTTGGATAATATTTAGGTTTATCAGTTATGCTTCCAACTCGCCAGAAGAATCAATAATATCCGCTGTGTGTCGGGAGTTATGCATTATTTAAGATCGGGATATACGTTCTGTCCCTGCTTGGGACTGCAGTATGTACTGATGATTTAAAATATGATTAAAATAGCAAACAATGGTAAAAATGAATGAAACCACCTACAATAATTATCTAACAGATTAATATTCGCAATGGTATAAGGTTCCGCACAATACTATTATCACACCGAGTTGTAAAAGCATTTTATGTCAAGTGTCGACAAGCAGAGCTGCTCTGGACTGCAGTCCAGAGTCGCATTCCCGAATAGTTTTCATCACCGCTTTAAAATAGAAATAAAGTATAAATTATATGGGGTTCTAGGTTGTCGAGTCGGCTTCGATATGAGCCCTCGAACACTACATTCCAGCATATATCCAAATTATTACAATTTTCACAATTTAAGTGTACGGGAAATTTCAGATTTGGCGGATCTAAATGGGGAAGACATTTCACGGTGTTAGGGTACGTATTTTCGACCCAACTCTTTACATAGTATTAATTATCACTAAGGTAAACCGTTACACCTAATTTCCATCATTTTAAGAGGTTTTTTAGCTTAGGGTTTGCATCGAGCACCTATAATAAACATTTGATTCGCAACCGAAACGCTCGTTTGTTTCAACCAATAAATGGTATTTGATTCCACAATTTTCTTACAACGTTATCACTAGCTTCTAACTTGATTATATCTTAAACAATAGTACTAAGATTACGATACATCTTATTATTAAATCGCAATAGTAATTATAGTTCGTACGCAATCGAAATAAATATACTATAGCATGTAGCAAGTATTTGAACTTGCCTGATGACGTATCGATGACGATATGTCAGCGACGCGGCAACATCGGTGATTGATTGATCTTATCAATGATTCTCACCTCTATGATTTTGAAGAAAATATTTAATAAAGAAGTGATGAAATCTTTTGTAGTTTAGTAACCGCAATCAATAACGGTGTCGCGTGTAGCGAACGTTAGTGAGTACAGGTCATCCTCTGGGATTCGTGGAACTCGTCAGTTCTTACTTTAGTTGAGTCGAAAGATATAGTAAAGAAAATTCAAGAAGTAGTTCAAGATTGAGTTGAATTCATATTTTCAAGAAGTTTAAGAAATCGTTTTCAAGAAAGAGAATTCAAGATAATGTTCAAGATTTAGTTATCAAGAAAATTATAGAAGGCTTGTAGGATTCGAACGTAATTAGTAGCCAATGATGATTATTCAAGATGATTCATCTTATCAATTGGTAGAATTAAAACTAGATCGATGGCTAATAATGAAAATTAGGGATCCTTTGAAGAAACTAGGGTTTCTTCTTTATTGCCCCTTGTCTTTTCATTAATTGCCAATCTTATTAAGCCTTTAGCAAGAAAGATCATCAATCTAATCTCCAAATTGTAATAAAATTCTCAATAGATTGATCTCACTCATAATTTGGACATTAATGATTCTTTTTGCTAAAATTTATAATCTCCATAAGACTTAAGATGAATATAAAATTCTTTCACCATTTGATCTACCAAATTCCTTCGAATCCTTAGCAAGTGGAGATTTATTCACACATGATGAAAATAGAAAAATCGACAAATGGAGATTTCATAATGCGAAAATTTAATAAAAGCAAGACTAAGAGCAATGATCACCTTTATTATTCAACTTCAAATTACAACTTCTTCAATTCAAGATTACAAGAAAATTCGCTCTCGATCACTTCCTTGAAGAGGTAATTTCTCCGTCGATTTTCGCTTCGCACGATCACCGTGAGTCTTGGATCTATTGAGGATCACGTGCTCGTTGATGACGATCGGCTTCGCATAAAGGATCTTGAATGAAGTTGCTTGGTGAATTTCTCACGATTCTTGATATTGGATCTTGATTTGGTTTTGGATCTAAAGTGTCGAACTCAAAAAATCAACAACCAATTAATGTACGCTTAGGTCCCTTTTTATAGCCCTTAATTAAGTTTCCCTCATAAGCTAGGTTGTTATGAAACTTGATCAATAAGCTAGGTTGTTGTAGAGAAGTTTCTAGAACAAGGTTGTTACAACGAAGCGTCCTTAGCACGCTAGGAAGTTGCCATGAAGTTTCTGGAAAAGTCTCGATGTCCGTTCCCCTGACTCGGCCGCAGATCCGCGGTGACTCGGGCTGACTCGGCCGCGGTTCCGCGGCCGATTAGTGTCTTCATGACTTCAATTTTCTGTGGTCTTCTGGTATTGATCTCTGGGTATTTATTTGATATCTGGAATCGTTTTATCTCTTCTGAATCTCTGCCATAATTTAACTCTTTGATTTCCTGTATTTTTATCGGCGAATTTGCGATTCCGATATCTGACCTAAGCTGATTTTTGCACAAGATTTCAATGAAGGATGTTAGAGATATACAATATTATGCGTGAAATAATAAACATACAATTTCCTTCAAAAGTGTTGATTATAATGTATAACACATGGTAATTGGTATTTTCCAGATGAACTTGTAATATTTTTTATATTTATAACAAACACCCTTAGATGATTAGAAAAGTGAGGAAATTGTTATGTTAAAAATTGCAATATTTTCGACTAAACAATGATCTACGGAAACGACAATGGCATGGTATGGCGTGATCATGACGCAAGCGCGGCTAGGAACGACACGGCAAACTCAACCTCGGCTCGAGCTTGGGGCGGTTTTGACCATGGTCCTTGGCTGGAGTGTATTGTGTAGGGTGGTCATCGATGAGGGCCTGACGACACTTGTAGACGTGGCGGAGGCAGCGACGGCGAGTGGAGGCTCGACTTAGGCTTGATGGAGGGTGAAGGTTGAGGCTCGTAGGGACTTGGTAGTGCGGTGGTTGCTTGGAGCTGCGGTGGCGGCAGCAGGCGGCTCGTCGGCGGTGAGAAGATGTCGGCGGCGGTTGAAGGTGGTGTTGTGAGGTCGGAGGAGGCGGTGGCGCTGCGCTGTGGGTGATGTTGGGTTTGAGGGAGAGAGTAAGCGGCGATCTCAGAGAGGAAGTCAATGATGGCGGAGGTTGATGGAGGTGGTTGCGGCATAGTTCCGGTGGTCGTGGTGGTGTGAGGAGGTCGTGGGGGTGCTGGGGTTGGCCGGAGGCAGTGATGGGTACTCAGTTGGGTGTTGGAGAGAGATGAGATGGAACTGGGGTGATGGTGGTGATGGGGCGCTGGAGATGGTGCTGAGGTGACTGCGAGGGATCGTCGGTGACGAAAGCGTGTAGGTAAGGGTTCTTGAGCGTCGGGTTCATCGGGGTTTGTTGCGGTGGGGAAAATGAGAGAGAGAGAGAGAGATAGAATGATCGAGAGGAGAGAGAGAGTGATCGAGAGGAGAGAGAGTGAGAGTGAACGCGGGGCGAAAGAGAGTGAACGTGGGGCGGGGGGTTTAAAAATAAAGGAAAAATATAAAGAAGAGACAAAGAGAGTAATGGAAAAATTAATATATAATAATTAGGTTTTAATTAGGGATTTATTGAAATTGATTGGGGTAGGATTTAGATCTTAAATGAGAATAATTTTTGAATTTGAAAGGGGAGAAAGCATCTGTTGGGTAAAAGGAAGTGGAGAGTTTGGGTTATTGGGCTTGGGCTTAAATGAAAAGGATTGGGTATGGGCTAAGGGAAAATTAGTAGGAAAAAAGTGGGGCTAAAAGATGGACCTGGGTTAGGATTTTAAGCATTAAGTTTAGTAGCAAAAGAGTTAGGGAAAAATATTTTGATGAAGAATATATATATGGAATAGATTAAATATAAAATATATAGAATTATTATTGAAATACGGATAATAAATACAAAGGGACTAGGTAATACACCTTTTTGTTTTGGCTATTTGGAGCCTTTATTGACGTTGTGTTTGCATCTTGCTGGAATGAGAAGGTACGCCAGGGTTGTCTCTAGGTTGTATATGAACCGTCAAGACTTGGAGCTTGGAATTTGCCATGGCTCCACTTTGTTTCGACCCTTGGGCCTTTTGTTGACGTTGCGTCTACATCCTGCTGGAATGAGAAGGTATGTCGGGGTTGTCTATAGGTTGTATATGAACCGTCAAGACTTGGAGCTAGGAATTTGCCATGGCTCCGCTTTGTTTCGACTCTTGGGCCTTTTGTTGACGTTGCGTCTACATCCTGCTGGAATGAGAAGGTACGCCGAACTGATCTCTAGACTATGGATGTTGCCGTCGAGATCTGGCTCTCCCTTTGACGGAGCCTGGTAGGAAAATATGGTTCCCTTTTTTCATTTGTGGCCATTGATTGTATACAGGGGTCGGTGTAGACTCACCTGCCGGGAAGAGGAATTTTTTTTATTTTATTTTATATTTTCGCGGTGCTCTATCTTTTCATATCGCGAAATTCGCGATTGCCCAATCATTTCGGCTATTTATCGCGGTGCCCAATCATTTCGACTATTTTTATATTTTAACTCGCTGCTTTTTATTACGAGTTGCCCAAACATTTCGGCTGTTTCATATACATATATTTTGTTGCTCGTTGATTTTTATTGTGAGTTACCCCATCATTTCGGCTATTTTTATATGCATGTTTTTTTGCTCGCTGATTTTTATTGCGAGTTTAGAACATGATACCAACCTGGGCATCAGCATTGCTATGACTGGAATATTGCCAGGAGCGAATCATCATTTGCCATGAAAGGACTGGGAGTTTGACACCTGTTTAGGCAACAACATCGCTACCACTGGAATATTGTTAGGAGAGAATTATCATTTGCCTTTTGTCGGTTTGAACAAAGATGGCTTAGTAGACAGGGTTGGGATCCTGTTGACTAATACTTTTCGACTTTATGAGCCGTAAGAGTCTTATAAAGTTATTTCTTCCTACGAATTGTGAGGATCTCGTAGGTGTATTTTTTCCTTAGGAATCGTGGGGATTTCTAAGTGTGTGCTCTCCCTTGCAAGTCGTAAGGATCTTACAAAAGTGTTTTCTCCATATAAGCCGAGAGGACTTACAAGTGTCATTCACCATATGGGGACATTTCGCGCCATTTGGGGAACTAGGTGAGTGCTATATTTATTTGTACCCGCGGATTGTATAAAAGGGCCAATATTTGACCACTTGTAGTGCAATTCGGGGAATGTGATGGCTTAAGAATGGGTTTGGATCCCTGTAGCTTAAGGCTTTTGAATCCTATGAGCCGTGAGGGTCTCGTAGGGGGAGTTCTCCTAACAAGTCGAGAGGATATCGTAAGTGAAAATTTTACGAGATTGCGCCCTTCCTGGTTTTCACAAACATGCCGGTAGTCCTACTGTTTTTACTCACGACGCCCTTTCGAGTTTTCATCCGTGCCCATTTTGCTTATGGACATACCGGTTTTTTAACGAGATTGTGCCCTTCCGGGTTTTCACAAACCCGCCGCTATCCCTGCTGTTTTTACTCACGGCGCCCTTTCGACTTTTCATCCTTGCCCATTTTTCTTGTAGACATACCTTTTTTTTTATCATCGATTTGCCAATGGGACTTGAGTTGCAGTGTTCGCCGTTGGAGATTTGATTGCAATATAGATCTCAAGAGAGGATATCGCCGTATTTGGGGCGATGCACCATGTTTGAGACGACACCCTAGCTTAAGAACATTCCGGTCCATTGTTAGTTTAGGGACATCTCGGTCCATGGCCAGTTTAAGGAAATAGTGTTCCATTGCCAGTTTAAGGATGTAGTGGTCCATTGTCACCATTTTGGAGGCGAATATTAGTTTAGGGACATTTCGGTCCATTACCAGTTTAAGGACATAGTGGTCCATTGTTACCATTTTCGAGGCAACGGATCTTCTGGTTATTACTTTCAGTGTTCTGACTCAGGAAGATAGCGAGCGGACACAGGCGTCGTCATCTATCATTGACCTAAATCATAACCCGTTAGGCATAGAATCTTTTGAGGAATCGGCCATTTATTGGCCATAAGGGTCTTTCGCTATGCATATCCATGTGCAGGGAGGCCCCACCTAAGTAGACCTTGTCTATGATGTACGGACCCTCATAGTTCGGCTCGAACTTCCTCCATTTTGCACATTTGGGAATCATAGGTCGTTTGACAACTAGCATGACCTCGCCTTGGCGGAATGTTCTCGACCTAGTCAGTCTTTCGTATGAGCGCGTCATCCTTGCCTTGTAAGCTTCTAGGTTTTGATGCGCCATGAGGCGAGTTTCATTAAGGGCATCGAGCTCCTCAAGCCGAAGATGGGCATTTTCTCCATCCGTCAGCTCGTATCGAACTGCTACTCGCAGAGAAGGGAGTTATATTTCCAAAGGAAGGACTGCTTCTGTGTCGAATACCAACGCGTATGGTGTTGTATTTGTAGCTGTTTTGAACGTCGTTCGGTATGCCCAGAGAGCTTCGTGCAGTCTTTCGTGCCAGTCCTTTTTATTTCTAGACACCGTTTTCTTTATAATCTTCGTCAATGTCTTGTTGAAAACTTCAGCTAGATCGTTGGCATGAGGATTATAGACCGAAGAGTATCTCCAATCTATTTTATGATGTTCTATGAAGCGGCTGATTTTATGGATCCTGTAGGCTGGCCCATTATCCGAGATTATCCATCGCGGAGTGCCGAACTGGTAGATGACATGCGTCCTGAAGAAATGGAGGATATTCTCCATCTTCACTTCCCTTAGTGGTACTGCTTCTGCCTATTTAGAAAAGTAATCGGTCGTTTCTAGTATGAACCGATTTCCTTTGGATGATGCTGGTTCAATGGGGCCAATTATATCGGTTCCCCACATTTCGAATGGCTAGCTAGCTACGGTTGGGTGTAGCTGATTTGGATGTTGGTGGATGGAGTCCCCATGAATCTGGAATGAGTGACACTACTTCGCATATTTGAGGCAGTCCTGACTCAACGTGGGCCAATAATATCCGATCCTTTTGATCATCAGCTTCATCTTTGACCCGACTTGATGAGAACCGCAGAGTCCGTCGTGAGTTTCTTGAACGACTCTCCTTGCTTCTCCTTTCCCCAAGAACCTTATCCACAAACCTTCAAGCGATCTCCTGTATAGAGTATCATTGACGAAAGCGAAAGACAGAACCCGTTTCATGAGCTGAAGTCTTGACAACGCGTTTTCGAGCGTTCGATGGGATTTAAAGTAGTTTATGAAGACTTTCCTCCAATCCTTGACCTTTTCTTCGTCTTCTATTTGGAGGAATGCTTGTTTGGTCGTTTTTTTTCTTCGGATGACTCTGTTAAATCCTCCGAAGGTATCCCTGCTGGCGCGAGAACCTGACAGCTTTGCACGATGATCTTTACGTCATTGAAGTCTTCGTCGGGCAATTCTTTAGCCAATCTAGCCAATGCATCCGCTTTGCTGTTTTCTGCACACTGTATACTCTTCAAGATGTAGGAGGGGATGTGTCAGCAGTTGTTGCACTCTTTCACCATACCTGATCAGTTCTGGCTTTCATGTCTGATAGTCTCCATTTAATTGGCTGACAATGAGCTAGGAATCTCCATATTTGAGGAGGTCTTTGATTCCCATATCAACAGCGATCTCGAGACCTATTATCAAAGCTTCATATCCATCTTTGTTGTTAGTTCTTGGCTCTGTCAGGGAGAAAGCGTAACACAATATCTCTCATTGCGGGGTCACGAAGATAAGGCCCACCCCAGCTTTGATTATGGGGGTGTTATGCTTTCGCTTCTTCATGGAAGATGCTTCATCGAAGTAGAGTTCCCATCGGGCACCAGTCACTTCTTCCTTTGCGTCGAACGCATGTTCATCCAGTAACTTACAATTTAAGGAGGAATCGGCGGGTATCGGATGCTCGGCGAGAAAGTAGGCGATGGCCTGGCCCTTCACTGCTTTGAGAGGTCGATACGTTATCGAGAATTCCATCAAGAGGAGGGCCCATTTAGTGAGCTTTCCCGTTAGTATGGCCTTAGAAATTAGATATTTGAGAGGATCTACCTTTGATATAAGATGGAACTCATGTGCTAAGATATAGTGTCTGAGCTTCATTATCGTGAAGATTAGTGCCAAACAATGCTTTTTGATGGGGGGGTAGTTGTTTTCTGCCCCCAGGAGAACTCGACTCAAATATTACAAGGCTCTCTCCTTTCCCTGGTCATTCTCCTGTTCCCATAGCGTACTGTTTAATCTCGTCTAGTGCATTCTGGCAATTTTTATCCCAGACGAATAGGGACCCCTTCTTCATTAGATGACTGTAGGGACGACATTTTCTGGAGAGGTTGGCTATGAACTGTCGGATATACGTGAACTTTCCTTGGAGAGACTGCAGTTGTTTGAGAGTTCTCAGCGTGGGAATTTTTTTAATTGCTTTGATCTTTGATGTGTCTATTTCGATGCCTCGGTGTCGTATGATGAATCCTAGGAATTTTCCCGAAGAGACTCCAAATGCACATTTTAAAGGAATCATCTTCAGATTGTATTTCCGAAGACGTTGGAACACTATGTTCAAATGTTCCCAGTGTTCTTCATACGATTTTCTTTTCACCACAAGGTCTCCAATATAGCATTCGACAATCTCGTGTATGAGGACATCGAAGATCTTCATCATGGCCCTTTGATAGGTAGCGCCGGCGTTCTTCAGACCGAAAGGCATTATCCTGTAGCAGAATATGCCCAACGGAGTCCGGAAAGCGGTATGCTTTTGGTCTTCAGGATGCATTTTTTTTTGGTTATACCCTGAAGATCTATCCATGAAGGAGAAGTCCTCATGGGTATACGTGTTATCTATCATCAGCTCGGTAACTGGTACTGGGAAGTCATCCTTCAGGCAAGATTTGTTGAGGTCCCGAAAGTATAAGCAGATGTGCACCGTCCTATTTTTCTTCATTAATGGAACAATGTTGGCAATCCAGTCGGGATATTGAACTTCTTGGATGAAGCTGGAGTCAATTAGTTTCTTAACTTCGGTGTTGATATTCATCTCGAGTTCAAGCCGCATTCTTCTTGGCACCTGTTTGACTGGCTTGACGTCCGGCGATATAGCCAGTTTATGCAACGCTATTTTTGGATCTAGTCTCGGCATCTCGGAATAGTTATATGCGAAGCAGTCTTTATATTGCATAAGCACGTCCTTTAGTGTGGCCACCTGATTTTTAGACAACAGCTCACTGACTAACATGGGCCTCGGCTCTTTTTTCGTCCCTAGGTCAATTCTTCTTAGATTGTCCGCAGTTGTATGTATCCCATCTTCCAGCTCTTTTGGTGCTGGTGGAAACTCTGAGATCACCTCCTCCTCGTCCTCATTTGTGAAGCACTTGAAGAAGTCCTCCATATACTCGTGCTCTCCCTCCTTTGAGAGTGTTATCATGTGGCAAGTACGAGTTCGCTTCCATTCTTGGTGTTGAGCCGGTCCCACCTTCACGATATACTTTCTTTTTGGCTCATGCTTTTGCAGTGGGCTCACCCTCCAGCTGACGGATAAAGCGAACCTGCCCTGTTGATATTGGTCTTCGACCCGGTCTTTAAAGGTGAAGCAGTCTTCAAGGAGATGTCCTATTGCTCGATGATAGGGTCAATAATCCGGGTGATGATCCTCATTTATCTGTTCGGGGTACCGAGGCTCCGGGATTGTCATCATTTGATGCTTCATGACAAGGTTGAATATTTTCCTTATCTTGTCTTGAGGGAAAGAGTACTCCCGACCCATCTTCTTTATAAAAGACGGATTCAAGCCAATTTTTTTGATTGCGTGGCTTCTTGGATCCGCTTTGCTATTTCCAAACTTCATTCTTGTTCTTCACTTTGTTTTTTCCCCTGTTTCGGGCTTTTCTCTTATCGCGAGAACGTACAGCGTGTTGAGGGTGAAGGGCATCGTAATCTTCTCTTTCCGCAGACTGCTGATTGAGACGCTGCGTCCTAGCCTTTTCGTAAATAGCCATTTCGCGGTTGTGATCATCCCGAACCTTTTGACCGGCTTCTCTTATTAGCTTGTCCACTTGCTCTTCGAACGGCGGACTTAACGTTCTTATAGCGGGATTTTGTTTAGTTTCAACGTCACAACTATCTGGAAAAGCATTCCTTTCTCCACCGGAGTTATTTATGGCGCGGAAGTTGTGGAATTGCTCCCGTTTATTTGACTGAATGTATCCAAGCCCAGTCGTCTCCATCTTTCCGTTGGTCATCTTTCGCTGAGTCCCGGAAACGTCCCAGATCTTGTTGTAGAACTGGGTTTGTCGAGCGGTTTTTTCGAAGGATATATCTTGGCATCTTAATAGCCTTTTTAATCCCTCTGCGTAATATCTGGGCAGAAGGATTGGTTGAATCCTATCAAGCGCAGGCTCGGCACCATGCCAGACTTCTTTCTCCACTTTGGTCTCCGTAGATTGATAGAAGAAGATCGCCTTTTCACCTCTTCGCCTGGGAGGGACATAGACGGTATGCAGCTCTTGTATGCTGTATGTATCAAGCGCATTAAGTTATTTGTAATGCCGTGGCGGAACCATGGTGATTTGTAAACTCTGATCAGCTCCAGTAATGGTCTGTACTGACGGGCGAGTGGAGAACACGACGTTGGCTTCGTCTTCAGAGTCACTGCCAAAGACTAAAATAGGAGTAGATGGTCCGGGTCTGTTGCATTGGGGTTGCCCCGAGTAGACTATTTCTTCATCTTTCTCGGTATCGCTCCTAAAGATCGGGATATTGGCGACGGCTTTTTGTTTATTCTCCTGCTTATGACATCTTTCTGTGT
Organism: Agapanthus africanus; assembly: GCA_030015575.1. Lineage (NCBI taxonomy): Eukaryota > Viridiplantae > Streptophyta > Magnoliopsida > Asparagales > Amaryllidaceae > Agapanthus > Agapanthus africanus. Next base: position 143,527,500 of record CM057339.1, read on the forward strand.
CTTTGAAATCTGGTAGGAAGTACTTGGTGTCTTCATATTTTCGGACTTCGTTTACGGAAAATGGATTTAGCTACCCCGTAACAGTGTACTCGAGGCCGTCTTTGAAATACTTCATACACTGGCGCTGTGTAGAAGGGATGATGTTGTACTCGTGTAACCAAGTCCTGCCGAGCAGAGTGTTGTAGCAAGTCTTGGCTTCAATGACATGAAATTTGATGTCGGTGACGAGCAGCCCGAAGTGTAATGTCAGTATTACGGACTCGGGTTAGGTGTTGGACGTTCATGCAAATCTCCTTCAGCACCTTCACATTGAGAAGGTTGACAGAAGACCCATTGTTGATAAGGATTTTGCCTATCTTGATGTCATGGCAGTATCCAGTGACGTATAACGGGCGGTTATGGTCACACATTCTAAGAAGGAGATCCTCATCGTTAAATGTGATATCAGTCGTGTGAACCTCTGCTAACTCGTCATTCATCCTTTCTTATATAAGGAAAGCTTGAAACTGATCGGGCTCTTGTAACGTCTTCATTAGAGAATCTCGTGCTTCTTTGGATAGGAGAAGAGCATCCAGTATGCTCAGTTATGAGGGTATCTTTCTCAGATGTGCTAGGACATTGTAATCCACCTTGTTTTTCCTAGGTGGATCCTTGGCTGCGAGCTCTTTAACGACTCCATCATCAAGGGTGATTTCCCTAAGGACTTTTTCTTTCCCCTTGTCTCTTTTACTCAAACCTATATTTGTAGGTCTGAGGTTTTTCTTAGAAAGCATTCGGTTATGCAGCCGAATGTTCTCGCGGTTCTTCTCCTCCTTTTCTTTTTCGGAGTTGGAGTTCTTGAAGGGAGGGCCGAGGGTCATTTCTTCCTCAGAATCTCTCCTGAAGCTAAGGACTTGGAGTTTTTCGCTTTCCCGACTGGTATCAACCATATGACAGTTGCCAGTCATTTTCTTATGCGCACTTGTCGAAATTATTTGTCGTCGACGAGCTTCGTGTTTCATCCTCTTAATGTGTTGTTGATGGGCAACGTATCCTTGCCACCACTTCTTGAAGGCAATGCATTCCTCGGTGGGGTGGGTAACCCTCCGATGATATAGGCAGTAGTTTAGATGTATATTCGCTCCGTTGAGGCTTATGACCCCAAGCATGTTTCCTTTGAGAGGTGGCAGCTTCATTCCCACTGGCAGGATTTTGGAAAACCGCTTCTCTGTCTTGATCTTGCTCTTTTTTGCCGCAGGTGTGTTTCGGTTTGGTTGGAGTACTTTACGACTCATCCTCGTCGTAGCTTCTTCATCCTGACGCCGACACTTAGCCTTTTCGTATATGGCCGTTTCACATTCTCGGTCAGCTTTACTCTTTCGAAAAGCTTCTTTTAACAGCCTATCGATTGGGACTTCTGACAGTCCTAGAGATTTTGGCTCCGATCCTGTCCCTAGTCCCTCTGCGTTGTTTTCTGACGCCGAGGGGCTTCTTCATCATTTAACAACGAATGGGAAACCATGTGGAAACTTGCTACAAAGTCTTCAGTTTCTGATGATATATTTTCATCATCGTTATCACTCTCTTCGTTCTTAAGAATATGCTTGAGGAACTCTTCAAGAGTGATTAGGGTCCGTGCCTTCTGGTTGTACTCCTCCAGCGTATCGATATACTTTTGCAGGTCTGTGTGCTTGTCGTCATACTCGGTAGGCTGCACATGCTTCTTGGTCTTCTTCTTTTTCTTTGAAGACTTTGAAGACTCGACTTGGGGATTTTGGCCTTTGTCGGCAGTTTTCGGTATGGGGCACGGTTTCAGCATCCCTTCGATGATTTCCGGTTCAAGCGGGCTCTTCCACCTGATTGCCGGACATGCCTGGAGATCCTTCAGCATTCTTTTAGTTTTAGTTGAAAGGACGACTTCCTATGGAGCTTCTTCCACGAGCGAGCATGATGCCCCTGGTGTATCCACCTTTTTAGGAGCGTGCTTCTGTGGCGGGTTCACCCTCCGGTTCTCAATAAGCGCGAATTTTCCCTGTTAATATCCTCGACCCAATTTTTGAAGATGTAGTAATCTTCAATTGGGTGGCTCACCATTCTGTGATAAGAGCAGTAGTTGGGGTTGTTGACATCGCCTGGTTGCGGTGGATGTCGTGGGTCCGGAAATTTGATAAGTTTGTTGCGCACTGCCAGCTCGAACAGTCTCTTCATCTTGTCACGGGGAAACGAGTAGGCGCGTCCTAGCCTTTCTTCTAGGGATAGACACGGACGCATGTTATTTTGGCGAGTAACTGGCTTCAGGTCACTCGGCTGCTGTTGAGTGTTGGAAATGAAGGTTGCTTTCCCTTTACCCTTGGCATTTCGAGGGTCCATTTTTGAGGAGGAAGGCCCGTGTCCCATCTGGTTCATTTGGGGTAGCTTGTCGATTAGAGCCTAGAAGGTGGTCGTCTTGAAGAACGTCATGAACTGGGACACAGTCGCTTGACGATCGAGGGCCCTAATGAACATGCCCACGGCAGGAGATTCTTCGATGCGTTGTTCGCATTTTGACCATAGGTTTCACCACCGGATCACATATTGGACCTAGGTTTCTCCTGACTTCACCCTGGCATTGATTAATGCTGTGATCGGGGTGCGCTCGCTTGTACTAGAGAACCGCTGTGTGAACCGCAGCTCCATCTCTGTGAATGTCTTTACGGAGTCATTTGGGAGCTCCGAGTACCATTCAAAGGCTGTCTCTGACAGGCTACCAACGAACTGGCGAAGCAACAGTTTGTCGTCGCATCCAGTGTTGCCACACAAAACTCTGAACTGCGCGACGTGTTGGTGTGGGTTGCCTGTCCCCTTGTACACATGGATCTTGGGGATCGTATATCCCGGTGGGTACTTGATTTGGTCATACCAGTCCGGATACGGTCACCCAGTTTTGACAGTTTGGCCAGCCGCTTCATTCGCTTGATGAACTCGTATTTGTTGAGCTATATATTCATCCAGAGCAGCCTTGTAGATTGTTTCCACCTTAGCTGTTGATAAAGCTGGAAGAGGGTTTGATGTTTCCCCTCTGTCATTCTCGACGATTATCGGTGGATCTTCGGCTGGAGGTTCTGGCTAGATCATCATTCCAACCATTTCTTGTAACAGAAGCGTCATCTGCTTTATATTAGCAGCTTGTTCCGCGACCTCCTTATCCTTCCTTTCAAGCACCCTTCGCAGGAACTCTGTATCGGTCTCCTGCTCTTAAAGCTGTTCAGATGCCAATTCCGGGCTTTCTTTCTTCCCGTTAAGTGCTGACATTTTGATCAGTATTTTCTGGAGCTTTTGTTGTTGCTCCTGAGCTTTTGTCAATGATCGAGTTTGCAGCCGATGACCCACGGAAGCATGACTTTCCTCTTTCCCAGAAGCCATGTAGACTGTGTGCACTATCATGCCTCCAGACTTGGGGCGTTTGGGTCCGTCGCTTTTAGAATTTGCTACCGGCGGTAGGAGATTCTTTAGCCTCACTATTTTGTGGGAGGTCGAAGTTGAAGGGGCCATTGTAACAGGCACCCGTGTTGAAGACGTCCCTCTCTGTATGATGGAGGGATGGTTCTCCTCTTGCCGAGCTTTCATTTTCTTCAGTTGGCGAGAGTAGTCTTTGTTGATTACAAAATCTTGGACTTTCCGCCAGACCCTGTGGATTTGGGAGGACAGCCGCTGAGGGGGCTGCTCCGGCTTTGCCTGCATCATGTTTTCAGCAGGTGGGGGAGATTTCCTTAGCACCGCAGTTGGGGAGTTCTTTCGCACCCTCTTAAGTAGATTAAAGCTATTCCCGTTGGAACAGCAGCGTCAATTTCCACCATTGAAGCTGGTAGGGTGAGTCCGGATGGGGAGTTGCCCCAACTCTTCTCACTCGGCGCCAGTGGCGATGATTGATGTGTGAAAGTGTTTATAGTTAACCGCAATCAATAACAGTGTCGCGTGTAGCTAGCCGAGATGAGTATGGGTCGTTCGCAGGGATGCGTGGAACTTTTAATCTTTCTTTAGACGAAATGATTAAAATAAAAGAAGAAAGAAGAATGTATTCTAGATCTATGTTAAATATGGATATAGAATATATAAGAAGAGGGTTTGTAGGGTTCATTATGATTTAGTAGTCATGGATGACTAATAAAGATGACTCCTTTTATCTTTTGATAGATTTAAAACTAGATCGATAGTGATGAATGAGGATTAGGGTTCTTGGAAGAAACTAGGGTTTCCACACTATCGACCCTTGTCCCTTCATTGATCTCTATTCATGTTTAGCCCTTAACAAAATAATTGTTATTCCGATCTCAAATCGCGGTCGAGACTATCAATAAATTGATAGCGCACCCGATTAGGATGTTAACGATTCTTTTGCTAAAGTTTATAAATTTAATAAGAAGTAAAAGAATTTAAAATATTTTCTCATCCATTGTTCTACCCGAACTCTACGAACCCTATCAAGCAAAGAATTACTCGCGCATGATGGAGATAGAAGACGAAAGGATAGAGAAGGAAATCATAATGTAGAAATTAAATACAAACTAATTAAACTAATGATCTACCTTTATTAATCAACTTCACAAGTACAAACCCTATGAGTTTAGATTACAAGAAGAAGAAGAAGTTGATGTCGATCTCTGCCTCGTAGGAAGTATTAGTTCCGTCGATACTCACGCCGCTTTATCACGTCGAATCGCAGACCTGTCTTGGATCACTTGTTCTTTGACGATGATTTACTTCGTGTAAAAGGTGATGATTTCTAGTTTTAGACCTCGGTCCTATTTATAGTCACAGAAAATACAAACCCTAGATGTCATATGTGAGGGTTTGTTGAGAAGATCCTACCCACAAAATCCTAAACCCTAACTCCTCATATCGGCCGCGGATCCGCCGTAATAAGTGGGTTTTGGCCGCGGTTGGGCGGTGGGATAGTGAGATCATTTGATGAAAATTCTTCTGTAGCCTTATAATGACACATGGAGATTGTTGTGATATCTGAAATTTTCATATCTTCTCTGAGTTTCTATCAGTATTGATTTTATAATTTAATTAGACTTCATCGGCAGATTTTTGATTCCCAATATCTAGATATCCCGATCTCCTAACCTGAGCTAAATCTTGCACAATATCTCCATGAATAATGTTAGTAATATTTGTTATAGAGATATAATCTTAATCATTTTATATGGTAATAAATCTTTTAAGCAATTTGATTAAGATTATTTGATATGATATGCATAATAAAAATATTATATAAATATTATATGCATATATTTCCTTCATAATATTAATTATAATATATAAACATATGGTAAATAGTATTTTGCAGATAAACCCAAATATTTTCTATATTTATAATAAACACCTTTAAATATATAAAAAAAAAGTAAGAAAAATGTTATATTAAATGTGCGATATTTTCGACTGAATAAATCCCTCAAACTTAACTTTGATCGCCTCGAGCAAATTATTTATTCAAGAGAGCGAGGAAAAGAAAAAGGAAGAAAACTTAAGTAGCACATTTTCGTAGGCAACACGATTGCACTGAGCACGTGCAACAAGCCGTTAAATCTCTAGGTGTCCCTAGTAGGAGGAGTGTTTTCTCTTGAGGGTACTCAGCGAATTTCACCCAAAAAATCATATAATAAAAGAAAGACGATGAAAGTTACATACAAAGATAAGAACTATAAAAGAAAGAACTTGAAAATAAGAGTTTCAAACTACACCGGCTTTTAAGTTTCCATGAGCCCTATCTTAATGATCATGAAAAGAAGTCGGAAATCACATCATCCCTCAATAAAACATCGCCTTTAGTCTTCCTCCCTATCTTTCTTCCAAATATCGATCATATACCCCTACATGTGTGTAAAAGACATCCCTATACTTAGAGAATTCAATTCAAGCTATCATACTCTTATCCGTCTTCCAAAGTACTTTATAGTCGGTGAATATTTTAGATGGAATTGCTCACACATCCTTCATGCAACCATTAATACTTCTTGAGGTACTAACCGACCGATTATCAAATATGCTCGCTCATTTAGGCGTTATTCCTCGTCTTGCAATACCTAAGTTTTAGCAGTGGCTCCCAAACCAGTTGGTCTAAGGCACTAGGTGATAAAGTACCCTCGCTATATTTTTTTTATGCTGCCTTAAGCAATTACAAAACTAGTGTTCATTTTTCTTCACCATTTTTTTTATTTCATACTAAGGTTTTTAGACAAGAGCATTTCAAGGTATCCTTTACTATCCCAAGTTTTAAGATGTGTGCAAGTGCGTATAGTAGGATAGCAACGTTCAAATGTTTGGACTCAAGAATAGGGACAATTTTTTCAGACTCAGATTAGTAATTTCCTTCATCTTACTAACCCTTGGGACAACGGCTCATAACTACTTATTACTAGTTTCGTTTAAGAAAACATTTAATTTTCATGTTTTTCTTATACTATTTCTATCTTTCATATGTAAATTTTCATTTCAAACTTTCATTATCAAATTTTTTTGTGCTTATATTTATGATAATGCAAAATAATGCGTGAATAAGTACAAACCTCCCCTAAACCTGTTTGCAGCAGTGTTCTCACTAATGTCATCTGTTAAACTTTAAAAAAACTGTAGACTTGGGAGGAAACGTTAGTAACGGGGACGTGAATAAATGACAGTAAAATCCTCCCCCAAACTTATTTTTGGCTCACAATTTTGTAAAAAATTATTTTCTTTCAAGAGCCAAAAGATTCCCCCCCAAACTTGAGTAAAATAGTATTAAGCTTTTAAAATTATAAGGGGGATTAAAGTTATTGGTCTATGCAAAGCGTTACAAAGACCAAAAGTCAACATCAACCATTGAAAGAATTTATCAATATAACAATATAGTTGGTGGAAGATCAGAGATTTGAAGAAGTGGGGAGATAGGAGGCAGAATCGATCGGGTTTACGTCTCGGTTGGTAGAGATAGAACAGGGATGGTGAATGCAAACGAGAATGTGAATGATTAGGAGTGGGTAGAATAGTCACATTCTCATAAGGGATAAGAAGAAATGGTGGTGGTTCAACTTTTTCGGATGGAGGTTGATTAATCACAAAATCCATATCGTTTAGGAATGCTAGTTCATTGGCGAAAATATCTTCGAAACTTTCATCGATGGTCCGATTGAACGTTTCAATGTCAATAAGTCCCGCGCCAGAATTCAACACACTTGATTTGTCAAAAATTATGGAGGTAGCAGGCTTGAAAAACCCATATACCTCATTCTCAAAGGGGTCTAAATCAAGTGGTCTTTCTAGAATTATCGAACTCGAAATATCGGAGTGTGATTCATCAACACTCGATAAAATTAAAGGAAGATTAGAAGAAGAACCAAAGAAAATGGGTGATGAAATGGGTAAACAAATTTGGGTGTCGAGTATTGCTGAACCAGATGTGGGAAATGAAGGCTGAATATCCTTCTGCTTTTCGGTCATGCATTTAGCATCAATTTCCAGACGCATATTGGGTTCGGGAAAAACAGTTAATGGTTCGAGATGATGCTCACACGGAAGTGAAATGACAAGATGAATTGGTGAGAAAAACTCATCCAAAACTGTTCATCATCCAAAATATCCCCAGCGTCAATATCCTCAATCAAGTGAAAGTTAAAATTCTCAGACACCTTATTAAAAGCATGATTTTCAATCAATTTCGGTTTTAGAGTGGAGGTGTAAAGATCACAAGGATTGGGTATGGTTTCACTTAAAATGGACCTTTCACATTCGGGTAAATCAAACACTACAAAGTCGTACAACTCATCAAACATTCTATCTTCAATTGGTGAATCATTTGGTGTACTCGATAGATTTGTGAAACTGGAGTTGTTGATTTCATTTTGGGATGGGGAGGTTTGATTTGGAAGGGTGTACTGCTCTCTCTCACTACTCAAATTCTCAATTTGTCCTATTACCGTATCATACATTGAAATTTTTTGAGCTAGTTGGAAACTAGTTGCTCGTTCATTGGGTTGCATGAAGACAGCCATGGATGCATTCAATTCCTTTATCTGTCGACACAACGCTGCCCGAAATTCTTCCAATGACCGTTCAAGACTAGACATGGGTTGTGAAGGGGGTTCAGTAAAAGATTGAAATTCTTATGGAGAGGTAATTTCGATGTACATAAAATTGTTTAAAAGTTAATATACAATTGGGGTATTTACAATTCCTGTGAATCCTATAAGAATTTGATTTGCTTTAGAATAGCAAGATGGAGTTTGTAGCTCACTGGTATGGCCTTGCACTGCTGAGACATAGCACCCAAGTTCAAATCCCATCAGCCACATTATCTTTTTATTAAAATTTCTTTTAATCTTTTTAGAAGCCCAAGGGTCTACACGTGCACAACACGTAAACTGAAGAGACATAATATTTAAACATGTGCACTGAAGAATACCAATCGACACCTACACGTGGACGAAAAACCAACCCCCTCCACCGGTTTTGGACCGGTGAAACCGTAGGTAAATACGGCACTGCCGAGCCCCCCGTACCCAATGCTCCCCAATTTCCTCCCCTGGCACCTCTTCAGCTACCCCACTAACCCCTTATTGCTTGTTTACTCTGAATTTATCCAGAGTGCAATAAAATGCCCATTTAATCCAATTTTAATGCAAATTTTAAAGCATTTCTTTCGCCCCCTAAACCCTAATTTTTCCTATAAATACCATACCCAAATTCACACATCTTCACTCACAATTCCCTGCCAAAACTCTCAAAAACTTTCAAGTCCTAATTGTGTACAAGTGGAGTTAGCGAAGGGCGAAACTCCGACGAAGTTCCAGCGACAATACAAGGAGATTCCGGCGACGAAAAGACGTCCCGACGCTTCCCAATCCTTCTCCTATCTCTCCCCTCTCGTTAAAGCCAGTAAGTCCCCTTTTCCCCTCTCTTTCTCTATTCTAAAACTCTTAAATACTAAAACCCGACGGAAGCGGAATTAATCCGACTTCCGATTCGGTTCTTCTTTAAAAATCCTATTTTTCTTAAACAAGAAAATACCAAACTTTTATATCATGTTCAATAAACATTAAAAACATATTAAACAAGTTTCAAATCAAAAGAATTTATATTGCAATTTTTATCGCAGTTTTACAGTAAAATACCACATACTTTAGTTTCCGACATAAACAACCTATTAACTTTAGATAGTTCACGAGGTAATGACCTACCTCATCACAACACACATCTCTAACATAGCATGATGGAAATTTTAGGAACCTGGTATGGGATAAAACGACTTTACAAATAAATACCATCAACTTATAAAAACATTTTCTTTAAAAAGATGTATTAAACATTTCCATGCAATTGCGCCTCTACAACCCATTTTTGGGGACCCCGTTCTGGATAGTACAGATTATTGCACATTCTCGGGCCTAGTAGAGCGAGATGCAGACCTCCGCAAGGAGCATTCGATCTCGATGGAATTTTTATACATTTTTCTTTAGAAAATGAGATTTCTACAAGAAAATAAATAAATTATTTTCATTAAAAATATATATATCTATTATCAAAATACCTATTTTAATTATATGAATATTCCAAGTTTTCTAAATCAAAGGAATCACTGTTACATGAAAATACCATACAAATACAACATAATTCCAATATTTCAATGAAATACCATATATTATGAAGTTAGGTTTTACTCACTAGAAATTTCACTTTTATAACATATACATCTATGAAAACCTTAAAGACGATAATTCAATGCTTGGGTTGTATTTTGAAATTGTACCAAAACTTTTTTTACATAAAACCCCCTCAAGTTATACTAAATTACAATAAGGACCCTAGTAAACATAAGTTTAAGCGGGACCAGTCTCTTGAGCCTCAGGCAGCCGGAGATATGGGTTCTTGTCTATTTAAGGTAGACAATCTAACAAACGGTGTTATCAACACAGTAATTGTCTTGGAAAAATACACAAATCCTGTCGTCCATGTGCATCAGTTACCGATAACATCAAAACTAATTCAAGATTTCAAGTTCTTTTCAAAGTGTCTAACTCAGACCGAGTCTCAATCTAATCAATCTGACTTGAATGTGATTCAAATATAAACTACAATTCAACATGAATCCTTCTATTCAATCTATATCAATCTATATCGACCGAACCGAACCATGGATATACTCCGTCTACGTGACTCTCCATCTATATCCACTCTATTTACTGCTATCATGGTTTCGGCAAGTCATCCATATATATAACAAACAATACAAACAATATAATCAAGACATCGCGGGGTTTATAAGGGGTAGATTGGTAAGGAAGGTGTTAAAAGTGGCACGAGATTGTAACCATAATACACCTAATCTGAATATCCATTGCGGTTGTACCGTGGCTGAACGGTTCTTTGTGCTCCGTATACCTTAGTGTTCTCCGCCGAAAAAAGCGACCGGGACGTTGGGACGTCCGGCCTGAATTTTGGGGGCAGATGCTATTTGGGTTTTATCCGTCCGCCTCTCCGAAGATGCCAAGTTGATTTATGGCACCATATATCGGAGGTTTAGACAAATGCGGCCGTGTTAGCAGACTTCGTCAGATTCCCCCTCGTTTACGAGGGGTTTTTTATTGTGGGGACGCTCTTCCCTGCAGGCGCAAGCCCCTACAGTTAATTACACTACCGCATCGCGATAACCACTTTCTCCTTCTCCAGATGGTCACTTTGTATCGTGTGTATTTGTTTTATTTTTGGTTGCCCGTGGATTGTATATAGAGATTAATTTATGTTGTCGCCTGTAGGGCATGGATTGGTCCAAATCTGTATTGTCTTAGATTTGGGTTTGTGTTGATTTAAGGATCGTTAATCTTGTTTTAGATTAAGATCAACTCAAACGTTTGTTGAGGATACGTTAGTCTAATTTCAAACTAAGATCTACTCAACAGGATTTTCTTTAGTTTATAGGGATATCGCGGTCCATTGGGTTTAAGGACATTGTAGTCCATGGAGTTTAAGGACCTCATAGTCTGTAAGGTTTAGAGACATCGTAGTCTGTATGGTTTAAAGACATTGTAGTCTGGTTTAAAGACATCGTAGTCTTTAAGGTTTAAAGACATCATAGTCTATGGGGTTTAAAGACATCATAGTCTATAGAGTTTCTGGTTGTCGGGACCCGCCACCTCTCTAAAGACGTTGAAGAATTACAACGACACATATCATAGGTGTGAAGAGATGTACCCTTGAACCCATATTGGTTGGGAGATCTATAGTCATGTCTGGGACCAAGACCAATTAAAAGGATTGTGAGCACATGAGCTCGGTTAATCTGAATTAGAGACTTGTGGCCAACTTAGGCTCAGTCCACTCATTTTTGAATAAAATGTTGAACATTTGTTTGGACCCAGTCCACTCAGTTTTGAATAAAATATTGAACATTTGTTTAGGCGCAGCTCTTTTTGTTCAACAATGTTGAGCATTGATTTGGGTTCTGACACCCCTTTTCCTTTTTGTCTTTTATTGAGTGTTGAACACTTTTTATGGTGCAGAGCGCTTTATGCACAGAGCGCTTTATGTTTCCTCAGCGCCCACGTGAGGAGCGCGTGGAGCGCTTGGCACTGAGCATCGGACTTGGAGCGCTAAAGCGCTTCTTTTAAAATAGCGCGCATGTGAGGAGCGCGTGGAGCGCTGGGCACTGAGCGCCAGACTTGGAGCGCTAAAGCGTTTCTTTTAAAATAGCGCCCACGTGAGGAGCATGTAGAGCGCTTGGCACTGAGCGCCAGACTTAGAGCGCTAAGGCGCTTCTTATAAAATAGCGTGTGGAGCGTTGGGCGCCAGATTTGGAATGCTAAGGCGCTTCTTATAAAATAGCGCCCACATGAGGAGCACGTGGAGCACTTGGCACTGAGCGCCAGACTATAAGTACTAAAGCGCTTCTTTTGCAGTTCTGATCAATTCTGTGCTCTAAGAATTAAGTTCTCGTTTATAAGAGACTTTGTCTCATAGATCTAAGAACTAAGTTCTTCTTTTATGAGGAGATGCTATGGTCTCTTCTGTTTTTGTGAAAGACTTTGCCTTGTAGATCTGTGATCTAGGAAAAGAACTAAGTTCTTATGATGTGAGAATTAAACTCTCAAATATGGAGGAGATGTTATGATCTCTCTTCTTTTATTTACCTTGAAGAAGGTTCTTCTTCTTAGAGCTTTCTCTTCTTTTTTTCTTTTCTGAGAGTTTCAAACTTATGGGGAGGTTCTTTTTTTTTTTTGTATTGAACTTGAAGTTTATGAGGGGGTTCTCTGTTTAAGACTCGAAGTCTTGGGTCTTTTATATAGGGGAGGCTGATTTGTTGAATCAATTAAGGAAATCTCTCATTGAGAATCTCTGATTGATTTGGGGATGTTTCATACCATTGGATCTTTGATCCAAGGGCCTCTGTTTTACAGAAGACATTTTTCTTGTTTTTTAACAAGATTGGGAAAATATTTTCCCATACATAACTTATTCTGTATCTTGGTGATTTTTAATCACTATGGGATCTTTGATCCAACGGTCTCTGATTTACAGAGCACAATCTTTCTTGTTTGGTCAGATTTGAGGAGTATTTCCTCAACAGAATTTTATTCTGGTAATTTGATGATTTATCATCTTCGTTGGATCTTTGATCCAAGGGTTGAGAATTTTTAGTTCTGGCGCTGGCTCTCTCGTGCTTTGCACGTGAGGCGCTGCCTCAGAGTCTTTTGACTTTTAACGCTGGCGCTCTTAGCGCGAGCGCTCTCGTGCTTTGCACATGAGGCGCTGCCTCAGAGTCTTTAGCGCCAGCGCTCTTGGCGCCAGCGCTCTCGTGCTTTGCACGTGAAGCGCTGCCTCAGAATCTTTGATTCTTAGCGCTGGCGCTCTTATGAGGCGCTGTCTCAGTTCAAATTTCAAATTTTGAATAGAGCTTTGCTCTCTGATTGGGGGAAACACTTAGTCTCCGGAATAGTGGGACTTCTCTCGTATACACTGACATTTTCTCTACCAAGCTACAAACAACAGCGTTAACAATATAATACAACTTTAAAAGTTACATTTTCCTTCTGTCTATTCTGTCTATACCTATTCTTTGGTACTTACCGAGCGATTGTTCGCCGACGACATTCCTTTCTTCTTTCTTTGGAATGTTGTCAGGTGGATCGGACCTTCTGGAGACAGAGCCCAGCGGCGAGGACTTGGAGCAGTTAGCATTCGACCCAGAGCTCTAGATTACTTGTACATATTTTCATTTTTGTTATGCCATTGTGGCATTACTTTCATTCCATGTATTTACATTTCAGCTGTATTATAAAAAGAATGTTTAATAAATAAAGTTGATATTCATTTACATCTTGTCTCTTGTGTATTTCACCTTATATTGCTTAGATACGCTTAGCGTGTTTACTTCGGAGTAAATGCGTCGTGTGACCCATCGCGTCCTCTGCTCGTACACTGGGAAGCGGGGCGTGACAGGTTTTGTTGGCGGCCAATGCAGGTCAACTCTGTGTGGACATGCAGGTCAGTTCTGCATGGACATGCGGGTTAATTCTACATGAATTCCTAAGCAATATAACACAAAAACCATCAGCTAAAAATATTCTTTACAATTCATATTCCTTGAATCTTCCAATTTCATATATTTTGAATCTATCCTAACCCAAAATTTTCTTTTATGGTTATGGATTCCCCAAACAACACCAGCAAAAATGTCAACAAAAATCCCCCACCACTACCGCTTACACCTACCGCTGCTGCTCTGATCAACGAGCAGACGGTCTTGCTTGAGGCGATCCACAGCCTTCTGGAGGGACAGCAGCAGCAGACTGTTATTTTGATGAACCGCCCAGAAGCGGAAGCCCCTGGAGTAAAGCAATTTAGGGCTTTGCACCCTAAGCAATTCTCAGGAAAAGAGATCCCTTTAGAAGTTGAGGAATTGGCTCAAAGTATTGAAGATGATTTGGCAGCGGCACAAGTATCAGAGATTGCTTGGGTTCGAGTTGCAAAGCTGTAGCTCACTGACAACGCACAGGTCTGGTGGAATGCGAAAGAAAACCGTCTCACCAAGCTGATCGAATGGAAGACCTTTCGCGATATGTTCGACGCGAAGTACTTCCCTGAGACTGCTAGATTCGACATGGAACGGCTGTTCATTCACTTACAAAAAGGTTCGATGTGGACTAAATCCGTGGATGAATATGATGCTGAGTTTACCATGCTCAGTCGGTAAGATATTTCTTAATATTTCGATTTTCAAATATCACATACTACACAGCTAACACAATACCAAAACAGGTTCGCGACACACTTGATACCGACGGATGAGATCAGAGCCCGTCGATTCCAGCAAGGGTTAGATCCGGAGATACAAGATGCGTTAGCTATAGGGGATTTCCCAACCCACGAATTGGCCCTGAAAGCTGCCCATAGATATGTGGCAGTGGTGAAAATGATGGGCAGACCTCAATCTGCCGGGATGAAGTGCCCTGCCACTCAGATGGAAGGAGGAGCCTCTTCAAGGACACCATTTATACCCAGGAGATCGGGAGTACCGAACAACCGGCCCAACCCAGCCTTTTGCACTTACTACAGGAGAGATGGACATCTGGTGAAAGACTGCTGGTGTGCAAATCGCCTTTGCTTAGTCTGCGACTCAGCTACTCATGATATTGGGTCTTGTCTTCGGAGACATAACCCACATGATGCACCCAGGCCAGCAATCACTTACCAGCAGCGTCCATCCATCCAGGAACCTGCTCCACGACTCGCACTACCTGCTCCACCTCCCCGTGGAACGACTGCACCTCCTCTTCATCAGTTTCATCAAGCTCAACAGAATGTACCTTACCTCAAGTACAAAGGAACGGACAATGGAATGCTCCTCCAACAAGGAGGAATGTGCCGAGGCAACAGGCTTTCACAATGACTGTGGAAGAGGCTGAAGCCACCGACCAATTCATTACTGGCAACACTTCCCCATCAAGCCTTATTTTCCATCTATACATACCTATATACATTTTCCCTTATACCTAAAATATATCCCACATAACTTAGGTACAATATTAGTAGCCTCACTTCTTGCACTCGCACTCTTCGATACTGGAGCATCTCATTGCTTTATGTCGCAACGGTTCATCCGAACTCATGCGATTCTAGTCAAACCCCTCGTATCCAGCTGGAATGCCAGTTCAGGGAACGGTGTTCTTAAAGTAGTACTGAGATACGACCTGTGTCCAGTGGTCGTCTGCAGCAGAGAATTCTATGCTGATTTCAAGGTGTTGGACATACCGAACTTCGACGTCGTCTTGGGTATGGATTGGCTCGGAACATTCTATGCAACCATTGACTGTCGTCAAAGGAGGGTAGTATTCGAGATTCCAGAGCATCCGGTCTTCTATTTCAAAAGTGGAGACCGTACCCTGGAGCCAAGTACATACAAGGCGAAACCAAAGAAGGCAGTGATTGTGGCAATTCAAGCGGAGGAAGGATCAAAGCCAGAAGTAGTTCGAGAGTTTGACGATGTGTTTCCTGAAGACATTTCAGGTTTGCCTCCCGATCGAGCTCTTGAATTCAGTATTGATTTAGTACCAGGAGCACAACCGGTGATTAAAGCACCGTATCGGTTTGTTCCGGAAGGTTTGAATGAAGTCCAAACTCGGCGAAAGGATGGATTCGTCCCATCACTTCAAATTGGGGATCACCAGTTCTACTTGTAAAGAAGAAGTAAGGTTCATACAGAATGTGCATTGATTATAGAGCCTTGAACGAAGTAACGATAAAGAACAAGTATCCACTACCGCGCATTGACGATCTGTTCGATCAGCTAAGTGGATCTTGCGTTTTCTCCAGGTTAGATCTTCGTTCGGGTTATCATCAGGTGAAGGTCAAGGAAGCTGATATTCATAAAGCAGCATTCAGAACTCGCTATGGTCATTACGAATTTCTTATAATGCCATTTGGAGTGACCAACACACCAGCAATATTCATGAACCTAATGAATCAAGTTTTCCAGGAGTACCTAAACAGGTTTGTTTTCATCTTAATCGACGACATCCTGGTGTATTCAAAGAGTCGGAAAGAACATGCCGAACACCTATGAATTGTCCTGGAAACTCTACGACAACATCAACTCTATGCCAAGTATAGCAAATGCGAGTTTTGGCTAGATCAAGTTGGTTTTCTCGGACATATTGTATCAGGCGAAGGAATCTCTGTAGATCCGGCTAAAGTTTCAGCAGTAAGCGAATGGCCGACACCAAAGTCAGTGAAGGACATTCGAAGTTTCTTAGGTCTAGCCGGATATTACAGAAGGTTCATTGAAGGATTTTCGAAGATAGCAACACCCCTGACAAAGATCACACGTAAAGATGAAGAATTCATGTGGTCAGAAGCATGCACGCAATCTTTTGTAGAACTCAAGTCAAGATTGACATCAGCGCCTATTCTCGCCATACCGGACCAATCTGGAGGTTTTGTAGTGCATTGCGATGCATCCGGTAAGGGATTAAGATGTGTTCTACATCAGCACGGTAAGGTTGTAGCTTATGCATCAAGACAGCTGAAGATTCATGAGCGCCATTATCCGATGCATGACTTGGAATTGGCGGCAGCAATCTTTGCTCTTAAGATTTGGTGCCAATATCTTCTTGGTGAACGAGTGAACATATACACAGATAACAAGAGTCTGAAATATGTGTTTACTCGGAAAGAGTTGAATATGCAGCAGAGAAGATGATTAGAATTTATGGCGGACTTCGACATCAACCTGCAATATCATTTAGGGAAGGTGAATGTAGTACCTGATGCCCTTAATCGCCAACCATTAGCATTGAATCTCACCGCACAGTGGAAGCTTCAGCAAGACTTGCATCTAATGGTGATTGAAGTGGTCATGCCAGGTAATGCTTCAAGTTTGATGAATTTACAAGTTCAATCTACCATTGTCAATCAGATTAAAGCAGCTCAAGCAAGTGATGCTAAGTTGTAAAAGATCAGAGAACAAGCGGAAAGTGGACTTCGAATAGATTTTATCATCCATGAAGATGGATCTTTGAGATACGGCAGTAGATTGTGCATAACAAAAGGTTATGTGCGAGAAGAGTTGATGAAAGAAGCTCACAGCTCTCCTTATTCAGTATACCCTAGATGTACAAAGATCTGCGTCAAAATTACTGGTGGCATGGAATGAAATGTGAAGTAGCCAGAAGCGTCGCTAAATGCTTGGTGTGTCAGCAAGTAAAGGCTGAACATCACAAGACTGCTGAATTACTTCAACCGTTACCTATCCCAGAATGGAAGTGGCAACACATCACGATGGATTTCGTGACTGCACTTCCTCGTAGCATAAAGGGTAACGATGTGGTATGGGTTATTGTGGATCGACTCACAAAGTCGGCTCACTTCATCCCATTTCAAGTTGGCCAATCTACTGAAACATTAGCAAAGAAGTACATGGAGATAAGAATCTAAGTAAAGATTTAAACTCTTCATAATGTACTATCTCTGATACCTATGAACTTATGCAGGAAATCATGAGACTTCATGGAGTACCGGTCTGCATTGTCTCCGATCGTGACACCAGGTTTCGATCACAATATTTGCAAAATCTGCAAGCGAGCTTAGGAAAAAGTCTGAATTTCAGCACGACTTATCATCCACAAACAGATGGTCAGTTTGAGCGAACTATTCAGATCTTGGAAGATATGCTAAGAGCGTGTATACTAGACTTCGGAGGATCGTAGGAAGATCACCTACATCTTGTGGAGTTTTCATACAACAACAGCTACCAAGCAAGCATAGGAATGGCACCCTTTGCGGCGCTTTATGGAAGGAAGTGTCGATCGCCATTAAGTTGGGACGACATCGGAGATATGAAACTCTTAGGACCTGAGATGATAGTAGCAACTGTCGACGTGGTTCGCACTATCAGAGAAAGAATGCGCATAACCCAAGATCGACGGAAACACTGGGCTGATGTAAAGTGCCGTCACTTAGAGTTCCAACCGGGAGAACATGTATTTCTGAAAATATCTCTAAACCATTGAGTGATTCGTTTTGGAAGAAGGGGTAAGCTAAGTCCAAGGTATATTAGACCGTTCGACATACTCGAACGAGTCGGTGAAATGGCTTATCGCTTGGAACTTCCACCTTCGTTGGAATGTGTGCACAATTTGTTCCACATATCCTAACTCAGAAGGTATGTGAGTGACCCCAGCCATATTCTTGATCATTTCGAGCTCACTGTATAGCCAGATTTATCTTGTGAGCAACAACCTGTTGAGATCCTGGATAGAAAGGTGAAGTAACTTCAGAACAAAGAAGTCAACTTGGTTCGAGTGATGTGGAGAAAAGGCACATCAGGAGAATCAACATGGGAAAGGGAAGATGAGATGCGTGCAATATACCATCACTTATTTGTAAACCAGTTCCTAAAATAAATTGTAAATTTCGAGGACGAAATTTTTTTAAGGAGGGTAGACTGTAACAACTCCAATTTCGATTTACATAAAATTGTTTAAAAGTTATTGTACAATTGGGGTATTTACAATTACCGTGAATGCTATAAGAATTTGATTTGCTTTAGAACAACAAGAAGGAGCTTGTAGCTCACTGGTAAGGCCTTGCACTGCTGAGACATAGCACCCGAGTTCAAATCCCATCAGCCACATTATCTTTTTATTAAAATTTCTTTTAATCTTTTTAGAAGCCCAAGGGTCTACATGTGCACAACATGTAAACTGAAGAGACACAAAATATTTGAACATATGCACTGAAGAATACCAATCGACACCTACACGTGGAAGAAAAACCAACCCCCTCCACCGGTTTTGGACCGGCGAAACCGTAGGTAAATACGGCACTGCCAGGCCCCCCGTACCCAATGCTCCCCAATTTCCTCCCCTGGCACCTCTTCAGCTACCCCTACTAACTCCTTATTGCTTGTTTACTCTGAATTTATCCAGAGTGCAATAAAATGCCCATTTAATCCAATTTTAATGCATTTCTTTCACCCACTAAACCCTAATTTTTCCTATAAATACCAGACCTAAATTCACACATCTTCACTCATAATTCCTTACCAAAACTATCAAAAACTTTCAAGTCCTAATTGTGTACAAGTGGAGTTAGCGAAGGGTGAAGCTCTGACGAAGTTCCGGCGATGATACAAGGAGATTCCGGCGACGAAATGACGTCCTGACACTTCCCAATCCTTCTCCTATCTCTCCCCTATCGTTAAAGCCAGTAAGTCCCCTCTTCCCCTCTCTTTCTCTATTTTCAAAATCTTAAATACTAAAACCCGACGGAAGCGGAGTTAATCCGATTTCCGATTCGGTTTTTCTTTAAAAATCCTTTTATTCTTAAACAAGAAAATACCAAACTTTCATATCATATTTAATAAACATTAACAAACATATTAAACAAGTTTCACATCAAAAGAATTTATATTGTAATTTTTATCGCAGTTTTACAGTAAAATACCACATACTTTAGTTTCCGACATAAACAACCTATTACCTTTAGATAGTTCACGAGGTAATGGCCCATCTCACCACAACACGCATCTCTACCATAGCACGATGGAAATTTTGGGAATCTAGTATGTGATAAAACGACTTTACAAATAAATACCATCAACTTATAAAAACATTTTCTTTAAAAAGATGTATTAAACATTTTCATGTAATTGCGCCTCTACAGCCCACTTTTGGGGACCCCATTCGGGATGATGCGGATTATCGCACATTCTCGGGTCTAGTAGGGCGAGATGCAGACCTCCATAAGGAGCATTCGATCTCGATGGAATTTTATACATTTTTCTTTTGAAAATGAGATTTCTACAAGAAAATAAATAAATTATTTTCATTAAAAATATATATATCTATTATCAAAATACCTATTTTAATTATATAAATATTCCAAGTTTTCTAAATCAAAGGAATCACTATTATATGAAAATACCATACAAATACAACACAATTCCAATATTTTAATAAAATACCAAATATTATGAAGTTAGGTTTTACTCACTAGAAATTTCACTTTTATAACATATATATCTATGAAAACCCTAAGGACGATAATTCAATCCTTGGGGCGTATTTTGAAATTATACCAAAACTATTTTTACATAAAACCCCCTCAAGTTATACTAAATTACAATAAGGACCCTAGTAAACATAGGTTTAAGCGGGACCAATCTCTTGAGCCTCAGAGAGCCGGAGATATGGGTGCTTGCCAATTTAAGGTAGAAAATCTAACAAACGGTGTTATCAACACGGTAATTGTCTTGGAAAAAGACACAAATCCTGCCGTCCATGTGCAGCAATTACCGATAACATCAAAACTAATTCAGGATTTCAAGTTCTTTTCAAAGTGTCTTATTCAGACCGAGTCTCAATCTAATCAAT
The DNA here is from genome assembly GCA_030015575.1 of Agapanthus africanus. Classification (NCBI taxonomy): domain Eukaryota; kingdom Viridiplantae; phylum Streptophyta; class Magnoliopsida; order Asparagales; family Amaryllidaceae; genus Agapanthus; species Agapanthus africanus. Next base: position 143,547,866 of record CM057339.1, read on the forward strand.
CTGACTTGAATGTGATTCAAGTATAAACTACAATTCAATATGAATCCGACTATTCAATCTATATCAATCTATATCGACCGAACCGAACCATGGATATACTCTGTCTACATGACTCTCCATCTATATCCACTCTATTTACTGATATCATGGTTTCGGTAAGTCATCCATCTATATAAAAAACAATACAAACAATACAATCAAGACATCGTGGGGTTTATAAGGGGTAGATTGGTACGGAAGGTGTTAAAAGTGGCACAAGACTGTAACCATAATACACCTAACCTGAATATCCATTGCGGTTATACCGTGGCTGAACGGTTCCTTGTGCTCCGTATACCTTAGTCTCCGAAATAGTGGGACTCCTCTCGTATACACTAGCATTTTCTGTACCAGGCTACAAACAACAGCGTTAACAATATAATACAACTTTAAAAGTTACATTCTCCTTCTGTCTATTCTGTCTATACCTATTCTTTGGGACTTACCGAGCGATTGTTCACTGACGATATTCCTTTCTTCTTTCTTTGGAATGTTGTCAGGTGGATTGGACCTTCTGGAGACAGAGCCCAGCAGCGAGGACTTGGAGCAGTTAACATTCGATCCAGAGCTTTATATTACTTGTACATATTTTCATTTTTGTTATGCCATTGTTTAGGCATTGCTTTCATTCCATGTATTTAAATTTCAGTTGTATTGTAAAAAGAATGTTTAATAAATAAAGTTGTTGTTCATTTACATCTTGTCTCTTGTGTATTTTACCTTATATTGCTTAGATACGATTAGCGTATTTACTTCGGAGTAAATGTGTCGCATGACCCGTCGCGTCCTCTGCCCGTACCCTGGGAAGCGGGGCATGACACTTGGTTATGGCTCTCGTGGAAAACACATGACTGCCTTACGAAGTGCCTATTGTTTTTCTTTTAAACACTCGCATGGGAAACACGTGAGGCAGTTTGGACCGTTCTTGTTGTTCATTAGAGACATTCACGTGGAAAACACGTGAGGTCTCATTATAGTGTTAAACACTAACGAGTCCCCAGGCTTTCATTCTGTTTTCTTAGAGATCTTGATATCTTATTAATGACATTTCTAGTAATTAGGATTTGGGTTTGGAAGGTCTAAGATTATTAGTATCGTTTAGACTGAGGAATCTAGTTCTCCTCTCGTTTTTAAAAGAATCAAATTCTTTATATAGGGTTAAACCTTAGTTTTCAGAAGAATTAAATTCTCATATGTTTTGTAAGAATTAAATTCTTTGAACTCAGTTCTTTCCCCTAAGTTTTAAATCTGCAGGATAGAATCTCCCCATTGAGAATTAAATTATCAACTTATGAAAAGATCTGCTTCTTCAAATCTCAACCAAAGGAAGAACTGGGTACTTATATGAAGGGTTAAACCCTTAAAGAAGGAAAGAAGAGATAGAACAATCTCTGTATTTTTTCTTTTTACCTAGTGTGTTATGACGAAACAAGTCTTCACTGAGAATTAAATTCACTTTCTTATGTCTCTCTTTATGTCTCGTCCATTTTCTCTTGATCTCTCTCCCTCTCCTCCCTGAGACTTAAAGTCTCGGGTCCTTTATATAGTAGAAGTAAGTTGTTAATTGGTTTTTAACAAGAGTGGAAGTTATTAATCACCATTGGATTTTTAATCCAAGAGTGCTCAGTTTAACAGAGTATAATCTTTCTCTGTTTAGAAAAATATATAAAAAAATATTTTGGATCTTTGATCCACTAACTCTCTGTTTAACAAAAAATATTCTTCCCAATAGAATTTAATTCTATGTTTGATCCAATGGTTCATTAAGTAGAATTTAATTCTACGTAAGGAAGTGTCCTTACGTGTTTAGCATGTGGGACTCAGTTCGGCCCCTTAGCTGTTTGGTTGTAATGCCTATATGGTTTGCATACAGGCGCTCATGTGTTATCACGTGAGGCTTTGTTTAACCTATCTGTTGTTTGATTGCAGTGCCTATATGCTTTGCATATAGGCACTCACGTGTTTAGTACGTGAGGCTTATTTAGCTTATTAGAAGTTTAGTTGCAGCGCCTATATGCTTTGCATATAGGCGCCCACGTGTTTAACACGTGAGGCTTATTTAGCATATCAGTAGTTTAGTTGCAGCGCCTATATACTTTGCATTTAGGAGTTCACGTGTTTTAACACGTGAGGCTTGTTTAGCCTATCGGTTGCTTAAATGCAGCGCCTATATATTTTGCATATATGCGCTCACGTGTTTAATACGTGAGAATCGAGTAGTGGGGAGTTCCCCTTTCTTACTCTCCCTTTTTTTATGAGGGAACAGAGAAGGGTGTCTCCGAACACATTATCAATCTTCTGCTGTGTAAGGATGGCAAAACGAAGGACAATCTCAACGCCCATCGTGATTTGATGAATTTTGATGGTTTGTCCATTAGAAAAGAATTGCAAGATCGGCATGTAGCTGGTAAATCGGGTTATTATGAGATCTCACCGGCAATCTACAACGTGAATAAAGAGAAGAAACGGCGGTTCTTGCGTGTGTTGAAAGAATTGAAAGTAAACATTTCCAAGTAGGTGCAGATAGAAAATGGAAAAATTATAGGATTCAAGAGCCACGATTACCACATATTGATACAACATCTTCTTCCTTTATGCCTCAGAGCATCGGTAAAATCAGAAATTGGTCTCTTGCTTGACGACTTTTGCACGTATTTTCGCCAATTGTTTTCCAAAAACGTGGACGTCAATAAGATAGTATAGTCGAAAAAGATATTCCTTTGATCCTCGGCAAACTTGAAACTATATTTCCACCTTCCTTTTTCGATATTATTTTTCACTTGTCTGTCCATCTGGCAATTAAGGTTAAGATTGGCGGTCCAGTCCGTTACCGTTGGATGTATCCAATCGAGAGATATTGTTGACATTTATTATTCATCATTTAAATTGCAAAGAATTATCATGAATTATTAATTTATTTCATTTTCAACAGATATCTGTTAACTTTAAAAAACTATATCCACAATAAGCATAATCCTGAAGGTTCGATTGCTCAAGGTTATATCGTGGAAGAAGTCACGTTTTTCTGTGCTCGTTTCCCGAACGACGATGTCAAGACAAAGCTAAACAAACCGCAGAGTGTTCTTGATGGTCTAATTAAAGTAGGAAGGCTAAAGAACATGTCTTACGATCTCGCGGCCAGTGTACATGCGTACATCTTGATAAACAATGATTGTTTTGCTAAATATGAAGAGTAAGTGTTTATTATTTCATCGTTTTAAAGGTTCGAAATTAAATTTAATATAACTGTATATTAACGAACAGAGCGTACAAAGATATACTCACGAGATCGAATCCTAAGACATGGTTGAATGATAGGATCGAAGAAGAACAGAGCAGCCGTTTCACCGCTTGGTCTATAAAAGAAGTGAACGAACAATTGAATCGTGGAGAGCACATTGATAGAGAGGTCCACAACCTTTTAAATGGTCCAATGATTGCAGCTAGGTTTTACAATGGGTATGGGATATCCAGTTATAAATTTGAGGTAGAAAGTATAGAACGTATTAGGGTTACACAAAATAGTGGCAGCGCAACCATCGATGAGGATGGAAATCCCTAATACAGTGTTCTTGAGGAAGTTATAGCGGTCTCATACCAGTATACAACTATCCCATTTCATATATTCCAATGCAGATGGTACGATACCAAGACTGACCGGGGTATGAAGGTCGATCAATATGGTCTGACTTTGGTAAACACCAAACGAATGTTTCCAAAATAAGACAGGTTTATCTTTCCCGCAATGGCAATACACATATATTATTCTCGGGACTTGTAGAAGGTTGACGGGGATTGTCACGTACCGCTTCCCAGCGTACGAGGAAGGAGACGTGGCGAGTACGCGACGTATTTACTCAGAAGTAAACACGTTAAGCGTAAATAAACAATATAAATAAATGCACAAGAATGACAAGAGATGTAATATAAACAACAACTTATATTAACATTCATCTTTACAATACATTGCTTTGAAAAGAAAATATACAATGATAAGAAGCAATGCCTAAACAGTGGCATATGAAATGAAATAAGTACAAGAAAAAGCTAGAAGTCTGGCTGCTTTGTGAACTGGTCCAAGTCGTCCTGACTGGGCTCAATCTCCTGAGAGTCCGATCCTCCTGACGAACATTCCAAAGAAAGCAAGAAACAGGAATGTTGTCAGCGAACTAGCGCTCGGTAAGTCCCAGAAGTAAGAATGGAATAGAATAAGTAAAAAGAAAGAACCGTTAATTTATACAGGTATATGTTTGTTATACTAACGTAGTTGTTTGTAGCTCGGTACAGAATGTATCAGTGTATACGAGAGAAGTCCAACTATCCCGCAAACTATGGTAACATGTAAATACAAGACCCTGTCAAAACCCACGGGAAAACGACACGAGAGTTCAGGTAGGTATCTTTTAGTGTCCATCATCGTGTCACTTTTAACACATTCCATACCAATCTACCCCTTTAAAACCCCATAATATATTGTATGAATTATAGTTATCAGAATTGCCGGGACCATGGATACAAGTTGTTCATGTAATCAGGTTCAGGATATAAACAAGTAGACATGTAATCAAGTCAAGTTATAGCCATGGTTCGGTCAACTCAAGTCATATTTGCATGTTGATCTTGTTCTGGTATTCAGGTTCAGGTTCAAGTATACAGGTTAGGGTTTGGATTCATGTTTGAATTGTATTTTGGTTTGAGATGAATTCAAGTTTGATTTAGACTCAGACTTGAGTCAGACACTTAGAACTGATTTAGATCCTGAATTAGGTTTGAGAGTTATCGGTAACTGCTGCATATGGACGGCAGGATTTGTGTATTTTTCCAAGACAATTACTATTGATAACACCGTTAAGTTTTTCTATCTTAAATAGTCAAGCACTAACTTTCTCCGGCTCCCTGAGGCTCAAGAGAATTGATCCCGCTTAAACCTATATTTACTAAAATCCTTAACAGTGTTTTATATAGCTCGAGAGGGTTTTATGAAAAATATTTTATATATTTTCAAAATAAATCTTGAGTATTTATTTGTATTATATAGGGTTTCCATGGATGTGTATTTTAAGAATTTGAAGTAATTTGGTGATAATAGTTTAGCTTGGATAGTTCAAGGTATTTTACTATAAAGCTTGACTTTTGAGTAACTTAAAGGTATTTTGATGAAGCTTGTTATTCTTTTATTTTTTAGAAAATATGGAATTTTATTATATCTTGGAAATATGTGGTTTGATAATATTTATATAATTATTAAAAATTAATTTTATTATTAAGTAGAAAATTTCGTTTTTCTTAAAAATTGTATTAAAATCTTTCGAGACCGAATGCTCCGTGAGGAGGTCTGCATCTCGCTCTACTAGCCCGAGGATGTGCGATAATCTGCACCATCCAATAACGGGTTCCCCAAAATGGGTTGTAAAGGCATATTCGCAAAGAATTTAATAATACTATTTAAAAGAAAACCGTTTTTTATAGTCGATGGTATTTTAATGAAATATTGTATTTGCCACAAAAATAAGTTCAAAGAGTATCGTGTTATGTAAACATGTGTGTATGTGAGGGCTAGGTTATTACCCCGTGATGTTAAAGGTATGTACAAATACAGGAATAAAAAAATGACGTATATAAAGTTCATGGTATTTTCATGTAAAAGTAAGATTTAAGTTATTTAACATGATATTTTAGAGTGAAAGTTAGTTCTAAACATTTATAATAGTGTTACAAATATTATGCAAAAGTTGGATGAACAATATATGATTAAAAATTAAGTTTTATAGTTTAGAAGATTTGCATTGGTACTAACTCCACTTACCGATATTTGTTTTGAAAAGAGATTTTAGAGAAGAAGGAGATGATGAGAGGGGACTTACTAGATAGAAATATGAAGATGAGGTAGAAAAAAAGGGTGTAGTTGTCGTAGCGTCGCGGGGTTGCTGGAACTTGCTTGATTCCTCACCGGAAGTTGATTTTTGGCTAACTCCACTTGTACATGAGAAAATTTGAGGGTTTTGGCTAGAATTTTCAAAATGAGGAAGGGCTGGGTTATGTGGTTGTATTTATAGTGTGGAATTAGGGTTTTGAAATTGAAAGAATGAATTAAAATGCATTTAAATTGGATTTAAAGGTGAAATTGAAGTCTCTGTTTAATTTGAGAGAAATCAAACAGTGCAGGGGTAATGGGGGTAGGCCAAGGGTTTTGTGTACAAAACCCGGGCACTATTGCCTACGAGTAGACCGTCGGTGCTGGCCCTTTGGGCAATCTTGTTGGTCCAATATGTGAGAGGGGCCGGTGGATCTTAGCCACGTGTCCAAGGTTGTGTGCACAACATTTTGCACATGTTTGTTTTTCTGTCTTTTCATTTCTATGTGTAGTGTACGTGTAAACTTTTGGCCTTCCAAAAAATTTAAAAGAAAATTCAGAAAAAATATAATGTACCTGAGGAGATTCGAATACAGGGGCTACGCCACAGCAATGCAGGGCTTTACCAATGAGCTACAACTTATTTCTTACCGTTCTTAAACAAAAATAACTTATAAAGTGTACTCAGGCTTGCAAATTCCATTCTGTACATTAACTTAAGAAAATTTGCACAGTAAAATCATAGTCGTTATAGGGATGTTGTTTGTCATTGGAAATCGTGAGATTATTATTATGTGCCGACGTTGAATGGCTCTGAATATGAGAGCGACGATGAAGATATCGCGATAACACATCTCAGTCCATCTATTGAACATACCAGAGATTCAAATTATTCTGCCCCGCCCATACATACGTTTGTAAGAAGCGGCATCGGTTAATTGATTGTTAGATGAAGATTTTGAGAATCCACCCAACGAATCTTCAGATAATATACCACATAAATGTGTTTGGTAATGAAGTTAAATTCAATGTTCTTAATTGTATAATGATTATAAGTAATGAAATAACGTTTATATATATATATATATATATATATATATATATATATATATATATATATATATATATATATGTGTGTGTGTTGGATTTCATCATGGGCGCAGGTAAAGTCACTAATGCTACAAAAGACAGCGTCTACAGAACATTTTGAGTCGATCCATACCCGCCGATGAGACTGTCCTAGGACCCTCAGAAGGCAAGGAACCAAAGCAGCAACGCCTATCCCTAGCAGCACTCCCCTATTACTGCCACATTACCCTCACATGCCTCCCTTACTCACGTCGCATCGCCCCCGACTGTCCCCCTATCCTTACTAGCACTCCTCCTATTTCTGCCACATCATCCCCTATGTCCCCTACTCACACCGCATCATCCCCGACCGTCCTCCCTATCCTTACTAGCGCTCCCCTATTACCGTCAAATCATCCGCAGCGTCGCAGCCTCCCCCTATTCCTACTAGTGGGTCAGCGGGTCCTCATACCCCCGTCACTCCTGCACATGGTGCATAGTTTACTCATTTAAAATTTGACACATCATTACAATATAAGTGGATATTGAATCATCTAACAGTTTATTGTTTGCAGATCCGTATTCTACTCGCGGAATAGAGTTTGGCACCGGTTCTAGCGCCACGAAGGGAATGACAGGTATAATCGTTATTTCTTAAAGTTTTTAAATAAAGATTATAATTTAAATTTGTCAAATTCTATATTCATATTCTAAATATTCTAATATTGTGTATATATATTTATTTTTTCGCAAGCTCGAGCAGTGATAGGATGAGGGGTCCTACTGGGCCCGACTTCTGCAGGCCGCGAGCGAATGCTGGGCCATAGGATCTGATTTTTTATGCAACATGTGTGCATGTTGGAGAGTACGTGACCCAGTAGGGGGATTATGTTGGGCATGAGATCCGTACTTATTACAAGTACCCGCTTCATATTTGGTGGAACAAGGCCCAGACCGAGCATTCTACGCGGTATTTTGGGTCGGAGGAGGTATGGCATACCCCTTCACACATTTAAATTTCAATCATCGTTATATAAATATACATATACATATGATTATTTGTTTAATAAATTTCAATTTCAGAACAGGAAGAATTATTGATTTGTTGGCGAGAATGGCCTATACAGGCCATTCGATATAGATCACGTTCACGCTCACTTCCTAGGCCAGTGTCAAGTGATCAAGCGATATCGCCGATGGAAAATGAAGACTGAACTATATCTTTCCTGGGCCGCGGCAAACGAGGATCAGCGGATGCACTTGATGGAGGTCATAGCGCTGGAGATCCCGAGAGAGGATTGGCCGCTTCTTGTCGTCTATTTTGAGCGCAATGATGTGCGGGTATCAATTTAATTTTTAAGATTTTAACGATATAGCATGAAATCATATTCTAAAATATATTATAATATTTACTTTGCAAGACGATATCGGTTCGAAATTAGCAGAACCGGAACAAGGGCGTGCGGGAACAACGGCGTGCAAGAACGTGCTATCCTGATCCAAGAGAAGCGCTCGCAGGCCATTGCTCAGTGGCACATGGAGAGTGTTTCGATACTTAATTCCATATGTTTTCTATATCATTAATTAATTATTAAACTAAATCCTAATTTCACCATAGAGAAAGAAGGACCCCGCCAACTACAATGAAGCCAAGAGGTGGGCCACGTTACATAAAGCCACAAGCGCGTATATGGTATTTTTCATATAATCAAGTTGATTACGTATTTTAAGTTTAGCACATGTGTATGTATATGTGTGTGTATTATATACAGACCCAGTTTCAGACAGACGCCTTGGGACTTAGCCCCAGCGACTCGATTACCGCCATTGTCCCTGTCCTAAATTCGATATCCGGCGGGTATCATGGTGGGTATGAGCGCGGGGTTGGTCCCGAGGCCCATCGATTTTTTGATAGACGTTCGAATGCGCATGAGTACACCATGACCCAGAAACGGACGGATACGGCAGCTGCGTCGCAGTAGGAGATCCATCGTCTCCGCGAGCATATGGAGCAACAGCATCAGACGCGGCAGGAGACGTGGAAGGAGCTTCAGGAGACGCGCCACGAGCTGCAGGAGCTTAGGGCGAAGATCCGAGACATGAGGCGGTCGCACGCCGATTCCGTCCAGCAGACCATACGGACCGAGTTGAGCGTATTTTTTAGGCCACGGGGCGATGGTGATGGATCGTCGTCCCAATGGTGTTAGTTCTATTTTTTGATTTGTTAACACATGCAATAGGACTTTAGTGGAGTATTGATTATATTGGACGGTTTTTTGACGCATACATTTTTTGATTTGTTGATTTGTGGAGTATTGATCATATTGATTGTATGTATAATTTTTGTTTATGTTTGCATGCGATTTGGAGCTTATTAATTTGATTATTGTATATTAATTGCATGAATGATAATTATATATTGATACTTGGGAATGAAAATTATATATTGCTTATGATTGAAATTAGCGCGTGTGGGCGCATGGAAAATTTAATTATTTAAAAAAAAAATAACTTGTCACGGTTGTAACCGTGATTAAATAGATTTGTTTACAGTTACAACCGTGAACAACAGGCTGCTCCAGATAATGATATCTGGAGCATGTCAGTGTTATGGGTCACGGTTACAAGTTTTGTTCACGGTTGTAATCGTGACCCATAACTGGTTTTGTTCACGGTTGGAACCATGAACAAAAACCTGAGGCCTACCTAGTAACTGATTTTTTAACCTTTCACGCTTAGAAACGTTCACGGATACACTGGTGAACGTTTTGTTTTCTGTTCAGGGTCAGAACCATGACTCATCCTTTGCTTACTTGGGTCACGGTTCTCTCACGGTTTAAACCGTGACCAAAATAACTTTTGTTCACGGTTTAAACCGTGAACAAATCTCTACCCTGTAGTAGTGGCTGAGACATGCCTCATAGGTTATGTTCAATAAACCTCTTAGAAAACATGATTGACTTATAATTGTAGAACAAAGAAGACGGCAGAGAAGCTATACAAGAGTGTAGACAATGTCTGGATAGAAGCTGAAGCAAAATCTAAGGAGGTTAGCTTAAGAATTTACCACGTTCGTCGTTTTAATTGGTTTGAATACGAACGGTGTTTCCTTTTGTTTTTTTTATTTTTGTTCTAATATAATGTGCATATTTGTCTATATAATAAAAGGTGATAATTTAATGTATGTAATCTTGAGAGCTGAAACTGTAACACGGTGCTTCTAAACGCTATCCGTATGAACTTTTACTGTATAAAGCTTGACTTCTTTGATTGTTCATTAATTGTGTTTTTATCTGACATTCATGGTTCACTCATTGCTGGTAAAGGCCAAAACATTATTTTATCTAATTATGAACCTATTGGTGTTAAGCATGTGTATGCATATTGATGCAAATATAACGGTTAAGTTTGTATACACATAATTGTAAATGAGGCAACGGTCTTTACGGTGTCACTGGAGGCCTGCAAACTTATATTTCTGCAGGTGTCAATCAATGTGAAACGAAAGCTTTCAGCTGCTAAAGAAGAGAGAAGGCTAAAAGGATCTAATAAAATTTACAAACCTGCTGCTCTATTTGAACCAAACTACACTTTACATCTGATTAGTCCTTGTTGAGTTCATGATGATTTTTAGTCGTTTTCGTTTATAACCTTGGAGGCGTAGAATGATTTTATTATAAAAGGAAACGCTTCAAATGTTGAGTAATTCACATCTCATAATGCAACCTGTACAATGAAATATTTTTGCTACATTTTATAATGTTACACAAGGCTTTGTCTTTTGGGTTCTTGTCACGGCCCGCTTCCCAAAAGACGGAGAGCGAGAGCGGATGAGACCCGCAACGAATTTATACCGAGAAGCACTCATCGATATGAATACGCTAAGTGTAACTACAAGCAGAAAGGTAATATATATAAGAATTTAAAATAATAACAACATAAAAAAACATTTATTGCAGTCCCAAAAATAATAACTGAACACAGCTCGAAAAATTTAAGGAACAAGGAATAAAAAGAATAGTCTTGAACAAAAGATGGTATACTGCAACCGAAGTTTAACGCTCGGTTTGATAAAAAAAAGGTAGTAGCTATCCTGCTCGCTTGGCTGCTGATGTCGAAGCTCCGCCCCTTCTAAGATTCTCCATGTTTCCATCATCGCAAAATGCTTGCCACCGACCCAGAATCCTCCTCTGCCCGCACCGGGGTTATTCTCCGCACCTAGTTTATCCTCCAAGATCTTGTACACAGCTCCTCGCTGATTTTGGGGGGTTACACTTCGTCGAATGTGGCCTACTGCAGGCAACATGGGGGGGTACCTCTCCACAACCTCTTTGTAAGATCTTTGGCTCCTGAATGACTCACTTTCGGTGAATCTTCCGCTCACCACTCCTTACCCTAGTAACTCTTTCGTTCTCCGGTCGCCTTTCTCCGTTCATGTCCATTCTAGCATCGTCCTCACGGCTCACCACAACTTCTTTGTAAACCCTTTGAATCCTCGCCGGTGATGAGCACAGTCTCGCTGTTGTCTCGGCGACTCGATCCTAGCACCACTTTGATACCTACCTTCTCTCTCCTTCTTTGGTCGCCTATCACTACTTATGAAATTCTTAGCAACTTCCTTATCCTTCACTTGAGACCTACCTCTGATGAGTTGAAGGAAGCCTGCTAACATAGTGAACCGGGGACCAACACCTCACCGGAGATTTTCTCTTTCCTTTGCCCTCAGCTTGATCGATCCCGAATTCTATCTTTGAAAGCCTCTCTTCTCGATGCTCCGGAGACCTACTCTGACATTGAGAATGCCCCGATAAGTCTGTTGTCCGTTTCGAGCAAGTTGGATTATACGAGTAGTTGCGTGGGCTCTGTCCTTCACCGCTAGAAGAGCGGTTGAAATCTGCCTCACCAACGCTTTCCCTTCGACGTCCCATGATGTCGACAACAACAACAACAACTGAGCCTTTTATCCCAAGCATATGGGGTAGGCTACATGAACCAACATGAGAATCACGCCGGGTCCAGCACATGAATCCTCCGCCTCCACTCACTCCTATCGAACAATATACTTTCATTGAGTCCTTTGGCAACCATATCGTTTCGTATCACCTCCATCCATGTTTTCTTTGGTCTCCCTTTTGCCCTTTTGCCATTGCCCATATCGAGAGTTTCTATTCGTCGAACCGGTGTTTCCATAAGTCTGCGTCGTCCCATAATGTCACGTCCCGGAATTTGGCACTAGACTGGCACTTAAATACGCAACGTCTAAAGGCGTAACGTAATGCAAGTAAACCGAAACCCAGAAATCCAAACCTTTTTGCGGAAAATAGTGGAGGTGCAGTTTTGAAATAAAAGTATATTGAAATCAAGTTCTTCTTTAAATGCATAAATAATAATATATGAGAAAACAAATGGATTATATACTACAGTTGAAAACATTTTTTCGTCTTTTAAAATTTGGGCAGCACCTTTCTTGTATATTTTGATGCAAAAATCACATACATGCAATAAAAGGCATCCCCAAGCGGGGGCTAGCTCTTCGCCAATTGGCGGAATCACAAACATGCAAAACAAATATATACGATGCCCTACGGCGAAGATCAACACAGAAAGAATAATAAAGCAAGACATCATCATCTCAAATAGCGGACATACACCCATCGCTCTAAGTCTCGCAAATACACAAGTCTGTCTAGGTCTACCAATATACAAAGTCTAGTTTCTGATTGATGGAATTTATCTAGATACAATAGATTTAAAAGGTTCAAGAGTGGTCACGATCCAATGTGTGTCCCACCCACCAAAATAAAACATCCTGAGGGAAAACTGTGTACTAGCAATACCGCTACTGATCCAAGCAGTCGAACCTACAAGAAAACTGTGGCACAACGGGGGTGAGTTGTCAACTCGTGAGTTGAAAATATCAGCAGGTAGAAATCGAATAAATAACGATCCTTAGGTCATACTGTATCATAAAGGTAATACTATGGTATCTAGGGTGACCATGTATGCATAAGTATCAACAATAGAGTAGTGTCGATAGCAACATGTAAAATCCAATCATCTGAATCATACACCTGTATGTATATGAATATCAAACAACGTGTGTCCATCAATGAAACAACAACATCATGGAACCTCAGTGTCCAACATCGACACTTGTTCAGTTGATAAAACTGCACATTTGTTATTACATTTTTCCTACTATTTCTATACTAGAAAAGGTGTTTATTATAATATATGATACATATGAGGGTTTATCTGTAAAAATACTATTTTCATGTGTTGATATATTATAAGTAACATTTGGTAGGAAAATGTATGCAAAAATACCATTGACCAAATCTTAATGGTTAAGTTAATATCTCAATAAAACAAACTCTACTAATATTATTTGTTGAGTTATTGTGCAGAATTTGCAGGGCTAAAATCAAGAGAATCAAAGTTGTTAAGAGAAAACCTGCCTAATTAAGAAAGCAAACTAAGAAATCAATTCTGGCAGAAACAAAGAAAAGATTTCCAATTTCCAGAGGTTCCAGAGATCGCCACGTGTCATAAGGAGAAAAGCCCAGAAGAGAAAATCAAAAGATCCCTCTACTTGGCCGCGTATCCGCGGCCAAACCCCCCTATTGGCCGCGGATCCGCCGCATGACAGAAGAATTGGGGGCTGGCATTTTTCTGTTTGGATCTTAACTACTATTCCCCAATTTAGGCATCTAGGGTTCTCGCTTTGGGACTATAAATAAAGACCGGGAGCCTCTTGGAAAAATCATCAAGTCGACGAGATCACGAAGTCCAAGACGGCTCACGCATCCAGGCTGATCATCAACGGTTCATCTACCTCCTTAGAAGAGATCGAGAAGCAAACTAGTATTTGTAATCATTTTCTAAGGAAACAAAGTGTAATGAGTTTTGTTGATTAATAAAGGTAGTTCTTTTTCTTATTCTATTTTCTTTGTAGTTTCATTATGAATTCTCTCTCCATCTCTTTTTCACCCAACATGCACGAGTAATTCTCCGCTTGTTAGGGTTCGTAGGATTAGGGTAGGTTAATGGATGATGAAGATTCTTAAACTCTTTTTACGTCCTATAAAGTTTATAAACTTTACCAAAAGAATCATTAACATCCTAATCGGGCGCGCTACCAATTCATTGTTAGTCTCGACCGTGATTAGAGATTAGATTAATGATTGTTTTGGTAAAGGCTAGATATAAACGAAGTTCCGTGTCGAGATAGGGGTTAAGAGTGGGAACCCTTTTCCCTCCAGAAACCCTAATCTACATGCATCACTGTCGTTCTAGCTTTAAATTTATTAAAGGATAGAAAGAGTAATTTTTAATTAATCATCCATAACTACTAAATCCTAATGAACCCTACAAGCCTTCTTCTTATATAAACTTACATCCGTAGTTAATCTAGATCTATATTTTGCATCCGTGTTTAACGTAGATCTAGATCCTACAACCATTCTACAATATTCTTCCTCTCTCTTCCTAGTCAACACGCCTAAAGTAAGAATAAAAGGTTCTACGTTTCCCAGAGGATGACCCGTGCTCATCTCGGTCTAGCTACACGCGACACCGTTATTGATTGCGGTTACACTACACACACTTTTCTAGATCAATCAACACTCGAAACATCATGAAACACGTGTCCAGCATCGACACATAAATCCTCATATCTCAGATGTCACATTCTCAGATCGACCCTCATATCTATCCCACGACTCCGGCTGGTATCCTCTGGATAACCGCCGGGTCCAAACTATCACCAGTAGGTAGTGCATCCCCTGCCATGCTCATCGCCTAACTCTACGATCTTCTTGCCCCGGGATACCTCACCGGATCCACCATGTACCCACAGACGGTTCCTCCTCACTTTTCAAATCGGGTATCACATGGCTCAGAACCGAGAAAACTCATGGTTGACATGAAATATCATATCATGAGAAACTGAATTTTTAAAACAATACATAATTTCCTTTGAAATATAACCACGGTTCTCGAATCCAGATATCTCATGAAAACCGCATCTCAATGCATATAACCATAAGGTACGATGTATGCAAACATGGAACAGTAATGTGAGCATATCAAGTATATCATGCAAGCATGTCATGTGATAGTACTGAAAATGAATATACTTTACAGTTAAGAATAATATCGTGATATAGCAGTTCTACTGTGCAAGTGGCATGGAAATTACCGATGATGAATGCGTGAGCCGGCAAATCTGTGTAAGTGTAACATACACATCATCGGTAATAGTGTAGGTGTACCATTAGACGATATCATATAACGGTAAAAACCAGGAACATAATACGTATGCCACGAGGGATAATCCAATATAAACATGAACGATAATAAAGTATGTAACTACACTTGAACCATACGACCATTTTAAATAATACGAATCGTAGTTTTGAAAGTGGGGGCTACGGTGTTTTTGAGGAAAGACGCCATTTGAAAATCCGTAGCGTCCCTTGAGGTTTCCATTTAAAATGCATACGATTTGTTGGTTTTGGATATAAGTATGGTTCAGGTGAAATCTTTACATCAGCGATTCCGCCTCATAGTATCAGATGTGACAATATCCTCGAACGCCATCCTCAAATCACGAGCGCGGATCAATCATCCGGTATATCTTATCGCGTATGATAATCCATCGTACGGTGTCATCAAACAGAATAAGGATCCCATCGTCCTATTCATCAACAAAGGTACGGATCTAAGGTCTCGTACTTCATATCACCTTTCATTCTCAT
This sequence comes from Agapanthus africanus, assembly GCA_030015575.1. Lineage (NCBI taxonomy): Eukaryota > Viridiplantae > Streptophyta > Magnoliopsida > Asparagales > Amaryllidaceae > Agapanthus > Agapanthus africanus. Next base: position 143,563,586 of record CM057339.1, read on the forward strand.
TCATATATATAATATCAATCTCATGTCATATCCTTATCATTCTCATACCATATCTATCTCAATCTCACATCATCGTTATATTAATCTCATAACATATCTTGGCACACATATTTGTGTATTTATATCACCTCACGTCCTCATATCAAGAATATCCACTCATATCATCTTATATCAATTTTTCCATTAAAATGGTTGCGGGGGTGCTATACCCCATCCACCCAACTTCCCCCGTAGATGTAAATCTACTCACCTGTTAAACTCTTTTCTTAGTCGAATTCGATGCGCTTTTTGATCTCCTTCGTCGCCTCGGAAGTCCACGCGGAGGTATCTACAAATCAACACACGTCGTAACGTTATTAAAACCAAGTCCGAAAACCGATATGGCACACAAAGTGCTCATAGGTTAGAACCTATAGCCTACGCATGCAAGAACAACCAAATAACCATCGTCGTTGACGTACAAATGTCCAACGACAAAATCCAAACTCAAATACCAAAACCCAAGTTTCAGAAATCGGAAACTGGAAATCAACAACGTAGAAAACCACATCCAGATTCTACCATAGGTCAAATTAAGAGATTTTGCATATAGGGTAGGTGTAGATATCAGATAAGGGGAACACACACCCAAAACCACACCATTCCCCAACAATGTGGCCGCAATTTGCGGTCACAAGAGATAAATCTGTGGCCTGAACTTGGCTAAAAAGTCTCGGGTTTCTAAGGTAGTTTCCTATGTACCTGCTCTTCTCACTGTGATGGGAACTTAATTTATGGGGCTCTCGGGTCATACCAGATTCCATATAAACCTCATAAAATGTCACAAACTCGATGTCGGGAAAATTCTAAGTTTGTGTATTGGGTTTCTAGTCTTCTAGTTTGTCCAGAATATCATCACTAAGGGTTTGTAAACACTCACTACACCTCAATTACAATTTTACAAGTCCATTCATCCACTAAACATCAACCTAGAAATTTCCAAGATCACAATCTACACTTGTTTAACTCTAATACACTATAGGATATTAGGAAACTAATTACAAGATGAGAAGTGAGAGTTATACTTCTTGGAAGCAACTTAAGAAAAACCCTAGATACTCCAAAGTGCTCAAAATCCAAATTTGATTCAACCATGGGGCGTAGGATGAGATTGTGTGCATTTTTAATGAAGATGGTGTGGGGTTTTAATGAAGATTTAGGGATGTTTCATGGAGGTAGAGGAGGTGGAGGAAGGAGGAGATGGAGAAAGATGAAGGATGAGGGAAGAAATGAAATGATGAAAATGAATGAAGAATGGTCAAGGGTATAGGAGCCATCCTCTCTCTCTCTCTCTCATGCCTCAAGTTATCATATTGTCCCCCCTTCTCTCTCCTCAATTATCTTTTCTTTTCTTTTCCTCTCACAAATAAATCACAAGTCACAAATGCAAATGAACCATGCATGAAAGAAAACACAATATGTCATGATGTACTAGCCATGGTTAATACAAAAGTGGATTTGACCTAATCGTGATTAGTAGTGCATTAATCAAATTTAATTTAAACTTGCATATAAATAATTGCATAATTATTTACAAAATGCCCAAATCCAATAAATACCTTTTTAATAAATAATACATATTATCTCCAATTATTTTCCAAATATTGGTATATAATTATACCATTTTACGAAAACCCCAATTTGTAATCAAATAGTTTTCGTGAAATATACTATTTTATTATTTAAATTCCAAAAATAATATTTTATATTTTTGAAATGTTATAATCTTCCCCCTTAAATAAATTCGGTCCCCGAATTTAAATTTAAACCCCAAAATACTAAAACATTTCAATAATCAGTTTAAATCAACGGGGCTCCGAAATCACGGAATACTCAAACATGACACAGCGCATCGAGTGCGCTTGAAAACAAGTGCAAAACTCAAAATCAAACTCCATCAAGCATCACGCAATCATAAGAGTTATAAAGGAAATGCAAATCTCAAAATCCACTGTTAAAATCTGATATACTATAATCAAAATCGTAATATGTATATAGTACGCATTCTTGTAAAACCATTTTAAAAACTGATTAAAACACATGAAAAATCTTTTCTGTATCGCCGTGCGATGCGTAGCTCACGGTACAAGTTGCGGACGCTCATTTGTAAAGAAATAGTTATATGTCTATATATGTTTGCTTAGGATATACGTCCCGCCTTTTTGAAATATCCCAAAAGATTCTCCTTTGTAAAAGTTTGTGTCACTCCTGGGCACATAGGAAATAGCGAGGGTATAGCTCCTTTTTGAAATCTCTTGGTAAACTTTTATGCATGCAAAATTACTCAAGTACTGTTCTCAGATAAGTCCTGCTCGCCTAATATATAATATAGTACCTATCATGAAAATATGATGCTCATGAGTAAAATCAGCCTTAAAAGGCGTATCCAACATCACGTCCGTCTGGTGCGCACGGAAATCCAAGTCCAAAACAAGCGCCACGAATGTGCACAGAAGCAAAAACTAAGTGCAACGGGTATGTACGAAGCATCTGTCAAGTGCAACGGGTGTGCACGACAACAATATCAAGTGCATCTAGAGTGCACGAAAATCTCAACCAAGTGCAACTAACATACACGGATAAAAATCTAAATCAAGTGCATCTGGTGTGCACAAAATCACATCCTATGCACCCAGTATGCACGAAAATCTAAATCAAGTGCGTCAGATCCACACAAAAATATCTAGTGCAGTAGAGTGCAAAATAACAAACGTCAAGTGCACAGGATGCACGAAAACATAAATCTAGTGTCACAAATGCACGAAACAAATATCAGGTGCGCTAGGTGTCCGAAAACTCGTCAATGTACCAAAAGTGCGTAAAAACAACACCGAGCGTACCAAGGTGTATAAAATCATGAACGTGTGCAATTGCATGCACAAAATCCGTACCAACGCATTGCAAACATATGTGAACTATACCAAGTGCATAAGTCAAGTCGAGTGCATAAAAAATGCACGAAATCAAATCGACAGTATCAAAATCCACGGAATCATAAATATGTGCAGCCAAGGCACAAAATCGATATCAAGTGCAACAGATATGCATAAATCGTAAACCAATGTAACGGTGTATAAAACATAAACCCAGTAGGTGCAGCCATGGTGCACGAAAACAAATATCATGAAACCCAATCATCGAAACTCAAAGTCGAAGCGATGAAAGTGTGATACTCGGATCACAAAACACAAATCACAATAAATGACATTGAGGTACACCTCCTTCAATGTCAAAAAATGCCGATGCGCCTAAGACTGGCAGACCAAGAACATCAACTTGTCTCCTGCTCACGGTCTGGCGTCCTCTGTTATTGGGTCCTTATTTTTTCTGTGGATCACCAATCTCAAAATCTTTCTGCTCGTCAGCCTAGTCAGGTGTAATAATGGAACGGTTCCGCTCTGGCACTTCTCTGGTCGTCTCTTGACCAATTAACATGACCACTTGTAAAGTAGCACGTTACTGATGGCGGCATCTGGCCCTCTGAATATGCGCGATACAACCGATCCTTGGTGCAATTCTTTATCGATGCGGTGTCCTGGAAAGAACTTGCTTATGGTCTCTTCCGATCTCACCTATGCCGAACTATACGGAGGTTTGCACTCTTTACTTGAACCTTTTCCTCATTTCCGGACAGCTGCGTCCTCAGCATGACTTTCCTCTGGAATTTGGTCGTATCCAATGCCTCTGCATACACAACAATCCTCTGGCATCAACAGGGAGTAACAACAGCTCGTTAACATCTTGCACGAACCTATTGTTCCACCCGTCATCATAATCATCCACTTCGACGTTATATCTTGCTGGCTAAGTACTGCAATTCATTCTTTGCTATAGTCAAATCTGTAGTCTCTCACACAGACTCGAAGTTACAAATTCGGGTATCTTCACTACTCTGTGGAAGATATCTAGCCGATTACATCCTCGGGAACTCATCCAAATTATGAGAGGAATATTTTTCATTCGCCCGTTCTCTATCAACTCACAACGTATCTGGATGAGGTCCTTCTATCCGAAACTAGTCAACTTACTGATCTCATATCGGAGCATCCAACGAACAATTTCCTCTCTTGATCGATTTACTCTAGATCTGAGTAAAATCCTCCAAACTGGAATTCTTCAACTTAACTGAGCCTGCATTGGCGCATTAGATCAGACGAATCATCTCAGTCACTCTATTCAAGATGGAGTAACGGTCTTCTGTCACATCTCTGTCTGAAAGCTCCAGTGGTTTCAGCTCATAAACTCTATAGGCGACATCCCATCAATCTCAGCAACAGCTAGCTCATCTATCTGCACGGTAGAAAATGTTGTGATCCCTGTGGTAGGCTGTACATCAACAGTCCTCTCAATTTGGCAGCTGCTATCAATGTCCTGATCATTCTGTACAGATCCGAACACTCGTCTCAAACGATAGATCACAACACAAACAATATACCGATACGTTCCTATGTTATTAGAAAACATCATGGTCAGCCCTCGTCCGTGACGAGCTCGCTCTGACCGCATCTCTAGCAGCAGCTCTCTCTGCGCTCATAACCATGGTGACAGGAACCTCAAGCAGGTATCGATGAAGATAGATCAAAGAAACGAAAAGAATCGATAGGTCCAAAATGGATATATGATCATAGGAAAGAATGGAATAAATGGGAGTATGATCATAGGAACAAATAGAATCATGGATTTCAGGAAATATACATCCTAAGGTCACTTAAGCGGAGCAGCGTGTCGTAAGTATACCGCAGAACATACATACGGTACGTCACTCTACTCAAGCTACCTACTCTATCAACCAATGTCAACCTATAAGATGAAAACTCGGGTCCTAAAAACCCTCCTTAGTCAATTCTGAGTTCTGTAAGGTCAAGCCTAAACTCGAACCAAGGTTAAACCTAACGCTCTGATACCAATTTTTTCACGACCCGGAATTTGGCACGTGACCAGCACTTAAATCACGCAATGTCTAAAGGCGTAACGTAATTCAAGTAAACCGAAGCCCAGAAATCTAAACCTTTTTGCGGAAAATAGTAGATGTGCGGTTTTGAAATAAAGGTATAATGAAATCAAGTTCTTCTTTAAATGCATAAATAATGATATATGAGAGGAAAAAATGGATTATATACTATAGTTGAAAACATTTTTTCATCCTTTAAAATTTGGGCAGCACCTCCATTGTATATTTTGATCCAAAAACCATATACATGCAATAAAAGGCATCCCCAAGCGGGAGCTAGCTCTTCGCCAATTAGCGGAATCACAACCACGAAAAACACATATATACGATGCCCTACGGCGAAGATCAACACAGAAAGAATAATAAAGCAAGACATCATCATCTCAAATAGTGGGCATACACCCATCGCTCTAAGTCTCTCAAATACACAAGTATGTCTAAGTCTACTAATATACAAAGTCTAGTTTCTGAATGATGGAATTTTTCTAGATACAATAGAATTAAAAGGTGCAAGAGTGGTCACGATCCAATGTGTGTCCCACCTACCAAAGCAAAACACCCTGAGGGAACCATGTGCCAGCGATACTGCTACTGATCCAAGCGGTCGAACCTGCAAGAAAACTGTGGCACAACGGTGGTGAGTTGCTAACTTGTGACTAGAAAATATCAGCATGAAGAAATCGAATAAACAACGATCCCTAGGTCATACTGTATCATGAAGGTAACACTATGGTATCTAGGATGACCATGTATGTATAAGTATCAACAATAGAGTAGTTCCAATAGCAACATGTAAAATCCAATCATCTGAATCATACACCTATATGTATATGAATATCAAAGATCGTGTGTTCATCAATGACATAACAACATCATGGAACCTGAGTGTCCAACATCGACACTCGAAACATCATGAAACACGTGTCCAGCATCGACACGTAAATCCTCATATCTCATGCGTCGGATCCTCAGATCGGCCCTCATATCCATCTCACGACTCCGGTCGGTATCCTCCGGATAACCGCCGGGTCCAAACTATCACCGGTAGGTAGTGCATCCCCTGCCAGGCCCATCGCCTAACTCTACGATCTTCTTGCCCCGGGATACCTCACTGATCCACCATGTACCCACAGACGGTTACTCCTCACTCCTCGAATCGGGTATCGCATAGCTCATAACTGAGAAAACTCATGGTGGACAAGAAATATCACATCATGAGAAACCGAGTTTTTAAAACAATACATAATTTCCTTTGAAATATAACCACAGTTCTCGAATCCAGAGATCTCATGAAAACAGTATCTCAATGCATATAACCATAAAGTACGATGTATGCAAACATAGAACAGTAATGTGAGCATATCAAGTATATCATGCAAGCATGTCATGTGATAGTACTGAACATTGAATGCACTTTACAGTTAAGAATAATATTGTGATATAGCAGTTCTACTGTGCATGCGGCATGGCAATTACCGATGATGAATGTGTGAGCCGGCAAATCTGTGTAAGTGTAACATGCGCATCATCGGTAATATTGCAGGTGTACTAGTAGACAATATCATAAAACGGTAAAAACCGGGAACATAATACGTATGGAAAAAAGGATAATCCAACATAAATACGAACGATAATAAGGTATGTAACTACATTTGAACCATATGGTCAGTTTAAATGATACGGATTGTAGTTTTGAAAGTGGGGGCTACGGTGTTTTTGAAGAAAGACACCATTTGAAAATCTATAGCATCCTTTGAGGTTTCCATTTAAAATGCATACGATTCATCGGTTTTGGAGATAAGTATGGTTCATGTGAAATCTTTACGTCGGCGATCCCGCCTCATAGTATAAGATGTGGCAATATCCTCGAACGTCATCCTCAAATCACGAGCGTGGATCAATCATCCGGGGTATCATATCGCATACGGTAATCCATCGTACGGTGTCATCAAACAGAATAAGGATCCTATCGTCCTATTCATCAACAAAGGTACGGATCTAAGATCTCGTACTTCATATCACCTTTCATTCTCATCCATATATATAATATCAATCTCATGTCATATCATTATCATCCTCATACCATATCTATCTCAATCTCACATCATCGCTATATTAATCTTATAACGTATCTTGGCACACATATTTGTGTATTTATATCGCCTCACGTCCTCATATCAAGCATATCTACTCATATCATCTTATATCAAATTTTCCATTAAAATGGTTGCGGGGGTGCTATACGCCATCCACCCGACTTCCCCCATAGATGTAAATCTACTCACCTGCTAAACTCCTTGTTTATTCGAAGTCGATGTGCTTCTTGATCTCTTTCATCGTCTCGGAAGTCCACGCGAAGGTACCTACAAATCAACACATGTCGTAACGTTATTAAAACCAAGTCCGAAAACCGATACGGCATACGAAATGCTCATAAGTTATAACCTATAGCCTACGCATGCAAGAACAACCAAATAACTCTTTTCGTTGGCGTACAAACGTCCAACGACGAAATCCAAACTCAAATACCAAAACCCAAGTTTCAGAAATCGGAAAACAGAATCAGCAATATAGAAAACCACTCCCAGATTTTACCCTAGGTTAAATTAAGAGATTTTGCATATAGGGTAGTCTAGATATCAGATAAGGGGATCACACACCAAAAACCACACCATTCCCCAACAATGTGGCCGCAATTTGCGGCCACAACAGATAAATCTACGGCTTGAACTTGGCTAAAATGTCTCGAGTTTCTAGGGTATCTTCTTATGTGCTTGCTCATCTTACTGTGATGGGAACTTAATTTATGGGGCTCCCGGGTCATAACTGATTCCATATAAACCTCACAAACTGTCATAAACTCGATGTCGGGAAAATTCTAAGTTCGTGTATTGGGTTTCTAGTCTTCTAGTTTGTCCAGAATATCATCACTAAGGGTTTGTAAACACTCACTACACCTCAATTACCACTTTACAAGTCAATTCATCCACTAAACATCAACCTAGAAATTTCCAAGATCACAATCTACACTTGTTTAACTCAATACATTATAGGATGTTAGGAAACTAATTACAAGATGAGAAGTGAGAGTTATACCTCTTGGAAGCAACTCAAGAAAAAACCTATATGCTCCAAAGTTCTCAAAATCCAAACTTGATTCAACCATGGGGTGTAGGATGAGGTTGTGTGTATTTTTAATGAAGATGGTGTGGGGTTTTGATGAAGATTTGGGGATGTTTCATGAAGGTAGAGGAGATGGAGGAAGGAGGAGATGGAGAAAGATGAAGGATGAGGGAAGAAATGAAGTGAAGAAAATAAATGATGAATGGTCAAGTGTGTAGGAGCCATCCTCTTTCTCTCTCTCTCTCTCTCTCTCTCTCTCTCTCTCTCTCTCTTGAGCCCATGCCTCAAGTCATCATATTGTCCCCCCTCTCTCTCCTCAATTATCTTTTCTTTTCTTTTCCTCTCACAAATAAATCACAAGTCACAAATGCAATTGAACCATGCATGAAAGAAAACACAATATGTCATAATGCACGAGCCATGGTTAATACAAAAGTAGATTTGGCCTAATCGTGATTAGTAGTGCACTAATCAAGTTTAATTTAAACTTGCATATAAATAATTGCATAAATATTTATAAAATGCCCAAATCCAATAAATACCTTTTTAATAAATAATACATATTAATCTCCAATTATTTTCCAAATATTGGTATATAATTATACCATTTTATGAAAACCCCAATTCGTAATTGAATAGTTTTCGTGAAATATATTATTTTATTATTTCCAAAAATAATATTTTATATTTCTTAAATGTTACACATGAGCTCCCTCAAAGATTCTTTATAGATTTTTTAAGGTGAAAAGGAAAAAGTTCTAGAAGAGAAGAAGAGTTTTTGTGTTGAAAGGGGGTGAACTTTGGTATTGGAAAGGGATGAGTTGCCACAGGATGACCGGGGATGATGTTGATCTTGTTGGGTAACATCACCTTGGTTTTGATATTGAATAAAACACTATTTAACTATTTTTCACACTGATGATACTTGTGGTTAAGTTTATGTTTTCAGTGTGAGAGACATGACATATATTGCAAATCAAGGAAAAAGACAAGTATAACGATATCAAAACACAAAAGAGCATGATGTTATGAACTAATAAGATGCACAGGTGAGGAAATAAAATAGAATGAGCTTTGCGACATCAAAGGAAGCAAACAGACATGGCAATAAGGAATTTTCAAGATAAGAAGGTAAAGTTATTGTCACGCCCCGCTTCCCAAAATACGGAATACGAGGGGTTGATAAGGCCAGCCATGCTCCCACGGTCAAGGAAATATCCTGCCGTAGTCACACTTCGGCTTCTAGCTTTACGTGGTAATCAGTAAACAACGCACATGTAATGAGAAATGCAGTATCTGAAACAAAACAAATACAAAGAACTGACCTGATGGAGGTAAAAAGAGTATAACTCTGGATAGTTATCAAGATGTCCGCGATGTACGTCTGGTCCTGGTCCAGGCTAGATCCACTCCTCACTTTGAGCATGCATACTCAGGTCGTCAGAGCGACACGATAGCAATATAAATATATAGATGCAAGTGGCAACTCGAACAGTGATAATAGATATATAACAGTAAATCACGACGGTAAAGATATGAACATGGAGTAACCGATGAAGTGTCCAATAGATCAGGTGAACGGTAAAGCAGTAAAATAGTATGCCAGGTATGTCAACACAGTAATTAATGTATATCAAATCCATTATTCCTATCAGTCTATAAGTTTCACTGTACAGGTCACTAATCCTATCGTCAGTCCAAGTGTGAGAGTCAACCACTCGCGAGTGTCCTCCACCCAAGGGTAGGACCCAAGGGAAAGGGACCACGGGCCCAAAATATAACTCACGGTAATAATCATGTACCATGTAAATCTCCATATATCTCCATATATATAAGCCGGCATGGGACTCCCGAGATTCTGTTGAACTCACACTCAAACTACCCCACACCCCGTGGTCTACATCAAACGCCAACCATAACCTCAAATACCGGTCGGTCCATGACAAGTCTGCGTGAGAACTGGAGACAGGATCTCCATCAAGCACGTCCCGACTAATACCCAAGATAAATGGCAGTGTCTGGTGCCTTATCTGTGACACCCATGCAAGAGCTTCCATAAGTGTCCCATACCACTTATATTCACACTTACACACGTCCCACAGACGTCGACAATGCAATAGAATAATAGAGTTCACTGATTGTGTACAAGTACGTATCACTTTCACTTATCCACTCATGCACGAACATTAACGTACTTGCCACAATCACCACTAATACCTAACACTGGGTAATGCACATGATCACTAGGATACTAATGCAATAACATATACATATGATGTGATGAGAAAACAGTATGGAAGGCAGGATTAAGATGTCATATGTCGGTGTCCTATCACTTGCATAATTTATCATAAATAATATATGCCAAAATTTAGCGAAATAATGAACATGGGATAAGTAGTATTTGTGATTATCTATCCAGCGAATTTGGTTTCACGTCAATCGGGTTTCAGGATCACTAGAAATGGCCATTTCATTTTAAGCGTTCACTGCTGGAAATCCGGTTTCAGAATCGGAAGTCCGTTTCGTAAAGCATTTATTCCCAGTTGGGATCATATTTTAGCGACGCTACAGTTGAATGAAATCTAGGGTTTTCAGTAAGGTTTTCAACGCAACCGACGGATTCTCAATCGCGTCTGTACGTCAGGAGTTATGTACTATTCAGCATTGGGGTGTCCGTTCTGGTTCTGTTTTGGACTGCTATACGTCCCGATCTTTTAAATTGCATATTAAATAGCAAACGACGATAAAACGGAAAGAAACCACTTGTGTTATTTAGATAGAAGATTCACCTTTAATAAAATGTAGAGTTCCGCAACATACGAGTTCAGGAAACAAGGTGGTACACATTACGGGACAGCACACAGTAAACAGAGTCGCTCTGGACTGCAGTCCAGAGTCACACTCCGACCCAAATATCGTCACAATATCAGTACAGAAACCAATAGAAATTTGCATAGGGTTACAGGTCGTCGAGTTGGCTTCTATTTGAGCCCTCAAACGCATCATTTCAATATTTACATAATTTATTGTGATTTTAACGATTTTCAGGTGCGGGAAATTCCCAGTTTTGTGGGTGTAGTTGGGGGTGTTCGTCTAAGTCGTTAACAGTCATATTTTGCAGCGAAACTTCTACACCAGGTTCATTATGACACGGGCCACAATATGCAATCAAAATCCGTCAAATTAATTCAAGGTTTTCATTGGGGTCGTATATCGGACACATCACTTATAACAATTTTACACGGAAAGTATAAGCGGGAATTAAAGGCGTTCGAAATGTAATATCACAAGTAGCATGAAACAAGTATTAAACTTTCCTGGAGATGTGTCGATGAGGGTCCGGCAGCGGCAGCAGCACGATCGCGTCATGGGCGCAGCACAGGTTCGGCCTTTTGGAATCAGACAATTGTGCTCACTCTAGTTACTCTCGGTGCAACCCTTTTCATCACCGTCCCGAGTTGTTTCTGGTTTTGATCTGGTGACGAGAGAGGGAAATTTAGATAACAGAGAGAGATTTAGAGAAATAGAGAGAGAGAGTTAGAGAGAGAGAGAGATGTAGAGAGAGAGAGAAACAGAGAGAGAGAGAGAGAGAAGTGTAGAGAGAGAGAGAGTAACAGAGAGAGAGAGGGAAACAGAGAGAGAGAAGTGTAGAGAGAGAGTAACAGAGAGAGGGGGAAACAGAGAGAGAGAGAAGTGTAGAGAGAGAGAGATTGGGGGAGAGAGAGACAGAGAGAGAGAGAGACAGGGGACAGAGAGAGAGGGAGAGATAGATAGAGATCTACCTGGCGACAACGGGGGGGTCGACGATGGTCGGCGGGCATTGATGAGGAGCTCGCCGGGAGCGGTAGCGAAGGGATTTGGAGGTTGGTGGCTCGTCGTCATTGAGAAGGTGCCCGAGGTGCGGGGATTTTGGTTCGAGGAGGTGATGTAGGTTAGGTTCGTTGTGGCTCGTCGCCGTCGTCGTCGTCGAGGGGAGCGGGTGAGGGAGCTGAAGTGGGTTGGCGAGAGAGCTCGGATGCAAGGGAGCTCGGGTGTGTAGGGGTTTTAGGTTGGTGGAGGAAGATATAGGAGGGTTCTGTGGGTGGAGGAGAAACGAGGGAAGATGAATGAGGGGTCGACGAGGAGGTTCGCCGTCATCGTCGGAGGGAGTCGAGTGAAGTGCAGTAGGTGTGGGAGTGGGTTTTCGAAAGAGAGAGGTGAGGAGTTTTGAGAGACTGTGAGGGAGCAGTGAGGTTGAGATGAGGAGTTTGAGAAAGTCGAGGGAGTCGTAGTTGAGGTCGCGGGGGCGTGGGCAACGGCGCTGCGACGTGGGCGCGAGCGTTGGCGAGGAAAGCGGATCGCGTGAACGAAGGAAAAGGAAAGAGCCGTTGGGGAAGAAGAAGAGGGATCGAAGCGGGTCGGGTCAGCAGCTGCGGGTCGGGTTGGGTGAAGCGGGCTGAAGGGAGTTGGGCTTGGGCCAGGGTATTAATTTAATAAATTCTTCTTAAATTTTTCGTAGGCTGAGGAGATAGGGAAAGGCCGGGCTTTGGGGATTTATTAATAAAACGGGAAAATGGGTGTTGGGCTGAGGGATTTAATTGAATGGGAAAAGTGGGCTGGGGATTTTAATGTTAATAAAATTAATTTGGATTGGCTGTGGGATTTGGGTTATGGGAGAGGGAGAATATATATATATATATATATATATATATATATATATATATATATATATATGGAGAATAAAAAGGGTTGGGGATTTAAAATACTACAAATAATTTGTAGATATAAGTAAATAGATTTGTAAGTAAAACCCATTTTATAAAATATGGATATTGGTGTATATAAAGGAACCGGGTATTACATCATACCACCCTTACAAAAATTTCGTCCTCGAAATTTAAAATAAACGATAAGTTATAAAATCATAAGAGAAAGCTACTATATCGCAAACTAACACATAATGATTTACTAGAAATAGGTGGATGAAGAAATTTGAAGGTTTACATATGTATACAAATAATACAACTAAAAGAATAGGTCTAAAAAGTATAAAGTAGAAATCAATTATGAGGGAAACCCATATGTACAAAAATAGAATAGCAATAACGAATAATAACATCCGAGGCGTGCTAGATAAAATCGAAATCCTAAACATATGCACACCTCGCATATCAAAGGTAGCGCAGCTAAAATAATAAGTATAAGTTACAACCAAAATGAAATAGTGAAAGATTTGTCGGTAGGTTAAAACATTTTAGAATAACGTGTTGATCAAACAATTTTTAACATAACTTAGAAAACCACATGGTGAAAATAAGAAGCATAGCACCAAAATAATCTGTGTAATACATATGGTCGCGCTACCGAAAAATGAGAATAATAGTAGTGTACTTAAAATACATAAAACGGAGTAGTCAATAACACGCACTCTTCGATAAATACAAAATAATGAAAACTAATTTTTCGTATAATGATGTCCCTAAATATAGTTAGGGTAACAGGGAAAAGCACAAAAATGTATAGGGCTAGCTAGGGTAGGGATTACAATGGAGTGTGGCTCATTCAAAAGATCGGAGTGTGACGGCTTTAGACTGAAGGTCGAAACGATTGGGGTCGGGTCAGCCCAGGGTGTAAGGGTGAACGGTAATGAATCTCAGGAGAAAAATAAATGTACAGGGGAAACAGCCAAGCATCATGTGAACCAAGAAGATCAAAAGATTAGCGAACTCAGCCAATTTTATTTCATTCCAGAAAATTCGAAACAATGCTCTCTCGAAAAGCGAAGATGGCCCTAAACTATACACAAATTTATTTGGCCAGAGGGGACAACAGCTAAAACCCGTCAGTCGCGGTTGTGGAGGTTCAGCAGGTTACGGTAGGCTCGCGCGCTCAGGTAGGGACGTCCATTTCCATAGCGCCTCGCAGGGACCGCCATTGGGAGTTCTTCCACCGCAGGGTCTTGTTCTTCTGGTCCTTCTTCCTCGGCTGGAGCTTCTTCATCGAGGTCTGCTTCCATGTGATTCTCTTCTTCTGGATTCTCTTCCATGGGATTTTCCTCCACTGGATTTTCTTCTATCGGGCCTTCCTCGGGATCTTCCTCTATCGGGTTCTCTTCAGGGTCTCCTTTCTCTTCGTCGGAATCGCCTATCATGTCAACCTCTGGGGCGGCGGCTCCTTCGTCCTCGGAATCGCTGTTTCCGAAAATGACCTGGGGGCCGTTGAACTCATCGTCAGAACTCACCAGCATGCGGTCTAAGGAAACGCATGACTGTGCATCCTCATCTAGATGCGGCGCTGCTCCAGGGTGGGCCATGGCTTGAAAAGAAAGAGTCACGATCAGACAGTTGAACATATTAGGGAAATAATCAAGGATATGGAGTACAAGAAAAATATGCGGTAAGCAAGGACTGAAAAATCAAAACAAGAAATGCTGCTGTAATGAATAAAATAAGTGGGAAAGCAAGAGGACGATACATGCATTACGATTCAAGGTTTTATTACATTCAGCCAAAAGTTTAACGGATACAGGATCTCAAACGAAAAGAGAAATATTTACAAGTGATAACATTTTATTAAAAGCAGAAAAACGTGATAACTCTTCTTCGATTACTAGACCGCTGCATTCTCGTCACGCGAGTTGAATCCTGTGCTGGGTCTGCCCTATCCTCGAAGTTCGAACTACGCAATAATCATGACTTGGCAGAAGTGGAGAGTGTGGACGAGTCTCCTCCTTGTAGTTCCTTCCTTTTAGGGCAACCGTTGATAAGATGTTCGCTGGATCCGCAAATCAGGCATTTCCCCTGGGCGCGGCGACAATCCCTCTGAAGATGTCCTGGCCTCTTGCAGTACCCACAACATTGGGTCTTCTGCTGCTTCTGTCGCGGGGAAACAAGTGGGCGCTTCATCTTCCTCTCTTGTCTTCGTCTAACAGGGATCCCTTTACGATTGGAGACTTCCGCTGGTGCCTGATTCACCTGCCTTCTCAATCCTTCAGCTAATAGGTCATTTGTTCACTCCTGGGCTTCCTTCAGGCTTTGCAGTATATTCAGAATCTCAACGGTCTGATTCTGGGGAGTGGAGATCGAGGAAGAGTCGTTGGAAGACATGGTCCTGAAACGACAATTTTGAGGACGATATAAGGCACAAGCTATAAGAATTAAAACATAATATGGATTAGGCAAGGAATCGAGAATGTCGGATGTGATGAAATTTATTACCAGTGGAAATCAACTGTGGAACTCCAAGTCACTCAAACCCTGACGGATAAATCAAAAATGCATAGCCGAATACACTATGTGAATCAAGATTAAGAATAACAACTTCACAATCCAGACAGAAGGATGTCTTAGATTGCCAAACACTACACGGAACTGCAATCCCAAATGAAGCAAAACCTGGCTCTGATACCAACAAAACCATGTCACGCCCCGCTTCCCAAAATATAGAATACGAGGGGTTGACAAGGCCAGCCATGCTCCCACGGTCAAGGAAATATCCTGCCGTGGTCACACTTCGGCTTCTAGCTTTACGTGGTAATCAGTAAACAACGCACAGGTAATGAGAAATGCAGTATCTGAAACAAAACAATTACAAAGAACTGACCTGATGGAGGTAAAAAGAGTATAACTCTGGATAGCTGATCAAGATGTCCGCGATGTACGTCTGGTCCTGGTCCAGGCTAGATCCACTCCTCGCTCTGAGCATGCATACTCAGGTCGTCAGAGCGACACGATAGCAATATAAATATATAGATGCAAGTGGCAACTCGAACAGTGATAATAGATATATAACAGTAAATCACGACGATAAAGATATAAACATGGAGTAACCAATGAAGTGTCCAATAGATCAGGTGAACGGTAAAGCAGTAAAATAGTATGCCAGGTATGTCAACACAGTAATTAATGTATATCAATGCCATTATCCCTATCAGTCTCTAAGTCTCACTGTACAGGTCACTAAGCCTATCGTCAGTCCAAGTGTGAGAGTCAACCACTAGCGAGTTTCCTCCACCCAAGGGTAGGACCCAAGGGCAAGGGACCACGGGCCCAAAATATAACTCACGGTAATAATCATGTACCATGTAAATCTCCATATATCTCCATATATATAAGCCGGCATGGGACTCCCGAGATTTTGTTGAACTCACACTCAAACTACCCCACACCCCGTGGTCTACATCAAACGCCAACCATAACTTCAAATACCGGTCGGTCCATGACAAGTCTGCGCGAGAACTGGAGACAGGATCTCCATCAAGCACGTCCCGACTAATACCCAAGATAAATGGCAGTGTATGGTGACTTATCTGTGACACCCATCCAAGAGCTTCCATAAGTGTCCCATACCACTTATAGTCACACTTACACACGTCCCACAGACGTCGACAATGCAATAGAATAATAGAGTTCACTGATTGTGTACAAGTACGTATCACTTTCACTTATCCACTCATGCACGAACACTAACGTACTTGCCACAGTCACCACTAATACCTAACACAGGGTAATACACATGATCACTAAGCTACTAATGCAATAACATATACATATGATGTGATGAGAAAACAGTATGGAAGGCAGGATTAAGATATCATATGTCGGTGTCCTATCACTTGCATAATTTATCATAAATAATATATGCAAAAATTTAGCAAAACAATGAACAGGGGATAAGTAGTATTTGTGATTATCTATCCAGCGAATTTGGTTTCACGTCAATCGGGTTTCAAGATCACTAGATATGGCCATTTCATTTTAAGCGTTCACTGCTGGAAATCCGGTTTCAGAATCGGAAGTCCGTTTCGCAATGCATTTTATTCCCAGTTGGAATCAGATTTTAGCAATGCTACAGTTGAATGAAATCTAGGGTTTTCAGTAAGGTTTTCAACACAACCGACGGATTCTTAATCGTGTCTGTACATCAGGAGTTATGTACTATTCACCATTGGGGTGTCCGTTCTGGTTCTGTTTGGGACTGCTATACGTCCCGATCTTTTAAATTGCAGATTAAATAGCAAACGACGATAAAACGGAAAGAAACCACTTGTGTTTTTTATATAACAGATTCAAATTTAATAAACTGCAGAGTTCCGCAACATACGAGTTCAGGAAACAAGGTGGTACACATTACGGGACAGCACACAGTAAACAGAGTCGCTCTGGACTGCAGTCCAGAGTCGCACTCCGACCCAAATATCGTCACAATATCAGTACAGAAACCAATAGAAATTTGCATAGAGTTACAGGTCGTCGAGTCATCTTCGATTTGAGCCCTCGAACTCATTATTTCGATATGTACATAATTTATTGTGATTTTAACGATTTTCAGGTGCGGGAAATTCCCAGTTTTGTGGGTGTAGTTGGGGGTGTTCGTCTAAGTCGTTAACAGTCATGTTTTGCAGCGAAACATCTACACTAGGTTCATTATGACACGGGCCACAATATGCAATCAAAATCCGTCAAATTAATTCAAGGTTTTCATTGGGGTCGTATATCAGACACATCACTTATAACAATTTTACACAGAAAGTATAAGCGGGAATTAAAGGCGTTCGAAATGTAATATCACAAGTAGCATGAAACAAGTATTAAACTTGCCTGGAGATGTGTCGACGAGGGTCCGGCAGCGGCAGCAGCACGATCACGTCACGGGTGCAGCACAGGTTCGGCCTTTTGGAATCAGACAATTGTACCCACTCTAGTTACTCTCGGTGCAATCATTTTCATCACCGCCCCGAGTTGTTTCTGGTTCTGATCTGGTGACGAGAGAGGGAAATTTAGATAACAGAGAGAGATTTAGAGAAATAGAGAGAGAGAGAGAGTTAGAGAGAGAGAGATGTAGAGAGAGAGAAAAACATAGAGAGAGAGACGTGTAGAGAGAGAGAGAGTAACAGAGAGAGAGAGGGGGAAACAGAGAGAGAGAGAGTAACAGAGAGAGAGGGGGGGAAACAGAGAGAGAGAGAAGTGTAGAGAGAGAGAGAAACAGAGAGAGAGATTGGGAGAGAGAGAGACACACACACAGAGAGAGGGGGGACAGAGAGAGGGGGAGAGAGAGATTGATATCTACCTGGCGACGACGGGGGGGTCGACGATGGTCGTCGGGCGTTGATGAGGAGCTCGCCAGGAGTGGTAGCGAAGGGATTTGGAGGTTGGTGGCTCGCCGTCGTTGAGAGGGTGCCCGAGGTGCAGGGATTTTGGTTCGAGGAGGTGATGTAGGTTAGGTTCGCTGTGGCTCGTCGTCGTCATCGAGGGGAGAGGGTGAGGGAGCCGAAGTGGGTTGGCGAGAGAGCTCGGATGCAGGGGAGCTCGGGTGTGTAGGGGTTTTAGGTTGGTGGAGGAAGATAGAGGAGGGTTCTGTGGGTGGAGGAGAAACGAGGGAAGATGAATGAGGGGTCGACGAGGAGGTTCGCCGTCGTCGTCGGAGGGAGTCGAGCGAAGTGCAGTAGGTGTGGGAGTGGGTTTTCGAGAGAGAGAGGTGAGGAGTTTTGAGAGACTGTGAGGGAGCAGTGAGGTTGAGATGAGGAGTTTGAGGAAGTCGAGGGAGTCATGGTTGAGGTCGCGGGGGCGTGGGCAACGGCGCTGCGACGTGGGCACGAGCGTTGGCGAGGAAAGCGGATCGCGCGAGCGGGGGAAAAGTAAAGAGCCGTTGGGGAAGAAGAAGAGGGATCGAAGCGGGTCGGGTCGGCAGCTGCGGGTCGGGTTGGGTGAAGCGGGCTGAAGGGAGTTGGGCTTGGGCCAGAGTATTAATTTAATAAATTCTTCTTAAATTTTTCGTGGGCTGAGGAGATGGGGAAAGGCCGGGCTTTAGGGATTTATTAATAAAAAGGGGAAATGGGTGTTGGGCTGAGGGGTTTAATTCAATGGGAAAAGTGGGCTGGGGATTTTAATGTTAATAAAATTAATTTGGATTGGCTGTGGGATTTGGGTTAAGGGAGAGGGAGAATATATATATATATATATATATATATATATATATATATATATGGAGAATAAAAAGGGTTGAGGATTTAAAATACTACAAATAATTTGTAGATATAAGTAAATAGATTTATAAGTAAAACCCATTTTATAAAATACGGATATTGGTGTATATAAAGGAACCGGGTATTACAGTTATAAAAAAGAACATGATTTGAGAAATGAAAACTCAAGCAAATCAGAGAACGTGCTACAAATGAGTAAAACTTATATTTTCTCCATTTACTGAGTCGTTGGTCATCTCGTATGAGTCACATAATTTTAAACTTTTAAAATCTCTCAAATATTAGATATTTCAAGTTTTGAGTCGTCTCAAAACCTTGTGCTATCTCATGGTCTTTGACCCTTTCCTTTGTTCTTCATATCTTGAGCCGGCTCACCATAGTCTTGATCCGTCTCAATTCCATTCTCTGTGCAATGATTTTTTCTTCCGTTGCTATGAGTTAGCTCATCTTAGTCTTGATCCGTCTGATATCCATTCCCTGTAAAATCATTTTTTGTTCTGTTGCCATGAGCTGGCTTACCCCTATCTTGAGCCGTTTCATATAAACTGCTGCTCCTTAATATTTCTTCCCTGAGTTGGCTCACCATATTTTGAGCCATCTCATGTTGGTTTCTTGTACAATATTTTTTTCACTGTTCGTGTGAGACAACTCATACATTTTTGAGCCGGCTCAACTATTGACCATTTGAAATCCTTTAAATCATTCTTGAGACGTTTCTTTCCAGTTTTGTGGAATTCTTTCCCAACTCTTATATATTGTCTTGGTCGAATTTTATTAAGAAAAATCTTGCATTCTCTAATCTTTGCGATCATCTCTTGGTTCTAAAAATTCATCATCTTCATCAAAGTTTTCGACACCCTAGTTATCACCATGTTTGAAATTCTTTTGGGTTTTTCGAAAGATTTCAGTTTTTAATTCTTGCAAAGGCTTTTATAAACCGGTTTTAAATTCTATTCCTTTGCAAAATCTTGATCTCCATTTTAAATTCTTTATAAATCTTTCTGAGATCAAAAAGGGCTTTAAACTTGATTTTATCAATTACCCTAATTCTCTGGTTTTAAAATTGTGATTGATTCATATACAAGATCAGGAATTGGTTTAGGTTACTTGTATTGTAAGTGAGTTGTAAATGTTTGATCTGAGTTCGTTGAAAAGATTACCCGGTAGAATTTGTCCATCAATGTAAGGTGTAAAGGTTTGATCTGAACCTGTTGAAAAGATTACCAGGTGGATGTGGTCCATCGGTTTTGAAGGTTTCTTCACCTTAAGAAGAGTTGAATAGTGGATGTTCCTAGGGGAGACCTAGGCGGAGACTAGATACCGCGGGTATCGAACTTCGTTACCAATCGATGGTGTTCTACTGAGTTTGTATTTTCTGATCTCTGTTATTCTATTGTTTGTGTAATTTTATTATTTATATTATTCTTCCGCAACATTTATTGTAATGAGCTATATTTTAATTGTTAGTCATTTGTCCTATTCACCCCCTTTAGGACACTTTTCAATTGGTATCAGAGTGGTTAGCTCTCTTTTTGGCTTAAAACTCTTGAGCTTAGATCGTATGGAATAATAATATTACTCAAAATAATAAATCATTAGAAGTTCAAGACACAAATCGGTCTCCACTCTTTGATGGCACGAACTATAACTTCTAAAAAACCAAGATACGAATTTTCCTTCAATGCATCGATCTTGATATTCTAGATGTTGTATAGGAAAATTTTACTTTACCGGCTAGACCTTATAGTGAAAATGATCGGAAAAATATGGCTATGAATATTAAAGCGATAAATGAATTACATTACTCTCTTTTCCTGACGAGTTCAACCAGGCCTCCATGTGTACTACCGCACATGAGATTTGGAAGACTCTCGAAACTTCTTGACGAGTCAAGTGAAAGAAAGTAAAATCAACCAACTCATGAGCGAATATGAACAGTTTAGAATGAGCGTTGATGAATCGATTGATGTAATGTATTCAAAGTTTAATAAGATCATTACTGAACTTTTCAATTATGATAAAACTTTTACAAAAAAGGAGAAGTGCTTGATGATCTTGAGGATTCTCACAAAAGAATGGAAACCCAAAGTTCCGACTACTGAAGAAGTGAGAAATATAGATGAACTAACTTTGGAGAACCTTGTAGGGAAGCTCAAGACGCGCGAGATGAAACTCAGCGATATTACAGTGAGGCAAAAGGAAGAAGAGCCTTCAATGAAGAGAAGTCTAGCTCTAAAGCGAAGAATGTTCCACCAGAAAAATCGGATAGCGAAAGCGACCAAAGCGAAAACGAAGATGATATGGCCGCACTCGTAAAGCAATTCACAAGATTCATCAAATTCTAAAACTTCAAGAAAAGAGGAAACTACCGAGGTAATAGAAATTCAACTTTGTCTACAAATCCCACTTGTTATGAGTGCGACAAAAAGGCTCACATGAAGTCCGATTGCCTGGCATTGAATAAAGGAAAGAACAATTATGAGGATAGTAAAGACAAACATGAAAAGAAAAGAGCGTTCCAAACAAAATGGGATGAATCTGATTCTGACACTTTAGACAATGAAGAAAAGATCATTGCAAACATGTGTTTCATGACACATGAAGACAATAACGAGATATGCGATGGTGATCTTGATAGTTAAGATATAGATAAATTGATTTATATATTGAATTGCAAGAGAAATTTCAAAAATTATTTTCTAAATATAAGAGTTTAGAAAAGAAATTTTCTTCTATCTTTTGCAATTCTTGTATTATTCGCAAGAAAAAAATGATATTTTGAAAAATGATATCATTGATTTAAATACTAAGCTTGAAACTATAACTGTTGAGCTTGACAATTTAGCATCTTTCCTTAAATATTTTCAAAACACAAATGCTAAATTGAAACATGAGCTCGTTAGCACCAAAACGAAGACTACGAAGCTTGAAGAAACTCCCGTTAAATTCACCCAAGGTAAAAACAAGTTGGATATCGTACTTGGTGAATTTAGCGGAAATCAGAAATTTTATGGTCTTAGTTTTGATCCTAATACTTTGGTTAGTATTTCAACCAATAGATTTCTTAGAGGTACTATTTATCGATATGACCATAGACATGCTTTGAAAACTTGTCACTATTGTCTTACTCTTGGCCATTTCGTTAGATATTGCCCTATCAAAAACAATTCAATATATAAATATAATTTTGTGCTTAAAATTAGCGTACCTAACCGTAAAAATAGATCATCTACTTCTATATTACAGTTTTCTGCTACTAATCCCCGTGGACCTAAGATGATTTGCGTACCAAAGGTCAAAGATAAATATCCTATTTCAGGTACCACAACCGCATCAACGTACAACCACATGGTATCTTGATAGTGGTTGTTCGAAGCACATGACCAGTTATGTATCTAGTTTCGACTCACTATCAAGTGAGGAATGTGGCAGCATCACCTTCGGAGATAATAAGAAAAGTTACATAAAAGGGAAGGGTAAAATCGTGTTAAGCGATTCTACCAATATTAATGATATTTTGTATGTTGATAATTTAAAGCACAATTTACTTAGCATTAGTTAATTTTGCGATAAAATATACACTGCTATTTTTGATAAAACTTGTTGTAAATTTTTTAAAGATGACAGGTGTATTCTTTTAGGCAAAAAACACTATAATACTTATATTGTTGATCCCAATGACTTTGCTAATGTGAAAATTAAGTGTTTAGTTGCAGACGATGCAGATACATGGCTTTGGCATCGTATACTTGGTCGCGCGTCAATATACTTGTTGAAAAAAATCGCAAACGGTGACCATGTGAGAGGAATTCCCAAATTAAGATTTGAAAAGGACAAATTGTGCGATGCTTGTCAATTGGGTAAACAGGTAAAATCTTCATTCAAAATAAAGACTGAGATAATATCTTCTAAACCCCTTCAACTATTACATATGGATTTTTTTGGTCCATCTAGAACTTTGAGTCTAGATGGAAAATCATATGTATATGTAATAGTTGATGATTATTCACGTTTTTGTTGGGTATTCTTCATTTCTAGTAAGAGTGACGCATTTACTAATTTTAAAATCTTTTCAAAACGTATTCAAAATGAAATGGATTTGAAAATTTCCAAGGTCCGTAGTGATCATGGAGGAGAATTTCAAAATTCCTTATTTAAAGAATTTTGCGAAGATATTGGTTTTAAACATGTGTTCTCTTGTCTAAGGACACCACAAGAAAATAGTGTTGTGAAGAGAAAAAAATCGTTCTTTACAAGAAATGGCGAGAACCATGTTAAAAGAAAATTCTTTACCGAAATACAATACTGCTTGTTACATTTTGAATCGAATTTCGTTATAAATTTTTTTAAAGAAAATCTTTTATGAGCTATTTTATGGAAATAAACCATCCATAAAATATTTTAAAGTATTTGGCTGCATATGTTTTATTTTAAATACTTTGGATTATTTAGATAAATTCGATTCTAAAAGTGATGAAGGCATCTTTCTTGGTTATTCTCTAACTAGCAAAACATATAGAATATTTAACAAAAAGACGTATACAATTGTTGAAAGTGTACATGTAAATTTTGATGAGTCTAACATTCTATCAATAAAAATGCTAATTCCGATGATGCAGATATAGATGTTGGATTGCAAGAGATGAGCATAACGGATAATGCGGAGGAAGATCCAAAGAAAGACGAATAAACTGTTGATGTACACCAAGAGCTTTCTAAGGATTGACGCTTTAAAAAAGATCATCCGAAAGAGCAAAGAATTGGTAATGTTGAACAAAGAGTTATTACTCATTCTTATAATTTTCTTAGCTTTTTAAACTTGGCATTTATTTCTAAAATTGAGCCTAAAACTTTTAAAGAAACTTAGTTAGACAGTGATCGAATTCTTGCAATGTAAGAAAAGTTAATACAATTCGAATGGAACAAAATTTGGCAACTTATGCCCAGACCTGACGATAGGCCGGTTGTTGGCGCTAAGTGGGTGTTTAGAAACAAGTTTGATGATTCCGGTAATGTGATTAGAAACAAAGTCTAATTGGTTTTGCAAGATTATAGTCAGGTTGAAGGAAATGATTATGAGGAGACTTATGCTTCAGTAGCTAAACTTGAAACCATTCGTATTTTATTGGCTTATGCTTGTTACAAAAATTTCAGTCTTTTTCAAATGGATGTAAAGAGTGCGTTTTTAAATGGTAAAATAGAGCATGAAGTGTATGTGGAACAATCTCCCGGTTTTGAAGATCATCAATTCCCAAATTATGTTTTTAAACTCCACAAATCTTTATACGGTCTCAAACAAGCACCTAGAGCTTGGTATGAGCGTCTAAGTGCATTTTTAATAAATATCAGTTTTTTAAAAGGAATTGTTACTAAAACGCTCTTTACAAAATATTTTGATAAAGATATTCTGGCAGTGCAAATCTATGTAGACGATATTATTTTTGGATCCACTAACGAAGATCTTTATCAAAAGTTTGCCAAGTCAATGCAGGATGATTTCGAGATGAGCATGATGGGCGAACTAAGCTATTTTCTTGGACTCCAAATACGGCAAACTAAAGACGGATTTTTCATAAACCAAGCAAAGTACACAAAAGAATTGATCAAGAAGTTTGGTTTAGAGAGTTCACGCACGTACGACACGCCTATGTCTACAATCATTAAGCTATATAAGTATGAAAATGGTAAGAGTATAGATAAAACTCTTACCTAGGTATGGTAGGTAGCTTGCTTTATTTAACTGCGAGTCGTCCGGATATTATAATAGTGTTAGTCTGTGTGTGCGATTTCAGTCTGGTCCTAAAGAATCGCAGGTTCCCGCTGTCAAACGTATTTTCAAATATTTGAAAGGTATGATTAATTTAAGATTTTGGTATCCGAAGAACAATATTTTTCCTTGACTTGTTAATCGGTTGCCGATTATGCGGGCAGTCAAGTAGATCGCAAGAGCACTGGTGGTACTTGTCATCTACTTGGCAACTGTTTTATCTCGTGGATATCTAAGAAACAAAACTATGTTGCATTATCCACGATCGAGACAGAATACATCGTTGTCGGTGCTTGTTGCACACAAACTCTTTGAATGAAATACACTTTAAACAATTATGATGAACATTTTTCAAAAATTCCAATTTTGTGCGACAACACTAGTACTGTATATATGACTAAAAATGTGGACCAACACTCAAAAACTAAGTATATTGATATTCTCTATCACTATTTGTGAGATCATTATCACAAGTATGATATTATTTTTTAGTATGTGCCAACTGCATATCAATTGGCAAATATCTTCACGAAACCCTAGGATAAGGCTCGCTTTGTTACAATTCGAGGATCCCTGAATTTAATAGATATAGATGCATGATTTCATAGTATTTTGGTGTTATTTTGTGAGATTTGTATGTAGTTTGATGGCTTGAAAATTCTTTTATGAAACTTGAGAGTATATATAATATTTTCTTGGATTTCGATGTGTTTGATATGATCTAAGGTAACTTCTAAGTTTTCTTTGCCAAACGGTTTCTACAACCCTTTTAGGGAAACTCGGTTATGGATTTCGTTATTTATAATGAATTCTATTCACAAGTCTAGTAGAGATGTTTCAAAATCCTTAATAGGATATTCGATACATCAAGTAAGAAATGAAATTAAACGATCAATATCATGTTTTCAATGAGTTTTAAAAATTATTTTTAAAACCTGATATTATATTTATATTAAGTCTCCAATGCTGAAAGTCGAATAAAAAGCGAGAATATGCTTAATTTCCTTGATTTGTCATGTTACAGCCTTTGAGCCGTCTCAAAACCTCTGTTCTCTATACTGTTTCTGACATTTTGAGCATATCCGTTTTTGAGCCATCTCAAACTTTTGCTGAGCCGTCTCAAACTTTGACTCTTTTTCCTGTTTGAGCCTCTATTCGTTTGAGCCATCCCAATCTTTTCTTTCTGTAGATTTTCGACCTTATTTAAGTTGGCACCACATCTTTTGCAATCTCAAGCTGTCTCTTCCCACTCAATTCTAATACCCTAACACCCAAAATTCTCAATGTTTCGACCAAAATCTTCAATTTTGATCGATTTCTCTCGATCTTATCACCAACTCTCGTTGAATCAATGTCAAGCCCCGCTTCCCAAAATCTGGAATACGAGAGTGATTAGGCCAGCCATGTTTTTACGGTCAAGGAACAATTCTGCCATAGTCACACTTCGGCTTGTAGCAGTACATTGTAAGCAGTAAACACGGTACAAATAATGAGAATCACAATCACTAAATCTATCATATTTAAACGAATCAGAGGGCAACGGATACAAGCAAAAACAATAACTAGATAGTGATAAAGCAAAGATAGCTCTGACGTCGCTGATTTAGATCTCTGCAATATCTTCGAAGAGGGTAGGTCCTGATCTGGGCTAAATCCACTTTCCTCTTTGAGCATACATACTCAGGTCGTCAGGGGGACACATATAGCAGTATATAATATGTGTAATAATAATAAACATGAAGTAGCATGCATAAGGTAATGTCATGAGCATGAAATAACAGGTATAGATAAACAGTAAAGCATGTGTAATAGATCAATAATGAGTGAAATATCCATACCACTAAACATATTAGTCTTTAAGTCTCAATGTCCATATCACTAAACTTATCGTCAGTCCGAGTGTGAGTGTCAACCACCACATGATTATTCCCGATCTAAGGGTAAGCCACAGGGACAAGGAAACATGGGCCCGAATCATGATCAGTAACAATATCACCAAATCATGAAATATACCGTTCCAGCTTGATATCACAGCAACATGAAATCACGAAATATACCAGTAAAGCTATTGGGGTCAAAAATTACATCCGGATTGACCAAGTCAAAGTCAAAGTCAACCCCAAATAAGCGGGCCCAAGTTCAAGCGAAGTGGGCCCAAGCCCAAGTCAAGACCAAGAATGGAAGGGGCCAGCTCCATGCCAAGAATGAAGCAATAAATTAGTTCAATGCATTTTTTTAGAAATAAATGTATGAAAAATGGGCAGAAATCCAAATTTTGTAAACCCAATGGCTTATATGCAAAATGAAATAAGCACATAAGGCATGGAATGACACAAGTGCCATTTGCCGAAGCCCAAGGGGCTATATGTAAAGTGTGTAGCCTATAAAGGCAAACATGATGAAAAATTAACAACTTTTCATTCTCTCCAAAAAAACGGTGAGTAACGACCTAAGGATGTGTGGACGCTGGGCGCCAGTGCCACACGTGCCCGGCACGTGGGCACTAGGCACTGGATGCCAGCGCCTCACATGCCCGGCACGTGGACGCTGGGTGCTAGGTGTTGGGCACCAGCGCCTCACGCGCCCGGCACATGGGCGCTGGACGCCTGCAGAAAAAGGGCTTAGCCCAATAATGAGAAGTTGAACTCCCAAAAAGGATTTTTATTTATGGAGTTAAACTCCAACTGATTTTGAGGGGAGTTAAACTCCTAAAAATGATTTTTATCTATGGAGTTAAACTCCAAAACTTGTTGAATGGATTTAAACTCCTAAAAAGGGTTATATTTATGGAGTTAAACTCCAAAAAATCTTGAATGGAGTTAAACTCCTGTAAAAAGGTTTTATTTATAGAGTTAAACTCCAAAAGATCTTGACAAATGGAGTTGAACTTCCAGAAATCTTTGAAGATGATCAAAGGGGACCCCTTTCTTCTCCCCTTTAGCCATGAATCTTCTTTTGATCCTTGGATCTTTCCGAAGTGAGGTTTTTGGAGTTGAGTCTCCTTCTTCCTCCTCTCTGTTGGCTGGATCTTAGAGAAAAAGGGGCGAGACATAAAAATCTCCCCTTTTGGAAATTTGATGGAACATCCAAGCTTCCCTTCAAGGGTTTTATGGTGAAAAACTGTTTCTTTTTGGAAAAAAAGAGTTAAACTCTTGATTTAATTCAAAAAAAGGAAGAAGGTTTAGAACCTTGAGGAAGGAGAAGGAGACACATAACCCTAATTTTGTAGGGGAATCAATTATTGTCCTTCATTTCATCATTGTGTTGCCTTATATAGGTTTCCAAGTTTATACATAGCCCCTTGGGCTTTACAAAATGATATTTTGCCCATCCCATACCTCATGTACTTATTTTTTTTGCACATGAGCCATGGGCTTTACAAAAATTGGCTTTATGCCTATTTTCCTTACATTTATTTATAAAAAAATATATCAAAATTATTTATTACATAATTTTCATTTTGTCATGGAGCAAGCCAGCCGCGGGGATCGACATAGGCATTGGCTTACTTGACCTGGGCTCAGACCCGCTTACTTGGGGTTGACTTTGACTTTGATTTGGTCAACCGGGGTGTAATTTTTGACCCCAACAAAGTGCTCCCTATCAATAAATACACACCGCGTATATGAATCGTGTGCATGAAATTGATAGATCTTGTTATGCAGAAATTTGACTTTTAGGTGGAACATCATTCCGAGGACGGGGCATCATTCCGGGGATTGGAGCATCATTCTGAGGTGCGGAGCATAATTCCAGGATCAGAGCATCATTCCGAAGAGCGAAGCATAATTTCGGGGGTCGGAGCATCATTCTGAAGTGCATAATTCATAGATCAGAGCATTATTCTGAGAAGCATCATTCCGAGGTCGGAGCATCATTCCGAAGTGCATAATTCTTGGGTCGGAGCATCATTCCAAGAAGCATAATTTCGGGGTCAGAGTATCATTCCGAAGCGCGGAGCATAATTCCGAAGAGCGGAGCATAATTTCGGGATCGGAGTATCATTCCGAAGAGCGGAGCATAATTCCAGGGGGACGATATATTCAGAGACGAAGCATAGTTTCGTCGTAGGGTTCCGGAGCGAAGCATAATTCCGACGCGTAACGGGTATATTCTTAGACGAAACATAATTCCGATACAGGGGTAAACATTCTGAACGAAGTATAGTTCCGATACAGAGGTTGATTCCAAGGCGAAACATAATTCCGACATAGAAGGCAGATACTCCGAGGCGAAACATGATTTCGACGCGGAGTACATTCTGACACAAAGCATGATTCCGACGTAGATATTGATTCCAAGACGAAATATAATTCCGATATGGAGAGTAGATATGTCACGCCCCGCTTCCCAAAATACGGAAAACGAGGGATGACTAGGCCAGCCATGCTCCTACGGTCAAGGAATCATCCCGCCGTAGTCACACTTCGGCTTCTAGCACTACATGGTAATCAGTAAATAAAGCACAGTATTAAAGGAATCACATCACTAATCTATTACATTAAAATTCCATTGTTCACAAATTACAGATAATAAGAACAATAACTAACCAAGTTCAATCTCACGATCACTTTTATGGAAAGCAGTAAAAGAAGAAGGTACACCAAACTATATCTCCGTGAACTCAAAGGGTAGATCCGTCTCCTGTGCTGGTCCTCCCGCGGGATCTGAGCATGCATACTCAGGTCGTCAGAGCGACACAATAACAATATTATTATAATAAGATGAAACAGGTATATGAGGTAATACTGGTGTAGAAACAATACAAGTAATCACTATGTCACTATATGATGCAGAATATGTTATGTGTCCCTATCGGTCTCTAGGTCATGTTTGAAATCACATAGTGGAAGGAGGATCATGTTTAACAGGAGTCTCGTACATACCCGAGACAACGGCCCACATGCCCGGGACATAACCCTGCCAGCCGGATCGCTAGATCCTAGCCTACACGTATCAGTATCACGGTTCGAATGATCATCCTCTAAACACGGTCCCGCTAAATACGATACTCTTTCCACTTTGATTTCCCCTTTTCTCCTGGTTCTCACTAGTTATGATCTTGATTTAGTCGTGTACGAGTATACCAATGGCACGGTTTTGTCACTGTTCACTGTATCAATCACTGTCACGAATATTCACTTTCCATTGGTTTACTCGTCACTCCTAAACCAACATCTATCACGCACGATAATGCAATGTCCACACGCACTAACACTGAGTATATGGCAAGGGTATGATATATGTATTGTATGCTACCAATACGCTCTATATGTTATGAATCAACATGCATGTCATTGACTAAAATAAATTACATAACTTAATATATTAAGAATTCAGCAAAATGATACAAGTAAGATAAATAGAACACTCAGTCAGCAATTTATCAAAATTTGTTTCAGTTCAATCGGGATTCCGGTTTTCAAGATATAGCTGTTTCGTTTTAAGTGCTCGCGGCTGGAAATTCAGTTTCAGAACTGAACGTCCGTTTCGCGACACGAATTGCACCCGATTGGGCTCAGAATTTAGCGATATTACAGTTAAATAAAATCTAGGGTTTTCAATAGAGTATTCAACGCAATAGACGGATCCTCAATTGCATCTGTACATTGAAAGTTATACACAGTTTAACCTCAACGTGTCATTTCAGAATCTGTTCTGGACAGTTATACGTTTTGCCCTTTTAAATACAGTTTAAAATAGTAAACGGCGATGAAACGGAATGGAACCACTTGTTTTGTTTAGACAACAGCATTATCTTTAATCTACGGTAAGGTTCCATAACATACTACTTCAGGAAACACAGTGACACAGGTCTTGGGACAGAACACAATAATCAGAAACGCTCTGGACTGCAGTCCAGAGTCGCATTCCGATCCAATTACCTTCACAGTTACAGAACAGAAATCATTAGAATTTTACATAGGGTTAAAGTTCGTCGAGTCGGCTTCGATTTAAGCCCTCGAATACAGCATTCCAGTTTGAATATAATTTATGGTGATTTTATTCGTTTTCAGGTACGAGAAAATTCTAGTTTTAACGGCATATTTGGGAGTATCAATTTTGTCACTAACAATCGTATTTTCCGACGAGATTCATACACGATATTCATCATCGAAAGGGCCAACAGAAAATATCAGTTTCCGTTAAAATAAACTATTATCTCTATTGGGATCTAGCATCGAACACTTAGGTCATGATATATATCGGTAATCGGTAAATTTAATAACTATATGATTTAGGTTTGTATTACAACTATATTAGCATGAAGCAAGTAAATACTTGCCTGGAAACTCCTCGGGGTCGTACGGTAGCAGTGGCGTCACGGACGCGTGACGTACGCCGTGAAACAAGTTCGCGCGAGCTTGGCTCGAGACACGGGTTTGACGTCGGAGTTCCCCGGAGTCGTCAAGTGCTTGTTGGAAGCGGAGGTGGTGCTTTGTGGTTGGCCTAGGACTTGCTGGGGTCGACGATGTCGGCGATGGTCGCTCCGGCGATGTGCACAGTGAATGCGCAGTACGGGGAGAATGTGGGTTTTTGGTGATAAAGAGAGAGAGAGCAGTGGGGACTTGGGAATTGTGGTGAGGGTGATGATGCTGAGGAGGTGGAGGTCGACGACGTGGTGGGGGTCGCCGACGTCGAGGAGGCGTGCAGGGGTGACTCGAGCTCGGTCGGGTGATGGGTTTCTGTGTGCAGAGGTGTGGGTGCAGGGGGTCTCGAGTTGGTGGAGGTGGAGTCATGGAGGGAGAAGGAGGGTGAACGTGTGGCTGTCGTCGTCGTGGGTCGAGCGAAGCGGTGGGATGATCGCCGGCGGTGGAGATGGCAATGGTTTTGGTGCTCTGTGAATTTTATGTGAGGGAGCGAGATGAGGGATTAGCTTTGAAAAAAAACAGAGAAGAGATGGGGTGTGAGGGAAGAGAACGGGTTGAAGTCGTGGGTGTAACGGCAGGAGCGGGGGCGTGGGCGTGGGCATGAGGCGCGGCGAGGAACTGGGATCGCGCGCGCGAGTCACGGGAGGTTACCGTTGGGAATTTTTAAAGGAGATGAACAGTAGAGGGGGTGAGTTGAGGAAATAGGAAAGAGTTGGGCTTGGTTAAATTTTAAAACAATTCCTTTTACAAAATTCGTGGGCTGCAGGGTAGAAACGGGCCGGTTTAAAACAAATAATTCCCAAAAATTGAAGTGGGCTAAGGAAAGAGATATTTAAGGGATTTGGTTTAAATATAAGTTGGGCTGAATGTTTAAAATTAGGTTTAAGGTTAAGTATTTTGCTCATTTTGGTTTATTTCGGCTTTGGTTTTAAATCTTGGGTTTTGGCTTTTAGGGTTAGGAAAAATATAAATATTAAGCATAAACAACCAATTTAGAATATGAAGGAAAAGAAAAGAAACCACTGGAAATCAGAGAATAGGAAACTTTTAATAAAGTGGAAACGGGGATTTACAAGATACTCCGAGGCGAAACATGATTTCGAAACGGGGTACCTTCTGAGATGAAGTATGATTTTGACGCAGAGATTGTTGGTTGATGTTCAGTCGAAAATATTGCACTTTTGATATAACATTTTCCTTACTTTTCTTAAATATTTAAAAGTGTTTATTGTAATTATGGAACATATGAGGGTTTATCTGCAAAATAGTCTATATCATATGTTTATACATTATAATTAACATTATGAAGTAAAATATATGCATATAATATTTATATGATATTTTGGTAATTAAAAACATGCATATCATATCAAATATTCTTAATCAAATTTCTTAAAGATTTATTACCATATAAAATGATTAAGATTATATCTCTAATATAACAAATATTACTAACATTATTCATGGAGATATTGTGCAGATTTAGCTCAGGTCAAGAGATCAAGATATTCAAGATGTCAGAATAAAAAATCTGCTAAAATCGTAGAATCAATACTGGCAGAGACTCAGTAAATATTTGAAGAATCCAGGTGTTCAGTCGAAAATATCACACTTATGATATGACATTTTCCTTACTTTTCATAAATATCTAAAAGTGTTTATTATAAATATAGAACATATTTGGTTTTATCAGTAAAAATACTATTTACTATATGTTTATATATTAAAATTAACATTATGAAGGAAAATGTATGCATATAATATTTATATAATATTTTGATAATTTAAATATGCATATCATATCAAATATCCTTAATCAATATTCTTAAAATATAATATCATATCAAATGGTTAGGATAATATATTTCAAAAATACTAAATATTACTAATATTATTCATTAAGATATTGTGCAAGCTTTAGCTCAGGTCAGGAGATCGGGATATCGAGATGTCGGGAATAAAAAATCTGCCAATGAAATTAGATAAAATCGAAGAATCAATACTGGCAGAGACTCATGAAATATTTTCAAGTTCCAGACATCAAATAAATCTCCATGTGCCAAAAGAAAGAAGCCCCGGAATTTTGGAACATAGATCCCACCAAACGGTCGCGGTTCCGTGGCCAAACCATGCCATATGTGGCAGATCCACGGCCGAGTTGGCGAGTTGGGATGTGGCATTTTGTGGTTTGGATCATCTCAACAAACCCTAATTCTCAGGATCTTTGGTTTCTGGATTTGGGGCTATATAAAGAACCGAGGGCTAAACTTAGAATGAATCAATCTTTTACGTGAAGCAAATCACCGTCAAAGAACAAGTGATCCAAAACAGGTCCGCGATTCGACGTGATAAGGCGACGTGAGATTCGACGGAGCATCTATTTCCTACAAGGCAGAGATCGAGAGCAACTTCTTCTTCCTCTTGTAATCTAAACTTGAAAGCATTGTACTTGTGAAGTTGATTAATAAAGGTAGATCATTTAGATTAATTAGTTTGCATTTATTTACATTATGATCTCATTCTCTATCCGTTCTTCTTCTATTTCCATCATGCGCGAGTAAATTTTCCGCTTGATAGGATTCATAGGATTATGGTAGAAAAATAGATGAGAAAATATTTTAACTTCTTTTAAGTCTTATGAAGTTTATAAACTTTAGCAAAAGAATCGTTAACATCCTTATCGGACGCGATACCAATTTATTGCTAGTCTCGACCGCGATTTGAGATTAGATTAATAATTGTTTTGTTAAGGGCTAGACATGAATAGAGATCAATAAAAGGACAAGGGTCAATAGTGTGGAAATACTAGTTTCTTTCAAAGAATCCTAATTCTCATTCATCACTATCAATTTAGTTTTAAATCTATCAATAGATAAAAGAAGTAATCTTTATTAGTCATCTATAACTACTAAATCCGAACGAACCCTACAAGCCCTCTTCTTATAAAATCTACATGCGTCTTTAAACTAGATCTATATTCTGCATCTGTATTTAACGTAGATCTAGAAACTATTCTTCACTATTCTTTATTCTTCTATTCTTCCTCTTTTTCAACACGTCTAAAGCAAAATTGAAAGATTCCACATATCCTTGAGGACGACCCGTACTCATCTCGGCTAGCTACACGCGACACCGTTATTGATTGCAGTTATTCTACAAACACTTCTTTAAAACAGATCAATCAAATGGCGTCGTTACCAGGGATACGTGCGTAATTTTTTATTCTTACTATTTGTGTTGAATTCTTATTCGATCTATATCATAAAAATAAAACAAAACCGCATCTTACATATTTAACGATTAGTGTGAGATTTTTGCGAGGAAATATCACGACCCATCCTAGGCCCCACAAATTTAGAGACATTCATCAAGACCCAGAGGAGCAAAGGAAGCCATAGTGAAAAAATTAAACAAAGAACCCCCTAAAGCACGGCGGAACCGCGGCGGTCTTGGGGAGTTGTGCCCTAAATCTTTTCTGGTATCTTTTCTATCTTTTTCTCTCTACTCTGAAAAATCCAATAATATATTTTCTGCAGGATTCTTTGCAAAATATCGCTGCTCAAAAATCTTTTTGCGTGTTTTGTTTTGCAGGTTGTTTTTGCATATTTTAATACGGAATTTAAGGGGTAAGACCAAAATTCAGATTAGGTGGGGATTTCATCACCCATCCTAGGCCCCACAAATCACAAAACGAGCATCTGCATCACTCTACATTAATTAAAAAATATCTAGACCAAGACTCTAAGAATCGTCATGCTCATTAAGGACAGAGGAAGGTCGTGGGTAATCTATCGTTTATCCGCATTTTTTTTGTAGTGTCTGGGCATGTGTGTCTAAGGCAATTGGTTACTTAATTAGGCCCTCTATTTTCGGTGATTCGTATAACGGATACCTCCCACATACCTGGCACTTAACTGGCCACAAGAGCGATAAAGAGATGGTAGAGAATTGATCCCGCGGCTTGTCCTTTGGAAGTATAGGAGCGGTCTAGTGACTTGACCTAGATGACCTTAGTTCTAGGGTTGATTGTGCATTTTTGTGTGATTTGTCTCACGTCCGACATTTTTCAAAACAAACCAATTTCAAATCACACACACGCTGCCACTTGCGCTAAACCCACTTAGTGCATGCTTGGCTGGACACGGGATTCTAGTGCCCGTCTTATCCGCGTTTCTGCTATCGACTCCGAAGTCGGTACTTCTTCATTTTCTTTTTTCCCTCCACCCACCACATCTACCGAGATGGACGGTTCTCCATCAGATTTTACCACCACCATCCTGCCACCACCCGTAAGTGCGCAGAATCCACCGCGCATCTCTCTCCAAGAAAGATGTTATCCCATGCGTGGACCCCTTCCTACCTGTCTATCTATTCCACCAGCCAATGGGGATAATTTTGAAATTAAACCCCACTTCATTAAACTATTGCCCAAATTTCATGGGCTTGAATCCGAAGACGCGTACGTTTTCATAAACAAATTCGAAAACATATGCGCAATGATTGGCACGTCACAACTTTCTGTGGATACTCTGAGATTACGTCTTCTCCCTTTTACTTTGTGCGATCTAGCAGAAAAATTGCTTTATAATATAGCCACACATTCCATCGCAAAATGGGACGAATTCGTTGTAGCATTCCTTAAGAAATTTTATCCCAATCATAAGACCGCCCGCTTTCGAAGCGAGATTAACGAGTTTACCCAACTTCCCAATGAACCATTTTGGAAATCCTTTGAACGGTTTAAGGATCTTCTTCTACAATGCCCTCATCACGGAATCAATAGATGGGACCTTTGTCGCATTATATATGAGGGTGTTGATCCTGCAACAAAACAGATACTTGAAACCATGTGTCAATGTCATTTCTTGTCTAAAGATGATGGTGAAGCTTGGCAATTTCTGGAAAATCTCGCTGAACAAACTTTACAGTGGAAAAGCGTTTGACTTACATCGTCTAGGGGAGGTATCCATCAGCTCGATATTTCCATCGCAGTGAAAGCTGAAATGGCCGCGATACAAAGGAAACTCGATGCTATAGAAAACATAGGCTCTTCAGCCCCCCTAAACCAATTTACTCTTCCCAAGACCGTGTATGGTTGCTGTTCCAATCCATCACATCTGACGGAAGAATATCCTTTGAATGCACTGTTTCAAGGTCACGAACACACTAATGCTACTTTTCAGCAGCGACCTAGAAACGATCCTTATTCTTCTACGTACAATCAGGGATGGAGGAATCATCCTAATTTTGCTTGGAACCAAAACCAAACCCAAAATCAAAACCAGTTTCCAAGCAATTATCAAAGACCTCCTCCACAGCAACAGCAACCACCACCATAGAGTCAGCACCCTTTTCAATAGCAACCTTTTCAAAATCCGGACAACAATTCTACACCTTATAACAATTCTTCCCAAACGGCCGGTACCGAAAACTCATCTGCACTCGAACGAAGCGTGGATATGTTTATTAAACATTCCATGCAATCAACAGATGATATAAATTCTTCTATCCGAGCATTAACATAGACCACCACTTCCCACGGTGAAAGTATAAAATCGATACAAGCACAACTTGCATAAATAAATGCTGCGATGAGTGCGAGAGAAAAAGAGAAACTTCCCTCTCAACCCCTATCGAATTCTGGCCACTCACAAAGTTATAACATGAGTGTCGTTACCACGTTGAGATCGGAAAGAGTGCTAGATAACCAAGTGGGTGAACACATTGATGGCGTTGATGATATTAATAACACCCCGGCTTCTACTTCTTCTCCTATTTCGTCTAGTCCACCATTTTCCGAGCCTATTCTCCGTTTTCTCCAAGACTCGAACACTCAGCCCACTTCCTCAAGTCTACCTAAAACGATCCCAACTCCAATTCTGGGATCCATTATATCCCCGCAATCCTCTCCAATGTTGGACCCGACCCTTATTGATAAACCACCTTATCCAAACAGGTTAAGGGGCAACAGACCAAGTCCACAAATGGGGAAGATTGTGGAAATTTTTAAGTAAGTTAACATAAGAATTCATCTCCTAGATGCTATTCAACAAGTTCCGTTTTATGCAAAAATTCTAAAGGACTTGTGCATTAGGAAGAGAAAAACTCAAGTGCCGAAAAAGGTATTCTTAACGAGTAACGTAAGCGCAACTTTTACACAAAAACTACCCAAGAAACGAAATGACCCTGGAAGTCCTACCATATCTATTTCTATTGGGGTTAAAAATATCAATCGTGCTCTACTCGATTTAGGAGCTAGTG
This sequence comes from Agapanthus africanus, assembly GCA_030015575.1. Lineage (NCBI taxonomy): Eukaryota > Viridiplantae > Streptophyta > Magnoliopsida > Asparagales > Amaryllidaceae > Agapanthus > Agapanthus africanus. The sequence goes on from CM057339.1 coordinate 143,601,064, forward strand.
TTAACTTGCTTCCGTATTTTGTGTATGAGAAATTAGGGATCGGAGAGTTAAACCGGCGCACTGCACTCTTCAGATGGCCGATCGATCTATCACTCAACCTAGGGTAAAGCTAGAGGATATGTTAATCAAAGTCGGGGAATTTATATTCCCTATGGATTTTATCGTTATAGATATACAGCCTGTGGCGAACTCACGAAACCAAATTCCGGTGATTTTAGGTCGACCTTTTCTAGCGACTTCCAACACAATAATCAATTGTCGAAACGGTTCTATGACTCTATCCTTCGGGAAGATGTCAATTGAGCTTAACATTTACAAGTTGGGAAGTGAACCCTCCGAACCCTATGCTCAAGTATGTTCTGTCGAAGCGATAGATTCCAACAGCAGCGAATTTGAAAAGCTTCACGATACTGATCTCGATTTCGCCAGTAAGTTGTTGTTTGACCCTGCTTTTTATTATACACATACGGACCCTTCTATCTAGCTGTCCGGGTCAACATTTAACATTAAATATGAACCGTTTATGGAGTCCGAGTATCATCTCGTTCTTTCCGATGAGATTATTGTTCGGGATATCGATTAAAGCTTTGAAGAAATCTTCGCTGAAGAACTCGCATTCTTAGAAAATATGGGAGTTGTGATGAATCAACCCCAACACAAAGAAGTTGAACCGCCACCCCTTCTTCTTAACAATAACGAGAATATGAGTAATCCACTATCATTGTTTTGTCTCTATAAACCGATACGTAAACCCGTTCCATACCACCTCTTATCTCCTCCCCACTTCTTGTTTACATATAACAGGTTCTTCTACCAACCAGTACGTTACATCGATAAAATTTTTGAATGGTTGGTGTTGACTTTTGGACTTTGTAAGGCTTTACTTTGACCAATAATTTTAACCCCCTCTTCATAATTTTAAATAATTAATACTATTTTACTCAAGTTTGGGGGAGGGAGAAAAATCTTTTGGCTCTTGAAAGATTTTTTTTATAAAATTGTGAGCCAAAAATAAGTTTGGGGGAGAATTTCACTTTCATTATTTCTTGTCCCCTTTGATAACTTTTCCTCCCAAGTTTACAGTTTTTTTAGGCTTAACAGATGACATCAGTGAGGACACTGCTGTAAACAGGTTTGGGGGGTTTGTGCTTATTCACACATTATTTTGCATTATATTATATATAAGCACAAAAAAAAAATTGATAATGAAAGTTTGAAAGTGAAAAATTACATATGAAAGATAGGAATAGTTTAAGAAAAGCAAGAAAGTTAGATTTTTTCTTAAACGAAGCTAGTAATAAGTAATAATGAGCCGTTGTCCCAAGGGTTAGTAAGATGAAGGAAATTACTAATCTGGGGATAAAAATAAGTCTGAAAAATAGTCCATATTCTTGAAGCCAAACATTTGAACGTTGATACCCTACTATATGCACTTGCACACATCTTGAAACTTGGGATAGTAGAGCATACCTTGAAATGCTCTTGTCTAAAAGACTTGGTACTAAGTAAAAAAAATGGTGAAGAAAAAAAAATGAACACTGGTTTTATAATTATCAAGGCAGTATAAAAAAATTAATATAGCGAGGGTGCTTTATCACCTAGTACCTTAGACCAACTGATTTGTGAGCCACTGCTAAGCCTTAGGTGTTGCAAAACGAGGAATTACGCCTGAATATGCAAGCACATTTGGTAATCGGTTGGTTAGTACCACAAGAAATATTAATGGTCGCATGAAGGATGTGTGAGTAATTTTATCGAAAATATTCACCTACTATAAAGTACTAAGGAAGATGGACAAGAGTATTATAGCTTGAATTGAATTCTCTAAGTGTAGAGATGTCTTTTACATACACGTAGGGGTATATGATCGATATTTGGATGAAAGATAGCGAGAAAGACTAAATTCAATGTTTTATTGAAGGATGATGTGATTTCTAACATCTTTTCACAACCATTAAGATAGGGCTCATGGAAACTGAAAAGCTAGTATAGTTAGAAATTCTTATTTTCAAGTTCTTTCTTTTATAGTTCTTATTTTTGTACGTAACTTTCGTTTTCCTTCTTTTATTATAGGATTTTGTGGGTGTAATCCGCTGAAAACCCTCAGGAGACAACACTCCTCCTACTAGGGACACCTAGAGGTTTAACGGCTTGTTACACGTGCTCAATACAATCGTGTTGCCTACGAAAATATGCTACTTCGTTTTTCTTTTTCTTTTTCTTTCTTTCTCCCTCTCTTGAATAAATAGTTTGCTCGGGACGATCAAAGTTAAGTTTGGGGGTATTTGTTCAGTCGAAAATATCGCACTTTTAATATGGCATTTTCCTTACTTTTCTTAAATATCTAAAAGTGTTTATTATAAATATAGAACATATTTGGGTTTATCTGTAAAAATAATATTTACCATATATTTATATATTATAATTAACATTATGAATGAAAATGTATGCATATAATATTTATATAATATTTTGATAATTTAAATATGCATATCATATCAAATATCCTTAATCAATATTCTTAAAATATAATATCATATCAAATGGTTAGGATAATATCTCAAAAATACCAAATATTACTAACATTATTCATTGAGATATTGTGTAAGCTTTAGCTCAGGTCAGAAGATCGGGATATCGAGATGTCGGGAATAAAAAATCTTCCAATGAAGTTAGATAAAATGGAAAATCAATACTGGCAAAGACTCATGAAATATTTTCAAGTTCCAGATATCAAATAAATCTCCATGTATCAAAAGAAAGAAGCCCCAGAATTTTGGAACATAGATCCTACCAAAAGGACACGGTTCCGCGGCCAAACCATGCCATATGCGGCGGATCCGCGGCCGAGTTGGTGAGTTGGGATGTGGCATTTTGTGGTTTGGATCATCTCAACAAACCCTAATTCTTAGGATCTTTGGTTTCTGGCTTTGGGGCTATATAAAGGATTGAGGGATAAACTTATAAATAATCAATCTTTTACACGAAGCAAATCACCGTCAAAGAACAAGTGATCCAAAACAGATCCGCGATTCAATGTGATAAGGAGACGTGAGATTCGACGGAGCATCTATTTCCTACAAGGCAGAGATCGAGAGAAACTTTTTCTTCCTCTTATAATCTAAACTTGAAGGTATTGTACTTGTGAAGTTGATTAATAAAGGTAGATCATTTAGATTAATTAGTTTGCATTTATTTACATTATGATCTCATTCTCTATCCATTCTTCTTCTATCTCCATCATGCACGAGTAAATTTTCCGCTTGATAGGGTTCGTAGGATTAGGGTAGAACAATGGATGAGAAAATATTTTAACTTCTTTTAAGTCTTATGAAGTTTATAAACTTTATCAAAAGAATCGTTAACATCATTATCGGGCGTGCAACCAATTTATTGCTAGTCTCGACCGTGATTTGAGATTAGATTAACAATTGTTTTGTTAAGGGCTAGACATGAATAGCGATCAATGAAAGGACAAGGGTCAGTAGTGTGGAAACACTAGTTTCTTCCAAAGAACCCTAATTCTCATTCATCACTATCGATCTAGTTTTAAATCTATCAATAGATAAAAGAAGTAATTTTTATTAGTCATCCATAACTACTAAATCCGAACGAACCCTACAATCCCCCTTCTTATAAAATCTACATCCGTCTTCAAACTAGATTTATATTCTGCATTCGTGTTTAATGTAGATATAGAAACTATTTTTCACTATTTTTTATTCTTCTATTCTTCCTCTTTTTCAATACGTCTAAAGCAAGATTGAAAGATTCCACATATCCCTGAGGTCGACCCGTACTCATCTCGGTTAGCTACACACGACACCGTTATTGATTGCGGTTATTCTACAAAAACTTCTTTAAAACAGATCAATCACCAGGCATGTAAAAAATCTCCACGTGTCAATATAAGATGGCCCCAGAAGTTTTGAACCCTAACTCCCCTAAACTGCTTCCGCGGCTATTAGCATCTATTAGAGACGAATCCGCGGCCAATTAATGGCCGTAGGATCTGTGATTTTGGAAATTGGATTTTGATAGCATATCTAAACCTATGAGATCTAGTGTTTCTGATTTAAGGGCTATATAAAGGACCGAGGGCTAAACTTAGAGAACCATCACCTTTAACACGAAGCAAATCACCATCAAAGAACAAGAGATTCACGACAGGTCCACGATTCAACGTGATAGACCGACGTGAATATCGACAGAGCAAATACTTCCTACGAGGAAGAGATCGAGAGAAACTTCTTCCTCTTGTAATCTAAATTCGAAGGATTTATATTTGTAACGTTGATTAATAAAGGTAGATCATTAGTTTAATTATTTCGCATTTATTTTCTGCATTTACATTATGATCTCTATTCCTTCTTCTTCTATCTCAACCATGCGTGCGTAATTCACCGCTTGATAAGGTTCATAGGATAAGGGTAGATCAATGGATGAAAAAATCCTTTAATTTCTTTTACATCTTATAAAGTATATAAATTTTATCAAAAGAATCGTTAACATCCTTATCTGGCGCACTACCAATTTATTGATAGTCTTGACCGTGATTTGAGATTAGATTAACAATTGTTTTGGTAAAGGCTAGACATGAATAGAGATCAATGCAAGGATAAGGGTTATGAGTAGGGAAACCCTAGTTTCATCCAAAAGAACCCTAATCCACATTCATCACTATCAATCTAGTTTTAAATCTATTAAAAGATAAAAGGAGTCATCTTTAATTAATCATCCATTACTACTAAATTCTAACGAACCCTACAAGTATCTTCTTATATATTCTACATCCGTGTTCAATATAGATCTAGAATCAATCTCTCTTATTTCTAATCAACTCGTCTAAAGCAAGATTAAAAGTTCCACGCATCCCTGCGGACGACCCATAGTCATCTCGGCTAGCTACACGCGACACCATTTTTGATTGCGCTTAACTTTATCTACGACAAACACTTCTTTCACATCAATCAAATGGCGCCGTTGCCGGGGATACGTGAGTAATTTTTTTCTTGCTATTCGGGTTGAATTCTTATTCGATCCATATCTTAAAAATTAATTAAAACCGCATCTTGTGTATTTAATGACTATTGTGCGAATTTTGCAAGATAAACCGGAGTCACTAGAGCGAGGAAATCAAGATCCAAAGACTTTCTGCGAAGCCCAGAGGAGCAAGGGAAGCTACTGAAGAAAACTCAGCAGACTAACCCACCATAGCGCGGCGGAACCGTGGCAGAAGTATTGTTTTTTGCGGCGGTTGGGCGGCGGTCTCAAGGGATCTTGCACCCAAACTCCTCTGGTATCTTCCTTATATCTTTCTCCCTCCTCTAGAAATCCAATAATTTGATTTTCTGCAGTATTCTTTGCAAAATATCGCCGCTCAAAAATCTTTTGCATGTTTTGTTATTGGTTTGTTTTTGCATATTTTTAACCGGACATTAAAGGGCAAAGACCAAAATTCAGATTAGGTGGGGATTTCATCACCCTTCTTAATCCCCACAAATCAAAAAACGCGCATCCGCATAATCCTATATTAATTAAAAAAATATCTAAACTAAGACTCTGAGGACCATCGCGCTCAATTAGGACATAGGAAGGTCGTGGGTAATCTATCGCTTATCCGCATCTCTCTTGTGGTGTCTATGCAAGTGTGACTAAGACAAGTAGTTACTTAATTAGGCCCGCTATTTTCGGTGATTCGTATAGCAGATACCTTCCACTTACCTGGCACTTACCTGGCTACAAGAGCGATAAAGAGGTGGTATAGGATTGATCCTGCGGCTTGTTCTTTGGAAGTCTAGGAGCGGTCTAGTGACTTGACCTAGGTGACCTTAGTTCTAGGTTTGATTGTGCAATTTTTGTATGATTTGTCTCACGTCCGGCACCTTTCAAAACAAAACTTTTTAGTTCTCACACGCTACCACGTGCGCTAAACCGGCTTAGTGCATACTCGGCTGGACACGGGATTCTAGTACCCTTCTTGTCCGCGTTTCTGCTATCGACTCCGAATTCGGTACTTCTTCATCTTCTTTTTTCCCTCTACCCACCATATTGACCGAGATGGACGGTTCTCCATCAAATTTTACCAACACACCCCTGCCACCATACGTAGGTGCGCAGAATCCACCACGCATCTCTCTCCAAGAGAGATGCTACCTGATACGCGGTCATCTTCCTACTTGTCTATCTATTCCACCAGCCAATAGGGATAATTTTGAAATTAAACCCCACTTCATCAACCTGTTGCCCAAATTTCACAGGCTTGAATCCGAAGACGCATGCATTTTTATTACCAAATTCGAAAACGTATGTGCAATGATGGGCACTACACAACTTTCTGTGGATGATATGAGATTACGTCTTCTCCCTTTTACCTTGTGCGATCTAGCAGAAAAATGGTTTTATAACACTGTCGCACACTCTATTGCCAAATGGGATGAATTCGTTATAGCATTGCATAAGAAATTTTATCCCAATCATAAGACCGCCCGTGTTCGAAGCGAGATTAACCAGTTTACCCAGCTTCCCAATGAACCATTTTGGAAATGCTTTGAACGGTTTAAAGATCTGCTAGTCCAATGCCCTCATCACGAAATTAATAGATGGGACCTTTGCCGAATTATATATAAGGGTATTAATCCAGCGACAAAACTTGAGACCATTTTTCAATGCCATTTCATGTCCAAAGACGATGGTGAAGCTTGGCAATTCCTGAAAGATCTCGCTGAACAAACTTTACAGTGGGAAAGCGTTAGACCACTATCATCTTCATCTAGGGCAGGCATCTATCAGCTCGATGTTTCTATTGCAATGAAAGCCGAAATGGCAGCGATGCAGAAAAAACTCGAAGCTATGGAAAACAAATTTTCATCAGCCTCCCTAAACCAGGTTATGCTCCCTAAAACCGTGTGTGGTTGTTGTTCGGACCTATCACATCTAACGGAAGAATGTCCTTTGAATCCTCCGTTTCAAGGTCAAGAACATACTAATACCACTTTTCAACAACGACCTAGAAACGATCCTTATTCTTCCACATATAATCAGGGATGGAAGAATCACCCTAATTTTGCGTGGAACCAAAACCAAACTCAAACTCAAAATATGTTCCCAAGTCAAAATAACTATCAAATGGTTCCTCCACAGCAGCAACAACCACCACAAAGTCAGCACCCCTTTAAACCATAATCCTTTCAAAATCCGGCGAAAAATTTTGCACCCTATAATAATTCTTTTCAAACGGCCGGTACCAAACAATTCTCCGCACTCGAACGAAGCTTGGACACGTTTATTAAACATTCCTCGCAAAAGACGGCTAATTTAACGTCTTCTATCCAAACGTTAGTGCAAAACACTGCTTCTCACTGTGAAAGCACAAAATCAATAGAAGCACAACTTGCACAGTTAAATGCCACGATGAGTGAGAGAGAGAAAGGGAAATTTTCATCTCAATCTCTACCAAATCCTAGCCACTCACAAAGTTATAATGTGAGTGTCGTAACCACGTTGAGATCGGGAAGAGTGCTGAACAACTAAGTGGGTGAACATGTTGATGACGTTGATGTCGATGATATTAAGGATACTCCGGCTTCTACTTCTTCTACTCATACTTCGTCTAGTCCACCACCTTCTTCCGAGCCTATTCTTCGTTTTCCACTAGGCTCGAACCCTCAGCCCATTTCCTCGAATCAACCTAAAATGATCCCAACTCCAATTCTGGGACCTATTCCATCCCCATAATCTTCTCCAATATTGGACCCAACCCTTATTGATAAAGTTCCTTATCCAAACAGGTTAAGAGGCAACAGACCAAGTCTACAAATGGAGAAGATTGTGGAAATTTTTAAGCAAGTTAACATAAATATTCCTCTTCTAGATGCTATTCAACAAGTTTCGTCTTATGCGAAAATCCTAAAGGACTTGTGCACTAGGAAGAGAAAAATCCAAGTGCTTAAAAAAGTTTTCCTTGCGAGTAATGTAAGCACTGCTTTTACATAACAAATACCCAAGAAACGAAAGGACCCCGGAAATCCTACCATATCTATTTCTATTGGGGGTAAAAATATTAATTGTGCTCTACTCGATTTAGGTGCTAGTGTTAACTTGCTTCTATATTCTGTCTATGAGCAATTAGGGATCGGAGAGTTAAAACCGGTGCACTGCACTCTTCAGATGGCCGATCGATCTATCACTCAACCTAGGGGTGAGGTAGAGGATGTGTTAATCAAAGTCGAGGAATTTATATTCCCTGTGGACTTTATCGTTATAGATACACAGCCTGTGGCGAACACACGAAACCAAATTCCGGTGATTTTAGGTCGACCTTTTCTAGCGACTTCCAACACTGTAATCAATTGTCGTAACAGATCTATGAACCTATCTTTCGGGAAGATGTCAATTGAGCTTAACATTTATAAGTTGGGAAGTGAACCCTCCTATCACGCCCCGCTTCCCGGTGTACGGCAAGGAGACGCAACGAGGCCGCTACGTATTTACTCAGAAGTAAACACGGTAAGCGTATCTAAGAAATATAAAGTAAAGTACATAAGAGATAGGAATGTAAATGAATAGAAACTTTAATTTTTAAACATTCTTTTACAGGTACAACTGAAATGTAAATACATGAGTAGAAAGCGATGCCTAAATAATGGCATAACGGAAATGAAATAAATATGTACAAGTGACTACAGCTCTAGGTCAAATGGTATGCTCTAAATCTTCAGTGCTGGGCTCGATCTCCAATGAGTCCTCAACACCTGACAATATTCCAAAGAAAGAAGAAAAGGAATGTCGTCGGCGAACAATCGCTCGGTAAGTCCCAAATCTGAGTAGAGATAGAATAGACAGAAAAAGAATATAACTTATAATGTTTGATTATATTGTTAACGCTATTTTTTGTAGCTTGGTATAGAAAATGCCAGTGTATACGAGAGGAGTTCCACTATTTCGAAGACTAAGGTATACGCAGCACAAGGAACCGTTCAGCCACGGTACAACGTCAGTGGATATTCAGGTTAGGTGTATTATGGTTACAGTCTCATGCCACTTCTAACACCTTCCGTACCAATCTACCCCTTATAAACTCTGCGATGTCTTTTGTATTGATTGTATTGTTTTTTATATAGATGGATTACTTGCCGAAACCATGATATCAGTAAACGGAGTGGATATAAATGGAAAGTCATGTATACGGAGTATATCCATGGTTTGGTTCGGTCAATATAGATTGAATAGACGGATTCATGTTGAATTGTAGTTTATACTTGAATCACATTCAAGTCAGATTGATTAGATTGAGACTCAGTCTGAGTCAGACACTTTGAAAAGAACTTGAAATCCTGAATTATTTTTGATGTTATCGGTAACTGCTGCACATGGACGACGGGATTTGTGTCTTTTTCCAAGACAATTACCGTGTTAATAACACCGTTTGTTAGATTGTCTATCTTAAATAGGTAAGCACCCATATTCTCCGGCTCCCTGAGGCTCAAGAGACTGGTCCCGCTTAAACCTATGTTTACTAGGGTCCTTATTATAATTTAGTATAACTTGAGGGGTTTTATATAAAAATAGTTTTGATATGTTTTCAAAATACACCTCAAGTATTTAATTATCGTCTTTAGGGTTTTCATAGATGTATATTTTATAAATGTGAAATTTCTAGTGAGTAGAACCTAGTTTTCATAGTATATGGTATTTTATTGAAATATTGGAATAGTTTTGTATTTGGATGGTATTTTCATGTAATGGTGATTCATTTAGAAAACTTGAAATATTTATATAATATAATAAAAATAGATATTTTGATAATAGATATATATATTTATTAAAAATAAATTTTTATTTATTTTCTTGTAGAAATCTCATTTTCTAAAGAAAAATACATTAAAATTCTATCGAGATCGAATGCTCTTTTCGGAGGTCTGCATCTCGGTCTACTAGGCCCGAGAATGTGCGATAATCTGCACCATCCCGAACGGGGTCCCCAAAAGTGGGTTGAAGAGGCGTAATTGCAAGGAATTTATTAATACACTTTTTAAAGAAATGGTATTTATTTGTAAAGTCGTGTTATCCCATGAATATATTCCCAAAACTTCATCGTGCTATGTCAAAAATATGTGTTGTGATGAGGTAGGTCATTACCTCGTGAGTTACCTAAAGGTAATACAATTTGTATGTTGTTTTATGTCGAAACTAAAGTTTGTGGTATTTTACTGTAAAAATACAATAAAAATTGCATAGAAGAATATTTTGAGATGAAACTTGTTTTAAAGTGTATTTTAATGTTTGTTAAATATTATGTGAGAGTATGGTAATGATTGTTTAAGAAAAATAGCATTTTTAAAGAAAAACCGAATCAGAAGTCGGATTAACTCCGTTTCCGTCGGGTTTTAGAATTGAAAGTTTTTAAAGTAGAAAAAGAGGGGGGGAGGGGACTTACTAGCTTTTGAACAAGAGGAGGGAGATAGGAAACTAAGGAAGGTTTTAGGGTGTCGTTTCGTCGTCGGAATCTCCTTGGAACGTCGCCGGAACTTCACCCTTCGCTAACTCCACTTACACACTAAAAGGACTTGAGAATTCTTGAGAGTTTTGGCAGGGAATTTCTCAGTGAGGATGAGTGAAATGGAGTGTGGTATTTATAAGGAAAATTAGGGTTTAGAGGGTGAAAGAATGCATTAAAAATTGTATGAAATTTTGGATTTAAATGGTGTTTTATTGTTCTCTGGATGAATACAGAGAAAATAACCAATGTGGGGTTAGTGGAGTAGGCCAAACGGTGTCAGGGGCAAAAATTTAGACCATTCGCGATGGAGGGGACTGGTAATACCGGTTAGAGACCATCTCGCCAGTCATTTTCCGGTGGTTGATGCTTGGATCGTCGCCACGTGTCCCCGTCGTCTCATATACCCTCGTGCACATGTTTGATTAATATGTAATTTATCATTCTACGTGTAGTGCACGTGCAAACCCTTGGACTTCTAAAAGATTAAAAGAAAATTAAATAAAAAGACAATGGGGCTTGGGGGATTCGATCACAGGGGCTACATCACAGCAGTGCAGGGCTTTACCAATGTGCTACAAGTGTTTTCTTGCTGTTCAAAAGTAAAACAAATACTTATAGTGTACACAGGATTGCAAATACCCCAATCGTACATTAACTTTAAACAATTTTCTGTACATTGAAATTGGAGTTGTTACACCTCCGAACCATATACTCAAGTATGTTCTGTCGAAAGGATGGATTCTGACAGTAGCAAATTTGAACAGCTTCACGATACCGATCTTGACTCCGCTAGTATGTTATTGTTTGACCCTGCTATTTATTATACACATACGGAACCTTCTATCGAGCTGTCCGGGTCAACATCTAATGCTAAATATGAACCTTTTATGGAATCCGAGTATCATCCCGTTCTTTCCGATGAGATTATTATTCGGGATATGGATGAAAGTTTTGAAGAAATCTTCGCTGAAGAACTTGTATTCTTAGAAGACATGGGCGTTGTGATGAATCAACCCCAACCCAAAGAAGTTGAACCGCCACTTTTTCTTCTTATCAAGAATGAGAATGCGAGTAATTCATCATCATTGTTTCGTCTCTACAAACCGAGACGTAAACCCGTTCTATTACACTTCTTATCTCCTCCCTACTTCTTCACGTCTATATGTGACATGATCTTCTACCAACCAGAGCGTTATATCGATAAAATATTTGAATGGTTGGTGTTGACTTTTGGTCTTTGTAAAACTTTATATTGACCAATAACTTTACCCACCCCTCTTTATAATTTTAAATGCTTAATACGGTTTCACTCAAGTTTGGGGGGAGAAAATATTTTGGCTCTTGAAAGAAAATAAATTTTTACAAATTTATGAGCCAAAAATAAGTTTGGGAGAGGATTTCACTGTCATTAAATCATGTCCCCGTTACTAACTTTTCCTTCTAAGTCTACAGTTTTTTAAAGCTTAACAGATGAAATCAGTGAGGACACTGCTGCAAACAGGTTTGGGGGAGGTTTGTGCTTATTCACACATTATTTTGCATTATCATAAATATAAGCACAAAAAATTTTATTGATAATGAAAGTTTGATGTGAAAAATTACATATGAAAGATAGAAATAGTTTGAGAAAAGCAAGAAAGTTAAATGTTTTCTTAAATGAAACTAGTAATAAGTAGTCATGAGCCGTTGTCCCAAGGGTTAGTAAGATGAAAGAAATTACTAATCTGAGAATAAAAATAAATCTGAAAAATAGTCTCTATTCTTGAGGCCAAACATTTGAACGTTAATACCCTACTATATGCACTTGCACACATCTTGAAACTTGGGATAGTAGAGAATACCTTGAAACGCTCTTGACTAAAAGCCTTGGTATGAAGAAAAATAAATATATAAAGGAAAAAAATGGTGAATAAAAATGAACACTGGTTTTGTAATTGCTTAAGGCAGCATAAAAAAATATAGCGATGGTGCTTTATCACCTAGTGCCTTCGACCAACTGGTTGGGGATCCACTGCTAAGCCTTAGGTGTTGCAAGACGAGAATATTATGCCTAAATGTGCAAGCACATTTGGTAATCGGTTGGTTAGTACTTCAAGAAGTATTGACGGTCGCATGAAGAATGTGTGAGCAATTCCATCTAAAATATTCATCGACTAAAAAGTACTAAGGAAGATGGACAAGAGTATGATAGCTTGAATTGAATTCTCTAAATGTAAGGATGTCTTTTACACACACGTAGGGGTATATGATCGATATTTGGATGAAAGATAGGGAGGAAGACTAAATGCAATGTTTTATTGAGGGATGATGTGATTTCTAATATCTTTTCACGGCTATTAAGATAGGGCTCATGGCAAATGAAAAGCTGGTATAGTTAGAAATTCTTATTTGCAAGTTCTTTCTTTTATAGTTCTTATGTTTGTACGTGACTTTCATTTTTCTTCTTTTATTATAGGATTTTGTGGGTGCAATCCGCTGAAAACCCTCAAGAAACAACACCCCTCCTACTAGGGACACGTAGAGGTTTAACGGCTTGTTGCACGTGCTCAGTGCAATCGTGATTGCCTACAAAAGTATGCTAGGTTTTTCTTTTTCTTTTTTGTCTCCCTCTCTTGAATAACTAGTTTGCTCGGGACGATCAAAGTTAAGTTTAGGGGTATTTGTTCAGTCGAAAATATTACACTTTTAATATAACATTTTCCTTACTTTTCTTAAATATTTAAAGGTGTTTATTGTAATTATTAAACATATGAGGGTTTATCTGCAAAATAGTCTTTATCATATGTTTATACATTATAATTAACATTATGAAGGAAAATATATGCATATAATATTTATATGATATTTTGGTAATTAAAAATATGCATATCATATCAAATATTCTTAATCAAATTTATTAAAGATTTATTACCATATAAAATGATTAAGATTATATCTCTAATATAACAAATATTACTAATATTATTCATGGAGATATTGTGCAGATTTAGCTCAGGTCAAGTGATCAAGATATTCAAGATGTCAGGATCAAAAATCTGCTAAAATTATAGAATCAATACTGGCAGAGACTCAGTAAATATTTTAAGAATCTAGGCATGGAAAAATCTCCACGTGTCAACATGAGAAGGCCTCAGAAGTTTAGAACCCTAACTCCCCTAAACCGCGGTGCTTCCACGGCCATTAGCAACAATTAGCAGCAGATCCGCGGCCAAGTAATGGCCGTAGGATCTGTGATTTTGGAAATTGGATCTTGATGGCATATCTAAACCTATGAGATCTAGGGTTTTTGATTTGAGGGCTATATAAAGGACCGATGGTTAAACTTAGAGAACCATCACCTTTAACACGAAGCAAATCACCATAAAAAACCAAGAGATCCATGACAGGTCCACGATTCGATGTGATAGAACGACGTAAATATCGACGAAGAAAATACTTCCTACGAGGCAGAGATCGAGAGCAATTTCTTCCTCTTGTAATCTAAATTAGAAGGATTTGTACTTGTAACGTTGATTAATAAAAGTAGATCATTAATTTAATTATTTCGCATTTATTTTCTGTATTTACATTATGATCTCTATCCCTTCTTCTTCTTCTATCTCAACCATGCGTGAGTAATTCACCGCTTGATAGGGTTCGTAGGATTAGGGTAGATCAATGAATGAAAAAATCCTTTAACTTCTTTTACATCTTATAAATTTTATAAACTTTATCAAAAGAATCGTTAACATCCTTATCGGGCGCGCTATCAATTTATCGATAGTCTCGACCGCGATTTGAGATCAGATTAACAATTATTTTGGTAAAAGCTAGACATGAATAGAGATCAATGCAAGGATAAGGGTTAAGAGTGGGGAAACCCTAGTTTCTTCCAAAAGAACCCTAATCCACATTCATCACTATCGATCTAGTTTTAAATCTATTAAAAGATAAAATGAGTTAACAACAACAACAACAACTGAGCCTTTTATCCCAAGCATATGAGGTAGGCTACATGAACCAACATGAGAATCACGCCGGGTCCAGCACATGAATCCTCCGCCTCCACTCACTCCTATCGAACAATATACTTTCATCGAGTCCTTTGGCAACCATATCGTTTCGTATCACCTCCATCCATGATTTTTTCGGTCTCCCTTTTGCCTTTTAAATCTATTAAAAGATAAAATGAGTCATCTTTAATTAATCATCCATTACTACTAAATTCTAACGAACCCTACAAGTCTCTTCTTATATATTCTATATCCGTGTTCAACATAGATCAAGAATCAATCTCCACTATTTCTAATCAACTCCTCTAAAACAAGATTAAAAGTTCCACGCATCCCTGCGGACGACCCGTACTCATCTTGGATAGCTACACGCGACATCGTTATTGATTGCGGTTAACTTTATCTATTAAAAACACTTCTTTCACATCAATCAGTTGACTTGATCTGAGGCAGAGTATAATTCCGACAGGGAGGTCAGATTCTCTGAGGCGAAGCATGATTTCGACATGGGGTATATTCTAAGACGAAGCATGATTCCGACGCAGAGATTGTTGATTGACTTGATTCCGAGGTGAAGTATAATTCCGATGGGGAGATCGTTGGTCGACTTGATTTCGAGGTGGAGCTTGATTTCGAGGCGGGGCTTGATTCTGGCGAGGAGATCGTTGGTCGACTTGATTCCGAGGCGGAGCTTGACTCCGATGAGGAGGTCGTTGATTGACTTGATTCCAAGACGGAGCATAATTTCGACAGAGAAGGTAGATACTCTGAGGCGAAGTATGATTTCGACCCGGGGTACGTTCTGAGACAAAACATGATTCCAACGCAGAGGTTGTTGACTTGATTTGATTTGGGAGTTTCTTATCCATCCAGCGGGGCTTTTGAGCCTGGAGACTTGGAATTTGGGTTTTTGTTTGGCGTCTGTATCGCTACAATGGAATATGGTACTACGAGCGAATCATAATTTGCCATGGAGAACACGGGATTTGGGTTGACATCAGCATCGCTATACTGGAATATGGTACTAAGAGTGAATCAATATTTTCCATGAGGGGATTTCCCTCGTTCCTAGTTTAATGACTCGGGGGTCATCTGTTCCCAGTTTAACGACTTGGAGGTCATCTGTTCCCAGTTTAACAACTTATAGGTCTATGGGATCAAAAGTTTGGAATTTTGGGGTTGGGATCGGCATCAGCGTTGCTAACACTAAAGCACAGGTACCAAGAGCAATTCATCATTTGCCTTTTCCTATTGGGGAGCAATGGTTTAGAAGACAGGTTTAGGTCCCTATCACCTAAGGCTTTTCAATTTTATGAGCCGTAAGGGTCCCATAAAAGCATTTTCTCCCCACGAGTCGAAAGGATCTCATAGGTGTATTTTCTCCTCAGGAGTCGTGGGGACCCCCAAGTGTGTTTTTCCTTTGTGAGTCGTAAAGATCCCACGAAGGTGTTATCTTACGAGTCGAGAGGATCTCGTAAGTTTTGTTTTCCTCCTGTATCATCAGGACACGTGAGTGGGTCTTCCCAAATGAAGCATGATTCCAAGGGCGGAGACCGGCCGCGGGACTATTGATTGCAATGAGGCATGAGCGTGATGAGAATTATTTGAGCCCGTGGATTGTATACGATAGTCAATTTAGAGACTAGCCGTAGGGCTGGGAGAATTTGGGGAATTTGGTATTTTGTTGGCGTCTGCAGCGCTAACATTAGAATGGTACCAGGAGCGACCCATCATTCGCCGTTTGGGAATTTGGGGGGTTGGATTTTGGTTGGCGTCTGCATCGCTAGACTGGAATATGGTACCAGGAGCGACTCATCATTCGTCTTTGGAGGGTATGAATTTTTTTTAACCGCGATTGCTCTATCATTTCATCTTTTTTATCGCGAAGGTCACGATTGCCCTATCATTTCGGCTATTTATTCGCGGTTGCCCTATCATTTTGTCTTTTCTTTTATTTACACAACAAATTTTTTTTACACTCCCTATTTAACGACTTAAGGGTTGGATGTTCCCAGTTTAACGATATGGTGGTCAGCTGTTCCCAGTTTAACGACGTGGCGGTTATCTGTGTTTGCTTATCCCAGCTTCTCGAATTTTGATCTTGGCGGAGCTGTGTTGATGACCGTAACTTTATGGCTTGCTAGTACATCCGAGGACTGTGAGGTTTTCCCAATCTTGTATTGGTTCTCCACCTAATCTTTGAAAACATAGCAGTTTTCGATGGTATGACTCACCATTCTATGATATGGGCAGTATACGGGATTGCCGATCATGTTCATTTCATGTGGCCTCTTTGGAAAAGGCAGTTGCAGGCCATTGTTCAAGGCGTTCTTGAATATTTTGCGGACTTCGTCCCTCCTGAAGGAGTATACTTTCTTCTTTCTCTTCATTAGAGTAGGTGCCTTTCCTGATGCTGGTCCTCGAAGCCGATCGGTCTTTGGTTCGCCTGTTGTCCGCTTATCCCGTTCAGTATACGTATCGGAGGGACTGGAAGCTGATCGCGGCCGTTTTTTGTAAAAGTGTTTCGCTCTTAGGCTGTAAGGAGTATCGGTTGGCTGTTTCAGGATATCAATCCTTGGCTCATGAGCTAAATTTTAATTTTGCTGTAATTGCAATCGGGCGACTTGGGTCGTGAGATCTGCCACGATGTTTGCAAGCTTGTCGACTTTGGAATGGAAATTGGATAACTTCTCATCCCTGTCCTGAACTTCTTTTGAAGCCATTGGAATAGCACTTTCCCTATAGTTCCGGGTATGATAACTGGGTCATTCTTACTGCCTGAACTCGATTCCACAGGAACCATAAGCTCCTTTGGCTTAAAGGCCTGAGCGGGCTCTTCATAATCTAGACCGAGCCGGTGTTGGGTAGCAATAACCACGTCATTGTCATGGGTATGAGGTGTTAGAGGACTTGTTCTTCTGGGCTCCACCATGTAGACCGTATGGGTTGTGTACCTGTCTATTGCTTCTTCATGGGCAATGTTGCTCGTTTGGCTTTTAGCTTGTTACCTTGGTCTGCTCCTTTCCATGAATGGTGGACGATTGAGAGCAGCGGATTCCCGAAGGGCTTCGGTCTCCGTTTGTATGAAATTGGCTGTCGCAGCTTGATTGTTTGCTAATACGCCTTTAGACAGTTCTATCTCTCTTGCCTTGTATTGCTTTTCGACCCAATCTTTAAAGACAAAGTTGTCTTCAATAGCATGACCTATCACTCTGTGATAGGGCAATATTTGGGGTTATCGATCATATTCGCTTCTTGAGGTCTTTTTTATTCTGGCAATTGTAGACCGTTTCTTAGGGCATCTTTGAATATTTTACGGACTTTGTCCCTTCTGAAGGAATAGACCCTATCCAGCTTCTCTTTCAAAGATAATTCCTTCCCAACACCGGCTTCTAAGGCTGATTAGCATTAGGCTCGCTCATCCCCTGATTATTTCGGTTAGCCAAAGTGTTAAAAGATTCAGTATCGTTGGAATTTCTGCCCTTGTGATTATCGTCCTTTCGGTTTCTCTAGGATTTATTGCTATTTTAGGAATCCGAGGAAGATTCATGTTTTGAGTGCTCCAACATTTGAACTTTTGCCGAAGAGATTGTGCCATCGAGTTATAAAATCCGTGCTGCTTTCGTTGTTCTTTGGCTTGGTCGTTACGAGGTCGGCAATGGTGATCTTATCGCTGAAACTCATGAACTTTTGCCGAAACAGAGACTCCATTTGGACGAAAGTAGTAACGGAGTCATCCGATATGCTCACGTACCAGTCGAAAGCGATATCAGTTAAGCTATTAACGAACTGATGGAGGATAAGCGCATCATTACCCCCAGTATTCCTACATGAGGCTTTAAAGTGGGCGATGTGTTGATTAGCATTTCTCATCCCGTCGAATCTTCCGAATTTAGGGATGACATAGCCACTAAGAAACTCTACCAGATCATACCAAGCAGGATATGGTCTCCTACTACCGCTGACATCTTTTTACTCTTCAGCTTCAGCTACCAATGTTTTGACTTTGTTAGCAACCAAATCCATGATTTGATCTTGCGTTAGCGGGTTGTTGTCATCGGTAGTCAAGACATTTCCCGAGATAGGATGCGGCCGACTTTCATGCGGCTCGCCCACATTTGGATTTGAGGGAATAGGTGTCGGCTGCCTCGGGACACCGTTTCCTGGTTCATGAGCAGAGCCCTGCACTTGATTGGACGGCTGAGAAGCAACTTGATCCGTGAGCTGTAAGACGACGTTTATCAAGTCGTTGATTTTGGAGTAAAGTTTGGCCATCTCCTTGTCTTTACTTTTGAGCTGTTTTCGGAGCTCTTGAAATAGCTCATGTT
Source organism: Agapanthus africanus (assembly GCA_030015575.1). Lineage (NCBI taxonomy): Eukaryota > Viridiplantae > Streptophyta > Magnoliopsida > Asparagales > Amaryllidaceae > Agapanthus > Agapanthus africanus. The sequence continues at coordinate 143,619,885 of CM057339.1, forward strand.
CTGCTGTCCTGGGGTGGAAAGTCGGCACCTCCTCACTGTCTGAGCTAGATTCCATATGGACTGAGAGGTCCTTCTGCTTATCAGCCTCATCGAGGGGGTTTTCATCATCCTGAGGAGGAGACTGATCTTGGAAAGGGGCAGCCACATTCAAACCAGGTCAGTCTTGGGATGTGGTGGCCCCATCCTTGCTTTTGCTGTGAAGCTTGTCACTGGAACGTGTGCCCACCATATAGACCGTGTGTATAACATATTCGACCATCTTTTCATCACTGGCAGCTGATTTCGTGGACCGTTGTCGCGGCTGTTCCGCTTCGGGAAACGACAATCGATTGAAAATGATTTGCCTAGCCAGGTTCTCGGGTGGCGCCGGTACAACTCTTCTGGCCCTACCCCACTGCTCTCGCACGACACGAAGTGCTTGGTAGACTTCTAAAGAGGGAGTATCATGCCTTTTACGCTGGGGCTTGGACACATCCCTTCGTAGCACAGTTCGAATTGCAGTCCTCTTGATTTTGGCAGATATCGCATTCTTTTGGACCAACTTTAAGGGTTCGAAAGAATGCGGATTTTCACGGCTGGCACAGCTGTGGCCGCAGAGCAGTCCAAGCTTTGGAACTTTATAAAATTCAACTTAGACGGGGCCCTGGCCCTTTTGTTTGCCCTATATCTGAGCCGCTTATGCCTCAGCTTCTCTGTTTTGAATGCCTGGCAGGCTTCTGCTCTTCAGGGATGGGGAGGCTTGAGAAGACATCTTCTCGCGCTTCCGTCGAAAGCATTGCCTGAGCTTTCTCGCGATGTCTGGAGACTTATTTCGTTCCGACGGCTTTGTCCCCAGATGGGGCAATAGAGAGCCATTCGAACACCAACTTGCATTTGGGTTGGGGTGCCCTCGAGACCACCACATTTGGCCTCCTGCCCCTTGAGGTTGGTTTGGATACTTGGTTTGACGGGGTCTCCTTCAGATGAGCGCTTCCGACAGGGTAGATGATGACAGAACCAAATTGGCGTAAAGGCTCCTCCCACTGCCTCATGAGACTCGCCGGGAGGATCATGTGAGCGTTTGTCTTGACCACATAAGTCACTGGAGTTGCGTCAGAAACGAAGTTTGTCCTGGGAGACATGGTCGCTGCGTTCGAGATTGTAATCGAAAGTTGTTAACCTGCAAATAGAAGCATGATTTCAGTATAGGCGATCGATGTATATGTTGATTTGAGTTCGCATGAACGTTTAACCCGAAATATGGGAGGTGGGCATGCCAGTATCTTTTCGTCACCCCATTGAGATGGGAAATACGCGTCGCTTGTCAGACGCATTACAGATTCCTCCTGCCTAGGGTAGGCTGAGGTTTATTGATTGTAGGGATACGAATCTCCAGTAGGCGCGGACTAAGCTGCCGTTAATTACTCCTCTCCTTGGAAGCGAAGGAACACCGATTGATGATTCAAACTAGTCATGCGAACTCAATGTGCAGTGTGCATATATGTGTCTTGAAAGGTTCTGGGATATTGGGGGCCTCGCAGAGTTTATGGGGGTCTCGCTAGCAGCCCCCTTGTTGGGTACGGGTAACGCCTCGTTACAATTTTTTTCTAGCGGGGGATGTGTTTTGAGTATGGAGTGTATGAAAAAAAGAAAGAATAAAAGAAAAAAACGGTGAGTAACATCCATAGAACGTGTGGGCGCTGGGCGCCTGCGCCTCATATGCCCGGCACGTGGGCGCTGGGCGCCTCACATGCCCGGCACATGGGCGCTGGGCGCCTCACATGCCCGGCACGTGGGCACGGGCGCTGGGTGCGCCCGGCACGTGGGCGCTGGGCCCCTACAGAAAGAAGGGGTTTAGCCCCGGAATGAGGAGTTGAACTCCTGAAAAGGATTTTTATCTATGGAGTTAAACTCCAAAAGATTTTGAGTGGAATTAAACTCCCAAAAAGGATTTTATCTATGGAGTTAAACTCCAAAACATGTTGAATGGAGTTAAACTCCTAAAAAGGGTTTTATTTATGGAGTTAAACTCCAAAAGATCTTGAATGGAGTTAGACTCATTAAAAAAGGTTTTATTTCTGGGAGTTCAACTCCATTTGTCAAGATCTTTTGAAGTTTAACTCTATAAATAAAACCCTAAAAAAGCGTGTTGTATATCATTGTAATGAAAGTACAACTAGAATCTAACATGCTAACATGTATAGTATGATGTGGTAGCATAGCGAGTTCTATCTGTGTACGTGGTATGACAATTACCGATGATGGATGTGAGTATGTGTATGTGCAACATGTAAATCATCGGTAATGGTGCGTGTATCCTAGCATGAGGTCAAGTAAACATAAAGTATAAACACGATATATATCGTAAAAGATCAAGGCGCAAGCGTATGCAGAAATAAAAAATTAAAATGCGAGCATAAACGGAATAAAGAAATCATAACGTGAACAAGTATAAAAATATGAAACTACGTATGAGCCATATAGTTATAGTTTAAAATATTACGAAACGTTGTCTTAAAAAAGAGAGGGCTACGATGTTTTTGAAGAAGATACCATTTGAAAAGTCGCAACGTCTCCTTTTGGTTATCATTTAAAAGTTCGTAATGATTCGTTAGTTTTGAAAGTAGGTATGGCTCTAAACAATATATAATATCCACTTATGATTTTAAAACAAGATTTATCGAGTCGAAAATAAATATCGTTGATCCATCTTCATCATATCACATACGGAAAATCTATCGTACTGTATCATCAAATCAATAGTACGGATCTATAGTCGCATACATCATCTCATCTCATCTCATATCATAATATATCATCACATGTCATCTTGTATCATTTCATATCATATCGCCTCATATCATCATATCGTATCATATCGACTCATATCATCATATCGTAAATATCCTTATATCATTAGTAAACTTATATCATATAAGGTAATTGTATGAATATATATACTTACATAAGTAGATATAGCTTATAGGCTAAGAAATAGTACTAGGGGTATATCATTCAACTAAGTATACGAATATCCACATAGTTTATTCTAATAATCCTATAGACTACGTTTACCATTTTACTATATACAATATTCTATTTCTACGGTTGCGGGGGTGATATACGACATCCACCCGAATTCCCCCGTAGATATATATCTACTCACTTCAACACGTATCGCCCTAGTCGATGTCGAAAAACGCCTTGCTCTTCTTCGTCGTCTCGGAATTCCATGTGAATGTACCTACAATCGAATCCATAACCAAAATCGCATTAAAACCTGAATCAAATCTGAAATCACGAGCGAAACGCACATAGGTTAGAACCTATGGTAAACGCGTGCTAAAACAACAAAATACCCACCGACGTCGATGTACAAACATCAAACGACCGATTCAAAACACAAATATCAAAAACTAAGTTTCCAAATATCGCAAAATATTGCCAGAAATTAAGTAAAACAATTCCAGATTTTTCTTCAGGTGATCTGGGACTTTTTAGCGTATAGAGTAGTCTTAGTTATCTAGTGAGTGAGCTACAGAACAAATTTCAAAGCCTAATTCCAAAATTGACTCACAAATTGCGGTCAAAACGAATAAAATGGCGGCCAAAACTTGGTGGTTTGGGCTCGGGCTTCTACGGTGACTTTCTACTTGTTTATACAACTCTCTGTATCCTTTTATTAATTTTCAGAGTTCCCAAGAAATACCATATTCCATCCGATCCCCAAAACTCAATGAAAAATCGATAATGGAAAATTCTAAACTCATCATACAGATAGAACTCGCTATGCTACCACATCATACTACACCTGTTAGCATGTTAGATTCTTGTTGTACTTTCATTACAATGATATACGACATGCTTTTTTAGGTAATGGTGCGTGTGTCCTAGCATGAGGTCAAGTAAACATAAGTATAAACTTGATATACATCGTAAAAGATCAAGGCGCAAGCATATGCAGAAATAAAAAATTAAAATGTGAGCATAAACGGAATAAAGAAAGCGTAACGTGAACAAGTATAAAAATATGAAACTATGTATGAGCCATATAGTTATAGTTTAAAATATTACGAAACGTTGTTTTAAAGAAGAGAGGGCTACGATGTTTTTGAAGAAGATACCATTTGAAAAGTCGTAACGTCTCCTTTTGGTTATCATTTAAAAGTTCATAACGATTCATTAGTTTTGAAAGTAGGTATGGCTCTAAATAATATATAATATCCACTTGTGATTTTAAAACAATATTTCTCGAGTCGAAAATAAATATCGGTGATCCATCTTCATCGTATCACATACGGAAAGTCTATTTTACGGTATCATCAAATCAATAGTACGGATCTATAGTCGCATACATCATCCCATCTCATATCATAACATATAATCACATGTCATCTCGTATCATTTCATATCACATCGCCTCATATCATCATATCGTATCATATCGACTCATATCATCATATCGTAAATATCCTTATATCATTAGTAAACTTATATCATATAAGGTAATCATATGAATATATATACTTACATAAGTAGATATAGCTTATAGGCTAAGAAATAGTACTAGGGGTATATCATTCTACTAAGTATACGAATATCCGCATAGTTTATTCTAATAATCCTATAGAATACGTTTACCATTTTACTATATACAATATTCTATTTCTACGATTGCGGGGGTGATATACGACATCCACCCGAATTCCTACTTAGATATATATCTACTAACATCAACATGTCTCGTCCTAGTCGATGTCGACGAACGCCTTGCTCTTCTTCATCGTCTCGGAATTCCATGTGAATGTACCTACAATCGAATCCATAACCAAAATCGCATTAAAACCTTAATCAAATTTGAAATCACGAGCGAAGCGCACATAGGTTAGAACCTATGGTGAACGCGTGCTAAAACAACAAAATACCCACGGACGTCGATGTACGAATATCAAACGACCGATTCAAAACACAAATATCAAAAACCAAGTTTCCAAATATCGCAAAATATTGCAAGAAATCAAGTAAAACAATTCCAGATTTTTCTTCAGGTGATCTAGGACTTTTTAGCGTATAGAGTAGTCTTAGTTATCTAGTGAGTGAGCGACAGAACAAATTTCAAAGCCTAATTCCAAAATTGACTCATAAATTGCGGTCAAAACGAATAAAACGGTGGCCAAGACTTGGTGGTTTGGGCTCGGGCTTCTACGGTTGCTTTCTACTTGTCTATACAACTCTCTGTATCCTCTAATTAATTTTCAGAGTTCCCAAGCAATACCATATTCCATCTGATCCCCAAAACTCAATGAAAAACCGATATTGGAAAATTCTAAAGTCATCTTAGGAACTTCTAAACTCATCTAGACCAGGGATATTATCACTACTAAACTACCAACCACTCTTTAAACCTTCTACTACACTTCTACTACAAGTTCTACCCATCAAGTCTCACTTTAGAATTCTCAAGTTAAGAAAACATACACATTTTAACTCCAAACTAGCTCTAACTTGTGTGTGCGGTTAGGAAATCTAAACACTTGATAAAAGGTGAGAGTTTTACCTCAAGAAATCAACTCAAGAAAATTCTGAGATGGCCACAGAAGATCAAAACGTAAACTTGATCATGCCATGATGCTTAAGGTGGGATTAGGAACAATTTTAGTTAAGGTTAACAAGAGTATTGAGATGGTTTGGGGGATGTTTTGTGGTGGTAGAGAAGGTGGAGGAAGGATGAAGGAGATGAAGAAAATGAGGATGAGAAATGTAACTGATTGTGACCATATCGCTCTCTCTCTCTCTCTCTCTCATTCTCTCTCTTAACCATACCTCCATGTCCCCGCTTTGTCTCCCTCATGTCTTATTCTTTTCTTTTCTTATTCTCTTTTCTTTTCTTTAAATAAAAGCACTAAACCAAAATATAATTCATAAATAAATTGTTAACATGTCATGATACTTAAACATGGTTAACAAAAATAAAACTTGGTTTAATGCGCAATTAGTAAAACACTAATTAAGTTAAATCTCAACTAATATAGATATAATCATATGCAAATTTATAAAAAAGCCCAAATCAAATATATGCCTTCATAAATAATAATTCATTTTAATTTCCAATTATTTTCCAAAATAGAGCTATATAATTATACCAATTTACGAAAACTCAAATCCATATTCATATAATATTAGTAAAATCCTTTATTTTATTATTTAAATTCCAAAATAATATTTTTTTTATTTTCTGAAATGTTACAATATTCCCCCTTAAATAAATTCAGTCCCCGAATTTAAATTTAAACCCCTAAGTTTTAAAACATTTCAGTAAGTCAAATTAAATCAACGGGGCTCTGAAGTCACGGATAAACTAGAAATATAATAGAGCAACACGTGCGCATGAAAACAAATGCAAGCTCGAATAACTAAAACTTCGAAAAGTGTCATGCGAATCATACAATCTACGATGTAAAAATGTCATTCGAGAAATCTACCATTTAAATCAAGCACAATACAATCAAGCCTACAATACATATATAGTACGCATCAAATAAAATCATTTAAGTAACTGAAAAATGTATGCATGACAAATCTTTTTCAAATCGCCGTGTGATGTGTATATTACGGCACAAGTAGCGAACGTTCATTTTATAAAGAAATACGCACACACGCACGCATGTTTCACTTATGATATACGTCCTGCCATTTTGAAAATAACTTAGAAAAGTTTTCTTTTTGTAAGATCTTATGTCGCTCACTAACACGTATGGAAATAATGAGACTATAGCTTTTTTTGAAAACCTCTCCTGTAGATATTGATATATGCAAAAATATTCAGGTACTGTCTCTCAGACCAGTCCTGCTCGGCTACTACATAACACAATATATCATAAAACACGATGCTCGAAAAAGGAAATCAATCCCAAGAGATGTATATGAAAATCAACCCACACGCGACTGGTGCGCACAGAAATCGAAGTCAAACCAAGTGCAATGAATGTGCACGAAAACGAAAACTAAGTGCAACGGGTGTGCACGAAATCATCTGTCAAGTGCAACAGGTGTGTACGAAAGCATCTGTCAAGTGTAACGGGGTGTGCACGAAACCAACATCAAGTGCATGTAGAGTGAATGAAAATTTCAATCAAGTGCAACTGGCATGCACGAAAATCCTCAAGTGCATCAAATATGCACAAAACCACATCAAGTGCGCCAAGTGTGCGCGACCTCTAAATCAAGTGCTTCAGGTCTGCACAAAAACTTCTAGTGTAATAGGATGCACGGAAATCAATATCAAGTGCAACTAGGTACACGAAAACATATATATGTGCAACTGATGTGCACGAAATCCACATCAGTGTATCGAATGTGCATGTAAACAATATCGTGTGCACTAATCAAAATAAGGTGCATATAACTTGCACGAAATCAAAATCAAGTGTATCGGGGTGCACGAAATCATAAATATGTGCAGTGGATAAAACAATATCGAGTGCAATGGATATGCACAAAAACACAAATCAAGTGTAATGGATGCATAAAAACATAATCAAGTTCAACTGCTGTGCACAAAGAAAATATCCACCAAGTGCAGCTACGATGCACAAAAATATCAATCGCGAAACTAAATCATCAAAACACAAAAGTCTAAACGACCAAAACGTGATACTCGAATCACTAAATCACAAATCAAAAAAATGATATTGAGGTACATCTCTTTCAATGTCGAAAGATGCCTGTGCATCCGGAGCTAGCAGAGCAAGAATTTCTACTTGCTTTCTGCCCACGGTCTTGCGTCTTCTGTCTTTAGGTCCTTGTTTTCTCTGTGGATCACCAATTCCACGACCTCCTGGTTCGACAACCTGGTAAGGAGTAGTGACAGAACAGTCCCGCTCTGATGCCTCTCTGAATATCTCCTGGCCAATTAACTTAGCCACTCGCAATGTAGCACGTCAACGACGGTGGTCTATGACCCTCTGAATACGTGCCATAAAAATGATCCTCGGTCTAAACCTCTATCACTGTAGTATCCTAGAAAGAACCCTTCTCGGTCTCTTCCGATCTCATTTCTGTCAAACTGCCTGGAAACTGGCACTCTTCAATTAATCCGCTTCCATTCCGGAGTAGCTGTAATCTCACTACGACTTTCCTCGAGAAAGGTGGCTGTATCCAACACCTTTGCGTCCGTATCAAATCTCTGGTATCAACAAAGAGGAACGACTCATTGAGATCTCGCACGAATCTCATAATCCACTTTTCTTCAATATCGACCGAATCGGAATTATATCTCGATAGCTGTGTAGACTGCAATTCATCCTCCATTACGGTCATATCCAGAGTCTCTCGCAAAGAATCGAAGCTACGAATTCGGTATCTCCAACACTCTGTGAAAGAAATCTGGCTAAATACATCCTCGTGAACTCGTAAGCCATTGGAGGAATATGCATTGCTCGTTCTCTCTCGATCGACTCACACCATGTCTGAGCAAGACCCTTCAACTGAAATTAGCCAACTCAACTGATCTCGCATCGGAGCATCCAAACGAACGAAATATTCTAGTCACTTATCCAAGAATTACTAGGGATCCTCTGTCACATCCTTATCTGTAACTCATGTGGCTTCAGCTTCGTGAACTCTGGAAGCGATATCTCATCAATCTCAGCAACAGCTGGTATATCTGTATGCACGGTAGATAACACAATGATCTCCGGAGTAGGCTGTACATCAACAGTCCTCTCAATCTGACTGGTCTTAAGCAATGTCCCGATCATCTCGTGCAGATCCAGAACACTCGTTTCAAACGAGAAATCCTAGCATAAACGAGAAATCAATCTGTTCCTGTGTCACCAGAATTACACCCTGGTCAGTCCTTATCCCTGACGAGCTCGCTCTGACCGCTTCTCTAGCCGTAGCCCTCTCGGCTCGCATAGCCATGGTGACAAAAATCACAAACAAACATCGATGAGAATATATCACAAGAACAAATAGAATAATGGATCTCAAGATATGTATATTCTAAGATTAATTAAGCGAAGTATCGTATCGTAAGTATGCCGCGGAATATACGCACGGTACGTTACTCTACTTGAGTTACTTATTCCATCAACCAAGCTCAACCTACGTAACGAAAGTTTGGGTCTAATACCCTCTCAGTCAAGCCTAAGTTCCATAAGATCAAGTCTAGGTTCCGAAATATATGCGCTAGACTCCGTATAGTCAAACTTAGACTCGAACAAAAGTTAAACTTAACGCTCTGATACCAACTTTGTCACGACCCGAAAATGGCACATGACCAACACTTGAATCACGTGAAGTCTATAAGACCCTACTGTAACCCAAGTAAGACGAAAACCGGGAATCTAAACCCTTTTAAGTAAAATAGTAGAGGTGAAGTTTTGAAAAGGGGTATTAATAAAATCAAGTTCCGCTTTTAAAGTATAAGTAAAGTTTATAAAAATACAAATGGATGTATACTAAAGTTTGAAAACGTTTTCATCAATTGAAATTTGGGCAGCACCTCATTTGTAAATTTTGATCAAAACAGTGCATAAACAATAATAATATTTTCATCCCTAAGCGGGAGCTAGCTCTTCGCCAATCGGCGGAAGCACCACCACGCAAGTAAGTATACGACGCCCAAGACGAAGATCAACCACAGAAAAGAATAAAAGAAATACCAAAACAACATCAACTCCAATATAAAGAATAATACAAGTCTCGACACTAAATCTGAAAGAATATACAAATAGTCTCAAAGTCTACAATACACATGGTCTGCTTGATGAAGATTTTAACTAGATACAAATGAATATAAAATATACAATGGTGGTTACAATATGTAGTGTAACCCACCTACCAATCAAAACACCAAAAAGAAGAATATACCAGTAAGCCGCTACTGATCCGAACGACCGGTCCCGCAAGAAAACTATGGCACAACGGGGATAAGTTAACTTGTGAGTAGAAGATATCATCAGTTAGAAATCAAATGTATAACGATCTACCTAGATCATACAGTAATATAATATTAATATCGTACCGTGTGGTATCGAAATGAACGTGTGTGTGTGCGCGTGTGTGTGTGAGTATAATATTGTGCCTATATCAATGTGTGGTATCATATCATCCATATCATGTATGTATACATATCATCTGATGAGTTTCCATCAACGACACTCGAAATAATCATGAAATCATGAGTGTCCAGTATTGACACTTGAAATCATCATAAATCCCATGTCCAGTATCGACACGTAAATTCTTATATCTCAGGCGTCGTCTCATCGGATCGGCCCTCATATCTCAGGCACCATCTCTTTAGATCGGTCATCATATCCATCTGTCTCATATCACTCCGGTCGGTATCCTCCAAATATCCGCCAAGTCCAATACTGTCACCGGTAGGCAATGTTCCCTTGCCAGGCTCAACGTCTTTTTATACGATCTTCTTGTCCCGGGATACCGTACCGGGTCTACCATGTATCTGCAATCGGTCTCTCTCTTGCTTCCTCGATTTAGATAATAATCATAGCTCAGAACTGAGAAATCTCATGGTGGACGCCAAAATATCATATCAAGAGAAAACCGCATTTTTAAAACATTCACAAGTTTTTAAATAATATTTGCAGTTTCTCAAATCCAGAAATCTCATGAAAGCAAAATCATAAATATAGAATATGGCAATCACGAAAAGATATGTACAAGCACAGAAAAATACTGTAATGCTTAGCAAATGTGTTCAAATAAGCGTGTCGTATAGTACTGTAAAGAAAGTACTTGTAACACCCTAGTGCATTTATATGACATTTTATTAGGGTATTTTCATATCTTGTGACAATTTCTTTTTTATTATTGTTTTTGGGTGCGGATAATACATTTGGTAACCGTGGATAGTATTCGACCCAACCCGCATGCTTGAAACCAATTAAGGTTCAAGATTACGTTACATATTTGCTAGTACGGAGAATCCGTGCACATCTAGGTTCTATATACATGTATAATGTATTTTTGTGTCCACATATCGTTTAAATAATACAAATTATAACCAGATAATAATTTCTAATATCTAGCAGTGTATGTTACCATACCCTATACCCTATGGTTGCATCCATATATCGTGGACTCGTTTGGGTCGCTACGTGTATTTACATATATCCGTTCTTAGGGGTATGCATTTTATTTAACCGGGCATTGCATTATAGTTTTAACTGATACGTATATTATCTATATTTTAAAACTAGAATTTTAGAAGAAACCCGGGTTTTTTTCGGAATATTTTGTATTACCTATTTAAACCCAGAGTATATATTATAAAATTCTTTATAAATATACAGTTTATAATATATATATATATAATTAACTAATTATATATTTCCATATCTCTCTCTTTCTTCTCTCGTATCCTCTCTCTCTCTCTCTTTCTCTCTCTTCTCTCGCTCTGTCTCTGTCTCTCTCTTCTATATATGTAATTATATTATTTTAATAACCTAATTATTATACCTCTTTCTCTCTTCTATATATGTAATTATATTGTTTTAATAACCTAATTATTATACCTCTCTCTCTCCTCTCCTTCTTTTTCCCTGCGACGAACCCCGAGCATCCAAACCCTAGCCGCTTCCTCACCTCGCTTTCGCCGCCAAAATCCCGTCAACAACCTCGTCGCCGCTACCTCCTCGACCTCCTCACAACCTCCACCACCTCCACTTCCTCCTCTATCCTCGACCATGACCCCTGCAACCCCGAGCAACCAAAGAACCCCAACGCCTGCATCCTCACCGTCGATCACTACCTCATCGTCATCACCCTCATCTCTTCCTTCACCTCCTCATCACTCTCCTATCCCCGACACCACCACCAACACCCCCGACAGACCCCACGACCCCAACAACAACCAAAGAAACCCACTTCACCTCGTCGTTGCCCTCATCGGGGAAGCTGTCGTCATTACCTTCTCCTCTGTCCTCTGTCCCAGAACCCATAGCCAACACCACAGCCTCATTCTTCTCTTCTTTATTTCTTTCTTTCTTCTCTTGCTTTCTTGATTCTTGATCGTCTCGTCGGAGTTGCACACGTCGCCGACGATCCGGACGACCCAGTCATCGTCGTCGTCCAGCGTAGACATCACGTCACGTCATTAATCAGCCAGGTCCAGTCCTGCACCAGCGTGAGTTTGTATCATGACGTTTATCCGATGTCGAACGTGACGTGTGTACCCCATCGTGAGATCCGATCAGGAAAGTTTAAATTGCAGCATGCTATGTTACTATATCGATATTCATATGAATAAAAATAGTACATGTGTTTTATTATTAAGCAATTATTACCGATTTACATTTTTACGTTATCCGTTCGTATCCGTACTGACAATAGCATATCTAGTTGCATGCTGAAACATCATGATATCATTATACTATTACATTAGTACAACATGCTATCTAGTTTGCATCGTACTTGGTAATGGATATATACTGGTTATTACAGAGAGATACATATGCATCCTTGCATTAGTCGTATTTCGATACTGTAATTTCACATTTGGATATCTATTTGATGCATATACATCACATGATATGTTCACGACACCCTACTTGACTTGTTACTTGGATCTTGTTACTAATACCAACGATGTTGACGTGTTGTCCCGACGAACGTGACTTATTGTCTGCATAGACAAGAACTGTACATACTTGATCATGTGTTGGCATTAGACCTATATTGGCAATACCTGACTTGTACACAAACCTGGGGGAAAATGGGAAATCAAGAATGTAGCCGAAACGTAACTCAAGAGGATATTATTTCATGTTTGCCGTTTTTCCGGGCGTTACGGAATAATTACTTGTTTGCCGTTTTTTCGGGCATTATAAAATAATTACCTGTTTGCCGTTTTTTCGGACGTTACGGAATAATTACCTGTTTACCGTTTTTCTGGACGTTACGGAATAAATTCTGTTACCGTGATAGCGTGTGGAATGAATGAGATATATACTGTTGAGTTACGATGAGAATTATATTAATTGATTTCAAATATTTTTAGAATAGATAATCTAGAAGCACAGTTTTAGGTTGCACATCACACACCACATACACGCACCTCACCGTTTTACACCTGTGTTACTCATTTATATTCTTGTTTATTTATATCGTTACATCCTGATTATTACTGTTACTTTGATATTATGACGCACTGACGTCTCGGTTTTGCATGGCCCAGTTCCTCTACCTTTATCGCAGGCTAAACGGGAGTACTTTAGTCATCAAGCCGAGCAATGAAAATTTAATATGTGTTATTTAGAGATATTTAGTTTAGTTTATTTTTCGCGGTTTTATTTTTTGATGTGATACCATATTGGGACAAGTTTCAGATGTTGTTTATTGGATTTAATTCGTTTCCGCTTATGCATTTTCTTGACTCTTTTTACTGTGGCTAATGGACATGTAATAACTAGTTTTTATATTTTACTGTTCTGATATCTTATAGATAGCCGTAATATGATTGTGGAGGGATAATTCCTAACCACAGATAGCATGGTTGGATCTGTCACGTGTCGTAGTCTGCGCATCTTGGGAAGCGGGGCGTGATAGTACTACAAAAATTTAACATGCTAACAGGTATAATATGATGTGGTAGCATAGCGAGTTCTATCTGTATACGCGGCATAGCAATTACCGATGATTTGTGTGAGCATGCAAGTATATGCACGTGCAACATGCAAATTATCGGTAATAGTGCGTGTGCCCTAGCACGAGGTCAAATAAAACTAAAGTATAAACACGATATATATCGTAAAAGATCAAGGCGCGAGCGTATGCAGAAATAAGAAATTGAAATCCGAGCATAAACGGAATAAACAAATCGTAACGTGAACAAGTATAAAAAAATGAAACTACGTATGAACCATACGGTTATAGTTTAAAATAGTACGAAACGTTGTTTTACAAAAGAGGGGGCTATAATGTTTTTGAAGAAAATACCATTTGAAAAGTCGTAGCGTCCCCTTTTTGTTATCATTTAAAAGTTCGTAACGATTCATTAGTTTTGAAAGTGTGTATGGCTTTAAACACTATATAATATCCACTTGTGATTTTAAAACAAGATTTCTCGAGTCGAAAATAAATATCGGCGATCCATCCTCGTCATATCACGTACGGAAAATCCATTGTACGGTATCATCAAATCAATAATACGGATCTATAGTCGCGTACATCATCTTATCTCATACATAACATATCATATCATATCGCATCGCCTCATATCATCATATCTTATCATATTGACTCATATCATCATATCGTAAGTATCCTTATAACATTAGCAAACTTATATCATATAAGATAATCATATGAATATATATACTTACATAAGTAGATATAGCTCATATGCTGAGAAATAGTATTAGGGGTATATCATTCTACTAAGTATATGAATATCCGAATAGTTTATTCTAATAATCTTATAGGTTAGGTTTACATTTCTACTATATAAAATATCATATTTCTACGGTTGCGGGGGTGCTATATGTCATCCAACCGACTATCCCCGTAGATATACATCTACTCACCTCAACACGTCTCGCCTTAGTCAATGTCGATGAACGCCTTATTCTTATTCGTCGTCTCGAAAGTCCACGCGAATGTACCTATAATCGAATCCATAACCAAAATCGCATTAAAACCTGAATCAAATTTGAAATCACAAGCGAAACGCACAAGTTAGAACGTATGGTCAACGCATGCTAAAACAACAAAATACCCCTCGAGTCAATGTACGAAAATCAAACGACCAAGTCAAAACACAAATATCAAAAATCAAGTTTTCAAATATCGCAAAATATTGCCAGAAATCAAGCCAAATAACTCCAGATTTTTCTTCAGATGATCTGGGACTTTATAGCGTATAGAGTAGTTTTAGTTATCTATTGAGTGAGCTACAGAACAAATTTCAAATCCTAATTCCAAAATTGACTCGCAAATTGCGATCAAAACGAATAAAACGGCGGCCAAGACTTGGTGGTTTGGGCTCGGGCTTCTACAGTGGCTTTCTACTAGTCTATACACCTCTCTGAATCCTTTAATTAATTTTCAGAGTTCCCAAGTAATACCATATTCCATTTTATCCTCAAAACTCAATGAAAAACAAATATCGGAAAATTCTAAACTCATCTTAAGAACTTCTAAACTCATCTAGATCAGGGATATTATCACTACTAGGCTAGTAATCGCACTCTAACCCCTTTACTAAACTTCTACTACAAGTTCTACCCATCAAGTCTCACTTTAGAATTCTCAAGTTAAGAAAATATACACATTTTAACTCTAAACTAGCTCTAACTAGTTTGTGAGGTTAGAAAATCTAAATACTTGATAAAAGGTGGGAGTTTTACCTCAAGAAAGCAACTCAAAAAAATTCCAAGATGGTCACAAGAGCTCAAAACGTAAACTTGATCATGCCATGATACCTAGGGTGAGATTAGAAACATTTTTAGTAAAGGTTAACAAGAGCCTTGAGATGGTTTGGGTGGTGTTTTGTGGTGATAGAGAAGGTGGAGAAAGAGGATGAATGATGAAGACGATGAAGAAAATGAGGATGAGAAATACAAATGGTTGTGATCATATCTCTCTCTCACTCTCTCTCATAACTATACCTCCATGTCTCCCTTTTTGTCTCCTTCATGTCTCATTCTTTTCTTTTTTAAATAAAAGCACAAAACTAAAATATAATTCATAAATAAATTGTTAACATGTCATGACACTTAAATATGGTTAACAAAAATAAAAGTAGGTTTAGTGCATAATTAGTAAAACACTAATTAATTTAAATATTAACTAATATGGATATAATCATATACTAATTTATAAAAAGCACAAATCAAATAAACGCCTTCATAAATAATAATTTATTTTAATTTCCAATTATTTTCCAAAATAGAGGTATATAATTATACCAATTTATGAAAACTCAAATCCATACTCGTATAATATTCGTAAAATTCATTATTTTATTATTTAAATTCCAAAATAATTTTTTTATTTTCTGAAATGTTACAGACACATACATATTTTCTTTGTTTATATGCACACGGCGGTTTTCATAGTAATGAAAATTTCAAATTGGTATTGTTTTTACAAATTGTCTTTTCTTTTATAAAACTTGAATTCTTGCATAGTAATATGGATATTGAATTCAGAAGGAGTTTATCGTAGTTTTATTTATGTCTTACATTTGGTTATGTCTCAATTCCATGTACTTTTAAATAGGTTTTGTCAAAGTATAAAAAAGGGAAGATTGTTGACATTGTTGGGTAACATCACCTTGGATTTGATATTGGACAAAACACTATTTAATTATTTCACACACCAACGATATTTATGGTTAAGTTTTTTGTTTTCAGTATGAGAGATATAACAGATATTGCAAATCAAAGAAAAAGACATGTATAGCGATATCAAAACGCAAAAGAGCATGATAAGACGCACAGATGAGAAAATCAAATAGAACGAGATTTGCGATATCAAAGGAAGCAAACAGACATGGCAACCATGAATTTTCATGACAAGAAGCTAAAGTTATCAAAAAGGATATGATTTGAGAGATGAAAACTCAAGCAACTCAGAGAACGTGCTGCAAATTAGTAAAAATTGTATTTTCTCCATTTATTGAGTCGTGGATCATCTCGTATGAGTCACACGATTTTAAACTTTCAAAATCTCTTAAATATCATATATGTCAAGTTTTGAGCCGTCTCAAATAGGCTTGAGCCGTCTCACACTGTTTTTGATCTCTTTCCTTTCGTTCTTGATATCTTGAGCCAGCTCACCATAATCTTGAGCCATCTCAATTCCATTTCCTGCATAATAATTTTTTGTTCTGTTGCTATGAGCCGGCTCATCGTAGTCTTGAGTTGGCTTATATCCATTCCCTATAAAATCATTTTTTATTCTGTTGCCATGAGCCAGCTTTCCCGTATCTTGAGCCGTCTCACTTGAACTGCCGCTCTTTAATATTTCTATCCTGAGCCGGCTCACCATATCTTGAGCCGTCTCATGTTAGTTTCCTACACAATTTTTTTCACCGTCCGTATATGAGACGGCTCATACATTTTTGAGCCAGCTTAACTATTGACCGTTTGAAATCTCTAAAATCATTCTTGAGATATTTCTTGCCGTTTTATGGGATTCTTTCCCAATTCTTTATATTATGTCTTGATCGAATTTTATCAAAATAATTCTTGCATTCTCTAAATTTTGTGATCATCTCTTGGTTCTAAAAGTTTATTATCTTAATCAAAGTTTTCGAAATCTTAGTTATCACCGGGTTTGAAATTCTTTTGGGTTTTTCGAAAGCTTTTAGTTTTAATTCTTGGAAAGGCTTTTATAAACTAGTTTTTAATTATATTTCTTTGCAAAATCTTGATCTCCATTTTAAATTCTTCATAAATCTTTCTGCGATAAAAAAGGGCTTTAAACTTGATTTTATCAAATACTCAAATTCTACGGCTTTAAAATTGTGATTGATTCATATACGAGATTGGGAGATGGTGTGGATTACTTGTATTGTAAGTGAGTTGTAAAGATTTGATCTTAATTTGTTGAAAAGATTACCAGATGGAGGTTGTCCATCGGTGTAAACAGTAAAGATTTGACCTGAGCCTGTTGAAAAGATTATCAGATGGAGATAATTTATCAGTTGTAAAGGTTTCTTCTGCTTTAAGAAGAGTTGAATAGTTGATGTTCATAGGGGAGACCTTGACGGAGACTAGATACCGTGGGTGTTGAACTTTGTTATCAATCGCCGGTCTCCTACCGAGTTTGCATTTTCTGATTCATGTTATTCTATTGTTTGCGTAATTTTATTATTTATATTATTCTTCCGCAATATTTATTTTACTGAGCAATATAGTTTTAATTGTTAACCATTTGTCCTATTCACCCACCCACCTCTTTTAGGACACTTTTCCGATGAGTCGCCGGAGGATGGCCGGAGAACTCTCGCTGCAGGATGGCCGGGGGACTCTCTCTCACTCTCTCACCAACTCTCACTCTCCGGCTTCTTTAAAATTAATCAATTTACAGTACTAGATGAAGTTAGTATACAAGCGTTCAGTTTTTCTTTCAATAATTATTTAAACAGACACATAAAAGAAACATCCGGACCTACTGCCGTTACTTTTTTTGGAAATAACTATAATGGTTCTTTCCGATACTTCCGTTTATCCAAACAGGTCTCTGCTGACAAAAATGTCCGGATGGAACGGCATGCAATTGAAAATTCATTTCGGCTTGAATTTCTGGTGCATTAAGCATCAGAAATGTTGGCCATCCACAACATTGACTGCATTATACAATGTTTTAAGCTCCTGTTTCAGGTTGAATTATTTGCCTAAATTATTTATGTCATGGGACATGATCAGGTTGTTGAAGAAAGCATTACGACCAAGTATTTTTGTTCAGGCCCCATTAAGGAATAATGAGGTCATTGTTTCCAAGTAAGAAGACACTGTTGCAGCTAATGGACAGCTTTTAATTTGTGAATGATGATGAACAGTTTCCTCTTTAATCATTGATTGGTTGTGATTAGGTTAGCTGGCAAATTGATAACTTGTCGTATTTACCTACCACTACACAACATATCTCAACTTAATTATGTCATGCAAATTTGGAAGAAAGGTCATAGGCCTTTTTCTCCCCTTGCTAGATGTGAAATGCATATGCAAATAAATCACAGTATTAGATTTTGTATGTAAATGAATCACAGTAAAGGTTATACATCTCATAATCTCATATCCTAGTAATGTTTTCTCGAAATCCTTGGTGCGTCTTACGCTGTGTATGGTTTTGAGTTCAGTTACGCTCAAATCTCAATTAAAAGGAATAAAATAAAATAAATAAAGTAAGTTTTGTGAGAGTTGAGATACATGGCATCCTAATGATGTGTTAGTATTAAGAAACCATGAAAAAGATGATGACCGTTTTCGTGTCGAAGTATAAGGAAAGGCATCGATGTATGTTGAAAGATGGGACAAACCTCCATAAGGCTCGAGTCTTATTGGATGGAATCCGTTTATGTCGAAAGCCCATTTATGTCCTCATATAAAATATAAATAAATATATAATCCTGTTAAATTATCTCAATTTATGCACCTCATCACATAACAATAAATAATAATTTATCTAATTTATGGTAACCCTGATATCTAGTACAGTTATATTTAAACATCTCATAATCTAACAATGTTCATCAATAAACGATCCTTCAGTTGCTTACGCTTCGATTACATTGCAAATCCAACATTATAGGATTCCTTTTGTGTGTCATTAGACCTAACCTGTCTTAATTGTATTTAGACTCCCCTTGATACATGTTATGCTTGTATCGTTGTCCTTGAGTACTTCAAAGCTTAAAAGATTTGTATGTGTGTGTGTATATATATGCTCAAATTCGATATTTCAGAAATTTATTGGCTTGTATGGATATGCTCAATCTCGATATTTGAGAAGTTTATCTGCATGGGATTTTCCACAATGAAGCTCCCTTTAAAAGAGAGTGGCATGTGATATACTAAAGTCTTAGATATTTTTTTTTGGGTAAATTGTCAAAAATTCCCTGGCCCGCTTCAAACTTGAGTTAAAAACCTTGGGCTTTTTTTTTTCTCTTTTTTAAAAACCCTTGGGCCCAACCAGAACCCCAGTATACCGGTTGCATATAATATCTACGCAATTGCCTGTAATATTTAAGCAATTGCAGTTGCCTGTAATATCAAAACAGTTGTCTATAATATCTAAACAGTTTCCTGTAATATCCAAGCAGTTGAGAAAATACAAGGTCTAAATGAAATAAAGCCAACGGGTTTTTCGATAAAGATTTTAAGCAATAAGCCCTTCCTAACAAATTCGAAAATTACATAGATTTTTAACAGAAAACTGATGTGAGGAAAATGAGGTTTTTTTGGAATTTTGGTCGATCGGAAATGCAAACACATCAAAGAAAGCTAGACGAAATTAATGGCGAGGCTCTGATACCACTGTAAGTGCACGGCGGCGCCCCGGCCGTCAATCCGACGGCCAAATGCGGAAGCGGTGATAAACTTTAATTTTGCGAACTTAGCAAACCGGCACCACCGCGCACTAAACACCCGGATCGAACCATTAACTAGTCTAAGCTAACTACAAGAAGGGGAAGAGATATACCGAATATGAAGCTTTGATAGCAGGCCTCGAGATCGCCATTGATATGGGAATTGAAAGCCTCCTCATATATGGGGACTCCCAACTGGTCGTCAGTCAAGTGAACGGCGATTACCAAACATGCAAACCGGAATTAGTAAATTTTTTTTCATCTTGTGGTGACCGGTCAAAACTCTTCTCTCTTTTATATGAAAATTGGAATAATTTCAATAAGGCTTTGTTTTATCGAACCCTAATGGTTCACTCATCATCTAAGTTTTTTCCGCTATAGAAAATTATGTTTAGCTTAGATATATTCAGATTTTGGCGCTTGAATTCGATTATGATTTCGAATTTGTTGTATGATTTTTTTTCCTGCTTAAGACATAGTTGGAAATTTAGTAAAAACAAAAATCTAAATAGTGATATTAGATATATTTCATAATAAAAATCCCTGTTAAACTATTGCATATGTTCTGCATAATCCCAGCTTAGATTCAGAAAAAGAAAGAAATTAAAATATAAAAAAAAAAGAATTGCATCGGAGGTTGTTGTAAATGGAGTCTTTATGCGAAGCATATGCACTAATTTAATGGAGAAACTAATGATAGATAATCATGCATGCTTTGCATAATCACTATCCGAGTTAATTGATTGTTGCGTATGTGACGTATGTCTTACATAATCACAATGGAAATGGCAAATGTAAAGATTCAATATATTGCATACTATAAAAGTAAATGGGCTTTGTAAGAAATCAAAAAGGGTAAATTGTCAAAAAGCCCCCGGTTTTCCCGGAAGTTGTCTTAAAACCCCTGATATTTTCAAAATTGTTGGGAAGGACCTTCTATTCAAAATCTTTATGGACAAAACCCCTAAGCTGCATTTCATTTAGGTCTTTATTACACGCAAATGCTTAGATATTACATAGTGTAAAGGGGTATAGAATGGTGCGATAACTTATCCAAAAAGCTTTTAAACTGAATTCGAATGACATAATTTTAGGTACTCGTGTTATTAAATTACCAAATTCAAAATCGTAGCCATATCTCTCCTTGCATCATTAATTAAATCTTCACAAGTCCTTTATTCTTGTTTTATTATCCAATGCCTCAGATCAAGATCTTTCAAAGAGAGAATGAACAAAAAAAAATTGAAGAGGAGAGAAAGAGAAACAACAACCCAAGGCCTCTATGTAGTGGGTCCTTACTAAAGTAAACACTAATGATGTAAACTTAATCTGTACACTTTTATACTCTGGGCCTTGAGTCTATAGCCCATTATTTTTGGTTCTAATAACAAACTTTCTCAACTGGTTAGTTTCTGGGCTAGGTTATTATTAGGTTATTGTTGCTTCCGCAGCAAAATTTAAATATAACAGAGGTTTCTGGGCCTGTAGAGTTCCACCGGCCCATTGCCTGCGAAAGCAGGCACCGCGCGCCGGGGGGGGGGGGGGGGGGGTGGGGGGCTCATGTAGGCGAGATCCTCTACACCCGTTCAAGGTGGAAAATGGGCCTGGCGGTCCGCAGCCAAGCCCTGCCTGATCGCCATGTGGCCAGCCCAGGTTGGGGCCAGACTGGGCTTACCTCCTGCAGAACCGGCCCGGGCAGGGGACCGAGCCTGACCCGGTTCGGGCAACCCAAGGCCTAGTAAAAATTTTGGTAAATTTTTTGGGCCAGGCGGCCCAGGCTAGGAGCACTTAAAAAATATTTTTGGCCAGGCCATGTGAGGCGGATGGGCCGAAGCACTTGTAAATATTTTTTCGCCGAGGTCATGTGAGACCGGGAGGGGAATTCAAATTTCAAAGTTTGAAATTTTTTGGCCGAAAAGAACCAAGGCCAGGCTCGGTGAATGAGCAATCGGGGAGGCCCAGCCCGATTGCGGTGAAACAGGGCTTGGCCTGACTTGAAGACCCGGCCATTTGCCACGCTGACAGGCTTAGGGCCGGACGGCTTGACCCGGCCTGTTTGCCACGTTCACAACCCATTGTACCTGCTTCCATGGCAATTGTCAAGCGGAGGTTCCCAAGCTCATTTTTTTTCATAATAAAAATAAAGAAAACAGCAACCAATGCAACACGGCAGACTAGCTTGGACAGGTGCCATTGTAACATAGAGATAAAATCTTTTTGCAATTGAGCAAGAGATCTGGAGATCAAATCCCGCCTGTAACATGTTACAACCTTTCTTTTAAAAATAAAATATAAAAGATGAACATGCCTGTGTGGTTCTTGAAGCCAATGTGAAAGGTCTTGGACACACGAAGCACATGTTTTGAAGTCCCAGTTTAAAAATTCAAACTAGTAGTTTGGAAGAGTAATTAATATTAATAATTGCTTTAGTCAACAAGTGCAGCAAGCTATCAATTCTAGAAGATAAATTATTTGAGAGTTTGGGCTCCAATCTCAATTCTCAACTGTACACTTCAATCCTAATCCATAACAACTTCTCATGTGGTAGCCTACGCTTAACACCAACCTTCTTTATTGAGACACAAGGGAAAATGGCTTGAATTGCACTAAAATACTGTAAACTTTCAGCATCATTTAAAATGACTAGTCTATATATAGGATGTTTCATTGCAGGCATCACCATAGAACAGTAATAAACTTTTCTTCCGGCCGAACCCTGGATATGGGTTTTATATCGTGCTTGCATCATGTTGCTGTTGTGAGACCGAGTTATCTCATGTGTGAAATCTTTTATGGTTTTCCCTCAAGCATTACAAAATTGAATTTTAGCACCAAGGGCCTAAACCTTGAGAATTATTAGAAAAGCATGGGAATCTGTATTGAAGACAATTGCAAATTATTAATTTTTATTATCTATGCTCTTCTCCTTTATTTTTTATAAGATCTGTTTTATAGAACACACGAAGGATTTAATTATATACTTTCTTATTGGAAAGCTGCCATCTAACCATTTGAAAATATATATTTCTCTTATTTTGTACCAGTTATATCAAGAGAACCGCTGTAAATATATTTTAATGCAGACTGTTGCATAAGAGTTGAAATATAATATTAGACATGTCAACATGTCAGGTCGATTGTCTGCCGTGAGTTATGTGTTTCCACCAAACATTTGATGCAGATATATTTACAATAAACATTTGGCTAAATTTCAACCTGCTATGAATGACATCATGATCTTTTAAAATGATGGATTGCGACCATGAACTTTCAGGATATTACAAAACTACCATACCGGCATTAACGAAAAATTAGAAAATGACAATACTGCCATTTTATATAAATTAACAAAAAAATTAAGGAGTTAACCTTTTTTTGGAATTCATTTGTTAATTTATATAAAAGGGTAGGACATTTTAACAAAAAAAAAAGAATTAAATTATAGGGAAAAAAAATTAATTCATTTTCTTGTTAATTTATATAAAATGATAGTATAGTCATTTTCTAAATTCCCGTTAATACCGTTATGGTAGTTTTGTGATATCCTGAAAGTTCATTATAGCAATCAATCATTTTAAAAGTTGGTGGTACCATTCATTTGAAATTCCCAAAGTTCATGCTACCAGGTTGAAATTTAGTTATTAACTTGCCGGCAAAAATATTATTAAATTGTTGGATTGAGGCTTTAGATCCAACATTTTTGACATTTGAAAGTGCTCGTTTACAATTGGCTCATGTTATTTGACTTCACCTACATATGGATGATAATTAACAATCAAATGCTACATGCATTTTCCATTGGTTGGTTTGGCCCTCAAGCAACATCCCATTTTCTGCACCACAATTAAATTTTTGCTCCTCGCCCACCTTCAATCAATTCGTAGAGCCCCATATATGATCATCACCCTCAAAATAGACTGAAAAAACTAGTGTGATTTTTAGTATCAGGCTCAAATTCATAGTAATTTCAAATTTTATGTTAAGCTGTACCTTTGTTGTTTATGAGTTACGACCAATGAATGCCGATTTCTTGAAATAAAATGGACTGCCTATCAATATGAATGGGTTAGATATTCTACATCCATTAAATTTTATAAAAGGAGTCTAAATCTTAGAACATACTTTTTGGGGGGACAAATTTGATATAGGTGGTCCAAACAACCAAAACAGTGCCATGAATACTATGTTGTTGGAAGGTATATATTGCATGTACTATGATTGGGGATATTTTTGCATATATATACCCTATTCATTTCTTTCTATTTATCAACTTTTGAAAGGGAGTCTGAAAGCAAAATTGATATCTTTACTCTTATACCTAGAAGTAGTCCTATGATGACATTATTCAACAAAATAAAAAATAAAAAAATGACAAAATTCTATCCACCAAAATTGAGAATTGGAGATATATACCTTATCCATCACAAAATACAAAAGAAGAAGATGAAAAGGCTACAGCTCTCTTTCTATCTCTCATTCATCACACATTATCTCTCACAATCGAAAGCCTAAAAAAAGATATGCTTTACAAATTTATACATAAGCCCTTGTATATTTGTTATTTTGTATAACTTATGAATTTCTCAATTCTAATGTTACCACCAACCAAATTCGTTTAATCTAAATCTAGAAAAACTATAGATGTCTTTAGAAAATTTTATGTAATGTTCAGGATAAAAAAATTCACACGTCTTCAGTATATGTTCAAAATACACACGCGTATATCGCACGTGCAAAATACTAGTTTAAATATACTGACAGGTACAGACACATAAATGTGATTGTTAAACATTCATTTATTATCGTAATTAATTAATTAATGGGACCATTCATTACTTACTCAAATTGGATATGAACAAGAAGCAACAATCACATTCAAAAGGGTGGTCGAGCCATTACACTTAAAGCCGCAAAGGGAGGCAGCAGTCCACACAATGATATCCCTTCCGTTGCATCCGAAATTTGAGGGTCCTTTAGCCCGAAACTTTTGGGTTTTTGCACGGCGGTATTTTTAATTTAAATAAAACCATATTTTAAACCTGTCCAGCAAGAATCGAGTCTGGATTGTTCTAATATCATATAAAATGTCACTTTCACTGCATCAAAACTTCAAAATCAAGATGAGGGTTGATGAAATATATTTTATATGCTAACCGTCTCAACATTGAATTAAAGAAACAATAGACTAAACAAGGGAATAAAAATACCTCTAACAAACAAGTATTAATTTTAAGCTCGACATTCTCCTATCTTTTCTTAATTCCACCCTCTAAACCAACTTTAATCTCCTTTAAGCTTTTAAAAATTAAAGAAAGAAAAAACCATAGTCATTTCCGTTTTTCCAATAAAAGGGCGAGAATTTTGAATTTGATACCATTGAAAACTTTTCTTTTCAATCCAAATGCATTGACCTAGCTATATCGCTGAACCAGTAAACTTCAACGCTCTTCCCTTGCCCCGCAATATTCCCATTACTAGCAACAACACTATTACTTTCCTCGACCACCCTCTTCTCTTTCATGAAACTGAACGGGTCCAACCCGACCCAAACCCACCCGTTAAGCAACACGAAGGTCCTAATCCCCCCCCTCCACACACACAATCAATCCATAGGCAATGGAGTGTGATGGATCTCTGGATCTCCTTCAGATGTTACCTTCCGTTGATCTGCAGCGAGTGGAGATGAGCGGGTGAGATTGAGTTGGGATGTCGCTTCCTGAAACGTGTGGATCTCAATGGACTTGAAGTGGTAAAGCCGAGCTACCTGCAAAGAAGTCCCGGGGTGGTTGTGCCACCGAGGACCCTCCGACGATCAAGTTAGACGGGCTAAATGGGCAGAGTAGCGGCCTATTAGGTTAAAATTGCCTTACCTGAGTCGTCTGAGAGAAGGGTTTATATAGTGGCAGTCATGGGCTGGCGGACGCGAAATTCTCACCGGCCGTTACGCCCCTGGCGTTACGCCCACGTGAAAGGCGGGATTCCCCGCTGATGACGAGATACGCTCGTCAATGGGGGAACGCGATGACGTGGAACGCGGGATCGTGGACAGCGGGTATCTCATGTCTGGCGCGATTCGCGGAGACGCCTGCGATCAGTGCTGTGGGCCGGTCGATAAGACCAAGGAAGCTAAGCTCGGCGAGAGGCTCGGGAACGAGCGGAAGGCCGAGCGAGCTTGGTTCGGTGATAGCTCGGAGGCGAGCTAGGGGGCTAAGGGAACTTAGCGTGTGGGAAGGCTCGGAGGCGAGCCGGCGGTTGTTTGTAAGGCGAGCCGGCGGTTGTTTGTAAGGCGAGCATGGGAGTGGTCTGGAAGGCCACCGAAGGTTGGGAACATTCTCGGGCGAGGGCCCGGGGCATGCTTCCAATGTACCGTTCTTGATCCTTTCTTGTAGGCTTTGGGACACGTCACTTGCCACGTTTCATGATCTGGGGGAACCCCGGTATCGAGTATCATCATTAGCCCCTTACTCTCGTCTCGACCCATTAATGCGTCGGGTCGAGAATGGTCTGACCGATCACCCGGGGTAAGCCCTTATTTGAAGATGTCGTCGGTGCGTATTCCTGGGAAATTGATTGTATTTTCTTGGTGACGTCAGGAGATCAGGGAAGAGATCTCGCATTAAAGAGGATGCGCCGATTCGGGCGTACGTTCATTGGAGCGCCAGGTCACGTGTCCGACGCTGGTTGGCTAACATGACGGACTGCTGGTGTTCTCGCGCCCGATGGGATGCGCCCGATGCGCGTGCAACAGGTGGAGCGTCGATGGCCGTCGAATGCGAAGTGTCATTTTGGCGGGAGACGATCGGCGCCGTTGGATGTGTTTGCTGATTGCTATAAATAGAGGTGGGATTCCCCCGAGTGTCCACACTTCGCTATAATTTCCTCTTCCCTCCGTGTGTTAGCTCGGCGCTCTTCCCTCTAGATCAGATTTCCCGCGTTCTTCTCTCGGACATCCCCTTCCTCTGCTCAGGATAGATGTCTTCCTCTGAGGAGTTTGTCGAGGTAGTTCGGGTAGAGTCTAGGGAGTCTTCTGCAGCTTCCTCCTCTTCGTCCGGGTCAGAATCTTCCCGGGAGGTTAAGGTTAGTCGCGCTTCCCGGGGTCGTGCGGCGGGGACGGTCCCCAAAGCACAGGTCAGGGACGTCCGTGACGCGTCATCCATATTGAGTCATGCGGATGAGCTTGCCACCATCCGGGATAGCTTCCACATTCCTCCCGGCTACTCTCTTCGTCTGGCCGGGGAGGGGGAGAGGGCGGACCAGGTATGGGGCAAGGAGATTGCCTTGCCTGGAAGCCTTTTGGGCCGGAATGCGCCTTCCCTTTTCCCCCGAGGTGAGTGCGGCGTTGAATTGTTTTCAGTTAGCCCCGGGCCAGTCAGTGCCGAACTCTTAGAGGATTCTCCTTGGGTTTCTGGTCCGGTTGAAATTGCGGGCAATCCCTTTCAGTCTGAGCCTTCTCCTTTCCTCTATCTGCTACAAAAACCACCCCGGCACTCGCAAGGATGAGCCGAGCTGGGTATACATTTCCTTCAGAAAGCACCTGGGAGGTGCTGCTAGGTCGGGGATCGTCGTAGTACCTTCTTCCATCCACGAATGAAAGAAGTTTTTGTTTGTCGGGCCACCTGAGGATGAGGATTGGCCTGTGCCCATCTAGTGGCACAGGGCCAACTGCCCGCGGGTGAGGCGGTCGAATGATCCCGACGCGGTGGCGGTGTAAGAGTGGGAGCCCCTCCCCCGGGCCGATGTGTTGCTGTCAGCCCCGCTAAGTTTGCGGGTAAGTTAGGAGTTTTTAGGTGACCTGTTTAGACTTGTGTATGTTGGCTATAGTGCCCTCAAATCAATTATTTGATCGCAGGCACGTGATTACAATGATTGAGGGAGGACCTATACCGGTAGAACAGTCTTACTCAAGATGATAGTATGCTATCCGGTTTGTCTTTATCATCGTGTACA
The DNA here is from genome assembly GCA_030015575.1 of Agapanthus africanus. Lineage (NCBI taxonomy): Eukaryota > Viridiplantae > Streptophyta > Magnoliopsida > Asparagales > Amaryllidaceae > Agapanthus > Agapanthus africanus. The sequence goes on from CM057339.1 coordinate 143,647,876, forward strand.
TGCTTCAGGTGACATTACATATCACTATTACATATTGATAGAGCCCATAGGATTCATGCTTGACTACCAGTATTACCAAGGCGATCATATATGTGAGAGTTGGGCGGTCTATAAGCACATCCTTAAAGTGTCCCTAGTCATGGGAGTTTCGAGACTGGGCATCGATACTCCAAAAGTAGACTAGTGTATACGGATCGAGACCCCGACGAGGGATGGTGGCCGGTCTCACAAGTCATTGGTGTTAGTTGGTACACCTAAGATGTATACAGGTGCTCATTGGGTTATGAGTACACCGGACGGACTCGCCGGGAACATACTAGTTGGTATTATACCTATTGTCAGATAGCAATTCCCTGGTGACATGTGTACAGGTTAGTCTATCGACCTGAGATCGTCATTTGTCTCGTGTGAGTTCCCACTGTGTTTTGATTACTACCCTACCACGGCTTAAAAGAGTCGTGCAAACAGGTTTTAGTTGGATACAGTCCCGAGCCACATGGAGGTAGTGAGCAAATCCTCAGGGAATTCGTCTCTCCCAGTATATTGGGGGTTGATGTTGCGGTGTGCACGGGTAGCCATCACCAGAAATCCTCGGTCAGGGTAGACGAGAATTACTAATTCGGATCAGTAGTTTCTCAGTTGGTGATAGACTTCATACCGACACTAAATGTCAAGTTATTAGGGGTCTGACTTTATTCACCCCCTAGACTCGATATGCGATACTCATAGACGAACGAACCGGACTGTATGGATATTGTCACTGTCAAGCTCAGTAGGGTTTCTGGATGAGTTTGCTCGTCGGCCTCCCTTTCGCTCAATACTTAGGTAGCCGTTACGTACAGCTAGTGCAACTGACGTGCTTGTGGTTAAACCCACTGCCAGCGTATTGACGAGTCTTTAGAATCCCACACATATGGTTTTCCTAATTCGGGTGAAACGTTGTAAAGGCCGTATGGTTTTATGGCAGGGTTTGATCATATTCATGCACTTGTGTACGGATCATGATCAGACGGATAATACTAGTAGGCTTTGGTTTAAGCCGGATCCTAGTATTATATTGTTGGATTACTTTCGTCTCATTGTATTCGTATTCAGTCGGAATACGGATGCGGGTATGTATATATGGATGAGGGGTATTCTTGTAATTTGTTACGAGTTTACTTTGGAAGCTACCATTCTTTTTTTGATTTGTATTAAACATTTAGGGTTTTCTTTAAATGTTTAATAATATGTTGTGGTGTAAAGTGTGAGGTTAAGTCTTGTCATAGTGCATTGATTGTGGCATGGTGACTCATGGTATTGGTTCTTGGTGTGAGATGTGATTGTGTGATAGAGATCATTACTTTTGCTGGGATTTTTCTTCACTTGCTCACAACAATTATCTCACAACTCACACAAAGAAAAAACACCAGAGACTTTCTTCAGTTGCTTTTTCTTAAGCCCAAGTCTTGAGCTCACACTCTTCATCCAATGGCTTCTTCTTCACCTCCATCCATTCCATCTCATGTGTTGAGAATCATTGGGTGTTTTGAGACAAAGTATTCACATATCCTCTCCACTTCATCTTGGGTATCTAGGCTAGCAAACTGGATGACCGAGTTGCTTCGATTTTGAGGCGGGAGCTCGTACTACTAATCCTTGATATGGATTGTCTTCGACGAGGGAGACCGGAGAACGAACTTGTTCGAGCCAGCCATGACAAGCTAAGGACAGAGATTGAAGACCGAAGGACACGGATCGATCGGTATAATCTCTTAAACTCCTTTATATAGAACTAGTATAGGGTTAATGGTACGATCCGTCGATTAGGGTTCCGTTAGCGCCGGGTTTTTAAAGTTTTTGTTCCGCGTTTGGCCACAGATTGATGGCCGGGGCGCTGGCGTAACCCTATATAGTATCAGACCTAACCCATTAACCACTTACTAGTTGGTTTAGACAATGTTAGTCTATCGAAACCGAAACAACCCCGAAACAATACCCGATGTATTCCATTCTCTGTCAATTTTTTACGAGTCTTCAAAAATTATTTTAGTAACTGCAGAAGACTACTTAAGTGACCACTAGACTGCACCCCAAATACGAACCATTTCCACCTGTTTTGAGCCGAGCACATTGCCACAATTTCCGAGCTGGCTGGCCATTTCATTGCATCTGGGTTTGAAATTTTGGGTGTAGTCTAGTCTCTGGAATATTGGTTTAGTGGTATTGCTAGTTTAGCCCAGTTTGGATATGGATTTATCTACTTGTTTGGGGGCTATTCGGGGTTATTTCGAAGTCCATATTTCTAACATTGTTTAAAGTTTTACAATACTTACATTACTATCTGCGACCGTCAATATCATAAGATCGGTATAACTTGTCTAATTGAAATAGTTCTTTTAGACGGGTTTGCGAATGTGACATTCACGTTGATGTTCTGTGTTGTGATGTGTTTGTTGCGGATTCGTCGTGGTGGATAGCTTGGGTGCAATGTTAGTACAGTTTAGTTTTATTTATATATTTGATATCGTGGGCGAGCGTCCGACATGTGGATTGCCGTCACTGCCTGTTTGTATATTATTTGTTTGGGGCACGACCGAGTTGAGGTCGATGTCACCGTTGTATATATATTTTTCTGTACTAGGATTACCCCGTGATGGAGTGCACGGATAGCCGGGTTCTGGAGGGCAACGGGTCCGCATCTCATAGTATTGATAAGGAGGGGGCCTCACTCTATAATTGGCGGGCTATTCGCCGCACTCGTAGGGGGTACAGGTTGACCCAAAGAGGGATGCTCAAGTTACCGGATTTCGTGAAGTGCTGGATGGCCCATTCATTTTGATGAAGGGGGATGCCTCGCTTCTGGTTTTGGCGGATAACTTGCCGTGTTCGTAGGGGTCTAGGTTTTCATTGCACAGGCTATCCACATGACAAGAAGAACGTCGGGTTTCACTTGCGGCTCAAAGGAAACCCGGGACTCCCAGATTATCTGTATTGTTCTGTGATGCTTATTGCTTATCTGTAATGTTGCATTTATCACGTCTGGAGTGATTATTATATATTGTTATATATATACTAGTAGATATTGTATATGTTTTACACCCGCGCTAGTCCAGTCCCCGCTCTGTCGTTAGTTAAGTAACCTAACGAGTGATGACGGGACCCAGTAGCGAATGCGGATGGCATATACGTACATCTTATTTTCGTTCTTTTATGGTGTGATTAATTAATGGGACTGCGTTGATACAGATCAATGCCAGGAAAACAAACCTATTCGATATTGTTGGAAATTTTTTCAAAAGCTGTTATTACAAGGGCGTTTTCTTTTGTTTTGCACAGTGGTATTCGATTATGAATATCCAGCACCTCATTCGACGAGGCAAGAGCCGAGATCCTCCCACCGGGAGTGACCTCTTGGGCAGATGTTTGCGTCAGGGTAATAACTTCACTATAGTCGATTATTTTTAGCTTTGCATTGAGGTATTCAGTTGGAATATCTTGCACCTCATTCCACGAGGAAAGAACCGAGATCCCTTCACCGGGAGTGACCTCTTTAGCAAAGGTTTTCGCCACTATATATTTGTAAAAAGCTATCCGGTTCCTTCAATGATATCAAGTTCATTACGTTAAAGGTTTTTCGCCAAGAACAATTCGTAGCCCTCCATTATTTCAGACGAGTAGCACTTAGTATTCATGCTATGTATGTTGGCCTTCGTCAAGGCATAGTATATAGTAGCTATTTGTTACTTTTCTGTTGCATAGATAGATGCGTTGGTTTGGGATAGGTGACTACTATTTTGGCCTTAGCCAAGGATATGTACGGGTGGGCTCAAATTAACCTGGACAATAACGGGTAGAACTTGACATGTGACTTATGATATGTTGGTCTTCGTCAAGGTCATAAGAGCATGGGGTAAAAATCACATCGGGAGTTTCAAACATACAGGAAACTTGCCAGGCATGCGCATACCTTCTGGAGTGTGATAACTTGAGTGGATTCCATCAGGTTATCATGTGATGATAGTTGGATCCCGATTCCCACTGATGAGTTGGTTTACTCCTCGGGTGATCCCGACTAATTTTTCTTTCAGGTTTGGAGGAGAATTTGAGGATACAGTGGGAGATATCCTAATTAGATAAAGTGATTGACCATTCTGATTTAGGTTAGAGTGCACGCTGAGTATTTCTTTTATCTCTCTCTTTGGCAGCGACCATGTCCCGACCTTAGATTGTAACTTAGTAACCAAGTTAACCGGACCTTCTAAAAATACACTGGCTTTTGAATTGTCAGAGTTGCATACTTCATTGCCACTCCTACTTTTACCCTTTGCTTTTCTATGGAACATTTTGTATTACTATGAAGATCCCCTTTTATTGGATATGACCGTCGTATAGTTACATATGAACTCGAAGAAACTTGTTTCAGATTCGAGGATGGTTTCCGGTTCTGGAGAAATTGAATAGGACTATTCAGTTGTCTTTTCCTTTTACCTTCTCTCGGGTTATGAGGGCTCCTAGGATTAGGAGAGGGTACACCTATTGCGGTTATTGGATAGTCTTCTTTCAAACCATAGGCAGGTGCCGAAAGGTAGGGAAGGAAGAAAACCGATTAGCCTAAGTGTGGTATACAGAAGGTAATAAGTAAAGACAAATAAAGGAATTAGAAAGAGTGCAAAATAAATTATTGTTAGTTATATGTATGCCCTAGAGGCCATTACTGTACATGGGATGTATATTATAGTGGATGCTTGGACATATATAGGGAGGACTTTCTTGCTCGACATGATAGTATGCTATCTGGTTGCACTTTATCTTAACATGTTGACTTGTATAGGTGATGTTGTCTTGCTCTGACGTGTTGATAAAGCCCTTAAGATGTGTACTTAACTACCAGGACTATGATGGAGATCATACTAGTGGGGCCAAGGGTAGTCCATAAGTACACCTTATAATTGTTCCTAGTCGTGGGAGTATCGAGACAGGGCATCAATATTCCAGAGTAGACTAGCGTATGCGTTTCTTGACCCATATGATGGGCGATGGATGATCCCACATCCATTGGTGTTTGACATCACAGAAGGTATACGGGTACTCAGTGGAGACTGGGTACACTGGACGGACTCGCCGAGAACTCCTAGATGGTATTATACCTATCGTCAGATAGCAGTTCTCTAGTGACACTGGTACAAGTTAGTCTGTCGATCCGAGATCGTCATAGAGCCTTGTGTGATTCCCACTGTGCTTTGATTTCCACCATACCACAGTCAAGTGATCGTGCAAAAAAGTGGTTTTTGGGTACAATCCAGAGTCACATGGAGGCAATGAGCGATATGAGAGGATTCGTCTCTCCTGGTATTGGGAGTTGATGTTGCGCTAAGCTCGATTGGCCATAATATGAAATCCCTGGCCAGGGTTGCTGAGATTTACTGGTAAGTGTTACCAGTAGTTTCTCGAACCGTTATGGACCTTGCATCGGCATGACTTATCAGGCTATTGGGGTATGACGTTATACCACCCCCAAGCTGTGATATGCGACATATCTTATAAAGAGACCGAACTGTACGGTAGTGTTACTGATTGGATTCACAGGAGTACGAGCAGGCTTGCTTGTTGATCTTCTGATCGCTCAATACCCGGGTGGTCGTTACGTTTAGTAGGCTTGTTTGTTGATCTTCTGATCGCTCAATACCTGGGTGGCCGTTACGTTTAGCAGACCGCTTGCGGCTTGTGGGTGTTTGATATGATCATCACCTACTGCCGGCGTATTGATGAGTCTTTAGAGTCTTACACAGAGGTTTCCTGGTTCATGCGAAACGAAGTAGGAGCACATATGTGATATGTGCGGGACCGAGATTAATGCGCGTATGTAATACCGCATTCTATTCCCGCGATATGTGATATCGGTCGAATATATGAGATATAACCGGATTATCGGATCAAGTGTTGATTCAATAAGTTGATACATTTTATATTAGTCGGTTGTATGTGATATAGCTGGATTATTAAATCAAGTGTTGATTTGATAATTTAATGTATAATTATATATTTGATATATTAATTTTCATTAACTAATATTTGCTCACTAAATATTTCTTTTTCTCACGTGTGTGCATGCATGTAGTATATATGTGATATATATTAATATACATTTTATTGTGTCATGCTTGATACCACATGCAACATGGGTGTATGAGATTTACACCATGGTTATGATAATCCTAAGGTTTTTATTTATCTTGGTAATTCACAAATTAGTGGTAATTAGTCACATGGTTGAAGCTTGTAGAACCTTGTGGAACCATTGACCAAGTCCACTCATTTTGTTTTACTTGAAGATATTTATTAACCCAACCATTATTATTAACCCATGGTTTATTCTCTACATGAGTTAGTGTATGACACTAACTCGCCTATAGTTGCTATTCTCACCTTATGAGTTCATTCTCTCATTCTTGACTTGATCATCTTCTTCTTCATTGAGAAAGCTTACTAGCTTTTCTCAAGGTGAGAAAATATTGTGAGAAAAAGAAACTAAAGAGAGCCTATTTCCTACTTTATTATCCTCTACTATTAGCCATTTAGTTTAGAGTGTTTGCTTCACTAAGCCCTAATTTAGTGAAGAGATAGCATGAGCTTGAGTCTCCTCGACGTAGATCATCTTCGGCCTCGAAGACTTCGAGCAAGCTTGTTCATTTCTTCAAGGGAACCCATACTAGAGTTCGGGAGATCACAACTCGCAGCGAATGGACTTCTACATGGAGCATGTGAAGTGAAGGACCGGTCTAAAAAGGTTGTATTCCTTATTCACTATACTTGCAAAGTTGTTTGCATAATGTTTTGTTTAAATTTCTAGTTAAGATTCTAGGGTTAGGGTTCTTTAGAACGGAAATTTTTTGAATATGACATGGACGATGCCTCCCGAAACCTTGTTGCCGCGCTAAGTAACCTTACAGTGGTATCAGAGCCAAGCTAGTGATTTAAACGATATTTGTTAGATTACGAAACCGAAACTACTCCGAAACTTGCAACACCAATACCTAGTTTCTGTCGATTTTTTTAAAGGGCTTTAAATTTTTTTAAACAACTGCACAATATTGTATGTGATATAACATGAACACCATAGAAATTTGGAGCAATTTTGGCACAAAGTGGCCGGCCACATGGGCACAAAAACCGGCCTGCTCGGTTCTTTTAAGGAGTTCTGGCTTCAAATTTTTAGGGTGTTCCAGTCTCTGGGTTTTGGTGTTTCAGGTATTGTTTGTTTTTGCTAAATTTGCATGTGATGTTATTTTTCTGCAAAGGCAACTCGGAGTGTTTCGTAATCGTAATTCTAACATGTATTCGGGTTATTTAGACGATATTAAAAATTTTGAACGGGTATCAATAACCCAATTTTCCCCGCTGGAAATTTTCCAAGTGTTGGATTTTTCCCGAATTTAAAATTTTCAGAAAATCATGCAAGCGATTCTGTGGACCCTCTAGAAGAACGATACCCAAACTCGACTTTTTCGATCGCGGAACCGCGATCATACCCTAGGGTTTGCCGCAGTTCTGTGGCGACATGAGTGAGACATGGGTCGACCCTTCTATGGATGGTTCATAGGAGCTGTGACATGTTCTGGGTACTTTTTTAACTCCGCTCAAGTGTTAAGCTTGTTGGGAAATTTTGGGTGCTTGCTTATTCGATCGAAAAGTTTAACTTCGTCTAGCTATCTGTGATTGTGATACAATATTTGGAATCCACATAAATAGTTATGAGATAACTAGTTTGAATTTTATAAATCTAGCATTTTAGTCTCATTTGATCGGTTGCCACGGATTTTTGATGTAGATCAAAAGTCCGTCGCAATTACGTAGTGTACGCGGATACTCGCCGGATAACTTTACTAGATAGCCACACTCCATAGCCCCGACCAAGTGACTGTAGGAGAACCCCATCGCCAAAAGCATCCGTTCGGGTGCCCGCGGCCGCGGTGTTCCATCTTAGTGCACTTCATCGACGACAACAGGGGTGCAGCTGTCTACTAATGTTTCCGACGAGCATTTGATCAGGTTATCAGGAATCTTTTTGAATTACCCGACAAATTATTTGAAAGTGTTTTCAATATCGAGACTAAAATGCGGGGTTTATAATTGTTAGGCATGTAATGTCTAAGGAATTCATTTAGTTGGGCATGAAATTCAAAGTATGTGATACATTGGGTTTTTGATGTCCAAGATTGCGGATTCCAATTGTTGTAGTTTTTCACATTTTTTCTGCGACCGTAAGTGTAATATGTGGTGTATCGCTGATTTCGTTGTTATACATCAACGACAATTGGGATACGCATATCTACTTATGTTGATGACATGCGATATTATGTGTTGCTGTGATATGTTATATTGGATCGTCGTGTTTTGAATAGCCGGGGGTTTTAATGTGAGATGAGAGTTTTTTCATTTTCTTTCATGTAAAAACTTGTATGTAATATTCTTTTATTGGGACACTTCCGGATTGAGGATGATGTCACCATTGATGTGTATTATTTACTTTTCCGCATTAGGATAGACCCAAGGCGGGGAGCAGAAGTAACCGGGTTCTAGGGTCCAGTGGGAGACCATCTCAAGGAGTTGAGACCGGGTCTCCTAACTCTAGAATTGGTAGGGTTACTTGCCGCTCTCGTAGGGGTCTAGGGATGTGGGTTTTGGCTATTCATCGCGAACATGGAATCCGTGTTTTATACTGGTTTAATTTAAAACACGGAATTCCTAATATACCCAATATTTCATATGTGATTCTTCTACTGCTGATATTCTGTGATGTGATCACTTGATATTCTGAGATGAATGCCTATATTATATATATGATATATAATAACTATTGCTGCTTTCGTTTCTTCTGTGATGCTTGGAAAGCATATTTGATGGGAATTCATTAATGAGATTAATGAAATAAAAGAAACCTAAAGATATTGTAGAAACTTGTTTAAAAACTGGTAGCTCTAGTTCTTGCTTTGCATAGCGGTATTCTTTGTAGAATATTCAGCACCTTATTCGATAAGGAAAGAGCCGAGATCTCTTCACCGGGAGTGACCTCTTTAGAGAAACTAGCAGATGCTACAACCCACTCGGTTTGTCTTTTTATTGCTTCTATAGTTTTTGCTTTGCATAGTGGTATTTATGAAATATTCTGCACTTTATTCGATAAGGAAAGAGCCAAGATCCCTTCACCGGGAGTGGCCTCTTTAACGAAACTAGTAAAAGCCTCAAAAACACTTCTTTTCAAATTCACTCTATTCTACAACGATATCAAGTTCATTACGCAAAGGGGTTTCTTAAAAACCTGCGTAGCCCTCCGTCATTTCAGATAAGTAGTATTTAGTATTCGTGCTACGTTTGTTGGCTTTCGTCAAGGCGTGGTGTGCGGTAGCTGATTAGTGCTTATCTGCTTAAGCATGTGATGCGATTGGATTAGGATAGTTGTACGACTTTGTTGGCTTTCGTCAAGGGTCGTGCGGGTGGGTTTAATTCAATCATGAAATATACGGGTTGAACTTGACTAGTGGACTATGGTTTGTTGGTTTTCGTCAAGGTCATAGGACGCTAGGGGCAGAGTATTATAGGGAATTTCAAGTGTTAAAATTTGCAATGAGATTGCATACCTTCTATGAGATAGTTGGATCCCGATACCCACTGCGAGTAAGAGTTACTCCTGGGAGAGTTTTATACATTACAATTAGCCGATCAAGAAGGTATCTAAAAAGGTGTTAACGGGGTTACGCCCCTTGGAAAATGAGGTTTATTTTAATTAGGACCCTCCCTCAAAGTACCGACACTGGCCTGGCCGAAAGATTGGCGAACTTGTAGGGTATAATTAATCCCGGCTAGTCTTACCTTTTAGGGTTTGAAGGAAGATTTGATAAAACCAGTGGGATCCATTATGATTAGATAAAATAATAACCAATCTAATCTTGCAAGAGCGCACACAGAATGTATTATTCTCTCTCTCTCCTGGTAACGACCATGTCACGCCTTAATCAAGATAATAATAAGGATGTTTTGACCGAACCTCCTTATTATACTGAGCTATGGAACGTTGGTTCCGCTCTATCTTATAATTGTTATAAGTCTGAGCAGGAAATAGGGGAATATCCGGATTCCCATGCCACCAAATCGAAGAAAGTGCATGTTAATACATCTTCTTCGGGTGTGTTCATTACCGAGAACTATTTTTCAGTATCCTCTATGTCCTGAGTATGTGATACCGGATCAGGATCCCGCATATGTAATATGTTACATAGGCTACAGATAGGTAGAGAACTGAAAATGGGTGATATATCTCTAAATGTAGAGAATGGTGCAAGTATTGCAGCCAAATCAGTTGGTAAATGTCACCTTGTATTTATATATTGATTCTGAACGAATGTTATTACATACCGAACCTGATATACAACATTACATCAGTTTCTTTATTGAAGTTAAAGAAAGATATAATTATGTATTGGAGGATTATGTTGTGAACATTTTCCTGAATCAAGAGTTGATTGGATCAGGCACGTTATATAATAGCATATACGTTCTAAATCAAACCACAGTTCAAAGTGTATAGAACACACACAAGAAGAATAGTTCAGAAATGAATGAATGTTTCTTATGGCATTGTAGACTAGGTCATATCAATGCGACACGACCAACTAAGTTACATAAAGATGAATCTGTTCGAATTTTCATCTTATGCTACTTGTCAGTCTTGTCTCAATGGTAAAATGACTAATACCCCGTTTACTGGAAATAGAGAAAGAGTTATTGAACTCTTTGGACGGATACATGATGATGTATATGGTCCTATGTCTACAAATACTAGGGTTGGTTCTTTGTACTTCATTATATTCACTGATCTTCTTTCAGGATTCAGACATATGTTCCTGTTGAAACACAAGTCTGAAACTTTTGAGAAATTTAAGGAATATAAGCTTGAAGTTAAAGAACCAGACGGGTGGAAGTATTAAGTCCTTCGATGTGATCGAGGAGGAGAATACTTGCGCATGGAGTTCCTGGAGTTTCTAAAAGGAGAATGTGATTCTCTCTCAGCTTACTCCTTCGAGTACACCACAGCACTACGGTGTATCGGGGCAGAGGTATCGCACCTTATAAGATATGACGCGCTCTATGATGAGTATTACTGAGTTACCTGTTTTCTTTTGGGAGTTATGCACTTGAGAAGCTGTATACCTATTGAATGGGGTACCGTCCAAATCAGAGCCTACCACTACATATGAGATATGGAATGGGAAGAGACCATATCTTAAATGAGTTAAGATATGGGGTTGTCCGGCCTATGTTGAAAAGCAAAATCCGGACAAGCTCGAGGCAAGATCAGTTCTGTATAAGTTTGTTGGATATCCCGAACATTCATGAGGGAATATCTTCTACCACACTGAGGAGTAAAAGGTGTTTTGTTTATCAGCATACCACATTTTTAGAAAAGGAATTTCTTGTAAAGAAATTAGTGGTCATGAGGTAGAACTGGAAGGAGTTCCAGCTAGACAAACTAACAGCTGATGATTTGGTGAAACCAAAGGATTCAATAGTCTCCAACGAACCTCAGCCTCTCCGCTAATCTGGTAGGGTTCCTCATCCACTTGAGAGATACTATAGTCTTCTCGGTGACAGTAGGAGCGAGGATTGCATAATGAGATGATGGACCAACTAGGTTCAGGCAGGCCATCACGAGTGGCGACTCAGTGAAATGGCTGGATGCTATGCGATCAAAGATGGAATCCATGTACACCAACAAAGTATGACTTTGCGTGTTGCACCTGAAGGGGTAAAACCCATTAGGAGCAAATGGATCTTGAGAAGATTATTGGTGTAAATGGAAAAGTTGAGACTTTCAAAACTATGCTTAAGTCCATCAGGATCAATGCAAACATCGCGGAGTTGGAACATCTGTTTTGATGTGGCAGTCAAAGAGTTTGACTTCATCAAAATGATAGATGAACCAAGTATATACATGAAGGTTGTAGAGAGTAACTTTGTCTTTCTCGTATTGTACGTAGATAACATACTCTTGATAGGAAATGGTTTCCTATACTACACTCGGTCAAGCTTCTCTTATCACGAGGATTCTCAATAGAAGATCTGGATGATACCTACTACATCTTGTGAATTATGATCTATGGTGATAGATCTAAGTGGATGTTGGGAGTGTCCCAAATCCAGGTACATTAACACCATATTAAAGGGGTTTATTATAGAGGATTCTAAGCGTGGTGGTTCGCCCACTTACTGAGGAATCACTCTCTCCAAAAAGATGTCTTCCAAGACTGATTTGGAGAGAGCTCACGTGCAAAGGATAACCTATGCTTCGGCAGTAGGCTTTATCAGAGTATGCGATGTTATGTACCAGACCAGATGTAGATGAATCACTAGGTGTAGTGATCAGAAATCGATCGGATTTTGGGAGAATCACTGGATAGCTGTGGAGGACATTCTTAAGTACTTGAGAAGCACTAAATGAATGTTCTTGGTTCGAGCTTCCAGAGTGATAAGAACGACTGAAAGTCAGTCACAGGAATTGTCTTTGCCCTCAGTGGAGGGACGGTATGTTGGAAGAGTTCCAATCTAGATACCGAGGCATACTAGACGATAAAGGCTGAATACATTGCTACCAACAATGCTACCAAAGTGGCTGTCTGGGCATTTCTTGTTCATGAGATGAACATGGTTCTTATCATTGAGCGTCCAATAACTATTATTGTGACTTCAATGGAGTTGTGGTTTTGGCCTAGGAACGCCGGTCCCATCAGCGATCCATACATATTCTGAGGCAAGTATCACCTGATCAGGGAGATGGTTGATCTCCAAGGGATCGAGGTAAGGAGCGTAAATTTTGAGGTCAACACGGCAGATCCACTCACCAAGGCCTGCTTCCCCAAATACTATTTGAGAGATTTTGGGATGGTTGAGTATGGGATACTACAACCACTGCTAAATTGTTGGGTATTGGATACTACAATAGATGGCCTTAGTCCAAGTGGGAGATTGTTAGTTATATGTATGCCCTAGAGGCCATTACTGTACATGGGATGTATATTGTAGTGGATTCTTGGACATATATAGGGAGGAGGATCTTACTCGACATGATAGTATGCTATCCGGTTGCACTTTATCTTAACATGTTGACTTGTATAGGTGATGTTGTCTTGCTCTCACATGTTGATAAAGGCATTAGGATGTGTACTTGACTACCAGGACTATGATGAAGATCATACTAGTGGGGACAAGGGTAGTCCACAAGTACATCCTATAATTGTTCCTAGTCGTGGGAGTATCGAGACATGGCAACGATACTCCAGAGTAGACTAGCGTACGCGCTTCTTGACTCATATGATGGGCGATGGATGATCCAACATCCATTGGTGTTTGACATCAGAGAAGGTATATGGGTGCTCAGTGGAGACTGGGTATACTGGACGGACTCGCCGAGAACTCTTAGATGGTATTATACCTATCGTCAGATAGCAGTTCTCTGGTGACACTGGTACAGGTTAGTCTGTCGACCCGACATCGTCATAGAGTCTTGTGTGATTCCCACTATGCTTTGATTTCCACCATAACATGGTCAAGAGATCATGCAAAAAGGTGGTTTTTGGGTACAGTCCCGAGTCACATGGAGGCAATGAGCGATAGGAGGGGATTCGTCTCTCTTGGTATTGGGAGTTGATGTTGTGCCATGCTTGATTGGCCATAACATGAAATCTCTGGCCAGGGTTGCTGAGATTTACTAGTAAGTGTTACCAGTAGTTTCTCAAACCGTTATGGACCTTGCATCGGCATGACTTATCAGGCAATTGGGGTCTACGTTATTCCACCCCCAGGCTGTGATATGCGACATATCTGATGAAGAGACCGGACTGTACGATAGTGTTACTGATTGGATTCGCAGGAGTACGAGCAGGCTTGCTTGTTGATCTTCTGATTGCTCAATACCTGGGTGGACATTACGTTTAGCAGACCGCTTACGTCTTGTGGGTGTTTGATATGATCATCACCTACTGCCGGCGTATTGACGAGTCTTTAGAGTCCTACACAGAGATTTCCTGGTTCATGCGAAATGAAGTAGGAGCACGTATGTGATATGTGTGGGACCGAGATTAATGCGCGTATGTGATACCTGTTAGTCTACGGTAGCGCCCCGGCTGTCTACAGACGCCAAATACGGAACAAAAACTTTTTAACTGGCGCTATCGTATACTATAACCCGGATCTACAATTATTGCTAAACTAACAAACTGTAAAGAGAGTAGAAAGGTTATACCGAACGATCCGAGTCCTTCATTCTTTAACCATCATCCCACGCTCCGTTGCGGCTGCTACGATCTCGTCGATCTCCGATCTGCTCGTCCAGGTGGCACCACGTCAACGATTCTTTAAACGGGCTTCCGCCTCTGACTCGAGGCAACTCGGTCGTCAAGTTTGCTAAAAGAGACGACCAAGATTGATGCAGAGAATGAGTAGAAAACTTTGTCTCGCTTCGTCCAAAGCTATGGACGAACGGTTAAGGAAGTTGCCAATTAAGTTGGGTGATGGAAAGAAATGAGCTATGAAATTTCCATACACCCCAAAAACTATCATAATCTTTTAACAACCATCAAGTGAGAGTGAGAGAGAGGGGGAACGGGCCGGCCATACTTATAGAGGTGGGGAGGTGACGGTAGGAGAGGGGGAGGTAACCATAAGAGAAATATCTAGTGTGAACACAAGAAATACACCATAAATGAACAAGTGAGTCACAAGCCTAATCACCACCTTCTAGATGCTTCTAGTATCTTCCACACTCATCCAAGAAAAGATAAATCCGTCTTTAACCGAATGTTAAAAGACGGCTGATAGAAAACTGGAAACTGACAACTTCCAAGAGTGATCCTGAAATGAATTTCAGGATAACCCCGTAACCGTATAAATATACCCGCATTTGTATTACAACCGAATACAAATGCAACTGAGACAAAGATATTATATCTACTCAACATAATACTCAGATCCGGCTTAAACCAAAGCCCACCAGTATCATCTGCCCGAAATATAACACGTGCGTAAACGCACGTGCATTTTCCGAACCCTGCCATAAAACCATATGGCCTTTACAACGTTTCGCCCGAACTTGGGAAACTGTCTGTGGGGAACTCTAATGACTCGTCAGTACCCTGGCAGTGGGTTTAACCACAAACCGTCAGCGGCACTAGCTATGCGTAACGGCTGCCCATGGACTGACCTCAAGGGAGGCCGATGAGCGAACTCATCCGGAAAACCTACTAAGCCTAACAGTGACAATGTATATACAGTCCGGTCCGTTCGTCAATGAGTATCGCATATCTGCCTAGGGGGCTAGTAACGTCAAACCCCCAATAGCAGTATAAGTCGTGTCGGAGTGTAGCCTAATAACACCCTGAGATACTACTGGAGTACCTACCAGTAAATCTCCTGCCACGGCCGTGGGCTTTGTGTAATGGCTCTCCTAGACACAGCACGATCTCGCCCCCAATACCGGGAGAGACGAATCCCCTGCCGATCCGCTCACGTGCCTCCATATGGCTCGGGACTGTACCCAAAAACTCCCTGTTTGCACGACTCCTTTGAGCCGTGGTAGGGTAGAAATCAAAGCACAATGGGAACTCACACGAGACAAATGACGACCTCAGGTCGATGAACTAACCTGTACACATGTCACCAGGGAACTGCTATTTGACGATAGGTATAATACCAACTAGCAGGTTCCCGGCGAGTCCTTTCCGGTGTACTCATAACCCAATGAGCACCTGTATACATCTTAGGTGATCCAACTGACACCAGTGGCTTGTGAGACCGGCCACCGCCCCTCGTCGGGGTCTTGACTGTATACACTAGTCTACTCCGGAGTATCGATGCCCTGTCTCGAAACTCCCACGACTAGGGACCACAATTAAGGATGTGCGTATAAACCACCCAACTCTCACGTATATGATCGCCATCATACCGTTGGTAGTAAAGCAAGATCCTAAGGGCTCTATCAAAGTGTAACATGTAATCAGTCACCTGAATATGTACACGACTGATAAAGGCAAACCAGATAGCATACTATCATCCCGAGTAAGACTGTCCTACCGGTATAGATCCTCCGCAATCATTGCAATCACGTACCTGCGATCCAATAATTGACTCTGAGGGCACTATCTCCAACAATCTCCCACTTGCACTTAAGGCTAATTATTGCGATGTCGACTACTCACAGCCCGTGTGAAACCGAACATCCAACTCCTCTACTAATCAGTTTCACAAAGCCCGTTTGTAAAACTATTGTGTTCGAGAAATAGCCTCAGTGAGTGGATCCGTCTAGATATTTCTTTCTATATCTCTCTTAATCTCAAGTTCGCGGAGAAAGCCATTTCCCGAATCGAGTAATACCTGTCTTAGAATATGTGTGGATATCTGATGGGACCTAGTTCATAAATGAACTCCAAATCCAAACCTCTTAGACTGTATCGATCACTGAACCTAATCAGTATCCTGCACCAAGCCTCCCACAGTATCCTCTTGGACTACCTGTCCATAATACTGTCCCTCGTCAGAGGAAAAACTATAACTCTGACAATCACTCTGTCATCCATGTCACCTTTGAAGCCTGGAATGATAACCGTCTCCCGAAGGAGGCTGCCGTCATCAAATCCATGGAACATGTACTTATGTTCTAAAACTGCTTCCTTATGTTTCTCCAGGATTGGATTTATACAAACTTATTGTATCTAGTGCAAAAACAACATCTGGTGTGGTACTTGACATCTCATGATTGACTCCGTTGCCTAAGCAAGTGATCTGCCAATCATGCCCATCCCTCTCCCCTTTAGTCTGTAAGACACCTTTAGAGAGGGTGACTCCATCACCTGCAGGTACACCACCATGCCAGGAGTTATCTATTCTAAAAACCATTAGAATACTGTCCAAGTACCCACATTGGGAAACTACTCAAATCCAGATCTAAAACCATAGATCCAGAAACCAGAATGTCAAATATTATATCCATATCCTGTCTGGAGAAACAACTGTGTGACGACCACAGTACAACCGATCGTAGTGTAGGAATTTTACTTCCTACTATGTGTATGTCATCCAGATACCATGACATCACACCCTACTACCTTCTTAACAGATCCATCCCCTATTCTGATGAAGTCAAACCCATGACTGTCACATCAAAATTAGATGAACTATCTCCGCTATATCTGCTCTAGTCTATAAATAGACATAAGATACCTGCCCACTAAACTTCCGCTGCTCCCACTGACTACGACAACCCTCCTACCGGGTCTCATAGCCTGGAACAACAGTAGTGTCAAGTCTGGGTAGATAAGAACCTCCCTGTCACCGTCCTTGAGGCTACCGGAGTACCTCTCGGGTGTCTGAGGTTACCCACCATATCTGCGGAGTGGCTTATTGGAATGTCTAACCTGATTGAATATATAGGTCCTATTAAATTTTCCGTAATCGTTCGCGGTTCTGGAATCACTTCCAGTTCTACCATACTCCCACTACTGTTTTCTGAAAAAGATCCATTTTACTAAAACTGTGGCGAGTCAAGAACAATATCACTATTGATCTTCCATATGGTAGAATATCAACCCTCGTCATAGCCAGGGTCAATCCACAAAAAGCCATTACAGAAACGTGCCTTGAGTTGTCCAGAGTCTGGTTTTAAGCATAAGCTGGTCAATTCCCCGTACCTTAACATCTTTTAAAGTACGTACTATTCTATATCCAATATAGAAACTTTGGCACTTATTTAATTGGAACCATATTCAAATCATACTACTGTCTCCAGTGCATATCAACTTAATGGAAAGAGGCTAATCAATATTACTCAACTTAGGAATCCATCCAATTATGAGTAACCTGAAAGAGAAACAAGTTTCTCAAAACCATTACTATCATCTGAATACCAATCACAAGAATCTACATCTTCGATCTCTTTGAAGAATCCCGATACTTGTGACACCTGGTTCTCTACTTTATTCTTATACCCACAACTTCTCAAAACTTAGACCTTATATTTCTATGAAACACTTGTCTAAAAACTAGAGAAGTCATAAGTAAACAGAACATAGTACGAGGACCTACCCCTTTGTCCTGATGGACACTGGACAACATACAATACTCTGTATAAGTCCGCTGAGTTAAGCAACTCATAACCTGTGCGTCGTAGGTTGAAAACTTTACCCTGACGATTTCCTCAAATATCACCAATTACAACGAATTCCGATATAATGAGGATAATCACCTAATTCCACATAACTTACTCCCACTCATCATCTGTAAAACTATACAGATATGAGAATGAAACCTGGTAAATACATACCCTTGGAGTAAGTATCTAATCGGGAAAACAGTTTTCTTTTAACAATGCACTGAAACATGAAAATGTTTCATAGGGGTATCCTGGTATTCATAGCAATGCCTCTTCCATAATCCAATTCATAACTTTAACCGTATATCTCTTTGCCATCTCTCCAAATCCCTTTATTTGTCTTTAGTCATTACCTTCTGTACACCATCGTTAGGCTAAATGGTTTTCTTCCTTCTCTACCGTTCGGCACCAGCCTATGGTTTGGAAGAAGACTATCCAGTAAGCATAATAGGTGTACCCTCCTAAACCAAGGAGTACTCATATCTTTGAGAGAAGGTGATGATAAAAGACAATTGAATAATACCTTATTCTTTTAAAGGTGAAATAGGAGTGGCGACGATGTACGCGGTTTGGTCGTGAATGATATCAGTCGCATTTTACTTTGCCCTCTTTCTAATCCCTTTATTTTGTCTTTACATATTACCTTCTGCACACCCTACTTAGGCTAATTGGTTTTATTCATTCCCTACCTTTCGGCACCTGCCTATGGTTTGGAATAAGACTATCCAATAAGCGTAATAGGTGTACTCTCCTAAACCAAGGAGCCCTCGCAACCTGAGAGAAGGTGATAATAAAAGACAACTGAATAAACCAATTCTATTTCTCCTGAAAGTGGATCCATCCTCGAAGAAGTCCCTTCGAGTTCGTATATAACCATACGATGGATCTATCCAATGGAAGTGGATGTCCGTAGTAATACGGGTGTTCTGAGAATTTCAAAGGTTAGAAGAAGGAGTGGCAATAACTTATGCAACTCAAACAATCCAAAAGCCAGTATTTTAAGAAGGTTCGGTCAACTTGGTCACTGAGTCATAGTCTAGGGTCGGTCAAAGGTCGCTGCCAAAGAGAGAGAGAAAAGAAACACTCTACGTGCACTCTAACCTAGATCAGAATGGTTATCACTTTATCTAATCCGGAAACCTCCCACTGTCCTATCAAATTCTTCTCCAAACCTAAAGTAGAATCAATCGGGATCACCCGAAGAGTAAACCAACTCATCAGTGGAAATCAGGATCCAACTCTCATCGCATGATAACGTGATGGAATGCATCCACGTTACTCATACTCCAGAAGGTATGCGCATACTTGGCAAGTTTCAGTTTCTTTAGAAACTCCCGATATGATTTTTGCCCCATGCTCTTATAACCTTGGTTTTGGTCAAAATGTCATAAGTCACATGCCAAGTTCTACCCGTCACTATCTTGTCAATTTGAACCCACCTGCACATGCCCCTGGCTTTGGCCAAATGGCAGAATGACTGTCCCAAACCAACTCATCTATCTATACAACAAATGAATACCCAGCAGCTACCAAACACTATGCCTTAAGTTTGGCTAAAATGCATAGCTTGAATACTAGTGAATACCCAAAAGAAATGACGGAGGGCTACGGCTGGTTTTTGGCGAAAAACCTTTAACGTAACGAACTTGATATCGCTGAAGGAACCTGATAGCTTATTAAAATATAGTGGCGAAAACCTTTTGCTAAAGAGGCCACTCCCGGTGAAGGGATCTCGGCTCTTTCCTCGTGGAATGAAGTGCAGGATATTCCACTGAATACCGCGATGCAAAGCAACATGTAATCGACTATAGTGAAGTTTTTACCTTGACGCAAACTTCTGCCCAAGGGGTCAGTCCCGGTGAAGGGATATCGGCCCTTACCCCGTCGAATGAGGTGCATGATATTCCACTGAATACCGCTATGCAAAACAAAAGGAAACGTCTTTGTAATAACACTTTTTAAATTTGTTCCAACAACTGCAAACAGGTTTGTTTTACTTTGCATTGATCAGAATCAACACAGTCCCATCAATTAATCACACCAGAAAAGAACGAAAATAAAATGTACGTATATGCCATCCGCATTCGTCACTAGGTCCCGTCATCACCCGTTAGGTTACTTAACTAACGACAGAGCGGGGACTGGACTAGCGTGGGTGTAAAACATATACAACATCTACTAGTATATAAACCAATATACAATAATCTCTTCAGGCGTGATAATATGCAACATTACAGAAAAGTAATAAGCATCACAGAACAATACAGATAATCTGGGATCCCCGGGTTTCACAGAGCCGCTGCTGAAACCCGACGTTCCCCTGGTCGTGTGGATAGCCTGTGCAATGAAACCTAGACCCTTACGGGTGCGGCAAGTTACCCGCCAAAACCTGAAGCGAGGCAGCCCCTTACAGCAAAGTGAATGGACCACCCTGCACTTCACGGAATCCGGTAGCTTGAGCACCCCTCCTTGGGTCAACCTGTACCCCCTACGAGTGCGGCGAATAGTCTGCCAATTTTAGAGTAAGGCCCCTCTGCCTCTCAAAGCCATGAGATGCGGACCCGTTGCCCTCCAGAACCCGGCTATCCGTGCACTCCGTCGCGGGGTAAAACTAGTACATAAATGAAAAATATGTACAACGGGTATATCGACCTCGGCCCGGTCGTGCCCCAAAAGAATATTATACAACAGGCAGTGACGGCAGTCCACATGTTGGACGCTCGCCCCGCAATAACAAATGTACAAATAAATCCAAACTGCACTACCATTGCACACTGCTATCCACCACGATAAATCCGCAACAATACAGCACAACACAGAACATCAACGCGAATGTCACGTTCGCAAACCCGTCTAAAAGAACTATAGCAATCAGACGCGGTTTACCGATCAAATGACATTCCCGGTCGGAGATATAATGTAAGCACTGTAAACTAACATGTTTAAATTTCGATCGACTAAATATCACGAAGTGGGCCCCACGAACATCTGTTGAACAGTAACAAAATCTGGGCCCAAAAGATATATACCAAAAACCCCAATTTCCAGTAAATAACCAACAGTAGAAATTTGGCCCTCTAAAACGCCAAGACGGCCGCGGAACTGCGGTCAAAGCCAAATGTTAAGGTACGGGGAGTTGTCCAGCTTGTGCTTAAAACCATACTCTCGATAACTCAGGGCACGTTTCTGTAATGGCTGTTTGTGGGTTGACCCTGGCTATGATGAGGGTTGATATTCTACCATTTGGAAGATCAATAGTGATATTGTTCTTGACTCGCCACAGTTTTAGTAAAATGGATCTTTTTCAGAAAATAGTAGTGGGAGTATGGTAGAACTGGAAGTGATTCCAGAACCACAAACGATTACGGAAAATTTAATAGGACCTATATATTCAATCAGGTTTGACATTCCATTAGCCACTCCGCAGATATGATGGGTAACCTCAGACACCCGAGAGGTACTCCGGTAGCCTCAAGGACGGTGACAGGGAGGTTCTTGTTTACCCAGACTTGACACTACTGTTGTTCCAGACTGTGAGACCCGGCAGGAGGATAAGTATAGTATCATTCTAAACTAGCTTTAGAAGTGCACGTGTATATTATTCTGTCAGAGGGTTGTCGTAGTCAGTGGGAGCAGCGGAAACATAGTAGGAAAGTTGCTTATGTCTATTTATAGACTTGAGCAGTTATAGCGGAGATAGATCGTCTATTTTTGATGTGACAGTCATGTGTTTGACATCAATCAGAATAGAGGATGGATCTGTTAAGAAGGTAGTAGGGTGTGATGTCATGGTATTTGGATGACATACACAGAGTAGGAAGTAAAATTCCTATACTACGATCGGTTGTACTGTGGTCGTCACACAGTTGTTTCTCGAGACAGGATATGGATATAATATTTGACATTCTGGTTTCTAGATCTATGGTTTTAGATCAGGATTTGGGTAGTTTCCCAATGTGGGTACTTTGACAGTATTCTAATGGTTTTTAGAATAGATGACTCCTGGCATGGTGGTGTACCTGCAGGTGATGGAGTCACCCTCTCTAAAGGTGTCTTACAGACTAAAGGGGAGAGGGATGGGCATGATTGGCAGATCACTTGCTTAGGCAATTGAGTCAATCATGAGATGTCAAGTACCACACCAGATGTTGTTTTTGCACTTGATGTGATAAGCTTGTATTAATCCAATCTTGGAGAAACATAAGGAAGCAGTTTTAGAACATAAGTACATGTTCTACGGATTTGATGACGGCAGCCTCCTTCGGGAGACGGTTATCATTCCAGGCTTCAAAGGTGACATGGATGACAGAGTGATTGTCAGAATTATAGTTTTTCCTCTGACGAGGGACAATATTATGGACAGGTGGCCCAAGAGGATACTGTGGGTGGCATGGTGCCGGATAATGATTAGGTTCAGTGATCGATACAATCTAAGAAGTTTGGGTTTGGAGTTCATTTATGAACTGGGGCCCATTAGATATCCAAACATATTCTAAGACAGGTATTACTCAATTCAGGAGATGGCTTTCTTCGCGAACTTGATATTAAGAGAGATATAGAAAGAAACATCTAGGCGGATCCACTCACTGAGGCTATTTCTCGAACACAATAGTTTTACAAACGGGCTTTGTGAAACTGATTAGTAGAGGAGTTGGATGTTCGGTTTCACACGGGCTGTGATTAGTCGATATCGCAATAATTAGCCTTGAGTGCAAGTGGGAGATTGTTGGAGATTGTGCCCTCAGATTCAATTATTGGATCGCAGGTACGTGATTGCAATGATTGCGTAGGACCTATACCGGTAGGACAGTCTTACTCGAGATGATAGTATGCTATCTGGTTTGCCTTTATCAGTCGTGTACATGTTCAGGTGACTGATTACATGTTACACTTTGATAGAGCCCTTAGGATCTTGCTTTTCTACCAACAGTATGATAGCGATCATATACGTGAGAGTTGGGTGGTTTATACGCATATCCTTAATTGTGGTCCCTAGTCGTGGGAGTTTCGAGACAGGGCATCGATACTCCGGAATAGACTAGTGTATACAGTCGAGACCCCGACGAGGGGCGGTGGACGGTCTCACAAGCCACTGGTGTCAGTTGGATCACCTAAGATGTATACAGGTGCTCATTGGGTTATGAGTATACCGGACAGGAGTCGCCGGGAATCTGCTAGTTAGTACTATACCTATCGTCAGATAGCAGTTCCCTGGTGACATGTGTACATGTTAGTTCATCGACCTGAGGTCGTCATTTGTCTCGTGTGAGTTCCCACTGTGCTTTGATTTCTACCCTACCACGGCTCAAAGGAGTCGTGCAAACAGGTAGTTTTTGGTACAGTCCCGAGCCACATGGAGGCACGTGAGCGGATCGGCAGGGGATTCGTCTCTCCCGGTATTGGGGTGAGGTCGTGCTGTGTCTAGGAGAGCCATTACACAAAGCCTACGGCCGTAGCAGGAGATTTACTTGTAGGTACTCCAGTAGTATCTCAGGGTGTTATTGGGCTACACTCCGACACGACTTATACTGCTATTGGGGGTCTGACGTTACTAGCCCCATAGGCAGATATGCGATACTCATTGACGAACGGACCGGACTGTATATACATTGTCACTGTTAGGCTCAGTAGGGTTTCCGGATGAGTTCGCTCATCGGCCTCCCTTGAGGTCAGTCCATGGGCAGCCGTTACGCATAGCTAGTGCCGCTGACGGTTTGTGGTTAAACCCACTACCAGGGTACTGACGAGTCATTAGAGTCCCCCACAGACAGTTTCCCAAGTTCGGGCGAAACGTTGTAGAGGCCGTATGGTTTTATGGCAGGGTTCGGAAAATGCACGTGCGTTTACGCACGTGTCATTTTTCGGGCAGATAATACTGGTGGGCTTTGGTTTAAGCCGGATCCGAGTATTATATTGAGTAGATATAATATCTTTGTCTCAGTTGCATTTGTATTCGATTGTAATACAAATGCGGGTATTTTTATACAGTTACGGGGTTATCCTGAAATTCGTTTCGGGATCACTTTTGGAAGTTGCCAGTTTCTAGTTTTCTATCAGCCATCTTTTAACATTCGGTTAAAGACGGATTTATCTTTTCTTAGATGAGGGTGAGTCATGTTTCTAGAAGGTTCTAGAAGTGGTGATTAGGCTTGTGACTCACTTGTTCATTTATAGTGCATTTATTGTGTTCACACTTTTGTTCACACTAGATATTTCTTTGTGTTCACACTAGATATTTCTTGTGTTCACACTAGATATTTCTCTTATGGTTACCTCCCCCTCTCCTACCGTCACCCCCACCTCTATAAGTATGGCCGGCCCCTTCCCCCTCTCTCTCACACTCTCACTTGATGGTTGAAAAAAGATTATGATAGTTTTTGGGGTGTATGGAAATTTCATAGCTCATTTCATTCCATCACCCGACTTATTGGCAACTTCATTAACCGTTCGTCCATGGCTTTGGACGAAGCGAGACAAAGTATTCTACTCATTCTCTACATCAATCTTGGTCGTATCTTTTAGCAAACTTGACGACCGAGTTGCCTCGAGTCAGAGGCGGGAGCCCGTTTAAAGAATCGTTGACGTGGTGCCACCTGGACGAGCAGATCGGAGATCAACGAGATCGGAGCAGCCGCAACGGAGCGTGGGATGATGGTTAAAGAACGAAGGACTCGGATCGTTCGGTATAACCTTTCTACTCTCTTTACAGTTTGTTAGTTTAACAATAATGGCAGATCCGGGTTAAAGTATACGATAGCGCCAGTTAAAAAGTTTTTATTCCGCATTTGGCGTCTGTAGACGGCCGGGGCGCTACCGTAGACTTACAATGGTATGTTAGTCTACGGTAGCGCCCCGGCCGTCTACAGACGCTAAATACGGAACAAAAACTTTTTAACTGGCGCTATCGTATACTATAACCCGGATCTGCCATTATTGTTAAACTAACAAACTGTAAAGAGAGTAGAAAGGTTATACCGAACGATCCGAGTCCTTCGTTCTTTAACCATCATCCCATGCTCCGTTGCGGCTGCTCCGATCTCGTCGATCTCCGATCTGCTCGTCCAGGTGGCACCACGTCAACGATTCTTTAAACGGGCTCCCGCCTCTAACTCGAGACAACTCGGTCGTCAAGTTTCCTAAAATAGACGACCAAGATTGATGTAGAGAATGAGTAGAAAACTTTGTCTCGCTTCGTCCAAAGCCATGGACGAACGGTTAAGGAAGTTGCCAATTAAGTCGGGTGATGGAAAGAAATGAGCTATGAAATTTCCATATACCCCAAAAACTATCATAATCTTTTAACAACCATCAAGTGAGAGTGAGAGAGAGGGGGAAGGGGCCGACCATACTTATAGAGGTGGGGGGTGACGGTAGGAGAGGGGGAGGTAACCATAAGAGAAATATCTAGTGTGAACACAAGAAATACACCATAAATGAACAAGTGGGTCACAAGCCTAATCACCACCTTCTAGATGCTTCTAGTATCTTCCACACTCATCCAAGAAAAGATAAATCCATCTTTAACCGAATGTTAAAAGACGGCTAATAGAAAACTGGAAACTGACAACTTCCAAAAGTGATCCTGAAACGAATTTCAGGATAACCCTGTAACCGTATAAATATACCTGCATTTGTATTACAACCGAATACAAATACAACCGAGACAAAGATATTATATCTACTTAATATAATACTCGGATCTGGCTTAAACCAAAGCCCACCAGTATCATCTGCCCGAAATATAACACGTGCGTAAACGCACGTGCATTTTCCGAACCCTACCATAAAACCATATGGCCTCTACAACGTTTCGCCCGAACTTGGGAAACTGTCTGTGGGGAACTCTAATGACTCGTCAGTACCCTGGCAGTGGGTTTAACCACAAACCGTCAGCGGCACTAGCTATGCGTAACGGCTGCCCATGGACTGACCTCAAGGGAGGCCGATGAGCGAACTCATCCGGAAACCCTACTGAGCCTAACAGTGACAATGTATATACAGTCCGGTCCGTTCGTCAATGAGTATCGCATATCTGCCTAGGGGCTAGTAACGTCAGACCCCCAATAGCAGTATAAGTCGTGTCGGAGTGTAGCCCAATAACACCCTGAGATACTACTGGAGTACCTACAAGTAAATCTCCTGCCACGACCGTGGGCTTTGTGTAATGGCTCTCCTAGACACAGCACGATCTCGCCCCCAATACCGGGAGAGACGAATCCCCTGCCGATCCGCTCACGTGCCTCCATATGGCTCGGGACTGTACCCAAAAACTACCTGTTTGCACGAATCCTTTGAGCCGCGGTAGGGTAGAAATCAAAGCACAGTGGGAACTCACACGAGACAAATGACGACCTCAGGTCGATGAACTAACCTGTACACATGTCACCAGGGAAGTGCTATCTGACGATAGGTATAATACCAACTAGCAGGTTCCCGGCGAGTCCTGTCCGGTGTACTCATAACCCAATGAACACATGTATACATCTTAGGTGATCCAACTTACACCAGTGGCTTGTGAGACCAGCCACCGCCCCTCGTCGGGGTCTCGACTGTATACACCAGTCTACTCCGGAGTATCGATGCCCTGTCTCGAAACTCCCATGACTAGGGACCACAATTAAGGATGTGCGTATAAACCACCCAACTCTCACGTATATGATCGCCATCATACTGTTGGTAGTAAAGCAAGATCCTAAGGGCTCTATCAAAGTGTAACATGTAATCAGTCACCTGAATATGTACACGACTGATAAAGGCAAACCAGATAGCATACTATCATCTCGAGTAAGATTGTCCTACCGGTATAGGTCCTCCGCAATCATTGCAATCACGTACCTGCGATCCAATAATTGACTCTGAGGGCACTATCTCCAACAATACCACATTCTATTTTCGCGATATGTGATATCGGTCGGTTATATGAGATATAACCGGGTTATCGGATCAAGTGTTGATTCGATAAGTTGATACATTTTATATTAGTCGGTTGTATGTGATATAGCCGAATTATTAAATCAAGTGTTGATTTGATGATTTAATGTATAATTATATATTTGATATATTAACTTACATTAACTAATATTTGCTCACTAAACATTTCTTTTTCTCACTTATATGCATGTAGTATATATGTGATATATATTAGTGTACATTTTATTATGTCATGCTTGATGCCACATGCAACATGGGTGTATGAGACTTACACCATGATTATGATAATCCTAAGGTTTTTATTTATCTTGGTAATTCACAAATTAGTGGTAATTAGTCACATGGTTTAAGCTTGTAGAAGCTTGTGGAACCACTGACAAAGTCCACTCATTTTGTTTTACTTGAAAATATTTATTAACCCAACCATTATTGTTAATCCATGGTTTATTCTCTACGTGAGTTAGTGTATGACACTAACTCATCCATGGTTTCTATTCTCACCTCATGAGTTCATTCTCTCATTCTTGACTTGATCATCTTCTTCTTCATTGAAAAAGCTTACTAGCTTTTCTCAAGGTGAGAAAATATTGTGCGAAAAAGAAAACTAAAGAGAGTTCATTTTCTACTTCATCATCCTCTACTATTAGCCATTTAGTTTAGGGTGTTTGTTTCACTAAACCCTAATTTAGTGAAGAGATAGCATGAGCTTGAGTCTCCTCGACGTAGATCATCTTCGGTCTCGAAGACTTTGAGCAAGCTTGTTCATTTCTCTAAGGGAACCCATACTAGAGTTCGGGAGATCACAGCTCGCAGCGAAGAGACTTTTACACTAAACATTTGAAGTGAAGGACCGGTCTACAAATGTTGTATTCCTCATTCACTATACTTGCAAAGTTGTTTGCATAATGTTTTGTTTAAATCTCTAGTTAAGATTCTAGGGTTAGGCTTCTTTAGAACGGAAAATTTTGAAAACGGCATGGACGATGCCTCCTGAAACCTTGTTGCCGCGCTAAGTAAACCTACAATTGCGACTGCTATCATTCACGACCAAACTGCGTATTTCATCGTCACTCCTACTTCACCTTTACATTTCTCCGGTTCAGAAGAAATTGAATAGGTTAATTCAGTTGTCTTTTATCTTTACCTTCTCTCAGGTTGCGAGTACTCTTAAAATTAGAAGAGTACACCTATTACGCTTATTGGATTGTCTTCTTCCAAACCATAGGCTGGTGCCGAACGGTAGGGAAGGAAGATAACCATTTAGCCTAAGGGAGATGTACAGAAGGTAATGGGTAAAGACAAATAAAGAGATTTGGAAAGATGGCAAAAAAATATACGGTTATAGTCATGAATCTGGATAATGGAAGAGGCATTACTAGGAATACCCGGCTACCCTTTCGAAACATTTTCATATTTCAGTTTCACTGTGCATTGTTAATTGAAAACTGATTTCCCAATTTGATCGTTACTCTAGGGTATGTATTTACCAGGTTTGATTCTCACATCTATATGGTTTTACAGATGATGAGCGGGAATAAGTTATTGGGAATTAGGTGATTATATCCTCTTTATATTGGAATTCGTTGTAATTGGTGATATTTGAGGAAATCACCTGGGGTTTTGCCTGACGGCAAATATTTAGTTTTGAATATCCGCTGTTATGCACCAATTTCAAACTAATATATCTGTACGTTTATTTTATAAAGTGAGATATAACCTTTTGAAATTATGTCCATGACATTTACTTATATCAGTTGATGGTTAGGTAAGGAGTATTAAACAGCGGTGTAATTCTTCTTAATCATAGTACAGTTTTCAACCAATGACGCAGAGGGTTTGAGTTATTCAACTCAGGGGACTTATACAAAATATTGTATATTTTCCAGTGTCCATTAGGACAGAGGGGTTGGTTTTCGTACTATATTCTGTTTACTTGTGACTTCTCCAGTTTTAGACAAGTGTTTCGTAGAAATACAAGGTCCAAGTTTTGAGAAGTTATAGGTACAAAAATAAAGTAGAGAACCACGTAATGCAAGTATTAGGTTTCTTCAAGATGATCGAAGATGTATATACTTATGTTTGGAATTCAGTTGATAGTAATGGTTTTGAGATGGTTTTCTCCGTGAACTTGAGATTAAGAGAGATATAGAAAGAAACATTGGAGCGGATTCACTCACTGATGCTATTTCTCAAACGCGATAGTTTTACAAACGAGCTTTGTGAAACTGATTAGTAGATAAGTTGGGTGTTCGGTATCGCACGGGCTGTGTGTATGCGACACCGCAATAATTAGCCTTAAGTGCAAGTGGGAGATTGTTGTCTATAGTGCCCTCAAGTCAATTATTGGATCGCAGGCACATGATTGCAATGATTGAGGGAGAATCTATACCGGTAGAACAGTCTTACTCAAGATGATAATATATAATCTGGTCTGTCTTTATCATCGTGTACATGCTTCAGGTGAAATTACAGATCACTATTACATGTTGATAGAGCCCATGGGATTCATGCTTGACTACCAGCAGTATGATGGCGATCATATACGTGAGAGTTGGGCAGTCTATAAGCACATCCTTAAAGTGTACCTAGTCGTGGGAGTTTCGAGACTGGGCATCGATACTCCAAAAGTAGACTGGTGTATACGGATCGAGACCCCGACGAGGGGCGATGGCCGGTCTCATAAGCCATTGGTGTCAGTTGGTACACCTAAGATGTATACAGATGCTCATTGGGTTATGAGTACACCGGACGAACTCGCCGGGAACATGCTAGTTGGTATTATACCTATTATCACATAGCAGTTCCCTGGTGATATGTGTACAGGTTAGTCTATCGACCTGAGATCGTCATTTGTCTCGTGTGAGTTCCCACTGTACTTTGATTACTATCCTACCATGGCTCAAAGGAGTCGTGCAAACAGGTTTTATTTGGGTACGGTCCCGAGCCACATGGAGGCAGTGAGCGAATCGTCAGGGGATTCTTCTCTCCCGGTATATTGGGGGTTGATGTCACGGTGTGCATGAGTGGCCATCACCAGAAATCCTCGGCCGGGGTAGACGAGAATTACTGATTCGGATCAGTAGTTTCTCAATTGGTGATAGACTTCATACCGACACTAAATGTCAAATTATTAGGGGTCTGACTTTATCCACCCCCTAGACTCTATATGCGATACTCATAGACGAACGGACCGGACTGTACGGATATTGTCACTGTCAGGTGCATTAGGGTTTCTGGATGAGTTTGGTCGTCGGCCTCCCTTTCGCTCAATACCTGGGTAGCCGTTACGTACAGCTAGTGCCACTGACGTGCTTGTGGTTAAACTCACAGCCAGCGTATTGACGAGTCTTTAGAGTCCCACAAAGAGGGTTTCCTTATTCGGGCGAAACGTTGTAGAGACCGTATAGTTTTATGGCAGGGTTCGATCATATTCGTGCATTTGTGCAAGGATCATGATCGGACGAATAATACTAGTGGGTTTTGGTTTAAACCAGATCCTAGTATTATATTGTTGGATTACTTTTGTCTCGTTGTATTCTTATTCAGTCGGAATACGGATGCGGGTATGTATATACGGATGAGGGGTATTCTTATAATTCGTTACGAGTTTACTTTGGAAGTTTCCATTCTCTTTTTGATTTGTATTAAACATTTAGGGTTTTCTTTAAATGTTTAATATTATGTTGTGGTGTAAAGTGTGAGGTAAAGTCTTGGTATGGTGCATTGATTGTGGCATGGTGACTCATGGTATTGGTTCTTGGTGTGAGATGTGATTTTGTGATAGAGATCATTACTTGTGCTGGGATTTTTCTTCACTTGCTCACAACAATTATCTTACAACTCACACAAAGAAAAAACACCAGGTACTTTCTTCAGTTGCTTTTTCTTAAGCCCAAGTCTTGAGCTCACACTCTTCATCTAATGGCTTCTTCTTCACCTCCACCCATTCCATCTCATGTGTTGAGAATCATTGGGTGTTTTGAGACAAAGTATTCACACATCCTTTCTACTTCATCTTGGGTATCTAGGCTAGCAAACTGGATGCCCGAGTTGCTTCGGTTTTGAGGGGGGAGCCCGTATTACTAATCCTCGAAGTAGATCGTCTTCGACGAGGGAGACCGGAGAACGAACTTGTTCGAGGCAGCCGCGACGAGCTAAGGACAAAGATTGAATATCGAAGGACACGGATCGACCGGTATAATCTCTTAAACTCCTTTATATAGAACTAGTATAGGGTTAATGGTATGATCCGTCGACTAGGGTTTCGTTAGCGCCGGGTTTTTAAAGTTTTTATTCCGCGTTTGGCCACAGATTGATGGCCGGGGCGCTGGCGAAACCCTACAGTGTATTCTTCCACTTTTTCTGGCGTTGCTAACTCTTTCTTTGCATTTTCGTCTTATGCAGAACCCATGGACTTAGCTAAACTTCGGGCAGCCCTGGTCGAACAGAAGAAGGGGAGGAAGACTAGAGGCGCCGGCCCCTCCCGCCCATCGTCGAGTCTGGCTCCACCGACGGCCGCTCCGGCCAGGCCCTCGAGCGTGCCTCGGGCCCCGGAGTCCAGCCATGCGCCCTCGAGCGTGCCTCGGGCCCCGGAGTCCAGCCATGCGCCGAGCTGAAAATGCGCTCGGGAGAAGGAGCCCCGGGTTGGAGGTGGGAGGCGAGACTGGTTCTCCTGCGTCTCTCCTCAAGAGGCACCATAGGACGGTGCCCCAATCCTCGGCTTCCCCGATCATCGTGGATGAAGGCGAGCTTCGCTTCGAGGTGCCCTCGGGGCTTTCTGTCGCCGACAGCATGTTCTCGGAGATAGAAAGGTCGGCCTATGGCAGAATCCCTCGGGGGACCCTCAGGGCCCAAATGGCGGCCATAGCCCAGGAGGCCGTGCAGGTCAATGTTCGCACCTCACTCGGGTTTTTATTCAGTACTTTTTGTCCGCAAGATCGGGTGCCCCCTTTTCTTTTTAACCCCTCCTTTGTTTTCTTCAGGTCCTTCAGCACAGCACCCTCGTCGTCAACATAGAGGACAAGGAAATTGCCCCGGCGATGCAGATCGCGGGCAAGTCCTCCTCACGATAGGAGAGCTCGAGGCTGGAGCTGCAAGCGGCGATGGAGAAGGTCGCCGCCCTCGAAGACCGGGTGGCTGCCGGGGATCGGGAGATCACCAACTGCCGAGAGGCCGTCCGAGCTACCGAGGCTAAGTTGGAAGATTCCAGGGTGCTTGTCTCCACCGTGAAGAAGATGGGGAACACCCTCCGGAAGGAGAGCGAGGCGGCGAAGGAAGGAGTGAGGCGTGCCGACCTCCGAGCGTCGAAGGAGGTGGAGAGCTACAAGAAGTCGGACCAGTACTACGCCGATCTCGCTGAAGCCGCTACCCTCATTTGGCATGAGGCCCTCGACGCCGTCAAGGCCCTGATGCCGAAGTTTCCAGACGGTGAGCTTCGGGATGAGTACCCCCTCGAGGGTGAGGCGCAGGGGAATGCCCCTGGAAGCGCTGCCGGGGGAAAGGCCCCTTGTGGGAGCATTGGGGAGAAGTCGGTCGCCCCGGCTCCCATCGCCGAGGCTCCTGTGGTGGGCGCCGACCTTCAAGACGCCACCCCGATTTTGGTGGTGAAAGCGGAGCTCATCGAGGTTCTCCCCGGCCCCGAGGCTTGAATCTTCTCGCCTCCTTATTTTCTTTTGCGCTGAAATTTTGTAAGCCTCCGGGCGTTTTTGTAAGGCTGGGGACCCCATAATACCCCTGTAAAGACTTCCAACTTTTGTGAATGAAATTTTTTGCAGTGTTCTTTGCATACATATTTTCCATTTGTTTGTGGTAAAATCTCTATTTGCGCGGTACTGCTTTCATGATGCGTTAGGTCGGAGATCAGTTTTTCATCTAGCGATCGCACGTCGAGTTGAACTCAACCATTTGACAAGTGTGCAAAGATCGGTGCAAGGTCGATATCTCCATGGCCCTGAAGTCGAGGTGGGGATCGCTTAGTAAAGACGTATAGGAAGTCACCCTCTAAGGATGGATTGAGCAGGGAAGCTGCTCGATGGCCTCTTGATGAGGGCTTTGATCCTTGGCATCGTTGGGTAGGAGATTAGCAGCCAAGGATGGACCGAGTAGGGTTGCTGCTCAGTTGCCTCTTGATGAGGGCTTTGATCCTTGGCATCGTTGGGTAAGAGATTACCAGTTAAAGATGGACCGAGCAGGGAAGCTGCTCAGGGCCTCTTGATGGGGGATTTGATCCCCGGCGTCGCTGGGTAAGAGATTTCTAGCTAAGGATAGACCGAGCAGGGAAGCTGCTCGGTGGCCTCTTGATGAGGGCTTTGGTCCTTAGCGCGGGAGGGCAAGGAGTTGCCTGCTAAGGATGGACCGAGCAGGGAAGCTGCTCGGTTGCCTCTTGATGATGGCTTTGATCCTTAGCGCGGGAGGGCAAGAAGTTTCATGCTAAGGATGGACTGAGAAGGGTTGATGCTCGGTTGTGTTGGGATGCGGCGGCGCCCCGGCCGTCAAATCGACGCCAAATGCGGAACAAAAACTTTTTACAAAACCAGCGCCACCGCAACCCAAATCCCGGATCATTCCATTAACCGTAAACTAGCAATATGTAAAAGGAGTATGGAAAGATTATACCGATCGATCCGTGTCCTTCGGTCTTCAATATACGCGCCAAACTCTTCGCTGCTGCGCCGACGAAGTCCACTCCTGGATCTCGTTCGTTGAAGTGGCACCACGTCGATGAATCTTTTATACGGGCTCCCGCCTCTAGACCGAGGAAACTCGGACATGAAGTTTGCTAGCCGACATGTCCAAGAATGAAGCGGAGAAAGTGCAGAATACTTTGTCTCAAGGCACCCAGCTGTTTGGGTGGAAGTAAAGCGGAGTTTCCATTTAGGAAAACAATGTGAGCAAAGGATTTAGCAATGCCAAGATAAAATCAGCCCATCACCTAAGGTGCTCGGCCACTTGAAGAATTGGTGAAGCCAAGGCTCTCTGGGAAATTTTCAAGTGAAGTGGTGCTCTAAAAAATGAAGCATGCAAGTAAATTAATCACCCCAAAATAACTCCTTTTGCACCTCTAAAGCTCACACCCCCGCCACAAAAAACCCCTTCCCCTTATCAAGCTGGCGAAAATGCAGGGAACCCCCAAACAAGGAAAAAACACAGCCAACTTGCAAAAAGAAATCTCATGAATGAAGCAATGCCATGCCTCATAAATGCAGCATGAGAAACTCACCCACCCAGGCCCATGCCAATCAACACAGTCAACAGTGGTCAAAATTGCCACAGCAGGAAAGGCCACAAAAAGTCAAGGGTCCCCGAAAATAAAGGTCAAAAGGATTAAAGTGATTAAACAAGATGTTTGAGGCGGAAAAAGAAACTAGCAACTCCGAGAGTGATCCCGTAACGAATTACGAGATTAACCCTCAACTGTAAATACATACCCGCATTTGTATTCCAACCGAATACGAATGCTATGAGACAAAATTATTCCTACACAATAATACTAGGATCCGGCTTAAACCAAAGACCGCTAGTATTATCCGTCCGATCATGATCCGTGCACAAGTGCACGAATATGATCGAACCCCGCCATATATCCATACGGCCTCTACAACATTTCGCCCAAACTTGGAAAACTTTCTGTGGGGGACTCTAATGACTCATCAATATACTGGCACTGGGTATAACCACTAGCACGTCAGAGGTACTAGCTGTACGTAACGGTTGCCCATGTATTGATCGGAAGGGAAGCTGATGAGTGAACTCATCCAGAAACCCTACTGAGCCTGACAGTGACAATATCCGTACAGTCCGGTCCGTTCGTCTATGAGTATCGCATATGGGGCCTAGGGGGCTGGTAAACGTCAGACTCCCAATAGCGGTATAAGTCATGTCAGAGAGTAGCCCAGAACACCCTGAGAAACTACTGGAATACCTACTAGTAAATCTCGATTACCCTGGCCACGAATTTCGTGTAATGGCTCTCCTAAACACAGCGCGATCTCACCCCCAATACCGGGAGAGACGAATCCCTGACGATCCGCTCACTGCCTCCATGTAGCTCGGGACTATACCCAACTAAAACATGTTTGCACGACTCCTTTGAGCCATGGTAGGGTAGTAATCAAAGCACAGTGGGAACTCACACGAGACAAATGACGATCTCAGGTTGACAGACTAACCTGTACACATGTCACCTGGGAACTGCTATCTGACGATGGGTATAATACCAACTAGCATGTTCCCGGCGAGTCATGTCCGGTGTACTAATAACCCAATGAGCACCTGTATAAATCTTAGGTGAACCAACTGACACCAATGGCTTATAAGACCGGCCACCGTCCCTCGTCAGGGTCTCGACTATATACACTTGTCTACTCAGGAGTATCGATGCCCTGTCTCGAAACTCCCACAACTAGGGACACTTTAAGGATGTGCTTATAGACCCCAGCTCCTACGTATATGATCGCCATCATACTGTTGGCAGTCAAGCAAGAATGCTATGGGCTCTATCAACATGCAATAGTGAACTAAAGCATGTACACGATGATAAAGACAAACCAGATAGCATACTATCATCTCGAGAAAGATTGTACTACCGGTATAGGTCATCCCTCAATCATTGTAATCATGTACCTGCGATCTAATAATTGACTTTGAGGGCACTATATCCAACAATCTCCCACTTGCACTTAAGGCTAATTATCGCGATGTCGCGTACTCACAGCTCGTGTGATACCGAACATCCGACTTCTCTACTGATCAGTTTCACAAAACTCGTTTTTAAAACTGTTGTGTTCGAGATATAGCCTCAGCGAGTGGATCCTCCCTGATGTTTCTTTCTATGTCTCTCTCTATCTCAAATTTGCGGAAAATGTCATCTCCCGAAATGAGCAATACCTGTCTTAGAATATGTCTGGATATATGATGGGACCCAGTTCATAAATGAACTCCAAATCCAGCAAACTTCTTAGACTGTATCGTCAATTGAATTTAATCAATATTTTGCACCATGCCTCCCTCAGTATCCGCTTGGACCACCTGTCCAAAACTACTGCCCCTAGTCAGAGGGAAAATCATAACCCTGACAGTCACTCTGTCATCCGGGTCACCTTGGAAGCCTGGAATGATAACTGTCTCCCGAAGGAGGCTGTCGTTATCAAATCCCTAGAACAACCACTTATGTTCTAAAACTGCTTCCGAACGTTTCTACAGGATTGGATTAATATCAACTTATTGCCTCTAGTGCAAAAACAATATCTGGCGTGGTACTTAACATTTCATGATCAACTCAATTACCTAAGCAAGTGATCTGCCAATCGTGCGCATCCCTCTCCGCTTTAGTCTGTAAGACACTTTTAGAGAGGGTGACTCCATCACCTGCAGGTACTCCACCATGCCAGGAGTCGTTCATTCTAAGATACCTTTAGAATGCTGTCAAAGTACCCAGATTGGGAAACTACCCAAATCTAGATCTAAAACTATAGATCTAGTAACCAGAATGCCTGATATTATATCTATATCCTATGTGGAGAAACTACTATGTGACAACCACAGTATGGCCGATCGTAGTATAGGAATTTCACTTCCTACAATGTGTATGTCATCCAAGTACCAGGACATCACACCCTACTACCTTCTTAACATATCCATCTCCTATTCTGATGAAGTCAAGGCCCATGGCTGTTACATCAGAAATAGATGATCTATCTCCGCTATATCTGCTTTAGTCTATAAATAGACATAAGCTACTTATCCACTATACTTCCGCTGCTCCCACTGACTACAACAACCCTCTGGCAGAGTCATCCTCCTGCCGGGTCTCATAGTCTGGAACAACAGTAGTGTCAAGTATGGGTAAACAAGAACCTCCATGTCGCCGTCCTTGAGGCTACCAGAGTACCTCTCGGATGCCCGAGGTTACCTACAATATCTGCGGAGTGGCTAATGGAATGTCAATCCTGATCGAATCTTTAGGTCCTATTAAATTTTCCGTAATCGTTTGTGGTTCTGGAATCTCTTCCAGTTCTACCATACTCTCACTACTGTTTTCTGGAAAAAAAATCCATTTTACTAAAACTTTGGCGAGTCAAGAACAATATCACTATTGATCTTCTAGATGGTAGAAAATCAACCCTCGTCAAAGCCCGGGTTAACCCACAAACTGCCATCACAAAAACGTGCCTAGAGTTATCCAGAGTCCGGTTTTAAGTATTAGCCGGATAACTCCCCATACCTTAACATCGTTAAGATATAAACCATTCTATATATAATATAGAAATAGAGGCACTGATTTAATTGGAACCAGATTCAAATCATGCAGCTGTCTCCAGTGCATGTCAACTAAATGGAGAGAGGACGATCAGCATTACTCAAATTAGGAGTGTATCCAATTATGAGAAACCTGAAAGAGAAACAAGTTTCTCAAAAATCATTACTATCTACTGAATACCAACCACAAGTATCTATATCTTCGATCACCTTGAAGAATCCTGATACTTGCAACACATGGTTCTCTACTTTATTCCTGTACCTATAACTTCTCAAACTTGGACCTTGCATTTCTACGAAACACTTGTCTAAAACTTGAGAAGTCACAAGTAAACAGAATACAGTACGAGGACCAACCCCTTTGTCCTAATGGACACTGGACAATATACAATACTTTATATAAGTCCCCTGAGTTGAATAACTCAAACTCTGTGCGTCTTAGGTTGAAAACTATACCCAGGCGATTTCCTCAAATATCACCAATTACAGCGAATTCCGATATAATGAGGATGATCACCTAATTCCCAATAACTTACTCCCACTCATCATCTGTAAAACCATACAGATGTGAGAATCATACCTGGTAAATACATACCCTGGAACAAGAGCTAATTGGGAAATCAGTTTTCTATTAACAATATACAATGAAACTGAAACATTAAAATGTTTCGAAGGGGTATCCGGGTATTCCTAGTAATGCCTCTTCCATTATCCAGATTCATGACTGTAACCGTATATTTCCTTGCTATCTCTTCAATTCTCTTTATTTGTCTTTACTCATTACCTTCTGTACACCATCGTCAGGCTAAGTGGTTTTCTTCCTTCCCTACCGTTCGGCACCAGC
This sequence comes from Agapanthus africanus, assembly GCA_030015575.1. Classification (NCBI taxonomy): domain Eukaryota; kingdom Viridiplantae; phylum Streptophyta; class Magnoliopsida; order Asparagales; family Amaryllidaceae; genus Agapanthus; species Agapanthus africanus. The sequence goes on from CM057339.1 coordinate 143,686,086, forward strand.
TTATGGTTTGGAAGAAGACTATCCAATAAGCATAATAGGTGTACTCTCCTAATCTTAGGAGCACTCGCAACCTGAGAGAAGGTAAGGATAAAAGACAACTGAATAAACCTTATTTCTATTTCTCCTGAACCAGAATCCATCCTCGAAAAAGTTCCTTCGAGTTTGTATATAACCATACGATGGATTTATCCAATGGAATTGGATGTTCGTAGTGATACGGGGTGTTCTGGAGAAATACAAAGGTGAATTAGAAGTGGCTATGAAATACATGGTTCGGTCGTGAATGATAGTAGTCGCGATTTACTTTGCCCTCTTTCTAATCCCTTTATTTTGTCTTTACTTATTACCTTCTGTACACCCAATTTAGACTAATTGGTTTTCTTCATTCCCTACCTTTCGGCACCTGCCTATGGTTTGGAAGAAGACTATCCAATAAGTATAATAGGTGTACCCTCTCCTAATCCTAGGAGCTCTCATAACCTGAGAGAAGGTAAATGGAAAAGTCAACTGAATAATCCTATATGATCTCTTCAGAACCAGAATCCATCCTCGAAGAAGTTCCTTCGAGTTCGTATATAACCATACGATGGATTTATCTAATGGAAGTGGATGTTCGTAATAATACGGGGTGTTCTGGAGAAACTCAAAGGGTAAAAAAAGAGTGGCAAAGATGTATGCAACCCAGACAATCCAAAAGCCAGTGTTTTAAGAAAGTTCGATTAACTTGGTCACTGAGTTATAGTCTAGGGTCGAGTCATGGTCGCAGTCAAAGAGAGAAAAAGTAGAAACACTCTGCGTGCACTCTAAACTAGATCAGAATGGTTAATCACTTTATCTAATTAAGAAACCTCCCACTGTTTTCTCAAATTCTCCTCCAAACCTGAAAGAAAAATTAGTCGGGATCACCCGAGGAGTAAACCAACTCATCAGTGGGAATCGGTATCCAACTATCATCGCATGATAACTTGATGGAATCCACTCAAGTCACCACACTCCAGAAGGTATGCGCATGCCTGGCAAGTTTCCTGTATGTTTGAAACTCCTGATATGATTTTTACCCTTAGGATCCAAGTGACCTTGACAAGGTCAACAAGTCAAAGGGTCCTAGTCAAGTTCAACCCGTCATTTTCTTGATTGCATTAGACCCACCCGCACAGACCCTTGACAAGGTCAACAAGGTCGGACGACTGTCCTAACCAATCCACATTTGCTTGCGACAGAAATGTATTAAAGAGCTACCGCTCACTACGCCTTGACAAGGTCAACAAACGCAGCACGAATACTAAGCAATACCAATCTGAAATGACGGAGGGCTACGGCTGGTTTTTGGCGAAAAACCTTTAGCGTAATAAACTTGATATCGTTGAAGGAATCCAAGTGGTTTTATAAATATATAGTGGCGAAATCTTTTGCTAAAGAGGTCACTCCCGTTGAAGGGATCTCGGCTCTTTCCTCGTCGAATGAGGTGCAGGATATTCCAAACCGAATACCATGATGCAAAGCAAAAAGTAATCGACTATAGTGAAGTTATTACCCTGACGCAAACCTCTGTCCAAGGGGTCACTCCCGGTGAAGGGATCTCGGCCCTTGCCTCGTCAAATGAGGTGTTGGATATTCACAACGGAATACCACTGTGCAAAACAAAAGAGAACGTCCTTGCAATAACAGCTTTTTGAAAATTTGGTTCCAACAACATCATATATAGGTTTGTTTTTCTTGCATTGATAAGAATCAATGCAGTCCCATCAATTAATCACACCAGAAAAGAACGAAAATAAAATGTACGTATATGCCATCCGCATTCGCCACTGGGTCCTGTCATCACCTGTTAGGTTACTTAACTAACGACAGAGCGGGGACTGGACTAGCGCGGATGCAAAACATATACAACATCTACTAGTATATATATCAATATATAATAATCGCTCTAGGCGTGATAAATGCAACATTACAGAAAAGTAATAAGTATCACAGAATAATACAGATAATCTAGGATCCCCGGGTTTCATAGAGGCGCAAATGAAACCCGACGTTTCCCTGGTCATGTGGATTTCCTGTGCAATGAAAACCTAGACCCCTACGAGCGCGGCAAGTTACCCGCCAAAACCTGAAGCGAGGCAGCCCCCTTCAGCAAAGTGAATGAACCACCCAGCACTTCACGGAATCTGGTAACTTGAGCACTCCTCCTTGGGTCAACCTGTACCCCCTACGAGTGCGGCGAATAGCCCGCCAATTCCAGAGTGAAACCCCCTCCGTCTCAACGTCATGAGATGCGGGCTCGTTGCCCTTTAAAACCCGGCTATCCGTGCACCCCACCGCGGGGTAATCCTAGTACAGAAAAGAAAATATATACAACGGGTACATCGAACTCATCCCGGTCGTGCCCCAAAAGAATAATATACAAATAGGCAGTGACGGCAGTCCACATGTCGGACGCTCGCCCCGCAATATCAAATATACAAATAAAACTAAAAAGCACTACCATTGCACAGGAACTATCCACCACGACAAACTGTAACATCACACCACAACACAGAACATCAACATGAATGTTACGTTCGCAAACCCGTCTCAAAGGACTATAGCAATTAGACAAGAATTACCGCTCAAATGACATTCACGGTCGCAGATATAATGTATCCACTGTAAACTAACACATTTAAAATCTCGATCGACAAAACTTCCCGAAATGGGCCCCAAGTACAAATCCAGTACTCAAAATAAAATCTGGGCCCAAACAAAATATTCCAGAAACCCGAATTCCATGTAGAAGACAACCTTAAGAAATATGGTGCACTGAAGAAACTTAACTGCGGCGGAACCGCGGCCAAAACGTGGGTACGGCCGCGGTTCCGCGGCCTTACAGTAAAATCACCTTCCCAAATTTCTACAGATATCTTATAAAAGCCTGCCTGATTTTCTGACGTACCTAAAAAAATTTTTAGACCACAAAAAAATTCGACAGAAACTTTGAACATGAAAATGCGGTTTTGGAAATTTTGTCCGATCGAGCTTTTAAACACGTTAGAACAAGCTAGTATACGGTTAATAGATGTCTCTGATACCATTGTTGGGATGAGGCGGCGCCCCGGCCGTCAAACCGACGCCAAATGCGGAACAAAAACTTTTTACAAAACCGGCGCCACCGTAACCCAAATCCCGGATCGTTCCATTAACCGTAAACTAGCAATATGTAAAAGGAGAATGGAAAGATTATACCTATTGGGGTAAAAATTTACATCCCTGTTGACCGAGTCAAAGTCAAGGTCAACCCCAAGCCAGGTGGGCCCAAGGCCAGGTCAAGCGGGCCCATACCCAAGTCGAGCCCGCGGCCAGCCTCCTCCATGCCAAAATACAGACCATGTAATAAATAATTTTTATGTAATTTTTTATGCATGAATGTAAACAAAATGGGCATAAAGCCAATATTTTGTAAGCCCGTAGCTTATGTGCAAAAATGAAACGGCACATGAGCCATGGGATGGCTAAAATTCCATTTTTGTAAAGCCCAAGGGGCTATATGTAAATATGTAAGCCTATATAAGGCAACATGATGATGAATAAAAAGAAAAAGAACACTTTCATTCTCTCAAAAAAAAACCTAGGGTTTGTATTTCTTTCCCTTTTCTGAAGGTCTCAAACCTTCTTCTTTCTTTTGAATTAAATCAAGAGTTTTACTCTTCCTTTTCAAAAACAAGATAGTTTTTCACCACCAAACCCACGAAGGGGAACTTGGATCTGTCTTTAGATCCCAAAAAAGAGAGATTTTGAGATCTCACATCTCTTGATCTTCAAGATCCAGCTAATAGAGGAGGAAGAAGAAGAACCCCTTCCATTAACCCCAAAAACACACTTAGGAGTCCAACTCCACTCTGATTTCTCTTCCGAGAATCTTTTTAGGATAAAAGCCTCTTTTCCTCGCCGGCGCTCAAGCGCAGAGCGCCCACGTGCCGACACGTGGCGCGCCAGCGCTCAAGCGCTCAGCACTCAAGCGCAGAGCGCCCACGTGCCAACACGTGGAGCGCTCGCACAACAGCGCCCTGCGCTCGAGCTCAAAGCGCCCACGTGGCGCGCTTGCTCTCGAGCGCAAGCAGTCGAGCGCAAGTCGCCCCAGTGCCGACACGTGGCGTGCTTACGCTGAAGCGCAAGCGCTCGAGCGTAAGTCGCCCCAGTGCCGACACGTGGCACGCTTGCGCTCAAGCGCACAACGCTCTGGCGCAAGTCTCCCCCGTGCCGACACGTGGAGCACTTGCGCTCAAGCGCCCAGCGCTCTGGCGCAAGTCGCCCCCGTGCCGACACGTGGCGTACTTGCGCTCGAGCGTCAGGCGCTGAAGCGCAAAGCGCCCACGTGCCGACACGTGGCGCGCTTGCGCTACAGCGCCTTACGCTCAAGCGCAAAGCGTCCACGTGTCGACACGTGGCGCGCTTGCGCCTAAGCGCACAGCACCTAAGCGCACAGCGCTCAAGGCGCTAGCCCCATGCATCCTTTGGATGTCTTTTCCCCCTCTTTTTATGTACATACATATATATATATATATATATACATATGTATACATATTTACACACACACGTACTCTACGACACTGTCCCTGTTAGAAAAAAATTTCTGACCGCAAGGGGGCTGCTAGCCCCCTTGCTATCCGGGTAGCGGGACCCCCGTAAAAACTCTGCGTGGCTCCCGACATATCCAAAACCCCCTTTCAAAACACATCTTATGCACACTGCACATTGAGTTCGCATGACCAGTTTAACCCGTCAATCGGAGGTTCCCTCACTCCAAAGGCGATGGGTAATTAACGGCAGTTTAGTCCGCGGCTGCCGGAGATTCGGATCTCCACAATCATTAAACCCCGGCCTACCCTAGGCAGGGGTAATCTGTAGTACACCTGACAAGCGCGCGTGTATTCCCATCTTAATGGGGTGACGAAAAACACCCTACAGGTTCTGGCACGCCCGGTGGGACAAATCTCTCCTCCCATATTTCGGGTTAAACGTTCATGCGAACTCAATCATTATACATATCTATATTTATACTAAAATAATGCTCTTTCATGTAGGATTTTCAAGCAATCACCTTTCAACAATGTCTCCGAGGATGAACTCGGTTCCCGTCTCCTACACGATGAAGATAGACTCCAGGACGGTCCTCCCGGCCAGTCTCGGACGATAATGGGAGGAGCCGCTGCTACCATTCGGCTCTATCATGTTCATGCCAGTTGGCGCCATCCCGGCTCCTCAAGCCCAAGTGACAGACAGATCGGTCTCGAAAGGCAAGAGGCCAAATATGGTGGTCGCGAGGGCATATCAACCCAAGCGCAAGTCCGTTTCCGAACGACTCCCCATGGCCCTGGGGGCAAGGCCATCAACACCAACAAAGCTACAACGTGTCCCGAGCAAGCTCCAGCGGTGCCCTTGACCACTGCTCGATCGGGTGTCTTCTCTAAGCTCCCCTCTGATCAACTCACAATGGCTTCTCGGATAGCGGATGCCCGCCAAGCCTTCAAAATCGAGAAGCTGAGGGAGAAAAGGCTCAGATATAGAGCCAAAAAAAGGGCTAGGGCTCCTGCCAGACTAAACCTCATGAGGTTCGAAGAACAGGGTTACCCCGCGGAAGATGAGGAAATGGCTGGGTATGTGGTCCACACTGTCTACACGGTGGGCACGCGCAGCAAGAGCAAGGACAGGGCTACCACATCTCAAACCCAATCTGGCTTGAATGTGGTGGCCGCTTCCCAAGAGTAGCCGCCTCTGCTGGGTGATGAAAACCCTCTCGATGAGGATGATATGCAGAAAGACCCTTCGGTCCATGAGGAGTCAGGCTCGGAAAGCGAAGAAGAGCCGACTTTTCGCCCCAGGACCGCGGAGCAAGAGCTGCTTCAAGAGCTCCGAAAGCAGCTCAGAAACAAAGACAAGGAGATGGCCAAGCTCTACTAAAAAATCGAAGACTTGACGAATGTCGTGATGCAGCTCACAGCCTGGCTTGCCTCTCAGCCGCCCAATCAAGTGGAGGGCTCTGCTCGTGAACCGGGAAATGGTGTCCCAAAGCAGCCGACGCCTATTCCCTCAAATTCAAAGGTGGGCGGACCGCATGAAAGTCAATCGCATCCTATTTCAGAAAATGTCTTGGCTACTGATGACAGTAGCCCGCTAACTCAAGATCAAATCATGGATTTGGTTGCCTGCAAAGTCAAAACATTGGTGGCCGAAGCCGAAGCGCAAAAAGATATCAGCAGCAGTGGGAGACCATATCCTGCTCAGTATGATCTGGTAGAATTTCCCAGCGGCTATGTCATCCCCAAATTCGGAAGATTCGATGGGACGGGAAATGCGAATCAACACATCGCCCACTTCAAAGCCTCATGCGGGAATACCGGGGGCAATGATGCGCTTCTCCTCCGCCAGTTCATTAATAGCTTGACCGATGTTGCTTTCGACTGGTATGCGAGCATACCGGATGGCTCCGTTACAACTTTTGTCCAAATGGAGTCTCTGTTTCGGCAGAGGTTCATGAGCGTCGGCGATAAGATTACCATTGCCGAGCTCATAAGGACCAAGCCCAAGAGCGACGAAAGAAGCACGGATTTTATAACCCGATGGCGCAATCTCTCCGTCAAGTGCGAACCGCCGATAGAGCAGGACCAATCTGTCAGTCTCCTCGTCGGAAATCTCAACAATTGGATGGCCCCATTTCTATGCACCGCGGGTCTCAAAACATTCCAAGAGCTGACCAGGAAAGTCCAGATGCTGGAGCGCTCAAAGCAGGAGTCTTCCTCGGATTCCCAAAATAACAATAGGTCCTGGAGAAACCGAAAGGACGATAATCGCAAAGGCGAAAACTCCGATGATTCTGGATCTTTCAACATTTGGTCTAACCGAAATAAGCAAGAGATGAGCGGGCCTAGCGCCAACCAGCCTCGAAAGCCAGTGTTCGGAGAGGGAAGAGAATCTCCACTGAAAGAGAAGCTGGATAAGGTCTATTCCTTCAGAAGGGACAAGATCCGTAAAATATTCAAAGACGCCCTGAAGAACGGTCTACAACGGCCAGAGTCAAAAAGACCGCAGGAAGCGAATAGGACCGACGACCCCAAATACTGCCCCTATCACAGAGTGATAGGTCATGCCATTGAGGACTGCTTCATCTTCAAAGATTGGGTCGAGAAGCAATACAAGGCAGGAGAGATAGAACTGTCCAAAGGCGTGTTAGTAAACAGTCAAGATGCGACCGCCAATTTCATACAAACGGAGACCGAAGTTCTTCATGAAACTGATTCTCTCAGACATCTGCCTTTCTCTGAAAACAATCGACCACCACGTCATTAAACTGGGAACAGTCGACCTCTAAGTCGTTAAACTGGGAATGTAAAAAAAAGTGTAAATAAAAGAAAAATAAAGAAAAGCCGAAATGATGGGGCAACTCACAATAAAAATCAGCGAGTGAAAATAAAAATGAAAATAAAGCCGAAATGATGGGGCAACCGCGAATAAATAGCCGAAATGATAGGGCAATCGCGATCTTCGCGATAAGAAAAGCTGAAATGATAGAGCAATCGCGGTAAAAAAAAAACAACGGCGAATGATGAGTCGCTCCTGGTACCATATTCCAGTGCAGCGATGCAGACGCCAACAAAAATCCAATTTTTCAAAATTCCCTCGGCCCTACGGCTAGTCCCCAAATTGACTGCCGTATACAATCCACGGGCTCCAATAATTCTCAGCATACCCATGCCCCACAGCAACAACCAGTTACGCGGCTAGTCTCCGCCTTTGGAATTATGCTTCATTGGAAAGACCCACTCATGTGTCCTCACGATGCATGAGGAGAACAAACCTTCGTGAGATCCTTACGACTCACCAAGGAAAAATACACTTAGGAGTCCTCACGACTCTTAAGGAGAAAATACACCTGCGGGATCCTTACGACTCGTAGGAAGAAAATGCTTTTATGGGACCCTCACGGCCCATAAAATTGAAAAGTCTTAGGTGATAGGGATCTAAACCTGTCTCCTAAGCCATCGCTCCTCAATCCCCAAGCGACGAATGATGAGTCGCTCCTGGTACCATATTCCAGTGCAGTGATGCAGACGCCAACCAAATTCCAAATCCCATACCCCAACGGTGAATGATGAGTCGCTCCTGGTACCATATTCCAGTGCAGCGATGCAGACGCCAACCAAATTCCAAATCCCATACCCCAACGGCGAATGATGAGTCGCTCCTGGTACCATATTCCAGTGTAGCGATGCAGACGCCAACAAAGTCCCAAAATTTTTTATGGCCCTACGGTCTGGATCATACATCCTGCAAAACTGTATACAATCCACGGGCGTAAAACAATCCCAATCTCTCCAAAAAAATAATAATAATAAAAAAGAGGTATGTCCACAAGCAAAATGGGCACGGATGAAAACCCGAAAGGGCTCCGTGAGTAAAAACAGCAGGACTGCCGGTGAGTTTGTGAAAACCCGAAAGGGCGCAAACTCGTGAGAAAGAGATGAAATGCACTCACAAGGTCCTCTCGACTTTGTGAGGAGAAAATTCCCGCATGAGATCCTTACGACTCACAAAGGAGAAACACACTTAGGAGTCCCCACGACTTCCAAGGAGAAAATACACTTACAGGATCCTTACGACCCGTAAGGAGAAAATGCTTTGTGAGACCCTTACGGCTCACAAAATTGAAAAGTCTTAGGTGATAAGGGATCTAAACCTGTCTTCTAAGCCATCGTTTCCTAATAAGCAAACGCAAATGATGATTCGCTCCTGGTACCATATTCCAGTGTAGCGATGCTGGTGCCAAAAAAAAAAATCCCCAAATCCTCTCATGACAAATGATGATTCGCTCCTGGTACCATATTCCAGTGTAGCGATGCTGATATCAACCCAAATCAAATCAAACCAACAAGCTCTGCGACGGAATCATGCTCCGTCCCAGAATTTACCCCGTGTCGAAATCATGCTTCGCCTCGGGATATCTACCTTCCTTGTCGGAATTATGCTCCGCCTCGGAATCAAATCAACCAGCAAGCTCTGCGTCGGAATCATGCTTCGTCTCAGACTGTGCACCCCGTGTCAAAATCATGCTTCGCCTCGGTGTATCTGCCTTCCCTGTCGAAATTATGCTTCATCTTGGAATCAAGTCGGCCAAAAAGCTCTGCGCCGGAATCATGCTCCGTCTCAGAATGTACCCCGTGTCGAAATCATTCTTCGCTTCGGAGTATTTTCCTTCCCTGTCGGAAATATGCTTCGCTTGGGAATCAACCTCTGTATCAAAATTATGCTTCGGTCAGAATGTTTGCCGCTCATTGGAATGATACTCCGATCCCTGGAATTATGCTCCACCCTTCGGAATGATGTTCCGATCCTTGGAATTATGCTCCACGCTTCGGATTGATGCTCCGATCCCTGGAATCATGCTCCGCTCTTCGGAATGATGCTCCGATCCCTGGAATTATGCTCCGCCCTTCGGAATGATGCTCCGATCCCCTAGAATCATACTCCGCTCTTCGGAATGATGCTCCGATCCCCTGGAATCATGCTCCACTCTTCGGAATGGTGCTCTGATCCGTGGAATTATGCTACGCCCTTCGGAATGATGCTCCGATCCCCTGGAATCATGCTCCGCTCTTCGGAATGATACTCCGATCCCTGAAATTATGCTCCACCCTTCGGAATGATGTTCCGATCCTTGGAATTATGCTCCGCCCTTCGGAATGATGGTCCGATCCTTGGAATTATGCTCCGCGCTTCGCATTGATGCTCCGATCCCTGGAATGATGCTCCGCTCTTCGGAATGATGCTCCGATCCCTGGGAATCATGCTCCGCCCTTCGGAAAGATGCTCCGATCCCCTGGAATCATGCTCCGCTCTTCGGAATGATGCTCCGATCCCCTGGAATCATGCTCCGCTCTTCGGAATGATGCTCCGATCCCCTGGAATCATGCTCCGCTCTTCGGAATGATGCTCCGATCCCTGGAATTATGCTCTGCCCTTCAGAATGATGCTCCGATCCTCTGGAATCATGCTCCGCTCTTCGAAATGATGCTCCAATCCCCGGGAATCATGCTCCCCGAGGGATACTCCGACCCCGGAATTATGCTCCGCGAATCAGAATGATGCTCCGATCCCCGGGAATCATGCTCCCCGGGATGATGCTTCGCCTCCGGAATGATGTTCCACCTCGAAGTTCAGCTTCAAGATCCATCAATTTCATGCACACAACTCAAATGTGCGGTGTGCATTTATTGATGGGGGGCACTTTGTTGGGGTAAAAATTTACACCCCCGTTGACCGAGTCAAAGTCAAGGTCAACCCCAAGCCAGGTGGGCCCAAGCCCAGGTCAGGTGGGCCCAAGCCCAGGTCAAGCGGGCCCATGCCCAAGTCGAGCCCGCGGCCAGCCTCCTCCATGCCTAAATATAGACCATGTAATAAATAATTTTTATGTAATTTTTTATGCATGAATGTAAACAAAATGGGCATAAAGCCAATATTTTGTAAGTCCATTGCTTATGTGCAAAAATGAAATGGCACATGAGCCATGGGATGGCTAAAATGCTATTTTTGTAAAGCCCAAGGGGCTATATGTAAATATGTAAGCTTATATAAGGCAACATGATGATGAATAAAAAAAAGGAGAACACTTTCATTCTCTCAAAAAAAAACCTAGGGTTTGTATTTCTTTCCCTTTTCTGAAGGTCTCAAACCTTCTTCTTTCTTTTGAATTAAATCAAGAGTTTTACTCTTCCTTTTCAAAAACAAGATAGTTTTTCACTACCAAACCCACGAAGGGGAACTTGGACCTGTCTTTAGATCCCAAAAAGGAGAGATTTTGAGATCTCACATCTCTTGATCTTCAAGATCCAGCTAATAGAGGAGGAAGAAGAAGAACCCCTTCCATTAACCACAAAAACACATTTAGGAGTCCAACTCCACTCTGATTTCTCTTCCGAGAATCTTTTTAGGATAAAAGCCTCTTTTCCTCGCCGGCGCTCAAGCGCAGAGCGCCCACGTGCCGACACGTGGCGTACCTGCGCTCAAGCGCAGAGCGCCCATGTGCCGACACGTGGAGTGCTCGCACAACAGCGCCCTACGCTCAAGCGCAAAGCGCCCACGTGCTGACACGTGGCGTGCTTACGCTGAAGCGCAAGCGCTCGAGCGCAAGTCGCCCCAGTGCCGACACGTGGCGCGCTTGGGTTCAAGCGCACAGCGCTCTGGCGCAAGTCGTCCCCGTGCCACGTGGCACACTTGCGCTCAAGCACCCAGAGCTCAAGCGCAAGTCGCCCCTGTGTCGACACGTGGCGCACTTGCGCTCGAGCGTCAGGCGCTGAAGCGCAAAGCGCCCACGTGCCGACAAGTGGCGTGCTTGTGCTACAGCGCCCTGCGCTCAAGCGCAAAACGCCACGTGTCGACACGTGGCGCGCTTTCGCCTAAGCGCACAGCACCTAAGCGCATAGCGCTCAAGACGCTGACCCCACGCATCCTTTGGATGTCTTTTCCCCCTCTTTTTATGTACATACATATATATATATATATATATGTATGTATGTATGTATACATATTTACACACACACGTACTCTACGACACTGTCCCTGTTAGAAAAAAATTTCTAACGGGGCGCTGCCCCGCACCCCGCAAGGAGACTACTAGCCCCCTTGACCCCCAGCCCGCTATCCAGATAGGGGGACCCCCGTAAAAACTCTGCGTGGCTCCCGACATATCCAAAACCCCCTTTCAAAACACATCTTATGCACACTGCACATTGAGTTCGCATGACCAGTTTAACCCGTCAATCGGAGTTTCCCTCGCTCCAGAGGCGAGGGGTAATTAACGGCAGTTTAGTCCGCGGCTGCCGGAGATTCGGATCCCCACAATCATTAAACCCCGGCCTATCCTAGGCAAGGGGAATCCGTAGTACGCCTGATAAGCGCGTGCGTATTCCTATCTCAATGGGGTGACGAAAAATACCCTACAATACCGATCGATCTGTGTTCTTCGGTCTTCAATCTCCGCGCTAAACTCTTCGATGCTGCGCCGACGAAGTCCGCTCCCGGATCTCGTTCGTTGAAGTGGCACCACGTCGATGAATCTTTTATACGGGCTCCCGCCTCTAGACCGAGGAAATTCGGACATGAAGTTTGCTAGCCGACATGTCCAAGAATGAAGTAGAGAAAGTGTAGAATACTTTGTCTCAAGGCATCCAGGTGTTTGGGTGGAGGTATAGCGGAGTTACCATTTGGGAAAACAATGTGAGCAAAGGATTTAGCAATGCCAAGATAAAATCAGCCCATCACCTTAGGTGCTCGGCAACTTGAAGAATTGGTGAAGCCAAGGCTCTCTGGGAAATTTTCAAGTGAAGTGGTGCTTTAAAAAATGAAGCATGCAAGTAAATTAATCACCCCAAAATAATTCCTTTTGCACTTCTAAAGCTCACATCCCTGCCACAAAAAACCCCTTCCCCTTATCAAGCTGGCGAAAATGCAGGGAACCCCCAACAAGGAAAAAACACAACCACCTTGCAAAAAGCAATCTCATGAATGAAGCAATGCCATGCCTCATAAATGCAGCATGAGCAACTCACCCACCCAGGCCCATGCCAATCAACACAGTCAACAGTGGTCGAAATTGCCACAGCAGGAAAGGCCACAAAAAGTCAAGGGTCCCCAAAAACAAAGGTCAAAGGATCAAAGTGATTAAACAAGGTGTTTGAGGCGGAAAAAGAAACTGGAAACTCCGAGAGTGATCCCGTAACGAATTACGAGATTAACCCTCAACTGTAAATACATACCCGCATTTGTATTCCGGCCGAATACGAATGCTATGAGACAAAATTATTCCTACACAATAATACTAGGATCCGGCTTAAACCAAAGACCGCTAGTATTATGCGTCCGATCATGATCCGTGCACAAGTGCACGAATATGATCGAACCCCGCCATATATCCATACGGCCTCTACAACGTTTCGCCCAAACTTGGGAAACTTTCTGTGGGGACTCTAATGACTCATCAATACACTGGCACTGGGTATAACCACTAGCACGTCAGAGGTACTAGTTGTACGTAACGGTTGCCCATGTATTGATCGGAAGGGAAGCTGATGAGTGAACACAGCCAAAAATCCTATTGAGCCTGACAGTGACAATATCCGTACAGTCCGGTCCGTTCGTCTATGAGTATCGCATATAGGGCCTAGGGGGCTGGTAAACGTCAGACCCCCAATAGCGGTATAAGTCGTGTTAGAGAGTAGCCCAGAACACCCTGAGAAACTACTGGAATACCTACCAGTAAATCTCGATTACCCTGGCCACGTATTTCTTGTAATGGCTCTCCTAAACACAGCGTGATCTCACCCCAATACCGGGAGAGACGAATCCCTGACGATCCGCTCACTGCCTCCATGTTGCTCGGGACTGTACCCAACTAAAACCTGTTTGCACGACTCCTTTGAGCCGTGGTAGGGTAGTAATCAAAGCACAGTGGGAACTCACACGAGACAAATGACGATCTCAGGTCGACAGACTAACCTGTACACATGTCACCAGGGAACTGCTATCTGACGATGGGTATAATACCAACTAGCATGTTACCGGCGAGTCCTGTCCGGTGTACTCATAACCCAATGAGCACCTGTATACATCTTAGGTGAACCAACTGATACCAATGGCTTGTGAGACCGGCCACCGCCCCTCATCGGGGTCTCGACTGTATACACTAGTCTACTCTGGAGTATCGATGCCCTGTCTCGAAACTCCGACGACTAGGTACACTTTAAGGATGTGCTTATAGACCCCAGCTCCCACGTATATGATCACTATCATACTGCTGGCAGTCAAGCAAGGATCCTATGGGCTCTATCAACATGCAATAGTGAACTAAAGCATGTACACGATGATAAAGACAAACCAGATAGCATACTATCATCTCAAGAAAGACTGTACTACCGGTATAGGTCCTCCCTCAATCATTGTAATCACGTACCTGCGATCCAATAATTGACTTTGAGGGCACTATATCCAACAGGTTGCCTCTTGATGAGGGCTTTGATCCTTAGCGCGGGAGGGCAATGAGTTGACTGCTAAGGATAGACCGAGCGGGGAAGCTGCTCGGATGCTTCTTGATGACGGCTTTGATCCTTAGCGCGGGAGGGCAAGGAGTTGCATGCTAAGGATAGACCAAGCAGGGTTGCTGCTCGGTTGCCTCTTGATGAGGGCTTTAATCCTCAGTGCGGGAGAGCAAGGAGTTGCCTGCTAAGGATAGACCGAGCAGGGTTACTGCTCGGTTGCCTCTTGATGAGGGCTTTGATCCTTAGCGCGGGAGGGCAAGAAGTTTCCTTCTAAGGATGGATCGAGCAAGGTTGCTGCTCGGTTGCCTCTTGATGAGGGCTTTGATCTTTAGCGCGGGAGGGCAAGGAGTTGCCTGCTAAGGATGGACCGAGCAGGGAAGCTGCTCGGTTGCCTCTTGATGAGGGCTTTGATCCTTAGCACGAGAGGGAAAGGAGTTGCATGCTAAGGATGGACCGATCAGGGTTGCCTCTTGATGAGGGCTTTGATCTTTAGCGCGGGAGGGCAAGGAGTTGCCTGCTAAGAATGGACCGAGCATGGTTGCTGCTCGGTTGCCTCTTGATGAGGACTTTGATCCTTAGCGCGGGAGGGCAAGGAGTTTCCTACTAAGGATGGACCGAGCAGGGAAGCTGCTCGGTTGCCTCTTGATGAGGGCTTTGATCCTTTGCGTGGGAGGGCAAGGAGTTGCCTGCTAAGGATGGACTGAGCAGGGAAGCTGCTCGGTTGCCACTTGATGAGGGTTTTGATCCTTAGCGCGGGAGGGTAAGGAGTTTCCTGCTAAGGATGGACCGAGCAGGGTTGCTGCTCGGTTGCCTCTTGCTGAGGGCTTTGATCCTTAGCGCGAGAGAGCAAGGAGTTGCCTGCTAAAGATGGACCGAGTAAGGAAGCTGCTCGGTTGCTTCTTATTGAGGGCTTTGATCCTTAGCGCGGGAGGGCAAGGAGTTTCCTGTTAAGGATGGACCGAGCAGGGAAGCTGCTCGGTTGTCTTTTGATGAGGGCTTCGATCCTTAGCGCGGGAGGGTAAGGAGTTGCCTACTAAGGATGGACCGAGTAAGGAAGCTTCTCGGCTTTGCGAGATTTTGTCTAACCTTCCTTGGTGTGTGAACGTTGGGAAGAGCGACCGTCACGGTCGACACGTGTCAGGAACGCATGGGGAAGGCGAAGCGTTTCGAAGAGCCGTGTCAGTTCCGCCACGTGGCGGTGCTGTATTGGAGTAATTTAGGTGGATCCCTGGATTCGCTCCCATGCGCGCGCGAATTTGGGTTCTTAGGGATGCTGTTTGGAGGTTATAAATAGAGAAGGAGACGGCAACTCTTTGGCGTCGCTTTTTAAGATGACTGGGCACATGTATTCGATCGAAAAGATCATCACCTTCGACAGCGTCTTCATGTATAACCAGTCCCTGGCTGAGGAAAGGTACCGGGGTGTGGTTCAGTGCCTCGAGGGTCACGTCGGCCGGCTTCTCCCTCGGCGGTCGTCCCTCCTACAGTTGCTGATGTACGCAATTTAGAGGAGGTCCTTGGGGTTGTACAACCCCCACTCCGAAGAGCTGCTGGACGAGGCGCTCGACAAGGTGCGCTCAATCTATATGCTTGGCCTCATCTCGAAGGCCAGGCACGACCGATCCTTGGCCCTCATTTTGGAGTGCTTCCAAAAGAGGTACATCGTGAGCCAGGGCGCGAAGGGCGGAGCGCTGAGTGCTTCCGTGGCGTCCCGGGTTTGCGTGCAGTATCGGCGGGAACGGGCTGCGGGGGCTTGGGCCCAGTTGGCGGAAATCTACTCTGAGTATCATCAGGAGTACTTCCTCGATCCCGTTCCCTCTCTGTTGTAAAAAATTTTCTTTTTCTTTTTGATGTAAGACTGAGGAGCCCACAATACCTTTTGAATAAATAAAATTCTCCTTTTTGCCCTCTTAATTTTTAAATAAAAAGAACTTAGAAGAATTTACATTGCTTTTGCGAAAGAAGAAATATACATTCATAGATATTCTTTTCAAAGGTACGTAGCCCCAGCGTTTTTAAGGCCGAAGGGCATCACCTTATAGCAGTATACCCCCTGTCCGTTGTGAATGCAGTGAGATCCTCGTCCGCCGGATTCGTACGGATCTGGTTGTAGCCGGAGGACGCGTCCATGAAGCTAAGTAGCTCGTGGCCTGCCGAACTATCAACGAGTTGATCTATCCGAGAGAGGGAATAGTTGTCTTTCTGGCAGGCCTTGTTGAGGTCGGTGAAGTCGACGCACATGCGCCACTTCCCGCTAGACTTTTTAACCATGACTACGTTCGCCAACCATTTCGAGTAAGACACGTTCCGAATGAAGTTGGCGGCGAGGAGCCTGTCCACCTCGTCCTTGTTCGCTTTTTGTTTGATCGGGACGAACCTTCGTTTTTTCTGTCTGATGGGTCGGATCGTAGGGTCCATCCCGAGCTTATGCGATATGATTTTGGGGTCGATCCCAGGCATGTCGGGAGGCGTCCAGACGAACACGTCAGAGTTACTTCTAAAGAAGTGGACCAGATCGTCTCGCTGAGTCCCCGTTAAGAGTGACCCGATCTGAATGGTTCGCTCCTTGTCCCCCTCCGCAAGGAGGACCTCAGTCAGTGGTTCCACTTTGATAGGGCTTTATAAATTTACCCAAAATTATAATAATGTTATTAAGAACAAAGTAATTCACAAAGTTTCATAACATTAATGGGTGGTACATAATATCTATAAACTTAATATTATCAACTTAAGAATTTCATTGGAATTGAGACTTTTTTTAGGATTCCGGAACAATTAGAACTGCAAACTAGAACTGAAATCTAGAACTTTTCTGTAACTTTTTATATATGCATAATCTTTTTATTTTAATTTATATATGTCATAAAGCATTAAATTTTTATGCTCGCATCCTATTTCATTTTTTATTGACATCCTACTTTATTTATTTACACTATTTTCTAGTAAAATTAATTAATTAATATTTATGTTTTATTAGTTTATTTATAACAATGGGTGAAAATGACACTTATATAAATAGTTTAAATTAATAATTAGCAATATAAATTATATTGGTATCATATTCTCAGAAATACAAATTAATTAGGCATTAAAAAAATTTGTGCCTCGGATTACAAATTAAACAGAGTACAATGAAAATAAGGTGTACATTATGATTTTCGATTATATAAGCTGAATGTTAGGTTTACCTTTTTAAATAAACTTCCTCAAAATTAGGGTTTATCATATTTAAAAAAGAAATTATACAAAAAATACAAAAAACTGAATTACCTATAAACATATAAAAATAGTTCATCCATATAAGTAGTAGGAATATATCTCATGATGTAAAATACTAAAAAAATATGAAAAGATAAATTTTTAATTTTTAGGGTTTACTTTTGATATGATATTCTTTGACTTGAAAAAAGGAAATCAGAAAGAGATAGAGAGGGAGGGAGACGGAGAGAAAGAAACCCTATAAAAAGAAAAAAAAATAACATGTAATGAGAAGGGAAAGAAACCCTGAAAAATAAAACAAAAATAGCATGTACAGAGAGGGGAAAGAAACCTTAGAAAAAGAAAAAAATAACATGTAGAGAGCGGGGACGGAAGAGTTCTGATTTGATGATCAAGTTCAACAAAAATAGTTAGGATAATTTTAAGGGGTAGAGTTGGAGAGTTTTTATATAGTTGAAAAAAAATTAGAACTTTTGACCCATCAGTTCCAATTCTAGTTCCACCTATATGACTAACAGAAAATGTAGAACTTTTAGTTTCAGATCCAATTGACTAGTACCATTATAGAGAATTAGTCAATTGGAACAAACAATTAGAACTAGAACATACTGGGACAATATATTGGCTAGTGTTAGTCAATTAGAACTGGAATTAAAGTTTTAAATTCGGTGTTAGTCATGAATGGAACTGGAACTGAAACTTAAAGAAAAAAATGTATCAACTAGAACTTTTTCATATACGAAATGAGTGTTCCATTCTTAAAAATTATCCCATCTATTTAGATGGAACAAAAATTAAAAATCAGAAACACCAAACCCTAGCCAGGGATGAGTGTTCCTCTCCCCCCTTCTCCCGCCATCCCCCTTCTTCTCCTCCTCCACCATTTTCTTTCAATGCGTTTTTAAGTCTTTTTTGTCTTTATTTTTTATCGACCAAATCCAATTGATTCAACAAAAAACTTTTCGTTCTCTTTTAAATCCATCTAATTAAAAGTGCCCAAAATTAATCTGAAAATATAAAAATCATTAAATATGTATGAAACCCTAATTTGATCAAACTAAAATAAAAATAGGTTTAATTATGTTTTATCAGTATACAGAAATCTTATTTCCTATAATTAAAACAGTAAATTAATTTTTTTATCTAATGAACCATTTAGAAACAATTAAATATTTTCTAATTGAGCTTATATGCAATTTGGACTTCCCCAATAAAAATAAAATAATATAATATAGTTTTAATTTTCAGTTCTAATTTAGATCTTGAATCCTATAAAAAAAAGTTCTCGTTCTATTAAAGTCCTACGAAAATGTTCTACTTTCAAAAGTTCTATTTTTAACGAAAATTCTCAGTGAACTAACATGCCTTTAGTTTTAGTATCCCAATATATTCCAGTTCCACTCAGAACCTGCTTGGGAATGGAGTTAACTTTCATAAACTGTGGTTTTATAAAGTTAGCAAAAAGTAAACTCTAAAATGCTAACTTTAGCTTGTTTGGCAACCATATTGGAGTTGATATATCTGCAATTTTTTAGCCCAAGACTACAGTTATCTCAATTCCCATCTTGATCAAAGTTTACTAAACTCCTTTTTTGGAGTTTGGGGCTTACAAACCATAATTTGCATGCCTCCTACCTCCACTTTAAAATAAACCATGGTCATCCTAACTTTGTATCCAAACAGAGCCTCACTAGTTCTAATTGTCTGTCATAATATGATATAAGAATCATTCTCAGTTTCAACTTCGATGAAGACTTTTCGTGGGGATTACACACATTACGAAAAGCTTTTTCTGAAATTAAGAAGATGAAGTGTCCAGACCTGAAACCTCTTGACCAAAATATGGTATAGAGATACAGATGATAAAATGATCGATCGCTTCTTCTTCAGGAAGGCACAATGAATGAACAAATATGAAATGATGTGATTATTAACATCACTATAATTAGAAAAAGGCGATGCTAATGCTTTATAAGAATTAAAGAAATTGGTACGTAAGAAATTAAAAGATCTTTGTTGGCGTCCTTTGCCATGTTGTGCCCTGGTTTGGGACTAGACTATGTCACCAAGCAAGCCTGTTCAGACATGCCATGCAAGTGCATGTATGTGCATCATGGATGTTAACACAGCGCATTTAAACCAATCATAGTGCAAATGAAACCTTATAGTAACTAAAATGCATAGGCATGACAATAAAAGTATGTTCCCTCAAAATTAAATAATGAAAATAAATTAAAAGTTGGTATGATGAAATACACATAAAATATCTCAAGAGGCAAGTAACAGATTACCAATTGTATCCATGATCACCAGATTTCTGGCATTTGCATGTGGACAGATAATGGCAATTACAATGAGAAGAATAGGCCATGCTCTCGGTTCCATAACACCTGTTACATAAGCTAATCTTTGAGTATCCGACTTCCTCATATATAGTAGGTTAAATATCACAATATAATGCAAGCCTATGCAAACTCCCTTGGTTAATCTAAGAGAAAATTAACTTTCAAATGTATCATTTTAATAATACAAGTTAGCCTATGCCTGGATAATTAATTGATGTGTGGAGGTGGATGTCGAATGCCCAATGAATTATGCAGGTTCACTTCTTTAAATTTACTTGATTCCCTTAAAAAGACACTCGCAATGAATCCAAATTCCGTTTTAGGTAATTATCTATAACTTTTAACTAGTTCATGCACATATATAGAGGGAATCAGGACATGAATTGGATAATATATATTTTCCTCGAATGACAGCAAAAAGTCAAATCTCCAATAATTTTATGATGATAGAGGCATTTCGGTCTTGATATTCAAGTCCTATTAGACTATAGATATACTAATGTTCAAGTGATTTTGACGTACTTTGGCCATTCATCCAGGGCATAAAATATAAGGGTAACGAAAATCCATTTGTAACCATTCTATGCAAGCAAGGGTATGAAATTCCAACGACCTTTATTATCTATGTTTCAAGCCATGAAGAAGATGGATGGTTGCGATCGTTTACAAGGGCGAGAGATAGTTGATGAAATGTAGGAAAAATTCCTATAGAATCCATCCATAATTTGTTTGTTTTCAATTGGTCAGAATAATTTGAACGGTCAAGATATGCTTTTATACAAAAAAGAAAAGGATATGATTTTAAACTACTAGTAAGAAAAGAAACACAAGTGACAAATGTTTGATGGATAGTTGACAGGTCATAAGGAAATTTTCAGTAGACTCCCTACATATCTCGGTTCACTCATAATAAGTAGGTTAAGACGATCAATTGGTTGGAATAAGTTTAAATTGTTATGAATATGATATGGTTTTTTTAATATAAAAAATGGTAGATGTGGTTTTAAAGCGCAAAAGGTAAAAAAGAAACACAAATGGAGAATGTTTGCGGTCCTCAAGGAGGCAAAAGTTCATCCAAAATTGAAGTGTTAACCCCTCAGGATTATCGTTGTAAAATAGTGACAGATTTAATTCCTGCAAAAAGGCATTCAAAGCTTTCAGCAACGTTGACAATAATGTATTTGGTTGGTGTCAAGGTCTATGGAGAAACTCCAATGGAATAACAATCCCGAAACAAAGAATTGTCATATATAAGAGCTCTATCGTTCTATATTAAGATAATTAAATTGTTGTCTCTACTCTCAACTATGGGCAAATTTCTGATTTTGTTAAACTCTGCTTGAAATATTTCCATGTTTTGATTGTTCCAAGTTGTAAAAAATAGAGCTAATTCAATAGATTTGTTCCCTAACGAAGAGAAAGTAGTAATTAAACACAGGGATATCAATAATAAAAAATAAATTCTTACACGTATGTAAATAATAATTGTAATATATTTGCAGTTTAAACTGAATTAGTGGAATAATTGTCCCTTCTATGCGTCTTCTTTATATAATGATAACTTTGAGCATAGTCAGAAATCGGAATATTGAAATCGAAGCCATTTAGGTAACCCACACATGTTAGTGCTAGAAGAAATTTGCAATTTGCTTGTAGAAGCAATTTAAGATTCATGTGTAAAATGTATGTATCATAGGTATTTGAAAAATATAAGCAGATGTCGGTTCGTATTTAAGTGATTGGTAGTGAAACTCGCTTTATAATGAGAGGAAGAAGCAAGCAGCACAATTTTGAGTACATCCAAAAGGTGCCATACCTAGAGTGTTAGTGTAAGGAAGCCCAGTAATCAAATCAAGATTCAGCTTGAAGAGTTCTAATCTCTGAAATAGTTCTAATCTCTACTTATTAATTGCACTCTTATTGCATCAATAAGAATGCAATAACAGGAATAGTTCTAATCTAATGAGGAGGCAAAAGGGTTGAAGACTCAGTTCCCAAGAAAAACTTAACATTATCCACTAGTCTAAGAAAGTTAAGCTCTTGGCATCATAATTTATAATGCAAAGCTAATGAAATAACGATATGGCACGCAAAAGAATTTTCAGAGACCCAAGCTATGTTGTCTAAAGAGGGCTTCGGAGAAAAGCAACGATGAAGAAGAAAAGAGGTTTGTATCATTCCAAGCAATGCAAAGATAATTGTTAAAATTAAAAGAGAGGAGAAAGAGAGAGATTTTATTATGTGACCAAAGGTCTCTTTATATAGAAATTATAATTAATTGACACCCAAGCGTTATGGTATGTTGTACCATAATAACAATATAGTCTAAAACTATTCCAACACTCTCGTACAAGCTGGAGCATAGATATCGGTGATGCATAACTTGGACGATAAATGAACGAATGCGCTTGGGTTGCTGTGGACGGAGGAGCCGTACTCTGTCTGGTAGTAGGAGTCTGATCCGGATAGCCATGCGTCTTGCAGCAGAATTGATCAATGTAACGACCCTAAAACTCCTATACCTTCATATCATTCTACTTTTTTTTTATATAAAATACTGTATATTTTGGTATTCCGGTATATTTTCTTCTCTATTAAATATATCAGTTTATCTCTCCTTCTATTTTGCCAATTCTATAATTTTTTAAAGCCCAAAACCCAAGCCAAAATAGTTCTATTTAATTTCTTTCTTTTCTTTTCCTTAGCCCACTTTCTTTGCAAGCAGCGATATATATTTATTTCTTGTTAAATATGTGCAAGAACCAACTTATAGCCCATCGGTTAAATCTTTACACTGTTGTTCCATAGCCCGCGTGTTCGAATCATTGCATCTCGATTATTTTATTTTATTTTATTTTTTTTGACTTTTTTGGAATCCTGAAAGTTTTACGGACGATACGCGGAGTTTTGAGAATTTTTAGACGAAAAGAGCTGTATTTGGACCAGTCAAGCTGACCCAAGCTCGTGATGACACCCGAACCCATCGGCCACAACGGACATGATTTGGTCTGCCCAAACCATGATTTGGTCGGCCCACTGCACCCAAATGGATCCCGCCCATGCATGTGCGTCCCTTTGCCTCCCGCATGTTCATTTTCATACCCCAAGAATTCACAACTCTTCATTTTCCCCCACTAAAATCCATTTTAATACCCTATTTATCACAAATTTTTACACCAAATTCATTTCTCTTTCACCTATAAATAACCAAGCCTATTCTCTTGTTCTCCCCTCTAAATTATATTGAAAATCACTCTAAAAAGTTGCTCTCTAATTATTCCTCCCAAGTCTAAAGAGAAGCCAAGCTTCCGAACGTCGAAGCTCCGTTCAAGAACCACCGCGACTACAAACTATCTCGGCCGAGTATCCCCTAGATTCTCCTTGTCATCACCAACAACGTCGCTACCGCCGAACATCTTCTCCGTCGTAGACACCGCAACAACAATACACCAAACCCCCTTTTTCTTGAAATTAGTGCATCTAGTTCCTTATAAATGGTGAATCGATTGTTAGATTGATTTACACCGCGAGTAAATCTCCCCTCCTCCTTCTACCCTTTTGAATCCACACTTGCAATATCGCCAAAATCAATCTATGTAAATAAATTCCATGCTCATGTTATGCTCGTCGATATCAAAGTGTCTTACGTTATCATACTTCATTGCAACACAAAAATTGTCGATTGAAAAAGAGATTTTGTCACGCCCCGCTTTCCAGATTACGCTAAGGTAGGCACGTGACATAGCCAACCATGCTACCTGTGGATAGGAAAAATCCTTCCACAGTCACATTACGGCTGTAGAGATATCAAGAACAGGAAAGTAGACTAAACTATCTAGTACATGTCCATGAGCCAGAATAAATGAGTCAAGAAATAATATAGTATGCGGAAGCAAAGGATCAAATGAGCACCTGGAAAGTAAGGTTGGATACCAACAGGATCCTTACCGCTCGGTCTAATAGCGGCAAAACTCCTGATCAGTCTGCAACAAAGGTATAGGATCTGGGCCATGCAAAACCCAGACGTCAGCGCGTCATAACATCAAACAATAATATATAAACAGGGTAGCAAGACATGCAAGTATGATCATAAAAGGTAAAGCAAGTGTAACAGCAATGTAAATCAGGGCAGTGACAGGTAGTGTGCAGTGAGTAATCTAAACTGATCTATTGGGTTAAATACTCTCAAGTCTTTGAAATCAATTTGATGAATCGTCGATGTAACTCAATAGTATCCCATGCATGCCCGGTACCACGGTCTACAGACTCTCGGGCTGAAACCGAGACGTGCCGCTAGGCAGTAAAAGGTAGCAGGTACAGACGAGTGATGTCAGCATCATCACTCCGGAGCTGGCCTAGCCCGTAAGACTGATCAGAACAGGTATCGAACTGTCGAGTTACAAGTCAGGTTTCATCATTGATTTCCCCATACCCCCAAGTTATATGTGTTCAAGTCAGGTATTTAAGTAATCAAGAACTAATGCTAACACAGGAGTAGGTAGGTGCAGGTTTTGTCTGGATAGACAACAGGAACGGTCCGTAAGGACTACAGGTTATGTTTGTTGGCATTAGACACAAGATTAGGTAACAGGTAAAGCCATGGTACATCAGGTCAAGTCAGGTAATGTATAAAGGTGTCATGTCATGTCAAGAGTGTACGGTATCATGTCATGTCAAGTAGAAAGTGTAACAGGTCATGTCAGGAAGCACAAGATGTCATATGGGTGCTCATAATCAAACTAACATAAACATGTGTATAAATAAACAAGCATGGGTACTATCAGAACAATAAACTGGAACATGTAATATGATATGCAAATAGATATAATTTCAAGGATATGGATGCACAGTTATCGATTAGGGTTACATTTATAGTTCCAATATTAATTAGGATGCAATTTATTAAACATGGAGTGTTAGTATCACAGTATTATGTAGTAATGTGATCTATGCATGCAATTATATGTATCTTAAATGCGATGGATGCAAACGGGTATCCGAAAAATTATAAAACTATAAAATGGTAATGTGGGATGTACAACTAAGCAATATGTGATATAAATATTGATATAATAATATTAATATGGATAGCATATTCAAAGCGATTAATAACTATAAAAGTGGTATTGATTAACCATGCACAAGAAAGTTCCGTTCAGAAATTCAGCGTCACCCTAATTTGTAAAATAGCTTAAAAATAATAAACGTTCTCCAAAATAGACGTGTCTTATACCAAAACAAAGATAATTCAATAAGGTTTTCAGTTTTATAAGTATAAGTATCTCAGGTTGTCCCTACAAAAAGCTATGAACATTCGAAGTTGAAAGTTTGCTGCTGGAATTTTCCTGGACAGCAGTTTAGAGACATTTTCATTTGCATTTTACGTTATTTAAACAATTTATTTTGCAAGTAAATATTTCATAGAATTATAGTATTCTGAGTTATCTTCTTAAAGAACGTATGCTAATGATTTTTCTATGATTTATAATGAATTTTATAAGGCAAAGTGTACAGTAAATTTCAGATTTGTCGTATCCGCTTTTTCAACGACGTTTCATGTCTAAACTATAATATTTTCAAATGTATAACATTATAAAATGCAGATTATAAACTAATTAAAGATAATAATAAGAAATATTATGACGATATATATTTTAAATGATATGGATGCAGTATAATGTAATCTAGTATGTCACAAGATAAGTTTTCATGATCTAGATTTAATATGATATAAACGGATGCAAACGGAATATCGAAACGTTATAAAATTAAACATGGGGCACTAGATTTAAACTATAGGTATGGTATTTATTTAAATAGGTATAAAATGAATTATATAGCATGTAGCAAGATTAACTTGCCTAGACAGAACAAGAACGGATGTGTACGGAACGTCCTTCGTCAGCGAAATGTCGCGACGCGCGCACGGTACACGGAACGGTTCCAAACAACGCACGAGGGTGATCACGCAAGTCAGGTACGTTCACCGGATCACTCGGATCGTCGGCGACGAGTACGGCTCCGGCGGTGATCACCGGAATCAAGAAACAAGATCAAGAAAGAAGAAAGAAGAAGAAGAAGTAAGAAGAAGAGATTGTGTATTAAATAAGGAAAGAAAAATTAACTAAATAAAATATATATAAATATATATATGCAGAGGAGAGAGAGAGAAAGGAGTTAGTTTGTTAGGAAATTAGATTTAAAATTTTAAAAGAATTTTAGATTTAAAATTTTAAAAGAATTTTAGATTTAAAATTTTAGATAAGAGGTTTCAGTTTGTTAAAGAAATCATATGAAAATATTTAAACTAAATTTTAAAATTAAATAAATTGAATTTTGGCGGGATACAAAAATATTTCAAAATGCGCCCGGGTCGGGTCTAAAAATTCAGATTTAAAATACGAAAAATATGTGCGACTTTCAAAATTCAAAATGAATGCTCAGGTAACGAAAATGCATACCCCCAAGAATGGATGCACGTACATGCGCGTAGCCATCCAAACACGTTCGTTTCACTGAACGGGACAAGAACAAGATGCGCAGATGCTACCACGGGGTTAGGGGTATCATGCAGGCTATGAAATGCAATTTTAAATTATTTTACATAACCTAAAATATTATATGGTAAAATATGCAATGCCAGGTAAAATGCCAGTATGCAGTATACATGAGATGCACGTGTCTATAAAACAACTCAGGGTAATCTATAAATATGAACCAAATAGGTTCAAGCAAGAGGGTCGGGTCGAATGCAATGTAAAATGTAAAATACTATTCGCACCCAAAACACGATAAATCAGGAAAATACCACAATTAAGGAAATACGAGAACTGGAATAGAATCAAATTTTCAAGAAGGGTAGCTCTGGTTTTTGCTTTGCATAGCGGTATTCCTTGTAGAATATCCAACATCTTATTCGATAAGGAAAGATCCAAGATCCCTTCACCGGGAGTGACCTCTTTAGAGAAACTAGCAGATGCTACAACTGACTTGATTATGTTTTTGATTGCTTATATAGTTCTTGTTTTGCATAGAGGTATTTATGAAATATCAAGCACCTTATTCGATAAGGAAAGAGCCGAGATCTCTTCACCGGGAGTGGCCTCATTAGCGAAACTAGTAAAAGCCTCAAAAATACTCCTTTTCAAAATCACTTGTTTCTATAACGATATCAAGTTCATTACGCAAAAGGTTTTCATAAAAACCTGTCTCAGCCCTCCGTCATTTCAGATAAGAATTATTTAGTATTCGTGCTGCGTTTGTTGACCTTGTCAAGGCGTAGTGTACGGTAGCTAATTAGTGTTTATCTGCTAAAGCATGAGATGCGATTGGATTAGGGTAGTCGTACGGCCTTGTTGACCTTTTCAAGGGTCGTGCGGGTGAGTTTAATTCAATCATGAAATGTACGGGTTGAACTTGACTTGCGATTTATGGTTTATTGATCTTGTCAAGGTCATAGATCACTAGGGGCAAAAGAATTATCGGGAATTTCAAGTATTGAAATTTGCAATGAGATTGCATACCTTCTATGAGATAGCTGGATCTCGATACCCACTGAGAGTAAGAGTTACTCCTGAGAGAGTTTTTACACATGACAATTAGCTGATCAAGTAGGTGTCTAGAAAGGTGTTAACAGGGTTATGCCTCTAGAAAAACGAGATTTATTTTAATTAGGTCCGTGCGAAAGCACGGGGAACCTCCCTCAAAGTATCAACACTGACCTGGCTGAAAAATTGACGAACTTGTAAGGTGTAATTAATTCCAGCCAGTCTTACCTTTTAGGGTTTTAAGGAAGATTTGATGAAAACAGTGGGAGCCATTCTGATTAGATAAGATAATAACCAATCTAATTTTGCAAGAGCATACACTAAAGTGTTTTCTTCTCTCTCTCTCCTGTTAGCGACCATGTCAGACCTTAATCAAGATAATAATATGGATGTATTAACTGAA
Organism: Agapanthus africanus; assembly: GCA_030015575.1. Taxonomy (NCBI): domain Eukaryota; kingdom Viridiplantae; phylum Streptophyta; class Magnoliopsida; order Asparagales; family Amaryllidaceae; genus Agapanthus; species Agapanthus africanus. Next base: position 143,713,660 of record CM057339.1, read on the forward strand.
CCCGCTTATTATACTAAAAAGGGAAACGTTGGTTCCATTCTTTCTTATAATTGTTATAAGACTGAGTAGGAAATAGGGGAATATCCAGATTCCCACGCCGTCCAAACAAAAAACAAGCATGTTGATGTATCTTCTTCGGATGTGTTAGTTATCGAGAACTGTTTCCCAGTTCACTCTACATCCTGGTATTAAATACCGGATCAGGATCCCATATATGTAATATGTTACATGGGCTACGAAAAGGTAGAGAACTGGGAGAGGGTGATCATTCCATAAGAGTAGAGAATGGTGCAAATGTTGCAGCCGAAGCAGTTGGCGAATATCACCTTGTGTTGCCAAATGGTAATACATTGATTCTGAACGAATACTATTACATTCCGACCCTGATATGCAATCTTATATCAGTTTCTTTATTAAGTAAAGAAGGATATAATTTTGTAGTAGAGGATAATATTATGAATATCTTCCTAAATCAAAAGTTGATTGGATCAGGCTCGTTAAATAATGGTATATACGTTCTAAATCAAACTATAGTCCTTAATGTATAAAACACACATAAGAGGAAAAGTTCAGAAATGAACGAACCCTTCTTGTGGCATTGTAGATTAGGTCATATAAATGCGACACAACTAGCTAAGTTAAATAAAGATGGATATTTGAATCCGTTCGAATTTTCATCTTATGACGCTTGCAAGTCATGTCTCAAAGGCAAAATGACCAAAACTCCGTTTAGTGGACACGGAGAAAGAGTTACGGAACTCTTGAGACTGATACATTGTGATGTATGTGGTCCCATGTCTACACATGTCAGGAATGGTTCCTCGTACTTCATTGCATTCATCGACGATCTCTCAAGATACGGACATGTGTTCCTGTTGAAACACAAGTCTGAAACTTTTGAGAAATTAAAAGAATATAAGCACGAAGTCGAGAACCAAACGGGTAAAAGTATTAAGATCCTTCGATCTGATCAAAAAGGAGAATACTTGAGTAATGGATTCCTGGACTATTTAAAAGAGAATGGGATTCTCTCTCAGCTTACTCCTTCGTATACACCACAGCACAACGGTGTATCGGAACGGAGGAATTGCACCCTATTAGATATGGTGCGCTCTATGATGAGCACCACTGAGTTACCTATTTCCTTTTGGGGTTATGCGCTTGAGATAGCAGCATACCTATTGAATCAAGTTCCATCTAAATTTGTACCTACCATACCATATGAGATATGGAGTTGGTAGAGACCATATCTTAAACGAGTTAAGATATGGGGTTGTCCAGCCTATGTGAAGAGGCAAAATCCGGACAAACTCGAGGCACGATCAGTTCTTTGCAAGTTTGTGGGATATCCAAAGAATTCATATGGATATTTTTTCTACCACAGTGAGGAACAAAAGGTGTTTGTTGCTCAACATGCCCCCTTTTTAGAAAAGGAATTTCTTGCAAAGGAAATTAGTGGTAAAGAGGTAGAACTGGAAGAAGTTCCAGCTACACAGACTACAACTGAAGATTTAGTGGAACCAGATGATTCGATAGTTCCCGACGAACCCCAGCATCTCCGCCGATCTAGTAGGGTTCATCATCCACCTGAGAGATACTATGGTTTTCTCATTGATGGTGAGAGCGATGACTGCATCATGGAAGATGATGACCCGACTAGCTTCGAGCAGGCCATCACGAGTGGGGACTCTGTGAAATGGCTGGATGCAATGCGATCTGAGATGGAATCCATATACACCAACAAAGTATGGACTTTAGAAGTTGCTCCTGAAGGGGTAAAACTCAATGGGAGCAAATAGATCTTTAAGAAGAAACTTGGTGTAGATGGAAAAGTTGAGACTGTCAAAGCTAGACTTGTTGCAAAGGGTTCTCGTCAACGACCAGGTGTGGATTATAACGAAACCTTTTCTCCAGTGGCTATGCTTAAGTCCATCCGGATCCTACTTGCCATTGCTGCATACCATGACTACGAAATCTGGCAAATGAATGTTAAGACCTCCTTTCTAAATGGTGATTTAGAAGAGAGCGTATACATGACTCAGCCAGAGGGCTTCGTAGACAGTGGGAGCAGCGGAAAGGTGTGCAAGATACTTAAATCCATCTATGGGTTAAAGCATGCATCGCGAAGCTGGAACATCTGTTTTGATGCGTTAGTCAAAGAGTTTGACTTCATCAAAAATGTAGATGAACCTTGTATATACAAGAAGGTGACAGAGAGTAAGGTTGTCTTCCTCGTATTGTACGTGGATGACATACTCTTGATAGGAAATAATGTTCCTATACTACAGTAGGTCAAGCTCTTCTTATCACAAAAATTCTCAATAAAAGATCTAGGTGATGCCTCCTGCATCTTGGGGATTAATATCTATAGAGATAGATCTAAACGGATACTGCGATTGTCCCAATCCAGGTACATTAACACCATACTAAAGAGGTTTAGTATGGAAGAATCCAAACGTGGGATTTACCCACGATCTTTGGACTCACTCTCTCCAAAGAGATGCCACCTAAGACTGATTTAGAGAGAGCTCGCATGCAAGGGATATCCTATGCTTCGGCAGTAGGCTCTATCATGTATGCGATGCTATGTACCAGACCCGATGTAGCATACTCACTGAGCGTAGTGAGTAGGTATCAAGCAGATCCTGGAGAGAGTCACTGGACAGCTGTGAAGAACATTCTCAAATACTTGAGAAGGACTAAAGAGATATTCTTGGTGTATGGTAATGGCGAACTCCAAGTGGAGTCATTTACCAATTCAAGCTTCCAAAGTGATAAGGACGACTCTAAGTCGCACTCGGGATTTGTCTTTACCTTCAATGGAGGGGCAGTTTGTTGAAAGAGTTCCAAACAGGAAACCGTGGCAGACTCGACGATGGAAGCTGAATGCATCGCTGCCAACAATGCTGCCAAAGAGGCTGTCTAGATAAAGAAGTTTATAACCGAACTTGGAGTGGTTCCGTTCATTGAACATCCAATACCTTTGTATTGTGATAACAATGAAGCTGTGACTTTGGCTAAGGAATCCAGGTCCCATCAAAGATCTAGGCATATTCTGAGACGGTATCACCTGATCTGGGAGATAGTTGATCGCCGCGAGATTGAGATCAGGAGAGTTGACACGAAGGACAATACTGCGGATCCACTCATGAAGGCCATACCCCCGATACAATTTGAGAGACTCTTCGGGATGTTGGGTATGAGATACTACAACAGCTGGCCTTAGTGCAAGTAGGAGATTGTTAGTTATGTATATGCCCTAAAGGCCATTGTTGTACATATGATGTATATTATAGTGGATGCTTGGATATATAGAGAGAGGACTTTCTTGCTCCACATGATAGTAAGCTATCTGGTTTCGCTTTGTCTAAATATGTTGACTTGTATTGTATTACTGTCTTGCTCTCACATGTTGATAAAGCCCTTAGGATATGTACTTGACTACTAGGACTATGATGCAGATCATACTAGTGGGGCCAGAGTAGTCCACGAGTACATCCTATAATTGTTTCTTGTCACGCCCCGCTTCCCAGTGTACGGCGAAGGGGACGCGACAAGGTCCGCTACGTATATACTCAGAAGTACATACGCTAAGCGTATCTAAACAATATAAATAAATACACAAGAGACAAGAAATAAAAAGAACAGCAACTTTTATTTATTAACATTCCTTGTACAATACATGAAAGGAAATACAACTGAAGTAAAAAGATGCCTAAACAGTGGCATAACAGGAAATGAAAAGTACAGAGAGGAAAAGTGTACAATGAAATTAAAGTGCAGGGTCTTCGGCAAACTGCTCTAAATCTTCTTGAGATGGCTCGATCTCTGCCGGGTCCAAATCACCTGACGACATTCAAAGAAGAAAGAAACAGAATGTCGTCAGCGAACAGGTCGCTCGGTAAGTCCCAAAGGTAAGAGGAAAGTAGAATAGACAGAATAAGAATGTATCTTTTAAAATTGTATTATCTTGTAGTAATGTCGTATTAACGCTGTTGTTTGTAGCTTGGTACAGAAGAATGCCAGTGTATACGAGAGGAGTCTCTATATGCCAGAGACTAGAGGCACGTATAGTAAAAGGAACCGTTTATGCCACGGTACAACAGCAACTGGATTCATGTTAGGTGTATTAAATCTGACCACCTCGTACCACCTTTAACACCTTCTGTACCAATCTACCCCTTAAAACCCCGTGATGTCTTGTTTGTAGTGTTATCTTGTAAAATGTATTGGTTGTATGATTGATTGACCGACTGACCGAAACCATGATATCAGGAAACGGTTGTAACCGTAGAGTCATGTAAATGGAATACTGAGAATCTTGTAAAAGGAATATATATCCATGGTTCGGTTCAGTCAAGTTGTATAAGTTGATAATTGTATTTATGGATACATGTGTTCACATTGAATTGGAATCTTGTAGATTATAAATTGACTTGAATCATATTCAAGTCAGATTAATCAGACTCAAAGCTGAGTTAGACAATCAGAACTGTGAATCGAGGTCTTTTAATTGCTAGGGTCCTTAGGGTAATTTATAAAACTTGAGGGGGTTTTATGTAAAAATACTTTTATATACTTTTCAAAATACACTTCAAGTATTTATTACTCGTGTTTAGAGTTGTAATGAGGGTGGATTTTATGTTGTGACATTTCTAGTGAAAATATCCTAGTTTTATAAATAAGGGTATTTATCTGTAATATTGATTATTTGAAGTTCGTGGTATTTTAGTGTAAAATTTATTCTTGTGATTTTTAGGAAAAGGTGGAAATTTTATATTATAATAAAATAGATATTTAAATGATAAATATACATATGTTTATACAAAATATAATTTTAATAAATATTTTATATTCCAAAAATCTCATTTTCTTAAGATGTCGTATTTTAAACCTTTCGAGACCGAATGCTCCTTGCGGAGGTCTGAATCTCACACTACTAGCTCGAGGGTGCGTGATAAACCGCACAATCCCGAACGGGTTCCCCAAAAATGGGTTGTAGCGGCGCTTTGCAAAGATTGTAAAATACTAATCCTTTAGAAAATGATTTTATAAAGTAAAAGGTATTTATTTGCAAAGGTGTAAATTTTCCGTATTTTAGATTCTAGGGTTTCCTAAGTCAACTAGCCTATCTCTAAATGGTCTAAACGACAAGTCATTAGAAGCCTCAAATCGCTTCTTCACCGCCAATTGTGGTCAGGTAAGTACAAATGAGGAAGAAGGGATCCGCTCACGAATCGTGAGACAGGCCTTTTAAAGTTACCTTTGCTCACTTGCCTAGCCTAGACACCACAAAGCCAGGTTTAGATAAACGATCGATGTCCACAACTTATCGTATTTTCCTAATGATAGGTATCTATTTAAAAGCATATCAAAGATAACTTTTAGGATTGATTTTATTAAGAAAATGGTATTTAAATGAAAGTATTGTTTTATCGTATTCTAAGTTTTGATGATATCGTTTAGGGTTGTATTTGCGTGTGTAAGGAGGTAGGTCATTATCTCGTGCTCTACTTTAAATGTATAGCAAAGCTAAGGGTTAAATGTGAAATCGAAACATGATGGTATTAAAGTGAAAAATACGATAAATTGGAAAGGTTATCATTTCATGTGATGAAACTTGTTCAAATTGATTTTTAAAAGTTTAATAGTCAAGATAAAGATATTTAAACATGAATGTATTGATGAGAGGTGAAATTTTATAGAAAACCGAATCGGAAATCGGATTTGTTCTGATTCCGTCGGGTTTCGTAGTTTCGTATTTTAGAGAAATAGAAAGGGGGATAGAATGGGACTTACGGGTTTCGATTAAGCAAGGGAGTGAGGGGGGAACTAGAGAGGTTGCCGAGGCGTTGCTTCGTCGCCGTTTGTTCCTAAAAATGTCGCCGGAATTTCGTCGGAGCTTCGCCGTGCACTTGTTTTCAAATTACACAACTCTTGGAAAATTTTAAGAGAGTGAGCTTAGGGTTTTGGGATAAGAGGGTAGAGGGTAGGGGGTGTATTTATAGGGTAGGCTAGGGTAGGGTAGGTGAAAGGTTTTAATTAAAAAAAATTGTAAAAATTATAGAAAATTCATTAAAAATTGGAGTAATTAGGTGTTAATGGGTATTCTGGAACCGATCCAATAAATTAGAGTATGCAGGGGGTTAGAGAAGGCGAAGAGTCGGATTTTTCGTGTTGACGACTCGGCCGTCCGGCCGAGTCCGGTCGGCGGCGCCGTGCCGAGTCGGCCGGTCCGCCGTCCGAGTCGACCGAGTCGGAGGTCAGGGAGGTGGGGGGTCGTCTGGTGCAGCCTTTGGTATATTTAGTTTTTTTAGGTACAATTTAACTTTTGGGAGTTATGGTCTGTGGACTGTTGGGCTTCCAAGGAATTTAAAACAAAAATAATCTAAAAATAATGTGGGGCAGAGGATTTGAACTCTGGTGGCTTGGTTCAGCAATGCAAGGTATTACCAATGAGCTATAAGCTCCTTCTTGTAATTATTGTGGGAAAATAAATACTTAAAGTGGTAACAGCAACATTAAATACCCCAAGTATACTTCAAATTTAAATCAATTTTATGTATACAAAAGTTGGAGTTGTTACATTCCTAGTCGAGGGTGTATCGAGACAGAGCATTAATACTCCAGAGTAGACTAGCGTATACGCATCTTGACCCATATGATGGGCGATAGATGATCCAACATCCATTGGTGTTTGACATCAAAGTTAGTGTACGGGTGCTCAGTGGAGACTGGGTATACTAAACGGAATCGCTGAGAACTCCTAAATGGTATTATACCTATCGTCAGATAGTAGTTCTCTGGTGACACTGCTACATGTTAGTCTGTAGACCCGAGATCGTCATAGAATCTTGTGTGATTCCCACTGTGCTTTGATTTCCACCTTACCGCGTTCATGAGAACGTGCAAAACGGTGGTTTTTGGGTACAGTCCCGAATCACATGGAGGCAATGAGCGATAGGAGGGGTTTCGTCTCTCCCGGTATTGGGGGTTGATGTTGCGCTGTGCTCGATTGGCTATAACTGGAAGTCCCTGGCCAGGGCTGATATGGAGATCTACTGGTAAGTGTTATCAGTAGTTTCTCGACCCGTTATGAGCCTCACATCGACACGACTTATCGGTTACTGGGATTTGACGTTTACCACCCCTAGACTGGATATGCGACATATCAGACGAAGAGACCAGACTGTACGGTAGTGTTACTGATTAGATTCGCAGGAGTATGTACAGGCTTGCTTGTTGATTTTCTGATCGCTCAATTCCCGGGTGGCTGTTACATTTAGCTGACCGCTTGCATCTTGTGGGTGTTTGATTTGATCATCACCTACTGCCGGTGTATTGACGAGTCTTTAGAGTCCTACACAGAGGTTTCCTGGCTCAGGCGAAACGGAGTAGGAGCACATATGTGATATGTGCGGGACCGAGATTGATACGTATATGTGATACCGTATTCTATTCTCGCGATATGTGATATCGGCCGGGTATATGTGATATAGCCGGGTTATCGGATCAAGTGTTGATTCAATAAAATGATACATATTATATTAGTCGGTTATATGTAATATAGCCGGATTATTAAATCAAGTATTGATTTAATAATTTAATGTATAATTATATATGTGATATATTACATTATATTAACTAATATAAACTCACTTAAGTAATTCTTTTTCTCACTTAGGATGCATTGATATATATGTGATATATGTTAAATGTATTCTTTTTTTTTATTATAAAATTATATATATGTGATATGTATAATTGTAACATGATAGGTTATATATTCAACTTGAGTGTGAGAGACTTAGACTATGCTAGGGTTAAGATTAGGGTTTGTATTTATTATTAAGTAATTAAAAACTATTGTAACACCCAGCCCCTTTTTATACCAAGAAAACGTATCTCTCTTTAACTTATACAGTTTGTTTTTATTATTTATTTTATTTATAATTATTAATTTATTTTAAAACCTTTTAGCCCAAACCCAAACTATAGATTTATTCTTCATCAAAATATTTTCCTATATTACTTTATTTCTAGTTTTCTAACTCTAGTTGTTTTGTATTCTAATCTAAAACCCTAGTTCTAATTAAACCCTAAAACCCCCAGACCTTACCCTTCATTCCCTCCGGCCTAAGCCGTTTTCCTTTTTATTGAAGTTAAACCTCAAAACAAATCTTATGTATATTTTTCCGTCTAAAGTCAGCCCCTGAACCCAAACCCTAGTTCTAATTATTTATCCTAAACCAAAACCAAAGCACATTCTTTTAAATTCATTTTCTTTTTCTTCCGGCCCATCCCTTCTATCATTTATTCTTTGATTTTTAAAAAACAAGCCGGCCCTTTAGATTTTCCCTCCTTTATATTGATTTTCCCCTGGCCCAACCCCCGAGCCCAGCTCCTCAACCCAAATTAATTGATAATAGAAATTCTTTTTTTTATTTAAATTCTCGGCCCACATCTTTCCTCGGCCCACACAAATTAATAGGAATTATTTGAAACCCTGCCCAGGCCCTCTCTCCCTTCACCGTGCCCGCTTCACTATCCGACCCGCCCCCTACAGTGTCATCTCCCCAACGGCTACTTCCTGATTTCCCGCGCGCGATCCGCCTTCTCCGCCGCCTCCTTCGCCCACGCTCGCGCTCGTGTCGGCCACGCTCGCGCGCCGTTACTCCCCACGACGCGCGCCTCGTCGCTCCTTATTTCTCCCTCTACTCCCTCACCCAACCCACAGCACCCTGGTTCTCTTTCTTCTCTCTCGAACCCACTCCCACAGCCACCGCAATTTCCCTCACCCGCTCCCCTCGACGACGACGACAAAACTCTTCCCTTCCTCCTCCACCAACGGAGCCTCTCACTACTCTACTTCGTCGACCGAGCACCTTGCCTAACTCCCCTGCACACCCAACCCACTCACACACGAGCTCGGCCACCTGCGCCCTCTCGTCGGCGAGCCCCACTGCTTATCGTCGACTCCCCGTACCCCCTCGCAGTGTCATCATCATCACCATCGCCATCATCTATCTCACCATCTCACTCCCTCTCTCCGATCTCTCCCTCTCTTCCTTTCCTCTGTCTTCTCTCTCTCTGTTCCTTCTCTATCTCTCCCTCACTCTGTTTCTCTCTCCTCCTCACTCTCTCTCTCTATATATCACTCACACTCTCTCTCTTTCTCTATCTCTCTGCCCTCTCAATCTCTCTTTCTCACTTTCCCTCTGTTCTCTCTCTCTCATACTCTCAAATCTCTCTTTCTTTCTCACACTCTCTCTTCCTCTACTCTATCCTTCCCTCTCTCTCTCTCTATCTCTGATCACTCCCCCTCCCTTTCTCTGTTCTCTCTCTCTTGATCCTCCTCACTCCCCGAGCACACTCCGCACCCCCTAGCTTATCACCGGCCGACCACCACCAAGCCTGCGAGCCACTGCTGCCATCACCGGAGCGCCGTTCGTCGAGCGTTCGTGACGTTACCGTCACCGTACATCCCCGAGACGTGTCCAGGTAAGTATTTTACTTGCTTACATGCTATATACTCAAGTTACAATCTTTAATTACATAGATCGTAAAGTTACAATTTTAGATCAATTATGTGCCATACCTGTTCGACGTGTGTTCCCAATGAAATTACTCACCTAATTTGACGGAACTAAATGGTATAGTTTGGACCTTATGGCTTTGAATCTAGTGTGTGAATTTCGTTGGATAATATGACCGTTAATGACTAAAACGACTACCCCCAAGTTTACTCGTAAAACTGGAATTTTCTTGTACCTGTAAACCGTTAAAATTACCATAAATTATATACATACTGGAATGATGCGTTCGAAGGCTCAAATCGAAGCCGACTCGACGAAATATAACCCTATGCAAGTTTCTAAATATTTCTGGACTTAAACTGTGACAATATTTGGATCGAAGCACGACTCTGGACTACAGTCCAGAGCGACTCAGTTTACTGTGTGCTGTCCCGTAATGGGTACCACACTGTTTCCTGAACTCGTAGGTTGCGGAACTCTACTGCTTATGAAAGGTGAATCTGTTAGATAGACAACACAAGTTGTTTCATCCTATTTCGTTATCATTTGTTATTTAATCTGTAATTTAATAGATGTAGACGTATAACAGTCCAGAACAGATTCAGAGATGACATATTAGTGTTAAACAGTGTATAACTCCTGATGTACAGATGCGATTGAGGATCCGTCTATTGCGTTGAAAACCTTACTGAAAACCCTAGATTTCATGAAACTGCAGCGTCGCTAAAATCTGATTCCAACTGGGATTAAAATGCGTTCCGAAACGGACTTCCGATTCTGAAACCGGATTTTCAGCCGTGAACGCTTAAAATGAAATGGCTATAATTAATGATCCTGGAACCCGATTGGCATGTAACCAAATTCACTGGTTAGATAATTAATCATACTATTTATTCTCCTTCTATCGTTTCACTAAACTGTACGCGTGTTATTTATGATAAATATTGCAAGTGGTAGAATACTGATTTATAATACCTTAATCATGCTTTATATACCATTTCCTCATGATATCATACTTATGTCACTGCATTGATAACCTAGTGATAACGTGCATTACCCAATGTTAGGATTAGTGATGATTGTGGCAAGTACGTTAGTGTTCGTGTATCAGTGAATAAGTGAAAGTGATACGTACTTGTACACAATCAGTAAACCTTATTATTCTATTGCATTGTCGACGTCCGTGGGATGCGTGTACGTGTGACTATAAGTGGTATGGGACACTTATGGAAGCTCCTGCACGGGTGTCACAGATAAGGAACCAGACACTGCCATTTATCTTAGGTATTAGTCGGGATGTGCTTGATGGAGGTCCTGCCTCCAGTTCTCACGCAGACTTGTCACAGACCGATTGGTATTTGAGGTTATGGTTAGCGTTTGATGTAGACCACGGGGTGTGGGGTAGTTTGAGTATGAGTTCAACATAATCTCGGGAGTCCCTTGCCGGCTTATATATATATGGAGATATATGGAGATTTACAGGGTACATGATTATTACCGTGAGTTACATGTTGGGCCCGTGGTCCCTTGCCCTTGGGTTCTACCCTTGGGTGGAGGACACTCGCGAGTGGTTGAATCTCACACTTGGACTGACGATAGTCTTAGTGACCTGTACATGAGACTTAGAGACTGATAGGGATGATAACATCGATATACATACTTACTGTGTTGACATACGTGGCATATCATTCTACTGCTTTTACTATTCCGCTGCATTGATTACTGCATGTGCATACCTATACCGTCATTGATTTACTGTTATATATATTTATTATTGCTTTTAGAGTTATCACTTGTTTATACATATTATATTGCTATTGTGTCGCTCTGACGACCTGGGTATGCATGTTCAGTGTGAGGAGAAGATTTAGCCTGGACCAGGACTAGACGTACATCACGGACATCTTGATTAGCTATCCAGGGTTATACCTTTTATTTCCCATCAGGTCAGTTCGTTATACTGTTTTGTTCCAGTTACTGCATTTCTCATTACCTGCGCATTATTTACTGATTACCATGTAAAGCTAGAAGCCGAAGTGTGACTACGGCAGGATGTTCTCTTGACCGTAGGAGCATGGCTGGCCTTGTCAACCCCTCGTATTCCGTATTTTGGGAAGCGGGGCGTGACAATTATGGATTTAGTCGTGGTTCAAAGCTTGTAGAAGCTTGTAGGTTCTTTGACTTGGTCCACTCTTTTGTCAAGCTTAAGATATTTATCAACCTAACATTTAACCCTAACTCATGGTTAAATCTTTACAAGGGTTAAGGATGACATAACTCACCATGGTTGCATTTCTAACCTCACAACAATAATTCATTCATCACTTGCTTCATCTTCTTCTTCCTCATTGCAAAAGCTTTCTAGCTTTTGATCTTGTGATGAAAAATTGTGAGAAAAAGAAAACTAAAGAGAGTAAAATTCCTACTTCATCATCCTCTTCTATACTAGCCATATAGATTAGTGTGTTAGCTTCACTAATTCCATATTAAGTGAAGTCAAAACTTGAGTTTGTGTCTCCTCAAAGTAAATCATCTTAGATTGTGAAGACTTCAAGCAAGGATGCATCATTCACCTCATGGAGCCTCTCTAGAGTCCGGGAGTTTGATGATCGCAGTGAATGGACTACTACTTGGAGCTTATGAAGCAAAGGAACAGAATACAAATGTTGTAATCCCTAATCACTTAGTTGTTAAGTTGTTAACATGTAGTTTTGTTTAAATCTTTAGTTAAAGATTCATGTTTAGGGTTATCTAGAACGACAAAATTTTAAATTGCCATGGACGATACCTTCCGAAACCTTGCTGCCACGCTAGGTATCCCAACACTTTTGAGATTGGTTGGCATTCACTGTTGAACTGGCGTTAGATTATTTTACTACTATAGAGACTTTTAAGACCCATTACTTTATGTTCACCAACATACACTTATCACATACTTAGATTAATCAATGCTTAATCTGAACTGCCATGGATACTTAGTTTGCCATGTTTAAATAGTTTCCATATTTACCCGACATATCATACATGTATTATAACTGTCAACACATCATCGTAATTCATCATTAATCCATTCTTGGGGACTTACCGAGCGCAAGTTTGCTGACAGGCATTCCACCCATCTCTTTATTTCTTGGAATGTTCGTCAGATGACGTAGGGACAGAGAGGTGGAACTGGCAGAGGAGGAGTACAACCAGCCAGCTTTCCAGGCTGACTTCTAATCCTTTCCTTTCAACTTTCTTTTTAGTATGCCGACTGTTTAAGCACCTTGATGTTATTGTACTTTGTTTTCGGTTATCTTGTATCTAAAACTATGTGGAAATGTTGAATGTAAATAAAGTTGTTGAAATTTTTATTCACTTGTTAATTTTTTGTTATGTTATATTACTTAATTACGTTTAGCGTAATTGTTTTGAGAAATGACCTTCTCGGAATAAATAAGTAGCAGACCTCGTCACATGCCAGCTCCCGTCTTTTGGGAAGCGATGCATGACAATCTGTATAGATGGTACGATCGCAATAAGAGCAATAAAGGGAACCACGACCAGTCCGTAAGGATCAATCTTGTTGTCTGTCATATTGAATGTTACACACAAAGAGAGTAAGTAATAGAAAGTGCAGATCTAACACATAAAGAGCAAAAGAAAGATACAAGATTTTTTTACTCAAACAAATTCCCGATCATTATAGATCGGAAAAAAGGTTTTTCTATTTTTTAACACATAAAGAACGATCGAGGGAAGAGGGCTGCAGGCGAGGGTGCAGAAAGGGAGTGAGGGGCAAGTTAATCGGTGTTTGGATGCGTCGAAGGCGAGGCGAGGTGTCGAAAGGCGAGGTTTACAGGCGTCGAAATCTGGAGATTTGGAGGTCTTCGAGTCGAGGCGAGATTTGGAAATCTAAATCTTTGAGATTTAGATCTGGAAATCTAAATCTTTGATTCGAAGTGAGATCTGTAGATTGAGACGAGGCGTGAGGGCGAGATCAAGGAGGCTAGAGGCGAGGCGAGTCGATCTTGAGGCTGGAGGCGATACGAGGTGGCGTCGAGGCGATCTGTAGAGGCAATCGAGGGAGCATGAGAGGGATGGAGGCGAGACGAGGCTGCGGCTTAGGAGGCGAGGGTGAGGGACGATCTAGAGAAGTGGACGAAGGCCAGAGGCGGGACGAGGCAGCGGTATGGTTTTTATTATTTTTTTATTATTCATTTATTTTTATATTTTAGGATTAGCGATTAGAAGACCCTCTCTAATACCATATTAAATCTTTTTTTGATTATTTAAAGTTGAAGGGGCGTAGCTTACCCCATATGCTTGGGATAAAAGGCTCAGTTGTTGTAAAGTTGAGGGGGTGATTATATATTTTATTTATACCAATGTACACGGGCTTTTCGATATAAATGGGTTCCAACAATAAGACTTAAGTATTATTGAGATTCGGTCCAACTTATATCTTATACCCATGTATCTCATGGTTTTTTTCAATGTGAGACTATTTTAATCTCTCACATCTCAACATTTCCCCTCACATGAGAGCTAAGTCTCTCAGAGGAACTTTTTTTGGTACTTGTAGCCTGCTTCTTTCAAAAGTATTGCCGAGGTTTTGAATCGAGCCATTGTCTTTGATAACATGTTAAAGTTAAAAGTGAGGAAAAAGTGAGATTTTATTATGTGACCAAAGGTCTCTTTATATAGAGATTACAATTACTTGATATCCAAAAATTATAGTTCGGTGTACCCTAATAACAATATAGTCTAAACTATTCCAACAATAATAAAATAAAAATTATATGGAAAACAAAAGCCGATATAGACATGTTGTTCTAACTTTTAAATGTCAGCAGCATATTGGCTGTGTCGGCCTATATGTCGAATTGGAAGAGTAGACAACACAAAACAACCAGTGTAAATCGGTACATCATTTGGACGAACTGTTGGTTGCAATGTCGGTATGTTGCCGACACGTCTGACAATAAGTTATAAAGTCGGCTTGAAAAATTGAACCTCAGAACTATTTTGTGGGCTTGCTATAAACCGGGCTTAGTTTATTTGCTGACAGTCCTCCACCCACATATGATAAACCCCAATTCTCTCCTATCCATCAATAAAAGAAGAAAATTTTCCCAAATCCCTAATTCTCTCCCTAAACTTCCTTCACCATTGTTGTTTCTCCAAATTTCTTCAATCCAAATTTATAGGGTTACTTAGCGCGGCAACAAGATTTCCGGAGGTATCGTCCATGCAGTTTTCAAAAATTTGCCGTTCTAAACAACCCTAACCAAGAATATTAACTAGAGATATAAACAAAACATCATGCAAACAACTTTGCAAGTCTAAGTGAATGGGGAATACAACCTTTGTATAACGCAGCGGGTTCAAAATCTCAAATAACGCAGCGGAATACGAGGCCTTGCTGGCCGGACTGCGTATAGCCTCCGGACTAGGGTTGAGAACGATCCGAATCCGCAGTAACTCTGCCCTAGTCGTTGGCCAAGTGACCGGCCGATTCGAGGCACGGGAGCCTCTGATGGTGAAGTATCTAACTGAGGTGAGAAGATTGCGAAAAGACTTCGACGAGGTCCAAGTTGAGAAGATCCCCAGACAGCTAAACGCCCAGGACGACGCCTTGAGTAAGCTGGCTTCGTCCTATATGGCCAACAACAAGAAGAACATCCTTTTCGAGGTCTTACCACGGCTAAGCGTGGAAGACGGGGCGACGCTACTTCAAGTATACATAGCCCGGGAAGAAGACCAGGATTGGACGAAGCCTCTCGTGGAATTCCTGAGGGAAGGTACACTCCCAGATGATCGAGGGGAGGCTCGCCGTCTCCGAGCCAAAGCTCGCCATTTAGTCTGGAGCAATGGGAACCTCTACAAGAAATCCTTCACTCGGACCCTGCTCTGGTGCTTTCACGAGGCCGACTACGTCCTCCGTGAGATCCACGAAGGGGTCGGCGGTACGCACCAAGGGGCCTGCACACTAATTCAGAAGGCACTGCTCTAAGGGTACTACTGGCCGACGATTCATCAGGACGCCCAGAAGCTCGTCAGAAGATGCAAAAGCTGCCAACTCCATGGAAGCATACCCCGCCTTCCGGCTACCGAGCTAACAGCCCTAACCTCCCCATGGCCGTTTGCCCAGTGGGGAATGGACATGATAGGCCAGTTCTCTACCTGTGCGGGCGGGCACAAGTACGTCATCGTCGTAGTGGACTACTTCACGAAGTGGATCGAGGCCGTCCCCATCAGGAAACCGGATGCCACCACGACTATCAAGTTCCTACAAAACAACGTGATACTCCGACTCAGCATCTCGAGGTGTATCATCACCGACCACAGGACAAATTTCGAAAACGAAAATGTTAAGGAATTCTGCAGCGAATATTGTATCCTTATGAAGTTTGTCGCGGTCGCGCATCCCCAGTGCAACGGGCTGGCCGAGGTCGGTAACCGGGACGTCATCCGAGGTCTCCGGACACGCCTAGAAAGACGCCAAGGCAGTTGGGTCGAAGAACTACCCCGGGTCTTATGGGCCCTGCGCACGTCGAAGAACCCCCCACCGGAGAAACTCCTTTCAGCCTCTGCTACGGTACCGAGGCAATGGTCCCGGCGGAGATCGGACTGCCCAGCTACAGGGTCGAGCTCTTCAACGACGAAGAAAACACCTCGGCCTACCGAACTAACCTGGACATCTTGTTAGAGAAACGAGACCGGGCTCAGATCAGAACTGTCGCCTATCAACAGCAAACCACCTTCTACTACAACGCACGGTCAAGCATCAGTTTTTCAAAACCGGAGATTTAGTCCTAAGGCGGAACGAGTTCGTCGATTAAGGCAAGCAGCATAAGTTTTCCCCGAAATGGGACGGCCCCTTCCTCGTCTCCGAGGTCCTGCCCGGCGGAGCCTATCACCTACAAGATGCGAATGGTCGCAAATTTCCACGGCCTTATAATGCCGAGAAGCTCAAGTTGTACCTCTGAAAAGAATGTCTATGAATGTATATTTCTTCTTGCACAAAAGCGATGTAAATTCTTCTAAGTTCTTTTTATTTAAATAATAAGAAAGAAACAATAGAGTATCACAAAAAGGAGAATTTTATTCATTCAAAAGCTATTGTGGACTCCTCAGCCTTACATCAAAAAGAAAAAGAAAAACTCTTACAGCAGCGGGGGAAGGGGGTGCAAGAAACGTTGCTCATGGTACTCCGAAGCATGTTCCCAAGCTATCGCATATCCAAGATGCCTCGGCCTCCCGCACTGTTCCCGAGCCTCCCGCCGAGCTTATCTTCCTCGGTCACATCGATTGACCACAGCACCGATCACAGGTGTCTCCGCCATGGCTCCGCGAATCTCGCAAGACGCGAGATATCCGCCGCCCATAATCCCGCGTTCCACGCCATCGCGTTCCGCGTTCCACGCCATCGCGTTCCTCTATTAACGAGCATATCTCGTCATTAATGGGGAATCCCGCCTGTCACACGGGCGTAACGCCAGGGACGTAACGGCCGGCGTGAATCTCGCGCCCGCCTGCTCATGTCTGCCACTATATAAACCCTACTCTCAGACGACTTAGGTAAGCCAATTTTACCCCCACAGGCTGTTACTTTGCCAAAACATCCCGTCTAACTTGATCGTCGGAGGGTCCTCAGTGGCACAACCATCCCGGGACTTCCTTGCAGGTAGCTCGGTCTCAACCACCTCAGGCCCATTGAGATCCACACGCTCCAGGAGGTAACCTCCAGATCAATCCCAGCCAGCCATCAGCGCTAGCGCTGGCAGCAGATTAACGGAAGATAACATCTGAAGGAGATTTAGATATCCATGATAAACATTGATTAAAAAATTGTAATGGGTGGAAAAAGTACATTTGGTGATGAGGAATCGAGAAAGCAGCAAAAATGGGTTTTTAGGAGAGAGAAGCTGAAATAATTGCCTTGGCTCTGTCCCTTTGTTTCTGCACAAAGCCTTCTCTCTCTTTGATATTTTCGCGCGTTTAATTTATTTATTAATGAAATGAAATATGAATTATTATTAGATAGATGGCAATTGGGTTTGGATTATTCGGTCCTTCCATTTGAGATTTGCGTGCAGATTCCAAATACCCTTTAATTTGGCACTAAAAAAGAAAATATTAAAAGGGCATAAATGGCAAAAAGTTTTTGGAAGTCGAAAAATATTAATTAAATTAAATAAAAATTCAAAAAGCGTCGACAGCAGGGTTCGAACCTGCGCGGGCGAAGCCCAACAGATTTCAAGTCTGTCTCCTTAACCACTCGGACATATCGACTCTTTGAACGCATCTGGTATTAATATATTACTAAATAGATATGTTGTGTCATTTCTTGGCAAAAAAATTGAGGAGAAAACAAGGAAAACCCCCCTTCTTTCTTTGTATGCTTCATCCTCATATTGTCCACCTAATCAATTCTCAAGAAATTAAAAAAACATGTGGAAGAGTCCCTCTCTCTCCCTCTTCTAGTTTCTCTTCTCAGCTGAAACTCCAACATTTTTTCATCTGGTTACGAAGTTAATTTGCACATCCTCGAACGTGTATTCAAGAAAACAGGGAAAAATAGAGCAGACAATCTTGATCCCAAAAAAAAGGAGGGTAATATTCTGCATTACGGCCCAAGAGCTACAAAACTGGGATCGTAGAGTATATTTATTGTCCCGCAAAGCCTATGAGGGCTTTCCGTTTGTTCAAAAAGCAATGGAATTGACCCAAGTCCTAACATACTGCAAATAATCTATGGGCCTTGTGTAGTGGGATACGTTGCGTTGTTCAAATCATTGGATGCTGGTAAATACATAGGTCTTCAAGTCAATTATGTTTCTTCATAAAGCAATTAGAAAGGAAAAAATGATTTCCGCATTCAAATAAATGCTAATTCGCATGGTTTTAACCGATTTTCTTTTTACCGCGAAATGGAAAAATAACGATCAATCCTGGGATGGAAAGGTTTGATGAGAGGTTCAGAAGGTGCATTTACTCACAAATTCTATTATTAATCAGAAGTACAATAAAGTTACTACAAATAATGAGGACACAGCTAAGAACAAGAATAAAGCAATTAACTACCTGAATCCATAACTATTGATCATAAAGTACCCTTAGCATATGTTTTTTTTTTAAAAGTTGGACTCAAAAGAGCTCGTCCCATAATTAACACCAGCGAAAACAAGAAATAGTCAATCCTCTTTCCTTATATATAAAAAATAAAATAATAGTCAACCCCTACAATAAAACTAGATCACAAGCATGTTATTGTAGGCAGTTGAATTTTTATTTTCTTACTTTTTTTATATCTAAATATTTCTGAGGCTAGTTGATGCATGTCAGCTTCATGTATATGCCAGAGTAATTAACTTAGAAACATAAATACACAATCCATTAACACATTCAAGTTTTAACCTAATTCATGGTTCCATGCATAAGATTGAAAGAGATCGATTCCTAATTAATTTAGTACAACATGTATCATTCATTAAACTATGTTTTCTATTGAATTTTAACCTGGCAGACTTTTTGTTAGTTTAAACACCATGACCTCATGTTTTACACTTTCCCACTCCATTTTAAAATCCTTGATTTTCAAGCTGAAATTTATCATCATACCCAAAAAAATGAAAAGAAAATAAAAGAAAATTTTCAGCTCCTTTTTCATGCAGACATAATTCACAAATTAATGCAAATCAATTCATGCATGCCAAATCCAAGTGCAGTATCATGAGTTATCATAATTAAATGTGTTATTATACTATTGTTGAATCAGCTGCTATGAACAAAAGTTTATATTTGTCAGCATGATTGCTCAATTTTGTTATTGACTTTGGTAGCAGGTATATATTGGGAAGTGTATATATAGAAAAGGTAATCTTGAAAATATACATATATCTTTTATAAAAAATTAAAAACAGAAATAATTAGAGCAATCAGATGACAAGTCTTCAGAAAATTAGGTTATCGGAATAAATATCTATCTATCTATCTATATATATATATATATATATATATATATATATATATAAGGCCCTAAGAGGTTTTTTCGTTAGATAACGTTAAAAAACTACACCCTCCACCATTTTATTCGACGATCGTCATCCATCATCATCATCATCTTTATAATGTAAGATGTGGATACACCAAATTTTATTTGATTCCACCACTTTTTCACCGTTAAATTAGCAATGTAAAAAGTTCTATTATTGGTGAATCGTTAATTTTGCACCCACTAAATCAACGGTGAAAAAGTGATGGAATCATATGAAATTTGGTATATTTACATCTTACACGATAAAGATGATGGTGGGTATGCGTGATGTGTAGATCACGGTGAACGGTCTGGATCGGTGAAATACATGGGGATAGGGTGTTATAGGATGTTACAGAGTACATCTCATTTGTCTCACATAAGAAAGCGTCTCACTGGATCATTACTACACACACTGGATCATCATTATTATTATTATTATTATTATTATTATATATATATATATATATATATATTAAAGAAAAAGAGCTATGAGCAGCCAACCGCTTTAGAGAAAGGGGTCGTTTCCCACATGGAGGCTTAAAGGCCATCACTCCTTCGGGATACATGATGAATTCTCGAGTAGGTTACGCGGGCTTTTTTTGCAAAAAAGGGCAACAATTAACACCCAAGAAATATCCAACACATGATGCCACGTTCTCCAAGCATGAGGTGTTCTTTGATGAAAAATAATATTAAATAATGAATTCTTTTTAACCTAGTGCTTCCTTTCTTCTATGTGGTTCTTAGGACTTCTGTGCAAAATAATATGCGCAAACAAAAAAATTATTTAATACAAGCCTGGCTTGCACTTCGTACAGGGTGTTTTAAAAAGAAGCAAAAACCCTAGTTTTGCATGAGTCATGACCGGCCTCTCCCTTACGAAGGCCTTCTTAAAACACCTCCTTTTGAGGAATCACCTCCTTTTGAGCGCTTGTTGTTATTCTATCTCGGTAGGGTTTTTTTTTCACTTTCTATTTACGTATTAAGTTAACACTTATCATATAGAGATTTTCCTTTCTGTTCATCTTGCTATTCGTTTTGCAATTTTTTTATCCGTTGATAACTTTCATGCTGATTCTTATATATTTCTTTCAGATTTTATTTAGGAATCGTAGTTTCTCTTACAACTATGGCAGATCACAATCACAATTCGGTAAATTACGTTATACCATGTTATACCATGGTATTTAATTTGATTTATTAATTATTCATGAATTAATTGGCAATTGGTCAAATATGTGAACCTTTTATATTATTATATTAATGATTATAAACTTAAAAATTAGTCTTAGATAATAACATTATCAAAATTGGATTTCAGGTGAACCCCGTGGTAGTTCCTGAAGTTGCAGTTCATATAGAAAATTCAAACAATTTAACTCATGAAAAAATATTCGTAAACCGGAATTAGAGATGGAGTTCGTTACTGATGATGCAGAATATGATTTTTATAGCGAATATGCACAAAAAATGGGTTTCGGAGTTAAAAGATCGTCAACAAATAATTCTAGATCTATTCTTGGTAAAATTATAGCAGGACAGTTTGTATGAAATAAATTTGGAAAGGATGAACCAAGAAATCTGATGGAGAGAAAGAGAGGGAGGTATCACGACGTCAATCCACACGAGTAGAATGTTCCGCAAGAATGAAGGTTGTATTGACCGATCATTAGACCTGGAAGATCATTATATTTGATGAAAAACATAATCATAACTTTACCACATCGTCAAAAACTACTAAACATCGTTCTCATAGAGCGGTCCATTGTAAGAACTATGATAACTAAACTGCATGATGGAGGGATTAAAATAAATGTAGTAGTATCATCAATTAATGCAATGGATAATACGGATTATGATATCATCACGCCACAGGAAGTTCATGATTACTTGAGGGTTGAAAGAAAAAATAATACAGGAAAAAATTTCATCCAAATTATCAAGCATTTCAAAGAAAAAAAGCTACCAATCCAGATTCTTACTTTAATTTCGAAGTAAAGGATGACGGAACTATGAGAAATGTATTTTGGGCTGATAGAAGATCTAGAATGTCATATCTAAAATTCATTGATGTTATTATATTTGATGTAACCTACAAAATAAATAACTTCAGCTTACAATTTGCTTCTTTCACTGGTATTATGCAACGATCCTGAATTTTCTGTACAAAATTTTTCTTCTTAAAGAACATAAAGGAATTTGCAAGCCTGAACACAATTTAAAAATTATTCTTGTTTAAGAATAGCAAGAAATAGATTGTAGCTCATTGGTAAAGCTTTACACTACTGTAACATAGCCCCTGAATTTGAATAGCATCAGCCACATATTATTTTTCTTTTAAACTTTTTCGAAGCCCAAAAGGTTACACGTGCAATACATGTAAGAAATGAAAAGACAGAAAAATAAATATGTGCATAATGTTGTATGTATAGAGGAAGACACGTGGTAAGAATCCAAGCCCCCGACTCTTCAACTTGGCCGGCGAGATCGAGCCTATGGCCGGCACCGCCGGGTCCCACCGTAGGGAACGGCCCCGTTCTCTGCACACTAAAACCCTTGGCCTACCACACTACCCCTGTTCTGTTTGATTTCCCAAAAAATTAACAGAGAATTAAATTAAATGAATCTTTAAATCCAATTTTTAATACTTTTTAATTCTTTCTTCAATTCCAAAACCCTAATTTTACCCTATAAATACAATCTCATACCTTAGCTCTCTTCATTCTGAAATCTCTTGTCAAAAATTATAAAAATTTTCTAAGTCAAAGAAGAGTACAAGTGGAGTTAGCCCTAGTACCATTTCCGGCGAGGATTCGAGGCACTTCCGGCGACCCCGTGACTCCACGAAGCTACCAAATTCTTTCTATAACTCTCCTGTAATCTTCTATCAAGTAAGTCTCATCTCTTTTCTCCTCTTCCTACATTAAAATGATCTCTTTTCAAAACATGTCTGTAAATAGAGTCATACCGGCTTTTGTTTCTAAAACTTTGAAAACAACAATTTTCTCTTAAGAATCACTCATCAATATCATTATACCTTACTTGTTAATCATTAACTTATAATTTGAAACAAGTTTCACCTTAAAACTCCATGTAAAACGACTTTATTTAAGCTTTTACAGTTAAATACCATGAAATTTACACACGACATCTTTTAATACTTTGGCTTAGCATACCTTTAGAAAATCTCACGAGATAATGACCTACCTTTCACATACACACATCTTGACATAGCACGATTCTCTTCAAACCAATATCTTGTGATAAAATACGACTTTTCAATAAAATACCCTGAACTATATAAAAACTCATTTTCTTGTAAATAGTATTTTAAATTCCTTGCGATTATGCCTCTACAACCCATTTCAGAGAACCCGCTATTGGATGGTGCGGATTATCGCACATCCACGGGCTAGTAGGGCGAGATGCAGACCTCCTCACGGAGCGTATGATCTCAATGGAATTTTAATACAATTTTTAAGAAAAACTAGAATTTTTATTTAATAATAAAAATTAATTTTTAATAATTATATAAATATTATCAAACCATCTATTTTTAATATATAATAAATTCCATGTTTTCTAGAATATAAAAGAATTACATGTTTCATGAAAATACCATTAAGAATCAATACAACTCAAACTTTACATTAAAATACCTTGAACTATTCAAGTTATATATATATTCACTAACATATCTCATTCTATAAAATTTACATCCATGAAAACCCTATATAACATAAATAAATACTTGAGATTTATTTTGAAAGTATATTTAAAATATTTTTTCATAAAAACCCCTCAAGTTATATTAAATTACAATAAGGGCCCTAGTAAATATAGGTTTAAGCGGGACCAATTCTCTTGAGCCTCAGAGAGCCGGAGAAAGTGGGTGCTTGCCTATTTAATGTAGAAAACTAAAACAGGGTTATCAATGGTGACTGTCTAGGAAAAAAACACAAATCCTGCCATCCATATACAGTTGTTACCGATAACACCAGAACCTAATTCAGGATCCAAATTTGTTTAAGAGTCGGACTCAATCTGAGTCTTAGTCTAATATGAATACAATCCAAACATGAATCCAATCATAACTCCAATGCAACATGAATCCAATATACCGAACTTGAATACTTGAACATGAATACCAGAACAATATCAGCATGACTTAACTTGACCGAACCATGGATATATCTTGAATTTGACCACACGACTACCGTTTACCTCCTGAATCCGTTTACATGAACAACTTATACCATGGTCTCGGCAAGTCTGATAACTACAAATCAATACAAAAAATACAATATACACTACGGGGTTTTAATGGGGTAGACTGGTACAGAATGTATTAGAAGTGGAACGAGATGGTCGCTAAAAGACCCTACATGAAGACCGAGTCCACGGGATAAGTTGGACTCCTCTCGTATACACTGATACCTTCTGTATCAAGCTACAAATAACTACGTTAACATAACATAACAAACAGATAATTTACCAGCTCTATTCTCTTTACTTGTCTATTCCATTCTATCTTTTGGGACTTACCGAGCGCTAGTTCGCTGACGACATTCATGTCTCCTCTTTCTTTAGAATGTTCGTCAGGAGGACCCGACTCTCAGAAGACCGAGTCCAGCCAGGATGATTTGGAGCAGATCACCGAGCAGCACGACTTCTAGGCTTTTACTTGTACTACTTTTCTTTTCAGTTCATATGCCATTATTTAGGCATCGCTTTCTATCACTGTACTTTACTTTCAGTTGTATGTAAAGAATGATTATCAATAAAAAGTTGTTGTTTTATTACATCTCTTGTTATTCTCGTGTTATTCATTTATATTACTTATTTACGCTTAATGTGTTTACTTCTGAGTAAATACGCCATGGCCCACCACGTCTCCTTCCCCGGGTTTTGTTGGCGGCCCATGCAGGTCAGTTCTGCATGAAGTCTTACCATGCAGGTCAGTTCTGCATGGAAAGCTAAGCAATATATCACAAGAATTATAAGAATCAGCAACTAAACATTCTTTACATTTCAACTCCGTGAACCTATCCTAACCCTACCTTTTCTCTCAAGGTTATGGATTCACAAACAACACGAGCACCAACGTGAATGGAAATACTCTACCTCCTATACCACCACCACCTACCGTAGCAGCTCCTACCAATGAGCAAACGGTATTGCTTGAGGCAATCAAGAGTCTCTTGGAGGGACAGCAGAAGCAGACTGCTATTCTCTTGCACCGCCCTGAGACCGAGGCACCCGGAGTGAAGCAATTCCGGGCACTGCACCCTAAGAACTTTTCTGGGAAAGAGAGCCCACTGGAGGCAGAAAAATGGGCTCATTCCATCGAAGACGATCTGGCAGCAGCACAAGTGCCCGAAATTTCTTGGGTGAGAGTTGCGAAACTGCAACTCACTGATAACGCCAGAGTTTGGTGGAAGGCTGAAGAAAACTGACTCACCCAGCCGATTGAATGGAAGACATTTCGCGACATATTCGACGCGGAATATTTTCCCGAGACTGCCCGTTTTGACATGAAACAACATTTCATCCACTTGCAACAGAGTTCGATGTGGAACAAATCAGTGGATGAATACGATACTGAGTTCACCATACTTAGCAGGTAAGATATGTCTCAATATTCAATTTCTTGATATCATATACTACACTGCTAATACAAGACCGTAACAGGTTTACGTCACATCTCATACCGACAACTGAGATCAGAGCTCGAAGATTTCAGTAAGGGCTGGACCCGGAAATCCAAGCTGCATTAGCTACAAGGGATTTTTTAACCCACGATCTTGCTCTGAAGGCTGCCCGAAAATATGATGCAATTGTAAAGAAAAAGGGCAGACCTCAGACTGCCGGTGTGAAGCGCTCTGCCACTCATATGGCAGGAGGAGCCTCTTCCATGCCACCCAGGAGACCAGAAGTAACATTTAACTGGCCAAGTCCAGATTTTTGCTTCTACTGCAAGAGGAATGGACACATAGGGAAGGACTGCAGGCGTGCAAACGGCCTGTGTTTAGTTTGTGGCGCATCCACTCACGACATTGGAACATGTTCTCATAGACGCAACCCAGTTCCAGTACACATCACCTTTCCACATCGGCCAGCCATTCAGGCTCCTGCACTTCTTCTTGCCCTTCCTGCTCCACCTCCTCGTGGACCTCCTGCACAACCTCCTCGTCAGTTCCACCAGGCAATGAGGAACCTGCCGCAAAGGCAGAGAAACATGCCCTAAGGACAGAGGAATGTGCCTCCATCCAGGAGGAATGTGCCTCCATCCAGGAGGAATGTACCCCGGCGTCAAGCTTTCACTCTAGCGGCCGAAGAAGCCGAAACTATAAGTCAAGGTAACACTAGTAATTCTTCTTCTTCCAAAACCCTTGCATTCTTTCGTTCTTTTAAACATATTTTTTCATGTACTTTCAGTAGTTCTTTTCAACACCACTGTTATCAAATTTTCTTGAATCTTTTACAACTTCCTTCTATAAATTTCGAGAATGAAATTTTTATAAGAAGGGTAGAATGTAACAACCCTGAATTTTCTGTACAAAATTTTTCTTCTTAAAGTATAGAAAGGAGTTTGCAAGTCTGAACACAATTTAAAAGTTAGTCTTGTTTAAGAACAACAAGAAATAGCTTGTAGCTCATTGATAAAGACTTGCACTACTGTGACGTAGCCCCTGTGTTCGAATCCCATTAGCCACATATTATTTTTCTGAATTCTTCTTTTAAACTTTTTGGAAGCCCAAAAGTTTACATATGCAACACACGTAAGAAATGAAAAGACAAAAAAAAAAACATGTGCACAATGTTGTATGTACAGAGGAGGACACGTGGCAAGAATCCAAGCTCCCAACTCTTCAACTTGGCCGACGAGATCAGGCCTATGGTCGGCACCGCCGGGCCCCACCGTAGGGAATGGCCCGTTCTCTGCATACTAAAACCCTTGGCCTACCACACTACCCATGTTCTGTTTGATTTCCCAAAAAATTAACAGAGAATTAAAATGAAACTTTAAATCCAATTTTTAATGCTTTTTAATTCTTTCTTCAATTCCAAAACCCAAATTTACCCTATAAATACAACCTTATACCATAGCCCTCTTCATTCTGAAATCTCTTGTCAAAAATTCTAGAAATTTTCTAAGTCAAAAAAGAGTACAAGTGAAGTTAGTCGTAGTTCCATTTCCGGCGAGGATTCGAGGCACTTCCAGCGACTCCGCGATTCCATGAAACTACCAATTTCTTCCTATACCTCTCCTCTAATCTTCCAGCAAGCAAGTCCCATCTTTCTTCTTCTCTTCCTACATTAAAATGATCTTTTTTCAAAACATGTCGGTAAATAGAGTTATACCGATCGACTTTTATTTCTAAAACTTTGAAAACTATATTTTTCTCTTAGGAATCACTCATCAATATCATTATACCTTGCTTGTTAATCATTAACTTATATTTTAAAACAAGTTTCACCTTAAAACTCCATGTAAAATAACTTTATTTAAGCTTTTACATTTAAATATCATGAATTTTACATACGACATCCTTTAATACTTTTTCTTAGCATACCTTTAGAAAACCTCACGAGGTAATGACCTACCTCTCACATACACACATCTTAACATATCATGATTCTCTTGAAACTAATATCTTGTGACAAAATACGACTTTTCAATAAAATACCTTGAACTATATAAAAACTCATTTTCTTGTAAATAGTATTTTAAATTCTTTGCGATTATGTCTTTACAACTCATTTCGGAGAATCCGCTATTGGATGGTACGGATTATCGCACATCCACGAGCTAGTAGGGCGAGATGCAGACCTCCTCACGAAGCGTATGATCTCGATGGAATTTTAATACAATTTTTAAGAAAAACGAGTATTTCTATTTAATAATAAAAATTAATTTTTAATAATTATATAAATATTATCAAACTATCTATTTTTAATATATAATAAAATTTCATGTTTTCTAGAATATAAAAGAATTACAAGTTTAATGAAAATACCATCAATAATCAATACAAGTCAAATTTTACATTAAAATACCTTGAACTATTCAAGTTATATATATATTCACTAACATATCTCATTCTATAAAATTTACATCCATGAAAACCCTATATAACATAAATAAATACTTGAGTTTTATTTTGAAAGTATATTTAAAATATGTTTTCATAAAAAACCCTCAAGTTATATTAAATTACAATAAGGACCCTAGTAAATATAGGTTTAAGCGGGACCAATTCTCTTGAGTCTCAGAGAGCCGGAGAAAGTAGGTGTTTGCATATTTATGGTGGAAAACTAAAACAGGGTTATCAATGGTGATTGTCTTGGAAAAAACACAAATCCTGCCGTCCATATGCAGCAGTTACCGATAACACCAGAACCTAATTCAGGATCCAAATCCGTTTAAGTGTCTGACTTAATTTGAGTCCCAGTCTAATCTAAATGCAATCCAAATATGAATCCAATCATAAATTCAATGCAACATGAATCTAATTTACCAAACTTGAATACTTGAATATGAATACGAGAACAATATCAACATGACTTGACTTGACCGAACCATGGCTATATCTTGAACTTGACTATATGACTACCGTTTACCTCTTGAATCCGTTTATATGAACAACTTATACCATGGTCTCGGCAAGTCTGATAACTACAAATCAATACAATATACATTACGGGGTTTTAACGGGGTAGACCGGTACGGAATGTATTAGAAGTGAAACGAGATGGTCACTAAAAGACACTACATGAACATCCGTGCCGTTGTCCCGTGGTTTTGTCAACGGGGCCTTATACTATGGGTGACCGTAGTCCATGGGATAAGTTGGACTCCTCTCGTATACACTGATACCTTCTGTACCAAGCTACAAATAACTACGTTAACATAACAAATAGATAATTTTCCAGCTCTATTCTCTTTACTTGTCTATTCCATTCAATCTTTTGGGACTTACCGAGCGCTAGTTCGTTGATGACATTCCTGTCTCTTCTTTCTTTGGAATGTTCGTCAGGAGGACTCGACTCTAAGAAAACCGAACCCAGCCAGGACGATTTGGAGAAGATCACCGAGCAGCACGACTTCTATGCTTTTGCTTATACTACTTTTCTTTTCAATTCATATGCCATTATTTAGATATCACTTTCTATTATTGTACTTTATTTTTCAATTGTATGTAAAGAATGATTATCAATAAAAAGTTGTTATTTTATTACATCTCTTGTTATTCTTGTATTATTCATTTATATTACTTATTTACGCTTAACGTGTTTAATTCTAAGTAAATACGCCGCAGCCCGCCACACCTCCTTCCCCGTACACTAGGAAGCGGGGCGTGACATATTAATCATCATAATCAATCTACATTATTTGATTGCGGACTCTTAGCTGATGAGACAGAAGACACATTCATATGGTTTTTTCAACAATGGCTTCTATTTATGAGTGGTATAATGCCTGATGCAATTATAACTGATCAAGATGCCGCTATTGGAAATGCTATAGCGAAAGTTTTTCTGACTACAAAATATCATTTTTGTGATTGGCATTTGGATAAAAATTCAAACGAGCATATGATCCATCTAACAAGAGAACATGCTATGAAGTTTAAAGAAGATTTTGAAACGATTGAAAGGAAGTGAAAGCATACAAGAAACTGAGAAATGTAGAGAAGATATGCAGAAAAAATATACAATGGGGCAGCGAGATTGGTTGCCGAAGTTGTGGGACGGACGACATTGTTGGATTTTTTGCTTTCTAAAAGATATATTTTTTGGTGGGGCAAGAACAAATCAACGAGCTGAAAGCATTAATTCTTTTTTTTGATGGTTTTGTGCATACAAGTACGCCACTGGTTGAATTTGTAATTCAGTATGATAGAGCTATAAAATGTTGTTGAAGAATAGATGAAGACGAAGGTTTTAAGACCGTGAACTTAAATTCCAGATTATTAACAGAATGGTCAGTCGAAAAACATGCTGGAGAATTATATACAAGAAAATTATTTTAAATGTTTTCACATGAGGTTAAAGATGATATTTTAAACTATACGCATAAAAAGTTAAGCAAAGAGGGGTCATTAACTAAATATCTTGTGGGACGAATGAATGCAGAAGAAAGTACTTATAAAGTCGTTAGTTATTATCCGAAGGAGCATCTAGTTTCATGTCAATGCTAGATATTTGAATCTACTAGATTTTATTTAGACATGCATTGAACATTATGTAGAAGAAAAATGTAGCACAAATTCATGACCGATATATCCTGAAGCGATGGACGATTAAGTCTCGACATCGTAATATTGCGTGTGTCAATGATGCAACGCAATCAATTGATAGGCGTAAGTGGTGGGATCTTCGAGCGTTGTGCAGCTATGGAAAATGCTTGTCGTTCGAATTCATTATATGATGAATTTCACACATATTTATTAGCAAAATTTGAAAAAATTGAGGATCAAAGAGAAGCTGCTCAAGCGTATGAACCGTCTGCTGTATCTATAGATGACAATGGTATTGAAAGGTCCACGAGACCTAATATTTAAACTTTGGAGCCAAATATCGAATATACAATTCATGACCCAAAAGAACCTAAAATAAACAAAGGCCGATCACGCGGAGCAAAAAGGTTACAAAGTGGTCTAGAGCCATCATAAAAGAAACGAGAAAAGGAACAAAGGACTTGCGGTAATTGACAAGAGAAAGGTCATTATCGCACCGGATGCAAAAAACCAAAGGTATTATTGTCTTACATATTAAATTTAATTATAGAATTATTTAAATTTTGAGTTGTTTGTTTTATTTTCATGTTGATGCTAAAAAAACTGATTGCTGAAAAAATGGAGATATTATGAGATATAGAATTAGGTATATGCAATGAGTATGTCTTATTTGATTTACGCTATACTTGTGATTTATGATGATGTTATTTCTTTCTTGCAATCTTATATACTTAACAATTTTTTACAGGTGACAAAATTTAATACCGACTGTCAACTCTGCATAGAGATTACGTATACCAATTCAGCTTGCTTCTTTGCCTAAATTTGAAAAGATCGATCGCTGCTTAGAGGAATCGCTTTTATTACATATTAGAGATTTTTTTCAAGAGGAGATTAAATAAGAATCTATTATCGTGTTTTCTTTGTATGGGCTTCTGCAGTATGCCTCCCAGTGCTGCTTTGGGATCTCAGCTGGCGCCAAGCGCTTGAACACAGATACCCTCGTAGTTGTTGGAGAAGTAGTCTGAGAGGCCAATCTGCGGAAGACAAATCGTCTTAGGGGTGCAGGATTTTTGGGTGACTGAGAAGTCGAAAGGGCTAGCCTTTCGAAGATCGCCTTCTTGGGTATCATGGGCTTCTTTTCCAGTGGGCCCACGGAACTCGAGCCTGGTCTGACGAACTCTGAGCTTTCAGATTTAGCAGGTTTGTCAGCAGAGCCTGCAGAGACAACGGCCAGTCTATCGAAGACCGACTTGCTTGGAATTTCTTCCCTTGGCGTTGAGGCACCAATAGTGGGGAGTGGAGGAAATTATCCGAACTAGAGCCCGTTCAGCATCTGCAAGACCTGAGCTGTCGGAGTGCACAGCAGTGGGGCTATGAACTGAGCAGACATGATTAGTTGAGGTGCGGAGGTGTCAGAAACAGATTTGCAGTTGTAGACTTAGTTAAAAAAGAGAACACCAGTTTTAGTATCCCGAAATCTAAGAGCAACATAAACATGTATATAACGCGATTAGTTCGCGAAACATGACACACAAAGTGTGGAGTGGAAAGAGAAAAAGATCACACCAGACGTGCCAGAATCTGTTTACCGCCGGAAACCGGACTGAGACATTGGAAGGACGTCTAGCTTGAATGTGGAGGCAGATACTATATAGAACATATCCGTCCACCTCTCCGAAAATACCAAGTAGATTTATGGCACCGTATATCGGAGGTTTGGGTGGATGCGACCGTTGCAGCAGACTTTATCAGATTCCCTCTCATATGTGAGGGGTTTATTGATTGTGGGGACGCTTTTTCCTGCAGGCGCAAGCCCCTGCAGTTAATTACGTTATCGCAGCGCGATAATAATTTTCTCTACTCCAGAAATCTTTATGTGTCGTGTTTTTTTTTATTTAGGGTTTCCCTTGGATTGTGTACCGAGACTAATTTATATTGTCGCCTATATGGTGCGGATTAGTCCAAATCCGTATATTAAGTTTGGGATTTGAACCTAAGTAGCATTTCTCATCTTGATGAGTTCACGGGATATTTGTTTTCATCTAAGCATCGTTAGCTTTATTGTAGACCAAGATCAACTTAGGTTCTGATTAAGGATCGTTGATCGAGTATGAGACTAGGGTCACCTTAAATATTTTAATTAAGGATCATTAGTCTTGTTGTAAACTAAGATCAACTTAATTTAGAAGCATAAGCTTCTACACATGGCGTATATTAGATAAATATCCAAGTTATGACTTTTTGTTCATGTGCACATATGCATCATAGGTGTGCACATGCTTCACACGGGAGATCCATGCTTTTCCCTTTCGGAGGGGTATACATGAATATGAGGTACGCATCCATATGTGGTACGTATGGGTATGGGATGCGCATGCAGTATCATTCAAGAAGTGTGCACGTGAGTATCACGTGATTTGCATTTGATTGGATTCAAGTAATACGCACGTGTGTATCACGTGACGCGCATGCATTTTTGTCTGTGGGGGTGCACACGTGAATGTCATGTGACGCGCATCTGTATGAAGTGCGCACGTGGATATCACGTGACGCGCATCTATATGAAGTGTGCACATGCATATCACGTGATCCGCACGTCCATAGTTCACACCCTAAGGTAGGGTGCACACTATGATGCATAAAGTTTTGTCTTTCAAAGAGATTGAGATTTATGTTGTTTGATTTAAAGTGTATTCATATGTCACATTTAATTTCAATGAAAGTAAAAACTTTCAAAAAAAATACTAGTTTTGATCTGTGTTTTTGTGATCTTCCTTTTACAAGGGTTTTATCTAAAATCTTGGATCTTAGAATAGATTTCTTATGAAAGAAATGACTTTTTGTATGAGAAAGATAAATTCTAATATCGTTTGATCTTTATTTTATTTTGAGAAGCACTAGCTTCGTTCTAAAAAGCACTAGCTTTTTATAAAAGAGATAGCATCCTCTTCTTTTTATTACCTAGTTGACTAGGGTTTCTTTTTCTTCAAGAACTTCGGTTCTTTTTTTAGAGAATAGAACAAAAGCTCATAGAGTCCAAAAAAGATCCAAAAGCCCCATTTTATTGTGAGGGGGTTTCTATTTATAGGAAAGAAATTGTTAAGTTTTGTTCGCAACAATCAAGTGAGTTTTGATCTCAATTTGATCATAATTGCATCATATCAATTAAAAGTGACATGCGCATCATTGGATCATTGATCCAAAAATAAATTTTGATTATTTTGTTAAGTTTGTTATTAAAAAAACAGATTTAAATTGATTTATATCAATTTAAGGTGCGTGCGTACCGTTTGATCATTGATCCCAAGATCAATTTTAATTATTTTTATTAATTAACTGACAAAAGATTTTCTTCAAGTAATGACTTAGACAAGTACATGTGATGGCCTTTGCCATGTGCATGTATCTTGCACGAGCCGCATAACATGCGATGGCCTTTGCCATACGCATGTGCTTTGCACGTATCGCATCGCATGTGATGGCATTTTCCATGCGCACGTGCTTTGCATGCGATGGCTTTAAGCAATGTGCACATGCTTTGCATGCGATGGGCTTAAGCCATGCGCACATGCTTTGCACGTGTCGCATCGTATCTATTGGATAAACCCTAAAATGGGTGCGTACAAACACACTAAATATGTTGATTCTCTAATCATTGTATATTAAATTTAAAGTGAAGTTGCTTAATGTTGTGTATGCTTCTCATTCGATCCTTATTTGATTTCCCTATTGATTTGGCGTTATCTCAGAGTTGTTCAAGAATCAGATTTATCTGTAAGCAAAGGGACAGACGTTTAAAGTTAAAACTTCAGACGTCAGTCGACGTTCTGTATGTTTTGCATACATTCGGCAGATATCTGCATAGAACTCATCAAACGTCTGCGAGCGTTCTGTACTCTCGAGACATCAAGACCAGACGTCTGAAGATCCTTCTTCAGATATCTGGGAACGCTATGTTGTTTGGAAGACTCTTAGGAAAACGTCTGCACTTCCTTCAGTAGACGTTTGCCATCGTCATGGGCCAGATATTTGTTAGTTGGGAAATTAGTTATTTTGATCGTATCTCTAGAATACTATATATATTGTGGTATTTTGTAACCCTAGACGAGATAGCCTAAATATAGATTTTGTGATATTTGAGAGAACCCTTTTGTTATTTTGAGAGAGCTAGGGTTTTGAGGGATTTTGTATTCGTCTGCCGGTTTTATACTCCTCCACTTTTGGATATTAATAAATCTTCACCTTCACCTATTGGTTAGTACTCATATTTCTTATTTACCTGTGGTTTGATTACTTCCCTATATCGTCTGTATTATTGCTTCGTGATTGTCTTGTTACAACAAATTGGTATCAGAGCATTATTGTGTTTGGAGATCTTTTGGGTTGAACTGTTAGGTCTTTAATTTTGCGATTTAGGTTAACGGTGGCTAACAACACTTGTGTCCTCTTCCGCAATTTCTTAGATCGTGATTTTGAAGTTTTACGGTTTGTTAGCACTCAAAGTGTTTTAAACTGATCCCGCATCATGTCTCCGACAATCATGAATTTCGATATTGAGAAGTTTGATGGAAATATGAGTTTTTGTTTATGGCAAGTCCGTATGATTACCGTATTGACTCAAAATAATTTGAGAAAGGCGATTCTTGGAAAGGATACAAAGCCTTCCACTATGATGGAGGAAGGTTGGGAGGAGTTGGATGAAAATGCCTTCATGGCTATCCAGTTGTGTCTGACAAACAAAGTTCTGCAAGAAGTTTTGGTAGAAAAAATGGTGGTTAGTTTGTGGCAAAAATTAGAGGAGTTATATTTAAGGAAATCTCTCACGAATCGACTCCTGTTGAAGTAGTGTCACTACACACTTCGTATATCAGAAAGCTCTCCAATCAAATCTCACGTCGGTGAGTTTAATTTGATCATTATGTATTTGGGTAAGATCGACATTAAGGTTGATGATGAAAATCAGGCTTTTATTTTGTTATGTTCATTACCACCCACGTATATGCACTTTCGTGATACTATGTGTCACGCCCCGCTTTCCGGTGTACGGCGAAGGGGACGGGACTGGTCCGCTACGTATTTACTCTGAAGTAAATACGCTAAGCGTAACTAAGCAATATAAAAGAAGTAAATGCACAAGAGACAAGATATAATAAAACAACAACTTTATTTATTCACATTCTTTCTGTACAATGCATGGAAAGTAAATACAACTGAAATAAAGCAATGCCTAACAGGAATGTAAAGTACTGAGAGGAAATGTATACAATGAAACTAAAGTGCTGGGTCTTCAGTAAACTGATCCAAGTCTTCAGCAGTAGGCTCGATCTCTGACGTGTCCCAATTACTTGACGACATTCAAAGAAGAAAGAAAGAGAATGTCGTCAGTGAACAGGTCGCTCGGTAAGTCCCAAAGAGAAGAGGAAAGTAGAATAGACAGAATAAGAAGGTATCTTGTAAAGTTGTATTATATTGTTGTAATATTGTGTTAACGCTGTTATTTGTAGCTTGGTACAGAAGATGCCAGTATATACGAGAGGAGTCCCGCGTACACCGGGGACTATGGTAACCTGTAGTACAAAGCTCCGACGATAATACCACGGAACAACGGCATGGATGTAATTACGTCTTAAGTGACCACCTCGTGCCACCTTTAACATATTCCTTACCAGTCTACCCCTTAAATTCCGTAGTGTTATCTTGATTGTATTGTATTGTCTTGTATTGTAACTGTATAAATTGTATAATTGGATGACTCACCGAAACCATGATATCAGTAAACGGATGTAACCGTATAATCATGTAAATCGAATAACTGGATAACCATGTAAATGGAATGTATATTCATGGTTCGGTCAAGTTGTATAGATTGATAATTGGATTTATGGATTCATATTGAATTGTAATATTGAAAATTGTAAATTGTACTTGAATCATATTCATGTCTGATTATACTGAGATTCAAACTGAGTCAAACAATCTACAAGGTAAATTGAAGTCCTGATTGTTTTATTAATTTGTCTACCTTAGATAGGCAAGCACCCACTTCTCCGGCTCTCTGAGGCTCAAGAGATTGGTCCCGCTTAAACCTATGTTTAGTAGGATCCTTAGGGTAATTTATAGAACTTGAGGGGGTTTTATGAAAAAATACTTTTATATACTTTTCAAAATACACCCCAAGTATTTATTATTCGTCTTTAGAGTTGTAGTGAATGTAGATTTTATATTGTGATATTTCTAGTGAACATATCCTAATTTCATAAATAAAGCTATTTATTTGTAATATTGGTTTTGTATGGAATTCAGGGTATTTTAAGATAAATTGATTCTTGTGATTTTTAGAACAAATGGAATATTTATATCATAAAAAATATGTATTTTAATGAGAAATATACATATATTTATACAAAAATAATTTTAATATATATTTTATATTCTAAAAATCTCATTTTCTTAAGAAGTCGTATTTTTAAATCTTTCGAGACCGAATGCTCCTTGCGGAGGTCTGAATCCCGCACTACTAAGCCTGAGGATGTGTGATAATCCGCACCATCCCGAATGGGTTCCCCAAAATGGGTTGTAGTAGCGCTTTGTAAAGATTTGTATAAATACTAAATCCTTTAGAAAACAGTTTTATTAAGTAAATAGTATTTATTTGTAAAGATGTCAATTTTCCGTATTCTATGTTCTAGGGTCTCCTAAGTCAACTGGACTATTCCTAACTGGTCCAAAGCGACAAGTTGTGAGATATCTCAAATCGCCTCTTCACCGCCAATTGTGGCCAGGTATGTACAAGTGAAGAAAGGAGGGATCCGCTCACGAATTACCGCGAGACGGGCCTTTTAAAATTACCTTTCTCACTTGCCTAGCCTAGACACCACAAAGTCAGGTTTAGATAAACGACTGATGTCCACAATCTTATCCTATTTTCATAATAAGTGGTATTTATTTAAAAAGTGTATCAATACTAAATCTTTTAGAAATGGTTTTATTAAGTAAAGTGTATTTAAATGAAAATGTTTGTTTTCCCGTATTCTAAGTTTTCGATGGTATCGTGTTATGTTGTATATGAGTGTGTGAGGAGGTAGGTCGTTACCTCGTGATCTACTTTTAAGGTATAGCAAGTTTAATGGGGTTAAATGTAGAATTGAAACAATGTGGTATTTAAGTGAAAAATACGATAAATTGAAATAGCCATCATTTCATATAATGAAATTTGATCAATTTGGTTGATTAGTGTTTAATAGTCAACATGAGAGAGTTTAAGTATAATTGTATTTACGAGAAGTGAATTTTTATAAGAAACCGAATCGGAAATGTGATTTGTTCCGATTCCGTCGGGTTTTGTAAATCCGTATTTTAGAATAGAAAGGAGAGATAGAAAATGGGACTTAAGGATTTTGGACAACTAGGAGAAAGAGATGAAAGAAGAGGAATCGCCGGTGCGTCGCTTCGTCGCCGAGAGCTCCTAGAACGATCGCCGGAAGTTCGCCGGAAAATTCGCCGTAGCTTCGCTTCGTGCTCGATTTCAAAGTACACAAGATTTTTTGAGAATTTTTGAAAGTTGGCTCAGGGTTAGGGGTGAGAGGGCAGAGGGTAGGGGTGGTATTTATAGGGTTAGGCTAAGGTTAGGGTAGGTGTAGGGTTTTAATTAAAAAATGTAATAAGGTGTAAAAATCATTAAAAATTGAAGTAAACGGGTGTTAATGGGCTCTCTGGAGGTGGTCTACAGAAATAAAGTATGCAGTGGAGGTGGGGAGATAAAAAGTCACGGTTTTGCAGTTGACGACTCGGCCGACCTGCCGAGTCCGGCCGACGGCGCCGGCCCGAGTTGGCCGGTCCGCCGGCCGACTCGGCCGAGTCAGGCCGAGTCGGGGGCTAGGTAGGTGCGGGGTCGCCTGAATAAGGCTCTGGTATATTTAGTTTTTAAGGTTCATGTTTACCCCAATCAGAGCAAAGCTCTGTTCAAATTCCAAGGCAGGAAACGAAGCAACGCTTCTGTTTCCCCCAATCGGAGCAAGGCTCTGTTCTGAAAATTAAAATGAAAATTAAAAAATTAAAAAAATAACGCTTCAGCTGACTTGCGCTCTGTGCTGCGCGCCACGTGGAAGCGCGGTCGCGCTGCGCTCTGCGCTGCGCGCCACGTGTCAGGCGCAGGTGCGTTTGCGCCAAACATAATTAAAATTCAGTAAGATCCTTCTGTTCTTGTTAAAACAAGAAGATTGTCTTCTGTAAAACAGAAGCCCTTAGATCAAAGATCTAACGGTGGGGAAAATTCCCCAAATTACTCAGAGAATGATCTCTTTAACAAACTTAACAAATCTATGGGCACTATATAAAGACCCCTAGACCCCAACTCAAAAAGGAAGAACATTAAAACACAGAGAGAACTTCTTTAAAGAAAATTTTGAGAAGAGCTCAAAGAAAGGAAAGGTAAAAAACCTTGAATAAAAGAAGAATTTCTTCTAAAAAGATCATTGATCTAAGAACAAGATCAAAGATCTTCAATAAAAATATAATGAAAACAAAGGCATTGCCTTTTGATGAACCACTGGTTCTGGAATCTTAAAAAGATTCTTTTCTTGAATCCAAAATTGGATCAAGATATTAAAACAGTGCCTTGCACTTGTAAATCTGTACTGTTGCGCTCTTGGGTTAGCGCAAGCCACCAGAGAGCGCCACGTGTCAGCTCCAGAACAACTTGCGCTATGCGCTTTTAAAATAGAGCATTGCTCTCTGAAATTGGTGCAACTCACAGAGCGCGCCACGTGTCAGCAGCGCAGCGCACTGCGCTAACTGCGCTTGCGCTCACCAGAGCGTGACACGTGTCACCTCCACATACGCTTGCGCTCATTAATTAGCGCAAAGCGCCTGACATGCCACATGACCACTGTCAGATAATTAATGCACTGCATTATTGAAAAGAAGGGCCGAGCACAATTAAAAAGGCCTAACAGGCCTAATAAAATGCCATGCATTATTTTAAAAAGGGCAGAGCCCAAAGAAAGGTCTGTCAGACCAAAACAGATGCTCTGCATCATTTATAAAAGGACAGAGCCCAAATCAAAAAGGCCTAGCAGGCCAGAATAAAATGCAGTGCATTATTAAACAGGGGCAAAGCCCTAGCACAGGCCTAATAGGCCGAAAATAAAAACGTTGAATATTCTCAACTGGACTTAGCCCAATCATGGCCGTAAGTCCTCAAATTAAATTGACTGAGCACGACTGCTCTCTTAAATCAATTTACACTCGGTTCAAGGGTACATCTCTGAACTCCTCTGACATCTGTCGTTGTAATCCTTCAACGTCGTCAGAGAGATGATGGGTCCCGACAGCCATACATGCAATGGACCACCATGTCCCTAAACTGGAAATGGATCTAGACGATCCCGTTAAGTTGATCTTAGTCTGGAAATTAGACTAACATATTCTTAACAAACGTTTAAGTTGATCTTAGCCTCAAATATGGCAAACGTATCCTTAAACCAAAACCCAAAACCCAAATCTAAGAAAATACGGATTTGGACTAATCCACGTCCTACGGACGACGAAATAAATAGTCTCCGTATACAATCCACGGGCAACCACAAACAAAACAAATACACATGACAAGAAGTGAAATTCTGGAGAAGGAGAAAGTGGCTACCGCGATGCGGTAGTGTAATTAACTGCAGGGGCTTGCACCTGCAGGGAAGAGCGTCCCCACAATCAAAAACCCCTCAAACGAGGGGGAATCTGATGAAGTCTGCTACATCGGCCGCATCCATCCAAACCTCTGATACACGGTGCCATAAATCAACTTGGCATCTTCGGAGAGATGGACGGATAAACCAAATAGAATCTGCTCCGAATCTCAGGCACGACGTCCCCACGTCGTCGCCGCCATTCGGAGGGGAACAGTTCAGTTCAAAGTTTGGGAGTTATCTCAGGTGGACTGTTAGGCTTCTATAAAATTTAAAACAAATAAATATAAAAATAATGTGGGGC
The DNA here is from genome assembly GCA_030015575.1 of Agapanthus africanus. Lineage (NCBI taxonomy): Eukaryota > Viridiplantae > Streptophyta > Magnoliopsida > Asparagales > Amaryllidaceae > Agapanthus > Agapanthus africanus. The sequence continues at coordinate 143,753,451 of CM057339.1, forward strand.
ATGGGATTTAAACTCTGGTGGCTTGGTTCAGCAGTGCAAGGTATTACCAATGAGCTACAAGCTCCTTCTTGTAATTAAATTGCTAATTAATTACTTAAGTCTTGTGCTCAGGTAATAAATACCCCTTTATGGATTTTTGAATTTTTTTTTGTAAAAACTTGTATATGAATTTAGGGTTGTTACATTCTACCTTCCTTAAAAAAATTTCGTCCTCGAAATTTGTAAAAGGGAAGTGTAACAGATTCAAAAAAAGTTTGGTGACTAAAGTTCTAACAGTATATGAAAAATAGTAAGGTGGTGCAAGTGTTTGAAAATGTGAAAGAGTCTTACTAGTGTTACCTTGGTCAACTGTCTTGGCTTCTACGGCTGCTAAGGTGTAACCCTGTCGCCGTGGCACGTTCCTCCTACCTGGAGGCATATTCCCCTGTACTCGAGGCATGTTTCTCAGTGCCTGATGGAATTGGTGATTTGGCTGAGCAGGAAATCCACGTGGAGGTGGTGCTGGGAGTGCAGGACGAGTTGCAGGAGCCTGGATAGCTGGCTGCTGCAGGTAGTTGATGGGTGTGTGAGCTGAGTTGCGTCTATAGAGACAGTTTCCAATTCCGTGATTGGACGCGTCACAAACCAAGTATAGGCCTTTTGCGCGTCTACAGTCCTTCCACAAGTGTTCTTCCCTCTTGCAATAAAAGCAAAAATCAGGTCTTGGCCGATCCTTAGCTTCTTCCAGTCTTCTGAGTTCAACAGCTGGCCTTGAAGAGGCCCCTCCTGCCATTTGAGTGGCAGGGCGTTTCACTCCTGCAGATTGAGGTCTGCCCCTTGCTTTTATCACTGCCTCATAACTGCGGGCAGCTTCCAGAGCATCCTTATGAGTTGGAAATTTCCCTGTGGCTAGTGCAGCCTAGATTTCCGTGTCCAAACCTTGTTGAAATTGACGGGCTCTAATCTCATCCGTCGGTATCAGGTGTGTCGCAAATCTGTTACGGTCTTGTGTTAGCTGTGTAGTATGTGATATTAAAAATTTGAAATCCTATAACATATCTTACCGACTGAGTATGGTGAACTCAACGTCATACTCATCTACTGACTTGACCCACATAGAACCTTGTTGTAGATGAATGAACTGCTATTCCATGGCAAACCTGGCAGTCACAGGGAAGTATTTCGCGTCGAACCTATCGCGAAAAGTCTTCCATTCAATGGGCTGATCAAGACGGCTTTCTTCCGTCTTCCACCAGTTCCGTGCATTGTTCGTGAGTTGCAGCTTTGCAACTCGGACCCAAGCTATTTCTGGCACTTGTGCTGTTGCCAGATCATCCTCGATACTTTGAGCCCATTCCTCAGCTTCCAGTGGGCTCCCCTTTCCTGAGAACTGTTTGGGATGTAAAGCTCTGAATTGCTTCACCCCAGGTGCTTCAGCCTTGGGACGGTTCAAGAGCTGTTGTTGTCCCTCTAGGAGACTGCGGATTGCGTCAAGGAGAACCGTTTGCTCGTTGAGTGGAGCAGGAATGGCAGATGTAATTGGTAGTGGAGGTGGAGTGTTGTTGAAGTTAGTGCTGGTATTGTTTGGGGAATCCATAACCTTGAATGAAAAATTTAGGTTAGGACATATTCAAAGTATATGATTCAAGGAGTATGAAATTGATAAGATTCAAGGAACATGGATTGTAAAGAATGTTTTAGTTGCTAGTTCTTGTGTTTTATATTGCTTAGGTTGTTCACGCAGAACAAAACTGCATAGTATGGTTCTATACAGCTCTGATCTGCATGGGCCACCAACAAAACCTGTCACGCCCCGCTTCCCGGTGTACGGCGAAGAGGACAGGATTAGTCCGCTACGTATTTACTCTGAAGTAAATACGCTAAGCATAACTAAGCAATATAAAAGAAGTAAATGCACAAGAGACAAGATATAATAAAACAACAACTTTATTTATTCACATTCTTTCTGTACAATGCATGGAAAGTAAATACAACTGAAATAAAGCAATGTCTAACAGGAATGTAAAGTACTGAGAGGAAATGTATACAATGAAACTAAAGCACTGGGTCTTCAGCAAACTGATCCAAGTCTTCAGCAGTAGGCTCGATCTCTGACGTGTCCCAATTACCCGACAATATTCAAAGAAGAAAGAAATAGAATGTCGTCAGCGAACAGGTCGCTTGGTAAGTCCCAAAGAGAAGAGGAAAGTAGAATAGACAGAATAAGAAGGTATCTTTTAAAGTTGTATTATATTGTTGTAATATTGTGTTAACGCTGTTTGTCATGCCCCACCTCCAATACAGAGAGTATTGTCCGCTCTGGCCGAAGCCGCACGGTTTTGTCCTTCGGAGCGAACCGGACCCGACCAGGGGCCACTTCCCAGGAGGTCACCCATCCCAGAACTTCCCTAGATCGAGCACGCTTAACTACGGAGTTCTCAAACTCCTGTAGTGCCGGTTCACTTAAAAGACGCCTCTGTATTGAAGAGTGGTATCATTCCATTTATAGTACAGATCTGCCCCCTTTCGGAATGTATTCCGAAGAGTCCCCATTGTTCTACAGTGGGTCCCACGGACTCAAGAGGTGGCCCCCACAGATTCAAGAGGTGGCCCCCGCCCACTTAACACGACACTTGGCGTGGCACTTTGTTCCGTGTGGCACTTTGCTCCGTGAGCAAGAACCGGGTCCCGACATTCTCCCCACCTTTGAACAATGGTTCGTCCTCGAACCACAGACCTACTATTGAGGGACTAGCTCTGATACCATTCTGTCATACCCCACCTCCAATAAGAGAGTATTGTCCGCTCTGGCCGAAGCCGCACGGTTTTGCCCTTCGGAGCGAACCGGACCCGACCAGGGGCCACTTCCCAGGAGGTCACCCATCCCAGAACATCCTAGATCGAGCACGCTTAACTACGGAGTTCTCAAACTCCTGTAGTGCCGGTTCACTTAAAAGGCGCCTTTGTATTGAAGAGTGGTATCATTCCATTTATAGTACAGATCTGCCCTCTTTCGGAATGTATTTCGAAGAGTCCCCATTGTTCTACAATGGGTCCCATGGACTCAAGAGGTGGCCCCCACAGATTCAAGAGGTGGCCCCCGCCCACTTAACACGACACTTGGCGTGGCACTTTGTTCTGTGACCTGTGGAAAACTGCAATCCCAATCGATGCAAAACCTGGCTCTGATACCAACTAAACCATGTCACGCCCCGCTTCCCAAAATACGTAATACGAGGGGTAGACAAGGCCAGCCATGCTCCTACGGTCAAGGAAATGTCCTGCCGTAGTCACATTTCGGCTTCTAGTTTTTCATGGTAAACAGTAAATAATGTGCAGGTAAAGAGAGATGCAGTAACTGAAGGAAACAATGTAAAGAACTGACCTGAGGGGGACAAATATAGATATAACTCTGGATATCAAATCGAGATGTCTGTAATGTACGTCTAGTCCTGGTCCAGGCTAAATCTTCTCCTCACACTGAGCATGCATACTCAGGTCGTCAGAGCGACGCAATAGCAATATAATATGTATAAAATCAAGTGACAGTTCTAACAGTGGTAATAGATATAAATAACAGTAAATCAATGACAGCATGAATATGAATGTGCAGTAATCAATGCAACGGAACAGTAAAAGCAGTAAAACGATAAGTCACGTATGTCAACACAGTAAGTAAGATATCTCAATGCCAGTATCCCTATCAGTCTCTAAGTCTCACTGTACAGGTCACTAAGCCTATCGTCAGTCCAAGTGTGAGAGTCAACCACTCGCGAGTGTCCTCCACCCAAGGTAAACCCAAGGGCAAGGGACCACGGGCCCAACATGTAACATGTATATCACGGTGAATATCACATACCCTGTAAATCTCCATATATCTCCCTAAATATATAAGCCGGCATGGGACTCCCGAGATTCTGTTGAACTCACACTTAAACTACCCCACACCCCGTGGTCTACATCAAACGCTAACCATAACCCTAAATACTAATCGATCCGTGACAAGTCTGCGCGAGAACTGGAGGCAGGACCTCCATCAAGCACGTCCCGACTAATACCTAAGATAAATGGCAGTGTCGGATGCCTTATCTGTGACACCCGTGCAAGCGCTTCCATAAGTGTCCCATACCACTTATAGTCACACGTACACGCATCCCACAGACATCGACAATGCAATAGAATAATAGGGTCACTGATTGTGTACAAGTACGTATCACTTTCACTTATTCACGGATACATGAACACTGACGTACTTGCCACAATCATCACTAAAATCTAACACTGGGTAAATGCACGATATTACTAGGTTATCACTGCAATGATAAGAGTATGATATGATACGTAAACAGTATATGAAGCACGATTAAGGTGTCATAAAGACAGTATTCTATCACTTGCACAATTTATCATAAGTCATATGTTTACAGTTTAATGAAACAATGAACGGGGAATAAACAGTATGTTCAGTTATTTAACCATTGAATTTAGTTTCATGCCAATCGGGTTCCAGGATCATTAATTATAACCATTTCATTTTAAGCGTTCGCCGCTGGAAATCCGGTTTCAGAATCGGATGTCCATTTCGCAACGCATTTTAATCCCAGTTGGGATCAGATTTTAGCAACGTTACAGTTGGATGAAATCTAGGGTTTTCAGTAAGGTTTTCAACGCAACAGACGGATCTTCGATCGCGTCTGTACGTCAGGAGATATACACTATTCAATACCAATATGTCAGTTCTGATTCTGGGACTGTTATGCGTCCCGATCTATTAAATTACAGATCAAATATCAAACGGTAACGAAACAGAATGAAACCGATTGTGTTGTCTAGCTAACAGATTTACCTATAATAAGCAGCGGAGTTCCGTATTCTATGAGTTAAGGAGATCTTGTGGTACCCATTACGGAACAGCAAGCAACAACTGGAGTCGCTCGTGACTGCAGTCCAGAGTCGCACTCCGATCCAATTATCATCACAATTTAAGTACAGGAATACCAGGAAACCAGTATAGGGTTAAATTTCGTCGAGTCGGCTTCGATTTGAGCCCTCGAACGCACCATTCTAGTATGTATATGATTTATGGTGAATTTAACGGTTTTCAGGTGCAAGAAAATTCCAGTTTTACGGTTGAACTTGAGGGTAGTTGTTTTAGTCGTTAACGGTCATAATATCCAACGAATTTCACACATTAGGTTCACGGCCACACGGGCCAACTTATACCAGTTAGTTCCGTCATATTTGATGGGTATTTTCATTGGGAACGTATGTCGAACAGGTATGGTACATAATTAATCCAAAAGTGTAACACTATGATTTATGAAATTAACGATTGTAACTAGGATATATAGCATGTAAGCAAGTAAAATACTTGCCTGGAGGTGCACGGCAGCGAGGTACAGTACGGGTGCGCGACGAACTAGCACCGCTACGGCTACGGGTGAGCTCGGGTCTGTTCTCGGCTAGTGGGGGCTCGGGCGTCGTCGGGGTGTCTTCGGGCTCGGGCAATGTCGTGTGGTGGTGTAGGTTGATAGGGAATGGAAAGACGGTGAGATAGGGAGAGGGAGGGAGAGAGTGCTAGAGAGAGAGAGAGAGAGTAGGCATAGAGAGAGAGGGAGAGTATGCAGTGAGAGAGATGAGAGGGAATCAGAGAGAGGGAGAAATGAGAGAGATGAGACAGAGAGGGGCACACAGAGAGAGGTGAGAGCTAGAGAGAGAGGGACAGAGGGAGAGAGAGAGTTGAGAGTTAGAGAGAGAAAAACAGAGGAAGGTGAGAGAGAGTGTGTGTGCAGGCAGAGAGAGAGATGAGTGAGAGAGCACGGAGAGATTGAGAAGAGAGAGAGAGTGGGCAGAGAGGTGTGTAGAGGGAGTGATGACGACGACGACGAATGATGACGATGAGAGGGTTCAGGGTGCGACGACGATTGGGGCGAGAAATTCACCGGCGTCGACGGCAACCAGTGGTCGAGCTCGGGTGCGTGGAGAGAGAGGAGTGGGTTTGTGTGAGGAGGAGGAGCTCGGGGTGCTTGTGATCGAGGGTGGAGGTGGTGGTGGTGATCAGGGATGATCGACGAGGAGGGTGCGGCTGTGGTGGTCGCGAGGTTGGGAGGAGGCGGACGAAGAGGTGAAGTGGTCGGTGATGGGTGCAGAGTGGAGGACGGCGAGGGAGCTCGGGTTTCAGGAGGGATGAGGGAGGAGCGAAGAGAGAGAGAAGGGGAGGTGGTCGTGGGCGGTCGGCGCTCGGAGAAAAGAGAAGACAAGAAACAGAGAGGGAGAGGAATGAGGACGAGTGAGAGAGAACAGAGGCGACGGGGGTTAGAGAGGGGGTGCGCGACGTGAGGTAACGGTTCGCAATCATGGCGGAGGAGGCGGCGTGGGTTGCGGCGAAGGAGCGGGTCGCGCGCGACAGGAGGCGGGAATCTCGGGAGAGAGCCGTTGGAGACGAAGGGTTGGGTGGCAGGCCGGGTAGGATAGGAGGCGCGGGTGAGTTGAGGCGGGCTTGGGCTGGGTGTGGGCCAGAAAAATATAAGAATAAAAGAATTGTGTGGAGGTGGAAGAGAGGGCCGGGCCGGGTTTAATAGGAAAAGAAAATTGAGTGGCTGAGGAAATAAAAGAATTGTGAAGGGAAAGGGAAAAATTAGTTAGGTTTAGGATAGGTAAAATTATAAATAAGATAAGTAAAATTATAAATAAATAAGATTATAAAATAAAATAAATAAAATTATAAAGCAACAAAATACAGATTTTGGTATAAAAAGGGGCTGGGTATTACATCATACCACCCTTGTTAAAATTTCGTCCTCGAAATCTAAAATAAACGATAAATTATACAAACATAGGCAAAAGCAATTATATTGCAACTATCACATAATGCTTTACTTGAAATAGGCAGATAACGAAATTTGAAAGTTCATATATGTAAGAACAATATACGAAGGTATAAGTCTAAATAAATATACGACAGGATCAACTACAAAAACAACCTATATGTAGATAAGAATAGCAACAACAACAATAATGAACAGTGATATTCGAGACGTACTCAACAAAATCGAAACTCAATTATATGTACATGTAGGTATATCAAAAGTAATACATCAGAAATAGTAAGTATAAGGCACAAACATTGATAATAGTAACCATAGGCCCAATACTCGAAAATAAAGTAACGACAATAAAATAGTGAAAGATTTGTCGGTAGATTAAAACATTTTAGGACTATATATCGATCAAATAGTTTTAAAATAACTTAGAAAACTCATATAGTGAAAATAAGAAACATGGAACAAAATGAGCGCGGTGTAAGATCGCGCTACTGAAAATGAGAATAATAATAATGCACTTAAAATACATAAAACGGAGAAATCAATAACACGTACTCTTTGATAAATACAAAATACTAAAATTACATTTTCAAATAATAGTGCCCCTAAATCTAGTTGGGGTAACAGGGAAAAACACAAGTATGTCTAGGCCTAGGTAGGGTAGGGATTACAATGGAATGTGGCTGATACAAAAGGTCGAAGTGTGACGGCTTCAGGCTGAAGATCATGGAAATTGGGGTCGGTTCAGCACAAGAAGTAAGGGTGGGCCACAAAGGACTACAAGGGAAACAGTATGGGGAGGATAACTTTCGGTACATCATATGAATCAAGAATTTGAAGGGTTAGCTAACTCGAGGATTTCACTATGAACTTCTCCTCCCAGAAGGATCTCAATCGAGGCACAGACGAAGGATGAATGGCGGCTCATTCCAAGGATCAGGGTGCGGTACCTTCTAATCGAAACGAGGGTGAAAAACTATACAATGAATAGGGGTGGACAGTCAGGGAATTCAGCAGAAAAATAAATGGATAGGGGCAATAAACAAGTATCAAGCGAACCAATAATAAAAAGGTTTACGAATTCAGAAGATTTATTTCATTCAAGAAAATTTGAAACAAGGCATTCCCAAAGGCGAAAAGTGGCCCTAAACTATACACATTCTATTTGGCCAGAAAGACAACATCAAAAGAAATTCCGTCAGTCGCGGTTGTGGAGCTTCAGCAGGTTGCGGTAGGCTCGCGCGCTCAGGTAGGGGCGTCCCTCTCCATAGCGTCTCGCGGGTATCTCCATTGGGAGTTCTTCCATAGCAGGGTCTTGTCCTTCTGATCCTTCTTTCTCGGCTGGGGCTTCTTCGTCGAGGTCTGATTCCATGGGATTCTCTTCTATGTGATTTTCCTCCGCTGGATTTCCTTCTATCGGGTCTTCCTCGGGATTTTCCTCTATCGGGTTCTCTTCAGGATCTTCATCCTCTTCGTCGGGATCGCCTATCATGTCAAACTCTGGGGCGGGCCATCCTTCGCCCTCTGGATCGTGGTTTCCGAAATAGACTTGGGGACCGTTGATCTCATCGTCAGAACTCAACAGCGTGTGGTCTAAGGAAACGCATGACTGTGCATCCTCGCCTAGATGCGGCGCTGCTCCGGGGTGGGCCATGGCCTGAAAAGAAAGTGTCATGTTTAAACAACGGAACATAACAAGAAAATAGTTAAGTGTACGAAGTATAGAAAGATATGCGGTGGCAGGAATTGAAAAATCAGGATTAAGATACTGTGATAACGAATAGTATAAATAAGGAGAAAGCAAAAGGATGATACATATATTACGATTCAAGTTTTATTTCATTCAACTAAAAGTTCGACAGATACAAAGGTTCAAACGGAAAGAAATGTTTATAAGAGGATGACAACATAATACTGAAATTGGAAAACATAAAAATTCTTCTTTGATTGCTAGACCGCTGCATCATCGTTACGCGAGTTGAATCCTGTGTTGGGTCTGCTTTATCCTCGAAGCGCGAACTACGCAATAATCGTCACTCGGCAGAAGTGGGGAGTGTGGACGAATCTCCTCCTTGTAGCTCCTTCCTTTCTGGGCAACCGTTGATAAGATGTTCGATAAGATATTTGTTGGACCCGCATATCAGACATTTCCCTTGGGCGCGGCGACAATCCCTCTGAAGATGTCCTGGTCTCCTACAATACCCATAACATGAGGTCTTCTGCTGCTTCTGTCGCGGGGAAACAAATTGACGCTTCATCTTCTTCTCCTTTCCTCGTCTAACGGGGATCCCTTTGTGATTGGAGACAGCCGCTGGTGCCTGATTCACCTGTCTTCTCAGTCCTTCAGCCAACAAGTCGTTTGTTCGCTCCTGGGCTTCCTTTAGGCCTTGCAGTACACTCAGAATCTCAATGGTCTGATTCTGGGGAGCGGATATAGATGAAGAGTCGTTGGAAGACATGATCCTGAGACAACAATTTTGAGAATGATATAAGTCACAAGCTAAACGAATCAAAATATAATATGGATATGACAAAGATTCAAGAATATCAGAGGTGATGAATTTATTACAAGTGGGGAATCAACTGTATGACTTTAAGTCATTTGAATAAAGTACGGTATTGCAATTGCAACCACGTAACCTTGTCAAGTCACCCGAAACCATAGCGAATGGATAGCTGAACACACGATGTGAATATGGATCAAGAATGACAAGTTTACAACCTAGACCGAGGGATGTCTTAGATTGCTAAACTATACACGGAAAACTGCAACCCCAATCGATGCAAAACCTGGCTCTGATACCAACTAAACCATGTCACGCCCCGCTTCCCAAAATACGGAATACGAGGGGTAGATAAGGCCAGCCATGCTCCTACGGTCAAGGAAATGTCCTGCCGTAGTCACACTTCGGCTTCTAGTTTTTCATGGTAAACAGTAAATAATGCGCAGGTAAAGAGAGATGCAGTAACTGAAGGAAACAATGTAAAGAACTGACCTGAGGGGGACAAATATAGATATAACTCTGGATATCAAATCGAGATGTCTGTAATGTACGTCTAGTCCTGGTCCAGGCTAAATCTTCTCCTCACACTGAGTATGCATACTCAGGTCGTCAGAGCGACGCAATAGCAATATAATATGTATAAAATCAAGTGACAGTTCTAACAGTGGTAATAGATATGAATAACAGTAAATCAATGACAGCATGAATATGAATGTGCAGTAATCAATGCAGCGGAACAGTAAAAGCAGTAGAACGATAAGTCACGTATGTCAACACAGTAAGTAAGATATCTCAATGCCAGTATCCCTATCAGTCTCTAAGTCTCACTGTACAGGTCACTAAGCCTATCGTCAGTCCAAGTGTGAGAGTCAACCACTCGCGAGTGTCCTCCACCCAAGGGTAGAACCCAAGGGCAAGGGACCACGGGCCCAACATGTAACATCTATATCACGGTGAATATCACATACCCTGTAAATCTCCATATATCTCCCTAAATATATAAGCCGGCATGGGACTCCCGAGATTCTGTTGAACTCACACTTAAACTACCCCACACCCTGTGGTCTACATCAAACGCTAACCATAACCCTAAATACTAATCGATCCGTGACAAGTCTGCGCGAGAACTGGAGGCAGGACCTCCATCAAGCACATCCCGATTAATACCTAAGATAAATGGCAGTGTCGGATGCCTTATCTGTGACACCCGTGCAAGCGCTTCCATAAGTGTCCCATACCACTTATAGTCGCACGTACACGCATCCCACAAACGTCGACAATGCAATAGAATAATAGGGTCACTGATTGTGTATAAGTACGTATCACTTTCACTTATTCACGGATACACGAACACTGACGTACTTGCCACAATCATCACTAAAATCTAACACTGGGTAAATGCACGATATTACTAGGTTATCACTGCAATGATAAGAGTATGATATGATACGTAAACAGTATATGAAGCACGAATAAGGTGTCATAAAGACAGTATTCTATCACTTGCACAATTTATCATAAGTCATATGTTTACAGTTTAATGAAACAATGAATGGGGAATAAATAGTATGTTCAGTTATCTAACCATTGAATTTAGTTTCATGCCAATCGGGTTCCAGGATCATTAATTATAACCATTTCATTTTAAGCGTTCGCGGCTGGAAATCCGGTTTCAGAATCGGATGTCCGTTTCGCAACGCATTTTAATCCCAGTTGGGATCAGATTTTAGTGATGTTACAGTTGGATGAAATCTAGGGTTTTCAGTAAGGTTTTCAACGCAATAGACGGATCTTTGATCGCGTCTGTACGTCAGGAGATATACACTATTCAATACCAACATGTCAGTTCTGATTCTGCTGGGACTGTTATGCGTCCCGATCTATTAAATTACAGATCAAATATCAAACGGTAACGAAACAAAATGAAACCAATTGTGTTGTCTAGCTAACAGATTTACCTATAATAAGAAGTGGAGTTCCACAATCTACGAGTTAAGGAGATCTTGTGGTACCCATTACGGAACAGCAAGCAACAACTGGAGTCGCTCTGGACTGCAGTACAGAGTCGCACTCCGATCCAATTATCATCACAATTTAAGTACAGGAATACCAGGAAACCAGTATAGGGTTAAATTTCGTCGAGTCGGCTTCGATTTGAGCCCTCGAACGCACCATTCTAGTATGTATATGATTTATGGTGAATTTAACAGTTTTCAGGTGCAAGAAAATTTCAGTTTTACGGTTGAACTTGAGGGTAGTTGTTTTAGTCGTTAACGGTGATAATATCCAACGAATTTCACACATTAGGTTCACGGCCACACGGGCCAACTTATACCAGTTAGTTCCGTCATATTTGATGGGTATTTTCATTGGGAACGTATGTCGAACAGGTATGGTACATAATTAATCCAAAAGTGTAACACTAAGATTTATGAAATTAACGATTGTAACTAAGATATATAGCATGTAAGCAAGTAAAATACTTACCTGGAGGTGCACGGCAGCAAGGTACAGTACGGGCGCACGACGAGCTAGCACCGCTACGGCTACGGCTCCGGGTGAGCTCGGGTCTATTCTCGGCTAGTGGAGGCTCGGGCGTCGTCGGGATGTCTACGGGCTCGGGCAATGTCGTGTGGTGGTGTAGGTTGATAGGGAATGGAAAGACGGTGAGATTTGGAGAGGGAGAGAGAGAGTGCTAGAGAGAGAGAGAGAGAAATGAGAGAGAGAGAGTAGGCAGAGAGAGAGAGAGGGAGAGTATGCAGTGAGAGAGATGAGAGGGAATCAGAGAGAGGGAGAAATGAGAGAGAGGAGACAGAGAGGGGCACAAAGAGAGAGGAGACAGAGAGGGGCACAAAGAGAGAGAGGGACAGAGGGAGAGAGAGGGACAGAGGGAGAGAGAGAAAAACAGAGGAAGGTAGGAGAGAGAGTGTGCAGGCAGAGAGAGATGAGTGAGAGAGCACGGAGAGATTGAGAAGAGAGAGAGAGAGAGTGGGCAGAGAGGTGTATAGAGGGAGTGATGACGACGACGACGAATGATGACGATGAGAGGGTTCAGGGTGCGACGACGATTGGGGCGAGAAATTCACCGGCGTCGACAGCAACCAGTGGTCGAGCTCGGGTGCGTGGAGAGAGAGGAGTGGGTTTGTGTGAGGAGGAGGAGCTCGGGGTGCTTGTGATCGAGGGTGGAGGTGGTGGTGGTGATCGGGGATGATCGACGAGGAGGGTGCGGCTGTGGTGGTCGCGAGGTTGGGAGGAGGCGGACGAAGAGGTGAAGTGGTCGGTGATGGGTGCAGAGTGGAGGACGGCGAGGGAGCTCGGGTTTCAGGAGGGACGAGGGAGGAGCGAAGAGAGAGAGAAGGGGAGGTGGTCGTGGGCGGTCGGCTCTCGGAGAAGAGAGAATACAAGAAACAGAGAGGGAGAGGAATGAGGACGAGTGAGAGAGAACGGAGGCGACGGGGGTTAGAGAGGGGGTGCGCGACGTGAGGTAACGGTTCGCAATCATGGCGGAGGAGGCGGCGTGGGTTGCGGCGAAGGAGCGGGTCGCGCGTGACAGGAGGCGGGAATCTCGGGAGAGAGCCGTTGGAGACGAAGGGTTGGGTGGCAGGCCGGGTCGGGTAGGATAGGAGGCGCGGGTGAGTTGAGGCGGGCTTGGGCTGGGTGTGGGCCAGAAAAATATAAGAATAAAAGAATTGTGTGGAGGAGGAAGAGAGGGCCGGGCCGGGTTTAATATAGGGTTTAATAGGAAAAGAAAATTAAGTGGCTGAGGAAATAAAAGAATTGTGAAGGGGAAGGGAAAAATTAGTTAGGTTTAGGATAGGTAAAATTATAAATAAGATAAGTAAAATTATAAATAAATAAGATTATAAAATAAAATAAATAAAATTATAAAGCAACAAAATACAGATTTTGGTATAAAAAGGGGCTGGGTATTACACTGTTGTTTGTAGCTTGGTACAGAAGATGCCAGTGTATATGAGAGGTGTCCCACTTACACCGGGGACTTTGGTAACCTGTAGTACAAGGCTCCGTCGATAATATCACGGAACAACGGCATGGATGTAATTACGTCTTAAGTGACCACCTCGTGCCACCTTTAACATATTCCGTACCAGTCTACCCCTTAAACCCCGTAGTGTTATCTTGATTGTAGTGTATTGTATTATCTTGTATTGTAACTGTATAAATTGTATAATTGGATGACTCACCGAAACCATGATATCAGTAAACGGATGTAACCATAGAATCATGTAAATGGAATAACTGGAGAACCATGTAAATGGAATGTATATTCATGGTTCGGTTCAGTCAAGTTGTATAGATTGATAATTGGATTCATGTTGAATTGTAATATTGAAGATTGTAGATTGTACTTGAATCATATTCAAGTCTGATTATACTAAGATTCAAACTGAGTCAGACAATCGGCAAGGTAAATTGAAGTCCTGATTGTTTTATTAATTTGTCTACCTTAGATAGGCAAGCACCCACTTATCCGGCTCCCTGAGGCTCAAGAGATTGGTCCCGCTTAAACCTATGTTTAGTAGGGTCCTTAGGGTAATTTATAGAACTTGAGGGGGTTTTATGAAAAATACTTTTATATACTTTTCAAAATACACCTCAAGTATTTATTATTCGTTTTTAGAGTTGTAGTGAATGTAGATTTTACATTGTGATATTTCTAGTGAACATATCCTAATTTCATAAATAAAGGTATTTATTTGTAATATTGGTTTTGTATGGAATTCAGGGTATTTTAAGGTAAATTGATTCTTGTGATTTTTAGAAAAAGATGGAATATTTATATCATAATAAAATAGGTATTTTAATGAGAAATATACATATATTTATACAAAAATAATTTTAATATATATTTTATATTCTAAAAATATCATTTTCTTAAGATAACGTATTTTTAAATCTTTCGAGACCGAATGCTGCTTGCGGAGGTCTGAATCTCGTACTACTAAACCCGAGGATGTGCGATAATCCGCACCATCCCGAATGGGTTCCCCAAAATGGGTTGTAGCGGCGCTTTGCAAAGATTTGTATAAATACTAAATCCTTTAGAAAACGGTTTTATTAAGTAAATGGTATTTATTTGTAAAGATGTCAATTTTCCGTATTCTATGTTCCAGGGTCTCCTAAGTCAACTTGACTATTCCTAACTGGTCCAAAGCGATAAGTTGTGAGATATCTTAAATCGCCTCTTCACCGCCAATTGTGGCCAGGTATGTACAAGTGAAGAAAGGAGGGATCCGCTCACGAATTACCGCGAGACGGGCCTTTTAAAATTACCTTTCTCACTTGCCTAGCCTAGACACCACAAAGTCAAGTTTAGATAAACGACTGGTGTCCACATTCTTATTCTATTTTCTTAATAAGTGGTATTTATTTAAAAAGTGTATCAATACTAAATCTTTTAGAAACGGTTTTATTAAATAAAGTGTATTTAAATGAAAATGTATGTTTTCCTATATTCTAAGTTTTCGGTGGTATCGTGTTATGTTGTATATGAGTGTGTGAGGAGGTAGGTCGTTACCTCGTGATCTACTTTTAAGGTATAGCAAGTTTAATGGGGTTAAATGTAGAATTGAAACAATGTGGTATTTAAGTGAAAAATACGATAAATTGAAATAGCCATCATTTCATATAATGAAACTTGATAAATTTGGTTGATTAGTGTTTAATAGTCAACATGAGAGAGTTTAAGTATAATTGTATTAACGAGAAGTGAAGTTTTATAAGAAACAGAATCGGAAATCGGATTTGTTCCGATTCCGTCGGGTTTTGTAAATCCGTATTTTAGAATAGAAAGGAGAGATAGAAAATGGGACTTACGGATTTTGGACAACTAAGAGAAAGAGATGAAAGAAGAGGAATCGCCGGTGCGTCGCTTCGTCGCCGAGAGCTCCTAGAACGATCGCCGGAAGTTCGCCGGAAAATTCGCCATAGCTTCGCTTCGTGCTCGATTTCAAAGTACACAAGATTTCTTGAGAATTTTTGAGAGTTGGTTCAGGGTTAGGGGTGAGAGGGTAGAGAGTAGGGGTGGTATTTATAGGGTTAGGCTAGGGTTAGAGTAGGTGTAGGGTTTTAATTAAAAAAATGTAAAAATGTGTAAAAATCATTAAAAATTGAAGTGAATGGGTGTTAATGGGCTCTCTGGAGGTGGTCTACAGAAATAAAGTATGCAGTGGAGGTGGGAAGATAAAAAGTCACGATTTTGCAGTTGACGACTCGGCCGACTGGCCGAGTCCGGCCGGCGGCACCGGCCCGAGTCAGGGGCTAGGTAGGTGGGGGGTCGTCTGAGTAAGGCTCTGGTATATTTAGTTTTTCAGGTTCAGTTCAAAGTTTGGGAGTTATCTCAGGTGGACTGTTGGGCTTCTATAAAATTTAAAACAAATAAATATAAAAATAATGTGGGGCATGGGATTTGAACTCTGGTGGCTTGGTTCAGCAGTGCAAGGTATTACCAATGAGCTACAAGCTCCTTCTTGTAATTAAATTGCTAATTAATTACTTAAGTCTTGTGCTCGGGCAATAAATACCCCTTTATAGATTTTTGAATTTTTTTTGTAAAAACTTGTATATGAAATTTAGGGTTGTTACACTATGGTCTATGGACGTGATACAATATCGATCAAGGATGTCAAAGAAAATTTGATGAACAAAGAGAAGATCGACAAGGAGTTGATTTCTATCGAAACTGATGGTTTATCTTTCGGCTTATTTGTTCGATGACGAGCAGAGAAGAAAGGTCCGGAAGGTAATGGCAAGAAGAAGAAAAGTTCGAAGTCTAAGAATAAAAAGAACTTGACCTGCAACTATTGTAAGAAACCAGGACACTTTAAGGTCAATTGTTTCAAATTGCAGAATAAACAAAAGTTGGAAGACAAATCGAAGAAGGCGTCTTCAGCCAAAGCTAGTATAACAGAAGGAGAAGGGGATCTTCTTGTGGTTCTTGACAGCATACATCGAAACCAACGACGAGTGGATTATGGATTCGGGTTGTTCCTACAACATGTGTCCCAATAGGGATTTGTTCACTATCAATGAGTCCATTGATGGTGGAGTGGTTTTGATTGACAACAATAATTCGTGTCGAGCTATTGGCAATGGAACGATCAAAATCAAGATATTTGACGGTGTTGTAAGACATTGGCGGAATTAGGCACGTACCTGACTTGAAGAAGAATCTCATCTCTTTGGGTGCACTCGATGACAAAGATTACAAGTTTTCCGCTGAAAGTGCAGTTTTGAAGGTAACCAAAAGTGCTCTCGTTGTTATGAAGATCTTAAAGAAGGGGTCCTATATTCGTTGCAGGGTTTGAAAACTTTTGGATTGGCGGCTATTTCATCATCCAAATCTATGTCAGTTTCGGATGTTACCCGATTATGACACATGAGATTCGGGCATATGAGTGAGAGAGGTATGGACAAGTTATCGAAGCAGGGCCTATTATGGTATATCGAAAATGGAGTTTTGTGAGCATTGCTTATTTGGGAAGCAGAAACGAGTTAGTTTCAGTTCGGCGGTGCACAACACAAAAAAATACTCTTGATTATATCCATTCGGATCTTTGGGGACCCTCTTCAATTGCTTCTAAAAGAAGCGATGCAAAATATCTGCTTAGTTTCATTGATGATTTTTCAAGAAAAGTTTGGTCTACTCCTTGAAGCACAAAAATGATGTATTTACTACATTCAAGTAATAGAAGACGTTGCTTGAGAAGCAGATAGGGAATCAGATCAAGAGACTAAGGACAGACAACGGGTTGGAATTTTGTGATGGGGATTTCAATAATTTCTATAAAAACGAAGGGATTTTTCGGTATCATACCGTTGTCTACACACCACAACAGAATGGAGTTGCGGAGCGTATGAACCGGACTCTTTTAGAGAAAGAGTGGTACATGTTGTCTAATGCAGGGCTCAACAAGGAGTTTTGGGCAGAGGCGGTGAACACATCATGCTTCATTGTGAATCGGTCACCTCATACATCGCTAGGTAGTAAAACACCGGAGTAGATATGGTCTGGGAAGCACGCCAATTATTCTACACTTCGAGTGTTTGGTTGTCCCGCATATACACATTGTCGTGAAGGCAAGTTGGATCCTCAAGTGAAGAAGGGCATATTTCCTGGTTATGCTATCGGCATCAAAGGTTATAGATTGTGGTGTTCGGATCCTAAGTCGCCTAAATTTATGATTAGCGGATATGTGACTTTTAATGAATCTGCTATGTTGAAACCGAAGACTGTGGAATCTTCAGTTGAAGACGATTCAAAGAAAGATGAGCCGAGCGTTGATATTGAGATCGGTGAAAGCTCGGGTTCACATGAGATTTCTCCTTCACCATCGTTTGAAGAAGCTCATGATGAGTGTTCCCGCCAAAAATTTCTGCGCAGAAGAGTCCAAGGTATCAAATGGCAGCGATACGCTTAAGGAAATGCGAACCAATACCTTCCGGCCTGTATTTTGATAAGTTCCCGAAGGAGAAACTATTAAATTCTGATGGTATTGGAAGCATCTCGAAAAACCCTTCGATTTGATATATTATGGGCCTTATAATTCATTCGGGATCAAAAGTTATGAGGCATCACGTGTCCACACGTGATGGACCTTTAAGAACCCGCTGGAGGAGTTAAAAGATATAATAAAAACTCAGAAAAGACCCCAATGGGGCATCACGTGCTCACATGTGACCATGGGTCACGTGCAGACACGTGATGGGCTTTTAAAGCCTCTAAAATAATGAATATAATTTAATTCTAAAAGTCAGAAGTTACATCAATGAGATATCACGTGCTCACACGTGACCAAGGGTCACGTGTTGACACGTGATAGTTAAAACTGAAGCATAAACAAGCGGCCGTTCAAGAACTCAATTGGGGGTCACGTGCTCCCACGTGACCAAGGGTCACGTGTCAGCACGTGACTGGTTTCGAAAGCCTTACAGTTAATAGAATTAAATTCTAAAAGCTTCTAAATCTTTCCAAATGGAAAAGGATTATGGGGACCGTTGGATTAAAGATCTAAGAGTGATTAAATATCACCAATTTATGGAAAAATTCTAGACAAGGAAAGATCTCCCCAAATCTCACCGAAATAACAAACAGAATATCTTTTGGATTTAAAATCCAACGATGAATAAAATTCACCGAATGATCTAAAGGATCATATTAATGATGAAAGTAAATCAAATCTCTCATGAAATCAAATCAAATCTTTCAATGAGAGATTTGCTAAACAAATTGATTGTCTTCCTTCTCCTATAAATAGGAACCAAGAAAAGAAGAGAATGGATCTACTTTTTTGGAGAGAAGAAACAGAGGGAGGAGAATTTAATTCTCAAGAGAAAAAAGAAAAGAGAGGAGAATTTAATTCTCTGCAAAAGAAAAAACCCTAGGTAAGAAAAGAGTGGCTTAAAAAGAGAATTTAATTCTCAAAAGAGTTTAACTCTTATATAAAGAAAAGAACTTAGTTCTTTCTCTGGTTGAGGATCTGCAAAGTGCACATCTCCCCATGAATTGAGAATTTAATTCTCATTGGGTTGAGATCCTGCCATGCAGATCTAAAACACAGAGGAGGAATTGAGTTTTGAGAATTTAATTCTCCCAAACTCACAGGAATTTAATTCCTCCTAAAATGAAACTAGGGTTTAACCCTAATCAAGAATTTAATTCTTTTACATATCTGGGAATTTAATTCCTTTGAAAAGAAATCAGGGTTTCATCCTAAATAAGAATTTAATTCTTTCACGATAGGAATTTAATTCCTCCAAAATCATAATTAGGATTTAACCCTACAAAGAATTCAATTCTTAAAAGATCTCTGTTCATAAAAAGAACTAGGGTCACATGCCCCCACGTGACCCTTGAAAAGATCCCCTGCAAAGAACTTTGAAGCATCACCTCACGTGCTCCCACGTGACTCCCAAAACGCAGAAAGAAAAAGCAAAGGAAATGAAAGCTTTGGGCGCTTTCACGTGTTATCACGTGACCCCTCAGTAAATGCTTTAACAATTGGCGCACAGATCCCCATCACGTGCCAACACGTGATACTCTAAAATAAAAACAAAAGTGTTCAACACTTATTCGCAGATTTGAGGATAAACCAAAAGGAGATCCGGCTCCACATTTAGGGCGTCCTCACGTGTCACCACGTGACCCCTAATGAGCATTCTAACAGACCAGAGCGGGGGCCTCCATCACGTGCTCACACGTGATGGCCGTCAGAATTAAAAGAGTTAAACACTGATCTACAGAATAAAATAAGGGAAATCAGGGCGCTCTCACGTGTCTACACGTGACCCCTCTCTCCTTAGTGTTTAACACTAATTTGAAGACTTTGTTCCCAGTGTTTAACACTGATTTGCTTTAGTGTTTAACACTAATTTGAAATCTCTGATTACCAGTGTTTAACACTGATTTGCTTTAGTGTTTAACACTAATTTGATAACCCTGTTGCTAGTGTTTAACACTGGTTATCTTTTAGTGTTTAACACTAACTTGCTAATCTTATTCCCAGTGTTCAACACTGTTGGTCTTTAGTGTTTAACACTAGCTTTAGCCCAATTGGCTAAGTTTCTAGAGGCAAACCCTCTCCTTCAATGGACCAACAGAAGGCCAATATTTCAAACATAATTGGACTTAGCCCAAACTGGCCATAAGTCCTCAAATTATCTTGAACTGAGCACATCTGCTCTTTCAACCAACTCATTGGTTCAAGGGTACATCTCAGAACTCCTCTGACATCTGTCGTTGTAATCCTTCAACGTCGTCAGAGAGGTGACGGGTCCCGACGGCCATACATTCAATGGACCACTATGTCCCTAAACTGGAACAATAGAGCCCAAATGCTCTTTTGTCGGATCTAAACGATCCCGTTTAAGTTGATCTTAGCCTCAAATATGGCTAACGTATCCTTAAACCCTCAAACAGACTTTAGTCCCAAATTGGACTACAGGTCTCCCAACCAACTTTGGTTCAAGGGTACATCTCAGAACTCCTCTGACATCTGTCGTTGTAATCCTTCAACGTCGTCAGAGAGGTGACGGGTCCCGACGGCCATACATTCAATGGACCACTATGTCCCTAAACTGGAACAATAGAGCCCAAATGCTCTTTTGTCGGATCTAAACGATCCCATTTAAGTTGATCTTAGCCTCAAATATGGCTAACGTATCCTTAAACCCTCAAACAGACTTTAGTCCCAAATTGGACTACAGGTCTCCCAACCAACTTTGGTTCAAGGGTACATCTCAGAACTCCTCTGACATCTGTCGTTGTAATCCTTCAACGTCGTCAGAGAGGTGACGGGTCCCGACGGCCATACATTCAATGGACCACTATGTCCCTAAACTGGAACAATAGAGCCCAAATGCTCTTTTGTCGGATCTAAACGATCCCGTTAAGTTGATCTTAGTCTCAAACTAGACTAACGTATCCTTAACAAACGTTTAAGTTGATCTTAGCCTTAAACATGGCTAACGTATCCTTAAACCAAAACCCCAAACCCAAATCTAAGAAAATACGGATTTGGACTAATCCACACCCTACGGGCAACGACATAACTTAGTCTCCGTATACAATCCACGGGCAACCAAAAACAAAACAAACACCCACGACATGAAGTGACCATCTGGAGAAGGAGAAAGTGGTTACCGCGATGCAGTAGCGTAATTAACTGCAGGGGCTTGCGCCTGCAGGGAAGAGCGTCCCCACAATCAAAAACCCCTCAAACGAGAGGGAATCTGACGAAGTCTGCTACATCGGCCGCATCCGTTAAACCTTCGATACATGGTGCCATAAATCAACTTGGCATCTTCAGAGAGGTGGACGGATAGCACCAATTAGCATCTGCCTCGAATCTCAGGCAAGACGCCCATGTCTTGGCCGCCATTCGGAGGGGAACAATGAGCAGTCTCATGATAAGTAGTATTTGCTCTCTCATGGCCGACAAAGAAGGGACATTAGACCGCCATAAAGATATGGCTATGATAATCTAGTGGTGTATGCGCTGTCCGTTGCAGAGATAATTGATAGTAACGAGCCGACGAGCTATCAAGAAGCCATCTGCTTGTTGGCTAGTCGTTATGAATAAAGTGATTGAGTCTTTTCACAAGAACTAGACTTCGAAGCTCGTGAAGCCAGAAGGAGGAAAGAAAGTAGTTGGCGGCAAATGGATTTTCAAGAAGATAAAAGGTGACCAAGGGGCGGTTGATATGAGATACAAGGCACGGTTAGGAGTTAAAGGCTATTCGATGGTTCGGAGAGTTAACTTCAATGAGATATTTTCTCCGATTGTTGAACACGCCTTTATACGTGTCTTGCTCGGTTTGGTAGTTATGCAAGATTTGGAGCTTGAGCAGCTCGATGTGAAGACCGCATTCTTTCATGGTGATTTGGTAGAGAAGATGCACATGCAACAACCTGAAGGTTTCAACGATGAAGGTAAAGAAGACCACGTTTGTTTGCTAAACAAGTTTCTCTATGATTTGAAGCAGTCACCTATACATTGGTATAAGAAATTAGACTCCTTCATAATAGATATTGGGTTTATGAGAAATAAGGGTGACGGTTTTGTTTATTGTAAGAAACTCACCGATGGTTCATTCATATACTTGTTATTTTATGTTGATGATATGTTGATACCAGTAAGGTATATGGTTGATATTCAGAATTTGAACGAACATCTAAAAGGAAAGTTCGAGACCAAGGATTTGGGAGCGGCCAAGAAAATACTTGGTATGGAGATAAGGCGAGATCGCAAAGGAGGAAAGGTTTACTTGTCTTAACAACTATACGTTGAGAAAATTTTGGAGAGTTTTGGCATGGCAGACGCTAAATCTATAAGTATTTCATTGGTTGCTCATTTCAAATTTTCAGCTCGTTCATCACCGCGAACAGAGGATGGGATTAAGTATATGTCGAATGTTCTATATTCGAGTGCGGTGGGTATCATTATGTATGCCATGGTTTGTATCCGACCCGACATTTCACATGCAGTTAGTGTTGTTGGTCGCTATATGACATCTCCTTATAAAGACCATTGGCAAGCTGTGAAATGAATTTTACGCTACCTGCGAGGTACACCTGATTTGGGGTTGGTGTTTGAAAGGAACAATGACAGTTTGATTAGATTCGGCGATTCCGATTATGCGGGTTATCTCGACAGGCAAAGGCCGATCACCGATTATGTATTCTCTTTAGGAGGATATGACATCAGTTGACATACTTCGTTACAGCCTATGGTAGTGTTGTCTACGACGGAGACAGAATATATGGCCGTTGTTGGGGCCGTTAAGGAAGCGATCTGGTTGAAGGGACTATTTTCAGAACTTGGTATTTAAAAGGATTCCATAATAATATACTGTAATAGCCAAAACTCGATTCACTTGACGAAAGACCAGATACATCGTGATAGCACAAAGCATATTGATGTACGGTACTGGTTTATTCAGGAAATTATTGAAAAAGAAGAGATGGTTGTGAAGAAGGTTGGTAAAGCGGATAATCCGGCCGACATATTGATGAAGTCTCTTTCGGTTGTTAAGTTTGAGCATTGCTTGAAATTAATTGGATTGTGTTGCACTCATTGAGCCTTTTAGGGGTTTTATGGTGAAGGTGGAGCTACTATTAATTTTGTGGAGGAGTGTTGGTGGGAATGCGAAGCAAGCTAGAGATTTGTTGTTTATGCCTCTCTTTCGATCCCTATTTGATTTCCCTGTTGATTCGGCATTATCTCAGAGTTGTTCAAGATTCATATTTATTTATAAGAAAGAGGACAGACGTCTGAAGCTAAAACGTCAGATGTCTGTCGACGCTCTGTATATTTTGCATACATTGGGCAGACGTTTGCATAGAATTAATCAGACGTCTGCAAGCGTTTTGTCTTTTCGAGACATCAAGACCAGACGTCTGAAAATCCTTCTTCAGACGTTTAGGAACGCTCTGATATTTTGAAGACTCTTAGGCAAACGTCTTCACTTCCTTCATCATACGTCTGCCGTCGTCATGGACCAGATATTTGTTAATTGGGAAATTAGTTATTTTGATCATATCTCTAGAAAACTATATATATTATAGTATTTTGTAACTCTAATGCGATAACCTTAAGTTAGCTTTTGTGATATTTGAGAGAGTTGGGATTTTGAGGGATTTTGTATTCGTTGACTGGTTTTATACTCCTCCACTTTTTTATATTAATAAAACTTCGCTTTCGTCTATTGGTTAGTACTCGTATTTCTTATTTACATATGATTTGATCACTTTTTTATACCGTCTGTGTTATTGCTTCGTGTTCATCTTATCACAGCACTTAATTAACATGGTTATTTATTCTAAATTGATTTCAAAACAGGCCATCCATTTGCATTGGACGCGTGCCCATTCAAACATCCCCTCCCTCGCCCCCCCCCCCCCCCGCACCCCCCCCCCTCCCAAAAAAAAAAAAATTTGTACCTTAAACAAAGGACAGGATGTTAGCCTTTCGTAGTTTTCTCTGCAGGTATGTCCAATTAATTATCTATTTGAAATGATGTGAAGAGAAAGTTTGATATGGATGTTAACCTATTACCTATCAATTATGCTTAGCAGATCATTGGGAAATGATTACATATAGAAAGGATTTAGTTAATCTATCTATAATCATCCAATTAGAATCATAACCACTTGTAATCATTTACGACTCTCAATCATGAAATATAATTACCATGACATCTTTCCACTCAACTATAAGTACTGATTGTAACAATCCAGCTATTGTGATGTTCTAATTACGAATCAAGATTGGAAAACATACTCGATAATACTGGATAATATTCCTTTTCACGATATTGTTCCATCAACAATTGCTTTTCAAGTTATATATGATTACAACACATTTTCATCGTTGATTTAGCGATGTAAAGAGTTCTATTGTCGGTAAACTGTTATTTTTGCACCCTCTAAATCAATGGTGAAAAGGTGTTGGAATCTCAAGAAATTTGGTGTATCGACAAATTCGAAAATGGAGATCAAGTTGGAAGGCGTCGATCGTCGAATAAAATGGTAGAGGACGTGATTTGTGCCGTCACCTAACGCAAAAAGCCGGTCTCTTTCCTCCGTTATTCTCATATATGTTTGCAATATGCTTATTAAGAGATTTGGAAAAGCTCCTTCTCCTTGAAAGATTTCATGTATCTGGATTAGAAATCAGATTCCAAATCCATTGTGGTCAATAGGTTCATGCCCTTAAAGTCTCTTGAAGACTAGAACTGTACAAAAATTAAAATTATGGTGAAAATTGAAAGGTGCCTGTGTGTGTGTGTAGTATATAGTTTGCTCAATTAATCATTCATGAAACAGGGCCTAATATATCTACCATCCTCACATTCTCAAAATAATAGTAATATAATTTTTTGAACGTCTAATATTCGGCCTAATATATTTGGCTCGAGCGTTCTTATTTTAGGCAAAAACCTGAGAGGCGCTATTTTTCCTTTTTTAAATCGTATATTTGAATGCATGCATAATATGTTCTGAATCTGAATTGCTCTATTTCGTTTTTAAATTTGTCATCACAGCATCAAAACCTAAAATTGTTACAAGAATTTGACATATACTTTTTTTTTTATATATATAAGAACTTACTCTTCATCAAACCAAACATATTCTTTTAAAGTTTGGGATGCATATGTTGTTGCACAAGGAGAGTGCAATAAAAGCTTATACTATCACTAGTCAATTTCTTCAACTATCCTTCACCTTTGGCCTCTCAAAAAGTTTGTGTTCAACACCTCGCCACATTTAACACAATACACAGCACCAACGTAACCCTGATGTATAAATGTCCTTAACCACCCAAATGGATCCAAGTGTAAGCCAAGCCCACGTCACATGACATGGTAAACTCTAGGCCCAGATTAGATTAATTAATTTGCATTATCAAGGCATGATTTTGTCATCTAAATTTAGTTAATGGGTCATTCATCCTCACAACCACTCTATGAGGAAAGAACACATGACTATTGTTAAGTTAATCCTAATTCTTAAGGGTGCAACGTGGGATTAATTAATCTATGTGTAGCCCTTTAACAATCTTTTTACCCACTAGTTCACAATTAAACATGCATTATGGTAATTGGGGTGGCAACGGGCGGCCGCAGAGAACTCGCTGCGGGTGCCCGATCAAATTTGAGTCAAACAGAAGGGATGACCCCTTGTGGGGTTAAGTGGGCGGGGCCCACTCTCATGGCTGTGAAAGTTTGCTGGGGTCGCCCGCAACCACAATGAATTATTATGGTAATAAATCGAGCGGTTGACCATTCTATAAACATATATAATTCAAGAGAGTATATATTTTTATAAGATCAACTTATCGCATGTATATCCTCCAAGGACTTGTTTTATACGTTTAACATTTTACTCTTATATTGTTTATGTCGGCTACCTAATACAAACATCGATCTTTTATCGTTGATCATAGATCTCTTGCCTCTGTAACTAGTATTTTCTCCAAAGATAAGTTAAATCTCTTTAAGATGTCCACCTTGACAACACACTCTTAATTATTTACATTCAAATCAAAGTAGTTGCATGCCAAGTCCATGACTGTAAAATATATTTTATCAATCAATTAAACAATTTATTTAAACTAAACAAAATTAAGGCTCCAAATCCCTACTTTTAAATATCTGTCTCCCCTCTACTACGTACCAAACCCCAACACTTACAAGCATCCAAATTAAATTTCTCTTATTCCAAAAAATGGCTCCAACCAAGAACTCGGATGAGTTTCTCCAAATCAAAGAAGAAGACAAGTTTTACTCTCGTCTCCTTTCCAAAGAAAATGCCTTAAATTGTTCCTTCAGCTATGCTGGCGCCTCAGGCGCCGTACCATTCTTATGGGAATCCCAACCCGGAACTCCGAAACATTCCATGACCGCGACGACAATCCCACCACTCACACCTCCCCCATCTTATCAGTCGAATCGTAAGAGGAAAAAGAACAAGAAAACCAGCCTCTGGGAATGCTTGTTTCCTAGGGTTTCTTCATCGTCGTCGCCGCTTTCGTCGTCGTCGGTTTCGTCCTCGGGCTCATCGGGTCCGCAATCGTCGTTTTCGGATGGTGAGGGATCACCAAGATCTACACTACTTTGCTGCAGAATGAGGCCATAGATCTAGTCCAAGGTACTGCTAGAAAAAAGAAGAAGGGAATTAGAAATTAGATGTTAAAAAATAATGGGGTTATTTCATCTTCTAAATGTTATGGCAGCTTTCTTTTTGTTTTTTTCCTTGTGTAACAGCTTGTTGTTTTGTATTGTAACTGGTTATAAGCTTCACGTTCCATTTTCTTGTAATATATGGAATTAGAAAGTAATCATCTTGTTAAAAAAATTGATTGGGGATTAATATAGTTTGGCTAATTTTTAAGATAAATCTCCATAGTATGAAAATTTCTAAATTCACAGCGAAATAAAATTTAATAGGTTTTATAAACACATCAGCCCAGAGCCTTTTCTTCGTAATTCCGCACTCATGATTACGGTCTATAATTGCATCATCGTAAAATTGCAGAGATAATCAAAAGAGAGATATATGATTGAGACGAAAATACAGAGGTTAGCTTTCAAAAATCACAATGATTTTCTTTTGCATGACAATTTCGAAGAGGTTTTCTGAAAGCAAAAATGTTGACACTACTAAAATAGGGGGTTGCCCCTGCGGATATTGAAATCCGCAGGGGCAGATTTATTTTGGCTCTACGGATTAGTCCATAGGGCTAGACGGTTGCCCCTACGGTCCTTACATATTTATATAAAAATTATTAAATCTTAAATTGTTGTTTGCCCCTACGGAGCCGCAAACCAAGAACCTACAGACTTATCCGTAGGGGCATCTAAATAGGGATTTAAGTTAAAAGCTCAGATCGATCCCTACGCTCATTATTCCTAATTCTCGCGCGAAGAAAAAATTCCCAAACCCTCGTTCCCGCCGATCGATCGTCGTTCTCGCCATCGCCAGCGCCGCCGATTCGTCGTAGCCACCGCCTGCTTTCGTCGTAGCCACCACCTGCTTTCGTCGTCGCCAGCGTCGGCTCATCGGAGTTCTCGTCGTCGCCTCTGCACAGGTAAGGAAATCTTCAATTACTCAAATTTTTGATTGGGGCTGGGGCTGTGGGCTGGGGCTGGGGCTAGGGCTGGGGCTCGGGCTCGGGCTGCGGCTAGGGCTGTGGTTGGGGTTGGGGCTCGGGCTCGGGCTCGGACTGCGGTTAGCGTTAGGGTTGGGGCTGGGGCTGCGGTTGGAGTTAGGGTTCGGCAGGGGGTTGCTGTTGGGGTTGGGGTTGGGGTTAGGGTTGGGGTTTTGGATTTCAGGGTCTAAGTTAATTTCCATTCTAATTAGCATTAAGCTCGTTAATTGAAATGTTGATGATAATCATAAGAGGAAAATGTGTCTAGTTTAAGAAGGTGTTGGAAACTGGACTAATAATGTGAGTAAAGCCCAGTTTAATTAATAATTTTATTTATCATTCTCAAATTTTCTTGGAAACGGAGACTGTTTTGTGGAACTTTTAGCCGTTGGGCATGTTGGGGTTTTATTTTTGGAGTCATGGGACCTGGCATTTGGTAGGTATCCAAAGACCTCGTGTCTGATTTTGGATATTTTTGATTGATTTAAACTGTGGGTCTAAGTAGTCCCTTAATTTGATCTGGTTGGGGTTTGAGTATGCAAAGGATTTGTAGTCTGGTGGAAATTTTGTGGGTGTTTTCGGTTGAATATGTTTGCTAATTGCATAAGATGCTCATAAGATTCTGGATTTTGAGGATGGGCCGTTGTAATTGGAAATGCTTAGAATTGTAGGACCTTCTTTATTTTAGCTATATATAATTGCAAAAAAAAAGACACATTTCTGATTTGAAGAAAAGGAAGGGCAAAATAGGGATTTAGTTATGGATTTTACTTGGGCGTCTCCTCTTTTAATACATGTCTATCTTTACAAGAATATCATGTCACATATTCGGTTTTAGCATCTGTACGCAACTGCTTTGATTATCATCGTGTTATTAACATCTTGAACTTCTATCCTTTTTCTAATATGTTTCATAGTTAATATAATAATCCTTTGTCTATATTTGTTGACAGTGGCATTTCTTTTGGATGAACATGTTTTTTTGATGTATGTTTCAGTCATGTGAATTCATATGTTGCGTATAACGCTTTATGATATCAGTATCCTACATTTGTAGTTTTAATTGTTGATTGTTATAGATGAATGCCATTGCAATAATAGTTTTTGGTTGATGAATGACATTGCAATGTAGGATGATCCGTTCTATCAATATTGATCTCAATGGTTTAAAATCATGTTACACATACAACACGAATGCACAACAAACGCATAATTAGAGAGTGATTCAAGATGTTCAAGTTAAAACCAATATATGATACTCGATGATAATATGAAACCTTCATATTCTCATCGATACTCATATATGAAACTAAAAGCGCCACTTAGTCCCCGTCTATCGGTTAACATACGTGCGATACTCGTCGTGACCTAGAACTATACGAAGGTTGTTAAATATCGGACATCATAGCTCGATACTAACAACCGTCGTATAGTCTACGCGATGAGAAAATTCAATCGTATGGTAACCCATAGATTTGTCTCGTGTGGACAAGTTAAGAATGTATAAAGCGAACGCCTTCATTCACTTGTGTTTTTATCCGTTTCGAGATATTTCGTCGGTACTTTTCCGCTGGTTCTCTGTGTACAAAGATAGATTATATGTTCATTTCAACGTTGTTTCACAGCTTTGAAATGATTATCTATTCTATTACAGTGTACTCGGAGAACAGCGGGGAGGTGCTGCCGAAATTTACTCGAAACGGTTGAAAGCACAAGTGATGGGTGTTCGCTCTATACATTCTTAATGGGATAGAAGCCTACCCCCGACAGCCGGAACACACACATACAACAAGAATACACAACAAACGCATAATTAGAGAGCGATTCGAGATGTTCGGGTTAAAACCAATATATGATAATATGAAACCTTCATATTCTCATCGATACTCATATATGAAACTAAAAGCGCCACTTAGTCCCCGTCTATCGGTTAACATACGTGCGATGCTCGTCGTGACCTTGAACTATACGAAGGTTTTTAAATATCGGACAGTATAGCTCGATACTAACAACCGTCGTATAGTCTACGCGACGAGAAAATTCTATCGTATGGTAACCCATAGATGTGTCCCGTGTGGACAAGTTAAGAATGTATAAAGCAAACGCCTTCATTCACTTGTGTTTTCATCCGTTTCGAGATATTTCGTCGGTACCTTTCCGCTGGTTCTCCGTGTACAAAGATAGATTAGATGTTCATTTCAACGTTGTTTCACAGCTTTGAAATGATTATCTATTTTATTACAGTGTACTCGGAGAACAGCGGGAAGGTGCTGCCGAAATTTACTCGAAACGGTTGAAAGCACAAGTGATGGGTGTTCGCTCTATACATTCTTAATGGGATAGAAGCCTACCCCCGACAGCCGGAACACACATACAACAAGAATACACAACAAACGCATAATTAGAGAGCGATTCGAGATGTTCGGGTTAAAACCAATATATGATAATATGAAACCTTCATATTCCCATCGATACTCATATATGAAACTAAAAGCGCCACTTAGTCCCCGTCTATCGGTTAACATATGTGCGATAATTTATTCTTTTCAACGACAAACGCACATACAAAGCATATACACGGATTTTCTCCTTTGTCAGTAACTATCTCGTTCTTATATTTCTCAATATAGTCAGCATAACCTACAATTTATATGTTATACAGTCTAACATGGCCCATGAGTACGTCAGACTTAAGGACTGGATGTATGTGGATTGGAAACAACGTATGCAACCTAAGTTTGTCGCAGGAGTTGCTGCTTTCCTTGAATTTGCACGCGCACATAATAAGATCATAATAGAGAAGATTCTATGTCCGTGCAATAGATGTGGCAATAAGTACTGACAGAAGGTAGAATTGGCAGAGCTTCATATTGTAAAACATGGGTTTACTAGACTTTATACAACTTGGAAATATCACGGGAAAGGAGAAGAATGCAGTACTGCGGCAGAAGAAGAAGGAGAACACGATAATGCGGCAGGAGAAGAAGAAGAATTCGGTAATGCGGCAGGAGACAGAAATTTATTTCCATTAGAAGAAATGGAGGATATGGTAGAGGCTGCCCTAGGTGAATCTATTCGTACCGAAGATGACATTCCTTCCGGTCAAGGACCGCGTGCGGATAAATATGAAAATTTCATGAATGATGCTAGGAAACCAATTTATGAGAATGCGAAGTATTCCACCCTCTCATGGTTCGTCCAACTTTTCCAGATTAAGTGCCATATTATTACTTCACATTTTACGCGAATGATGCGAAGTATTTCATGAATGGTGCGAAGTATTCCTATTTCATGAATGATGCGAAGTATTCCTATTTCATGAATGATGCGAAGTATTCCATATTATTACTTCACATTTTACGCTCTTTACATATATAGTCAATACTTTTAATGATTGTCTAATGCGTCCACGAACTGTTTATCTAGATTTGATGACGATGTCAGGAGCAGCGAGGGGCGGCAGGAGCTCCAGCCGTGGCAGAGGCAGAGGCAGAGCGGTTCTGCCGCCCGGAGAGCTCCGTAGGGAGCTTCAGAGGGCCGGTCTTGCACCCAGATCGGAGACCCCTTCGGATGCCTCCTTCCGTGTGGATTTTGCCACACATCCAGCTATACTGCACGCATATCCATTTTGAGTGTAATATTACAGATATTCATGCATGTTTATGTCAAAATTATTTATATTGTCAATGTTTGATTGTCTAGTTGTTGGTAATGCGTCCACATCTGGGACAGAGACCACTCCCGCTCCTCCAGGTATGTTTATATATCATATAGTGCATGTATATTGATTTAGAATGCTATATCATAAATACACACATTCCTTTTGCTCTTACTTAGCAATTTTTATTATTGTCTAGCTGTAGGTGGTGACACCACCGCATCTGCGGGTATGTTTATATATCCTATAGTGCATGCATATTGATTTAAAATGTTATATTATTGATCTACACATTCTTTTTGCAATTACTTATATAATCTATTTTTAATTGTCTAATTATAGGTGGTGCATCCACATCTTCCGCAGGGGCCACTCCTGCCGCTTCCATACCATCCGCATCATCTGCAGGTTAGTATGAATAAATTTAAAATATTTATTCATTTTACATATGCTCTATAGAATAAATATGAACTTCATGGAAATTTAGCGTCGATGTTTATTTTCTAGTTGGAGGGGATGCGTCCGCATCCGGAACCCCGGTTGTTCCTCACCGGAGGAACAATCGTCCCGCTCGTGCTGCTGCCCGGGCCCAGGCTCGCGCGATAGTCACCGGAGGTATATATCACACTTGAATTTTCGTTTAACCTTGATTTCTTAATACAACTTTGTCTTAATATTTGATTGTCTTGATATTTCATGTAGACGCAGGGCCTCCCCATCCCCAGAGGGGGACTCAAGGCCCGAATCAGTCCCATAGGCCGAAGCCTGACAGAGCTAGGGGGGAGGCAGCATTCCCCCCTTTTTTTACCCTTGACTATCGCTATACCGGTCCTCATGCCGAGAGGTTTGGCCGGCATATGGGGGACGAGAGCCGGCTCGTGAAGAACTATCCACTTCACGTTGAGTGGGGCGAGCCGCACCAGCGCTCATTCGCCCTCTTCTTTGATCAGGCTCGGGTACGTATTAATATATATTTTCAGTTGATATATCCGCTTATCATATTTATTATTAACACTTGCAATCTAATAACAATGTTTTTTTTTGTATTTTCAGTTGGATTACGATTTTCAGCCTGTAGCCGACCCTGATCATCCGGGGAGGGTGCTCGACCTTCATGCTCTGTACAATAGCCTGATGAAGAACATGCAGGCCAAGGTCCGATACAACAGGAATGAGCTGAAGGCCGACTGCTACTCCCAGTGGATGGCGACCCCCGAGGCAGAGAGAGCAGCCCTCCTATCTACTCCGGCGTTTGCGAGAGTCGACGTAGAGACATGGCCTCTATTGTGTGAATATTTCGACTCCCAGCGCAAACAGGTATGTATTTTAAATGTAATTCATTGTTTAGGATATAATTTATTTTTTGTGTTCCTTAATTAGAAAACTAAATGTTAATGCGTTGTGCAGAAACAGTCCGCTTAGAATACAGAGAACAGGAAGTCGGCGAAGAGGGGTCGCCCTACTTACACAGGTGGCTCGAGGAACATTACTCGAGCCATGGAGTTATCGGTAAATTACAATAGACCGACCTTTGTGATATTCTGCAATATTAAGAGTTATTTTCTAATATTTCTAATATTAAGAGTTACTTTCTAATATTGCATACATCTCGGATCGTGGCGTCAGGTGGTACACCGAGCGTGCTGTCCGCATATCTTGCCGTCCACGGCACCTCGACAGATCCCGCCACGGACGAGCTTCAATATCCCGACGTCGCTACCCAGGAGTATTGCGTAAGTGTTAATATTTTTTCTACCCAAATTTGAAATTTTAGTTTTAGATGGTTCAAGTTTAAATTTTATACTTATACTTTACTGCTTAATGTGGGTGTAGGAGCGGGTGGTTGAGCAGGCCGAGGCCTCGGGGATCGATTTTACCGGACAGAGCGATCCGAGGCTGCTGACCCCAGTTCTGGACGCCGCACACGGAGGGCACCACGGAGGTTGGGAGAAAGGCCGGGGACTGGGCCCTAGCAGGGCCCATATGAGGTTGGACTCCACCCTGGCGGTTACTTCCTCCGTCTCTAGTGACCGACGTGTCCATCAGGAACTGGAGAGTTTGAGGGCCACCGTTCAGGAGTTGAATGAGATGATGATATGTATACTACTTTATAGTAAAATATCATGTCATATTATATAGATATCAACATATCCATAATTAGTACGTAGCTTGAGCTTATTTGGTTTTAGACTTAAGTTTGATTAATCATACATACATATGTAATTAAAATAAACAACGGTTTTCCAAACTAGATATCCAAACGGGGTTTCGAAATAACTTAATAATGATACGAATTCGAATAATACACAGTTCTTACACGCTTCTTACACACGTTATGTCTAGACGCGACAGGATATATCGACCGAGCCTCCACATGCATCTCCTTCGGCTGCGGCTCCGCAAGCTACTACATCGGCTGCGGTTCCGCAGACAGCTCCTATAGCTCCACCGCCCGCTCAGACTCCCGCAGCCGCGGCTCCGCAAGCGACTACCTCGACGGCGGCTGCGCAGACCACATCGCCAGCTCCACAGGCCGCTCAGACTCCCGCTCGTGCCGAACTGCAGAGTTTATTGACCGAGGAGCAGGCGCGCGTTATTCTATCGTTATTTAGAGGTGGAGCTGGACCGAGCTAGGGTAGCTTTTTGGTTCTTAATTTTTGAAACATGTATTTATTTATATCATACATATTGTACTACATTTTGAAACGATATTGATATTGGTTTATATTTATATCATATTCAGTTTTTGGGTTTCTTTTGTATATTATATGCGTGAGATGTGATTATGAATACTGCGATATATGTTGTGTGATGATTAATTTTATATTTGATTTATGTATATATTATTGT
The DNA here is from genome assembly GCA_030015575.1 of Agapanthus africanus. Classification (NCBI taxonomy): domain Eukaryota; kingdom Viridiplantae; phylum Streptophyta; class Magnoliopsida; order Asparagales; family Amaryllidaceae; genus Agapanthus; species Agapanthus africanus. The sequence continues at coordinate 143,787,436 of CM057339.1, forward strand.
GCACAGGGCGGGAAAAAATCAGGCAGTCCTTTTTTTAAAAAAAAATACAGATAATGTGTACCTACGGATTAATCCGTAGGTACACATGTTGCCCCTACGGCTATATCCGTAGGGAAAAAATATCAGCAGTAACTGATATTTCCTCCCTGATCTCAGTACCGGGGGTTGGGAGTGCCCCTACGGACATATCCGTAGAGGCCATTGCTTAGCCCCTACGGAGTTATCCGTAGGGGCAAAATATCAGAAATCCTGATATTTTGCCCCTACGGATAGGTACCTACGCAGGTATCCGTAGGGGGTAGTACGTGGCCCTACGGCTATGTCCGTAGGTACAGTTAATATATTTTAAAAAACCGTAAATAATATAACTTTTTTTACCCTATGGCCTACTCCGTAGGTGCAACAGGACCTACACAGAAATCCGTAGGGGCAAGATTTTGCCCGTAGGGACAAGTTCAGGGCTTCAACTTGCACCTGCTGCCTTTGCACCTACGGGGTCTTTTTTCGCCCCTACGCACATCTCCGTAGGGGCAGTGGGTTGGGACAACCCTTATTTGTAGTAGTGTGAATTATTGGACTCTTCATTAGTGTGTGTGTGTATATGTGTGTGTGTGTGTGACTGACTATATGAAGATCTTAAATTATTAAATTGTTACTGAAAAATATTGAGGGATTGTTAATTAAATGGATCGCTTTAAAGTGAGTTATAGTACTTGGACTTCAATGCAGATGAAGTTCACGTTACTGTTTGACTTCTAACTCACGTGGTACATGTGAGGAAGCTGCCACTGCAAATACGTACATGTGAGGAATCAAGGATCAAATAAATTCATGGACCATGGAAACTTTATTTTTCTGAAACACATGCAGTTATGTACAACCTTGCCCTTATTTTCACCACAATTAAGAGCAATACTTATCATTGATGATGGCTGGATTATAAGCATAGTCACAAATTCGTCGTTCGGGAATAATTCGGCGAGGTCAAAAGTTCGGATTCGGAGAATTATTCGGAAAAAATCGGCAGGTATTCGGGAAAGATTCGGTAAGTGTTCGGGAAATGTTCGGAAAGGATTTCGAGCAATAAATTAATAAATGAGACGCTGAGTTTTGATTTTGTAAATTATTTGCTGTTTTTTTGAATTATTAACTATTTTTTCACATAATTCGGGAATAATTCGCGAATTATTCGTGAATAATTCGCGAATTATTTGGCCAGTTCGGCAATGGCGATTAATTCGGAGATTAATTCGTCTGATCAAAAATTCGCGAATTATTCACGAATTCGGCGAATAATTCGCGAATTATGTGACTATGATTATAAGTATATGCCAGGAGCAGTAATTTTTATTGTGAGCAGCTGGATTATAAGTATATGCTAGGAGCAATGGTTTCTATATATTTTATATTGTGCTGGGTCGCAAAAATTGCGGACCGCAGTGGAAATTTAGAACAAAAAATTTTAAACAATAGCGCCGTATACTTAAACGAAGATCATCCAAATACTAGCAATTGTAAAACAACAAGAGAGCTATCTAAAAGTGTAAACTTTAGATAACATAGATACAAAATATGTAACCAAATGCAGCGGAAAAGTTATGTATCTACCCTAAAGGTTTATGATATACCTGATCTGATTGATTAGATCGATCACCTTACCCACGTCACATAAAAGATCTGATCTTTGGCGTCTCCAAACAACGGCCGGAGGGAAATCACACTTTGGTAGAAAGCAAGAATCACTCTCTTGATTACCTCGCAAGTCAACCCAAATTAGAAGAGGATGAGAAAAGGAGATGACGGCTCTCTCTTGTTTTTCTCTCTAGAAAAACTTTCCATATTGCATACATATGATCTCTCTCATGTTAAACCCTAGCCCTTATAGATGAATATATAGGGTACCCACTCATATGGGCGGGTATTGAGTCGTTTGGGCCCAATGGCTAACATACTCCTACTCGCATATTCAAGTGGGTGCCGTCCATAGCTCGCTGAACCATTAATTCTCTGAATCAATTGCCTTCCTGAGAATCTCCTCCTTCTCTTTCTCATTCTTATCCATACATATATGTTGATGTGGCGTGGACCATTGAGAATCTGCAGACGGGTAGCCTTGCAGCTAGATCCATTAGGACCGACACAAGAATCTTTCTAAGAGAAAACAACATAAACAAAAATATGTCAGGCTTACGAAATCTCATACCCCAGATCCGATCAGACATGTATGCTCAAGTGCCTTCGATCCCTCTTATAAGCGTACTTGAACACCTAGGTATACCTCTCGATTCATCACACTCTTAAAGTTCGCCACCATGGCGTTAATAAGAGTTGGTCATGCGATACAATCAGGAGACATTCCAATCAATCTTCCTCCGGTTCTGAATAATTAGGTCTGCTATTCACCCGCTTTTCTGACACTGCCCCTTATGTACGGTATATTGTCATTGCAGCCGGAAACAGCAGCCAAAATAGCAGACGCTCATAACATGCCTACCCAGACAGCCCAGTATCGCAAGGGTAATAAGGGCTCACAAAGTAAGAGAGATGGGATCCATCTCTCAACCTCCTTATGTGCACGATCTAAGCGCACGTCGTATGGCAATGTGCTAGGTATAAAATTCTCTCCTTGAGAGCTTACGCCGTTAAGGTTATACCGTACGAACCTAGGTCTAATCATCCCGTGATTGACTTGCTCGGCCATATCGTCCTGTAATATGCCTGAGATCTCCCTACAAGCACCCCGTGCGACGAGTCAAACCCCTAGTTCGGCTATATGTAAACAGATAAAAGTGGCCAAGGGATAACCACTTCGGCCGCTCGGCCTACAGCATATGGCAAGCTCATCCTGACCCAGTCATGATGACTCTATTAAGTGCTCCCACTATCGACAGACCCAGTATGCAACAAAAATACAAACGCTGCTCCGAGTAAATGACATTTGGCACTTAGTCTCACCTATGTATGCTTTCTTAGCATAAAAGGGATCTCTCATGTTAGGGAGAGTTCCTACCTGCTGACGTATCTTTGTTAAATGTGTGTCCTGCACATATCGTGTAACCCGTACACTTCGTGTACCCTGTACACTTGTACATCATGCCAGAAATAATCAAACAAAATATAGAAATATCCATCACGGATAATAAAGAAAAAAAGCTATACACCATAAATTTTAAAATATACATCTATAAAGTCGCCATCTATAATAATAATGTCAAACATAAGAGTAAGGTCTATCAAGCAATCTGAAATGCAATACGTCACCTAAGATGAAGCCCAAACGCATATAGTGTTACTTATCTATTTCCTTCATCATCGGATCCTCAATCGTCTGACCTGAAGAAAAACCTTATAGCTTTGTCCACCTTCTCATGCCACTTATTCCTTGATGAAATGTCATTAAATCTATAAGTGCTTCAACTTCCCATATATATGTGGGATTGTTTTAGCATGCTATCGTTGACCTGATGTCACGATAAAGAGAAACCATGTTTCTCTTGCGTGCGAAATCACGCGCAAACCCCTGAGGTATCACTTCAGTTTAGTAGCTTCTTTGGCACTATAGAGGTAGCCGCAAATTCTACCACCATAGTGAAAAAGCTAAACAATTTGCTTCTTGCTACTTTGAGTGATGGCCCTGCCATTATGCAAGAAAGCAAGAGCAGGTGTGGATGTATGCATACCCAAATTTCCAGCCCTGCCGGCATTTGTATATCCACATGACTGCAAACCTGATTCATCATAGCACTAGGTATTGTTGGTCGTCCCATATAAATATCTTAAAAGCCTCGTCACTTCATCCTAACAAGAAGACCCTAATACTAATTCCAATCGGTAAGGGTTATATGTCTGGTCAAGTACACACTATGCATACATTAGACTACTGACTATGCAAAATAGAATCCACAAAATCTGTCCTTCTTTGTCAAGAGTCTTATAGTAAAGATTAAGACAAAAATATGTCCATTAGTGACTGGAGTAATAAACTGAAAAGTGACTGTGCGGGCTGAACCGTTTTAAGACATACCTCATGTGATTTTCCGAAGACAAACATAGGATACTCCTGAAACGACTTCTCATGGAGCCAATTTCCAAGCACAAACTCAACATATCACGTGTCCTCTATAATCTCAGGTGTCTTCTATAGCCAAAACAACCACTCCAAGTGGCACTTATTGTCTCCAAGTCACTTTTGATCATCACAATATCATTCATAATAAGATGTCTGAACTTACAGTTGTCACATTCAATCATCGTTAATCCATATACAATATAGATTGCTGATATCGAACCAATAACTGTTTAGATAAGTGTTTCAAGCCATAAACAAACTTTCTGAATCAACTCGAGTCACCTTGGTTTTGAAACCTGTAGGCAGATCTCCCAGATCTCCTTATCTAAATCTCCATCGACAATATGATCTAAGTTTTCGGGACTAGCTCAAGATCTTTATGTGCAACGATTTGTTAAAGAAAGCAAAATAAACGCAATCATCACCTAGGTGAAAAGTGTCTGTTCATTGTCCACCTAGGCTAAGCGAATCCCTTCACCAATAAGTGTGCCTTGTAGCTCTTTACAGTATCATCATTCCTTTGCATGACCTCGGAAAACCCAGTTTTTATAAACAGTCTTGCGTCCTGTAGGATAATCGATCAAATCCCAGACTTGATCATTTATCGTTGATGTTCTCCTCTGAAACACAGGGATGAGACCGCGTAGGTCCGTCTTGCCTGAATTTGGGGGCAGATGCTATTTGGTGCTATCCGTCCACCTCTCCGAAGATGCCAAGTTGATTTATGGCACCGTGTATCGCAGGTTTAAACGGATGCAGCCGATGTAGCAGATTTCGTCAGATTCCCCCTCGTTGAGGGGTTTTGAATGTGGGGACACTCTTCCCTGCAGGCGCACGCCCCTGCAGTTAATTACGCTACCGCATCACGGTAACCACTTTCTCCTTCTCCAGATGGTCACTTCGTGTCGTGTGTGTTTGTTTTGTTTTTGGTTGCCCGTGGATTGTATACGGAAACTAATTTATGTTGTCGCCCGTAGGACGTGGATTAGTCCAAATCCGTATTTTTTTTATTTTTTTAGATTTGGGTTTCGGGGTTGGTTTAAGGATACGTTAGTCTTATTTGAGACTAAGATCAACTTAAACGTTTTGTTAAGGACACGTTAGTCTAATTTTAGACTAAGATCAACTTAACAGGATCGTTTAGAACCAACAAGAGAGCATTTGGACTCTATTGTTTAGTTTAGGAATATTGCGGTCGATTACCAGTTTAAGGACATGGTGGTCCAATGTTAGTTTAAGGACATCTCGGTCCAGGTTAAGGACATCATAGTCCGTGAGTTTAAAGACCTCACAGTCAAGGTTAAGAACATCATAGTCCATGAGTTTAAGGACCTCACAGTCCATGGAATGTTTGGTTGTCGGGACCCGTCACCTCTCTAAAGACGCTAAAGGATTACAACGACATATGTCAGAGGGGTTCAGAGATGTACCATTGAACCGATGTGAGTTGGTTGAAAGATCTGTAGTCCAATTTGGGGCTAAGATCTGTTAAAATATTTATGAGCAGATGAGATCAATTAATATGAGTTGAGGACTTATGGCCAATCTTGGGCTAAGTCCAATTGAGTTAAAATGTTTAACATTTATCTTGGGCTGCGGGGCATTTGCTTGGGCTTGGCCCGTTTAACAATGCTTGAATTCTGACAATGTTTTTTATTGAATGCTGGGCATTCATCATAGCTCTGTGGCTTATTAAAGAACAATTTATGTTCTATGAGTGTACACGTAAGTGACACGTGGTGCGCTTGGCGCCAGTCAAAGAGTGCAGTGCGCTTCTGCTGAGTAGCGCACACGTGAGTGACACGTGGCGCACTTGGCGCTGAGCGCCAGATGATGAGCGCATTGCGCTATTAATTCATTGGCGCACACATGAATGACACGTGGTGCGCTTGGCGCTTAGCGCCAGCCCATAAGCGCAGTGCGTTATTTCAGAAGCGCAGTGCGCTAGTTTTTAAGCAATACGTGCTGTTCCCCTCCGAATGGCGGCGGAGACATGGACTGTCTCGCCTGAGATTTGGGGCAGATGCTAATTGGTGCTATCCGTCCACCTCTCCGAGGATGCCAAGTTGATTTATGGCACCGTGCATCGAAGGTTTGAATGGATGCGTCCGATGTAGCAGACTTCGTCAGATTCCCCCTCGCTTGAGGGGTTTTTTGATTGTGGGGACGCTCTTCCCTGCAGGCGCAAGCCCCTGCAGTTAATTACGCTACCGCGTCGCGGTAACAACTTTCTCCTTCTTCAGATGGTCACTTCATGTCGTGGTGTTTGTTTTGTGTTTTGTTGCCCGTGGATTGTTTACGGAGACCGAGTTATGTCGTCGCCCGTAGGGCGTGGACTAGTCCAAATCCGTATTATCTTAGATTTGGGTTTGGGGGTTTGGTTCGAGGATACGTTAGCCATATTTGAGGCTAAGATCAACTCAAACGTTTGTTATGGATACGTTAGTCTAACTTGAGACTAAGATCAACTTAACGGGATCGTTTAGATCCGACAAAAGAGCATTTGGGCTCCATTGTTCCAGTTTAGGGACATAGTGGTCCATTGCATGTATGGCCATCGGGACCCGTCACCTCTCTGACGACATTGAAGGATTACAACGACAGATGTCAGAGGAGTTCAGAGATGTACCCTTGAACCAAGGTTGATTGGGTGATCCATAGTCCAATTTGTGACTAAAGTCTGTTTGAAGGTTTAAGGATACGTTAGCCATATTTGGGGCTAAGATCAACTTAAACGGGATCGTTTAGATCCGACAAAAGAGCATTTGGGGGCTCTATTGTTCCAGTTTAGGGACATAGTGGTCCATTGCCAGTTTAGGGACATGGGGGTCCATGTTCCAGTTTAGGGACATAGTGGTCCATGGGTAGTTTAAGGACATTGCGGTCCATGGGTAGTTTAAGGACATTGCGGTCTAATGTTAGTTTTAAGACATCTCGGTCAAGGTTAAGGACGTCGTAGTCCATGGGTTTAAGGACCCCATAGTCCATTGTTAGTTTTAAGACATCTCGGTCAAGGTTAAGGACGTCGTAGTCCATGGGCTTAAGGACCCCATAGTCCATTGTTAGTTTTAAGACATCTCGGTCAAGGTTAAGGACGTCGTAGTCCATGGGTTTAAGGACCTCACAGTCCGTTGTTAATTTTAAGACATCTCGGTCAAGGTTAAGGACGTCGTAGTCCATGGGTTTAAGGACCCCACAGTCCGTATCAATGTGTGGTCATCGGGACCCGTCATCTCTTTGAAGACGTTGAGGGATTACAACGCCAAGTATCAAAGGAGTGAAGAGATGTACCCTGGAACCAGAGTGGATTAAATAGTCTTTGGCCCAATTTGGGATCAAGACCAATTAATTATGTTATGAGCCCATTAGCCCAGTTAATTACGAATTGAGGACTTATGGCCAGCTTGGGCTAAGTACAATCATGTCTGGGACATCGGCCCTCCTGTTGGTCCCTTGAAGGAGAGGCTTTGCCTCTGGCCATTTAGCCAATTGGGCCAATGCCTAGTGTTAAACACTAAAGACCAATCAGTGTTGAACACTGGGAATGAAATTGATAAGTCAGTGTTTAACACTAAAAGATAGTTGGTGTCAAACACCATCAACAAGGCCTTCAAATTAGTGTTAAACACTAAAACAGATCAGTGTTAAACACTGGCAACAGAAATCCAAATTAGTGTTGAACACTAAGGTAATCAGTGTTGAACACTGCAAATAAAGTTCTTTGCTTAGTGTTGAACACTAAGGCCAAACAATGTTTTAACACTGGATTCAGAGGTTCCAATTTAGCGTTAGACGCTGAGGCAAGAGGGGTCACGTGGTAGCACGTGAGGGCGCCCTCCCTTCGTTTATTCTGCTGAGAAGATCGCATCTTTTGGAGCATCACGTGTCATCACGTGACGGGTATTTAAATGGAGTATGTTAAAGCCTCTGCCAAGGGTCATGTGGGTCACGTGAGGCACTGCCTCAAAGGGGCTTTTCTGTAAATCTTTTTGGGGGTCACGTGGTGGCACGTGACCCTGCCTCTTTGTATGTTTTTTTTAGAAGATCTATTAATCCCTTTCAGGAATTAAATTCCTCGTAGGGTTGAACCCTGACAATAATTTCAGAGGAATTAAATTCCTACTTCTTTTTGAAGATTTATATTCTGGAATAGAGTTGGACTCTGAATTTTCTGTAGGAATTAAATTCCTCATATATGTGAAGAACTGAATAGGGTTAAACCCTAATAAAAGCTTTAAGGAGTTAAACTCCCACTCTATGTTAAAGAATTATTCTGGGGAATGAGATTAAGGGAATTAAATTCCTGTTGTTTTAACAGAACTAAGTTCTTAACTAGGGTTAAACCCTGATTCTTTTCATTCTGAAGGAATTAAATTCCCATAACACAGGGTCAAACCCTAATTTTATTTTAAAGGAATTAAATTCCTATAGTTCTGCGAGAATTAAATTCTCGTGCTTCCATTCCCTCTCTATGCTTTGGATCTGCATGGCAGGATCTCAACCCATTGAGAATTAAATTCTCAACTCAAGGGGAGATGTGCACTTTACAGATCCTCCACCAAAGAGAGAAGAAATATGTCATTCTGTTTTATATCAGAGTTAAACTCTGTTGAGAATTAAATTCTCTTTTCTTTCAAAAAAGCCTTCCCTTTCTTACCTAGGGTTTTCTTTTGCAGAAGATCCAAATTCCTCCAAAGTATCAAGGCTCTCTCTCTTTTCTTCCCTCTGCATATATCTATCTTCTTTGTGTGTCTCTTGGCTCCATTTATAGGAGAAGCAGCCGAGTCAATTAGTTTTTGATGAATCTTTCATTGAGAGATTTGATTTGTATCCATCATTCGTTTTGGAGCTTTGGATTATTAGGTGAATTTTATTCACCATTGGATTTTAAATCCAGAGATTCTCCTTTGTTATTTCGGTTAGATTTTAAGGGGAAATCTTTCCAAATTCGAGATTTTCCCATAGATAGATGATATTTAATCACCTTTAAATCTTTAATTCAATCGGTTCTTTTGGAAAGATTTGAGAGGTCTTTTCTCAGAATTTAATTCTGTTAACAGATAGGCTTTGAAAGCTGGTCACGTATGGCCACGTGATCCTTGGTCACGTGTGGGCACGTGACCCCCTTGGAACGAGCCCTCTTCTTTCTTTCTGCGCTCTGCTTTCTGGTCGCTGCTTAACCGTCACGTGCCATCACGTGACCCCTGGTCACGTGTGAGCACGTGACCCTCGTCTGGACTCTTTTTCTTGATTTAACAAGTCTGCTGCTTTTGAGTATCACGTGCCAACACGTGACCCTGGTCACGTGGGAGCACGTGACCTCTTCTGAAGCCTTTTCCTTGATTTGATCAGGGAACCGGTTTGCCTTTGAAGCCGCTTTTAATTGTCACGTGCCAACACATGACCCAGGTCACGTGGGAGCACGTGACCCTTTCTGAAGCCCTTTTCTTTGATGTAGTCGGGAAGCAGAATTTGCCTTGCCGATGCTTTTAGATGTCACGTGCCAACACGTGACTGCCGGTCACGTGTAAGCACGTGGCCCTTTTCTGAAGCCTTTTCCGTAAGCTTTCCTGATTTTAAATCAGGAAACAAATGCCCCCACAGCGTTGTTCTCACGTGTCCGCACGTGAGTGCAACGCTGTCACCTTTTGTGACCGTTGGATTCCTCTAGGGATTTGGGGAGATGAAACGTTTCCATCACCTCCTATAAATACTCATGTTTCTTCAGAAGAGCCTTCACTTTGTTCATCTTCTTCTTCTGAGAACTTTTTCCCTTGAGAATTTAATTCTCGTTTCCAGAGCTTAGTTCTCTGTCTCAGACATTTTCCAGAGTTTAACTCTGTTGAAGGATCCATTTTCCTCAGGTAATAATGTTGAACGACCGAAGCACCTTTGTTTTAAAAGAACTCTCTGGATTTTAAATCCACATTAAGGGTTTCACAAAGAACCCATTTTTTCTTCAATTTCTTTAACCAAATATGAGACCACTTAACCTCCAACAGTAGATCTCTTAGGGTCGGATGATCTTTGGGGAGATGATGATGGCGGTTCAACTCCATGGAATTTAATCCCATCCAAAAATGTTTCTGGGAATTTAATTCCCTTCTTTTAATAAGAAATTTAATTCCAATGAAGAACTCAGTTTCTTCACACGGAGGCTTCTTGGGGTCTCTTGACCCGAGGTTGTCCTTCTGCAATTAATGAAACATGAGCTTTCTAATGATTCTCATGACCTTTATTTCAGGTATCATGGATGCCCATCTGTATGGTCTTGACGAGATCATTTCCTATAGGAATATTCGTGCACTGGGCCGCAGTCAGAACCAGGAGTTCACCGATGCTCAGTGTGCCGAGATCATGAGCCGCTTTGACGAGTACAACCATCGGCTACTCCCCCGTCGCTCTTCTCTTCTGAGGCTGATCGTGCTGGCGATCCGAGAGGCACTTCCTCTCTTTTGCACCGGCATACCGCTCAGGGCCTTGGACACTGCTGAGGATAAGGTACATTCGGTGTACCTGATGGGCTTGATCTCAAAGAGGAGGCGAGATCACCTCATCAATCTCTTGCACCAAGCCTTTCAGCAGTCAGCCATACTTGCCGCCTATCGGAGGGTGGAGGATATTCGTGAGGATCCCGATGCTTGCGACCGCGAGAGGAAGCATACTCGGGAGGTTCGAAATGCTTGGAAAATCTTGGACAAAGTTAATCTTGAGTTTCTCAACCCATGCCCCGCGTCTGAAATCTTACCATTGTAAACGTGTCCTCTTTATTTTGTATGAACTTCTTGAAAGATTCAGTGACAAGTTTTATTATGTCTTTCCATGTTTGCATGCCTTTCTCTGGGACTTTATCATTTTGCTACTGTTGTTGTTGGTGCTTTCAATATGCAGGGTGCTACTCCATTTTTTTTTAGTGTACATCAGGTTTAGGCCTCACGTGTTCTGCACGTGGGGTCCTTTGATGGGGCTGTTCACAAAATTTTCCCATGCCATATTTTCAGTGCACAATATCAGACGCAGAAAAAGGGCCTTGGAAATAGTTCCATCTCCTTGATTTTCGATGCCTTTCCTTTTTTGGGCCTTGGAAATAGCTTCACCATGCAAGATTTTCCGCGCACAGCACTTAATGCACTTCTTTATATATGAGGCTATAGCTTTCTTTTCCCTTCACAGAGAGATTTATATTATTTTTTTTATTTTGGTGTAACTTGTCTTGAGAAACAAACGAGCGCCATGGCCTGCAATCACCCTCATGCTCGTCGACAGCCATGGGAAGTTCCTATTGAGGAGATGATCCCCCGCTTTGCTGCTCGGTTGGTGGATCCCCTCCTTACCGACAACGAATGCGACTCAGCCATGTATGAACTCTCGATCCGTAGGGGGTCTCCCCTCCCGATGGGTTCCCTCTGGCTCCAGATGATTCTCACGGCCGTGCTTGCCGACATCCCTCCTCACCCGGCGGAGATGACCCTGGCGATGCTTGACGCGGCGGAAGAAAAGCTCGAGGGCTTTCATGAAGCGTGCCTGATTACTCAGGCTTTGAAGGATTGTTCAATTCATCTGCTGAGCCAGATAAAGGCCCGACGAGCTATTATGTTTGCTTTCGCGGACGAACATGGCACTAATCGATGGGGAGCGACTCCTCGCGAGAACCGTCGCTTTGACGTGCTGGAGAGAGCGGAGAGAGAGATGGAGAACTTTGTTCTTTGTTTTGTTAACCCTTGTGCCATTGATCCCGTGTTTGGTGACCTTTTTCCATTAGCGTAGCATTTTTAAATTAGTCCCTCCTTTTCCTTATGTTTTATGCCGAACTTCCTTGTAGGCTTGGTGCTAGAATGTATGTTTCCGCTTGCATAAATAAACTTTGTATTTTTCTTATGAGAACTTTCTTTAATTGCAAATGCTATCATCACTTTCATGCGTATCAGACCTTCTTGGGCATTATGTTCATACGATTGCAAATGCTATTTTTTTTTGAATACTCATATGATTGTGAATGCATGCTTGAAATACGTCGGAAATCTTTCTTGTTGCTTTTCACATCAGGTGATGTGAGCGCGTTTTAGATCGATTATTCCCGTCGACCGGAAGCCCATTTATACGGTCTTGTAAATGTCTTGTTTTCAAGGCTGCGGTCACGAAAGCGAGCCTACGTGGCCTGATAGAGCGACACGTAGCGAACATGTTGTTGTGCGAGAAAAGGGCTCAGCCGTAAATTTTCGGAGAGGGAGCTAGCTTCCAAGGCGCTGAGCGAGCTTCAGGCCAGCCTCACAGCCAAGGCCAACAAAGCGTACGAACTTTGGCGAGTGCTCTAGGAGTCTATAAAAGAGGTGGTGGCTCTCGATAAAGCTGCCACGTTCACTCGTGAAAGGGTCGAGGCTCATAAAGCCACCGAGAAAGAGCTTAAAGCTCGGCTTGCTTCATATCAGGCTCAACAAGCTCAGGCGGAGGCTCGTCTTCTGGAGATCTTGCGTCATGAAGCCGTGACTCAGCAACAGAACGATGAGCTGGTAAAATTATTGCACCGCCCGCCGGTTTGAGGACTTGTATCTTTTCCTTCCTCTTTTGTACATACTCATGGATGAGAGTATCTTTCTTTTTTGTTCCTTTCATGAATTGTACTTTGTATCCATTTTGGTTTATGAATAAAAGATACATTTTTCTTCTTAATGGTGTGTCCCCTTTTTATTGAATGTATTCTGCGGATATTCTATCTTGATCTCCTTGCAGGACAGCGATGGCTCAGGATTCAGGGTTAAGATCTGCCTCCTAAGACTTTTGCATTTTATGAGCCACGAGGGTCTCATAAAGAGTTTTTCTCCCTACAGGTCGAGAGGATCCCATAGGTGTAAGTTCTTCCTAAGAATCGTGAGGATTCTTAAGCGGGTTTTCCCTTGAGAGTCGTAAGGATCTCACAAGAGAGTTTTTCTTCCTTACAGGTCGTGAGGACCTGCAAGTGTTGGATGTGGTCGCCCTTGTCCGTGTTTCACGGGGCCAGGGGATTGCTCCAGGTATCGTAGTTTAAAGACGTCGCGGTCAAGGTTAAGGACCTCATAGTCCGTGTATTTAAGGACTCCACAGTCCGATGTTAGTTTTAAGACATCACGGTCAAGGTTAAGGACCTCATAGTCCGTGGATTTAGGGACTCCACAGTCCGATGTTAGTTTTAAGACATCACGGTCAAGGTTAAGGACCTCATAGTCCATGGATTTATGGACTCCACAGTCCGATGTTTAGTTGCAGGGACCCGTCACCTCTTTGAAGACGTTGAGGAATTACAACGCCAGGTATCAAAGGAGTGAAGAGATGTACCCTTAAACCAAGGCAGAATCCGTAGGGAATCGGGGTGGTTGATCATTAGTTTTAAGACATCACGGTCGAGGTTAAGGACATCATAGTCCATGGATTTTAAGGACTCCACAGTCCGGTATTTGCTCTGGATGCTTCACACGGGTTCACTGCCGTGCTTGGCGAGGACCAGGCTCCGCTCTGGGCGTTTTCCGCGGGGTCAAAGAGTGACGTTATCCGCGTTCCACGTAACCAGGAATTTTGCACTAGATGCTTCACACGGGTTCACTGCCGTGCTCGGCGAGGACTAGGCTCCGCTCTGGATGCTTCACACGGGTTCACTGCCGTGCTCTGCGAGGACCAGGATCCGCTCTGGACGTTTTCCACGGGGTCAAAGAGTGACGTTATCCGCGTTCCACGTAAGCAGGAATTTTGCACTAGATGCTTCACACGGGTTCACTGCCGTGCTCGGTGTGGACTAGGCTCCTCTCTGGATGCTTCACACGGGTTCACTGCCGTGCTCTGTGAGGACCAGGATCCGCTCTGGACGTTTTCCACGGGGTCAAAGAGTGACGTTATCCGCGTTCCACGTAACCAGGAATTTTGCTCTAGATGCTTCACACGGGTTCACTGCCGTGCTCGGCGAGGACTAGGCTCCGCTCTGGATGCTTCACACGGGTTCACTGCCGTGCTCTGAGAGGACCAGGATCCGCTCTGGACGTTTTCCGCGGGGTCAAAGAGTGACGTTATCCGCGTTCCACGTAACCAGGAATTTTGCTCTAGATGCTTCACACGGGTTCACTGCCGTGCTCGGCGAGGACTAGGCTCCGCTCTGGATGCTTCACACGGGTTCACTGCCGTGCTCTGCGAGGACCAGGATCCGCTCTGGACGTTTTCCACGGGGTCAAAGAGTGACGTTATCCGCGTTCCACATAACCAGGAATTTTTCTCTAGATGCTTCACACGGGTTCACTGCCGTGCTCGGCGAGGACTAGGCTCCGCTCTGGATACTTCACACGGGTTCACTGCCGTGCTCTGCGAGGACCAGGATCCGTTTTGGACGTTTTCCACGGGGTCAAAGAGTGACGTTATCCGCGTTCCACGTAACCAGGAATTTTGCTGATTGTATCCGCATTTCACGGGATGGAGGTTTGACTTTTGGCGATATGTATACCACCGAGCCATGGAACTGGGAGTTGCCGCTGTTCCGCTTAGCTTGAAGTTGTGTCCGAATCTTGTTGGAAGAAGGACGCTGTAGTTGACATCTCGTCTGCTGTATCGAGACGAACGTCGAGGTGGTGACCACTCCATGCTGGATGATCTCCGGTAGTCTTTCAGGTTTTATATGATTTACCGTCAAGACCCTGAAGCTAGGAATTTGGCCTTCGCTTCGTTTGCTTTGGTTTGTCTGATTCCTGTTGGAGGAAGGATGTTCTAGTTGACATCTCGTCTGCTGTATCGAGACAAACGTCGAGGTGGTGACCACTCCATGATGGATGATCTTCGGTAGTCTTTCAGGTTTTATATGAGTTACCGTCAAGACCCAGAAGCTAGGAATTTGGCCTTCGCTTCGTTTGCTTTGGTGTGTCCGAATCCTGTTGGAGGAAGGATGCTGTAGTTGACATCTCGTTTGCTGTATCGAGACGAACGTCGAGGTGGTGACCACTCCATGCTGGATGACCTCCGGTAGTCTTTCAGGTTTTATATGAGTTACCGTCAAGACCCTGAAGCTAGGAATTTGGCCTTCGCTTCGTTTGCTTTGACCGCAAGGCCTTTTGTTGACGTTGCGTCTGCATCCTGCTGGATGGCGAAGGAACGCCGTTGCTGAAATTGCGTCTGCTGCAACGAGACGAGTGCTGAGGTGAAGCCGGGATTTTACCGTCACTCTGCTTTATTTTGACCGTGAGGTCTTTTGTCGGCGTTGTATCCGTATCCTGCTGGACTGCGAAGGAACGCCGTTGTTGACATTGCGTCTGCTGTAACGAGACGAATGCTGAGGTGGAGCTGGGATTTTGCCGTCACTCCACTTTGTTTCGACCATGGGGTCTTTCGTTGACGTTGCATCTGCATCCTGCTGGACTGCGAAGGAATACCGTTGTTGACATTGCGTCTGCTGTAACGAAACGAATGCTGAGGTGGAGCTGGGATTTTTCCGTCACTCCGCTTTGTTTCGACCATGGGGTCTTTCGTTGACGTCATGTCTGCATCTGGTTGGAGTGAGGAGAAACGCCGTTGGTGATCTCTAAGTTGTCGATATCGGCGTCGAGACCCTGAAGCTAGGGATCTTCTTTTGCTTCGTTTGTTGACATCGTGTCTGCAATATTGCGACAAATGTCGAGGTTGTCTCTAGGTTGTCTATGAACCGTCGAGATTTGGCTTCGCTTTCTGGTGGAGCCCGGTGGGAAGGTATGGTTCCCCTTTTTTTTGTGCCCCTGGATTGTATACAGGGATCGATATGATCTCACCTGTTGGGCAAAAAGTTTCATTCTTTCATCATTTTTTTATTCTTTCCGCGATGCTCTATTATTTCAGCTTTTTATATCGCGAAAATCGCGATTGCCCAATCATTTCGGCTATTTTTCGCGGTGCCCAATCATTTCGGCCATTTTTCTTTTTACTCGCTGCTTTTTATTGCGAGTTGCCCAATCATTTCGGCTGTTTTTTTTTATTTTTACTCGCTGCTTTTTATTGCGAGTTGCCCAATCATTTCGGCTATTTATTTTATGTTTACTCGCTGCTTTTTATTGCGAGTTGCCCAATCATTTCGGCTATTTTTGTATGCATACATTTTTACTTGCTGATTTCGTTGCAAGTTGCCCCATCATTTCGGCTATTTCATATGCATGTGTGGCTTGCTGTCTTTTCGCCGTAAGCTTGGGATTAGACACCGATTTCGGCATCAGCACCGCTACAACTGGGATATTGCCAGGAGCGAATCATCATTTGCCTTTGTCGATGTTGAACAAAGGTGGCTTAGTAAACAGGGTTAGGATCCTGTCGACTAAGGCTTTTGACTTCATGAGCCGTAAGGGTCTCACAAAGGTATTTCTCCCTACAAGTCATGAGGATCTTGTAGGTGTATTTTCTCCCTAGGGATCGTGAGGATTCCTAAGTGTATGTTCCTCTGCAAGTCGTAAGGATCCTACAAGAGGGCTTTCTCCTTATGGGTCGAGAGGACCTACAAGGGTTGCTCATCATATGGACATATCCCTAGTCACGGGTGGGACTTTGCTGGGGAAATGTTTATTCGTGCCCGTGGATTGTATACAAGGGTCAGTATTGAGCCTCTTGTAGGGCAATATCGAAGGTTGTGGGGGATTTGCTTAAGAACAGGTTTAGGTTTCTGTAACTTAAGACTTTCAAATCTCATGAGCCGTGAGGGTCCCATAAGAGAATTCTCCTTACGAGTCGTAAGGATCTCGCAAGTGTATTTTCTCCTTAGGAATCGTGAGGGTCCCTAAGTGTGTTGCTCCTTTGTGAGTCGTAAGGATCTCACGCGGGTGGTTTCTCCTTACAAGGTCGAGAGGACCCTGTACGTGTCTTTCAACGAGGTTGCGCCCTTTCGGGTTTTCACAAACACTCGCCGGTAGTCCTGCTGTTTTTTACTCACGGAGCCCTTTCGGGTTTTCATCCGCGCCCCTTCTGCTTATGGACATACCGTTTTTTTTTAATTCTTTTTCTCTCTTTTTTTTACAAGGTTGCGCCCTTTCGGGTTTTCACGAACACTTGCCGGTAGCCCTGCTGTTTTTACTCACGGAGCCCTTTCGGGTTTTCATCCGTGCCCATTTTGCTTATGGACATACCGTTTTTTTTTATTTTATATTTTTTTAATATTTTTTTCTTTCTCTCTTTTTTTTTATCCATCTCGTCAGCCTAAGGATGCTGCGGTAGTAGTTTAGAGACGTTTCGGTCCGTCGTCAGTTTGAGGACATTTCGGTCCGTCGTTAGTTTAAGGACTTTTAGGTCCATCGATAGTTTAAGGACGTCTCGGTCCGTCGATAGTTTAAGAACATTTCAGTCCGTTATTAGTTTAAGGACATTTCGGTCTGACATGGAGAAGGCCGGCTACTGCTTATAAAGCTTGAGCTTAGGAAGATAGCGAGCGGACATAGTCATCGTCATCTATCATTGACCTAGGCCGTGGCTCATTAAGCGTAGTATCTCTTTAGGAAGCGACCGTTTATTGGCCTGAAAGTCCTTTCACCATGCAGGTCCATGAGTAGATAGGCCCCACCCTGGTAGACCTTATCTATGATGTACGGGCCTTCATAGTTTGGCTCGAATTTTCCCCGCTTGGCGCGATTGGGGATCATAGGCCTTTTGACCACTAACACGAGTTCGCCTTGGCAGAACGTCCTCGGTCGGGTCAATCTTTCATATGAGCGCGTCATCTTTGCTTTATAAGCTTCCAGATTTTGTTGCGCTATGAGCCGGGTTTCATCGAGGGCATCGAGCTTCTCAAGCCGAAGGTGAGTATTTTCTTCGTCCGTCAGCTCATAGTGGACTGCCACTCGTAGAGAGGGTAACTCTATCTCGAGGGGGAGCACTGCTTCTGTACCAAATACCAGCACGTACGGCGTTGTGTTCGTGGCCGTCTTGAACGTAGTTTGATAGGCCCAAAGGGCCTCTTGCAGCCTCTCGTGCCAGTCTTTCTTATTTCGGGACACCGTCTTTTTTATGATCTTTGTCAAGGTCTTATTGAAGGCCTCGGCTAGACCATTAGCTCACGGATTGTAAACTGAAGAATATCTCCAGTCTATATTGTGATGCTGCGCGAAGCGGCTAATTTTATGGCTTCTGTAGGCTGGCCCGTTATCGGAGATAATCCGCCGTGGAGTTCCAAACCGATAGAAGACGTGCGTCTTGAAGAAATGGAGGATATTCTCTATCTTCACTTCCCTCAGCGGTACTGCTTCTGCCCATTTGGAGAAGTAATCAGTTGTCGCCAGGATGAAACGATGTCCCCGGGACGATGCTGGTTCGATGGGGACGACTATGTCAGTCCCCCATATTTCGAATGGCCAGCTAGCCACCGTTGGGTGTAGTGGATTCGGATGTTGGTGGATAAAGTCTCCATGAATCTGGCACGAGTGGCATTGCTTCGCATACTCGAGGCAGTCTTAGACCATCGTGGGCCAATAATAACCCATCCGTTTGATCTTCAATTTCATTTTCGGGCCTGCTTGGTGAGAACCGCAGAGTCCGTCGTGAACTTCCTGAACGACTCTTTATGCTTCGTCAGGTCCTAAGCATCTCAGCCACAGAGAATCAAACGATCTCTTGTATAGAGTTTCGTTTACAAAAGCGAAAAATAGAGCTCGTTTCATGAGCTGATGTCTTGAGGACGCTTCTTCGGGCATTCGGTGGGACTTAAAGTAGTCTATGAAGACTTCCCTCCAGTCCTCGGCCTTCTCATGGTCTTTTATTTGTAGAGTCGTCTGCTCAGTCGCCCCCTTTTCTTCGTATAATTCCGGAGATATTTCTGCTGGGGCGAGCACTCGACGGCTTTGTACCACGATTCTGACGTCATCGAGGTTCTCGTCAGCCAGTTCTTTAGCGAGTTTAGCTAACGCGTCTGCTTTGCTATTTTCCGCACGTGGTATACTTTCCAAAGTGTAGGAGGGAATTTGGGTCAATAGTTGTTGCACCTTTTCGCCGTATTTCACCAACTCTGGTTTGCACGTTTGGTAGTCACCATTTATTTGACTAACGACCAGTTGAGAATCCCCGTATATAGAGAGGTCTTCAATTCCCATGTCAATGGCGATCTCGAGGCCCGCTATCAAAGCTTCATATTCGGCTTCATTGTTCGTCCTCGATTCCGTTAAGGAGAAAGCAAAGCGCATTATCCCTCCTTGTGGGGTTACGAAGATGAGGCCTACTCCCGATTTGATTATGGGGGTACATTGTTTGCGCTTCTTCATGGAAGATGCCCCGTCAAAATAGAGTTCCCATCGGGTATCACCGCCACCGATCGCATCGAATGCATGTTCGTCCGGCAAATCGCAGTTCAGAGGAGAACCGGCAGGTACTGGATGCTCAGCGAGGAAGTCGGCAATGGCCTGGCCTTTCACTGCCTTAAGAGGTCAATACGTTATCGAGAACTCCATCAGGAGTAGAGCCCATTTAGCGAGTCGACCCGTCAATATAGCCTTTGACATCAAATATTTAAGAGGGTCCACCTTCGAGATGAGACGGACTTCGTGCGCCAATGCATAGTGCCTGAGTTTTGTTATCGCGAAGATTAACGCCAAGCAGTGTTTTTCAATGGGAGAGTGGTTGTTTTCTGCCCCCAGCAGAACTCGACTTAAGTAGTAGAGTGCTCTCTCTTTTCCTTGATCGTTCTTTTATGCCCATAATGCGCCTAAGGAACCTTCGAGGGCGGTTGTATAAAGAATGAGGGGTTTTCCCTTGACCGGCGCAGCCAACACCGGAGGGTTCTGCAGGTACTGCTTGATCTCGTCTAGTGCACCTTGGCATTTGTGATCCCAAACGAATGGAGTTCCCTTCTTCATCAGGTGGCTGTAAGGACGGCACTTGCCTGAAAGATTGGCGATAAATCGCCGGATGTATGCGAGCTTCCCTTGGAGAGACCGCAACTGTTTGAGGGTTCTTGGGGGAGGCATTTCCATGACCGCCTTGATCTTAGATGGATCTACTTAGATACCTCGGTGTCGGATGATGAATCCCAGGAATTTACCCGAGGAGACTCCGAACGCGCATTTGAGGGGATTCATCTTCAAATTATATTGCCGAAGGCGTTGAAATACAGTCTCCAGATGCTTTAAATGCTCTTCGTATGACATGCTTTTTACTACAAGGTCATCGATATAGCACTCGACGATGTCATGTATGAGGTCGTCGAAGATCTTTGTCATGGCCCTTTGATAGGTAGCGCCGGCGTTCTTTAGACCAAAGGGCATAACCCTGTAGCAGAATATACCCAAAGGGGTCCGGAAAGCGGTGTGCTTCTGGTCTTCGGGATGCATTTTTATCTGATTGTATCCTGATGAACCATCCATAAAGGAGAAAACCTCGTGAGTGGACGTGTTGTCTATCATTAGCTCGGTTACCGGTACTGGGAAATCGTCCTTTTGGGCAGGCTTTATTGAGATCCCTGAAATCCACGCATATGCGTACCGTCCCATTTTTCTTCATTACCGGGACGATATTGGCGATCCAGTCGGGATACTGGACTTCTTGGATAAATCCAGAATCGATCAGCTTCTTGACTTCGGCGTTGATGCTCATTTCAAGCTCGAGTCGCATCCTTCTTGCCGCCTGCTTGACTGGCTTGATATCTGGGGATATTGCTAATTTATGCACAGCAATCTCCGGATCTAATCCTGGCATCTCGGAGTAGTTCCACGCGAAGCATTCTTTATGCCGTAGAAGCACGTTCTTTAACGCAGCCACCCTTTCTTCAGATAGCAGCTCGCTGATAGATGTCGGTCGCGGGTCATCTGCCGATCCCAACTCAATCTTCTTGAGGTTATCTGCAGTAGTATGTATGCCGTCCTCCAGTTCTTTCGGAGCTGGTGGAAATTCTGAGATCACCTCATCATCGCTGTTCTCAAAGCACCAGGGAAGGTCTTCCATGTTCTCGGGCTCTTCTTTTAACAACGTAATCGTATAACAGGTGCGGATCCGCTTCCAGGGTTGAGGTGGATCTGGTTCTGCTTTTGCAGCTTTGGGTTCATGCTTTTGTGGCGGCATTACCCTCCAGCTGTCGGATAAAGCGAATCTGCCCTGTTGGTACTGGTCCTCGACCCAGTTCTTGAAGGTGAAGCAGTCTTTGGTAGGATGTCCTATGGCTCGGTGATAAGAGCAATAGCTCAGATGAGAAGCCTTGTTAGCTTGCTCAGGGTGTCTAGACTCTGGAAGCGCGATCATTTGATGTTTTATAGCGAGCTTAAGTAACCTCTCCGTCTTGTCTCGGGGGAAGGAGTACGCTCGACTCATCTTCTTTATGAGGGACAAATCCGAGCCGCGCAATACCTGATCACGTAACTCTCTAATCCTGCGTCGTTGTTGTCGGCTCCTCTTTCCGCTTCTTGATTTATTTCTGCCTCTGCGTCGGGCCGTTCGTACAACGGGTTGACAGGGATAAGCATCTTTGTCTTTTGCTTCCTGTTGAAACAGACGTTGCGTCTTGGCCTTCTCGTAGATGGCCATCTCGCGGTTGTGGTCTTCCCGAGCTTTTTAACCCACTTTCCTGATAAGCTTGTCCATTCGTTCTTCAAACGACGGACTCGGCACTTCAATCGTGGGATCTAGTTTTGATGAGGGGTTGGCATTTCCTGACAGGGCGTCCTCTTCTTCATCAAAGGTATATATAGCGTAGCTACTGTGGGCCCGTTCCTGTTTTCCGGCTCTCACTTATCCAAGCCCAAGTGTTTCCATTTTCCCGTTGGGCAATTTGCGTTGAGTCCCAGGGACATCCCAAATCCTGTTGTAGAACCGAGCTTGTCGAACAGTCTGTTTTAAGGGTACTCCTTGGCGTTTCAATAGCCTCTTTAGTCTATTTGTGTAGTATCTGGGCAAACGGATAGGTTGGAGCCTGTCGAGTGTAACATCCGTGCCATACCAGATCTCTTTCTCTATTTTCGACTCTGAGGATCGGTAGAATAGGATTAACTTCTCACCCCTTTGCCTGGGAGGGACGTAAAATGTTTGCAGGTCCTGCACATTGTGAGCTTGAAGTGTGTCGAGATCCTTGTAGTGTTCTCGCGGCACCATGGTGATTTGCAAACTCTGATCATCGCTAGGGGGTGCTTGTATTGACAGCCGATTGGAGAACACGGCATTAACCTCATCTTCCGAGTCACTTCCGAAGACCAACATGGGGGCGGACGTCCCCGGGTTGTTGCGTTGAGATGGCCCGGCATAAACTATCTCTTCTTCTTCTTCGGTATCGCTCCCGAAAACAGGGATGGTGGCGGCGGCTTTGTTCTCCGGCTTGCGACACCTTTCTGTATCCTCGAAATCTGGAAAAAAGTACTTCGCATCTTCGTATTTGCGGACTTCGTTCACGGAAAATGGGTTCAACTCACCTATTACGGTATACTCGAAACCATCCTTAAAGTACTTCATACACTGATGTTGTATAGAAGGGATGATGTTGTACTCGTGTAGCCAAGGACGACCGAGCAAGGCGTTGTAGCAGGTCTTGGCGTCAATGACATAGAATTTAATGTCTGTGACGAGGAGTCCAAAGCGTAATGTTAGTATCACGGATCTGAGAGTCCGTGACGATTGTGAATCGAAACCGGAGATAGTAATTTTGTCACGAGCGAGGTGTTGCACACTCATGCAGATTTCCTTCAACACCCGAACATTAAGGAGATTGACGGAGGATCCATTATCCACCAGGATCTTGCCTATCTTGATATCATGGCAGTATCCAGAGACATATAGGGGACGGTTGTGGTCGCACGTCCCGAGAAGGAGGTCTTCGTCACCGAAAGTGATGTCGGCCGTATGCACTTCCTCCAGTTCATCCTTCATCCTTTCAGTGGCGAGGAAGGCTTGGAATTGCTCAGGTTCTTGTAACGCCTTAATTAGTGAGTCTCGCGCTTCTTTTGATAATAGGAGGGCATCGAGAATGCTAAGCTGAGAAGGTAGCTTCCTTAGGTGCGCTAGGATATTGTAGTCCACCTTACCCTTCCTGAGAGGGTCTTTGGTAGTCAGTTCTTTCATGACCTGGTCATCTAAAGTGATATTCTCAGTGACCTTTTCCTTTCCCTTATCTTTTCTATTCGCGGGCCCGAGATTCTTTTCTGGGAGTGTGCGATTGCGCAGCTGAATGTTCTCGCAGGCCTCCGATTTCTCCTCTTTCCCTAAAACGGATTCTTTAAAGAGAGGGCCCAGATCCATTTCTTCATCAGAGTCGCTCCAAAAGATGAGAACTTGTGACCCCCCGGCGTTAGCCATGTAACAGCTGCCAATAGTTATGTTGTGCCCGTCGGCAATACTCCTTCGTTCCCGACGAGTCTTGCGTTTCATGCGCTTAAAATGTTGCCGATGAGCAACATATCCTTGCCACCATATCTTAAAGGCGTCGCACTCCTCCGTGGGTTTGAAATTTTCCGATGATATGTGCAATAATCAGGGTGCCTCTCCACCCCATTGAACGTGTTTTCTTCCGAGGGTGGTAGCTTCATTCCCATTGATATGGCTTTGGCAAACCTTTTTCTTGTCTTGAATATCTTCTTGTCTGCCTCGGATGCTTTTCGATCTGGCAAGAGTACTTCAACTCTTTCGTTCAGTCGTCTGCATTTGGCTCCTTCCGATGCGGCCATCTCACGCTCCTGATCCGCTTTACTCTTTAGACGAATCTCGTCTAGAAAGGCGTTGATCATTTCATCTGTTGGCCACGCACGCTCTGGTTCAGGCTCTGTCCCCAGCTTCTTAGTGCCAGGAGTTTTTTCATCGTCGGTAAACGAGTGGGAGATTACGTCACAACTCGCCACATATCCCTCGGATTCATCCGACGAACTCTCTCTATCATCTCCCTCTTGAAAGATGTGGTTGAGGAACTCTTGCAGCGTGACAGGAGTTCGCGCCTTTTGATTGTACTCTTTCAGCGCGTCGATTTGCTTCTGCAAGTTCGTGTGCTCGTCTCCAGGCTTCACGGGCTTCTTGGATTTCTTCTTCTTTTTCTTCGAAGATTTTGCCGGTTGGGCGTGAGTATTTGGGCCATTATCACGAGTCTTCGTAGTTGGGCGGGGCTTCAACATCCCTTCGATAATTTGAGATTTAAGAGGGTCCTTCCATTCGATCGCAGGGCACGCATGAAGGTCTCTCAGCATTCTTTTGGTTTTAGTTGATAGCACGACCTCCCATGGAGCCTCTTCAATAAAGGAACAGGTTGCCCCCGGTGTATCTGCTTTCTTAGGAGTATGCGGCTGTGGTGGGTTCACCTTCCACTTTTCGGACAGTGCAAACTTCCCCTGGAGGTATAGATCTTCAATCCATCCTTTGAAGACGAAGCAATCCTCAATAGGATGACTTACCGTTTGATGGTAAGGGCAATAGTTAGGGTTATTCACCTCAGTAGGTTGCGGCGGTCGCCTTGGATTTGGTAGGTTTATAAGTCTGTTGCGTACTGCCAGCTCGAATAACCGTTTCGTCTTGTCTCGTGGGAACGAGTAGGGACGCTTCATCTTCTCATTATAATACCGGCGTCTTTCTTCCAATTGATCTGCCAGCTTCGGGGCGTTATATTGCTGCTGGGCATTCGCGACGAAGGTTGCCCTTCCTTTACCCTTGTCATTCCGAGGTTCCGACTTCGGGGGAGGTGGTCTATGACCCATCTGGTCCATCTGAGCCAACTTGTCGATTAAAGCCTGGAATGTGGTTGGCTTAAATAACATCATAAACTGGGAGATAGTTGCGTGAGGGTCTAGGGTTCCCACGAACATACCCACTGCGGGTGCTTCCTCAATGCGTTGCTCGCATTTCGACCACAAATTCCGCCAGCGTATAGCATACTGGACCCAGGTTTCGCCTGGTTTTACCCTGGCGTTAATCAGTGCCGTTATTGGAGTGCGTTCGCCGGCGCTTGCGAATCGCTGAGTGAATAGCAGCTCCATTTCAGCGAACGTCTTGATAGAATCGTTCGGGAGTTCCGAATACCATTCGAACTGGCGAAGCAACAGTTTATCATCACCGCCGGTGTTGCCGCAAAGGGCCCTAAACTGGGCAACATGTTGATGGGGATTGCCGGTCCCCTTATACACGTGGAATTTTTGTATTGTATAACCCGGCGGATATTTGATTTGGTCGTACCAGCTTGGATATGGCCGCCCCGTTTTTACAATTTGACCAGCTGCCTCAGTCGCATGATAAACCCGGATTTGCTGGGCTATATAGTCGACCAAATCAGCCTTAGAGATTGTCTCCTCTTTGGCTGTTGAGAGGGCCGGTGGTGGATTTGACATTTCTCCTCGGTCGTCTTCAAGAACGATTGGAGGATCCTCGGCGGGTGGGTCCTGCTGGATCATCATTCCTATCATATCTTGGAAGAGAAGGCCCATACGCTGTATGTTGGATGCTTGTTCAGCAGCCTCTTTGTCCTTCTTCTCCAGTATCCGGCGAAGGAATTCGGCGTCGGTTTCTTCCTCCTGGCGTTCGTCTGAAGACGTTTCTGGGTTTTCTTTTAGCCCGGTAAGTGCGGCCATAGCATTCATCATTTCCTGGAGCTTTTGCTGTTGCTCCTGAGCCTTGGTCACCGACCGTGTAAGCGGTCTATGACCTGTGGACGCACGGCTGTCTTCTTTTCCTGACGCCATGTATACGGTGTGGACCATCATGCCCCCAGACTTAAGGCGTCTGGGCTTAGTGCTTTTAGCTGTCGTTGCAGGCTGGGGGATCTTCTCTGTCTTCCTCCTTTTATGAGCAGTGGAGGTTGAGGGGGCCTTTGAGGTGGGCGTCCAGACAGCCTTTCGTGGTTTAGCCCGGTGACCGGCTTCCGGTTGGATTTTCAGCTTCTTGTGCTGGTGGGAAAAGTTTGGATCGATCATCGAGTCTCGGGCCTGTCGCCAAACCTTATAGATTCTGAAAGACAGCCGTTGAGGGGATCGGGGCTGTTCTGACTTTATTTCCGCAACCTTTTTTAGTGGGGGAGGAGACCTCTTTAGCACCGCAGTAGGGGAATTCCTTCGCACCTTATTTAGCATCTCGAAGCTGTTCCCAGTTGGAACAGCAGCATTAACTTCTGCCGTCGGGGCTGATGGAGTTAGCCCAGAGGGGGAGTTGCCCCCGGCCTTCCTTACTCGGCGCCAATGGCGACGTCGAGCGTGACGAGCGGACGGCGTTGGTTCAGCGGTGAGAATGGCTTCGTCTTGCCCCTTGTGTAGGTGGGGGGTCGCTGCTGGTGTTAGCCTATCAAAGACCGATGTCCTTTGGGTAGCGGGAGCGGGAGCTGGGGCCGTCAATCTTGTAAAGACCGACTTCTTGGCCGGGGAAGCCGCCTTGGCGATTTCGGAAGCAGGACCGGTCACTTTCTTAGAAGCAGCCTTCTCTGGGATTGTAGGCCCCATGATGGGTCCACAGGATTTCTGGCCCAATCTAGAGAAGACCGAGGCGCTGACGTTGGGTGACCCATTGAGAGGAGCCGCGTCAGGGGTAAGACGATCAAAGACCGACTTCTTAGAAGCTTCCTTTGTCAGCACCGGCGCGGTGAAGCTAGTCGGTGGGAGCATAGTCCCAAAGAACAATCCGGTAGTGGCCTGAGTCACCTGGTCCACCGGTATTGTGAATAACGAAGCAGCTTGGGGTCCGTAGGCTATACCTCCTGGCGAGGCAAAGCGTTGGTCGCAATTGCAGTCCGAGCCGTTGGAGCATTTCGCAGAAGTAGAAGCCATCGATTCTTTGCTTTCTGCAATAAGCAAGACGTCAATTCTTAGTATCTTGAAACCCAAGGGCAACTGTTAGCGAACCGCGATTGGTTCGCGAATCACGACACACGAAGTGTGGAGTGGAAAGAGGAAAAGGTCCCACCGGGCGTGCCAGAATCTGTTCCCCTTCGAATGGCGGCCGAGACATGGACTGTCTCGCCTGAGATTCGGGGCAGATGCGAATTGGTGCTATCCGTCCACCTCTCCGAGGATGCCAAGTTGATTTATGGCACCATGCATCGAACATCTCGGTCAAGGTTAAGGACGTCGTAGTCCATGGGTTTAAGGACCCCACAGTCCGTTGTTAGTTTTAAGACATCTCGGTCAAGGTTAAGGACATCGTAGTCCATGGGTTTAAGGACCCCACAGTCCGTATCAATGTGTGGTCATCGGGACCCGTCACCTCTTTGAAGACGTTGAGGGATTACAACGCCAAGTATCAAAGGAGAGAAGAGATGTACCCTGGAACCGGAGTGGATTAAATAGTCTTTGGCCCAATTTGGGATCAAGACCAATTAATTATGTTATTAGCCCATTAGCCCAGTTAATTATGAATTGAGGACTTATGGCCAGCTTGGGCTAAGTCCAATCATGTCTGGGACATCGGCCCTCCTGTTGGTCCCTTGAAGGAGAGGCTTTGCCGCTGGCCATTTAGCCAATTGGGCCAATGCCTAGTGTTAAACATTAAAGACCAATCAGTGTTGAACACTGGGAATGAAATTGATAAGTCAGTGTTTAACACTAAATGATAGTTGGTGTCAAACACCAGCAACAAGGCCTTCAAATTAGTTTTAAACACTAAAACAGATCAGTGTTAAACACTGGCAACAGAAATCCCAAATTAGTGTTGAACACTAAGGTAATCAGTGTTGAACACTGCAAATAAAGTTCTTTGCTTAGTGTTGAACACTAAGGCCAAACAATGTTTTAACACTGGATTCAGGGGTTCTAATTTAGCGTTAGACGCTAAGGCAAGAGGGGTCACGTGGTAGCACGTGAGGGCGCCCTCCCTTCGTTTGTTCTGCTGAGAAGATCGCATCTTTTGGAGCATCATGTGTCATCACGTGGCGGGTGTTTAAATGGAGTATGTTAAAGCCTCTGCCAAGGGTCACGTGGGTCACGTGAGGCACTGCCTCAAAGGGGCTTTTCTGTAGATCTTTTTGGGGGTCACGTGGTGGCACGTGACCCTTCCTCTTTGTATGTTTTTTTTAGAA
The DNA here is from genome assembly GCA_030015575.1 of Agapanthus africanus. Taxonomy (NCBI): domain Eukaryota; kingdom Viridiplantae; phylum Streptophyta; class Magnoliopsida; order Asparagales; family Amaryllidaceae; genus Agapanthus; species Agapanthus africanus. The sequence goes on from CM057339.1 coordinate 143,815,407, forward strand.
GATCTATTAATCCCTTTCAGGAATTAAATTCCTCGTAGGGTTGAACCCTAACAATAATTTCAGAGGAATTAAATTCCTACTTCCTTTTGAAGATTTATATTCTGGAATAGAGTTGGACTCTGAATTTTCTGTAGGAATTAAATTCCTCATATATGTGAAGAACTGAATAGGGTTAAACCCTAATAAAAGCTTTAAGGAGTTAAACTCCCACTCTCTGTTAAAGAATTATTCTGGGGAATGAGATTAAGGGAATTAAATTCCTGTTGTTTTAACAGAACTAAGTTCTTAACTAGGGTTAAACCCTGATTCTTTTCATTCTGAAGGAATTAAATTCCCATAACACAGGGTCAAACCCTAATTTTATTTTAAAGGAATTAAATTCCTATAGTTCTGCGAGAATTAAATTCTCGTGCTTCCATTCCCTCTCTATGCTTTGGATCTGCATGGCAGGATCTCAACCCATTGAGAATTAAATTCTCAACTGAAGGGGAGATGTGCACTTTATAGATCCTCCACCAAAGAGAGAAGAAATACGTCCTTCTGTTTTATATCAGAGTTAAACTCTGTTGAGAATTAAATTCTCTTTTCTTTCAAAAAAGCCTTCCCTTTCTTACCTAGGGTTTTCTTTTGCAGAAGATCCAAATTCCTCCAAAGTATCAAGGCTCTCTCTCTTTTCTTCCCTCTGCATATATCTATCTTCTTTGTGTGTCTCTTGGCTCCTATTTATAGGAGAAGCAGCCGAGTCAATTAGTTTTTGATGAATCTTTCATTGAGAGATTTGATTTGTATCCATCATTCGTTTTGGACCTTTGGATTATTAGGTGAATTTTATTCACCATTGGATTTTAAATCCAGAGATTCTCCTTTATTATTTCGGTTAGATTTTAAGGGGAAATCTTTCCAAATTCGAGATTTTCCCATAGATAGATGATATTTAATCACCTTTAAATCTTTAATTCAATCGGTTCTTTTAGAAAGATTTGAGAGGTCTTTTCTCAGAATTTAATTCTGTTAACAGATAGGCTTTGAAAGCTGGTCACGTGTGGGCACGTGACCCCCTTGGAACGAGCCCTCTTCTTTCTTTCTGCGCTCTGCTTTCTGGTCGCTGCTTAACCGTCACGTGCCATCACGTGACCCCTGGTCACGTGTGAGCACGTGACCCTCGTCTGGACTCTTTTTCTTGATTTAACAAGTCTGCTGCTTTTGAGTATCGCGTGCCAACACGTGACCCTGGTCACGTGGGAGCACGTGACCTCTTCTGAAGCCTTTTCCTTGAATTGATCAGGGAACTGGTTTGCCTTTGAAGCCGCTTTTAATTGTCATGTGCCAACACGTGACCCAGGTCACGTGGGAGCACGTGACCCTTTCTGAAGCCTTTTTCTTTGATGTAGTCGGGAAGCTGAATTTGCCTTGCCGATGCTTTTAGATGTCACGTGCCAACACGTGACTGCCGGTCATGTGTAAGCACGTGACCCTTTTCTGAAGCCTTTTCCGTAAGATTTCCTGATTTTAAATCAGGAAACACGTGCGCGATTGACACATGGCGCATTTGGCGCTGAGTGCCATTCCAGAGAGCGCAGAAGCGCAGTTCAAGAGCGCAAAGCGCATCTGATCAATTCTATGATCTGAGAAACAATTTATGTTCTATTAAAAGAGACTTTGTCTCAGGATCTAAGAACAACCGTTCTTATTTTGGTTCAATCTTTTATATTGATGAAAGGCTTTGCCTTTATGGATCTGTGATCCTTAAGGGAATTGAATTATTCTCCCCTCCTTTTTGTAATGAGATGTTCATGATCTCTTTGAGGAAGACTTTTAGTCTTATAGATCTATAATCTTTTAGAAGTAAGTTCTTCTTTGTTTTATGATGAGATCTTTTTGATCTCTTTATAAAAGACCTTGGTCTTTGTAGATCTATGATCTTTTTAAGAAGAGAATTCTTCTTTTTAATTATGAGATGATTTCATCTCTTTGTTCATCACCATTCTTTTTACCTTGAAGAAAAAATCTTCTTTTGCCAAGAGCTATGCTTTTCTTTCTGAAATCTCAAAGCTTATAGGGGGTTCTTCTTTCCAAGACTTGAAGTCTTGGGTCCATTATATAGGGGAGGCTGATCTGTTGAATCAGTTAAGGAGATCTTTTCTCCAATTGATTTGGGAAAGTTTCCATCACTGGATCTTTGATCCAAGGGCTTCTGATTTACAGAAGGTAGTCTTCTTGTTATTAATAAGATTGGGAAATCTTTCCAAACAGAATTTATTCTGTATTTTGGTGATTTTTTAATCACCATTGGATCATTGATCCAACGGTGCTCTGATTTACGGAGCACAATTTTGTTATTTGGAAAGATTTTGAGAAATCTTTCCTTAAGAGAATTTAATTCTGATTAATTAATGATTTATCATTTATTATTAGATCCTTGATCTGATGGTTGGAAGCTTTTAATTCCAGCGCTAGCGCACCTGTGCTTTGCACATGGTGTGCTGCTCAGAGCGCAGCGCACTTGGCGCTAGCGCACACGTGCTTTGCACGTGGTGCGCTGCTTCAGAGTGCAGCGCACTTGGCGCTGCTATGAAATGCTGCTTCAGAATGTTTTAACTCTTGGTTCTGAGGCATTTGTTACATTCTTTGCACATGGAGTTTTTCCCTTTATTTGTTCATTTTATTGTTATTATTTTATAAGGGAGCGGGTTTTGAGCCAAAATTTTGGCGGGAACAAATGCCCCCCACTACTTTGCCCACGTAAGTATATACATGGGTGAAGTAGTGCAGAGTTATGCATAGCCATAGAATTAAGGGCTTAGGGGACAAGTTTAGGGTCCTTGTAGCCTAAGACTTTCTTCGTCTTCATGAACCGTAAGGGTCTCAAGATGGTTTTTCTCCCTATGAGTCGGGAGGATCTCGTAGGTGCAAATTCTCCGTAGAAATCGTGAGGATTTCTAAGTGTTCATTACCTCCGTGAGTCGTAAGGATCTCACTCGGGTATTTTTCCTTACGAATCGTGAGGACCCGTAAGTAGCTTCTTTATTTCAGTGGCATGTAATTGTGTCAAATGTGGCCCGTAGATAGTAAGTGATGGTCCATCTTGGACTCTTTGCCGGGTAACGATGGCTTAGGAAACAGGTTCAGGTCTGTTGCCTAAGGCTTTTCAACTTTATGAGCCGTGAGGGTCTCATAAAGACTTTTCTCCCTATGAGTCGAAAGGATCTCGTAGGTGTATTTTCTCCTTAGGAATCGTGAGGATTCCCAAGTATGGTTTCTCTTGAGAGTCATAAGGATCTCACAACTGTTAGTTATATGTATGCCCTAGAGGCCATTACTGTACATAGGATGTATATTGTAGTGGATGCTGGGACATATATAGGGAGGACTTTCTTGCTCGACATGATAGTATGCTATCTGGTTGCTCTTTATCTTAACGTGTACACTGATTGTCTCTCTGTTACATGTTGGTAAAGCCCTTAGGATGTGTACTTGACTACCTGGACTATGATGTGGATCATACTAGTGGGGACATGGTAGTCCATAGGTACATCCTTCAAGGTCCCTAGTCGTGGGTGTATCGAGACGGGGCATCGATATACCAGAGTAGACTAGCGTACACCTTCTCGACCCATACAGATGGGCGATGGATGATCCCATATCCATTGGTGTTTGACATCAGAGATAATATACGGGTGTTCAGTGGAGACTGGGTACACTGCACGGACTCGCCGAGAACTCCCAGATGGTATTATACCTTACGTCAGATGGCAGTTCTCTGGTGACACTGGTACAGGTTAGTCTGTAGACCCGAGATCGTCATAGAGTCTTGTGTGATTCCCACTGTGCTTTGATTTCCACCTTACCACGTCCAAGAGGGTGTGCAAAACGGTGGTTTTTGGGTACAGTCCCGAATCACATGGAGGCAATGAGCGATATGAGGGGATTCGTCTCTCCCGGTATAGGGAGTTGATGTTGCGCTGTGTTCGATTGGCTATAACCGGAAATCCCTGGCCAGGGTTGCTGAGATTTACTGATAAGTGTTACCAGTAGTTTCTCGAACTGTTATAGACCTCATATCGACACGACTTATCGAGCTACTGGGGTCTGACGTTTACCACCCCTAGGCGAGATATGCGACATATCAGACGACGATACCAGACTGTACGGTAAGTGTTACTGGTTGGATTCACAGGAGTGTGAGCGGGCTTGCTCGTTGATCTTCTGATCGCTCAATATCCGGGTGGCCGTTACGTTTGGCAGACCGCTTGCGGCTTGTGGGTGTTTGATATGATCATCACCTGCTGCCGGCGTATTGACGAGTCTTTAGAGTCCTACACAGAGGTTTCTTGGCTCAAGCGAAACGAAATAGGAGCGCATATGAGATATGTGCGGGACCGAGAATAATACCAGTATGTGATACTGAATTCTATTCTCGCGATTTGTATCATCGAACGGTTTTATGAGATATAGCCGTATTACCGAATCAAATGTTGATTCGATATATTGATACAATTGATATTAGTCGGTTATATGCAGTATGACCGGATCATTAAATCAAGTGTTGATTTAATGATTTAATGTATAATTATATATTTGATATATTACTTTACATTAACTAGTATTTGTTCACTTAAGATTGATTTTCTCACTTGATGTGTGATCAGTCAAAAATATTGTATATTTTAGCCGGCAATTTCCCCATCTTTTGCATACATTTAGAAGTGTTCGGTATTCATATTTCACATATTAGCAAATCAGTCGTAAAATACCAGATTTCATGTATTATACTTTTAATCCGACACTTTAAGGGAAATTAACCGCATTTCATGGCATCGCATCATTTCTGTAAATTGCGCAACACTTGTCTTGAGTCTGTGCAGGAAAATCCGAAGCAAAATCAAAAGAAGCTGATCAAAATTACGTCAACTCCCTAATTTCAGATCTGGTATCATTACAAAGGAGAAATTGCAAATCAACATATAAAAGGAAGCCCTAAACAACAGTACAATCCCACAGAAGAAAGTACAAGGCCCAAGCCTCTAACATGGCCGCGGATCCGCGGCAAGAGCTTGCTTGCGCCGTGGATCCGCCGCACTTTGGACACGTCATCGCTTCATTTTTAGTGCAGAATTTTTATCTCAGGGCCCACATCCATTTCTGATACGTCAAATTCCATAATTCTCCAGAAGCTACTGCCAGATCAGCAAAGAAGATTAAGCAAGGCTAATCCTAATTAAGCTCCTAATTAATCCTCTTCTAGAAGCTCCCTCCTAACTAATCACATCTAGAAGCTTCTCCCCTAACTAACTTTTGGAGGGAAATTTGAATTTCCTCAACAAACTTTTGGAGGGAAACTTAGAATTTGAAATCCTAGATCTAGGGTTTGGTTATCTATAAATAGAGCCTAGATCTAAGGGTTAAGGTTGTTCATCATTAGTTAGTTCTTCATTAGTTAAATAATTTCTCATTCCCTCTTTCATCATCTTCTTCCACAAGTCTAGTGACAAGGCTTGTGCGAAACCCTAACCCTAATTCCACTCCAAATCCAAGATCTTGAGTACCAATCAAGTGAGAAGCCTTCAACCTTTTAGGAGCCGAGCCGATCTTCAATCGGGCAAGTGATCCAAGCCGATCCGCGATCCACGGAGACGAGCGAAGCCAAATCGACGATCAAGTGCTTCCTCTTGTAGTTCTTGAGCGAATGTAACTAAATTGTCGATATAAATAAAAGGTGAAATTCTTTAATCTTGCTTTCTTTTAATTCTTGCATCATGATTAGATCTCAATTTGTAATTGTTGTTCTTGTTGTGATGTGTGAGTAAAACTCCGCTCGTAAAGGAGTCGAGATGATTGTAGAATGATGATGTAACAAATCTTAATACGATTTTTAAGTCCTACGAGTTTTGTAAACCCTAGCAAGTTCAAGAATCGATGACCTAGTTTCGTTGCAATGCTTTCTTGATTGTGATCGCTCGAAATTAGGGATCTACGATCGTTTCTTGAATTTACTAGAGGCTAGAATGTGAATGATATCGACGAAAGAACAAGGGATAAGATGAAACCCTAGTTTCACAAGAAATCCCTAATTCTCGTAGATCATCATCGATCTAGTATCAATTCATCGAAGGATAAGAATACGTAATTGTAAGATTACATCACATCTATAGATCCGATCGATTCCTACGAGCCTCATTTCGATTCTTGATATTTGGTTTGGAAAAATCATCAAACGATCAATTCTTGATTCTATCTTTTAATGCTTTCTTAGATCTAGTTCTTTTCTAATTCTTGAACTTTAATTTCAAATCATGAATTGTTTTGTTTTCTTTTCATTAAAGTTTCAATTCATCTAATTCAAAAGACGAACGATTACACTTTTCCTGAGGACGATCCGCACTCACTTACAATCTACAATCCGACACCGTAGTTGATTGCGGTCAAATAATTTTTGGTTGTGATTTCTTTACAATTTCAAATACCACACAACAAGAATTCTTTTCAATCAAATGGCGCCGTTGCCGGGGACTATTTGATTCGATACTTTTACATCCAATCAAGAAAAATTTACAATCAAATGGCGCCGTTGCCGGGGACTATTTGATTTGATACACACATCGAAGAAAATCATTCAATCAAATGGCGCCGTTGCCGGGGACTATTTGATTCGATACTTTTACATCCAATCAAGAAATTCTTTTCAATCAAATGGCGCCGTTGTCGGGGACTATTTGATTCGATACTTTTACATCCAATCAAGAAATTCTTTTCAATCAAATGGCGCCGTTGCCGGGGACTATTTGATTTGATACACACATCCAAGAAAATCATTCAATCAAATGGCGCCGTTGCCGGGGACTATTTGATTCGATACTTTTACATCCAATCAAGAAATTCTTTTCAATCAATGTGCACAAGTTGTATATGTGATATATGTTTGTGCACTAGTTTGTATCATGATTGATGATACATGCAAACTTGGGTGTGTGTATGCTATACACCGTGTTTAGGTTAATGGTTAGGTATTATTTATTTTATTTCATTTACTTTTTGGATAAAACAAAATGGTTTCTTTCTTTGCTTTAAGCTTCATGAAGCTTCTTAGCATCTTTGACCATTTTGTTTCTTTCCTTAACCTAACCATTCACTTAAACCCTAGTTTATTCTCTACATTAGTTTACTTCACCCATGGTTGCATCATGATAAGTCTTCACTTGAATTTTCTTTTTACAATTAATTCATATTCTTTTCTTCTTCTTCTTTTTCTTCATGAAGAAAAGAAGAAAGCTTTCTTGAAAAATTTCAAGTGATGAAATCAAGTGAGAAATCCAAATCCAAAGTGAACCTACTTCCTATTTCTTCATCCTCTACCACTTGCCATGTTGTATAGGGTGTTTTCTTCACAAGGTTCATGACCAAGTGAAGATGGAGCTTGAGTTTGAGTTGCCTCGACGTAGATCATCTTCGGCATCGAAGTCAACGACCTAGCCCGATCATTTCTCCGACGAAACCATCGCTAGAGTCCGAGATCCCGATGATCTCAGCGGAGGGACGTCATCATGGAGCTAAAGAAGTGGAGCACCGGATCTACAAAGGTTGTAATCCGTTTCACTTAGTAGCAAAGTTGTTTGCTTGCTTTTTCTTTCGCCTATCCTCTAGTTAACGATCTAGGTTAGGGTTTCTCGGCACCTAAATTTTTGAATTTGGCATGGTTGATCAGTTGTGGAACCTCTTGAGTGTGCATAGTAACCCTACAACAACAGAATTTTCCCTCTTACAAGTTGAGAGGACTCGTAAGTGGTTGTTTCCCTCCTTGTCGAGATTCGACTTTGGAGAGTGTGGTCCGTGAATAGTATGCAAGAGTGCATTTTGGACCGACTTCCAGGGCCCCGGTGCTTACGAAACAGGTCCTTATCTCTATTGCCTAAGGCTTTTCCTTACGAGTTAAGACGAATCGAGAAGTTCTCGCGAAGACACTAATTTCCTCACGAGTCGAGACGAGTCGAGGAGTTCTCGCAAGAATGTCCTAACGTCCCAGTTAATCTCTGCTCTTTACGACAGAGATCCGTTAGGGTCTGTGGTACTAGGGTTTTGCCTGTCGTACCGTCGCGTTGACTGATGTATTCTTCGATAGGCAATCTTGCCGTTCGAGTAGCCTTGCGACTGTCATGTCTCTGATCCCTTCGGGGCTGGACAAAACGTCTTCAAGCAATCTTCCAAGGCAGTTTGACCGTCGGAAGAGCAAGCGTTAGGAATTTTGCCATGCCGCTTTTTACTTGAGGTTAGGCTCAGTTTGGGGAGCCCCGATGAGTCCTAACCACTCCGCGCGGGTGTGGGATGATCTCCGATAGTCTTTCAGGTTTTATATGAGTTGCCGTTAAGACCCTGAAGCTAGGAATTTGGCCTTTGCTTCGTTTGCTTTGGCGCGTCCGAATCCTGTTGGAGGAAGGACGCTGTAGTGACATCTCGTCTTCTGTATCGAGACGAACGTCGAGGTGGTGACCACTCCGCGCTGGTGTGGGATGATCTCTGATAGTATTTCAGGTTTTATATGAGTTGCCGTCAAGACCCTGAAGCTAGAAATTTGGCCTTCGCTTCGTTTGCTTTGGCGTGTCCAGATCCTGTTGGAGGAAGGACGCTGTAGTGACATCTCGTCTACTGTATCGAGACGAACGTCGAGGTGGTGATCACTCCGCGCTGGTGTGGGATGATCTCCGACTGTCTTTCAGGTTTTATATGAGTTACCGTCAAGACCCTGAAGCTAGGAATTTGGCCTTCGCTTCGTTTGCTGGCATTGCGTCTGCTGTATAGAGACGAATGTCGCGGTTGTCTCGATGTTGTTGATGAACCGTCGAGGTTTGGAACTAGGGATTTTTCCGTGGCTCCGTTGTTTGATTGTCGCATCTGAATCTTGCTAGAGGAGGAACGTTGTGGTGACATCTCGTCTACTGTATCGAGACGAACGTCGAGGTGGTGACCACTCCATGTGGGATAATCTCCGGTAGTCTTTCGGGTTTTATATGAGTTATCGTCAAGACCCTGAAGTTAAGAATTTGGCCTTCGCTTCATTTTCTTTGGCGTGTCCGATTCCTGTTGGAGGAAGAACGCTGGGGTGACATCGCGTCTGCTGTATCGAGACTAACGTCGAGGTGGTCTCTAGGTTGTTGGTGAATCGTCGGGACCTGGAACTAGGGACTTTTCCATGGCTCCGTTGTTGGTGTCGCGTCTGTATCCTGCTGGAGGAAGAACGCTGGAGTGACATCGTGTCTGCTGTATCGAGACGAACGTCGAGGTAGTCTCCAGGTTGTTGGTGAACCGTCGGGACCTGGAACTAGGGACTTTGCCATGGCTCCATTGTTTTGTGTCGCGTCTGCATCCTGCTGGGGGAAGAACGCTGGGGTGACGTCGCGTCTGCATCCCGTTGTAGTGATAAGAAACGCTGTTGTTGACACTGTGTCTGCTGTAACAAGACGAACGTCGAGATGGTCTCTAGGTTGTTGGTGAACCGTAGAGTCTTGGAATTAGGGACTTTGTCGTGGCTCCGCTTTGCTGACGTTGCGTCTGCTGTAACGAGACGAATGTTGAGGTGGTATCTAGGTTGTCTGTGAACCGTCGAGACTTGGAATTAGGGACTCTGCCGTGGCTCCGAGATTGATTGTCGCGTCCGAATCCTGCTGGAGGACGAACGCTGTGGTGATATCTCGTCTGCTGTATCGAGACGAACGTCGAGGTGGTGACCACTCCGCGCTGGTGTGGGATGATCTCCGATAGTCTTTCAGGTTTTATATGAGTTGCTGTCAAGACCCTGAAGCTAGGAATATTGCCTTTGCTCCGTTTGCAGGCATTGCGTCTGCATCCTGTTGGACTGCAAAGGAACGCCGTTGTTGACATTGCGTATACTGTAACGAGACAAATGCTGAGGTGGAGCTGGGATTTTGCCGTCACTCCGCTTTGTTTCTACCATGAGGTCTTTTGTTGACGTTGCGTCTGCATCCTGCTGGACTGCGAAGGAACGCCGTTGTTGACATTGCGTCTGTTGTAACGAGACGAATGCTGAGGTGGAGCTGGGATTTTGCTGTCACTCCGCTTTGTTTCGACCATGAGGTCTTTTGTTGACGTTGCGTCTGCATCCTGCTGGACTGCGAAGGAACGCCGTTGTTGACATTGCGTCTGCTGTAACGAGACGAATGCTGAGGTGGAGCTGGGATTTTGCCGTCACTCCGCTTTGTTTCGACCATGGGGTCTTTCATTTACGTTGCATCTGCATCCTGCTGGACTGCGAAGGAACGCCGTTGTTAGTCCTCTGGGATGCAGATGTTGCCGTCGAGATCTGACTCTCCCTTTGACAAGGTCTGGTGGGAAAATGTGGTTCCCTTTCGTTTATGCCCATGGATTGTGTACAGGGGTCAGTATGGACTTCCCTGCAGGGCAAAAAGTTTCATTTTATTTATTTTTCTTTCCGCGATTCTCTATCATTTCAGCTTTTATATCGCGAAAGTCGCGATTGCCCAATCAATTCGGCTATTTTTCATGCATACATTTTTACTTGCTGATTTTGTTGCAAGCTGCCCCATCATTTCGTCTATTTCATATGCATTTGTGGCTTGCTGGCTTTTCGCTGCGAGTTTGGGATTGGACACCGATTTCTGCATCAGCATCGCTACAACTGGGATATTGCCAGGAGCGAATCATCATTTGCCTTTGTCGATGACGAACAAAAGTGGCTTAGCGAACATGGTTAGGATCCTGTCGACTAAGGCTTTTGACTTTACGAGCCGTAAGGGTCTCACAAAGGTATTTCTCCCTACGAGTCGTGAGGATCTCGTAGGTGCGTTTTCTCCTTAAGAATCATGAGGATTCCCAAGTGTATGGTCTCTTATAAGTCGTAAGGATCTTACAAGAGTATTTTCTTTTTATAAATCGAGAGGACTTACAAGGGCTGTCCACTGTGCAAACATATCCCTAGTCACGGGTAGGACTTTGTTAGGGAAATGTTTATTCGCGCCCGTGGATTGTATACAAGGGTCGGCATTGAACCTCTTGTAGGGAAATCTGGAAATATGATGTCTTAAGAACAGGTTCGGATCCCAGTAGCTTAAGGCTTTTGAATCGTATGAGCCGTGAAGGTCTCAAAAGGGAATTCTCCTTACGAGTTGTGAGGATCTCGTAAGTGTAATTTCTCCTTAGGAATCGTGGGGATCCCTAAGTGTGTTGCTCCCTTGTGAGTCGTAAGGATCTCACGCAGGTATTTTCTCCTCACAAGGTCGAAGGGACCTTGCAAGTGTCTTTTAACGAGATTGCGCCCTTTCGAGTTTTCACAAACTCGCCGGTAGTCCTGTTGTTTTTACTCACGGAGCCCTTTCAGGTTTTCATCCGTGCCCATCTCTCTTGTGGACGTACCGTGTTTGTTTTTTTTTAACACCACATCAGCCTGAGGACAGCGTGGGTTGGCAGTAGTTTAACGACGTATCGGTCAATGGCCAGTTTTAGGACATTGTGGTCCATTGTTAGTTTAACGACATTTCAGTCAACCGTTGCCATATTTGAGGCAAGTTTCTAGTTTATGGACTTTTCGGTCCATGGGGCTTTCTCTATGAACGAGCAAGATGCCTCCGGCATGTTCATCTTTTTCGGATCATGTAGTTGTGGCGGGTTCACCTTCCATTTTTCGGACAACGCGAATTTTCCTAGTTGGTATTGATCCTCAATCCAGCCATTGAAGTCAAAGCAATCTTCGATTGGATGGCTTACTGCTTGGTGGTAAGGGCAGTAATTAGGATTGTTGACATCGCCTGGCTGCAACGGACGTTTTGGATCCGGCAGATTGATGAGTGTGTTGCGCACTGCCAGCTCGAACAGTCTTCTCATTTTATCGTGGGGGAACGAGCAAGGACGTCCCGGTCTCTCCTCGAGGGATGGGTGTGGACGCACGTTGTTTTGGCGAACAACTGGCTTTAAGTTGCTCGGCTGTTGTTGAGTATTGGCGACAAAAGTCGCGTTCCCTTTTCCCTTTTTCGTTTCGTGGCTCCGGCTTCGAAGAGGAAGGCCTGTGACCCATCTGGTCCATTTGGGCCAGTTTGTCAATCAAAGCCTGGAAAGTGGTCGGCTTTAAAAACATCATGAATTGGGAAATAGTCGCCTGAGGGTCGAGAGTACCCACGAACATGCCTACCGCGGGCACTTCTTGGATGCGCTGCTCGCACTTCGACCATAAATTCTGCCACCGTATTGCATACTGGACCCAAGTTTCTCCAGGCTTCACCCTGGCATTGATCAATGCCGTGATTGGGGTGCGTTCGCTAGCACTTGCGAAACGCTGGGTGAATAGTAGCTCCATTTCTGCAAATGTCTTGACAGAGTCATTTGGGAGTTCGGAATACCATTCGATGGCCGTTTCTGCCAAGCTGCCGACGAATTGATGAAGCAACAGCTTATCGTCACCCCCAGTATTACCGCACAAGGCTCTAAATTGAGCAACATGTTGGTGCGGGTTCCCCGTCCCCTTATATACGTGGAATTTGGGGATCGTGTATCCCAGCGGGTACCTTATTTGGTCATACCAGCCCAGATAGGGTCGTCCAGTCTTAACGATCTGCCCAGCCGCTTCATTCGCCTGCTAAGCTCGTATTTGCTGAGCAATGTAATCATCCAGAGCGGCCTTGGAGATGGTCTCCTCCTTGGCTGCTGAAAGAGCCGGAGGAGGGTTCGATGTCTCTCCTCTGTCATCTTCAATGATAATCGGGGGGGTTTCAGCTGGAGATTCCGGTTGTAACATCATCCCGGCCATGTCTTGGAACAAAAGAGCCATTCGTTTTATGTTGGCTGCCTGCTCTGCGGCCTCTTTTTCTTTCCTCTCGAGGATTCTTCGGAGGAATTCAGCATCAGTTTCTTGTTCCTGACGCTGCTCTGAGGTCTCTGGATTTTCTTTCGGCCCAGTAAGTGCGGCCATTGCAGTCAGCATCTCCAGAAGTTTCTGCTGTTGTTGCTCCTGAGCCTTTGTTATCGATCGGGTAAGCGATCGATGACCCGTAGAAGCACGGCTTTCCTCTTTTCCGGAAGCTATATAAACAGTGTACACCACTATGCCCCCAGACTTAGGGCGTTTAGGCTTGGTTTCCTTGCGGTTCGTCGCGGATACGGGGGCCTTCTCTGGCCTCCTTCTCTTATGAGCGGTTGAAGTTAAGGGAGCCGTTGCAGCGGGCACCCAGATAGGTGACATCTTCTGTGGTATCATGGGATGGTCCTTTTCTTGCCGAGCTTTAATCTTCTTTGATCGGCGGAAATAGTCTTGGTCAATCACTGATTCTTGAACCTGTCGCCAGACTTTGTAAATTTTGGAGGACGGCAGCTGAGGGAGCTGTTCCGGCTTCGCCTTTTCTATAGCATTCTCCACAAGTGGAGGAGATCTCTTCAGCACTGTGGTTGGAGAGTTCTTGCGCACCCTCCTTAGCGGTTCAAAGCTGTTCCCAGTTGGAACAGCAGCATCGATCTCCACTGTTGGAGCCGGCGGAGTTAATCCAGAAGGGGAGTTGCCCCCAGCCTTCCTTACTCGACGCCAGTGGCGACGTCGAGCGTGTCGAGCCGTTGGGATTGTCTCAGCTGTAGGGGTTACTTCCTCATGCCCCCTGTCTTGGTCAGAAATTGTCATTGTCAGCCTATTGAAGACTGATGTCCGCTGAGTGAGGATGGCCAACCTATCGAAGGCAGACTTCCGAGCAGGGGAAGCATCCTTCACGATTTCGTTTGGAACAGGAGCTGAAACAGTCTGTCTTGTGAAGATCGACCCTTTGGAAGGAGAAGCTGCTTTGACGACTTCATAAGCAGGAATGGCTATCCGCTTAGGGATAACCCTTTCTGGTATTGCAGGCTTCTTCACGGGCCCGTTGGAGCTTTGGCCCAGTCTGTTGAAAACTGAGGCGTTGGATTTGGGCGACCCGTTGAAAGGGGTCGCGGTAGTGGTGAGTCGATCAAAGACCGACTTCTTTAGGGCTTCTTGCGATAGCAACGGAGCATTGAAGCTCATCGGTGGGAGCATGGTTCCGAAGAACAGCCCAGTGGTGGCTTGTGTTACTTAGTCCACCGGCATTGTAAAAAGGGAGGTTGCTTGGAGCCCGTAAGTCACTCCTCCAGCAGGGACGGAGTGAGAGTTGCAGTTGCAGTTGGTGCAGTTTGAAGCCATTGATGTTCTTTTTTCTGCACGGAGCAAGACACCGAATCTTAGTAACTCGAACCCAAGGGCAACCATATCAAACTGCAATTCGTTCGTGAACACGACACACGAAGTGTAGAGTGGAAAGAGGAAAAGGTCCCACCGGGCGTGCCAGAATCTGTTCTCCTCCGAAACACAGGGACGAGACCTCGTAGGTCCGTCTTGCCTGAATTTGGTGGCAGATACTATTTGGTGCTATCCATCCAACTCTCCGAAGATGCCAAGTTGATTTATGGCACTGTATATCAAAGGTTTAAACGGATGCGGCCGATATAGCAGACTTCGTCAGATTCCTCCTCATTGAGGGGTTTTTGATTGTGGGGACGCTCTTCCCTGCAGGCGCAAGCCCCTGCAGTTAATTACGCTACCACATCGCGGTAACCACTTTCTCCTTCTCCAGATGGTCACTTCGTGTCGTGGGTGTTTGTTTTGTTTTTGGTTGCCCGTGGATTGTATACGGAGACTAATTTATGTTGTCGCCCGTAGGACGTGGATTAGTCCAAATCCGTATTTTTTAATATTTTTTTAGATTTGGTTTTGGGGTTGGTTTAAGGATACGTTAGTCTCATTTGAGACTAAGATCAACTTAAACGTTTTGTTAAGGATACGTTAGTCTAATTTTAGACTAAGATCAACTTAACGGGATCGTTTAGATCCAACAAGAGAGCATTTGGACTCTATTGTTTAGTTTAGGGACATTGCGGTCGATTACCAGTTTAAGAACATGGTGGTCCAATGTTAGTTTAAGGACATCTCGGTTCAGGTTAAGGACATCATAGTCCGTGAGTTTAAAGACCTCACAGTCAAGGTTAAGGACATCATAATCCATGAGTTTAAGGACCCCACAGTTCATGGAATGTTTGGTTGTCGGGACCCGTCACCTCTCTGAAGACGCTGAAGGATTACAACGACATATATCAGAGGGGTTCAGAGATGTACCCTTGAACCGATGTGAGTTGGTTGAAAGATCTGTAGTCCAATTTGGGGCTAAGATCTGTTAAAATATTTATGAGCAGATGGGCTCAATTAATATGAGTTGAGGACTTATGGCCAATCTTGGGCTAAGTCCAATTGAGTTAAAATGTTTAACATTTATCTTAGGCTGCGGGGCATTTGCTTTGGCTTGGCCCTTTTAACAATGCTTGAATTCTGACAATATTTTGTCTTTTATTGACTGCTGGGCATTCATCATAGCTCCGTGGCTTATTAAAGAACAATTTATGTTCTATGAGTGCACACGTGAGTGACACGTGGTGCGCTTGGCATGCGCCAGTCAAAGAGCGCAGTGCGCTTCTGCCGAGTAGCGCACACGTGAGTGACACGTGGCGCGCTTAGCGCCAGATGGTGAGCGCATTGCGCTATTAATTTAGTGGTGCACACATGAATGACACGTGGTGCGCTTGGCGCTTTGCACCAGCCCATAAGCGCAGTGCGTTATTTCAGAAGCGCAAAGCGCTAGTTGTTAAGCAATACGTGCACGATTGACATGTGGCGCATTTGGCGCTGAGGGCCATTCCAGAGAGCGCAGAAGCGCAGTTCAAGAGCGCAAAGCGCATCTGATCAATTCTATGATCTGAGAAACAATTTATGTTCTATTAAAAGAGACCTTGTCTCGGGATCTAAGAACAACCGTTCTTATTTTGTTTCAATCTCTTATATTGATGAAAGGCTTTGCCTTTATGGATCTATGATCCTTAAGAGAATTGAATTATTCTCTCCTCCTTTTTGTAATGAGATGTTCATGATCTCTTTGAGGAAGACTTTTAGTCTTATAGATCTATGATCTTTTAGAAGTAAGTTCTTCTTTGTTTTATGATGAGATCTTTTTGATCTCTTTATAAAAGACCTTGGTCTTTGTAGATCTATGATCTTTTTAAGAAGAGAATTCTTCTTTTTAATTATGAGATGATTTCATCTCTTTGTTTATCACCATTCTTTTTACCTTGAAGAAAAATTCTTCTTTTGCCGAGAGCTATGCTTTTCTTTCTGAAATCTCAGAGCTTATGGGGGGGTTCTTCTCTCCAAGACTTGAAGTCTTGGGTCCTTTATATAGGGGAGATTGATCTGTTGAATCGGTTAAGGAGATCTTTTCTCCAACTGATTTGGGGAATTTTCCATCGCTGGATCTTTGATCCAAGGGCTTCTGATTTACAGAAAGCAGTCTTCTTGTTATTAATAAAATTGGGAAATCTTTCCGAACAGAATTTATTCTGTAGTTTGTTGATTTTTTAATCACCATTGGATCATTGATCCAACGGTGCTCTGATTTACAGAGTACAATTTTGTTATTTGGAAAGATTTTGAGAAATTTTTCCTTAACGGAATTTAATTCTGATTAATTAATGATTTATCATTTATTATTAGATCTTTGATCTGACGTTGGGGAGCTTGTAGTTCCAGCGCTAGCGCACCTGTGCTTTGCACGTAGTGCGCTGCTCAGAGCACAGCGCACGTGGTGCGCTGCTTCAGAGTGCAGCGCACTTGGCGCTGCTTCAGAATGTTTTAACTCTTGGCTTTGAGGCATTTGTTACATTCTTTGCACATGGAGTTTTTCCTTTTATTTGTTCATTTTATTGTTATTATTTTATAAGGAAGCGGGTTTTGAGCCAAAATTTTGGCGGGAACAGTTAAGTCTTGCATCTCTTCTATTTTCGTTATTCACTACTTCGCAGTAGGCATCGAAATAACTTCCATAAATGACTTGGGTTCCGAAACTAATGCGGATTTACCATAGATGTCTTCCTTTTGATATCGAAATACCGTTGGGGTGTCAATCCATAGCACTATCTACAGGTTACTTGAGGATCCGTGATTGACTATGAGCCATCAACGGAAATATGGCTCCCACTGTCGCCAGCCGTTGAAGGAACTAATTCTTTCTGCACCGCTGACCGACTAGAAGACACATTAATCTCGTAGAATCACAAATCCTGGCTTATTTCTGCCTTTTTCGTAAATTCCTCTCCGAGGAAATCGTTCGATGTTTTCTCCTTGAGGAAATCATTCGTTGTTTCCTCTCCGAGAAAATAAACTTCGCACGACCAAATATTAGTTACGGTCCTATCACATACTCATAGACACACGTGACCTCCCAGGTCTCTCATTCATCCACTACTCATAAGGTGTTGTCACGCCCCGCTTCCCAGTGTACGGATAAGGGAACGTGGCGAGACACGCGACGTATTTACTCAGAAGTAAACACGTTAAGAGTAAATAAGCAATATAAATAAATGCACAAGAATAACAAGAGATATAATATAAACAACAACTTTTATTAACATTCTTTCTTTACATTACAACTGATTTGAAAAGGAAATGTACAATGATAAAAATCGATGCCTAAACAATGGCATATGAACTGAAATAAGTACAAGTACAAAATAGAAGTCTTGCCGCTCTATGAACTGGTCCAAATCATCCTGGCTGGGCTCGGTCTCCTGAGAGTCGGGTCTTCCTGACGAACATTCCAAAGAAAGAAGAGACAGGAATGTCGTTAGCGAACTAGCGCTCTGTAAGTCCAAAAAGTAAAAGTAGAATAGAATAGAATAGGACAAGTAGAGAGAATAGAACTAGTAATTATACAGATTTATGTTTGTTATACTAACGTAGTTGTTTGTAGCTTAGTACAGAAAATATCAGTGTATACGAGAGGAGTCCAACTTACTCCGTGGACTATGGTAACCCGTAGTACATGGCCCTGTCAAAACCCATGGGACAACGGTACAGGATATTCATGTGTGTGTCTTTTAATGACCATCTCGTTCCACTTCTAATATATTCCATACCGATCTACCCCTTTAAAACCTCGTAGTGTATTGTATTGAATTATAGTCATTAGACTTGCCGAGACCATGGATACAAGTTGTTCATATAATCAGGTTCAGGATGTAATCAAGTAGGTATGTAATCAAGTCAATTTATAGTCATGGTTCGGTCAAGTCAAGTCTTGTTTGCATGTTGATCTTGTTCTGATATTCAGATTCAGGTTCAAGTATTCATGTTTAGTATATTGGATTCATGTTTGGATTGGATTCGGATTAGACTTAGACTCAGATTGAGTCA
This sequence comes from Agapanthus africanus, assembly GCA_030015575.1. Classification (NCBI taxonomy): domain Eukaryota; kingdom Viridiplantae; phylum Streptophyta; class Magnoliopsida; order Asparagales; family Amaryllidaceae; genus Agapanthus; species Agapanthus africanus. The sequence goes on from CM057339.1 coordinate 143,833,660, forward strand.
GACACTTTAAAACAGATTTGGATCATGAATTATATTCGGGTGTTATCGGTAAATGCTGCACATGGACGGTAGGATTTGTGTCTTTTTCCAAGACAATTACCATTGATAACTCCGTTAAGTTTTTCTACCTTAAATAGGCAAGCACTCACTTTCTCCGGCTCCCTGAGGCTCAAGAGAATTGATCCCGCTTAAACCTATATTTACTAAAGTCCTTAATTGTAATTTTATATAACTCGAGGGGGGGTTTTATGAAAAATATTTTATATACTTTCAAAGTAAACCTCGAGTATTTATTTATATTGTTTAGGGTTTTCATGGATGTGAATTTTAAAGAGTGAGGTATATTAGTGAATATTTACATAGCTTGAATAGTTCAAGATATTTTAGTGTAAGACTTGTCTTATATTCATACTTGATAGTATTTTAGTGAAACTTGTCATTCTTTTATTTTATATAAAACATGGAATTTTATTATATCTTGACAATATGTGGTTTAATAATGTTTATATATTTATTAAAAATTAATTTTATTATTAAATAGAAAATCTCGTTTTTCTTAAAAATCGTATTAAAAACCTTTCGAGACCGAATTCTCCGTGAGAAGGTCCGCATCTCGCTCTACTAGTCCAAGGATGTGCGATAATTCGCACCATCTAATAGTGGGTCCCCTAAATAGGGTTGTAGAGGTATAATCGCAAAGAATTTTTGATAATACAATTCAAAGAAAACCAGGTTTTTATAGTTCATGGTATTTAATGAAATATTGTATTTACCACAAAAATATATTTCAAAGAGTATCGTGCTATATAAACATGTGTGTATGTGAGGGGTAGGTCATTACCCCGTGATGTTTTCTAGAGGTATAATTAAGAAAAACAACTAAATACGGTAGATACAAAGTTCATGGTATTTAAACGCAAAACTCAATTTAAGGTTATTTAACATAATGATTTAGGGTGAAAGTTGTTTCTAATTATTAGTTTCATGATTAGCAAACAAGATATAGAATATGGATGAGCAAGGCTTATTAAAAAGTGTAGTTTCAAGAATTTTAGAATAAGATGTCGGTATAACTCCACTTACCGACATGTTTTATGAAAAGATAAATTTTTATGTAAAAAAGAGAAGGAAGGGGTGGGACTTACTAACTAGAAAGGTAGGAAAGAGGTAGAAGAAGATGTGGTATCCTTCGTGACGTCGTAAAGTCACCGGAACTTGCTCGATTCCTCGCCGGAAGTTGGTCTTGGGCTAACTCCACTTCTACTTCACTTGTACTTAGAAAAATTTGATAGTTTTGGCTAGAGATTTCAGAATGAAGAAGAGCTAGGGTATGAGGTTGTATTTATAGTATGAAATTAGGGTTTTGGAATTGAAAGAATAAATTAAAATGCATTAAAAATTGGATTTAAAGATGAAATTGAAGTCTCTGTTTAAATTCAGAGAAATCAAACAGTGCAGGAGTAATGGAGGTAGGCCAAGGGTTTTGTGGGAAAAACACGGGGACTTTTCCCCTTTGGAAGACCGTCGGCGCCGGCCTATGGGTGAATCTCGCTGACTAAGTGGTGGAATGGAGCAGTCGGATGCTTGTCATGTGTCCATGTTGCTGTTAATAACATTTTGCATATGTTTGTTTTTCCTGACTATTCATTTTTGTGTGCAGTGCACGTATAAACTTTTGGGCTTCCAAAAATTTTAAAAGAAAAATCAGGAAAAATAATATGTGGCTGATGGGATTCGAACACAGGGGCTATGTCACAGCAGTGCAAGGCTTTACCAATGAGCTACAAGTGCTTTCTTGCTATTCTTAAACAATAATAACTTTTAAATTGTTCTCAGACTTACAAACTCCTTTCTGTACTTTAAGAAGAAAAATTTTGTACAGAAAATTCAGTCGTTACATTCTACCCTCCTTATAAAAATTTCGTCCTCGAAATTTATATAAAGAAGTTGTAACAGATTCAAGAAAATTTGATGACAACGGTGGTGAAAGAACTACTGAAAGTGCATAAAAAATGTTTGAATGAATGAAAGGATGCAAAGGTTTTGAAAGAAGAAGGATTACCATTGTTACCTTGACCTATAGTTTCGGCTTCTACGGCCGCTAAAGTGAAAGCCTGACACCGGGGTACATTCCTCCTACCTGGAGGCACATTCCTCTGTCCTTGGTGCATGTTTCTCTGCCCTTGAGGTATGTTTCTTATTGACTGTTGGAACTGACGAGGAGGCTGTGCAGGAGGTCCACGAGGAGGTGGAGCAGGTAGGACAAGACGAGGTGCAGGAGCCCGAATAGCTAGCCGCTACAGAAAGGTGATGGCTGGTCTGTGTGCTGGAACTGAGTTACGTCTAAGAGGACATGTTCCAATGTCGTGAGTGGATGCGCCACAAACTAAGCACAGGCCGTTTGCACGCCTGCAATCCTTCACCAGGTGTCCATTCCTCTTGCAGTAGAAGCAAAAGTCTGGACTTGGCCGATTAAATGTTACTTCCGGTCTCCTGGCTGCAAAGGTTGGCATGGAAGAGGCTCCTCCTGCCATCTGTAACGACCCCAAAATCTCTATACATTTGTATTATCTTTCTTCAATAACATATCGTATTTATTAGTACTTGGTATTTTCCTTTTTCTATTAAATATATTATTATTTCTACCTTTAATCCTTCCATCTAATTATCCTATTCTATTATTTTCCAAAACCCACATGCTCCTAATCCTTTTAATTAAATCTCCTTTTCTATTTAAAATACAAAGTGATCATAACCCAAACCCTTTAACCCATTTTTACTCCAAAAGACAAAAATAAAACCCAAAACTGAGCCAGCCTAACATTCTACAAGCCCACCATCTTTCTATTTCCTTCGTTTCTTATAACATCAGCCATTCTCTTATATATTCCTTTTTCCTTATTTAAAATCCAACTGTTCTTCTTCCTTACTTCCTCATGCACTGTTCACTTCCCTACAATCAACCCCCACAACCCTTCAATTCCCCACTCTCCCGTAACCCCTCTCAATCTCTTCATATCCCTTTCTATCACCCACATCTCTCCCCTTCTCTCTACATATACATATATACATATTCATACACCATCACATCTTCTTTCTAAATCTTCTTTCCCTCTTTCCCTCCATGTCCGAGGAACCCCATGTCGCCACTGCTCATGCTCGCCTTTGAAAATTCCGATGAGGCTAGCGAGCACCGGACTCTCCTATTCCTATCCGACCAGATCGAGAAAGTCCTACCTCTTCCACCTACCATAGTTCTGCATCCGCCGCTACCGGTTCCTGTCGACGACGACAACGACGCCGCCGAGCTACACCCCTTAGTTTCCTTCGATATTGTGTAAGTCCCCCTTTTGATCCGTCTCTCCGCCTTCTTCTCTCTTTCTTGTTGTGTACCCACCATATTATGATACTGGTCAAATGTTATCTACATAAGACCATTAGGAAAATTTTATCATAAATAGAGAAGGAAGTAATTCACATGAGAGGGGTCAGTATTCATTTGAGACTAATACATGGTTACTTATTATTAATTTTGCACCTAAGAAAGTACTCAACCATTGTGCACGTACGAGGAGATATTTCTCCTATCAGGACTTATTCTTTAAGCAATATATAAGCAATATATGTAAGCATTCCATCATTGATGAAGTGATTAATTGTTTCATATCCTTTGTTTAGTTTTAACATATGTTTCCTTGTTTCTCAGAAGCAAGATCATACATATGCATCTTGAATCTAGTAGCCAGATAGGTTGTAGTAGTAATTCAAGTTATCATTATGTAAATGGTTTAGTGGCATTGATATGTATAATTTAATTGGAAGATATTGTATTACATAAAATGTCACAGATCAACTATGATAAAAAAATTGACATAAAGTGTTCTACTAATTACTGTATTATGCAATGTTAGTCATATGTATAAATAATGTACAGTAGTATTATCATCTAGCAATCTGTACTATAAATAACAATTGCTCTGTAGCTAACTAACTCATTTATTTATGTAAATGTATACCATAAACTAGCACAATATTTGAACCATGCTTATAATATATATTTTCATTAAAACTTTCTCCAAATTTAAAATTAGAATTTAACCTTAATCGTTTTCCTTTTCACAATTGCGCCTATACAGCCCAATTTTGGGGAATCCGATTCGGTTGGTGCGGGTTATCGCACATCCATCGGACTAAAAGGACGAGATGCGGACCTCCTCACGGAGCATACGATCTCGATAGAATTTTTAAGAAAAACGTGATTTCTATTTAATAAATAAAATTTATTTTTAATAATCATATATAAATATTATCAAACCATATATTTTAATATATAATAAATTACATGTTTTCTAAACCAGGAGAAAAGAATCACAAAAGTTCTTGAAAATATCATCAAGAATCCATACAAGACAAATTACATGAAAATACCATATACTATTCAAGTTAGGTTTATATCCACTAGAATATTTCGTCATATATAAAAATTATATTCATGAAAACCCTAAAGATGATAAATAAATATTTGAGATTTATTTTGAAAATATTTAAAAACTATTTTTCATAAACCCCCCTCAAGTTATATTAATTTACAATAAGGACCCTAGTAAATAGGTTTAAGCGGGACCAATTCTCTTGAGCCTCGTGGAGCCGGAGAAAGTGGGTGCTTGCCTATTTAAGTTAGACAAACTAAAAACGGTGTTATCAACACGGTAATTGTCTTGGAAAAAGACACAAATCCTGCCGTCCATGTGCAGCAGTTACCGATAACACAAAAACTAATTCAGGACTTCAATTCTATTTAAAAGGTCTGACTCAGACCGAGTCTCAGTCAAATTTGAAATCAACCTATCCTTGAATATGATTCAACTATAACTCTAATACAATTCAAAGATAACTCCAATACCACATGAATCCATTTATATCATAATTCAATCTATATCAACTTGACTCGACCGAACCGAACCATGAATATACTCTGATTACATGACTATCCATTTATATCCATTCTGTTACAATTGATATCATGGTTTCGGCAGTCTTCCATTTACAAAACAAAACAATACAATCAATACAATAAATCATTACGGGGTTTTAAAGAGGTAGACTGGTACGGAATGTGTTAGAAGTGGCACGAGACGGTCACTTTAATACATCTAATCCGAATATCCATTGCTGTTATACCGTGGTTTAACGGTTCCTTATGCTCCGTATAACTTAGTCTCCAGAATAGTAAGACTCCTCTCGTATACACCGGCATATTCTGTACCAACCTACAAACAACTACGTTAACTTAACAATCAAATATTATACAGTTATATCCTCTTTTATCTGTCTATTCTATTTCTCTTTCTTTGGGACTTACCGAGCGATTGTTCGCTGACGACATTCCTTCTCTTCTTTCTTTGGAATGTTGTTAGGTGGATCGGACTCTATGGAAGTCGAGTCCAGTACTGAAAATTTGGAGCAGTTCACTATTGACCCAGAGCTCTAGATACTTGTATACATTTATCTTTTCAATTCATGCCATTGTTTAGGCATTGCTTTCCATTCCTGTATTTACGTTTTCAGTTGTACTTGTAAAGAAATGTTTAGTAAATAAAAGTTGATGTTCATTTACACTTCATGTGTTCTTGTGTATATTTACATTATATTGCTAAGATACGCTTAACGTGTTTACTTCTGAGTAAATATGTAGCGGGCCTCATCGCGTCTTCTTCCCCGTACACTGAGAAGCGGGGCATGACAGGTTTTGTTGACGGCTCATGCAGGTCAGTTCTGCATGGAACCCTACCATACATGTCAGTTCTGCATGAAGTCTTAAGCAATATATCACAAGAATTATAAGAATCAGCAACTATATATTCCTTACATTTCAATTCCTTTGAATCTTATCATATTCCTTGAATCCATCTTAAAATCCTTGGCACTTGTACACCCCTTCTACTTATATCTCGAAGACTTATTAGCTCAGTAGGTTAGAACATCGATCGACGGAACCCTAAGATAACGTTATCCTCGGTTTTTCTCCATCTCTTATCGCAAATTACTCTTTAAGTGAATTTTGCGGACTAAATTCTTTTAAAAAAATAGACTGTAACGTCTGTAACTTGATTTTTATCTCTTTGAATCTTTTCTCGTCTTCTACAATAATCGTGTCTCGATGTGAAAAACATGAAACTTTGGACCCTTCATCTCCGTTTGATCTTATCTTGTTGATATCTTATTGTTTTCTTCCATTAACTCAGATAGTAGAATTTGAGTGACTTAAATGAAGTTATGTGATTGTAACTATGAACTGCGGTATAGTTACAATACGGTACTCTACTTGAGTGACTTGGAGTTCTGCATTTGATCTAGCTATGTTCTACTTCGTTTCCTTACTCTGTCACATCATCCTGTTGGGGTCGAAAATTGCACCCCGGTCGACCAAGTCAAAGTCAAGGTCAACCCCAAGCCAGGTGGGCCCAAGCCCAGATCAAGTGGGCTCATGCCCGAGTCGAGCCCGAACATAAAGCGACCGGCCTCCCCTATGCAAATAAAAAATCATGTAATAAATAATTTTGATGTAATTGTTATATGCACGAATGTAAGAAAAATGGGCATAAAGCCAAATTTTTGTAAAGCCCATGACTCATGTGCAAAACAAATGAGCACATGAGGCATGAGATGGGCAAAATGCCATTTTGTAAAGCCCAAGGGGCTATATGTAAATGTGTAAACCTATATAAGGCAACATGATGATGAAATAAAGATAACAATTCATTCTCCCCAAAAAACTAGGGTTTGTGTGTCTCCTTTCCCATTCTCAAGGGTCTAAAACCCTCTTCCTCTTTTTGAATTAATCAAGAGTTTAACTCTTCCTTTCTCAAAAGGAAATAGTTTTTCACCACAAAACCCACAAAGGGGAGCTCAGATCTCCTATCAAATCTCTGAAAGGGGAGATTTTGAATCTCACTCCCCTTTTCCGCCAAGATCCGGCTAACCGAGAGGAAGAAGAAGGAGACCCATCTCCAAAAATCCCACGTTGCGAGGGTCCAAGGCTAAAAAAAAGAGCCAAAAATTTCTAGGAGTTTAACACTTTTCTAGATCTGTTGGAGTTTAACACCATAAATTAAATTTCTGTTAGGAGTTCAACTCCAAAACCCCTTGGGAGTTCAACTCCCCAACCTAGGGGCTAAGCCCCTTTCCGCTGGTGTTTCCCGTTGTCGTGTGCCGCGCACGTGACCCGCGGGTGCCCAGCGGTCGCCTGCATGGCAAGTGACCCGCGGGCGCTAAAGCGCCCAAGGGTCGCGTGCAACGCACGTGACCCCGGGCACTAAAGCGCCCACATGCGCGCACGTGACCCGCGGGCACTAAAGCGCCCACGTGTGCACACGCCCCCTGATCGCATGCAGCGCACGTAGCCCGCGGTCGCGTGAAAAGCACGTGACCCGCGGGCACTATAGCACCCACGTGCACCCCACGTGACCCGCTCAACGCCTCGCGGTCGCGTGCTGCGCACGTGACCCACTGACGCCCAGCGCCCACGTGCTGCGCACGTGACCAGTGGGCGCCAAGCGCTCACGCGCCAGCTACATGACCCGTGGGCACCATGCACCCACGTGCTACTCACGTGTCTTTAAGACGCTCCTCTCCCCCATTTTTTATGCACCGCACCGCGCAAGGGGGTTTCTAGCCCCCTTGACCCCAGCCCGCTATCCAGGTTGCGGGACCCCCGTAAAATACTCTGCGGGGCCCCTGATATATCCAAAACCCCTTCAAAACATAACACTGTACATTGAGTTCGCATGACTTGTTTGAACCGTCAATCGGAGGTTCCCTCGATCCAAAGGCAAGGGGTAATTAACGGCAGCTTAGTCCGCGGCTGCCGGAGATTCGGATACCCACAATCAATAAACCCCTGCCTACCCTGGGCAGGGAGAATCTGTAATACGCCTGACAAGCGCGTACGTATTCCCATCTGAATAGGGTGACGAAAAACACCCTACACATCCTTCATTAGTAATTTCGAGGACGAAATTATTTTTAAGGAGGGTAGAATGTAACGACCCCAAGATCTTTATACATTTGTATTATCTTTCTTCAATAACATATCGTATTTATTGGTACTGGGTATTTTCATTTTTCTATTAAATATATTATTATTTCTACCTTTAATCCTTCCATCTAATTATCCTATTCTATCATTTTCCAAAGCCCACATACTCCTAATCCTTTTAATTAAATCTCTTTATCTATTTAAAATGCAAAGTGATCATAACTCAAACCCTTTAATCCATTTTTACTCCAAAAGCCAAAACAAAACCCAAAACTGAGCCAGCCTAACGTTCTACAAGCCCACCTTCTCTCTATTTCCTTCTTTTCTTATAACAACAACCATTCTCTTATATATTTCTTTTTCCTTATTTAAAATCCAACTGTTCTTCTTCCTTACTTCCTCATGCACTGTTCACTTCTCTACAATCAACCCCCACAACCCTTCAATTCCCCACTCTCCCGTAACCCCCCTCAATCTCTTCATATCCCTTTCCATCACCCACATCTCTCCCACTCTCTCTACATTTACATATATACATATTCATACACCATCACACCTTCTGTCTAAATCTTCTTTCCCTCTTTCCCTCCATGTCCGAGGAACCCTATGTCGCCGCTGCTCATGCTCGCCTTCGAAGATTCCGACGAGGCTAGCGAGCACCGGACTCTCCTATTCCTGTCCGACCCGATCGAGAAAGTCTTATCGCTTCCACCTACCTTAGTTCTGCGGCCGCCTCTGCCGGTTCCCCATCGATGACGCCGACGCCAAGCTCCACCACTTCGTTTCCCTCGATATTGTGTAAGTCTCCCTTTTGATCCGTCTCTCCACCTTCTCTCTTTCTTGTTGTGTACCCATCATATTATGATACTGGTCAAAATTTATCTACATAAGACCATTAGGCAAATTTTATCATAAGTAGAGAAGGAAGTAATTCACGTGAGAGGGGTCAGTATTCATTTGAGACTAATACATGGTTACTTATTATTAATTTTGCACCTGAGGAAGTTCTTAACCATTGTGCACAAACGAGGAGATATTTCTCCTATCGGGACTTGTTCTTTAAGCAATATTGTAACAACCCTAAACTTTATGTACAATTTTCTGTACAATTTTTTTTCAAAATACAGAAAGGGGTAATTTTGCCTGAGCATAATTTATAAGTTTGTTTTGCTTTTTAATAGCAAGAAGGAGCTTGTAGCTCATTGGTAAGACCTTGCACTGCTGAACCAAAGCACGAGAGTTCAAATCCAATCCCCCACATTATTTTTAATATTGTTTTCTTTTAAATTTTTAGAAGTCCAAGGTTCTACACGTGCATAGCTCATAAAAAACCCACTTCACATATAAAACAAACTGTACCACGGGAAAGACAAATCGACGGCGGCCACTTGACGGCGATCCCCGGCCCGACTCGGCCGACTCGGCCGCCGCCGCCGGCCGAACTCAGGTGGATCGGGTTGGCTCCAACATGAAACTTCTGTCTTTTGGCCTTCTTAACTCCCTTGTACACTTCAAATTTCCTGCAATTTAACAGAGCTCTTTAAAATCCCATTAAACTATGTTTTTAATACAATTTTTATTACATTTTCAATACAACCTTTCACCTACCCTAAACCCTAGTTTTACCCTATAAATACCACCCCTAAACACACACCCCTCACTCACAATTCTGTCCAAACTCTCTAGAATTTTATTGTGCAATTGGAGTTAGCAAAGGGCGAAGCTCCGGCGATTTTCCGACGGCGATCCGAAGAGCTCCCGGCGACGAAACGATGCACCAGAACCTACTACCAAACCCTCTCCCTCTCCTCTAATCTGAAATCCCGTAAGTCCCATCTTCCCCTTCCCTTTGCTATTCTAAAAAGTTCTTTTTCTAAAACCCGACGGAAGCGGAGTTAATCCGACTTCCGATTCGGTTTTCTTTAAAAAGTACAATTTTCATTAAACACAACCATTCCAAACTCTCACATCTTGACTATTAATCATTAAACAAACGTGTTGAACAAGTTTCATAGCAAAACATTTCATTTTGTAACTTTTACTGCCCTTTTTCAGTAAAATACCCTGTAGTTTAGTTTCGACTTTAAAATATCATTAATCTTGCTATACTTTTAATTAGATCACGAGGTAATGACCTACCTCCTCACAACACTCATATGCAACATAGCACAATACCTTTCGGGAATATAGAATACGGGGAAACAAAACTTTACATATAAATACCAATTACTATTAAAACCGTTTTCTACAAGATTACGTATTTTTACAAATCTTTGCAAAGCGCCGCTACAACCCATTTTGGGGAACCCGACTGGGATGGTGCGGATTATCGCACATCCCTGGGCTTAGTAGTGCGAGATGCAGACCTCCGCAGGGAGCATTCGGTCTCGAAAAATTTGAAATACAAATATCTTAAGAAAATGAGATTTCTAGAAAATAATAAAAATTATTTATATATATATATATATATATATATATATATATTATCAAAATACCTATTTTTGATATAATATAAATATTCCAACTTTTCTAAATCAAAAGGATCACTTTACATGAAAATACCATGAAATTCCATACAAGTTCAATATTACAATTAAATACTCTGTATTATGAAAAATAGGTTTATTCACTAGAAATGTCACAAATATAAAATTCACAACTATGAAAACTCTAAAGACGATAATTAAATACTTAAGGTGTATTTTGAAAATTATACAAAATTAATTTTACATAAAACCCCCTCAAGTTTTATAAATTACAATAAGGACCCTAGTAAATATAGGTTTAAGCGGGACCTGTCTCTTGAGCCTCGGGGAGTCAAAGATATGGGTGCTTGCCTATTTAAGATAGACAACTTAACAAACGGTGTTATCAACACGGTAATCGTCTTTGAAAAAGACACAAATCCTACCGCCCATGTACAACGGTTACCGATAATATCAAAACCTAATTCAGGAATTCAATTTCTCTTTCTAACTGTTCGGACTCAGACTGAGTCTCGTTATAAATAATCTGACTTGAATATGATTCAATTACAATCTACAATATTACAATTCAATATGAATCCATAAATCCATATATTCAATATGTTCAAACTATTCAATCTGTATTGACTGAACCGAACCATGGATATACTTCCATTTACATGATTCTCCAGTTACATTCATGATTCTCCAGTTACATCCATTTACTGATATCATGATTTCGGCAAGTCATCCAATTACACAATCTATATTACAAGACAATACAAGTCTTCCATTTACATTTACACAACAGTACAAATAACACATTTACAACCCATCTATACAAGACAATACAATTTACAATACAATACAATAATGCAATCAAGACATCGCGGGGTTTTTAAGGGGTAGATTGGTACGGAAGGTGTTAGAAGTGACACGAGACTGTAAGATTTAAGACACCTAACTTGTATTTCCGTTGCTGTTGTCCCGTGGCATAAACGGTTTCTTATAATACACTTGCCTCTAGTCTCTGGCATATAGAGACTCCTCTTGTATACACTAGCATTCTTCTGTACCAAGTTACAAACAACAGCGTTAATACTAAATACAACAGTATACAATATAATACAACTTTAAAAGCTACTCTCTCTCTCTCTGTGTCTATTCAACTCTTCCTCTATCTTTGGGACTTACCGAACGATTTGTTCGCTGACAACATTCTCTTTCTTCTTTTTTGAATGTCCTCAGGTGTTTTGGACCTTCCAGAGATCGAGCCTACCAATGAGGACTTGGATCAGCTTGCCTACGACCCAGAGCTCTAGCTTTATTGTATACATTTCATTTCGGTACTTTTCATTTCTGTTATACCATTGTTTAGGCATCGCTTTATCCCATATATTTACTTTCCCATGTATTGTAAAAAGAATGTGAATAAATAAAGTTGTTGTTCAGTTATACCTACTGTCTTTGTCTCTTGTGCATTTTTATTTATATTGCTTAGATACGCTTAGCGTATTTACTTCTGAGTAAATACGTAGCAGCCTCGTCGCGTCCTCTGCCCGTACACCAGGAAGCGGGGCGTGACAAATATATAAGCAATATATATAAGCATTCCATCATTGATGAAGTGATTAATTGTTTTAGATCCTTTGTTTAGTTTTAACATATGTTTCCTTGTTTCTCAGAAGCAAGATCTTACATATGCATCTTGAATCTAGTAGCCAGATAGGTTGCAGTAGTAATTCAAGTTATCATTATGTAAATGGTATAGTGGCATTAATATATATAATTTAATTGTAAGATAATGTATTACATAAAATGTCACAGATCAACTATGATAAAAATAAAAAAATTAACATAAAGTGTTCTACTAATTACTGTATTATGCAATGTTAGTCATATGTATAAATAATTTACAGTAGTATTATCATCTAGTAATCTGTACTATAAATAACAATTGCTCTGTAGCTAACTAACTCATTTATTTATGTTAATGTATACCATAAACTAGCACAACATTTGAACCATGCTTATAATATATATTTTCATTAAAACTTTCTCGAAATTTAAAATTAGAATTTAACCTTAATCGTTTTCCTTTTTACAATTGCGCCTCTACAGCCCACTTTTGGGGAATCCGATTCGGTTGGTGCGGGTTATCGCACATCCATCGGACTAATAGGGCGAGATGCTGACCTCCTCACGGAGCATACGATCTCGATAGAATTTTTAATACAATTTTTAAGAAAAACGTGATTTCTATTTAATAAATAAATTTTAATTTTAATAATCATATATAAATATTATCAAACCATCTATTTTAATATATAATAAATTACATGTTTTCTAAACCAAGAGAAAAGATTCATAAAAGTTCTTGAAAATATCATCAAGAATCCATACAAGACAAATTACATGAAAATACCATATACTATTCAAGTTAGGTTTATATCCACTAGAATATTTCATCATATATAAAAATTATATTCATGAAAACCCTAAAGACGATAAAAAAAAAATACTTGAGATTTATTTTGAAAATATATCAAAACTATTTTTCATAAAACCCCCTCAAGTTATATTAATTTACAATAAGGACCCTAGTAAATATAGGTTTAAGCGGGACCAATTCTATTGAGCCTCGGGGAGCCGGAGAAAGTGGGTGCTTGCCTATTTAAGATAGACAAACTAAAAACGGTGTTATCAACACGGTAATTGTTTTGGAAAAAGACACAAATCCTGTCGTCCATGTGTTGCAGTTACCGATAACACCAAAACTAATTCAGGACTTCAATTCTGTTTAAAAGGTCCGACTCAGACTGAGTCTCAGTCAAATTTGAAATCAATCTATCCTTGAATATGATTCAAGTATAACTCCAATACAATTCAAAGATAACTCCAATACCACATGAATCCATTTGTATCATAATTCAATCTATATCAACTTGACTCGACTGAACCGAACCATGGATATACTCTGATTACATAACTATCCATTTATATCCATTCTGTTACAATTGATATCATGGTTTCGACAGTCTTCCATTTACAAAACAAAACAATACAATCAATACAATAAATCATTACGGGGTTTTAAAGGGGTAGACTGGTACGGAATATGTTAGAAGTGGCACAAGACGGTCTCTTTAATACACCTAACTTGAATATCCATTGCTGTTGTACCATGGCTTAACGGTTCCTTGTGCTCCGTATACCTTAGTCTCCGGAATAGTGAGACTCCTCTCGTATACACTGGCATATTCTGTACCAAGCTACAAACAACTACGTTAACTTAACAATTAAACATTATACAGTTATATTATATTTTATCTGTCTATTCTATTTCTCTTTCTTTGGGACTAACCGAGCGATTGTTCGCTGAAGAAATTCCTTCTCTTCTTTCTTTGGAATGTTGTTAGGTGGATCGAACTCTCTGAAGGTTGAGTCCAGTACTGAAGACTTGGAGCAGTTCACTATTGACCCAGAGCTCTAGATACTTGTATATATTTATCTTTTCAGTTCATGCTATTGTTTAGGCATTGCTTTCCATTCCTGTATGTACATTTTCAGTTGTACTTGTAAAGAAATGTTTAATAAATAAAAGTTGTTGTCCATTTACACTTCATATCTTTTTGTGTATATTTACATTATTTTGCTTAAATACGCTTAGCGTGTCTACTTCTGAGTAAATACGTAGTGGGCCTCGTCGCGTCTTCTTCCCCGTACACTGGGAAGCGGAGCGTGACACCATCTGAGTGGCAAGGCGTTTCACACCTGCAGTCTAAGATCTGCCCTTCTTCTTCACTACTGCCTCATAGCGTCGGGCAGCTTTCAGAGCAAGATCATGGGTTAGGAAATCCCCTGTAGCTAGTGCAGGTTGGATCTCCGGGTCCAACTCTTGCTGAAATCTTTGTGCCCTGATCTCAGCAGTCGGGATAAGGTGTGTCGCAAACCTGCAAAGCATGGTAAACTCGGCATCATATTCATCCACAGATTTTTTCCACTTTGAACCTTGCTGTAAATGGATGAACTGCTGTTCCATATCGAATCGGGCAGTCTCGGGGAAATATTTCGCGTCGAACATATCACGAAATGTCCTCTATTCAATAGGTTGGGCGAGTCGGCTTTCTTCAGCTTTCCGCCAATCTCTGGTATTATCAGTTAGTTGCAGCTTTGTAACTCTCACCCAAGCAACCTCTGGCACTTATGCTGCTGCCAGGTCATCTTCTATAGACTAAGCACATGCTTCTACCTCTAGTGGGCTCTCTTATCCTGAAAAATACTTCGGATGCAATGCCCAGAATTACTTGATTCCGGATGCCTCAGCTTCAGGGCGGTGCAAGAGGATAGCAGTCTGCTGATGCTGACCCTCCAAGAGGCTCTTGATTGCCTCAGGCAGTACCATCTACTCGTTGATGGGAGCGGTAACGGTAGGTGGTGGTGGTGGTAGAGTGGGCGGTGGGGTGTTGCTATTGATGTTCGTGCTTGTGTTGTTGAAAGAATCCATGACCTTGATAGAAAAAGTGGAGTTAGAATAGATTCAAGAAATTTGAAATGTAAAGAATGTACAGTTGCTGATTCTTGTACTTCTTGTGATATATTGCTTAGGATTCTATGTAGAACTGACCTGCATGGGCCGCCAACAAAACATGTCACGTCCCGCTTCCCAATGTACGGAGAAGGAAACGTGGCGAGGCACACGACGTATTTACTCAGAAATAAACACGTTAAGCGTAAATAAGCAATATAAATAAATACCCAAGAATAACAAGAGATGTAATATAAACAACAACTTTTATTAACATTCTTTCTTTACATTACAACTGATTTGAAAAGGAAATGTACAATGATAGAAAGCTATGCCTAAACAGTGGCATATGAACTGAAATAAGTACAAGTAAAAACTAGAAGTCTGGCTGCTCTATGAACCGGTCTAAATCATTCTGGCTGGGCTATGTCTCCTGAGAGTCGGGTCCTCCTGACGAACATTCCAAAGAAAGAAGAGACATGAATGTCATCAGCGAACTAGCGCTCGGTAAGTCCCAAAAGTAAGAGTAGAATATAATAGAATATGACAAGTAGAAAGAAAAGATCTAGTAATTATACAAATTTATTTTTGTTGTACTAACGTAGTTGTTTGTAACTTAGTACAGAAGATATCAGTGTATACGAGAAGAGACCAACTTGCTCCGTGGACTAAGGTAACCCGTAGTACAAGGCACCGTCAAAACCCATGGGACAACGGCACAGGATATTCATGTAGGTGTCTTTTAATGACCATATCGTTCCACTTCTAATACATTCCATACCAATCTACCCCTTTAAAACCCCGTAGTGTATTGTATTGAATTATAGTCATCAGACTTGCTGAGACCATGGATACAAGTTATTCGTGTAATCAAGTTCAGGATGTAATCAAGTAGGCATGTAATCAAGCCAAATTATAGCCATGGTTCGGTCAAGTCAAGTCTTGTTTGCATGTTGATCTTGTTCTGATATTCAGGTTCAGGTTCAAATATTCATGTTTAGTATATTGGAGTCATGTTTGGATTGGATTCATGTTTGGATTTGATTCATGTTAGACTTAGACTCGGATTGAGTCAGACACTTTAAAATAGATTTGGATCCTGAATTATATTCGGGTGTTATCGGTAACTGCTGCACATAGACGGCAGAATTTGTGTCTTTTTTCAAGACAATTACTATTGATAACTCCGTTAAGTTTTTTTTACCTTAAATAGACAAGCACTCACTTTCTCCGGCTCCCTGAGGCTCAAGAGAATTGATCTCGCTTAAACCTATATTTACTAAAGTTCTTAATTGTAATTTTATATAACTCGAGAGGGTTTTATGAAAAATATTTTATATACTTTCAAAGTAAATCTCGAGTATTTATTTATGTTGTTTAGGGTTTTCATGGATGTGAATTTTAAAGAGTGAGGTATATTAGTGAATATTTACATAGCTTGAATAGTTCAAGGTATTTTAGTTAAGACTTGTCTTGTATTGATACTTAATGGTATTTTAGTGAAACTTGTCATTCTTTTATTTTTTAGAAAATATGGAATTTTATTATATTTTGAAAATATGTGATTTAATAATATTTATATATTTATTAAAAATTAATTTTATTATTAAATAGAAAATAACGTTTTTCTTAAAAATCATATTAAAAATCTTTCGAGACCGAATGCTCCGTGAGGATGTCTGCATCTCGCTCTACTAACACAAGGATATGCGATAATCCGCACCATCCAATTGCGGGTCCCCTAAAGAGGGTTGTAGAGTCATAATCGCAAAGAATTTTTGATAATACAATCAAAGAAAACCGGGTTTTTATAGTTTATGGTATTTAATGAAATATTGTATTTACCACAAAAATATGTTTCAAAGAGTATCGTGCTATGTAAACATGTGTGTATGTGAGAGGTAGGTCATTACCGATGTTTTCTAGAGGTATAATTAAGCAAAACAACTAAATACGGTAGATACAAAGTTCATGGTATTTAAACGTAAAACTCGATTTAAGGTTATTTAACTTGATGATTTAGGGTGAAAGTTGTTTCTAATTATTAGTTTCATGATTAGAAAATAAGGTATAGAATATGGATGAGCAAGGCTTATTAAAAAGTGTAGTTTCTAGGATTTTAGAATAAGATGTCAGTATAACTCCACTTACCGGTATATTTTATGAAAAGAGAACTTTTTATGTAAAAAGAGAAGGATGTGGTGGGACTTACTAACTAGAAAGGTAGGAAAGAGGTAGAAGAAGATGTGGTATCCTTCGTGGTGTCGTGGAGTCGCCGGAACTTCCTCGATTCCTCGCCGGAAGTTGGTCTTGGGCTAACTCCACTTCTACTCCACTTGTACTTAGAAAAATTTGATAATTTTGGCTAAGGATTTCAGAATGAAGAAGGGCTAGGGTATGGGGTTGTATTTATAGTGTGAAATTAGAGTTTTGGATTTGAAAGAATGAATTAAAATGCATTAAAAATTGGATTTAAAGATGAAATTGAAGTCTATGTTTAAATTTAGAAAAATCAAATAGTGCAGGAGTAATGGGTGTAGGCTAAGAGTTTTGTTGGCAAAACACGGGGACTTTTCCCCTACGGACGACCGTCGGCGCTGGCCTATGGGCGAATCTCGCCGGCCAAGTGGTGGAGGGGAGCCGTCGGATGCTTGCCACATGTCCATGTCACTGTTAATAACATTTTGCACATATTTGTTTTTCCTAATTGTTCATTTTTTTGTGTAGTGCACGTGTAAAATTTTGGGCTTCCAAAAAGTTTAAAAGAAAAATCAGGAAAAATAATATGTGGCTGATGGGATTCGAACACAGGGGCTATGTCACAGCAGTGCAAGGCTTTACCAATGAGCTACAAGTGCTTTCTTCCTGTTCTTAAACAAGAATAACTTTTAAATTGTGCTCAGGCTTGCAAACTCCTCTCTTTACTTTAAGAAGAAAAATTTTGTACAGAAAATTCAGAGTCATTACAGGTGTTGACTGTATTGTGTTTGAAAACACATGACCAAGAACATAAGTCGCTTCCAACAGCACATCTCCCAAACAATATGTAAGATTGTCCTTTGCCATCATATTCTTTATCATATCTAGGGTTTTCTAATTATTCTCTCTACAACACCATTTTGTTGCAGTGTTTACGGTATTATCTATTATCTGCTATCTGACGAATTTTTTCCTTCATTATGTTTCTTGAATTGCTAAAATAAATACTCATTTCTTGCTTACAGTTCCCAGACCTTCTCCGTGAAACACGCACAACCATGTTTGCTTGAACTGACTCTTCACTTCACTAATACCATGTTTGATACAAATTAACGCTTTAGTTCCGTGTGAGATCAATAGCCATATCGAGTAATTATTAATGAAGGTGTTAAATTAGGAAACTCCATTACGGATCTTCATGTTTACTGGTCAATATTTATCGGAGTGAATTATTTGCAATGGATTTCCAAATAGTTTTCCTTCGGTAGTTTTGCTTCTAAGGCAATTCTCACAAGTAGATGTTTTGACTTTGGCTCAAATACCAACTCATCCAACTCAGGTGGTTAAGTCGTCTCATCTGTCTTTTAACATAATCTACCATGTCACTCATGACATTTATAGAAGGGTCAATTCTTAAAACCATAAGAAACTCATAAGACAGATTGCCTCATTAAGCTATCTAAATATCCTAAGTCGAAACTGAAACTGAAACCGACTGGAAGATGATTTGTGAATTGCTATCAGCATCCTGTTCATATCAGAATATTGCATTATTATATCGCCCATTCTTAATCATATTATAAAGAAATAGGTGCTTTTGATCTATGTCTGCTAAATAGTTGCAGGTTACAGGTTCTCAGAATAATACAGTGAAATTCAAGAAAATACGTTACAAAAGTGAGACTACGACCAACAATAGATGAATCCATATGATGCCGCCTACCAGTTCAAGGAACAAAAGAAGATTAGTAAACAGTTCCATGCACAAGACAGTTCAAGGGCAGCACTGGATTAAAGACTTCAACGAGAAGCTCACGGCAAAAAGTCCACAACATTCTACACTGTAGAAATCTGGAAGAAAATAGAAGATATTCTGTGGAACCAAATGAAGAAGACAGAAGTAAAAAGCAACATGAAGCAACCCTAGAAATTTGAGCCCAAGAACTTATCAAATGGCCGCGGAACCACGGCCAAACTGGCCTTTCTGCCGCGGTTCCGCGGCCGTGCAATGCACGTGTCGGTGGATAAGTAGGTGCTTTGACTCGGTCTTTGGGGTTGTTTTGTAATTTCGTGTATAGATCAGATGTAAACCGTAGGGTTTCTCTTATCTATAAATAGGAAAGCCTACAGCCTCTTTTGGGGTGTGTCTCTTTTGGGTGCCTCTTTGGAGATGCCTCTTTTTAATTTCTAGGTTAAATTTAATTTCCTTGTAATCGTCAAGAGGTCATCAATAAAGGTATTTTTATCGTGCATTCTTTTATCTGAATTTAATTCTTGCATTTTTATCTGCTCTTTTAATATCTGCTATTATTATTTGCAACTTAGATAGTTTTTAAAAGAAAACATTAAAATGAATTCCATTGTTAATACCCTAATGAGTGAGTAATTCCTCACTTGTTAGGGTTAGGATCGGGAAGGCTTGAGAGAAGGAAATCTCTCTCACCCCTTTCCTTGCTCGTATAAATTAATTAATACGAACGTCGAACGATCCCTCCATGCCCAAAATCTCTTTGAAAGATCGGATAGACGCGTCTAGGACAAACACTTGCCCTCCGCAATCCACTTTGTATCAACATTTTCAACCTCCCCCGCCCTCTTATGTTGATACCCCTTTTGCAAGTCGTCCTTTGTCCGTCGCTGAACATATTGAACAATCCTGTAGCCGATCTTTCACTCCTTTCACCACCACAGATTCTTGGGATCAACAATTCGATTTACCTTCTTATCCAAATGTTGATCCTGCTCCTGTCGAGCCATTCAATTCCTACCAGTCCTACCCGACTTTTGCACCTTCCCTAGACATTGCTTTTGAACCGCCATTTGGGAGATTTCAGCATCCAAACAACTTTGAATCTTTTACTGAAACCCCTTCACAACCCATGTCTAGTCTGGAACAGTCATTGGAAGACTTTAGGGTAGCGTCGTACCAACAGATGAAAGATTTGAATACGTCCATGGCCGCCCTCATACAGCCTAGTGACCCGGTAGCTAGTTTTCAACTAGATCCAAATTTTCCAATGTATGAAGAGGCGGTAGACAGGTTGAGAATTTGAGTGGAGAGAGTGAGATGTACCCCCTTCCGAATCAAGCCTACCCATTTCAACTTGAATCCCACAACTCCGGTTTTGAATGCCTATCTAGTGTTCCAAACGATTCATTGATTAAAGATAGAACAGATAATGAGTTGTGTGACTTTGTAGTGTTTGATTTGCCTGATTGTGAAGGGTCCTTTTCGAGTGAAACCATACACAATCCTTTTGACCTCTACACCTCCACTCTAAAACCTGAATTGATTAATATCCATACTTTTGTTGAGGTGTCTGAGAATATTGATTTTCACTTGATTGAGGATATTGACGACGGGAATATTGTGGATGATGAACCTGTAGATTTGGCAGAGTTTTTCTCTCCAATTCATCATCCCGAGTCATTAACTGTTTTTCCCGAACCCCATATGCGTCTTGATTTTGATGAAATTTGCATGGATAAGCTGAATTTTGAGGAAACTTTTGAGGATATTTTAGAGGATGAACCAGTTTTAATTGATAAGTCGGATTTTCCAATTCATCCTGTTCCTTCACCTCTCCGCGTTCTTTCATCAATTTAATTGAACCAGTTTTAATTGATGGTCTCGCGTATTCTCCATTTCTTACCTCTCCGCGTTCTTTCACCAACCAGCACATTATGGAGATAAAATCTTTGAATGGTTGGTGCTCTCTTTTGGCCTGAGTAAGGCCTTGTATAGTTTGAAACTGTTCTCTTTCCCCCCTAATCCTGAACTTCAATGCTTAACTGTGGAAACACTGTTTTACTTAAGTTTGGGGGGGACCCTTTGTTTTGTATATATTTTTTGTTTTCCTTTTTGTTTTGTATATAATTTGTTTTTAGGGAGAGCGCCAACAATTTTTGACCCTCTTGGTATAGCCTGACAGTGAGGGCACTTTCAAGTTTAAGTTTGGGGGTGTGCGCGGTAAGCTTTCTTCCTTCGTATTCATTTGTATATTCTGCATTTGCATACCTTATTAAAAACCCACAAAAATCGAAAATTTTCCAAAAATATAAAAACTTTGTCGTCAAGTTAGCTAATAGGGTAACTTAGATTTTTATTCTGAAAGTTTAGTTGATATGTTAGAAATAACTAAATTCTAGGCTTAGGAATTGAAAATCCTAAAAATAACCCTCATTCTTTCTAACTTTGGTAAGTATACGTCCTTACAGTTTTTTTGAGAAATAGGTAATCTTGAGTTCAGTTCTTTAGTTAAAGATGAAGGGAAAGTATTGAAGCTTTACTGAAAGATAAGTCTGAAAAATAGTTTCTTTTCTTGAGTTCAAATTTAGAAACTATATACCCTAAAAACTGCACCTACACGCACCTTGAAACATGGGATAGTAGAGGATACCTAGAAATACTCTTGCCAGAAAGCCCAGTATGAATGAAAAACGGTATTTAAAGCTAAACACCAAAAGAGCATATTGAAAAATATATCCGGTCTTGAAAAATAAAAATAAAAATAGAATAAAGTCAAGACCTGGAAACTGCTATTTACGCTTTAAAGTTCACACATTCAGTAATCGGCCGTTAATGCCTCAAGAAGCATTAATAGTCGCATTAAAGGTGTGTGAGCAAATCCGTCCATCCTTAATGAAAAGAAGTAGTATTAGGTATTAGGGTAAGGGTATTATAGCTTGAATTGAATTCTTGAGTGTAGGGGTGCAAATATACACACACGTAGGGGTATACAATCGATATTTGGATAAGAGATAGAAATAAATAATAAGACTTATGTTTTCTGTAAAGTTGATAAAAATCCCTGATTTAAGACCACACTTGAAGAAGGAAAACTCAGGAGATACCAACATCTTTCTAAACTTTTTTGGAGCGTATATGATCTAAGGTTAAATAGATAGGAGGCGTGAAGCATTAGGGTTGGATATTTCTAACTTAGGATGATAGAATTTCTAACGTAAATACTAAACTGTAGGAGTAGAATCGACGTTAACTTATGACACTAGCTTGACGGGATTTTGTGGGTGTAATCCGCTGAAAACCCTCAGGAGACAACACTCCTCCTACTAGGGACACCTAGAGGTTTAACGGCTTGTTGCACATGCTCAGTGCAATCGCGTTCCCTGCGAAAGTGCGGTTAGGACTTTGTTGTGAATAAATGGTTTTGCTCGGGACGAGCAAAAAGTTAAGTTTGGGGGTATTTGTTCATACCAGAATATTGCTTTTACTACCGCCCATTCTTATGCTCGTTTGTTTATAGGTAGGTCCTTTTAATCTGTGTTTGCTACATATTTACAGACTACAGGTTCCTAGTCCAAAATAACGCAAATGATACAAAATCTCCACAATTACGCCAAAATACAGAACATCTGTTGACAGCAGATAAAAGTCGGGTTCCGGTCATCCGTATCCGTCCAGTGCCACGTACCAGTTCCAGAGACAAGACATATGACAGTGGTCATTCGTGTCTCGGACAAGCACAGAGCACGAGGGGGGCAGCACAAGAATCAATGGGTGCGCGGAGCTCGAGAGAGAAAATGTCAAAAGTATTATTTTTGATGCCATTTTGGACCGTTGCAGATCTGAAGAAATTGCTGAAGCAAATTGCAATTTGGAACATGTATAACAACAGAGGAGAGCAACACAGGGAAACCCAGGAAGTTTGACAAGTCAACTCCCCCAAACGGCCGCGGTTCCGCGGCATAAGCATGCTTAGGCCGCGGATACGCGGCCATGTAGGCTCCTCGGATGCTGAAATGTAGGGGGTAGGTGGCACAGTGTATTTGGGAATAAAATATTGCCTTAGGGTTTTTTCAAGCAGCCTATAAATACCCCGGTTTTGTTCCAAGCCAAAGCTCCTTCATATCTTGATTTCCATTCTCTCTTTAGCTTAGTTTCTTCTTCTTCTTCATTCTTTCCTCCATGAAAATTGTAGTGAGAGCTTTTTGAGTGGAAGATCAATGAAGATGAGGGTTGTTATCTTGTCTCTTTTATTTATTGTCTTGTAATTTTATTATCTTGTATTGTAATTTTATTATTTGTTGTTATTTCTTTTCTTGTTCTCTTTTCTTTTCTTCTTCTATCCGTATTTTCAAGCGATGATACTTGACGAAGTTTCTTGCTAAGGTGAGGACCCAAGAGTTAGCTTGCTTCACTTGTAAAACCGTATTTTTCTCTTATCTTCCTTCTTGTTTTGTTTTGTTTTCTTTTATGATGTGTGAATAATTTCCCTCTTGTTAAGGCTAAGGAAGGTGGTATGAGAGACGGAGAAATCCCTTGTGCTTCTCTTCGCCAAACATCTTGAAACGACCCCCGACCAAACAAACGCAACCCCCTCACTTAGGCGCGCTATACGTGACATATAACCGCGACCTAAGTCGAGAAGTCCTTTAAGCGCACTACAACGTGATATGTAGTTGTGACTTAATTGGATACATGGTTGCAGGTGTTTGGCCGAAGGTTGGAAATAAGCGTATTTAGCGGACGGACAAGGGGCACTAGGAATGGATTTAGCGTTGGAAAGCTTGCTTAAACTCGCAAATCCCATTCCTATGTCCTCCTTATCCCCGCTACTTTCGATTATCCCAACATCGTCTTAAGAATGGCTAAAGATAAGTACAAGTCTAATCCTAACTCTACTAACCAACCTTAACCTTAACAAGCTTACTTGAACATAAATACGAACACTTAGGATAGAACTGAACAAACATATACACATTCTTTATTAACTCGTCTAAAACTCGAACGAACATACAACCATCTCCCTGCGGATCGACCCGTGCTCAACCGACTAGCTGCATAGCGACACCGTCCTGATCGCGATTATAACTTTAGAACTTTGAACATCCGACACGCCAAAAGCGTGTGATCAAATGGCGCCATTACCGGGGAGACGGTAGCGTATTTTTTTTCTTGTTATTCGGGTTAATATTCTTTTTGTATAAATTTATAAAGAAAAAAATAAAATAAAATCTTTTTGTTATTTTTGATATTTTTTGTGAGCAAGTGTGCAGGATAATCTGGAACAAGTACAGTAATCCAAAAAGAAAACAGAGGTTTTTATTTTGGAGAAGAGAAGAAGTGGAGTTCGTTGACAAAAGACAAATCCCCAAGTCAACATTTTGACCACGGAACCGCGGTCAAAAGGTGCCTTGCGCGGCGGTTCCGCGGTCCCATTGAGGCCTCTGTGCTCAATTTTTTCTCCACCCCTTTGTCTTTTCTTTTATCTTCTCTGTGAATTCCACTATACTGTATTTTCTGTAGATTTTTGCGGATTTGCGAGCTGCGATTGTGGGGAGCAAAGTGTACGTTCAAGGCTAAGGTGATTGCAAAGTACAGTGCCAAAGATCCGAGTAGTTTGACCCGCGCAAGAGAACTTTTCAAGCTTACCGGATTTGATTCAACGGGGGTTTCCTAACCCAAAAACTTAACGGTACGTACTTTACTAACACCTTCTTCTCAAATCCGACGCATCCAATATACTATTCTTTGCAGGATTCTTTGCAAGTTCGCTAGCAAACGCTAAAAATTGACTAACCCGTATTTGTTGCAGTGCCGTGCTTAAACTAAAAAACGATTGTTTGATTCTTTATAGAATTTTTATTGAATTGCGCATTGCATACATTAATACGGACTTAAGGAAAAGCGAACCCCACAACATACGGTAAAGGATTTCATCACCTTTTCCGTGGCCCACAAATCACGAACTTGAGCATAACGTTTACCCGCACAAACTTTAAAAGAAATTAGACTTTAAGACTTAAGGACTTTGCGCTCACCAGGAGAAGTTAACTGTGTTTAGAACCTCGCTTAACGGTATATTGTTTACGGGGTGTCTAGGAAAGTGTTAACGGCGAAACTGCCAAAAGAGAAAGGGTTATTTAATTAAGGACCTTCGCGAAAGCGTCGGAAAACCTCCCCTTATCTCTGCACTTACCTGGCCTCGTGATCAGTGTATCTTAAGCCCGTTTCTCCACACAGTTTTACTTCGACAATCAAGTTCTGGAGCAGGTCTAGTTGACCTAGGTGAACCCTAGAACGATTAGGTGTATAGTATTTTTGTGTCGTGATTGTTTTTGGCCAGATTCTTTTTGTGTGTATATTTCATTCTTTTGTTAATAACTAAAAAAAATCACATTCTTTTTCCCTCCTTTTCTCTGCCTTTCTTTCTTTCTCTCTTCATATCATGGGTACCCCACCTCGCAAAACTCTTGCCGAACTTTGGTACCCACAACCAGACATTACTTCTTACGGTTCTTACTTTGGCCGAACGTCGAACGATCCCTCCATGCCCAAAATCTTTTTGAAAGATCGGATAGACGCGTCTAGGACAAACACTTGCCCTCCGTAATCCACTTTGTATCAACCTATTCAACCTCCCCCGCCCTTTTATGTTGATACCCCTTTTGCAAGTCGTCCTTTGTCCGTCGCTGAACATATTGAACAATCATGTAGCCGATCTTTCACTCCTTTCACCACCATAGATTCTTGGGATCAACAATTCCATTCACCTTCTTATCCAAATGTTGATCCTGCTCCTGTCCAGCCGTTCAATTCCTACCAATCCTACCCGACTTTTGCACCTTCCCCAGACATTGCTTCTGAACCGCCATTTAGGAGTTTTCAGTATCCAAACAACTTTGAAGCTTTTACTGAAACCCCTTCACAACCCATGTCTAGTCTGGAACAGTCATTGGAAGACTTTAGGGTAGCGTCGTACCAACAGATGAAGGATTTGAATGCGTCCATGGCCGCCCTCATACATCCTAGTGACCCGGTAGCTAGTTTTCAACTAGATCCAAATTTTCCAATGTATGAAGAGGCGGTAGGACATGTTGAGAATTTGAGTGGAGAGAGTGAGATGTACCCCCTTCCGAATCAAGCCTACCCGTTTCAACTTGAATCCCACAACTCCGGTTTTGAATGCCTATCTAGTGTTCCAAACGATTCATTGATTAAAGATAGAACAGATAATGAGTTGTGTGACTTTGTAGTGTTTGATTTGCCCGATTGTGAAGGGTCCTTTCCGAGTGAAACCATACCCAATCCTTTTGACCTCTACACCTCCACTCTAGAACCTGAATTGATTAATATCCATGCTTTTGTTGAGGTGTCTGAGAATATTGATTTTCACTTGATTGAGGATATTGACGCCGGAAATATTGTGGATGATGAACCTGTAGATTTGGCAGAGTTTTTCTCTCCAATTCATCATCCCGAGCCATTAACTGTTTTTCCCGAACCCCATATGCGTCTTGATTTTGATGAAATTTGCATGGATAAGCTGAATTTTGAGGAAAATTTTGAGGATATTTTAGAGGATGAACCAGTTTTAATTGATGAGTCGGATTTTCCAATTCACCTTGTTCCTTTCATTGACTGTGTACACCCTCCTGAACCTTTAACCGATAACCTTCCTCAATCACCTACCTCCATCCTTTCCATCGTTCCGACCTTGCAAGAAACTGTCTCACTTTCATTTCATATGTCTGGTTTACCGAGTTCAGCGTACCCATGGTTTCTCACGAATCTTGAGGGATTTGACCCAATTTCTCGCCATATTGATAGATTAGTACAATCCATCTTTTCACATCGATCATTACAGATTGTACTAATTTATTCAATCCATTTCTACCCTCAAGTTCGTATTCCACTTCTTTCTCCCTTCTGCCATTCTTCTTCTCATATACCGAGACCGTATCCCGCTTCTATCTCCATACGGTCTCGCGTATTCTCCATTTCTTACCTCTCCGCGTTCTTTCACCAACCAGCACATTATAGAGATAAAATCTATGAATGGTTGGTGCTCTCTTTTGGCCTTTGTAAGGCCTTGTATAGTTTGAAACTGTTCTCTTTCCCCCCTAATCCTGAACTTCAACGCTTAACAGTGGAAACATTGTTTTACTTAAGTTTGGGGGGACCCTTTTTTTAATATATTTTTTGTTTCCCTTTTTGTTTTGTATATAATTTGTTTTTAGGGAGAGCGCCGACAATTTTTGACCCTCTTGGTATAGCCTGACAGTGAGGGCACTGTCAAGTTTAAGTTTGGGGGTGTGCTCGGTAAGTTTTCTTCCTTCGCATTCATTTGTATATTCTGCATTTGCATACCTTATTAAAAACCCACAAAAATCGAAAATTTTCCAAAAATATAAAAACTTTGTCGTCAAGTTAGCTAATATGGTAACTTAGATTTTTATTCTGAAAGTTTAGTTGATATGTTAGAAATAACTAAATTCTAGGCTTAGAAATTGAAAATCCTAAAAATAACCCTCGTTCTTTCTAACTTTGGTAAGTATACGTCCTTACAGTTTTTTTGAGAAATAGGTAATCTTGAGTTCAGTTCTTGAGTTAAAGATGAAGGGAAAGTATTGAAGTTTTACTGAAAGATAAGTCTGAAAAATAGTTTCTTTTCTTGAGTTCAAATTTAGAAAGTATATACCCTACAAACTGCACCTACACGCACCTTGAAACTTGGGATAGTAGAGAATACCTAGAAATACTCTTGCCTGAAAGCCTAGTATGAAAGAAAAACGGTATTTAAAGCTAAACACCAAAAGAGCATATTGAAAAATATATCCGGTCTTGAAAAAGAAAAAGAAAAATAAAAATAAAAATAGAATAAAGTCAAGACCTGGAAACTGCTATTTACGCTTTAAAGTTCACACATTCAGTAATCGGCCGTTAGTGCCTCAAGAAGCATTAATAGTCGCATGAAAGGTGTGTGAGCAAATCCGTCCATCCTTAATGAAAAGAAGTAGTATTAGGTATTAGGGCAAGGGTATTATAGCTTGAATTGAATTCTTGAGTGTAGGGGTACAAATATACACACACGTAGGGTTATACAATCGATGTTTGAATAAGAGATAGAAATAAAGAATAAGACTTATGTTTTCTGTAAAGTTGATAAAAATCCCTGATTTAAGACCACACTTGAAGAAGGAAAACTCAGGAGATACCAACATCTTTCTAAACTTTTTTGGAACGTATATGATCTAAGGTTAAATAGATAGAAGGCGTGAAGCATTAGGGTTGGATATTTCTAACTTAGGATGATAGAATTTCTAACGTAAATACTAAACTGCAGGAGTAGAATCGACGTTAACTTATGACACTAGCTTGACGGGATTTTGTGGGTGTAATCCACTGAAAACCCTCAGGAGACAACACTCCTTCTACTAGGGACACCTAGAGGTTTAACAGCTTGTTGCACGTGCTCAGTGCAATCGCGTTCCCTGCGAAAGTGTGGTTAGGACTTTGTTGTGAATAAATGGTTTTGCTCGGGACGAGCAAAAAGTTAAGTTTGGGGGTATTTGTTCATACCAGAATATTGCTTTTACTACCACCCATTCTTACGCTCGTTTGTTTATAGGTAAGTGCTTTTAATCTGTGTTTGCTACATATTTACAGACTACAGGTTCCTAGTCCAAAATAACGCAAATGATACAAAATCTCCACAGTTACGCCAAAATACAGAACATCTGTTAACAGCAGATAAAAGCCGGGTTCCGGTCATCCGTATCCGTCCAGTGTCGCGTACCAGTTCCAGAGACAAGACATATGACAGTGGTCATTCGTGTCTCGGACAAGCACAGAGCACGAGGGGGGCAGCACAAGAATCAATGGGTGCGCGGAGCTCGAGGGAGAAAATGTCAAAAGTATTATTTTTGATGCCATTTTGGACCGTTGCAGATCTGAAGAAATTGCTGAAGCAAATTGCAATTTGGAACATGTATAACAACAGAGGAGAGCAATACAGGGAAACCCAGGAAGTTTGACAAGTCAACTCCCCCAAACGGCCGCGGTTCCGCTGCATAAGCATGCTTAGGCCGCGGATCCGCGGCCATGTAGGCTCCTCGGATGCTGAAATTTAGGGGGTAGGTGGCACAGTGTATTTGGGAATAAAATATTGCCTTAGGGTTTCTTCAAGCAGCCTATAAATACCCCGGTTTTGTTCCAAGCCAAAGCTCCTTCATGTCTTGATTTCCATTCTCTCTTTAGCTTAGTTTCTTCTTCTTCTTCATTCTTTCCTCCATGAAAATTGTAGTGAGAGCTTTTTGAGTGGAAGATCAATGAAGATGAGGGTTGTTATCTTGTCTCTTTTATTTATTGTCTTGTAATTTTATTATCTTGTATTGTAATTTTATTATTTGTTGCTAACTAGTTGTTGTTATTTCTTTTCTTGTTCTCTTTTCTTTTCTTCTTCTATCCGTATTTTCAAGCGATGATACTTGACGAAGTTTCTTGCTAAGGTGAGGACCCAAGAGTTAGCTTGCTTCACTTGTAAAACCGTATTTTTCTCTTATCTTCCTTCTTGTTTTGTTTTGTTTTCTTTTATGATGTGTGAATAATTTCCCTATTGTTAAAGCTAGGGACGGAGAAATCCCTTGTGCTTCTCTTCGCCAAACATCTTGAAACGACCCCCGACCAAACAAACGCAACCCCCTCACTTAAGCGCGCTATACGTGACATATAGCCGCGACCTAAGTCGAGAAGTCCTTTAAGCGCACTACAACGTGATATGTAGTTGTGACTTAATTGGATACATGGTTGCGGGTGTTTGGCCGAGGGTTGGAAATAACCGTATTTAGCGGACGGACAAGGGGCACTAGGAATGGATTTAGCGTTGGAAAGCTTGCTTAAACTCGCAAATCCCATTCCTATGTTCTCCTAATCCCCGCTACTTTCGATTATCCCAACATCGTCTTAAGAATGGCTAAAGATAAGTACAAGACTAATCCTAACTCTACTGACCAACCTTAACCTTAACGAGCTTACTTGAACATAAATACGAACACTTAGGATAGAACTGAACAAACATATACACATTCTTTATTAACTCGTCTAAAACTCGAACGAACATACAACCATCTCTCTGCGGATCGACCCGTGCTCAATCGGCTAGCTGCATAGCGACACCGTTCTGATCGCTGTTATAACTTTAGAACTTTGAACATCCGACACGCCAAAAGCGTGCGATCAGCACTCCACTTAAAAAAATTCCTGCAGGTTTCTTTGCACAGATTCTCTTTCTCCTATCCAATAAATTGTTTTTGTGCAGGATTCTTTGCGCTGCCAAATAAAATTTTTTGCAAGTGTTTTAGATTTTTGGTGTGTTAACTGCTTTGCATAATTAATACGAACTCTAAGGGGCTATAACACCAATCAAGATTGGGTGGGGATTTCATTACCCTTCCTAAGATCCCAAAAAACACTAAAAGCATATGCATCACCCTTGAGTTAATTAAAAAATATCTAGACTCAGCCAATTAAGAACTATCACGCTCAATAGGACATAGGAAGGTTGTGGGCATTCAATCGTTTATCTAAACCTGACTTTGTGGTGTCTAGGCTAGACAAGTGAGATAGGTAATTTTAAAAGGCCCGTCTCACGGTGATTCGTGAGCGGATCCCTCCTTTCTTCACTTGTACTTACCTGGCCACAATTGGCGGTGAAGAGGCGATTTGAGGGATATCTCACAACTTGTCGCTTTGGAACAGTTAGGAGCATAGCTCTAAGTTTGATTGTGCATGTTTAAACTGTGGTTGTTCGAAATTGTGCTGTAGTTCCGTACAAATTTTTGCAAAAACTCTTTCAACACTTTCAAAAATTTCAAAACCCCAAAAAAAAATTTAAATAACAAAATAAATAAAGTAATAAGAATAATAATAAAAAAATTCACATTCTTTTTCTTTCTTTCCTCACATCATGGGTACTCCACCTCGCAAAACTCTTGCCGAACTTTGGTATCCTTAACCAGACATTACTTCCTACGCTCATTGTTTTGGTCGAATTTCGGACGACCCCTCCATGCCCAAAATTTCTTTGAAAGATCGAATAGACGCGTCTAGGAAAAACAGTTGGACTCCGCAAACCACTTTGTACCAACCGTTTCAACCTTCACCACCTTCTTACGTTGATACTACTTTTTCGAGTCCTGTTGTAACCCCGAAACCCATGTCTATTGCTGAACATATTGAACAATCTCGTAACCGATCTTTCACTCCTTTCACCACTGCGAATTTTTTAGATCAACAATTCCATTCACCTTCTTATCCAAATGTTGATCCTACTCCTGTCTAACCATTCAATTCCTACCAGTCCTACCCGACTTTTGCACCTTCCCTAGACATTGCTTCTACACATCCATGTGGGAGTTTCATGTATCCAAACAACTTTGAATTTTTTACTGAAACCCCCTCACAACCCACATCTAGTCTGGAACAGTAGTTGGAAGATTTTATGGTAGCGTCAAGACAAAAGATGATGGATTTGAATGCGTCCATGGCCGCCCTTACACAACTTAGTGATCCGGTAGCTAGTTTCCAACTAACTCCAATTTTTCCAATGTATGATGAGGCGGTTGGACAGATTGAGAAATTGAGTGGAGAGAGTGAGCTGTGCACACTTCCAAATCAAACCTACCCATCCCCAATTGAATCCCTCAACTCCTATTTTGAATGTCTGTCAAGTGTTGCAAATGATTCACCAGTTGAAGATAAAACGTTTAATGAGTTGTGTGACTTTGTAGTATCTGATTTACCTGATTGTGAAGGGTCCCTTTCGAGTGAAACCATCACCAATTCTTTTGACCTCTACACCTCCACTCTAGAACCTGAATTGATTGATATCCATGCTTTTGATGAGGTGTCTGAGAAATTTAATTTTCACTTGATCGAGGATATTGACGCTGTGAATATTTTGGATGATGAACCCACAGATTTGGATGAGTTTCTCTCTCCAATTCATCATCCCGAGTCATTAACTGTTTCTCCCGAACTTCATATGCGTCTTGAATTTGATGAGAATTGCATGGATAAGCTAAATTTTGATGATAGTATTGAGGATGAATCAGTTTTGCTTGATGAGTCGGATTTTCCAATTCATCCAGTCCCTTCCACTGACTGTGTACACCCTCCTGAACCTTTAACTGTTACCCTTCCTAAATCACTCCCCTTCATCCTTTCCATCATTCCGACCGTGCAAGAAACCGTTACACATGTTTTCTCATGAATCTTGAGGGATTTGACCTCATTTCTCAGTGAGTTGATAGATTAGCACAATCACTTTTTACACATCGGTCATTATAAATTGTACTAATTTATACACTCCATCTCCACCCTCAAGATCGTATTCAACTTCTTTCTCCCACTTTCTCTGGTTCCTCTTCTATTCTTCCTATAATTTCAGTGAGTGTTGATGAATCACAATCCGATAATTCAAGTTTGATTATTCCAGAAAGCCAACTTGATTTGGATACTTTTGAAAATATGGTAGAGGAGTTTTTCGAGTCTCCTGCCTTCATAATTTTTGACAAATCAAGTATGATAAATTCTGACACAAAACTTACTGACAGCAAAATGTTCAATTACATCGATGAGAGTTTTGAAGAAATTTTTGCTGACGAACTTGCATTCCTAAACGACACGGATTTTGTGATTAATCAACTTCCATCTGAAGAAGTCGAACCACCACCATTTCTTTTTCCCTTCCGCCATTCTTCTTCTCCACCGAGACCGTATACTGCTTTTATCTCCACATGGTCTCGTGTGTTTCTCATTTCTTTTCTACACTCCAGTCTTTCACCAACCACACCATTATAACGATAAGATTTTTGAATGGTTGGTGCTAATTTTTTGCCTGTGTAAGGCCTTGTAAAGCTTGATACTGTGTTTTTCTCCTCCCTAACTCTGAACTTTAATGCTTCAACAGTGGAAACACTTTTTCACTTAAGTTTGGGGGGAACCTTTTTGTGTATATATCTTTTGTTTTCTTTTTTCTGTTAATAATAAAATAAAATAAAAAAACGACAATTTTGACCCTCTTGGTATAGCCTGACAGTGAGGGCACAGTCAAGTTTAAGTTTGGGGGTGTGCTCGGTAAGCTTTCTTCCTTCGCATTCATGTGTATATTTTTGCATTTGCATACTTATTTTAAAATCCATAAAAATTGAAAAAATTTAAAAATTATAAAAATTGAAAAGTTCAATTTTGGCCATATTTGACTTAAGTTCAACGTGACGGTTGAATAGTAGGGAAAAACTAGATCCTAAACTTAGTAAATTAAAAAACCCTAAAAATAACCTTTCTTAAAGTTTAACTGTAGAAAATATATGTCCTTATAGTTTATTTAGAAATAGGCAAATTTTGAGTTCAGTTCTTGGGCTAAGTCAAAATAAGGGAAGAGTAATGAATTTTTATTTGAAGTGTAAGTCTGAAAAGTAATTCTGAATCTTAAGTCTAAAGTCTGAAAATATATACCCTACAACTAGCACATACACGCACCTTAAAACTTGGAATAGTAGAGGATACCTTGAAATGCTCTTGTCTAAAATCTTTAGTATGAAGGAAAATAAAATAAAAGTACAAATGTGAATAAAGAAAAAAATGAACACTGGTTTTGTAATTACTTAAGGCTGCATAAATAAAAAATTATAGCGAGGGTGCTTTATCACCTAGTGCCTTAGACCAACTGGTTTGGGAGTCACTGCTAAAGCCTTGGCTATTACAAGACGAGGAATTACGCCTAAATATGCGAACACATTTTGTAATCGGTCTTTAGTGCCTCAAGAAGTATTAACGGTCGCATGAAGAATGTGTGAGCAATTTCATCTTAAATTCACCAACTAAAAGTACTTTGGACGAAGGACAAGAGTATGATAGTTTGAATTGAATTTCCAAGTGTAGGGGTGATACATACACACAAGTAGGGGTATATGATTGGGGTTTGGATGAAAGATAAGAATGAAAGACAGGCCTTATACCTTTAGTAGAGATGATAAAAATTCCTAAATTGAGATGGAACCTTAGAAGGAAAATTCAAAATATACTGAAAGCTTAATAAATTTGCAGAGCATATACGATCTTAAGTTAAATGATAAGTGAGTGTGAAAAATATGGGTTGATGATTTCTAAGTTAAAGATAATAGAATTTCTTGCTAGAATACTGAATTGAAGAATGAGAGTCAATAGGCCAAATTGATTGGATTTTGTGGGTAGTATCCGCTGAAAAACCTCAGGAGACAACACTCCTCCTACTAGGGACACCTAGAGGTTTAACGGCTTGTTGCACGAGCTCAGTGCAATCGCGATTCCCTGCGAAAGTGAGGTTAGGATTTTTCGAGAATAAAATTTGCTTTACTCGGGACGAGCAAAAGATAAGTTTGGGAGTTTTTGTTCATATTAGAATATTGCATTATTATATCACCCATTCTTAATCATATTACAAAGAAATAGGTGCTTTTGATCCATGTCTGCTAAATAGTTGCAGGTTACAGGTTCTCAGAATAATACAGTGAAATTCAAGAAAATACGTTACAAAAGTGAGACTACGACCAACAATAGATGAATCCATATGATGCCGCCTACCAGTTCAAGGAACAAAAGAAGATTAGTAAACAGTTCCATGCACAAGACAGTTCAAGGGCAGCACTGGATTAAAGACTTCAACGCGAAGCTCACGGCAAAAAGTCCATAACATTCTGCACTGTAGAAATCTGGAAGAAAATAGAAGATATTCTGTGGAACCAAGTGAAGAAGACAGAAGTAAAAAGCAACATTAAGCAACCCTAGAAATTTGAGCCCAAGAACCTATCAAATGGCCTTGGAACCGCGGCCAAACTGGCCTTTCTGCCGCGGTTCCACGGCCGTGCAATGCATGTGTCGATGGATAAGTCGGTGCTTTGACTCGGTCTTTGGTTTTTTTTTGTAATTTCATGTATGGATCAGATGTAAACCGTAGGGTTTCTCCTATCTATAAATAGGAAAGCCTACAGCCTCTTTTGGGGTATGCCTCTTTTGGGTGCCTCTTTGGAAATGCCTCTTTTTAATTTCTAAGTTAAATTTAATTTCCTTGTAATCGTCAAGATATCATCAATAAAGGTATTTTTATCGTGCATTCTTTTATCTGAATTTAATTCTTGCTTTTTTATCTGCTCTTTTAATATCTGCTATTATTATTTGCAACTTAGATAGTTTTTAAAACAAAACATAAAAATGAATTCCATTGTTAATACCCTAATGAGTGAGTAATTCCTCACTTGTTAGGGTTAGGATCGGTAAGGCTTGAGAGAAGGAAATCTCTCTCACCCCTTTCCTTGCTCGTATAAATTAATTAATTAGGACTCTATTGAAATTAACCACACACCGCTCCCTACGGCACCCTATCCTACGAGATAGCGGTGATTCCCTGGTTAATACTGGTTGTGGTTGATTTACATAGAGGTTGGGGCTAAGAGTTAAGAAAGGACGGACAAGGACCAAAAGAAAGAAACTACGTTTCTTCCTAGTCGTGCTAATCCCCTTTGTTGACTATTACCCTAACACCTATGTTCTTAACTAGGGCAAGGAAAGCAGTGGGTTGAATTCGTTTTCCAAACTAACCTAATCCTAACCCTAGCAAGACTTTTAATCAATTTTAATCTCATTCTTAGATCGTAAAACAAAAACCGACTTGATCGGATTAACTCGTTAGAATACAAAGAATAGGAATCCATCTCCCTGTGGACCGACCCGTACTCAACCGGCTAGCTACCGAGCGACACCGTTATTGATTGCGGTATATTCTTAACTTTTGATCTATCTTTAAACGTACGCGCAAAATCTCTTCCAATCAAATGGCGCCGTTGCCGGGGAGATGGTAGTCTCTTTCTTTGTATAATTTCGGGTTAATAAAAAAAAATTGAAAAAATTGAAAATTTTTAAAACAAAAAAAATAATAAAATAAAAATAAAAATCATCTTGTTCTTCTTGAAAGGTTTTTGTGCAAGTGTGCAGGATAAGAAGACGGACAGATTTCAGATCTGGAGAAAGCTAGTGAACAAATCAGGAAACAGAGGATCTGAACAGATAGGGGAGAATCCAAACAACACAGAGAAAAATTTTGGAGATCTAAACCAACTAAACCGCTGCGGAACCGCGGCAGATTCAAAGGTTTGACCGCGGAACCGCGGTCAACTGGTGACGTCAGCACCCAAAAAAATCTCTGTGAGTATCTCATCTTTCATCTACTCTCCTCTGCACTCCACTAAAAAAATTTCCTGCAGGTTTCTTTGCACAGATTCTCTTTTTCCTATCCAATAAATTGTTTTTGTGTAGGATTTTTTGCGCTACCAAATAAAAATTTTTGCAAGTGTTTTAGATTTTTGGTGTGTTAACTTCTTTGCATAATTAATACGGACTTTAAGGGGCTATAACACCAATCAAGATTGGGTGAGGATTTTATTACCCTTCCTAAGACCCCAAAAATCACTAAAAGCATATGCATCACCCTTGAGTTAATTAAAAAATATCTAGACTCAACCAATTAAGGACTGTCGCGCTCAATAGGACATAGGAAGGTTGTGGGCATTCAATCGTTTATTTAAACCTGACTTTGTGGTGTCTAGGCTAGACAAGTGAGAAAGGTAATTTTAAAAGGCCCGTCTCACGGTGATTCGTGAGCGGATCCCTCCTTTCTTCACTTGTGCTTACCTGGCCACAATTGGCGGTGAAGAGGCGATTTGAGAGATATCTCACAACTTGTCTCTTTGGAACATTTAGGAGTATAGCTCTAAGTTTGATTGTGCATGTTTAAACTGTGGTTGTTCGAAATTGTGTTGTAGTTCCGTACAAATTTTTGCAAAAACTCTTTCAACACTTTCAAAAGTTTCAAAACCCCAAAAACAAATTTAAATAAAAAAATTAAAAAAATTCACATTCTTTTTCTTTCTTTCCTCACATCATGGGTACTCCACCTCGCAAAACTCTTGCCGAACTTTGGTACCCTTAACCAGACATTACTTCCTACGCTCATTGTTTTGGTCGAATTTCAGATCACTTAAGTTGTTAGCGCGTTATTCTTGTTTTTATAACTCGATTGAACTCTTCTTACGCTAGGACACCTGTCCTTGTACACTATTGACCTCGTCAACATATCAGCAACGCTCTTGGTTCTATCTCCCTCGGCGATTAAATCTTAAGCCTAAGTTACTCAAACGTACTAGCAAACGTCAACATATTTAATTTCCGCATAACTAACTACTTCATATATCGAGTAGAAAAAACACATAACCACTTATTGCTATCGCTTAACAGTCTAACTGGAGCAGCATCTTCAGATCCCGGATCGATTAGGATATAACTTTTAAGTGTATCCACATTACTTCGTTCGACTCATTATATGAAAATAAGGTCAAAATCGAGAAATAATATGATGTTGCCATGTCGCATAGATTACCCCATAATTATCGCACAGCTTATCTCTTGACGCGTAGATACCCTATAACTACCGCTCAGCATAAACTGCGAGTGCTCGGCAATAAAACATATGATCACTAATAGCATCGCTCTTCATCATGTCCATCGCATAGAGCGATCCTACATGCGCCAATCCTGCGAAGATCGCTGCATCTCGATGGTGCTGCGTCATGTAGCCCCGCTACATCGCTGCCACCTCAATGGTGATGCTTCGTGTTGCCCTACTACATCGCTGCCATCTTGTCACTAGCGTCTAAGTCTTTCAGCTTGTTCATATAATATTAAACTAATGTCTCTATTTATTATGGTATCGTCATCTATCATCTAATCTCTAGTGAGACCGACGATATCTTGATTTTATTATGGATGCGTTAAGGCTATGGCATATAATGGAGTATCGTTCTTTCTCAAAGAACGCTTCGTTTTCAACCCATCTTAACAACAATAATAAAACTACACCCCGAAGAAAGAGAAGAATGCTTATAACCACATCCTTCAAAAGTATAAAATTTAAAATTTTGTTAAAATAATTGAAAATTTGATCACAAATTTCTTCGAAACGAAGTACATTGGGTAGTTGAATATAAACTCCCATCTTCTTTCGAAATCTCCCACTTGAAATTTGTCAGATTAATACAGTATGTTTATATATATATATATATATATATATATATATATATATATATAATATGCCATGCACAACAGAAAATAAAACAATCAATCTAACAAATTTCATTTTCATTTAAACTACCTTATCTAATCTTGTCCGTTTTATTAGGGTTTTCGTTTTATTTATGAAATTAATACGCGTCCCAGACGCTCCCACTGGAACAACTACCCAGTAAATCTCCAAAATTTTATGTGAAAGTAAAAGTGTGAAACTTTTGGTGAGCAAACAAAATTTTCGAAAAAATATAACTCTCAAAATTAATATTGAAAATGCTCAATTAACACAAAACTTGGGTGGGAAATTTCAAAAAATAAGAAAACTCATAA
Organism: Agapanthus africanus; assembly: GCA_030015575.1. NCBI lineage: Eukaryota > Viridiplantae > Streptophyta > Magnoliopsida > Asparagales > Amaryllidaceae > Agapanthus > Agapanthus africanus. The sequence goes on from CM057339.1 coordinate 143,872,125, forward strand.
AATAATTTTTCTTAATTTTCCAGAATTTTTCTGGAATTTTTCGGATTTTCTGGATTTTTTTTTTAAAACAAAAAAATTTAATTGACCCAGCTGGCCTGATTCTGGCTCGCGGCCCCCGTCGGCGTGAGCCCGGCTTGACGCCCAGCTGCCTCGAGCCCAGCTCGGGCTAGAGGTCGGTCCCCAAAATAAAACGATTTTTTATTAAAAAAATCCTGGATTTAAAAAATCCGAAAAATAATAAAAATAAATTTTCAATCGAGATAATAAAACGGCCTTGAAGAAAGTTCTTCTTTCCTCTCTGTTTTTTAAAGCTCTTTTTGCTTGCTCCTTTTTTTGAACTTGAAGTTTATAGTGGGTTCTTCTGTACAAGACTTGAAGTCTTGGATCATTTATATAGTGGAGTCTGATCTGTTGACTTAGTTAAGGAAATCTCTCATTGAGAGATCTCTAATTGATTTGAGAATTTTATCCACCGTTGGATCTTTGATCCTAAGCCTTCTGTTTTACAGAAAAAATATTTTTCTTGTTCTCAACAAAATTGGGGAAATATTTTCCCATACAGAGCTTATTATGTGTCTTGGTGATTTTTAATCACCATTGGATCTTTGATCCAACGGTGCTCTGTTTTACAGAGATTTGCCTTTCTTGTTCTAGTAAGATTCGAGGAATATTTCTTCAACAGAATTTAATTCTGTAATTTGATGATTTATCATTTTCGTTGGATCTTTGATCCAAGGGTGGAGAACTTTTAGTTCTGGCGTTGGCCTTCTCGTAGTTTGCTCGTGAGGCGCCGCCTAAGAGTTTTTTAACTCTTGGCGCTGCCTCAGAGTTTTTAACTCTGGGCGCTGGCGCTCTCGTGCTTTGTACGTGAGGCGCTGCCTCTTTACTGAAGGTGTCTTTTCACCTTCTTTCTATGTTTTTCCTGAGTCAAACTTCTCTTTCCCAATGCCTTCTCTTAACAGAGCTTGGAAACAGTTCCATCATGCACAAAATTTTCTGTGCCTAGATTTAAATGTCTCCTTTTATAATTTGAAGCAATGCTTCTCTTCTCTCTCACTTTCAGAGAATCATCTTAATAGAGAATAGCTATGGCTTGTAATCATCCACATGCTCGCCGGCAGCCATGGGAGGTGCCTATTGAGAAAATTGTTCCTCGTTTTGTTGCACGCTTGGTGGACCCTGCTCTTACGGATGAACAATGTGATACGGTGTTGCGCGAGCTCTTGACTCATAGAGAATCTCCTCTGCCCATCGGCTCCATCTGGCTCCGGATGGTCTTCTTGTCCGTGCTTTACGACATTCCTCCTGATCCAACGGAGATGACTCCGGCAATTCTCGACGCCACGGAGGACAAGATCGAGTGCTTTCACGAGGCACTTTTGATTATCACGGCTCTGAGGGACCGCTCGGTTCAGCTGCTAAGCCAGATACGGGCTCAGCGGGTAGTCATGTCTGCCTTCGCTGACGGGCATGGAGCTGACCGATGGGGAGCGAATTCTCGTGAAGATCTCTGCTTTGACATGGTGGAGAAGGCGGGGAGGGAATTAGAGAATTTTATCCATAGTTTTTTAAATCCCTGTACTTTCGATCCCATGTATGGTGATCTATTTTCTGTAGAATAAAATGTTCAATTAAATGTTTTCTTTTTGTCGTTGACCACCAAGTGCTCCCTTTCTAACACCTGTTCTTCCTCTGATGCGTATATGTGCGTATGTGAATGAGCCCGATTTCACACATATCTGTAAACGAAACTTAAACCGGTGTAAACAAGAACAAATAGCTCTTGGCCGAAGATTTTGACGGGAACAGAGAGCTCGATCAACGACGAGAAGATGACGATGGAGCTCGACGGCGGCGATGGAGCTCGACGGCGGCGATGGAAAAGACGACGTGATGGAGCTCGACAGGGGGAGGGGGAATTTTTGTGAGGGGCGTGAAAAGATTAGGGGGCTGAGTGGGAAAAAATTTAGGTAGGAAGAGAGACTTATCTGGTTTTATTTTTTTTAAATACCCTTAATTATCTCTACAGTGCCTTTTATAGGGTTTCTCTTGTGGCACCATAAGGGCAACAACTGAAGTAAATTTTTAATACTTTTTTTGTTTAAATATGCCCCTACGGTATGAATCGTAGGGACATTATTTGCCTCTACGGTGTGAACCAGAAGCGCAAACAAAAATTACCCCTTCGGATTTCCCCATCAGTATGGACAACCCATATTTATAGTTGTGCTTTTTCTCAACACATGAGAGAAAGGATGAAGAGAAAAATGAAAAACTAATTAGTCATTCCTTTTCTCTCTCCTCCATCATATAAAAGAAAGAGGGAATGAGGTGTATCTCCACAAGTGGTCCCCACTTTCCCACATGCCTCATTTGTCACTAAGTGACAAAGATTGGTGTGTGTGTATACATACATACTAAATACTTGAGAGAGAGAGAGAGTGTGTATGTATCATATACACAATATTAGTAACCATATTACATATATGGATATTAAGTCAATACTTGACTTAATAATCCAGTTGATAAATAAACTGGCTAGTATTATCAAACGTTTGATTAATATGCGTGCACGTATCGACTATACGCACAATACAAATCCACATCATCGTTTCGCCTGAGCGGGCACTTTCGGTATGGGACTCTAAAGACTTGAAAATAAGCTGGTAGTAAGTTAATAGAATAATGTCCGATTGAATCTGAAAAAATTTCAATCAATTCCATAACCGGTGAACCCATAAGCATGTCTGCGGCTCTAACTGTATGTAACGGCTATCCAGGTATTGATAAAAAAGTACGTCGACAATCAAACTCATCTAAACCCAACCAATTCTATCAGTGACAATTATCGTACAGTCCGATCTCTTCGTCAAAAAGTGTCGCATATCGGGTTTGGGGGATGGATACTATTAGACCCCCAATAATCCAATAAGTCATGCCGATATGAAACTCATAACCATCTGAAATACAACTGATAATACTTATCATTTTATCTCAAACGCCCTGGTCAGGGACTTATGATTATAGTCTGTCATGCACATCGCGACATCAACTCCATATACCGGGAGAGATAATCCCATTTTGACCACTCACTGTCTTCATGTGCTTCGGGACTACCCAACAAAAACCTGTATGGTATTATACCAATATCAGGTAGCAGTTCTCTAGTGACGATAATACAAGGTAGTCCCTTGACCTTAGATCGCTATAGTGTCTTATGTGTTCCCATTATACTTTGGTTACTTTCCTACCATGGCTCTATTTAGTCGTGCAAACAGGTTTTAGTTGGGAATAGTCCCGAAGCATATGGAGACAGTGAGCGGTTGAAGGGATTCGCCTATCCCAGTATAGGAAGTCGATATCGGGCAGTGCAGGACATGACTATAACCAGAAGTCAGTGGCCACAGCAGTGGAGATAAACTAATAAGTATTATCAGTTGTATCTCTGTTGGTTATGAGTCATCTGTTAGCACGACTTATCGGGTTATTAGGGGTCTGACAGTTTCCACCCCCAGACCCGGCATACGATACTCTTTGACGAAGAGACCGGACTGTATGGTATTCGTCACTTATAGATTTTGTCGGTTCCGAATAAATTTGCTCATCGACCTGCCTTTATCTTGATCACATCTGGATAGCCATTACGTACAGCTAGTACCGCTGATGATCTTGTGGGTTAACCCGTGAGAGGATTTAATCTGAAAGTGTTTCGGATTCAATCTGATACAATCCTGTATAACCTACTGCCAGCGTATTGACAGGTCTTTAGATCCCACAATGAAAGTGCATGTCCAAGCGAAACGATGATGTGGCGTGCGTATGGGGATACGTGTGAGGGTTCATTTAAATACGTGTATATGATACACGTGATTTAATCGGACGATTGCCATACTAGCCGGTTTATTTATAAACCGGAATATTAGGTCAAGTGTTGACTTAAGAACCGTATATGTGATATGGTTTCTAGTATATGTGTATAAAATACACTCTCTCTTGCTCTCTCATTATTATATGATACTGATGGATTTGTTTATGTATAGCATACATGTATTCTTCTCTTTATGATTATATATGTATGTATGTGGATACATATACACTCTCTCATTTATATGTATTTGATACATATAATGCATCCTATATATTTGACACATTGTGTATTTGTATTTTGATACAAATACATTCTCTTTGTTATTAAAAAATACACAAAGAGTGCATGTGGGGCCCTCTCCCTCTCTCTCTGTGTGTGGATGACATAAGAGGAGCGAGAAGGGAAAGAGAGAAGAGTTTTTGAAAATCTTAATATATATATTTAATAAAGAAAAAATATTAGAAGAGAAAAGAAAAGAAAAGAAGAAAAAGAAGATACTTACTTATTCTCTTCTCTTTTTTATCTTTTGTTTCTTCTTCTTGTGAACACGGCTTCTTCTTTTTCGTCCACTTCTTGATTTTTTTGTGATGAGAAAAAAGGAATGAAAAAAGAGAAAAGAAGAGACTTTCTTGACCACATCACCCTCCTCATTAACCTAGCATGTTCAATGGGTTGGTTTCTCCACTAGAAGATACAGATAGAGCTTCGGACGGTTTGCTTTCACCACGAATTATTTACGGTGAGGCAGTCGGCGTCCACGTTCATCCAGGAGCTCAAAAGTCTAGCGAGGGTCTTTCGATGGAGATCAAACATGCTACAAAGGTTGTGGAACCCTAACTTGCTCTCTAGGTTTTTGTAATTTGCATTCTATTACTTGTATTTGATGATTCTTGGTGGGAATTGGTTCTATGTTTGAAAATTTTGTGTTTTCTAATTCCGCCGCGGTTTTGAAAATATCTGACCCTAAGACCAATCCCTAGCATCAAGTAGATACTTCATGTTCCAATTCGTGTTCAAGTCAAGTTGAAATTTAAGTTTAAGTTCGAATTCAAATTAGATTAGAATTCAAGTCAATTTGTGATTCGAGTTCAAGTTCTAAACATATCTTATTAAAAAATTTATGTTTTAAAGATCTTAAGATTATGAATAATCGAGCAATCGCTGCACATAGACGGCGGGATTTTTGTTTCCAAGACGATTGTCATTGATAATTTCTGTAATTTGTAATGTTATCTAACCTGGATAAGCAAACACTCATTTTCTCTGGCTCTTCGATGCTCAAGAGATTTGATACCGCTTGATTTATGATTAATCTAAGGTCTTTAAATATTTATTCAAGTTATTTATTATGTGTATTTGCATATTTGCATTTCTTGAGGGGGTTTTATGTAAAATGTTTTAAAAATAAATCTCAAGGGCATTTTTGATAAAAACAAGTTAATTAGAATATCAAGAGTTTTTATAAAAATGTATTTTAGATTTAGAGGTATTTTAGTGATAAAACCTAGATTTTAAATATTTGTGGTATTTTTATGAAAAATCTATCTTTTGGAAACTTGAAGATATTTTCTTAAAAACTTTAATATTTTCATTTTAGATTATTTATCTAATTTTCAAAAATTTGTTTTTCCTTAGAACTACAACATATGTTTTAATTTATTTGCAATTTGTTTAATTTTGTTTTAAAATATTGTATTTTCTTTAAAACCGTATTTTATTCCTTTCAAGACCGAATTCTCCGTGAAGAATTATGCATCTCACTCTACTATCCCAAGAATGTGCGATAATCCACACTATCCACAAACGGGTCCTCTAACGAGCATTGTAAAGACGTATTTGTAAAGGAAAAGAAAATCGATTAAAAACGTATTTTAGAATTTGAGAGTATTTTAATGTAAAATAAATTATTTGCTAAAATCTACAAATATATGTTCGTGCTATGAATACCATGTGTGCGTGTGGGGTAGGTCATTACCCCGTGCATGACATTATCTATTAGGTTTATAATAAACTAACATCAAGTATCAAGAGATGGTATTTATTAGGTTAAGTTTCATTCTGATATTGTTTAACCATGGCAACTTCGTTTTAAATAGATGTAAAAATTTATATGAGACATGAGTTGCAAGATGATAGGGTGGTAAAATTTTCTTGTTAACATAGCATGGAAAATTTAGTGAACGTTGCAAAATGATTTTAAGATATCTATATATATATATATATTACAATTTATGCATTAGTAACTTAGTATGCGTTTGAATGAATCGGGTACTTAGCGTAGGTACAAGTGAGAAACAAGAGGAGGGGGGAAATAGAAAAGAAGGAGCAGAAGAAAACTTACGGATTCCGCTCGTACGCAAACGAGTAAGAAGGAAGAGCAGAAATCTCGGTTGGTAGAACCGAGACCGTGAATGTGACAAGGAGGGCGAGCTCTATCTACTGATGTCACTTAATTATACGAGTTGTGGAGTAATGGAGAGGGAGGAAAGGGTTTGAGGGAACTTTGACTTCTTTTGGTTAGTTGCGGAGTTTCGATGTTCTTGAACTTGGACAAGATCTTCAAGAATTTTGGAAGGAATTTTCAGTATAACATGAAGAGGAGAAATTAGGATAGCCTAGGATATTTATAGGGGAAAGGTAGATTAAGAGATTGTGTAAAATAATTGTTAAATGACAATTAAAAAGAAATTTAGTGCAGAAATGAAGAGGTGTGAACTTTCGGTTTTGAATGGGACGGTTTAAAGTGTAAAAATGAACTTAGGGTAGGCAAAAGGACGCATGGGCATAAGATGGACTTGTTTGGAGCCGAAGGGGTCGACGAGGGTGGTTTTCCGACGGCCTGGACTTCGTTCCATGTTTTCCTTTGGTTTTAAATATATCATTAGCCACTTTATTTCTGTTGCAACTTTTCGTATCTCCGTGTAATGCCCATGCAAGCTTCCAAAACGTTAAAAGAAAAAATATTAAAATAATTGGGGCTGATGGAATTCGAACATGCAAGCTAAGAAACAGCAGTAAAGAGGCCCAACCAATGTGTTACAAGTTATTTCTTACTTTTATTTAACAGATATTACTTATAACTCATATTCAGAGCTGAAACACTACTTCATATTTACATTGAACTTGATACAAACGTACAGGAATTTCAAGGTCGTTACACCGTTCAGTATACTTATTCTCCAATAAGCACATGTATACAATTTTCGGTGTCAATCACCATTGACTGTGGGACCACTCATCGCTCCGGTCGGAATCAAGAAACGAATAAACAAGTCTACTCAGGAGTACTGATGTCCTGTCTCGATACTCCTACAACTACGAACATTTAAGGATGTGCTTATGGGCCACCCATGCCCTACTAGTATGCTATCAACATGTATTAGCGATACATAATAGCAAGTAAAATATATACACATGAATGATAAAGCAAACTAGATAGCATACTATCATCTCGAGCAAGAATAGTCTATCCATATAGGTTCATGTACAATTACAATAATTGCCTTCAGGTCACTTATATCTAACAAGCACATCGTATTTCAATAACATTAGATGGAGGTATCAATGAGTGGATGCAGATTTTGCCTTCAAGACCTATAATTTTACCACCGAGTCAAAGTCCAGTAGCAACCGACATTTGAAATATATTGTAGCAACATTTTGTTTTGTGTACTTTATTTAGTTTTCTTTTTGTGCATCGAGAATTTTTATAGTGAGGTGTGAGGTTTATATATTATGGTTGTATTTGTGTGAAAGATTACAATGGCATGTTCTCCTTTCACAAATGAAAACCATGAGATATCGGCTCGATGACTAATTGGTTATCTCGCACAATTGTTTTGTTTTTTTAATTATTTTATCTTCAATTATTTAATTAAGTAGGAAGTTTTGTTCTGCTTTTCACTTTAAAAAATAATAATAATCCATCGAACACCAAGTTAAATATAGCAGTTGGAGACTAAAATTACTCTTTTGCCATCCTCTTACTCCATTCTCCATCACTATGGCCATCAAACTCGTCTTCTTCTCTTGCAAATTCCAACGGCACCAGCCCTTTCATTTAGTCCTCTCTTCTTTCCTTAGCTAGGCACCCCACCATTAATTCCAAAATTTTCTTACTCATTAATCGAAAACCTTATATTTATTCACTTTCATTTTTTTTTCTTCTCATTTCTCATCCTCAATAATATGATCATAATACTTAATTCATCCTTTTTCTTTGCAAATTAACATTATTTTTTCAATTTTTGATGAGACTTTTGTGCAGAGGAACGAATGAAAGGAGCTGAAGTTTTGAAGGGAATATGAGTAATTTAGACACCCTACTTAAACTAACCAGTCCTTTATTAATCTCAATTTTACCGACAAAAGGTTCCTTTTAGTTAACGTAAACTTTTAGAGGTTGTTTTCAAAATATCAAGAAAATATCTGAGATTTGAGGGTCCTGTACAAGAAGCTCCTAAAAAATTAATGATTTGGATAGCTCTGGAGATTGAGCAAAAGAGGGGGGAGAGGGAGAGGGAGAGGTTATAGTTTCGGAAAAATGATCTAATTCGCTAATTTTGAAAAGCAACAGGTTTAGTTTTCTGGTCAAAAAAATATTATGAAACCTCTCAAAACTTAAAAAATCCTATGTTTTAGTTTCTACAGTATATTTATTATTGTTTTATGTCAACACTGCACTTTCAGGTAAAATAAAATATTTACTTTGTAAAGTACTATAGTTATTTTTTAAAGTATTATATTTATATTATAAAGTACTACATTTATATTAAAATGCTATATTTGAAATGAAACAATTATATTTTTAGTAAAATTACAATATCTATGACATTTCACCTATTTCAATATATATGTAGTACTTTGAAAGATAACAATAGTATTTTAAAAGGTAAATATAATAATTTATCTGAAAGAGTAATGCTGGCATAAAACAATAGTAAATGTAAATGTATTATAAGTACTGTAACATAAGAATCTTTAAGTTTAGGCATTTTTCACAATATTTTTTGGTTCAAGGACTTAAACCTATTATTTTCAAAGCCAGGGACTTAGATATATTTTTCCTTGTAATTTTTGAAAAGTTAATGCTGTGACTATATTGAGGTTATTTATTTGAAGATAATTATCAATTTTTATAATCATTTTAAAAAAGAAAAGAAAAGATAGGCTATCAATTAAATATGTGAGTTGTTCGTTTGGAGTTTAACTTAATAAAAGCAGAGATGTTTTTCTTGCAAACATAAGCATCTTTTTTCATGCCGATACATAATCTTTTTCAATACAACCAGTAAAGACCATTTCAGAACTCGTCTTAAATTAAGCATGTGAACTCACAAGAGCTCTAAATTTCATGCATTGCAACCTAGACATTCAATTCTTTTTATTTAGAATAGAACAATGTTGCACAAAGACCTTTACTTAGATTCCTAGAAACGGCACAAATAATGTTTTTTATTTCACCTCTTTTTAAGATATATATATATATATATATATATATATATATATATATATATATATATATATATATATATATATATTGAGCCTTGGCTCATATTTAAACTACATTAATTTAAAAAAGTCTAATTACATCGCAGTCATTAGCTTAGCTGATGAAATAAAAAAGAACAACTAACAGAAGAGCATCATAATATCATAACATCTTTCATAAAGAAAATTTCCATGTTCTTTTGATGTCACCAAACGGATATTTTTTTATAAGACCCAAAAGTCATGTCAAGGCTCGGTATTCTAATGTATTCAGCTGCTATAGTTGTTGACTAGTGTATACCTGATTTGTGGCTTTGATAGCATATAAATATTCATTTCTACCTATAAGAATTTGATGGAAACTGCAATCGAAAGACGAAAAGTTTTACAAACCGAAACCATCTCCAGCCCCTTCTTCCTAAAGCCCGGCCCGGTGATCGGGAACTTTCTTGGCTGGAAGATTGATAAGAGTTCTTGATCATCAGAGAAACTTTTTAGAAAATGGTGGCAGCCAGAGCAAGTCCAGAAGCGTGGAAAAAAAGCACGGTTGAGCCACATGCAAGGAACTGAGCTTATAATTGTTATTTTGAATGTGCAATGCAGATGTAGGTAATATGAAGACTTGTGTGTAAAATATAAATATAAAAGGCAAGTTTAGATTATAAAAAAAATGTAAGATAAATTTAATAAGAGGGAGGGAGAGAAGGACTAGGCAGAAAACTTGTGCTTTAAGCATATATTAAAGATATTTTATTATTTATTTTGACTTTTCTTGATAAAGAGAAAATGCCGTATGTCCTTCTAAAGTTTGGCTTATAATAATTAAGATAGAGATTTGCTAAGCTGCAATATTCTCAAATTGCACATTCCCACCATGCCAAAATTGAAGTAAATTTGATTATAGAAAATAATTCTTTTTTCACGTTGAAAACAAGCTTTTTCCAATGTCTTTTTTATGATGAAATGGATTTTTTTTTTTTGCATACCTTTTTAGTGTAAAAGAGCCACATTAATGTCAAGAAACAGATTTAATAATTGGGGGGGAAATATTACTGTATTACAATCCATGTAAAACTAAATTCTCATGTTTGCTAATTTACATACCAATGTAAAACCAAAAAAAAAAAGGGTAAATTGTCAAAAGCCCCCGGCCCGCTCGGGAGCAGTCTGAAAAGCCCTGTAATTTTCGAAATTGTTGGAAGGGCCTACTGTTCAAAATCTTTGTGAAAAAACCCTTGGATGTATTTCATTTATGCCTTGTATTCCTTGCTTGGATATTACAAGCAACTGCTTAGATATTACAGGGGTTTTTGATTACAGGAAACCATAACTGCAACCTTTTAGATATTACAGACAGCTGCTTAGATATTACCAGTAACTAGTATTCAGGGTTTTTGATTGGGTCCAGTGTTTTTTAACAAGAGCAAAAAGCTCAGGGTTTTTACTCAAGTTTGAATCTGGCCGGGAGCATTTGGCAACGTACCCCAAAAATAAAATTACATTCCAATGTGGATATTATCGTAGATGCATTTATTTGAAGAACAATTTCTATGTTTCAAGGTCATATTGGGCCCGACTGGACTGAAGCCCTAAGGATGGCCCAAGCACAGTCCATTAACACCCATTATCAGAATTGTCTTATTAGCAAAATTACACCAAGCCTTATCCCATTTAACTAAACCCATGGGCTAAACATGTTAATTAGTCTTAAGCTTGACCAAAATTATAGATTCCTGTAAAATTAAATTTGGTTAAATGGCAGTAAATACTCCGAACATTTATTTCAATACCGAGAAATACTCCCGACTTTCTAAAACTGGCACTTTGCTCCTTTCAACTTTAATTGATTCCCAAAATGCCCTTTAAATAAATATTTAATTAAAAAATATTTCTTTCTTTTTCTTTCTTGTATACCCTCATTATCTTTCAATATCATCCACATCTTTAAATACATCCAAACTTATTAAGTGACTTTTAAGTTTAATTTTTCAATTTAATTTATTTACTTTATTCTCATCATTATCATCATCATTTTCTTCATCACAACTCGACAAAACCCCATCTTCAACTTCTTTCTTCGCATCCTCTTGTCACACTCATTAAAATTCTGGTTGTTTCCTTTTTATTCTCATAAACTCTTTATTTCTCGGACATTACATCAAAAGTCATGTGTGTGTGTGTATATATATATACCGAAGTTGTGTGTAAATTTTTTTATCCTGGACATATCGTCAAAAAAATTCTATAGATGTCTATATTTTTTTAAATTAAAATTAAATTAATTCGGTTGGTGGTAATATTCAAATTGAGAAATTTATGATTTATATAAAATAATAAAGATATAATGTTTTATGTATAAATTTGTAGGTCATATCTCATTTTGGGCTTTTAAGTATGAGAGATGATATGTAAGGAATGAGATTATGAGAGAGAAAGAGGGTTATTAACTTTTCATTTTTTTATTTTTGTTTTTTGTGATTGATAAGATGGATATCTTCAATTTTCAAGTTTGCCGAATTTTGTCATTTTCTATTTTTTAATTTGTTAATTAATAAAATCATTTAAGAACTTCTAGTTCTAGTTATAATAGTAAAGATAGAAAGCTATATAAGAAATGGAAATTTGATGATATTCCAAAATGCCCCTGATAACAGAATACTTTTTTATATTTGTTTGCAAAAAATCTGATATTTTTGTAAATTCTAATATTTTGATGGCGGTGTTTTAGATAGTTCAAAGCAAAATTTTGCGAACTTCTCAGTATTTATAACTTTGCCATCATCTCAACTTCCATTATTTACAAATGTTCCATCGGTTTCAAAAATTTTCACTAATTACACGTATGCCATTAGTTTAAAATCCCTATAGGTTTGCCCTAGAATATCATGACCTTTCAATGTTTTATCGATAAATGCATTAGATTTTAATTAAAATACGACGAAATTATGTTATTTTCAAATAAATACCATGAATTTTGTCCATAAAAATTATCATAAATATCCAACATTTTCTAGATAAATACCATGGGTTTTGTCCATATCAAATAAATATCATTAACTTTCAATTTTTTCCGGATAAGTATATTTTTTCCGTTACAAATAATTAATAATATTAACGTTCGTCGTTTTTCAGATAAATAACATAGGCTTGCTCTGTTTACAAATAAGTAACATAAACTTTCAGCATTTTATAAGTTAATAGCACATATATTCATTAAAATATGATGAACTTTCCTTTTTTCAAATAAATACCATGAACTTTTTCGGTAACAAAGAGAAAACTTTCAACGTTTTTCAGATAAATACCATGAGTTTGTCTGCTACAAAAAAATATCAATAAATTTAAACGTTTTTTTAGATAAATACCATGGTTTTATTCGTTACAAATAAATAACGTTAAATTCAATGTTCTTAAATAAATTTCAACGATTTTCAGATAAATACCATGAATTTCATTTTCACAAATAAATACCACAGACTTCCACTATCTTTCGGATAAATTTCATTTTCACAGATTATTTCAAACCCGCAGCATTGCGCGGGGTACCACTAGTATATATCCATTAGCAAAGCCCATGTGTAATGTAGGGATATGAAGTCCACGGTTTGAAAAATCGTGATTTATTTTAGGAGTTTACTGTTATATGATTTAAAAATTGTAATATCTTATATTTATATACTTTAAATATAAAATATATGAAACATTAACTTGTAAACACTTCGACATATTTTTTCTTCTTCTAGTTTTTCAATATTTTCTTTTGTACAAAAATCGCAAAATTTTAAAATCTCACTTTTTTTTATTGTTTTTTAATATTTTGGTCAAAAAACATACAAAAGTCTTAATTTTTTTTTTTTAATTTTCAATATTTTGCATGTTATAACACACGAATATAATGTAATATTAAAAATCTTAAAATTTCTGTATTTTTCGGTTGTCCAATATTTTGCTTTAACATAAGAAAACAATGAAATTCTAAAAATATTTTTTTTTTGTTTTTTTGGCTTTTCAATACTTTCCGTGATATAGCATACAAAAATATCAAAAATTTTAAAAATCTTAAAATTTTATATTTTTTCTTAAGATTATACGAAGTGTTATGGTACACGAAAATCATGAAATAATAAAAAATCTCAATTATTCTTTATTTTGCATGTTATAGCACAACACAATCGCGAAATTTTCAAAATTATGTTTTCTTCAAATTTATAATATTTTAGAAGCTACCACATGAAAATTGCGTATTTTCTAAATATCTAAGACTTTTTTGTTTTCTCACTTATTCAATATTTTGATTGCTAGCCTACCAAAATCACGAAGTTTTCAAAAATCTCAAAATATTTCAGTTTGCTTCGATTCTTCAATATTTTAATGCTTTACCATAGGAAAATTGTAAAATGCTCAGAAATCTTAATAATTTACTTGTTTAGCACACCAAAATTGCAGCGCCTTCAAAAAAAATCTCAAAATCATTTTCTTCCTTGTATCACTATTTAACATATTGTATAGCATACGAAAATTATGAAATTCAAAAATCACATAAATTTTTGTCATTCTTTGGTTTTAGAGTATTTACTTGGTCAGACTTTTGGAGAATTTGTGGATATCAAGAAGAACAACGTATCTGATGTAAAAGAATAGGTGTTCGCCCATTTCTATTATGACCTAATAGAACAAAAAATCTTGTTCCAGTAATTAGGACTCCGTATGACCGGGTATCCTTACAACAAAAATAAAATTTTGAAAATTTTGAAAAATCTTTAAATTTTCCGTGTACTTCAAGCCTCCAATATTTTACACTCTGTGACACATGAATATCTTGAAATTTCAAAAAGCTAACATTTTTTGATTTTTGTGGTTTTTTGCTTGTTATAGTATGAGAAAATAACAAAATCTTCAAAAATCTCAAGAATTTTATGTTTATTTCGTTTTTTAGATATTTTTTATTTTTTATATATAACACATAAAAATCATGAATTTTTTTGGAGTCTCACTATTTTATGTTTTCTTGAGTTTTTCAATATCTTAAATGCTACAGCGTAAGAAAATTACAAAATTTTCAAAATCCTCAAAACAAATCTTTTGTCTTTTCAATATCATGCACACGTAAATCGGGAAATTTTTAATAATCTCAAAATTTATGTTTTTTTCAAAATTTTATTTTACATGCTATAGTAAATGAAAATAACGATTTTTTCAAAATTGTTAAAATTTTCTGATTTTTTTGGTTTTTCTATATATATTTTTGCAATATCAATAGAAAATTGTGAAAATTTTCGCTCTGATTTTCTTTTACTTTTTCAAGAAATCCTGAAATTTTCAATATTTGGCAAACATGAGCAGTGAAAGAAAGTATAGAAAGAGATCAAATTTTTTCTACCATATAGCTAACTGTATTGAATAAAAGAGTAGTAAATGTTGAATATAGAGCTAATAATTAATATTTTTTTGTATGGCACAAATATAGTAATAGAATTAATAGGGCTTCAATGACAAATATTCAAAGAAAATGCAAGCTGTACAAGGAAATATATATAGCTTTATATATACTGTACAGAAACTTCGCACAACGAACTATTCTGAAATCACTAGAATTTTCATCTTTTCAGCTCCGATCAGTCTATTTCTGAATACTCGTCTTTTTTAGATCTATTTTTTCCCTCAAAGTATTTATCTCTTTACAATATCAAGAAGTACTAATACACTTAATATATGTAGTTCTTAATTAAGTCCTAAATTAGAAGAATAAATATCAAGTCTCAAAAAATTCTGCATGCATGTTCAAGTCTTAGAAAAATTAATGAAAAGTATTCTGGGGTTAAATAAGCAGTAACTCCGTTCATATGAGCACTTTCTCTCTTGGGGAGAGTGCGGAGTTTGCATCCCATGAATCCCAGAGGAGAAGTGGCCACAAATTAACGCTTTCGGGGTAAAAATTCATGGATCTCCTGAATGCGTTGTGTATGTGTTGTATGCTTATATGTGGTGTGTATGGATGTGTTGTGTGTTTTAGGTTAAGATTTACTGGGCCAGTGCCAAATAAAAACATCTATAGAATTTTAGAGTATGAAAAAACAATCGATCTTAATTGGTGTGCTGAAGTTACAAAGAAACGAGTGTTCGGCAACAAATTTTTTAAAGTATTGCGACTTGCTTCTGTATTAGCATTTGGTGGTCAAATATAAGATTCATGGGGCTCCTGATTCTCCTCCAAAATATATTTTCTCACATGATAGAAAGAGGGATAAAATTCAGACGTAAAGAGAAAATTTATTTAATCAATCGCTTATGTTTTATTTTAGAAGAGAGGTTATCTCGAAATTATGATTTGGATTGAGAGAGGACAGTTGGGTGTAGTAGGCCGAGAACATATGTAGTAGTAAATATTGGTGAATGAGAGAACAACTGAGCGAGTCCATAGGCATGAGATCCGGGTCAACACTGGAATTGGTGTGCCATTTTCTTACAAGATACGCTTACTTTTTATTATTTAACGCAAATTCATTTTCATGTTGAACACATTAAACAAACAAATAGACAAACCCATATCAGTCCAATTTCTTTTCTTTTGATTTCTTTGGGTAAAATGTAGCTGGCTAACATTCCTTTAGAAGTGGGATCCGTTGGATTTCTTTCGGAATATTGGATATTCTCAACATACATTTATAATGCTTTAATTTAAAATAATATCATATTTTCATGGAAGATACATGTTTGGATAGTTTCAGATAGAATATTCATGATGCGTGCGTGTGCGTGTGCGTGTGCTTGCGGGTTGCGGGGATCGTTACCTCTAAGAAAATATTAAATAGATACTAATCCACAATTAATACACACAAAATTAAGTAACAAGAATATACAAGTACATCGTGATCGGAAGATGATGGATCTCTGGATCTCCTTCAGATATTACCTTCTGTTGATCTGCTGCGGGCACTGATGGATGGCTGAGATTGAGTTGGAGGGTTGCCTCCTGAAGCGTGTGGATCTCAATGAGTTTTAGGTGGTTGATGCCGAGCCACCTGCAAGGAAGTCCCGGGGTGGTTGTGCCACCGAGGACCCTCCGACGATCAAGTTAGACGGAGTATTTTGGCAGAGTAACGGCCTATTGTGGTGAAAATCGCTTACCTGAGTCGTCTGGGAGAGGGGTTTATATAGTGGCAGCAATGGGCAGATGGGCGCGAGATTCACGCCGATTGTTACGTCCCTGGCGTGACGCCCGCGTGATAGACGGGATTCCCCATTAATGACGAGATATGCTCGTTAATGAGGGATAGTGATGGCGTGGAACGTGGGATCACGGGCGGCGGATATCTCGCGCCCGACAAGATTCGCGGAGCCGTGGTAGAGACGCCTGTGATCGGTGCTGTGGGTCGGTCGGTGAGACCGAGGAAAATAAGCTCGGCGGGAGGCTCGGGAACGAGCGGGAGGCCGAGGCATCTTGGTTCTGTGATAGCTCGGAGGCGAGCTGGGGGTGGCCTGGAAAGCTGCCGAAGGTCGAGAACATCCTCGGGTCGGAGGCTCAGGATATGTTTCCAACGTACCGTTCTTGATCCTTTTATGCAAGCTCTGGGACACGTCATCTGCCACGTGTCATGATATCGGGAGTCACCGATATCGAGCATCATCATTAGCCCCCCACTCTCGTCTCGACCCGTTCCTGGGTCGGGTCGAGAGTGGTCTGACCGGTCACCCGGGGTGAGCTCTTATTTGAAGATATCGTCGGTGCGTATTCCCGGGCAATTAGTCGTATTTTCTTGATGACGTCAGCGAGTCAGGGAAGAGATCTCGCATTAAAGAGGAAGCGTCGGTTTGTGCGTATGTTCATCGAAGCGCCAACCCACGTGTCTGGCGCTGGTTGGCTGACGAGACGGGCCGCTGGCGTTCCTACGCCCGATGGGAAACGCCCAATATGAGTGCGACAGGTGGAATGTTGTCGGCTGTTGGTTGCGAAGCGCTGTCTTCACGGGAGGCGATCGGAGCAGTAGGATGGGTACGCCGGGAGCTATAAATAGAGGTGGGATCTCCATCAGGGGCCATACCTCACCACAATTTCCTCGTCCCTAGTCGTGTTAGCTCGGCGTTCTCCTCAGGTCAGATTCCTTGCGTTCTCTCTTCCGAGGACTCATCCTTTTGATCAGGTTATATGTCTTCTACCGAGGAGTCTGTAGAAATAGTCCGAAAAGAGTCTGGGGAGTTCTTTGTAGCTTCCTCTACTTCTTCTTCTTCTTCTTCCTTGTCTTAGTCGGAGTCCCCTCGAGAAGTTAGGGTTAGTCATGCTTCCGGGGTCATGCGATGGGGGCGGTCCCCAGAGCGCAGGTTATGGGTGCTCTTGGGGCGTCATCCATGCCGAGGCATATGGATGAGCTCGCCACCATCCGGACTCGTTTCCACATTCCTCCCGGCTACTCACTTTGAGGGGGAGAGGGCAGACCAGGTACGGGGCAAGGAGATTGCCTTGTACCTAGAAGCCTTTTAGGCCGGGATGCGCCTGCCCTTCTCCCCCGAGGTGAGTGCGGCGTTGAATTGTTTTGAGTTAGCCCCGGGCCAGTTAGTGCCGAACTCTTGGAGGATTCTCCTTGGGTTCCTAGTCCGGTTGAAACTATGTCTGATCCTTTTCAGCCGGAGCCTTCTCGTTTCTTCTCTCTGCTACAAAAAACAACCCGGCACTCGCAGGGGCGAGCCGAGCTGGGTATACATCTCTTTTAGAAAACACCGGGAAGGTGCTGCCGGGTCGGGGGTCGTCGTAGTACCTTCTTCCATTCATGAATAGAAGAAGAAGTTTTTGTTTGTTGGGCCGCCCGAGGGTGAGGATTGGCCTGTGCCCATCCAGTGGAACAGGGCCAACTGTCCGCGGGTGAGGCGGTTGAATGATCCCGACGCGGTGGCGGTGTCGGAGTGGGAGCCCCTCCCGCGGGCTGATGTGTTGTTGTCAGAGCGGGCCCTCAGTTGGGCCGGGCTCAGCCCCGCCTAGCTCGCGGGTAAATTAGGAGTTTTCAGGCGACCTGTTTAAATTTGTGTATTCTTTCACTTTTTCTGGCATTGCTGACCCCTTTGTACTTTTTTCTTATGCAGAACCCATAAACCTAAGCAAATTTTGGGCAGCCCTGGTCGAACAGAAGAAGGGGAAGAAGGCCGGAGGCGCCGGCCCCTTTCGCCCGTCATCGGCTCTGGCACCACCGGCAACGGCTCCATCCAGGCACTCAAGCGCGCCCCGGGCCCTGGAGTCCAGCCAAGCGCCGAGCCGAAAACGTGCTCGGGAGAAAGAGCCCCGGGCTCCAGAGGTGGGAGGTGAGACTGGTTCCCCTGCGTCGCTCCTGAAGAGGTTTCATAGGACGGCGCCCCGATCCCCGAATTCCCCGATCATCGTGGACGATGGGGAGCTTCGCTTCGAGGTGCCCTCAGGGCTTTCTATCGCCGACAGCCTACTCTCGGAGATGGAAAGGTCGGCCGGGGGCAGAATCTCTCGGGGACCTTCTGGACCCAAATGGCGGCCATAACTCAAGAGGCCGTGCAGGTTAGTGTTCGCACCCCACTCGGGTCTTCATTCAGTATTTTTGTTCGCGATATTGGGTGCCCCACTTTTCTTTTTACCCTCCTTTGCTTTCTTCAGGTCCTCCAGCACGTCGCCCTCGTCGTCAACATGGAGGATGAGGAAATTGCCCCGGCGATGCGGGCCGCCGGCGAGTTCTCATCGTGGGAGGAGAGCTCAAGGCTGGAGCTGGAGGCGGCGATGGAGAGTGTCGCTGCCCTCGAAGACCGTGTGGTGGCCGGGGATCGAGAGATCGCCAAGTGCTGAGAGGCCGCCCGAGCCGCTGAGGCCAAGTTAGAAGATTCCAGGGTGCTTATCGCCACCCTGAAGAAGACGGTGAACACCCTCCGGATGGAGAACGAGGTGGCGAAGGATGGAACGAGGCGTGCCGAGCTCCGAACGTTGAAGGCGGTAGAGAGCTACAAGAAGTCGGACCAGTACTACAACGACCTCGCTGGAGCCGCTTCCATCGTTTGGCACGACGCCCTCGACGCCATCAAGTACTTGATGCCAGAGTTCCCTGAAGGCGAGCTCCGGGGTGAGTACTATCTCGGGGATGAGGCGCAGGGGAATGCCCCCGGAAGCGCTGCAGTGGGAGAGGCCCCTGGTGGAAGTGTTGGGAGATGTCGTTCTCCCCGGCCACTGGCGCCGAGGCTCCTGCAGTGGGTGCCGACCTTCAAGATGCCACCCTGGTTGTCGCAGTGGAAGCGCAGCTCATCAAGGTTCTCCCCGGCCCCGAAGCCTGAACTTCCCCGCCTCCATATTTTCTTTGCGCTAAAATTTTGTAAGCCTCTGGGTGTTTTTGAAAGGCTGGAGAGCTCATAATACCTCTGTAAAGACTTCTGACTTTATGAATAAAAATATTTTTGCAGTGTTCTTTGCGTGCGCATTTTCCTTTTGTTTGTGGTAAACATTTTTATTCGTGCGATACTGCTTTCATGTTAGGTCGGTTTTTCATCTAGAGATCGCACGTCGAGTTGAATTCTTCAACCATTTGCCAAGTGTGCAAAGACCGGTGAAAGGTCGGTATCTCCATGGCCCCGAAGTCGAGGTGGAGATCGCTTAATAAAGACGTGTAGGAAGTTGAGCAGTGAAGCTGCTCGGTGGCCTCTTGATGAGGGCTTTGATCCTTGGCGTCGTGGGGTAAGAAATTACCAGCTAAGAATGGACTGAGCAGGGGAGCTGCCTGGTTGCCTCTTGGTGAGGGCTTTGATCCTTGGCGTCGGTGGGTAGTGAACTACCAGCCATGGATGGACCGAGCAGCGTAGCTGCTCGGTGGCCTCTTGATGAGGGTTTTGATCCTTGGCGTTGTGGGGTAAAAAATTACCAGCCAAGGATGGACCGAGCAGGGTAGCTGCCCGGTGGCCTCTTGATGAGGGCTTTGATCCTTGGCGTCGGTGGGTAGTGAACTATCAGTCATGGATGGGCCGAGCAGGGTTGCTGCCCGGTGGCCTCTTGGTGAGGGCTTTGATCCTTGGCGTTGTGGGGTAAGAGATAACCAGCCAAGGATGGACCGAGCAGGGTAGCTGCCCGGTGGCCTCTTGATGAGGGCTTTGATCCTTGGCGTCGTGGGGTAAGAGATTACCAGCCAAGGATGGACCGAGCAGGGTTGCTGCTCGGTGGCCTCTTGATGAGGGCTTTGATCCTTAGCGCGGGAGGGCATTGAGAGGCCTGCTAAGGATGGACCGAGCAGGGTAGCTGCTCGGTGGCCTCTTGATGAGGGCTTTGATACTTGGCGTCGGTGGGTAGTGAATTACCAGCCAAGGATGGATCGAGCAGGGGAGCTGCCCGGTTGCCTCTTGGTGAGGGCTTTGATCCTTGGCGTCGTGGGGTAAGAGATTACCAGCCAAGTATGGACTGAGTAGGGTTGCTGCTCGGTGGCCTCTTGATGAGGGCTTTGATCCTTGGCGTCGGTGGGTAGTGAATTACCAGCTAAGGATGGACCGAGCAGGGGAGCTGCCCGGTTTCCTCTTGGTAAGGGCTTTGATCCTTGACGTCGGTGGGTAGTGAACTACCAGCCATGGATGGCCCGAGAAGGGTAGCTGCTCGGTTGCCTCTTGATGAGGGATTTAATCCTTGGCGTCGTGGGATAAAAAATTACCAACCAAGGATGGACCGAGCATGGTTGCTGCTCGGTTTTGCGAGGTTCTGTCCGACCTTCCCTAGTGTGTGAACATCGGGAAGAGTGACCGTTGCGGGCGACACGTTGTTGGGGTCAAAAATTGCACCCCGGTTGACCAAGTCAAAGTCAAGTTCAACCCCAAGCCAGGTGGGCCCAAGCCCAGATCAAGTTGGTTCATGCCTGAATCGAGCCCGAACATGAAGCGGCCAGCCTCCCCCATGCCAAAATAAAAATCATGTAATAAATAAATTCGATGTAATTTTTTTATGCATGAATGTAAGCAAAATGGGCATAAAGCCAAATTTTTGTAAAGCCCATGGCTTATGTGCAAAAGAAATGAGCACATGAGGCATGCGATGGGCAAAATGCCATTTTGTAAAGCCCAATGGGCTATATGTAAATGTGTAAGCCTATATAAGGCAACATGATGAAGAATAAAAGATACATTTTTCATTCCCCTCAAGATCTTGGGTTTGTGTGCCTCTTTCCCCTTTCTCAAGGGTCTAAAACCTTCTTCCTCTTTTCCAATTAAATCAATAGTTTAACTCTTCCTTTCTCAAAAAGAAGTAGTTTTTCACCACAAAACCCACTAAGAGGAGCTCGGATCTCCTATCAAATCTCTGAAAGGGGAGATTTTGAATCTCACTCCCCTTTTCCCCCAAGATCCGTCCAACCGAGAGGAAGAAGAAGGAGACCCATCTTCAAAAATCTCACGTTGGGAGGATCCAAGGCTCAAAAGAAGAGCCAAAGATTCCTAGGAGTTTAACACCTTTCTAGATCTGTTGGAGTTTAACTCCATAAATCAAATTTCTGTCAGGAGTTCAACTCCAAAACCCCTTGGGAGTTCAACTCCCCAACTTAGGGGCTAAACCCCTTTCCGTTGGTGTTTCCCGTGGTCGCGTGCCACGCACGTGACCTATGGGCACCCAGCGGTCGCGTGCATGGCACGTGACCCGCGGGCGCTAAAGCGCCCAATGTTCGTGTGCAACGCACGTGACCCCGGGCACTAAAGCGCCCACGTGCGTGCACGTAACCCGCAGGCACTATGCGCCTACATGCACGCACTCCCTGTGTGCAAGGCACGTGACCCGCGGGCACTATAGCACCCACGTGTGCCCCACGCGACCCGCTCAGTGCCCAGTGGCCGCGTGCATCGTACGTGACCCGCGGGCGTCTCGCGGTCGCGTTCTGCGCACGTGACCCGCTGGCGTCCAGCGCCCACGCACTGCGCACATGACCAGCGGACGCCAAGCGCTCACGCACCAGGCACATACCCGTGGGAACCATGCGCCCATGTGCCACGCACGCGTCTTTAAGACGCTCCTCCCCCATTTTTTATGCACTCTACAGTAAACACCATCCCCCGTTAGAAAAAATTTCTAACGGGGCGTTGCCTCGCACCCCGCAAGGGGGCTGCTAGCCCCCTTGACTTCCAGCCTACTATCCGGGTAGTGGGACTCCCGTAAAAACTCTGCGGGGCCCCTGATATACCAAAACCCCTTCAAAACATAACACTGCATATTTAGTTCACAAGATTGTTCTCCTCCGAAACACAGAGACACGACCGCGTAGGTTCGTCTTGCCTGAATTTGTGGGCAGATGCTAATTGGTGCTATCCGTCCACCTCTCCGAAGATGCCAAGTTGATTTATGACACCGTGTATCGAAGGTTTAAACGGATGCGGCCGATGTAGCAGACTTCGTCAGATTCCCCATCATTTGAGGGGTTTTTGATTGTGGGGACGCTCTTCCCTGCAGGTGCAAGCCCTTGCAGTTAATTACGCTACCGCGTCGCGGTAACCACTTTCTCCTTCTCCAGATGGTCACTTCGTGTCGTGTGTGTTTGTTTTGGTTTTTGGTTGCCCGTGGATTGTATACGAAGACTAATTTATGTTGTCTCCTGTAGGACGTGGATTAGTCCAAATCCGTATTTTCTTAGATTTGGGTTTTGGGGTTGGGTTTAAGGATACGTTACTCTCATTTGAGACTAAGATCAACTTAAACATTCGTTGATGATACGTTAGTCTAATTTTAGACTAAGATCTACTCAACGAGATCGTTTAGATCCAACAAAAGAGCATTTGGACTTTATTGTTTAGTTTAGGGAAATTGCGGTCGATTAGTTTAAGGACATTACGGTCCAAGGTTAAGGACATCATAGTCTATGGGTTTAAAGGACCCCACAGTCTGAGGTTAAGGGCATCATAGTCCATGGGCTTAAGGACCCCACAGTCCAGGTTAAGGACATCATAGTCCATGAGTTTAAGGATCTCACAGTCCGAGGTTAAGGACATCATAGTCCACGGGCTTAAGGACCCCACAGTCCAGGTTAAGGACATCATAGTCCATGGGTTTAAAAGGACCCCACGGTCCAGGTTAAGGACATCATAGTCCATGAGTTTAAGGACCTCACAGTCCGAGGTTAAGGACATCATAGTCCATAGGCTTAAGGACCCCACAGTCCATGGAATGATTGGTTATCAGGACCCGTCACCTCTCTGAAAACGTTGAAGGATTATAACGACAAATATCAAAGGAATGAAGAGATGTACCCTTGAACCAAAGTTGATTAGGAAATCTGTAGTCCAATTTGGAACTAAGATCAATTAATTAGATTATGAGCACATTGGCTCAGTTAAATCTGAATTGAGGACTTATGGCCAACTTGGGCTAAGTCCAATTAGATTTGAAATGTTGGCCCTTTGTTGGACTGTTGAACATTTGTCTGGGTTCAGCCCCCCATTATTTAGCAATGCTTAAACAGGGGTTTGGGGCTCTAACAACATTTTGTCTTTGGCTGAGCACTAACCATTCATTATAGCTCTGGACTTTACTTTGCATATCATATGAACTGGCCAATTTTGAGGTTCAGTTGAAGGGGAGATTTGCCTCTGGAAAACTTAGCCAATTTAGGCTAAGCTTGGTTTTTATCACAGTGTTAAACACTAGAGGATATTTGGAAATCATATGTTCCCACATGATGAGCTTAAGATAGTGTTAAACACTTGGGACGAAGCACTTAAAGTAGTGTTAAACACTAGAAGTGAGGTAGTCACGTGGGGTCACATGAGGCGTCTGAGAAGTGGGCCAAACCTCCTTTATTTTATCTGCAAATAAGTGTTAAACACTTAGCCTCTGTAATCATCACGTGTGGACACGTGATAGTGCCCATGTATTGGGTATTAATTCCTCTGTTTTCCCTCTTTTGCCCCTTTTAAAAGGTGTTAGTCAGGGGTCACGTGGGGACACGTGAGGCGCCCTGAATCAGTATTGCCTTTGGCTTTATTCCCTTCGTTTTTAGGGTCAAGTGTGAGCACGTGAGGCATTGCATCCAAGCTTTTTCTTCTTCATCTTAAGGAGTCTATTTAAGGGTCACGTGGGGGCACGTGACCATGTCTCATTCGATTTTTTCTGATCATTGAAGGAAGGGTCACGTGTTGCCACGTGACCAGGTTTACATGCATGGATAATTTAAGTTCTTTATTTGAGAATTAAATTCTTTGGTAGGGTTAAACCCTAATTTTGTTTTGAGGAATTAAATTCCTATGTATATGGAAGAATTAAATTCTTTAAACTCGATTCTCCCTCTAAGTTTTGGATCTGCATGGCAGAATCTCCCCGATGAGAATTAAATTCTCAACTTATGGGGAGATCTGCTTCTGCAGATCTTCAACCATGAAGAAGAATTAAGTTCTTGTATTAAGGGTTAAACTCTATTTTTTTTGAAGGAATTAAATTCCTTATTGCTTTGATGTGAGAATTGAATTCTCTAAATTTAGATATTCTCTTAGGTTTTAGATCTGCATGGCAGAATCTCCCCGATGGGAATTAAATTCTCAACTTATGGGGAGATCTGCTTCTGCAGACCTTCAACCAAAGGAAGAACTAATTTCTTATTTAGAAAAGTTAAACTCTTAGTTTGAGAATTAAATTCTCTTTTATTTTGTGAGAGCTTGTAGAATAAACTTCTTCTTTTTCTTCTTACCTAGAGTTTTTTTCTCTGATGAGATCTTCTTTTCTCTCTTGAGAATTAAATTCTCCTCTCCTTTTTCTCTATGTTGTTGTGTATCTCTAAAAAAAAGAAATCCCTTCTCTTTTCTTCTTGGCTCCTATTTATATGAGAAGGAAAAGAATCAGTTTGTTTAGTCAATCTTTCATTGAAAGATTTTAATTGATTTTGTAACCAACATGATCTTTTAGATTACTTTGTGAATTTTATTTACCATCGGATTTTTAATCCAAAAGATATTCTGTTTGTTATTCTTGGTGAATTTCAGGGAAATCTTTCCTTGTATAGAATCTTTCTATAAATTGGTGATTTTTAATCACCATTGGATTTTTAATCCAATGGTGCTCCACTTTACAGAGCACAATCTTTTTTTTTGTTTGGAAAGATTTAGAGAGATATTTTTCCAGTTAGGGTTCTCGATTCTCTCTTAATTAGAATTTAATTCTATTAGTTCAGAAGGCTTAAGAGCCTATCACGTGTTGGCACGTGACCCCCCTGATTAAACATTTTAATCATAATTTAATTCTGCTGTTTTAAAGAACTAAGGAATCATCATGTCTCAGCACGTGACCCTTGGTCACGTGTAGACACGTGATGCCTCATTGGGATCTTTCCTCGTTATTTTATTATACTTTTAATTTTTTTCAGTGGGTTTAAAGGCCTATCACGTGTAGGCACGTGACTCCTATTGATTAGAATTTAATTCTATTATAACGGAGTCCCCATGAAATATCACGTGTCAGCACGTGACCCTTAGTCACGTGTGAGCACGTGATGCCCCATTGGGGTTTTTCCTGATATTTTTATGAGGGAACAAAGATCAGTTTAACCCGTCAATCAGAGGTTCCTTTGCTCCAAAGGCGAGGGGTAATTAACGGCAGCTTAGTCCACGGCTGCCGGAGATTCGGATCCCCACAATCAATAAACCCCCGCATACCCTAGGCAGGGGGAATCTGTGGTACGCCTGACAAACGCGCGCGTATTCCCATCTCAATGGGGTGACGAAAAACACCCTACAAGTTCTGGCACGCCCGGTGGGACTCAATCTCTCCTCCCATATTTTGGGTTAAACGTTCATGCGAACTCAATCAATATACATATCGATTGTCTGTATTGAAATCATGTTTCTATTTACAGGTTAACAATCTCCAATTGCAATCTTCGGACACAGCAAAAATGTCTCCAAGGACAAGCTCAGCTCTCAACACAGCTCTCATCTCCTACACGATGAAAATAGACGCCAGGACGGTCCTCCCGGCCAGTCTCGGGCGACAATGGGAGGAGCCACCGTTACCATTTGGCTCTATTCTGTTCGTGTCAGCTAGCGCCATCCCAGCTTCTCAAGCTCCAGCAACAGACAGACCGGTCTCGAAAGGCAGGAGGCCAAATGTGGTGGTCTCGAAGGCGCCCCAACCCAAACGCAAATCGGTGTCTGAACGGCTTTCCATGGCCCCTGCTGGGGGCAAAGCCGTCAGAACAAAAGAAGTTGCCAGACGTCGTGGGCAAGCCCAGGCGATACATTCGACGGACACACAGGTGGATGTCTTCTCAAGCCTCTCCATCAATCGGCCTATGGCGGCTTCCCGAAGAGCAGAAGCCTGCCAAGCGCTTAAGGCAGAGAAGCTGAGGCAGAAGCGGCTCAGATACAGAGCCAACAAAAGGGCTAGGGTTCCGACCATGTTAAAATTTATGGATTTCTAAAGCCCGGACCGCTCCGCGAAACCAGCTGCCAGTGATGAAAGGATGGCTAAATGTATTAACCACACAGTCTACATGGTGGGCATGTGTCCCTGCGACAACCTTCACAGCAAGGATGGGGCCATCATATCTCAAATCCAATCTGGTGTGAATATGGCTGCCCCATTCCAAGACTAACCTCCTCTGGAAGGTAATGAAGACCCTTCCAGTGAGTCGGGCTCGGAAAGCGAAGATGAGCCAACTTTCCATCCTAAGACCGCAGAGTAGCAACTTCTCCAGGAGCTCCGAAAGCAGCTCAGAAACAAAGAAAAGGAGATGGACAAGATCTACTAAAAAATTGACGACTTGACAAACGTCGTCTTACAGCTCACGGCCCAACTTGCCTCTCAGCCGCCCAATCAAGTGCAGGGTTCTGCTCATGAACCGAGAAACGGTGTCCCGAGACAGCCGACGCCTATTCCCTCAAATCCAAAGGTGAGCGGACCGCATGAAAGTCAGTCGCATCCTATCTCGGGAAATGTCTTGGCTACCGATGACAGTAGTCCGCTAACTTAAGATCAAATCATGGATTTGGTTACCAAAAAAGTCAAAACATTAGTAGCCGAAGCTGAAGCGCAAAAAGATGTTACCAGTAGTGGGAGACCATATCCTGCTCAGTATGATCTTGTAACACCCTAGTTCCTTTATAGCAGTTCTATTTTGGATATTTCTTTATTTATGGCCATTTCTTGATTTATTATGTTTTGGGTGCGAATAGTATAATTGGCATCTGTATTTGCATCCGACCCGACCCGCATGCTGGAAACCCGTCCTGATTCATGTTTATGATTTATCCCGGCTAGTTATGAGAATCCGTGCACTTTCATGTTGTATAACTGCATTATATCTGACATCTGCATTTTTTCAATATAGCATATAAAGTCAAATAAAATATTTAAAAAATATCCTGCATGGCCTGTACCATACCCCTAACCTTGTGGTGGCATCTGTACATCGTGTTCTCATCCCGTTCAGTGAAACAGACTCGTTTGGATAGCTACGTGCACGCTACGTGTATCCGTTCTTAGGGGTAAGCATTTTCGTTACCCGGATATTTTATTTTGGTTTTGGTCAGTACGTATATTATCCGTATTTTCAAACCGTAATTTTAGACCCGACACGGACATATTTTGGAGTATTTTTGTATTAGCCAGAAAACTCAAAAATATATAATACTATCATCCTTATATCTAAACTATTTGATTTTTTTATATACGGTTTTTTTTCTATAACTAAATATATTTTAAAATATATTTTAAATCCTATCTCACCCACTGACAGGCTCTCTCCATCTCTAATATATATAATATATATATTATATTTATATATCATTAATTACCTAATATTATACGAACACAGCCTCTGTCTCTCTCCTCAGCTTCTCTTCTTTCCGCCTCTTTACGAAAGAAACCCAACTCGTCGACACCACCGCCGCGCCGCTCACTCGCCTCCACCGTTGTCGACACCACCTCCGCTCACCTCACCTCTCCCTCTCCCTTCATCTCGACCTCTCCTTCTCTTTCCCCGACTACAACCCAACACCCGAACCCAAGAACCCATCGTCGCTTGCATACCCCTCCTCCACCGCCGGCGACCACGTTCATCGTCGTCTCGCCCTCGACCTCGCCTCCTCCATCTCCTCACCAACACCCTAAGCCAAACCCCGAACCCACAACCCCTACACCACCCAATCCCCGACGATCAAGAAACCCCACTGCCCTCACCGTGTACTTTGCCAGAAAACCCCCATCATCGTCGTCATCGTCTTGCCTGCCTCGCCTCTGACCCCAGAGAAAACCCAGAGAACACCAAACCCCAGTTCTCTTTTCTTTCTTCTTGCTCTTCTTCTTCTTTCTTCTTCTTCTTTTCATTTCTTTTCTTGATTCGTATTTTCCGGTCACCGCCGGAGCCGTGCCATCCCCGACGATCCGGGTAACCCAGTGGACATCCCCAGCCAGCGTGGTCATGTTCTTGCTTTGCTTGGTTCAGTTCTATACGCACGTTTGTGTATTGCGACGTTTACCCGACGTCGGACGTGGCGTACGCACCCCGTCGTGAGATCCGATCAGGCAAGTTTATCTTGCTACATGCTATGATACATATTTAGCATCCATATTAATAATAATGTCACATGTTCATCGCATTGTGCATCCTATGTTACAGTTTTACAATATCCGTTCGCATCCGTGCAATTTATTACATATCTAGTCTCACGCAATTTTATCTCGCTACAGGCTATGCAACATATTTTACATCTATAGGTATAGAATTGTTACATGTTTATGGCATTTCACATCCATGTTACAGTTTTACCGTTTTTCCGATATCCGTTCATATCCATGTTATTTATTATATATCTAGTTGCATGCCATGTCATATTATATCATGTTACTGTTATATTAGCAACCCATGCTTGATAATGTACATCATACGTAGTCATGGAGTTGTAGATATAATCCCTCATAGACATTTGTGCATCCGTGTTTTACTGTGCATCCGTACTTTTATCGTGCATCCGTACTTACTACAGTTTTATTATGAGCATCCGTTATACCTGTGCACTACCTTTCATGACCTGATACAATACTACTTGACCTGTTACCTGATCATGTTTCTAATGCCGACAATCCTGACATGTTGTCCTGACAGCCGTATCCTGTTGTCTACATAGACAAACATGTACTTGCTTGATCCTGTGTTGGCATTAGATCCATTAATACCTGACTTGAACACATAACCTTAGGGGTATGGGAAAATCAAAAGTGTAACTGAAGTGTAGATTAAAAGGGTATTACTTGATCCGTGGTCCCGGGGGATAACGGGACAGAATCATTCGTGATTCTTACTTGATCCGTAGTCCCGAGGGATAACGGGACAGAGGCATTCGTGACTCCCACTACCTAATCCGTGGTCCCGGGGGATAACGGGACATATTATTTTGAGTTACATGGAGGAGTACACTAATTGATTTCAAACAAACTTTAGAATTGATAACCCGGTAGCACAGTTTAGATTGATCACATCACGTCACATACACTGATACACTTCACTGTTCTATATTCGTGTTTACTTATTACATTCATGTTACTGTTTATAATTCATGCCTGCATATCTTGTTACCTCCTGGTTATATTCTATTATTTGATATTATGACGCACTGACGTCTGGGTTTTGCATGGCCCAGATCCTCTATCTTTGTCGCAGGCTGACCAGGAGTATTTCAGCCGACAGGCCGAACAGTGAGGAGCATGTTAGTGTTTAGCTTTGTTTATTTTCCTTTCCGTACTTTCATTTCCTGATGTGAGCCCGTATTTGGGACGTATTTTCCAGATTGTTACTGTTTATTGGATTTATTGCTTCCGCATATTATTTCTTGACTCGTTTATTTTGGCAGATGGCCATGTACTAGATAGATTATTTATTTTTACTGTTCTTGATATCTTATAGACAGCCGTAATGTGACTATGGAAGGATATTTCCTACCCACAGGTAGTATGGTTGGCTCTGTCACGTGCCGATCTTAGCGCACTCTAGGAAGCGGGGCGTGACAGATCTGGTAGAATTTCCTAGCGGCTATGTCATCCCTAAATTCGGAAGATTCGATGGGACGGGAAATACAAATCAGCACATCACCCACTTTAAAGTCTCATGCGGGAATACTGGGGCCAATGATGCGCTTCTCCTCCGCCAGTTCGTTAATAGCTTGACCGATGTTGCTTTCGAATGGTACACGAGCATACCAGATGGCTCCGTCACAACTTTCGTCCAAATGGAGTCTCTGTTTTGGCAGAGGTTCATGAGCGTCGGCGATAAGATCACCATTGCAGATCTCATAAAGACCAAGCCAAAGAACAACGAAAGCAACACAGATTTTATAACCCGATGAAGCAATCTCTCCGTCAAATGTGAACCGCCGATAGAGCATGACCAATCTGTCAGTCTCCTTATCGGAAATCTCAACAATTGGATGGCCCCCTTTCTATGCACCGTAGGTCTCAAAACATTTCAAGAGCTGACCAGGAAAGTTTAGATGCTGGAGCGCTCAAAGCAGGAGTCCTCCTCGGATTCCCAAAATAACAATAGGTCCTGGAGAAACCGAAAGGACGATAATCGCAAAGGTGGCAATTTTGACAATGCCGAATCTTTTAACACTTCGGCTAACCGAAATAAGTAGGGGATGAGCGGGCCTAATGCCAACCGGCCTCGGAAGCCAATGTTTGGAGAGGGAGAAGAATCTCCACTGAAAGAGAAGTTGGATAAGGTATATTCCTTCAGAAGGGACAAAATCCGTAAACTATTCAAAGACGCCCCGAGGAACGGTCTACAATTGCAAGAATAAAAAAGACCACAAGAAGTGAATGTGACCGACGACCCTAAGTACTGCCCCTATCACAGAGTGATAAGTCATGCTATTGAGGACTGTTTTGTCTTCAAAAATTGGGTCGAAAAATAATATAAGGCAGGAGAGATAGAACTGTCTAAAGGCGTGTTCGCAAACAGTCAAGCTGCGACCGCCAACTTCATACAAAACAGTTGACCATTATGTCATTAAACTGGGAATAATCGACCTCTAAGTCGTTAAACTGGGAATGTAAATAAAAAGAAAAAGAAAAAAAGTGTGAATAAAAACAAAGGAAAAGCCAAAATGATGGGGCAACTCGCAATAAAAATCAGCGAGTAAAAATAAACATGAAAAATAAAGCCGAAATGATGGGGCGACCGTGAATGAATAAAACCGAAATGATAGGGCAATCGCGACCTTCGCGATAAGAAAAGCTGAAATGATAGAGCAATCGCGGTAAAAATAAAAAATAAAAAAAACCAAAAAACCAAAATAATAAAAATAAAGAAAAAGAAACGGCGAATGACGAGTCGCTCCTGGTACCGTATTCCAGTGCAGCGATGCAGATGCCAACTAAATTCCAAATCCCCAAACGGCGAATGATGAGTCGCTCCTGGTACCATATTCCAGTGCAGCGATGCAGACGCTGACAATTTCCCAAAATTCTTCCATCTTTACGGTTGGTCCCCAAGTTGACTACCGTATACAATCTACGGGCTCAAATAATTCTCATGATACCCATACCCCACCGCAATCACCAGTTACGCGGCTGGTCTCCGCCCTTGGAATTATGCTCCATTGGAAAGACCCACTCATGTGTCCTCATGATGCATGAGGAGAACAAACCTTCGTGGGATCCTTACGACTCACAAAAGAAAAACACACTTGGGGGTCCTCACGACTCTTAAGGAGAAAATGCACCTACGGGATCCTTAAGAGTCGCAGGAAGAAAATGCTTTTATGGGATCCTTACGGACCATTTAATTGAAAAGCCTTAGGTGATAGGGATCTAAACCTGTCCCCTAAGCTATCGCTTCCCAATAAGCAAAGGCAAATGATGAGTCGCTCCTGGTACCATATTCCAGTGTAGCGATACTGATGCCAAACAAAAACCAAAATCCTCAAATCCACTCATGGCAAATGATGATTCGCTCCTGGTACCATATTCCAGCGTAGTGATGCTTATGTCAACCCGAATCAAGTCAACTGTTTCCCCCAATCACAGCAAAACTCTGTTTTAAAATTCAAAATTTGAAAATTGAAGCAACGCTTCAAATTCAGCGCTAGGCGCGTTGCGCGCCACGTGTCAGACACAGACGCGCTAGCGCCAGGTGCGCTGCGCCCTAGGCAGCGCACCCCCAATCAGAGCAAAGCTCTGTCTTAAATTTTAAAATTCAAAAGTTGAAGCAACGCTTTAGATCCAGCGCTCTGCGCTGCGCGCCACGTGTCAAACACGGGTGCGCTAGCGCAGTTGCGCTG
This sequence comes from Agapanthus africanus, assembly GCA_030015575.1. Lineage (NCBI taxonomy): Eukaryota > Viridiplantae > Streptophyta > Magnoliopsida > Asparagales > Amaryllidaceae > Agapanthus > Agapanthus africanus. The sequence goes on from CM057339.1 coordinate 143,904,703, forward strand.
CGTGCCACGTGTAGAACGTAGGTGCGCTAGCGCAAGGTGCGTCAGCGCTGGAATTAAAAAATCCCCACCGTTCGATCAAAAGATCTAATAAAAATAAATTATTAATTAATCAGAATTAAAATTCTGTTATGGAAAGATCTTTCCAATTTTATTAAAACAAGAAGATTATCTTCTGCGAAACAGAAGCCTTGGGATCAAAGATCCAACGGTGGGAAATATTCCCAAATCAATCAGAGAAAAATCTCTTAAACTGATTCAACAAATCATTTGGCCCTATATAAAGGCCCCAAGACTTCAAGTCTTAAAAAAAATATATAGAAAAAAAAACCTCTGCAAATTTTGAGAAAAAACTCAAAGAGAAAGAAGAGCAAGCTCTTAGAAAAAGAAGAAGATCATTTCTTCATCTTCAAGGTAAAGAACTAGTTCTTGAACAACAGAGATGAAACCATCTCGTAAAAAGTAGAATCATCTTCTAAAAAGATCATAGATCTACAAAAGACCAAGGTCTTTGATAAAAAGAAAAAGATCAAAAGATCTAATCATAAAAAAAATAAAAGAAGTATTTACTTCGTTCACAGATCCTTGATCTACAAAGGCAGAGCCCTTTTATAAAACAAGAAATTTTGTTCTTGAATCTTGAGGCAAAGCCTCCTTTAAGAAGAACATAAATTTGTTCTCTGATCTTAAATTTGATCAAATACGCTTTGCGCTATTAGAAAGTGCCTTGCACTCATGAATTGCGCTTTTGCGCTTCCTGGACCGACACTCAGCGCCAAAACATGCTACGTGTCAACCAAAGACACAATCTACACTTTGCGCTTCTGAAACAGCGCACTGCGCTCATGGACTGGCGCTCAGCGCCAAGCGCACCACGTGTCACTCACTGGTGCGCCAACAAACTAGCGCAACGCGCTCATAAATTAAAAGCGCAATGCGCTAATAAACTAGCGCTTAGCGCTAAGCGCGACACATGTTCTCTTCGTGTGCGCTACCCGACAGAAGCGCAATGCGCTCTTTAACTGGCGCAAAGCGCCAGGCGCGCCACTTGGCGCACTGTCAGAACACACTTTGTTCTGATGAATGCTATGCATTCAATACAAGACAAAAAATCTCAGAGCCCAATGCCTAGCATTATTAAAAGGGCTGAGCCCAAATAAAGGCTTAACAGCCAGAATAACAAAAAATGCTAAACATTTTAATTGGATTTAGCCCAACTCTGGCCATAAGTCCTGAACTTATATTGAACTGAGCACATCCGCTCACAAATATTCAACTGATCTCATTCCCAAACTGGGCTACAGATCTTTCAAGCAATTCACATCGGCTCGAGGGTACATCTCGTTACTACTCTGATATTTGTCGTTGTAATCCTTCAACGTCTTTAGAGAGGTGACGGGTCCCGATGACCACACATTTCTACGGACTGTGGGGTCCTTAAACTCATGGACTACGATATCCTTAAACTTTATAGACTACGATGTCTTTAAACTGGACTGTGGGGTCCTTAAGCCCATGGACTACGATGTCCTTAACCTGGACTGTGGGGTCCCTTTAAACCCACGTACTACGATGTCCTTAACCTGGACCGTAATGTCCTTAAACTACCAACGGACCGTAATGTCCTTAAACTAACATTGGACCGTAATGTCCTTAAACTAATCGACCGTAATGTCCCTAAACTAAACAACAGAGGCCAAACATTTTCTTATTGGATCTAAACAATCCTGTTAAGTTGATCTTAGTCTAAAAATTAGATTAACGTATCCTTAACAAACGTTTAGGTTGATCTTAGTCTCAAATGAGACTAACGTATCCTTAAACCCAAACCCCAAACCCAAATCTAAGAAGATACGGATTTATACTAATCCACGTCCTACGGGTGACAACATAAATTAGTCTCCGTATACAATCCACGGGCAACCACAAACAAAATAAACACCCACGACACGAAGTGACCATGTGGAGAAGGAGAAAGTTGTTACCGCGATGCGGTAGCGTAATTAACTACAGGGGCTTGTGCCTGCAGGGAAGAGCGTCCCCATAATCAAAAACCACTCAAACGAGGGGGAATCTGACGAAGTCTGCTACATCGGCCTCATCCGTTTAAACCTTCGATACACGGTGCCATAAATCAACCTGGCATCTTCGAAGAGGTGGACGGATAGCACCGATTAGCATCTGCCCCCAGATTCAGGCAAGACGTCAGCCCGTCTTCCCGGTTTTCGGCGGTAAACAGATTCTGGCACGCCCAGTGGGACCTTTTCCTCTTTCCACTCCACACTTCGTGTGTCGTGTTCGCGAACGAATCGCGGTTTGATATGGTTGCCCTTGGGTTCGAGGTACTAAGATTTGGTGTCTTGCTGGGTGCAGAAAACAATGGCGTTTACTTGCGTGAAGTGTTCCAACTGCAATTGCAACTCGCGCTCCGCTTCATCTGGAGGCATAGCTTATGGGCCTCAAGCGGCCTCCCTGTTCACGATGCCGGTAGAACAGGTCACTCAGGCCACCACATGATTGTTTTTCGGGACCATGCTCCCGCCAACGAGCTTCAGCGCTCCTATACCAACACAAGAAGCTCCCAAGAAGTCGGTCTTTGATCGGCTTACAACTACAGCGGCCCTCCTCAATGGGTCGTCCAGCTCCAGCGTCTCAGTCTTTGCCAGATTGGGCCAAAATTCCTGTGGGCCCATGATGAAGCCTGCAATCCCAGAGAAGATTGTTCCGAAAAGGATAGCCATCCATGCTCTTGAAGTCGTCAAGGCGGCTTCTCCCGCCAAAGGGTCGGTCTTTACAAGACTGACTGTTCCGGCTCCCACGACGGTTCCCGTCCCTGCTCAGAAGTCTATTTTTGACCAGTTGGATACTGTTCCTCAACGGACATCAGTCTTCAAGAGGCTGACGCCAGCAACAGCCCCTCACTTGGATAGGGGGCAAGACAAAGCCATTCCCATCACCGAACCAACACCGTCGGCTCGACACGCTCGACGTCGCCATTGGCGCAGAGTAAGGAAGGCTGGGGGCAACTTCCTGTTTACCCCAATCAGAGTAAAGCTCTGTTCAAATTCCGAGGCGGGAGATGAAGCAACCCACCAATCAGAGACAAAGCTTTGCTTTGAAAATTTAAACTTCAATAAAGGAAGCAACGCTTCAGTTGCGCATGCACTGCGCTGCGCGACGCGTGTCAGCGCAGATGCGCTTGCACTGTTGCGCTGCGCGCTGTGCGACGCGTGTCAGCGCAGATGCGCTAGCGCAGTCGCGCTGCGCTCTGCGCTGCGCGACGCGTGTTAGCGCAGATACGCTAGCGCAGTCGCGCTGCGCTACGCGCTGCGCGACACGTGTCCGCGCAGATGCGCTAGCGCAGAAGAAAGGGTGTAAATACCAAAGGCAATTTATCCATGCAAAATTACGTGCACTTGATAATAATGAATTAAAATCATACGATGCACGAACACAACAGAGAACTAAAATAAAAAGAACCCTTAACAAATAATGAAGTACTTGATTAAAAAGAAAAATACTTGTTCATTATTATTATTATTACATTTAAAAAAGATCACCAAATATGGGATCGGAAAGACAAGGGTTCACAAAAAGAAAAAGAAGATTCTCCAATTCCCTTTCTGTCTTCTCCACCACGTTGAAGCGTCGGTCCTCCCGAGAAGTAGACGCCCAACGATCATCGCCACATTCGTCAGAAAAGGTGGCGATGACAACTCGGCGAGCCCGTATCTGTCTCAACAAGTCGAAAGAACAGTCCCTCAGGGCTTTTGTGATCAAGCGCGCTTCAAAGAAGCACTCGATCTTATCCTCGGCGGCATCAAGCATTGCCGAGGACATCTCTACTGGAGGAGGAGGAAGATCGGCGAGCACCGAGGCAAGAATCATCCGGAGCCAAATGGAGTGCGGAGGAAGAGGAGACCCCACACGAGTCAAAACCTCGTACATTGCAGCATCGCACTGCTCGTCCGTAAGAGAAGGGTCCGCCAGGCGCGTAGCAAAACGGGGAACGATGTCCCGGATCGGCACTTCCCATGGTTGTCGACGAGCATGAGGGCGGTTGCAAGCCATGATCGAAAAGTTCTCTGAAGATGAGAAAATGAAAGGCTCGGCCTTGAACTATATATAGACCCAAGCACAAAAGATTCTGTGCACAATGGAATTATTTCCAAGACCCGGGAAATCAAAATCTTGGAAATACAAGTTCGACTAGGAAAAGGGGAGATGAAAAGATATCTCAGGTGAAGCAACGCTTCAGATCCTCTGCGCTGGGCGCAACTTGCCACGTGTCTGGCGCAACGCGCCGAGCGCAGCGCCCAGAAAGCGCACCCAATCAGAGCAAAGCTCTGTTTAAAAGAAGCAAGGCTTCAGCTGCACTGCGCTCTGCGCGACACGTGTCAGCGCAGATGCGCTAGCGCAGTTGCGCTGCGCTCTGCGCTGCGCGACACGTGTCAGCGCAGATGCGCTAGCGCACTTGCGCTGCGCTCTGCGCTGCGCGACACGTGTCATGCGCTGGGGCATCTGCGCCAAACTAAATTAAGATTTTTATGAAATCTTTTCTGTTCTTTCCAGAACTAGAAGATTTTCTTCTGCCTTTGGATCAAAGATCCAGCGGTTGGGAAATTCCCAAAATCACTCAGGAAAGATCTTGTTAACAAATTCAACAGATTTGTGGTCACTATAAATAGGACCCTAAGCCTCAATTCAAAGGATCAACAATTTTCTCAAAAAATCAAGAACTCTAAGCAGAGAAAACTCTGAGAAGATCTCAAGAAAAAGGTAAAGAACCTTCATGAAGTAGAAGAAAGGCCTTCTAATAGATCATTGATCTAAAAATAAAATGGATGATCTTTATATAAAAAGAAAACAGTGCTTTGCACTTCTGGTGAACCTTCGGTTCTTTAAAAAACAATAAAAAATAATAAAATAATAAAAGAATAGTGCTTTGCACTTTTAAGAACCTCTGGTTCTTCGAATAAAGAAAAATTTATTTTTCTTTGATCTAATTTAGACGAAGAAATTAAACAGTGCTTTGCACTTCCCTTCTTGAATCTAAAAGATTCTTAGTGCTTTGCACTTCCAAGTTGCGCCGTTGCGCTCTTAAGAGAGCGCCACGTGTCGGCTATAAAACCATTTGCGCTAAGCGCCCTTAAGATAGAGCTCTGCTCTCTGGAATTGGCGCAACTCGCTGAGAGCGAGCCACGTGTCAGCAGCGCAACAGCGCAGCGCACTGCGCTAGTGCGCTTGCGCTCATCAGAGCACGACACGTGTCATCACCATATGGACTTGCGCTCATTACTTAGCGCAAAGCGCAGATGCATTAAAAAGGGCCAAGCCCAATTAAGAGAAGGCCTAACAGGCTCAATAAAGCGCAAATGCATTGTTTTAAGGAGCAGAGCCCAAACAAGAACAGATGCTTTGCATCATTTATAAATGGGCAGAGCCCAAACAAAATATTCAGAATGCTATGCATTTTAAAAGGGGCAAAGCCCAAACAAGGTAGATACTTTGCACCATCTACAAAGGGGCAGAGCCCAAAATAAATTGATACTCTGTATCTTTTGTGGGTAGAGCCTAAATAAAAAATGCAATGCAAAAGCAAATAAAATGTTGAACTGGACTTAGCCCAATCGTGGCCATAAGTCCTTAAATTAAATTGACTGAGCAAAATGGCTCTCCTAAATCAATCTACGTCCGGTTCGAGGGTACATCTCCGAACTCCTTTGACATCCATCGTTGTAATTCCTCAACGACGTCAAAGAGGTGACGGGTCCCAACGACCACACATCCATATGGACTGCGGGGTCCTTAAACTTGTGGACCGAGACGTCCTTAAAACTAATATCGGACCGAAACGTCCTTAAACTAATATCGGACCGAGACGTCCTTAAAACTAATATCGGACCGAAACGTCCCTAAACTAATATCAGACCGAGACGTCCCTAAACTAATATCGGACCGAAACGTCCCTAAACTAATACCGGACCGAGACGTCCCTAAAACTAATATCGGACCGAAACGTCCCTAAACTAATGTTGGACCGAAACGTCCCTAAACTAATACCGGACCGAGACGTCCCTAAACTAATATCGGACCGAGACGTCCCTAAACTAATATCGGACCACTACGTCCTTAAACTGGCGACGGACCACTACGTCCTTAAACTGGCGACGGACCGAAACGTCCCTAAACTAATAATGGACCACCACGTCCCTAAAACTGGCGATGGACCGCCATGTCCTTAAACTAGCATAATAGAGTCCGAACGCTCTTTTGCCGGATCTAAACGGTCCCGTCTAAGTTGATCTTAACCCCAAATACGTTTAATGTGTCCTTAGATCTTTAAATAAACAATAAAACTCCAAATCAACTTTGGTTCAAGGGTACATCTCTGAACTCCTCTGACACCTGTCGTTGTAATCCCTCAGCGACGTGAGAGAGGTGACGAGTCCCGACGGCCAGATAATTAAATCAATCACTACGTCAAGTTGATCTTAGTCTAAAACAGGACTAACGTATCCTTGACGAACGTTTAAGTTGATCTTAGTCGCAACGCGACTAATGCATCCTTAAACTAAAAATACCAAACCCAAATATAACTAAATACGGATTTGGACTAAAATACGTCCTACGGGTGACGACATCACTAAGTCTCCGTATACAATCCACGGGCAACCACAAATAGAACAAACACACACGATACGAAGTGAAATTCTGGAGAAGGAAAAAGTTGTTACCGCGACGCGGTAGCGTAATTAACTGCAGGGGCTTGCGCCTGCAGGGAAGAGCATCCCCATAATCAAAAACCCCTCACCCTGAGGGGGAATCTGACGAAGTCTGCTACATCGGCCGCATCCGTCTAAACCTCCGATACAAGGTGCCATAAATCAACTTGGCATCTTCGGAGAGGTGGACGGATCAAACCCAAATAGCATCTGCCCCGAACCTCTGGCACTCCGACGTCCTAACGTCCCGGCCGCTGTTCGGAGGGGAACAGATTCTGGCACGCCCGGTGGGACCTCTTCCTCTTTCCACTCCACACTTCGTGTGTCGTCTTCGCGAACCAATCGCGGTTTGTTAAATGGTTGCCTTCGGATTTCAGGTTGCTAAGATTTGGTCTTTTACCTGGCGCAGAATTCAAGATTCAATGGCCACCAACTGCACCGACTGCTCGAAATGCTACTGCAACGAACGCTCCACCTCACCGAGAGGTGTAACATATGGGCCCCAAGCGGCTTCCTTCCTGACTCTGCCAGTAGACCAGGTGACTCAGGCCACCACCGGCCTGTTTTTTGGGACCATGGTCCCACCTACAAGCTTCTCTATGCCGATATCCGTACCGGAAGCGAACAAGAAGTCGGTGCTCGACCGGCTCACTGCTACCACGACCCCTGTCGACGGGTCGCCTGCTACTAAGCCGACAGTCTCCATTTTCACCAGGCTAGGTCGGAACTATAAAGTGGCTGTCCCAAAGCGGGCAACGGCCGCTGCCTCGGAAGTCATTAAAGCGGCTTCTCCTATCAGAGAGTCGGTCTTCACAAGACTGACGGTTCCCACTCCTCCCCCAGCTGGTCAAAAAGCATCAGTCTTCGATAGGCTGACGTCGACAGTTACCCCACGCCCAAACGGGGGGCAACAAGAAACTATCTCGATTTCCGAGCCAATCCCAACGGCTCGTCGTGCGCGACGTCGCCATTGGCAGCGAGTAAGGAAAGCAAGGGGCAACTCCCCCTCAGGGCTAACCCCACCTGCTCCAGTGGTGGAGGTCAACGCTGCTGTTCCAACTGGGAACAGCTTTGAATTGCTGAGTAAGGTGAGAAAGAACTCTCCGATTGCTACATTGAAAAGATCTCCTCCGCCTATGAAAAAAGCTCCGGAGACAAAGCAGGAACATCCCCCTCAACGGCTGTCGTCAAAAATTTATAAAGTTTGGCGGAGGGTTCAAGACTCAGTGATTGACCCAGACCACTTTCGTCACCAGAAAAAGGCAAAGGTGGAAAAGGACAAAAACCGCCCCATTAAACAGTAGGGGGCAACAACGGCTCCTTCAACCTCAATGGTCCACAAAAGGAAAAGGTCAGAGAAAGCTCCCGTGACACTGACAAAGTTTAAAAGCGGTGAATCTAAACGCCCCAAGTCAGGGGGCATAACAGTTCATACGGTCTATATGGCTTCTGGAAAGGAAGAAAGTCGTACTTCTACGGGTCACCGACCGCTCACCCGATCCGTGACGAAAGCCCAGGAGCAGCAACAAAAGCTCCAGGAGATGATGACTACAATGGCTGCACTCACGGAGCTAAAAGAGAACCCTGGGACGTCCTTAGATGAACGCCAAGAGGAAGAGACCGACGCAGAGTTCCTCCGCCGAGTATTGGAAAAGAGAGACAAAGAGGCTGCTGAACAAGCAGCCAATATACAACGTATGGGCCTCCTCTTCCAGGACATGATAGGGATGATGATACAACCAGATCCCCCGACTGAGGAACCACCGATCGTCCTTGGGGATGATAGGGGAGAGACATCAAACCCTCAGCCCGTTCTATCAACGGCTAAAGAGGATACAATCTCTAAAACTGATCTGGACAAATATATAGCCCAGCAAATAAAGGTTCATCACGCGGCCGAAGCAGCCGACCACGTCGTAAAAACGGGGCGACCGTATCCAGGTTGGTATGACCAAATCAAATACCCGCCGGGTTATACAATTCCCAAGTTTCATGTCTACAAAGGGACCGGCAATCCCCATCAACATGTCGCCCAGTTCAGGGCGCTTTGCGGTAACACCGGCGGCGACGACAAGCTTCTGCTTCGCCAGTTCGTTGGAAGCCTATCAGATACGGCGTTCGAGTGGTATTCCGAGCTCCCCAACGACTCTATTAAAACCTTTGCGGAGATGGAGCTGCTCTTCACCCAACGCTTTGCAAGTGCCAGTGAGCGTACTCCGATGACGGCGCTGATTAACGCCAGGGTAAAGCCCGGCGAGACATGGGTCCAGTACGCTATACGCTGGCGTAATCTATGGTCTAAGTGTGAACATCGCATAGAAGAAGCCCCTGCGGTGGGAATGTTTGTTGGAACCCTTGATCCACAAGCAACCATTTCACAGTTTATGATGTTCTTCAAGCCGACTTCCTCTCAGGCTTTGATCGATAAATTGGCGCAGATGGACCAGATGGGCCATAAACCCCCTCTCCCGAAGCCGGACTCCCGAAACGATAAAGGAAAGGGAAAAGCGATCATCGTCGCTAATGCCCAACAACAACCGAACGACTCGAAGCCGGTTGCTCGTCTAAACAATACGCGCCCATATGTACCCCTTGAGGACAGGATGGGACGTGCTTACTCCTTCCCCCGTGATAAAACGAGGAGGCTATTCGAGCTGGCATTGCGCAACAGGCTCATAAATCTGCCAGATCCAAAACGCCCGTCATAACCAAGTGACGTCAACGAGCCTATTACTGCCCTTATCATCGAGTGCTAGGACATCCGATCGAAGACTGTTACGTTTTCAAAAATTGGCTTGAAAACCAGTACCGCCAGGGCAAATTTGCACTATCCGACAAATGGAAGGTAAATCCCCCGCAGCCCCACACTTCTAAGGGGACGAATACGCCGGGGGAAACATGCTCCGTCGTTGAAGAAACTCCCTGGGAAGTCGTATTATCGGCCAAAACGAGGAGAATGCTAAATGATCTTCAGACCTGTCCAGCGGTCAAGTGGAAGAACCCTTTGGAACCGCAGGTTATAGAGGGGATGTTGAAGCCACGACCGACTCCGAAGACCGATGGTGGTAGTTCAAGCGTTCATAACCAGCCGTCAAAATCTTCGAGAAAGAAGAAGAAGAAATCTAAGAAGCCCATGAAGCCTGGCGACAAGCGCACGGACTTACAAAAGCAAATCGACGCGCTGGATGAATATAACCAGAAGGCGCGGACTCCCGTTACGCTCCAAGATTTCCTTGAGCACGTCTTTCAAAAAGAAGATGAGGGAGAAACTTCATCGGATGAATCCGACGAATATGTGGCAAGCTGTCATATGATCTCCCATGTGACCACGAACGATGAAGGGACTTCTGGCACTGAAACGCCGGGGGCAAATACTGAGTCAAGGGTTCCGGAGTTATCAGTTGAAATGATTGGCGCGTTTCTTAATGAAGCTCGATTGAAAAGCAAAGCTGATCAAGAACGCGAGACGGCTATATTCGAAAGGGCCAAGCGCCAGCGACTTGAGGAAAGAGCTGAGATGATCCCTCTGAAGCAAAATGCCTCCACCGCTGACAAAAGCCAATTCAAGATAAAAAAGAAGTTTGCTAAGGCCATATCGATGGGCACGAAGCTACCGCCCTCCGAAGAAAAAGTTACTGGCATGGTAGAAATGCACCCCTCTTACTGCTTATATCATCAAAAGGTTTCGCATCCCACTCGAGAATGCAAGGCTTTCGATGGATGGTGGCAAGGATACGTCGCTAATCAACAACGCTTTAAACGGGAAAAGCGTAAGATTCATCGGGAGCAAAGAAACACGATCAAAGAGCTTGAAAGAACTGCCGGCCATTGTTGCATGGTTAACACTACCGGGTCACAAGTGCCTACATTTGGGAGCGACTCTGATGAGGAACTAGAACTTGCCCCTCTCTTTAAAGAGTCAACTTCGGGAAAAGAAGAGGAACCAGTGGTTTGCGAAAATATCCGGCTGCGGAATCGGACACTGCCTGAAAAGAACCTCGGACCCTCGAGTAGAAAAGACAAAGGGAAAGAGAAGGTCTCTGAAGACATCGCTTTGGATGACCAAGTCGCGGAAGAGTTAACCGCCAAAAATCCGCCGAAGAGAAGTAAGGTGGATTACAATGTCTTGGCGCATCTGAGGAAGCTGCCCTCACAACTCAGCATTCTTGATGCCTTGCTACTATCAAAGGAGGCCAGAGACTCTTTGATTAAGGCGCTACAAGATCCAGACCAGTTCCAAGCCTTCTTAGCCGAAGAAAAGATGAAAGACGAATTAGAAGAAGTGCACACAGCCGACGTTGCTTTTGGTGATGAAGACCTTCTCCTCGGGACGTGTGAACACAATCGCCCCCTTTATGTCTCAGGATACTGCCATGACATAAAGATAGGTAAAATCTTGGTCGATAACGGATCGTCTGTCAATTTACTCAATGTGCGAGTATTAAAGGAGATTTGCATGAGTGTCCAACACCTCGCCCGAGACAAAATCACTATCTCCGGTTTCGACTCCCAATCCTCAAAGACTCTTGGATCTGTGATATTGACGCTACGCTTCGGGTTGCTAGTCACAGATATTAAATTCCATGTCATAGATGCCAAGACGTGCTACAATGCTCTGCTCGGTCGACCATGGTTGCACGAGTACAATATCATCCCTTCTACACAACATCAGTGTATGAAATATTGTAAGGATGGTCTCGAGTACACTGTGGCAGGAGAATTGAATCCGTTTTCCGTGAATGAAGTTCGCAAGTATGAAGATGCCAAATACTTTTTGCCGAGCTTTGAGGACACGGAAAGGTGTCACAAGCCGGAGAACAAGACTAACGCCACCATCCCTATCTTCGGCAGTGACACCGAGGACGAAGAGGATATAATTTATGCGGGTCCATCCCAATCCGCCAGACCGGGACCATCCGTTCCTTCATTGATCTTTGGTAGTGATTCGGAGGATGAAGTTCATGCTGTATTTCCTGCTCGGCTTTCAATACGGGCTTCTGCCGATGAAGAGCGAAGTCTGCAGATAACCATGGTGCCGTTTGAACATTACAAAGAACTGGATGCACTCGACACCTACAGTGTAGAAGAGTTGCGGACATTCTATATCCCTCCCAGGCGAGAGAGCGAGAAAGCAATTCTGTTTTACCGCTCTGAAGAAAACAAGGCGGAAAAAGAAATTTGGCATGGCGCGGATCCCACGCTCGACAGGTTTCAGCCTATCCGTCTTCCCAGATATTATACCGAAGGTTTGAAGAAACTGCTGAAACGCCAGGGGATGTCCTTCACACAGACCGCTAGAAAAGCCAAATTCTATGACAAGGTCTGGAACGTTCCCGGGACTCAATGCAAACTGCCTAACGGGAGAACGGAAACAAAAGGGCTCGGGTATGTTCGCTCAAGGAAACGGGAGCTAATAAACAGCTGTTATGCCATTCGATGAAGAGGCGGACGCTCAAGGGGAAAACGCTAATCCTGAATCAGCGAAAGTTCCTGATGCAAGACCTCCCAACCCATCGTCTGAAGACCAAATGAGAAAACTTACAAGGGATGCCAGTCAAAAAGCCCGGGATGATCACGATCGTGAAATGGTGATCTATGAGAGAGCCAAGACGCAGCGCCTCCTTCAACAGGCGGTGAAGGATGAAAATGCCGCTCTTCGTCAACCCGCTACAAAGAAGGTTCGACGCGAAAGCAAAAACAAGCCGAAGGGCCGAAAAGGTGCTCGACAACCACAAAACAGAGCCAAGAAGCCACGTATCCGAGAGTCGAGCGTTATAGACCTAGCCCTCAGGAAGAAAATGGGTCGAGCATACTCATTTCCTCGGAACAAAACGAGGAAGATATTCGATCTCGCTCTAAAACATCAAATGCTTACGTTGCCAGAAAACAAGCACCCCGAGCACGCAGGCGAGGTGTTCGAGCCAAATTATTGCTTTTACCATCGAGTAATAGGACACCCTCTTGAAGATTGCTTCACCTTTAAGAATTGGGTTGAGGACCAATATCAGCTCGGCAAATTCGCGTTGTCTGATAACTGGAGGGTAGCGCCGCCACAGAAGCACGAGCCCGAAGCCGCGAAAGAAAAACCAGTTCCACATTGGGGTTGGCAGAAAATTCACACCTGTCGTATGATAACGACATTGAAAGAAGAGTCCGAGAACCTGGACAGCCTCCCTTGGTGCCTCGAAAACAGCAGTGATGAGGTAATCTCAGAATTTCCCCCAGCACCGAAAGAGCTGGAAGATGGAATACATACCACCGCAGATAACCTCAAGAAAATCGAGTTGGGGACGGTAAATGATCCGCGACCGACGTTCGTCAGCGAGCTGCTGTCTGAAGAGAGGGTGGCTGCGTTAAAAGACGTCCTTGTACAGCATAAAGATTGCTTCGCATGGAACTATTCCGAGATGCCGGGACTAGATCCAGAAGTTGCTGTACATAGACTAGCAATATCCCCGAACATCAAGCCAGTCAAACAGGCGCCGAGAAGGATGCGACTCGAGCTTGAGATGAGCATAAATACTGAAGTCAAAAAGTTAATCGACTCCGGCTTTATCCAGGAGGTTCAATACCCTGAATGGATCGCCAACATCGTCCCAGTAATGAAGAAAAATGGGACAGTACGCATATGCGTAGACTTCCGGGATCTTAATAAAGCTTGCCCGAAGGATGATTTCCCAGTGCCAGTCACTGAACTGATGATAGACAATACATCCACTCACGAGGTTTTCTCCTTCATGGACGGCTCGTCAGGGTATAATCAAATAAAAATGCATCCAGAAGACCAGAAGCATACAGCCTTCAGGACTCCTCTTGGTATATTTTGTTATAAAGTAATGCCCTTCGGTCTGAAGAACGCCGGTGCTACTTATCAGAGGGCCATGACAAAGATCTTCGACGACCTTATACACGAAATCGTTGAATGCTATATCGACGATCTCGTGGTTAAAAGCAAATCATACGAGGAACATCTCGAGCATCTGAAGACTGTATTTCAACGCCTTCGGCAATACAACTTGAAGATGAATCCTCTTAAATATGCGTTCGGAGTTTCCTCAGGCAAATTCCTGGGATTCGTTGTTCGACACCGAGGTATTGAAATAGATCCGTCAAAGATTAAAGCGATCATGGAAATGCCTCCGCCGAGGACTCTCAAACAGCTGCGGTCTCTCCAAGGGAAACTCGCATACATACGGCGATTTATAGCCAACCTTTCAGGAAAGTGCCGTCCTTATAGTCACCTGATGAAGAAGGGAACCCCATTCGTTTGGGATCAAAAATGCCAAGGAGCACTGGATGAGATCAAACAATACCTACAGAACCCGCCGGTGTTGGCTGCTCCAGTTAAAGGGAAACCTCTTATTCTTTATACAACCGCCCTCGAAGGTTCCTTAGGCGCATTATGGGCACAAGAGAACGATCAAGGGAAAGAAAGAGCACTCTACTACTTAAGTCGAGTTCTGCTGGGGGCAGAAAGCAATTACTCTCCCATTGAAAAACACTGCCTGGCGTTGATCTTCGCAATAACAAAGCTTAGGCACTATGCGTTGGCGCACGAGGTCCGTCTTATTTCAAAAGTGGACCCTCTCAAATATCTAATGTCAAAAGCCATATTGACAGGACGACTCGCTAAATGGGCTCTCCTATTGATGGAATTTTCGATAACATATCAGCCTCTCAGGGCAGTAAAAGGCCAGGCCATCGCCGACTTCCTTGCTGAGCATCCCATACCTGCCGATTCTCCTTTAAATTGCGATTTGCCAGACAGACATGCGTTTGACGCAATCGACAATGGTGATACCCGTTGGGAGCTTTATTTCGATGGAGCATCTTCCATGAAAAAGCACAAACAAAGTACGCCAATGATCAAATCGGGGGTAGGACTCATCTTTGTGACTCCACAAGGAGGAATAATGCGCTTCACCTTCTCCATGACAGAGCCGAGAACGAATAATGAAGCTGAATATAAAGCTTTGATAGCAGGCCTCGAGATCGCCATTGATATGGGAATTGAAAGCCTCCTCATATATGGGGACTCCCAACTGGTCGTTAGCCAAGTGAACGGCGATTACCAAACATGCAAACCGGAATTGGTAAAATACGGTGAAAAAGTGCAGCAACTGCTAACCCAAATTCCCTCCTACACGTTGGAAAGTATACCGCGCGCGGAAAACAGCAAAGCGGACGCACTGGCCAAACTTGCTAAAGAATTGGCTGACGAGAACCTCGATGACGTTAGAATCGTGATACAAAGCCGTCGAGTGCTCGCCCCAGCAGAAATACATCCCAAATCATCCGAAGAAAAAGGAGCGAACGAGGAGGCGACCCTGCAAATAACAGACCATGAGAAGACCGAAGACTGGAGAGAAGTCTTCATAGATTACTTCAGGTTCCACCGGATGCCTGACGAAGCGTCCATAAGACATCAGCTCGTGAAACGAGCTCTGTCTTTCACCTTCGTCAATGATACCCTATATAAGAGGTCATTCGATTCTCTGTGGCTGAGATGCCTAGGACCTGACGAAGCGAGAAGGGTCGTCCAAGAAGTTCACGACGGACTCTGCGGTTCCCACCAAGCAGGCCCTAAGATGAAGTTGAAAATAAAACGGATGGGCTACTATTGGCCCACGATGATTCAGGACTGCCTGGAATACGCAAGGCGATGTCATTCATGTCAAATTCATGGGGACTTCATCCATCAGCATCCCAATCCACTGCATCCAACAGTGGCTAGTTGGCCGTTCGAAATGTGGGGAACTGACATAGTCGGCCCCATCGAACCAGCATCGTCAAAGGGACATCGTTTCATCTTGGCGATGACTGATTACTTCTCCAAATGGGCAGAGGCGGTGCCGTTGAGGGAAGTAAAGACGGAGAACATTCTCCATTTCTTCAAAACGCATGTCATATACCGGTTCGGTAATCCGTGACGGATCATCTCCGATAATGGGCCAGCCCACCGAAGTCATAAAATTAGCCGCTTCGCACAGCAGCACGATATAGACTGGAGATATTCCTCAGTTTATAATCCGCGAGCTAACGGTCTAGCTGAAGCCTTCAATAAAACATTGACGAAAATCATAAAGAAAACAGTGTCCCGAAATAAGAAAGACTGGCATGAGAGACTGCAAGAAGCTCTTTGGGCGTATCGAACTACATTTAAAACTGCCACAAACACAACGCCGTACGCGTTGGTATTTGGGACAGAAGCAGTACTCCCTCTCGAAATAGAATTACCCTCTTTGCGAGTAGCAATTCACTACGAGCTGACGGATGAAGAAAATGCTCACCTCCGGCTTGAGGAGCTTGATGCCCTTGAAGAAACACGGCTCATAGCGCAACAAAATCTGGAAGCTTATAAAGCAAAGATGACGCGCTCATACGAAAGATTGACCAGACCGAGGACATTCCGCCAAGGCGAACTCGTGTTAGTGGTCAAAAGGCCTATGATCCCCAATCGCGCCAAGCGAGGAAAATTCGAGCCAAACTATAAAGGCCCGTACATCATAGATAAAGTTTACCAGGGTGGGGCCTATCTACTCATCGACATGCACGGTGAAAGGCCTTTCAGGCCAATAAACGGTCGCTTCCTAAAAAGATACTACGCTTAATAAGCCACGACTTAGCTCAATGATAGATGACGACGACTATGTCCGCTCGCTATCTGTCTACGCTCAAGCTTTATAAGCAGTAGCCAGTCTCCCAACAACGGACCGAAATGTCCTTAAACTAACAACGGACCGAAATGTCCTTAAACTAACAACGGACCGAAATGTCCTTAAACTAACGATGGACCGAAATGTCCTTAAACTAATAGCAGACCGAAAAGTCTTTAAACTACTACCACAACATCCTTAGGCTGATGAGATGAGTAAAAATAAAAAAAAATAAATATAAAAAAAAAATATATAAAAAAAAAACCGGTAAGTCCATAAGCAAAATGGGCACGGATGAAAACCCGAAAGGGCTTCGTGAGTAAAAACAGCAGGACTACCGGCGAATGTTTGTGAAAACCCGAAAGGGCGCAACTTCGTTAAAGAACCCTTATGGAGTCCTCTCGACCATGTAAGGAGAAACCACCCGCGTGAGATCCTTACGACTTACAAGGGAACAACACACTTAGGAATCCCCACGATTCCTAAGGAGAAAATACGCTTGCGAGATCCTCACGACTCGTAAGGAGAACTCTCTTATGGGACCCTCACGGCTCATAGGATTTGAAAGTCTTAAGTCACAGAGACCTAAACCTGTGCTTAAGCAAATCCCCACAAACTTCCAATATTGCCCTACAAGTGGCTCAATACTGACCCTTGTATACAATCCACGGGCGCGAATAAGCATATCCCTAGCCGAATTTCATCCATGACTGGGAATACGTTCGCATGGTAAGCAACCCTTATAAATCCCCTCGATTTATGAGGAGAAAACCTTCTTGTAGGATCCTTACGACTTACAGAAGAACAAGATGCTTAGGAACCCTCACGGTTCCTAAGGAGAAAATACACCTACAAGATCCTCACGACTTGTAGGGAGAAATACCTTCACGAGACCCTTACGGCTCATGAAGCCAAAAGTCTTAGTCGACAGGACCCTAACCCTGATCGCTAAGCCTCCTTTGTTTGACAATGACAGAGGCAAATAATGATTCGCTCCTGGCAATATCCCAGTTGCAGCGGTGCTGATGCCAAAATCGATGTCCAATTTCAGGTTTACGGCGAAAGCCAGTAGGCCGCACATGCATACGAAATAGCCGAAATGATAGGGCAACTTGCAATAAAAAGCAGCAAGTAAAATGTATGCATGCAAAATAGCCGAAATGATTGGGCAACTCGCAATAAAAAGCAGTGAGTGAAAATAAAATAAATAGCCGAAATGATTGGGCACCGCGAAAAATAGCCGAAATGATTGGGCAGTCGCGACCTTCGCGATATAAAAGCTGAAATGATAGAGCATCGCGGAGATAAAATAAAAAAAAAATGATGATAAAACTTTGGCCCTACAGTTAAGATCACATCGATCCCTGTATACAATCCAAGGGCGTAAACAAAGAGGGAACCATACTTTCCCAACAGGCTCCGCCAGAAGATGAAGCCAAATCTCGACGGTTCAGTCCAACTCCGAAGAAACCAGTATCTTCAGCAGATTCCTCGACTCACGGATACAAACACTCCTTGACGAGAGCCTTCTGATCCGCGTCGACTCGCAGAGCCACCAGCGCCTCCGTGGGAACCCTCGACTCGTTTCAAACCCCAAGGACACAAATAATCCTTGGCGCTTGGGAAACAAATAATCCCTCGCAAAACTTCTCAACTCACGGATACAAACACTCCTTGACGAGAGCCTTCTGATCCGCGTCGACTCGCAGAGCCACCAGCGCCTCCGTGGGAACCCTCGACTCGTTTCAAACCCCAAGGACACAAATAATC
Organism: Agapanthus africanus; assembly: GCA_030015575.1. Classification (NCBI taxonomy): domain Eukaryota; kingdom Viridiplantae; phylum Streptophyta; class Magnoliopsida; order Asparagales; family Amaryllidaceae; genus Agapanthus; species Agapanthus africanus. The sequence goes on from CM057339.1 coordinate 143,922,851, forward strand.
CTTGGCGCTTGGGAAACAAATAATCCCTCGCAAAACTTCTCAACTCACGGATACAAACACTCCTTGACGAGAGCCTTCTGATCCGCGTCGACTCGCAGGGCCACCATCGCCTCCGTGGGAACCATCGACTCGTTTCAAACCCCAAGGACACAAATAATCCTTGGCGCTTGGGAAACAAATAATCCCTCGCAAAACTTCTCAACTCACGGATACAAACACTCCTTGACGAGAGCCTTCTGATCCGCGTCGACTCGCAGGGCCACCATCGCCTCCGTGGGAACCATCGACTCGTTTCAAACCCCAAGGACACAAATAATCCTTGGCGCTTGGGAAACAAATAATCCCTCGCAAAACTTCTCAACTCACGGATACAAACACTCCTTGACGAGAGCCTTCTGATCCGCGTCGACCCGTAGAGCCACCAATGCCTCCGTAGGAACCCTCGACTCGTTTCAAACCCCAAGGACACAAATAATCCTTAGCGCTCGGGAAACAAATAATCCCAGCAAACTTCTCGACTCACGGATACAAACACTCCTTGACGAGAGCCTCCTGATCCGCGTCGACCCGCAGAGCCACCAGTGCCTCCGTAGGAACCCTCGACTCGCTTCGAACCCCAAGGAAACAAATAATCTTTGGCGCTTGGGAAACAAATAATCCCTCGCAAAACTTCTCAACTCACGGATACAAACACTCCGTGACGAGAGCTTCTTTGACTCACATCTCGGGCAGTAAGGATTCAAAAACTTGCTTCCTGAACAATGGGACCCTACAAGTCAATCCTAAATGGTCTCTTGCATACTATTCACGGGTCTCACTCTCTGAAGTCGATTCTCGACAAAGAGGGAAACAAACGCTTACGAGCCTTCTCGACTCGTAAGAGGGCAATGGGACCCTGCAAGTCAATCCTAAATGGTCTCTTGCATACTATTCACGGGTCTCACTCTCTGAAGTCGATTCTCGACAAAGAGGGAAACAACCGCTTACGGGCCTTCTCGACTCGTAAGAGGGCAATGGGACCCTGCAAGTCAATCCTAAATGGTCTCTTGCATACTATTCACGGGTCTCACTCTCTGAAATCGATTCTCGACAAAGAGGGAAACAACCACTTACGAATCCTCTCGGCTCGTAAGAGGGAAAATTCTCTTATAGGATCCTTTCGACTTATGAGAGAAAACCACACTTGGGAACCCTCACGATTCCTAAGGAGAAAACCCACCTACGAGATCCTCTCGATCCGTAGGAAGAAAAGTCTCCATAAGACCCTCACGGCTCATGGAGTTGAAAAGTCTTAGACAGCAGATCTGAACCTGCCACCTAAGCCATCGCTGATTCTTAGGGAAGTCAAGATGCATGCCTTACTATCCGTCAACCATGTTCGCTAAGGTGATATGCTGATAGTAAAAGAAAGAAAAGACGGAGAAAATGACAGAAAGAACATCCGATTTACATTTAATCGAGCATTTGAGACACACTCATTCATGCATAGGCAGAAGACTCGGAACGAGAAATAAGACAAGCTGAGATAAAAAGTTTCCATTCATATTGCCAAAAATTCTTACAATCATAAAAAGCAATGAACGAAAAATATTATTACAATGGAATAACTTCAGATCCAGGGCACGGATTGAGAAAGTCAAAAGTAAGGCCCTCCAGAGTTCTTCTGGCCTTTCTGATTATTCTTATGCGCAGCCTCTCGCGCTCTTCTGTGTCAATATCATCGGCAAGCCCTCCCGGCCTTCGATAAGCAGCAACTATCGTCGTCTGCTGGAAGATTTGGTGTAGGATGTCAATGAGGCTATCCCGCCGCTTCTTCGAGATCAGCCCCGTTAGGTACACTGAATGCACCTTGTCCTCGGCATCATCCAGCGCATTGAGCGGCAGGGCCTCGTGAAGACCCGGAAGTGCTCTCCATATTGCTCCCAACACGACTTTCAAAAGAGCCGAACGACGGGGTAGCAGCCAACCACCGCTTGCGTTCAGACGACCCATGACCTCTGCACATTGAGCGTCTGTAAACTCCTGGTTTTGTTGACGACCCTGTGCGCGGATATCGTCATAGGTGATGAACTCGTGCAAACTGTATAGATGCACCGCCATTATGCCTGGAGGAAATACCACGGGAAGGTTAGCGATAGAAAAAGAATAATATACATGGAGAGATTGATTCCTAGAGGGCAAAGCTCTGTTCAAGGATTAAAACCCATGAACAAAAGCTTAATGAAACCCCAGTGGGGATCTCTTTAGATCAAAAGATCTGTGAGAGCAAAGCTCTTTGACTGAGATTAATTTAAATTAATTTGATTTACATTCATTTCACCTAAAGTTTTTAACTTTGAAAATGAGCAAAGCTCTGATAGGGAAACCCAATGGGGATCTCTTTAGATCAAAAGATCTGTGAGAGCAAAGCTCTTTGATCGAGATTAATTTAAATTAATTCGATTTATATCGATTTTACCTAAGAGTTTCTAACGATTGAAATTGAGCAAAACTCTGCTAGTAAAACCCCAATGGGGATCTCTTTAGATCAAAAGATCTATAAGAGCAAAGCTCTGCTGTTTAAGATTAATTAAGATTAATTTAATCTAAGAATCAATTGTACCTAAAGTTTTTTTTTTTTTTCTAAAAGACTTTGAAAAAGAAGAGCAAAGCTCTAAAAGTTCTTGAAGGCAAGAGCAAAGCTCTGAAGTTTTAAAAATCTGAAAGATGATAAGCATCTGCGGGGGACCAAAGGTCCTAATTATAGGCCTCAAGCGCCTCCTCGACTTCCAAAAAGCCGTCGCGGCGGTTGGAATTTCGCCACCGTTGCGCTCACGTTTGGGGCCACGTAAGCGCAATGGTGCGGGGGGCATTTGTTTACCCCAATCAGAGCAAAGCTCTGTTCAAATTCCGAGGCGGGAGATGAAGCAACGCTTCATCTCCCCCCAATCAGAGACAAAGCTTTGCTTTGAAAATTTAAACTTCAATAAAGGAAGCAACGCTTCAGTTGCGCATGCACTGCGCTGCACGACGCGTGTCAGCGCAGATGCGCTAGCGCTGTCGCGCTGCGCTCTGCGCTGCGCGACGCGTGTCAGCGCAGATACTCTAGCGCAGTCGCGCTGCGCTGCGCGCTGCGCGACACGTGTCCGCGCAGATGCGCTAGCGCAGAAGAAAGGGTGTAAATACCAAAGGCAATTTATCCATGCAAAGTTACGTGCACTTGATAATAATGAATTAAAATCATACGATGCACGAACACAACAGAGAACTAAAATAAAAAGAACCCTTAACAAATAATGAAGTACTTGATTAAAAAGAAAAATACTTGTTCATTATTATTATTATTACATTTAAAAAAGATCACCAAATATGGGATCGGAAAGACAAGGGTTCACAAAAAGAAAAAGAAGATTCTCCAATTCCCTTTCTGTCTTCTCCACCACGTTGAAGCGTCGGTCCTCCCGAGAAGTAGACGCCCAACGATCATCGCCACATTCGTCAGAAAAGGTGGCGATGACAACTCGGCGAGCCCGTATCTGGCTCAACAAGTCGAAAGAACAGTCCCTCAGGGCTTTTGTGATCAAGCGCGCTTCAAAGAAGCACTCGATCTTATCCTCGGCGGCATCAAGTATTGCCGAGGACATCTCTACTGGAGGAGGAGGAAGATCGGCGAGCACCGAGGCAAGAATCATCCGGAGCCAAATGGAGTGCGGAGGAAGAGGAGACCCCACACGAGTCAAAACCTCGTACATTGCAGCATCGCACTGCTCGTCCGTAAGAGAAGGGTCCGCCAGGCGCGCAGCAAAACGGGGAACGATGTCCCGGATCGGCACTTCCCATGGTTGTCGACGAGCATGAGGGCGGTTGCAAGCCATGATCGAAAAGTTCTCTGAAGATGAGAAAATGAAAGGCTCGGCCTTGAACTATATATAGACCCAAGCACAAAAGATTCTGTGCACAATGGAATTATTTCCAAGACCCGGGAAATCAAAATCTTGGAAATACAAGTTCGACTTGGAAAAGGGGAGATGAAAAGATATCTCAGGTGAAGCAACGCTTCAGATCCTCTGCGCTGGGCGCAACTTGCCACGTGTCTGGCGCAACGCGCCGAGCGCAGCACCCAGAAAGCGCACCCAATCAGAGCAAAGCTCTGTTTAAAAGAAGCAAGGCTTCAGCTGCACTGCGCTCTGCGCTGCGCGATACGTGTCAGCGCAGATGCGCTAGCGCAGTTGCGCTGCGCTCTGCTCTGCGCGACACGTGTCAGCACAGATGCGCTAGCGCACTTGCGCTGCGCTCTGCGCTGCGCGACACGTGTCATGCGCTGGGGCATCTGCGCCAAACTAAATTAAGATTTTTATGAAATCTTTTCTGTTCTTTCCAGAACTAGAAGATTTTCTTCTGCCTTTGGATCAAAGATCCAGCGGTTGGAAAATTCCCAAAATCACTCAGGAAAGATCTTGTTAACAAATTCAACAGATTTGTGGTCACTATAAATAGGACCCTAAGCCTCAATTCAAAGGATCAACAATTTTCTCAAAAAATCAAGAACTCTAAGCAGAGAAAACTCTGAGAAGATCTCAAGAAAAAGGTAAAGAACCTTCATGAAGTAGAAGAAAGGCCTTCTAATAGATCATTGATCTAAAAATAAAATGGATGATCTTTATATAAAAAGAAAACCGTGCTTTGCACTTCTGGTGAACCTTCGGTTCTTTAAAAAACAATAAAAAATAATAAAATAATAAAAGAATAGTGCTTTGCACTTTTAAGAACCTCTGGTTCTTCGAATAAAGAAAAATTTATTTTTCTTTGATCTAATTTAGACGAAGAAATTAAACAGTGCTTTGCACTTCCCTTCTTGAATCTAAAAGATTCTTAGTGCTTTGCACTTCCAAGTTGCGCCGTTGCGCTCTTAAGAGAGCGCCACGTGTCGGCTATAAAACCACTTGCGCTAAGCGCCCTTAAGATAGAGCTTTGCTCTCTGGAATTGGCGCAACTCGCTGAGAGCGCGCCATGTGTCAGCAGCGCAATAGCGCAGCGCAACAGCGCAGCGCACTGCGCTAGTGCGCTTGCGCTCATCAGAGCACGACACGTGTCATCACCATATGGACTTGCGCTCATTACTTAGCGCAAAGCGCAGATGCATTAAAAAGGGCCAAGCCCAATTAAGAGAAGGCCTAACAGGCTCAATAAAGCGCAAATGCATTGTTTTAAGGAGCAGAGCCCAAACAAGAACAGATGCTTTGCATCATTTATAAATGGGCAGAGTCCAAACAAAATATTCAGAATGCTATGCATTTTAAAAGGGGCAAAGCCCTAACAAGGTAGATACTTTGCACCATCTACAAAGGGGCAGAGCCCAAAATAAATTGATACTCTGTATCTTTTGTGGGTAGAGCCTAAATAAAAAATGCAATGCAAAAGCAAATAAAATGTTGAACTGGACTTAGCCCAATCGTGGCCATAAGTCCTTAAATTAAATTGACTGAGCAAAATGGCTCTCCTAAATCAATCTACGTCCGGTTCGAGGGTACATCTCCGAACTCTTTTGACATCCATCGTTGTAATTCCTCAACGACGTCAAAGAGGTGACGGGTCCCAACGACCACACATCCATATGCACTGCGGGGTCCTTAAACTCGTGGACCGAGACGTCCTTAAAACTAATATCGGACCGAAACGTCCCTAAACTAATATCGGACCGAGACGTCCTTAAAACTAATATCGGACCGAAACGTCCCTAAACTAATATCGGACCGAGACGTCCCTAAACTAATGTCGGACCGAAACGTCCCTAAACTAATGTTGGACCGAAACGTCCCTAAACTAATACCGGACCGAGACGTCCCTAAAACTAATATCGGACCGAAACGTCCCTAAACTAATGTTGGACCGAGACGTCCCTAAACTAATATCGGACCGAGACGTCCCTAAACTAATATCGGACCACTACGTCCTTAAACTGGCGACGGACCACCACGTCCTTAAACTGGCGACGGACCGAAACGTCCCTAAACTAATAATGGACCACCACGTCCCTAAAACTGGCGATGGACCGCCATGTCCTTACACTAGCATAATAGAGTCCGAACGCTCTTTTGCCGGATCTAAACGGTCCCGTCTAAGTTGATCTTAACCCCAAATACGGTTAATGTGTCCTTAGATCTTTAAATAAACAATAAAACTCCAAATCAACTTTGGTTCAAGGGTACATCTCTGAACTCCTCTGACACCTGTCGTTGTAATCCCTCAGCGACGTCAGAGAGGTGACGAGTCTCGACGGCCAGATAATTAAATCAATCACTACGTCAAGTTGATCTTAGTCTAAAACAGGACTAACGTATCCTTGACGAACGTTTAAGTTGATCTTAGCCGCAACGCGACTAATGCATCCTTAAACTAAAAATACCAAACCCAAATCTAACTAAATACGGATTTGGACTAAAATACGTCCTACGGGTGACAGCATCACTAAGTCTCCGTATACAATCCACGGGCAACCACAAATAGAACAAACACACACGACACGAAGTGAAATTCTGGAGAAGGAGAAAGTTGTTACCGCGACGCGGTAGCGTAATTAACTGCAGGGGCTTGCGCCTGCAGGGAAGAGCGTCCCCACAATCAAAAACCCCTCACCCTGAGGGGGAATCTGACGAAGTCTGCTACATCGGCCGCATCCGTCTAAACCTCCGATACAAGGTGCCATAAATCAACTTGGCATCTTCGGAGAGGTGGACGGATCAAACCCAAATAGCATCTGCCCCGAACCTCTGGCACTCCGACGTCCTAACGTCCCGGCCGCCGTTCGGAGGGGAACACTCCCCATCTGGGCTAACTCCACCAGCCCCAACGGTGGAAGTCAATGCTGCTGTTACAACCGGGAACGGTTTTGAACTGCTGAACAAGGTGTGCAGGAACTCTCCTACCGCTGTACTGAAAAGATCTCCTCCACCGGTGGAAAATGTTACATAAATAAAGCCGGAACAGCCCCCTCAGCGGCTGTCCTCCAAAGTTTACAAAGTCTGGCGACGGGTCCAGGAGTCAGTGATCGATCAAGACTATCTTCGCCGACAGAAGAATCTGAAAGTTCAGCAGGAAGAGAACCGTCCAAGCAAGCCACAAAGGATGACAACTGCCTGGGTGCCCGCTGCAACGTCCCCCTCAACATCAACTGCTCAAAAAAGAAGGAGGCCGGAGAAAGCCCCTATGACTACAGCAGACCACAAAGACGCTGGGCCCAAACGCCCCAAGTCTGGGGGAATAGTGGTGCATACTATTTATATGGCTTCCGGAAAAGAGGAAAGCCGCGCTTCGATGGGCCACCGACCGCTTACGCGATCTGTAACAAAAGCCCAGGAGCAGCAGCAGAAGCTTCAGGAAATGCTGACGCAAATGGCCGCACTCACCAGGCCAAAAGAAAGCCTGGAGGCGTCATCAGAGCAGCGTCACGAACAAGAAACCGATGCTGACTTCCTACGCAGAGTCCTCGAAAAGAAGGCAGAGAAGCTGCAGAACAAGCTGCCAACATAAAACGAATGGCGCTTCTCTTCCAAGACATGGTCGGGATGATGTTAGAGCCGGATCCTCCAGCTAAGACCCTCCAATCATTATTGAAGACGACAGAGGGGAGACATCTAACCCTCCTCCGGCTTGTTCAGCAGCCAAAGAGGATACCATCTCAAAAGCTGCGCTTGATGATTATATAGCTCGGCAAATACGAGCTCACCAGGCGAATGAAGCGGCCGGTCAAGTTGTTAAAACTGGGCGACCATATCCAGGCTGGTATGACCAAATAAGTTACTCGCCGGGATATACGATCCCTAAGTTCCATGTATATAAAGGGACGGGGAATCCACATCAGCATGTCGCTCAATTCAGGGTCTTATGCGGCAACACTGGAGGCGACGACAAACTGTTGCTTCGCCAATTCGTCGGCAGCTTAGCGGAAACGGCCTTCGAATGGTATTCAGAGCTGCCTAACGACTCTGTCAAAGCATTTGCGGAGATGGAGCTGCTGTTTACAAAAAAATTTGCAAGCGCTAGCGAGCGCACCCCGATCACCGCATTGATCAACGCCAGGGTAAAGCCAGGCGAAACGTGGGTACAATATGCAATACGATGGCGGAATTTATGGTCGAAGTGCGAACAACGCATAGAGGAAGCTCCTGCGGTAGGCATGTTCATGGGGACCCTCGACTCTCAGGCGACCATTTCGCAGTTTATGATGTTCTTCAAGCCGACCACTTTCCAGGCCTTGATCGACAAGCTGGCCTAAATGGACCAGATGGGTCATTGACCGTCTCCTTCAAAGACAGATCCTCGGAATGAAAAAAGGAAAGGAAAAGCAGCTTTCATTGCCAATACTCAACAATAGCCGAGCAACTTAAAGCCGTTTGTTCGCCAAAACAGCGTGCGTCCATGCCCATCCCTCGAGGAGAGACTGGGATGCCCTTATTCGTTTCCCCAGGACCAAACAAGGAGATTGTTCGAGCTAGCGGTGCGCAACAGGCTCATCAATCTCCCGAATCCAAAACGACCGTTACAACCTGGCGAGGCTAATAGTCCCGATTATTGCCCTTACCATCAAACGGTAAGCCATCCAATTGAAGATTGCTTCGTATTTAAATGCTGGATTGAAGATCAATACCAACATGGCAAATTTGCCCTGTCCGAGAATTGGAAGGTGAACCCACCACAGCCACACGCTCCCAAGAAGACAGACACGTCGGGGGCATCATGCTCTTTCATTGAAGAAGCTCCATGGGAGGTCGCTCTTTCAGCAAAAACTAAAAGATGTTGAGGAATCTCCAAACATGCCCGACAATCAGGTGGAATAATCCACTAGAACCCGAGATTATCGAGGGAATGCTGAAGCTGCGCCCAATTCCAAAAACTGGTGGTGATAGTCAAAGCGCTCATACCCAGCCGTCAAAGTCTTCCAAGAAGAAAACCAAGAAGCCCGTGAAACCTGATGACAAACGCACGGACCTGCAAAAATATATTGACGCGCTGGAAGAATATAATCAGAAGGCGCGGACCCCAGTCACACTCCAAGAATTCCTCAGCCACGTCCTTGAGGACGGAGGTGATGACAATGGAGAAGACTCTTCAGATGAAACTGAGGATCATGTGGCAAGCTGCCATATGATCTCTCACTCGTTAATAAACGATGAAGAAGCTCCTGACGCAAAGAAATTGGGGGCAGATCCTGAGCCGGAACTTCTAGGACCATCAGACGAAATGATTGATGCATTCCTGAACGAAACCCGTCTTAAAAGCAAAGCTGATCAAGAGCGTGAGATGGCCATATTTGAAAAGGCCAAACGCCGGCGACTGGACGAAAGGGTTAAAACACTTCTCCCAGGTCAGAGCACTTCATCTACCGCAAATAAAAGAAGGTTCAAGATGAGGAAAAGTTTCACCAAAGCCATATCGATGGGAATGAAGCTGCCCTCTTTTAGAGAAAATTCTCCTGGCAATATATGCCTTAATGATGAGGATGTGCATCCTAATTACTGTTTATATCATCAAAGGATTGCACATCCCACCGAAGAGTGCAACGCCTTTAAAAATTGGTGGCAAGGGTATGTCGCTCACAGGCAGCACTTCAAGAGGATGGAGCGTGAAACTCGTCGACAGCAGAAAAATGCGACAGACGAACGAGAAAGAGCTGCCGACAACTGTCACATGGTTAATAGCAGGGGATCCCAAGTTCTCACCTTCGGGAGCAATTCTGAAGAAGAAATTACTCCCAGCCCTCTCTTCAAGGAATCCACCTCAGGAAAAGAGGAAGAAACGAAGAGCTACGAGAATATTCCGCTACGCAATCGCACGCTGCCTGAAAAGGATCTCGGACCCACAAACAAGGGATCAAGCAAAAAGGATAAGGGGAAGGGAAAAGCGACCTTTGTCTCCAACGCTCAGCAACAGCCGAGTAACCCGAGACCGTTTGTTCGTCAAAGCAACAAGCCGCGATCCCTCGATGAGAAGTTGAAACGTCCTTACTCATTTCCCAGGGATAAAACAAGGAGACTGTTCGAACTGGCAGTGCGCAAGGGGCTCATCACGCTGCCAGATCCAAAACATCCGTCGCAACCGGGTGATGTTGACAATCCCAACTATTTTCCCTACCACAAAGTAATGGGTCACCCACTCGAAGATTGCTACGTCTTCAAAGGCTGGATTGAGGATGAATACCAACAGGGAAAATTCGCGTTGTCTGACAACTGGAAGGTGAACCCGCCACAGCCACATGCTCAGAAAAGGATGGACACGCCGGGGGAATCATGCTCTTTTATAGGGGAAGCTCCATGAGAAATTTTTTTTTCGGAAAAAAACTAAAAGAGTGCTGAAAGATCTTCAAACATGTCCGACCTATGGATATAGACCGAAACGTTGTTAAACTAACAATGGACCACTATGTCCTAAAACTGGATAAAGACCGAAACGTCGTTAAACTAACAATGGACCACTATGTCCTAAAACTGGATATTGACCGAGACGTTGATAAACTACTACAGACCGCAGCATCCCAAGGCTGATACAAAAAAAGAGACGATAAAAAAAAGAGAAAAAAAAGAAAACGGTATGTCCGCAAGCAAAATGGGCATGGATGAAAACTCGAAAGGGCTCCGTGAGTAAAAACAGCAGGGCTACCGGCGAGTTTTGTGAAAACCCGAAAGGGCGCAGCCTCGTTAGAATAAAAAAAAAGAGAAAAGTGAAAACGGTATATCCATAAGCAAAAGGGCACGGATGAAAACCCGAAAGGGCTCCGTGAGTAAAAACAGCAGGGCTACCGGCAAGTTTTGTGAAAACCCGAAAGGGCGCAATCTCGTTGAAAGACACTTGCAAGGTCCTTTCGACTTTGTAAGGAGAAACCACCTGCGTGAGATCCTTACGACTCACAAGGGAGCAACACACTTAGGAACCCTCACGATTCCTAAGGAGAAATTACACTTGCGAGATCCGCATGACTCGTAAAGAGAACCCTCTTATGAGACCCTCACGGCTCATAAGATTTGAAAGTCTTAAGCTATATGGATCTAAACCTGTTCTTAAGCAACCACCACAACCTCCAATATTGCCCTACAAGCGGTTAAGTATTGACCCTTGTATACAATCCACGGGCGCGAATAAACATTTCCTTAACAAAGTCCCATCCGTGACTAGGGATATGTCTACACGGTGAACAACCCTTGTAAGTCCTTTCGACTTATAAGGAGAAAACACTCTTATAAGATCCTTACGACTTATAAGAGACCATGCACTTAGGAATCCTCACGATTCCTAAGGAGAAAACGCACCAGCGAGATCCTCACGACTCGTAGGGAGAAATACCTTTATGAGACCCTTACGGTTCATGAAGTCAAAATCCTTAGTCGACAGGATCCTAACCCTGTTCGCTAAGCCATCTTTGTTCGTCATCGACAGAGGCAAGTGATGATTCGGTCCTGGCAATATTCCAGTTGTAGCGGTGCTGATGCTGAAATCGGTGTCTAATTCCAAGCTTGCAGCAAAGAGCTAACGAGCCATACGTGGATACGAAATAACCGAAATGATGGGGCAACTTGTAACAAAAACAGCAAGTAAAAGATGCATGCATGCAAAATAGCCGAAATGATTGGGCAACTCGCAATAAAAAGCAGCGAGTAAAAATAAAATAAATAGCCGAAATGATTGGGCAACTCGCAATAAAAAGCAGCGAGTAAAAATAAAATAAATAGCCGAAATGATTGGGCACCGCAAAAAATAGCCGAAATGATTGGGCAATCGCGACCTTCACGATATAAAAGCTGAAATGATGGAGCATCGCGGAAAGAAAAAATATAAATAAAATTTATTCCCTACATGTGATATCACATCAATCCCTGTATACAATCCAGGGGAGCAAGCAAAGAAAGAATCACACCTTCCCTCCCCAGGCTCCATAAGAAAATGAAGCCAAATCTCGACGGTTCAGGGATAGCCTAAAGATCATCAACAACGTTCCTCCCCATTCCAGCAGGATTCAGACGCTGTAATCAACCCTGGAGCTACGGCAAATCCCCTACTCCAAATCTCGATGGTTCCCAAACAACGTAGAGACCACCTTGACATTCGTCTCGTTACAGCAGACGCAACGTCAGCAAGGCGGAGTGATGGCGAAATCCCAACTCCATCCCAGCATTCGTCTCGTTATACTAGACACAATGTCAACAACGACGTTCCTTCTCAGTCCAGCAGGATGCAGATGCAACGTCAACGAAAGACCTCACGGTCAAAACAAAGCGGAGTGACGGCAAAATCTCAACTCCATCTCAACATTCGTCTCGCTACAGCAGATTCAATGTCAACAACAACATTCCTTCTCAGCCCAGCAGGATGCAGATGCAACGTCAACAAAAGACCTCACGGTCAAAACAAAGCGGAGTGACGGCAAAATCTCAACTCCATCTCAACATTCGTCTCGCTACAACAGATGCAATGTCAACAACGACGTTCCTTCTCATCCTAGTAGGATGCAGACGCAACGTCAACGAAAGACCTCACGGTCAAAACAAAGCGGAGTGATGATTGATCTCAAAAACTATCTAATAACCGCAATCAAGAACGGCGTCGCATGCAGCTAGCCGGTGAGTACGGGTCGGTCCACAGGGATGTTGTGAATTTCCTATTCGCTCAAACGAGTTAATTCCGATTGTGGTCGGATTGATTATTAAATCTAAAAACTAAATTAATCTATATCTAAGTCTTGCTAGGGTTAGGTCTAGGTTAAGTTTGGAAAGTCAATAAATCTCACCGCTTTCTAAACCCATATGAAGATCTAATTAGGTGTTATGGTAAATATTAATAAAAGGGATTAGGATGATTGGGAAGATTGTTCTTCCTCTAGATCCTTGTCCTTCCTTTCTTAATCTTTACCCTAATCTCCATGGAAAACCTTAAAATCCGGGCCTTTAGACTACGGTATCACCGCTACCTCGTGGGTAGAGTGCCGTAGGGAGCGGAGTAAGAAGGTATGCATGGAGTCCTATGAAAATATATGACGGGCAAGAAATGGGATGAGAGATCTTCGTCTCTCAAACCTTCCCCAGATCTAACCCTAACAAGCGAGGAGACTACTCACTCATTAGGGAATTGAAGAACATTTATCTAGGACAGAGAATGAAAATTACCTAGGGCAGGAATTGAAATCTAAACTAGAGCAAGGAATTAAATCTATTTACAGATGCATCTCTCCAATCATCAACGCAGGGTTGTCAGATCTGAATTCATGAATTGAAAAGAAACACCGATGCTCTCCAAAAGAAATCTGAATTTTATTAATGAAGGGAGGCATGAAAAGAATACAATGATTTGGGCTTCTATTTATAGGAGATAGAAACCCTAGGTTACAATTGATTCGCATGTCTACATTTACCAAAATATCCTTAGGAAGACCTAGTCAAAGTAGACTTCCAAGCTTTGGTAAAATTTTATGTTTGGAAATTTTGGAACTGATTCTGGGCTTCTTGGGCTTTTTATTTCTTTGGATCTTTATTCAATTTGGCTTCTCTATTTCTTCCAGATCTCCAGTGAACAATTGAAGTGGACTTTTAACCGTTTGCTTTGTAATCTTGGACCTTGCGTTACCTTGTACTGATCTTTTATGTAGGCTTGATTAAGATCCTTCTATTTGTTGGTCAAAGTCCCTTTTTTGTGTCGTCTTTTGTCTTTTTCACTGTTTTCGCTCCAAGAACCATTAACCTGTAATATGTAGTAGACATGCGTCAAAAGCACCTGTTTATTTATAAAACGAATACGAATGGGGAATATAATAATGCAATATTATGGTGTGAACAAATACCCCCAAACTTATCTTTTGCTCGTCCTCGAGCAAACTTATTTTTATTCACTAAAATCCTAACCGGACTTTCGCAGGGAAACGCGATTGCACTAAGCACGTGCAACAAGCCGTTAAACCTCTAGGTGTCCCTAGTAGGAGGAGTGTTGTCTCCTGAGGGTTTTCAGCGGATTACACCTACAAAATCCTATCAATTTGGCTTTTCGACTTTAATTCTCTAATTAGGGTTTCTAACAAGGAATTCTACTATCGTCGACTCGTAAATTATCCACCCATATTCTTCACATTTCCTTATCATCTAACTTAAGATTATATATATCCTGTAGACCTACTTAGCTTTCGGCATCTCTTAAGTTTTCCTTCTAGGATTCCATCTCCACTTAGGAATTTTTATCAACTCTACTAAAGCTACAAGTTCTATTCTTCACTCCTTTCTCTCATCTAAACTCCAATTACATATCCCCACGTGTGTGTATAAATCACCCCTACACTTGGAAATTCAAATCAAGCAATCATTCCCTTGTCCATTGTCCAAAGCACTTATTAATTGGTGAATCTTTAATTGAATTTTGCTTACACATTCTTCATGCGACCGTTAATACTTCTTGAGGTACCAACGACCGATTACAAAATGCGTTTGCACTTTAAAGCGTAATTCCTAGTCTTGCAACACCCAAGGCTTTTAGCAGTGACTCCCAAACCAGTTGGTCTAAGGCACTAGGTGATGAAGCACCCTCGCTAAATATTTTTCTATTTTTACAGCCTTAAGTAATCACAAAAATCAGTGTTCATTTTTTTATTTCTTTCTTTATTCACACTTGTATTTTTTCATTTTATTTTCTTCGTACTAAGGACTTTAGACAAGAGCATTTCAAGGTCTCTTCTACTATTCCAAGTTTCAAAGTGCGTGATTGTGCAATTTGTAGGGTATACATTTTCAGAATCTAGACTTAAGCTAGGAATTATTTTTCAAACTTATACTCTAATAAAAATATCAATACTTTTCCTTTGTTTCAACTTAGCCCAAGCAGTGAACCCAAAATTTGCCTATTTCTAAATAAACTACAAAAACATATACTCTCTATTGTTAAACTTTAAAGAAGGTTATTTTTAGGGTTTTTAATTTACTAAGTCTAAGATTTAGTTGTTCCTAGCTAGTTAACCTATCTGTCAAACTCTAATCAAATAAGCCAAAATTGAATACAATATTTTTTTATAATTTTTGAAATTTTTCAATTTTTATGGGTTTTCAAATAAGTATGCAAATGCAAAAATATGTATAAATGAATGCGAAGGAAGAAGACGTACCGAGCATACCCCCAAACTTAAACTTGACAGTGTCCTCACTGTCATGCTAAACCAAGAGGGTCAAAATATTGGCACTCCCCTGTTTATTTATTTATAATTTCTTTTTTAATGTTTTGAAATTTTTTTGTTCTTTTTGTTTATAGAAAAAGAAAACAAAAAATATATATACATATATACAAAGGTTCCCCCCAAACTTAAGCTTGGCCTTACACAAGCCAAAAGTTAACACCAACCATTCAAAAATCTTATCGTGGTAATGGACGAGTTAGTGAAATAATGGGGTGTAGAAGAAAGAAATGAGAAACACGTGAGACCGTATGGAAAGAAGAATGGTAGAATATGGTCTCGGTGTAGGAGAAGAATGGCGGAAAGGAGAAAGAAGGGTAGCACGATCTTGAGGGTGTAAATCGAGTGAATAAATTAGCACAATTTGGGATGACCGAAGTGTGAAAACTAATTGTGCTTATCTATCAACTCGTCGAGAAATGGGGTTAAATCTCTCAAGATTCGCAAGAAAACATGGGTACGCCGAACTTGGTATAGGAGATGAAAGCGTAACGGTCACTTGCACGGTCGGAACAATAGGAAGGACGGAAGGAAGTGAGTGAGGAAGGGTATCAGTTAAGGATTTAGGAGGGTGTATTGGAAAATTCGACACATCAAACAAAAATGGTTCAACCTCAATATTATCCTCAGTACTATCCTCATAATTCTCCTCAATATTTTCCTCAAAAATTTGCTTATCCATGCCAATATCATCAAAATCAAGACGCATATGAAGTTCGGGAGAAACATTTAATGACTCGGGATGATGAATTGGACATAAAATTTCAATTAAATCGACGGGTTCATCATCCGAAATATTCCCGGCGTCTATATCCTCAATCAAGTGAAAATCAATTTTTGCTGACACATCATCAAAAGCATGGATATTTATCGATTTAGGTTCTAGAGTAGAGGTGTAAAGATCGAAAGGATTAAGTGTGGTTTCACTCGAAAGGGGTTCTTCACAATTGGGCAAATCAAACACTACAAAGTCGCACAACTCGTTTTTATTTTGAACTTATGAATCATTTAGGACATTCGATGGAAAACTGGAGTTGTGGGCTTCAATTGGGTAAGGGTAGGTTTGATTTGGAAATCCTCTTACATTCTCATTCTGTCCAACCGCCTCCTCATACATTGAAAAATTTGGAGCTAGTTGGAAACTAGCTACCGGTTCACTAGGTTGCATAAGGGTGGCCACGGACGCTTCCACATTTCTAACCATTTTGTTTGTTGCTGCGATATACGCCTCCAACGCCTCTTCCAAGCTAGACTTGGGTGGTAAGGGGGTTTCGGTAAAAGATTCGAAATCGTGTGGATATGCAAAACTCCCAACAGGCTGTGTAGAAACATTGTCTAATGACGGTGGAAAAGTCGGGTAGGACTGGTAGGAAGTGGGTGATTGGACAGGGGTAGGGGCAACATATGGATAAAAAGGTGAATAGTCGTGCGGATCCCTATAACTGGATGTGTGGAGAGGGGTGAAAGATCGGCTGCGAGATTGAGCAATATGCTCAGCAATGGACATCGGCTTAGGAGTGACAGAAGGACTTGAAAAAGTGGTATCAACATATGGAGATGGTAAAGATTGACTTGGTTGACACAAAGTGGGTTGAAAAGTCGAATTGTTTCTCCTAGACGCCTCTATTTGATCTTTCAAAGATATTTTAGGCATGGAAGGATCATCTTTAAATTGATCGAACAAATTGCCGAACGACGCAAAATTAGGTTCGGGATACCAAAGTTCGGCAAGTGATTTATGATGTGGGGTACCCATGATAGAAGAAAGAGAAGATGAAGAAGGTAGGTGGTGCAAGGATTTCTCAGCGACAAAAGTTGCAAGTCTTTTTTAAAAAAAAAATCCTCTTATTATTCTTATTTATTTGTTTTGCAAAAATTTTCGATAAAGGGCTAAGACACAAATGCAAATAACCAGAAATGCACAATCAGTCCTAGATCTAGGGTCACCTAGGTCAGCTAGACAGCTCCTAACTGTTCCAAAGGGCTAGAAATAGGACCTCAAACCGCCTCTTCACCGCCAATTGCGGCCAGGTAAGTTCCAGATAAGTGGAAGGAACCACACTGTGGACCTAATTAAAAACCACTAGCCTTGACACACTTGCCTAGTCACCGCAAAGACAGGTTAGGATAAACGGCCAATGCCTATACTAGTCCTCTGTCCTATTGAGCGCGACGTCCTTAGTGCTGAGTCTAATATTTTTTTAATTAAAGATTGGTCAATGCAAATGCTTTATGTGATTTCTGGGGTCCTGGGAAGGGTGATGAAATCCCCACCCAATCTGAATTGGTCAAAAGCCCCTTAAAATCCGATTAAAAATATGCAAAACAGTAAATCACTTGCAATCAAATCTTTTTATTTTATGAATTTCAAAGTTTGCAAATTTTCTAATTAAAATTTTCCTTTTTCTCTTGCTCTTTATTTGGAAAGATATTTTTAGCAAAAAAATTAAGAATATGCAAATCAGAAAAGATCACTTGCAATCAATTATTATTTTAAGCATAACGTAACGAATCCTGCATAAGATTTGTTATTTGGAAAGGAATATTTTTAAAGCGCAAAGAAATCCTGCAGGAAAATTTACAGAAGATATATCAAGATTTGCAGAGGAGGAGATTCGAAGACTTACAGTTTTTTTTTTTAAAATTGCGCGTTTGCTGCCTTTTTTTTTTAATTGCGCGTCTGCTGCTTTTTTTTTTCTCCAGATGTCGACTAGGCCGCGGTGGTTCCACGGCCGGAAAGAGCCGCCGGCGATTTTTTTTTTTGCACCAGATCGTGCGGTTGAATTGTTGACTCGGTCTTCTAAATTTTTTTCTGTTCCTCTGTTGTTGCAATCTTCTGTTGATAGGATCGTTTATTTGCTGTTTCGCTTTCTGTAGATTTCCAGATCCGAATTTGTGCGTAGATCCTGCAAAATTCACACAAAGATACCCTTTCCAAAAATAACAGATGATATATTTTTATATCTTTTTTGGATTTTTTTAGATTTTTATGATTTTTTAAATTTAGATTAACCCGAAATTGCAAAAAGAAAAATTCTACGCCATCCCCGGCAACGGCGCCATTTGATTGATCTCAAAAACTATCTAATAACCGCAATCAAGAACGGCGTCGCATGCAGCTAGCCGGTGAGTACGGGTCGGTCCACAGGGATGTTGTGAATTTCCTATTCGCTCAAACGAGTTAATTCCGATTGTGGTCGGATTGATTATTAAATATAAAAACTAAATTAATCTATATCTAAGTCTTGCTAGGGTTAGGTCTAGGTTAAGTTTGGAAAGTCAATAAATCTCACCGCTTTCTATACCCATATGAAGATCTAATTAGGTGTTATGGTAAATATTAATAAAGGGGATTAGGATGATTGGAAAGATTGTTCTTCCTCTAGATCCTTGTCCTTCCTTTCTTAATCTTTACCCTAACCTCCATGGAAAACCTTAAAATCCGGGCCTTTAGACTACGGTATCACCGCTACCTCGTGGGTAGAGTGCCGTAGGGAGCGGAGTAAGAAGGTATGCATGGAGTCCTATGAAAATATATGACGGGCAAGAAAGGGGATGAGAGATCTTCGTCTCTCAAACCTTCCCCAGATCTAACCCTAACAAGCGAGGAGACTACTTACTCATTAGGGAATTGAAGAACATTTATCTAGGGCAGAGAATGAAAATTACCTAGGGCAGGAATTGAAATCTAAACTAGAGCAAGGAATTAAATCTACTTACAGATGCATCTCTCCAATCATCAACGCAGGGTTGTCAGATCTGAATTCATGAATTGAAAAGAAACACCGATGCTCTCCAAAAGAAATCTGAATTTTATTAATGAAGGGAGGCATGAAAAGAATACAATGATTTGGGCTTCTATTTATAGGAGATAGAAACCCTATGTTACAATTGATTCGCATGTCTACATTTACCAAAATATCCTTAGGAAGACCTAGTCAAAGTAGACTTCCAAGCTTTGGTAAAATTTTATGTCTGGAAATTTTGGAACTGATTCTGGGCTTCTTGGGCTTTTATTTCTTTGGATCTTTATTCAATTTGGCTTCTCTATTTCTTCCAGATCTCCAGTGAACAATTGAAGTGGAATTTTAACCGTTTGCTTTGTAATCTTGGACCTTGCGTTACCTTGTACTGATCTTTTGTGTATGCTTGATTAAGATCCTTCTATTTGTTGGTCAAAGTCCCTTTTTTGTGTCGTCTTTTGTCTTTTTCACTGTTTTCGCTCCAAGAACCTGTAACCTGTAATATGTAGTAGACATGCGTCAAAAGCACCTATTTATTTATAAAACGAATAAGAATGAGGAATATAATAATGCAATATTATGGTGTGAACAAGTGACGGCAAAATCTCAACTCCATCTTACCATTCGTCACGCTACAGCAGATGCAATGTCAACAACGGCGTTCCTTCACAGTCCAGCATGATGCAGGTACGACGTCAACAAAAGACCTCACGGTCAAAACAACGGAGCCATGGCGAAAGTACCTAGTCCAAGTCCCAACGGCCACATCTACAGCCTGGAGACCCACAACAGCGTTCCTCCTCATTCAAGCAGGGCTCAGATGCCACATCACCAAGCGGAGCCATGGCAAAATCCCTAGTTCCAAACCTCGACAGTTCACCAACAACCTAGAGACAACCGCGACATTCGTCTCGATACAGCAGACGCAATGCCAGCAAACGAAGCAAAGGCCAAATTCCTAGCTTCAGGGTCTTGACGGCAACTCATATAAAACTTGAAAGACTATCGGAGATCATCCCACACCGGCACGGAGTGGTCACCACCTCGACGTTCGTCTCGATACAGCAGACAAAATGTCACTACAGCGTCCTTCCTCCAACAGGATTCAGACACACCAAAACAAACGAAGCGAAGGACAAATTCCTAGCTTCAGGGTCTTGACGGTAACTCATATAAAACTTGGAAGACTATCGGAGATCATCCCACACCAGTGCGGAGTGGTCACCACCTCGACGTTCATCTCGATACAGCAGACGAGATGTCACCACAGCGTCCTTCCTCCAACAGGATTCGGACACACCAAAACAAACCAAGCGAAGGACAAATTCCTAGCTTCAGGGTCTTGACGGTAACTCATATAAAACCTAAAAGACTATCGGAGATCATCCCACACCAGTGCGGAGTGGTCATCACCTCGACGTTCGTCTCGATACAGCAGACGAGATGTCACCACAGCGTCCTTCCTCCAACAAGATTCGGACACGCCAAAGCAAACGAAGCGAAGGCCATACTCCTAGCTTCAGGGTCTTGACGGTGACTCAAATAAAACCTGAAGGCCTATCGGAGATCATCCCACATCAGCACGGAGTGGTCACCACCTCAAAGTTTGTCTCGATACGGCAGACGAAATGTCACCATAGCGTTCTTCTTCCCGCAGGATTCAGACGCGACGATCAAACAAACGGAGCCACGGCAAAATCCCTAGTTCCAAACCTCAACAGTTCACCAGCAACCTAGAGACAACCGCCACATTCGTCTCGATACAGCAGACGCGATACCAGTGAACGAAGCGAAGGCCAAATTCTTAGCTTCAGGGTCTTGACGGCAACTCATATAAAACCAGAAAGACTATCGGAGATCATCCCACACCAGCGCGGAGTGGTTATGACTCATCGGGGCTCTCCAAAATGGGCCTAATCTCAAGTAAAAAGCGGCATGGCAAAATTCCTAACGCTTGCTCTTTCGACGGTCAAACTACCTAGGAGGATTGCTTGAAGGCGTCTTGTCCAGCCCCCGAAGGGATCAGAGACACGACAGTCATAAGGCTACTCGAACAAGCAAGATTGCCTATCGAGGAATACATCAGCCAACGCGACGGTACGACGGACAAAACCCTAGTACCACAGACCCTAACAGACCTTTATCGTATAGAGCAGAGGTTAACTGTGATGTTAGGATATCCTTGCGAGAAATGCTCGATTCGTCTCGACTCGTAGGGAAAATCCTTAGACAATCGGGATAAGAACCGGTTTCCTAAGCACTGAGGCCCTGCAAGTCGGTTCAAAATGGACTCTTGCATATTATTCATGGGCCACACTCTCCAAAGTTGAATCTCGACAAGGAGGGAAACAACCGCTTACGGGTCCTCTCGACTTATAAGAGGGAAAATTCTCTTGTGAGATCCTTACGACTCTCAAGAGAAAACGCACTTAGGAATCCTCACGACTCCTGAGGAGAAAATACACCTACGGGATCCTCTCGACTCGTAGGGAGAAAAGTCTTTATGAGACCCTCACAGCTCATAAAGTTGAGAAGTTCTAGGCAGCAGATCTGAACCTGCTTTCTAAGCCATTACTACCTCTCGAAGAAGCCGAAACAAGATACTCACCCTATCATCTGCCGGCTATGTTTGCTAAAGTGACATACTGAAGACAAAAGAAAGGAGAAAGCAGAGAGATGACACAAGACATTGCAAAAAAATGTGTATCTTTTATTCATGAATTCAATTGGGTACAAAATACATCATATGAAAGAATAAAAGAACGAGTACATTTTATTCAAAATTACAAATGGTACCAAAAAAAAATTATTGAGAGGGAAGCGCTTTCAATAATTCGATCAACCGCTCGCGTAATTCCCTCAGCCTCTCTTCTTGATCAGCTGTCGCGGCCAGCTCTGCTTCGACCTGGGCTCGCTGCTGCAAGTAAGACGAAAGTTGTTCCTCGAAGACCCGCTGAGCTGCTTCCTGATTTTATGCATCCCGCTCGATGACGTCGAACTTCTGCCTTAGTGTTAACCCGTCAGAAATGCATCGCAGAAGGCCTTCGAAGATAACTTTCAACTGGGCAGCATTCGCATCAACCTGAGCGTGCAGTCGAGCAGATTCGCTTGCAGTTTCTTTACATTCCTTCCGCTTTAAAGCCACTTCCTGTTCAAGATGGTGGAAGTAAGAAGTGCTTTGCTCGATCCATGCAGCCCGTTGAGTGCTCGCAGCCAAAATCTCAGGTGCAGGACGCCTAAGCTCAAGCTCATGCAGGCAAGCCTTGATTTCCCTGCAGCGATTAACCCAGGACTCAATGACGCCCACACCATGAAAGTTCACGAGCGTCGCCAGCATAGGGTTAACCTCCGCGGAAAAATCCACAGCAGATGTGGGAGTCTCCACGTCGAGCTCCTCAATGTAGTCACTCAGCATGCACAGACTATTCGCGGCGCCTTTCGAGGACAGACGTTTGGAAAAGGGCCCTGCCGGCATCATAATGCGAGACTCGAAAGAGGCTGGAGTCGATGTGATTGCTGCAAGATAAATCACAATCAGATCACGGCTCGAGAAATAAAGGATGTACATACAAAAAAAAAGTCTACTATACCAGCTGCAACAAGGGGCAGAGCCGGGAGTGCTGGTAGCGCAACGACAGCCTCGTCCCCTCCTTCAATGTGTAAGGCTACAAGCAATATAAAGAAGAGTTAGCGGTAATGCGACTGCCTGTTAAAGAAAGGACGTCGTTTAGAAAAGATACTCACCGACACCAGGAGGCAGGTTAATCTCTGACAGGAAGGAGAAGTGTGGGTACAACACCTGATACAGGTGGTCAAAAAGGACTCCTACAAGGACGTAGTAATGCAACGTTAGTACATAAGTTATACAGCTTAAGAAATAAGACTGATGGGTCAAGAATCCTCACCTTCCAACATCTAAGATGGTATGAGAGAGGGTAGAGGAGGTGTCACCGTCAAGGTGGTAGCTGATGGCATTGCCTCGGGTAGCGCGACATCAGCACTAGCCTCACCTGCATTAGAAACAAGATAAACCCTGTCAGGAAAGATTGAAAAGATTGCAGAATAGAAAGAAAAGAAATGATCCAAAAATCTACCTAGTGAGTCGCCAGTCGGAACCGCGACAAGGGTGTCACTTGACACAGCAACTGCTCCATCCTCTTCCATCGGGAGGGTCTTACCTCCTGTCGCCTCATCCCCTGACTCTACCAGAGCCGTTGTAACGCTCGCGACGCTAGGAGATGGCAAAAAGCCGCAGGCGGAAAGAGCGATGATTGGAGCGGTGCTCGATTCTTGAGAGGGAGCAGCCACCTCGGGCTCAGCAATTGTAGCTATCTCGTCCATCGCCACCTCAGGCTCGGCACTGGTGGTCATCTCACCTACCTCCATCTCAGGCTCGGCAATCGTGACTGTCTTATCCGCCGCTACCTCGAGCTCAGCGATCGCAGCCACCTCGCCTACCGCCGCCTCGGGTTCGGCAATCACGGCTACCTCCTCTACCGCTGCCCCAGGCCCAGCGGTCGCCGCCACTTCGTCGGTAGGACTCGGCCCTGCAAGATAAGATATATGAGAATTGATACTTAAAACTTTGACAACGGAACCCCGTGTCACATTACCTTGGGTTGGTCTTCCGACCGGTTCCCGAGCCGCACGTGCTGCTCATCTATAGGCAGTAGACAAGACAGCCGGGGACTCCTCTGAGGGAGTAGGGGCAGGGGTAGCGGTGCTCGAGCCCGCGCCTACGGCTAAGGCAGCACTACGCTCCCTTGCCGTGCGCACTCAGCGCTTCCTTTCCGCCCAGGCAGTCAAAGCGGACCTTCTAGACGCCTCCACCAACAGGACATCATCGTCCACACCAGGGGTTACCTCTGGAGCCGTCAAGGCTTCCGTCATCGGTCGTTTGAGTAGGGCCTCTTTCGGCAATGCCGAAGAGGCCGGGACTTCGGTGGCTGGCCCGGGAAGAATCACCGCATCAGCTTGCGCGATCGGCATTGTGATCCCTGTGATAAGATAAAGAAAGGGTCAGATTGTCTATAAAAAAGGAGAATGAAGATGCAATAAGCCGAGACATACCAATGCTCAACAAAGCACGATTCCTCTCCTCCTCCTCGAAGGTCCTGAGGGAAGCCGCCAGAGCCTCTTCAGTGGTAAAGCCTGTTACAAAAAGAAAAGTGTCAGTCAAGACATGGTAATAAAAATAAAGATATAGTGCAATAACAAGGTATGACTGATGTTTACTTGATTGCACGAGGGTGGCCATCTCCGCTTGGTGGCTTGCGGATCACACAGAAGCTGCAATAGCGGCCGCGAGATCAATGTCTTTTGGCGCTATGAAGAGACCTTCGTTGGTCCCATATTCGCTCAGGCCCTCATTATAAGGAGCCTGAGGCTCCAGGCCGAGTACAACATCTAGGGAGAGGACTGACTTCTTTTTCCTCTTCTGCGCACGAACTCCAGTCGCAGCAAGCACGAGCTTACGCTTGGTGGGTACCTTGGGACGACGAGTCCCGATATCTGAGTCCATGCCAGATTCAGGGGAAGCTACAGTTATCGTCTCCGCGGGAGCGCGGGGCACTGATAGCACATCCACCGTCTCCACAGGAGCACGAGGTAACCCGCGCGTAGGGCTTAGCACACGTGGAGGCACGACTGCAGGGACTTCTCTTAGCGGAAGGGTGACAATGGTCCGCCGCTTCAAAGGGACGTTGCGATCACTGGCAGGAGACACACTTTTGCGATCGAGCAGCAGCCGCCTTTCTTCCCTAATGACGGCGCCCATCGAATGCTGGTACCATGCCGTATACACATTACGGATCCTCGGAATGCAACTCGGCTCGCTGATAAAGAAGTGAGAGCCCATATTCAAGCGCATGAAGTGATGCAGCGCATTCCGCATCCCCTCTTCAGTGGCAGTGGGTTCTAGCAAGAAAGCCTCCAGTGGCACTCCTTGATTATAGCTCAATTGTTGGGCAAAACGATGCGGATTGTATCTCATGAAAAGCGCCGCATCATTTTGCCTAAACACTAAGAAGCCCGGTCTGATAGAATATAAATGAAGGGTCTCCCGAGCTTTCAAAACTGAGGCTCCATCTTTAAAGATATCCTGCAATGGCCGTACCGTTGTGGCGGACTCTTTTCCGATGGTTACAACCTTGTCGGTAAAGGTCATCCCGTCTCCAACCGTGCGGGGACGAAGGAGCAAACCTCTAGCATCCCGCGGCAACGGATTTACAATCGATGCACCGACTAATTTTATAATACGGGGGAAGCTGCACCAGTCATAAAATGAATGCCTTTTGTGAATACCAAAAACGCCTAGTGCATGTAGCTCGAGCCATTACATGAAGTAATGCATCGAGAAGTTCACATGCTGTACTCCGGGTTCGGTAGTATCCGCCGCTTGACTAAGGCCGTAATATAGATGGGCTAAGACGGCGACCCCGACAGCAACTTTCACCCCAATAGTCATTCGGTGAGCCGGATAAAAGACAAATGGCCTCATACGGCGAAGGTGCATCGAGAGCGCGAACCATCTCAACCATAGCCCAAGAAATCCCAAAAAGAATGCTTCCTCATCCATCCTAGGGACTGCAATCTCCGCAAAAGGAACAACTGGAGAAATGGGAAGGAAGAAACTCTTCTGATCTACCTCCGTCGTTGGCAGGCTGTCCAAACCTAAGCCGAAAGGGTCGTCAAGAGTGGCGAATTTAACGGCCTCCTTCGAGAAGACTTTTGGGTTAAGGAAGCGAGCGATGAAATCCTCGAAACTAACCCCGCGGCTCCCAGATTCGAGAAAAAGGACCTCGTAGATATTCAACACTTTGATCAAGCTAGGAAACTGGTGTTGAACAGCATTCACCGGAGTAAGGCCTATCATCACCGGCTTAGCACCGAAAACATATTCTTCCGTGGGAAGCAACTCCTCATAATGCTCCCCTATGACCGGTAAGCCAGAAACTTTTGCAAATACCTCTAAGGAGATTGATACTTCTCGGTCCAGCGAAAGGAAGGTGTGAGCAGGAATGTTCCACAGCTCTAGAAATGCTTTAACCCACCAGGCGGGAAGAGTAGGATACTGGAAGAGAGAAGCATAAACGGCAGTATATAATCCAAGCCTCAACAACTGCGACTTCTTCGCTGACAGAATGTAGCGGGCCCATTACAAATAACCAGTCGGATGACGAGGAATCATACCTATATTATATGGTTGCCCCCATGGCCGTGCCTCACCTTGACAAATACGGCGTCCCAAGGTATCTAAAACCATGGGAGGCTGAACGGGAATCGAAGCTATAGCGGGCTGAAGAAGGCCTTCTGAAGTCCAATTAACCATCTCTACGGCGTAGTTCACCGGGGGTGAGTTGGCGTAATGGATCGCCATGATGGGCTCCGAGGGTACCGCGCACGAAAAGCTTTGTCGACCCCTAATAATCTGATTGTACCACGACCCCCAGAGGTGAAGATTCTTATGTTCCAGATCATGGTCTCTGATCAAAGCTAGGACCTCCCGGTCTACAGGTGCTCCAGGAAATCCTCCCTCTGAATGAACGAACGGAAACGAAGTATCGAAAGACATATTGCCTGCAAAAAGGTGGGACAGAAATCAACTGTCAGTGCTTTAATTTAGTCTGACACTCGGTACTTTAAAATTTGTACCACACTGCAAAGCAGTGGAAAGGGGACCAAAGGGAGACCCACAAAATCTAAATGACAATGCATCAATTAATAAAACAGCATCATCATAAGATGAGATTGTTAATTAATGAGGAAATCCTCAAGAAAATTCTCATTAAATGAGAAATCCCTCAGGAGAAGGAGAAAATCTCCCTTTGAAACCAAAGCTCTATGACAGAGTGACACTTGTCAAACTCTGATCATGAAGGAATAAAATTCCTTAAAGAGCCTGGCTCTCTAATGATGATGGAAAAATCCATCAAAGATTAATTAAAATTAATTTTTTATGAATTAAAAATTCTGGGATTTTCAAGATCCATAAAAAAACTCTTAAGTGTTCTTCATCAAAGATCAAGAGATCTACATATCATCAAAGAGCAGAGCTCTGTTCATAGGCTAAGAGACCCCAAGAAAAGATCTGTTTAGATCTATGGGTTTATGAGAGCAAGGCTCTATTAATGAAACCCTAAAAGAGTTTTCTTTAGATCAAAGATTTATGAAGAACAAGGCTCTGTTAATGGGTAAAAACCCTAATTTATTAAAATTATAAACTTTACCTAAGTTTTGGTAGAGTTCTGACTCTTGAAAAGTTCTTAAACTGAAGAGCAAGGCTCTGAATAAAAATTCTCAAGAAAGAAGATGATAATCATCTAAGGGACCAAAGGTCCTATTTATAGGCATTGAACCACCTCTTCAACTTCTGAGTTGATCCAAGGGCTCAGATGTTGCCACCGCTGCACTCACGTGTGCGCCACGTGAGCGCAACGGTGCGGGGGCATTTGTTTCCCCCAATCAGAGCAAAGCTCTGTTTTAAAATTCAAAATTTGAAAATTGAAGCAACGCTTCAAATTCAGAGCTAGGCGCGTTGAGCGCCACGTGTCAGACACAGACGCGTTAGCGCCAAGTGCGCATCGCCCTAAATAGCGCACCCCCAATCAGAGCAAAACTCTGTCTTAAATTTTAAAATTGAAAAGTTGAAGCAACGCTTCAGATCCAGCGCTCTGCGCTGCGCGCTGCACGCCGCGTGTCAAACACGGGTGCGCTAGCGCAGTTGTGCTGCGCTCTGCGCTGCGCGCCACATGTCGAACGTAGGTGCACTAGCGCAAGGTGCGCCAGCGCAAGAATTAAAAATTCCCCACCGTTAGATCAAAAGATCTAATAATAATAAATTATTAATTAATCAGAATTAAAATTCTGTTATGGAAAAATCTTTCCAATCTTATTAAAACAAGAAAATTATCTTCTGCGAAACAGAAGCCTTGGGATCAAAGATCAAACGGTGGGAATTATTTCCAAATCAATCAGAGAAAGATCTCTTAAACTGATTCAACAAATCATTTGGCCCTATATAAAGGCCCCAAGACTTCAAGTCTCAAAAAAAAAAAAGAAAAAAAACCTCTGCAAACTTTGAGAAAAAACTCAAACAGAAAGAAGAGCAAGCTCTTAGAAAAAAGAAGAAGATCATTTCTTCATCTTCAAAGTAAAGAACTAGTTCTTGAACAACAGAGATGAAACCATCTCGTAAAAAGAAGAACATCTTCTAAAAAGATCATAGATCTACAAAAGACCAAGGTCTTTGATAAAAAGAAAAAGATCAAAAGATCTAATCATAAAAAAATAAAAGAAGTATTTACTTCGTTCAAAGATCCTTGATCTACAAAGGCAGAGCCCTTTTATAAAACAAGAACTTTTGTTCTTGAATCTTGAGGAAAAACCTCCTTTAAGAAGAACATAAATTTGTTCTCTGATCTTAAATTTGATCAAATGCGCTTTGCGCTATTAGAAAGTGCCTTGCACTCATGAATTGCGCTTCCTGGACCGGCGCTCAACGCCAAAACATGTCACGTGTCAACCAAAGACACAATCTGCGCTTTGCGTTTCTGAAACAGCGCACTGCGCTCATGGACTAGCGCTCAACGCCAAGCGCGCCACGTGTCACTCACTGGCGCGCCAACAAACTAGCGCAACACGCTCATAAATTAAAAGCGCAATGCGCTAATAAACTAGCGCTTAGTGCTAAGCGCGACACGTGTCCTCTTCGTGTGCGCTACCCGACAGAAGCGCAATGCGCTATTTAACTGGCGCAAAGCGCCTGGCGCACCACGTGGCGTACTGTTAGAACACACTTTGTTCTGATGAATGCTATGCATTCAATACAAGACAAAAAATGTCAGAGCCCAATGCCTAGCATTATTAAAAGGGCCGAGCTCAAATAAAGGCTTAACAGCCAGAACAACAAAAAATGCTAAACATTTTAATTGGACTTAGCCCAACTCTGGCCATAAGTCCTGAACTTATATTGAACTGAGCACATCTGCTCACAAATATTCAACTGATCTCAGTCCCAAACTGGGTTACAGACCTTTCAAGCAATTCACATCGGTTCGAGGGTACATCTCGTTACTCCTCTGATATTTGTCGTTGTAATCCTTCAACGTCTTTAGAGAGGTGACGGGTCCCGATGACCGCACATTTCTACGGACTGTGGGGTCCTTAAACTCATGGACTACGATGTCCTTAAACTTTATAGACTACGATGTCTTTAAACTGGACTGTGGGGTCCTTAAGCCCATGGACTATGATGTCCTTGTTAGTGTATATGCCCTAGAGGCCATTACTGTATCATACTAGTTTGTATATTACTTAATGGATGCTTGGGATATTCACCTTGTATATACAATCTTGCTCAAAATAGTAGTATGCTACTTGGTTTGTCTCTACTTCAATATGTACTTGTGTTTATTTTACTATATCACTTATACGCATTAGTGGAGCCCTTAGGATCTTTGCTTGATTACCAGCGTTGTGATGGCAGTCACACTAGTGGGGGCTGGGTAATCTATAAGCACATCCTTATACAGGTCCCTAGTCGCAGGACTATCGAGACAGGGCATCGATACTCCGGAGTAGACTAGCGTATGCGCTTCTCATCCCAGTGTGGGAGATGGTCTGTCCCACAGCCATCAGTACGTCGTACTAGAGATAGTATACGGGTGCTCGTTGGGTTACGAGTACACTGGACAGGACTCGTCGGGAACTGACAGGTTGGTATTATACCTATCATCAGTCATCAGTTCCCAGGTGACATGAGTACAGCTTAATCCGCTGACTTGACACTGGCACTTCGCCTCGAGTGTGTTCCCACTGCACTTTGATCACTACCCTACCACGGCTCAAAGGAGTCGTGCAAACAGGTGGTGGTTGGGTGCAGTCCCGAAGCACTTGGAGGCAGTGACGGTTAGACAGGATTCGTCTCTCCCGGTATTGGGGGTTGACATCGCGCTGTGTCTAGGAGAGCCATTACACGAGTAGTCCCTGGCCAGGGCAAACGAGATATACTGGTAGGTTTTCAGTGTTATCTCAGGGTGTTTTGGGCTTCGCTCCGGCACGACTTGTACCGCTATTGGGGGACTGACGTTTACCACCCCCTAGGCCCGCCATGCGATGTATCAGACGAACAGACCGGACTGTACGGAGACTGTCACATTCAGACTCAGTAGGAGTACCGATGGGGTTTCACTGTTAGTGTATATGCCCTAGAGGCCATTACTGTATCATACTAGTTTGTATATTACTTGATGGAAGCTTGGGATATTCACCTTGTATAAACAATCTTGCTCAATATAGTAGTATGCTACTTGGTTTGTTTCTACTTCAATGTGTACTTGTGTTTATTTCAGTATATCACTTATACGCATTAGTGGAGCCCTTAGGATCTTTGCTTGATTACCAGCGTTGTGATGGCAGTCACACTAGTGGGGGCTGGGTAATCTATAGGCACATCCTTATACAGGTCCCTAGTCGTAGGACTATCGAGACAGGGCATCGATACTCCGGAGTAGACTAGCGTATGCGCTTCTCATCCCAGTGTGGGAGATGTTCTGTCCCACAGCCATCAGTACGTCGTACTGGAGATAGTATACGGGTGCTCGTTGGGTTACGAGTACACTGGACAGGACTCGTCGGGAACTGACAGGTTGGTATTATACCTATCGTCAGTTATCAGTTCCCAGGTGACATGAGTACAGCTTAGTCCGCTGACTTGACACTGACACTTCGCCTCGAGTGTGTTCCCACTGCACTTTGATCACTACCCTACCACGGCTCAAAGGAGTCGTGCAAACAGGTGGTGGTTGGGTGCAGTCCCGAAGCACTTGGAGGCAGTGACGGTTAGACAGGATTCGTCTCTCCCGGTATTGGGGGTTGACATCGCGCTGTGTCTAGGAGAGCCATTACACGAGTAGTCCCTGGCCAGGGCAAGCGAGATATACTGGTAGGTTTCCAGTGTTATCTCAGGGTGTTTTGGGCTTCACTCCGACACGACTTGTACCGCTATTGGGGGACTGACGTTTTACCGCCCCCTAGGCCCGCCATGCGATGTATCAGACGAACAGACCGGACTGTACGGAGAATGTCACATTCAGACTCAGTAGGAGTTCAGATGGGGTTTCACCTCGTCAGCCTTCTTGTCGGCATCTACCTGGGGACCGTTACGCACAGCTAGTGCCGCTTGCGGTCTGTGGTTAAACCCACTGCCAGCGTAGTGTCGAGTCTTTAGAGTCCCACACAGAGGGTATTCGCCTCTGGGCAAAACAGAGTAGAGGTCGCATGGTTTTGCGACAGGGTTCGTTCTCATCCGCGCACTTGTGCACGTTTGGAGTCCGGACGGATTATACTGGCAGGCTCTGGTTTGAGCCAGATACTGGTATATGTTTTGGGGGTTGCTTTTATATCTTGGTATTCTTGTTTTTCGGAACGAGAATGCAGGTGTGTATGCACAGTTGCTTGAGGAGGAGAATGAGGTTTTTCATTAGGGTTTTCGGAACGGGTGCGTATGCACAATTGACAGTCTTCATTTTCCAAACCCTAATGGATTTATATATTATCTATTAATAATAATAATTAAATGAGAATTATGTTATGGTTGTTTTTGTTGACTTGTTGACCTTGGTTGACTTGTTGACCATTGACCACTTTCATGCCTTGAAAGTCTTCCTTGATTCATGCTTACTTTTTATTAAATGAAGCATGGTTGTGGTCATTCAAAATACTACCATCAACTATTCTCATTTTCAATTATTATCATTTAGATAATTCATTTCTTTTGCAATATGGTTGCAAGAAAGAAATAATTGAGCTCATTCTATCATAACCTCTCTCTCTCCTCATTTCATCTTCTTCTTCCTCTTGAAAAGAGAAACCTTCTCATGTGTTGAGAATCATTCTCTTTAGAAAGAAAAGCAAACCCTAATCTCTCTCTACTCATTCTAGGATGAAGGTTTAGCAAACCGGATACCCTAGTTCACTCAAAGATCGAGGAAGAGCCCAAAGTCGAACCTTCGAGGTGGATCCATCTTCGACGGGAGAAGGCGACGTAAAGAGAACCATCAACCTCTACAAGGTTTGAAGAAGAAGGAGTTCAAGTTTAGGTATAACCATCTTCCATAGTAGCTAACTCTCTTTAGCTAGAATACTAGTTTTAGTTTAGACAACGATCCCGACCATGTTTAGTCCATGTTGCCTCTTGCGATAAAAATTCGTTTTTTATACCGTTTCCGCCTCCCCGTAAGCACCGGGGGTCGCAATATGGACTTACATTCACCTCGTCAGCCTTCTTGTCGACATCTACCTGGGGACCGTTACGCACAGCTAGTGCCGCTTGCGGTCTGTGGTTAAACCCACTGCCAGCGTAGTGTCGAGTCTTTAGAGTCCCACACAGAGGGTATTCGCCTATGGGCAAAACAGAGTAGAGGTCGCATGGTTTTGCGACAGGGTTCGTTCTCATCCGCGCACTTGTGCACGTTTGGAGTCCGGACAGATATTACCAGCGGGCTCTGGTTTGAGCCGGATACTGGTATAGTATTTGGGGTTGCTTTTATCTCTCAGTATTCATGTTCCTCGGAACAAGAATGCAGGTGTGTATGCACAGTTTTTTGAGGAGGAGGAAGATGATTTTCATTAGGGTTTCGGAACGGGTGCGTATGCACAGTTGACAGTCGTCTTTTTCCAAACCCTAATGGATTTGTATTATATCATTTAATAATATATAATAAAATGAAATTGTGTCATGGTTAGTTTTTGTTGACTTGTTGACCATGGTTGACTTGTTGACCATGGTTGAACTTTTGACCATTATCATTACAAATGAAAGATGCTCTTTGATTCTAGCAAATTCATTTAATGCTTGTAATGATATTAGTCATTCTAAACTATCCATCAACCTTTTCATTTTGATTATTATTATTTGATAATTCATTTTCTTTTTTGCATTATGGTTGTAAGAAAGGAAATGAGAGCTCATATTCTATCATATTCACTCTCTCTCTTCACTTCATCTTCTTCTTCCTCTAGTCAAGAGAAACCTTCTCATGAGTTGAGAATCCTTCTCTTGAAAAACAAAAGCAACCCGTAGACACTCTCTACTCACTCTAGGATCAAGGGTCTAGCAAGCCGGCGATTCTAGTTCACTCCAAGTACGAGAAAGAGCCCAAAGGTCGAGCCTTCGAGGTGGATCCATCTTCGAAGGAAGAAGGCGACAAAGGAGAACCATCAACCTCTACAAAGTTTGAAGACGAAGGAGTTCAAGTCTAGGTATAACCATCTTCATCCGAGTAGCTAAACTTCTTTAGCTAGTTTGCTAGTTTTAGTTTAGACAACGATCCCGACCTTGCATAGTCCATGTTGCCTCTTGCACTAAAAATTTGATTTTTATACCGTTTCCGCCTCCCCGTAAGAACCGGGGGTCGCAATGTGGACTTACAGTGGTATCAGAGCCTAACTAAACTTAAACTAGCTTGGTAGTGAAGTGTAACGAAGTTCGGAACCGTAAAAAACCCAAAAACCATACCTTTTCAAAACCTGAGTTTCTGTTGAAATTTTTTTGGCTCAAAATGAAAAACTTTATACTTGTAAAATCGTCTCAGGGTTTTCTAAGAACACCCATGAAAAACGATCCACTGTTGAGCTCAAAGCGCCGCCCTTCCGCCGCGCGAGGTGGGCTCGTGCCGCGCAACCGCCGCGCTTTGTCTTCTTCTCTGCATCGTTTTTCGTGCAGTGTGTTTGTGTGTTGGTTTTGGGATTTTTAAAATATATTATATGTGCCCAGATTTTCCAGAAAAGAAATTTCCTTTTGGGGTCCTATAATTCCGTATTTTTTCCGAACTTCACTGCACTTTGACTATGATGGTTATATCTGTGATGCTTGCATGTATTGAACGTCGGCTAATCGCTATAAGACGATTAGTCGGGGTTATACATGATCTGTAATGTGCTGGAATGTGTATATGAATGTGTTGGACTGTCGCGGGTGAATAGCCGGGGTGGATGTGAGATGAGCTTTTGTTTTTCTTTCATTCATTGTAAATGTAAATTGATGTAATAATATTATTTGTTTGGCCGCACAACCGGGTCGGGGTTGTAGCCGTCATTGTATAATTCTTTTACTGTTTTTGCTCCTAGGATAGACCCATGGAGGGGTGCACGAACTACCGGGTATGCCGAAGTGTCGAGTGGCCTACTCATGGAGATGAGGGAGGTTGCTACGCTTCGGGTACTTGGCGGGTAGTTTGCCGCACCCATAGGGGTCTTGGGTGGGGTATTTGGCTATTCACCGCGACCGTGCTATCCGCTTTTCGTTTCAGGCTCGAAAGGATTGCGGATTGCTAGTATATCCAATGCATTCATCTGTGATCTGTAATGTCTACTATTGCTATATCTATAACTATTTAGGCGTTGCTTATGTTTTACAGACGCGCTAGCCCAGCCCCCGCTCTGTCGTTAGTTAAGTAACCTAACGGGTAATGACGGGGCCCAGTGGCGAATGCGAATGGCATAAGCGTACGTCATATTTTGGTTGTTTTCTGCAATGGTAGGATTAAATGATGGGACGCATTAAAAGTACTAATGCAAGAATATCACGCATTAAAAGAACTAATGCAAGATAATAAACCAAGTTAAAGTCGTTGGAACACTTTCGAAAAACCACTCGGTTCTTTTCAAAACCAACTTTTAAAATACGGAGTTTGAGCCACTCCATTTAAAAGCTATCACGTTCCATCGACCAAATCAAGTTCACTACGTTCACGGTTTTGCCAAAACCATTCGTAGCCCTCCGTCGTTTCATATGAATATTCAACGGTATTCAAGCTGTGTTTGTTGGCCTTAGTCAAGGCACAGTGTTTGGTAGCTGGTGGGTATTCATATGTTGCATAGATAGAATGCGTTGGTTTGGGACAGTCGTATTGCCTTGTTGGCCATAGTCAAGGGTAGATACGGGTGGATTCAAATTAACCTGGATAACGACGGGTAGAACTTGACATGTGACTTATGATTTGTTGGCCTTAGTCAAGGTCATAAGAGCATGGGGCAAAAATTCACATCGGGAGTTTCATAAGTACTGAAACTTGCTAGATTTGCATACCATTTGGAGTGTGGTGATTCTGGTAGGATTCCTTCAGTTTCGTCACGCGATGATATTTGGATCCCGATCCTACTGTGAGTATATGCTACTCCTCGGGAAATTTCTCACTTAACGATCAATGCTATAAACCTAGTAGGTGCCTAGAAAGGTGTTAGCGGGGCTACGCCCCCAGGGAAAAGAGGTTCTTTAATTAAGGAACTTCGCGAAAGCGTTGGAAAACCTCCCTCGAAGTACCGACACCGGCCTGGCTGAACGGTTAAGCAAGTATTGTACGGTGGGATTGATCCTGGCTAATTCTTCCTTTATGGTTTGAGGAGGGATTCGAGAAACAGTGGGAGCCATCCTGTTTAGACAAACTAAAAACCATTCTAAACTTGCAAGAGCATCATGCTGAGTGTTTCTTCTTCTCTCTCCTAATTGCAGCGACCAATCAACATGACTGGACTTAAGTTACTCCTAGATAAAAACAAGCTGACAGGGCCAAACTACAAAGATTGGCTCAGGAATGTCAAGATAGCAATCACTTATGACAAGCTGGGGTATCTTCTTACCACCAAAGCTCCCCCTGTCCCTGGTCCAACTTCCAGCGTCGCGGATAAGGAAATCCGCAAGACTTGGGAGATTGATAGCGCGAAGGCCAAGTGCCTCCTGCTTGCCTCGATGGACAACGAACATCAGAGGAGGCATGAGAATATGGACATGGAGTCCATATTGCTTCATACAAAAGAACTGTATGGAGAGCAATCACGTATCGCAAGATACGAAGCGTCGAAAAAGTTGTTTTCGACAAGAATGGCCGTCGGATCATCAGTATCCGAGCACGTGCTAAAGATGATCGGCTACATTGAGGAGCTCGCTGACCTAGGGATCACATTGGAGAGTGAGCTATATACGGATATGGTGCTCCAGTCCCTTCCTTCCACTTACGCCCAGTTTATAATGAACTTCAACCTACAAGAAAAGGAGGTTGAACTTTCAGAGCTCCTCAACCTGCTGAGGAGCGCAGAGGGCACCCTACAGAAAGGTAGGGAAACATCCACTTTGTTTGTAGGAGGATCATCTTCTTCTAGGTCCAAGGCGAAAGCCAAGGGAAAGAAGAAGAAAGCCCCCGCCAAACCAAGGGGCGGTGTTAGTAAAGTGGATATGAAGGGAAAAGGTAAAGCAACAAAGATAGCGGGGAAACTTGTGGATAAGGAAGAATGCTTCTTTTGTCATAAGAAAGGACACTGGAAAAATGATTGCAGGGCCTGGAAGGCCAGAACACAGGAATTGAAGCAGGTTGCAGCTTCAGCTTCAGGTGTGTATGTTATTGAAAACTGTCTTTCAATAAACTCTACTTCCTGGGTATTGGATACCGGATCAGGATCTCATATCTGTAATTCTTTGCAGGCGTTGAGAAACCGTAGGGTTTTGAAGGCAGGTGACATGACCCTCAGAGTTGCGAACGGAGCTAGCATGGATGCTAAAGCCGTGGGGGACTATCACCTGGGAATGTCAGATGGACATGTTTTGGTTTTGCGTAATTGCTTTTTTGTACCCAACGCAACTTGTAATATCATTTCTGTATCTTTAGTTTCTAAAGAAGGTTATGAATTTGCGTTTGTAAGTAATGTTGTGAACATTCACCTTAATCAAGTTTTGATTGGGTCAGGTACTTTGAGTAATGGTATATACGTGTTAAACCAACCACAGATTTTTAATGTCCAGAATACACAAAAGAAAGTCTCCAGATATTAATCGGGCTTTCTTATGGCATTGTAGACTGGGTCACATCAATGAGACACGGTTGACTAAGTTACATAAAGAAGGATACTTGGATCCGTTCGAGTATCAGTCTTATGCCACTTGTGAATCTTGTCTCATGGGAAAAATGACAAAGACTCCGTTCACTGGACACGGAGAAAGAGCGAGCGAGCTCTTGGGACTCATACACAGTGACGTGTGTGGTCCAATGTCTACACATGCGCGAAGCGGTTATTCATACTTCATTACTTTCATAGACGATTTCTCTAGGTATGGACATGTCTTCTTAATGAAGCACAAGTCCGAGGCATTTGAAAAATTCCAGGAGTATAAGAATGAAGTAGAGAAACAGACCGGCAAAAGTATTAAGATTCTAAGATCGGATCGAGGTGGAGAATACTTAAGTGCCGAATTCCTGAATTACTTAAAAGAGAATGGTATTCTCTCTCAGCTTACTCCTCCATACACTCCGCAACATAACGGTGTATCGGAGAGACGGAACCGAACCCTATTGGATATGGTTCGGTCCATGATGAGTAACGCTGAGTTACCGCGATCATTCTGGGGATATGCAATAGAAGCAGCTGCGTATCTCTTGAACAAGGCTCCCACCAAGACTGTGCCTACCACCCCTTATGAGATGTGGACTGGGAAGAAACCCTGTCTTAAGTATCTTAAGGTATGGGGATGTCCAGCTTTTGTAAAAAGGCAGCATGCGGACAAGCTTGAGGCACGTTCAGTACAGTGTAAGTTTGTGGGATACCCAAGGAACTCCAGGGGGTATCTTTTCTATTCCGCTGAGGAACAAAAGGTTTTTGTTTCTCAGCATGCCCGCTTCTTGGAAACTGAGTTTTTGGAAACCCAGATAAGTGGGAGCACAATAGAACTGGAAGAAATTCCAGAACCACAAAACATTACTGAAAGCTTAGAGGAACCAGAGGGTTCGAAAGAACAGGACATTCCTACGCCGCTCCGCAGGAGTAGTAGGCAGTCTCATCCGCCCGAGAGATACTGCGGTTTTCTCATAGACGGGGATAGAGAGGATTGCATCATAGATTATGATGAGCCTACTAGCTTCCAGCAGGCCGTTCAGAGCGTTGACTCAGTGAAATGGCTGGATGCAATGCGGACCGAAATGGAGTCCATGTACACCAACAAGGTATGGACGTTGGACATTGCTCCAGACGGGGTAAAACCCGTAGGATGCAAGTGGATCTTCAAAAGGAAGATTGGTGTAGATGGACAGGTTGAGACCTATAAAGCTAGGCTGGTAGCAAAGGGTTTCCGTCAAAGACCTGGCTTGGACTATGACGAAACCTTTTCTCCAGTAGCCATGCTGAAATCCATTCGGATCCTTCTTGCCATTGCTGCCTTCCACGATTATGAGATCTGGCAAATGGACGTAAAGACAGCTTTTCTAAATGGAAATTTAGAGGAGTGTGTCTATATGGACCAGCCAGAGGGCTTCATTCAGAGTGGGAGCAGCGGAAAGGTGTGCAAGTTGCTTAAGTCCATCTATGGACTGAAGCAGGCATCGCGGAGTTGGAACATCTGCTTTGATGAGACGGTCAAAGAATTTGGCTTTATCAAAAATCCAGATGAACCATGCATCTATAGTAGATTTGTAGCGAGAACTGTAGTATTCCTCGTTTTATACGTGGATGACATTCTCTTAATAGGAAATGACATTCCTATGCTACAATCTGTCAAGGGGTTCTTGTCACACAGGTTCTCCATGAAAGACCTGGGTGATGCCTCATACATCCTGGGGATCCGGATCCATCGTGATAGATCCAAGAGGATATTGGGACTTTCTCAGTCCAGGTAGATCGACACCATAGTGAAGAGATTTAGTATGGAAGATTCCAAGCGCGGTAACCTACCGGCTTGTCACGGGATCACCCTCTCTAAAGAAATGTCTCCCAAGACTGATTTGGAGAGGGATCGCATGTCTATTATACCCTACGCTTCTGCGGTAGGCTCTATAATGTATGCGATGTTGTGTACCAGACCGGATGTAGCTTATGCACTGAGTGTGGTAAGCCGGTATCAGTCAAACCCTGGGGAGAAACACTGGATAGCGGTAAAGAACATTCTCAAGTACCTGAGAAGGACTAAGGAGATGTTCTTGGTGTATGGCGGAAAAGACCTCCAGATCGAGGCCTTTGCTGACTCCAGCTTCCAGAGTGACAAGGATGATTCCAATTCCATGTCGGGCTTTGTCTTTACCCTCAATGGAGGGGCGGTGTGTTGGAAGAGTTCCAAACAGGAAACCGTTGCAGACTCGACGATGGAAGCGGAATACATCGCTGCATCTGATGCCGCAAAAGAAGCTGTCTGGATAAAGAAGTTCTTGAAAGAACTTCAGGTGGTTCCGTCCATTGTTGACCCAACACCTCTGTATTGCGACAACAATGGGGCTATAGCTTTAGCGAAGGAACCCAGGTCCCATCAGAGATCCAGGCACATCTTGAGGCGGTATCACCTGATCAGGGAGATCGTGGATCGCAAGGAGATCGAGGTTCGGAGAGTTGCTTCAGAAGACAACACTGCAGATCCATTCACCAAGGCCCTGCCCCAGACTCAGTTCGAGCGGCTGATCGAGATGATAGGTCTTCGATACGCCAGTACATGGCCTTAGTGCAAGTGGGAGATTGTTAGTGTATATGCCCTAGAGGCCATTACTGTATCATACTAGTTTGTATATTACTTAATGGATGCTTGGGATATTCACCTTGTATATACAATCTTGCTCAAAATAGTAGTATGCTACTTGGTTTGTCTCTACTTCAATGTGTACTTGTGTTTATTTTACTATATCACTTATACGCATTAGTGGAGCCCTTAGGATCTTTGCTTGATTACCAGCGTTGTGATGGCAGTCACACTAGTGGGGGCTGGGTAATCTATAAGCACATCCTTATACAGGTCCCTAGTCGCAGGACTATCGAGACAGGGCATCGATACTCCGGAGTAGACTAGCGTATGCGCTTCTCATCCCAGTGTGGGAGATGGTCTGTCCCACAGCCATCAGTACGTCGTACTAGAGATAGTATACGGGTGCTCGTTGGGTTACGAGTACACTGGACAGGACTCGTCGGGAACTGACAGGTTGGTATTATACCTATCGTCAGTCATCAGTTCCCAGGTGACATGAGTACAGCTTAGTCCGCTGACTTGACACTGGCACTTCGCCTCGAGTGTGTTCCCACTGCACTTTGATCACTACCCTACCACGGCTCAAAGGAGTCGTGCAAACAGGTGGTGGTTGGGTGCAGTCCCGAAGCACTTGGAGGCAGTGACGGTTAGACAGGATTCGTCTCTCCCGGTATTGGGGGTTGACATCGCGCTGTGTCTAGGAGAGCCATTACACGAGTAGTCCCTGGCCAGGGCAAACGAGATATACTGGTAGGTTTCCAGTGTTATCTCAGGGTGTTTTGGGCTTCGCTCCGGCACGACTTGTACCGCTATTGGGGGACTGACGTTTACCGCCCCCTAGGCCCGCCATGCGATGTATCAGACGAACAGACCGGACTGTACGGAGACTGTCACATTCAGACTCAGTAGGAGTACCGATGGGGTTTCACCTCGTCAGCCTTCTTGTCGACATCTACCTGGGGACCGTTACGCAC
This sequence comes from Agapanthus africanus, assembly GCA_030015575.1. Taxonomy (NCBI): domain Eukaryota; kingdom Viridiplantae; phylum Streptophyta; class Magnoliopsida; order Asparagales; family Amaryllidaceae; genus Agapanthus; species Agapanthus africanus. The sequence continues at coordinate 143,963,234 of CM057339.1, forward strand.
AGCTAGTGCCGCTTGCGGTCTGTGGTTAAACCCACTGCCAGCGTAGTGTCGAGTCTTTAGAGTCCCACACAGAGGGTATTCGCCTATGGGCAAAACAGAGTAGAGGTCGCATGGTTTTGCGACAGGGTTCGTTCTCATCCGCGCACTTGTGCACGTTTGGAGTCCGGACAGATATTACCAGCGGGCTCTGGTTTGAGCCGGATACTGGTATAGTATTTGGGGTTGCTTTTATCTCTCAGTATTCATGTTCCTCGGAACAAGAATGCAGGTGTGTATGCACAGTTTTTTGAGGAGGAGGAAGATGATTTTCATTAGGGTTTCGGAACGGGTGCGTATGCACAGTTGACAGTCGTCTTTTTCCAAACCCTAATGGATTTGTATTATATCATTTAATAATATATAATAAAATGAAATTGTGTCATGGTTAGTTTTTGTTGACTTGTTGACCAACGTTGACTTGTTGACCATGGTTGAACTTTTGACCATTATCATTACAAATGAAAGATGCTCTTTGATTCTAGCAAATTCATTTAATGCTTGTAATGATATTAGTCATTCTAAACTATCCATCAACCTTTTCATTTTGATTATTATTATTTGATAATTCATTTTCTTTTTTGCATTATGGTTGTAAGAAAGGAAATGAGAGCTCATATTCTATCATATTCACTCTCTCTCTTCACTTCATCTTCTTCTTTCTCTAGTCAAGAGAAACCTTCTCATGAGTTGAGAATCCTTCTCTTGAAAAACAAAAGCAACCCGTAGACACTCTCTACTCACTCTAGGATCAAGGGTCTAGCAAGCCGGCGATTCTAGTTCACTCCAAGTACGAGAAAGAGCCCAAAGGTCGAGCCTTCGAGGTGGATCCATCTTCGACGGAAGAAGGCGACAAAGGAGAACCATCAACCTCTACAAAGTTTGAAGACGAAGGAGTTCAAGTCTAGGTATAACCATCTTCATCCGAGTAGCTAAACTTCTTTAGCTAGTTTGCTAGTTTTAGTTTAGACAACGATCCCGACCTTGCATAGTCCATGTTGCCTCTTGCACTAAAAATTTGATTTTTATACCGTTTCCGCCTCCCCGTAAGAACCGGGGGTCGCAACGTGGACTTACAGTCCTTAACCTAGACTGTGGGGTCCCTTTAAACCCACGGACTACGATGTCCTTAACCTGGACCGTAATGTCCTTAAGCTAACAATGGACCAAAATGTACTTAAACTACCAACGGACCGTAATGTCCTTAAACTAACATTGGACCGTAATGTCCTTAAACTAATCGACCGCAATGTCCCTACACTAAACAACAGAGGCCAAACATTCTTTTATTGGATCTAAAACGACCCTGTTAAGTTGATCTTAGTCTGGAAATTAGATTAACGTATCCTTAACAAACGTTTAAGTTGATCTTAATCTCAAATGAGACTAACGTATCCTTAAACCCAAACCCCAAACCCAAATCTAAGAAGATACAGATTTGGACTAATCCACGTCCTACGGGCGACAACATAAATTAGTCTCCGTATACAATCCACGGGCAACCACAAACAAAACAAACACCCACGACACGAAGTGACCATCTGGAGAAGGAGAAAGTTGTTACCGAGATGCGGTAGCGTAATTAACTGCAGGGGTTTGCGCCTGCAGGGAAGAGCGTCCCTACAATCAAAAACCTCTCAAACGAGGGGGGAATCTGACGAAGTCTGCTACATCGGCCGCATCCGTGTAAACCTTCGATACACGGTGCCATAAATCAACTTGGCATCTTCGGAAAGGTGGACGGATAGCACCAATTAGTATTTGCCCCCAGATTCAGACAAGACGTCAGGCCGTCTTCCCGGTTTCCGGCAGTAAACATCAACCAACAAGCTCCGCGTCGGAATTATGCTTCATCTCAGAGTGTACCCCACGTCGAAGTCAAGCTTCGCCTCGGTGTATCTGCCTTCCATGTCGAAATTATGCTTCGGCTCGGAATCAACCAGCGACCTCCCCGTCGGAATTAAGCTCCGCCTTGGAATCAAGTCGACCAACAAGCTCTGCGTCGGAATCATGCTTCGTCTCAGAGTGTACCCTGCGTCGGAATCATGCTTCGCCTCACTGTATCTGCCTTCCCTGTTGAAATTATGCTTCGGCTCGGAATCAACCAGCGACCTCCTCGTCGGAGTTAAGCTCCGCCTCGGAATCAAGTCGACCAACAAGCTCTGCGTCGGAATCATGCTTCATCTCAGAGTGTACCCCGCGTCGAAATCAAGCTTTGCCTCGGTGTATCTGCCTTCCCTGTCAGAATTATACTTCGGCTCGGAATCAACCAGCGGCCTCCTAGTCGGAATTAATTTCCGCCTCGGAATCAAGTCGACCAATAAGCTCTGCGTCGGAATCATGCTTCGTCTCAGAGTGTACCCCGCGTCGAAATCAAGCTTCGCCTCGATGTATCTGCCTTCCCTTTAGGAATTATGCTTCGGCTCGGAATCAACCAGCGACCTCCCCGTCGGAATTAAGCTCCGCTTCGGAATCAAGTCGACCAACAAGCTCTGCGTCGGAATCATGCTTCGTCTCAGAGTGTACCCCGCGTCGAAATCAATCTTCGCCTTGGTGTATCTTCCTTCCCTATCGGAATTATGCTTCGGCTCGGAATCAACCAGTGATCTCCTCGTCGGAATTAAGCTCCGCCTAGGAATCAAGTCGACCAACAAGCTCTGCGTCAGAATCATGCTTCGTCTCAGAGTGTACCCCGCGTCAAAATCAATCTTCGCATTGGTGTATATGCCTTCCCTGTCGGAATTATGCTTCAGCTCGGAATCAACCAGCGACTTTCTCGTCGGAATTAAGCTTCGCCTCGGAAACAAGTTGACCAACAAGCTCTGCGTCGGAATCATGCTTCGTCTCAGAGTGTACCCCGCTTCCAAATCAAGTTTCGCCTCGGTGTATCTGCTTTCCCTGTCCGAATTATGCTTCGGCTTGGAATTAACCAGCGACCTCTTTGTCGGAATTAAGCTCCGCCTCGGAATCAAGTAGACCAACAAGCTCTGTGCTGAAATCATGCTTCGTCTCAGAGTGTACCCCGTGTCGAAATCAAGCTTCGCCTCGGTGTATCTTCCCTCCCTGTCGGAATTATGCTTCGGCTCAGAGTCAACCAACGACCTCCCCGTCGAAATTAAGCCCCGTCTCGAAATCAAGTAGACTAACAAGCTCTGCGTTGAAATCATGCTTCGTCTCAGAATGTACCCCGTGTCGAAATCAAGCTCCGCCTCGGAGTATCTACTTTCTCTGTCGGAATTATGCTTCGCCTGGGAATCAACCTCTGCATCGAAATTATGCTTCGGTCAGAACGTCTGCCGCTAGTCGGAATTATGCTTCAACCCCTTGGAATCAATCTCCGCTCTTCGGAATTATGCTCCAACCCTCGGAATTATGCTTCGATCCCCGGAATTATGCTCCCGGGATGATGCTCCACCCCTGGAATGACGTTCCACCTCGAAGTCCAACTTCAAGATCCATCAATTTCATACACACAACTCATGCATGCGGTGTGCATTCATTGATGGGGGGCACTTTGTTGGGGTCAAAAATTGCACCCCGGTTGACCAAGTCAAAGTCAAGGTCAACCCCAAGCCCAGATCAAGTGGGCTCATGCCCGAACATGAAGCGGCCAGCCTCCCCCATGCCAAAATAAAAATCATGTAATAAATATATTTGATGTAATTTTTTAATGCATGAATGTAAGCAAAATGGGCATAAAGCCAAATTTTTGTAAAGCCCATGGCTTATGTGCAAAAGAAATGAGCACATGAGGCATGGGATGGGCAAAATGCCATTTTGTAAAGCCCAAGGGGCTATATGTAAATGTGTAAGCCTATATAAGGCAACATGATGATGAATAATGGATACATTTTTCATTCCCCTCAAGATCTAGGGTTTGTGTGCCACTTTCCCCTTTCTCAAGGGTCTAAAACCTTCTTCATCTTTTCCAATTAAATCAAGAGTTTAACTCTTTCTTTCTCGAAAAGAAGTAGTTTTTCACCACAAAACCCGCCAAGGGGAGCTCGGATCTCCCATCAAATCTCTGAAAGGGGAGATTTTGAATCTCACTCCCCTTTTCCCTTAAGATCCGGCCAACCGAAAGGAAGAAGAAGGAGACACATCTCCAAAAATCCCACGTTGGGAGGATTTAAGGCTCAAAAGAAGAGCCAAAGATTCCTAGGAGTTTAACTCCTTTTTAGATCTGTTGGAGTTTAACTCCATAAATCAAATTTCTGTCAGGAGTTCAACTCCCCAAACTAGGGGCTAAGCCCCTTTCCGCTAGTGTTTCCCGTGGTCACGTGCCGCGCGGGTGCCCAGCGGTCGCGTGCATGGCACGTGACCTGCGGGCACTAAAGCGCCCAATGGTCGCGTGCAACGCACATGACCCCGGGCACTAAAGCGCCCACGTGCGCGCACGTAACCCGTGGGCAGTAAAGCGCCCACGTGCGCGCACGCCCCGCGGTCGCGTGCAAAGCAATGACCCGCGGGCACTATAGCACCCACGTGCGCCCTACACGACCCGCTTAGCACCCAGTGGTCGCGTGCATCGCACGTGACTCATGGGCGTCTCGCGGTCGCGTGCTGCGTACGTGACCCGCTGGCGCCCAGCACCCACGTGCTGCGCACATGACCAGCGGGCGCCAAGCGCTCATATGCCAAGTATGTGCCTGTGAGCACCATGCGCCCACGTGCCACGCACGCGTCTTTAAGACGCTCCTCCCCCTATTTTTTATGCACTCCACAGTAAACACCATCCGCCGTTAGAAAAAATTTCTAACGGGGCACTGCCCCGCACCCCGTAAGGGGGCTGCTAGCCTCCTTGACCCCCAGCCCGCTATCCGGGTAGTGGGACCCCTGTAAAAACTCTGCGGGGCCTCCGATATACCCAAAACCCCTTCAAAACACAACAATGCACATTTAGTTCGCAAGATCAGTTTATCCCGTCAATCGGAGGTTCCTTTGGTCCAAATGAGAGGGGTAATTAATGGCAGCTTAGTCCGCAGCTGCCGGAGATTCGGATCCCAACAAGAAATAAACCCCCACCGCATACCCTAGGCAGGGAGAATCTGTAGTATGCCTGACAAACGCGCGCATATTCCCATCTCAATGGGGTGATGAAAAACACCCTACACATGTTTCATGAACGCATAGGGGGGAGGCGAAGCGTAAGAGCCGCGTCGCTCCGACTTAGGTTCGCCGAGAAAGACGGGATATCCGCCGCGTGGCGGTACAGTATTGGAAGAAATGAGTGAATATTGGACTCTTAGGGGCACTGTGGGGCTATAAAACAGAGAAGCGTGTTGATCATTCCTTTATCCATCCCCAAAACGTAAGAATGGACGAATTCCCTTTCTCCATCCCCGAGATCATCTCTTTCGAGGATGTATACTTGTACGACCAGCTGTGCTCCGAGGAGACGCGGCAGGCGGTGATCCGGCGCGTCGAGGATCATGTCGTCCGCCTGCTTCCCTGGCGATCACCCCTACTCCAGCTGTAGATGTACTCGATCTGGAGGGCATCGCCGGGGCTGCACAACCCCTTGTCCGAACAACTGAAGGACGAGGCGGTTGGCAAGCTGAGATTATTATGTCGTCTCGGCCTGATCTCGATGAGTCGGCGGGATCAATCGGTGGCACTCTTCCTCGAGTGTTACTTATTAAGGCATCTCGTCGATGGGTGCCCGCCGGCAGAGCTTTCCGGCCCGTTCGTGGCCACGAGGGTTCGCGGACAGCATCAGAGGCAGAGGTCCGAGGCGGCAAGGGCTCGGCTGGCAGAAATATCCTCGGAGTATCATGAGCAATGTTTCCTGCACCCCCTTCCCCCGCTGTTGTAATTTTTTTTAAGCAATGTAAGGCTGAGGAGCCCACAATACCTTTTGAATGAATAAAATTCTCCTTTTTGCAATGCTCTATCGTGTCCTTCTTATTATTTAGTAAAAAGAACTTAGAAGAATTTACATCGCTTTGGTGAAAGAAGAAATACACATTCATAAACATTCTTTTCAGAGGTATAGCTTGAGCTTCTCGGCGTTGTAAGGCCGTGGAAATTTGCGACCATCCGCATCTTGTAGGCAATAGGCTCCACCAGGAAGGACCTCGGAGACGAGGAAGGGACCATCCCATTTTGGGGAAAAGTTATGCAGCTTGCCTTGATCGACGAATTCGTTCCGCCTTAGGACTAAATTTCCGGTTTTGAAGAAACGACGCTTGACTCGCGCGTTGTAGTAGCGGTCGGTTTGCTGTTGATAGGTGGCAGCTCTGATCTGAGCCCGGTCCCATTTCTCTAACAAGATATCCAGGTTAGTTCGGAGGGCTGAGGTGTTCGATTCGTCGTCGAAATGCTCGACCCGCTGACGGGGGAGCCCGATCTCCGCTGGCACCATCACCTCGGTACCATAGCAGAGGCTGAAAGGGGTCTTCCCGGTAGGGGTTTTCTTCGACGTGCGCAGGGCCCATAAGACCCAGGGTAATTTCTCGACCCAACTGCCTTGGCGTCCTTCTAGGCGTGTCCGAAGTCCTCGGAGGATGTCCCGGTTAGCGACGTCGGCTTGCCCGTTGCATTGGGGATGTGCGACCACGACAAACTTCATCAGGATACGATATTTGCTGCAGAATTCCCTAACTTTTGCATTTTTGAAATTTGTCCCGTGGTCGGTGATGATACACCTCGGGATGCCGAACCGGAGTATCACGTTATTCTACAGGAACTTGACAGTCGTGGTAGCGTCCGGTTTCCTGATGGGAACGGCCTCAATCCACTTCGTGAAGTAGTCCACCGCGACGAGGACGTACTTGTGCCCGCCCGTACCGGTAGGGAACTGGCCTATCATGTCCATTCCCCACTGGGAAAATGGCCACGGGGAGGTTAGGGCGGTTAGCTCGGTAGCCGAAAGGCGAGGTATGCTTCCATGGAGTTGGCAGCTTTTGCATCTCCTGACGAGCTTCTGGGCGTCCTGATGAATCGTTGGCCAGTAGTACCCCTGGAGCAGTGCCTTCTGGATTAAGGTGCAGGCTCCTTGGTGTGCACCGCCGACCTTTCGTGGGTCTCACGGAGGACATAGTCGGTTTCGTGAGGGTCGACGCACCGGAGCAGGGGCAGAGTGAAGGACTTCTTGTAGAGGTTCCCATTGCTCCAAACGAAATGGCGATCTTTGGCTCGGAGATGGCGGGCTTCTCCCCGATCTTCTGGGAGCATACCTTCCCTCAGGAATTCCATGAGGGGCCTTCTCTAATCCCGGTCTTCTTTCCGGGCTGTGTACACTTGAAGTGGCGTTGCCCCGTCTTCTACGCTGGGCCATGGAAAGACCTCGAAGAGAATGTTCCTCTTGTTGTTGGCCGTATAAGACGAAGCCAGCTTACTCAAGGCGTCGGCCTGGGCGTTTAGCTGTCTGAGGATCTGCTCAACATGGACTTCGTGGAAGTCCCTTCGTAATCTCCTCACCTCGTCCAGGTACTTCACCATCAGAGGCTCCCGTGTCTCGAATCGGCCGGTCACTTGGCCAACAACTAGAGCCGTGTCACTATGGATCCGGATCGTTTTCAGCCCCAGTTCGAAGGCTATGCGCAGTCCGGCCAGCAAGGCCTCATATTCTGCTGCGTTATTTGAGGCTTTGAACCCGAGCTTCAGAGAATACTCCATTTTTGTCTCATTCGGGCCCCGAATGATGAGGCCAGCACCGCAGCCTTCCTCGGTCGAGGAGCCGTCGACGTAAAGGATCCAGTCAGGGACGGAGTCGAGCTTCCCATCGACTGAGGGTTGAGCTGCGGGGGCCGGCGTGGATTCCGGCTCTTTGCTGGGGATGGTGCACTCAACGATAAAATCGGCCAGGGCTTGTGCCTTGATAGCCTGCCTCGGACGGTATTTTATGTCGAACAAGGACAACTCCCACCTCCATTTCTCCAAACGACCGGAAGACTCGGGGGAAGCGAGGATAGCCCCCAAAGGCCGCTCGGTAAGAACAAGGATGGTGTGCGCCTGGAAATAGTGCCGTAGTTTCCTCGATGCTACAACGAGTGCCAAGACGATCTTCTTTATGGCCGGGTACCTCGTTTCCGCGTCCTTGAAAACATGGCTCATATAGTATACCGGCTTCTGGACTCCCTCGACCTCTCGGACGAGCACTGAGCCTGCATCTTGGTTAGACACCGCTAGATATAGCGATAGCTCATCTCCTTCAACTGGCCGGGTAAGCAGCGAGGGGGTTGCAAGGTGCCTTTCTAATTGCTCAAAGGCGGTCTGGCACTCCTCCGATCCCTCGAACCTTGGATCTTCCTTAGAGCTTTGAAGAACGGGAGGTACTTCTCCCCAGACCTTGACATGAAACAACTCAGAGCGGCTACCCGCCCTGTCAGCCGCATGATTTCGACGTTAGTCTTCGGCGCGGCCATGTTAAGGACGGCGCTGATTCTCTCTGGGTTAGCTTCGATTCTATGGTGGGTGACCATGAAACCGAGGAACTTTCCACCGGTGATCCCGAATGTGCATTTGGCAGGGTTCAGTTTCATCTTGTATTTGCGGAGGACGTCGAAGGCCTTACCCAGATCCTTGGCGTGTTTTTCCGCTGAGACTAATTTGACGAGCATGTCTTCGACGTAAACTTCCATGTTCCTGCCGATCTTCGGCTTGAACATGCGATTGACCAAGCGTTGGTATGTAGCTCCGGCGTTTTTGAGGCCGAAAGGCATCACCATGTAGCAGTATACCTCCCGGTCCGTTGTGAATGCGGTGAGATCCTCGTTTGCCGGATTCATACGGATCTAGTTGTAGCCGGAGAAGGCATCCATGAAGCTTAGTAGCTCGTGGCCTGCCGAGCTGTCGACTAGCTGATCTATCTGAGGGAGGGGATAGTTGTCTTTCGGGCAAGCCTTGTTGAGGTCGGTAAAGTCGACGCACATGCGCCACTTCCCGCTTGACTTTTCAACCATGACTACATTCGCCAACCATTCCGAGTAAGGCACATTCCGAATGAAGTTGGCAGCGAGGAGCCTGTCTACCCCGTTCTCTATTTCCTTTTGCTTGATCGGGGCGAAGCTTCGTTTTTTCTGCCTGACGGGTCGGACCGTAGGGTCCACCCCGAGCTTGTGAGATATGATTTTGGGGTCGATCCTAGGCATGTTGGCAGGTGCCAAGGCGAACATGTCAGAGTTGTTTCGGAGGAAGTGAACCAGGTCGTCTCATTGAGTCCCCGTCAAAAGTGACCCGATCTGAACGGTTCGTTCACCGTCCCCTTCTACAAGGGGGAACTATGTTAGTGGCTCCACCGGGGTCCCTCAGACCTCTTTTTGCTCGTCTCTAGTGTCCAGAGAACCCTTGATATCACCCTCACCCTCAACTTCATTGTTTGGGTGCTCAGACGTAGATGTTGCAGTGAAGCAAACCTTTGCGGTTCGTTGGTCCCTGTAGGCCCGACCTATACCTCCTTGGTCGAGCGGGAATTTCATCGCTAGGTGGTAAATCGATATCTGGGCCCGGAGGGAGTTCAGCGTCGGGCGACCGAGGAGGACGTTGTAGGCTGATGGGAGGAGTTTGAAGAACCGTACGTCCCGGTGCGCCTACAGGCATGGTGCGCGTACGGCCCACCTCCCCGATGTTAAACTGGAGGGTGATTACCCCTTCCACCGGGATGGAGTGGTTACTGAACCTTGACAGGATGTGGGCGGTTGGCCCTAGATCCGAAGGGATGAGTCCTATGCGCAGAAAGCAATCATAAAAGAGATTGTCTACCGAGCTTCCCGAGTCCACAAGTATCCTCTGCACTTCATAACGGTGGACCCGAGCTGTGATCACCAGCGGGTCGTTGTGAGGCAGGGATATACCATGGAGGTCCTCGTTAGTAAAGATGATCGGCTCGGCTGCTTTAGCCTTCTTCCTCGGATGGACGCTAGTTCCCCCGATCAGTGAGGGACGCCGAGTCTCGTCGGTTCCCGTCGTACCCCCTGCTAACACGGCCATGATTTGGCCGATTGTCAACTCTTTGGGAGGGGAATGGTGCTCTTTCTCTCGGTTGGCCTGCCGCTTGTCTTGCAAGTACGCTGCCAGGTGCCCCGAGCGGATTAACTCCTTGATGTAGTCTCGGAGCTACTTGCAGTTCTCTGTAGAGTGGCCCTGCGACCGGTGGAAAGCGAAGTAGGGGCCCCGGGTGCGCTTTGCCACCCTATTTGAGACTGGGAGGAGTTTGAAGAACCTCTTGCCCTTGGCCTCCTCCAACAGTACCGTCTGGGAGACGTTGAGCGGGGTGTACTCCTGAAACATCGGAGAGTAGGGCTTTGGCCGCTCAATCTTCTTTTTCTCCTCCCTGGTCCTTTTCTTCTGATCGGTTTGCTCTGTCTGGGGCAGATTGGCGTTCACCTCAAACTCGAGCTGGATCTCACGTTTGGTCCAGGCCTTTACCTCGGCCATGGTCTTAGGTTGCGCTAATGCAAAGGAGCGTAGCCACTCCTTGTTCCTAAGACCTGACTTAAGGGCCGTAATGACTGTCTCGTCCCGATGTTCTGGGACCTCAAGGAGGGCGTTGTAGAAGCGGGTGACGTATCCTGTGAAGGATTCTTTGTCCCCGCTCTTTATAGTGAAGAGATGGTCGACGGTCCGCTTCTGCCGTCTGTTCCCGACGATGTGACAGAGAAATTGGGTGGCCAGCTCATCGAAGGTAGAGATCGAGCACGGCGCGAGTCCTCGGAACCAGTCTCGTCCGGAGCGGATGAGAGTGGCGGGGAAAGCGCGGCATTGTGCGGTGTCGGAACAGTCCTGGAAACTCATCCCAGCCGTGAACGCGTCCAACTGGTCCTTCGGGTAGGACTTCCCGTCGAAGAGGGAGACCTTTGGGGGCTTGTTTCGGGAGGAGACGTGGACGACGAGTAGTTATTTGGTGAAGGGCTTCGTGAGCGAGTCGGCGTCATACTTAGCCCCGTCGCACGAAGGACGATTTTCCCGATGCATGCCTTCGATCTTCTTTTCGAGGGCCACGAGTCGGCCGTTGTATCCCGACTATCTGGCATACTCTGATCTTTGGCCTCTGCTGCCGGAGATCTGCGCCTGGCCATGGCCCTAGTTCCGTTCGATGAGGTTCCTTAGGTCCCCTGGCGAGGTCGTTTTCGAGCTACCGTGGTGGGTCCTGTCTGCATGACCCTGTCGAGGGAGGGGTGCCGGTCATGCCTGGGCGCAGGCAAGTTGACCGACACCTCCTCCGGAGGGACAGGGGCACGATGGACCTCGGGTTGAGGTGCTTTGGCGAGAGATCTCGGTGTTGGGCTGTGCGGCACCCAGCGGGTCATTGAATATGTTGGCCTGGGGGATCTGCGGCCGCCGGAGACAGCGAGGCGGTGTTCGGTCGTGCCAACATGTGCAGAGTCTTCTCTTCCTTTGTAGGGGTCCCTGTCACGAGGTGGGGGAACGGCGACCTGGGGAGCTTGCCCGGCCATTTTGACACGGACGAGTGTATCCACGACGGACGCGAGTCGAGCTATTCGAGCGGATAGGGCGTGAATGGCGTTCGGGGGAGGAGGGGATTCTCCCTCGTCTCCACTACGGGGAGGCTGACGGCTTGTGCTTGGATCGTCATGGTGACCGCTTGCTATGAAGTCAAGATCAGAAGATGAACTTTCGTTGAGTGGAACTAAGATTCCCATAGACAACGCCAACTGATGGATCTCTGGATCTCCTTCAGATGTTACCTTCCGTTGATCTGCTGCGAGCGCTGATGGATGGCTGAGATTGAGTTGGAGGGTTGTCTCCTGAAGCGTGTGGATCTCAATGGGTTTTATGTGGTTGAGGCCAAGCTACTTGCAAGGAAGTCCCGGGGTGGTTGTGCCACCGAGGACCCTTCGACGATCAAGTTAGACAGGGTATTTTGGCAGAGTAACGGCCTATTGGGGTGAAAATTTCTTACCTGAGTTGTCTGGGAGAGGGGTTTATATAGTGGCAGCAATGGGCAGGCGGGTGCGAGATTCACGCCGGTCGTTACACCCCTGGCATTATGCCCGTGTGATAGGCGGGATTCCCCATTAATGACGAGATATGCTCGTTAATGGGGGATAGTGATGGCGTGGAATGTGGGATCATGGGCGACGGATATCTCGCGCCTGGCAAGAATTGCGGAGCCGTGGCAGAGGCGCCTGTGATCGGTGCTGTGGGTCGGTCGGTGAGACCGAGGAAAATAAGCTCGGCGGGAGGCTCGGGAACGAGCGGGAGGCCGAGGCATCTTGGTTCTGTGATAGCTCGGAGGCGAGCTGGAGTTGGCCTGGAAGGCAGCCGAAGGTTAGGAACATCCTCGGGTCGGAGGCCCGGGGTATGCTTCCAACGTACCGTTCTTGATCCTTTCTTGTAAGCTCTGGGACACGTCATCTGCCACGTGTCATGATCCGGGGAGTTACCGATATCGAGCATCATCAGAAGACCTATGACTAGCAGCCGGAGCTGTGGGACGATGTAACAACCCTAAACTTTCTATACAATTTTTTCAAAAATACAGAAAGAGGTACTTTCTCCTGAGTACAAGTTATAAGTTTGATTTGCTTTTGAACAGCAAGAAGGAGCTTGTAGCTCATTGGTAAGACCTTGCACTGCTGAACCAAAGCGCTAGAGTTCAAATCCCATCAGCTACACATTATTTTTAATTTGATTTCTTTTAATCTTTTTAGAATCCCAAGAGTCTACACATGCATAACTCATAAAAATCAAGAGTCACACATAAAACAAACGGGTCCACGAGTCAAGACACAGAACCAAGGGACACGTGACTTGGAGAATCGGCCTGACTCGGATGACTCGGCCCGGCGGCGCGGCTGACTCGGCCGGCGTCGCCGGGTCAACTCGGACGAAACCCTAATTTTCTTCTTTTCTCTCAGACTCTTGAACTCCCCCACAACCCCTGTATGGTTTAATTTCCCTGCATATTTATAGAGCAATTTAAAACCCCATTTAAACCATATTTTAATATAATTTTTATCACATCCTTTCATCTACCCTAAATCCTAATTTTTCCTATAAATACCACACCTAAAATCACCCTTCCTCACTTCCAAATCTCTGTCCAAACTCTCAAGAAAAATCTCTAGATTTTTTTGTGCAAGTGGAGTTAGCGAAGGGCGAAGCTCCGGCGAACTTCCGACGACGATCCGAGGAGTTTCCGGTGACGAGAAGACGCACCGGTGTTTCCCCAACCTACATATTCCTCTTCTCTTGACTCTAATCCGTAAGTCCCTTCTCCCCCTTCTCTTTACTATTCTAAAAACTTAGAATTCTAAAACCCGACGGAAGTGGAGTTAATCCGACTTCCGATTCGGTTTTTCCTTAAAAATCATATTTTTATTAAACAAAATAATACCAAACTCTCACATCATGATCATTAAACATTAACAAAACATATTGGCAAGTTTCATATCAAAAGAATTTATATTTCAATTTTTATAATACTTTTACAGAAAAATACCATATAGTTTAGTTTCGACATAAACTTCATTACCCCTTTCTATACCTTTAGATACTTCACGAGATAATGACCTACCTCCTCACAACACTCATAAGTAATATAGCACGATGATCTTTGGGAATATAGTTTTGGGAAAATACGATTTTACACAAAACTACCTCAAACTTATAAAAACCTTTTTCTACAAGATATGTATTTTTAACAAATCTTTGCAATGCGCCGCTACAACCCATTTCGGGGAACCCGTTCGGGATGGTGCATATTATCGCACATCCTCGGGCTTAGCATTGCGAGATGCAGACCTCCACAAGGAGCATATGCTCTCGAAAGATTTAAAATACAATTTTCTTTAGAAAATATGATTTCAATTATAAATAAAACTTATATTTTAAGTAAATAAATATATATGTAATTAATATCATAATATCTATTTTTATATTTATAATATTCCACATTTCCAAAATTCAAGAAAAACATCTCATTTACAAGAAAATACCATACAATTCCAATATTACAAATAAATACCATATATTATGAATAATAGGTTTATTCATTAGAATTGTCACGATGATAAAATATACATCAATGAAAACTTTAAAGACGATAATAACATACTTGAGGTGTATTTTGAAAATTACAAAATTATTTTTACATAAAACCCCCTCAAGTTAATTACAATAAGGACCCTAGTAAATATAGGTTTAAGCGGGACCAGTCTCTTGAGCCTCAGGGAGCCGGAGATATGGGTGCTTGCCTATTTAAGGTAGACAACTTAATAAACGGTGCTATCAACACGATAATCGTCTTAGAAAAAGACACAAATCCTGCCGTTCATGTGCAGCGGTTACCGATAACACCAAAACCTAATTCAGGATTCAATTTCTTTTCTAATTGTCTGATTCAGACTGAGTCTCAATATATACAATCTGACTTGAATGAGATTCAAGTATAAAAATACATTACAATATGAATCTATAAATCCATATATTCAATCTATACAACTTGACCGAACCGAACCATGGATATGCATCCATCTACATGATTCTCCAGTTACATCCATTTACTTATATCATGGTTTCGGCAAGTCATCAATCTATACAATTCAATTTACAAGACAATACAATACAAACAATATAAATAAGACATTGCGGGGTTTATAAGGAGTAAATTGGTACGGAAGGTGTTAGAAGTGGCACGAGACTGCAACCATAAGACACCTAACCTGAATTCAATCGCCGTTGTTCCGGGTATTATCACGGAGCCTTGTACTCTATATACCGTAGTATTTGGTCTAGTAAGACTCCTCTCGTATACATTGGCCTCTTCTGTACCAAGCTACAAACAACAGCATTAACACTAAATACAACATTATAACAATATAATACCACTTTAAAAGTTACACTATCTCTCTTTCTCTGTCTATTCTACTTCTTCCTTAACTTTGGGACTTACCGAGCGATTGTTCGCTGACGACATTTCTTCTCTTTCTTCTTTAGAATGTTGTCCGGTGGATCGGACCTTCTGGAGATAGAGCCCAGCAACGAGGACTTGGACCAGCTAGCTTTCGACCAAGAGCTTTAGATTCCTTGTACACATTTACATTCTGTATTTTTCATTTATGTTATGCCACTGTTTAGGCATTGCTTTCCATTCCATGTATTTACTTTTCAGATGTATTGTAAAAAAAATGTTAATAAATAAAGTTGTTGTTTAATTATATCTATTGTCTCTGACTCTTGTGCATTTTACTTATATTGCTTAGATACGCTCAGCGTGTTTACTTCAGAGTAAATACGTAGCGGCCTTATCGCGTCCCCTTTGCCGTACACCGGAAAGCTAGGCGTGACAGACGGCCCAGCTCCAGGACTAAACGCGCATCCGCTTGTTGAGCTCCAGTGACTCCCGATGGTCCACATGTGCATCATCCTCACCTGGATGTTGCATTCATTCTCTTCTTGTCTCTTTACTCAAACGCTTCACTCATGATTTTACGCAAACGTTGCTATTTGGCGATAAATATTTACAGCCTGAAAAGCGAAACTACATAAGAAAAGAGAGAGAAAAACCCAAAAGGCCAAACTAAATCATACAGAACAAATACGGCTAGCTACCAATAGCATCATTATACCTCACTAGATCTCCCCTGTTAATTTGCTAATCCTGCTCCTAGTCCTCCCTGCAGTCAAGATCGATATATATATATATATATAGACACACACACACACATATACATATATATACACATGGTCACTCCTGCAGATATCGATCGTCCCCTCCATGATATATATACCACCAAGACCTCTTCAGTGCTCTGTCCAAGCGATCCCTTCCCTGCTTAGAACAAAGTCAATGCGTCAATCCAACAACCAATCCTAAGAATATATACTTCTATATTTATGCTCTTTATCATTTAATTGATGACAAATAAATTTAAGAATAATATTTAATAGAAAGGATGATGGAAGAGGATGGAGATAAACTTTATATTAATATTTGTTTTTTTGCACACCTTGCTCTTTACATATAACTCACTTATATAGGTTTTACAATGACTCTTCACATGGCCAAGCGTCTTTAACTTCATATATTGAATTTGATATAATAAATAATAGACTTGAATTAGATCCATACATGACAACAAGTTCATGCACATTATCTCTAATTCTTAGACTTCCCAATAACTCATTATTATCAAGTTTATGATATTTCCAACATGCCCCCTTAAACTTGATTCATCATCCCGAGCTTACTTCACAATAATGAGAATGTTTCAAACTTCAATTGCGTTGTAAATATGCCAGCGACTTGGTCTTAAGATTTCACATAATTCAACTCGACATCTTTATTTTTCACATGCTCTCGAATGAAATGATAGCGAGTGTCTATGTGCTTACTTCTTTCATGAAATACTGGATTTTTCGCAAGTGCAATTGCCGACTTATTATCGACATAAATCCTTATAGGCCTCGTTTAAGCAAACTGTAGGTCTTTAAGCAAGCTTCTCAGCCAAAATGCATAGCAAACTCCAGACGATGCAGCAATATACTCGGCTTCACAAGTGGAGAGGGTAATCATCGATTGCTTTTTCGAGGACTAAGTGATTGCGGTGTCACCCATCAAGAAAGCATAACCGATTGAGCTCTTTCGATCATCAATATCTCCACTCCAATCACTATCAGTGTATACAACAAGTTCAAAACTGTCAGAATCTGAAAACAACAAACCATAATTTGTTGTACCTTTGATGTATCAGAGAATTCTCTTTACCGCTAACAAGTGTGAAGTTCTCGAATCTTCCATGTATCTACTAATGAGCCCAACACCATAAAGAATACCCGGTCTCATGCAAGTCAAGTAACGAAGACTTCCGACCAGTCTCTTGAAATATGTCGGATCAACTTTGCTTCCACCATCAAACTTCGACAACTTGATGCCGCACTCGACTGGTGTGTTGACCGGGTTGCTTTTCTCTATATTGAACTTCTCAAGAATTGTCTTCGCATAGCCTTCTTGGGTGATGAAAATGTCATCACTACTTTGCTTCACCTCGATACTAAGATAATAAGACATGATTCCAATATCCGTCATCTCGAATTTTTGAACCGGGGAGTTCTTGAACTCCCCAAACATATGTGGATTGTTACCTGTAACGATAAAATCATTCACATACAAGCACACAACAAAAAAATCTCCATTTTCATTCACCTTAGCGTATAGAGCATGTTCGTAAAGACATTTCACAAAATTATTAGCTTGAAAATGGACATCAATTCTACTATTCCAAGCCCTCGGTGCTTGCTTCAAGCCGTAAAGTGCCTTCTTCAATTTCAACACTTTGGTTTCACTGTTCTCTTTCATATAATCAAGGGTTTGTTCAACATAAACCTCTTCTTCAAAAATACCATTCAAAAATGCCGACTTCACATCTACTTGAAATATGTACCAATTTTTTTGTATAGCTAAAAATATAATTAGACGAATAGTTTCAAGTCGAGCAACAAGAGAGAATATCTCATCATAATCAATTCTAGCCTTTTGTTTGTAGCCTTTTGCCACCAATCTTGCTTTATACCTTTCAACTTTGCCCTTCGCATTCTTTTTCTCTTTAAATACCCACTTTACACCAATTACCTTTTTTTCCTTGTGGAAGCATTGTAAGTTCCCATATGCCATTCTTCTCTATTGCTTTGATTTCTTCATCCATCGCTGCTTTCCATCTTTTATCTCGAATAGCTTCCTCAAAATCTAGATGCTCACAATCGGAAAATAAGCAAAACAATGTTAAATCATTTTGATTTTCGGTTACCTCATACAATTCTTCTAAAGATCTCATTTTCCTTGGAGGTGAGTTTGATGGGGTTGAGGAAGAGAATGATGCCGGAGAGTAGGGTGTTGATGGTGGTGATAGAGTATGTGCTTGAATTTTTTTTAGAACCTTGGCTTCTTCATAAATAATATTGATCGAGCTGCTACAAACTTCTCCTTTGCTCCATTCCCATGATTTTTCCTCATCAATGCACATCTCGACTAATGACAAGTTTCTTGCTGTAAGGATCAAATAATTTGTATTCTATGGTTCGCGAATCATAACCAACGAATATATATGGAACGCTTCAATCATTCAGCTTCTTTCTCTTCTGATCAGGAACATGAGTATAAGCAATACTTCCAAACATTTTGAAGTGGCTCACATTGGGCTTGTAACCGGTCCAAACTTCTTTGATCAGTCGAAAATACTGTATTTCTAACACGGCAATTTCCCTACCTTTTGCAGTCAAGTAAAGGTATCCGGTATTCATATCACATATATTTGCAAAACACATGTAAAAATACTGGATTACTTGTACTGTGTAATAAAACCGGCACTTTAAGGGAAATTGTGTGTTTTTCATGGCATCGCATCATCCTTGTATTGCGCAACTCTTGTCTTGGAGTCTATGCAGGAAATTCCGGAAGCAGAGCCCAAAATTAGGAAAAGATCTGATAAAAAAATGCGCCAACTCAAAGACTGAAGATCTGGTAGTAATACAGAAGGCCAAATAAAAATCCATATATAAGAAAATGGCCCACAAGAAAGCCCAAGAGTTACTGTAAAAATATCAAGCCCTAAGGCCTCTAAAGAGCCGCGGTTCCGCGGCGGGAGCTGGCTTGCGCCGCGGAACCGCGGCGCTTTGATGGCTTCGATGCTCAAATTTTGTACACGTGTCCCCCCTAACGGCCAAAGCTTCCAGAAGACCCCAGAAGCTCCACGTGGCACTTCTAGAAGGCTCGGCTTAACAAACTCTTGGAGGGAAATTCAAATTTCGGCTTAACAAACTCTTGAAGGGAAATTCAAATTTTAGGCTTAACTAACTTTTTGGAGGGAAATTCAAATTTTAGGCTTAACTAACTTTTTGGAGGGAAATTTAAATCTTTTGGTTAACTAACTTGTGGAGGGAATTCAAATTTCAATCCTAGATCTAGAGGTCTATAAAAAGGAGCCTAGAGCTAGGGTGAAAAGTGTTCAAGAATCACCACCATCTTCAACCCACAAGTTTAGTGACAAAAGCTTATGCCAAATTCAATCCCCATCCCCAATTCAAAATCAAGATCAAGATCCCGAGATCAATTTGAGCAAGAGAGCCTTCAACCTTTAGCAAGCGACGCCGGATTCCAACGGAGCAAGAGATCCACGCCGATCCGCGACTCAAGGAGCCGAGCGAAGCCGAAATCGACGATCTAGTTCCTTCCTTTTGTAAATTCAAGAGAGTTGTAACGAAATTTGTCGATGAATAAAGGTGAATTTTCTATATTCTTGCTTATCTTTTAATTCAAGCATAATGATTAGATCTCAATTTGTGATTGTGTTTGTGATCATGATGTTTGAGTAATCTCCGCTCGTGTAGGAGTTGTGACGATCTTTAGATGATGATGATTTAGATATTTCTACAATTCTTAAATCCTATAATCTTTGGAAATTCTAGTTAATCAAATGATTAATAACCTAGTTTCGAGATGATGCTTTCTTGATCGTGTTCACTCGAAACTAGGGAACAACTATTAAACATTTGATTAATTAAAAGCTAGAATTTGAATGCGATCCATCGAAAGGACAAAGGATGAGTTGCGGAATCTCTAATTTTCTCGCAAAGATCCTTAAACCTCGATGAATTTGCATCGATCTAGTATCAATTCATTAATGGATAAGAATTAGTAATCTTTAGATCTCATCACATCTATAGATCCGATCTACTCCTACGAGCCATACTTCTAATCTTGATTGTTGGTTGGAAATTATCACACATCTCAATTCTTGCTTTTAATGTCTTTTCTAGATCTAGATTTTTCTTATTTCTTGATCTTTAAATGCAAATCATGAATTGTTTTCTTTTCTTTGCCTTAAATTTTCAACTCATCTAATTCGGAAATTGAACGGAACTCACTTTCCCTGTGGACGATCCGCACTTACTAACACGCTACATTCGACACCGTTATTGATTGCGGTCAAAATAATTCTTTTGGTTGTGATTTCTAAAATCTATTTTCTAATACGACACAATCGGAAAATCATTCAATCAAAATGGCGCCGTTGCCGGGGATCGAACCCGGGTCACCTGCGTGACAGGCGGGAATACTCACCACTATACTACAACGACTTCAACTCACCCAGCACCCCTACCAGTCACAAAACTTCCAAAACCAGGTCAACACTCCTGCACCTTCTAATCCTATGCAGTCGACCTGTTCTGACGAATTCTCTCAATTCGCTCAAACCATGAAATCACTCATGTCAAATTTCATGGAAGTATCGGCTGAGGTTAAGTCTTCCGTTGGTGAGATAAAGAAAAACTCAGCGTCCCAAGCTGAGAGTATCAAAACGATGGAAGCTGAGATTGCACGACTTAAGGCCGAAATGAGCGCGAGAGAAAAAGGGAAACTCCCAGCTCAACCTGTACCCAATCCTGGCTATTCACATCATGTGAATGCAATCACCACGTTGAGATCTGGGAGAGTGCTGGATAACCATGTTGGGGAAGAAGTTGATGATATTGATGATCCTATCAACACCCCGGCTGAGACCTTTCCTCACACACACGCTTCTGCTTCTGATTCTTGTTCTTCTACCCCACCGCCTTCTCGCGAGCCTATTCTCCATTTCCCACTAGGCTCGACACCTCAGCCCACCTCTTTTACTCCTCCACAGACGATCCCCACTTCTATTTTGGGATCGGGGCCACACACACTTCCTTCTCCTATGATGGACCCAGCGCTCATTGCTAAAGCACCTTACCCTAATCGGTTAAGGGCTAACACATCGAGTCCACATATGGAGAAGATTATGGACATGTTCAAGTAAGTTAACATCAACATCCCTCTCCTAGATGCGATTCAACAAGTCCCCGCTTATGCGAAAATTCTTAAGGACTTGTGCACTAGGAAGAGGAAGACTCAAGTGCCAAAGAAGGTCTTCATGTCTAATAGCATTAGCACTGCTTTTATCCCTCCGCTACCAAAGAAACGTAAGGACCCAGGATGTCCTACGATATCGATTTCTATTAGGGATAAATACATCAATCGTGCTCTTTTAGACCTTGGCGCCGGTGTTAACCTGCTTCCTTTCTCAGTCTATGAGCAACTAGGGATCGGAGAGTTGAAACCAGCCCATTGCACTCTCCAGATGGCTGACCGATCAATCACCAAACCTAGGGGTGAAGTAGAGGATGTGTTAATAAAAATCGGGGAGTTTGTATTCCCTGTGGATTTTGTTGTACTTGATACACAGCCTGTAGCGAACCCCCGGAATCAAATTTCGGTGATTTTAGGTCGTCCCTTTTTGGCCACTTCCAACGCTATCATCAACTGTCGTAATGGCTCTATGACCCTATCCTTCGGGAATAGGTCAATAGAACTGAACATTTACAAGATTGGAAGTGTACCCTCCGAACCTACTGCTCATATCTGTTCTGTCGACTTAATAGATGTCGACAGCAGCGAATTTGATGATCCTCCTGATACCGATCTTGACTCTTTTCATACGTTGTTGTTTGACCCAACTATGTATCATACACATACGGACTCTTCCACCGAGATGTCCGGGTCAACAACTAACACCGATTATGAACTGCTTTTAGAGTCTGAAGATCACCCCGCACTTTGTGATGACATTATTCTTCGGGGTATTGATGAAACTTTTGAGGAGATCTTCGCTGATGAACTCGCATTTCTGAATAACACGGGTGTTGAGATGAATCATGTCCCAATCACTGAAATTGAACCTCCACCCCTTCCTCAGAACTGTAAAAAGAATGCGAGTTATCCATCACATTCACTGCTTCGTCTCTCCAAAATGAGACACACACACACTCTCTTCCACCCCTTATCCTTTCCCCACTTCTTCTTCCACCAACCCGAGCACTGCATTGATAAAATCTTCGAATGGTTGGTGTTGATCTTCGGTCTTTGCAAAGCTTGGTATCGACCAATGATTCTCGACCCCCTCATGTGATTTTCAAAGCTTAACATTGCATAACTCAAGTTTGGGGGGGAACAATTTTTCTGGCTCTTGGAAAGAAAATTTTTACAAAAATTTTACTCCAAGAATAAGTTTGGGGGAGGGTCTTCACTTATATATTTTGCCCCAACTAATAAATTCCTCCCAAGCTTACAGGTTTTTCAAGATTTAGCTGATGGCAACAGTGAGGACACTGTTGAAAACAAGTTTGGGGGAGGTTTGTGCTTAGTTTTGCATCATGTGCATATCATTTGCATAAGCACAAAACATTTCTTTAAAAACCATAAAAATTTAAAAAATTTCAAAACTCGTAAAAAATTTGTGTAAAGATTTTTTGTAAATAACTTTTCAAAACCCATAAAAACCTATAAAAATTTAAAATTTTTCAAAATCCATAAAAATTCAAAAATTTTCAAAACTCATAAAAATTTAAAATTTTCAAAATATAAAAATATTTAATATTTATGATAATAAAAGATTAGATAGTGAACAATTACATCCATGAGATTAGAAAAATTTAAGAAAACTGAGAAAATTAGAAGTTTTCTTATACGAACTAGTAATAAGTAGTTATGAGCTGTTGTCCCAAGGGTTAGTAAGATGAAGGAAGTCACTAATCTGAGGATAAAAATAAGTCTGAAAAATAGTTTCTATTCTGGAAAGCCAAACATTTTGAACGTTGATACCCTGCTATTCGCACTTACACACGTCTTAAAGCCCGGGTTAGTAGAGGATACCTTGAAATGCTCTTGTCTTAAAGCCGATGTATGAAAGAAAAAAATGAAGAAAGTGGTGAGAAAAAAAATGGACACTGGTTTTGTTATCACCAAGGGAAATAATAAGAAAATCTATAGCAAGGGTGCCTTTTCACCTAGTGCCCTAAGGCCAACTGGTCTGGGAGTCACTGCTATACCTAAGGTGGTGCAAGACGAGGAAAATACACCAAATATGCAAGCACATGAGTAATCGGTCAGTTAGTACCTCAAGAAGTATTAACGGTCGCATGAAAGTGTGTGAGCTCATCAAAATTAAAAAGTACTAAGGCTGATGGGCAAGAGTATGATAGCTTGAATTGAATTCTCCGGGTGTAGGGATGTCCTTTACACACACGCAGGGTGATATGATCGATGTTTGGAATAAATATAGGAATGAAGAATAAGACGATGTTTTATGGAGGGAGGACGTGATTCCTGACATCTTTTCATGACCATTAAGATAGGGTTCATGACAACCGAAAAGCTAGCTTAGTTGGAAACCCTAATTTTTAAGGCTTTTCTTTTACAATTCTTGTCTTTAAATGTAATATTCATGATCTTCCTTTTATTATTGGATTTTTTGGGTGCAATCCGCTGAAAACCCTCAGGAGACAACACTCCTCCTACTAGGGACACCTAGAGGTTTAAAGGCTTGTTGCACGTGCTCAGTGCAATCGTGTTGCCTACGAAAGTGTGCTTTTCTCTTTCTTTATTTTCTCCTTCTCTTTTTAATAAAACAGTTCGATCGAGATGATCGAAAATAAGTTTGGGGGAATTTGATCAGTCGAAAATACTGTATTTCTAACACGGCAATTTCCCTACCTTTTGCAGTCAAGTAAAGGTATCCGGTATTCATATCACACATATTTGCAAAACACATGTAAAAATACTGGATTACTTGTACTGTGTAATAAAACCGGCACTTTTAGGGAAATTGTGTGTTTTTCATGGCATCGCATCATCCTTGTATTGCGCAACTCTTGTCTTGGAGTCTATGCAGGAAATTCCGGAAGCAGAGCCCAAAATTGGGAAAATATCTGATAAAAAAATGCGCTAACTCAAAGACTGAAGATCTGGTAGTAATACAGAAGGCCAAATAAAAATCCATATATAAGAAAAAGGCCCACAAGAAAGTCCAAGAGTTACTGTAAAAATATCAAGCCCTAAGGCCTCTAAAGAGCCGCGGTTCCGCGGCGGGAGCTGGCTTGCGCCGCGGAACCGCGGCGCTTTGATGGCTTCAGATGCTCAAATTTTGTACACGTGTCCCCCCTAACGGCCAAAGCTTCCAGAAGACCCCAGAAGCTCCACGTGGCACTTCTAGAAGGCTCGGTTTAACAAACTCTTAGAGGGAAATTCAAATTTCGGCTTAACAAACTCTTGGAGGGAAATTCAAATTTCGGCTTAACAAACTCTTGGAGGGAAATTCAAATTTTAGGCTTAACTAACTTTTTGGAGGGAAATTCAAATTTTAGGCTTAACTAACTTTTTGGAGGGAAATTTAAATCTTTTGGTTAACTAACTTGTGGAGGGAATTCAAATTTCAATCCTAGATCTAGAGGTCTATAAAAAGGAGCCTAGAGCTAGGGTAAAAAGTGTTCAAGAATCACCACCATCTTCAACCCACAAGTTTAGTGACAAAAGCTTGTGCCAAATTCAATCCCCATCCCCAATTCAAAATCAAGATCAAGATCCCGAGATCAATTTGAGCAAGGGAGCCTTCAACCTTTAGCAAGCGATGCCGGATTCCAACGGAGCAAGAGATCCACGCCGATCCGCGACTTAAGGAGCCGAGCGAAGCCGAAATCGACGATCTAGTTCCTTCCTTTTGTAAATTCAAGAGAGTTGTAACGAAATTTGTCGATGAATAAAGGTGAATTTTCTATATTCTTGCTTATCTTTTAATTCAAGCATAATGATTAGATCTCAATTTATGATTGTGTTTGTGATCATGATGTTTGAGTAATCTCCGCTCGTGTAGGAGTTGTGACGTTCTTTAGATGATGATGATTTAGATATTTCTACAATTCTTAAATCCTATAATCTTTGGAAATTCTAGTTAATCAAATGATTAATAACCTAGTTTCGAGATGATGCTTTCTTGATCGTGTTCACTCGAAACTAGGGAACAACTATTAAACATTTGATTAATTAGAAGCTAGAATTTGAATGCGATCCATCGAAAGGACAAATGATGAGTTGCGGAATCCCTAATTTTCTCGCAAAGATCCTTAAATCTCGATGAATTTGCATCGATCTAGTATCAATTCATTAATGGATAAGAATTAGTAATCTTTAGATCTCATCACATCTATAGATCCGATCTACTCCTACGAGCCATACTTCTAATCTTGATTGTTGGTTGGAAATTATCACACATCTCAATTCTTGCTTTTAATGTCTTTTCTAGATCTAGATTTTTCTTATTTCTTGATCTTTAAATGCAAATCATGAATTGTTTTCTTTTCTTTGCCTTAAATTTTCAACTCATCTAATTCGGAAATTGAACGGAACTCACTTTCCCTGTGGACGATCCGCACTTACTAACGCGCTACATTCGACACCGTTATTGATTGCGGTCAAAATAATTCTTTTGGTTGTGATTTCTAAAATCTATTTTCTAATACGACACAATCGGAAAATCATTCAATCATTCTTGCAGAGTGATATTGTGGAGGATATAAGTAGGACACCGGTTCAGGATGTAGGTGGCACAAACAACTGCTTCAGCCCAAAATATCTCAGGCATTTTCTTGCTATTTAACATGCTTCTTACAATATCTATATTTATTCTGTTCTTTCTCTTGGCAAATCTATTTTGTTGAGACGAGTGAGGAGCTGTGAGGAAGTGCCGAGTTGTTCACAATATGCTTCGAAATCCTTTGAAGTGAACTCACCGCCTCGATCTGACCTGATAGTCTTAACATAATAACCACTTTCTTTCTCTACATTAGCTTTAAATCTCTTAAACATATTAAATATATCGGACTTATTTTTCAGAAAATATACCCAAGTTTTTCTACTAAAGTCATCGATAAAAATAAGAAAATATTTGTTCTCACCGAATGAGGTAGGTGTGATCGGCCCACATATATCTGTATGCACAAGTTGAAGTGGTTTTGATGCGTGAAATGAAACTTCTTTAGGAAAGCTAGTTCGGTGATGCTTTCCAACAAGATATCCTTCATAAAGTTGTTTTGAATGATTAATAAAAGGCAATCCTCTCACCATTTGTTGCTTTGCCAATATTTGGAGACTATCAAAATTGAGATGCCCGAATCTCAGGTACTACAGCTATGATGAATCATTGATGTTCGTCTTCAAGCATTTCACATCTTAACTTTTGAGGTTAAAGATGAACAATTGATTTTTCGATATTTTTACATTTGCAATTAATCTATTCTTTTGATCTCTAAGAAGAAGACTACGATCTTTCATATGAACATTGTAACCCTTTTTCTAAAAGTTGCTCCAAACTTAAGATATTGCTTTTCATATTTGGCATATAATAAACATTTGAAATAAATTGATTTTCTCCATTCTTGAGACGTATAAGAATTTTACCTCTACCCTTCACTGGAACTTTCAAAGAATCTTCGAAGGTTAGTTGGCCATTCACCAATTCATCCATATCGACAAATATGCTTCTTTTTCCACACATGTGATTGTTAGCGGCTGTGTCGAGATACTACACATTTTCTTTATCTTCATCTCCTTTAAGTGCTAAAAGAAGAACATTATTTTCCTCAACTTCTTTCTCGGCATAGTTTGCTTTTTCCCCGACTTGGCTAGGACTCTAACAATTGGAAGCATAATGACTATACTTGTTGCAATTAAAACATTTAATTTGAGATTTACTTCGGCCACCATTGAATCTTCCTTGACCTCGGACTCCATTGAATCTTTGTGTCACGCCCCGCTTCCCGGTATACGGCGAAGGGGACGGGACGATACCGCTACATATTTACTCTGAAGTAAACACGCTGAGCGTATCTAAGCAATATAAGTAAAATGCACAAGAGTCAGAGACAATAGATATAATTGAACAACAACTTTATTTATTAACATCTTTTTACAATACATCTGAAAAGTAAATACATGGAATGGAAAGCAATGCCTAAATAGTGGCATAACAGAAATGAAAAATACAGAATGTAAATGTGTACAAGGAATCTAAAGCTCTGGGTAAAAAGCTAGCTGGTCCAAGTCCTCGCCGCTAGGCTCTGTCTCCAGAAGGTCCGATCCACCGGACAACATTCCAAAGAAGAAAGAGAAGAAATGTCGTCAGCGAACAATCGCTCGGTAAGTCCCAAAGTTAAGAGAGAAGTAGAATAGACAGAGAAAGAGAGAGTGTGTAACTTTTAAAGTGGTATTATATTGTTATAATGTTGTATTTAGTGTTAATGCTGTTGTGTGTAGTTTGGTACAGAAGAGAACAGTGTATATGAGAGGAGTCTCACTAGACCAGAGACTACGGTATATAGAGTACAAGGCTCCATGATAATACCCGGAACAACGGCGATTGAATTCAGGTTAGGTGTCTTATGGTTGCAGTCTCATGCCACTTCTTACACCTTCCGTACCAATTTACCCCTTATAAACCCCGCGATGTCTTGTTTATATTGTTCGTATTGTATTGTCTTGTAAATTGAATTGTATAGATGGATGACTTGCCGAAGCCATGATATAAGTAAATGGATGTAACTGGAGAATCATGTAGATGGATGCATATCCATGGTTCGGTTCGGTCAAGTTGTATAGATTGATAAATTGAATAGATTGAATATATGGATTTATAGATTCATATTGTAATGTATTTTTATACTTGAATCTCATTCAAGTCAGATTGTATATATTGAGACTCAGTCTGAATCAGACAATTAGAAAAGAAATTGAATCCTGAATTAGGTTTTGGTGTTATCGGTAACCGTTGCACATGAACGGCAGGATTTGTGTCTTTTTCTAAGACGATTACCGTGTTGATAGCACCGTTTATTAAGTTGTCTACCTTAAATAGGCAAGCACCCATATCTCCGGCTCCCTGAGGCTTAAGAGACTGGTCCCGCTTAAACCTATATTTACCAGGGTCCTTATTGTAATTTAGTACAATTTGAAAGGGTTTTATATAAAAATAATTTTGTATAATTTTCAAAATACACCTCAAGTATGTTATTATCGTCTTTAAAGTTTTTATTGATGTATATTTTATCATCGTGACATTTCTAGTGAATAAAACCTATTATTCATAATATATGGTATTTATTTGTAATATTGGAATTGTATGGTATTTTCTTGTAAATGAGATGTTTTTCTTGAATATTGGAAATGTAGAATATTATAAATACAAAAATAGATATTTTGATATTAATTACATATATATTTATTTACTAAAAATATAAGTTTTATTTATAATAGAAATCACATTTTCTAAAGAAAATTGTATTTTAAATCTTTCGAGACCGTATACTCCTTACGGAGGTCTGCATCTCGCACTAATAAGCCTGAGAATGTGAGATAATCCGCACCATCCCGAACGGGTTCCCCGAAATGGGTTGTAGCGGCGCATTGCAAAGATTTGTTAAAAATACATATCTTGTAGAAAAATGTTTTTATAAGTTTGAGGTAGTTTTGTGTAAAATCGTATTTTCCCAAAACTATGTTCCCAAAGATCATCGTGTTATGTTACTTATGAGTGTTCTGAGGAGGTAGGTCATTACCTCGTGAACTATCTAAAAGTATAGCAAGGGGTAATGATGTTTATGTCGAAACTAAAGTATATGGTTTTTTTTTCTGTAAAAGTGCTATAAAAATTGAAATATAAATTCTTTTGATATGAAACTTGCCAATATGTTTTGTTAATATTTAATGATCATGATGTGAGAGTTTGGTATTATTGTGTTTAATAAAAATATGATTTTTAAGGAAAAGCCGAATCGGAAGTCGGATTAACTCCACTTCTATCGGGTTTTAGAATTCTAAGTTTTTAGAATAGTAAAGAGAAGGGGGAGAAGGACTTACGGGATTAGAGTCAAGAGAAGAGGAAGAGAAAGGTTGGGAAAACACCGTTGCGTTGTCTCGTCGCCGGAAAGTCCTCGGATCGTCGTCGGAAGTTCGTCGGAGTTTCGCCCTTCGATAACTCCACTTGCACACAAAAGTCTAGGGATTTTTCTTGAGAGTTTGGACAGAGATTAGGAAGTGAGGAGGAGTGATTTTAGGTGTGGTATTTATAGGAAAAATTAGGATTTAGGGTAGATGAAAGAGGGTGATAAAAATTGTATTAAAATATGGTTTAAATGAGGTTTTACATTGCTCTGTAAATGTGCAGGGAAATTAAACCATACAGGGGTTATGAGGGAGTTCAAGAGTCCAAGAGAAAAGAAGAAAATTAGGGTTTCGGCTGAGTTGACCCGGCGGCGCCGACCGAGTCAGCCGCGCCGCCAGCCCGAGTCAGGCCGATTCTCCATGCCACATGTCCCTTGGTGCTGTGTCTTGACTCGTGGACCCGTTTGTTTTATGTGTGAGTCTTAGTTTTTACGAGTTATGCACGTTTAGACTCTTGGGCTTCTAAAAAAAATTAAAAGAAATCAAATTAAAAATAATGTGTGGCTGATGGGATTTGAACTCTGGTGCTTTGGTTCAGCAGTGCAAGGTCTTACCAATGAGCTATAAGCTCCTTCTTACTGTTCAAAAGCAAATCAAACTTATAATTTGTGCTCAGGCGAAAGTACCATTTTCTGTATTTTTGAAAAAAAATGTACAAAATGTTTAGGGTTGTTATACTTTGATTTCAATCTTTTTCTTCAAAATTCTTGTGATCTCTTCGACCATAGCCTTCGGCCTCATCCTCGAGCTTCTCCACTGCCTCATCCACTATGGATCTTTTCTTTCGAGTCTTCTCGAGAATCCTTCAAATTAAGTTTTGCTTGAAGAGTTTTTTCCATCGGCTTTTGCCTTTTACCAAATCTCTTCTCGTGGTTACTTAAGGAACTAGTGAGCTCATCGATTGTCATTGTGTCCAAATCTTTAGACTCTTCAGTAGCACACACAATATAATCAAATTTCGAAGAAAGTGATTGAAATATTTTCTCCACCACATGAACGTCTTCAATCTTCTTGCCATTTCTTCGAAGTTGATTCACAACGGCCAAAACTCTTGTGAAATAGTCTGAAATTATTTCACTATCCTCCATTTCTAAATTTTTGAACTCCTTTCGAAGTGTTTGAAGTCGAACCTTCTTCACCTTTTCCATCCCTTTATAGGAGTTTTGAAGTTTCGCCTACGCTTGTTTCGAACTCGTCGCATTGAAATTTTTTCGAATGCCGATTCATCAAGTCCTTGATAAATAAAGTAGAAAGCTCTACTATCTTTCTTGCTCATTTCACGAAGAGAATCTGTTTGGACTGTCATCAACATGGTCTCATCTTGAGGCCTATCGTAGGCACTCACAACAACATCCCAACAATTTATGGATCCCAACATTTTTATTTGGATACACCAATTTTCATAATTTTCGTTTGTGAGGCGAGAAGCGACGAACGAAAAATTGTCATTAGCATTCATCTTCACAACCGCGCTCTGATACCGTTTTGATAACAGATAAATTTGAGAATAATATTTTATAGAAACGAGGATGGAAGAGGATGAAGATAAATTTTATATTGATATTTGTATTTTTGCACACCTTGCTCTTTACATATAACCCATTTATATAGATTTTACATTGAGATTTTACAATGACTCTTCACATAACCAAGACTCTTTAATTTCATATATTGAATTTAATATAATAAATAACAGACTTAAATTAGATTCATGCATGCAAGTTCGTCCATATTATCTCTAGCTCTTAGACTTCTCAATAACTCATTATTATCAAGTTTATGATATTTCCAACATTAATTTGTTCTTAACAAATAAACCTATATACATATAGCTATCACGAAAATATCCCAAAATGGTAACTCCATATTAGGGATGAAATGTTTTCTCTGGCTGCGATCGCCCCGAACATGATGAAAGGTGTAAGGCAGCCTATGCCAGCCTATAGTTCCACGGAACCTATCCTAAATGCTTGCCATCACAGGGTACCTGAGAAATAGGTGACCCTTTTGTCTTATAATCAAACTTTCTTTTGGTAGACTTCCGCCACTAGCACCAATTTCACATTTTCGTTCGTAGTTGATGTTTGTATAAATCTTTTTATTTGAGAAACAAGCAAAGAAATTTTTATATTGTACGTAGATATAGTAACTCCATTTGATCAAGTCCAGTAGTTTCTGCTATATTAATATATAAACATATAGGTTCTAATTAATTGATTACAAAATATTTGTCCTTAATCCACTTTATTAATTCCTTGGAAATACTTAGCAATCTATCAATTGATCAAGTTGAGATCAGGCACTAACAAGAAAAGTACTTTCAGAAAAAATTTGTATTTAAGCCCTGGCTTTTGTTTGATAGCTGATTGGTACGTATTATATTTTGAGAAAAATTCTGATTAATTGACACAGGGGGCTCCTTTTTCTATTGAGGAGATAAAAATCGCCGTCGTTGGAATGGAAGAAAACAAAATCACCTGGTCCTGATGACTCTTCTATGTTAATTTTTCAAAAATTTTGAGATATACTTAAGCTGAATCTTTTATTGATGTTCATGAGCTTTTCGAAGGGACCTGTGATTTGGAATGTGTTAGTAACTCATTAATCTGTCTTATTTCAGAAAAAGAGAATTGTTGAGTTGCTGATGATACTCACAGGTGGTATCTCCTTAAGATTACGACACATAGCGGATGACGTGTCCCGAAAGCTACGGAGGTGGAATAAAGAAGGTGCATTATAAGGGTTCCTCGGGACTTCGTCCCGAGGAATGTATCCGGCCTTCCAGGAGATCTCCCTGAATATATTTCACCTTCACCTAGGAAACTACCAACAGCTCGTCTCTGACCCTTTGACATGCCGAGCTTTCTTGGCCTCCCGGCTCGTCTACGAGCCCCTGACATGCCGAGCTTCTTCGACCTCCCGGCTCGTCTCCGAGCCCCAGACATCCCGAGCTTCCTCGGCCTCCCCGATCGACCAGGAGCGCGGATCCTATGCGCTCCGCAACGGCTCCGCGTATATTGCCAGGGCGAGATATCCGCCTCCCCACGATCCACGTCCCACGCTGGCGCATCCCTCCATTAATGAGCGTATACTTTCATTAATGGGCGCATCCCGCCATTAAAGGCGAGGATAACGCAGGGGCGTAACTGACGGCGGTGATCTCGCACCCGCTCGCTCTAAGCGACCTCTATATAAACCCCCCTCTCACACGACTCAGGTATCTGAAATTTATCTCAATACGGCGCACCAACCCATTGAGATCCACACTCAACAACTCCAAAACCAAATCTCAGCTGTCCAAGAGCGCCATCGCATGATTGACGGAGGACAACATCTGAAGGAGATCCCGACCTCCATCAGTTGGCACCGTCTGTAGGAACGAAAGATTTTTTTTGTTCCACTATAAAAGTTGATCTTCCGCTCTCGATCCAATGGCGAGCAATGACCACAACGATCCAAATACGAGCCGCCACAACGGAGGCGGGAGCGGCTTGCCTCCCCCTCCTAATGCAATCCATGCCTTATCCGCTCGGATAGACATGCTCACATCACTGGTAGATGCCATCGTCCGTGTTCAAGTGGCGGGCCCTATCCACCAGACCGCGACTCCCTATCCCTGGGATAACGACGTCCGCCGAAGGACGGACGGGCACACCCAGGCCCTCGATCTCCCTCACCCTCATCACAGTTCCATCGAGCACCGGCGGGCCAACTCCGGCCACCTTAACCCACACGCGGCGATTTATTCCATGACCCGCTGGGCACCGGACAGCTCCATGCCGCGGTTCCAGGGAACACTGGGCCGTCGCTCAGATGCCCGTTGCGCGTTCTCTCCACCTGAGGAAGTATCAGTCAGCTCACCTGCTTCCAGGCATGACTGACGCCCCCACTCTCACCGAGACCGCGCGGACGACGAGCGCCGAAACTACCCGAGAAGTGTCTCGCCCGAGGATTTGAGACACCTGATAGAGCGAAATCGAAGCCGCACCTTGGTGCAGTCTCAGAGCGGGGGTAGCCACCACTCCGACTGTGCAGAATCCTCGGGATACCACCACCGACTCGAAGCTCTCGAGAAGAAAATCGAGGGCATACGACGGGACGACCTTGCGTCCAACGAAGGGACCAGGTACTCCGCCGATTCACTGACGAAGCCCTTTACAGAAGAGTTGCTGGCCGAGCACATCTCGTCCAGGAATAACCGCCCAAGGTGGCCCTCTTCGACGGGAAATCCGACCCGAAGGACCACCTGGACGCATTTATTGCGGGCACGAGCTTCCAGGATAACTCCGATGCGGCTTAATGCCGAGCTTTCCCCACCACCCTCATCCGGGCTGGTCGGGACTGGTTCCGAGGACTTACGCCATGCTCCATCTCGACTTTCGACGAGTTGGTCTCCCAATTCCTCGGTCACTTCGTCGGAAATCAGCAACAGAAGAGGACGATTGACTACCTATTCACCATCAAGGACGGAGACAAAGAATCCTTCAAAGGATATGTCACCCGCTTCGACAACGCGCTCCTCGAGGTCCCCGAGCACCATGATGAAATGGTCATCACCGTGCCGAGGTCGGGTCTTAGGCACAAAGAGTGGCTCAGCTCTTTTGCATTAGCGCAACCTAAGACCATGGCCGAGATGAAAGCTTGGACCGAGCGAGAAATCCAACTCGAGTCTGAGGTGAACTCAAACTTGTCCCGGGCCGACCAGCGAGACAGAAAGAAAAGGGATAGGGAGGAGAAGAAGAAGGTCGACCGTCCGAAACCTTACTCATTGAGGTTTTAGGAGTACACTCCCCTAAACATCTCCTAGACCGAGTTGCTGGAGGAAGCTAAGGGGGAGAGGTTCTTCAAACTCCCGCCAGTGACCCAAAGGGTGGGCAAGTGTCTCCGATGCCTGTATTGCGCCTTCTATAGGTCGCAGGCCACCCGACCGCTAACTGCAAACAAATCCGTGACTACATCGAGGAGTTGATCCGTTCCGGCCACCTGGCGAAGTACTTGCGGGACAAGCGGCAGGCAGAACGAGAGCAAGAGAACCAGCCTCATCCTGGGGAGCTAACGATCGGGCAAATCATGGTCGTTACCTTGAATACTGCTCAGGAAGCTGGTGGAAACCACCGCCTCCTCCCGGTCGAGGGTGTAGGCGATCCACCCTATAAGAAGTGCAGGAAGGACGAGCCCATCATCTTCACCGATGAAGACCTCTACGGCATATCTTTGCCTCACAACGACCCATTCATAATAACGGCCATGTACTCTCGGGGTTCACCAATCACTCTGTCCCTGCTGAGGGACTGGTCACCCTCCTAATCAACATTGGGGAAGCGGGGCATACACGGATCGTACCTGTGGATTTCCTCATCGCCAATGTCCCTTCATCCTACAATATTCTCCTAGGACGTCCGACCTTAAACATTTTTCGAGCCCAGATCTCAACTTATCACCCTGCGATCAAGTTTCCTTTAGATAAAGGGGGAATAGGCCAGGCCTACAGAGACCAGCAAACCGTTAGGATTTGCCTCACCTCGACGTCCACTGCCGGAGATCAAAGCGACGATTTTGAGGACATACCTGACTTCAAGGGGTCTTTAGATACACACGATGACCAAATGGAAGTCAGAGGTGCCCCAGTAGAAGCATTAACGGATGTACCACTCGAAGAAGGGGTCAACGACCGAACAGTCCAGATCGGCTCTCTCCTGACTGGGGATCGCCGTGAAGAACTGATCCGGTTCCTCCGAGATAATTCAGACGTTTTTGCTTGGGCGCCGGCAGACATGCCCGGAATTGACCCTAGAGTGATCTCCCACAAGCTCGGGGTCGATCCGAAAGCAAAGCCCGTCCGTCAAAAGAAAAGAAGCTTTGCACCGGATAAGCAAAAGGCGATAGAAGACGAAGTAGACTGATTGCTCTCCGTTAACTTTATCAGGAACCTGGACTACTCTGATTGGCTGGCAAATGTAGTCATGGTCAAGAAGGCGAATAGGAAATGGCACGTGTGCGTCAATTTCACGGACTTAAACAAGGCCTGTCCAAAGATAACTATCCCCTCTCTCGGATAAACTGGTTTGAAGACAGCTTGGCCGGCCACGAACTTGAGCTTCATGGATGCCTTCTCGGGTTACAATCAGATCAGGATGAACCCGACAGACGAAAAACTGACCGCCTTCACCACTGACCGGGGGTATACTGCTACAAAGTGATGCCCTTCGGACTTAAGAATGCCGGGGCCACGTATTACCGCCTCGTTAACAAACTGTTCAAACCGAAGATCGGGTGGAACATGGAAGTCTACGTCGATGACATGCTCTTAAAATCAACCTCACTGGTCAGACATGCCAAAGATCTTGGGGAGACATTCGACGTCCTGCGCAAATACAAAATGAAGCTGAATCCAGCTAAGTGTGCGTTCGGAGTCACCAGCGGGGAATTCCTCGGGTTCATGGTCACCCATCGAGGAATCGAAGCGAACCTAGAAAAGATCAGCGCCATTCTCAATCTGGCCACATCGAAGAGCAATGTTGAGATCATGTGGCTCACAGGGAGAGTGGTCGCTCTGAGTCGCTTTATGTCAAGATCCGGGAAGAAGTGCCTCCCATTCTTCAAAGCCTTGAGAAAAATTCCTAAGTTCGAATGGTCGGAGGAGTCAGAGCGCTTTCAAACAGCTCAAGGCGCACCTATCAACTCCCCCACTGCTCACTCGACCAGTTGAAGGCGACGAGCTATTATTATACCTCGTGGTCTCCGATAAGGCTATAGGCTTAGTGATTGTCATGGAATTCGATGGTGTACAGAAGCCGGTTTCCTACGTAAGCCACGTTTTCAAGGACGCGGAAACAAGATATCCGGCCATAGAAAAGATAGTCTTGGCACTTGTTGTCGCTTCAAGAAAACTACGGCACTACTTCCAGGCGCACACCATCCTCGTCCTCACCGAGCGACCTATAGGGACTATTCTCGCTTCCTCTGAATCAACAGTACGACTGGAGAAATGGAGGTGGTGTATGGTTAGCATAACACCTTAGCAAGGTTTTGGCAAGCATCAATCATGCTACTTTAAATTTTTTGGGGTGCTAAACAAAACATAACCAAGATCTTAACTTGAGACATAGGGTTAACATAGCATGTAAACATCTTTACATCTAAGAGAGAGGGATTACAACCTTTGTAGTCCATTCCTTCGCTTCATAAGCTCCGAGTAGTAGTCCCTTCGTCGCGATCCATGAACTTCCGGACTCTAGAGAGGCTCCACAAGCCGAATGATCCATACTTGCTTGAAGTCTTCCTTTTTGAAGATGATCTAACTTGAAGAATCTTTAACCCAAGCTCATGCTTCACTAATCAAGCATTAGCAAAGCAAACACCCTAATCTAAGTGGCTAGAATAGATGAGGATGATGAAGTAAGAATTTAGCTCTCTTTTATTTTCAATTTCTCACTCATTATCATCACTTATAAAAAAGCTAGAAAGCTTTTTTCAAGAGGAAGAAGAAGAAGAATTTCATTTGTGATGAATAATGCATTAATTGTGATGGTTACAAATCAACCATGGGTTAAGAATGATGGCTTAACCCTTGTAGAGATTTAACTAGGGTAAAGGGTTTGGGTTGGGTTAAGAAATATCTACACAAAATATCTTTACAAAATATCTAAGCTTAAAACAAAATAAATTTTCTAGAAGCTTCATGAAAAAGCTAACCCAAATCAAACCCTAATCAAACCCTAACATGTTTAATCCACAAATCATGTTGTATTTAATATATTTTGCAACAAAAGAAAATAATACAATTAACATATATCGCATATATATCAATGTATATATTAGTTAATGTAATATAATATATCAAATATATAATTATACATTAAATTATCGAATCAACACTTGATCCGATAATCCGGCTATTTCACAAATAACCGACTAATATAATCTGTATCAGTTCATCGAATCAATACTTGATCCGATGACCTGGCTATATCACATATACCCGGCCGATATCACATATCACGAGAATCTAATATGGTATCGCATACACGTATTATTCTCGGTCCTGCACATATCACATATGTGCTTCTACTCCGTTTTGCCTGAGCCAGGAAACCTCTGTGTAGGACTCTAAAGAATCGTCAAGACGCCGGCAGTAGGTGATGATCATATCAAACACCCACAAGCTGCAAGCGGTCAGCTAAACGTAACAGTCACCCAGGTATTGAGCGATCAGAAGATCTACAAGCTAGCCTGTACATTCTCCTGCGAATCCAATCAGTAACACTCCCGTACAGTCCGGTCTCTTCGTTTGATATGTCGCATATCTCACCTAGGGGTGGAAAACGTCAGACCCCAGTAGCTTGATAAGTCGTGTAGATATAAGGTATATAACAGTTCGAGAAACTACTGATAACACTTACCAGTAAATCTCAGCAACCCTGGCCAGGGATTTCTAGTTATAGCCAATCGAATACAGCGCAACATCAACTCCCTATACCGGGAGAGACGGAACCCCTCCTATCGCTCATTGCCTCCATGTGATTCGGGACTGTACCCAAAAGCCACCGTTTTTCACGCCCTCTTGGACGTAGTATGATGGAAATCAAAGCATAGTGGGAATCACACAAAACTCTATGACGATATCGGGTCTACAGATTAACCTGTACCAGTGTCATCAGAGAACTGCCATCTGACGTGAGGTATAATACTATCTGGGAGTTCTCGGCAAGTCCGTCCAGTATACCCAGTCTCCACTGAGCACCCGTATACCTTCTCTGATGTCAAACACCAATGGATATGGGATCATCCATCGCCCATCATATGGGTTAAAAAGCGCATACGCTAGTCTACTCTGGAGTATCGATGCTCTGTCTCGGTAATCCCACGACTAGGAACATTTAAAGGATGTACTT
This sequence comes from Agapanthus africanus, assembly GCA_030015575.1. Lineage (NCBI taxonomy): Eukaryota > Viridiplantae > Streptophyta > Magnoliopsida > Asparagales > Amaryllidaceae > Agapanthus > Agapanthus africanus. Next base: position 144,000,917 of record CM057339.1, read on the forward strand.
AGCGACTACACTGTCCCCACTAGTATGATCTGCATCATAGTCCTGGTAGTCAAGTACTCATCCTAAGAGCTTTATCAACATGTAACATAGAGACAATCAGAGTACATGTTAAGATAAAGAGTAACCAGATAGCATACTATCATGTCGAGCAAGAAAGTCCTCCCTATATATGTCCAAGCGTCCACTACAATATACATCGTATATACGGTAATGGGATCTAGGGCATACATATAACTAACAATCTCCCACTTGCACTAGGGCCATCTGTTGTGGTATCACATACCCAACAATCAGCTGTGGTTCAAGTATCTCATACTCAACCATCCTATAAAAGTCTCTACTGGGAAATAGGCCTTTGTGAGTGGATCCGCGCTGTTGTCCTTTGTGTCTACTCTCCTAACCTTGATCTCTCTGGAGATCAACCATCTCCACGATCAGGTGATACTGCCTAAGAATATATCTGGATCTCTGATGGGATGGGGGTTCCTTGGCCAAAGCCATAACTCCATTGTCATACAATGGTAGGAACGAAGTTCATCTCATGAACTAATATATATCCATACTGCCTCTTTGGTAGCATCCTTGGTAACGATGTATCTTACCTTTAATCGTCTAGTAAGTCACGGTATCTAGCTTGGAACTCTTCCAACATACCGTCCCTCCACTGAGGGTAAAGACAATGCCTGGGACTGACATTCAGTCGTCCTTATCACCCTGGAACCTTTCCAGTGATTCTCCCCAGGATCGATTGATACCATCTCACTACAACTAGTGAGAATCCTAACATCCAATTAGATCTATCCCATAGATCCATAACCCAGGATTTAGGAGGTATCACCTTGATCCTATATAGAGAATCCATGTGATAAGAGGGGATTGACCGAGCGTAGCATAGGAAACTCCTTCCCTATCAAGAGTATGCCATCCACGTACTATACGAGGATCACCACCATACTCCCTACTACCTTTTTTTATATACTTGGTTCATCTACCATTTTGATGAAGTCAAACTCTTTAACTACCACATCAAACAGACGTTCCAACTCCGCGATGCCTGATTTATCACATAAAACATCTTGCACACATTTCCGCTGCTCCCACTGTCTACGAAGCCCTCTAGCTGTGTACTTATAGACACTCTCTTCCAAATCATCATTTAGAAAAGCAGTCATGACACCCAACCGCCAGATATCGTAGTCATGGTATGTAGCAGTGGCAAGTAGGATCTGGATGGACTTAAGCATAGCTTTGAAAGTCTCAACTTTTCCATGTACACCAAGTAATCTTCTCAAGATATACTTGCTCCTGATGGGGATTTAACCCTTCAGATAAAGCAACCAAAATCCACACTTTGTTGGTGTATAAGGATTCCATCTCGGATCGCTAAGCATCCGACCATTCTCACAGAGTCCCCACTCCTGATGGCCTGCTCGAAACTAGTTGGGTCATCATCTCATGATGCAATACTCGCTCCCACTGTCATAGAGAAACCGAAGTATCTCTCAGGTGGATGAGAAACCCTACCAGATCGGCGGAGAGGCTGGGGTTCGTTGGAAACTATTGAATCCTCAGGTTCTACCAAATCATCAACTGCAGTTTGTTTTAGCTGGAACTACTTCCAGTTCTACCTTATGACCACTAATTTCTTCACAAGAAATTCCCTTTCCAAAAGGTGGTATGCTGAGAATCAAAACATCTTTTGTTCCTCAGTTTGGTAGAAGATATTCCCTTGCGAATGCTTGGGATATACAACAAACTTCCACAGAACTGACCTTGCCTCGAGCTTGTCCGGATTTTGCTTTTGACATAGGCCGGACAACCTAAATCTTAATCTTCCTTAAGAGATGGTCTCTTCTCATACCATATCACATATGGAGTGGTAGGCATCTGATTTGGTTGGAACCCTATTCAATAGGCATGCAACTTCTCAAGTGCATAACCCCCAAAAGGAAATAGGCAACTCAGTAGTACTCATCATAGAGCACACCATATCACATAGGGTGCGATTGCTCCGGCCCGATACACCGGCGTGCTGTGGTGTATTCGGAGGAGTAATACTGAGAGAGAATCTCATTCTCCTTTAGAATAGTCTAGGAATTCCATGATCAAGTATTCTCCTCCTTGATCTCATCAAAGGACATAATACTTATACCCGTTTTTGGTTCTCTACTTCAAACTTATATTCTGTGAATATCTCAAAAGGTTCGGACTTATGTTTCAACAGGAACATATGTCTGAATCTTGAGAGATCATCAGTGAATGTAATGAAGTACAAAGAACCGGTCCTGGCATATGTAGATAGGGGACTTTCATACATCAGCATGTATCAATCCCAAGAGTTCAGTAACTCTTTCTCTGTTTCCAATAAACGGAGCTATGATCATTTTATCTTTGTGACATGATCGGCAAGTTTCACAAGATGTAAATTCAAACTGATTCAAATATGCATCTTTATGTAACTTTAGCTAGTCGGGTGACATCGCTATGACCTAGTCTACAATGCCTCAAGAAAGATTCATTCATTTCTGAACTCTTCCTCTTATGTGTGTTCTGTACGTTAAGAACTATTGTTTGATTTAGAACGTCTATTCTTTTAGATAACGTGCCTGAACCGATCAACTCTTGATATAGGAAATGTTCAAAACATTATCCAACAATACAAAATTATATCCTTTCTTTACTAATAAAGAGACCGATATGATTTTGTATATAAGGTTCGGTATCTAATAACATTCGTTCAGAATCAATGTATTTGGTAATACAGGGTGATAACTGCCAACTCTCTTGGTTTGCAACAATTGCACCGTTTCCAAGTCTTGAAACTTATCACCCGTTCTCAGTTCTCTACCTATCTGTAGCCCATGTAACAAATTACATTTGCGGGATCCTGATCCAGTATCTCATACCCAGGACGTAAAGGATACTGAGAAACAGTTCTCGGTATTGAACACACCCGAAGAAAAATGCATCAGCATATACTTTCTTCGTTTGGGCGGCATGTGAATTCTGGTAATCCCCTATTTCCTGCTCTGTCTTATAACAATTATAAGTTGGAGCGGGACCAACGTTCCCCAGCTCAGTATAATAAGCGGGTTCGATCAATACATCCGTATTATTATCTTGATTAAGGCGTGACATGGTCTACCAGGAGAGAGAGAGAAGAAAACACTCAGCGTATGCTCTTGCAAGATTAGATTGGTTATTAATATATCTAATCAGGATGTCTCCCACTGTTTTATTCAAATGTTCCTTCAAACCCTAAAAGGTAAGACTAGCCGGGATTAATTACACTCCACAAGTTCGCCAATCTTTCAGCCAGGCCAGTGTCGGTACTTTGAGGGAGGTTCCCCGTACTTTCGCACGGACCTAATTAAAATAAACCTCGTTTTCCCAGGGGCGTAACCCCGTTAACACCTTTCTTGACACCTACTCGATCGGCTAATTGTAATGTGTAAAACTCTCCCAGGAGTAACTCTTACTCGCAGTGGGTATCGGGATCCAACTATCTCATAGAAGGTATGCAATCTCATTGCAAATTTCAACACTTGAAATTGCCGATAATATTTTTCCCCTAGTACTTATGACCTTAACTATGGTCAACATATCATAAGCACTAGTCAAGTTCTACCCGTCATTTCATGATTAATTAGACCCACCTACATGACCCCCAACTATGGTCGACATAATCACATGACGGTCCTAATTAATCCCATAATATGCTTTGTAGGAAGACATCACATAGCTACCGTACACTACGCCTCAACTATAGTCGACATACGCAGCACGAATACTAAGTACTCTACTTCCTAAAATGACGGAGGGCTACGACAGGTTTTTAAGAAAACATTTTTGCGTAATGAACTTGATCTCGTTATAGAATCGAGTGATTTTGAAAAAAAAGGAGTGTTTTTGAGGCTTTTCTAGTTTTGCTAAAGAGATCACTCCCGGTGAAGGGATCGTCGGCTCTTTTCTTATCGAATAATGTGCAGGATATTTCACAAATACCACTATGCAAAGCAAAAAACTATAGAAGCAATCAAAAGACAAACCGAGTGTGTAGCATCTGCTAGTTTCGCTAAAGAGGTCACTCCCGGTGAAGGGATCTCGGCTCTTTCCTTATCGAATAAGGTACTGGATATTCTACAAGGAATACTGCTATGCAAAGCAAGAACTAGAGCTACCAGGTTTTAAACAAGTTTCTACAACATCTTTAGGTTTCTTTTATTTTCATTAATCTCATTAATGAAGTCCCATTTTATTATTCTTCACAAGCATCACATTTGAAACGAAATCAACAATATATAATATATATCTCATATATATAATATAAACATTCGTCTCAGGCAGTAATATGATCTCATCACAGAACATTGCAGCAGAAGAACATATATGAAATATTGGATATACTAGGAGGTCCGTGTTTTAATACGACATGTATAAACACGGATTCCACGGTCGCAATGAATAGCCAATCCCACACCCCTAGACCCCTACGAGAGCGGCAAGAAACCCTACTAGTTCTAGAGTTAGGACACCCGGTCTCGACTCCTCGAGATGGCCTCCCACTGGACCCTAGAACCCGGTTACTTGTGCTCCCCGCCTTGGGTCTATCCTAATGCAGAAAAGTAAATAATATACAATGGTGACATCATCCTCAACCCGGAAGTGCCCCAATAAAAGAATATTGCATACAATGAATTTTACATAAATGAAAAAGAAAAACTCTCATCTCACATAAAACCCCCGGCTATTCAGAACACGACGATCCAATATAACATATCACAGCAACACATAATATCTCATATCATCAACATAAGCAAGTATGCGTATCCCGATTGTCGTTGATGTATAGCAACAAATCCGGCAATACCCCACATACTACGCTTACGGTCACAGAAAAGAAAGTGTAAAACGACAACATTTGGAATCCACAATCACTTTAGATATCTTATATCCGAAATATCACATATTTCGCATTTCATGCCTAACTATATGAATTCCACATACTGTATCGCATTCCAAATAAATAGACAATGTTAAACTTTCCGATCGAATAATCAAACGCCCAAGATTTCCCAAATAGCTCAACACTTGAGCGGGGTTCAAAAATCCCAGAATATGTCACAGCCCCAATGAACCAGCCGTAGAAGGGTCAAACTAACGCCTCACATGTGGCAACGCTAAACTACCACAAACCCTAGGGTTCAGTGGCGGTTTTGACGGTCACATAATCGAGTTAAGGTTACGTTCTTCTAGAGGGTCCACAGATACGGTTGCATGATTTCCCGAAATTTTTACACTCAGGAAAAATCCAACACTTGAAAGTTTTCCGACAGGGGAAAAAGTGAGTTATGGAAATCCGTTCGAACTTTTTAACATGTTCTAAATTACCCGAAAAACTAAACAATGTTAAACTTTCCGATCGAGTCAACGAATTCTTAAGATCTCCAGAACACTCAACACTTGAGTAATATTAAAAATTTTCAGAAGCATGTAGTAATACCTACGGATATTACCTAGAAACATCTATCCGTAATACCTAAGTACGGCCGCGGAACCGCTGCGCAAAGCATGGTATTGCCGCGGTTCCGCGGCGATTTAAGGGAATTAGGAGTTCGTATTTCACAGTAATCCTTAGAATTCCCTGCTTAATTTTCTGAGTATTTTTAATACGGAAAAACCAACTTTTTAGAAAATTTCAAGAGAAGGGGTCAAAAACGATGTTTCGGGGTTCGATCGGACTTTTAATTTCGTCTAGACAACGACTAAAGCTCTAGCTTGGCTCTAATACCACTATAGGGTTAGCATAGCACCATAGCAAGGTTTTGGCAAGCATCAATCATGCTACTTTAAAATTTTTGGGGTGCTAAACAAACCCTAACCAAGATTTTAACTAGAGACATAGGGTTAACATAGCATGTATACATCTTTACATCTAAGAGCGAGGGATTACAACCTTTGTAGTCCGTTCCTTCGGTTCATAAGCTCCGAGTAGTAGTCTCTTCGTCGCAATCCATGAACTTCCGGACTCTAGAGAGGCTCCACAAGCCGAATGATCCATGCTTGCTTGAAATCTTCCTTTTCGAAAATGATCTACCTTGAAGAATCTTTAACCCAAGCTCATGCTTCACTAATCAAGCATTAGCAAAGCAAACACCCTAATCTAAATGGTTAGAATAGATGAGGATAATGAAGTAGGAATTTAGCTCTCTTTTATTTTCAATTTCTCACTCATTATCATCACCTATCAAAAAGTTAGAAAGCTTTTTTCAAGAGGAGGAAGAAGAAGAATTTCATTTGTGATGAATAATGAATTAATTGTGATGGTTACAAATCAACCATGGGTTAAGAATGATGGCTTAACCCTTGTCGAGATTTAACTAGGGTAAAGGGTTTGGGTTGGGTTAAGAAATATCTACACAAAATATCTTTACAAAATATCTAAGCTTAAAACAAAATAAAGCTTCTAGAAGCTTCATGAAAAAGCTAACCCAAATCAAACCCTAACATGTTTAATCTCCACAAATCATGTTGTATTTTTAATCATAACTTGTTACAATATTATATATCACATATATAATATATTTTGCAACAAAAGAAAATAATACAATTAACATATATCACATATATATGAATGTATTATCCAAGTGAGAAAAAGAATCTTTAAGTGAGCTTATATTAGTTAATGTAATATAATATATCAAATATATAATTATACATTAAATTATTGAATCAACACTTGATCCGATAATCCGGCTATTTCACAAATAACCGACTAATATAATTTGAATCAGTTCATCGAATCAACACTTGATCCGATGACCCGGCTATATCACATATACCCGGCCGATATCACATATCGCGGGAATCTAATACGGTATCGCATACATGTATTATTCTCGGTCCCGCACATATCACATATGTGCTCCTACTCCGTTTTGCCTGAGCAAGGAAACCTCTGTGTAGGACTCTAAAGAATCGTCAATACGCCGACAGTAGGTGATGATCATATCAAACACCCACAGGCTGCAAGCGGTTAGCTAAACGTAACAGCCACCCAGGTATTGAGCGATCAGAAGATCAACAAGCATTCCTGTACATTCTCCTGTGTACTCAGTCTCCCTATACCGGGAGAGACGAAACCCTTCCTATCGCTCATTGCCTCCATATAATTCGGGACTGTACCCAAAAGACACCGTTTTGCACGCCCTCTTGGATGTGGTATAATGGAAATCAAAGAATAGTAGGAATCACACAAGACTCTATGACGATCTCAGGTCTACAGACTAAACTGTACCGGTGTCACCAGAGAACTGCCATCTGACGTGAGGTATAATCCCATCTGGGAGTTCTCGGCGTGTCTGTCCAGTGTACTCAGTCTCCACTGATTACTCGTATACCTTCTCTGATGTCAAACACCTATGGATATGGGATCATCCATCGCCCATCATATGGGTCAAGAAGCGCATACGCTAGTATACTCTGGAGTATCGATGCCCTGTCTCGGCACTTCCACGACTAGGAACATTTAAAGGATGTACTTAGCGACTACACTGTCCCCACTAGTATGATCTGCATCATAGTCCTGGTAGTCAAGTACTCATCCTAAGGGCTTTATCAACATGTAACATAGAGACAATCAGAGTACATGTTAAGATAAAGAGTAACCAGATAGTATACTATCATGTCGAGCAAGAAAGTCCTCCCTATATATGTCCAAGAATCCACTACAATATACATCGTATGTACAGTAATAGCCTCTAGGGCATACATATAACCAACATGTGGAAATTATCCCAATTCAACATCAAGTACCTTCCCAGGCAGGCCATCAAAGTGTAGGTCCTAGCAGACTTCGTGGTCCAAAAGCTCATCATTTCATCTGGAGCAATGGAAACCTCTACAAGAAGTCACATACTCAGACCCTGCTCTGATGCGTTGACCCCCATGAAGCCGACTACGTTCTAGGAGAGATACATGAAGGGGTAGGGAGAGCGCATCAAGGGGCCCAGACCCCAGTCCAGAAGACGTTGCTTCAAGGATATTATTGGCTGAGGATACACCAGGATGCCGAGAAGCTCTTCAGAAGATGCAAGAACTGCCAACTCTACGGCAGCATATCTCGTCTCCCCGCTACCGAGCCAACGCCCCTTAGTTCCCCTTGGCCGTTTGGACAATGGGGGATGGATATGGTGGGCCAACTCCCCACCGGCACTGGCGGACACAAATACATCCTTGTCGCGGTAGACTACTTCACGAAGTGGATAGAGGCCGTGCCCATCAGAAAACCAGACGCCGCCTCTACTATAAAGTTCCTGCAAAACAATACCATCTCTCGATTTGGAATCCCGAGGTGCATCGTTACCGACCACGGAACCAACTTCGAAAACGACAAAGTCAAAGGATTTTGTAGCAACTACCACATACTAATGAAGTTTGTCGCGGTCGCGCATCCACAATGCAACAGACAAGCCGAGTTAGCAAATCGAGGAGTCATACGCGGACTCATGGCTCGCTTGGAAGGAAGACAGGGCAGCTGGGTTGAGGAATTGCCGTGGGTGCTATGGGCATTACGGACCTCGAAAAAAACACCTACGGGGAAAACCCCATTCAGCCTCTGCTACGGTACCAAGGCGATGGTCCCAGCTGAGATAAGACTGCCCAGTTAAAGAGTCGAACACTTCGACGATGAAGCGAACACCTTTGCATTCCGGACCAACTTGGACGTATTATTGAAAAAGCGGGATCGAGCGCAGATCAGAGCAGCCGCCTATCAACAGCAAACCGCTCGCTACTACAACACCTGAGTTAAACATCGGGCCTTCAAGACAGGAGATCCGATCCTATGAAGGAACGAGTTTGTGGACCAAGCAAGGCTGCATAAATTCTCCTCGAAATGGGACAAACTGTTCCTCATAGCAGAAGCATTGACTGGTAGAGCATATCGCTTACAAGACGCCGAAGGGCGTAAGTTTCTTCGGCCCTACAACGCCGAAAAACTCAAATTGTACAAATACACATGTATTCTTCTTTTGAAACAATGTAATTCTTATTGATATTGAATTAAATCACCTGAGCCAGGTCATCTCATAAAGGAGGCCTTTTGCACAACTTTTGTTTCTTTTCTCGGTTCCGAGACCCCTTGGTTTGTTTTAAAAATTGTGTACAATATACTGAGGGGAAAAAAAGAGACAATACACATAAAAAAGGAAAAACTTTATTCATTAAGAGGATATTATAGGCTCCCCAGCCTTACAATAATTACAATAGAGGGGGGCGTGGATCAAGAAAGCACTGCTGATGGTATTCCGAGGAAATATCCTCCAGCCAAGCCCTAGCTTCCTCAACACGCTTCCTCTGACGGTGCCCGCGGACCCTAGATTCCACGGAGGCACCGGGGCCCCCATCCGCCGGACAGGAGGCGATGATCTGCCTTTTCTGGAAACATTCCAGAAGAAGGCCTACCGATCGCTCTCGCTTGCTCTACAAGATCAGGACGAGGTGGTAGAGCGTGTGGACCTTGTCAAACGCTCCGTCCCTCTGCTGTGGAGACAGGGCGTTGTGCAGACCCGGGGACATACTCCAGATTGCGTACATAAGCACTTGGAGGAGGGCAGATTGCCGTGGAATTAGGCGACCAATGTGGCCCTCCATACGATCTATTACCGCCTCGTACGTCTGCTGGGATTGATCGAGGCAGTAAAGATGCAAGTCATCATGAGAGATGATCTCCCTGATGAGGAATATATGCCCAAACATCTTCGAGGGAATGCAAGATTGAAAGGAAACTAACACGCATTCGCTATTTATAGCCTCAACAAAATCTTCCAACGGTCGAAACTTATTCATGCAGTGACGCGGACCACGAGATATCTCAGTTTCCCAATAAAGAATTGCCATATGTCAGTCATGCCGGTTGCCGTCCGCTAATGCGGGCCACGGAAAGTTGAACGACGCCCTTGAAAGGTTATGCTAACGCTCTGGCCATCATCCGTGGCCGTTTGCGGAACAAAATTTTTTACAACGATTTAAACTTGGCGCTACAATAACCCTAAACCGGATCTAACCATAAACCTAACTAGCAACAAGAGAAGCTCTATCTACTATGATAGAAATTATACCTAAAGAAACAAGTCCTTCGGGTCTTCGCTCTTCTCCTTTGGTTCCTTAAAATATGTACGGATCGCGCTTGAACTTCGGCCTCCTCGCGTCAAAGATGATCCACCCGAGAGTGCCTACTTTGAGCTCCTACCTCTTAATTAAGGTAACTAGGGTACTTAGAATGCTAATCTAAGTAACCTAGATGAAGTGGAGTGAGATGATAGATTAACATGTCTCACTAAGCTTAGGTTTCTCAACTCATGAGACAATTAGGGTTAAAGCTTAGAAGAAGAGAGCAAGGAGAAGATGAGAGTGTTCAAGTGAGAATAGAATATCATCAAGTGAAGAATGACTAAGTGTTGTGTATTAATAATGCAAACCAATAATGCCACACCAAAATTTCTATATACCACAAAAATATCTAGATGCCACCTTACATCGATAATTCACAACACATGAAAAAATATCAAGTATACTCCAATAGTAAACAATGAGTCATGTCATGAGTCACCAAGTAGCCATGCTTCAATTAATGCAAATGAACACCTCATTTCTCTACCTCATTAACCATTAACAAAAATGGTTAAACATAATAATGAGGTGTCTTCTTCTAGAAGTATCTTGTATAATTACAAGAATGCCCCTCACCGTATATACATACCCGTGTCCGTATTACAAAAAATATGAATACAAAGAGATAAAATAATCCAAAAATATAATACTAGGATCCGGCTTAACCAAAGCCCACTAGTATTATCCGTCCGAACATCACACGTGCACAAGTACACGTATGTAATCGAATCCTGCCGTAAAATCATACGTCCTCTACATCGTTTCGCCCGAAGCAGGGAAACCCTTTGTGTGGGACTATAAAGACTTGACAGTATGCTGGCAGTGCAAGCATGTCAGCGGTACTAGCTGTACGTAACAGCTACCCAGGTACCTGTCGAAAAGGAAGGCCGACGAGCAAACTCGTCCGAACTCCTACTGAGCCTATCCGTGACAATCTTTGTACTGTATGGTCTCTTCGTCTAAGAGTATCGCATACCGGGTCTAGGGGGTGGTAAACGTCAAACCCTAATAACCCGACAATTCATGCTGATGAGGCTGAGGACCAATCCGGAAACTACTGATCAACCTATCAGTAAATCCCAACTGTCTTGGACAAGGTCTTATGGTCCTGACCAATAGAAACTGTGTGATATCGACTCCCAATACCGGGAGAGACGAATCCCCAACAATCGCTCACTTCCTCCATATGGCTCGGGGATGTACCAAACCAAAACATGTTTGCACGACTCAATAGAATCGTGGTAGGGTGGTAATCAAAGCACAGTAGGAACTTACATAAGAAAAATGACGATCTCAGGTCTGAAGACTAACCTGTACATATGTTACCTGAGAACTTCCATCTGACAATAGGTATAGTACCATCTGGAAGTTCTCTGCGAGTCCGTCCAGGGTACTCACACCCAGTGAGCACCTGTATACGATCTTAGGTGCATAAGAATAATGGCTGCATGACCAACCATCATCCCTCGTCGGGGTTAAGAAATGTATACACTAGTCTACTCTGGAGTATCAATGCCCAGTCTCGATACTTACGCGACTAAGGACCATTTAAGGATGTGCTTATGGACTACCCTGCTCCCAAAAGTATGATCGCTATCACAACGCAGGTAGTCAAGTAAGATCCTACGGACTTTATCAACATGTAACCGCAATATATAATAACATGTATAACATATGCCATGTTAAGATAAAGTCAAACCGTAATAGTATACTACTGTATCAAGTCTTTATCAAAATGTGCAAGCTGGATAAAGCATCAATAAAAACAAATACACATATCCTGATAAAGACAACTGAAATAATATACTATATAACTAAGCAAGAATGTCCTTTATATACATATCTCCACCATCCACATGTATACATATACAATAATGGCTTCTAGGGTATACATATCCAACAATCTCCCACTTGCACTAAAGGATAGTAATTGGTGTACTGAATACCCAATGTCTGCACTAAGGCCAGATGCTAGCGTACCACATACCCAACATCTCAAAAAGTCGCTCGAACTGCGCTTGAGGGAGGGCCTTTGTAAATGGATCCGCCATATTTTCTTTAGTGTCCACTCTCTGTACCTCGACCCCCTGGCGATCAATGATCTCCCTAATCAGGTGATACCGCCTTAAGATGTGTCTAGATTTCTGATGGGAGCATGGTTCCTTTGCTAAAACTATAGTCCCATTGTTATCGCAATACAAAGGTATTGGATCAACAATGGACAAAACTAGCTGAAGTTCAGCAATGAACTTCTTCATCTAGACCGCTTCTTTTGCGGCATCGCTTGCAGCAATGTATTCAACCTCCATCGCCGAGTCTGCGACGGTGTCCTATTTGGAACTCCTCCAACACACCGCTCCTCCGTTGAGGATAAACACAAAACCCGAGACAGACTTTCTGTCATCCTTGTCACTCTGAAAGCTGGAATCGGTAAAGGACTCGACCCTGAGGTCTTCATTACCGTACACTAAGAACATCTCCTTAGTCCTTCTCTGGTACTTGAGAATGTTCTTCACAGCCGTCCAATGATCTTCACCTGGGTTTGAATGATACCAGCTCACCACGCTAAGCGCGTAAGCTATATCTGGTCTGGTACACAGCATCGCATACATTATAGATCCTACCGCCGAAATGTAGGGTATAATGCTCATGCGAACCCTCTCCTCATCAGTCTTGGGAGACATCTCTTTAGAGAGGGTGATTCCGTGCAGTGCGGGTATGTTACCCCGCTTGTAATCTTCCATACTAAATCTCTTTAGTACGGTCTCTATGTACCTGGACTGCGAAAGTCCCAATAATCTCTTAGATCTATCTCTGTAGATCTTGATCCCCAGAATGCACGAGGCATCACCCAGGTCCTTCATGGAGAACCTTTGTGACAAGAACAACTTGACCGATTTTAGCATAGGAATATCATTTCCTATCAAAAGAATTTTGTCCATGTACAAGACTAGGAATACGACAGTTTATCCTACAATCTTCTTATATATACATGGCTCATCCTCGTTCTTGATGAAGTCAAAGCCCTTGACTGTTTCATCAAAACAGATTTTCCATCTCCACGATGCCTATTTTAATCCATAAATGGATTTAAGCAACTTGCACACCTTCCCGCTGCTCCCACTGTCTAAAAAACCTTCTAGCTGATCCATATAAAAGCACTCTTCCAAACTTCCGTTTAGAAAAGCCGTTTTTACGTCCATCTGCCAGATTTCATAGTCATGGAAAGAAGCAATGGCAAGTAGGATCCAAATGGATTTGAGCATAGCCACTGGAGAAATGGTTTCGTCATAGTCCACTCCTGGTCTTTGATGAAAACCTTTTGCAACGAGTCTAGCCTTATAGGTTTCCACCTGCCCATCTACACCAAATTTCCTTTTGTAGATCCATTTGCATCTAACGGGTTTTACCCCAGGTGGAGAAATAAGTAAAGTCCACACTTTATTGGTGTACATGGACTCCATTTCGGATCGCATAGCATCCAACCACTTATCAGAGTCCTTACTGATAATGGCCTGCCTGAAACTAGTAGGGTCATCTTTTTCCAAGATGCAATCCTCTCGATCCCCGTCTATGAGAAAACCGTAATATCTCTCGAACGGATGAGAAATCTTACCAGATCTGCGGAGTGGCTGAGGTTCGTCTGGGACTACTGAATCTATCGGTTCTACCAAATCATCAGTTACATTTTGTGGTTCAGAAATTTCTTCCAGTTCTACCGTACTCCTACTAGTTTCTTTTGCAAGAAACTCCCTTTATAAAAAGGTGGAATGGCGAGATATAAACACCTTCTGTTTCTTAGTGTGGTAAAACAGATATCTTAGTGAATCCTTAAGATATCCCACAATTTTACATAGAACTGATTGTGGCTGAAGTTTGTCCAGTTTCTGTGTTTTCACATAGACCAGACAACCTCATATCTTAATAAATTTAAGACATGGTTTCTTACCACTCCATATTTCATACGAAGTCCTAGGTACGGATTTTGATGAAACTTGATTCAAAAGATATGCCACTGTTTGAAGCGCATGTCCCCAGAATGAAAGAGGGAACTCAACACTACTTATCATGGAGCGAACCATATCCAATAGGGTACGATTCCTCCTCTCCGATACACCATTGTGCTGTGGTATATACGGAGGAGTAAGCTGTGAGAGAATTCCATTCTCTTTTAAGTATTCTAGGAATTCCGTGCGTAAATACTCCACTCCTCTATCACATCGGAGGATCTTGACACTTTTGCCAGTCTTGTTCTCTACTTCGTTCCTGAATTCTTTGAATTTCTCAAAAGCTTCAGATTTGTGTTTCAAAAGATATATATATCCGAACCTAGAGAGATCGTCAGTGAATGTGATGAAGTACGAGAACCCACCCCTTGCATGTATAGACATCGGACCACAGACATCACTGTGTATGAGTCCTAAGAGCTTTGATGCTCTTTCTCCGTGTCCGGTGAACGGAAATTTGGTCATCTTTCCCTTGAGGTAAGACTGACAAGTTTTATAAGATGAAAATTCGAATGTATTCAAAAATCCTTCTTTATGCAACTTACTTAGTCTTTTCTCTCCGATATGACCAAGTCTACAATGCCACAAGTAGGATTCGTTCATTTCTGAACTCTTCCTCTTGCGTGTGTCTTGTACATTGAAAACCGTGTTTTGATTTAGAACATAGATACCATTACACAGTGTACCTTCTGCAACTAATACCTGATTAAGGTAAATATTCATGATATTTCTATCAAGAACAAATTTATATCCAACTTTATCAAGTAAAGAAACTGATATGATGTTGCAAACCATGGAAGGTACATAGATGCAATTGTTTAAAATCATAGTATTGCCATTTGGCAATACAAGATGATATTCACCGACGACTACAGCATCAACTTATGCTCCGTTCCCTACTCTGAAGGAAATATCACCATGTCCAACCATCCTACTTTTTCTCAGTCCTTGTAATAAATTACAGATATGAGATCCTGATCCGGTATCTAGTACCCAGGAGGTAGGACTGACTGAAAAACAGTTCTCAATAATAATAACACCCGAAGAAGACGCAATAATGTGCTTCTTCTTCGTTGGGGTTATCAAGGAGTTAATGCAATCTTCTTTTCCTTACTCATACTCATGACTGCTGTCATAGTTTAGAGCCGAACCGACGTTCCCCAGCCCCGAATAAGAATTCGGATCGGTCAAGCGATACATTTTATTATCTTGATTATGGCATGAAATTGTTGTTACCTGGAGAGAGAGAAAAGAAACACTTAGCGTGCGTTCTTGCAAAATTAGATTGGATATTAATTTATCTAACCAAAATGACTTCCACTATTTTTTCAAATTCTCCATCAAACCTTAAAAGGAGAATTAGTTGGGATTAATCACACGTTACAATACTTGCTTAACCATTCGGCCATGCTAGTATTGGTACTTCAAGAGAGGTTTTCTAATGCTTTCGCGAAGTTTCTTAATTATGTAACCTCTTTTCCTTAGAGGCGTAGCCCCGTTAATACCGTTCTTGACACCAACTTGGTTTATAGAATTGATTGTTTAGTGAAATAATCCCCTAAGAGTAATCCTACTCATCAGTGGGATCGGGATCTGTAATAACTGGTCTCATTTTGTTATTAAATCCGTATTTAAATAAATATTTTATTCAAATATTCTTGTCTAAAATTTTCCCTACTTTTTCTAGTCCTTAAACTCTATCTCTTTTTCCTAAATTATATTCTTAGTGCTCTAACCCACACTCAAGCACAGGCCCGGTCCATATTTCTTTCCCCAAGCCTAAAAAATTATCCTTTTTCTCTTCTTCTTGAATTCCCACAAATCCAAACCGAAATCTCCACTGTAATTTCCTATTAATCACAATTAATCTCCTCATTATATCCCATTAATTTCGTTAAATTCCCTAATTAAAAGCAAATTATTATATATTAATTTGGTTACCTTTTAATAACTCTCTCTCTCTTTTACGATATATATATATATTATATATATATTTTTTAACCCCTCCCCCCACACACTCACTCATGTTCTCTCTCTTCTCTATCTATTTCCGTCGCCCTCGTCACGAAACCCTAACCCTAGTCTTCGACCGCATCACCGTCGCTGCTCCACCCTCGCCGGAGCTCCGACCCCGTCGCCATGACCTCGCCCCTACCGCTCACCTCACCTCCTCACCTCCCTCCTCTCTCTCCTCTCCTCTTTTCTCGAACCCATCTTCTCCGAACCCATCAAACCGAACTCGCCTGCACCTCGCCGTCGTCAGCCTCACCTTCTCACTGCCATCTTCTCTTCTCCCTCTCTTTCCCCTCCACTTCACCTCCGACGAGATCCCCGAGCCTGCAACCATCACCCGTCCCAGCACAGAACCCTCGCCTACACACCCTCCTCACCAGAGATCGCCTCGTTGTCGAGATCGCCGCCAACTCCTCACCAATGCCACCTCGACACCTCTGCACTATCACTGCACCCTCCGCCGCAACAGCCGTAGCTCCCTCATCATCACCGGCCACCCGACCACCGTGCCCACCACAGCTCCGTCCACCGTCCCAAACGTTCACCGACCCTGAGACCCTTGCTGTCGTACCTAACAGCCCCATTTCCATCAACCGAGCGCCACCATCGGCGACCCGAGCTATTAGCCGAGTCCAAGCCCCGAAGCCGCACTGAGCTCGAGCCGTGGCCAAACTTTTCATGTTTCCGTGTCGTGCCTAGTCCGTGCATGCAACGTGCTGTGCCGTTCATTACAGTTAGCTGCTTTCGTGTCGCCGATCGTCTTCGTCGGCAAGTTTCACAACTTGCTTATCATGCTACGATTAATATTGTGATTAGTTATAGATATAATTAAATCGTGAATTAGAACTCAATAGCGAACATTTGTACAAATGGTGGTGAGGAAGCCCAACTATGACTTATGACCAGGCTGATATTACATGAAAATTTTAGAGATAACAACTAGTTTCGAGTAGATAAGGAAAACGTGTGTTTTTGCTTGATACCGAATGTTTACTTTAGGCGTTCGATACAAACCTTATGCGAAAACCCAAATAAAATGTGGCAGAATTAATGACTACTAGATTCCTGTAGTGATAATGGATAACGCGTAAAGAGTTGGGTTGAAAATACGGACTTTAACACCGTGAAATGTCATCCCCATTTAGATCCGTCAAGTCTAAGAATTTTTGTACCTGAATTTTGTGAATATCATAGTAAATTTTCTACACGCTGGATTGTTGTGTTCGAGGGCTTATATCGAAGCTGGCTCGACAGCCTAGAACCCCATATAAATTATAATCCGTTTCTATTTCAAAACTATGACATAAACTGTTCGGGAGTGTGGCTCTGGACTGCAGTCCAGAGCAACACTGCTTGCCAACACTTGATTGGAAATGCTTTTACATCTCTGTGTGAAAATGGTATTATGTGGAACCCTATACTGCAGAGAAGATAAATCTGTTAGCTAAATATTGAAAGTGGTTTCATTCGTTTTTACCATCGTTTGCTATTTTAATCACATTGTAAACCATCAGTACATATTGCTGTCCCAATTAGGGACAGAACGTATATCTCGATATTACGTAATGCATAACTCCAAGCACACTGTGGATATTATTGATCCGTATTATGCTTTGGAAACCTAACTAATAAACCTAAATATTATTCGACTGTGGAATCGCCTAATTATTCTCCCAACTAGGAGTAAAACGTGTTACGAAACGGACTTCGGCTTCAGAAATTTGATTTCCAGCAGTAAACACTTAAAATGAAATGACCATAACTAGCAAACCTGAAATCCGATTGAAGCGAAACAAATTTTGATGGACAGATAATTAAATATACTGCTTACCCCTTTTATATTGTTTTGCTTAATTCTGCATGTGTGGTTTATAGTAAATTTTGCGAGTGGTATGACACCGGCTACTATATTTTATTCGTATTATAATTAATTGCATTCTCATCATATGATGTAGCGGTTATATTCTCATTTGAATAGTGGCCATAAACATTGATACCTAGTGACCGTGTTACATTACTCAGTGATAAATATCAGTGATTGGATTGTGGAAAGTACATTAGTATTAAAGCGTGAATGAATAAGTGAAGTGACACGTACTTGTACACAATCAGCGGAACAAGTTAAACTATTGCATTGTCGATATCTATGGGACATATATAAGTGTAACTATAACTGGAATGAGACGGTTATGGAAACACTTATATTAGTGTCATAGTTAAGACATCGAGTACTGTCCATTTATCTTGGATACCAGTCGAGACATGTTTGTTGGAGTCCCTGTCTCCAGTTCTCACGTAGACTTGTCATGGGGAGACTAGTATTTGGGTTCATGGTCGGTGTTTGATGTAGACCGCGGGTGTGGGGTAGTTTGAGTGTGAGTTCGATCAACGGAATCTCGGGAGTCCCACTGCCGTCATATACAGCGATTTCGGGAGTCTTATGGGTGATATTACTGATTATTAGCGAGCGTGATTCGGGTCCGTATTTCCTTGCCCCTGGGGCCTACCATTGGGTTGGGGATACTCCTGCGGTTGTTGACGCTCACACTTGGACTGACGATAAGTTTAGTGACTTGGACATTGAGACTTGGAGACTGATAGGTTTAATGACATGAACATTGCATTGGCTATTGATTTGATACACTTGATTTATCGTTACTTGTACCGATTATTTCATACTCATGTCATCACTCCATGTTTATAGTTTCATGTTCATCATTATTGCATGCGTTTACATATGTATTTATATATATTGCTATTGTGTCGCTCTGGCGACCTGAGTATGCTTGCTCAGAGTGAGCAGTGGACTTAGCTCGGATCAGGATCTGTCGTACCTCGAGGATATTGCGCACATCTAGATCAGCGATGCCAGCGTTATCTTTCCCTTGATCCCTATCTGGTTAGTTTTATATCCGTTTGATAGAAGTAGTGACTGCATTTCTCATTACCTGTGCATTGATTACTGATTACCACATAATGCAAGAAGCCGAAGTGTGACTACGGTAGGATATTTCCTTGACCGTAGGAGCATGACTGGCCTTGTCACCCCTTATATTCCGTATTTT
Source organism: Agapanthus africanus (assembly GCA_030015575.1). Lineage (NCBI taxonomy): Eukaryota > Viridiplantae > Streptophyta > Magnoliopsida > Asparagales > Amaryllidaceae > Agapanthus > Agapanthus africanus. Next base: position 144,020,175 of record CM057339.1, read on the forward strand.
GGGAAGTGGGGCATGACATGGTTTTGTTGGTATCAGAGCGCAAGGTTTAGATTGGGATTACAGTTTCTGGGTAGGGCTTGACAATTTAAGTCGCTCATTCGGTCTAGATTGTAAACTTGTTATCCTTGACTAGAATCCCTATAGTTCATCAAGCTATATTTTTGACTACATCCGCTAGAGTTTTGGGTGACCTAGTAGAGTTATGTGATTGTAACTATGAACTGCGAATTATTACAAGGCAGCACTCTATTTGAGTGACTTAGAGTTCTACATTCGATTTCTATTCGATTGAGTTTCACCTCACCACATATTCTTGTTTCGTTCTATCTTATTCTGATTCTTATACCTTTTACTTTATGTCTTCCTAAAATTTTTTGTTTCAGGACCATAGCTCCCAACGACTCTTCTTCCATCTTCACTCCCCAGAGCCAGAATGCCAAGATTTTGGATGTATTGCAAGGCTTGACGGAAGCCCAGGAGCGAACGAATGATCTCTTAGCTGAAGGACTAAGAAGAAAAATGGCTCAAGTACTAGGAGGAGCCCCCAATCGTAGGGGAATCCCTATTAAACAAAAAGGTGGCGTGCAGATGAAACGTTTATTTGTTACTCAGCAACAGAAGCAGCGGAGAGCCCAACGTTGTGGTTATTGCAAGAGGTCATGACACTTTCAGAGGGATTGTCACCAGGCCAAAGGGCAGTGCTTAATTTGTGGATCCGACAAACATATTGTCAATGCTTGCCCTAAAAGGAAGGAGCTGCAAGGTGGAGATTCGTCAACGCCCTCCAAATCTGCTTGAGCGACTTGGTTGTTTTCGTACTTAAATTTCGAGGACGGCATGGACCCAACACAAGATTCAGACTTGCCTTACGAGATTGTAGAGATTTAGATATGGACGCAGAGTTATCACCTTTCCTGCTTTCAATAAAGATATTGTTACTCCATTTTTAGTAGTTGTTTCCTTCCGTTTAAATCTTGTATCTGTTGAAGTTCTAGTTTGAATGCAATAAAGTCGTGGATTGTGACTAACTACTTTTGTTTGACTCGCTATATCTAGACCATAAACTTAGTTGACACCATGGTTCATTACCGCACCCCCGGATCTTTCCCAATTAGGTTGTATCTTGTCGCATACTCTTGTCCTAAACTGTCAAACCCTATCCGCATTGTAAATTTATATCTTTTCTAGATTTTGAATCCGAATTTCATCATTTTATCTTTGTGTCATTCTGGACAATCCAATTCCTATTTACGTTTCTTTCATTCAAGTGTTTGCTCGCGGCGTCGACCTTCGAAGTATATACTGTAATATTTACTCTAGCTAGTCTACCGTATATTACTAGCGTTATTTTCCTGTTAACATAGTTATAAATAGTAGCGCTTACTATATTAAATTTAGAGTTTTGCCTATTTGTAATTACTTAGATTCATATTATGTGTTAGTAAGTATTTTAGTTTTACTCCCTGTCTTGAAATGCTCTATTATTTTTTTTATCTTCTCAATAGTTCAAACTTACACCGTATATTCTATTTTTAGTAAATTTTCCCTATTTATGCTTTTCATACTATTGTCCGTTATTATGAAGTTCCAACCTTTATGCCATTTGTCTTGAATTTTTTTCATTTATCTGCTTTAATTATATGATGTCATTTTGAGTTATTTGCTACTCTATATTTTTTAAAAATATTTTATTGCTTATTATACCGTTATCATTCATATTCATTTCGTTTGATGGTGTTATTTTGATTAGCTTTCAAAATTTATATTATTAGCGGTTTGAGTTTTCTTTAAAATTAGTTCCATATGGATTTTCTATATAGTATTTCCTTTTCTTTGTTTATAATTATACCAACTATCTTTTGTTTTCGTATGTACACTTACTTACATATTCTTGTGCTCCAATCGATTTAAATTTTCTATTTACGGTAATATAAATTATGGATATCTTTTATTTACTTGTACATATATCATTATATCGGTATTATCTTAGTTTCTTTTGTATTGTATTATCTCCATTTTTTTGCAAATATGGTTTAGTCTTGGTCTTTACGTAAATTGTTGATATCTCGTTTGTTTACTAGCCACCTATGTGTTCATTTTATTTTCTCTATATTTTATCGTATGAGTATTCTTAAACTATTTTATAATTGTCTGATTTGTAGTCTTACTAATATAGTTTCGGAGCTTAAGACTTATCAGCCAATTTTTCGCTATTTTTATTTGTTGTCATACTTCCTTGTATTGTATATATAGTTTACTACTATAAATGTTTATACCTTGTGCTTACTTATGACTATTCTTTTAACTACGCTATTTCTTATACACACACACACACACACACACACACACACACACATATATATATAAATCTTTGATTTTCATCTAGTTGCTTTTGCGTAAATCGCTATATAATAATATTTGATTTTTATTGCTTTAGTATTGCGTTTTTAGCGTATCGTATTTTAAATTTCGTTAGCCTACTACTATACTCGATCGTAAGGAGAAGGTGCTGAAGAATAAAGTCATTCCGTTAGTCCAAGTGTCTTAAGGCAGTCATTCACATGGGAAATCTACCTGGGAACGTAGGGAGGATATCCCTTCACGCTTCCCCCATCATTTCGAGCAGCCGTTTGTATCGTTACTTTCTTGTTTTCGTTCTTTTAATTTCGAGGACGAAATTTTCTTTAAGAGAGTTATGATGTAATAACCGGTCTCATTTTGTACTTAAATCCGTATTTAAATAAATATTTTCTTCAAATATTCTTGTCTAAATTTTTCCTTACTTTTTCTAGTCCTTAAAATCTAGCTCTTTTTCGTAAATTATATTCTTCGTGCTCTAACCCACACCCAAGCACAGGCCCGGCCCACATTTCTTTCCCCAAGCCTAAACAATTATCCCTTCTTTCTTCTTTTTGAATTCACACAAATCTAAACCGAAATCTCCACCATAATTTCCCATTAATCACAATTAATCTCCTAATTATATCCCATTAATTTCACTAAATTCCCTAATTAAAACCTAATTATTATATATTAATTTGGTTACCTTTTAATAACTCTCTCACTCTCTTACTATATATACACACACACACATATATATATATATATTAATTATATATATTTTTTAACCCCCCCACTCACGTTCTCTCTCTTTTCTCCATCAATTCCCACCGCCCTCGTCATGAAACCCTAACCCTAGCCTTCGATCACGTCACCGTCGCCGCTCCACCCTCGCCGGAGCTCCGACCCCATCGCCATTACCTCGCCCCCACCGCTCACCTTACCTCCTCACCTCCCTCTCTCTCTCCTCTCCCCTTTTCCCAAATCCATCTTCCCCGAACCAATCAACCCGACCTCGCCTGCACCTCGCTGTCACCACCTCGTCGGCGGCGGCCTTACCCGCTCACCGTCATCTTCTCTTCTCCCTCTCTCTTCCCACCACTTCACCTCCGACGAGATCCCCGATCCTGCAACCATCACCCAAGTCGGCACAGAACTCTCGCCTGCACACCCTCCTCACCGGAGATTGCCTCGCCGTTGAGATCACCACCACCTCCTCACCACTGCCACTTCGACACCTCTGCAGCATCACTGCACCTTCCGCCGCAACAGCCGCGGCTCCCTAATCATCACCGGCCACCCGACCACCATGCCCACCACAGCTCCGGCCATCGTCTCCGACGTTCACCGACCCCGAGACTCTTGTTGTCGTACCCAACAGCCGCGTTTCCATCAACCGAGCTCCACCATCGCCGACCCGAGCTACTAGCCGAGTCCAAGCCCCGAAGCCGCAACGAGCTCGATCCGTGGCCAAACTTTTTGTGTTGCCGTGTCGTTCCTAGTTCGTGCATGCAACGTGCCATGCCGTTCATCACCGTTAGCTGCTGTCATGTCGCCGATCGTCGTCGTCAGGCAAGTTTCACAACTTGCTTATCATGCTACGATTAATATTATGATTAGTTATTGATATAATTAAATCATGAATTCGAACTCAATAGTGAACATTTGTACAAATGGTAGTGAGGAAGCCCAACAAGGACTTATGACCAGGCTGATATTATATGAAAATTTTAGAGATAACAACTAGTTTCGAGTAGATAAGGAAAACGTGTGTTTTTGCTTGATACTGAATGTTTACTTTAGGCGTTCGATACAAATCTTATGCGAAAACCCAAATCAAATGTGGCAGAGTTTATGACTACTAGATTCCTGTAGTGATAATGGATAACGTGTAAAGATTTGGGTTGAAAATACGGACTTTAACACCGTGAAATGTCATCTCCATTTAGATCCGTCAAGTCTGAGAATTTCTATACCTGAATTTTGTGAAAATCATAGTAAATTGTATACATGCCGGATTATTGTGTTCGATGGCTCATATCGAAGACGACTCAACAACCTAGAACCCCATATAAATTATAATATGTTTTTATTTCAAAAATGTGACGGAAACTGTTAGGGAGTGCGGCTCTAGACTGCAGTCCAGAGCAGCACTGCTTGCCAACACTTGATTGGAAATACTTTTACATCTCTGTGTGAAAATGGTATTATATAGAACCCTATACTGTAACAAATATAAATCTGTTAGCTAACTATTGGAAGTGGTTTCATTCATTTTTACCATCGTTTTTTTATTTTAATCACACTGTAAACCATCAGTACATATTGCTGTCCCAAGCAGGGACAGAACGTATATCCCGATATTACATAATGCATAACTCCCAGTACATTATTGACATTATCAATCTGTCTAGTGCGTTGGTAACCTGACTGATAAACCTAAATATTATCCAACTGCAGCGTCGCCTAATTATGCTTCCAACTGGGAGTAAAACGTGTTACGAAACGGACTTCCGGTTCAGAAATTGGATTTCCAGCAGCAAATACTTAAAATGAAATGACCATAAATAGCAAACCTGAAATCCGATTGACGCAAAACCAATTTTTATGGACAGATAATTAAACATACTGTTTCCCCCTTTTATATTGTTTTGTTTAATTCTGCACATGTGACTTATAGTAAATTTTGGGAGTGGTATGACACTGGCTGCTATATTTTATTCGTATTACAATTAATTGCATTCTCATCATATCATGTAGCGGTTATATCCTCATTTAAATAGTGGTCATAAATATTGATAACCTAGTGACCGTGTTACATTACCTAGTGATAAATATTAGTGATTGGATTGTGGTAAGTACATTAGTGTTAAAGCGTGAATGAATAAGTGAAGTGACGTGTACTTATACACAATCAGCGGGACCAGTTAACTTATTGCATTGTCAACGCCTATGAGACATATATAAGTGTAACTATAACTGGAATGGGACGGTTATGGAAACAATTATATTAGTTTCATAGGTAAGATATCGAGTACTGTCCATTTATCTTGGATACCAGTCGAGACATGCTTATTGGAGATCCTGTCTTCAGTTCTCGCGTAGACTTGTCATGGGGCGACTAGTATTTGGGTTCATGGTCGGTGTTTGATGTAGACCGCGGGTGTAGGGTAGTTTGAGTGTGAGTTCGATCAACGGAATCTCAGGAGTTACACTGCCGGCATATACAACGATTTCGGGAGTCGTATGGGTGATATTACTGGTTATTAGCGAGCGTGATTCAGGCCCGTGTTTCCTTTCCCCTGGGGCCTACCCTTGGGTTGGGGATACTCCTGCGGTGGTTGATGCTCACACTTGGACTGACGATAGGTTTAGTGACTTGGACATTGAGACATAGAGACTGATAGGTTTAGTGACATGAACATTGCATTGGCTACTGATCTGATACAATTGCTTTATCGTTACCTGTACCGATTACTTCATACTCATGTCATCACTCCATATTTACTGTTTCATGTTCATCATTATTGCATGTGTTTATATATGTATTTATATATATTGCTATTTTGTCACTCTGACGACCTGAGTATGCATGTTCAGAGTGAGAAGTGGATTTAACTCGGATCAGGATCTGTTGTACCTCGAGAATTTTGCACACATCTAGATCAGCGACGCCAGCGCTATTTTTCCCTTGATCCCTATCTAGTTAGTTTTATATCTGGTTGATAGAAGTAGTGGCTGCATTTCTCATTACCCATGCATTTATTACTGATTACTACGTAATGCTAGAAACCGAAGTGTGACTACGGCAGGATATTTTCTTGACTGTAGGAGCATGGCTGGCCTTGTCACCTCTCGTATTCCGTATTTTAGGAAGCGGGGCATGACATGATCCAACTATTATTGTGTGATGACATAGATGGAATCCACTCTAGTCACCACACTCCAGAAGGTATGCTAAATCTGCAAGTTTCATGTATATTTGAAACTCCTGATGTAGTTTTTGCCCTTAGGACCCAAGTGACCTTGATGAATAATCAACAAATCAAAAGGTCCTAGTTCAGTTCAACCCGTCGTTATCCAAGATTGCATTAGACCCACCCGCATGATCCTTGACGAATAATCAACAAAATCATGCGACAGTCCTAACCAATTGCATCTATCTATGCAACAGAGAATCATTACTCAGCTACCGTTCACTGTGCCTTAACGAATAATCAACAAACACAGCACAAATACTAAGTACTAATTTTCTGAAACGATGGAGGGCTACAGCTGAGTTTATGGCGAAAAACCTTTAAACATACTGAACTTGATATCATTGAAGAAGCCTGATAGCTTTGAAAATGAGTGGTTTAAGCTCCGCTTTTGAAAACTATTAGTTTTGAAGAAAACAATGTAATCTATAGCATAAACTTTTGCTCAAGAGGTCATTCCCTGCGAAAGGATCTCGGCTCTTACCTCCTGGAATGAGGTGCTTGATATTCACGACCGAATACCACTATGCAAAGCGAAATAATATTACTACAGTTTTTTGAAATTTGTTTCAACAACATCCTTTTAGGTTTCTTTTCTTGCATTAATCAAAATAAATGCGGTCCCATCAATTAACCTATCCCACCAGAAAAAGAACGAAAATACGATGTACGTATATGCCATCCGCATTTGCCACGGGGCCCTGTCATGCACCGTTAGATTACTTAACTAATAACTGGATTAGTGCGGGTGCAAAACATATACAACATCTACTAGTATATATACAAATATATATAACATTCATCCCAGGCATGATAATAAGCAACATCACAGAATCTCAGCCAAAAACACATAATGGTGGATAATCTTGGAGCCTCAGGTTTCATTTGAGCCGCAAATGAGACCCGACGTTCCCGGTCGTGTGGATAGCCTGTGAAATGAAAACCTGGAACCTTACGAGCGCGGCATGTTACCCACCAATCCTAGAAGTGAGACAACCCCAATCAACAAAGTGAATGGGCCACACAGCACTTCATGGAATCCGGTAACTTGGGCGTCCCTCTTTGGGTCAAATTATACCCCCTACGAGTGCGGCAAATAGCCCGTCAATTCTAGAGTGAAGCCCCCTCCATCTCAATGCCATGCGATGCGGGCTTTTTGCCCTTTAGAACCCGGCTATTCGTGCACTCCACCGCGGGGTAAACCTAGTACATAAAAGAAAAATAATATGTATAATGGTGACATCGACCTCAACCCGGTCGTACCCCAATAAAATAATATAAAACATGGCAGTGACGACAGTCCATATGTTGGACGCTCGCCCCGCAATAACAAATGTACAAATGAAACTTAACTGTACTACTATCATTGCACCACAAGCTATCCATCACAACAATCCAACCACAACCTCAGCATAATCATAGAACATCAAAGTGAATGTCATGTTCGCAAACCCGTCTAAAAGAGCATATAAAATTTAGACGGGTTATACCGTTCTAATGATATTCACGGACGCAGATAGAAATGTATGTACCGAAACTTCTAAACAGTGTTAAAAAAATAACGACTTCGAAATACCCCTTATTGCCCCCAAAACTCAAGATAAATGAACATTCACAATCTGGGCAATCAAACATATCCTGAAACCCTAAAACAAGAGTAATAGAGCACCAAACAAAAACGAACACTAGAAGCCTCAGATGACCTAACCACACCGGCCAAAAAACCATTCTCGCCGGACTGATTTTAAAATAATGGTGTCGTTTTTCTCTGGTGTTCTAGTTGTAGCACAAAGAGCACTCTGCACTTGTTTAAAAAATTTTCAGAGGCTCGAGAAAAAATGACAGAAACTTGGGTTTTAGATTTCGTGTTTCGGAGTTGTTTCGGTTTTGTTACATTAACATTGTTTAAACCTGCTAGTATAGGGTTTATGGGCTGGCTCTGATGCCATGAAAGGTTATGCTAACGCCCTGGCCATCATCCGTGGCCGTTTGTGGAATAAATTTTTTTACAACGATTTAAACTTAGCGCTACAATAACCCTAAACCGGATCTAACCATAAACCTAACTAGCAATAAGAGAAGCTCTATTTACTATGATAGAAATTATACCTAAATAAACAAGTCCTTACTGTCTTCGCTCCTCTCCTTTGGTTCCTCAAAAGATGTATAGATCACACTTGAACTTCGGCCTCCTCGCGTCAAAGATGATCCACCCGCGAGTGCCTACTTTGAGCTCCTACCTCCTAATCGAAGTAACTAGGATACTTAGAATGCTAATCTAAGTAGCCTAGATGAAGTAGAGTGAGATGATGGATTAATATGTCTCACTAACCCTAGGTTTCTCAACTTATGAGACAATTAGGGTTAACGCTTAGAAAAAGAGAGCAAGGAGAAGATGAGAGTGTTCAAGTGAGAATAGAATATCATCAAGTGAAGAATGGCTAAGTGTTGTGTATTAATAATGCAAATCAATAATGCCACACCAAAATATCTAGATACCACAAAAATATCTAAATGCCACCTTGCATCAATAATTCACAACACATGAAAAAATATCAAGTATACTCCAATAGTAAACAATGAGCCATGCCATGAGTCACCAAGTAGCCATGCTTCAATTAATGCAAATGAACACCTCATTTTTCCACCTCATTAACCATTAACAAAAATGGTTAAACATAATAATGAGGTGTCTTTTTCTAGAAGTATCTTGTACAATTACAAGAATGCCCCTCACCGTATATACATACCCGTATCCGTATTCCGAAAAATACGAATACAAAGAGACAAACTAATTCAAGAATATAATACCAGGATCCGGCTTAAACCAAAACCCACTATTATTATCCGTCCGAACATCACACATGCACAAGTACACGTATGCGATTGAACCCTGCCGTAAAATCATACGGCCTCTACATCGTTTCGCCCGAAGCAGGGAAACTCTCTGCGTGGGACTCTAAAGACTCGACAGTACACTGGCAGTGGGTTTAACCACAAGCACGTCAGCGCCACTAGCTGTACGTAACGGTTATCCAGATATCTGTCGAAAAGGAAAACCGACAAGCAAACTCGTCCGAACTCCTACTGAGCCTATTCGTGACAATCTCCGTACAGTCCGGTCTCTTTGTTTAAGAGTATCGCATACCGGAACTAGGGGGTGGTAAACGTCAGACCCTAATAACCCGATAATTCATGCTAATGAGGTTGAGGACCAATCCAGGAAACTACTGATCAACATATCAGTAAATCTCAACTTCTTTGGTCAAGGTCTTATGGTCCTGACCAATCGAACACTGTGCGATATCGACTCCCAATACCGGGAGAGACGAATCCCCAACAATCGCTCACTGCCTCCATATGGCTCGGGACTGTACCCAACCAAAACCTGTTTGCATGACTCAGTAGAGTCGTGGTAGTGTAGTGATCAAAGTATAGTGGGAACTTACACGAGACAAGTGACGATCTCAAATCCGAAGAATAATTTGTACACATGTCACCTGAGAACTTCCATCCGATGATAGGTATAGTACCATCTGAAAGTTCTCCACGAGTCCGTCCAATATACTCACACCCAGTGTCATGCCCCACTTCCCGTTGTACGGGGAGGGGACGCGGCGAGGCCCGCTGCGTATTTACTCCGAAGTAAACATGCTAAGCGTATCTAAGCAATATACAGGAAAATGTACACAAGAGATATGAATGTAATAAACAACAACTTTATTTATTAAACATTCTTTTACAGGTACAACTGGAATGTAAATACATGAATGGAAAGCAATGCCTAAACATTGGCATGAGCTGAAATAAAAAGTATGTACAAGTATCTAAGCTTGGGTTCAAAGGCTAACTGCTCCAAGTCTTCAGTACTGGGCTCGATCTCCAGTGAGTCTGATCCACCTGACAACATTCCAAAGAAAGAAGAAAAAGAATGTCGTCAGCGAACAATTGCTCGGTAAGTCCCAAAGATGGGTAGAGATAGAATAGAAAGAAAGAGAGTATAACTAGTAATATTTGATTATAATGTTAACGTAGTTGTTTGTAGTTTGGTAAAAAATATGCCATTGTATACGAGAGGAGTCCAACTTACACCGTAAACTTTGGTAACCCATAGTACAAGGCTCCGTCGAAAATACCACGGAACAATGGCATGGATGTAATTACGTCTTTAGTGACCACTTCGTGCCACCTTTAACATGTTCCGTACCAGTCTACCCCTTTATAAACCATGTAGTATCTTATTGTATTGATTGTACTAGTTGTATTGTATTGTCTTGTAGTAAATGGAAGACATTTCCGAAACCATGATATCAGTAAACAGAATGGATGTAAATGGATAGTCATGTAAATGGAATATATCCATGGTTCGGTTCAGTCACGTTCATATTGTTATAGATTGTATTCTAGAGTTCATGGATTCATATTGAAATGGAGTTATACTTGAATTGAATTCAAGTCAGATTATAATCAGATTTGACCATGATTCAAACTGAGTCAGACTTTAAAACAGAATTGAAGTACTGATTGTTTTGATATTATCGGTAACTGCTGCACATGGACGACAGGATTTGTGTCTTTTTCCAAGACAATTACCGTATTGATAATACCGTTGTTAGATTGTCTAGCTTAGATAGGCAAGTACCCACTTTCTCCGGCTCTCCGAGGCTCAATAGAATTGGTCCCGCTTAAACCTATATTCACTAGGGTCCTTATTGTAATTTAGTATAACTTAAGGGGGTTTTATATAAAATTAGTTTTGATATAATTTCAAAATACACCTCAAGTATTTAATTATAGTTTTTAGAGTTTTCATAGATGTATATTTTATAAAAGTGAAATTTTTTAGTGAGTAGAACCTAGTTTTCATTGTATATTGTATTTTATTGAAATATTGGAATTTGTATTGAAATGTAATAGTAGTTTCATGAAATGGTGATTCCTTTGATTTAGAAAATATGGAATATTCATATACTTTAATTGGATATTTTGATAGTATTTATATATTTATATAAAAGAAAATAGAATTTATTTATTAAATAGAAATCATATTTTTCTTAAAAATTGCATTAAAAATTCCATCGAGATCGAATGTTCCTTGCGGAGGTCTGCATCTCGTTCTACTAGGCCCGAGAATGTGCGATAACCCGCACCATCCCGATCGGGGTTCTCCAAAATGGGTTGTAGAGGCGTATTTGCAAAGAATTTAATTAACACATCTTTTAAAGAGAACGGTTTTTAATTCTTTAAGATATTTATTCGTAAAAGCGTATTTTTCCATAATCTAAAATCCCAAATTCATCGTGCTATGTCAAAAATATGTGTTGTGATGAGGTAGGCCATTACCCCATGAGTTTTCAAAAGGTAATACGGTTAAATTGAATATTTACAAGTTGTATGTAACATGATGGTATTTTACTGTAAAAGTGAAATAGAAATTGCAATATGAATTATTTTATGATAAAACTTGTTCTAATATGTTTATTTATGTTTATTAAACATTATATGAGAATATGGTATTTTATTGTTTAGGAAAAATGGATTTTTTAAAGAAAAACGAATCGGAAGTCGGATTAACTCCGCTTCCGACTGGTTTTGAAAAATGAAAGTTTTAGAATATTAGAAGAGGAGGAGAGAGGGGAATTACAAGCTATAAATATAGATGGGAGGTAGGGTAAGACTATGGAACCATCGGGGCGTCGTTTCGTCGCCGGAATCTCCTCGAAACGTCGTTGGAATTTCGCCCTTTGCTAACTTCACTTGCACAATTTAGGACTTGGAAATTTTATAGAGTTTTTGTAATAAAATTCTGAGTGAGGAGGGGTGAAATGTGGTGTGATATTTATAGGGAAAATTAGGGTTTTGAGATTTAAAGAATGCATTAAAAATATGGATTAAAATTAGAATCAAAGAGTGAAATTACACTCTATGGATGAATGCAGTGTAAACAAACAATATGGGGGTAGTGGGGGTAGGCAAAGAGGTGTTGGGGTTTAATTTTGGGTAGCATCCCCTACGGGGGGCCCGACGTTGCCAGTCCTAACAAGCAATCTCGCCCGTCCAAACCGGTGAGATGTGCTTGGGATCATTACCACGTGTCCCCGCCGCTTTGTTTACTTCAGTGCACGTGTTTGTTTAATCTGTGACTCTTCGTTTTACGTGTAGTGCACGTGCAAACCTTTGGAATTCTAAAAGATTAAAAGAAAAATTAATAAAAAAATAATGTGGCTGGGGGGATTCGAACACAGGGGCTACGTCACAGCAGTGCAAGGCTTTACCAAAGAGCTACAAGTGTTTTCTTGATGTTCAATAGCAAATCAAATTTATAACTTGTGCTCATGCTCAGGTATCCTTTTCTGTATCTCGGGAAAAAAATTTACAGAAAGTTTAAGATTGTTACACCCAGTGATCACCTGTATACGATCTTAGGTGTATCAGACCAATGGCTGCGGGACCAACCATCGCCCCTCGTCGGGGTCTATAAATGTATACATTAGTCTACTCTGGAGTATCAATACTCAGTCTCGATACTCACGCGACTAGGGACCATTTAAGGATGTGCTTATGGACTACCCTGCTCCCACAAGTATGATCGCCATCAATATGCAGGTAGTCAAGTAAGATCCTATGGGGTTTATCAACATGTAACCGCAATATGTAATAACATATATAACATATGCCATGTTAAGATAAAATCAAACCGTGATAGTATACTACTGTATCAAGTCTTTATTAATATGTGCAAGCTGGATAAAGCATCAATAAAAACAAATACACATATCCTGATAAAGATAACTGAAATAATATACTATATAACTGAGCAAGAATGTTCTGTACATACATATCCCCAGCATCCACATGTATACATATATAATAATGGCCTCTAGGGCATACATATCTAACAATTTCCCACTTGCACCAAAGGCCAGTAATTGGTGTACCGAATACCTAACGTCTGTACTAAGGCCAGCTGCTGGCGTACCGCATACCCAACATCTTAAAAAGTTGTTCGAATTGCGCTTGAGGGAGGGCCTTTGTAAATGGATCCGCCGTGTTTTCTTTAGTGTATACTCTACGTACCTCGATCTCCTGGCGATCAATGATCTCCCTGATCAGGTGATACCGCCTTAAGATGTGTCTGGATTTTTGATAGGACCGTGGTTCCTTTGCTAAAGCTATAGTCCCATTGTTATCACAATACAAATGTATTGGATCAACAATGGACGTAACTAATTTATGGCACCGTGTAGGTCGTAGGTCGTCTTGCCTGAATTTGGGAGAAGATGCTATTTGGATTTATCTATCCACTTCTCTGAAGATGCCAAGTTGATTTATGGCACCGTGTATCGGAGGTTTGGACGGATGCGGCCGTTGTAGCAGACTTCGTCAGATTCCCCGTCGTTGTGAGGGTTTTTTTGATTGTGGAGACGCTCTTCCCTACAGGCGCAAGCCCCTGCAGTCAATTACGTTACCGTGTAGAGATAACCACTTTCTCCTGCTCCGGAAGTTCACTTCGTGTCGTGTATGTGTTTGTTTTATTTTTGGTTGCCCGTGGATTGTATACGGAGACTAATTTATGTTATCGCCCATAAGGTGTGGATTAGTCCAAATCCGTATATTCTTAGATTTGGGTTTGGTTTGATTTAAGGATCGTTAATCCCGTTTGATATTAAGATCAACTTTACTGTTAGTTAAGGATACGTTAGTCCAATTTGAGACTAAGATCTACTCAACAGGGTTTTGGGATCATTCAGACCCAACAAAATAGAATTTGGGCTCTATTGCTTTAATTTAAGAACGTTTCGGTCCGTTGTTAGTTTAAGGATGTTTCGGTCCGTTGTTAGTTTAAGAACGTTTCGGTCCGCAGATCACCATTTTTGAGGTGAGATTTTAGTTTAAGGATGTTACGGTCCGTTGTCGCCATTTAGGGAAGTGCATCCAAAAGCAGTTAGTTGTCAGGACCCGCCACCTCTCAGAAGACGATGAGAAATTACAACGACATGTATCAGAGGTGTAGAGAGATGTACCCTTGAACCAATTCCATGTTTGAGGGAAAAGGAATTGATGGTCGAGCACAGAGATCATTAGTTGTATTTTGAGACTAAGATTTCTTCATTAGTTTAGGAAGTCATGAGCATAGAGGCCCAGTCTATTTGGAGATCGAAGATATTTTAATCTCAAGAAGACTTAGCCAACTTAAGACTGGAGTTGATTTCCCATAGTGTTAAGCACTAGTATACGTTCATCACTCACGTGTTTCCACGTGAGGTTCTAAAGCAGTGTTAAACGCTGGATTCCGAGGGCGCTCACGCGTGGCACGTGGGGCATCTCAAAGCTGGCGCTGTACATTGGGTTCAAGTCCCTATTTATATATAAGTATTAAACACTTAATTCTTGTGGCACTCACATGTGAGCACGTGAGGTGCCTCAAAGCTGGGTATTGCCTTTTTGGGTTTTATTTCCATCTTCTTTTATAAGTGCTAAGCACTCGGCTCATGTGTGAGCACGTGAGGCGTCCAAAATGGGAACTGTTCTCTGATTTTTATTTCTCTCTTTTTTATAAGTGCTAAGCACTTGGACCCTGTGGTGCTCACGTGCGAACACGTGAGGCATTTTCAAAACGTGAGCGCTGTTTTTTGGGTCTATTCCCTTTTTCATATTAGTGCTAAGCACTTGATTAGGGGTCGCGTGGAAAACACGTAACTGCCCTAGGAGACACCTCTTGTTCTTTTTAAATGCTCGCGTGTGAAACATGTGACTCGGTCTCAGCCATTCTTTTTTTTCATCAGAGGTGCTCACGTGCGGAAACACGTGAGACTTCGTTATAGTATTGAACACTAATGAATCACCAGTCTTTCCTTCTATGTGCATGAAGATCTTGATCTCATATTAACGATGCTGGGATATGAGTTTAGAGAATTTCAAGTCTATTGTTTTATAAGAACTAAATTTATTTTACAGGGTTAAATCCTAGTGTTATCAGAGAAATTAAATTCCTATATACTTTTGTAAGAATTAAACTCTTTGACCTTAGTTCTTTCCCTTAAGTTTTGAATCTGTATAACAGAATCTCCCCGATGAAAATTAAATTCTCAACTTGTGGGGAGATCTGCTTCTGCAGATCTCAACCAGAGTAAGAACTAAGTTCTTGTATGAAGGGTTAAAACCTTAAAGAGGCCAAGAAGGGATAGGATAATCTTTGCATTTTCTTCTTACCTAGGTTTTTTTTGTTTAAGAAGAGGATCTTCTTCATTTAGAGAATTGAATTCTCTCTCTCTCTCCTTTTTTTGTATCCTCTTTTCTGTTCCTTCCCTTTTTTTAACTTGAAGTCTTGGGTTCTTTATCTAGTGGAGAGAAGTTTGTTAATTGGTTTTAGGAAATCTCTCCTTGAGAGACTTCAATTGATTTAGGGGTTTTACCCGCTGTTGGATCTTTGATCCAAAGGTTTCTGTCTTACAGAACATATTTTCTTGTTTCTTAAACAAGATTAGGAAAATATTTTCTATACAGAATTTATTCTGTAGATTGGTGATTTTTAATCACCGTTGGATTTTTAATCCAAGGGTGCTTGGTTTAACAGAGCACAATTTTTCATTTTTTTAAAGAGAGATGAAAAATATTTTCCAACTCATGGGATTTTTGATCCGCCAACTTTCTGTTTAACAGAAAATATCATTTCCCATTTAAAAGTTCAATAAAATTTAATTCTGTCATCATTGGATCGTTGATCCAACGGTTCCTTGTTGAGTAGAATTTTAATTCTAAGTAGGGACATGTCCTCACATGTTAAACAAGTGGGGCTCTTTTGTCCTTGTAGGGTTCCTAGGCACACACTAGAGGTCTCACAAGGCATCAACCATGCCAATTTCAAAATTTACGGTGCCGAGAAACCCTAGACTACGGATCGTTAACTAGATTTTAGGCGAAACAAGAAACTAGCTAACAACTTAGCTAAAGAGAAAACGGAAATACAACCTTTGTAGATCCGGTGCTCCACCTCCACAGCTCCGCAATGAAGTCTTCTCGCCGTCCAAATGAAATCCCGGGCTCTAGCGTCGGCTTCATCGGAGAAATGGACGGGCAAGGTCGTCGGCTTCGTGCCGAAGATGATCTACGTCGAGGCATCGCTAGATCAAGCTCCAACTTCACCAAGTCAAGAAAACTTGTGAAGGAAACACACTCTACTACTTGGCAAGAGGTAGAGGATGAAGAAATAGGAAGTGGGTAGACTTTAGAATTGGATTTCTCACTCTTATTCATCAATCACCATTGATGGTCAAGCTTTTTCTTCTTGTGAAGAAGAAGAAGAAGATGAAGAAAGAATTATGATAAGTTCTTAAAATCAAAAGGAAAATGAATACTTATCATAATATTAACCTTAGTTTAGTGTAGAGAATGGACCATGGTTAGATATGATGGTTAGGGTTAAGCAAGAGACAAGAATGGTGGACTAGGTCAAAGTTTCATGAAGTTTCAACTAAACTACAAAACTAGCAACCATTCTTTTCTCATCTTTTCAAAATAAATAAATAAATAAATAAGTAAGAAAAGAAAACCCTAATCATTAGTTTAACCATGGCTTAATTCTTTACACTTAACCAAGTAAACATGTATCATCAAACATGATACAATCAAGTGCACAAAAGTATCACATATACAACTTGCACAATTCAAGTGAGAAAATCCATTTAAAGTAAACCAATACTAGTTAATGCAAAGTAATATATCAAATATATAATTATACTTTAAATCATTAAATCAACACTTGATTCAATGATCCGGTCATGTCGCACACAACCGACTAGTATACAATGTATCGGCTTATCGAATCAATCCTTGATTCGATAACTAGGTTATATCGCATACAACCATTCGACACATTCGTCGCGAGAATAGAATACGGTATCACATACACGCATTATTCTCGGTCCCGTACATATCTCATATGCGCTCCTATTTCGTTTCGCTTGAGCTAGGAAACCTCTGTGTAGGACTCTAAAGACTCGTCAATACTCCGGTAGCAGATGATGATCATATCAAGCATCCAAAAGCCGCAAGCGGTCTGCTAAACGTAACGGCCACCCGGGTATTGAGCGATCAGAAGATCGACGAGCAAGCCCGCTCACACTCCAGTGAATCCAACCAGTAACACTACCGTACAGTCCGGTCTGTTCGTCTGATATGTCGCATATCTCGCCTAGGGGTGGTAAACGTCAGACCCCAATAGCTCGATAAGTCGTGTCGATATGAGGTCTATAACAGTTCGAGAAACTACTGGTAACACTTACCAGTAAATCTCAGCAACCCTGGCCAGGGATTTCCGGTTATAGCCAATCGAACACAGCGCAACATCAACTCCCTATACCGGGAGAGACGAATCCCCTCCTATCGCTCATTGCCTCCATGTGATTCGGGACTGTACTCAAAAGCCACCGTTTTGCACGCCCTCTTGGACGTGGTAAGGTGGAAATCAAAGTACAGTGGGAACCACACAAGACTCTATGACGATCTCGGGTCAACAGACTACTCTGTACCAGTGTCACCAGAGAACTGCCATCTGACGTGAGGTATAATACCATCTGGGAGTTCTCGGCGAGTCCGTCCAGTGTACCCAGTCTCCACTGAGCACCCGTATATCATCTCTGATGTCAAACACCAATGGATATGGGATCATCCATCGCCCATCTGTATGGGTCGAGAAGGTTCACGCTAGTCTACTCTGGTATATCGATGCCCCATCTCGATACACCCACGACTAGGGACTTTCAAGGATGTACTTATAGACTACCATGTCCCCACTAGTATGATCCGCATCATAGTCCAGGTAGTCAAGTACACATCCTAAGGGCTTTACCAACATGTAATAGAGAGATAATCTATGTACACGTTAAGGTAAAGAGTAACCAGATAGCATACTATCATGTCGAGCAAGAAAGTCCTCCCTATATATGTCCCAGCATCCACTACAATATACATCCTATGTACAGTAATGGCCTCTAGGGCATACATATAACTAACAATCTCCCACTTGCACTAGGGCCATCTGTAGCAGTGGTTGTAGTATCTCATACTCAACCATCTTATAAAAGTCTCTCTCTGGGAATAGGCCTTTGTGAGTGGATCCGCCGTGTTGTCCTCTGAGTCTGCTCTCCTAACCTTGATTAGCCTGGAGATCAACTATCTCCATGATCAGGTGATACTGCCTTAGAATATGTCTGGATCACTGATGGGACGGACGTTCCTTGGTATAAGCCACAACTCCATTGTCACACAATGGGAGGAACTAAGTTCATCTCATGAACCTATATACATCCAGACTGCCTCTTTGGTAGCATCTTAAGTAGCGATGTATCCAGCCTTTATCGTCTAGTATGTCACGGTATCTAGCTTGGAACTCTTTCAACATACCGTCCCTTTACTGAGGGTAAAGACAATGCCTGCGACTGACATTCAGTCGTCTTTATCACCCTGGAACCCTTCCAGTGATTCTCCCCAGGATCGATTGATACCAACTCACTACTACTAGTGAGTATCCTAACATCCAATTAGATCTATCTCATAGATCCAAAAACCAGGATATAGGAGGTATCACTTTGATCCTATATGGAGAATCATTGTGATAAGCGGAGATTGACCGAGCGTAGCATAGGAAACTCTTTTCTTATCAAGAGTATGTCATCCACATACTCTACGAGGATCACCACCATACTCCCTACTACCTTTTTGTTTATACAAGGTTCATCTACCATTTTGATGAAGTCAAACTCTTTGACTACTACATCAAAACAGACGTTCCAACTCCGCGATGCCTGCTTTATCATATAAAACATCTTGTACACGTTTCCGCTGCTCCCACTGTCTACGAGGACCTCTGGCTGTGTACTTATAGACGCACTCTTCTAAAACATCATTTAGAAAAGCAGTCATGGCACCCAACCGCCAGATATCGTAGTCATGGTATATAGCTGTGGCAAGTAGGATCTGGATGGACTTAAGCATAGATCCTTAGAAAAGGTTTCAACATAATTCATACCTGGTTAATGATGAAAACCTTTAATAAGTCTAGCTATGAAAGTCTCAACTTTTCCATCTACACCAAGTAATCTTCTCATGATATACTTGCTCCTGATGGGAATTTAACCCTTCAGATATAGCAACTAAAGTCCATACTTTGTTGGTGTATAAGGATTCCATCTCAGATCGCTAAGCATCCAGCCATTCTTACAGAGTCTCACTCCTGATGGCCAGCTCGAAACTAGTTGGGTCATCATCTCATGATGCAATCCTCGCTCCCACTGTCATAGAGAAACCGAAGTATCTCTCAGGTGGGTGAGGAACCCTACTAGATCGGCGGAGAGGCTGAGGTTCGTTGGTTACCATTGAATCCTTTGGTTCTATCAAATCATCTGTTGTAGTTTGTATAGCTGGAACTTTTCCAGTTCTACATTACAGACTTTGCCTCGAGCTTGTCCGGATTATGCTTTTAGACATAGGCTGGACAACCCCAAATCTTAACTAACTTAAGATATGGGCTCTTCCCTTTCCATATCATATATGAAGTTGTAGGCAACTGATTTGATTTGAACCCTATTCAATTGGTATGCAACTTCATAAGTGCATAACTCCTAAAAGGAAATAGGTAACTCAGTAGTACTCATCATAGACCACACTATATCATATAGAGTGTGATTGCTCCGCCCCGATACACCAAGGTGCTGTGGTGTATACGGAGGAGTAATTCTGAGAGAGAATCTCATTCTCCTTTAGAATAGTCCAGGATTTCCGTGCTCAAGTATTCTCCTCCTCGATCACATCAAAGGACATAATACTTACACCCGTATTTTGGTTCTCTACTTCTAAATCATATTCTGTGAATATCTCAAAAGGTTCGGACTTGTGTTTCAACAGGAACATATGTCTGAATCTTGAGAGATTATCAGAGAATGTAATGAAGTATAAAGAACCGGTCCTGGCATGTGTAGACAGGGGACCTACATACATCAACATGTATCATCCCAAGAGTTCACCAACTCTTTCTCTGCTTCCAATAAACAGAGCTGTGGTCATATTATCTTTGTGACATGACTGGCGAGTTTCAAACTAATTTAAATATGCATCTTTATGTAACTCTAGCTAGTCGGGTCACATTGATCTGACCTAGTCTACAATACCTTAAGAAGGAATCGTTCAATTCTGAACTTTTCCTCGTTTGTGTGTTCCATATACTAAGAACTGTAGTTTGATTTAGAACATCAATGCTTTTAGATAACGTGCCTGAACCGATCAACTTTTGATATAGGAAATGTTCAAAACATTATCCAACAATACAAAATTTTACCATTTCTTTACTGATAAAGAGACTGATATGATTTTGTATATCAGGTTCGGTATCTAATAACATTCGTTCAAAATCAATGTATTGGTAATACAGGGTGACAGTGACCGACAGACTTGGCTGCAACACTTGCCCCGTTTTCTGCCTCATGAAACTTATCACCCGTTCTCAGTTCTCTACCTATCTGTAGCCCTATGTAACAGATTACATATCTGGGATCCTGATCCGGTATCATATACCCAGGATGCGGAGGATACTGAGAAATAGTTCTTTGTAATGAACACACCCGAAGATGATGCATCAGCATGCACTCTCTTCGTTTGGGCGGCACGGGAATTCTGGTAATCACCAATTTCCTGCTCTGTCTTATAACAATTATAAGTTGGAACGGGACCAACGTTCCCCTGCTCAGTGTAACAAGCGGGTTCGGTCAATAATCCGTATTATTATCTTGATTAAGGCGTGACATGGTCGCTACCAGGAGAGAGAGAGAAGAAAACACTCTGCGTGCGCTCTTGCAAGAATAGATTGGTTATTATTTTATCTAATCAGGATGGCTCCCACTGCTTTTTATCAAATCTTCCTTCAAACCCTAAAAGGAAAGACTAGCCGGGATTAATTACACCCTACAACTTCGTCGATCTTTCAGCCAGGCCAGTGTCGGTACTTTGAGGGAGGTCCCCCGTGCTTTCGCACGAACCTAATTAATATAAACCTCGTTTTCCCAGAGGCGTAACCTCGTTAACACCTTTCTAGACACCTACTTGATCGGCTAATTGTAATGTGTAAAACTCTCCCAGGAGTAACTCTTACTCGCAGTGGGTATCGGGATCCAACTATCTCATAGAAGGTATGCAATCTCATTGCAAATTTCAACACTTGAAATTCCCGATAATATTTTGCCCCTAGCGTCCTATGACCTTGACGCAGGCTAACAAACCATAGTGCGCTAGTCAAGTTCAACCCGTCATTTCCTGATTGAATTAAACCCACCCGCACGACCCTTGACGCAGGCCAACAAAGTCGCACGACTACCCTAATCCAATCTGCATCATATGCATAAGCAGATAAATACTAGTTAGCTACTGCACACTACGCCTTGACGCAGGCCAACAAACGCAGCACGAATACTAACTACCACTTATCTGAAATGACGGAGGGCTACGACAGGTTTTTCTGAAAACCTATTGCGTAATGAACTTGAAATCGTTGTAGGATCGAATGAATTTTGAAATGGAGTGTTTTTGAGGCTTTTCCAGTTTTGCTAAAGGAGTCACTCCCGGTGAAGGGATCGTCGGTCCTTTCCTCGTCGAATGAGGTGCTGGATATATCATATATATCTCTGTGCAAAGCAGAACTCTTAAAAGAAATCAAAAGACAAACCGAGTGTGTAGCATCTGCCAGTTATTGCTAAAGGAGTCACTCCCGGTGAAGGGATCTCGGTCCTTTCCTTATCGAATAAGGTGCAGGATATATCATATATACCGCTGTGCAAAGCAAGAACTGTAGCTACCTGTTTTATTTTGAAATTCGATTCTACAACATCTTAGGTTTCTTTTATTTCATTAATCACATTAATGAAGTCCCATCATTTAAGTACCTAAACATCACAGATAAATACGACGTACACTTATGCCATCCGCATTCGCCTCGATGTCCCCTCGTGCATCGTTAGGTTAGGTAACTAACGGCAGAGCGGGGCAGGGCTAGCGCGGGTGTAAAACATAAGTAACGTCTATATAATATATCATATATACTATATACTGTATCTATCACAGAACATCACATGATCACATCACAGATATCGCAGCAGAAGAATCATATGAAATATTGGATATACTAGGACGTCCGTGTTTTCAATACGAGCCAGTATAAAACACGGATTCCACGGTCGTGATGAATAGCCAATCCCACACCCCTAGACCCCTACGAGAGCGGCAAGCAACCCTATCAATTCTAGAGTTAGGAGATCCGGCCTCGACTCCTCGAGTTGGTCTCCCACTGGACTCCAGAACCCGGTTACTTGTGCCCTCCTCCTTGGGTCTATCCTAGTGCGGAAAAGTAAATAATATACAAACGGTGACATCTTCCGCAACCTGGAAGTGCCCCAATAAAAGAATATTACATACAAGTTTTTACATGAATGAAAATGAAAAACACTCATCTCACATAAAAAAACCCCGGCTATTCAAACACGACGATCCAATATAACATATCCAGCAACACATAACATCACATGTCATCAACGTAAGTAAATATGCACATCCCAATTGTCGTTGACATATAGCAACGAAACCGGCGATATCACACATTACACTTACGGTCACAAAAAAGAAAGTGTAAAACTACAACAGTTGGAATCCACAATCTCTTTAGACATCGCATGCCTAATCAAATGAATTACTTAGACATCGCATGCCTAACAATTATAAACCCCGCATTTTAGTCTCGTTATCGAAAACACTTTTCAATATCAAGTCGGGCAATTCAACAAGATTCCCGAAAATCTGATCGAATGCTCATCGCAAACTTTAGTAGGCAGCCGCACCCTCGATACCGTCGACGAAGTGCACCAAGGCGGAACACCGCTGCCGTGAGCACCCGAACGGATGCTTTCGGTGACGGGGTTCTCCTACAGTCACTTGATCGGGGCTATGGAGTGAGGCTGTCTATTAAGTTTATCGGCGAGTATCCGCGTACGCTACGTGATTGCGACGGAGTTTTGATCACATCAAAATTCCGTGGCAACCGATCAAGTGAGACTAAACTGCTATGTTTATAACATTCATTCAGTTATCTCATAACTTATTGTGAATTCCAATTATTGTATCCCATTCCAGATAATTAGAAAATGTTAAACTTTCCGATCGAACATTCAAACACCCAAGTTTTCCCGATACAGATCAACACATGAAACAAGTCTAAAAACATTCAGTTCGTGCCTCAGTACCAACGGTCCAGCCGTAGAAGGGTCATGCCAACGCCTCACATGTGGCACGCCGTACTGCCCCAAACCCGAAGGTTCAAAGGGCAGTTCAAGACGGTCACATAATCGAGTTAAGGTTTGTTGTCTTCTAGAGGGTCCATCGAGTTACTTGCACTAATTAGAACGTCTTTAAACTACGGAAAAATCCAACACTTGGAAATTTCCCGACAGGGGAAAAATTGGGTATTTATATCCGGTCGAACTTTTTAACATATTCTAAAAATTATCCGGAAAGCCAAATAGACAAAATCTGATACTCCGATCGAAACACCAAATCCCCAAAACAATCCTAGAAAATTCAACTCTTGAATAAATATTAAAATATCCCAGAAAAACCAGCACTGTAAAATAAGAATTACTGTGTAAAACTCTTTGAACAATGAGCCATTTTGGCCGCGGAACCGCCGCAATAGCCATGCTATTGCCGCGGTTCCGCCGCACAATAGTGGAATTAGACACTCAAAGTTTACAGTAACTCTTAGAAATTCCTGCTGAGTTTTCT
This sequence comes from Agapanthus africanus, assembly GCA_030015575.1. Taxonomy (NCBI): domain Eukaryota; kingdom Viridiplantae; phylum Streptophyta; class Magnoliopsida; order Asparagales; family Amaryllidaceae; genus Agapanthus; species Agapanthus africanus. The sequence goes on from CM057339.1 coordinate 144,044,312, forward strand.
GCATATTTTTAATTTCGAAAAAGACCATATTTCAGAAATTGTCCAGAGAGCATTTTAGGGTTTTGGTTTCGGGTCGATCGGGTTTCAAACTTCGTCTACTCTTCGCCTAAGGCTCTAGTTAGGCTATGATACCACTGTAGGGTTCCTAGGCACACACTAGAGGTCTCACAAGGTATCAACCATGCCAATTTCAAAATTTACGGTGCCGAGAAACCCTAGACTACGGATCGTTAACTAGATTTTAGGCGAAACAAGAAACTAGCTAACAACTTAGCTAAAGAGAAAACGGAAATACAACCTTTGTAGATCCGGTGCTCCACCTCCACAGCTCCGCAATGAAGTCTTCTCGCTGTCCAAATGAAATCCCGGGCTCTAGCGTCGGCTTCATCGGAGAAATGGGCGGGCAAGGTTGTCGGCTTCGTGCCGAAGATGATCTACGTCGAGGCATTGCTAGATCAAGCTCCAACTTCACCAATTCAAGAAAACTTGTGAAGGAAACACACTCTACTACTTGGCAAGAGGTAGAGGATGAAGAAATAGGAAGTGGGTAGACTTTAGAATTGGATTTCTCACTCTTATTCATCAATCACCATTGATGGTCAAGCTTTTTCTTCTTGTGAAGAAGAAGAAGAAGATGAAGAAAGAATTATGATAAGTTCTTAAAATCAAAAGGAAAATGAATAATTATCATAATATTAACCTTAGTTTAGTGTATATAATGGACCATGGTTAGATATGATGGTTAGGGTTAAGCAAGAGACAAGAATGGTGGACTAGGTCAAAGTTTCATGAAGTTTCAACTAAACTACAAAACTAGCAACCATTCATTTCTCATCTTTTCAAAATAAATAAATAAATAAATAAGAAAAGAAAACCCTAATCATTAGTTTAACCATGGCTTAATTCTTTACACTTAACCAAGTAAACATGTATCATCAAACATGATACAATCAAGTGCACAAAAGTATATCACATATACAACTTGCACAATTCAAGTGAGAAAATCCATTTAAAGTAAACCAATACTAGTTAATGCAAAGTAATATATCAAATATATAATTATACATTAAATCATTAAATCAACACTTGATTCAATGATCCGGTCATGTCGCACACAACCGACTAGTATACAATGTATCGGCTTATCGAATCAATCCTTGATTCGATAACTAGGTTATATCGCATACAACCATTCGACACATTCGTCCCGAGAATAGAATACGGTATCACATACACGCATTATTCTCGGTCCCGCACATATCTCATATGCGCTCCTATTCCGTTTCGCTGGAGCTAGGAAACCTCTGTGTAGGACTCTAAAGACTCGTCAATACGCCGGTAGCAGATGATGATCATATAAAGCATCCACAAGCTGCAAGCGGTCTGCTAAACGTAATGGCCACCCGGGTATTGAGCGATCAGAAGATCGACGAGCAAGCCCGCTCACACTCCAGTGAATCCAACCAGTAACACTACCGTACAGTCCGGTCTGTTCGTCTGATATGTCGCATATCTTGCCTAGGGGTGGTAAACGTCAGACCCCAATAGCTCGATAAGTCGTGTCGATATGAGGTCTATAACAGTTCGAGAAACTACTGGTAACACTTACCAGTAAATCTCAGCAACCCTGGCCAGGGATTTCCGGTTATAGCCAATCGAACACAGCGCAACATCAACTCCCTATACCGGGAGAGACGAATCCCCTCCTATCGCTCATTGCCTCCATGTGATTCGGGACTGTACCCAAAAGCCACCGTTTTGCACGCCCTCTTGGACGTGGTAAGGTGGAAATCAAAGCACAGTGGGAACCACACAAGACTCTATGACGATCTCGGGTCAACAGACTACTCTGTACCAGTGTCACCAGAGAACTGCCATCTGACGTGAGGTATAATACCATCTGGGAGTTCTCGGCAAAGTCCGTCCAGTGTACCCAGTCTCCACTGAGCACCCGTATATCATCTCTGATGTCAAACACCAATGGATATGGGATCATCCATCGCCCATCTGTATGGGTCGAGAAGGTACACGCTAGTCTACTCTGGTATATCGATGCCCCATCTCGATACACCCACGACTAGGGACTTTCAAGGATGTACTTATGGACTACCATGTCCCCACTAGTATGATCCGCATCATAGTCCAGGTAGTCAAGTACACATCCTAAGGGCTTTACCAACATGTAATAGAGAGATAATCTATGTACACGTTAAGGTAAAGAGTAACCAGATAGCATACTATCATGTCGAGCAAGAAAGTCCTCCCTATATATGTCCCAGCATCCACTACAATATACATCCTATGTACAGTAATGGCCTCTAGGGCATACATATAACTAACAGTCCTAGCAATTGTTTTAATTGCAGTGCCTATATGCGTTGCATATAGACACTCACGTGTTAAACAAGTAGGGCTGTTTTAGTCTAGAAATTGTTTTAATTGCAATGCCTATATGCGTTGCATATAGGCACTCACGTGTTAAACATGTGGGGCTGTTTTAGCCCAGCAATTGTTTTAATTGTTGTGCCTATATGCGTTGCATATAGGCACTCACGTGTTAAACACGCGGGGGCTTTTTTAGCCTAGCAATTGTTTTAATTGTTGTGCCTATATGCGTTGCATATAGGCACTCACGTGTTAAACACATGGGGCTGTTTTAGTGAGGAACTTTCCCTCATCCCTTTTTTTTATAAGGGAACAAATGCCCCCCAGCATTGCTCTCACGTGGCTTGCACGTGAGTGCAACGCTGTCTGTCCTCACAGCCGTTGAATTGCCTATGGGAATGGGAAGTTGAACCGCTCCCTATCATGTCTTATAAATGCAAGGCTTTTGCCTTTGGGAAGCCATTGTTCTTTCATCTTCTTCCTTACTTGTTTTCCTTGAGAATTTAATTCTCTTCTTGAGAGCTTAGTTCTCTACCCGCTGAGATCTCAGACTTAAACTCTGTTAAAACTTTTCTTTGGTAAGGATCAGGAACGGACCCCCTCCTCTTTTGCTTTTTTTATTGTGGATTTTAAATCCAGGGACAGAGCGTTGCTCTCTTCTTGAACTGATTTCTTAAAAATCCAAAGCATATATTTTTTTTTGTAGATTTTGATGTCTTGAATCAATGGGGATTGTTAATCCCCCCTTCACGGTTTTACCCTGTCACCGATCTTTAAGATTCTTGGAATTTAATTCCATTTTCTTTGCCTCCTTGCTATGGGCGTTTTCTGGGATTTAATCCCTTTGTTAAAGGAATTTAATTCCTTATTCACAGAGCTTGGCTCTAAGAGAGATTTAGATATTTCTGGGAATTTTATTCCCTATCGTTCTTGAATATTTGAGGGTTTTAGTGCCCCTAAAGTAGATTTAAATCTGTCGTGCTTTTAGCAGAACTTGCTTCAAGAGTTTGTTTAAACTTTACTGTTTCCTTGATGAGAATCCTTCTTGATTCTCTCAATGATTATTTTTCCTCATTATTGGTGAGCCATCATTTAGATTTTGTAGGGTCCATTGGTTTTACAGTCAGTGGTCCCATGGAACAAACATCCTATCATTTTCTTCTGTTATTATATATATATATATATATATATTTTATTAATGGTTTTTCTTTCCCTTATTTCTGGAACAATAGCTTCACTTCCCCACTTTCCTTATACTCGCTCAGACGCCGCTTTTCTGCAATTGCCGTTGGACGAGGAAGCTATGGCAATGATCAGGGCACATGACAGGGACTGTACGAGTCTACTCTTATGGGGGGTTTGGTATGGTCATATCATCCAGGGTTGCCGTAGCTTTACTTGTGAGGTGCCAACAGAGCCCCTCCATCTAAGATCGTCGATGGAATGCCTACAGACCGCTTATGCGGTGGAGGCGACTAACTGGACTCCTACAGGCCGGCTTAAGCCATCAACAACTGGGATACCCAACCAGCCCATGCCGGCTATAGATATTCTGGGGCGCCGCATATGTTAAGGTGAATCCCGACCCTGGGGATAAGTTTGTAAGGTAGGTGTTACCCTCTGCCACCCAGTAGGCTACCTTCCCTTGGCTCGATACGTTCTTTCCACCCACCGTACATGGTTACAGAAGGTTGGGCTGTTTCAAGCGGTATACGCGTCTATATTTCATTACTAGGTCCTTCACGTCTGGTGGGTTAAATCCTTTCTAAACCAATGGAATCTTCCCACCAACACCTTCTTGCTAGGGGATCGTGAGGTCTCGATTTCACTGGAAGAGTTCCGCGAGATCTCCGGATTGCCGATCAGGGAAGAGAATTATGAAGAGTGGCTGCCTCCCGATAAGTATGTGTTCGCGACCATGCCTGCTATGCTTGACGGCCTGATGACTGAAAACGTCGTCCGTCATAAGTACACAATTCTAATCAAAGCTCTGGGTATTTTTACTTGCCATCTGCCACGATCTAACGTCCTCTGTGTTTGAATTCTGATTCTTCTTGCGGACCTCTAACGTCAGGGTACCTTCATACAATAGTCCGGTGAGGAGCAACAACACAATCAGTCATACTGCTGATACTTCTCACCACATCTCCTTGGCCCGTAGTCCAGTATCTCGTAACGTGACATGTTGATAACAGTGATCTCAAATCTCTGCGCATTTGCTAACAACTGATCCTGGGTCCTATCTTACTTATTATCAATTTCTAGAAAGGATCCCCTTCAAATCTCCTGCTAATCTCAGCTATCCAGCCTGCCCGGAACTTGCACTCATTACTGAATCCACTTCCTCTTTAGTAACAACTGTCATTCTTTTCTAATTTCCTCCTGAAAGTGTAGTCGTACACGTCTCAGTATATACATCAAATCTTCAATATCAACGGTGAAGAACAACTGTCCACTGAAACTTCACACCAATCTCCTGTTCCATAAATTTCCAATATCAACCACTTAAGGAGCGTATCTCGATTATCCGGCGAGTTGCAAGTCATACTCGATTATGACCATACCCGGAGCCTTACAAGACTTCTAAAAACACGAATCCAGCATCTCTGATACTCTGTAGAAGAATCTGGTTAAGTTCACCTTCAAAAACTAGTCCCAATTCGTCGGAGGAAAACTTACTGCACGATCTCTTTCTCGAGCGACTTGCATCAGGTCTGAGCAAGATCTATCGGAAGAAGCAAATCAATTTCACCGATCTCGTATCGGAGTGCCACAATGGATTAAAAATCCTAACCATCCCACATCTGAATGGCTATGAATCCTTCTGATCCATCTACACTTGTAAACATCGTCAACCTTTAACTTCATGAACTCTGGAAGCAATATCTCGATGACCTCAGCAATGATAAGTATCGCTGTCTGAACAGTACACAACACTATGATCTTCGGAGAGGGAAAAACATCACGCTTCAAGTCCGGCTGATCTCCAGCAATGACTCGGCCATCTGGTGTGGATCCCGAAGAAACTCGCTTCACATTAGAACCTGATCGAATATGAATAAACGACATGTCTCTATATCACCTGAAAGTCACCCTGGTCAGTCCTTTTTCCAGACAAGACTGCTCTGACCGCATCTCTAACTGCAGCCCTCTCGGCTCCAATAAACATGGTGAACGAAACAACCATCATGCACTGGCGAGGATAGATCAATAAAATGAATAGAAGGGAGATCTCAAGATATAAATCCTAAGGTAACTTAGATCGAGTATCATATCGTAAATATGCAACGGAATATATGTACGGTACGTCACTCTACTTAGTACCTACTCCATCAAAAAAGGTCATCCTATATAATGAAAGTTCGGGTATAAGACCCCCAAAGTCAAGTCTAAGTCCTATAAGGTCAAGCCTAGGTAACAAAATGTATGCCCAGACTCCATATAGTCAACCTAGATTCGAACAAAAGTTAAACCAAATGCTCTGATACCAACTTTGTCACGACCCAAATGTGGCACGTGACCGGCACTTAAATCACGTGACATCTAAAGACGTCGACGCGGTTCAAATAAGCCGAAAACCCGGAATCTAAACCCTTTTTGAAAAATATTGGAGGTGAGTTTAAAATAGTCATCAGATGGAATCAGTTTAAATAACATTTAAATTTAACTAAGTATATTTGAAAAGCATCTATGACGTTTTGAAATTTGACAGCACCTCCTTTGCATTTTTGTATAACCCAATACAACATAATAATATGAATAGCATCCCAACGGGACCTAGGTTCCACGCCCAAACGGTGGAGCAACCAAGCAAATACTATACGAAGCACAATGGAGAAGAAAAGATAAGCAAAACAAAATCAACAATCTAAAATGGTCGACTCCAATGAATATGATATCACAACACACAGTTCTAAGTTTCGCTTCTAAGTCCACAATATACCCTTTCAAAATTGATGGAGTTTTACTAGATACAAGAAGATATGAATATACAAGTGTGAGTACGATACAACGGTAACCCACCTGCCAAAGCAATCACCGAAAGGAATGTGTGCCCAAGCCGCTGATAGTCCAAGAGGTAAAACCTGCAAGAAACTGTGGTACAACGGGGATGAGTTGCCAACTCAGTGAATAAAAGTACATCTAAAAGTAGAAATCGAAATGCACGACGATACCTAGGTCATAAATAAAGTACTATCATTATCTGTACTAATATAATATGATATACATATGTATCATAATGCAACACTAACTATCATGCAATTCCAGTAGAATATATCAAATGCAAATGACCTGTATCTAGGTATAAAACCAATGTAACCGAATATATATATATATATATATAAACCTCTTCTTTAAAATAGCCGCGGAATAGATATGTCACGGCATAAAGCAGACGTGATAGTATGAAATATAATAGATATCTTATTTAAGATATACGTCATGCTATTTTAATGAATAGTGTTAAGAAGTTTACAATTTAAAAGATTTAAGTGTCATATCAGACACGTCAAAATAATAAAGCCATAGCTCGATTTTGAAATCCCTTTTTGTGTACATGAATGCCCATACGAATATATACAGGTACTGTCCCCTGGATCTGTCCTGGTCAGCTACAATAACTGTAATCTAACGTATATCTCATGATAACAACACATCGATATATATGGATGTCCAGCATCGACAAACGAAATCAGAAATACCTCGTGTTCATCACTGACACGCAAATGCAGATACCGTCGACACCATCTCAAGAGATGATCGCCACCCGATATCCCTGGCCCCGGTCGGTATCCCCTGGATATCCGCCGTGCTCAATCAAACCCCGGTCAATATCCCCTTGATATATGCCGTGTTCACCTTTATCACCGGTATAGAGTATCCTCGCTAGGCTCCCCGCCTATAGTGCGGCTTTCCTGCCACTCGGTCTCGACCCGGGTCCACCATGTATCCAACTGTATATCTCCCCCACTCAGTCCGGATAATAACAAGTCCGAAACTGTATATCCCCCCCAATCGGGTCGGAATAAATACTCAGAAAACATAAAGCTCATGGTGGACGCCAACTCATCATATCCAGAAATATCAAGTAAAGAATGAGAATACTTACATAGATCATTCTGATGATATATTATATATATATATACATATATAACAGCGTCCCATACCACTGATATATATCATCAGGAGTAAAATATCAGAAAATCCATAAGAAGAAAATATAATATCTATTGTACTGATACTCACAATACGCAATAGGAATTTAAGGAAGAATGCGTAAATAAATCATACAGGTATAAAGATATCAATTCTACTGTGTCATGGCACTACTAATGATATGTGCTGTAACATACGCATCTGTGCTCGTGCAGTATGGCAATCATTAGTATTTGTGCAAGTGTTCTACAGGTGTAATAACTTATTCATATCAGCATATATATATACGCATTATATAATAGAACGGTTCTACAGTGACATGGCAATACCAATGAGGTGTAGTTTAACATATGCGTACGTGCTTGTACAGCATAGTACCTTTTAGTAGTTTTGCAGTGTTCTATCAGAATGTTCGTATTACGGAAACATATAACATTAATAATTATAATGTAAGCAAGTAAAGAAATTATAATAATTTTATACGAGTCTAAAGGTAACCTGGCCAATATTCGGCATACGGATTTCATCATTACTAATACGTATAGTTTCTCATATATTACCACACCGTATCTCTATATCTAAATCATCTCTAGAACGTTAAAATCCTTCGTACTAACTTACCAAACCATAATTTAACTACATGCAATTGAATATCATGCTAGATGCAAATTATCTCCAATATCAATATCTTGAATAAATACTAAACTATCTAGATACCATAATACTATTTATAAGGTTGCGGGGGTGCTATACGCCATCCACCCGAATTTCCCCGTAGATATAAATCTACTCACCAACATGATGAGCTTGCTGAAATCCATCCTGAGATGTCCGCCAACTCCGTCTCATAAATTTTCGCAATCGTACCTATAATCGTCGTTATATCATATCGACGTAAATATCATATCAAAACTTAAAACAAAGAAATAGGCACCCATAGGTTAGAACCTACAGCATACTTAACCCAAAAACGACAATATATTTCTGTTGCTAACGTATAAACGTTAACGGTTCAGTTGCAGTTCAAAATACGAAAAATCCATATCGTAAATATCAGAAATGTGATAAAACCTTTACTAATACATTCCCAGATTTTACTGTGTAATTATTGGGACAAATCAAACAACACAGTAACTCATAAAATACCAATATAATCCTACAGAACAAAAACCAACATCAAAAGCCTAGGGGGTCGGCGAAATCGGAATTTCTCATGTTCTCGCCGGCCAAAATATAGAGATGGGGTCTTGGGCTTTGAGTGTAATCTCCTAGTGGTCTCAATATACCTTTGGTCTTGCTAGTTTTTTCTACTGATTACACCTAATGGTTCCAGATTCAATATCGGTATGATAAATATCACAAATTTCCTGATTTATGATACTAAACATGCTATGTGAGGATAGTGCGACTATCTAACACTTATACTAATCTAAGTTAACTCTTCTCTGTCTTTAACAGTAAAAACAGAATCGTGTCACGAAGCGTCCGTGTCGTATTTTAGAATCTTAACCCCAAAACTGATATTAGCTTCCAATTTTTATATACTAGATAATTAACATAAACTAACAATACCAAACAACCCAAAATATAAGCAGAGAGGTACCCTGAAAATCCCAACAACCAAACACCATAGAAAACCGGCGAGCTCGGACTATTTATGAATGTCGTCGGCCTAATTTCCGAGGCATGGGTCTATGTTTCTTCTGGTTATTCTAGGTCCAATTTATAAGGCTACTGTACTACTTGATTTTGTTATAAATTAACTATACAATAGCAGACTGAAACATAGAAAGAACCTAATCAAAATACGATATTTCCTATTTCTTACATCTACACTAAATCAGTACTGAACTAAAAGAACTACAGGTTTGGAAATTATACCTATCTAGAAGATCAACTGAAAGTTTTCTTCAAGGATGTACTAGCTTGATTCATCCTAGCTTGATGGTGGTGGTGATAATCCTTAGCACTTAGCTTTTCTTCTCTTCTCTCTTTTTCTTTTGTGTGTTCTAAGATTTTTCTTTGTCTCTAAACTAGTTACTTAGCCTCAACTTGATATATATTAACTGAACCATTTGGAACAATATAAGAATAAGAAGTGATAAGGTAGGAGGTGGTGTCACCATGCAAGATGGCGGTGCTTTCATGCAAGGAGAAGGTGTGTGTATGAGATTCACCCTAGGTTATGATATCCTATGAGTTTAATTTAACCCTAAACATGATCTAGCCCTCTTTACAACAAAACCCTCACACAATATCTAATTTCCACAATTAATTAAACTTTCCATAAAACTCCTCACACTATGTTATAATACATAATAAAGCTAAAATTTTCACTAAAATCCTTCTTAATAGCTAATGTTACAAACTAAATATTTAAATTAATTAGTTTCACACACTACTTATGAAATATCCCATTTTGTTTCAATAAAATTTTAAATTCAAAATATTAATTAATTAACTAAATTAATTTATTATCTAAAATATTCCAAAATGTTACAATATTCCCCCCTTAAGAAAATTCGATTGTCACGCCCCGCTTCCCAGAGTACGCTAGATTGGGCACGTGACATAGCCAACCATGCGACCTGTGGGTAGGAAGTATCCATCCATAGTCACATTACGGCTGTAGAGATATCAAGAACAAGACAAAACTATCTAAAACATGTCCATAATCCAGAATAACAAGAGTCAATAATAAATAAATGCGGAAACAATGATCCAATACAAATAACTGAAAGGTATGTCCCATAATACGGGCTCACATCCGGAAATGAATGCAGGAAATAAAACTAACTACTACTGAACTCACAGTTCAGCCTGCTGGCTGAAGTACTCCTGCTCGGACTGTGAAAGCGGTACAGAATCTGGGCCATGCAAAACCCAGACGTCAGCGCGTCATGTCAACAAGTAATATAATATGAACAATGTAACAGGCAATGCAGAAATAAACATGAATAGAGCAATAATGTGAAACAAGCAGTGCAGGGTAGTGTGCAGTGGGTAACTAAACTGTTCTATCAGGTTTTCTATTCTAAAGTTTTTGAAATCAATTGATGAATCGTCGATGTAACTCAATAGTATCACGTGCATGCCCGGGACCACGGTCAAGATCCTCGGGGCTGAATCCGAGACGTGCCGCTAGGCGGTAACAGGTAGCAGGATGGGCGAGTGATGTCAGCATCATCATTCCGGGGCTAGCCGAGCCCGTAAGACTGATCAGAACAGGTATCGAACTGTTGAGTTACAAGTCGGTTTCACCTTTGATTTCCCCATACCCCCAAGTTATGTATGTTAAGTCAGGTATTCAGTAATCAAGAACTAATACCAACACAGGATCAGGTAAAAGCAGGTTTGTCTGGATAGACAACAAGAATGGTCCATGAGGACTACATGTCAGGTTTGTTGGCATTAGACACAAGATCAGGTAACGGGTCAGGTCATGGTACATCAGGTCAAGTCAACAGTATACAGTACCATGTCAGGTGTATATATATATATATATATATATATATATATATATATATATATATATATATATATAGCAATGTCAGGTCAAGATATAAACAATATCGTGGGTGCGCTCACAATCAGATATATAAGCAAACATCATGATCTAATCAATGTGTTAAGCAATAAAGCAGATTTATTATCTAGCTGTACAGTTATCAATCGTGTTAAATAGATGGTGTCAATATAACGTGAATACAGAATGGTAAATGTAACTACTGGAATTAGGTTCATAAAACACGGAGTGTTCCGAGAATGCAACGACATGTGTAATCTGTTTAAAGAATGCAATTGTAATTTGACCGGTTTAAGTTGTACATGAATATCTGATAGGCTAAACTGGAATAAAAGCACCATAGCAGTAAATCAAAATGTAATCTATCATGTACGGGGGTTGTTAGGTATGAATAATTCGATGCGAGATTAAGTCTCAGGTTCGGAATCATAAAATGTGCAGCGGAGCCTGATACGGTTAATTGAAACTCCACTGTTATCACTTCTAAATAGGGTTTTAACAAGAAAAATTAATTTGGCATGCTACTAGGGTTAAACAGAAAGCAATGTATGTAAGGTGATTTACTAAATAATACATTGTTAGATCATGGATAAATATTAAGGCAAGTTTAAAGTTTCAATAGCATGTAAGCAAGTATCGAATACTTGCCTCGAAAATGACGATTACGAAAACGGAGGTGCGAACCCACGTGACACGATATCAGCAAGGGCTTAACTGGGATCAAGGTGATGCTCGGGATAGAGATGATGATTTGGGCAATGATGGATGCACTCACGGCAACGCGGCAGAGAGGCGATCGGTGCCGTCAAGATCAATGGCGGTCCATGCAGCGACGGTGACTGGAACGCCCGCGGTGACTCTCTGCTGCAACGAGAAAGGAGGCGACTGGAGTTAGGTGCAGCGAGATGGTGAGCACGACGGTGATAAGGGTGCAGCGATGACGACGACGGCGACGATGAGATGGGTTATTGTCGAGGTCTCGGTTGAAGTCGTGGAGATGGGTCAGAAATCAACGGCGATCTCGGAGAGAGTTTCGAGACTAGGGAGGCAGGGACGACGACAACGATTGTCGGACGACGGGGTGATGGGTTCGGTTGAAGTTGGGTTCGAAGAAGGAGATGGGGTCGGCCGGTGATGGAGATGATGGCTGCGGCTGGGGTAGGATCTCGGGTTGAAGGAGAAATGGAAGATGGGGCGAGGAGGAGGAGGCGAGGGTGTTGGTGGTATCAGCGTCGGCGTCGGGATTGCAGCGGTGACGGGTGAAGGTGGCTAGGGTTTGCGTTGAGGCTTGCTGGTTCTCTGGTTTGTGAGGAAATAACAGAGAAGAAAGATTTAAAAGGGAGAGAGAGAGAGAAAGAGGTTAGAGAGAGATAGAGATAGAGAGAGAGAGAGACGGTGAGGGAGAGAGAGAAAGAGATATGAGAGATAGAGAGAGAGATTGAGGAGGTGGGGCCCACGGGGATTTCAAGCCTCGCGATTGGCTGAGAGAAAATTTAGAGGTTTTAAAATATTCAAAAAAAGATTTACTTAACAGTAAAATTAGTATAGTTACCAAATATATTCGAAGGTTTTTAAATTATTAAAATTTGGGATTTTGGCGCCAAATAAAACATTTCCAAATCGCGCCCGGGTTGGGTCGAAAAATTTGAAATTTAAATAATAGGATTTTAAGCGGGTTCCAAACTTTAAAATTAAGTGTTTTATGATTAAAAAGCATACCCCCAAGATGGAAACATGTGCGCGCGCGTAGCCGTTCAAACTCGCTCGTTTCACTGAACGGGACGAGAATACAAAGCACAGACGCTACCACGAGGATAGGGGTGTCGAGTAGGCCAGGATGGATATTTTTAATTTTATTTTAGATGCTAAAATTTGTTATATGCAGAAATGACTTTTCCAGGTAAAATTTTATAGTAAGCCACAAATAAGCAAGATAAATGAAATGAGTATCACCTAATGCTCAAACAGTAACAGAAATTAGTAATATCGGGCTCGGGTGTTACATTATACCCAACTACAAAAGAATTTCGTCCTCGAAATTTCCAAGAATACAAAGATAGAAAACTACAGGAAAAGGTGAGGAAACTTCTGTCGGATTTCATCTTCTCGTTCCCAAGTGGACTCTCCATGCGATCGATTTCCCCAAGAAACAAGCGCAAGGGGGAATAACCTTGTTCTTAAGAACCTTTTCCTTTCGATCCACGATTTCAACCGGTCGCTCCTCAAAAGTCAAGTCCTCCCGTACTGTTAACTCCGAATGATCCAAAACGTGTGTTTCATCTTGAACATACCTTCGTAGTTGAGATACGTGAAACACATCGTGCACACTTGCCAAGGACTGTGGTAACGCCAAATGGTACGCTACCACACCAACACGCTCCAATATCTCAAAGGGTCCAACGAATCGAGGACTAAGCTTTCCTCGACTCCCAAAACGAATCACCCCTCTAGTCGGTGATATCCTCAAGATTACCAAATCACCCACGGCGAACTCTAGAGGTCTTCTTGACGTGTCAGCCCAACTCTTCTGTCTGTCTTGAGCCGCCTTCATATGATTCCTGATAGTGTTAACCTTTTCAACTGTCTGCACAACCAAATCTGGTCCCAACAATCTTCGTTCACCGACATCATCCCAACAAACAGGTGAACGGCACTTACGACCATACAAAACTTCAAATGGAGCCATCTGGATAGTTGCTTGAAAACTGTTGTTGTAAGAAAACTCCACCAAGTGTAGATGATCCTCCCACGAACCCTTGAACTCTAACATGCATGCTCTCAACATATCTTCAAGAGTTTGGATCGTTCTCTCCGACTGACCATCAGTTTGAGGATGCTAAGCTGTGCTAAACTTCAATCGAGTCCCCAAACTTTCCTGTAAACTCCTCCAGAAGTGTGATAAGAACCGAGTGTCCCGATCGGACACGATGCTCACCGGTACTCCATGAAATCTTACAATCTCCTGCATGTACCGCTCTGCCAGTGTCTCTGTTGATTGTCCAACCCGGAAAGGAATAAAGTGAGCAGCCTTGGTCAACCGATCAACAATCACACATACTGCATTGTTGCCCTTTGGACTTCGCGGTAAAGCCGTCACGAAATCCATAGTTATATGTTCCCACTTCCACTGAGGAATCGGAAGTGGTTGCAATAAACCAGCAACCCTTTGATGTTCAGCCTTAACTTGCTGACACACCAAGCACTTAGCCACAAAGCGAGCAATCTCCCGTTTCATGCCTTCCCACCAGAAATGCTGTCGAATATCTCGGTACATCTTTGTGCCTCCTGGATGTACAGAATAAGCTGAACTGTGTGCCTCCTTCATAAGCTCTTCACGAACATCTCCCTTTGGCACACACAAACGGCTACCATACCTCAATGGACCATCTTCGTGGATTAGTAAATATGTTCGTAGTCCGGCTTCAACTTGCTCTCGAAACTTTTGCAGTCTAGGATCCTGCGATTGTGCTGCTTTAATCTTCTCAATCAAAGACGACTGCACTTGCAGCTGCAACAACTGTCCCGTAGAACGCGGTAGCAGAACCTCTAAGTCAAATCTTCGAAAATCTGCAATGATCTCCTTCTGCGTAGTTAATACCTGAATTGCTGGTAACCGACTAAGCGCATCCGGCACAACATTCACCTTCCTCGGATGGTACTTAAGATCAAGATCGTAGTCAGCCATCAGCTCCAACCATCTACGCTGCCTCATGTTAAGCTCCTTCTGAGTGAACACATACTTCAAGCTCTTATGATCTGTAAAAACTTCGACTCTTTCGCCCAAAAGGTAGTGTCTCCAAATCTTCAAAGCGAAAATCACAGCCACAAGCTCCAAGTCATGAGTTGGATAATTCTTCTCATGGGTCTTCAACTGTCTCGATGCGTACGCTTCAACCTTCCCATGCTGCATCAAAACACATCCCAATCCTTTCCTAGATGCGTCTCTGTGAATCACCAATCCTCCGGAATTGTCTGGCACGGTCAGAATAGGGACGGTTATCAACTTCTGCTTCAACGTCTCAAAAGTTAACGCACATTTATCCGTCCATACAAAAGATACCTCCTTGTGCGTAAGCTTGGTCAACGGCTCTGCCAAACGAGCAAAGTTCTCCACAAATCTCCTGTAGTATCCAAGGAAACTTCTTATCTCAGCAACATTCTTTGGAATCGGCCAATCTCGAACTACTGCAATCTTTTCGGGATTGACGGCGATTCCATCGCTCGACACTACATGCCCCAGAAACTTCACTTTCTCCAGCCAAAATTCGCACTTACTCATCTTCGCATACAATTTCTCCTGTCTCAACGTTTGTAGTGCGATCTTTAAATGCTCAGCATGCTCCACAAAGCTCTTCGAGTAAACCAGAATATCGTCAATGAACACCGCAATAAACTGGTCCAAGAATGGTGAAAAGATTCGGTTCTTCAAGTCCATGAATACTGCCGGCGCATTCGTTACTCCGAAGGGAATCACTAAGTACTCGTAATGTCCATACCGAGTTCGGAACGCCGTCTTGCAAATATCTTCTACTTTTACTCGAACCTGATGATATCCGGATCGCAAATCCAGCTTCGAGAATACCCTCGCGCCACTAAGCTACTCAAAAAGTTCTCCAATGCGTGGGATCGGGTACTTGTTCTTGATAGTCACCCGGTTTAATTCTCGATAGTCGATGCACATCCTTCTCGTGCCATCTTTCTTCTTTACCAAAAGAACTGGAGCTCCCCAAGGCGAATTACTGCTTCGAATCCAACCTTTCTCAAGCAATTCAGCAACCTGTTTCTTACTTCTTCCAACTCTACTGGTGCCATTGGATAATATGCTTTAGATACAGGCGCTGCACCAGGAATAAGATCAATTGTGAACTCCATATCTCGTTTCGGCGGTAAACCCGATATATCTTCAAATACGTTCATAAAATCGCGAACAACCGCCGGCTCTCCACCACTATCCATTTCCATTGCTGCAAGAATATTGTTTGTCGGCCTAGCCCTAAACTCGACTGGCCCGACAGAACTGCTTCCTCCAGCGAAGGTAAACTCGGGATGTCCGCGTCCAAGCTGCGCATGAACCTCCGTGCTCTGTCTGCATCGTTGGCAACTAAAGGTCCAGCGAATCTGCTGAGTCTCGTCCATTCTGCTGCATGCACACCCACGGGTGCTCCATTCTGCCTTAGCCCAATAAGCTTCTCTTCCATTTCCTCCCGTGCAGTCCGCGGGAAGGACTTCTCCAGGAAACTCTTAGAAAAATCCGCCCAACTGATCGGCTTGTGCAAGCGGGTCTCTTCCGCAAGCCACCACTCTCGGGCGTAGTCCACTAACTGAATGCGTACTACGTCAACTCTTTTGTCATCTGGAATCTGTGCCGCAATCAGCAAGTTCTCCGTGTCAACTAGCCACTGCTCGGCTGGCAACGGCTCCTCCAAACCAGTGAATGTAGATGGACCCAAACGTCTGAAATCTGCCATAGTTCCAACTCGATCAACTGGTTTAGCTCCAACGTTGTTTACAGACTGCTGAACGATCTGCAAACCTTCCTGGAACGAGTCTGCTTGCTGCTGGATCAGCTCGGTCTGTCTCTTTTGATTCTCCAGCATTCCTCTTATCACTCCAAGCATGGCGGCTTCGTCCACACGCCTCTGGTACGTCTTGAAATTCTTATCTACCATATTCTGAACTTAAAACACCCAATATTAGCATGATGATAGATTCTGAATATAGATCAAGGCTAGAACTCCAAGATATTTAAATAGAGTACCGCATTGTAACTATGCCGCGGTATCATAGCCACAATTACTTAACTCTACCCAAGTCGCCTAAGTCCTAGAGATAACAAGAAATCAGGTTTTTTTTTCGAGTCGATATGCAGAGGAAGTTTGCACATCCTAAAAGATATAATGAGGAAGAATGTGATTCAAGAATGGTAGACGGCAAAGTGGCAGGACATGTTTCCTAAACACGGGTATTCTGATTCGTGTATTGGGTACAATACCCAACTACAAAAGAATCAGCCCAACTAACCCATGTCTCTGATACCAAAAGAACCATGTCAAGCCCCGCTTCCCAGAGTACGCTAGATTGGGCACGTGACATAGCCAACCATGCTACCTGTGGGTAGGAAGTATCCATCCACAGTCACATTACGACTGTAGAGATATCAAGAACAAGACAAAACTATCTAAAACATGTCCATAATCCAGAACAACAAGAGTCAATAATAAATAAATGCGGAAGCAATGATCCAATACAAATAACTGAAAGGTATGTCCCATAATGCGGGCTCACATCCGGAAATGAATGCAGGAAATAAAACTAACTACTACTGAACTCACAGCTCAGCCTGCTGGCTGAAGTACTCCTGTTCGGACTGTGAAAGCGGTACAGAATCTGGGCCATGCAAAACCCAGACGTCAGCGCGTCATGTCAACAAGTAATATAATATGAACAATGTAACAGGCAATGCAGAAATAAACATGAATAGAGCAATAATGTGAAACAAGCAGTGCAGGGTAGTGTGCAGTGGGTAACTAAACTGTTCTATCAGGTTTTCTATTCTAAAGTCTTTGAAATCAATTGATGAATCGTCGATGTAACTCAATAGTATCCCGTGCTTGCCCGGGACCACGGTCAAGATCCTCGGGGCTGAATCCGAGACGTGCCGCTGGGCAGTAACAGGTAGCAGGATGGGCGAGTGATGTCAGCATCATCACTCCGGGGCTGGCCGAGCCCGTAAGACTGATCAGAACAGGTATTGAACTGTTGAGTTACAAGTCGGTTTCACCATTGATTTCCCCATACCCCCAAGTTATGTGTGTCAAGTCAGGTATTCAGTAATCAAGAACTAATGCCAACACAGGATCAGGTAAAAGCAGGTTTGTCTGGATAGACAACAGGAACGGTCCATGAGGACTACATGTCAGGTTTGTTGACATTAGACACAAGATCAGGTAACGGGTCAGGTCATGGTACATCAGGTCAAGTCAACAGTATACAGTACCATGTCAAGTGTATCAATATATATATATATATATATATTTATATATATATATATATGTAGCAATGTCAGGTCAAGATATAAACAATATCGTGGGTGTGCTCACAATCAGATATATAAGCAAACATCATGATCTAATCAATGCGTTAAGCAATAAAGCGGATTTATTATCTAGCTGTACAGTTATCAATCGTGTTAAATAGATGGTGTCAATATAACGTGAATACAGAATGGTAAATGTAACTACTGGAATTAGGTTCATAAAACATGGAGTGTTCCGAGAATGCAACGACATGTGTAATCTGTTTAAAGAATGCAATTGTAATTTGACCGGTTTAAGTTGTACATGAATATCTGATAGGCTAAACTGGAATAAAAGCACCATAGCAGTAAATCAAAATGTAATCTATCATGTACGGGGGTTGTTAGGTATGAATAATTCGATGCGAGATTAAGTCTCAGGTTCGGAATCATAAAATGTGCAGCGGAGCCTGATACGGTTAATTGGAACTCCACTGTTATCACTTCTAAATAGGGTTTTAACAAGAAAATAATTAATTTGGCATGCTACTAGGGTTAAACAGAAAGCAATGTATGTAAGGTGATTTACTAAATAATACATTGTTAGATCATGGATAAATATTAAGGCAAGTTTAAAGTTTCAATAGCATGTAAGCAAGTATCGAATACTTGCCTCGAAAATGACGATCACGAAAACGGAGGCGCGAACCCACGCGACACGATATCAGCAAGGGCTTAACTGGGATCAAGGTGATGCTCGGGATAGAGATGATGATCTGGACAATGATGGATGCACTCACGGCAACGCGGCAGAGAGGCGATCGGTGCCGTCAAGATCAATGGCGGTCCATGCAGCGACGGTGACTGGAACGCCCGCGGTGACTCTCTGCTGCAACGAGAAAGGAGGCGACTGGAGTTTGGTGCAGTGAGATGGTGAGCACGACGGTGATAAGGGTGCAGCGATGACGACGACGGCGACGATGAGATGGGTTATTGTCGAGGTCTCGGTTGAAGTCGTGGAGATGGGTCAGAAAGCAACGGTGATATCGGAGAGAGTTTCGAGACTAGGGAGGCAGGGACGACGACAACGATTGTCGGACGACGGGGTGATGGGTTCGGTTGAAGTTGGGTTCGAAGAAGGAGATGGGGTCGGCCGGTGATGGAGATGATGGCTGCGGCTGGGGTAGGATCTCGGGTTGAAGGAGAAATGGAAGATGGGGCGAGGAGGAGGAGGCGCGGGTATCGGCGTCGGCGTCGGCGTCGGGGTTGCAGCGGTGACGGGTGAAGGTGGCTAGGGTTTGCGTTGAGGCTCGCTGGTTCTCTGGTTCGTTGGGAAATAACAGAGAAGAAAGATTTAAAAGGGAGAGAGAGAGAAAGAGGTTAGAGAGAGAGAGAGATAGAGAGAGAGAGAGAGACGGTGAGGGAGCAAGAGAAAGAGATATGACAGATAGAGAGAGAAAGATTGAGGAGGTAGAGCCCACGGGGATTTCAAGCCTCGCGATTGGCTGAGAGAAAATTTAGAGGTTTTAAAATATTCAAAAAAAGATTTACTTAACAGTAAAATTAGTATAGTTACGAAATATATTCGAAGGTTTTTAAATTATTAAAATTTGGGATTTTGGTGCCAAATAAAACATTTCCAAATCGCGCCCGGGTTGGGTCCAAAAATTTGAAATTTAAATAATAGGATTTTAAGCGGGTTCCAAACTTTAAAATTAAGTGTTTTATGATTAAAAAGCATACCCCCAAGATGGACACATGTGCGCGCGCGTAGCCGTCCAAACTCGCTCGTTTCACTGAACGGGACGAGAATACAAAGCACGGACGCTACCATGAGGCTAGGGGTGTCGAGTAGGCCAAGATGGATATTTTTAATTTCATTTTAGATGCTAAATTTTGTTATATGCAGAAATGAATTTTCCGGATAAAATTTTATAGTAAGCCACAAATAAGCAAGATAAATGAAATGAGTACCACCTAATGCTCAAACAGTAACAGAAATTAGTAATATCGGGCTCGGGTGTTACATCGATCCCCGAATTTAAATTAAATCCCCTTCTTAAAATATTTTTCTTAATCCAATCTGCTCAAATTTAAAACAATTTTCCGGGGTCCAAATTTAAAACATAAAATCCGCTCGATATAACGAAACTCCAATGTCCCATATGAGCTAAAACACAACATGATGCAACCGTGTGCGTGAAAACTCAAAAAGATATAATTTCACATAACTGTAACTCTAGCGATTGCTATGAGAATTACTCCAGTTATGATGCACTTTGCCAAATGCGAAAACCGTTGTGTATCCTAAATACACAATCAATGCCATAATCGTAGTGCAATATTAGTGCACACAACCAAGCGAAAATGCATATATCAGATCTATAACATATCCTATCAAGTGCGAAGCACGGAAACAAAATCAACCCTTTGGGTTTGCATGTAAATCTCAAACCACACGTCATGAGGTTCATGAAAACAAAACAACGCTAAGTGCAACAGGCGTGCACAAAATGATATCCACTACATCCACAGTGCATGGAACAAAAGTGTACAAAATAATATCAAGTGCATCGGGATGCACAAAATCAAATCCAAGCGTATCAGGGTGCAAAAATAAATCTCAAGCGTATCAGGGTGCACAAAAATCAAATCCAAGTTCATCAGTGTGCACAAAATAAAAACGTGCAACTGGTGTGCACGAAACCTTACCGAGTATACCTAGAGTATATATATAAAATCTCTTAATCATGTGCAACTGAGGTGCACGGAAATTATCAGTTTAGTGCATCCGGTGTACACAACACTACAGTCGAGTCCATTCACCTCGCATAAAATCTCAAACAAGTGCACCTGATGTGCACAAAACATAATTCAAAGTGAAATCATTATACACGGAAATCGCATCAAGTGCACCTGGCGTGCACAAAACATTAGATGACCTTCAAATCCTCAAAATACGTATATCAAAATAACGAACGTTGAGTTGTCCTTTCTTAATGTTGAAAATGAATTATTTTAGATCAAAAAAACGCAAGTCGAACTCAAACGACATCGAAATATATCCTCTTCAATGTCGAAAGGTGTTTATACACCCGGAACTGGCATAGCAAGGATTTCTGCTTGCCATCTGCCATGATTTAACATCCTCTGTCTCTGAATTCTGATTCTTCTTGCGGACCTCTAACGTTAGGGTATCTTCATACAATCGTCCGGTGAGGAGCAACGACACAGTCAGTCGTACTGCTGATACTTCTCACCATATCTCCTTGGCCCGTAGTCCAGTCTCTCGTAACGTGACATGTTGATAACGGCGATCTCAAATCTCTGCGTGTTTTCTAACAACTGATCATGGGTCCTATCTTACTTATTATCAATTTCTAGAAAGGATCCCTGTAACAACTGAGTCCAGTTATACCAATTTCAGTTATCCTATGTGTTGTTTATGGTATTTATTTCATTTACCCTGTTTGGTTGCAAATAGTATTTCACCTTATTCGACAAGTTTACTTATGCTTGTTGTTCCCTAGTTATAGAATTACCCTAACATTACATCGCTTGCATATAACAATGTAAGTCTCTTAAAATAAATTAAAAATATTCGACATGGCCTGCTTGACACCCCTAACCCTGTGGTAGCGTCCTTACATCGTGTTCTCGTCCCGTTCAGTGGAACGGACGTGTTTGGATGGCTACGTGCACGTGCGTAAGTCCGTTCTTGGGGGTATGCTTTGTCATTACATAATACTTCATTTTAATATTTGGAACCTGCCAATAATTTTCATATTTCAAATCCAAATTTTGGACCCGACCCGGACGCAATTCTGAAATATTTTGTATCCCACCAAAATCCGAACTTTATTCAAATTAATATCTTTATTTTAAAAGAAAAATCTACAGATTAAAATTAATATAACTAACATAATATTTTGCTAAATTAAAATCCAAGCTAACACCAACCCTGGCTGGTTTCTCTCTCCTTTCAACTAATCAGGATTTTTCTTTAGGTTGCGTGGACCCCACCATCCTCTCTCTCTTTCCTTCTTTTTCTCTTCTCCCTCGCAATCTCGGCCGCAGATCATCTTTCTCTCTCCCCAACTACGCGACGAATTTCTTTCTCCTCCCCGTTCTCTCTCCTCTCGCTCTCTCCCTATCTCTCTCATCTCGCGCTCCTTCTCTCTCCTATCGCAACTACTGTGCACGATCCGCTCACCTCCCTCTTCCTTACAATAATCTCCCTCCTTCATTCTCTTCTTCTTCTAAAAACCCACGAGCACGAGGAAAGGAAAACCCCAGACCCTAACCCTCATCGCCGCACCTCATCACCTTCTCTACGTCGCACCAACTCCCACACAGGGCCTTCCTCTCCTCCTCCTCTCCACCTTCGTCTTCTTCTTAATTCTTCCCTGAGTCTCTCTTCCCTGCACACCCCCTGCACACCCCCAGCTCGACCCTAGAACCCACCTTCCCATCGCCGTCGACCATCTCTCGTCGACGTCACCACCTCTTTCCACATCTCCTCACCCTCTTCTCTGTTCTCTACTCGCCTCATCAAACCCTGTGCACCAGCAACGAAACCAACATCTAACCCTAGCCGCCAAGAACCTCAGCCACCACCTTTCGCCGGCAGACCCCACGTCGGCAACCCCTCGTCGTCATCACCCCTTGCCGACTCCCCTGGGATCCCAAGGCACCTATCCACTGTAAGACTTTTCCTTCTTCTTCTTTTTTAGAATTTCCTTTTTAAGTGAAAAGATGTTCACTGTTTTTGGTATTTGGCCGGAATCCGACCGTGCCGGCGACGTTTCCCGACGACCCAGCAGGTACCTTCGACCCGTGTGACTCCACTGTTCGTCGTTTGGGTTCGTTTCGTGAACCGTGCACGCGTCACGATTTTTCCCGCCGACGCGTAACGTTCCGTTTTCCGTTCCGCAACCCGTCGAGGCAAGTGAAACTTGCTACATGCTATTTTAAACTATTCATGTGCTAAATTAATTATTTCCTGTTAAATCCCTAATTAGAATTGATAGAAATAGATTTCAAATTAACCATATAAGGTTCTGTTACACATTTTATGATTCCGAACTTGAGACTTAATCTTGCATCGAATTATTTATATCTAACAATCACCTGTACATGATAGATCATATTTGTTTACTATTATGGTACCCCTTTTTATCCAGTTTAGCCTATCAGACATCCATGTGCAACTTTGACCGGTCTAATTACAACTGCATCCATTAAACAGATTATACATGTCGTCGCATCCATGGATCACTCAATACTTATTAACCTGGTTTTAGCATTCACATCTATCATACTGTATTCACATAATGCTGACACTGTCTGTTAAACACAACCGATAACTGTACTGCTAATTAATTGAATCTGCTTTATTTTTTAATTCATTGCTTAGATTATATTGTTGATAACCATGCTTGATTACTTGTAGCCATGATCATGCTAGCTGTTTATGAGTACCCACATGTTATCTTTTACACCCTGGTCTGACTTGCTGCACATATATCGATTGACCGACATGGTACCGTACACTACCTTACTTGACCTATTGTACTATGGATTGACCCGTTACCTGATCTCGTGTCTAATGCCAACAAACCTGACGTGTAGTCCTCACGGACCGTTTCTGTTGTCTATCCGGACAAACCTGCTCTTACTCGATCTTGTGTTGGCATTAGTTCTTGATTACTGAATACCTGACTTGACATACACATATAACTTGGGGGTATGGGGAAATCAATGGTGAAACCTGACTTGTAACTCAATAGTTCGATACTTGTTCTGATTAGTTTTAGAGGCTAGGCTAGCCTTGGGATGATGCTGCTGACATCATTCATCTGTACATATTTCCAGTTTTGGTTCCTAGCGGCATGTCTCGGATTCAGCCCGAGAATCTGGACCGTGGTCCCGGGTATGCACGGGATACTATTGAGTTATATCGATAATTCATCAAATTGATTTCGAAAACTTTAGAGTAGGAAACCCAATAGAACGGTTTAGTTTACTCACTGCACACTACCCTGCACTGCCTGAGTTATATTACTGTTACCTCTGCTTTTCATTCATGTTTATATTGGCATTGCATGTTACCCTGTTCATATTTTATTACTTGATGACATGACGCGCTGACGTCTGGGTTTTGCATGGCCCAGATTCCGTACCTTTGCTGCAGTCTGAGCAGGAGTACTTCAGCCAGCAAGCTGAGCTGTGAGGTTTCAGTAGTAACTAGTTCCTTTATTTTCCTGCAGTTTATTCCTGATGTGAGCCCGCATTATGGGACATACATTCCAGTTATTTTATATTAGATCTTTTGCTTCCGCACTTTTATTATTCTTGACTCATGTTATCTTGGCTTATGGACATGTATTAGATTGTTATATTTTGTTCTTGATATCTCTACAACCGTAATGTGACTGTGGATGGATACTTCCTACCCACAGGTAGCATGGTTGGCTATGTCACGTGCCCAATTTAGCGTACTCTAGGAAGCGGGGCGTGACAATCCCCTTCAAGTCTCCTGCTAATCTCAGCTATCCAGCCTGCCCAGAACTTGCACTCATTACTGAATCCACTTCCTCTTTAATAACAACTCTCATTCCTTTCTAATTTCCTCCTGAAAGTATAGTCGTACGCGTTTCAGTATATGCATCAAATCTTCAATATCAACGGTGAAGAACAACTATCCACTGAAACTGTTAGTGTATATGCCCTAGAGGCCATTACTGTATCATACTAGTTTGTATATTACTTGATGGAAGCTTGGGATATTCACAGTTGTATATACAATCTTGCTCGAAATGGTAGTATGCTACTTGGTTTGTCTCTGCTTTAATATGTGCATGTGTTTCTTTTAGCATATCGCTGATATACATATTAGTAGAGCCCTTAGGATCTTTGCTTGATTGCCAGCGTTGTGATGGCGCTCACACTTGGTGGGGCTGGGTAATCCATAAGCACATCCTTATACAGGTCCCTGGTCGTTGGACTATCGAAACAGGGCATCGATACTCCAGAATAGACTAGCGTATGCGCTTCTCATCCCAGTGTGGGAGACGGTCTGTCCCACTGCCGTCAGTACGTCGTACTTGAGGTAGTATGCTGGTGCTCGTTAGGTTACGAGTACACTGGACAGGACTCGTCGGGAACTGTTGGTTGGTATTATACCAATCGTCAGTTATCAGTTCCCAGGTGACATGAGTACAGCTTAGTCCGCTGACTTGACACTGTCACTTCGCCTCGAGTGTGTTCCTACTGCACTTTGATTGCTACCCTACCACGGCTGAAAGGAGTCGTGCAAACATGTGGTTTTTGGGTGCAGTCCCGAAGCGCTTGGAAGCAGTAACGGTTAGACAGGATTTGTCTCTCCGGTATTGGGGGTTGACATCGCGCTGTGTCCAGGAGAGCCATTACACGAGTAGTCCCTAGCCAGGGCAAGCGAGATATACTGGTAGGTTTCCAGTGTTATCTCAGGGTGTTCTGGCTACACTCCGACACGACTTGTACCGCTATTAGGGGACTGACGTTCACCGCCCCCTAGGCCCGCCATGCGATGTATCAGACGAACAGACCGGACTGTACGGAGACTGTCACATACAGGCTCAGTAGGAGTTCAGATGGGGTTCACCTCGTCAGTATTCTTATCGACATCTACCTGGGGACCGTTACGTACAGCTAGTGCCGCTTACGGTCTGTGGTTAAACCCACTGCCAGCGTAGTGTCGAGTCTTTAGAGTCCCACACAGAGAGCTATTCGCCTTTAGGCAAAATGAGTAGAGGTCGCATGGTTTTGCGACCGGGTTCGTTCACATCCGCGCACTTGTGCACGTTTGCTGTCCGGACAGCTTATACTAGCGGGCTTTGGTTTAAGCCGGATCCTAGTATATGATTTGGGATTGGTTTTTTCTCTTTGTATTCGTGTTCCTCGGATCACGAATACGGGTGCGTATGCACAGTTGCTTGAGACAGAGGGAGAGGACTTTGATTAGGGTTAATGACTATTGTCATTTTATTAACCCTAATGCTTATGTGTGTATTATGGTTAATTGATATTAGTTTAATATAATTGTACATGGTTATGGTTGTTGACCATTTGACTATCTTGACTTGTTGACCTTAGTTGACATGTTGACCATCATCATTCCATATAAAAGATGCTCTTTGATCCTTGCAATTAGCATTAAATATGAAATGATAATGGTTATGTCTTGATTAACCATGACAATTATCTAGCTAATTATCAATTTATTATAATTAACACATATATGTGAGAATGGTTTATTTTTCTCTCATTCTATCATTTACTTTCTCTCTCTTGTTCTTCCTCTCCCTCAAGCTCTCCCCTCTCATGTGTTGAGAAACACTTGAGCTTGAGAAAAACCTCTTCTTGATAATCTCTACTCTCATCTAGGGCTCTAGGATTAGCACTTCTAGCACTCTAGTTACTTCTAGCTTGGAGTTGAAGCCAAAGGTTGAGGCTTTCGGGTGGATCCTTCTTCGACGTGAGAAGACGACAAAGGTGATCCCTTTCTACTACTCCAAGGAGCAAGGAGAGAAGGACATAAAGCCCTAGGTATAACCGTTCTAACCCTTAGCTAGTTTCTAGTTAGCTTTAGCTTGTTTTTGTTTAGCAAAGATCCTTCTTTGTCTAGTCCATGTTGCCTAGTATGATAAAAATTTGATTTTTATTCCGTTTTCCGCCTCCCCGCAAGCACCGGGGTGCGCAACGTGGACTTACAGTGGTATCAGAGCCTAACTAAATATAAACTAGCTAGGTAGTAAAGTGTATGGAAGTTCAATCGAAAAAAAATCGAAAAACCGAGTTTTCAAAACCCTAACTTTCTGTTAAAATTTTTTCTGTTCAAAACAAAATAAATCATACTCCAAAAATCATCTCAGGGTTTTGTGAAGAAAACCACCAAAAACGATCCAGAGATTCGCTCAAAGAGCCGCGGTTCCGCGGCAATAGCAAGCTATTGCCGCGCAACCGCGGCCGTTTTTGCTCGGCTCTGTGTCAAGTTTGGTGCAGTGTTTTTCTGGCTTGGTTTTGGGATTTTTAAGATGGTTTATATGTGCCCAGGTTTTCCAGAAAAGAAATTTGTTTTTGGGGGCCTATAAATCCGTAATTTTTTATCGAACTTCACTACACTTTGACTAAAGGGTTATATCTGTGATGTTTATATGTATTGAACGTCGGCTAATCGCTATATGTCGATTAGTCGGGGTTATACATATCTGTGATCTGTGTTTGATGATGGTATGTGTATATGAATGCGTTGGATTGTCGCAGGTGAATAGCCGGGGTGGATGTGAGATGAGTGTTTCTTTTTCTTTCATTCATTGTAATATGTAAATTGATGTAATATTATTTGTTTGGCCGCACAACCGGGTCGAGGTTGTAGCCGTCATTGTATAATTCTTTTTACTGTTTTTTCTCCTAGGATAGACCCATGGAGGGGGTTGATTGATTCGAAAAAGTGTGTTTTTGTAGTTTAACCGCAATCAATAACGGTGTCGCACGTAGCTAGACCGAGATGAGTACGAGTCGTCCTCTGGGAAACGTGGAACCTTTTACTTTTACTTTAGATGTGTTGAGAAAGAGAGGAGGGATAAAGAATTTTATAGAAAGATTTCTAGATCTACGTTAAACAAGATCTAGATTATTTTAAAGATGTAATTAATATAATAAGAGGGCTTGTAGGGTTCGTTAGGATTTAGTAGTTATGGACGATTGATTAAAAGTTACCATTTTTATCCATTAATAGATTTAGAACTAGAACGACGGTGATGCGTGTAGATTAAGATTTCTGGAGGGAAAAAGGAATCCCACTCTTAACCCTTATCTCGACACGGAACTCCGTTCATATCTAGCCTTTACCAAAAACAATCATTAATCTAATCTTTAATCGCGGTCGGAACTAGCAAAGAATTGCTAGCGCGCCCCGATTAGGATGTTAATAATTCTTTTGATAAAGTTCCTAAACTTTATAGGACTTAAAAAGGGTTTAATTATTTTCATCGCCCATTAGCCTACCCTAATCCTACGAACCCTAACAAGCGGAGAATTACTCGCGCATGTTAGGAAAAAGAAGATGAAAAGATAGAGAGGGAAAACATAATGTAAAATGCAAAAGAATTAAATAAAACAACTACCTTTATTAATCAACTTGAACAATCTACACTTTGATTCCTTAGAAAATGATTACAAAGACAAGTTTGCTTCTCGAACTCTTCCGAAGGAGGGTAGATGAACAGTTGATGATCAGCCTGGATGCGTGAGCTGTCTTGGACTTCGTGATCTCTTCGGCTTGATGATTTTTCCAAGAGGCTCTCGGTCCCTTTTATAGTGCCAAAGCCAGAAACCTTTGCTTCCAAATTAGGTAAAATTTAGCAGAGATTCATTTCCCAAAATTTCAGCATGTAAACCCTTCTATCATGTCGCGGATCCGCGGCCCAAGGGGGGTAAGGCCGCGGATCCGCGGTCGTTTAATATCCTCCCTTGATCAAAACTTCAGGGCTTCTGTATTTGTGACATTTGGCAATTTCTGGGAATCTTCAGAAATTTGAAATCTTTTCTTTTCTTCTGCCAGACTTGATTTCTTCATTTTGATTTCTTAATTAGGCAGGTTTTCTTAACAACTTGATTTCCTTGATTTTAGACCTGAAAATTCTGCACAACAACTCAACAAATAATATTTAGTAGACTTTGTTCTACTAGGATTAGGTCAATGATATTATTTGCATACATTTTCCTACCAAATGCTAATTATAATATATCAACACATGGAA
Source organism: Agapanthus africanus (assembly GCA_030015575.1). Lineage (NCBI taxonomy): Eukaryota > Viridiplantae > Streptophyta > Magnoliopsida > Asparagales > Amaryllidaceae > Agapanthus > Agapanthus africanus. The sequence goes on from CM057339.1 coordinate 144,073,200, forward strand.
AATAGTATTTTTACACATAAACCCTCATATGTATGAGATATTATAATAAAGTCCTTTTTAAATATGAAAATGGTAGGAAAAAATGTAATACAAATGTGCAGTTTTATCAACTGAACAAATACCCCCAAACTTATCTTTGATCGTCCCGAGCAAACTGGTTTATTCAAAAGAAGGAGAAGAAAAAGAAAGGAGAAAACTAAGCACACTTTCGTAGGCAGACACGATTGCACTGAGCACGTGCAACAAGCCGTTAAACCTCTAAGTGTCCCTAGTAGGAGGAGTGTTGTCTCCTGAGGGTTTTCAGCGGATTACACCCACAAAATCCTATAATAAAAGAGAGATGGTGAAATTTACATATAAAGATAAGAACCATAAAAGAAATACTTTGAAAATTTAGAGTTTCCAACTACACTAGCTTTTCCGTTGTCATGAGCCCCTATCTTAATAGTCATGAAAAGATGTTAGAAATCACATCATCCTTCAATAAAACATCATCTTTATTCTTCATTCCTACCTTTCATCCAAACATCGATCATATAACCTCACGTGTGTGTAAAGAACATCCCTACACTCGGAGAATTCAATTCAAGCTATCATACTCTTGTCCATCTACCTTAGTACTTTTTTAATTTGATGATTATTTAGATTTGCTCATACATTTTCATGCGACCGTTAATACTTCTTGAGGTACTAACCGACCGATTACCCATGTGCTTGCTGATTAGGTCATAGTATTTTCCTCGTCTTGCACCACCTAAGGCTTAGCAGTGACTCCCAGACCAGTTGGCCTTAGGGCACTAGGTGATGAAGCACCCTCGCTATATTTTTTTATTGATGCCTTGGCGATAACAAAACCAGTGTTCATTTTTCTTTTCACCCTTTTTATATTTTCTTCATTTTTTTCTCATTTCCTTCATACTTTGGCTTTTAGACAAGAGCATTTCAAGGTATCCTCTACTATCCCGAGTTTCAAGACGTGTGTAAGTGCAAAATAGTAGGGTATCAACATTCAAATGTTTGACTTCCAGAATAGAAACTATTTTTCAGACTTATTTTTTATCCTCAGATTAGTGACTTCCTTCATCTAACTAACCCTTAGGACAACAGCTCATAACTACTTATTACTAGTTCGTTTAAGAAAACTTCTAATTTTCTTGGTTTTCTTAAACCATTCCTATCTTTTGGATGTAATTTTTCACTTTCTACTCTTTTGTTCTAAAAGAAAAAATTTTAAAATTTCTTTTGAAAATGTTGTGCTTATGCAAAATATGATGCAAATTGATGTGTAAATAAGCAAAAACCTCCCCCAAACTTGTTTTCAACAGTGTCATCACTGTTGCTATCTGTTGGATCACAAAAACCTGTAAGCTTGGGGGGAAATTATTAATGGGGGCAAAAATATATGAAAGTGAAAATCCTCCCCCAAACTTATTTTTGGCTCACAAATTTGAGGACAAAAGTTATGATCAAGAGCCAAAAATATACCCCCCCTCAAACATGAGTTAGACAATACGAAGCATTTTAAGAGGGTGTGAGTCATTTGGTCAAAGTAAGACTTTACAAAGACCAAAAGTTAACACCAACCATTCAAAGATTTTATCAGTATATCGTATAGGTTGGTGGAAGAATGTGTTGTATCGAGTCAAGAAAAAGTGGGGAAGGGATAAGAGGTGGTCTGGAAAGGGTTTGAAATTAGAGAAAAGAAAGAATGAGGATGAATGTGAATGATTAGGAAGAAGGAATGGTGGCGGTTCAACCTCTATAGGTGGAGATTGATCAATCACAAAATCTGTATTGTTTAAAAATTCAAGTTCGTCAGCAAAAGGTTCTTCAAAACTTTTATCAATGGTGTGTTTGAACATTTTGCTGTCAAAGAGTTTTGTCCCAGAATTTATCCTACTTGATTCATTAAAAATCATTGAGGTAGAGGATTTGAAAAACTCATCTACCTCATTTTCAAAATTATCCGAATCAAGTTGAATTTCTGGTATTATTGAACTTGAATTAACGGATTGTGATTCATCAAAACTCACTGAAACTATAGGAACAGAAGAAGAACCGGAGAAAGTAGAAGGTGAAATGGGTAAACAAATTGGTATGTCGAGTGTTGCTGAACCAGATGTGGAAGATGGAGGTTGTTTTTCGGTCTGATCTTCGGGTATACCATTATCATCAACTTTAAGACATATTTGGAGTTCGGGAAGAATTAAAGGCTTAAGATGATGGCCATAAGGAAGTGAAAGGATTTGATGAATTGGTGGGCCAAAATCATCCAAAATTTCGGGTTCATCAATCAAATTATCCCCAACGTCAATCACCTCATTCAAGTGAAGGTTAAAATTCTCAAACTCCTCATCAAAAGTATGGTTTTCAATCAGTTTTGGTTCAAGAGTGGAGGTGTAGAGATCATAAGGGTTGGGTATAGTTTCACTTGAATTGGACCCTTCACAGTTGGGTAAATCAAACACTACAAAGTCACACAACTTATCAGACATTGTACTTGATGAATCTATGAAACTGGAGTTGTGGATTTCAGTTTGGAATGGGGAGGTTTGATTAGGAAGGGTGTACCGTTCTGTCTTACTACCCAAATCCTTCATAATTCGGTTCGACGGTTCCATAAATTTTTCTAATGTCTGCTCCAGACTAGTTTTGGGTTGATAAGGGGTTTCAGTATAAGATTGAAATTCCTGTGGATAATTAAAACTCCCAAATGACCGATTAGAAGAACTGTCTAGAGTAGGTGGAAAAGTCGGATTGGATTGATAGGAATAGAATGGTTGCGGAACTTGGGTAGGAGTAGGATCAATATTATGATAAGAAGAATATTGATATGGGTTGGTTGGTTGGATATTTTCAACATACATCTTATATGGCACAAACCGCATATCAAACTCTTCTCCGGACAGTGGTGATGGTTGATATTGGTCCGGGTTGAAACTTTGACCTCTAGACCTAGCAATGTGCTCAGCAATGGACATTCGTCTAGGGGCTTCCTCACTCTGGGTATGAACTGAAACAGGTGTAGGATTAGGATACGGTTGATAAGACCTAGATTGAGGTGGCCAACTGTTTTTTCCTGCTTGTTCTATATGATCTCTTAAGGACATGGAAGAGCCGGACGGTATGCCGAAGGGATTATGAAAACAAGAGATATCTGGTTGTGGACAGCAAAGCTCGGCAAGTGTTCTTCTGTTTAGGTCACCCATTATAAGAAGAGAAGAAGGGGGAAGGGGTAAAAAGGAGAGAAAGTAATTGGTTTGTTTTGAAAAATGACGGATTTAGAAAAATCACACAAAAATGCACAACCCTAGAACTATGGTTACCTAGGTCCAGTCTCTAGACCGCTCCTAGACTTCCAAAGGACAAGCCGCAGGATCAATCCTCTACCGCCTCTGTACTACCCTTGTAGCTAGGTAAGTGCCAGGTAAGTGGGAAGGAATCATAGTAGTGGGCCTAATTAAAAACCACTAGCCTTTGACACACTTGCCTAGACACTACAAAAGTAATGCGGATAAGCGATAGATTACCCACGACCTTTCTCTGTCCTTATTGAGCGCGACAGTCCTTAGAGTCTGCTCTAGATATTTTTTAAATTAATGTAGGGTTGATGCAGATGCTCGGTTTGTGATTTGTGGGGCTTAGGAAGGGTGATGAAATCCCCACCTAATCTGGATTTGGTCTTGTCCCTTAAAAATCCGTATTAAAATATGCAAAAACAAACCACAAAACAAAACTTTGCAAAAAGAATTTTGAGCGGCGATATTTTGCAAAGAATCCTGCAGAAAATAGATTTTATTGGATTTGAGAGGAGAGAGAAGGTGTTAAGAAAGATACCAGAGAAGTGTGAAACCCTAGATCTCCTGTTTCCTCAAGTCCGTGACTCCAGATTCCCTCACAAAAATTCATGCACAAATCGTTAAATATGCAATTTGCAGTTTTGTTTTAATAATGATATGAATCGTCTAAGAATTCAACACAAATAATAAGAATAAAAACTTACGCACGTATCCCCGGCAACGGCGCCATTTGATTGATTCGAAAAAGTGTGTTTTTGTAGTTTAACCGCAATCAATAACGGTGTCGCACGTAGCTAGACCGAGATGAGTACGAGTCGTCCTCTAGGAAACGTGGAACCTTTTACTTTTACTTTAGATGTGTTGAGAAAGAGAGGAGGGATAAAGAATTTTATAGAAAGATTTCTAGATCTATAGATCTAGATTATTTTAAAGATGTAATTAATATAATAAGAGGGCTTGTAGGGTTCGTTAGGATTTAGTAGTTATGGACGATTAATTAAAAGTTACCATTTTTATCCATTAATAGATTTAGAACTAGAACGACGGTGATGCGTGTAGATTAAGGTTTCTGGAGGGAAAAAGGAATCCCACTCTTAACCCTTATCTCGACACGGAACTCCGTTCATATCTAGCCTTTACCAAAACAATCATTAATCTAATCTCTAATTGCGGTCGGAACTAGCAAAGAATTGCTAGCGCGCCCGATTAGGATGTTAATAATTCTTTTGATAAAGTTTCTAAACTTTATAGGACTTAAAAAGGGTTTAATTATTTTCATCGTCCATTAGCCTACCCTAATCCTACGAACCCTAACAAGCGGAGAATTACTCGCGCATGTTGGGAAAAGAAGATGACAAGATAGAGAGGGAAAACATAATGTAAAATGCAAAAGAATTAAATAAAACAACTACTTTTATTAATCAACTTGAACAATCTACACTTTGATTCCTTAGAAAATGATTACAAAGACTAGTTTGCTTCTCGAACTCTTCCGAAGGAGATAGATGAACAGTTGATGATCAGCCTGGATGCGTGAGCTGTCTTGGACTTCGTGATCTTTTCGGCTTGGTGATTTTTCCAAGAGGCTCTCGGTCCCTTTTATAGTGCCAAAGCCAGAAACCTTTGCTTCCAAATTAGGTAAAATTTAGCAGAGATTCATTTCCCAAAATTTCAGCATGTAATCCCTCTATCATGTCGTGGATCCGCGGCCCAAGGGGGGTAAGGCCGCGGATCCGCGGTCGTTTAATATCCTCCCTTGATCAAACTTCAGGGCTTCTGTATTTGTGACATTTGGCAATTTCTGGAATCTTCAGAAATTTGAAATCTTTTCTTTTCTTCTGCCAGACTTGATTTCTTCATTTTGATTTCTTAATTAGGCAGGTTTTCTTTAACAACTTGATTTCCTTGATTTTAGACCTGAAAATTCTGCACAACAACTCAACAAATAATATTTAGTAGACTTTGTTCTACTAGGATTAGGTCAATGATATTATTTGCATACATTTTCCTACCAAATGCTAATTATAATATATCAACACATGGAAAATAGTATTTTTACACATAAACCCTCATATGTATGAGATATTATAATAAAGTCCTTTTTAAATATGAAAATGGTAGGAAAAATGTAATACAAATGTGCAGTTTTATTAACTGAACAGGGGTGCACAAACTACCGGGTATCTCGAAGTGCCGAGTGGCCTACTCACGGTGTTGAGGGAGGTTGCTTCGCTTCGGGTACTTTGCGGGTAGTTTGCCGCACCCGTAGGGGTCTTGGGTGGGGTATTTGGCTATTCACCGCGACCGTGTAATCCGATTTTCGTTGCAGGCTCGAACGGATTGCGGATTCCTAGTATATCCAATGTATTCATCTGTGATCTGTAATGTCTATAATTTCTATATATTTATATATCATAACTATTTAGGCGTTGCTTATGTTTTACAGCCGCGCTAGCCCAGCCCCCACTCTGTCGTTAGTTAAGTAACCTAACGGGTGATGACGGGGCCCCGTGGCGAATGCGAATGGCATAAGCGTACGTCATATTTTGGTTGTTTTCTGCAATGGTAGGATTAAATGATGGGACGCATTAAAAGAACTAATGCAAGAAAATAAACCAAGTAAAAGTCGATTGGAACACTTTGAAAACCACTCGGTTCTTTTCAAAACTAAACTTTTAAACGCGGAGCTTGAACCACTCCTTTTAAAAGCTATCTCGTTCCATCGATTATATCAAGTTCACTACGTTCACGGTTTCGCCAAAACCATTCGTAGCCCTCCGTCATTCCACATGAATGGTCAAAAGTATTCAAGCTATGTATTTTGGCCAAAGTCAAGGCATAGTGATTGGTAGCTATTGGGTATTCATGTGCAGCATAGATAGATGCGTTGGTTTGGGACAGTCGTGCTGGCATTTTGGCCAAAGTCAAGGGCATGTACGGGTGGGTCCAAATTAACCAGGAGAATGACGGGTGGAACTTGACATGTGACTTATGATATTTTGGCCAAAGTCAAGGTCATAAGTGCATGGGGCAAAAATCCACATCGGGAGTTTCATACGTACTGAAACTTGCTAGCGCTGCATACCATTTGGAGTGTGATAATTCTGGTAGGATTCCTTCGGTTTTATCACGTGATGATATTTGGATCCTGATCCTACTGTGAGTATATGCTACTCCTCGGGAAAACTCTCACTTAACGATCAATGCTATAAACCTAGTAGGTGTCTAGAAAGGTGTTAGCGGGGCTACGCCCCCAGGGAAAAGAGGTTCTTAAATTAAGGAACTTCGCGAAAGCGTTGGAAAACCTCCCTCGAAGTACCGACACTGGCCTGGCTGAACGGTTAAGCAAGTATTGTACGGTGAGATTGATCCTGACTAATCCTTTCTTTACGGTTTGAGAAGGGATTCGAGAGACAGTGGGAGCCATCCAGTTTAGACAAACTAAAAACCACTCTAAACTTGCAAGAGCATCATGCTAAAGTGTTTCTTTTCTCTCTCCTAATTGGAGCGACCATTCAACATGACCGGACTTAAGTTATTACTAGATAAAAACATACTGACAGGGCCAAACTACAAAGATTGGCTCAGGAATGTCAAGATGGCAATCACTTACGACAAGTTGGGGTATGTCCTTACCATCAAAGCTCCCCCTGTCCCAGGTCCCAAAACCAGTGTCGTAGATAGGGAAATCTACAAGACTTGGGAAATAGATTGCGCGAAGGCCAAATGCCTCGTACTATCCTCGATGGACAACGAACATCAGAGGAGGCACGAGAATATGGACCTAGAGTCCATATTTCTTCATACAAAAGAACTGTATGGAGAGCAGTCTCGTATCGCCAGATACGAAGTGTCGAAGAAGTTGTTTTCGGCAAGGTTGGCCGTCGGATCATCGGTAGTGGAACACGTGCTTAAGATGATTGGCTACATAGAGGAGCTCGCGGACCTTGGGACCACGTTGGAGAATGAACTCTATACTGATTTGATTCTCCAGTCCTTCCTTCCACTTACGCCCAGTTTATCCTTAACTTCAACATGCAAGGAAAGGAGGTTGAACTTTCCGAACTTCTGAACATGTTGAGGAGTGCTGAGGGCACCCTACAGAAAGGTAGGGAGACATCCACTTTGTTTGTAGGAGGATCTTCCTCTTCTAGATCCAGGGCGAAAGCCAAGGGTAAGAAGAAGAAAGCCCCCGCCAAACCAAGAGGCGGTGTCAGTAAAGTGGATACAAAGGGAAAAGGAAAAGCAACAAAGGTAGCGGGAAAGCTGGTGGGGAAGGAAGAATGCTTCTATTGTCACAAAAGTGGTCACTGGAAACAGGATTGCAAGGGTTGGAAGGCCAGAACACAGGATTTGAAGCGAGTTGCGGCTTCAGCTTCAGGTGTGTATGTTATTGAAAACTGTCTATCAATAAACTCTACATCCTGGGTATTGGATACCGGATCAGGATCTCATATCTGTAATTCTTTGCAGGCGTTGAGAAAGCGTAGAGTTTTGAAGGCAGGTGGCATGACCCTCAGAGTTGCAAACGGTGCTAGCATGGATGCTGAGGCCGTGGGGGACTATCACCTGGGATTGTCGGATGGACACTTTTTGGTTTTGCGTAGTTGTTATTATGTACCAAATGCAACCTGTAATATCATTTCTGTATTTTTATTATCTAAAGAAGGTTATGAATTTGCATTTGTAAGTAATGTAGTGAACATTCACCTTAATCAAGCTTTGATTGGGTCAGGTACATTGAACAACGGTATATACGTATTAAACCAACTACAGATTTTCAATGTCCAGAATACACACAAAAGAAAGTCTCCAGAAATCAATAAAACTTTCTTATGGTATTGTAGACTGGGTCACATCAATGAGAGAAGGTTGACTAAGTTACATGCAGAAGGATATTTGGATCCGTTCGAATATCAATCGTATGCAACTTATCAATCCTGTCTCAAAGAAAAGATGACAAAGACTCCGTTCACTGGACACGGAGTAAGAGCGAGCGAGCTCTTGGGACTCGTACATAGCGACGTGTGCGGTCCAATGTCTACACATGCGCGAAGCGGTTATTCTTACTTCAATACTTTTACGGATGACTTTTCAAGGTACGGTTATGTCTTCTTAATGAAACATAAATCCGAGGCTTTTGAAAAATTCCAGGAATATAAGAATGAAGTAGAAAAACAAACAGACAAAAGTATCAAGGCACTGAGATCTGATCGATGTGGTGAATACTTGAGTGCCGAGTTCCTGGGTTACTTAAAAGAGAATGGAATTCTCTCTCAGCTTACTCCTCCATACACTCCGCAACATAACGGTGTATCGGAGAGACGGAACCGAACCCTATTGGATATGGTACGGTCCATGATGAGTAACGCTGAGTTGCCGCGATCGTTTTGGGGATATGCGCTAGAATCAGCTGCATACCTTTTGAACCGAGTTCCAACTAAGACTGTGCCTACTACACCATATCAGATGTGGTGTGGGAAGAGACCCTATCTTAATCATATTAAGACATGGGGATGTCCAGCTTTTGTAAAAAAGCAGCATGCGGACAAGCTCGAGGCACGCTCAGTACAGTGCAAGTTTGTGGGATATCCAAAGAACTCCAAGGGATATTTCTTCTATTGCGAAGAGGAACAAAAGGTGTTTGTTTCTCGCCATGCCCACTTTCTAGAACACCAGTTCATAGAAAAAGAATCAAGTGGGAGCGCAATAGAACTGGAAGAAATTCCAGAACCACGAGCTATTACTGAAAGCTTAGTAGAACCAGAGGGTTCGAAAGATCAGGACATTCCCACGCCACTCCGCAGGAGTAGTAGGCAGTCTCATCCGCCCGAGAGATACTACGGTTTTCTCATTGACGGGGATAGAGAAGATTGCATCATAGATTGTGATGAGCCCACTAGCTTCCAGCAAGCCATTCAGAGCGTCGACTCGGTAAAATGGCTGGATGCAATGCGGACCGAAATGGAGTCCATGTACACTAACAAAGTATGGACGTTGGACATTGCTCCAGATGGGGTAAAACCCGTAGGATGCAAGTGGATCTTCAAAAGGAAGATTGGTGTAGATGGACAGGTTGAGACCTATAAAGCTAGACTGGTTGCAAAGGGTTTTCGTCAAAGACCTGGTTTGGACTATGACGAAACCTTTTCTCCAGTAGCTATGCTGAAATCCATTCGGATCCTTCTTGCCATTGCTGCCTTCCACGATTATGAGATTTGGCAGATGGACGTAAAGACAGCTTTTCTAAATGGACATTTAGAGGAGTGTGTCTATATGGACCAGCCAGAGGGTTTCATTCAGAGTGGGAGCAGCGGAAAGGTATGCAAGTTGCTTAAGTCCATTTATGGACTAAAGCAGGCATCGCCGAGTTGGAACATCTGTTTTGATGAGACGGTCAAGGAATTTGGCTTTATCAAAAATCCAGATGAACCATGCATCTATTGTAGATTTGTAGCGAGAACTGTAGTATTCCTCGTTTTATACGTGGATGAAATTCTCTTAATAGGAAATGACATTCCTATGCTACAATCTGTCAAGGGGTTCTTGTCACACAGGTTCTCCATGAAAGACCTGGGTGATGCCTCATACATTCTGGGTATCCGGATCTACCGTGACAGATCCAAGAGGATATTAGGACTTTCGCAGTCCAGGTACATCGACACCATACTGAAGAGATTCAGTATGGAAGATTCCAAGCGCGGTAATCTACCGGCTTGTCACGGGATCACCCTCTCCAAAGAGATGTCTCCCAAGACTGATTTGGAGAGGGATCGCATGTCTATTATACCCTACGCTTCTGCGGTAGGCTCTATAATGTATGCGATGTTGTGTACCAGACCGGATGTGGCTTATGCACTGAGTGTGGTAAGCAGGTATCAGTCAAACCCTGGGGAGAAACATTGGATAACAGTAAAGAACATTCTCAAGTACCTGAGAAGGACTAAGAAGATGTTCTTGGTGTATGGCGGAAAAGACCTCCAGATTGAGGCCTTTGCTGACTCCAGCTTCCAGAGTGACAAGGTTGATTCCAAGTCCATGTCGGGTTTTGTCTTTACCCTCAATGGAGGGGCGGTGTGTTGGAAGAGCTCCAAACAGGAAACCGTTGCTGACTCGACTATGGAAGCGGAATACATCGCTCCATCTGATGCCGCAAAAGAAGCTGTCTGGATAAGGAAGTTCTTAAAAGAACTTCTGGTGGTTCCGTCCATTGTTGACCCAATACCTCTGTATTGCGACAACAACGGGGCTATAGCTTTAGCGAAGGGACCCAGGTGCCATCAGAAATCCAGACACATCTTGAGGCGGTATCACCTGATCAGGGAGATCGTGGATTGCCAGGAGATCGAGGTTCGGAGGGTTGCTTCAGAAGATAACACAGCAGATCCATTCACCAAGGCCTTTCCCCAGATTCAGTTCGAGCGGCTGATCGAGATGATAGGTCTTCGATACGCCAGTACATGGCCTTAGTGCAAGTGGGAGATTGTTAGTGTATATACCCTAGAGGCCATTACTGTATCATACTAGTAACAGAACTTGCAGGGCTTAGCAAAAAAGAGGGCAAAGTATATTACTTGATGGAAGCTTGGGATATTCACAGTTGTATATACAATCTTGCTCGAAATGGTAGTATGCTACTTGGTTTGTCTCTGCTTTAATATGTGCATGTGTTTCTTTTAGCATATCGCTGATATACATATTAGTAGAGCCCTTAGGATCTTTGCTTGATTACCAGCGTTGTGATGGCGCTCACACTCGGTGGGGCTGGGTAATCCATAAGCACATCCTTATACAGGTCCCTGGTCGTTGGACTATCGAGACAGGGCATCGATACTTCGGAGTAGACTAGCGTATGCGCTTCTCATCCCAGTGTGGGAGACGGTCTGTCCCACAGCCGTCAGTACGTCATACTTGAGATAGTATGCGGGTGCTCGTTAGGTTACGAGTACACTGGACAGGACTCGTCGGGAACTGTTGGTTGGTATTATACCTATCGTCAGTTATCAGTTCCCAGGTGACATGAGTACAGCTTAGTCTGCTGACTTGACACTGTCACTTCGCCTCGAGTGTGTTCCCACTGCACTTTGATTGCTACCCTACCACGGCTCAAAGGAGTCGTGCAAATAGGTGGTTTTTGGGTGCAGTCCCGAAGCACTTGGAGGCAGTGACGGTTAGACAGGATTCGTCTCTCCCGGTTTTGGGGGTTGACATCGCGCTGTGTCCAGGAGAGCCATTACACGAGTAGTCCCTGGCCAGGGCAAGCGAGATATACTGGTAGGTTTCCAGTGTTATCTCAGGGTGTTCTGGGCTACACTCCGACACGACTTGTACCGCTATTAGGGGACTGACGTTCACCGCCCCCTAGGCCCACCATGCGATGTATCAGACGAAAAGACCGGACTGTACGGAGACTGTCACATACAGGTTCGGTAGGAGTTCAGATGGGGTTCACCTTGTCAGTCTTCTTATCGACATCTACCTGGGGACCGTTACGTACAGCTAGTGTCGCTTGCGGTCTGTGGTTAAACCCACTGCCAGCGTAGTGTCGAGTCTTTAGAGTCCCACACAGAGAGCTATTCGCCTTTAGGCAAAATGAGTAGAGGTCGCATGGTTTTGCAACAGGGTTCGTTCACATCCGCGCACTTGTGCACGTTTGCTGTCCGGACAGCTTATACTAGCGGGCTTTGGTTTAAGCCGGATCCTAGTATATGATTTGGGATTGGTTTTTTCTCTTTGTATTCGTGTTCCTCGGATCACGAATACGGGTGCGTATGCACAGTTGCTTGAGACAGAGGGAGAGGACTTTGATTAGGGTTAATGACTATTGTCATTTTATTAACCCTAATGCTTATGTGTGTATTATGGTTAATTGATATTAGTTTAATATAATTGTGCATAGTTATGGTTGTTGACCATTTGACTATCTTGACTTGTTGACCTTAGTTGACATGTTGACCATCATCATTCCATATAAAAGATGCTCTTTGATCCTTGCAATTAGCATTAAATATGAAATGATAATGGTCATGTCTTGATTAACCATGACAATTATCTAGCTAATTATCAATTTATAATAATTCACACATATATGTGAGAATGGTTTATTTTTCTCTCATTCTATCATTTACTTTCTTTCTCTTGTTCTTCCTCTCCCTCAAGCTCTCCCCTCTCATGTGTTGAGAAACACTTGAGCTTGAGAAAAACCTCTTCTTGATAATCTCTACTCTCATCTAGGGCTCTAGGATTAGCACTTCTAGCACTCTAGTTACTTCTAGCTTGGAGTTGAAGCCAAAGGTTGAGGCTTTCGGGTGGATCCTTCTTCGACGTGAGAAGACGACAAAGGTGATCCCTTTCTATTACTCCAAGGAGCAAGGAGAGAAGGACATAAAGCCCTAGGTATAACCGTTCTAACCCTTAGCTAGTTTCTAGTTAGCTTTAGCTTGTTTTTGTTTAGCAAAGATCCTTCTTTGTCTAGTCCATGTTGCCTAGTATGATAAAAATTTGATTTTTATTCCGTTTTCCGCCTCCCCGCAAGCACCGGGGTGGGCAACGTGGACTTACAGAAACTTCGCACCAATCTCCTGTTCCATAAATTTCTAATATCAACCACTTAAGGAGCGTATCTCGATTATCCGGCGAGTTGCAAGTCATACTCAATTATGACCATGCCCGGAGCCTTACAAGACTTCCAAAAACACGAATCCGGCATCTCTGATACTCTGTAGAAGAATCTGGCTAAGTTCACCTTCGAAAACTAGTCCCAATTCGTCGGAGGAAAACTTATTGCACGATCTCTTTCTCGAGCGAATTACATCAGGTCTGAGCAAGATCCATCAGAAGAAGCAAATCAATTTCACCGATCTCATATCGGAGCTCCACATCGGATTAAAAATCCTAACCATCCCACATCTGAATGGCTATGAATCATTCTGATCCATCTACACTTGTAAACATCGTCAACCTTTAACTTCATGAACTCTGGAAGAAACATCTCGATAACCTCAGCAATGATTAGTATCTCTGTCTGAACAGTACGCAACACCACGATCTTCGGAGAGGGGAAAACATCACGCCTCAAGTCCGGTTGATCTCCAGCAATGACTCAACCATCTGGTGTGGATCCCGAAGAAAGTCGCTTCACATTAGAACCTGATCGAATATGAATAAACGACTTGTCTCTATATCACCTGAAAGTCACCCTGTCAGTCCTTGTCCCCGACAAGTCTGCTCTGGCTGTATCTCTAACTGCAGCCCCCTCGGCTCCCATAAACATGGTGACCGAAAAAATCAACATTCACTGACAAGGATAGATCAACGGGAGGAATAGAAGGAAGATCTCAATATATAAATCCTAAGGTAACTTAGGAGGAGTATCATATTGTAGATATGCCGCGGAACATATGTACGGTACGTCACTCTACTTAGTACCTACTCTATCAACAAAGATCATCCTATATAACGAAAGTTCGGGTATAAGACCCCCAAAGTCAAGTCTAAATCTTATAAGGTCAAGCCTAGGTAATAAAATGTATGCCCAGACTCTATATAATCAACCTAGACTCGAACAAAGGTTAAACCAAACGCTTTGATACCAACTTTGTCACGACCCAAATGTGGCACGTGACCGACACTTAAATCACGTGATATCTAAAGACGTCGACGCGGTTCAAGTAAGCCGAAAACCCAGAATCTAAACCCTTTTTGAAAAATATTGAAGGTGGGTTTAAAATAGTCATCAGATGGAATCAGTTTAAATAACAGTTAAATTTAACTAAGTATGTTTGAAAAGAATCTATGACGTTTTGAAATTTGACAGCGCCTCTTTTGCATTTTTGTATAACCCGATATAATATAATAATATAAATAGCATCCCAACGGGAGCTAGCTTCCACGCCCAAACGGTGGAGCAACCAAGCAAACATTATACGACGCACAATGGCGAAGAAAAGCGAAAAAAAATCAACAATCTAAAATGGTCGACTCCAATGAGTACGATATCACAACACACAACTCTAAGTTTCGCTTCTAGGTCCACAATATACCCTATCTAAGTTGATAGAGTTTTACTATATACAAGAAGATATGAATAACAAGTGTGAGTACGATACAACGGTAACCTACTTGCCAAAAAAATCACCGAAAGGAATGTCTGCTCAAGCCGTTGATAGTCCAAACGGTAAAACCTGCAAGAAACTGTGGCACAACGGGGATGGGTTGCCAACTCAGTGAATAAATGTACATCTAAAGGTAGAAATCGAAATGCACGATGATACCTAGGTCATAAATAAAGTACTATCATTATCTATACTAATATAATATGATATACATATGTATCATAATGCAACACTAACTATCATGCAATCCCAGTAGAATATATCAAATGCAAATGACCTATATCTAGGTATAAGGCCAATGTAACCGAATATATATATATATATATATATATATATATATATATATATATATATATATAAAGCTCTTCTATAAAATAGCCGCGGAATAGATATGTCAGAGCATAAAGCAGACATCATAGTATGAAATATAATAAATATCTTATTTAAGATATACGTCCTTCTATTTTAATGAATAGTGTTAAGAGGTTTACAATTTAAAAGATTTAAGTGTCATATCAGACACGTCAAAATAATGAGGCTATAGCTCGATTTTGAAATCCCTTTTTGTGTACATGAATGCTCGTACGAATATATAAAGGTACTGTCCCCCGGATCAGTCCTGGTCAGCTATAATAACTGTAATCTAACGTATATCTCATGATAACAACACATCAATATATATGGAAGTACAGCATCGACAAACGAAATCAGAAATACCTCGTGTCCATCATTGATACGAAAATGCAGATACCGTCGACACCATCTTAAGAGATGATCGCCACCCGATATCCCTGGCCCCGGTCGGTACCCCCTGGATATCCGCCGTGCTCAATCGAACCCCGGTCAGTATCCTCTGGATATCTTCCGTGCTCACCTCTATCTCCGGTATCGAGTATCCTCGCTAGGCTCCCCGCCTATAATGTGGCTTTCCTTCCCCTCGGTCTTGACCCGGGTCCACCATGTATCCGACTGTATATCTCCCCCACTCGGTCCGGATAATAACAAGTCCGAAACCGTATAGCCTCCCCACGCGGTTCGGAATAAATACTCAGAAAACATAAAGATCATTATGGTCGCCAACTCATCATATCCAGAAATATCAAGTAAGGAATGTGAATACTTACATAGATCATTCTGATGATATATTATATATATACATATATAAAAGCGTCCTATACCACGGATATATATCATCTGGAGTAAAATATCAGAAAATCCATAAGAAACAAATATAATATCTATTGTACTGATACTCACAATACGCAATAGAAATTTAAGGAAGAATGCGTAAATAATTCATACAGGTATAAAGATATCAATTCTATTGTGTCATGGCACTACTAATAATGTGTGGTGTAACATACGCGTCTGTGCTCGTGCAGTATGGCAATCATTAGTATTTATGCAAGTGTTCTACATGTATAATATATATATATATACACGCATTATATAATAGAACGGTTCTACAGTGACATGGCAATACCAATGAGGTGTAGTTTAACATATATGTACGTGCTTGTGAAGCATAGTACCCATTGGTAGTTGTGTAGTGTTCTATCAGAGTGTTCGTATTACGGAAACGTATAACATTAATAATTATAACGTAAGCAAGTAAAGTAATTATAATCATTTTGTACGAGTCTAAAGGTAATCTGGCCGTTATTCGGCATACAGATTTCATCATTACTAATACGTATAGTTTCTCGTATATTACCTCACTGTATCGCTATATCTAAATCATCTCTAGAACGCCATAATATTTCGTACTAAATTACCAAACCATAATTTAACTACATGCAATTGAATATCATACTAGATGCAAACTATCTCCAATATCAATATCTTGAATAAATACTAAACTATCTAGATACCATAATACTATTTACAAGGTTGCGAGGGTGCTATACGCCATCCACCCGACTTCTCCCATAGATGTAAATCTACTCACCAACATGATGAGCTTGCTGAAATCCATCCTGAGATGTCTGCCAACTCCGTCTCGGAAATCTTCGCAATCGTACGTATAATCGTCGTTATATCATATCGACCTAAATATCATATTGAAACTTAAAACAGCGAAATAGGCACCCATAGGTTAGAACCTACAGCATACTTAACCCAAAAACGACAATATATTCATGTTGCTAACGTATAAACGTTAACGGTTCAGTTGCAGTTCAAAATACGAAAAATCCGTATCGTAAATAACAGAAATGTGATAAAAGCTTTACTAATACATTCCCAGATTTTACTATATAATTATTGGGACAAATCAAACAACACAGTAACTCATAAAATACCAATATAATCCTACAGAACAAAAACCAACATTAAAAGCCTAGGGGGCCCGGCGAAATCGGAATTTCTCATGTTCTCTCCGGCCAAAATATGGAGATGGGGTCTCGCGCTTTGAGTGTAATCTCCTAGTGGTCTCAATATACCTTTGGTCTTGCTAGTTTTTTCTAGTGATTACACCTAGTGGTTCCATATTCAATATCAGTGTGATAAATATCACAAATTTCCTAATTTATGATACTGCAAATACCAAACATGCTATGTGAGGATATTGCGACTATCTAACACTTATACTAATCTAAGTTAACCATTCGCTGTCCGTAACAGTAAAAACAGAATCGTGTCACGAAGCGTCCGTGTCGTATTTTAGAATTTTAACTCCAAAACTGATATTAGCTTCCAATTTTTATATACTGGATAATTAACATAAACTAACAATACCAAAAAACCCAAAATATAAGCAGAGTGCTACCCTGAAAATCCCAACAACCAAATACTATAGAAAATCGGCGAGCTCGGAATATTTGTGAATGTCGCCGGCCTAATTTCCGAGGCATGGGTCTGTGTTTCTTGTGGCTATTCTAGGTCCAATTTATAAGGCTACTGTACTACTTGATTTTTTTATAAATTAACTATACAATAGCAAACTGAAACAGAGAAAGAACCTAATCAAAATACGATATTTCCTATTTCTTACATCTACACTAAATCAGTACTGAACTAAAAGAACTACAGGTTTGGAAATTATACCTATCTAGAAGATCAACTGAAAGTTTCCTTCAAGGATGTACTAGCTTGATTCATCCTAGCTTGATGGTGGTGGTGATAATCCTTTGGACTTAGCTTTTCTTCTCTTCTCTCTTTTTCTTTGGTGTGTTCTAAGATTTTTCTTTGTTTCTAAACTAGTTACTTAGCCTCAACTTGATATATATTAAATGAACCATTTGGAACAATATAAGAATAAGAAGTGATAAGGTAGGAGGTGGTGTCACCATGCAAGATGGTGGTGCTTTCATGCAAGGAGGAGGTGTGTGTGTGAGGTTCATCCTATGTTATGATATCCCATGAGTTTAATTTAACCCTAACTATGATCTAGACCTCTTTACAACAAAACCCTCACACAATATCTAATTTCCATAATTAATTAAACTTTCCATAAAACCCCTCACACTATGTCATAATACATAATGAAGCTAAATTTTTCACTAAAATCCTTCTTAATAGCTATTGTTACAAACTAAATATTTAAATTAATTAGTTTCACATAAATGTCCTATTTTGTTTCAATAAAATTTTAAATTCACTTTTTTAATTAATTAACTAAATTAATTTATTATCTAAAATATTCTAAAATGTTACAATTTGTGCCTATAGATTGTATATAAGGGACAATATCGGACCGCCTGTAGGGCAACTTGGGGAGTATGACGGCTTAAGGAAGGTTTGGATCCCTGTAACTTAAGAATTTGAATCCTATGAGCCGTGACGGTTTCACTGGTGGGTTCTCCTTACGAGTCGAGAGGATCTCTTAAGTGAAAATTTTACGAGATTGCGCCCTTTTGGGTTTTCACAAGCTCACCGGTAGCCCTGCTGTTTTTACTCACGGCACCCTTTCGGGTTTTCATCCGTGCCTATTTCGCTTGTGGACGTACCGTTTTTTTAATAGCGAGATTACGCACTTTCAGGTTTTCACAAGCTCCCCGGTAGCCCTGTCGTTTTTACTCACGGCGCCCTTTCGGGTTTTCATCCATGCCCATTTCGCTTGTGGACATACCGTTTTTTACCTCTCTGTTTGCCAATGGCACTTAGGGAGGACTTCGCCACTGGGATTGCTGTGTAGCCAGCGGGATTTGAGTTACAGTCCTTGTCGTTGTGGCTTATGGACTTGAATTCCATTATCGCCGTACTAGAGGCGACGTATTAGTTTAAGGACATTACGGTCCATTGTTAGTTTAGGGACATCTCGGTCCAGGGCCAACTTTGTGGTGTAGTTTTGCCGGATACTACTTATGGAGTCTTGACTCTGGAAGACAACGAGTGGATACGAGCGTCGTCATCTATCATTAACCTGAGTTGTGACTTGTCAAGCATAATATTTCTTAAGGAACCGGCCGTTTATCGGCCGGAAGGGTCTTTCGTCATGTATGTCCATGAGCAAGCAGGCCCCACCTTTTTAGACCTTGTCTATGATGTATGGAACTTTATAGTTCGGTTCGAATTTCCCCCACATCGCACAGTTGGGGATCATAGGCCTTTTTTACGACTAGCACGAGTTCGCCTTGGCGGAATGTTCTTGGTCTGGTTAGTCTTTCGTATGAGCGCATCATCCTTACTTTGTAAGCTTCCAGGTTTTGCTGTGCCATGAGACGAGTTTCATCGAGGGCATCGAGCTTCTCAAGCTGAAGATGGGCATTTTCTTCATCCGTCAGCTCGTATCGAACTGCTACTCGTAGAGAGGGTAGCTCTATTTCTAAGGGAAATATCGCTTCCATGCCGAATACCAACGCGAATGACGTTGTATTCATGGCCATTTTGAACGTAGTTCGATATGCCCAGAGAGCTTCATGCAGTCTCTCGTGCCAGTCCCTTTTATTTCTGGACACCGTTTTCTTTATCATCTTCGTCAAGGTCTTGTTGAAAGCCTCAGCTAGACCATTAGCTCGGGGATTATAGACTGAAGAGTATCTCCAATCTATATTATGTTGTTGTGTGAAGCGGCTGATCTTATGGCTCCTGTAGGCTGGCCTATTATCCGAGATGATTCGTCATGGAGTGCCGAACCGGTAAATGACATGTGTCCTGAAGAAATGGAGGATGTTCTTCGTCTTCACATCCCTTAGTGGAACTGCCTCTGCCCACTTAGAGAAGTAATCGGTTGTTGCCAATATGAACCGATATCCCTTGGAAGATGCTGGCTCGATGGGCCCGATTATATCGGTTCCCCACATTTCGAACGGCCAGCTAGCCAATATTGGGTGTAGCGGATTTGGATGTTGGTGGATGAATTCCCCTTGAATTTAGCACGAGTGACACTGCTTCGCATATTCGAGGCAGTGCTGAATCATCGTGGGCCAATAGTAACCCATTCTATTGATCTTCAACTTCATCTTTAGTCCAGCTTAATGAGAACCGCAGAGTCCGTCATGAGTTTCTTGGACGACCCTCTTTGCTTCCTCCGGCCCCAAGTATCTTAGCCATAAATTGTCGAACGATATCTTATATAGAGTATCATTGACGAAGGCGAAGGATAGAGCTCGTTTCATAAGCTGATGTCTTGATGACGCGTCTTCGGGCGTTTGATGAGATTTGAAGTAGTCTATGAAGACTTCTCTCCAATCCTTAGCCTTTTCTTCGTTTTCTATTTGGCAAGCTGCTTGTTTGGTCGCTTCCTTCCTTTCAGACGATTCCGGAGATATTACTGCTGGCACGAGAATCCGGCGGCTTTGCACAATGATCCTTAAATCATCGAGGTTTCGTCGGCCAGTTCTTTAGCGAGTTTGACTAATGCATCCGCCTTACTATTTTCTGCGTGCAGAATGCTCTCTAGAATGTAAGAGGGGATTTGTGTCAGCAATTGCTGCACTCTCTTGCTATATTTTACCAACTCTGGTTTGCATGTCCGATAGTCACCATTTTCTTGGCTAACAACTAGCTGAGAGTCTCCATATATGAGTAGGTTTTCGATTCCCATGTCGACGGCAATCTCAAGACCCGCTATGAAAACTTCGTACTCAACCTCATTGATTATTTTCGGCTCTGTTAATGAAAGGGTGAAACACATTATCCCTCTTTGCGGAGTTACGAAGATAAGGCCCACCCTGGCTTTAATTATGGGGGTGTTTTGCTTTCGCTTTTTCATGGAAGATGCTCCATCGAAGTAGAGTTCTCATCGGGCATTATTTCCTTCCTCCTCCCTGTCGATTGTGTCGAACGCGTGTTCATCTGGCAATTCACAGTTTAAGGGAGATTCGGCTGGTATTAGATGTTCAGCGAGGAAGTCAGCGATGGCTTGGCCCTTCACTGCCCTGAGGGGTCGATAGATTATCGAGAACTCCATCAAGAGGAGGGCCTATTTAGCAAGCCTTCCCATTAGTATGGCTCTTGACATCAAATATTTGAGAGAATCCACCTTTGATATGAGATGGACCTCATGTGCCAAGGAATAATGCTGAAGCTTCGTTATCGTGAAGATCAGTGCCAGGCAATGCTTTTAGATAGGGGGTAGTTGTTTTTTGCCCCCAGGAGAACTCGACTTAAATAGTAGAGAGCTATCTCCTTTCCCTGATCGGTCTCCTGTACCCATAGCGCGCCCAGAGAACCTTCAAGGGTTGTTGTGTATAGGATGATGGGCTTTCCGTTGATCGGAGCGGTCAGTACCTGTGGGTTCTGAAGATATTGCTCGATTTCATTCAGTGCACTTTGGCATTTACGATCCCAAACGAACGTGGTCCCCTTCTTCATTAAACGGCTGTAGGGGCGACATTTTCTGGAGAGGTTGGCTATGAACCGTCGGATATACGCGAGCCTTCCATGGAGAGACCGCAATTGTTTGAGAGTTCTTGGCGTGGGAATTTTCATAATCGCTTTGATCTTTGATGGGTCTATTTCGATGCCTCGGTGTCGTACGATGAATCCTAGGAATTTTCTTGAGGAGGCTCCAAACGTGCATTTCAGAGGGTTCATCTTCAGGTTATATTTCCGAAGACGCTGGAACACTGTTTTCAAATGCTCCCAGTGCTCCTCGTATGATTTGCTTTTCACCAAGAGGTCGTTGATAAAACATTCAACAATCTCGTGTATGTGGTCATCGAAGATCTTCATCATGACCCTCTGGTAGGTAGCGCCAGCGTTCTTCAGACCGAAGGGCATTACTTTATAGCAGAATATGCCCAGCGGAGTCCGGAAGGCAGTATGCTTTCGGTTTTTGCGATGCATCTTTATTTGATTATACCCCGAAGATCCATCCATGAAGGAGAATACCTAATGAGTGGATGTGTTATCGATCATCAGCTCGGTAACAGGCACTGGGAAGTCGTCCTTCGGGCAAGCTTTGTTGAAATCCCAAAAGTCCACGCAGATGCGTACTGTCCTATTTTTCTTCATCACTGGGACAATGTTGGCGATCCAGTCAGGATATTGAACTTCTTGGATGAATCCGGAGTCGATTAGTTTCTTAACTTTGGCATTGATGCTCATCTCGAGTTTGAGCCACATTTTTTTTGGCTCTTGTTTGACTGGTTTGACATTCGGTGATATCGCCAGTTTATGCATGGCTATTTCTGGATCTAGTCCCGGCATCTCGGAATAGTTCCACGCGAAGCAGTCTTTATACTGCATAAGCACGTCCTTTAGCGTGGCCAACTACTTTTCAGCCAGCAGCTCACTGACGAACGTTGGCCTCGGCTCGTTTTCCGTCCCCAAGTCGATTTTTCTCAGGTTGTCCGTTGTGGTGTGTATCCCATCTTCCAGCTCTTTTGACGCCGGTGGAAATTCTAAAACCACATCGTCCTTATCCTCATTTGCGAAGCACTAGGAGAGGTCATCCATATTCTCATGCTCTCCTTCTTTTGATAGTGTTATCAAGTGGCAGGTACGAGCTCATTTCAAAGCTCGATACTTTCGTGGTGGGGCTACTCTCCAACTTTCGGATAGAGCAAACTTGCCTTGTTGATACTGGTCTTCGACCCAGTCTTTGCAGGTGAAGCAGTCTTCAAGAGGATGTCCTACTACTCGGTGGTACATCAATAAGCCGGATGATGGACCTAGTTTATTTGCTCGGGGTGCCGAGACTCCGGGAGCATCATCATTTGATGCTTGATGACAAGGTCAAATATTTTTCTTGTCTTGTCTCGGGGGAAAGAGTATTCCTAACTCATCTTCTTCATAAAGGACGGATTCCAGCTGACTCTTTCTCGATTATGGGGTTTCTTGGATCCGCTTCGCTGTTCTAGAATATCATTTTCGTTCTCTACCATGTTTTTGCCTCTGTGTCGGAATTCTCCATTGCCACGATAGCGCACAACGTGCTGAGGGTGATGGGCATCGTAGTCTTTTCTCTCCGCAGACTGCTGAGAGAGACGTTGCGTCCTGGCTTTCTCGTTAATGGCCATTTCGCGGTTGCGGTCATCCCAGACCTTTTGGCCATCTTCTCTCATTAGCTTGTTAATTTGTTCTTCGAATGACGGACTTGGTATTCTTACGGCGGGATCTCGCTCTGGTTTGATATCAGCGCTATCTGGAAATGCATTCGCTTCTCCATCGGAGTTATTTATGACATGGCAGCCATGGAATCGCTCTTGTTTCTTGGACCGAACGTATCTAAGCCCAATCGTCTCTATCCTCCCGTTGGGTATCTTTCGTTGAGTCCCGGGAATGTCCCAAATCTTGTTGTATAACTGGGCTTGTCGAGTGGTTTGTTTGAAGGGTACGCCTTGGCATTTTAATAGCCTCTTTAATGCCTCTACGTAATATCTGGGCAGATGGATCGGTTGAAGCCTGTCAAGCGTAAAATCAGCACCATGCCAGACTTTTTTTTTCCACTTTAGTCTCCGTTGATTGGTAGAAGCGGATCACCTTTTCACCTCTTCGCCTGGAAGGGAAGTAGAAGGTATGCAGCTCTTGCTTGGCGTATGTATCGAGCGCATCAAGTTCCCTGTAATGCATCCGTGGAATCATGGTAATTTGTAAACTCTGATCAGCTCTAGTGAAGGTCTGCATTGACGAGAGGATGGAGAACACTGCATTGGCCTCGTCCTCAGAGTCACTGCTGAGGACCAAAATAGGAGTAGATGGTCCTGGGATGTTGTCTTGGGGTTTCCCCAAGTAGACTATCTCTTCATCTTCCTCGGTATCGCTCCCAAAGATCGGGATGGTGGCGACGGCTTTTTGTCAGTTCTTGGGTTTACGACATCTTTCCGTGTCTTTGAAGTCTGGTAGCAAGTACTTGGAGTCTTCATATTTGCGGACTTAATTTACAGAGAATGGGTTTAGCTCCCCTGTAACTGTGTACTCGAGGCCTTCTTTGAAGTACTTCATATATTGGTGCTGTGTAGAAGGGATGGCGTTGTACTCATGTAACCAAGGCCGGCCGAGGAGGGTGTTATAGAAAGTCTTGGTATCAATAACATGAAATTTGATGTCATTAATAAGCATCCCAAAGCGTAATGTCAATATCACGAACCCAAGCATCCGTGATGACTGTGAGTCGAACCCAGAGATGGTAATTTTGTCCCGAGCCAGGTGCTGAACGTTCATGCAAATCTCCTTCAGCACCTTTACGTTAAGGGGGTTGATGGAGGAACCGTTGTTGACCAGGATCTTCCCTATCCTGATGTTGTGGCAATACCCGGTGACATATAAAGGACGGTTGTGCTCATACATTCCGAGGAGGAGATCTTCATCGCCGAATATGATGTCAGCTGTATGAACTTCTGCCAGCTTGCTCTTCCTCTTTTCTTCAGCAAAGAAAGCTTGGAACTGATCGGGCTCTTGCAGTGCCTTGATTAGGAAATCTCGTGCCTCTTTGGATAGGAGGAGAGCATCCAGTATGCTCAGTTGTGAGAGTATCCTCCTCAGGTGTGCCAGGACATTGTAATTCACCTTGTTTTTCTTAGGCGGGTCCTTGGCTGCGAGCTCTTTGACGACTCCATCATCGAGGGAGATTTCTTCATGGACTTTTTCCTTCCCCTTGTCTCTTTTGCTTGAACCTTTATTTTTTGGTCCGAGATTCTTCTCAGGCAGCGTGCGGTTACGCAACTAAATGTTCTCACATTTTTTCGCCTCTTCTTCTTTTCCGGAGGTGGATTCTTTGAAGGGAGGGCTGAGGGTTATTTCTTACTCAGAATCGCTCCCGAATGTAAGAACTTGAGATTTTCTTTTTTTCGAAATTGTATCAATCATATGACAGTTGCCAGCTGTTCCTTCACAGTCGTCTGTCGCGCTTCTTTTTTTCGATGGGCTTCGCGCTTTATCCGTTTGAAGTGTTGTTGGTGGGCAACGTATCCTTGCCACCATTTCTTGAAGGCATTTCACTCTTCGGTAGGGTGCGTGACCCTCCGATGGTATAAGCAGTAGTTCGGATGTACATCCGTTTCGTCGATGCACGTACTCTCGGGAGTATTTCCTTTGAAAGGTGGCAATTTCAATCCCATTGACAGGGCTTTGGCGAACCGTTTCCCCATCTTAAACCTGCTTTTGTCTGTCGTGGGTGTGGTTTGATCTAGTTGGAGTACTTTGTGACTCTTCCTCGCCGCAGCTTCTTCATCCTGACGCAGAGGCTTAGCCTTTTCGTATATGGCTGGTTCACGCTCTCGGTTATCTTTCCTTTTTTGATAGGCTTCGTTTAGCAGCATGTCAATAAAGTCGTCTGACGGCTTCAGGGATTTTTGCACTGGTCTTGCCCCCATCTTTTCTGCGTCGTTTTTTGACTCTGAGGGGGTCTATTCATTTTTTAATGACGAATGAGAGACCATGTGGAAAATCACTACATAATCCTCGGGTTCTTCTGATGAGTCGTTCCCTTCATCAATGTCACTGTTTCCGTTCTCAAGGATATGGTCGAGAAACTCTTTAAGATTGACTGGGGTTCGTGCCTTCTGGTTGTATTCCTCCAACGTGTCGATGTACTTTTGCAGGTCCATGCAGTGGTCGTCAGGCTGTACGGGCTTCTTAGTCTTTTTCTTTTTCTTCAAAGACTTCGAAGGCTTGACCTAGGTGTTTTTCCCATCGTTACCTTCTTTCGGTGTTAGGCGCGGTTTCAGCATCCCTTCGATGATCTCAGGCTCCAGCGGGCTTTTCCACCTGATTGCCGGACATGCTTGAAGATCCTTCAACATTCTCTTAGTTTTAGCTGAAAGGACAACTTCCCACGGAGCTTTTTCTACAAACGAGCATGATGCCCCTGGCGTGTCCACCTTTTTAGGAGCGTGCTTCTGTGGCGGGTTCACCCTCCAGTTTTCAGATAGCGCAAACTTGCCTTGTTGGTACTGGTCCTCGACCCAATTTTTGAAGACATAGCAATCCTTAATTGGGTGGCCCAATACTCTATGGTAGGAGCAGTAGTTGGGACTGTTGATGTCACCAGGCTACAGTGGACGTCTCAGATCCGGCAGAGTGATAAGTCTGTTGCACACTGTCAGTTCGAACAGTCTCCTCGTTTTATCTCGGGGAAACGAATAAGGACGTCATAACTTCTCTTCAAGGGATCGGCATGGGCGTGTGTCGCTTTGGTGAGCAACCGATTTTGGGTCACTCGGTTTTTATTGAGTGTTGGCAACGATGGCCTCTTTCCCTTTGCCCTTTTCATTCCGGGGATCCGTTTTTGAGGAGGACGGCCTATGGACCATCTGGTCCATTTAGGCCAGCTTGTCGATCAAGGCCTAAAAGGTGATCGGCTTGAAGAACATCATAAATTAGGATATAGTCGCCTGAGGATCAAGGGTCCCTATGAACATGCCCACGGCAGGAGCTTCTTCTATGCGTTTTTCGCATTTTGACCATAGGTTCCGCCACCGAATTACGTATTGAACTCAGGTCTCTCCTGGCTTCACCCTGGTATTGATTAATGTCGTGATCGAGGTGCGCTCTCTTGCGCTTGCGAACCGCTGTGTGAATAGTAATTCCATCTCCATGAATGTTTTGACAGAGTCATTTGGGAGCTCGGAGTACCATTCAAATGCCGTTTCCGACAAGCTGCAAACAAACTGGTGAAGCGGCAGTTTGTCGCTGCCTCCAGTATTACCGCACAGAGCTCTGAATTGAGCAACGTGCGGGTGTGGATTTCCCGTCCCCTTATATACATGGAATTTAAGGATCGTATATCCTGGTGGGTACTTGATTTGATCGTACCAGCCTGGATAAGGTCGCCTAGTTCTGACGACTTGGCCAGCCGCTTCACTCGCTTGATGAACTCGTATTTTTTGAGCTATATAGTCATCAAGGGCAGCCTTGGAGATCGTTTCTTCCTTGGGTGCCGAGAAAGCCGGTGGAGGGTTTGACGTTTCCCCTCTGTCGTCTTCGATGATTATCGGAGGGTCTTCGGCTGGAGGTTCCGGCTGGATCATCATTCCAACCATGTCTTGGAAAAGAAGCGCCATCTGCTTTATATTAGCAGCCTATTCCGTGGCCTCCTTATCCTTCTTTTCGAGCACCCTTCGCAGAAATTCTATATCAATCTCCTGCTCCTAGCGTTATTGAGACGTCGATTCCGGGCTTTCTTTTTGCCCATTGAGTGCTGCCATTTTCGTCAGCATCTCCTGAAGCTTTTATTGCTGCTCCTGAGCTTTCGTCAATGACCGATTTTTTGGTCGATGGCCTATGGAAGTACGACTTTCCTCTTTCCCGGAAGCCATATACACCGTATGCATGATCATGTCCCCATACTTGGGGCGTTTGGATCCATCACCCTTGGGATTCGCCGCCGGTGGTGTTAGATTCTCTGGCCTTCTCTTTTTGTGAGAAGTCAAAGTCGAAGAAGCTATTGTAACAGGTATCTGAGAAGTCCCTCGCTGTACGCTAGAGGGATGATTGTCCTCTCGTCGAACCTTCTTTTTCTCTGGTCGACGAGAGTAGTTCTTGTTGATTAGAGAATCCTGGACTTTCCGCCAGACTCTGTGGATTTGGGAGGACAGCCGCTGAGGGGGTTGCTCCGGCTTTGCCTGTACCATGTTTTCAACTTGTGGGGGCGATTTCTTCAGCACCGCGGTCGGAGAGTTCTTTCGCACCCTCCCTAGTGGTTCAAAATTGTTCCCGGTTGGAACAGCAGCATCAACTTTCATCATTGGAGCTGGTGGAGTAAGTCCAGAGGGGGAGTTGCCCCCAACTTTCCTCACTCAGCGCCAGTAGCGATGTCGATCATGTCTTGCAGATGGGATTGCCTCAGTTGTGGGAGTGGCTTCGTCATGCCCCCTGCTTTGATGAAGGGTTACTGCTGGTGCCAGCCCGTTGAAGACTGACGTCCGTTGAGAGGGGACGATCAATCTTTCGAAGGCCGAATTTTTGGTAGGGGAAGCTTTTTTGATGACTTCTCCTGTAGCAGGAATTGGAACAGCCAATCTTGCGAAGACCAATCCATTAGTAGGAGAATCCCATTTGACGACTTCTCCTGCCGGAGCTGGAATGGTTATCCATTTCGGGACAACCCCTTAAGGTATTACGAGCCTCTTTGCAGGCCCACTGGAGATTTGGCTCAGTCTATTGAAGACTGAGGTGGAAGACTTGGACGACCCGTTGAAAGGGGCCGTGGTGGCTGCAAGTCGATCGAAGACCGACTTCTTTGGAGCTTCCTGTGATGGCATTGGGGCATGGAAGCTTGCTGGCGGGATTATGGTCCTAAAGAACAGTCCAGTGGTGGCTTGAGTCACCTGCTCCACTGGCATTGCAAAGATGGAGGCCGCTTTGGGCCTGTAAGTCACTCCTCCAGTCAGGGCGGAGCGGGAATTTCTATTGCAGTTGGTGCAGCTGGAAGCCATTGATGTTAACTTCTTCTTTCTGCACAGAAGAAAGACACCAAATCTTAGTATCTCGCCAGGGGCAACCATAGTAGACCGCTATTTGTTCGCGAACACGACACACAAAGTGTGGAGTGGAAAGAGGAAAAGGTTTCACCGGGCGTGCCAGAATCTGTTTACTGTCGAAAACAGAGACGGACCGCGTAGGTCCTTTTGCCTGAATTTGAAGGCAGATGCTATTTGGATTTATCCGTCTACCTCTCCGAAGATGCTTAGTTGATTTATGGCACCGTGTATCGGAGGTTTGGACGGATTCGGCCGTTGTAGCAGATTTCGTCAGACTCCCCCTCATTGTGAGGGGTTTTTGATTGTGGGGACGCTCTTCCCTGCAGGCGCAAGCCCCTGCAGTTAATTACGTTACCACGTAGCGATAACCACTTTCTCCTGCTCCGGAAGTTCACTTCGTATCGTGTGTGTACTTGTTTTATTTTTGGTTTTCCGTGGATTATATACGAAGACTAATTTATGTTGTCGCCCGTAGGACGTGGATTAGTCCAAATCCGTATATTCTTAAATTTGAGTTTGTTTTGATTTAAGGATCGTTAATCTCGTTTGAGATTAAGATCAACTTTATTGTTCATTGAGGATACGTTAGTCCAATTTGAGACTAAGATCTACTCAACAGGGTTTTAGGATCATTCAGATCCAACAAAAGAGCATTTGGGCTCTATTGCTTTAGTTTAAGGACGTTTCGGTAAGCAGATCACCATTTTTGAGGTGAGATTTTAGTTTAAGCACGTTATGGTCTGTTGTCGCCATTTAGGGAAGTGCATCCAAAAGCAGTTGGTTGTCGGGACCCGCCACCTCTCTGAAAACGTTGAGGAATTACAACGACATGTATCAGAGGTGTAGAGAGATGTACCCTTGAACCAATTCCATGTTTGAGGGAAAAGAAATTGATGGTCGAGCCCAGAGATCATTAGTCGTATTTTGAGACTAAGATTTCTTCATTTGTTTGGGATGTCATGAGCATAGAGGCTCGGTCTATTTGGAGATCGAAGATGTTTTAATCTCAAGAAAATTTAGCCAACTTGAGGCTGGAGTTGATTTCTCATAGTGTTAAGCACTAGTATATGTTCAGCACTCACGTGTTCCCACGTGAGGTTCTAAAGCAGTGTTAAACACTGGATTCCGGGGGCGCTCACGTGTGGCACGTGGGGCATCTCAAAGCTGGCGTTGTACATTGGGTTCAAGTCCCCGTTTATATATAAGTGTTAAACACTTAATTCTTGTGGCACTCACATGTGAGCACGTAAGGCGCCCCAAAGTTGGGTACTGCCTGTTTGGGTTTTATTTCCATCTTCTTTATAAGTGCTAAGCACTCGACTCACGTGTGAGCACGTGAGACGTCTGAAATGGGAACTGTTCTCTGAATTTTATTTCTCTTTCTTTTATAAGTGCTAAGCACTTGGACCCTGTGGTGCTCACGTGCGAACACGTGAGGCGCCTTCAAAATGTGAGCGCTATATTTTGGGTTTATTCCCTTTTTCATATAAGTGTTAAGCACTTGATTGGGGTCACGTGGAAAACACGTGACTTCCCTAGGAAGCACTTCTTGTTCTTTTTAAATGCTCGCGTGTGAAACACATGACTCGGTCTCAGCCATTCTTTTTTTTTCATCAGAGGTGCTCACGTAGGGAAACACGTGAGATTTCGTTATAGTGCTGAACGCTAATGAATCACCAGTCTTTCCTTCTATGTGCATGAAGATCTTGATCTCATATTAACGATGCTGGGATATGAGTTTAGAGAATTTCAAGTCTCTTGTTTTATAAGAACTAAATTTATTTTACAGGGTTAAATCCTAGTGTTATCAGAGAAATTAAATTCCTATATACTTTTGTAAGAATTAAATTCTTTGACCTTAGTTCTTTCCCTTAAGTTTTGAATCTGTATAACAGAATCTCCCCGATGAAAATTAAATTCTCAACTTGTGAGGAGATCTGCTTTTGCAGATCTCAACCAGAGGAAGAACTAAGTTCTTGTATGAAGGGTTAAAACTTTAAAGAGGCGAAGAAGGGATAGGATAATCTTTGCATTTTCTTCTTACCTAGGTTTTTTTTGTTTAAGAAGAGGATCTTCTTCTTTTAGAGAATTGAATTCTCTTTCTCTCTCCTTTTTTTGTATCCTCTTTTCTGTTCCTTCCCTTTTTTTAACTTGAAGTCTTGGGTTCTTTATCTAGTGGAGAGAAGTTTGTTAATTGGTTTTAGGAAATCTCTCATTGAGAGACTTCAATTGATTTAAGGGTTTTACCCGCTGTTGGATCTTTGATCCAAGGGTCTGTCTTACAGAACATATTTTTTTGTTTCTTAAACAAGGTTTCCCGTACAGAATTTATTCTGTAGATTGGTGATTTTTAATCACCGTTGAATTTTTAAACCAAGGGTGCTTGGTTTAACGGAGCACAATTTTTGTTTGTTTTAAAGAGATATGAAAAATATTTTCCAACTCATAGGATCTTTTGATCAACCAACTTTCTGTTTAACAGAAAATATCATTTCCCATTTAAAAGTTCAATAGAATTTAATTCTATCATCATTGGATCTTTGATCCAACAGTTCCTTGTTGAGTAGAATTTTAATTCTACGTAGGGACGTGCCCTTATATGTTAAACACGTGGGGCTCTTTTGGCCTAGCAATTGTTTTAATTGCAGTGCCTATATGCGTTGCATATAGGAACTCATGTGTTAAACACGTGGGGCTGTTTTTGCCTAGCTATTATTTTAATTGTAGTGCCTATATGCGTTGCATATAGGCACTCACGTGTTAAACGCGTGGGGCTGTTTTAGCCCAGCAATTGTTTTAATTACAGTGCCTATATGCGTTGCGTATAGGCACTCACGTGTTAGACACGTGAGGCTATTTTAGCCCAGCAATTGTTTTAACTGCTGTGCCTATATGCGTTGCGTATAGGCACTCACGTGTTAAACACGCGGGGCTGTTTTAGGTATGGAACTTTCCCTCATCCCTTTTTTATAAGGGAACAATCGCAATACAAAGGTATTGGATCAACAATGGACGGAACTACCTGAAGTTCAGCAATGAAATTTTTCATCCAGACCGTTTCTTTTGTGGCATCGCTTGCTGCAATGTATTCAACCTCCATCGTCGAGTCTGCGATGGTGTCATGTTTGGAACTCTTCTAACACACCGCCCCTCCGTTGAGGGTAAACACAAAAAAGCCACCGAGCATATTCCTGTTAGGCTCGTCCATGTGGGGCAGGTTCCTACCCTAAGAAAATATGGATCTAATGCCCTCGTCAAGGAAGAATCAGTCAACGCCGATATATTCTAACTTAGCTATTTTTCGATTTTTGAAGTATGATGTGTCAGCATGTCGTTTAATGTAAACATGGCGAGTTTATGTAGCATGCAGTTTTATCGTAATATATGTGAACACGTATGGTAATGTATGACAAGTAGATAAGAATGATAGAATGAGCATGGCAAACAAAAGAAACATAGCTGTGTAGTGTAAATATAGTGAACGTAAGTGTCTTAACAGGTCTCTACTTGGGTATACTAATTTAACGTAAGTTAAAGAGTGAATGTCAACCAATCTCAAGAGTGTTCTCGAACCCAACAGGCTATAATCCAGAGGTAAGGAACCACGGGCCTGAATCAAGTATTAGTAACGGGATTTCAACCTA
Organism: Agapanthus africanus; assembly: GCA_030015575.1. Lineage (NCBI taxonomy): Eukaryota > Viridiplantae > Streptophyta > Magnoliopsida > Asparagales > Amaryllidaceae > Agapanthus > Agapanthus africanus. The sequence continues at coordinate 144,105,065 of CM057339.1, forward strand.
GTGTTGAAGTATTCCAAAGTCAACATGTTGTAATTCAGGAGTAAGGAAACACATGCCCTAATGATAGCTTGCTTGTGTTAGTAGACATAGATTCATGATCTAGTGGGACTCTTAAGATTTCGTTGGATTCACGTATGAACTACTTCAGCACCCCGTATATGCTAAGTTACAGCTAAAATTACCAGCCTTGCTCGAATTCATGAATACATTAGTTTGTAAGATAGAGTTCAAGTATATATCAAGTATTCATGTCAAGTATTCTTGTATTCATGTCAAGTTGTATTCATGGTTCGAGTCAAGTCAAGTCATATATTCAGATTTGATATATGTGTTTGAATTCAGGTATTCAGGTTCATGTTCAAGTCTGCATGCTAGTCTTTGGGTTCATGTTTGAATTGGATTCTGACTTGAGTTTGGATTTAAGTTCATGATCAAATATTCATGTTTGGTTTTAGATTCAGGTTTGAGTTTGGATTTAGACATGAGTTAGAATCAGACTTGAGTCAGACACTTTAAACTGATTTAGATCTTGAATTAAGTTCAGGAGTTATCGGTAACTGCTGCACATGGACGGCATGATTTGTGTCTTTTTCTAAAACAATTACCATTGATAACACCGTTAATTTTTTATATCTTAAATAGGCAAGCACTCACTTTCTCCGGCTCCCTGAGGCTTAAGAGAATTGATCCCGCTTAAACTTATATTTATTAAAGTCCTTAAATGTAATTTTATATAACTCGAGGGGGTTTTATGAAAAATATTTTTAATATATAGTTTCAAAATAATCTCGAGAAATTACTTATATTATTTAGGGTTTCCATGGATGTGAATTTTAAGGGTTTAAGGTATTTTAGTGATAATTATCTTAACTTGAATAGTTCATGGTATTTTATTGTAAAACTTGTCTTGTATTGATATCTTGATGGTATTTTGGTGAAACTTGAAATTCTTCCATCTTAAAAATTGTGAGTTTATTATATTTTGAAAATATATGGATTTTTAATTTATATAATTATAAAAATTAATTTTATTAATTTAGAAAATTGCGTTTTTCTTAAAAAACCGTATTTAAAACCTTTCGAGATCGAATGCTTTGTGAGGAGGTCTGCATCTTGCTCTACTAACCCAAGGATGTGCGATAATTCGCATCATCCAATAGCGGGTCCCCTAATAAGGGTTGTAGAGGCTTATTTGCAAAGGAATTTTAAAATACAATTCTAAAGAAAACCGTTTTTTATAGTAGATGGCATTTTAATGAAATATTGTGTTCGGAACTAAAAATATGTTCGAAGAGTATCGTGCGATAGAAACCATGTGTGTATGTGAGAGGTAGGTCATTACCCCGTGATGTTTTCTAAAGGTATGATTAACCAAAACAATTAGATAAGGTAGATACAAAGTTCATGTTATTTTAATGTAAAAGTTTATTTAAACTTATGTTTCATGATATTTTTTTTGTGAAAGTTGATTCTAAACATTAGTTTTATGTTAATAAGCAAGGTGTAGAAATATGAATGAGCAATGCTTAAGAAAAATTGTAATTTTTAGGATTTAGAATAAAATGTCAGTATTAACTCCATTTACCGATATGTTTTGAAAAAAGAACTTTTCAAGGAAGAAGAGTGATAGGAAGGGACTTACCGTTTGATTTTGTTAAGAATAGGAAGAAGGAGAGGGGAAAGCTTTGGAATGTCGCGGGAGCTCCAGAATCGGTTTCGATCTTCGCCGGAAGTTGCTTGTTCGCTAACCACACTTGTACTCTTTTTGTACTAAGAAAACTTTGAGAATTTTGGCTATAATATTCAGAATGAGGAAGGGCTAGGGCATGGGGTAGTATTTATAGTGTGGAATTAGGGTTTTGGAATTAAAATGCATTAAAAAGATGATAAATGGGGAATTGAGAGGTCTCTATTTGATTACAGAGTAATCAAAAAGTGCAGGAGAGTTAGGGGTAGTCCAAGAGACTTGTGTGCAAAACTCGGGCCTCATTGCCTACGGGGGGACCGTCAGCGCCAGTTTTTGATAGTGTTTGGCCGGTCGAATTTGGGAGATGGGCCGTTGGATTTGTGCCACGTGTTTCTCTCTGTATTAATACCCTTTTGCATTTGTTTATTTCTTCAGACTTTTCATTTTTTATGTGCATTGCACGTGTAAACTTTTGGGCTTCCAAAAAGTTTAAAAAGAAAATTAGAAAAAATTAATGTGTCTGATAGGATTCGAACACAGGGGCTACGTCACAGCAGTGCAAGGGCTTTACCAATGAGCTACAAGTTGTTTCTTGCTGTTCTTAAACAAGATATACTTATAACTTGTACTCAGTATTGTAAACTCCTTTCTGTACATTAAAAAGGAAAATTTTGTATAGAAAATTCAGAGTCGTTACAGGATGACTCCAGGTCCATGTCGGGTTATGTCTGTACCGTCAATGGAGGGACGGACTGTTAGAAGAGTTCCAACCAGGACACCGTTGCTGACTCGACGATGGAAGCGGAGTATATCGCTGCATGTGACACCGCGAAAGAAGCAGTCTGGATCATAAAGTTCATTACAGAAATTCATGTGGTTCCGTCCATTGTTGATCCAATACCTCTGTATTATGACAATAACAGGGCTATAGCTTAAGCGAAGGAACCAATGTCCCATCAGAAGTCCAGACATGTCTTGAGGCGGTACCACCTGATCAGGGAGATCGTTGATTGCCGGGAGATCGAGATGCGGAGAGTAGAGACAGAGAACAACATTGGAGATCCACTCACAAAGGCCATCCCTCAGACACAGTTCGAGAGGCTAATTGAGATGATAGGTCTGCGATATGCTAATACATTGCCTTAGTGCAAGTAGGAGATTGTTAGTGATATATGCCCTAGTGGCCATTATTGTATAGTACAGGTTTGTATATTACATTTTGGAAGATTGGGATATACACAGATATAATAACAGTCTTGCTCAAAAGGGTAGTATGCTACTTAGTTTGTTTCTATCTCAATATGTGCATATGTTTCTTTTAGCATATCGCTTATACATATTGGTAGAGCCCTTAGGATCTGTGCTTGACTACCAGCGTTGTGATGGCAGTCACACTAGTGGGGGCTGGGTAGTCTGTAAGCACATCCTTATACAGGTCCCTAGTCGTAGGATTATCAAGACGGGGTATCGATACTCCGGAGTAGACTAGTGTATACGCTTCTCATCCCAGCAGGGGAGATGGTCTGTCCTACAGCCATTGGTACGTCGTACCGGAGATAGTATACAGGTGCTCATTGTGTTATGAGTTACACTGGACGGACTCGATGGGAACTGCCGGTTGGTATTATACCTATCGTCAGGTAGCAGTTCCCGGATGGCATGAGTACAGGTTAGTCCGTTGACTTGACATCACTATTCATATCGAATGTGTTTCTACTGTACTTAGATTACTACCCTACTACGGCTGAAAGGAGTCGTGCAAACAAGTAGTAGCTGGGTGCAGTCCCGAAGCACTGGGAGGCAGTAGTGGTTAGATAGGATTCATCACTCCCGGTATTGGGGGTTGATATCACGCTGTGTTCGGAAATCCATTACACAAATTCCCTGGCCAGGGCAAGCGAGATTTACTGGTTGGTACTCCAGTAGTTTCTAAGGGTGTATTGGGCTCTACTCCGGCATGACTTATTGCGCTATTAGGGGTCTGACGGTTACCATCCCCCTAGGCCCAATATGCGAGTATCTTAGACGAACAGACTAGACTGTACGGAGATTGTCATAGATAGGCTCAGTAGGAGTTCGGATGAGTTTGCTCATTGGCCTTCTTATCAACAGATACCTGGGTAGCCATTACGTACAGCTAGTACCGCTGATGGACTTATGGTTAAACCCACTGCCAGCATACTGTCGAGTCTTTAGAGTCTCACACAGAGGGTTTTCTTACTTTGGGCGAAACGATGTTGAGGCCGTTTGGTTTTACGGCAGGGTTCCGATCACATACGTGTACTGGCTATACGGATGTTGTTCGGGCAGATAATACTGGTGGGCTTTGGTTTAAGCCGGATCCTAGTATTATATTATTGGATTGTTATCATCTCATTGTATTCATATTTTTCGGAATACGAATACGGGTATGTATATACGGTGAGGGCATTCTTATAATTTTATATGAAATGCTTCTAAAAGGGGACACCTCATTATTTGGTTTATCTATTTTTGGAAATAGATTAATGAGGTAGAAAATGGAGGCATGGGAGTGAAGCATGGCTTATACATTTGTTTATTAGTTTGGATACACTATTGAAGCATGGTTGTGATTTTCTATGTGAAAATAATGCATGCTTCATGAGTGAAAAGAGATGAGCCATTCTTCACTTGGCCAAGACTTTATCATTTGTTCATTTTCTTTCTCTCTCCATTCTCTCCTCCTTCTTTGTCAAAAACCCTAACCTTCACATGTGTTGTGAGATATAGGGTTATATGAGATAAAACACTCTATTAGACACTTTACATCTTCTAGGCTACCTAGCTTAGCAAACTAGATACCTTAGTTACCTCGGTTTAGAGGTTGGAGATTGAAGTACATACTCTCGGAAGGATCGTCTTCGACACGAAAATGCCGACATTTCAAGCGCGATCCGATCTTCGAGGAGCTCAAGAAAAAGAGGAAAAGAAGAAGGCCCGAAGGACCTGTGAACAAGGAGGTATAAAAATCTTTCCGAGTAGTTAAACCTCCAAGTAGTATAACTAGTTAAGGTTTCCGTAAAGATCCTGAAGTTAAAGTCTGTGTTGCATAGTATGAAAAATCGTTTTTTATAAATTTCGCATCCCCACAAGCGCGTGGGGTGTACGACATCGACTTACACGTATTACCCTCCCTCATCACATAGAACGTCGTACTATCCTTATCCACCACCTCCATAATCACAAGGAGGGTACTACCTCCGGCCTCCGCCACAAGATCCTTATTATCCTAACTCTCCGCCACAGGAATCGTATAACCCTGATCAGCCGACCCTACAGGAAGGGTTATTAGGTAACTTTTTTTTTCCACAGGAGGACTTCGATGATGTGAATAGATACTATTCAAGGCATGTTTCTGATAGCGATGATAGCGGTAGGAGTTAGTGAGGTACATATAGTTGTTATTTAAAGAAATTTGAGCATACAATTAAACTTTGTCGAGTTTTGATATTTAAAATTCATGTTGTGTATTCATAGGGTTCTTATAAGTTAACGGCGAAAAGATTATGTTTTGATGATGGAAGTGGCTGGAGTTAGTGAGGTAAGCATATATGTGTGTTAGTATAGCTAATATTGTTTCGAAGATTATAATTTGAGTTCATATATTTATATATTTATTTCAATTCACAGGGTTGAGTGAGCTGCGATTGCGAGTGATGTGGAATTTTTTTCGTTTTGTTGGACATATATATAGTGTATATACTGTGTTGTTCGTATGCAAAATAATTTAGTTTATTTATGCTGGTTTATTAAAAATTTAGTTTATATGTGTTTGATTGAATTGTTGATATTGGTGGATATATCGTAGATAATGTTTATATATTGGTTTGCATGTGTATGTGTTCATATTCGTTGTTGATCTTGTTGGATATGTTGTGGATTGTGCATATATAATGATTTGTATGCAAAACGCTATTATCGCGTAATATATTATGATATTGTGTATTATTGTATTGAATACAACATTTTTCTGTAATTTTTTTCAGGAAAAATAGTTATTAGCGACCGTATAAGTTATAGGAACGGTCGCTTATATCTCATCAGTGACTGTTCGCTGTTATTAGGAAACAGGTAAATTCGTTAAGATGTCCACGTGTCTGCTTATTAGCGACTGGTGGAAACGGTCCCTGATACGTCGATTAGAGACCGTTCGTATTAGAGACCGTTCATTAATGGTCGTTAATAGATGTATCAGCGACCACTCAATCAGCGACCGTTTAAAATATAAACGGTCGCTAATGTATATTAGGGACCGTTCATTATTTTGTGGAAACCGTTCCATACGGTGTCTAATAGTGACTGTATGTAGTAGTGAGCAACTCCATTTATTAAAATGGAAGACTTAGCGCATCCCATGATAAGTTTAACCAATCTAACCCATTTGTTACCGAATTCTCGTGCTTCCAACGGTTCCTAAAGAAACCCCCAACTTATGCAATCATAAGCTTTTTCAAAATCAACCTTGAACATTCTAATTTCCTCATTCCTTTTCTGGCAAGCATCAATTATTTCTCTTACCGAAATCATACAATCCACATTTAATTTTCCCCTTCATAAAAGCGCATTGAGAATCCGACACCAAAATTTGAATCCATGGTTTCATCTGTTTGTGAGAACTTTTATGAATATCTTCAAGACTCCATTTAAAAGACATATTTACCTAAAGTCATCTGGAACTCATGGAGGTCGGGATCTCCTTCAGATGCTGTCCTCCGTCGATCCTGGGATGGCGCTCTTGGAAGGCTGAGATTTGGTTTTGGAGTTGTTGAGTGTGGATCTCAATGGGTTGGTGTTGGACTCCGAGCTACATGCAAAGAAGTCCCAGGGTAGGTGACCACCGTAGGACCCTCCGACGATCAAGTTAGAGCCGAGGAATAGATGCAGAGTAGCGGCTTATTGAGATAAATTTCAGATACCTGAGTCATCTGAGAGGGGGGTTTATATAGGGGTCGCTAGGAAAGAGAGGGGGCGAGATCACCGCCGTCATTTATGCCCCCGCGTTATCCTCGCCTTTAATGGAGGAATGCGCCCATTAATGGGGGATACACCCATTAATGGAGGGATGAGCTAGCGTGGGACACAGATTTTGGGGAGGCGGATATCTCGCCCTGATGATATACGCGGAGCCATTGCTGGGCGCATGTGATCCGCGCTCCTGGTCAATCGGAGAGGCCGAGGAAGCTCGGCACGTCAGGGGCTCGAAGACGAGCCGAGAGGCTGAGGAAGCTCGGCATGTCAGGGGCTCGGAGACGAGACGGGAGGCCGAGGAAGCTCGACATGTCAGGGGCTCGGAGACGAGACGGGAGGCCGAGGAAGCTCGACATGTCAGGGGCTCGAAGACGAGACGGGAGGCCAAGGAAGCTCGGCATGTCAAAGGCTCAAAGAAGAGCTGCTGGTAGTTTCCTAGGTGAAGGTGGAATATATTCAAGAAGGTCTTCTGGAAGGTCGGATACATTACTCGGGACGAAGTCCCAAGGAACCCTTATAATGCACCTTCTTTATTCCGCCTCCGTAGCTTTCGAGACACGTCATCCGCTATGTGTCGTAATCTTGAGGAGATACCACCTGTGAGCATCATCATTAGCCCACACTCTCTTTCCAACCTATCCAAGAGTCGGGTTGAGAGTGATCTGCTCGGTTTTTCTTTTATTCAATTTGGCGCCAAGAATCATAATGCAGATCGCCCGGGAATGGCAGGACGTTTGGTGGTTGCATCGTTTCGATCTTTGGGCCTACATGTCACCTCGTCGTGCGCCTGAATCTTCGCGCGTATCCCCGAAGGCGTCAGCGGATCGAATGAAATGATCGCGCTTTAAAGAGGGGGTGCAGTTTCTGTCGATTGCCAGTTGGGATACGGGCCACATGTCGGACGTCGGTTGGCAGAAGTGACATGCTGTCTCTGACTCCTGCAGTCAAAAAGACGACCCCAATGGTCGATTGCCATGTGGAGCCCTGTCGATTGTTGGGTGCGACGTTTTGTTTTGGCGGGAATCAATCAGGGTTGTTGAATGCTTTCTTTGGAGTGTATAAATAGGAGGGGGCCATCCTTGGGCTAACACTTTTACCCTAATTCACTCTCGTTGTAAAAGATTGCCCGGTGCTCCTTCCCTTTAGATCGGATCACCCGTGATTTTTCGTCGGCAAGCCCGTTCCCTTGAATCGGGTTAGATATCTTCATCTGAGGAGTTTTTAGAGGTAGTTAGGGTAAATTCGAACGATGAGGCTCCAGTTGTTGGAGCCGAGTCCAGCGGGTCCTCCTCCCCTCTGGCTTTAGATAGCTGAAAGGGTTCTTCTGCTGCGTCATCTGTATCGGGCTCGCCCCTAGAGCCAGGGATGCCCGTGTCGTTCTCCATCGGGCGGCGATAAGGGATTCTAAGGAACGCCCGCGATGCGCCTTCCTTCTTGAGGGATGTGGATGAGCTTACCGAGATTCGGGCTCGATTCCATGTTCCCTCTAACTATTCGCTTCGTTTAGCTAAAGAGGGTGAGCAGCCGGACCAAGTGCAGGGTAAGGAGATTGTCCTGTATTTGGAAGCATTCCGGGCCGGAATGCGTCTGCCCTTCTCAACCGAGGTATGCGGGGTGCTTCATTGCTTCCATCTTGCCCCAGTCCAGCTAGCGCCGAACTCGTGGAGAATCCTCCTCGGGTTTCTTGTCCGGTTGAAACTTGAAAACATCCCTTTCAGTTTGACACTCATCGTTTCCTTCCCCTGTTATAAGAATCACCCTGGCACCAGCAAGGATGAGCCGAGCTGGGTGTATTTTTCCTTCAAAAAGCGTAAGGGCGGGGTAGCCGGATCGGGTGTGGTAGTCGTCCCTTCTTCCATCCATGAATAGAAGGAGAAGTTCATATTCGTCGAGCCACCTGAGGGTGAGGATTGGCTTGTATCTACACAGTAGCATAAGGCCGACTGCTCGAGGAAGAAACCGTCATCTTCACCCGAGGCAAGGGTGGTGTCGTTGTGGGAGCCGATCTAGTGGGCCGACGTCCTGCTTTCTGAGCTGGCTCTGAGCTGGGCCGAGCTCAACCCAGCGCGCTTTCTGGATAAGTTAGGGCCGTAGATGATTTATTTAGATTTTGATAAATTTTCTTTGCCATTTTCATCGTCACTAACTCTCTTTTGTATATTCTCCTTTTTGCAGAGCAAATGGACCGATCCAAGTTCTTAGCTGCCATGGCCGTGAAGGCCCAAAAGAAGACCGGGGGTGGAACTTCGTCCCGACCTGGTCCGAGCTCGGCCCCGAGGCCTACCCCGTTGAGCAAGCCTTCTGCTGCGCCCCGAGCCCTGGAAGACAACCACGGGGGGAGCCAGAAGCATGCACAGGATCCGGTGCCCCGGGCGAGGGAGGAGGAGAAGTTGGAGGAACCCACCAACGTTCCCCTCAAAAGGCACAAAAGAACGGTCTCTCAGGCGCCTTCCACCGGAATTCCAGTGTAAAATGGGGACTTCTGCTTCGGGGTGCCTCGGGGCTCTCCGTCGCCGACAGCCTGCTTTCCGACATGGAGCAAGCAGCTGGGGGCAAGATTCCCCGTGGGACCCTAAAGGCCTTGTGGCAGCCATTGCACAGGAAGCTGTTCAGGCGAAACCCAGCAATGGTTGTCGTGACGAAGGACAACATATCATAAGACGCAAGTAAAGTTCTACCCGTATTTGTCCTGGTTAATTTGATCTCATCTGTACAAACCCTTGACGAAGGGCAAAATAGCTGTACGACTGTCCCAAATCAACGCATATATCTATGCTACAGATGAATACCCAGCAGCTACCAATCACTATGCCTTGGCAAAGGTCAAAATACATAGATTGAATACTACTGAATACCCATCTGAATGAAAGAGGGATACAGATGGTTTTGGCGAAACCGTGAATGTAATGAACTTCATATAGTCGAAGGAACCATGATAGCTTTTAAAATGAGTGGTTTAAGCACCGCATTTAAAAGTTGTTTTCCAAGAAAACCAAGTAGTTTTGAAATTGTTCCAACGATTTAAATTTTGGTTTTTTTTCCTTGCATTAATCAATATTAATGTGGTCCCATCATTTAACCCTATCATTGCAGAAAATAAACTAAAATAGAACGTACACTTATTCCATCTGCATTCGCCACGGGGCCCCGTCATGCACCGTTAGGTTACTTAACTAACGGCAGAGCGGAGGCTGGACTAGCGCAGGTGCAAAACATAAGCAACGTGTATTAAAATATATATATATATATAGCCATTCTTCTCACGCAATAATAGACATTCCAGATGACAGATGAATATATTGGATATACTAGGAATTCCGTGTTTCGTTTTAGCCTAGAACGAAAGACGGATTCCACGGTCGTGATGAATAGCCAAACCCCACCTTAGACCCCTACAGGTGCGGCAAACTACCCGCCAAATTCCCGAAGTGAAGCAACTTTCCTCAATAAAATGAGTAGACCACTCGGCACTTCAAGAACCCTGTAGTTTGTGCACCCCACCTTGGGTCTATCTTAGGTGCAAGAAAAAGTAAATGAAATAATAAAACGGTGGCTACAACCTCAACCCAGATGTGCCCCGCAAAAATAATATTACATCACATTACAAATTTACTTAAATGAAAGAAAAGAAAACACCTTTCTCACATCCCCGGCTATTCTTCCATGACTTGATCATTTGCAAATGGGGAGAGAAAGAAAATGAACAAATTTGATCATTTTCACATAGAAAATCACAACCATGCTTCAATAGTGTATCCAAACTAATAAACAAATGCATAAGCCATGTTTCACTCCCCAAAATAGATAAACCAAATAATGAGGTGTCCTCTTCTAGAAGAATCTCTTGTGAAATTACAAGAATGCCCTCACTGTATATACATACCCGTATTCGTATTCCGAAAATAAGAATACAATAAGATGATAACAATCCAATAATATAATACTAGGATCCGGCTTAAACCAAAGCCCACTAGTATTATCCGCCCGAACAACATCCGTGTAGCCAGTACACGTGTGTGATCGGAACCTTGCCGTAAAACCATACGGCCTTTACATCGTTTCGCCCGAAGTAGGAAAACCTTCTGTATGGGAATCTAAAGACTTGATAGTACGCTGGCAATGGGTTTAACCACAAGTCTGTCAGCGGTACTAGCTGCACGTAACGGCTACCCAGGTATCTGTCGATAAAAAGGCCGATGAGCACTCATCCGAACTCCTACTGAGCCTATCTGTGACAATCTCCGTACAGTCCGGTCTGTTCGTCTAAGATACTCGCATATCGGGCCTAGAGGGATGGTAAACATCAAACCCCTAATAGCCCAATAAGTCATGCCGGAGTAGAGCCCAATACACCCTGAGAAACTACTGGAGTACCTACCAGTAAATCTCGCTTGCCATGGTCAGGGAATTTGTGTAATGGCTTTCCGAGCACAACGCGATATCAACCTTCAATACCGGGAGAGACGAATACAATCTAACCACTACTTCCTTCCAGTGCTTCGGGACTGCACCCAACTACTACCTGTTTGCACGACTCCTTTGAGCCGTGGTAGGGTAGTAATCTAAGTGAAGTGGGAACACACTCGAGACGAATAATGATGTCAATTCAACGGACTAACCTGTACTCATGCCATCCAGGAACTGCTACCTGACGATAGGTATAATACTAACCAGCAGTTCCCATTGAGTCCGTCCAGTGTAACTCATAACCCAATAAGCACATGTATACTATCTTCGGTACGACGTACCAATGGCTGTGGGACAGACCATCTCCCATGTTGGGATAAAAAGCGTATACACTAGTTTACTCCGGAATATCGATGCCCTTTGTCAATAATCCTACAACTAGGGACCTGTATAAGGATGTGCTTATAGACTACCCATCCCCCACTAGTGTGACTTCCATCACAATGCTGGTAATCAAGCAAAGATCCTGAGGGCTCTACCAATATGTATAAGCGATATGCTACAAAAAACATATGCACATATTGAGATAGAAACAAACCAAGTAGCATACTACCATTTTGAGCAAGACTGTTATTATATCTGTGTATATCCCAAGCTTCCAATATGTAATATTCAAACCATTACTATACAATAATGGCCTCTAGGGCATATATCACTGACAATACGGTCGCTGCATCGGAAGAGAGTAATATGCTGGCTGCGGCGGGAATGAACCCTGTGCTGACTACGATTGCGGACGCGGAACGTATTGTTGCGAGAATTGTTCCAACCGCGCCTCCATTTGAGCTCTCCAAGTCGCTTCATCTTCTGCTCTCTTCTTATCTACTTCATTCCTCCTCCTGAGCGGCTCCTCTTGCTCATTGATCCGTTGTGCCTCAGCCGAATGTTGGTTGGAGCGAGCGGTCGACGAAGTTGAAGTATTTCTTCTAGAACCAGATCGCGAAAAATTAACGAGACCACCGTATAGGGAATACGACCGTATCCTCTCGACTAAGAAAAAAGCTGCTCTATAATAGATACCTCGGCCTCTGTAGGAAGAGGATCATCGACCGAATATTCGGGATTTGATTCCCGATAGCTCCTCTCCGCCACCTCGAAATGCTCTTTCGATAATAAAACAATAATTAATTTTCTTTACGAACTTAACAAGTGTAATTAATTTACTTAAAGAATTGAAAAATCCAAGCTTACCACATGTTGATTGGCTATATCCATCCTTTCTTCTAACATAACCTCTCTCATATGCAATACCTCCCAAGTCTCAGGGAGGCTCGGCTTTTTCCCAGCTTTCTCCTGTAACGGATATTCGATTTATTTATACATGAAGATATGTAATGATGAAATTGAAAAATCGAACATTTATGTAATTAAAGATAAGCTAACCAAATTAGCCCTATACTGATCAGTAAGAACCGATCCACCATAATAGTCATCTATGCATTTCCCTCGGTTCTGCTTATTCCTTTCTGATGCTTTCTGCTTATTCAGAAGATAATATCTCTAAATGTAATTTAATCTAAATTCGGCATTCAAATTATTTAAGTATATTTTTAATTACCTTTGCTTTGGGTGTATCTCAATGCAATAAGAGAAACGCAAATCGATCTCTAGAGATAATGGAGGGAAGAGCGGTAAAACGTTCCCAATCATCCGTAAATTCTCCGACCGTTTGAATTTTTTCTTTAATCTTTGATGCCATCTCTTGAATATTTATGATATCTCATACCGGATATGCGTCTAATGTCCGTCTATATCATATTCTAAGATGAAATGTTTTTGTAATACGGATTGATAAATATATTGTTTAATAAATTTATAATATACTATAGGTTTGCATGTAATGTTGAAATATAGTTGAGTTATACATTACCGAGAGTGAGCACCAAATCCATACGTTTATTTCTCAGAGGCTATCTGCAAATGTGAAGCCCACGTTCCAGAAGTCAGTGTTGCGGACGAGAATACGATATAACCATAGAAATGTGTAGCCCACATACCCGGACCTACGGGCTTTCCACCTACCCATTGCAGAATTTCCTTTTTTCCACGCATATCATATTTCGTAATTTCATTTGCAACACCTCTTCCGTGGTATTCAAACTGGGCCAGATTATCTCCCGCAGCCCGTGCCTCATCAATACTCATGTCTGCTGCCTCTATCATCATATCGATTTGAGGTCGAGCAGCAGCCCACCGCGCCATTGCCTTCGCATTTTCTCTATCGCGTAACAGTTTTTTATTTTGTAAATCGTGAGGAAGAGGCAATGCATGAATCCCCTCATCAGTGACGGGATCCGAGAATGCCCCAGGTTCTCTACTCAAGTCCGTACACCGCTCGTCTAAATGTGCATACGGATCATGCTGCATTGATGGACGTACATCCTCCTGATCATATGTACCTACACATTTTAATTTATTATTATCAATGTAATAGTTATTTGAATAAAATAATGTGGTCGATGATTATTTAAAACTTGTAATATATACCTCTACTCTCAGTATCGGGCTGTGTCAAGAATTCAGTATCTCGATCTATTTTCTTTGAAGAAAATACTTTGGTAAATTTTCCAAATATGCCTTTTTGTCCCATCTGTTTTATACAAGAGTAATGACGATACAAAATATATAATATGCATAAATCATTAAGCTAACAAATAAATACATTACAGGTGATTAGAACTGCTAGATTTTTCATATATCATTTTCATGCAAGTGATTATAAGTTTTTTCAATTGCAAAGTTTATAACATATATCAATTGACTACAATTGTTTACAACTGCAAAGTTTTTCTTATGTCAACCGGATGTGCTTCATCAAGGTCAATCTCGTCGGTAGAACTATCGAAAAAAGATTTAGGAGGTGCCAGCAATACAATCAAAGTTTCTTCATGATTAGGATTTTTGACATAGAAACACTGCTCAGCTTGTGAAGCTAATATGAACTTATCATCTCGATAAATTTCTTTATTGAGATTGACAAGGTGAAAGCCGTACTCATCGATCTGAATGCAAGCGCACCAACGAACTTTGAACATAACAAATCTTTCTTGCTTATTATTCCCGTAAAATAACTCTATTATATCCTCTAACCGACTGTAATATTCTTTTTTTCCTTCCCGTGGTCTTTGATCATGGGAACTTGAGAGGCATGTGTGTTGAAATGGACAGTAAATCCCATTGTTTTGGGTAGTCAATTTTTCGGTTGTAAGAAATTTTAGGTTATTAATACAATATGAACCGTATCGATTCACTTTTGCACTAGGTTCTTTAGATAGTCGCATGATTACATCCGGGAATTGCATCCCTTTTGCTATGTCATCTTCAATCTACAATACATTTACACGTAAAATGTATAAGTTATATATGATATATGCATGTGAAACGTGAAATATACAAGACATATGTACGTGTTTACGGAACCACCGTGGAAACTGTTTCTTATGTATTTGATTAATCTTCCAATTTGCACTCTTTCCGGAAACCGCATTCGTAAATTCTTCAACATGTCGGCTAAAAGAATAACAGTATTAATTATTTAGGCATATATAGATGTAGGCACTTAAAATATTGACGCGATTAAATTTTTTAATTTATATACCTTCTATGATCGGCAGTAATTCCAAAATTATTAAGGATATACGAATGCGCTTGATCGAGCCACTCCCTTCGGTAGGATCGATCCTCCCCTTGTGAATGTGATGGCTGATCATCGTTAATTCAAGAAGGACGGTTTATTCTTATTTCAACTTCACGCAAGTAACGAGAAGTGAAGTTAATTCATTCATTAGCGCAGCAACTCTCGGTTATTGACCCTTCCGGTCGAGCTCGATTGCACACATACCGTTTCAAGAATCCTAAGTATCTAAAACGTTAACGAATACTTTAGAAAAATGTGAATATTATAATGAATTAAATAATACAATTGACTGAAAAATATATTACTTTTCTACTGGATACATCCACCTATATGAGACAGGTCCAGCAATCATTGTCTCTGTAACTAGATGCACAGAAAGATGAACCATGACGGTGAAGAAAGATAGTTGAAATATCATCTCCAATTTATAGAGCGTTTCAAAATTACCCTTTTACAACTCCTTGAATTTGGCCACATCTATCACTTTAGAACAAAAATTGTTGAAAATGTCACAATACTCTATCAAAATTTTGGTGATATTGGATGGCAAATTATGTCGAAGAGTCACTGGAAGCAATTGATGCAGAAGAATATGACAATCGTAGGTTTTAAGATTCAAGAGTTTTGGTGGCTCGACATACACATCTTTGCTATGTTAGAGGAGTACCCATCTGGGGTTTTGATACTCTTTAGCACCTCACAAAAATTTTCATAGCCAATTTTGACATTGTGTGGCTCGAAACTGATAATTCATAGACACCAACATCACGAAGCTCCGGATGCAATTCATGTTGGATTCCAAGCTTCTCCAAGCACTCGCGAGCACTCAACTTATCCTTGGACTTAGAATCGTCCTGTAAAAATGTGCCAGCAATAGTATCAAACACATTCTTCTCTACATGCATGACATCAATAGTTTGTCGAATCAACAGATGTTTCCAGTAAGGAAGATTTCATAATATACTTTTCTTCTTCCACACACTCAACAATTCGTTATTTTCATATCGCTTCCATTTTTTTTGTTTATTGAAGAAATCATCTGAGTTAAAATGATTAGAACCTTACTGGAATTAACACGATAAAATCTTCTCAAAAATTTATATCCCTAACAATTGTTTTGGTGCTTCATCCTTTCAAATATTCTATCAAACTCATTTGCCATCTTTTTGTACGGATTATTCGCCGATAGCTACCTACGATGAAACCAATAGCAAAACTTACCATGTGTCTTAAGCTGGAGGGCAATATAATCTAAGACTACATGATGGACATGCATACTTTGCGTAGGTAGACCATCCAGATAACATGCCGTATGTTGGAAAATCATTAATTGTCCAAATAACAGCCCCTTGCATTCTAAACTTCTCCTCGGCGTATGCATTATATGTCTCTACTCTATGTTCCCAGTGTTCTATCAGCTCTTCAATTAAAGATTCCATATAGACGTCGATGTTCTGGCCAGGTGAATATTTTCCAGGAATTAATAAGAAAAGAATCATATGCGGTTTCTTCATATACATCCAGAGAGGCAGATTGTAAGTCATAAGCAATACTGGCCATGTGGACCAACTAGAGCTCATTAGTCCATAAGGCATGAAACCGTCGGTTGCCAAACCTAGACGTGCATTTCTCGGCCCATCCCCAAAATGATCAACATAATCTAATTGCTTCCATACTTCTGCATCATCCGGATACCTCAGCTTCTCTTCTTTGATTCGACGATCAGAATGCCACCGCATGCTCTTCTCCATATCCTTTGAAATATATAAATTTTGCAAGCTCTTAGTCAGGAGGAAATAACGAAGGATTTTGGATGAAGTTTTCTTACTCTTTTTGCTGACATCGGACGTTTCTGCGTTTAAATTTCTCTTAATATTTTTCCGCCTAGACAAGTTGCAAGTGGGACACTTATCGAGAGACGCATCATCCCTGCGATACAACACACAGTCATTGGGACATTCATCGATCTTCTCATACGAGAAACCAAGTGTCTTAACAATCTTTTTTTCCTGGTAATGATTCTCTGGAATGCTTTCCTTTCCTTCAGGAATTATTTTGCGTAAGAGATCAAGAAGAACGTCAAAGTGCTCATTAGCCATCCCACTGATCATCTTCAGATGGAGGAGCCTTATTACAAATGACAACCTACTAGATTTCGTACAGTCTTCGTACAGATCTTGTTCGTTTTTCTCTAGAAGTTTCTGTAATTCTTCTAATTCACTGGTGCCTTCAGACGGTTCAACATCATTCATTTTCTCTCCAGCAAATAAATTTTCCAACATCTCATGCGTGTCATCTATCATGTCACCCATCGAAAATTTAACTTACGAAACTGCAGTCTCATTATTCATCCTCATTTCCTCATCACGTATTCTCTCGCCATGGTAATTCCAATGTATCTAGTTCGGTTCAAAACCCTCTGCAAATACATGTTCTTCTATCACTTCACGTCGAAAACGGGCTCTATTCTTACATTTCTTATAAGGACAGAATAAGAGTCCATCCCGGTTACGCTTTGGGTTCATCTCTGCGTAATCTGAAATAACTTTAAACTCATCTTTAAATTAGGTGTCTTTTAAACTATACCTATCTTTTTTTCCCCATGTGCATAAACGATTTATCTGAAGGAATTCTCATCTGTTATAATACAGATAATAATATAAGTTTAACATATCTTATGAGTTTATTACAAGCTCATCATTAAAGAAATTTTCAAGTCTTAAATTAGATTTCATGATGTAGACGCATCAAAGTATCTAAAGTCATTTAAGATTGTCATACGTACCCAGGGCAAAAGGTCGGGACGAATAATTAGTTTCACGGTTGTCAGGAATAAAGGTCATAATTCCCATTACGAATGCAACACTCGCATCTCACATCCTCCTGTT
This sequence comes from Agapanthus africanus, assembly GCA_030015575.1. NCBI lineage: Eukaryota > Viridiplantae > Streptophyta > Magnoliopsida > Asparagales > Amaryllidaceae > Agapanthus > Agapanthus africanus. The sequence goes on from CM057339.1 coordinate 144,122,733, forward strand.
TTTCGTCCATTTCGAGAATATTTCCCGCAGCACTTTCTCCCTGTTCCCCGTGTTCGTACATAAATCTGTATACGGGGAGCAAGTGGAAAACACTGTCGAAACTTCTCGAAATTGAAGAAAATATAGGAGGATGTGAGATGTGAGTCTTGTTGCATTTGTAACATGTCCAAACTAGAAAAATTCGACAATCACTGAATATCAAATTCCCTCTTCGAATACTACACATATGTTTGAAAAAATTGAATATGACGCTCAACTCTCACAAATATATAATGTGATCATATCAATTCAACGAGAAAAAGATTTGACATACACCAATTGTAAGACGGAAAATTACAGATCGACCCTAAACAAGTTTAAGACCTTTCGATCTTAAACTTATTAATTAAATGAAAACAGAAAACCCTAGTTACGTTTCTAATTAAAATTTTAGGGTATCCCTTAACTTTGTATTTAATCGTTTTTTAATCAGGGTCTCGGTTCTGTAACATTTCAGAAAAATAAAATATTATTATTGGGAATTTTTACAATTAAATAATATTATATTGAATATTTTAATAAGGCAGCATAATTAAATACCGATAAATTGGGAAAAATTTGGAAAATTATGGAAATTACTGAAATGAGAGTGCTTTATGCGAGTTAAGCAAATTATGAAAATTTATGATTTATTTGACGCTATTTTAATGCTAATCGCGATTAAATATCGCTAATCGCGCATTAAACGTGTTTTGTGCACATGACATGCACATGTCATTTTTAGCACTTGTTACATTTTTTCTTTCATGCTTTCTTCTTTTTTTTATCATGCATGGTTATAAATTTAAAGAGAAGAAAAGAAAAGGAAAAGAAAAGGAAAGGAAAAGAAAAGGGATATGAATAAAGAAATGAGGGATGGGCATGAGAGAGAGAGGGTGAGGGGTCTCCATTGACCATGGCTTGTCTCCACACTTCATCATTCTCATCTCTTTCCTCTCTCCCTCTCACTTGGGCTGCTGCCCTCACTCCCTCCCTCTTTTCATCCTCTCAAACACCATTAAAAACTCATCCAAACTCCATCCCCACTTCATTAAAAATGTGCACAAGCTCTCAAGCTACATTTTGGACCAAGAAAGCAAGGATTTTGGACACTTGGGGCAACTCAAGAAAATTCTTGAGTTGCCAAATGAGATAATTTCTGCACCATTAGATTTTTATTTCCATTACCTTAGCACCCATACAAGTTTAGAGGTGTTTTGATGCGGTTTGGTGAACTTTGAAAATCCCTAGTTAGGGTTTGAAGGGATTTTGATTTGAGATAGTGTAATTAACTTAGTAGTGAACTTAAACCCCCCTTAGCGACAACATTTTGGACTAAAACCTGAGAGTAGAACCCCAAACCCAAACTTTGAAAACCCCGACATCGGCAGATTTTAAGGAAATTGTGATGTATTTTGGTATCTGCTATCACCCGAAGCTTCTGAAAATTATTTAGCAAACACATAGTGATATGCAGGCAACCTGGAATGTACCACCAAAACCCAAGATCACAATTCCCTCACTTGGCCGCAAATTTATCCCTTTAGGCCGCAATTTGCGGCCTGGGCATTCCTGTTTGGGTTCGTGCTTGTTCCAGGGCTTTATCTCCTGTAAAATAGACCCTTGACATATGCAACTTTGGCTAATTTGGAATAGGGTAAAATCTGGAGCTAATTTTCAAGGTTTCTAAAATTGTTTTGCGGCTTTTAATGAATTTGAATTTAGTATTTGGATTTGTGTTTCCGTCGTGTGGCGTTTGAACATCAACGACTAGGGTTAATGATCGTGTTTTGCATGCTTAGATCATGGGTTTTGACCTATGAACGATACGCGTGCCGATTTGGTTTTCGTGCGCTATTTCCATTTACGTTGACTTGTGGTATACATGTAGGTACCCTCGAGTAAGTTCGGAGCAACGAGGGGCATGGCGACATCGACATCGGCAAGCAAGAGCTAATGAGTAGATATATATTTACGGGGGAAGTCGGGTGGATGGCATATAGCAACCCCGCAGTTTCATAGTATATAACGCATTTTCGTTATGTTATATATTATATATTTATATACCTATGTATATGGAGATGTGCTTTGTAGCTAGAATTCTTTAGATGACTTATTGATAGCGTCATTAGTAAATTGTTGTTGCGAACCCCAGATTTGAGATTACACCTACACGCACGCACACACATGCATACATTTATTTTACTTGTGCGTATATGGGGATATGTATACACACACACACACACATGGGTATGGCACTATGTATATATATAGACGTATACATATACACGGATGATAAGGATAGTACTTGGGATAGGAGATGAGTCCATAAGATTGGGGTTGAGGCCGTGAGATCGGTGATGTGACATGGTTCGTATTTGAGATACGACATGATGTTTTAGCGGGTCCTTTCGACGTGGTGTTTTCAGACGCACGCATGCCTATACATAGATGGTATCAGTATTGTACTAGACGTAGATCAGTACCCCGGATCATGATATTTGATAAAGAGGATACCGGATGAATAATGTGATAGATGTGACATTTGACCCGTACCCACATTTGGGAGGCCGTACGACGGATTTACCGTACGAGCTATATATTGATGATAGTCCGCACTCTTGACTCGAGGATGTCATATTATATTAGGGTATCGTATGGGATACTATTGAGGCGGGATCACCGACTATTATATATATATATATATATATATATATATATATATATATGTATGTATGTATGTATGTATGTATCGACTCAGATGTTAGGCGGTTTCCTTACCTTTCGATCAGCCTGTTTAGTTTAGTCCGGTAGTTTACTTGTAAATGATAGATTAGACTCGAGTCATACCTATTTCAAAACTAACGAATTATGAGTATTTTAAAGACAGGCCAAGGGATTCTACGGATATTTCAAAGGACGTATCTTTTCTTAAAAACACCGTAGCCCTTATTTTCAAAACACCATGATTCGTGTTATTTCAAATGGAAAAACTGTATGACTCATAATTATATAAATGCAGATTAGTTATCATTGTGTTTATTGTTTAGCTCCCGCATATTCTTACTGTTCGCATCGCATCACATGCTTATATTGTGTTTTCATATGCTATTATTGAGATCATGCTGTCAGGACACCAGCACCATTACCGATGATGCGTATGTTCCGCATACACTTACTTGCCGTTGCGCACACATCATCATCGGTAATTGCCATGTCACGTACACTTTAGAGAATATTACTCATTGACATAGCTTGTTAACTGATAGTTCGACATGGTATTAGCGTACTCGTCTTTATATGCTAGTTTAGACATTGCAGTTTATTACTTGCTACTTCATGCATATTATTATTCACTATTATGCAGTATTATAGAGTTTTATGCCGATATTCACTGTTTACTTGCTATTGATGATTGGATTTCGGATTTTCATGAGATTTCCTGGATATGGGAGAAAACCGCAAGAATATATATAAACTTCTCTCTCTCTCTCTCTCTTTAAAATCAAAAGTGTGGTTTTCTCGTGATGTATGAGTCGTCCACCATGATGTTTTCTCGGTTATGAGATGTATTTCGAGACCCGATTCGAGGATTCTTATGAACCATCTCGGGTACATGGTGGACCCGATATGGTACCCCGGGGCAAGAGTGATTTCATGGAGGATGATGAGCCCGGCAGAGGCAGACTGCCTACCGGTGATTGTTTGGCGCGTCGGATATCCGGAGGATACCGTTCGTGGTCGTGTGATTTATGATATGGGCCGATCCGGACTGACGGAGCCCGAGGTATTGAGACATTGAGATATTGAGATTTGAGACACTGAGATTTTGAGATTTGCTGATACAGGCCAGTCCGAGTAGTCGGAGCCTGAGATATTGAGATATTGGGGTGGGTTTATGTTTTGTGTCGATACTTGACACGGATTCCTCTGTTGATTTCATTGATGATACTCTATTTATATACATACAGAAATCTCATTAAATAAATGAAAACAGTTGTCTCACTCATTTCATTACATTACATTCATACCTCATATACATGATATATTGCAACCTGAGGCACTGACACGAGCACATGGGATTACACTTATGTATAGATGTTTACCCTTGCCACCTTTTCATGCTTCAGACTTTATCATTTTGAGGTTATATATATATATATATATATATATATATATATATATATATATATATATATAGTATTGACCTAGGATTGTGTCATACATACGATTTCTACTCGGTGATGTTTTCTACTCACGAGTTGGCAACTCACCCTGTTGTGCCACAGTTTCTTGCAGGTTTTGTCGTACGGGATTCATTACGGCTTTGCTGGCACACTGCTTCTATTTCGGGTGATTTCTTTGGTAGGTGGGTTCACTTGTATCGTGACCACCATTGTACTTTATTTTATTCATTGTATCTAGTAAACTCCATCAACCAGACATGTATATTTATTTCAGACCTAGAGACCAGAGTTGTATATTCTTTCGACCTTAGAGTCGCGCGTTGTATTATTATGGATTTGATGTTTTCTGAGTTTCCTTTCAGTTTTGATCCTCGCCCTTCGGCGTTGTATATTATATTGCTTGCGTGGTTGTGGCCGTCGATTGACGAAGAGCTAGCTCCCGCTTGGGGATGCCTTTTATCATTGATGCATATATTTATCATGTTGTACCCCATTCGGGCCAGTATTTACAAAAGAACTATGCTGAAATTTTCAGAAAAGACTTGATGTTTCTAAAACGCATATTCGGCCTATTTTATCAAAACACCTTCTTTTAAAATGGTTTAAATTTCTGGGATTTTAACTTACTTGAATTAGATGGAGCCCTATAGACTTCATATGATTCAAGTGCCAGTCACGTGCCATTTCCGGGTCGTGACAAAGTTGGTATCAGAGCGCTAGGTTAAGCTTGGTTCGAGTCTATATTTGACTATGCGGATCCTAAAGCGTTTAGATATATACGGAATCTAGGCTTGACCTTACGGAACGTAGACTTAGTCGAGGGTGTATTAGACCCGAACTTTCGTCGCATAGGTTGACCTTGGTTGATGGAGTAGGTGACTTAAGGAGATTGACGTACCATGCGTTTTTTCCACGGCATACTTACGATACGCTACTCCGCTTAAGAAGCCTTAGGATGTACATTTCCTTGCACATTATTATATTCATTCATGATCTATCCTCATCGATATCAGTTTATGGTTTTGCTGCCACGATACACGGGCAGAGAGAGAGCTACGGTTAAAGTTGCGGTTAGCACGAGCTCGTCACGAACGAGGACTGATCAGGGCGTGATTCTAGGGACATACGATTGCATAGAGCGGCATCGTTTATTGTGTTTTCGCGCAGATTTGATGGATCGCTGTTATGAGATTTGTCGGACGTGCAGATCAGCACCAGAGGATTGAGCCACTGATATAGGCCAGCCAGAATATGATGACCATTGATGTATCGCTTATTCATGATGATTGAGGCACTGTTCAGCGTGCTGACGAATGGGCCAGTTGTTGCTGCGAACGACAAGATATTTCCCCAGATGTTAGAGCTATTGCAGTACGAGTTGTACTTAGAGATATGATAGAAGGTCGCTAGTCACCCGAGGATGAATGACTATGACATGTGGTTCGTTCGCTTACCCCGATGCGAGGTCATCAGATAGATTGATTCCAGCTAGAGACGACTTCACGCAGGTACGTTGAGAGTCGATAGAGGCGATCGAATGTTAGAAACCCATATTCCAAGTTTAAAGTATTTGGAAAGACATGCAAGCAATTCTATGGACCCTCTAGAAGAATGAAACCCTAAATCGAAATAATGACCATGTGAAAGCCTTTGAATCTTAGGGTTTGCGGCAGTTCCGCTGTGCCATTAGTGAGGCTTGGGTTTGCCCTTCTACGGCTGGTCCACCGGTGCTGTGGAATGTACTCGATACTATTAAATTGTACCCAAGATGTTGACCTCTTGGGGGATTAGAGGTTTCGACGAATCGATCGAATGGTTCGACTTCATTCGGATGCTATGTGATGGGATGCATTTCTTGGGAGACTCCAGATACGAGTATAGCCGTTGGAGCACGGTCCATGCAGCCACGATGAGACGAGTCCGAAGCAGTCGACATTAGAGAAAAGTGGAGTAAGAGGTTCGTATGGGATCTTGATGAGATGACGTTCCACTCCGCCGACATCAGAGATGTGATACGCATGCAGAGGCGTTGTATATAGATATATCTTCCAGAAGGAGTCGCGATGAGTATGCAGCTGTTCCGGAACAAGAAACAGATTTAGTGAAGGGTGATAACTTCCGGACAGTTCGGCAGAGATGAGATTTGGGAGAGACCTCGACAGGACCTTTCTGGAATAATGCACGAGAAGAATTGGACCCAGGAGTGGTCATTTTACGCACACCAGCAGGCCAGAGTTCGGCATCGTCGACGAGACATGTTATGAGTGACCATGACAGTTGGCCAGAGATTCTTAGAGGATGTGCTTGAGCGGGACTATTCCGCCATACTTGATTTCGGTATTTTGGGCTATCTATTCGCATGATTGAGTGTTGATGACCGAGTTTCATGATATTTGTTTTCGTGCACCATGGTTGCACCTGCTGGGTTTTTATATTTTGTGCATAGTTATTACACTTGAGATATGCTTTATCCACCGTTGTGTTGATTTATGATTTGTGCACAGTTATTGCACTTGATATCGTTTTGTGCCTTGGATGCACATGTTTATGACTTCATGGATTTTATACAGTTGAGTTGATTTTGTGTATATGGTACGGAAATGATTTGGTTTTTGCACTCTGTATAGTTCACATATGCTTGCAGTGCATTGATACGTATTTGTGCACCGCAGTTGCACTGGACTACGATTTGATATCATTTGAGATATGGATTTTGATTGTGATACACGATATTTGTTTTTTACACCTTGTGCACCTGATTGGATTCTTGCGCATATTGGACGCGCTTGGATTGGATTTTGCGCATGTTCGGCGCTTGATATTGGATTTCGTGATTTCGTGCATGATGGATGCACCTGATTTGGATTTTCGCGCATGTTGGGCGCATGATATGAGTTGCGATTTTGGTGCACGCCAGATGCACTAAATCGAGATTCTTCGTGCATAACAGATGCACCTGATTTTGCTGTCAGGCACACACGTTGCCTCTGAAAGGTGTTTCGTGCACACCCGTTGCACTTAGATATTGTTTCTGTGCACATGTATGACACATTCATGGATTTTGATTTCCGTGCGCACCAGACGAACGTAGCTTTCATATGCATATTTTGGGATTGATTTCTTATGGAACAGTACGTTTTTATGATAGCTACGATTTGTTTTCGTACTAAGTAGGACTAGTCAGAGGACAGTACCTGGATATATTTTTCATGCATTGATAGTTATCGGAGGGATTTCCAAACAGGGAGCTATAGTCTCAGTATTTACCTACGTGTCCGAGATGACACGAAACGTTTAAAACAAGGGAACCCTTCTAAATTATTTTTCAAACCGACGGGACGTGTATGTTAAACAAAGGGTATATATATAGCTATTTTTCTATAATAGACGTTCGCCACTGTGCAGTGTTATGCGCATCGCACAGCAACTTGAAAGGTTTGGCATGCATTTCCTTCAGATGTTTACATGTATGGTTTTGATGTATATCATGTCGGTTTTCGTATTGAATTTTACATTGGTGTCTTCACCATGACTCCGATGATTAAGGGATGCTTGACGGAGTTTTGTTTTTGAGTTATCTGCTCATTTTTCATGCGCATGCATTGCGCTATGATGCGTTTTATGTATTGATGATTTCGGAGCCCGGACGACTTGGACTTTTTACTGAAATGTTTTAGTATTCGAGGGGTTTAAATTTAAATTCGAGGACCGAATTTCTTTAAGTGGAGAAGATTGTAACATTTCAGAAAAATAAAATATTATTTTTGGGAATTTTTATAATTAAATAATATTATATTGAATATTTTAATAAGGCGGTATAATTAAATACCGATAAATTGGGAAAAATTTGGAAAATTATGGAAATTACTGAAATGAGGGTGCTTTATGTGAGTTAAGCAAATTATGAAAATTTATGATTTATTTGACACTATTTTAATGCTAATCGCGATTAAATATCGCTAATCGCGCATTAAACGTGTTTTGTGCACATGACATGCACATGTCATTTTTAGCACTTGTTACATTTTTTCTTTCATGCTTTCTTCTTTTTTTTATCATGCATGACTATAAATTTAAAGAGAAGAAAAGAAAAGGAAAGGAAAAGAAAAGAAAATGGATATGAATAAAGAAATGAGGGATGGGCATGAGAGAGAGGGGGTGAGGGGTCTCCATTGACCATGGCTTGTCTCCACACTTCATCATTCTCATCTCTTTCCTCTCTCCCTCTCACTTGGGCTGCTGGCCTCACTCCCTCCCCCTCTTCATCCTCTCAAACACCATTAAAAACTCATCTAAATTCCATCCCCACTTCATTAAAAATATGCACAAGCTCTCAAGCTACATTTTGGACCAATAAAGCAAGGATTTTGGACACTTGGGGCAACTCAAGAAAATTCTTGAGTTGCCAAATGAGGTAATTTCTTCACCATTAGCTTTGTATTTCCATTACCTTAGCACCCATACAAGTTAGAGGTGTTTTGATGCGGTTTGGTGAACTTTGAAAATCCCTAGTTATGGTTTGAAGGGATTTTGATTTGAGATGGTGTAATTGACTTAGTAGTGACCATAAACCCCCCCTTAACGATAAAATTTTGGACTAAAACCTGAGAGTAGAACCCCAAACCCAAACTTTGAAAACCCCGACATCGGCAGATTTTAAGGAAAGTGTGATGTATTTTGGTATCTGCTATCACCCGGAGCCTCTGAAAATTATTTAGCAAACACATAGTGATGTGCAGGCAACCTGGAGTGTACCACAGAAACCCAGGATCCCAATTTCCTCACTTGGCGGCAAATTTATCCCTTTTGGCCGCAATTTGCAGCCTGGCCATTTCTGTTTGGGTTCGTGCTTGTTCCAGGGCTTTATCTCCTGTAAAATAGACCCTTGACATATGCAACTTTGGCTAATTTGGCATAGGGTAAAATCTGGAGCTAATTTTCAAGGTTTCTGAAATTGTTTTGTGGCTTTTAATGAATTTGAATTTAGTATTTGGATTTTTGTTTCCGTCGTGTGGCATTTGAACGTCAACGACTAAGGTTACTGATCGTGTTTTGCATGCTTAGACCATGGGTTTTGACCTATGAACGATACGTGTGCCGATTTGGTTTTCGTGCGCTATTTCCATTTACGTTGACTTATGGTATACATGTAGGTACCCTCGAGTGATTTCGAAGCAACAAGGATGGGCATGGCGACATCGACATCGGCAAGCAAGAGCAAGTGAGTAGATATATATATCTACGGGGGAAGTCGGGTGGATGGCGTATAGCACCCCCGCAGTTTCGTAATATATAACGCATGTGCGTTATGTTATATATTATATATTTATATACCTATGTATATGGAGATGTGCTTTGTAACTAGAATGCTTTAGATGACTTACTGATACCGTCATTAGTAAATTGTAGTTGTGAACCCCAGATTTGAGATTACACCCACACGTACGCACACACATGCATATATTTATTTTGCTTGTGCGTATATGGGGATATGTATATATATATATACACACACATGGGTATGGGACTATATATATATATAGACGTATACATATACACGGATGATGAGGATGGTACTTATGATTGGAGATCAGTCGATGAGATTGGGCTTGAGGCCGTGAGATCGGTGATGTGACATGGTTCGTATTTGAGATACGACATGATGTTTTAGCGGGTCCTTTCGACGTGGTGTTTTCAGACACACGCATGCCTATACATAGATGGTATCAGTATTGTACTAGACGTAGATCAGTAACCCGGATCATGATATTTGATAAAGAGGATACCGGATGAATAATGTGATAGATGTGACATTTGACCCGTACCCAGATTTGGGAGGCCGTACGACGGATTTACCGTACGAGCTATATATTGATGATAGATCCGCACTCTTGACTCGAGGATGTCATATTATATTAGGGTATCGTATGGGATACTATTGAGGCGGGATCACCGACAATTATATATATATATATATATATATTTATATATATATTTATATATATGTATATATATGTATGTATCGACTCAGATGTTAGGCGGTTTCCTTACCTTTCGATCATTCTGTTTAGTTTAGTCCGGTAGTTTACATGTAAATGATAAATTAGAATCGAGCCATACCTATTTCAAAACTAACGAATCGTGAGTATTTTAAAGACAGGCCAAGGGATTCTACGGATATTTCAAAGGACGTATCTTTTCTTAAAAACACAGTAGCCCTTATTTTCAAAACACCACGATTCGTGTTATTTCAAATGGAAAAACTGTATGAATCATAATTATATAAATGCAGATTTGTTATCATTGTGTTTATTATTTAGCTCCTGCATATTCTTGTTGTACGCATCACATGCTTATATTGTGTTTTCATATGCCATTATTAATATCATGCTGTCAAGACACCCGCACCATTACCGATGATGCGTATGTTCCACATACACTTACTTGCCGGCTCGCACACATCATCATCGGTAATTGCCATGTCACGTACACTTTAGAGAATATTACTCATTGACATAGCTTGTTAACTGATAGTTCAACATGGTATTAGCGTACTCGTCTTTATATGCTAGTTTAGACATTGCAGATTATTACTTGCTACTTCATGCATATTATTATTCACTGTTATGCAGTATTATGGAGTTTTATGCCGATATTCACTGTTTACCTGCTATTGATGATTGGATTTCCTATTTTCATGAGATTTCCTGGATTTGGGAGAAAACCGCAAGAATATATAAAAACTTCTCTCTGTCTTTAAAATGAAAAGTGCGGTTTTCTCGTGATGTATGAGTCGTCCACCATGATATTTTCTCGGTTATGAGATGGGTTATGAGACCCGATTCGAGGAGTCATATGAACCGTCTCGGGTACATGGTGGACCCGGTATGGTACCCCGGGGCAAGAGTGATTTCATGGAGGATGATGAGCCCGGCAGGGGCAGACTGCCTACCGGTGATTGTTTGGCGCGTCGGATATCCAGAGGATACCGTTCGTGGTCTTGTGATTTATGATATGGGCCGATCCGGACTGACGGAGCCCGAAGTATTGAGACATTGAGATATTGAGATTTGAGCCACTGAGATTTTGAGATTTGCTGATACAGACCAGTCCAGGTAGCCGGAGCCTGAGATATTGAGATATTGGGGTTTATGTTTTGTGTCGATACTTGACACGGATTCCTCTGTTGATTTCATTGATGATACTCGATTTATATACATACAGAAATCTCATTAAATAAAAGAAAACAGTTTCTCCCTTATTTCATTACATTGCATTCATTCCTCATATACATGATATATTGCTACTTGAGATACTGACACGAGCACATGGGATTACACTTATGTATAGATGTTTATCCTTTCCACCTTTTCGTACTTCAGACTTTATCATTTTGAGGTTATATATATATATATATATATATATATATATATATATATATATATATATATATTGATCGTATTGACCTAGGATTGTATCATACATACGATTTCTGCTCGGTGATGTTTTCTACTCACAAGTTGGCAACTCACCCCCGTTGTGCCACAGTTTATTGCAGGTTTTGTCGTACAGGTTTCGTTATGGCTTTGCTGGCACACTGCTTTTATTCCGGGTGATTGCTTTGGTAGGTGGGTTCACTTGTATCGTGACCACCATTGTACTTTATTTTATTCATTGTATCTAGTAAACTCCATCAACCAGACATGTATATTTATTTCAGACTTAGAGACCAGAGTTGTATATTCTTTCGACCTTAGAGTCGCGCGTTGTATTATTATGGATTTGATGTTTTCTGAGTTTCCTTTCAGTTTTGATCTTCATCTTTCGGCGTTGTATATTATATTGCTTGCGTGATTGTGGCCGTCGATTGACGAAGAGCTAGCTCCCGCTTGGGGATGCCTTTTATCATTGATGTATATATTTATCATGTTGTACCCCGCTCGGGCCAGTATTTACAAAGGAAACTCTGCCGAAATTTTCAGAAAAGACTTGATATTTTTAAAACGCATATTCGGCCTATTTTATCAAAACACCTTCTTTAAAAATGGTTTAGATTTCTAGGATTTTGGCTTACTTGAATTAGATGGAGCCCTTTAGATTTCATATGATTCAAGTGCCAGTCACGTGCCATTTCCGGGTCGTGACAGGTTCACTATTATCTGGTATTAATTAAGATTTCTTAATTAATGCTATAAGTTTATTAGTGTTAATTTTTCTTAATCAATTTGATTTTAGTTTTGATTTATGCATTTACTATACTTTAATTGGAATTAAAGGTTTTGATTTTTATTTTGATTTAGTTTATAAATTATGTTACAATTAAAAAATTTAAACAATAAATCATAAGCAACAAGATATCAAATCATTAAATTTAAAAAATAAAGAATATCGAATCATTAAATTTACAAAATACAAGCTAGAATTTAGGATGAATATATTTTTGAAATATTTCATATGCGGGCGTGCACGCACGCACACATACACTCTCACACACTCACACATACGTGCGCGCACTCAAACACTCATACACACACACACACACTCGCTCGCACGAACACACATTTACACATACCCCCAAACACACATGCACGTGCACCCCCTAAATATTAATTATAATACATTTTACCCTAAATGCATCTAACATAATCCTATAATCCATCTTACCATAAATTAATCTAACAAGTAAATTCATCGATTACCTATAATTCTTATATCTTCAACTCTAAACCTAAATTACTAAATTTATATTTCAATTTTTCGTTTATTTTCAATTCTAAAATCCATCAACTCCCAAAATCATAATAAATTTCAAACCCATCATTTTACAACTGATTTAATTCCTCATTATCCATATTTAATATATCAAAACCAACACAAATCATAGATTATAATCACCTAATTCCAAAATTTATTAATCTAATTGAAAAAATTAAGGGTATGAGAAGAAAACACCAACTTTAGTCCGGATTTGAAAAAGGAAAAAGATTGCAAGCTCCTACACCACCAACTGCAACAATAACACCTATAAAAAAATTTGGGTTAGATTTGATAATATTTTCGAAAATTTTGAGAAAAAAGAGGAGGGGAATTTCCCTCGGAAAAAATTAGAGGGAATGAGAAGGATAAAGGGGCCGTCGCGGCTCTTATCTGATCGACATATTAGCGACTGTTTCGAACGGTCGCTAATACATTGGCGATCGTTCATTAGAGACAGTATAATATATACTATCTCTAATAATATATTAGGGACCGTATATATTTACACGGTCCCTAATAAACGGTCTCTAATACGGACAGTTATTACTAGTTGTTATCCGAACTATAGCTTGTAAGAGAGGGTTGGAACAAGGTGATCTGCTGTCTCTTTACATGTTCTTACTTGTCGAAAATGTTTTGAACAGAATGTTATGTAGTGAAAAGAATAATGGTCTCATCCATATACTATCTATTCGAGGTATGTTGGGAGAAATTCCAATCGTTCAGTTTGTAGATAACACTTTCCTGTTTTGTAAGATAGATATAGAGGATATTACCAATCTGAAGTTCATCTTGTATATTTTTAAGGGTGCTTCTAGTTTAAAAATAAACTTCTTGTTAGATATACCTCACAATTAGATCCTTGAAGATTTCTTATTTTGAAGATCCGGAGTTATCATAAAGCTAAATAGAAATTTGATGTTATCTACAGGTCAGACGTCTGGCAGTCTCGGCGCCATATGTTTGCCTCTGCTCTGTATGCACGAGCATACTTTGGACATAAGTTTTCCTCGACGAGGTTCAAACGTCTGCCTAACGCTCTATTCTTTTGGGAGACAAATCCAGACATCTGGTCATCTCTTGTTCAAACGTCTGGTTTATACTCTATTAGATCGTGACTAAATCCAGACGTCAGCTGATTTCTTCAGTAGACGTCTGCTATATGACTGGGCCGGATATTTCCTCGGTTAGGAAATTAGTTTTTTGAGGAAATCATTTGTATGCTATATATATAATAGCTTATTTTAGACCTAGATCTGATACCTTTTGTTAATTTATGAGAACCCGTTGATAATTGTGAGAGATTTAGGGTTTGAGAGAGATTTGTATTCCTTATCGATTTGTACTCCTCCAATATTTGATTATTAATAAAGTTTCGTCTTCGCTTATTTGTTTTATGGTTAGTATTCATATTTTTATCTTGCCTGTGATTTAATTTTCTTTTTATTATCGATTGTGTGTTTGCTTCGTGATCGTCTTGATCTGCAATACTTCTCAAAAAGCTCTCTTACTTATTTTGGTAGAATTGAAAGTAAAGGAGAGATGCTTACTACTTTCCTGAATTATAAGGTAGAGATCCTTTCTATAACATATCTTGGTCTACCTATAAGTGAGAAAATGTAGAAGAAGAGATTGGCTATCATTACTGGATAGGATTTCAAAAAGGTTTTCAAATTGGATAGGAAAACTTTTATCGTCTAGAGGAAGGCTAACCTTGAAAAATTTGGTGATTTCAACCTGCCTTTGTATTACATGTCTTTTTATAGACTTTCAAAATGGGTGTTGGAAAAAATTGACACTATCAGAAAAATGTTTGTTTTGGAGTAAGGGAGATTCAGGAAGCACTTTCAAAATGTTGGTAAATTGAAACAACATTTGTAAAAGAAAAGAAAATGACGGTCTAGGAATTCTAGACCTGAAGGATTTTTATACAAAATGGGTGTGGAGGGTTTTGAACAACGACAATGTGTTGTGGGTCATGCGTTGGAAATATTATCATTCTGCCGTAAAAATTTGAAGGACACTAAATACATGAAATGACATGGTGTGGAAGAATATGGCTCTTGATAAGTTTTTATTATCTATAAATTGTTGTTGGATCTTGGATAAGCAATGGCAAAACAATTTGGTTTTGGCCGGATGATGCTTGAGATTCCTTTGAAGTCTAAAAAAAGGACCTGTAAGAAGTGATTTCACGTATGAGACACGACCCATACTCTCACTTTTCTCAGATATTATAAATATTCAAAAAGTGAGAATTGTTGATCAAATTATATGATCAAATAACTAGATAAGAGAAATTACTTAGTTATTAATTTTATTAACAAATGAGAATATGAGATTTTGAATTATTTTACAACTATACCACCATTCTATGATGGCAATATGGAACCATATCATTTACTATAGTATAGTTAAGTAAAAACAATTATACCAAAACAATAAAATATGGATCATAATATATATCAATAAACCGACTTAAAAAAAGTCCTAAAATTTTTGATTCAATGATAAATAATGAAGTTGCTATCAAAGAAATGGGGGTATCTGTCTTCAAATTGATGGCGATGGAAGCTATTGAATTTTCACTTACTTAATTATGAAATTGTGACGGAATGAAGAAACTTACTAATATAGCCTGATAGAATTGCACCGAAAGAAAGAAGAGAAAGATAGCGTGGTGTGGAAACTCAATAAAGATGGTAATTTTAAGATGCAAAGTTGTCATAAATTTTTAAACTTTGGTAGTCTTGAAGCTTGGTGGTATAATTTTATCTAGAAATCGGTAGTTCCGTTGGAAGTTAAAATATTTGCTTAGATTTTTCTCAACAGACGACTCTTGACAAGATTGTATATGACACGTAAAGGATGGGTAGAAGATCTGTCTTGTGAATTTTATAGTTCACACAAAGAAACAGATAACCATCTATTTTTGAAATGTCAATTTAGTGTTGATATTTAGACGATAATGCAAGGATGTTTGGAATTGCAAGATTACCCAACGAAATTGAGGAAATGGCCCTCGATTTTGACCCACCGAATTAGGAAGCTTCTTTATGCTGGAATAATTTAAAGATAATTATTTGTTTTTTTTTGTGGAACAGAAGAAACACGAAAGTATTTAACGATAAAGAATTATTCTTATGCGATGTATTATTAAAAATTGAGTTTCTATTCAAATTGTAGGTGACCAATACTACATTAATCGCTTGCCCCTACGGATTTAGCCGTAAGGGAAAACCACTGCCCCTACGGATATATCCGTAGGGACATAAAATTCCCCCATACATCTAAAGGCCGCAGGTGCAAGTCTTCACTCTGAACATACTTCTACGGAGTAATAGTTGCACCTACGCCTCACACCGTAAGGACATTTATCCCTACGGAGACATAATCTTTATTTAATTTATTAGTTTATAAAATAAAATACGTGTACCTACGGATTTATCCGTAGGGCCGAATAAATGACCCTACGGATATATCCGTAGGTCCAGATAAATGCTCCTACGGATTCATTCGTAGAGGCAAGTTTTACCCCTGTTACCAGGGACAAAATATCAGATATTCTGATATTTTGTCCCTAAGGCGAAATGTGTAGGGGCAAATATTGCACCTACGGATTAATCCATAGGTGCAACTGTTGACCCTACGGATTAATCCGTAGGGACAAAATATCAGGGTTTTTTTGAAAAGGGGCTTCCCGTTTTTTCCCCGTCTTATGCACAATAATATATACATCATATAACCAAATACCAAAATATTCATAATCAACATCTCATGTATAATATATATATATAAAATAAACAAACAGAATACGATATCAATATAAATCATCGTGAACAAGCAAACAACCACCAATATCGTCAAAAATATATACAATATGTATCAGATAAGTACATACATCCTCAAAAATAAATAAAGCTATCCTAGCTCGGTTCAGCTCCTCCACCTCTCATAATTGCCGTAATCTGGCACATCTGCTCTTCGGTGCAACCTTGAGTCGTCAAAAACTCGACTAATGAAGGAGCGGACTGTGCGGGAGTCTGAGCAGGCTGTGTTTCTGTAAGAGTGGTTTGCGCAACCGCAACTGAGATAGTGGCTTGCGGAGCCGCAGCCGAAGGAGATGCATGTGGAGCCGCAGCCAAAGTAGCATGCCGAATCTGTAAAATTTTGTGTGTAATAAACGAGTAAGAACGATGTATTAGATTTTATTCGAATTTGTATCATTATCAGATTATTGCAAAACCCCAATCTAAAAATACTTAGGGAGTTAGGCCTAGTTTGGATATATAGTTTGGAAATCCGTAGTTTATTTTAATTAGATAGT
Source organism: Agapanthus africanus (assembly GCA_030015575.1). NCBI lineage: Eukaryota > Viridiplantae > Streptophyta > Magnoliopsida > Asparagales > Amaryllidaceae > Agapanthus > Agapanthus africanus. The sequence continues at coordinate 144,140,022 of CM057339.1, forward strand.
TTTATGTAAGTATGATTAATCAAAACTAAGTTTACAACCAAATAATCTCAGGCTACTAATATTACATATGTTACTATCTATAATGTGATATAATATTTTACTATTAAGTAATATACATACCAACATCTTCTTCAACTCCTCGATGGTGGTCTTCAAGGCGGCAACATCATGCTCCAGAGGTCGCTCATGGAAGGTAGGGGAAGTAACACCGGAGTGGAGACCAACCTCATATGGGCCCTGCTAGGACCCAGTCCTCGGCCTCTCTCCCAACCTCCGTGGTGCCCTCCGTTTGCGGCGTCTAGAACTGGGGTCAGTAGCATCGGATCGGTGCGTCTACTAAAATCGATCCCCAATGCCTCCACCTGCTCCACCACCCTCTCCTACACCCACATTAACCATTAAAATATAAATATATCATTTAAATTTGAACTTATCAAAACAAAAATTTCATTCGAATTAGAATAAGTATTAAAACTTACGCAATACTCCTGGGTAGCGGTGTCGGGGAATCGAAGCTCGCCCGTGGCGGTATCTGTCGAGGTGTCGTGGACGGAAAGATACGCGGTCAACACGCTCGGTGTACTACCTTGCACCAGGGTCTGAACTCTCTACAATTCGCCAAAAAAATTACATATATTATAAAATAACTCTTAATGTTGCATTATATCAAAATAGATCAATTGTAATTTACCAATGCCTTCATGGCACGAGTAATGTTTCTCGAGCTACCTGTGTAAGTGGGGCGACCCCTCTTTGCCGACTTTCTATTCTTCTTATTTTGATCGGTTTGTTTCTGCACAACACAATCAGATTTAGTTTTCTAATTAAGCAACACAAAAAAATAAATTATATACTAAATAATTAATTACATTTAAATTACAAACCTGTTTGTGCTCAGATTCATAATATTGGTACAAGAGAAGCCATATATCTACGTCGACTCTAGCAAAGGCCGGAGTATGTAGCAGAGCCGCTCTCTCTGCCTCGGGGGTCGTCAGCCATACCAAATAGCAATCGATTTTCAGCTCGTTTCTATTATATCGGACCTTAGATTGCATGTTCTTCATGAGGCCTAGGTACAGAGCGTGAAGATCGAGCACTCTGTCAAGGTGATCAGGGTCGGGTAAAGGATGAAAGTCGTAATCCAACTGCAAATACAAGAAAATAATGTATTTAAATTACAAGCGTTAAATAATAATAAATTTATTGGATAAGTCAAATGAAAATATGTATTAATACCCGAGCATGATCCCAAAAGAGGGCAAATGAGCGCCGGTGTTGATCGACCCACTCAACGTGAAGTGGATACTTCTTTTGGATGTGGCTCTCATCCCCCATATATCGGACGAAACTCTCGGCATAATCGCCAGTATAGCGATAATCTAGGGTAAATAAGAGAGGGAATGGTGGCTCCCTGCTAACTCTATCGGGCCTCAGCCTGTGGGATTGATTCGGCCCTCGAGTCCCCCTCTCGGGATGGGGCTGCCTTGCATCTACAAGAAATATCAAGACAAGGAAAATTAATACAAAACGTTATTAAAAAATTAAGGATTAAAGAAAATTGAAGTGCGATATATATCTCCGGCGACAGCAGCACGAGCCTGAGCCCGAGCAGCAGCACGAGCGAGACGATATTTCCTCCGGTAAGGAACAGCCGGTGACTCGGAAGTGGACGCATCCCCTCGAACTAGAAAATAAATATTGACGATAAAATTACATGAAGTTCATGTTTATTCTTAAAGGATATGTAAAATGAATAAATATTTTATATTTATTCATACTAACCTGCAGACTGAGCGGAAGGTACGGAAGTGACGGGAGTGGCCTCTGCGCCAGATATGGATGCACCACCTATAATTAGACAATTAAAAATAGATCATATAAGTAATTGCAAAATGAATGTGTCTATCAATAATATAACATTCTAAATTAATATGCATGCAATATAGGATATATAAATATACCCGCACGTGCGGTGGTAGCCTCTGTCCGAGTTGTGAAGGCACCACATATAGCTAGACAATCAAAAAAATGATTATCTAAGTAAGAGCAAAAAGAATGTGTGTATATTTACGATATAACATTCTAAATCAATATGCATGTTGTTCCCCTCCGAATGGCGGCCGAGACGCGGGGGCGTCATTGCCTGAGATTCGGGGCAGATGCCAATTGGTGCTATCCGTCCACCTCTCCGAAGATGCCAAGTTGATTTATGGCACCATGTATCGAAGGTTTAAACGGATGCGTCCGATGTAGCAGACTTCGTCAGATTCCCCCTCGCTTGAGGGGTTTTTGATTGTGAGGACGCTCTTCCCTGCAGGCGCAAGCCCCTGCAGTTGATTACGCTACCGCATCGCGGTAACCACTTTCTCCTTCTCCAGATGGTCACTTCGTGTCGTGTGTGTTTATTTTGTGTTTGATTGCCCGTGGATTGTATACGGAGACTGAGTTATGTCGTCGCCCGTAGGGCGTGGACTAGTCCAAATCCGTATTATCTTAGATTTGGGTTTGGGGGTTTTGGGTTTAAGGATGCATTAGCCTCATTGAGGACTAAGATCAACTTAAACGTTTGTTAAGGATACGCCAGTCTAGTTTTCAGACTAAGATCAAGTTAACGGGATCGTTTAGATCCAACAATAGAGCAATTAAGGGAGCCATGTTGTTTAGTTTAGTGACATTGCGGTCGATAGGTAGTTTAAGGACATTGCGGTCCATAGGTAGTTTAAGGACATTGCGGTCCAATGTTAGTTTTAAGACATTGCGGTCAAGGTTAAGGACGTCGTAGTCCGTGAATTTAAGGACTCCATAGTCCAATGTTAGTTTTAAGACATCCCGGTCAAGGTTAAGGACGTCATAGTCCATGGGTTTAAGGACCCCACAGTCCGATGTTAGTTTTAAGACATCCCAGTCAAGGTTAAGGACGTCATAGTCCATGGGTTTAAGGACCCTACAGTCCGGCGTTAGTTTTAAGACATCACGGTCAAGGTTAAGGACCCCACAGTCCGGCGTTAGTTTTAAGACATCACGGTCAAGGTTAAGGACCTTATAGTCCATGAGTTTAAGGACCCCACAGTCCATATCAATGTGTGGTCATCGGGACCCGCCACCTCTTTGAAGACGTTGAGGAATTATAATGCCAAGTATCAAAGGAGTGAAGAGATGTACCCTTAAACCGGGTAGATTAAATAATCTTTGGCCCAATTTGGAACCAAGACCAGTTAATTATGTTATGAGCTCATTGGCCCAGTTAAGTCTGAATTGAGGGCTTATGGCCAGCTTGGGCTTGGTCCATTGAAGGAGAGGCTTTGCTAGAAACTCAGCCAATTGGGCTAAAGCTAGTGTTGAACACTAGAGACCAACAGCGTTGAACACTGGGGATAAGATTAACAAGTTAGTGTTAAACACTAAAAGATAATCAGTGTTGAACACTGAGAACAGAGCTTTCAAGTGAGCGTTAAACACTAAGACAAATTAGTGTTAAACACTAGGAACAAATATTTCAAATTAGTATCAAACACTAAGGAAATCAGTGTTAAACACTGGGAGCAGAATTTTCCAAATTAGTGTTTGAACACTAAGAAAATCAATATTAAACACTGGAAATGGAGTTTTCAAATTAGTGTTTAACACTAAGGCAGATCAATGTTAAATATTGGAAACAGGGTTTTCCAGGTTGGTGTTCAACACTAAGAAAGTCAGTGTTAAACACTGTAAATAGAGTTTTCCAAATTAGTGTTTAAACACTAAGAAAATTAGTGTTGAACACTGGATATAGAGCTTTCAACTTTAGTGTTAAACACTAATGCAAGAGGGGTCACGTGGTAGCACGTGAGAGTGCCCTCAATTTATTTTATTCTGCCAAAAGTATTGAATACTTTGGAGCATCACGTGTTGTCACGTGACGGGCATTTAAATGCTTGTCTGTTAGAGCTTCTGTTAGGGGTCACGTGGGGCACATGGGGAGTTGTCTCAAAACCCTTCTCTGTGGACCTTTTCAGGGGTCACGTGATAGCACGTGACTCTATTTCTTTGCCTGTTTGAGGATGCGTTTATCTTATTTAAGAATTAAATTCTTCATGGGGTTAAACCCTAGCTATAACTTTAGAGGAATTAAATTCCCACTTTTCTTTTTGAAGAATTATATTCTCAGGCGGAGTTAAACCCCGGCTTTTCTTCTGTAAGAATTAAACTCCTGGTGTATGTGAAGAACTGAATTCTATCATAGGGTTAAACCCTAATTTCTTCTTTCTTAAGGGAATTAAATTCCTGTTATTTTGACAGAATTAAGTTCTTAACTAGGGTTAAACCCTGGTTCTGTTCATTTTGAAGGAATTAAATTCCTACAACATAGGGTTAAACCCTAATTATAATTCGAAGGAATTAAATTCCTATAATTCTATGAGAATTAAATTCTCAAACATCCATTCCCTCTCTATGCTTTGGATCTGCATGGCAGGATCTCAACCCAATGGAAATTAAATTCTCAATTCGTGGGGAGATGTGCACTTTGCAGACCCTCTGCTAAAGAGAGAACTAAGTTCTTCTTTTTAATATCAGAGTTAAACTCTTTTGAGAATTAAATTCTCTTTTATCTTGAAAGCCTTCCCCTTCTTACCTAAGGTTTTCTTTTGCAGAAGATCAAATTCCTCCAAAGTCTCAAGGCTCTATTTTTCTCTCTCTCTCTGTGTGTATCGATCTCTGTATCCCGATCTCTCTATCTAGATCTGTCCCCCTTTTTTCTCTCCATTAACTCCTATTTATAGGAGAAGGAGCAGAATCGATTATTTTCGATGAATCATTCATTGAAGGATCTGATTTGTATTCATCAGAGATTTGATTTGCATTCATCATTTATTTGGACCTTTGGATTATTAGGTGAATTTTATTCACCATTGGATTTTAAATCTAAAGATATTCTTTTGTTGTTTCGGTTAGATTTTAAGGGAAAATCTTTCCAAGTTCAAGATTTTTCCATAGATAGGTGATATTTAATTACCTTTAAATCTTTAATCCAATCGGTTTCAAATAATCATTCCCCGTTGGAAAGATTAGAATGTTGTTCAGAATTTAATTCTGTTAAATAGATAGGCTTTGAAAGCCGGTCACGTGTGGCCACGTGACCCCCTGGAGCGAACTTTCTTCTCCCTTCTGCGCTCTATCTTCTAGCCGCTGTTCGACCGTCACGTGTCAACACGTGACCCCTGGTCACGTGTGAGCACGTGACCCTTTTCTGGAGCCTTTTCTTTGATTTAATCAAGGAGCTGAATCTGCCTTTGCCGCTGCTTTTAATTGTCACGTGCCAACACGTGACTGCTGGTTACGTAGTAGCACGTGATGCCTCCTCCGTAAACTTTCCTGATTTTAAATCAGGAAACACATGCACTATAGGATATATAAATATATCTGCAGGTGCGGTAGTGGCATCTGCCTCTTATGTGGACACACTACCAATAGCCAGACAATTAAACATTGATTATATAAGTAATTTTGAAATAAATATGCGTGTATATCTATAATATTATATTCAAAATGAATATGCGTGCAATATACCTGGAGGTGTGGTAAAGTCCATACGGACGAAGTCATCCGAAGGGGATACCGATCAGGGTGTAAGACCGGCCCTCTGGAGCTCCCTACGCAGCTCCCCGGGTGGCAGAACTGCTCTGCTTCTGCCTTTGCCTCTACCGCGGCTGGTGCTCCTGCTGCCCCTCGCTGCTCCGGGCGTCGTCATCAAACCTAGATAAGAGTACAATCATTATATAATCTGGAAAAGTTGGACGAACCATGATAGGGTGGAATACTTTGTATTCTCATAAATTGGTCTTCTAGCATCATTCATGAACTTTTCATACTTATCCGCACGCGGTCCTTGACCGGAAAGAATATCATCTTTGGTAGGAATACTATCACCGAGGGCAACCTCTACCATATCCTCCATTTCTTGTCCTGGAAAGAAGTTATCGTCCTCTTCTTCTGCCGCATTACCGTCTTCTCCTTCTTCTTCTGCCGCATTACCGTCTTCTTCTTGTCCTTTTTTGTGATATAGCCAAGTTGTATAAACTGTAGTAAAACCATATTTAACGATGTGAAGCTCTACGATTTCTACTTTCTGGCAGAACTTATTCTCACATCTATCGTACGGATAGAGAATCTTCTCTAACACAATCTTATTATGTGCATGTGTAAATTCAATAAAAGCAGCAACTCTTGTGACGAATTTAGATTGCATGTGTTGTTGCCAATCCACGTATATCCAGTCCTTAACTCTGATATACTCATGGGCCATGTTAGACTGTATAACATATAAATTGTAGGTTATGGTGACTATATTAAGAAATCTAAGAACGAGATGGTTACTGACAAAGAAGAAAATCCGTAGAGGCAAGTTTGTCGTTGAAAAGAATAAATTATCGATTAACAAAGTTAGATTTGAAGATACCCAAGTACGAGTTTTATTTTGTGTATGTCTGTTTCAATTTATGATTTCACTTAGGTGTAGGGTTGTTAGTGTGTATGTGCTTTGTGTGTGTGTTTGTTGTGTATTCGTGTTGTATGTGTGTGTTTCGGCTATCGGGGGTAAGACTTCTATCTGATTGGTAGAGTTTTTGCGTGCTAAGTTTGTTAACGCAATCAAGACGGTTTCGCTTGTAGCTAGCCGGTTGAGTACGGGTCGTCCGCAGGGAGATGGGAATCTTTTTCTATGTGCTTTAACGAGTTAAGTCCAATTTTCCAGGTTTGTTTTTAGATTACTTAAGTGCTAAAATGATATATAGAGAGAGCTTGTTAGGGTAAGGATTCGGTTAGTTTGAATTAGGAGTTGCTCACTTCTTTCGTTGCCACTCTTAATATCGGTGTTACGGTAATCGGCAACAACGGGGATTAGCACGACTAGGAAGGAACTTGCGAGTATAAGATAGGCTTTCCAACGCATAAGTTCTTCCTTTTGGTGCTTGTCCGTCCGTTCTTGGCTCTTAGCCTTAACCTCCGGTTAATTCAATCACAACCGGTCTCACTACGGAATCACCGCTATCATGTAGGATAGGGTGCCGTAGGGAGCGGATTGTGGTTCAATTAACGGGAGTTCGATTTAAGATGTTGGGCAAGGAAAGAGTAAGAGAGATTTCCTTCTCTCAAACTTTCCTTATTCTACCCTAACAAGTATGGAAACTACTCACCCATTACAAGAAAAATGAAAATAAAACCAAAGGGGAAGATAGAAAGAAAGAGGTTAGAAGATTACAACTAGCTATTTGCGACCTCACCTTGGCAAGGATCAAGCGTAAGCATCATGGTTGTTTAAGGATAAAGGAAAATAGAACAAGAAAGAAACAAACACAAATAACAACAAATAAATTAGGAAATGAAAATTATAAGCAATAATAGTTAACAACATAAAAAGACAAGTATGGTAAGAACAAGAACTCCTTTATTCATTCTTCACTCACAAAAGCTCACTACAAGTTTTTTAATGGAGAAAAGATGAGAGGAGGAAGAACAACAACAACATATAACCTAAAATCTAAATACAAGATTATGGACCCTTGCTTTGGCAAGTTCTGGGCTATTTATAGGCAGGGAGCTGGAAATCTAGGGCAAAAATCTGCCTCCTCATAAAAAGACCAAAATACCCCTAAGAGCCCAACTGCTGCCGCCACCGTACGGCCGCGGTTCCGCGGCCTAAGTATGCTTAGGCCGTGGTTCCGCGGCCTAATAGAGGAGTGGGTCCCTCGGATTCTGTGGGGCCCCCTGGCCTGCTCTTGTCTGTAGTTTGGCATATGTTTTTTCTGATAATCTTTCCAAATTTCTTCCAGAATTTTAGTGGATCAAAAGGTGATTGGATGTGGATCTTTTTGTCATGATTTCCTCGAGCTCCGCGTAGATTTCTTGGATCTTGTATTGGCATTGAGCCTTGTGCATGAAAATGACATTGATTTGCCATTTTGTCTCTTAAACTGGTGTATGGCAACATACGGATAAAGAGCGGAGACCCGTGTTTTATCTGTGGTTGGCAGTATTCCGGAATTTGTCGTGTTTTTCCATGAATTTCACCGTTTAGAGCCGAGAACCTGTATCCTGCAATTGACTAGCAAACACGGCTCAAGAGTACCTACCGATATGCAATGTGATAAAAATTGGGCGGTATAAAAATGCAAAAATCTGATATGAACAAATACCCCCAAACTTATCATTTGCTCGTCCCGAGCAAGACCAATTTATTCACAAAAAATCCTAATCTCACTTTCGCAGGGAACGCGATTGCACTGAGCATGTGCAACAAGCCGTTAAACCTCTAGGTGTCCCTAGTAGGAGGAGTGTTGTCTCCTGAGGGTTTTCAGCGGATACTACCCACAAAATCCGGTCAAGCTAGTTTTTGCAAAATTACTATGATTCAAACCCTTAAAGTTTTGTTTCAGAAAATAACAATTCTATGATCCTAAGTCTAGACTATCGAACCTTTATTTTTTACACCTCGCTTCTTATTTAACTTAAGATTTTATATGTCTTTACGTGCAGTGTAAATAGTGTCGTTAAGTTCCAGAAGGATCGATTAAAGTCATCATGTCACACAATAAAGCCCAGATAACAATTTTAAAAGGATCACATAAGTTTTATAAAGAGTTAAGTATTTTTCAAGTTTCGTTTTCCAATAAGGTTTCAACTTCAGAATTTCTATCGTCCTTAACAGGAAACTAGGTCTTATTTTTCACTCCACCTTTTTCTTGTTTTCATTTCATACACACCTCTGTGAACGTGCAATAGTCTTTATCATAGAATAAAACCTTCATATCTCCGCTAGAAATATTTTTTTTATAAAAACCTGTCTTTTGTCAAGATTATTCTTACACAAAGAACCGTTAAGAATTTTAACTCGGAGAGAACACTTGCTTGACTTTGTTTTAATCTGGACTTTCTAGGCTTCTTAGCGAGCTTTGGGCCAATGCACCCAAACCAGTTGGTTTTAGGGCATTAGGTGTAGAAACACCCCAGCGGACTTAATTACTCAAGTTACCTAGGTCCAAAAACAAAAGACAGTTTGGCATGAAAATCATGATGATTTAATACGAACGGAGATATAACCGACAGTTCAATTATTTTTTGGATAAAAGACGTGTTTAGTGGGTTCGGTGTGTAATCATTCCAATCAAGTTCCAGATGGGTTATTTTTCAGACTTAGTTCCAATTAAGGCATCAATAACATTCCTTCATATTCACTTCACTTCATAAACTATTCTTGGTATTACTTATTTCAGAACAAACCTATTTGATTCTCAGAAAATCATTGATCCATTTAAAAGTTTTTAGACATAAAAGACTCGTCATCTAATTTCCAAAACTCACGACACGTGTAGTGTGATGTAAAGACGTATATCAGCTATAGTTAACTTCAAATGAGAGTTATCTTTTAGGTTTTCAAAATCTAAACATAAGATTTAGTTATTCTTATCTTATTATACAAAACCGTCGAAATATTGAATCAGAGTCCTCCCACTAGCTAACTTGACAGAAAAGTTTTTATGTTTTTAGAAAATTTTCTGATTTTTATGGATTTTATGGATTTTAATATGCAGATACAAAATATACATATGAATGCGAAGGTTAGAAATGCGTACCGAGCGTACCCCCAAACTTAAACTAGACAGTGTCCTCACTGTCATCGCATGAAGAGATCATTTGAAGGGTCAAAATTGTCGGTTAGATATACACAATTTTTTTTTTTTATGTTTTTAAAGAGTAAAGAAAAAGGAAAAGAATATCCACAAATAAATACAAAAAGGTATATACATACCCCCAAACTTATTTGGAACAGTGTCCACTGTTCTTGGCTGGATAACCGAAGTTTGGCGATAGGCAGAGGAAGATTATGCAGGGTAAACCGGCTCCTGTAAGACCAGGAGCTCCTCTGTTGGTTCGGCGCTAAGGTACGGTTTTAGTCGGTGTCCGTTCACTTTGAAAAATGAACCGTCCTTTGGATTCTCTAAATCCACAGCGCCCTGCGGATACACATTCCGCACAAAATACGGCTCTTTCCAGCGAGATCTAAGCTTTCCTGGATGGAAGTGTAGTCGGGTGTCGTAAAGCAGTACCTGTTGACCAGGTACGAAAGTTTTGCGCAAAAGGTGTTTATCGTGAAAGACCTTCGTTCGGTTCTTAACGACAACCGCGTTATCGTAAGCCTCATCCCTAAGCTCGCTCAATTCGTTCAACTGCAGCTTCCGATGGCTGCCCGCATCTTCGAGAGACAGATTCAACTCTTTTATCGCCCAAAATGCGCGATGCTCTATTTCGACTGGTGGGTGGCAAGCCTTTCCGTACACAAGCCGATAGGGAGACATGCCAAGATCGGTCTTATAAGCGGTTCGAAATGCCCAAAGGGCATCAGTGAGTTTCAGCGACCAATCCTTACGGTTCTTGGAAACCGTCTTCTCCAGTATCTGCTTGATTTGCCGATTTGAAATTTCGGCCTGCCCACAGGTTTGGGGGTGGTAGGGCGTAGATAGCTTATGATTAATGGAATATTTCCGCATCAAGGCCTCGAAAGTCTTATTGCAGAAATGAGTTCCATTATCGCTAATGATCGCTCGGGGGTGCCCAAACCGGGAGAAAATTTTTTCTTTAAGAAACCTAACGACAACCTTGTTGTCGTTAGTCCGGCTGGGCACAGCCTCGACCCATTTAGAGATATAATCAACAGCGAGAAGGATGTATAAGTTCCCGAAAGAGTTGGGAAACGGCCCCATGAAATCTATCCCCCAAACGTCGAAAATCTCTACAACCAAGATTGGTTGGAGCGGCATCTCGTTCCTCCGGGATATCCGGCCCAAGTGTTGACACCGGGAGCAAGTCTTGCAATAGTCATGAGCGTTTTTGAAGAGTTGTGGCCAGTAGAAACCACATTGCAAGATCTTCTCAGCTGTCTTTCTGGGGCCAAAATGCCCGCCACATGCTTGATCGTGGCAAAAAGACAGCACACTCTTGAATTCCTCATCAGGGACACACCGACGAATAATCTGGTCGGGACAGTACTTGAACAGATAGGGTTCGTCCCAGTAAAAGTGTTTTACTTGGGATAAGAATCGAAGTCTGTCCTGACTTGACCATTCAGTCGGTAGTAGCCCTGTGGCCAAATAGTTCACAATATCTGCGAACCAGGGTTCGAAAGATACTGTCAAGAGCTGTTCATCCGGGAAAACGTCGTTGATCGGAAGTTGAGACGACGGCGAAGAAGGAAGTCATGAGAGATGGTCGGTGGCCACGTTTTCACATCCTCTTTTGTCCTTAATGACAAGGTCAAACTCTTGAAGTAAGAGGATCCAACGTATTAGCCGAGATTTTGCATCTTTCTTCGCAAAAAGATGGCGCAGAGCAGAATGGTCTGTGTAGACAATGACTGGAGAGCCGCTGAGGTAGAGCCTGAACTTTTCTAAAGCAAATACAACAGCTAAGAATTCCTTCTCAGTTTTTGTATAATTAAGTTGGGCGTCGTTCAGGGTTCGGCTAGCATAATAGATTACGTGCGGCATCTTGTTGATGTGTTGTCCAAGGACAGCACCAATGGCAAAGTCGGATGCATCGCACATAATCTCAAATGGGTGCGTCCAGTCAGGTGAAGAAAGAACGGGAGCAGAAGTGAGTGAGCTTTTTAATGACTCGAACGCAGTCACACAGCTCGAGTTGATGTCGAATGGCGTTTCCTTGGCCAATAGAAGAGTCAAGGGCCTAGCAATCTTGCTAAAGTCCTTGATGAACCGTCTATAAAAACCGGCATGGCCAAGGAAGGCTCGGATGTCTCTGACGCATCTGGGAGGAGGGAGATTGGAAATGACCTCAATCTTCGCTTTGTCAACCTCTATTCCATTTTGCGAGATGATATGTCCTAAGACAATACATTCGCGCACCATGAAGTGACATTTCTCCCCATTCAAAGTGAGGTTCTTGTCCTTACATCGGGTAAGGACAGCGTCAAGATGCAGCAAACACTCGTTGAAGGAATCGCCGAAGATGGAGAAATCGTCCATGAAGATCTCCAGAAATTTTTCCACCATGTCTGAAAAGATTCCCATCATACACCGCTGGAAGGTAGCGGGCGCATTGCATAACCCAAAGGGCATGCGACGATATGCAAACGTGACGAAAGGACAAGTGAATGTGGTCTTGTCCTGGTCTTTTTCGGCGATGGGAATTTGATTATACCCGGAGTAGCCATCAAGAAAGCAGTAGTACTCGTGTCCGGCCAATCGTTCAAGCATTTGGTCAATGAAAGGTAGCGGAAAGTGGTCCTTCCGCGTTGCGGCGTTGAGTTTTCTGTAATCGATGCATACTCGCCACCCAGTTTGGGTGCGAGTAGGGATTAACTCGTTCGCCTCGTTAGTGATGACCGTTATACCTGATTTCTTGGGGACAACGTGAAAGGGGCTAACCTACTGGCTATCAGAGATAGGGTAAATGATACCACTATCCAGACATTTTACGATCTCCTTCTTCACAGCCTCCTTCATGACTGGGTTGAGTCGTCTTTGAGGATCTCTGGCTGGTTTGGCATCATCCATCAGATGAATGTGATGTTCAACGATCAGGGGACTAATCCACTTGATGTCCGCCATGGACCAGCCAAAAGCTTGCCTATTGCTGTGCAAGACCGTAAGAAGGGCTTTCTCTTGCTCTGGAGCTAGAGAAGCCGAGATGATAACAGGGAGGGTCTCGTTCTCACCCAAGTAAGCGTACTTAAGGTGAGACGGCAAAGGCTTTAGTTCGAGCGTTGGAGGTGAAACGATTGAAGGCAAGATTGGTGAAAAGGTCTCGAACTCAAAGGATTCCAGCAAAGGTTCAAAACGAGTGTAAGCGACCGAGTTGGATGGTTCAGGTAACTCATCCGGAAATTCGAAGGATTCAAACTCGGGTGGTGAGTGGCTAAGATCGTTCGAGAACGTGAAACACTCGTACTCATTATCGGGCGCAGAAACAGCAGCAGGTTCGAAGAGGAACGCACTAGTGGCGTTAAGGTTATCGTGATCGAACAAAAACTCCTCGAATTCACACTCTTCTGGGGTGATCTCCTGGATTGAGCAAACGTCCAGTATATGAGCATTAGGTTCGGAGGGCTGATTCCCCAACCTAAAAATGTTGAGTTCAATTGTCATGTTTCCAAAATAGAGGTTCATCGAACCATTGCGACAATTGATCACAACATTTGAGGTTGCAAGGAATGGGCGACCGAGTATCACCGGAATTTGATTCCGGGGGTTAGGTACAGGCTGTGTGTCTAACACAATGAAGTCAACGGGGAATATGAAGTACCCAACTTTGATTAACACATCCTCTAGCTCACCCCTAGGATGGGTGATCGATCGTTCGGCCATTTGGAGAGTACAGTGTGTGGGTTTCAGCTCTCCTACGCCTAATTGCTCGTATACTGAGTACGGAAGTAGGTTAACACTGGCACCAAGATCTAATAGTGCGCGGTTGATGTTCTTATCCTCAATGGTAATAGAAATCGTAGGACAGCCAGGGTCCTTCCGTTTTTGTGGTAAAGATTGGGTAAGAGCATCACTCACGGCACTAGCCAAGAAAACTTTCTTGGGTACCTGAGACTTCCTCTTTTTCGTGCACAAGTCTTTTAAGATTTTCGCGTAGGACGGGACTTGTTGGAAAGCATCTAAAAGAGAAATGTTAATGTTAACCTGCTTAAATAACTCCAGAATCTTCTCTATTGGTGGATTTTGTTTATTGGACCTCAACCGGTTTGGAAATGGAACGTTTTTAAAATTGGTTGAGTCCAATACTTATGGAGGAGATTGTGAAGTTGGAACGGATCCCCAAGCTGGTGTTTTCGTGGAGTGAGAAGTGGGTCCATTCAGAGCAGAAGAAGAAGAAGAAGAGCCTTTTGAAGAATGAAGAATAGGCTCAGAAGACGAGGAAGGAGAAGAAGAAGAAGAAGAAGCGGCCGGGGTGTCATTATCCTCCATTGTTGTGCCGATGTTGTTGTGCAGCATCCTTCCTGATCTCAACGTAGTCACGGCACTCATATTATGGTTCTGTTGTTCAAGAGCAACATATAAATTATGTGGGTGACCGGGATTTGGGAGTGGTTGAGATGGAAGCTTTCCCTTCTCTCGCTCGCTTAACGCCGCATTCAGCTGTGCAATCTGGGCCTCGATGGTCTTGATGCTTTGCCCGTGTGCAGCAGTGTGTTGCACCAAAGACTGAATAGACGACTGGATGTTGGCGGTGGATTGTGTCGATTGTTTAATGAACGCCTCCAGACTTCGTTCTAGCGAGGAAACCTTATCGTTGTTTGACAGAACAAAGTTGTTTGGTGGAAAAGAATTGTTGGGTGCAAAGTTGTTCGTCTGATTTTGAAAAGGTTGGGGTTGGAAGGGCTGCTGAAACTGTTGTTGAGTTTTTTGTTGCGCTTGTTGTTGCGGAGGAGGAGGCCTCTGGAAATTGTTGCCTTGGAATTGATTCTGATTCTGATTCCAGGCAAAATTGGGGTGGTTCCTCCAACCAGGATTGTAGGTGGAAGAGTATGGATCATTCCTCGGTCTTTGCTGAAATGCAGCATTAACCTGATCCTGTCCTTGAGATGGTGGATTGTAAGGACACTCTTCGGTTAAGTGAGAAGGATCGGAACAAAAAGCGCAAATGGTACGAAGGGGAAGAACAGGGGCAGGAGCAGGAGAAGAAAATTTGCTCTCTATCACTTCAAGTTTTCTCGTTATTGCAGCCATTTCAGCTTTCATCGCAATAGAGACATCAAGTTTGTGAATTCCTACCCTAGACTGACCGGTAGAAATGGAGGTAGAAGAAGAAGTCGGTCTGGTGCTCTCCCATTGTAGCGTTTGTTCCGCAAGGTCGTCGAAGAATTGTCACGCTTCCTCGTCAGATTTCGATAGGAAGTGGTGTAACACCTGAGCCCAATGCTACTAATTTCAGTTACCGTTCGAACGTAGTGTGGCACTTATTTCATTTATTTTTCTTGATGGTTAATTATTGTAAATTCTACCCGGAAATTAATTTCTGCATATAACAATTTTTGGCATCTAAAATAAAATTAAAAATATTCATCTTGGCCTGCTTGACACCCCTAACCCTGTTGTAGCGTCCGTGCATTGTGTTCTCGTCCCGTTCAGTGAAACGGGCGAGTTTGGATGGCTACGTGCACGTACGTGTGTCCGTTTTGGGGGTATACTTTTTAATCATAAAACACTTAATTTTAAAATTTGGATCCCACTTAAAATCCTATTATTTCAATTTCAAATTTTTGGACTCGACCCGGGCGCGATTTGGAAATGTTTTATATGGCGCCAAAATCCCAAATTTTAATATTATTAAAACCATCGCATATATTTTTCTAACTAACCTGATATCTTACTGTTCATTACTTATCTTTTAAATCTTTAAGTTAACCATATAATATTTTTACAAACTTTTATATCCTTCTCAATTTATTCTCTCAGCCAATCGCAACCTCCCCTTTAACCCCGTGGGCCCCACTTTCTCTCTCTCCCTCTTCTCTCTCTCTCTCGCTCTCTCTCTCTCTCTCACCACTTTTTCTCTCTCTCTTTCTCTCTCCACTTTTTCTCTCTCTCTCATATATTCTCTCGTACTTCTCTTTATCATTCTTTCTCTTCTTGCTTCATGTCTCGTTTCTCATTTTTTTTAACTGTTCTTTTGTTGCCGGAATTCCGTCGTGCCGGTGACGCTTCGCGATATTCCAGCGAGGTACCCCGACCCATGTGGTTCCTTTGTTCGTCGTTTGGGTTCATTCCGTGAACCGTGCGCCCGTCGCGGGTTTTCCCCGCCGACGGTTAACGTTCCGTTTTCCCGATTCGCGACTCATCGAGGCAAGTTAATCTTGCTACATGCTATATAATTCATTTTATACCTATTTAAATAAATACCATACCTATAGTTTAAATCTAGTGCCCCATGTTTAATTTTATTAACGTTTCGATATTCCGTTTGCATCCGTTTATATCATATTAAATCTAGATCATAAAAACTTATCTTGTGACATACTAGATTACATTATACTGCATCCATATCAATTAAAATATACATCGTCGTAATATTTCTTATTATTATCTTTAATTAGTTTATAATCTGCATTTTATGACATTATATATTTAAAATATTATAATTTACACATGAAACGTCGTTGAAAAAGCGAATATGACAAATCTGAAATTTACTGTACACCTTACCTTATAAAATTCATTTTAAATCATAGAAAAATCATTAGTATACGTTCTTTAGTTCGTTACGAAGCTAACTCAGAATACTATAACTCTATAAAATATTTACTTGCAAAATAAATTGTTTAAATAATGTAAAATGCAAATGAAAATGTCTCCAAACTGCTGTCCAGGGAAATTCCAGCAGCAAACCTTCAACTTCGAATATTCATAACTTTTTGTAGGGACAACCTGAGATGCTTATAATTATAAAACTGAAAACCTTATTGAATTATCTTTGTTTTGGTATAAGACACGTCCCTTTTGGAGAACGTTTGTTATTTTTAAGCTATTTTACAAATTATGGTGACGCTGAATTTCTGAACGGAACTTTCTTGTGCATGGTTAATCAATACCACTTTTATAGTTATTAATCGCTTTGAATATGTTATCCATATTAATATTATTATATCAATATTTATATCATATATTGCTTAGTTGTACTTCCCACATTACCATTTTATAGTTTTATAACTTTTCGGATACCCGTTTGCATCCATCGCATTTAAGATACATATAATTGCATTCATAGATCACATTACTACATAATAATGTGATATTAACACTCCATGTTTAATAAATTGCATCATAATTAATATTGAAACTATAAATGTAACCCTAATCGATAACTGTGCATCCATATCCTTGAAATTATATCTATTTGCATATCATATTATATGTTCCAGTTTATTGTTCTGATAGTACTCATGCTTGTTTATTTATACACATGCTTATGTTAGTTTGATTATGAGCACCCACATGACATCTTGTACTTCCTGACATGACCTGTTACACTTCCTACTTGACCCGACATGGTACCGTATACTGCTTGACTTGACATGATGTACCATGACCTGATCCGTTACCTGATCTTGTGCCTAATGCCAACAAACCTGACATGTAGTCCTCATGGACCGTTCCTGTTGTCTATCCAGACAAACCTGTTTACCTGATCCTGTGTTGGCATTAGTTTCTTGATTTTCGGGATACCTGACTTGACTTGCACATATAACTTGGGGGTATGGGGAAATCAAAGGTGAAACCTGACTTGTAACTCGACAGTTCACTACCTGTCCTGAGTGTACACATTCCTGTTTTGTGCCTAGCGGCATGTCTCGGTTTAAGCCGAGAATATTGTGGCCGTGGTCTCGGGTATGTACGGGATACTATCGAGTGTACACATTCCTGTTTTGTGCCTAGCGGCATGTCTCGGCTGCAGCCGAGAATATTGTGGCCGTGGTCCCGGGTATGTACGGGATACTATTGAGTTACATCGATGATTCATCAATTTGATTTCAAAGACTTTAGAACAGAGAACCTGATAGAACAGTTTAGTTTACCCACTGCACACTACCCTGTACTGTTCTGATTTATATTATTGTTACCCTTGCTTTATTCATGTTTATATTCGTATTGCCTGTTTACTATGTTATTACTTGATGACTTGACGCGCTGACGTCTGGGTTATGCATGGCCCAGATTCTTCTACCTTGCTGCAGACTGATTAGGAGTTTTGCCGTTATTAGACGAGCGGTGAGGTTCCTGTCGGTACGTAGTTTCACTCCAGGTGTTTCATTTATTGTATCTTTTGGCTTCCGCATATTGTTATATCTTGATTCTTTTACTCTGGCTTATGGACATGTATTAGGTAGTTAGTTTACTTTCCTGTTCTTGATATCTCCACTGCCGTAATGTGACTGTGGAAGGATTTTTCCTATCCACAGGTAGCATGGTTGGCTATGTCACGTGCCCACTTTAGCGTACTTTGGGAAGCGGGGCGTGACATGGTTCTTTTGGTATCAGAGCCATAGGATAGTCGGGTTGATTCTTTTGTAGTTAGGTATTGTACCCAATACACGAAT
This sequence comes from Agapanthus africanus, assembly GCA_030015575.1. NCBI lineage: Eukaryota > Viridiplantae > Streptophyta > Magnoliopsida > Asparagales > Amaryllidaceae > Agapanthus > Agapanthus africanus. Next base: position 144,158,116 of record CM057339.1, read on the forward strand.
CAGAATACCCGTGTTTAAGAAATATGTCCTGCCACCTTGACCGTTTTACCATTCTTGAATCACATTCTTCCTGATTATATCTTTTACGATGTGCAAACTTCCTTTGCATATCGATTCGAAAACCTAATTCCTTGTTATCTCTAGGACTTAGGCGACTTGGATGGAGTTATGTAATTGTGGCTATGATACCGCGGCATAGTTACAATGCGGTACTCTATTTAAGTATCTTGGAGTTCTAGCCTTGATCTATATTCAAAATCTATCATCATTCTAATGTTGGGTATTTTGAGTTCAGGATTATGGCCGGTAAGAAATTGAAGACATACCAGAGGCGTGTGGACGAAGCCGCCATGCTTGGAGTGATAAGAGGAATGCTGGAGAATCAAAGAAACAGACCGAGCTGATCCAGCAGCAAGCGGACTCGTTTCGGGAAGGTTTGCAGATCGTTCAGCAGTCTGTGAATAATGTTGGAGCTAGACCAGTTGACCGAGTAGGGACCGTAGCAGATTTCAGGCAGTTGGGTCCGTCTACATTTACTGGTTTAAAGGAGCCGTTGCCAGTGGAGCAGTGGCTAGTTGACACAGAGAACTTGCTTTTTGCGGCACAGATTCCAGATGACAAAAAAGGTTGTTGTGGTACGCATTCAGCTAGTGGACTACGCCCGAGAATGGTGGCTTGTTGAGGAGACCCGCTTGCCCAAGCCGATCAAGTGGGCGGATTTTTCTAAGAGTTTCCTGGAGAAGTTCTTCCCGCGGACTGCACGGGAGGAAATGGAAGAGAAGTTCATCGAACTAAAGCAGAAAGGAGCACCCGTAGATGTGCATGCAGCAGAATGGACGAGACTCAATAGTTTCGCTGGACCTTTAGTTGCCAACGATGCAGACAGGGCACGGAGGTTCATGCGCAGCCTGGACGTGGACATCCAGAGGCAGATTGTCTCCCTGGGTTTGACCACTTTCTCACAAGTACTTGCGGCAGCTGAGAGCAGCAGAGTTTATCTGGGATGAAGGGGAGTTTTTCTGTCAGGCCAGTCGAGTTTAGGGTTAGGCCGACAAATAATATTCTTGCATCAATGGAAGTGATGAAAGTGAAGAGCCGGCTGTTGTTCGTGATTTTATGGACGTGTTTGAAGATATATCGGGTTTAACGCCAAAGCGAGACGTGGAGTTCGCAATTGATCTTATTCCTGGGGCAGCGCCAATATCCGAAGCGTATTATCCAATGGCGCCAGTAGAATTGGAAGAAGTCAAGAAACAGGTTGCTGAATTGCTTGAGAAAGGTTGGATTCGAAGCAGTAACTCACCTTGGGGAGCTCCAGTTCTTCTAGTAAAGAAGAAGGATGGCACAAGAAGGATGTGCATCGACTATCGAGAATTAAACCGGGTGACTATTAAGAACAAGTACCCGATCCCTCGCATTGGCGAACTTTTCGAGCAGCTTAGTAGCGCGAGGGTATTCTCGAAGCTGGATTTGCGATCCAGATATCATCAGGTCCGAGTGAAAACAGAAGATATTTGCAAGACGGCGTTCCGAACTCGGTATGGACATTACGAGTACTTAGTGATGCCCTTCGGAGTAACGAATGCGCCGGCAGTATTCAGGGACTTGATGAACCGAATCTTTTCACCGTTCTTAGACCAGTTTATCATGGGTTTTTTTTATTGACGATATTCTGGTTTATTCGAAGAGTTTTGAGGAACATTCTTAGCATTTGAAGATCGCACTGCGGACGTTGAGACAGGAGAAGTTATATGCGAAGATGAGCAAGTGCGAGTTTTGGCTGGAGGAAGTAAAGTTTTGGGGCATGTCGTGTCTGACGATGGAATTTCCGTCGATCCAGAAAATATTGCAGCAGTTCGTGATTGGCCGATTCCAAAGAATGTTGCGGAGATAAGAAGCTTTCTTAGACTCGTCGGGTACTACAGGAGATTTGTGGAGAACTTTGCTCGTCTGGCAGAGCCGTTGACCAAGCTTACGCGCAAGGAGGTACCTTTTGTATGGGCGGATAAGTGTGCGTTAGCTTTCGAGACGTTGAAGCAGAAGTTGATAACCGCCCCTATTCTGACCGTGCCAGACAATTCCGGAGGATTAGTGATTCACAGCGACGCATCTGGGAAAGGATTGGGATGTGTTTTGATGCAGCATGGGAAGATTGTAGCATACGCATCGAGACAGTTGAAGACCCATGAGAAGAATTATCCAACTCATGACTTGGAGCTTGCGGCTGTGATTTTCGCTTTGAAGATTTGGAGACACTACCTTTTGGGTGAAAGAGTCGAAGTTTTTACAGATCATAAGAGCTTGAAGTATGTGTTCACACAGAAGGAGCTTAACATGAGACAGCGTAGATGGTTGGAGCTGATGGATGACTACGATCTTGATCTTAAGTACCATCCGGGGAAGGTTAATGTTGTGCCGGATGCGCTTAGTCGGTTACCAGTAATTCAGGAGTTAACTACGCAGAAGGAGATCGTCGCAAATTTTCGAAGATTTGACTTGGAGGTTGTGCTACCACATTATATGGGACAGTTGTTGCAGTTGCAAGTACATTCGTCATTGATCGAGAATATTAAAGCAGCTCAATCGCAGGATCCTAGACTGCAAAAGTTTCGAGAGCAGGTTGAAGCCGGGCTACGAACAGATTTATTGATCCACGAAGATGGTTCGTTGAGGTATGGTAGCCGTTTGTGTGTGCCAAAGGGTGATGTTCGTGAAGAGCTTATGAAGGAGGCACACAGTTCAGCTTATTCTGTACATCCAGGAGGCATAAAGATGTACCGAGATATTCGACAGCATTTCTGATGGGAGGGCATGAAGCGGGAGATTGCTCGCTTTGTGGCAAAGTGCTTGGTGTGTCAGCAAGTTAAGGCTGAACATCAAAGGGTTGCTGGTTTATTGCAACCACTTCCGATTCCTCAGTGGAAGTGGGAACAGATAACCATGGATTTCGTGACGGCTTTACCGCGGAGTCCAAAAGGCAACAATGCAGTATGGGTAATTGTTGACCTATTGACCAAGGAAGCTCACTTTATTCCTTTTCGGGTTGGTCAATCAACAGAGACTTTGGCAGAGAGGTACATGCAGGAGATTGTAAGATTGCATGGAGTACCGGTGAGCATCGTGTCCGATCGGGACACTCGGTTCTTATCACACTTCTGGAGGAGTTTACAGGAAAGTTTGGGGACTCGATTGAAGTTTAGCACAGCTTATCATCCACAAACTGATGGTCAGTCGAAAAGAACGATCCAAACTCTTGAGGATACGTTGAGAGCATGCAGGTTGGACTTCAAGGGGTCTTGGGAGGATCATCTACTTTTGGTGGAGTTGTCTTACAACAACAGTTTTCAGGCAACTATTCAGATGGCTCCATTTGAAGCTTTGTATGGTCGTAAATGCCGTTCACCTGTTTGTTGGGACGATGTCGGTGAACGAAGATTATTGGGACCAGATTTGGTTGTGCAGACAGTTGAGAAGATTAACCCTATCAGAAATCATTTGAAGGCAGCACAGGACCGACAGAAGAGTTGGGCACATACGTCAAGAAGACCTCTAGAGTTCGCCGTGGGTGATTTGGTATTCTTGAAGATATCACCGACTAGAGGGGTGATTCGTTTTGGAAGTCGAGAAAAGCTTAGTCCTCGATTCGTTGGACCCTTTGAGATCTTGGAGCGTGTTGGTGAGGTAGCGTATCGTTTGGCGTTACCGCAGTCCTTGGCGAATGTGCACGATGTGTTTCACGTATCTCAACTTCGTAGGTATGTTCGAGATGAAACACACGTATTGGATCATTCGGAGCTAACAGTACGAGAAGACTTGACTTTTGAGGAGCGACCGATTGGAATCGTGGATCGAAGGGAAAAGGTTCTTAAGAACAAGGTAATCCCTCTTGTGCCTGTTTCTTGTGGTAATCACTCGCATGGAGAGTCCACTTGGGAACGAGAGATGAAATCCGGCAGAAGTTTCCTCACCTTTTCTTGTAATTATCTATCTTTGTATTCTTGGAATTTCGAGGACGAAATTCTTTTTGTAGTTGGGTATAATGTAACACCCGAGCCCAATGCTACTAATTTCAGTTACCGTTCGAACGTAGTGTGGCACTTATTTCATTTATTTTGCTTGATGGTTAATTATTGTAAATTCTACCCGAAAATTAATTTCTGCATATAACAATTTTTGGCATCTAAAATAAAATTAAAAATATTCATCTTGGCCTGCTTGACACCCCTAACCCTGTTGTAGCGTCCGTGTATTGTGTTCTCGTCCCGTTCAGTGAAACGGGCGAGTTTGGATGGCTACGTGCACGTACGTGTGTCCGTTTTGGGGGTATACTTTTTAATTATAAAACACTTAATTTTAAAATTTGGATCCCGCTTAAAATCCTATTATTTCAATTTCAAATTTTTGGACTCGACCCGGGCGCGATTTGGAAATGTTTTATTTGGCACCAAAATCCCAAATTTAATATTATTAAAACCATCGCATATATTTTTCTAACCAACCTGATATTTTACTGTTCATTACTTATCTTTTAAATGTTTAAGTTAACCATATAATATTTTTACAATCTTTTATATCCTTCTCAATTTATTCTCTCAGTCAATCGCAACCTCCCCTTTAACCCCGTGGGCCCCACTTTCTCTCTCTCCCTCTTCTCTCTCTCTCTACTTTTTCTCTCTCTCTCATATATTCTCTCGTACTTCTCTTTATCATTCTTTCTCTTCTTGCTTCATGTCTCGTTTCTCATTTTTTTTAACTGTTCTTTTGTTGACGGAATTCCGTCGTGCCGGTGACGCTTCGCGACATTCCAGCGAGGTACCCCGACCCGTGTGGTTTCTTTTTTCGTCGTTTGGGTTCATTCCGTGAACCGTGCGCCCGTCGCGAGTTTTCCCCGCCGACGGTTAACGTTCCGTTTTCCCGATTCGCGACTCATCGAGGCAAGTTAATCTTGCTACATGTTATATAATTCATTGTATACCTATTTAAATAAATACCATACCTATAGTTTAAATCTTGTGCCCCATGTTTAATTTTATTAACGTTTCGATATTCCGTTTGCATCCGTTTATATCATATTAAATCTAGATCATGAAAACTTATCTTGTGACATACTAGATTACATTATACTGCATCCATATCAATTAAAATATACATCGTCGTAATATTTATTATTATTATCTTTAATTAGTTTATAATCTGTATTTTATGACATTATATATTTAAAATATTATAATTTACACATGAAACGTTGTTGAAAAAGCGGATACGACAAATCTGAAATTTACTGTACACCTTACCTTATAAAATTCATTATAAATCATAGAAAAATCATTAGTATACGTTCTTTAGTTCGTTACGAAGCTAACTCAGAATACTATAACTCTATGAAATATTTACTTGCAAAATAAATTGTTTAAATAACGTAAAATGCAAATGAAAATGTCTCCAAACTACTGTCCAGGGAAATTCCAGCAGCAAACTTTCAACTTCGAATATTCATAACTTTTTATAGGGACAACCTGAGATGCTTATAATTATAAAACAGAAAACCTTATTGAATTATCTTTGTTTTGGTATAAGACACGTCCCTTTTGGAGAACGTTTGTTATTTTTAAGCTATTTTACAAATTAGGGTGACGCTGAATTTCTGAACGGAACTTCCCTGTGCATGGTTAATCAATACCACTTTTATAGTTATTAATCGCTTTGAATATGCTATCCATATTAATATTATTATATCAATATTTATATCACATATTGCTTAGTTGTACATCCCACATTACCATTTTATAGTTTTATAACTTTTCGGATACCCGTTTGCATCCATCGCATTTAAGATACATATAATTGCATCCATAGATCACATTACTACATAATAATGTGATATTAACACTCCATATTTAATAAATTGCATCCTAATTAATATTGAAACTATAAATGTAACCCTAATCGATAACTGTGCATCCATATCCTTGAAATTATATCTATTTGCATATCATATTACATGTTTCAGTTTATTGTTCTGATAGTACTCATGCTTGTTTATTTATACACATGCTTATGTTAGTTTGATTATGAGCACCCACATGACATCTTGTGCTTCCTGACATGACCTGTTACACTTCCTACTTGACCCGACATGGTACCGTATACTGCTTGACTTGACATGATGTACCATGACCTGACCCGTTACCTGATCTTGTGCCTAATTCCAACAAACCTGACATGTAGTCCTCATGGACCATTCCTGTTGTCTATCCAGACAAACCTGTTTACCTGATCCTGTGTTGGCATTAGTTTCTTGATTTTCGGGATACCTGACTTGACTTGCACATATAACTTGGGGGTATGGGGAAATCAAAGGTGAAACCTGACTTGTAACTCGACAGTTCACTACCTGTCCTGAGTGTACACATTCCTGTTTTGTGCCTAGCGGCATGTCTCGGTTTAAGCCGAGAATATTGTGGCCGTGGTCCCGGGTATGTACGGGATACTATCGAGTGTACACATTCCTGTTTTGTGCCTAGCGGCATGTCTCGGCTGCAGCCGAGAATATTGTGGCCGTGGTCCCGGGTATGTACGGGATACTATTGAGTTACATCGATAATTCATCAATTTGATTTCAAAGACTTTAGAACAGAGAACTTGATAGAACAGTTTAGTTTACCCACTGCACACTACCCTGTACTGTTCTGATTTATATTATTGTTACCCTTGCTTTATTCATGTTTATATTCGTATTGCCTGTTTACTATGTTATTACTTGATGACTTGACGCGCTGACGTCTGGGTTATGCATGGCCCAGATTCTTCTACCTTGCTGCAGACTGATTTGGAGTTTTGCCGCTGTTAGACGAGCGGTGAGGTTCCTGTCGGTACATAGTTTCACTCCAGGTGCTTCATTTATTGTATCTTTTGGCTTCCGCATATTGTTATATCTTGATTCTTTTACTCTGTCTTATGGACATGTAATAGGTAGTTAGTTTACTTTCCTGTTCTTGATATCTCCACAGCCGTAATGTGACTGTGGAAGGATTTTTCCTATCCACAGGTAGCATGGTTGGCTATGTCACGCGCCCACTTTAGCGTACTTTGGAAAGCGGGGCGTGACAAGTGGCCCTGACAAATGGTTTCCAACAACTGCTTGGTTGCTGGGTTCAGGCCCTCGTATAAGGTTTGGCAAAGTTTCCATCTCTCAATACCATGGTGAGGATACTGAACAAGAAGGTCTTTATACCGGTCAAAGCACTTCCAGAAGGGTTCAGAAGGAAGCTGAGAGAATTGGTTGATTTCGTTACGGATCCTTGCGGTTTTATGATTCGGATAAAATTTCTTGAGAAACACTTTTACAAACTCGTCCCAACTGGTTATGGAGTGGGAAGCAGTGCTATATAGCTATTTTTCAGCAAGATCGCATGAAGTGAACATAATGACCCGTAGCCGTATAGCATCGTCCAACAGCTGGGTGGTTTTCATCATGGCACAAACATTTTGGAACTTGTTGATGAAGATATAGGCATCTTCAGATTCAAGCCCATGAAATCGTGGAAGCATGTTAATGAAGTGGGGCTTAATTTCAAAGTAATCCCCATTGGCCGGTGGAAGAGAAAGACGGCTGGGAAGTGCAGAACGGGTGGCATAGAAACGATCCTGGAGCGCGATTCGCTGCGGCGCTACAACAGGCGGTGGTGATGGGGTAGTTGCCTCCGTAGGAGGTGGAGTCAATGAGATCTTTGCGTTAAATCCTGACATCGCGGAAGAAGAGGTTGGTGAAGGTGAAGGTGAAGATGTATGAACAGAATTCCGGTCAACGTCGGAGTTGGCCGGCAAAGGTAAAGGTGAAAGAGGCGTGGTCGGAGTTTCGACGTCTGAGTCGATCGCGTAGTCGGTAGCGACTAACGTAACGCGGACTAGACGGGCGCTAGTGTCCCGAGTCCAAGCGGACATACACTAAACGAGTTTAGTATAGTCAAAGCGGAGAAAGTGAGGGTAAGAAAACGTCAATGGAGAAATACGATGGGTGGTGGGTGAAAAAAATGGATTCTGGCGACAAAAGGCAAGTTTTTATAAAAGTTTTGGTTTTCTGTTTTTTTTTAGAAAGAGCTTTACAAAAATATGTACGGACTTACGGTTTCAAGCAATCACAAACAAGATATGCACAATCACACCTAGATCTAGGGTCACCTAGGTCAGCTAGACAACTCCTAACTGTTCCAAAGGGCTAGAAATAGGACCTTAAACCGCCTCTTCTCCAACAATTGCGGCCAGATAAGTGACAGGTAAGTGGGAGGCTCCCCACTACGTAAGTAGTGGTCCTAATTAAGTAACCACTTGCCTTGGACACACTTGCCTAGCCACCGCAAAAGTCAGGATAGGATAAACGGCCGATGCCTGTAACTAGTCCTCTGTCCTATTGAGCGCGAAGTCCTTAGGTCTGAGTCCAGTATTTTTTAATTTAAGCGATGGTCAATTCATATGCTTTTTGTGATTTCTGGGGTCCTAGGAAGGGTGATGAAATCCCCACCCAATCTGAATTGGTTTCAAGCCCCTTAAAGTCCGTATTAATATATGCAAAGCAGTAACAATCAACTGCAAACAATTTTTATTTTAGCGCGGCGCAAAGAATCCTGCACAAAAACAATTTATTGGAAGGAGGAAGAGAGTTTGCGCAAAGAATGCTGCAGAAAACACAGTTCAGTGGAGTTCATAGGAGTGGGGAGGAGAGCAGAAGGACTCACAGAGATTTTTGGGGTTTTGAGGGAACCAAATGGCCGCGGTTCCGCGGCCAGAGGGCTTTTATGCCGCGGCTCCGCGGCAGGAATGATGTGTTGGCCCTTCAAATTTCTTGCAGGTGCTGGTCTGGGTGTCCTCTTCAAGTTTGGAGCCCCTGAATCTTGATTTGCTCACTGTATTTGCTCCAGATTTTCACTGTAGACTGTTGGCTCCGTCTTGATTCGTTGCAGTGTAGCCGCGAGTTATGGGTCTAACTTCCCACGTCTTTGGCACTGAACTCGAACTTCGTATTATCCTGCACACTTGCACAAACACTAATCAAAAATAACAAGATGATTTTTTTTTACAATGTATATTTTTTTGTTTTGTTTTTCGGTTATATTTATATTCACAAATTAACCCGAAATTACACAAAGAAATAAACTACCGTCTCCCCGGCAACGGCGCCATTTGATTGGTAGAGTTTTTGCGTGCTAAGTTTGTTACCGCAATCAAGAAGGTTTCGCTTATAGCTAGCCGGTTGAGTACGGGTCGTCCGCAGGGAGATGAAAATCTTTTTCTATGTGTTTTAACGAGTTAAGTCAAATTTTCCAGGTTTGTTTTTAGATTACTTAAGTGCTAAAATGATATATATAGAGAGCTTGTTAGGGTTAGGATTAGGTTAGTTTGAGTTAGGAGTCGCTCACTCTTTCGTTGCCACTCTTAATATCGGTGTTACGGTAATCGGCAACAACGGGGATTAGCACGACTAGGAAGGAACTTGCGAGTATAAGCTAGGCTTTCCAACGCATAAGTTCTTCCTTTTGGTGCTTGTCCGTCCGTTCTTGGCTCTTAGCCTTAACCTCCGGTTAATTCAATCACAACCGGTCTCACTACGGAATCACCGCTATCATGTAGGATAGGGTGCCGTAGGGAGCGGATTGTGGTTCAATTAACGGGAGTTCGATTTAAGATGTTGGGCAAGGAAAGAGTGAGAGAGATTTCCTTCTCTCAAACTTTCCTTATCCTACCCTAACAAGTATGGAAACTACTCACCCATTACAAGAAAAATGAAAATAAAACCAAGGAGGAAGATAGAAAGAAAGAGGTTAGAAGATTACAACTAGCTATTTGCGACCTCACCTTGGCAAGGATCAAGCGTAAGCATCATGGTTGTTTAAGAATAAAGGAAAATAGAACAAGAAAGAAACAAACACAAATAACAACAACTAAATTAGCAAATGAAAATTACAAGCAATAATAGTTAACAACATAAAAAGACAAGTATGGTAAGAACAAGAACTCCTTTATTCATTTTTCACTCACAAAAGCTCACTACAAGTTTTTTAATGGAGAAGACATGAGAGGAGGAAGAACAACAACATATAACCTAAAATCTAAAAACAAGATTATGGACCCATGGCTTTGGCAAGTTCTGGACTATTTATGGGCAGGGAGCTGGAAATCTAGGGCAAAAATCTGCCTTCTCATAAAAAGACCAAAATACCCCTAAAAGCCCAACTGTTGCCGCCACCGTACGGGCGCGGTTCCGCGGCCTAAGCATGCTTAGGCCGCGGTTCCGCGTCCTAATAGAGGAGTGGGTCCCTCGGATTCTGTGGGGCCCTCTGGTCTGCTCTTGTCTGTAGTTTGGCATATGTTTTTTCTGATAATCTTTCCAAATTTCTTCCAGAATTTTAGTGGATCAAAAGGTGATTGGATGTGGATCTTTTTGTCATGATTTCCTCGAGCTCCGCGTAGATTTCTTGGATCTTGTGTTGCCATTGAGCCTTGTGCATGAAAATGACATTGATTTGCCATTTTGTCTCTTAAACTGGTGTATGGCAACATACGGATAAAGAGCGGAGACCCGTGTTTTATCTGTGGTTGGCAGTAATCCGGAATTTGTCGTGTTTTCCATGAATTTCACCGTTTAGAGCCGAGAACCTGTATTCTACAATTGACTAGCAAACACGGCTCAAGAGTACCTACCGATATGCAATGTAATAAAAATTGGGCGGTATAAAAATGCAAAAATCTGATATGAACACTATCTCATTAAGAATTTATAGAGCAGACACCCATTCGTTTGTGTTTTCATCCATTTCGAGTAAATTTCGGCAGCACCTCTCCGCTGTTCTCCGAATACACTGTAATAGAATAGATAATCATTTCAATGCTGTGAAATAATATTGAAATGAACATCTAATTTATCTTTATACATGGAAAACCAGCGGAAAAGTACAGATGAAATAACTTGAAATGAATGAAAACATAAGTGAATACAGGTGTTTTCTTTATACATTCCTAACTTGTCCACACTGGACAAATTTATCGGTTATTATACAATTGAATTTTCTCGTCACACAGACTACACGACGGTTGTTAGTACCGAACTATACCGTCCGATATTTAATAATCTTCGTATAATTCTATGTCATGCCGAACATCGAACGTATGTTAACCGATAGACGGGGACTAAGTAGCGCTTTGATTTTTACATATGAATATCGATGAGAATGTGAAAGTTTCATATTATTATCGAGTATCATATGTTGGTTTTAACTTGAACATTTAACTTGAATAAGTTTTACGTTTACATTTCGTTTTTAAGGATTTGAAGTTTTTAGTTTAGGCTAAACTTTTCTTACATTTACAGTAAAGTTTTATATTTACGTTATCATCGAGTATCCTACTAAAAGAACTAGTGCATCCTAAACTCTAACCCTAATTAACCTAAATTAACCCAAATTAACCTTAATCACCACCCTAACTCAAATTATCCCTAATTAACCCAAAATTAAGCTAATTAAAAAAAATTAACCCTAATCATCACCCTAACTCAAATTATCCCTAATTAATCCAAAATTAAGTTAATTAAACCAAATTAACCCTAATCAACATCCTAACACAAATTAACTCTATTTTACCTAATTAACCCTAACCCTAATCATCATCCAAACACAAATTAACCCTATTTTACCTAATTAACCAAAATTAACCCTAACCTTAACCCTAATCATCACCCAAACCCTAACCCAAATTAACCCTAGCCCAAACTAAAATTAACCCTAATTAATCTAATTAACCCTAATCCTAACCCTAATCATCACCAACCCTATTTTACCTAATTAATCCAAACTAACCTTAACCCTAATCATTATCCAAACCCTACCTAATTAACCCTAACTCTAATCATCACCCAAACCCAAACCCTAACACAAATTAACCCCCAATTAAACCGGCCCTATAACCCTAACCTTAAAATCAACAACAATAACACAAAAAACAACATAATTATAAATTTAATTCAAAATTAATTCACCTCTGTAGGTTACCGGCCGACGGCAAAGAGCTCGAGGAGGTAGAGAGCAAGAGCTCGACGGGGTGCAGGAGGCCGGGAAGATGAAGCTCGAAGAGGTGCTCGCGGCGGTGAGGACAATTGGTGGCAACGAAGTCGATTGGCGACGACGAGGAACTCCATGACGATCTCGAGCGACGGCGATGGAGGAGGAACTCGGCGACGAGGAAGTCGACGACGAGAGTAGGGTGGCGACGATGGGCGAGAAAGTCGACAACGAGAGTGAGATGGCGCGGGAATTGGTGGGAAATTTTGGGAGAAGGTGGGAAATTACTTAACTTTATTTTTTTTTTATAAATAACTCTTTATTGTCTCTACGGATTAAGCTGTAGGACTTTCTTTTGCGGCACTGTAGGACCAAATAAAGAGATTACATTATATATTTTTTAATTTATTTATGTCCCTACGGTGGACACCGTAGGGACAAACAATACCCATACGGTTTAATCTGTAGAGGCAATAAAAAGCCGTCCCTACGAATTCCTCTATCCGTAAGGACAACCCCTCATTGTAGTAGTGGACGGAAGCATCAAGTAAGGTTAAAGAAAAATTTGAGCTATAAGGAACTACTGCAGCCTTTCGGAGGAGTTTTGGAATGGTTATTGTATTTTGCTTAATAGAATTATATAGATAACTCTGTTGTTATTAAAAAAAAATTTATTAATATACAATTGAGACGAGCTATAGGGTTCAACTTTTCATTAAAAAAAGATCAGAAAATATTGTTTATTTTGCATTGTGGCTGAAATGAGAAATAACATGTCCAAAAAATGAATTTGGCTGAAATAAGAATGTTAAGATTGATTAGTGGTAATACACTGAAATATAGGATAAGAAATGAGTGTATTCATAATAAGATAGAAATAGCTCCTATAGAGTATAAGATGCGAGAGAACCGATTGAGATTGTTTGGATATGTACAATGGGAACCAATCGATACCCAGTTAGACAAAATGATAAAATTATAGTTCATGCACAACTCTTGGTAGAGATAGACCTAAACGAACATGGATATAGACAACTATGAATGATATGTTAATTGTTAATTTGATCGAGAAGAAGGTCCTTAATAAAGTGGAATCAAAGATAATGATTTATATAGCCGACCCTTTATATTTGGGATGAAGGCCTGTTGTTGTTGCTTCTCAATAAAAGGAGAGCAATATCAAGGAATTCTTCACTGAACTTGTCAGATTATTTTGTTGTTTCTTAGTGTATAATCCCTACTTTTTTACTTCAAAAAATTATTCATCAGGACTAAGATTCTTGCTGTCTGCGTGCTACTTCTAAGAATTATATTTGTTTCAACTTGGCATTGGGAATGGCCTTACACACAACAACATAGAATATGTATTTGTTTTACATTTTAAAAGTTTAGATCTAGTTAAGCTAGCACTAACCTCCAGGTAAATACTAGTTATAATTATGAGATTCAGTGAAGTTCTAAATATATATTGCATTTAGACTTGGAAGAGAATTAATAATGTTTTAAATTAAAGCCTAGATTCTTAGATGTTACATGCGGAGTCTATCTACCAAAAACTGATTTTAGAAGTAACAATTTAGTTGAGAATATCAATTTGTATAGAGATTTTTCAGAACTTTCATATTAATCTAACAATTAAAAAAATGGCCTAACACAGCTTATTAAAAAAAAATCCTAGTGATGCATCCAATAGAATATAGTGTCTCAATACCTAGCTAGTTAGTTTCTGATATTGATTAAGAGTGATGGCATTACTCCCATTATGGAAAATTAAAGATTAATTTTCAAAACATATATTCATGATGGATTGCCAAGTCAAGAGCCTTTTTAACCGAATGGTTAAGTTTTTTTCATATCAAACTAACGTAATTTTAGCCGTTGCCATCAACATATCACTCATGTCATGTGAAAAAGACAAAATAAATGGAAGGCAAATTAATAGCTTATTAAATCGATCGCGATAAAAAGATTTGAAATTTAAAGCGGGTTCTGATATCGTGTTAAGAACCTGTTTTTTCAAAGGTTTAAGTTATTCATGAGTTTAGGATACATAACTTTATGGATACCACAAAATTGTTTGATACCTATTTGGAAAATTGATGTCTTCTTATATGTCTCAGGTGCATCGCAACCGTGCTATAAATCAAATAATTTCTCCAGCTCAAGCATTTCAGTCCTTATGTATTATATTATTTAAGAAGTGAGATCTAGTGAATGATTATGATCTCAATTAGCTAGCATTGATATAGGTAGCAGTGGTAATTGAACCCGAGAACGAGCCAGCTCGGATTCGATTAGGACCCAACTCGGTATCGGCTCATTCAAGCTCTGTTCACTTATTAACGAATCGAACAAGAGCCAAAAAGCCTGGCTCGTTTATTAAACGAGCCGAATTCGAGTTCAGCCAGGCTCGTTCGGTATTGACTCGAGTTCGGTTCGGTTAAACAGTTTGATAAAACAGTAATATGTAATATAGAACAGATTCTATACAACTCTCAGGATACTTAATTCAATTAAGGGACAGTATATAAAATGCAACTGAGGTGAATATAAAACACAGCACTATAACCATTCCATGCCCTTGATGTTAATTTTTTTAAATATTTCTATATCTCAATGTACTGGGTCTTAGGCTCGATGATTGTTGTCCCCGACCTAGTCTCTTACAAAATACTTTCATGTTTTGTTCTGAAACCTCTATAATGGTCATTGACTTATGATGATGCTTGATATCGTCGATTTCCCAGATCGTGACACATGGCAGATGACGTGTCCCGAAGCCTGCAAGAAAGGGCCAAGAACGGTACACCGGAAGAACACCCCGGGTCTGCGACCCATGGATGTAGCCGACCTTCTGCGACCATCCACACCACTCAAGTGTCCACCTTACAAACAACCGTTGGCTCACCTCCGAGCCCCCCTGCACAATTGGGCTCCTTGGCCTTCTCAGCTCGTCTCCGGGCTACCGCAGAACCAAGATACCTCGGCCTTCCGCTCGTTCCCGAGCCGCCTGCCGAGCTCATCTTCCTCGGTCCCATCGACCGACCAGCAGCACCAGTCGCAGGAACCTCCACCACGGCTCCACGAATCTCTCCATGCGCGAGATATCCGCCGCCCACGGTCCCGCGTTCCACGCCATCACGATCCCCCATTAACGAGCCTTTCTCGTCATTAATGCGGGATCCCGCCTATCACGCGAGCGTGAGGCCGGGGGCGTAACGGCCGGTGTGATTCTCGCACCCGCCTGCCATTGGCTGTTGGGTAGATAAACCCCTCTTTCAGGCGACTCAAGTAAGTCATTTTTTCCTCACTAAGCCGTTACTCTGCTCAAATATCCGGTCTAATTTGATCGTCGGAGGGTCCTCGGTGGTACAATCACCCCGGAACTTCCTTACAGGTAGCTCGACCTCAGCCACCTCAAATCCATTGAGATCCACACGCTTCAGGAGGCAACCTCTAACTCAATCTCAGTCGTCCATCGTCGCTTACAGAAGATCTACGGAAGGTAACATCTTGATGAGATCCGACATCCATCAGCTAGCGCCGTCTGTGGGAAGATCTTGATTCCACCGAGCAAAGTTCACCTTCCGATCTCAACTCGATTTCGAGCGATCACCGCGACGATCCAAGCGCTAGCCGCCGTCTCCCCCACAACGGAGGCGCGGACAAGTCTCCTCCCCCGAACACCATCAACGTCCTAGCCGTCCAGATAGATCAACTCGCGTCCGTCATGGATGCGCTCGTCCGTGTCCAAACGGTAGGCATTGTTAGTGTATATGCCCTAGAGGCCATTACTGTATCATACTAGTTTGTATATTACTTGATGGAAGCTTGGGATATTCACAGTTGTATATACAATCTTGCTCGAAATGGTAGTATGCTACTTGGTTTGTCTCTACTTCAATATGTGCATGTGTTTCTTTTAGCATATCGCTTATATACATATTAGTAGAGCCCTTAGGATCTTTGCTTGATTACCAGCATTGTGATGGCGCTCACACTCGTGGGGGCTGGGTAATCCATAAGCACATCCTTATACAGGTCCTTAGTCGTTGGACTATCGAGACAGGGCATCGATACTCCGGAGTAGACTAGCGTATGCGCTTCTCATCCCAGCATGGGAGACGGTCTGTCCCACAGCCGTCAGTACGTCGTACTTGAGATAGTATGCGGGTGCTCGTTAGGTTACGAGTACACTGGACATGACTCGTCGGGAACTTTTGGTTGGTATTATACCTATCGTCAGTTATCAGTTCCCAGGTGACATGAGTACAGCTTAGTCCGCTGACTTGACACTGTCACTTCGCCTCGAGTGTGTTCCCACTGCACTTTGATTACTACCCTACCACGGCTCAAAGGAGTCATGCAAACAGGTAGTTTTTGGGTGGAGTCCCAAATCACTTGGAGGCAGTGACGGTTAGACATGATTCGTCTCTCCCGGTATTGGGGGTTGACATCGCGCTGTGTCCAGGAGAGCCATTACACAAGTAGTCCCTGGCCAGGGAAAGCGAGATATACTGGTAGGTTTCCAGTGTTATCTCAGGGTGTTCTGGGCTACACTCCGACACGACTTGTACCGCTATTAGGGGACTGACGTTCACCGCCCCCTAGGCCCGCCATGCGATGTATCAGACGAACAGACCGGACTGTACGGAGACTGTCACATACAGGCTCAGTAGGAGTTCAGATGGGGTCACCTCGTCAGTCTTCTTATCGGCATCTATCTGGGGACCATTACGTACAGCCAGTGCTGCTTGCGGTCTGTGATTAAACCCACTGCCAGCGTAGTGTCGAGTCTTTAGAGTCCCACACAGAGAGCTATTCGCCTTTAGGCAAAATGAGTAGAGGTCACATGGTTTTGCGACAGGGTTCGTTCACATCCGCGCACTTGTGCACGTTTGCTGTCCGGACAGCTTATACTAGCGGGTTTTGGTTTAAGCCAGATCCTAGTATATGATTTAGGATTGGTTTTATCTCTTTGTATTCGTGTTTCTCGGATCACGAATGCGGGTGCGTATGCACAGTTGATTGAGTCAGAGGAAGAGGACTTTGATTAGGGTTAATGACCATTGTCATTTTATTAACCCTAATGTTTATGTGTGTATTATAATTAATTGATATTAGCTATATATATATATATATATATAGAGATTAATGGAGGAAAGAGGCCATAGGAGGGAATTCCCTCCTATGGCGTCGAAAAAATACCCCCTCCATCAATTTTTCCGACGATCGGCCCCCATCATCTTCATCGTCATCATCTAAGATGTGCGTACACCAAATTTCATGTGATTCCACAACTTTTTCACCGTTGATTTAGTGGGTTCAAAATTAACGGTTTACCGACAATAGAACTTTTTACATTGCTAAATCAACGGTGAAAAGGTTGTAGAATCACATGAAATTTGGTGTACCCACATCTTAGATGATGACGATGAAGATGATGGGGGCTGATCGTCGAAAAAATTGGTGGAGGGGGTATTTTTTCCATGCCATAGGAGGAAATTTCCTCCTATGCCTCTTTTCTCCATTATTCTCATATATATATGTGTATAATTGTGCATGGTTAGGATTGTTGACATTTTGACCATACTTGACTTGTTGACCTTAGTTGACATGTTGACCATCATCATTCCATATAAAAGATGCTCTTTGATCCTTGCAATTTTCATTTAATGTGAAATGATAATGGTCAAGTCTTGATTAACCATGACAATTATCTAGCTAATTATCTATTTTTTATAATTCCCACATATATGTGAGAATGGCTTATTATTCTCTCATTCTATGATATACTTTCTCTCTCTTGCTCTTCCTCTTCCTCAAGCTCTCCCCTCTCATGTGTTGAGAAACACTTGAGTTTGAGAAAAACCACTCCATAGTAATCTCTACTCTCATCTAGGGTTCTAGGATTAGCACTTCTAGCACCCTAGTTACTTCTAGCTTGAAGTTGAAGCCAAAGGTTGAGGCTTTCGGGTGGATCCTTCTTCGACTCGAGAAGGCGACAAGGCGATCTCTTTCTTACACTCCAAGGAGCAAGGAGAGAAGGACATAAAGCCCTAGGTATAACCATTCTTCCTTGTAGCTAATTTCTAGTTAGCTTTAGCTAGTTTTTGTTTAGCAAAGATCCTCCTTTGTCTAGTCCATGTTGCCTAGCATGATAAAAATCCGATTTTTATTCCGTTTTCCGCCTCCCCGCAAGCGCCGGGGTGGGCAACGTGGACTTACACAGGCTCCTCAGGTCGCCGCTCCCCCACCTCGGGACCGGGACCCCTACAGAGGGAGAGAAGACTCTGCTCGCTTCGGCACTGCCGACCACCGCCTCGCTGCCTCCCACGGCCGCAGATCTCCCGGGCCAACATATTTTATGACCCGCTGGGCGCCCCACAGTTCAACACCGAGGTCCGTCGCCAGAGCGCCTCGCCCCGAGCCCCTTCGCGCCCCTGTCCCTCCCGAGGAGATGTCTGTCAGCTCGCCTGCGCCCAGGCATGACCGACACCCCCTCCCTTGACAGGGTCGCGCGGACGGGACTCGTCACGGCAGCTCGAAGACTACCTCGCCAGGGGACCTAAGGAACCTCATCGAAAGGAACAGGGGCCGCGGCCAGACAACGGTCTCTAACAGCAGAGGCCAAAGATCAGAATGTGCCGAATCGTCGGGATACCACGGCCGACTCGACGCCCTCGAAAAGAAGATCAAGAGTATGCATCGGGAAGGTCAACGTTCGAGCGACAGGGCTAAGTACGCCGCCGACTCGCTCACAAAACACTTCACCGAGGAGCTGCTCGTCGTCCATGTCTCCTCCCGGAACAAGCCCCCAAAGCTCTCTCTCTCTCTTCGACGGTAAGTCTGACCCGAAGGACCATTTGGACGCATTCACTGCAGGAATGAGCTTCCAAGACAACTCTGACGCTCCCAATGCCGAGCTTTCCCGACCACTCTCATCCGCTCCGGACGAGACTGGTTCCGAGGACTCTTGCCACGCTCGATCTCAACTTTCGACGAGCTGGCCACCCAATTCCTCAGCTACTTTGTCGGGAACAGACGGCAAAAATAGACCGTCGACCATCTCTTCACAATCAAGAGCGGGGACAAAGAAACATTCAAAGGGTACATCACCCGCTTCTACAATGCCCTTCTCGAGGTCCCAGAACATCCGGACGAGACGGTCATTACAGCACTTAGGTCTGGTCTTAGGCACAAGGAGTGGTTACGCTCCTTTGTATTAGCGCAACCTAAGACCATGTCCGAGGTAAAGGCCTAGACCGAGCGTGAGATCCAGCTCGAGTCTGAGGTGAACGCAAATCTTCCCGGGACAGAGCTAACTGGCCAAAAGAAAAGGGCGAGAGAGGAGAGAAAAAGAATTGAGCGGCCAAAGCCCTACTCCCCGAAGTTTCAGGAGTACACCCCAGACGGTACTGCTAGAGGAGGCTAAGGGAGAGGGGTTCTTCAAGCTCCCCCCGATCTCGCGCATGGCGGCAAAGCGCACCCGGGGCCCCTACTACGGTTTCCACAGGTCGCAAGGGCACTCCACAGAGAGCTGTAAACAACTCCGAGACTATATCAAGGAGCTCATCCGCTCGGGACACCTGGCAGCGTACTTACGGGACAAGTGGCAAGCTGACCGCGAGCAAGAGCAGCGTCCCCCTCCCAGCGAGTTGACAATCGACCAGATTATGGTCATGTCGACGGG
The DNA here is from genome assembly GCA_030015575.1 of Agapanthus africanus. Classification (NCBI taxonomy): domain Eukaryota; kingdom Viridiplantae; phylum Streptophyta; class Magnoliopsida; order Asparagales; family Amaryllidaceae; genus Agapanthus; species Agapanthus africanus. The sequence goes on from CM057339.1 coordinate 144,177,862, forward strand.
GGGTATGTCGAGTACCTACGAAGCTCAGCACCCCAGGCCGTTCGCGGAGGCCAACAGACATCCGAAGAGCTCAAACTGTAACAATAAAAAGAACATCCACTAGTGTGTGCTTCTTTTACTAAGGAAATGTAAACTTTTCTCAGGATCTTTCTGTTTATATAATAAGAAGGGATCAATAAAATATTGCAAAAAGAAGAGTTTTGTTTATTCAAAAGGTTACTATAGGTTCCTCAGCCGTACATCGAAAAAGAAAAATTACAGTAGCGGGGGAAGGGGGTGCAGAGAACATTGCTTGTGGTACTCCAAGGATATTTCCGCCAGCCGAGCCCTCGCAGCCTCAGACCTCTGCCTCTGATGCCGACCACGAACGTCGGCATCGTGCCTCAATTGGTAGCACTCAAGGATGAGCGCCACCGAGTGATCCCACCGACCCGCGGAGATCAGGCCGAAGCGCCGCAAAGACCTTAGCTTACCAACCGTTTCGTCCTTCAGCTGTTCGGACAAGGGGTTGTAGAGCCCCGGCGATGCCCTCCAGATGGAGTACATCAATAGCTGGAGCAGGGGGTGCGACGAGGAAGCAATCGGCCGAAAATGATCCTCAATGCAGCCTATGACTAACTGCACCATGTCCTCGGTGCAGTACTGATCGTAGAGGTACACGTCCTTGAAGTTTACAATGTCGGGGATGGTAAAAGGGAAGTCCTCCATTCTTACATTTTGGATGTGAAGGAAGGAGTGACAACGCTCCCTCAGTTTTATAGCCCACAATGCCACACGAGTCCAACAGTCGCTCGTTTCACCCACAACTGTACCGCCATGCGGCAGACATTGAGCCTTTCTCGGCGAAATCGAAACGACGCGGCTCCGGCGCTTCGCCTCCCCAACGCGTTCATAACACGTGTCACCTACGACTGTCCCTATTCCCTATACTCACGTCGGGAAGGTCGGACAGAACCTCACGAATCGACCGAGCGGCCGCCCTTGCTCGGTTATCCCTGGCAGGTAGTTCCCTACCCCGCAACGCCAGGGATTGAAGCCCTCGCCAAGAGGCACCGGGCAATAACCCTGCTCGGCTCGTCCTTAAGGATCCAAGCCCTCACCAAGAGGCACCGGGCAGCAACCCCGCTAGGACCGTCCTTAGCAGGCCTCTTACGGCCCCTCCCGCGCTAAGGATCAAAGCCCTCGCCAAGAGGCACCGGGAAGCAACCCTGCTCGGCTCGTCCTTAGCAGGACTCTAACGGCTCCTCCCGTGCTAAGGATCAAAGCCCTCGCCAAGAGCAGCAACCCTACTCAGCCCGTCCTTAGAAGGCCTCTCACGGCCTCTCACGGCCCCTCCCACGCTAAGGATCAAAGCCCTCGCCAAGAGGCACCGAGCAGTAACCCTGCTCGGCCCGTCCTTAAGGAACCAAGCCCTTGCCAAGAGGCACCGGGCAGCAACCCTGCTCGGCCCATTCTTAGCAGGCCTCTTACGGCCCTTCCCGTGTGGATCGAAGCCCTCACCAAGAGGCAACGGGAAGTAACCCTGCTCGGCCTGTCCTTAAGGAACCAAGTCCTCGGCAAGAGGCACCGGGCAGCAATCCTGCTCGGCCCGTCCTTAGCAGGCCTCTTACGGCCCCTCCCGCGCTAAGGATCGAAGCCCTCACTAAGAGACAACCGGGCCCGCCCTTGCTCGGTTATCCCTGGCTGGTAGTTCCCTACCCCACAACGCCAGGGATCGAAGCCCTCGCCAAGAGGCACCGGGCAGCAACCCTGCTCGGCCCGTCCTTAAGGATCCAAGCCTTCGCCAAGAGGCACCGGGGCGCAACCATGCTTGGCCCATCCTTAGCAGGCCTCTTACGGCCCCTCCCACGCTAAGGATCAAAGCCCTCGCCAAGAGGCAACTGGGCTCGCCCTTGCTCGGTTATTCCTGGCCGGTAGTTCCCTACCCCGCAATGCCAGGGATCGAAGCCCTCGCCAAGAGGCAACCGGGATCACCCTTGTTCGGTTATCACTAGTAGGTAGTTCCCTACCCCGCAACGCCAGGGATCGAAGCCCTCGCCAAGAGGCACCGGGCAGTAACCCTGCTTATCCCCGTCCTTAAGGATCCAAGATCTCTCCAAGAGGCACCGGGCAGCAACCCTTCTCGGCCCATCCTTAGCAGGCCTCTTACGCCCCTTCCTGCGCTAAGGATCAAAGCCCTCGCTAAGAGGCAATCGGGCTCGCCCTTGCTCGGTTATTCCTGCCTGGTAGTTCCCTACCCTGTAAATCCAGGGATCGAAGCCCTCGCCAAGAGGCAACCGGGCTCGCCCTTTCTCGGTTATCCCTAGCTGGTAGTTCCCTGCCCCGCAACGCCAGGGATCGAAGCCCTCGCCAAGAGGCACCGGGCAGTAACCCTGCTCGGCCCCTTCTTACGGATCGAAGTCCTCACCAAGAGGCAACCAAGTAGCTACCCTGCTCGGTTATGCTGGCTGGTCGTTCACTACCCCATGAAGCCAGGTATCTAAGCCCTCGCCAAGAGGTAACCGAGCAGCTTCACTGCTCGGTCCATTCTTAGAGGATAGCCCCGACGAATATTCACAACGCGACCCCCCACGTCGACTTCGGGGCCACTAAGACACCAACCTCGTACCGGTCTTTGCATAATTAGGCAATTGGCAAAATGGTTAAATTCAACTCGACGTGCGATCGCCAAGTGAAATTCTCCAAGCTCAGCACCATGCAAACAGAGATTTAACAACAAGCAGAAGGAAAAACTACGCCAAACACCGCAAAAAATGCTTCATTCAAAGTCTTTACAAAGGTATTATTGGCCCCCTGGCCTTACAAAAACGCCCGAAGGCTTACAAGATTCCTGAATCAACAAAAAAAATATATAAGAGGAGGAGGGGTTTACCTCAGGGCCGGGCGCAACCCCGAGGAGCTCCGTGTCCACCACGACCGGGGCTTCGTCTTGAGGATCTGCGCCCATCAAAGGAGCCTCGGCGCCGCCCTCGTTGGGGGCATCTTCTCCGGCTGCGCTTCCAGGGGCATTCCCCTTCGCGTCATTTCCACGAGGATATTCGTCCCGGAGCTCTTCATCAGGGAACTCCGGCATCCGAGCCTTGACGGCGTCGAGGGTGTTTACCCCAATCAGAGCAAAGCTCTGTTCAAATTCCGAGGCGGGAGATGAAGCAACGCTTCATCTTCCCCCAATCAGAGCAAAGCTCTGCTTTGGAAATTTAAGCTTTAATAACTGAAGCAACGCTTCTTTATGCTGGGCGCAACGCGCCACGTGTCAGGCGCAACGCGCCGAGCGCAGCGCCCCAGAAAGCGCACCCTATAAGAGCAAAGCTCTGTTTAAAGGAAGCAACGCTTCAGCTGCGTTGCGCTCTGCGCGCGTGACACGTGTCAGCGCAGTTGCGCTGCGCTCTGCGCTGCCGACATGTGTCTGCGCAGTTGCGCTGCGCTCTGCGCTGCGCGACACGTGTCATGCGCTGGGGCATCTGCGCCAAACTGAATTAAGATTTCTATGAAATCTTTTCTGTTCTTTCCAGAACTAGAAGATTTTCTTCGGCCTTTGGATCAAAGATCCAGCGGTGGGAAAACTCCCAAAAATCACTCAGGAAAGATCCTGTTAACAAATTCAACAGATTTGTGGTCACTATAAATAGGACCCTAAGCCTCAATTCACAGGCATCAAGAATTTTCTCGAAAAATCAAGAACTCTAAGCAGAGAAAACTCTGAGAAGATCTCAAGAAAAAGGTAAAGAACCTTCATGGATTAGAAGAAATTCCTTCTAATAGACCATTAGTCTAAAAAAAAATATATATAAGATCAATGATCTTTATATAAAAAGAAAACAGTGCTTTGCACTTCTTGTGAACCTTCGGTTCTTTAAAAACAAAATAATAATAAAAGAATAAAAGAATAGTGCTTTGCACTTTTATGAACCTCTGGTTCTTCGAATAAAGAAGAAATCTATTTTTCTTTGATCTAATTTAGATCAAGAACTTAAACAGTGCTTTGCACTTCCCTTTTTGAATCTAAAAAGATTCTTAGTGCTTTGCACTTCCAAGTTGCGCCGTTGCGCTCTTAAGAGAGTGCCACGTGTCGGTTATAAAACCACTTGCGCTAAGCGCCCTTAAGATAGAGCTTTGCTCACTGGAATTGGCGCAACTCGCTGAGAGCGCGCCAAGTGTCAGCAGCGCAACAGCGCAGCGCAACAGCACAGCGCACTGCGCTAGTGCGCTTGCGCTCATCAGAGCACGACACGTGTCATCACCACATGGACTTGCGCTCATTACTTAGCGCAAAGCGCAGATGCATTAAAAAGGGCCAAGCCCAATTAAGAGAAGGCCTAACAGGCTCAATAAAGCGCAAATGCATTATTTTAAGGGGCAGAGCCCAAATCAAAACAGATGCTTTGCATCATTTATGAATGGGCAGAGCCCAAACAGAATATCCAGAATGCTATGCATTTTAAAAGGGGCAGAGCCCAAACAAAACAGATGCATTGCATCATTCATAAATGAGCAGAGCTCAGAATAAATTGATGCTCTGCAGAGCCTAAACAAAAAAATGGAAGAAATGCAATGCATTACTTAATAAAGATGTTGAACTGGACTTAGCCCAATCGTGGCCATAAGTCCTTAAATTAAATTGACTGAGCAAAATGGCTCTCCTAAGTCAATCTACGTCTGGTTCGAGGGTACATCTCCGAACTCCTTTGACATCCATCGTTGTAATTCCTCAACGACGTCAAAGAGGTGACGGGTCCCAACGACCACACATCCATATGGACTGCGGGGTCCTTAAACTCGTGGACCGAGACGTCCTTTAAACTAATATTGGACCGAGATGTCCTTTAAACTAATATCGGACCGAAACTTCCCTAAACTAATATCGGACCGAAACGTCCCTAAACTAATATCGGACCGAAATGTCCCTAAACTAATATCGGAACGAAACGTCCCTAAACTAGCATTGGACCACTACGTCCTTAAACTGGCTACGGACCGGAACGTCCCTAAACTAATAATGGACCACCACGTCCCTAAAACTGGCGACGGACCGCCATGTCCCTAAACTGGCACAATAGGGCCCAAACGCTCTTTTGTTGGATCTAAACGGTCCCGTCTAAGTTGATCTTAACCCCAAATACGGTTAACGTGTCCTTAGACATTTAAATAAACGATAAAACTCCAAATCAATCTTGGTTCGAGGGTACATCTCCGAGCTCCTCTGATACATGTCGTTGTAATCCTTCAACGATGTCAGAGAGGTGACGAGTCCCGATGGCCATACATTAAATTAATCACTACGTTAAGTTGATCTTAGTCTCAAACAGGACTAACGTATCCTTAACGAACGTTTAAGTTGATCTTAGCCGCAACGCGACTAATGCATCCTTAAACTAAAAAACACCAAACCCAAATCTAATTAAATACGGATTTGGACTAATCCACGTCCTACGGGCGACGGCATTACTCAGTCTCCGTATACAATCCACGGGCAACCACAAACAAAACAAACACACACGACACGAAGTGAAATTCTGGAGAAGGAGAAAGTTGTTACCGCGATGCGGTAGCGTAATTAACTGCAGGGGCTTGCGCCTGCAGGGAAGAGCTTCCCCACAATCAAAAACCCCTCACCCTGAGGGGGAATCTGACGAAGTCTGCTACATCGGCCACATCCGTCTAAACCTCCGATACACGGTGCCATAAATCAACTTGGCATCTTCGGAGAGATAGACGGATAAAACCAAATAGCATCTGCCCCGAACCCCAGGCACAGGACGTCCTAACGTCGCAGGCCGCCGTTCGGAGGGGAACAGATTCTGGCACGCCCGGTGGGACCTCTTCCTCTTTCCACTCCACACTTCGTGTGTCGTCTTCGCGAACCAATCGCGATTTGTTAAATGATTGCCTTCGGATTTCAAGTTGCTAAGATTTGGTCTTTTGTTTGGTACAGAACTCAAGCATTCAATGGCCACCAACTGCACCAACTGCTCGAAATGCCAGTGCAACGGACGTTCCACCTCACCGAGAGGTGTATCATATGGGCCCCAGGCGGCTTCCGTCCTGACCCTGCCGATAGGCCAGGTGACTCAGGCCACCACCGGCTTGTTTTTCGGGACCATGGTCCCGCCTACAAGCTTCTCCATGCCGATATCCGCACCAGAAGTGAACAAGAAGTCGGTATTCGACCGGCTCACTGCAACCGCGACCCCCGTCAACGGGTCGCCCGCTACTAAGCTGACAGCCTCTGTTTTCACCAGGCTAGGTCAGAACTGTAAGGTGGCTGTCCCAAAGAGGGCAACGGCCGCTGCTTTGGAAGTCGTTAAAGCGGCTTCTCCTATCAGAGAGTCGGTCTTCACAAGATTGACGGTTCCTACTCCTCCCCCAGCTGGTCAGAAGGCATCAGTCTTCGATAGGCTGACATCAGCAGTTACCCCACGCTCAAACAGGGGGCAACAAGAGACTATCTCGATTTCCGAGCCAGTCCCAACGGCTCGTCGTGCGCGACGTCGCCATTGGCAGCGAGTAAGGAAAGCAGGGGGCAACTCCCCCTCAAGGTTAACCCCACCTGCTCCGACAGTGGAGATCGATGTTGCTGTTCCAACTGGGAACAGCTTTGAATTGCTGAAGAAGGTAAGAAAGAACTCCCCGGTTGCCACATTGAAAAAGTCTCCTCCACCCATGGAAAAAGCTCCGGAGGCGAAACACGAACAGCCCCCTCAACGGCTGTCGTCAAAAATTTATAAAGTTTGGCGGAGGGTTCAAGACTCCGTGATTGACTCAGACCACTTCCGTCGCCAGGAAAGGGTAAAGGGGGAAAAAGATAAGAACCGCCCCATTAAACAACAGGGGGCAACAAATTCTAGAATGCCCGCTTCAACGGCTCCTTCAACCTCAAAGGTCCATAAAAGGAAGAGGCCAGAAAAAGCTCCCGTGACACTGACAAAGTCTAAGAGCGGTGAACCTAAACGCCCCAAGTCAGGGGGCGTCACAGTTCATACGGTCTATATGGCTTCGGGGAAAGAAGAAAGTCGTACTTCTACGGGTCACCGACCGCTTACCCGGTCAGTGACCAAGTCTCAGGAGCAGCAACAAAAGCTCCAGGAGATGATGACTACAATGGCTGCACTCACGGGGCCAAAAGAGAATCCTGAGACGTCCTTAGATGAACGTCAAGAAGAAGAGAACGACGCTGATTTCCTTCGAAGAGTACTGGAAAAGAGGGAAAAAGAGGCTGCTGAACAAGCAGCCAATATACAACGCATGGGCCTTCTCTTCCAGGATATGATAGGGATGATGATACAACCAGAATCCCCGACTGAAGAACCCCCAATCGTCCTTGGGGATGATAGGGGAGAAACATCAAACCCTCAGCCCGTTCTATCGACGGCTAAAGAAGACACAATCTCTAAAACAGATCTGGACGAATATATAGCCCAGCAGATAAAAGTTCATCACGCGGCTGAAGCAGCCGGCCACGTTGTAAAAACGGGGCGTCCATATCCGGGCTGGTATGACCAAATCAAGTACCCGCCAGGTTACACAATTCCTAAGTTTCATGTCTACAAGGGGACCGGCAATCCCCATCAACATGTTGCCCAATTCAGGGCGCTTTGTGGTAACACTGGAGGCGACGACAAGCTCTTGCTGCGCCAGTTTGTTGGAAGCTTATCAGATACGGCTTTCGAGTGGTATTCCGAGCTCCCCAACGACTCTATTAAAACCTTTGCAGAGATGGAGCTGCTCTTCACCCAACGCTTTGCGAGTGCCAGCGATCGTACTCCGATGACGGCACTGATTAACGCCAGGGTAAAGCCCGGCGAGACGTGGGTCCAGTACGCTATACGCTGGCGTAATCTATGGTCTAAGTGTGAACAGCGTATAGAAGAAGCCCCTGCGGTGGGAATGTTTGTTGGAACCCTTGATCCACAAGCAACCATCTCGCAGTTTATGATGTTCTTCAAGCCGACTTCTTTCCAGGCTTTGATCGACAAATTGGCGCAGATGGACCAAATGGGCCATAAACCCCCTCTTCCGAAGCCGGACTCTCGAAACGATAAAGGAAAGGGAAAAGCGATCATCGTTGCTAATGCCCAACAACAACCGAACGACTCGAAGCCGGTTGCTCGTCCAAATAATACGCGTCCATACGTACCCCTTGAGGACAGGATGGGACGTGCTTACTCCTTCCCCCGTGATAAAACGAGGAGGTTATTTGAGCTGGCATTGCGCAATAGGCTCATAAATCTGCCAGATCCAAAACGTCCGTCACAACCAAGTGACGTTAACGAGCCTAATTATTGCCCTTACCATCGAGTGCTAGGACATCCAATCGAAGACTGTTACGTGTTCAAAAATTGGCTTGAAAACCAGTACCGTCAGGGCAAGTTTGCGCTATCTGACAAATGGAAGGTGAATCCTCCGCAGCCCCACACCTATAAGGGAACGAATACGCCGGGGGCAACATGCTCCGTCATTGAAGAAGCTCCCTGGGAGGTTGTATTATCAGCCAAAACGAGGAGAATGCTAAATGATCTTCAGGCCTGTCCAGCGGTCAAGTGGAAGAACCCCTTGGAGCCGCAGGTTATAGAGGGGATGTTGAAACCACGTCTGACTCCGAAGGCCGATGGTGGTAGTTCAAGCGTTCATAGCCAGCCGTCAAAATCTTCGAAAAAAAAGAAGAAGAAATCTAAGAAGCCCGTGAAGCCTGGCGACAAGCGCACGGACTTACAGAAGCAGATCGACGCACTTGATGAGTACAACCAAAAGGCACGGACTCCCATTACGCTCCAAGATTTCCTTGATTACGTCTTTCAAAAAGAAGATGAGGAAGAAACTTCATCGGATGAATCCGACGGATATGTGGCAAGCTGTCATATGATCTCTCACTCGACCTCGAACGATGAAGGGACTTCTGGCACCAAAACGCCGGGGGCAAATACTGAGTCAAGGGTTCCGGAATTATCAATAGAAATGATTGACGCGTTTCTTAGTGAAGCTCGATTGAAAAGTAAAGCTGATCAAGAACGCGAGACGGCGATACTCGAAACGGCCAAGCGCCAGCGACTTGAGGGAGGAGCTGAGATGATCCCACTGGAGCAAAATGCATCCACCGCTGACAAAAGCCAATTCAAGATAAAAAAGAAGTTCGCTAAGGCCATATCGATGGGCATGAAGCTACCACCCTCAGAAGAAAAAGTTACTAGCGTGGTAGAAATGCACCCCTCTTATTGCTTATATCATCAGAAGGTCTCACATTCTACCCAAGAGTGCAAAGCGTTCGATAAATGGTGGCAAGGATACGTCGCTAATCAACAACGCTTTAAACGGGAAAAGCGTAAGGTTCGTCGGGAGCAAAGAAACACGACCAAAGTGCTTGAAAGAACTGCCGGCAACTGTCACATGGTTAACACTACCAGGTCACAAGTGCCCACATTTGGGAGCGACTCTGATGAAGAACTAGAGATTGCCCCTCTCTTTAAAGAGTCAACTTCGGGAAAAGAAGAAGAACCGAAGTCTTGCGAAAATATACAGCTGCGGAATCGGACACTACCTGAAAAGAACCTCGGACCCTCGAATAGAAAAGATAAAGGGAAAGAGAAGGTCTCTGAAGACATCACTTTGGATGACCAAGTCGCGGAAGAGTTAACCGCCAAAAATCCGCCAAAGAGGAGTAAGGTGGATTACAATGTCTTAGCGCATCTGAGGAAGCTACCCTCACAACTCAGCATCCTCGATGCCTTGTTACTATCAAAGGAGGCGAGAGACTCTTTGATTAAGGCGCTACAAGATCCGGACCAGTTCCAAGCCTTCTTGGCCGAAGAAAAGATGAAAGACGAATTGGAAGAAGTACACACAGCCGACGTTGCTTTTGGTGATGAAGACCTTCTTCTCGGGACGTGTGAACACAATCGCCCCCTTTATGTCTCAGGATATTGCCATGACATAAAGATAGGTAAAATCTTGGTCGATAACGGATCGTCCGTCAATTTACTCAATGTACGGGTGTTAAAAGAAATTTGCATGAGTGTCCAACACCTCGCCCGAGACAAGATCACTATCTCCGGTTTTGACTCTCAATCCTCAAAGACTCTGGGATCTGTGATATTGACGCTACGCTTCGGGTTGCTCGTCACGGACATCAAATTCCATGTTATAGATGCCAAGACGTGCTATAATGCTCTGCTCGGCCGACCATGGCTACACGAGTACAATATCATCCCTTCTACACAGCATCAGTGCATGAAGTATTCCAGGGATGGCCTCGAGTACACTGTGGCCGGAAAGCTGAATCCGTTTTCCGTGAACGAAGTTCGCAAGTATGAAGATGCCAAATACTTCTTGCCGAGCTTCGAATACACGGAAAGGTGTCACAAACCGGAGAACAAAACTAATGCCACCATCCCTGTCTTCGGCAGTGACACCGAGGAGGAGGATATAATTTATTCAGGTCCATCCCAATCTACCGGGCCAGGACCATCCGTTCCTTCGTTGATCTTCGGTAGTGATTCAGAGGATGAAGTTCATGCTATATTCCCTGCTCGGCCTTCGATACGGATTTCCGATGATGAAGAGCTAAGTCTGCAGATAACCATGGTGCCACTTGAACATTACAAAGAACTGGATGTACTCGACACCAACAGCGTAGAAGAATTGCAGACATTCTATATCCCTCCCGGACGAAGAGGCGAGAAGGCAATCTTATTCTACCGTTCTGAAGAAAACAAAGTAGAAAAAGAAGTTTGGCATGGCGCGTATCCCACGCTCGACAGGCTTCAGCCTATCCGTCTTCCCCGATATTATACCGAAGGTTTGAAGAAACTGCTAAAACACCAGGGGATGTCCTTCACACAGACCGTTAGAAAAGCCAAATTCTATGACAAGGTCTGGAACATTCCCGGGACCCAATGCAAACTGCCTAACGGGAGAGTAGAAACCAAAGGGCTTGGGTACATCCGGCCAAAGAAGCGGGAGCTAGTAAACAGCTGTTATGCCATGTATGACTTCGATGAAGAGGCGGACGCTCAATGGGAGGATGCTAATCCTGAACCAGCAAAAGTTCCTGATACAAAACCGCCCAGTACATCGTCCGAAGACCAGATGAGCAAACTTATAAGGGATGCGAATCAAAAAGCCCGAGATGATCACGATCGTGAAATGGCAATCTATGAGAAAGCTAAGACACAGCGCCTCCTCCAACAGGCAGTAAAGAACGAAGAAGCCGCTCCTTGTCAACCTGCTACAAAAAAGGTTCGACGCGAGAACAAAAACAAATCGAAAGGCAAGAGAGGCGCTCGACAACCACAAAGCAGAGCTAAGAAGCCGCGCATCCGAGAATCGAGCGTTATTGACTTAGCCCTCGGGAAGAAAATGGGTCGAGCATACTCTTTTCCTCGGAACAAAATAAGGAAAATGTTCGATCTCGCTCTAAAACATCAAATGCTTACGTTGCCAGAGTCTAAACACCCTGAACAAGCAGGCGAAGTCTCCAACCCAAAGTATTGCTTTTACCATCGAGTAGTAGGGCATCCGCTTGAAGATTGCTTCACCTTTAAGAATTGGGTTGAGGACCAATACCAGCTTGGCAAATTCGCGTTGTCTGACAGTTGGAGGGTAGCGCCGCCGCAAAAGCACGAACCCGAAAACACAAGAATAAAACCAACTCCGCATTGGGATTGGCAGAAAATTCGCACCTGCCATGTGATAACAATATTAAAAGAAGGGTCCGAAGACATGAACAACCTCCCTTGGTGTTTTGAAAGCGGCAGCGATGAGGTAATCTCATAATTTCCCCCAGCTCCGAAAGAACTGGAAGATGGAATCCACACCACTGCAGATAATCTCAAGAAAATTGAGTTGGGGACGGAAAATGACCCGCGACCGACATTCATCAGCGAACTGCTATCTGGAGAAAGGGTGGCTGCGTTAAAGGATGTGCTTCTACAGCACAAAGATTGCTTCGCGTGGAACTATTCCGAAATGCCGGGACTAGATCCAGAAATCGCTGTGCACAAATTGGCGATATCCCCGGACATCAAGCCAGTCAAACAAGCGCTGAGAAGAATGCGACTCGAGCTTGAGATGAGCATCAACGCCGAAGTCAAAAAGCTGATAGATTCAGGCTTCATCCAAGAAGTCCAATACCCTGAATGGATCGCCAACATCGTCCCAGTGATGAAGAAAAATGGGACAGTGCGCATATGCGTAGACTTCCGGGATCTCAATAAAGCCTGCCCAAAAGATGATTTCCCAGTGCCAGTCACCGAACTGATAATAGACAACACATCCACTCATGAGGTTTTCTCCTTCATGGACGGCTCATCGGGGTATAATCAAATAAAAATGCACCCTGAAGATCAGAAGCACACAGCCTTCAGGACTCCGCTTGGTATATTTTGTTATAAAGTGATGCCCTTCGGTTTGAAGAACGCCGGTGCTACTTATCAGAGGGCCATGACGAAGATCTTCGACGACCTTATACACGAAATCGTCGAATGCTATATCGACGATCTCGTGGTCAAGAGCAAATCATACGAGGAACATCTCGAGCATCTGAAGACTGTATTTCAACGCCTTCGGAAATACAACTTGAAGATGAATCCTCTTAAATGTGCGTTCGGGGTTTCCTCGGGTAAATTCCTGGGATTCGTCGTTCGACACCGAGGTATTGAAATAGATCCGTCAAAGATCAAAGCGATCATGGAAATGCCTCCACCGAGGACTCTCAAACAGCTTCGGTCTCTCCAAGGGAAACTCGCATACATACGGCGATTTATAGCCAACCTTTCAGGAAAGTGCCGTCCTTATAGCCACCTGATGAAGAAGGGAACCCCATTCGTTTGGGATCAAAAATGCCAAGGCGCACTGGATGAGATCAAGCAATACCTGCAGAACCCGCCAGTGTTGGCTGCTCCGGTTAAAAGGAAGCCTCTCATTCTTTATACAACCGCCCTCGAAGGTTCCTTAGGCGCATTATGGGCACAAGAGAACGATCAAGGGAAAGAAAGAGCACTCTACTACTTAAGTCGAGTCCTGCTGGGGGCAGAAAGCAACTACTCTCCCATTGAAAAACACTGCCTGGCATTGATCTTCGCAATAACAAAGCTTAGGCACTATGCGTTGGCGCACGAGGTCCGTCTGATTTCAAAAGTCGACCCTCTTAAATACCTAATGTCGAAAGCCATATTGACAGGACGACTCGCTAAATGGGCCCTGCTCTTGATGGAATTTTCGATAACGTACCAACCTCTCAAGGCAGTAAAAGGCCAGGCCATCGTCGACTTCCTTGCTGAGCATCCCATACCTGCCGACTCTCCTTTAAATTGTGATTTGCCGGACAGACATGCATTTGACGCAATCGACAGTGGTGATACCCGTTGGGAGCTTTACTTCGATGGAGCGTCTTCTATGAAAAAGCACAAACAAAGTATGCCAATGATCAAATCGGGGGTAGGACTCATTTTTGTGACTCCACAAGGAGGGATAATGCGCTTCGCCTTCTCCTTAACTGAGCCGAGGACGAATAATGAAGCTGAATATGAAGCTTTAATAGCAGGCCTCGAGATCGCCATTGATATGGGAATTGAAAGCCTCCTCATATATGGAGACTCCCAACTGGTTGTCAGTCAAGTGAACGGCGATTACCAAACATGTAAACCGGAATTGGTAAAATACGGTGAAAAAATGCAGCAACTGCTAACCCAAATTCCCTCCTACACGTTGGAAAGCATACCGCGTGCGGAAAACAGCAAAGCCGACGCACTAGCCAAACTTGCTAAGGAACTGGCTGACGAGAACCTCGACGACGTTAGAATCGTGGTACAGAGCCGTCGAGTGCTCGCCCCAACAGAAATATCTCCGAAATCGTCTGAAGAAAAAGGAGCGAAAGAGGAGACAACCCTGCGAATAAAAGACGGGGAAAATACCGGGGACTGGAGAGAAGTCTTCATAGATTACTTCAAGTTCCACCGAATACCTGAAGAGGCGTCCACAAGACATCAGCTCATTAAACGAGCTCTGTCTTTCGCCTTCGTCAATGATACTTTGTACAAGAGGTCATTCGATTCTCTGTGGCTGAGATGCTTAGGACCTGACGAAGCGAGAAGGGTCATCCAAGAAGTTCACGATGGACTCTGCGGTTCCCACCAAGCAGGCCCTAAGATGAAGTTGAAAATAAAACGGATGGGCTACTACTGGCCCACGATGATGCAGGATTGCCTGGAATACGCGAGGCAGTGCCATTCATGCCAAATTCATGGGGACTTTATCCACCAGCATCCCAATCCACTGCATCCAACAGTGGCTAGTTGGCCATTCGAAATGTGGGGAACTGACATAGTCGGCCCTATCGAACCAGCATCGTCAAAGGGACATCGTTTCATCCTGGCGACGACTGATTACTTTTCCAAATGGGCAGAGGCGGTTCCGTTGAGGGAAGTAAAGACGGAGAACATCCTCTATTTCTTCAAAACGCATGTCATATACCGGTTTGGAACCCCAAGAAGGATCATCTCTGATAATGGGCCAGCCTACCGAAGTCATAAAATTAGCCGCTTTTCACAACAGCACAATATAGACTGGAGATATTCCTCAGTTTATAATCCACGAGCTAACGGTCTAGCTGAGGCCTTCAACAAGACCTTGACGAAGATCATGAAGAAAACAGTGTCCCGAAATAAGAGAGACTGGCACGAAAGATTGCAAGAGGCTCTTTGGGCGTATCGGACTACGTTCAAGACGGCCACGAACACAACGCCGTATGCGTTGGTGTTCGGGACGGAAGCAGTACTCCCTCTCGAGGTAGAATTACCCTCTCTACGAGTGGCAGTCCACCACGAGCTGACGAACGAAGAAAATGCTCACCTTCGGTTTGAAGAGCTTGACGCCCTTGATGAAATCCGGCTTCTAGCACAACAAAATCTGGAAGCCTATAAAGCAAAGATGACGCGCTCATATGAAAGATTGAGCCGCCCGAGGACATTCCACCAAGGCGAACTCGTGCTAGTGGTCAAAAGGCCCATGATCCCCAATCGCGCCAAGCGGGGAAAGTTTGAGCCAAACTATGAAGGACCATACATCGTTGATAAGGTCTACCAAGGTGGGGCCTATCTACTCATGGATATGCACGGTGAAAGGCCTTTCAGGCCAATAAACGGCCGCTTCCTAAAGAAATATTATGCTTAATGAGCCACGGCTTAGGTCAATGATAGATGACGACGACTATGTCCGCTCGCTATCTTCCTAAGCTCAAGCTTTATAAGTAGTAGCCAGCCCTCTCAACGGTGGACCGAAATGTCCTTAAACTAATAGCAGACCGAAACGTCTTTAAACTAATACTGCGGCATCCTTGGACTGACGAGATGAATAAAAAAAAATAATAAAAAAATAATAAAAATAAAAATAAAATAAAAAAAAAGCGGTAAGTCCATAAGCAAAATGGGCACGGATGAAAACCCGAAAGGGCTCCGTGAGTAAAAACAGCAGGACTACCGGCGAATGTTGTGAAAACCCGAAAGGGCGCAACTTCGTTAAAGAACCCTTATGGAGTCCTCTCGACCCTGTAAGGAGAAACCACCCGCGTGAGATCCTTACGACTTACAAGGGAACAACACACTTAGGAATCCCCACGATTCCTAAGGAGAAAATACGCTTGTGAGATCCTCACGACTCGTAAGGAGAACTCTCTTATGAGACCCTCACGGCTCATGGGATTTGAAAGTCTTAAGTCACAGAGACCTAAACCTGTGCTTAAGCAAACCCCCACAAACTTCCAATATTGCCCTACAAGTGGCTCAATACTGACCCTTGTATACAATCCACGGGCGCGAATAAACGTTTCCCTGACCAAGGTCCATCCATGACTGGGAATACGTTCGTAGGGTAAACAACCCTTATAAATCCTCTCGATTTATGAGGAGAAAACCTTCCTGTAGGATCCTTACGACTTATAGAAGAACAAAACACTTAGGAACCCTCACAGTTCTTAAAAAGAAAATACACCTATAAGATCCTCACGACTTGTAGGGAGAAATACCTTCACGAGACCCTTACGGCTCATAGAGTTAAAGGCCTTAGCCGACAGGACCCTAACCCTGGTCGCTAAGCCTCCTTTGTTCGACAACGACAGAGGCAAATGATGATTCGCTCCTGGCAATATCCCAGTTGTAGCGGTGCTGATGCCGAAATCGGTGTCCAATTTCAGGTCTACAACAAAAAACCGGTAGGCCGCACATGCATACGAAATAGCCGAAATGATGGGGCGACTTGCAATAAAAAAAACAGCAAGTAAAATGTATGCATGCAAAACAGCCAAAATGATTGGGCAACTCGTAATAAAAAGCAACGAGTAAAGATAAAATAAATAGCCGAAATGATTGGGCACCGCGAAAAATAGCCGAAATGATTGGGCAATCGCGACCTTCGCGATATAAAGGCTGAAATGATAGAGCATCGCGGAAATAAAATAAAATAAAAAGAAGAAATGATAAAACTTCGGCCCTACAGTTAAGATCACATCGATCCCTGTATACAATCCAAGGGCGCAAAAAAAAAAGGAACCATACTTCCCCAGGATTCCGTCAAACGACGAAGCCAAATCTCGACGGTTCATCTCAACCGAAGAAGCCAGTGACTTCAACAAAAACTTCTCAACTCACGGATACAAACACTCCTTGACGAGAGCCTTCTGATCCGCGTCGACTCGCAGAGCCACCAGCGCCTCCGTGGGAACCATCGACTCGTTTCAAACCCCAAGGAAACAAATAATCCTTGGCGCTTGGGAAACAAATAATCCCTGGCAAAATTCCTCGACTCACGGATACAAACACTCCTTGACGAGAGCCTTCTGATCCGCGTCGACCCGCAGAGCCACCAGAGCCTCCGTAGGAACCATCGACTCGTTTCAAACCCCAAGGACACAAATAATCCTTGGCGCTTGGGAAACAAATAATCCCTCGCAAAACTTCTCAACTCACGGATACAAACACTCCTTGACGAGAGCCTTCTGATCCGCGTCGACTCGCAGAGCCACCAGCGCCTCCGTGGGAACCATCGACTCGTTTCAAACCCCAAGGACACAAATAATCCTTGGCGCTTGGGAAACAAATAATCCCTCGCAAAACTTCTCAACTCACGGATACAAACACTCCTTGACGAGAGCCTTCTGATCCGCGTCGACTCGCAGAGCCACCAGCGCCTCCGTGGGAACCATCGACTCATTTCAAACCCCAAGGACACAAATAATCCTTGGCGCTTGGGAAACAAATAATCCCAGCAAAATCCTCGACTCACGGATACAAACACTCCTTGACGAGAGCCTCCTGATCCGCGTCGACCCGCAGAGCCACCAGCGCCTCCGTGGGAACCATCGACTCGTTTCAAACCCAAAGGAAACAAATAATCCTTGGCGCTTGGGAAACAAATAATCCCTGGCAAAATTCCTCGACTCACGGATACAAACACTCCTTGACGAGAGCCTTCTGATCCGCGTTGACCCGCAGAGCCACCAGAGCCTCCGTAGGAACCATCGACTCGTTTCAAACCCCAAGGACACAAATAATCCTTGGCGCTTGGGAAACAAATAATCCCTCGCAAAACTTCTCAACTCACGGATACAAACACTCCTTGACGAGAGCCTTCTGATTCGCGTCGACTCGCAGAGCCACCAGCGCCTCCGTGGGAACCATCGACTCGTTTCAAACCCAAGGACACAAATAATCCTTGGCGCTTGGGAAACAAATAATCCCTCGCAAAACTTCTCAACTCACGGATACAAACACTCCTTGACGAGAGCCTTCTGATCCGCGTCGACTCGCAGAGCCACCAGCGCCTCCGTGGGAACCATCGACTCGTTTCAACCCCCAAGGACACAAATAATCCTTGGCGCTTGGGAAACAAATAATCCCTCGCAAAACTTCTCAACTCACGGATACAAACACTCCGTGACGAGAGCTTCTTTGACTCACATCTCGGGCAGTAAGGATTCAAAAACCTGCTTCCTGAACAATGGGACCCTGCAAGTCAATCCTAAATGGTCTCTTGCATACTATTCACGGGTCTCATTCTCCGAACTCGATTCTCGACGAGGAGGGAAACAACCACTTACGAATCCTCTCGACTCGTAAGAGGGAAAATTCTCTTATAGGATCCTTACGACTTATAAGAGAAAACCACACTTAGAAATCCTCACGATTCCTAAGGAGAAAACCCACCTACGAGATCCTCTCGATCCGTAGGGAGAAAAGTCTCCATAAGACCCTCACGGCTCATGGAGTTGAAAAGTCTTAGGCAGCAGATCTGAACCTGCGGCCTAAGACATCGCTATATCTCGAAGAAAACAAGAAGCTTACTTTACTACCTGCTAATTATAACGACATGCTGAAAAAAAGGAAAAGCAACAGAAAAAAGCGTATGATTTACACTTGATCGAGCATATGAGACACATTCAGTCGGTGAAAGATTCAGAGCAAAAGATAAGACAGGATAAGAAAGACAAAATTTTCATTAATATCGCCCAAAGTTCTTACAATCATAAAAGCGATAAATTAAAAATGTTATTACAATGGAATAACCTCGAACCCGGGGCATGGATTGAGAAACTCGAAAGCTACCTTATCTATGACTTTCCAAGCCTCGCGGACCATCCTGGTATGCTTCCTTTCACGAGCACAAGCGTCAGGGTCCCCCCTGATGTCTTCCACCCTTCGATAAGCGGCGAGTATGGCGGACTGTTGAAAGACCTCATGCAGGAGATCGATAAGGCTGTCTCGTCGTCTCTTTGAGATAAAATTCAACAGGTACACCGAGTGCACCTTGTCCTCGGCAGCATCCAACGCCCTAAGCGGTACGCCGGAACAGAAGAGGGGAAGCGCCTCCCAGATGGCTCCCACTATAAGCTTGAGGAGAGAGGAACGCCGGGGAAGCAGTGGACCATTGTATGCGTCGAAGCGGCTCATGATTTCAGCACACTCCGCGTTTGTGAACTCTCGATTTTGAGAGCGGCCAAGTCGGCGGATGTCCCCGTAAGAGATGATTTCGTTAAAAGCATACATATGGGCGTCCATTGTTCCTGTAGAAGAAGATCGACAACAATCAGTGACCCTTAAAAGCTATGTTATATAATTTAAAAGGAGCAAAGCTCCATTAATGAATCAAGAAATTACAAATCTTTTGGAGGGCAAAGCTCTATTCAAGGATTAAAACCCATGAACAAAAGCTTAATGAAACCCCAATGGGGATCTCTTTAGATCAAAAGATCTGTGAGAGCAAAGCTCTTTGACTGAGATTAATTTAAATTAATTTTATTTACATTAAATTTACCTAAAGTTTCTAACTTTGAAATTGAGCAAAGCTCTGCTGTTTAAGATTAATTAAAGTTAATTTAATCTAAGATTCAATTTTACCTAAAGTTTTTTCTAAAAAACTTTGGAAAGAAGAGCAAAGCTCTAGAGTTCTTGAAGGCAAGAGCAAAGCTCTGAAGCTTTTGAAAATAAAAACCGGAAAGATGATAAGCATCTGTGGGGGACCAGAGGTCCTATTTATAGGCACCAAGTGCCTCTTCGACTTCCAAAAGTCGTCACGGCGGTTGGAATTTCGCCACCGTTGCGCTCACGTTTGAGGCCACGTAAGCGCAACGGTGCGGGGGGCATTTGTTTACCCCAATCAGAGCAAAGCTCTGTTCAAATTCCGAGGCGGGAGATGAAGCAACGCTTCATCTTCCCCCAATCAGAGCAAAGCTCTGCTTTGGAAATTTAAGCTTTAATAACTGAAGCAACGCTTCTTTATGCTGGGCGCAACGCGCCACGTGTCAGGCGCAACGCGCCGAGCGCAGCGCCCCAGAAAGCGCACCCTATAAGAGCAAAGCTCTGTTTAAAGGAAGCAACGCTTCAGCTGCGCTGCGCTCTGCGCGCGTGACACGTGTCAGCGCAGATGCGCTAGCGCAGTTGCGCTGCGCTCTGCGCTGCCGACACGTGTCTGCGCAGATGCGCTAGCGCAGTTGCGCTGCGCTCTGCGCTGCGCGACACGTGTCATGCGCTGGGGCATCTGCGCCAAACTGAATTAAGATTTCTATGAAATCTTTTCTGTTTTTTCCAGAACTAGAAGATTTTCTTCGGCCTTTGGATCAAAGATCCAGCGGTGGGAAAACTCCCAAAAATCACTCAGGAAAGATCCTGTTAACAAATTCAACAGATTTGTGGTCACTATAAATAGGACCCTAAGCCTCAATTCACAGGCATCAAGAATTTATCAAGAACTCTAAGCAGAGAAAACTCTGAGAAGATCTCAAGAAAAAGGTAAAGAACCTTCATGGATTAGAAGAAATTCCTTCTAATAGACCATTAGTCTAAAAAATAATAATATATAAGATCAATGATCTTTATATTAAAAGAAAACAGTGCTTTGCACTTCTTGTGAACCTTCGGTTCTTTAAAAACAAAATAATAATAAAAGAATAAAAGAATAGTGCTTTGCACTTTTATGAACCTCTGGTTCTTCGAATAAAGAAGAAATCTATTTTTCTTTGATCTAATTTAGATCAAGAACTTAAACAGTGCTTTGCACTTCCCTTTTTGAATCTAAAAAGATTCTTAGTGCTTTGCACTTCCAAGTTGCGCCGTTGCGCTCTTAAGAGAGCGCCACGTGTCGGTTATAAAACCACTTGCGCTAAGCGCCCTTAAGATAGAGCTTTGCTCTCTGGAATTGGCGCAACTCGCTGAGAGCGCGCCACGTGTCAGCAGCGCAACAGCGCAGCGCAACAGCGCAGCGCACTGCGCTTGTGCTCATCAAAGCACGACACGTGTCATCACCACATGGACTTGCGCTCATTACTTAGCGCAAAGCGCAGATGCATTAAAAAGGGCCAAGCCCAATTAAGAGAAGGCCTAACAGGCTCAATAAAGCGCAAATGCATTATTTTAAGGGGCAGAGCCCAAATCAAAATAGATGCTTTGCATCATTTATGAATGGGCAGAGCCCAAACAGAATATCCAGAATGCTATGCATTTTAAAAGGGGCAGAGCCCAAACAAAACAGATGCATTGCATCATTCATAAATGAGCAGAGCTCAGAATAAATTGATGCTCTGCAGAGCCTAAACAAAAAAATGGAAGAAATGCAATGCATTACTTAATAAAGATGTTGAACTGGACTTAGCCCAATCGTGGCCATAAGTCCTTAAATTAAATTGACTGAGCAAAATGGCTCTCCTAAGTCAATCTACGTCTGGTTCGAGGGTACATCTCCGAACTCCTTTGACATCCATCGTTGTAATTCCTCAACGACGTCAAAGAGGTGACGGGTCCCAACGACCACACATCCATATGGACTGCGGGGTCCTTAAACTCGTGGACCAAGACGTCCTTTAAACTAATATTGGACCGAGACGTCCTTTAAACTAATATCGGACCGAAACGTCCCTAAACTAATATCGGACCGAAACGTCCCTAAACTAATATCGGACCGAAACGTCCCTAAACTAGCATTGGACCACTACGTCCTTAAACTGGCTACGGACCGGAACGTCCCTAAACTAATAATGGACCACCACGTCCCTAAAACTGGCGACGGACCGCCATGTCCCTAAACTGGCACAATAGGGCCCAAACGCTCTTTTGTTGGATCTAAACGGTCCCGTCTAAGTTGATCTTAACCCCAAATACGGTTAACGTGTCCTTAGACATTTAAATAAACGATAAAACTCCAAATCAATCTTGGTTCGAGGGTACATCTCCGAGCTCCTCTGATACATGTCGTTGTAATCCTTCAACGATGTCAGAGAGGTGACGAGTCCCGATGGCCATACATTAAATTAATCACTACGTTAAGTTGATCTTAGTCTCAAACAGGACTAACGTATCCTTAACGAACATTTAAGTTGATCTTAGCCGCAACGCGACTAATGCATCCTTAAACTAAAAAACACCAAACCCAAATCTAATTAAATACGGATTTGGACTAATCCACGTCCTACGGGCGACGGCATTACTCAGTCTCCGTATACAATCCACGGGCAACCACAAACAAAACAAACACACACGACACGAAGTGAAATTCTGGAGAAGGAGAAAGTTGTTACCGCGATGCGGTAGCGTAATTAACTGCAGGGGCTTGCGCCTGCAGGGAAGAGCTTCCCCACAATCAAAAACCCCTCACCCTGAGGGGGAATCTGACGAAGTCTGCTACATCGGCCGCATCCGTCTAAACCTCCGATACACGGTGCCATAAATCAACTTGGCATCTTCGGAGAGATAGACGGATAAAACCAAATAGCATCTGCCCCGAACCCCAGGCACAGGACGTCCTAACGTCGCAGGCCGCCGTTCGGAGGGGAACAGAGGGTATCGTACCAGATGAGGGTAGAGGTTGCAGCTAGGTCGGTGTAAAAATGGTCCGACTTCTTATAGTTCTCCACCGCCTTCGACGCTCTGAGCTCGGCTCGCTTCATCCCCTCCATCGCAGCCTCGCACTCCTTCCGGAGGGAGCTCGCCGACTTCTTCAGGGTGCCGATGAGCACCTTGGAGTCCTGAAGCTTGGCCTCGGCGGCCCGGACGACCTCACGGCACCTGGTAACGTCCTGCTTCCCGGCCACCACCTCATCCTCAAGGGCGGCGACCCTCTCCATCGCCGCCTCCAGCTCCAATTTTGAGCTCTTCTCCAGCGAGGAGAACTTGCCCGCGGCCCGCATCGCCGGGGCAATTTCCTCGTCCTCCATTTGGACGACGAGGGCGACGTGCTGAAGGACCTGAAAAAATCAAAAGGGGGTCAAAAAGGAAAGGGAGACACCCAATCTCACGAATAAATAAGACGCTGGATGAAAACCCAAGTGGGGTGCGAGCATTAACCTGCACGGCCTCTTGGGCAATGGCCGCCATTTGCGTCCTGAGAGTCCCTCGAGGGATTTTGCCCCCGGCAGACCTTTCCATCTCTGTCAGCAGCATGTCAGCAACGGAGTGCCCTGAGGGCACGTCAAAGCGGAGGTCCCCCTCGTCCACTAAGATCGGGGAGGCCAGGGTGCGCGAAACCATCCGGTGAAACCTCTTGAGGGATGGCGCCGGGGAGCCGGTCTCTATCTCCGAAGCCCGGGCCTCTTGTTCCTGAACTCTCTTTCGGCTTGACGCCTGGCTGGACTCCGGGGCACGGGCCGCACTCGAACGCCTAGGTGGAGCGGCTTCCGGAGGAGCCGGGGCCGACGTCGGACGGGAGGAGCAGGCACCTCCAGCCCTCGATCCCTTCTTCCGCTCGTGCATGGTTGCTCGGAATTTGCTCACGTCCATGGGTTCTGCACAGGATAAGGTACAATGGAGTCAGCAACGCAAGTGAAAATGAAAATAAATGCAAGTCTAAACAGATCGCCTGTAAACTCCAAACTTACCCGCGAACTGGACGGGGCTGAGCCCAGCCCAACTAAGGGCCTGCTCTGAAAGCAGCACGTCAGCCCGAGGAATGAGCTCCCACTTCGCCACTTTCACCGCGTCGGGATCGTTCGACTGACTCTCTCGCCGGCAACTATCCTTAGACCACTGGGTGAGCACGGGCCATTCCTCACCTTCAGGCGGCCCGAAAAAGAAAAACTTCTTCTTCCAATCATGGATGGAAGAAGGGACACGACGATCCCAACCCGGCAGCACTTCCCGGTTGTTTCCTAAAGGAGATGTATACCCACCTCGGCTCGCCCGCGCGAGTGCCGGGGTGACTTTTGTAACAAAGAGAAGAGGCAAGGGTGCTCAGCCTGAAGGGGATCATGTGCAACTTCAAACGGACCAGGAACCCAAGGAGAATCCTCCAGGAGTTCGGCACTAGCTGACCCGGGGCTAACCTGAAATGATTCAGCGCTCTAACAACCTCGGAAGAGAAGGGCAGACGCATTCCTGCCCAAAAGGCTTCCAGGTACAGGGCAATCTCCTTACCCCGTATCTGATCTGCCATCACCCCTTCCTCGGCCAAACGTAGCATATAGCAGGGAGGAATGTGGAAACGAGCCCGAGCGGTGGCAAGCTCATCCTCGCACCTCACCGTGGATGACACGCCAGGGGCATCCGCGACCTCCCCTCGGGGAACCGCCCCCGTCATGCGATCCTGGGAAGAGGATCTGACCCTAACTTTCCGGAAGGACTCTGACTCAGTAGAAGAAGCAGAAGAAGAAGAAGAAGAAGAAGAAGAAGAAGAAGATGAATCTACGAAGGACTCCCCAGACTCTACCCGATCTATTTCTACAGACTCTTCACAAGAAGACATCTAACCTGATGGAGAGGATGAATCCTCAGAAGAGAAAACGCAGAGATCCGACCTAAAAAGGAGAGCGCCGAGTTAACAAGACTCTGGACAAGGAAATTATGAAGAGGTATGGGCCCTGATAGGGACCGCACCTCTTTTTATAGCTGTCGGCGTACACATCCAACGGCGACAGCCATCTCCCGCCGAAATGACTCATTGCATTCGACGGCCACAATCGCTCCACCTGTCGCACGCGCATTGATCGCACCCCATCGGACGCCGGAAATCTGCGGCCCGTCGCGTCAGCGAACCAGCGCCAGACACGTGGACTGTCGCATCGGTGAGCGTACACACGATCCGGCGCATCCCCTTTAATGCATCTGGCCCTAATCCGCTGACGTCATCAAGAAAATACAATTGATTGCCCGGGAATGCTCATTTACGATATCTATGAAAAGGAGCTCACATCGGGTGACCCGGCAGACCACTCTCGACCCAACCCGTGAACAGGTCGGGACGAGAGTGAGGGGCTAATGATGATGCTTGATATTGTCGATTTCCCAGATCGTGACACGTGGTAGATGACGTGTCCCGAAACCTGCAAGAAAGGGCCAAGAACGGTATGCCGGAAGAATACCCCGGGTCTGCGACCCATGACGTAGCCGACCTTCTGCGACCGTCCACACCACTCATGTGTCCGCCTTACAAACAACCGTTGGCTCACCTCCGAGCTCCCCTGCACAATTGGGCTCCTCGGCCTTCTCAGCTCGTCTCCGGGCTACCGCAGAACCAAGATACCTCGGCCTCCCGCTCGTTCCCGAGCCGTCCGCCGAGCTCATCTTCCTCGGTCCCATCGACCGACCAGCGGCACCAGTCGCAAGAACCTCCACCACGGCTCCATGAATCTCACCATGCGTGAGATATCCGCCGTCCACGGTCCCGCGTTCCACGCCATCACGATCCCCCATTAACGAGCCTTTCTCGTCATTAATGCGGGATCCCGCCTATCACGCAGGTATGAGACCGGGGGCGTAACGACCGGCGTGATTCTCGCGCCCGCCTGCCATTGACTGCTGGGTATATAAACCCTTCTTTCATGCGACTCAAGTAAGTCATTCTTTTCTCACTAAGACGTTACTCTGCTTAAATATCCGGTCTAATTTGATCGTTGGAGGGTCCTCGGTGGTACAATCACCCCGGGACTTCCTTGCAGGTAGCTCGGCCTCAGCCACCTCAAACCCATTGAGATCCACACGCTTCAGGAGGCAACCTCCAACTCAATCTCAGCCGTCCATCGTCGCTTGTTGCAGATCTACGGAAGGTAACATCTTGACGAGATCCGACGTCCGTCAACTTATCTTCAGCCTCCACCGAACGTTTTTTTGTTGTTTTCCTTTCAGAGATCGCTTAATAGAATCCGAGCTCCATTTTGGCTCGTTTAAGGCTCGGTAAGCTAACGAGCCGAACATGAGCCAGACATGTTCAGCTCGAGACGAACTCAAGCCGAATTTGAGCTAGCATAAATTAAGCCAAGCCGAGCTTGGACAAGAATCGGTCCGTTCAAGCTCGGCTCGGTTACACTCCTAGATGTAGGCTCTTGATATAGACATCAAACCATTATTAACAGCAACTAAGCAATATAGTTAATTAGCAAGAGCACCCTCACTCAATTAGTTTAATCAAAGCATTAATTATAGCATCATATGCTTTATTTTTTGCCTTGTGGCAATCATGTGTATTTTACTTCTTAATCTCAATTTAGGGGAGAGAATGGACAACAACAAGATGGAAGATGGAAGAGACCTATGATGACTTTCTCTTAATCATGAGATCTCAAGCTTTGCCAGAGCCTTGTTGGATCTCTTGCAAAAGTCAACATCCCCCCAATATGCACACGTGAGCAATAAGTGCAAGAGCTGGCACCGTTCGCATCACCAACACCATCAACAACAACTACAAGCTCTAGCTCTCTCTCTCTCTCTCTCACACACACACACTCATACACATCATCATCACCATGTATACTTCTCTAGTGCTCACCTCATGAAACTTGAGAAGGATCACCAAACAACACAAAAGATCCCTATCATTTGAATCCTTTTCTTTCTCACCATCTACACATTCTTTTCTCCCCTCTCTTTTTGTATTTTTCTATTGACATAAAGCTATAGGCCCACTATCCTTTAATACCTTGCCTTTTAAGCACACTTTCCTTCTTTAATAACCATCTATCTCTCTCTCTCTCTCTCTCTCTCTCCCTCTCCCTCCCCATCTACCAAGGAGCATGCCTGAATGTCCACAGCAAGGTAAGAGAAACCTCAACCCTCATTAATCCTCACAAAACAATATATTTTCCATTTTACACCAAGCCCTTGTAATTTTGGATGTGTTCTGTTTCGCTCTTGACTTTATCTGCATCTTATATCATCAATCTAATTTCCTATAGCAAATTTATGGATTTCCTTTTTCTCTTATATTTTCATAATCTACAAGAATTAATTATAGAAAACTTAAGCCTAAAAAAATTATGAACGATTTATCATATTTTCTTTTAGATTTTTCTTCAAATCTAAAGAAATACATGGATTTTAAAAAAATAAATTCCTCTTATATTATTCTTCTAGTCTAAAGAAGAATTATAGGAATTTTATTCTTCTTCTTCTTTTATATATTCATCCAGTCCGGAATAATTAGGAGGGATCAATCATTTGGAATTCATGTAAAAATCTTATCTTGTTCATAACATTTGATCAAAAATTTAAGGCAACTCAATCAGAAGAGAGTTGACATCATGTTGACAAGGAACCATAAAAATGTAGCACACATTTTCTTTTGGTAATTAAAATTAGATGGTGATGACAACCAACCTTAATTTACATTAATTCGATAATAAGAAACCCTAAGGTACCCTTACTGCGATTTTATTCTTTCACTCTTCTTCTTCTCTTTTTAATATTTGTTAAGACGAATTTAAATAAATAATAGAAGGTTGACATCAGATCGTCAGATCAACCGGATGTAAAACGCAAACAAATGTTTCAAAAGAAAATTCATACATAGTTAATAATAACTTCCAAGCTTTTGTCAATTAAAATAAAATCCTAACCCTAAATTTAGCTTCATGTTGTAAAAATTTTCAGGGAGAGGCTAGAAGAAGCACTAAGGAAGAAGATCAAGAGGGAAGGTGATGCAAGCAATCCGATGGCACGGCGCAACCTGTTAGGTCCAGTCGGGATGCTGAACACGATCACTCCGTGCGCGGCGTGCAAGCTCTTGAGACGACGGTGCGCCCAAGAATGCCCCTTCTCTCCTTACTTCTCCCCTCATGAGCCCCAAAAGTTTGCTTCTGTTCATAAAGTCTTTGGTGCTAGCAATGTTTCAAAGATGCTCATGGTTAGTCCCTTTCTTTCTCTATAGTAATTATTATTATTATTATTATTATTATTATTATTATTATGTTTTCTTTTAGATTGTGTAGTTTGATTTAAAAGAACGAGTATAAGGGGGAAAGGAGAGGAAAGAAGAGAGGGAAGTGAATTATATTCTTATGTTTCCATTGAAAAACCTAGGAAAATTTCAAAAGGATAATAGAGATTTTGAGGAGATTTTTTTTTCTATTTTCTTTTTAAATGAGTTGCTACCTTAATTAGCTGAAATTTTGAAATACAATTTTTGAAAATTATTAAATATACCGTCTCAATTACGATAATGTTTAGTAAGTTTATTAATAGCTATGATCTAAACTATATATAGCTTAATTCATGAATCCTTTTGGATTATAAGACATGAATGTAATATTGATAATGTGATATCTAAATTCTCTTGAACAAGCAAGGATTTCTCTTGGATGATATATTATCTTGCTGCTTGTTGAAACTTGCTTTGTATTTTTTCTATTTAATATTTGATCATAGATGGTTAAGATCTATATATTTTAGCTGTATTTTATTGCATGCTTTCTCATGCCATTCCTTGATTTTCATGAAAATTTAAATTTGCCTAAGGTCGTAATTAATCTTATCCATGTATTTCAAAACATAAAGAGAAAAATGAGTGATCTAGAGAACACGAGAGAAATTATCATCGGTGAATATCGTATCTTGCTCAAATTTTGCAAGACAAGGATTTCATCAAGTTTAAAAATTTAAAGGAATGATTTTTATCATCCCCATTTTGTGCAATTATTCTCGACTAGTGTTTTGCACGTGCAATGCACGTGATGTTAAAAAACCCATATTGCAAATTAACTGAAATACCTTCAAATCATATGTAAATATTTAAACATGTCTATTATGCAACATTTAAAAACGAACGTCTCTCTCAATTCATATCAATGTCGATCTAAATGTATATTATCAAGTTTAAAAATCTCAATAATAAACAATTAAACAAATTGCATTTTCTCACCAGTCAAGTAAATGCAACGTTAAATTAATTTTCTTCAATTTAATTGTTTTAATTTGTCCGATATTTAGGAAGTTCGTGAGACCCAAAGGGCAGATGCAGTCAACAGCCTTGTATACGAAGCAAATGTTAGGCTGAGAGATCCAGTCTATGGATGCATGGGTGCAATCTCAGCTCTACAACAACAGGTTCAAGCATTGGAAGCAGAGTTGACGGCGGTGAGAGCTGAGATTTTGAAGCACAAATATAGGCATAATAGCATTACTATCATCCCTCCTTCTTTGATTGCCTCTTCATGTGAAGTCTCCATGGCTGCGCCACCACCTATCCCGCCTCCGCGGCCGCCTCCGGTTCAGGCAGCTTCTTCTTCCTCCTCGATGTATACACCAGCATCGAACTCGACCAATTATAGCTCCATCACCAATGAAAATGTCACATACTTTGTCTAGATGAAAAAATTAACTTGGATTTATTTTTCTTTTCTTTTGTTTTTGTTTTCTTTGGTGTTATGTACTATGTTGAATAAATGAGGAGAGGATTGGTTTATTGGGGGTGCACTATATATATTTATATACCTAAAACCAGTTGAGTGAAAGCATGATGCTTTGAAATTTTGTCATGGTTCTATTTATGTAATGTTTCTCAATTTTCTATGAATGTAGCAAGCATTATTCATTTGTGATTTTGAACTTTCTCAGGATCTTTTTTGGCACAATATTCCTATATATTTTTCAGCAAGAAATCGAAGATTTCTGTACAACAGTTTCTTTTCTTTATTTATTAAATATTGCATGATGAATATGGAAACTAGAATTTTACGTTGGTTTTAATTTATAATTTTTGCATCAAAACATCAAAATTATAATAAAGATGTACGAAAATACTATTATCTTTTAAGAAACTTTTCCTTCATAATATTCTTTTTTTTTTCTTGCATGGTTTGCAGAATGTAAGACCGACTTTGTCGATTTTCTTGCAGAAATAATTGTCCATCATGCAGGTTCTTTCTAATTATGGATATGTTTCATTTCGATATATTAAGACAAACATGATTTCAGATAGCAAATATATCATCTTTTTTCTTTTTATTTAGGTTTTAATTTCCATAATCTATGAGAATTTAGAAAACATCGATCAGTTATCTAGGATTTTGAGAAGCCTCTCTCATGTCTTAGTTTTCTGAATCACGAAATACTTACTGGAAGAGTGATGATGTTAGGTTGTAAGCCGCTCGTCAATCTTTGTCTGTTTTATTAAAGCTTTGGTTCATAATTAAGCTGGCCAATTTTGATGGGAAATGGCTTAGGTGCTGCTGCTGCGTATTCTTATTAAATTTTGTTTTATGTGGCACGTGGAGGTTTGCACGTGCCTGTGAGATCTTATTGACTGAGGATTATTAGTAAATTGAGTTGAGGGTTCTGATGCGATCCTAGCCTATATGGAACGGTTTGACCGTTTCAAAACACGTCACATTTCGTTTAACTGAGAAATCCGAACTGCCAAATCTTGTCCGATTCATGCGTTCTTCCAGCCAAATCGAAACTCTCGCAAAACCGTCCGGGTTAATGCTGCAAGCACCATTCACGTCTCTCAGAATCGCAAAAATCCATCATTTAAGGTCCCGACATCGCTGTCAAAGATTTGCTTCGAAATTTTGACTTTCGAATTAGGGATAAAATCAACGCCCGAATCAGTTAAGATTTTACAGGCAGTATCGGGAATCAATTTTGAACGCAATCAAATAATTAATTTCTATTTTTAGTTTTTATTTTGTTGGTAAATTAGTTGTGGGTTTTAATTTTGTATGGGTATATTTAAGAGACTCCTTGCAATTATTACATGTATATTCGATTAATAAAACCCCAGTTTGGCAAAATTGCCATTGTTATTGTTTGATTCCTCCAACCTTTTCTAAATGCAGCGTAAAAATGCAGCATCCCAAATCAGGGCGGCACTTGGTTCCCTCCATCATGTTTTTTTGTGCCAATTAAAATCTCAAAGTCTTCATCACCATTTATGGAGGGGAACAGCAGGTATTGTTGATTTCATGCTCCCCATGCACTGTATGTGTGATGCATGATTGACTAGAACCTTCACAAATCTTTAATTATTCATGTGGGCAATTGATATGCAAACACAAATATTCTATGATGTTTTTTTGGATAAATTGTTGAAAAAACCCCACCCTTAATCTTAAAACTTGTGACAAAATCTCTAGGCTTTTGGCACATCAATTCTTTTCTGAAATACTTAAAGCTTTGGATATTTTGGTATATCCCAAAACTGTCCATTGTGATCCATGTACTTTGCAAAAAATCTATCGTTAAGTTGGCTGTAACTTCCGAAGGCTTACCTGTAACTTCTATTACTACAACAAAAACGGACTATAAATGTTTTAATAACCGCCGCTATAGACCTATAAAACTGCCTCTATAGTGTAGAGGCATTTTTTAAAATGCCCCTAAAAGGGAGTAGTGCCTCTGTAGCTGGAGACCTACAGGGGCTCTTTAAAATGTATCGATAGATAGAAATAGACGCAGATTTAATGCTCTATGGTGGCGGTTATGTCTGCCTTTATAGACATGACGTCTATATTCGCATTTTAAAATGACATTGTAGATTTGCTAAAATTAGCATTCAATATTCAGACATCACATCTGCAGAAGCATTTTAAAACGCCTCTAAAGACCTTTTAAAATTGAAAAAAATTATTTTTATATTGCATTTACAAGGGCATTTTAAAACGACTCTATAGGCATTTTATAATTACAAGAATGTATTTATATATTGCATTAGAGGGACACTTTAAATACCACTAGATGATTCAGACTAAACAATTTATAATACAGTTATAGATCTTTCAAAATAGGACAACCGATACAATTACTTTCATAAAAGAACAATTAAAATATCAGCACATTACCACCGCTAAGTTTCTTATGTATATTTTCATCAAACGAACAAAAATAAAATGATTTACAAATCAGTTTTCTAATATCAAAGTTATTTAAACTTCAATTTTACATACATGTCTACTCATCGATTTACGAACTTAAAAACATATAGCGTTTCCACATGATTCATCAATCTACAAAAATCAAGCATCAGGAAGTATGGCTTTGTCGGTCCATTTATTTCACAACTCAGAAATAAGGCGAGCGAGCACCGCTAATTTTGAGTTGCGACATCAATCTGAAAAGGTTAGAAGATCATATATGACCTAAGGCCACAATAACTTTGGATTCAGTTGAAGGTAGAGTTCATATGATTCCTCTTTGTACCAGGTTGTTTGAATTATTTTTTGAAAGGCTAAAGATTTAACTAAAATGCCATGATTTCTCAGCATTTATCTGATATATACTATATACTTTTATAAAATGCAGTTATATACCATAAATTTGACAAATTTCAGATAAATATAGTACTGGTTTTGGCCATGTTTGATCAGTTTAATGCCCAACGCTGCATTCTGCAACATAATAAATGCAAGAAACCTCTTTGCCAAAAACAGGGTATGGTATAAAATTGAATAACACCGAAAGCTTGTTGTATGTACCATAGTCACATAATTCGCGTATTATTCGCGAATTTGCCGAATAATTCGCGAATTATGTGACAGCCGATTAAATCTGCGAATTATTCGTCATCACCGAAGGCGCCGAATTATTGCCGAATTATTCGCGAATAATTCCCGAATTATTCAAAAAAAAAACGAACTATTCAAAAAACAGCAAATAATTCACGAAATCAAAATCTAGCGTCTCATATATTAATTTTATATTAATTTTTTGCTCGAAATCCTTCCCGAACATTTCCCGAATCTTTTCCGAATACCTGCCGATTTTTTCCGAATAGTTCTCCGAATCCGAATTTTCGACCTCGCCGAATTATTGCCGAATGACGAATTTGTGACTATGGTATGTACATAAAATTGTTAGCTTCATGGAATTTATTGGCAATTCACAAAGTAGATGGCATTTATCTGAATACCATGGTATTTTAGTGAAGCCCTTTTAAATATGGAGAATGAGCCAGCAAACCTTCTCCTGTTCTGCAAATAATTTCACTTAAAATGGTCTAATTATTGATGCATAAAATTTAATAACTTACTTGAGAAATGCATTAGCCACCTTCAATTTCAGTCCTTCTCCTCTTGTTTCATCCTTCTTCTATCCTTCTTCCTCATCTTCCTTTGCTAAATCCTCCACTCGAGAGTACTCCGAATTCTTCTGATGAGAGAGAAAATCATCCAGCTTGGCCTTTAATTCCTCATTTTCCCTCACTAATTCAGATTCTCTTCGCGAAGTACCACAATTTTGATTGACCGCGAATGTTAGTATGTGCATAACGTGTAGGATTCACACGACCCAAACCGACGCAACGCACATGAGACCGTTCTTTTCCGGTCCAAAAACCATGGAATAGTTGTCATTAAGACCAAGAGAACTTGATGGAAAGGTTTGTTGAGAAGTAGAGCGTCACTTCCCGCTTCCCAAAATACAGAATGCGAGGGGTGACTACGGTCAGAGAATAATCTCGCCGTAGTTACACTTCGGTTTCTAGCATTACATGGTAGTCAGTAAACATAGTACTAGAGTAAAGGAAATCACAGTTCACAACTTTATTATATTAAAATAACATAGTTCAGAATACATTTATTTGCATGAAAAAAATAACTAACCAAAATAATAATAATAGCGTTCTTTTAGCAAGCAAAAAAGGTGATGGCGCTGATGTCGCGGTCTAGGCCTCCGCGATCTCGAATGGCAGGTCCTGCTCCTGAGCTGGGTCCACTCCGTCCTCTGAGCATGCACACTCAGGTCGTCAGGACGACACGTATAACAATAAATATATAGTGTGTGTACAATATTATTAAACATGAAAAGTACGGCAGAATATAGAAACATGAGATTAATGAATATCATTTGAATATGAACAACACGATATATGTATCATGTCAGCAAACCAGGCAATTTGTATGTCACTACTTATCAGTTACAAAGTCAATGAAATTAATCGGTGGAAAAGATGCTCGTGTTTAACGAGGGTCTCGTACATGTCCGAGATTACGGTCCACGGTTGTCCGGGACATAACTCGGCAGCCGTGCCGCTAGGCCCACGACCTAGTGTGTGTGTATCTCCCTAATATCGAATGATCATCCTCTAAGTCACTGTATCTCGCTAAATACGAGTTCAATTCCACCTTGATTTCTCCATTCTCCAGGTCTCACTAGCTATAAGCATATGATTAATTGTATACTAGCAAGCACCAAATCACGGTCTTACTCATTTTCACTGCATTGTTTACTTTTACTAGTCAATCACTTATCACTGGCGTGCTTGATACAACTAATCCAATACCACTCACGTTCGACAATGTAAGTCAGTGGATAGGTCTCAATGTAAACGATCACTTCGTACTGGGTATAAAGAAACACAGAATAAGGTAGAAATGCATTAAACAAATGTGCACTAAATTATGAGAGCTAACGCCATATGACTTGCAAAATTTACCATAAATCACATGTATAGAAACGACCAAAACAATATTAAAGGCGTACGAAGTATACTTGATTATCTAAGCAGTAAAATTAGTTTCATGTCAATAGAAATTCAGGTTAACGATTTATCATCATTTTAAATCAGCGATCAGTTGCTGGAATTCCAGTCTCAGAACTGGAAGTCCAACTTCACGTGCGGTTTACTAGGGATGGTGTTTAGATTCAGATATTGCTCCGGTTGAATAAAACCTACACTATCTGTTATATTTCCGACGCATCAAGCGGATCAATGATATCCTTTCTGTACTAGGAGATATGTCATGTTTAGTGTAAAGGTGTAAAAAATATCACTGCAGAAACTGCAGAACACATCGTCAGTCTAAAATATTAAAAAAATACCAGACGACAGTGAAACTAAACGATACTAGAACCATATGTTAGCTAACTAAATTATCTATGCGACGATATAGGACTCCGCGTATTTTCAGTTTTATGTAGGGATGTACAGACGCTTAAGTTCAGGTATCAACATGAAAAACTGCAGAAATCAGCCATATATATCGTTGAAATAAATTATGTTAAAAAATATCAAACATCGGCGTAATTAATTGGAACCAGTCGCATAAGAAAGATAACTAAATTATCTACGTATCTATATAGAGTTCCGCACATTTGTGAATTTAAACGATGAGTTGCAAGTGTTTGATTTCAGGTATTCGTAAGGATTTTGGTTCAGGACTGCAGTCCAGAGCCACAAATCTTTTCAGTTTCCACTATCTAAAAGATACAATATTTAGTGAAAGTCACCGTAGATTTTTAGGTTATACAGTTCTCTTCACAGAGAGACTAAGAACGCTACGATCCAATTTTTTTACGATTTATTATGAATTAAATGGTTTAGCATGTTCAGGAAAATTCAGATTTCACAATGGTTATCGGGGGCAACATATTATGTGTGTGTGTGGGGGGGGGGGGACGATATTAATTTGAACCAAATGTTTCCCCCAATCAGAGCAAAACTTTGTTCAAAATTCAAATTTTGAAATAAAGCAACGCTTCATAAGCGGCGCGGCGCAGCGCACCACGTGCAAAGCGCGTGTGCGCTAGCGCCAAGCGCGCTGCGTCCTAAGCAGTGCACCACATGCAAAGCGCGTGTGCGCTAGTGCCAAGCACGCTGAGCCCTAGCAGCACACCACGTGCGAAGCACGAGTGCGCTAACGCTAAGTGCGATGCACTCAAAGCAGCGCACCACGTGCAAAGCACGGGTGCGCTAGCGCTGGAACTAAAAGCTCCCCACCGTCAGATCAAAGATCCAATAATAATGATAAATCATTAATTAATCAGAATTAAATTCTGTTAAGAAAAGATTCCTCAAAATCTTTTCAAATAACAAGATTGTGCTCTGTAGATCAGAGCACCGCTGGATCAATGATCCAATGGTGATTAAAAATCACCAAAATACAGAATAAATTCTGTATGGAAAAGATTTCTCAATCTTTTTAAAAACAAGAAGATTGCCTTCTGTAAATCAGAAGCCCTTAGATCAAAAATCCAACGGTGAGAAATCCCCAAATCAATTGGAGTAAAGATCTCCTTAACTGATTGAACAAATCAGCTTGCCCTATAAAAAGACCCCTAGATTTCAAGTCTTAGGGATAGAGAAGAATACAGAGGAACCCCCTATAAACTTTGAGAAATCTCAGAAAGAAGAGCCAAGCTCTCAGTAGAAGAAGAATATTTTCTTCAAAGTAAAAATAAACAGAGAGATGAAATCATCTCATATTAAAAAGAAGAATTCACTTCCTTCCTTAAGATCATAGATCTACAAGACTAAGGTCTTTCACAAAGAGATCAAAGAACCTCGTTATAAAATAAAAAAAAGAATATAATTCTTCTCAAAGATCAAAGATCTACAAGACTAAGATATTTTACAAAATGAGATCAATACATCTCAATATAAAAGGAGGGGGAGAATTATTCAATTCTCTTAGGATCATAGATCTATAAAGGCAAAGCCTTTCACCATAATATAAAAGATTGAACATCTCCTGTAAAACTAAGAACTTTGTTCTTAAATCTATAAGACAAAGTCTCTTAAAAAAGAATTTAATTCTCAGTGCATAGCGCTGCATAAAAGAGCCTTAGCGCTCCATATTAAAAAGAAGCATCTCAGCGCTCCTGATCTGGCGCAAAGCACCAAGCGCACCGCGTGCTCCTCACGTGTGCACCACTGAACAGATAGCGCTTTGCGCTCATGGACTAGCGCTCAGCGCCGAGCGCACCACGTGCTCCTCACGTGTGCTCCATTGAACAAACTGCGCTTTGCGCTCATAAACTAGCACTTTGCGCTCATGGCCTGGCGCTCAGCGCTAAGCGCACCACATGTTCCTCACGTGTGCGCTACTCAGCAGAAGCGCTCTGCGCTCTTTAACTGGTGCAAAGCGCCAAGTGCACCGCGTGCTCCTCACGTGTGCACTGATAGAACATAAATTGTTCTTTAATAAGCCTTAGAGCTATGATGAGTGCTCAACACTAAACGACAGAAATACTGTCAGAATCCAAATCAATGCTCAGCATTGTTAAAAGGGCCAAGCCCAACTAAATGCTCAACAGCCCAAAATAAATGTTAAACATTTTAACTTGATTGGACTTAGCCCAAGATTGGCCATAAGTCCTTAATTCAGATTAACTGAGCCCATATGTTCATAAATATTTTGATCTTAGTCCCAAATTGGACTACAGATCTCTCAACATTGGTTCAAGGGTACATCTCTTCACTCCTCTGATACTTATCGTTGTAATCCTTCAACGTCTTCAGAGAGGTGACGGGTCCCGATAACCAAACATTCCATGGACTGTAGGGTCCTTAAACTCATGGACTATGATGTCCTTAACCTCGGACTGTGGGGTCCGTTTAAACCCACGGACTATGATGTCCTTAAGCTCGGACTGTGGGGTCCCTTTAAACCCACGGACTATGATGTCCTTAACCTCAGACTGTGGGGTCCTTAAGCCCATGGACTATGATGTCCTTAAGCTTGGACCACCTTGTCCTTAAACTGGTAATCGACCGTAATGTCTCTAAACTAAACAATAGAGCCCAAATGCTCTCTTGTTGGATCTAAATGATCCCGTTAAGTTGATCTTAGTCTAAAATTAGACTAACGTATCCTTAACAAACGTTTAAGTTGATCTTAGTCTCAAATGAGACTAACGTATCCTTAAACCCAACCTAAACCCAAATCTAAGAAAATACGGATTTGGAATAATCCACGCCCTACGAGGGACAACATAAATTAGTCTCCGTATACAATCCACGGGCAACCAAAAACAAAACAAACATCCACGACACGAAGTGACCATCTGGAGAAGGAGAAAGTGGTTACCGCGATGCGGTAGTGTATTTAACATCAGGGGCTTGCGCTTGCAGGGAAGAGCGTCCCCACAATAAAAAAAACCCTTAAACGAGGGGGAATCTGACGAAGTCTGCTACATCGGCCGCATCCATTTAAACCTTCGATACATGGTGTCATAAATCAACTTGGCATCTTCGGAGAGGTGGACGGATAGCACCAATTAGCATCTGCCCCGAAATTCAGGCAAGACGGACCTACGCGGTCCCGTCTCCGTATTTCGGCGGGGAATAGATTCTGGCACGCCCGGTGGGACCTTTTCCTCTTTTCACTCCACACTTTGTGTGTCGTGTTCGCGAGAGAATCGCGGTTTTATATGGTTGCCCTTGGGTTCGAGATACCTGTAGGGTTACCTATGACGGCAGCAAGGTTTCGGGAGGCATCGTCCATGCCAAATTAAAAAATTTGCCGTTTTAGCTAACCCTAAACATAGATCGTTTACTAGAAATATACGGAAAGTAATATGCAAACACTTTGCAATCTAAGTGAGCAAGGAATACAACCTTTGTAGACCGGTCATTTACTTCAATAGCTCCGTGTAGAAGTCTCTTTTGCTGCGATCATAAACTCCGGACTCTAGAGAGGCTCCCTTGAAGAAACGAACACGCTTGCTTCGATGACTTCGAGGCCGAAGATGATCTACGTCGAGGAGACACCAACCCAAGTTATTTCTTCACCAGGTCATGAACTTTGTGAAGAGAACACCCTATACTAAATGGCAAGTAGTAGAGGATGATGAAGTAGGAAGTGGGCTCACTTTAGATTTCATTTTCTCACACTTTCTCTCATAACTCCATTAGAGCTAGAAAGCTTTTGAGGAGGAGGAAGAAGAAGAAGATAAACTCATCATATGAGTTATTGATGAGGTTAATAATGCAACCAAGGGTTAAGCATGTCATTCTTAACCC
Organism: Agapanthus africanus; assembly: GCA_030015575.1. NCBI lineage: Eukaryota > Viridiplantae > Streptophyta > Magnoliopsida > Asparagales > Amaryllidaceae > Agapanthus > Agapanthus africanus. The sequence continues at coordinate 144,216,277 of CM057339.1, forward strand.
TTGTGGAGAGTTAACCATAAGCTATGGTTAAAGGTTAGGTCAAAAATATCTTAAGCAAGACAAATTGAATGAACAAAGTCAAAGATGCTTTGAAGCTTCTATAAGCTTTCAATAAATATCAACCATGACCTTTATCCATAACATTTGAATTAATTAATGATAAATTATAAACCCTAATCTTAACCCTAGCATGGTTCAACCCTCATTAACCCTAGTTGCATTTTTAACCTAGCATGATACATTTAACATATATCACATATACATCAATGTATCCAAAGTGAGAAAAGAAATCATAGAATACTAGTTAATGTAATGTAATATATCAAATATATAATTATACATTAAATTATTAAATCAACACTTGATTTAATAATCCGGCTATATCACATATAACCGACTAATATCTTAATGTAACATCTTATCGAATCAACACTTGATTCGATAACCCGGCTATATCACATATAACCTTTCATGTCACATATCGCGAGAATAGAATACGATATCACATATCGTATTAATGTCGGTCCCGCACATATCACATATGTGCTCCTACTCCGTTTCGCTTGAGTCAGGAAACCCCTGTGTAGGACTCTAAAGACTCGTCAATACTCCGGCAGTAGGTGATGATCATATCAAACACCGACAAGCCGCAAGCGGTCTGCTAAACGTAGTGGCCACCCGGGTATTGAGCAATCAGAAGATCAACAAGCAAGCCTGCTCACACTCCTGTGAATCCAATCAGTAACACTACCGTACAGTCCGGTCTCTTCGTCTGATATGTCGCATATCTTGTCTAGGGGTGGTAAACGTCAGACCCCAGTAACTCGATAAGTCGTGCCGATGTGAGGCTCATAACGGATCGAGAAACTACTGATAACACTTACCAGTATTTCTCTGAAGAAGCCTTGGCCAAGGACTTCCTGTTATAGCCAATCGAGCACAGCGCAACATCAACTCCATATACCGGGAGAGACGAAAACCCCTCCTATCGCTCATTGCCTCCATGTGACTCGGGACTGTACCCAAAATCCACCGTTTTGCACGTTCTCTTGAATGTGGTAAGGTGGAAATCAAAGTACAGTGGGAATCGCACAAGACTCTATGAAGATTTCGGGTCTACAGATTAACCTGTACCAGTGTCACCAGAGAACTGCCATCTGACGTTAGGTATAATACCATCTGGGAGTTCTCGACGAGTCCGTCCAGTGTACCCAATCTCCACTGAGCACCCATATACTGTCTCTGATGTCAAACACCAATGGATATGGGATCATCCATCGCCCATCTGTATGGGTCGAGAAGCTATACGCTAGTCTACTCTGGTATATCGATGCCCTGTCTCGATACACTCACGACTAGGAACATTTGAAGGATGTACTTAGCGACTACACTGTCCACACCAGTATGATCTACATCATAGTCCTGGTAGTCAAGTACTCATCCTAAGGGCTTTATCAACATATAACATAGAGACAATCAGTGTACATGTTAAGATAAAGAGAAACCCGATAGCATACTATCATGTCGAGCAAGAAAGTTCTCCCTATATATGTCCAAGCATCCACTACAATATACATCGTAGGTACAGTAATGGCCTCTAGGGCATACAAATAACTAACAATCTCTCACTTGCACTATGGTCATCTGCTGTAGTATCTCATACCCAACAATTAACAGTGGTTGAAGTATCTCATACTCAACCATCCCATAAAAGTCTCTATTGGGAAATAGACCTTTGTGAGTGGATCCGCGCTGTTGTCCTCTTTGTCTACTCTCCTAACCTCGATCTCTCTGGAGATCAACCGTCTTCATGATCAGGTGATACTGCCTAAGAATATGTCTGGATCACTGATGGGACGGGGGTTCCTAGGCTAAAGCCACAACTCCATTGTCACACAATGGTAGGAACGAAGTTCATCTCATGAACTTATATACATCCAGACTACCTCTTTGGTAGCATCCTTGGTAGCAATGTATCCAGCCTTTATCTTCTAGTATGCCACAGTATCTAGCTTGGAACTCTTCCAACATACCGTCCCTGCGCTGAGGGTAAAGACAATACCTGTGACTGACATCCAGTCGTTCTTACCATCCTGGATCTCATGCAGTGATTCTCCCCAGGATCGATTGATACCATCTCACTACACCTAGTGAGAATCCTAACATCCATTTAGATCTATCTCATAGATCCAAAACCCAGGATTTATGAGGTATCACCTTGATCCTATATGGAGAATCTATGTGATAAGAGGAGATTGATCGAGCGTAGCATAGGAAACTCCTTTCCTATCAAGAGTATGTCATCCACGTACAATACGAGGATCATCACCATACTTCCTACTACCTTTTTGTATATACAAGGTTCATCTACCATTTTGATGAAGACAAACTCTTTGACTACCACATCAAAACAGATGTTCCATCTTCGCGATGCCTACTTTAACTCATAAAGCAACTTGCACACGTTTCCGCTGCTCCCATTGTCTACGAAGTCCTCTGGTTGTGTACTTATAGACGCACTCTTCTAAATTAGAAAAGCAGTCATGACACCCAACCGCCAGATATCGTAGTCATGGTATGTAGCAATTGCAAGTAGGATCTGGATGGACTTAAGCATAGCTTTGAAAGTCTCAACCTTTTCATGTACACCAAGTAATCTTCTTAAGATACACTTGCTTCTGATGGGGATTTAACCCTTCAGATAAAGCAACCAAAGTCCATACTTTGTTGGTGTATATGGATTCCATCTCAGATCGCTTAACATCCAGCCATTCTCATAGAGTCCCCACTCCTGATGGCCTGCTCGAAACTAGTTGGGTCATCATCTCATGATGCAATCCTCACTCCCACTGTCATAGAGAAACCGAAGCATCTCTCAAGTGGATGAGGAACCCTACCAGATCGGCGGAGAGGCTGAGGTTCATCGGGAACTACTAAATCCTTTGGTTCTGCCAAATCATCAGCTGCAGTTTGTATAGCCGGAACTCCTTCCAATTCTACCTCATGACCACTAATTTCTTCACAAGAAATTCCCTTTCTAAAAAGGTGGCATGCTGAGAAACAAAACACCTTTTGCTTCTCAGTTTGGTAGAAGATATTCCCTTGCGAATGCTTGGGATATCCAATAAACTTCCGCAGAACTGACCTTGCCTCGAGCTTGTCTGGATTATGCTTTTGACATAGGTTGGACAACCCCAAATCTTAACTTCCTTAAGAGATGGGCTCTTCCCATACTATATCGCATATGGAGTAGTAGGCATCTTATTTGGTTGGAACCTTATTCAATAGGTATGCAGCTTCTCAAGTGCATAACCCCCAAAAGGGAATAGGTGACTCAGTAGTACTCATCATAGAGCACACCATATCACATAAGGTGCAATTGCTCCTCCCTGATATACCAACGTGTTGTGGTGTGTACGGAGGAGTAATCCTGAGAGTGAATCTCATTCTCCTTTAGAATAGTCCACGAATTCCGTGCTCAAGTATTCTCCTCCCCGATCTCATCAAAGGACATAATACTTATACCCATTGTGGTTCTCTACTTCTAATTTATATTCTTTGAATTTCTCAAAAGCTTCAGACTTGTGTTTCAACAGGAACATATGTCCGAATTTTGAGAGATCATCAGTGAATGTAATGAAGTACAAAGAACCGGTCCTGGCATGTGTAGACAGGGGACCCACATACATTATCATGTATCAATCCTAAGAGTTCACTAACTCTTTCTCTGTTTCTAACAAATGGAGCTATGGTTATCTTATCTTTATGACATGACTGGCAAGTTTCACAAGATGTAAATTCAAACTGATTTAAATATGCATCTTTATGTAACTTAGCTAGTCGGGTTGCATTGATATGACTTAGTCTACAATGCCTTAAGAAGGATTTGTTCATTTCTGAACTCTTCCTCTTGTGTGTGTTATGTACGTTAAGAACTGTGGTTTTATTTAGAACGTATATGCTTTTAGATAATGTGCCTGAACCGATCAACTCTTGATATAGGAAATGTTCAAAACATTATCCAACAATACAAAATTATATCCTTCTTTACTTAATAAAGAGACTGATATGATGTTGTATATCAGGTTCGGTATCTAATAACATTCGTTCAGAATTAATGTATTTGGTAATACAGGGTGATAACTGCTAACAGACTTGGCTACAACAATTGTACCGTTTTCAACTCTTGAAACTTATCACCTATTCTTAGTTATCTACCTATATGCAGCCCATGTAAAATATTACATATGTGGGATCCTGATCCGATATCTCATACCCAGGACGTAAAGGATACTGAGAAACAGTTCTCTGTAATGAACACACCCGAAGAAGATGCATCATCATGCACTTTCTTCGTTTGGGCGGCATGGGAATTCTGTTAGTTATATGTATGCCCTAGAGGCCATTACTGTACATACGATGTATATTGTAGTGGATGCTAGGACATATATAGGGAGGACTTTCTTGCTCGACATGATAGTATGCTATCTGGTTGTACTTTATCTTAATATGTACTCTGATTGTCTCTATATTACATGTTGATAAATCCCTTAGGATATGTACTTGACTACTGGGACTATGATGAGATCATACTAGTGGGGCCACGGTAGTCGACGAGTACATCCTATAACTGTTCCTAGTCGAGGATGTATCGAGACAGGGCATCGATACACCAGAGTAGACTAGCGTATACGCATCTTGACCCATATGATGGGCAATGGATGATCCCATATCCATCGGTGTTTGACATCAAGGATGGTGTACGGGTGATCAGTGGAGACTGGGTACACTGGACGGACTCGCCGAGAACTCCCAGATGGTATTATACCTCACGTCAGATGGCAGTTCTCCGGTGACACCGGTACAGAGTAGTCTGTTGACCCGAGATCGTCATAGAGTCTTGTGTGATTCCCACTGTGCTTTGATTTCCATCATACCACGTCCAAGAGGGCGTGCAAAAAGGTGGCTTTTCGGTACAGTCCCGAATCACATGGAGGCAATGAGCGATAGGAGGGGATTCGCCTCTCCCGGTATAGGGAGTTGATGTTGTGCTGTGTTCGATTGGCTATAACCGGAAATCCCTGGCCAGGGTTGCTGAGATTTACTGGTAAGTGTTATCAGTAGTTTCTCGAACTGTTATAGACCTCATATCGACACGACTTATCGAGCTACTGGGGTCTGACGTTTACCACCCCTAGGCGAGATATGCAACATATCAGACGAAGAGACCGGACTGTACGGGAGTGTTACTGTTTGGATTCACAGGAGAATGTACAGGCTTGCTTGTTGATCTTCTGAGCGCTCAATACCTGGGTAGCTGTTACGTTTAGCTGACCGCTTGCAGCTTGTGGGTGTTTGATATGATCATCACCTACTGCCGGCGTATTGACGATTCTTTAGAGTCCTACACAGAGGTTTCTTGGCTCAGGCAAAACGGAGTAGGAGCACATATGTGATATGTGCGGGACCGAGGATAATGCGGTATGTGATATCGTATTGTATTCTCGCGATATTTGATATCAGCCGGGTCATCGGATTAAGAGTTGATTCGATGAATCGGTACGGATAATATTAGTCGGTTATATGCGATATAGCCGGATTGTCGGATCAAGTGTTGATTCGATAATTTAATGTATAATAATATATATGATATATTAAATTACATTATCTAATATTAGCTCACTAAAAGATTCTTTTTCTCACTCGGGTAATACATTGATATATATGCGATATATGTTAATTGTATTATTTTATTTGGTTACAATAAATATTATATATGTGATATATAATATTGTAACATGATATGATTACTAATGCAACATGTTTAGTAGAGATTAAACATGGTTAGGGTTTGATTAGGGTTAAACCTTTCTAGACGTTTCTAGAAGGTTTTCTTTTTTGTTTTGGAAAAGATATTTTAGCATGATATTTCTTAACCCAACCACACCCTTTAACCCTAGTTCAATCTCTACAATGGTTACTTGACCATGGTTGCATAATTCATCATTATCTCCTTTGCATTATTCATCACAAAAGGAATTCTATTATTGTTCATCTTCTTCCTTCATTCTCTTCATGGAAAAAGCTTACTAGCTTTTTCCAAGTGATGAATAAATATGAGAAAAAGATAAATAAAGAGAGCAAAAATCCTACTTCATCATCCTCATCTTCCCTTGCCATTTAGATGAGGGTGTTCACATAATTTCATGAGTGTTAGCTTGTGTTAACGGAACTTCAAGGTAGATCATCTTAGTATCGAAGATCGGAAGCAAAGGTTGCATCTTTCTCTTCGTGGAACCTCTCGAGAGTCCGGAACCCGATGATCGCAGCGAAGGGACCATAACACGGAGCATATGAAGTTAAGGACCGGATCTACAAAGGTTGTAATCCCTCTCACTTAGTGTTAAAGTTGTTAATATGTTAGTTTTCGCCTAATCTCTAGTTTAAAGTTCCGTATTCGGGTTGTTCGGCACGGCTAATTTTTTAATCGGGTATGGTTGATGCCCCATAGACCCTTGTGCGCGTGCCTAGAAACCCTACAGCGGTATCAGAGCCAAGCTAGAGCTTTAGGCGAAGTCTAGACGAAGTTTAAAGTCCGATCGAACCCGGAAAACCCGATATACCCTAGTTTCTGGAAATTTTTCAAAACTGTGATTTTTTCCAAATTAAAAATTCTCAAAAAAATCAGCAGGGAATTATATGAATTACTGTGAAGCACATGAGCGTAATTCGACTAAAGCGCCGCGGAACCGCGGCCCCACCCCAGCATGTGCGGCGGTTCCGCGGCCATAAAGTCGATTCTTGGCACGTGCTTTGCACAGTAATTCCTATATTTTAATCTTGTTTTTCCTGGGAATTTTTAATATTTATTCAACAGTTGAATTTTCTGGGATGTATTAGGGAATCGTTGTTTCGATCGGATATTTTAACTTTGTTTGGTTTGTCCGGATAATTTTAGAAACTGTTAAAAAGTTCGAACGGATATCAATAACTCCCTTTTTCCCCTGTCGGAAATTTTTTCAAAAGTTGGATTTTTCCTCGTGTTTAAGAACGTTCTAAGTCGTGCAAGTAACGCGGTGGACCCTCTAGAAGACAACAAATCTTAACTCGATTATGTGACCGTCTTGAACTGCCTTTTGAACCTTAGGCTTTGGGGCAGTACGGCGTGCTACATGTGAGGCGTTGGCTTGACCCTTCTACGGCTGGACCATTGGTACTGTGGCATGTGATGTATGTTTTTAAACTGATTTCAAGTGTTGAGATATATTAGGGAAATCTTGGGTGTTTGATGATTCGATCGGAAAGTTTAACTTTGTCTATTTATCTGGAATGTGATACAATATTTGGAATCCACAGGTAGTTATGAGATAACTAATTTGAATATTATAAACATAGCAGTTTAGTCTCAAATGATCGGTTGCCACGGAATTTTGATGTGATCAAAAGTCTGTCGCAATCACGTAGCGTACGCGGATACTCGCCGGGTAAACTTAATAGACAGCTACGCCCCATAGCCCCGACCAAGTGACTGTAGGAGAACTCCGTCGCTGAAAGCATCCGTTCGGGTGCTCGCGGCAGCGGTGTTCCGCCTTAGTGCACTTCGTCGACGGCATTTGGGAGTGCGGCCGTCTACTAAAGTTTGCGAAGAGCATTCGATCAGGACGTCGGGAATCTTGTTGAATTCCCCGACTTGACATTGAAAAGAGTTTTCGATAATGAGACTAAAATGCGGGGTTTATAATTGTTAGGCATGTGATGTCTAAGGAATTCATTTGGTTAGGCATGTGATGTCTAAGGAGGTTGCGGATTCCAACTGTTGTAGTTTTACACTTTCTTTTCTGTGACCGTAAGCGTAGTATGTGGTGTATCGCCGGCTTCGTTGCTATACATCAACAACAATCGGGATACGCATACTTGCTTACGTTGATGATATGAGATATTATGTGTTGCTGTGATATGTTGTATTGGATCGTCGCGTTCTGAATAGCCAGGGGTTTTATGTGAGATGAGAGTTTTTCTTTTTCATTCATGTAAAATTCATTTGTATGTAATATTCTTTTATTGGGGCACTTCCAGGTAGCGGAAGTTGTCACCGTTGTATATTGTTTACTTTTCCGCATTAGGTAGACCCAAGGAGGGGAGCACAAGTAACCGGGTTCTAGGGTCCAGTGGGAGACCATCTCGAGGAGTCAGGACCGGGTCTCCTAACCCTAGAATTGGCTGTGTTACTTGCCGCTCTCGTAGGGGTCTAGGGATGTGGGTTTGGCTATTCATCACGACCGTGGAATCCGTGTTTTATACAGGCTCGTATTGAAAACACGGACGTCCTAGTATATCCAATATTTCATATATGTTCTTCTGCTGCAATGTTCTGTGATGAGATCATATTACTGCCTGAGACGAATGTTTATATTATATATATGAGATATATGTTATATTGCAGATTTCGTTTCAAAAGAGATGCTTGTGAAGCATAATAAAATGGGACTTCATTAATGAGATTAATGAAACTAAAAGAAACCTAAGATGTTGTGGAATCGAATTTCTAAATAAAACTGGTAGCTACAGTTCTTTCTTTGCATCGCGGTGTTCCTTGTAGAACATCCTGCACCTTATTCGATAAGGAAAGGACCGAGATCCCTTCACCGGGAGTGACTCCTTTAACAATAACTGGCAGATGCTACAAACTCGGTTTGTCTTTTGATTGCTTTTATAGTTCTTGCTTTGCACAGCGGTATATATAATATATCCTGCACCTTATTCGATGAGGAAAGGGCCGACGATCCCTTCACCGGGAGTGACCCCTTTAGCAAAACTAGAAAAAGCCTCAAAAACACTCCATTTAAAATCACTCGATTCTACAACGATATCAAGTTCATTACGCAATAGGTTTTCGTAAAAACCTGTCGTAGCCCTCCGTCATTTCAGACAAGTCCTACTTAGTATTCGTGCTACGTTTGTTGACCTCCGTCAAGACGTAGTGTGCGGTAGCTGACTAGTATTTATCTGCTTATGCATATGATGCAGATTGGATTAGGATAGTCGTGCGGCCTTGTTGACCTCCGTCAAGGGTCGTGCAGGTGGGTTTAATTCAATCAGGAAATGACGGGTTGAACTTGACTAGTAGCCTATAGTTTGTTGACCTCCGTCAAGGTCATAGGACGCTAGGGGTAAAATATTATTGGGAATTTCAAGAGTTGAAATTTGCAATGAGATTGCATACCTTCTATGAGATAGTTGGATCCCGATACCCGCTGCGAGTAAGAGTTACTCCTGGGAGAGTTTTACACATTACAATTAGTCGATCAAGTAGGTGTCTAGAAAGGTGTTAACGGGGTTACGCCCCTGGGAAAACAAGGTTTACTTTAATTAGGTTTGTGCAAAAGCACGGGGGACCTCCCTCAAAGTACCGACACTGGCCTGGCTGAAAGATTGGCGAACTTGTAGCGTGTAATTAATCCCGGCTAGTCTTTCCTTTTAGGGTTTGAAGGAAGATTTGATTAAAATAGTGGGAGACATCCTGATTAGATATATTAGATAACCAATCTAATCTTGCAAGAGCATACGCTGAGTGTTTTCTTCTCTCTCTCTCCAGGTAGCGACAATATCACGCCTTAATCAAGATAATAAAACGGATATATTGACCGAACCCGCTTGTTATACTGCGCTGGGGAACGTTGGTCCCGCTCCAACTTATAATTGTTATAAGACAGAGCAGGAAATTGGGGAATACCAGATTTCCCGTGCCGCCCAAATGAAGAAAGTGCATATTGATGCATCATCTTCGGGTGTGTTCATTACACAGAACTGTTTCTCAGTATCCTTTACGTCCTGGGTATGTGATACCGGATCAGGATCCCGTATATGTAATCTGTTACATGGGCTACAGATAGGTAGAGAACTGAGAACGGGCGATAAGTTTCATGAGACAGAAAACGGTGCAAGTGTTGCAGCCAAGTCTGTTGGTCACTATCACCCTGTATTACCAGAATACATTGATTCTGAACAAATGTTATTAGATACCGAACCTGATATACAAAATCATATCAGTCTCTTTATTAGTAAAGAAAGGATATAATTTTGTATTGTTGGATAATGTTTTGAACATTTCCTATATCAAGAGTTGATCGGTTCAGGCACGTTATCTAAAAGCATAGACGTTCTAAATCAAACTACAGTTCTTAGTATACAGAACACACACAAGAGGAATAGTTCAGAAATGAACGGATCCTTCTTGAGGCATTGTAGACTATGTCATATCAATGCGACCCGACTAGCTGAAGTTCCATAAAGATGCATATTTAAATCTGTTTGAATTTACATCTTGTGAAACTTGCCGGACATGTCACAGAGATAAGATGACCATAGCTCTGTTTATTGGAAACAGAGAAAGAGTTAGTGAACTCTTGAGATTGATACATGCTGATGTATGAAGGTCCCCTGTCTACACATGCCAAGACCGGTTCTTTTTACTTCATTACGTTCTCTGATAATCTCTCAAGATTCAGACATGCGTTCCTGTTGAAACATAAGTCCGAAGCTTTTGAGATATTCACAGAATATAAGTTAGAAGTAGAGAACCAAAATACGGGTATAAGTATTATGTCCTTTGATGAGATCAAGGAGGAGAATACTTGAGCACGGAACTACCTGGACTATTCTAAAGGAGAATGAGATTCTCTCTCAGCATTACTCCTCCGAATACATCACAACACGTCGGTGTATCGGGGCGGAGCGATAGCACCCTATGTGATGTGGTGTGCTCTATGATGAGTACTACTGAGTTGCCTATTTCCTTTTGGGAGTTATGCACTTGAGAAGCTGCATACCTATTGAATAGGGTTCAAATCAAATCAGTTGCCTACCACTTCATATATGATATGGAAAGGGAAGAGCCCATATCTTAAGCTTGTTAAGATTTGGGGTTGTCCGTCTTATGTCTAAAAGCAAAATCCGGACAAGCTCGAGGCAAAACTGGAAATGTTCCAGCTACACAAACTGCAGCTGATGATTTGGTAGAACCAAAGGATTCGATGGTTTCCAACGAACCTCAGCCTCTCCACCGATCTAGTAGGGTTCCTCACCCACCTGAGAGATACTTCGGTTTCTCTATGACAGTGGGAGTGAGGATTGCATCATAAGATGATGACCCAACTAGTTTCGAGCTGGCCATCAGGAGTGGGACTCTGTAAGAATGGCTGGATGCTTAGCGATCTGAGATGGAATCCTTATACACCAACAAAGTATGGATTTTGGTTGCTTTATCTGAAGGGTTAAATCCCCATCAGGAGCGAGTATATCTTGAGAAGATTACTTGGTGTACATGGAAAAGTTGAGACTTTCAAAGCTATGCTTAAGTCCATCCAGATCCTACTTGCCACGGCTACATACCATGACTACGATATCTGGCGGTTGGGTGTCATGACTGCTTTTCTAAATGATGTTTTAGAAAAGAGCATCTATAAGTACACAGCCAGAGGGCTTCGTAGACAGTGGGAGCAGCGGAAACGTGTGCAAGATGTTTTATATGATAAAACAGGCATCGCGGAGTTGGAACATCTGTTTTGATGTGGTAGTCAAAGAGTTTGACTTCATCAAAATGGTAGATGAACCTTGTATATACGAAAAGGTAGTAGAGAGTATGGTGGTGATCCTCGTAGAGTACGTGGATGACATACTCTTGATAGGGAAGGAGTTTCCTATGCTACGCTCGGTCAATCTCCGCTTATCACAAGGATTCTCCATATAGGATAAAAGTAATACCTCCTAAATCCTGGGTTTTGGATCTATGAGATAGATCTATTTGGATGTTAGGATACTCACTAGTTGTAGTGAGATGGTATCAATCGATCCTAAGGAGAATCACTGGAAAGGTTCCAGGGTGATAAGGACGACTGAATGTCAGTCGCAGGCATTATCTTTACCCTCAGTGGAGGGACGGTATGTTGGAAGAGTTCCAAGCTAGATACCGTGACATTCTAGACGATTAAAGGCAAGATACATTGTTACCAAGGATACTACCAAAGAGGCAGTCTGGATATATATATATATATAAGTTCATAAGATGAACTTCGTTCCTAGCATTGTGTGACAATGGAGTTGTGGCTTTAGCCAAGGAACTTCCGTCCCATCAGAAATCCAGATATAATTCTTAGGCAGTATCACCTGATCATGGAGATGGTTGATCTTAAGGGAGATCGAGGTTAGGAGAATAGACACAGAGGACAACAGCACGGATCCACTCACGAAGGCCTTTTTCCCAGTAGATATTTTTTATGGGACGGTTGAGTATGAGATACTTCAACCACAGCTAATTGTTGGGTATGTGATACCACAACAGATGGCCCTAGTGCAAGTGGGAGATTGTTAGTTATATGTATGTCCTAGAGGTTATTACTGTACATACGATGTATATTGTAGTGGATGCTAGGACATATATAGGGAGGACTTTCTTGCTCGACATGATAGTATGCTATCTGGTTGTACTTTATCTTAACATGTACTCTGATTGTCTCTATATTACATGTTGATAAAGCCCTTAGGATATGTACTCGACTACTGGGACTATGATGAGATCATACTAGTGGGGCCACGGTAGTCGACGAGTACATCCTATAACTGTTCCTAGTCGAGGGTGTATCGAGACAGGGCATCGATACACCAGAGTAGACTAGCGTATACGCATCTTGACCCATATGATGGGCGATGGATGATCCCATATCCATCGGTGTTTGACATCAAGGATGGTGTACGGGTGCTCAGTGGAGACTGGGTACACTGGACGGACTCGCCGAGAACTCCCAGATGGTATTATACCTCACGTCAGATGGCAGTTCTCCGGTGACACTGGTACAGAGTAGTCTGTTGACCCGAGATCGTCATAGAGTCTTGTGTGATTCCCACTGTGCTTTGATTTCCATCATACCACGTCCAAGAGGGCGTGCAAAAAGGTGGCTTTTGGGTACATTCCCGAATCACATGGAGGCAATAAGCGATAGGAGGGGATTCGTCTCTCCCGGTATAGGGAGTTGATGTTGTGCTGTGTTCGATTGGCTATAACCGGAAATCCCTGGCCAGGGTTGCTGAGATTTACTGGTAAGTGTTATCAGTAGTTTCTCGAACTGTTATAGACCTCATATCGACACGACTTATCGAGCTACTGGGGTCTGACGTTTACCACCCCTAGGCGAGATATGCAACATATCAGACGACGAGACCGGACTGTACGGGAGTGTTACTGTTTGGATTCACAGGAGAATGTACAGGCTTGCTTGTTGATCTTCTGAGCTCTCAATACCTGGGTAGCTGTTACGTTTAGCTGACCGCTTGCAGCTTGTGGGTGTTTGATATGATCATCACCTACTGCCGGCGTATTGACGATTCTTTAGAGTCCTACACAGAGGTTTCTTGGCTCAGGCAAAACGGAGTAGGAGCACATATGTGATATGTGCGGGACCGAGGATAATGCGGTATGTGATATCGTATTGTATTCTCGCGATATTTGATATCAGCCGGGTCATCGGATCAAGAGTTGATTCGATGAATCGGTACGGATAATATTAGTCGGTTATATGCGATATAGCCGGATTGTCGAATCAAGTGTTGATTCGATAATTTAATGTATAATAATATATATGATATATTAAATTACATTATCTAATATTAGCTCACTAAAAGATTCTTTTTCTCACTCGGGTAATATATTGATATATATGCGATATATGTTAATTGTATTATTTTATTTGGTTACAATAAATATTATATATGTGATATATAATATTGTTATATGATATGATTACTAATGCAACATGTTTAGTAGAGATTAAACATGGTTAGGGTTTGATTAGGGTTAAACCTTTCTAGATGTTTCTAGAAGGTTTTCTTTTTTGTTTTGGAAAAGATATTTTAGCATGATATTTCTTAACCCAACCACACCCTTTAACCCTAGTTCAATCTCTATAATGGTTACTTGACCATGGTTGCATAATTCATCATTATCTCCTTTGCATTATTCATCACAAAAGGAATTCTATTATTGTTCATCTTCTTCCATCATTCTCTTCATGGAAAAAGCTTACTGGCTTTTTCCAAGTGATGAATAAATATGAGAAAAAGATAAATAAAGAGAGCAAAAATCCTACTTCATCATCCTCATCTTCCCTTGCCATTTAGATGAGGGTGTTCACATCATTTCATGAGTGTTAGCTTGTGTTAACGGAACTTCAAGGTAGATCATCTTAGTATCGAAGATCGGAAGCAAAGGTTGCATCTTTCTCTTCGTGGAACCTCTCGAGAGTCCGGAACCCGATGATCGCAGCGAAGGGACCACAAAACGGAGCATATGAAGTGAAGGACCGGATCTACAAAGGTTGTAATCCCTCTCACTTAGTGTTAAAGTTGTTAACATGTTAGTTTTCGCCTAATCTCTAGTTTAAAGTTCCGTATTCGGGTTGTTCGGCACGGCTAATTTTTTAATCGGGCATGGTTGATGCCCCGTAGACCCTTGTGCGCGTGCCTAGCAACCCTACAAATTCTGGTAATCCCCTATTTCCTGCTCGGTCTTATAACAATTATAAGTTGGAGCGGGACTAACGTTCCCCTAGCTCAGTATAACAAGCGGGTTCGGTCAATACATCCATATTATTATCTTGATTAAGACGTGACATGGTCGCTACCTTGAGAGAGAGATAAGAAAACACTCAGCGTATACTCTTGCAAGATTAGATTGGTTATTAATATATCTAATCAGGATGACTCCCACTGTTTTAGTCAAATCTTCCTTCAAACCCTAAAAGGATCTCTTTCTTTACTATTGGCGTGGACACTGAAATGCTTCATTCCGGCCTCTTGACTTTTGTACGAGAATTCCACGACCTAAGCCTATCGATTTCTTCTTTCCGAAAGAACACTTTGAACTTCAAAAAAAAGGAAGAATTGGCATTTCCAAGATCTTTCTTCTTGTAATAGAAGAAGACAGCTACCAACAAGCAAGCTGAGCCGCCACAACTTTAGGCTTTCTGAACCGAAGAAAGTCGAACGAAGGTTGTGTTCTCAAGCGTTAAGCCCGGGGAACGAAGGGTAAAGGCTGGATTGAAGATTGTGAATGCTCATCTTGCTGTTCACTGTGAAAACTACTATACATGCCATTCAACAACCGAGCTTGCTTGCTCTCCCGCCACTAAGCTTGCCTTGCCTACTTCCGAGGTAAAGTCAAAGCTGACAAGAAGAGAGATTTTTGACTATTCAACAATGAATCTTGGCAGGAAAGTCTTGCAAAGCGAACCAAACCAAGGACTGATGGCGCCAATGCTTCATGCTTTCCAACAACCCTCGCTTCTATTTCTGATTCGAGGTGGCATTTCTTTCATCTTGTTCCGAACGAAGCATCAAAAGAAGGAAGAACATTGGCAAGAGATTGAGTACGAGAATTCCACTACTTTTCTATAGGAAGAATGCGACATTGAACTCATTCATTTCTTTTCACCGAACCTGGCTTCATTTCCAACTCGGAGATTTGAGACGAACTAGCCTGTCGTTCATTTACCTACTGACGAGATTCAACAAGTCAAGCAGCCTATCCGTGAGTGAAGAGATTCAACCAACCTTTTTTGCCTAATGGCGCCATGTCCATTTTCGAAGAGCCCACGTCTTTTTGGCGTGAAGTCTATTTCCCTTCTCCGGTCCCATCCGAAAATGGATCAAGTTGCCCCGGGAAAATCGCTTACTTGAGATTTTACCTCATAGCCGGACAGAGAAATCGATCAACTTTCTCTCTCATATAGCTGTAAATTTAAAGAAAATAAGAAAAGAGGTGCAATAATATAATATAGTAACTAATCCCGCTTTCCTGTCCGGTCCGTATTACGGCAACCATCACAGTATATCGCCATGCCGACCCTTGTTGTCCGCCCACTTTCATCAACGGTTGTTGTGGTACAGCGAGGGACGGTCTATCAATGGCCGCCTCACTTGTTACGGCTTGACCTTATCGTGAGGCTTGTCGTACCGCCTTCAGGCCTCACTTGTTATAGATAGACCTCCTTCCCCTACTCCTGATGGTTATTTCGGATTCTGTGCCTGGGTGGTATCTTATAACTACTGATTCAACCTCCTTGGGCATTAACGTTGTCACTTCCTTTAATTGAAAAAAGGGATCTGTGTCACTGTCACTATGCTGAACACATGAAATTCGATTCATCCACCGCCGGATAAGCATCCCACTCAATCAGAGAATAAGGAACCGCTATAATGAATACTGGTCCATTTCTCCTTCTTTTTTTCATATCATCTTATTTATTTATTGATTATATTGAAGATATATATCGAAAGAGATCGAAGAAAGAGTTAGCGAACTAACCCCGTTCCCACTTCCAATTCCAAGTGTTAAGCGTGGTAACCATTTGACTGAATCTAGCTCTACGGAGGTCAGTGCTGCTTGATTGACTGCTTGAAAGTTTGAACCAAGTCACAGATTCGGAAGAGAAGCTGTTGTCGGAAGAGAAGTAGGCGTAGAGGATATTGGGAAAGATCCCACATCTGGTTAACTGCTTTAGGAGTCCGGCTCCAGGCTAGAGAAAAGATAGGCTATTACTGAAGCTGTGAAGAAGAATTGCTAGCGAAAGTTTTCTGAGTTTAGTCACCGATAAAGAAAGTCGCTAGGCTTCCTGGTGGTATGAAAGAAATAGATCTTAGTGCCTTAGATGACTTAGAAGGAGGATTGATTCTCTCACTCATAAGCGCAAGGGCCCAAGATTCTTTTGAGACGAATGAATGCCGATGAAAGGAAGGCGCAAGTAGTATAGTAGGGAGGACTCGCCCAAAGCAGAAATATCAGATACATACAGAATGGTTCATCCCTCGGGAGCATGAGAGCGGGTGGTTGCCTTTGGGCAAACAAATAATCCTTAATAACTTGTATGTAGGGCTAACCTACCCTAAAGGGGGTAAAAGGTTATTCCAATCTTTCGGAGAAAACCCGAATCATATTCTGGCAAGGCCCTTCTTACTGGGCGTCTCTCCGCAAAGGCCCTTCTTTCTATTTGAGTTGATAGAATCTTTCCTACTGACAATGTAATGTAATAAGATAAAAGGGCAATGAAATGAAATAGAAATCATTCTCTCCCTCTGAGCGCTATTGTGCTTTCCGTTCTTCTCGGGTCTTGCTCTTCCTGGCTTGAAGAAAGTCCTTGTGTGACCTGAAATGGGTCGGCGACAGCCGGTATACCTGAGGGCATAAATTCCAATCTGACTTCAGAAGAAAAATTCAAAACTGAAACTCTTCTTCTTTCATAGGTGAAAGAGGGCCCATTTCACTCCTTTTCCTCCTCAAGGAGTTAAATGGTCAGATTCTCATCCATGGCTAGGGTGGGGAAAGAAGGGGTGCTGCCATTAAGGCATTGTACGAGGAATAGGAGGTTGATGAACAAAATGAATGCACTCGTTAGGCCGAAAGACCTGTTGATGTGTCTTACCTGTCCGTGGGATGGGAATAGCCCCTCACTTTAGAATGGAATGAAGCAGAAAGCATCCAAAGTACCGATTGACATAGGCGCCCAGACCTTCCTTAGGAAGAAGAGACTGCACATGAAAGACATGAAATGGTGTCAAAATCCCCTGCCCTCGAATCTGCTCTGAGGGCGGGGAGGAAGGACCGACGTCGTCGAGAGATGGGATTCATACCCAGCAAGCAATAGCATCCTGCTTCTTGTGACAGAAGAAATTTCATATATAAGAAAAGTTCGACGATAACGAGAAATTGAATAAGAGAAGAAAGATGGGGCAAAGAAGGAATTGATAGAGGTGCGTCGAGAAGTTCTATACCTTCTTGATCGAGTCAATTGCCTTGCTTGTACTTACTTAAGTCGAGATTGGATTGGTGTGAATTCGACTAAGGTACAAGAGAGAAAATCCTCCCTGCTCCTCGAAGTCTTTCTTCGACGTTAAAGAGTTTGATCGAGAAACCAACGACCAAAGTGCCTAGCTATGTGTAGACCGAAATGGTCTCGCGAAGCCGGTATGGCTAAGATCCTTTCTGAAAGCTCGAGAGTACACTAGGGGAGAGGGAGAGAAAGAACTTCAGTAGGAGTTGTTTACATTACGTTAAAAGAATCAGGGGCGTGGCGAATATGATCTGCTAGTCTTGTCTGACGATTCTTCGTAATCCCCTTTCTACCGATTCCGATATAGCCCAAGGAGGGTATGGAAGGGGCCTATCCGCCTCGTCCGTCTCCTTGACGTATTTTCGGTTCCCTACATTATTCAATATTCGATTCGAGCAAAACTCCTATTTCTTCGCTAACAACTATGGGTTTTGGCTTAGTCGAGCAAAACTCCCTCACAGTCGAAGAGAAAGAAAGACTCTCGAACCAAAGAAAGGGTTGAATCAGTCCATCTCCCAAGAACTAGCTAATATCCGGATTAGTCCTCAGGTGTGGAAACTGACCCCTAATCTAAGGGCATTCCTCTCTTTCGAGGCCCTCTGCAGAGTATCAAGTTAGCTTATGCTTCCTGTCCTAACTACTTCGCCTAAACCTGATCGTGTTCCTGCTCCGTCTCTTGATTCTGTTGAGGTGGGAACCCCTTTGGTCGAGTAGCCCAAACTCCTTAACGAGCGAATGTCTTTCCAGCCCTCTGCCTTTAGCTTCGTTCCCGGAATCTATGTCTTCCCCGCCCAACCTTATTAAGTGAAACTACGATCCTAGTTAGCCGAGGAGCTGCATTCCTTGAAAGAATTAACCCCTTTCAGTCGAATCTTCTTATCCAGATTCTGTTTGTGATCCTAAACCAATATAATTCTAACCTACCTTCTTCAAGGGACTAAACCAAGGGAATCAACTCAAATAGATGCTGAGCTACCCTCTCTCCTGTGAAGAACTGGTGGCAAGAGCTCAACTCCCGAAGTCAAGCAGTTCTCCTTTCCCCTCTCCTAGCTCCATCGGGTTACTCTTTCGCCCCTAAGCTAACGTTTCGCTCCTACTCCTATTTCTCGAAGGGAAGGCCCCCGGCCCTATCCTTAGCTGTCTTTGGCTTATGCCTTTAGTTAGCTCCTACGGGATAACTAAAATCAATACCTTTCGGCGGATTCTCTCCCAGTGGAATCCCAGGTTTTGGCTGATTTTATCTCAGGTGATTCCCCGGTTGAGGTGGTAAATTCCTCAACTTCTTAGCAGACTTCTTTCTTACTCGCATCAGTCACAGGATCAGAACCCTTTCCTTCAGTCGAGCGTATACTAACCTTTCAGTCTTAGGAAAGCTGTAAGCCAACTCCCTTCTAGGGGCCAGTAAGCCAACTCCATTCCAAGACTTTTGAGTTTATATATAGTAGAGCATCTTATCCCCTATCCCTTCTAAGAGCAGCTAAGCTCCCCCCCTTATCCCTTCGTTCTGGTTGTTAGTCTCGTTCCACTCCTGGTAGGTCGAGTAGCTTCGAACCTACTTTCCTGCATCCTCGGGGGACGGATTAGTAGCATCTACAACTCCTTTCCAATGAAGGGAAGTCAGTCTTTAGCTGCTTTAACTGCTTTCCCTCAATACCAGGTAGTATAGTATCCTAGCTTCACTCCCCGCCTCTAAAGAAGAAGATTTCCTTGCCCCATATAGTTCAGTAGTGAAAGAAGGATCGAGGATAGCACTGAAACCACCAACCAAAGGAGATGACTCTAGTTGAAGTAGTATCGGAGGATGTTTTGACTCGACCAAGGAGGAGGCGTATAATAGAACAAGGTATGTTCCGGTAAAAGATTATCTGGTTGGGATAGGGATCTCTCCTTCTTCATTTCTCAAGGCGGTAAGGAATCAAGAAAAGTGATTGGGACCGGCCATCTACTAAGAGCTACTAGGAGCTAACTAGCTATCTTGGAAATGCTCTAAACCGTAGAATCACCCCTTCTCTTCTCCTTTCAAAGCAGTCGAGCGGATAAGATTTTCACATCTGGAGATGGCCTTCGATCGTCAAAACCTCCCCAATAAAGAAATCCGTATGCATAGAAGTTGAGTGGTCATTATGGAGCAACAAGGAGAGAAAAGGGATAGACGAAGAAAGAAGCCCGAGAAAGGACCCGAACCCTTTTCCGAACTGCTCTTCCCTTGCCGTGCAACTACAGCAGAGATGGGCTTATTCTCATCCGGTTGGAGCCAATCCTACTCTAGGCTTTTCTTCTCCCTAGACTAGAACCGCAAGAACTTATTGTTCCCGATCCCAACTAGGCTAAGCCAGCAAGAGAAATCACGAAAGGGGTCCAATAAGAATTTCTTTCTTTCAAGTAATATAGAAGTGTTGTTACCTTTTGCCGTTTCGAGTTTTGGAAATCGTATCGTTGCCCTTTTGAGTTCTCAAGAGACTAGGGAAAACAATAGTGTTGTTACCTTTTTGTACTATTATCTTTCTTTCGACAGCCATGTGCCTAACTATCCCCCGGTCAAGTGAGGGACCCATTAATAAGCAGACGTGTGAGTCTTGCTTTCAATTAGCAAGGAAGGAAGCAGGCAAATCAATGCTTCATTTCTTCTTTCTTTCTGAGTGAAAAAGGGAAAGCCAAACCACTTGGGCACTGGGTCCAATGTGAGTAGGATCACTTAGCCATGCTTCATAATTGGAAAAACGGGCGCCATGGAAGTACATGCCACTCAGCCAAAGAAAGATAATGGAGAGTTGACCAAAACGAGCACTAAATACAGTAGCCTTAACGAATTGATATGCTTTTGCTTTTTGTGAGACCGACGAATGCTGAATACGGAGGAATATAATGAAATCAAAATAAAGCAGGTAGACCAAGCGAGCTTATAGGAACGGAGTCGGGGAATTAGAACTATTAAGTCTTGACGACTGATTTTGCATTTTGTAGGGCATGCCAACGAGATCTCGTGAGAGCACCGGATGATTGAATACTATCCCAATCTCTAGCAAGAGTACCGGCGCTTAAACTTAAAGAAGAGTAGGATCAGAAGTCAAGTTTCATCCCACGGGCGCATCTGTATTTATTTACTAGGCTATTCCTTGCCTTGGAAAAGAGAACACTCTTTCTTCCTTCAACATAGGTGGTAATGCCGTAAGTCCAGTACTATGGCAAGAGCTTCTTCTTAAAGAAGATCTGCTGCGCTTATGCCTTCCGACCCGAAAACAGTGGTTATTACGACACCAGGTGAAATAGCTGCTTTTTCTTCTCTTCCTCCCCTCGACCTCGGGAGACTTCTCTCCCTTTATTTAGAGAACCGAGTGAACGCAGAATCCTAATCGGCCTTTCGGCTAGCACGTGGGATCTTCTTCTTTCTATTAAGATAGAACCAAACAAGAGCCATTCTCCTTTGAACAAGAGCTTATTTTTCCCTTCGTTCGCTAGCCTTTTGGCTTAGTTAAGACTGATTCCCTCTTGGCTTACTAGCCAAGTCCAATAGCAACGGAGTCTTGCTAACATAAAGCTGAGAGCAAGCATTTCTTCCGCACGCACCTTGATCAGGGCTATTTTCGCTAGTTCTTGAAGTCTTGAAGAAGAGTACAATTCTGATCTCTTAATTGTCCTAAAGGGCCGCCGCCCTAAGATCTTGATTTTCTCTTCCTAGTGCCAAGCAAAAGGCCAAGAGCAGCTTCTTCTATAACAGCAAAAACAAAGGCCGTCTATTCTTTTTATTCAATGAGAAAGCATTCGACGGAGTTGGAAAGAACTTCGCTAAGAGGAATCCGAGCTATTCTTATTCAATGCTAGCTCTGACCTAGCCCTCCATAGAAGAAAGGCTTAGAATCAATGCTTTGACCGGGAATGCCCCTTCTCTCTCATACCCCTGCCCTAGTGGGAATCTCATATGTGAAAAAATCCTCCCTTTCTTCTTCCCCAAGAGCTCTGCTAACACAGGCTAATTACCTCGCTCGAGCTGAAAAATTGAATTAGCCGAGAGTTCTTTCACTGCAGAAGACCGAGAGTCAGAAGCTACCTTCCCCTCTACCCTTGGCTTTTATTACTCCGCTTCCATTGCGAGAACCTTTCATCCGAATCGCTGTCACTCCCGGCTGATTCAACACAAGCAATTAAAGCTACCGACTCTAGAACAGCGGAAACAGGGCTAATACCGATTCCTGGACCTGGTGAATTCAACCTGCCCTTCTTCCTTCAACATCTACGGAGCTAAGTCCGGGTCTCACTGTCACGCCCCGCTTCCCAATGCATGGCGAAGGGGACGCGGCGAGGTCCGCTACGTATATACTTAGAAATACATACGCTAAGCGTATCTAAGCAATATAAAATAAATACATAAGAGACAAGAAATGAAAGAACATCAACTTTTATTTATTAACATTCTTTGTACAATGCATGAAAGGAAATACAACTGAAGTAAAACGATGCCTAAACAGTGGCATAACAGGAAATGAAAAGTACTGAAAAGAAAAGTGTACAATGAAACTACAGTGTAGGGTCTTCAGTAAAATGCTCAAAGTCTTCTTGTGATGGCTCGATCTCTGCCGGGTCCAGACCACCTGACGACATTCAAAGAAGAAAGAAATAGAATGTCGTCAGCGAACAGGTCGCTCGGTAAGTCCCAAAGATGGGGGAGAAATAGACAAGAGTAGGAGAGAGAGAGCGCTTTTAATATTGTATTGTATTGTTGTAATGTTGTAATATTATATTAACGTTGTTGTTTATAGCTTGGTACAGAAGAATGCCAGTGTATACGAGAGGGGTCTCTATATGCTAGAGACCAGAGCAAACGGAAATAGAGTACAAGGCTCCGTTATACAACCCGGAACAACGGCAACTGGATTCAGGTTAGGTGTCTTAAATCTTACCGTCTCGTGCCACCTTTAACACCTTCCGTACCAATCTACCCTTTAAACCCCGCGATGTCTTGTTTGTATTGTTATCTTGTAAATTGTATTGATTGTAAGATTGACTGACTGACTGACCGAAACCATGATATCAAGAAACGGTTATAACCGTAGAGTCATGTAAATGGAATACTGGGAAACATGTAAAAGGAATATATCCATGGTTCGGTTCAGTCAAGTTATATAGATTGTTAACTGGATTCTGGGATTCATGTGTTCATATTGAGTTGGAATATAAAAGAATATAGATTGACTTGAATCATATTCAAGTCAGAAATAGTCAGACTCTAACCCGAGTCAGACTAAAAGAAAGGTAATTTGAAGTTCAATAATTGTTAGGGTCCTTTTTGTAATTTATAAAACTTGAGGGGGTTTTATGTAAAAAGTACTTTTGTATAGTTTTCAAAATATACCTCAAGTATTTATTATTCGTCTTTATAGTTATAATGAGTGTAAATTTTTATTTGTGTTATTCTAGTGAATATATCCTAATAAAAATATTAATTTATAATATTGATTTATTTGAAATTCATGGTATTTTAATGTAACTTTTAATCTTGTAATTTTAGAAAAAAGTGTAAGCTTTATCTTATAATAAAATAGTTGTTTAAATGATAATTATACATTTATTAATACAAGAATAATTTTATATAAATATTTTATTTTCCAAAAAATCCCATTTTTCTTAAATGTCGTATTTTAAACCTTTCGAGACCGAATGCTCCTTGCGGAGGTCTGAATCTCGCACTACTAAGCCCGAGGGTGCACGATAAACCGTACTATCCCTAACGAGTTCCCCAAAGGTGCGTTGCAGTGGCGCTTTGCAAAGATTTAATAATTACTAATCATTTAGAAAACGGTTTTATAAAAATAAGGTATTTATTTGTAAAAGGTATAAATTTCCGTATTTTAGTTTCTAGGGTTCCCTAAGCCAACTAGCCTATTTCTAAAGGTCTAAACGACAAGTCGTTAGAAGCCTCAAATCGCCTCTTCACCGCCAATTGTGGCCAGGTAAGTACAAGTGAGGAAGGAGGGATCCGCTCACGAATCGTGAGGCAGGCCTTTTAAAGTTACCCAAGCTCACTTGCCTAGCCTAGACACCACAAGGTCAGTTTAGATAAACGATCGATGTCCACAACTTATCGTATTTTCCTAGTAAGAATTATTTACTAAAAGTGTAACAAATCTAAAATCTTTTAAGAATGGTTTTATGAAGATTATGGTATTTTAATGAAAAATTCGTTTTGTCGTATTCTAAGTTTTGATGATATCATTTTAGGGTTGTATTTGCGTGTGTGTGGAGGTAGGTCATTACCTCGCGACTTATTTTAAGGTATAGTGAAGTTTAGGGGTTAAATATGATAAATTAAATATGAGGGTATTTAGGTGAAAGAATACGGTATTTGCAAAAGTTATCATTTCATGTGTGAAAACTCATTCAAATTGATTTTTACAAGTCTAGTGATCAAGATGAATATGTTTAGGAATGATGGAATTGATTAGAAGAAGAAAAATAAACATTATGGTATTATTGTGAAAAGAGTACGATATTACAAGAAAGCTATCATTTCATGTGAGAAACTTTGTCCAAATTAATTGTTATGTGATTAATGGTCATCATGAATATATTTAGGTATTATGGTATGGGTGACAAGTGAGATTTTGTAGAAAAACCGAATCGGAAATCGTTTGTTCCGATTTCCGTCGGGTTTTAAAAAGCCGTATTTTTAAGAAATAGAAAGAAGAAAGAACGGGACTTACGGGTTTCAAACTCTTCTAAAGAGTAAAGAGGAACTAGGGAAAAGGCCGAGGTGTGGTTTCGTCGCCGGTTGCTTCAAAGAACGTCGCCGGAATCCGTCAGCGCTTCGCCGTGAACTCGGTTTCAAAGCACACTTTCTTGTGGAATTTTCAAGAGAGTAATTCTATGGTTTTAGAATGAGAAGGTAGGGGGTAGGGGTCTATTTATAAGGTAGCTAGGATAGGGTAGGTGAAGGGTTTTGTTTATTAAAAAAAATTATAAAAATTTAAAGAAAATCATTAAAATTTTGTATTAAATAGGATGTATTTATCAATTGAAAGCCGATCACTTAAATTGGAGTTAACAGGGGGTTTAAGAATACGAAGAGGCACACTTTTGCTGTTGGGACCCCGGCCATCCGACCAACTCCGGCCGGCGGCGCCGGCCGATTCGGCCGGTCGGCCGGCCGAGTTGACCGATCCCGGCCGGGTTCGGCGATGGTTGGGTGCGGGGTTCTCCGACTAAGACTTTGGCATACTCCGTTTTTGGGGTTCAGTTCAACATTTGGGAGTTATGGCCTGTGGACTGTTAGGCTTCCAAGAATTTTAAAAGAAAAATAATCTAAATATAATGTGGGGCATGAGATTCGAACTCTGGTGGCTTGGTTCAACAGTGCAAGGTGTTACCAATGAGCTACAAGCTCCTTCTTGTAATTATTGTAGGAAAATAGATACTTAAAGTGATATCAGCAACATTAAATACCCCAAGTACACTTTAATTTTAAAACAATTTTATGTACACTAAAAATGAAATTATTTAAAAACAAAATAATTAATTATATATATCTTGTGCTCAGATTAAAATACTCCTTTATGGATTTAAAAAAAAAATTGTACAGAAAAGTGTATATGAAAATTAGGGTTGTTACACTCACTGAACCCCTTCTGACAACGCGGCATAAAGGCTAAGACCACTTATTTCGCATCAACAGAAAAAGGACTGGCATCTGTAAGAGCAAAAGCACTGACTACCGCTCATGCCCCTTAGCCCTAGCCAATTCAAACTCGGATCCTAAGTTGGTATATTTATTTGGGTGATTCTCTAAAAAGGAATATATGACATCACTTTTCGCTGTTGGGTACGAAACTAGACTAGGCTATGATTCACATCTCTCAAGTTCTCAGATCAGGACCTAAGGCCTGGGACTGCTTCTTCCTTATCGCCCGAGTATTGCATCGGACTTGGGCCTGCTAATTAAAGTCAACCGATGCCTTTTAAAACAGCTATATCTTGTCTTTCTAAATCATTATGAGGAGTGCCACATCTCTCGATCTCTATCTTCTTTAGCGGACATCAAGGCTTTAAGACCGGTTGGCGCGTGCCCAAAAAGGGAGACCTGAGACCGTGGTAGAGCATATCACCTTTGCCAACTTTTCGTCTCAGGCAAGAGCTACGGAACTAAAGCACCAACGGCTCCTCTTCCGGCATTGGCTACCGGGTCTAAACTCCTAAATCGATCCTTCTTGGCTTGCCCACTCTATTGCTATTGTCGCCTTCCAGCCCGCCTTGGGTGGCTTCCTGCTTTTTATTCCAATAGCCCTGCCTCCATCAATAGCATCCCTTCTTCCTTCAACGCGCAGGGGATATTTTCACAAGAGCAGCTCCCATTCCGACCTTTGCTACTGCTATCGGGTATGCACTTAGAAATGAAGTGGTTGATGCCCTGATCCCGGGAATAAGAGCACTTTCTCTTAGGTATTCACTCATCCCCTCTCAGTGGCAAGAGTTAGTAGATAGCAGAAGTTCTTTCATTCCTCATTCCTAGGATATTAGTGAAGCTTGCCCATTAGGGGTGTTCTCACCTGTGCTATCAATAAGAAGGAACCATTTCCCTGGTAGGCTAAGCCAGAAAGAGAGAAAGGGAATGTTAAAAGGCTACGCACCTTGGTCCAGAGCGAGGATTGGGATAAGTTGAACCCGTTCTCTTTAGTTCTATTTGAACTAAGCCGAATCGCTATCTCTGGAACCAAAGTCGTACTCTCTTTAGCCACCGGCTCCTAATGGTTTGCTCTTTAAACCACCAACAGGTCCTATTCCGACAACACTGAAAAAGGGCTCTCTCCCTCTCAGTTGGTCAGTACCTTAAACTAATTAGCCATTTCCAAGCTGCTCTTTCATAAGCTGTGATGGCTCTTTTGAATAAACGGCATAGTCTATGTTATCTTCCTTTTACCCAGAGGAGCATTCGGGGAGTCTACTAAGGTGAAGTATGCCATTAGTAAGACTCTCTAGAAGCCTTAGGAGCAATGGAGTCTGGTGAGTCTTGTCTCTTGGTCAGCTGTTTCCGCTCGAGTGAAAATGCTTTCTAGGGTCCTTGGGTGAGGTTTAATAAAAAAGTCAAGTAGGACAGCGGTGACCGCGAATGGCTATAGTTCATCACTCGCGGTATAAAAAGAAGTAAGGAGCTTTCCTAAGCTAAAGCGCTTTCTAGTTTGAGAGATGGAAATGCCTAATCAAGTAGCCAAGAATCATCGATTTCGGAGGGCCAGGGGAAATGAATTTAGGAAGGATCCGATCCCAAGTGACATTGAATCAGTTGGGGGTATAAACGCTGCTATTTCAGCAGTTGGTGTTGGAGGAGTGAATGCCAGTCGAAATGTGCATCTATGACTTAATACCGAATTTGCGGAAAATAAAAACCGCGAGAAATGCTTTTTGATTGAACGAAGCCAAGGGGCGAACGGGAAATGCTTTAGGGAACAACCAAGTACCATCCGACAGTCTTTAAGAGTGAAAGAAGCAGGTATTCATAAGCAAGAGATCCTGGGACGAAAGCTCAAAATCGTACATGACGCTTTGTCTGCCAGACCCTTAGTTTCAAGCAGCAAAGGGGGAAGGAGGCCTATCGAAGTCACTTTCCTAGGTTAAGGTAGGAGAGGTTTTTACCGGGCCCCCAGGGTGAGAAGAATCGGTAGTTGTTAGACTAGCTCTGGCTTTCTGAATGAGTTTGAGTTGGGCTTACGAGCGAATCACCCTTGGCTTCTCCGCAAAATTGGACCTGGCTAAGCCTATTGAAATATTGGACCGTAAGCCTACCTATTTCAATCTCGCTTGCTCGGAGTGGTTAATAATATTTCTATTAGAGCTAACGGCCTAGCCTTGGAAGAAGTTCTCCTAACGGCAGGCTCGGAACTCAGGGAAAAGGGCATGGTGGGGGAGTAGGTGGTGCCTCTGGTTTAGTACTTTATAAAGTCTTGAACCTTCGATGTTTAGTGAAGAACATGTGAATGCGAGTTTGAAGGTTTCTTTTGCTTGCGATCAATCTAGTGAGCTCTTTCAAGCCCATAGTAGGGCTTTAGGTTCAGACTGAAATCTTTGTCTTTCTGGGTGTTAGTCGAGGGAAGAGAGCGAATCGACCAAAAGAGGAGGAGGGCGGTAGGCTAGACAGGGTGTCAAGAGCTTGATAGTCGAATAGGTAGAGAGAAATTCGACTCGTGATTTTCAATCAATCATGTGATGGTTTGGTTCCAGGATCCTGGTAAACAGGAATGGTCGAAGGCAGGCGTACATCCATTACGCACCGACTCTCACATGGTGGCAGCGTGTGGGGTTTGTTCCATGGATTAAGCTACGTTGTCTGGTTCAATCGTGAATACATATGTAGGTGGGCCTTGATTGTGCTTAAGGGGATCTCCGCTGCAAATTCCCGCACGTAATGTGATCCCCGATGAGATAGAGTGTTCGGCCATGGATCGGCCCCTATTAGTAAAGGCAAGATCTGTATATGCCCTTTTTCGGATATAGAGTTGGGATCCACTTCGCTGGTGAAGCCTTCAAGGTAGGTACAATGCGAGTCAGCCATTCTTCTTCCGGACCTACGTCTTTGAATGATCGTGAGCTCTACCCGGTTGATCAGTTACGTGGGCAATTGTTTTGTCTGAATCAATCTTAAAGCATGAATGCTCCTTCATGTTGGGATTAGCGCCATCCTTTCGATTCAACCTGAGAATTCGTCCTATCAATTCGAATCGTCTCTTTGGTAGATTTATTTATATATAAATAGTCGAAGAAATGACTTACAACAGATAAACTGCAGGTTCTGTTGGGGTAGCTGTTCCCCGGGATTGGTAATCAG
Source organism: Agapanthus africanus (assembly GCA_030015575.1). Lineage (NCBI taxonomy): Eukaryota > Viridiplantae > Streptophyta > Magnoliopsida > Asparagales > Amaryllidaceae > Agapanthus > Agapanthus africanus. The sequence goes on from CM057339.1 coordinate 144,244,966, forward strand.
TCTCACTATTGACGTTCAAGCTCGCAAGAGTGGGAGCGAACGGATGGAGGATACGTGTCCCTTTATCATCTTTCTTGGAATCGCTTGATTCTTTCTGTTTCGATCGACGGTCACCGTTCAATTATATTATACGTTTTCCTTGTGGACTTGTTCGAATCAGGGAGATGCACTTTCACAACCCCGGCAGCTTCCTCAACTGGAGCGGCTCGGATGGAACAGCGTAGCCAGAGAGGGAGAGCCAATAGCGAACCAGGAATCAAATAAAGAAGGTTGAACGGTTCTTCCATGATTCTCCGCCATCGGTAAATCGGCGCTTAGGGCTATAAGTGGTACCATTCTAGTTAGTTCTTTCTTTTCCCGCAGTCTCTTTCATCGAAATCTTCCCCGTTCAAGAATCACTGTTTTTGTGATCGAATGACGAAATAGATATACGAACTGTATAGGATCATTCGCCGGAATGGGATAAGTTATTCTTTTATAGGATCCCAATAGGATCTTAGAATCAACTAAGGATGCAATAGGTATTTGTGATCAATCAGCTTCCAGTATGACCGAAGACTTTCTATCTGCATCCAGAATAACTACACAATCAGGTTGTTGGTTCGACCCTAAATTGATCTTCTTCTTTCTCGAACGGATTTTTTTTGGACTTGAACAAGAATTGGTCAAAAAAGCCCCGATCCTCTATTGAGAATCATTGATACGGCTCGCCATCTCTTCCATTATCTCATATATAAATAAATGATTGGTCTTTAAAAAGAAGGAACAACCTTTTTGACGAATAGGAGATCCTATAAAATGAAAAGCGTTTCGTAAACAAATCAGTGTCTTGTCTGAATCGAGAATAGCAATTCCATTTCTGGAACCACATATATAGACTTTGAAATAGTGAGCAGCTACCCGACGGCAGAGATGTGCGTTCTTAGTAAGCAATTTTTTACAAACTAGAGAATGGATTGTCATTTTTTGTTTTCGTTTCCCGAGTAGTTTATTCAAGTAGTAAGTAAGAAAATAGAATATAATACTTTTCGAAAATGCCCCTCAAAAATCGTTCATGAGGGTGCGCATGTTTACGAATATTGTCCAAGGTACGAGAAAGACACAGGGGATCACCCTTCTCTTTCTTTACCAATCCCAATCTTGATCCCCTCCTGTAAAATTCAATGAGTAGGGAAGAGGGAAACACAACAATTGAGACTTGAAATAGGAATTGAAGACCCATCAGCAAGAGAAAGAGATTTGTTACCTGAGCACTTGAGATGAGAAGGAAGTAGAGGAACCTGCCATATGATTTGTGGCTCAAGAGTCAACAATCCAAGAAGTTCAGGATGGAGTACCCAACATTCATCACTTATGTGACCATTCTTCTTACAAAAAGAGCATGTACCTCGTCCTCTCGAGTTGGCTGGTTATACCTTTTCTTGACTATCCCTTTACCACTACCACAACCAACATTTCTTGCAACATTTGCAGAGTGGGAACCATCAATACCAGTGACAAGAGCAGATTGTTCAACAGGAACTCTGGGGGTTAAATAGTAAAGGTCATTCTCCCAAAGTGACCTTTTGCCGACCTTCTTCTTCAACCAAAAGAGAAATAGTGTAGTATCAAGAAACTTACATGCATCTCCACTTCTGATCTACGAGCAAGCAAGAATCAAAGGAATGACAGAAATAGATCGATAGAAAATCTATATTTCATACATATCCACACATATATAATGACTCTATGTAAGAAAAGATTGACCAGATTCCATTTCCTGAGTTGCAACTATTTCATTGCAAAGAATTCCGTTCTTACAGGTAAATGCTCAATATCTAAGTAGGCTTACAAATTTGATCATAATCAAATGCTTTTTGTGTTTTCTTCTTACTCATGTCTTTTTGATTTGATTGGTGTTTATCCCCCACAACATCTCGATTTTCTTACATACAAAGTATTCACTTGTTACTAATAAAGTCCAGCCTCTGTTCTTCCTTAGATCCCTTATTTCACTCCGATAGTATGATAGATCGGGGTCGATGCAGAAGAAATGAATGCAATCCCATACTATAAATAAGTAAGTGGAATAGATAGAACATTGGATCGTGCCACATCACTTATTCTATTCTACAGGATCTTACGGAGCCTGTTCATTCATAACATAATTCGGGTATGATCATAGAAAAGATTCTCCTCAAGCGAACCGGCCTATCCTATGCTACATAGGGGGACTTGCATGGTGGTTGGAGGTGGAGACACGTTTGGTTGTGAGTTCCAACGTGGCGGATAAAATCATATATCGGCATGGCCCAATCAATAGTTCAAGTCACACACTCCCATAATCCATCCTCTCTTAGGAGAATCCACTTCAACTATCCGTATGGCTAGACCTGCCCTACTTTTCATCCTTATCGTGAGCGATGGGACCATTCACTCGAGCAAGCAACCCGGACTTAAGGCGTTGAGAACCTAGACGTTAAAGAAGCAACAAAGAGAGCAACTCAGTAGGTAGAGGTTAGCTATCAATCGCTGAGGGCTAGATACCCGGTCTTGCTTGCTTGTCTCGTCTTTTTCTTGTGTCACTGCACATATATAATGACTCTGCCCTAAACCTGGGAAAGCGTCTTACACTCAATCGAAGAGGGGCTAGCAACAAGACTATTGACTTAACCCACGCTTTATCCGTTCGGGGAGAAAAGAAATCAACAACACCACCTGCCTTTATGAACAACTTGAAAAACATATCCCTGAGTTCGCGGATGAAAGATTAACTATTGCTTGACTTTCGTCATGTATAGTTCTTTCCTACCTAGCTTCCGTTGAGAAAACCGGTAAATTGGACTAGCTAGCTTCTCCTGCTTGCTTCCCAACTAGAACAAAAGAACCCTATCCGTGAGATGAAAACATTGTTCTTCCGAGATAGGTGGAAAATGAATCATTGCAATTTCCAAAGAAGTTCTAAATCCCGTTTATGAGGCGAGCGAAGCGGGCAAGCTAGAGCAGAGCTAACGTTCACTCTTCTCTGGCTTGTTTGTATGGCTAACGCATAAAAACCGGGTTCTCTTAGCATAGCAAGCAAAGCGAAAGCAAGCGAAGTTAACACTATAACTCTTTCCCTTAGCAAGGGAAGCATTCTTTGGACGAAGTCTGGTATGAATATTATGCTCGCTCAGCTGCGAAGCCAAGCAACATAGTTTCAAAAAAATAAGAAGCCCCATGAAACATGAAGTCATAAAGTCGTTAGCGAAACGAGCCCAAAGGCGCCAGAGGATCAGTGGCTGAGTTAGCCTAGCCGCCTACTATAGCGAGCAGCGAGTTAGCGTTAGCGAAGGACGAGCGAAGAGCCATTTCGTTTTCTTTGCTTCCCACCTTTCACAGAGATTGTTATGAACTGACTAAATAACCTTATTCTCCCAGAATGCTAGCTAGGTATTAGTTCCCTTCAATAAAATCAATAAGAACGCCTTCTTCTACGGATGCGGCAGACAGGGATATTTGAACTAGTTAAGTTACGGTCAATCAGTCTATTGACTCCCTTACTAAGCCTAAGCTTTCCGGAAAGTAAGGACTATTCCCACATTGAATCTCAACTGGCAATGCGCATTGACTCATTCTATCTCTCCTCTACCTTTTTGAGATGAGGCCCATCTATTAGCTTATTACCATCTTTGAGTCATAGCGGGTCTATCTCTTTTAACAAGTACAACAGTAAGTACAGTTGTCACAAGGAGTTCCTCTTTCAACGATCTGCAGAAAGAAAGGCTAGAGAGGCTACGGAAAGTCTATCGAAAGGACCAAAGCCAAGGGCCCGGATCGAATAAGTTTTTTATGCGGATGTCTGATGCCCGGACAAAGCCAAGGATGGAAAAGGTTTCTGCCAATCCCTAGGTGAATTCCACTTTCTAATCGAAGGTAGTTGACTTGTTGAATCATACCTCTTCGGGTGAAAGATCTGAGCTAGGTTTCGGGGAAGAGCCAGGCTTAGTTCTGAGAGTGAGTAGCTTTCGACGAATCTCTTTCAAATAGCATCAAATATTTGAATCACTCCTTTGAGTCAATAGTGAGAGTACTTTCTCTCCTTTCACTCACGGATAGATGCGAGACCGCTTTCAGCAACGAGTTCTTTCTTTCCGGTTGTTGATTTCAGCACCTCGCTAAGAGATGGCTTTCTTCGTTTCAGAATAAGTAGTTCCAGATGAGTGAAGGCAGGGGTCAATCCCTGAACCAAGAGATAGGGTCCTTTGAAATGAAGCAAGGGGAAAGGAAGTAAATTGTTTCAGTTCATCAATCTCAGGTTGAAAGAATCTCTCTCAATATCTAGTGATTGATCAGCTCTCAGAATCCCTCTTATTCGACAGTTCATTTCATATAGCTGTCCCCCTTAACATCATATATTTCGGTTGGGGACCCCCACCCTCACTATGGCTAAAGATTCATTTCGATGGCGGTGTGTACAGGTCCCGGTAACTGGCAAAGGCGGAGCTGGTTTTCTGATCAGAAAGGAGCAAGCCGGGGTGGTCTATGCGGAAGGAATTAGTGTTTATGGGTTATCAGTTCCACTTGCTGAGCTTATAGGTGCATGGGTTGGACTGCGGTTCGCAGTTGAGGTCCTGGGTGCATCTCGGGTTTGGATGGCCATTACTATTGTGTAGTGGGTGAAGAAAAGAAGAGCCAGGGGCGGTTATGCACAAGGCCTGCTTGATGATATCTTGCACTGGATTGAGAGACTTGTTGGTTTTCACCAACCACCCATTTCCTCTTGTTCGAGACCCAGCATAGGCAATCCTTCAACCTTTTCCATATAGGTGATAATTCATACACTTGTACCCGAGAGCCCTCAGACATAACAAGGTCCTCATTGAGGGAATACTTTGCTCGAACAACTTGCGCCTAGATAGACGAGGGTTGGGACAGTGCTCTGCCCAGGTTCTTCGCTAACAAATACGTGCGCTAAGGATTGAGGCAACGACCCACCCTCCTCTTTCCGTTTGCAGATCTTCTCCCACGAGACTAGGTGCAGTCTCCTATGCTCAGCAGTGTCACCCCAAAGGAAATCCCTATACATCTTTTCGATGGAGTCAAGCACCGCAGCCGGCACACCACAGTAGGACATGGCTACGATGGGTGTAGCCATAACAACCGACATAATCAGTGTGCTTCTGTCGGCTTTAGAGAGGTTCATCGAGCTCCACCCCGTAAGCTTGCTCCCTACCTTATCCAAAAGATCACTGAAGTCCCTTCTGGACATAGCAACCCGTCATGTCCGGTGATTCCTACAAGCAAGGATCCACCCCTTCAAATTAGGAAGGTGATCAACTAATACGGGTGGTTGATAGTGAACACCTCTCGCAGCCACACGATCATACACTTTCCAAAGTAAACCATACCTTTGGAACTCTGGATCGTCAATTTCTGGACTTTTCCAGTGATTAGCGTAGACTGGGCCTGAAAATAGGTATACGAACCCTTGTTGGATGGATTTATACATGATGAATCTATGCATGGGATTTCTTCCTTTGGCTCTGGATTGGAGGCTTGTCCACTGCCTTTCCTACCCTGGCATCTGATCGTCGATGGTCAAAAAAAGCAGTGTCTTCTTCACTTTGATTGTTCGTGGAGTTCTTCAAGCCCAAACCAATATGATACAACTCCGCAAGCACCTTTGCTTTCTTTGACCGTAAGGAAGAGGAGAGGTTCGGGCACGTGGTTGTAGGGAGTGGAGGAAAATGTTCTGTTTTCCGAGATCTCCTGATCCAAGAAAATGACTTTTTCTTTACGTTTTTCTTTTTCTCCATCTTGCGATAAAGTAATCAACAGACTCGTGTTGACGCTGCTTGGCTTCCGAAAATTCGATCACGCTTACACTCCTGTGGGTTTTGAGTATATTTTGAAGTATTTGTGAAACCGAGCTACAAGGCTATCCCAATCAGGGATTAACCCAGGAGGCAGCTTGCTATACCATACAAAGGCATCTCCTTCGAGTGATTGCAAAAATTGTCGAAGACATAATGCTCCATTCTTAGAGGTCTCTCCGCAACGGGAAAGAAAGTGTGCCAAGTCTTGCTCTGGCTTGCCCAAAGCGTTGAACATACAGAATTGAGGCATTACATACCCAGGCGGAAATGGTACACTATCGATCCAAGTCGGAAAGGGTTTACGGATACCGAGAAGATGGACGATACACGTGGTGATGGAAATCTTGAACGTTCTTGAGAATGAAATCTCAAGGTAGTAAATACCGTAATACTATTCGGCATTGTTTCGTAATCCGGGTCATTTTTAGAAGCCGGATTTACCCCTTTAGTAGATCGTGAGCGGGTCTGGTGAAGTTTGGGGAATTAGCCTCATAGGTGGTGGTGGCATTTGGGGCCCAAAAACGACGGAAGAGAATACAGTTTTCACCGTTGTTCACGTAACCGCTCTTGTCTTCATATCAGCTCTTGCTGTTGTTGGAATAACAGCTGTTGGGATCTTATCCGCTGCTTGGCTCTTTCCTGTGTTAGCACGAATCGGTTCAAAATAGGTTGTTTCGAAAGAGAAGAAGAGAATAAGCTGTTCTTGTTCGAGAATCCGCAGCACATGAATATGAGTAAAAGGAAAACCAAGGGTTCCAAAGGAAGGAGCTGCTAGAGGCAGTTATGCCAAAAAGACGGGCTTTCCATGACCACGAGCAGACTAGGTTGTGAGAGAGGGAAGGAACTGATTTAGAAATTATGCCACGTCTGTTGCAAGAATAGGCTTAGGCATCTGGCATCTAGAGAAAAAGTTAATCAATAGTAGAAGATAGCCACACCCACGGACAGAGACCAGGCTGCACATTCAAAAGGGAGTGAAGTGAGTGGCCTACTAGGAGTAGGAATCGGAATAACCGCTAGTTCCTTAAATGCCTTAGTAAGCAGTAAGAGGTGTCCAAGAGCGAGTAATCCATTGTGAACAGATAAGATCAATACAATAAGTGAGATAGATGAGCAGACCTGTAATGCAAGAGAAGTCTTTCCCACGGAGCGTAGAAGGTATGAGTTCAAATCTTTTCTGTGGTGAGGTTTACCTTCCTGGAGAAAACGCTTTATAACAGCCTATTGGACCTAGCAAGGAAAGCTGGAAAGTATTGAATCGCTATCTCTTGTTTGCGCCTTATCTGGACTTAGCTGAATATCCACTGTGAGGGGCGCTCTTTTCAAGGTAATTTCATGCTTATCCGCTCTTAGTATAGGGTCTTAGGAAGAATGTGCTGTGATGCTATCCCCTGCAATAATACGCTCTTTGCTAGAATGAGTGCAAATATGTCATTTGTCAAAAAGTCCTAATCATTGACCGGAAAGGTAATCAAGGCCAAAAGTCAAAAGGGGCCTAGTTCGACACGACAGCACGAATAGTTTCTGCACGTCTCCCAGTCCAAGGTGCAATAGAAGAAGGTTTTGCCCCTGACTCCTATCGTATTATTGCTAACGTGGGAACTTGTGTTTCGGCATTACTAGTGCCAACTGGTTCTGTCCATCAATCTTCTTCAGGGATAGCTTCTACTATTGATTTATTTCCCGAAAACCTGAAAACTATGGATTCTATAACAGCTGCTCCTTCTTCAACTCCCGGCCTGGCAAGAAAGGCATTCGTCGCAGTCTGCTCCTCTCCCGTCTGGTCGAGTCAGCTTCGCTCCTTCTGTGGCACTAAGACTAGCAGCTCCTTCTAGAGCAAGTGTACTTTAATTAAATATTGATTTTCCCGCTTTGCTCTACTGCCCGGTCAGATGTCCAATAGGAGGCATCTCGATATCAACTCTTGCCTCTTGCAAGGGTCATCCTTCCAATGAATCTCTATCGTCTCTTTTCTGTAGTAACAAGCCTTTTTCAAGGAGGCACTATGATGCTTTGCCTGTATTTCAAGCCCTAGGACTAGGCAAGACTTTTTATCACCCACTGGAATGAACTACTTTAGAGAAGAAGAATGCTAGCGACATCCCTTGCTCTAGAAAGACTTCCCCCTCCCTCTGCAAGAGCTACGTTTTACTTTATTGAAATAGATCTCCTTGCCTTTGAGCTCGGACAATCCCTCTTTCATTCCCGCCTTTCCCTCTTCTTGGGTTTTGGACCTGAAATCCAAAAGCGAACTACTTACTTCCGAACCTTTTACTATAAAAGAGTTTCCCGGTATTGGATTTTCTGGCTTAATATAGGCTGATCTAGAGCGGGTTATCGGGTTAAGCGAGAAAGATATTGAAACTGGAATTGGGCACTCTAACTGGCTCTAGGAAGAGGTTTCCTTGAGGCATACATACAATAAGGATTCCATACTTGATCTAACGGGTGCTTTATTTTCATACCTGAAAAATGGATCTGCCCCTACAACAGGAAGAAGGGTACAAAACCTGGCATTAGAAAAGAGTCTTTCATCCATCCATCCCATATAAAAAAGATCTTACCATAAAGAAGGCACCGAGCTCACTTCCAGCATTGTATTACGAGAGACTCTACTCTGGCTTACTGGCTCTAATTGTCCTGTAAAGTCCTAACCTTCGACTTACGAGCTTTCCCACTTGCTACTTGAACTGTAAAAAGAGGACGGACTATTGGCATTGTTACACCTTCCCCTAAGCCTGTTACAGATGTCCATCCCCTGACTTTCTTATCTGACTTGACTGAAGGAACCGTTTACCACTGGAGCTTTCACCTTTCACCATGCGAAAGACAAGACACCCGCCCCCCTTGACAAGACGGCTACAATCACTGGCATCAGAAGAAGAGCAGGAAATGGTAATACTGGATAGCGTATACTGGTGAATCACATGGAAGGGGAAAAGAAAAGGATGAATCTCAATAACCTAACCATAGGAAGGCGCGTGCTACTTAATAGGTAACCACACCTTATAAAAGGTGACTTATTTCCCCGGGCATAGAAACTGGCGGGACTTGAAGACATAAGCTGGGCCTATTTATTTCTTTGCTGGACATACTATCGGGAACAGGCAAAGGGCACAGGATTGAGGAGCTTATTACTACTTGCTGTCGTTAGGGCTGCCTTTCCTTTCCTAACATGGATACTGTCCGCTTTCGAACTTCTGCTTTACCATACTAACCGTGAATTTAGAGTACGAGTTTAAGAGAAAGCTGCTATCTATTAAGACATCTGGTCGTAAGCAATTCACTTTCCTGGCTAGAAGAAGAGACAAGAGGCTGTGGCGAGCTACTCTCTACACTGGTTGGGAATATGACTAGAGAATCTGGGACTGACAAACTAACTAGACCATTCTCGAACTTCTCTAAGACCTTCTTACTACGCGCTTACGCGCTTTCTTGCGATTCCCTACCGTTCCTATACGACTGGAGCCTACATTTCCACCCCTATCTAATCAACCTAAGGAAGCTGAAAGAGAAGATGACGTGGAAGCCCTCACGCAGGGTAAAATCATTGGCTTGCTCAGATAACTCCAAGTCACACTTACAACGATAACGATACTAGAGGGTCGACGGTTTTGAGTCTAAGAAAGGACAGAAAGATAATAACTTTACCTTTTTTAGTGCTTTAGTTAAGTAATGCCAGGAGAGCTTAACATAAGTCCCTTCCTCACAGCTTGCATTCTATATCATCTTCCTTCTACTCAAGAGATGACCCTGCCCTTTCGATCTTACATGTGTTAAGTAGTAATTAGGGAGAGTCGATTGATTCATTTCACCAATGTTTTGATCACTTCGACTTCTCGACCGGGACTGATTCTATTCCTATAGATAGCGGAGAGCTAGATCTCAAGGAATAGAATCCACGCAATGAAAGAGAAATCGAGAGTACTACCAATGGCAGGGAAAGCAGACTGAGATAGCGATGCTAGCTTGAAAGATAAAGAGAAAAGGCATGTGATGTGGCGAACCATACAAAAAGAAAGGAAGGAAAGCATATGATATTTACATACCTCGGGGATCTCCTGATGAAGTCAATAAGAAAAAGTCTCTTCTCTCATGGAGTGAGCAAAAAGAGATGAAAGATGGTTCGGTTCTTTCAGTCATAAGGGGGTTACTCTCAATGCATCACAGACTTCTATTATATAGATATATACTATTTCGAACATTAATTCAAAACACACACAAGTTGGACCAAGAAAGAAAGGAATGATACCAATGGCACTACTCATCTGCACTGTGGGGGATGCCTTGTCATCATATCAACTACTTCGTCCCTTGCCGAGCCGTACCTTAACAAGCCATACCGTTCGGGGGTTGAGTCCTCTTTCATTGAAGAAGGGGGATGGTGGGTAGCTACTCAACTCCTAAAAATGTCCAAGCATCCGCGATTAGTGATGCAGCTTCTACTCTGATAACCAGCATGCGATGAGCAAAGCGGTAAGAGGGGGACGATGGGTGGCTCAATCAATCCTCTATTTGGCAAGGGTTAGAGCCCGGTGATTAGCTTTAGCTTCTAGATCAGCATCCGGGAAAAGGAGGATTAGACCCGGCAGTGAATTGAGAAATCCACTCTTTCTATTCGCTCTAGCCAGGCTTTCATTCGCTTATACTTAAACCCCCTCTCCAAGAGAAGGGCACAGAAGAGTTCATGTGGTTGGGCAGGGAAAAGAATGTGTTGATTTCGGAGGTCTCTCAACGAGAAAAAGAAGGGATTCTAGGGTGGATGAGGAAAAAACCCTTGATAACACTATAGCAGCAGTTCCTCAAGAGGACTTGTAAAGATGCATGGCTGATATTCTTGATGAGAATGGGTCTTGGAAATGGGAGAAATTCCAGCATCTCTGATCAGTGGCATCGTGTCAACAAATAGCGGGCATTAAGCCACCGAATCAAACAGGTAATGGTGATCGAATCGCTTGGGGAACCATCCAAGAATGGAACATTCTCTATAAGCACGGCTTATGAGCTCATTGAAGTGGAAAATGGAGGCCAACGTAGCAGGGAGTGGGAAATGCGACCACCAGATAACAGAATCTATAGGTTCAGGTGAGAGAGGAATCAAACCCCAGTGTAAGTACTTTAGCTTATTATTGGATAAAGCTTTTAGGGCGAATCTATATATCTTCCTTTCCCTTTCCCCTTTTGCTTGCACAGGCTTCTCTCAAAAAGCTAAAAGATCCGGTCACCCTTGATATTGGAAGCAAGCTTATTTCCCAAACGGATCTGCCCAAATGAAAAAGAAAAGGTGGCGTACTTTCTTATAGTCGAGCTACTCCCACTAGGTAGGTGGGTATTCAAATAAAGGGGAGCACCTTCATCTGAAGCTTTTCTTTTCCTCTGTGGAACCTTGGCTTCACTTCTTGCTTCCAGTTAGGCAGAAAGGAAGTACTGGCTAATATTCTTTCCCGATACTGTAAAGAGGGCTATTGGAACTGAGGAATATACCTTTTCGTTGCAACCTTACGTTTTTGCTGGCTTTCTCTTTTGTGCTTGATGGATGGCTTGCTAAGGGATCTGGGGCTAAACCAATTGGATTAAACCAACGAGTATAGCCCCAAGATAGTAGAATAGGAGCTAGGGTCCAGTCCAAAATCGAGATAGAAGAGTTGTTTTCATTGTAACCCACTTTTGGATCCCTGTGTTAAGCATAGAACAGGTTCAAGTATCATCGGTATGCTTTCTAGTTATCGTAGGAATGGCAGGCTTCTTAGTTCCAGTTAGGTAAGGCTGGAGCGAAGAAAGTCAATTCCAAAAAAATATAGAGCGAGGGAAGAGTCAACAAGTCCAATAATAGCAGCAGGTGGATGTAATTTCAAAGAGTGATTTATCACTTTTTTTGGCCTAACCAATCTCTATTTCGTACAAGCTTGAATTTCCATACTTGCTTTCTCGGCTAACTAATCAATCTTCATATACTGGAAAAAATGGGCTTCAAAACTGGGGCTTTACTTGGAGACCGTACATAGTACATAGGTACTTTATACTGGAAATAGGACAGGAAAATAAAGGGGCAATATTAATAGTCAAAAATCTAATGAATAGACATCTTCTGAAAGCATATGAATGATCTAATATACCATCGACAGAAGCTTCTCCATAATAAGTCTGCTACTTTTCTCTGCCTTTCTTCAACACTTCGGGTCCCGCTGCTGCACCGTCAAGCTGCAAGTGGAAAGAATGAGCCACACCACTGTGCCCTTTCAGTCTAGCGTATGCCTTTGTTTGAAGTCTGTTCTCTCGGCGTTGACACTTCAAGGCCTGCGCGATTTTTGATTCCAATCTTGACTATCTTTCTACTCGCCTGCCCGCTATATGACTACCCTGCCTTGTCATATCCGTAAAAATACCCGTCTTGCATCTCCACGTGGAACTTCTCAACACAATATACATTGCCTCGCTCTCTCGTATTAGCAGAATGGGTCAGTATAATAGCATTGTCAATCTCGTGATCCATCGCCTTATCCAGTAGGATCGGGCCAAGCTCTCCGGCTTAGCCGGAATCGTCTCTATTCTTTTGGGTTCATGATCTGCTCTTAGTAGGCCTACTCTCTGGCTAGTGGCTCTTTTATGATATGAGAATTGCTTTCTAACGCGCATGGGAAGCAGGCCAAAGAATAGGTCTCATATCAGACATTGCTTTTTGGGTACCAGAAAGTCGTGTAACCCTTAGTAATGGCTTCTATCTCATCATATTGGAAAGCCACACTCGTCTCTGATATATAGGAAAGGAAATAGTTGGCCTCACATACATCCTTCCTGACCACCCGGCCTTAGTGTATGTCGGCGGTACCCGTAGGTGGAAGAAAAACTTCTTATCAAAAGAACGAGTGGTGTGACGCGGCCTAAACGGGAGACTTGTTCTGTTTTTTCTTTCACCTAGGTTTCCGAGAAGTAAACAAGCAAGGGATGAGCGCGACTGAATATAGCATGCTCAATTGGTTTGAATAACGCCTGCTATATTTCAAAGCCTTGCATATAATCAGTTTTCTTGCTGGTGGCTTACTTGCCTTTTTGACTTTATTTCCAAACATTTCATTATTCTTTGCTGATTGAGCGTTGGAAGCACCCATTTTGACAGTTATCTCAACTGTTTACCTTACCTTATTTTTACACGATTACTAACTCTGTCTGCTTGCTCAGAAACTGATTGATAAAAAGAAGGGTATTGACGGTTTGCAAGTCAAGTTCCACCCCTCTCTGTTGACTGAATTGCTTGCATCTTTAAGTCATTTGTTGCAGGATTGAGAGGATACCGATTCCATAGCTCGGATTCTGCTCCCCGCGTAATAATAGATGGGGAAAAAGAAGCAAAGCGCCCTCTCCTTTTGTATGGGAATGTCCTCAAGTTTGCTCACTCTACGTTGTAACCACTTGCCCGCTCCGTGAATAGCTCTTTTGGTACACTCCCGTTCAATGCCTACAGAGACAGAAGAGGAGCAATTGAAGCTTGGTCTTGATTTCCTTTCATAGTCAAGAAAAATCACTCTCCAAGTCTTTCTTGTACAGATGGAAGAACTTATTGATGATGAGAATGATCTTTGACGCGCAAACCAACAATCCGCAGATTGGGATGTACCAAACTCCGAGGACTCTGGCTGGCGGTACTAGACCTCTTCCCTTTCTGTTGGCTTGATGTATAGTCTATTATTCTCTGAAGTATTGTACTACTTAATCTTTGATTTGCAATCTGAGTGCTGATCCCCTCAACGATCTTCTGGTAAAGTAGCTGAAAGATGAGCCTTGTTTAATAGTTCCACAGACTAAGGATCTTCAGAGGCGGATAGAAAAGGAGGATCTCGTATCTTCCTAGCCTGATTCAACTTCTACTATGAATTCCGGAACTACCGATGCATTAGCTTAGACTCCCACACAATGTAAAGGGGAATCAATAGGCTCGTGCTCGACAAAAGAGAGAGATGCGGAGCTGCTCGACCGGCAGGGAGAGGAGGGGAAACCGCTGAATCGACTCCCTGGATCATTGGCCTGTTTGTCTTAATCAAAACTTGCGAAAAACACCTCGGATGATGATTCGGAGTGGAATTCCCTAGTGATACACTTTCCTAAAGCAAGAGAAGAGAGAGTGCGCTGTTGATGATACACATTGCATAAGTACCATACCACACGGAATCACAAAAGCATAGTGACAGCAAACTCCATTTAAGGAAGCAAGACCTATTATGCAACTCTAAAGGTAGCTCCTGAACCAAGCAAGGGACTTTTCCTTCTGTTCTTTTTCATGGGCGGTGGGAAGGGAAGCTAAAGTAAGCGACTCAGAAAGGTCAAGTGGTTTTATATCTAAGACTGTGCATGGAGTCCAAGTGGCAAGGCATCGGTTTTTTGAGCGGAACAAGTGCCTTAGATACGAAGTCTAATCAAATCAGTGACAATCGTTCGAATGCGTTATCGGAAATCGTCGCACCAGATCGTAACGCGGCATCGTAGCTTCCTGCCTCGCACCAGCCCCGGTCTTATGGTCTTTCCTTTTGGTGATGTCCATTTTCACCTAACGCGCGGCCGGCACGAGCATGATCGTTATATAAAAAATGCTTCGATCCTCCGTAAGTAACTTAGTGCAACATGATCTTTTTTGAAGCAAGGGAACGGGAAAAAATAGGGGGCAAGGTCAAATAGAGATTTCATGGCGGGAATCGAGAGACCTCAATACGAGGAGTTTCAAGAACCCGCTGTATTGTATGCATTGTATCGGCAAACCGTTCTCTTCCACGTGAATGAATGATACAAAGCACTTCCCCACTTAGACACAAAATCAATAATAGACCCGCTTACATAAGAGCACTTCGCCACAATAGAGAAACGGAAAGGGAAGGCAGAGCGGGCGATCTCTTCGGGAGTGAAGTACACTGCTGGTTCTCCATCTACCGTAAGGACCACTTCTTTCTCTTCCACGTTAATGGGAGGGAGGAAGAGATCTTTGTGCAAAGCAGCAGCATAAAAGATCTTTGGGGAGGTTTGAGGGACTGTAACTAAGGGAAGTACTCACTCTGAGTGAACCCGGCGGCAAGGGAACAAGATCCCAAGTATGAGTGCGCTTCAGCGCATCAAGCTCCTCGCCCATGGCCTGCTGCCACTCAGGAATGCCTGCTGCCTCAGAGTAAGACTGGGGCTCATGATGCTCATGGATAGCTGCCAAAAATGACTAAAAACTGGGGTAAAAGCAGTCAGATATGGCAAGGTTTAACCGGTCAGGGGGACGGCGTTCCCGAAGAGGGTAGCGCCGCTCGAAAGTGGCAGGACCGTCCTGTGGGAGAGCATCAGGGGAGCTAGTCAGAGACGTGGTCTTTGTAACGGGATGCCGGCGTTGATAGACCTGAGTGATAGGAGGGGTAGGAATACTATCGAGGAGCTCCGTAGAAGAGGCATCCTCAGAGTCAGGGGGTGTAGAGGTGATCTCCCGAGAAGGAGTAGGAGGAAGATCAAGAAAGGCGGGACTCGGGAGAGAGGTGGGAGGAGATGGAGTGGAATGAGGCTGAGCATAGTAGAACTGATGCTCAAAGAAGTCAACATGACGGGCAATACAATACGTAAGCGATGAGCAAGAGGGTCATAGCAACGATAGCCCTTTATGTTCCTGGCTATAACCGAGGAAAACACAAGGAGCAGACCGAGGAGCGTTTGCCCAATACAGCCGCTTACGAGGAGGAAGAAGAACAAAGCAAGTGCAACCAAAAACACGAAGATGAGAGTAGGATGGTGGTCTGGAGATCAGGCGCCGAAATTGGGTGAGACCTGCAAGTACCGAGGAGGGCATGCGGTTAATGAGAAATACTGCAGTGTGAACTGCCTCGGCCCAAAACTCAGTCGGAACAGAGGCCGAGATAACAAGAGAGCGAGATGTCTCAAGAATGTGACGATGTTTCCGCTCAGCGACAACCATGATAGGTGCTTGCTTCAGAGAGACGTCGTCAGCGATTGAATTGTGTATAGAAAGAAAAGAGAATGAAATCGAATCTTGTCAAGTTCAAGAGAAAGCCCAGCAATCAACCTTATGAACTTTATGCAAGGCTTTTCAATATAGCAGGCGTTATGAAAACCAATTGAGCGTGCTATATTTAGTCTAGCTCATCCCTTGCTTGTTGACTCTTTCAAGTAAGCTAGTATTCACTACTTTTCTTTAGCCGTGAAAGTACTTTGTTGTCTGTGTCAAATCGAGATTGGGTGGGTGTTCAATCATATGAAAGCTATCGAAAAGAATGCATTGGATGGATGCCCGGGCATTGAGAAGGAAGGACGCTTGCTTTCAGAGGCGAAAGGCCATGGGGAGAGAGAGCGTCTGTGATCCATGGATCTCCGATCGGGAAACCGTATCCAAGCTCCATGGCTAGTCTGCGCTCTTTGGACTTTTCAAACTTAGCGAACTGAAACATCTGAGTAGCTAAAGGAAGGAAAATCAAAAGAGAAACCGTTAGTAGCGGCGAGCGAGAGCGGAACAAGGGTTTGAATCAAAAGAAATCCGAAGCGGTTTCATTCGATTTGTTGTGGATTGGATGATAGAAAAACCAGCAAGTAGCAAGCGTAGGTTGTGTTGCCGTAGCGCGCCCGGATGACTTGTACAAAGTCAGCAACCGTTTTGGGGCGCAAGCGTAGGCAACACAGTACTTACGGGGTGGGGCGCGCAATGAACTGGTTTTCTGAAAAGGTTGGAAGATCTGGCCAAAGAAGGTGATAGCCCTGTGAATTCGTTCCCATAGTTCGATCCTTCCCAGTAAAACGCGGCGTGTTCGAATGATGATCGTTTTTACGCGAGAAAGGGGGACCACCCTCTAAGCCTAAGTATTCCTCAATGACCGATAGCGTACAAGTACCGTGAGGGAAAGGTGAAAAGAACCCCAATCGGGAAGTGCAATAGAGAATCTGAGACCCAATGCGAACAATCAGTCGAAGGAGCGGAGCACGGGTGCACTCACTCTAACGGCGTACCTTTCGCATGATGAGTCAGCGAGGAAATGGGAACAGCGGCTTAAGCCATTAGGTGTAGGCGCTTTCCAGAGGCTACGGATGAGAGTTCTTCCTATTTGACCCGAAACCGATCGATCTAGCCATGAGCAGGTTGAAGAGAGCTCTAACAGGCCTTGGAGGACCGAACCCACATATGTGGCAAAATACGGGGATGACTTGTGGCTAGGGGTGAAAGGCCAACCAAGATCGGATATAGCTGGTTTTCCACGAAATCTATTTCAGTAGAGCGTATGATGTCGATGGCCCGAGGTAGAGCACTCAATGGGCTAGGGTGGCCCCCATTTCGCTTTACCAA